>OZ004630.1:10540467-15864427 GCA_963924495.1 Nemapogon koenigi
ATCAAATTGCGTGCACACCATCCATAGCAAACCAGGAAAAAAAGTGTCTCCATTCACATGGATCATTACATGAATAAAAATGCCAATTGATTGATAAAAGCATATTTGATATAAATATACTTGTTTAATTTCATCGGACAAAAAATAATAATGTGATATGGGCAAATCTAATTTGAAGCCTAATGCAAAATGTAGTATGGGTGGTATTAACACTAATAAAGCAAGAGTTGCCAGGCATGTTATTAAATATACATTGTATGCTAAAGTATATCTTCGATTAGCTTTTTCCACAATTCTCACACCAATATAATCATCGCCTTGAAACATCTTCGATTCCAGCATGTCGAAAGCTTCGATTATTTTATCCCCAAAAAAATAAGGCATTATAATATTTGCAAGAACAGAAATTGAAGTGAATACAAATATTGCCTCGTAAATAATAATGTCAATTGAAGGAACTTTGAAAAATAAACTTAAAATCAGGCTTATAATGTAAATATACAAAATTATTGTGAGAAAAATAAAAGAGGATAGTCTGTAACATTTGCTGGTATCCTTGCTGCACCATAAACCAAGCAATTTCCAAAAATATATATTGTTTTTAAAACAATGCTTGTTTGTAGATTTCATATTTGAAAGATTGATAGAGGTACGAACTGTTTAGTTGTTCAGTTGATATTGAACTTGGTAAAAATTAATTACAACTCTTTATTAAATATCATACTCATTATTAACACATACAGGTTGTTTCATTTTGTACCTTTTACAAAATATGATACTAGACGACCAGTGCGAATACTTCGCACCGTTAGTGTGTCAATATTGTTGTCATAGTTCAACTGATCTCCATTAGATATTTTACAAAATAAATAAATTAGTCTATTTTTAAAAGAAACATTTAATTTTAATTTGTTTGTTTATTTTTCATCATTAAAGGAAAAAATAATCTTCAAAATGTAAAACATAATAAACAACATACATGGAAAACATACATCTTTACTATTACTTAGTAAATTACTAATATTATGAAGAGGTAATATTAGATATTTGGTATGTTTGTTTGTAATAATCAAAAACTACTGAAACTATTCTAAAAGTTACGATATCCCTGAGTGATATAGACTATATCTTATATTATATTGTTCGAATATATCCACTGGGGGAAAGTCTAGTTTGATATAAAATCGTTTGGTATAGGTACCACTTAAATAGCATAAAATTTATCTAGTCTAATATTTAAAACACAAAAACTAATTTATCTAAGTTCAAAACATATACATTACATAGGTATACCTAATAAACCATACTTAAAATCTTTCTTTCAACGTTATTCTTCCTTTTATCTGACCAAGTACAACGCCTAGACATAATTTATTCACTTGTGGTCACTATTCTAACCTAACATAACCTACATAATTATCTCGGTATCGCCATAAGGTGCCCATCCATTCGTCCAATCACCGGGGCGCGCCGCCGTACGGTCCACCGAAACTGACCACAGATTCGTCCAATTCCTATAACAAATGGCCCGCCTAGATCGCATGGCGGCCGGAATGGGAAATTTTATCTTATTTTCCGCATTATGTCTAAAAATAATATATTCTAAACTTAATATTGAATAACTTTCGATCAAGTGAACGTTATGTCGAATAAAGTTATACGAAATAAGTATTCGAGTACCTACATACATAAATACAGATTATGTGTAATGAATTTATATTAATTATTGTAGTAACCACGCCAAATCAATAATCCTTTGAATAAATAAATAAAATCAACAAAATTTAAGGTACTAGAATAGTTCACTGCCGAATATGAATAATTAGAATTTTTGTTTGTTGTCACTTAACTAATAATAAAGCTGGATTACTGTGGATTTTATTATAAAATTTTACTTAAAAGAACATACTCTTTGTTTCACCTCTTAAGATAATTATCTGTAAATTACTGTATGGAGACATTCAATTAAATAATTTTAAAAAGAGTTTTTAATTTCCTAGTTTAAAGTAGGGGGAGGCCGGGTACAAAAGTAACACTTTGTATTTTAACTTTGATTTCTGGCTATTAATTAAGTTTCCAATTAAACTAATTTAATCTTATGAAACTTCTATACTATACAAATGTACTTTATAATTCATTTTAAAATATCTTTGTTGCTGCAAAAAAATATTACAATTCTTACTTTCGTCCCCAGGGTCAGGACAAAAGTAATACAGTACGAGTCAAATAGCAAACTCAACCCTGAATATACCATGTGAAAGGTACGAACTGTAATATGTTACACGACTTGGAAAGACAAGTGAAAGACCGAGACCCATACTGACAACTTTTACTACAATGGGAAAAAAGTGCAAATACTTAAAAACAAGAAAATTTAGACAATACAAATTCTTACTTAAAAGAGGATTTTTCACCAAAAATTTTAGAAAAACGAAAGCAACTGCAAAACAAATTACAGAAGATACAAAGTGAAGGAATAAAAGCAGTATTAAAACTCGATAAAATAGTTATCCTACAAAATAGATATGAGACCATCAACTCTAATAAACCCAAAAGCAAAAGGATATTGTCAGACAGAATCACCTTAATCCATTAAATATTTTAAAGAAGGTACAAAACAAGTAACAAAGAAAAACAAGTTCAAATCATTGCAAAAATGTATCACTCAGAAACCAAGAGGAAACAATATAATACATATACTCATCAACATGTAATAACAATAACATTTCCGTTGTGTCTTTACAACGCAGTTTTCAACAACCTCTTTTTGTTTCAGATCTTGGACCAGCCCGCGGTAGAAGTCTTATATCTTGGGGTGAAAAAGGAATTCGATGTGTAGAAGTTGCTTGAAGCCCACTAACTAGGTTCTGGTTGTGGCCAGCCTGATAATAGATCAGAGGCATCATCTACTTGTACGTTTGACACTGCTTAAAGAGTTGGTGATTCGGGATTGTCAGATATCATCGAATGATAATTATGTTGGTTACTCGGTCCTGATTTTGAAAGATCATCATTTTATAGACTGCTGTGTCCGTAGTGCCTCTTTCTGATTTTCTAATTCGCTGCCGCGGCATTCTATTTCAACAAAGATAAAACATTAAAAACATGCTACTACATGCAACGGGGACAAAAGTAACATACTACTTTTGTACCCAAGTGTTATGTTACTTTCGTACACAACCACGTTTTTGATGTTGCATAATTATGTCAGTATCTCAAAACTATAACACTAAACTGATTTATAACATGCCACATACAATCTAATTACAAAATGCCAGGTCAATAGTCACCACTCCATCTTCCATCCACCATCCACTTCTAAAGCATGTTCCAGACGGAGGTAATCCAGCGTTCCAACAGAGGTGACCTTGGTGAGAACCTGGTTTCCATCCGCTGACAATGTTTCGGCTACACGGATCTCATCCACGCGCCAACACGCTCGGGAATCAGTTGCGAGTCGTCTCCTGGCGTGAAAACTCGTATTGTGTTGTAGAAATGGCTCCACATTTGTCCAAATTTCAAAAAGTTGGCCTTCGTTAGCATTTTGGTCCAACTCCTTGTACTTTTGAAGTAATATCTCCCAATCCATTTTCTTCTGACGAGCGTCTTTATAAGTTTCGGACGTAATATCACATAGGCATGGCAAATCTCTATAGAGATCTACGGCATTTTGCACTCTCCTACGTGCGCACTCATTGCCTATCACAGTGCAACTGTCTATCTATCTATCATCACGCCTTTCATCCCAAGAGGGGTAGGCAGAGACAATCGAATGCCATTTGCTACGATCCTAACATATCTCTTTTGCTTCTTTTATATTCATCATACCTTTCATACATGCTCGGCGATTGTGTGTGCTTTTAATATTTTTTATATGTTCAATAAAAGTAAGTACATCTAGGTCGTCCTCTGTTTTTTCCTTTCACTTCAGCCATATAAACCTTTTTAGTCAATCTTTCATCCTTCATTCTTTCAACGTGTCCAAACCAGCGTAAACTACTTTTCTTCATTTTAGTCACAACATCATCTTTTACACCGCATTCTTCTCTAATGTCATCGTTCCGGATCAATACGTTTTATATCACACATCCTACGTAAAGACCGCATTTCCACTGCATTTATTTTACTTTCATGCTTCTTATTCCATACCCAAGTCTCGCTTCCATAAGTAAGTGATGGAACTAAAACTGCATTATGTATGTTCATTTTACTTTTAGTTGTAAGTTGTTTATTTCTGCATACATTGTTTAGTCCACCAAATACCTTGCTGCCCGCTTTCACTCTCCTTTCAATTTCCTTGTCTATCTTTCCACTTCTTGTTAGATGTAATCCGCCGGCTAAACAGATGTAATCCACGCGCTCCAACTGCGGATGGGAACACGCGCCCGTCCTCCAAGGACGATGAAGGTCATATCAAAATTTGGTTTACAATTGCAGGTCTAGATGGATGGCAACAGCAAGGTCACCTCTGTTGGGACGCTGGATTACCTTCGTCTGGAACATGCTTTAACACCACGTAAACAGTAAATGAATAAACATAAAAAAACTTACTTTTGGTGCGTAAAATCACGTAGCGTCCTCTAACACAATCAGCGCCTGGCGGGCACGGCGACTAATCGCAAGCGCGGGGGACTTCGCAAACTGACTTTCAAGAGTTGCGCGTGTCGTTTCGCCCATTGGACAATTCAATTCTACAGAGTGTTTGTTACTTTCGACCCGCCGTTACTTTTGTACCCGGTCACCCCTACCTAATAATAATTATCGTTTCATTAGAGGTGAGATAATAAACTTTTTTGTCACAAACACACATTTTGTTAATTACTACTTTTCGGTGGCTTAATAATAATACATTTTTGATGTATTAACACCTTAGCTCTCGCTATGTGTCATTAATTGTAGGGAGTAATTTCGTGTGAATAGTTAGTGAAACAACAGACCTTTTCAATGACACCCTAATCAATGGCGTAGGATTAAAAAAACATATTAACTTTACTTAAATAGGAATATGAAACTAAATCCTGCCTATCACTGCCTGGGATAGGCGTGATAATAGATAGATGAAACAATAAACATATATTTATGTTTAGTTACATTGTTTATACATAGAGTGGGTAGGTATATAAATTTGGGTTCAAACTTGTAGACACTAGAATTTTGTGACAGACTGGGACAGACGGTAGAGCTGGGTCGTTTCGTATTTTACGTGAAACGGAACGTAACCCATTTTATAAATAGACAAACTGCTTCGAAAAGCAGTGCCAAAAGAAACGGCTTTTTATTCATAAGGCGTAAATCGTACATACTAGGTACATATTATATTCATTCATTCAAAAAAACCGTTTATTCGACAGTCTGTACCATATCAGTCTAATGTATTTATACACTATACAGCGTCCATATTAAAAGAACAGCAAACCAGTTTCTTTTTCAAAACCGCGTCGTAAATATTTTTTTTTGGTAGAATTTTTATTTTTAGCATACATCCCCCCGCTACAAATTTTATTTTGACCAGAATGAGGAAACTTAGAACAATTATTTTAGCCATTTATTGTTTGCATAGAAAGTACTGTCATCGGTAATGAAAAGGAATGCACGGCCCGAGAATGTCCAACACTAGAATGCCGAGCAAATTGCTGGGTCGGTCATTATGCTGTTGGACACACTCGGGCCGTGCATTCCTTCCCTGGCTGGCCCTATATGGATTCGTCGGTTTGGCCTTCGAGTCGAAACGAAAGATGTCGCGGTTCTAAATATGATAACACGGAACCCCAAAGCATGTGTTATGGGTACATGTATCTAATCTATACTAATATTATAAAGAGGTACAGTTTATAAGATTTGATGTAGGGGTAATCTCTGAAACTACTTATAGAATCGATTTTAAAAATTATTTAATTAATAGGAAGCTAGAACCTCTCACACTTCTCACAGGCACTACAGTGTAGTGACTACACACACAAGCGCAATATGTAAATGGTTGCAAAAATCTGTTTCTTGAAACGGTTAGTCAAAAAAAACGACCAGGCTCTATTGTACGTACGTACGTACAGTTGAATCGCCGAAGCAATAAACCTGATTTTTTTAAAAAACTGATTTTCCTTCTGTCATAAAAGCGTTCGTTCGTTACATGGCAAAAATCTGTTTCTTGAAGCAGTTTGTCAAAAAAACGACCAGCTCTAACAGACGGATCGATGGACGGAAAGGGAAAGGAGCAAGGGCCTTAATACTGCAGACGGAGCCTAAGCCTTAAAAAGTCTAATTGTGCAGTTTCTTCAGTATCATGTGAATGGCATAGCCCACTCAGCATATTATTATGTAGGTATTAACTAGCAGTTGACCGCGACTTCGTACGCGTTGTATTAAGAATAGTGGCGTATTTTATGTAAACCCCATTTCACCCCCAGGAGTTGATTTTCGAAAAATCCTTTCTTAGTGCACCTTTAGATTTTGAGATCACAGCAGACACTTAAATTTTATTTATTTGCACATAAACATCTTGCGGTAGGTAAGGCCAGAGCCACCAAGTAAAAGTGTCCACTTTTGCCAGTTGTCCATATTTATTTATAAGACAACGCTTACCACTTATTTTCCTGTGTACCCTTGGCTGTACCCTTGAGGGTACAGTGGAAGATAAATTTTAACCGCTGTACCCATGGCCGTGTAATCCGATCAAATTAAACGAACAGGTGTCATGAACTAAAATCTATTTACCTATTACAGAATACAGCTTATAACAACACTGACGTTTATTTACTTATGTCAATAGATTATTTAATGGGAAAACTTAGTCATCTATCATCAAAATCATGGTTTTTCACAAAAGCTACTTCCTCGTTGCACAAAAGGTAAAAAAATCGTGATTCTGCCCAAAATTTTATTTATTAACTTCCTGCTATATAAGCAAGCATATTATAAAAACCTCTCAAGTGCGAGTCGGACTAGCACACGAAGGGATCCGTACACTCAATAGTACTAAGACAGACAGTTTGATGCCCCTGTAGGGCGCTGGAACAAATTAGAGCCGATTCACACTTGGCCGGTTATTATTATTTAATGTTTACTTAGAGTAGAAAGAAAGAAAGAAAGAAATAAAATTTTATTCAGCATTATAGTTATCTAGTTAGACGTTTGTATGTATTGCCATTATTCAGATCGAGCAAAAAACGCCGTATAAAACACGATTCGTGTATGGGGATCCCCTTTAATTTTTAACTTTATTTTATTTTTATTATTTCTTGTTATAGCGGCCATAGTAATACACTTTTTGTCAAAATTTCAAGTACATTATTACGGTTTAAAAGATACAACCCTGTGACAGGCAGACGGACGGACAGCGGATCCTTGGTAAAGGGTTTCTGTTGTAACCCTTTGGGTACGGAACCCTAAAAACTAGCTTTCCGCCCTGGCCTTCACCTGTGGGGACTATACTAACTTTCATCCAATATTATATACCCCTTAGGGGGGTGGATTTAAAAATGTTTTCATGAATTCCACACAAGATTCTCAGAAATAAATTATTAAATACTTTTTTGTCTCGTAAAAGTTACTTAAAATAAGTACCTACTTATTACATTACTGTTTTGCTGAATACTTGGTACCTTAAGGGGAGGAACGAATAATTTCGGTTGATTGCTAAACTGAAATTCCCGAATTTTACGAATGCTATGAACATACAATTTAGGCATCGAAAACTAGAGGATTTTATCTAGTATTGTGTAGGATGAAAACGTGATTGGTGAAAATTTTCTCGATAACTTATTTTTTTGAAATCACCTCTTCAAAAACACCTTTTTAGTCATACGACCATACTCTGAAGGGATTTACGTTTAAATTTTATACGAATCTGTTCTGTAGGTAATTTCAGTAACTAGTATTGATTAAAAAGGTGTTTTCCTGCATGTGATCGTTTTTTAATAAATTATTTATTTGTAATGTGCCGCTTACGTCATTTATTCCGAGAGGCGATACATTATGCCCTTCTCACTTCTGCAGCAAGAACGGACAAAGCGCCGTCGTTGTCTTGCATGACGTGATCGTAGCGCCCGAACCAATCATGCGCCCGAACCACGAGATTAGGGCGTGGCTTACGATTAGAAATTTCTGAGTCGTTCCTCGTCTTAAATTACATTTATGAGGTATTATAATTTGTAGTACCTACAAAGGAAAATAAAACATCTGGATGAATTATGTATTTTACAGTACTGAAATATAAATTCACACCTATGTAACTATCACAATATTTTATGAATCTATTCAAAAGGAAGGCAGTTCAATAGCAGGATAGATCTCCGGAAAGATATTTACATAAATAGCGACCTTTGATACGACGAGATAAAGTGCAATTCAGCTCGTACAGTGCCGTTGCCTAAAATTATATTCACCTACAAGGCGCCTCTCTTTCTATTGCGTAACTCTATACCTCTTCTGACGCGAGTTAGAGTTGTGTTTTAGTGACGTATAATTAATCTGAATATTTACTTAACAGTTATGTAGATATTACCTGTGTTTATATTAGAATTAGAATGTACCTAGTAAGTACCTCAGATACTATTAAGAATAATGTGCTGTTTATGAATAAATAATAATACCTAAACTACCTATTTACAACGTCTACATATTTTAAACTAAGTAAATAGGATTATACTATGTACGTACACATTAAGTGTAAGTATGTATCCTGTATACGAAACTGAATAGAAGTGTTTTAGGTGTTTATAATTTCTAGGTGAACGCCACGTGTGAATAGTGGGCATACGTGAATTCCAGGCGACGCACGGTAACCTGCTGTATGTGTCCGTCCGTCCCGCAGATACTTGTAGCTGCGTATTCATATTCACAATCTAAATAAGGATATGGAAATAAAAAACTTATATTTATTAGAAAGTAACAACTTTTAATTATTTTAAATTGTTAATAATCCGTAAACGTCGCGTCGCCCATCTCAGTTCTTTCCTGCCAGTAACTTTATTCATACATATTTGCGTTTGATCTAGTTGGTCGCGGAACACTATAATTTTGCCCATACATTACATATCAGGCTGTATGTCCAAGCATACGCAAACGGTAGACGCACAGGAAGATGTTTAATCTGTGGAGATTTTATTAGAAGCAATATTCATGCATGTTCCAAATTCAAAACTCATTAGTGCCCTCTGTGAAAGTCTCTTGGAGAAAAGTAGTACTTTGTTCGCACTTATTGAGGAACAAACCGTCGCTTTTCGAATAGATGGGATGAAATCAATGACGTCATATAAGGATGAAATAGTAGATTGTCTCACAAGGGAGCAAAATAGTTGTTTTAAAAATATTGCATTGAATTCTACGGATTGAATTCATTTTTACATATCTTCGTAGCAATATACGCGTGCGTACCGGTCGGTCCATGAATTTTCATATAAATGAAAAGCGGGACTGACGTACGCACCGACGGTGGAGCACTGTAAGCGGCCTAAGTACCTACCTACCTAATTATTTTACAGTTTGTAGCTAATCTTCTAATATATTAAAAACAATATTTGTTTGTTTGTTTGTGTTCCATAGACTCAAAAACTACTGGACCGATTTGAAAAAAATATTTCGGCTTGGCTCTCTTTTTGAATTAACAGAAACTCTCTTAGTTTCTTTGTTCCCACGATCCATGCTGGGGCTCGCTAATTGCCCGTCACTCATTACAATGCTTTATTCACCTATTTGGTGTTTATGAAAGAAGTTCTGAATGATTTTTTTAAAGAATTGAGTCTACTGTTACCGTTTTCAATTGCCAAGATATCCTCTCTAATAATAATGAGTAAAACGTTGGCTAGCAAATGAGAATGCACCGGTTCGATCCCCACATCCAACCGTGTACCAATGGGTTTATATAATAAAAAATCTATGCACATTATCCGACAAACCGTACAAAGAGGCTCTTCCATCTACGTACCTCAACAGAGCTGGCCACTCGTTAGGTATAGCTTCAAAAAATGTTCGCCTAAATGAGGAAGACTTCGTCTTCCGCTGGGTACCCTGGGTGGGGCCGACAACGGTTCCCAGGAGCTGTGAGGCAACCCGTGAAGATGTTTTTTGTATCCGTTTTCCCGGATAGAAGTAAGAAAATGTTAGTATTTCTCTAAACTATTTTAATATATTAATTTGAATAGTGTATATTAAAATTGTAAGTAGAATATTATTTCCAGTGGCTATTGGGATTCATGAAACTGTTCGTGAGTCCAAGCTTGATTGATAGTAAATCCTTCCGCTACTTATGCGGTCGGCTTTTGATTAGATTCTTGTACAGTTCGAAGTAGCATGCAAGATGAATATGCCATTTTGATTATCTGAAATAACCAAATATATAAAATTTAATACAGATAATTATATTATAGTGAAAAATTTAGAGTGACTGATAGTGTTGTATATAAAATTGCAAGGGGAATGCTGAGATGTTGGGCATGTTGAACGAATGTGTGATGAAAGAATGCCGGAGCAAATATGTAAAGATGTAGTACCGAAAGAAACAACAAGGAAGGAAAGGAAGACCAAGACGAACTTTCATTAGGTAATCAAATAACTGAAAAAGGTCAAATACATAATACTAAAAAAATAAGCGTGCACGTATGAATGGATGTGGATGAAGCAAGAGAAGTGTGCAAAGATGGAGAGAAATGGCGCTCCATACTATCTGCCTATCTCTTTGGGGAACAGGCCTGAAGGTATACTATTGTGCGAATTTGTTTTCTTCACGGGTTGCCTTACAGTTCCCGAAACTGGGGTACGGTCCCAGGGAACCCAGTGGAAGACCAAGTCTCCCTCTTTCAGACGATGATATTTGTGCGATATTTATTACACGAATTTATAAAACAGGTAGAACTAAACTGTTTTTTTTTGTTTTTACAATTTTGGTCTCTCTGTCTTTCTGACAAAATTAATGAATTCAGAGAGAGCGTAGAGTTCTAAATATACCTTTTTTTTCAATGTAAAGTTAAATGAGAAACAAACATGTATTACAATTAAAATATAAATATACATTTAAAAACTACTTAATACCTTGGACAACGTATCAGCTTGGCGATACAGACAGGGAATGCAGCTAGTGTTTTGGGGACCCTGCCGCAGGACAGCGATCTGGAGAGCGTGTTTTATTTATAAGTAGTTTTTAAATGTATATACCTATTAACTATATACTTTTGATACAAATATTCAAACTTAGACGTTTTTGTAAAAATGAACTGGCAGTATTTATATAATGGAAGATTTAAGTTATTTAGAGATATGCAAAATTATCAAAGTATTAACAATATAGCTTTAAGCTTACCGATGAAAACGTTATTAGATTTATGGCGAATATTTTCAATCCAGTTAATACAATTGGAGTATTGGCTCGTATAAGAACAAGTATCATATTACGTTTGAACTTTATTGAACGTGGAATCCAATGGCTACCATAAAGTGCAATTGTTATGTTTTGACTCTAGAAAATATAATCATTATAAATTTATAAACACTATAAATAATGAATAGAAAGGACACCAAAGAGGTATGTTATAGGATCGTATCATTCGATTAAAGTCTCTACCTAAGATGATTTCGGGGGCAACTCATCCCACAGCCCATTTAGCCCGCGGGCTCACTTGACTGCTTTAATGTTTTCTCGTGGTCAACTCAGCCCATTATTCAGTCAATCACAGCCCCAACTCAGATATCTACCATGTGGCCTAGTGGTAGTGATCCTAAAATGAGACAACCCTAAGGCGATTCCTGAAATAATTATCAAAACAAATTGTGAAATGTACTTGTTGATGCATTTACATTATAATAGGGCATAGCTTAGCTAAAATACCTGGTTAAAAATAAACGTAATACTTGCCTTAAACGATAACTGTGCCCCCAACCAACATGGTATATATATTCTCGTAATCATTATTATAATGAAAGTTATTAAAAAGTTTATTGAATATACTTCCTGAAACATAAATTAATTTAAAACGAAGATTTTGTTGACATTCTAATCCTAGATAGGTAATAGGTTTGTCTTTATTTCAAGTTAGTACAGAACAATGAATCGACGTGATTTATACACATATACCTAAGACTGAAGGGCCGGAAAGTGACATACTTTTTATCCCGGAAATTATCGGAATTAGTACATTGTGATACAAGGGTGCTTGCTATGTTGGTCATTACGTACGAGGCGGTATTTTCAAGATCAGCTATAAGAAAGCTGAGTATGTAATGACCAATGCACACGCGTTTCATACGACGTTTTTCAACACACGTGCGAGGAAAAAAATAAACTTCATGGAGTCAAATTTACGTATTCTTCGCCACTTGAAGTCGACATTTTTAATAATTAACCACATCACGGCGAAAATGTTAACAAATATTTATGGAAATGATTTGTTTTTTCCCGCGTGACAGATAAGGCACGGATAACTTCGCCAAACAGCCAACAAAGTCGTGATTAAAAAATAAAAATTGTATTATGCGGTTAAATTAAGAATGCTTTGTGGACACACATACAATTTACAATCTTGTACGAATTTAACTTCATTGGGTTATAATATAAGTCTTGTGCTGTGATATAAAGAAAAAGCACGCGTGTTTAATATACCTATGGGATTTTGAGTCTAAAAATGAGATAATAAGACTCACGTTACGAGCAAGTGTGTTGAAAAAAATCTTATGACACGTATTAAAAAAATTTTTATGGGTGAAGTCAAGACGGAAAGCTAGTTATTTTATAAATATTAGAAAAATAATTATAAATGCTTTCCTTTTACGTACCAGTATAAATATGCCGCACATTGCATTACATATTATGCAAGATGCCACTACAATTTGTATGAAAGCGACTTTGCTCACTAATTGTTGAACGATTTCACAAAATCTGTAATGAGAGGATTGTTTACCGAACAGCTACAGCACGTTTTCTTTTTTAAAAATTCGCAATAGCTCAAAAGTTAGACACCTCAAATTACGAATTTTGAAATAGAAAAGCCTGCAATATTTACTATATTAATAGCATACTATAATGGAAATGTTGTATGGCAATGGCTTATATACGAAGCCAACAAAAATCTATTCGCACTTTTTCTGAAAATATTAGAGGTAAAACTGACTAGGAAACTTAATTATTACTAAATGTGTCTTTAGTCACGCCCATATAGGCGGTTTTTTTGTATCATTTATCCAGCAAGTTAAATAATTAAAGTTCCCTACCTTAATAGTTGATCATATTGAAGCAAAATTTCTTTCTGTCTATTTAAGAATAATTCTTCATTGTCCTTATTGTCACAATTTTTAGATGAAATCAATGCATTTATCTTATGATATAATAAATCAAACTGCGTGCACACCATCCATAGTAAACCAGGAAAGAAAGTGTCTCCATTCACATTGATCAATACATGAACAAAAATTACAATTGTTTGATAAAACCATATTTGATAGTAATATACTTGTTTAGTTTCATCGGACAAAAAATAATAATGTGACATGGGCAAGTCTAATTCGAAGTCTAATGCAAAATGCAGTATGGCTGGTAGTAACACTATGGTAACAAGTGATGCCATGCATATTGTTAAATATACATTATATAATAAAGTATATCTTCGTTTAGCTTTTTCCACAATTCTAACACCAACATAATCATCACCTTGAAACATCTTCGATTCCAGCATGTCGAATGCTTCTATTATTTTATCCCCAAGAAAATAAGGCATTATAATATTTGCAAGAACAGAAAATGAACTGAATACAAATATTCCATCGTAAATAATAATGTCAATTGAAGAAACTTTGAAAAATAAGCTTGAAATCTGGCTTATAATGAAAATATACAAAGTGATTGTGTGAAAAACCAAAGAGTATAATCTGTAATATTTGCTGGTATCCTTGCTGTACCATAAACCAAACAATTTCCAAAAATATATACTGTTTTTAAAACAATGCTTGCTTGTAGATTTCATATTTGAAAGATAGATAGAGGTACGAACTGTTTAGTTGTTCAGTTGATATTGAATGTGAAAATTAATTACAACTCTTTATTAAATACCACACTTATTATTAAAACATACAGGTTGTTTAATTTTGTACCTTTTACAATGGGTAAGTAATATAATGATACCAGATGACCCTTGCGAATACCCATTTAGATGGTGTCTTTTACAAAATAAATAAATTAGCATAATTTTAAAAGAAACATTTAATTTTAATTTGTTTGCTTTTTTCAACATTAGAGGAAAAAATGGTTAACTTTGATTCATTCAGTATTAAGCGAGATATTTAATACCGACAAAAAACACTTTTGAGAAATAATTTTGAAACACCTTTGAAAAAAAAATTTAAGAGATAGTCGGAGACAGAATCTCAAATTTTATTAGTATAACGATCAGAAAACATAATAAACTATAGATATAAATTTAAAATATCAATTTTTTATGAGTATTACAATACATCTATACTGATATTATAAGGAGGTAAAATTAGATTTTTTTGTATGTTTGTTTGTTTTTGTAATGAATAAACTCAAAAGCTACGGAACCGATTCTAAAATTAATTTCACTAAAGAAAATCCCTGAGGTATATTTTATATTATTCGAATAAATCCACTGACGGAAATTCTTGTTTGAGATAAAATTATGTTTGAGTGAAAATTACACTAATATTTATAATATACAACATGTTTTATTCCATTGATATGTAGAACTTGGTGTGATATAATCACACATATTAACAAACTAAATAAGTTTTGTGCTATTTGAGTGGTACCTATACCAAACCATTTTATATCAAACTAGGCTTTCCGCCAGTGGTTTTAGGATTCTTCCTTTTATAGGACCAAGTACAAAGTCTACAAATTAATTCTCTCGTGGTCACTTTTTTGATCTAACCTAACCTACATGTCTCAGTATCGCCTTAAACTTTTAACATATTTTCCGCGATATGTCTAAAAAATTATAATTATATTCTAAACTTTATATTGAATAATTTTCGATCACATGAACGTTATGTCCAATAATGTTATACGAAATGAGTAGGTATTCGAGTACCAAAATGTAGATTATGTGTAATAAAATTATATCAAATTAATGTTGTAACGTTTCTTATATCTTTTTAACGTTATTAGAATGAAAATATACCAAATGTTGTTATAACAATAATAATTATATAAGACGCACCCCTTTTGGGTACGTTTTGCATCGAGACGGGGTGACAGGCAAAGAGAAAAACTTTAACTGTGCTAAATGAATCATCCTTTGAATATATTATAAATAAATATAATAAACTTGCATTCCGCCCCCGGCTTCGCCCGTGGATATTTTCGAACAAAATAAAATATACCCTATAGCACTCATAGATAAAGGCTTGCCTGCACTACCCCTTAGATTATTATTGACATTTTGTAACTACTTATTATTTTGATATTTTTTAATTATTTTCTAAACACAATGTAATCTGTATTGATAATTTATTGTATTTTGGTTTTTGTGATGTCAGCGATGACCCTAGTCTTTTGATATTCGAACAATAGCTTCATTTAATTTTTTGATATGTTGGATTTTTTGATTGTCACATTGTTAGGTGATTAATAATGTTACATAATAGGTACTTGGAAATTTTTCCACACTGTAAGTCACGGTAGGGTTATTGGACTATATATGTAGTATGCACGCACACATGTAGGTCTGAAAAATCCCTGGCAAATAAAAATTATTTCATTTCATTTAATTTCATTACTCTACCCTTACCCCTACCCTTACCCCATCCCATGTTTGTTTTGTTACTTTTTAACTAATAAATCTATTATTTTCCTTCCCTCTAGGAAGGCAAAATTTAAATGCTAAAACTGGATTATTGTGATTTTATTATAATATTTTACTTAAAAGAACATACTCTTTTTTTCACCTCTTAAGAAAATTATCTGTTAATTACTGTATGACTGTATGGAGACATTCAATTAAATAATAAAAAAAAAAGTTTTTAATTTCTTACTATAAAGTACAAAGGGAGGCCGGGTACAAAAGTAACACTTTGTATTTTTACTTTGATTTCTGGCTATTAATTATGTTTTCAATGAAACTAATTTAACCTTCTATACATTACAAATGTACTTTATGATTCTATTTAATATATCTTTGTTTCTAACAATTAATAGACATGCAATAAAAATGTCCCCAGGGTCAAGACGAAAGTAATATAGTACGGGTCGAAAGTAACACCGTTAAGGTCTTCCTTTATTATGTATATAATAAAAAAGAAACAAAATATTAAACCAAATTATTTATTAGAATAATAAAGAGCAAAAATCGAGACATGAAATATTTCTTCTCACGTATAACAAAAAAACTTCCTAATGTAAAAATAATAATTGTTTATTTTAGTAAGGAATGAGAGAAATTTTTGGTGCACGCGTCGTCATACCATTTTTTACACATTGTACCCACTTCTCGTTTGGTAAGCTATTGCTGAATTGTTTGGACACACGAGGCAAAAGCAATCTTCTTGGTCAGAAGTATTGCTGTTTATTGTTGACTGGTTCTCCTTACCTCTGCTTTCAGGAAACTTTCTCATTTTATTTTCCTTGTCTTTTCCTTTTGCAGGTGGTAATTTTCTGGTGCCTTTTCCTTTATCAGGTTGGAATATTTGTTACTAAGCTTTATTTCATTGGTTATACTTTTGTTCAATAGTGTTTTTTTCCGGTGTGTCTGTATGTATCGCAGTTTTCTACAACTCCTATTTGTTTCAGATCTTGAACCAGGCCGCGGTAGAGGTCTTATATCTCGGGGTGAAAAAGGAATTCGTTGTGTAGAAGTTGTTTGACGCCCACTAGGTCCTGGCTGTGGCCAGCTTGGTGATGAATCAGAGGTAACAGGGTTTAACAGCTGATTAGCATCATCTGCTTGTATGTTTGACACAGCTTGAAGAGTTGAGCGGGATTGTCAGATATCATCGAATAATAATTATATTGGTTACTCGGTCCTTATTTTGTAAAATCATCATTTATTTATTTATTTAAAAAAAAATCCACAGCACTTAATATTATAAAGATTTCGGAAAAAAAACAAGTACTTAAAACATATTTCCAATTATGGAATTATGTTGATGTTACAGAGTACGCACGGAGACATTATATTATTAGATCAAACAAAACAAAAACAAATCATCAAAAGTAGGAAATATAAAATAATAATGCAAATTACAGTCAAAACTACAAATATCAATGTCAAAAAATTTCAAAATAAATAAAAACAATCAATACAAATTACAATTATAAAATGTCCAAATTAATAATATAATCTAAAACTAAAAAAAATTAAATTAAATGAAAATGAATATAAGAATAAAAAATAAAAGAATAAAAACAAAAATTCAGTGTTTGTGTAGTGTGTGGTGAATGAGTGGGGTGTGTGTTGTGTGTATGTATGTATGTATGTATGTATGTGTGTATGTATGTATGTATGTATGTATGTGTGTTTGTGCTAACCATCCACACCTGAATTAAAAAACTGTTTTGTGTCCGTAGTGCCTCTCTCTGTTTTTCTAATTTGCTGCCGCGGTATTCTATTTTAACAAAGATAAAAAACATTAACAACATGCTTTGGTCCTATTTTATCTCATGGAAATTGGTTTATTAGTTTTTCAGAAATTTTGAAAAAACTGACTTTACAAGTAAATTTTTCTTAATATCTCGATGAAATATGTACCGATTTTGATGACTTATTTTTTTTAAGGATATAATAATATCTCAACATTATCTCACAGACATATGACAAAATCGGTTCAGTAGTTTTTCACAAATTCAGTAATTTGCCTCTGTTTACGGCTGAAAATTATATATCAGAGAAAAGCCTTAGCAACGGTTGCTATTGACACGAAGTTGTCAATTTTCGTATCGACGGTGGTCTAGCGGTTAAAGGTACGGGGTGCAGCGCAGGATGCACATGATTCAAATCCCATTCACAGCAGTTTTTTTTTTTTTTTTTTTTTTATTTCTCCATTAATATTTTTTTTTTTTTTTTTTTTTTTTTTTTTTTTTTTTTTTATTTGCGATATATATTTTGTCTCTCAGGGCAGCAAAACCATTAAAAAAAAAGTGTAAGGTGAGGGGGGCAAAGTGCCCCCCCCGGGGGTGCCCGCCTTGTCGTGGCGGGGGGGCTTAGTAACCGTGGTAGTGCTCGTCACACTATCCACGGTGAAGCTAAGCGGCACCCGAGGTGGAGCCGCTGCGCAGGGGTTCTGTGGGTTTGGCAGGGCTCTTCGCGCATGCGGCTGGAGGCGGACGCCGGTGACGCTTGCGCTGCCGGTCGAAGCATGACCCGACTGCACTTTCCATCGCAGTCGGGTCGCCGCGGTCTCCGGTGGCGGTTGAGGGGGAAATCAGCCGCTGCTCAACCGGGGACCAAGGTGGAAGGCGCAGCAGTTTGTACTCGCTGCTGCGCCAGCTCTGGGTAAAACCAGAGCGAGATGGGGCCTTACGGCCACCCGGCGGCGGGTCGCGGAAGAATGCTAACGCGTCCCCGTGGCCCGCCGACTAACCGGCGAGATGGAGTACCGTGGGGTTTTAGTGGGTTAAAGTCCCACATAACCCGTTCCCTCACCCCCGAGGGCGCGGGTATGCATGACGCATTTCCCCACGTAAAAAAAAAAAAAAAAAAAAAAGGGGGGCAAAGTGCGCCATACTTTTTGCATAGTTGACTTTGGTGCAATATAACTTGTGTTACTAATTCACGAATGACACTTGTCGTGGTAACAAAGGGATCTGTGATGTTTTGTAACTACAACCAATGTTGTGCTATTGGAATCTGACAGTAAAATAATGATTTTTAGCACAAAATTAGAAAACATGAACCCTAGGCGCACTTTACCGACAAAACGGGGAAGTGCGCCTGGTATTAACAAATCGCAATAATAAAGCATTAGAATAAAAACAGACACATATTATTATATGAAAACAAGCAACGAAACGCATAACACTTTGTTTTTTTTCATAGCCACTTTCTAGAAGAATCTATGGATTTCAAACGAAATTTCGGCTAAGTGCGCCATACAATCTTAAATCAGGGGCTATAAACATTTTTTCTTAATATTAATAATCGAGTGTCAAGTATATTTTTTCTTTTATTTACGATGAAATACCATGGTATGGAACTACTTATTTGATATCAATATTGCTCGTGTGATGTCGGGGTAGAATAGCACAACCCCCTCATCCCGTGCCGAAGAGGCGACTAATGGAGCCACCAGAGGTCGGGCAGCCAGCACCGTCTTTCTGTGTATTTTACCATCTTGCTGCGATCGCCAACCCGCCTGTCTAGCGTGGCGATTACGGTAGTTACCCTCCAAATGAGCCACAATGTGGGTATTCTTTGGAGGAGGCCTTTTTCTAGTAATGGAGTAGAAATAATGATGATGATTAAAAATGGACTGAAATAAGAAGTTAGTCATTGAAAATTTGTTAAATATTAAGTGTAAAATTTATTATAAATCTTAATTATACTAGGTGACGAAATGAAAAAAAACATCTTCTAAAAATAATTCGTAAAAAAATACTGCTTCATTCAAAGCCGCTTTGGACCATGAAGGACCTTCAGTTTTTCTTACATAGCGCCCCATCTAAAACAAAAATCATAAACAGGTACTTAAATAACAAAAAAGGCTGTTCAACCGAGAGAAATTACTTTAAACACTTTAAAAAAAAAGCATATAGAAAAATTAAATCCGAAATCAAAGAAACAAAACCAAGAAAGAAGAAACAGAAGAAACAAATAGAGGATGACTTGTCTACCAATAGTGAATTTAGTCTTCATGATTCAGAAATTGGGGACTTTAAAACGTTTATTGACAATTGCTTAAAAGAACATGATTCAGAAGAAGAAATAGAAAAACGTCATTCGAATTTAGCGACATCCAGTATTATGAAGAAAAATCAAACAAATTTACAAAACAGTCATGTACAAAAAATAAATAAATACTTACTTAGTAAGAAACATTATTGAATACAGCTTTTATTTAAATGCTTAAAAAATAAGAAATAAAGTTTAAATTAAATCAAAACCACCAATGTATTACATTACCTACAACATTTACTTAAATTATAAAAAAGCTTGTCGCGATATTAAACTGTACACAAGTTACCTAGATGTATATCTAATATCACTAATAAACGTGTATACTTTAAAATTCAGTTGCAATATTAGACCCAACCATACAAACAAAGTTAAATAAAAGCTTATAAAAGGACACGTTTTAAAAGGTTGGTAGGCTCTGGATTGCGGCGAAGTGCGCCATATGAAAAGTCAGTATGGCGCGCTTCCCCAACTATGCGAATTTGAGGGTATAATATTTAACTTGCAAAAAATATATGAATTTTACTAGATAGGAGTAATTTAAAGTCAGAATCTTAAAGAAAAATATTTAAATTGTGCACTTACCTCACTCGCATGTTGATAATCACTCAATTTTTGGAGATTTGGGACGATGATCACGCATATGGTCATCTCTCGTCAACACTTTGAATGACAGTGAAAATAAAATGGCGCGTGTCTCAAGCTCACATGACTAGAGCCATCTGTGACTATCACCAAGAACTATGATTTAGTTTGTAGCATCGATGTAAGATGTCACTACTAGTATCCAATCGGTCGTTTTCGAGATATTTGTGGTAGGCGAATTTGAAGACGGTTGGTGCCAAATTAGAAACAACTTAGTTGCCAAATTCACTTTTAGACAATTCATTAGGAACCTACGATAAGCAGTAAGTACCTACATACAAACATAGATAATATAGAACAGGTCTTTATCTTCTGATGTTTACTTAATTTTGTATCCTAATTTGGCACCAACCGTCTTCAAATTCTACGACAAAATATTCATTATTTCTTACTTTCCAGTGCAAATTTTTGAAGTCGGTAAACTTTATTAAAAAGGTTTATGTACCCAAGTGTTATGTTACTTTTGTACCCAACCACGTTTTTGATGTTGCACAAAAATATTTATAACATGCCACAGACAATCTAATTACAAAATTCCAGGTCAATTTGATAGTCACGTTGATATCTTCTTAACACCATGTAAACAGTAAATGAGTAAAACTTACTGTTACTTTCGACCCGCTGTTACTTTTGTACCCGGTCACCCCTACCTAGTAATTATCGTTTCATTAGAGGTGACAAAGAAGCCTTTTTGTCACAAACACACTTTTTTTTAATTACTACTTTTCGCTGGCTTCGACCGTTAGATTTTTTAATATGTTAACACCTTAGCTCTCGCTATACGTCATTAATTGTAGGGAGTCATTTCGTTAGTTAGTGAAACAACCTACTCAATGGCGTAGGATTAAAAAACATCTTAACTTTACATTTAGACTAGAGGAATATGAAACAATAAATATATAATATTCATGTTTACATTGTTTATACATGGAGTGGGTAGGTATATCAAATTGGGTTCAAACTTGTTGACACTAAAGTTTTGTAACAGACTGGGACAGACGGATCGGTAGACTGAAAGATCGTAAAAGGGATCCTAGCTTAACTGCGGACGGAGCCCTAAAAAGCAGAAGTCTAAGTCCATTTCCTAAATCCATTGAGCAGTTTCGGGCAAAAATTGGGACGTTTGTATGTATTGCCATTATTAAGATCGAGAAAAAAAGCCGTATAAATCACGTTTCTTGTATGAGGACCCCATTTAATTTTCAACTTTATTTTATTTTTATTATTTCTTGTTCTTGGCGGACTAACTATGTAACTATTTGGTTACGGAACCCTAAAACTAGCTTTCCGCCCCGGCCCCCGGCCTTCACCTTAGTGGGCGTTTCGTTACCATTTCTTTATGATTTTCCTAAGTATATTAATAATGAATTCAATGCCGCAATTTAAGAGTTTGGGAGCGTTCAAGTATTACGTAACGCAATTTGGGGGGAGGGGGTCTCGTAAAACGTTACGATGCGTTACAGGGGCGGGAGGGGGTCTTTCTTACAACACGTTACGTAACATTGTTTTTAAAAAATTTGGGAATTAAAACTCCCAAACTGGCAACCCTTTTCATTTACGTTACGGGGAATCCCTCGCCTAAAAATTCAAATCACCGATTATGTGGCGTTAAATCGTAGTTAAAATCAATAATATGCATATAAATGGGATAAAAAACACATTATTGAGGAAAGAAATTTTTAATTAATAGATCAAATATTTTTTTGAGCTGCATGTAGCCTTTTTAATATAAAAAAGTGGATTTAATGGATTTTAATATGAATTTTTCGGATCATTTGAGTGTTACGTAACGTTTAGAGAGGGGGAGGGGGGTACAGAAAAACGTTACGGTGCGTTACAGGGGGGGGGGGGGTAAACTAATAACAAATACCACAGAAGACAGAATGGTATCTCCGAAAGGACATTTACATGTCGAAATAAAGTGCAATTCAGTTTGCACAGTGCGGTTGTCTAAAATTATATTCACCTACGAGGCGCCTTTCTTTCTATTGTGTAACTCTAACCCTTCTAACGCGCGTTAGAGTTGTCTTCTTGTGACGAATAATTATTCTGAAAATTTACTTACCAGTTATGCACCTATTACCTGTGTATATATGTATAATGTACCTAGACCTTAGATACTATTAAGAACAATGCCATTTAAAATATACCTAACCTACTCACTTACAAAGTGTGCATATTTTAAACTAAGTAAATAGGCATATACTATGTACCTACCTTAGTATGTATCCTGTCTACGAAACTGACTGGAAGTGTTTTAGGTGTTTAGAATTTCTAGGTGAACGCCACGTGTGAATAGTGGGCATACGTGCGTCGTGCATTCTGGGGAACACACGGTCTCCTGCTGTATGAGTCCGTCCAGATGTACTTGTAGCTTTGTAGCTAAAGTGCGGAGTGCGCCAGGCCTGCAAATACCTACAGATGATATTACAATCTAATGAAGGATAATTATAAAAAAAAAGCTTTTTTATTATTTTTATTTTATTAAGAGTTTGTAGCAGGTCCCTAGTCAAACATAAAACCACCGCACTTTGCTGATTTACTTTGCTGAATTAGGTCACTCAAAGTTCATTTTAAAATTTAGTATAATATTGCACATAGTTTAGTAGCAGTTTTAAGTGCAAGATGCATTAGCGACGATACGAACATGACGCCGGCGGCCTTCCGCTGTTTAAGATCCCTTTAGCTACTGGGTAAACAAGGACATCATGCGAACTATATTGTGCAACCACTTTACAAACCGGTCATTTAATATTTCACTCACAATTTTCACGGCCTTCAGGTAGTTTTTAAGAATATTTTATAGCGAGTCGTTAAAAAATATGAATGAAGAAGTTAATATGGAGGACTGTAGTCTTGCAGTCGAGACTTTTATACGGGACTTCCGTTACTTATGCGGTCGGTTTGATCCCACAATCTCAGGCATTTGTTATACACTAGCTATAATTATGTCCTTTTTCCAATTTATGTATTAAACAAAATTAGTAGGAAATTGGATTAGGTTCTTGAATATTTCGAAGTAGCATGTAAGATGAATACGCCATTTTGATTATCTGAAAGTATTGGTATTTTAGATAACCAAATAATTATATAATTTAATACAGATAATTATGTAGTGTTGTATATAAAATTAAATGGAGAATTCTGAGATGGTTTGGGCATGAAGAACGAATGTGTGATGAAATAATGACAAAGCAAATATGTAAAACTGTAGTATCAAAATAACCAACAAAGAAAGAAAGCCCAAGACGAACTTTCATTAATTAAATAACTGATGCCCTTAAAAAAGGACAAATACATAATACTAAAAATAGACGTGCATATATGAAACGATGTATGGATGTGGATGAAGCAAGAGAAGTATGCAAAGATGGAGACAAATTGCGATCCATACTCTCTGCTTATCTCTTTAGGTAACAAGCCTGAATTATATTATTGTGCGATTATTATTAATTTTTTTTCTCTTCACGGGTTGCCTTACAGTTCCCGAAACCATACGGTCCCAGGGAACCCAGCGGAAGACCAAGTCTCCCTCTTTTAGCCGATGATATTCGTGCGATATTTATTACTAAACTAAACTGTTTTCACAATTATTTTTAGTCTTTCTGTCTTTCTGACAAAATGAATGAATTTTAATGAAACTTTTAGAGAGAGCGTAGAGTTCTAAATATACTAACTATAATTATACTTTTGCCGCATTATTAGGATACATCCAAATATTCAAACATAGACGTTTTTGTAAATATGAACTTGGCAGTATATGATGGAACTGTTGGAAGATTTAAGTTAATTAGAGATATTCTAAAATATCTACAAGTATTAATAATAATTAATAAGCTTACCGATGTAAACGTTATTAGATTTATGGCGAATATTTTCAATCCAGTTAATACAATTGGAGTATTGGCTCGTATAAGAACAAGTATCATATTACGTTTGAACTTTATTGAACGTGGAATCCAATGGCTATCATAGAGTGCAGTCATTATGCTTTGACTCTAGAAAATATAATCATTATACATTTATAAACACATTTCAGTAAATACTATAAATAATGAATAAAAAGGGCGCTAAAGAGATATGTCAGAGGATCGTAACAAATGCCATGGCATTCGATAGTCTAAGATGATTTCGGGGGCAACTCAGCCCACAGCCCATTTAGCCCGCGGGCTCACCTGACCGCTTTAATGTTTTTTCGTTGTCAACTCAGCACATACCTAATCCAGTCACTTGCATCCTGCGGGCTTAGATATACCATGTGGCCTAGTCACAGGGCCAAGTGGTAGTGATCCTAAATAGACGCAATCCTAAGGCGATTCCCGAAATAATTATCAAAACAATTTTGAAATGTACTTGTTTGTATAGTCGATACCTTTATATTATAAAATGGCATAGCTTAGCTAAAATACCATGCAAAAAATAAACGTAATACTTGCCTTATACGATAACTGTGCCCCCATCCAACATGGTATAAATATTCTCGTTATCATTATTATAATAAAACATATTAAAAAGTTTTTTGAATCTACTTCCTGAAACATAAATTAATTTGAAACGAAGGTTTTGTTGACATTCTAATCCTAACTAATATTAGGTCCTTACTATGACATTGGCCTTTGTCTAACTGGCGACTTTGGTTTCAAATATCTGGCGTTTGGTTTGGCATTTCAAATTCAAATTTATTTTAAATTTAAGCTCATGTATTTGTGTTTTGAATTTACTGATTCATTTGTTTTCACGTCATTTCATTTTTTTCTTTGACATCGTTCTGTTCACAATATGGAAAACTTAAAATATCGCGTTATTCATAAATACGAATTCAACCGTGGCACCAGCGCTGCAGAAACTGCAAAAGAAAGCATGGTACATTTTTAGTTCCAACGTTTTCGTTTTTGAAATGTTGACCTACAGAACAAGCTCCGTGGACGGCCGGAGACCCAAGTTGATAACGAAGAATTAAAAGTGATTGTGGAAGCTGATCCATCTCATACAACGTCAAAGTTGGCGGTAGGCCTCGGTGTGAGTGATAAAACAGTTTTAATTCACTTGAAACAAATTGGAAAAGTGAAAAAGGTCGAAAAATTGATACCGCATGAATTAACTGAAACAAACACGCGTCGAGTGCTGCGTTACATTACTTAACCGGCACAATAATGAGGGGATTTTGAACAGTATCGTTATTTGTGATGAAAAATGGATTCTGTACGATAATCGTAAACGCTCATCACAATGGTTGAACCCAGGAGAACCGGTCAAATCCTGCCCCAAGCGAAAGTTGACTCAGAAAAAGATACTAGTGAGTGTTTGGTGTACTAGTGCTGGTGTCATCTACTACAGCTTCCTAAGATCTAGCCAGACAATTACGGCAGATGTGTATTGTGAACAATTGCAAACCATGATGGTAAAGCTAGCCGCTAGCCGAGGCTGGCCCACTGCTGCTTTAGGACAACGCTAGACCACCCACTGCACAAAAGACGGTCGCTAAATTAGAGGAGCTGCGATTGGAATGTCTTCGACAACCACCATACTCCCGGACCTTGTCCTTACCACTTTTCCCGGAATTTTGACAACTTTTTGCAAAAAAAATAATACCGATGAGGCAGCTCAAACTGCCTCCAAAATTTTTATTGATTTTCGCTTCCACAATTTCTTCAGCAAAGGAATCAATGAATTACCTATGAGATGGCAAAAGTGTTTAGTCTTGTTTTTTTGTTTGTCCTTATGTCAAGTCAATACAGAGCAACTATTCGACGTTATTTTATCATATTACCTACATATATAAAGAAAAGTCCTGACTTACTCACTGACTCATCTTTTGTTTTTTATATTTTTATTTCGTTAATTGAAATAGTCAATTAGAAACACAATCCATACACTTTTGACTTAGTAAATTAGAAAAAATACATTTACTTATAGTTTTAAAAAGTTTTAAAAATACAATTAGGTGTCAAAAATAGTAAATTTAAAAAAATACAAATTATGTTATGTCAGGAATAGTCATTCTAAAATACAATTTAGGTATATAATATAATGTCTAAAATAATCAATTAAATACAATTTTTATAATATGTCACTAAAGTACAATTCGCCCCTTCCCCCTCTCAACCTCAACTGTCTCTGCTGAAAATTAAATAAATAATATTAAAAGAAATACGCGAAGTGTTAAAGCAAAGCTGACGCAGATTACAATCGGAGATTGGGAGAATGAAACCAGCCTAATCAAAAGTACAGTCCACTACCAAATTAAATCGATGATCTCGCAGTATGTACCTCCCTTTTCACCTCCAAACAGAGATAGCCTGCCAGAAGGATCACCAGCTATGCTCACGCTATCAGCTATCATCTAAGTACTCTGATATCCTATAATAACTTTTGTTAATTAATTAAAAAGAAAAGAAAAAAAGAAAAAAAAATAAGAATTATAAATGCTTTATTTTTAATTACCTACCAGTATAAGAATGCCATACAATGCATTACATATTATGCAAGAAGCCACAATAATTTGTATGAAAGCGACTTTGCTCACTAATTGTTGAACGGTTTTACAAAATCTGTAACATCGAAATTTGTAATTAGTGTCTAAAAATCTACACGCTTCTATTTAAGAACTGACAGCTTCCTTTACAGAATTGTTTAAAGTTGGTTTAAATGTGTCTCTATAGGCACGTAATAAAGGCGGTAAGTATATATAATTTTTGCATAATAATATCTAAGTAAGATCTAAAATTCAAGTTACCTTAATAGTTCATCATAATGAAGCAAAATTTCTTTTTGTCTATTCATGAATAATTCTTCAATTAGTTTATTGTCAAAAATTTCAGATGAAATTACCGCATTTATCTTGTGATATAATAAATCAAACTGCGTGCTCACCATCCATAGTAAACCAGGAAAAAAAAGGTCTCCATTCACACAGATCAATACATGAACAAAATTGCCAATTGATTGATAAAAGTATATTTGAAAGAAATATACTTGTTTAATTTCATCGGACAAAAAATAATAATGTGATATGGGCAAGTCTAATTTGAAGCCTAGTGCAAAATGTAGTATGAGTGGCAATAACACATGCATGGCATGAGTTGCTAGGCATGCTATTAAATATACATTATATGATAAAGTATATCTTCGTTTAGCTTTTTCCACAATTCTCACACCAATATAATCATCGCCTTGAAACATCTTCGATTCTAGCATGTCCAAGGCTTCGATTATTTTATCCCCAAGAAAATGAGGCATTATAATATTTGCAAGAACAGAAAATATAGTGAATACAAATATTCCATCGTAAATAATAATGTCAATTGAAGGAACATTAAAAAATAAATTTAAAATCAGGCTTATAATGTAAATATACAAAATGATTGTGAGAAAAACAAAAGAGTATAATCTGTAACATTTTCTGGTCTCCTTGCTGGACCATAAACCAAACAATTTCCAAAAATATATATTGTTTTTAAAACAATGCTTGCTTGTAGATTTCATATTTGAAAGATTGATAGAGGTACGAACTGTTTAGTTGTTCAGTTGATATTGAATGTGAAAATTAATTACAAACTCTTTATTAAATACCACACTTATTATTAAAACATACAGGTTGTTTAATTTTGTACCTTTTACAATGGGTAATTAATATATGATACTAGATGACCCTTGCGAATACCCATTTAGATGGTGTCTTTTACAAAATAAATAAATTAGCATAATTTTAAAAGAAACATTTAATTTTAATTTGTTTGCTTTTTTCAACATTAGGGGAAAAAAATGGTTAACTTTGATTCATTCAGTATTAAGAGAGATATTTAATACCGACAAAAAACTCCTTTGAGAAATAATTTTGAAACACCTTTGAAAAAAAAATTTAAGAGATAGTTGGAGACAGAATCTCAAATTTTATTAGTATAACGATCAGAAAACATAATAAACTATAGATATAAATTTAAAATATCAATTTTTTTATGAGTATTACAATACATCTATTCTGATATTATAAGGAGGTAAAATTTGATTTTTTGTATGTTTGTTTGTTTTTGTAATGAATAAACTCAAAAGCTACGGAACCGATTCTAAAATTAATTTCACTAAAGAAAGCTATCCCTGAGGTATATTTTATATTATTCGAATATATACACTGACGGAAATTCTTGTTTGACATAAAATTATGTTTGAGTGAAAATTACACTAATATTTATAATATACAACATGTTTTATTCCATTGATATGTAGAACTTGGGGTGATATAATCACACATATTAACAAACAAAAAAAGTTTTGTGCTATTTGAGTGGTACCTATACCAAACCATTTTATATCAAACTAGTCTTTCCGCCAGTGGATTTAGGATTCTTCCTTTTATAGGACCAAGTACAAAGTCTACAAATTAATTCACTCGTGGTCACTTTTTTGATCTAACCTAACCTACATGTCTCAGTATCGCCTTAAACTTTTAACATATTTTCCGCGATATGTCTAAAAAATTATAATTTTATTCTAAACTTTATATTGAATAATTTTCGATCACATGAACGTTATGTCCAATAATGTTATACGAAATGAGTATTCGAGTACCAAAATGTAGATTATGTGTAATGAAATTATATCAAATTAATGTTGTAACGTTTCTTATATCTTTTGAACGTTATTAGAATGAAAATATACCAAATGTTGTTATAACAATAATATATAAGACGCACCCCTTTTGGGTACGTTTTGCATCGAGAGTCGACACGGGGTGACAGGCAAAGAGAAAAACTTTAACTGCGCTAAATGAATCACCTTTGAATATATTATAAATGAATCTAATAAACTTCCATTCCGCCCCCGAACAAAATAAAATATACCCTATAGCACTCATAGATAATGGCTTGCCTGCACTACCCCTACCTCTACCCTTACCCCCACCCCTGTTTGTTTTGTTACTTTCTAACTAATAAATCTATTATTCTCCCTTCCTCTAGGAAGGCAAAATTTAAATGCTAAAGTTGGATTATTGTGATTTTATTATAATATTTTACTTAAAAGAACATACTCTTTTTTTCACCTCTTAAGAAAATTATCTGTTAATTACTGTATGACTGTATGGAGACATTCAATTAAATAATAAAAAAAGTTTTTAATTTCTTACTATAAAGTACAAAAGTACAAAGTTTTCTGGCAATTAATTATGTTTTCAATGAAACTAATTTAACCTTATAAAACTTCTATACTTTACAAATGTACTTTATGATTCTATTTAATATATCTTTGTTTCTAACAATTAATAGACATGCAAAAAAAAATGTCCCCAGGGTCAGGGCGAAAGTAACATAGTACGGGTCGAAAGTAACACCGTTAAGGTATTCCTTTATTATGTATATAATAAAAAAGAAACAAAATATTAAACCAAATTATTTATTAGAATAATAAAGAGCAAAAATCGAGACATGAAATATTTCTTCTCACGTATAACAAAAAAACTTCCTAATGTAAAAATAATAATTGTTTATTTTAGTAAGGAATGAGAGAAATTTTTGGTGCACGCGTCGTCATACCATTTTTTACACATTGTACCCACTTCTCGTTTGGTAAGCTATTGCTGAATTGTTTGGACACACGAGGCAAAAGCAATCTTCTTGGTCAGAAGTATTGCTGTTTATTGTTGACTGGTTCTCCTTACCTCTGCTTTCAGGAAACTTTCCATTTTGTTTTCCTTGTCTTTTCCTTTTGCAGGTGGTAATTTTCTGGTGCCTTTTCCTTTATCAGGTTGGAATATTTGTTACTAAGCTTTATTTCATTGGTTATATTTTTGTTCAATAGTTTTTTTTTCCGGTGTGTCTGTATGTATCGCAGTTTTCTACAACTCCTATTTGTTTCAGATCTTGAACCAGGCCGCGGTAGAGGTCTTATATCTCGGGGTGAAAAAGGAATTCGTTGTGTAGAAGTTGTTTGACGCCCACTAGGTCCTGGCTGTGGCCAGCTTGGTGATGAATCAGAGGTAACAGGGTTTAACAGCTGATTAGCATCATCTGCTTGTATGTTTGACACAGCTTGAAGAGTTGAGCGGGATTGTCAGATATCATCGAATAATAATTATATTGGTTACTCGGTCCTTATTTTGTAAAATCATCATTTATTTATTTATTTAAAAAAAAAATCCACAGCACTTAATAATATAAAGATTTCGGAAAAAAAACAAGTACTTAAAACATATTTCCAATTATGGAATTATGTTGATGTTACAGAGTACGCACGGAGACATTATATTATTAGATCAAACAAAACAAAAACAAATCATCAAAAGTAGGAAATATAAAAAATAATGCAAATTACAGTCAAAACTACAAATATCAATGTCAAAAAATTTCAAAACAAATGAAAAAAATCAATACAAATTACAATTATAAAATGTCCAAATTAATAATATAATCTAAAACTAAAAAAAAAAATTAAATGAAAATGAATATAAGAATAAAAATAAAAGAATAAAAACAATTCAGTGTTTGTGTAGTGTGTGGTGAATGAGTGGGGGTGTGTGTTGTGTGTATGTATGTAGGTATGTGTGTTTGTGCTAACCATCCACACCTGAATTAAAACACTGTTCTGTGTCCGTAGTGCCTCTCTCTGTTTTTCTAATTTACTGCCGCGGTATTCTATTTTAACAAAGATAAAAAACATTAAAAACATGCATTGGTCCTATTTTATCTCATGGAAATTGGTTTATTAGTATTGGTTTTCAAGTCAATTTTTCCTAATATATCGATGAAATATGTACCGATTTTGACGACTTATTTTTTTAAGGATATAATAATATCTCAACATTATCTCACAGACATATGACAAAATCGGTTCAGTAGTTTTTCACAAATTCAGTAATTTGCCTCTGTTTACGGCTGAAAATTATATATCAGAGAAAAGCCTTAGCAACGGTTGCTATTGACACGAAGTTGTCAATTTTCGTATCGACGGTGGTCTAGCGGTTAAATGTACGGGGTGCAGCGCAGGATGCACATGATTCAAATCCCATCCACAGCAGTTTTTTTTTATTTCTCCATCAATATTTTTTTATTTGCCTTATATTTGTCTCTCAGGGCAGCAAAACCACTAAAAAAAAGTGTACCGACTTCAAAAATTTGCACTGTAAAGTAAGAAATAATAAATATTTAGTCGTAGAATTTGAAGACGGTTGGTGCCAAATAAATACCTACATACAAACATAGATAATATTGAACAGGTCTTTATCTTCTGATGTTTACTTAATTTTGTATCCTAATTTGGCACCAACCGTCTTCAAATTTATGACGAAATATTTATTATTTCTTACTTTTCATTGCAAATTTTTGAAGTCGGTAAACTTTATTAAAAAGTTTTATGTACCCAAGTGTTATGTTACTTTTGTACCCAACCACGTTTTTGATGTTGCACAAAAAATATTTATAACATGCCACAGACAATCTAATTACAAAATTCCAGGTCAATTTGATAGTCACGTTGATATCTTCTTAACACCACGTAAACAGTAAATGAATAATACTTACTGTTACTTTCGACCCGCTGTTACTTTTGTACCCGGTCACCCCTACCTAGTACCTAATTATCGTTTCATTAGAGGTGACAAAGAAGCTTTTTTGTCACAAACACACTTTTTTTTAATTACTACTTTTCGCTGGCTTCGACCGTGGAGTATTTTTAATAATGGGCAATAGATTTTTGAATATGTTAACACCTTAGCTCTTGCTATACGTCATTAATTGTAGGGAGTAATTTCGTTAGTTAGTGAAACAACCTACTCAATGGCGTAGGATTAAAAAACCTTTTAAAAAAAAGTGTACCGACTTCAAATATTTGCACTGAAAAGTAAGAAATAATAAAAATTTCGTCTTAGAATTGGAAGACGGTTGGTGCCAAATTAGGATACAAAATTAAGTAAACATCTAGGGACATAAAGATATGATCAATATTATCTGTGTTTGTACTGATGATCGTAGGTTCCTAATGAATTATCTAGATTAGTGAATTTGGGTACTAAATTATTTCTAATTTGGCACCAACCGTCTTCCAATTCTACGACGAAATTTTAATTATTTCTTACTTTTCAGTGCAAATTTTTTAAGTCGGTACACTTTTTTTTAAAAGGTTTATTTTTCCCTTTTAAGTGATTTTGTTGCCCTGAGAAATAAATAATAACGCAACTAAAAAAAATTGATGGAAAATAAAAAAAAATACTGCGGTGGATGGGATTTGAACCTCGATCAATGTGCACCCTGCGCTGCACCCCGTACCTTTAGCCGCTAGACCACCGTCGATACGGAAATTGACAACTTCGTGTCAATAGCAACCGTTGCTAAGGCTTTTCTCTGATATAATTTTCAGCAGTAAACAGAGACAAATTACTGAATTTCTGAAAAATTACTGAACCGATTTTCGTCATATGACTGTGAGATAATGTCAAGAAATTATTATATCCTTAAAAATATAAGTCGTCAAAATCGGTACATATTTCATCGAGATATTACAAAAAATTGACTTATAAGGTCAGTTTTTTCAAAATTTCTGAAAAACTAAAGAACCAATTTTTATGAGATAAAAATGGGACCAATCCGGAAGAATTATCTGTCGATTAAAAAAGAAACCATCAAAATCGGTTCACAACTGGCGGAGTAATCGATGTACATACATACATACAAAAAAAAAATAAAAAAAAAATACGGTCCGAATTGAGAACCTTCTCCTTTTTTTTTTTTCGAAGTCGGTTAAAAACATCTTAACTTTACATTTAGACTAGAGGAATATGAAACAATAAATATATAATATTCATGTTTACATTGTTTATACATGGAGTGGGTAGGTATATCAAATTGGGTTCAAACTTGTTGACAATAAAGTTTTGTAACAGACTGGGACAGACGGATCGGTAGACTGAACGATCGTTAAAGGGATCCTAGCTTAACTGCGGACGGAGCCCTAAAAAGCAGAAGTCTAAGTCCATTTCCAAAATCCATTGAGCAGTTTCGGGCAAAAATTGGGACGTTTGTATGTATTGCCATTATTAAGATCGAGAAAAAAAGCCGTATAAAACACGTTTCTTGTATGAGGACCCCATTTAATTTTCAACTTTATTTTATTTTTATTATTTCTTGTTCTTGGCGGACGGACGGACAGCAGATCCTTAGTAATTTCCGTTGTAACTATTTGGTTACGGAACCCTAAAACTAGCTTTCCGCCCCGGCCCCGGCCTTCACCTTATGATTTTCCTAAGTATATTAATAATGAATTCAATGCCGCAATTTAAGAGTTTGTTGCTGACCATAGGCAGAGAAAGATACATGGAAGGAGATGGAGCAGGCTTTCACCATACTAACAACTAGCAAAGTAAACTAATAACAAATACCACAGAAGACAGAATGGTATCTCCGAAAAGACATTTACATAAATATCGAAATAAAGTGCAATTCAGCTCGCACAGTGCGGTTGTCTAAAATTATATTCACCTACAAGGCGCCTTTCTTTCTATTGCGTAACTCTAACCCTTCTGACGCGCGTTAGAGTTGTCCTCTTGTGACGAATAATTATTCTGAAAATTTACTTACCAGTTATGCACCTATTACCTGTGTATATATGTATAATGTACCTAGTACCTTAGATACTATTAAGAACAATGCCATTTAAAATATACCTAACCTACTCACTTACAAAGTTTGAATATTTTAAACTAAGTAAATAGGCATATACTATGTACCTACACTTAGTATGTATCCTGTCTACGAAACTGACTGGAAGTGTTTTAGGTGTTTAGAATTTCTAGGTGAACGCCACGTGTGAATAGTGGGTATACGTGCATTCCAGGCGACGCACGGTAACCTGCTGAATGAGTCCGTCCCGACCGCCCCGCAGATGTACTTGTAGCTTCGTAGCTAAAGTGCGGAGATACAGATGATATTACAATCTAAAGAAGGATAATTATAAAAAAAAGCTTTTTTATTATTTTTATTTTATGAAGAGTTTGTAGCAGGTCCCGAAGAATTAAAAGTGATTGTGGAACATAACTAGTCAAACATAAAACCACCGCACTTTTCTGATTTACTTTGCTGAATTAGGTCACTCAAAGTTCATTTTAAAATTTAGTATAATATTGCACATAGTGTATCTTCATGGTTTAGTAGCAGTTTAAGTGCAAGATGCATTAGCGACGATACGAACATGACGCCGGCGGCCTTCCGCTGTTTAAGATCCCTTTAGCTACTGGGTAAACAAGGACATCATGCGAACTATATTGTGCAACCACTTTACAAACCGGTCATTTAATATTTCACTCACAATTTTCACGGCCTTCAGGTAGTTTTTAAGAATATTTTATAGCGAGTCGTTAAAAAATATGAATGAAGAAGTTAATATGGAGGACTGTAGTCTTGCAGTCGAGACTTTTATACGGGACTTCCGTTACTTATGCGGTCGGTTTGATCCCACAATCTCAGGCATTTGTTATACACTAGCTATAATTATGTCCTTTTTCCAATTTATGTATTAAACAAAATTAGTAGGAAATTGGATTAGGTTCTTGAATATTTCGAAGTAGCATGTAAGATGAATACGCCATTTTGATTATCTGAAAGTATTGGTATTTTAGATAACCAAATAATTATATAATTTAATACAGATAATTATATTATAATGAAAAATGTGTAGTTACTGATAGTGTTGTATATAAAATTAAAAGGAGAATTCTGAGATGGTTTGGGCATGATGAACGAATGTGTGATGAAATAATGACAAAGCAAATATGTAAAGCTGTAGTATCAAAATAACCAACAAAGAAAGAAAGACCAAGACGAACTTTCATTAATTAAATAACTGATGCCCTTAAAAAAGGTCAAATACATAATACTAAAAATAGACGTGCATATATGAAACGATGTATGGATGTGGATGAAGCAAGAGAAGTGTGCAAAGATGGAGACAAATTGCGATCCATACTCTCTGCTTATCTCTTTACGTAACAGGCCTGAATTATATTATTGTGCGATTATTATTAATTTTTTTCTCTTCACGGGTTGCCTTACAGTTCCCGAAACCATACGGTCCCAGGGAACCCAGCGGAAGACCAAGTCTCCCTCTTGTAGCCGATGATATTCGTGCGATATTTATTACTAAACTAAACTGTTTTTGCAATTATTTTTAGTCTTTCTGTCTTTCTGACAAAATGAATGAATTTTAATGAAACTTTTAGAGAGAGCGTAGAGTTCTAAATATACTAACTATAATTATACTTTTGCCGCATTATTAGGATACATCCAAATATTCAAACATAGACGTTTTTGTAAATATGAACTTGGCAGTATATGATGGAACTGTTGGAAGATTTAAGTTAATTAGAGATATTCTAAAATATCTACAAGTATTAATAATAATTAATAAGCTTACCGATGTAAACGTTATTAGATTTATGGCGAATATTTTCAATCCAGTTAATACAATTGGAGTATTGGCTCGTATAAGAACAAGTATCATATTACGTTTGAACTTTATTGAACGTGGAATCCAATGGCTATCATAGAGTGCAGTCATTATGCTTTGACTCTAGAAAATATAATCATTATACATTTATAAACACATTTCAGTAAATACTATAAATAATGAATAAAAAGGGCGCTAAAGAGATATGTCAGAGGATCGTAACAAATGCCATGGCATTCGATAGTCTAAGATGATTTCGGGGGCAACTCAGCCCACAGCCCATTTAGCCCGCGGGCTCACCTGACCGCTTTAATGTTTTTTCGTTGTCAACTCAGCACATACCTAATCCAGTCACTTGCATCCTGCGGGCTTAGATATACCATGTGGCCTAGTCACAGGGCCAAGTGGTAGTGATCCTAAATAGACGCAATCCTAAGGCGATTCCCGAAATAATTATCAAAACAATTTTGAAATGTACTTGTTTGTATAGTCGATACCTTTATATTATAAAATGGCATAGCTTAGCTAAAATACCATGCAAAAAATAAACGTAATACTTGCCTTATACGATAACTGTGCCCCCATCCAACATGGTATAAATATTCTCGTTATCATTATTATAATAAAACATATTAAAAAGTTTTTTGAATCTACTTCCTGAAACATAAATTAATTTGAAACGAAGGTTTTGTTGACATTCTAATCCTAACTAATATTAGGTCCTTACTATGACATTGGCCTTTGTCTAACTGGCGACTTTGGTTTCAAATATCTGGCGTTTGGTTTGGCATTTCAAATTCAAATTTATTTTAAATTTAAGCTCATGTATTTGTGTTTTGAATCTACTGATTCATGTGTTTTCACGTCATTTCATTTTTTTCTTTGACATCGTTCTGTTCACAATATGGAAAACTTAAAATATCGCGTTATTCATAAATACGAATTCAACCGTGGCACCAGCGCTGCAGAAACTGCAAAAGAAAGCATGGTACATTTTTAGTTCCAACGTTTTCGTTTTTGAAATGTTGACCTACAGAACAAGCTCCGTGGACGGCCGGAGACCCAAGTTGATAACGAAGAATTAAAAGTGATTGTGGAAGCTGATCCATCTCATACAACTTCAAAGTTGGCGGTAGGCCTCGGTGTGAGTGATAAAACAGTTTTAATTCACTTGAAACAAATTGGAAAAGTGAAAAAGGTCGAAAAATTGATACAGCATGAATTAACTGAAACAAACACGCGTCGAGTGCTGCGTTACATTACTTAACCGGCACAATAATGAGGGGGTTTTGAACAGTATCGTTATTTGTGATGAAAAATGGATTCTGTACGATAATCGTAAACGCTCATCACAATGGTTGAACCCAGGAGAAACGGTCAAATCCTGCCCCAAGCGAAAGTTGACTCAGAAAAAGATACTAGTGAGTGTTTGGTGTACTAGTGCTGGTGTCATCTACTACAGCTTCCTAAGATCTAGCCAGACAATTACGGCAGATGTGTATTGTCAACAATTGCAAACCATGATGGTAAAGCTAGCCGCTAGCCGAGGCTGGCCCACTGCTGCTTTAGGACAACGCTAGACCACCCACTGCACAAAAGACGGTCGCTAAATTAGAGGAGCTGCGATTGAAATGTCTTCGACAACCACCACCTTGTCCTTACCACTTTTCCCGGAATTTTGACAACTTTTTGCAAAAAAAAAAATACCGATGAGGCAGCTCAAACTGCCTCCAAAATTTTTATTGATTTTCGCTTCCACAATTTCTTCAGCAAAGGAATCAATGAATTACCTATGAGATGGCAAAAGTGTTTAGTCTTGTTTTTTTGTTTGTCCTTATGTCAAGTCAATACAGAGCAACTATTCGACGTTATTTTATCATATTACCTACATATATAAAGAAAAGTCCTGACTTACTCACTGACTCATCTTTTGTTTTTTATATTTTTATTTCGTTAATTGAAATAGTCAATTAGAAACACAATCCATACACTTTTGACTTAGTAAATTAGAAAAAATACATTTACTTATAGTTTTAAAAAGTTTTAAAAATACAATTAGGTGTCAAAAATAGTAAATTTAAAAAAATACAAATTATGTTATGTCAGGAATAGTCATTCTAAAATACAATTTAGGTATATAATATAATGTCTAAAATAATCAATTAAATACAATTTTTATAATATGTCACTAAAGTACAATTCGCCCCTTCCCCCTCTCAACCTCAACTGTCTCTGCTGAAAATTTAATAAATAATATTAAAAGAAATACGCGAAGTGTTAAAGCAAAGCTGACGCAGATTACAATCGGAGATTGGGAGAATGAAACCAGCCTAATCAAAAGTACAGTCCACTACCAAATTAAATCGATGATCTCGCAGTATGTACCTCCCTTTTCACCTCCAAACAGAGATAGCCTGCCAGAAGGATCACCAGCTATGCTCACGCTATCAGCTATCATCTAAGTACTCTGATATCCTATAATAACTTTTGTTAATTAATTAAAAAGAAAAGAAAAAAAGAAAAAAAAATAAGAATTATAAATGCTTTATTTTTAATTACCTACCAGTATAAGAATGCCATACAATGCATTACATATTATGCAAGAAGCCACAATAATTTGTATGAAAGCGACTTTGCTCACTAATTGTTGAACGGTTTTACAAAATCTGTAACATCGAAATTTGTAATTAGTGTCTAAAAATCTACACGCTTCTATTTAAGAACTGTCAGCTTCCTTTACAGAATTGTTTAAAGTTGGTTTAAATGTGTAAAAATAGGCACGTAATAAAGGCGGTAGGTATATATAATTTTTGCATAATAATATCTAGTAAGTTCTAAAATTCAAGTTACCTTAATAGTTCATCATAATGAAGCAAAATTTCTTTTTGTCTATTCATGAATAATTCTTCATTTAGTTTATTGTCAAAAATTTCAGATGAAATTACCGCATTTATCTTGTGATATAATAAATCAAACTGCGTGCTCACCATCCATAGTAAACCAGGAAAAAAAAGGTCTCCATTCACACAGATCAATACATGAACAAAATTGCCAATTGATTGATAAAAGTATATTTGAAAGAAATATACTTGTTTAATTTCATCGGACAAAAAATAATAATGTGATATGGGCAAGTCTAATTTGAAGCCTAGTGCAAAATGTAGTATGACTGGCAATAACACTAATAAAGCATGAGTTGCTAGGCATGCTATTAAATATACATTATATGATAAAGTATATCTTCGTTTAGCTTTTTCCACAATTCTCACACCAATATAATCATCGCCTTGAAATATCTTCGATTCTAGCATGTCCAAGGCTTCGATTATTTTATCCCCAAGAAAATGAGGCATTATAATATTTGCAAGAACAGAAAATATAGTGAATACAAATATTCCATCGTAAATAATAATGTCAATTGAAGGAACATTAAAAAATAAACTTAAAATCAGGCTTATAATGTAAATATACAAAATGATTGTGAGAAAAACAAAAGAGTATAATCTGTAACATTTTCTGGTCTCCTTGCTGGACCATAAACCAAACAATTTCCAAAAATATATATTGTTTTTAAAACAATGCTTGCTTGTAGATTTCATATTTGAAAGATTGATAGAGGTACGAACTGTTTAGTTGTTCAGTTGATATTGAACTTAGTGAAATTAAATATTTAATAATATTTAAAAAAAATATAATTTAATATTTAATACCACATTTATTAAAACATACAGGTTGTTTCATTTTGTACCTTTTATATGGGTAAGTAATATATGATACTAGATGACCCGTGCGAATACTTCGCACCGTTAGTAGTGTATTGTTTATGTAGTGTAATGTATTGTTGTCATAGTTCAACTGATCTCCAAAACTGATGGTGTCTTTTACAAAATAAATAAATTAATAGAGTTTTAAAAGAAACATTTAATTTTTATTTGTTTATTTATATTTCGTCATTAGGGGAAAGGTGTACAAAATGATCCCCCTAAGGGGAAAAGTTTACTGTGTCTAAAATATTAAAGTTAAATCAAATATTGATGGAACTTTGGATAAATAATTTAAGTACTGATATACTGGCATACCATTTCTTTTTAGTTTGTTTATATTTTCAGATTTATTAAACATTTTCCAGAAGCTTACTAAAGGATCATTTTGTACACCTGGGTGTATAAAATGATCCCCGGGGTAGGCACAAAACGATCCCAGGAATCATGTTGTACCCCAAGTTAAAATAAAATATATATTTATCATAATCACATTTATTTTCAAGTGTAGCAATAATAATTATCTATACTCTAAATCAGTCTGAAATCGACAACCTGACACAGATTAACAGTGTCTATTGAATCTACTATATTTGAAAATGGTCTTCTAACGTAGTTTAGAAAGTTCTTTGTTCCTTTCTCTTCTTTTGATTTTTTTCATTTCCCGACTCTTTTTCCTATAGTTTTCTTTTTAGGGGTCAGTTTTTTAGGTTTGTCTTTGCGTGCCCTTTGCTTTTCTTCTTTTTCTATTTTCTCTTCTGCACTTCCTCTATTAAATAGTTTTTATAGGGTGTACTAGTCAATATTGATTTTCCTTATATTATTATTTCTTTTTCATTCTATATTTGGCAAAGGTCGAATGTCACGCGGTGCAAAAACTCCAAATGATGTGGAAGGTAAATCAATAGACATAACTAGAGTAGAGGTTGTAAGAGGATCACTCTTTTGGGCTTGCGTATTTTTTGTGGGCGTAATCTGGTTTGAAATCAAATTATAAGCTTGGTTTTGAAGAGATTCTCACGATAACGAGATTCTAACGGTGTATCAATAGGGGTATTCACATCTTCTGTGGACGGCATAGCGGGCGGTTCGCATTCATCGTTACTATGATGATCATGCATACAAACATACATATAGGTAATTATAGGTATATGTAAAACAAATCACTCAATTTAGCATTCTTTTTTGCAAACTGACAAAAAGTTATGGGTAAAATGATCCCCGGGATCATTTTATACCCACAGAAAGGGATCGTTTGACCCCAAATGTAATATTTGCAAAACTTATTCAAAAATAACCACAAATATTATCTTAATGAGTATCAAAACGTACTTGAAATGTTATTGAATATCAATAGAAACCGGCACTAAAACAGCCATTACCCAAAAAGTAACAAAATGGCAACAATCTAACATTGATTTTAAGCTTACCTTAGATCAAGCACAGCGATTTTCTTTTTTTTATCGTTACACAACGCACAGTCATCACAACGCCATGACCCTTCGCCGGACAACTGAGCGGGTGGCGGGGTAGACGTTAGCGAGTAAATCAGATAGATGGCACTAACAGTTTGTTTAAAACAGTGGGGAATCGTTTTACCTCGAGGGATCTTTTTGTACACCTTTCCCCTACAGAAAAAAAAATCTTCAAAATGACGTATCAAACATTCACTTTAATACAGTATTAAGGGAGATATTTGATACAGACAAAAAACACCTTTGAGAAATACCTAATATATATAGAGATAATTACAGAATCTCTAATTTTATTAGTATAACAACCAGAAAACATAATAAACAATAGATATAAATTTAAAATATATATTTTTTATGAATATAACATACATTTGATATAAAATCGTTTGGTTTTGGTACCACTCAAATAGCACAATAATAGTAGTTTATGAAACTGTTGTATAATGAGGGGTATTAAACATGAATGTGTGTTTAAAAAACCGAGCCGCTAGGCGAGGTTTTTAATAGTATCACACGAGTGTTTTAATACCTAGTTATGTGCAGTTTCATACACTACTTTATCTACTCTCATACATTGGGATTCAACCTACCAAAGATCAAAGTTAATAGAGTAAGAAATAGTTTATTGCTTATAATAATTATTCAAGTTTTGTATGTTGCAATTATAAAATTGTATATTGATTGCTGGGTATAGGCGTTGGCATTAGAGGTACTCGTACTTGTTGTCCGGGCTATTTGCAAATTATTATTAATTTCGTTCTTTTTGTTTTCTATGATGTTTAGAATGGAATTTGAAACTAAGATTTGGTTAGTCATGGAATCATCTATGTAACCTTCTGCCACGGCCGTCGATTTCCATTCGCCATGACGCTTCAATGTTGTAATATCCACACCGGCGTCAAATAGCAGGGTTGCTGAAGTCCTTCTAAAGCAATGGCCAGTGTACTGCTCTCAGTTCGGAAGTTGTAAGTAATCGGCTATAGTTTTACCTAGACTTCTAAATTTATTGATGCCAACTCTCTGTTGGGTACATTTTCCACGTTGTTAATTTAAAAAGAAACAGGGTTTTTTACAAGAATCGGGCCGTAGTGATATGTATTCTTTCTTTACATAATTTAAAGTATTTCCCTGTAATACTAAAAGAGCGGTCTTTTTTATTTTTTGTATCACGAATTGCTACTAATATTGTATTTTCATAAACTTCCACGTCCTGAAACTGCACATTGTAGAGTTCCTGTTTCCAATAGACACCCATGATACCGAAAATAAGTGCAATCAGGAAGAAATTAAATTATCTAATCTCATGCAATAGGTATTTTAAATAATTGACCAATTTCTTAATCTACAAATTGGCGGCAAACCGCGGTTACCTACTGCGCATGCGCGTTAACTGTCAAGTGACTCGCACATGCGCGTGTCGATATTTTCATAGAGTTTAATGTGGCTGTATAAGACATATCCTGTACCTTTTCTGCATTTAAAAAAAACAAAACATTACGATATCGTTTTTGAATGAAAACTTCGGTACTGTAATACATTACAGTATCGAAGTTTGACATATTATAGACGCGTGTATATAAAACATATCATTATGATGTATAATTCGATTTTGTTATAGAGACTTTACGATATAAGAGTGGATAAAGTGTTTTTCAACACACTTGAGTCTTATTACCTCACTTTTAGACCCATAATCCCATATATTAAACACGCGTGCTTTTTTCTTTATATTACAGCACAAGAGTTTTAATATAGCTCAATGAAGTTAAATTCGTACAAGATTGCAAATTCTACGTGTGTCCGCAAAGCATTCTTAATTTAACCGCATATTACAGTTTTAATTTTTTAACCACGAATTTGTTAGTTGTTTGGCGAAGTTACCCGTGCTTTATCTGTCACACGGGAAAAAACAAAATATAAATATTTGTTAACATTTTCGCAGTGTTGTGGTTAATTATCAAAAATGTCAATATAAATTCGTTTTGAAGTTTATAATTCGAATTTTACGATATGAGAGTAGATATAACTTATTTTGTCTAATATTTAGAACACAAAAACTAATTTATCTAATTTCAAAACATATACATATTAATAATCTATATTATAAAAATGAATCCCTATTTCCTTTTGTCACGCCATAATTGTTACACTTACGCAGAAAATTGGAATAGGTATTTGAAAAAACTTAACGACTATTTTCGTTTTATCGCGCGTTTGACAGTTCGCGCATTTGATGATTGTAAATTTAGCAGACAGCTGGTTTTTTTGGATATATAATATAGTTACTAGCTTTTGCCCGCGACTTCGTCCGCGTAGAATTCGGAATAATGACGTAATTTATGTAAATACGCAGAGATTTCTCTTAATTCTATCTTTTACCCCCGTAAATTCCCCGTCAGTCAGAAGTTCAAAAAAGTATAAATTCGGTACCTATAAATTAATATCTTCCCAGTCCCGTAAAAATATTTCCCCATGTCCAAAAAATCCTTTAGCTCAACTCCTATGTTCTCTAGCTAAGTTTCAAGTAGATTCGTCCAAAACAACATTTTTCCCCATACAAATTTATTCACCCCGTAGCACAGGAGGTCAAGGGTCCTTTTTAAAATCCAAAAATACATGTATTATTATTTATTTTGAAGAATATTTGTACTTACCAAGTTTCAAGTTGATACCTACACGTAGGTAATACAATTTCCCTATACAAACTTCTACAACCCGTTGCACCCGTCCTTAAGGGTCGTTTTTAAAAATCCAAAAATACGAGTTTTATTATTTGTTTTGAAGAATATTTGTACCAAGTTTCAAGTTGATACACGCAGGTAATACGATTTCCCTATACAAATTTCTACACCCAGTTACACCCCTCCTTAAGGGTCGTTTTTAAAAATAAAGAAATACGTGTTTTATTATTTGTTTTGAAGAATATTTGTACCAAGTTTAAAGTTGCTACACGCAGGTAATACGATTTCCCTATACAAACTTCTACACCCCGTTGCACCCCACCGTAAGGGTCGTTTTTAAAAATCCTAAAATACGTGTTTTTTTTATTTGTTTTGAATAATATTTTTACCAAGTTTCAAGTTGATACACGTAAGCTTTCCCTATACAAACTTATACACCCCGTTGCACCCTCTTTAAGAATAGTTTTTAAAAATCTAAAAATACGTATTTTATTATTTGTATTGAAGAATATTTATGCCAAGTTTCAAGTTGATACCTACACGTAGGTAATACGATTTCCCTATACAAACTTCTACACCACGTTGCACCCCTCCTTAAGGGTCGTTTTTAAAAATGCAAAAATACGTGTTTTATTATTTGTTTTGAAGAATATTTATACCAAGTTTCAAGTTAATACATGCAGGTAATACGATTTCCCTATACAATCTTCTACACCCCGTTGCCCCCCTCCGTAAGGGTCGTTTTTAAAAATCCAAAAATACGTGTTTTATTATTTGTTTTGTAGAATATTTGTACAAAGTGTCAAGTTGATACACGTAGGTTTTCCCTATACAAACCGCTACACCCCGTTGCACCGCTTCTTAAGGGTAGTTTTTAAAAATACAAAAATACGTGTTTTATTATTTGTTTTGAAGAATATTTGTACCAAGTTTCAAGTTGATACACGCAGGTAATACGATTTCCCTATACAAACTTCTACACCCCGTTGCACCCCTTTTTTTTTTTTTTTTTTTTTTACGTGGGGAAATGCATCATGCATACCCGCGCCCTCGGGGGTGAGGGAACGGGTTATGTGGGACTTTAATCCACTAAAACCCCACGGTACTCCATCTCGCCGGTTAGTCGGCGGGCCACGGGGACGCGTTAGCATTCTTCCGCGACCCGCCGCCGGGTGGCCGTAAGGCCCCATCTCGCTCTGGTTTTACCCAGAGCTGGCGCAGCAGCGAGTACAAACTGCTGCGCCTTCCACCTTGGTCCCCGGTTGAGCAGCGGCTGATTTCCCCCTCAACCGCCACCGGAGACCGCGGCGACCCGACTGCGATGGAAAGTGCATTACCCCGTTGCACCCCTACTTAAGGGTTGTTTTTAAAAATCCAGAAATATATGTTTTATTATTTGTTTTGAAAAATATTTTTACCAACGCAGGAAATAAGATTTTACATACAAACATATTTACCCCATTTGACCCCTTTAGGGGTTGAATATCGAAATTTCCTTCCTTATTCCTTGTCTACATCATAAAGGGAACCTCTGTGCAAAATGTCAGCTTCATAGGTCTAAGGGTTTGGGCTGGGCGTTGATGAGTCAGTGAATCGGAACTTCTCTTTTTATATATATAGGTAGATTGTCTATGATTTTTTTTAAATTGTCTATTCACACTCATTGCGTTTGACAGTTCGTGCGCTGCAAATCGGTCAGCATCTATCGATTAAAATTTTATTTATTCATTTCTTAGTGCACACTGCACAGTCGATTCGATCGAAACGTTTATCCAGTTTTTAGTTTGTTCAGTTTTTTGAGAAGTGTTTGTTCATCGCAGTTAGTTCACCGCGAAGATCGAATATTTTCAAACATAGCCGTAATGCAACTAGGCTTCGGAACATTGCGAATTAATCCACTGAAGGAGACCGAGAAATCGCAGGAGAGGAGCGCCGCGTTAGTCACTGCGTGTATGGCCCGACTTCAGACTTCCCAACGCAAGAGCAAAGAGCAATGAGAAATCGTCGAGCTTATCGCACAACAGATCAACAACGAGATAATCTTCAACGCGCAAGAAGAAATGCTTCAAGTTTTGATTTGAATCGAGCAGCGTTTCTATACGATTAATTAGGTAGGAGTCGTGGTAGTGGTAGGGGTTGGAGTAGGGGTAGAGGTAGTGGTAGTAGTAGGGGTTTTGTCACTTTATAACTAATAATAGAGGGAGACAAAACTTAAATGCTAAAATTGTTATTTTATTCAGAAATTATACTAACTTATTTTTTCACCTTTTAAGAAAATTATCTGTAAATTACAGTAAGTATGGAGACATTCTATTAAATATTTAAACATTTAAAACGTTTTTAATGTCTCAATTTAAAGCAGGTACCTAATAATTCTTTTAAATTTTTTTTCAATGTGGCTCTCTCAGGGTTTTGATGATTCCGCCAATGTCAAGTACAAACTTCACAGTAATCGGTAGTAGGTAAGATGCTCCCGCCGACCGTGATATGCCCTATTAATTACAACTATTACAGCTCGGATGGGATTAAACTGGATTCCCCATCACGTCACTGCGGGACGCGTGCGTTGTTTGCCATGACATGACGTGGAATACCTCATTCGTCTAATCGCCGGCGCGCCGCCGTTTTATCCACCGAATTCGAGCAAAGACTCGCCCAATTCTTGTACCGAATAGTCCGCCTAGATCGTCTGGCGGCCGGAATGGGAAATTTTCGGTGCGATGCCGGACCAATGTGTGGCCTACTTTATAATTATCGATTCAATAGAGGTGACATAAGACGCTTTTTTAATTTCTACTTTTCGGTGGCTTCGACTGTAATTTTTTTTAATATAGGCAATACATTTTTTAATGTGTTAACACCTTAGCTCTCGCTATGTGTCATTCTTTGTAGGGAGTAATTTCATGTGAATAGTTAGTGAAACAACAGATTTTTTCAATGACCCCCTACTCAATGGCGTAGGATTAAATAAAACATCTTAACTTTACATACAGCGGAATATGAAACAATAAATATATATTCATGTTTACATTGTTTATACATAGAGTAGTTTACATATCAAATTCGGTTCAAACTTTGTGACAGACTGGAAAGACAGATCGATGGACTGAACGGTCTTTAAAGGGATTCTTGCTTTACTTTACTTTAAAGTTTCATCAAAATCTATTGAGCAGTTTCGGGCAAAAAGTATCGTGTGAATGGCATAGTCCACTAAGACATAATTATATATTAACTAGCATTTCCCTACCCTTACCCTCGAGCAATGGAAAAGTAAGAAAATTACAAAAAAAACGTTTTGTTCGTTAAAATACAGGGGTGGTTTAGAAGAAAAAATATGGTAATGTTAGGGTTAGCGGTAGTGGTAGGGGTTGGAGAAGGGGTAGGAGTTGTGGTAGTGGTAGGGGTTGGAGTAGGGGTAGTGGGAGTGGTAGTGGTTGTTTTCCACGGACGAAGGAAAGTAAATAGCAGGCAAACCGACGTTTGGGCAGGACAACGTCTGCGGGGTTTTTGATAGGGGTAAGGGTAAGGGTAAGGGTAAGGGTAAGGGTAAGGGTAAGGGTAAGGGTAAGGGTAGGGGTAGGTGTAGGGGTGGGGGTGGGGGTGGGGGTGGTGGTAGGGGTAGGGGTAGTGGTTGGGGTAGGGGTACGGGTAGGGTTACGGGTAGGGGTAGGGGTAAGGGTAGGGGTAGGGGTAGGTATTATATTATAGATAGGGTATATTTTATTTTGTTCATAAATATTCACGGGCGAAGCCGGGGCGGAATGCTAGTATAGTAATAAAATAAACCTTTTAAAAAAAAGTGTACCCACTTCAAAAATTTGCACTGAAAAGTAAGAAATAATAAAAATTTCGTCGTAGAATTTGAAGACGGTTGGTACCAAATTAGGATACAAAATTAAGTAAACATCTAAGGACATAAAGATCTGTTCAATATTATCTGTGTTTGTACTGATGATCGTAGGTTCCTAATGAATTATCTAGACTAGTGAATTTGGGTACTAAATTATTTCTAATTTGGCACCAACCGTCTTCAAATTCTACGACGAAATTTTTATTATTTCTTACTTTTCAGTGCAAAATTTTGAAGTCGGTACACTTTTTTTTAAAAGGTTTATTTTTCCCTTTTAGGTGATTTTGCTGCCCTGAGAAACAAATAATAACGCAACTAAAAAAAAATTATGGAAAATTAAAAAAAATACTGCGGTGGATGGGAATTGAACCATGTTCAATGTGCATCCTGCGGTGCACCCCATACCTTTAGCCGCTAGACCACCGTCGATACGAAAATTGACAACTTCGTGTCAATAGCAACCGTTGCTAAGGCTTTTCTCTGATATAATTTTCAGCAGTAAACAGAGACAAATTACTGAATTTCTAAAAAATTACTGAACCGATTTTCGTCATATGACTGTGAGATAATGTCGAGAAATTATTATATCCTTAAAAAAATAAGTCGTCAAAATCGGTACATATTTCATCGAGATATTATGAAAAATTGCCTTATAATGTCAGTTTTTTCAAAATTTCTGAAAAACTAATGAACCAATTTTTATGAGATAAAAATGGGACCAATCCGGAAGAATTATATGTCGATTAAAAAAGAAACCATCAAAATCGGTTCACAACTGGCGGAGTAATCGATGTCCATACATACATAAATTTAAAAAAAAAAAAACGGTCCGAATTGAGAACCTTCTCCTTCTTTTTTTGGAAGTCGGTTAATGAGTTTATGATTCGTATTTAGGTTTCATTTATAAATGATATTTTTCCATGAATTACAAACAAGTTTCTTATTCTTGTAAGTATAATTTTCTCTGAAAAAAATATTAAATATATTATGTATAATTTCGGTCGCCTGAAAGTTACTTATAAATGTAGAGGGGAAATTAACATTTATGAATTATGAAGAAACATAATGTAGAGCAAAAATAGATAGGTAATAGCTTTATATAACTGTTAAGTAAATATTCAGATTAATTATTCGTCACTAAAAGACGACTCTAACGCGCGTCAGAAGAGATAGAGTTACGCCTTTTTTTGGTAGCTTATTGAAAATTCAAAATAAAAATTATTGTATGATTTTTTAATTGGTCAAAAATTATAAAATTATAATTATTTTAGTTAAACTAGAGCATCGTGCTGTTATTAAATTCTTAACCAAACAACGTAAAAGCCTAAAATTGCATTAAAGAGGAAATTGATGCTGTTTACGGGGAATCTGGCCCTTTGTTATCAACTATCCAAAAGTGGTCGAGTTTAAACGTGGGAGAGAGAACATTGATGATGACCCTCGCGCCGGCCGGCCTGTCGAAGCCTCTTCACAGGAAAATGTTGAAAAAGTGGAGAAAATTATATTGGAAGATAGTCGAGTGAAAATTTAATCTATAGCTATATAGACTCTTATAGAATATATAGACTCTTGGCCTTTCTACTGGTACCGTATATAATATAATTCATGACCAACTTCACATGTCAAAGGTGACCGCGAGATGGGTGCCGGGGATGCTGACGCCGCCTCAGAAACTAGCGCGCGTGGAATGCTGTTCACAATTTTTGAAGCTGTGATCGAATGAAGCTGTGTGGAAACAATCCAGACGCAGTGATCGAAAGAATTGTTACTGGAGATGAAACGTGGGTTCACCAGTGAGCAGGCAAGAGCCGAAGCAGTGGCATATTAAAGAATCAGCACATCCCAAGAAATTCAAGGTCGTTCCTTCGGCTGGAAAGGTCATGGCCACCATATTTTGGAATTATTAGGGTGTATTGTTAATAGACTACAAGGATAAAGGTGTCAATATCACGGGAACATACTATACCAATATTCTATGGCAATTAAGAGCTGCCATTAAAGAAAAAAGGAGGGGGAAATTGGCAGGTGTGCTGCTTTTGCATGATAATGCTTCTGTCCATACTGCTCACATTGCTAAGACTACTGTGCGCGACTGCGGGTTAGAAAGCATGGACCACCCACCATAGTCCAGACCTGGCCCCCTGTGATTATTTCTTATTCTCGAACTTAAAAAAAGATCTCCGAGGAAATCGATATGCTGAAGATAAAGCACTGAAGGCCGCTGTGACCGAGCATTTTGAGGACAAAAATGAAAACTACTTTTATAACGTTTAAAAAAATTAATTGAGATAAGAGGGGACTATATTGAAAAATAATAAAAACTATACATCTGCATATCTTTGTTTTCATACCTATACCGAGAACTTTTGAACGCCCCTCGTATTATATTGTTCGAATATATCCACTGGGGGAAAGTATAGTTTGATATAAAATCGTTTGGTATAGGTACCACTTAAATAGCACAAAACTTATCTATTATTTATTTATTTATTTATTTAGGAGAAATAACAGTAGAAGACAGACATATATTAAAAAAATAGGTACATAAAGTAGTTAAAAAAATTAAGTTCTGCCCACCACCTCTACATTCTCACAAAGTTATACATTATTAGCCCCAAAAACAACAAAAATAGGTAGGTATAAAGAAAAACAGTAAAACAATAAGTAGGTACAAACAAATTAATCTAGTTTAGCCATTAATATATTTTTTACAGATGTTTTAAAAACTTTCTGATTACTACAAAAAATGTCGACCGATAGGTAGCTTTTATTGTGATTGTCACAGATTCTGGTGAGCGGAGCACGCAGGCCAGCGTTGGTGCGTGTCTTTCTGGTCGCAAATAATTCTAATCTAATATTTATTCTTCCTTTTATCTGACCAAGTACAACGCCTACAAATTTATTCACTTATGGTATGGTTTTAACCTAACATAACCTACATATAATCACCGGCGCGCCGCCATACTGTCCACCGAAACTGACCACAGATTCGTCCAATTCCTATAACAAATGGCCCGCCTAGATCGCATGGCGGCCGGAATGGGAAATTTTCGGTGCGATGCCGGATCAATGTGTGGTCTACTGTAAAAAAAATATTCTAAACTTAATATTAAATAATTTTCGATCAAGTGAACGTTATGTCCAATGAGTATTCGAATAGTTACATATATATAATAAATCAAACTGCGTGCACACCATCCATAGTAAACCAGGAAAGAAAGCGTCTCCATTCACATTGATCAATACATGAACAATTATGACAATTGATTGATATAAAAAAAAATGATAGTACTATATACTTGTTTAGTTTCATCGGACAAAAAATAATAATGTGACATGGGCAAGTCTAATTCGAAGTCTAGTGCAAAATGCAGTATTAACAAAAGTGATGCCATGCATATTGTTAAATATACATTATTAATAAAGTATATCTTCTTTTAGCTTTTTCCACAATTCTAACACTAACATATTCATCGCCTTGAAACAACTTCGATTCCAGCATGTCGAAGGCTTCTATTATTTTATCCCCAAGAAAATAAGGCATTATAATATTTGCAAGAACAGAAATTGAACTGAATACAAATATTCCATCGTAAATAATAATGTCGATTGAAGGAACTTTGAAAAATAAACTTAAAATCTGGCTTATAATGAAAATATACAAAATGATTGTGAGAAAAACCAAAGAGTATATATTCTGTAATATTTGCTAGTATCCTTGCTGTACCATAAACCAAACAATTTCCAAAAATATATATTGTTTTTAAAACAATGCTTGCTGGTAGATTTCATATTTGAAAGATAGATAGAGGTACGAACTGTTTAGTTTTTCAGTTGATATTGAATGTGAAAATTAATTACAACTCTTTATTAAATACCATACTCATTATTAAACATACAGGTTGTTTCATTTTGTACCTTTTATAATGAGTAAGTAATATATGATACTAGAATGAGAATACTCATTTAGATGGTGTCTTTTACAAAATAAACACCTTTGAAAAAAATAATTTAGAGATAGTTTTTTTTTTTTTTTTTTATAGAGAAGACGACATGTGACCTTGCCACCGCCTGATTGTTAAGCATAGGTGGCTGGTCCATGAATGCGCGCGACTGGCAGATCGGAGAACGTGTCGACGGTGTGAGGATGAAAACTGTATCCTGTGCGAGCAGTGCGGGTGCGAAAAGGGGATGGAGGGACGAGGCCATGGAGTTCTTCTGAACACTCCCCATAATACAGTCGATAGAAGACGCTAAGAGAGGCTATGTCTCTGCGTAACTGTAGAGGCTCGAGATTTCGTGTGGCCTTTGGGTCATTGATGATGCGAATCGCTCTTTTTTGCAAACCGTTGAGGGCATCGAGGAGATACTGAGCGGAACCATCCCAAAGGTGTGAGCCATATTCAATGCACGAACGAACTTGGGCTTTGTAGAGCTGTAGCCTGAGCTTTGGCGCGAAATATTGTCTCACCTTGTTCAGAATTCCTAGTTTTTTTGAAGCTGTTTTGCTGATGCCCTCAATGTAGACTCTGTGATTGAGGTCACAGCGGATTGCCACTCCTAGTAATGAGACACTGCAGTTTCGCAACATCAAGGGAGCGTTCTGAAGAGTGGGGGCAGGAAAGAAGGGGGTCTTTTTGCCTGTGAATGCACACGCCTGGGTTGAAGACAAAATCTCAAATTTTATTAGTATAACGATCAGAAAACATAATAAGCTATAGATATAAATTTTAAATATCTAATTTTTATACATCTATGCTAATATTATAAGGAGATAAAATTTGATTTTTTGTATATTTGTTTGTTTTTGTAATGAATAAACTCAAAAGCTACTGAACCGATTTTAAAATTAAATTCACTAATAGAAAGCTAACGATAACCCTGAGGTATATTTTATATTATTCGAATATATCCACTGGCGGAAATTCTAGTTTGATATAAAATCGTTTTGTATAGGTACCACTCAAATAGCACAAAATAAATTGAACTTAGATAAATTATAGACTAAATAAGTTTTGTGCTATTTGAGTGGTACCTATACCAAACCATTTTATATCAAACTAGGCTTTCCGCCAGTGGTTTTAGAACACAAAAACTAATTTATCTAAGTTCAAAACATATGTTTTAAGCAATACTTAATATATTTCTTTCAACGTTATTCTTCCTTTTATCGGACCAAGTACAAAGCCTACGAATTAATTCACTTGTGGTCACTTTTTTGATCTAACCTAACCTACATGTCTCAGCACCGCCTTAAACTTTTAACATATTTTCCGCGTTATGTCTAAAAAATTATATAATCTAAATTTTATATTGAATAATTTTCGATCACATGAACGTTATGTCCAATAATGTTATACGAAATGAGTACCAAAATGTAGATTATGTGTAATTAAATTATATCAAATTATTGTTGTAACGTTTATTTATATCTTTTGAACGTTATTAGAATGAAAATATACCAAATGTTGTTATAACATTAATATAGGTATAAGACGCGCACCCCTTTCCTTTTGCATCGAGAGTCGACACGGGGTGACAGGCAAAGAGAAAAACTTTAACTGCGCTAAATGAATCACCTTTGAATATAAATAAATATAATAAACTTGCATTCCGCCCCCGGCTTCGCCCGTGGGTATTTACAAACAAAATAAAATACATCCTATAGCACTCATAGATAATGGCTTGCCTGCACTACCCCTACCCTACCCCTGCCCCTACCCCTACTACTTCCATATCACTTATTAGATCCCCCTGGGGGGGGGGGGGATTAAAAAGTAGCCTATGTCCTTCCCTAGAGTTCAAGCTATCTCCGTATCAAATTTCATCAAAATCGTTCAGTAGTTTAGCCGTAACACACAGACAGACATAGTTACTTTCGCATTTATAATATTAGTATGGATAAAATGAACAAAATTAAATACTAGTTTACTGCCGTAAATATTCGCTCTAGAAGTATTTAGAATTTGTTTTGTCACTTTCTAACTAATAATCTATTATTCTCTCTCCCTCTAGGAAGGCAAAACTTAAATGCTAAAACTGGATTATTTATTTATTTATTTATTTATTTATTTACAAGGAGAATTAACAAAAGGTGTAGGTAAAACGATAATAATAATAAAAAAGACATACACAAGATAAGAATAATAAAAAGTAAAATAAAAAATTATTGTGATTTTATTATAATATTTTACTTAAAATAACATACCTGGTCTTTTTTTCACCTCTTAAGAAAATTATCTGTTAATTACTGTATGGAGACATTCAATTAAATAATAAAAAAAAAATTAATTTCTTAGTATAAAGTACAAAGGGAGGCCGGGTACAAAAGTAACACTATTAATTATGTTTTCAATGAAACTAATTTAACCTTATAAAACTTCTATACTTTACAAATGTACTTTATGATTCTGTTCAATATATCGGTCGGTATGACGGTCGCCGAAGCAAGTTGCAGAAATTCTAACTATGCATCTACATCGTAATACCATAGACGATTAATAACATCTGTGACATGAAATATATACCTACCTAATACTTCTAAATATTTTGCAGTTTGTAGCTATATAATATTTGTTTGTTTGTTCGTGTTCCATAGACTCAAAAACTACTAAAACGATTTGAAATTTTATTTTTGCATTTGATATATCCTAATTCTATATTTGACATCTACTATCCGTTACTTTGATCCCACAACCTTAGGCATTTGATCTTTCATTTAAGCATTGCTTTATTATACACTTGCTACTACCCGCAGTTCTGTCCTTATGGATGTCAGTAGGAAATCTGATTAGGTTCTTGAATATTTTGGTGTAGCGTAAAAGATGAATACGCCATTTTGATTATCTGAAAGTAAAATATTTTGGTGCCTATTTTAGATTAACAAATACATTTTAATACACATAATTATAGTATAGTGAAAAATGTGGAGTAACTGATAGTATTGTATTTAAAATTGAAAGGGGAATAAGAGAATTACAGTGTTTATATAAACATAACTTGCCAATAAAAGTGGAAAGTGTAGAACGAGTCTAAACGAATCTCTAACACAGGTTTTATATGCAATTATTCTAAATCTTACCGATGAAAACGATTCCAGATTTATAGCAAATATTTTACATCCAGTTAGTACAATAGGAGAATTAGCTCGTATCAGTAGAAGTAGCATGTTGCGTTTAAACTGTAATGAACGTGGAATCCATTCACTCTCATATGCTGCCCTCATGACAAAATGGCTCTAAAATTTAAAAAAATAACAAAATTAATATGCAGCTGTAAAGAAACTAGTACAAAATTTTCACCCACTTCAATACCAATGTGAAAACTTTAAACTATCTTAGGTTAAATATTTGAGTTATTCAAACTTGTTATTTTTAACCGACTTCCAAAAAAAGAAGGAGCAGTTGTCAATTTTCGTGACGATGGTCTAGCGTATAATTAAATGTAATGGGTGCAGCGCAGGATATTTTTCCATCAATTTGTCTCTCAAGGCAGTAAAATCACTTAAAAGGGTAAAATAAACCTTTTAAAAAAAAGTGCACCGACTTCAAAAAGTAAGAAATAATAAATATTTCGTCGTAGAATTTGAAGACGGTTGGTGCCAAATTAGAAACAACTTAGTTTCCAAATTCACTAATCTAGACAATTCATTAGGAACCTACGATCATCAGTAGGTACATACAAACATAGATAATATTGAACAGATCTTTATCGAGATTTTTGTATTTTTATTTTGTATATTATCACTGTATTATTCAACCCGGTTGGTCACCGTGGAAGAATATGACCACAACCCTCCAAACACTACTTCTAAAAGAACAAATAAAACTGATCACTTAAAAATTGCAACTTATAATGTCAGATCACTTTCAACAACGGAAAAATACATAGAATTGGTACACGCTATCCGAAACATAGACATAGACATACTTGGCCTAACGGAAACAAGAAGAATGGGATGCAGGATAGAAGAGTACAAGGATAATATACTATGCTTTGTGGGCGAAACACCCGGTTTGCATGGTGTGGGGTTTCTCATTAAGAGAGAATACAAGACAAATATTATTAGTTTCTGCGGACTATCGGAGAGAGTTGCGTTGCTACAGCTAAAATTCAATGACACATACTTATTTATTATACAGTCATATGCCCCGACGCAAGACTCGAATGAACAGGACATTGTTAACTTCTATCAAACACTACAAGACGCTCACAGCCTAGCGGGAAACTGTAAGAAGATCTTGGTAATGGGGGATTTTAATGCTAAGATAGGAATACCAAAAACAAATGAAAGCTTAATCATGGGGAAATATGGATACGGGAAAAGAAACAAAAGAGGAGAAAGGCTGGTCCAATACGCCTTTGAATATAAACTATACATTATGAATACTAATTTTAAAAAGAAAAGCAATAAAAGGTGGACATGGATATCGCCAGATAAAAAAACAAAAAATGAAGTCGACTTTATTATGTCAAATTTCCATAAAAATATCACAAACATAGAGGTCTTAAACAATGTAGAGTTGCCATCAGACCATCGAATAGTAAGAGCAACATTATTTCTAAAAAACTCTAAGAAATGCAGAAAAAGCTTCGGGGGCTCAGTGACATCATTGAAAACAGAAGAAGAAATAAAAACATTCCTTGATAACCTTGAAGAAATAAACAACATTGACATAACAAACATTGACAGAGACAACATACAAGACACCTACGATAAATTAGAATTACACATAAAAAACAGTCTAAAACAACAAATCACAAACAAAAGCAAGGAACACGGCTGCTACTTTTTCAGCGAAACCACCAAGCTTTTGATCCAAAAACGCACCGAACTAATAAAATCCAAGAACAAAACACAAGATATGAAAAAAGAGTTATCACATATATTCAAACAAACTAGTAAATCAATAAAAAACGACTATAAACAACATAAGAAGAAAATAATAGAAGCTAGCATAACACAACATAGAAGCGCTAAAAGAGCTTACAAACAATTGCTGACCCATACCGTCTGGATTTAAAGCTTAAAACAGGGACTACAAGAAACTAAATCAAGAAAAGACATAATATCCTGTGCTACGAACTTCTACAGAAATCTATACGCTAACAGGATACAAAACAATATACCCGTAGAAGAAAATAACATCTTAGATACAGACTCGAGCGAAACATATAATGTAAATGAAGATGAAACAATTATTACAAATGAAGATGAAGTTCAGAAACATATTCTGAAACTAAAACAAGAAAAGAGCCCTGGCCCTGACGGATTAAAAAACGAGGCACTGAAGACAGGAGCGAGGCTACTTGCCAAACAATTGACACATATATTTAACGCGGTGCTGAATACAGGAAAAATACCAGAACAATGGCAAAAGTCGGACATTATACTTTTATACAAAAAAGGAGACCCATTATATATAGCTAACTACCGTCCAATAAGTCTGCTATCAAGTGTATACAAGCTCTTTACCTCTATTATACAAGAGAAAATCAGCCCCCAAATTGACAGTATGCAACCGGTAGAACAAGCGGGCTTTCGTTCCGGTTTCTCAACCATGGACCACATACATACTTTAGAACAAGTCATAGAAAAATACACAGAATTTAACAAAAACCTTTATATAGCATTCATCGATTACACAAAGGCATTTGATAGTATTTGTCACGACTCTATCTGGCAGGCCCTACATAATTGTAACATAAACCCAGTAATCACGAGAACCCTGAAAAACATCTATCTGAACAGTATAAGCAGAGTCAAACTAGAGACAAGGGGAGGCGAGATCAAAATAGGTAGAGGCGTAAGACAGGGAGATCCACTATCTCCCAAACTTTTTATAGCGGTCCTGCAGTGCATATTCTCCAAACTGAATTGGGTCTCCGAAAGGTATCCAAATTAACAACTCACGCCTCAGCCATCTAAGGTTTGCAGATGATATCGCAGTTTTTGCAGAAACTCATCAGAAGCTAGAAAACATGATATACCAATTAAACATAGAGAGCAAACAGGTCGGCCTACATATGAATCTAAGTAAAACGAAAATAATGACAAATAGCAAAAAAAATAAAATCATGTTAGATAATGTCGAACTAGAGTACGTAAAGCAATACATATATTTGGGAAAGCAAGTATCTTTCTGCAAAACAAATAACGAGGATGAGGTCAATAGAAGAATCACATGCAGCTGGAATAAATATTGGGCGCACAAGGAAATATTAAAGGGAAATTACAATTTAAATATGAAAAAGACTGTCATGGACACTTGCATTCTACCCTGCTTGACCTACGGCTCCCAGACTTGGACATATACAAATAAGATAAAAAATAAAATTACAACTTGTCAGCGAGCAATGGAAAGGAGCATCCTAAACCTAAGAAAAAATCATAAAATAACGAGTCAAGAAATAAGAGAAAAGACGAAACTCATAGATGCACTTCACCAAACAATGAGACTAAAATGGCAATGGGCAGGCCATGTAGCGAGATACACAGACCAACGCTGGACTCTAAAAAGTACTAAATGGACCGGCCCATATGGAAAAAGAAACGTGGGACGACCACAAAAGCGTTGGGTAGACGACATAAAATCGGTGGCGGGAAACAGTTGGACGGAAGCAGCACAAGATAAGAAGGAATGGAAGAAAATGGAGGAGGCCTATACCCTATCAAAGGGGTTCCTATAATATATGTGTATAATGTAATATAATAAAATAAGTTTAAATGTAATAGGTTATAGGAAATTAAAAGGCTTTTTTATTTTTATTTTATTTATTTTATTATTATTCAATAAAATTCAAGTATTTAACAATTTATTCAACGTGGAATTTGAAAGAATTGATAGCAGAATTAAATTGTAGTTGGCTGCCCAAAATCTATTCTCCGTCTACTTCTTTCCATATACCGTAGAGCTCTTGACGTAGGTGTTGTTGATCCCTGAGTAGACCAGGAAAATATACTAGGAACTGTCCCCTTTTTGAGAAACTTGATTATTGATTTGATATTGATTATGTGGACATTATGTGTAACATAGAGGCATACAAAATATGTATACCAATAGTTACTTTGTATTCTTGTAGTGAATCCTGTTATCAGCTAAATAGAAATATAGCTAACGGCTAACCACAGTAATAAGCCTTATTGTACTGGTGCCTAAACTATACACACTAATAACGGTGAGTAACCTGTATATGCTGACGCTCCTACATAATCAGATTCTTGGAAATGAGTCCGGATAACCTACTATAGCTACTTAACTGTGTCGCTACAAAATTTTGTCGGCGTATAGCCTTTTTCCACTTTATTAAATTTTAAATCTTTGTGAAATAAATGTACCTACACCGTTGTTGGAACATCCGGAAACTGAACACAGATTATTCTTGGAGAAATAATAAATTGCCTGTAATAAAGCATAGAAAACGTATGAAACTGACAGTTTTCAATGACCGTGTCGACGCAACGCCATCTGGTGGGAGAAAATGGCAGTGGTCATCCTCATTGGAAATGTAAGAGTGTGTGCCGATGGGTAGGCTGGGATATGTGGAACACGAGGAATTAAATACCTACTTTGAACGACAACTGTGTCCCAATCCAACAAGGTAAAAATATTCTCATAGTATTGACTGCCACGTAGCATATCAAAAAATACTTATCATCTGATTGCTGTAACAAAAAGTTAAATTTTAATAAAATCGTTTAAAAATCACAAGTTCGAACAACATTATTTGGTGCATACCAGAATAATAATTCCAAATAAACTTGTACATATTATACAAGATGCCATAGTAATATGTGCGAATGCAACTACGCTCACTATTTCTTGAACTTTCTCGCAAAATCTGTAACAAGCATTTTTTCAAAAATAATTCAGGTTCCCTCCGAAGCACGAAATGTCGAATCATTTTCGAAAGCCCATATTCATCAATAATATAAATTATTGTGAATGAACGGCCAATACGAGGTTAATGTGCATAATTTGTAGCCAACTCAGACGTCCTGGACTGGAGGCTTGATATTATTTAGATAAACTATGATTATCTGAATGTGAAGGTACTTACATTTTTACAGTTCTCTTATGCTATACAATAATTTTATAAATGAAAAGTAAAAAAATGTTACCTTAGCAATTCATCATAGTGAAGCAGAATTTCTTTCTGATTGTTGATGAAAAGTTCTTCATTGTTGTAATCAACATTTTTCGAAGAAATTAATGTAACGATTTTATGGCTTATTAAATCAAATTGTGTCCTCACCATTGATAATAATCCAAGTAAAAATGTATCTCCGTTAAGATTATAATTCATATGAACATAAGTGCCAATTGATTGATAAAAAAAAATCTCGTAGAAATAGATTTGTTTCGTTTCATCAGACAAAAAATAATATTGAGAAATTGGCAAATTCAGTTTTGTGCCAAGTGCAAAATGAAGAATTGTGGGCATTACTACTGATAGGGAGAGTGTAATATGATACACAATGCAATAAATCATATACGAGAATACAAATCTTCGTTTTGAAGTTTCTACAATACTTATACTAATTAAATCCTCGCCTTGGAAACTTTTTGATTGTAAAATATGAAATATTTCAATTATTTGTTTTCTTAGAAAAAACGGCGTTAAGGCATTTGCTGAGACAGTAATTGAAGTGAATAGAAATAATGATTCATTTATTATTTTGTCAATTGAGCCAGGTACGTAAAAAAGGCTAATGAACAAACAGAGATTATAAACGTACAATACACTTGTAAGAAGAATAAAAGAATATATTTTGTAATATTTACTGGATTCCTTGTTATACCATAAACCATACATTTTCCAGAAAAGTACGTTGTATTTAAAGGGATTTTCTGGAGTTTTCATTGTTAAATTATTATACCGGCTGGTTGAAAATCACTCTATGAAATGATCATTCAAGAAAATGAGTAATGCGTGTTATCATATTGTGTCTTTGTAGTAAACTACAGGATGTCATAAATATTTTTTATTTATCTCCAATTTGTTGTTCTGGTAGATACACAAAATTCTAAAAGTACATTTTTATATTTCCAACTAGCCATTTGTTTTTGAAGAAAAACTAAATTTTTATCCATATTTCAACTCATTATATGGTCTGTCTATGTACGTACGACAATACAACTGCTTCAGGAAATATTAGACAGATTATGACAAAAGATAGATAGAGAGAAAAGAGAAATAACGTTTAGATAAGTCAGTTATGTAGTTGTTGTTGTAAATTATAATCTGATTAACTGCTATAATTACGTATTCCACCACCGCGTACCGTAAAGTCCACATTATTAACACACACACACACACATGTTTAGTGCGGTAATGAATGTTTTTAAAGATTTTTGTTTTGCGGGTTTTTTTTATTTCAGGAACCTACTTCTCTACTCATATACATTTTCAGAGTATTTTCACACATTTCTACTCATATTTTCAAAATAATTCTAACCTTTAAGTTAAATAAATAGTTTAAATATATTTACAAAACCAAATTTATAACGAGTCCCTCCCTTAACTGGGAACTTTCAAGAGGTACTATATAGAAAGTATTTCCCTATAATTTCCAGAGTTATTCAATATGAGCCATAATATTATACAGATATTCCAACACTTTACAATCCTTTTCGTAATTGTATCTTAACAATCTATTTATTTGTAGTATTGAAACTGTAAAAACACCCTGTTTACGCGATTCTTATGTCCTATAATTATTTAGAAATGTAATAAAAAGGGTTTAGTCATTCAGTTATCGTATTTTTTAATATACAATTAGACTCGACGTTGATTAATAGGTTACAATTTTTAATTAGCAGGTTTCCAAATTATTATACGTAGTTATACCTACTATTGTTAACTATCTTGTTGGCAGTAACTTACGCCCTCAAGTTAAATTTAGTAGGTAAAATTTTCTAGCTTCCGCTTTGTTTTATCGAAGTTAGAAATGTTCTATTTGTTAATTCAGAGTTTTTACCTCTTGTAATTGTGTAAAATCATCTTTTGATTGTTCCATTTATTAAATAATATTAATAAGAGTTTCAACAAAAATAAATGTTCGCACGCGGCTCATATCGCATATTTCCAGGCAAAAGTTTAGGGAACTTTAATTTTCCGGTAGAGTTCTACAAACTGAACGCTGCCTCCACAATACAATGGAGATGGCTGCAAATAGACCTCGGCCTGCGGGTATCATTAAGTTATATACAAATGCATGCGAATGCGAAGTCGTTATCTATTGTAGTTGTGAGTATATTATTAAAAGAAAATTTATGAATAATGGTGTTATGAGGCCAGCAACTATCCATAAAAGAAAGAAAAAAAATTATTAGGTAATGCGCATGATTTATTTGAAAAATAAATTATTAAACATTATTTTATGTAAATAATATGCACTCACTGAATAATAAATACAAAATATTTCAATTGGTGCCAAATTATAAAATTAAGTCTAACTTAAAAGTTGACATGATTTTGTTTTGCGTCAACCGGTATTTAATAATTCAAGCAAAAATGTGGTTTATTTGCAATTAAATGTATACAGTATGTATAAGTGTAAAGTGCAACGGTAGAAATACCTAATAATGCTCAACTTAAAGATATTCTTGATTAGGTATCCTTTTGCTTATTTATGAGAAGGGTGAAAAATGAATACGCTAATTTGATTATCTGAAAAAAAATAGAGATAGGTAAGTAAAGGGAATTATTTTTTATTATTATGTGCATAAGGTATTTCTTTAAATAAATTAATATATAATAAAATATTTCTTCTTTCTATCCTAACTTAGTCCTTTTCGAAAGTGTGTTAGTTTGAGATAACTGGAGTGCTTAACCTGGGAAAATTGAATTTTCCACAAAGAAAAAACATAATATCATTATCAAAACATACGGCATTCCAATCCATTCAGCCATTGCGTGTTTCCCCATTATTACTGGTCCCAGGGTACGTAGTTGAAGACAAATGTTCTTCATTTAGCTGATGTCATTTGAGACCACTTAACGAGGGGCCAGTCTTACTACTATTCCTTATAGTGACTTACCGCTAAAAATGTGCTAAGATCAACATTGAACCATTTCAAGCCAGTAATAGTTATACGGGCACTAGCAAACTGAGTAAGCAGTATAATATTCTTCTTGAATTTAGATGAACGTGGTATCCATTCACATTCATAGACAGCTGACATGAATTCTAGACTCTAAAAAAATAAATTTTATCTACTCTTATACCTATCGTAAAGTCTCTATTACAAAATCGAATTATACTTCATAATGATATATGTTTTACATACACGCGTCTCTAATATGTCAAACTTCGATACTGTAATGAATTATAGTACCGAAGTTTTCATACAAAAACGATATCGTAATGTTTTTTTTAATGCAGAAAGGGCAGTGGATATGGGTTATGCAGCCACATTAAACTCTATGAAAATATCGAAACGCCCATGTGGGAGTCACTTGACAGTTAACGCGCATGCGCAGTAGGTAGGTAACCGCGGTTTGCCTCCAATTTGTCGATTAAGAAAAATATCTTGGTTCAATTTGTTTTGTACTATTGCATGGGATTAGATAAAATAGTGTATGAACGGGCACATAACTTGGACTTAAAACACTCGTGGATGCTATTAATAAATTCGGCTGCGCCTCATTTTTTAAAATGCCACTTATGTTTTAATTACCCCTATTATGATCCCGTTACATTACTCTTACTCTGCTATTAAAATTTAATATTACAGAGGCAGACAAATCTGTAATTACTGACAATGCCAATTATTTTCTAATAATTGCAATACGTAGAAATTTACATACCTTGTATGCTAGTTGGGTTCCCATCCAACAAGGAGCAAATAACTGTAATGTCATTATAGTTAAATAGCAAGTCTGGAAGATAGCTTTACTTGAGTGCTGAAAACGATTAATTACATGAAATATTATGTTGGATAATATTTTTTTAGTACACGAAAATATAATTGGAGCAAATTAGTAGGATATCTTCAGGATATTTAGAATCAAGATAATGTTAATGTTTTTAGCGTTTTTGCAGCCGGAGATTTTTACTTATCAAATATGATAGCTTATTACGATTTTGCTATCAAAAAAATAACATTACTTCTCAATTTTACAGTGTAAAAAATCTGCTGCCCGTTACGCTTAGGCCGACTGCACTTGACCAGACTTTTTGTCTTTACATTATCTTCCCTTTGACTGTTTGATACTTGACGTTGAATACACCCACTGTATAGTTTATGCTTAATAGTAAGGGGGAGAATGGAATAAGATCTATCCGACCCCAAATATCATCCTCGACTGCACGCTTTGTAACCTTTGCTAGACAATAAATGAGGCTCTGGCGACCGAGCAATGGCGTTATAACCATACACCTAGCTAGGAAACTGGCTGGAAGAGGCTATAACGAGCCTGAAGACCTAAATAGTCTCAAAATGTCTGGTGCAGAAGGCAAGGGGAAATCACTGCATTAATCTTTCCAAGAATTAATCATGGCGAGTCAATACAAGGTGCGTCGTGCTATGGACCGCCATGATTGACCACGACTGTTTTGTCAAGTGCACCACGACTAAGAAGAAGATATGCTTAATAAACATTGAACCTCCTTAATGCTGCTATTTCAATCATCCTTTGCATGTCCCCGATCTTTATCAAGTTTAACTCCATATTATTATCGAATAGATATATTGTACTATTTGTCAAAACTAAAAGTTCTAGCTACATTAAAACCGGCAAAGTTGTTACTATATTTTGATCTGCAATCAGGACACAAGGATTAATTAATACAAAAAATACTTACAATTAAAGTCAGATTGCATAGGGTGATACATATAACGCATGTTGTTGTACACATGTGGAAAAATATTTTAATATTCATAACATTTTGAATTTTTTCACAAAAACTGTAAATATAATAAAATATTAAAAATAGATTAAATTTATATGTAAGTAAGATACACTATAATGTAGATTTTAGTAACAAAACAACTTCGACAATATCTGTTTTATTTATATTTATGTCAAAAGTTTATTAGCTAGACGTACTGATTCTACTTTGAAATTGTGACAAATTATAATTAAGATCAAAGAAGCATAATATCGACAAAATAATGTACATAAAGTTAGCGAAACACTTCTTGCGAATGCGGTCCAAAGTTATTTTATATTTTGCCGCTAATTATCCGTGAATTATTCGTGAAATAATAAAATTTGCCGCTCGTTCATTTCAGGAGTTACAGGGTGTTTCGCTAACTTCATATAAAGTTAGCGAAACAACTTTTTAAATATAACAATTTTGAAAAAGTATGCATGCAGTAAATTGCCGTTAATTATCCGTAAACTATTCGTGAAAGAATGAAGTTTGCCGCTCATTTATTTCAGAAGTTACAGGTTGTTTCGCTAACTTCATATAAAGTTAGCGAAACAACTTTTTAAATATAACAATTTTGAAAAAGTATGCATGCAGTAAATTGCCGTTAATTATCCGTAAATTATTCGTGAAAGAATGAAGTTTGCCGCTCATTTATTTCTGAAGTTACAGGGTGTTATATAATGTAAGTTAATTATAGAAACTTTCTAAATGCGAAAGAAAAAGACAATATTATTAGCAATATTTTGTCTCTCTTAAACCTCTAAAAACTTATAAATAGAAAGAAAAAGAGGATGGGTTCTCTTTTTAGGATACAGGGTATTTCGATAAATATTTAAAAAAATCTTTAAAATGATATGTAAAAGTGAATATGCAGTAATTTTCCGAAAACTAAGTGCAATTAATCCCTGACAGAAAAAAAAACTGCCGCGAAACTATCTAAAAAAATACAGAGTGTTTTTCTTTTCACTTGTCGAGATAGCGACCAAAAAACAAAAAAATAGCTAAACGCGATATGCACTTTTTCTCAGTAAACCATCTCCGAATTATTCGTGGAATAAGAAAAAATTCCTCTGTTCTCATTCTCAAGTTACAGGGTGTTTCGCTAACTTTCTATGGAGACAAAAAGTCACTAAAATGTAAAAGTGAATATGCAGTAATTTTCAGAAAATTAAGTGCAATTAATCCCTGAAAGAAAAAAATTTGCCGCGCAACTATCTAAAAAAATACAGAGTGTTTTTCTTTTCACTTGTCGAGATAGCGACCAAAAAACAAAAAAATAGCTAAACGCGATATGCACTTTTTCTCAGTAAACCATCTCCGAATTATTCGTGGAATAAGAAAAAAATCCTCTGTTCTCATTCTCAAGTTACAGGATGTTTCGCTAACTTTCTATGGAGACAAAAAGTCACTAAAATGTAAAAGTGAATATGCAGTAATTTTCAGAAAATTAAGTGCAATTAATCCCTGAAAGAAAAAAATTTGCCGCGCAACTATCTAAAAAAATACAGAGTGTTTTTCTTTTCACTTGTCGAGATAGCGACCAAAAAACAAAAAAATAGCTAAACGCGATATGCACTTTTTCTCAGTAAACCATCTCCGAATTATTCGTGGAATAAGAAAAAAATCCTCTGTTCTCATTCTCAAGTTACAGGATGTTTCGCCAACTTTCTATGGAGACAAAAAGTCACTAAAATGTAAAAGTGAATATGCAGTAATTTTCAGAAAATTAAGTTCAATTAATCCCTGAAAAAAAAAATTTGCCGCGCAACTATCTAAAAAAATACAGAGTGTTTTTCTTTTAACTTGTCGAGATTGCGAACAAAAAACAAAAAAATAGCTAAACGCGATATACACTTTTTCTCACTAAACCATCTCCGAATTATTCGTGGAATAAGAAAAAATTCCTCTGTTCTCATTCTCAAGTTACAGGGTGTTTCGCTAACTTTCTATGGAGACAAAAAGTCACTAAAATGTAAAAGTGAATATGCTGTAACTTGAGAATGAGAACAGAGGAAATTTTTCCTATTCCACGAATAATTCGGAGATGGTTTAGTGAGAAAAAGTGCATATCGCGTTTAGCTATTTTTTTGTTTTTTGTTCGCAATCTCGACAAGTTAAAAGAAAAACACTCTGTATTTTTTTAGATAGTTGCGCGGCAAATTTTTTTTTTCAGGGATTAATTGCACTTAATTTTCGGAAAATTACTGCATATTCACTTTTACATTTTAGTGACTTTTTGTCTCCATAGAAAGTTAGCGAAACACCCTGTAACTTGAGAATGAGAACAGAGGAAATTTTTCCTATTCCACGAATAATTCGGAGATGGTTTACTGACAAAAAATACATATCGCGTTTAGTTATTTTTTTGTGTTTTGGTCACTATCTCGACAAGTGAAAAGAAAAACACTCTGTATTTTTTTAGATAGTTGCGCGGCAAATTTTTTTTTTCAGGGATTAATTGCATTTAATTTTCGGAAAATTACTGCATATTCACTTTTACATTTTAGTGACTTTTTGTCTCCATAGAAAGTTAGCGAAACACCCTGTAACTTGAGAATGAGAACAGAGGATTTTTTTCTTATTCCACGAATAATTCGGAGATGGTTTACTGAGAAAAAGTGCATATCGCGTTTAGCTATTTTTTTGTTTTTTGGTCGCTATCTCGACAAGTGAAAAGAAAACACTCTGTATTTTTTTAGATAGTTTCGCGGCAGTTTTTTTTCTGTCAGGGATTAATTGCACTTAAATTTCGGAAAATTACTGCATATTCACTTTTACATTTTAGTGACTTTTTGTCTCCATAGAAAGTTAGCGAAACACCCTGTAACTTGAGAATGAGAACAGAGGATTTTTTTCTTATTCCACGAATAATTCGGAGATGGTTTACTGAGAAAAAGTGCATATCGCGTTTAGCTATTTTTTTGTTTTTTGTTCGCAATCTCGACAAGTTAAAAGAAAAACACTCTGTATTTTTTTAGATAGTTGCACGGCAAATTTTTTTTTTCAGGGATTAATTGCATTTAATTTTCGGAAAATTACTGCATATTCACTTTTACATTTTAGTGACTTTTTGTCTCCATAGAAAGTTAGCGAAACACCCTGTAACTTGAGAATGAGAACAGAGGATTTTTTTCTTATTCCACGAATAATTCGGAGATGGTTTACTGAGAAAAAGTGCATATCGTGTTTAGCTATTTTTTTGTTTTTTGGTCGCTATCTCGACAAGTGAAAAGAAAAACACTCTGTATTTTTTTAGATAGTTTCGCGGCAGTTTTTTTTCTGTCAGGGATTAATTGCACTTAGTTTTCGGAAAATTACTGCATATTCACTTTTACATATCATTTTAAAGATTTTTTTAAATATTTATCGAAATACCCTGTATCCTAAAAAGAGAACCCATCCTCTTTTTCTTTCTATTTATAAGTTTTTAGAGGTTTAAGAGAGACAAAATATTGCTAATAATATTGTCTTTTTCTTGCGCATTTAGAAAGTTTCTATAATTAACTTACATTATATAACACCCTGTAACTTCAGAAATAAATGAGCGGCAAACTTCATTCTTTCACGAATAATTTACGGATAATTAACGGCAATTTACTGCATGCATACTTTTTCAAAATTTTTATATTTAAAAAGTTGTTTCGCTAACTTTATATGAAGTTAGCGAAACACCCTGTAACTTATGAAATAAATGAGCGGCAAACTTCATTCTTTCACGAATAGTTTACGGATAATTAACGGCAATTTACTGCATGCATACTTTTTCAAAATTGTTATATTTAAAAAGTTGTTTCGCTAACTTTATATGAAGTTAGCGAAACACCCTGTAACTCCTGAAATAAACGAGCGGCAAATTTTATTATTTCACGAATAATTCACGGATAATTAGCGGCAAAATATAAAATAACTTTGGATCGCATTCGCAAGAAGTGTTTCGCTAACTTTATGTACATGACAAAATAATTTTCGGACTAAAAGAATCAGCAACAGAAACTAACGAGTAAATACGTACTGCAGAACGTCACTGTAATGTACGATAATGTCTTGTAGTTTAAGGTCGAGCATCTTTTCATGATCATCATTATTTTGTATTTCATTGAAAGACTTGATGTTTCTTACTTTGTATCTGAGTAGCTCAAATTGTGTTGCTGCCATAAGCATTATACCGAAATTGAAAGTGTCAATACTTATATTAAGAAGCATATTGAAGTAAACCCCCAGTGATTGGTAAATATAAAGTGCAATGAAGTATTTAGCTCGAAGCTCATCGGAGATAAAATAATATTGGCATATGGGTAAAATCAAGTTTCCGTCAAATATCATGAAAATAATAGGTAATATAATTAGATTAATATATGATATATGACATGCTATGACATAGCTTTTCCAATAGGTCTTGTAGAATTGTTTCTTCGTTTCTATCATCTTGATGGTAGTTTTATCAATTCCTTGAAAGTTGTCTTTTGTTAACATATTCAGCAGCTCATCTATATTATATCTTAGTAGAATTATAGTTAAAACATTAGTCACAGCATTTACACAACTAAAGAATATACTTGCTTCACGAATTAACATTTTTATGTTTTTCGCAGCGACAATTAAATTTACAATCAACAGAAAGTCGTATATTACAAACATTGTTGTAAAAAATGAATAAAAATACATTTTGTAATATTTTATTTTGTCATTCTGTTCAGGCCATATTGATAGGATTCTCCAACAGAATATGTTACCTTTGAAACAATTTCCGCTAGTTATGTCAGACATGGTTAATAATGTAATGAGACTTTGTGCTGAAGCTATAAGAAAGAAGTAGAATTATTAACGTTTAAGTGAATAATAAAAATATGCAATTGTATGTGCATTAACTTTAATAAGGGAGAATTACCACGTATTACACTATTTTTCAATGTGCCATATTTTTAATTTTATGGATTTGTAGTTAGCAAAAAGGAGCATTTCAGCATTACAAATATTTTGCGAATTATAATTTTGAATAAATTAGTATATAATTATTACAATTTAATTTTCGTGTTTAAAAATATTTTTCATTTTATAAATCTACTCTACAGCTCAAATTTAATTTTTAGGGTTTTTAATAAAAATATATTTTACATTTTGCTTCAGTATGCCGTGTATTGTAGTAGTGTAGATTTTGTAAAAGTATGTAATGACACACAAGAACAATCTAAGACACGACATTTTTAAATTGAATATTTTTAGACATTAAATAGAGATTCGCTAAAAATACACTTTTAACTAAAAAAGAAATCATCCCAAGAGGTTCATAATTGGCTGAATTCTATGATTTTCTTTTGGTGCATTCATGCGGTTTATTAGAGACAATCAGAAATATATATTTACGCAAATTAGGGTTTTCTTTATTTTTCGTGAAAAGCTACCATAATTTTAATTGAAAAAAGGTACTATTTCGAAGGAATATTTTTTAGAATAAAAAACATAATAAGTATAGCAAGATACTTAATAATATTTAATGACATTTTCACTTTAGCATAATACAATTTAATTGTCCAGTTGTTTTTGAAAAATTATTTAGTAGCTTTTCGGAATTTGAAAAACTGATATTATCAAATATGTACGAGTATAACATTTTGATGGTTATTATCACTCGGGTTTGGTTGGGATTATTATTTTCTTGTCGTATTCAGGATAAAACATTATATTTTGTATAACTTCTTTATCAGTTCATTTAGACCCAGACTTACGCGAATTCAACTTACACGGTTAGCGCTCGGTCCCACCTATCGTGTAAGTTCAGTGAAATATGAAATAATAAAATATGATAGCTAATTTAATGTTTTATTAAAATTTAAAAGTAACATAAAATATGTATATGTAAGAACAATGCGAGCACCTTCGAGATATAAATTGTTCATTTAATTAGGTATCCTTTTGCGTTTTGATAAGGAATGTAAAAAATTAATAAGCTAATTTGATTATCTGAAACAAAACCAATATCAATACCTACTAATATTATAAAGAGGTAAAGTTTGTAAGTTTGGGTGGAAGTACTCAATCTTATAAACTACGGAACCGATTCTAAAAATTCTTTCAATAATAGAAAGCTACGATATCACTGAGTGACATAGGCTATATTTTATTTTGTTCAAAAATATCCACGGGCGAATCTGAGGGTGGAAAGCTAGTCTATAATAAAATAATATTAGAAACTGTATCGTGCACGTGGTAAGTTTATTTGATATCCTGGCCCGGCCATATACCAATGGGTTTTTTATAATTAAACATTTATGTACCTACATAAACCTAGTAGTCTTTTCCATTTAAATATAGGTACCTGAACTGGCCACTCGTTAGTTAGTTAGGCCACAAATACCATCGGTTAAAAGAGGAAGACTTGGTTTTCCGCTTGGTACCCTGTGACCGATAACACGGATTTAGGAGACCCGTGAAGAAACAAAATATCTCTACTGGTATCACTGACTGGTATTTCCTAAATTGGCACTTATATTAACTTACCGCTAAAAACGTCCTGAGATCAACATTGAACCATTTCAAGCCAGTGATAGTTATAGGGGCACTAGCAAACTGAGTAAGCAGTATAATATTTTTCTTGAATTTAGACGAACGTGGTATCCATTCACATTCGTAGACAGCTGACATGAAATTTATACTCTAAAAATAAACAGTAGGTTTTGTCATTCAATATATTATGATAAGAAGTGTTGTAAAGTCTGGAACCACTCAACCGATTCTAAAAAAAAATTTACTAATAGATAAAAGCTACAATATCCCTACAATATCGGAAAAAAAATAAATGAGAAAAACAGACCAATACTGATTACCCTGGTTAATACATGGAGAAGAGACGAATTACTGAGAAATAGAAAGATGAAATAGATGGAATATATCTGTGCGAGGACTTCTCAAAATAGGTATTGGAAAAAAGAAAACAACTACTACCTGAACTTATAAAAGAAAGAGAAAGTGGAAAAAATTCCTACTTGAAGTCAGATAGATTAATAGTGAAAGAGAGAATCGACTCTAGAAAGAGAAACTTGCCAATATCACCCAACACTCCGCAGGAACCTGGAAAACATATAAAGGACTCTAATAGAACAAATATCAGAAAAGATGCGTTTAAAATCATGCAGAGCCGGAAAAACTCGACTGCCAATACAAGAAACCAAATCAGCTAGCAACTAAATATGGTACATCGGCAATCGGATCAAGCCCAAACACAACATGGAAACCGATTGAACAAACACAATGAAAAAAAAAACCCCACGCCGGCTGGTCACCGTGGGGGCAAATGACCAAAACCCCCCATCGACTGCAAGAAGATGGGGGGGAGGCCTTTGCTCAGCAATGGGATGACTTATAGATAAAGTAATTTATTTTATTGCACTTAATTTATTTGATACTGTTTGAGTTAATTTAATATTTTATTTAAATAATTTGATTCTACTTAAATATGACTTAATTTGATTTATTTAACTCATAGGTTCCCAACCTTTTATGGACTACCGCCCCCTTTACAAGAAGAAAAATTCCAACGCCCCCATTTATATAATTTATATATTATACCAATTTTATATGTCTGTCTATTGTCTATTAATACTCTCAAATTAAAAAAATAATTATATCTCTGTCTCTAATCGTGCTCCTCGTGGTCGTGGTAGAGGGTTTGAGGGTCGTGATTATCAATTAATTAAAAATACAAAAACATTTGCCCCCATTTGCCTTTGGACCCGCCGCTACCGCCCCCACGAAAAGCTCCAGCGCCCACTAGGGGGCGGTACCGCCCCCGTTGGGAATCTATGAATTTTAACTGGACATTTTAATTTGATTTAATTCTATTTGATTGAATTTAATGTGATTTTATTTTGTTTAGTTTAATTTAATTGTCTGATGTTGTGAATGAATGGAATATTTGCGTTTTAATTTTGTAATAGAGTCTGATGTAAAGTGTAATTTGATTAAGTATATCTAAGTATAATTGTGAAGAATTACCAATATATTTTCCGCATGAGAGGTCTACATTCACATACCTACAATGTTTCCTCTTCCGTTTGACACAAGCTAATGTATTTATAGAACTAAGTTTACGTGTTGGATTTGGAGTCAAAAATCTAAGATTTAGGGTACTTCTTGCAATGTCTCAAACCTAGGACACGTTTTCAAGCAAAACATTTGTCAGATCTATGATCCACTATTAAAAATTATAACAAACATACCTTATGTGCTAGCTGAGTTCCCATAAAACAAGGTGCAAATAGCTGCAACGTCATTACATTTAAATAGAAAATGTAGAAAATTTTCTTACTTGACTGCTAATTGAATATACCGGATATTTGTAAATTCATGGGAAAAAATACAAGAAATAAAAAAAAATATAAATTTACAATTGACATAAGTAGGTAGATATAAATCTTTGAAAGGATCAGATAATTTATTAGTATTTACTGGCTCCAAAAAAAATAGCACATACAAGAAATATAATATTGTAACGAATAGGTACTTAAATCGCACAAATAAATACCTAAACACATCAAGGTCGATATACGTCTCTAGAAACATCCAGAGAGAATCAAGTACAAACGAAAATGGACCGTATGAGCCTAGCCATAGGTACCAAAATCGGGCGCGGTCTGTGTGTAGGTATTTGGCGCCGAGTCGCATCGAGCCGCGTCTATAACTTTGTACAACAATCTCGGCGTTTCTCGAATGTTCGGTGGGCAATATAAACAGAGGATCATTGCCGCAAGGAACACAGTGCGAATCAGAGCGACCAAAGCGAAACAGTGAAGTGGAATTTAGTGCGACTAAGTGTTATTTTAGTGTTTTCATTTATTTAACTGTGTTTTTGTGGTGTTAAAGTAAAGTTTGTTTATTTAATCGGTATTTTAAATCTCTTCGAACCCTAGCTCGTAACAAATTGGTGTCAGGAGTGTGGGATTCAAAAATGCCGATTACACCACGTGACTCGTCGTTATCACGGCGACCCAAAACACGACAAACTACTGCTGGATATCACGGCGAGGAGGTCGACGAGGCCGCTGCTGCTGGAGCCGCTGCTGGTGCTGCTGGCACTACTGCTGGTGGTTCCGGAACTGCTGCTGGTGGTGCTGGAGCTGCTGCTGGAGTTGATTCGGGTGCTGCGGGTTCTGCGGGTGCTCCCCAGGCAACCGACATGGGAATGCTGGTTCGGCTGATGGAGGAGCAGGCCAGACGTCAGGAGGAACAGACTCGACAGCTGTTGGAGGAGCAGGCCCGACGTCAGGAGGAACAGGCCAGGCGTCAGGAGGAGCAGGCCAGGCGTCAGGAGGAGCAGACTCGGCAGCTATTGGAGGAGCAGGGCCGGCGTCAGGAGGAGCAGGCCAGACGACAGGAGGAGGAGGCCAGACGTCAGGAGGAGCAGACTCGAAACCTATTTGAGGAACAGGCCCGACGTCAGGAGGAGCAGGCCCGACGACAAGAGGAGGAGGCCAGACTTCGGGAGGAGCAGACTTGCCGGCTGTTAAAGGAGCAGTCTGTTAGCCTAAAGGAGCTGCTTTCAGAATCACTGGGAAAGGTGACTATGGAGGTGAAGCAGCTACAGAGGGTTACAGACATGCACGAGGAGAGAATCGAAGACCTCGACATCCGGTACGAAGACCTCAAACAGCACTATAAGGATCTCCATAAGGAAATACAGACAAGGATGAGCGGAGAACTGGATACAAGACTTAACGACCGCTATGGAGAGTTGGAGGCGCGACTTGACAGCCAATGCGAGAGGCTCCAGAATGAAGTAAGGAAACTGAAGCTGACCGCTCCTGTTTCTGGAGGCGTTGTCGTCTCCGGCCCTCGAGTCAAGGTGCCGCCGTACGACGGGACTACGTCCTGGACAGCGTACAAATTGCAGTTCCAAACGGTCGCCTCTGCCAACGGCTGGACAGACGAGCAATCTCTGACCGCCTTGACAGTGGCTTTAAGGGGCCGTGCACTATCGGTTCTGGAGGCCTCTCCAGACAGCTGCACCACGTACGGGAACCTGATCGAGGCAATGGACTCCAGGTACGGCGACAAACACCTGGAGCACGTCTACCGAGCGCAGCTGAGGGACAGGACGCAACATGCTGGTGAGAATCTGCAACAATGGGCTCTGGAGATCGAGAAGATCGTGAGGAAGGCGTACCCATCTGCCGGACAAGAGTTCATTGCTGCGAACCTCGTTCAAGCATTCATCGACGGCATCCGCAGCATGGAGGTCAGAGCTGCAGTTCGACTGGGCCACCACAGCGCCCTGAAAGATGCACTGGCCCATGCTCTAGAGGTGGAAGCAGTGAGACAGGAGCCTCGCTCTCAGCGATTGCGACAAGTGGCGGAGGAGGCCACTCCAACAACGACACCTGTAGCAGAGAGACGTAGCTACTTACCCCGCTGCTTCTACTGCCACAAGCCGGGGCACCTTAAAGCTAGCTGCCCGGCGCTTAAGCGACAAGGCACGGATCAACGAGTGCCGAAACGGGACGTCGGAGCTGATGTCCGTGCAGTAACTACGGAGCTTCCGGGAAACGAGTAACAGCCAGAGCCGCGGGGCAGGTACTGGCTGCTCGTGACACAGCCCCCAAAGTTACCATCCGACAAGTTTTAGACGGGAACAGTCTGGTGATCGCAGGCGAGGTCAACGGGACGCCATGTGAGATGACGAACGAACACCGACAAGGACGGACGCATGGCAACGCTGACGCACTGTCACGCAGGCCGTGCCCTGAAGGTTGTAAACACTGCTCGAGGCGTGAAATCAGTGATTCTGTCATCAAAGTGATTACGACTAACAACCTTAGTGACGAATGGGCGAACGAGACGACGAGAGACGAGCAACTCAAGGATAACAACTTGGCGCCGATAATGGAATGGAAGACGCAGAATGTTCCAAGGCCCGGCTGGAATGTTGTATCAGCCATGAGTTCCATCACGAAAAGCTACTGGGCTCAGTGGGAAAGTCTAGTGCTGCACAACGGGTTGCTGTACCGCAAGTGGGAGTCGCCAAGTGGACAGGAGACATTGATGCAGCTGGTCGTGCCTAGGTCAAAGGTGCGCGCAGTGCTTGAGTCCGTGCACGATGGATCCTCGGGAGGACATCTGGGCATGAATCGAACCCTGGCGAAAATCAGGAAACGATTTTATTGGGTTCATTGCCGGCAAGATGTCGAGGATTGGTGTCGCAAGTGCACAGTATGTGCGGCCGTGAAGGGACCTACGACACGTACGTGGACGTTGCTGGACCGTTCCCGGCCACTGAAGACGGGAACAAGTACTTCATGGTCGTGATGGACTACTTCACGAAGTGGCCGGAGGTCTTCGCAATTCCCAACCAGGAAGCGACAACAGTGGCGGCTAAGTTGGTCAACGAAGTATTCTGCAGGTTCGGGCTACCAATGGAGATACATTCTGATCAAGGGCGTAACTTTGAGTCGCAGTTGTTCCAGGAAGTATGCCGTCTCCTGGGAATAAATAAAACGAGGACTACGGCGTATCACCCACAGTCCGACGGAATGGTTGAAAGCTTTGGAGACTCATTTGGCGAAACTGGTTGAGGATCACCAGAGGGACTGGGACCGATATATTCCCTTGTTCTTGCTCTCATATCGATCCGCAGAGCATGAAAGCATAAAAGTGACTCCTGCTTATGCCAACTTTGGGAGAGAGCTCCGACTACCAGTTGATCTCCTGACCGGCGGACCTCCGGATGCGCCGCAACCTGTAAGTGACTATGTATCGAACCTGAAAAACAAGATGTGCGACATACATGACCAGATTCGTCAGAGCAGTCTTGTGGCCAGTACAAAGATGAAGACCAGGTACGATAGGAACTTCAATAGTAATGGTTTTGACGAGGGATCGTTGGTGTGGCTGCACAACCCGAAACGCCGAAAAGGGAAATCTCCCAAGCTGCAGAACCGCTGGGAAGGTCCGTATAAGGTCATCACGAGGATCAATGACGTGACCTATCGGATCCAACGATGCCCGCGTGGACAGTTAAAGGTTGTCCATATTGATCGACTGGCTCCTTACAAAGGCTCGAATGTTGCTCGGGACGAGCAAGTCTAAGCGGGGGGCAGTGTAACGAATAGGTACTTAAATCGCACAAATAAATACCTAAACACATCAAGGTCGATATACGTCTCTAGAAACATCCAGAGAGAAACAAGTACAAACGAAAATGGACCGTATGTGCCTAGCCATAGGTACCAAAATCGGGCGCGGTCTGTGTGTAGGTATTTGGCGCCAAGTCGCATCGAGCCGCGTCTATAACTTTGTACAACAATCTCGGCGTTTCTCGAATGTTCGGTGGGCAATATAAACAGAGGATCATTGCCGCAAGGAACACAGTGCGAATCAGAGCGACCAAAGCGAAACAGTGAAGTGGAATTTAGTGCGACTAAGTGTTATTTTAGTGTTTTCATTTATTTAACTGTGTTTTTGTGGTGTTAAAGTAAAGTTTGTTTATTTAATCGGTATTTTAAATCTCTTCGAACCCTAGCTCGTAACAATATGTAATGTTTACTTTTTTCTTTTAGTTCTCCACATTTATATAATTTTGCCTATTTTTAATATTACTAACTAATTTACGAATAATACAGTGTTGTATAGATGTTACCGGAAATCTAGGAATTCTTTATAATTCCTAGGAAATGTATATACAATACCGAACATCAAGGAAATGTTTAAAATAATTTTTCAACGAATTTTTAATAAATACATTTTATAGGAAATGTACATCCTAAATGGTACTAGGAAATGTATAAATTGATTAAGATAACCTAACCTAACCTACCGACTCTGGAATGTAACACATTTCCGTTTGCTGTTTGGGAAATGTATAGAATTCCAGAGTCGATGTTAGGTTACGTTAGGTTATAATTTAACACATTTCCGTTTGCTGTTTAGGAAATGTATATAGAATTCCAGAGTCGATGTTAGGTTACGTTAGGTTATAATTTAACACATTTCCGTTTGCTGTTTAGGAAATGTATAGAATTCCTCGGAAATATATAAAATATAATTTATTACACATTTCCTGTCGATTTAGGAATTGTATACATTTCCTAGGATTTTTGTATAATGTACATACCTACATTAGGGCAGACCGTGGATAGTAGGCTAACTTTTCGGTAATTATTTTTTTAAGAAAAATATATTATTTGGGCAATAACGAAAACTACTGTAAATGATGGGAAATTTCATTGGCAATTAAAATAAAATTTTCTTATACGTAAATGTAAAGAGAAGTACATTTTTTTCCTAAGTAGTATAAGATGCGTGTTGCACGTAGGTACTGTAGGTAGTTATCGCATGCCTACTACCTACCTGGTATAAGCTTTATTATCTGTTCTGTACCAAAGTAAATTAGTGACCAGTGCAGGTTGACATAGTCAACCAGCCCCCAGTCAGTAATGGCCTACCAACCCCTCACGGAGTTTTTGCATTTTGCATGCATGCAAATTCGCCACATTGGAATGCTTTGATCGATCGACTCAATAAGACCCTATACACCTTTAACGATAACTACTTAATGATATAAACATAAGTTGATATTAATTCGTCTCAAAACAATAGCGTCAGAAATAAAAAAGTACTCAGTGTAAAATTTACTGTGTAACAATTATGGGTTTCGCAGGGACACGTCCACACGCTAATCTTGTTTGCATGTAATGATCGGTATCTCGGTGACTCTCTTTAGACCGCAATGTAGTTTCGTTCACTATGTTACTGAACGAACGAACTGAACGAAGTTATGAGCCGTTAGTCTACCTACCCCTATGCGCTACCAGCCCCGGTCTGCCCTACCGATAACATCTACATTACCATTACACATCTTCCACGCTAAGGTAAATTTAGTTTGATTTGTTTCATTAAATTTCGTGTAAAAAATAAAAAAAACAATAATTGCGACACTAGCGCCATTAGGATCGACTCGTTCTATCTTAATTTACTTGAATTCTGACCTCCTAACTTCCTTCCTAACGAATATTATAAACCTTCGTATGTTTGTTTGTTTGTCCTTGGTTCGCGCCAAAACGTATTAGCAACTGATCGACGTGATTTTCAAAGGGCGGAAAGGTAGTAAGTAAGTAATTAATTACACTGACGAGCAATATAAAAAAGCCACTTGCAAAGTGCCTAAAAAAAGCAATATAAAATTTGTTTTTACATTGTTTAACACATTTAATTAATTTAATTTTGTTTCCATTGGGTGTTTATTTTAACGTTATTAAATACACTTGAATGTTGCTTTTTACTCCAAAAAGCTATCTGGCGTGGTTCCGGAAATATTTTATGATAAGTTAGTGGCTTTTTTATATTGCTCGTCAGTGTACCTATATAAAAAGTGTAACTGACAGTTACTGGTGGGTGATCATCAGCAAGTCAGAAATGAAAAAAAAGATCCCCGCTTGTGGATATGAAATTTCTTTGTTACAAATGGCGTGCTGCCATTGTATTGATTGTAGATGGAATAATATTCTCAGCTGCGATAAAACATACAAGGCCACAAGAACATATTATACTCACCATTATAATTACATTGCATAGGGTGACACATATAACGCCTGTCGTCGTACACATATGAACAAATATTTTAATACTCTCATAACCTTCTGTTTTTTTTCACAAAAACTGAAAATTATTAAAATCTATAAGTATTAATAGTTTAAAGAGGTTATAATTGTATGTTTGGGTGTAGGAGGTAATCCCTCAAACTACAGGACCGATTTTAAAAACAATATTTCACGAATAGAAAACTAGAAAACTCCATCAGTAATATAGACTATATTTTATTTTGTTCGAATCCATGCGCGAAGTTAGGGCGGAAAGATAGCTGTATAGTTGGTTATTCTATTTTTTAATCACTTAGGTATCTACCCTTTTACTTGGCAAGTTTCATGTTGGATGACTGAATTGAATTCATTTTTGGTTTTTATGTCAAAAAAGTGTTTTGTCAAGTGAGTTAGACCAAATATCTCTATCTGAACCAAATCTGAACAAGTGGCTAGGTAAAAGGCATCGACAAAATTAGGAAGTCCTTACATCTAGTGCTAAAATTAAAACATGCGGCTGTCACGGGTTGTGAAACATCGAAATTGATACACGCAGTACACACACTGACACGGTGAAGCAACGAAGTATTTGTATACGCGCCACCCGTTGAGAGTGGCAGCGGAGAGGGACATGACGGCATGGAAGTGTCATGTCGTTTTACGTCACGGCATATGAGGCGCACTTTCATATAAATAAAGTTTATATTTAAAAAAAAAATAATCAAAAAGCTCAAACATAGTACATACCGTAAAACATCACTGTAATGTACGATAACTTCTTGTAATTTAAGCTCTAGAGTCTTCTTTCTCATGATCATCAATATTTTGTATTTCATTGAAAGATTTAATGTTTCTTACTTTATAACTGAGTATATCAAATTGTGTTGCTACCATAAGCATTATACCAAAGTTGAAAGTGTCTATACTTATATTAAGCAGAATTTTACAGTAAGCCCCCAGTGTTTGGTATAATATATAAAGAGCAATGAAATATTTATCTCGAAATTTATCGGCGATAAAGTAATATTTGCTTATGGGTAAAACCAAGTCTCCGTCAAACAGCTTCAAAATAATAGGTAATATAGTTAGCGTACTAAACGCTGTATGACATAATATGAAATGACATTTCCAATAAGTCTTGTAGAATTGTTTCTTCCTTTATAACATTATGGAAGAAGTTTCGTCAATTCCTTGAAAGTTATCGTTCTTTAATATAGTCAGGAGCTCCTGTATATTCTCCCTTATAAGAATAATAATTATAAAGTTTGTTGCGGAATTCACACAAGTGAACACATTCGATTCACTAAAAATAATTTCTATGCTTTTCGGAGCGACAATTACATTTAAAATCATTAGGAAATCGTATATTATATAAGTTGTTATAGTAAACAAATAAAAATAAATTTTGTAGTACATATTTTATTTTATCGTTGTGCTCAGGCCACATTGTAAGGATTCTCCAAAAAAAAAGTTATTTTTAAAACAATTTTCTCTTGTTAGGTCAGACATGGTTAATGCAATACGTCTGTATTACATACGTACATAGCTATTATGTAGAATATTTAATAAAAATATTTTGCAACTGTTTACATGCATTTCCAGTAATTAAAAATAAGGGATTATTTACATTATTTACACATAATATAGGACTTATTTTCTATACAGTTTATGGTGATTCTTAGGTATTTCGATGAAATATGCACTTACCGATTTTGATGACTTATTTTTAAATGATATAATAATTTCTCGACATCATCTCACAGACATATAATGAAAATCAGTTCAGTAGTTTACAGAATTTCAGTAATTTCCTTTGTTTACGGCAAAGAAATTAAATATATACCTACTATATTAAAATGTCTTTGGAACGGTTGCTATTGACCCGAAGTTGTAAATTTTCGTATGAACGGTGATCTAGTGGTTAAGCTTATGGGGTGCAGCGCAGGATCACATGGTTCAATTCCCATTCACAGCAGTATAGTATATGTATAGGTTTTTTTTTAATTTTGCGATATTATTTGACTCAGCAAAATCATTTTAAAGGAAAAAATAAACCTTTAAAAAAAGTGTATCGACTTCAAAAATTGTGCACTGAAAAGTAAGAAAGAATTAATATTTAGTCGTTGAAATTGAACACGATTGGTGCCAAATTAAAAACTACTGTACTCCCAATTTCACTAATTTAGACAATTAATTAGATACCTACGAGCAACAGTACAAACATAGGTAATATTGAACAGATCTTTGTTCAGATGTTTACGATTTTTTTTGTATCTTAGCATCAACCGTCTTGAAATTCTACTTTCTGTAATATTAATTATTTCTTAAATTTCATGCACAATTTTTGAAGTCGGTACACTTCTTTTAAAAGGTTTATTAAGCTCTATATTATCTTCGGCATACCTACTTATAAAGCACGGTCAGATACCAGAAAATGATTTTAAAAAGTTTTAGAGTTTCTAATTCTACGTGTTTAAAATTTTATATAATAACATTTTCAAAGAGAACAATATACAATGTCTATAGAATATAAAACACTTCATCATGTTGTAGTACCTACTTATCTCCACGTCGGCTAGTGTCCGGTGATGAGCATGAGGAGTCAGTGAGAATTCAGAACAAGGAGTAAAGGCAAGTTGACCCAAGTGACTTGTATCCAGTATTTTGCCCCACATTTAATCTCATTGGGTGCGGTCTAATGTCTACCACATTATGAGAATGAGGTCCAGCAGCCAAGAGCCAGACATCTAGAGAGAAATAAATATAATAATAAATGTTCATATTGAGTGACGCGGAATATTTCATATCATTCGATCGATTTTCTTTCTTTTTGTTATTTTAAAGTAATTAGTTGAGTAAGTACACTTATTCGGGAAGACAGCTATGAAGAAGAAAGTCTGCAAGTAATTTTAAATATCCAAAATCAAAATTAAAAGTTTGAAGGGACGACCATATTTTCTTTCGCTTGATTAAAAAAAAAAGTGCAGGGGCACCGCCCGGATGGACCGTTTATCCGCCATACTCGTGGGAACAATTATGGATCCGAGCAAAACTCAAAAAAAAAATACCATCAAGCAGCGTGAGTGGGCCTTCACAGGTAGGCTCGTTGTCGGTGGCGGGGGAAGACTGGGGCGAGAACTCGCCGCAGTTCTTCGAAGAGGAGACGGGTGGGGGATAGGAGCCCCTCCGAGTCGGAGATGGATGTCGTTCGTAGGGATGACGACCAGATGGTCGCCAACTGCTGGCCCCAAGAGGGCGCGATGGCCGCCCCACGGCGGATGCGGTGCGGTCTAGATCGCCGTCTCTTAGGCGCACGACGGCGAAAAAGACCGCCAACACCGTAACGGGAATGGAAAGGTCAGTGACGCGTATGAGAGTCTCCTGGTGACGCGATCTGTCATCCAGGAGTCTGGTCGGCCCTCCAGCGCGCCCTGGACGAATCGGTGGCCATCATCAAGACGGTCTCCGCATACTCGGGAAGCCTGCATGGAAAGTTCCAGCAGGCTCTCAACGGGTCTGCGGAGACCTTGACAGTGGTAATGGAGGGTGTGGGCAAGCTCTCGGAGCCACCCAGATCAACCGAAGTGTTGGAGCTCCGGAGCCAGGTGGATAACCTGACAGGGGAGGTGGCACGGCTCCGAGAGGTGGCCAAAAAGGCAGCTGAGGCCGCCTTAAAATATATAAACGCCCTCAACCCCAGGCCCGTTCCGACCGAGCTAATACATACATACGACAGGCTCCGGAGGAAGAATACTGCCCCGGGGCCAGACGGAATCCCCGGTCGGGCCTGGGTCTTGGCCATGACGCAACTGGGGGGCCGGTTTCTCGGGCTGTTGGTTCGAGAGGATAGTGGCTTCCCGCCTCCTGACGCACTTGGGCCGAGTTGGTCCCGATCTCTCGGACCACCAATTCGGCTTCCGGGAGGGCCGTTCGACGCTGGATGCGATCCAACGCGTGAGGGCTTTCTCGGAGCAGGTGGTCTCCCGGGGAGGAGTGGTGACGGTGGTGTCGCTCGACATTGCCAACGCCTTTAACGCCCTCCCCTGGGACCGAGTCTTCGAGGCGCTCCGTTTTCACGGAGTGCCCCGATACATGAGAAGGCTCATCGGAGACTACCTGTATGACAAGTGCGTCACGTACGTGGGGCGGAGCGGTGCTCTGTTGCGCAGAGAGATGTCGTGCGGTGTTCCGCAGGGTTCGGTCCTGGGGCCGCTCCTGTGGAACATCGGTTACGACTGGGTGCTGCGGGGTCCACTGCCCCCGGAACTGGGCGTCGTATGTTACGCGGACGACACACTGCTCTTGTCCGGGGGCAGGTCGTTTCTAGAGTCTGCCCGTCGTGCGACGACGGGTGTGGCGCTGATCGTCCGCAGAATTAGGAGGTTGGGACTCGAGGTGGCCCTTAACAAGTCGGAGGCCCTGTGTTTACGGGAGCCAACGACGGCCACCGGATGGGTCCCACTTCAACGTTGGAGGGGTCCGAGTAGATTTCAAGTCCGGGATGAGATATCTCGGACTTGTCCTCGATGGTCGGTGGAGTTTCCGGGAGCACTTCCGTCTTCATGGGCGTGGTGCGCTCTATGGCACTGTACGGTGCCCCTATTTGGTATAAAGCTCTGGTGGCAAACGAGAGGAACAAGGCCCTGCTGCGGAGACCGCAGAGAGCTATGTCCACCAGAGTCATCCGTGGGTACCGTACAATATCCTTCGAGGCGGCGTGCGCTCTGGCGGGGTCGCTGTCCTGGGACCTAGAGGCGCTGGCTCTTGCGTCGTTGCACGACTGGCGAAAGGACGTCAGGGCCAGGGACCTGCGACCCACGCCAGCAGAGACGAACTACAGGAGACTCCGTTTTCGGAGGCTGGTGATGGCCGAATGGCGGGAGCACTTGGAGCGCCCCACCGGACTGTCGAAGCTCTCTGCCCCGTCATTGACGAATGGGTGGAGAGACGACATGGACCCCTCACCTTCCGGCTGGCGCAGGTGCTCTCGGGACATGGGTGTTTCGGGAAGTACCTGTGCCAGATTGCCCGGAGGGAGCCGACGGCCGAGTGCCACTACTGCGATGGCTGCGCCGAGGATACGGCGCAACACACACTAGAGGAGTGCCCCGCTTGGGATGGGCAGCGCCGGGTTCTCGCCGCGGCCGTCGTCGGTGAAGAAGAAGAAGGTGAACAAGACGTGACGCTGCCGGCCTTGGTGAAAGCCATAGTCGGCAGCGAAGAAGCTTGGGCGGCGGCCTCCTCGTTCTGTGAGAAGGTCATGTCGCAGAAGGAGGAGGCGGAGCGCGAAAGGGAGGGAGATCCCGACGCCGCTGACATCCGCCAACGGCGAAGGGGAGTGCGCCCGGCGTCAATACGTCCAGTTAGCACTCCCATAACTCGGGTCTCTGGCGGTCGGTGGGGGGGGTCCACCGGTCGCATCCATCTAACAGAGATCACGAGGGCAGGCGCAGCAGTGGTACTCCCTGCTGCGCCTGGGCAGTTCACTCTGCAAAGAGATGTGGCTATCGCCGTCCGGCGGCGGGTCGCGGAAGAATGCTAACGCGTCCCCGCGGCCCGTCGGTTACCGGCGAGATGGAGTACCGTGGGGTTTTAGTGGGTTAAAGTCCCACATAACCCGTTCCCTCACCCCTGAGGGCGCGGGTATGCATGATGAATTTCCCTACTTAAAAAAAAGGACGTGATAGCCAACACTCCAAAATGCTACAGTGTTGTGGAAAAAGGCATTCAGCAAAAAGTTGGCTGTTATTGTGGGTGTCTGTCTTAATGATCAGTCGGTTGGATAAGGATATTAAATATGTATGAATCTATTACTTTTTCTCTTCGATAGTGCTGATTCATAGTTAAAGCATTAACTATATACTTAGAAGAGTTTTTTTTAAAAGGGGGTTATTAAGTAATTTACTGCAAAGACAACATATAATTTTGTATCTTTTATCATCTATTAGTGCGACATTTGTTTATAAATGTATAATAAGCTGGTATAGGATGTTTTTTTCAAATTCAAATTCAAAATATATTTATTGTTTCACATAGTACTGCATATTATATCTTTTTTTTTCTTTATTACGGGTTACCTTACAGCTCCCGGGAACCGTTGCCGGCGCCAGAGTACCCAAAATGCTATTTTACCTAAATGATGACGTCACTTTGTCGTATGTCTGCAAAATTTTGAAAATTATAAAAAACTACTTCATAGAAATCAAAATTATTCAAATTACTTTCTTATAATAATCTTTGAAATAAAAATATATGATCTGAGGGAGTGAGTAATGATATCAAAATAATGAGCGTGACATATAAGAATAAATTAAAATGTAGAGTTGTTATTATTTCTACAATCTATATTTTTAAATTGTCTCGGATTAAAAACTAAATTCTTATTTCCCTGATTCTCGATCTTGCACGTTACGAAGCAAGGCGACCAATGAATAGGCAGTTTTCATAATCTGAAAATATGAAATATAAAAATAAAATGATGTATACCTTGTTTTCTGATCCTCATATAAAGGTAACTTTTTATGTTTCTATCAAAAATAATATATACCATCGGCTGAAAGAGGGAGACTTTGTCTTTCGCTGGGTACCCTGGGACCGATTAACCGGTTTCGGGAGCTGTAAGGCAACCCGTGAAGAAAAAAAAGTAAAAAAGTCACTTGCTCAATATGTTAGACCGGTTAGACCTGTCCCTTCTTGACACATATATTCAGAATACGGAGTACGGAAGTACGGAGTGAAATTAGGTGCCCCTGAAGCACGATGAGTACCTAAACTTGACTGGAGTTAGGTTTGAACTTCTAGAAGCATGCATCATAACAAACTTACCGAAATGAAGCTGACCAAAGAAACAGGGAACAATTTCCCACCAACTATACAAAACGGTCGTTTAAGTCTTTCCATGAATAGCAGAAGTGTCTTTTTGAATTTTTTTGAACCCGACGTCCAATCACTATTGTATGCTGCAAATATAAGCTCTTCACTCTAAAAAATATAAATTCTTTAAAATTTTTCGGTGATCATACCTACCTGTAATCACTTGCGAGGTATACCCTGAGAGTTCCTTCAATTATAATTGCCACAAAAAAATGGAGGTTTCTAGACCATTGCAATAATCTAGGAAACAAATTCGTCGATGAAAGCAGTCGATAATAATCAAAGAGACATACATTATACAATAGTATAACAATTTTCTATCAAGTAGGAGCGCGGTAACCGAAAATTGAAAAAAAAAACCGCTATCCAACATGGATTCCGCGTCATGTTGCTTGAGACGTCTGTCAAGCACCAGAACTTGACGTGAAATTATAGAGAGAGTTGTACCTATAGTTGAAATTGTATTAAAATAATGTAAAATATACCTGATATAAAATTTGAGTCCCAAACCAACAGGGTCCGCTAATAGTCGCTAACATCGCTGTAAAATATGTCGATAAGAACAGAAAATTTTCAATTGACGAAGTCTGTAAACGTAAAATGTTTGCGTTTTTATTCTCTATTCTCAGGTTTTATAATCTGACTAGTATGTTGTGTAGTGCGCGAGTTGCAAGCAACTCGCGTGTTTGCTGTGAGGGAACAACTGCTGCCCACACCAAAGAAGACATGCTACAAGTCTGCGATAAGCCCGCCACCTATCACTCTAAATAATTCCCTACTCGTACCACAACTACTCCCACTACCCCTACTCCAACCCCTACCACTACCCCTACTCCAACCCCTACCACTACCCCTACTCCAACCCCTACCACTACCTCTACCCCTACTCCAACCCCTACCCTACCTCTACCCCTACCCCTACCCCTACCCCTACCTACCACTACCCTACCCCTACTCCTACTCCTACCCCTACCCCTACCCCTACCCTACCCCTACTCCTACCCCTACCGCTGCTCAATTAAAATCAATTGGAGAAAAGAAAAAAAAATGTATGGGAGTTTTTTTTTGTATGGGAGATTTTTTCTTAACAGATTCGCTAATAGGAACATATCCTGAACATTATTAGTTTCGGCACATACCCCCGCCGATTTGTAGTTTCCGAGATAAAAAAAAAGGGGGCGAAAAAGGGGGGTTTCGAATTTATGATAACTGGCGCTTCTCCGGCCGCTGCCGCGGCATCGCTCGCTTCGCTCGCGATTAAAAAAAAATAATTGTGTGAGAGACGGCGGGGGGGAGGGGGTACGGGGTAAGTGGAAAGGGGTAGAATTCAATTCCTAGTCCATAGGAAAAAAAAAAGAAAAAATGTATGAAAATTTGTATGGGAGTTTTTTTTTGTATGGGAGAATTTTTTTTTTAATGGATTCACTGATAGAAACAGATCCTGAACATTATTAGTTTCGGCATCTACCCCCTCCGATTTGTAGTTTCCGAGATAAAAAACAAAAAAAAATGTATGGAAGTTTTTTTTTTTTATGGGAGACATTTTTTTTAATGGATTCACTAATAGGAACAGATCCTAAACATTATTAGTTTCGGCACCTACCCCCTTTGATTTGTAGTTTCCAAGATAAAAAACAAAAAAAAATAAGGGGGGCGAAAAAGGGGGGTTTCGGATTTTTCTGGTACTCACTGGGACCCTCTTTATACAATCCCACCAAAAGTTTTCCCCCATCACAACTCTTTCTGGGAGAACAATTCTGTCAGTGAGTGAGTGAGTGAGTCAGTGGTAATCGAGCTTTATATAGTATAATAATATAATGTGTAAATTACAGCGAGTGATTGAATTTGTAATGTATATTTAGGTAGTATGTTTACAAGAAGTGGAAAGATAGACAAGGGAATTGAAAGCAGAGTGAAAGCGGGAAGCAAGGTAGGTATTTGGTGGACTAAACAATGTATGCAGTATGCAGAAACACACAACTTGCAACTAAAAGTAAAATGAATATACATAATGCTGTTTTAGTTCCATCACTTACTATGGAAGCGAGATTGGGTATGGAATAAGAAGCATGAAAGTAAGATAGATGCAGTGGAAATGCGGTCTTTACGTAGAATGTATGATATAAAGCGTATTTACCACATCCGGAGCAATGTCATTAGAGAAGAATGCGGAGTGAAAGATGATGTTGTGACAAAAATGAGAGAATAGTAGTTTACGCTGGTTTGAACATGTTGAAAGAATGAAGGATGAAATATTTACTAAAAGGTTTATATGACTGAAGGAAATGCTGGCAGAAGACGACCTAGCTGTACTTTTATTGAACATATAAAAATGTATTGATCGATGGATGCAGTACACACAATCAACGAGCATGTATGAAATGTATGATGAATATAAAATAAGCGAAAGAGGTATGTCAGCACCGTAGGAAATGTCATTCGATTGTCTCTGCCTACCCCTCTTGGCATAAAAGGCGCGATGATATGTAGATAGATAAATAGATAGAAGTATAGACGGTGCGTTTTGAGACTTGATCAAAACTTTCTTTTTCCTAACTCAGTATAATGATTATATTATTATTCCATTTTTACTTGATTATTCCTTTACCATATTAGTAACATGAATTATTTTGTGTTTTTATCATAGCCAAAGAAATTAAGAAAATCAACTGTAAATGTTTTTAATGTTATTACTAATACTTAATAATTTACTTAGTTGGGAAAAGTAAGTTTTGATCACGTCTCCCTAGTCACCATGCGCCACGATTTATTTGACTGTGGTTGTGAGACAGTTTATTTCTTCTTTTCAAAGGGTGTTTTCAGATTCTTAAGTTTTCAAGAAACTAATAATGTAATTTTTTTAAACATAAAAACCAATATAATGCTATCTTAAAATATTTAGAGAAAAACAAACAGATTACAAAGGGACTTACCAAAATGACACTGATGAAGCAAATGCATATAATAGCAGCTCCAATGCCAAATACAGTAAAAATTACTTCGTTGAATACGTTTTGTATTAAGGCTATATATCTGAAATATATTAAACTTGAATATAATAAAATAAGACAACATAAATTATAATAATTCTTAGGCCTGCATAGGTTAAGGAATGTATTCGTTAATTAAGAAATTGTAAGTGTTTTAGAAGAAATGATATGTGTCTAGGTGTGTGTAGGAGACATGTTATTTCAAATAAATTTGGTTCTTACATCCGGATCAAGGAACAAACATTCAAACTTTCACGAGAAAAATATTGTATATATTTTTTAATTCTGCAGTTACATTATCATATAAGTCAATATTACTTTTCAATTTCCATATAATGTAGAATACATTCCTTTAATTCGGTTGCGGCATTGTCTTCATTGTTGATTGTTATTTTAATTTCGATAGCAGATAATTTTTTGCCCAAAATTACTATTTGAATTTCAGCAAATTTTAATAATCCAGTTAATAATGTGTCCACATTAATATTTGTCATCATATGTGTATATATTCCAATCATTTGAAATGTGTATATATAGTACAGGTATTGATCTTTAGCCTCGTCTGTCATAAAATAATAATTAGTTATGGGAAGTTTTAATCTTTCTGTGGTGAATTGTAGTATACCCTGAAACACTAATAAAGAGTAGCTTCCACATGAAGTTGTAGCGATAACGCGAAAGAATAGAGTATTAAATTTCTTAGCTTCTTCTATCAAACCTTCTTCTTCTTTGGTCTTAGGTTGGAAACAATCAGATTCAATCATGTCCAATATAGATATAATTTGTTTCCGTTTTAAAACCATTACCAGTATTTTTACAGCGACCACAATTTCAGTAAAGTAAAATATCATTTCGTTTATAATAATTTGTACATCAGCAGGTACATTTATAAAGCTTAAGGTGAAAAGTATATCGAAAATTAGAACGAAAAGAGTAAGCATGACTATTGTGTAACATGCATAAAATCTGCTGTTCTCTTTGCCGGCCCATATTCCAATTGATTTTAGGAGTATGAAATGTGGTTTGAAACAGTCAATCTGTCGATATCTGGCCATGTTTTAAATTATAAAGAAAGCATTTTGTGTATATATACATACTGAAATAATTTTATTATATGTTATTAAACCTATTACGTGTTTAAAATATAGATAATAGCAAAATAACGTTTTGAATTAATTTGAAATATCTAATTTATACTTAATAGATTTGATTATACATATACCTATGTTACAGTTAAAACTCTTTCGCGGTTAAAACCACTTTTGACTGAAATTCGTTAGTCAAAACTACGTTTGCTCTAATCATTTTCAATCAAAATACTTTTGACTGACATCGATAGTCGGATAGTAGATAGACATATGATGATAGAAAGTTATGGCTGAGTGAGTATTTGAAGCCGGGACTTCGGTTTCGGCTATAGTTTTTTCCTTAAACATTTTTTTTTCTTTCTTCACGGGTCCAGCTCCCGAAACCGTGTTACGGTTCCAGGATACCCAGCGGAAGACCAAGTCTCCTTCGTTTAGCCGATGGTATTTGTGATGGTATTTTATAGACGGGATAAAAAACAATATTTACTTACAATGAAGTAAGTAAGTAAAACGGTTGTGCAGATTTTACTCCTTGGTAATATAATTGAATAATTGATATTTTAACGACTGTTAAACTTATTATAGTGAATTTAATGTTGATAGCAACTGACGCGATATTAGCTCCCGGTCCCTGATTTAATTATGATTCAAAGGCATAATAACAAATATCTTATACATCGTCTAGTAAGAACTAATTACGTAGCCCCTCAGTAATTTTGACTTAAGAGATACGACCCCTTTCAAAATTAATATTTCAATCAAGTGTCTCTGAAACATTCTAGATTCCAACAGCGGAGTAGATTAAAACAATGGACGTGTTTGCAATATCAGAGAAGTGGTGCAACCCTAAGGGTGTGCTTTTAATTGCAAGGGTTGGTTGTTAAAGCCTGCGGTAATCCGCCACTGAATTCTATCTCGAATTTTTTTCATATTCACTTATGCTCGTACTCACAAATATAGCTTTTACAACCCCCTCGTATATCTTTCTGCATTGAAATAAAAAAATAAGCGTTTTCTACATAGAAATGTGGAATTATCTTTTACCTACTTCTTCTTTTCCTAAGGTAAATTAGGAATACCACAAACTATAAAAGACTAGTCCCATAAGGCCAGGCAGTAGTCGATTAGTTGTCAGCAAATATGTGGCAAACGAGTTTGATCTTTAGCTGGTAAAAGTATAAAGTTCATTTTAGTTCCTTAGCCTCAACCGGTCCGTGCAAGTCAAATAGTGTGCGGATTGTTTTAAAATCGAAAAAGTAGGTTTTATTGTCTTAGAAATCTAAATATTATATTATAATAACTAAGTAAAGATAAGATGAGTTACTTATTTAAAAAAATGTGTTCTTTTTTTGGTCCATATGATGCTTAGTATATAGCCTTTATTTTATTGTCTATGAAGTACAAAAATAATGGTAAAGTATTTAATTGTCGATACAAAAAACGTTTATGCAAAGTAATATTGTCATCAATCGGCCCTTAATTTGTTATAAAATTCAAGATAATTATTTCCAAACAATAGTTTAAAGTGATTTAAATATTAAATTATTCTAGTAGGTAATAATATTTTGTAGGTAAGACCTTTAATTTCGTAATTGTTTGATATTAATTCGAAGTAGAACAATTTAGACTAAACTGGTGCTTTGAACCGAATTACAATAATAATAATTGTTAGTTAAAGGAAATGTACCGAAAATCTCACTTTGAGAATTGGCGCCACCTGGAGTGGAGCAATAATCACAAAGCGTAACTTGAATTGTCGACGATTAATATGTTATGCGTTTTCGTATATTAATCGTAGATGTTAGTTATTATAAACGGTCTATAGACGGTTTCCCTAGAAATTCTACCAAACAGCACCGATTAGCACCAAAATTTAGCTGTAGGTTCTACTTACCCTCTACTTCAAAGTTGTCAATGTTCCGAGGGTTGCTTTTACCCGGGGAGGACGCATCGCAGCTGGGGGATTTCTATTTCTGGTGTTGAAATCGATAAGTTTTTTGCCAGCTATAGGATTGAAAAATCAATCAATCTTTGGTCTAAAGTATTGCCAAATCAAACGACCAATTGTCTCAAAATTTATCTTCTTCTTATTATTTTATAATGGCTCCATCAATGTTAATCGATGATTTGCCAATGCCAAGTATTATGGATGTCACAGTAACAATGAACGATAAATCGGTAGTTAGGATGATTCCGCCGACTGTGATATTATGTCTTATTAATCAACGACTAATCAAAACTATCACAGCGCGGACGGGATTACACTGGATTCTCCATCACGTCTCGGCGGGCGCGTGCGTTGGTCACCAAGGCGTGACATGAAATCCTTAAAATGTATTGTTATCTATGTTAATCGGCGATGTAAATGATTAACGACAGTTGACAAGTTTCATGACGGCGTCCTTTGATATGTTGTACCTATAATGTATGCACCGTGGCGGTAAATTCATGATTCTGCTGGAGTTTGTGAATATTTGGAAGGTTGGTACAGTCAAGAAAATAATTTTCTACGCAATTGCAGTGCGTCTTGCGTAGTAGCTCTTTTTTTGACTGTATATAATTATTAGGGGATACAGCAAAAGTCACTTCTTATTTATATGAAGATCTTATCCCGAAACATATTTTACAAACACTAAACCATTGTCAGGTTCGCGCACGCACGCTCCCTAATTTGTTCTATGCACTAAACTTTTCCTGTAATCTCTAATAGTACATTTTGATATAAGTGTGGAAAGTATGTCATTGAAAATTACGCACGTGCATCAAACGACGTTTTTCAATACATTTGCGAGAAAACGACAATAAAACAAAAATAAATCCATTGCACAGTCTTCTAAATCATTGCTCATTTTCTATGATATTACATAATTTACGCTGTCAAAAATAGAGTCTTTGATAAGTATAGTATAGTATGTAGGTATACATTGGGATACCTTTGCCTACGAATTGGAACCAAAGACCTAGTATAGTAAATTAAAAAAAAAAGGAAAGTAGGTACCTGCCACTTTTCGAGCAACTATATTGAAAAATTCTTATATGCAAAAGGTTGCTTACTTGAATAATAAGATTTAATTATAAAATGTATATTTATGAGACAAAGCAATATTATTTTATTACTATTTGAAGCAAACAACCAAGATCAAAATGTAAATGTCTATTCAAATTGTAAATTTGATTCTTGAAAGTACAATCCTCTTATATAATACTAGCTTTCAGGCCAGGGTTTGGTTGTATAAATGTATGTACGAAATAATAACAAGAAAGAATATTGCAATGTCTTACGGAAACGTTTTCTTTTATTCTAATGATATATCTTTGGGAATCGAATTTAGAATTTACTTCTTAAAAACAAACAAATTCACAATCTCTCTTTTAAATATTAGTAACTTGTATTCAAACAAACGGTTTTAAAATTGTCTTATTAAAAAAAAGTTGTTTACCAAACTTCGGTTAAATAAATCAATGGTTTAAATACTATTTTCAACACACTTGCTCGTAACGTGAGTCTTATTACCATAACTTTTTTACTTTACATTACAGCACAAGAGTTATAATATAACACATGAAGTTAAGTTCGTACAAGATTGTAAATTGTATGTGTGTCCACAAAGCAGTCTTAATTTAACCGCATAATACAGGTTTTATTTTTTAACCACAACTTTGTTGGCAGTTTGGCGAAGTTACCCGTGCATTACGACGCGGGAAAAAGCAAAACATTTGAGAATTGTATTTTCATTAATTGTCTTAATAATTAAATGTTAAAACCACATGAAGTTTGTTTTTTTCCTCGCAAGTGTGTTGAAAAACGTCGTATGAAACGCGTGTGCATTTGGTCATTACATACCGCCTCGTTCGTAATGACCAACATAGCACCCTTGTATCATAATATACTATTACATGATAAATAATTAAAGTCCTTCGTCCTAGTAGGTCTGTGATAATGAAAATATTTCTTTAATAAATACCGAGTCATCTATTCGTCATGTCCGTCCGTATGTCACAACTCACAAGTTAATAACTCGACCATCTTTGTATTAATTCTAATGAAATTTTCAGAAAGATGTCTATTGTGATATAATATTGTAGTTCGAAAATAAATATTCTTGTAGTTCGCTATTACTAAAATTTGATAATGAAGTTTTTTCGTATACCCAATAATATTTATGGGCTTTTGTTTAATATCGTTTTTTTATTTCAATATTTAAAAATAACAACTATATAAGAAACCTTAAAACTAAGTAAACCGTCCGCGTGAAATTATCGCAAGAGTATTGGTTTATTCTATATTATATTGTTTACAAACCAACTTAATTATATGGTCCTTGAATTAAATTTATTTAAATACAATTTTTTTTTATTCTTATAGTGTGGTTATTATCCTAATGAGCCTTCATTTTCCAACAAAATGATATCTCAGGAGAGAACTAGCTGCAGGCTAACTTTTGTTTCGCTAGCACTAGAAACTTTATTGTTATCTATCTACCTGACAATTCTTTACTAAGTAGAACACTAATGAGAAAGGCCATTACGGCGTGGGCATACAATATATCTTATACTGAAGAGCGTTGCTTTGTATTGTCTAATATAAGAGTGGTAAGATTTTCTATATTAAATTTTTACAAAAATTATAGTCCTTACTAATTTTAACTATAGAGTAATTATTGAAGTGAAAAGGTAGAGAAAAATAAGGTGTTCTCTCTAAAAAAATACAGATATTCCCATTAACAATAAATTGCTATTTATTTATTATCTAATTATGTTAAATAGATAAATTAGTACTTATATTTCATTCTTAATTAGAATAAGATGAAAAGTTTAACTTTTTTTTGCTATAAGTCGAAATGCCAGGTTATGCTAGATGCATTTAGGTAAAATTAGATTTATTCTATGCGTCCACTTCTCATTAAATATAAAAACGTGGTTATAGCTAATTGTAGCCGTCTCAATCTATAAATGGCATGTTATTGACTTTGAAGAATTTAAATAAGTAGGTTTTGGAAAATATATTTTTCAGCCGCAAGTTTCTAAAACCCCAAATTTTATTTGCCTATTAGTTAAATTATTCAACGTGGGTATCTTAAATGGGTTGAAATAAATCTAGAAACGTACCCTTTAATACAAACCAAAGATTAATCGTTAGCTTAAAACTGTTCAAAAATTCAAATTATCTCTTCTACGTGGCTACTTTTAGAAATCCTCTTGCAAACAGAAATTAATATTTAAAATGGAAACGCCTTAACTTTTAGTTGAGCGACGTCTTGTGATTTTAACAAAGATATTCAAGAACAATGATAGACTTCAAAATCGACCCCTGTGGAAGGAATATAAATCTAATTTTGCAATGAATGACAAAATAATTACTTTACCTAACAAACGAAACGTGAAAAGGCGTCTCTGGTATTTTGTATAATGATTAAGAACTCGTTAGTTATAGCCTCACAAATATAATCGGCTAAAAGAGGGAGACTTGGTCTTCAGCTGGATACACTGGGACCGTAACATGAGTCTACAAGTAAAAATTCATAGATCTAATGCACCACACTTTAAAGGGCATTGGTAATGTACCTACCTACTTGACAATAATTAGAAAACAAACATGAATATTTTGACAGCTTTCATCCGAAATGAAGATCTCATCAAGACCAGAAAAGTCTTAACCAGTCTAGGGAGTGGTTTTCACGATTTTTTCGTATTTGTATTTGATTGAGAACCTCGTCAGTACAAACAGTACGACGTCATGTCAATCAACTTCCGGAGATATCATATAACACTTTTGCTGAAAATGTGACCCCTATAGAACAAAAATCCAATGTTAAAAATGCTTAATGGGTAAAAAAACGGAAACCCTATTACTAAGGCTCCGCTGTCCGCCCGTCTGTCTGTCTGTCGCCAGGCTGTATCACATTACAGATGATGTATTTCTGTTGCCGCTATAACAACAAATACTAAAAAACAGAATAAAATAAATATTTAAGAAAGTTCCCATACAACAATCGTGATTTTTTTTGCCGTTTTTATAGATAATGGTACGGAACCCTTCGTGCGCGAGTCCGACTCTTGGCCGGTTTTTTTAATCTATACTAATATAAAAAGAGGAAAGATTTGATTTTTGTTTGTTTGCATTGAATAGGCTCCGAAACTACAGGATAGATTTGAAAAATTATTTCACCATTGGGAAGCTACACTACCGGGTGACATAGGCTATTTTATATTTTCAAAAAATTAGGGATCCTTACTTAAACTCTAATAATGTAACCCAAGCTGTAAAAAAATGACATGAAAAAAATCTTAAATCGCGTGCGCCGCGTAAACTTCTGATGATAGAACAAAATAATGTATTACGACTTTGCAGAACACATCAATATGCACAAAAAGTGTCGCGATGTCACAATAAGTGTTCTTTCATATAAATTTAATTGAAATGCCGCCGCTAGAAAAGGCTCTTTATTTGTACCTTGGTATTAATCCTTATCAAAATAAATTACTTCATATTTATGACTGCTACAAGACCTTTATAACGTTTTGATATATTCAATTCGGACATTCCATTCGAAAGATATCACGAGTTTAAAAATGTTAGTATCAGAAAAAAAGTCGCGTGGTCGACTCCACGCCCAATCCCCATTTTTTAATCGCGATTTCAGTATTTTTATTGAACAATATCCAAAGTTAGTGGTAATGATAGCGGTATTATTTTAAATATTTTATTGAAACTTCAAGTATATTGAATATTATGAAGATAGTAATATTATATTCATAGTAATAACAACAGCCAGTTGTATCGTATAGGGTGAATAAAACCCTAACTCCATCTGATTACGTAAATATTTGTAGACAGCCGAAGTAGCTGATTGCGAGCGGCGCTCGAGGCGAGTGTGCTCTTCACCGTCTTCTAAAACAGATTTTACAATAGAAAAGATGTTATTACTGTATTGTGTACCTAAACGAGTCTTTTCAAGTGAAAACATATTATTCTGTGTACAAAATATAGATTGTTCAATAAAATTTAACTATTTTTATTTCTTCTAACTATTACATAGATAAAATACTTGCGTGATGGCTGAAAATTTAATCAAAATTAATAACGTCAGTTTATTTTGAATTTTCACTTTAAGAGCTTTGTGATAGATTATGAAAAAGAAAAATTTCCTATTCAATAAAACCAATTGAAAAAATAACGACTATTTAACTTAGATCTATTGAATACGTAGCTATATGATAAATTACAGTGACGCAGGTGGATTATTTACAGAGAAATTGGGAATAGTAATATCCCCATACAAATTATGGAAATAGGGACCTTAAATGTTATGTAAATACCATTTAATTTTGAAATGACAGACAGACATTACAATTATGATAATCAAATCAAACGTTAATTGGATAGTATCTGTCTATGGGATTGAAGCGTTTTGTTTTGATGAATAAGTCCATTTAATTAAAAGGAGCTTTTTAATTTTAATTAACGTATAGGGAAATGTGTGTTAATTAGAGCAAAATCACATAGCCTTAGGTCTCGCAGGCATTACCTTTATTAATTGCATCTCATTATAAATGCCACTGCCGACTTTAACACAAAAGAGAAAAAAATGCACCGTTAACCTACTTTTTACATTTAAAAGATGAAATCTTGTTTCTTAACGTTTAAAAAGTGTAAAAATATATAATTATTAGTCACTAATTCATGTGTTCATTCAAGTAAATCTGTATTTAATATTAATTTAAAGAAATCGTAGTTAATAACTATAATATCTTAAGTCTTCTTATTGGAGTCTTAAAGAAATCATGAAAAATAATAATATCAAACTTAGAGACAAAACTAAATATGAAAAAACTGGAAACATGCCAACATAGCATGGAAAGAAGTATATTGAACATAAAGCTAAGAGACAGAGAAAAGTTGACTACAATTAGAAGCAAAACAACAATAAAATATCTGAAATGGAGATGGACTGGCCACATGTATAGGGATACAAAAGGAAAATGGACTAAAGATATAACAGATTGGTACCCAAGATATGGAAAAGAGGTCGTCAGCACCGCAGGTGGCAAGATGACATTAAGAAAATAGCTGGTACTAACTGGAGAAGGACAGCGATGGATAGGAAAACTTGGAAGGCTTTGGGGGAGGCCTATGCCGAAAGGCAAACCGAATGAGAGGTTACCAATGTCTGCATTGTATAAATTATATAGAATCAATAAAATACTTGTTCATAATTATACTTAACTTTAAATTAGGAAATAAAGGCTTTTATTATTATTATTATATTATAATCTAACTTAAGTACATTCTAAAAGAAACATTGTAATATATTTTTGTTTCTATAAAAATGAAATGTTTCAGATTTTTTTTACCTAATCGTATTTTAACGTAATTCATCATCTTGAAACAATTTTTTTCTGAGGCTGACATGAGTAATTAATGTTAAATTGTTAATTACATTACAGGCTGTTCGAAACCCTAATAAATAAACATAAAATATTACTGCTTTATTCTTGATTCTATTAATTAAGATATTTTAACTAAAATAACTCCTAAATTTCACGTAGTTTTTGAATTTGTAAATAAAAATATAAGTAAGAGACTGTTAACACCGGTTAAGTAGCGTACAACGAAATCAGACTAAGGATATGACTTTGTGTTAAGAAGCTTTTTGATCTCAATATGGACGGAGCTTGCCATGTCATTCATAATACTCTAAAGAAATAGTGAGTCTACTATAATTAGCCTATACTCTGTTCAATATACTATGGTGTCTGTGCTAGCTAACAAAATTATTTTTTGGGATATTTAACAGTACAAATCGAAAGTGTTTTAATTAAATATTGATTATTAATGAAATCTATATCTAATTAGTTAAATTGGTTTTGTAATAATAGGAATAATATTTTAATATTAATTTTCTTAATTTAATCTTTATCAGTCAACCCATCATATAATGAACAGTGTACACCTACCTAGTGCAACTTATTTTGGCTTTTAGCTGTAAACATGGGATACATTTCCAGTTTCGAAAAGAAAAGTGACATGTACCATTATTCTAAACGGCCAAAATGTCAAGAAACTGTATAGGAATGGCTGTTACGCTTTATAATAAACTGCCAAATCACATTTAAAATATTGAGTGAGTAATAACATTTAAACGAGTTTTGCTTTAAATGGCTGGTGGGACATTGTTTCTCATTGTGAAAGAAAACTCGACAAAAAAATATTAGAATATAATAATAGTTATGCTTGGAATGCTATAAAGTAATGTAAAATGTACTGTGTGTGTCTACTATATACATGACAATATGTACCTACCTACTTTTTTGCATACCAGGAATCTGGTGAAAGTGTAAATGTACCTTTTTGCAAATACATTTCTTTCTTTCCATTTAGCTAATTACTCTTCACCCAATGTTGTAGAAGACACAAATAAATTGTTCTTTCCAACAGCACTTTTTAGGAGAGTCCAGGAAAAATGTCACCCACAAGGTTCAGGGACAATTCAGCAGTTCATCTGTTAGCGGGCGGTAATAATAAGGCGGTGTTTTTTGCTAGAACAGAAGGAAAAAGGAAACAATGATTTTGGTCGTGACTAGATAAATAAGATGTCGGCACGTGACGAGGGTTTTGGTACAGTTTTTATAGAATCTTTCAGTGGGCGATGTCGCTTACTTGAATTCCACCTGTTTCTCTTTGTTTAGGCTCTGGATACATTGTTAATGTAAGGACCGGCTTGGCGGCAGCTGTAGCGAGACTTTAACGCGTAATGATATACATATACAAGCCTGATTTAGGTTACGATTTCAGGCTTTCTCGGAATTTGTTTTTTCTTTTGGCTTCATTCCAAAGTATCAAGGTCAAGAGCATGTCGGATACGCATAAGCCTAAGGTTTCATGGCAGTATTTATGTAATGCATACCTTTATCAGCAAGATAGACAAAAATAAGTTTGCTATTTTGGCCTGGTACGACTCCTAGTGCAAGTACATGTATTTGGTTAAATTCATGGAGATACTATTTCATGGTTAAATTAAGCCATTGGAAATTGCCAATAAACTTATTAACAATCTCGTTCAAAATATTTTTTAGTGAAATTGTTCATAGATTTAAAAAACATCTCATTATTGTAATGGAGGCTAGAAGTTAATATCTCACAAAATATTTAGGCAATTTTAAGAACCACTTAACGGCACCCCACACTTTGGGACACGCAAAATAAATATCTTTTCAACCCACAAGTTACATATATGGAAAGCTACCCATAAATTGGTCCACAGTAAAAAATATTTATTAATTATAATCAGTCCCACTCCATTGGGGGTAATAATTGAAACTATAACTGATTCGATTCTGAAAATTCTTTCACTAATAGGAAGCTACATATTTTGTTCGAAAATATCCAGGAACGAAGCCGGGGGGGGGGGGGCGGAAGGCTAGTCTTTTAGCCAATTACATAAAATTATATAAAGTTGATTTATTTAAAATTGACAATAAGGAAGGAAGGAAAAAGCTAGACCCTGTATAGTAAGTGATCTCAAACAATGATTTAGTGGGCATCCCCGGATTTATAGAGGCCCACCCTTTCCGGCGACTTCAATGAATAATAAATTGAAGATCTTTTTCAATATTATTGATACTTTTTGGGTTTTCCTAGTGATGTATGTTCGGGCGCGAATTGAAACCCTTTATTAAAACATATATTACCGAGACACGTCCCGTCGGTGACACTGAATAATATGCTCCAAGCTCGACTATTCTTGTGAGCTCTTTGCTTTTATTGCGCCACTATTATTTATTGCTAAATCTTAGGACTGAGGGCCTTTTCTGGCCATTTTATATTATCTTTGAACTTAAAAACGTCTTCGCTCGACCTAAAAATGCTAATCTTCTAAATAGGCTTCTATTTGCCACCAGTCCTGCCACATATAAACAACTAGCTAAATATAGACATTATTACTAGCATTTCTGGCCACTCCACCTAGCATAAAATGGCTGTTATGGCATTTATGCCTATGCTTGAATCGACAAGACGTATGCTACTTTTGATATTTGTTCGGGATCATGTACTTGTTTTTCTTTCTTCACGGGTTGGCTTACACAGCTACCGAAACCATGTTACGGTCCCAGGGTAACCAGCGGATGATCAAGTTTCCCTCTTTTTTGTGGGGCTATACCAACGAGTGGCCAGTTCTGTTGAGGTATATTTAGAAGGAAAGCCTCAGTGTGGTTTGTCGGATTATGTACGTAAGTTGTTAATAATAAAATCCCACTGCTACATGGCCGGGATCCGGGATCGAACCCGTAGTCTGACTAGTTAATACCAGACCACTTTTAACCACTTTTAATAGTTTGCGAAAATAAACTAGAGGTCAATCAAAATAATGAAGTCGTACCTAGTTGGTATATTCATATATCCACTATAAGTTTCAAAGAAACATTTAAAATAAAATGTATAAATTGCTTCTAGTTACGCAGAGTTTCATTAGTAAATTTAGAAGTCTAGGTTCAATCTGCATGCAATTCCCTGCGGTAACACTATTGCTAAGTAACGTGAAACTTGCGAGACGAATTCAAGATTCTCTATTGAAGAAGGAAGAAGTTGCGAGCTAATTCTTAAGGGCGTATGTAGTAGTTTCTTAGAGATGTGCGGGTAAAGATGTTCTCAGTCGAGTGTGGTAACACAAACATAGTAGTGAGGTTGAACTTGCCCCGCATGTAAAATTACTTAAATAACCTCCCGAGAATCTTCATCGTATGAAAACACGTCTTTGCTCTAACGTTAGGGAAATTAGCACTGGGTGAAAATAAACTTGCTGGCATTAAGCTCGCTTACTAAATTAATACTGCAAAGTGTATTTAAGGCGCTGGATATCTCGGAGATTAGACCTTTTTGAAACCGTTAATTTTCTCGAGTGTTTCATGTGGCTCATATCAGGTTGCGTAAAAATCTGTACGTACAAATAATCTGTAAGTGTTTTTTTTCTATTTCTTGGCATAAGTCAAAAAACGTGTGGAAAAACTCGCGTGGAAAGGGTTTCGTACCATTTTTTTTCAGTGAGAAGTTTTATTTTCGTTTAGGTTTTCCGGTTAACTATGATATTATTACTATTTTTTCAAAATTTTAAACTCGGTAATTACGGAGATACTTTATTCCCTGGTGGGAACGCTCAATTTTTCGAATATGTTCTATAATATAATTTAAACTATGCATTAAACATTATAAAAAAAATGTATTTCTTCTTCTTAATTTATAATAGCTCCATCAATGTTAATCGATGATTTACAATTGTCTTTCTTGTAACGAGCCCTTTTGATATGTCACAACGCACTTAAAAAAATTTCATTTTAATTTTTCCCGTGACAGACGGACAGACAGACACAAGGACTGTTTATTCTATGAGATAAAAATGGGACCAATCCGGAAGCATTATCTGTCGATAAAAAAAAAACCATGAAAATCGGTTCACAACTGGCGGAGTAATCAATGTCCATACATACATAAAAAAACATACGGTCTGAATTGAGAACCTTCTCCTTCTTTTTTTGGAAGTCGGTTAAAATAGATTAATACTGAGAAATAGGTATAGGTAATAGGATAATAGGTAAGTACAGCCGTGAGAAATAGACAGACATACGCCGTTTACTATAGTTCGATTTGGTCAAACTAATAGGGCAACAATGAAATAAGCATGGAAAAGATATCCCCAACATTTCCTAAAACTTTCATAAATATTTTACGACACAGATATCGAAACGCGTATTTTAGCATTTCCCGAAATTCAATTCCTAAGGGGGCAGGGGGTTTAAAAGTATACAGAACAATTACGGTTTTGGTGTAATATATTACTGTATTTTATATTTTTAATACCAGTGACGAAAGGGGGAAAACTAGAAGATGTCTACTTTTAAAATTAGGACCTGCAGACGTTATTTATTTAGAGTAGAATTTTCACTATTAAGTAGGTACCCGGCTGTCCCTATTAAGTAACTCCGACTTAAGGGAAAAGTTTCGTTTTTGTATTTGAATATTGTTAGTGCTTCTCCTTTCTTGGTCAAATTACGTTAAGTGCATCTTGCAGTTAATTGAAGAAGATTTATAAATGTACAATATAGTATGATACCTATTTTATTAATTTTAAATTTACCTATCAGTAGGTATCTATTAAAAATGTCAAGAACTGACCAATGGTTTTTTATAATTAATAACTTATGTACATAATCTGACAAACTATACACTTAGAGGCTTTTCCATGTAAATATACCTCAACAGAACTGGCCACTCGTTAGGTATAGCCTCACAAATACCATCGGCTAAAAAGAGGGAGTCTTGGCTTCCGCTGGGTACACTGGGCCGTAAGGAGCTGTAAGGCAACCCGTGTAGAAAGAAATAAAATGTGTGATTGGTTTTTTCATTGATACATCATATTTATTATTATTATGGTTATTGTTAAACTTATGATGACAATACCACAAAACGACTGTGTGTATAATATTGGTTTTAATTATTTAATTTAGAGACTACATTAAAATGTGACGAAATTTTTGATTGGCACCTCAGGTTCGTTGGTTGAGAAGATCATTAGTTTTCATTACTGCTCGTAAATTATTTCTAAAGGATTTTTAATTGAATTTTCAGATCAGTTAATTTAGATTCACTGAAAGGATAATTAAATGAGTACATAAAGTGGAGGCCATAAAAACACTTTTTAATTACACAAAATTTTCGATGAAAATGAGCTCTTAGTATTTTTGCTGAAATTTAACTTTTTCTTGCCACATGTATAATTATGGAATAATAAAATTCTAAAAACGAAATAATGTGGTCATATGTTGGTACTTTATGTCGTTAGAGAATGCGGAGTGAAAGATGTTGTTGTGACTAAAATGAAGAAAAGTAATTTATGCTGGTTGGACACGTAGAAAGAATGAAGGATGAAAGATTGACGAAAAAGGTTTATTGAAATAAAAATGTATTGATCGATGGAAATATTAAATCGCCAAGTGTATGAAAGGTGTGATGAATATAAAATAAGCGAAAGAGGTATGTCAGGATCGTAACAAATTGCATTCGATTGTCTCTGCCTACCCCTCTTGGGATGAAAAGCGTGATGATACATAGATATAAAGCGATGACCTGGACACTTGCTTTATCTAGTATTATGCATAAAACACGGTTTTCGAGAGCCCGTGGTGAATTTTTCTATTTGACTACGGAATCCTAAAATATATTAGAAGCAATCTGTGGTTTGATCGTCAATATCTCAGCAAACACTAGGTTCACAAATGTCACTGATTAGTTCAGATCAGGTCAGCTTGTGGTCTCTTTGTGTCCTAATGAGTAGGTAGGTACGTAGAGTAAACGTGTGCTACTAAATTTGTCAAATTTAATCCTTGGGGCCTAAAGCGAGTTGTTAGCATATTGGTTGTAACGTTATAATTGGGTTCAATATTTACTCGAAAAAAGCTTTTCCAGTGCTTTGAGCAGTGGGGTCGATGTGGATTTTTTTAAAATAATTAATTTTATATATACGTAACATATCGAACATCATTATTACCATCATTAAAATTTACATACATCATATTTTACTGCTACAATGATATAATAATGCATTTTGAAGACTTATAAAAAGCATATGAGAAAGAAACCTAACTAAACTTACTGGCTCACAGTATCGCCATCCAACGTGGCAAAGCAGCCAGCCTTATGGGCACTCTCCCAGAAGGCAGCGATCTTGATGATTCTTTTTATTTACAGGTCTATTTGTATTTATATTTATATGTATGTAAATATATTTAATTGTATTTTATTGTATTTATCTATGCTACTAAACTAAGGAGAATAAAGGGGTTTAAAAAGGAAACAGAGAATAAGTTTTAGGGTACACAATCTTTGAGTATTTACCAAAGGAGACGTGAAGGGTGTGAATCACCGAACAATTTTTTCTGCCAATTTTGGCGGGGGGGGGGGGGGAAGGTAAACGCCTAGTACTAGCCCCTGTACCACTGTATTTTTCTGTCGTTTTATTGTCGCAACGGATTTTACGTTATATGATGATTATGTTAAAATACAAACATAATAATTATAATTAATGATTGGAAACACTAAGTTTGATGCCCTAGATCGCCTTTCCCGTTTAAAACATCACAATTAACTATTTTCCTAGAGCTCTGTCTCGCGACACAAAACGATACCAACGAAATCTAAGGTAACTTATTACTGCGCACCTGGTCAGTATAACTGCGAATGGCGAATGGGGGAGCCCATCTATGACCCCTCCATAGGCTTAGTACTCTATGTACACAATACGTGCACATATGACAACAGGTTTAAAAAGAGTTTCGGGTAGAAATACGAGATACAAAAACTACTTGACCACAGGCCGGCCCGAAGTGAAACCTTTACACCCACAGCACATAGGGGAACCTAATTTGGTGACAAGCAATAATATGTTTGTATATATGTCATACTCACACAGTGGACACGTTCTGCATACGAATTATTTACTCAAACGCCATTATTTCGCAGCGACAGTGTTAGTAAAAAACTCTCTACTATAATGAAAAAATGAAAAGTGTCATCCTCTGCACCTGCACGCTTGGTACCCTCTGCTAGACAACAAACGAGGCTCTGGCGACCGAGCAATGGCGGTATAACCATACACCTAGCTAGGAATCTGGCTGGAAGAGACTACAGCGAGCCTGAAGACCTAAATAGTCTCAAAATGTCTGGTGCAGAAGGCAAGTCATTACAAAGTGTGTCACGCTGTGGACCGCCATGATTGACCACGACTGCTCTATTAAGAGCACCACGAAGAAGAAGAGCTGATTCTAAAACCCGTATCTAATTTTACTATAGTTATACTCTATGGTCTGCAGATATAGAAGTGCCTATAGTATATTTAAATTTCACTTCCCGTTGTAGAGCTTGTACGTATGTGATCCTTCAAAGGAAGTTTACGTCCGTTTCAAAGAAACAGTGAGCTGAATTCAGTTTCAGCTAAAAGTTTTCAACAACCGTTCAAACACTTTGTGGTTCTACGTACAGGATTCTCCTTTTAGAATTGGCTGGGGTACTTTTGAGTACTGAATTTTTAGTTCTTACTTAAGATGAAAAAAGGGTGGAAAGTTATAATTTCCGGAAAATTAAAATTTATTTGTTCGACAAAACTCATTGAAATATTTCAAAGCGCCTCCTTTAAATGTAAATATTTAATAAAATTGGTAAATTAATGCTCCTGTTTATTGTTAAGTAAGCAATTTCTTACATTCTTTCCAAGGAAATTAGACACAAAAGTTAATTATTCGTTAAATTCAAACGTCTCCCTTCTACGACCTTTCCTGAACACGTTATTAACATTCACAAAGTACCTCCGAAAGAAAGGGTTAAAATATCTTACATTTTGTGTAGATTAGGTAGTTAAATGAAAACGAGTCTTAATTTCTACCAATTATGGCTGCATTTTCTATTTTTATCGCAAAGTGGGGTTTTAACATTTAATTTAGTGTAAGGAAATCAACAGTTCCCGAAATAATAACAGTTTTTCATTTTCTTTATGGCGCACCGTTCAGAAACTTAAATGGAATTAAGTAGCAAATAATATTATTACTAAATTGTATTTATCTATTACAATTTATAAAACAAAATTATGTCAAAACATCACATTCCCTTATATCTAATACTTTTATTTCGTAAAAATGGGGGCAGTATAAGAAGGTAATTGGCGTAATATAAACAAATTAAATATCCATACTAATATTATTAATGACAAAGTAACTCTGTCTGTCTGTTACGCTTTCACGATTAAATCACTGAACCGATTTTGATTTAAATGATTTAAATGCACTTCCTAAGGGGGTATTATAGGGGATGAAAGTTTAAATGTATTTACTTTGTCAATTACACCAGTAAGACGTGGTGCCCTTAAAATTACTTCATCAGAGAAATAAAGATCAAAAAGCTAAGAAGGGAAGTCAACTATGATAAATATTTGAGGGGAAATGGTGTAGTTTTTTAGGTTGTAAGTAGTGTGTGGGACTCAAGGGAGTAATCCATCACGAGAGTCGCCACAGCGGAAAAGCTTTTTCCATATCTATATTTCATGAATATCATTCCACTTATTTGCAGCTGCTTGCTTGGTTATCATAATTAATTTACTCGTTTTAAAATATTAATGAAACCACACTGCGGTGGGTTATATTACTTATACAGGTCATTTATTGGGAAAACTTTCCATAAGTTACCTTAGGTTGGTATCGTTTTGTGTCGCGAGACAGAGCTCTAGAAAAATAGTTATTTATGGTTTTAAATGTGAAAGGCGATCTAGGACGTCTAATTTGCGGGAACATTATGTTTCCTATCATTATTTATTATATTTTGTACTTTACCATAATCTCCATATAAAGTAAAAGACGTTAAGGGCAGAAAAATACAGTGGTACGGGGGTTAGTACCAAAAAAAAGTGAAACGCCAATCTTATAATGGCATACATATAGATTCAATAATTATTTGAAATAGTGACCAAATTTAATAAATAAAGTATTAACGTACTTCTTCTTCTTTTGTGGCTCCACTAATGTTAATCGATGATTTGCCAATGTCAAGTCAAGTCAAGCCTTTTATAGTATAAATGCCAATTAATCGGTATTTAAGATGATCCCGCTGACTGCGATATGTCTTAATAATCACAGACTAATCATAACTATCACAGCGGTCACGACGGAACGAGTGCTTTGGTCGCCATGACATGACGTTAGAATCCCTAAGTACCTATTTGTTGCAGGTGGGTTTTGAAATATATATATGTTTGAAGTGTTGTGAAGAATAAAAAAATAGCATCAGCCTGAAATTATTAATTGGCAACATTTTAAAATTCTTTGTAACGTATTGGTTATATTCTCAGTTCTTTGGCGACAATCTTTGCTCTATGCGAGCCGCCATGTTTGACTCTGACAATATGAATGTTAACAATGAAAATTTATTTTAATTTAATCTAATTAATTTCCAACACAATATATAAATATTTATTTTTGGACACTTTCTGCAGCCTTGTTCATATAAATTTTAACTGTGCCTAATCTTGTCTCTGTGACGCGCGACATGGTTAAAAAAGGGGTACAAAAGTTTGTCTTCACGAATTAATATGATGCTCTGTTTATATTCATCTTTCTTTTAAAATCTATTATAGTCCATTGAAATGTTACATTTGTTTGGGCTTAGCGTGCGTTTGTCAGAGGACGCAATTTTATTTTTTAGATATGAAGAAGGGGTTAATTAAATTTATTGTTTCAAAGAATTATATATGTATACAGTTTTAATCTAAAATAAATTTGGTCCGCGTGGCATGGTGGCAAGAACGCTGGCTGCATTTCCTCGCTGTATAGCTATGCTAATTCTCTGGGCGAAGAAAGAGCCAGCCCTCTTGTCACCGGTAGCGCCGACAATTTTTGGTGTTATATCTTTATAAAATTTTTTGGCACTCGGCCCCCATGAACCTAAAGTCTCTACTGCAAATGGCACAAATATATTTTCTTTTTCAATTTGTATATATTTGCGCCGTTTGCAAGTCTCTGCTGTTTCGGCAGCTGCCCCGGCTCTTATCGTCGACTCGAGAGATGTGAAGGCGCCAAGGTATCAACACAAGTTGCGTCCCATACTAGGGCCCTCCCCCTCTCCCAAGGCACCAGCGTCATGCCATCCGGTCTCTTGCCATCATCACGTACAAGATCACAGGTTAATGTAAAGTTAAATCCAAGTTTGTGGGGTTGCAACCCTTGTCCCACGGCCGCCATCTTGGAAAAAGGGGTTAAATGGTTTTTACGGTTTATCTGCCAAACTATAGATATCAGACCATTTTTATAGATGGTTTAAGGAACAATTTTCATTACAAACATTTTTAAATTTATTCGTTAGTTAAGGTTTTACAGCGCTGCAAAACGAATACTATTCTTCAGTATTCATAACGTGGTGGTCGAGTGGGTAAAGCGTCGGCTCATAACTGAGAACTCCTTGTGCACATAACTACTCGAGCTTTGATTGGTCGACATTTTCGACAAGGAGTTTAGCATTAGAATAAAAACTGCTTTGTGTTCTTTGCTGTCATTAGTAAATAGGCGCTATTTTGAATCCTATAAGTTGTACGAACACAAAGTTTAGTATTACTTAATAATACATCGATTGAAAATACATTCAAGTGTTACCTTCCTTTTTTCTTCATTAAATGTCTATTTTTCTTTTTCTCGTAGTCATGGTATAAAGTATAGTACGCAACTCTTGAATTAAACGGATTTATATCGAGGACCATGAACCAGTCTCGTCGCTCAGGTTTCTAACACTCCCTACGGTCGTGATTCATCTATGACCCTGGCATTAAATCCGTCCTTTATTCACTAGTTAGTTACATAATATACTATTCATTGCTCATGCTAAGTGAATGTAAATACGCTCTTTTTAAATACCTAATAAAAACTGAGTCAAAGCCTGATATTGTATCTTATATTTATATATAATTTATATATATATAATATAATTAAGTCTATACTAAAATTATAAAGAGGTAAAGTTTGTAAGTTTCTAAGCTTGTATGTAGGGGGCAATCTCTTACTGAACCGATTCTCAACATTCTTTCACAAATAGGAAGCTACATTATCCCCGAGTGCAATAGGCTACATTTTATCTATACTAATCTATACTAATATTATAAAGAGGAAAGATTTGTATTTTTGTATGTTTGTGTGTATATTTGTAATGAATAAACTCAAAAACTATTGTGCCGATTTCAAAAATTCTTTCACCATTGGAAAGCTACATTCACCCTGAGTGACATAGGCTGTATTCTATTTAAAAAAATTAGGGATCCTTACTAAAACTCCAATAATGTAACCCAAGGTGTAAAAAAATGACCTAAGAAATCATTTACATGGCGTGCGCTCCGAAAACTATTGATGATAGAACAAAATAATACGGGGTACGGGTACGGGTAGGGGTAGGGGTAGGTATTATATTATAGGGAATATTTTATTATGTTCGTAAATATCCACGGGCGAAGCCGGGGGCGGCGGAATGCTAGTTTTGTTATATTTTAGTAAATTTGGCCTGAAGCGATTGCGAACTGTTGAGTATAGAAACATGTTTTTTCCAATAAAGAGCAATTGTTACCGATTTTGCACCTAATGTCAGAGGGAGTTTTGTATTTAGAGAAATATTCGCGAATTTTGAACGATTTCTTCAAAAATGTAAAAAAAACACTAAAATCTAATATCTACAAAATAATATATATAATTGCTGGTTTGAGTCACAACCATTCCGGGGGGTGAAAAAAAAAAACAGTTGCGGAAACAGAAGGGAACGTAGGTTTCGTAGCTGCATCAAAATTTTGTACGTGTTAATGTTTCCTAATATCCGTCACTATTAAGTATTATAAGTAAACAAAATAAGGAAACGACAGAACAGCCTGTGACAAGTAATAAAACAGGTTAAATTAATATATCTACCTATTGAAGAAGGAAAATAATATCATAACGAGAAACCCTTTCTACCGTGTTAAATGAACCACAGCAGCTCCCAGGTTTTCAATCAATCAATTTTCACGGAATCGTTTACTAAAAGGGAAGTAGAATAACAACTTACAAAGGACCACTCAAGCTCCGTAATGAATTAAGGGTGCACAAATTGTATGAGCTCTGAGACGATACGTTTTGCTACGAAAAAACAATTTCTTTCTTAAGTGGGCTATAGAATTAAGGGGTCTTTAATTTGAGATCTTATAATGATTCATTATGAAACAACGCCGTTTCCAATTTCAATGTAAAAGAAATGAAAACGGACTATTATCGTGGTAAAATATTAGCGTACCTACTATCACGCCTTGTATCCCAAGAGAGGAAGGCAGAGCAATCGAATGTTTGTTTTAGGGTTCTGTACCCAAAGGGTAAAAACGGAAACCCTATTACTAAGACTCCGCTGTACGTCCGTCTGTCTGTCTATCCGTCTGTCATAACGATGTATCTCATGAACCGTGATAGTTAGACAGTTGAAATTTTCACAGATGATGTATTTCTGTTGCCGCTATAACAACAAATACTAAAAAACAGAATAAAATAAATATTTAAGGGGCTCCCATACAACAAACGTGATTTTTTTTTGCTCGTTTTTACTCGATATTTATAACGGCAACAGGTAGATGCTTGAAATATTCACAGAATATTGAGTTATATTATTCACTTCAAAAATAAATAATTAAATTAAAATAAACAATACTACAAACGTGATGGACGGAACCCTTCGTGCACGAGTCCGACTCGCACTTGGCCGGTTTTTTAAATAAGTTGTCATTTAAAATTCTTAAAAGACTATTAACAATTTTACATAACCTATTTTACATTTGCAGAACTAATAATCATTTTTTTAAACTATTATTAAAAAAAATTACAAAGTCTGTTTGCCAAATAAGTCAAGTCAAAAAAATACACTTCACCTCTTTCGCTTCTTTTATATTCATCATACCTTTCATAAAAGCTCGGCGATTACGTGTACTTTTAACATTGTCTTCATCCAATTTTTTTTACATTTTTTAGGGTTCCGAAAATCTCCGATGAAAAAACGGAAGCCCTTATAGGAACCCTCATGTGTCTGTCTGTCCGTCTATCACAGCCTATTTTCTCCGAATCTACTGGACGAAAAATATTAAAACTTGGTAGGTACATAAATATATAGAGTTTTATGACCCAATCACGGAAAAATTAACGGGAGAAAAAATTAACTTTTCTAATTAATATTTAATCCAAACAAACAAACAAACATATCTTCACGGCCTTTGTACCATGCGGTGTGGGACGAGACACCGTTAACTAGATGTGTCACTTCTTTAACAGACGTAAATATTTGTATTTTAAGAAGAAGTGCGGACGCTTTATAACGTGCCCTCTGAAGCTTAATTGGTGTTTAGAATTTTTGGAACGAGCGGGAAATTGAACCCGGGTCTTCCCTCTACCATTTAGGCTATCGACTCTTATTTAATGCACATTTTGTAATGATTTAGAATGAAGCGAGGAAAGTAATATAGGTATAATAGTTTTTCTGGTTTCCTCTACTATTCCTCCCCTATAATAAATTTCACGTAAAGGCACCATGCACGCGAGTCACGCATAACATCTCATAGATTTATTTCCCACACTTCTGTCCAAATTTAGATTTAGTGTTATGTTTTGTCGTAATTCACACCAATTGTAGATATTTCTTATAAAGTTAACCAGAGGCAAGAGAAATTGCCGTTTCCTTAAATAAATTTCGAAATGATAAATTACTCTGAGCAAAGTGAATTTTATTATTAAAAAACTTGGCTTAGAGATTTCTGTATCATATACTTTAGGTTGATAAATTTATTACAGACATCTTCAAATATGACTGATTTATATGAAGATATTATATTATATATTATGTTCAATACGACTAAGTCACTATAAATATGCGCCCGGCACATTTGAGTCCTAAGGTTTAAGGCTACTTTTTTATCCCGGAAAACAGAACGAAGGAAGAGATATATTTGTTTTGGTATTCCTAGCTAGATAAATAAATCGTCTATCTACATCTATAAAACAGAATGTTTGCTTCTTTGACCCTTATAGTCTCAAAAACTACTGGACCGATTTTGTCACTGTTTACGCTATCTTCATAAGGAAGGTAAAAGGTAAAGGTAAAAGCCAGGGCGGTTGCTAGTACTAAAATATTTTATAGAAAATATTTTAAAACCACGAAGTTATCTCTTTAATTTTGCTCTATTTACAGGTAACGTGAAACCGCGGGCAACAGCTAGTATAAAATAAAAATCATTTAAACATGAATTATTGAAAGCTGAGCCTGAACTCCCTGAATGGACTGTGGAGATATAAATTGATCAGTTGATCATTGAAATGGATTTTTACAAACTTTGTTTGAACAGCAAACGTGATTGAGTCTACTTTAATATCATACATTATGTAAGAGTTATCGAAAGTTAACCAATACAATTTAAAAGTAGAATATATTTCTCATTGAATCAGTAAAGTTTTTATGTTGGCCATTTTGTTAGAAACCTTTTTTGTACCAATAAAGTTAATTGCACTTGAATAAAATCAATTCTAAGAATAACATGGACTTTCTGATCTGTTTGTCTAAATACTCAAAGGTTTCGTTTTGATTTGCATTAAATTTATTTAGTTTTTTGCTTAGTTTTTTGCTTTGAAACATAATTTATTCATGTGTTTGTTCGCTATCTCCTCAAACTAATATATCAACAGCAACTAAAATCACTCGTCTGTCTGTTTGTAACCCTTTCACACAAAAACTACTAAACAGATTTTGATGCGGTTTTAATTATTTAATAGGTTGATTCACCGGAAAGATATTCGAGTATTAAACATGAACCTATCATGTTTAGGAGCTGATCAATAACAGTATTAGTGAATCAAGTCGGGGGAAAAGTTATGCTGTCTAATCTGTCTGTATGAATGAAATGTGGGGAATAAAATGATAAAATCCGAGGTATAAAAATAAGCGTGGTACAAAACATTTTATAAACCGATATTGTACCGATGCGAAGCTAGTACTAATATATATATATATATATATATACATCTATCTATCTATCATCACGCATTTTATCCCAAGAGGGGTAGGCAGAGACTATCGAATGCCATTTGCTACGATCCTGACATACCTCTTTCGCTTCTTATATTCATCATACCTTTCATACATGCTCGGCGATTGTGTGTACTTTTAATATTGTATTCGATCAATTTTTTTTATATATGTTCATTAGAAGTACACCTAGGTCGTCCTCTGCCAGCATTTCCTTTCACTTCAGCACTATAAACCTTTTTAGTCAATCTTTCATCCTTCATTCTTTCAACGTGTCCAAACCAGCGTAAACTACTTTTCTTCATTTAAGTCACAACATCATCTTTCACTCCGCATTTTAACTTAGTTCCCAAATTCACTAATCTAGACAATTCATTAGGAACCTACGATCATCAGTACATACAAACATAGATAATATTGAACCTGGATCTTTATCTTCTTAGATATTTACTTAGTTTTGTATCCTAATTTGGCACCAACCGTCTTCAAATTCTACGACGAAATTTTTATTATTTCTTACTTTTCAGTGCAAATTTTTGAAGTCGGTGCACTTTTTTTTTAAAAAGGTTTATTGTTTTTAGTAAAATTCTTTACATTCCCTTTCATGAATGACATGTAATTAGAAATACTTTTTTTAAAACGAAGCGATTTTTCGATGTCAACCCGACCCCGCTGTTAAATAACACTCGTTAACTTTCTCTCTACGTCGGTCGTCGACCCTGACTAATTTAAATATTGCCTTTTCTGCAAAAAAAATCGGTTGATTAAATGGACTGTCATTAATTTATTTTGCCAAAAATTTAACTTGGACAATCCTTATCAAATAAAAAATGATTTGTCATCATTTTCAAAATGTACCACAAGCTAGTATTTTCCGCCCCCGGCCTCAGCCAGTGGATATTTTCGAACAAAATCAAATGTAGCCTATAGCACTCGAAACTTATAAACAAAATTTACCTTTTTTATTTTAATAAATAAATAATTGATGTGAATATCACGAAGGACGTGTCACCTTTAGGTAGGTACTGTTTAATATGGACAACTCGCTAAATGTGGACATCATTATGTCTCTCTGCCCACGTCGCAAGTTATAAAAGCCGTGATGAATAAGTGTGGGTGTTTTTTGATTTTTGACTATTTTGAAAATTACAGCATTTGCCACCATTTACAAATTTCATAAACATAACTCTTAGAAATATTTGTAGTAGAATGATATTATTTTAATAATATTAACCACTCCTTATTCATAGAATTAATTTGTATGCATGACGTGGTCACGGTTTATTAGAAACGCACAGTTCTTTCATTGAGCTGTAAAATGGCACCCCACTGTGAGTTGGAAAATATACTAGATTTCTCCATGGATCTGTCCTTGTTTGATCCTAACTAATATTTTATTTATGCGATATTGTTTTTGTTTGATTGTCCTTCTTTCAAAGTGGATCAACGGATGGGCAACATTTTTTGTGCATAGGCTACTTCTTATCCCTGGAAAATACCTCATGCCCCGGGACAAATAATTTTTTCAAAAAAATATTTAATAAAAAATTCACGGGTTGCCTTATAGTTCCCGGGAACCGTTGCCGGCCCCAGGGTACCCAGCAGAAGACAAAGCCTTCCTCACTTATACGAAGATTTTTTGAGGCTAAACCTAACGAGAGCTCTGTTGAGGTATGTAGATGGAAAAGCCTCTTATTAAGGTTTGTCGGATATAGATTTTTTTATATAAAAAACCCAATGTATCTTCTTTAATTAAGTTTTTGGAAGAAGTGTATAGAATTAACGATTTCAAGTGTATCTTTTGAATTTGTATTTGGGTATCGTGTAAATGGGCATTGATTTTGAGATCACGGAAATGCAACCTTAATGTGGCACCTAAACTTAAAGCTACATTTTGAAGAAAAATAAATCAAAAAACTAATTTACTTGGTAGTAGCGGCTGTAGAGAGTTCCGCCGACACCTTGATCTAACTGATCTTTTACAAAGTAGAGTTCTTGAGAAGTCTCCATGAAATATGCATTAAATATTTACACAGTGGGCGAGCGCCGGCATTCTAAAGCGACCGTATCTAAGAACGGAAGAGATTTGCAATTTCTTTTCGAAATTTCTTTCAACTCAAAGTCTCAGAACAACAGTTTTAAAATGAGATGGCTAGTGAATAGAACATTTTCAAAGGCACTGGAATCAAGTAAATTGAAGGAGTAACATTGTGAAAGTAGTTAACATTGTCCATTACATTCAGAACTGCTTTAAACTTGAAGTATGGTGTGGTCAGTTGTCGGGCGAAGCCGGGGGTTGAAAGTTAGTTTTAAATACACTTTTGACATTTGGTGCGCAGTACCTAAATAAACACATATTTTGAACTTAATTTGTACGCACACCGAATGTCAAAAAGCTATACTTTTTGAATCGAGGGGATACGTATTAATTAGTCTTGCTTTATAGATACCATGGGAACGGTAACACGGTTCTAGGAGCCCTGAAGATATATGAAAAACTGAAAATCGCACAGACAGACAGAATGGAAAACAAAATATTTTAGGAACGTGTTTACGAAATGATGCTCTTCCATACTACAATTATATTGATAAACTACTAAAAGTACACAAGCTCACAGACTAACAGAGAAAATTATAGTTTAAAAAAAAAATTACGAAAATGGTACAAAATTATTGAAAAAAATTCAGAAACTTGTTGAAATTATTTTGGGTACTTTATTAAAAACATAAAAAATATTGAATATATTTACTGTATTATGTTATTTTGATCATTATGTACAGGTACCGGGACGGTTCTTGAGCGCTCGACGAAAAAGTGGGGAAATGTTTGCGCATATTGTAATTCGAGTGCAATATAACTTGTATATTTATTATAATTGATTTATTGGTGTTTGTTTTTACGATTGCTTTTTACTGCTGGTAAAATTAAAATTAATACCTCATACCGTCAAGCAGACCCAAAAATTGTGTTCTGCGCATCTAACGACCACCGCTCAAGAACCGTCCTGGTATAGTTATAGAGATATTTGACTCACCCTGGTTTCATTGTTTCCGCGGGATGAGGGTAAGGAAATATCAGTTTATTCAATTATATATTATGTCCTTAAGTAGTCAATAATCTCAAATTTAATTTTATGTTAGATTTTATTCTTACAAAGGTTATTTAATAAGAAACATATTTTATGTTCCCTCTTTTATGCAATAGCAAGTTTTTGATATTATTTATTGAACTAAACTAGGTAGGTAAGGAAAAGTTGAGTAATAACTTTATTAAGCTTGAAACGACCTCAATATGGGCGTTTGCCAAAGTTTTTATTGCCATAACTCTCGCTAAGTATTTAATAACAGACTGAATTAAATTTTTAGTACACCTTCAATGTAACATATTGTACTTATCTTATTTTACTAGCATTATAATTTATACCGCCATTCTAATAAACTTTGTTAATTGTTGAACATTTGTTTTAAAATAAAATAAACAAATGTATAGAATACAAGATTCTGTCCGCGGTTTCACCCGCGTGGAAATAGATCCAAAAAGAAATAATCCCGTGGCTGTAATTAGCCCCTACCCCGCCCGCTTTCGCGGTATAAAAAGTAGTACATGTCATTCTCTGACACTTAAACAAAAAACAAAAACAAATCTATTCCACGGGAACCATACATTTTTCTGGGATAAAAGTAGCCTATGTGCTATTCCAGACTATAATCTATCGTGAGACGCACGACAGAAGCGAATCTACTTTTATTTTAGTACTGAACTGTGTTAAATTAACTTTTAGTACTGAAGTACACAGTTACGCCGAAAAAATGGCGCCTGGTATGACGTCATTTCCGTCTCGTCACGGTCGGTTTTTCTATGTTGACTTTCCATACCTTCAATAAATTCAAAAAAGAACCTAACCTGACTTTCTGACATACAATTCAAAGAGAATCGATCAAAGGGAACCTACATATCTATCAATCAGCAACATAACTACACAACTGACTGTTATGGACAATATAAATGCTCTGCGTCGTTTAAGAAGTCAGAATCGAGTTCTATCGGGTAGTGGAACGCTTTTGCTAGGGGAGCCCTTTCCGTTATTAAACACATCAATTCAACGTTCGACGTTCTGATAAAGTCTTCATTCGTGGTCGTTTAGGGTGTTATTGCTCTTTAATGTGGATATTTTCATGGCTCATTGCTTTATATGGGAGAATAGATAGCTGGATTTGAAGTTGGGAATTGTTAGTTTAAATTGTTACTTAGTTATGATACTTTCAATTGTTGCTGTGGATTGATAATAAATACAACAGTATTTCCTTATAGAAGAATCACATCTTTTTTTAGTACTTCTAATTGGAAGAAAAGAAAAAAAGGTCAGACGAGGTGTCAAACAGTGAACACATGCTTTATTTATTTTAATTTAAATAAAATCAAAACTTAGTGCAAAACAAGTCATTTCACCAAAAAAAAGTGCATAAAAGTATAAAGTGATATTGGAATTTACAGTTTAACTAAAAGAAAACTATTAGTTGAAACGTACACATAAATACAGCAAAGATTGCGTTCACATAATACAAAAGATAACAGTCATTGTATAAAATTGATTCAAATTCAAATTCTTGATTGAAAATGGTATGTAAACAAAGATTTTTTTAAATACCCTCGCTTAACGAGAAATAAACAGACATTTCTTTCATCGATTTAAAAAGCCTTGGAATGCAGACATTTTAGCCGATCCAAAATAGGGTTGCCATTAAATAAAAAATAAAAAAAATACAAATAATTTACAAAATGGAGAATTTATTGACATCACCTCACGATAATGTAACTCTGCGTAAATTCCGGCCTCTTATTGCTACAGAAAATTCATATCACACTTTATCTAGCTTGTCGATGGACGATGACGATCTTGAGTGCTCACCTATGCTATCGCCCGATAGGCTCAACAGAAGCTGTCCTGAAAGAACTCTTATTTATGCTAAAGTAGAAGATATGGAACAAACTATTATCGATTTGCGGGAAAGGTTAGAAATAGCAGATAAGGAGATTGCAAACTTGCTTTCGGAAAATTTTTCATTGAAGGATCAAATCTGTTGTTATGAAAATAAAGTGAGCGGACTAAAGAAGTTGTGTAAATCTACGACAGGAAACAGTACAGTTAAGTCTAAAAGAAAGAGTTTAATCAAACAAACTATAAATCAAAGTTTCATTGACTTGAACGTAGAACAAACAAACCAAATTATAACCCTTCCTGATAAAGAACAACAGCAACCAATTTCACCATGTAGGTTTACCGGTGTTAGCACACCCACATCGAAAAACAACTCCAAACAAGATAATTGTGAAAAGCCCATCATTTACATTTTCGGCGACCAACAAGTACGAGGCTTGTCATTACGAATGATACACAGCCGATCTGGAAAGTGGAATGACAAATATGATGTAACGGCAACAGTTAAACCTTATGCTACAAGCTCTCAAATTTTAAAGGGCCTGGACAATGTAACAAACAGTATTAAAAATACAGATATAATTGTTTTGTCTGTTGGATGTAATGACAGGAATCCATATGAACTCTATACAAATTTGTGCAATACTCTGTTCAAATTCAAAGACAACAAGATATTTTTATTGAATTTAAGTAAAAGTAGATATCTTAATAATAATACACTAAATTATGAATTGGAAATGCTAGTCAAAAACTATGTTAATTGTAAATTAATTAATGCTCAGTTTGGTTATAACGAAACAAACGAATATTCTTTTTTAAATTATATTGTCTTCCAAATTAATGTAGAGGTTGACTACCTGAAATATAAACATGAATTTATTGATAATTTTATTGGACTTGGAAATTGTGGCGAATCAGTTGCTGTAAATAAAACTATAAATTTTTTTCGTCCCTAGTGCAAACAATACTATCACCCCTCTCCATTCTGAAAATGGGGTATTGACATGTAAAGGGAACTCTGATGCGCTAACAATTTTCAACCAAAATATAGGTGGACTTTGTAGTAAACTTGACCTTCTGGAATTAACTTTTAAGGAATTACTAGATGACAAAAAGGAGATTGATATAATATGTTTTTGTGAGACTTTTGTTAGATATGGTTCAGAGGCTAATATAAAACTCAATAATTATAAATTGGCTTCAACCTATTGCCGTAATGAAAAAAGTAGGGGGGGAACATGTATCCTAATTAAAAAAATTTTTGACTACAAAAACTTAAACTTCATTACAACGGAATACGCAACCAAATTCTACTTTGAAAGCTGTGGTATAGAAATCATAGGCTTGAATCTTGTCGTAGTCAATATTTACAGGATTCCGAAGCATACAAAGTCACACATAGGTATATTTTTGTACAAACTTGATAAATTGCTACATCATCTAACTTCTAAATTTAAACAAAAGAAAATCGTAATATGTGGCGATTGGAATATTGATTTATTGAAGCAAAATAGGGCTACCTGTGATTTGTTAAGTGTTTTACATGGTTATAATTTTGAGACACATATACGAGTACCGACGAGGGGAAGCTCTTGTATTGATCAAATCGCTAGTAATATTAAATCTGTGGAGTCGGAGGTACACTATCTTGGAATCTCAGATCATGAAACCGCCCAATCAATCACTATCAAAGTCAGAAAGCAGGAAGCCTATGCGACCTGGTTTGAGTACAGACGTGACTACGGTATTCAAAATATTAAAAAATTTTGTGAGAGTATTTCGGCTTTAACGTTTTCAGATGTATTGGATTCGAACAACACTATTAACGCCTTTGATTGCTTTTACGATCTAATTTGTTTGTTTTATGATTTGTGTTTCCCAATAATTAGGGTAAAGGTAAACAATCGCCCCACAAATCTCAAATGGCTAACAAGGGGGCTAAAAAAATCTTGTAAAGTGAAACGTTGTTTATACCTAAAATATAGATTATCAAAGTCAAATAAAAATATTAATAAAATTAAATTTAAAAGATATAACAATATTTTAAAGTTATGTATATCTAATTCCTAAAGGATTAACAATCGTAATTGTATTAGCAATAGTAAAAATAAGTGCAAAGCAACTTGGAATACTATTTCTACTACTATTACTAATAAATTAAATAACAATGACATAAACACAATTCAATTTAATAATAATACTTATAATAGCCCCTCTGACATTTGTAACATTTTTAATAATTATTTTATAAATTTGACAAATAAGAAACACTTGACCCAAAAGGAAGCAAAAATTGAATCAAATCTGGTTCAGAATTTGTCTACAATTTTTTTAAGGCCAGTTGATCAGAAAGAATGTTATAATACAATTATGGCATTAAAGAATACAAACTCCTGTGGCTATGACAGTATCACTACTAAAATTCTCAAATCATGTGCCTCCGTCATAAGTTACCCACTTGCTCATATAGTTAACTTATCATTTGCTGAAGGGATTTTCCCGGAGAAACTAAAAACTTCCGTTGTCAAACCGCTATTTAAGAAGGGGGACAAACTGGACCTAAATAATTACAGACCTATAACACTTGTACCAATCTTGTCCAAAGTATTTGAAAGGGTAATACACAAAAGATTAAACGACTTTCTGGGTAAATTTGACATACTACATAAAGATCAATATGGTTTTCGCAAAGGTGGTTCGACCTCACTTGCTTGCTTTAATTTTGTACGTATTATATCGGAAAGTATTAATGACAAAACGAAAGTCATGTCAGTCTTCCTTGATATGAGCAAAGCTTTTGATTTTGTTAATCATACTAAGCTCTTGCACAAGCTTGATCTTTATGGTATCCGAGGCAAAGCTCTTGATTGGATAGAGAGCTATCTTAAAAATAGAAGACAGTGCACTGAGATATCAAAAATTATTGAAAAAAATAATGTTCTCCTAAGAAAGACTTATAGATCTCAGTTTAAGTTAAATAATACGGGCGTGCCTCAGGGCAGTATACTTGGTCCTTTGCTTTTCCTACTGTATATAAACGATCTGCAGAGTGCCACTTCACACAGATGTATACTGTTTGCAGATGACACGACCATTGTAATAAAACATGACAATAATTACACATTCGAGTTTGAAGCTAACAAGGCTCTATCTGATATTATTAATTGGATGGAAGTTAATGATTTGCAGATAAATATAAATAAAACAAAGTTCATGCAGTTTACGTCTTATAATTCATGTCCTGTTCCGATTCAAGTCCGCTATAAGGATGATAAAGTGGATGAAGTAAACACTTTTAAGTTTCTCGGTATAGTTATCGATAATCATTTAAATTGGAAAGAACACGTTGAACATGTATGTAGCCGGTTGAATCGGTTTGTTTTTGCTCTAAAAAGGTTGAGACAGACTGTTTCAATTCAGGCTGCGTTAACAGCATATCATGGATACGTGTCGTCTGTACTTAGCTATGGCCTAGTGCTATGGGGGAACTCGGTGGACCTCGATAGAGCATTTAAGGTCCAGAAAAAGTGTATTCGAGTGATGTGTGACGCATGGTTTGATGATAGTTGTAGGCCACTTTTCCAAAAGCTTAAAATATTACCATTACCCAGCATGTACATCAGAGACATGTGTGTTTTTGTGGACTCCCATCCTGAATATTTTAAAAAACGCGGTGAAGTTATTCAGAGGCAAACTAGAGCCAAAATAATGAATTTATTTTACCAACCTCCTTGCCATAAATATATTTATAGAAGGAACATTTATAATATGTGTATTGTTCTCTATAATAATCTGCCTAATGACATTAAATTATTAAATGGAAATGACTTTAAATCTAAATTGACAAAATGGCTCCTCGATCATTGTTTTTATGCAATAAGTGAATACATGTGTCACAAAACTGGATAAAAATTGCGGGAATTTATTGTAATTGTGTAGATTTTATAACCAATGTTTAGAGTCAAAATATGTACCTACCTATATTTAATTAATGTTTGCACACCTGCTTGCAGGTTGAATACCTACATGTCCATATACTCACCATAATCTTAAGACCTATATTGTAAGTATTCTTGCAAATAAAACATTTGATTTGATTTGATTTGATTTGATAAAAGCAGATGCCCTAAAAAAATTGGTGTTTGGTTTCTTTTGCACCAGGAGCACTTATGTCTGTTTGTCCGGTTCAGGCTAATGAAATAATTTTATTGAATTATTTGCAGCTTCCCACCTCCATGGCACTACAGTCAAAGCAGGAAAGGCGGCGGAATCAGCTAAAACTGACAAATGTCGCAAATATGAAGTCATCAGTAAAGATACCACATATTTGTGCCACTTTATAATAAACTAGCTGTTTCTCACGACTTCGTACGTGACTATTTCAGAATGTTGGCAAACATACACTTCATACATAGCTTTTGTCATGTTCACCTCTGCCCACTCCGTTCCCGTCGTCATGCCGTGATGGTATATAGCCTATGTTACTCAGGGATAATGTAGCATTCCAATGGTGAAAGAATGATCAAAATCCGTCCAGTAGTTTTTGAGTTTATTCGTAACAAACATACAAATATACAAAAATACAAATCTTTCCTCTTTATAATATTAGTATGTTTTTTACGTTTATTAGTATAGATTGTCTCAAAGGTTATTCGACTCCTTAGGTGACCCTCGCGCTCAACGTATCACCATACAACGCGGTAATGCTGCCAGCGTGCTGGGAACTATGCTGGGGACAACGATGGAGATATTTTTAATTTTTAGTTAGTTATTTATTTTGTGTATTTCCAAGGCATATGCATAGGCGATCATGGGAACTGACGACAGAAGTAAAAACTTTAAACTATGAATAACAGTAATATCTAATTTATAAGTATTTAACGTATAGCAAGCTTAAAGAAGTTTTCAATTCAAAAAAAATCTCGGTCCGGACCGAGAATTGCCGACCAAAAATGCGCAGCCAAAAATGTCCAAAAATGACCCTGGCATACGCGGAGGCCAGTACATGAGTACACGAATTCCTGCCCGGGCAATCCATGGTCGTCATTTTGTGCCGAGAGTCATTTCCCCTACCAAAAATTGCTTAACACGCCAAAAGAAGTTTAAATTTCAAAAACTTATTTTTGCTGTTGCTGCACTTAATGGACCTAGATGTGTCACTCCATTAACAGACGTAAACATCTGTTATTTTTAGAAGAAGTGCGGGGCCGGCTTTATGTGCCCTCCGAAGCACGAGGAGTCTATTGAAGCACATATTGTTAAATAAAATTGATGGTGCCACCTTTTTTTTTGGAACGAGTGGGATTTGAGCCCGGTACCTCCCAGTTTCAAGACAACGCTCTGCCAATTAGGCTATCGACTCCTTTTAATGCAGATAAATAAAAGTATTTTACGGAGACTAAATCGACTAACGAGAAATTCTTAGGTCTGTTTGTACTAATTTACTGATTATTTTGTTCACTACTTTACTTTGCGAAATCTTCACACATGCCTTGAAACTATGTGATTATTACAGATAAAATAGATCAAAAGAAGTGGCGGATTAAAGCTATTGGCTCACTGCCCATCCAATTTTCTTTGTTGATGTCCCTAAGGAGCGAAACCAAGATTATCTTAACAAAAGCAATACCGCCCTTTCTGAGTTTACAAGCAAGGAACTGAAACAATCTAATCGCACTTATTATCTGAAAGAGAAGAACCTATTAAATTCACATCTGTAATTGGACTATCTCATCCTATTCTTTCGTAAAGCTGACAGACAGACGGACCGAAAAATAAATAAATAATAAATAGGAAACGCCTCTATTTGAAATCGATGTTAATAGTACATTGTGATACAAGTGTGCTATGTTGTTCATTACGTACGAGGCGGTATTATCAGCAGACCAATGCACACGCGTTTCATACGACGTTTTTCAAAACACTTGCGAGGAAAAAAACAAACTTCATGTGGTTTTAACATTTAATTATGAAAACAATTAATGAAATTATCTCAAATGGTTTGTTTTTTCCCGCATCGCGCTAAATAAAGCACAGGTAACAAAGTCGTGGTTAAAATTGAAAACTGTATTATACGGTTAAATTAAGAATGCTTTGTGAACACACATACAATTTGCAATCTTGTACGAATTTAACTTCATTGGGTTATGTTATAACTCTTGTGCTGTAATGTAAAGTAAAAAGCACGCGTGTTTAATATACGGGATTATGGGTCTAAAAGTGAGGTAATAAGACTCACTTTACGAGCAAGTCTATTGAAAACAACTTTTATGTATCTCCCTGTGATAGCTCTATATATATATTGAGTGACAAATAATTTTGAGATTCACAAAAACATATCATTACCAGCTTTCCGCCCGGCTTCGTTCATACATAAATCCTACAGTCTTTCCCGAATTTTCTAATATTCCGGGCAACTTTTCCAACCTTCTTTCCCTAAAAACCTTATTCAGACTATTACGAACATTAAAAAAATTGCCAAATCGGTCCAGCCGTTCTCAAGTGATGCGTTTGCCAACTAACGGTATTTAATTTTTATTTATATAGATTAATCTAAAAAAGACTAGATTGGAAACATTATATAAATACTACTCGTGTTTACTAGATTTTAAGCATAGATGATTGTTTTTATATGTATTATCTTTTATTTTTAATTTTAATCGATGACTAGTCAGTTATAAATTTAAAAATAAAATTATGAAGTCTAATGAAGAATATATGGTACCTATATATAGAAACAATCCAAGACATTTACGGTTTATGAGTTTCAGCAAATATCATTTCAGGATTGCAATAATGACTTGCTCAAATCGAAGGGTCGTACGACTAATGTGTCTGCCGACTTAACGACTGTCGGGCAATTCCAATGAAGCTAATATGAGCTCCCATGTGCTGTTAAGGGGATTCCTTACAAGAAATTACGATACCTACACCATTTTTTGTGTAAATTAATTTATCAGTCTGCCAGTAATGGAAATTCAGCTAGTTGATATCTCTGTTCCCTGATATCAGGTGTGTATTACATTTATTAGCAATTAGTAATTTAAAGTGATAACGTAGTAGGTTGCTCTGTAATACTACACTGGCTACGAGAGGCCAAAGATATATATTCCCTACGAGATGCCAAAGATATCCACTCGTTTCGAGAGCCCAAGGATGTCTACTCGCTACGAGAGGCAAGGATAATCACTTGCTACGGGAGACCAAAGATGTCCACTTGCTACGATAGACTGAAGACAATCACTTGCTACGAGAGATAAAATATATTCACTTGCTACGGGAGACAAAAGATATCCACTCGCTATGAGAGACAAAAGATATCCACTCGCTACGAGAGCCCAAGAACGTCTACTCGCTACGAGAGGCAAGGATATGCACTTGCTACTAAAGACCAAAGATATCCACTCGCCAAAATAGACTAATGATAATTACTTGCTACGGGAGACCAAATATGTCCACTTGCTACGATAGACTGAAGACAATCACTTGCTACGAGAGACAAAATATATTCACTTGCTACGGGAAACAAAAGATCCACTCGCTATGGGAGACCAAAGATATACACTCGCTACTAGAGGCCAAAGATATCCACGTGTTACGACTGTTACGAGAGACCAAAGATAACCACTTGCTATGATATACTAAAGATAAAATCACTTGCAACGAGATACCAAAGATATTCACTTGCTACGAGATACCCAAGATATCCACTTTAATATTTGTAAGCCATCCGCAGATTTCATTCCGTCCGTTCCCACTAGTTCAGTTGACTCGACTAATGAGATGTTTTTTCTACCTATGCATTTGATAAAATTAAAATAAAAAATATTTTTAGAAAATGTGATAATATGTTTAGTCTGTACTAATGGGAAGAAAGGTTCCAGTGAGATTTTTTCATGCTAAACTACTTAGGTATGCATTTAATTTTTCAGTTAGTTTAGGTTTTATGAATTGATGAAAATATAATAAAAAAATGATATCATTTTTAAACAATTTTGTAATGGAGATATACAAGCAGCATCGTAGTTTCAAATAAAATATTTTCAGTGAAGCAAAATTAAATGAAATATTTTTACTCTGTTTGTGGTTTCGTTTCATATTTTGCTTTGTAAATATTTAAAATATAAAGGCTTTCATTTGTCTGGTTATTTTGGTAAAATTGCCATTAATGGAAAATACGAAATCTCGTTTACTTAAAAGCACACTTACTCGTAGATATAAACGTAAAGGTACAAACCTAATATTGTTATATGAAATGCATTACGGTTGAACGTAGGTGCTCGGAAATAGACAGGACGTCTCGAGTATCGGGGGCATGGCTTACCTAGTAACCTGTGTTTACATTGAACGAAAATATATATCACAGGCTTTCCGTCTGGATTTTTTTAATATGTGACATTAAAATTTATCCCGAAGTATTTCCGACTATCTCTGTGTAAAAAATCATCTTGATCCGTTGCTCTGTTCTGGCGTTAAAGAAGTACAAACAAACACACTTTTGTATTTATAATATTATAAGGTGTATTTTTTTGACTTGTCTTATTTTGTAAACAAACTTTGCATGTCTTTTTAGGGTTCCAAGGGTAAAAACAACAAATACTAAAAAACAGAATTAAATAAATATTTAAGGGGGTTCCCCTACAACAAACGTGTTTTTTTCCCGCCGTTTTAATAGATAATGGTACGGACCCCTTCGTGCGCGAGTCCGACTAGCCCTTGGCTGGTTTAAAAAAAAAGTTGTTATTTAAAATTCTTAAAAGACTATATTAGCAATTATTTTTAACCTATTTTACATTTGCCCGCGGTTATACATGGCACAAAGAAATAACACGTACTTGCTGTTATTTATTTCTACCGGGAATTTTATCTTGATTAAGTAATAAACATCTAAAAATACAAATTTTTTTATATATGTAACTAATTTTTACCCGATTTCGTTGAGAAATATCGTAATAGGTTCGTTAACTTACAAAATAGACGAAACCTTGAGGAGTGAACCTATATGTCAAAACCGGATTCAGATAACACCTCGAACATATATAAACAGCCATGATGTGGGACTTTGTTATATATGTAGTGATAATGATTTAGAGAGCTTTATACACTAATAATAAAGAGCAGGCAATATAGTAAATCCCGTGTGAATTTAACCTACATAATATTGTAGACAGGTTTAGCCTGGTTAATGATTCATCCAGGTTTCGAATCCCAAGTCGAATATACAATTAAATATGTATAAAAAATAATGCAGGTATTTATTTTGAAAGGTAAAATGAAAAAACAAACTTATAAACATTATTTAAGGAGATGCCTCATAACTTTTGTCTCATACAAAAAAGGACGTCAGCAAATCAAGTATTGTACAAAACTTATTAAAAATAGCAAGTTCTAGTTAATGGACCCTAAAGTAGCCCACGCACTGGTCCGGTATCTCACAGAACATTTCCGGTCCGGCCGCCGTATGATCGAGATTGGAGACAAGGCCATACATTTGCAATGTAAATCATACGATCTAGATCACATGCAATTGACATGTTTTCATTTTTAACAAGGTATCCTAAATCGAAAACCGTTTCGAGGTTTTCGTATATCTAACACCGTACATATTTTTTTGGATTTTTTTATTACATATTTATCTAAATATTTGAAAAAATTCTCGGGGTGTCGTAAATTCAGCTGGATACTTAATGTACCTTTGTGCGCATAGAGTACTAAGCGTATGGAGGGGCCATAGACGGGCTTCCCCTTTCGCCAATTTTTCCCCCTTTGACCAGTTAAACTGACCAGGTGCGCAGTAATAAGTAACCTTAGATTTTGTTGGTATCGTTTAGTGTCGCAAGATAGAGCTCTAGGAAAATAGTTAATTGTGATGTTTTAAATTGGGAAAGGCGATCTAGGACGTCAAACTTGCTGAAACATAGTGTTTCCAATCATTAATTATAATTATTATGTTTGTATTTTAACATAATCATCATATAACGTAAAATCCGTTGCGACAATAAAACGACAGAAAAATACAGTGGTACAGGGGCTAGTACTAGACGTTTACCTCCCCTCCCGCCAAAATTGGCAGAAAAAATTGTTCGGTGATTTAGCTCTTCCCGTCTCCAGTCTTAAATACTCAAAGTTTGTGCGCTCTATAATGTAAAAAAAAGCTGTCAGTCTCTTTGTCAGGCAAGTTTTCAGTTCAGTGTTGCCAAATATTTTTGCAGATAGGAACAAAACAGGAAATTTACGGATCTAATTTACGAGCTGGAGGGTTAATTTTTGTGGAAAATTAAGTAACAATTACGAGATTTGAGATAACAATATATAATAACAACAACCAAAGAGTAATACAGTATATAAAAGAGTATGTACAACAACAAACAAACGTCACAGACTAATAGAAACATTTTTTTTTTATTTTGTGTAGGAAAAGGTAAATGCGGTATGCGTCCAAAAACTATATTTTAGAATGAATCAATTTTCAAAATTATTTTTGGGCGACTTAAAATGAAAATTTAAAAAAAAGAAAAAATACGTGTCTCCTGATTTTGTAAGTACTTTCTAAGGAGCATAAAAACATAGGGTTAAAATTTTGAAATGTTGTGAATTCACTCACCCACACAGACATACAATATTTGATTAAACAAAGGCGTGTGGATGTGTGTGTGTGACAGATCGTTCCGGTCATCGAAATCAATCACAAATACAACGATTTGAAAACGGATAGTGGTGATGGTGAGCCGCGCGATAAGAATTGGACGAGTCTGTGGTCGGTTTCGGTGGAACGTACGGCGACCGGCCGGGGATTGGACGAATGTGTGGCCACGTTTAAAGTATGTTTCATTATCTATTACCTACTCTAAATGTAAAAAATATGTCAATATCAACTACACCAGGATTTTATGAAGCCCTGAAACGCATATTTTCAACCGACTTTGCGACTCGAGTTCTCTTAGGTAATATATTTACTAATGTATATTTTTTAATATTTAGAGTAAAGGTAATTTCACATACTTTAAGGGTCCATTAACTAGAACTTGCTAATTCTAATATTTTTGGTACACTACTTGATTTGCTGAAGTCCGTTTTGTGTATTTTATTGTACCAATTTTGTTTCGAAATTTTCTTTCTCTATTTACGTGTAGCCTAGGTGCGAATGGTGAAAGAGATGCGAAATTTTCGAACACGTGCGTTTTTTAGTTGCATAGTTACGCGACCAAGAGAGCTCTTAACAAATCGTACTAAGTGTAAGAGATTTTCCAACAGTTTACGTTCACAAATTAGCAAAAATTTAAACATGGGTACTACCTTCTTCCGCTCTTTTTCCAAGTCTCCGTAAAATATTGAAATTCAGTAGCCAGTCAAATTCGCTATTGGTTAAACGTTGAAGACTGTTGCTGACATTATGAGAGACCTCGATGGTGCGTTGATAAGGGGTTGGCGCCTCAAAATCTGACAAATTAGTAAGGATACCACCCTCGGGGCGAGTTGTCCATCACAACTGACACTTTAACAGACAAACTATGAATAAGTACCACAAGGGTTAACAACTTATATAATTTTCCTACATGTAAACATTAGGCTGTTGTTGACAGGTTGGCAGTTTATGGGACCGAGCTTTTAAGAAAAATTTCAACAATTATTCAACATACGTTTTGTTGTCAAATCTATACAAAAAACAAATAAAGAAAATTTACAATTCTGTATGTCTGTGATTTCAATATACAAAAGTAGGATAGGTAATATGCGACACCAAGGCCGTATCTAGGACGGTTTCTAATAAATTTTAGAAACTCTGTCTGTCTGTCCTAATATAAGCTCGAAGGCTTTTCATGAAACTTTCAATGACTTATAGTATGGTTGGTACCTACTTAGAATATGCTGTTTGTGTCATTTCGATATCTTGAAGTGTTCTATGGAAAAAAAATCACACATCTCATGCACCACATGATTTTCAAAGGGCATTGGAAATGAACTTTGGTGTTAAAAATAGAAAACGAGCATGTATATTTTCACAGCTGACATACACAACCAGCCCAAGGTCAGTGGTTTTCGAGATATGGCCTTTTAAATTTTGATCTTAAAACACGTTACTTACATGTAGAATAAAGAAAAAAAAAGAAGAAGAAAAAGGATACACAAGGACAAGGTGCCCAAAACAAATGACCATTTTAAAGTCTCATACAAACATTTTACACCACAATCTGCGATCGAAAAAAATAATCCAATGTTCAAAATTTACCATTTGCGAAAAGCAATAAAGAATATCACATATATGATTTAAATTGTTCTAGTAGGTATATGTAACTCAATAACATAAAGTAACTTTTGACCTATTGACTTATGAAGTCATGATATTTTAATTAATAAAGGCTTTCAAATTATGCCATATGTTTAATATTTGCTAAAATCTCTAACTCGACCCTCTCGCAAATGAAACTCATTACCATGCAAACACAAAATAGCAAAATTAAGTATAAGAAGCGTCTATTCATTAATTGAAAGGGAAAGTTAGTTCATTTACCCCAACCCTTGTATATTTGGAGGACATCTGCTCTAGTCGATCCCTTTTACCACCCCGGACAAAACTGTCTTTTTAGTACTCGATTACGTTACGTTTTGATGCAGGTAAGGGTTTTTACCTTTCCGAATACATTTAGAGTGTTTCCAGGAATGAAGGAGTAGTTTTAAATTCTCAAATTAAATGAATCCCATGATGGTCTGGGTATAAGTAGGGTATGCATGTACCGTACTATAAAAATAATGGTAAGTACTAAAAATTTCAGGACTCTGAAACTTGTTTTCATGACTTTACGAGAATGTGTTCGTAAATATGAAAAGATCACCAAGAAACGAAGGGTATTTTTTATTTTTTTTATTTTATATATATAAATATGAAAAGAATCCGAAATCGTAGAGCATGAATCGAAGCGTTGATCTTTAGTCTCTGATTACCCGAGGAATTAAAGCGTGAGCATATATGTATGTGTATGAAAAATATATCTTCTTTACTCTCCATATCCTAAACTTAGGTTGAAGTCAATATATTAATTCAAAGAAAAATATTCTTATAAATAATATAACTCGACTTATTATACAGTGCGGACTCGTGCTTACACCGTTTTTGTCACACAGCTATCGTTATCACACTATCCGAACCACGCTCTTCGCTAACATTCCTCGCTAACCTATTTTTAAGTTATTTGTAAGTTCGGTGAGTTTATAGGTTAGCGAAAATCGTAGCGACGAGCGTGGTTTGGATAATGCAAAAATAAAAAAAATCTTCGTAGTTGCACCAGTGTAACAAAACAGTGAACAGTGTGACCACGCGTCGGTTGCTGTATTATATAGTAGTTTTTAGACATTTATTTAGATTACAATTACTATATTCAGCGAAGTACGGACCATCCATGCCCTACGAAGCACAAGAAGTAAACTATCTTTGAATGAACCTGTGACTTCGAATTTCAAGTCCTAAACTAAGATAAATTTTAATAATAATCTTCAAAGAAAGAAAAAGTTAAGCTCTACTTCGCCAACAGATAGCCTGTATCAATTCGGTGTTTAATGCGCCAAACGATTTATCATTTCAAATCCTTTTCATATTACGAATGGATATTTTTATCTGCTGTGAGTCATTGTTATACGAAACTAGCTTTTGCCCGCGACTTCGTTCGCGTAGAATTAGGAATAATGACGTAATCTATTTAGCAGAGATTTCCCTTAATTTTATCGTTTACCCCCGTAAATTCCCCCGCCAGTCAGAAGTTCAAAAAAGTATAATTTCCCAGTCGCGTAAAAATATTTCCCCATGCCCAATTTAACAATTTCTTAAGGGTTGTTTTATGTTTTGAAAAATATTTGTACCAAGTTTCACACATAGGTACCTAATACGATTTCCCTATACAAACTTCTACACCCCGTTGCACCCCTCCATAAGGGTCTTATTTAAAAATAAAAAAATACGTGTTTTATTATTTGTTTTGAAGAATATTTGTACCAAGTTTCAAATTAATACTCTACACGATTTCCCTATACAAACTTCGACACCCCGTTGCAACCCTCCTTAAGGGTGTCGGGTTGTGGGTAGCCTGGAGGTCGGGTAGATATAGCAGGAAAACTCGTAGTAAACTTTCACCATTCGTTTATTGGTCGAATTAACAAGGAAGGAACAAGCAGGAGCAGCAAAAGAACAACCAGTAAAAGGATCCGTAAGGAGCCAAGGAGAAGGAGAAAGGAAGCCGTCAAAGGAGAAGGAGCCGTAAGGAGAAGGAGCCATAAGGAGCGCACTGTAATAAAAATGAACTACACATTACTACAGGGCGTTAAGCTATTGAAGTAACACAATACAAAGTATGATAAAAATACTTACAATACTTATTTGCGCTCCTTTTATATTAACATAGATATTAGTTCTTGAATATTGATTCAATACATTTTATATAGTTATTTACTTAGTTGATAAAATAGAAATATAATAAATTTTACAATTGGCAGAGTACTGCCTAAGTCAACAGTTTGTGAAGGAATGAGTAAAATTTTAATTTAGGTTCCACACATCGAATATTTGAAAATAACATACAATGTTCTATTGAATTAAAATGAACAATATCGTGTTCTAAAATTAAAATAAATGCTATATATGATGGCCAGCTTGTAAGCGGCCAGGAAAATAAGGTCGTATCATCACAAGGGTCGTTTTTAAAAATCCAAAAATACGTGTTTTATTATTTGTATTGAAGAATATTTGTACCAAATTTCAAGTTAATATACGCAGGTAATACGATTTCCCTATACAAACTTCAACACCCCGTTGCACCCCTCCTTAAGGGTCATTTTTAAAAATCCAAAAATTTGAAGACAGAATTTTCGTTTAGGTTTTCCTGTAAACTATATAGTTTCATATGAAAAGCCCTATATTCCCTATTTTGTGATTTTTTCTTGTAAATTATAAAACAAAGATCCGCGTCTGTCTGTCTGTCTGTGACCTTTTCACGCAAAAACTACTAAACGGATTTCGAGTTTTACAAGGTTTACGAGTAATAAACATGGACCTATCATGTTTCGGAGCCGAGTAATCAAGTCCGGGAAAAAGTTAGCCCCAGTGAGTTTATATAATCCGTCAGAGATATAAGATAATTATCTAGGTAAGAATTGTGTAGATTAAAATGATCTATAAAAATGGCCGCGGTAGCATATATATGTCTCTAATAGATAAGTAGTTACTTATAAGCGTATTTATGTAGGTATTTAAATTCAGGGGCGGGGTCGCTAGTTTAATATAAATCTCTAATTATGTCAAGATCTCGATTACTTAATAGCAATGATTAAACCATCTATGACATATCTAGTAAGAGATGTAGCATCTGTGTTTGACATTATATAAAGGCAACTTCACATTGTTTGTTCTAAAGGTGCCCACCCACTCATCCAATCACCGGCGCGCCGCCGTACGGTCCACCGAAACTGACCACAGATTCGTCCAATGCCTATAACAAATGGTCCGCTTAGATCGTATAGCGGCCGGAATAGGAAATTTTCGGTGCGATGCCGGACCAATGTGTGGCCTACTTAAGAAGCATACTGTTAGAGAAATAGGTAAAGTAGGCCACACATTGGTCCGGCATTGCATAAAAAATTTCCCATTCCGGCCGCTGGATGATCTAGGCGGACCGTTCGTTACAAGAATTGAACGAGTCTGTGGTCGGTTGAGTGGGCGTTAACTCTTATGAGCTGCGCCACCTGGCGGCCGCGGCCGCGCAAATCACACACGCAAATCATACGATCGTGTAAATATAAAATAATGACAGTAAAACAATATTTTTTTATACTTAAAGGTGATAGGTGCCTCCATCTTTCTTATAATTATTTATTGAACTTTTATTTGTTAAAATCACAATTGCACAACTTAGCATTTTAAAGAAAAAACAAGAGCACGTTTCCCTATATAAACTCAAACACGACTGCGAGACATTTTTTCCTGTGTTTCTATTTTGAGCATATCGTGGCGACAAGCGTCACGCCCACTTGCCATATCATATCTCCCTTTAGCATAAAGTATCTGTGGTAGCCACCTTAATATTTTGCTCCAAAATAGTACCTAAGTAATTTTATCGTGCATACACAGATTTGCTACTTAGTATAAGAAATTAAGTAGAGCTACGATATGTTTGCTCTGCAAGAAATTCGAAGTTCGAAAAGGTAGCTCCAAGAAACTATGTTTATGCTCATATTTGGTTCAGAAAATGTGACATCACCTTTATGATAACGTGTCGCTGCGATATTAGCTTCTGAGATGGATTTATTACTTCATAATTAATTAATAATAATACAAATAAGTGGATCGGTGGTGCGCATAGCAACCGCGTTCGATACGCACCTATATATCTATCATTATGCCTTTTATCCCAAGAGGGGTAAGCAGAGACAATCGAATGCCATTTGCTGATATATGTATTTCGCTTCTTTTATATTCATCATACCTTTCATATATCGTCTATTAAATAAATAAAATAATAAAATATAATTTATTTCTCTCACATAATTTAAAACTTATAAAAGTATTTACTAGGTGAGAGTACTGATGCCTGTAGTAGGACAAAATCCTGTATCTCAGGCCACCAGGCTCTGCAATTCGAAGTCATACATATAAGCTAATCATTACAAGAACTAGGTACATATATATGTATAGAATTTACAAAGAGAAAATAGTGAAAATATTTTAAAATTCTGCTATAAGGTGAATACTTTGACATTGCTAGAAAAACTGGCTAAGGAGTATTTCGATCTTAAATATCAGCTCGTTGGTAACCTAAAAAATATCATCGGCTACCACCGTTCCTAGAAAACTAATCTTACCAGAAAATTGCGTAAACAATTAGGTTGGTCACACCATGTGAACAAAATTTTAGATGTAGCACGGAGAGCAGACAGCTGTCTTGTCTCAGATGATGACGGCTGGAGATGTTCTTAATTAATAGTTGTAGAGGAGGGTCGGCCATACCTGACAAGTTGCGGTTACTGCCTCTACTAAGATAGACCTTGCGTACACAATAATCAGTTGTTACAAGAAATACGTAGCTCTTGAAAAACTAAGAACAAAACAAATCTATGTACTCTAGGTTATTGCACTTAATGTTGCTGCACTTAATGGACCTAGATGTGACATTTTTTTTTGTCTGTGATTTGTCAGGAGATATTATGTTTTTATGGCCGTTTTCATTCATAACTTTTGTCCCATACAAATTATTACGCGATAACTATATGTCTTAGAAAGATTTGACACAGTATGAATTGAAAAAAATAAATGAAAAGTTTTATGAAGCCCTGAAAGTCATCAATTTCACGCGTATTTTCAACCGATTTTGTGACTCGAGTTCTCTTAATATATTAATTAAAATCGATTTTCATAGGTTTATGGCTTCGAATAGTCTGAATTAGGTTTCGTTATCTACGTAATTATAATATAGTTAGGAACTTATTGGAGCAAAAACCTTCCATTTGGTTGAAGTTCATCTATAGAAAGTGGATTATCAAAGGATACTTACCTAATGCTTGAATTAAGCTCTTCACTACCTATCTTCTTAGATTATTATTTATCTACCTATCTATCATCACGCCTTTTATCCCAAGAGGGGCAGGCAGAGACAATCAAAAGCCATTTGCTACGGTCCTGATATATTCATCACACCTTTCATACATGCTCAGCTCATTGTGTGTACTTTTAATATTGCCATCGATAATTACATTTTCTGTATGTTCAATAAAAGTACACCTAGGTAGGTACATTTCCTTTCACTTCAGCCATATAAACCTTTTTAGTCAATCTTTTATCGTTCATGCTTTCCACGTGTCAAACCAAACCAAAAAAAATGTAAATAAATTATTATTTGTATCTATTTACATTTCGATTTGATCTATGGCTAGTTTAATTTAACAACATGTTAATTACTTGTAACAATTTAATAAGTAAGTATACTGAAATACCGTATACTGAAAAAGAAGTGGCCTATCTTATCTATTCTAATCGCAGTTTATCTCGCTTACATCTTTCTAAAGATATATATGAACAAAATAAGTCGCGCGTTTCACTGAGTTCGTTGCGCTATGCTGCATCAAAGTTCTAGTTAAATCTTAAATTTAAGATGGGTGAAAAAAAACTTTTCAGTTTTCATACAAAAAGAAATCTTTATGCAATTTTCTAAGTATTTCTAAAATTGTCTTTTTAAAATATTTATTTAATCTTAGCACAAGGAAAGCTCTTCAGCTGAGGCATTGTATTAAAATGTCCAGATTGATGTTATCTACGAGAGCTAAATAAATCCTTTGAGCTAAATACGAACCCGTCTTTTGGTCGTGGACCCCTCATTTGGCAATTTAATTGCAGAGGTGTCGTACCCCAGGTCCCCACGGACTCAGTGCTTCCACCCCAAACGCATTAAATATGCATTCCTCTGTTAGACATTACTTATTATACTTATTGAAACTTAGTTATTATTTTCAGTAACTTTAATATAACATCAACTCTATAGGTAGTCAGTAAATCAAAAGTTAAAATGCTTTTGCAAAATGCTGTTCGGAACATACCCTACGTTGAATGAAACAGTTTTTATATTTTAACGACTATTCCGCTTGTCACGTATTTGCTCTAGTAATTGAGTTTGTCAAGCTTTGGGTGACGTATTTATTTTTGGACGATTGTGAATTGGTAAGCTAAATGCACCGAACATATGTTCACTGCTAATAAACCACCACTGCGAATAGCAACTGTGGAACAGTCTAACTGAATTCTCTTTTTGTTTACAGCCAACAAAGACCTTTTGATCACTTTTTAACGAGTTAATTTAGAAGCTGGCTCTATGTCCGTTCGTAATTTTCACAAATAGTTTTAATGGAATTTTTAAGTGAAGGTTTCTTTTATACTTACCGGTAACTGGTAAATTAATCTATAATTTTGAAATACTTATATCCATCTATCATCACGCGTTTTATTCCCAGAGGGGAAGGCAAACACAGTCGAATGCCATTTGCTATACGATCCTGATACATTGCCTTCAATTTATATATTTTTTTATATCTATACTAATATTATAAAGAGGTAAAGTTTGCAAGTTTAAACCGATTCTAAAAATTCTTTCACGAATAGAAATAAATTTTATTTTCTTTCCCATCCTTCATTCTTTCAATTTGAAATACACTATGTTCTATAATAACTTATTATTATATCAATAAGCACTTATTATAATAGTAACAGAATGTTTTCATAAGTTAATTTTCCCACTAAATCTACGAAAGTCTTTTCATATCTGTTTGCTTTCCCATTATTTTTTATCTCCCGCTCATTAGCGTTGTGTTGTGCATTAAGAAACATTTTGTAGCACGTTCTCGGCACAGCTCTCTTATTTATTGCTTGCACAGAAAACGTGCTCCATGCGAATTTGTTCTCATAATATTTCGTGTTGAGTGTTTCAAGTGCTCCATATGATGAATATATACTCAAAAAAGAACCTTAAATATATAATAGTAAGGTTTATTTGAAATGAAACCAACCCCAATCTTAAGTTCCTTTCAAGGTGTATTGTCTTTATTTACTTTATTGTGACGCTTTATGTTGTGTGATGTTTTCTACGGCAGACAAAACAGCAGAAGCCCTTTTTTCACCTCATTTGATTCATATCATATATGATATATTTTCTTCATCCCACTAATATTATAAACGCGAAAGTTTGTATGGATGTATGTTTGTTACTCAATCACGCCAGAACGGCGAACGGATCTGGATGAAATTTGGCACGGAGATAATTATAGTCTGGAATAGCACATAGGCTAATTTTTATCCCGGAAAAATGTATGTTTCCTTGGGATAGATTTGTTTTTGTTTTTCACGGGATCGACATGATTTTCTGAATAGTGGTAGTTTAGGGGTCAGAGAATGACATACTACTTTTTATGCAGCGAAAGCGGGAGGGGGAGGGCAAAATTACAGCCACGGGATTATTATGTTTAGGATCTATTTCCACGCGGGTAAAACCGCAGACAGACAGCTTGTTTAATCAATAAATATTGTACATTTTAATATCTGCCCTGGAAGTTTTTAGATCTGCATAAAATAAAGTATTTAAATGTATTTTTATTACTATCGAATAACCTTTAAAAATTAGCATGTGACTGTTACATCGCGTGTAACAAAGTCACGAATATTCGAGCATGATTCTAAAATACTTAATTTAAATTGTTATTAATAGCGAATTTTGTATATTATTTTATTAAGCAGTTATGGCCGCACGATATAAAACTACACATACTCCCAAGAGCCCTTCAAGCAACCAACTACACATATTATCTTAAAATATAAAAATTAAAGTTAAAGTTATAAAGTAATTATAGTTAGAAAAACTAAAAATAATTGTTAAGTTTAAAATTACAAAACCGCCGAGTTGGTGAGGAGTTGGCTATCTGGCTGCTTCCAGATGACGCAGCAGCATCATGTCAAGGTGACCATGTTGATGAAATATCATTGAAGATACAGGAATCGATCAGACCAGTAAGTTGCTCACAACAACTAGGAAAGAGCTGATAGTCTTCAAACGGCTGAACAGATTTTCTTGAAACATAGCTAAGAACACTCTTAATCAAGTCACCTTCAAAGACAGACACACCTCTTTTTTTCGTCCAGGGTTAAAAACAAGCTTTTGTCATAATTAATCAATTAATGTATTTGCACAAACTAAATGAGCCCAAAAACGATGGCAGGCCCACATGTCGTCTTCTCTATTAAAAACACGAGGGTTTTACTAGCAGCCATTGAAGAGTTCCACTATCCACCTCCTGGCTCCATAATCAAATCAGCTCGTTGGTACTAAATTATTGTATTGTCATCTGAATTACATATATATACTCTCGTTACAAGTGAAAACGTGTTAAAAGTATCAAACAGTATTTATCAAACGATGAAAATCCTATCGCAGGTATAGTTGACACAGCAGTTATTATCTCGTGTATGTTAAATGCTACACAATTTGCATAACTTTGGCGTCCGTCCATATCTAACACCTGCCACCCTATTCTCCCGATATGGACCAACTTTCGGTTTTCAATGAATGTTACAAAGTCGTTTGCGTTTTGTTATTGTTTTTGATTGCCAAAGTTCAATGCTAAAGGATGGGGCACTTTCAAAATTTAACTCCTCGACATAAATGTGTTCCCTGAATTTTATGAGGCGAAATTGTCAGTTTGTTCTATATATTTTGTGAAGTTGTGAAAGTTGTTTGTTATTGAAGCTGCTATGGTTGTTTAAAATTTATCTTGCTTACTTTTGATTTCAAATTTAATGAAAATTCGCAGTAAACTTTGTAAGATTTACCAGGTAAATGCTGATACAAAACAGCATTATTTTTAAATCCGTTAATTTACATAATTTTTATATGTAAATTACGTAACATTAAATGGAAGCGAAAGAACCTAATGACATAAATTAAGTAATTAATCTGAGATTAGAAACACACACACACAAAATCATAAAAAAATGTACTTGCATTTGGTGCGTCGGTGGGAGAGTGATTAAGACGTCTGGTATTAACTAGGCAGACCACGGGTTAGATCCCGGCCATGTACTATTGGGTTTTTTATAATTAAAAACTTATGTACATAATCCGACAAACACCACATACGGTGGCCACACATTCGTCCAATCACCGGCGCGTCGCCGCATTGTCCACCGAAACCGACCACAGACTCGTCTAATCTGCCTAGATCACCCGGCGGCCGAAACGGGAAATTGTCGGTGCGATGCCGGACCAATGTGTGGCCTACTTTAGAGGCTTTTCCATCTCATACCATAACATAACTGGCCACTTGTTAGGTTAGCCTCACAAATATCATCGGTTAAAAATAAATAATAAAAATAATAATATTTGGCACAGTTGTATTCAATCATTAGAATATACCTATACTATTGATGTAAAGAGGTACGGACCCTCGATGCTGAAGTCTCGTTCGCTCATGGCATTAATCACAGAGCTATACAAAATAAAAATAACGGCCTCTAGTTTACACTACAGAAAAGTGCCATTTTATGACTTCAATTTGCAATATTTCATTCATAATCTTAATCTTGGTGTAAACAAGAGAAAATAATTAAGCGGCTCACCGACTTCGTGGCGATGTAGAATCTCTATAAATTCTTGTAGAAATATGGACGTTGTCGCTGTAATTCAAAAAGCTTTTATATTACGGAATTATGCACGAGGCTCCTGCAGAAATGGCGAGCTTATTATAATTATGCAAATTTTCATGAGTTTCCTTTGCTTTCTTTTTATCACAACTACTTACTAAGTTTCTGGTTGAAATAATAATATGTGTTGTTAAGTAAAGACCAAAGTAAATGTGCTTTCATGAAATATTATTGCTTTGAAATATTCTGTATAAAGAAGTCTGGGCTTTGAAAATGTTTTGTTTTTTCACGGGTCATGGCCTTAGCCAAAGAAACAAGTTTTCCTCAATTATATGAAAGTCTAAAGTGCGTTTTTCTGTAGTTGTCTTATTTAATTTTGGTAAACAAAGTTTGCATGTCTTTTGACTGTTTTAGAAATATGATTATTAGTTCTGAAAATGTAAAATAGTTTACATTAATTAATTAATGTGTAATATTGTTAATATAAGGTTTTTTTAAGAATTTTTAATGACATCTTATTTAAAAAAACCGGCCAAGTGCTAGTCAGACCAAGTTTGACGCCCCTGTATGGCGCAGGAACATATTAGGACGAGTCCGACTCAAACTTTGTTTTACTTAAGAGTATGCATTATACTAGTTAGAAGTTTGTATGTATTGCTATTATTGCCATTATTAAAGTCGCCAAATTATTGCCAAAAAACGCCGAATAAAACATTTTTATTATTTGATATTATATCGGCCATAGTAATACACACTCTGTTAAAATCTTCAGTATCTAGATCTACCATAGAGTACTAAGCCTATGGAGGGGCCATAGACGGGCTCCCCCTTTCGCCAATTTTTTCCCCTTTGACCAGTTATACTGACCAGGTGCGCAGTAATAAGTTACCTTAGATTTCCGTTGGTATCGTTTTGTGTCGCGAGACAGAGCTCTAGGAAAATAGTTAATTGTGATGTTTTAAACGGGAAAGGCGATCTAGGGCGTCAAACTTAGTGTTTCCAATCATTAATTATAATTATTGTTTGTATTTTAACATAATCATCATATAACGTAAAATCCGTTGCGACAATAAAACGACAGAAAAATACAGTGGTACAGGGGCTAGTACTAGACGTTTACCTTCCCCCCCCCCCCCCGCCAAAAGTGGCAGAAAAAATTGTTCGGTCATTTATACCCTTCACGTCTCCTTTGGTAAATACTCAAAGAGATCTACCCATTACGGTTCAAGAAGATAGGCGGACTGACGGGCGGACAGCAGAGCCTTACTAATAGGGTTTCCGTTGTCACCCTTTGGGTACGGAACCCTAAAAAGACATGCACAGATTGTTTACTAAATAGAAAAATAGACCTTAGGTCTACTCAGACTTTTATTTTGAATTTTCAATTCTTATTGGAACTAAAAAGCTAGCATCAATTTTACTGACATTTGCACTTATATGTTTGCACGAAATGTGGTTATTGTCATGTCTCTGGCCAACCTGATATTTAAATATTTGACGACAAAGTAAACGACTCTACAATTTTCTAACAAATCCATAAACACACTCAAAAGGGAAACGACGAGCGACCTTGCGGAAGATTGTTGTCGCCGGATTAATTTTGTTAAACAAACGCCCAGTAAAAGCTCTCAGGTTGAGGTAGATAAGGAGACCGGAAATTGCCTTGGCGTTAGCCGCTTGCAACTCGGTTCGGGCCAACTAGGTGATGGATCGTCTAATCGCATGACCAAGTAATTGTTACTTGGGCATCGCACTTTTACAGAGTCGCGAGTTTGCGTGACAAGTCCCTTAGTTCTCTCCCTACGGACACATTGAGCGGCTTTTGCTTTTATTTAATGCTTGTACGTGTCACGTTCGAAAAATTAAGCACTGTTACTAATAGGTTCTTTAGTAAGAACAGGTAGTCCTGTCTTGAGTAGTGTATGCACATTTAGAATATGACGCCCTGTATCCAATAAGAGGTAGGTAGGCATGTAATTTGCTACAATGTTGATAAAATCATCATAATTTTCACACGTTTTGAGAGAAGTAGTTTTAATCAATCTTTTAACGTTTCTATATGTCAAAACTAGCGCGACTTTCAATATACTTTTTTAATAGAATATATTGTTTTACTTAGAGAATGCATATGTTTGGATGATATTTGTTTGGTCCTACTGTAGGACGGTTTTTCGTTACACACCGTACGAATTTATATAATATCTAAAGTACTACGTCGGTTACTCCTAACTAGACTGCTACGAAGTAGACGCTGGTCTCTTGCTATCCACTTTTTTATCTTTTATAGATAGCTCGACATGTGAATCGCTTTCCACTTGGTAGAAAGTGGTTATGGGAATCCATGCATGGATGTGACAAACAAGAGTGCATTGTCACCTTCACAGTGGTTATGCACGAGCTAACTCAAATTAACTGTGTTTACTGAGCACATGTTTGACTCTCTTTTCTATTTTCTCGAAGTTTTGTAAATTTTGGCATGTATTTCAATTATATAAAATAATTTAATTTCATGTACTTTTAAAATTTGTATACCATTAAAAGCAGGTTAAGTTCTTTAATCCAAATCGAAATATATATGATTGTGTAAAACAATTCAGCTCGACCATGGCTTGGATGTATGCATGCATATTACGCTGCGTTTGTCACACATCGCCGATTTCACATTGAGATAATAAACTATGCAAGTATTGTGGAAACACACAAACTTTATGTAAGTTTTGTGACATTTAATAGTATAATTATAATACTAAGTTAATATAGAGAATAAGATAAATTAATGCAGTTTGTTAAATCAAATTTTCATAATAAATTGTTTTCAACCCCTGAGCCAGATATATTTTTTTAAAAGCAATACGAAGTGTTGGTACCGTTGACAGGTGATAAGCAGTCTATAGTAACAGTCTACAGAAATAGGCTATTCGTGAATTCATTTATTTATTGAAAAAATCAACAAATATTTTTTTGGGGGAATGAGATATGATATAATAGACTATGCCACTCTACGATTCTCCAAATATATAAAAGAACGTTCGACTATTCTAAAATTTTGCATTGAAATCAATTTATCTATATATTATTACGATCCTGACGTACCTCTTTCGTTTCTTTTATGTTCATAATACCTTTCATACATGCTCGGCGATGTACTTTTAATATTTTCATCGCTCAATACATTTTTTATATGTTCAATAAAATTACACCTAGGTCGTTCTCTGCCAGCTGGTCCTTTATCTTCAGACAAATATAAATCTCTCATCCTTCATTCTTTCAACGTGTCCAAACCGTAAGGACCGCATTTCCACTGCATTTATCATACTTTCATGCTTCTTATTCCATACCCAAGTCTCGCTTCCATAAGTGATAGAACTAAAACAGCATTATGTATATTAATTTACTTTTAGCTATAACTTGTGTATTTCTGCATACATTGTTAAGTCCACCAAATACCTTGCCTCCCGCTTTCACTCTCCTTTCAATTTCCTTGTCTATTTGTCTATTGAAATAAATGTAATGTCGCAAAAAATATTTGATTAACTAAATTAAACTTAAGAAACCATGTTTATTAAAAAGCCTTCTCCATATTATTTAGCCACTCAAAGCTCAGTGTACCGATGGCAAACGATTGCCTCCGCATTTCCTGCATGTGAACTTGTGAGCCTCTGCCACGAACATTCGCGTTATGGCCCCCGATGGACGTCCGCTGTTCACCGATTTATTACACAACACAGAACCGATAGCTTTATTTGATATACATTGACAGGTCGCCAATGATAGTGTTAGTTTAGATTTATTTATTTGGTTTATATTTGGGCTATCGAATTTGAAACCGCGAGGACCCGAGTTCAAATGCTAAAAATTCTATGCACCAATTTTATTTTTGTACAAGCTTCTGTCCGCGGTTTCACCCGCGTGGAGGAAATAGATCAAAAAATAAATAATCCCGTAGCTGTAATTTGCCCCTCCCCCGCCCGCTTTCGCGGTATAAAAAGTAGTATTTGTCATTCTCTGACCCCTAAACTACCACTATGCAAAAAATCATGTCGATCCCGTGAAAAACAAAAACAAATCTATCCCACGGGAACCATACATTTTTCCGGGATAAAAAGTAGCCTATGTGCTATTCCAGACTATAATCTATCTCTGTGCCAAATTTCATCCAGATCCGTTCAGCCGTTCTGGCGTGATTCAGTAACAAAAATACATACATCCAAACAAAGTGAGATGGATATTGTAGTCCTCGTCAATACAAACATATACGAGAATAAGATAATCCTTCCGTTACAATTTAAAATCAATCAACAACACAACTTCCACGGCCTTTATATCTTGCGGTGTCGGTAACAGTGTCCACTTTTTGCCAGTTGTCATTGAACAGAACAGGTGGCAAGTCTGTTGCTGCACTTAATGGACCTAAACTCACTGTCACTTCTTTAACACACGTTAATATTATATCTTATTTTTAACCGTTGATCGATGGAAATATTAAAAGTACACACATCGCCGAGCATGTATGAAAGGTATGATGAATATAAAAGAAGTAAAAGAGATATGTCAGGATCGTAACAAATGACATTCAATTGTCTCTGCCTACCCCTCTTGGGATGAAAGGCGTGATGATAGATAGATAGATAGATTTTTAACCGAACTTCAAAAAAGGAGGAGGTTTACAATTCGGTTTACAAATCTTTTATGATTTTTTTTATGTATGTTCCCCGATTACTTGAAAACGCCTGGACCGATTTGGATTTTTTTTGAAAGGGTATACTTTCCAGGTGGTCCCATGGTCATCAGGTCAGGATCTAATTATGGGATCCTGGATAAATCAAAACTCTTCAAATTTTATAGGCACTATTGAAGCGATTTGGGTTTTTTTTTTAATAGTGACTTGTGCATTTGCTTTCGGAAAGCACATTTTCGTTTTAATTTACACATTCTATTAAAATAAATACTGACCCCAGCTTCTTCAAGAGAAAATTGGTGCTTATAATTTTTTTTTGGAACGAGTGGCAATAGGGTAGATGACAGGGTAAATAAAATATTATTTTATTTAGTCCGTCATTTAGATTATCAAAAAATATTGGACACGTATTTTTTCTTTTGTCAATCAAACAAAAAATGACAGAGATAAAGCGCGTCAAAGTTTGGAAGTGGGGGCTGGTGACGTCACGCCTTGCTAAAAATTGTACTAAGACGTGACGTCACGCGGAACTTTAGCGGGCTATATCTTCATAATTTTTTGTTTAATTGACAAATGAAAAAAATACGTGTCCAATATTTTCTGATAATCTAACTGACGGACTAATTAGAATTTTTTTAGTCATCATGCTATTGAACAGACGTAAATATGTGTTATTTTTAGAAGAAGTATTTTATTAATAATTTTAGCAGGCTTTACCTAATAATATAATAAAAGTCCGAATATCGTTATGAAAAAGGAAAGTAGCTTACGAAATAACAATCTGAACCTATGCCTTAATCTGATGAAACCAAGACAATAATATAGGATTTATGAGTAGATTCATATCTAGAGACATAAGCTTCCCGATAATTCCCGACCCAAATTCCTTAGAACATCCCTCAAGAAGATAAATAAGCCATGTAACATATTCACAGTGGTTGAATGATATCATATATGAATTATGCATTATGCGTTTTTATTTTGGCTGGCCATAGAGATGATTTATGTCAATATGGACGGACTTAATGATTTGTTATGATTATTATACTTGCGCTATTAATCGAATTTCTTCAATTGTTATGTAATTTTTCCGTTCCCTTTCCTATTCCTAATTCCTAGAACCCGATTGCAGAGCCACCTATCGGGTTAAATTATAAATCTAAACCATCCAGGGACCCACTGAAAAACACATAAAAAATTCATCAAAATCGGTCTAGCCGTTTATGAGGAGTTCAGTGATATGCACTCGTACAGAAGAATTATGTATATAATCTAGCGGACCCCGCAGACGTTGTCCTGCCCAAACGTTGGGTTGCCTGCTATTTACTATCCTTCGTCCGTGGGAAACAACTACCACTCCCGCCACTACCCCTACCCCTACTTCTACCACTACTTCTACCCCTACTCCAACCCCTACCACTACCACTAACTTTTTTCAACTTTTTTTTCTGAACCAACTATTATAACGAACAAAACAAAAAAAATATTATTCAAATCGGTTTAGCCGTTCTTGAGTTTAGCGAGACTAACAAACGTCAATTGATTTATATAATATAATATAAGACTAGCGGACCCGGCAGACGTTGTCCTGCCCAAACGTTGACTTGCCCGCACTACCCCTACCCTTACCCCTACCCCTACATCTACCCTACCCCTACCTCTACCCCTACCCCTACCCCTACCCCTACCCCTACCCCTACCCCTACCCCTACCCCTACCCCTACCCCTACCCCTACCCCTACCCCTACCCCTACCCCTACCCCTACCCCTACCCCTACCCCTACCCCTACCCCTACTCCTACCCCTACCCTTATCACTTAGGCGTATGAAAAATAGATTACGTTACGACCGATCGTGGGTCCTACCGAATATACACAAAAAAAATCATAAAAACCGGTCAAGCAGTTTCGGAGGAGTATGGCAACTAACTTGTGACACGAGAATTTTATATAGTAGATCTATCGAAATCTTAGCAGATTCGTTGACAAATTGATTCTTATTATATAAATTAATTATTTTCTCTCTCGTGACAATGTCCACATTTAACGAGTTTTCAAAAGAAGTGTTTTGGGTCCCACGGTAAAGTGAAGTGTTTATTTTTGTTTTGTAATATTATATAAGTTGTATATAGATTTCATCTAAATACGTTTATCCATTGTGTACTTATAATAATACAGTAGGTATATAAATGCTCTGTGAATTCAAATCCACCTCGTTTTTCCGGGATACATCATTAATCGAGTAAAACTTCCAAACTTCCGTACGAAAATGCACAATTGCAAAATATCTAGAGCAATTTAGATTTAAAACTCGCTTTCATATCCCGAACATTGGAAGCAAAAGTTCCACTCTTCGATCTCCCAAACGTAATAGCGCTGCCAGATGTTGGCCGTTATTGGCTTCTCAATACGTTTGTACATTAGCCAGGAACCGCAATTTGTTCGACTTTCCGCAAGTTCACAAGTCGGCCAAAGAAACTGGATCACTACTTTTAAATCCAATTGACCGCTGCACCGCTGCAAATAGTTTTTGATCTATTAAGCTTTAGAACTTCTATTTCCCGGGAACCAATATTTTTCTCATTTTCTGAGATTTTTAAATTGAACAGGTTAGTTATAGATTTTTAATTTTCAGTAAGCCCGAATGATTTACTGATAAAATAAATACATGAAAGGACTAGACACTGCTTCTCACATATCGATTGTACAGTCAGACAAATAATTTTATACTCCTAATATAACTTTGATATGAGACAATCAACAAAGTTCTTTTTAACCTACTTCAAAAAAAGGAGAAGGAGGTTCTCAATTCGTCGGAATCTTTTATATTTTTTATGTATGTTCCCCGATTACTTGAACAGGCGTACCGATTTGGATATTTTGATTAAAAGGGTATACTTTCCTGGTGGTCCCATGGGCATCAGATCAGATCATCAGATGGGATCCTGGAGAAATCGAGAATTTTATAGGCACACTTGAAGCGATTTGGGTATATTTTTATAGTGACTTGTGCATTTGCTTTCGTATCCGAAAGTGCATAATTTTTGAAGTCGGTACAATTTTTTTTAAAGGCAATGGACAACATTTAATTTTTCGTAAGGTACCAAAATTCGAAAATCGTTTGGAGATTACATGCTAGAAAGCTTATTTTTCATTTTTTTTATTTTTTATATCCTTTAATTTTCGAGTTATTTTAAAAATACTGAAATATTGAAAAATAAGGATTAATAGGTTCCCTAATCTGTGCTAACCCTTTAATTTAAACATACTGATGTCTGTTGGCAGAGTTGTTGTTGTTAGTTATTGAACTCAGGTGTTGCCTTCTATTAATTTTACCCATTTTTATTCCATTTGATGGTTAATTAATAATTATTCTTTAAATATAATTATAAAAATACTACTTTTACATAATATTTTTTTGGAAGTTTTGCTTGTTTCGAATGGACTATCACAGGAAATATATTTACGAGTGAAATCGCGGACAAAAGCTAGTATTATTATATACATTATGAATAATGTTGTAGGCGATTTGAGTTCCGGCTACGGCAACACCTATTTAGAACACGGTATATTATACTCTTTGCATTTCTATAACGTATACCTACTCTGTGGCTTGACTGACACTATCTGTCACTTTCTTTAGGTGACAGTTTATATTTCTTAATTTTAGTCCTAGCTAAGGTTTTTAGTTTATAAGTCCTCATAATTTATAAAAATTCGAATTCGTGTATACGTGACATTATTTTCAGGATTTCTTCGTAAAATTCTTAATTAAATTAAAAATATAAAAACTCAACCAAAAATAAAATATAAAAGTAAGTGTAACTTATTTTTTAATATATTTTTAATTAAAGTAATAAAAATGGGTGATTAAAAAAATGAAATGTTGTCCATTATGATATTTCAAGGTAATCGATAGCCTAATTGGTAGGATGGTGGACTTGAAACCGGAGGTCCCGGGTTCGAATCCTACCCCCTGCCAAAATGCTAAGCACCAATTTTCTTTAAGAATGTGTGCTTAAATCGACTCCTAGTGCTCCGGAGGGCACGTAAAGCCGGCGTCCGGTTACCAACCCGCCTGCCAAGCGTGGTGACTATGGCAATTCCTCTCAATGAGCACCACTAAAAATGGTGCACTAGAGGGAGACCATGATCCAGCAGTGGATATTCAAAAGGTTGATGATGATATTTCAACCCAATTTCAGAGTACAAATAAAGTTAGGTATTTCGTTCCCTAAAAATATCATTAGTTCCTAACTATATTATATACTTATGCGAAAGTGCGTTTGCTTGTTTCTTTATCTACTCTTATATCGTAAAGTCTCTATTACAAAATCGAATTATGATATGTTTTATTTACACACGTCTGTAATAATTATGTCAAACTTCGATACTACAATGTATTTTAGTACCGAAGTTTTCATACAAAAACGATATCGTAATGTTTTGTTTTTTTTTAATGCAGAAAGGGCAGAGGATTTTTTTAATACAGCCACATTAAACTCTATGAAAATAAAGACACACGCATGTCCGAGTTACTTGACAGTTAACGCGCATGCGCGCTAATGCGCAGTAGGTAGGTAACCGTGGTTTACCGCCAATTTGTCGATTAAGAAAAATATCTTAGTTCAATTTGTTTTGTACTATTGCATGGGATTAGATAAAGTAGTATATGAACGGGCACATAATTTGGAATTAAAACACTTGTGATTTAATTACACCTATTATGATCTCGTATCATAAACTACTATTATTCGTTTGTCCTTTTTTCATACCATAAAAGAGAAACCGATGGACGTAATTTTGAAGGGCCGGAGAGTGGCATATCCCGGAAATCGTTCGAAATACATTTTTCAGTCGCAATTCAAAATATTCCACAGACGAAAAGCTAATATCTCAATAACACTGGCCATTAGGTAGTGACAAAATGTCATCGGCTAAAAGAGGAAGACTTGTTTTCCCCTGCGTGTAAACTATGTCGGTAAATTAATAAGAAATTATAAAAACCAGCAATGCATGTATAGAGAAGCTCTCATAGAACCAAGCGTGTATACGTGACATTATTTTCAGGATTTCTTCGTAAAATTTTGCTGAAAACCCGGAGGTTGTTGTCAGATTATTCTGTGCTGGAAGGCGTGCTACGTGCTCCGCGCGACATTGACGCATTGCTCTTACCTCTTGTACACAATTTATTTTGGTCATGATTATGATTATGAACATTTTCAAGCTATAATTGAACTAAAAAGGTATACTTTTATGGCAGGGAAAAGTAGTATATGTCATTCTCTGACCCCTAAACTACCACTATGCAAAAAATCATGTCGATCCCGTGAAAAACAAAAACAAATCTATCCCACGGGAACCATACATTTTTCCGGGATAAAAAATACATAAAAAACCATACATTGTGCCAAATTTCATCTAGATCCGTTTAGCCGTTCTGGGGTGATTGTGTAACAAACATACATCCATACAAACTTTCGCGTTTATAATATTAGTGGGATATCATAATAAATGCGAAAGTAACTCTGTCTTTTAAGGCTAAACAGCTGAACCGATTTTGATGAGTTTGGTACAGCTCCCGGGAACCGTTGTCGGTCCAGAAAAATAAATATAGGTATACTTAATGATCAAAAAACTAAAAAATAAAGTCACCTTTCAAATTAATTGAATGTAGATACGAGTAGGGAGGTATAAATTAATTTCCCAGAAATACTTGCAGTCTGGTGTTACTTTATCTGATAAATGAAGCTTAATTGAAAAATAATGAAAGCCACCATGCACCCTTGACTTTCAGGTTCAACCCTCGAATATGTAACACGCGAACCTGTCCAATTGCCACTCACTGAAGTAGTCAAAGAAAAAAAATGTTTATTTCAATGCATTTATTTACGATTAAAATATCAGCTTTGAAGATTAGTAGATAAAAATAGATTATTAATTCTTCACGTGTTGCCTTATAGCTTCCGAAACTGTGTTATGGTTTCAGGGTACCCAGCGGAAAACCAAGTCTCCCTCTTTTAGCCGATGGTATTTCTGAGGCTACACCTAACGAGTGGCCAGTTTTGCTGAAGTATATTTAAATGGAAAAGCTTCTAAATTTGGTTTGTCGGATTATGAAGGTACATAAGTTTTTAATTATAAAACTCATTGGTACATGGCCGGGATACGGGATCGAACCCGTGACCTTAATTAGATTTTGTTTCAAATCTATGACTTAAAAGTAGTCTAAGAAATATTTTGGCGGAGTATACGTGTTTCCCAGTAAATCACAAAGCGATTTTGTAAGTAGATTTTTTTTGTAACAAGCTCTAATGGCCATTTTCTCATTTACATAGTTCGTGTTAATATTCCCTCCCAGCTTATGATATCCCCCGGCAGGAAAGCTGGCCGAGTCTACAATTAAATCCCAATTTTCGCTTCCCGGCCGTATAGCGTGACTGACTACAACAAAATGAATATGCACAAAGAGCATACAATTATTTTGTTATATAAATCTGGAATACTTTATAAGGCAGTTAAGTACAATTTTATTAAATTTTGGAGTGCTGGCAGTGGTGTTGTTTAAAATGTATATTAAATATTAGATCTGAATACAATGGAACATAATTTTATTATTGAGCTTTATAGCTATCGTTTCGCCATCTATAGTAATGTCATGTCGGGAGCTGTAGGGCAACCCGTGAAGTATTAAAAAAAATACTTTTTCGTATCATCGCAGTTTAGAGCTCTCTGTTAAAATATCTAGATATGTAAAAAAAATACATTAGTAAATATATTAAGAGAACTCGAATCGCAAAGTCGGTTGAAAATATGCGTGAAATATTTATTATGTTATAGACATATTTTTTACATATTGAGTATATATAATATTTCATATACATGCTTTAAGGATCTTTAAGGAGAAGAAGGAGGATTGTACGAGATAATCGATGATTTTGCAACTTAGTATTGAAAATTCGTTTTTAAAAATACATGAAAAGTACTTCGGGGTTTTTTTATAATTTCACAAAAACTGCTTGCTATAAATAATAATAAATATTCTGAAAATATTTCGTTGAGCAAATTTTATTGTCTTTTGTTAATATTATAATACTTAATAATTAGACGCACGAGTTCGCACAAATAATGATTTTTAGAAAAATATTTCATGCACAAATTGTTTAAGGGTCCTATATTGGGAATTTTTCTGGGATAAACTATTCCAAATTTCTCTGTAAATAATCCACCTGTGTCACTGTAATTTAGCATATAGTTACTTATTGAATATATCTAAGTGAAATAGCTCTTATTTTTTCAATGGGTTTTATTGAATAGGAAATAGGGGTAGTTTAACTTTGCCCCTGCTGTCTCTTTCATAATCTATCACAAAACTCTAAATTTTTTTTAAAGCGCTCTTATACCATTACCCTTCAATTATATATGTCGAATTTTTTGGTAGCTTATTGAAAATTTAAAATAATAATTATTTTATTATTTTTGCCAAATTTAAAAATCATAAAAAAAATTTTATTTTGAATTTTCAATAAGCTACAAAAAAAAGCGATATATATAATTGAAGAATAATGGTATAAGAGCGCTTTAAAAAAAATTTAGAGTTTTGTGATAGATTATGAAAGAGACAGAAGGGGCAGAATAATCCTTTATTCTACCACCCATATTTCCTATTAAATAAAACCAATTGAAAAAATAACGACTATTTCACTTAGATATATTGAATAAGTAACTATATGCTAAATTACAGTGACACAGGTGGAGTATTTACAGAGAAATTGGGAATAGTAATATCTCCATACAAATTCCCAGTATAGGACCCTTAATAATTAACTTAAGGGAAACACTTTTTTGAAGTTTTACTACGTTGATGATAATAGTGGTAGGTATATCCATTTGCACTTGAAGCACTTAAAAAGATATCATCTAGGGTTTTCTTAAAAAATCTACACAGGTATTTTGAGATTGATAGACCTTTAAACGGAGAGTTAACAACGGATTTATTACCGTTTTTTAAAAAGCCTAAAATTTTTCTACAGAGTTGTTTTATTGAACGACAAGGATACAGAACTTTTTTGTAGCTAAATAGCGACATATTGTTACTGCAAAATTTTTTTTTCTTCTTCACGGATTGCTCTATGGCTCCCGGACCCGGGTCCCAGGGTACCCAGCCTTGTTGACATATTGTATGTAAATCTGTTGCTAGCTCTTGACCTACTTAGTGCGTCTGATTATGTACCTACAAAACACATTGGTGCATGGCCTATCTGGCTATCGAATTCATATGGCTTGCGCTGCGCCATCGACGCTTATGTTTCAGTAAGTGTGAAATTTTCCGCAATTCAAAAAACCGGTGTAGTAATTCGGTATGTAAAGTAAAAGCTAAGGTACGATTTTTATATTTTTATTTTAAAGATTAAGCTATTTTAAGAAACTAATTTAAATATTTTTGATTTCTATACAGTAGTTTTTTTATAATAAATTATCAAAGTTTTGGCATTGATGACGTCATTTTGTCGGCTGAATACTTCAATACCATTGATATGTTGGTACAGAAAAAAGAACATCTGTGTTCTTTGACTTTGACATTTCTGCCGTCATAATTAAAAAAGACGTTTCTACCAAAAGATTAAAATGGAGAAAAAAAAATGTTTTGTGTTTCTAAGATTAAATAGTTAGATGTGCGAAAGAAAATAACTACATTATTGTTTTTTTTTGCGCAAATATGTGTTTCAGTTTGTTTTATCTTAATGTGCATGCAAATTTCAATAAAATTGATGTTTTAAATTAAATAATTTAAATTTTATTCTTCTTCTTAGTAAAAAAATATCGATAAAATACGAAATACTGCAATGAAAGGGCGTTTCTGGCTAGATATGACCTTTCAACTTAGTAATTTATGAAACGTCTTTTTAACTTAGTAATATTGTTTCAATAGGCTTCATTTATCTAAATAGTAAAGTCGTTTCTAGCCAGTTGCTGCTTTCTTATTTAGTAATTTATACCTACCTATTGCCAAATCTGCAGATATGACCATGGTGTTTTTTTATCTTAACCTAAACAAATTCTATTTCAGCAGAATAACTATTTTACATGACTGAAACCCTTATATTTACAGGGGCAGAGAAAGCCTAGACACGTTGGTGGGCAATAGTGGGCTAATTATGATGAAGATATCTTCTTTTAACTAGTTTAAAAATAAAACCAAAATATCAAAATGGGACAATATGTATTTAAAAAAATAAAAACAACCTCTTACAACAAAAGAAAATAATTCTTTCAGAAACAAAAAAGAGATCTCTCTTTCCTATAAACTATGTACGCATTAAGTAAACACTTAACTAGTCTTCTATCATAGGAGATCCTTCATTTTGTACCATTAATCAAATTATAGGTACTCAGACAGCCACGAACAATTAAAACTATAAATTTTTGCAGACTGGTATACAAGATCTGTGGAAATGTTTAAAAAATATAAAAATATATTAACTTTTGTAATCAAATTAGACTACACTTAGTTTAAGTTGTTAATCCGGGAAAAAGTTATCTTACTGTTATCATAAATAATAAAATAAATCAGTCTTCATAAATTTGAGTAAGATCAGCACTATTTTTCTTAGTCGGAAGATTATACCAAAATGATCTTATATTTTCTGGCATTAAGGGCGTTAGTTTTTGTAAGATTGCTGACTTTCGCTTGTGATTAATTCCTCTGTATTCTTTCTTTGGTTTTGGAGGCGGTATTCCGGATTTAATATTTATTAATCTCAGAAAGTCAATTGTGTATTCTTCGTTACTATAGAAATCAGTCTTATAACGAATTACGTGGGTGCCTCTGTCAAATATCACTTCACACATATCACCTAGATATGCGCGAGGAGATGAATTTTGTAGTTTGTTTTTTAATCTGTTTTCTATCTGCCTGTGTTTTATCGTATTTTTTTCTGTATTCTCCTTTTTTTGTAAGATTTTGTTTCGTGTCTTCTTCTGAGACTCCAGGTGACTCAGGAGTGGTAACATTGATTGGCTGTGAGTTGGGAATTATATTCGCAGAAGAATCCGAATCTTCCGAAGACCTGTCTTCTAAATGTGAGGGTATATAATCCTTATCAAAGACCGAGTCATCAGAATCGAAATCCAGTTCGCTGTGTGAGCTGTTATGAACATAATCAGAGTTCTTTTCATTTGTGGCACTATCGTGTACTTTTTCATGTGTTTCGTGTACTTTGAGCACATCCACAACCACCGCATTATTGTTTGACGTTGACGCCTGAGAAGAACTCGTTGATGGCACCAACGCAAGGATCCGCAAACTTCTATTAGATCTCATCCTGTCACACTGAAACGAAACAATCACTTAACTTTCTAAATGAATAGGTAGGTACTTTAATTCTATACTAATATTATAAAGAGCAAATATTTGATTGTTTGTTTGTTTATATTGAACAGTTTCCGAAACTACTGGATCGATTTGAAAAATTCTTTCACCAATAGTTAGAATGGAATTTCAAGGTGGACATAGGCTATGTAATATCATGCTGCGACCCAAAGGGGCGGAGCAATATTGAATAATGTTACAAAAACGGGGAAATAAAATGTCCCTTTTGAGACCTTCTTTGATAAATAGTTAATTTTTAACTTTCATACTTTTTTAACATCATGTAGTAAATAGGATAGATTTGCGAATAAATTAAGACTCAATCTTATGCTAACCCACGAAAATTAAATAATCAACAAACACTTACCAATCTTAGACAGGTAAAGCGTAGAAAATCACGCGCACGTGCTGACGCTCAGACTGCGTGGGCGCAACTGCAAAGCAGCACCCGAGCCGCGTATCCCACTTCCCCCCGTAAAACTAGGAATACTAAGTAGAAAAGACGCTAGTGCCACATGCGTCTGGTAATTTTTCGAAATGCTACGATGAAAAGGCACATATAAGCAGAAGCGCCTTTTTTTCTTATTAAAAGTATTTCTGACCTTGCAATTGCGTCTGTTTTTGTTGTCGAAATGTAAAAATGTCTTTTCATCTTATGACTAATAACATAATTTGTTAATTAATAAGACGCTTCTACTTCAATGCGTCTTTTCAATTTAGTACAACTTTGAAACGCCTTTCCTGTTTAGCAACAGTTAGGTCACAATGCATATGCGTCCTTTTTTAAAACACGATTTATCGAGTTGTGTTAGGTTTAGCCAAAATATAAAAATACTGGTAGATGCGTCTTTTTTCACTGATTCCGAATATGTATAAAACTCAATTTTGAAAAAAATGTCAGATGCGCCTTTTTTTCTTATGACGGCAGATTTAACAAACAATAGTGTTGCCGTCTTTAAATCCTACAAAATCTACCAAAACCTACCACTTCTACATAAAACATATTAAAACAACAAAAAAGGAACACATCCTTACAGCTTTTATATCGTAGTCTGAATAGTTGTTGTGATATGCAAAATATATGCAAAGGTCAAAGAATATCCTACCATAAAAAATGCTTAAACATTCTTCCTAAATAATAAACTAGATTAGTTATAAAAACTACTGAAATAGTAGTATAATCTAGTAACAGGGTAACATTGGTTGACAAGTTGACAAGTAAATATGTTGCTTTTATTTAGCCGATATAATGACGTCATTCATAGGTGAAATGTAGGTTAAGTAAATTATTTGTTTTTGAAAAAATAAAGACAATCTCACGATTTTAAGAGATATAAATTGAAAAATACGGATTATTAAACCAATATCTCGAAACGGTTTTTGATTCAGCATACCTTAACTTTTACTTTACCTACCGAATTGTTCATTCTTTAATTATAGTAATAAAAATTTGAAGCGATAAGCGATTTAGTTACAAAACAAAATTTCCATATTCAACTACATAAAACTTAATCAACTTCCGTAATTACTTCATCGCCTTAACAATACCATAGGTAATGTTCACCATAAAATTTAACTCGGCTCGCGTGTCCGTTACATTTTAACTCACAAGTGTTTACTTTTCTTGATAGCCTTAGAATAATGTGTATTGCAATAATTTGCATTAAACTAGGCACAGGGTCTAAGGGCGTGGTTCGAGGGTCTGTCATTAATAATAGAGTGGCAAGCTCTAGGGCGTCTCCCGCCCTGTAGGGGAATGGGAGTGTGGAGGTTAACAACCCTCGTTATTATACAAGTACCCTGAAGTGCCAAAGTTTTTTTACTCATAACACATGAAAGTGTACGCGTCTCCCCTATTGAAGCGCTGCAGAGATATTTTCAACGCGTTTTTCAGTATTAATTAAAGGTAGTTTTATCTATATAAATAAGCGCGTCACTTGAGAACGGCTAGACCAATTTGAATATTTAATTGTAAAATATTTCGTAATAGTCTGTATAAAGTTTTTAGGGAAAGAAAAATTGGAAAAATTCCCCGAAAAGTCGTCGGTGGGTAAAACGTCGGCTCACAACTGAGAAGTCTCTGGTTCGATCTCCACATCTTACCATTACCAATGGGTTCTTATAATAAAAAATGTATGGACATTATCCGACAAACCGTACAAAGAGATTTTTCCATCTACATACCTCAACAGAGCGAGTGGCCACTAGTTAGGTATACCCTCAAAAAATCTTCAGCTAAATGAGGAAGACCCGTGAAGATTTTTTTGCCCAAAAAGTTGAAAAATTCGGGAAAAACTGAAAGTGCTTTTTTTCATCACGGGTTGCCTTACAACTTCCCGAACTGTGTTATCGATCTCAGGGTAATTAGCGGTAGACCAAGTCTAGTGCCTATAGTTAATACCAGCCGTCTTAACCACTCGGCCACCAACGCACCTTGACGCAAGTGCTTTTTTCTATGGGATTTCTGTATGAACATGGGCTCCAAGAGCGAAGCGGGACGGAAAGCTTGTCAAAGATAAATAAAAGGTTAATCCTGAAATATAATAATAATATGTTAAGAAAAATGTAGATCCAGTTGAGATAGCGAGTTAATTTAGTGATTGTCGGCAATAATTCATTTCAGGACCGTTGGCACCCTCACTGAAAATCAGAGCTCAGGCACCGTGAAATTGGCCTCTCATATTTTTCAAAATATCCCTTTTGTTACCACTTCTCGCTATTGTGTGAAGGATTAACTTCTTGATAACAATAGATATATACGTACCTATATAAGTAGATGTTTCTATAACATTTTATTTTTTATTTTTTCCCATAATATATTTAATAAACTTAGAAATTACAGTAAAAAGGGCTTGAGAATTATTGTCACTGAAAATTAAAATAGATTTCATACTCGTCTTTTTAATTTTTTTTTCTGGAGTGTCGATAAACATCCTGCGATATAACTTTTCTGAACACGTACAATGCACATCTAGAATAAAAAATATTGTAGAGCCTTTGTTTATGGTTTTTAAAAAATACTCGATTAATTTAAAACGGTATTCGATTGTCTCTGCCTACCCCTCTTGGGATAAGAGGCGTGATGATAGACACATATATAGATGGATATATCCTCATGGGAAAATAAGAAAAGAGAAATTAAAATCTTTCAAAAATCAAAAGTTAAAATTAAATTGAAACCCTTTACGATACAGTTTCTTAAACATTTACAAAATACCTAAAATAAAGTATTTGTAAATATTAAAATATTCACCCAACCAACCAAAGAAAACAAAATGAAAGAATGTTTTAATTATTTAGGCAGTTGCGGGAAAGTGTTGTGGAGAAGGGGCGTGCGAACCGTCTGTAAGCGGCTTACTCTAACTGAAACAAGTGACAAAATTAATCTGAAAACCATTACTGGTGACACATGAAACGCATTAAACATTGTTTTTCTTACTTGAGGATTTGAAATTCTGTATGATTAATTAACTCAATATTTACACTAGGAATGTATGTTACATTGTATGGATCGTACTCCCTGTTTTATACCTATGAGAAATAAGCGTGAAGGTATCAAAAGGAATTATATGTCTAAAAATTATGTAATTTTTCGTAAATACATGAAATAGATTTGCAAGTTTTTAAGTAATTTATTAAATTATTTTTATGAGCGCCGACTATTAATAAAATAAATTTACGTAAATATGATTTTCACGATCCTTAATCCATACTAATATTATAAATGCGAAAGTCTGTCTGTCTGACTGAAAGGAGATTGACCATTTATTCAGAAGTTTATTAATGCCCAGATATGAAACTTATCAGATTTAAAGTACTGGTTGAAATTACTTAGTATGGGGTACTTGTATAAATCATTTTATTTAGCACTTAAAGCAATTATTTCTCCTTTTATGTACTACAGTGTACCGTCTCCAAAACTATGAATATTTTATGATACCATACTTCCCAACTTGTTTAATGTTTTCACTGAGACGTGAAACTGGCGACATGTTGAGAGTAACTTTGTGTTAATATTAAAATTACAATAACTTGAGCAAAGCACGTATCCTGACTTATCTTAGGAAAACACTGGTTTAAAATTAATTGGTCTTACATATATTTTCAATTCTTTATTAGTTTTCTACCTTGCCACCTGTTCAAAGTGGACACTGGTGATATTGGTATGCGCCGCAAGGTATAAAAGCTGTGATTAATTTTGTGTTTGTTTCTATAGATGTGAAGACCTGTTTATAAATACAAATCTGTTTATTTTTATACAGAATTTGGTGGATTACTGAAAAAACTGCCAATTTGAGTGAAACAGCGCCATCTACTGTCAATTTTAAAAACAAAAATTTGCAAGTGCTTTTCAGAAATTTTGAAAAAAAATTAGACTTATTACTTATTTACTCAGGATTTACATAAAACAGCAACATAAAAATAGTATTTCTTGATTTTTCAGGAATTAGAAATAAAATGGTGCGTAAAATAAAATTGCCAAGTTTCGTATCTGCAGACTCACTATTTTACGCAAAAATTACAAGATTAGATTAGATAGATATTCACCTTGTAGGTTTACGGTATCATGTTTAGGAGCTGAGCATTATCAGTATTAGTGAATCAAGTTGGGGAAAAAGTTAGCTTCAGTGAATTTCCATGGCGTATGCTGCCTAATCCGTCAGATATAATAACAAACTTATGTAAAAAAGAATGGTGTAAAAAAAAATATCTAAAAAAGTCTGCAGTATACCATTCATATCGTATCCGTGCGAAGCTGCTAGTAAACTATATAATAAACATTAAAATTATATTCATGAACTGCAAAATTATGCTCGGTGTTTTTTTTACACCAAAACTTGTTCTGTGGAACCTATAGGCAAGAGAAGATAATTCACAATAAAATCAGATCAATCATATTGTTTCGATCAAGAAATTACTTTTCATTGCTGTTCAGTAGATATGCTTCGTAAAGGGATGAACGGACGTCAAATGGACATAGCCGGACAGCAAACATATTAATCTGATCTGTTCATTGAACTGAATTGCGCTAGATACGAGGTACCTACTAGTACCGATTCTCTTTAGAGGTGGATATAGGGTGTCTGTATTAACCCGTATAATATCCTTTCTTAAAATCTTTTTAATCGAAATTCAAACGAAGGAGGATGTTCTCAATTCGTCGGAATCTTTTATGTTTTTTTTATGTTTGAAAGGGTATACTTCCCAGGTGATCCCATGGTCATCAGGTCAAGATCTGATCATGGGTTCCTGGAGAAATCGATAACTCTTCAAATTTTATAGGCACACTTGAAGCGATTTGGGTTTTTTTTATATACTCGTGCATTTGCTTTCGGAAAGCACACTTTTCAGTGCATATTTTTTGAAGTCGTTACACTTTTTTTTCAAGCTTCATCCGATTCAACTTTTATCAAAATCGGTTCAGTGGTTTAGCCATGAAATCGGAAGAGACTAACAGACAGAGTTGTATGACTCACTATTTAGCATTTTCCTTCATTTTCGTCGTACAAAGTGTTAGTTTATAAACTGTCTCAACTAAAAATTAAATAGTCAAGAGCAAGTTCAACGAGGACTCCGTACTCAAAGCTATAGAAAATATTATTATTTGGCGTCTTTCAAACTATATAGGTAATAGTATGTAAGTATACCCAAATGTAAGCTGCCAAAATGCTAAGCACCAATTTTCTTTAAGAATATGTGCTTAAATCGACTCCTCGTGCTTCGGAGGGCACGTAAAGCCGGCGTCCGGTCACAAACCCGCCTGCCAAGCGTGGTGACTATGGCAATTCCTCTCAATGAGCACCACTAAAATGGTGCGCTAGAGGGAGACCATGATCCCGCAGTGGATCTTAAAAGGTATGATAATGTAGGTACGCTATTCCAGTTTTCGCATTTTATTATAAAACTAGCTTTTGGAGCCTGTAATAATTTTCATCAACTTTTATGGTCTTGACCGAGTTTATTAAGAAATCCCACAGAAATACACTTTCTTCTTTTTTTCCTGAAAAATTTATTCAGACTTTTTTTTTTAATTGTTCTTTAATTTTCATTTATATAGATTTAGAAGAACTTTTTACACATCAATATGAAACGTTTAAAAATAAAATAATCTAGCTTTTGACTTTTGAACTATTTTAAATACTATTTAATACTTTCTGAATCTTCGAACTGAATCAAGAGAATTCCTTTTTATTACTATTCTCAGATACAATTTTGTAAATTTTCCTAATATTCATCTAAGTTATCTATACAAATAAACAAGGAAGGTAAGCTAAAATTATTACGAAATGGTTAATATTAATTTTCGCATCCCTCTACCGTAAATCCAATGTTTACCAAAAACATATCACATCGCGTGTACGGTAATCAAATACAGCGACAAAATTAATCTCTACCAAAACAACCCTCTGATGTCCACATTGCCCAATTTCAAATAATAACACAGACATTTAAATTCAAAATGTTTTGGTTTTAAATGAAAATTTCATAAAAATATCTAAGTCTTTAAATACAAAGTTCAATTTTGAATAACCACGCTTGGTAGTTCATACATTTTGGTATTTACAAAAAAATATTGCGGCACTTCAGTTTTTTTGGAGAAATAACTACCTTATACATTTTGATCATACTTCTCTCCATTTTCATATATCAAGTTTTAAGTATAAAAACCGACTATGATCGTTAGTTTCATCAAAATTTAATTAATCTGTTACGGAATCTAATAGGAACAAACATTAAGACATACAAACAAAGTTCATAATGAAAGAAAATAAATACACAATAATAATGTTTATATAGTTTATCACTGAAAATAATATTTATTTGTTTGTTTAATAAATATTTTTATTTTAATAACTAAATGAAAAATATTTAATTCATACTTCCGGTCACGTGACCGCAACTTCCAACTAAATTTCAAATAAATAACCACAGACTGCATTATAATAACTGTATGTCAATCTGCCACTGACTAAGTTATTTTCTTGTTATTATCTAATCTGTGACTATCATTTTGTTGGTTTTCAAGATGTGACGTCATCATCGCGCCCAGAACGTTTTCGCGGGAATTAGAAGTACAAAATTAAATACATGTTTTTTTAAATCAAAATACAAAATGTAAAATTTTCTAATCGTTTTATTATGTACTAGCTGTGCCTCATAGTTACTGCTCCGCCCTTTAGGTCGTAGCGTGATGTATCAAATGCAAAGAAATACATTTCAAATCCGACTGGTAGTTCCAGAGATTAGCGCGTTCCAACAAACAAACAAACAAACAAACACTTCTGCTTTATTATATTAGTATACCTAGAATTATCTAGGTAGGTTTATTAAAATGTTACAGCTATAATTTAAAAGTATTTTCAAAAAATTGTCAACACTCCTATTCTAGATTTCATTTCATTTCGTTAAATATAATACAGCCACTTGAATGAAAATCTATAGTTAGATTTTGTGTCTAGTAAACCCATTGATAAAGTGTTTTAAAAATCCCATCACTTCACTTTGTTTTATAAAATCGTTTTTGTTCTCTCCCACAATATCGAAAAAAGCGGATAAGTCATTAAAAGTGCCAGTGAAGCGTAAGAAGTCTGACAACGTTAAAGGAATATAGTCTGTACGTATACACTGTAAAAATTTTAGACGCCATTAAAAGTTTTCTGGTTTTTTAATGTTATGTGGAAACCTCAACAGTAGCTTTCTGTATCATTGAGGTCTTGACTTTGTTGTCCCGGTGAGGATGTATGTATAGTATTCAGATACTTCAAATTCGAATAATTGTGGCGTAGAATTGTGAGTATTTTATGTACCTTCACATGTTGCCTTACTGTTCCCAGAATAGCCAGCGAAAGACTAAGTATTCCTCTTTTAGCCGATAGTATTTAACTATAACGAAGTTATTTTCTCACTGATACTACATTTTATATAGCATGAATTCTGCGGAAAAGTACGGAAGCGGAGCGCTTATTAAACTTTGATGAACCTTTAAAACTTAGATGAGAGATTTTGTATTTAGTTTTCATAGAAAAACTTTTATCTCCAATTTCGAACTTGACGATTTATTTGACTAGTTTTTTCAGAATAAATTTTACTGTTATTTTTTAAATTTTTATTTATAACGGGATATATGTTGAACTAAGGTATACTTTCACAAGCTACATCAAAAAAGCCCTGCAGTCTATCATTATCACAGAACATTATAGATAACAATAGAAGTAGCAAGTAAGCGTTTCCGGGTAACCACACATATGTGCTGCTACATATATATGATTTCAGCAGATCTTCAGAACTACTTATTAAGGCCCAAAAAATACTACAAATACATAACAGCACAAATCATAATTTGTTTAAAGATAGCATAACTAGAATAGTTTTTCACAATATTGTCATCACAGTACAAGAGTTTCATACAAAATATGCTAACATGTTACTTCTACTTTCTTAATAATGTTCTGTGACCAATATAGACAACTCCATATGTAGAAGTAGGAAGTATTTAATCAAAGCAAGAAGCTCCGTCTCTCGGCTCCTGAAAGCGTTTAATGAGTCTTCTTGGTGCATCGATTTGACCGCCTCTCTGTTGAAAGAAATAGCTTCCTTTTCTTATTTTATCTTCAGTGCACTTTATTCGATGTCTAGTACTAACTTACAAAGTTATTTTCTTCACTTTTTTACTCTTGAAGACTGAATAACCTGGATATCAAGTACTTAGCACAATTTTAAAATTCTCAAAGATTTAACATATATATTTCTGGCGTGAATTTGAATATACTAAGTATTTCATTTCGCTTTAAGAAGTTATGTTAGGGTAGGTAAAAGCGGTCAATCTCCTGTAACATTCGCTTGTAATGTAACAAAGTTAGATTTTGAGCATTACGTTACGCTACTGCGCCAGCTGGACGCACTGACTGAGAAGCATTCGCTTTTGTAACATTTACAGCTCGAGCGGTTCGAACTGTGAGCATTCGTAGGCGTTCACTTACATGTAACAATGCAAGATTAGATTTTAGAGCTAGAAATCAATTTTAAAACACTAACTCTTATCCTTCCACCATAATGACATCTCCTGTAAGGGATACCATACACGGCCACCATTCCATTATTATTATTTTAATTATTGAAGTTTTGCTCTTACAAAAAATATTTTTTAGGATTTGTTGTACTAGACTACTAGCTGTAGTCCATCAGTAAACACGCAGTAGTCTGTCGAAAATGTGCATTCCAGCGGATTTGAGGACACTAATCACCTTAAGATATAATAGGCGGTGAATTGAAGTGAGTTATGCTACGAAACCATTCTCAATATGAAAATTTACCATTGTCTCTGTTCAAAAATAAAGGCATAAGAGATTGGATCTTGTGTTGTCAATATTCTATGTATATTGTATACAATGTATTTAGTATTCAAGAGGATTACGGTTTATAAAGTTTGTTACTCATTACGTCTTGTTCTCAGTTTGTTAACTATCAGCCTACGGTGAGGTAACCTCTTCGTAACAAGAGCCTTATTTAATTATAACACTCGAAATTAAATTTATGTTTGACATTGTAACTTATTCAACCAATTAAAAGTTTTGTTAGTTCAGAACTTTTGGTGTTTTGTATTTTGTAACGAACGGAGTAGTTCGTGATTATAAATTGGCGGTTGTTGTGTGATACTAATTTTTTGATGACGCGAACTCCAGTAACTATAATCTACCGATACAACGGTGATATTACATAGTATTTGATATCTACTAAATTTAAGCACATTAAATACTAATAATAAATACTTAAGAGGCTTTACCGTTACGCCGCACTCGAAATTTAGTTAAGTAACGCGATTTTTTTATGTTGACTTTGATATCAAAATAAAAAGCGGGGATGGTTTGAAAATAAAAAATACTCAACATTGCAAATTTTTCACTCTTTAAATTATTTTTTATTTATATTTGTAATGTTTTCTATATTAAATAAAATTTAGATTCTTGTTATGGAGTAATACGAGAATAATGTGTTATTTTTATATTACTATTTTTTTGTATATAGGTCACAAAAAATACATTTTTATATCTATGATTTTTTCCAAAAATTACGATTTCTCAAACATTTTTTTCTCGTTTTTTTTATGAAAGTTAAAAAATCTAATCTTACAATATTTAAGTTGACCATATAACGGTGTCAATACTTTTTTTTAATGTTCAAAATCTTCAGTGAGATTTACAAGATCGATCGTCAAACGTCACTCGAACGTAAGTTTTTGAAATACGAGTCCGGAAAAATGATAATTTACCAACGCTATTGAAATAATTTCAAAATTTCCTTCTTCCAGTCTTGAAGACCAAGACCCGTATTTTCAAAATGACACATAATTGTATCCACAATCTTATCAGACAGACAAACAGACATCAAAAATGTCCGAAATGTAGCATGTGCCGGTAAGGAGCCTTAAACATTTTTTTCCTTGTATTTATTTAGAATGTTTAGTTTGTAATATGTATCTAAGTTTAGCCAAAATAGACTTCAGGTACTATAATACTCCTGTATATTATATTTATATTATTTATAATATAATATTTCTAAAGAATTGCATTTTTGAAAGTAATTATTTAACACGCTATATAAGCCCTTTAATGCCTGAAACACAGGAGCAACCTAGTTCAGACACTTGTATTATTTTTTATCTAAGTTTATTTTCAACAATTTTTTTCATTATTTTATAATTTTCAATAGTACTTCAAGTTAGGTAAGTATAGTATTTCTACTTATTTAAACGGTTAATCAAACTAATGGTTTTAAACACAGAATAAAGAAAAGTAGAACTTTATGAAAAGCGGTGTAACCAAATTTTTGTACGTAATGACAATATTGTGAAAAACAAATCTAGTTAAATATGATATTATAGCATACTATCTTTAGACAAATTATTTCTGTTTCAGAGGCAATTCTGAAGATCTTACATAATATGCTGCAGCGCATAGGTACCTATGAGGTTACGCGAGAACGCCCATTTACTATTTCTATAGTTATTTATAATGTTCTGTGGTAAACAAATAATCAAAAATTGCAAATTTATTATCTTTACTATTATACACATATTTTCAACTTATAATTCTAGCAAGAGGAGTTAAGCGGACGGACCCAAGTGCAAAGGTTCTTAGTATTTTATAGAGAACATAATTCACACACTGAAAATTAGAAATAAAGCCGTAACTGTGATTTGTTTTCTAACTCCCTGCAGTTAGCAAAGTTTTAATTCTGTTTTGTGTAATATAACCTGCAGTAAATTATTACGCATTAAAGGGTAGGCTAATAACACCAACTGCCTCGCTTATGGCGGCTGCCGAAATTAATAGCGACGGTAGTGAAGTACTGCGCTATTTAAAGTTTCAAATATAAATTATGTCGACTATTAATATGATGTTTGTTTATTAAATCCGTGGCAGGTTTCTCAAGTTTAATGACATTGAACTGTATAAATTTACTGTATTAGCAGAATTACTATTTAAGTTTTTCAAAATTTATTTTAAATAGTTATTGAATGATTTAATTTGTATCTAATTTAACCATTTAAATATAATATTAATATTTAGGCTAAATACCAAGTACCTTTCTTTTATAATAAGTGTGGCGGATTGGCCACATCATAATAGTGTACATTTGGAAGAACATAATTGTTTTATTTCACATATTTTATATTATTGTTTTTGTTGTCATTTCCAAAGTTATCTGTTTAAGTTTTCTCTTTGTATCTTTCTGTATTATAATTCTTTTGATCACTATTTATAGTTTCTTTACATCCAATACACTCCATTTCGCACTCACTCCGCTTCAATAAGAGCCATGTCTTCTTCTTTGACTTAAAGGTGTCGTTCCATTGCACTTCTTCTGAAAATTACATTGACTGCTTACTTGGTTACTTAAAGTATTTCATAAAGAGCAACGTCAGGCTTGCTACTTGTTTGTCTTGTTTAATAAGGTCAGAATATGAAAAGTATCTATATTATCTATTTATACTCTTTGTATAATTTTATAGTATTTAATTTCAACTTGTCATCATTTACACAAAGAATCTTATAGTATAACTGAATGTTTTGAATTATTTAAAAACTTCATCTTGTCTTTAAATCGTTAAATGTTTTACTGCGATTGTTTCAACGTAATAATCAGTCTCTCAATCAATTTGAATATCGACATTGCCAAGCACATCACTAGAGCGTTCTTTGTAAACGCACCAGGGGCAGAGTGTCGAGGGATTTCCGGCTCTTCAGTGGTACCCGTCGCTAATATCCTATCCTCACTCGGGGCGATGTCGCACCGCCGCCGCGCCGGCCTAGCGAGAAACTCATTAAAATTACACACAGAGACAAAGGGTTACACTATGTACTATATTCTCATACAGCCGTAATGTGACTCTTTCTGTCTGAACTTGCTTTGTTTGCAGCTGTGAGAGACCTTATTTCCAGATTTTAACGTTTAGGAGTCAAATGTGATGCAATTGCATTTAATAAACTTTTTAATTTATACTGCTTTAGCAAATCGTTAACTAGAAGCGGGTTTCAAAGTTTATGGAATATTAATTGTCTTTCGTTAGGTAGGTACTCTGGGGCAGTTAACACGGTTTCCGGGAGCCTTAGAACACCGGTGACTATAACAGATATTTTTGACCACTCGCAATTAAAATTTTCCTTGTTAAATCATATCGTATTGTTATTTTATTCCTAAAGAGGGTTCATATATTGGATTCGTTAAAACAATCCCTGCATTTATTTTTGGCAGATTCATAATTATTCATTTTATTTTACGAATATGAATTTTACGATTTTACAATAACTATCAGAGTAACCATTCCCTATAAATGCAGCGAATGACTCAATAATCTAAAAAGAGAAGAATCTGGTGTTGTAAATACTTATATTACGAACAATATTTTACAAAAGTTATAACAACGGACAGTCCAAGATTGCAGGAAAATGAGGAAACAGCTTATGAAGCGCTTTAGAGCCATCTCGGCTTCCCAATGAAGGGGCTTTCTATTTGGATGACGTGGTTTCTACGTTGCGTCAAATAAGCAATTGATTTGCAGAGAACGAGCTCGTCCCCGAGTACATACGCTATTTAAAAACAAAATCTAAGCTAAGCTTAAGTACCAATTTTCTTTAAGATTACCGGACGACTTTTCAGGTACCTCTTCTGAAGATAATATATTATTTTATTATTATACAATCAAATAAGTGACAGGCCACACCGCAAAATATAAAGGCGTGTTTTGTTATGGTGTGTTTTTTTAAACTAAACTGACCACAAATCAAAATGCGCCATTGTTTGACGCCACTAACTAACATGATTACGTTTCCCTGAACAATGACCGTATTGGATTGTGCTGTTGACAGCTATGGGAAATTAACCTGTAACGCACATAATTATGGCCTCGACGTTGTGTCGGTGTTACACGTCTAATTCAGGTTGAGGGCATTGTTCACTTTATTCATTGACAGTATCTGCAAATTATCGGATATATTTGACTAATGTTAGGTTTGATGGAAGTTCTGTATGATTTAAATTGTAATTTAGATCCATTATAATATAAAAATAAAAAGATAAAAGAAAAGGTGTGAAGGTAGGTAGAATACCTTCTCCAGATCTGAAGAAAGTCCAACCGTGCCTGGAACACTTGCTGCGCTACCCCTTTGAATCTCCCAGCTTAAGCAGCGAACGAAGAAACTCACCAGACTTTTTGATAAAAAGTTTACGAATTTTATCAGCAAACTTCTCAGGTGATTTAGATTAGATTGGGATGTGGTTGATTTAAACTATCTTAAGAACAGCTTAGTTTAAGTTAAAGCCCCACGCTAGCACAAGTTTTTGTAGTCGTATCTTTGGCAAAACCTTCATCGTTTAAAAAAAATCCCATAGAAAAGGATAAATTAATGCTAGCCCTTCGCTTTCTTAGCTGGAGAGCACTTAGAAATGACAACTGATTACCACTCATTTCTTATGTTCTCTAGACACATTTCAAGGTAATTGAAAAATAAGCTTACAATTAAATTAAATTCTACAAGAACGTGTAGCTTTTGACAAAATATAACTTTACTGAAATGAAAACACAGCTTGCAGCAGTGTTGTCCGATATTGAGAATCTAATAAACTGTTGGGAGATTCTCGAGATTGTGTTTTGTTGTATTCCGTGATTATGTTGGAAATTGTATAACAATAATGTTATTTGATATTTTAAATTGACCCTATTTGATAACAACATATTTGACAAATTTCGTTATATTGGACCCATTGTTTCCAACGAACAATTTTCTATGGCACTTATTTATTTATACTAGCTGTTCGCCCCAGCTTCGCCCATTGGGCCCATACCTCTGTAGGTATCCCTTAGGCGTGTGGATAAAAAAGTAGCATCTTTCCCTAGGGTTCAAGCTTTCTCCGTACGAAATTTCATCAAAATCGGTTTATTGGTTTGGTCGTAACTGCGTAACAGACAGAGTTACTTTCGCTGGATGGCATGAAGTATGCCAAATTGGCTGAAAAGAAATCCATACCTACTTGTCAAGTCAAAAATAAGTTAAAAGTTACTTTCGCTGGATGGCATACTTCTACCAAATTGGCTGAAAAGAAATCCATACCTACTTGTCAAGTCAAAAATAAGTTAAAATATACTGTACTTTCATCACATGAATTGTCTATTTTACAGCGACAGACTTGTCACGTAAATTATGCTAATCATACTTAAATTTTTAACAATAAAACTTCAGTAACTACAAAATAATATCTATTATTTTCATCAAAACTTCAGGAACAAGTTTCAGAAAAATAAATACGTTACCGCAACACAAAAGAAAATACATTCGCTTGTAACAACAACTATTGCCACGCCATTTCTTTTTCCAATAGTCGACAAAGTTCTTTTGATATTTGATTAGCCGGCTAATTTAGTAGATTAAACTTGCCGCGCTTTCTATAACTTGGAATATAACACGATAAAGATTTCTTTATACCTATTTCTTGTTTGTTTTCTATTGGACGATATACAGTTTTATTGCTTTTTCTAAATGGATATCATTATTTCTATTAGATACTTAAAATACCATTTTAGTTGAAAAGTTTGCGAGGTGACAATAGTAGGATTTGAAATCGAAGGTCGACTCAGGTTCAATCCTGTTATATAAAAATGTTAATCACCAATCCGTACACCGGAAAGCACGGAAAGCGGCGTCCATACATACGGATGTGTTGATTGTATATTTTTCATGATCCTTGATTTTTTTTCACGGGTTACCTTACAGCTTCCGAAACCGTGTTACGGTCTTAGGGTACCCAGCGGAAGACCAAGTCTCCTTCTTTTAGCCGATGGTATTGTGAGGCGAGTGGCCAGTTTTGTTGAGGTATATTTAGATGGAAAAGCCTCTATGTATGGTTTGTCGGATTATGTTCATAACTTTTTTAATTATAAAAACCATTGGTACTTGCCCGGGATCCGGGATTTTTATGTCTGATTATTATTTATTTACTGAACGTAAGTTGAGCACTATACAGTATTCACCTACCTACCTAATAAATGTACCAAAATTTGATCCTAATGCGTTCACTTGTGATTGAACATACATTCTTTCACTTTAAATCAAAGTATTTATAACTAGCGAATGAGTTATTTTCCGCGTTTGCCTTTCAGCTACCTCTATGCAAAAAAAAAAATGTCGATCCGTTGATCCGGTTTGACATGAAAGAATAACAAACAAACTCATCATCACATTTATAATATTAGATGACAAAGAAGATAATATTAGTTAGGAATGTAAGCAAATAAATAAAATTGCTAAAATAACTTTCTATAACTTGGTGTTAACTAGACAGACCCCGGGTTCGATCCCAGATCCCGGCCATGTACCAATGGGTTTTTTTAATTAAAAACTTATGTACATAATCCGACAAACCACACTTAGAGGCTTTTCCATCTAAATATATATCTCAACAGAACTAGCCACTCGTTAGGTATAGCCTCACAAATACCATCGGCTAAACGAGGAAGACTTGGTCTTCCGCTGGGTACCATGGAACCGTAACACGGTTTCGGGAGCTGAACCCGTGAAGAAAAAAAAAAAAAAAACTTTCTACAAAGTTAACATGTTTCAAACTGCAGAAAAATAAAGGAAGATTTTAATTTGAACAGGATCAGGTGGCTTCAGGCTTCGTTACCATAATAGAGGATTCACGAGAGATGGGTGTTTTGTATGCTCCCAGTGTCTGTGCGGTGCACACAAGTTTAGGGGGCTATTCAGAAATTGAGAATTATACTGTACTAGAAAGCCGTTAACCCTCAAATGGTCGATTTTGACTTATTAATAGAATGTGATAGAGTTCAAAATTCTCTATCTTTCTATCTAGGAACCATTTTAAAAACTGTAATAGTTCCAGAGATATAAAAAAATTTAGGCCGTTAAGTGACAGAATTTTTGACGATTTCTTCTCTTAAAATCGACTAAGCCACACTTCTTAGCTTAATTAACGTTAAAATACTTTAGCTGTCAAATGTGATGATTATTTTCTGATCTTCTACTTAACTAAAAGTACGTTATCTGATTATTCTTGACTAAAGAGACGCAAAACAACTATAACATTTTTAAAGTTAGGCATTGTCTTAGCCATAAAAAACAGTTTCAGAGAAAAACTTAACTAATTAGCAGTTACCATCCCTTAACGCCATTTTAGTTAAGCATGTATTACTGACAATTTCTCGCAGTACTTTGTTAGAAAATAATTTATGCATTTTTCATTATATCGATTAAAATAGGTCGCTAGTGTACAGTAAGTACACTAGCGACCCGGCCTGGCTTCGTCTGGTTATAATGTAATTTTAGATTGTATATCCATAATTTTTCTGAGATAAACTATTCCCAATTTCTCGGTAAATAATCCACCTTTGTCAATGTAATTAGGCATATAGTTACTTATTCGATACATATAAGTGAAATAGCTGTTATTTTTTCAATGGGTTTTACTGAATAGGATTTTTTTCTCTTTCATATTGTAACGAATAGGTACTTAAATCGCACAAATAAATACCTAAACACATCAAGGTCGATAGACGTCTCTAGAAACATCCAGAGAGAATCAAGTACAAACGAAAATGGACCGTATGTGCCTAGCCATAGGTACCAAAATCGGGCGCGGTCGGTGTGTAGGTATTTGGCACCGAGCCGCATCGAGACGCATCTACAACTCTGTACAACAATCTCGGCGTTTCTCGAATGTTCGGAGGGCAATATAAACAGAGGATCGTCGCCGGGAGAACACAGTGCGAATCAGAGCGATCAAAGCGAAACAGTGAACTGGAATTTAGTGCGACTAAGTGTTATTTTAGTGTTTTCATTTATGTAACTGTATTTTTGTGGTGTTGAAGTAAAGTTTGTCTATTTAATCGGTATTTTGAATCTCTTCGAACCCTAGCTCGTAACAAATTGGTGTCAGGAGTGTGGGATTCAAAAATGCCGATTACACCACGTGACTCGTCGTCATCACGGCGACCCAAAACACGACAAACTACTGCTGGACATCACGGCGAGGAGGTCGACGAGGCTGCTGCTGCTGGAGCCGCTGCTGGTGCTGCTGGGAATGCTGCTGGTGGTGCCGGAGCTGCTGCTGCTGCTGCTGGGACTGCTGCTGGTGGTGCTGGAGCTGCTGCTGGAGTTGATTCGGGTGCTGCGGGTTCTGCGGGTGCTCCCCAGGCAACCGACATGGGAATGCTGGTTCGGCTGATGGAGGAGCAGGCCAGACGTCAGGAGGAACAGACTCGACGGCTGATGGAGGAGCAGACCCGACGTCAGGAGGAGCAGGCTCGACGACAGGAGGAGCAGGCTCGACGACAGGAGGAGCAGGCCCGACGACAGGAGGAGCAGACTCGGCAGCTATTGGAGGAGCAGGCCCGACGTCAGGAGGAGCAGGCCCGACGTCAGGAGGAGCAGGCCAGACGACAAGAGGAGGAGGCCAGACTTCGGGAGGAGCAGACTTGCCGGCTGTTAAAGGAGCAGTCTGCTAGCCTTAAGGAGCTGCTTTCAGAATCACTGGGAAAGGTGACTATGGAGGTGAAGCAGCTACAGAGGGTTACAGACATGCACGAGGAGAGAATCGAAGACCTTGACATCCGTTACGAAGACCTCCAACAGCACTATAAGGATCTCCATATGGAAATACAGACAAGGATGAGCGGAGAACAGGATGCAAGACTTAACGACCGCTACGGAGAGTTGGACAGCCGATGCGAGAGGCTCCAGAATGAAGTAAGGAAACTGAAGCTGTCCGCTCCTGTTTCTGGAGGCGTCGTCGTCTCCGGCCCCCGAGTCAAGGTGCCGCCGTACGACGGGACTACGTCCTGGACAGCGTACAAATTGCAGTTCCAAACGGTCGCCTCTGCCAACGGCTGGACAGACGAGCAATCTCTGACCGCCTTGACAGTGGCTTTAAGGGGCCGTGCACTATCGGTTCTGGAGGCCTCTCCAGACAGCTGCACCACGTACGGGAACCTGATCGAGGCAATGGACTCCAGGTACGGCGACAAACACCTGGAGCACGTCTACCGAGCGCAGCTGAGGGACAGGACGCAACATGCTGGTGAGAATCTGCAACAATGGGCTCTGGAGATCGAGAAGATCGTGAGGAAGGCGTACCCATCTGCCGGACAAGAGTTCATTGCTGCGAACCTCGTTCAAGCATTCATCGACGGCATCCGCAGCATGGAGGTCAGAGCTGCAGTTCGACTGGGCCACCACAGCGCCCTGAAAGATGCACTGGCCCATGCTCTAGAGGTGGAAGCCGTGAGACAGGAGCCTCGTTCTCAGCAATTGAGACAAGTGGCGGAGGAGGCTACTCCAACAACGACACCTGTAGCAGAGAGGCGTAGCTACTTACCCCGCTGCTTCTACTGCCACAAGCTGGGGCACCTTAAAGCAAGCTGCCCGGCGCTTAAACGACAAGGCACGGATCAACGAGTGCCGAAACGGGACGTCGGAGCTGATGTCCGTGCCGTAACTACGGAGCTTCCGGGAAACGAGTAACAGCCAGAGCCGCGGGGCGGGTACTGGCTGATCGTGACACAGCCCCAAAAGTTACCATCCAACAAGTTTTCGACGGGAACAGCCTGGTGATCACCGGCGAGGTCAACGGGACGCCATGTGAGATGACGATCGACACAGGAGCAACGCGTACGGTTGTGAGACCTCAGTTGTTGGGACGATCTACGAAAAGAACCAGACGTTCATCTTCCTGTCTGAAACTCTTCACGGCAACCGGTCAGCCAATACCCGCATACGACGAGCTGCCGGTGACACTCAAGGTGGGTGACGGGGAGTATCCACACACCGTCATCGTGGCCGACATTATAGACGACTGCATTCTCGGACTCGACTTTATGAAGCGGTTCCAGTTTGGCATCGACTTGCGCAACGGTGTACTGCAGTGCGGCCAGGAACAGGTATTTTTGAAAGGCGGTTATGCTGGCTATGTGCGTTGTGCCAAGGGCGTCAAGCTGAACCCATACTCGGAAACGCTTGTCGATGTGGAGTTACCAACTAATGGGGACCCCTCCATTACGAGGTGCTCCATCATCGGCCACCTGGAACGTTCTAAACATAAAGGCTGGTTACTCACTCCAACTTTAGTAAACAGCAAGAGTGGACGAGCTGTAGTAAGGGTGACCAACTTCAATGGCGCTCCTGTCACTCTCAGTAAGGATCAAGTCGTGGCGAAGTGCGACGAGGCGAATTGGATGCGGAGCTGCACCCAGGGGAAGCTGTCGGCGGTGAAAAATAACAGTGTAAACCCCTTGGAACTCGTCGATATTTCGAAAAAGGACTTGTCAATCTCCGAGTACAAAAGAGCGAAGGAGATGCTCACTCGTTACATTGACATCTTTAGTGACAGAGATGGGCATCTCGGCAGGACGTCATTGGTGAAACACACCATCAACACAGGCAACGAGTTACCTATACGTCAACGTGCTCGACGAATCCCGGTAGGAAGAGAAGCAGAAGTACAGTGCATGCTGGAAGACATGAAGAAGGCTAATGTCATCGAACCTTCTTTGAGCCCATGGTGTTCTCCGGTTGTGCTAGTTAAGAAGAAGGATGGCAGCACTCGCTTCTGTGTGGATTATCGTCGACTGAACGACGTAACCAGAAAGGACAGCTACCCTCTACCCCGGATTGACGACACCTTGGACAAGTTGAGTGGGAACCAGTGGTTCTCAACACTGGATTTGAAGAGTGGATACTGGCAAGTGGAGATCGATCCCAAGGACAAGGAAAAGACTGCTTTCTCGACCGGAAATGGACTGTGGCAGTTCAACGTCATGCCTTTCGGGTTATGCAATGCTCCCGCTACGTTCGAAAGGCTGATGGAAGTTGTGCTTGCGGATCTCGTTGGAAAAGCTTGCCTAGTCTACCTGGATGACGTCATCATCATGGGACGCGACTTCGACGAGCACGTGAGGAATTTAGAAAGAGTGTTTGCCAAGTTGAAGCTCGCGAACCTGAAATTGCATGCCAAGAAGTGTAGTTTCTTCAAGAAACGTGTAAATTACCTCGGGCATGTAATTACAAAGGATGGCGTAGAAACCGACCCTGTAAAGACAGTAGCTGTACGAGAATGGCCCACCCCACGGAACAAAACAGATGTTCGGGCGTTTCTTGGTCTGTGCTCATACTACCGCCGCTTCGTATACGACTTCGCGGGAGTAGCCAAGCCCCTACATCGACTGACGGAGGACAAGCGTTCGTTTCAGTGGACTGAGGACTGTGAGAAGTCGTTCCAGGAACTGAAACAACGACTGTGTGAAACACCTGTATTGGGCTACCCGGACCAAGTCGGCGAGTTTGTGGTGGACACAGACGCAAGCAACATCGCCATTGGAGGTGTGCTGTCACAACGGAAGGGGGACAAGGAAGTTGTGATAGCGTATTTCAGCAAGGCTCTGTCAAAACCAGAAAGGAACTACTGTGTAACCAGACGCGAACTTCTGGCCGTAGTGAAGACAGTACGACACTTCAACAAGTATCTCATCGGAAGGAAGTTCAAGCTACGGACAGACCATGCGGCGTTGAAATGGTTACTTCAATTCAAGGATCCTGAAGGACAAGTCGCTCGATGGATCGAGCAGTTACAAGAATTCGATTTCACGATCGAACATCGACGAGGACGGATGCATGGCAACGCTGACGCACTGTCACGCAGGCCGTGCCCTGAAGATTGTAAACACTGCTCGAGGCGTGAAATCAGTGATTCTGTCATCAAAGTGATTACGACTAACAACCTTAGTGACGAATGGGCGAACGAAAGGACGAGAGACGAGCAACTCAAGGATAACAACTTGGCGCCGATAATGGAATGGAAGACGCAGAATGTTCCAAGGCCCGGCTGGAATATTGTATCAGCAATGAGTTCCACCACGAAAAGCTACTGGGCTCAGTGGGAAAGTCTAGTGCTGCACAACGGGTTGCTGTACCGCAAGTGGGAGTCGCCAAGTGGACAGGAGACATTGATGCAGCTGGTCGTGCCTAGGTCAAAGGTGCGCACAGTGCTTGAGTCCGTGCACGATGGATCCTCGGGAGGACATCTGGGCATGAATCGAACCCTGGCGAAAATCAGGAAACGATTTTATTGGGTTCATTGCCGGCAAGATGTCGAGGATTGGTGTCGCAAGTGCACAGTATGTGCGGCCGTGAAGGGACCTACGACACGTACGAGAGGACGTATGCAGCTGTACAATGTTGGCGCCCCATGGGAACGAATTGCGGTGGACGTTGCTGGACCGTTCCCGGGCACTGAAGACGGGAACAAGTACTTCATGGTCGTGATGGACTACTTCACGAAGTGGCCGGAGGTCTTCGCAATTCCCAACCAGGAAGCGACAACAGTGGCGACTAAGTTGGTCAACGAAGTATTCTGCAGGTTCGGGCTACCATTGGAGATACATTCTGATCAAGGGCGTAACTTTGAGTCGCAGTTGTTCCAGGAAGTATGCCGTCTCCTGGGAATAAATAAAACGAGGACTACGGCGTATCACCCACAGTCCGACGGAATGGTTGAAAGGTTTAACCGCACTTTGGAGACGCATTTGGCGAAACTGGTTGAGGATCACCAGAGGGACTGGGACCGATATATTCCCTTGTTCTTGCTCTCATATCGATCCGCAGAGCATGAAAGCATAAAGGTGACTCCTGCTTATGCCAACTTTGGGAGAGAGCTCCGACTACCAGTTGATCTCCTGACCGGCGGACCTCCGGATGCGCCGCAACCTGTAAGTGACTACGTATCGAACCTGAAAAACAAGATGTGCGACATACATGACCAGATTCGTCAGAGCAGTCTTGTGGCCAGTACAAAGATGAAGACCAGGTACGATAGGAACTTCAATAGTAACGGTTTTGACGAGGGATCGTTGGTGTGGCTGCACAACCCGAAACGCCGAAAAGGCAAATCTCCCAAGCTGCAGAACCGCTGGGAAGGTCCGTATAAGGTCATCACGAGGATCAATGACGTGACCTATCGGATCCAACGATGCCCGCGTGGGCAGTTAAAGGTTGTCCACATTGATCGACTAGCCCCTTACAAAGGCTCGAATATTGCTCGGGACGAGCAAGTCTAAGCGGGGGGCAGTGTAACGAATAGGTACTTAAATCGCACAAATAAATACCTAAACACATCAAGGTCGATAGACGTCTCTAGAAACATCCAGAGAGAATCAAGTACAAACGAAAATGGACCGTATGTGCCTAGCCATAGGTACCAAAATCGGGCGCGGTCGGTGTGTAGGTATTTGGCACCGAGCCGCATCGAGACGCATCTACAACTCTGTACAACAATCTCGGCGTTTCTCGAATGTTCGGAGGGCAATATAAACAGAGGATCGTCGCCGGGAGAACACAGTGCGAATCAGAGCGATCAAAGCGAAACAGTGAACTGGAATTTAGTGCGACTAAGTGTTATTTTAGTGTTTTCATTTATGTAACTGTATTTTTGTGGTGTTGAAGTAAAGTTTGTCTATTTAATCGGTATTTTGAATCTCTTCGAACCCTAGCTCGTAACAATATAATCTGTCACAAAGCTTTTTTTTAAAGCGCTTATTTACCTTTACTATTTAATTATATACATCGCGTTTTATTGTAGCTTATTAAAAAATCAAAATAATCATGATTTCATTATTTTTGACCAATAAAAAAAATTATGAAATAATAATTATTTTGAATTTTCAATAAGAAATTTTCTTTTATTATCTCTTAAATTCAAATTCTACAAAATTATTTAGGTAAGTATCAATTTTTTCTATTTCCGAAAACCACTACGGCTCAATACGCGAAAATAGTGGAATTGTGTTATTAAAAGATTTTTCCAAATTTACCATGTGTAGAAAGTAAGGAAAAACATAAAAAATAATGGGTTAGATCTCTTATTCGGCCCCCGTTTACGCGTCATGTGTTCGTATTCAATGAAGCGCTTGCGATTCAAACTGAAGTATTTCATATTGTGCAATCTCTTTCACGAGCGGACAATACCAGACGCATCACTCAACGTCACCAGAGCTCGAATATTTTTGCATCTCTATAATACTTAAGAGGGGTGTAATTCTATTGTCGGCAAAACATACGGCTTTGATGGATAGGTCTGCGCTTTAAGTTTGAACAAGATATAAGGTATGTATGCATCTATTTCCGTAAATGTAATTGCTCGACTGATTCCTTTTCAATTTTTATAACTATACTAGCTTACCACCACGGCTTGGTTCGCAGACATTTTTGAAATGTGGCATAAATAGCCCTCCAACTAACTCTTTACAGAAAATTAAGTCGATCCGTCGCTTTGTTTTGAGGTGAAAGTAGAACAAACAAACAAATAAATAATCACGCTTTCGACTACCTACTAGCTTCATAATTTTTTTTTTCTTTCTCTAAACAAATCTTAGTCGCATACGATTTTGAAAATCATGCAGCTGTTGTATTAATGCCTATTGCCCACATTCTGCAACTTAGTGGCAAGTTTGTCGCTCCAATTCACTGGACGGAAGAGTCACTTATAAACTGACACTATTAACACTGAAGAGCTATTTTCAGCGGTACGGACGATGACTAACATACCCTCTGAAGTTTGAGAAGTAAATTAAAGAATTGAATTATTAAGATAGTCTAAAATAATATTGCAAAGGTATTAAATGTTAATTGAAACTAACGTGGAATCCCCTCACGAGTTTCCTTACGACTCCCGGAGCCATGTTATCAATCCCACGCATGGTACCCAGTGGCAGGACCGACGGGTATAGTGGGTACCTCCACCCACTCGGAATTTGACAATTTACTAACTAAGTGAATTTCGCTCAAAAAATCCAGACCCATTTTCTAGGCTAACTACCCATTCGGACACAACACAACTTTGCCTAGCAGAAGGTGAAATCCTTCTCTTTTATCCCATGGTATTTGCGAAGCTATACCTAATGAGTAGCCAGTTAATTGAAGTATATTAGATGGAACAGCCTTTAGCCTCTTTTTAATTATAAAAAAAACCATTGCTGCATATTATATGGTATGTAAATACCAGACGCCTTAAATGGATGTTATTGCTATTTATTTATCTATAAAACAATACAATATTATTAATTTATTAGAATACATTAATCAACTATTAGGGTAGCGTCGCAGAAATAAAATATGACAATAGTCCTGCGCAGTGCTGCGCTGTCAAAAGCGATGATGTATTTGAACGTTTTCAGAAGAACCACGGAGCGCTTTGTCAAAGTCCGCCATTAGAGGTCATCGCTCATGGCGTGGTCGTGTTAGAACTATGGAGTGGAGGAATGCTTTTCAAACTCGAAACATTTTGAATCTCATAAGTACAAAATTAGAAATAGGTATTGTTGTGACCAAACGGATTTTGTTAAAATTTTATTCAGGACTAGATTATGCTATGGGAATAAGGTAAGAGCCTGAAATGTAGTAGAGCCATGGCATTTTATTTTTATCCCTAACGAGTGGCAATTAAGAAATTACAGAAGAAGGCTTATCTTTCTATTTTCCCTGAATTGGAAATACTTAGTTTGAGAAATATGTGTAGGTACGAATTGGGTACGAAGTATAGAATTTGTTACCATAACTTTAGAAATAGATTTTAGCAATTCGAAGATTGGTTTTAAAGTACCTACTACAACTTTATTTTTTTTACCTTAAAATAAAATCTAAAAATTAAATAAAACTAAGTAAATCTGGAATTGTGGCAAGAATACTGGCTGCATTTTCTCGCTGCATCGCGATGCTGATTCGTTGAGCGAGAAAAGAGCCAGCCCTCCTGTCACTAGAGAAGATGATGATATGTCGTGGGGATTTTTTTAAATATTTTTTTGGCATTCGAACCTACTATTATTTTTACTATTACTTTAATTACAAAATTACAATGAAACTAAACTATACATTTTCATAATTTATTCGAATTTATTTTAACAAATCCGAATTCCGCTTTATTTTCAATCGAGTTGCAAAAGTGTGCTTTTAACAATAGCTAAGCCGGCACTAAAGGGAAAACGATGAATCAAAGATCAAGAAATCCAGAACGATAGAGTTCTATTTATTTAATTTTGTACTTCGTCGCGTGTATAAAGTAAGAATTTCTTTCTATATTTCCTTTTTAACCGAACTTCAAAAAGAAGGAGGAGGTTTACAATTCGTCGGAATCTTAATTTTTTTTTATGTATGTTCCCCGATTACTTGAAGACGCCTGGACCGATTTGGAAATTTTTTTTTGTTTGAAAGGGTATACTTCACAGATTTTTTTAGTGAAAATTGGTTCAGTCGTTTTTTTAGAAATTTTGAAAAAACTGACTTTATAAGTAAATTTTTCTTAATATCTCGATGAAATATTTACCCATTTTGACGACTTATTTTTTTAAGGATATAATAATTTTTCGACATTATCTTACAGACATAATGACGAAAATCGGTTCAGTACTTTTTCAGAAATTCAGTAATTTATCTCTGTTTACGGCTGAAAATTATGTATCAGAAAAAAGCCTTAGCAACGGTTGCTATTGACACGAAGTTGTCAATTTTTGTATCGACGGTGGTCTAACGGCTAAAGGTATGGTATAGTATGGTGCAGCTTAGGATGCAAATGGTTCAAATCCCATCCACAGCAGTAATTTTTTTTTATTTTTCCATATTTTTTTTATTTGCGTTATTATTTGTCTCTCAGGGCAGCAAAATCACTTAAAAGGGAAAAATAAATTTACTTTAAAAAAAAAAGTGTAACGACTTCAAAAATTTATACTGAAAAGTAAGAAATAATAAATATTTCGTCGTAGAATTTGAAGACGGTTGGTGCCAAATTTGAAATAACTTAGTTCCCAAATTCACTAATCTAGACAATTCATTAGGAACCTACGATCATCAGTACAAACATAGATAATATTGAACAGATCTTTATCTTCTTAGATGTTTATTACTTTGTATCCTAATTTGGCACCAACCGTCTTCAAATTCTACGACGAAATATTTATTATTTCTTACTTTTCAGTATAAATTTTTGAAGTCGGTACACTTTTTTTTTAAAAGTAAATTTTTGTTTCTTATTAGTATAGTAACATCAATCTGTTGGTTTCTTACTGAGAAAATGACATACACCGTCGTTTAGTACGGAACCCTAAAAAAAACCGCACAAGACAAGTGAGTAGAGATAATAAGGTCCCGAGCATATAATAAGGTGCGTCAGTGGCCGAGTGGTTAAGACGTCTGGTATTAACTAGGCTGACCACGGGTTCGATCCCGGATCCCGGCCATACCAAAGAGTTTTTTAATTAAAACTTATGTACATAATCCGACAATACACACTTAAAGGCTTTTCCATCTAAATATACCTCAACAGGTATAGCCTTCAAAATCATCGGCTAAATGAGGAAGACTTCGTCTTCCGCTGGGTACCCTGGGGCCGGCAACGGTTTCCGGGAGAGCTGTAAGGTAACCCGTGAAGAATAAAATAATAATAATATACCTCAACAGAACTGGCCACTCGTTAGGTATAGGCTAAACGAGGGAGACTTGGTCTTCCGTTGGGTACCCTGGAACAGTAACACGGTTTCGGGAGGTGTAAGGCAATCCGTGATGAAAGAGAAAGTCTCTCCTTAAATTTTTAAGGATGTTGCAATACTGTTTATTTTCTATTTAGTTTTATTTATTTGCTTTGGTGCCCGTTATAATTTTAATTGGCAGTATATTTTCATCTCAACTTTACATGAAATGGATTATGTTTTCTTATATTGAAATTGAGCTTTAAAACTGTAGACACACATGCTGTGATTGACTGAGACGGACGGTCGGACTTAACGATCTTATAAGAGTACGTCTACGGAACCTTAACAATGAAAAAATAAATTATGAAAATAAAAAGAAAATCAGTGATAATATTACAAAATTAATTTAAAATTAAACTTAATTACGAGTGTTGATGAACAGCGTCAACATCGGAGATGAAATTTTGGCTACATTTCCTTGTTAGAGTGAACACACAGCTGTTGCTACGCACCTGCCGCGAGAACTTTCCTTTTCAATAAATTCAAAATTTTCAGACAGTTTTCCTCTGAATATTTCTGTAAAGATATTATTCGTTTTAATATTTAGCAATAACAATTTATTAAGTCTCTTTTTAGTCAATTCCTTCCATTTATTGCTATTTCCATATTGTAAAACAGACAGTAAATGCAATGTCATTGAACCAATTATTGCTCTCTTATTTAGGAAGAGTACGACTTCATCTTCAGATTCATCCAATGAAAAATATTTGAAGTATTTCTTACAGAAAATCCCAAATTGAAATACTTGAATCTCTCTGTAGACAAACGGAAGTCATTGCACGCTAAGACATCAATTAAAACAAATAACAAGTACAAAGACGATCTTTAGCGAATTTAACATCCAAAGCAAACCGCAGCGTACAATAGAAAAGTTTATTACTTCTCCCCCGATGTAAAGTCAGGTTTCTCGTTAAAAGGCAAATATTTGCAGTGAACGTAGACGTGTGAGTACAAGTAAATAATTAAGCCTACGCTCTGGTAACGAGATGAATGTTTGCGGACTACCACCGAATGTAATTAAGAGTTTAACAAGAGTTTGAAAATAACACAATTATTATATTATCACAACGCGTTAACTTCTGGTAACTCGCAGTTTTTAACGAACATTGTAGCTGGGTGCTTTTGCAGTGTAAGTTATGAAACTCAAATATTTAGGAGAAATTTCACTGCATGATGACATTTTAGTTTGTTTAGTCTGGTGGTTAGGCTGGTACGTGTTCTATTCCCAAGAATTTGCACGGGATCATTTGCATATTATAAATGCGAAAGTGTGTTTGTTTGTCTTTCTTTCACACCACAACAGAGTAACGAATCGATGTGTTTTTTTTGCTGGAGGGTCTGAGAGTGAGGGTAATTTTTATCACGGAAATCTTTCGGGATAACTTCTTGTCAAATTTCAAAACTATCCACGGGCGAAGCCAGGGTAGAAAGCTAATAACTAAATAAATATACCTAGGACCTAAAAAACCGGTCGGTGGCCGAGTGGTTAGGCAGACCACGGGTTCTATCCTGGATGTCGGCCATGCACCAATGGGTTCTTTTTGTAATTAAAAACTTATTTACTTCCATCGAAATATACCTCTACAGAACTGGTCACTCGTTAGGTATAGCCTCACAGATACCATCGTCTAAAGAAGGAGACTTGGTCTTCCGCTGGATACTCTGGTACCGTATAAATTAATAAACTTTTAATTTTCGAAATACAGAGGTTTGAAATTTTGTATCGCTAAAAGTAGCTTTTTAAGTAGATCTCAAGTCCTTAGATCAAGTCCCTAAATCCAAGTACCCAATTTAAAATTACTTTACAAGCAATTTGCTTTGTTCCAACCTATTTTTCATAGTTCCACATCACTAAACAAAAGCTTCATGGATAAACTTGTCCATATTCAATTCTAACGAGACCCCTACCTTTCACGGGTCGTCTGCATAAGAAATGCCCTTTATTTGTCTTAATAAAGTAACTGCGCGTTGTGGCGAGGTCGCCCTGATAAAGTAATCCGGCAGGTCACACTTCGTCACTGTCGTGGTTGCGGCTAGCTCGCCTTCGACGCTGCCGGGATTATGGGACACATGTACTTGCCACACGGACTAAATAAAACACAATAGCAACTTGTTCACGAACTGAAAATTTATTCGAGTTTGAAATGATCAATTAGGATTCCATATTTTCAAATCTTCTTACTAACGGGTGAACGGATTTGGAAACAATTTAGAACAAAAACACCTGGTAAATACATAAATATTCATTTTTTCGGTTTCTGGGTATGTATGGAAAGATTGACTAGAAAGGTTTATATGGCTGAAGTGAAAGGAAATGCTGACAGAGGACGACTTAGGTGTACTTTTATTGAATATAAAAAAAATGTATTGATTGATGGAAATATTAAAAGTAGGTACACACAATCGCCGAGCATGTATGAAATGTATGATAAATATAAAAGAAGCGAAAGAGGTATGTCAGGATCGTAACAAATGGCTTTCTATTATCTCTGCCTACACCTCTTGGGATGAAAGGCGTGATGATAGATAGATAGATAGATTTGAGATCACAATTCAAAAGAACAGAATGCTTTCTAACAAGTGAAGGTATTAGGATTGGAATTAATTATGTTCAAAAATATCTTCCATTACTAACTACAGTTTTTTTAATTTTTTATTTATATTTATTTTTTATTAATTTAAACGGGACGGAGGATGGGTTGACCAGAAAGATAAGTAGTGTCTTCTATGTAGTTTTATGTAGTTCATCAAAATCTTACTAAGGGACCAAACGTAATACGCAAAAAAGGGTTGTTTACAGTAAAATAAATTAAAGCAGAATTGGGGCTCTCGGTTTTGGCACATAGATTTTTGGGTCAGTGCTTAAAAATGCCACCGTATTTGTCTTAATAAGCCGGGATCGGTTCGGAAAACCCTTCCGATAGAGCGATACTGGGTCAGAATACACTTCGTCACTGTCCAAGTTTGCCGTCGACGATCTACTCTACTGGATTATCTAACACATGTTCGACTTTGCGGGTTGCGACGCAAAGCTAGGGATTTTACACGCTTTTAAAACTCATATATGCCTCGATAAATAATTACAAAAAATAAAAAAAAATAACATCGCAACGAACTCAGTTTTACGCGCGACTTATTTTGTCCATGGTCTATTATTAAAATCGATAAGATAACCAAGGATAAGATAAGATAGACCAAGATTTACGTACCAGAAACATGAGGAAGTACGACTTCTCAACAAAACCTGTCTTGCGATAATGCACAAAACAGACTTCAGCAACTCAAGTATTGTACAAAAAATATTAGAAATAGCAAGTTCTAGTTAATTGATCCATAAAGTATGTGAAATTATCTTTATTCAAAATGTAAAAAAACACATAGTCGCAAAGTTGGTTGAAAATATGCGTGAAATTGTTGACTTTCAGGGCTTCATAAAACCTAGGTGTAGCTGATATTGAGATATTTTATACATTTAGTATAAAGATAATTTCATATACATTTAGGATCCATTAACTAGAACTTGCTATTTCAAATAAGTTTTGTACAATACTTGAGTTGCTGAAGTCCGTTTTTGTATGGGACAAAAATCATGAGGCGGCCCCGGATAAAATTCCATGTCAATGCGGATTTTCTAGAATATTTCGTGTTACCGGCCTACTCTACAGCGGAAGAGTATACCTAATAATCTTTCTCATAATAACCTACAAGGAGTGGCCTTTCTGTTGCAGTTTATGAGATTAAAACGCAGTTTACTAATGTTTGTCGAATTATTTTTACTTAATTTTTGTCCGTCCGTCTGTCACAGGGCTGTATCTTTTGAACCGTAATAGGCATACAGACACTTGAAATTTTGACAAAGTGTGTATTACTATGGCCGCTATAAAAACAAATAATAAAAATAAAATAAAGTTAAACATTATAGAGAGTGTGAAAAACGTGTATTTTGGTCGATCTTAATAATGGCAATAATGGCAATACATATAAACGTTGGCCGGATTTTTAAGAATTATGACATATTTGAGAATTATGTGAGAACACGCTAAGCCTGAATCGGTGGACCTCAAGAGTGCACTAAGGAGGGACTTATAAATCCATTCCTAGTGGAGTGACAATGTTTATAAGTTATGACGATTACAGTTTGTAAATATACTCTTCAAAAGAAATAATACATCACGCATTTTATCCCAAGAGGGGTAGGCAGAGACAATCGAATGCCATTTGCTACGATCCTGACGTACTTACCTCTTTCGCTTCTTTTATATTCATCATACCTTTCATATATGCTCGGCGATTGTGTGTACTTTTAACATTGCCTTCGATCAATTTTTTTTTATATGTACACCTAGGTCGCCCTCTGCCAACATTTCCTTTCACTTCAGCCATATAAACCTTTTTAGTCAGAATAAGTCATAATAAAAAAGTAATAAACGAACACGTGTTTTATTATTTTTGTCAATTGACATTTTTATGGAAATCGTTTTTCCTCCATGCATAAAGTAGATGATTCCAATTGACAAATACTATCGAGCACACTACTAACAATATATATATCTAATTATTCAATCAAGTAGGTCACAAAATAACTACTCTATATGGAAATCAGTACAGAAAATCCAAGAATAGATTATATTGCAATGACAAGCTAAAATGAAGTGACAAAGCGTGTTTTTCTAACTAGAGCGGCGCGGGTCAGGCTATGCGACTTATCGCGCTAATTCTAAAAGAGCCGCACGAAATTTTCCGCTCAATAATTTTACCTCCGAGTTCCCCCCGTTTAATTATATTAGGTGAGTACGTGCCTTTAATAGGGCTTCACAATGCGGTCTTGATTGGGAAAGAATCACGGATTATTTGATTCTTTATTTTATTCTTCACTTTGTTTGCTTTCTGATATTTTTCTTATTACATTATCAAATGATTGTTTATTTACACAAATAAACTGGTATTGGTAAATTAATTGCCTGATTTAGGTGTGCCACGAGAAGCCAAAAAAGTTGGTGCATTTTTTTTTCTTCACGGGTTTTATGCTCCTGGCACCGTGTTATCGGTAGGGTACCTAGCGGAAGACCAAGTCTCCTTTATTAGCCGATGATAATTATGAGACCATACCTAACGAGTGGCCATGGAAAAGCCTCTGTTGGATTATGTAGGAACGTAAATTTTAATTATAAAAAAGCCCGTCCATAGCCAGGTTTGAACCGTGGCCACGCGTGGTCCGCCTAGTGAGGCCTAGTTAATACCACTTGGCCACCGACGCACCTTTTTTGTTCGATATAACAAAGTAATAATGCTACATCCAAAGCGATGGATATATTTTTCGCACTTGTGGTAATAATAATATCGATAAAGTTTAATGAACCTCTATCACAGTAAATGATTCTACTTAATGGTCGAAATTCTCTTTTATTATGTCGAAAGTAGTAAAATTTACTCTCCTTAAAAAATGTCGTAGTTAGCTCCAGCTATGAGTATATGAGCGAACCGCTTAACGACGTCAGCATAAAGATAATAGGAAAAAGTTAAATTATGTCGAAGTGGCATCTCTCGCCCGCGTGCCTACGTTCCACGGTTATAAAAGTTGAATTTATAACCGGAATTATTCCACTTTCTTCCTTAATTTCACCACTTTTCCACTTCGGGCGTTCAGGTGCATTCTATGAAGTCAACTTTTTTTAAATAGCCGCTGGATGAAGCGGGTATTCGTTTCACGGTTTGGTGGAGTAAAAGTTTTTGCTTTCTTGAATTGTTAGGGTTCCTTTAATTTTCTACTTCATCGACTAATAATCGATGTTCACTGTCTATTTTTTTTAGTAAAATTGAAATATTTTGTAGACTCTTATCTTTCCTCGGTATTTTAATGCCTCGCCTTATAAACATATTCCATATATTATCACGTTGTGTTACCCATTATTCCATATCAAGATGTGTAGGCTTAAAAATACAATCCATAATGCTACGATCCGGACATACCTGTGCCTTTCTCCTTGTAATCAGCCACAAACAACCTTGTGTCCTTTAAGCAACACGTAAATGTGACGATTTCAAGTCTTGACAATTGCTTAACACCAGGCAGTGGTAGAGTTTTGTCTAACAATAAAAACACCGTTAAATATTAAAAACTTGATAATTTAAGACAATACTCATACGGGAGCGTCCTATCCTAAATCTATGGTCAGAATCGTAGCAAATCGGATTCGATTGTCTCTGCTTATACTTCCTGAAACAAAACTCGTGACAAATCTTAATCCTATCTAATATTATAAATGCGGAAGTTTCTTTGTTTATCCTTCTTTCACGTCAAAACAGGGCAACGGATCGACTTGATTTTTTTGCACAGGGATATTATAGCTGAAGGGCTTTAGAGGACCGGAAAAGCATCGAAATTCAAAATGTTTCCCGGGCGAAGCCAAGGCGGAAAGCTAGTAGGAATTAAAATCATCAGCATCTAATCTAATGTAACATTTCAAAGACCTCTTCCTTTGTCCTTTGGACTTGGACACTACCTCTACAATAGCCAAGAGAGCGTCAAATATAATAAAGAAATATATTGGAAAACGGTATGTATTTGAAAATTTCATGCGTTACGAATTTTCTGAACCCTGAATACACAGTAGGTATTTCAAGTATCAAACGACCTTCTCTATTACTTACGGGTCGAATCATGAGAACGAAACTCACTTGCGCACCACTGCCTTGGAGCTAAGAATTCTCTTTTTATCCTACTTCAGCAATTTATTGTATTAGAGCTAATTTTTATTTATTTTCTAATATAAGTAGATTACTTTAATGTGACATTATTATTGTAACCAGGCGCTGACTTTACTCGCCCTCCAAGTTGATTAAAATTAAATATACAGTTTCAGTCTATCGTATAATTGAATAAATCTAGAAATTTAACTTTTAAAAATTCAAATCTGAAACAATTTTGGCGTAATTTAAAAAGCTTTTTTCTTTTGAAATGAACAAAAAAGTAATAAATTACTTTGTTTCGTTGTTTATCAAAAAGCCTATTTGAACGAAGCAACATCGTTTTGCTCTCAAACAACGCATCGATTCTCTTCTCGGAACGTAACTTAGTACGAAGTCAAAGTTGCCTCAGGCAAAATCCATAAGAGCGTTTTGCCACATGATCGCTTTCACGATTTGCCAAGAAAATAAAGTACTCTCTAACACTGAAACCGCTTTTCGCCAAAACTTGATAAAACTGGATATTGTAGTATAACTGTACTTATTCGTTGAAGTTTCCATACGATTAAGAACAGATATATTAAGCTTTTAAGAAATAAAGTTGCGCTGAGGTTGAGAAAAAGTAGAATTTTATTTTGGGGCGAAATAAAGCGAACGTTGCGGAAAAACTGAGTTGTAACCTGAATGATGGATGAGTGTGTCACAGAAATGGAACATTTACCTTTATAAGTTTATTTAGACTTAAAGGAAGCTGTGTTTACATAGGCAGTTATACATATATATTAAGTCTACTTACAATTTAACAAATAAAATATACATACAAACTCATTTACCTTTTTAGGTATAATATTATAATAGACTAGCATTTCCCCCCGGCACCGCTAATGGAATGTTTTGTTGGTTGGCGTTTATGTTTATTGATCTCTGCTCCTTTGGGTAGTAGCGTGATGCAAACTTAGCTTTCAGAAGACATTTTGAAAAAAGAACTTTCTAGATTGAAATATGTATTTACAACTAGCTTGCCGCCCTGGCTTCAACCGTGGAGCCCATATCAACTTTCATCCTCTATTATGTTCTTGAGTTTTTCAAAAAAACCAATAGAAAAAAGCACTTTCCGTTTTTCCCGCATTATCAAATTTTCGGGAAACTTTTCAAATTTTTCTTTCTATTCCCTAATCACCTTATTCTGACTACTACGAACATTTAAAAAAAATTGCAAAATCAATCTGTTCTCAAGTGATGCGCTTACCAACGCTATTAATTTTTATTATTACCTACCTATTATATCTATAGTTATCTCTATATATATTATTTCTCAAAGGTGTTTTTTTGTCAGTATCAAATATCCACCTTAATACCTACTGTATCAAAGTAAATTTTTGATACGCCATTTTGAAGATTACTTTTCCTTCTAATGACAAAAATAAACCAACAAATCAAAACTAAATGATTCTTTTAAAATTAGACTAATTTATTTATTTTGTAAAAGACGCCATCTATTGGAGATAAGTTGAACTATGACAACAATATTAATACTAACGGTACGAAGTATTCGCACGAGTTATCTTCTCGTATTATAAAGAGGTAAAGTTTGTAAGTTTGGGCTCAAACTACAGAACCGATTCTAAAAATTCTTTCACGAATAGAAAGCTACGATATCCATGATTTTATTTTGATCGAAAATATCCACGGGCGAAGCCGGGGGATGAAACTTAGTCTTGGATAAAGCTCTAAACACGACATTTTCACAGTGTTAACAGAGTTTCATTTTATCGCACAAATACAATAATTTTACCCATGGGGCATGTTAAGAAGTTCGTATTGAAAGACGTTCGAGTTTCTCGGCTGTACAAAGTAAGAGCGTAACGGAATGCTTTGGTGTTAATTTGAAACTTGCAATTTTGGATGTAGTACGCTGTACGCTCCGAAAATACAAATCAAAGTGTTTAAACACTGTTGGACTTTACTTTCATTTGAATTTGAGTGTCTCTAGAAATAGTGGAGCTGGAGAAATAAAGTTTTACTGCTTTGAATTTTAGTACTTACTTAGAGTTAGGAAATTCAAATTACTGTTTAGTTATATAAAATGCACTGGTATATGGCCGGAATCAGGGATCGAATCTGTGGTCTGCCTAGTTAAAACCAGACATCTTAACTATTCGGCTAACGATCGCAGTTTTAATTGTATTGAATATTCACTGAAATAACATCATCTTCGCACTGGGCATTGATTAATATTAGATTTTTATTCTTTGGAGATTTTTTGGAATTGATGCCGGAAGTCATAATATTTATATTGAATATAATATTAACATTTTACCATGAATTCCATTAGGTAATTTTTTTTCAAAAATATTAACGCATACAGACAGACATACAGAAAAGCAGACAGATACAATGGGGGAGTTTAGGTTTCACGGTAAAATATTATTTTTGCTAGGCTATTGAAATTTAATTGGGCCAATATAAGCCAGATTTACCCAATCGAGTTTCACATAGCTGTAATAATGAATTTCTTGAAATTAGGTACGTTATTATAAGATCTAAAATTTTTACTCCCACACGCCACTGGTTTCTAACCGATTTCTCGAATTCTGATTTACTTTAAAAATATGAGTACAAAACGTTTAATATTCCCACTGCGATCTAGAATTGTACGAAAACAAATGTATGATTTACTGCAAAATTTCGCTCTCGTTATCTTGGTTGGGGTTGCTTGATTTACACGAAGCTTCGCGGCGAGGTTTGATATCGCGCTTTGGGAATCGGACGATCTCCAAACCTGCATAAACACAAACAAAAGTAATCATTGAGCTTATCTTTAAACGGAAAATAAATTACACATAGGTAGCAATTTGGATCTACATGTGTGTATGATAAAAATATATCTAACATTTTGACTTTAAAAATAAATACTCATTTCTGTATAAATAATAACTTTACGACTGGCCAAAGGCACCGATAAAATTGTTTATATTAACACAGGTAGCTATTCCATACAACTTCAAGTTCAAGAGAACTGTCGATTCTACGTCATGTCACGGCGACCGACGCACGCGTTTAATCCTGCCCGCGCTGTGATAGTTGTGATTAATAAGACATATCACAGTCGGCGAGATCATCTTAGATACCGATTAATCGGCATATTGATTGTATAAAGCCTCGTTTCCCAAAGTGGTCTAATATGGACCCCCAGGGGTCGATTCCTACTTGCTGAAAGGTCTACGTTAGCAAGGAAAAAGTAATACGGTGGTCTACAGAAAATTAAAAAACAAACCGTTTGGGAACCTCTGGAAGTACAAATATCTTATTTAAGTCGACGCATTACAGCGCAACGAACTCAGTTTTACGCGCGACTTATTTTGTCCATATTTCTTTAGAAATATGTGAGCAAGATGTATTACTATTAAAATCGATAAAAGGATAAGCTATGATAGACCAAGATTCACGTACCAGAAACATGAAGCAGTACGATTTTTCAATAAAATCGGTATTTCGAAAAACACGTAAAGGACCTCGGCTTTTCTACGTTTTTACAAAAACTATTAGGATTATCAAATTTTAGTTAGTGTATTCTTAAAATATGTGAAATTATCTATCTTTTAATGTCGAGAAAATTGTAAATTAGTAATTATATTAAGAGAACTCGAGTCGCAAACTTGACTGAAATACGCGTGAAATTGAGGATTTTCAAGGCTTCATAAAACTTAGGTGTAACTGATTTTAGTTATTTCCTTTCCATGAGAAACCTTAGAATATATTTATCATTGAAAAGCAAATTTAATTTCGAGCCTAGCACATACAGATATTGCGTAAAACTGGAAAAACGAAACATCTGATTTGTATGGGACAAAAATCATGAGGCGTCCCCTTAAGTATTAATTTTTTACCCACGATGGAACGGAGACGGATATGGGTTTGGGGAAAGAGGGTGCTTGTGTGTTTGTATGTCTGTTGCCATTTTCCTCCAAAATAGCTGCACCGATTTTAATGCGGTTTTTTGCATTACATCAGAGACAATTCAGAGCAGGTTCTTAGATATGTTTGATGAAAATTGGGCAAGCACTTTCAGTCAGAGCCTTTGTAGGAATCTCGACTTCCATTTAATTGAGCGACTTCTAGTTTATGCTGAAATATTTATGAGACCATGCATAACCGACTGACACCTTTAAACCCTCCTCCTTTCCAAAATAAATTCCCCCTAAAAGAAAACCTAAGTTGTTTAAAAAAAACCCGGTTGCAAAGTGTGAACCATTGCACGAGTGTACACGTGAACATTTAAAAAGCATTAAATAATTCATATTCTGGAGTTTTTTAATTGTTAAATTAATAAATGAAAATGCCCTCGAGGCACGAGAAGTATATAGTTTTAAGGAAATTGGTGCTCAGCATTTTGGCTCTAGTGAAGATGGGCTAGTTCATCATTATGTTTACCTAGATCACATTTAAACTTCTTCTAACAATGTGCATTAATAATCTTCATTAATAATTGTATATGAAATCCTCAGATCTGGTCCTTTGACATTTTTTTTAAACTGAAAGATATCCTTAACGTTATTACAACGGAATAATTATGAACGTAGTTAAAACTCGGTCGGAAAGCTGTCTCTTGCCATTAATCTTTCGCTACAGAAATTGAAAAATCAGGGATGGCAGGTCGGAAAAAAATGCGGACGTTTTTCTTCGTCGAATTAATTAGCAAGACGACGGACTGTATATTCAATTTTCCCGACGGCCTTACAATTCGATGCCCTTCGAACAAGTACTTGGTAGCAAGACGCTTAGATTTTTCTTTCTTTAACGCACTTGGACCGCGAGCTATTAATTTCGTCAAGGGGTCATGGTTTATAGCTTATGAATTGTAATAAAATTATAGTAAATCTGTTCGTATTATAGTGAACCATTGCAGAAATACATTGAAAGTTTTGATAAAGAAATAATGACAAAATATTTCCTGAATAAAGTAATATTATGTCCTCACTGATTCATCATAGCTTTATCGCATCATCATAAGGAATATGAAAAGTATGAATAAAAATCAGGGCGTCGGTCTCACAACTGAAAAATCGCGGGTTCGATCCCTACATCCGACCATGTACCTATAGGTTTTTATAATAAAAACTTTTCCATATACATACCTGAACAGAGCTGGCCATTCGTTAGGTATAGCCTCAAAACAATCTTAGGCTAATTGAGGAAGACGTTGCCTAGGGCCGGCAACGGTTTAAAAGAAAATACAGATTTAACAAATTGTTAAATTGTTTCAGTGGGTTAAATTCATACATAATTGTCACTTTCATATTTTAAAGTGAGTGAGTGAGAAGTGTGAAAGATATCGAAAGAGGGACCGTAGCAAATAATTACTAGTATTCCTTTATCATTATCATCCCCTCCTAGGATAAAAAATAACAGAATGTTTGATTTTTATATATTGAATAGCGCTTAAATTTATATAAATACATGCATTTAAAAAGCTTTTAACCAATAAAAATCTGAAAGCGCTGCAGTGCGGTGAAAAATGAAGACATACTCGGAACGGAAATATTTAGCAGGTCTGAAAAAAAGGTAGATAAACGTTCGGCTATAAATATTCAACTGTCGGTTTGTCTGATTTAGATGTGCTCGACGTTATCAATGCATGTTGCCGGACCCCGTCTCGACCGTACATTCATCAATCAGGCAACCGTTAAACTCGTTACCGAGTTTCCAAACAACCGGCTGTACCTATATGAACTTAAGGCCGCTTACACATGTCCGACATGTTTTGTCAAAATGCTGTAATAGTACATTGTGATACAAGGGTGCTATGTTGGTCATTACGTACGAGGCGGTATTTTCAGCGCGAGCCACTAGGCGAGACTTGAGTATGTATGACCAATGCACACGCGTTTCATACGACGTTTTTCAACACACTTGCGAGGAAAAAAATAAACTTCATGGAGACAAATTTACGTATTCTTCGCCACTTGAAGTCGACATTTTTAATAATTAACCACAACACGACGAAAATGTTAACAAATATTTATGGAAATGTTTTGTTTTTTCCCGCGTGACAGATAAGGCACGGATAACTTCGCCAAACAGCCAACAAATTCGTGGTTAAAAAATAAAAACTGTATTAGGTATTCGGTTAAATTAAGAATGCTTTGTGGACACACATACAATTTGCAATACAATATATACAATATATCTCTTGTGCTGTAATGTAAAGAAGAAAACACGCGTGTTTAATATATGGGATTATGGGTGTAAAAGTGAGGTAATAAGACTCACGTTACGAGCAAATGTGTTAAAAACTTTATAAGCACACAGTTGGAGCAAACTGCGATAACATGGCGGTAGCGATATTGCACTACTCTATCAACTATAAGCCAGAGTGAGACACAAGATATATTATGATAAATTTGTTTCCCAATGGACAACTGAACACACGACAATTGCATAATGACTGTGGTATCGATTCTACGTCATGTCATGGCGACCAACGCACGCGTCCCACCGTGACATGACGGGGAATCCAGTTTAATACCGTCCGAGCTGTGATAGTTGTGATTAGTCAGTGATTAATAGGGCATATCACCGTCGGCGGGATCATCTTCGATACCGATTATAAAGGCATTGACTTGTATAGACTTGACACCGTATTCTACACTATTATTTACAACATTTTGTTATATCTCTGACAAATTAGGCAGCGCACGCCATGTGCCATGAAACTCGCTGAGGTTAACTTTTTCCCCGACTAGATTCACTTCTCATGCTCAGCTCCTAAACATGATAAGTCCATGTTTAATACTTGTAAACCTTCCCGGTGAATCAACCTATCTAATAGTGAATACCGCAACAAAATGCGTTTAGGAGTTTTTGCGTGAAAAGGTCACATACACACAGACGCGGCGGGGTCTAGGCTAGGCTAGGCTTTTTGCCCCCGGATGCCATAATGTGTAAACGCCCTCAACCTTTCAATATGCCGAATACAACTTTTTAGATCATTCACTTTCAGGACAGGCGTGTTCGGTTATTTCACGTGATACCAACGAACTGGTCTAACTTCATTAACCGAATAATATATTGGAGTTTGCTCCTTTGATGTTGTACATCGTATTACCGGCGGTTATATGCGGAAACTTTTTCGATTTGCAGTGGTATTTTAGTTAGTTTTCTGGGCTTGTTTCTAAAAATAGACAATATAACTTTTAGACAGCCTAATATTTGGGAAAACATTGCAGTAATCAGTTTTTCCTACTAATATTATAAATGCGAAAATTTCAATACCTAAGCTGAACATCTGATTTGGTACCATATCGTGGGATGAGGAACGAACTTGAAATATATTAGGTGCGTACACAAAAATCATAAATTTTAAATTTAATTTCAGGCGATTTGTTTTGTTTGTTGTTTGGCCAAATTATAATAATGTTCCTTAGGGATAGAAATGGGTGATGATGCGGTATTAATTGCATCTTCAGAACAAGAGCTGTAAAGCCTGGTTGGACTTTTGAACAAGGAATGCGAGAAGAAATTTATGGAAATTAATAATTCGAAATCAAAAGTACCTACTAATGTTTGAAAAGGATAATTGAAAGGACGTAGTGTAACATTTGTGTGAAAGAATGTAAATTAGAGCAAGTGAACTAATTGTATATTTAGATAGTATGTTTACAAGAAGTGGAAATTTAAAGGAGAGTGAAAGCGGGAAGCAAGGTATTTGGTGGACAAAAGAATGTATGCTGAAATACACAACTTTACCTTGTAGTACCCAGCGGAAGACCAAGTCTCCCTCTTTTAGCCGATGGTATTTGTGAGGCTACTCCTAACGAGTGGCTAGTTCTGTTGAACTAAATATAAAAACAACAAGAAATTACATATAAATAACATAAATAAGAAATAATATACATTTAATATTATGCTCTGATATATATATGCTAAATATATCACATTCATATAAATAAATTGTCAACCTATATAATTTTTTAGAATTTATATATTACAGTAAATTTCATTTAATATTTACAGCTTTTCCCCTATCCTGATATTATGAATACCGTATAATATGTAATTATAAAACTGGGAGTGAAGCTGTAGTAGCAGAGTGCCTTCACCTGAACTGCAACACCAGCACCAGAAAGACATTTAAGTATTATCTATACTACCTATTATATACCTAGTACAATTTTAATGGATGATCGTCAGGAGACACGACTATTTTTAATTTCATAATTTAATTTAGTTTTTTTATTATCCTTAATTTGTACATATAAGTAACATTTAAAATTAATATAACAACTTAATAAGAATTGTACCTAACATTCATTTATTATTAACTAATAATAAATAAGTTAAACTTATTTCAAATTTTATCTTATTAATCCTGTGTCATTAACCTGTAACCATTGGATTATAAATTATAAAATCAAATAAATAATATTACAATACTTACCATCTACCTGATTGCACAATGCACATAAAGTTTAATTATGAAAAAAGGGGTAGGGGTACCTATAGATAGTGCAGGCAAGTCTTTATCTATGTGTGCAATAGCCTATAGGGTAGGTAGGTATATTTTATATGTTCGAAAATATCCACGGGCGAAGCCGGGGCGGAACGCTAGTTTAAATATATTTTGTTTTTAACCTTAAGTTTCAATAGCACGTCAAAAGCAAGAGGTGTTTTGGAATGTAAAATATTCTAGAGTCATTAATTATTCTGAGCTGAGGAGGGCGCTACGTCGAGCTACGAGTGCGTGAGGGAATTCTCTCACTTCTTATTAATTTATGATACTAATATAAATACTTCGCTTAACTGAACATATGATATATGACAGGAAACAATGTTTCTCCAGTAATTTAGAATTAAAAAATCAAAATTAGAGTGTATACTTATTTTTATAAATAATTAATAGTTTATAAAAAAAAAAAACGCTTTTGTCAATAACGCACACTTGCGCAAACCAAATGAGCCCAAACTGGATGGGGTTACGTTCTTTCGTTACAGAGTTCCACTATCCGTCTTCTGGATCCATCATGAGATCAGACCGATGGTAGCAAATTATTGTTTTGTCATCCGAATTGCATACACTTGCAAAGTCTCAAATCGATACGACAATTAGTTGGTTAAATTCGACTTCCAAGATTTGTTTACATACATAGGTAGTTAGTTTTTATTTATGTCAGTGTAAACGTTGTGTTCACTACTAATTGGAATATATGTATAACAAGTGTTTTATCCTATTAAATAATATTGTGATATTTGCAGTTATTTTAACCTTGTAAATAAAAATATAGCTCATTTTGAAAACCAGCAAAAGTGTAAGAACTTAGGTATATAAAAAAGCTTGGTAATAAATTATAATAACTTATAATCGACTTCTCGTTATTCGGAGGGCTCGGAGGGCAAGTAAAGCTGGCCTCCGCACTTTTTCTAAAAATAAGGTCCAGCGGTTAAGTGCAGCAACAGGCTGGCCACCTGTTCCGTTTAATATCGAAAACTGGTAAAAGCTGGACACTGTCACCGTCTCTGGCCACACCGCAAGGTATAAAGACCGTAAATGTGTGTTTGTTTTCATATTACCTACAGCAAATCCAATATTATTTAAAAATTTTGTGTAGTATTTTTAGAAAACCTTCAATTTGTCTTACTTATATAAAAATAGCAATGTGCTTGAAATAAAACCAATTTAAGTTAGTAAGAACTTTTACGGGTTTGTGATTTTTGACTAAAACATTTTTATTTTCAGTAATAATATCCATGAATATAATTATTTTAACTTGTACATAATTCCTGTTATCAAAATACATTTCAAAAACATTATTCAGTTAGAACGTTGTCTATCTTCTATCTATCATCACGCCTTTCATCCCAAGAGGAGTATAGGCAGAGACAATTGAATGCCATTTGTTACGGTCCTGACATACCTCTTTCGCATCTTTTATATTCATCATACCTTTCATACATGCTCGGCGATTGTGTGTACTTTTAATATTTCCATCGATCAATACATGTTTTATATGTTCAATAAAACTACACCTAGGTCATTTCTTTTCACTTCAGCCATATAAACCTTTTTAGTCAATCTTTCATCCTTCATTCTTTCATACTTGAAAATTATTTATAACAAACTAGCTTTCCGCTGGTGCCTAAACTAACTGTCAGACCCTATTATACTTCCTTAGGGGGGTTAATTTCATCAAAATCGGTTCAGTGGCAACGTACCAAAACATGATGGTTAGATTGTATTATTCAAACTGTTTTAAATTCAAATGCAAATGTCTTTGAATTTAACTTACTTTAATCCATGTTATCAGAGTCAATTAAAAAGAAATCTACACAATAGACAAAAGTAAAATAAGACATTTATCAAAGAGTGGTAAACAGGCGGCCGCCTAAAGGGTATTCCATATTAATTAACGTCGGACCCAAGAACGACGAAGACAAATGCCAGAAGCTCTCCTAATGTATTTTTCCGGGACCTTTACTAAGGATAATACAAATGATAATCTAAAAAGAAAAAGTTGCCATGAACGTCACGTTTTTAATAATGTTCAGAAATTGCTGTAAATGTTTTACCTCGAATTTCCATTTTATTAACGCAAATATCTAATTGGACGTGAAACAAATGGATTCCCCTTTATACCGTCATAGTGGCGATCTTTTCAGTAATTTAAACTCATTTCAGATACCTACTGAATGATATTAAAATGAAAAGTCGTCGTATGTATGTATTTAGATGAAGCAAGAGAAATCATTCGATCAAGAGAAGTGGCGCTGCATTCTCTGTCTACTCCTGTGGGAAAAGAGGTGTAGGTTAGGGACACTTGAAGCGCGAAAAAACACTGTACAGGCAATATTATAAATGCGAAAGTGGACGTGATTTTTTGCACAGTAGAGATTGGACAATTGGACTCCGGATAAATTATTATCCCACATTTCAGAAATTAGCACGGACGAAGCTAGTTTCTAATAATTCTACAGTACTAATTATTGAGCCTTATGTTATTACTTAGTACGTTGGTTAGACACTATTATGATATTAATATTTTGACTGACATAGTTGGGTATACGGTTTCCAAATTTGAGAATAATTCTAATCAGAGGAAACTTCTCAAAATTCCGACAGCTGCGGCGTCGTGATGGATGGCCTCCGGGAATGCGGTTGACACAGCAACCTGAAGATAACTGAAGTAGACTTACTCGCTTCTTGTTGGACCTTTTCTTATCGTTTTCATAAACTTTTGGTGAAACAAAACTTATTTCTAAAACAAGTGACAAATTGTCAAAAATTAACAAAGTTGAATGATGAGTGCGAAGATAATATACCAACCAAGTAACTGACATATTTACTCAACAAAAAATAAAATAGAAAATACAAAATGCATACATACAAATATTGCTGCAGTAATTTTCTCAGGCGTTAAGCTATCAATGTATAAATCTTCACCTAAAATAAATGAGACATAATGTAGGAATTAAGAACAACAAGAAATAGCAATAAGGGGAAACAAAAGCACGATGATAAAAATTTACCTTTTTCCAAATTCTCACACGACTAAGCGCAGAAACCCATTTGTTTCTCTAAGTCCAGGTCGTTAATTTCCTAATTACAGTTTCAAAATAAAAGTCTGTTTTTGTTCCTGTTCCGTCCCTTCCTGCGTTGGGTTGCCCGTACAATCCCTGGCGGAAGGTTAATGGAAGAAAAATTACTCTGTACAAATTTGCATAACATTTTTTTCTGTCTCTTGCCAAAATTAAGTCCTCTGCCCCTGCATTCACGGCTTTGTTTAAATTACTGAAGTGAATTTCGTGATTTCGTTCTTGTAATATTCAATTTTGCGTTTGCTTCGTACCCTCTTCGTGTGATTCCTCGAATGGCATTTCAAATATTTTGAAATTTTAACTGCCTTAGATTTTATCAAAAATTTCAAATATGTATCCAGGTAATAACAATGACGTTTCAAATATTCATTGACAATTTTAAAATTATCAAAATCTAATGTAGCCTAGCTAGCTTTCAAATTATTCACGCCATCACTCACTTCTGCATTTTTGTCTCAAGTTGGGATTGAACCTAAAACCTCAGGTTACAAGTCCAACGCACTGTCGAGCATACTACTAATATAAAAATAAAAACTGATCAACAGAGTGTTAAAAGTGATAATGTAATAGTATCAAAAGTTCATATATATTTTCAAATGTTATTTTTATTATTTTACTTAGTTTATCAATGTCGTAGAACAAGTTGATACCACAGTGACTCCGAGGGGAAATCTACAATCTTCGTCTTCTAACAAAGTTTTGAACTGAAATCTTATTCTTTCCACACTTTTACTTGTAGACAACTGTGCCGCATCTAAAATACACTACGTTCCACAACTTTTGGTTTCGACAAACGTCTTTATTATCGATAAAAACTTTTACACAAGTGAATATTGTCGACTTTGCACAAATATTGTAACTTATGATTTTTGTCAAAGATAACTTGGAATGCCTTTTAGAATACCTAATTAAATCTTCCTTTTTCTACACAGTAAGAAACTTTTCCATCTCAATATACCTCCACAGAGCTCACCGCTCGTTAGCTGCAGTTCCATCGGCTAAAGAAGGTTTGTTTGAAATCTATGTGCATTTTTTACGAGCAAAGATTTTTGGCCTCTCCTAGCTATTTACATAAAAAATATGTCTAACACTGTACTGAAAGGTTTTTTGTTCTCAAAATATCTCAACAGAATTGACCACACGTCATCATCGTTCCTGTAAAAAAATATCTCGTATACCTCATATTTGTACAAACGTTTAATTAAAATGTGAACTGTCACTCTTTTGACAAATATGTGTGTGTCTAGAGTGAGCCAAGACATAAAATTAAGGCCCCTTGTGCCTTCGTTAGAACAATCCCACCAATTCCCGCCAAATAGAAAAGCTTTACGAAAACTAGGACACGTTACTAAGCCATAAGTCAGCTACTACAAGATTCCCAAAATTAGCGAGGAAAACAAAGAACGGGTCGGATAAGAAATCGTAATAAATGTAAGGGGGTTTATTTTTACAAGAATTGTGGAGATAAGAAGCACGACTCCCACAGCGAGCGCGGCGTTTACGATAAGCCTGCCAAGATACGATCGTGCCAAATCAAACACTCCCTGGCGGCCGTATTCTAGATAACAATGAAACTTGCTTTATGCCTTAAAAAGCGTCGCCACTAAATTGTTATCCTTTAAAATACATATATATATATATATCTACTCATGTGGTTTATCTTTGACTTCTTCTATCGTTGATTCGCATAATAGACAGTGCAGGGGGCTTAGACAACTAAACGAATAGAATAGAATAGAATAGAATGTAGAATAAATAACTTTGAATGTATGATACTCAAAGATGGGACCGACTGAAATACAACCACGTGACCAAGGTGTTCCGGCGGTCTGCTCTGCAGCAGTAGAGAGCGCGAGACCCAGGGAACTGACTATCAAGGTAGGGTAGGTAGGTAGACCGGGAAACTGGGAGACTATTGAAACTGCACGATGTAACTTCAATCTAGCCCGGGCGGCCACTGGACGGCTGAGCTCTTCTTGGTTGCTGGGAGGTCCTCTTGTCGCGAGATCTTGACGCAGACTGACGATCGCTCCGTTTGCTCGCCATTATATAGCGGGCAGCGCACGGAACGTCGCCGCGACAACAAGAACTTCCCACGCGGTCAACGTCAACCAATCAGAGCACAGTTCGCTCAGTGAAACACAACGGGTATAGAATCGTTTATTATTATTTTAAACAAACATACATGAGTTTACCACCATTTCGGAAATTATATCTGTGGAGAAGAAATGGCAAGAAACTCCACAGATTTAAATACAAACAAGTCTTATAAATATTATATTAAATACAGGGTTATAAACACATAAGTCTCGTTGAGCTGTACACGATAATCCAAATATAAATAATGTAAACATATGTATGTAACATCATTAGGCTTTACATATTAATCCGAACATGAGCAATATATATGCATCAATCCTCGCCAAACTATATATTAAATCCGAACATGAGTAATATATATGCATCAATCCTCGCCAAACTATATATTAAATCCGAACATGAGTAATATATATGCATCAATCATTACTATATCTCTTTGACGCTTTTACCCTTCTATTAGGTGAACCCGAGGTTGTAAGGCTCGGTTCGAGTGATCTCAAACTATTTCACGACGAAAGACTCACATCAACAAATATGAGCGTGTCCTCTAAACTCCGAATATGAGTTTGGGAGGCTCCCTTGTGGAACTCTCCTGCCAAGAGGACGTGGCTTCTATCAAACTCCGAATATGAGTTATATATATGCATCAATCATTACTATATCCCTTTGACGCTTTTACCCTTCTATTAGGTGAAACCGAGGTTGTAAGGCTCGGTTCGAGTGATCTCAAACTATTTCACGACGAAAGACTCACATCAACAAATATGAGTGTGTCCTCTAAACTCCGAATATGAGTTTGGGAGGTTCCCTTGTGGAACTCTCCTGCCAAGAGGACGTGGCTTCTATCAAACTCCGAATATGAGTTTGGCAAACTCCGATTATGAGTTTGACTGCTCCCTTTGCACCTACATGTCTCGAGGACATGATTTCCATCAAACTCCGAATATGAGTTTGGAGGTTCCCCATTTGGAACCCTCATGCCAAAGGTCATGGTCTTCTTCAAACTCCGAATATGAGTTTGGCAAACTCCGAATATGAGTTTGTAAAGCTCCTTCGGGCGGGGCGTTCCCGAAGGAGGCGAACAAGTCAAGTCAGTCGTTCCCTGGTGGAACCTTCACGCCACAAGGACATGGTAACCATCAAACTCCGATTATGAGTTTGGAGAGCTCCTCCGGGTGGTGCGTTCCCGAAGGAGGCGAACACGTCGATAGTCAAGTAGTCATAAGTTTATCCTTGGGAGTTGATCAGGCCCTCAAGAATAGTCAAGTAGTGTTAAATACTATTTCACATCAATATACATTATTTTAGGGACATAGTCCCTAACGATAGCATGGTCGAACGAACCCTTCGACCGCCTCGTGGTAAGCGAGGTAAGTTTACACATGTGTAATTCCGAATAATAACATTAGGTACAAATGGCAAGTTAGTTGCCGTTCCAATCTGTAAACAAGTTATACAGTACAATATTCCGAATCAATTTTCGTCTGAAGCTATACCTTTTCAGAGGAAATACGAATCTATGCCAGTCGCTGCAACAATCTCTCCGTCTTAGACAGACAACGGGTATTGGTCAGCGGATGCCTTTCGAGCCTACGGGTTGACATAGCTCGCGGTGCGAGCTTGCCTTGGGGGTCTACCCCCGCCCTCGCGCAACGCAGTGCACTCGCTCACTTAGGCCTATGTCTAAACTCTATATTGATAGTCTATGTTTCACTATTTTAAGCACTGGCACTATGAGACATTAATTCACTGATTCATTTTCGAATTCTATTTCACTTTCACGGTCACTGATCACTTCGTCGCGAACACAAGGAGTTAATATAATTATTGTATACAAACTCTTTGAAGTATAAACTCCTTATAGAAAACGAAGCTTAATTATTATAGTTCCACAAACTTATCTGGCCTGTCTGGCCCGTTGACAGTGTCGCTGTTGTCGCATGTTTTTCCAATAAAAAATATTTTTCATTGTAAAGTGGGTATATAATATGCACGTTGTAACGCTTGGCCGTATTCATTTTAGGTAGAAAGAACAATACATAGAAGAAACATGAACATTTTACTTATTTACTTATTATTGTATCATTAGTTCCACTTTTGGCCACCGGGTCAGATACGCCTTGGTGGATAGCACACGCTCCCGCGGAGACGTGTTGGGGAATCCAGTTTAATCCCGCCCGCGCTGCGATGGTTGTGATTAATCAGTGATTAATAAGACATATCGCGGTCGGCGGGATTATCATACATACCGATTTATTGGCTATAATCACCGTAAACGGCTATACTACTTGACATTGGCGAAATCACCGATTAATATTGGTGGAACCGCCATATTGAAAAAAAAGAAGAAGAAGAAGAAGTTTGTGGAAGTATACGTGATTTTGTCGTCAATTAGCGTCTTCCGTGAACGCAAAATTAGCGTCTGCCCATACCCTGTAGATAACGTTGAAAAAAATGGCGAAGGTTTTGGTTGATCATCAAATTTTTGAGGTTATGCCCGGTTGTTGTTTTTCGGATTTTATATTATTTAAGTAGATAAAATGCATAAATAGAGCTTCTGCGCCTACTTTTTAGGATTCCGTACCCAAAGGGTAAAAACGGAAATCCTATATTACTAAGACTCCGCTGTCCGTCCGTCTGTCTGTCTGTCTGTCCATCTGTCTCATGAACCGTGATAGTTAGACAGTTGAAATTTTCACAGATGATGTATTTCTGTTGCCACTATAACAAAAAATACTAAAAAACAGAATAAAATAAATATTTAATACAACAAACGTATTTTTTTTTCTCGTTTTTGCTCGATATTGATAACGGAAACAGATAGACGCTTGAAATATTCACAGAATATTCAGTTATATAAGTATTCACTTTAAAAATTTATTTTTATTATGTTTACATAGTAATATTAGAAAATTACTTACATTTAACACTAAATTACAAATATAATATAAAATTAACATTAAACTAAAACTTATAAAACAAATGAACAAAAAAAAAATGTCATGAAAAATATCTCTTCTAAATGTTCGCCTTGTGGCATGGTGCCCAAGATTGTGGTGCGGCGTTACCTCGCTGCACGGCTATACTGATTCTTTGAGCGAAGTAAGCACCAGCTTCGGGGGTCACCAGAGGCGAGAATTAACCTTTTTGAAATATTGAATTTTAATAATTTAGCATCGGACGACCAGGGCCCCATTGTTTCTACTTGTTTAAAAATAAATAGGTAATAAATAAAATTAATATTTAAGAAGGGCTCCAATACAACAAACGTGATTTTTTTGCTCGTTTTTGCTCGATATTGATAACGGCAACAGGTAGACGCTTGAAATATTCACATAATATCAAGTTTTGTTATTCAATTTAAAAATAAATGATTAAATTAAAATAAAATAAATATTTAAAGGGAGCTCCCATACAACAAACGTGATTTTTTTGCCGAATATGATGATTGTGTGTGGTGTGCAGGTACCTACTCGATGACGTGAAAAACCATGTCGCCGACCTGCATACTTGAACGTTGAATGAAATGAAATGTGAATACGCAATATTTCCATGTACCTATTTATTAATATTTTATGATTTATTTAGATATATAGATAGAGGACGACCTAGATGTACTTTTATTGAACATATAAAAAATATGTTGATCGATGGAAATATTAAAAGTACACACAATCGCCGAGCATGTATGAAAGGTATGATGAATATAAAAGAAGCAAAAGAGATATATCAGGATCGTAACAAATGGCATTCGATTGTCTCTGCCTACCCCTCTTGGGATGAAAGGCGTGATGATAGATAGATGATTTATTTATGTGAACCTAGGTATATCACAAATGATCGATAAGAATCTTAAAATTATAAATATTCTGAAAAATCATAAATAATGCAGTTTTTTTTAAATAAAACAATATTACTTACAAACGGATTCACTAGAAAATCGTCTGAATGAAAACTAATTATTTATTATTATAACAAACAAACCGAACAAATCAAGCCGCACCTAGTAGTATTTTCTAACAGGCTCGATTGTCGTTGGGTCTGCACCGGAAGCGGATGCGGTGCTAATTGGATATGTCAGATGCCACTGGTTTTCACGCTCCTAGATAGTTTCGCCGATCTCCACATAAGACATTAATTATTAGGATCTTGTGGGTATGCTGTCACTATAGCACATCCTTTGTAAACTGACTTTGTTGCTTCGTTTTACAGAGCCAAATACATAAAATATTAGGAGCCGCTTCTAATGGAGTTAGAGATTACATTTAAACTTAGTAGATACTGAGCATGGCTTTGCTTGTATAATTTTGATACCATCACCGCTCAAAGGGCTGTAACGTTGTGCTCATTTAGCTAATAAATGAGACCATTTTTCTTAATGAGGTTTGAATACTTACGCCTTTATTCATAAACGTTTATTAGCAACGTTTTTGTTAAAATATGTTTTGTCACTCTCTAACAAACCTGTTTTTACTAATAATAGAAAGAAACAAAACACATTTTAACAAAAACCTTGCTAATAAACGTTTATGAATAAGGGGGTAAGTTGTTAACCTCCTTACAAAATAAGTTACTGACTACCTATAATTTAAGAATTTTTCAAATTAATCTGAATTTGGAACAGTGTCTGCAATTTGTTCATTTTTCTTCCATTTTTAGTCAATTCCGTTTTAGCAATCTAAATAGCACAACTATTTAATAATGTCAATAATTTTAATAAACTGAACAAATAACAAATAAGCAATATAACATATATTATAAAGGAGCATGATATTTGTAAGTACTATTTAAGTTGTATTGTGTTTAGATCATATCATATCCTGGAAATCATTATTTATTTATTTCATTTTTATTTTCCAGCATGCTCCTTTTTTCATATACTCCTTTTTTTCCTTATTAATAAAAACACTACTTTTCAGGTTATAAAAAACAATTTGGCTGTAGTTGTTAGGGTTCCGTACCCAAAGGATAGTAATAGGTCTAGTAGAGTAATCCTCCGCTGTCCGTCTATCAGCCACAGGGCTATATCTTTTGAAACGTAACAGGTAGACAACAAATAATAAAATAAAATAAAGTTAAAAAAGAAACACTAATGCCATGTAGCTAGATATGAGACACTCCCACTTAAGAATAAATTAAAAATCCTTCTTACGATCTAGACACTAGACTGTTATTTTCTTAAACATTGCATACCAAAAACCTTCCAAGTTAAATTCCGTCTACATTTAAGTACATTGAATTTAAAGGTGCATTCATGTACGATTACTTATCTCGCTTCACTATCCCACTGATTGATGGGCAAGCACTATCGATAACGTCAAGGGATGAAACCACTGGATTTACATTTATTTAGTTCAACGAAACTGTTCGAGAATTTAATAGCTTTCCCATGAATAGCTGAGCTTAACCCCGATATCTTTAGTAAATGATATATGTATGTTTAAAAATAGATATCAGAAATAATATGAATAGATACTATTCCAGGAACGTGGCAAAATGAATTTAGATTGATTCTACCTTGATGATAGATGGACAGAAAAAAAATTTGTACGAATAATATAGAATCTGTCTTTAATGGATCAGGTTGATTTAATGCATCTGAGTAGATGGAAAAATTAAATCCTAACTAATGTTATAAATGGCGCGTTGAGCAATATTTGGTAAGGGAAAATTTTATAGGTTCGCGTCGCCGACATGCTAATGTTAACAGTATATATGTAGCTATGAGTTTGACGTGTTATGACGTTAAACAGCGATTTGGAAGGTAGGGTGACATATTTTTATTCCAGAAATTGTTGATATTTCTAAATTCAAGCCCAAATATAAATGTTTAATATGTAGGTATAAGTTTACGATATGAAGGAGGCCTATGTCAAAGGACAACCTGACTGGTATCAGCAATTCAAAGTTTAACAAAATAATATTACTTACTTGTATTTAAGTTTTGAAAATATTGTAAAAGAAAACAGGTCAGCGAAATAATGGCTATTTTTATTTTATTTATTATAATAGTGTACACACAGAAGCTTAAACTGAATTGGTTTGTGGTTAAAATAAAAAGGCAGAATCGACGAAAATCGACGAAAATTTACCGTTCATCAATCAATCACGTCGGTCGCAACTCGAAACTGTCTCTGTAATAGACGCTACTTCTATATCAGTAAATTCGGTTCTGTTTCCAAAAAGTAATTAATTTGAAAACACACTTTGAAATATTTTAAAATAATACTGGGGTATCAATTTTAAATTGATATTGATGTTTTACAGATATTGTTTTCGACATTTATTACTTCTATGTACTAGTTTAACCCTTGACTCCACTTGCGTTTCTATCTATCTATCTATCATCACGCCTTTTATCCCAAGAGGAGTAGGCAGAGACAGTCGAATGCCATTTGTTACGATCCTGATATTTATGATACTTCTTTCGCTTCTTTTATATTCATAATACCTTTCATCCATGCTCGTAGATTGTGTGTACTTTTAATATTTCCATCGATCAATACATTTTTTGTAAGTTCAATAAAAGTACACTTGCGTTTAATTTGACAAACTAGGTTCTAATTTAACTATAATACTTTCTTCTGTTCTTGGATTAATACTGATGATTGAAGTAAATCGTATTGAAAAAAGGCGCCTATGCCATATACGAGTTATGGGGACTGCCGACAGAAGTGAAAACTTAAAACTATGAATAATAGTCCCAGCAATTGAAAGCCAGTACACGAATTCCTGCCCGGACTTTCTCGGGCCGGGCAATCCATGGTCTTGTGCCGAAAACATGTCGCAAACACCGGACGCGAATACCACAAAATACTGGACCAAAAATCGCACAACTTGCCTAAAGTAGGCCACACATTGGTTCGACATCGCACCGACAATTTCCCATTCCGGCCGCCATATAAGATCTATTGAATTGGACGAATCTGTGGTCAGTTTCGGTGGACTGTACGGCGGCGCGCCGGTGATTGGACGAATGGGTGGGCACCTTGTAACGTTGTGCTCATTTAGTTAATAAATGAGACCACTTTTTATAATGAGGGTTGAATATTTGTCAACCTCCTTACAAAATAAATTACTGACTACCTATAATTTAAGAATAATTCAAATTAATCTGAATTTGGAACAGTGTCTGTAATTTGTTAATTTTTCTTCCATTTTTAGTCAATTCCGTTTTAGCATTGCTAAGTAGCACACCTATTTCATAATGTCAATAATTTAATACAGTGAACAAATTACAACAAGCTGATTACTAAATATCTTATCAAGGAGCATGATATTGGTCTATTTAAATGTTGTATTGTGTTTAGATAATATCCTGGAAATCATTACTTATTTATTTCATTTTATATTCCAGCATACTCCTATACTCCTATGATAATCCTATGTTACTACTATATATTCCTATAATTGGTCTGAATCATATCCTAATCTACCATCCTTTAATTTAAATATTTCCTGGTGTAAATATCATTAAATCTAATTTAAAATTGAAATAAAACAATATGGAGTAATATATTAATTTATTATTATTGTGGCTAAGTTTCCGAAATCCTTCAACTCCCATAAGGAGGAGAGAACTAGGCGACAACCTTAAAGAAGTTTTCACTTCAAAAACGCAGATTGAGTAGATTATGTTTTCTTCAATGCATACTAACCTGACATAAACATTATGAACATAAATATGACGAATATGACGATATTATTATCGTATTCCCGTCATATTATTAAGCTTTATACCAAACTAGGTTCTGTCATTAGAGAAGAATGCGTAGTGAAATATGATGTTGTGACTAAAACGGGGAAAAGTACTTTACGCTGTTTTGTACACGTTGAAAAAATGAAGGATGAAAGATTAACTAAAAAGGTTTATATGGCTGAAGTGAAAGGAAATGCTGGCAGAGGTGTACTTTTTAACCGACTTCCAAAAAAAGAAGGAGAAGGTTCTCAATTCGGACCGTATTTTTTTTTTTTTTTTTTTTTTTTTTTTTATGTATGTATGTACGTCGATAACTCCGCGAATTGTGAACCGATTTTGATGGTTTCTTTTTTAATCGACAGATAACTCTTCCGGATTGGTCCCATTTTTATCTCATAAAAATTGGTTCATTAGTTTTTCAGAAATTTTGAAAAAACTGACTTTATAAGTACATTTTTCTTGATATCTCGATAAAATATGTACCGATTTTGACGACTTATTTTTTTTAAGACATCATAATTTCTCGACATTATCTCACAGACATATGACGACAAACGGTTCAGTAGTTTTTCAGAAATTCAGTAATTAATTTCTGTTTACGGCTGAAAATTATGTATCAGAAAAAGCCTTAGCAACGGTTGCTATTGACACGAAGTTGTCAATTTTCGTGACGATGGTGTAGCGGTTAAATATAATGGGGTGCATAGGATGCACAATCACATGGTTCAAATCACATCCACAGCGGTATTTTTTTTAAATTTTCCATCAATATTTTTTTAGTTGTGTTATTATTTGTCTCTCAAGGCAGCAAAACCACTTAAAAGGGTAAAATAAACCTTTTTAAAAAAAGTGCACCGACTTCAAAAATTTGCACTGAAAAGTAAGAAATAATAAATATTTCGTCGTAGAATTTGAAGACGGTTGGTGCCAAATTAGAAACAACTTAGTTCCCAAATTCACTAATCTAGACAATTCATTAGGAACCTACGATCATCAGTAGGTACATACAAACATAGATAATATTGAACAGATCTTCTTAGATATTTACTTAGTGTTGTATCCTAATTTGGCACCAACCGTCTTCAAATTCTACGACGAAATATTTATTATTTCTTACTTTTCAGTGCAAATTTTTGAAGTCGGTGCACTTTTTTTAAAAAGGTTTATATTGAACATAATTATAAAACGTTTATTGATTGATGGCAATATTAAAAGTACTTACACACAAACGCCGAGCATATATCATGAAAAGAATCCAGAGGTTTGTCAGGACCGTAGCAAATGGCATTCGATTGTCATTGCCTACCACTCTTGGGATAAAAGGCGCGATGATAGACAGATAGACAGAAACTTTAACTTTTCATATAGATATATATTTGCTCGACTTGGGATTCGACTTCAGGACTTTCTGCTACAAGGGTACGATCATAAACCACCTAGGCTAAACGTGTCATCAAAATTAATAGGTAATTACTAATTTCGAGTTTAGTTTTCCCAGTTATGCAGTGACGACATGTATGGCTTTTCGTAGATAAGAATCTAATTTATGCATATTTCATTTGTACTTATATGGAATTACAATAAATATTACTATGGGTATGAATTCGTGACATCTCTATAACAGGTTCACTTGCATAATTGCAATATAAATGTCATATGAGATGAAGTTAATACGATGACACTAGGCTGTGGAATGTAACTAGGAACATGAAATTGGAATGCAAAACACAATTACAAAGAACTAATTATACAGTACTACTTGTCCGCTCCGGATTGGCCCGTGGAAATGTTTGAAATGCGAAACAAAACCTTGATTTTTGGTACAAATTATTTAACAGAATCCTAACTTTCTTTTAATCATTACACATTTCTGTGCCCTTTTCACGCAAAAATTACTGAACAGATTTTGTTGCGGTTTTCAATATTATCAACCTAGATTTACGAGAAAGGTTTACGAGTCTTAAACATGTACTTATCATGTTTTGGAGCTGAGCATTAACAGTATTAGTGTATTAAGTCGGGGGAAAAGTTAGTTTTCGTGTTTTCATGAGATATGCTGTCTGAGATATAACAAAATTGTGTATGAAAGAAATGTGTAGAATAAAATCTAATATATAAAATTCTCCTGTCACAATGTTCGTTCCCATACTCCTCCGAAACGGCTTGACCGATCCTTATGAAATTTTGTATGCATATTCAGTAAGTCTGAGAATCGGCTACTATCTATTTTTCAAACCCCTAAGTGATAAGGGTAGGGGTAGGGGTAGAGGTAGGGGTAGGTGTAGGTGTAGGCGTAGGTGTAGGGGTAGGGGTAGGGGTAGGGGTAGGGGTAGGGGTAGGGGTAGGGGTAGGGGTAGAGGTAGGGGTAGGGGTAGGGGTAGGGGTAGGGTAGGGGTAGGGGTAGGGGTAGGAGTAGTGCAGGCAAGCCAACGTTTGGGCAGGACAACGTCTGCCGGGTCCGCTTGTAATCTATAAAAAAGTCTCCGGTAGCATATTTCTAACTCTAATCTAGATAAGTAGTAATAAACGTATTTGTGTGTGGGGTATTACAATTTTTTTCTTCTTCACGCAAAAGCCTTAAAGCTCCCAAAACCGTGTTAGGGTACCCAGCGGAAGACCAAGTCTCCCTCGTTTGGCCGATGATATTTGTGAGGCTCTACCTAACAAGTGGGTTCTGTTGAGGTATATTTAGATGGAAAAGCCTCTAAGTGTGGTTTGTCGGATTAGGTACCTACATAAGTTTTTAATTAGAAAACCCATTGGTACATGGCCGGGATGGTCTGCCTATAGTTAACACCAGACGTCTTAACCAATATTTTCACTAGAACGTAGTTTATCACGAACAGACAGGCAATATTTGATATATTATTTAGTTAGCGTCACGATAGTTTAAATTACAATCATAAATTAATTAGTAACATACTAATTTTATTTTTATTCATTAAATTACGCGTAAAAAATTACAAAAAAAAACAAAAAAACTAGAGCCATTTATTTGGAGCTAGATGTGAAACGCTTCCCCTTAAAAGCTTATATACTTAGTTCTACATAAATGTTAGAAACAAAGCTGATAATCGGGTTAAAGTCTTGCTAACTATTGAGTAGACGCATAACTACCCAGAGCTCTAAAATCATAAATCAGGAATTTATTTCGTGAGGTACGGTATGCTGTGGCCGAGCGAACGTGCTTATCTGCTATTTGCAAGGGTCGGGAAAACGCAATAGTTGCGGTTTTTGGTAACATGTTGATAAATATTTGGGGCTAGTTGTGATATTATACTGCGTAATAACTGATTGTATATGGTTTAGTGGTAAATTTTATACTTTGAGGTCGTAGCTTCGAATACTGGACGAACGAAATATAGGTATGAACAAAGTGTTTAGACTGCGCGTGGCCCCAGTAAGTGAGTCATCTTTGCTTAAACAGGAGACCTAAGTGTGAGGAAGCGGTGCGGTGCGGGCCGAGGACGCTTATTAGAGCCGCACCGTTACTACCGCCTCATCTTGCCTAGTTGAAGTCCGGTGTACGTGCGGTGCGACGCCGGACCGCACCGTGTGGCATACCATGGATATTTGTATGTAGGTTGCCGCAGTTGCACCGCACCGTGTGGACCGGCCCTTATAGATATGCAAGAGTGGGTGGCGGCAAACGTAAGCGTAATTGCCGCCGCACGCCGATTGGATAGTCATTGTTAGCAGGTCATCATGCGTATGTTGCGTTAAAACTACGTGGACCGGAATGAAAGATGTCCTACTTATAATATTCTCTATCTACTTTGGTATGGGTAAGAACGGAATAAGCAACTGCGACGGATTGCATAGGTAATACTTTCTGTCAAAACGCAACTAAACTCACAACCGAAAATAGCGCCCCTACCGAACAACTAATGAATTAAAAATATATAAATAAAAAAGGTTTTGATGACATTGACACTTCGATGTTATTTACTTGCGATGAGCAACTAGAATACAACTGCATTTGCAATTTGCGACCAGTTGCAATAGCGGGCGAACTGCGGTCGCACGACTGGTTGCTACGAAACGCAACACATCGTTACAATGTTATGAATGGGTGCGGCTAGAGTATTGCATGAAACATGGCCACATTTTAATTCTCAATTCAGTACATGTGGAAAGCCTATCGCAGCACTTAATGAAAATATTAGAAGTTTGGTACTTAAGGTGATTAGTATCCTCAACTCCGCTGGAATGAGCATTTTCGACAGACTACTGCTCGTTTACTGATGGACTAAAATGTTAGAAAAAATTATGTACTAATTATCAATTCTAGTACAACAAATCCTAAAATTTTTTTTTGTAAGAGCTAAACTTCAATATTTAAAATAATAATAATGGAATGGTAATTTTTGGTTTTAACTGTCTACTGCTCTTAAACGGCTATGACGTTTGGAAATATTTACATGCCTAAAAATAAATAACATGTTGTGCTTTAAACACAACAAAGTATATCTAAATCAATTAACATTTTCCTTTAAATAATATCGAAAAATGTCAATTTCGAAGGTGTTTCGGGGCGCTGCTCGGTGACCGTTTGTATGGTCAAGGTTGTTGGGGACACTAAGCGCCTTAAGAGGGCACTTAAATAAAATAAACTCCTAATAACAATGGATATAATATAAAGTAGTCTCTACTTTCCATCTGTCAAATAGATTATCTAAATGTGAACGTTGTTACTCTGGTCACACTGCAAAGTATAAATAGCGTAATGGTTCGTCTTTTAAAAATATATTCGAGTAATATTGAGAATAAAGAATACAATATTATTTCAAGTGTTTCAGAGCTTACTAAGCTGTCTGTCGACTGAAGTGACTACTTGGCTGGGTATAGGAAAATTTAAAATTTACTCGATTTATCTTAGAGAAATATCTTATTGTGTGTATATTTTTTTTCTCTCTTAACGGGTTGACTTGCAGCTCTTGAAACTGTGTTATTGGTCCCACCCAGGGTACCCAGCGGAAGACCAAGTCTCCCTCCTTTAGTATTTGTAACTATACCTTAGTGGCCAGTTCTGTTAAGGTATATATTTTAGACTAGCATTCCTCCCCCGACTTCGTCCGTGGATATTTACGAACAAAATAAAATATACCCTATACCTACCCCTACCCCTACCCCTACTTCTACTCCTACCCCAACCCTCCACCACTACCACTACCTCTATATCATCAATAGTTTTCGCAGCGCAAGGGATGTAAGGAATTTCTTAGGTCATTTTTTTACACCTTGGGTTACATTATTGGAGTTTTAGTAAGGATCCTTAATTTTTTTGAAAATAGAATATAGCCTATGTCGCTCAGGGTGAATGTACCTTTCCAATGGTGAAATAATTTTTGAAATCGGCACAGTAGTTTTTGAGTTTATTCATTACAAACATACACACACACAAAAATATCTCTCCTCTTTATAATATTAGTATCTCAGAGATTAGTATAGACTAGTATATATAGAAAAGCTTCTAAGTGTGGTTTGTCTGGTTATGTACATACGTTTTTAATTATGAAAAACACACTGGATCGAACCGACGTCCTCCTAGTTAATACCAGACATCTTAACCACTCGGCCAATGTATAAAATATTTTCTCATAAAGAAATAAAATTATGATATGTACCTATTACTAATATTAAATAGTGTAAAAGCAGAATGCGGAGTGAAAGATGATTTTGTAACTAAAATGAAGAAAAGTAGTTTACGCTGGTTTGGACACGTTGAAATAATGAAGAATGAAAGACTGACTAAAACGGTTTATATGTGAAATGAAAAGAAATGCTAACAGAGGATGACTTAGATGTACTTTTATTGATCTTAAAAAAAAATTATATTGGTCGATGGAAATATTAAAAGTAGGTACACACAATCGCCGAGCATGTATGAAAGGTATGATGAATATAAAAGAAGCGAAAGAGGTATGTCAGGGTCGTAGCAAATGGCATGTGATTGTCTCTGCTTACCCCTCTTGGGATAAAAGGAGTGGTGATAGATGTGTTTAAAGTTTGTGTAAATAATTTTATTGGGAATAAAAATCGAGTTGTTCAGTAAAATCGGGAAAATCTGAAGAACTCCAGTCACTTTTCAGGAAACGAACGACTCAGGAGATAGACTGCATCCTCATATCGTAAACTTGATCTGCATGCGAACGAAAAAGTTTGGAGAATCGTTGATCTGTCGTTTCATTAAGAAGCGACGCTCTTCCGTTTTACATTTTCCATTTTCTCTACGGAGTTCCTCAAGGATTTATTATATACCGTCCGCAATGAACGTAGCTGAACGCAAATTAAATTTTCAAAACACTTTTGTATATAATAATTTTTTATTGTGCATACAATACAAGTGATTGACAGTACGTTTCATACTTTATTCTGTTTGACAGTGAAAAGTAATAATGCATGTTGAATTGGATGTAATCAGAGATTTTCGTTGTCAACTGTAACAACCTACCTTCACAAGTGTTCCTAGATCTTCGTCTACTATCTTTAATCCATCTTAGGGTCCCCAGTGGGGAAAATATTTGTCCCATATCTATTACCTACAATATTGTAAAAGGTAAGTTTGTTTGTTTGTGTTTTTCTTTCCCTAAAAACCTTATTCAGATTATTACAAACATTTAAAAATATTAGTAAAATTATATTAAATATTATATTTTTAAATATGGAGGGTTTCTATAAGTACGCCGTCCGATGATAAAATAATTTTGCCTCCAAATCATAAACTCTACTTTTCATCTTCATTTCTTTTTTTTTTAATTCAGCCGGCGTGTCTCCCATCTTATCTGCCAGTAAATTCATACAATAATTTTGTGTTCGATCTCTTTGGTTGCAGAACACTAAGAAGCAACAATCATGTTCCAAATTCAAAAGTCATTACCGCCCTCTGTGAAAATTTCTTGGAGAAAAGATCTCACACTTATTGAGGAACCAATCGTCGTTTTTCGAATAGAAGGGATGAAAAATAACTTTTCACCCCCGAATTCGCTTGAATTTTCGAATAAAAAAAAATATTTCGAACTGAAAACTTACAGCCAATAATACTAAAATCGGTTTAGTAGTTCCAGAGATTACCCTAGGGACACTATGTTCCCGCAAATTAGATAAGACATCATCATCATCCCTAACAATCTATATAAATAAAAATTAAAAACTGTTCGTTGGTAAGCACATCAGAGAACGGGTGGACCGATATGGGCGATATGGCTAATATTTTTAAATGTTTGTAATAATCTGAATAAGGTTTTTAGGGTAAGAAAAATTGGAAAAGTTGAATATTGAAAACTTCAGAAAAAATTAAAGTGCTTTTTTCTTTGGGATTTTTGTAATAAATTTATGTTTGTGTTATAGTATAACCTCCATATAAAGTAAAATCGTTGTGATTAGAGGTGAATAATATCTATTAAACAGTAGATTACGTACAATTATTTTATCGGATTTCCAAAAAATGTAACAGTGCTTTTCTAGTTTATCGCGAACATATAATAAATCCTAGCTTACCAGGGACTTTACAGCTCTATCTTGTGGTTGCAGTCTACGTTTCAGCTGAAAAGTGAACCAAATAGCGACCGTAATACTGATGAAGTACAAGCGTAGAATGAAGATAGTGTGGTAATGTAATAGCTTTTTTCCATCTGTGATGTATGTAAATGCATAGAAAAATCTTATTTTTTAATTTCGGTAATATAATGAAAGGAAATGTGTTGCAAGGAAGAAAGAGTGATGGACATTGTAACTAGAGTTGTGACACTGAAGTGGAGATGGGCGGGACACGTAGCTCGAAGACACGATGGTAGATGGACGTCAAGGATTACTGGAGACCTAGAATGGGCCATAGAAGTGTCGGCAGATCACCAGCAAGATGGAGTGACGACATCGGGAAGAAAGAGGGTAGAGCGTGGAGGAGTACTGCGAAGGATAGGGAGAAGTGGCGAAATTCTGAGAAGGTCTACGTCCAGCAGTGGATGGACACAGGCTGAAGAAGAAGATTTTTTTGTAGAATTTCTGTAAGTCTATCTGGCCAAATTTGTTTCAGAAATAGCATTATGATTTTTTATGAAATTTTCAGCGATCGTAGTCAGTATTTTAGACTAAACACCGCAGGGAGACACTTAAATATTTATATACCTAGATTGTATTGGAAACATATTTGTGGCTGCAAATTTTAGTTTAATTATAACGTAGTTAACTAAATAATTAGATACGAGCTAATATCTGGTTTGACGGACGGCGAATATCTGTAAACAGCAGTGGCACATCCATCAATGAGCCTTAATGGCTTATCCAAATGAATTAGTAACTTGAGATATGTGGGGTCTTGATGTATTGTAAATTGATGTTGGAGAGCTTACGGCTGAAACTACTTGGCAAATAACTTCATTAGTAAGACGAATCTCGGAGGAATGGGAAACCTAAGTGAAAAACATAATTTATGATATAAAATAGAGCTAAAAATGTAACATTTATTTTTCTTTCTTCACGGTTGCCTTACAGCTCCCGAATTTGTGTTACGGTCCCAGGGTACCCAGCGGAAGACAAAGTCTCCCTCGTTTTGTCGGGTACATAAGTTATCAGTTATAAAAACCCTTGGTACATGGCCTTAGTATTTTACTTATTTTATTAAAACTAGACTTCGCACAGTAGTCGCTCGGTACAGATTTACCCAAAAGAAAATATTTTCCCTGAATAAAAAGTATTCTACCTCCTCGCCAACTAGATAGTTGTAAAGATCTATATATTATTTCTCAGGGGTGTTTTTTTGTCGGTACGCCTTATTAATGTTTGATACGCAATTTCCCCTCTAATGTCGAAAAATAATCGAACAAATCAAAATTAAATGTTTCATTTAAAATTAGACTAATTTATTTATTTTGTAAAAGACGCCATCTCTTGGAGATTAGTTGAACTAACGGTGTGAAGTTTTCGCAGTTGTGCAAATAAATCACGTCGTTCTATTCCTTCGTTTTGACGTGAAAGAAGGACAAATAAAAAGACACTTGCGCATTATATTATTATTTAATAGCAACCTGTTAAGTACCTAGTGATTTATTTATAATTTTTGTAAATTATAATGACATGATTTCATTAAAATCTCATATTCAATAAACATAGATCAAGTTAAATATCCTTGATATGTGATGAATGGAAAAGGTCCATCATATACGTAAGTAAAGTCAAAAGAAGCCGGCTATCATTAATAACTCCTACAATTTGATTTAGAACAAGTAATTCAAATTTCAACAGGTAGAATAAGTACCTACTTACTAAAATCTACTTTATTTTAAACCGATATGTTTTTGTTATTGACACGTTAAAAAAGATTCACGGCCGAAAAGTTAGTATAGAGTAGTCAAAATTTCCATTTCCACGAATTTAAAAATTATACGAAAGGTATGCCAGGGTCGTAGCAAATGGCATTCGATTGTCTCTGCCTGCCCCTCTTGGAATAAAAACGGTGATGATAGATACACACATATGTATATATATAAGTATAAATTATATTTGGGTATGTTTTATCATAACTAATAAGAATAATATAGGTACCTACAACGAGGGTAATAATTCATATCGTGATATGCAAATTTAAACAAAGGCAGACTTTTAGCAGATAACAAAGGAAATAACGGTTACGGTGATGTTTACAAATATTAATTAATTCAAATTTACCTTTAAACTATCAATTAATAATTATAAACTGTATGATATTAAATTAAAATTAAAAAAAATCTAATGATGGGACCTATATAAATTGGTGCTTCAATCTATCTGCCTTCTTGCTTGATAAACCAGCGTGAATGTTTATAAAAATATCATATAAAAAATGAAAACGGAATTTAAAAAAATATGCACAGAGAAGTGAGAAATAATTAAATGTTTTGTTGTAGAAATCGAATGCGTTTGTGCTGAAATTATTTAATAGGTGTATTTACGAAAAACGATATTTACAAAATTCCTGAAAAATTTGTCAATTTTGGAAACAGAAATCATACAAATTGGTACATAATTGGCGGTTATATACCTACACGAAAATACAATTTCATAAAAAAATTAATTTACCTGTTTATAAAATACGAGTACCTATTTGAAGAAGGATTACAATAATATTGTATTGTATTATAATGAATTCAAACTACAATAACAATTCCTTTTTGCCTTATCCAAAATAAATATTGATATTTTATTTCTTGATTCCATTTTAACGGTTGAGGTCATCGGAACTTTGCGGCCTTGCGCGGTCGCCGACCAAAAGATGACACTGCTACCCGCGACATTTTGGATTACCAAGTCTGTAGCCTCATTCCAATCTGTTAATACACGACATGGAAATATACTAGGAAAAGAAACTATATGAATTCTAGACATAGAGTTTAAATTTCAACAGTAAATACTTGAACAAAGCGTAATAAGTTATCCTGTCTGTTTTAAGTTGGGCGTCAAGGTGCAAGAAATGAATCTGTTTGTTGTTTCTATATTTTTAAACAACTTCTTTATTATTATTTTTGTTAAAACCCAGTGATCCTTAATCGGTCTTATGGTAAGTGGTTTGGAGTGTTTGCAAAATATTTTGTATTTCGTTACATTTCTGAACTAACAAAATAATAACAAATACTAGGCTATTTGGGAGAATGTTTTCTCTTAGCAGCTGTAGTATAATCTCATGAAATTCTTTCAATCAAAGGGTTGATGTATACAATTGTTGTGCCTGTCCCTGAAATTTCAACGTTGATAAAGTATTATACCTACATATACAACGAACGTCAAAGGTTGTATTAGGTATTTATCTGGCGGGGGGGGGGGGGGGGGTTGTGAATGAAACGCTAGACTTGGTTCTATATAAGATCTCTTTTTAACTTAATAGTATTGTGGCTTGGGCAAACTTTTATATTGATGTTATTAATGGGATTATTTATTATCTCTAAGGTCTCCATACGAAAAAAACTTCATTCATAAGGACTAAAATAAATATTCTCATTAGATTAGATACTAAATACCTATGACTGCTCTGTTAAAGGATCAGTAACGATTCTAGGTCAATATCAGTTCTAGAAACACTGAATGGAGGACGGTATCTATAAGTAAATTTACATAATTTAACGCTGCCTATTCCTAATCGTATTTTGATTTTATAATGTAGATATACTACGAAAATACAACGTCACTGTGAATTTCCATTATAATATTGAAAATAACATATGATATAATTTTCCATAACCTTAGAAATAACTTCATGAAATCGTAGTGGAATTTTGCTGAACTTTTTTTCAGTCCAGTTGGGCCAAAATTTATTTTCATAATGGTATTTAGTGAATACCGGTTTCAAATTTTGAAAATAAAACTTCACGTAGGTAAAAGTCTAAAAACGTGTGTAGTTCTACTTGGTAGAAGGTAAATAACAACGGAGCTTAAATTTTAAGTTATAAACTTTTATATGCTTGCACCTACGCGTCTTTATAAATTATTATTTATTTTTGTATTATGTACCCCATAAACTTAATTTATTAGTTTGTTTGTACCTCCAAAGGAAAATCAGAACTTTATAAGATCACCCGTAGACCGGTTTTCATATAATTTTAAATATAACGAAAGTTTAAGAGATTAATCTGGATTAATAATTTTTCAAAGTTAACAAAAACAGTGTTAACAATTCGTACCTTATCTAAAGGAATTTGTCAAAAATAATATATTGTATGTATTCATTATATCTACTATAAATCACTTCAATAATTTAGACAATTTCAATAGATGGATTTATTGACTTGGCTTGACACAAAAGCAAAACCGTTATTTAAAATCATAGATTTTTTTAATCAAGTAGTTTTTTTGAGGTCTAAAATTCTGTATTTTTTATTAGACTTGTGGGTGGAAGATCCGGTACATATTGTTTTTTCGCGAATTTCTCTGACTCACAAAGTCCAGGTTATTTACATGAGAGACATCAACAGCGGATTCTCTTATTCATCCAAAATGATTCTTGAAACGTATTAAAATGATTTGATACGATACTTATTGCTTTAAATGAACACAGCCAACTAATTGGAAATCCCATAGCTAAATTAATTTTGAAAATTCGTGCAGCTAATATCATTTCTGGCAACAAGTAAACAAGGAAAATATATAATTTTTGTATCATATCAATATATGGGTAAAAAATATCTAGAAGAGTATAGGTATAGAATATAGATTATAACAAACTAGCAACCCCGCCCCCGGCTTCGCATGGGTACAAAATGGATGTCTACAACAATTTTAATACATATGTAAATAAACTTATAACTACTTATCTCTTAGAGATATAGAGGTATATGCTACCGTGCTAGATATATATGTTTTTATAGATAATTTAATTCTATACTTAATATTATATAATTCTTTCCTACTTTCTTTAACTAACTTTTTTTCCGACTTGCTTCACTTATACTGTTAATGCTCAGCTCCTAAACACGATAGTTCCTGTTTAATACTGGTAAACTTTTCTGGTATATCGACCTATGTAATAGTGAAAACAGCAACAAAATCAGTGTGAAAGGTCACAGACAGACATACAGACGTGGCGGGGGACTATGTTTTTTAAATATGTAGTGATGGAGATTCAGGGTCTAAAGTAGGTACATAACGTTATTTTATCTACTCTTATATCGTAAAATTTCTATTACAAAATCGAATTATACTTCATAATTATATGTTTTACATACACGCGTCTCTAATATGTCAAACTTCGATACTATAATGTATTATAGTACCGAAGTTTTCATACAAAAACGATATCGTCATGTTTTTTTTAAATGCAGAAAGGGCAAAGGATATGTGTTATGCAGCCACATTAAACTTTATGAAAATATCGACACTCCTATGTGGGAGACACTTGATAGTTAACGCGCATGCGCAGAAAGTAGGTAATTGCGATTTGCCGCCAGTTTGTCGATTATGAAAAATAACTTGGTTCAATTTGTTTTGACTATTGCATGGGATTAGATAAATGGTGGATGCTATTAAAAAACTCCACTTGTGTTTTAATAACCCCTATTATGATCCCGTATCATAAACTACTATTATTTTGTTATCCGATTTAGTTATTACTTGATTTCAATTACACCAATTGAAGTAAACGAAATTGGCAATTCACTGATTCACAATCGGAAAGTGAAAATACATACAAAATATCTCGACGCGGACGTTAGTAAACCTCTCGAAATTAGCTCTGGCGCCGTTCTCGATACGCCGTTTCGAGATTGCAATAAGAATTCATTACCGAAAACTGGAATCGGTAAGAATGTACGGAATGTACCAGCTATTAATTCAGTTTTGCGGGCGGACGTCGCGGCGTTGGCGTCACGAGCAGGCGCCGACCAGTGGCGCCCGCGCATAAATAACGAAGCCTTATTGTCGCATTGAGTATCCATTTGGTTTCCCAATGATCATTCTTAAAGTCAGATATGGTTACTCTATGTATCTCGAGTGTAAGTATGTAATAGATCTACAATAATTTCTACGCATAGAGTACTAAGCCTATGGAGGCGCCATTGACGAGCTCCCCTTTCGCCAATTTTCTATAAGTAACTTTAGGTTTCATTGGTATAGTTTTGTGTCGCGAGACAGAGCTCTAGAAAAATAGTTAATTGTGATGTTTTAAATTAAAAGGCGATCTAGGACGTCTATTTTGCGGGAACATAGTGTTTCTAATCATCTATCTATCTATCTATCTATCATCACGCCTTTATCCCAAGAGGGGTAGGCAGAGACAATCGAATGCCATTTGTTACGATCCTGACATATCTCTTTTGCTTCTTTTATATTCATCATACCTTTCATACATGCTCGGCGATTGTGTGTACTTTTAATATTTCCATCGATCAACATATTTTTTATATGTTTAATAAAAGTACATCTAGGTCGTCCTCTGCCAGCATTTATTTTCACTTCAGCCATATAAACCTTTTTAGTCAATCTTTCATCCTTGATTCTTTTAACGTGTCCAGACCAGCGTAAACTACTTTTCTTCATTTTAGTCACAACATCATCTTTTACACCGCATTCTTCTCTAATGGCATCGTTCCGGATGCGGTCAATACGCTTTATATCACACATTCTACGTAAAGACCGCATTTCCACTGCATTTATTTTACTTTCATGCCTCTTATTCCATACCCAAGTCTCGCTTCCATAAGTAAGTGATCTAATAATTATTTATAATTATTATGTTTGCATTTTAGCATAATTTTCATATAACGTAAAAGCCGTTGCGACAACAAAATGACGGAAAAATATAGGATCACTCATCTGTCTGTCTGTCCATCTGTCACAGCATATTTTCTCTGAATCTACTGGACAAAAATGTTGAAACTGGGTGCTTCATGACTCGAATCACGGATGAACAGCGTGAGAAAAATATAACTTTATATAAAATATTTCAAGTGCATCATGTGACATATTAAATAAAAGGGCTTGTTTTTTTATAATTTTAAAATGAATAGATTAAATTATATTATTAAAGAAAAAATACGAAAATTTACCCCCCTCCCGACCCTTTATCTCCGAAAGTACTGAGACTAAAATTTTGAAAATAAATAAATAGGTATTTAAACGAAAGTCCTAAGTTCTGACCGAAACAATTATACGGGACCCTTAGCGCGCGAGTCGTACTCGCAACTTAGCCAATTATTTCGTTAATGACTCTCTTGCCGGCTCCTGGCACACTCCATCACCAAATGATACACATCTTCCATCTGACAGTTTAAGAAATATCGTCAAGATTGCGTGAAAACGTCCTTACATCCCGGAGTTCATGAGCAGGTTTCATTCAACAGCTTTAGATGTTGGGAATTTCAAAATACACAACTAATCATGAAGCCGCCTGCCCTCTAACTGGACCGGTTTTTCAGTTAGATCTAAAAAACATATCTGTAAGTGTTAAAAAAAAGTAGGTGTGGCAAGATACACCAGTAACAATGTCCACTTTTCGCCAATATTTGTATGCCGCTAACAGATATCAATAACTAACAGACACCCGTGAATTTTCCCATAAAGTTAAACATTTTTAACCACTAACCAAAGAAGGTATCCAATAACCTTTTAAATAATGTAAAAGAGAACACAACACTTCCTGTATGTTATTTGGAGTGTCAAGATCACAATAAAAATTCACGAGAAGGGAGGTTAAAGAGCAGTCGTGATGGTATATTTTATTTTATTCTTCAATAGGTACATACAAAGGTCTAGAATTCATAAAAAAAATTCTGAACCATCTTTTTTTATAGGTACAGTATCTTCACAGGAACCAAGTATACTCCCAGGGTACTCAGCGGAAGTAACTAATTCTCATAAGTGTAACACAGTTGATGCTTGGTTTACATACTGATTGGTATTGGAAAGAAAGCGATCTGCATTTTATTTTCATGTTTATTTAATTACAATCATTTTAATGGCTACATATATTATGAGGATAACGTTAATTTGTTAATCACGACATTAATCTACTTTTGTAATGAAGTGTTTGCATATAAAAATAAACTTAAGTCGATTTGTTGTCAGAAATGCGCGCGCAAACGAGTTTGATCTTAGTTGATAAATACATAAAGTTAATTTTAGTTAAAGTATTTTTATTGTATTAAAAATCGAAATGGTATACTTAGGTACACAAAAATTTAGTTATCATTAAAAATTGTATGCTCTTGCGTAATTTTTATTTGTAATTTTAGAGGTAATTTTTCTATCGAGAAAATTTTAAGGAATCCCCTTTTTGGTCCACTGGCGGACTGTATTACGATCTGCCAGTCGCGCGCATTCATTGACCAGCCACCTATGCTTAATAATCAGGCGGTGGCAAAGTCACATGTCGTCTTCTCTATAAAAAAAAAATAAGTATATAACATATTATCCTCTATAAAGTTGTGTATTAAGTACAAAAAAAATGTTAAGTACCTATTGTCGATGCAGCAAACGTTTATGCGAAGTAATGTGATGTACTATCGACCCTTAAGTACATATCCAGGGGCTTGTTGCAGTCGTCACAAAGTGAAGAATTTTAATAAGGCACATAACGTAAGGTCAAGTTATTTAATGTACACAAAAGACGAATAATTTTTTAACAGTTAACATTGAACATGTGCGGTATTTATAATCTAAAAAGACTTTTGTGAACAATTCGTGAATTTATCATGACGTTAATAAGCTCGGTCCATTGAAGTTCAACATATGACTCAATGATTATAGAATTCATACCTTCCCATCTTTTGCTATGTAAACATGTTTTATGCAAATAGATGGTAAGTACCTATTAAAAATCTAAAATTTATTCAAAGTTTTGGAAACACATTCCAGTATGCAAAAACAACTTCGTCGCATTTTTTTACTCGATCACTGAAACGTGTCAACTAAACTAGCTTTCAGCCCCGGCTTATCCCGTGGAGCCCGTATTACCTTTCATCTCTTGAGTTTATACAAAAATCCTATTGAAAAACACTTTCAAATTTTCCCGAATTTTCCAATTTTTCGGGCAACTTTGCAAATTTTTATTTCTCTAAAAACCTTATTCAGACTATTACGAACATCAAAAAAATCCAAATCGATACAGAAAAAAAATCGGAAATTAAGCTAAACTAGCTTTTGCCCGCGACATCGTTCGCGTAAAATTAGGAATAATAACGTAATTTATGTCAATACGCAGATATTTCCCTTAATTTTATATTTTACCCCCGTAGTCAGAAGTTCAAAAAAGTATAAATTCGGTACCTATAAATTAATATCTTCCCATTCCCTTAAAAATATTTCCCCATGCCCAATTTAACAATTTCTTAGGGGCCGTCTCCACGAGATAGAGAATTGCGGCGATAGTCTCGCCGTGCTATACAAACGGCGGAGACGGCTCAGGTCAACTACTATGTTCTCTAGCTAAGTTTTAAGTAGATTCGACCAAAACAACATTTTCCCCAATACAAACTTCAATCCCTGCTGCACTCCTCTCGCAGGAACATGTAAAAACACTGTGACCACACAAAAATAATGTTTCAAAGACAAAATTTTCGGAAGCACTTTATTATGACAATTCCCGTAAGAGAACGGTATCATTTGATACTCTTTCATATGAGATGTTTGTAAGAAATAAATGTCACGGCTTGTGGGCGAGCGACACTTTGCAATGCCAAAAACTCGAGTAAGGACGGCTCGAAGGTCACATTCCTTCGTTGTACCGCCATAACCTTTCTTTTTTACATCAGACGATGCACTCCGATAAAGCCACTGGTTGAGGCAAAATCTCCATCCGTGTTTCCTCCAAATCTATATAAAAGCAATAAAACTTTTTTTCCTTTTTGGTCAAAACGATTACACCTACTCGTTTTACACAGTTTCTAAATGTATAAGTCAAGTCGTAGTTTACTTATCTTGTTTCATTCATTCATTCAGGTTTGCGTAGATTTGAGGATAGTTATTTTTAGGGATCCGTACCCAAAGGGTAAAAACGGAAACCCTATTACTAAGACTCCGCTGTCCGTCCGTATGTCTGTCTGTCCGTCTGTCACCAGGCTATATCTCATGAACCGTGATAGTTAGACAGTTGAAATTTTCACAGATGATGTATTTCTGTTGCCGCTATAACAACAAATACTAATAAACAGAACAAAATAAATATTTGGGGCTCCTATACAACAAAAGTTTTTTTTTTTGCCGTTTTTATAGATAATGGTACGGAACCCTTCGTGCTTGAGTCGGATTCGCACTTGTTTATTTTATATAACAGAATAAATATATTAATTCCCTACAAATATGAATTTAAAACTGGCTACAGTGTCTTTCATATGAAGACACTGAGGATTTACATACCCTACAGTGTAATAATTATATAAATACTAGCTTGCTGCCACGATTTCGTCCGTGAAAAAAAAAATTTAAATGACAACTTTCTATCGAGAAAATATCATGGAGTAGGTTTTATTGAAAATAATGCTAAATAACAGTGTCACAGGCAATGACTATAGTATATCATTGGACACATGTGGATTGTTTACAGATAAATTGGGAATAGTAATAACTCCATACAAGTAAATCGTACTTTTGGATCGAAGCACTTGAACAAATTACCTTTTATTTAGACACATTATAGAGAATATTGTTACTTATCTAAAAAGTTAATTAAGAAAACTTTTAAATTAATAAAGAATTTTTGAATTATAACAAGATAATTCTCAATTTCGATTTCATCATAAAGTTTCAAACTTCAAATATCTGAAATCACTTGCCGATCTCACAATAAAAATATTTTTAGACTATAAATATCATCAGGAAAATAGTTATCAATAAATATATTAATATTTTGGTTCTTTTCACAGAAATTAAAATCACAATCATATTAAAAAAAAGTTAAAATTATAGCCCATATAATTGTTATATTCTCTATAAATCTCACTTCATTTAAAATGATAATTATTTATTCTTTAGAACTTAAGCGTTAACATTACAATTATAGTATTTTTGTAATATTTTTAAAAAGTGATATTAAAATCAGTGCGCGTTTCATTTAAAAAATAATAAATAAAACTGGGAGCCAAAATTGGTTTATCCGACTATAATGACAGTGAATACTTTCTTTACGCACACAAAGACATTCGCTTTCGTGAAGGTGGACACTTGCTGTGAAATATCTAAACATTAAGTCCCGATCTAGTCGTAAACGCTCTTAATTACAAACATAATTGTACAGCAAATGTTTATGCGAAGCAATGTGAGGTAGTCGATAGGTACCCTTAATGGAAATTATTTTTCCCACAGTAACCTTGTTAATGAAGAAAGAAAAGAAATTTTATTTTATTCCCAACAAGATATCGCGTACATTTTCCACAAAGTTTTTCTAAAAGTCAACATCTTTTTGCGGTCTCTCCCGGAGTTCCGAACTTCACCTTAACCTGAAAGTTTCGGCTTCTTGTTTTAAACGAGCTGTTAACGTTAGAGCAAACACTAAATATGGTATACTTTTAAGTAACTTTCGGCCCCGGCTTCGCCCGTGAAAATTTAAATGGGAATTTATTATGAAGCATTTTCGAAAAATACGTTGCTCGACAAACAAATAAACACACTTTGACATTCATAATATTACTTAGGATGCTCCCAAAACGTGCTTCAAAAAAACGTGTTACGGTTCCATGGTACCCAGCGGAAGACCAAGTCTCCCTCGTATATAAAATATATACCTACATATATTTCGGTAGTTTATCCATGAAAACATCAATCACATATAGACAGATTAACCGACTTAAAAAAAGAGGTTCTCAATTCGACTGTTTTTTATTCTATAACCTAGTACTCTATGCAATAGGTATGTTCAGTACAAACATAAATAATATTGAACAGCTCTTGCGTTTTATTTTTGTATCCTAATTTGCCACTTCATTATTTTTTGGTTTTCAGAGCACAATTTTAGATACTTTTTTAGATTAAACTTAGTATATTTAGGCGTAAAAAAGTAGGTATACCTACTTACCGACTTCATAAAATGTGTAAGTAAGAAATAATTATATTTCCATACGCCTTACCGCGCGTCGCGTCGATACCATGATAAAAACATGCCATCAATCCGGAAGAATACTCTAACAATTAGAAAGAAATCATCAAAAGCGGTTCACAACTGACGGAGTAATCGGAGAACTTCTCCTCCCTTTTTTTCGAAGTTAGTTAAAATTTATTTTAGTTATATTACACAAAGTTTTGTAATTGATTTCCCAAATTAAGAAGATTAAATGATTCTATCCATCAATGCATTTAATTAAATAAGTAACTTAATTAATGTTCATTAAGAGTTTGTTTCGGTTATTTTTTGTTATTTTTATTTGCATTCACTGATTACATTATGTAAAACTTCTTAATTATTACATTTTTGTGTGTGGATTTTGTGGATTGGAAAAATGCAGCTTCATTAGCAAATATATAATAAATAGCAAATAGTAAACTTGGTTAGGTAAGCTTTTCAATTTAAATATCGATTTAATCGTCTTCTCGTTGTTTGGATAAACACTGTGTCCCCATTTCTACTGAAAATAATAGATCCACCTTGCCACCTGTTTTGTTTATTATGGATATTGTTAGCAGTGTATCAACTGGCTAGGTGATGGTGCCTTTTGTTCCGGGGTTAATATCTCAACAATTGTATTACCAACCATTTTTCTTTAATATACTCGTACCTATGGAAGTTTTAGTGAATGTGTAAATTATGAATATGTAAAATCATATTTTATTTAAATTAAGATCTTATTTTAGATTACGAATAAAATAATTGGATAGGTATCTATACCACAGAAACTTGTTCAACATAGTCTAGCTGGAATGTAACTTAGATGAGATTTCATGAAAAAACAGAAAGTCTGAAATTTATTAACAGTAGATATAGATTATAATTCAAAAACTATATTTTTAATCATACCTAATATAAACATATTTTTCTATTAAAAAAATAATCATTTTGAAGCAATTATGTCAAACTACATAAAAAACCAATTGTGCTCGCTGGTAAACGAGAATACTACCGCGCAAAATCTCAAAATAATATTATCCAAAATTATTTTAGTGTTCATAAAAAATAGCAATCACAATTAGTTAAAAATCTGGTTCATATTTTAATTGTAATGTTCTAACTCACCCTGACACTAGATATAAATAAATCATTGTGAATCGTTTAAACTGTATAATAATACTATTTATTTAAGATCTTTATTAAAATATTATGCAGATATTTTTGAGACAGAGGAAAAGTACCTAAGCTAGCGCCTGTCTAACTAAATTAGAAAAAATATCCTTTTATAACACCGAAAATATATTCGGTTCGATATCGCAATAGTTGAAGAATAGAAGGTTGGTTCTATCTTCACTCCAGGGTCTCCAGGCAAAGCAGCTAAGTTGTGCTTCCGAGGATATGTAATTAAAGCCGCACTTATTATAAAAAGGCCTACAGTGCAGTGACGGCTACAAGAACTCGCCACGATAATGTGACCCGCCATCCACTTGCTGGAAAATGACTAAGGGAGTCCCTGATTGGAGATGACAAAGAAATAAGTTATATAGTCTTACGTTTGTCTCCTCCACTAGCTAATTGCATGAACCAAGGCAAGTGTAATGTACTTTGTTTGGTGAGTAGGTACATGATATTTGTATATTCACAAAAAGCAACACACACCTTTACGGCCCTTATACCTTGAGGTGTGGCCAGAGACACCAGTAACATTGTCCACTTTTTGCCAGAATTGAAGAGACCAAGTAGCAAGCCTGAGCTGCACTTAATGGACATAGATGTGTCACTTCTTTAGCAGACGTAAATATCTGTTATTTTTGGAAAAATTTGACTATATGTCGGTTATGTACTGGATACTCATCGTTAACCTATTAATTTAGTTAAATAGGTATTAAAATAGGTATTATTTTTTATGATTATAAAAATTCTCACAGACGAAACCCGGACGGAAACCTACTTCGTAAATAGGAGATCCAAAAGTAATGTATAACTCTCAAACTTCTGAACTGATTCTAAAAATTATTTCACTAATAGGAAGCTAGATTATCCCTTAGTGCTATAGGCTATACTTTCTTTGGTTCTAAAATATCCACGAAGCTAGGGGCGGAAAGGTAGTAATATATACTAAGTAACTAACTACATAACTAACTAACCTACATAATGGAAATGGAATGAGTACTACTTGAAAATCTTGATTTAAAATTGCCTGCAATTTCTACTTTGACTTCTTTGTGAAGAGATAGTAGAGAGATGCCGCGGATGTAAATAGTATTTTTATTTTACAAAAAAGGGCTATTCGTGCTATATACAAAATGGGTCCACGAGAGTCACTAAGGGAAAAATTTAAAAGTATTAATATAATGACTGTGTATGGTCAGTATATATTTGAAAATTTAATGTATGTCCGTAAAAATATTTCTACATTTAAAAGAAATAGTGATAGGCATAATGTAAATACAAGAAGTAAACATAAGCTTGCACCGCTCTCTGCTAGGCTCCATAAGGTTGGAGGTTCATTTAAATGTTGTTGTGTGAAATTTTATAACAAACTTCCAACCCATGTACAAGATTTGTCTGTTAAGAAATTTAAATTATTTATTAAAAGTAAACTTATGTCCAAAGCATATTACCATATAGATGATTATTTGAAGGATGGTAAAGCTTGGGACTAAATTGTTATACCTACCTAAATGTAACTTTATTTTATTTATTTTGGTTTGACGTTGATAAGCAATCCATGGATTCTAAATCAATAAACATTATTTGAATTTGAATTGATATCCAGTCTACCAGATACTATATTTAGTACTAATAGTACTATAGTGTTTAGTACGTACTCTCCTACTAATTCTACCAATGCAAACTGGGCTGATGAACGGATACACATGTCATGTCCCCTACGAATAAGAAATTGTGGTCGCAGCATTTGAACAGAGGAAAGCACTCACAAAACTCTACGTCAAATATGATTTTTATAATATTAGATGAGTTAAAACTGTGTTATACGGATTTATAATTTCTATAGGTATTCGTCATTCAACCCAGTTTTCCATACATACATCATACATTCATTTTAAGGAACTATAATATTTGCAAAGGATAAGATCGTAAAAATAATTCCCAGTAATTTAGCATCTTTAAGGGGACGCCTCATGATTTTTGTCCCATACAAATCAAATGTTTCGTTTTTCCAGTTTTACGCAATATCTGTATGTGCTAGGCTCGAAATTAAAATTGCTTTTCAATGATAAATATACTCTAAGGTTTCTCATGGAAAGGAAATAACCAAAATCAGTTACACCTAAGTTTTATGAAGCCTTGAAAATCCTCAATTTCACGCGTATTTCAGTCAAGTTTGCGACCCGAGTTCTCTTAATATAATTACTAATTTACAATTTTCTCGACATTAAAAGATAGATAATTTCACATATTTTAAGAATACACTAACTAAAATTTGATAATCCTAATAGTTTTTGTAAAAACATAGAAAAGCCGAGGTCCTTTACGTGTTTTTCGAAATACCGATTTTATTGAGAAATCGTACTGCTTCATGTTTCTGGTACGTGAATCTTGGTCTATCATAGCTTATCCTTGGTTATCTTATCGATTTTAATAGTAATCCATCTTGCTCACATATTTCTAAAGAAATATGGACAAATTAAGTCGCGCGTAAAACTGAGTTCGTTGCGCTGTGATGCGTCGACTTAAGTCGAATTCAGTATAGACTTCTGGCGATTTATAATTTCTCAGATTTGTATATGATGGTACTAAATGAAGAATTTTAATGCGATTATTGTGTTTTTTATTACTTTGTACCGATATATTGTCATTACGGAGGCGCCAGTTCGATTCAGAGATATTTATTGAAGGCTAAATACTGTTAGGGTTAACACAATTTATAAACTCATTTTATTGCTCATTCAATAAACTTTAAAGATAATTAATCTTTTGATTACCTATCGTAATCAAATTTTTATTGTCAAAAAAATTAACTCTCTGAATTTAGTACTGGATTTATGCGAAATTAATATCTAAAGAAAGATTATGAGTTTGGTTTGTAAGGATTAAACTGAAAAACTACTAGACCGATTGAAAACGCGCTAAAACATTTTTACACAAGTAAAACCGGAGCAAAGTTGATCGAAGAGATGGACGTCAATATGCCATGTTGGCAGACCACCAGCGAGATAGACGACTTCGTAAGGAGAAAGGATATAGCATAGAGGAGTAGATACTGAGGAGGATAGGGTGAAGTGGTGCAATGCTGAGAAGGTCTCCATCCAGCAGTGGACGGATACAGGCTGAAGATGAACAAGATACAGGCGGAAAACTAGTAATTTACAAAAGGTCAAAGTAATAAAAAAAAAAAAGTAAATTAAGTGCATTTTTCAAAGAAAAATTGACTTGTCTTGTTATATATTTAAGTTTATGGGTACCGATCTCAGGGCACCCCCAGCCAGAGAATGCAGCTCTTCAATTAATATAAATGTCTGGGCATTGTCTCCCATATTTCAAATGTACCCTCTAGAAAAATTATGCAATTACACATATATATCTCAAATTATTAATAAAACTTAAATTAATTTTTGTATGTACAATCCCTAAAACGTTTGAAGATATTTCCTGCAACGTTTATAAGAATGGCGTAGGTGTTTAATATCACAACAAATGAAGCTTTTATTAAACCTTGCATTGTATATTTACCTATATTAAATGTATCTTATGATAAACAAGTGCATATCTTCTTTTGAGTGCAATGTGGACTCCCTAAAAGGTTGTGAAGATGCAATCCTTTGTTCCTTAAAGTTCCCTGCTGCGTCATCTGAGTGCCTTTGAAACGGAGGTACAATTAAATTTAAGACTCAGAAAGTAAATCTTCCAATGCGTCAGCACTAATATATAATACAATAAATTTCGCAGTTATACACTCATCGTGGGAGAATTAAATGTAACTTTACTCTAAAGTAGCCCACGCACTGCTCCGGTATCTCACAAAAAAAATGCGGTCCGGCCGCCGTATGATCGAGATTGAACACAGGCCACACATTAGCAATGTAAATCATACGATCTGTATCACATGCAATTCACTCATCCACACAGACACACAAGATTCGATTAAACAAAGGCGTGTGGATGTGTGTGTGTATGACAGATCGTTACGGCCATCGAAATCAACCACAAATACAACGATTTGAAAACGTATGGTGGGCCGTGCGTACAAGAATTGGACGAGTCTGTGGTCGATTTCGGTGGACCGTATGGCGGCGCGCCGGCGATTGGACAAATGAGTGTGCACCTTTACTGTAGGTACTGATTTGATTTCTTTTTTTTTTCAAGTTTATTGTATCTAGAATTTGGCTTTCTTACACTGGATACTGGGACACAGCTAGTCATACTATAAAAATATATCTACACATTTGTAATTAAACTTTTTGTACTTTCCCAAATTCGAGTGCCAAAATAATAAATAATAAAGTACCACTTTATCGTATTGTACGTCACTATACGTACGCTCAATAATATCTCAACTAATCAAGAGAAAATACTGCTGATAAAAATTTAAACAACATTGTTTTTGTCTTATTCATACGAAGAAACGATGATTCTAATAAACAATAAAAATATATTATTATGATAATGGGTTTTTATTAACAAAACAATAGTGATATTAACAGGAAAAAACAAGGTACCTATTATGGGAAAAACAGACGGTCAGGGTACCCATGTTTAGCCGATGGTATATTTGTGAGGCTATACCCAACAAGTGGCCAGTTCTGTTGAGGTATATATTTAGATGGAAAAGCCTCTAAGTGTGGTTTGTCGGATTATGTACCTACATAAGTTTTTAATAAAAAAAAACCATTGGTACATGGCCGGGATCCGGAATCGAACCCGTGGTCTTCCTAATTAATACGAGACGTCTTAACCACTAGGGTGAAACTTTGTTCATCATTTAATTGTTAACTTTTATAACGAAAAAATTTAATAAAACAAAATTCTTTAATGACATAATATTTGCGTCGCAAAAATCCTATGTTTTTAAATAGTAAAATTAGTAATATAGTATTTTCATTACATTGACCTCCACTTTGTTTATCTTTTGGGACATTTTTCTTAAAATTAACTCATTTATATCACCTAACCAAACGCAGAAATTTGTAAATGACCGCATTAATGCGTCACCAGACAAAAATTCAAAAACAACAACATCCAACTTCTAGGGAGACGCCAGAGATCTTAGCCGCTACTCATTATTATAATTTGCTAAATTATAAACTCTATTTGTGATACTACAAAAATGAAGCATCAACATATAGCCGGCCGGATACTAAACGCGACATTTCAAATTAATGACTTAGTATAATAAAGCCGTTAGATGTCGAAATGGAATTTTGTTTGAACTGCGATGCGCAGTTTGTGTGACAATGATAACGTCCTTGCGACACTTTACAAAACAAGCATCATGATTATTGGAATTTTAACACCTTGTTATCAATAACTGCGTTATTATATCCCAAATTTTGGATAACACCGAAGAATTCTTGCTACGAATCTACATCGTAAATATTTTTTAATATCGTTGATATTGCTAATATTATTTAAAATTACTATCCAAATGTAGTTTAACATGAAAAATGGTAATATAATATATAACTTCACATGATGCCATTCAAATTCTTGGTATTTTTTATTCGTAGGTACACATTAGCCCCGTCAATCATATCAGGGAAACAGTAATTAAAGCGGCGTAAATCGTAGAGTATACATGGTGCAAATATAGTTCAATTATAGAAAACTACAAATTTGTGCAGTTTGGTGTAGACAGTCTAGGTCTGTGGGGTTCAATTGCCAAATATATTATTAAAGAAATATCCTCACGACTGATCATCTCCTCTGGTGACAAGAGGACTGGCTCCTTCTTCGCTCATCAAATCAGCATTGCGATTCAGCGGGGAAATGCAGCCAGTATTCTTGCCACTATTCCATGCTAGAAAGTGTCAAGCTCGGAAAATTTGCTATGTCTAGTCGTTCTAAAAAAACATTATTTTAATAAAATATACATCTAGGTTATACAAAATTACACCGATAGTCTCAAAAATGTTACATCGATAACATTGACAAAGTATATGGCGCTAAGTGTAGGCATGTTTATGCAAAGTAGTAATCAATCAATAAAGGATTTACATGTATTTGAAGTGAAAGCTTATTAAGTAGTATTGAATTGAGGTATCCTAGATTATAAAAATATTAGAGCTCGTTTTTTGTGCCTAGAAATACCTACTTAGTTTTTTCTATTTTCTAACTGTTGATGCATTACGTAAAAACTATTCGGATCTAATTCGTGTGTGTATTTATTTGTAAGAATTTGAAGTATGAATCAGAACACGTTTGATTATTTTAATTGCAGTTTTAAACCAAAATGATCCGAAAGGTTTTAGGGTTCAAATTAAATAAGCATAAATTTTATGGAAAAGCATTAAGTGCTAAAATGTAAATCTTACAAAATGAAAAACTCGAAATCGACGCCGATCAAATTGCACAAAATGTAATTAACTTTTAAGATATTGGATGAGATACCAAAAATAACGTATTTGATTTATGACCCACCCCCATAAAACTTGTAATAAGTTTCTGAATCACAAAGTTAGTTCATGCGCGAGTACAACCAAAGATTTCTTGAGTTCAAATTATTCGTTGTTTTTTCTACAGAACAAATTCTAAGAAAAGAATTTGTAAGTAACTATCACTCGTTTGCGAGAATTAGAAAAGAGGCTTTAAATTATCATTTAAGAGCTTTATGGTGTATGACACAAATACCCCAATAAAATAAACTGAACGTCCAACAATGGTATGCAAAGACGATAAAAAAATATAGACGATATTGAGCGCGTGTGACGCACGTATACACGGCGTATGTGTTTGTATTTCTGCAGAAGAGATGAGTGTTGATGTTGCAAATGTATAAAAGCGAAGCTTCGGTTTCGAAATCAACAGAACGATTTGAAATTTACCCAGGAGTGTACAGACGCGACATATTGCGAGTCCTTCCGGTTCGTGACCGCGTATAGTTCAGTGCCGTATTTATTTTCTGATTTCCTAAATAAGTGCCGGGTGAACTTTATTCTGTTAGTGTTACGAAATATATCAACAGTGATCCTCAAAATGCTGTTTTATTTGGTAACTAACTTTTCGTCCCGGTTTTGCCGGTGGAATTTTAATGTCACCCGATTTCATTAACACAGCCTAATTACTTAAATTACTAAAATAAAATGAGCAATTTTTTTTGTTTATTACGGAACCCTTGAAGAAAAAAAAGCAGATTCTAAGTCTAAATATCTGTTAAAGTTTAATCAGAATCCTTTGAGCAGTTTCGGGGCCAATTCTAGACAAAAATTGGAACAGATGGATACTTTAATTCTATTTATTTGTACAGATATATAGACTTCATCATCATAACACCTGCAAAAGTTTTAAACCCTTTGCGAAATCATTACACACTGTATTGCACATGTAGAATAATATCTAATTAATTATTATATTTTACAGTTTGTATTGTTGGTGTGTGCAGCAACAGTGATGGCTCGTCCTGGAGAAGACGGCAAGTGGAATCCAAAGAAATACGGAGACTCTGGAATGTAAATAATTTACTTAAATCTCTACATAAATTCATTAATTTCATTGTTTATTACTTCACTGTTAAATGTAAATTTACCCTTTATACCTCATTAATAAAATTATAGTTTTATTATGTTGATCTTGTAATTATAAACTCATAAAATTATGCATGTTTGGAGATGTTTCATTCTCGTGCAGTACTCGTTCATATTTTTGCAGAAATATCTTTAGTATCTTTATTACTTAGGTACGTAAAGAAAACACTTGAAAGTATGCCAAAAAGGAACATATATTTATTTCCTCTTGTTTAGTGTCCCATTTTGTAATAAATTTATTTTATATGCCAGAAAAGTCCTGTAAAATTTGCAATAAAATGAAACAATGTTAGTTTTTCAACACAACTACCTATATCCCCTTAATTGTAACATGTTAATGTTGAGCAAGTTTTCTCTTCGTCATTAGCGTAATATTTTTTTTATTATTTTAGAAATACAATTTTTGACAATTTTGTTACAGATACGTTCCAAGAGATGAAGGAAAGTATATTCACATTCCAAATCCATACATCCACGATGGCAGACCTTATGAGCACGATGACAGACCACCTGAACCATACGAACCATATGTACCTGAAGCCACTGTTGATCAATATAAACTAGTTTTGATACCACCAAATGATATAAATCCATACTACAAACCTGGATATTACGAAAACAATGGAATCAAAATATTGAACCAGAGACATAATTATCAAGACGACAGATACGATTTTGAGTAAGTTACAACTTTCTTTACTTACAATCTGTAGACATAAAATGGATGTCTGTGTGAATGTTTGTCTGGAATAGGCTCCGACTAAAGGAGTTTTAATGAAACTATGAGCGATTATAGTGAGAAAAATATCTTAAAATTATATATAACTAGCTGATTGTCCGCTGCATCGTACGCGTTATATTAGCAATACAATTCACACCCTTGGGTAGTTAGCGTGATGTAACCTTCCCCAAGAATGTAGTAATTTGTCCAGTAGTTTTTGAGTCTATAGAATACGAATAAACAAATAAACAAACAAACAAATATTAAAGTAATATTTAAACTAAAACAAACAGTTTAATTTTACATTAACCAGTATGCTTTAAAATTGATAACACAGATAATATTTTGTAAATTTGATATGAATGAAGATGATATTAACTTTCGTTTCAATTTTATTGGTTATTGCTTTGCTCCCAAAGGACGTAGCGTGATGTTATATAGCCTATAAAGCCCGTGAACCACTCTATCTAATGGTACCAACAGTAACAAAATCGGTCTAGTAGTTTTTGAGTCTATAGAATACGAACAAACAAAGAAACAAACAAACAAACAAATATACTATACAACATCAAGTATATTTGTAAAATTCCAAACGAGGAGAACACAATATAGCATTTCATTTCATCAGTTCGTAAAAAGTTTGATATTGACTTTGGTTTGCTAAATTGCTAGACATTCATTAATTAACCCAGATATCGCTGCCAAATAATTAATGAAGTCTATTGGTTATTCATTTTAATTAACTTGCTTTATTTGAAATGCATATTTAGTATATTTGATTTGATTCTTTATGAAAGTAATAGAGTCTTTGTTGATTCTTAAAAAGAAAATAACTTCGCCATAATCCAAAAGTAAAATTTTCATATATAAATACAATGAGGTCCAACAATTAAATTATTCATATGTCCTTGCTGTTAAATTCATCAATGCAGACCAGTTTAGACGTTTCAAATATGTTTGTGTACGACCTTGACCTACAGTGTAAAGCGTCAATCAGAAAATATATGCGATATTATGGGTCAGAGATCAATGTAATTTATTATCATTTACAGAAACTCGAGTGATAGCATGTGTAATGTCTTAAAATGTCACATTATTTATAATTATGTTCAAAAACAAGGGACATTAAAATTTCAATAAGAATAAATTAATTTGTGCATAATAAAAATTGTAGTTCTTTATTAAAATAATCTCTGAGTTACTGATATTTTGAATTCCATTCAATAATTTTGAACATTCATATCATTATTGATTAAAGCAACAACTAGGTTGTTAATAAAAGAGAAATAAATAGTACTAGACTTGAGAATAGTCACGGGAAGATAGTATACAAATTAGAAGAAATTAATATTATTTTAAAGATCTAACTAAGCAGATGTCATCAATACGTAATTATCGTGTCAATACATACATATAATACAATATGCAAAAGGTCAACAACTCATTTTCGAAAGGTCGATAGACAATTAAACCAACTTAACTCATATTTGATGATGGTTCAAAATATTAAAAGTATCCTGTTAATATTAAATGTATGTTTAATTGTTGCAGATTTGAAACTGAAAATAAAATTAAAGCTGAAGAGAAGGCAGTAGTCAAAAATCCCAACACCCTTGACGAAGGTATTGCTTCCTCTGGCTTCTATGAATACATAGGTCCAGATGGCTTCAAGTATCACGTAGATTATACAGCAGATGAAAATGGTTTTAGACCAAAAATCAAGAGGTTAGACACAGAGTTTTCAGGGAAATGGGAATACATAAAAGTTAACAACTGACGAATTATACGAAATCAGGGTATTTGATAGTAATCCAAAAGTTAAGTGTCTTCATAGAATAGTTTAGTTAGCTGTGAAGTTTTTGATATGTAAATTGTCTGTCCCATAGATTTAGTATAGTCGCTCGGGCGCTCTACTAGATTGGCAATACAAAAGAGAAAGCGCATAGATAAGCGTATGTTAAAGTGAGACAGATAAACGAGACCGTTTTTAGGGTTCCGTACCCAAAGGGTGAAAACGGGAACCCTATTACTAAGGCTCCGCTGTCCGTCAGTCTGACCGTCTGTCACCAGGTTGTATCTCATGAACCGTGATAGACAGTTAAAAATTTTTACAGATGATGTATTTCTGTTGCCGCTATAACAACAAATACTAAAAAACTGAATAAAGTAAATATTTAAGAGGGCTCCCATACAACAAACGTGATGTTTTTGCTCGATATTGATAACGGCAACAGGTAGACGCTTGAAATATTCACAGAATTTTGAGTTATATTATTCACTTTAAAAGTAAATATTTAAATTAAAATAAAATTAATATTTAAGGGGGGCTCCCATACAACAAACGTGATTTTTTTTGCCGATTTTATAGATAATGGTGCGTGCGCGAGTCCGACTCGCAGTTGACCGGTTTTTTAATACTGTAACAGCTTATAGGGTCAGTAATAATTTCGCTTATTTTTGTAAAATATTCAGATTTAAAGTATAATGTTTAATTGACGTGATTAATTATGGTTAATGCAGTGCATGGTACAGTGCCAGGATGTTAGTCATCTAAGATGAAAAATCCACAGAATTAGATACACATTTGTCACGCACACTGATGTATTAATTTTTTGTTTAATCTCGACATTACCAATCTTGTAGAGCGTCAGCATAATACATCTATGGTCTGTCCATTATCAATGTTTAAAAAAAATCAAACACCCTTTAATAGTCTTAGTAATATCGCGAAATGTAATTTTGGATTACAATATGATACTTTGATACTTTTAGATAATATTTATTATATTGATCTAATTCCCGTAATAAATATGGCAACCAAGTAAGTCACGATTGATGCAATGCACGATTTTGACATTTTAATGATGTTATTCGACATTTTGACATGTGGAATAATGCATGAAAAAAATGTTACGCACATGACCTACAAAGTGTTTAATAGTTAGGTTCCATGTAGATCATTTTTATATCTACATGTTTGTGTCTGACTGTTAGCTTATGATTAATTTATAATTTTAGATTAGACGACTTTAGTGATTTAATTTAGCAAATTTAGTGTAATAATTTATGAAATGTGATAATAAATTTTCATACAAAATATTGTTTTTCATTGGTTTTAAATATTTTTGAAAATCTTGAAATAATACAAGGAGCTACTAAGACGCTGAGTGTATTGTTCACATTTAGCAAAATAGGTGGCGAGCCCGCGTTACAAGGAGAAATGTAATATTAAGTTTAAAGCTGCAATGAAGTATCTTAATTACAAATTATTATCATATCGGTTCAGTAGTTTCAGATAATTTACAAACATATAAACTTAATATTAGTATAAGGTGCATTGGGGTAAAAGCGGAAGCAAATCAAAGTCAAATAATGTGCAATATAAGTAGGTATGTTATACATTTTACAGGTTAAAGATTACGGTGTACCTACAATGTCATAAGAACAATATTTGTTCATAAATCTAGATAGATATACTGTCTATATATTTTTATTGTATATCTTAAACTTACTGTTAAATAAAGCTGAAAAGTTTGTTTGAATGTTTGAACGCGCTAATCTCAGTAACTACCAGTCCTATTATAAAAAAAAATATTAAGGACTAACCGATTGCCCGCTACTTCGTATTCACCTCCTTAGGTAGTTAGCATGATGTTAAATAGCCTATAAACTTCCCTAAGAATTGGGCTATCAATAAAAAAATATTTTTTCAAATCGGTCCAGTAGTTCATGAGTCTATAGAATACGAACAAACAAACTAATATGGTTTTTATATAATATTATATATTAAAGGCTATATAACATCATACCACATGAAAAATTTGGACGGACAAAGCTGGGCTTAAAGTTAGTAATATAGTATATTTAAGTATATGCTTTTAGAAGCCAGGGCACGGAATATATAATAGTACTAAAGTGCCAGTTTATCATCAACCTACCTATATAAGTTAATATAACCTTTGAGTATATAGCAAAGGAGACGTGAAGCGTATAAATCACCGAACAATTTTTTCTGCCACTTTTGGCGGGGGGAGGTAAACGTCTAGTACTAGCCCCTGTACCACTGTATTTTTCTGTCGTTTTATTGTCGGAACGGATTTTACGTTATATGATGATTATGTTAAAATAGAAACATAATAATTATAATTAATGATTGGAAACACTAAGTTTGACGCCCTAGATCGCCTTTCCCGTTTAAAACATCACAATTAACTATTTTCCTAGAGCTCTGTCTCGCGACACAGTACGATACCAACGAAATCTAAGGTAACTTATTACTGCGCACCTGGTCAGTTTAACTGGTCAAAGGGGAAAAATTGGCGAAACGCGGAGCCCGTCTATGTCCCCTCCATAGGCTTAGTACTGCTGGCCACTCGTTAGGTATAGCCTCAAAAAATCATTGGCTAAATGAGGAAGAATTTGTCTTCCACTGGGTTCCCTGATGCCGGGAACGGTTCCGGGAGCTATAAGACAACCCGTGAAAAAAAAAATATATAAGTGAACATATTGAATCCGCACAAAATATAAACATAATAACCTCATCGGGATGCAAAAGCAATATTTGATCTGATAACCCGATAAATAAATACCAAGACGCCTCGAATTTCAATAAAAATATTTCGAGTGTCCGCGCCCAAAAATAAACGATTCGCGAGGAGAGAGCTGCGGAAGGATCGTAAAGTCATGCGTATTAGGGCACTGGCAAGAAATTTGCCGAAATTGTTTTGGCTCGGGCTGAGGAGGCTTTTATGGGGATAGGAGGACGTTGACCGAAAGCTCTGCCAACTGCCCGGCGCCGTTCTGCCCGACGCAATGCGAATCTTGCAAGGATGCTGCAGTGCGCTCACTTGTCTTCCACTTATGATCTTAACTGCTTATTGGTAATATAACCTTCGTACATGCTATATTATCCCGTTCATGCATACTGCGGGCTAATCTTTAGTAATACTATAGCTTCGCTCAGGACACTCTTTAAATTGAAGTTACAGTGTGATTAAGGCTGAAACAATACAGGCTACTCTTTATTATAGGACTCAAGAAACTAATCGGCTAAATGAGGAACACTTGTCTTTTGTTAAGTTTCTAGGAGCCAGTAACTTTGTGGTTCAGGAAGTCGAAATGCTGGGTGCAAGATATGAAAAAAAAATCATTAACTCCGCTTGCGAAAAAAAACTTTAGTAATATTTTCATTGCTTTCAGAATTGATAAAGTGGATGACATTAAATTCTGAGTATTTATTTTGATTTGCTTTATGTAAATGAGGTGCGTCGGTGGCTGAGTAGTTAAGACGTCTGATATTAACTAGGCAGACCACGGGTTCGATTCCGGATCCCGGCCATGTACCAATGGGTTTTTTAATTAAAAACTTATGTAATAATCCGAGGCTACATTTAGAGGCTTTTTCCATCTAAATATACCTGAGCAGAACTGACCACTCGTTAGGTATAGCCTCAGAAATACCATCGGCTAAACGAGGGAGACTTGGTCTTCCGCTGGCTACCCTGGAACCGTAACGCGGTTTTGGGAGCTGTAAGGCAACCCATGAAGAAAAAAAATGTGTTCTTTTAATAAGGTACCAAAAATATTTTAAAGAAATGACTAAAAAGTACCTACATAGACAACAATAAAGTTGTTAGCACAGCCTTAAATTAAAAAATTCAAACAGCAAGTGTTCTGCCAACAATATACCTGCTTCATGAAACTTTACGTGTTTTTAATCTTGTTCCAAAACTTCGAGATCCATTTAAATAAAATTTGTTTTATTTTATTTTGGACTGTATTTTACTGACGAAATGTGATCTAAATGCAAATGAATCGGTTCGATTAGCGTATTGGACGTGGCAAGACGTTTATAGCTCCTTCGTTACGCAGAGGGCCATGCCACTTGTCTGTCGGCTGATAGCTCACTGAGTACTTTCAATTCTCTGGAATGATAACAGTGCAATTAAACCTTCATGACTGTTATAAATTTAAACTGACTATAATAATGTTAGTATGTAAATTTGGTTAATTACTTTGACAGTTGTTTTATAATATCTATATATATAAATTAAATGATGTTAGTTAGTAACTGCTGAACTGATTTGGCTATTTTTTTAATGTTCGTAATAGTTGAATACTGTTTTCAGGGGAAGAAAAATTGGAAAAGTTGCCAACAACTACTTTTTACACAGTTTTGTTGGACTTTTTTTGTGTTTTTATTGTAATCAATACTAATAATAAACTGAAGAGTTTGTTTGTATGTTTGAATGCGCTAATCTCTGGAATTACGAGTCGAATTAAAAAAAACTTTTTGCATTTGAGTAACTTGAGGAAGGTTATAGGTTATATCACGCTACGACCCAAACCAGTTATATAATAATGCTTCTTTCCCTAAAAATTAAATTAGATAAAATTTTATTTACCATGTAGCTGTTATTTTTTTTAAATAATGCTAAATTTATCTAAAATGTGCAAATGAAAGTACGAATTCATGTCTCTAGAAAGCTTTTTTAATTCAATTAGGTACCAGATACGAAAAGCCACCTAATACAAGTATCGACGGAAAACGCGAACAACGGAAGAGAGGCGGATGTCGGCGCCTCAAGCTTAATTGGCCACCGACCAACTACCAAAAAGAAGCTTTCTGTGGGAACGTGATGCGGTTAAACGGAAAAAGGATAGAGAAGGAAAACTACATAATTTTCGTTCCTTTGTTATTTCAATTTTGCGTCCAATGTCCGCGTGGACTAATTTTGTGGGATATTTTCTTTCCATTTGACTCTGTTATCTTATGGAAGTATCCGATATGAATATTATTTTATTAATTGTTATACAGTGGAGATGGAGAGGCTAAAGATTAAGTGAAATAAGTATTGTCTACGAGTCTGTTGTTTTGCAGATTATATATATTTCTTTTTTTCACGGGTTACCTTACAGCTCCCGGTAATCGTTGTCGGCCCAGGGTACCCAGCGGAAGACGAAGACTTCCTCATTTAGCCGATGCTTTGAAGCTATACCTAACGAATTATGGAAATAATCTTTATATATATAATTCTTCTGTACACGTACGTATGTTACTGAACTCATCCTAGATGGCTGGACCGATTTTGATAAAAAAATTGTGTGTTTGAGTGGGTCCTAGTCACAATTGGACCCGGAAGGTGGCGCTGCAATCGGGTTCTAGAAACTTCTTTTTCATTTCATATTAAAGTGGTTTTTGCATATGAGACTGTTATTTATATATAAATCGATCTCTACGAATGGTTATTAGCCATTGTTTAACCGAGTTTTATCTTTTAGAAACTTATGGCCTTCCGTTTTTTTGAACACATGGGCACTGCGCAACATTGAGGCATTTCAATCAAAAGAAGAATGCACAATTTTTATTTTATTGTTATAAAAAAACAATAAAATTGAATCACGGAGAATTGACATAAATAAATAAATAAATGAATTGACAGTGCTTTGTGCCTGGACCTTACAGTGCTGCTACCCTGTGAGCACCATTTCAGAAAACTCTCTTACGAAGTCGGTTAAAAAACAAAATTTATTTAGACAAAATCCTTGTTATTTCTTAATTTTCACTTAATCTAAAATCTTAATTTAAATTAATAATTATAATCTTAGTTCAAGAAATAATTTACCTATAATAAAGTTAGTTAATGATAGAATCCATTTTGGAAATAAATATGGAAAAATAACATAAAATTTTACCGAGTCAGTTTGGACTAAGTCCAAATAAGGCAACTGGGGGTGACATTCAACGATTACCCAACTGGGCGGTTTCTGCGTCCACTTCCTAAGGAAAACTAAACTATTAGAAACTTTGGTGTACATACACTTGCACTCCCTGCATTAAATGCTATTTTAATGCAAAACTGAGTTTATAGGCTATATTTTTATTAAATAAACCTTGCTCACGGTCGATACTAACTCACAATACTGTATCATTATTTTTGCAAATAAAAAAGCCAAAGTTACATAAAATCTTTCGATTTATGCTCCTCAAAAGTTAACTTTTGTTACCTGTCACACATACCTTCTTATGATGAACATATATACCTAAAATATAGGACAAATTTTATCTTATTTCCTAAATATTGAAATTTTTTAACCATTTTTATGTACCATTTTAACACTCCGACTCTTTTAATAAAAAAAAACGCTTGATGTGGTTAAAAAAGTTGAAAGCTCCATTAGTATTATTTAAAATGCGAAGAACTAAAATTAAAAATACATTTAAAATGTTATGAAAAGCTCTTCAAATAGACTCTATAAAATATGAAAATACACACTCATATTAATTTTAATAAAATATAATAGGTAAAGCACGTAAAGTGCACCTTCTTCTGAAAATGATTGAGAAGTAAGCTCTACTCCTTTTATGAGCAATGGCAGGTTTTCCACTTGTCCTGTTAAATGAAAACATTGCCATCATTGAGATGGTTTGTTTCTCAATCTAACCCAAAAGGTAGAACGGGTGCTGGGTTTACCAGGAAAGCTTATTTTTTCATAAATGTATACACAGGTAGAACTGAAGATAAACACTAGCGACTCAGAGTAAAACAAAGAATTGAATAATAAGTCTCATGAATCCGTTTCTTTTAGTTCCAGTAATGTGTATAATATTTTACAAGGACGCCGTCTGTATACCGACTCTCGTCTTCCAAGTAACGTATGCTAAAAAATGCAAACAGGAAAATTTAATGGCTCGTGAAGTAAACCAGCTACGAGAACCTCCCCTGGAATTGCTCTAGCGCCGCGCCTTATTCTTTTCAAGCTAGCCACTCTCTAAAATGTAGAATTCAGAATCGTGTTGAGATTGAATCAAAATGAAAAGGTTTAAATACAAATCAATAAAATTAAAGTCATTATTTTCAAATTTCAAATTTACGTTACCAATATTTAGAAGGTGTATTGTTTTATTTTATATTCTAAGGTTTAGAAGTTTTGTATTGCTAAATTGCTAACTTTTACGATTATAGTGGATATGTAGACTTTTATATCATATGATAAATTAATTATTTACTACCTATATAGCTATCTAGGCAGTATCTAGTAATAGTAATATGAGTACGGTTTAAAACTTACTGAATTATTGCCACATCTTGTCCAATACAAAAAAATAAAGAAAAACAAAGCTGCATTGTTTGCTTAAAAAAATCCAAGATTTATTTAGAAACATATTTTTGCCATCTTTCACTGTCAAAATTTTAAAAATATAAACGAGTTTGAAGAATAACCCGCCAAACTAAGGGGAGGTCTTGTGTGGATTTTCTTAATATTACTTACTATCGCTTATTATTCTAAGCTATTGACTTGAATACGAAAATTGCGTTTCGTTGTTTACGGAGGGATGAAAATGGCAAACGACGCATGTCATGAGAGATAAGGGCAACATAAGCCCCATAAGGTGAAGTTCGCTTATGGCGGTACTTCTTTTAAATATCTTTGCATACCACGTAAATCTTCATTGAAAACAAGGGGGCGAATAACAATATCAATTATATTAACGATTTGTTTGGGTTTTAAGGGTGCTGAGAAAGTATTTTATGGAGATTAATATGGTTGTTGTGAAATTTTCTTAACATTTTGCTGATGGTAAATTAATAATAATAATCCCGGCCATGTAGCTATGGGTTTTTTAATTAAAAACGTATGTACATAATCCGACAAACCACACTTAGATGTTATTCCATCTAATTAAATATACCTCAACAGATCTGGCCACTCGTTAGGTATAGCCTCACAAATACCATCGGCTAAACGAGGGAGACTTGGTCTTCCGCTAGGTACCTTGGAACCGTAACACGGTTTCGGGAGTTGTAAGGCAACTCGTGAGGAAAGAAAAAAGGGATGGTAATTGGTAACGCGTACCAATATGAGTCTAAATTGAATTCAGATAAAGCTGTTTTTGCGTTTATGTGATATGATTTTTTAAACAAATTTATTTTTAGTTTCTGATACGCAGTCATACTAAATTAACTACCTACATGAAATATTTTATACGTTTGTGTCATACTAAATAAGTCAATGCAGTCTCTATTCGAAATATCGTGATGACCTTAACATTTTTAATATGGAATCCCAATTCGTAATAAATCACATCAATCAAGTGAATCATATCATATTTGGATCGCATTTAAATTTTTGGTAGATCACTGCATTTTCTAGCGTTGGTATGCGATTTATTTATTGTGATTTTATACCTTATTTAGCCGATGCAATTTTTTTATCAGAAAAATACCTAAAATGTATAAAATAATGCAAGCTTTATTTCAGAACCCGTTTCACCGGAAGTTACTTACTAGCTTCAATAAATATTTGAAAATCTCAATGTGACTAACTAATGTGAATGTGAATTACTAATCCATATTAATATTATAAATGAGACAGAAACTCTGTCTGTCTGTTCTGCTTTCACGGCTAAACTACTGAACCAAATTTGAATCCTAGGGAAGGACATAGGCTACTTTTTTTTAAATCCACCCCCCTAAGGGGGTATAAGGGGATGAAATTTAATATGGGCTCCATAGGCGAAGCCCGGGCAGGAAGCTAGTAACAAATATTTTCCTATGGATCCAAACTAAAATATTTTTTGCAACATCTAAGTATTTTAACAACCGCCGTTAGCAGATCCAATTACTTAACTGTTTCTTCAACATATGATTCGAAACCCTGGGACCGATAACACGCTTCCGGGAGTTGCAAGGGAACCCGTGAAGAGAGAAAAAAAAAAAAAAAATATGATTTGAACCCGGGAACATTTGATTGGATCGCTGTCTACTAAGCTAGACTTGCAAATTAAACTGACTAATAAAATCGAAGCAAGTGACACTTAGTAAACAGTAGCCAAGGGCTATAAGTGGACATGCCGTCCAGCTAAGCATCACTTCAGTATTTAATTAAACGAAAGCAGAGTGAGGAAACTGAGAAGGTAGGGTAATTTGTCAAAATTAATTAAAAAGAAAGCGACGGTCTTGAAGAATTACAGTGTCCCTAACAAGATGACGTTCTGTTTAAGTATTTGGGAATTTAAGTAACTGCCTCAACTATATTTAAATTAACTTAGTTGAGTTGGACTCTGGAGGTCTTAGGTTCATTGCTTACTCGAGCCAAAAATTAAGGTATGTAGGTAGAGCCCGAGTGTCCTTCCTCTGAAAATAATTTAAAAGATAAGGGCACTTCTATTTAAAACGTGGCAGCAGAAGTCGTCTTATTTGGACATTGTTCTCTATCTTTTGCCACGTAGCAAAATAGATTTGTATTAATATTCCAATAGATAAATTTTACAATTTTATTGGACAGAAAAATGCAGTCGGAACGGAAACTAATTTTGTTGCATTAAAAAAATTAACTAAAGATAGATAATCCACTGAATGGTTCAATTTCCACTCGTACCAAAAATTTTCATTAAGAATATGTGCTTTAATCGACTCCTCGTGCTTCGGAGGACACGTAAAGTAGGTATGTTAAAGAAGTGACACAACTGGAAAAAAGTGGACATTGTTACTGGTGTTTACACTAACAAGGTATAAAGGTCGTGAAGATGTGTTTGTTTTGTTTTGTAGTGAAAATTTAATTTCATAATGTTTCTATTTTGTTGGACGTCTTTGAAGAACCGTGCAAAAAGGGTAGTACAAAAGTTATTCTTAGTGCTTATGTTTGGTAACCCCTCTTATCCGGATGTGGTCTTTACGTACAAAAGACCGAATTGCCTGTCCTGATTGAATTATGTCCCTCTTTTTCCGCCCTCGATACCCTGTGAGCTTTGTGGCGATTTTATGTAAAACGAATGTACATATTTATAAGTTGAATAGATAACGAGATACGTGGAGATATTTATTATACTTCTGTATTAATATAGTTAATTTCAGCTTACAGTAGATTGTGCGTCGGTGGCCCAGTGGTTAAGACGTCTGGTATTAACTAGGCAGACCAACGGGTTCGATCCCGGATGCCGGCCATGTGCCAATGGGGTATTTCAATTAAAAACTTATGTAATAATCCGACAATTTCTATTTAAATATATCTCAACAGAACTAGCCACTCGTTAGGTATAGCCGTGGTATAGCCTCACAAGCCATCGGCTAAACGAAGGAGACTCGGTCTTCGGCACCCGCCTTACAGCTCCCGGAAAGAAAAAATAGTAGATTGATTTTGAAATCTAATTGTTCTATTTATGACATTTTTGATGTCTGTTTGTGAGAATACGAATAAGATTGTGGATACAATTATGTGTCATTTTGAAAATACGGGTCGGGCGCGGGGCAAGTTAACGGACACTCCCGCGCCGGACGTCAGTTATTTTCTAACTGGCACTGTGTCATTGACATTATCGATTTTGTGTTCGAAGACTGCTTATCAAACAATATTTTTTAGTATGTTTTTAAACAAAAACACTACCACGGCCTTTATAGTTTACGACGTAGCCAGAGACTCTGGTAGCTATTTAGAGATTTGGCGAAATACAAAGTTAGAAATATAAATACTTATTCTTAGTAAAACATAATTAAACTGTCAAAAATATTTTCTTTGTCAAATCTCGTGCAGATGACTTCATTAGGTAATCCTTCAGTTAAAGGATAAGAAGTGATTTTTGTGGCTTTCATAGACAAAATCCAAATAAAAGAAGGGAACGCAACTCGTCAGCAATGTCACGACCTCGAAGCCAATTGAATTTCAAAGCTGACAAGCGTCTACCACAAAATTTATTCAAAGAATAAATCTGAAAATTTGTAGATCTAAAGGCATAAAGGAGAAGTGGCGCCGACGCGTCGACACAAAGGAATTTCTAAATTTCACGGCTTCCGCCTCAGCAGTGTTTGTATTTATGTGAGAGGGCGGGGTAAGATGACAAACGGGTATAGGGAAATATCGAAAACTGTAGTGCAGGCGGGAGGCAATCACATATATTTGATGTTACCGTCTGGGACAGCTCGATTTACTTATTTGTCTAATATAAAATATATAAACTTCAAAGGAATTTTAATAAAATAGAAACTTATCGCATTTCTGGTCATGATAAATACCATGATAAGGATCTTGTATCAGCTTAGAGCTCTGTAGAAACTCTATAAAAACATATAAGGGCATATACATAACATTGACTATTTGACATTTTTCTATTAAGCTGTAAGGTCAAGGCATTTTTTAATATTTGAACTGTTTTGAATTTATAATTAATTCCGTATCCATTTAAGCGAAAAAATCTTAGAAATCTCAGAATAATAAAGTTCATTACAAAAGAGTAACCAATATATTATATCATAAAAATATAAAACTAACTTCATGCTAGTAACTGAAGAAACATTTATGTTCCACATCTGTTACATTTTGCGTTGCAGTACGTTAAGGCGTTATACGAGTGTGTAGATAGCCCATCTGCTCGCCAGCCTCGTTTTTACACTGAACTGCAATTTTCTACGTTGAAAATAGAAAGAGAATAGGCAAAATGGTCGAATTTTTTAACCTAATAAACCTTTTAAAAAAAAAGTGCACCGACTTCAAAAATTTGCACTGAAAAGTAAGAAATAATAAATATTTCGTCGTAGAATTTGAAGACGGTTGGTGCCAAATTAGGATACAAAACTAAGTAAATATCTAAGAAGATCTGTTCAATATTATCTATGTTTGTATGTACTGATGATCGTAGGTTCCTAATGAATTGTCTAGATTAGTGAATTTGGGAACTAAGTTGTTTCTAATTTGGCACCAACCGTCTTCAAATTCTACGACGAAATATTTATTATTTCTTACTTTTCAGTGCAAATTTTTGAAGTCGGTGCACTTTTTTTTAAAAGGTTTATTTTACCCTTTTAAGTGATTTTGCTGCCTTGAGAGACAAATAATAACGAAACTAAAAAAATATTGATGGAAAATTTAAAAAAAATACCGCTGTGGATGTGATTTGAACCATGTGATTGTGCATTCTATGCATCCCATTATATTTAACCGCTACACCATCGTCACGAAAATTGACAACTTCGTGTCAATAGCAACCATTTTCAGCCGTAAACAGAAATTAATTACTGAATTTCTGAAAAACTACTGAACCGATTGTCGTCATATGTCTGTGAGATAATGTCGAGAAATTATGATGTCTTAAAAAAAATAAGTCGTCAAAATCGGTACATATTTTATCGAGATATCAAGAAAAATGTACTTATAAAGTCAGTTTTTTCAAAATTTCTGAAAAACTAATGAACCAATTTTTATGAGATAAAAATGGGACCAATCCGGAAGAGTTATCTGTCGATTAAAAAAGAAACCATCAAAATCGGTTCACAATTCGCGGAGTTATCGATGTACATACATACATAAAAAGTCCGAATTGAGAACCTTCTCCTTCTTTTTTTGGAAGTCGGTTAAAAATAGTATTAGTCGCAATAACATAATTTAGAAAATAATAAATTCGACTGTTTTTAATAATAAAATTAAATATGTTAAAAGCAATTTTTTCAAGGCTTTTTTGTAACATTTTCTATATTATTTTGTTAAAAGTATATTGGTATTAAAACATTTATAAACATAATATTTGTTTTGCGATTTATTTATGTAGGTACGAATTGAATTTTCTCCATCAAGCCTTGATGATTCAAGCGTAACATGAAAAAGCATGGTAACAATTGGAGCGCAAGACGTCGATTTCTTTTCACTCTTTAAGAAATGTATATATTAAATTATGCTTGTCCGAATTTAATTACATGCAATAAGGGATTGAATATTCTCAAAAACATTTCTTATAAAATAGGTAGGTTTTCTTACAAAGTGTTTATATGTACAGTGTTAACAAAGATACATGGCCTAACATGAAATAAAACACTATACGTATTGCACTTGCAAAGCTTTTACGTTGTAGTTTTATACTTGTTACCTAAGTAAAACTAAAAGTAAAGCCAACACCAGTGGGCGGTCAGACGCCTTCATAATGGCTCGTAGCAACGTAACCACAAGGTGTCAGTGCAGGGTAAAAGGTATGTTTTATATACGTTGTTGTACTATGTTGGTTGGTTAGGGCTACAAAATGAAAGGAAATAAGGTAGTTTTTGAACTGCAAGTCCCCCATCGCGTCTGTCTGTGACATTTTCACGCAAAAATTACTGAAAGGATTTTATTGCGGCTTTCACTATTAGATAGGTTGATTCAGTTTAGGAGCTGATAAAAGTTAGCCCCAGTAAGTTTTCATGGCATATGCTGTCTAATCCGTCAGAGATATAACAAAATTTTGTAATAAGGAATTGTGTAGAATAAAATGATCTACAAAAAAGTCCTTAGTAGCGTATATCTATCTCTAATAGGTAAGTAGTTATAAGCGTGTTTATCTATATGCGGGGTCGGTAGTAATTCTCCTATTTAAAAATATAACGAATGAAATGAAAATCTCTGCGGAAATTTTAAAACTGTGCTTTGTTTTTAGCTTCACCTGTAAACTATATGTATGTAAACAAATCTTGGAAGTAAAATTTAACTAACTTCTAATTGTCGTATTGATTTGGCACTTTGCAAGTGTATGTAATTCCGATGACAAGAAAATATGTTGGTATCATCGATCTGATCTGATGATGGAGCGGGAAGGTGGCCACAGGAACTCTGTAACTCTGTTTGGTTTGCGCAAGTGTGCGTTACTGACAAAAGTGTGTTTTTTATTTTTTTTAATAACCTCTAGCTGATTGCCCGCTACTTCGTATGCGTTGTAGGTATTAGGAATACAATTTACCTCCTTGGGTAGGTAGCGTGATGTTAAATAGCCTATAACATTCCCCATGCATTGGACTATCAAATTCAAATATTTTTTTTCTAATCGGTCCAGTAGTTTTGAGTCTATATAATACGAACAAACACACGTAAACAAACATTGATTTTTATATATTACATTAATTAATTATTATATAGTACCTATTAAGCCAGACTAGGCAAATATATGATCCAAAATCTGAGATTTTTTTTTCTAAAGACGCCATCTGTTTGATATCAGTTGAACTAACGGTGAGAACTAATCGAACGGGTCGTCTAGTAAACTTAATTTCACTAACAATCTTTATCTTGCTCTATGTCTTTGTTTTCCTTTTTGTGTAGGGAAGTTTCCTTGAGAAACCTGTAAATTGGACTGTCAATATCTTCTTAATTAAAAGTAGCGAAGGCGCAAAGATACAAGCTGCCGTTGTCACTGTGTAATTTCGTCAACTTGATTGAAAGCTAAAACAAGCAAAATTTTAATAGAAGATTGTTTGTATTGATTATGGTGAGGATTGTTTATCGATAACAACTTTGATTGAGTTTTTGAAAGTTTCCGAGAAGAATACGTTATTGGTTATTACATTTTTGAAGGACTTGTGATTTTTATTCAGATAGGTATGCTGTCATACTTTTGCAAGCGGCTCGAAAATTATTTCAATATTTCTTGCTGGCTGTTTTCATTACGTATCCCATCTAAATCTATTTTATTTATAAATTTTTTTAATATTATTTTTAGCAACATGTTCTGTTTAATGTGGACAACTGGTAAAAAAAAGAAGTTTAAAGGAAATGCTGGCAGAGGACGACCTAGGTATACTTTTATTGATCATATAAAAAATGTATTGATCGACGGAAATATTAAAAGTACATACAATCGCCGAGCATGTATGAAAGGTATGATGAATATAAAAGAAGCGAAAGAGGTATGTCAGGATCGTAACAAATGGCATTAGATTGCCTCTGCCTACCCCTCTTGGGATGAAAGGCGTGATGATATATAATTATGTCTATACTTTATAGGGAACTAAAAGATAACTCCTTCAATATTTTACTTTATGAAATGTTTAGGCGTTATATAAATATGTCCTAATGGAGATGTTAACTCCTCTGACAAATTACTTTAGGCTGTAGCGTCCCACACCTTTTTCATAAACGCTATGGACTAGATTTGTCTAAATCTAGATTTTAATTGCAAAAACATGGCAGTGACTAGAAACAGCTTAGGGAACTTAGGCTTTATGTTTACAGGCTTGCGTCTAATGTAAACTTTCTACGAAAAAAATGTATATGGACTATCAGGAGCAGACTTGCAAAGATAACTAGAAAAAAAATTCTCTTGACACTTTAAAATGACATGAAAACGATAATGTCAGTTGTGATTTGATCTAATTGGTTCATATCATTAGAAATTAAATAATATGAAAACTTCAATGTGCAAGCGAATATAGCCTAATCGGGGTCCTACCAACGCTGCTCCTGATTGTACAAGCATTCGTAGCTCTGCTGTGGTGCGTATTATGAGTTGGCATTGGATAGGTCCTTAATAATGTACCTCTAATACTTAAGTGTCTGAGGCGAACATTTTGTATGTTCGCTTTTTTTTCTTTCTTCACGGATTCCAATCACCAATGTACCCAGCGGAAGACCAAGTCTCCCTCGTTTAGCCGATAGGTATTTGTGAGTGGCCAGTTCTGTTGAGGTATATTTAGCCATTGGTACATGGCCGTGATCCGGGATCGAAATCGTGGTAAATTAATTCGCATTTTTCCCAAACTCAAATGTGTCTACTACTAAATAAAAAAAATCTATTTAGCTATTTAGCAACCACAGAACCATATCTTGGTTGCATATATGATTCGCACTTGACCAGTTTTTCCAATTCATATGATGCAAAGAGAAACTAAGAATATATAACTTTAAATGATATGCTCCAAATAGACCACATGCTGTCTTTTCAATACCAATTTATAATAAGAATCATAATTAGCCATATGTTATGTTAACGGCATTTTATTATTTAAATTGTCAGTCTAAGCAAGTGCGATGAGTTTGCGTGAGAACTGGCAGTACAAACGAAATTAATTTTAAGTGGAGTTAATATCGGAGGCATAAGTCCATTCGCCGGCGTCCTTTGCGTTTCAATAAATCAGAAGAAATGACGCCGAACGCGTTAAGCAGTCAGCGGCTCGCTGGGTGGTCGCCTGTAGACGCCTTCAAGCTTATTTTACGCCGAGATATACAAATAAAGGAAAACTTATAACTTTTCTATATTTTGAACGGTGTTATGCAATAAATTACATTTACAAAATCGTTACATATAATTACAAAGTAAGTTCCAGAACGCGTCTGTGATAATTGTAAATTATATACTTATAAGTTTGATTGATATCACTTGATCTATACACACTTTTGTCAGTAACGCACACTTGCGCAAACCAAATGAGCCCAAACTCGAGGGTGTAAGGCCACTTCGTTATAAAGTTCCTGAGGCGACCTTCTGGCTCTATCACCAGGACCCTGGACATCATGTAAGTCCAGATCGTACTTGTGAAGACAAATCGATGGGGTTACGTCGTTTCGTTACAGAGTTTCTGTGGCCACCTTCCTGCTTCATCATCAGGACCCTGGACATCATGTAGAACGAGAGTACTTGTGAAGCCAAATCAAACGAGCCCAAATTCCATGGGGTTACGTCTTTTCGTTTCATAGTTCCACTATCCACCTCCTTGCTCCATCATCAGATCAGATCAATGGTACCAAATTATTGTATTATTATCCGCATTACATACACTTGCAAAACGCCAAATCGATACAAGTAGATTTGTTTACATACATCAGGTAGTTACAGGTGAAGCTAATAAACGTAGAATTTGAAGACTGTTAGTATTTTATTATTATTTATATTCCGTACTTGTGAATCTTGTTTAAATAAATAAATAAATAAATAAAATATTTCTTACTTTTCAGTGCACAGTTTTTGAAGTCGGTACACTTTTTTTAAAAGACACATTTTGCTGACCTGAAAGACAAATAATGAGGCAAATTAAAAACATATTGAAAAAAAACCGCTGTGGATGGGAATTGAACTATGTGCATCCTGCGCTACAACCACCGTCGATACGAAAATTGACAACTTCGCGTCAATAGCAACCGTTGCTAAGACTTTTCTCTGAAATATAATTTTTAGCCGTAAAAAAGGCAATTTACTGAATTCCTAAAAAAACTACTAAACTGATTTTCCGTCATATGTCTGTGAGATAATGTCGAGAAATTATTATATCTTTAAAAAAATAAGTCCTCAAAATACCGATATAGGTACCGACCTATATACATATTTAATCGATAATTAAGAAAAATTTACTTATAAAGACAGTTTTCAAAATTCCTGAAAAACAAGTGAACCAATTTTTATGAAAAATAAAATGGAACCAATCTTGAAGAATTAACTGTCGAGTAAAAAAAGACATCAAAATTGGTTCACAAATGCCGGAGTAATCGATGTTCACACAAGTCGGTTAAAAATCTATAAAACAGTGAAAATATATAAATTATGAAGAGGAATTGCAAGTGTCCACTCTAGCCTATAACTGGCTGGTCGTAAACCGCCCGGAGAGTGTTCAACGACTTTTCTGAAGGAACTATACTTTTCCGTACCACTTTAAAATTCGTTTACAACCTTACAGTAGAATAACCTAATTTATGGTAAACATAATCAGTTCTATAAATAGTACTATTTTCTTTAGCATTCATTACCTACATAATTTAAAAACATGGAACATCAAAATTAGTATTTGTTAAAACTTCTCAGAAAAGCAAAATCCTAATTCGTTCTTATAAGTATTTTCAAAGTTGCGGTGGTTTTTAATTTTCACTATCTTGTGAATATAATTAATTCATGTTTCCGTCTGGTTAGTAAGCGTCCAATGTAAGAGATATTCTCAGTAGTTCATTCTGCTGCAAGTTTTTAATTCTTTCTTTTGAATTTAAATTCAGCTCTCGTTGAATGCGAAATATGAAACATTTGAGGCGTGATTTATAAATTGTTACCAAGTTTTAATAGAAAAATTCGTATTCTTTTTAGTGTTGAAAGTTTTTAGAGCTTCGAAGGATGTGCTTTCGACTGCGGTTAATTTATTCATATCTACTTATTATTTTAATTAAAACCAATTTTTATGTAAAATCAAATTGAATTAGCTGTACATGTTTTTTCACTCGTATTTTCACGCTATTATTACAATGTGTAGTTTCTATGGGACAAAACAAAGTTACTGCTGAAATACGAAATTCTTATAATTTGTGGCAAAAGTTTTGGTTTAATTTAATTTTATCTTAGTCTGGTCTAAAATAAAAGGCATGCAAGGTTATCCAGTGTTTATTTATTAAAATATGATGGATTAATAAAAAATTTGAAGTTAAAAAAAGTACGCAATTGAAAAAAAAACAAATCATCCCAATTTTAGTTTCAGAAAAAAAGCTGAAGTTCATGAAGAAAATATTTTCATAACTCTTCTTTAAATAAAATAATCTGTACAGTATATTTTTTAAACCACCACCCATTAAAAGGAATGTGAAGCGGTCGTCTCTTCAAGAATGGTAGACGTCCACTATAAGTACGAAATGATAATAAATGATCTAGTGTGAAATTTAACTAAATTAAATAACCAAACGACAGATACAAATGAAATCTCTTTATCTTAAACCAACGAGGAACGCGAAGCAAGTTATTTAAAACAAATCTCCGAACTCGCACTTCAGAAAAGTGTTAAGGAATCTTTAAATGTGTAGCGAACGGAAACGGCCAGAACTCGCTTAAATTGAGTCAAACAAACGAAACTCATCGACAAGATTCCATCTCATGGAGTTTAAGAGCAATTTTTCTCTTAAAGCCAAACAAATGAGGCGCCATTAGATCGAGTGAGAGCGCTTAATCTATTTCTGACGAGTTCAGTGACGCCGACAAAGACAAATCGACACCAGCCTACCCACACGGCGGCCAGAGGCATCCCACTTCTGTTTCAATTCCACTTTTATTTGCGGATTAACTTCTTATTAGTCATTGTGCCGAGAAAGTACCGTAGCGTGATATCAGAAGCCTTATGAATGACTCAATTATTTTACCAACCCCATGGCGCGGATTTGTTTAAGACAAAAGCTGGCAATTTTAACTGTATTTGAGTGAGAATTACGACAGCTATCTCTGTATAATCTGAGAAGAATACTTAATTTAAAAGAAATGTAAAAATAGGTAATATGCATATGTTATTATATGCGTAAGATTTAAATTAGGTAATGTATGTTAAAAAGTACATAATATACTATAGTACTAGGTAGCTGATTGCTCGCCACTTCGTACGCGTTGTATTAGAAATACAATTCACCCCCTTGGGTAGGTAGCGTGATGTTAAATAGCCTATAACTTTCCCCAAGAATTGGGCTATCAAATGCAAATTTTTAAATCGACCTAGTAGTTTTTGAGTCTATAGAATACAAACAAACAAAGAAACAAAGAAATATGTACTTATCGATTTTTATATATTACATAATATTTTAGATTTTGAGGAATTCAACAAAAAAATCCTGAATATTGCATAAACGACCCGTCTACACTAGAATAATTTCAATAAGTTATTAATAAGCCAGATAATTAGTTAAGCTTAATTTTTAAAATACCTACTCCTTTCGCCATTTGACAGGTGATCTTAAAATAACACAAAATTCTAATTTCCAGATGTTATCGGAGATTTTCTGGGAAAATGGGACCTTCAAGAATCCACTTCGAATTTTAATTTTATTTGCAAACTTTTAATAAATTTGAAAATTAAAACAATTTGGCAATAAATAAAAATATTAAGATTTTCACGGTAGAATTCAAATTATCCTACCATTTGTTTTGGTCTGATTGTTTAACCAATCGTAAGATACATTAGTCTGGTTAATAATTGGACAGTTCTACAAGTGACTTTTTGTCTGATCTCATTAAATTTACACAGAATTTATGAAAATGGTTAAACGCCACCATGAAAAATAAATATTTAAACTTTGAATACAAAAGTAATAGAAGTCAAAATCTCTTGACAAAAGTGTAGCTTATTACATTCTATTCAGAACAAGACGAAAATAAATAAGCGCGAGAAGCGACAGCGTATTTTAGAAACGACAAGTTGAAGAATGTCGAAATGTGTCATCTGTCAGTCGGTATTTAAAACTATATGTTATCCTGGAAGTGTCACTCATTCTGTCGTGTATCCCGAATAGCCAACAACAGCTGCTAAACGGTAAAAGATTACACATTTCAGAACAACGAAATGGAAATTCTTGCGCTTCAGGAACGCTTTTTAGTTAAAAACTTAAAGAGGAATTCCAATAAAGCGAAAGACTTGGAACGAAACAAACGTCTACCTACTTAATAACATAATTTATCAGAGTACCTACTTTATTTAGATACTAATTTGAACATTTATTGTGTTTTGAGAGATCAAACACACTTTCAGTTCTTTAAATAGACATCTATTAACTATAAAGGGAAATTAATAAATAAAAGGCTGTGTTAAAAATCTGAATTTAATTTTAATAAATGTGATAATTATTCTATTTAAAAGATATTTTAACATCAATAATTGATTCTAAATACATTTTTGTAGATCTATCTGGATGTCGATTGATACCTATTTCAAATCTGCTTTGTATCACGTCGATATTTATGTAAATAATAACTACTGTTGAAATGAAGTGAAAGGAAATGCTGGCAGAGGGCGATCTAGGTGTACTTTTATTCAACATATAAAAAATGTATTGATCGATGGCAATATTAAAAGTACACACAGTGGCCGAGCATGTATGAAAGGTATGATGAATATAATTTGGCTTTTAAAAAAAGTGTAGGTACTGACTTCAAAAATTATGCACTGAAAAATGCGCTTTCCGAAAGCAAATGCACAAGTCACTATGAAAAAAATACCCAAATCGCTTCCAAATCGGAAATCGGATCCCATCATCAGATCCTGACCTGATGACCATAGGACCACCTGGAAAGTATTTCCTTTTAAACAAAATAAAAAAAATACCCAAATCGCTTCAAGTGTGCCTATAAAATTTGAAGAGTTCTCGATTTCTCCAGGATCCCATAATCAGATCCTGACCTGATCACCATGGGACCACCTGTAAAGTACACCCTTTCAAACAAAAAAAAAACATTTTCCAAATTGGTCCAGGCGTCTTCAAGTAATTGGGGAACATACTTAAAAAAAATAAAGATTCCGACGAATTGAGAACCTCCTCCTTCTTTTTTGAAGTTCGGTTAATAAAAGAAGCGAAAGAGCTTAGGTGGGTAGCAAATGGCATTGAATTGTTTCTGCCTATCCCTCTTAGGATAAAAGGCGTGAGTGGCAAAGAGAAGAGCTCCTCAAGCTCTCGCTGAAGGATGATAATGTAATATATAAACATACCATAAACATAATTATAATAAAAATATATTGTCTATTGAAAATATATGACAAATTGCAATATAAAGGAGAAAAAAAAATCCTTCTACTCCAAATCAAAGAATAACTGCAACCAAAATATTTATGGCCATCAAAAAACAAGGAATGACAACTACATAGTAAAATAGTCTAACGTGATTACTTCATGAGGTTCGTTAAACCGACGTTGTGCCGGCAGCCACCCCGCGGGAAGAATACAAATCAGAATTGAAATCGATTGAGACTTGTCCTAGATAACTACGTTTGATATAAACAAGCTCCACAAAACGGTCCCCTATTTTGCGTAATTCGGGTGGACATTCCGACTTAATCCAGTTTAATCTTGATCTGAATTTCGATATGTGAACATGAGTTCTAAGTGGATAACAACGAACACAAAGTTGCTTAATATTTATGTATTGCCCCCTATCCTGCCCCGAATTTTCCCTACATTACATTAACCCTCAAACATCGTTCTTACTTAATACTGAACCTATCTATGATTACGCCATTTATGCCAGGAGTATAGGTAGAGATAGTTGAATATCATATTATCTGGAGATAGTTAAATCAGGTAGATAGATATATCCGGTGGTAGTTCCCCAAAGCTACAAATTATAATCGCAAAAGTTTGTATGGATGTATTTTTGGTACTCAATCACGCCAGAACGACTGAACGGATCTTGATGAAATTTGGCACAGATATAGATTATAGTCTAAAATAGCACATAGACTACTTTTTATCCCGGAAAAATGTATGGTTCTCGTGGGATAGATTTGTTTTTGTTTTTCAGGGGATCGACATGATTTTTTGCATAGTTTAGGGGTCAGATAATGACATACACTACTTTTTATACCGCGAAAGCGGGCGGGGAATGGGAAAATTACAGCCACGGGATTTTTTATTTTTGAATCTATTTCCACGCGGGTGAAACCGCGGACAGAAGCGTGTATGCCATATAAATCATTAGTCATTTTACGCTTACACCAATTCATGTTATATTCTCTAATCACATTGTTTCTAAATATAATTTCTAAGTACATTTAAATGTAGGTAGGTAGGTAGTTCTTATTATCTTCTTATTACAAACCCAACAAGTTATAGCTTTCATACATAAATTTTATCGGTCTAATCAGAAAGCCGGGTGAAATCTGGGGCCACGGTAGTGGGGCACGACCAAGACGAGCCAAAAAAGCGGGGCACTACCTACCTTTTCTCGAAGCGTGTCGTCGTATTCTTAAACCTTAATTCAACTTCGGCCTGGATAATACTAGAGAGCCCAAATTCTCAGGATAAGATAGATGTAGTTAGCAGACTTATGAATCATACTAAGTTTACACTAATACGTGGATTTTGCCACTGACTCACTCATTCATCAAAAAAATCTAGGGTACCTACTTACCAAAGTCCTAGAAATCTGAAATTTAATATGGAGCCTAGAATATGCACACAATCAACAAAAAAAAATAAGAAATCTGTAACTCCCATCCTCCAACCCTGCAGTCCTTTTATGGAAAGTATTTAAAACTTCTTATGGATATAATAGGTTATATACTTCAATTTGTTACAAAATCTAGATTAGTATATCTTACAAAAAGAAACTAAATCCGACCAAAAACATTTCATGTAAATAGGTTTCCAAGAGTCACAAGATCATGACGCGTTCACTCTTAAAAAATTATCAGATCTCATGAAGAGCGAAACCTACAAGCCTTAACTCTACAAACCTATACTTCGACTTATGGTTGTGTCATGCAATAGTTCTATGAAACGGCCAAGCCATACTTTTTGAAAAGTTAGGCTTGTAGAGTTAGGAGATTGGCTATTCATGAGATCTAATAACATTTAAACAGTATATGCGTTATAATTTGTCTTGGCAACCTGTTTTACATAAAATGTTTTTGGTGAGATACAATATTTATGTTTAAATCTTTTATTTTTTTTTACAAGTTAGAACTTTCACTACAATCTTTTTCTTACTCTTGAAGTTGTTCCAAACTAACTCTAAGCTGTTTTCAACGTATTTCTACAAGGGTACGTAATAATGTCAGTAAGTGCCTTATCATCGACCTATCTCGGCTCTGAGTTCAGGATTTGGGTTATTTTATGTGTGATCCTGGGGATTCGCGAATTTACGCCGCTGGTGATAATGTCCTCTTACATTTGGAAATAACTTAAATACTCTAGATGACCTATTTATTTGTTCTACAATCAAAAATAGAGACATTTGAAGAAAAAAAAGCTTCAGCTTCAGTTCTCACTCGAGGAAAAAAATTTCGAAGTAGCGAACACAAAAAAAATTATAACCATTAAAGTGCTGATGTAAGAGTATTTATTATGTATGAACTAAAGTTCCTTTTTTCGTTAAATAAATTCGATATATCTTATGGTTATATAAATACCAATATATGAGATCAAAAAACAACGAATTGTTCACCATATTGAGTTTTTATAAAAATAAACAATTCGATAGACATTTAATAAATACCATGTAAATATCATTGAAATTATCTAAAATATTGAAACTATATTGTTTCTAAAGTAAATCGAAAATAAATTGTCCAAAACTCTTAAAATTTTGACAATTGCAAAAATTTCAAAAATTGCAATTGCAAAAATACCTAGATTTGGAATTTTACGAGGATTTTTTAACATTAGTGAAGTATACTATATAAAGGATAAGTAGGTAACCTTCATTGTACCAGGATCAGAATACATTGCACCAAGAGCGGTGGTTTTATAGAGATAAAATCATAACTGTTTTGTGAAAATGATAAAAGTTTGATTTACCTACTCTGGTTATAAGAATCACAATATATATAAATGATGATATTATTATATCAAATCTTCTCCCCTTACTCTATGAGAATTGTATTTATTAGTTGACGCTTTTATGAAAACCTGTGTTATAAACTAATACCTACCAATAACTCACATCTGTTCAAAAACTTTAATAAAATACAATTTCTCGTACGCTCACGTTATTAAACTAATATTATTTATGATAACAGTACAGTGTAATATCAAAGGACAAAACTTTCACCCTATCTTGCAACTAATAAATAGTAGAAAAGCCACGCACGCGTCTAGCCAAAAATTACTCCCGGCAACGTGTACGGCAACACAAACAAGTTTTACCACAAAACTGCGTCACCAGACATTGTTTAGACTGAAACTTTCTTTCTGTAACCTAAACAAACTTACCATGAAATACGATGAACGTTATGAAATATTTAGGTAGCGGCCAATGAAAAGTTATTTGTTTCAGGAAAGTAAAACGTACTTGTTATAATTTGACATATTAACTGTCAATACATTCTTCCGTACCAAAAGAGGAACCCTATTGTTGTGCTAACGATGTCTGTCTGTCCATTGACTTGAAATTTACACATAATATGTATTACCTACCGCTGTATTTTCCCCCCTCTACATAAAAGTGTAAGTTTATTATAACTTCAAAACACTATAGGTAATCCTCATCCAACATACTAGCTCAAGTGACAAGAAAAGAGAAATATGTAAATATTAATCACTGCTCAAAAATAGAAGCCAATTAAAGGGTTTAAAATATCCTTCGATTGGTACGCTTCAGGGTATGTTGAAAATCAGAAACATTAGGCGTGTTTATGCCTTCTAAGTATGCGTATTACTCATATGCTAGAAGACAAAATAAAGCGACTTTGAAGCTAAAATTAAACACAAATAATCCAACATCGAGATATTAATAAACTCCTAGATATAATAAAGCAGCTGTGAACAAAACTCCAAAAAACAAGCAGCTCGTATTTCAAACAAATAAAATATCAAAGAACAATGCTGAAACACTTCTAGTAAATAATTTTAGCACAGTCGCATGCCGCATCGCGCTATCTTTACCGCCCTCGAGGGAAATAACGCACTGTCACTCGGAATATACTGCGGGCACCACAATTAGAGATTGCCAGAAATTACGTAATTAGGCCCTGCTAATCGATCTTGCATACCCCAGCTTTGAAGCTCAGTTTATTGTTGATTTTCGTTCCATTACAAATTGCTGCTTTGAACCCCACACGATCTAATTTCCTTGTTATTTACACGGCTAGATTTTATGCTGACGGTACAAAACGTTTGCGGGTTAAGCATTTCCTTTCATATTTAATGTTATATGTAGTCAGAGTAGTATTTTTAAAACTAAGTAGATGCTGTTCACGACTTCTCTCATTATTTTGTGCCTCATATCATTAACTAAGTTAATATGTGGGCAATGCATATTTATTTATTTATCTTTCAAATTTCTTTATTAATATGAAACAAAGAGCTGATTTTAAATATAAAAGCTTAATGAAAATTAATTTAGTTTTTTTAATAAATAAAGCTTAATTATCATAAATACCTACTTACCATTAAATTATATGTGTTGTTAATAACTTTGAAATCACAAACAGGTGTTTCAATTTTATTTTTGTATAGATTTCTATCTTTTTGCTGTTTTTTTGTTATAGCTGCATTAAAAATGCATTTATAAAAAATTGATTTGTATACCTTCATATCATTTTAAATTGATAATTATTTACTGTTCAGGCGGGCATTTTCACTGCGAAACTATAGATAATTTTAAATTCCTATTAATATTAGAACTGGAAAAACTAAAATATCATCTTAAGTCTAAGATAACCCATAAAAATATTAATTTACTGTTATTTTCACACATGAAAAACTCAGAAAGAAACGGAAATTGTGGCAAATTTTTCCCTCTATTGAATATAACTATTTAGTTTTTTCGCAGTCCATCTAGCGTTTCCGACCCTAGCCACAGCATTGGGTGATCACGGAGAAGAGTAATGATCGTAAATGGCAGGAAATTACGGAGGCACCTTATCGCCCGATTCAATAAGCTCAATGGGCCAGAGGGAGTCGAATAATGGAAGTGCAACTACAGCCATTCGCTTGATGTTCCTAGTGACGGCATCAATAGAAGTAATTGCCGTTTATTCGGATCTTTCATTTGGACTATTGCCTTGTCTACTTTATTTTAAGTGAAAACCAGTAGTTACGATTGTATTATTGACGGATTTTCATAAATTTCAGTAATATTATCCAAAGTTTTTTGAGAATATGTCAACTTGTAGCTTATGTATGTAGAATTAAGTCATGATATGGAAGCAAGTTGCGTAGCTAGATGGGAAAGACTTAGGGTCAACATGTTCAAATTAAGTGATTATTTTTCAAAGAAGCAAAGGTCTCCAGGCTGAATATTAAATTGGAGAAAACTAAACGAAATACAATTAATAAATATATAATAACGATGCCAGTAGGCATTATATAATTATATTAAAAATACTAGGTTATTTTTTTAAATATCGCCATGGATTTCCTACATAAAAAGTAGATAGCCTATGTCAGTCTCTAGCCCTCTAACTGTCTCTGATCCATTGCTCTGTTCTGGAGTAAAAGAAGGACAAACAGACAAACACCGCTTCGCCCGTGGAGCCCGTATAAGCACTTTCAGTTTTTTTCCCTATTTTTCCAAATTTCCGGGCAACTTTTCCAATTTTTCTTTCCATACAAACCTTGTCCTGACAATTACGAACACAAAAAAAAAACTGCGAAATTATTAGAGCCATTTTCGAGTTTTTGCGAGACTAACGCACGGCAATTGATTAAACAAGAAATTGTGTTTTTTTACTAAAGAATGTTATACGTTCTTATAAATAAATTTCAGGATTGTCTACAGAATTTGGCACCCATTTAGATCTCAAATGTTTTGTCACACCATAATTATCATAATATTGAACTTTGCTCCCATTTTCACATTTATGTTTTTGGTGGTGTATAATTGTTTATTACAATTAAAAGAAAGCAGTCTCAATTAAAGTAATATTTATATTTTATTTCGTCTAAGTAGTTGTATTCGTCTTGACGTCTTGAATATCAGTGACGTTTCATTTCATTTCATCTGAAGCGCCATGCAGCCAGCAGTATTCTTAACAGGTGGGATTATCAATAACAACGTCTCATTTATATAAGAAAAAAAAACTTTGGCCGTTTTGTCTAAAGCATTTTTTTTAAACAAGTTTTTATTGATCATGGCACAGATTAAACTATGATTGTTACTAAATGTCGTGGGCGCCTGACTATTGTTATAAAGTGTGTCAGTTCCTTCATATATTAAGCAGGCTTTCCCGTTATGTACATTTATTTCTAGTAGTAAATATAAAACAAATTAATATCTTCTGTTTATTTATAAAAATAAATTGAGATTTCTTAGACAGTTTTTAAAGCGGTTTTCTTGGGAATCAAAGAGGCTGAATAGTTTTATTAACTATTATATAAAACATTTGCCTTACGTTACAATAAAGCCAATATTTACTATTTTTTATGTGAGTATATTTATTGACTAAAGGCAGAGTTAAAAGTATAGACTCGAGACAATCGAATACCATATGTTACTATCCTGACATACTTCTTTCGCTTTTTTTAGGTTCATCATACCTTTCAAACATGCTCGACCATTGAGTATACTTTTACATTGCCTTTAGTCAATAAATCTGCCTACGCCTCTTGGGATAAAAAGGCGTGATGATAGATATGTAGATAATCATTAACTTTACATTCTTGATTTCATTTGGCATATCTTGTTGTAGATATAGTTATGTTATAGGTATACAAGGGCAAGGTCACTTTGTGATTTGCTAAAAAACTTACTCTTAGAGCTTTTTTAGATGGTATGCCCACAAACGAAACAAAGTTACGAAGTCTGATGAGATTGGGCAAGTACTACAATGTAATTACATATATATTTTTGTCCCAAATTTCTTAGAAATATAGAATAAAAATAAAAATTGGAAAAGTTCTGCTGACTAACTCGTGCGAAACAGTACAAAACGGGCACTTGCTAATAAGATGTAACCGCATCACTGCGTGCAAATTGCATCCACGTAATTTAGACACCGCTTAGTATGCAAATGAAAATCTCTAGTTTTTCCATTATATACCTACTACCTTTACAAATAACTTTATTACTGGAAATTACTTAATTAAAAACATTTGAAAAAGTAAATATTCAGGACTCCTTGACTAATTCGACTGGATGTGTGGTCACCGGACGCAAAGATATTTGCCGAAAAGATTGATATGTATATTAAGAGCTTTGTGATAGATTATGAAAGAGAAAACAGGGCCAAAATAATCCTTTATTTTACCACCCATATTTCCTATTTAATAAAACCAATTGAAAAAATAACGCCTATTTCACTTAGATATATTGAATAAATAACTATATCTACTATGCTAAATTACAGTGACAGTGTGGTGGATTATTTAGAGGAAAATTAGGAATAGTTTTATCACAGACATTTTATGGATATAGGACCTGTGGAAGATCACACTATAAGGCCTGATCCTGAAAGACTAAAGCCCCTACTAGATCTACCATGCACCGACTAATACAAGTGAACTTAAACGAGTCCTAGGAATGTTCACGTATTACGCGAAGTGGAGCCCATATTGGTTAAAAAGAACGTCCGTCAATCTAAAACTGACCCTCTAGTAGAAGAAGCAGAACTTCTCGAAACTAATCCTCACTATTCCCTCATTCGGCGAGGCAATGGAGAAACGTCGACAGTATCAAACCGTCATTTAGCACCGTTCCCGAGTACATTTGACTAGAGAGATGATGATAGCTACGAAACAACCTTTGAAGAGAATGAAGTCCACCTGGAACTATCTCCCCTTCTTATTCTCAACAACGATCGGGGGATCTGCGTCGTTCACCATCTTCTCCAATACTCCCGACCCAAGCTCTCCCTCGGAGATCAGTCAGAACTAGAAAGCCACCCTCCTACCTGAACGACTTTGTAGTAGATGAAGAAGAGAGTGGAAACTCATCCGGCAGGGGAGAATGAGATGTCAAATAGTGACATGACATCCCTGTCACAATACATATCTTGTATTTCTGTTAGTATATCGTCTATTTTATTACAGGACCCTTAAATACAACAGGTTTCTCACTATACTTTCCGAGACTATAGAGAATATATATATTGTTAAGAAAGTATTAAGTGTATTTAGAAATTGTTGATAAGAAGTTTAGAATCCAGTGTAGTTTACCTCGTTTATTAAGTCGCGCATACAATAACTCGCTTTTCACATCACATACGAGTGTAGAAAGAGATTGATGTACGCGAAAAGCTCGTGAAATTGCTAAAAAGGGATGGCTAAGTGTTAGGGGGGCGAGTGATCGAAAAGCGACGGCAATGGTACCTTACCCGCAATTTCGTCACGCATTTTACCGAACAAATGTTCCTTTAAGATTCTACTTAACTTATGCGGCACGCGTTATATCGAAGGTTAAATTTATTCTCAAGTAAATCCGCGCCTAGCTACAGGTTGACGTGGTGTTATTTATTATGTAGGTTGCTCGGTGCGTCTGCCTACGTCTGTGTTTCCAATTATTAACGCCGCAATAACCTAATGTTAACGTCGCACTTACAGGATTACATTATCTCGCTTGGAAATTTGAATCCACAAACCGTTACCTAATTTAATTAAACTCAATAATAGAACTTTAAGTAAATTATGTGGTATTTGCAGTTTTATGGACTCTTACAAAAGCACGAAAATTCGACTTCTTGTGATTTTTAGGGCACGAAAAAATAGCGCCCGAAATGCTAACTTGTTTGACACTTAAAACAAAAACAAATTTATCCCACGGGAACCATACATTTTTTCGGGATAAATAGTAGCCTATGTGCTATTTCAGACTATAATCTATATCTGTGTCAATTTTCATCCAGATCCGTTCAGCCGTTCTGGCGTGATTGAGTAACAAACATACATCCATACAAACTTTCGCGTTTATAATATTAGTGGGATTTATCGTTACATACGAGTATTCTACGATACTATAATATTTCTTTTTACTATTATTATAAAATTCCACAAACGCTTATATTAAGGTATATAATTAATTAGGACTATCAAAGGCTTGCCCATTTTCATACAGAGTAATATTCATGAATTTCCTCATAACACTCTCTCCTCACGGCATCACAAACTAAGCGGTATCGTCAACAGTACAGACTGATTAGACGGGGGCTGTTGGGACGGAGAACGACCGCATTTGCCATAAAGATTTTTGGGTAAACGTAATATGGTGCCGTTAGGGTAATAGAACTCCCCTCACAGGCGCCCCGGCCGTGTAATGAACCGACTTCAATGACCATCCATTTTTGTCTGCAGAGGAAACAACAATCATCGTGTTGTACAATAACTTTATTTAAACCTTAGCGACCCGCCATGACTTCGCACGGCTATATATTCGCATAGATATATTCGAAGACTTCAATTTGTCCATGATTTTAAAAGTGGCACACATCTGTTTTCACGTGAAAAAAGAACAAACAAGGAAGATCAGTCTTTAAAGATTATAAACCAGAACGGACCCAGACACATGACGTAATGATGTTCACATTTAGCGAATTGGTTATATTAAACAGATCAGGTGCCAAATAAGACTGTCGCTGAAATCAAAATTACTAGAGCCGCCACTTTTTAAAAATGGAAGATGGCATTAACTATGTAAACCACGGGTTCGATCCTGGATCCCGGCCACGTACCAATGTGTTTTTTTATTAAAAACTTATGTACATACTCCGACAATCAGAGGCTTTTCCATCTAAATATACCTCAAACTGGCCACTCGTTAGGTATAGCCTCGCAAATAAAGTCGGCTAAACGAGGGAGATTTGGTCTTCCGATGGGTACCCTGGAACCATAACACGGTTTCTAGAGCTATAAGGCAACCTGTGAAGAAAGATTTTTTTCAGAAGCCTCGTGACCTCTAAGTCCAGTTTAAAAAGATTTAATCTACTAAAATTTCAAGCAAGGAAAACGCACTCCCTAATTGCAATTATTAGTTTCTAGTTTCTGCCTGTCTGCCTGTCAATTAACATTTGTTTGACATTTTTTCTGTATACCAAATGTAGAGAGGCAAACAAATCATAGGCCAAATATGTTTGATTTGTCTTTATTATTTTAAACGCAAATTTATGTCTGGTTTAAGATGAAGACCTCATTAATTATTTTAAATAGAAACTTTATACAAATCTTCATAAAATTTTGAATTAAGATTAACGTAACGTAAGCTATTACTCGAGATGAGCAAACATCAACTCAAAATAGAGTTTGTCATGAAAATTTTACCTGATTCTTACCTACAATGAAACTAGGATGAAACGTAAAAGAAACCCTCGTTTAAGTAATAAAGAAACATAGGAACGCGTAAGAACTTTGAAGCTTTCTTATCATTCCGCATGTCGAATATTACTTTGCTCGAGGCTGTAGAATTAAAATCAAATGAAAAATTAGCCATGCCAAGACTATTATGTTATATCAACAACATATCTTTAAGGAGACGCCTCATAACTTTTGTCCCTTACAAAAACGGACTTCAGCAATTCAAGTATTGTACAAAACTTATTAAAAATATCAAGTTCTAGTTAATGGATCCTGAAAGTATATGAAATTATCTATACTCAATATGTAAAAAATATGTCAATATCAGCTACACCTAGGTTTCATGAAGCCCTGAAAGTCATCAATTTCACGCATTTTTTCAACCGACTTTGTTCCTTAATATATTAACTAATGTATATTTTTACATATCAAGTAAAATAAGGTCACATACTTTATGGATCCATTAACTGGAACTTGCTATTTTTGTACAATACTTGAATTTCTGAAGTCCGTTTTGTGTATTATCGCAAGACAGGTTTTGTTGAGAAATCGTACTTTCTCATGTTTCTGGTACGTGAATCTTGGTCTATCTTATATTAGCCTTGGTTATCTTATCGATTTTAATAGTAGTCCATCTTGCTCACACATCTCTAAAGAGTAATAGACAAAATAAGTCGCGCTTAAAACTGAGTTCGTTGCGCTGTGATGTGTCGCCTTAACTCATTTTTCCTGAATATGTGATTTAAAAACAAATTTCAAGGAGCTTCGCATTTCGTGTGTGAGTAAAGTGCGCGCGGGTTTGTTAACGTGCTATTTCTAATCAAACTTTCTGAAATAAACGCCGTAGACAGACAAGTGTTATAAATATAGAATTAAACTTTTTTTTTGTATATTATATACCGACTTCAAAAATTAAGACAAACTAATAAATAATTATATGTATTTCTTAGTAGAATTTGAAGACGGTTGGTACCAAATTAGGATACAAAATTAAGTTAACATCTAAGAAGATAATAAACTGTTGAATATTATTTGATCATCGTAGGTCCTGTACCTGCCTTTAAGTAATTGCCTAGATTAGTGAAATTGGGAGACAAGTAGTTTTGGAGGAATCAGAAAGAATGATTGATCTGTCGATTAAAATAAAATCATCAAAATCGGTTCACTACTGGCGGAGAAATCTGTGTACACACAAGATAAAAAATCGGTTCTAATTGAGAATCTTCTCCTTCTTTATTTTCGATTTCGGTTAAAAAGAAAAAGCTATAAAATCTATGAATACAGATTTTTTTTATAAATAAGTACATTAGAAGAAAAATTCACAGTGTCCACTTTATTTCAAGATTGTATTCAATTGTGGGTTTACAGCAGCACTTAAGATTTGTCTTGTTTTTTAAAAACGAAGCAACAGGGATAATCTAACCGTAACATTATCTACCCTTATTTATCTTATTGTGAAATCTAAATTGAATTCAAGAGGCAGATATTTCTAAGAAAAGTTCACGGACCATAAAGCTCCTACTAAAGGGAGACATTTTCATGGACCTCTGTAACAGACAATCGAGATTCTAATCTCCTACGTGATATGGATGTAGTATGCTAATAATTCTACTTTGAAAAAGTTCTTGTTTTCTAGATTTCCAATACAATTCAGATTGAAAATACTACATTTGTCCCAAACTAACATACCCCATTCTCATGACCCCAGGGGTACCAAAGGAACGACAATGAAAACAGTCAAATGAGTACAAAATCTAAAAGTAGGTACCTACATCATCCCAATTTTATTTTTAGACGAAGAAACAGTACTTATTTAATATATTGAATACGTAACTATATGCTAAATTACAGTGACACAGGTGGATGGATAAAAATTTCCCTACACATAAATATAAAAAAAAATTATAAAACGGTGCGAGATAACAACTCTCAGACGTTTTCAAGTATTACAAGTACGGCCAAGAACATGAAAAATTGAAAAATCTGTCAGTTTACTGAAATTCGTCAAGTTATAAAACCGGCCAAATGCGTGTCGGATTTTTTTTTATTATCCTTTATAACTTTCATTGAAAATATTTACTAAGGGCAGTATTCCAGATTTTTTAAATATTTTTAGTAGTTTTCTTTAAAAACTTACCGGGCTCAATGAAACCTTATAATAATTTTAAAATATCTTTTTTGTGACACCACTAAATTTGATTTATTTTATTCATATCAACTTCTCCAACACTAGTATCTACATAATTATACCAAATTTTATCATATTCGGTTCAAAACTGAGACACTTAACGATTAATTGTTTGTTTTAATACGGAACCCTAAAAAGAATATACAGTATGAAAATGATGGTATATTTTACCCTTCCGTTACGCACTTCTTCTTGGCCGTACGTCTTAAAGCAGTAATATTTCCCACTAAATGTGGACATTGTTATTAGTGCCACGCCAAGTAAATGTACCTATGTTTCCCAAAGAGAAACTTTTATAGATAATGTTGGCAAGTAATAATATGAGAAATAAATTCACCCCAAGTATTCGTTACGGTCGGCGCGTCCGATGAAAGCTTTCAATACAAAGCGTTCTCCGTCACGACTCACTAAGCAACAGTTTCTGATGCTGTGTGTACGAAGCTTCTTAACTTATTACTTTAATGGATATTGTTTTGTCACTTTTATATATTTCCACTGTATCTTAACTTCCTTTTGCCCTCGGATTTTCACATTTTGGTTTTGTAATAAACTTTTATATTTTTGCAGTAACTTTAAGTATAAAAACTAAGTACTAATCTAATAATAAAACTAAAGAGTTTGTTCGTATGTTTGAACGCGCTTATCTCTAGAACTACTGGTCGGAATTAAAAAAAAATTTGCATTTGATAGCCCAGTTCTTGAGGCTAGATAACATCACGCTGCGACCCAAAAGAGCGGAACAGTAACGGGTACAACCGCAAGGCACAGCAAGTGTAAAATAATATAAAGCAAAGTCGCTTCCCCGTCTGCATCTGTAGTTTTCACCACTATTTAGAGAATTTCATGTGCAAGCTTCAAATGCAAAATATACTTGATTTCCGCTCCGAAATTTTGAAATGTGATATAAGAAGACCTTTCTAGGACCTTATGACCCCCAGACTATCTCTGCGCAAAGTGACGTAAATTAATGACAAACAAACACAAACACACACGCTTTTCCAATTATAATATTTAAGGACCGTCATAACACTAATTATATCTACCTTTTATACATGCTCGGCGATTGTGTGTACTTTTAATATTTCCATCGATCAATATTTTTTTTATATGTTTAATAAAAGTACACCTAGGTCGTCCTCTGTCAGCATTTCCTTTCAATTCAGCCATATAAACCTTTTTAGTCAATCTTTCATCGTTTATTCTTTTAACGTGTCTAAACCAGCGTAAACTACTTTTCTTTATTTTAGTCACAAGATCATCTTTCACTCCGCATTCTTCTCTAATGACATCGTATAACGGGTTTTAAGGCGATTTCAATGATAAGAGTAGGTTTTTATATTAAAATATATATTTATTTAGTCAAAGTTTACATCATTCCAGCGTTGCTGATGCCGGACTCCCTTCAGTCTCGAATTCTACAGAGCTTCAAATATAGTTTATAAATATTTGAAACTCTGTCCAAAATATTAGTTGCCAGTATTAAAACATACAGCCAATATTTTCTACAAAAAGTATGAATGAGTACTCATACTTTACACATCGTTACGGATGCGGTCAATACGTTTTATATCACACATTCTACGTAAAGGTCGGATTTCCACTGCATTTATCTTACTTTTATTGTATTATATTATGCTAAATTGCAACCGAGTGAAACAGGCCTGGGTTAGTTCCTAATGTGCTTTCATTTGGTTTTGATGGACTAATAGGTGACCATCTAAATGTGGACTTTGCTACCAGAGGCTCTGAGTACTCCGAAAAAAAGAAGCCGTGCATTTTGAATTTTATTTTATTGTTTTCATAATAAAACAACTCAGAATGTGTACAATCATATATTGAGGGAATTCTTCAAATATCTTAGATTGACTTGACATGTACCGGATATCGACTGATGTTCAGTACATTACTATCGGGTGAAACTTTGATATGATTTCGAACTTTTATTGGTTGATGTAATATAGTGTTTACCTACTGTTTACACAAAAAAATATCTTTCTAAAACTCTATTAAGAAAGTACATACTTCAATGCTTCGCCCGTGTTTTTTTTATAAATGTGCCATAACAATATTTATCTCTACTTTTGGTGCAAAAAACAATAGGACGATTCGTGGCTCTATTTTGACGTGATGTAAAGACAAACAAATAAACAAACAAACGTTCACATTTATAATATTGTTTCCAACTGCACTAATTTCTGAACAGATTTTTAATGAGCATGTTAAACTAATTTTGTGTAGGTATTTCTTGTATTTTAATTTGATTAATTATGGATATAGGTCACGTCACGTGAACAGACGTTTATGTTGGTTTATTTGATGAATGAAGGTTATAATATCGGTTAATATTTTTCATTTAGTTTCAACCAGTTTTCCTATCTTAACTGACTGCCAGAGCTCTTTTTACGTGATGGAAGATATATATGTACCTATTATAGTTCCATCACTTACCTACTTATGGAAACGAGACTTAACGTACGAGACGTAAGATAATTTCAGGACTTCACGTAGAATGTGTGATATAAAACGTATTGACCGCATCCGAAACGATGTCATGAGAAACATTCGGAGCGAAAGATGATGTTGTGACTAAAATGAAGAAAAGTAGTTTACGCTGGTTTGGACACGTTGAAATAATTAAGGATGAAAGATTGACTATAAAGGTTTATATGGCTGAAGTGAAAGGAAATGCTGGCAGAGGACGACCTAGGTGTACTTTTTTTGAACATATAAACAATTATTGATCGAATTTAATATTAAAAGTACACACAATCGCGGAGCATGTATGAAAGATATGATGAATATAAAAGAAGCGAATGGGAGATATCAAGATTGTAATATATGGCATTCAATTGTCTCTGTCTACCCCTCTTGGGATGAAATGCGTGATGATGGAAAGATAGGAATATATACCATGCATTGCGCCTTTTCCAATATACACACTTAAATATTTCGAAAACTCATAAAAACTGCAAATAGATACAGTGTTTCTATCAATAAAACGTAGTTAGAGACAAGGAAGTGAAGATCCTTTCCCGCAGATAAACCTAAAATGGTTCTCTTTATTATAATTCAGGTTTGTGATAGGTGTGTTGTTTGCTCCATAACACGTTGGCTCCCTCAGGAAATAAGAACGAAAAGATGATATGTCTCTGAGGGCGCGAACTTGTTTTCTCTTATCTATTTTCTAAGGGCGCCTCAGTTTTACAACCTTTTTGATTACTTTCTTGTTACAATCAAAGATTTCCTTTGTTTTCTGTTTGATTTGTTGTTCAATTTAGATTCCAATTTGATTCAGTCTGTATAATTATCCAACTTCATTTAAATGATGATTTTCATTTAGTGAATATATTTCATTAAATCAACTCCTTGAAGATAGTAAAGAAAATGAAAAAGTACAATTTTCCAACAGAGCCATAAGTAAAGTTTTAAGTTATGAGAATATAAAACAATACAGACAATTTTCAAGCTGGAAACCACAAAGACTTTTCAGCATTATTTTTCTCATTTCAAATTCGTCCTAGGCGACTAGAATCGTAAAAAGCGGATTATACTCTCGAGTCGGGGAATAGAATTCGTGAGAAAGAGCTACTCGGCAATATGGGCTGCTTTATTTACTTCCCTCCGCTAAGCTGCATATAATGAAAACGCACTGTGACGGGGCGTCAAACAGGAGACGATGGCCATGGAAAATAAATATTTTTAAATTTTTTGTACCTATACTGTTTTTATCATTCATAATCTGTAATTTTAATAACTGGTAATCTTGATTAAAATTTAAGAATGTTACTTTGATTTTATGTATGGAAACATTTGTTGTAGAATAAATGCTATTTTTATTTTTTATTTATTATTTATCACTTTACCGGTGATATTTTAAATCTGTAATAGATGTTTTTATACAAATATTTCACATGTTTCTTATATAACATTTATGAAGCTGAAACAAAATATAAGGTCCCAAATGTATTATTTCCTGGTGAATATTATTGCAAAAATATTCTACAGTACATCCCTAAGTTTTGTAAGCCACACAGAGAAGCGTGGCTTACAGTGGCATGCGTCTTAAAGATGTCACTGTTACAAAGAGCAACTATACCGCCGGAGATATTGCGTTTCTAATGGAATACTTGACAGGTATCCTGTATTCAAATCTTTTCCCTATTCCTGCTACTCTAATTGGGTATTTTATTTGAAGGCACTAGACATACTTCACATACTATACGAAATAATACTCTTCTTAAGAAAATCTTTCTTTTTTTTTCAAAGAAAAATATTAAAATTACTTTGGTATGGTTTGATGAGTGAAGTTCAAAGAAAATATGAATATAAACTGTATTTAATTTTCAATCTTACTAAAAAATGAGAAAATGTGTAAGTAAATCCGACAAACCACACTTTTCCACCTAAATATACCTCAACAGAATTGGCCACTCGTTAGTCTCACAAATTGTAATACCATCGGCTAAAAGATGGAGATCTGGTCTTCCGTTGGGGTATCCTGGGACCTTAACATCGAAATATAGCTAGTATATTATTATAGAGGTAAACATGTAACAGATGCACAGCATTATTTTAGTCAATATTCAATATTAATTTTAGCCTAGTTTGTGCAAAAGCTTTAACTCTTCGGGTTTCCCTTTATTTTTAGGGTTTCATACATCCGATGAAAAAACGGAACCCTTATAGGATGACTCTTGTCTGTCCGTGGGGTTAATTTTGGGGGAAAAATTAAAAAGTATTTTTTTTTATTTGCATCGTGTGACATATCAAATGAATTTAATTAAAGGGCTCGTTATAAGAAAAACATTATTTTTAGGGTTCCGTACCCAAAGGGTAAAAACGGAAACCCTATTATTAAGACTCCGCTGTCCGTCCGTCTGTCTGTCACCAGGCTGTACCTATCTCATGAACCGTGATAGTTAGACAGTTGTCACAGATGATGTATTTCTGTTGCCGCTATAACAACAAATTCTAAAAAAACAGAATAAAATAAATATTTAAGGGCGCTCCCATACAACAAACGTGATGTTTTTTGCCGTTTATATAATGGTACGGAACGAGTCCGAGTCGCACTTTGCCGGTTTTTTAATTTTAAAATGCATAGTTTAAATTATATTAAAGAAAATATGCAAAAATTGAGCCCCCCCCCCCCCCCCCCCCCCCTATCTTCGTAACTACTCATAGTTTACAGGAAAACTTAAACGAAATACTTGTCTTAAAGTTCTCACGAAAAAAAAAATTATGCAAACTCTCTCCACGCGAGTTCGATTGGCTCTATAAAAATATCTTTTGTATTTTTGTTTGTAATGAATGAACTCAAAAACTACTGAACCGATTCTAAAAAATCTTACACTAATAGAAAGCTACGATATCCCTGAGTGACATAGGCTATATTTTGTATTGTTCGAATATATCTAATATTATACTTGTCAATTTGTTTTGTAATTATTTTAACTTTGCGAAATTACTTCATTTCACTTGACATTATCGAAATCATATTTGAACTAGCATAAATTAGCATAAAAATAAAAATGTATGACAACTAATTTAATCAAGCTATGAAACTATTCGGATAAAACCATAAATTATATAAATGAAACATCCAATAAACATGTTTATTCACAACAATAAATATGCGTTCTTATTTAGACAATGGACGCTACAGCCATATCCAGCGACATCTTGTATCGGCTACCATAAAAATGTTTTATGTTACTGGCTAATAAATGACATCAGCAAATTCAGTAAGACAATATGAGAGAGTTCTATGCATTTCCTCCCCTTTTGTGTTTCCCTTACGATCATTGTTCTTTGTGAGATGGTGACGCAGTTGGCAGTGAATCCCGAAAATAATATTTCCCTTGTTTTTCTTTGACATGGAGTGTTTATGTTGCAAATGTACCACTCTGATTGGGTTAGAGGGTGCGTTTCTATTGGAATTCATAGCCTTAAAATAAATAAACATTTTATAAGTCTACAGTACTATACGAGTATTTTGAAAACACTTATATGAATGAGGTGCATCGGTGGTGGTTAAAATGTCTGGTATTATAGGCAGATGTTCGATCCCGGATCCCGGCCAATGGGTTTTTTAATTAAAAACTTATGTACATCAACCGACAAACCACATTTAGAGGGTTTTCCATCTAAATATATCTCAACAGAACTGGCCACTCGTTAGGTTTAGCCTCACAAATACCATCGGCTAAACGAGAGAGACTTGGTCTTCCGCTGGGTATAATACATAGAAGAAATAAGGTCTTACGAACTTTCAACAAACAAACCAACTCACTGCGGATTTTATACCGTTTCAGGCTATGTTTCAGTTATTCCGAATTTTTAAAATTTTCCGGGAAACTTATTAAACTTTCCTTTCTCTAAAAACCGTATTCAGATTATTACGAAATATAAAAAATTAGTCAAATAGGTTCAGTCGTTCTCTAGTGATGCGATTACCAACGAACGGTATTTAATTCAGAAAATATCATGCGTAAATCTATCTATATATATAAAAATGAAACCCGTTTTCCGTTGTCACGACATAACATGAAAACGGCTTGACCGATTTGGCTAATTCTTTTTTTGTTTTGTTCGTTACAACACAGGGGTGGTTTAGAAGAAAAAAAAATTGAAAAACCTAAAGTTCAGCTGAAAAATAAAAAATAATAAATAGGTAATTTTGTATGGAAATCGCAGGAGTAGAATTGTAGGAGTAGAGGTAGGGGTAGTGGTAGTGGTAAAGGTAGGGGTAGGGTAGGGGTAGGGGTAGGAGTAGGGGTAGGGGTAGGGGTAGGGTAGGGGTAGGGGTAGGGGTAGGGGTAGGGGTAGGGGTAGGGGTAGGGGTAGGGGTAGGGGTAGGGGTAGGGGTAGGGGTAGGCGTAGGGGTAGGAGTAGGGGTAGGGGTAGAGGTAGGGGTAGGAGTAGTTGTTTTCCACGGACGAAGGAAAGTAAATAGCAGGCAAGCCAACGTTTGGGCAGGACAACGTCTGCCGAGTCCGCTAGTATTTAATATAAATTGTAAACAGCATATTATTAAACACAAAAGCTTTATACATTTCCACGAATATATTATGTGCATATATTGTATTATTATTAATTTATCATCCCGTCTATTTATTTTCAATTATTCCATCGAAAGCATGTAATGGAAAGCACTTATCACGTAATTTAGCTTTAGAAGTGTTACTATGGCGACATTGAGAAATGATGTTTGTTCATAGAACAATAACTCTAGTGCTGCTAAAAGTGTGAAACAATTTTCTCTCGAGTGGATTACGTATTGCTAGGGTGTTGGACAGCGATATGATTTCTCGTATGAAGTATGAAATATGATCATATAGTTGACGCTAGTCGTGAAAGTTAGTGAAAATCGGTAGGTACTTTTACGTTTTTGAGTTTTCAATTTATTTTCTGCTTTTACCAACTTGTTCTTATCAAGCGTTTCACATTTTAGAACCTTAATGTGTTTTGTTAAAGTAACGTGAGTAATTTTGCTTGTTGCTCGTAAGTTAGTGACGAGCCGGAAGATAAGTTAAGTGTTAGTTATATTTTAAACTTTTCTCGAATTTTACTACTAAAGCCTTTATAATGGATCAGATAGTCGTCACAAAAATCGGGTTCTGTTAAACTATCTCTAAAATTACATTATTTCTCAAAGGTGTTTTTTTTTTGTCGGTTTCAAATATATCCATAAAAGTAGGAAGGAAGTAAGGATATCTCCCAAAGTTAATGTTTAATACGCCCTTTTGAAAATTATTTTTCCCTCAAATTAATATTTATTTATTTATTTTGTAAAAGACGCCATCTATTGGAGATTAGATGAACTATGACAACAATATTGACACCACTAACGGTGCGAAGTATTCTAGCACTATAGACCCCTGTTAAATTAAAAAAAAATGACGCAAATAGGTACAGGTTTGTTTTTTGTCCTTATATCACATCGATTTTTTGACAGATAGTTGGAGGGCCGGAGAATTATATAGGCTACTTTTTATGTCACATATTACAAATGTCCACTGGCGAAGCCAGTGCGATAAGCTAGTGTATATAGACGGTGTATATAGGTAGGTAAGCTTGTAGCGAATCTATAAGGAAATTATTCATTCGGTAACTAAGCAAATATTCAAAGACGATAGTTCGTGTCTTTAATTAGACCACTTACACATATATATTACATTCTCTAGTTAAATCGCAAGTAGTTAAATAACTATTCTATATTTGTGTTATCTGATGTATAGCGGTATTTGTCTCTAATTTAGTACGTATTGTATACAATTAATTATTAAGTAAATATGTGTATAATTATTGTCTTTGATTACTAAACCGTGAAAATAATTAATTTAAACAATTGTTATATCTAAAGAACATATCAACTTCACATTGAGACGGCTTGTCAAGTAGTCGACCTAGAGGTATCTGCTATTTTTAACCGAACTTCAAAAAAAGGAGGAGGTTCTCAATTCGTAGGAATCTTTTATGTTTTTTTTTTATGTACGAGTATGTTCCCCGATTACTTAAAGACGCCTGGACCGATATGGACCGATTTTTTTTTGTTTAAAAAGGTATACTTCCCAGGTGGTTCCATGGTCATCAGGTCAGGATCTGATGATGGGATCGTGGAGAAATTCTTCTGGACACTTCAAGCGATTTGGGTATTTTTTATAGTGACTTGTGCATTTGCTTTCGGAAATCACACTTTTCAGTGAATAATTTTTGAAGTCGGTACACTTTTTTTCAAAAGGCAATTATTTTAGATGACAATAGCTTTACGTGTCAATTAAAGTACACAATAGTAAAGAAAAAATTGGTAAGTTTTATTACGAAAAGGATGGGCAAGGTTTTTAGGGATCTTAAACTATCAACTAACCTTTTTTTTACAAATATGGACTTTATTACAGTGACTGTATTGTTTACAGCAAAAAAAAATCATAGAACACTTTGCTCGTTATCTTACTTAGATATTTTCATAAAGTTTCATAAAGAAGTTGTCAATAAAAGTTTCCGAAAGTTATTAATAAAACGGCATAAATCTGGGAAAAAACGTGAGTAATAAAATATCACCATGTAAGTACCCCCAGTGTTTACTTTGCTCCTAAGCTGCATCTAATGAAATCCCCTGTCAGTCTTCTATGCACCGAAGGATTGTACGACTTTCACAGTTTGATACTTTAATTATTTCGTAGGTAGGTACCTACTTATTTAAAGGTAAATACACTAACGAGCAATATAAAAAAGCCACTTACAAAGTGCCTAAAAAATCTAAATATTTTCTAAACTATACCACTCTTATTAATAAACTCGAATTAGCGACGTATTAACTAAACTGTATTTCGTCTCCGTCTAACAAATCTGCAATTCATTATGATAGACGGAGACGAAATACAGTTTAGTTAATACGTCGCTAATTCGAGTTTATTAATAAGAGTGTACACATTTAATTAAATTTGTTTTGTTTCCATTGGGTATTTTTTAACCATTATTAAATACACTTTAACATTACTTTTTACTTCGAAAAAAAAACTATACGGGATCGCTCCATTTCTTTATCGCTAACATATAAAAAAATCTACACGGGTTGCCTTACGAAGTCTTCCTCACTTAGCCAAAGATTTTTGAGGATATACCTAAAGAGTGGCCAGCTCTGTTGAGGTATGTAGATGGAAAAGCCTCTTTGTACGGTTTGTCGGATAATGTACATAGTTTTTTTATTATAAAAACCCATTGGGACATGGTCAGGTGTGGGGATCGAACCCGCGACTTCTCAGTTGTGAGCCGACGTTTTACCCACTCGACCACCTACGTCCCCTATTGTACAGCGTTTTTAGTGCAGTAGAAACAGACTATAAGAGTGGTTGAAATGGTTATATTTTAAAGTTATGGTTCAATGTGGTAAGTCATTAAAAAACATAAGATGTGCCAGAGCTCCATAATTCTTCTATTGGGTTTTGAATTTTTATTTATATCTTACTTTGACCTTATCAATATGGTTACAAGACATTACTAAGAGATAATATGATGTGTATTTATTTAAAAGGATCAAGAAATAAAGTAGCACTATATACTTCCTATACGTGGCGTTTCAACGGTGTGATGTTCCTTCGTACCAGTTTCTCTCAGTTACTTAGTGTGTAAGTTTTATTCCGATCACGGATACCTGATCTTTTACTTTGTATTTCAACAGCTTAGGGGAGTTAAGATATATACTCATATGATTGATTCCTTTAATACAATATCATCAAATTTTTTCTATTTCTTCTTGATTGTTTTGAGTTAGATTTATTGTTATTCTTAGAAACCTTGTTTAACTTTTTTGACACAAATGATTCCGATATGTCCATATTTAGCTAGTTTTTCATATGAAACAGAACTTATTTGCCCTTCGAAATAAAGTCGGTGCTAAACTTTTTTTGCTCTAGAGATGGTTGCACCTGGCATTTCCGGTTTTAAGTAAGAATAACGTTTTATCTTATTTAGATTCTAGATTATGTAATGGATAAATAGTAATTAAATTTATACCGACAATATCACGTAACTGAAGCTAATAAGATTTTCCCATAAATTCAGAAGTGGCATGAGGACGTAGGGAAATAATTCAATCATTGCCGCCAATTCAAACTTTTGTACTAAAGGGTATAGTCGAAGAAATCTCGGGATGTAGCCGACTGTACATATCTTAGGGTAAGCCCCCTTCAATTGAACAATGGGACGTTTCAGCCTAGTGGACATCTAACGGTTGACCAATTTTCTTTTGTGCGAATTTCTACGGTTCGAGAATACCAAACGGGGTGTTCAGATTGAGCGCTGATTGTCCCTTTTTGGACACAGTGCTGATCTTTCGATATTATCTCAAACTTTATTCTAAAATAAAGACCGGTCAAGTTGAAGACAGACTCGTGTCTACAGAGAGCTCCATAAATAAACATATTTTATAAGTATATCACTCATATAAAAGCAGTTATTTATTTATTTATTTATTTATTTATTTATTTATTTATTATAAATAGCCCAACAACACCTACGTCCACACATATGCATTGTACATTTTTGTAACTTAGTAAACGCAGTGTCAATTATAGGGCTATTAACATTTTTATAACAACAACACAACATTGATAAGAAAAAAAAAGTAATTGAATAATAATAATAACACAAAAAATACAATAATAATTACAAAACATTTTAAGTTAGGAGTCCTGTATCTAAAATTTGTATGGGGATAAACTATTCCCAATTTCTCTGTAAATAATCCACCTGTGTCATTGTAATTTAACATTTAATTACTTATTCAATATACCTATCTAAGTGAAATAGCCGTTATTCTATATTTTTTTAATTATTCAAAAAAAACTTAACTATTATTTTGAATTTTGAATAAGCTACAAAAAACGCGATACATATAATAAAATTGAAGGGTAATGGTCTAATGGTATAACAGGGCCTATAAAAAATTAAGAGCTTTGTGATCGATTATGAAAAAGAAAAGGGGGGCAAAGTTTAAAGTTAAAGTATTATTGAAGTAAATTGCCGATTTATTTTCATAGTAAGTAACTCTTTACGTTCTCAATCCTAAACATAAAATCCTGAATGTAATTTTGTTGTGATGGCGAGCGAGTAGCAAAAGTTTTATTTAAATTTAATTGTGTTTGAATAAGTTGTCTAAATATACTACATAATTTGGTTTCAATAAAATGTACACTGCTCAGTTGTCTTTAATTACAATAAAATAAATTCAGTACTTTTACACTCTTATTAATAAACTCGAAGTACCGACGTAGACTTAACTAAACTGTGTTTCGTCTCCGTCTATGATAATGAATTGCAGATTTGTTAAACGGAGACGAAATACAGTTTAGTTACTACGTCGCTACTTCGAGTTTATTAATAAGAGTGTACGGGTACAAACTTATGTAGATCAATATCACATACTAAATACAATTTCAGTCTTTTGAATTTTCAAAAAATTTAACAACCTTGAAATATTCCCAAAATTTTTTCGATTGTAATTTATAGAGGTTTAAGCATTGTGTATTTTAACCAATCTAGAACCATATAATAAATACATTCAATAATTTATTACCGCAAATGGAGAAACGGTTTCGTGGATGCCCCTAATTTTCTAGGGCATTCCTTACCTTTGTATTTATGTAGCAGGGATTACGCCAATTTTGTCATTTTCAAAAATAACTAGATATAGGTATTAACACGCTTAGAACTTTACTATTAAATTGGTTTATTTTTTTAAGTACATACCTAGATATGTCATGTAGGTTAAACATTTTGTTCTGGCAAGAAAATCCTAAGGGCGTACAAATATCTATACCTACCTACAGTGCACATAATAAAATTCAGATTATTTTTTGTTTTTTTTTAATATATATAAATTAAATGTTTAGATTAGATTTTATATTATTATGTGTAAATAATTAAAATTAAAAGTAGTTAAATTATTATAATAATATAAGTAGGTACCAACCAACCCCTACATCAAATTAGTTAACAATACATCTGTTTAGTTATAATAAAGGTTATAATATGTTTTGCCTTTCTGAGCACTGATTCTATAGCAAGTGACAAAAGTTATTTTAGGTTAAAATCATAAAAAAATGATTCTAAGACATAAAGCAAAATAATCAATGTTTAAGTTTTAATTTAGTCGCTGCTTCTATCATTATATTGATGCGCAGCTGAGAAGAAGTTCCTATAGAACATATAGCCAATCTGTTAAATATAGGATTTTCATCCATAACTGTAACATTATATTTATTTATTCCCCAGGCTTTGTACTTCTATCCGCGAATTAAGCGGGATCCGAGTGGAATGATTTATACAAGCCCGCGCTCATCCCCGTATATTTACGGAGCTCGCTCCACAGAATAATTACAAGACCTCACAAATGGGTCCTAACTTAAAAAGAAAATTACCCTTTAATGACTATAAAGGCATAATTGGGCTGGAATGTTTATATGATACTTCGTGGAGCTATTATTATAACTTCCTCTATAATTTAGGTATAACTAAAATAATAAACCAAGCTTGACAATTTATCACTTTGGATCGTCATATATGTAAACAAAATAGCTTCGTAAGTCAAAGTGTAATGATTCAACAAAAATATCCTTCAAAATTAACAGTTTGAAAATGAAGAGACAGATCTACCTTTTTCTTATTATTATCAAACTGAAAAGTACCTAAGGTATTGGAAGATTATTGCCATGCAGGGTCAATAAAAATTAAACAAGCATTTGTCAATTTGTTGTAGAGCAAATTGTACTGTAGAGAAATTCTACCTGACCTAATATGCTATATACTTAATGTGAAAGTCATACAGATACCTAATCACCTTTTTTTTCTTCACGGATTGCCTTACAGCTCTCGATAGCGTGTTATACAGTCTCCGGATACCCAGCGGAAAACCAAGTCTCCCTCTTTTAGCCGATGGTATTTGTCAGGCTATGCCCTAGCGAGTAGCCAATTCTGTTGAGGTATTAACGGGTTTGATCCCGGATCAAAATGGATTTTTTAAAATGAAAAACTTTTTTATAATCCGACGAACCACACTTAGAGGCTTTTCCATCTAAATTTACCCCAACCTAATTACCTAAATTACTTCATACATTTTTAGGTCATTTAGTATCAAAGCGTTCACAAACAATGGATTTAAACAAAAGATTTAGGAAACAAAACACGAAAATATCAAAAAATAAAAGGAACAAATATTTACTGGTTGTGTTACATAAAAGGTAAAATTTTTTGCCTCCGTTTACCCGCATTTGGGCATTGGAGCAGGTCTATTGTTGCCTCGATCAGGCCGCATTCATATAGATTCGGGTTTTGCTTACGGAAAACTGGTTGAAAACATTCAAATTATTCTATTGTGACGTGTTTTCCCTTTCAGGGAACAAAGCTTAAATCTATTTTGAGATAGGTCAATGTCAAGGAAACTGTCTTAACTTGAACACACGGATGGATATCTTCGGCGCTTATTTTATATCCCTAATTTATTTTTATTATACTGAAATAAATATTAAGATAGGCTATTGTCGTGCCAATGTTCAGTACAAGTCAATCAAGCCACTTACAATGAAAGCTCAAAATTATATTACCAATTCACAATTCACCGTGGCCGAGTGGTGCGATGTTTTTCCAGTCAGTCGGTTTTTCTGAAATAATTTAGAAGTCTTTTTACACGAAGTCGTTGTGGTGTATGTTAACATTTACTGCAATGTTATTTTTAGAGCTTTCTATTTCGCTAAAGTGCATTTATAATAATTAAGGTTAAATTACCATAAAATAAAAAAAAATAAAAAATACCATATTATTTGAAATCCCAGAGGCAATCCTATTTTGCATAAACTAAAATCCCATTAGTAGGTAATAAAGGCAATGAATACCGTATACTTTTGAAAGGTCTGGGTTATATTGTAAGCACCTATTTAAATTATGTTTTCAAATCAAAACCTGTAAATTTATTTTTCTTTCTTAGTTAACCCATTATAGCAGCTAATTTAGATACAAAATTGTATATTTTGACATCGAACCCCTTTAAGATATTGTGAGTAAGTTTTCACTTAAACCTATAATTTCAGGTTTCGTTGCCATAATCTACACATACACGCCTGTTTGTAACAGAAATCACACCCATTTCAACTACACAAACTGCATCTCATCCCATTTGTATCTATATTGTGCTAGTTTCCAATTCATAGCGCCCCCGGCAAATGCATTAGCAGCCACCGTGGCGAAGTTGCGAGATGCGACGTGGTATGTAATCGTATTTGCATTATAAATTTGTTACTACACCTTCAGCTAATGGTCTGTTCGGCACCGCGGGCAAACAGCCGAACCCCAACTTCCTTTCAACTGCCTTCCTTCTTATTTGAATTGAAAATAACCTTTCAAATGTAATGTATAGTGGTAAAATTGAAATAAAATTTTATTCAGGGAGAGATTCTAAAAGACTCTGATTTTGACATCTTATTACAAATATACAATTTTAAAACATTATTCGTTATCACTAACGTTATATTACGTAATATGTATATTCTAGCTGTTAACAATACAAACGGTTTCGGGAGTTGTAAGGTAACCCGTGAATGGAATATAATAATACAAATAGGTATTGTTTGCCATTGCACCTGTTATATTTATTATGGGTAACTCGCGGGAGACTTGGTCTTCCGCAGGGCGCCCTGGCACTGTGGATCATAAATCCGGGAGGTGGAATAAAAAAATTGTGAAAATATTTTTTTTTATTTAAGTAAAGTTATATTTTTTTACACGCGAGCAGCTTGCAAGGTCTTTTGATTGGAAACGATAAAAAATCAACCCAACGTAAGTCTACCAGCTTTGTTTTACTTGCCACAACTTCACGAAGTTCTAGCAGTAAACAGTAATTGTCATACAATTTATCCTCATTTTGCACGTTCATATATCAAAATGCTCATTTTCTTGTAAATAGAGTCTGATGGACGCGTCCTATAATATAATATTCGGCTTGACTCGCTGCGTGCGGGGCTACACGGCTATGCGGAGAAAAAATCCGGGAGATTTTAGCAGTGTTCCTGGAGCCGGGAGATTTTAAAAACGACCTGCCTTTTTCCGGGAGAATCCCGGAATTCCGGGAGAGTTGGCAACCCTACCTGGCACTGATAACACGGTTTCAGGAGTTATAAGGCAACCCGTGAAGAAGAAAAAAACTCGCAAAATGTGGACATTATTACCGATGTCTCATCACTCCACAATAATTATGAATGTGTGTCTATCGGTCACTATTTTTATTTTCATCTACCATTGTCTTCTAACAAAAGTAATACTTTGTCATCACTAGATATTATAAAACGTGTCTGTCTGATTGTGACCTTTTTACGCAGAAATTACAGAACTAATTTTGTTGCGGTTTTCACTATTGGATAGGTTGATTCACCGGGAAGGTTTATGGATGATAAACATGAAACTATCATGTTTAAGAGCTGAGCATTAACAGTATAAGTGAATCAAGTCGAGGAAAAATATAGCCCAGCGAGTTTTCATGGCGTATTCTGTCTAATCCGTCTGAAATATAACAAAATGATGTAGGAAAGAATTGTGTAGAATAAAATTATCTAGAAAAAAGTCTACTGTGGCATATTTCTATTTCTAATATATAAGTAGTTCAAATTGCTGCAAACCCGTGCGAAAGCGAGACGCTAGTGTTTTTATTAAAGAAAAATGTATATTTTTTTTGATAGCAACATTTTAGACACCTAAATACATCATGAAAAACATTAAATATAACTTCGGCACCATAAAGACAAAATAATGTTTCGTCTCCGACAAAAAAAACCTCCCCAAGTATGTAGAGTGTTTGCATTGAGGTGAGCAAGAAAGAGGTCATTAATGCACCCTCTGAAAGACTTACACTTCGAGATAAGGAAATAAAACAACTTTATTTGATGTTTGCCACGTACACTGAACCTAAACTACAAACGAAATGGTACAATGTACAGAGTGTCATTTTGTAGGAGAAATATATTCTGACTGTAGGTATATCTACAAGAATATCAAGTCTCCCTTTTTTAGCCGATTGTATTTGTGAGGCTATACCTAACGAGTGACCAGTTCTAATATTTAGACGGAAAAGCCTCTTCTGTCGTATGGTGTCCTTTTAGTTTTTTATCGTTTTATTTTCGACTAAAAGTCGGATGCAAAATTGTAAAATGAGTTCAAACAGTACTCAAAAGTGAATCGATAATTGTGATAAAATGTATTACTGTTTAATAACAGACTCCTCTGTAAATGTAAACCGTAAATAATGAAGTTCACAGATAAAACAACATTTACCGAATTCTGGCGTATTACGATTTATTACTCAAAATTCGTGGCAGATATTCAAATCGATACTTGCTCTTTATCAAATATAGGCTCTGTTTTAATAAAAATTTTGTAAGTAATTTTACATTAAAATGTAAAATTTCCTTTATGGTAAAATGAAATGCTTTGGGCAATGGTGTATAACAGTAGGTATGTTGTAGGCTTAAATAGTTTATTTATTTCAATTCAGAAACCATAGCCGTTATTATTTTAATTTGTATGGAGACCCTGGCAATATTTCTCTTGTTATTGATATTTTCACTTTATAAGTAAACATGAACTCGAAGGTACATCTGACTATTTTGGGCATAAACATAAACCTACCTATAGATTTAGATGCCAAAATGGCTGGCGCATTAGTACTGACGAGGGCCCGACGAATGATGTCATTAAGGCTGGCGTGTCTTGCAATGCGTCCTGAACTACGGATACACGAACGACCGTGGTCGCTCAGCTCATCCACCTCCTCTCCACAGTGGCAGCGATGTGCCACTATTAATTTTGACCCTAGGCGTAATCCTAAAGCGATTCTAATTGTGTTGGTATGGTTGGGTGATGGTATGGCTTGTAGCCATAGTCCCGACTCCCACTCAGCAACAGCTAAGAGACGCGCCCGCTCTGCATCATTAGTTGACGTTTCTAGTAAATTATTTCTATTTATTCTAGGTATATAATATTCTATTAAATGAGAGTAGATGAATAATATTCTTAAGAAAGTACACTGTATACTGATACAATCTGAATGAATAAGGAAATGCAGTAAATTCTTGAGCGAAACTTTTTTTCAAGTGTATATCCACTAATGCTCTTGATAGTACATCCAAACTTACCACTAAGTAAATTTTGGAATACGTAACTGATATTAGACGACAAACTTAGGAATTGTTAGTCGAGTTAAAGTGAACGTAGTGCCTCGATAACCCAATTTCAACAAGCTTGCACGAGTTTCTACATAGTTGCCTTATTATGGAGACCATAAAATTGTATGCTATTCCACTTCATGTTTTGTGACTGAAGAAATTTGTATCAACTAAGTTGACAACAATGAGAAGTGCTGGGTTTATTAAATTACAAGTGCCAGTAGTGTAGACGGTATAGGTGCAACGGTTAAAAAACATTGAAATTTGTATTCTCGTAATAGAGGTTCGATGTTGTCCAAAACGGTATACCATGTTCAAATCTGATATCATCAGGAACTACAAAGTAACACGGTTTCGGGAGCTGTAAGACAACCCGTGAAGAAAGAAAGAAAGAAAAAAACTTGTGGTAAGGCTCCTTTTATGTAGACGCCTCATAACTTTTGTCCCATACAAATTACATGCTTAACGACTTCTTAAATTACGCGATAACTATATGTCTTAGATTCGAAATTTAAATAGCTTTCGAAAAATAAATATTTGACACAGTATGAATTTAAAAAAATATGAAAATCATTTACACTTAAGTTTTATGAAGCGGAAAGTCATCAATTTCAGGCGTATTTGCGATTTTGCGACTCGAGTTCTCTTAATATATGTATTAATGTTGGTTACACGTTGTTATCATATTTATCCTATAGATAATTTCACATACTTTATGAAAACATTAACTACAACTTGCTATTTCTAATAGTTTTTGTATAATACTGGAAAAGCATATGTCCATTTTGTGTATTTTCGCAAGACCAATTTTTCGTGATATCTTTCTTGTTTCTGTTACGTGAATCTTGGCCTATCTTATTTTATCCTTAACAACTTTTTAAAGAGATATCGACAAAATAAGCCGCACGGTTTACTGAGTTCATTGCGCTAACAAGCTGGCTCTTAAGTGACTTTATTTATGTCTTATCGATGCTATTTTAAATAACTTTTAATTTTTATACGGCTATACGTCATAAGCATCGACTCCCACGATTATATTAGTATAAACGAAATAACGAAATAAATACAAGATTTTGTAAATTGCTGAAATCAAAATTAATTCAACGGTATCTTAGCATGTTCTGAACAAGCTAAAAGACAATCAAACATATTATTATGGTTAAATACAAATATCCTATTTGAACGCGAGTATCGATACTACTGAAGTTTGTCCCAGTGCTTCAAAAAGGAATGTTTATCTATTCATAAAACTTAAAAAATTAACAATTTGATGGCTATAATATAACTATGAACCATGGCTAAGAATGATCAGCTTTTATACTTTGGTTTAAGTCTGATGCAGTGAAAAGGTGTGTTACCCTACTTTAGCTGTTCACTCTTTCCATTCGCCCCATTTGTACGGCTTATTCACAAAAGTTCGTTGAAAGCTGTTGAAAGAATGACTCCGTACTAGAGAAAATGCATACCTACCAACTTTTTACGGAATATCAAGTTTTTGAATATTCTGCATCAGATTTCTTTAGGATAGCTGATGCCCACATCTCCGTCTGCGTGGACCACCATAATGTCAACATTATACTATGGTCATATTGCCATTAAATAATTGAATATAAGAACTTTTTTTTAATGCCGCTTCTCGATATAGAAGCAGGGAATGTAGAAGAAGAAAAGGATAGATTTCATAGCATAAGTAACAATTTATTAAAATTAACTAAAATTTGTACATCCTAATTTTAACTAATATTATAAATGCGAACGTGTGTTTGTTTATCCTTCTTCCACATCAGTACAGATCAACAGAACCTGATTTGCACAGAGATAGTTGGAGACCCATGAACTCCTATGTCACATTTCAAAAATTCCCACGAGCGAAGCCGATGGAGTCCATATCACTAGTGTTAAATAAATCAAAACAATGCTAAATATTGTTCAAATGGCGAATTCCAAACCGCATGTGTATCAATCGACTTAGATCCTGTAAAATATGAGCGGCTACAGCTGAAATAAACAATTACAGGCGAGCGCGTGTCACATGATACTCGGTCGGGATTTAGCTCCTGTTGGCGGGTTTTAATGACGTCCCGCTATGGCGTAGCCGCACAGATGCGACGCTAAATCTGCGGTTAACCTGAATTTACTATCTCTATTCGTTTGCTGCAATCGGAATTCGAAGTACCAATTGTAGAATTCAACTGATGAATGGACATTGTATTGGTTGCGGTATAACGAGAAATTGATACGCTTTTCAAACGAACCATCCAACTAATAAAGTTAGAATTATTAGAATGGATTAGTAACGTTACATAAAATATAGGTACCTAGAAAATTAACCTTACTTAGGCCAAGTAAACAAAAATTGGAAATCTGGCAACATTTAAAGAATTAAACACCCTTTATCACTGCAATTATACTGACCAGTCTGAATAATGAAACGAAAATAGGGAACGATGGGATATTAACGCTAGCATGCTAGGTCATCAGGGTCATCTTCGCAGTAGGTATAGCGCGTTCAATGAGGTGAGAATAGCAAAAGAAAATATCCTCTAGAAACCGGAAAGTCGTATCTCACGTATTATTCGGCTTATCCTGAGAAAGTTGCAAAGACCTAATCTATCGGAATGGGTTACATTGGTGTTTAACTACTATATATACTATATACTATATATATATATATATATAGCGTAAAGGCTATCTTGTGCATTTTGATAGCTAGATACATATAACATTATTACAATCGAATCATATTTCAAATCAACTCTCATGTCGGATATACCAAATCGCATAATAACAGTTGTCTACCGATATAATATACTCGTACTCTTGTAGCACTAGCAATGTTATTCGTACTACATCAATATAGATCAACAGAGCATAAATGTTTATTTCTCAATAATTTGGCGCACTATAAAGATCTGTTCCCGAGTGCCCTTTCTCTTTACAAACCCAGCCTGTTCGGGTGCAACTTCTTTAGATCATTCTTATTAATTTGATTATCCCGGTCGCGAGTTCAACCTTTACATCAGACAAAAAGGCTAAACAAGTCCTTTTGAGGCACATGTCCAGGAGTTTATGTTTAATAGTGTCGACTATCCGTGAACCCCTTAAGTTTTCAGAGGAATTTAGGTGACTTTTCGTGCTTTAGAAGATACGTAAAGGTTCGTGTGCCAAGGTATGATTTAAGTAAAATATTACTTAGATTTAGAATTTGCCTATTTTTAGTACATATGACTTGTGAACATAGGCGGTATAGCCACCTGGGTGGGGCAACTATGTTGAAGAGGCGGCAGCGGCCTGGGGAATGAAATATGCACACGATGATAATTGAGATGGCATGCGCCCGGCCACCACCCGACATCATGCTGAGTCCAGGTGTGAAATATGCTACTGGCCACACTCGCCAGGCACAGTGTGGATAATATGTTATTGGTGACAATCAAATGCCATCTAAACACCAAAAAACACTCGCTTGCATCGTGGAACTTCCGGGGCATGATTCAACTGGGAAAAAAAATCATGGACAAAGAACAACAGGCCTATAGTTTGGACATAGCTACTAGGTCTGAATCGACGGAACAAAACCACGCAGTCGATCACCTACACGATGGATAGACCAAATAAAATCGTTGACCGGTCTACCGCCACGCCATTTGATACTATGAGGACTGCCCAGGACCGGAGCACATGGAGGCGCATTGTCCAAAAAGTGATGAACTCTACCTTTTCAGCAATGAGGATATACTGAGAAAGACCGACTGAGAAGAAGATTTTTAGTTCTTAGCTAATATTATTTTCTTTTACTGTCGGAATATGTCTTGTCACGTAAAAATAGCGCTGGCGCTCGATCTACACAGTGGATGGTCTATAAACAAGTTTTACCAAATAATTTGGCAAATAAACCGCTCCTTTTATTTCCATAATGAACTGAACACCTGCCAGATTAGCTCAATAAATATTAATATGAAACAATACAAAAAGAGAATACAACCGCTAATGATTCCCCCAAAGCATCTATAAAGCACGCACTCTGGTCTGTTTTGGTGACGCAGGTGGCATTTAAACCTCGCGGTAAACCGGGGTTTAGTTTGTACGAGTAATTCTCCCGTAGTAATCTGGTGGTGTAACGTTCTGAATTATCACAGGAGATAGTCGTGTTTTGTTAGACTGTGTACTTGTAAAATTATATTTAGCAGTAGTTTTACCTATTTTTTGTTTCAATATCAAAGAAAATTGTATTTCTTTTCGGTTCAGAGGAAATGTGTATCGGTCTATACCCAACTTCATAAACACAATGATTAGAGCATTGCCAAGGATAGTAGGTACCCAAAAATCGTTTGAACATTATTTGACCCCGCCGTGTGCTTCGTGGTTTCGATCACAAACTATTATTCTCTATTTCTCGTACATCGAAGGCTATTTTATGAAAATTGTACTTCTGTATCTACCCTTAGAGGCTATTCCATCTAAATATACCTCAACAGAACTGGCCACTCGTTAGGTATAGCCTTACAAATACCATCGGCTAAACGAAGGAGGAGACTTGGTCTTCCGCTGGTTACCCAGGAACCGTAACACAGTTTCGGGAGCTGTAAGGCAACCCGTGTAGAAAAACAAGGTGCCTCTGTTGATTAGACCTATTTGCCACTTATCCTGTAACATAACGTCGAAATGCACACTTATTCCTGTGTCCCCTTGGCTGTACCCTTGAGGGTACATGCAAGTAGAGTCTTAACCAATAAATGGTGGTACATATATAAAAATCGGTGCTCTTTAAAATAGAAAATAAAAGAACTTGGAAACCATCAAGTGCTTCGGGAAAAGGGTCCAACAAAAAAGTTCTTTGAGTCAGTCAGAGGACGGAAAAATCAGTCAAGTTACGAGCGTGAGTCGCATATAGAGGGTTCCGTACTTCCACGACCTGTGGAATATGTTACAAATAAATAAGAATGAAGTATCATACTGCATAAATTCAGTTTTTTTAACATTTCTGTTTGTATGTCCCAATGTTTGTCCAAAATGAGCTCAGGAACGGCTGAATTAACTTTGATGAAACTTTTTTTTGTTTGTTTATTACTGAAATGTTGTGACCATCTTAAAAATAATAAACTTAAAACCCTAATCACGGGTTGAAATGTTAAAGAGGGATATATTGTTTTACTTATTTTATTTTATTTTATTGTTTATTTAAGAACTGACGGTTCATTAAGTGCAGCAACAGGCTTGTCACCATATGGACATCTGGCAAAAAGTGGACACCGCAAGGTATGTTGTTTTTATTCAACAATGCCCCACCTGCAGAAAAAAACAATTCTACATTCGCCAGCTCTATCTATTTAAATCTACCCCTAATTAACACAAATGAAATAGCGGGTAACATAGGACATGTGTCTGTGAATCGTACATGATGAAATTACAGCGACAGCGGTTCTGTTTTTGCCATTTGACAACGCAACCCTAAAAAGGCAGTGCATTAGACATATACTCAGCACTCGCCATCGCTAACATATTTATATCATAGGAATTCGTGCGCCCTTCACTTTCCTGCACCGCTCATGAATATTTTAGGAACATAGCAAAGAGCGGTACAAATATGCCTCAGAGGATGTCTGATAGATCTTATAACTGGATTTTCTTTGACTTGATTTTATTTAAAGCGTATTGAATAAATAATCGCTATGTTTTTTATGCAATTTATGAAAGAACAGGAAAGGCACAATATTAATTAAAATTAAATTAATTAAATTAAGTTCACTAAGAACCTATAGAATATTTATTTTCAGTTTTATAATACTTTTGGAGGTCGAATCCTCCATTGAACCATATCAGATTACCTAATATTTCGAACGGGAAAAGAAAAGCCAACATTATTTGGTTATATATATTCCAAACTAGCTATCCGACCCGGCTTTGTTCGTGGAGCCCGCCTATTATGGTATTGAGTTCATACAAAAATTCAATAAAAACATAAACTTTCAGTTTTTTCCGAATTTTTCAATTTTTCTTTCTCTAAAATCTTATTCAGGCTATTTCGAACATTAAAAATTTGCCACCTATTAAGCGTATAGTATGGGAACCTCGCTAAATGTAGACACTGCCATCAGCTTCTCTACCCACGCCGCAATGTATAAGGGTCATGATTTTATTTAGTAAATTAAGACAATCTATTTTATGTAAATACAAAAATGTCATACATATAAAGAAGTAATTCTATACAAACATGACTTTCTTTACGAGCGACCGAACACGAAATATGAGGGTCGCGCCAACATTATTTATACGACTCGATAAAATTTATTGAAGGCAAATTTTTATACAGATATAATAATTTTACTTCAAGTGCAAATAGATAATTCGATAAGTTGTTTTACAATGTTTTCGATATTTATTTAACGGTGATTGCATTGACACGGTCACCTCTACAATTCTACATACATATATGAAAATACAGTACCTATACCTAGAATTAAGCTAACCTAAGCTTTAAAAGTGATTGAAGTAGAACCAGGCATCTGTCACTCCGTGCGTAAGTATGAGATAAGCACCTACAATCAGTCGGGCTGTCGCGCTCTCGCTTTCTTTGCGATTTTGTGTCAAATAAGTATTTTGTGTCTTTAACTTAATTTTCTGTGTTTTGACTTTTAATAATCTGAACTGTGTACATTAGTTTTGTATTTATAATAACATATTAATAATGCCAAGCCGCGGTAATTGCTGTGTATATGGATGTTCAATTTAGCGGTAAATTTACTGTTACCATCACTTTTGAAGGTAAATTTACCGTCGGTTTTCTTCAAGATCAAAGCAGTGCGACATCTATTAAGTACTAGTATTTAATCTATGGTAGAACAAAGTCTGTTAGCCGAAAGATTCAGAGCTTATTCTGGACAATAACATTCAGACTGACAGAAAAGTCTAAAAAACAAATATGTAGTGATATCGTATAAAATTAAATACAACTTATTACAGACCAGCAACCCCGCCCTTGCTACACTTTCTATCTATCATCACGCCTTTTATCTCAAGAGAGGTACGCAGAGACAATCGAATGCCATTTTTTACGATCTTGACATACCTCTTTCGCATCTTTTATATTTATCATACCTTTCATACATGCTCGGCGATTGTGTGTAATTTTAATATTTTCATCGATCAATACATTTTTTTATATGTTCAATAAGAGTACACCTAGGTCGTCCTCTGACAGCATTTTCTTTCACTTCAGCCATATAAATCTTTTTAGTCAATCTTTCTTCCTTCATTCTTTCAACGTATCCAAACCAGCGTAAACTATAGGTACTTTTCTTCATTTTAGTCAGAACATCGACATCTTTCACTCCGCATTCTTCTCTAATGACATCGTTCCGGATGCTATCAATGGTATTAGATTTTTTGAAGATAATTTTATTCTACACAATTATTTCCTACACCTTTTTGTTATATCTCTGATGAATTCGACAACATACGCCATGAACACGCTCTGAAGCTTATTTTTACCCGATTTGATTCACTAACACTGTTAATTATCTGCTCCTTAACATGATTAGTCCATGTTTAATATTCGTAAACCTTCCTCGTAATAAAGCCTGCATATATTGTACCCGTGCAAAACCGGGGGCGAGTTGCTAAAGTTTTAAATAAATTTAACGACAAAAGCTAGTTAACTTTGATGTTGGTTTTTGCAAAGTGCTAGTTTAAAACGAATTTTGTTTACGTATAGTTTAATTATTATTCATCTCATTACAGAAGTTTCCAAAAGCCCCTTTGTAGGTGCCAACAGTTGGTGTTAGAGAATGCACAGCATTGCACAGCATAAGTTTCCTATGACAAACTTGTGAACTACTCAAATGTCGCTCAAAGTTAATGTTATGATATAAATGTAATTGTATAATATCTAATCTATATAATTTTTGAGACAATGGTTGCAATATGCATTCACTCACCGCTTGTATTAGAGCGGTCTTGCAATAAAACATATTTGAGCATTTCTTTTTAGGGCTCCGTTGTCCGTCCGTCTGTCACTGTATCTTTTGAACCGTAACAGGTAGACACGTGAAATTTTCACAGAGTGTGTATTACTATGGCCGCTATAACAACAAACAATGAAACTAAAATAAATTTAAAAAATTAAGAGGGATATGTATGGAGATACAATAAAGGTGTTTTATTAGTCGTTTTTTGCTCGATCTTAATAATGGCAATATACAAACGTCTAACTAGTAATTCTATAATGCGTAGTCTTAAGTAAAACAAAGAAATAATAAAAACGGGCCAAGTGTGAGTCGGACTCGCGCTAATTCCTACTAACAGGGGCGTCAAACTTGGTCTGACCTTAGTGCATACTATTGACTATTGTATTGTTTTTTTCCTATGCTTTTCTATGAATTCGTCTACCTACTAAATATTCTTCCTCTTTAAAGGCCTAACATAAAATATTTTATATACCAAATGACTATACCGATTATCTTGTTTAATAGATTCAATGTGCAATGCACGTTGGACTTTCCGGAGATTCTGGATTCTGGAAGAGTCTTTATGGAACTTTTCTTCTGCACGACTTTTGGAAATAATTGATCCATCGATATAGGAAGTGAAATTGTTATGATGTATGCGTGTATATCTATTTTCTACACGTTTTACTTGACAATATTATGTAGATATAAATAAACACTCTGTGTTTGCTAGACGTCTTTTAGCGACAAAGGTTCGCCGTTATGAACATGTAATCAGTCACTCTGTGCCGTAAGCTGTGCCCCACTGATAACTACCCCTGTGACACCTGCACGTCATTTGTCACGTCTGTTGTTCTTTCATGGCGTGCCATTGAAATTGTTTGGTCTTCCACTTGTTTATAAGCAATCTTTCAACCCCCTTTCGTTTATGGTAAATTGCTTTGCATTGATGCATGGACTGCGGTGGAGGGCTGAGATAACATTTTTTCTTGTTACAAAATTGATTGTCTTCAGAGATTGTGTTTTGAAATTGGTGGTTGCTTTTACAATTCAAATAAATGTTTTTCTTTTTCAAGAAAAAGAAAGAATATACTGTGTATATATATATCGCATACTGATAATATATCGGTATAGAGATAGTAGCTACAGGCTGCTCCATAAAAGTTTTATTTTCATATTGTTACAGTGCAAGTTTCAATACCTAAATATTTGTAATGGACAACATTTCATTTTTCGTAAGGTACCAAAATTCGAAAACCGTTTGGAGATTACATGCTAGAAAGCTTATTTTTCATTTTTTTTTATTTTTATATCCTTTAATTTTCGAGTTATTTTAAAAATACTGAAATATTGAAAAATGAGGATTAATAGGTGCCCTAATCTGTGCTAACCCTCTAATTTAAAAATACTAATGTCTGTTGGCAGAGTTGTTAGTTATTGAACTCAGGTGTTGCCTTCTATTAATTTTACCCATTTTTATTCCATTTGAAGCTAAATTAATAATTATTCTTTAAATAATATTATAAAAATACTTCTTTTATATAATATTTTTTGGAAGTTTTGCTAGTTTCGAATAGGCTATCACAGGAAATATATTTACGAGTGAAACCGCGGACAAAAGCTAGTATTATTATATACATTATGAATAATGTTGTGGGCGATTTGAGTTCCGGCTACGGCAACACCTATTTGGAACACGGTATATTATACTCTTTGCATTTCTATAACGTTTCCTCTGTGGCTTGACTTACACTATCAGTCACTTTCTTTGGGTGACAGTTTATATTTCTTAATTTTAGTCCTAGCTAAGGTTTTTAGTTTATAAGTCCTCAGAATTTATAAAAAATCATAATTAAATTAAAAATATAAAAACTCAACCAAAAATAAAATACAAAAATACGTGTAACTTATTTTTTAATATATTTTTAATTAAAGTAATAAAAATGGGTGATTAAAAAATGAAATGTTGTCCATTATGAAACTTTGAAAAATTAAAAATAAAAGAAAAGTGATATGAGATTAGATTAGGGGGAGGAATATTTATTAATTAATGTATTTCAAACTTTGTGCTTTTATATAAATTATACAATTATTGCACAAAAAGAAGGCATATAAATTTGGATCAGCCTATAGCTGGCTTACAGATAGAAAAATATCTCCCCATTCTGTGTAATGCGGTTTACCAGTGTCGAAAATAATATTAATATTGACTATAGCGTAACTATATTATTCTGTTCTTAAACTACACTGTTTTATTTGAAGCAAATGAAAAATTTTTTTTTTATTGTTGGTTTACTGAAACTGAATCTTATTTTCATCATTAAATAGAATATTATAAAACGAGTTATATATTCTTATTCATCTTTATAAAATAAAATAAAAATTTCCTAAGGTACATATGGCTAGTTAAATCAAAGGGAAGTTCAATAGCATAGTATAAAAATAATAGTAAACCCGATGTTGAGTCAATATGTCAAAATAATTAAAATTGAATTTGATACACATTTTTTTAATCTAAATCCGTCGCATATTCCATGGAATTACTCCCACTAAATTAATGCCACATACCTGGAGCTAAGATTTTAAATTGTCAAAAATATTTGATTACTAGGGGACTCCGGCTTCGCCCGTGGATTTTTTAAGTGAGACAAGAATTTATCCCGAAAAAAATAGAAATTTGGGATAAAAAGTAGCCTATGTCTCTGGTCTCCAATCAAAAAGTCGATCCGTTGCTCTGACGCAAAAGAAGGACAAAAAAACACAAATACGCATTTATAATATTATATATAATATTATATCGCGTTAAAAGTTACTGCTCCGCCACTATGGGTCGTAGGGGTGATGTTATATAGCCTATAACCTTCCTCAAGAACTTGGCTATCAAATGCTGGTAGTTCCAGAGATTAACGCGTTCAAACAAACAAACAAACTCTTCAGCTTTATTATTAGTATAGATTAGAATTAGGTAGTTTTCGTCCCAGCAAGCCCTCTCTGTTATGTTGTTGACAAGCGCTCCCTTCATCAGTTTTGTCGTGATATTGTCGGACAGGCCACTTCGACGAGCCGACTGTTCCTGACATTTGCCGATGCGATCTGTCCGATTACTTCCTAATCCTATATCTATCTACCCTAGCTATATTATTTACAAAGTGTATATAAATTTGTATGTATTTGTAAGAAATGCTTATAAATGCCGTTCTATCGAAAGAAATTGTGAACAATGGATAAACGTGATTTTTTTGTATTTTTCGAGAAATTTGTTATTGGAAACTTTGATAAAATTGGGCGTGTCGCTTAGTAAAATTATAAAATAAAATTTTTACACCATCACGCCTATATACCTTGCGAGGTGACCATAAACACTAGTAGGTAATAACCTGTATCATTTAGTTTCAAGTTATCGAATGAAATGTAGCTTCTTCTTTTACTGGCATCAACACGCATTAGAAATAAATTCCTGGCCGATATCACTAACAAAGAAAACCTACAGAAAACATTAAAATTCCTTCATCCATATAAATTCAAGTTGTCATTAATATGTAGTGCACAGCATCCCCTAAAAGCAAATTGATGTAAATTTTCATACAGAGATAAGTGTAGTTTTGCCGCAAACGCTTGGGGGTTAGTTTCAGAACTGCGTGACAAATGACATGCGGGCGCGAAGCAAAACCAACAAGTAGTGCCGAAGAATGGTGACTTTACTCTTATCGTTATTAAGTATGTAAAGGACAAATTTTGAAGTGGAGAATTCTGTATTACAATATATTAACTACAATTATTTAATACTATTCGAGCATAACAAAATATTTTCCATAATTTTATCAAGTTCATAAGTTCGTAAGTTCATTTCATAACAATGAATAAATTACTAAATTTTAATTTTTTTACACTTTCACAACTTAACTAAAATGTACCTCCCTGTGGCATGGTTCCCAAAACACTGACTGCGTTACGGCTTTGAGCGACGTAAGAGCCAGCCTTTAGGTCACCTGAGGCGTGGACTAGTCTCGTACCTACATTTTTCACAAATATTTTAATGTCAGCAGATTTTTTTTTCAATAAACATATTAGAAATGAGCTTAGGGCGAGGAACCCTGCAATTCTGTATCTTAAGTAAAAACTAAGGCATGTTTTTTATATTTCAGTACTGTTGAATAAATTTTCAAATTTTTGCCGACAGACAACAAAATGACGTCATCATTTAGGTAAAGTTGCATTTCTGTCCCGTGGTACTACTTGTTTGCGATAAAAGTAGTACCACAGCCCTTAACGTACTCCGTGGCACTACCAGTAACACAAATAAGTTGAGAAATGGGGCAGTTTCTGAAACTGTCGTTAATAAAATCGAAATGTGACATTTCCAAAGTGGTCTGTTACAGAGAACTGAATGCAATGTTGTTTCAGGCTACAGCGTGGTCTCAAAGGAAAAACAGTACGTAGAACCTAACTCATATCAGTTAATACCGTTGTTTCAGTCGCTACCTGAAATAATATGTAATAATTTTGAAATTAGTACTTTAACCAACTCGGACCACTGAAAACCGCTCCAGGGTATTTTGAATATTAAAATTGAATTTCATTTTGTATCTAAATGCTACTGTAAATTAACATGTATGCGATAATTATTGGAAATTGATTCCCGGAATTATTATATGCGAAATAAAAGCACCATTATTAGTTATTTAATAATAGTATTTGATAAATATAGGGCGCAGGGCGGCTTTTGGCGTGGGTGAGTTACGACACCGCCGAACTCGAGTGCTTCATGAGAGTAGGTCAAGGCAGGCGTCCCCACTGCTAGAACCTAGGCCTCTCGCCCCTGGCTTGCATTAATTGGCTGCCCAGAATGGAGTCGTTAGAGTATAATAATAAGTACCTATGTATTATGCTCGGGGGTGGAAGTGTCTAAAGTCGTAATAACGGGTAAGCTATATACGAAGCCGGTGTTACGCCGCTCACACCAATGTTGCCTGTCTTACTGGTGGTTGCTTCCGGAGGCCCATTTAGTAAACGGTGAGTCACCACCTGCCAATTATACGTTGCCCGAGTCTCAATCAATAAACTCGATAAACCATGCAATCAATTTATTTAAGACCCCAAAACAATAGCCCAATTTTAATTTTATTGTATTTGATAATAATAATAATAATTATTTTATATTCCTCGACTATCAATATTTATGTTATATTATAAAATACAATGAAAGTTTTATTTTATTCTGTCTTTTTAGGTTTCCGTACCCAAAGGGTAAAAACAGAAACCCTATTACTAAGACTCCGCTGTCCGTCCGCCTGTCTGTCCGTCTGTCACCAGGCTGTACCTCATGAACCGTGATAGTTATACAGTTGAAATTTTCACAGATGATGTATTTCTGTTGCCGCTATAAGAACAAATAACAGAATAAAATAAATATTTAAGGGGGCTCCCATACAACAAACGTGATTTTTTTGCCGTTTTATAAAAACTTAGGAATAGATATTAGGAATAGCGGGCGGGGCGCGCGCGAGTATTCAAGATCTATGTTATAGATAATGGTACGGAACCCTTCGTGCGCGAGTCAGACACGCACTTGGCCGGTTTTTATATTTAGATACAGCATGTTAGGAGCATTTTCATCTCGATATTTGAAAAGGTTCCCAAAATTTTTTTTTTTCCTCATGGTCCTTCGGATTCGCCTTTCTAATGCCCTATTATAGGGCTTTTTTCTTTAAAAATGTTTATTTGAATAACTTTTTTTTGAGAGGTGGACAAAAAAAAATTTTGGTGGACAAACGTGGACTAACGGTGGACAAACGAACCTGATGAAAAAAAACTGAAAAATCGCATTTGGGGTTGCCAACTTCACACAGTCTGAAAAAGGTAACAACCGTAGTGCGTGCTCGATGAGAAAGATTTAATTGCTGAAAAGTGGCTCATCAATTTTATAAAAACACGCGGTCATTCTCACCTTTTCAATAATATAATGTGCAGCATTCGCTCATTTCTGTTTAATGGAAAAAAACCGTACGAATTTGAAGGACCAATTTAATATGCAGTTAGACGATTATTTCAGTGATTTTTCTGACTCTGATTCAGATCCTGGGTCAGATACCGACAGTGATGTTTCATCAGATTTCGACTTTTCCGACGAACCCCGAATTCACTTCGTTTTTAATGAAGACATTTTGTTAGACATTCATTTATTGTTTATTGAGCATAGTAATGAGGATGTTTAGGTTATTTTGTGTAATAAAATAAGTATTGTAAAGGTATTTTTAATAAAAAATGTCATGTGATTTATATTAAAGTGTCTACTGTAAATAAATTATATTTTTGTAAGAATATAATATTGTTTTATTAAAGTTCCATAGACAGACCCTAAAAACCTCTAATAAATGTACACAGTTAAAAAAATCATAGATCTTATCTAATACATGCTTAGAAGTTAATTTTTCAGAAGTTGTAAACCGATTTCTTTTGTTACAGAAATTCCCTTGAAATGGCACAAACAACAACAACGGTAGAGTGTTAGTTCACGAGATAGATATAATTATTAATCAGTGACTCATACTATGTTATGGTCGCTCGCAGGCTAGGTGGGAAAAAAAGGCGTGACTTAGGACCGCTGAAACAATAATAGTTTTTTTTAATTCATCCCTAAAAATTAAATAAACAATTATTAAAGATTTTTTCTAGAGTTACTGCATAAGTACCTATTATAAAACAAAGTCACCGCCGCGTCTGTCTGTGAACTTTTCACGCAAAATCTACTGAACGGATTTTGTTGTGGTTTTACTATTAGTTAAGATGATTCATCGGGATGGTTTACTAGTATTAAACATGGACCTATCATGTTTAGGAGCTGAGCATTAACAGTACAAATGAATCAACACTAGTGCAACAAACATGACGTGAAGAAAAAAAAGTTCTGCAAAATAGTCTTCGGTAGCATATATCTATCTCTAATATCTATCAAGCGTATTATGTAGGTTCTCAAACTGTTGTAAACTTATATTGTACCCGTGCGAAGCCTGGGGCGTGGTGCTGGTGGCTAATATATACTACAATATTATTTAAGAGGTATTAAGTAGCAAGAACATAACACATTTTATGTTAAAGACACTGAAGAACATTGTGCATTATCAGCGTTATGTTTGAAGGAACTTCTAAAGAACTTGGTATCCATCCAGTAAGATATCACTTCTTTTATTAGGGATCCTGTTATCTCAGTATTTATCTTGTACCTTGAATTGTTGATACCTATCTAGACACGCGGCAGCGTGTCCGCCAAGGTCGGAGAGAAGCGACACGGGCCGTGTGTTATATTATCTAAGTACGTACATAACATATCAATGTAGGTATATTACACGAACCATTTCAAACCACATTATATTTTGTCATCAAGGTAGGAGGAGGTAGGAGTATACAAAGGAAAAAAATCCAAATTTTTGTTTACTTACTCTAATAATAAAATTAATGATAAAAATAAAAAGCTGTACTTGACAAAAATACAGGAATATCATAAATGTGAAAGAAAGCCAAGTTCGTAAAACTTGCAAGATAAATACTGAGATAACAGGATCCCTAATAAATGCGTCATAATATAAAAGAAAGCAATTACCTAACGATGTTTTGTTGCTTTTGCTTTGGATTTTTTCTTCCCCAATAGATATAAATATAGTGGGGGTAGCGACCCTTCCTGTAAATGTGATTTCAGTTTCATCCTCATTCAACATTTGCTACCATACGGTGCAGGTACTTACTATCAAAGTGTACAATTTAGTGATTTTTTTTTAGTAATTTAATTTTCAAGATAACATTTAATTTATACACCTACACGCCTGTATCGCATTCGCATAGCAGAGAAGACGGAGTACAACTTCCTCAACAATAAGAAGTTGCAGTTGCAGATAATACCTAAGTAATCTTCGCCAACGGGTTGTAAAGGTTTTTTTCACTTATTTTCATTTTTTTTTTGCTATACCTACCTAAATTTTTTTTAGAGAATAACACATCCCATGACAGGTCCCAACCCACATAATTAGGTAGGCAAGCATGTCAAGATCGAATCTGTCTGTTTGAAAAAAACTATTTATTTCAGAAGAAGTATGTACACTCCGAAGCTTAAGTTTTATGGCTCAAGCTCAAATTGAGGCATTTATTATATGTACATCATTTTAATAACCCATCAACCAAGCAACTATAAATAATAACCAATTTTTTCTTGATTCATTTTTAGCAGTTGATTCATAAGAAAGTTTTTCAGCCAGCGGTTATGTCGTCATGTTGAAAATAATATGATTTTAAGAAATCATAGATCTCATCTAGGATATCCTTTGTACCTACATAATTTTTCAAAAGTTATAAAAGGATTTTTTTTGTTACAGAAATTCCCTTGAAATGGCTGAAAATGGTAACAACCGTAGAGCGTTACTCGATGAGAAAGATTTAATTGCTGAAAAGTGGCTCATCAATTTTATAACAACACGCGGTCTTTCTCACCGTTTTAATGATATCTGCGCAGCATTCGATCATTTTTGTTTAATGTCGGGATGGCATAAAAACCGTACGAATTTCAAAATACATTGTCAGCGGTCCTACCTCTATTTTCTTTGCAAGGAAAAGTTTAATATACAGTTAGACGATTATTTCAGTGATTTTTCTGACCCTGGGTCAGATACCGACAGTGATGTTTCATCAGATTCCGACTTTTCCGACGAACCCCGAATTCATTTCGTTTTTAATGAAGATATTTTGTTAGATATTCATTTATTGTTTATAGAGGATAGTAATTAATGTGTTTAAAATATGTATAATTAGTATTTTTAATAAAAATCTCTTAATATAATTTAGGTACTTAAATGTACTTACTTACTGTAAATAAAATATATTTTTTTGTAAGAATATAATACTTATTGTTCCATAGACAGACCCTAAAAACCTCTAATAAATATACACTGTTTGTTTGTGTATAATGTAAAACTGTATAGTGTATCTAGTCTTGATGGTATGGTACCTTTCATCCCAAATGACATGGCTTGAAAGTGAATATTTGATAACTTTAACCTATAAATGGAACTGCTTACTTAATCCATCCATACTAATATTATAAATGCGAAAGTAACTCTGTCTGTCTGTTTCACTTTCACGGCAAAACTAAACCGATTTTGATGCTTGATACGCATTAAGCTTGAAGGACATATGCTACTTTTTTTAATCAAACTGAAGTTAATATGGGCCGGGGACGAAAAGCTAGTTTTGAATAATTTATTTATTGTCACTTTTATAAATCCTTCGGGATAAAGGTATACAGTGTGGAAATGGAGTCTATACCTAAGTTCACATAAATAAACCATAAAATATTAATAAATATAGGTATATGCACAGTGTATATGTTACAGTCAAAATAATTAGTGCAGCTTATGTATATACTGTCCAACCATTATTTATAATACCTAGCAATTTTGGACAAAGTCAATAATGAAACAGAATTAATGAAATTATTAGCCAATATGTATAATATCTAGTAGGTAAGGCTTTGATAAAGTTAAAAACCAGCAATAATTTTTACTTTATTTTAGCTAGCATTCCGCCCCCGTGGATATTTTCGAACAAAATAAAATATAGTCTATGTCACTCAGGGATATCGTAGCTTTCTATTGGTAAAAGAATTTTCAAAATCGGTTAATAGATCCAGAGATTACCCCCTACAAACTCACAAACTTCACCTCTTTATAATATTAGTATAGATAATATAATATAAGAGTCAATAGCCTAATAGGTAGGGCGTTTTCATGAAATTGGGAGGTTCAATTCCCACTCGTTCAGAAATAATAACCACTTCTGATGAATAAAAAAAACCGCCTTCAAAACCAAAATATGCTTTCCGAAAGCAAATGCACAGTTCACTTAAAAAACCGGCCAAGTGCGAGTCGAACTCGCGCACGAAGGGTTCCGTACCATTATCTATAAAAACGGCAAAATAATCACATTTGTTGTATGGGAGGCCCCTTAAATAAAAATTTTATTTTAATTTGATTAGGTATTTATTTTTAAAGTGAATAATATAGCTCAATATTCTGTGAATATTTCAAGCATCTACCTGTTGCCGACGAGCAAAAAAATCAAGTTTGTTGTATGGGAGCCTCCTTAAATATTTATTTAATTCTGTTTTTTAGTATTTGTTGTTATAGCGGCAACAGAAATACATCATATGTGAAAATTTCAACTGTCTAACTATCACGGTTCACGAGGTACAGCCTGGTGACAGACAGACGGACGAACGGACGGACAGCGGAGCCTTATTAATAGGGTTTCCGTTTTTACACTTCGGGTTTCGAACCCTAAAAATAAATAAAATACCACATTGAACTTTAATTAGTTACTTGTAATTGCCCAAACAAATGCATCAAAATATAAAAGAAGGCAATTAGTTAACGATCTTTTGTGGTCTTTGATTTGGATTTTTTTTCCCTAATATAGATAAAAATATAGTGGGGGTAGCGAGCCTTCCTGTAAATGTGATTTCAGTTTAATCCTCATTCAACATTTGCTACCATACGGTGCAGGTACTAACAAAGTGTACAATTTTGTAATTTAATTTTCAAGAAGTCATATTTATACACCTACACGCCTGTATCGCAGAGAAGACGGAGTACAACTTCTTCAAAAATAACAAGTTGCAGTTGCAGATAATACCCAAGTAACCTTCGCCAACTGGGCTGTAAAGGTAATATTTCACTTATTTTCATATTTTTTAGGCTATACATCAAATTGTTTTAGAGAATAACACACTTATTATTTACTTGGTCCCACCCCACATAATTAGTTAGGCAAGCATGTCGCGATTGGATCTGTCTGTGGGAAAAAACTATTATTTTCAGAAGACTTACGTACTCTCTGAAGCTTAGTTTTTATGGCAAGGCAATTAGTTAACGATCTTTTGTGGTCTTTTCTTTGGATTTTTTTTCCCTAATATAGATAAAAATATAGTGGGGGTAGCGAGCCTTCCTGTAAATGTGATTTCAGTTTAATCCTCATTCAAAATTTGCTACCATACGGTGCAGGTACTAACAAAGTGTACAATTTTGTAATTTAATTTTCAAGAAGTCATATTTATACACCTACACGCCTGTATCGCAGAGAAGACGGAGTACAACTTCTTCAAAAATAACAAGTTGCAGTTGCAGATAATACCCAAGTAACCTTCGCCAACTGGGCTGTAAAGGTAATATTTCACTTATTTTCATATTTTTTAGGCTATACATCAAATTGTTTTAGAGAATAACACACTTATTATTTACTTGGTCCCACCCCACATAATTAGTTAGGCAAGCATGTCGCGATTGGATCTGTCTGTGGGAAAAAACTATTATTTTCAGAAGACTTACGTACTCTCTGAAGCTTAGTTTTTATGGCTCAAGCTCAAATTAAGGCTTTTATTATAAAGGCAATTAGTTAACGATCTTTTGTGGTCTTTTCTTTGGATTTTTTTTCCCTAATATAGATAAAAATAAAGTGGGGGTAGCGAGCCTTCCTGTAAATGTGATTTCAGTTTAATCCTCATTCAAAATTTGCTACCATACGGTGCAGGTACTAACAAAGTGTACAATTTTGTAATTTAATTTTCAAGAAGTCATATTTATACACCTACACGCCTGTATCGCAGAGAAGACGGAGTACAACTTCTTCAAAAATAACAAGTTGCAGTTGCAGATAATACCCAAGTAACCTTCGCCAACTGGGCTGTAAAGGTAATATTTCACTTATTTTCATATTTTTTAGGCTATACATCAAATTGTTTTAGAGAATAACACACTTATTATTTACTTGGTCCCACCCCACATAATTAGTTAGGCAAGCATGTCGCGATTGGGTTGGAAAAAAAACTATTATTTTTAGAAGACTTACATACACTCCGTATTAAGGCTTTTATTATTATTATTTAGGTATTTCAGTTAAATAACCCTCCAATCAAGCAACTATAAATAATAACCAATTATTTCTTGATTAATTTGTAGCAGTTGATTCATAAGACAGGTTTTCAGCCAGCGGTTATACTCGTCATGTCGAAAATAATATGATTTCAAAAAATTATTGATCTCATCTAGGATATCCTTAGTATCTACCTAATTTTTAAAAGTTATATAAGGATTTTTTTTGTTACAGAAATTCCCTTGAAATGGCTGAAAATGGTAACAACCGTAAAGTGTTACTCGATGAGAAAGATTTAATTGCTGAAAAGTGGCTCATCAATTTTATAACAACACGCGGTCTTTCTGACCGTTTCAATGCTATCTGCGCAGCATTCGATCATTTCTGTTTAATGCCGGGATGGCATAAAAACCGTACGAATTTCAAAACAAATTGTCAGCGGTCCTACCTCCATTTTCTTTGCAAGAACCACTTTAATATACAGTTAGACGATTATTTTAGTGATTTTTCTGATTCTGATGCAGACCCTGGGTCACATACCGATAGTGATGTTTTATCAGATTCCGACTTTTCCGATGAAATCCGAATTCACTTCGTTTTTAATGAAGATATTTTGTTAGACATTCATTTATTGTTTATTGAGAATAGTAATGAATGTGTTTAAAATATGTATAATTAGTGTTTTTAATAAAAATCTCTTAATATAGAGAACAGAAATCCCTTGAAATGGCTGAAAATGGTAAAAAACGTAGAGTGTTACTCGATGAGAAAGATTTAATTGCTCAAAAGTGGCTGATCAATTTTATAACAACACGCGGTTTCAACGCTATCTGCGCAGCATTCGATCATTTCTGTTTAATGTCGGGATGGCATAAAAACCGTACGAATTTCAAAATAATTTTCTTTGCATGGACCACTTTAATATACAGTTAGACGATTATTTTAGTGATTTTTCTGATTCTGATGCAGACCCTGGGATGTTTTATCAGATTCCGACTTTTCCGATGAAATCCGAATTCACTTCGTTTTTAATGAAGATATTTTGTTAGACATTCATTTATTGTTTATTGAGAATAGTAATGAATGTGTTTAAAATATGTATAATTAGTGTTTTTAAAAAAACTCTTATTATAGAGAACAGAAATTCCCTTGAAATGGCTGAAAATGGTAACAACCTTAGAGTGTTACTCGATGAGAAAGATTTAATTGCTCAAAAGTGGCTTATCAATTTTATAACAACACGCGGTTTCAATGCTATCTGCGCAGCATTCGATCATTTCTGTTTAATGTCGGGATGGCATAAAAACCGTACGAATTTCAAAATATATTGTCAGCGGTCCTAACTCTATTTTCTTTGCAAGAACCACTTTAATATACAGTTAGACGATTATTTTAGTGATTTTTCTGATTCTGATGCAGACCCTGGGTCACATACCGATAGTGATGTTTTATCAGATTCCGACTTTTCCGATGAAATCCGAATTCACTTCGTTTTTAATGAAGATATTTTGTTAGACATTCATTTATTGTTTATTGAGAATAGTAATGAATGTGTTTAAAATATGTATAATTAGTGTTTTTAATAAAAATCTCTTGTTATAGAGAACAGAAATTCCCTTGAAATGGCTGAAAATGGTAACAACCGTAGAGTGTTACTCGATGAGAAAGATTTAATTGCTCAAAAGTGGCTCATCAATTTTATAACAACACGCGTACTTTCTGACCGTCGCAATGCTATCTGCGCAGCATTCGATCATTTCTGTTTAATGTCGGGATGGCATAAAAACCGTACGAATTTCAAAACACATTGTCAGCGGTCCTACCTCCATTTTATTTGCAAGAACCACTTTAATATACAGTTAGACGATTATTTTAGTGATTTTTCTGATTCTGATGCAGACCCTGGGTCACATACCGATAGTGATGTTTTATCAGATTCCGACTTTTCCGATGAAATCCGAATTCACTTCGTTTTTAATAAAGATATTTTGTTAGACATTCATTTATTGTTTATTGAGAATAGTAATGAATGTGTTTAAAATATGTATAATTAGTGTTTTTAATAAAAATCTCTTATTATAGAGAACAGAAATCCCTTGAAATGGCTGAAAATGGTAAAAAACGTAGAGTGTTACTCGATGAGAAAGATTTAATTGCTCAAAAGTGGCTGATCAATTTTATAACAACACGCGGTTTCAACGCTATCTGCGCAGCATTCGATCATTTCTGTTTAATGTCGGGATGGCATAAAAACCGTACGAATTTCAAAATAATTTTCTTTGCATGGACCACTTTAATATACAGTTAGACGATTATTTTAGTGATTTTTCTGATTCTGATGCAGACCCTGGGTCACATACCGATAGTGATGTTTTATCAGATTCCGACTTTTCCGATGAAATCCGAATTCACTTCGTTTTTAATGAAGATATTTTGTTAGACATTCATTTATTGTTTATTGAGAATAGTAATGAATGTGTTTAAAATATGTATAATTAGTGTTTTTAAAAAAACTCTTATTATAGAGAACAGAAATTCCCTTGAAATGGCTGAAAATGGTAACAACCTTAGAGTGTTACTCGATGAGAAAGATTTAATTGCTCAAAAGTGGCTTATCAATTTTATAACAACACGCGGTTTCAATGCTATCTGCGCAGCATTCGATCATTTCTGTTTAATGTCGGGATGGCATAAAAACCGTACGAATTTCAAAATATATTGTCAGCGGTCCTAACTCTATTTTCTTTGCAAGAACCACTTTAATATACAGTTAGACGATTATTTTAGTGATTTTTCTGATTCTGATGCAGACCCTGGGTCACATACCGATAGTGATGTTTTATCAGATTCCGACTTTTCCGATGAAATCCGAATTCACTTCGTTTTTTAATGAAGATATTTTGTTAGACATTCATTTATTGTTTATTGAGAATAGTAATGAATGTGTTTAAAATATGTATAATTAGTGTTTTTAATAAAAATCTCTTGTTATAGAGAACAGAAATTCCCTTGAAATGGCTGAAAATGGTAACAACCGTAGAGTGTTACTCGATGAGAAAGATTTAATTGCTCAAAAGTGGCTCATCAATTTTATAACAACACGCGTACTTTCTGACCGTCGCAATGCTATCTGCGCAGCATTCGATCATTTCTGTTTAATGTCGGGATGGCATAAAAACCGTACGAATTTCAAAACACATTGTCAGCGGTCCTACCTCCATTTTATTTGCAAGAACCACTTTAATATACAGTTAGACGATTATTTTAGTGATTTTTCTGATTCTGATGCAGACCCTGGGTCACATACCGATAGTGATGTTTTATCAGATTCCGACTTTTCCGATGAAATCCGAATTCACTTCGTTTTTAATGAAGATATTTTGTTAGACATTCATTTATTGTTTATTGAGAATAGTAATGAATGTGTTTAAAATATGTATAATTAGTGTTTTTAATAAAAATCTCTTAATATAGAGAACAGAAATCCCTTGAAATGGCTGAAAATGGTAAAAAACGTAGAGTGTTACTCGATGAGAAAGATTTAATTGCTCAAAAGTGGCTGATCAATTTTATAACAACACGCGGTTTCAACGCTATCTGCGCAGCATTCGATCATTTCTGTTTAATGTCGGGATGGCATAAAAACCGTACGAATTTCAAAATAATTTTCTTTGCATGGACCACTTTAATATACAGTTAGACGATTATTTTAGTGATTTTTCTGATTCTGATGCAGACCCTGGGATGTTTTATCAGATTCCGACTTTTCCGATGAAATCCGAATTCACTTCGTTTTTAATGAAGATATTTTGTTAGACATTCATTTATTGTTTATTGAGAATAGTAATGAATGTGTTTAAAATATGTATAATTAGTGTTTTTAAAAAAACTCTTATTATAGAGAACAGAAATTCCCTTGAAATGGCTGAAAATGGTAACAACCTTAGAGTGTTACTCGATGAGAAAGATTTAATTGCTCAAAAGTGGCTTATCAATTTTATAACAACACGCGGTTTCAATGCTATCTGCGCAGCATTCGATCATTTCTGTTTAATGTCGGGATGGCATAAAAACCGTACGAATTTCAAAATATATTGTCAGCGGTCCTAACTCTATTTTCTTTGCAAGAACCACTTTAATATACAGTTAGACGATTATTTTAGTGATTTTTCTGATTCTGATGCAGACCCTGGGTCACATACCGATAGTGATGTTTTATCAGATTCCGACTTTTCCGATGAAATCCGAATTCACTTCGTTTTTAATGAAGATATTTTGTTAGACATTCATTTATTGTTTATTGAGAATAGTAATGAATGTGTTTAAAATATGTATAATTAGTGTTTTTAATAAAAATCTCTTGTTATAGAGAACAGAAATTCCCTTGAAATGGCTGAAAATGGTAACAACCGTAGAGTGTTACTCGATGAGAAAGATTTAATTGCTCAAAAGTGGCTCATCAATTTTATAACAACACGCGTACTTTCTGACCGTCGCAATGCTATCTGCGCAGCATTCGATCATTTCTGTTTAATGTCGGGATGGCATAAAAACCGTACGAATTTCAAAACACATTGTCAGCGGTCCTACCTCCATTTTATTTGCAAGAACCACTTTAATATACAGTTAGACGATTATTTTAGTGATTTTTCTGATTCTGATGCAGACCCTGGGTCACATACCGATAGTGATGTTTTATCAGATTCCGACTTTTCCGATGAAATCCGAATTCACTTCGTTTTTAATAAAGATATTTTGTTAGACATTCATTTATTGTTTATTGAGAATAGTAATGAATGTGTTTAAAATATGTATAATTAGTGTTTTTAATAAAAATCTCTTATTATAGAGAACAGAAATCCCTTGAAATGGCTGAAAATGGTAAAAAACGTAGAGTGTTACTCGATGAGAAAGATTTAATTGCTCAAAAGTGGCTGATCAATTTTATAACAACACGCGGTTTCAACGCTATCTGCGCAGCATTCGATCATTTCTGTTTAATGTCGGGATGGCATAAAAACCGTACGAATTTCAAAATAATTTTCTTTGCATGGACCACTTTAATATACAGTTAGACGATTATTTTAGTGATTTTTCTGATTCTGATGCAGACCCTGGGTCACATACCGATAGTGATGTTTTATCAGATTCCGACTTTTCCGATGAAATCCGAATTCACTTCGTTTTTAATGAAGATATTTTGTTAGACATTCATTTATTGTTTATTGAGAATAGTAATGAATGTGTTTAAAATATGTATAATTAGTGTTTTTAAAAAAACTCTTATTATAGAGAACAGAAATTCCCTTGAAATGGCTGAAAATGGTAACAACCTTAGAGTGTTACTCGATGAGAAAGATTTAATTGCTCAAAAGTGGCTTATCAATTTTATAACAACACGCGGTTTCAATGCTATCTGCGCAGCATTCGATCATTTCTGTTTAATGTCGGGATGGCATAAAAACCGTACGAATTTCAAAATATATTGTCAGCGGTCCTAACTCTATTTTCTTTGCAAGAACCACTTTAATATACAGTTAGACGATTATTTTAGTGATTTTTCTGATTCTGATGCAGACCCTGGGTCACATACCGATAGTGATGTTTTATCAGATTCCGACTTTTCCGATGAAATCCGAATTCACTTCGTTTTTTAATGAAGATATTTTGTTAGACATTCATTTATTGTTTATTGAGAATAGTAATGAATGTGTTTAAAATATGTATAATTAGTGTTTTTAATAAAAATCTCTTGTTATAGAGAACAGAAATTCCCTTGAAATGGCTGAAAATGGTAACAACCGTAGAGTGTTACTCGATGAGAAAGATTTAATTGCTCAAAAGTGGCTCATCAATTTTATAACAACACGCGTACTTTCTGACCGTCGCAATGCTATCTGCGCAGCATTCGATCATTTCTGTTTAATGTCGGGATGGCATAAAAACCGTACGAATTTCAAAACACATTGTCAGCGGTCCTACCTCCATTTTATTTGCAAGAACCACTTTAATATACAGTTAGACGATTATTTTAGTGATTTTTCTGATTCTGATGCAGACCCTGGGTCACATACCGATAGTGATGTTTTATCAGATTCCGACTTTTCCGATGAAATCCGAATTCACTTCGTTTTTAATAAAGATATTTTGTTAGACATTCATTTATTGTTTATTGAGAATAGTAATGAATGTGTTTAAAATATGTATAATTACTGTTTTTAATAAAAATCTCTTGTTATAGAGAACAGAAATTCCCTTGAAATGGCTGAAAATGGTAACAACCGTAGAGTGTTACTCGATGAGAAAGATTTAATTGCTCAAAAGTGGCTCATCAATTTTATAACAACACGCGTACTTTCTGACCGTCGCAATGCTATCTGCGCAGCATTAGATCATTTCTGTTTAATGTCGGGATGGCATAAAAACTCCTATCTCTATCCTAACTCTATTTTCTTTGCAAGAACCACTTTAATATACAGTTAGACGATTATTTTAGTGATTTTTCTGATTCTGATGCAGACCCTGGGTCACATACCGATAGTGATGTTTTATCAGATTCCGACTTTTCCGATGAAATCCGAATTCACTTCGTTTTTTAATGAAGATATTTTGTTAGACATTCATTTATTGTTTATTGAGAATAGTAATGAATGTGTTTAAAATATGTATAATTAGTGTTTTTAATAAAAATCTCTTGTTATAGAGAACAGAAATTCCCTTGAAATGGCTGAAAATGGTAACAACCGTAGAGTGTTACTCGATGAGAAAGATTTAATTGCTCAAAAGTGGCTCATCAATTTTATAACAACACGCGTACTTTCTGACCGTCGCAATGCTATCTGCGCAGCATTCGATCATTTCTGTTTAATGTCGGGATGGCATAAAAACCGTACGAATTTCAAAACACATTGTCAGCGGTCCTACCTCCATTTTATTTGCAAGAACCACTTTAATATACAGTTAGACGATTATTTTAGTGATTTTTCTGATTCTGATGCAGACCCTGGGTCACATACCGATAGTGATGTTTTATCAGATTCCGACTTTTCCGATGAAATCCGAATTCACTTCGTTTTTAATAAAGATATTTTGTTAGACATTCATTTATTGTTTATTGAGAATAGTAATGAATGTGTTTAAAATATGTATAATTAGTGTTTTTAATAAAAATCTCTTGTTATAGAGAACAGAAATTCCCTTGAAATGGCTGAAAATGGTAACAACCGTAGAGTGTTACTCGATGAGAAAGATTTAATTGCTCAAAAGTGGCTCATCAATTTTATAACAACACGCGTACTTTCTGACCGTCGCAATGCTATCTGCGCAGCATTAGATCATTTCTGTTTAATGTCGGGATGGCATAAAAACCGTACGAATTTCAAAACACATTGTCAGCGGTCCTACCTCCATTTTATTTGCAAGAACCACTTTAATATACAGTTAGACGATTATTTTAGTGATTTTTCTGATTCTGATGCAGACCCTGGGTCACATACCGATAGTGATGTTTTATCAGATTCCGACTTTTCCGATGAAATCCGAATTCACTTCGTTTTTAATAAAGATATTTTGTTAGACATTCATTTATTGTTTATTGAGAATAGTAATGAATGTGTTTAAAATATGTATAATTAGTGTTTTTAATAAAAATCTCTTGTTATAGAGACCAGAAATTCCCTTAAAATGGCTGAAAATGGTAACAACCGTAGAGTGTTACTCGATGAGAAAGATTTAATTGCTCAAAAGTGGCTCATCAATTTTATAACAACACGCGGTTTCAATGCTATCTGCGCAGCATTCGATCATTTCTGTTTAATGTCGGGATGGCATAAAAACCGTACGAATTTCAAAACACATTGTCAGCGGTCCTACCTCCATTTTCTTTGCAAGAACCACTTTAATATACAGTTAGACGATTATTTTAGTGATTTTTCTGATTCTGATGCAGACCCTGGGTCACATACCGATAGTGATGTTTTATCAGATTCCGACTTTTCCGATGAAATCCGAATTCACTTCGTTTTTAATAAAGATATTTTGTTAGACATTCATTTATTGTTTATTGAGAATAGTAATGAATGTGTTTAAAATATGTATAATTAGTGTTTTTAATAAAAATCTCTTGTTATAGAGAACAGAAATTCCCTTGAAATGGCTGAAAATGGTAACAACCGTAGAGTGTTACTCGATGAGAAAGATTTAATTGCTCAAAAGTGGCTCATCAATTTTATATAAACACGCGGTCTTTCTGACCGTCTCAATGCTATCTGCGCAGCATTCAATCATTTCTGTTTAATGTCGGGATGGCATAAAAACCGTACGAATTTCAAAATAATTTTCTTTGCAAGAACCACTTTAATATACAGTTAGACGATTATTTTAGTGATTTTTCTGACTCTGATGCAGACCCTGGGTCAGATACCGACAGTGATGTTTCATCAGATTCCGACTTTTCCGATGAACTCCGAATTCACTTCGTTTTTAATAAAGATATTTTGTTAGACATTCATTTATTGTTCATTGAGAATAGTAATGAATGTGTTTAAAATGTGAATTATTAATTTTTTTTAATAAAAATCTCTTATTATAATTTAGGTACTTAAATGTACTACTTACTGTAAATAAAATATATTTGGTTTCATATATTCAGTCATTTCTGTTTAATATCGGAATGGGTTAAAAGCTCTAGGAATTTCAAAATATATTCTAAGCGGTGCTATCGCTATTATCTTGACATGCATCAAAAGATGCAGTTTTATAACGATCATTACAGGGATTTATTTGTCTTTGATTCAGACCCTTGGTCAAAGACCGGTTGTGATGGTTCACCATTCACCATATCTGGACATTTCCGACGTATCCCGAATTCACTTCGTTTTTGATGAAGATATTTTGTTAGATATACATTTATTGTTTATTGAGAATAGTAATGAATGTGTTTAAAATATGTATACTTAATTAGTATTTTTAATATAAATCTCTTATTATAACTTAGTACTTAAATGTAAATAAAATATATTTGTTTTCATATATTCAGTCATTTCTGTTTAATATCGGAATGGGAAAGCTCTAGGAATTTCAAAATATATTTAAAGCGGTGCTATCACTATTATCTTGAAAAGCATCAAAAGATGCAGTTTTATAACGATCCTTACAGGGATTTATCTGTCGTTGATTCAGACCCTTGGTCAGAGACCGATAGTGATGGTTCACCATATCTGGACATTTCCGACGTATCCCGAATTCACTTCGTTTTTGATGAAGTTATTTTGTTAGATATACATTTATTGTTTATTGAGAATAGTAATGAATGTGTTTAAAATATGTATAATTAGTATTTTTAATAAAAATCTCTTATAACTTAGTACTTAAATGTACTATCTACTTACTGTAAATAAAATATATTTGTTTTTATATATTCAGTAATTTCTGTTTAATATCGGAATGGGTTAAAAGCTCTAGGAATTTCAAAATATATTCTAAGCGGTGCTATTGCTATTATCTTGACAAGCATCAAAAGATGCAGTTTTATAACGATTTTTACAGGGATTGATCTGTCTTTGATATAGACCCTTGGTCAGAGACCGATAGTGATGGTTCACCATATCTAGACATTTCCGACGTATCCCAAATTCACTTCGTTTTTGATGAAGATATTTTGTTAGATATACATTTATTGTTTATTGAGAATGGTATTGAATGTGTTTAAAATATGTATACTTAATTAGTATTTTTAATAAAAATCACTTTTTATAACTTAGTACTTAAATGTAAATAAAATATATTTGTTTTCATATATTCAGTCATTTCTGTTTAATATCATTATGGGTTAAAAGCCCTAAGAATTTCAAAATATATTCTAAGCGGTGCTATCGCTATTATCTTGAGAAGCATCAAAAGATGCAGTTTTATGACGATTATTACAGGGATTCAGACCCTTGGTCAGAGACCGATAGTGATGGTTCACCATATCTAGACATTTCCGACGTATCCCAAATTCACTTCGTTTTTGATGAAGATATTTTGTTAGATATACATTTATTGTTTATTGAGAATGGTATTGAATGTGTTTAAAATATGTATACTTAATTAGTATTTTTAATAAAAATCTCTTATTATAACTTAGTACTTAAATGTAAATAAAATATATTTGTTTTCATATATTCAGTCATTTCTGTTTAATATCGGGATGGGTTAAAAGCCCTAAGAATTTCAAAATATATTCTAAGCGGTGCTATTGCTATTATCTTGACAAGCATCAAAAGATGCAGTTTTATAACGATTTTTACAGGGATTGATCTGTCTTTGATATAGACCCTTGGTCAGAGACCGATAGTGATGGTTCACCATATCTAGACATTTCCGACGTATCCCAAATTCACTTCGTTTTTGATGAAGATATTTTATTAGATATACATTTATTGTTTATTGAGAATAGTAATGAATGTGTTTAAAATATGTATACTTAATTCGTATTTTTAATAAAAATCTCTTATTATAACTCAGTACTTAAATGTAAATAAAATATATTTGTTTTCATATATTCAGTCATTTCTGTTAAATATCGGAATCGGAAAGCTCTAGGAATTTCAAAATATATTTAAAGCGGCGCCTATCACTATTATCTGGACAAGCATCAAAAGATGCAGTTTTGTAACGATCATTACAGGGATTTATCTGTCTTTGATTCAGACCCTTGGTCAGAGACCGATAGTGATGGTTCACCATATCTGGACATTTCCGACGTATCCCGAATTCACTTCGTTTTTGATGAAGATATTTTGTTAGATATACATTTATTGTTTATTGAGAATAGTAATGAATGTGTTTAAAATATTAATTAGTATTTTTAATAAAAAATCTCTTATTATAATCTAGGTAAATGTACTACTTACTGTAAATAAAAAATTTTTTTTTTGTAAGAATATAATATTGTTTTATTAAAGTTCCATAGAGAACCTAAAGAACCTCTAATAAATGTACACTGTTTGTTTTTTGTATAATGTAAAACTGTATAGTCTATCTAGTCTGGATATTATTACGGTACATTTCATCCCAAATGACATGACCTGAAAGTGAATATTTAGTTTTGAATATGAAGGTCAATTTCAAATTCAGCTATTTGATAATTTTAACCTCAGGAATAAAGGGAACTCTTTACCTAATTCATCCTTACTAACATTTCAAATGCGAAAGTAAATCTGTCTTTTCCGCTTTCATGGCTAAAACACTGAACCGATTTTGATGTTTGATACGCAGTAAGTTTGAAGGACATAGCTACATTTCTTAAATCCCACCCCGTATTGACGTATAATTAGTATGAAAGTCAGCATGGGCTCCACGGGAGAAGGCCGGAGCGGAAAGCTAGTTTTGAATTACTTATTTATTGTCACTTTTAGGAATCCTTCGGGATAAAGATGTATACACTATACACCCAAGATAAATGCAGTGGAAATACGGTCTCTACCTTAATTTATACGTGATATACCTAAGTTCTCATAAGTAACTAAATAATAAAATATTAATAAATACATATAAATATAAGTAAGAAGATATAAAGTTCATATTTATATGGATAAATATTATTTTTGACACTTGAAAACATTAATTTTAGGCTTGACTTCAAGATTCAGGAGGGAATCAGCTACATTATCTTAATCCAGGCTGGGGCAGCTGCTCACAAACAGAATAAAATATAGTCCATACATAGCACTCAGAGATAATGTAGCTTCCTACTACTGAAAGAATTTTCAGAATCGAATTAGTAGTTTTAGAGATTACCTCCTACATACAAACTTTCAAACTTTACCGCTTTATAATATTGGTATAGAAAACTATATTGCCTCTCTTCTTGATAGACATTATTATTACGATACGGTATTATCGCAAATGACATATCCTGAAAGTGAATATTAAGTTTTGTGAATATGTGGGTCATACGTTCAATCCAAAATTTAGGTAATTGATAACTTTAACCTAAGGGATAAAAGAAAGTATTTTTTTAATTTTGAATTATTTATTTATTTGTTACTTTTCGACTGATAGTCTATCTTTGATGTCTGTCGGTTAGTCAATACCCTTTTTCAGGTACATATTCAGTTCACAATAAACGTAAAGACAAAGGGGGTATAATTAGATATTCATCAAAACAGATTTATTATCATTGCCATCTTTTTCTTCTAATCTGAGCACAGAATAGAAATAATTAATGAGTACAAAGAGGTTTATCTCGTTCCCAGAAGTCTGATCTAAAATTATTCAATGTACAATATTTTCGCCCCGGCTTTGCCCGTGTAAAATCATGTAAAACCGCTGGCTGAAAACCTGTCTTAGTCAGGATCAACTGCTACAAATTAATCAAGAAATAATTGGTTATTATTTATAGTTGCTTGATTGAAGGTTTATTTAACTAAAATACCTAAATAATAATAATAAAAGCCTTAATACGGAGTGTATACATATGTAAGTCTTCTAAAAATATTAGTTTTTTTCCAACCCAATCGTGACATGCTTGCCTAATTATGTGGGGTGGGACCAAGTAAATAATAAGTGTGTTATTCTCTAAAACAATTTGATGTATAGCCAAAAAAAATGAAAATAAGTGAAATATTACCTTTACAGCCCAGTTGGCGAAGATTACTTAGGCATTATCTGCAACTGCAACTTGTTATTTTTGAAGAAGTTGTACTCCGTCTTCTCTGTGCGAATTTCAAAATACATTGTCAGCGGTCCTACCTCTATTTTCTTTGCAAGGAACACTTTAATATACAGTTAGACGATTATTTCAGTGATTTTTCTGACTCTGATTCAGATCCTGGATCAGATACTGATAGTGATGTTTCATCATATTCCGACTTTTCCGACGAACCCCGAATCCGTACGTAAGTACATAACATATCACTGGAATTCACTTCGTTTTTAATGAAGATATTTTGTTAGACATTCATTTATTGTTTATTGAGAATAGTAATAAGTTTAAAATATGTATAATTAGTATTTTTAATAAAAAAACTCTTATTATAATTTAGGTAAATGTACTACTTACTGTAAATAAAATATATTTGTTTTGTAAGAATATAATATTGTTTTATTAAAGTTCCATAGGCAGACCCTAAAAACCTCTAATAAACTGTTTGTTTGTGTATAATGTAAAACTGTATAGTAATATATCTAGTCTTATTATTATTACGTTGCATTTCATCCCAAATGGCATGGCCTGAAAGTGAATATTTAGTTTTGAATATGTAGATCATAAGTTCAATCACAAATTCAGCTATTCACTGATAACTTTACGTTGAAATTTACTTGAAAATTACGTTCTCATTCATTCTAATTAAACTATCTAGTTTTCATAGAATGTACTGAAATTTTCAAAACTTTTTATGATGTTAAAATTACGAAATTAGGTATTACAAGTATACTTACATATTTAGACTTTTCTATTTAGCTACGGTACACTACAAAATAAAGCATAATAATTATTATAGGAGGAAAATGTATTCTGTTGCCTTGTTTTATTACTTTGACTAATGAATACTAGCTATTATGAATCATAACTGGACAAAGTAAGTTTATTACATTGACTAAGCAATTTGGCCATTATACAAAATGTCCAGCGATTGTTAGGGTTATATGACTTATCATTGTGTTTAAATAGGCGGAATTGTCAAAATTATAGTGGCAATATTATTATAGACGAAGCGAAAATATTCATCAAATAATGTAGTTTTTTTCCGTACCGGCTTCACTTTTTATATCAGATAAAGAACATTAGGAACAAACATACAAACTTCCACAATCCACATGTTAGTATGGTAATAATATATTGCAGCCTTCTACAATTGACTCAGACAAATTAGTTATAGTTAATTACTTTAATAATAAATCAATTAATTATTTAAAATGTGTATTTCTTTCAGGGAGTACGTATTATGTCAATAACAAGTCATGACGCATTCCATCATCGCCGAGCAGAAACAGATACGACTAATAAAGTGTTTTTTTAAATTAATTCCCTAATAATTAAATAAATAATTATTTCAGCTTTTTTCAGGAGTTAATATAAAATTTTGTACAGATAAACCATATTTCAATAGTAACATTATAAATGTGAAGGTAAGTCTGTCTGTCTGTTACGCTTTCACGGCTCAACCACTTAACCGATTTTGATTAAATTTAATCAGAAGATCGCTTGAACCCTAGCAAAGGACACAGGTTTTTTAATTCACATATCATAGTAGTCATAATAGGAGATGAAAGTTCGGAGCGGAAAGTGAGTTATTAATAAAATTAAATAAAAATACCTATTATTTTAATCAGATTTAATCCCAAAAAAATTAAATGTTCCCAATTGTATAAGTACACGCAGTCTACGTCGTGCGTGAGCCACAGCTAGGCTCTTCTCTATACTATACCTACTGATATTATAAAGAGGTAAAATGGAAGTAATCTCTGGAACTACTGAACCGATTCTCAAATTTCTTTTAATACATTCGTATTTAAAAAGGTAAAGTTGTTATATTTTTGCGTTTAAAAAACCATCGGCGAAGTCAGGGCGGAAAGCTAGTTATTTACAAAATACAATGTGTCATGAAAAATAAAATACCATTTAACTTTAATAAGTTACTTATCAATATATAAAAGATCAAATACAAAATATAAAAGAAAGCAATTAGCTCACGATCTTTTCTTACCTTTGCATTATTATTTAATCTATGCCTTTGCTTTGATTTTTTTCCCCTAATAGATGATATTTAGTGGGGGTAGCGAGCTTACCTGTACATGTGATTTCAGTTTAGTCTTCATTCAACATTTGTTACCATACGGTGCAGGTACTAACAAAGTGTTCAATATAGTGATTTTATTAGTAATTTAATTTTCAAGAAACATTTATACACCTTCACACTTGTATCACAAAGAAGTAAGCAGATAAGACGGAGTACAACTTCCTCAACAACAACAAGTTGCAGTTGCAGAAAAACCTAAGCAATCCTTGCCAACTAGGTTGTAAAGGTAATATTCCACATATATTCATATTTATTTCCGGCTATAACAATTTTTAATATAGCTAAATGAAATGAAATTAAATGAAATTTATTTATTTGTTGGTTATTTTTTAGTAAACATACGTATACAAAAAAGTAGGTATATCAGTTTAATAACCCTTCAATCAAGCAACCATACATATTTTTTTTTCTTGATTAATTTGTAGCAGTTCATTTATACCTACCTACTACAGATTTTCATCAGTTATAGTCGTCATGAATCCCAAATTGAAAATTATATGATTTAAACAAAAACAACATAATTATATCCTTAGTAGTTAATTTTTCAGAAGTTGTAATCTTATATTTTTTTGTTACAGATAATTCCTTGAAATGGCTGAATTTTTTTACAACGGTACAGCGTTAGTTAATGAGAAAGATTCAATTGTTGTTAATTGGCTGATAAATTTTACAAAAGAACACGGTATTTCAACTAAAGATCTCAATGACGCATTTAGTCATCACTGTTTAATATCGGGATGGGTTAAAAGCCCTAAGAATTTCAAAATATATTCTAAGCGGTGCTATCGCTATTATCTTGAGAAGCATCAAAAGATGCAGTTTTATGACGATTATTACAGGGATTCAGACCCTTGGCCAGAGACCGATAGTGATGGTTCACCAGATTTAGACATTTCCGACGTATCGCGAATTCACTTCGTTTTTGATGAAGATATTTTGTTGGATATACATTTATTATTTATTGAGAATATTAATGAATGTGTTTAAAATATGTATAATTAGTATTTTTAATAAAAAAATCTCTTATTATAATTTAGGTAAATGTACTACTCACTGTAAATAAAATATTTTTTTTTGTAAGAATATAATATTGTTTTATTAAAGTTCCATAGAGTTTTCAATATGAAGGTCAATCTCAAATTCAGCTATTTGATAACTTTAACCTCAGGAATAAAGGGAATTCCTTACCTAATCCATCCTTACTAATATTTTAAAGCGAAAGTAAATCTGTCTGTTTCGCTTTTACGGCTAAAACACCGAAAATAATATTTTGATGTTTGATACGCAGTAAGTTTAAAGGACTTAGGCTACTTTTTTTAAATCCAGCGCCCTATTGACGTATAATAAATAGGGTATGGAGTCAGCATCCAAGATAAATGCTATGGAAATACGATTTCTATCTTACATAAGTATCTAAATAACAAAATATTAATAACTACATAAAAATATAGTGTAAAGTTGACACTTGAAAACATATTTTTTTAGGCTTGACTCCAAGTTTCAGGGGGGGATCAGCTAAGATTAAGGGTGGGGGCAGCTGGCCTTACCTGCCACTATTGCGTACGTCCATGATAATAATTTCAGTGATTTGTCTGACTTTGAATCAGACCCTGGGTTATATACCGATAGTTTTACTTTCATTTCGTTTTTGATGAAGATATTTTGTTACACATACATTTATTGAGAATAGTAATGAGGATGTTTAGGATATTTTGGGTAATAAAATAAGTATTGTAAGTGTACTTTTTAATAAAAATTGACATTTGATTTATTAATATGTTAAAGTGTATACTGTAAATAATAGTAGTTTATGATACGGGATCATAATAGGGGTAATTAAAACACAAGTGGAATTTTAAAAAATGAGGCGCAGCCGAATTTTTTAATAGTATCCACGAGTGTTTTAATTCCAAGTTATGTGCCCGTTCATACAATACTTTATCTAATCCCATGCAATAGTACAAAACAAATTGAACCAAGATATTTTTCTTAATCGACAAATTGGCGGCAAACCCGCCAACCGCTGTTACCTACCTACTGCACATTAGTGCGCATGCGCGTTAACTGTCAAGTAACTCGGATATGCGGGTGTCGATATTTTCATAGAGTTTAATGTGGCTGTATAAAAAAAAATCCTCTGCACTTTCTGCATTTAAAAAAAAAAACAAAACATATCATTATGAAGTATAATTCTATTTTGTAATAGAGACGTTACGATATAAGAGTAGATAAAATATATTTTCTGTATAAGAATATAATATTGTTTTAAAGTTCCATAGACAGACAGAGTAGCTCCCAAAAAACATGTAATAATTGTACTTACACTTTATGTGTATAATGTACTAGCCTAGCTTTCCGCCCCCGGTTACGCCCGTTGATATTTTCGAACAAAATAAAATATAATAGCACTCAGAGATAATGTAGCTTCCTATTACTGAAATAATGTTACATAAATATAGTCTCTCTAGTCTTGATAGACAATATTGCTAAGTTACTTTTAATTCCATGTAGGCCTGAAAGTAAACATATAGTTTTGTGTCTGCATAGCTCAATCCCAAAATCAGCCAATTGATAACTTTAACCTAAGGGATAAATGGAAATCTTTTTTTAATTTTGAATTACTTATTTATTTATTTGCCACTTCTTTGATGTCTGTCGCTTCGTCAATACCCTTTTTCAGGTACATATTCACTTCACAATAAACGTAAAGATAAGGGTATAATTTAGATATTCATCAAAACAGAGTTATTATCGTTGCTATCTTTTTCTTCTAATCTGAGCACAGAATAGATATAATTAGTGAGGACAAAGAGGTTTATCTTGTTCCCAGAAGTCTGATCTAAAATTATTCAATGTACTAGCTTTTCGACCCGGCTTTGCTCGTGTACAATACATTCAACCGTTTCGGAGCCTCTACTAAATAAAGTTAAAAATTGGGACAGATGGAGGGACAAATTCTGAAAACCGTAATTTGAAATAACAGTAGTGTATAGAATGTGACAGTATGGAGATTTCCTGGTTGTCTGCATAATAATGTAATATAATATAAATAAAAAATAATGCTGTTCGTTGGTAAGCGCATCACTTGAGAACGGCTGGATCGATTTGGTATTTTTTTAATATTAGATAGTAATAGTCCGAATTAGGTTGAGGGAAAGAAACATTGGAAAAGTTGCGCAGAAAATTGAAAAATTCGGGAAAAACAAAAATGAAATTGTAAGCACAGTTGGTAAGTAATCACATGAGAATGGCAGGACCGATATGGGATTTTTTAAACGCTTGTAATAATCCGAATCAGGTTTTGAGGGAAAGAAACATTGGAGAAATTGCACAGAAAATTCGGCAAAAACTGAGAGTGCTTTTTTATATGGAATTTTTGTATGAACTCAAGACCTTAATATGTTAGTATGTGCTCCACTAAAGCTAGAATAGTGATAAAGCGGCGTTTAATGCGACTACAACCCGCCAAAACGGGCCCAAAAGAACAAACAGAAGCTAATTCCAGCACATCACACGTGTGTATTCATCTCACGTAACTCGTAAGTAACGGCATCTTCGCTGCGAGCATGTGACACCTAGCGTTAGGTGCTGTGAAAAATGGTCTATTTCCCGACGCGCGGATGAATTTATCTTCACCGTATCTACTCCGAGAACTCGTGTGTTAATATTCATTGTGGTGAATACCGCGACTGATAAATGAGATATTAATTCTTTGTTTCGCTTTTTAGTGCTTTGTTGTAGCATGGGGACATTAATAAATTATCTTACATAAATCTAGACAGAAAGGAGAAACCACCATACCTCGTCTCTTGCCTTATTCAACGATTCATACATGAACGTTGTTTTCCAGTGCTGATAAATTTCCTTAACTAATGTTTTTTTGTCTGACGAATAGAGATGGACCATAAAGTGAAAATATTTCCCGGTTTTAAGGTCTGTCTATATTTTGGACTAAAAACGTTAATGTTTATGCCAATAAAAAATACAATGAAAATTATTGAACAAAAAAATTTTCTCGGCATCTGTTTTTTTATGACCACTATCTAGATGAATTTGGATATTAAAACCTTATCTAAATAATTAATTACGTAAGCTATTTTTCTTCTAATTTAGAGTCCCCCCTCCCCCTTGGTGAGATTGAGTGAGATTTAGTGGGACCCCCCTCCCCCATACGTGAGATTTCCGCTACAGTCTATACCATTTTTTTTTCTTTTAAAAACTCTGTTTATTATCATGTCATGTTGTGGTTATATATTTCGATCTAAAAAAATGAAGAAAGAAAGGTCCGTAAGAAATCAAATGTTATCGTGCGTTTTATTTCTAAATAACAATGTCAAAATGTACTCACATATATGTGCAGCTGCAAAAACCGTGACTTACCTTAAAAGAAAAAAATGCATTAATTATTTTTCTGTATTTTACCTAAGTAAATAATAATGCCAGTGGGTGGTAAATATAACATATAAGACAATGATTCATAGTTTCGTCAATGGTTTGTGGTATTAGAAAGGCAATTTCAATAAAGCATACAAGAAAAGAAATACCTGTGTCGTCGAAACTACTTTCAGCTTTTCGTCGTACTCGCAACTTGGCCAATTATTCAACATTTATACACATTATTTTCACTTCGCGTTTATCTTATCACAATATTTAAACAAACATATTTATGATTTAGCACATATCACATTGTTAAGCACAATTTTTGTTTTTACAAATTTATTTGACACGGAAACGTAGCAACGAAAAACTAAACTATCTTCTACTTTTTTTTGTGGCTCCATCAATGTTAATCGATGATTTGCCAATGTCAAGTATTATATCCGTTATAGTATCAATATACAGATTAATCGGTAGCTAAGATGATCCCGCTGACTGTTATTATGTCTTATTAATCAACTATCACAGCGCGGGCGGAATTAAACCGTGACGTAGAATAAACTAAACAATGTTGAGGGTAGTCTGTAAAAGTCTATTGAGGATGAAAAGGGAAAATTCCCACAAATTGGAATATTTGTAGAAATAATTTCGTGAAAATTGGTCAAATTAATATGATTCTAAACACCGAATAGAATGTAATGTTATGTTATAATTTTAAAATATGGCGAAATTTGACAATATAAAAAAATGTATATTTTTAAATTATGAGACAAAGAGTATTACGTAATTTTTAAATTGAAGTAATTTTCATAAATTGTGAAAAGAGATAGAGAGGAAAGGGGTGAAAGAGTACGAAGAAAAAGTATTTAGTAAATAGGCACAAAATTAACCAAAATAAAAGTTGAAAACATCTACATAGTAGCTTTACATCTGTGCTTTACAATAGTTGTTAGTAAATTATATTTTGTCACATATTCAAGAATAGACAAAAATAAAATTGGCTGTATTCGACAATAGTTCCATTGTCTTTTACCAAGTAAAATAAACAAAAAGGAATGTCATAACATAACAACATGTTGCCATTTGTATATCGAGTGTATTTTGAGCAGAGTAGGTCTGCTGAACCTCAAAAAATATTGTTTTCTAAAAACGGTCTAGTCTACATAAATACTTCTTTTTTTTCTTCCATCTATGGCCGTTAGGCTATACTAATTGCAGGCTATTGATGATATTGGTGAAATCGTAACTAGATGACCCGTGAGAATACCCACCATTATTTAGTGTTAATATTGTTGTCATAGTTCAACTGATCTCCAATTGATGGCGTCAAAAATATATTAGTCTAATTTAAAAAAAAACATTTAATATTGATTTGTTTGTTTATTTTTCGTCATTAGTGGGAAACATAATCTTGAAAATGGCGTATCAAACATTAACTTTGTTATATTATTAAGGGAGATATTTGATACTGACAAAAAAACATATTTGAGAAATAATATATCATAGAGATCATACGATGAAAGTGAAATGAAAATCGAAGTGAATTTATATGACTTGAAAAATGGTAGAAAACCGAAGAGTGAGTTTTTTGTCATCATTTTTTTTATTGTATTTATTAAGTATTTATTGTAATAGCGTAGTTGTTGTAATACTACGCACGAACTTAAATTTAAAATTATTGACTAAATTACGCGTTATGAATCATTTTCTACTATCTAAGTTACAAGTACCATCCATCGGCATTAATTTGCATTTTCTTCTTTTATTTTGGTAAATTCCTGAAAAATAATGTATGTGTAATTTTTATCTTTTCAAGGTAAGCCTCTCTATTCAAGAGACACGGTCATGCTGCTGTAGAATGGAATGCTTGAGCAGACATATGTTAGAATTGCAATTTAATTCAACATTGGTGTGAGATTTATTGGGCACAGATTTTAAGGTACCAACAAGCTTTATAATTTTAACTGTATTGGGAGAAATGGTGTTTGCTTTAGGTTTTTGATGTGTAACATGTTTCCTCTCGCTTTCTTTCATGCAATCTGTGGGAGTGGTTTCATAAAAAGGGACGGAAGTGTGTAACAGGAAGCCGGGGAAGCGCGCACTATTTGATATGACCAATAAGCGAGCGCGGTGGTAGAGTTGGCCGTCAGATGGTACCAACCTATTTTCCGAGAGGTTGGTAATGAGGCTAGCGAAACTAGGATCAAAAAACCTTTGTATGGAGTTTGATCGAGATCTATTGTTTTACATTTATCTGTCTGTGGCTAAGTGCGTTTCCGCTTTTATTCCCGTTATTCGGTTACCTTATAAAAAAGAACTATATGGTTATTGACTTTAGTTATTGCGTAGTATTTGAAGAAGTCAGCCATATTTGGAAAAAAATAATTTCTTTATTTTATTTTGTGTTTCTGTCTTTTGATTTCGTGTTTTCTTGTTAATTTAAATGTCAGATGTTAGATGTGGTAACAAAATAAAATATGGATTTTTGTACGACTACTGTAAGGCTGGCTCATTTTTTTATAACAATATGTAATTTAAACTTGCTGAATTTTAATCCGATTCAATTTTAGACATAATTTTTTAGAACTCTTACGAAACACTTTTCTAAAAATAATAATTGAATATGATTATAATTGAAATATATCTCTGTGAATGACATTTTCCAGTACGCACCACTGGTGGTCGATTCAGAATGGGGAATAGAAATATGACAAAAATTGCACGAAAACCAGACGACACAAATTGAATTGTCTCTTGTCGGTATTGATTAATGTAGGCAGATGAACACGAAATCTGATATTTTGTGGGGTCCGGTCAATTTCCTTGGTCGCTATATAGCTAACTGCTAATGGCAATCGGGGGGTGACCAACAGAAACGGTAGCTGACTACTTAGTGAATTAACTGAGTTGTACATTCATAATACGGGTTTGCAGAGAGGTTTAATTCATATTATTTTATCCTAAAAAAATTCCAAATATTGGTTAGTGGTTGAGTTACAACATCCGACTACTAAGTAGTTAGAAAAAGTGACAGATCTGCATTTAACTAACTATAAAATTTTGTCTTAGCTAAAACAAGATAAATTAACTTATTAATTACTAGTTTTAAGTCCCGGCTCCGCCCGCAAATTTTTGAAATGTGACATTAAAAATTATACCGAAATATTTCCGGGACAAAAAGTTAATCTATGATGTCACTCTCCGGCTCTCCAAAAATCTCTGTGCAAAAAAGGAGGCTCTATTTCGCCCATCGACATATTTAAAATGTGAAGTAATTATTTATCCAGCTATTCCCTGTGCAAAAATCACGTCGCTCTGTTGTGGGGTCAAATAAGGACAAACAAACACTTACCTATAACATTAAGTTAAGATCAGGATATTCTTCTTCTTCTTTTATTGTGGCTTCGCCAATGATTTCTTGGCTTCAATGGCTTTGATGATTTGCCAATGTCAAGTATTATAGCCATTATAGAATATACGCCGATTAATCGGTATCTAAGATGATCTCGCCTACTGTGATATGTCTTATTAATCACAGACTAATCACAACTATCACAACGAATGCGTCGGTCGTCATGACAACGTAGAATCCCGATTAGGATATTAGGACGGTGTTATGTTTTTTATCGTTATTGTTGAACTTTATTGTGAACTTATAAATATGTAGTCATATTCGTACGTATTAGGAATTCTGCAACGAAATCAAATTTTAACCGACTTCCAAAAAAGAAGGAGAAGGTTCTCAATTCGGACCATATTTTTTTATGTATGTATGGACATCGATTACTCCACCAGTTGTGAACCGATTTTGATGATTTCTTTTTTAATCGACAGATAATTCTTGCGGATTGGTCTTATTTTTATCTCATAAAAATTGGTTAATTAGTTTTTCAGCAATTTTGAAAAAACTGATCTTATAAGTCAATTTTTGACGACTTATTTTTTTAAGGATATAATAATTTCTCGACAGTATCTCACAGTCATATGACGAAAATCGGTTCAGTAGTTTTTCAGAAATTCAGTAATTTGTCTCTGTTTACTGCAGAAATTTATATCAGAGAAAAGCCTTAGCAACGGTTGCTATTGACACGAAGTTGTCAATTTTTGTATCAACGATGGTCTAGCGGTTAAAGGTATGGGGTGCAGCGCACGTGGTTCAAATCCCATCCACCGCAGTATTTTTTTAATTTTCCATAATTTTTTTTAGTCGCGTTATTATTTGTTTCTCAGGGCAGCAAAATCACTTAAAAGGGAGAAATAAACATTTAAAACAAAGTGTACCGACTTCAAAATTTTGCACTGAAAAGTAAGAAATAATAAAAAAATCGTCGTAGAATTTGAAGACGGTTGGTGCCAAATTAGAAACAACTTAGTTTCCAAATTCACTAATCTAGATAATTCATTAGGAACCTACGATCATCAGTACCTACAAACGTAGATAACATTGAACAGATCTTTATCTTCTTAGATATTTACTTAATTTTGTATCCTAATTTGGCACCAACCGTCTTCAAATTCTACGACGATTTTTTTATTATTTCTTACTTTTCAGTGCAAAATTTTGAAGTCGGTACACTTTTTTTTAAAAGGTTTATATTCCTGCAAGTCTTTATATAAGTTGGTCAGTCCGCATATAACTTTTGAAAGACCAAATAAATAAAATCAACGTAGGTAGTCCGCCCTCGATGCTCACTTCGTCCTCCCGGATTACTGACATGACATTGTTGAAGCACGCTTGAAGTGTCGATGACATTTGGTGGGATGTCTGCCTGTGGTCTGTGATAATCGCATTTATGTATGTCTGACTTTTATGAAAAAATTTACACATAAAGAACAGAGTAGGTAATTTAGATTAAAATTCATTCAATAATACTTATGTAACGAAAAAAAGCATAATTTTAATTAATTAAGCTTATTAACCTTCAAGCAGGCGCGCGGCCATTTGAAACGGCAGCTGTCGCGCGTAACCTAAAAGACCTATTGAAGATTTTCGGGATTTATAAGACAATACAATAAAATAATCGTTTTTATTAGGCCTATACATATATTATCTTTTGATCAGAAACTATTTGGTGACAAAAATACGTACTTAAATCCAAAATAAAATCGATGTAAAGTTTGGCGAAATCAATAATAAGAAACAAAACGGTTTTTATTGTCTGTGTCTATCTTACAAGTTTTAGTTTACATATTAAATTTTTTGTTTCCTAGAAATGGTAGCCTGTTAGAGATAAATAAGTATGATAGATATAATGTAATGTAATGTAAATTTAAGACTGAAATTTTGAGATTTGACGCCGCGCGACTGCTTGAAGGTTAACTATTACAACTGCTGTTGGATTTGAAACCGTTATTTGTGTGAGTGAAAGACAAATAGGTGTTTGACATAAGCTGTTGCTAGCAAAATATAAGTTAGTAGAATTTGCTCTCTAGTCACAAAAGACTAGAAATGAAGTTCAGAACTATGGTATACAAATACATGCCATAATGGTACGTTACCGTTTTTAGGGTTCCGTACATCTCCGCTGAAAAAAAACCCTTATAAGAGCACTCTTGTGTCTGTCTGTCACAGCTTATTTTGTCCAAATCTACTGGACGAAAAAATATACATATATGGAGTTTTATGACCCAATCACGGACGTATAGTGTAAATAATAGAATTTAGATTTTGGGGTTAATGAAAATCTATCCCTTATACTTACAATAATAAAATGTAATCAATAATACCATAAAATAAATGTCAAATGTCTAATATCAAAACCTATCAAATAATGTAATAAAGTTGCAATAAATTTTAACCCTAGATAGCTAACGTTCGTCAAAATGACGAACATCGAATTCAAATATACCTATATCTTTTTAATGCTTCTGTTGAAAATTGTAGCCGTCACATGTCAACTTAGAGTCCATCGGACTCGAGCACGAACGAGGTGGTTGTCTTTGGACGGTAAGTCATTTGGTTTTTCAGATACCTACTGAGTACTCGTCATTTTGTCGAATGGTTAGCTTTCTTGTAACTTTTGGTGTCATTTTATTTTTATTTTTTTAGTCATAATTTGACATTCTTGTCTGTGAGAAGCTGAAGTCATTCAAGCACTAGAATACGATAGTGATATTAGTGCTACCGACGAATTGTCTGATAGTGAGACTGAGGGTGGTTTATTGAATGATGATGTGGAAAGTGATATCCAGGATGAGCCCTCAGACGTTAGATAAGAGCAAGAAGGTTTTTCGAGATATGAAATACATGATGACTCTTCAACAACTACTAGTTCTATGATAATTTTGCCGCAAGCTAATATTCGAGGGAAAACCGTCATGTGTGGACACAAATAAAAGACGTGTTTCTTCTAAACTTCTGCTATAAATATAGTTCGCACGGCTAGAGGTTCAGCCCGTTCATGCAGAAAAAAATCAGCTCCTCTAATTTTATTTAGTTCATTTATGAATGACGAAATTTGCAACGAGATTTTGAAGTGAACCAATGCTGAAATATCCATGCAAAAAAAGTTGCAATAATTGCAAAGTTCCCATTATGTGGTAAACATACTGTTGATTTTTGTCCAACATGCGCCACAAAAATAACAAAAAAATTGTTTATAGTTTTAATTTATATATTTGTTCTTTTAATACATACCAAATAAAATGCATTTTTTAAATAAAGTTTCTAATTTTAGTGTTTATAAGACAAAAGGTCTCATTTATGTTTTTTTAAGTAGAAGTATTGTATTTTTGTAATAAACATTAAAAATCTAAATTAATATGGTTATTTCTTTTATTAAAGGCTAATTTATAATTGATTCTTCTTATATGTTTAATGCATTCAGTTAAAAAACAAAAAGGAAGTAAAAAAATCATATATAAAAGGTGCTCGTCATAAAGTCGAATGATTAGTCTATTAGGGTAATTTAACAACGTTAGCTAAAAAAAGTTCTGACCGAAAAAATGGTACGGAACCCTCAGCACGCGAGTAGTAAACGCAACTTGGCCAATTATTCTTGAAATATCAAATATGTTAACCGATCTTAACAAGCTTAACAGGCATGATTTATATTAATGATCCATAGTATCAGTCAGAGAGATTTAGAACCCTTTATACGAACGGCATTATTATTCTAAATTAAGTTTTAACACTGTGTCATATCGTCAATCCTTTTAATAAATTGTCTCAACAAAATAGGGTTTGGATATGAAATTTACTTAGGCCATGTTTGTGTAGGATACGCCGTTAATACTTATTATATTTAATACCAAGAGAAAACCCAGAATTTCTCCAGTGAGGAAGGTATACAGTAAAATGCTCTTACATTAATATGCACCTATGTAGAGTAGGCATTATGCTAAATCATTTATACTTAGTATTTTAGCACTTACCAACTTACACAAATTAGTTTTTTTATTAGCTGTGTTCTTTTTATTTGTATTCTGTGGTCAGCCACTCTCAGACTAGCGACTCTAAAATATCTATCTGACTATCAGGGGTATCGGTGGTTGAGTGCGTAAAACGTCGACAACTGAGAAGTCGCGGGTTCGATCCCCGCATCTGACCATGTACTAATAGGTTTTCATAATAAAAAATCTATGTAAGTACATTATCCGACAAACCGAACAAAGAGGCTTTTCCATCTACATACCTCAACAAAGCTGGCCAAAGAATCTCCGGCTGAGTTGGGCCGGCAACGGTTCCCGGAAGCTAAGTTCATATCTATCATCCCAAGAGGGGTAGGCAGAGACAATTGAATGTCATTTGCTACTATCCTGTCATACCTCTTTCGCTTCTAAAATCTCTGATTTATTTAGGCTACTAATGATATATTAATGACAGGTTTTTTAAAAGAACATTTGCTTTAATCGACTCCTCGTGCTCCGTACTTCTTCTATAATAATAGATATTTTCGTGCCGCAACAATATGGACAACTGGCAAAAAGTGGACACTGTTAAGTAACAATAAGTGTGTCTCTGGCAACACCGCAAGGTATAAAGTCCGTGATATATAATTATGTTTGTTTGTTTTTTACCTACTTGACTATTTTATGGTTTGAATAAAACAACAACGAAGGAAGAATAACCTTCAACTCTTGACAATATACCTAAGATATAATAATTAACGACGACCAAGTTAAACAATTTACTTAGACCTTTCAATAAAAAGTAATATTTAATTAGTTGTTAAGTACTGTCTGTAAAGAAAGCCTCGCTTCTGTTTGCGTAATGAATGAGTAGTTAAAATTAAAGCAGCTTGTTAGCGTCAAGTAAGTTTCCTTGCCACTGAGGTAAGTCAACAGTTTGGCCGAGTTCGTGTCGTTCGTCGCCGCCGAAGTTTTCACTCGAGACAAACTTTGATGGCGTCTCCGTGATCAAATTAATACTGTGTAGTGCGCCTTTACTCCATCAGAATTTTGATCATTAATGATAGCGATACAGGTGCTTAAACAGTGTCTCAAGAATTATATTAAACTGCTTAAAACTATGCCCTGAGTGGCTTGATTTATTGTTGTTCTTGGTAATTTTGTAAGTTGTTGGTGCATACTGAGATAATAGCATTCCTTGGGTTGTAACTTTACGTCGTTTCTTACACAAAACAAACCGAACGACATTGTCTTATACTAAACACGATATACTGTGAATTTGATTAATTTAGTGTTTTTTTCTTTTTTTTTCTAACAAACGGCGCAAATATTGTTCAATTTATGAAAACTACAAATTTGTGCCGTTTGGTGTAATATAAACTCTAGGTCCGTGGGGTTCAAATGCCAAAAATTTTATTAAAGATGTATCCCCTCGACTGATCATCTCTCTTCTGGTGACAAGAGGGCTGGCTCCTTCCTCGCTCAACGAATGCAGCAACGCGATTCAGCGGGGAAATACAGCCAGTATTCTTGTCACTATTCCACGCGGACCTGGTTTTAGTGAGTAATTTTTAATCTTTAGATTTGATTTAAGGTTTTTATATTAATAAAAAAATATTCTATAATTAAAAAAAAAATAAAAATTTAGTGTGATATCGACGTTGTGACTAAATTGAAGAAAGTAGTTTACGCTGGTTTGGACACGTTGAAAGAATGAAGGATGTAAGATTGACTAAAAAGGTTTACATGGCTGAAGTGAAAGGAAATGCTAAAAAAGGACGACCAATATATACGATGTGTATTGAACATATAAAAAATGTATTGATCGATGAAAATATTAAAAGCACAATCGCCGAGCATGTATATAAGGCATGATGGATATAAAAGAAGCGAAAGAGGTATGTCAGGATCGTAACAAATGGCATTCGATTGTATCTGCCTACACCTCTTGGGATGAAAGGCGTGATGATAGATAGATAGATGATTAATTTATAAAATTAAAGAGGGCTCCAACCGTTGGCCCAACGCAAACTCCTCTTTCAAGCCAAATATGCTATCACTTCTGTAAGTCGTGCTGCGGAGGACTCGTAAAGACATACGTATGCACTTAATATAGATAACTGACTTAATGTTGCCATTGTTACCAATTAGGCTAAATTAGCCGTGTAATTACTAACTTATTAAATGGAGATCCTGCCAATCATTAGTCCGTCGTTGTTATTTTGCAGGTCGATGAAGTTGACAATATATAAGTATATCTAATTTAGTTCTAAAATTAACTTCGGTGTTAAATATAAAAAAAACTCCCGAGTTGGTTAGGAGTTGGGTATCTGTAGATGATGCAGCAGCATCAGGTCAAAGTTACCATATATTATTGTATGTAGTATGTAAGTATCATTGAAGTCGCAGGATACTAAATTTCGAATCCATCAGACCAGTAAGTTGCTCACATCCCTTCAACGACTAGAAAAGAGCTGCTGATTTTCAAACGGCTGAACAGATTTTCTTGAAACACAGATCTCGATCAAGTTACCTTTCAAACAAAAAGACACTAAATCAAAATCGGTTCATCCGTTTAGGAGCTACGATGCCACAGACAGACACACAGATATACACGTTAAACTTATAACACCCCTCCTTTTACGTGGAGGGTTAAAAAGAAAATTAATATTCTGTTTTTTATAACTTCCTCTTTAGCCAGTGTTGGTCAACGAATATCCTTGGATTCCATATAGATGTTCGTTTTTCTTGAACTATTTGACGATTTAACGATTTTAACGATTTCTTTTTATACCTACGACAAAATAAATAAATATAAAAATAAAACTTACATTACTATGCAAATTCGCGAAGAAACGTACGCAAACACGAACTCGAAACTAATCTTGTTAGGAACCTGAGAGGCAAAGGGCTTCTGAGCCAAGTACCTCAAAGTTGGTCCTCAATTCTGTGTATTATAAGAAAGCAACTTTCACGGACATGAATGTCAGTATTCCGTTATCAAATTAACAATTATTTATATAATAATCCAATAAGATATAATTTCCTACTGTCTTCCTTTTCTTCTTTAGTTCAGTAATATTTGTGGTCCATTTGCATTTTTCATCTCAATTCATCACCTTGGCTTAAATTTCACCATCAAATCTCGAATTTAATTTAATTTGCATTTTCATTTCATGAACAATTAAAGTCTCTCAACAAATAAGTTGAGCTATTACATATATACATTCAGTGCGCAGCACGAAAATCGACTTATTTTTTGTACTGAGCTAAGTAAATAAAAAAATGTTGGATTAGAATTGCATTTAGGCGAATTAAAGAATAAACCATTTGTCCAGATTTTTTGAAGTGAAAACTTCTTTAGGCGCGTTGAGCGATATTTGGTATAATCTTATGGATTAGCGACCTGTGTTCGCAACAGTTTTCGTCACAAGACCATGGATTGCCCAGCCCGAGAATTTCCGGGCAGGAAATTGGTGTACTGGCTTCCATGTATGCCAGGCATTTTTGGCTGCGCATTTCTGGCCAGCAATTCTTCTGTTCGAACGTAGATATATTGTGATATGATCGCTAGGTGGCGTTATTATACGTTTTACTTCTGTTTTTTTATTATGGAACCATTTAGGTAATCAAGTCACAGAATATATCTCTGGATATCCGTAAAATGTGTTAAATATTTTTAATTGTCAGACTCGAAACATGATTATTTCATTTGTGATTCTAAAAATATTCAAGCTTTACCGAATGTTCCGAATCCTTTGTTCGCTTTACTGGTTTAAAATTGCTACAGGGTCATCAATTCTGTGGAGGACCACTTCATATCCATCGAATACGTTCAACTCAATTCTCAAATTTCCCTGTAAGCCTTTGTAGGAGAAAAATGTTTTAGTTTAAACTGGAAATTGTAACTTTTATTAATTGTCATTGATACAAGTTGAGCTCGAGTGCCAATCAAGCGCGAGAAAAGTAAAAAAGAATGTTTCGTTGATTTGTCCAGATTTACCGATTTGCCTATTATTTAATACTAGCGGCTTGCCCCGACTTCGCCCGGGGTAACAATTATATACAAACTTCACACTAATGTTTTTAATTTATTTTCGAATAACGCCACTCTTTGATAAGGTTGAGAATGTTTGTATGGGAAAAGTGTTTTTTTTTGTTTAAGTTATCTTTTTTTTTCTAAAACTATATTTGCATTATTGCCTTTTAAATGAAACCGGTTTGGAGCACATCGGTTGGATGGTTTCAAAGTCTATAACGGACATAGGTAGAAACATTTTATTTATTTATATCTGTCACTAGAATTATTTTTAACCGACTTCAAAAAATGAGGAAGAGGTTCTCAATTCGTCGGAATCTTTTTTTTTATATATGTTCCCCGATTACTGGAAGCCATAATTTTTTCACAAAATTAATTTTACACAATATCCACAGAATATTTTCTATATAAACCCATTTATTCATAATATTCGTTGACAATTCGTAATTGAATGAAGAAGCTCTTTTTGTCTGTAGTCTAGTAAAGCTAAAATCTCATTTCGCGTTCATATAACAAACGGTATTTCTGCGCTTTCCCGCGGCAGGTCATCAGTCAGGTTGAGAGGCTCTCAGAAACACTTTGCGCTGACACAAAGAGATCCCGACTTTCATTGCAGCACTGCATCGCCACTTAAGTACCGCCCGCCCCTGAGAACAATACCAATGTTTACTCAATTTAGACTTATGTATGACATTTGTTGAGATTTTCGTTCTTGGATTTAAGAAATAATATGATCTAAAGCGTTGCAGTTGCAAGCGGAGATCCTGGCAGAGACAATTGAATACCATTTGTTACGATCCTGATACATCTCTTTCGCTTCTTTTATAATCATCATACCTTTCATACATGCTCGGCGATTGTGTGTAAGTACTTTTAATATTTCCATCCATCAATATTTTTTTAATATGTTCAATATCAGTAGATACATCCAGGTCGTCCTCTGCTAGCATTTCCTTTCACTTCAGCCATATAAACCTTTTTAGTCAATCTTTTATCCTTCATTCTTTCAACGTGTCCAAACCAGCGTAAACTACTTTTTTCATTTTAGTCACAACATCAACGGTCATAGTAATAACAAGTGATTTCAATAATTTTTCTCTATAGGAGATGTTGATAAACAAAAACTTTGTTTGTACCATTGAATCCAAAACATAATCCGACAAACTGCCAACTTCGTAGGCGTTTAATAAAAAGAGAGGGTCTAATAATTAAAATCAGCCAAGCTGACATGAATTGTATGATTGTTACCATCGTCTACATAATCTACAGCGTTATCATCTCATACACAAACCAAACGATCCAATTATCATAGCTAATGTACCGAAAGCGTCCCACGTGCCACATACAATATGTGAGAAACAAGGATCTTAGCAATTTTAACTTATTCCAACCGTGTCACATGCAAGCAAATATGTTATGCTGGCAAATGCCCCGCCCACTTTCGCATTTCCTACGCTTTCTCATACGTTTTTTATCTCGGTTGACGCTCCGCAGGCGCGTGTTTTGCTTCCAAATTGATGTTCTATACAAGTTACTGGCGAGATATGGAACCTATTTTTGGACACTGAATGCCTGTACTCACAACCACACATCAGCTCTGGATCACTTTGCATCAATGGCATTCCCTTCGAGATCTTCAAACCTTTCGGGAACGTTAGTTGATTTCTTATTTATGCTTTCATCCTTGTACAATCTGGCAGCACTGTGGTATTTCTAACCACTTCTGCAAAACCAAACAAAGAACGCAATTTTTTATAATACGTTGTTTTATTTTGTAAACAAAATCATTTCTGCTTTAAAAAGGCGAATTTTATGTTTAAACAAGACATCCTTGTACTTTTATCACGAGGCCGTTAGACGTTACAGTGAGTTTAACTGCTTGCGAGATAAAGATGTCCTTTAGAGATAAAATATCCGAAGGGGAACGAAGAATTTTCTAGTTTTCTCGTATAAAGTTGCAGAGGGTTCGACGGCCGTCTTCGAGTGACAATAAAATTAGATAAGTAGAGGATCGCCCCAACGCGGCCCGCGTAGCGCCGACCGAATCCAATCATACGAAAACATTTTGTCTCCACATTAAATAGTTCGCGAACTAGTCAGTATCCAAAGTCACAATTTCTTTTAAAGAATGCTTCAGATTTCGTAATTTTATTACACTTTACGTCCATATCTGTTTTATTCTATTATTTTATTAATTTCACAAATTCACGTAAATTTTATGGTTATTTTGAATTAATGCTTTTATGGCAAGGGAAGCCAGAACCAAGTCATAAATATTTGATATTAAAATCTATCTTTTATTATTTAATATTTATTATTGTATATTAATCTTCTCCACCACGGCTATAAAATAGAAGCACCCACTGAAGGAATCGCACCGCAGTTTCAATAGCCATATCATTAATGCATATGTCGAAAAATGAAATTGATTTTCTCTCCGCACCCGACTGCGTGCCGTATCAGTGCTGCCTCAAGTGGCAAAAGTAGAAGGGGGAAGCTACGGTAATAATCAACAGCAGTCTTATTACGGAATTAGCAACTGCGACGAATTCAATAATTAATTGTTGTCAATTCGCAACTAAAATCACAACCGACGCTAGTGCCCCTAACGACAAGTGTTTTTGATTAGGTCATGACATAGTCACTTATTTTCATACTAGAAATGTCATTTACTTGCGAGCAACTTGAAGACAACTGAGTTAAGTGTTTGCAATTTACGTTCGGTTGCTATAGCGACCGAATTTCCTTCGTGCGAGTGGTTGTTAGTTGCAAATTGTTAGCTGATAGGCTTGCCGGGCTCTACTGGCAGAGATGTTTATTTAATAGCGTACCATAGACGAAGTAATGGGGATTTGTACTTGTGCGGAGAAGGCGGGGTATTGAGACAAACACAAAAACAGGCAAGCTGTTCCGCTAATATTTCCTGCTAGAGATAGCGAAATCTGTTTTTGAAGATCTCTTTTATTTTTTGTTAGTAGGAATGTTTGTTTTGGAAATGAACAGGCAACAGAAATTTCACGGACCGCAAAATTTATTTTGATAATCGCTGAACATTGCCGATACAAATGTTTTTCATTTAAAGTGAGGGCAACAATAGTAACCTGTTTTTTTTTTCAGAATTTTTAATTGAGCCATTAGGAGCCAGATATGAATCTCGCGAAATATTCACCTAAATATAAAAATTATAGAACCTTTATTTAATTTTCAATTGCGATACCATACACAATGGGAAGCGCGAAAAAATATGTTCCTTTTGTATAACTCTGGCTACGGAACCCTAAAAAGGGGTAGAAGGACCAAACCTGGCGCAACACGTCAGGTAATATACTTAAATCAAGCTAATGTGACAGCTCTAGCTACGGCCTACCGCACGACCCGTATTCGCGCGCCGTATGGCCAGATTATCATTTGAATGTGCCCTTAGACCAGCGGTCCGCAACCCTGGGGTCGCGACCCCGTGTGGGGTCGCGAAAGATATTTACGGGGTCGCCGAAAAAGTCAACAAGGTCCTGTACTTATCGAATTTTATTAAGGTTTATGCATAAAATATAACCTCTCTTTACATACACAATGTCCTTAAAACGGAGAGAATCGAAAATAATTACGACGTGAGGTGAGGTTGTGACGGGCGGGACTGGACAGGTTACGACCGCCCCTGCGCCCGCACCCCCACCCCGATCTCTCTTTCTTCGCTCAGTCTGTCTGTTCAGTCAGTTCTATCCGCACGTGCTTACTCATCGCCGCTTTGTCGATTGCAAATACATACTAAATTCATGTCAAAACACGGAAGATTACTTCTGTTGAAAGTTTTTTTAGAAGATTAGTGTTCTCGTGGATAACCACGCACACGGTAAGTAACTGTGCACTCATACTTAGAATTAATCGTTTGGAATACATTTTTTATTTATTAATACGTATTTATTATTGCAGTTAACAATGGATAAGTGGCTAATAAAACGCACATCTACAGATGCAGGTGGCGGAAGTCCTAATAACGCATCACAAATCAAAAGAATTAAACACGTAGTTCTTGACAACAGTGTCGCCTCAGATTCTACAATGACAACTACTGTTACGAGTAATATAAGTCGTGAAAACAATGCCGCCACTTCAAGTACTAGTAGTGTTATTACTATCGATGAAAGCAGAGCAACATCTAGTTCCACTACTATAACTATTAGTCATAACAGCGATGATTGTAGTTCAACAGCCACATCTACCTTACACATCGATACAGAGAGTGACGCTTCAACTTCAACTAAACAAGCAACAGCTATAAAGGAAACAACTGGAAAGCGTCAACGCATTTTTAAGGAATCGTACATCCAGTTTGGTTTTAAATGTACAGTGTTGAATTTTGAACAACGTCCACAGTGCGTTGTTTGTTCGGAGGTTTTGGCAAATGAGAGCATGAAGCCGGTCAAACTGAAAAGGCACCTAGAAACTAAGCATTCACAGTTAAAGAATAAAGATGAATCTTATTTTAAACGACTTGCCACCAAACTAACGTCACAGCAGGTTGATTTCCAAAAATACACTACAGTTAACCAAAAAGCCTTACAAGCATCTTTCGAGGTTTCCTTTTTGATTGCCAAAACTAAAAAACCTCACAACATTGGCGAGACGCTCATTTTGCCAGCTGCAATGAAAATGGTTTCGATCATGCAAGGAGAAAAGTATGCCAATGTACTGAAAACAATTCCACTATCAAGTGACACTGTTCATCGTCGTATCAATCTACTTGCTGATGATATCAAAATACAACTTATAGATCGCGTGAAAGGGAGTCCCTATTATGCTATTCAGCTGGATGAAAGCACTGATGTAGCTAATGTAGCTCAACTTCTGATATTTATCCGATACCGATATGAAAACGACATATGCGAAGATTTGTTATTTTGTCAGGGATTAGAAGGAAGAACAACCGGTGAAGCAATTTTTAATGCAGTTAATACCTTTTTTGAACTACATGACATAAAGTGGGAATATTGTGTATCTGTGTGTACAGACGGCGCAGCTGCATTGACCGGCTCCAAAACAGGATTCAAAGCAAAAGTAACTGAGATTGCACCTCACGTAGGCTTTGTTCACTGTATGATTCACCGTGAAGCCCTTGCAGCAAAACATTTGCAACCAGATGTAAATAAAGTGTTGGAACAAGTCGTAACAATAATAAATTTTATTAAAGCTCGCGCATTAAACAGTCGCCTTTTCAAAATAATGTGTCGTGAAATGGGATCAGAATACGAAAATCTACTGTTACATACGGAGGTCAGGTGGTTATCGCGAGGAAAAATACTCCGACGTGTATTTGATCTCAAAGATGAAATCAGAATATTTCTACTTGAACGGGAACCAAAGCTAGCGGAATATTACTTGAATGAAAATTGGCTGGCAACAGTTGGCTATCTTTCGGATATTTTTGAAAAACTTAACGATTTAAATCAATCGTTGCAAGGGAAGAGTACAAATGTATTGATTTTAGCTAACAAAATAAAAGCTTTTTGTAGGAAAATAAGTTTGTGGATAGACGAAATCAGTGCTGAAAACTACGAGATGTTTGCATGTTTGGAGAAATTTTCTGAAGAAAACAATATAAAGCTCGAAGAAGAAATTAAAACCAAAATCATGATGCATCTTACAAACCTTAAGCAAGACTTGGAAATAAGATTCCCAGATACGTCACACGGCGACCAATGGATAATTAATCCATTCACTTGTGATCTTAACACTGTGAAGATGAACTTAAAAGAAAAGGAGCAGCTGATCGATTTAATGTCCGATGAAAGCCTTCGATCTATTTTCAAAACCACGGATCTATCCAAGTTCTGGATAATGACGGAAAAGGAATATCCACTGTTATTCAAAACATCTCTGCTGAAATTGCTGCCATTCGCATCTACATACCTTTGCGAGACAGCTTTCTCCAGATTAACTGCTATAAAAACAAAATATCGCTCCAGACTTAACGTAGAACCTGATTTGAGGGTGTCTGTTTCTGATAATATATCACCAAGAATTAATAAACTGACTGCAAGTGTGCAAGCACAAGGTTCACATTAGTTTGTAAGGTTACGTATATGTACCTTCTTTTTAAATAAAATATTAAAATAATTGCTTGTCTCATTTAATGCCATCATAAATATTACTCGTATGTTAAATGCATATTTTCTAGTTTGCTCTAATATTACTTTCCAAAATAAATAAATTCTTCAATATAAATAATTTACGAAATAAAAACAGCTAACTTCGTTACCTGAACCCACCTTTGCACTTGTTAACTTAGTGATTTTTTTTCTGGGGTCGCTCATAACTCTTTTTTGAATTTTGGGGTCGCAATATCAAAAAGGTTGCGGAACGCTGCCTTAGACGATTGTTGGATTTCGTGACAGTTGTACAATGGGGAAATTTCCTCGCGGGCAAAATATTTTTGACACAAAGTAAAAGCCTATCTCCTTTGTAACATTACTGTAATGTTTTTATCATAATAAGACGCGTTTAACTTTTTGAAATTTGTTGTATGACTTGATTACATGTGTTACAAGGTAGATAAACTCGAGTTTTTCTAAAACTGTAGGAGAGTAATATTATGTTTATGTATTTTTCAACGCCACGACTTCATAATCTACAAAATAAATAAACTATTTTACAAGAAAAAAAAGGAGAGTAATTTTGTGATAGGTATTTTTTATTATCTACCGTTTTCTTTCCCGGGAACTGACTTACCGTACCCATAATCTCAGTACGGTTATAGGACTTTAGGATTTACGATAGTTCTTATTTGAAACTCAGTAATATTAAAATTTAAATTTCAACTAAAGTTTTTGGTTTTCAGAGCGTTAAAAAACTTCACCGAAGTCTATAAATCTAGTGCTTATGACAGTACGAGAAGAGAATTTGCCGAATTTCGTCACAGGATGTGTCGTTTGGCAAAGAAATGAAAGTATCGAGAAAATGAGAATTCTGCTGAAATTGATTTTACCTCTTGCCTCCGGCGACGCGACCTTCTATTACCTACTTTATTTCACTCGCCATCCCATTACCAAATAGAAGAAATAATAATTTCACATTTTGACAATAATTTGCTTCTTCATAAAAAAATCCAAGAAAATATCAAACCTAAGAGAAAAATCTTTGTTTTACCATAATCCGAAAAAAATGTAGACTCCTTGTTAGGTTATAGGACCATAGTTTCTGAACAAAATTTTTATGAAAAACCTTTTACATCAATTCGATACCAGAAAGGTGTTGAAAATCTCTTTCAGGACTTTAAACAAGAATTCAATTCCCTTTCAAATTTAAAACCCGCATTGTAATTCCTTTAGATACAGGCTCCACAGCCGCGATACACTGACCAGATAGTGTCTAAGAGGAAAATTGAAAAGCCTCTGCTAGCTTCTAGAGACTAGTGTCGAGGAATGAGATTGCACCGAGTTACAGAATAGAAAATCCCAGTCTTAGCGCTTGGCTCTAAATGCAATGCGTTCCCTGTAATTTAGAAGAGACGTTTATCTATTTTATTTTAATTGAAACTCTGTATAATGCATATTCAGAATGTGTGAATTAAAGGAACATTCCCTTTTGTATTTAAATTCAAGAGAAGTGTTAGATGTAACTATTTGCAACAACACGCTCTTGTCGTATGTAAATAATCCTAAGATTAGTTTCTTTATCTACAGAAATGTAATAATAATAAAAGAGGTAGACTTGGTGTTCCGTTGGGTACCCTGGGACCGATAACACTGTTTCGGGAGCCGTAAGATAACCTGTGAAGCAATGTAATGTGTGTATGTAATAAATATATTTTAAATGAAAATGCATGAAAAGATTGCTATGGAATATTACGGGATTATGAATTTGGATTATGTAATTTTGTTAAGGTGTGGTGTACAAATAATTATTAAAGTTTGACGCTTCCAGTACAGGACATCCTTCAAAAACTATTGGACCAGAGTTTGTCTTGGCCATACATTTTCCCTGTATAAAAAAGTACTTTGTACATACATCCTCGGCATTCATCCAATATCAACCTTTTTTCTTTCTTCACGGGTTGCCTTACTTCTCCCGGAACGGTGTTATTGGTCCCAGGGTACCCAGCGGAAGACCAAGTCTTCCTCTTTAAGCCGACGGTATTTGTGACACTATATATAACGAGTGGCCAGGTATAACTTAGATGGAAAAGCCTCTAAGTTAGTCGGATTATGTACATAAGTTTTTTAATTATAAAAAACCCATTGTCAACTTATCTAAACCAAATTCTATACCACAGACTCTATTTTTTGAGTTCTCGTGAATTACTTGACATTCAATCCTTACTTTGATAAATCTTATGTCAGATTTCAAAAACGAAATGGACGAAGCTATAGTAAATTATAAAAAAAATTATCATATTATTTTTCCAAAACTTTAATTATGCGATCATCACTTTATGTTATTGAGTGTACCTATATCCGACACTGTGGCTCCGCCCGCCCTTTGTCGTCACACCCTGTTACACACTATTAATGAGCTTAAAACATAATTTTCAATGCGGTTTAACTACTTTGCCAATAAACTTATTGCAGCAATCGCATTTATTTGAGGACAGCATGTTAAATAATTGTAAAATAATTATTATAAAAATATTGAATTATATTTTTAATGGAGACCCCTTTTTAGGGTTCCGTACCCAAAGGGTGACAACGGAAACCCTATAACCAAGGCTAGACTCCGCTGTCCGTCCATCCGCCATTCACAGGGCTGTATCTTTTGATCCGTAATAGGTAGACACTTGAAATTTACGTAGTGTGTGTTACTATAGCCGCTATAACAACAAATAATAAAAATAAAATTAAGTTAAAACTTAAAGGCTATTAACCATACAATAAAAGTGTTTTTCGGGATTTTTTGCTAGATCTTATTAGGCAATTGAAATTTTCAAAGTGTGTGTATCACTATAACCGCTATAACATGAAATAATAAAAATAGATAAAGTTAAAAATTAAAGGGGATCCCCATACAGGAAACGTGTTTTATTCGGCGTTTTTTGCTCTGACATTAGTGCATACAATTGAATGTACGGAACCTTTCGTTGGCCGGTTTTTTCATTACTTTTAACAGCCCCACATTCATTATTATGACATTTTATGAAACAGAAATATGTAACAAAAAACTCATTATCTAACCTAACCTAGCCGAGATATTAAAATACATGTTATTTTCTCCTAACACAACCTAAAGCTCATAATTATAATAATAAAACCGCATTATTTAAAATACAAACTACGAATCAAATTATAAATATTTGTTTGCCTGCAGAATTGTTATATGAAATTCAGAGTGTGACCACGTTTTTCATGAAATGGCTTTCTGTGTTGGAGGTCGATGAAAAACAAGCATGCCACCGCAGCAGTCTGCGGTCTGGGAATTCATTTTCCAAAATTTATTACATTTCGATAATCTGTTATATTCATCCGGATCCACCAGTAACTATTATTGTCATCAATTATTATTACAGTGCCTACAAAACGAATGCAAATAAAAAAAACTTTTTAATCACCGCTCAGTGGTTTTTATTACTATGGAATTTGTGGAAAAATCATGGGAAAATTAAAACAGTCATAGACGTCAAATCCCTAAATGTGTTAATCTTTACTGGTTATGATTTTTAACATGTAAAGATAATTTAAAAGTCTATTGTTCTGAGTGTAGTTTTAAAATTTGTCAAATTGCATATCATACAATCATTGGATTGTTATATATGGCTACCTCTACTTAGAATTTACGCAAAATCATTCAGATTCCTTCTGGATATGCAAAAGAATTGAATAGTATGGGGCAGTGATGAATAATTCCACTACGCTAAGTAAGACAGAACTATAGAATATTTCCAGTGCCAAGAAGTAATCTACAAAATGTAAGCGGATCACGTCAGCTTATTTGTGTTTGTTATGAGATCTCGGCCCCTTGGCGCCTGAACTGCACTTGGTTTAATAAACTTATGTATTGCTCTTTGCAGAAGTCAAAAAGGCTCTGTGGATTTGACAGCATTAACAGTGGTTAAGTAACCAATCGAAATAAAATACATTTTCGGAGTTGGTAACTCATGATGTTTTCTTACTTCATTAAGTATTATTATAAACTAGCTTTCCACCCTGAGTTACTCCTGAAAATTTTTAAAATGTGAAATAAGAATTTATCCAGAAATAATTCCTATGTCAATTTACACTTTTGCATTTGTATTATATATTATTAATTATCACAACACCATATCATTTTGAACTAAATTCTTATTTAGGTATATAATCCGATAAGAAAATTGATCGTTAGATATTCTCAAAAATATCATCAGCTTCGAAGACCTCAAAAAAGATACAAAAAAGAAAATAAATAAATAATTGTCATTATTAGAAACATTTTAGTATAATTTTCTTTCAATTCCTTGAATATCAATTTTTTTAAATCTGCGAACAAAGAAGTTTATATGTTGAAAGCACCTTTACTTCTAAGAAACGTTTGGAATCTTAAATCTCAAAGCCTATTTATTTACAGGGGATCATAATACAATTTTATTCGAGTCACACGCTTTGTGTTAAAATTCAGCGTAGGTACTATCGAAGCAGTTCTCTTTGAGAGAGATCTAGATGTGCATCGTCTTGGATAAGTTACAAGTCAGTAACGACACGGCACCTGAATTACTTAAGGTACTGGTTTTTAACTTACGACATTGCCTTTTTAATTTATGTACCAATGAGTTTTTATAAAAAATAAACTTATGCAGGTACATAATCCGACAAACCACACTTAGAAGCTTTTAAATCTAAATATAATTCTTGCCACTCATTAGGCAAAAAGTCACTACGCTCTATCGTAGGTATAGCCTCACAATACCATCGGCTAAAAAGTTGTTTTATAATTGTGTAGTTAAGATGATAACCCCGAGAAAGAACTCTCACTAATGAACATTTATTGTTTCAAAGAATTAACTAAGTATACAGTTTTAATCTAAAATAAATTTGGTCCGCGTGGCATGGTGGCAAGAACGCTGGCTGCATTTTGTTATATATTATCTTAGAGCCGACCTGTGGCTGAATGAGTGAGGCTTTGGCCTAAGAAGATAGACAACAAAAATGTACAGACTTTAAGATGGTGACTAGAAATAAATGGTTTTACTAAAACAGTTATATTTATTTACAAACAACACAACATGGCGCTGCGTATTAATAAATAAAGACGGCAACCGATGTGAAATTAAATAAGTAATAAGAAAATTCATCAATTATGGCGGAAGAGAAAAACGTGTCGGCTGATGTGCTTGGATTAAATGACGCAATGTCGTCGTGTGGCATCATGGGATTAAAACCCCCAGAAAATCTAACTGATCTATCATCAGAAGGTTTTAAAAAATGGAAACAACGATTCGACTTATACAGAATCGCATCCGGAGTTATGAAAAAACCGGGTGAGGTGCAGGTAGCCTTGCTGTTACACTGCATGGGTGAGTCTTGTATAGACATTTATAACACATTTTCCATATCAGAGAATGACACAAAGAATTATGAAACAGTAATAAATGAATTTAAAGAATATTTTGTACCCATAAAGAATGAAAGCGTTGCATCGCACATATTTTTCACAAGAAATCAGAAAAGGCAAGAAAGTTTTGACAATTATTTAACAGAATTGAGAAAATTGAGCAAAGAATGTGAGTTTGGAAGATTACAGGACAAGATGATCAGAGACAGAATTGTAGCAGGAATTTATGACACTAGAATGAAGGAAAGATTACTCTCAGAATCCAGTTTAACATTGACAAAGGCTATAAAAATATGTAAGGCTGCAGAGTTAGCCAGTGAGCATCTAAAAGTAATAGAAAATCAACCAAGTGACCCCAGTGTGTCTGCGGTTAGGAACAAAAATTAAGCCAAAACAAAGATTTTATTCAAAACAAGAAAATTCTTCAAATAATAACTCAACATTTAATACTGAAAACAATTGGAATAGTAAGAAATATACATCATGGAGAAATAATAATCATATATCATCACAGAAGCCAGAGTGGAAATGTCAACGGTGTGGATACACTCATCAGAAGAACAAGTGTCCGGCCTACAACAAAAAGTGTATGAAGTGTTATAAAATTGGTCATTATGCATCGATGTGTAAGACAGGTCGTATTAAAAGTGTACAGGTATTTCAAGATAATAAAATAACCTCTGAAATTTGTAATAACAATGTAAGTTTAGGACTTGTTAGTCTGAATAATTTGAAAACATGGTTTGAATCAGTTTATCTGACAGATTATAATAACTATTTGTTGAAATTTAAGATTGATACTGGAGCACAATGTAATGTCATACCTAAATATATTTGTAGTAATTTACACTTAAAAATCATGCATTCTACTGTAAAGTTGACAAATTATAATGAACAACCAATTGATACTCTGGGCAAAGTTATGTTAAATTGTAAAATAAATAATAAAATAAGTTTAATTGAATTTCAGGTTACAAAAGGAAATTTTTCACCTATCTTAGGTTTACCAACATTAATTGAGTGTGAATTGATTAAAAGAAATATAGATGTCATGGAGGTAAATAACTTGGATATATTAAATAAAAGTCAGATTTTGAAAAGTTATAGTGAATTGTTTAATGGGATTGGTAAAATCAACAATTATGAATATGAAATAAAGTTGAAACAAAACATACAAGGTAAGATAGAACCATGTCGCAATGTACCTTTTAAATTAATGTCACAATTAAAATCAGAATTAGATAAAATGGAAAGTTTGGGTATAATATCTAAAATAGAAAAACCCACACAATTAGTTAATTCTTTGGTTATGACTAAAAAACCAGATGGGTCAATCCGGGTTTGTTTAGATCCACAGTATCTCAATAAACAAATACAGAGAGAACAATTTATGATACCTACTCTAAATGAAATTACATCTAAATTAAATGGTAGTAAAATATATAGTGTACTCGATGCGAACAAGGGTTTTTGGCAAATTAGTTTGAAGGATGTGTCAAAAGAACTCACAACCTTCAACACACCTTATGGGAGATATATTTCAATAGGCTGCCATATGGTTTAAATTGTAGTGCTGAAATTTTTCACAGAGTGTTCTCAGATATTTTTAAAAACATTAATGGAGTGGAAATATATATAGATGACATATTAATTTATGCAAAAAACATACAGGAACATGATAGGATATTAGAAAAGGTACTTAAAAGAGCACAGGAGACTGGTATAAAATTTAATATTAATAAGTGTCAAATAAAGGTTTCTAAAGTAAAGTATTTAGGACATATAATTTCATCGGAAGGGATACATGTAGATAGTGATAGAGTAAAAGCTATTAAAAATATGCAAGAGCCAGTAACACAAGTTGAATTATTGAGATATCTTGGCATGATTAACTATGTATCAAAATTTATACCAAATGTTTCAGAAATAACGGCTCCTTTGAGACAATTAACAAAGAAAGACATTCCTTTTATTTGGGGTAGTGAACAAAAAGATTGTTACAATAAGTTAAAGGAATTGCTAAGTAGCTCTCCGGTTTTAGCATATTTTGATATAAATAAACAAATAATTTTGAGTGTAGACGCATCAAAAAGCGGATTAGGTGCAGTAATGTTACAAGAAAATAAACCAGTTGCATATGCTTCTAGAGCATTGACAGTTACAGAGCAAAATTATAGTCAAATTGAAAAAGAGAGTCTAGCAATACTATTTGGATGTACCAAATTTTATCAATATTTATATGGTCAAGAGTTCATAGTGGAAACTGACCATAAACCATTGGTCTCGATATTTAAAAAACCATTAAATAAAAGTCCAATTAGATTACAAAGAATAAGAATATCATTACAAGGTTTTGATTTTGAATTAATGTATAAGCCAGGAAAACAGTTGATAGTAGCTGATCATTTGAGTCGCTCCTATATAAATGATAAATGTAAGTCAAGTGAGGTTGATATTCAAGCTCATGTTGCAATGATATTAGACGGATTTATTGTCACAGATAAGAAATTAAATTTAATAAAAGAGGAGACCATTAAAGATAGTGAGTTACAAAAAGTGTTGAAATATATAAAAGAGGGATGGCCTGATAATAAATATAATGTGGATAGTTTAGCTAAAATTTATTATAGCTACAAAGATGAGTTAAGTGAATGTGATAATTTAATTTTCAAAGGGTCACAATTAGTGATACCTAAGAGTTTAAGACAAGATATGTTACAAAGAATACATTATGCTCATTTAGGGATTAAAAAATGTAAAATGTTAGCTCGCAAATCTCTTTATTGGCCATCTATGAACAAACAAATTGAAGACTTAATATCTAATTGTAATACATGTAAAGAATTTCAAAATAATAATAGGAAAGAAACAATAGTAAACAAAGAAATACCGGACTTACCTTGGCAAATTGTGTCAACAGACATATTTTTCTTATTTGGAAAACCGTATCTTATTGTAGTAGATTCATATAGTAAATATGTTGAGTTGGCAGAATTAAGAAACTTATCAGCTAATTGTACTATTCAAAGCTTGAAAGAAATTTTTGCACGGTATGGAATACCAGAATGTTTATATTCAGATTCAGGAACTCAATTTACAAGTGTAGAATTCAAAAAGTTTACTGATAACTGTAATTTTGTTCATAAAATCACTAGTCCACAACACCACCAAAGTAATGGTCTAGCAGAAAGATATATACAGACAGTTAAAAGAATATTAAAGAAATTATCATATGAAAATAAAGACATGTATCTAGGGTTATTATTGTATAGAAATACACCCATTGATAGTGAAGGTAGGACTCCAACAGAGTTGTTATTTAACAGAAGTGTTAAAAATATTTTACCTTATTTTAAAAAAGGAAATAACATTGTAAATCATAAAAGATATAAAAAAGTGTTAAAAGATAGGCAGATAAGACAGAGTCATTATTATAATAGGGGTTGTAGAACTTTACCTGTTTTAGAAAAAGGTGAATCAGTAAAAATTACAGAGGAAAATTCTCCAGTTCCTCATAGAAGTGGTATAGTTGTTGGAAAGGGAGAAAATGTAAGGTCATATGTAGTTAAAACAGAAGATGGTAATAATATAATAAGAAATAGGAAGAGTTTAATTAAAGGTGGCAAATTTATTCAAAACTATAATTATATAAATGATTCACTCGATGATAGTGTTTGTAATGAAAATAACTGTAATCAAAATGTAAGAGATACTTCAGACTCTGTACCTAAAGTTCCAAATATACCTATTAATAAAAATACCTACTATACAACTAGATCAGGTAGAATTGTAAGAAAACCTAAATATTTAAAATAAATTAAGTTTTTTCTTTATGTATTAATTTTAAGGTTGAGTTGCCTACTTTATGTTATTAATTTGTTTTCCTATATTGTTTTACTTTAAAAGAGGAAGGATGTTATATATTATCTTAGAGCCGACCTGTGGCTGAATGAGTGAGGCTTTGGCCTAAGAAGATAGACAACAAAAATGTACAGACTTTAAGATGGTGACTAGAAATAAATGGTTTTACTAAAACAGTTATATTTATTTACAAACAACACAACACATTTCCTCGCTGTATAGCTATGCTAATTCTCTGGTCGAAGAAAGAGCCAGCCCTCTTGTCACCGGTAGCGCCGACAATTTTTGGTGTTATATCTTTATAAAATTTTTTGGCACTCAGCCCCCATGAACCTAGAGTCTCTACTGCAAACGGCACAAATATATTATCTTTTTCAATTTGTATATATTTGCGCCGTTTGCAAGTCTCTGCTGTTTCGGCAGCTGCCCCGGCTCTTATCGAGAGATGTGAGGGCGCCAAGGTATCAACACAAGTTGCGTCCCATACTAGGGCCTTCCCCCTCTCCCAAGGCACCAGCGTCATGCCATCCGGTCTCTTGCCATCAACACGTACAAGACCACAGGGTTCCAGCATAGCTGTTACATTGATGGTGGCAAGAGCCCGTTTAATAACTTCATTTAAAGACCTCCACTTTTTTGGCAGCAAAGTCCATGGAGGCCGAGAGCATTGACGTCGCTACTACACGGACATTTATGTGGCATGCATATCGATGCCCCGAGACGTATGCCTAATTGTTAAATCATTGCCGTTTCAAAAAGCATAGAGTAGGTTATAAATAAAGTTTTCCTACTTCTTTCTTTTAGTTACATTTTTACATCAAAGTCGTAAAAATAAAGATATTGTTCCCAATAACGAGATAGTTGTTAAAGCTCTGCAAGTTGGTGTATGTACGTGAGTCGTAACAACAGTACGTGTAGAGTATTCTACGGTTGGTATTTTGCTTGCGTTTTTATTTTTATAATCATGAATTCTGTGCATATTTTTCTAATGACTTTTCATTGGCAACAGCAATTAGTCGCACTTAACCTAGTTGTATTCTAGTTGCTCGCAAGCAAATGACATTTCTAGTATGATTCAAAAACTGTTTTATTTATGGCTTAGCTGTTCGGTAGGCACTCTAGCGTCGTCGGTTGTAGTTGTGAGTTTAGTTGCGTTTTATTAGAAAGTGTTATGCAATCCACTGCAGTTGCATAAATTCCGTGATAAGACTGAGCGGATCAGGATCAGCATAGAGGCCTACCATGAATTTCATCAAATACTAAAATGTCAGTGCTGAAAATGACTTGTACTTGACTGTACAAGTGAAAGAAGAAGTGAAATATTTTATTTCTCGTTGCTGTAATATTTTTTTAAACTCCTACTCTCTCCGTCTTAAGCTTGTTTTAACTCAAACCTCTTTATCATGGTCACCACGTTCGTAAACCCTCACAAATTCCATCAAAAACTGCGAACAAAAATTTAGAAAGCATAGTAATTGTAATAAAATACCTATCCAAATTTGACGTGTAAACACAATGTTTCACGGGGATACCGCTTGTCTGTGCACAAATTAACTTCATTACACCCTTCGTTGGTAGCGTTTTCCGGACGTGGTCATCAGACGATCGCCTATTATCGATTTTAACCCAAAATATTATTTAGCACTGCGTATTCGTACAGGTTTCCTTTCATGTATTATCGCCGTATATTAAATTTTCTTTAGATTTCAATAAGGGTGAATGTGGAATAAATAAAAAGGTACATTTTGAAACTTGGTTAATTTGATTTTTCTATATATTAATTTAACGAGGGATACTTTAATTTCTAGAAGTGATATGAAATTACTTTCTTTGTGAAATTATCTCTCTTTCTCTGAAACAAAAATTAGGGTGGTTTGGTTTAGGAATGGTCAAAGATTCAAAATTATAACATCTTATTTCATAAATCGGTCACGTTTAACTATTCATTGTATTATATTGCAATGTATCTTAGCAGCAGAAGATCAAAGGCCAAAAATTAACCATATCTCTACAGCCTATATAGTATGGAATCATGCCTCTGACAGATATCTATTTTATGTAAAAGTATCACAATAACTTACTTACTCTTAATTGACATATGTCATAGTAATTTACATTAACTATGTAAATGTAAGATGTAAAGTAACCAGAAGTGTTTTATAGTCAGGAAGACATAATTTTCACTTTTCCATAATTTTTTTAGCAAGTTTATGGAAATATGCATATTATTTCACAATATAGGAAACGGAAGAGAACCCCTTTTACGCTCAGATTTAATCCAACGTTTATGTAAATCGACCTTCGTCGCCCATACGCCTGAAATGGTTCCGAGGCTCTTAGTAGCGCGGTAATGGATTGCTACACCGTATGCAAATTATAAAATTTTGCCATATTAAAACATGTTTCGTAAAAGAATACTCATTATACTACAGTCAGGGTTGTCTAGTAGTAATAGCATAAATTTACATAATTAAACTTAATAAAACCAATATACATATTACTACGGAACCCTACAAATAAACTAAATTAATTAATAATTAATAAATGTACAAAATCCGACAAACCACACAAATACCATCAAAAGGGCTCTTGCGTCAATAGACGTCCCTGCTCTCCTAGAGCCAACGGGAATTATCCGGGAAGACGGCAAGAGACCCGATGGAATGACTCTGATTCCCTGGGAGCGAGGTCGGGCCCTTGTATGGGATGCTACGTGCATGGACACATTAGCCCCGTCTCATCTCAGGGAAACAGCAATCAAAGCGGGAGCTGCGGCGGAAATCGCAGAGTCTAACAAACGGCGCAAATATAGTTCAATTGTTGAAAACTACAAATTTGTGCCGTTTGGTGTAGAAACTCTAGGTCCATGGGGTTCAAATGCCAAAAAATTTATTAAAGATGTATCCCCACGACTGATCATCTCTTCTGGTAACAAAAGGGCTGGCTCCTTCCTCGCTCAACGAATCAGCATCGCGATTCAGCGGGGAAATGCAGCCAGTATTCTTGCCACTATTCCACGCGGACCTGGTTTATTTAGTTATTTTTAATCTTTACATCTATATTAGTAACTTCGTAGAAACACAAACTTCATTGTGGCTGTACATCGCGTCGATAGATATTGCATCGCAATACTTTCTCAATACTGAAACCTCTATCGCGCTAGTGAAAATATTTAATAGATTGGCATATGTACCTACAACTTTTAGTTTAGTTGGAGAATATTTCCTTTTACTCTCAGTCATTGGATTGTTGTGTATAGCCACTTCTATACCACCACACTCCAGACATTTTGATATCGTCATATCAAAACTTGCAATCAACCACGCTTCATCATAGCTAGGTTATTTGGATGTATACCTACTGCATCGCATTGCCAACGGTGAGCTTGGAGATTAAACTGGAAGACATGGATTAAATCCTCACTAAAATCCTAGCACCAGTTTTTTAAAGAATATACACTTCAATCGACTTCTCATGCTATTATAGACCCATTAAGTGCAGCAACAGGCTTGCCATCTGTTCTGTTTAATATGGACAACTTGCTAATTGTGTCTACTAATAAATTGTGATACGTTGCAATATTTGCTTTTGGATTCCGTAGCAAATGGCATACGATTGTCTCTACCCCTCTTGACATAAAAGGCGTGATGACAGATAGATAGATTAGCGTATAAGTGTTCGTTAAAAACTATAACAATTTAAAGCTAGATAACAACTCTGAGAGCAATCAACATTCAATTTGGAGTTAGAAATCTACAAATAAAACGGTAGTAAAACTAACTCTTAATTAGTAGTCAGCCCTGTAGAGGTAAAAGCATAAACACAAGTCGCTAACGAAGCGAAGCGGACCCTGCACAAATTTGCAATTTCGATTGGGGAGTTTGCGTGTAGAACACACATTGTATACACCTCCCCTTCTGTTGAGTGATGGCAATTTGTTATTCCGTTCAGGAAAAATAATGTCTAAGTATCTGTAGAATGCAAAACATCTTTTTACTGAGTATGGATGTTAGTTTTGTTTTAATTAAAATATGCCAATTTCACTTCGATTTGTTAACAATAATTAAGTGGCTTAAGATTAATAAATTTTATTATTATCACATGTATCTCTCTAAATATCGAATCGAAATGGGTTTTTCATTGTTACCATTAAAAAACTTTGATACAGCATTTATTATTCTGGAACTTGCTTCAACCTCATGCAAAACTTGCAAAAGCAATATTATAATATCAAGTGAATGCGACCGACTCATTGGACATACATATACCTTGAGGTCCCGGCTTCAACTTCAGTCCTTACTCGAGCCAAAAAGCTTAGCACCAAATGTTCTAAACGATTTCTCGTGTTTCAAAGGTACGTAACCATGCTCATACTTTCTAAATGTGGCTACTGCTATTGGAATATTTCAGGCCATCACGTGAATTTATATAAGAACTTTATTTCCCTTTGGCTCAATTTTAGGAGCACATATTGTACAAAATTATTGAAAAAGAGTGAGACTCAACAAAAGTTTCATACAAAAATCCTTCAGTAAGCATTAGTCAGAGCTAACTGGTCACGTGTATAAGTCACACTAGGCTAGGTAAAAGTCGTTACGAACCAGACGGGTTGCGTGAACCGTCATAACGATTTTTTATACCTTTCCAATCTTGCTTTAGTATTTTATGATTTCACCTCTTTGCTGACTTCGTTGCTTATTTATTTTCATGATATATTAATTTCAGTTACCTGTGTATTTTTAATTAAATACATTAATTCAGTGCCGTTTGTTCTCTCTATGTCGTTTGACATCAAGTTTAGCCCAGTGGTCATTTAATCCATGACACAGCCTGTCCCGGATCGATTTCCAGGTCGAGAAAAATATTAGTATTCAGTTCGAGTCACAGATGTTTTGCCTACGATTTCTTTGGCCATTAGCCCAGCGGTCATTTTATCCATGACACAGCCTGTCCCGGATCGATTTCCAGGTCAAGAACAATATTAGTATTAATTTCGAGTCACGGATGTTTTGCCTTTGGTACAATTAGCACAAGGGCAGGTTGATTTCGGACTAAAATAGTATGTTTAATTTAACTAACAAAGGAATTGTGTCGGACCCGAACTCTCAGAAATGGATGAAGAGCAGGTATTCTGATCACTACCGCATATTTCATTTCTGTCTCATCCATACTAATTATAAATGCTAAACCGCTGAACTGATTTTGTATTTTTAAAAGTTGATATAGAGAAAGCTTAACCCAATAAGTGGGTATAATAGAGAATCAAAGATAGTAGGGGCACCACGACCCACGAGTGAACAGCTAGTATACCTACCTAAGTCACCTACGGAACTTCCGAAATTAAACTCTTAAAAATGGAGGAAATATTTAATTTCTCTGAGTGACTCTGCCACCGCTCAATTTTTAGCGAATGTGTCGTTTTTAACCGACTTCGAAAAAAAAAGAAGGAGAAGGTTCTCAATTCGGACCGGTTTTTTTTTTTTTTTGTATGTATGTACATCGATTACTCCGCCAGTTGTGAACCGATTTTGATGGTTTCTTTTTTAATCGACAGATAATTCTTCCGGATTGGTCCCATTTTTATCTCATAAAAATTGGTTCTTTAGTTTTTCTGAAATTTTGAAAAAACTGACCTTATAAGTCAATTTTTCGTAATATCTCGATGAAATATGTACCGATTTTGACGACTTATTTTTTTAAGGATATAATAATTTCTGGACATTATCTCACAGTCATATGACGAAAATCGGTTCAGTAATTTTTCAGAAATTCAGTAATTTGTCTCTGTTTACTGCTGAAAATTATATCAGAGAAAAGCCTTAGCAACGGTTGCTATTGACACGAAGTTGTCAATTTTCGTATCGACGGTGGTCTAGCGGCTAAAGGTATGGGATGCAGCGCAGGATGCACATTGCTCGAGGTTCAAATCCCATCCAACGCAGTATTTTTTTTAATTTTCCATCATTTTTTTTTTGTTGCGTTATTATTTATTTCTCAGGGCAACAAAATCACTTAAAAGGGAAAAATAAACCTTTTAAAAAAAAGTGTACCGACTTCAAAAATTTGCACTGAAAAGTAAGAAATAATAAAAATTTCGTCGTAGAATTTGAAGACGGTTGGTGCCAAATTAGAAATAATTTAGTACCCAAATTCACTAATCTAGATAATTCATTAGGAACCTACGATCATCAGTACAAACACAGATAATATTGAACAGATCTTTATGTCCCTAGATGTTTACTTAATTTTGTATCCTAATTTGGCACCAACCGTCTTCAAATTCTACGACGAAATTTTTATTAATTCTTACTTTTCAGTGCAAATTTTTGAAGTCGGTACACTTTTTTTTAAAAGGTTTATTAGAATCCAGTGATACACAAATGTTGCACCATTGAGCATGTAAAACGTCTACACAGTCTTCAGAAAAAACAGAAATTCTTCTATTTTAAGAATTTGCAATTTTGGGCTAAACACACGCTAAACATGGAAGTTGTTACTATATTACATAAAGGCCGTGATGGCGCGTATCTAAAAAATGTGACAAAGTTGCAATAAATCGAGTATACTATCGTAAAAATGTTTTATGTCAAACAACCGAACTTCCGTAGAATTTCTATAACAATGTTGTTTTACGACTTGAACGTTAGTTATTGATGTTTGACTTTTATTATTTTATACACAATCTGAATTTTAATAAAATAATCAAAACGAAGAAGAAGAAGAAAAAAAGAAGGAATTGGACCTTCTCGTATTATGTTTAAAAAATATATATGCGCTAAGTCTCAACAACGTTTTCTTCGACGTAGTATTTTATAGAATAAGATGGTAAAGAATCAATAAAATTCTTTGATCGACTTTTCGGGTTGTAAAACCGTTTACTGTTATTCCCATGGCAGCACTTTTTTCTGTTGCCTATATACAGGTGTCCCGTAACTAGTGGTCCAAACTTTTGGTGATAGAGAGAGTCATGACCAATCAGGAAAAAAACATTTTTTTGTATCCCGGACAGTTTAAAAATTAAATGATATAACTTTATTCTCAAAATCTTCGAGTTAAATTGAAATATTTTCTTTATGTCAGGGAATAGAATAAATAGTAGTTTGTCCTTCTGATGAAGACCTGAAAAAATTTGTCGCATTCATCAGAAAAAAAATTTTGCTACTTCTAAATTAATTTTAATCTTCAAAATTAAAAAAAACTTCAAAATTCAGGAACACTCGAGTTAAAACTAAATTAAAACAAGATTATTAAAAAAATGTAGGTATTCTGATCTTCAAGGGCAAGTATATAATATATGATGTACTGTACCTATTAATTATTTATTAGACCTTTAGTTGAACTAGATACTGCGGTCTTGAATCTGAATTCGATCTTAACAAGGAGGACATTACAAGGCCTAGCGATATAGTTAATTAAAATCCAATATTGTCAAATCAAAATGTATACCCCAGTTACCTAGTGGTGTGTATAATAAAGGTTCAGTTGCATTATTCCTTTGATTGTGATTCTAAGTTAGAAATTTATTAAAGGATTGTCAACCGATATTACAATTTATTTAATTGTAAATTGTAATGTAAATAATTTGTTAGTAAATATTTAATTTATTTTATTATCTATTAATTATATTCACATTACAGTTATCTTTAAAAATTAACTCGTAAAATAACAAATATGAATGACACTACTCAACTACATGAAGATATAAATAGATTCTCTCACTGGTGCCCAACTAAATGTTTTCATATAATTAAAAAGCAAATTTCAATATTTCAGGAAAGAACATAGAAGAAGTCATTCGAATTCGAGATATAGGAGTTATAATTGATAATAAACTAATATGCACATCACTTAAAGACAATATTATTAAATCAGCAAACAAATTATTAAAAATATTAAAAAACTTTCAACTAAAAGAATAGGTACTATATATTAGTTACGTGATTTCTGTAGTGTTGTCTGGTCACCTACTTGAAATAGTCAAAGAAAATATTGTTGAACATCTGTCATATCGTTTTAGACCACCTAACCAAAATAAATTGTATATTAGTAAAGATAAAATAAACCATTTTACAATGCAAAATCTAAGTAAAAGAAGAGATATGTTATTAAATATGTATATCCTTTCTACGTAAAATATTAAATGGTAAAATTGACTCTCCATCTATATTAATAAATTATTTTATTAATTGTCTATTATCTATTGTCTATGTCATAGTCTATTAATAAATGTTCCTTACATTTTAGCTAGAAACCCATTCCATTCCATGAATTGTTACAGTAAAACTAATTTAGGAAAAAAAACTCACCTGTACCTCGTTAATCCAGTCTCATTACAAATATGTAATTTGTATTATTGTTGAACCCTTAGTGTAAATAATTGTTTAATTATTTTTTTAATTTAATTATGAGCATGATTTGGTTGCCTATAATTAGATACTCAATTACAGCACTTAATTGTAATATAACATATTGTAAATACACTAGAAAAACACCTCTATACCCTTCCAATTTTCATATTTATGTCTTCAGTGGTTTAGGCTGTGCGTTGATTGTCAGTCAGTCAAATCGTGTTTTATATAGGTATTTATAGTTCCAAAAACTTATCTGACCCGGTGGCCAAAAGTGGAACTAATGATACAATAATAAGTAAATAAGTAAAATGTTCATGTTTCTTCTACGTATTGTTCTTTCTACCTAAAATGAATATGGCCAAGCGTTACAACGTACATATTACATACCCACTTTACATTGAAAAATCATTTTATTGGCAAAACATGCGACAACAGCGCCGCTGTCACTGGGCCAGATATGTTTGTGGAACTATAGATATATAACTGCAATTGGATATCATTATTTAACTTTAATTTTTTAATCTAATAATAATCTTATTTGTTATTAAAAATTTTTATGTTCTGACAATTTAAACGTCAATGTTATGACTTTTTGCCTTTGGATTAAAGAATCTGGAAAATCCTGAGCTTTTACTAGAGCTGAAATGATTTAGAAAGACACAAATTGAGCAATTTTCTGATTTTCGAAAATATTAATTTTTGATATTTTAGTAACTTAAACTCTAGACAAAATACGAGAGGTTTGATTGTTTTAATATTCTACTCGTAGATTGAAATCGGTAGGTAGGTACTTAAATCTTTTCAAAAATTAATCTCTCAATTGAACACATATTTTTAATTTAAAGCTCAAATCATTTGCAAAGCAATGGGGAGCGTATTAATTCGCTGACAATACTGACCGTGACAATCGACTGAATCGATGTTTACAGAGACAATAACAAATTATTCATACTATGTGATGGAATGTAAACAGAATATGATTGGTTATTAGCATATGGGGTGTTGGGGCAGTGCCAACATATATACCCCTTGGGACTTTTGGGAAGCAAGTGAGGGTTCCAGAGTACGAATTCGACCCCACGCTATTAACAAGACCGAACTTTGTTCCTTATACTGAACTTAATTTAATTAATTACAATCCCCTCCTTGTCTGACATTGGGGCGTGTAATCCATTTCTCTAAATATTATATCATGCTCTCGACTCGGATATCATGTTTCAACTGCTAACGAATTTAAAACTTGGACTTGCCAAAATTTCTGAGAATCTATCTATATTTATTTGATCTTGAGCCAAAATATATAAAAGATGAGAAATCAGGTTTTAATAAAGCTTTTACATTGATATTTTATGGCTAAAAAATTGCCAGTGAGTACAAATTGGTGTCCATGTCTTAATACAGAAAGAACTAGGTAACTACGAAGTGTAAAAAAGTAGTTCTATCTAGCTTCGGAGGGCAAGTAAAGTGCGGTTCGCACGTCTTCTGAAAATACAAAAGAAATGACATCTCTATTCAGGCACAACCTTGACCTCCGCACCGGTTCTTTCAATGTATCTACGTCACAGTAGGCCGTGATGTTATGTTTTTATGTATCAGTCTGCTGTTGTTTTCTTGTCTGCTGGGTTTGCAGACTTTGAGTATCATCAGTAAGCGTCGGAATAAAAGACAAATCTAATTTTCACATGACGGACCCACCGTATCTCTCGCAGATGTATTCAGGAGTTAGGCAAAGAGCAGCTACGAACTACGTACGACACACCTGGCGTTGCTACGGAGCAAACTCTTAATTTGATGACAATGAAATAAAATAAACACACAACCATATTTTTATATAGTTTATAACGTATAATGTTTATTTATTTGTTCTTATCTTCTTATGTTGTTAATATCTAAATGAAAAAGCTTTAACGCATACTTCCGGTCACGTGTCCACAAACTGTATGTGACGTCACTTCTAAGTAAATATAAAATAAATAACCACAGACTACTAGCTAACGATATTATAATAACTGTCTGTCAATCAGTCACTGACAAAGTTATTTTCTTGTTATTTTATCTAATCTGTGACCATAATTTTGTTCGTTACCAAGGTGTGACTTCATCATCGCGCCCAGAAATGAAAATATAAAATTATTTTATTAGGTATAATAAACCTTACAGGTATAATTTAAAAGTATTCCCAAAAATTGTCATCATCTATTGCCATTTGTAAAGTGACTGAGTGAATACTTGACGTCGGGCATGTGACGCTGAAAGGAGGGCACGAACGAGCATACATACGAGTTACATGATCTATTGGCAGAAACAGTACCTACAATAATTAATATAATAAAATAAAAGCTTTAAGTTGTTCCGAAGATCAAAATCTAGGATAATTACGGAATCTCAATTTACTGCTAAATAATAATTATGAAATCGCAGAGTCTAACGTCTAAAATTAGTGCCGTTTGGTGTAGAAACTCTAGGTCAGTGGGGTTCAAATGCCAAAAAGTTTATTAAAGATATATATACCCATACGAGTGATCATCTCTTCTGGTGACAGGAGAGCTGACTCCTTCCTTGATCAACGAATCAGCATCGCGATTCAGCGGGAAAATGCAGCTTGCCACAATTCCACATAGTTATTTTTATTGTTTAGATTAATAAAAAAACAAGAAAAAATATATAAACAATACAGAGTTTATTAATGCAATTATGAAATTCATGTTAAAAAAATAGGTATCCTATTTCATATACATATTCTAGATATCCATGCATACCAATTAATTCCATTGGCTGTATCTACGCTTTGTTTTTATTTCAGTGCACTTTTCGAATTTGTTAATACGAGCACGGTTGGTTAACGAAGGCATGCAACGCGAATTTGCAATTTTGATTGGGGCAATCGCAACGCTAACTGAATGTCCAGTTGTTATAATTTACTATGCTAAAAGGTTAAGAGTTAACTTGATAATTGTATGAATATTTCATAGTTTTATTGTTAATTAATTTAACAAAAGGCTTTATAAATTGACTAAATAAATTATCTTTAAATAAAATGTTATGAAAAGATTAAATTAATAAAATTGGGTGAAGAGTGTAATTAGGGGGAATATTAGGGAAAAATAAGTGGCAAAATACAAGACAAGACAAGACATGTATTTAGGCCCTCTTCAAATAGACAGAAATTTAGACGAATTAAATGGAAATAAAAAATAAAATTGATTGCACTAAAACGTGTAGGTAGATACGTCTCAATGTTACAAAATAAGGGATGTAGTTTAAACCCATATGACATTGTTTTTATCTCTGAGTATAATAAATTGTAGTATCAAAGTGCCTTGGGGATGGAGTAACAAGCATTAATGTAAGATAAATGCAGTAGAATGTGTTATATAAAGCGTATTGACCGCAATCAAAACGATGTCATTAGAAAAGAATGTGGAGTGAAATATGATGTGACTAACTTGAAGAATAGTAATTTTCACTGGTTTGAAAGAATGAAGAATGAAAGATTGACTAAAAAGTTATATAACTCTGAAGTGAAAGAAAATGCTTTTATTGAACATGTAAAAAATGTATTGATCGGAGGCAATATTATAAGTGTACACAATCGCCGAGCATGTATGAAAGGTATGATGAATATAAAAGAAGCGAAAGAGGTATGTAATGATCGTAACAAATGGCAATCGATTGTCTCTGCCACTCTGCCTATACTCCTCTTGGGATAAAAGGCGTGATGATAGATACATAGATAAAAGTGCCTACGTAAATATGAATGCTACCTTACATTGTGTCTAAATAGTCGAAGTAATAGAAAACTTTTCTACATAATAACACCTAATCATACTTAAAGGAATGAGCATCTGTTTTATATTTTCCAAGCAAGACTTCACGAGTTTCATTCGATTTATTTTATAGGTCATAAACAAAGCTAGCAACTTCTGCCACTCCCGCTTGACAGTTTATGGTAATAAGATTTTACGTGAATGTTAGTTGTGAATTTCCATCTATTTCTTTATAGCGAAAACTCTATCATTTATTATATTGTGAGATTCAGAATCATATACATTGTATATCTAATATAAATAACGCAATTTCAATATCCTTATACGGCAGCGCGGTATACGGGTAGCATTGTCCATATTCAGTTAGTTGCCTGTATTAAAGATATTAAAGATTAAAGATAAGCCACTGAGACTAGAGCTGTTTCCAATTGTCCACTATTATTTTCAGAAGTTTCAAGAGTCCTTCATCTACACAAATCTATACTTATAAAATTGAATAGGGATGATGACATTTTTTTGGGAATACTTTTAAATTATAGCTGTAAAGTTTATTATACTTAATAAAATAATTAGAAAATTGTATATTAACATTTTCAATTAAACTCTCATTTTCAAATTCGCGCGAAAACGTTCTGGGCGCGATGATGACGTCACACCTTGGTAACGAACAAAATCCGTCTGTTCCCACTAGTTCAGTTGACTGAAGTATTGAGAATTTTTTTCTCATTTGTTCAGTTCAGAAATTATCCCAACAAAAAAATACACAAGTTTACTAAATTAGGTATATCCACTAAACTGACCAACTGAAAAGGATCAGCTATTTTTGTTTCTCAACGGTACGACTTTTTGGTTGGTTCGATTAGATAAAATAACAAGAAAACAACTTTGTCAGTGACTTATTGACAGATAGTTATTATAATATAGTCTGTCTGTGGTTATTTATTTGATATTTACTTAGAAGTGACGTCACATACCGTTTGTGGTCACGTGACAGGAAGTATGAATTAAAGCTTTTTCATTTAGATAATAAAAAATATATACCTATTTATTAAACAAATATACATTATACGTTATAGACTATATAAAAAATATTATTGTGCGTTTATTATCTTTCACTGTCATCACCCCTATTGTACCTATGTCTGTTATTTCAAAATAATATATATATATATATATATATGTATTTTCTTTATTCTTATGTGTAAATAAAGAAAAATTTAAATAAAATATAAAAATCAATAAAAAGTACCACTAGATTAGTGGAACTATTTTTTCTGCCAATCTCTATGTCTGGATATTTAGCAATGATTCTAAAATAAACAAATATTTTTTACTAAACCTTCTAAAATATTTTATATTTATTTCAGAAGAAAACGGTATAAATATCAAATAACATTTACAGAAAAACTTTGACCATTAATTACTTCCCAACAAGATTTTTAATGAGACCGCGTTCCAGCAATGCTAAAATTCTAATCGAGTTTTAAATTGCACCTATTCTGCATCGAGCGTCCCGACTCCGCGAGTTCTAACTGAACTTTCATCTCTCATCTCGCTCCATTCCTCGTTAGCTTCTTCTTAAAACTCTCTTACGACGCGCGACGGCCACAGAGTAATCATATGTCGTGGCCCTTACAGAGTGTTGACTTTGATTAATAGGGATGTCAATGAAATGAAAAAAAAAACACAATTTACAATCCTCAACTCGATTCGACATCCTAACTATTCTATTCTATTCTATTTTATTTGTGTTATGGCTCCATCAGGGTTTTGATGATTCCGTCAATGTCAAGTATTATAGACGTTATAGTATCAATATGCCGATTAATCGGTATTTAAGATGTTCCCGCCGACTGTGATATGTCTTATTAATCATAGACTTATCACCACTATCACAGCACGGACGGGATTAAACTGAATTCGGTGGTCGTCATGACATGATGTAGAATCCGACATCCTAACTAATAAAGTGTGTTACATCAAAACAGATTAAGGTTTTCGACAGACTACTGATCGTTTACTGATGGACTAAAATCTTTGAAAATATTATGTAGTAATTATCAATTCTCGTACAACAAATCCTAAAAAATATATTTTTGTAAGAGCAAAACTTCAATATTTAAAATACTAATAATGGAATGGTGTTTATTGGTTTTAATTGTCTACTGCTCTTAAACGGCTATGACGTTTGGAAATATTTACATGCCTAAAAATAAATAACACATTGTGCTTTAAACACAACAAAGTATATTTAAATCAATTAACAATTTCCTTTAAATAATATAGAAATATGTCAATTTCGAAGGTGTTTCGGGGACAGCGCTCGGTGACCGTTTTATGGTCAAGGTTATTGGCGACACAAAGCGCCTTAACGGATTGACGTGATTTTTTGTACAGAGGAAACTCTTTATATTATTCAGTATTTAACTCCTGCCACCAGATGATAGTTAGTGGGTAATCTATGAAGTTATCTCTCTGCGACGCAGCTATCATTAATCTGTGGCGACCCTAACTTTTAACTTCCGAACTAGGAGCTCATGATTAATTAATTCGATTGTATGTGAAGTTATTTGCGGTAGTCACTCGCCCTGTCCATTACGACGCGTCCCAAGTTCAGGGAACAAACTACATTGGGGATGAATTTGCTAGGTCATTGGGTTGCGTATTGTTATAACTTTACATTATTCATTTTCCTAGACGACTTTTGAAAATGAAAATTCTTCATGATTAAAACGAGCCCATTTTAATACAGTTAAAAGCATCTAGAAATGAAGATAACAGAGGAAAATTATTAAATTGATCCTTGCAAGGTCATGTTTTAAGTTTTTATTACTAAGTAACTATATTGAAACCTGGAAACGGACGTCCCGAGTTCAATTTTCATTTGAACAAAAAGAAATCTAATTCTCGTATTTATTCTGTTGCACTTTTTCTGAAAGTAATTATTATAAAATTAATTATGTATAGGTACAACTTCGGTCCCTTGGTGCTGAGACGGCTCATGTGCGTTTAGTCGGGTACAAAGGCATCTTAAAAATATACTAAAACACTACAAAATCAAGAGTAGGTACCAAATCTTGCTGACCATATCCAAAATCCTGGCTGCGTTCATAGACAGGCTTACCACCTGTTTTGTACATATTATGAGCAACCTATTAATGTATAAAGGCCGTGATAGTTCGTATATTTATTTATGTCCATGATAAAGGCTGAACTAAAAATGTATACTTCAATATGATGCCCTTTACACACTCTAAACACTCTTCTGCATTCGTCCTTATAGGTATTCATAATAAATTATATGCTACTCTAAAATATTATTTTTTAAATTAAACAAAACAAAATTAACACATCTTAAAGGCCTTTATGCCTTGCGGTGTGGCCAGTGACACCAGTAATAGTGTCCACATTTTGCCAGTTGTCGTCACTTCTTTAACAGATTATTCTTAAAGAAAATTTGCGCTTAGCATTTTTGACACTAGTGGGAATTGAACCCGCTAGCTCCCGGTTTCAAATCAACGCTCTACCAATGGCTTACGACTCCTTTTTAATTTTTTTTTAATTATGTGGATTACTACCAAAATATGATATAAATATCTCTAAAACCGAGACATGAATGTTTATGAAGCAACGTAAACATTTTGAGACGTCGAACTCATCGTTTGCGGCGGTGAAGGCACACTGTGTAATTTAATTAAGGCGCGTTATAAAACATTATGGTTTCTACTCGAGTACTTAAGAGAAGCTTAATTCACTACCTCTTGATGAAGTTTGCGAGGAACGCGCTAATGGTCACATTATTCAAGAGAAAGCAATTGTTTAAACTGTCCAATTAGCTATACTTGCTTTTAGATAATTGCTATTAGATCAGGGTGCTGGTAAAGGTGCAGATGCGAAATTTAGAAAATATATGTCAGTCGGTCTATGCTTTGTACGAAAGGTTTGAGGTCTACAATAATTATTCTTTAATATTTAATTGGGATGCTACATGTGTGGATACTCTCGCACCGTCTTATCCAGCAGCGTTTAAAGCTGGCAATGCTGAAATGTCTAAACATCGCAAATATGCATCTCTTCCGAAATAATACATATTTGAGGCGTTAGGTGTGGAAACGATGGGACCGTGGGGACCTGGAGCACACAGTCTGTTCCAAGATATTAGTAAACGATTAATAGCAAGCTCACATGACCAACGGGCTGGGTCTTATTTCGGTCAAAGAATAAGGATTGCCATCCAACGACATAATGCAGCCAGTCTGTTGGGTAATCTCCCAGTAGATAGCGATTTATATGGATTAGCGATTCACCGAAATCGACCACCGTCCAATTCTTGTAACTAACGGTCCGCCATCCGTTTTCAAATCGTTGTTTTTGTGATTGATTTCGACGGATTGTTTAATCAAATCTTGTGTGTCTATGTGAGTGAGTGAATTGCATGTGATCTAGATCGTATGATTTACATAGGTAATGTGTGGCCTGTGTTCAATCTCGATCATACGGCGGCCGGACCGAAAATTTTCAGTGAGATATCGGACCAGTGCATGGGCTACTTTAGAAATAAATAATAGGTATTTCGTCGTAGAATATGAAGATTTTGTAGGGTCCTAAGGAACAATTGTGCAAAAAAAATCTGAATTGTTTTTTTTTTTTGAGGTTGGGCCTAAAAGTATACAGTTATCGTTTGACATATACAGATTGTATGTAATATATTGTCCGTAGCTTGTGTCGGCCACTTGTCGTCAGTGTTCGGCGGCAAAGACTTTTCATCGTTACTACGTGAACGTGTCGAATTAATAAAATATTTTCACGATATTCAATGTTCCCAGAATAGGCTTCGAAACGGCTGAAGTTTTTATGAAATTTTCATATTTTATTTTGGTATATGTTTACAATTTGATCTTTCTTTCAGTCGGTGCCTATTGCTAGTATAAATAAAAATCATTAAACGTTCTTAGTTATTGAAAATATCTTATAAGTACCTATTAATAAATAAGAAACTAATATAATACATTCTTGAAATAATTCTCTTTTATAACTTAACTTCCATAATAATGAAGCAATGTCGAAAAGATAAAACAATTCAATATTTGGTCTCATTTCGCTTAGCTTTTGTAAGAAATATTTTATTATAAAATAAAAATGGTCATTCGCTCAATATTTATTAGGTAAGTATTATATTAACTACGATGGAAGCAGTCGTGAGTAAATCATAATAAAATAAAATAGAATTATTTCTTTTTCAAACAAAAGTTTTGCCGCTTTCTTCGTTTGTGTATTACAAAAAGCTTTTGTGGAAAAAGTGGGTAGTATGAGGAAAATAAGACGTAAACCGATTAAAGGCCATTTCCGGAACCATGTTTTTGTGTTTTCTATTATTTACACTTAATTTGTCAAATATGTTTACAACCCTTATTCTTTCCTTTGGGAATTTATATTTTCATATCTACTGAGACATAGATATATCTACTTCAAAGTAAAATTTAGTATGTTCTTTACATATAACTTATTGTGAGGAAATGTTTTTTTTTTCTTCACCCAGGGTACCCATCGGAAGACCAATTCTCCCTCTTTGAGCCTATGGTATTTGTGAGGATATACCTAACGACTGGGCAGTTCTGTTGAGGTATATTTTTGAACAAATTAGAAAAAACACGCGACTGAACGGATTATAATGAATTTTATAGAAAAGTACTGTGCCGTGATGAAATAAGTCCCTATACTTCTTCATTTATATTTATTGTTGGATTTTAGGACACATCTACCAAGTACACAATTTCAGGATATAATAGTTGTATTGAGAGAAAGGAAGGAAGCACTCCTGAAATAATTAAATACAGAATAAATATCTAATAGAATTTCAGAAAGATAACATAGCATACAATAATAATAAAATATACTTACAATTGAGTGCTTTCATTATATAAATTGAATTCGATATAAAATAGAACATTAAAATTAATAAAAATAAGTAATTACATGAAGAGAGAATTTGAAGGTCAGATCCATTCTTGGTAAATTTTTTTTCCTAGCGTCAATGGATCAATTTGATAGGTACAATTCCAAAACAAAATAAATTTAAATATTTAAAAATCTAGAAAATATTAGGTTTTATTACCGACCAGTATAAAGATATTGATCAGAAAAATTAAGAAGAGCAAAGGGACGTTATAGTATAAGTCCATATTGTCACAATACATTTAATTCCATAAAAAGGGACAGGGGAACCAAGCTTGAAATATATCACAGTTACAGAAAAGCTTATTTCTTAGTTATATGTGATATACGAGTAAAACCGCACGCCGCTAATAATAAAAAACATTTAAATATATTCCTGTTGTGAATATTTTAATGAAACAGATAGTTCATTCATGTGTACGCCCTTCACATTTTACTTTTCGCGACACTCTGTAAAAGTGTCGTTACATGGCAAAAAGCCAGTTCCACTGCCAAATAGATATCTTTTATTCAGTAACTCAAACTTTTCTCGCCATAAATCCGCAACTAAAGTGTACCTTCATGAAATTGTAATGAGAAAGAACTATTTATGGCTAATCCTTTCGAAATAAACTGCTCGGAATACCCGTCCAAGTTTTGCTCGAGGGTATTGTAAGAAAGTGTCTGTGAACATTAGGGAATACATAAGGCAAAAACTAAAGATGGTAGAGATAGAGTTATATGTTTTAAATAAGTGCGAAAGAGATATACGTATGGGACAGACAGACAAACGGGCTGAGTGGATTTTTGAATTGCAAATAGGGGAAATGAAACTGCCGCCGCCCGCCTTCTACGGCGGCCCGAGCCACGAACGTAATAATCATTCTTAATAACAGTGGAGTGCTTTAATGAATTTATGTAGCGATCAAAGTAAGAAGGCAAACTTGTATAATGTCTTAGAGAGTCGATGGCGTGAATTCTAATGGGAATATGCAGTTACTTTTTTTTATATTTAAAGTGTTTGTTTAGAAAAATATCAACCTTTCTTTCTCCATACAAGGGATACAAATGCTGTCCCTATTCGCGAGCACGTTTTTTATTCCACTTCAATAATGAGTCGATAATTATTTTATTGAATAACAATTAAACGATGTATCAGGAATTCTACATAATATTAAACATGATGCAAATTGGAATACAAGCGTGACAACAATCTATAAATCTGTAAAAAAATAGATTTTGGTTCAGTATTAAGGTTAGTAGGTTAATTAAAGATGGATTGCTAATCTTTCAAGGTGCCACTGTTAACGAATATTAATTAATTACGCAGGGTTAAGCCCTGTGGAACATATCATAATAATATATTATTTTCATATATGAATCTCGATGAAATAGGAGTTATATTTGAGGATAGTGGAGATGAAATGAAAATCCATATATACTGCTACAAACTTGTAAGAACAATTGGAAAGTTAAATTATTACTCAAATGGAGCTAGTCGTACATATGTGGAATGTAAACCATAAACTTTTAATATTACCCCTTAAAATTACAAGAACGTCTAAAGGATTACAAATAGGCTGATTTAATTATAAAGGCAGCTTGTAAGTGAGTTAATAGCTTAAATTTAATTCAGTGGGGAAGCATTCCACCGCAGATTGCGTTCCTTCCCTTCGCGGGTCACAGAAGAACACTTGACGGTCGAGCTTCAGCTATGTTCTACAGAAATATTTAATGAAGGTGTTACTAAGACTCGTTGAAAATTTGACCTTTTGTACGGAATGAAGTGACACTTTGACCGCAGCCATTATAAGTTTGGAACAAGAGTGTTGGAAAGTTATTTGGTTAGAGAAACCTACAATTTCGCTTGTAATTTGAGATATTTATTATTCCGTCTGTTCCCTTGGGATCTGTTTGAAAGTCAGAATTTAATAAGTCAGTAATTTGAATTTTATTCATTTATTTATTTATTTATTTGAAAAACCAACAGCACATCTTAAAGTATATAACAATAAAAGGAAAATTCTTAAAAACTATTGCCAAAATCGGTTTTTACTTTTAGGCAAATAACATCAGCAAACAAAATACTACACCTAGCCCAAAACATAACATACCCAGTAATACAAACAAATTTTACAATATTAACCCTACACCCTAGATATAAACAACAAACTTATAACACTACTTCAATTCACGAACCACATCTAAAATCTGTTTCCTAATATTAATTTAGTTATATAAGAAAATGTCTACGCCACTGAAATGTTTATTGTAAATTCTCGCCAGGCGTGTAAATATCGAATGGGATGCATAATTACTTCTGTGTGGCGGGAGGTGCAGTATTTAATATAACTATTTCGCTTGACTTGGCATCTCGAGATGGTTAGTCTTTTTAAAAATAAATCTAAAATGTAAGAAAAAAATAAGTAAAATATATTGAAACTAAACTAATTGCATCACCTCAAGAATTTTAAAGTGTCTAAAATATCCATTGAGTTGATATTTTTTACATAACTTCATGATATCTGACTCATATTGGTTCGCTTTTCTAAAAATTACCACTGTCTCTTGGACTAGGTGAATGTACATGTTTTTTTTTCAATTCAGCTGCACCTATCTTTGAAGTGGGAAAGTTTTATTTGCAGTGCACTTGACGTGAGAGCTTATCGGCGGTTACCTTTCGGCCGTTTTGTTACTTTGTTATGAATAACTATCATTTGGTCTGTTGTTGCTAAAAATGTCTGAAATCTAAAGTAACAATTACGTATTTTTAATGATTATAAGTAATTATTTTTTAAACAATATTACTCCCTAGAGATGACCTAGTTAATCTTGGAGCTGCCTTAGTCAATAAAATTTACATTGTAATCCTCCTCTCCACAAGCTTCATAAAATTAAAATACAAGGCAAAATAATATTTAATTTCAGAACGACCTACATTTTTCACTTTGTGTTTATGAATTTACATATTGTGTTACAGTCGTATATTGTGAGTATTTGTGAGCTAATTAAACGTGCCTATTTCATTTTATATTGTGATTTATTTATGTAGTACTTTGTCTTCAGCTGGGTACCCTGGGGCCGGCATTTTTTTTTAATTTTTTTTTTATTTATATATTTGAAAATTCTTTTCCATACTACGAATCTTAAAATCTGGGAGTCAAACGACCGGTAACAATTTAAATCGTTTGAACATTTCTATTTAACCTAAAATATATCTGCTCTCAGCCATTTAAACCTTTTAATAGCTATCAAAAGCTCTACTTTACCGCTCATCTAATGAACAACCTACACGCCAAGCTTCGGCATACCCATAATTGTGTTCTCGCAAAAGAAAAAAGTGGTTTGATAAATTTTCATCATTACTTTTATTGCAGTCATCAATTAACATAGATACAAGAGAAGTAATAATGCGACTATATATCTCGCTAGCGTCGACGGAAATAAAAAAACTTCACAAACAGCTAAAACACTGGCAGCCTCCGCTGTTTGCAAATATACGTTTTGTTTCAGTATAAAGTTTAAATTGTATCTCATTGTTGCTGGACATTAACTACAGATTATAAATCTTTTACACTGTCCCGTTTGCCCCGGTGCAGATAGCTATGTGTGTTGTGTGCCTCTGAAAACGGATTTTCGAACCAGATTGCGAAATTGTTCATAATTTACGTTTCCGCTCCTTTATTTGTGTTTGTTTGTTATGTATTTAATAATTTGCTACGCCCCGAGATAAGCTATATCCTGTTTCGTGGGTTTAACAAAAATGTTGTATTTCATAAAAAAGCTCTAAGCATCTACCATCGTTACCAATTACTATAGAGATATCCATACTTTGTCTTCTTAATAGTTTGCCCGAAAATATTAGAAGAGAGACTACCTTTAAAAATATTTATTAAAATATTTAGATGGTATTTTATATCTACTATAAAATATATTTATATTATTAGTACTTATGTTAAATAATAAAACTGTAAAACAGTTTAGTAGGACTGTTTATTAAATTGGATGAACTTGTTGATGGAATAATAACAATAAATAAATAAAAAATATTTGTGTTAATTTCAAATTTCATTTAAATAAGTTTGTTTTATGAACGAACATGCAAATATGTTGCATGTTTTGAAAACTCAAATCTATTCTAGGAATCTGAACTTTATTATGTGATACAAGACTTTAGAAAAAGGATTCTCTTTTTATATATCCTTTACTAGCGGCCCCGCCCCCGAATTCGCACAGGTACAATTTAAATACAGGCTACACAAATACGCTTTTAACTACTTATCTATTAGAGATAGATATATGCAACTACAGAAACTTTTGTAGACCATTTTACTCTACATAATTTCTTCCTATATCATTTTGTTATATCTCTGAAGGATTAGACAGCATACGCCATTAAAACTCGATCGGGCCAACTTTTTCCCCGACTTGATTCACTTATACTGTTAATGATCAGCTCTTAAACATGATAGTTCCATGTTTAATATTCGTAACTCTTTAAACCTATCTAATAGTGAAAACCGCAACAAAATGAGTTTAGTAGTTTTTGCGTGAGAAATATAAATGTACTATTATATCCTTGTTCATCAGAAGAAGTCAGTTGTATATAAACTGCAGACACCTGCTATTTGAATACGCTCCATTAATCACAATCATCTGAAATCACGCCAAATTTCATTACGGTTTATGCCTACAAACTGGAAATATAATAAGAAATCGTAATTTATTTCTCATTGAAATGAGGATAATAGACGCGCGCCTCCCTAAGAAGTGTGCTACCAAAAGTGTTCCCCACTGAGGCGAGGGCCCCGCGGAATTGTGATATTAACATTATAATCCAATTTGTGACCCGACCGAGGTGAAACTCATTAGACAACTTCCTGCATTATTGCATCTGACGGGAGACATCCAACAGGAGTCAAATTTTCGTCTAGAAAATGCATTTTATATGACAAAGCTAAGGAATTTAACCTGATTTTGTTAATCGTAATAAGATCTAGAAGTAATTATGTTGATGGTCTAACATTGTTATACTGTTTGATTTAACAATGTTAAACGCCACAAATTATGACGAGAAAAATAATGTTCACTCACATCTATTTAAATGCACGCCGATAGTACTAAAGCTAAAGTTATAACACATACTTTCAACTATTTACCCGCCATATTCTTACATAGGTAACTCTCTCGCTTTCTCAAAATTAGACGAAATGAAGTGTAGAGTCATATAAATATGTATCAAAACATTTTTAAAAACACATTTCTTTGTTCACAAAGGACAATTTTAAATATAATTAATAGTATTCCAGAATTTTTGAGAGTTAAGCGATGCGAGGACCGAGTGTTTACTTTGTTTACAATGTTGTACGAATTTCCATCGAACAAACTTTAACGAAGTTGATTTTTTTTTACATTCCAGTTTCCTGTTTTGCATTTAAGCAGTGTTTTGCTGACAACTGAATGTCGAGGTTCGTGTTGAAACAAAAAGATAATTTACGAACTTCTCTGCGTATACCAGCTTTCCTAGGATTGCAAGTATAAATTTAAAACAAGGATTGATTTACTTTTCCAAACAAAGCGATTTCCTAAACCAATTCGTGTTTGAGATGGAATATAGAACAGAATATAAATTCGTTTTAGAAATTCATTGTTATTTTCACAGTTATCAACTGAACGCACCATCACGGCGTTCCCGCACCTATCAGCGTAGCCAGATACACTTGTTAGCAATGCTCATATTTAGAAGAAGTTTAGACGTGTCCAAATCCTCCAATACACGAGCAGTCGATAGCATAAATAAAATTATTTTTTACTTCTAGTGATATGATATTAAGTAAAATGTCAACTAAAGAAAGTGCCATTAAATCAGACAATGTTTTAATCAATTTTGCATAAGAAAAGTCTGCCAATCGCGAATATTATTCCGCTTCGGAAATCAGAGAGAATCGTTATAAATTTACTTTAAATTTTTCTCCGCTATAAGTGAATTACAATGTTAATTTTATCGATGCAGAGTCTACTAGGGAGACGACTAAAACCAGCCCTTCGACATTAGTATGCTGATGGTTAAAAAAGATAAATTGTTGGTAGAACATTTAATTTATATGATTTGGGGGATGAAGGTGCCTACAGAGTGGTATTCCTTAAGAGACCGTTCTCGCATCGCTGTATTTTTTGGCAATTTTGTGTTCTGATTGTGAGAAAATGGAAGATGATTTCAATAAACTTTTGCATTATTTTAAAAACATGCAAATTGTTGAAATAAAATTTGAAATTACAATTATTAGAATCCTATCAACTATTTTATTTTCAACTAACTTTCCGCCCGTGGAGCCCATTTGGTATTTAGTTCATACAAAAATCCCATAGAAAAAAGCACATTCAAAATTCTCCAATTTTCCTGGCAACTTTAACATTTTTTTAAAAAAAAAACTTTCCCTTTGCTAAAAAGCTTATTCAGACTATTACGAACAAAAAAAATTAGCCAAATCGACTGAGCCGTTCTAAAACGATGAGCTTACCAACAAGCAGCATTTAATTTTTATTTATATAGATTACTTAGCAATTGCCGCGACAGTTTTATATCTTTAGATAATATTATGCAAAAAAATTACCAACAAAATTGATATAAGAAGAACGCATATTCTCCCCTTGTGGTATGTCTTGTAGTCCGTACATCATTAGGGGAGTGGTACTCGTAAACCACTGGTAATGGGTTTTATCTGGTCTATAAAGTTTATTTACATTCTAGAGTACATTATCGATACGCGCTGTACTATAAGAGACATCAAATTTAGATGTTTTTGAATGTGGGTTTGGAGTTTTATTAGCTGCATATGATTGATCTACATTTGCAAGTGTCGATGGCCCAGCACAAATTTTCTGTAAGAATAAATGATTTCTCTTGCTTCAAAAAATACATACAGCGAACATTGTCTGAAAATAATAGATTCTATACTTCTGAAAGTGCGGTGACAGGCTTCTCCTGTTCTTATAAATATAAGCATATCTACTGAGTTCAGTAAATGTATAAATTATTACCAATGTCTCTGGACAGGGGGCCGATTTTCGTTCTTTCGATATTTAGTCGAATTAGACAAATCTCTACGGCAAAATATCACAAAAATATGTACTTTTGAAAGGAGTTCATTCTTGGTAACAAAAGAAATATCGCACGTCGAAGGATAAACTCGTTTTGTCTCACGTTAGATATTATAACTACTGCAAGATATTTAAAACTACGTCATTTGAGATCCGCCATGTTTTTTCGACATATTTTTGACTTTTATTCGACATGTTTTTTTCCAGCGTACGACATAATATTATTGTGTCGTGGTCATTTGTAGTCGATTTTTCTAATTCGACTAAATATCGAAAGAGCGAGATTCGGCCCCTGAAATAAAAATCTGTGTTACCAGTTTCAACCACAAAGAAAGCCAAATTTCGAAGCAAACCATTTATCTGTATTTTTGGAAATTATCCGAGAACGAGGGGCCGATATTAGGGCGGCGAGATTTATGTGTCGACAGACTACGTTACAGGACCGATGGGATGCGAAAGGACTTAGAACCCTCCTTGTACTCATTTCTCGTACTAACTGAAAATGCTGAAACAAGCTACGTGTGTGAATTTCTTGCTATTATGGGGACTTTTATGACATGCTATTGTTAAAAAATATGGCGTGTATTTCTGAATTTATTTTCGATTGGGGAATGTACCCAATGTATTTTCATCTGATTTGTACTTTCGAAGTGCTTAAATGAAATCCAAATAGCATATAGCATTGTATTTTTCTTGTTACCACAGTAAAATAATAAAAACAGATAAAAAAGGCCGGTTCAATGTGCTTATAAACTAACTTTGCGCCCTGACTTCTCCAGTGAAAATTATTGATTCATTAATTTTATGGTCACCGCTCCGCTCCTTTGTGTTGTAGCATGATAATAAAAAGTTTATTCTTCAAGAAACGGGCTATTTAACGCAAAGACAGTTTTTTAAATAAACATACAATCTATTTATCTATCATCACGCCTTTTATACCAAAAGGGGTAGGCAGAGACAATCCAATGACATTTGTTACAATCCTGACATATCTTTTTCGCTTCTTTTATATTCATCACACCTTTCATACATGCTCGACGATTGTGTGTACTTTTAATATTTCCATCGATCAAAACATTTTTATATGTTCAATAAAAATACACGACGAAAAATAGGACGACCTGTCCTCTGCCAGCATTTCCTTTCACTTCAGCCATATAAAACTTTTTAGTCAATCTTTTATCCTTCATTCTTTGAACGTGTCCAAACCAGCGTAAACTACTTTTCTACATTTTAGGCACAACATTATTTTTCACTCCGCATTCTTCTTAAACGACATCGTTCCGGACGCGGTTGATTTTCCGCTGCATTCATCTTACATACAAATTCTTCAGCTTTATAATATTGCCTAGTATAGATGTAATGCGAACATGTTACTCGTATTAAATGTTGATCGGATGGGGTAAGGAGTGACAATATAAAAATATAAATAACACAGTCAAGAACATAGTAACAAATTGTACTTTAAAATATACACCTGTGCTAGAACTATTTCCATTTGGTATTTTTGTCCATTTACCCGTCACCATTCAACGCAGACAAATAAATTAACCCTCAACAGAGTGCAGTGGGCGATGGACAGAAAGCGTATTTGAAATTTGAAAAGGAAAAAAAACAAATGTTCGTGCAATTTATTTTACAATTTAACTCAATAAATTTTGCCTAAGTACTTCATTTTGTTTTGTATGTACTCCAAACAGGATTTTCAGTTGCGTATCTAAGTCCTACTACATCTTTATCCTAATCCTAACTAATATTGTAATTGCGAAAGTGTGTTTGTTTATTTATTTGTTTGTCCTTTTTTTACGCCAGAACAGAGGAAGCTGGAGAGTAACACAGACTTTTTATCCCGGAATTCCATCAGGATAAATTCACATGTCACATTAAAAAAAATCCGTAAGTATAGAAAAGTTATTTACCTATAAAAAATCAATTTTCACATAGGACTAAGATGTTTTCTTTATATTCTATTCTCTATTCTATACAGCTCTCTGATTTATAATTTTAGTTGGTAGAGTCTTAGTCACACATCGTCTTTTATTTGAAATATTTACTATTATTACTATGACTAATAAAGGACTGACTACGTATTTATACTAAAATCCTTCTTGAAGTATTAGAATTATTAAAATAGAAAGACCATAATGAATTTAAGATAGTACATTTTTACCAATTACACCATACACACTAGCCTGGCCTATCGCTTGATCGATACATTTCATTCCTGAAACAAAGTTGTGGTTGTTTCCATGTACCTTAAAATTTATTATGAAAGATAATATAACCTTTTAATGTATATACCTTCCCATTTGGGAATAATTTTGAAGGCACACAGAAGGGCCCTAACATTTCAGAGTTGTGTAATTGATATAAATGAATGTCATAGCACTTAGTAAGTTTAAAATTGTACGGCTTAATTCGTATAATGGACTAAACGTGTAAGTACGTAGTTAGTAAATGTGGGTTTTAGTAAGAGATTGTTCGTATTCTTTGTTATTTATATCATTTTGAAATCTCTGGCTGGTTTAATCGTCAGTCGAGTAACTTGCACTTCGGATTGCAGCTTTCTACAGGCAAGGTTTCTCTAGTTGAAATGAGACAGCATCTGAATGAGAATTACTCGTAGTTTCTCAAATATCTTACTAAATAATGGTAAAATTGATATTGGCCTGAATTCAGTTGGATTACATTTATCACCAGGCTTAAAAAGTGGTAGTATTTTGCTGTGCATTAAATCTGGAAAAAATCCCAACAATATATATATTAAAAAAGATAGGAGTTTCTTGCAACTTCTTCTCCACAGATGTATTTCCAAAGTTGTGGTAGTTTTTATTTAACGTTCAAAGAGTGAAGTTTACTTCCAAATTTTGAATAAAAATATTTGATTTTGATGTGAACATTGTTACCTGTGTTCTACTCACGCCACGAAGTATAAAGGCGATGACAGTAAAATCAATTTTATAAACAAATCGTATTCCGTTTTTTTTAACAGATAAAGGTTTATATGACTGAAGTGAAAGGAAATGCTGGCAGATGACGACCTAGGTGTACTTTTATTGAACATATAAAAGATATATATTGATCGATGGAATTATTAAAAGTACACACATAGTCGCCGAGCATGTATGAAATGTATGATGAACATAAAAGAAGCGAAAGAAGTATGCCAGGATCGTAACAAATGGCATTCGATTGTCTCTGCCTACCCTATAAAAGGTGTGATGATAGATCTTATTCAGTAATGACTTATAGAATATAAGTAATTCATTAAGTAAATCATAATTTAATAACATATTATTTAGAAGTCATTAGTCAAGTTGAGCTTAATTAACTCTCTTCATCAGCTTGATGTCAATACTCAATTTCATTTTATTATAAAGATTTAAATTACATGGAGGTATAAGATTATTAAATTACGTAATTTAAATTTAAAAATTTAATGGTAGTATTGTTTGCATATTTTAAAGAAAAAAAAAGTGCGTTGGTTGCCGAGCGGACCACGGTCTCATCTCGGTAATGTACCAATGGGTTTTTTTAAATTAAAAACTTATGTACATAATCCGAAAAACCACACTTAGAGGCTTTTCCATCAAAATATGGCCACTCGTTAGGTATAGCCTCACAAATATCATCGGCTAAAACAGGGAGACTTCCAATAACACGGCTTCGGGAGCTGTAACCTGTGAAAAAAAAAATTTCAATACTATTTCATTATTTTTGCAATATTTCATATCTGCATACATGTCGTTGGCTATGATCCACATTTTTCAATCGCTAATAATTTATTATTAGAAAATGTTTTCGGTGTAATAAAAAAATCGATTAATCCATCAAAACTAGCATAAAATTGAAATTTGTTTTCAGTTTACGTTATGAGTCAAACTACTCCGGGTAGTAAAATTCTACTTTTGCGACACGTTCTGTTTAATATGAACAACTGGTAAAAAGTGGATACTGTTTCGGTGTCTGTGGCCACACCGCTAGGATAAACGACGTGAATATGACGTCAAAATTGCTGCAGTCGTTTCGTAGCGAATTCTGGACAAACTGAATTTTCATTAGTTACTAGCTGATTGCCCGCTACTTCGTACGCGTTGTATTAGGAATACAATTCACCTCCTTGGTAAGGGTAAGGTGATGTTAAATAGCCTATAGGCCTTCCCCAAGAATTGGGCTATCAAATAGAAATATAATTTTTCAAATCAGTCCAGTAGTTTTTGAGTCTATAGGATACGAACAAACAAACAAATATTGATTTTTATATATTAGATAATTAAATAATATTTGGACTAAAACAAAAAATTGAGAACACAGACAATTTTTTTGTAAATTTGGTATGAACGCAGATGATAATTTGATTGGTTACTGCTCCGCTCCCAAAAGACGTAGCGTGATGTTATATAGACTTATAACCTTCCACGTCAACCACTCTATCTAATGGTACCAACAGTAACAAAATCGGTCCAGTTGTTTTTGAGTTTGTAGAATACGAACAAACAAATATAGATTTTTATATATTAGATTTGTTTATTTCTACTGCACTAAGCTACAGTAAATGGAAACTCATAAACTAAGAAATTACTCTACCACACTCCCCCAAGTGAACTGCGAAGGGATTTTCACCACAACCTTAAAACGTGTAGTAAAATCTGAAGGGATATGTGTAATTATTAATAACAGCCATTGCTTATTTTGGTGAGATGAAAATATTTATTTTTTTGTCTTTCGGGCTCATGTTTTCTTGATTCGATGACAAGACAGGAAGTTGGCGTACGTAACTTTTCAATAAGCGCTTTTTTTTTGTATTCCATGGATAAATTAAGTTAAATAAATTGGTAGGTACCTAGAAAACTTCAAATTACTTACTTCAAAATAGTTTTTAATAAAGCTGACATCTAAATAACTTTATTGATTAAAGTAGGTACTTAGACTTACTAAAAATATTAATAATGAAAAAGCTCAACGTCAAAGTATCAACTGGCATTCAAAATTTATTTTCCTTTATATTTTATTTTATAGTAATTAATATATCTTATCTTTTTCTATATATATACTATTTAAAATTAAGTAAAATCAAATAAAAGTAATTACAAGATATATACAAAAAGGACTATACAAAAATACAAAATTATAACGAAATAGTTGACATTTGGATGACATGTCGGAATCAGAACAACAACAAATAATTATTTTAAATAAACGCTCAATAAAAACAGAAAATACAATGATACAGAAAGAAAGGAAAATATTATTTAAGATACAATGATAACAAGATCCGGAGCTATACTACACGCACGCCCAACACCCTCGGGATCGTCGCTGCAAGGAACTTCAGTGTTTGTGCAGGAAGTGGTGGAGCCAGCACAAACACCACAGGCAGACCCCAAAGCTGCAGATGCCACTCAAACATCAAGTTCCAGCGACGAGTTCTTCTCACCACAAACGTCACCAACACCAACACGACGGAGAGGAAAGCCCCAGCCCCCGGCACGCCTAGGACCTGCAAAACATGATGTTTTGCAAAAGGCCCCTGCTACCGGTGGTGCAGTGCGCCGCATGAAATGGACAAATAAAATAAATGTGAATGTCATGCGAGCGTACTATGAGGCTACAGAGGGGGGAACTAACCTCACTGCGTACCGTGTCCGGATGCTCCCTTTGTTTCAGACCCTGGAACCAACTGTCAACGTTTCGGTTCAACGACTGTCGGATCAAGTGCGGGCAATCCAACGCTGTCACATGCTGGATGAGCCCGTGCTGGAGAGGCTGCGCTCAGAATTTCAAAGTAACTGCATCATCCCTGTCCCATCACAACCTGCGGTAAGCGAACTAACATCATATCCCGCTACCCCGCAGACTGTTGATGTAGACACGGATAATGCAGTTATTACAGTAAGTAGCCAGTATAATGAGCACTTGAGGAGCGTTTTGGAAGATGTGATTTCGAAGTATCTAAATACACTGCCCTTACTTAGACCACGTTTACCACGTTTGCCTATGCACAAAAAAAACATAGAGATGATGGGTACCCTAGATTCACTATTATCAAATTATTTTGATAATAGTGAAAACCTCGCCGACACGCATTCGATCCTGTACTGCGCCGCGGATACGGCTTGTCGTGTAGCAGGAGTTAAGTTCTTCAGTGAAGACCATACTACACGACCAAAACCTACCGTACCCGCGTGGCAGAGCAGGATCCAACGGCGAATTGACGAGGCTAGGGTACTTATAGGCAAACTAACCTGCTTCAGGACGGGCAACACTCGCCCGCGAGTGATGCGTTTTGTGCATCGAGCTTTCTCGGACACTGACATCAGACCCCGGGATTATATGTCTCGAGTCACAGAACGCATCGACTTCCTGAAGCAGAAAGTTTGTGCATGGGCAAACCGCATTCGTAGGTATAAGTTACGAGTAGACCGATACATACTGAATCGCATATTCCAAAGTGATCAAAGGCGGGTATATAGAGACTGGGAACGATCTAAACAAATTGTGACTGAGGGAAGTCTACCAGATGTTGAAACCACCAATTCATTCTGGCAAAACATCTGGTCGACTCCCGTCAGTCACACGGAAGACGCTTGGATGGAGGATGTTAAGCGGGCCTGTGAGTCTGTGCCAGAGATGGGGTCTGTCATTATTGACCCCATCGATGTAGTTTGTGCGGTCCGTCCTATGGCAAATTGGAAGTCTCCAGGGCCCGACGGACTACACAACTATTGGCTAAAATGGTTACGCAGCTCACACGCTCGCTTAGCATCCCAATTCCAAGACGCAATTGAGTTTGGATCGATCCCAGAATTTATGACTACAGGCATTACCCGACTGCTGTATAAGTCCGGTAGTACCACGGATCCTAAGAACTATAGACCCATAACATGCTTACCTACCATCTACAAGCTCCTTACATCCATTTTGAGAATCAAAATTGGTAGCCATATAGACACTAATTCCATCATGTCAGCTTCTCAGAATGGATGTAGGGCTGGGTCCCGTGGTACTAAAGAACTTCTCCGCATTGACATGACCATTAGCCAACAAGTTCGACGTAACCGAAAGAATCTATCGGCATGCTGGATAGATTACAAAAAAGCTTATGACTCTGTACCACATACCTGGCTCATGAGGGTGCTGGAGTTGTATAAAATCGATACAACTCTACGCACCTTCCTGAGCTCATGTATGGGGCACTGGAAAACAGTCCTCATCTATCCAGGATGCCGAAGAGCTTTCGGCGACGACGAACTAATCAGGATTAAACGGGGTATATTCCAAGGCGATAGTTTGAGTCCCTTGTGGTTCTGCTTGGCCCTAAACCCACTCAGCACACTGCTAGGGGTTTCAGGGCTAGGCTACCGTTTGCGGAGAGAGAGTCAAGTTATATCGCACTTACTTTACATGGATGATTTGAAGTTATTTGCCCAAAACAAATCACAACTGATAGATTTACTAAGGATAACTGAAAACTTTAGTAAATCTATCAGTATGGAGTTTGGTTTGGACAAATGTGCGATCATACATGTAAAGCGAGGAGTGATAACGGAATCTGAGAGTACACAACTCACAGATTCTGTAAAACTTGATTCACTCTCTGAAAACGAAACCTACAAGTATTTGGGTATGTCACAGGCAATAGCAATCAATGAGACAGACATGAAACAATCTTTGAAGGAACGCTTCTATGGCCGCCTGAAAAAAGTACTGAAGAGTCTTTTATCAGGCGGAAATAAAGTGCGTGCCTTTAATGGTTGGGTCATGCCTGTCTTATTGTATTCCTTTGGCATACTCAAGTGGACTCAAACTGAACTGGACGCCCTGGACAGACGAGTTCGGACACTATTGACCGCATATCGTATGCATCACCCACGCTCATCTGTAATGAGACTGTACATCCCACGGAAATGTGGAGGTCGTGGCTTTCTTAACGCTAAGACTCTCCACAATCGTGAGGTATACAGTCTCAGAGAATATTTTCTCAACAATGAGGGAGTGATGCATGGAGATGTGGTCAAGGTAGACAAGGGCTTTACCCCGTTATCCTTGGCTAAAGAGAACTGGCACAAACCTGTAATACTGAGTACCAATGACCGCAAGGAGGTATGGCAGAGCAAGGAGTTACACGGAAGGTTCTACAAGGCTCTTCATGGTTCTGATGTAGACCTTTTGACTTCCGTGTCCTGGCTACGCTTCGGTGATCTCTTTGGAGAAACCGAAGGTTTTACCTGTGCAATTATGGACGAAGTTGTCAAGACGAATAACTACCGGAAATACATCATTAAGGACGGCACGGCTGACATCTGTCGAGCATGCCATCGTCCCGGAGAATCAATCAGACATGTTATTTCCGGTTGTTCTAGTCTTGCCAACGGCGAGTACTTGCACAGGCACAACCAAGTAGCCAGGATTATACACCAACAACTTGCTTTACGATACAACCTTGTAGTCACGGAAGTACCGTACTACATGTATGTGCCTGAACCAGTTCTTGAAAATGGTCATGCCACGCTCTACTGGGATCGATCTATCATCACAGACAGAACTATTGTTGCCAATAAACCTGATATTGTGTTGGTAGATCGATCAGCGCGCCTTGCAATGATAATCGATGTCACTATCCCACATGACGACAATCTTGTGAAAGCTGAGAAAGATAAACAATCAAAATATCTTGACTTGGCTCACGAGATTGTCGACATGTGGAATGTGAAATCGGCGATCATTGTACCGATAGTTGTGACGGTCAATGGTCTTTTTGCTAAGAGTTTTGACCGTCACCTTAGGAGACTTGAGATTGGCAGTTGGGTCAAGGGTCAGATCCAGAAGGCAGTACTCCTCAGTACGGCCCGTATTGTGAGGAGGTTCCTCTCTCTGCAGCCCTAACCACCGGTAGTTTGGGTATTAACCTCGCTTCCGGGGGGATAAATCCTTTTTTTATATTTTTATATATTTTTGTTTTTTTTTTTATACCTAAATATGTAAAAATATAATTTAAAGAAATATGTGAAATAAAGAGATTAATAATGGTAACTTCAGTAACTGGGTCTAGATATAGATCTAGAAACAAATTGTACATGCCTCCTTGCAGGTTGTCATTGGTCTCGAAAAACTCACCGTGGATGTGTGTAAAAATATACAATCGGTTACCACAGGTATTCAAAGATATGCCATTGAACCTGTTCAAACTAAAGCTAAAGCTATGGCTCATGGACAATTGTTTCTATACTGTAACCGAATATATTGTGACAACTGGGAAATGACAATAACTGTATTTTATAAAAAAAAATATATATGTTGCGAATAATAATGCATGCATGTTCTTAACTAATGACATTATGTTTAATATTTTAATTGACATTATTACATAAATTATATTAAGTGAATATTTGTACGCCTTTGCGGGCAGGTTTCTTTTTTGTATACGTACCTATGTTTACTAAAAATTAACCAACAAATAAATAAATTTCATTTCATTTCATTTCATTTCATAAATTTCATTTCATTTCATTTCATTTCAATTGACCCCGTTTTCCTAAAAGGAAAATTACAAAATATGTATTATATCTATAAATATTCCACATTGTCAGGATAGTTAATAATATTTTATAAGAAAATCTTCGAGAATAAATTTACATGTATGAAAACTTTTAGATCTGAATATATAGGCATTTAATATACTGACAGATGAACGTTGCGTTTTATAAATAAGTTCAGAAGTGCCCACTAGCCAGTTTCCAGTCGGAAAATATATATTATTTTCGCTATTTAATTAATTTATTTTTCCCTTTTAAGTGATGTTGCTGCCCTGAGAGACAAATAATATAAAAAAAATAATGGAAAAAAACTGATGTGGATCCAGAGCTACCATACCTTTAGCCGTTAGACCACCGTCGATACAAAAATTGACAACTTCGTGTCAATAGCAACCGTTGCTAAGGCTTTTCTCTGATACATAATTTTCAGCCGTAAACAGAGACAAATTACCTACTGAATTTCTGAAAAACTACTAAACCGATTTTCGTCATTATGTCTGTAAGATAAGTCGTCAAAATGGGTACTCTTAATTTCATCGAGATATTAAGAAAAATGTACTTATAAATTAATTTTTTTTCAAAATTTCTAAAAACTACTGAACCAATTTTCACTAAAAAAATGGGACCACCTGTGAAGTCCCTTTCAAACAAAAAAAATATTCCAAATCAGTCCAGGCGTCTTCCAGTAATCGGGGAACATACATAAAAAAAAAGATTCCGACGAATTGTAAACCTCCTTATGTTTTGAAGTTCGGTTAAAAAGAGTCTGCCTTTTTATTCTTCTATTTTTTGTTGATTGACCGCATCATTTGTCAAATCAACGTCAACAGTCAACCAATCTCTGATGGGGGAAATACGATTACCATAATCAACTCGTTGCCAATGAAAATCATTGTGTACTGCATTATTGATTCATTTTATGCTGAAATCGGCTAATTATAATTTCAATCAATTTGATATAAGTGAACGTTATTGACTTGTTCAAATTAATTTTGGTACCTAATTTTAGTAAGTAGGTATTGGAAAATTTACGTCAATTTTAATTAAATGCTTACTTATAGTTTCAGATTTCAGCAGATTTATTGGCTGTATGCATATTTTACTAGTTAGTTAATAATATCACGTACCTATTCCGAGAGAAAATTGCTGTTTCGGAGGTATTTATTCATCACAAATGCTGTCTTTTTAATAACAGTAACTAGGATCTTGCCTTTTTTATAAATAAAAAGTACTATATTTTATTCAAGATAAGTTGGTAAATACTTAAAAGATTAGAAAAATCTAGAAGTTTTAACAAGGCTCAGGATTTTCAGACAGAGAAATTCTAACTCATATTGTCGATTTATTTTTACATTTTATATTACTATTCTCAATTTCTCTGTACACAATCCACATGTGTCACTGTAATTTAGCATATAGTTACTTATTCAATATAATTATCTAAGTGAAACACTTAGTTGTTATTTTTTCAATTGGTTTTATTGAATAGGAAATATGAGTAGTAAAATAAAGGAATATTTTGCCCCTGTTTTCTCTTAATTTTTTTTAAAAGCACTGTTATACCATTACCCTTCAATTAAACGTCTTGGGGTTTTTTGTAGCTTATTGAAAATTCAAAATAATAATTATTTTTTTATTTTTTAACAATTAAAAAAATCATAAAATATTTTTATGCCTACCAAAACGGGGGCAAAGTTTAACCACCCATATTTCTTATTCAAAAAAATCCATTGAGAAAATAACAGCTACTTTACTTAGATATATTCAATAAGTATCTATATGCTAAATTACAGTGACACAGGTGGATTATTTACAGAGAAATTGGGAATAGTTTTTCCCAGAAACATAGAGAAAATAAATGCTGGGTAATCTGGCGTAATAACATATAATATAGCAAAGGAATAATAAAAGCAATATATTAAGTAGTTGAAATATTTATTTGTCATTTTTCAGTAGTTAACCAAATAATTTCAATAACAGAATGCAAATGCTGCGTAATATTTTGCGTAAATGTCCTTAATCTATATTGAATAACTGATTTATTTACTGAATATTCTAATTGTTACAATGTATATAGTAAATTATGTTTTGAACTGATTCTATACCCAAATTATAAAGTGTGTATTGTAAAATAGAATTTCATGAGGTAATCAATTTTATATTTCATAGTACAAAAATATTTTATGAATTTTGAAATAACAACACACAAATTGAAATAAATATTCTTTTACAAAACTTTCTCACACTTAATTTTGTTTTTATATTATTGAAAGATTTTCAGACCTGAAACATTATTTCAGAAATAGCGACCGACTTTATAAAACTAGGATATATTGTAGAGATGCTGAAACTGATCTAAGCTCATAATAAACATCTTAAAGTATTTCCTCAACTAATATTCTATAACAATATAATAAGAAAAAAATAACGATAACACTATTTAATAGTACTCGAAATGAATTTTATCTATATTGCTTATATTTGTACAAAGTTTCGTCATGTATTGGTGTTTTATATGTCAAATATAATTATAATATAAATATTTATATTATTATAATACATTTTTTACAAATAGATTTATTAACAAATCTATATTACATGTTTAACAAATTAAGATTATGTCTACAAAATATTAAGATATTAAAGAAGTCGTCAAGATGGTTATAAAATGTAATTTAATCTTATGAATCATATGAGTGACCCTTGTGCATAGTGATGTTCCTAATGTCTGTCATGGCATAATTTATGCACTTCTATCTACTAACTTCAAATTACCATAATAGAAAATGAATTTTAGTCGTGTATAATTATGGTTAAATAGTATTAAGTACAAAATCGAGTATGTCTTTATTTGCTTAGCTATTATGTACAATATTATTTACAAAGCTATCACAATTATATTTTCTCACTCTCTCCTTATTTACATAATTGCATATTAATTGTCCTCCACTTTCACAACTTTAGGTAAAATATTCGTATATTGGCATAAACTTACATAGTCACACAATTTTAATTCGTCCATAGATATCATTAATTGTTACACGTACACTATGTGAGGTTTTTCTGGCGTTCGATGGTGAGGAATAGTCTCGTACGCAAATTGTTGATAAATATGTTCCTCACTATCTTCTTGAATATACGGTGTTTTATCCGCATTGTGCCATGGTGGATTAAGTGAATGAAAATTATTGCTTACTGATGATCCTATCATTAAATACCTATCAACGTCTCTTTTATTTTCTTGTTCTCTGCCTCTAGAGGAATACACTAAACCGTTACCTAATTTAGAAACGTCCCCGTTTAACATGACACTTGTCATGACTTGCTTCGATTTTTCACCTTTACACTTCCTTAGAGGTCCCAAGAAATATAAAACTCCACCGACCGCACTAATAACGATACTAACAGTTAGCACCACTATTGCCACAATTACCCAACCACTAGAACAACCTATATCACTTTCTAACACATGTACAAAGAGAGCGTTTCTTAAATGTTCCGGGGCTGCACATCGCAATTCTTCATAATCTATCTTTAAAATAGTCGTATCATTTATTTTATTCTTATTATTACCTAAATCATACTCCTTTCCCAATTTCCACAACCATAATAAGGAACAATTGCAAATGAACGGATTGCCCGAAATTTGCAATTCTTGTAGTCTATCAATAGGAAAGTGGGAAGCCTCCAACGTCTGTAGCGCATTGTTCCTTATGTATATGTGCGTTAACTTAGGATTTCCATGAAAAAGTCTGGGAGGTACCTCCGTTATTTTCAAATTTTCATTCATCCATATTTTTTGTAAATTTATGTTATCCACAAACGCCCTTGCGTCAATTCTTTCCAAATCGTACAACCTACTTAAATGTAAATGCCGTAAGTGGAATAAACTCTGAAACGATAGAACTGTCACGTTTTGGAAAGCATTTCCACTTATATACAAATGGGATAGATTAGAAAGCTTCGACAACGAATTTGTTGGAATCGAAGTCATATTGTTATCGCTGAGGTCGAGATGACGCAATGACGGCAAATTATGTAGACCCAGTGGATCGATCCTTGCGATCAAATTGTTATTTAGGTCTAAGTGTTTCAGTTCTTTCAGAAATGGTATTCCGTGTCTTTCCACTTTTTCTATTAAATTCTCAGACATATCCAAATATTCCAGTCGTAGGATAAACATGAGATTACCGGAAGGTATATCTAGTATATTGTTATTTTTGAGCGATAACATCGTTAAAGCCACTAGAGGCCCGAAAGTGTCCTGCTCGAAGCTGACCAGTTTGTTATTTGACAAATCGAGTCTCTCCAAAACAGATAAATCTTTAAATGAATGAGCGTGCATTGTCGATATTTCATTGTCTGCCAGATTCATATCTAGGAGACGATGGAGGCCGATGAACGCGTCACGCTCGAGTCGCTTCAGTGCGTTACTGCTTACATTGAGGTGGGTCATCTCAACGTTGTTCTCAAAGTTGTTGTTACCTAAGTCCCGGATCTTGTTGTGAGATATGTCGAGGACGGCGAGTTGTGTGTAGAAGCCCAAAGTGTAGAGTACACTGTCGATGGAGTTGCGACTGAGGTTGAGATGCGTGGCTTCCGGGTTGAGCTGGATGGGCACGATCTCGAGACCGGCACCGGCGCAGGAGGCGGCTCTGAGTGCGTCGTCGCAGGAGCAACGCGCAGGACACAAGGTGCGGCTGGTTGCGCCGACCGCCATCACTGCCACCACGCACCAGTAGCGCCACCACTGCGCTATGTTGCGCACTCCCATGGCATCTCATGTATCCCGCACCGCACTCTGCAAAAATAGAAACAAATACGTTATTTATGTGTACCATAATTTTGAGGTTCAGTAGTTTTAAACAAACTTTACCTCTTTATAATATTAGAGAAAAGTCTGTAGAAAAATCACCCTTAACCTTAAATGTGAAAGAAGCTTGCAAGCCAAATGAATGTCATTAAGAACTTCTTTCTGAGATGGAATCTAGTTTATTTTTGTGTTATATAATGCTATCATGGCCCCCTGTGGGTATTTCATGGAAGAAGGCGAGAGTGGAAAAGTAAAAATGTTGGAGTTATCGTTGCCCAAATCTTAATATAATTTCTGCCGAAAATTGCAGATAACAAATGTGCCGCTCTGCAATTTGTATGTGGGGGAGAAGAATTGTTTGATCCAAATTAGGAACGATAAGAGACACGCCGCGCGGCCGAAACGGCAGATCGTCTTCCTAAAACTTTTTTTATTGCCTCGTGTTTATGCGAGTTAAACAAAAATATTTATAGGACTTTCATATTCTAGAATATTTCTGATACAGCAATCTGTTACGGTTGTAATTTACGGTCATGATTTGTTATTCAATATACCATTATGACGCTCGACTCAGATAATATCAGAGGGGCATTTTCTCAGAGCGTCCGAGGTTAGCACGTGGCGCGGAGCTTAATGCGTTTCCTGCGAGGATTCCGCGATCGTAGCTCACCGTGTTGCGGCAGTTACGGGACGATATTGCGAGATCTTATTTATAGTTCCGCGTGCTTGTGCGACACCGGCGGCCACATTAGCGGCGAAGGCTTCAGGTACTAACATAGAGGACATTCCCCTTACCACCTATAACTACCGACAATTTAACAAAGGAGCGTTCGGTGCTTTAAATTAAATGTTCGGCTTTACAATTCGACGGAATGTATAATGAATAACGCCGTAACATCTGTTAACGAAGGCGAACGATCTCAAAAGTTTTCACGCGCGGGAATAACTAATTGCGAAGGTTGGAATTCAATTTATGGCTTCTGGTGCTCCTCCCGAGAGATCATTCGGTATTAATAATGCAAAACAGTGTCACGGGAAGTTTTTGATTCCCAATGCAAATTAAATTAGGAAACAAAGTTGTGAGTGCTGAGCTTGTCCCACCGTTTCGTCAGCCATCGTTGACTTTATTAAGCCCAGCTAATTCATTTTAATAAAAGAGTTATGGTAATTAGAACATCATTACATACATTTTCATACCGATAAAAGTTTGATGGATTGTTGTAAGAGGACGTTGTAAACACTTCCCCCTGAAATCTAATACGCCGCGCCGATAACGTTGGATTACTCCCTACAGACCGAATTACAGAAACCATATAAATATATTCTCTGTACATTTGATACATGCTCGTATTCTAATTTCGAAGTATTAAGTCAGATTACCTAATCTTCACGTGAAACGCACAATAATCATGATTAACAATATGAAATTGATATAGGTATGTTTTACTTATGGTGATAAGAAAATAATTATTGTGATATTCTTCTGTTGTAGTTCTTCAAAATATTGACAGTGTAGTAACGACTTCTAACTGTAAGGCATACTTCCATTTCCGACACCGAATCTAAACTTCCCTTCTTCCTCATTCTTTATCGTTTAATTTCCTGCTCAACCCTCAGGTATCGATGCCATGAACTTCATTAACTTATGCCGATATTTTGTTGCTGCTTGCTCAACTTTTCCATTACGGCTCCATCAATTGAACTCGCTAAATATGTACGCAGTAAACTGTTGTCTCAAAAGATCAAAATGTGTTCTAAGTTCCCAAAAGAGCATGGGAGTTTTTATTCATTTTTCTCTGTTAATCCAAGGGCGGTAGAAACTTTTTGTTTTGTTTGCGATAACACAAAATGGAAATTGAAAAGTTTGTCCATTACGGAACGCGCTTTTAACAATTCAGAGTGACTCTGATAAATTTTATTGTCATGATCAAAATTGTGTTAAAAATTCTGTTTCCTATAATGACGTCTAAAAAGTCATATACCTACATTTTTGGAAACACAGTCGTTTAATTAACACTGCTGTTAGAAGTTGCTAACAAATAGAGAATAGGTCACTTCCTAATTACGCCGTTTTGCCTAAACACCGATTAAAACCACCGATGCAAAGGGACGTTTGTAATTTACAGCCACAATATCCGTACACATTAACTAAATTCAATATCAAAGGGTTGACCCTAAACTCCTTTCGTATTAAACAAGGAACGTCGTGGGCGACGGTGAAATTATTATCAAAACTATCCTTGCGTACGGCCTAATTGTGGGCGGATAGGCAATCGAGCTAGTAGTCGCGCTCTAACTAAAGTTATCACAGTGTTAATATAACTCGAGACGGTACTAACACAAAGAACGGTTTACGAGGGGCGTCAGGACAATAAAACCAATGTAAAACTCGGCTAACCGCTTCCCTCTCTCCCGGAGAAAATATCCCAGCCCTCTCGGCACTTTTATGAGTTGCTTAAGTCGGAGGCTGCCGTTTTTAAAATAGTAGAAGCTTAAGTTGAAACTTTAGTGGAGAGCATTGAAATAGAATATGTTTGGTGATCCTGCATATTTCATGGCACAAGAAGCAGAAGACTGAGAATTTTTTATTGATATAACTTTTATTCTCCACAATCATGTTTTCAATGACGAAATAAATTACATTTCCCGTCTTCGATTGGTCAAAAACAAGAGTAGTAGGAAGTTGGGAACACGGACGTGCTCTGCGTTCGTTTGATGGTTGTAAGTAATAGTCTGAGTGTCGGCGGGCACTAACGGGCATAATGAGAAAACTTGTGCTCTCTAGTCAGGACGCCGTGCGCCACTCTGGTGTTTAAGATAATGATTCCGGTAACAGAGTTAGCGGACTCTGTGGCGGAAGGCGTAATCTAATCAATTCATTTATAACTCGGATAAATAACTCATGTGAGTTGATATTGATTGATGATGGCAAGAGACCCGATGGCATGACACTTGCACCATGGAAAATGGGGCGGTTACATGGGATTATGGGATGCCACAAAATAATACACATTTTGAGGCGTTTGGTGTGGAAACAATGGGACCGTGTGGACTTGGAGCACACAGTCTGTTTATAAATATTAGTAAACGACTAATAGAAAGCACACATTATCAACGGGCTGGCTCTTATTTCGATCAAAAAATAAGGACTCCCATCCAACGAGGCAATGCATCCAGTCTGTTGTAGATAGCGATCTACATGAAATTTTTAATTTAATTTTATATTTGTAATTTAGTATTTAGGATAATTTTAATACTTATTACTATTAATAAAATTAGTCGTCCGTGAATTGGGCTACAGCATAAGTACAATATCATCATTCAGACATAAGAGTGACCACTTAGAAGCTTTTCGATCTCAAAATATATTTAGTGTATATGCCACTGGTTAGGTAGCTTCAAGACCAAGGAATATACTACTCTCTACCGAGAGAAGAACGCCAACTCCATACAAAAAATTTGGCGCACACTCACACTAACACACACGCTGCAGCAGCGCGTCGGTGTAATCGCATATGAACTAAAAGTGGCGGCAATTACAAAAAGGTCGCCTATAATTATAGTTTTCTTTCTAAAGAGAATGTTACTTATATTTATTTGAAGGTAACTTTAATTTACCTTCAAATAAATATAAGTAACATTCCCTTTTAAACTTATAAAATGTGGAAAAGTACCTACCTAGGTAAGATTGAGGAAAAATAAAAATCATAAATTATTAAAAATGAAAGATTTGTTTTTATTAATCATAAAAGGACATTATTTACATTTACATTACAATAAGAAAAAACAAAATAAAATAGCTGTTACACAAATTCCAAACTAATTCCTACGTATCTAGTAGGTATGTACCTACCTAGCCTACTTAAAACATTAAGACGAAGTTACTGTTTAGGACACATTATGTAAAATACTCGAGAAATAAGGGCCACTGTCTATAAAATACACTAATTATAGTACAAAAACTTGCGAAACAAAACACTATAATTTATAACTTTACAACTACGCACTTTTTTATCACACAAGTATTAAGCACACGCGATACCAACGCGAAATGGAAAATTAACAAATAAACAAAAAAATTACTAAGAAATAGCAACAAAACTGGTAAAATAAATATGAAAATGGAAAGAAAATAAAAATTAACACTGCGCAGACGCTACAAACGACGGCCATTTTTGTTTGCGTGCCGGTTTATCATTCACTCGGCCGGTCAGTAATAAGTAATTTCCGCTCATATCACTCGTTCATTATAGATTACAAATTTTAAAATTTCTTAAAATTAGCCATATGAATGCTTAATTTATTCATAAAAGCTAGTCAGTAATCACTAATATTTGTTTATAACAGATATTGTAATAGTATAACAAGAAAATCAAAACTAAAAATTTGTCTGGCTAAAAAATCTCGTTTTCAGACCTATTTAACTAATTAAGTATATATGAAATAGCAACACACCCATGAGTATTTCCGTTACCACTTTTTTATAAGGAAGTTGAGCCCCCTTGTTCAAGACTATATGAGGACGCTGTAGGATTTGAAACAGATAGGTATGTAATTCAAATTGTTTATATTTCCTTAATCTCAAGAATGTCTTGATTTATAACTGTGATTAACACGTACAACATTATCAACATACATGCCCTACCTAAGTCACGATAACAAATTTTAATATCACCCACAGAAGCACACCTGTCGATAGTTGGGCCCGAACCACTATTGATTTTGCAATCAAAGCCAGATTAGGCCGCGCCCTCTTCGTCGTAAGATTATTACTAGAGATTTATTAATTTCCCAACACTAACGACCGTTCGTGGCGTGAAATGTTCAGGTTAAAGTGTTACAGATTTACAGTAGCGTTAATATGTGAGGGTCAAACCCAAGCACCACTCTGTACAAATTGGGAAAATGCCTATATTTATTTTCATAACGATATTTTATATTAACGGGACAAAAAGATCGTAAATACTTATATTTTGCTGACTGTTTCGTGCACCACTGACTACTAGGCTACGTTACGCATAAATGTTCTTATTTAAATCCTGGACAAAATATAGTAAGATAACTTTGTTTTAGTTAAAATAATATCTAGTCATTTAGAATTAACAACCGCTAATCTATTCTAATAGATATTATAAAGGGGTTAAGTTTGTGAGTTTGGATGCAAGGGGTAATCTCTCAAAACCGATTCTAAAAATAATTCCACGAATAGAAAGCTACGATATCCCTGAATGATATTTTTATTTGTTTAAAAATATCCACTGGCGAAGCCGGGGGCGGTACTACACTTTACAAAGATAGGCACTTTGCAGATCATTTAAAAATGTTTAGCGAACAAAGAAGGCGCACAATTCCATTTCCTCTTTCACCGCATCGCAAGTGTTTAGTAAATCAGGCTGGGTCTATGGGCGTCTTTATAAGCGCAATAATGAGGAGTGCTAAGACCGCTTTCAGAACAGCGCTCTAACGAGAGGCGTCAATGAATCGCCCATGAGCGAAGTACAAAACTCGCCACTTCCGAGAGTTAATGGGAACCATGATCCGAGCAAGCGCACTCGTCTGGACACCGCCACATCTCGCCTCCGCTATCTCGTCAAAGAGCTTTTAGAAGATTAACTTAAATACCCTTCACTAGACGACACTGAAATACCTATATTTAGTAGAAAATTATGACTTTTATTACGTGCGGTTGTTCTATTAACCTTTTTTTATAATTACATTCTATTATTGAAATAGCCCTCAATCGTTGTATTGATTAAATATATGTATGTAACCATATCGATGTGAATATATTGATCAAAAATAGCAGAAGCCTGTTTTCCAAAATATATGAAAAGAACATCCATTTTATTTCTAAATTCGTGTGCAAATAGTCGTCTAGTTCACTCGAGAATTGCAGTTAACTAGACGGAGTTTCTTGTGCAGCTCTCGCCCTTTTGCATTAGTGTATGCTTTAGAACTTAGCCTAAATGCAGAACGAGTTCTGGTTCAACCTAAGGGCTTTTAGGGAATAAAGTTGCTTTAACTTTAACCACGTCTACGCTTTGCGGTCTAAAGTATTACGTACATTCGACATATAACTTCTCAATATGACTAGCCGTTCGGAAGTATGAACCAAAATGGATAGAGTTAATAGACTCTTGATGCCAGTTTTCTATATTAGGTAAGTAAGCGATATTTAATTTTCTATCGTGAAGTGAAGTTTCTTAATAGTGTGCTTATATAGCTGATCTCGTGGATTGAACAGTAAACCCGCAAAATGAGGCCGGCCTCAACGAAGGGCGTGCCAATCTTAAGCAGTATTACAAAATTAGTCAATGTTATCACAGAGATCTCGGCCTTAGATGGCCGGGCGCGCTAGAATAATGGAATAGGCTGTTGAAACTCGACTATCGAAGTGCACAGCTATTGGAAGGCGACATAGCGGTTCTCCGTCGCCATCTCGTGAAAATCCTACGGATTCCGTATGAGAGATATCTCAGGCTCTTTTAGGGTTATTAAGTGAAGTGGGTATTAGGGAAATGAGCTGGGAAATATATTTACTCGAGGCTCGGCTCTCAGATTAAGGACCGGGGAATCCGTGTTCACAGTAAATAAAGAAAGCCCGTGAAATAAATTAGACAACCTCATACTTTGTCTTCGTTCCGACTCGCGTCGTTTTTATACAAGTGCTCATATGGAGGATTGCCAATAAGGCGAATGAAACTAGAGCACTTATTGCCTTTACAATACTCTTTCTATTTACATCTGCAAAATATAGGCTGCTTCTTACATATTATATTTTATTCAAATTTATAAAGAAAGAAAATAAATGAAATACCACAATGAAGTGTAATTTAAGCATCAAATAAGTCATCTAAAGCATCAAAGTCAATCCGTAAGAAAATAACTGGATATTTTATATTTTGAAAGAACATAACACTGCAAAAGTATAAATATTAAATTAAAACCTCGTTTATTTCATATTTAGGTACTACATATCAAAGAAAGAAGGGGATGTAAGTAGATATTAGAAAAAACAAACGGTTGGATTCATTCGTTACATAAAGATCCCGCATCGTAGAAAGGAAGCAAAATTCCACCAGCAATATGTTTGAATAACGAGCGACGGACGGAATTATCATTTCTCCCAATCTTCGCGCGAACAAACTGACATTTTCATTTCTTTTCTCTCGGTTTTATTAAAGGGGAATATACACAACTGTCTGATATGTAACGGTGGTGCAGTCTGCAAGTCGAGGGCCCGATATGTGAAGCTAAGCTCACACTGGAGTCAGTAAGCGTAACGCGGCATGCAATCCCACGTTTCCGTTCGTATTACCCACAAAATCATATGCGGGATTTGTGAAAACCTACGAATTCGTGAGAGGGTTGTGTTGTCGCAATGGTAATACGTTACGTGAATGAAAGGATTTAGCGACTGACTAAGCAACTGAATGTTGTGTGCAATGCAGGGAAGTGAGACTTGGTAATACGAGTACTCCAAGCAAATGATACAATAATAACTTACTTCCTTCCTTCAAGACGTTTAACAACAATACAATTTACAATAGCTAGATTTCTGATCTTGTTTAAATGAATATTTTACTTGATTTACAGTATATCGATTCCTATACAAAACTTGGTAGTTTCAATATGCTGCACCAGTAATTTTCCCCGAAACTTATTCTGTTTATGCCGTCACGTAATCCGTTTAGGAGCTGTACGAACTATATCTGCAGTAAATGCAAGCGGCCCGACCAGGTGCAGTTTTACGATGCATAAAATTGAGAGCGGAACCTGAATAATTTTACGACGCTTCACTTGCGAGCTGCAAAAACGAAAAGCACATATTTTATATCATCTGATTTACTGAATGACGGCGATTCAGGAAGTTAATAAATTAAATTAAAATGAATATATTTAAAAGAGAAGTTTTTTAATCCCACTAATATTATAAACGCGAGAGTTTGTATGGATGTATGTATATTTGTTAGTCAATCACGCCAGAACGGCTGAACGGATCTCAATAAAATTTGACACAGAGATAGATTATAGTCTGGAGTAGCACATAATCTAGTTTTTATCCCGGAAAATGTATGGTTCCCGTTGGATAGATTTGTTTTTGTTTTTCACGGGATGAAAAACATGATTTTTTGCATAGTGGTACCTAGTTTAGGGTCAGAGAATGACATATACTACATTTTATACCGCGAAAGCGGGCGGGAGAGAGGCAAATTATTATATTATTATTTCTTTTTGGATCTATTTCCACGCGGGTGGAGCCGCGGACAGAAGCTTGTATTGAAATAAAAATAGACGACAGATCAAAGCTAAATATCACATTAAATAACTTCTAATAATAACTAACCTTTCGAATACCTATGTTTTTTTTGACACGAATGGTAATTATTTAAAGTTCCTAAAATTACTTTAGCTCTATAAATTCTAAGAACATTATGTCAAATGTCCAATATTACTGCGGTAGAAGCAATCCTTTCACAGTAGACTAGACGCAATCGCTTGGTTTCATATTTATATCTCAGAAATTCGCTTAGCATCTGTTTGTAAGTTCGAATAATGTATGCTTCTTCAAGTTTTGTCATGAACCAGTTTACTTCCCTGACAGGTGTTTCCTTCTCACAGCGCATAAAGCTAAGAGATTTGTGGCTGCTTTTTTATTGTATAAACATTTTCTCGAATGCCTAGTCACTGCGTGATAAGAATGTTTTAAAAGCTTTCAAAGTCTTTATTTTGCTACACTTTATTATTAAGCGAGGCACGCTTTTTACGAAAAGAGGATGCCAAACCAGTGACCCAAATAATTACTACTATATTTATATTAACGGAGATATTTTTGTTTTAAAATTCTGTGTTTTTATTACAAACTAGCTTTACGCTCGACTTGGCCCATGGAATTTTGATTGGCTGGATATTGGCAATACATGGTAACAAAATGAAACCAAAGTAAATTCTAAGTGTAAATACCATGATCCCTCAAAGTTTCATAAAAATCCATTAGGCCGTTTCGGAGCCTATTTTTAATTCTGAATCTAGGTATCTATTTACCTATCATCACGCCTTTTATCCCAAGAATGGTAGACAATGACAATCGAATGCCATTTGCTACATGACACACCTCTTTGGTTTCTTTTATATTCATTCATGATACCTTTCACACATGCTCGGCGATTGTGTGTACTTTTAATATTACCTTTGATCAATACATTTTTTATATGTTCAATTAAAGTACATCTAGGTCGTCCTCTGGCAGCATTTCCTTTCACTTCAGCCATATAAATTAATACTTATTTATTTGTATACCTACCTAGATTATTAAAAAATAATATAAACAAACATTACTAAAATTAACTACTTTCCCATCACATTTAGAGAACATAGGTGTCAATATCAGACTTTAAATTTGACAACTTTACGATCGATTTTGAATTTCAAATTTAATTTTTAATCAAACACCAGCTATTCAAAGATATCTCATAGGTAAACGCCTACCTCAGTGGCTGAATTCCGTTAACCGATACATTGAGCAACGTGATCACCGCGGACATGCGATATCGAATGTCGGTTCGTTCGTTCGTGTGTAACTATTCAATTTTTCAAACCAGAATTTACGGACCGTGAAACGTTTAAAAATTGTTCTTTTCTGATATGAAAAGCTTTGTACCCTGGCTATTTTAAGTTGTATATGCTAACGGAATTCGTTCGTATTATTTGATACAGATTTATTATATTACTAGCTTTTCGCTCTCGGCTTCGCCTGTGGATTTTTCGAACAAAATAAAATATAGCCACTTGTCACTTGTCAACAACAATGTCACTTAGGGATAATGTAGCTTGCTATTTTCAGAATCGGATCGGTAGTTTTAGAGATTACCCCCTACATCCAAACTTAGAAACTTACTTTACCTCTTTATTTATTTTGGAAACTTTAGAAATCGGCAAAGAATTTTTTTTAGTAACAGATATTTACGTCTGTTAAAGAAGTGACACATTTAGTTAGGTCCACCACTTGTCCAAATTAAACAGAGCAAGTGGCAACTTTATTATCACTTCTTTAACAGACGAAAGATAAGAGAATTAGCATTTTTTGCGCATGTGAAATTTGAACCCGGTCCCCCCGTTTCAAGCCCACTACCAATTACGCTATAGACTCCTCTTTATACATCACAATATTAGTTCATTTGTGGATGTAAATCAATATGAAACCTATCAGCGGTTTCAATTAGAATCAAATGGGAAAAAAATATTCATAGTCGCACAATACAAGAACTCCTTTTGTTATCTTGGCCGGGAACCGACATGAGATGGTCCTAACCAAGATTTCTCACCGCTACGCTTGGCTGGCCACGAATATAACTTCTTTTAAATTCTGTAATTATTTCTCTTGAGAACCGATACCATGATTGTTTATTATGATATTCTGGATTGTATTTAACTACCATTTGAATGAGCTGTGAAACATTTAAAGGTCACTTGAAGGAATTCCATATTAGAGTTTAAAATCTGTATTTTTTAAATGAAAACTTCTTTAAGCGCGTTGAGCTATTTTTGTTAGGGGGAAATCTTATGGATTCGCGACTTGTGTTCGCAACATGTTTTCGGATTGCCGGGCAGAATAATCGCTAGATGGCGTTATTTATATAGTTTTCATTTCTGTCGGCAGTCCCCTTACAATAAATGTAATATGGAAAAATTGCTCCTTCGTAAAGACTAAGCTAATTTGGATTAAATTGTTTGATCCCGGAAAAGTTCCTAAAGAAAATGTCATTCAAAAATCAAAAGGACGCCAGGGAATTTATGTATTTTTTTGTGAGTTTGTTTGTAAGAAGAAATATGGAAACTTCTGCACCGATTTAAAAAAAAGCAATATGTACGCAAACTTGGCTGAAATTTAAGGATTTTTAAGGCTTCAAAAAACTTAGGTGTAACTGATTTTGGTTATTTTCTTTCCATGAGAAACTATAGAATATATTTATTTTTGAAAAGTTATTTTCATTTGAGCCTATCACATACAGTTATCGCCTAAAACTGGAAAAACGAAACATCTAATTTGTATGGAACAAAAATCATGAGGCATCTCCTTAATATATATACGAGTGTTTGTTTGTTTGTCTTTCTTTTACGTCAAAAATAAATTGTCATATTTCAAAAAACCCGAATCCAGGGCGGGATCGTTCATTGTGTATGTCTACATTACTTTTTTTTTCTCTCTTCACGAGTTCACCTTACATCTCCCGGGAACCGTAGCCGGCCCCAGGGTACCAGCAAAGTCTTTCTCATTATTAATAGTAGTAAATTCTTCAATGGTTGTCTTACAGCTCTTGGGAACCGTTGTGCCAAGTCTTCCTCATTTAGCCGATGTTATTTGTAAGGCTATACCTAACGAGTGGCCAGCTCTGTTGAGGTATATAGATGGAAAAGCCTCTTTGTATGGTTTATCGATAGATTTTTGATTATAAAAAACCCATTGGTATGTTGGATGTAGGAATCGAACCCGCGACTTTTCAGTTGCAAGACGACGTCTTACCCACTCGACCACCGACGCCCCTATTTTTATCCTCATTATTATCACAAACTAATTACATTTCAACTTAGGTATATCTATAAGAACACAATAAGTCTCAATTCGCCAGTTAGATACACTTATTTGCAGACATTTGGTATAAGCGCCCCAATTCCAATTCACATCAAGTTCTCGTATTTGTAATTCAACACGGGAGGCCGGGTGCCGCTATTGTTTCATCCGAGCCGTAAGGTCGTAACGTCCTCAAATAAGTGACGACAGAACACCAAGGATGTTAACTCCCACAGACTACGTGATGGTAATTGATATACTATCTACCCTATAAGGGACGGGTTATTGGATTTAATTGTAGAGTAAGAATAGTTACTTTATGATTATTAATAAAATTTCATCATTAAGTTAATTTTGTTTGGCCGAGTGGTTAAGACAACTGGAATATTACTGGCCACTCGTTAAGTAGGTATAGCCTCACAAACACCATCGGCTAAAAGAGGGAGACTTGGTCTTCCGCCGGGCAGCCTAGGACTACTCAGGAGCTGTAAAGCAATCGCTAAAGAAGAAAAAAAAATCCACAAAACATCTTTTGCTATAACAGAAAGTTAGAAAGATAATGTAGTGCACACTGTATATTTTCATCTTTCATTGATCAAATTCTTGAAAAAGGTCAAATACGTAATACTAAAAATAGTCGTGTATGTATGAAACGATGTATGAATGTGGATGAAGCAATAGAAGTAAGTATGCAAAGATCGAGAGAAGTAGCGCGCTCCATACTTTTTGCCTACTCCTTTGGGTAACAGGTGTCAAGGTACACGTATGTATCTTTATTAATATTTTTCAGTTTTAAGGTATAGCTTTTATTTCATTAAATTAGTCATTTAGGTAATGCATATTTACCATAATTTCTTTAAAATGTTTAAAATGATCGCATAATTTTCTTCAAAGAAAATTCAGCAGTTTTAGAGCCTATTCTATATCTATATTCCACTTAGATATTGGCATTGACATCATAAATAAATAATGGATATCCTGGTAGAGTCGTTTTTAAATAACATACATATTTACATAGATGTAAAACATCACTGAACACACTGAAACTTGAAATAAATAAATTTATTAACTAGCTGTTCGGCCCGGCTTCGCTCGTGGAGCCCATATTAACATAATTATTATAGTATTAAGTTCATTAATACAAAAAGCTCATAGAAAAAAATACTCGTCAGTTTCCCGAATTTTACAATTTGCCGGGCAACAAAAACCCTATTCGGGCTATTACGAACATTTAAAAACAAATCCAAATCGATCCAGCCGTTCTCTAAGAGGATAAGATATAGATTAGATATCTTCAATTCAGCCTTATGTAAAGAAAGCAATGAGCAACTTCACTTGACTTCTTAAAGGTTCTGTCCCTATAGCATTTTGGTCGGCTTATAGCATCTTATCCCAATTATTGCTTTGTAATTTCCATCTATGTAACACTATGCAGCCACTACCCGACTACATTTGGCTGCTGTCACTAGAACACCTCTTCATTAAGAGAAGGGAGAACAGTGGGGGGTGAAGGACGATGACTTTATGGCACAATTTGCATTTACACGAGCCTAAGAACGGATTACGTCCGCACTTATCCGCCTGTCGAAATGAGACGCGGTTAGATACACCAAACAAACCTTTGTTTATGTGCAGCTAAACTTTTTACTCGCAATTTGTTCTGACGGGTTTCTAAAAAATTAACTAAAAGGATAATAAAGAGGAAATTTACCGTGACTTTTTTCATTTAATGTTAAAAAACAAAACAAACAAACGTAATCTTCACGGTCTTTATATCTTGCGGTGTAGCCAGAGACGATAGTGTCCATATTAAAGAGTACAGTTGGCAAGACTGTGCGGCTATGCTGAAGCTGCACATAATAGACCTAGATCTGTCACTTCTTTAACAGACGAAAGTATCTGGAATTACCTTCCAAAGCACGAGAAGTCGATTAAAGTACATATTATTAAAAAAAAATGGGTTTCAACAATTTGAATACCGACATAAATATGCTTTTAACTACTTATCCATTAGAGATGAACATATGCCACCGCCGACTTTTTTGTAGATAATTTTAATCTACATAATTCTTTCATACATCATTTTGTTATAACTCTGACGGATTAGACAGCATACGCCATAAGAAGTCGCTGGGAAAATTTTTTCCCCGACATAATTCAGTTCATAAAAATGATAGGTCCATGTTTTATACTCGTAAACCTTCCGTTAATTAACCGTTTTATAGTGAAAACCGCAACAAAATCCGTTTAGTGGTTTCTGCGTGAAAAGGTCACAGACAGACAGACTTTTTTTATAATTATGTATTTCGTGACAGTGAACTCGGTACCTGCTTCATAAATATTAAAAGCATCAGCCTTTCTGATATTAAAACCTCATTTTAACATTACAGAGAAATGAAAAAGCACTTTATTATTCGGCTCAATAGTCAAAGGTTTCAAACAATCACTGTTTGGAAGTGATGAAAATACAATTGGATATTTTTGGGACACATTTTAAGGTTCTATTAATCTTTTGAAATATCAATATGAGCGTCTTTTATTCATGTCGCAATCATTTTCTTATATATTTTCTTCTTGTAATACGGCGGCACAGCGGTTTGACATTGGACTTGAAACTTAAGATCCCGCGTTTAAGCCAATAATGCTTGCTTGCTTGTTCACCAATGCTTGAAAGCAGTAAAGCTTAGCTGTAAAAGTTCGGTAAATGTGGACCGGTATAAATTGTGATGGTAACATCTGAGTAAATTTTGGAAGAATTATTACAAAGCATATTGACCGCATCCGGAACGATGTCACTAGAGAAGAATGCGGAGTGAAAATGAAGAAAAGTAGTTTACGCTGGTTTGGACACGTTGAAATAATTAAGGATGAAAGATTGAACATCACTATCACTACATAGTATAAAACAAAGTCGCTTTATCTGTCCCTATATCCTTATGTATGCTTAAATTATATATGTATTTTGATGCGGTTTTTTTTAATAGATAGAGTGATTGAAGAGGAAGGTTTATGTGTATAATAACATCCATTAAATAGTGGAGGAGTACTGTTATTTTTGAGGTTTCTAATGTGATGTCGTAAATAATTACATCTTTTCCGCTTACATTGCAAACGCAGGCTCAACCCTACGAGATTTATCAAAATAATGTACTAAGTATTGTACACATTGAAAAGGTCTATAGAAAACTCCGCGATGATATGTCTTATCTCTTATGAATATCCCACAATAACATTTTTTTGTCATTTACTTTTTACGACAAATAATGCCTAATTTTCGAAGCGATTTTAACCAATACAGCATTAATCCTTATCCAATTAAATACCTTAAATACATTGTTGATTTAATATAGATCTATATGGCCCTTTACAGCATATGATTTAAATGAATATTTTCGAAGATATTACAGATTTAAAATGCAGGGACATAGCGGTTGCGGCGGTACCGGTATTTGTATCAGCATTGCACCCGTGCGGAGCCGGGGCGGGTCGCTAGTATTATATAAAACTTATTGATCGAAGGCTATATTAAAAGTACACACAATCGCCGAGCATGTATGAAAAGTATGAAAATATAAAAGAAGCGAAAGAGATATGTAAGGATCGTATTAAATGGCATTCGATTTGTCTCTACTTACCCCTCTTAGGATAAAAGGCGTGATGATTTATAGATCTTGAAACAATTTAAGTTAGTTGTTGGAGTAATGGTGTACCTACCTACTAATCCTAACTACATCCATACTAATATTATATTATAAATGCGAAAGAAACTCTATCTAACTGTATGTCCGTATGTTACGCTTTCACAGCTAAACAACTGAACCGATTTTGATGAAAGGGCTTGAACCCTAGGAAAGGACATACGATACTTTTTTTTAAATCCACCTCCAAAAAAAAGGGGATGAAAGTTAGTATAGGCCCCACGGGCGAACAGCTAGTAATATTGTAGATGCAAAAGTGTGTTGGTTTATAGGCTACAATTTATCTCGGATTTTTTTCAGGATACAAGGAAAGGCCGGGGTGTAAAGCTATTTTTTTTAATTCAGACTAAACAAAATTCGCGACAATTTGCTGTAAAAGTATCATAAAGCCAACTTAATAAACGCACATAATGTCGTACCACACAGTAAATCTTGTTGACCCATTTTCGGATAAATACCTTTGAATCGAGCTGACAAAAGCTTCCTATACACGGAGATTATGTCGGGCACTCGGGTCACTTCACTACTAACCCGCAATTTACAAGCCCACATATTCCTATCAAGATAAACATGCAAAATCTAAACGACACATCCTATACAAGATTAAGAGGTGGGTGTTTGATATTTCTGCATTCTATACAAATACAAAATGCAGAATGTTAGAGCATTGGAAATAAAACAGACCCAGGTTCAATACTCACTCGAGACGAGGCGGACGGCCCGTTAAGATCTCTAGCTAAATACGGACATAGTTACCGTGAATAATATGTATTTTAGACATTGAACAGAAAGGTGGCAAGCCTGTTGCTGCACTTAATGGACCTAGATGTGTAACTTCTTTAACAGATGTAAATATATGTTATTTTTAGAAGGTGCCGAAGCACGAGGAGTCGATTAAAGCACATATTCTTAAAGAAAATTGTTGCTTAGAATTTTAGGTTTCAATAACACTCTACCAACTAAGGCTATCGACTCATTAATAATATATAATTTATTAATATTATTATATTTAATTTGTACTAGGTTTTTGCCCCGGCTTTATTTACCTTCCCCAATTAATGAGCTAAAATTGCAAATTTTCAGATTGGACTAATAGTTAATGAGATTAGCGCGTTCAAACATACATACAAACAAAAATACAATCTCCTCAGCTTTATATAGATAATTATGGTAACTTTAACAATTCAGTAAAATATTTATCAAACACTTACAAATCTTTCAATGTCCATATGCAAGTAATTTTAAATCAATAACTGTTGCTAGTTTAAGGGAGTGTTTATTGCTTTTGAAACTTCAACAAACTGTAAAATTGATATTTACTGCTCGAGAAACACTGAATTAGAAACTCACTGGGGAAGTTACTACGATAGAGGCGCAAATAGAATAGAGAGAGTGATAAAATAATTATACTGATGTCTTTAAAAAAAAAAGTTTGAAGTAATTTTTTTTGACTCTATGAACGAATATAAACAGTGGTATAACAAGGCTCACATTTAGCGGTCCACTTTTTGCCAGTTATCCATATTACATAGAAAAATTCAATGACAAACTTAATGGAACTAGATCTGTCATTTCTATTATTTGCAGAATAAGTTCAGATTTACCCGTCCTCCGAAGCACGAAAAATGGTGCTAGACACAGTTATATGACTTATTTCATTACTAAAATAATATTAAGTGGGTCATCTTGAATTAAAATAAATATCGATCTCCCATATTAATGCATTCATTAGAACGATACAGTAGAAAATTATGGAACGGAAAAGCTTTGCTAAAGTAAAGGAACTTGTATGAACCTATATCAATCACTACATTATTATAAAGCAAAGTCCCTCGCCGCGTCCCATTTCAAGCAAAAACTACTGAATGGATTTTATTGCGGTTTTCGCTATTAGATAGGTTGATTCACCGGAAAGGTTTTCGAGTATTAAACATGGACCTATCATGTTCAGGAGCTGAACATTAACAGTATAAGTGAATCAAGTCGGTGAAAAAGTTAGCTTATGTGTATTTTCATGGCGTACGCCGTGTAATCCATCAGAGTTATAACAAAACCATGTAGGAATGAATTGTGTAGAATAAAATTATCTACAAAAAAGTCCGCGGTAGCATATATCTATCTCTAATAGATAAGTAGTTATAAGCGTATTAATGTTAGTATTCAAATTGTTTCAATTTAATACATGCCACTTGAAACGTGATACGTCTTGTCAAGTCACACAAAGAAAACAGTTCCAGAAAAAATACATTCGAACAAGAACATCCAAGTGATGTATCTGAACGTCTGTCTAACAAACTGGTGCAATAGAGAAACGGAGCAGTTTTTCAATTTCCCTACAAATTGTGCAACATTTACCGGGCTAACAGCTTAGTGGAGAAATTGTTCGGGCACAGGTGTTGTTTTATTGAAAAAAAGATACAAATAACCCTTTCAGGGGAGGATTACTAACGCTGACGAGTTGCGGATTTGTTCTTTGTGTATTGAACTTTAATAGATTTCGCTACATACAATGCATACTAGGGTTTTAGCAATACCAGCCCAAGTTATTAATGTTTATTTCTAGTTTCGTAACAATTGAGTTCATACAAATTTTCCATTGAAAAAAGTACTTTCAGGTTTTCCCGAATTTTCCAATTTCCCGGGCAACAGTAAGTATTTCCTCATTTAGCTGTTAATATTTTCAAGACAATCTAAAAAGTATAGTGAAAATAAACATATATTATATATAGCTGTGCCTGCAGTTGCACCGGCGTTAATGGTTACTGATACACAACTATTTTCAACTACACTACGCAATACACTCATTGGAAAGTTGAATTTCACATAACACAAAAGTAGATTCATATAATAAACTATGAATATTACATTGGTTTTATTATGTTTTAGCAGTTGCTTGCGACTTCGTACGCGTTGTATTGAGAATACAACGTTTACATCCCATTTTACTATAAGGTAGATAGCGTAACCTTTCTCAACAATTGGGCTATGAAATCAAAAATACTTAAGAAAGGTATTTGCAGGAAGGTACATTTACACCTTTTATCAGATTCCTGGTATGCAAAAGAGTAGGTACGTGTCATATATATAGTACCTACACAATATTACATTTACATTACATTACTCTATAGCATTCCAAGCATAACTATTTAGCATATTCTAAAATTTCCTTGTATTAGTTAGTTCCAGATATAAGCGCGATCAAACAATCAAACTCTTCAGCTCTATTATTAGATAGATGTAGCCACTCGTTAGGTATAGCCTCACAAATACCATCGGCTAAAAGAGGGAGACTTGGTCTTCCGCTGGGTACCGTGGAATCGTAACACGGTTTCAGGAGCTGTAAGGCAACCCGTGAAGAAAGAAAAAAAAAATACCTAATGTTGGGCGGTGGTTGATGTTATAACGTTAGCTGAGAAGGTGTCATGGAAGTCAGCTCCTTCTCCAAATCAACATAATCTGAAACAATATACATATTCTTAATTAGGTATATTATATTAAGACGGTTAATGACTCTGTTTTTTCTTTTTAATTTTATAGGTCGCTTCAGTAATTGTAATAAAATAAATCCTATAAAGGGACTTAATTTTCATTATAAGTGGGCTTAAGATACTAAGAACGTATAATCTTGATACTCCGAGCGTATAATTAGAAATGCTCCAATAAAGAAACTTTTATAACAATCAAGTCAATTAACTTTATCGTATAGGAATTTGTTTACATCTGTTACGTTTTAGACCTCACAGTTTATGACCTCTCTGGGTAACCGCTTCGTATCATAATATGTCGATAAAGTAAGATGATCCCTTAGGGCACTATAAACGCAGGGCTCGTAAACAAGCTATATTTCTTTTATAGTTAGTCATCAGTTCTCTTCCGAACTTTGAGGTATATATAGATTTTAACACCTTAAATTCCCTACCGTCTTTATAAATGCATAAGGACGTGAACTAAACACTTTCAAGAATGTTGTTAAAACCTATAAAAATATCGTTAAATTGTAAATTGTTTATGCACTTCGGAGGGCAAATAACAGATATTTACGTCTGTTAAAGAAGTGACAGATCGTGCAGCTACAGGCTTGCCACCTGTTCTGTTCAATATGGACAACTAGCAAAAAGTGACACTGTTACTGATGTCTCTGGCCACACCGCATTGCGTTCAGATTTATTGTGTTACTATAAAATGGAATTATCAGAATATCTTAAAGAAGTTGACGGCATATCATAAAACATTCATTAAATTTAGGCAATAAAATGACCTTCTTTACGACTAAACTTAACCGTATCCATTCCAATGATCCAACTGTGAAACTTCAGTAGCCATCGGAAGGGAAAAACAAAAGTTTGTAAAAGTCGCCGTCCATATGGCGCAGGTGTCCGCCGGAGTCCAACGAAGCGTGGTATCGAGACCCTCTAATCACGCGGGAAATGTGTGCCGAAACGTATTTTAGGTAGATATATTTCCTTGAACAAATTGTAATTCAGCTACTTTTTAATGTGACAGACTGAGCGCTATAGTAGACATAAGGGGCCTTTTAGCGTCAAGAGGAGTATTATACAACTCTTTGGTGTTATAGTACACCTAATAGATGGACCGACTTCAAAAAAAGGAGGAGGAGGTTCTCAATTCGTCGGAATCTTTTTTTATGTATGTTCCCCGATTACTTGACCGATTTGGTAATAATTGTTTTTGTTTGAAAGGGTATACTTTCCAGGTGGTCCCGTGGTCATCAGGTCAGGATCTGATGATGGAATCCTGGAGAAATCGAGAACTTTTAAAATTTTATAGCACAATTGAAGCGATTTGGGTTTTTTTTTGTGACTTGTGCATTTGCTTTCGGAAAGCACACTTTTCAGTGCATCATTTTTGAAGTCGGTACACATTTTTTTTAAAGGCAAATTATAGGTATATTTCCTTGAACAAATTGGAATTCAGCTATTTTTCAATGTGACAGACTGAGCGCTAGTGCCGTCAGGGCGTTTTAGCGGAGTATTATACAACTGTTTGGTGTTAAAAGTACACCTAATAGATGGACTTTAATACTTTATTGTGCTTTTAAAGAGTACATTGATTAGATAAAAGAATAAAAGTTGGAAGAGTGAATAAGCGCTCTTACAATCAATTTACCAATCCCCGCCGGGGTTACATCACAGGCACGAATTAATGTACAGCATCAAACAAAGAGCTGAGGCCACTCAGCTTATCTGAGAGAAAGCTAGCGTCCGTCCGTCCAAGGCGCAAACCACCGCACCGATGTTCGGATAACAGAGTGAACATCCTTTTGTTTTCATTACGGATAACCGGCTCTCGTTACAGAGGAGATCTTCTTAAACCTTTTGACATTTTGCTAAAAGGTTCATTTCGTCTGATTAATGTCGTAATTCTTCTGGTTGCGCTTACAAAAAAAGACACTCGAAGCGTTTATACGGTGACGGCTCGTGAGCGGGAGAAAAATGAAGGGAATTTATCTAGGCAGTGTATCGCTGACGGCCGAGATGCGACTATGAAAATAGAATGGGCTCTTCCTTGAAGCTGACCATTTGGACGGAAACGTGTTCATTTTGTCACAATTATTTCGTTGAACCATTATCATCACTCTTATTTTGTTGGAGATAAATGCAATTGTGTTTTCTAAAACAAATTGTCTAAGACTTGCTTATATGTTCTTAGATAATGTAGGTATTTTAAATAATATTTATTTTAATAAAAAGAATTGGTAGAAACCGGGAGGTCCTGGGTTCAATTCCTACTCGGGTCAAAAATGTTAAGCACCAATTTTCTTTAAGAATATGTGCTTTAATCGACTCCTCGTGCGTCGGAGGGCACGTAATTCTTAAAATAACAGATATTGCCACATCTAGGTCTATTAAGTGTAGCAACGGGCTTGCCACCTGTTCTGTTCAATATGGATAACTGGCAAAAAGTGGACATTGCAACCGGTGTCTCTGGCCACACCGCACACCTTCAAAGGCCGTGAAGGTGCGTTGTTGATGAATATTGTCTGCATATGATATTAAACTAACAAGGCTAATATTGATGATTTAAAAAAAGCTGGAACCAATATTAAAATATATGTTAGTTTGAGCAAGCTATTTTGCAATTTGCGTTTGTCTGCATAGTTTTCTAAAATAGACACCGAAGTCCAAAAAGGCTGAATTTATTAAGATGTTAATGAAACCTAGTCAGAGATCATTTATTAAAAACCTTTTTTAGCTTCATCTGTAACTAAATGTACCTACCTAAACAAATCGTGGAAGTCGAATTTAACCAACTTCTAATTGTCATATCGATTTGGCAAATGTATGAAATACCATCGGCTAAAAGAGAGAGACTTGGTTTTCCGCTGGGTACCCTGAGACAGTAACGGTTTTCGGGAGCTGTTAGGCAACCCATGAAGAAAGAATAAAAAGAGCTGTATTTTCTCTTTAGAAAAGTATAATGACATAAAAATACAAATAAACAAGGAAAAAAGCAATTTTCCTGTACGACTTTATCAGTTGATTCGCAACAGTAAATTTTCCATATTTCATTGTAACACAATGATGGAGCGACGCTCGTTGGTCCACCATTTCCATACATTAACAACGGTTTATATTTCACAAGCCACCCCTCATTCATTACACGTTTAATTGTGTTAGGATAATATGTGGCGGGTATTGTTAACAAACGATCGATTGTTAGATAAGGTACGAATGGACTTTATTGCTTCATGACGTTTCCGGGGAAAGGTGACTTTGACTTTTCCATCGTTTAACTAATTTATTTTCGTAGGTAATAGGTACAGACTAATTTAGATGAAATCATTTATAATAATATAAGACAATAAAAATATTTACATAACAAAAAATACACACTTCACGGCCTTTATACTTTGCGGTGTGGTCAGAGACAATAGTAACAGTGTCCAATTTTTGCCAGTTGTCCATATTGAACAGAACAGGGTGTATGTGTCACTTCTGTAACAGACGTAATATCTGTTATTTTTAAAAGAATTGCGGGCGCCGACTTAACTTGCCCTCGTAGCACTAGGAGTCGATTAAAGCACATATTCTTAAAAAAAATTATATATTTATTATATTATATCAACGCTCTACCAATATATACAATAAAAATACTTCAGCAAACATAGATTGGCGTAATGAAATCTATACTAATATTATAAAGAGAAAATATTTGTATTTTCGTGTGTGTGTATGTTTGTAATGAATAAACTCAAAAATAACTGTGCCGATTTCAAAAATTATTTCACCATTGGAAAGCTACATTCACCCTGAGTGACATAGGCTATATTCTATTTTCAAAAAAATTAGGGATCCTTACTAAAACTCCAATAATGTAACCCAAGGTGTAAAAAATTACATAATAAATTCCTTACATCGCATGCGCTGCGAAAACTATTGATGATAGAGGGGTAGGGGTAGGGTATATTTTATTTTGTTCGTAAATATCCACGGGCGAAGCCGGGGGCGGAATGCTAGTCACTAATATTTTATATACTAATGATTCATGATTGTGGAAGCAACGGATGTGGTTTTCATTGTTATACTCCGCATTTCTCGTGGAAAGTATTTTTTATTAAAAATTGCCATATAACGTAATTAATTTTTTATGTAGCAGGATGAAACCAGGCCGGATCGCTAGTGAAAAATTAAAGAAACACTATGCAAGGTGAGTTTAAATATTAATGCATTAAACATGTCATGCTATCCGTTAACGTATATATTCAGTTCAGCCTACTTTATGGTACACAATACACACAAAGGAATACGAAGTTCGTCAGACTCAAACTCATTAGCAGGTTTCAATCCTTTGCAGAGAACTACCTAAAAATATAAAATTTCGTTTTGTAAATATTTCAGCGCTTAACGAGGCAACTCACTGGAATCTAGTTGAGTTGCGCTGCTTTTAGCGCCCCGTGCATTTTCTTTACCTTTCTAATTTCCCTGGAAAACTCTTTAAATCCATTAACTCTTTGTGACGTCAACTTTCAAAGTACCTGCTGCCCAAGTTTTATGGTCAGAGCAAACATCGTTAGTACTAGTTTCTGAAAGTCAGAACGACTTGAAAATCCCTATTTAAGTGTAAATCTTTTTATTAGGCCGTATTTCTAGCTTTAGTCTATTGCCGGGCATTTTAAATGTTTTGTAAGGTTCTTAGTGGTGTTAAACATGTGTGGGTGGATCTTAGTTATTCATGGTCGTTTAACGATTAGAGCCATGTACTAGTCGCCTATCTAAGTAAGAAATATATCTTGAATTTTATTGGAGAGCCTCGCCGAAAAGACGTATAACGTTTTTCTACGATTATTATCCGATAAACTTATATGATCAGACGTTAAAATCTAGGAAATATGTGGTAGTTCGGACATTAAAATCAACAGCATTTGAATTTCTAACATTATCTATGAATGTATAATGGAAAAGACAACGATTTTGTTCTTCTTATTCTATATTATTCTATTAGTAAATTTAATTATGTACACAAAAAGTATAAAAACAAGTAAGTAATAAAAAAATAAGTAAATAAACCAGGCCCGAGTGGAATAGTGGCAAGAATACTGGCTGCATTTCCCCGCTGAATCGCGATGCTGATTCGTTGAGCGAGGAAGGAGCCAGCCCTCTTGTCCGCAGAAGAGATGATCAGTCGAGGGGATAATCTTTAATAAACTTTTTGGAATTTGAACCCCACGGACCTAAAGTTTCTACACAAAAAGGCACAAAATTGTAGTTTTCAATAATTGAATTATATTTACGTCGTTTGTTAGACTGCCTGTAAACTTACTGTTTCCCTGAGATGAGACGGAGCTAATGTGTCTACGTATAGATCTAATAGATATTCTAATAGATCAAGTAATTAAGTACGAACTCGAATTGTATCAGAAAAAATATCAAAATTAAAAGTCATATAAAATTTTAGTGTCAAGATATACTAATTGATAAAAATTTTAAAGTTATACCATCTATCCATCAAGAAGACACTCCATTAAGAGCAAGATAATAAATAAAGATTTAATTAATACCAACGTTTAACCAAAAAAATATACCACACAATAAATAATATAGGAGATAGCATCGCATCGTGTCATTATGAGTCTCGTCAAGTTTTTACTTCACGAAATAAAATAAGCAGACGAAACAACGTCATATGAAACGGACGCGTCCGACTTGTTCTCAGAAAATAAAACATGTTCTTTGAGTTCGCTTCATTTAAACTGGTATACTATTTCGTGATGTAAGCAGTCAATTATTTAATTGTTAAGAAATTGTTACTAATGTGTACGTACAGATCGCTGCCTGATAGCGATTGATTGTAACGAAAATAACAGGGTAGACGATAGGCCGATTTATATCCTCGAATTACAGCAAATTGTTGCGGAATAGTACTAGGCTAGATGCTGCCCACGTCTTTAACCATAGGCATATTGTTTCCATTAATACATTATTTTCTTCGAATATCTTTAGATATCGAAATTTTGATGTATTCAAATTTTCATCGATTTTCACTCAACACTTCGAAGCCTATTTTAGACAAACCCAGAAAATTTTTGAAATATAAAAAATTGTTACTCCTCCACTCCTTGGGTCGAGTTCCTCAATAATTCAGCTTTAAATTATTAGTGTAGTTTTGCATACCTACCAAGATAATACCTATTCAGAACAAAATATTTTTTCCGTCAATTATACGAGAGATTAAAGATTAAATAAAATTGGAAAATTATTAATTATAATTAAGGCAATTTCTGTTTCAAAAAAAATAGCTCACTAAAGTAATATGAAAATGTATGGAATAATGACCATGACAAGTCCACCGTCCGCCCAAGTTCCGTTTGTCGACCGCTGACGTGTGTTTGATTACGACGATGCACGCCACCCTGTTGGTAGGGTAAACTTTTCAAGTACAGTCAAACCCAAATGTACTTTCAATTATAATTTTAGCATATCAAAGGATCAGTAATTATCAAGTTCTTACTTATATCATCCAAATTGTGCTATGAGATTACAAGAATATTCTATGTTATGGATACTAAAGACAAAAACAAGAAGAAGTACGAGAAATTTTTTATCGCAAGATGTATGAAAATTTGCGTAATTTTACACAGATTACGCAAAAAGTACAAAAACTAGAATTGCGTTTAAACTTATTTTTGTGTTCAAAATTTGTCATTTTGGCTCGAGATTGCTAACTGGTTCTAATGAAGCCATCTCTAGAAGTAGCGTCAGTTACACTTTGTGATGCCTCTGTTACACAAAGTATATTTTTTTGAACGAAATTTAAAAAAATATAGTGAGCACTACATACATACTTATATTATTTTATTATTTATAACGCTACTTGTAAAAAGTTATATACATACATACATACAACCAAAACTTTTAAGAAAGCGATTCCCTAATCCTTAGTAAATATTATATGCTTTAGGAATAATTTCTTAACTTTAAGCATCGTAAATTCGACCGTAAAATCTTACATAATACGTAATCTTCAATATATACCTACGCTATGTAGTTACTTTGCAATCACAAAAATAAAATATATTCAAACACCTCACTTTAATAAAATAAATACCTACTTTTGTTCCCGATAGTCCTGTTGATATTTAGATTATTATTAATTATTTCGCGCGGGCTCTGGCATGCGGCTTTTATAGCGGGTGGTAAAAATGCAGAATACACATTTAAATTTAGCCCCTTTATAGGGAGGGGATACTTTAGGGGAAATAGGGGTAGCTGCTAATTAATTAGATGTCCACCTGCTACAGGAATATGTTTATGGCCTAAATTTATATTTTACATAATTCATTAATTTACCTACGTATTACCTACTTAGAAATATGTAACTATTTCCCAACTGGTTACTTCTCATTTAGCCTAACTCACTGAGATCTCGTAAGGAAGGTGGTTATGACAAAAGTAAAAAAAGCATTATAAATTAGTAATTAGCAATAACTGGACAGGACTTTATTAATAAAAAACAGGAACTTTGTAATGATGAATATTCAGCGGAAAATAAAGGAGTAATTATTATAAGAGCAGAAATTAAGCTGAGGTCACGAGGCGAGATGCGAACCCAACAGTCCCCCAGGACAGTAACTTTAAAAAGTAAAATAAATTATTCGTATTGTTTATCCAAACAATAATAATACGAACAGTATCATATATATCATGTCAACAAACTCTTACGGCACTAAAGTAGAGGCATTACACCGCACACCCGTGTAAGCTGCGAATTTCAAAATTGCAAGTTCCATTTTCATCTCACCTACACCCACTTCAGACTTTTCAGTGGTTATTTTCTTGAAAAATTGCCGCCAGCGCTACCACAGTGGATGGGCGAATTTGTAAGTAATATTTATGAGAGACCGAGGCAAAATAATGATATGTATATTATTTGGGTCTTACGCGGGCGCCCAAGGAGCTTGTAAACGGGTGCAAGCATTTGTCAATGCCTTCGCAGGTGGGTGGGACTATAGCCCTGTTATTACTTTATTTTTTGGTTCATTTCGACACTCGTGCGTGGCGTATAAACGTTTTACTTTTACCCTTTTTATCTTGATCTTAGACGTTTGTGTGTGGTCTCCAAGTTTTTGTGCTTTCAAATGGTAAATTAATTGTTTAGGCAACAAATATTATGTTTATGTTGTGTCAGATATATTTCATTTTTACGTCGTGTTATTTCAATTATTTTTATGCACATACGTCTGTTAAGGAAGCTTCACAAGTACCAGTAAAGAGAAATCAGTTTAAACAGAAGCGTATACGATTCCCAGTGGAACATATTTACATAAACCGACTTGATTGCACGCAACTTATAATTCTAAGTGAGGCAATGCAGCGGATCATAACCGAAAATCTTGAATAAGTCAGTGAGTAGCCGACGCGGGCCAAATGAAAAACGACCTCCATTAAGGAAGTGAATACATTTAAAATAATCGGCTTAAACGTACGACGTTGACGTATATTCATACTTATCTCACGGAGATACCGGCACAGATATCCGGACTAATCCTTAACACAAACAGCTGAAAAAGACTCGGCGCTCCTTCTAAGGTAGAGCCAAGTAATTGAATGGGTCCTACACCGTCTTTTCACTTGAACAAAAGTCTCCAATAATTTATGCCTATAATCTGACACTCGGTGCGTTCAGAACACTTTTATTCGTTTTTGGTATCGAGAGCGTGTTTGCCTTTGTGATACTCACATATTTACCTCCTCTCTGCCACAATATTATCTGTCTCATACATTTCGTATCAATGTTGTGTAGGTGTATTTCTGTAAATATTCAAATTGTTACTTTGTAAACCGTGTCCTTTAGACAAATAAAAAGTTTAAGCTATTAATAGACTTGTTTTAAGTAAAGATGTTTAAAAATATAACATGCTGCATAGATCTTAAGCAGTAATCAGGATGTCTCCATTAATTTTTAAGGGTTTCCTTTGAAGAGAAGCTGGCGCGTATTTACTTTAGAAACAAGGAAACTTTTAATGGAGTTACAATCCGTTGACCCCTTAAAGTATAACATTCTTGAAGTGCGAATACTTTCGTTATGTTGATATTTATAAACTTGAGTTTAACAAGGGCCGGGTAACGAGAGAGAACAGTTCCATCTTTGTTCAACTGCTTTAATAAGGATCTTTTATTACTTTTTCTAATTACATAGGTTCTTCTTCTTTTAATTTGGAGATGAAATTTTGTCATTCCTTCTTATTAAGTATTAAAGTAAAAGATTTTTATTAGCACTGAAGAATTAGCAAATTTCAAAAACACAGTCACCTATATAAAAACATTACTAAAATGTATTAGAGTTGTAGTTATTTTAATAATTACTTGAACAAATTTTCGACAAGCTTAAGCAGTCATTTAATCAAAAATGATTCACAAAGCGTAAGAGGAAACACGACTTATCAATTTCAGTGTTAAACCTCTGAACGTGTCTCCAATTAAAGACAACATCCAAGAAATAACACGAAAACGACATTAAGAGCTTAAGCGCACCTCTGAGACCGTCCGTAACTCCGTACCTATAAATAGGTGGCATGTCGAATTTATAAAAATAATAACTTTAAATGTGAACATGAAGAGAAACCCAACTTGTAACTTGTGAAGAGGCTCCTAGAGTGTTATGAGGGCGTAACAAGAAATGAATTATGACTCGAAGCTGTCTATAGTCAATTTGAAGGAGTGTTTTGATGCGACGGCTTTCATGCCACTTGAAGCTGTGTTTACACTGTGTACAAATAATAAAGTGACAAATTCTTTGGGAACCCACTCGTCTGCAGGCAACTATATATATGGCATTATAGGGTTCAATATATTGCTTAAATTTTCATGCTCACTATAAAACTATATCATTAGGTATGGTATTAAAGTTGTTATAACGAAAATATAATTCTTGAATATTGTTTTAACAAAGCAAATAAGGTTCTGACATCTAGGTCCTTATTTTTAGTAGATCTTTGTAATGGCAAATTATTATGGTTCTTATAATTTTTAATTTCAATTTTACAATTATTTATAAACCAAATTTTAAATAAGTAACTAAAACTAATTATAAATCAAACTTGATAAGTGAAAAAAAAATTAAGAGAAAAAAAATTACACTTAGAGGATTTTCCATCTAAATATATCTCAACAGAACTAGCCACTCGTTAGATATAACCTCACAAATAACATCGGCTAAACGAGGGAGACGTGGTCTTCCGCTGGGTACCCTGGAACCGTAACACGGTTTTCGGGAGCTGTAAGGCAACCCGTGAAGAGAAAAAAAAATACAAAATATAATTTACCATATATGATATCAATTATGTAAGGTTCCTCTAACTTGTCTTGCGGCATGGTGCCCAAGACGCTGGCGACGTTGCCTCTTTGTATTGACGTTGTTTAAAGTTTTAATTATAATAATTATGTAAATTAATCTTGATATGGCCAGAGACACGGATTTGTACCCTCAAGATGCGTTTTGCTTTTTGCTTTGTATTAAAAGAAAACATTGAATATTGCATCACAAATACGATATCAAAATTACAGCATAGATATTAAACATATACATACATATATCCTCTTAAGTAGTTATCTCTGTTAATAGTCAATTAAGGGAAAAGCTTCTAAAGGAGACCCGATAACCACAAATCGCTCGACGAAGTACAGCGGCAATGTCGTGTGTGACATCAGACTACACGCTCCCGGGTATTAACGCAGTTCTATTTTCTCGACGTCTCCACATGTATCGTCGTTTAAAAACCTTCTTCCCGTGCCGTCAACTCTGACGAATTAAGTTATTAACGCTTTAAAGCAGACAGCTGCTCGACACAAATCAATGTGACTGCCGAGCCACTCTTCGAACGTCTTTATGATCGTTTTATGAGTGCACTCATATTTAACTTTTCAGTCAGTCGAGAAGGGGTGAGTGCGATTGTTTCAAAATAAATGAACGCGGGTGGCTCGTAAAGAACTTTATGTTATTGTCACAAAACTGCTCGACCTCGTTCGGTCTTTGAAGTTGCTGGCTCTCACAGCGTTCCCCAAATTCCTTTGAAGTGTTACATAAAAACAACAGAAATCAGAACTAAATTGAAATAGAATATTTTAAGTTATTGAACGCAGGCTTATTTGCATAGTTTGCGCGAACGTCGCTAAATACGATAGCTTTGATGTATGTGGGGTACATTCGGGAGGATCGCTTGTGTCTTCATTACGTCAGCAATAATTTCGGGAAGGTGGAATATCGCAACTCGCAAGTTCACACCGCGCTATGTCATCGGAGCGTGTGCCGACACCGTAAAGAGGGCGGTTATAAATTATTTACCGTTTCGCTACGAACGCCGTGTATTTGTCACCCTGGGCCGAGGTATTAAGATATTGCTTTCTAGTCCTAAGGGCCTCATTACCACCGGGGCGGGCCGCGACATCCGTTATATTTCATGTTTAGTCAACGCAGCGGGAGAATTTTGCCCGCCGAGCAGGAAACACCTGAGAGTATTCTCATTTTCATAAAACATCCATTGGGCCGTTAGCTGTGTACTTTTTCGGCGGGTATTTACTGTTAATTTCATTAGGAGCTAACGTTCCGTGGGAAAGAGCGGGAGAGCGATTCGCTAAAAAGGTTGTTCTGATGGTAGTTACATTAAGGTAATTGGTGTACGGCAACGAAACACCTTTATAGCCCATCGCGGCGGTCGTTCGGGACTGCGCTAGACCAATCATTGTCAGTCTTCACCGCTCTGGGCCGACAGCACCGAATTTAATACTGGATACAACGTTAATGGAACGAATTTAAATATACCCCGGATGAGCCGAACCTGACGATTTATTACTAGATGTTTCTAAAGCACAACCTTAACTGGCGGAACAAATCTTTACTGTGTATCGTTCAGAAACGTAATTGCCAATATCAAGTACGAACCTACGTAAACTAGATTGTTTTGAACGCAATAAAAATAATATTTAACTTTATAGACAATTCCCATGACGAATTATAAAATGTTGCTAGAGTATTTTTAAAGTGTGAAACAAATCTACTTAACTGATTTTGGAATCAAGGAAAAGTTAACGTTGTTAAAAATGATATTTTACTATGAAACTCGCATTACGAATCTATTTACAACCGCCGAAAGCAAAACAGAGAACACTCATTAAGGCGTTCCAACGTCAATTTACTCTCACAATAACCTTAATTATTAACTCATACTCAACTGAATGCAAAGCAATAATTTTCATATGAGTTATAAAAGAATTCAGTGTAGATAACATCTAGAGCGGGTACCGCGAGATGTGAAGGAAATGCGAGACGTTATTAAAAAAGCACATGTGGCTTTAGATGCGTATCGCAGCGTTCGTTAATTACTTTTGACACGCAGCATATGATTCAATTATCATATGATTTATACAGTTCAGGAGAGGGGCAGCTAGTTCATTTAAGCGTTAACTACAACATTAATTTATAAAATCGGGCCCCGTTCTAAATATCACCAGATGCTAAGCCAATCCCTCAAGACGAGTAGCTCTTTTTTGCTACAAAATATCATGTTAACATGCAACCGATTTGTGTGGGCTACCTATTAAGTGGAATGCGAAAAACGACAGGAATTTGCGTTTACAGTAAATTAAATGCAGGTGGATGTTGAAATAATAATTTTGTATTATTAAACGAAAATAAATCTCATTAAAATAAATTTTATTTCATTAGGTATAGGTAGGTGCATACTTTGTTTAGTAATGAAATGTCAGAAATGTGCAACCCAGTTAACTCACAATCCTTAACTCTGTCGCTGGCTGATGTTAAAATGAAACTATAAATTGTGTGATTATCACTTGACACATCAGAACAAATGGTGGTGCTTAGAAAAACTTTAATTGCTTAACTGAAATGTCTCGTGAGTACATAATTCACGTGAACTAAGTCGCCGGTCGCCGCCACACCAAAGATCGCGTTGAGTTCGTTACGAGCCCGCGGCTCACGAGAACCTGTTAGCAATAAATACTAATTACAGGTAAAATAACAAGATAACATCTCTCCTAAAAATTTTAGTCGACATTCCCCGGATTGTAAAGCACAATAAGCAGCTCGTTTCTTTATAAAAAATTGGTCGCAACCGCACGTTGTAAATCTTGCGTGACGCGTAATGGTCGTAAGGGCTTATTTATCGCTCACAGTCGTTTCTAACTAACCGTTTAATAAATATTATCACACTTGAGACGTCAACAAACGTGAGAAGGTTGCGTTGACCCCGTTCGTGATATTTGTCTCAATTCAGGGATTAGAATTGATCGCCACTGAACGCCGTCTTCCTTCTGTTGAATCTGCCATACAATAAATAACATAGCAGCTCTAAGCTTTTCTTATAATTAGACCGGTTCAAAATGGCTTTGCGTTTCGAGTGCTCTTCACTAACAATGGAGGACTTATAGGGGACCGTGACTTGAAAGGGATCTTTTGCTAATACTAAAGTCTTTGGATGGATAACGAAGAATTGAAATTTAAAAATGCAGCTAAAGCCTTTTTAGTAATATCCGGTACGTTTAGAATTTTGGAGTACCGACTGCATTCGAATAAAGAGTCACTTGAGAACATCTGTGATCCAATCAAGCACTTCCTTTCTTATTTTTAAGTTAAGTAAAAAACTAATACCTGCTAAACGTAGGTACGTATCTGATAATATAGGGCAAACAAATATTGGCTAATGCTGAAAAATTAAACAGTATTTCGGTCAATTTCACAAGAGACGACAATGAAAACATAACAAAGATACTAAGTCGGAGAGTTGGCGGAGTTCCCACAATCGAAGCCACGTGTATCGCATTCTAAAACATTCTGCTGGTACAGAAGCTCGCTTCCAATAAATCTGGATTACCAGTCATTTATTTGGGCATATTGTATTTACCTATTCCGGCTGCAGGAAGTGCGTGTTATTGCAGCTTATGTTTTCAAATCGCCTGCTGAGATATTCGAGGCACCCGCCCATTTTTTGTGACAGACCAAGCGAGGGCCATAAATAATAGGTGGGGTTCTTAAACTATGCGAGCATTGTAAGCATGCACTGCTCTTTTGGTAGCAAAAGAAATGGCCCGTTGGATTGAATTATGGTGATATGTTAAGCCAACGAACGCTGTTGGAAGCAACAGTCTTTATTTTCTTTTCATTTCGCATTAATCCCTGGGGGAGATAGGCATTAAACCCTCCATTATTCCGCTTTACTACGACTCTATAGTAACAATAGTGTAGTCAGTCAACATTGTTTCAATGCGGTTTACCAAGTTATCCTGCGGCTAGGTACACATCTATACAAATAGATTTTACTCCATTTGAAAAAGAAAACATAGTAGGACTGTATTACCTTTCTTTTAAAACAGAAGACTTTTAATTCTCAGGAGATTGTCAATATTTCCTTGCTGTAAGGAAAACAAAGCTGTACGTCCGGACAAGTCCATTCCAAACAAAGATAGATTAGTGGTTGGCTGGGAGACAGGACACGAGCGTAGCGTCCCACGTGTTCGAGCTCGCGTGTATACAGCCGACTACACTCAGTCTTGAATCTAATCTAGAATTTAACTGTCACTTTCTATTTGTTTATCTTTTAATTTAATACAATCTATTCTATCTATTACTGGGTTTTCTAATTCGATCTTAGACTTAGGAACAAATAAAAAATTTGTTACCATCGCTAATGTCGATATATTTTAAGTAACTTCTCGCTACCAGTCTTCGCGTCATCTTTATCTTCAACTTTGACATTTATATTTTGTATATGTACTTATTATTTTAGTCCGTTTAATTACAAATCGCAGTACTACATATTTTGATTCAACCTATTCAATATTTCCACTGTAAATTATGATAAATCTTATATTCAATCGCATCACGTTTTACAAAATCATCAAGACACATCCAATATGTATTTTATTAGGAGGATGTAGATATTTGAATACAGAACAAACGTTACCAACCGTCTTCCTCCGACCTATTCGTGTATTTACATATCTCCCGAGTGGTATAAAGTTACCGCGGCGGCAGCGTCACGGGGCGGTGCGCAAGTCCGCGACACCAGAGTGCCTCTCAAATTACCCCCGGATAAGTCAATCATTCGAAACGTCCACGTTTGCCAGAAATAAAACTGTTTCGAATGTTGCGTGTGGCGCTGCCGGCATAATGCGTAGCGACAGTCTGACATGTTTTGTGCGAGAAAACAAAATTGATGGAGGAGGGCCGCTACCGACTTTTAAATAACTATTCGTGTTATAACTAAACGCTTTTGTCTATTTTATGACTGCAGTCACGTCTCTATCGTGTAGCTATTCAGTTTAGCATTCGTTGTTGCTTTTTCCTGACAAAATACAGCGCGCGAATGCCCCTTGACAAAGCGACAACTATTTCCGCTGACCAGTGAACCGTACGTAAAATGCTACCCAGTTCTGTTGATAAAACTAACTCTACATCGTTACGTGGAGACTGATGTAACAATTAAAATTCATGACCACCGATGGTCTCCGAATTCAAATTCACGGCAAATCAAACAAGAGCCGCCTCCCAAATCCACATATCAAGTTCGCATTGTTTCTCTCCCATCACTGCGAGCTCACCAGAGGCGTTTTCGATTATCCGCCCTCGAGAGAACAAAGCTTCTGACCGCAGAACCAAGTCAATTACATAGTTCAACAACTCAGCCCTTATAACTTTCATGGCCCGCCACCGGAATACAGAAAAGGGTATCTGTTTTCAATATACGAAAGCGCGATGCGATTGACCCTTTGGAGTGTCCGCATTGACTTTTAAATTACTAATCCCGCGGGAGCAAACAGAAGCTGCGCCTCGGGCTCTGTTTACAAGGTTGAGAGCACTCGCACGTCTTCATTAGGCAAGTGTATCCATCTCTAAGCCAAGTTTGTAACTTAGTGTCTGATACTAACTTTTATATCTCTATCATTCATCCAATATCTAAACTTACAACGAATTTGGAAACTAATTTAAAATGTAAATAAACATAAACAAACAAGTTATAAACATCACATTTCTTTAAAATAGATCGTGAGATTAAATCTAAAGGAAATGTTTAGTCAAATGAGATTAACGATATAAAGTCCAACATTGAGGGGACATCGTGGTAATAAAAACATTTAATTTTATGACTCTCAAAATAATTCAGCGCATTATAATTCCATTCGACGTCCACCCTTTATCTAATTTTTTCCGGGAACAATTTAATGAATAAAGCATTACGTTGCCCCGACCAGAGCTACCTAGCTGACTTATTAATGTTTATCTAAGGATCTGATAGACTCCGTGGTCGACAGCCCTCAACCGGACGCGGTAGAATCGGTCGAGGCCTCCTGTAGGGAAGCACTCAAGCGTACACATTTCAACTGATGGCTATATACCAGTCTTTTTTCAACGTCAGATACAAACACTCCAAACATCCTTTCACCCCAAATGAATTACTTAATTTTTGTACGCACCAACTCTACCAAATAAACTCTGTGTATAGGGATGAGCTAATTTTCTCGATGCATTGAATTAGAAAATGGTATAAATGCAAGGAAGCTTTTGTATATTGTGTAACCACATTTTTTATAAAAAACAAAATTTGAAGCATTCTGGAATTGACAAGCATTCAACAACATAACTTATTATGTTTTTAATAAATGTTTTATTATTATGATTTTCAAAATAACTAGTGATGAAATTGACCCCTTGTTTAATCTGCAATGTGACTAAAGTAAATTATATTTATAGAATACCTACCGAATTCTTACGAACTTATTGTAATGAAAATAGATCCACAAAACAAAATATCGATTAAGAGTGTTAACCGACCGTAACTGATTGGAATTCGGTTCGGCAGTTTGTAGATCTATTGTGTTTGAATAAAAGCAATGTTTGTGTTTGAGTAAAACAACTTTTTTGTTATATAAAACCTTAGTAATAATAACAAGCGTTTACCTGAGAGGAAAGCAATCCATCATCCCTTATAATAAGAAATTATTTTCTGCTACCTTTTTTTACTCTTACTGAGAATATCTATTAAGACTTATATGAAATCCCAGCCATAAATAACGTTGTCAAATATATTACAAACATAAAAATTGTCAACAACGATTCGATTGACACGTCAAATAAAGAGCCTAGTTTTGAGTTAGAATTTAGTTGTTGTTATGGTTTATGTTTATGGATATCTGGAATACGTTAGCACACGGTCTATTGAGCGTAGTCTTCTTAATGAAGAGAATAACAAAGCAACAAGCTTGTACCTCGGATATGCAGATTAGAGAACGGATACTTGTCCACGAACCCGCCTCCCGACTCGATTCATGGAACACACGTGAGCCCATGTAGAAATTATCATTGTTTAACTTGAACACGAACTGTGAAGACGAAAGGAGAGCTACATAGATAGAATGTATTCTTAGTATAAATATAAGCGTGGTGTTTCGAATAAATGTGCATATCATTACACTAACAAGAGACGAGTCGACAGCGCGTGGGGTCTATCGATACGAGACCAGACCCCGTGAGGATTCTTGAAATTTTTTTCTGTCTCTACCAATTAATTCGTCACTTCGTTGTAGCGATGTTAGTTATTTATTTAATGCCCCTACAAGTACAGTCTCGATGAAAAGGGTATAATTTTAATTTACTTCCATTATGTTAACCTATTGTACTAATTAATCAGAATAAACCAGTTTCAAGGCAAGATTTAGAAATAAAATGTTATTGTAGTAATTGAAGAGATAAGTAACAACGATTTACTAGAAAATACAAGGAAATAAATTAAACAAAATGCACGTAACATCTTAAATTATACGAATTATTTCGATCTTAGCTGTGTTTCTTGAATAAAATAAAGGCTGGAAGGAATTTAAACAATAATTATAGATTAGAAACACCCTGCAGAACCTTACAATTGTAGGCTACGATTACTATTTCTATTATAGCAATTACTATCAATCTGTAGTGAAAGAATCAAGGCAGTTAGAATAATAATTATACATTCTAATAATATGCTAATAAATAATAAATTGCCAGTCATAAATTAGGACTAATAATTAAAAAACTTATATTAAGTATTATTGAAATGGAGGCTACATGAATTTCGTTATATTTTGATTTTGAAAGGAGAATGACTAAACTAGCCACTCGTTAGATATAGCCTCACAAATACCATCGGCTAAACGAGGGAGACTAGGTCTTCCGCTGGGTACCCTGGAACCGTAACACGGTTTCGGGAGCTGTAAGGCGACCCGTGAAGAAAGAAAAAAAAATTACTAAATTTATTTGAAGGATTAGATGAAGGTGTGACGCATCATTTTCTTTATACTTTGTCGCGTGGCCAGATAGACTGGTAAAAACGTCTACTTTAAGTGTGTTTAGTCTCCATTTTAAAAAGAACAGATGGCAAGTCTGTCCCTGGACTTAGCTGCCACTATTCTCTTTAGATAATTTTCTAACCTTGGCAATAAAAATTTGGTAACTAACTTTGTCGAATATGTGGCCGGTAATAATAATTCTGCGTTTAAAGATCAAAAGTAATAAACGACAAGAACTATTACAAAGGCACTCGCCGTTGCTATCTATGTATGGTAATGCGAGTATAATGGAGCATAAAACAATACACAGCACGTGACTGTAAGTGGGTGCGTAATAGAATTCATAAGTAATAGAGAGTAGGGCATCAATCATCAAAGATATCGTTGGTTGATCTTATCTGAAACGAAACCCATCATTTATAGATCCGTCCGTCGGCGATGACCGAATGTTATTAATAGATTCTATCTGGTCATCAAATGAATCTGGTAACGGTAATCCCGGTCATTTTGTCGGAAACAGCGGCGGTAACAAATTATATACTGACTTGATGTTCGGCCGCGTTGCAGTTCCTATTCGATGGGATTGGTCTTTTTGTTTGCTTTGATTGATAATGCTTTTAGTTTTTTCTTTCTATAGACATACCTATTAACTTCATACGAAGATACTTCTGCTTTTTATAATAAAAGAACTATAAACACATGCATTTCTTTTGGTAAATTGGTAAGGTCCCTAACTACCTACTGGACAGCTATTGGACTAAACACTTTAAACTTCTTGCTACAGTTGTCTAATAATAATATTTTTTTCACTTTATTTTAGTCACTTTACTTTAGTTATAGTCACAATTAACAAAACTAATAAACCTTTTAAAAAAAAGTGCACCGACTTCAAAAATTTGCACTGAAAAGTAAGAAATAATAAATATTTCGTCGTAGAATTTGAAGACGGTTGGTGCCAAATTAGGATACAAAACTAAGTAAATATCTAAGAAGATCTGTTCAATATTATCTATGTTTGTATGTACCTACTGATGATCGTAGGTTCCTAATGAATTGTCTAGATTAGTGAATTTGGGAACTAAGTTGTTTCTAATTTGGCACCAACCGTCTTCAAATTCTACGACGAAATATTTATTATTTCTTACTTTTCAGTGCAAATTTTTTAAGTCGGTGCACTTTTTTTTAAAAGGTTTATTTTACCCTTTTAAGTGGTTTTGCTGCCTTGAGAGACAAATAATAACACAACTAAAAAAATATTGATGGAAAATTTAAAAAAAATACCGCTGTGGATGTGATTTGAACCATGTGATTGTGCATCCTAGGCACCCCATTATATTTAACCGCTACACCATCGTCACGAAAATTGACAACTTCGTGTCAATAGCAACCGTTGCTAAGGCTTTTTCTGATACATAATTTTCAGCCGTAAACAGAAATTAATTACTGAATTTCTGAAAAACTACTGAACCGTTTGTCGTCATATGTCTGTGAGATAATGTAGAGAAATTATGATGTCTTAAAAAAAATAAGTCTTCAAAATCGGTACATATTTATCGAGATATCAAGAAAAATGTACTTATAAAGTCAGTTTTTTCAAAATTTCTGAAAAACTAATGAACCAATTTTTATGAGATAAAAATGGGACCAATCCGGAAGAGTTATCTGTCGATTAAAAAAGAAACCATCAAAATCGGTTCACAATTCGCGGAGTTATCGACGTACATACATACATAAAAAAAAAAAAAATAATAATAATACGGTCCGAATTGAGAACCTTCTCCTTCTTTTTTTGGAAGTCGGTTAAAAAAAATATAGATGACATCCTAAAAGACCTAAAGAAACTTCTAATTTAATTCTGAATTCCGATTGTCTGTTGTATTTTCTTTCTATTGTTTTCTTTATTCGATAACCCAGTCAAGTATTCCAGAACTACATAGAGGTTGTGTAGCAAGTTTAGCACGTAGGTTGTGTACGTAGGTTTGAATAGCCGCGAATGCAATTTAACAATAGTATGCCAAAGTGGACAAGGAGGAGTAGAATAATATTATGGTAAAACTATTACTGTTATTCGAACACATAAGTCTTTCTATTTTATATTTCTTGGAGCTACCTAATGAGTGGCTAGCTCCTTGTAGCCCTATGGCAGCGATAGCAGAGGTTAAGCAGCACACAAGGGTCAAACTAAGTATGATTCTACAATTCAAAGAACTTGGAACAGGTTTCAACTTACATATTTTTATAACGAATATCTACAAATATTTACAGTTAATAAGTAATTCATATGCTAACATTACACTGACACATCGGCTTAGTACATCATAACCGCTAGTATGTACAGAGATCGTCAAAACTTTGAGGACTTTATTACCATGCAATAAGGTTCATTTCTACTAGAACTTGTAAGCATATTTTTGACGCTGACTGTACATATTAATAGGTTTATTTAGACGAGTGCACTACACGAAGCTTTCTCAAATGAATCCAGTACATACCTAAACAAATATATTCAACAGGTGTCCACATATTTACATACAATTTCTGAAGTCAGTGTTCAGTAACCGCCCGTTTTGTAAGTAGAAGTCTATCTAACAGGCTATAGAAATATAAAAGTCATTCGCCTTGTCATCAGTCAAGTTTAGAGTCAACAATTTAAGCCCTTTATAAAATTTAATACCGCATGCATAATACGTGTATAATGATTTCTCTTTAGTATTCAAATATTTCGTGATATTCATACGTGGAGATTTAAACGAGATATTTAATCTTGCTATGTAAATATCTTCAAATTAGATAGGTGGGAAATTATATTTTAAATTGATATTAAAATATTATCATAGCACCCACACCAGTTAAGTATAAAATTTATTTGAGTTATAAATAACATTTCATTTATAAGTACAATAAAATGATCCTTATTGTGTTATTAAAATTTATGTGGGCACTTAGGATACATTTCTATTGAAGGATAATCGTAAATTGACAACCCCCAACTGAGAAGATTCAGTTCTAGGGGTCAAATAATATTTAAAATTTCATTGTATTTATATAGGTTATGTTCGCAGCAGGGTTCAACATATTAACTTCATAGACAAAAATACTGCACCTTTGAATTCTGCTTCAACATACCTGTAAAAGTAAAAAACATACATTATTATCTATACAATATTTTAAGTGTTTCGTTGATTCAAGTGCGATTCGGCCTCTATTAATCATATCAAGGAAAATTAAAAAATATATTTATTTTCTTATATCTATAGGAAACTATTTCATATCTAGAAATTAGTTATTACTCGTAGACTTCAGAAAATATTACAGATTTTTTTGTTTTCCTTATTTGCTACACATTTTTGGCTATACCTACGTCAAAATTTAATGTCGCTTAAAACAAATTTTAATCAAAATACTATGTGTTTAATTTTTTAACCGGAAATAAATGCAGAGAATTTACTTCTCGATACCAAAAATAGTAAGTACCTATATTTGACATATAGACACTCAAACAAACATAAAGATAAATACAGAAGTACCACCATAAGTATTGGTTTATAAGTACATACATATAATGTCATTAGATAAGAATGCGGAGTGAAAGATGATGTTGTGACTAAAATGAAGAAAAGTAGTTTACGCAGGTTAAACACGTTGAAAGAATGAAGGATGTAAGATTGACTAAAAAGGTTTATATGGCTGAAGTGAAAGGAAATGCTGACAGAGGACGACCCAGGTGTACTTTTATTGAACATATAAAAAATGTATTGATCGATGGAAATATTAAAAGTAAACACAATCGCCGAGCATGTATGAAAGGTATGATGAATATAAAATAAGTGTAAGAGGTATCTCAGGATCGTAACAAATGGCATTCGATTCTCTCTGCCTAACCCTCTTGGGATGAAAGGCGTGATGATAGATAGATAGATAGATAGATATAATGTAAACAAAAACAGAATAGAATATAAACAGAGGCAACGCTAAATATGGCCAATGCAAGCTTCGCAAAAACAGTCGTAGCTTTTAACAAAGCAGGAAGGTATTAAATGTATTCCAGGATAAAATATCCTTTCTACTCCACGACTTTGGTAAAGTTTGCTTCGGTTCGTCGCTCACAAGACACTCGAGGGCGTGTCGCAGCATACGGTACATGAATACAAATACTTCCGATAATAGTGTATCTATTGAATTTGCAGGTGCTTTATGGTACACATTCTAGGTCAATAGTTTACTGTCATATTATAATATTATTAGAAAAACGAATATTGCTGATTTTAAATCGACATACTTAATTATTTCAATAATAGTCACATAGGCAATTTAAAAGTTCTATCTACTCCCGACATCGAGTGTCAAGCAATGCAAGCATTTAAGATTGAATCATGCCTATATTCTAGAAATATATGATTACCAAAACCTACAATACAAATACTTCAATTTACATAAGATACCAATTTAGCCTCAAAAATTTGTGAACAAAAAGCAATTTATGACGACCAAATAGGTTTTCATACTATTTTTAGTTAACATAACAACAAATCAAGATATAAAACATTTCAAACCATATCTCAGTCATTAAATATTGCCTATCTCTACTATAGACCGTAAAGTCGCCTCTAACTTTCATTATGGTTGTTATTAGCATTATTATTTCTTAGGACGCCTTTTATTGTGCTGTAAATATTTTAGTCGAAGATATGGTCGTATATTGATAAGGCAAATTGATCGGTGAATAGTTTTAAATTTCGGCAGGTATAGGTGAGTGGGCGTCTTAATTGATAGTTCGAGATTGTCCGTCGGTTGACATGAAGATAGTAATATTTAATGTAGCCATCTTGAATGAAATGTTCCTTATTGTTGATAACTCAGTAAAGTTATGTAATTTTGTATAGATTGTATTTAATGCGACGCGTCTTTTAATTCATCAGTCTCACAACGATACGGAGTACCTACAATAAGATTGCGTTGGAATTTATTACAGCTGAGATTATTTTTCTGTTTAATATTGAGAAATGTTGACTACTCGAATATATGCTTTGTTGGGTATTAACAGGTTTATTTTCTAAAGTAGGCCACACATTGGTCCGGCATCATACCGAAAACTTCCCATTCCGGCCGCCGGATGATCTAAGCGGACCGGTCGTTACAAAAATTGGACGAGTCTGTAGTCGGTTTCGGTGGACCGTACGCGGACGAATGTATGGCCACCTTAAGAGTATCAGCTATTACAATTAATTTGAACATAGATTGTAAAACAATTTTCTCGTTAACCCAGACTCATTTAATAAATGATATCTAACTATCCGAGACGCTGTGTAATTTCCGCAAATTTACTTTCACATTAATCTTATCAAAATCCGTGCCTTCAGGCGTCGCCGACGAAACATTCGCCTCCGTCATAAAATATAAAGAAGCTCGCACATAATTTCATCTTTTATGTTCCCCGAATTTCACCATTCAAACATCACATTATGAATTCCCCCTTTTGTGCGTGTAAACAGTATTACATTGAAGGCAACTTTTATTGAGCTTTAATTAAGTCGTCGAGAGAGGATGTTCGGAACATTAGATCAGGTTAACAACACGATATTGATACAAGCACGGGCATGGGGAACACGCGATTGTTTGATAATCAAGAAAGACGCATTAAGTTCTTTAGCTTTAATGCCGAGATATCGGGCATCTCTTATGTATTATTCAAAAGAGATTAGTGGGCTTGCTACGTGCGCCTGTAAGGATTTCTAATGTTAATGTTCACGGAGTATGGGATATTGAAATAAGCTTTTAATTAAAACGCAACAGGGCGCTGATCTCGAAGCCTTTCTTTAGTACAATCTTACACAAACAATAATAATATATTTTAAGTAAAATGCAATTTCAATTTATCATTTAGTTTGTAGCTTCAAGTTCAAGACTCCACTAAAATATCATAAGGTTGAAATCTGGATTAATTATTTAATTTTCGACGACGCAAACAAACTGAAGGTTTTCGTTTCACTAATTCTTCATTACTTTATAATTCTATCCTTGAACTTACAAATATATAAGTACAAATTGCTTAAATTGTTTTGTATTCTTCACTGTAGTACATTTTGTTTAATGAGTATTAAATTCAAATTCAATTCATATTAATTTATGTTTATTGTCCTTTTTCATTACGTTTCAAAATGATATTATATTTTCTAAATTATTAATGGACTTATAATGTATATTGTTTTCGTGTGCAACGTGCACCTCATCTAGTCCGCGAAGTCATACAAATAGGTTTAATACTAAAAGCTGACTAAGTTTAAGCAAAATCATCAGTGAAATTTCAATATACACTCGTAATGAAAATAATCAAAAATATATCGAACACAAAAGACAGAAGTGCCATAATTACCTTATATCCGATACGGAGCCCACCACAAGTGTAGCACGAATTAAAAATAATGACTGTCTAACATAAATTTGTGAGGAATTCGGTTCTACAAAAGAACTGGAACGTCGGCCTCCAATCGATGGCCGGTTGACGGGCAGCTGCAGAATGAAATTATGAACATTTTTATTTCTCGGAGCTACGGAGCGACTATACACACCTGCCCGACCCGCTCGCCGACCAGAATTGACACCTACCCCATTATTCCCGTCGTATACCTCGGGATCGGATTAAAAAAAACTGTACACAATAGGTTGATCGCAGGCACATGAGAACTTATTATTAGCCTTTTATGAGAGAATCCATTCATTTTTACATCTTCATACAATCCTAACCATTAACCGAGGCGTGTGGGCAGCGAGGGCTCGCATCTAAATAAAACTATTGTTGCTCTCCAACAAAACGTCCAAGTGAACATCTTCATAGGATGACATCGGTCTATTGTTACGAAAGGTTACACATACCCGTCGCTCGGCCGTTATTTTAAAAGGAAATTTATTGGCAATTTCAGGGAATGTTTACCGAAAAGTGAGTGAATAGGAGGCGAGTGAATTACTTATTGTAATGAAATAAAGGAAGCCAGATTGAAAACGTCCGATGAAAGGAGACTAGGCTCGGGCACTACGGCGGGAGGCCAGGATCGCGCTCTGATAATGATTTATGACGACGGCCGCTCTCGCGATTTTAGCTCGCGTTAATGTTAAGAAAGATAAATGTGTCGAGATGTTTTTGTCAATTTGGCGAGAAATAAATAATGTCTCTGTAGCACAAAGGTCGTGATTGTCAACTTCGTGAATAGGTAAAGCTGCGCATGCGCCACGGGGGCCTTTACAAATAGAAATAAAGAACTTTGATATTTTTATTCCTTTTTTTATTATGTTAAACCTACAATAAACATACACATTGTAAATGAAGGGGGCTGAGGCAAAACATCTCAATCGGAAATTGAAATTATAGATTACAGTGGCAAACCACAAGCTGTAACCACAAGAACAACTGATGCAGCAAGCAATGCAATCATTCCGCAGATGTGATACTATATTTAGATGGGCAGTCGAGCGCGGATTAGTGCCGGTGCAGACAAGGTGACATCGCAAACAACTTGCTTGGACACACCGACTCTTAATACACATTTATTGCGACAAAAATAAATAATACCTTCTGAGTAACGAGTCGCTCGCATGACGCCAACTTGCAATGAAGCAAAACATGTTGAACAGTTTTGATCCTAGCGTGAAATGTTAAAATGTTAATAATAGGACTCAGTGCGGTATTTAGGTGCCTTGTTTTGTAATGAAAATATTTTGTTGTCAACGTTTTTTTCATGATGATATACGAGGTCCTATGTCACAGTTTTAATGACTTAATGTATGGAATAAAACAACTTTATAATCAGTGGGGTGCATATTTTTGCATTGTTTTCTTTTTCGTTGTTTGTCTTTATCTTTGATACTTTCTAGAGATTTTTACATCTTGTTTACATACATTATACATCTTGAGATGGAGTGTTAACCGATTATTCTCACCAAATTACTGTAATAATTAAAGCTTCCAGAAAAAGCGAACGAGGTGAGTGCCCAAGAAAATTATCGACGCTTGCGATGCAAATGTTTTCATAACATGCAATTCGTTTATAATTTTTTTACTGCGAAACATGTTTACGTTTTATTTAACAACGTATTTACATAAATGATTTTGAATGTTATTCAAATAAAATTACGTTCTGATCACGGTTTTATGAGCCATATAAGTTAACATAAAATGAAACATAATGATCTCCTAAGGAGCCCACCGCGGATTGTTATTGTCAATAAAGTATCGTTTAATATTCGAGGCTAGTTCCTGGCGTTTCCCATCACGAAGTCACAATTTCCTTTCATATTAAATACTATTAACTCACGATTTCGTTATGACATCAGAGCGAGGCTTGAACATCCTGTCCAAAATCGATTCTTTTTTAATCAGAAATGACTGGAGCGTTAATATTCGCGACCAAGACTGAGACGCGCGGGACGAATCCGGTACGAGAATTTAATATTCCTTGCAAATAAAGAGTTCCTTTAAAGAAACTTTTTTTCTTGTTTATTGTTTTTGTGGGCGTCTGTTAGACTGTGCGTCAGTCAGTTTGGAATAATTCACATTAAATACACCTACCGCACGCAGCCCGCAGTTCGTCGCCTCGTGAATGTTAAAGAGTTGTCATGAATTTAAAAGTAGTAACTATGGTTGATTTCATAAACTGGTATCTTTACCTACACGGTCAAAGTTTTTCATTTCATTTGTTCTAAAAACCAAGTGTTTGTTCTGAGCTGAAAATTAAATTATAGAACTTCGTTCTCAGAATATAAATGCGCATTTTATAAAGAAGTTTAGCTCTTTACAAAAAAGGGAAAAATTGTTCTTTCCAATTTTTTCCTACACAGTTTTTTAATTAACTGAGACGGTATGGGAAACCTCTTATATAAAAGATATAGGAAAATATCTTCTTCGGAGACTTCAACTCTCCTTATATCTGAAAATAAATTTAGGATGTTTTGACGTTTTGTTTTTCAATATAGATCCAATTTCATGTATTTGATTTGGAGGAATCTGAGCAGTTAGCAATCAAAAGTCCCCGAAGAAAGCTTTTTCTTAACTCAGTTTAATTAAATATTTTGTATGTAGAATTTACTTATGTCTTACGAATTTTTAATAACAGGTACCTTGTATTTCCTCCTCAATAATTTAGAAGTAAATGTTCACCATAAAGTTACATAACACAGTAATATTAGATACATACGAAATCCTAGTTAGAAATTATTGCGTCTAGACCGGGAAGAACGAAACACGAGCAAAGAGCCGTAAGATGTTGGCAACGACCGTTCCACGCCTATTGTTAGCGTGATGTGTCGCGGTTAATTCTGGATCTACTGTAGGTATTAATTGTGCCTATAGAGCATATTTGTAATTAAAAGCTTAGAAATGAAAATTATTATCATTAATAAGTTTTATAATAGATGGCAGCCTTATCTCTAAATCATGTTCTTAACAATATAGTGTAAGTCATTTCATTTAACTACAAATGAACAATTATAAATTTCCATTGAATGAAACAAGTTATATGCAAGTAACAATTACTAGATTTATTATTAAACTAATAATTATGCAAGAACGTCTAACTCGATATTCGTTATAATATTAATTGCAACAAAATGATAGGTCGGGTCGATTAATAGCACTGCATAAATACAATTATCAGCAGATGCAATGATATATGAGTATATAAGACAGAGTAATTGGTTTGGCAGATGAAACTTCATTGAAAAATAATTGAAACAGTAAATTTCAGATATATTTCTCTGAAATACTCAATATTTGTATAGAAATTCTAGGCGAAAGTATGGTAAGGTTATTTAAATTACTGGTAGAACACGAGAGACAATAATAACAAATTTAGCGACAAGAGAAGTTTGGCAGATGAAACTTCATTGAAAATTAATTTAAAACAGTTTTCAGATAGATTTCTCTGAAAGTCTCAATATTTTTGAACATGTATATAAATTCTAGGCGTATGGTAAGGTTATTGAAATTACTGGTAGAACACGAGAGACAATAATTACAAATTTAGCGACAAGAGGAGTGCAAATTTACTATTATTTTCAGAAGAACTACAGAAACCGTTTTACATTTACATATTCCTAAACACAAGAAGCCAATTAAGGTTAATCAAAACCAAAGGAGTTGAAATATTTGCATGAATCAAAAATTAAGTAGGTATGTATTTAAAATTATAATATTGTCCGTGTAAATGTACTTATATTTTATTCCACTCAGACATTCGTGACTATTGTGCTTCGTGACGTTGTAGAATTAATTTTATCTATCTTCGCTATTGTATGTGTGTTCTATTCACATCGCCACTGGAATATCTTTAGTCCCTTAGGAAGAGTTGTTCGCATTTTAGATAAGGTGGTAGCAACTCGGACTAATATACAAGGAGCGAAGGAGATCAAAGATTTATAATAAATTCTTGCTTCACTTAACTAACAAACAAAGTAAAGTTGAAGCATCTGTCTTTGATTTCAAACTTATACCAGTATCTAGATAGGATACTTTTGCTATTCATAGTATATATTATTTAATTTAGTGCGTTGGTGCCCGAGTAGTTAAGAAGTCTGGTATTTGAACTAGGCACACCACGGGTTCGATCCCGGATCCCGGCCATGTACCAATGGGTTTTTCAATTAAAAACTTATGTACATAATCCGACAAATTACACTTAGAGGCTTTTCCATCTAAATGTATCTACTTCAACAGAACTGGCCATTCGTTAGGTATAGCCTCACAAATATCATCGGCTAAACGAGGGAGACTTGGTCATCCGCTAGGTACCCTGGAACTGTAACACGGCTTCGGGAGCTGTAAAGGCAACCCGTAAAGACATTAAAAAATATTGTTTAATTTAGTGTGTCTGTCTGTTAGAATTTTAATGAAACTTTTAGCAATGAAACGGGATATTTTATATTTATAATCTTCTTGTACGATATCTTTAAGAACCCGTGCGAAGCCAATGCATATAGCTAGTTGAGTTTCGAAAATAAAATATTGCATCTTTTAGAAATTTAGACATACATATTTGTGGATAAGTTAGATAATTGGGCGTTAGATCATTGAGCTGTTAATCAGTTTTAATATTGATTGTAACTACATATTGTAATTAAATTACTAAGAGCTTTGTTCGCCAAGCTACGCTGCCTGCTTCAGTGAAGCTTCTAATTACAACCTATTGTTCATCTTGACAAGACATGGCTATATTCTTACAAATTATTACACCGTCGGCTTCAAAGAAATATTTTAACCCGTTACCCATTAAATCCTTTTTAAATTTTATTTATGACTTAATAGATATCTGCCTACACATTCTATTCATAAAATTAGATGCTGCCCTCTTCTTCGATGGTATTATTTTGATTTATCACTGATCCAGGATCCACCATCATAATGGCTAAGATTGAGTTGAGACAGCAATCATTTCGACAGACAACAAATTCTGAAAACTAATATTTTTAGATATTGGCATACCTACAGGTAAATTTTAATTATCTGTATGCCCTCTTTGTATACGTTCCTATAGCAGTTCTCTCACGTATTCTTTTGCGTTTGATACTGTTTTCTATTAACGTTCTTTAACAATGGTAGATAACAAGTTTTGTTGTAGCCTACGTCGTGTTTTATCTGGTATTGTGATTTGTAATTGAATTTTTTGCTCTACAGATTGGATTTGATATTAGATTACGTACACGTTACAAGAAGAACGATATTGAGTCTAATCTGATGGAGAAAACATTTCGTAATGTTAACTTGTAAAAATATTTATCAATGTTATATGGCTCCGGAAATAACGGCACCAGCAAATGTATTAAACAACTTGTTAGATATTAAGTGAATTAGTAAGTGAATATTCCAATCCTCAGTCGATTCAAGAAAGCTAAGTACCAATTATTATTCTTTTTTTCACGGTTTGCTTTATGGCTCCCGAAAACGTGTTATTGGTCCCAAACAAACGGCATTTATATGTTGAGGTGTGGCCAGACACACCAGTAACAGTGTTCACTTTCTGCCAGTTGTCAATATTGAACAGAACAGATGGCAAGTCTGTTGCTGAACTTATGGACCTAGATGTGTCACTTCTTTAACAGACGTACATATCTTCTATTTTCAGAAGAAGTTCTGATGCCACCGGCTTTACGTGACCTTCCAAGCACGAAGAGTCGACTAAATCACATGTTCTTAAAAAAATTGGTGCTTAGATTTTTTTTTGGACGAGTTTGACTTAAGAATAAGTGCTTTAATAGACTTCATGCTGGTTTAATCAACTCACTAAATTGTGTAATAGGTAGTCTCCAGTGTAGGTATATGTCCACGCCAAAATTACAACAGCCGTAACGGTCTAAAATTACTTGTCAGACTGAGTATTTTGCTAGAATCTAAGAAATCTCATAGAAACTCCTTAGCAAACACCGCTTCGAGACGAACCCTAGACAGAAGAAAAACAAAACTTCTTTGAGCTCGATAAACACTGGCGAGAGCGAAGGGAAATAAAAATCAAAAATCATTGTGAACAAAGGAAAAACTGTCTATACAATGTATATCCCAATAAATTACACCTGCCCATGAAATATAAGGCTGAGATATTGTTTTATAAATAAGTCCCAAGCGGGTGATCGCATCTTGCCGCTAGCTCACACTTTAAATTCCGATAGTTTTTGCGGCGGTAAAAACTGATATTTCGAACGATCTTGGCCGTTCTATGGCAAGTTAATGCGAGTCGTGATTGCGTCCATTTCCCTCTCAGTCGGTGTGCAGGAGTGAAAGAGAGAGGTTCGATATAAACGGGGTAGGTTCGGATCGCGTTTTATGGTTAAGTTGGCGGACGGGCAGGTGCATTCCCGCAAACACACCTGCCGACGCAACCGAGATGCGATCAAGGCTCTCTTAGCCACAACATAGGACGACGACCTGCTCTCGTATTTGCCCGAGATAACGCCCACCAACGCCATAATTTTGCTCGAAACGCTACATAAATTAGCAGGTGATATGTGAAGAAACGTGGACGGGATAAGAATTGTTTATTTTACTCTAACAATCCTAGATCGCTCATTAAGATTGCCCCTTACTTTAGAACACGCAGGGATTCTCGTTTATTTATTTCTGAGATCTCCAACTTCCTTGCTAATTATTGGTGAACGGTTCGCACGTGATAAAGTAGATAGCACATGTTAGAGTATCATATAACGTGGCCCATTAGACAACAGTAAAAGAGAAATGCTAAATACGTAGTTTATCTTAAAAGGCTCAGTGGAAGTGCGAACAGCTACGCGAGTCGTTCCCTAATGGTTTGCTCGTTAGGTTTTATGGAATTGCGTTGTTGTAGCGTGCCAGCCTTAACAACATCAATGGTGAACCGCCGATATCGCCATGCGACAATCTCTATAACAGAGCCAATAAAATTAAACGATCTAAAATCTGAGAATTCTAATATTTCACAGCTCTACTAGTACGAGTACTGAAATACTCAACTTTAATATTTTTTTAAACGAACTCAATTATTGTAACGTAAATTAGTTAGTGTTACACTCGATACAATGCTCAAATTAATGTGATGGATCGTCTAGGTAAAAGTCAAAAATTCTTTCAAGTTTAAACAAGTTAAGATAAATTCAAAAGCAATTTGAAATTTTACTTAGATATCAAATATCAATCAGTATTTTCATTTAATCGATGGAAATGGCAGACAATAGCGTCTGTGAAGTTTTCAAGTGTAGTTAAAATCTTCTCCGAACTGTTTTTTCAAACTAATTTCTTTTAAAATCTCAATTAGTAAAGCTTATAAACAATATATTTTCTGTATTTACAAAAAGAAAGCCAAATATTTGAAAGATTAAATAGCAAATTATTGAAACTAAAATATGTTTTAATGAAAATAATTTCTAGAGACAAATTTACAAAGAAACCATTGAAAATAACGACCAGCCATCAATAATAAAGATAATATATAAAGCTACGGTGATATTTTCTAAAACAAACGAAGGCAATTATAATTATTCTAATAAAGTCAATTCAAAATATCCAGCAAAAGCCAAAAATCAGAAGAAAGAACATTAAACTCAGCAAGCAAATTACAAATCTCAATTAAAATAATGAAATTCAATAATCCAAATTGAACGACGACTAATGGCTCATTAATAACAATTTTAACAACGCACTCTAGGGTATAATTTAAACAAGCAAAAGCAGTAAATCCGGGTGTGGAAGTAGTTGCTAGCATCCGGAATATCCGGCTATCGGAAGAGGCGAATTCTGTCCGGATATTGAATATCGACCGGTGGTGCACCCGTAACCCTGACGTATCGTCGTCGCCGACCCTAGCACACGATAAAGGGATACTCGACGATTATTCAATTGTGTCCGGTAAAAAACACAATATAGGAGGAGACACTTGGGGAAGATAACAGCGGAATAGCTTTTTTATTAGCTGGGCGAGGTTATTCTGGACCCATACTTCCAATATTGTAGAGTATTTTACTCAACTGCTTTAGAAGGTATTTTACATATTAGTTAGATTGTTACAGTGCTCGCTGAGTGAATGAAACGCTGCTCAGGATTGAGAGAAGGTGAAGTGAAAGTCCCATATTCTAATCCAATATTATCTTTAATATACGGTTTAGAATCAAAGCAAAAGATTTGAAATAATCAACTTTGACAACTAGAGTTGAGAGTAAAGAATTAAATAAATAGAAATATTGGGAGTAATATTTTTGTATTTTATTTCGCTTTTAAACATTCTAAAGTTACGTCTATAATGAAGTGGACCGGTGAAAGGTCGACTAATGAAGGTACATCTATTAATATTATCCAAAGGTCTTTTAAAGGTCTCCATTGGCGAGCCATATTCCGAGAATTCCTATGAAGCTCTATTATTTTCTGGTTGGAGTACAAATTAATTTGCTAATTTTGCTATACATATATGTTGTGAGTGTGTGATTTTCATTATACGTCAAAAGTGAATGGTATGGTGGTAATATTTGAGATGAAAAAAAAATTAAGTCTCACATTATTTGTTTCAGGACTAACAAGTATTGTTTTATCTTATGCCACAGTTTTTAGAAATATTTCAATAAAAGTATTACAATTATTTACGACTGCTTTTAGAGAACCTTCAGTTTCAGATTTTCTTGTTTATTGCCATGTTTCCCTAATGAAGGTTTAAAAATTATGTAGTTATATGTATTATAACGTTTAACCGTTTTTCTGTTACTACAAATAAGATCGAATTAAAGATAAGTTCAGTTTCTCCATTTTTATACATTTATATCTATAAGTTTTCACTGAAATCCAGGACGAAACATGAAAGCGAAACTTAAATTCACAGTTGAATGAGTAGCAAAGTAAAATGTTTATGAATGTAAGAAGTTCGCAAACTCGGCGCCTTCTCGCGGGCGGTTCGGATTACACGGGAACTGCGTTAGGTCAAACAGAGTTTCTGCGAGAAATAATGGAATATAATCGTCAACTTTCATGCCGAGTTGTTTTAAACCACGACAGAAAAATAACTGTTGGTTAGCAGTTAACCACAACTAAATGGTTTCTTAACCAAACCGTTAAATTCTATGGAAGCTTCCCAGAGATGTACCGTAATTGTTTACTTTAAACGAGTTTATTAGATTTCGTTTCCGCACTTTCACGTTTTATATTTTAATAAGCTATTCATATGTGTTTTAAAACATTAATAAAAGCAATTAATTTCTACTTTTTAGTTTGAAATCAAACTAATGTCTATAACATCATTAAATTATTGATTTAACACACTTTATTTTGTTTACAAAATCGTCTATTTCTGGTATTTTCTCTTTGATATCATTCATTAAACCTTTCAGACTTGTTAAATTCATCCATTTGAATTTCAAAATCCTTTACTCGGCCATTCCTTCCATATGACCAAACCAGTAATTTTTATACTTATTCAGTTAATGAATTCATTGAATCATTAATGATCATTTTATTTTCGTACCTACCATGGAATGGAAAAGTATGATCAATGCAACGATTTGTTTTACATTGGTATGGATTTCATGTTGCTGATACAAAAAACGTTATTTGTAATTAAGAAAGTAATAAACTTACACGTTCTTGTAATATATCAAAATATATGACGCTATTTATTTTAACCGCTGCCAGGCCAACGCGTAGCCCGGGGACAAGCGGGATTAGTTCATTCCAATTTAATGTTACCTCTTGACGAACGAAACCGGCTTTCGCTCTTAATTGGCGTTCAAATAATTATTGTTACAGCAATCAGAACTGGATTGCAAGAATTCATTTATCTGCCTCAGAGGAAATTATTCATCATAATACTTTTTGCTTCGAACCCTAGCATTTGAAAGCGAAAGATATTTTATTTGATTTTAATATTCGAGTAATTGAGAAGATTGAAGAGACATCCGTCTTTATTTCAAATCATTTTCATGTTTTATATTTTAGGAGTCAGATTTTGCAAAACATGTGCTTGATAAAACTAGTGAAGTCATAATTTCATTGTAATTAAATGATTTCATATCTCCATCTCCATATACATTTTTATGTAGTTCATAATTACATTTATATAAATTATACGTTTATTAAATTCAAAATGAACTATTTAAAATTTTTAACTGTTTTATTAAAATCCTATATGAAATGTAATAATTACTGGGAAAATTATATAAAAAAAGAAGAATAGATTATAGAGATACTACACATTCAAAATCTTTAAAAAAAATTACACAATAAAAAATATTGTATAACTCAAAAGAAGAAATATAAAGTCATCAAAGACAAACTAACTTATATGGAAATAGGAATATTAAATGCACAGTAATATCAGTGCCTGAGATTAATATCAAGTCTTTGTATGAATACAAGAAACACTAATGCTAGTGACTGCAGCATAAAAGAAAACATCGTGAGAAATCTAGCACGTTTTCATGAAATAAAAATATGTGAATTCTTAGAAAGCACAGTCCACATGTCATTTATAAAAGCTTTGACTAAATATTACTTTCTTATCGTAAATATCATCGGTGTTTATTACCATGATTAATTTCTGTACATTTTTTCATAGATAACACGACATGTGAATGGCCACTTGGTGGAAAGAGGCTTTGGAAGCCCATGATTGCAATGAAGGTGACAAATAAGAGTGCTATCCTATGTTTTTCACCGCCAAGGCAAGTGGACTGTACTGCGAGTTTAGGATATAAACCAAGCAGGTGGCAAGCCTATGGCTAAACTTAATGGGTCTAGATCTGTCACTTAAGCAGCTTTTTGACTCAAGTGAAAATTGAATTTAGGGTATCAATTCCAATAGGTTAGTTACTAAGCATTTTAGTTTATTCAAAGAGATATTTTTGCATACCTGACAAATATCTTGGCATTAGCAAAAGGTATTTGCAAGCCATAGCTACTGTCCATCTATAATGAAACCAGTTTTACCTTCAAAAACTTAATATTATTAATACATCAACATTAATAATAGTATACGGAATGGCTATAAAACATTGATATTTTAATCAAATGAATTTATTAATTCACCGTTGAACCTATTGGACAGATGTAAACTCGGTCGGTGGTCAACCATTAGTTACATTTATGGCGACCGATTATCAAAGGCCGGCCGAACTCAAACTAATTGACGATAATAGACTAAGTATAGTTCTACGTTAGTTCAATATACATTACTCGTGTTCTCTTTAAGTAAATAAATCCACGGAACCTTTGAAAGCGTCTCGGCTTTCCACACTTGTAAACTTAAACAAAGTTGAAGCACTTTTCTAATTAAAATTTAAAGCTGTCGCTTGGAGTCGAACCGTGCAAGTTTATGTGAGAAACAGAGACTGGATGTACTGAATTCGATCACCTTTAAGTAGCTGTAAATTTAAAATGTGATATCGATGTTTGATCATATTTTTTGACACACTTTTATGAATTTATTTCATTGAAATGAACTTTCTTTCTTGTTTCATAGGCGATAGGTAAAATATTTAGAGTTTATTGGTTTAAATATTTGGTTCAAATGCATGATAGTTTAAATAAGCCATATCTAGGTATAATTGGATTTGTGTGTAGTTGACACTAAAGTTAATTAATTTTTATTATTTTATTTCATTAATCGAAAAGTCAATATTTGGAAAAAATAATCTAAGTATCTGTTATTAGACTACTATTTTTATTTTTCGAAACAAGGGTGCCACAGGTAGGGATTCTTGAAGAGGGGGGTATTCTTTTTATAATTATGTAAGTATATAGTGTCTATTTACTATTGTATAGATAGGTGTTACTAAGAGCTGATTCAGAATACTTTACACTATGGTCACTAAAAGTTTCATAAAAATTCATAAGCCTATTCTTGACAGACAGACAAAATTTCTAAAATATATCTAGTAACTAGCACTTATCCCACTATTTTGAAATCATAAATAGATTATTCTTCCAAATATTGACTTTTCGGCTCATGAAATAAAATTAAACTTGGTAAAAATTGGTAGTTTAATTATCTGCTATAATTTTAATATGGTTAATTAATTTTAGTGTCAACTACACACAAATCTAATAATACTTAGATATGACTAATTTAAACTACCATGCATTTGAACCAAATATTTAAACGAAAATATCAAATATTTATCTTTCCTAAGTTAAATCGAAACGTTCTGTCTATTTACTTATTTAATGAACAATAAAATGAGTTATATAACTGCCAACAATATTACATTAATACATACTAAAACACAAATTAAATCTGTCACGCATCAGCGATACATAATTCAATACGGCTTTGACAATTTTCCGCGCGAAAAATTCTGTAAAGAAAATCTCTACGGAGTAATTTGCGAAACAAGATGTCGTTGACGAAAACCTACCTATCAAAAGTGTGTAATATTTCGGTTAAGTTATTTTCTAAATAAAAACTTAGATCGACGATTACCCGCCTTGAAAGTTATATAAAGAAAAAGGAAACATGGGCTAACATTATGTGTCTAAAGTGGAAATTCTTAGCAATTTTCCGCAAGCCGCCCTCCGGTGCCTTCTCCAAACTAATGTTCCTTCATGAAAAAGATCCGCCAATAAATATTACTCGACCGTTACTTGATTCGCGTGGGTATCCGTAATGATTACAAAACAAATAACTTCCAAAATTTCTTTGTGATGCTAAAATGATATATATATGAATAATATTAAATGTACAAGTATCAGATTTCTAAAATATTAACTCGACAAATGTTCACAAATCTTAAAGTAACGTGATATTGTATGCCACTATGTACTTGTTTCACAATAACACGAAAATAAACAAATTGACCAAAACGAGTGATAACTTTGAAATTAAACACATTAAGTTATCATAAAATGATTTATGGTTTACATTGTGTAATAGGCATGACATAGATCAATTTCCTGTATATAAAATGTCTTGACAATGTTTATTGCTTTTTGTTCTCAGTGTTAATTAAAGTATCTGTGTAATTTTTCAATATTATTTTTCAGCAAACTTAACGAAATTCTGAGCGTAATTTATGAGAAATCTTTTAAGTTTAGGTCGATATGTTAAATATCTAAAGATGCATATTAAAGCTTTTTTTTACTTTTTTTAATCACGGGCTGCCTTACAGTACATCCCCCGAAACCGTGTTACGGTTCCAGGGTACCAATTTTAATTTTAATTAAAAACCCATTTGTACATGGCCGGAATCCAGGGTCGAACCCATGGTCTACCTAGTTAATTACCAGACGTATTAACCACTCGACCAACTATAATTATTAACATATTTTATAACAATAACAGAACCGAATACCTTTATCATCATTATAATGTGAACATAATATCATTCTAAAATCTAATTTTAAATACCCAAACCTCATTTCAATTAAATTGTACAATGAAATAGTTTAACAACATAGTTTTAAAGTTATTTCATCTAACTGTAAAACAAAAACTACTTTTCAACGAGTAATGTTAACAATCCACATACCTTTTTCAGTTTCAAACGTTAATACACAAACTGCAAACTAGTTCATCCCCGGAAATGCAGCGGAAGTATTTCAGCCGATAGCAAATAATTATTCAACAGTCAGTCACTAATGGTTCCGAATAACAAACACTGATGCACCCTCAATTTCAAAGACTTGTCCAGTCTCGGCTCACAAAACACACATAAAATATACTCTAATAATTAATTTTCATTTATGTTAATTGCGTGGTTCGTAGCGGCGACGTAGTGAAGCTAGCTCGAACAAGCGTGCGGTAAGCTCCAGCGTTGAGCTTTGACTGTCGGTTCTGAACGAATGCTTTTCTAAATATACGCCAGTCTGTCCTTTTCCCGCGCACCCTCTTGGGACCAAACGGACCCGCTACATGCAATTTTCTATAAATTTTCGCGTAAGCTCCGAAGCCACGTTCTGTCAAAAGCTGTTTTTACTGAAGCTTAACCTGAAAATGCTTAGGGAGAGCACCGGAGTAATTGAATTACATGTAACGAAGCGACGTAATGAAACGTCTTTTTCTTTGCCTTGTTTCGTTTAAATTTAATAATCTGTTATGTAAATCAAACTTTTTTCAGTCTTTTAATTACTATATTCTAGTCATAATTAAGCTTTTTATATTTCTTATTAGTCTTGTAGAATACGGCTGAATATTTTAATAAATTAATGCTTCCAAAACATTTATCATTGGTCCAGTTAAATTAGTTCGTTACTTCGTAAGTAACAATTAAATAAGCATTACATACATACATACATACATATGCTCACGCCTTATTTCCCTTAGGGTAGACAGAGACCAAAGACATCTAGTTACATCATACATTACTTACCTGAAGAGTATGCATGAAAAGATGTATGGATATGAATTAAGCTAAAAAAATATGCCAGGATCGTGGCGAGTGGATATTGTTGGTAACTGCCTACTACTGCGCACTCAACATATAAATAAAAATCACTTTATTATTACAAATTAGTATAGAATTAAGTTTTTGATTTTAAGTATATATTTGTATGTTTGAACGCGACCATTCCGATATGAAATAATTGGCCAAGTTGCTACGACTCGCGCGCTGAGGGTTCCGTAACATTAATTCGGTCAGAACTTTAAGTTATATTTTCGTTAATGTTTTCCTGTAAACTACAAGGCCCTATTTTCTCATTTTTTTTCAAAATATTATTCTCAGTAGTTTCGGATATAAGGGAGGGGAAGGAGCAGTCATGTTTTCTATATTCTCTTTCATTTTAAAATTTGTATTCCTTATAACGAGCCCTTTCATTTGATATGTCACATGATGTACTTGAAAAAAAATTTTTTTTTAAGTTTTAATTTGTCCTCCAAAATTAACTACCAAAATCGACTATACGTCCGTGATTGAGTGATAAAACTTTACATATGTACAAAGTTTCAACATATTTTGTCCAGTAGATTCGGAGAAAATAAGCTGTGACAGACGGACAGACAAACACAAGAGTGTTTCCGTTTTTCATCATTCATTTGGAACCCTAAAAATAATTTTGCTTTATAAATAGCCCGCTTAATGAGGAATGTCATAGGCTATCTATATAACATCGCGCTTCGACCCAAAGTAGCATAGCAGTAACCAAATCAGAAATTTCCACAGGCAAACCCGGGCCGGAAAGCTATTAGATACCTACATTATTATAGTCTGTTACATTTGACTTGAGTGACGAGTGAGGGCACCAATCGTTAAATATCATCCAGTAGGTATCTACTTGCTTACAGTGTTGATTGAATCTATAAGCATACCATGAAATATTTTAATGAATAACGCTAATAGCATACTTCTCGCCACAATTTACCAATTTTGGGATAACTTCTTATTATCACGAGATAGGATACACCTATTCTATTTTCTTCATCAGAAACACAACAACCGGGTGCACTAAGTATATTAATTAATATTTTTAGCCGCAGTTTGAAGAATTTAGGGATTCTGGTTTATTCTATATTTTGATGTTGTTGTATCATTAAATTTAGTTTTCTTCTATCAGACTTGTCGGAGAGTTCAGTGCATTTAACAAAAAATCGATAAAAACTTTAACTTGGTCGATGTATGTCATTATTAGTAAATCCCCTCGCGTAACCCCGGAAAACTTATTTTATATGTCAGGGATCTAAAATTTTATGCATGTATTTGGAGATCCCGGATACGATCCTCATTGGAGCCAAAAATATCGACTGTGGTTATACAAGCATAAGGCATCATCAGCAATTATTCTGGATATAATAGATACTGCTATAAGAAGGGAAAGGCTAAATGTGGACACTATCATCCGTGTCTCTGGACTGGACTTGACTTCAGGGTTACCACTTATAGATTTGTTTTAATTTGTATCCCTCTTCATAGTTGGCAACCCTATCGAAGATTCTAGGTTACCGCACTCAAACCAAATTAAAAAAGGTTTGTATGTACACAGTTGAGTGACGTTGTGAAATACTGCGTAGTTATTTAGTTCATATAAAATTAATCCATGCATGTGTCTTATTTGTATAGAAAATAACATACATTTTTTGTGCCTACTTTATTATGGAAACTATAGCCTAAATGGTCTTAGCATTTATCTAAAACCGCGTGGATTTAAAACCACGGCTGTACGTGGACAATTTTACCAGTGGTAGGTACTTTAAAAAACTAGGATACTATCTATTTATTTATTTATTTATCTATCAACACGCATTTTATCCTAAGAGGGGTAGACAGAGACAATCGAATGGCATTTGCTAAGGTCCTGACATACCTCTTTCGCTTCTTTTATATTCATCATACCTTTCATACATGCTCGGCGATTGTGTGTACTTTTAATATTGCCATCGATCAATACATTTTTTATATGTTCAATGAAAGTACACCTAGGTCGTCCACTCCCAGCATTTTCTTTCACTTCAGCTTTTATAAACCTTCTTAGTGAATCTTTCATCCTTCATTCTTTCAACATTCTACTTACCTTACAATAAGTAAAAAGATACTTCTTTCAACTTCAACTAGGTACCTACTTAAAATTCAAAATATTACAAAGCTTTAGAGTAACTTTTTTTCTCACGGGTTGCCTTACAGCTCCCGAAACTTTGTTACAGTCCCAGGGTACCCAGCGGAAGGCCAAATCTCCCTCTTTTAGCCGATTTGTGAGGCCTATGCCTAACGAGTGGCCAGTTCTGTCGAGGTACATTTAGATGGAAAAGCCTCTGAGGGTGGTTTGTCGGACATATGTACATAAGTTTTTAATTATAAAAAACCCATTGGCATATTATATATCTTTTTATTCCCAGATTTTTATTTCGGTAAAAAGCCACTGAAAAAAGTTAACATAAAATCAATTCACACCTTTATTTCAATCACATTTTAATTTACAACATGTGAAATGATGTCGGGAATGGACTCTGTGTAAATTTTATTGCAATTAAATCGGAACAATATAAAACCATTTCGACCGTCAACAAAGCTATTCGAGTCAATGTTTACGATATATCGAATTGGATTCAGTATACGAGCCTCCAATAGCTAGGTGCTATATAAAAGTTTAAAAAAATACTTTTTATCGTCTATCTCAGCAATTTGAATAGAATATTTTCTTAAAGTAACCCTTTAAATTATTCATAGGTAGAAATAATAATGGACCTACAAAAACTTTAAGCAAAATTGTAATGTATTAAGGTGAAGTGGTCAATGGGAAAATGAGTGATGAAAAAGCAGAACGCATTTATCTAGATAGGCGAGCAGCATAGAAACAGTACGTGAGTCATATTGAATTCAACGTAAGCGATAAAGTTTAAAACGCAATTTTTTTAAATCTTATACAACATAGAAATAATTTTACAATGAAAAGATAGATTTTTATGTAAATTTTTGTAATGATACCATATATTATAGCCATAAAATTTGATAAATGAAGTTTTTAGATATTTTTCCATCTAGTAAAATGTTTCTAATCATACTTTCAAAACAATAAAAAGATTTGTCTTATCCTTAACATCAATATATATTTTTTTCAGTTTCGTAAATAGATCAGATTTTCTGAAAAATTTGATTAAAAATTGGATTTTGATATTTTACTTCCCCTTAAATGAAAGTTAATTTCCTTATTTATTGGTTCTTGAAGTATTATTTTGATATTTGATGACAAAATATTTAAGTAAGTAGATTATTTTTCTGTGAAGTCTTTGGTATCCATAGCATAAGATATAGAGCCAAATCAATATTATCTTTGTTTTATATGTCTTGTATATTTTTATAATAAATTAGCTACCCACTCCACCGATCCTTTTGACAAAATTCGCCGTATAAGGAACATTGTCATTATTTGTTTCTGTTCCGCTCCCAAAAAACGTAGCGTGCTGATACCTAAACCTTCCTCTAAAATTAAACTGTGTAAAGAAATGGACTATTGCATGAATTAACAAAACTTTCATAAAACTGGAGAGAGGGTGAACGGGAAATATTTCGATATGGTTACAACCGTAGACAAAAATTTCATTTTGTATCATATAAAATATACGTAGATTTCAAAAATATTTTTTGCATTTGATAGCCCAATTTTTAAGGAAGGCTATATAACATCACGCTACGACCCAAAGGAGCGGAGCAGTACGGGTGCAACCGCAAGGCACTATTTTTTTATATTTTTTTCTTTCTTCCCGGGTTGCCTTACAGCTCCCGAAACCGTGTTACGGTTCCAGGGTACCCAGCGGAAGACCAAGTCTCCCTCGTTTAGCCGATGGTATTTGTGGGGCTATATCTAACGAGTGGCTAGTTCTGTTGAGATATATTTAGATGGAAAAGCCTCTAAGTGTGGTTTGTCGGATTATGTACATAAGTTTTTAATAAAAAACCCATTGGTACATGGCCGGGATCCGGGATCGAACTCGGGATCTGCCTAGTTAATACCAGACGTCTTAACCACTCGGCCACCGACGCACGCTAGTTACTATATAGGAACAAAATCACCGTCGCCTCAATAAATTCTCCCATAGTTTTTATCAATGTAGCGTAGATAAAGATACACTCGGCTGTCTTAAATCCATAAATTTCGTGTGATTCTTAGGTAACAGAGCAATTAAAAGGTATTGCGTAAGGCAAAAGCTCTCATAGCTTTTTACTGTCTTTGTTCTCATTGTATGGAAAGATTAAATGATTAATACTTATCGAAATAATAACTTTGTAACTATTCTATACTTAGCATTTCTTTCGAAAGAATACATATTTGAGGCGATTGGTGTGAAAACGATAGGACCCGCGAGGACCTGGAGCACACATGGCAGTCTGTTCAACGACTAATAGAAAGCTCACATGACCAACGGGCTGGCTCTTGGATGGTGGGCCGCGCGATAAGAATTGGACGAGTCTGTGGTCGATTTCGGTGGACCGTACGGCGACCGGCCGGGGATTGGACGAATGTGTGTCTTTTTTTTTTACGTCAGTCCGTCCGTCCACCTGTCACAGGCCTGTATCTTTTGAACCGTAATAGGTAGACACTTGAAATTTTCACAAAGTGTGTAATACTATGGCCGCTATACGGCGAACTTAGAAAACACCGCTATAACAATAAATAATAAAAATAAAATTAAGTTAAATAGTAAACGGGGTCACACTTGAAATTTTCACAATAACATCAAAAAATGGCAATAATGGCAATACATGTACAAACGTCTAACTAGAATAACTATACTATAACTCGTGCTAATGTATTCTTGGGGCGTCAAACTTGGTCTGAACATAGTGCATAGTTGAGTGTACGACTCGCACTTGGCCTGTTTTTTTTAAACAATTTATTTTTGTAACTTAGGTTTATCCTATTTTATATACATACATACATATCCGGCCAGTATATACAATTTAGTTTTATAATATTTGTACCTACACAAAAATTATTGCGCTGAAGAACATTCCATGGAATTTTACGTGTGTTTTCACGGCGTAATATAAATTGTAAACAAACACGCTTATTGCCAGTTACCTTCTATTAAAGATAAATATATGCTTCTATGGACTCTTTTGAAGACCACTTTAAATTTTTCACAATTATTTCATGCAAAATTAATGTAATTGTAGGTATCTCCATGGATTTCATGAAAACATGTTGGCGGCAAACTTCGTCAACTAAAAGCCTTTATCGCTCAGCTTCTATAAGTGATTTACTTTATCGGGAAATGCAGATCATGACAGTGAAAACCGCATTCAAATCCGTTGAGTGCTTTTAGCTCAGTTATACTTGATTCATATATTATATACCTACCAATTGTTTAATTTAAGGTCACATTGAAGTAAGGAATGTTTGAAATTGCAATAAAGCTGTAACTTTTTACAAATTAACATCTCCATTTTTTCTAGTTCCATCACTTACTTTTATGGAAGCGAAAATTGGGTATGGAATAAGAATAATAAATGCAGTAGAAATGCGGTCTTTACGTAGAATGTGTGATATAAAGCGTATTGACCGCATCCGGAACGATGTCATTAGAGAAGAATGCGGAGTGAAAGATAGTGTTTTTGACTAAAATGAAGAAAAGCACTTTATACGCTGGTTTGGACACGTTGAAAGAATGAAGGATGAATGATTGACTAAAAAGGTTTATATGGCTGAAGTAAAAGGAAATGCTGGCAGAGGATGACGTAGGTGTGCTTTTATTAAATATATAAAAAAAATCGATGGCAATATTAAAAGTACACACAGTAGTCGAGCATGTATGAAAGGTATGATGAATATAAAAGAAGCGAAAGAGGTATGTCAGGATCGTAACAAATGGTATTCGATTGTCTCTGCCTACCCCTCTTGGGATAAAAGGCGTGATGATACCTGATTTCACGAACGAGGTACTTACGTATAATATCGCTTAGTTGAACGGACTATATGGAATAACAAGTTATTTGAGGGAACGAAACTCTTTTCTTCGAAATTTTAGGTAAATATACTCTAAAATTAAAACAAAATATTTTGTACCAACATAATATAGTTTTAAACCGGATAAGAAGAAACTAAGTTTGACACATCATACAAAGTTAAATTGCAAAACGAAATTGCTGGTAATGAGGTTAACTGAAAACTTGGCATTGTTTATGTTTCACGACACAACGCCACGAATTGTAAAGTTTTGAACTTCAAGTAAGGATAATTAAATTTTTCAACTCTACTTTTATTTCTTCTGGTGTCACGTAATTTTCTAATAAAATTATTTTTCTTAGTCGTGGTGGTCTTGACAGAGCAGTCGTGGTTAATCATGGCGGTCCACAGAGCGACGCACCTTGTATTGACTCGCCATGGTTAACTTTCTTGGGAAGAATAGTGCAGTGGATTCACCTTGTCTTCTGCAACAGACATTTTGAGACTATTTAGGTCTTCAGGCTCGCTCTAACCTCTTCCAGCCGGTATCCTAGCTATAACCATACGTGAATTATACGTATGTTTTAATGCGTAATTCAAATTGTATTACATTCCTAGGCTTCCGAATCTAAATCCGCAAAGTAGTTCTCGATATTAGAGCAGTCATACAGACAGATGCACATTTCGCAGTTCCTATTATTTTGTAAATTAATAAATGATAACAATAAAAAAAAACAAACGCCCAAGTACACTCAGTTCCAACTAGGTACATATGTGACTTGTCAAAAAACAACAAGTATTACAAGTATTATGCATATTTTGCTTAGTACGTCATTAGTAAATAAATTACTACAAAATTGTCCAGTACTTTTAGGGTTTGATCTCATTGAAATACTATTAAAAGCAAAAAAAACTAAATATGTTTGGCTGAAGTGAAAGTTAAGTGAAAGGTGAAGACGACCTTATTGAACATATAAAAATGCATTGATCGATGGAAATACTAAAAGTACACGCAATCGCCGAGCATGTATGAAAGGTATGATGAATATAAAAGATGCGAAAGAGGTATGTCAGGATCGTAACAAATGGCATTCGATTGTCTCTGCCTACACCTCTTGGGACAAAAGGCGTGATGATAGAAAGATATATAAAAGCAGAAAGTCTATGATACTTTTTGTATGCTTCCGCCACCTACATTTATCAGATCCTAACTTAGGTATGGCATGAAATATTTTCTCAATGCACTAGTTCATAGCCTAGCAAGTAGATGGCGCTCTAATTTTAACATTAATATTTATTGAATAGTAAAAAATATATTAATATAAATACATATATATTATTATGTTATTTAGTATTAAAATAATATAAAAAATGTACACGATTTCTTTCGCGTGTATTGTGCGTTGAGTAATTTTTGGGATAATAAAAGCCTTACCTACTAATGTTGCAAGTTTCATTCAAATATATTTAGCTGTTACGGTGTTTTGAGTAGAAATCATAATTAAATTAAATCTTTCGCTTCTTATAAATTCTTCATACCTTTTCATATATGCTCGACGATTGTGTGTACTTTTAATATTGCCATTGATCAATATATTTTTTACATGTTGTAAAAGTACATCTAGGTCGTCCTCTGCCAGCATTTTCTTCCACTTCAGCCATATAAACCTTTTTAGTCAATCTTTCATCCTGACAATAACTTCATAACGATTATATTTATTGATAATAATATAATAATATATATATAAATAAATATAATATAGATAACTATATTTCGCACGTGTTAATCTTTTAAGTAGGTATGTAAAAATGAAATACTTTTCGCAGGTAAGCGCATCACTTGAGAACGGCTGGACCCATTTGGTTATTTTTGAAGTGAAAAAAGGGGAAAAATTTATGGATTCGCGACAAATGCCGACCATGGATTGCCCGGCCCGAGTATGCTCGACCCAAGGATCTCTGGGCAGGAATTCGGGTATTTTTGGCTGCGCATTTTTTTAAATTGAAAACTTCTTTAAGCGCGCACTAGATAGCGTTATTATACATACACTTATAAATTAAAAACCACTGTTATCCATAGTTTTAAGTTTTTATTTCTGTCGATGGTCCCCATGACTGCCTATGCTTTTCTTTTTAAAGTTCGTTAAGGTTTTTAGAGAAAGAATCATTGAAGAAGTTGTTCGGAAAATTTAAAAATTCGGGAAAACTGAAAGTGATTTTCAATATGGAATTTTTGTATGAACTGAGTTAATATGGGCTCCCTAAACGAAACCGAAGCGGAAAGCTAGTTAAAGATAAAACCCTTTATTAATTTCCAACAAACAGCCAGTCAGACAAAAAATATTTACCTAAACAGAAATCAAATGATATGCTATCTCTATATATTATTTCTCAAATCTGTTTTTTGTCGGTATCAAAAAGTTAATGTTAAATAAGTACGCCATTTTGAAGATTGTATATATTTCCCTCTAATTACGATAATTAAACAAACAAATCAAAATGAAATGTTTCTTTTAAAATTAGACTCAATTATTTATTTTTTAAAGACACCATCTATTGGAGATCAGTTGAACTATGACAACAATTATGACATCACTAACGGTGCATTGGTAAACATTTTGAAATCACATACACACACTTATTTATTTGTAATAGATGACAAAAATCCAAAGCATTTGACAAAGACGGCAATAAATAAAAATCCAAGATTGTTTCGAATGATTCTCATATTACCTCACGGACAAAACACGGGCTGATTAATATGCCACGTCAAAAAAAATGATAAGAAATATAGTGAAAGTAGCCAAATGTGAACATTCCCTAAAGAAACCTTACGCAATATCAATACCCAATTAGAGTGTCGTGTATTGTTCTGACCAAAATTGTGAGCTATGTCTCCAAAACTAGTACTAAGAACAAACAAGTAGACAAATATGGACATCCTCAGCTATAATTGTAACGAAGTCAAATTAGTTTCATTACCAATTAGTAGGTACACCATAATTTACTTGCCCGTTGACTAGTTCTCACAGAACACATTCTGTCGACAATTGTGCAATACTTCCTATACTTTTAACTATTTCAAAAGGACTTATCACCCGTGATTTTACAGTTTCAAGTCTGATTAATGATATCATAATACCTAAATAATATCTATTATTCAAGCAAGGGTTCTTATCACATTTCGACAAATAGTATTGATTTAGCAATCGAAACGGGTAGACTTGTTGACAGGAAAGTGTTTAATTGTTTGAAAATATGTGTATCTAGTGAAATGTTGTGCTAAATATATACATACTGAATTTAAATTTAATATTATTAAAACTTATTTAGATGATGTTAAATATAATGAACGAAAGATAACATATGAAAAATGGTAAGTTTTCCATGAATCATTAATAGACCAATTTATATTGATAAGACTGCGTGTATTTTGTTTGAAGATAGCAATTTCAGTTTTCCTTCAGGCAAAAAGAAAATCCAACTTTAAACAATTGAACTGTTTAGTTTACAAAACTAAACAAAACATCATGGTCTTATACTTATTATTTGCACCGTGGTCACTAGTAAGACACTAGTAAAAATAAGGTTTTTTGCTTTTGAATTACGATTCCATGGGTTAAATGGGGACTGTCGACAGAAGTGAAAAACTTATAATAACGCCATCTAGCGCGCCTCAGTCCGGGGGAGAATTGTCGGCCAGAAATGCGCATCCATACGTGAAAGCCAGTACACGAATTCCTGCCCGGGCATTTTCAGGCTGGGCAATCCATGGTCGGCATTTGTGCCGAGAGCATGTCGGGGCGGGAACCCATAAGATTTCCCCCTATCAAAAATGGCTCAACACTTTCACTTCAAAACTATAATAAATTGGAGCTGACATTTTTTGGCTCGAATTAGGATTTAATCCAGAACCTCTGCTTATAAGTCTACCACACTGGAGAATTTCATCCTTCTAACTGGTTTTCACAGGGCGAGCAATCACTTTCAAGGACGACAGGCTCGGTGGTGTTGCAAGTGGGTGCGTTAGAATTACTTGCACGGTATTCTATGAACTCTGGTCGTGCCACCAGCGTGCTGTCTTCCTTACATGAATTCAGAGTTAACGAGGTTGAGCAGACGGGTAACAAGCAGTGGAACTGGAAATATTTAAGGGTATGAACACTAATTTCTCGACTTATTTAGGTTCAGTATAAGCAAAGTCTATAAGACGAAATGGTGGTCTAGGTCAGAAGCTCCAAAGACATTTTGCCCTATAGACACTACCGATTTTTTATGATCGGTCTAATTCTAGATTAAAATTCCTAATGTCTGAATTAAATTCGATTGTGAGTAACTAATCCTAACAAAAATTTAGCTTCTTCCCAAATAATTAACTAATTCCAATATTCTCAGGAATCACAAGCCTAAAGATGTCACTTCCAATTGTACCTATTTAGTTTCAGAAGAAGTGCGGTTGTCGGTTTCACGTATTCTCCATAGCATAAGAAATCGATTAAAATTTCTATTCGAAAAGGAAATTGGTCCTAGGTTTTCTCCAGTTTAAGTCTAGGTATATTGTTATTGGCTGTAAATGAACTGTATAAAAGAAAAGGCACCGGTGTGGAAAATTAGTATACTATTTATAAGTAAGAAAAACATGGAGCAAAAACTAGACAAATTAAAAGACAGCGACAAATCAGAAACTAAAATAATGACAATTTCTTCTTAAAAAACAAACTAAACTATAATTATAATGTACGAAAAGAGTTCATAACAATATATTGCGCTGTCACTTTATTGTTAACTTAATTTTACTTTTACAGGATCAATTTAATCAAAAAGATCTAGAAGGTCTTTACAGAAAATATGATGACAAATTAAGAGAGTCCCTCATTTACATATACTTATCACTTTTAATATTTTATTCTACTACTCATATCATTGTAGTTGTTATAAGTACTTTTTCACAGGTATGTTTTAAAAAAAATATTAGACATATTTTATCTGTTTATTTTATCATTATAATAATATTTTAATATACTGTTCGAAACGTCTTTATATGCCTTGCAAGTTACCGAATCATACAGTACAAGTAGTACGCCTATCGCTGCACTTTTTTACCTTCACGGTTTGCTTTAGGGTTCCCGGTACCTCATTACCGGCCTCAGGGTACCCAGCGAAAACAAAGCTTATGGAATTTGAGGCCACCTAACAAGTGGCCAATTCTTTATTTCTTCGATCTCCAAGATTACCTTTAAAGCACTGGATTAAACCTTTGGTCGCTCGAACTATTCGTTTAATTATAATATTTTTCAGCAATTTCAATGGCAATCAACATACTTGTCTTTGTTGATGTACTTTTTGAGGATTGCCATTCCAGCTTTATTCCTCTACAAGCGAATTTATGATCCTTTAAAGAAGAAGTGGTTTTGGATCCCAATATTCGTTACGTTTATCATAACTGCGAATCTTGTAATTACAGGTTTGGAAATTATTTTGTCTATATAATACTTCTATAAAAATATCCCGTATGGACTCAAAAACTTCTGGACCGATTTTGTTACAATTTGCTCAGATTGATTGATTCACGGGGATGGTATAGGTATATAAAACATAACGCTACGTTTTTTGGGAGCCGAGCAGTAAGTAGGTAACTAATAATATCAATGTTCCATATTCGACACATTTCCGTGACACTAAAATTCCACGGGTTAAGCCGGGGCGAGTAGTCTATAATGGCTGCTATTCTGAAAAATTCCAACACTATTGCAATAATTTCAATTACAATAATTGCTGTTTTTAAGCAATGCAATCCTTATCCAATAGTGCCTGATTTGGTTATTCTGAAAGAGCTATTGCCTTGTTGTCGCAAAATCCCAAGCGCCAACTTCACGCCATTGCATTATTTTGTTTATAATTATATTAATGGCTTGGATGCTAGTCTTTTTAGCCAACTCTTTAGTTTATTATGCTGTGAAAGGGACAAGTTTTTATACCTGCGTAAACAAAAAGCCACAGGTACGACGTAACAAAGAGGAATTGATACTAGCTTTTGCCTGCGGTGTCACCAGCATGGAAATAGAACAAAATAAAAGAAGTAATCCCTTGTCCTCTTTTCTGAGATAAAAATGCGTATGTTTTAATCCAGGACATAAATTATTTATCCTCCAATTTTCATCAAAATCCATTGTTTTTTTAAATTAGTTATTTTCTATAAGTATTAATTTTTATGCGAATATGTATTTATATATTTTTGTGTGAAAAAATGTTAGTACCTATTTTATATATTATTCTTCTTATAATTAATTTTAAATATTTGAATATGTGTATTTAGCTTAATTCTTCTCTAAAGTATTTATATTAAAACTAAGCTGCATATTATTGGGCCATATTAAATATAAAATCTTAAAGTTTATACAAAATTGCAATGAATGCAATGCACAAAACGCTGTTGTCAAAAATTCCAATAATTGAAATAAAATTCCAATTGACAATTCCAATAGAGTCCCACTGAGAATAACAATCTGTCAAAAATTACAACTGACGCCATGTTGATTGCAATAATTCCAAACGTCAATCGATTGGAATTATTACAGAATAGCACAGAATATTAATACTATATGACCCGTGCGAATACATCGCACCGTTAGTGGTGTCAATATTGTTGTCATACTTAGTTCGACTGATCTCTACAAAATACATAAATCAGTCTAATTTTAAAAGAAACATTAAATTTTATTTGTTTCATTATTTTTCGTAAGTGGAGGGAAAAATAATCTTCAAAATGGCGTATTTAACATTAAATTTGATACAATATTAAGGGAGATATTTGATACCGACAAAAAAACACCTTTGGGAAATGATATTATAGATATTACTTTCCTTATTTGTGAGCATATTGGGAAGGTTATAGTATTAACATCACGCCAAGTACCAAAGGAGAGGAGCAGTGCAACCGCAAGGCACAGCTAGTAAATAAAGAAAGTTGAAGTGTCTGTTTGTGAATAGGATTTACATGATTTTCTTTCATAATGGTTGACTTCTTGTCTGAATTATTCAGCAATATCAATTAAATTTTGCTGAACCAATCAATCTGCTTTTTTTTTCAAATTATTTAGAAATATTATGTACGTCCTTTTCTTTTTTTTTGCAGATGTAACTGTGGCAATATTTAGTTCATTTGAAGATATGGCCCTAAGACCTGCTTATGGGACAATGGTGTTGCTATCTCTATACATATTTTTACCAATGAGAAATAACTACTTAGCCATATTCCTTGGTGCGATTGTCAGCCTAAGCTATGTACTAATTTTAGGTTTATTTACATATGCAAATGATCCACATAGAACACCTGTTGTAAGTATAGCAAAGTAAATTAAGATGTTTTTATCTTCACGAGTTGCCTTGCAGCTCCCGAAACCGTGTTACGGTCCCAGAGGTATCAATTTAGCCAATGGTGTTCTGTTGAGGAATATTTAGAATATTTTTCCTATGATATATATATCCTAGTTATTCATTTGGAGTACCTAATGTTTTTAGCAGTTATACCGGGAAAAGCATGTACAGAGCAATTATAATTCGGAATCACACTTCGTTCAAGGTGTGATTTGCGCGGCTGAGAAAACCAAAATAGAATTTCTAGTCTTTATTTATGTTATAATATAAAGGTGATAAAAACACATAGGTATATTGTCATTATCACTATTACAAAGGGCTCAATGATCTAGATACATATACATAGTAGTAAACAAGTAACTCAATATAGAATACATAACTCCCAGGGTGAAGTACCAATTTTCACTACTGAAAATGCAATAATTTATTTGATTTAAAAATGTTCGCTATCATTCGATGTCACGGCTTTTAAATAATATTTGGTTATAATTTTTGCAATATCTTCGCTTATGTTTCAGCTTTTTTCTGATGTAATATATTTGGCTGGCGTGAACTTAATGGGTCTCTATTTTCGTTTGATGAACGAAATAGTCACCAGACGATCCTTCTTAGATAGACGAGCGTGTGTTGAGAGCACTTTAAGATTGAAATTTGTGAAGGATCAAGAGGTAAGCAATAAATGAGATTATCGGGATCCTAAGGACATCAATAAAATATCCATGAAAATTACAAACACAAATAATGTTTTCTTATTTTTTTTAATTTTTAAATGAACGGTCACGTGACCGCAAATGAGAAGTGACGTCACTGCCATCTAAATTTCAAATAAATAACCGCATACTACTAACTATATTATAATAAATGTCTGTCAAACTGTCACTAAGTTATTTTCTTGTTAATTTATCTAATCTGTGACCATCATTTTGTTGGTTTGCAAGATGTGACATCATCGCGCCCAGAACGTTTTCGCAGGAATTTTGAAAATTAAATTAAAAACATGATCTTTTTAAATGAACATATAAGTATAAACTTTTCAAATTATTCTATTAGGCTTCATAAATCTATATAAGGATTCCACATCCGGTCATGGCGCCGACCGGACGCGTTTTCGTCATGGCGTGATGTGGAATCCGGTTTAATCCCGGCCGCGCTTTGATGGTTGTGATTAGTCAGTGATTAATAAGACATATCACAGTCGGCGGGATTATCTTAGCTACCGATTTATCGGCTTACTATTGCACAAGATTAAACACTGGAGACTGGCAGAAATTGCGACGAAAGTCAGCACTGTTGCCATATATTAAAAGAAGAAGAAGAAATCTATATAATATAATTAAAAAGTATTTCCAAAAAATTGGCAACACCCCTATTATTGAAAAAATTATTAACTTCAGAAGACTCGTATTTTAGTGATAGACCGCAGTGTCTTCTGAAAATAATAGATACTTATACTGAAAAGTTACATATCCCATTAAATACAGGGACGAATTCGCCAAAGATTTAGTAATAAATATATTTTGTGATCTTTTTTTAACCCCCGACGCAAAAAGAGGAGTATTATAAGTTTAACTTGTGTATATGTATGTCTGTCTGTGGCATCGTAGCTCTTAAACGGGGATGAACCAATTATGTTTTAGTTTTTTTGTTTAAAAGGTGACTTGACCGAGAGTGTTCTTAACTATGATTAAAATAACTTGTTTAGTGTTTGAAGATCATCAGATCTTTTCTTGTTGTTGAAGGGATGTGAGCAACTTCTACTGCAATGGTCTGATCGATTCGATTTAATCCTTCGATTACAACGTTTACATCCATAGTGGGGTTTTCAAAGTTTTTAATTTTATTGTGTTATCTATATTTTTGTTATCAGGAACGTCTCATGTTGAGCATTTTACCAGAGCACATCGTTTCCAGAGTAAGAGACGACGTAAGATCTATGTTTCAGGGAATTCAATCACACAATCTAAGTTATAATATGAAATCTTTCAAGTGAGTATATAACTATATATATAACACTTTTTAAATTTAATATTATAATTATTTTTAGAAAAGTTCTTCTATTTCTAGAAGAATTCTTCAGTAATATTTTAACCAGCACATTTTAAACATAGATTCAATAACTAACTCTAGGTAAAAAATTGTCACTGAAATGCACCAGTTTCTGAAAATAAGAGACATTTTCAGCTCGTAGAACTCATTAAATAATTTCCAAAGTTTCCGTTATAATTTTGACTCATTACCTCAGCGGAATTCAATACCTCTATAAAGATAGTTTATCATAATCCGGACATTATAATAGAAATTAAATCAAATCATAGAAACCTTTAATCTATATAGAATGTAAACGATAATTAAAATTATTTTAACTGTTATCTGATTGCGAATATGTATTGATAATTTTATGTTCGCTTTTGTTAGTTTTTTCTTCATGGGTTGCCTTATAGCTCCCGAAACCGTGTTATGATTCCAGGGTACCTAGCGGAAGACCAAGTCTCCCTCATTTAGTCGATGGTATTTGTGAGGCTATACCTAACGAGTGGCCAGTTCTATTGAGGTATATTTAGATGGAAAAATGTTTAAGGGAGATGACTGGAATTTTTAGTCGAGGGTTCTCCCTAAATAATTCGCTTAAATCAGACCCATGGCTAAAAGTAGGAGACTTGGTCTTCCGCTAAGGTACCCTGGGACCGTACACAGAAGCTGTAAGGCAACCTCTGAAGAAAGAAAAAAACTGACATATAGCTGAGAATGTTATACATGTATGAAGTATTCGTACGAGATATTCTTGACAGTTTGAAAAAGTATATGTTATGAATAATGGTGGGTGCATAAAAATGCAGTTTAATTATTTGTCATCCGTAATCTACCTATGTACTTTATCAAACTTTTGCATGAGTTTCAGGGTCAGGGGAATTCATATTAATCGGACTTAAATTGTAAAATTCTATATTACTTAAAATATATATGTATATAAATGGAAAAGCCTTTATGTGTGGATTGTTGGATTATGTACATAAGTGTTTAATTATAAAAACCCATTGATACAATACCAGGATAATTTGTTGGATCAGAATGACAAGAAAGCATGCTCTTTCCTCGCTCAAAAAATCTGCATTACAGCGGGGAAATGCAGCCAGTATTCTTGCCACTATTATACGAGAGATATTTCATTTTAGCCAATTATATGTAGAAGAACATGACGATGTAAGCATCCTATACGCTGATGTTGTCAATTACACAATGATATCTACAACACTGGCTCCAATGCGGATGGTAGAGCTACTTAATGAGTTATTTGGAAGATTCGACGAAGCTTCTGAGGTTTGTTGAGAATATATCCCGATCCATATATTTAATTTAGTTAAATATTTTAGTCATGAAATAAATATGCTAAAATATAAACATTGGTATCGAAGTCCACATTTTAGTAAGTTGTTCATATTAAACAGAATAATAGGTATTTGTACTGCTGCACTGAATTTGACTAAAAGAAGTGGGGATGCTATGCTATGAAAGTATATATTTTAGTAACTATATTTTCCTTAACAAATCATTATTACAGGAGCACGATGTGCTAAGAATAAAGTTCCTTGGGGATTGCTATTACTGCGTGAGCGGGATGCCCAAACCAAACCCTCAACATGCGAAAAGCTGCGTGGATTTGGGACTGGAAATGATTCATATCATCAAAGACGTGAGGTAAAAACCATTTTTATTGTAGGTACTTTGGATCTATATAAGTATCTGGATTCTGGTTTGCGATCCGATGTAGAGACATCAAAGTTCTACATTTTCTTATTGATACACACTCAATCTGGATCAAGATTAGCCCCCAATTAAATATTAGTTGGCGAAATGAGGATGACTTAGGCGACAGTATTTTTTCTTCGGCGGGCTTTCTACAGCTCCCGAAGTCCAAGTCTCCCTCTTTTAGCCGATAGTATTTAAGTCTTACGAATCGAGAGACTGGTAACAATGTCCACTTTTAGCTACTTATACCCATGCTAGACAGAGAAGAAGGCAAGCCTCTTAAATTTTAGAAGTGCAAACGCCAACTTGCTCTTCATAGTATGACAACTTTAACGATTTTAAGAAAAATCGGTGCTTATTGGCTTGAGTGAATATTGAATCCAAGACACGTAAATGTAGTTAAATAAATTTATATTCTGTTTATATTATAATCGTTGTTTTATCTAATCATTAACAATATATATATTGAACTATTGTATTTAAGATTACGGTGAATTCCCTCGATTTTGAAATTACAAGAATATCTTTTACAATATCAGTAATGCATGTACGTCATTTTAACTGTCAGCTTTATGACTTCACACTTATTTTATACAAGCTTCTGTCCGTAGTTTCACCCGCGTGGAAATACATCCAAAAATAAATAATCCCGTGGCTGTAATTTGCCCCTCCCTCGCCCGCTTTCGCGGTATTAAAATAGTATATATGTCATTATCTGACCCCTAAACTATTAGCACTATGCAAAAATCATGTTGATCCAGTGAAAACCAAAAACAAACATTGTTCCTGTATAAAAAGTAGCCTATGTGCTATTCCAAACTATAATCTATCTCTGTGCCAAAATCCGTTCAGCCGTCTGGCGTGATTGAGTAACATACATCCATACAAACTATCGCGTTTATAATAAATATTAGTGGGATGAGCTACAGGCTAAATGTAGACATTCTACCAATGTCTTTGGGCAAAGGCCAATAATAATTTCGCATTTTAATATTTTTCCAGGGAGAAACGTTCATTAAACATTGATATGCGCATCGGAGTTCATTCAGGCAGAGTACTTAGTGGTTTAATTGGCACGAGGAAGTGGCAATACGATATATGGTCGAAAGATGCAACTATTGCTAATAAAATGGAGACGACAGGCAAAGCAGGGTGACCATTTATTTATTTTATTATATTTTTAACTGGCGCCTTGGGTACAATATGGGTTTAAAACAATTTGAATACCTACGTAAATACGCTTATAATTAAAGATTTTTACTTACACAATTATTTTCCACATCATTTCGTTATGTCTAGAATTAGATAGCATATTACGCCAAGAAAAATCGCTGGGGTTAAGTATTTCCCCGTATCATTAGAGAAAAATGCGGAGTGAAGGATGATGTTGTGACTAAAATGAAGAAAAGTAGTAACGCTGGTTTGGACACGTGATGCTGGCAGATGACGACCTGGGTGTACTTTTAATGAACATTATAAAAAATGAATTGATCGATGGAAATATTAAAAGTACCTACACACAATCGCCGAGCATGTATGAAAGGTATGATGAATATAAAAGAAGCGAAAGACGTATATCAAGATCGTAACAAATGGCATTCATATTATATCTGCATAACCCTCTTGGGATAAAAGGCGTGATGATAGATATATATAGATCCAAGGCAACGATTGCAATCGCCTAACGCCTGCAAATACCGGTACGCAAAAAATAAGATGTTTATAATTTTCATTTTTACAGTAAAGTGCATATAACGAAGCAAACACTTGAGCTGTTATTGGACTTTGCAAGAGAGTACATAATCGAACCGAATTTTGAATCTCAAAACGATCCCTTCATTATGAAAAACAAATTGGAAACATATCTACTTTCGCGCCCAAGCCGAGTAAGTTACGTAATTAATCTACATCTGTATCCCAAAAAGGTAGACAAGTACAGTAATCATTTAGGGGAGCCATAGACTAATTATATTTAAAGTAGGCCACACATTGGTTCGGCATCGCACCGAAAATTTCCCATTCCGGCCGCCGGATAATCTAGGCGAACTGTTCGTTACAAGGATGAGTCTGTGGTCGATTTCGGTGGAACGTACGGTGACGGGCTGGAGATTGGACGAATGTGTGGCCACCTTTAGCTCTAGGGGCATCGTCTCAAATCTAGTTCCCAATAATGTCGTATTTGTGGTTTTTTTTATTTTTTACTCGTAATTGAATCAAATCAAATTTACCATGGCGCAGACGATTTATAAATAGGTAATATAATAATTATACAATCTCTATAATATATTATTTCTCAAATGTGTTTTTTGTCGGTATCAAAATCATAGTTAATGTTAGATACGTCATTTTGTAGAATATATTTCCTCTAATGACGCAAAATAAACAATCTTTTAAAATTAGACAAAATATATTTTGTAAAAGACGCCATTGGAGATCAGTTGAACTATGACATTAATATTGACACCGCTAACGGTGTGAAGTTATCGCACGGGTCATCTAGTATTGTTTTATTTGTTTTAGTGACATATTTTACTTGTATTTTGTACACATTTTTATTTGATTCATTAAATTATGCGTAAACAAATAAATACCAAAAATACGACACTTCGATCTATTGGAAGCTGTGTGTGTATGTCATAATAAAAAGCTATAATTTCTTTTTCATGATAATTATGTGATAGGTAAAATTGTGTTATATACTTTTCTAACAAGCGTTTTTTTTTTATTTTTAGACCCCCATCGAATATAAACCATTTCGACGTGCTTCACTTGGATTTAATAAAATTATAAAGAAGAACACTTCTAGACAAGTGAGTATCAGTTGATTAATAAAATATGACAGAATCTTTTGGAGCGAGAAATTTCAGATCTTTAGTATTCCGATGGATGTTTGTTCCATCGTAATAGCTGAACATTCCATTCAGATTCAGTCAGTCTGGACTGTGGTCTGGACGTTTCCATGTTTTGAACATAAAGCACTTCTGAAAAATATTACTGATCCGTGGTTTAAGAAGTAGCAGCAGTAGCATGTTGTACCAGAAATTACAGTGACAGGATTTCCACCTGTTCTGTTTAATATGGGCAACTGGTCTAATACTACAAATGTTTCTGACCACGTCGTAAGGTATAAAGACCGTCACCATTTGTCGTTCAGCTATAATGAATATGCATTTCCAGTAGCGATCGGATGGTAGAAGCTCATCAAACTTTAGAAGAACAACTACATTCATGGATGAAAACCTTGTGGAATACCAACAAATGTTGAAGGCAGCTGATGCTCAAATGGAGAAAGAAATTGAAGACATGAAACATGGAAGGTGAGTTTTAAAAGAAAACAAAAACAGATATTACTGTCTCACTAACAAATTGTAAACCAAATAAACTAACTATATGTTGATGTAAAAAATAATGAGTGATCTGATCAATTATGTCATCATATCGCTTCAACTTTTATAGAAATGCCTATTTATTTATCTAAAAGCTGAGCAAACGAGTCATGTATGCAGGTAATGCAGGCGAAATCCTGTCAGCCAATCCGGTCCAAAACGACGCAGTGACTTTTCACCCTTCTATTCCCTTATAATAAAAATAAAAATTCTTTGTTCATATTCAGAACGTATGGATGTAACTACTATTTTACTTTTTACTACTAGGTATGACTATTTACATATTTTTTCAGAGAACAGTTCAAAAAGGAATCCAATCTGAACAGATGCACATTAATGCACAATAGCTGGGAATTAGAGAAGGAGTATCTATTATTGCCTGATCCACTTTTTAAATATTATATCTCGTGCTGTTTCCTTATTATTCAATTAATATTCATTATAAATGGACTGACAACCACATGGTATGCTTACAGATTTTCTTGTTTATCTTAGTAGCAGGATGGAAAATCGCACTTTTTGAGAATAAAACGCTTTGATATAAAAATTTAACAGAACCGGTTGTAAATTGTAACCTCACCTGAAGCAGTGCTATAGGTTCTTTATGAACACTTATTTCGTTTCGTGTCGTTTTAAACTGATATTTTATGGGGTTCACTCCAAAATCGTCTAATGTTTAAGTCCCTTTATAAATAATTTATCAGTGATATATCCATTTGATATCTTGTTTCAATCTAATTTTCTTTCTTCACGGGTTCCCTTACAGCTCCCGAAACCGTGTCAAGGTTCCAGGCTACCTAGCGGAAGACCAAGTCTCCCTCGTTTAGCTGATGGTATTTGTGAGGCTACACCTAACGAGTGGCCAGTTCTGTTGAGGTACATTTAGATGGAAAAGCTTATAAATGTGATTTATCGGATTATGTACATAAGTTTTTAATTAAAAAAACCATTGGTATTCGCCATGTCGCCGGGATGCGGGATCGAACCCGTGGTCTGCCTAGTTAATATCAGACGTCTTAACCATTCGGCCGCCGACGCACCCTATCTAAAACCAAATAATTTAAATTAAAATATCTTAATTTTACAGGTTTAGAGGATTTGCTTGGTACACTTGGACGATATTTGCTTTGGTGGTATTTCTTCTCACACTAATGCAGCCGCTTACATGGTTTCAATTTCTTTGGTTAAAATATAAAGGCATTGAAGAGCCAAGAAATGGTTTTTTACGAGCCATCTATGACGGATCGGCAGCAATAATAAAATCAGCTTATTTGAGAACTTTTCTTTATGTATTAATTAGTATTGGTCTCGCAGCATGTTCTGTTGTGACTGTAATAGGATGCTCTGAAGTCCCTGTAGAGGGGACAGAGACAACTGTTTTGTCGAACTGTGTTTCTTCCTGGGTAAATATATGGATACAACTTTACTAAACAATTAAAACATTTTAATATGACCACCACTTACTTTAATGATATACAGTAAATAAAATAAATTCAATAGATCCTATTAATTTATGATTGAATGTTATGATAAGAAAATGATAAAAAAAAATACTAATTAAACACTTTGTTAAACACAGTTTTGTAGTAAGGCCCTGTTTTCATCTAAACGTATTTTATCTCACAAGTTAAATAAATTAGTGAAATACAAATCTGGTGTTGGGTAATTGGAGGTATAATTTAAGCGCTTGTTTTTTTTTTATTTTCAGCATGTAACTCATTGTTGGGGATTAGCGTTGCTATTGAATTTCCTCTTCAGCAGAGTATTCTTCATATTCAAATGGCTCATAGCAGGTGGCATGACAATATTCTACCTGTGGGTCGTATGGGAAACCAAAACATTTCTCTTTGCTCATGACACAAGTTGGAATGTCGGTCTTGATGCCAGAGTATCTCACACACTTTCAGTAATATTTATAACAATAACATTATATTTTGTGGATCGAACTACGGAATTTAGAAACAGATTGGATCACTTGTGGCAAATACAGTTGAGCAAGGAACAGGAGGAAGCTGAGACTATGCTAAAAGTCAACAGCATGCTGTTGGAGAATATTTTACCAGCTCACGTAGGTTAGTATACTATATCTAAAATATTTTTTAGATTATAATATTAAACAAGTAGGTATATAACAAGAATTTTATTATCATTCTCTAGCAAAATTTCTGATTTCACAAAGCAGTTACTGAACTGACAGGTATTAGAAGATTGGACAATAATTGTGCTAATAAAATAAGTATTATCACAATAGTATCTTTTTGAAACGATATGTGCATCTTTGTTGACTGTGCGTTCGCTAAATGTTGTACTTGAATATGGATGTTAAGTATTCCGGCCGCCATCCGATCTAATCGGACCATTCGCTACAAGAGTCTGTGGTCGATTTCGGTGGACCGTACGGCGGCGCACCGGTGATTGGACGAATGGGTGGACACCTTTAGACAAAGTTGGGTAGGCAGTCTTCTTATTTTTAAAGAAAGTTGCTGCTTAGCTTTTTTACTCAATCCAAATTAAATGGTTTCTCCAAGCATCCATCATCGACGCTTTTCTCTCTCTCTCCTCTCTCTCTCTCTCTACTGTATATTTGTCTTTCAGTACAAGTGTACCTGGATTTAAACAGATCGATTGATGAACTTTATTATGAAAAGTTTGACAACGTAGCTGTGATGTTTGCTTCTTTAACTGACTACAAGTTAGGTGTTGAAGACGACACTGATCTTGGTGATAAATATATGTTGCGTATTATGGACGAAGTTATATCTGACTTTGATAGGGTGAGTAATGATAGTAATAATAATTAAGTAAATAATAATGCGGGTGCAGCAGCAACAACAGCTGAAACCTCAAACGGCGTAAGTACGCATGCCTTGCCGTTTGAGGTTGAAACCATGGGGTCTCAGAGCAAAGAACTTATATAAAGAATTATAATCTCGTCTTATTGACATTTCTGGTTAATGTATCTGTTGAAATGAACCTGTTCTGATGAAAGTTTGGTTTACAAAATGGTATGCAATACAGTTTCGGAAAAAGGGGAAAAAATAAACGATTGCAAACAAATTAATACCTTATTAACCTAAATTATTATTATTGAATATATGCCTTTATAGAGAAAGTAGAAAAATGCATTGTATCATAAACATACTAAGTACTTAAATAAAATATACCTAAATAAAACGTCTCCATTTCTATTTGAAATTGATGTTGGTTTTTTACATCTTTTAGTTATTATTGACGGGAACATCGGAGCATAAAGTGGAAAAAATTAAGATGGCTGGTTGGACATACATGGCTGCATGTGGCTTGGACCCAAACAGAAGGGAATCGTTTGATTCTACATCACTTAGTTCTTTTATTGATAGAAAACAGAATACAAACTACACAAGATCTATTGTTGTTACTATGGTACAGTTTGCAGCTACAATGATGAATCAATTACAGAATTTCAACCGCGGATCCTTTCAAAGTTTTGAAGGCATTAATTTACGTATCGGTAAGTATAGGCTCTTTCTTATTTATTCAGGCGCATAATATACAAATTGCCATACAAACGTAACAATTCATTATGTCGCGTTTCGAAATATATATTAACTAGAAGGACTGAAAATGTGGGTTTTTCCTCAAAGTCGTACACAAAAAGAAATTGGAGTCGGGCGGGGCTCTGTCGTACGTACGTACGTAGTAATATGAGTGTAAAAAAATATTTTCTTGGTCAGGTATATCACATGGAGAAGTGGCCGCAGGAGTTGTGGGCTCTTTGAAACCATTATATGACATATGGGGTCATGCTGTTAACATGGCATCTCGGATGGATTCTACTGGAGAAACAGGAAAAATTCAGGTTCGTAATTATTACTCTGTCAAATTGTATCAGATGTATCGTACAGGTAATATCTACATATTACGCCTTATTTTCATTGAATATCTATGTGCTCAAAGTATAAATGTACCTATTTCACATATATATCTGGATCTATTTAATACTTGACATGGGGATCTCCTTTATTCAATCTACGATTCTTTCCCCAGGTAACTGAAAATACAGCAATAATATTGGAAGAGTGTGGAATAATTACGCAAAATAGAGGAAAGACTTTTGTTAAAGGAGCAGGTTATGTACGAACTTACTACGTTCCTTTAGATGAGGACTACAATTTAATTTACAAGGAAAAAAGTGCTACATATTATCGATCAATAGAAAAGAATAATTACCCAAGTCTATCATCAAGTGGTACTAACACACCTACGTATAAAACTGCAAACTTCTTTGATGCTGTAAATTTGTACGACAAGGAACATCTTAATATATCTTCGAATGAAGATGGTTTCCAAGAACAATCATTTACAATACGTGATCATTCCTTAGACGATAGTTCTATTACGTCTTCTGAATCAACTGACTATGAAAATGGAGATACACATTTTTAGTTTATTGATCATACGTACCTTAGGGTTCTCATGACATATTATGAGCATTGAGCATATCACAAAACTCTGGGCAAGATGATAAATATCTTACTTACACCGAAGATCAATACGTTCGAAGTAATATTCCCTATGTAGTTCATGTATATTAAAATTTAAAATAAAAGATATTTATTGTATCATGTTTATTTTATTTCATAAGTTATAGTTTTGTAACACAAGTTATAAATAATTTTAATAAATTAAATGGATTCGTAATAAATTAATAGCGAATTAAAGTCCTAAATGTACTGGAGTTTTAGTATGGAAGCATTTGAAGATATTAAAAGATCTATCTACTGGGTCTTTGCCGTCTAATTTATTGCATTCTTCTAAAACTTTTTTAATCGCTTCTTTGTCTACATTGCTTGGATACTTAGCTAATACTTTGTCTACTTTCACATGTCCATCTTTCGAAGCAATGCCAGATTTTCTAAACACACAATAGAGGAATTTCTTAAAGTTTTCATCGTTGCTGAACTTTCCATTCTTCACCTGGACGATAGCGTCAGGACTGACTCCTGTATCCATTATACATTGCATGGAATTTTGAAGAAGTCGAGTGCTCTGTTCTGGTGTCAAATGTGCTTTCTGAAAACAAGTAAATTGTGTATGAGCATAAGATAAATTTGTCGTTTAGAGGTTTTAAAAAGAAAACTTTTTTATTTCCCACCAAAACCTTAAGGTCGGTTAATATACAACTTGCGCAGGATTTAAATTTACATATTAATCCACTGATCACTATACTTCAAGACTTAATATGGTCAACTGGTTTGACCTTGACCGAAGCCACGAGCCTATCGTTCGTTTTCAACCAAAAGAGTACCTAATTTATCTGTTCCACGCCTGTAATTCACTCAAATTCAATCACTCAAATCCGTTGAGCCGTTTCGGAGTAATTGAGTAAACTGTCGTATTCTCATAAGGAGGATAAATACATGTTCATCCTTTTCTAAAATATCCTCAGATCCAGACATATCCCAGGGGTCAAATGCACCGGGCACCTGTTTGGTTTTTGTTTCGAACTAGAACAATACCCACTGAAAAAAGTATGCAAGCTCACCTGCTCTGGAAAACATAATCCCATAGCAACCAAACTAAGTACAATCACTAAGTACTTCATGATTTATTATTATCTACTTATTTACCGACGTAAAATAAATATAGTAACAGTTGTGCTTGCAGAACCATTTATAACTGACTGTGCAGCTTAGACGTTTCGACTTATATGTTCACCAAGATTATCGGAAAAGGATTAAGGATAACTGGATAATATAATTGTTAAATTAATTTACCGGATATTGACATTGTGAAATACTGTTAATATGGGTATATAATTATTATCTAGCCCTTCGCAACCGGCTTCGCCCGTAAAAACATATAAAATATGTAAAATACTTATTTAAACAATATTACAACAGTTGTTGTACAGAATCGAAAATGTATTTTTGATAAACTAAATCAAATCTGAACGAAACCAAAGCATGATTTTAAAGATATAACAGAAGTTAATGAAACCAAGGTGGGTCCTGATTTAACAAGTAATTAGCGATTCTGAACCGAGATTCCTGGCAACAAATATTTAGTGGTAGAGATCGTCGCGTCTTGGTCCCCTTCTGGGGGAGTAATAATTGAAAATGCCGTCAAGTGATACTTCGGTTCAGATGATGAGTATACAGTATGTAACCGACATTTAATTTTACATTCCCTGAGCACAATGTGCCCTGTTAAAATATGTACTCGCCAAACACAGTTCACTTGCATTTTTTTAAATCGAATTTGGAATTTATATTGAACATTTGCACAAAGAGTCTCGCTTGACTAAAATTTCTTTGAGTTGCACGCTATTCGGCGCTAACCTAATCGATAGACAGATAAGTTGAGATAAGGCTTAGGAATCGAATGTATGGCAGTTTTGTGCTATTAATGAGGCCTTCAGATCTCAAATGCCGCAATGAGTTATAGTTAAGGGTCGAGCCTCCGTAAACATGGTTTAGCATAATGTAGATAACTTATGTCTTTCTCTATAATTTTGGGGTTTTGCGACATTGCTACTGCTACAAAATCAGGAGACGAGCGAAGTTAAGCGACTCTTTTGTATGCTAGAAGTGGAACGATCTGCTCCCTCAGTATTCCCAGCCACATGCAATTAAGCAACCGTGGCTACTTCAAGCTAAACATAAAAAGCATCTCTACAGGCCAGTGGCCACTATTCTGCGATTTAGTAGGTATGGTGATGATGTTTATATTATTAGAAAACATGTCAGTGCTACATAATTAAAATATGGACAATTTAATTACCATTTGATCATTAAGGACATCGTCTTATAATTAAACCTTTGCCTTGCTAGTAGATAACATAGGAATAGTTGTAGAAACCTTTACATATTCAATAACATAATTATTAGTTGTAACAAGCTTACGGAAGGAAGCTAAGAATTATATAATCACGAACGCCCTTTCCTCAGAACTTCATTCGACAGATTTGTCATGGTATTATGAGATTAGTAACTTTATTAGCTTAAGCTCATAGTTTAACGCCTATTTCTAGAAGTAGCTGTCTACCTGTCTACCAGGGTGAAGTATCACTTCCTTTAATTTATCCTTAAGTAGGCCACACATTGGTCCGGCATCGCACCGAAAATTTCCCATTCCGGCCGCCGTATGATCTAGGCGGTCCGTTTGTTATAAGAATTGGACGAATCTGTACTCAGTTTCGGTGGACCGTACGGCGGCGCGCCGGTGATTGGACGAATGGGTGGGCACCTTTAGATACTACTCTTGATTTTTTGAATGCACAGTGCACATATATACTCCTAAATTAGTAGTTTACCTGCTGCAGACTAATGCAAATTTAATTATATATACCTATAGCATGACTGAGCCATTTTTTAGCACTCATCTTTTAAATTCTGTCAGTATTACTGTAGTTTACAAAATGATTTTCCACTGGAAGACGTAAACTTACTATTAGTTGCTCGATTGTGTCAGGAGCCAGGAAGTCAAATGTAAGAGTATAAATTGCATAAAATCAAGAATATTCAAAGCATATGGCAGGAACTAGGTACATCCTAAAATATTGTATTTTATTTTCTTACTGCTACTAAACTGATAAATAAACCTGAACGAAAATGCTTAACTAATTCATAATTATATCGTTCATTTCATACCTATTAGAAATCGTATAATGTTGTCCTTCTTTCACGTCAAAATAGAGCAACAGATTTTTTGCATAACGGAGTTGGAGGGCTGGAGATTGACATAGACTAATTTTATACCGGAAATCCTTCGAGATATTTTTTATATCACATTTTAAAAACCGGCCAAGTGCGAGTCGGACTCGCGCACGAAGGGTACAGAACCCTTTTCTATAAAAACGGCAATTAAAAAAAACACGTTTGTTGTATGGGAGCCTCCTTAAATATTTATTTTATTCTGTTTTTTAGTATTTGTTGTTATAGCGGCAACAGAAATACATCATCTGTGAAAATTTCAACTGTCTAACTATCGCGGTTCATGAGATACAGCCTGGTGACAGACAGACAGACGGACGGACAGCGGAGTCTTAGTAATAGGGTCTCGATTTTTACCCTTTGGGTACGGAACCCTAAAAATTCCACGGCTAGGCTGAGGCGGAAAGCTACTTAGTGATATGTGATATTCTTATATATTCTTAGAGTCTGACGAGTTCTTCAATGGTTAACAGTACATATTGTATTCATATTGTGTTTTACTAATTTTAAACGTCTCAGAAAATATTGTAGTGATATCTAGTCTCCATCATCAGAAGCACTCCTCAAGGGTTGAATATCCATATTGTGATTATCCATACTAATATTATAAATACGAAAGTAACTCTACCCTCCTAAGCTTATAATAGGGCTTGAAATAAAAGGCACGAAAAGTCAATTAAAGCAGTACTTTTAAAATTAGTTACCTAGTACATATCATTTAACTCCGATTTTAAACGCCAACGCTCCCATAGGGTTATATTTCCAACTACCGCGTTTTAAAAAAATAGACGGTTGATTTTAACTGCAAAAATGTTAAACTTAGAGAAATATTATACAAATCTAAATATACCTCAACAGTACTGGCCACTCGTTAGGTATAGTCTCACAAATACTATCGGCTATAAAAGCGATACTGGAACCACGATTTCGGGAGCTGTAAGGCAACCCGTGAAAAATAAAAAAAATATATACAAACAAAACAAGTTTATTCTGTTACGTAGATTTATTCAACTAAGCACATTATCCATACTTCCATACCATCAATACTTCTACACTATTAGAAAAGTTTGTAAGTTTGGATGTAGGAGGAATCTCTGAAACTACTCATCCGATTTAAAAAAATATTTCACACAATATTTAGAATGGCCTTCAGGGTGGACATAGGCTGTTAGCATGTCTGTATTTCTGTCTGTTACGCTTTTACGGCTAAACCACTTTACCGATTTTGATGGATACGGAGAGAGCTTGAACTCTAGGGAAGGACATAGGATTTTTTTTAAAGTAGTATGGGACAACGACTGTATGTTACTATAGTGATAAATAATGATGGATGTAGACGCTCGATGGTCAGAGGAACCTAAAGAGCTGGAGAGTGGCCTATATATGCTACTTTATATCCCAGGAAAATTTCTTATTGTAATTTAGGCTGTCTCCATGCAAAGCTAGTCGCTAGTTTTTTTTTAATTGTCAGACGGAATTAAAAACAGAGGTATATTAAAAGAAAGACTTCATTTTAATTCAATACTCAAATAAAATTATCAACAATCACGTAAAATATTGACAACATTTTCATAAAATAAATTACAACTCACACGTTCACACATCTTTGTTATTTTAACAATAGGTAAGGTTTGAGATTTATTAGGACATTTAGAAAGACAAGTGCGTAGGTGTCCCTTTAGAATAACATTTAAATATTTCGTAAGCTGAATCAGCCTCGTTCTTCCCCGTTTTATTCTTACATTCTTCTAAAACCTTTTTAACAGCGGATTTGTCTACATCAGCAGGAAGTTTTGATAGAGCGACAGCTTCATTGAGTTTTCCATCTGCAGTCAAAACACCAGTCTTTTTGAAGAAGCAGAGAATGAATTTCTTTAGACTTTCGTCGTCAGCGAAATTGCCCTTTTTCGCTTCAACTACCAATTCAGGCTTGACACCTGTTTCTTTCATACAGTTGACCGAGTACTCAATTACTTTTGCTGTTTGTTCCTGTGAAAGGTGTGATTTCTGAAAAAAGAGTTTAAATATTAAGTAGGTACTATTTCAATCATAAATTATTAATACGTCAAATAAGTTGAGCCAGATTGAGCGCTAGAGTGGGGAGGACGCCTTTTCACAAACTAAGTCGTGGTGCTAAACTGAATAAACTAAAGGTGCGTCAGTGGCCGAGTGGTTAAGACGTCTGGTATTTGACTAGGCTGACCCCGGGTTCTATCCCGGATCCCGGCCATGTATCAATGGGTTTTTTAATTAAAAACATATGTACTTGTACATAATCCGACAAACCACACTTAGAGGCTTTTCCATCTAAATAAACCGTAACAGAACTTGGCCACTCGGTTAGAGCCTTACAAATACCATCGGCTAAACGAGGGAGACTTTGTCTTCCGCTAGGTACCCTAGAACCGTAACACGGTTTCGAGAGCTGTAAGGCAACCCGTGACGAAGAAAAAAAAACAAACTATAAGAAATTAAGACATTTAAAAATAATTAAATAAATTAAGATTTGTACCTATGTAGAGGCCTGTACTGATTAATCTATACTATAATATAAAGATGTGTAAGTTTGTAAAATTGGATGTAAAGGGTAGGTAATCTCTCAAACTACTAAAACAACCGATTCTAAAAAATCTTGCACGAATAGAAAGATACGGTATCCCTGAGTGACATAGGCTATATTTTATTTTGTTCGAAAATATCTACGGACGAAGCCGGGGTGGGAAGCTAGTACTAAATACAATTATATTTTTAAAACCCTTCTCAGTATGAAATTGGTATTTTTTTATATTCAAAGTAGGTAATATTTACATACATGAGGACTGGCTGCTCCAGATCCAGCAATGATTGCTGCAATTAATAATACGAACAATTCCATTTTTAGTTTCGTTCTATAACGACAGTAACAAAATGGTATCTATCTGCATACCAATACACTATTCCTTTTATATGGGCAAAACGAAGGTAACTTATCAAAGGAAATACCTACTTCCTCTGATTAAGAATAAATAAATTCATTACCGTCTGTAATTTTATTTATAACACCTTTGTTGATATCCTTGTTTATAAATTAGCTACTGGAAACCAACTAAAACCTGACAAGCATGGACGCCGGGAGGTGGATGCAATGGGATGCACTTCTATCTAGGATGGAGAAGCATTTCCCTCCATCCTTGCAAATCACTTATGTTGGTCTCATATAACACACTAACTACTAGTATTAGGAATTTAAATTACACCCCATTTCAGCCCCTTAGGGGTTGCTTTTCGAAAAATCCTTTCTTAGTATACCTCTACACCCCCTATTTTTATATTTATATCTTCAGTGGTTTACGCTGTGCGTTAATTGCCAGTCAGTCAGCGACACGACAGCTTATATAAATATATAAATAGGTAGCTTTTTATATAAATAGCTTTACCAGCATTCAAGAGCATTCCAACTTCCTAGTGATTTTGCACAAAGATAGTATGAAGATCGGAGAGTGACATAGGCTACCTTTTCTCCTCCTATTCTATGGGATAAATTCTTATGACACATTTTAAAAATTTCCACGGCTAGTAGGTATTCTAAATATGATGGCTGAAAGCTTTATCAATATTAATTTAGATGTTTCGGAACACCCATTGATTTCTGAAAATAATTGCCGAAGAAATTTATTATATGAGTAGGTTATGAAGTCACTCTGACCCAACACAAGTTGAAGATAACCTCTAAATGCCGTAATATAACCTGAACCCATATAAATGCTGGGATACTTATTTCAGAATAAGTAATATGAATATTTTCATTACGAAATGACCTTGCCGTCAAAATTATACCTAACTTAATAAATTAAAAAGACTTTTTGCTATTTGGATATCTATAAATTCTTAATAGATACTAGGTATAAATGAGAAAGTTTGTATGTTTTGTAACTTTACTCAATCACGCCTGAACAGATTTATGCAAATAAATAATTAAAATATAAACATTAATAATTTGCTATTACCCACTGACGACCCAGAATAGATCGTGCTGGCGAAAAGCGATTAGGAGAGCCGACCCCAATTAAACATGGGATAAGGCCGGAGAAAGAAGAAGAAGAATAATTTGCTAAAAACATCCACATACGGAAATATCCATGACAAGGCATGGGTTAGGTATTTTCTTCTTCTTCGTCTTCACTGGTTGCCTTACAGCTCCCGGGAACCGTTGCCGACCCCAGGGTACCCAGCGGAAGAATAAGTCTTCCTCACTTAGCCAAAGATTGAGGCTATACCTAAAGAGTGGCCAGCTCTGTTGAGGTATGTAGGTGAAATAGCCTCTTGTACGGTTTGTCGGATAATTTACATAGATTTTTTATTATATAAAAACTAGTGATCGACCGAAATTTCGGTTTTGTTTCAGTTTCGGCCAGTTTCGGCTCAAAAATCTAGTTTCGGCCTTAGTTTCGGTTTCGGCCAAAATATAGCCGAAACTCGAGAGTTCGTGAATTTTCGTGCGTCGTTCGGTAAATTTCGCAGCTAACTCGTGCTTGCTCGCCGGCGGGGCCCCGGCTCATTTCGCCACCGTCCATTTAATCGTGAGTTGAGGTTATGTTTTGCAATTGAGTGATTTGGTAAGTATATAGTATATGTCCAATGCACTCTAACTGAAAGTTGTTTTTTTTAAGTTTACTTCCAAGAGTAAGTCTTGTATATTCATGTCATAAATAAATATATTTGTTACGTACGTTAATGATTGTTTTTATTGTATAACATGATTTTTTCTTATGTGTTAATAAATGTTAAAAAACAGTAAATTTCAGTAAATAATCGTAATTTTAAATGTTTTAATAAGTTTCGGTTTCGGCCGAAACAGAGAGCAAGGCCGAAAGTTCGGTTTAGGTTTCGTTTTCGGCTGAAAAATCAGTTTTGGTCGGACATTAATAAAAACCCATTGGTAAATGGTCGGATGTGGGTTTTACCCACTCGACTCTCCTTTTAGGTTAGGTATTGAATTCTTCCATTTTTAACAGACTTCCAAAAAAAAGAGGAAAAGGTTCTCAATTCGGACCGTAAGTTGTTTTTTGTTGTCCACTTTTTAGGATATTTAAATTTTGTTCTACTTTCCATGCAGCACTTTTTCATACAATTTTTTCTACACCTAGATTTTTTTTTTATTATTATTTGCATAGCAGGTATCAGTAGGTATAAGTACCTACCTGCATAACTACTTATTTTTATTTTTTTTATATATTTATTTAAGAACAGCTCGCAGTCCAAGTCTTAATCTGTCTAATACTATGTCACTTAAAACAATAAAAAATCTTTGAGGCTTTTCCACCTAATATACCTACCTCAACAGAGCTGGCCACTCGTTAGGTATAGCCTCAAAAATCATTGGCTACATGAGGAAGACTTTGTCTTCCACTGGGTACACTGGGGCCGGCAACGGTTCCCATGAGCTGTAAGACAACCCGTGAAGAATAAAAAAAAATACAACAAATAAGCACTATATTGACCTTTTTGATGAAAGAACGCTGAATTAATTATAATGAGTTTTACAAATATCCTATTTTTTCGGTCTACATTTCCTAGGCTTTCCTCGAAGCCAGGATCACCGGGCTAACAACATTACGCAGTTACTTTACGTTTGTGATAAAATGTGTGAAACTAGGATATAGATAGATAATTAAATCCTAACTAGGTATGACCTACAAACTACAAATTGCAAGGTCGGTCACCTAAGGTATTAAACTGTCAAGTATCTAGACTAAGTGACTAATACTAGCGTTTAAATATCTCTGTTAGTCTGCTTTGTTTGAATAAAGTCAACTATTTTGAAATATTTAAATAATTGCCTTTAAAAAAAAGTGTAGGTACCTACTTCAAAAATTATGCACTGAAAAGTGTGCTTTCTGAAAGCAAATATATACAAAAAAATACCCAAATCGTTTCAAGTGTGCCTATAAAATTTGAAGAGTTCTCGATTTCTCCAGGATCCCATCATCAGATCCTTACCTGATGATCATGGGACCACAGTATACCCTTTCAAAGAAAAAAATATCCAAATCGGTCTATGCGTCTTCAAGTAATCGGGGAACATACATAAAAAAACTTAAAAGATTCCGACGAATTGAGAACCTCCTCCTTCTTTTGAAGTTCGGTTAAAAAGAGTTTTATTATATTTATTTAAGTAAGTAGGTATTTATTTAAAGAAAAAAAATCCCTATGGTTCAAGATGTCTCCGTATCAAATTTCATCAAAATCGGTTCAGTGGTTTAGCCGTGAAAGTCAGGAGGAAAGGACAGAGTTTACTTTCGCATTTATAAATAATATTAGTATGGATTGATGTTACCTAAATATCCGCTGAGCCCTGACTTCGCCCGTGGAAATATTTGGAAGGAATGTGACATAAAAATGTATGCCGAAGGATTTCTGGGATAAAAAGTAGCTTATGTCACTCTCCAGGCCTCTACCTATCTCTATGCAAACACGTCGATCCGTTGGTCCGTTTTGACATAAAAGGACATAAAAAATAAAGGTGCGTCGGTGGCCTAGTGGTTAAAACGTCTGGTATTAACTAGGCAGACCACGGGTTCGATCCCGGATCCAGGCCATATACCTACCAATGGATTTTTTAATTGAAAACTTATATACATAATCCGACAAACCACACTAATAGGCTTTTCCATCTAAATATACCTCACAAATACAATCGGCTAAACGAGGCAGACTTATGGTCTTCCGCTGGTTATAATACCCTGGAACGTAACAGCGAAGAAAAAAAATTACTTGCGTAAGTACTAAGGGTAATAATTTTATCCACGGCTATGTTGTGACTGAGAGTAAATAAATCTACCTATGACTATTTACGTTTTATGTTTTTCGGGACCTAGAAATCTATGATTTCTAAATGAAGGTGACGACAGAAGCCACGCAACTGCCAAGGAAAGCTGCCTTTGCTGTAGAGCGAATATCAAGTTTTGATATTTGTTGCGAATGCCGAATTTACATAATTTATTTTTATATAATATACAATATATAGCGACGCGCACCGGCTTTGCACGGGTAGAAAAGTTGTTTATGAAAATAACATTTTCCCCGGAGGAATGATAAAAGTAGACTTTCTGCGGCCCTCCAGCTATCTCAAAAGCAAAAAATCTAGTCGAACCGTTGTTCCGTTTTGACTGTTACATGTTTGTACAGTAGTTTTTCTGTCATTCATACACATGCGACGTGGATACACATGCATGTACTGGTGGCAGAATTTTGTAGATTTAAAAAATGTAAAATTGTTTTTTTTTTTTTTTTTTAATAAATTTTCACCACAGAAATGTTTGTTTGTTTTTTGTTCGTTTGTAAAGTATGATAGTATTCAAATCACTACAAACTTCCACATTTATAATATTACTAGCAACTTCGTACGCGTTTTATTAAGAATACAACGTTTACACCCCATTTCACCCTCTTAGGGTAGGTAGCGTGATGTTGTAGCCAAGCACGTAGGCAGGGGGAGGGTCCAGTGGGTCCGGACCCCCCCCCCCCCCGAAATCCGTCACCGACACTTTTTGAAATTGAGAATATTAAAAAGTAGGTAATTACTGATAGTACTGATGTTCAGCTGAGCTGATGAGGTCGAGTCAAGCGAGCTAGGATATTGAGCTATTGCAGAAAAGATGTAATAAAAGGTAAAGTCGTACTTTGTGTTTTATTTTTTCAAAATAATGGCCTGGTTGGTGGTTGGAATTCATGAAATTTTCAGCGTTCATACTGGGTATATAATATGGAATAGACTGTTTTTACAATAACAACATTAACTTCGTATGTGTGCGAAGTCAGGTCCTAACGTTAGTTAATGTATGTATCAATGTTCTTCCATAGAAGTATTTCTACAGATTATTTTGTATGGCTTCAAGCTCAGTTTGTACGTCACCAGGAATTAGTAGACAGTGTTGATGGACGCGGGCAATATGGAGGTGTTCACCAAGTGAATATTTTATTTTGTCTACGAGATAGGTAAGTCGATTGCTACTTTTATAAAATCTATTCCAATACATATCCGAAAATTTGCCTCGGCTTCACCTGTGTAATTTTTTCACTGCCAATCCCGTTCACAAAGCCATACATATATTACCTACATCTCGAGATGAAACAAAAGCAGATTCTAACTCTAAATAACCCAATGATCCCGGAAAGTTTCATCAAAATCCATTCAGCCGTTTCGGAGCCTATAGTCTGGACAAATATTGGGGCAAATAGACTTACAAATGTTCCATGAGGTTTTTCCATCTAAATATACCTCAACAGAACTGACCACATATTAGGTATAGCCTTACAAATAACATGGGCTAAAAGAGGTAGATTTGTCTTCGCTGGGTACCCTGAGACCGATAACACATTTTCGGAAGCCATAAGGGCATGGCAACCCGTAAAGAAAAAAAAAGTTCCATTAAATTTGGAGACAGGCTTGCCTATGTTCTTTGCAACTCGCTAATTGTGGACATTGTGGCCGCACGAATTTCTATGCTGTTAAAAGATCGAGTGCGTTGCGTGCAGTGCATAGAATGGATCGAAATTTGTCTGTAGGTACTACTATGACGTATTAGATATTTTAACGTTCGTTCAATATTTTTGTCAATAGTCGAAGTAGGTATACGCCTAAAATCTCATATTTGTTTTCCAGAGTAAAAAACTTTTAAAATTCCTTTCAAAAGAAAATTCGATATAATGGCTGAAAATTCAGTACAAGAATGCCAGTTGCGCAGGCGTCGATCCGGTCCGAAGCTCCCACTGAACTTGGAAGTAGGATATCAAGTAACAGATGGGGGACCTAGTCAAGGAACACCATCGCCATGTACAGTCAAGTTTACACCAGATTCTAAGGACGCCTCTACATCTTCAGAATTAATGGATTTTCGGAAGAGACAGCAATCTTTCGAAATACTTGTCAGTATTTTTCTCATTCACTTTATCCCATTCCTGCGGTCCCATAATATGAATTATTTTTTATCGACGAGAAAGGTTTACGAAAAGGACGAAAAGGCGAAATTATTGAATCAAGTTGGAGAAAAGCCACCAGCACGATATCATGGAATATGCTGCCTACTCGTAGCCACTTGGTCGTTGGTCAAGGTCATCTTATATCTATCAAAAATATGGCAATCCTCAGTTATTTCTGGAAAGGTGACTTTATTTAAACGAGCATTGCTTTTGCGTTTTGAAAACTATGGCTATTTAGAACTCTTATAATGAAAACATGGCTCAATCCAATTTGAAATAATTACTATCAACTGTGTGGTAAGGAAATGTTGTAAGTATTAAATAAACAACTTTCCAGGATTAACTGATATTTGCTATATTCTTGACAGATACAAAATGCCCTTGACCAACGGTCCTTAAGGAGACGCCTCATGATTTTTGTCCCATACAAATCAGATGTTTCGTTTTTCCAGTTTTACGCGTTAACTGTATAAATTAAAATTGCTTTTTAAAGATAAATATATTTTAAAGTTTCTCATGGAAAGAAAATAATTAAAATCAGTTACACCTAAGTTTTATGAAGCCTTGAAAATCCTCAATTTCAGCCAAGTTTGCGTCTCGAGTTCTACAATTTTCTCGACATTAAAAGATAGATAATTTTACGTACTTTAAGAATACACTAAGTAGACTTTGTTAATTCTAATAGTTTTTGTAGAAACATAGAAAAGCCGAAGTCCTTTTCGTGTTTTTCGAAATACCGATTTTGTTGAGAAATCGTACTTTTTCATATTTCTGGTACGTGAATATTCGTCTATCTTATCTTATCCCTGGTTACCTTATCTATTTTAATAGTAGTCCATCTCGCTTACATCTTTCTAAAGATATATGGACAAAATGAGCCGCGAGTAAAACTCTTATCTTTTAACCATTCAACAAAATACGACGCGTAATTCTTCAAGTTATTGTGCGATATTGACAGTACCCAAGATTTGAGCGTACCTACTCTAAAGATATGTTTCTGAACTTTTGACTTTTACATTAAGTACAACCTTCACGCCTGTTTCCCAAAGGGGTAGACAGAGAGGATGGAATACCACTTCTCTCGATCTTTGCATACTTCTCTTGCTTCCTCCACATTCATATATCGTTTCATACGTCCCCGTACAAGAAACGTTTTTTTGCTGGATCTTAATAATGGCAATACATACAAACGTCTAACTAGTATCTATAATACATACATTTACAACAACAAATAATAAAAACCACCAAGTGTGAGTCGGACTGGCGCTAATTTGTTCCTGCGCCATACAGGGCTTGGTCTGACCTTAGTGCATACTATTAAGTATCGGAACCCTTCGTATGCGACTCCGACTCGCACTTGTCCGGTTTTGTCCTTTTATTTTTCTTAATAAAAATATTTCCTACATATAGATAGAAGACTGTGAAGAAGAAGAGTTCATTATAGAGAGTGACGATGACATAGAAACTGAAGAACTTAATGTAGATCGACCTGTCACTCCTACACCGATACAGGACTTCGCTGCTAGTGTCAGTTATATGGAAGGTAAATAAATAAACTGCCGAGCTAGCCACAAACTACACAAGAAAGAAAGATAAAGTCGTTTGTCTATTTATAACGTTTGTCACGTGATCAGAGAAAGATAGAAAGTTCCATAGAGATAAAAAAGAAACAAAAAACTAAACAAAAAATGACCGGTTTTCGCGACTATACTTTTTACTGATGGATTTTGCTAATCAAAGTTAATTAATTAAAGATGAACGTTTACTAATATCGTGGAATTAACTCTTCCTAAAACATTCAAAATATGGTGTTTACTGAGAAAATTAAATAATTACTTATTTGCAGGTCCTAACACCCAAGAATTTCTTAAAGTGAATACCATAGAAAATGACTGTGTAACTGACATCTCTGAAGCAGAGAGCGGAGATGAAGAATAACCAAATTGCACGTGAAAAATTATATTAAATTAAAATATACTCACTTTTTATTATAAGAATTTATTATGCAAAATGTAGTGTGTGGAAACATATTTTGAAATTACAAGCTTATGTTTTGTAAACCTCTATTGACAATGTACTCAACTAATAAAAATCTATAAATTGTAAAGTTATTTTATTACACCTAGTTACGTCTAAATTAATATGAAATACATTCATATCATGGCAATAAATATGTTTTTTTTTTTACAAAATTAACAACTAATATTTTTCCTACTGTAACAGTTTTGGAAGTTTTGAGACCGATTATATTAGCATTTCCTTTGGTTTTATAGATATAATAATTTGTATATATGTAATAATAAATAACTAGATCAATTATCCATCCACTAGTCAAAAACAACGTAGCATATAGAAAATACAACATAATCAAACGTTATTTTCTTATTTATTCAGACCAATTTAATTATAGGAAAATGTCTATGTACGCTAAAGTCAAACTCAGGTGGAGCTATTGAATCTCTCTTGTGACCGCCGCCTAACAGCTTCAACACCACGAAGTTCGTTTTGGCAACTTTTAACAAATCTGTGACCTGTAAATAAAACAATATTTATGTTAGGAATAAAAACATAGAGATTCTTTATATAATATACAAACTAATTTATGAGCTGCTTACCCAAAAGGAGTAGGCATGTATAAGAGATAAAGAAATGTATGAAGAAAATAACAATTACCTCTTGATCTGGCGCCGTTATGGTTTCCATGAGTGTCCTAGCTTGTTGAAAATGTTTACAGCCTGCTAAGTAGAGCATAAGTGGGTTCTCAAATCTGTAAGTAAAACATACATCAATGTAAAATTTCAATCCCAATCCTAAAATCCTGCGTTTAATTTCATTGCAATGGCGACAGTAGCGACAATTTTATTGAAATTGAATTGTGTTTAAACAAGTTATCTCATATGCTACTCAATTTAAATAAAATTGTCACTGCTGTCGTCGTCACAACGAAATTAAATTTAGGATTTAAATTTAAAATCTCAAGAGTAAGTACTCCGTACACCAGGGGTGGGTAAACATATATTAGGCGATTTACATTAAAAAAATGGAGTGGCATACGATCGACACACATTTTTTTTATATTTATGCAAATACAATTTATTTAAATGTTAAGGCATGGTAGGTACTGCGTATCTTCCGCAGTGTTCGTCATGTAAGCCGATAGCGTAATTTTGATTTAAAAAAACTTGGGTTTTTTTAATGTAAAACCTCTTGCAATCGACCGTTTGCCCACCCCGGTTGTACACAATTTACAAGAACAAAGCAGGTGATCTAGACAAAACGATGATAAGCTAAATTATTGTCTACCGCTCGGGTCGGTTATGTGGTTCCCAATAGCCGTGAGCCGTAAAACATGTGACGCAAGGTTTGTGGGCGGATTGAAAATCCCAATTAATATTATAAATGCAAAAGTTTGTTTGTCCTTCTTTCGCGTCAAGACAGAGATGGTTGAAGGGCCGAAGAGAGACATACTTTAGGCTACTTTTTATGTGGTCTTCGAATAAGATATAAAAATACACTCACAACAATGGTTGTATCATATCACAAAACTCATGGTAGTGCACTTGTGGCGGCGTCAACACTGAAATGGAAGCGAATCTGTGTTTGTACCGAACGGCTTCATTGTCAAAATCCGATTGCGGTTGACGAATTTTCCCTTGCAATTTAAATCCTATAAGAGCCTGAAATAAAAAACGCATTATTAAAGTCCGTATTTTTAATTTCTTCAAGACAACTCAACTTGCGTGGGCAGTAAAACAACTGTCTACCCCGAAAGCAATGCTAAGACATTTTCATATAATTATAAACAAGCTTTCACCCGATCTCATTAACACAGCCAGCCATATACGGGGAAATATATTTGTTTTTTTTTATAGAACCATTATGATACCGAAATAAAACAAGCAGATTATTAAACTGTGTATCCACTATGATTCCTGGTAGTTTCAAATCCATTGAGCCGTTTCGGAGCCAATGCTGGACAAACATTGGGGCATGCAGATATACAGACCAAAAAAAATAGAAACCATAATTTATATGCATTCCCACGGAGATATTTATATACAATTATTTAAATTACAGACATTACATAGTTCTCAGAATATTTCTGAATTATATTGAAGCACTAAAAATCGTACCTTAAAATATCCACCGCACATATTCTGCATAACTTGGCACATCAGAGCCTCCCGGGCGTACGGCCTCACACGTTTCTTCTGTTTCTTGGAGGTACTCTTCTTGGAGCCCTCACTTTTACGCCCACCCTCGACCGCGAGTCCTTCCGCTCTACTCAAAGCCGACACCAACCAACCGAACAAGAATTCATACAAATACCTAAAAAAAACATTTAATAAAATTTAAATTTAAAAAAACATTTTATAAATGCGAAAGTGTGTTTGTTTATCCTTCTGGAGTGTAGGACACGTGTCGCGGCGGAACGACTCCATAGATCCTCACCCACTCACCCATGCGATGAACCGACCAGATTAAAATTGCACGAGTGTACACGTATCACAGCCGACAGAGGGGTGGCGTCGCATCGTGATGACCACGACTGCTCTGTCATGAGTGAACCGACAAGGAAGAAGAAGTGTCAAAACGGAGCAACCGATCAACGTTTTTATTTTCACAGAGTGTTGGGAGGGTTAGATATATCATTCCTTCGTGCAAAATCTTATTAGAATATTTCAAAAACAGTCTACCCGTGCAATGTTTAAAATATAACTAAATAATGTTGAAAATAAACTCACCAAAAGATATAATGGTATTCGTGAACGCTGTACAGCTCCAGTTCGAGCCCGGACAGTAGGTAAGCGATCATAACACGCAGTACGTGGTACAGCACCCAAGTGGAAAAGCTCGCTCGAGGCCCCGTGCCCATGGCGTTGGCGATCACAGCGTCCACACTTTCAGCCTGGTTTAATTCGTTTATATAATGTTAAGAAGTACAAATAGAGATAGCGTTAGACATATGAAGTGTAAAAATGTATTAAGCTTTCATTAGGGCGGAGTATGCGGGGCGAAAAGAGTAGGCTCCCCCTTTCGCCAATTTTTTGGTCTTTGACCAATTAAACTGACCAGGTGAGCAGTAATAAGTTACCTTAGGTTTCGTTGGTAACATTTTGTGTCGCGAGACAGATCTTAAGAAAAATAGTTAATTGTGATGTTTTAAATGGGAAAGGCGATCTAGGACGTCTAACTTGGGAACATAGTGTTTCCAATCATTAATTTATAATTATTATGTTTGTATTTTAGCAAAATCATCATATAACGTAAAAGCCGTTGCGACAATAAAACGACAGAAAAATACAGTGGTACAGAGCCTAGGTTAGTACCAAGCGTCTATTGTCTTTTAAAAAATAAATAAATTAGTCTAATTTTAAAAGAAACATTTAATTTTGATTTGTTTGTTCATTTTTCGTCATTAGAGAAAAATAATCTTCAAAATGGCGTGCCAAACACTAACTTTGATACAGTATTAAGGGAGATATTTAATACCGACAAAAATAATATATAGAGATACTAATTCCTGTTTAGTTTCACCGAACAACTCTCTTTCATTATTATAATAATGGATAATTTTTGAAGACAACTTCTTACGCAGGCTACGTTTTAAGAGTCAAAAACGACCATCACGAGACAGAAATGACGTCATAATGATAAATTAATACAGTTTAGTAGAAAAAACTAGGAGCTTAGTTTCTGTCATGCGTTCATGTCAAAATATCAAATGGTTACCTCTTCTTGAAGTGCCGCAAACTCGTCCAAGAGGTATGCGAACTTGTCCCTCTGTCTCGCTCGGTTGTGACCGCATACTTGCAGCAAAATTGCAAACGGCCGCACACAGCGCACTAAGAAAGTCTCCATGAATTCTCGAGCCTGGAATATCTGAATTTTCATATTTAATTAGAGTCTGTTATAAGATATTAGTAAACGACTAATAGAAAGCTCACATGACCAGCGGGCTGGATATTATGTCGGTCAAAGAATAAGCATTGCCATCCAACGAGGCAATGCAGCCAGTCTGTTGGGTACTCTCCCAGTACACAGAAATTTACATGAAATTTTTTATTTGTAATTTTATTTTATTTTTGTAATTTAGTACCTATTTAAAATAATCTTAATACCTATATTTCTATATGTAAATAAATAAATATAAATTCAAGATTAGTTAAAGATTTTGCACAGAGATAGTTTGAATGGCCTGAGAGTGACATTTCTTCCTTCAGGATAACTTATTGTATCACATTTAAAAATGGTTCACGGATTCCATAAATTACTTAAATTAAAAACATACCTGCACACTGCCCACCGGACCTTTGGACAGTATTGGTGGATTGACAAAATATTTCACAGACTCTTTCAATATGTCTATAAATATATTTTGGGCTCTAAATTGACCGTTTGAGGCTTGTGCCGACGACGCTATGTTCGCTGGCGACGGTGTCAAGTACAAAAGTTGTAAAGCAGATCTTGAAAGTATGCATGCTCGTTGCTTGCTGAATTCCATGAAGAAATCCTGAAAATTTAGATTTTAATTTTATTTTACGTTTTAATTTATTCAGTGATGCATCTGAGACATAATAATGTCTTGCTTCAGCCAAAAATAAGGAAATAGGTAGATCAAATAAGATTCATATTTATTTCTCTATGTATAATGGGCAGATATATTTTTCCACTACCTGTATATTTCATAACGCCTCTCGGATTAAAATTTTAACAAATCCATCCACTTGCTCTCATTTACAGGGACCCTTTGCTTTGTAGACAGCATCAATTTTATAAAATTATTACTTCTGACCAAATACCCTCAATTAATTTCAGATAATGTTTTACATTATTCTTACCAAAGCCGTATGAAAATTATTGCACGAGGTAATTTTCCAAGCATGTCTAAGTCGCGTGACGAGGTCATCAAAGTACTGAAGCGCTTCACTGCGGGCCTTGATCCTGGTGTAACGTGGAAATGTTGGCGGCAACAGTCTTTGGTTGATCATTGGCTCAAATCCCATCGGGTTTGGAGTATCCGCTGGAAAAAGTAATTGTATAATTTTTAAATATCTTACAAGTCTCGAAGACGAATGTTCTAGGATATTTAATTTATATTTAATATTTTTTAATTTTTTTTTTATAAATCGTCTGCGCTATGGTAATTTGAGTTTGATTTAATTCATAAAATTTAGCGTAAAAATAAAAACCAATAAATGCGATACTAGCGGTTGTCCGCGACTTCGTACGCGTTGTATTATAATTACAACAGTTACATGCCATTTCAGGTTTGATTTTCAAAAAATCCTTTCTTTCCCCCTAAGCCTTAGGGCCTAAGGGGTCCAATTTTCATATTTATATCTTCAGTGGTTTAGACTATGCGTTGATTGTCAGTCAGTCAGCGACACGACGGATTTATATACATATTTAGATTTAAAAGTTTGGATGTTAAGATGTTAGTCTTAACAGCTGAACGGATTTGAATGAAACTTAGAGGATAAATAGTGTCTAAGCCACTAGCCTCGAACATTATATTGCTTCATTACTTCACTACATGTAATATAGTGGAAATTGTTATCCAATTAATTCAGTTTCAATTATGTATCAAAAGTTCAATCAGTTTATAGTTTCAACAGTTTAAAAAGTACCTCAAGTGTAAATGTGGTTGCAAGTAAAACAGTTAAATAAAAAATAGTTGCTTTGAACAAATGGTTTATGTCTATCTCGGAAAAGCGGGTGGGAGAGAAACATAATACGGGATTATTATTATTATTAATACGGGATTTCATTCTTTGGTTCTTTTCCACGCGGGTGAAAGCCGCGATCATAACATTAAATAATATATGGCTGTGTTAATGGTATCGGGTGAGAGTGATATCAAAAAAATACGAAAAAATGGAAGGCTGCAAAAGGAGTGGCCACTTCCATTCAAATATTTTGAGATCGAAGTGCTCTTTAAGTATATTTTTGGATTATTGGTTTATTATTTAACATTTACTTTTGTGACAAATTAAAAAAATATAATACTCACAACTCGCGGCAGGCTGGGTGCCCCTACCAGCAGTTTTGATGATCACCTTCATCATGTCTGAACACCCGTTGAGCAACGCAACACAATCAGCGCCCGAATGACTATCTCTCGTATTAATGACTAGTAGAGCTTGATAGAACATTCTGGTGAATTTTATTCTGGCTGCCAATGCTGTCCACATTATACCCTGAAATCGAATTATAATACTGTAAGAACTACTGTGCTTTTGAACAACAAATTAATCAGAAAGTAACAAAACACATTGCTAATTTAGAGACAAATTGGTCTTAATGCTCTCTTTCTACCATTTCATTTTGTCATTTTCATTAATTTAAAAACATTTTAAGTAAATCAATCTATTTTTTTTTTTTAGCCCGTGAAAATTTTGTAATGTGGGATGTCATTTTCTCTCACTTTTTGCTATCTTATGGAGACCATATCTTTTTTAAATATTATTATGTCCATAGTTTGTGTAATTCTAAATTTACCATCATGCATTTAACATTAATTTAAAGCAGTCACATGCTAATCACTAGGTACATATTATAAAACAAAGCCCCCACCACGTTGTCTGTTTGTCACCGTTTCACGCAAAACTTGCTGAACCAATTTTGTTGCTGTTTTCACATACTAGATAGGTTGATTCACCGGGAAGGATTACTAATATTAACCATGGACATATCATGTTTTGGAGCTGAGCATTAACAGTAAGTGAAGCTAACGCGTCCCCGTGGCCCGCCGACTAACCGGCGAGATGGAGTACCGTGGGGTTTTAGTGGGTTAAGTCCCACATGACCCGTTCCCTCACCCCCGAGGGCGCGGGTATGCATGATGCATTTCCCCACGTAAAAAAAAAAAAAAAAAAAAAAAAAAAAAAAAAAAAAAAAGGTCGCTCATATAATAGAATACACAATATTGATACCTCTCCAGATTCATCATCATTTTTCGACTTTTTATTAAGTTCTTCCTCCTGCTCCTTCAACAATGCTATACATTTCTGCTCCGAAACATCTAAACTAGCATCATATGTGTTACCAGATAGAGGATTTGATACTAATCTGTACCCATAGCCCATGGGTTGAAAATCTTCTTCTTCAAACACTTGTGCTCTGAAAATGTTAAGTAAACCAATGTAAATACCAATAGAAGTGTATTAATAAGTGTAAATAATTTTCATCTGAACATGAATATCCTAGATAACTCAATATTCTAATATCTTTATCATAGTTTGTAGGGTTCCGTACCCAAAGGGTAAAAACGGAAACCCTATTACTAAGGCTCCGGTGTCCGTCCGTCTGCCTGTCACCAGGCTGTATCTCATGAACCGTGATAGTTAGACAGTTGAAATTTTCACAGATGATGTATTTTTGTTGCCGCTATAACAACAAATACTAAAAAACAGAATAAAATAAATATTTAAGGGCCTCCCATACAACAAACGTAATTTTTTTGCTCGATATTGATAACGGCAACAGGTAGACGCTTGAAATATTCACAGAATATTTAGTTATAATATTCACTTTAAAAATAGATAATGAAATTAAAATAAAATTAATATTTAAGGGGGGCTCCCATACAACAAACGTGATTTTTTTTTTGCCGTTTTTATAGATTATGATACGGAACCCTTCGTGCGCGAGTCCGAGTCGCACTTGGCCGGTTTTTTAAGTTATTGTACAATGTTGAAGATTTACAAAACAAACAAACAGAACATGTCTTCATGGCCTCTATACCTTGCGGTGTGGTCAGACACACCAGTAGCAGAGTCCACTTTTAGCAGAACAGGCAGCAGTCTGTTGCAGTTTTAGATTTTGTTACCAGTGGCTCTGGCAATGCTGCTAGGCATGATCATATAATGAAGGATCAGTGATAGGAAGATCTAAATACAAATAATGACAAAAATACTTACTTATTAATACAATCCATTATGCAATCCAAAAGTTTATAAATTGCAATGCAATACACCTTTAATGTCTTATTTATTATTGAATGCGGTTGATGCAAGTACAGATTAGTGAAAACTGTTTGGGCAAGCGAGTGGCCTTCCAACCAAGATACTATGCAAGCCATAGTGGCATCCATTACACCTATTATCTCACTTGGATCCAGGTTGTCTATCTTCAATTTTCCAACCTAAAATTTACATAATACAATTTTGAAATGGTAGAACTTATTTAGTGGGCACTTTTGTGATCAGTAATACAAAATATATGAAAATGTGTGGCTTTAGTTGGGCAGTGTTCTATCTCATGCAGCAATCTTAGATCTCATGGTCCAAAAATATGATGGGATATCTCAAATTAATAATTATTTTGAAACAATGGCAATAGTTTAAATTACATTATAGGTGGTACCATAACACACAATTTAAATTTGATTCAAAACTCATTCAGTTTCACACAATTTATAATTATGTAATTTATTACCAGAACAGATTGTTGAAAATTCAATGGTTTGGGACTCCCTCTATTACACAGCATACCAGCATCCATTTTTGGATCCATCATTTCAATGGCTGACATGGCTTCAAATAAACCAAATAGATGACCATCATGAAGTAGTTCTCCAAGTTCAAGATCTATAAAAATATAAGTAAATATAAAATAAAAAATAAAAACACATCTTCACAACAACAAAACGGTGTCTACTTTTTCATCCATATTCAACAGAACAGGTGGCAAGCCTGTTGCTGCACTTAATGTATCCATTATTTTTCTTTAAGTGCCCTCCAAAACACGTGAAGTTGATTAAAGTACAGAAAATTGGTGCTTAACATTAAAATTAGGCAAGAGTGAGATTTGAACCTGGTTTCAAGTCCAACACTCGAAAATTATGCTAATCCTATAAAATAATTTACAATATTTTCACACTGCTCTTCCTCTTTGAGCATATGGTATTTATGAGGCTATAATCTAACAAGTGACCAGTTCTGTTGAGGTATATATAGGAAAAGCCTCTAAGTGTAGTTTGACAGTTTATGTATGGATTGCTACATGGCCAGGATTGAACAAAAACATTTAATTTTATGGAGTCCAGTTGTGGTAGGTACACTAAATTTACCCCCTTACTAAAAAATATTTTGACATTCAGTGCAATATTTACAAAATTCTATAAAGGTGTATCCCCCTCTAACATATTGTTTTACAGATACCGTACAATGAGATAACTCTGTACAGTGTTTATTAGTAAGAGGGTAAAGTATTTGGAGAATGAAATATTACTTATAACTATAGGATAAAATAAAATAAGTAAATACCTTTAATATGCTTAAAAAAATCAGAAGTAATGTCAACCCAGTTTGGTTCTGCCACTTCATTAAAACATATTTCTGGTGTGATGGGTAGAGACGCCATTGCTCTGTTTAAAATGTATCACTTTATAGAAAATATATAGAATAACAGAAACACACCAAGACAGAGACAATCAAATGTCATTTGCTACGATCCTAACATACCTAACTCTTGTCACCTGCAGCATAATTATAATGTATAGGGTATAGCTACCCACTCCAGCTTCACATGTACAATATTGGTTTAAAACAAATACACACAAATATGCGGGTACTTATGCTCAGCTCCTAAATATGATAGGTTCATGTTTAATACTCCTAAACCTTTCTAGTGAATCAGTCTATCTAATCGTGAAAACCGCAACAAAATCTGTTCATTAGTTTTTGCGTGAAAATGGCAGACAGACAGGCTAGCTTCATAATAATTATGTAGTTATGTTATGATGCGAGTTATAATAACCTAAATATCACTTATAGAAAGATAATAAGATATGCAAGAATGTTAAATAAAATATATTTACCCGTCAAGATCCCTACAATCGTCTATATCAGACATTTTCCATATAATAGGTAGTTTCAGTTTCAATTATTATTAAATTAAAATAAATTGTAATATCTTTCGTTTTTATAGCGTTCACAGAGCAAGTTGAATGAACCACAGGAATGAACGGTTGACAATGGTTGACAATGTTGACCAAAGAGTATCTCTAATTTCTCAGTATTAATAAGTTACTCTATGACTCTAATCTATGCGGTTGACAGCTTTGAGTATTACCAAAGGAGACGTGAAGCGTTTAAATCACCGAACAATTTAAAACATCACAATTAACTATTTTCCTAGAGCTCTGTCTCGCGACACAAAACGATACCAACGAAATGTAAGGTAACTTATTACTGCGCACCGTCAGTATAACTGATCAAAGGGGGAAAAATTGGCGAAAGGGGGAGCCCGTCTATGGCCCCTCCATAGGCTTAGTACTCTATGGGTTGACAGCCAAAGACAATCGTGACAGTGACAGCAACTCGCAAAGACTAGTGACAGTACAATGACTCCAGTGTTGCCATGTTGCCATTATAATCTATTAAATCTATGCACCGTCCCTTAGAGCACCGAGGTTATCTCTTCGCGCCGACATTATCTCGGAGGGTAACTAACTACTCCCCGGTGTCTACTTTAGGCGCATTGCCACGAGAATTTGAATAGAGACCAATGGAGGTGTGAAGCGGTAAATCACCGAACTGACCAGAAACGCCTTAATCTTAGTACTCAGATCTAGAAGAGGGGGGGGGTACCAGGGGCAGGCAGTTTCAGGGGGCGCCAAATTCATAATAATAAGTAATATGATTTAATTTAAAAAACTTGCTCCACAAAGCGCCTATCATACGGTAGCCTTGTAATAAAAAGGCGCTACACAAGCCCACAACACAAGTGAACTGGTGCACCAGTCTTTTTACTGAAATTGTCGTCTAAATGACAATTATTCATTTCGAACATTTTATTTGAACTAATTTCATTAATTTCTCTATTTTAATTAAAAATTAATTCGAATCTTTTTAAGTACCTACACAATTAAAAATTGTGTCTTGAGTTGCCGTTGTTGCAGTAAACATGTGCAGGTGTACCAGCCTTTTAAGTTCGCAGCAGATTGTTGGCAACATCTAATGGCGGGAATTTTAATTTCACTTGATTTTTTAACAATTAGAACAATTAAAAAAAAGTCAGGAGGCCTTTTTCAAATAATTTTTTGAAGAAACCAATTATTTTTGGAAAAGTAAATGTTTTTCAAATAATTTTTAAGTTATTGTCCCGTTCACGTAAAAAGCCAAACATTGTGAGATTTTTTAAGTAATTTATGGAGTATAAAATCTCATGCAGTAGTCTTGCCGTCGTTGACGAACAACCTCCAACTCGCTATGTAAAGTAAAAGAATCCAAAACCGTTTCGAGATATTGGTATAATAATCCGTATTTTTCAATTTATAAATCTTAAAGTCGTGAGATTGTCTTTATTTTTTCAAAAAGAAATAATTTAGGTACTTATCCTTCATTTCACCTATGAATGACGTCATTATATCGGCTAAATAAAAGTAAAATATGTACTTGTCAACTTGCCAACCTAATGTTATCCTGTTGGTTGTTAAATGGCAAAGTCAAAGAACACAGATATTCATATTTCTGTACCAACATCTCAAAGGTATTGAACTATTCAGCCAACATAATGACGTCATCAGTCAATCACGTATCAACACTTTGATAATTTATTATAAAAAAACTACTGCATACAAAACAAAAATATTCAAATAGGTTTCATAAAATAGCTTAATCTTTGAAATATAAATATAATGAAAATGGTACCTTAGTTTTACTTTACATGTACCGAATTGTCCAATCAATCAGTTACTTATTATGACATAAACGTTCCTCATGAATCAACCTTTCTAATGGTGAAATCCGAAATAAATAAATAATTCCAAATAAGTACCTAAGAGAAAATTGTTATCAAGAAGATATGAAGTACCTACCTACCTAGATACTTATAAAACATTTTTTTCCCCTTAAAATATTAAGTAGGTATATGAAAAGACTTTCACCATGGACTGCAGCTGTTTTTGTCTGAAAAGGAAATTGAAAAGAATCCTTGTTTGTAAAAAGTCAGAAAAACAAAATTTTTCAAATTTAATAAAAACTGCTTGTGTTCCTAGTTCCTACACACTATTATAAATTGTCTGCGCTTGGTTTGATTTGAAAACGAGACAAAATTGCAAACTAACACAATAGATAGGTACTTACATTCACAATTATTTTTTTCATCACCTACCTATTTAATTTATTAATTGTCTGATCCTTGCCAATATCCTTCCATCATGACATAGGTGTAGTAGATTTTTATTATCTAGACACTGTCACGATCTCGGCATTAATTTCGTCGTGATATTTTCGACCATGAGAGGTGAGGGAAAAAATATTTAAAATCCACAATTATAATATTCCCACCTTAAATATATTTAATAGAATTATTAAACGGATTTTCTGTAACAGTTATTTTCTCTTCGACAGGATCATATATATCGACAGACATTTGTCCTGGCTCCGATGTTGATTCATTAGTGACATTGGCAACAGAAGCTGGTGTACCTCCACTGCCAGGCTTTGATAAGCTAACTCCACCGAGCCCCATATTCATACAATCGAAATGCAGAACCTACAAATTTATAACAAATTTTATGAAATTGAATTAATTGTTGTAATGATTAAGAAAAAAAACTGCCTTCAAAACCAAAATGTGCTTTCCGAAAGCAAATGCACAAGTCACTGTAAAAAAAACATCGCTTCAAGTGTGCCTATAAAATTTGAAGAGTTCTCGATTTCTCCAGGATCCCATCATCAGATCCTGACCAACAGGGACCACTTGGAAAGTATACCCTTTCAAACAAAAAAAATAATTCCAAATCGGTCCAGGCGTCTTCAAGTAATCGGGGAACAAACAAAAAAACAAAAAGATTCCGACGAATTGAGAACCTCCTCCTTCTTTTGAAGTAAACAGAACCGACTTCAAAATATTTCTTAATTAATTAAGAAAATAATAAATGAAATATTTTGTCGTAAATTAAATTAACTCCAAACGTCCGTCCCTAATTTTAGGATAAAAGAATGTTGTATTTTGGAAAGTTTATTTGTTTATGGTGACCTTTAATTTTCATTGGTTTATTTACTAAAAGCAGTATTCCTGATTTATTTTTATTTAAAATTTGCAGACCGCTTTGAAGCTTAATTATGTCGTAAACAAAACTTATCATAAAACAATTAAAAATACCTTTTCAAATACCATCTCTAGTCCCATCCGGGTTAAATAAAACTTTATAAAAAGAACCTTTGGTGGAAAAATAAATAAATACCTTGATAAATAATATACGTAAATTGAGTTTTGAGGGGATTACCTGTACTTTTCATATTTTGCATTATTTTGCATATTTTGAAGTCGGTTCCCTACGTAACGAGACCCCTTCCCTTGGCCTGGATATATGGATGGACTAGCTAGAATATGTCTTCAGGTTTACGAATCTAAATACTTCGGGTACGGGTTTAACATTGTAATAATTAAAACGAAAATAATATTACCAGCACTGGCGCCTTGTCCACTCTCGTGTCCATGTCCATACAAACATGTATTTTCTGATTAACCACAGATATATCGAAAAGTCTGACACAGAAATCTACCAAACCTGGGGGGAGATACGGCACTGGTACTGGTACACAAAATGGTGGTGGGTTTCTTGCTAAAAAAAATTTATAATTTCCATTTAGACTGTTTAATTTATTCTTTTACTCTTTCTTCTTCACTCTTTTTATTTTTCAGCTCCCGATACCGTGTTACGGTCCCAAGGTACCCAGCGGAAGACCAAGTATCCCTCTTTTATTTGTGAGGCGAGTGGCCAGTTTCTTAAATGGAAAAGGTGTGGTTTGTCGGTCCGACAATGTCGGATTATGTACATAACTTTTTAATTATAAAAAACCCATTGGTACCTACATGGCCGGGATCCGGGATCGAACCATTCATTTATCTTTAATGCAATGATAATATTATTTTACCTGAATAACTGTTGTTATATATTTTTTCTCCATTCAATGTTACAACCATATCAATCATAGAATCCGTAGTGTTATATGAAAGCTTCGAGCAAACTGTGGATAACAAATAAATTAAACAATTAAATTGTATTCTTTATAATTGTACTCATTTAGACAAATTTCTTACTTTGTCTATCGAAATTAAACGCAGGTATTCTCATTCCTGAGCAACAAGTGCATTGGAAAGATTCACATTTACAAGGTCCACCAGAGAATGGTAACCGAAGTGGCCATCCAGGTCTGTACCACGGTCTAGGCATCATTTTCCTTATTGTCTGAAATAATAAAATAAAATATAATAAAATGTGTGAAATATATTTCAATAAACAGCCAAAAAGGTTTCGAAATAACAAATAACTGGCCAAGAGCGAGTCGGACTGGCACAATTAAGATTCCGTACCAAGAGCTTCAGCCGGCCGCTGGTCTGTGCCTATTCCGCGTAAATCGTAATTAATAAACCTGTGCTAATTCGTGAATTAGGTAGGTAACATCTAAATAACATAATATAAAATTGTAAACTTTGATAAAATTTATCAAAAAGTGTGTAAAGGATATATTTGATCTTCAGAAGGGTAACCGTTCATATAGACGTCTCATAAAAAGGCTCACACAACTAATGCTGCAAGGTCAAACATTTTTTTTTAGGTTGGTAGGTATTATATATGTAGAATTGTAGATCGATGTCCAAAATTCACCAATGTAATAGTCTCTCTTTTGTAATCAATAGCACTAACGTGTCAAACTTACGAAAAAGATTACTTATTACAAAATCAAACACGTCATATGCTGTTTTCCCGTCACATTTTTTTTATTTTTGCGCTATACCATTAAAATTTTATATTTTTTTTGCATCCTTAGAGTAGCTATTTCAAATTATATCTCACAATATTTTTTTCTCGTTGAACTAAAGTGACCCCACATTTTAATCTAATTTTTTTTCTAATCATTGACTGGCTGAATATAAAAGGAGGCGTTACATGTAGTTTTTGAGAAAAACCTCTGTGACGGACTGACGGACACAAAAGTGATCTTATAAAGGTTTCGTTAGATGATTCTGAATTCTGAATGATTAGACATATAACTTCACTGACTTCTATATACATTATCACATTAAGAAGAATGCAATGTTTTCTTATGATTTATTATTTTTTCTTATAAATTACATCGTTCTTACCTCATTTGTATTTATATCGTAGTATACTGAGAAGTCTGATACATCCATTACATCTCCTGATCCTTTGTTAAAACGAACACCATTAATCTCATTGGCAGAATGACCTTAAATTTAAACAAATTCATATAAATATATAAAACAACAACACAAACTTTTCCTTTAATAAATAAATACCTGTAACACATAATGCTACAAAAACGTTTATAATTATCACTAATTTCACTTTATGATCCATGATTTCACGTTTACTACTTCCGTCTCAAGGGACAGCGTCAAATCGAATTGTGTTCGATTACTAACTGCCAATGTATTCCAGAACAGTGTAGGTCTAAATTATCTTATTATTTGTATGCTATATGTGCAGCGCGCGTGCTACTGCCGTGTTGAACTTTCTACTGGACAGGAGAAATTCCATGCACCACTACGTCAGCAGTAATAACATCTTTAATTTTACATCAACACACGACTCTTGCAAAGTTTTATTACTTACGCACAAAATCAATAATAATGAATAGAGTTATTTACTTGCTATTAGAATTTTGTTTCGCTTCCTATTGTCAATGATATGGGTTTAGATAATATAGTCACTAAAATGACAAAAACTCAACTTTGTATTAATGTTTATTGGCCTTTAACATCTAAAAATAAATAAAAATTAACAATTCATTTAATAAATATTTAAAGTTAATTTGCTATATCATCTAGGAATCGAAAATGCCAAATAGCGATCGTACAAGATTTTCATCATAATCTTCGATGTCATCTTCTCCAGCGTCTACGACTGCATCTACTCCTCCATGAGGGTTTGATATCGGTAATCCTCCGGCTTCATCAGGTTTTACCATAGCGATACCTTGAGCACCCATTCTTTAAAAAGTAAAAAAAACATTTTCATTAAGTCCTAATTCTGAACCTGTTAATGAGTAAATCGCATAATGGCATTTTTTTTCAATACTCTATACTATTTTTTTTTCTACATTTTATTTGGACTTTGGCACTTTAAAGGCCATGTCAGTCCCGTTGAAAATAACAATTAATTTACAATAAATATTTACAATGACCACAAAAAAAACTTCATTTTGCCAACTAAAATTACTAACTGACTACCTATAATTATCAAACAACTTGTAAAGCATCCTGGCCGACTCACTTAGTGGGTCTGCCAGGATACTCTGCACAATCTCAACCTGCAAAAAATCTATTTTAAACTTCTCAACTACACTATCTCGTTCAGAGTCGTTCCAGACGCACTCCACCAAAACATGGTAAATGTCCTGTTTTTTGTTACACAACTCACAATTTGGAGTATTAGCTATTTTCATTAAGTATTTAAAATTGTTTAATGGAGCATGACCAGAACGAACTCTAAACGCTGTCTTAATAATGTTTCTTCCAACTCGACAGTCCCACCATGGTTCTCAAGAAAGTTGACACCGGATAGTTTTATTCCAGAGACCCTAATTTTCAGAATCTATCTTGAACATTTCTTTCCATTGTTCCATAATTTAATTTAATCATCAGCTAGATAGAGGTACTGAATGTAGATTAAAGATGAAGTTTTTGCTAAGTATATATAACCAGCTTTGATTATTAATGTATATTTCTTACCTCATACAGTCAAATCCTATATTAAAAAGTTCATTTGAACGCCATTCTCCGTACATAGAGAGGCAAAAATGTAAATTTCTTCCAGGGAAAAAAACATTATAAAACTTTCCACAAAATTTCAAGTTTTTCAGTCGTGGAGGATTAATACAAACTGGTTGGGGATTTTTTCCTGGAAAATTAAATGTAAAGATTTATTATTTCAAATATAATTTAGAAAGCAATTAAATGTCTATAATATATAGGTAATTAGTTTTACCTGACATAGTGTTTTCGTAAAGCACGATATCATTTAAAGACATAGAGACGTCAAATGCAAAATCCCCTGGGCTATATGCAACCTTCATACAAGCTTTTTGGTTAAATAAATTCATTACATATCCGGTGCAACATTTACATATACCCAATGAGCACGAACATAGATTGGAATCACTCGAGGTAGTCTCATTATCCCGTTGTTTCCTTGCATACTGACTCAAAACTTCTATTTGTTTCGGTTTTAATCTATCAAACAGCAATAAAGCGCTATCTGGAACTTCTAAATTGTTAAAACTAGGCCTCGTTTCGTTATTCTCTGTTATTGATCTATGAGAAAATTCTGAAAGATAAATAAACTTAAGTAAATCCACAAACACATTTTACAAATTATCATACATTCAATTATTATGCAAGAGAAAACCTTACCATTGTCACTGTCTTCACAAGCACAAAAGGAAAATATTATCACCAAAGTGAAGAAATTAGCAAAATAATTAGTCATATTTATCTAAAACGAAAGTAAAAGCACCGGCTTGAGCTGGCGCCGCACCGCGTCCGTAACTGGCACTACCGTTCCAATTCACGGAGCTGGACAGCTTGAGCCACATGAACCGGTCCACAAGACATCTTAACTGCATCTCTTATATCTGCATACTTTCACATAAATATTTATTTGCTATTACTAATATGTTTATAAGTATCTGTATATTTTTCCTTGTTTCTTAAATTATATAATGACTTTAAAAGAAATGTAATACTTTTTCCATATTTTATTTAATAAATATTTTGTACTACATTAACTACAACAACATCTTTAATACCCTAAATATTTAACATCTAAGCATCTAAAAAGTCTCCAATGTCTTCAAAAGCATCTCCGAATGCATCAAAAGGCCCATCATCATCCGAATCCGAATTCTCGTTTCCTCCTCCAAAGATGCCGCTGCCTATTCCATCAAGAAAACCACCACCGCCGCCGCCGCCGCCATCTTCATCTTCGTCGCGAGTACCAAAGATGTTAATTGGTTTAGGTCCATTTGAGACAGGTTTCGGTTTTAGACCAGTTTGGACACCAGAAAGCCCCAATCTGAACAAAAGTTACATATTTAAATTTATTCTAAGTAATTTATTAAAATTCATTACTATTATTATATTGTGTACAAACCCGAAACACCTGAACGAAGTTGAATATACATTGAAACCGCCTATGTCTGCATCTATGTCCATGCATGCGAAAGCATTGTTGTTTCGAATACGAATGTTTGATATCTCTGCACATACTCTAACAAAAGGCGCTCGTCTTGGATTGAAGCAAATCGGTGGTGGATCACTAGCTGTAAGAAATTAGATATTATAAACGCATAGATTTGAAATATTATGATAATATAATGAAAACCACTTTTTGTGTATCAAATAAGGGCTGAATTGAATTAATTGAGCATAGATGCAGTTCACGGCTCCATCTTAGCCATATCCATATAATAAAAGTAAATATTTGATATTTTGGTTTCTATATTTTGATGGAAATAAATATATACAAATCACGCTACGACATAAAGAGGCGGAGCAGTAACCATTAACGCGGGTGCAACGCAAGGCACAGCTAGTACTTAGATATTAGTATTAATTTAAAATAATTACTTGCCTGAAACTCTACGACGAATCATAGTTTGATTATTGACGCTCAATCTAACATCAAACACAAAATCTTCAGGTATGAAAGAAACATTTCCACATGCTTTCATATTCATAGTTTGGAGTACGGTTCCCGTGCAACAGCCACATTGTCCATCTATACAAGAACATGGATACCGAACTACTTGGCCTGTTACTTCAGGTTCAGCTGTAGTTTCGTCTAATACATCTTCCTGAATCGGTGCAATAGTGGACGACACAGATACTGGAGTCGATACTGCAGCTGCTTCGGTCACGTCACTGACAACAACGTCAGTGCTTACCTGATCTTGAATAGTTTCATTATTGATAACCTCGTTTTCTTCAAGTTCATCTTCATCATAATTTTCATCACCTGCTACGTGTATTGGCACAACAATAGTGGCTGATGATTTCAAAAGTGGTGTTGGATGTAATGCCTTTTCCCAAATTTCTAAAGGGATTCTAATTGGAATGGGATCATAAGGACAGTCCTTGTTGTTGATAGTAGCTGCACCTGTAGAAATACATTTACAAGTTATGGTATATTTATATAAGTAGAATTAGATTATATTAGATATCTGAGATATTTTAATCTTACTTCTAGATAATTCTTACCTTGGATTAACGTAACAGAACTAAAACCTAATAAGAGAATTAGAAGTTTACGAATCATCTCAAAATATTTTGAAATGAACAGGTTCTCTTGACTGTCCAGTTGAATTTGCAGGCAACCGATAACGTCGCCACATATTTAACGGTACCACCGAACAAAGCTTGCTGTATTATTTTAAAGAGACTTCCAATGTATAGAACGAGTTTTAAATTTTAATGTCCTCCGCGAGAAAGTTGACACTTTAATGTAACTATATTAATTCTCACTTTCATTAGTAAAAACGTGACCAGAAATGATTAATGTTAGCTATAGTACCTACATAAATTTATAAATAAATATTATGTTTTACTTTCGTCCAGTACATTGTCATTTTCTTTTCACGGGTTGCTTTACAGCTCCCGACACCGTGTTACGGTCCTTGTCTCCCTCGATGGTATTTGTGAGGCTATACCTAACGAGTGGCCAGTTCTGTTGAGGTATAATAAGATGGAAAAGCCTCTAAGTGTAATTAATCGGTCCGACAATGTCGGATTATGTACATAGGTCAGTTTTTAATTAAAAAAACCCATTGGTACATGGCCAGTACATACTAGGTATATCTTAATTTAGATCTAACATGATATATTATTCGTTAATATATTAATTAATCGTGGTTGATTAACTTTTTGATTTCATTGTTATTCATCGCCTGTCAAATATATAATGTATGAGCAATATTAAAATGAAAAGATATACACTACATTATGTTACAAATAAATTATATTATAAACTATATTGTTACGTAGTTTTGTTCACCTAAACAGACACATCAAATTAAAAGGCGCTTATGAAAACTTACTAAAATTATTTATTAAAATTTTACTACAACCCAAAATTGTTTTTTTTTTTGGAATTTATATTTAATAAATATTACTTACTGGACAAAAAATTACAACCCAGTTTATGGTTTATTTAGAATGTACTGTTTTATAATTATTTTTATATTAATCAAGGGTCATAGAATAAAATAGCATATGGAATATTGAAAATATTTTATTTATCAAGAAATCAACAATCATCACGTACATAATATTGGCACATAAGAGTTTTATTTTTGATAGAAGATTACAAATTGCATATACGCGATTTACTTTAATTAAATGAGGTTGGTATATAAAACTACAGTTTGGTGTTTTTGACTTTGATCTATTTATCTAGAAAACTTTCGCATTATGTATCTATCAACACTTTATTTATATGACCTATTATGTAATCAGTCAAGAACTATGTACAAAATAAAAAATAAATTACTAAACTAAAATAAATAAACAACTTAATATGTATGTCACTACTAAAGAATTAATTTACATCAAGCACTTGACCAATCACCTCTCATCATTTTATTACGTCTTCTTCCTTCTTTCTTTTTATTTTCCTTATTCCTTTTATTACTACCACCAAATCCAAGTGTATCACCCAGTGCCTGTATTCCTAAAATGTCATCATAGTCATTATTTTTTCTACCATTTCCTTGTTTACCTTTGTGTTTCCTATTGCCACCATCAAGCCCAAGGCTATGATAAGAATGAATAATGCTTTCGCCTATTGAAGTTAATCCCAACACATCATCATAATCGTTGTCATTGCCTCTATGCTTTTTATGCTTATTTTTAGACAAACTTAATCCTTCATAATAACCATCGTCCACTGGTTGTGCGTTATCTGCGAAACTGTATAAAACATCTTTATCACCTCTACCTTCGTCAATATTTTTATTTGGTTCTACAGAGCTCAGAATATTTTCTGAGGATTGAGAATCCAATGAGTCAACTATTTGAACCATATCATCATCGACTTCTTGTGATGCTCCAGCAGAAGAAGTAGCAAATGAGACTGTGGAAGGATTCTTAGGAGTAATTGTTTCTATTTTTTCATATTGCACCATATCTTTTGCGGTTGATCCATTGTCCTTTACTGTAGTTATAATAGTAGTCACAGGCATCTCAGATAATTGTCCTGTTATGTGAGCTAATGACATTTGCAAACCAGGATCTTCAAAGTTGGTGACTGGCTGTGACTTTGGTGTCGTCGATTGAACTTTGATTTTAGAATTTGTAGTCAATATAGAAGGACTTTGTGTTAAAAATGTGGCAGTTGTTTGAATTTTATTGGATTCTGTTGATTGTGATACTGAAGATTGTTGCTCAACTAAATTAGTAACTTCGTTGTCGTTTATTGGTGGAGCTACTGTTGTAGTTCTTCGGTTAGGTCTAGTCGGACGCCTCGCCGGTTTCCTGTTAGGTCTCCTGGTTGTGGGACGAATTCGTACAGTCGTTGTTCTCACTGGTCGCTGCGTAGTCGCCCTTGAATTCGGTCTTCTTGTGGTCGTGCGTCTATTGGGTCGTGGACGTTTGGTAGTCGTTGTAGTTGTTGTAGAAGGAGCTTGTTTCTTTTTGTTCTTATTAGGTTTCTTAGTTCCAGATGATCCAAAGATTCCACCTAACAAATCTTCTCCTAACAAACTGAATCCTGTGTAATCTTCTCCGTCCACATCATTGACAGCATCTAAGCCAGCTGAAAAGAATAATTTAGATTCATTAGAATTATAATAACAGCACTGTTTCTTGTGTGTTGATATGTGAAACGCAACGTATAAAATATGATCGTGCGTGCTGTTGAATTCAAATAAGTTTCAGTTCATATTGACTAAAAAGTTATTGAATTAATACGTTAGACATAAACGATACCTAATAAAACCAAAATAATATACAGGCATTACCTACTATTTATGATAATAAATTGATGAAAAATTATGTTATATTAAATTTAGGTGGATGACACTAATATTATAAATTCGAAAGTGAGTTTGTTTGTCCTTCTTTCACGTCAAAATGGAGCAACGGATTGAAGTGATTATTCGCACAGAAAGAGTGCCGGTGAGTTACATAAGCTTCTTTTTATCCCGGGATAATCTCATTCCCCAAGTAAAATTTAATTTCTTCATAAACAATTTTTCTGCTAGTACTAAGCCGGGGCGGGTAGCTAGTTGTTGAATAAGGATTATTAAATTTGGGAACTCTCAACTTTGATATCCATTAACCTGGTATCACATTCAAAAAACTCACTTTAAATGTTATTACAATACTCACTATCATCATCATCGTCGTCGTCATCACCAAGACCGAAGTCATCATCATCATCGTCATCATCATCATCATCATCGTCATCGTCCTCTCTGTTCTCATCTTGTGGTACTAGCGGCAAGGGGTCAGCTGGCTCTGAAATAACTCCTTTGGGACCAAATTTGAAGCAAGATACCCGAACAGCAGCTTCAACAGTACTCTTCGATTGTAGTTCTAAACCAAGACAAGCCCTGAAATCTTCCCCGCTTCGAGCAATATTGTAAACTCTACCGCAAAATTTTGATATTCCACCAGGTAGAGGCATGCAAACTGGGCTAGGTTTACGTCCTGAAAAATTTTATTATGTACATTAATTCATGGTTTAATGTTTTACAATTTTTAAAGCTTTTTTCTATACCACTTACCAGACAGCGTACGATTTGTGATGACCTTATTTCCAAAACTTAAAGATACTGACATTCTGTCTCCAAGTAAATACATCAATGATGCGCATCCTGAAATTTCATAAAAATATTTCGATTAGGTCAAAAACGTATAGGCTGTGGGGTAAAATAACGATCTCTCGACCCAAAAAAAACTAAACACCATTTTAGGAACTATAGGAATCCTATTATTAGTTTTTATTTCTAATGCAATAAGGCATTATCCCGAAATATCACTCCTAGGACCTCCAACAATTTCTTTGCAAAAAATTAGATCGATCTGTTGATTTTGACGTTAAAAAAGAATAACCAAAAAAACACATTTTCTTATTTAATGCTTAGAACTACTTTAAGAATTAGTTATATAATTGGTTTGTCGTGTTTAGTTGTTATAATTACGTACGCTTCTTCTAAGAATAATAGAGTGACAGGTTTAATATGGGCAATGGCCAAATTTTGACTCTGCGGTCAAGACACATACAGGACATAAAAGTCATTACGATGGGTTTTTCTCTCGCTTACCTGGTCCCTGTAAATTGACCACGGGAACACTGAAATCTCGACAACAGTTGCATAAAGAGTCGGAACATTTACAGTATTTGTTGATACTGTTGTCTTCTTGTTTAGTTTCGTCATTTTTATTTTGTATTGCTTTTCTGTTATTCTTTTCTCTTTCTGAAATATTCAATATAAATTATTAATTTTTTTATCTAATATTAGGTAGGTACCTAGTTGAAAATTTTAATAGAGTTTTTCTTTTCAACATATCTAGATTGCTCGAGTCTTCCTCAATGTTTTTTAGTCGTTGATTTGAAACGAAATACTCATTAACAACTTAGATATCAAGTTCGTCGATATTTGCAGTAAATTACCTTTCAAATTGTAGACACGAAACAAAATGTTAATCGGCCTAACATAAATTAAATTCATTAATATTGTGATTCGAGTCGCGTTGCTCGCGACATTTTTTGTTGAATTAAACAATATTTTCTAACTTGCTGTCACAACATTTTTTAAGATACACATAAAAACCTTTTTAAACAACAATTAATTAATTTAATAATATTTTCGTATAATTATTATATGGTGCACTTACTTGTATGCTTGGACGCAGCGAAAGCTAAAAGGACGAAAATCAGGAGAAGCTCAAATATCAGGGAGAGCTTCATCCTGTAGTACTGCACTCTCTCTAGAAAAAGGACAGAAACCTTGGTTATAATTTTATTTTAATAAATGTTTTTAATAAAATAGAATAAGTACCTAATAAATAAATGAGTTTTATCAATAATTTTGTTTTCTTTTTTCACAGGTTCAGCTCCCGAAACCGTGTTACGGTTTCAGGGTACCCAGCGAAATACCAAGTCTCCCTCGTTTAGCCGATGGTATTTGTGAGGCTATACCTAACGAGTGGCTAGTTCTGTTGAGATACATATTTAGATGGAAAATCCTCTAAGTGTGGTTTGTCGGATTATGTATATAAGTTTTTAATTAAAAAACCTATTGGTACATGGCCGGGATCTATGATCGAATATATTTGTAAAATTAATAGGAAAATTCATTAAAGGCATCGAAAGTTGCATTAAATTCTATGACCCTATTATAGAACTTTAGAGAAATCTAAAGAAGTAATAAGTTGATTAAAATTCTCTTCTACCAACAATACTTAACAACAAATCACTTACACTTGTAAAAGAAAAACTTTCTGTTCAATGAGAAAACTTTCAAAACAACACAATACTTGCGGATAACGTCTTTCACTCACTAATTGAAAAGAAATTTTCTAGTAAAAATAGCTAAGACTAAAACATGGAACATCACCGTAGTAAAAGTCACACTGATTTGATATAAGTTGACGACTACTGCAGGGTCCGGAGAAATGTTCAGTGACGTATGAACAGTGTACGAGAAAGGAAAACCTCTACACCGTCTCGTTCTAATACTTATGGTACGAAAGGGATAGCATGTGACTCACTTTGGCGCTTATGTGGATTTCAGTGTCAAGAACTCAATGTTACGAGGTGTAAAGCTACATTCATACAAGCAGCCTACAATACTAAATTATATTTGATTTATTGCGCCGTAGATTAAATTGAGATTTGTCAAATAATAGAAATATTCAATTTTATTAGAGTAACAATTTCTTGTGGTTAACTTTTACCTGTTGTATCTGAAGCTCATTCATAACGCATGAGTTAAGTAACGTGATCACAACGATCATTTTATGAAAATTAGATTTCTTTCCCAGAAAGAAATTTGTAATTTGTGTATGTTTTGTTTTCTTTCTAGAAATACCATAGATGGGACATTGATCTCGAATTTAAATGCGCGGGGCGTGCGATATTTAACTATAATACTTTAAGGGTTGTCACACACACACACACCTCAATTAAGAAACTATTGTCAAACTATAATTTTTCTTACTTTATTGTGGCTTCACCAATGTTAATCGACGATATAGTTTATAAACTATAGAAAAATTATTAACCATTACATAATGACGGCTCTTTCTTAAAAGGGATCAGCGACATCCATCGTTGATTTCTAAATTTCTGGCAATGCTCGTCTATTGGCCTATCTTTTTATACTGATATATCTCAAAGATAGAGTCGTGTTTAGGTTTGGGTATATTCATTGTGTTTCGTATTTTTATTAATGTTCACGCCCCATAACTAAATAATAATGACACATAAAATTTTAATTAAAAGATGATATAATATTTATAACAATATATCTATAAGAATAAAATCTTTATTGAAAAACTTAAGTGATAGAATAACATAGATCATAATAATAAACTTAGATAAGCAATAATACAAGTGCTTGAACTAGGTTGCTCCTGTGTTTCAGGCAATATACATAGCGTGTTAAATTATCACTTACAAAAATGCAATGCTACAGAAATCTTACAGTATACCTTAGCTAAACTTACATAATTACAAACTAAACAATCTAAATAAATACATGGAATAACAAGCACCTTTGTTGTGATTGAAAACCCTAAAGTGCGACTCCGTCTGCCTACCATCCGGTTCCACCTACGTGGTTAACTTTCTACTGGAGAAAGTAGTCTTAACGTAAGTGAGCCTTTACCCGAATTCCGTCATTTACACTCGTGTTTTATTTGGTTACAATATTGCTCTTACAACTCTCCGTAGTCAATGGAAATGGTTTTTTTATAGATATGTGGCATTCGCTGTGGGAGTCCATGAACGAATTTGTATCATAAAAAAAATTATCGGTACAAAATGATATATAGATAGATAGATAGATATACTTTATTGCACTGCACACAAACAAAACAATATACACACAAATTTACAAAAGTGAAGAGTACAATTTGGCGGTCTTATCGCTATAAGCGATCTCTTCCACACAACCTTTTGGTGGAGGAACATTTGAAAGGAAAAGAAAGGGTAAGGTGTTGCATATAGATACAGATAAAACGTAAATAAACTTACTTACTATACCTATTTCTAACATAAACTACAAAACATACTTTGAAATAAAAATAAATCAGAAAAATAATAATAATACCTAATAATAATATTATTTATTTATTTATTTTATTTAGGAAAACAACAGCGTACATTCTTGCAACTTATATACTAAAAAGAAAAAAAAAACGAAAAGATTGGCAGTTGGGTCAAGGGTCAGATCCAGAAGGCAGTACTCCTCAGCACGGCCCGTATTGTGAGGAAGTTCCTCTCTCTCTGCAGCCCTAACCACCGGTAATTTGGGTATTTACCTCGCTGCCTCTCTCTTTTTTTTTATATTTTTATATATTTTTGTTTTTTTTTTTTTACCTAAATATGTAAAAATGTAAATGAAAGAAATTAAGTGAAATAAAGAGTAAAATATTAACGAAGAAATTATAATAAATAGATAGTTATATAACTCACTACTGACAGCGACAGACAAACAAAAGCTTGACCAGCAGAAGGAGATTGAGAAAGTAGGGCTAAAGAGCAAGGAAATGCGTTTTGACACGGGATTTAAAAATGGGCAGGTAAAAAAAGGTAAGGAGTTCCATAGGCGGATTGACTTAAAGTTGAAGGACTTTGTATAGGAATGGGAAGAGTGGGAAGGGAAATTAAGAAGGAGACATTTGGATGAACGCATATGACCGTGAGCAGACTCCAGAAACTGATCTTATGGCCTACTTTATTGATTTATTTATTTGATGCGTATATGAAATGTAAACATCACTATCACTACGTCATATAATAAAACTAAGTCCCCCGCCGCGTCTGTCTGTCTGTGACCTTTTAACGCTAAAATACTGAACGGATTTTGTTGCTAATTTCAATATTAGATAGGTTGATCCACGGGCAAGGTTTACGAGTATTAAACATATACCTATCCTGCCTTATTAATAAACATGGAGTAGAGTGTGACTAACTTTATTCCGAGGATAAACTCAATAGTAGTCAAATTCATTATTAATAAAAAAATAGTAAGGAAGGAGTAAGCTAAACTGAGGCTTGTCTTGGATTAAAACTTAGTCCGAGCTCGTAGGTAGTTTAACAATGGACTATCGTGGGAATAACTTTACTTCTTTACCTATATTTTGACATTTGGTGTGTTATGCGGTTCTTTTTCGTTTTTTTTAAAATTTTAATAATGAATGGAGACTATTATAACGATTATTTGCATCTTTTGCATGAACTTGACGAAATAGAAGATATTGCAAATCAAATTGACAATTCAAAAGTTTTTTATAAATTTCGCAAAAACCCGTTCGAGTTGTCTGAAGAAGATTTTAAAAATAAGTACAGATTTAGTTATGCTACAGCCAACTTCATTATTAATATGGTGAAAAATGAATTAGCAGGTGATGCAAGAGGTGGTCACATACCACCCCATATAAGGTCTTGACTGCCATAAGAGTTTGGGGTCGTGGAGAAGTAAGTAATTATACCTTTGCTATCTCTAGATATTACCTTATTCAATGTCATTATTTCTGCATAGTGCATTTAATCAAGATTATGTGAGGCTAACAGCAAACAAATGTGAATGCCATATCATTATATATAATTATTTACTGACTTACTTTGTTTTTAATAGGTACCTATTATAAAACATGTGATATTTTTTCAACAGATTCAAGATGATGCAGGAGACTTGAATGGAATGAGTCAACCTTCAGTATCCGTTATATGCAAGCAAGTTGCTTTAGCTTTAGTTGCAAAAAGAGCAGATTGGATAAAAATGCCTCAAAATGGAGCAGAATAATGCAATTGCTGGCTTCTATTCCATATGTGGCTTTAGACAAGTGATAGGCACAATTTGATTGCACTCACATTAGAATACCAAAATAATTTAAGAGGCAATGTTTCACGGGCTAGAATTATTAAAAAAAATTTATTAAAACCAAATACCTATGTCAATAAATATTTATTATTAAATGTGCATGTTGTTTATTTTAAATAGGATATAATTTACGCGGACACCAAAAATATTTTTAAGACTCTAAGCTTAGGCACCAAATAAAATAAACAACTCCAAATAAAATAATTGACACTATTAAAAGTGTCCTAAAGTATATCATATTATGATCCAAAATAATAGAAAAAAAATCGCACGCCTTGTACTAATATTTTATTTGGTTTCTAAAATGGATAAATGGTCACCAAGTAAGGTAGGTAGGTTAGGTTAGTATAAAATTTATTAAGTATAAAGTGTATTTTAAAGGCTTCTATATATTTTTATGGCAGTCAATAATACCAAAAATGGATCTATTTCATAATATTTTAGGAAACGTAATTTGGTGACCATTCATCCATTTTGGTAACCGTTTAGATTTTTTTTGGTACAAAATAGATACATTTTTGGGCGCCGCTTAAACACAAGCCTTTTAAATATAATGTTATCCAACTTCCTTAACCTTTTCTAATTCTATTTTCATCAACTCTTTTTGGTGTTCTCTTTTTAACTCCATAATTTCGCGTTCTATTTGAGTACATGTTTTTACATCATGTTCTTCTTCTGCCATCTCTATATGTCTTTTGGACTCTGCATCTTTTAAATATTTTAAATGGGTCATATTAATCCTATAATCATCAACCTGTAAATAATAAATAAAACAAGAAGTCAAAATATGTTACCACCATAAGCATTAGTTATCAAAAGATATACTTATAGGTAAGTAATATTCAGCATTTCAGAGGACTCTGTCAATACAGCAATGTACTTTTACATTATAAATTTCTTGAATGGAAGTATGTAGAAGTATAAGTGCAACGGGGTGTATAGGGAAATTGTATTACCTGCGTGTATCAACTTGAAACTATAATTATTTATCTTACCTCTTGTGGACATCTTCCCACGCCTTAGTTTTCGATTTATTTGCATTAGTCTTCAGTGATTTATTTTCCAAAATATGTGAATAGTCTTTAAGTAGACTGCAAAATAGTTTCTGCAAAATAAATTGAGTAGTTCATACAAAACAATGATAAACAGTGATGATGACATAATAAAAATCAAGTCGATAAAAATTGACTTACTTTTTCTTCTTCATCCCAATTTACTGAGCAGCTGCGTTTTTGACTCATATTATTAAATTTATTTTAATTATAAAAGTCGGTGGTCGAGTCGGCTCGCAACTGAAAAGTCGGGGGTTCGATTCCTACATCCGACCATGTACCAATGGGTTTTTTATAATAAAAATCTATGTAGGTACATTATCCGACAAACCGTAGGTACAAAGAGGCGTTTCCATCTATACTTCAACAGAGCTGGCCACTCGTTGCCTTTAAAAAAAATCATTGGCTAAATGAGGAAGACTTTGTCTTCCCCTGGGTACCCTGGGGCTGGCAACAGTTCCCGGGAGCTGTGAGGCAACCCGCGAAGAATAAAAAAATAAATATATAAAAGGAAAATTAATATGCACGGCACAGAATTACTTAATTAGATTACTAATAAACGTCAAAATAACAAACACGCGGGATAGGTAGGTTAACGTACAAATTTAGGTGTTACATTGGCAAACATGGGAAATATCACGCTCTATAGCCGTTACGTGTAAGAGTAAGTGAGATAACAACAAAACAGCGCACTGTTTAACCGCCTATTTATTTTGGTTGAATTCATCTAAGTTCATTCATTCTTTCTTTTTCTATGTAGGGGTTACCATAATTTACGCAGTAAGGGCGGTTTAGCGAATGTATAGGTACTCCATCGCTACTCTGTGTTTATTAATAACATTGTTAAAACAAAGTTACTACGTGGGTATTCTGGAAGTAACTACTAAAAGAGTAGATTCGGATTACGTTCAGATTAGCTTATTTTTATTAATAAGGCGGAATGTTTAAGAGCTGAGTATTAACAATATAAGTGAACCAAGTCGGGAATAAACTTAGCTCCAGCAACTTTTCTTACCATATGCTGACTATTGCTGACCAATATGTCAGAGATATAACAAAATTATTTAGGAAAAAATTGTGTAGAATTAAGCTAATCTTTATTAGATAAGTATCTAGTTATAAGCGTATTTACATGGGTATTCAAATTGTTTTAAATCATATTGTATCTGTGCAAAGCCGGGGGCGGGATCGCTAGTTTAAAATACATCTGTCCTGTGCTTATATAGACAGGCCATGGGGTGGAAACTATAAATTTCAGGGTAGCATGATGCATCTACATCATGTGGGAGAAATAGAGATTTTTAAGCTGAATAAGGATAAAATAGGTTTGATGCTGTAAATATTTTTCAATAAATAAAGCAATAATAACGCTGTGTATTCCGCATTTTATAACATCGGACTATATCGGGAGTGTAATCAAGTGTAATGACTGTCATTATAAAATGCTCGGCCATCCGACCGCACTTTCATGTTTATTGGATCGAGGAATACTGAAACACATAGGTACTTGGTACCTTGTGTTTTTCATTTTCAAGTGAAAATCTGTGCTAGGTACCGAAAATATTTCAAGAAAGTCACGGTAAAATAGGCGTAAACATAGTATCTATCTATCATCACGCCTTTTATCCCAAGAGGGGTAGACAGAGACAATCGAATGCCATTTGCTACGGTCGGTCCTGACATGAGTCACAGCTTTTAAATTCATACCTTTCATACATGCTCGGCGATTGTGTCTACTTTTAATATTGCCATTGATCAATACATTTTTAATAGGTACACCCAGGTCGTCCTCTGCCAGCATTTTCTTTAACTTCAGTAAACATAATATTAATTACTTACTGTAAAATTTTTTGCGACAAAAAAAAAGTTTGTTTGTAGTAAAGTCTACTTTTACATAAATTAACTTTTAAAAAAAAGTGTACCGACTTCAAAAATTTGCACTGAAAAGTAAGAAATAATAAATATTTCGTCGTAGAATTTGAAGACGGTTGTGCCAAATTAGGATACAAAATTAAGTAAACATCTAAGAAGATAAATATCTGTTCAATATTATATATGTTTGTACTGATGATCGTAGGTTCCTAATGAATTGTCTAGATTAGAATTTGGCACCAACCGTCTTCAAATTCTACGACGAAATATTTATTATTTCTTACTTTTCAGTGCAAATTTTTGAAGTCGGTAGGTACACTTTTTTATAAAAGTTAATTTATTTTTCCCTTTTAAGTGATTTTGCTGCCTTGAGAGACAAAATGATAACGCAAATAAAAAAAATATGGAAAAATAAAAATATATACTGCTGTGGATGGGATTTGAACCATTTGCATCCTGAACTGCACCATACCATGCCATACCTTTAGCCGTTAGACCACCGTCGATACAAAACTTCGTGTCAATAGCAACTGTTGCTAAGGCTTTTCTCTGATACATAATTAAACAGCAAATTACAAAATTTCTGAAAAACTACTGAACCGATTTTCGTTATATGTCTATGAGATAATGTCGAGAAATTATTATATCCTTAAAAAAATAAGGCGTCAAAATCGGTACATATTTCATTAAGATACTGATAATTGACTTATAAAGTCAGTTTTTTTTCAAAATTACTGCAAAACTAATGAACCAATTTTTATGACATAAAAATGGGACCAATCCGGAAGAATTATCTGTCGATTAAAAAGAAATCATCAAAATCTGTTCATAAACGACGAAGTTATCCGCGAACACATATAAAAAAAAAATATATATATATATATATACGGTCGAATTGAGTGACGTCTTTTTTTTTGAAGTCCTAATTGTAATAAGTTATAAGTACTTAATTATGTACTTTATTGATTAATACCTGATAATGTATATTATAAACAAAAATACGGAAGAATTTTATGAATAATGGCCTTTCGTGTGCAAGTTTTCTGGTTATCCGGTAAGTATTTCGTCATGCGTAACTGGCCTATTAATATATAATAGGTAATAATTTACCTACTATTAAACCACTTTGATTTATACTTTAGGTGCTTAGTTCCGTAATTAATAATAAATATTAAAATAATATTAAAATAAAATAAAACTTTTTTTTCTTTCTTCACGGGTTGTCCTTGGAGCTCCCGAAACCGTGTTACGGTTCCAGGGTACCCAGAGGAAGACCAAGTCTCCCTTGTTTAGCCGATGGTATTTATGAGGCTATACCTAACGAGTGGCCAGTTCTGTTGAGGTATATTTGGAAAAGCCTCTAAAGTGTGGTTTGTCGGATTATGTGTTTAATTAAAAAACCCATTGGTAGGTACATGGCCGGGATCCGGGATCGAAAATCGAAAAAATAAATTTCATATGAAAAATCAACTACAGAAATGAACATAAGTTTTTTTTATGCATTGTTATTTTTACTTATTATGTTAATCCTATAAATTATTTAACCATCAGTTAGGGAATTTAATAAATGTTTATTTCAGCTTTTTTAAAAAGAAATGCGAAAATTAAAAAAAAATCTATTAAAGTTGAATGAATACCAATTTCCCCCAAATAATATTGATGATAGGTATTTTAACCAATTTAAGTCCCCATCTTATTTAATTTTCTAGTCATAAATTTATGATTATTTCATTATGAAATTAGAAATTATATATAATTAAATAATAGACAACTAGACACTTCGACTACGTCTTGTCTAGTGTATCGACCTCTTTGTAGGTTAGTGGAGCATGACTGCACTTGATGCACTAACGGCGTATAATTTTTTTTAATCCAACTAATTACTATTATTATATTTCTTACATAAAATAGATTGTACGGATTAATAGAGAAATTGCATTTCGATGCCAAAAATATTCTAGATTTTCTTCAAAGGACTGACTGAAAATATTTTTTCTTGTGCAGATTGTGATCGCTGAAAGTATCATGAAAATATATTCAGCATTTCGGGAGGTCCTAGGTTCAATTGCCACTCGTTCCAAAAAAATGCTAAGCACCAATTTTCTTTAATCAACTTCGTGTGCTTCAATAGGCACGTAAAGCCGGTAAAGAAGTGACACAGACAAAATGGGCACAGACAGACAACATTAGAAAAGGAAGTCCTGTTAGGTGCAGCGACAGGTTTGCCACCTGTTATTATGGGCAACTGTTTGCGATGATTTAGAAATAAGTATGTAATTGAAATACACCCAAACGTGATTTTTAGTTCTTTTAACAAACAAACAAAGCACATCTTCAAGGTATTTATACCATATGGTGTTACCAGAGATACTAGTACTAGTGTCCAATATTTATCAGTTGTTAATAATATACCAGAACTGCCCATATGGCTGAAGTGAATGGAGATGCTGGCAGAGGACAACCAAGGTGTATTTTTATTGAAGATATAAAAAATATATTGATCGATGGCAATATTAGAAGTACACACAATCGCAGAGCATCTATGAAAGGTATGATGAATATATAAATTAACTTTTAAAAAAAAGTGTACCGTCTTCAATTTGCACTGAAAAGTAAGAAATAATAAATATTTCGTCGTAGAATTTGAAGACGGTTGGCCAAATTAGGATACAAAATTAAGTAAGCGTCTAAGAAGATAAATAACATATATAAATGTTTGTACTGATGATCGTAGGTTCCTAATGAATTGTCTAGATTAGTGAATTTGGGAAGTAAGTTGTTTTTAATTTGGCACCAACCGTCTTAAAAATCCTACGACGAAATATTTATTATTTCTTACTTTTCAGTGCAAATTGAAGTCGGTTCATTGTTTTTTTTTAAAAGTTAATTTATTTTTCCCTTTTAAGTGATTTTGCTGCCCTGAGAGACAAATAATAACGCTAAAAAAAAAATTAATGGAAAAATAAAAAAAAATACTGCTGTGGATGGGATTTGAACCATTTGCATCCTGAGCTGCACCATACCAAACCATACCTTTAGCCGTTAGACCACCGTCGATACAAAAATTGACAACTTCATGTCAATAGCAACCGTTGCTAAGGCTTTTCTCTGATACATAATTTTCAGCCGTCAAATTACTGAATTTCTGAAAAACTACTGAACCGATTTTCGTTATAAATGTATGTGAGATAATGTCGGGAAATTATTATATATCCTTAAAAAAATAAGTCGTCAAAATCGGTATTATTTCATCGAGATACTAATAATTTACTTATAAAGTCAGTTTTTTCAAAATTACTGAAAAACTAATGAACCAATTTTTATGAGATAAAAATGGGACTAATCCGGAAGAATTATCTGTCGATTAAAAAAGAAATTATCAAAATCAGTTCATAAACGAACAAGTTATCCGTGAACACACATAAAAAAACATATATAAATATATACGGTCGAATTGAGTAACGTCTTTTTTTTTTAAGTCGTTAAAAAGAAGCGAAAGAGGTATGTCAGGATCCGTAGCAAATGGCATTCGATTGTCTCTGTCTACCCCTCTAGGGATAAAAGGCGGGATAATAGATAGATAGAGAGATTTAAAAAAATCACTTTCAACACCCCTATTACGCTTTAAGTTTTTTAAAGAATAATGAATTAAATACACCCGCCTCAAGTCAAGACACCAGCTTACCAAAATTCATTAGAACTATAGATATTTATGTTTATTAGGTACTTGCGGTTTAGTAAGCTTTCACGATTTCTCCTCTCTGTGTAAATTGACTCTAGTCTACAAGCCAATATTGAAGCTGTTACCTAGGCCTTTCTATTTGAGCTCTTATCTCGTTACTACCGATCCATAAACACCCGACACAGCCTTTCTCTGACATTTTCAAATAGGTACTACTTGTTTTCCCGTGATTTTTAAAGAAAAGAAGAAAATAAATTTTAAAATAGAACATAAAAAAATATTCCGAAGGATTTCCAGCTAAAAGAGGAAGACTTGGTCTTCCGTTGGGTACCTTGGAATCGATAACACGGTTCCGGGAGCCGCACAAGCAACCCGTGAAAAAAGGCCCTCTAACTATGCAAATAATCACGTCGATCTAAGTTCTGACGTGAAAGCAGGACAAACAAACAAACACACTTTCGCGTTTATCTAACCTAATCTAATATATAAAATTAAAATAAAAATAGAGGTATCTACAAAAAAATTGATCTCAAAATACCTCTAAAGAACTGGACACTCGTTTGTAGCTTAATTTTTTTTTATATCATCGACTAAATGAGGAATTCTGCAACCCTATGAGAAAGTTCTTCTTCTTCTTCTTCTTCTTTTGATATATGGCAACAGTGCTGACTTTCGTCGCAATTCTGCCAGTCTCCAGTGTTTAATCTTGTGCATAGTAAGCCGATATATTGGTAGCTAACATTATCCCGCCGACTGTGATATGTCTTATTAATCACTGACTAATCACAACCATCACAGCGCGGACGGGATTAAACCGGATTCCACATCACGCCAGTCGCCATGACGAAAACGCGTGCGTTCGGCGCCATGACCGGATGTGGAATCCCTATGAGAAAGTTTGTTCGTTCTTCTTTCACGTCAAAGCAGACCAGCACTTCGTGATTGCACAGAGATATTATTAAATATTATAAAATAATAAATAATCGCATATTAACTTTGCCAATTTTGTTACCAAACTATTTAGATGATTTCGCTTCTCTAAAATTAGAAATAATGAGAATACATTATTGATATTTTAGTGATGTCATAAATGTGAAAGTATGAATACTTGTTACTCAATCTTAGATGAATTTAGGTACAGAAAACAATTTCCAAAAATATAATATAGAAACAGTGGTATGGGAATGCAAAATTATATTTATATTTTTTTATAACATTTTTTTTTCATGATAAGAATTGATAAGATCCAAATTGTTAGAGCCGATTCCGAGAAAACAAGAATTGCTCGCTTATACTTATAAGATTAAATAGATGGGAGTGCCAGAAATATAACCGGTTTCAAGAGGGTAACTCACGAAAAAGTTCTATAGTGCAAATATTTGCATTATAAAAATTATAAATTATCATAAAATATTAATTAATTTATGAACGAAACAGAAAAATATCGTTGTCAACATGAAATCCACAAAATAAAAGAAGAATTGCACCACTCGCTTTCTCGATGCATCTCCCAAGCTACCGATGCATATCATTACATGATTTACATGGCGTGTTACGCTTTATTTAAAATTTCACCTTCTATTGTGAACGGTGAAACGAGCCGAGCAAGAACGAAGAAAGGAGCAGTGTCTGGCCGACAGTCGTCCCGACCCGCCGTGCAAGTAGAACCCACTTAACTTGTCCTTGTGTCTCGAAAGCTTTGAAAATCCAAGTTTTGAACTTATTTGGGCACACGCGCGATGTTTCTGAAGTTAGTACTAGCGCTTTCACTGGCGATTGCTGTGTTTACATTGACACAAGGCGCCAGCGTTTTTGGTAAGTACTTATTGTTTATAGAGATTTGGTACTGGGTTAAAAATACTAAGTAATTAAAGATTTTGCTTTTCGAAATTGCAAGTAAATCTCCATATCTTGATAAATTAAATAAATAAAACTGGAATTTTTTTTGTTATTTATTGAAAGATAAGACTAGACAATAATATAGAAAATGGAAAAACAAGAGTAAATTTCATTAACATAGTGTATGTAGGTGTATATTCATTGTGGCAAGTTTTCAGTATATCATAGTAGGTAATAACGAACTTTTCGTGCCTAAGTAGTAACTTCGTAATAATTTCCACTCTCGAGCTTTTTACTCGATTGCCAAAGAAAATGAGGGGTTTCAGGTACTCATGATGGTAGATGCTAGTGTTTCACTTTGAATTACATTTAAGCACTGCATTTTTTCTAAATGTTAACTACATTATTTTGTAGAGGAATGATGTTTTTATGGAGCATAACAAAATATTACTAAAACTCATTGTTAGTAAATTAATAACCAATAAAGATATATTTATGATAGCAACCCTAACATATAATTGTATATGATTTTGACGGTTGATACAACAATACAGGCGCATCTCGAAGTGTATAGTGTTTGCAAGTGTTCCACAGAAACTTATTCATATATTGTCGTACGTATGATTATTAATATTATGGGAAAAATTGTAAAATGTAAAGATCTTATGATGGACTATAATTGTCTACCTGATTAGGCTCTGTTATAGACAGAAAAATGGACAAACAGAGCTCAATCTGCAGCATGACTGATTCATTCCGATGCTTAGGTACCTATACAGGATGTAACATTGAGATGGGTCAGTATGGGGACCTCCGAAACTATAAGAGATAGCAAAATGTGTTCTAAGGAGCCATGTCGTCGATTTTAGAGATAAGAAAAACTGCATTCATAGATTTAAAAAAAACTTTAACACTACTTGAAAATCAAACCCGGTCATTTTGAAAAAAAAAACTTACGTTATTTTTATTACGATCTTATAGTTTCGGAGGTCCTCATTCTGACCCATCTGGATGTTACACTCTATATAGTTCAAGGTTTACTCTATGTAATATATCTATAAGGTTAGATATATTTCGTGTACCTACCTACAGAACCCTAAAAATCCAAAATAAAATTATCTCTTTGCTACCTAGATATTTCAACATGTAAAAATACTAACATAAGCATATTTGTGTATGCATATTGAGTGAAAGTGAATGACGGCTGTTCGAGAAAGTGTCTTTATTGTTCGGACACAAAATATTTCGAGGTTACTTAACTGTTGTATCTTGTGTTGTGTTGTTACGGTTTCTTATAAGAGCTGTTATATAAGAATATCTATTTTTAGACCTCTCTTTATTTCGCTTAAAATAAGTGCTATAAGATTTTTTTGTCCGATATTTTAATACAATATGAAAATTCTGCTGACTGAATATTTGTACAGTGGTTCGAAACCACTGAAATATTTTTTATTAAATTTTCAGCGACTAGAATAATTGTTTTGTTCAAAATCTTCTCTTCGTGTCTTAAATCTATATGTTCGTAAGCACATCACTTGAGAACGGCTGAACCGAATAGGCTAATTTTTTTATGTTCGTAATAGTCTGAATAAACCCGGACAATTGGAAAATTCTGGAAGAACGGAAAGTGCATATTTCTATGGGATTTTTATATGAACTCAATACCATAATAGAGGATAAAGTTAATATAGGCTCCATGGGCGAAGCCGGGCCGGAAAGCTAGTATGAAATTAAAAAAACACCAAAATAATGTATCATTTCTTGCGCAAGTTAGATATTGATATTTGTGAAGCCATAGGTCATTATGTTTTTGCAATTTAAGGAATGTCTCGAGTTTGCTTGCAGCTAGTAACTACTTGCCTAAAATTATTATTGCTTATTTCCAGACTTGATAGAATGGGACGAAACAAAGAAGATCTTCGATTTTCCGGAACTAAGAAATAATCAGGGCAACAAAAATTGTATGTGCAGAGGACCAGCTTGCATCTGCTGCGTTGACTTTAATATTACAGTCGTGGACCTTGGAGGACCAGGTATTTTATTCTCTTTTCTTTCTTCACAGACTGCCTTACAGCTCCCGAAACCGTGTTATGGTCCCAAGGTACCAAGCGTAAGGCTAAGTCTCCCTCTTTTAGCCGAGTGGTAATTTCTGTTGAGATATATTTAGATGGAAAAGCCTCTTAATGTCGTTTGTCATTATGTACATACGTTTTTAATTATAAAAAACCCATTGGTATATGGCCGGGATTCGGAATCAAACCCGTGGGCCGTCTGATTAATACCAGACGTTCCACTCGGACAATTATTTTTTCATTTACATTCTAATAACAACTATCCTAACGGACATAGGCTACTTTTTTTCCCGGAAATCCTTCAAAGTCACAGTTCAAAAAATCCTCAGCCGCGTCAGTCCGCAGTCTGTTCCCGATTTTCCCCGTTGTTATTGATTTTGTTCCAATTCTGACTATTACGTTTAGATAAATTAGATTGATTCACATGGAAAGTTTATTTGCCTTATCACGTAAAGTAGCTGAGAATTAAAAATATTATAAAGCTAGCCAGCGTACTTTCATGGAATATGTTAAACATGTAGGAAAAATTGTAGTAGGTATGTAGAATAAAATAATCTGAAAAAGAAAAAGTCGGTGGCAAAAGTACTGTATGGTTATTTATCATTAGCATTGAAATAGTAATGATATATTTAACATATATTTCAGGTTGCGTGCACATGAAATATTTGACACCAGAAGAAGGTTTTTCAGTCAATGTATCGTATGGCAAAAATCTACTCCATAGCTCCAAAATCAAAGGTTTAGTATATTATTTTGTAATTACCATGTATTACAAAAATGTATAATTCATCTATTTTATCTACAATTTGTTTTAATTTCAGCAGGGTCTATGTTTCCAATATTTTTATCTATTTTTTTTTATCTTTGACACCTGTGAACCAAACATCGCAAATATGATCTTAAAAGTAATTTTAAGTAGGTATTAATTTAGCCTTTTCAAAGCCTATTCTGCATAAACAAGGCAAAAATACATAAAACGCATTGCATATCCAACGTAGGTATATCACAAACAGATGTTTCAATTTCAAAACACTTTATTTATTTAAAAAAATATATATTTTCACATTACAGGTGCAAATCCCGACCCGATCTGTTTAGACGTATTTTCAAAATTTGCCCAAGTCTGCGCCAAATTCAGTGACTTGGCACCGACAGCGGATGGTCTTCGAGGCTGCCTACAATTAGAACCACGTCTTTTGGGAGAAAACCAGCTAGATTTCCATATTGGCTGCTTTAAATCTAGTGCAGGCGGTATGGAAATGGAGGAACCATCTGCTGAATTGGAGCAAGAAGAAGGGTTAGAGTTTGTATAAAAGAAAAGTCTATAGCTCGATAGTATTTACTCTACGTAAAGACCGCATTTCCACAGCATTTATCTTAACTTCATGCTTCCTATTCCATACCCAATGCGGCTTCCATACATAAGTGAAGTGAAAGAACTAAAACAGCAGAAATTCTGGCTGAGGACGACCTAAGTATACTTTTATTAAACATATAAAAAAATATTGATCGATGTCAATGTTAAAAGTACATACAATCGCCGAGCATGTATCAAAGGTATGATGAATATAAAACAAACGCAAGAGGTATCCAGGATGGTAGCAAGTGGCATTCGATTGTCTCTGCCTATCCCTCTTGGCATAAAAGGCGTGATGATAGATAGATAGAGAGATATTGTAGATAGATAGATTTAAGATTACTCTCTAACCGACTTCAAATATCATCGACACTATTTGACAGTTTTCTTAAATTCGTAAAAATAATTAGTTCGAAACGTAGCTTATCTGACCATATAGGAAAGGTCCTTTTTAACCACTGAGGAAGCACACCTGTTCCAAAATAATAAAATTGAGCCGTGATTATTACCATGTTCTTCAATACTTCAATAAACTAAATAATGCTACCAATATTATAAATGCGAAAGTCTGTGAGGATGGATGGATGTTTGTTACTCCTTCATGCAAAATCTACTGGATCGATTTCGATGAAACTTTACACTGTTATAGCCTCTACATCAGAATAGCACATAGGCTATCTGCGAATTTATCACTAGTAAATTATAAAGTTCGTACAATTTAAATTGCTTGATTTATTTTCAGATCTGATAATAGCACCGACACTGAAGATCCCAACGGGTTTGATGCCGAAACATTTTTGCTGGGAGTATACCAAACTGCAGAACAAGGAGTTGCATTTTTGAGTAGTTTACTTGACCTGCCAAACAAACTGAGCTCCAAACCATCAAACCAAACGGCATCAAGCACTGAAGAGACTACATCCGTAGCAAGTAATACACAAAGTCGCGGCCCAAAATCTATGAAACATCCTAATAAATTGTGATAATCATACATATCAGTTAATTTAGTACAAAACAGCATTTTGTTTTAGAATAAGTTCCTTTGCCACTCTTGCATACAACGCAATATACAATTTTATTTATTGATAATATGTTTAAGGGTCCTATATTGGGATTTTTTCTGGGATAAACTATTCCCAATTTCTCTGTAAATAATCAACCTGTGTCACTGTAATTTAGCATGTAGTTACTTATTGAATATATCTAAGTGAAATAGCTCTTATTTTTTCAATGAGTTTTATTGAATAGGAAATATGGGTAGTTTAACTTTGCCCCTGCTGTCTCTTTCATAATCTATCACAAAACTCTGGATTTTTTGAAAAGCGCTGTTATACCATTACCCTTCAATTATATATGTCGAATTTTTTGGTAGCTTATTGAAAATTTAAAATAATAATTATTTTATTATTTTTTCCAAATTAAAAAATCATAAAATATTTTTTTTTTTAATTTTCAATAAGCTACAAAAACAAAACGATATATATAATTAAAGAATAATGGTATAAGAGCGCTTTAAAAAAAATTTAGAGTTTTGTGATAGATTATGAAAGAGACAGAAGGGGCAGAATAATCCTTTATTCTACCACCCATATTTCCTATTAAAAAAAACCAATTGAAAAAATAACGACTATTTCACTTAGATATATTGAATAAGTAACTATATGCTAAATTACAGTGAAACAGGTGGAGTATTTACAGAGAAATCGGGAATAGTAATATCTCCATACAAATTCCCAGTATAGGACCCTTAATGTTAATTTTATTGTAAGCTTTAATTAAAGTATGTTAAAATTTTAAAATCGACTCTTTGTTTTTCTTATATCTACTTGTTAGCTAAGTAAACCAATATACAGTATCGACTCTGTTAAGATAATTTGAATTTGATTGATATGACAAAAATAATGATACTGCTTTTGAATACGAATAGGTATACATTATTATATTATAGGTACTGCCTACCTAATATTAGAAGAACTGATCGGTGATCGAGAAAGTCCTAAACCCAGGAAACCTGATATGATGAGAAAGTAGAAACTATATCCGGATCGTCTGCAGACTGACTGATTTCTAGGTAGCAACAATGTAAAAGAAAATATCGTTAGCCGTTTGAAATAAAACAATGGTTACTATAATATCCACTCTCTAGTAATAGGGGGTGTTTAAACTTTTTTGTAAATTCTTTTTAATTATAGCTGTATAATGTTACCTACATAAACAAGTATACCTAATAAAATAATGTATTCGCATTTAAAGATCATGTCACATCACGCAAACCAACAATATGATGGTCACAGATTAGATAAAATGACAAGAAAATAACTAGATATATTATAATAACTTAAGTCAGTGACCGATTGACAGATAGTCATATATCTAGTTATTAGACAGATTGCTATTTTTTAACCGACTTCCAAAAAAGAAGGAGAAGGTTCTCAATTCGGACCGATTTTTATTTTATTTTTTTTATGTATGTATTGTACATCGATAACTCCGCCAGTTGTGAACCGATTTTGATGGCTTCTTTTTTAATCGACAGATAATTCTTCCGGATTGGTCAAATTTATATCTCATAAAAATTGGTTCATTAGTTTTTCAGAAATATTGAAAAAACTGACTTTACAAGTACATTTTTCTTGATATCTCGATAAAATATGTAGGTACCGATTTTGACGACTTATTTTTTTTAAGACATAATAATTTCTAGACATTATCTCACAGACATGACGAAAATCGGTTCAGTAGTTTTTCAGAAATTCAGTAATTAATTTCTGTTTACGTCTGAAAATTTTGTATCAGAAAAAGCCTACGGTTGCTATTGACACGAAGTTGTCAATTTTCGTGACGATGGTCTAGCGTTTAAATGTAATGGGGTGCAGGGCAGGATATTTTTCCATCAATATTTTTTTAGTTGCGTTATTATTTTTCTCTCAATGCAGCAAAATCACTTAAAAGGGTAAAATAAACCTTTTAAAAGTTTTAAAAGTTTAAAAGTATGCAGTCGACTTTTTTTTCGTCGTAGAATTTGAAGACGGTTGGTGCCAAATTAGAAACAACTTAGTTCCCAAATTCACTAATCTAGACAATTCATTAGGAACCTACGATCATCAGTAGGTACATACAAACATAGATAATATTGAACAGATCTTTATCGTCTTAGATATTTACTTAGTTTTGTATCCTAATTTGGCACCAACCGTCTTCAAATTCTACGACGAAATATTTATTATTTCTTACTTTTTGAAGTCGGTGCACTTTTTTTTAAAAGGTTTATTTAGATGAAAGTTAGACGTCACTTGCGGTCATGTGACCGGAAGTATAAATTAAAGATTTTTCATTTAGATATTAAAAAAGTTATTTTTATTAAACAAATAAATAAACAATATTTTCAATTATTATTATACGTTATAGACTACGTAAAAAATATTATTGTGTATTTATTTTGTTTCGCTATTGTCAAATCTAACCTACTTCGGAAAACTTTTCAAGGGTTTTCAATAAATAAACTGTAAATACTAGAATTTAGTGAAATTAAAAGAAAACTTTATACTCATACATACAAACATTTTCTTATCATAATAATATTTAAATAATAAAAAAATAATGAAACTTATAAAGGATTATTGCCGGGCACGAGCTGCGGGCGAGCCGTTCCACGAACGTGCCTCGAAGTTAAAATTGTAGGAACATTTTATATGGAGAAGTTAGGGAGAAGTTCATACTACACCATGTCGTGGCACGTTCCCGCCTCCGCTCATTGTCTTCTGTGCCGCATGCGCTCCGAGCTAGGGATGAAAATAATAATTATATCGAGTTGTTAAAAATATCGACATTCACAACGTGATACTTTCTAGATTGCACTCTAAAGTAGAGGTGAGACGTAGGTACTATAGTATATTTCTGAGGCAGCCGGAAAAACGGGCAATGACATATTTATTATGTTAGCGTCGACGAAATAAAGCGATTCACGATCACTCCACGTATTGACCTATTGTATCGCGTAATAGGGGTGGAGTAGGGACCCCGTACTAAGAACACGGTTTTCTTAACCTTTAAAATCGACGACATGGTTTCTCTATCTCTTATAGTTATAAATGGGTAATTTATACTGACGTGCTGAATGTTACACCCTGTATATATACTAACTGCAGTACAGAAATGTCATTGATTTTTTTATAATAAATAAATAATTATCTTTATTCCTAATTTAATGTCCTTTACCCAATTGTTTATCAGATTTTGCGATTATATATAAAATACTTCAAATGGTATCTTTAAGCCAAATTATTATTAAGTAAGTAGTCAGTCCGTCATAATGGAAAATAAACTAATACTTACTTTACTTCTTGGGCTCTCTACAGGTATGTTTTGTTTAATTTATGTATACTGCTAAATATTACAATTACAAATTAAAAACAATTTAAAATTTCAGCCCATCCAATAGAACGAACACTTCACTTCCCTGAAACGATATGGCAGAACATTGAAGTATCAGATAACTCTAGATACAATCCTGCTTTAAGCAATTTGTATCATTTATTTACCAGGTAAAATCTTCATAATTATTTTATATTTTTAAGTAATAATAAAGATACAATTAAATAGGAAGAGGAAGATCGTATACATTTATTGAAATGAACGGCTGTCTACCATAAAGGCACCAACCGTCTTCAAATTCTACGACGAAATATTTATTATTTCTTACTTTTCAGTGCAAATTTTTGAAGTCGCTACACTTTTTTTATATGGTTTTGTGTAAAAAAAATCCAAATCCAAAAGTTCCATTTTATATTAAAGATAAAAACTATAATTTCAGGGAGAACCCAATAGTAAGTCAACCACTACTTCTGAATAATGATGTCTTACTTGCCCACTCTAACTACCAGCGTATGATACGAACTATTGTCTTGATACATGACTTTAACGATAATCCACATCAATCAAACTTCCTTGCATATGTAGTGCCAGGTAAGTGTCTTTTTTCATCACGAGTGCCTTATATATGTTATCGGCTCCAGGGTACTCAGCGGAAGATTACTCTTCCTCATCTAGCCAATTTAAGTCATTGTCTTATATATGAACAAGTATTGAATGTTTTTTTAATAGGTATACTATGTATATATACTACCTACTTTATTAACCAACTTAAAGAAGGCGTTTTTTTTTCAAGAACCAACATATATTTAATGATCTGTTTTTTCGAATTTAGTAGGTAGGTACATTATATTGATCTGGCCATGGAAGGTTGAAAACTTTATTTTTAATTTGAAATTAATATTGATTACCTTTTTTGCAAGTTATGAGTAGCATTTTCCCAATTAATTAAAATGTTTTCTTTCCAGCTATTCTTGAAGTGGAAGATGTAAATGTTATATTAGTTGACTGGTCTGCTGGAGCATCTGCATTGTATCCAATAGCTGCATTAAATGCAGCCACATCTGGTTATAGTGTAGCAGCATTTATAAATTGGTTAAATTTAGAAACACAAACATTTCCTGTGCAGTACCATATTATTGGACATGGAATGGGAGCCCATCAAGCTGGTATTGCTGCTAGACATGTTGATGGAATAGTCCCTTACGTCACTGGTATGTAGATACCAATTAAAATAAGAGCTAATGCAACTGGAAGATCATTTCTAAAAATTGTAGTTTATGTAATATCTCACAATCTGATAAATCAAAGAAGAATTGAAAGTTATCACTTATGTATAGGCAAAACCTAAATAATAAAAACAATGGCTGGATCCTTTGACGGTTTAAAAAAATTCTATGCTGCTAGATCATAAAGTAAAGTTGCTTTAATATACATTTGAGAGCACTTTTATTTATATTGCAGGTTTAGACCCTTCTCTTCTTGGTTGGTTAAACAACAAAGAACGCTTTCAACCTAACGATGCTCTCTACACAGAAGTTATTCACACAAATGCTGGAATCAACGGTTATCCAGGAGACTTAGCGCAAGTTGATTTTTATCCAAACGGCGGACAAACAATGCCAGGTTGTTCGTCAGCATCGTGTCATCATGATATGAGTTACGTTTACTTTGCGGAATCTATTGTAAGAAGCGGATTTACCGGAAGACAATGCGCCACTACAACGGGCGCTTTACTGGGTACATGTAACTTTTTGCCTGGTCGATTACAAATGGGAAGTCTTAGACCAAAAATAGGGTATGTACACCTACTGATATTTTTTACAGATATCATGAAGGAAGGCTGTCTTTGTACATATAGAATATTTATTATTTGATTATAGTTTTAATATTTACATTTTTTAGATCCCGTGGAATTTATTACGTGCCCACCAATAACAACCCACCTTTTTCGCGAGATTGATGCGTGATTGATATTTGAAAACGAAGATCTAGAGCATAATAAATGTACTATAATGTTTATATTGTGTTTTAATTTCACTATCCAAAGAGTTCAAAGAATATTTGGTAACTATATGGAAAATGGCGACAAGTGAGACGCACGTGCACAGTTCAGTACCAGAATACTTTAAAAATGAGACCTAGCATTACTAGTTTGATAAAAAAATCTACATATAAAAAAATCTACAGCCTCTAAAGCATAGAGTACTAAGCCTAGGGCTCCCCTTTCGCCAATTTTCTGCTCTTTTACCAATAAAACTGATCAGGGAGCAGTAATAAGTTACCTTAGATTTCGTTGGTATCGTTTTGTGTCGGGAGACAGAGCTCTAGAAAAATAGTTCATTGTGATGTTTTAAATAGGAAAGGCGATCTAGGACGTCTAATTTGCGGGAACATAGTGTTTCTAATCATTATTTATAATTATTATGTTTGTATTTTAGAATAATTTTCATATAACGTAAAAGCCATTGCGACAATAAAACGACAGAAAAATACAGTGGGTACAGGGGTTAGTGTTAGTACTAGGTGTCTCCCCAACTACCTACGCCAAAAGTGGCAGACAAAAATTGTTCGGTGATTTACCGCTTCACACCAAAGCTCTACAGTGACAAATTATGATGAGGTTATAGCATAAATACATATAGAACTTGGAGTCATAAATATGATGCATTTGTTGTTACATAAGGGATGAATAGCTCCAAAGATTATGAATGAAATATATGTATATGGATTACAGTAAGTCGTGCATATAAATTTCGCTACAATTAAAGTCTGAGTTAAGTTCTTGATATTTGATCACGCCTTTTATCCAAAGAGATTACATAAAAACAAATTAATATCGAAAAAAAAATGCAAAACATTTTTTTTTAAATAGGATTTACTATGTAATGTTTGTGTCAATGCGTACGACGCGCAATTTATTACAACTGGAGAAATTGAACCTTTTTGCGTTCCTCTAAATTTGTCCATGAGTATAATTACCCAAGTCTCGCTTTCATAAGTAAGTTATGGAACTAAAACAGCATTGTTGAAATTATATTTTTTTTATTAAATTAAATAATAAAAACCTTAAGTCAAATCTAAAGATTAAAAATAACTAAATAAACCAGGTCCGCGTGGAATACTGGAAAGAATACTGGCTGCATTTCCCCGCTGAATCACGATGCTGATTCGTTGAGCGAGGAAGGAGCCAGCCCTCTTGTCACCAGAAGAGATGATCAGTCGAGGGGATACATCTTTAATAAAATTTTTGTCATTTGAACCCCACGGACCTAGAGTTTCTACACCAAACGGCACAAATTTGTAGTTTTCAATAATTGATGTATATTTGCATTGTTTACTTAATTTTACTCTTAGTTGTAAGTTTGCATATTATTTAATTAATGTAATTATTGAAGAATGCCTAATTTATGGCAAATGAAGATACCAAAGTTATTTTTAAAATATAAGGAAAGTCTCCAGTATTAATACCTATAAAATGAGATACTAAAAACATTATATGACGAATGTTCAATAATTTATCAACAAAGATTTTAATCGCTAGTGTATTTAATGTTTATCGCTTAAAAGAAACGTGTCCTTAAATTAATTTATACTAATCTATGAATCCGCTACAAATTTTCAGATAAATGGTGTTAATATTATCTATTATATATATACCGAAATATTTCCTTAAAGACATTCATATGCATTAAAATGTATACAGCAGTGAAGTGTGCCATAATTCTGTGCGCTGTTTTTGCAGGTTGGTGATTACGAAATTATTTACATGATCAGATATAGAATCAGGCTTGTAGAATTTTGAGGGCTTTTTACCCACATAAGTATTTTAAAATTTGTCAAATTATCATGAAGGTCTGGCTTTCATATTTACTTATTCTTCAATTCCAAGTGTCCTTAGAAATTAATAAGTGTAATCGTTGTAATGAAAGTAACCATAGATAGTTTTTTAAATTTCCTATCCATTGAATGTATTTGTTCTTGCCACTTGTAACACAACCTATAGATTGGAATATATAACAAGTGCAAACCTGCGTCTGTAACTTTAAGTTGTAATCAACATTCATTTACTTATATATCTTTGCAATTATCTTCGTACATTAAATTTTATCCATTTCCACAATCTAAATTCACATGATAATTTTCATGAAAACTTGATGTACTTACTACAAAATTATTCCCAATATCACAAATTAAAAATTCATTAATTAATGATTTCCCAGAAGGTTATCTTATCAGCTTTAATCTTATTTTATACTTGTATGTCGTGGCCTAAGTAGGTAGCTATGCACAATTTAAAACTAGTAGGTATATGCATTAAATGCTAATGTATATCTTCCCTGGGAGTGTAGATACTATGTAGATAGGCTCCGACTTCGCACGGATTCTTTTTATATATTTGAACCCCTTAATTATATCGAGATGAAACATAGATTTTAATTGATAACGATAAAGACAGACAACATTTCTATCTATCTATTATCACGCATATATTATATGTTCAATAAAAGTACACATAAGTCGTACTCTGCCAGCATTTCCTTTCACTTCAGCCATATAAACATTTTTAGTCAATCTTTCATCCTTCATTCTTTCAACGTATCCAAACCAACGTAAACTACTGTTCTTCATTTTAGTCACAACATCATCTTTCATTCCGCATTCTTCTCTATATAATGATACATAAAGTTTCATACCTACAGACACTTCAATTAAAGAATAAGTTACAAATTTCTTATGTGTATTGTTACAGCTACAGAGTCCACTCTAACAGTCGACAATGCCTTGTTCCATCTGTTCACGAGGTTTGTACTACTTTTCACAAATTAAATTAAAAATTAAGACGTGATGATTAAAAACTTATTGTGGATCTAATATTCGAACACACAACCGTCGCTGGGGAGATGAGATTAATTTTAAGAAGCGAATAGTAAGTAAGATATAAAAAGCACTCGACTGACTGAGGAGGCCTGTCATCAAAATATGTGTGGCTACATACTGAGAATTCACTTATTTTCCTGTGTCCCCTTGGCTGTACCCTTGAGGGTACAGTGGAAGATAAATTTTAACCGCTGTACCCTTGGCCGTGTAACCCGATCAAATTAAACGAACAGGTGTCATGAATTAAAATCTATTTACCTATTATATTATTATATATTATATATACCCAAAACGGCACAAGCTATTTAGTTAGTTTTTACGCACAAAAAATGTCTTAAAATTATTGATATATACTTTTATCATAAAGTACAGAAAATCTTTTACGACAAAAAAGGAAAAGAAAAGAATAAGAAGTCAGTCCGTAATTCTAACCCGAGATTTACATACACGATGAACACGCATAGTAGAGCTCGATCAACGAGTAAAGAGAACGCAGTCGGTTTAAGATTTTAATAGGTAACGCAAATGTAGGTAATGATTGTATGACAATAATGAAAGGGAATATTATTTAGACCATGAAAAGAGCGTTTTTCGCTGCCTTCTACCGTGTTCTTCTTCTTCAGCCTGTGTCCGTCCCACTGCTTGACATAGGCCTTCTCAGCATTGCGCCACTTCTCCCTCCCTCTCTCTTCACGATGTCGTCACTCCATCTCGCTGGTGGTCTGCCGACACTTCTATGGCCCATTCTAGGTCTCCACTCAGTAACCCTTGACGTCCATCTACCATCGTGTCTTCGAGCTACGTGTGTAGATGGAAAAGCCTCTTTGTACGGTTTGTCGGATGTAAGATGTACCGTGTATAAACCTTTTAAAAAAAAGTGCACCGACTACAAAAATTTGCACTGAAAAGTAAGAAATAATAAATATTTCGTCGTAGAATTTGAAGACGGTTGGTGCCAAATTAGGATTCAAAACTAAGTAAATATCTAAGAAGATAAAGATATGTTCAATATTATCTATGTTTTTATGTAAGTACTGATGATCGTAGGTTCCTAATGAATTGTCTAGATTAGTGAATTTGGTAACTAAGTTGTTTCTAATTTGGCACCAACCATCTTCAAATTCTACGACGAAATATTTATTATTTCTTACTTTTCAGTGCAAATTTTTTAAATCGGTGCACTTTTTTTTAAAAGGTTTATTTTACGCTTTTAAGTTATTTTGCTGCCTTGAGAGACAAATAATAACGCCACTAAAAAAAAATTGATGGAAAATTAAAAAAATATAAAAATACCGCTGTGCTTGTGTCAATAGCAACCGTTGCTAAGGCTTTTTCTGATACATAATTTTCAGCCGTAAACAGAAATTAATTACTGAATTTCTGAAAAGTACTGAACCGATTTTCGTCATATGTCTGTGAGATAATGTCGAGAAATTATTATGTCTTAAAGAATATAAGTTGTCAAAATCGGTACATATTTTATCGAGATATCAAGAAAAATTTACTTATAAAGTCAGTTTTTTTAAATTTATGAAAAACTAATGAACCAATTTTTATGAGATTAAAATGGGACCAATCCGGAAGAATTATCTGTCGATTAAAAAAGGAACCATCAAAATCGGTTCACAACTGGCGGAGTTATCGATGTACATACATACATAAAAAAAAATACGCTTCTCCTTCTTTTTTTGGAAGTCGGTTAAAAATGTAATTTTTTGAACAAACAAATAACGAATCACCCGTTTTGGTTAGAAATCAATACATATTATAAAAAAGTCCTCCGCCGCGTCTGTCTGTCTATGACTTTCTCACGCAAAGACCAGGTTGATTCGCGAGCAAGGTTTACGAGTAGGCATTAAAAATCTATATACAAAAAGAGAAGTTCCGATTCACTGACTCATCAACGCCCAGCCCAAATATTGGACCTAGGAAGCTGAAAGGTTCCCTTTATTATGTAAGGAATAAGGAAGGATATTTCGATATTCAACCCCTAAGAGGGTCAAATGGGGTAAATACGATTGTATGGAAAATCTTATTTCCTGCGTGATACAAATATTCTTCAAAACAAATAATACAACACGTATTTTTGGATTTAAAAAAAATCCTTACGGGGGTGCAACGGGGTGTAGAAGTTTGTATAGGAAAATCGTATTACTTGAAAATTGGTGCAAATATTTTTCTGGGACAGGGAAGATATTAATTTTAGGTACCGAATTCATACTTTTTTTAACTTCTGACTGACGGGAAATTTACGGGGTTAAAAGATAAAATTAAGGGAAATCTCTGCGTCATTATTCGTAAATTCTACGCGAACGAAGTCGCGGGCAAAAGCTAGTGGACCTATAATATTTGGGAGCTGAACATTGACACTATTAGAGAATCAAGTCGGGGAAAATATTAGCTGCGGCGCGTTTTCATGGCGTATGCCGTCTAATCAGTCAGAGATATCACAAATTGATATGATATAGGAAAGAAATGTTTAGAATAAAACGATCTAAAAAGTCTTCGGTAGCATATTTATCTGTCTCGAATAGATTAGCGTATTTGTGTGAGTATTAATGACGGAACCCCAATTTTTTCCAATAGGGCCAGAAGTTTTCGAGTTGGGCCAATGGGTTTTTATAATAAAAAACTTATGTAGATATATAATCCGACAAACCAGAGGTTTTTCCATCTAAATATAGGTACCGCAACAGAACTCGTTAGGTATAGTCTCACAAATACCATCGGCTAAAAGAGGGAGACTTGGTCTTCCGCTATATACCCTGGGACCGTAACACGGTTTCGGGAGCTGTAAGACAACCCGTGAAGAAAAAAATAAGTATTCGAATATTTTAGTCCAATTACATCAAACATTACACCTTACTTGAATAAATGAGTTCAATTCATTCTCAAAATGTTAAATAACTATTTCAAATTATTTTTCAGGGCGAATCCAGGTGTGAGCATGCCACTTTACGCTACAGTGGAGTCCATCATAGTGTCCTCAATATCTCTCTCTCGTCCAACCATATTCACTATACACAATAATGGAGAAAATGCAGCAAGCAATTTCAATGCTTTTGTAATAAACGGTTAGTATTTCTGTTTATCTAAACTTTATCTTCAAAACTTCAAGATTTTGAGATGAATACAACAATGTGAAAATCTAAAAAATAAGCTGATAGAAATTAGTTAATTCAATTATACTGAAAAAATTGAGACCATTTTGGAGGAATACTTTTTCATAAATATACGGTAAATAATAGTGACAGTGAAAGAAAATAATTAATGAAATGAAATGAAACATTATTTTCAGTGATTATCCGTTATAAAGTATATAAAAAATATTATTGTGTATTTATATGACGTGTGCAAGATGTGACGTCATCATCGTTTTCGCGGGAATTTGAAAAATTAAATTAGGAGCATGATATTTTAAATAAAAATACATTTTTTTTTTAATTATTATGTTAAGTATGTTACATGTTTAAATGTTACAGCTAAAATTTAAAAGTATTTCCAAAAAATTTTCAACCCCATTGGCGGAGATATAAAAATATCCTGAATTCCTCAAAAATTAGTCTATTGAGTTTTATGGACAAGAGATAGTTATTTCTGTAAAATTAGTTCTACAATATCGGTACATTGTAAGTCACCGAGATAGCGAAAATTAAATTTACAAAATTCCTGAAAAGGTGAAATAATTCTAATTCGCTCTCTTCGTTTTGAAGTGTCTTAAAAATAAGTTAATACTCTACCTAACTTACCTTATTTACATTTTTACAGCGGCACTCATAAACGCCGATGCTAATGTAATTGCTCTGGATTGGAGTCCAGCCTCCTCATTGTACACAGTCGGACTTAGCAATTCTGATGACGCTGGCAAAGTCGTTGCTACCTTCATTAATATTTTGGTCAACGAATTCTCTTATAACCCTGACCTAATCACAATTGTTGGTTTTGGTCTCGGAGGTCATGTTGCTGGAATCGCTAGCAGAAATGCTGCCCGACCCATCGGACGTATTGTCGGTAAGTTTAAAGTTATTCGCAATTGTATTTTAAATATCCTTGAATTATCAAGTTGAATCAGCTCTGAAATATCAGGGCAGGTGATTTTTATAAACGCAAACGCTTCTGGATTCTACTCCTTCCTTCCAGAATATCCTTGGAATATGCAAAATAAATGCACATGGAACATGCGTAAGTGAATATAAAAGGAAATAACTCGCATGGCAGCCCAAAATAATTCACACATGATCACGGCTTTTATACCGTTTTAAGTGGTTAGCGACACTTGTAATAATGCCCACATAGAGATAAGTAAGGAATAAGTATGTGAAAATTGTGTGTTCACATCATGGCATCATTTGCTCCATATGCCAACATAATTATTATCTATCTATAAATACTATTATTACTACTAATTTTTCAATTATATTTTCAGCTCTCGATCCTTCACTGCACGGATGGACACACCATCCCAATATTTTATCTCCTGACGCAGCTACGGTTGTTGAAGTTCTCCACACAACAGCTGGTCGACAAGGGTACGACCGACCTCTGGGACATATTGACTTCTACGCCAATGGTGGAGTTCAGCAAACCGGTTGCGGAACCAACGTTGCCTGCTCTCAGGATTATGCTTATGTGTTCTACGCAGAGTCTTTAACCTCTGAACCTAACGGACCAAGATTCGCAGGCACGGCTTGCGAGGATTACGAGGAAGCCTTCTCTCATCAATGCGATGGAGATAGAGATGCGGTGTTTGGAGGCACTGGAGACAAAACTGGGTAATTATTCAAAGCACAGATACCCGAAAATTTAATCGTAACGTCGGAAGAAGTTTTAATTTAAGTACTACCTAATATTTGGTACTAAAAACCCCACCCGGCGTTGCACGGCTTTCAAAATGTTCTCGGGAATATTTAGCCTATATCACTCTTCAATCCTTCAGCTATCTCTGTCTATTAAATCACCTCGATCCATTGCTTCGTTTTGTCGTGAAAAAATAGGACTAAACAAATAAACTCACTTTCGCATTTATAATATTATTTAGACCAGCTATCCGCCCCGGTTTCGTCCGTGGAATTTTTAAATCACTGGTCATGCTCGGCCATACATAACTATGCATTTTGGAAAGTGAAATCTTATTTAGGAGCGTGTAGCGATTTTAGGTAGGAGGAAATCTTATGGATTCTCGACATGTTTTCGGAACAAGACCATGGATTGCCCGGGCCGGGTATACTCGAATGTCCGGGCAGGATTTCGTGTACTGGATTCCACGTATGCCTAGGTCGGGCATTTATTCTGTCCGGACACAGATACATTGTAAAATGATCTCTAGATGGCGTTAATATACGTTATAATTCTGTCGGCAGACCCTATTACTGCCTTTGCCTTTTTTCTTGAAATTAAACATAATAGATTCCAAGTCTAAATACCCGGATTCCACGTGACGCCTTTGTGGTATACGCACGCGTCCACCAGGACGTCATGGGGAATCCAGTTTAATCCCGCCCGCGCTGTAATAGTTGTGATTAGTCAGTGATTAATAGGACATATTACGGCCGGCGGGAGCATTCTACCTACCGATCAATCGGCTTATTGTTACTGTGACGTCTATATTACTTGACATTGGCGGAATCATCAAAACCCTGATGGAGCCATTTTGAAAAAAAAATAGAAATAGAAGTCTAAATACCCACTATGATCCCTGAAAACTTTGTCAATCAAGCATAGCATATTCTGGACAAACAGACAGACACTTCAATTTTATTTATTTGTTTAGATTATATGACATTTGATATAGGCAGGTACCGTAATATATCGGAATTACGATATAACCGAAAAAATAATGAATCTAATTTTAACTTCAGAAACCTAGAAGAAAAAGGGGGTGCACGATCATTCGAGAGTGATCCTTATAAAGGTTGCGTTATTGAGGTCCGAATCTCAAAAATAATAATGTTACTTATTATTATTTTACTACAGTGTTTTCTTATATTTGCAGAATCAGCGGAGTATACTATTTCAACACTAATCAATCGCCACCCTTCGCTCAGAACTGAAGCTCGAAAATGAGTACATTCAAATGGTATCTACGCCAGTGACAGAAAATAAAGTGCATTTATACTGAATATGGTTTTTTACTTTAAAATTGCCTTAACTAAAATAAATAAATAAATGTGCGAAAAAAGGGGTAATTTTTTTTTTTTTTAAATAAGTTGTATCGATTGCTTTAATATGTAGGTACAAGAGTCAATTTGTTAAAACAAAATGTTATTAACTAAAATTGTAAAAATCAGAATCACCAAATGACCCCTCACAAATATAACCGAAATGGACTGAGAATCCTGGTGGCCGAAATTAAAAAATAGGTGAATAATTATTTATTTATTTGTAAAACCTAATTGACTGTCCTAACTAAATGCGAATAAAGGGAGACATTGTTCCCTTAAATTCAAGTCTTTGTTTTGCGTTTATATATAATCTGTATTATACCTAATATGATGGTAAATTGTAGAAACACCCTGTCAGCTAGAGATCTTGAGTTCAACAAAAGTAATTTATTATGTCTTATTTTACAGTATAAGTACTTACCTAATAAACCTTCATTTTGGACCAAGCAACTGGAAGAATAAACGCCGTATGTTAGTGCGTAAACATACATATTTTTCAGGCGTTACAATTTATGTAAAGAAATTCATTTTATTCAGAAGTCTGTCTAGAATGACCGTTATCATTCTATCGGTACTTGGAATGTCGAGAGGCTAACATAGGGTGTGCTTGAGGATTGTGCAGCGCAATAAGTTGAATTATGATGTTTCGTATGCGTACTGCTCGGCTAATTCTTGCACGCGGCTCCTAAATGATAACAAGCGATGGTGAGGAATTTTTCTAACATGTGGCAATAGACTTTTGAAAAATAGAACATGTTCGTCTACTTTATCATTTTCCAGATTTTTCTTGTTTTTTTCCTGAAGGAATTGAAGCATTTCTCTCTCAATATCCAGTAAAGTATCGTTGGAACCTCCTGACATCATCGCACGTCTCTTTCTGCTTAATAGAGAAGAATAATGTTCTAAAGGCAAAGGTTGATTATTGTCTCCATGTTCTATCGACGAGGATGCTGTTGGAAGGTTGTCTTCATGCTCCATCAAAAAAGACTGGTTTTCATCATCCTCATTATATTTTGGAGATAAATCTCTTGAAGTGGAGGTCTTGTTAATATTTCCAGTTGACGTCCTAGGTTTTATAACGTCTTTCAGATATAATAGAGACTGAAAGTAAGGCCATTTAGTAGTTGTGTCGGTACCATCTTCAGAGCGTGATTGTTGAATTTTGCCACTCTCAACAGAAAACTGGTCTCTCAGATATTTCCACTTCTTTCTCAGTCTAGCCTCTGTAAATAAAACATTTTAATAGTTAATACATAAATCTTCCTCTTCAATGAATCTATCCAATTCTGGAAACCAGAACATAATCCGTTTAGTAATTTATGAGAAAATTGCGCGCAGACAGAAAGACGAGATGGTGGAGTTTGATTTATACTTATAACGATGCTGATAGTGATATATTAAGTGAATAATAATATAAATAAGGAATCTAATTATAACAGTATTAGAGTGTCCTAGCTAAAGCTTTCACATTATTTTAACATAACCTCAAAGGGAACTCGCATGAAGCTAGAAACACACAAAGGGGAGCGTCTCGCACTATCTTCAAGCAAAGTCTTCAAGTACTTTAATTATTTATTTTATTCATTATTATATATTTAATTATGTTTAATGTTTAACTAATTAACGAATAAAACAATATTCTATATTACATTACCAATATAAATTGTCTGCGCTATGATAAATTTAATTGGATTTTATTCATTAAATATAAGAAGAGTAAGAATTAAACTTCTTCTTCTCTTCTTTTTTTCAATATGGCGGTTCCACCAATATTAATCGGTGATTTCGCCAATGTCAAGTAGTATAGCCGTTTACGGTGATTATAGCCAATAAATCGGTATGTATGATAATCCCGCCGACCGCGATATGTCTTATTAATCACTGATTAATCACAACCATCGCAGCGCGGGCGGGATTAAACTGGATTCCCCAACACGTCTCCGCGGGAGCGTGTGCTATCCACCAAGATACGACACTACACTAGTCCATCATTGGTAGTTAAGTGACAATGACAAGTGACCCATATAATTTTTTTTTTAATTTCTTACCGTCTTCTTTCATTTCTGTACTGATCTGCTTCCAGCACTTATCAACGACACTTCTATTACTATGTAATTTATTTTTTCTATCCCATATAGGAGGATTTACATACACAGCAGCAATTAAATATTCGTTATCCATTTTGTTGCCGAGCGCCGAGCCGACAGTCTGGCAGAAACTGCGCGAGAGAACGGCGCCGGTACCAAGCGCCGACAGGGTCAATGTACCTGCATTTTAGAGTTCCGTAGTCAACTGGCGAAAGCACAATAGTTATAAAGTTTATCATAATGTTCGTCTGTATGTCACAGGCTTATACGGTCATATTTTAATCGATTTTGATGTTGATAATTTAGAGAAAGATGTGGAACGCATTTTTTGTAGTCGAATAATGAAAATATTTTTAGAGATAGTTCTCTATAATTAATTAATAATTATAATTATTAATTATATGGAACTGGAAATAAAAAAATCATTATTTCGTTTAAGTTATTGCAAGTAGTTACATTTACTAACCTATTAACATCGCTTTTTATTAGTAGATAACCAAAATACGTAATACGGGGCTGATCAGCATAACATTAAAACAAGTTATCACAAAGTTAAAACTCTTCATTATACCCATTGATATTATACCTATTTTCAGTATACCTACTCGAAAATTTATGGACTAAAAATAAATTTAAAACACGGTTTTAGAATTTTGGTACTTTCACAAAAGTACCATAATGTCAGTTATCAATAAATATAATTTAACAGTTCATAAATTTAATTTTCCAGTCTATTCCAGAGGTCCCTTAACGGAACCCTCTGCATGCGCGAATCGTACTCGCACCTTGCCATAATACTGTACAAAAAAAACATATCTAGATACCTATAAGGGGGACTCTTTGAAAGGGACCGGGCACAAAATACAAAGGAAACATTCTCCCCGCCGACCGGTGGCGGACCGGGTGTAAAAAACCACTGAACGGATTTGGTTGGATGCGGTTTTTACTGTTATGATCTGAATCTGTTATCAAGGAAGGTTTGTGTATGTATGTATATTATTGTATTAATAAAATTATCTTGTTATTATATTATGCATAATAATAATATCTAGTAGGGCTTGGATAAAGTAATAAATCACAATATTTTACAAGATATTACGTTTATTTCGTAAAGTATTATTACAGATAAGAAAAATTAAGTGTGCATGATCCAGATACTCCCAAGTTCATTACACGACATAAATGAAAGAAAGAAGAAGAAGGTGCGGCGGTGGCCGAGTGGTGTACGTCTGATATTGACTAGACATGGACTAGACAGACCACGGGTTTGATCCCGGATCCCGGTCATGTAAGTACCAATGGGTTTTTTATAATTAAAAACTTATGTACATAATCCGACAAACCACACTTAGAGGCTTTTCTATCTAAAAATTTAGGATATCCTCACAAATACCATGGGACCGTAACACCAACCCGTAAAGAAGAAAAAACCGGGATTGTCCGCGACTCGCGCACACAGGGTTCCGTGCCTTCCAGAATTTGGAAACTGAATATTGCAGATAACTTAAAAACTCGTTTTTGTTCATGCTAAAGACAATTTTCATTGATTGTGATTGTGCCCCTATCCTGAAATTTTCTGGATCCAAAAAATATTATACCTAATATCCTAGAGTTCCTATACTAATGTAATAATTGTAATTTGATGCCAATTAAATAGATTCTTGCACAGGATACAGGGCTGTAGCTAGAGTCGAATTTGAGGTAGGGCAACATTGGTTACAGGTAGGGCGGAAGTAAAAAATCGACCAAAAATACCATACCATAATATTTTATCTTAGTTTTTGGTATTTTTAAGGTAGGGCATTGTGAACCCCCCCCCCCCCTAGCTAGCTACGGCCATGACAGGATGTGTTACAGGGCTGTAGCTAGAGTCGAATTTGAGGTAGGGCAACATTGGTTACAGGTAGGGCGGAAGTAAAAAATCGACCAAAAATACCATACCATAATATTTTATCTTAGTTTTTGGTATTTTTAAGGTAGGGCATTGTGAACCCCCCCCCCCCCCCTAGCTAGCTACGGCCATGACAGGATGTGTTTATACGGGGTTACCAATATAAAAATGGCAATACATACACAACAATCCAACGACTGAGAGTACCTAATCCCCAATTTATGATAAGAGTATATAACTTGTACTTAGACTATTTCTATGTAAATTATATGTGAATCTAATCTTATCCTAATGAAGAGATTCTATCACGTTTCGATTTTTAATGTGTTATTTTGATGTGCCCGCGATATCATACGCACAAACATGTATCATTACGCCTGAGGAAAAATATAGCAAAGTTTTGATCACAAGTATATTTGGAGGCGCTTTATTCGCACATACAAAGACATATTGTTGAGAGCGATTTTTTGTAGAGAGATGTTTTCACAATAAGACCATGGATTGTCCGGCCCGAAAATGTCCAGGCAGGAATTCGTGTACTGTCAATTCGCTATTAGTTTCTTGCAAAGGGGGTTAAATCAAAACCGTTTGCCTAATATAATGCCTAAATAGCATTATCTTCTATTTTTTAGATTTTTAAACGTAAAGATCGCCGATAGTTTTGTTAAAAAAATTTACCTTCCTTTGACGTTCCACAAAAAAAAATCGTATAAATAGCAGGCCACATCGCTATCGAAATTTGATTATTTACGCTATAAGGCCATGAAACTCTATATATGATATGTACCAAGTTTCAACAAGCTGTTACAGACGGACAGACAGACACATGATTGATCCTATAAGATATTCGGAACCCTAAAAAGCGTGACAAGTAAATTTCTGCCTTGCACTAAAGCACTTTACTTCAAGAAAGGGTAAGTATATTTTAGTTAGAGAAACATATAATTCCTATCTTACATCCATCATAAATAGAAATATTAGCTTACAAAACAAATTATTGAATGTACAAAACAATCACACAAATCAGATTAAGACTTAATTACATCAATTTTGTATATGACATGATTGATAAAAACCACTGTATATATAAACACGTTTTTGGCTTTATAATTTGTATATCGGGGACCCATCATGAAGTTTGTGTTCGTCCTTGCTGCTGTTGCGGGGTGTTAGTTGCTATTTTTTAATATTTCTATTCTATTCTATTTCTATTCTTATCTATTTCTAATATTTTAATGAGTGATTTTGTAAAAAAATTGGTACCCGCGGTAAAATTACCGATATATTTTTAATTAAATATATTTAGTTGCATAGAACATACCTCAATTCTCGACAGCCACGAACGTAGCTCCTATTTTTTCGCTCATTACAATCTACAGTGTTTTTATTTGCATACATATTTTTACTACGAATTTTACCAAAATTATTCACCAGGCAAACTGTCATAGGCACAATATACGTCAATTAACAAGAGCTGGCACCTTCTATATTAGAAATTTTTTAAACGTCCTATAATGTGCTTTGCTTTTCGCAGTGTGTGCCGGATCTGCTATCCCTACAATTCCAGGAGATAACAGTCACTATGTAGAAGGTGAAAGTCGATACATCTGGATGCCTGATGGTGCAGGAGTTCCTCATCTAGTGGATTTAGAAGAACCTATCGACCAATCTGTCCTAAATAGTATTTCTAGAAACGGAGCTAACAACCAATACTGGCTTTTTACCAGGTTTGTCTTTTAAATGTAAAATAAATGCATATTGGTTTTTTACCTTCAAGGGTTGCTTTAGGACTCCCAGAAAACGTGTCAGCGGCCTCAAGGTACCAAGTATATGATATGTAAGATATCATTATCATTTCCCCTCCATCAATTCGTAAAAAGTATTGTAGAGCCTATACGCGAATACCATCAACCCCAACAATTCTATATTCTCAACTGAACAATACAAAATGTGCGAGTACCTACTAATTGCAAAATTAAATAAACCTTGCGCAATGACATGTTTCCTATTTTGCTGTGCTAAGGAAGAGCCATTGTCAATTATTATTTTTTTAACAATATTTTCAAATACATGTGGCCTGGGGTTGTTTCTATCAGGTATTTAGAAGACTCAATGGTATATCCTTTTTGACTTGTAACCTTAATTATATTTGTAATTGTCTCTAGATCAAACCCAAACAACGCTCAAATAATCCAGCATGGCAACGCTAACTCTATTTGGAACTCCAACTATTCCGGTAATCGTCAACTGAAAGTTGTTGTCCATGGATGGAACAGCAACGGAGACAGCTCTATTAACCCAACAATCACATCTGGTAAGTTTTGACAAATAACTCGAAAGAACTGGGGGATGAGCATATATTTGACGTGACAGCTTTCATGTCGACCGAAAGGCCAAAAACGTTTATGTCCGTACAAGAGCCAGCTACGGATTGCACGGTCCGAGATTGTCCAACACTAGATTGCCGAGCAAATATGCTGGGTCGGGCACAAGTACACAGAATTTGCCCGCACATTGTATGGTTGGAACGTCTCGGCCCGTGCATTCCGTTTTTAGACTTTCGGTCGACACGAAAGATGTCACGTCAAATACATGCTCACCCACCTGGGTAGGTAGCGTTAGAAAGACTGTCTGCCGCTGGGTACCTTGGGCACAGAAGAAACAATGTACTAAGAACGTATAGAAGTTCCTCTTACTTAGTAAATTTATTTAAAATTGGATAGTCACTCACGGGCCAATATGAGTCTAATTGTTGACAGTTTAATTATATAATCGGCAATGTTTTGTTTCATGTCATACATTTTTCCCACTGAGTGGGCAGTACTGGAAGAGGTAAATACGTGAAAATTTGCGAAGTGAGACAGGCCTGCCTGAATCGGTGACGATGTATTAAAAGTGTCAACAAAATATTTTTGAAGCTACTTTATGCAATCTAATCTTACCTACCTTTAATAATATTAAGAATGCGGAAGTTTCAATGTGTGTTACTCTGAACGTATTTTGATGGGAATACACATATTATCCTGGACGCGTAAAATAACCCTTAATTTCTTAATATAAGATTTACGATTTACCTATATTTATGTATTTCTATATAGAATTTTGTTCAGGCTCCAAAACGGCTGATTTTTTGAAGAAACTTTGAAAACCTATCTGCCATTTTTCTTTTATATACTTAGATACCCGTGCGAAGTAGGGGCCTGTGTTAAGTTTATTAATCAATAGTTAGATTGTAGTGCATACGTCATATCTGGATTTTTTGCAAATAATGTAGGCATGCACAATACAATAATCACTCATTACTTTAATTTAATCTGCTTCATGGGAGCCGATTATATAACAAAAATGTATATAATGATTTTATCAGAAACTAATTAGGAAAATTTCTTCTATCTACAAAATAGTCCGCACATAAACTTAATTTAAGCAAAGAACATCCAAACTGATTTTAGAAAGTTTATAAATGCGAAAGTATGTATGTATGTTTGTTTGGTTATCATTCCTTTGACGTCAAAACAGATCAACCATAGAACAATGGATCAACGTAATTTTTTTTTGCACAGGGATAGTTGAAGGACCTGAGTGTAGTATACTTTTACCCAGGGCAATTATCTCATTCCAATTTATCTCAATATGGAAGTTTTCATAAGGAACTTTTCTACCCATGCGAAGTTTAGTAAGTAAGTAGCAAGCTACAAAGGATAAATTAATAACAACACATTATTATTCCACAGCTTTCCTTGCTTACGGAGACGTGAACGTGATTGTTGTGGACTGGAGAGCCTTGGCAAACTCTGGTTACAACACAGCAGCAGCAGGAGTACCCAATATTGGTGAACATGTAGGAGATTTCTTGAACTGGCTTATTAATACCGCTGGAGGCAACTGGAACAATGTCCATCTGGTAGGATTCAGTTTGGGTGCTCATGTCGTGGGTAATGCAGGTCGACGCGTTGGTGGCCAAGCATCCAGAGTCACTGGTAAATATCTAGATAACCAATGCATACATTTATCCTGAATAGGTTAAAAACGTGTAAACAATAAAAATTAGGTGGGTAGTAGATTTTTGTATGTAAAAACGGGATAAAGATCATCATCCATTTTATCCTAGAAGAGGAGGCGAGATTGTGAGTGCTTCGAACATTGCTCTTATATTATCAAATTTTTACTAAAAAGTAATGGAGGACGTCCTCTTCCAGCATTTTCTGTGATTTCTGACATCATTTAATCCTTTCAATATGTATTTGGCTGTCGAAATGTTAGTCCTCAGTCCGGAGTCATTTCAGATTAATGTTGTTTTATAAAACTGTACCTACTATTTAAAGATTTCCAAGATTAAATTAAAATCTACATATCTCAAAATAATTATTTAATTCTGATAATAATGATTAATTATTGTTCTTTCGTATTATCAATTTATTTTTCTCCCACAGGTTTGGACCCCGCCGGCCCCCTTTGGTCAAATAATGGAAATGCACTAAACGGCGCATCCGGTGCTTACGTAGAAGCGATCCACACAGATGGTGGTATCCTTGGTATCTTCGAAGCAATTGGCAACGCTAACTTCTACCCCAACGGAGGCAGAAATCCTATGCCAGGCTGCATCCTCAACACTTGCTCTCACAGCCGTGCTTGGGAATACTTCGCATCCAGTGTCAGGGATAATAGATTTGTGGGACGCCAATGCAGCAATATTAGTGAAGCTCAAAATAATCAATGCAATGGAGGCACCTTCAACATGGGAAATGCTGTCCTATCCAAGCGCGGGTAACATATTTACAAACTTATAACTTCGCCCGTGGATATATTCGAACAAAATAGAATACAGCCACTGAGATAATGTAGCTTCCTATTAGTTAAAGAATTTTCAGAATCGGATCAGTTGTTTCAGAAATTACCCACTACATTAAAACTTACAAACTTTCGAACTTACTACCTCTTTATAATATTAGTACCTACAGATCTAGAAATAAGTATGTTTGTTACTCAATTAGTATCCTATTATCGAAATGAATGCAAACACTTGCACTTATCTACATTACATCACATTACATCTTATTACACTTATCTTATACATTTTATATAGTAATTTATATTTTATTATTGCAGAAGTGGCATGTACGGTCTGAGTACAGGATCCAGCTGGCCGTTCTAAATGCATCAATTATTTTATAATAAAAAGAAATAAAAAAACGTTTTGTCTCGATTTTCTCATAAATATGGATGAAAGACTGTAATTAAAAATCTTGTCAATATTTAGACTGATTTTTTATTTGTATTTCTCATAATTCCTACAATGAAAGCTGTTTTACTCTTGTCGAGACTCAATACATTTCTGTTATTAGAAATTGTTTTTGTAAGTTTGATAAACCGATACACTATGCTCATTATCTGGGATAGAACCTATCTGGGATAAGAAGTGAGTGCTAAATCAGGGTACTGAAATCAATACAAAACCATACATCATGGTAAAAACATTAACGTGACAAAAAATACATTATATTATGTAGGTATACTTACCTACGTAATACGTACTTATATTCGATATTATTTCAATAAACAGTGATTGATAAAATCAAAGGAATTTCATATCTGTAAATATTTTTTTTGTGCAATTAATTAGGTAGGTACCTATTATGTACATAGCAACAATGGGTTTCAAGATTATCTACTTCCTGCTTATTGTAATTTTTTATACCTATAAGTTTCATTTCATTAGTCCATTAGTCCAACCAAAAATGTTTGAATATGTTATATGGTATTTAACCTTAGTCCAATCCCCGGCGCGTCGCCGTACGGTCCACCGAAATCCACCACAGACTCGTCCAATTCTTGTAACGAACGGTCCTCCTAGCTAGATCATCCGGCGGCCGGAATGGGAATGTTTCGGTGATATGCCGAACCAATGTGTTGGCTACTTTAGACAGGTAAGTACATATTCAATGATTTGACCAGAAATGTTACAAATATGCATAGTATTTTAGAAAGAAATTTAAAAACATATTTCACCAATATATAGAATGGACCTTATATATTATCCCGTTAAAGTAAAAGGGCTTTCAGTGGAGACCAATTTTATATGAAAAAAAAGCGCCTACTAAAAATTGCAACGTCACCAAACATTGCTATATTCTTTCTCAGGCGTTACAGTATATAAAACGTATTGACCGCATCCGGAACGATGTCATTAGAGAAAAATGCGGAGTAAAAGATGATGTTGTGACCAAAATGAAGAAAAGTAGTTTACGCTGGTTTGGACACGTTGAAAGAATAAAGGATGAAAGATTGACTAAAAAGGTTTATATATGGCTGAAGTGAAAGGAAATGCTGGCAAAGGACGACCTAGGTGTACATACTTTTATTCAAATTGAATTAAAATGTATTGATCGACAGCAATATTAAAAGTACACACAATCGCCGAGCATGTATGAAAGGTATGATGAATATAAAAGAAGCGAAAGAGGTATGTCAGGATCGTAGCAAATGGCATTCGATAGTCTCTGCCTACCCCTCTTAGGATAAAAGGCGTGATGATAGATAGATAATTATTTTTTTTAAATGCTTTGAAAATAGAAAATAATTGTTCAATCAACGGATCGATCAATCAGTATTAGGTTGTGGCTAGCAATGTATGTATTTGTTTACTTTTTGTTTTACTCTGCTAGGTATATTTATTTGATAGTGTTTGACTATATTGTGTAATTGTAGATATATTATATTAATAGAAATAACTTTGTAAGAACATTTATATATTTATTAAATGTATAAGACGAATATCGGTTTACGTACACCTGAAAATGTCATAATATATTCTATTTGTTACTTACATATTAAATTAAATATATATTAAATAAATAAATAAATCAACGATTTCTGCCGGCAGTAAGGCAGGTAAGCAGGCAGCCCCAACCATTTACACCAAGCTGGGGCTGTCGATAGGTGTGTCCAGCATAACTATTATACTCTAACAACTCGGCCCTGGACAGCCAACGGCTCGGCGCAAACGTTAGTTAGTAAGAAAAACACGTTTCTTGTATCGGGACCCCCTTTAATTTTTCACTTCAATTTATTTTTATTATTTGTAGATATAGCGACCATTTTGTGAAACGGTACAAAAGTTACAGCCCTGTGACAGACGGACGGACGGACGGAGAGCGGAGCCTTAGTAATAGGGTTTCCGCTTGCACCCTTTGGGTACGGAACCCTAAAAATAAACGCTTAGAATTTCGATCTAAGTTCGTTTCTCAGAGACTAAACTACATTTAGGTTTAAAAAATAAATAAATTTTCATTATAAACAAAATATCAAAATATTCGTACTTGCGCCTATTAGTGTAGGTACACTGACATATATAATACGTTTCAAAAATTTTTTGGAAAATGCCAGAAAAGATGCAGAAAGTGACACAGAAATTTTCTCAAAAGGTATAGGTATAATAAGGTATAAATTCACGCGTAGTGGGTTTTACAGCAACAACTAAATTCACGAACTGCATAATGTATCTACTTATTTTTGTAAGTAACTGAAAATTGTTGGTAACTCATAAACGTATTTACCGGAAATATAGACAAAGACATGTGTGATCAGATTTTTATGCACGTGGAAACATTGAGGGGGCACCACAGATAAAATTTTTGTTTTCTCCCATAGAAAATTCATGTAGCGTTGTCAGCTGTAATGGACTGTGTGGATGATTACAGTGATTACAGTGAATCACATGTCGTGATGTGGAAATGACCTGTCGTCATTGGGGCGTGCACGTGAGGACCTGGTAAGGACTGACATGTCGTCAGTGGGAAGTGGGAGTATGATGCGGGGTCATGTAAGTGTGGTTGGACAGGCTATGTTCCTACGGGATCACCAATGTAGAAGTAGCAATACACACAATAATCCAACGACTGTGAGTAAAAGGGAATACAAAGGGGATACAAGGTGTGTCGTTGGAAAGGTGTATATAATATGTCAATCTATTAAATATTTTTATTAGCGCGATACAGGTTTCAATTTCAATATTGTGAGACCGCCACATTTGACACTAAAATTGTATGGCAGTGCATAAATTGAAAGAAAGCCGAGATATAAACCTATACGTACGGACAAACGTGTTTTCATAGAAAAGTATATAAAATAAAATAAACAGTCTAGATTTTTTAGAGGGTGAAATTCTTTCATGGAGTCTACCGCACTTCCTGTAAGTGTTTTTTTGTTTGGTCCACCCGTATAAGAAAGTTTTCCTTGATGCATGATTTCCCAAATCCTGTCTAAACTTTTCATTAAACTCTTGAAAATTATTCCAGCAATCACAGATTCACAAAATCATGTACGTAGATAAATAATAAATTTGCTTTATCTGGTATTTCAATCCGATATATTATTTTTATGATAAAATAATCAAATTTTAAAACAGAAAGATAATGGTCATCATCAAATATAAATACCTGTTACAGTAGCGCAGGAAGTGAATCCACAGCTGGTGCTAACAATGGTGTCTTTAATAATACTTTCTGTATCTATAGCACGTTAGTGTCTATTATTTTCTTCTTTTATTTTCTTTTTTATTTTTACATGTACAAATTTGCATGTTACAATGTTATCTTTGTTTCAGTGTGTGCCGGTTTTGCTATCCCCTTAATTCCAGGGGATAACAGTCACTATGTGGAAGGTGAGAGTAGATACATTTGGATGCCTGATGGCGCAGGAGTTCCTCATCTAGTGGATTTAGAAGAACCTATCGACCAATCTGTCTTGAACAACCCAACAAGGAATGGTGAAAACAATCAATATTGGCTGTTCACCAGGTTTAATAAATTTTTACACATGTTAAATAACTTTGTGTTGGTGTAATATGTATTTATTGAATTTTTATCTGTCAGAAACAACCCCGAAGTTCCACAAATAATTGTCAACGGTGACGCCAACTCTGTTTGGAATTCTAACTACGATGGCAGTAAGCCACTCAATGTGGTGGTTCATGGATGGAACAGTGATGGAGGTAGCGACGTTAACACCATGAGCACTTCCGGTAAGTATATTTTAATTATATGCTTCACCAATGTATTAGCATTACCTTTGTACTGATGTTACCAACTGACATATTTTTATAATATGCTATTTTTATTAAAAACAGCAAAATAGGTTTAGGTGTGCCGTGTAAATTGAATCAATAAGTTATTACCGAATTTATTCTGACAGATTCTACTAATCTAATATGATTTTTGTAAATACTAATAAGTTTTTCTAATTTTTTTACAACTGACATATTTTTATAACATGCTATTTTTATTAAAAGCAGCAAAATAGGTTTAGGTGTGCCATGTAAATTGAATCAATAATTTAGTTACATGATAATTGTAAATATAAATAAGTTTTTCTAATGTTATTCATATAATTATACAATATCGTGTCGTATTTGTTTGATAATAATCAAGTCAATTATATTATCAAATCTAAAGCGTCATTGTTTGATAAATTACATACCTACCTATTATGTTTGTGTTTCAAATATACGGCTGAGCCCCAAGAATCACATGATGGTCACAGCATCTCCAGATTGAACCACTTCTCTCCACAGAGCTCTAACCCGTCCAAAGAACAGAAATTATAGTTGCTTGAATTAAGGTTATCAAATACTTAACACTATTTTCCAGCTTTTCTTGCTGTCGCCGATGCGAACGTAATTGTTGTGGACTGGAGAGTCCTGGCTAACGCAAATTACATATCGGCCTCAAGCGGAGTTAGAAGTGTCGGTGAACATCTTGGACAATTCTTGCTGTGGATCTTCAATACAGCAGGTGGAAGCTGGAATAATGTTCACTTAGTTGGCTTCAGTCTGGGAGCACATGTTGTGGGTAATACTGGACGTTTTGTTGGAGGACAACCTGCTAGAGTTACTGGTAATATCTTAGTACTTAATATCCCCAATGATAGATGTAAAATTGTCCTCAATTTGTCAAAGTTTTATAATCAATTCGACGATTGACTATTTTTAACAAAGGTTAGTCGTCGTTTGAAGATGCTCAATTAAGTTCGTTCTCCATTGTAGATGAGCTGAGGATTATTGAAGACATTATAGACAGCAGTTCACTCATAAATTTGTTCAGTTAACAACATTATAAATATTATAATAATCATTATCAATAATTTCAAAAACGGTAATTAATTTTCTCTATATGGTTATTATGCAGGTCTGGATCCTGCGGGTCCATTATTTAGTGGCAGCAGCAGCGCATTGGACCGTTTGGCTGGCGTCTATGTCGAAGCAATACACACAGATGGCGGTGTACTTGGTCTCTTTGATCCATCAGGTCATGCTGATTTCTACCCCAACGGAGGTAGTCATCCGATGTCTGGATGCCTACTCAATACTTGCTCGCATAGTCGATCTTACGAATACTTCGCTTCTACAGTCCGTACAAATCATTTAATTGGAACATTTTGCAATAACATGTTCGAATTGGAAAATAACCAGTGTTCTGGAAATGGATTCCAAATGGGCAATTCTATTATATCTAAGAGAGGGTAAGATTATTTATTTTGTATTTGTAAAAGTATTTTAATATAATACGGAATTTTATATTATTACTAGCGGTCCCGGCAGACGTTGTCCTGCCCAAACGTTGGCTTGCCTGCACTACCCCTACCCCTACCCTACCCCTACCCCTACCCTACCCCTCACCTACCCCTACCCTACCCTACCCTACCCTACCCCTACACCTACCCCTACTCCTACCCCTACTCCTACTCCTACCCCTACTCCTACCCCTACCCTACCCCTACCCTACCCTAACCGTCCCTACCCCTACACCTACCCCTACTCCTACCTCTACTCCTACCCCTACTCCTACCTCTACTCCTACCCCTATTCCTAGGCAAAATTAAGTTTGGCGAAGCCGACCAAATTGAAAATCAGTACTACTAATGATCTATTAAATTACTTAAATTACATTTTGTGACTATTCAATTTGGTCGCGTTCGCGATATTATCACTTTTGTTGAGTGTCGGAACGCGACATTAGATTCTCCAACACGCACGCGAATTTTAAATTTGTGCGGTGACATTAGGAACACATCTACATTGCATAGACAACAATGAGTGCTTTTAATTTAAAATGAACTTTATTGAATAGCAATAAGGTTCAAATTGACTCTGTTATTATGGGAAAAAGAAAAGGGCTGTTTTTAGGGGTTTTTCGGTAATTATTCGAATTGTCTCACCTTTTAAACCTTCCCTGGATATCTAGGAATATTTTAAGACTAAAATCAGCCAAATCGGTCAAGCCGTTTTCATGTTATGTCGTGACAACGGAAAACGGGTTTCATTTTTATATATATAGATACGGAGGAAATTTCAAAAAATAATTCGTTTTAAACTTAGGTGAATTATTGTCAAGGTGGTTCACGCGCATTTCCTATTGACAGACCTGAAAGCAAATGACCCTACCATAGTGTTATACATGTAACATTATTACACGTTTCAGAAATGAACTAATAATGTAATTTTCTTGCAGGAACGGGTTATATATTTTATCTACGAGGATCTTTTGGCCTTACTAACCACGGAGTGGATATCCTACCAGTACAAAAAGTTGATCTCATGGTCCATGTTCAATAGAAATTAAATTCTCCTTTGTTATATACTTTTATTGGTTTTATTAAAATATATATAGAAAGAACGCTTACCTATAGTTTTTCCAGATACCTATGTTCTAGTCCTGTTTGTCTATAATTTTGTAAATTTCAATTGTCAATAAAAAATAATAAATACTTGGATAGGACATTTTTTTTCAAATAAGCATCAGAATATTACTTCTGAAAGAATGAATGTATAATATGCTATCTATAAATAACTATACACAAGCGATAGTCTAGAAAGGTGCAAACAAACACTTGTATAATAACAAGTTTCTGTAAAAGTACTTGACAATATTTCTCCGTCCCTGATACTTTGCAGTTTTATAAAGGTGCTAAGTTAATACCTAAGTTGACACATGACAGCCTCCACGTAACCACCTTGATGGGGTTATACGTAAAATATAGGATCTACTACTGGAACATAGAAAGTTCCTATAGTTTTGAGGAGTTTAATTTAGGAATAAATGAGGCTGTGGAATATTTTATTTATAACGTCTATTATTTTATTTTTTATCACAGTTATGCACAAGACATAACTTTTTATTTGATGATTGGTGTCATGAGTGTTGGTATTAATTAAAAGATACTTATAAGTAAGTACCTACTATACTACCAAGTTCTAAACTATCTATCTATTATCACGCCTTTTATCCCAAGTGGGGTAAGCAGAGACAATGTAAAACTATGTTTCTCAATGACAGCATAACTAAAATACATGCTACTAATAATATTAAAACTATGTTTCTCAATGACAGCATAACTAAAATACATGCTACTAATAATATTAAAAGTGAAATTGAATGATTGATGCTCAATCACGCCTCATTGGCTTAACGGATTTCGATGGAACTTGGTTTATGTCCCAAACATAGGCTGCTTTTTATCCCGAAAAATTGGGTGAGGAAGGGGTTTCAATATATTACAGATAGTATATGAAACTAACTTTCCGCCCCGGCTTCGCCCGTGGAAGATTTTTAAATGTGACATAAGAATTTTCGGGATGAAAAGTAGCATAAGTATAGCACTCTCCAGCTATATCTGTAAAAAAATTTACGTGAATGAAAGACAAACACAATAATATTCGTTTGAATGGATAAGTACTTTCGGAAAGAAAAATGCTATTGGCCATAGTATCGATAATTCAGTGACATTGTAATGATATCTTTTTACGAATGAAATTGTTACAAAATATTTACGAAAGGAAATTATATTCGTAAATAACACTCACGCTACCGTCGCACCATCAGTTGACGTTGCTTCCTTTTTAGATAGGTTTGTTTTTAATCTTTAATACTAATTACTCCAAAATAGTACCTACTCGATAATACACTGACGAGCAATATAAAAAAAGCCATTATCCGAATGAAAATGAAATATTTCCGAAACCACGCCAGATAGTTTTTTTACTTTTTTCTATCCATGATTTCAAAGAGGCCAGTACCTACGTAAATAAATTGTACAATATGAAACTGTTTTCAGGATACTTTTTACTTCATGAAGCTAACTTGTATGGTTTAGAAAGTATTTAGGTTTTTTTAGGCACTTTGCAAGTGGCTTTTTTATATTGCTCGTCAGTATATGTATGCAACATAGCATATTATCGTTGAATACTGTAGTATTAGTGTAGTATTTTAAATATCATGGTGAGACCTCACAGAAACATTATCTGTCAAAATAGCAACACCATTACACTTTACAATGAGGGGAATTTTAGAGATATGAATAAAATATAATTGGCCAAGTTGCGAGTACATTTTTCGTTTAGGTTTTCCTGTAAGGGGCTCTATATTTTTTTCAAAATTTTAGACTCTGTAGTTTCGGAGATAAGGGGTGAGAGATGCTTTATTTCGTATATTTTTTTTAAAATACATGAATAATATTTTTGTACTATTTAATTTTTCCCCCAAAACCGAAAATCTATTATGATTGTGTCATCATACTCTACAAATGTACCCAACTTTTTTCGTCCAAATGATCTGACAGACCGACAGACACAAGAGTTATCGTATAAGGGTTTCCGTTTTTTTTTCATTGGAAACCCTAAAAAGTAGATATTTTAGCGACTGTAAATAATAATATAAAATAAGTTAGTGACAAAAATGCGATACATCCACCAAACTCATTGTTAATTTATTGGAAATGGTGAACGCTATTTAAATAGGAAAAAATCTTGTAAGTAAGTTCAGCTCTTGTATGGGTTTTCATTAACAATTCAGCTATATCACGTTACAAGGAATTAAAGAAATATTAAAAATCAGGAGGGATTAGGGAATTTTCATTTAGTACCAAAACTACTTAATTCGTGTGCAACAATAAACTGATGTACTTATCAAAAGCGGTTAATAATATTATTGGAGATTATACAGAATTCCAGTAAACAAACGCACTCACTCGTACAATGCCTGTATTATCCACATATGTTAACATATCGAAATCAAATTTGATTATAATCAATTAGTTATTATCAGTCACCAATTCACACTATCATTAGATTAACCTGACCCTAACATTGAATATAAAAGCAATAACAACAGTTGTATGACTGCAGTCACCCCTCAATTTGTGCAAGATGAAATTTCTAATACTTGTGTTGGCCGTCATATCAGGTAGGTGAATTTATTTAAATGACATTAGATATAAATATTTAGTAAATATAAATACATAATTTTTTGTTATTATTTTAGAAGAGTTTTTATTTACATCATCTCTGGCGGGAAATATGTCAGTACTTGAATTTTAGTTGTAGGCAGTAAAAAAAGTTCTATTGTTTGTGTATATATGAAATTACATGTAAGTATGTAGATTTACCTCCAAAATTAATCATTTTGATAATTACGTGTAAGTGGCATCAAATGCTTAATAAGGTATTACACAATTATTTACTACTGTCTAATAAATATTTCTTTTTTATTAATAAATTCTTCTTACAGTTAAAACCTAGGCTCTTGTTGATGGAGAAATCACCCCTCTTCTCCATTATCTGCCTGTAATTCACCTTCCTGTTATAAAATACATTACTCTCAATCGTCAATACATTTTCATTAGTTATTTTTTCTATACAGCTTATACCTTCCAGCACCATATCTCAAAACCTTCCAATCTTTCTTTCTTTTGTAAATATAATTTAAAATAGTATACTTGTAAGAATAGCTGTTTACACGAGTTTAAAGAATTATAACTGAATTATACTTCATTATAATTTATCTATGTATGTCAATGATAAGTATTTTATAATACTAGTAGTTTCTAAAGGCCTCTACACTGTTTAAAATATTGTAATTGTCCAGAAGATTGTGAAGAACCTCTTACCTATCACTATATTCAGGAAAATAGACAAAATACTGGAAACAATATATTTACCTATAATACTTTTTAGTATCTGAACGCACTTACCTAGCGTTTAATGTTGGCATAATGTTATTTAGGAAAACACCATATTTTTCTAATAAGACCATAATATTCTTGAATTTCAGTATGCCGGGGTGGCGTTTTAAACAGTGAACTGAGAAGTGAGGACGGTCGGTACATATATTTCCCTGGAGATGGTGATGACAAATTGCACTTGGTTGATCTTGAAGAATTGCCTGACGAAGCCTTTATAAGAGATTATTTAAGAAATCCTGACAACAATGGTTATTGGCTGTATACCAGGTAAACTTCTATCATACGTAATTGAATGATAAGATATTGGCGAATATTTTTACTCAAAACTATAGTGGCATAATCTCATTAATTTTACTTCCTTATGAATCAGTTATAGCGATTATATTGTTAAACAAATACTGCGATTAAAGTACAGTGGATGAATTTGCTGATTTTAAAAATTAGATAGTCCATAAAATTTACAACTAATTATTGTCTCATACTGGTACTACAAGAATTACGAAACATTAATACATATAAAACATGGAGTCTATGCTAAAAAAGAAACAAAGAAAAGATTAGTTGAATTGAGAGATGGCTGATCGTAGTTTCGAAAACGGCCGGAGGGTGAATTGGATTGTCATGTCAAATCATAATGTTGTTTTGCTTGTTTTCCGTGCATACTCATATAGACTAGATCATGAACACATTCTAACACATAGTTATATTATATAATTAATTATTTGAAATAATTTTAGATCAAATCCAACAACCGAACAAGTGTTGCACATTGGAGATGAAGACAGTGTCAGACAATCAAACTTGGACAATAACAAAGACATAGTAGTCCTAGCTCACGGTTGGAACGGTGATGGTGGGAATTCTATGAACCGGAGACTTACAGAAGGTAAACTACTTTTTTAAATAATTCATCGTCTACGCTAATAAAATTTCTTACCTCGTAACCAGAACCCTGAATTTTTACAGAAGAGAGTTTGTGTGAGGAAAAAAGAATACTGTGTAGTGATTTTTCCTAAGTAGCATGCAAGTAAGTATAGTTAATTATTTTCGCTTTTGTAACTATTATTAAAATTTTCAGCATTCCTCGAAAGATACGATGTTAACGTAATAGTACTGGATTGGGGAAGACTGGCTAACCGTAACTATGTGACGGCAAGGAACGGTGTACCACCTGTAGGTGAAGCATTGGGACAATTTCTTGCTTTCCTGAACAGTCTTGGAGCGTCTTTCGACAAAATGCATCTGATTGGATTCAGCTTAGGAGGACATTTGGTTGGTAGTGCAGGTCGCGAGGTCAACGGTCAAGTTAAGAGAATAACTGGTACGTAAATGTTATGTGGCTTATATTCCCAATGGAAGACATGAAGTCAATTATCTTCATTCCCAACCTGGTTTTTTTTGTTAATTTATGGCATCTTCTACTTATTTGACTTCTTGCTTTTTTTTAGGTAGGTAGATTTTTTTTATATTTGATTGATTTTATTATTAAAAATTGTTTACATTAAAAATCTCAAAACTACAAATTAAAAATCTATAAAAAGTATAATTTTATCTAATTTATAATTGTTGTCACGCATAAACAACTACATGTAGGTATGAAAAAGCAGCAATCTCAAACTATTTAAATCAATTTTCTAATATTACTGATAAATTTAATCTGGGTATTACAAAGATTATTACTCAAAATTAATTACAGCTGGCAACAGAATTAATATAGAAGTTATTAATTACTGTTATTATTTCTTTTATATACCTATCTATTGTTAGAAAGAGCATTTATTCATTAAAGCCAAAATTTAAAGTACCAAGACACTGCCGAAAAGAGTATATAATTTTAATTAATTCATCATTATTAGTACTATTGAGCGAATATTCCAAGAAGAAGTAATTCAGAATCTTTTCCTCCACTTCACCTTTAAACTTCCATATTATTTATTACAGCCCTTGACCCTGCCGGTCCACTATGGAGTGAAAACAGTTTACGAATTCGGGAATCTGACGGTCAATATGTAGAGATCATCCACACAAACACCGGTCTTTATGGGTACTCCGGTCTAGCTGGTGACGTTGACCATTACCCAAATGGTGGAACTAACATGCCAGGATGTTGGGTTAGCTCTTGTTCCCATAGTCGGGCACATGAGTATATGGCTGCTACCATCCGTCACAACAATCTTCACGGCAATGAATGCGATACTTTGAGAGACGCCGAAAGAAACCGTTGTAATGGAAATCTGTTTGAAATGGGCAATGGTGACACTAATAAGAATGGGTAAGATATTGTATGTTATTTTTGTGTTGTTGTATTGTTTGGTTTTGTGTGTATATTGATTTCTTAGCGTAGCCAAAATTTCAAAATGTTTTGTTTTCTTTCTTCACGGGTCCCGAAACTGTGTTACCCAGGGAAGACCCCACTTTTAGCCGATGGTATTTGTTAAGCTATAACTAGTGGCCAGTTCAATTAAAGTATATTGATATGGAAAAGCCTCTAAGTGTAATTTGTCGGATTATGTACTTACATAAGATTAAATTTTTTTTTTTAAATGTCGTTGACGAAAACATTAATCAATGATGTTGATCTGTAACTTGATTGCTTTGGATATTTAAAATTAACTAAAACTTTTTTACAGAAATGGCATATTCCGTGTGAATACGGGACGCAACTACCCATACTAAAGCTGACATGGAATGGATCTATCATCAACTATTTAATGAAATAAATTGAGCATAATTCTTAACAATTATTTTTATTAAACTCTAACGCAACCTACAAACATATTTTTAATAGTTTAGGAATGTAGAAGTTAGAAGCATTATCTTTATAATCCCATCAATCATTAGAAGACACACTAGAGTCACCTTCGCTTCATTAATGCCAATTTAACTGAAAACAGCAATTATTGATCCACTAACATGGTGCCATTTTTCATCTCCATTGAATTTTTCTGTAACAAAATAGGAAATATTCAGCCACTTAGATATTTTTACTTAGACCTAATTACTACTGCTAATGAAACTAATATGAACCAACCCGATTCAGTCTAAACAACCAAGGTCTTAACATAGGTGCATAAAGTACGGGGTTGTAGACTTGACGACTTCTTCCTGGTCGTAAACTGAGAATACTTGCTACCAACACCGTGACGACACACCCAAAGGCCATGTACCAAAGATATGATATTCGGTAGATATATGGAATGTCGCTGTAACAAAAAATAAAATTGCTTATAAGTAAACAATAAAATATAAATATGACAATTTTAGTTTAGACACTCAACTTTTCGGTTAAAGTAGCTGCTGTAGTTGGTGTTGGAAATATATATGAACAGTTGTCTGTAACTCTTGCTTTCTCGTTAAATACTAAATCTCCACGAGCTTGAGCAAGCTGTGCATGTGTAGCAACCCACCAAGCTGCTCCTAGTCCCACCAGACCTCCGTAAAAGGTACTCTGAAAAAGAATATTTTATTGAAATTTTGGTTCGATTCTAAAACTCCGAATCATCCTGGATGTCCTGCCTGTGCCAGAGAATAGATGAAGCTCAGTTTTTAGAATAATAACAAAAAGGTCTAGTGGAAAAAATGCTTCAGACTGTGTGTAGAAAATTAATCAACTTACTGTAGCATCAATAAATGGTATGAACATACCAATAACAAAAACTCCCAATTTAGGTCCTATTGTAGCTGACGACAAACTCATTGTCAATTGTAACACTGATCCAAGTCTTTCCACTACAAAAACTAAAGCTGTAAAAAATTTGTTGATAATAATTATAATGTTAAAATTAATATTTTTTGATGTAATCGATTGCAAAAAAAATACTTAACCTAAACAAAGAACCCCAACTATAACAACTACTCCTCGGATAAGTATTTGAGTGTATTTATGAGATAACTCTTTGAAAAATGGTTTACAAAAATCTTCCAAAACCACAGCTGCCATTGAATTGAGACCTGTTGATAACGAACTGAAAATATAAACAATTTCAATATGTATTTACGATGTACGATTAGTTAGCCTCAAAAGTGACATCGGTTAAGTGGTGAAGACTTATTATTAGCTGAGAACCCGAGGGCGCCGTCCATACTTCTTCTTAAAAAAATTCATAGGTTAATAAATCAACAAGTAGGCTTTCCACTACCTATTCTGTTCGATAAGGGTATCTCGCAATTCTTATCAATGTCTTACGCAGTGATTATATACTCTTTGAGTGTCTCTGTCAACAGCCGTAAGGTATAGAGACCGCAATGGATAACTATGTGTAAAAAATAGAATTATGTATTGATTAGATATTACCTTAAAGCAGCACTAAATACACCAGCTACAAAAAGACCGGGCATTCCAGGCCAGTCTCCCAAAACATCCATAACAAGCAGAGGTAACAACTGGTCTCGAGTCAAAGCTAATTTAGAATCAAGAGGATCACATTCATGATATCTAGCATATACTACAAGACCACTGTAGCCACATACAAATACATTTATTATAATTCCAGCCAAGAAACCCCACATAGCTCTGAAAATACAAAAAAAAAAGCCATTTTTGGTGATTGACTGCGCTAGTAAGTAGTAAGTGGGTAGGTATATTGATTTAATCGGAGCATGAATAATACAAAGATGAAATGAAAATATACCAGCATATAACCTTCCTCAAGAATTGGGAAATCAAATGCAATGCATATAATTTTTCAAATCCGACTCTTCAGTTTTATTATTAGTATAGATAGATTATTATGTAAATTATGTGAACATATTTCATGGTAGAGCGATACTAATGAATGCTTTTATTTCATACACTAGTAGTTGCCCGCGACTTCGTACGCGTTGTATTAGGAACACAACAATACACCACTTAGTGGTTGATTTACGAACAATCCTTTCTTAGTGCACCACTACGCACCTTCCAATTTTCATATTTATATCTTCAGTGGTTTTGGCTGTGCGATGATTTGTCAGTCAGTCAGCGACACGACGATTTTATATATTTAGAAGTATTCATAAATTGTAATTTGTTTGAATTATTATTTTCAGAAAATATTTCTCTGAGACGTTGTGTACTTGTTAGTTATGTACTTGTGTTAATAGAATGATAATGAAGTTCTATATTTTAGAAAATCTAATTTCTAAAGTTTCAGCTAATTATATTACTCACCTGACACTTGTTTTTAAATCTGGTAAAGCTAAAAACCTTTGCATCATTGCTTGACTAACGGATATGCTTCCTAACCAATAAGCTGTCGATCCAATACTTAACGACCATATTGTGTGCCGTTCTGTCATATCCAAACTAAACCTGGAATACACAAAAGGTGCGTTAGTGGCCGAGTGGTTAAGACGTCTGGTAATAACTAGGCAGACCACGGGTTCGTTTCCGGATCCCGGCCATGTTGCAATGGGTTTTTTTGTAATAAAAAACTTATATAATCCGACAAACCACTTTTCCAAGTCTTCCGCTGGGTACCCTGGGACGGTAACTCGGTTTCGGGACCTATAAGGCAAGCCGTAAAGAAAAAAAAACATCAGTTATTATTAAGGGATGGTCTGACCATTGTTGCAAATAGTCCGATAAATAAATAAATATTTTTTTAATCAAGACCATCACAATAATAAAAATAAAATAAACGTATAAAGAAATTCACATGGATTATGTAAACTCCATAGTCTATGTGCTGCTCTACTTTATCAAAATAGCTTATTTCATCATCCTTTCATCCAGATATAACTACCTGTTTTAGGAGCTTCATAGACATTTAAACAAATTACAAAGAAAGTAATCTAATCTATATTGGTATTTATCATTTTGGCGTTGATGCACATTGTCATGTAGAACTATACCCCCCACCTTGAAACTTCAAACGGAACATATTAATTCTGATTATCGTTCACATTTAATATATGTACTTAATAAGATTATACATTTTAATTTCAGCCAAGATCTTGACAACTATACAAGACAAAATAATATCACGACCATTTTTGCATAAGCATTTCGGAAAGTTTCAGTACATGCATGATTAGATAAAAAATTGCCTTATAAACAGGACATGACGTGCTTTGGCCTCAAACTATGCATATGCTATGGATACCAATAACGGTAAAGGCACCTAGATAAACCATTGTTTCCCAGAGTGGTCTAATATTGGACCCCATGGGTCGATTTCGTCTTGAGGAGGGTCCATATTATACATTATAAAATTCAATTGCAGGTACGGAGAATAAATCGGAAAGGGTCTACGGAAACCTCTGCAACCTAACTTAGTTCTACTAATATTATAAATGCGAATGTTTAGATGTTTATGTATTTATTTATTAATCAAAAAACATTTTGTATGTTGTATGTACATTATCCGACAAACCGTACAAAGAGACTTTTGCATCTACATACCTTCTGAGCTGGCCGACAACGGTGCCCGGGAGCTGTTTTTTTTATGATCAGATTTTGATGAAACTTGGGGATTAAAACATAATGCTACTTTTATTCCGGAAAATCTGGAGATATGAATGATCTGATGATGAACAAAAAGATCATAAGGATTCTACTTGAATGAGTCTTATAAATCCGTGTTCAATAAATAAATATAATTACGATGGTAATTCTATGCGTCCACTTGCAAAATTTCTTCTAATGACTTCACCGAATCCTCCGACCATGATTGATCCTTTGACTATTACAATAACCATTGCGCCAAACATTGATATTGTTTGTATCACATCTGTCCATACTACTGCTTTTAAACCACCCTGAAAATAAAATAATACCTAAGTATACGAGTATTCTTTTTTATTATTATACAAAATCTGTATCTATACTAATATTATAAAGAGGTAAAGTTTGTAAGTTTGGATGTCGGGGGAAATCTCACAAACTACTGAACCGATTCTAAAAATAGTCTATACTTTATTTTTTTCAAAATAACCACGGGCGAAGCCGGGGGCGGAAAGCTAGTCACAAACAAAAATATACAATTATGTGAGGTAATGCAGCCAGAGTTGTTAGAAACGGATCTTTTCAAATTTTGCTTCTTCTTTGTAAACTTTTCTTGTATAATATTATAAAATTATCACAAAAAAATGTAGTAAGTGAAAAATAATATTACCATGGATGTATAGAAGATGCAAACGAAACAAACTATAGGCGTGATTATGTGAATATTGACGCCTGTAACTGTAAATAAAAATATAACACTAAATTATATCACCTACCCCAATGGGACATACATCTACTGATTACTGGTACGGAATTTCATCTAAGTATAACTACCGTCCTGGCGTACCTACTCAGCAGAAGACATAGGGTCACCTCATTGAGTCAATGGCATATTATGGAGGCTATCTGACAGTGGAAAACTCCATTGAAATATTTGCACATATTTATACTTTACATTGTTGCTTCTTTGTATTTTATATGACTTCTAGACTTTAGCTCAAAAGTTACCCTTGTCACAAATTCTATTATTACAATCGCTAGGGCATCAATACAAATATAGGTTAAATAACAAATTATTGAGTATCATCCATCAAATTATAATTATTATGATAATATCAAGATTTTCTTTGATATGTTTTTACTTTGACGTCATGTTCATACCTATATCAAGTACATACCTTGATTAAACGCTAAAGCTGGTACATATATTACAATTGGTAACCAAGCTATCTGAAAATAAAAACACGTTCATTATTAAAGTCTATACATTTAATAGTTTTGATTAGCTTAGGTTAGCTGTGTAAGCTGTGTTCATATCATTATTCTAGGTCTAGTAAAAAATGTTTATATTTAGCATAAATAAATATACCTACTTATTGGTTTAGAGTAGGTAAGTATATTATCGGTTTGTTGTGATCTCATTGTTTTGACTACAACTTAATTATATTCATTGTCAAATATCAAATATATATCCTGCATATCAAAAATAATCTAAAATCTAAAAATTACCAGAAATACGGTGAACAACAATGAACCGAACACTCTCATCCTTTTGTCAAACCGTAATTCCAAGTACTGTAAAAATACATTTTAAATAAATTAGAGATGAAACGAATTCAGAAGCCTTGTCAAAAAACTCATTATGCTCATTTATGATTGATACATAAAAGTTTAATCTACAATGGCCTAATGTGATTTTAATTATTGTTACTACACTTTATTAACTATACAATATAAAAACACAAAATAATATAAAAAAACTTAAAATAAAATTTAAATATTAAAAATAACTAACCAATGTCCGTGTGAATCAGTGGCAAGAAATAGGATGGTATTTTCATATAGTTTATTTTATAGAAATGGATAAATACATACTTCATAGGCAGATGTGACTTGTAATCCATGGAAGACAGGTAGAAATGTGTACGAAGTTATAATTGACATAGTGATAGCACCAATCAATGTAAAGAAATATGATGTTCCATAAATATACAACTCTGTTGGAGTTCCCAATAAAGATATGCCTGAAATGAAACTAATTTGCAAGAACGTTAGCATAGGTGTGTTGTTACCTACTACAAATTATATCACATTCATACTCGTAATTAATGCTCATAAGTTTTTAGAATTATTGTCTGACTGTATAGATGTTAGTCCAGAATAAAATCTAAAATTGCTAAAAGACTTTAGTACTAGAATTTTACTGGATTGTACCTCTAGTAAGTATTTACTATAATTGACATTTGTATTGCAGTAGGTATAAGTAGTAGTTTACAACTTGCTCAATAATAAAATATTAATCAATCTCATTGATAACTTAATTAATAACTAAAATCCCCGCCGCGTCTGTCTGTCTGTGCCCTCTTCAGGCAAAAACTGCTGAACGGATTTCGTGGTTTTCACTATTAGATAGGTTGTTTCACCATGAAGGTTTACGGGTATTAAACATTTAGTAGCTGAGCATTAATAATATAAGTAAATCAAGTCGGGGGGAAAAGTGAGTTTTCATGGCGTATGCTGTCTAATCCGTCAGAGATAGTACAAAATGATTTAGGAATGAATTGTGTAGAATGAAGTGGTCTACAAAAGTCTGCAGTGGCATATATGTATCTCTAATGGATAAGTAGTTATAAGTGTATTTATGTATCTACATATCTTTATTCTATCATTCAATATCAACTTTGAACTCGTTTACATTATGTTTAACTAGGTGTAACGTGCCGATAATTATGTAAGTATGATTGAATTGATATGCCTCTACGGCTTAGGAGTACGAATAAACCTCTTGTATAAAAGATACATATGCATGCTCACGCATTAATTGTTTTTGGGATAGACAAAGACCAAGGATATCCACTCATTGCGATCCTGGCATACTTCCTTTGCCTCGTCCACTTCTATACACTTACCTCGCTACTAGCGAAAATGTAACAGGAACTAAAGACATATTTCTTCCACCCATCAAGTAATCCTGGGCGGATTTTTGTTTTTTAATAAATCCAAAATACACTCCTACTCCGCCGCATATTGACAACATAAACACAAAAACTAAATAATCTATCCACATAAAACGTTGAAAGGAAACCCTCACTTGTGATACATCTAATTTTTCACTTTCTTCATCCATTATTTTAAATATCTTTTAGTACAGTAGCATCTGCGAATGTACCGATAGATGTGAACTGAATAATAATACAAAGGGAACAGATAAGTCTTACAAGCCTAATTTTTCAATTGTCTCCACCGATTTTGCTATAAGTGGATGATCTAATGGTGGACATCCGTAGCCGTTCGTACTTTCGTAGGTAGAATAGTGTCCTTGATAATACTTGAGGAGATCTACTCCTAATACTAACGCACCGTAGACAGAAGGAATAAAAAAATTATTTGAACTATATTATTGTAGATGGAAAAGTCTCTTTGTACGGTATTTCGGAAAATGTACATAGATAAAAACCCATTGGTACATGGTCGGATGTGGGTTTTTTTATTAAATTGGACCAACTCTTAACATTTTTATAGTCATTTTTTTCCGAAATAAGTCAAAATTAATAGTTCATTTCAGATCTATTCCAGTTAAAATAATATTATGTGGATCACATAAACTGTAACATTCTAAGTATATAACTGCCTTCATTGCGACTTAACTTCCTTTTAACTCCCATATTACCATACATAATTAAATTGTCTATTTCCTCAAAAATATTGTCTCGAATTTCAAAATTACACGTTCTATGTTGAAAACTGTTGCCTAATGATATCGTCCATCACATCATGCGGTCAACATGTCATAAAATCATCCGATCAGTCTATTACTAAACATGTGTGCGACACGCCTTCCAAAGATTGTTATCTAGAGTAGATTAGGCCTATAATTTGTTAATTGATTTAGAAATAGTTCAAAAAATTACAACAGATAAGATACAAGAACTTTCTTGGATTCATAAATATTTTTTACCATAATGGGCATTCAGGCATCAGGAGACGTATTTCTGAAAACCGTGTTTGGTAGGTACTTACCTCTTAGTTCAGTTTGACGGATTTTGAAGGTACCTATATAAGGTGACGCTGTTAAATTGTTGTTACTTTATTAAATTATAGTGACATAAATATATCCCAAAGGATGTCCGGAATGAAAAAGTAGCCTATATTTAACTCTCTAGCCCACTGTGCTGTGCAAAAAATCACATCGATCCGTTGCTCTGTTTTACGTGAAAAAAATATAAAAAACACCCTTTCGCATTTATAGTATTAGTCATTGGCATGCCCCAAATAATATCCATGAGTCATGACTGAATATTTTTTTTCTTGACCTTCTATTGAATAGAATCTATTCAAACCCAGGACGGTCTGCTAGACTAATTCTATGTAGTCCAAATTATTATTAGTAAACTAAAAAAAACAATACACTATAAAATAAAATAAGGCATTGTATTTTTTTATAAATAATTATCTTATTTATTCTTGAATACAAAATCTTCTATTCATTTGGCAGAAGCTTACTTAATGTTAATGTATTTATTGCAGAACAAAGCACAACTAAGTTTCTATGCTATCTTCACATTCCTTTATTGTATTCATGTTCAATGCAGTTGAATTGTTTTGTTTATATAACTGAAATAAAAAAACATTTCTTGTAAATATACATATGTCATTTAGATTTGACACCGAAGGTACTAAGTTCAGTCCTCCCTCAAGCCAAAAACACTTAGCACCAGTAATTTGTTTTTTGGTCGACATTTTGTGCTACGGATGGCACGTAAAGTCAACGTCCACACTTCGTTCAATGGAAACTAACACATTGTTAGTTAGCAATACCATATCTCAAATCTATCAACTCTGTACTTAACTGTTGCTTTTTTATATTTATGTTTTTTTTTAATTTTAAACAGATTCAGACTATACGATACGCTAAGCTTATAAAAAACAGAATGAAAATTAGAGTATTATCCATCAAAATATACCTCAACAGAGCTGGCTACTCGTTAGGTATAGCCTCACAAATACTATCAGCTAAAAGAGGGAGACTTGGTATTCCACTGAGTACCCTGGGCCAATAACACGGTTTCGGGAGCTGTAAGGCAAGCCGTGAAGAATAAAAAGTCTTAATACCTTATTGGACTCATAAGCTTGAATAAAACGATCATCTGAAGGGTGTGGTGGATCTCTGAAGATATTTCGTAGTTGTGGTGCTAAAAGTTTAGGTGCCGGCGATACGTGGGCTTTTCCTCTCCATTGCAAAAACCAAGATACAAGACAACCGGTTAATATAGCTATTAATGCACCTGACACCGTGTACCACATATATGATACTCGAAGCATAGGATTTACATAATCCCTGAAATAAAGAAAATTGGTTTGGTAACCAGGTTTTTTTGGGAAACGAATTTTGCAATGGTTGTTGTAATGATGGATGGATGGAACATTAGCTCTGGCGTAGTTTTTTACCTATACCTGAAATAAAAAAACTTAAAAACTACCCAAGATATATAATATAACCTTTCTGAATACGAACATTTTTTAATATCATAAATATGACTAGATGTAGGGTACACAAATAAATAGGTACCTATCCCAAAAACATAATAAAAGATCTTGATTATTTGCACCTCTGAATTTTAAAAAAATATAAAAATTTAATGTCGATTTTTGGAAAATCGGCCGCCATTCATGTTCATCCGGCCCTGGTACAGCAGCGATAAAAAATATTGCTCACATATTGATATCAAAATAAGAACGAAGCCGTGAATAATAACGCAATAAATCTTACTCCATGTGATTATCTATCGGTGGTCCAGGACTAGGTATAGTAAAATTATACGTGCATCCAACAGTCGTGAGAGGTTTATGCGGGTGTACTATTTGACCGCGAGCTATAGCCATCTGTGCAGATAAGCACCACCAAGCCATTGATATGAGACCGGTGACACCACCAACTAAGGCTCCCTGAAAAAAAATGTCCAATATTAATTAAAAATGGCTATCAGTTATCTGACTTTACGACCGTGTGATAAAAAATAAGGTAGTTTAGATATTAGAAAAGGGTGGAGGGAAAGAGACGTCGAGAACGAAGCCCCAAACGATGGTCCGAGTGTCAGAAAACCTGGACACCTCTATTACCACAGCCTTTTATCATACAGAGGACCGCAGCCGATGGAGGAAGATAATTGAGGAGAAGCTGATGAATCACAATCCTCAGTAATAGTAGTCCGGCTGTGGAGAAGTATAGTTATTCGCAATTTTCAGTTAGAAAATAACTTAATTGACATCATTGGTAACTATAATTAGGATATATCTAAATTATATATTCACATTTCACGTACGTATAAAAAAACACTATGAGAAATGGACATAATAAAAAATAACAGATATTTTCGTCGGTTAAAGAAGTGACATAAAATATTTAGGTCCAACAGGCTTGCCACCTTTTCTGTTCAATATGGACAACTGGCAAAAAAATTACACTGCTACAGGTATCTCTGGCCACACCGCAAGTCGCTGTACTTTATGAAACTGTCTTTACGCGTGCCCTCCGAAGAACGAAAATTTGTTGTATAGCTTTTCATAGCAAGTTCAACGCACTAAAAACGCCTTTTTTATGAATTTGAGTGTCAATACCGTAGCATCAACCCAAGGCATAAGGATCCCCATGGTAAAAACTCCAAGTTGCGGTCCCATTGTCATAGCTTCTAACGTCATGGTTAATTGAAGAATAGTCCCCATCTTTTCTACTATAAACACTAAAGCTGAAACAGAAAATAAATCATAAAGTGGTCTTAGCTCCTGTAAAGCAACGTACAGAAAGGTTAAATTATAGATGGGTGACCAGTTGTACTAACGTCCTTTCTTAAAATACCTCAATTAGCCTTAAACATAATAAAGACTACCTTGGGTATGGGAACCACATGTTCTTTTGTAGAGATTTGCATTTTTTTTTATTATCTCACCCTCACTCGTCTTCCAATTGGTTTATCCAGGATATAATTCAATCTATCTTTACGCTAAATTTCATTAATATGCGTTCAGCCTTAACATTTTTTTTTAAATACTACTAAGTAACATAAATTCCCCTTTTCTTCTACACAGACCCCGGTTTGACCCCGGCCATGTACAAATGAGTTTTTATAATTAAAAACTTATGCAGATAATCCGACAAACTGGTCACTCGTTAGGTATAGCCTCACAAAACTATCGGCTTAATACCGCTGGGTACCCTGGGACCGAAAACACAGTTCCGGGAGCCGTAACGTAAAAGGATATAATTTAAAAAAATCTTATGAAGTTCTTCGTAACCTATTCGTAGGTTCGTAGCAGTCACGAGAAAAGCTTGCATGATTTGCTGGTTACGAAATTCATTATAAAATAAGGTCTATAGGGATGTTACTTTATTTTAAAAGAATCGATTTTGTCTGCCTACCCCTATTGGTATAAAGGCGTGCTGATAGATAGATAGATATATAAAAGATTTTTAAATTACCAAGACACAACGCTCCAAGGAACACGACTACGCTTCTCAATAACCAACTTGTCTCTTTTTCTGAAAGTGATTTCTTAAAGAACGGCTTATAGAAGTCTTCGAGTACCACAGCAGACATAGAATTTAAACTTGTCGATAGTGAACTGAAAAATAAATTAAAATCTTAAATAATAATTTGTCGGTGACTGTAAATTATTAAGTTTGAAGTTATATATTTTTTTCAAATTATTCAATTGTATTTAAAGATCCTGAATAACTTCTGAACCTAATTTTCATGAAAAGAATACGCGAGACCTTCAATATAATTGACAAAATTATATAAATAAGAAATCTTAAATCACTGAACCAATGTTTCTTCAAATATGGGAGGTCTTTTATTTTATTGATCAACAAAATTGTTTACCTAAGAGCGGCACTGAATATACCAGCTACAAAAACACCAGGAAGACCCGGTATGTCACCCAAAACATCCATAACTAACAATGGCAGCAACTGATCCTTTGCTTTAGCTAGCTGGGGAAAATATTTAAAATAAGGTTCCAGATATAAAAAAATACAATTAAGAATTGTTCTAATAAATGCGGTTTTTGTGTAAAAAAAATAGTATAAACGAAGTACCTTTGTTTGAAGTGGATCACAGTCATGGAATCTCGCATAAATTAACAATCCACAATATAAGCAGAAACAATATAAAGAACATATTCCGATGCAGAATAATACTAAGGCCCTGAAAGAGATTTAAGATAAGAGATGTATCCAAAATATTTTCACAATATGCATATTATAATGATTTAGATGATTTTTTTTGAATATATTATAGCGAAGGATTATGCCAATTTTTATCACATAGAGTAGATTAGTAAAGCTGTTTAGTCGGGGTGGAATGGAAAATACTTTTTGCAGGTCTATTGTTTTCGTTTTCGTATATTCCTAAAAAATCTGTAGTCCACATCTACTAGCTTTCCAACGTGGAGCCCATATTATCTGAAGTTCATACAAAAATCCCATTGAAAAAGCGTTTTTAGTTTTTCCCGAATTTTTCAATTTTCCAGGATACTTTTCCAATTTTTCTTTCCTTAAAAACCTTAACTTTTATTATTTTTTTAAAAACCTATTTCATTTAACTATCTTGTTCTTTTTCTTTTATTTATAGCATATATACAATAGTATCACTATATATAAAACAAAGTCTTGTCTGTCTATTTCCGATTTTCTCAGAAACTCCTGAACGGATTAAATTCTTGTTTTCACTAGTGTACCTACATAATAAATCACTGACCATTTGGCGTTTCGTAATGTAGGCAATGCTAAATATCTTTGAACCATAGTTTGGTTTACCGCATTCGCTTGTACCCAATATACCACTCCACCAAAAACTAAACACCAAATTGTATGTCTTGTTAGAGGACTCGGATCCCAACTGAAAAAAAATTGTTTAAAAAATCTTAATACTTCAGTATTTTGAAATGTGATGGCCACGTTACCATAATATCCAACTAAGACTAGATACAGTTTGAAAAATATATTAATAATGACGAAAAAAATGATCACACAATCCATGGTTATCAATGTCCACATTTCGCGAGTAAAAAAATATGTGACTACAGTCACTAATAAATAGGGATATTTTTCAGAGTATGCGATCGCGCTCGAGTTCAATTTCTTTAACTTGACCGGCCAAACAATAATGCACTATAAACAAGCCTTTTGGGCTTTGAGGATATAATCTGAGAATTTAATTGAATAATTTTGAATCGTACTCTTTAGACATATGACATATTTACAACATGGATACAAATGTGTTAATTTAGTAGTGAAATACTTCAATATAAGAAACTATAGTTTGTAAAATATAACTTGATCACTATGACAGCTGTCAACAAAGTCAATTATGTGACTTTATACAAGCGTCGAACAAATAACTATAATTGTGCAATACCAAAAATGATTAGTTTTCTTGTAATTACAATTATAATTAACATAGTGCTCGACATTTAAAATCGAGTAAATGAAAAGAAAACGTGTTGACTTTGACAGCTTTCCAAGCACTTTGACATCTATCATGGGGATCGAGCTATATTTTACAGAGAATATAGAGTCTATAGTACAATTAATCCTAAGTCCATCCTTAGTTACTTACTTAGGCATCTCAATTCGGCCACTATCCATATTTCGTTGCCATACTACAGAAAATCCTCCAACATCTATTGTACCTTTAACTGCAACTAACACCATCGCACCAAACATGGCTGTTATTTGTATGACATCTGTCCATACCACTGCTTGTAATCCACCCTACAAATGTATCATCACATCTTTTATTACAGGAATGGTAGGCAGAGACAATCGAATGTCTACGAGCTTGACATACAATTTTTTCACCTTCATTATTCTCACACCTTCCTAAATCAACCTCAAGCCGAGGGCGACCTCTAACAGCATCTCCTGTTACTTCTGCCAAGGATTCCTGTTATGTCCTTTCCTTTCAATGTAACCAAACCTTACAAGCTTTACCTAGAGACTGCATTTCCACTGCATTTATAAATTTTATTTTATTAGAAAATTTCCCCAATAACAAAATGTAAATGTCGTCAACTAAGTATATGTTTCTGAAGTAAAAAAATAAATCGTAATACTTACCGCACTGGTATAAAAAATACAAACGAGGCATACAATAGGTGTAATTATGTGAACATCGATACCAGTTACTGAAAAGAATTAGAAGTCAAGTTTTACAATTTACAATACTGTGAATATAAAAAGGCTAACTTCGCCATCATAAGAGAATCTTTAAAAAGTATATTAAATTAGATGACGTCTCATGTTGGTAAATTTGGATAGGTCCAACGATTACGAGGTTTCATTTGAAAAATAAACTTATTTACAAAACTTCTCGATGTAATATGGCTGTGGAATACCAACCAAATAAGTAATAGAAATATTAAATACCCTGTACCTACCTAAAACTAAAATATAATCATACCTTGATTAAATGCCAAAGCTGGGACATAAATTACAATAGGAAGCCAGCCAATCTGTAAATCAAACATTCTATTGTAATGGAATTAGAGTCTAGAAATTGTAACTAAATGTTATTAGGTAAGTATGGAATTACTTACCAATGTAAATGTAAACAATATTGAACCAAACAATCTGACTTTGTTGTCAAATCTCATTGATAAGTACTGAAAAAGAAAATTGTTAGAAAAATAATAAAGTTAAATAAAATTCTTCTCTCGTCTTCTTAGTCGGCATCTTTATTGCTGAAGGTCGTGTCTATCATGAAGACGTAGAGTTCATCACTTTCTGGACAATACGCCACCATGTGTCCCGGTCCTGAGCAGTCCTCATGGCATCAAGAGCACATTTTCAAGGTTGTCAGGGTGTCTGTCTGTTAGCAACATGGCTAAAGTAGTTGAAGATGCGTTAGAACCAGAGAAAGCCTTGTCGTTACGCGGAGAATGGAGACATTCGTCCTGCGAGCGGTATATGGAATGCGCAATGCGTCTCCAATACCAATTCAATTTTAATTTCAGACGAAAAAAGCAAAACAAATAAAGTTATGTTCTTGTTTCTTATAGAAAAGTTGGCTGCCGTAGTTCCAGTTAAAAAAAGGCTCTGTACACTCCACATACGTACCTCATAATTGGATGTGATTTTAAGATCATGGAATACCGGAAGGTATACTTGAGTCATAATAATAGACATCAACATAATTCCAATCATTATATAAGCATATTGTGTTCCATGCATGTAAACTTCCGTAGGTGATCCCAGTAGAGTCACGCCAGATACGAAACTGTTGAGAATATTTATTTAAGTAGATTATTTATTAAAACTAGAATAAAAGGCCATTTTACTAAGCAGTGATCCAAGGTCACTCTACTAATGCTAGAACAAGGCTCAAGGCTCAATCCTGGGGCCTCTTCTCTACATTCTATTTGTAAACGACATGGATAAGTGTTTTATCCATAGCAACTTTCTAATGTTTGCAGATGATTTAAAAATATATCGGGTGGTGAAAGACACAAAAGATTGTGACCTCCTGCAAGAAGACCCAAATAGATTCGCTATTTACTGTAAGGATAATGGGCTTCAGTTGGCGTATGACAAGTGCAAAATAATTACTTCGTGAAATTTCGTTCACAAAAAATAAAAACAAATTAAACCATGTCTATCACATTGGTGGACACTGTGTTGTGAGGGCAACCCTTATCCGAGACTTGGGCATTACATTTGATGACAAACTAATTTTTGACCATCACATAGACTTAATATGTAGCAAAGCTTATCAAATGATGGGGTTTGTCTTGAGGTCAACAAAGTACTTCATGATTAAATCCGCTCTCATTACACTTTATTGCTCCCTTATACGTCCTCATCTTGAATACGCGTCGGCCATCTGGAACCCCCATTACTCTGTTTACATCAATCAGGTTGAAATCATACAAAGAAAGTTTCTAAGAGCCCTCCACCATAGAATGAGTAACGGATCTCCACTGACGGTGCGACCGCCTTACGCCGAACTGCTTGAGTCTTTCGGGCTGGCAAATCTTGCTGATCGCAGAAAACTCTTTGACGCCGTGGTACTATACAAAATCTGTACCAGTCTCTTTGACTCCCCAGATCTTCTGGCGCAGGTCAACTTCAGGGCAAACTTAAAAAGAACTCGTACACTTGACCTGTTCACAATAGCTAGATCGAAATCTAACGCGGGACTCAGAGCGCCTCTTCGCAGGATATGCAAGCAGTATGATGAAGGTCTGGTCTCGGTTGACATATTTAATCTTAATTTGCATAAATTTAAGAAGTGCGTATGTAGGGTGTTGGAGGGGTAGATGGAAATAATTGCATTGTTTGTGCTACCCTATTTCTCTCTGTATGTGTTATTGTTAGTTTGTTTAGAATTTGGATTAGGTATAATATGTTAATGTCGTTGAATTTTTCTATAACTCTTGGTGGGAATAATTTAAAGGGTAGGGCACTTTCTCACTTATTTTTTATTTTATTATTCTTATCTTGTGTATGTCTTTTTTATTATTATTATCTTGTGTACATAACGTTACCTACACCTTTTGTAAATTCTCCTTGTAAATAAATAAATAAATAAATAAACAATAAAATGTTAAAGTTAAGTAATAGCTAGGAATATTAAAAAAGTACTGAAGTATTGAGATTCCAGAATCATATTTAGGTTCTATATTATATTGTAAAATAGCCAAGAATAAGTTAATACGATATAGTTTATGATCGTGCTTCGGAAGGCGCGTAAAACATCTGCACTTCTTCTAAAAATAACAGATATTTACGTCTGTTAAAGAAGTGACACATCTAGGTCCATTAAGTGCAGTCTGTTCAATATGGACAACTGTCAAAAAGTGACACAGTTCTGGCCACACCGCAAGGTATAATGATCGTGAAGGTGTGTGTGTGTGGTGTGTGTGTGTGTGTGTGTGTGTGTGTGTGTGTGTGTTTTTTTTTTTTTTTTTTAAAGAGGAGGAAATACATTTACGTATTCAACAGGCTTAGGTGTTTCGCCTGGATATGTCGGACTCGAGGGACTGTCGACAGTTAATACCGACTAAAACCTCCCCTTCCCTCCAGCCTCTGTGTGTGTGTGTTTGTGTGTGTGTGTGTTTGGGATTGAACGATTGAACAAGGAACCGATAACTTCGTAAGTATCACAAGTAGGGCATCATTTAGGTGCTTGACGAGTAACGTGTCATTAGGGCAGAGCGCAGCGGTATTCAATTTAATTATAGCATTTTTGGATTTAATTCTGTTTTTATGTGAATTTGGGTGAATTATATAATAATAAAAAAAAGCTGTAATTAGCATAGAAGATGCGAACTAAAGATCGTAGCAAATGACACACGATTGTTCTGCCTACCCCCAAAAAAATGGATTTATTTGAGGCGTTTGGTGTGAAAACGATGGAACCGTGGGGACCTACGGCCTTATTCATAAACGTTTATTAGCAACGTTTTTGTTAAAATGTGTTTTGTTTCTTTCTATTATTAGTAAAGACAGGTTTGTTAGAGAGTGACAAAACATATTTTAACAAAAACGTTGCTAATAAACGTTTATGAATAAAGGCCCTAGAGTACAAGTGTACAACATAGTTAGTCTGTTCAAATAATAGAAAGCTCACATGACCAACGGGCTCTTATTTCGGTCAAATAATCTCTCAGTAGTCAGCGATTTACATGTTTTTTTAATTAGTAGTAATAAATATAATTATAGTTTAGTATTGAAGATAATTTTAGCAACAATTTATATATGTGAATAACAAAGATTCACATTCATTCATTTGAATAAATTACATAAAAATATAATAGCAACTAGGCCAAAAACAACAATAAAAGAATACCTCACCTTGCCACTAGAGACATAGCAACAGGTACAACCTTCATATTCCTACCACCTAGAAGGTAATCTTGTTGTGTTGTTTGTTTTTTCATAAACCCCCAATAAACCCCGACTATGGCACTCACAGCCAACATCAGCACAAACACAACATAATCGACCCACGTAAACCTCTGCATTTGATGGACAATTTCGCTCACTTCACTTCCCTCCATTTTTTTTATTTATGTTACTAAATCATAGCACTGATTCCACTGGCACCCTACGTTCAAATGGTACACGAACCACAAGTTGGTACAATCTGATCCAATGAACCAATTACGATAATTCGCAATTTAAAGGAGGATGTTGCGAGAGCCCCTCAATGGCATCATGATTGGAGTAGCTATAAATTGTGAACCCACGTCTATGTACCATATGACATTGGATACATTGCTCATTCTTATAATATCTACGTTTACCTTGCGTCGATTTGGGGGGCCTTTTATAAGATCATTACGACTTGTATGTATATTAAGAGGAGTAGGCAGAGACAATCAAATGAAAAAAGTGAATCGGTTTAAAATAATCCTTGAGTATTTTTACTCAGTACTAGCTTTCTGCCCCGGCTTCTCGCGTGAAACTCATATTAAGTTACATCCCATATTATGATTTTGAGTTTATAGAGAATAAGCACTTTTTTCCAGGAACTTTTCAAATTTTTCTTCCCTAAAAAACCTTATTGATTAGGTAATTAAAAAAAATGCCAAATCGGTCCAGCCTTGATGGGCATACCAACGAAAAGCATTTAACTTTTATTTACTTACTAGCTTTTGCCCACGACTCCGTCCGCGAAATGGAACATTGACAAAATTTATCTGGACAAACAGTGTTGTTCTATTTTCATTTTTTTATTTTTTACTATGTTACTTAATAGTTTTTGTTTAAACACCATTTTTCTATCTCTAATAGTATAGGTAGACCTTTAGGCCCTTCATCACGTCTTCCAAGTCACCAGAAATCCTTCTTAAGATCACGTCCTATGCTAAATGCCAGGTAGATCAGACCAAAATAATATTTTTCCCATACAAACTTCAACACCCTGTTGCACCCCTCTATAAGGGTTTTATTGAAAACTCCTATTAGGTACACTTGTTTTATTATTTGTTTTGAAGAGTATTTGTACCAAGTTTCAAGTTGATACACGCAGGGAATACGATTTTCCATACAAAGAGAGTTAATGGCTCTCATGAAGGCTCTTCAAAAAGTACCTAAAATTTCCCATTCCTGCCGCCGGATGATCTAGGCGGATCGTTCGTTACAAGAATTGGAGGAGTCTGTGGTCGGTTTCGGTGGACCGTGCGGTGACGCTCTACAATAATGCCTAACTCTGCAAGCCATAACTCAACAAACCCTACAGCTTGGTCAAAAAGTATGGCTTGGCCGTTTCATAGAATTATTGCATGACACAACAATAAAGACCAGTGACTTAATTTCTTAACATAAATCCATGGGAGTGCCTGTGCGACCGCCGCGAATCCTTACTCGTAGCGTAGCGCTAAACAGCCAAGCCAGACTTTTTGACCAAGATGTAAGGTTAGTAGAGCAACAACTCTACAAGGTCTAGCCTTGGCAGCCTGTTTTACATGAAATGTTTTTGGTAGGATTTCAACGGTTACGGTTTTTAGAAAAAAAAAATGGATTTCACAAGAGCGAAGCCGGGGCGAAAAGTTAGTACATTGTATAATCTTGTGGGGTAGCTAAGCTTAGACTTCTGGGTACGAGATAAACCTTTTTGTCCACACTGTTCTCAGATTAGAATAGAAAGATGGCAACGATAAATAATTACTCTGTTTTGATGAATATCTAATGTTCCTCTTATCTTTACGGTTATTGTGAACTGAATACCTGAAAAAGGGTATTCACGAACCAACAGACATCAAAGAGAACCGATTAAGGGTTTCTCAGTGAGATAATAAAAAATATTCAAAACTAATGAGTTCCTTAACAGCTGAATTTGGGATTGAGCTTTATGACCTATTCACTATTCACAAAACTTAATATTAACTTATCATTTAGGATGAAAAGTACCGTAATAATATGGTCTATCAAGACTAGATCTGTGAAGAAACTCTAGGTTCGTGGGTTCCAAATGCCAAACAGTTTATTAAAAGATATACCTATCCTTACGACTGATCATCTACTCAGATGACAAAAGGGCTGCGATTCGGCGGGGAAATGGTGACATGACATTATTCTTGCCACTACTCCACTCGGACCTGGTTCATTTAGTTCTACCTACCTGAAGTATGTCTATGGAACATTAATAAAACAACATTATGTTATTACAAAAAATGTATTTTATTTACAGTAGTACATTTACCTAAATTAATGACAATTTTTATTAAAAATACTTAATTACATTAAGTAGGTACTTATTTTATTATCAAAATAACCTAAGCACCCTCATTATTATTGGTAATAAACAATAAATGTATATCTAATAAAATGTCTTCATCAAAAACAAAATGAATTATGGATACGTCAGAAATGTCGGAATCTGATGACTCCTCACTACCGGCATCTGATCCAGGGTTTGAATCTAAATCAGACAAATCACTATAATAATCATCATAAAACTGCATATTTCTGTAACTCTTGTCAATAACATAGCTGTAGTACCGCTTACAATATATTTCGAAGTTTCTAAAATTTCTTACCCATCCCGACATTAAACAGAAATCATTGAATGATTCATAGAAATCAAACATTGAAAGACCGTGTTCTTTTGTAAACTTTATCAGCCCTTTGTTAATTAAATCTTTCTCATCAACGAACGGTTTACCGTTGTTTCCATTCTCAGCCATTTCAAAGGAATGTCTGTAACAAAAAAATTGGTTTAAAACATCTGAAAAATTTACTACTGAGGATATCCTAGATGAAATCTAAGATTTTTTTTAAATCAAAAAATCTCTAAATAGGATTAATGACTACATACCTATTTGGTATTATAAATTTAAATAGAAAAATAATTATTTATAGTTGCTTCGTTAAACGGTTCCTAAATTGATATATTCTATAATAAAAGCCTTCATTCGAGGACGTATAAGAGTGCACGTAAGCTTTCTGAAAAAAAATTTTTTTTCAAAAGCTATAGATCCAATCCCGATATGCTTGCCTACCTAATTGGGAACAAGTAAATGTGTGTGATACTCTTAAAAAATAACCTAGGTACAGCCAGAAAAAAATATGAAAATAATTGAAATATTACCTTTACAGTTGGCGGCGAAGAATGCTGTAGGTATTATTCTTATTATTGAGGAAGTTGTACTCCGTCTTCTCTGCTTACTTCTATGCGATACAGGCGTGATATATGTTTCTCGAAAATTAAATTACTGATAAAATCACTAAATTGTACACTTTGTTAGTACAAGACTTGCACCGTATGGTAGCAAATGTTGAATGAGGATTAAACTGAAATCACATTTACAGGAAGGCTCGCTACCCCCACTATATTTACATCTATTAGGGAAAAAATGCAAAGCAAATGCTGCAAAAGATCGTTAGCTAATTGCTTTCTTTTAAATTTTGATGAATTTGTTTGGGTAATTATAAGTAGCTAATTAAAGTTCAATGTGGTATTTTATTTTTCATAACACATTGTATTTTATAAATAACTATATTTCGCTCCGGCTTCGTCCATGATTTAAAACCCAAAAAAATAACAACTTTCCCGTTTTACTTACGAATGTTGCTTTATTTTAAGAAACCATATTTTTGTTTACTCAGTTGTAACTTTCTATTATTGAAAGAATTTTTAAAATCGGTTTAGGAGTTTTAGAGATTGCCCCCATGTTACCTCTTTATAATATTACTTGGTATAATATAGAGAACCTAGGTACCTAGCTTTGGCCCGCGACTTCGTCCGCGTAGAATTGGGAACAAATAAAGAAATTTTGGGATGGAGTGTGTTAATCAATTCAATACTTACCTTTTTTCAGAAAATTTCAAATAAATCTGAATGAAATAATAAGTATTTTAATTTTATTATATTAATAACTACATTTCCGCCCGGTTTCGCCCGTGGAGACAATACAAAACCATCTTAGAGGGTGATAACACTACAGATTCATTACTTATTATAAAACAAAGTCCCCGGCGCATATCTCTGTCTGTCTGTGACATTTTCACGCAAAAACTACTGAAAGGATTTATTCACTAATAGACAGGATGATTCACCGAAAAAATTACGAGTGTAAAACAGGACCTATTATCAGTATAAGTGAATCAAGTCGGGGAAAAGTTATCACTAGCGAGTTTTCATTTCGTATGCTGTCCAATCTGCACGAGATAAAACAAAATGATGTAGGAAAGACATATGTGGAATAAAATTATATACAAAAAAGTCGGCGGTAAAAATCTCTAATAGGTAAGTAGTTACAAGCATATTTATGTAGATATTCAATATGTTGTAAACCCAAATTGTTTAATCTATGCCCATGCTAAGCCGGGGAACGGGGTCGCTATTTAATATAATAAAACAAACTTAAATATATGACAATTTAATAATTCCAAGTTTAGTTACATCATTATGAAGTTGTAAGGGTGTATGTTTAGTTAAGTAAATTAATTGCAGGTAAAATTACAATAGCTAGGCATTCCTACCTATATTGATATTATTCCTACCTATATCAAAAGTGGTGCGAAAAGTAATAGTACAAATAGCAGAACAAAATTGGTGAAAAGTTGTTCAACTCGACTTGTAGGCCTTTGTAAATCATACCTCAAGAAATACATTTGTAATTATTTTTAAACTTCGATCATGGAAAAAGGTCTAGGACTATTTTCACAGGACTATATAAACAATTGGTATACAAAAAATCTGTTATGTATTAAAATGTATTTGACGAGAATGCAAAAAGTTACAGTAAATAAAACCATTTCCAATTATAATTAAGGGCCGTTGGTCAATGTCATCTTATAACTGTCAAAAATATGGCTAATCTCAGTCACAATATGACCTTGACCAACAGTCCTTAATACTAAACAAATGTAGATACAAAAAATAATATAAGTTAAACAAAAATGTCTCCTAAAAAGTAGCTGTATTGTACCATTTCTCACTAAAGGCACAGTTTTTACAAACATAAACTTCTTTGAATGCCAAGAATTATTTACAAATGCCATAAGTGTTAAGTAATTAATTATATCTACTATGTAAGGTTGTTAGTTTTACAGTTATACATTGATCTAAAAACATATTCACTACAATTTATTACAAAGTTAAAAGTAAAAGTAGTAGTAGTAAAAAGTTGTGGCTTCATTGTTTTGTCCCAGTCTATAATTAGAATAACACATTTGTTAGAAAGACTTGAAGTGTATAAATTTTTACAACGTTTATTACAAGTCATATAGTTCTAAAAATAAATCATATAAATAATCCTACCCCATCGGACGAGGATGAAGTTCTACTGCAACAAGTGCCTGAATCTTCTGAATCAGAATCGATTATTAAATGGGCAGAAATAACAAACCGGTAAAATCGATAGCAATACTTTTTAAAATTGCGATAGTTGGCTCTCCATTGAGCTATCAAACAGAAATCTCTGAAAGACCTAAAAAAGTTCTTCACGTTTAGGCGATAACGTCTTGTGAATTTTAAAAGCGATTTCTTGATACGATCTTTCTCTTCATTTGGTGGGGGCCAGTACCATGTGTTGTTCAAGAAGTCGACTACATCTCCTGGCTGTACCTGCAATAATAAAACAAACATTTTAGAATTTAATGTACTTAAGTAAAAAAAAAACTGCATCGAATATGAACTGAGAGTGAAATATTTTTTAAATCGGTCTAGTTAGTTTTCGATACATACCCTATTTTTTTATTACTAGCTTTCAGCCCCCACCCCTCCCCTTATATCCGAAACTACTGAGTATACAATTTAGACAAAAAAATCGGAAATATAGGGCCTCGCTCATAGTTTACAGGAAAACCTAAACAAAAATCCTGTCTTAAAGTTCTCATAGAACATAATGGTATGAAACCGAGTTCGACTCGCTCTTGGGCAATTTTTATTTTAATTTTGTGCTACTACCTTTTCGAAAACAAAAAGCTTGTCATCTGCTTGTGCATCTTTAGCGAGTCGCGGTCATAGGGTTAGCGCCCACAGGATGTAAGTTTTAAACAAGTAAAATAGGTAACAATAAAATTACATACCCCTTCCATAGTATCGCGTTCAAAACAAACACTTGTTGTATAAAATTCAACTTTAAAGAATTATACTTTTTTAAATATATTAAACTAAATTATTAAATTAAATAAAATTATTATTTTACTTATTTAACAGTACAGAAATATGTTTAGTCAATACAGATGGAGAAGAAAGAATGGCTGAAAGGTATCTATCTCTTCAACTTTCAAAGAAGACTCGCCAACAAAAGAAACTTCTCAATAAATAGTTCATTATTAAGTTTAACAATAGATGTAATGAAGGAATGTAATGAATACCTTTTCATTTAAATAGTTTAAGGATAGTTAATTATTACCAGGTAGTAATTTTTCTGTAACTATGACACAGCATTAGGATAGTACGTACGTAGGTACTATGCACATATTCAGATACATAGAACTGCTATACTAAAAGATCTGTGGTCAGATACTATACTATATTATATATATATATATACTATATATAGATATACTAGCATTCCGCCCCCGGCTTCGCCCGTGGACATTTACGAATATCTAATTGTAGCTGACCGAAATGAATAATATTCGATCTCTTTGGCTGTATAAAGAGTTCCTTTTTAAGAAGATTTTGATTTGACACATTCTTTACTTTATATTTGATAGCTGTTTCCCACGACTTCTAATTTCAAAATGTTGGCAAACATATACACTTCATACACTGCCCACCCCGTTCCCGTCGTCATGCCGTGATAATAAAAAGTATCCTATGTTACTTCTAATACCTCCAAGAATATATGTGCAAAATTTCATGATGATCGGTTAAGTAGTTTTTGCGTGAAAGCGTAACAAACAAACTTACATTCGCATTTATATTAAGAGGGATGCGTATAGGTATACTTGTATAGAAGATTCACAAGAACATTACAATTTTAGGTTTTGCTTTTGATGATTTACAAGGTGTGAAAGTAAGATAAACGTAGGTACTAATACCTACCTTTATATCGAAAAAAATCTGGCATTTAAGATACACAAAAATAGAATGGCTAGGGTTTTTTTAAAGTAGGTTAGGTTTCTTCAAATTTTATGGGATAAAGGTATACCTTACATAAATGCAGTGATGTAGGTACCTAACTAATTCACATAAGTATATACCTAAATACATAGAAATACATAATTCGACAAACCAAACTTAGAGGCTCCATCTAAATACCTCAACAGAACTGGCCACTCGTTAGGTATAGCTTCACAAACACCATCGGCTAAAAAAAGAGACTTAGTCTTCCACTGGGTACCCTGGGACCTAAACACGGTTTCCGTGAAGGGGAAAAAATAGGTATTAGTGTATATGTTACGGGCTAAAGCCGAATTAACAGCACATCTAGATGTGCCCGGGCAAACTGCGATGTGCTTGTTGATTTTGGTCAAAACCGTATGACATACATAACTCCGACCTTTGCCCGGGCAAAACTTAGTTGGGCAAACGTCGATAGAAAGTTACAAACACGTGTAAATTGCCCCGCCCGTGACACTATATTATGTGATTTTTTTTAACGTCGAAGAAAGTGTATGTTCCTCTTTTGTTTGTATTAGGTATAGGTTCTAACATTGTACTTTTTTTTAAATAACCTAGGTACTCGTAAGTTAGGTGTGCAGCATAATTTAAGTTGAGCTACTGTAATTCTTACCTCACCAATAAACATATTATTTTAAACTACAAGCGTTTAATTTAATTATATTCCCTGTGACCCCTGTGTAATTGTGAAAAAAAATATAATGATATATAGTATATTAATGAGTTATATTGTTCTTCGGGATGTGCCCAATATGACCAAGGCAAGTGGCGATCTGCCCGGGTGGCGCGCTTTCAAGCACACTCTGTAAGCAATCTCGATTTGCCCGAACAAATCGCGACGACACCGATATCGACTTTGGTCCGTAACATAAGAAGACATAATGTTCATATTTATAAGGATAAATATTATTTTTGACACTTGAAAACAGAGGAAGGGAGCTTAGTTAAGCTGTTGCGTACGCCCATGATGAGGATTGAATGATGATGTTGTGAGTAAAATAGAGAAAATTAGTTTGCTAGACATATTTAAAGAATGAAAGAAAAAGGATAAAATATTTACTTGACTACTTTCAAGGATAGAACCCTCTGCGCACGAGTCAAACTCGCACTTGACCGTTTTGCCAGCATTATTAAGAAAATTCTATAGTCTCTACATAGGGTTCTATGAGTGTTCATAGTGTTTAAAGATGTAGAAAATTTGGAAATTTGGTAGGTAGTTGTCAAGAATTTAGGGCTAATATTATTTATAGACGAAACGGAAATGTTCATTTTCCGTCCCGGCTTCGCCAATGCAAATTTTATATCATTGCAAAAAAGGAAAGAATGGAAAATTAATCTATTTATCCTCCAAGTTTCAACCAAATCAAACAACAAAACTTAATATTAGTATTACAAAAATCCATTGCAGTGCATAATTGCAAGTTAATTAACTCTGATCAAATCGAATTAATTAGTTAATTGATAATTAATAAATTACTTAATAAAATTAAGTATTTTAAATGGTTGCTTTTATCAGGGAGTACGTATTATGTCAATAACAAGTCATGACGCATGCCATCATCGCCAAGCAGAAACCGGCTAAAAAATAGAATAAAGTTTTTTTTGGATACCCTAATCTAGTATATAAAAAATTAATATATTATTATTTATTTATGGGAACTTATGTATATCAAGTTAAAGTTATCAAATAGCAGAATTTGGGATTGAACTTATGACCTTTAAAACTAAATACTTACTTTCAGGCCATGTCATTTGGGATTAAATGTACCGTAGAAAAATCATGACTAGACAGATAGAAAAGGTATGATGAATATTAAAGAAGCGAAAGAGGTATTTCAAGATCGTAACAAATGGCATTCGATGTCTCTGCCAACCCCTCTAGATAGATAGATACTAAATTATAAAGAGATAAAATAGGGGTAATCTCTGACCTACCAAACAGATTTAAAAAATTCTTTAAAGAATAGAAAGGTAGGTACACCTAAAAAAGCTAACTAAATTGTTATTTATTGCGTTTTAAAAACCAACGGCGAAGCCAGGGCGGAAAGCTAATTATTTATAAAATACAATGTGTTATGAAAAATAAAATACCATATTGAACTTTAGATAGCTACTTAGGTATAATTATTATTGCCCAAACAAATTCATCAAAATATAAAAGAAAGCAATCAGCTAACGATCTTTTGCAGCATTTGCTTAGGTTTTTTTCTCTAATAGATGTTTATATAGTGGGGGTAGCGAGCCTTCCTGTAAATGTGATTTCAGTATTTGCTACCATACGGTGCAAGTTCTAACAAAGTGCACAATTTAGTGATTTTATTAATAATTTAAATTTCGATCACGCCTGTATCGCATAGAAGTAATCATAGAAGACGGAGTACAACTTCCTCAACAAGTTGCAATTGCAGAATAATACTTAAGCATTCTTCGCTTAAGTTGTTAAGGTAATATTTCACAACAAACAAACACACCTTCACGGCCTTAACACCTTGCAGTGTGGCCAGAGACAACAGTAACTGTGTCCACTTTTTGCCAGCTGTCCATATTGAACAGAACAGGTGGCAAGCTTGTTGCTGCACTTAATGGGCCTAGATGTGTCACTTATTTAATAGACTTAAATATCTGTTACTTTTCAAAGAAGTGCTTTACGTGCCCTTCAAAGCACGAGGAGTCGAACAAAGCACATAATCTTAAAGAAAATTTGTGGTTGGCATTTTTGGAAAGAATGGTTACTTATTTTCTTATTTTTTTCTAGCTATACATAGGTTATTTTTCAGAGGATCATCCACATTCATTTACTTGGTCCCACCCAAACAATTAGGTAGGCAAGCATGTCGGGATTGGATTTGTCACTTTTTGAAAGAAACTATTATTTTCAAAATTCTCCTGTTCTTCGGAGTGCACGTATTATATAGCTAGGTTTTATGGCTCCAATGAAGGCTTTTATTATAGTTATATTAGTTTAATAACCCTTCCACCAAGAAACAACAAACAATTATTTTTTCTTGATTAATTTGTTGCAGTTGATTCATGCGACAGGTTTTCAGCGGTTAAAGTGGTCATAAACACATGTTGAAAATTATATGATTACAAAAAAATCATATACCTATCTTACAAGGATATCCTTAGTTTAGCAGTCAATTATTCAGAAGTTTTAAACCGATTTTTTTTTGTTACAGAAATTCCCTTAAAGTTAGAAACTCTAGGAATTTCAAAATATATTGTAAGCGGCACTACTATATGAATATGCAGTCTTATGCCGAGTATTACAGGGATTTGTGTGTCTTTTATTCAGACCCTGAGTCGGATACCGACAGTGATGGTTCATTAGATTCCGACATTTCCGACGTATCCCAAATTAGCTTCGTATTTGATGAAGATATCTTGTTAGATATACATTTATTGTTTATAGAGTATAGTAATGAGTGCAGTGTTTAGGTTATTTTGTATTTTGAATAAAAATTGTCACATGATTTAGGTAAATGTACTACTGTAAATACAATATATTTGTTTTGTAAGAATATAATATTGTTTTATTAAAGTTCCATAGACAGACCCTAGATTTTTTTAATAATATAATTTAACAATAATAATATAACTTAATAATTAAAAAATCTCAAAACTACAAATTAAAAATTTCTTCCAGAGAGTCCGAATCCGCTGCCATAGTGCCTAGAACACATAGCGCGTTACCCTTTTGAATTTCTATGCGTTGTATGAAAAAGTCTTTGGAGCGTGGATCGCCGGTCTCCGTTAGAAGTATTTTCCCGATTAGCAAAAACCTCTAATTAATGTACACTGTTTGTATGTGTGTATAATGTAAAACTGTATAGTATATCTAGTCTTGATATTATTACGGTACTTTTCATTACAAATGACATGGCCTGAAAGTAAATAGGTATTTAGTTCTGAATATATAGGTCATAAGTTCAATCCCAAATTCAGCTCTTTGATAACTTTCCTAAGGTATTAAAGGAACTCCTTCTCACTTAATTTCTTTTTCTCTTCTCTTCTTCTCTTAATGTTATCGGCCCCAGGGTATCCAGCGGAAGACCAAGTCTCCCTCTTTTAGCCGATGGTATTTGTGGACCTAATAGCAAAACCGTTGGTACATGGCCGGGATCGAACCGACGTCCGCTTAGTTAATACAAGACATCTTAACCTTTATTATATAATATATAATATACCATATATCTATACTAATATTATAAAGAGGAAAGATTTGTATTTTTGTATGTTTGTATGTTTGTTACGAATAAACTCAAAAACTACTGGACGGATTTTGATAATTATTTCACCATTGGAATGCTACATTATCCCTGAGTAACATAGGTTATATACCATCACGGCATGACGACGGAAACGGGGTGGGCAGAGGTGAACATGACAAAAGCTATGTATGAAGTGTATGTTTGCCAACATTCTGAAATAGTCACGTACGAAGTCGTGGGAAACAGCTAGTAATATATCAAAATCAATATTTGTCTGTTTGTTTGTTTGTTTCTTCATATTTTATAGTCTCAAAAACTACTGGACCGATTTGAAAAAAATATTTTGCATTTGATGGCCCAATTTTAGGGGAAGGTTATTTAACTAGGCTATTTAACATCACGGTACCTACCCAATGGTGTAATCTAGCGACCCCGCTTCCGGCATCGCACGGGTAGATATGTGGCCAAGTTGCGAATACGACTCGCGCGATCAGGGTTACTGGTTTTCCTGGTAAACTATTTAGATTTTTTTTTTAATTTTAGACTCAGTAGTTTCGGAGATAGAGGGGGGCGATAAATATTTGTATATTTTCTTTAATATAATTTAAACTATGCATTTTAAATTATAGAAAAATATATTTATGTTCCTTATAACGAGCCCTAGCTTTCATTTGATATGTCACATGATGCACCAGAGAAATTAATTTTGTACGTTTTAACTTTTCCCCCAAAAAAAACCTCCAAAATCGAAATTTGATTATTTACGCTATACGTCCGTGATTGGGTCATATATAAATAAGCTGTGACAGACTGACAGACAGAGACAACAGTGATCCTATAAGGGTTTCCGTTGGTTCTCGTTGGTTTTTTTTTTTTTTTTGGGAGAAAGGCGGGGGAAATGCTCATGCACACCAGGGAAGTGGACCCTGGTAGTGTCGGACTCCTGCCTTAAAAGCGGCAGACCTACCGACTAAAACCCCCTCCTTTTTTCTAGGTGTTGGTGGATTGCAGACCACGCGGCGCTAACGGGATACGCTTTGTGGCCCGTGATGTTTTACTGACGTCAGCTCCTAGTAACTCCGAGCCGTCAACAGACGATCCTGACAGGTTGGAGCCGCTACTCCGTATTGCGGGCCACCCCAACAACTCAGAGCTGCAGCTCCATGCTGCCATACAGACAATCTGGACAGCTCGGAGCCCCCGAAGGGACAGCAGGAATGTGGGGCTGGGAAGTTTTTGGGTTGGAGTTGGGGGCTGTTACCCTGGACTATGGCATGAGTGCTTAGTCAGGGTGGTAATGTTCGAGTATCCGTAGTGCAATTGCGATATAGAACCACACTTGCAGGTAATGGACAACTCGGAGGAAGGGTGCCGCTTAGCTTCACCGTGGGTAGTGGGCGCACACAAACCCACCACCACAACGGCTACTAAGCCCCCCCGCCATCGACAAGGCGGGCACCCACGGGGGGGGGGGTTCTCGTTGGTTAGCGCATCACTTGCGAACGGCTGGACCGATTTGGTTAATTGTTTTTAAAACATCACAACAACAAACAACAACAAAGTGTGGCCAGAGACACCGGTAACACTGTATTGTATACCTTTATCCCGCATAACTTTTTATTTTGAAGAAAGTAGGTTACTTTAATAAAACCCTAGCCTTATTTTCTTCTTATGTATCTAAAGTGGTATAGTACGTTTATCTTACTTTCACACCTTGTAATTCATCAAAAGCAAAACCTAAAAATGTACTTTTCTTATGAATCTTCTATACAAGTATATATACCTACTATCTATATAGCAAATTGTATATACTATCCTAATGCTCTGTCATAGTTCTATAATAATTACTACCTGGTAATAAATAACTATCATTAAACTATTTAAATGAAAATGTATTCATTATATCTAATTGTTCATTAGTTATTGAGAAGTTCCTTTTGTTTGCGAGTCTTCTTTGAAAGTTGAAGGGGTAACTTTCAGTCATTCTTTCTTCTCCTTCGGTACTGACCTGACGACATATTTCTGTACAATAAGTAATTTAATTTAATTATTTAAAAAAGTTTAATTTTTATTTAAAATTTGAATTTAATACAAGTGTTTGTTTTGAACGTGAATACTATGGAAGGGGTATGTCATTTTATTGTTACCTATTTCCTTGTTTAAAACTTACATCCTGTGTGGTTAACATACCTAACATTCGTTTCCACTCGAATGTCAAAACGACGGGCTCGTATCAATGGCCACTCAAGGAATGCCTGGCTCGAGAATGTCAGGACACTAGAATGCCATGCAAATTGCTGGGTCTGGCAAAGACAGTACACGGATTTTGCAAAGAAAGATGTCGCTGTCCTAAGTATATACTAACCCCTACGTGGTCATTTCAAAAACTAGAGACAATTTGATATGGGACTTTATTAAACTTGTTTGTCTAAGGTAGAGTAGGGTAGTTGTATCAAGCAAGATAATACAAAAACTATGTTTATGTCTCGTTGCATCGTACGATGTACTATAGTATCTATGTGTGTGTATTTTTTTACTTGTCTTATTTGGTAAACAAATTTTGCATACCTTTTGAAATAAGTTCTTTAAAGACGTTATATTAACTATTTTACACAATAATTAACATTTTTAACCTATTTACAGAAATAATAGTAATATTTTTAGAACGGTTGTTAAAAACTTTACAAAAGAGACATGCAAAGTTTACTAAATAAGAGAAATACACTTTACCTATTATAAAAATAATAAATAGCTTCTAAATGCTAGAAGCGCAAAATTAAAATAAAAAGAAGAGCGAGTCTTACTCGCGTGGAGAGGGTTTCGTACCATTATTTTCTATAAACTTCGTTTAGGTTTTCCTGTAAACTATGGGCGAGGTATATATTTGTTTCACGGGTTGCCATTCAGCCCCCGAAACCGTGTTACCGTCCCAGGGTACCCAGCGGAAGACCAATTCTCCCTCGATTAGCCGATGGTATTTGTAAGGCTGTACTGTACCTAACGAGTGGCCAGTTCCGTTGGAAAAGCCTCTAAGTGTGGTTTGTCGGATTATGTACATAAGTTTTTAATTAAAAAAACCATTGGTAGGTATGGTACGTGGTCTGCCTAGTTAATACCTGCGAGGTATATTTCCTATTATTTTTTTTTTAAATTTTAGACCCAATAGTTTCGAAGATAAGTGGGGGCTCAATTTTCTTTAACATAATTTTAAAATTATTAAAATTTTTTTTTTTACTTTTTATATTTTCTCCTACAATTCGGTTATTACATCGGGTCATCAAACTCAGCATAATGTACCAAATTTCAACCATTTTCGTTCAGTAGATTCAGAGAAAATAAGCTGTGACAGACGGACAGACACATGAGTGATCCCATAAGCCTTATGATAAATATTATGTACAAAATCCTAAAAATAATATATAATAAAATAAATATCCTATAATTTTTTTTACTATTGCAAAATTTCAGCTTAATCTCGTTGATTGAAACTGGTATAAAATTCAGTAGTAATATGTGACCTATCCATAGTAACAGGTGAAATTAAATAATTAAAAGCTTATCTAAAATTCTAAAATGTTTGTTTTATTATTGCAGATGCAGCGGAGAGATATAGTCGAATTCTTGAACAGCACATCACGGTTCTGGCCCCCACCAAATGAAGAGAAAGATCGTATCAAGAAATCACTTTTAAAATTCACAAGACGGTATCACCTAAACGTGAAGATCTTTTTTAGGTCTTTCAGAGAGTTCTGTTTGATAGCCCAATGGAGAGCCAACTATCGCAATTTTAAAAAGTATTGCTATCGATATTACCAGTATGTTATTCCTGCCAATTTTATCTCCGATTCAGAATCAGAGGATTCAGGCGCTTATTGTAGTAGTACCTCATCATCGTCCTATGATAGTGACGATTTTTAACCGCCGTTAATAAAGAAGGAGGTCCTCAATTCGACTTTTTTTATTGATGGGATTATTTTTAAGATGTGTTTTTACACTTATATGACTTATAATAAACGTTTGTAGAAAGTTATACACTTCAAGTCTTTCTCTAACAAATTTTAATGTGTTATTCAAATGATAGATGTATTCAGATAAGTTTAGGTTTGTAATATCTGTGGCTCTAGTGAGAAAAGCTAATAACAACTTTTTAGGAGAAAACATTTTTTTTTATTTTAGATTAATTTTAGTATATTTGTTTAGTTTTAATTATTATAGGAAACTGTTGTATTACTGTAGCTTTTTGTAAGAGAGCCTTCAAATATTTGTATGTCATTCATTTTTAAATAATCTAATTGTAAATTGTAACCATCTCAAGGCCTTTTTCCATGATCAAGGTTTAAAAATAATTACTAACGTATTTCTTGAAAAGGCCTACAAGTAGAGTTGTACAACTTTTCAGCAAAAATGTTCTGCTATTTAAACTACTTTTTCGCACCACTTTTGTAAATTTTGTGGGTCTAGTATTTATCAATAGCATAAAATCGAAATTACAATTCGATTCGAATTATACCCTTTCTCACTAGAGGCAGAAATGGGTTTGACAAATAATTTAATTATGTACTTACTTTGCATAAATTGTAATTTTAATATAGGTAGACATGCCTGTCTATTGTAATTTTACCTGCAATTAATTTACTTAACTAAACCTATAGGTATTTTAAAATAAAACGTGAGTACCTACAATCTTACAACTATATAATGATGTAACTAGGTACACTTCTTGTAATTATTAAATTGTCAATAAAATTATTAATACTTATCTATTTACGTTTGTTTTATTATATTAACTATCGACCCCGCCCCCGACTTAGCATGGGTACAATATGGGTTCAGAACTATTTGAATATCGACATAAATACGCTTATAACTACATACTTAGCTATTAGAGATTAGAGAGACTTTTTTGCCGGTCCTAAGCCCGAACGAGAAAAGAGGAGGATTGTCCGCGAAAGACGTCAAATACCTACCTACCAACATCCTGGTATACCCTCTCTGTCGCGGTCGAGGGAGAGCAATCACCCGTAAAACCAATTTTGGCCGGAGTCCCCCAGGGGAGCTGTATATCTCCTGTGCTTTACGCACTATATACAAACGATATCCCAACATTAGGCCGTCTCGCGGACGGAGAAGATGAGATAATGCTAGCTCTCTTCGCAGATTACAGCGCGTACTTCTCATCCTCCAAGTCGCCACCATTGGCGGCTCGGAGGATGCAGTTGTTGCTGGACCGACTCGAACCATGGCTGGACAGGTGGCGGATGTCGGTGAACGGCATGACGACTCGCCGACGAGTACCGACTCCGCTCAAGCTCCGTGATTGAGTGGACTGACACGGTCAAATATCTAGGTTGCACCATTGACAGGCTGTTGAGGGGCGGGGCCATGGTGCAACATGTTACTCAAACCGGCCAGATGGCCCGAGGCCAACTCGGGCCGGTACTTAAATCGAAACTGCCCCTTAAACTCAAACTCCGAATTTATAAATTGTTCGTCCGCTCACGTCTTGCCTACGCAGCGCCAGCATGGTTCGGCCTCCTATCAGCCACCAATAGGTTGAAGGTTGAGTCCGTGCAGAATATCGCGCTCCGTATGGTGACCAGTTCCCCATGGTACGTTAGGAACGATACCATCAGCAGGGGGTTAGGAACTGAGAGCGTCGGAGACTTCGTGGCCGGCCTTGCCAAGCGCATGTTTTATCGCGCCGACAATGGCAATGGCCGGCGCGACGAGGCCATGCCTCTGCGTCTAGCTTCCGGGCGGGGGTAGTGGGAGGTAGGGTTTTTCCTAGCTTCACCGCCACCACCACCGCATCAGCCGAGGATGGAAACCAAGATTGGTATACCTACCACCTCTTCTTACAATCACTATCAACACTCATAGAACCCTATGTAGAGACTATAGAATTTTCCTAATAATGCTAGCAAAACGGTCAAGTGCGAGTTTGACTCGTGCGCAGAGGGTTCTATTCCACATTATAATTAAGTTTGAACTTTATTGAACTGCCTATTCTACTAAGTTTGAAAGTAGTCAAGTCAATATTTCATCCTTCTTTCTTTCATTCTTTAAATATGTGTAAAGTATTTTTCTCTATTTTACTCACAACATCATCTTTCAATTGTCATCATGGGCGCACACAAGGGTCACAACTACAGAACTTCTGTCACAACTCTTGGAGTCAAATCTAATATTCTGTTTTGTTTTTAAGTGTCAAAAAAAAACATGTACCGTAATAAAATGACTAGTCAGATAGAAAAAGTATGATGAATATAAAAGAAGTGAAAGAAGTATTTCAAGATAATAGCAAATGGCATTCGATATCTCTGCCTAACCCCTCTAGATAGATAGATAGATACTAATATTATAAAGAGTAATAAATAATAGGGGTAATCTCTGGACTTACGAAACGGTTTTTAAAAATTCTTTATCGCATTCAACTTTAATTAGCTACTCATAATTGCCGAAACAAATTAATGCATCAAAATATAAAAGAAAGCAATTAGCTAACGATCTTTTGCAGCATTTGCTTTGGTGTTTTCCCTAATAGATGTAAATATAGTGGGGGTAGCGAGCCTTCCTGTAAATGTGATTTCAGTTTAATCCTCATTCAACATTTGCTACCATACGGTGCAAGTACTAACAAAGTGCACAATTTAGTGATTTATTAATAATTTAATTTTCGAGACACGCCTGTATCGCATAGAAATAATCATAGAAGACGGAGTACAACTTCCTCAACAAGTTGCAGTTGCAGAATAATACCTAAGCATTCTTCGCTTAAGTTGTTAAGGTAATATTTCACAACAAACAAACACACCTTCACGGCCTTAAATTAACACCTTGCGGTGTGGCCAGAGACACCAGTAACTGTGTCTACTTTTTGCCAGATGTCCATATTGAACAGAACAGGTGGCAAGCTTGTTGCTGCACTTAATGGACCTAGACTTAAATATCTGTTACTTTTAAAAAAAGTGTTTTACGTGCCCTCCAAAGCACATAATCTTAAAGAAAATTGGTGCTTAGCATTTTTGGAAAGAGTGGTAACTTATTTTCATATTTTTTTCTGGCTATACATATAATAGGTTATTTTTTAGACACATTTATTTACTTGGTCCTTACTTTTTATAATAGGCAATTAGTTGGTCCCAAATAATTAGGTAGGTAAGCATGTCGGGATTGGATTTGTCACTTTTTGAAAGAAACTATTATTTTCAAAACGCTCCTGTTCTTCAGAGTGCTCGTATTATATAGCTAGGTTTTATGGCTCGAATGAAGCTTTTATTATAGTTATATTAGTTTAATAACCCTTCCACCAAGAAACTACAAATAATAATTTTTTTCTTGATTAATTTGTTACAGTCGATTCATGCGACAGGTTTTCAGCGGTTAAATTGTTGCAAATTATATGATTTCAAAAAAATCATATAGGTACCTACCTAGATCTCACAGGATATCCTTAGTTTAGCAGTTAATTATTAAGAAGTTTTAAACCGATATTTTTTTTGTTACAGAAATTCCCTTAAAATGGATGAAAATGGTAACGACCCTAAAGCGTTAGTTAATGAGAAAGATATAAGTGTTGTTAGGTGGCTGACACAATTTACAAGAGAACACGGTCTTTCAATCGATGATCTCTATGAAGCATTCATTAATTTCTGTTTAATGTCGGGATGGGTTAGAAACTCTAGGAATTTCAAAATATATTGTAAGCGGTACTACCGCTATTATCTTGACAAGAATTACATGAATATGCAGTTTTATGAAGACCATTACAGGGATTTGTCTGTCTTTGATTCAGACCCTGAGTCGGATACCGACAGTGATGGTTCATTAGATTCCGACATTTCCGACGTATCCCAAATTAGCTTCGTTTTTGATGAAGATATTTTATTAGATATACATTTATTGTTTATAGAGTATAGTAATGAGTGTGCTTAGGTTATTTTGTATTTTTAATAAAAATTGTCACATGATTTAGGTAAATGTACTACTGTAAATACAATATATTTGTTTTGTAAGAATATAATATTGTTTTATTAAAGTTCCATAGACAGACCCTATAAAACTTTTCATTACAAATGACATGGCCTGAAAGTAAATAGGTATTTAGTTCTGAATATATAGGTCATAAGTTCAATCCCAAATTCAGCTCTTTGATAACTTTCCTAAGGTATAAAAGGAACTCCTTCTCACTTAATTTATTATTCTCTCCTCTTCTTCTCTTAATGTTATCGGCCCCAGGGTACCCAGCGGAAGACCAAGTCTCCCTCTTTTAGTGGTAAAGGTATTTAGATATAAAAAGCCTCTAATTGTGGTTTATCGGATTATGTACTTACGCAAGTTTTTAATAGCAAAACCGTTGGTAGGTACATCACCGGGATCGAACCGACGTTAATACCAGACACTTAACCACTCGGCCACCGACGCACCTTCTTCTTCTTCTTTTTTTATTATGGCTCCACCAATGTTCATCGGTGATTTGCCAATGTCAAGTATTATAGCCTTTATAGTGTTTATAGCCGATAAATCGGTATTTAAGATAATCCCGCCGACCGTGATATGTCGTATTAATCACTGATTAATCACAACCATCACAGCGCGAACAGGATTAAACTGGATTCCACATCACACCACGACGAAAACGCGTGCGTATGTCGCCATGACCGGATGTGAAATATTATATTATATTATCAATATTTGTCTGTTTGTTTTGTAAAAGATCTTACCCTGGTGACTACGGCACCAGATAAATAATCTTTCCCTACCTACTATATATTCTACTAATTCGGTATGTAAAGTAAAAGCTAAGGTACGATTTTTATATTTTTATTTGAAAGATTAAGCTACATATTTTAAGAAACTAATTTGAATACTTCAATACCTTTGATATGTTGGTACAGAAAAAAGAATATCTGTGTTCTTTGACTTTGACATTTAACAAACAATAGTGTTGCCGTCTCTAAATCCTACAAAATCTACCAAAACCTTTCACTTCTACATAAAACATATTAAAACAACAAAGAAACACATCTTTACGGTTTTTATACCGTAGTCTGCATAGTTGTTGTGATACAAAATATATACAAAGGTCAAGAATATCCTACCATAAAAAATGCTTAAACATTCTTTCTAAATAATAAACTAGATTAGTTATAAAAACTACTGAAATAGTAGTATATCTAGTAACAGGGTAACATTGGTTGACAAGTTGACAAGTTAATATTTTGCTTTTATTTAGCCGATATAATGACGTCATTCGGATTCCACGACACGCCTTGGTGGATAGCACACGCGCCGCGAAGACGTGTTGGGTAGAGCTGGGTCGTTTCGTATTTTACGTGAAACGGAACGTAACCCATTTTATAAATCGACAAACTGCTTCGAAAAGCAGTGCCAAAAGAAACGGCTTTTTATTCATAAGGCGTAAATCGTACATACTACATATTATATTCATTCATTCAAAAAAACCGTTTATTCGACAGTCTGTACCATATCAGTCTAATGTATTTATACACTATACAGCGTCCATATTAAAAGAACAGCAAACCAGTTCCTTTTTCAAAACCGCGTCGTAAATATTTTTGGTAGAATTTGTATTTTTAGCATACATAGGACCCCCCGCTACACCTTTTATTTTGACCAGAATGAGGAAACTTAGAACAATTATTTTAGCCATTTATTGTTTGCATAGAAAGTACTGTCATCGGTAATGAAAAGGAATGCACGGCCCGAGAATGTCCAACACTAGAATGCCGAGCAAATTGCTGGGTCGGTCATTATGCTGTTGGACACACTCGGGCCGTGCATTCCTTCCCTGGCTGGCCCTGTATGGATTCGTCGGTTTGGCCTTCGAGTCGAAACGAAAGATGTCGCGGTTCTAAATATGATAACACGGAACCCCAAAGCATGTGTTATGGGTACATGTATCTAATCTATACTAATAGAATTTGATGTAGGGGTAATCTCTGAAACTACTTATAGAATCGATTTTAAAAATTATTTAATTAATAGGAAGCTAGAACCTCTCACACTTCTCACAGGCACACACAAGCGCAATATGTAAATGGTTGCAAAAATCTGTTTCTTGAAACGGTTAGTCAAAAAAAACGACCAGGCTCTATTGTACGTACGTACAGTTGAATCGCCGAAGCAATAAACCTGATTTTTAAAAAAACTGATTTTCCTTCTGTCATAAAAGCGTTCGTTCGTTACATGGCAAAAATCTGTTTCTTGAAGCAGTTTGTCAAAAAAACGACCAGCTCTAGTGTTGGGGAATGATTAGTCAGTGATTAATAGGACACATCGCTGCCGGCGGGAGCACTCTACCTACCATCGCTGCCGGCGGGAGCACTCTACCTACCATCGCTGCCGGCGGGAGCACTCTACCTACCATCGCTGCCGGCGGGAGCACTCTACCTACCATCGCTGCCGGCGGGAGCACTCTACCTACCATCGCTGCCGGCGGGAGCACTCTACCTACCATCGCTGCCGGCGGGAGCACTCTACCTACCATCGCTGCCGGCGGGAGCACTCTACCTACCATCGCTGCCGGCGGGAGCACTCTACCTACCATCGCTGCCGGCGGGAGCACTCTACCTACCGATTATCGGCTTATTGTTACTGTGACGTCTATAATACTTGACTTGGAGCCATTTTGAAAAAAAAAATAGAATAGAATAGACGTCATTCATAGGTGAAATGTAGGTTAAGTAAATTATTTGTTTTTGAAAAAATAAAGACAATCTCACGATTTTAAGAGTTATAAATTGAAAGATACGGATTATTAAACCAATATCTCGAAACGGTTTTGGATTCAGCATACCTTAACTTTTACTTTACCTACCGAATTAGCTACCTAATAAATTTTAAACCCTAATGAGACCTAAATTAAACCCTAAAGGGACCTAGCTTCCTTAGTTGTTGTTAAATCCTAGGAAGCCTAAATTAAACCTAAAATTAGTACATAAACCTTTGGTTATTTAAATTTGAGTGTTCGTCCAGAGTCTAGACTCTACGTTGTGTAACTTTCAATGAAGATTATGGTTAATGTATGATCGTATAGATTCTATGTTGTGTAACTTTAATGAAGATTATTGTTAATTTAAGAGCTGGAAAAATTATTTTGAAATTATTGGAAAAATCCCAATAAAACAGGTCAAGGCTTTGAACTATTATCAACACAAAATAATTCCTACGGCCCAGGATTCAAACCTAGGATCGCTGCCAACAAAGTTGGACAGGGTTCTATCATTAAACTACGGCAGGATTACAAGTACTGTGTTGACAATAATTAGTTAATGAAGAAGGTATTCGCATATGTATATATATATATATATATACTGTACTGGTATGAAAATGTCAACATATCTTATAGTTACTGGTTTAATCGACATTTTTTTTTTAAAGTCCCCAAGGTCATATTTAATTGTGCCAGCAATAAAAAAAAATAGTTGTAATTTCAAATTCTCGACAACAAATAAAAGTTTAACATTAAATGGAGTGTGGCCAGCGAACTTAGAAGTGTGGCTAACATAATTTACGATAGGAATATAATACCTATGTATGATTTGTATGTCGGTTTCTGTCGTTCATTAAAATCGATAATATAACTAACATTATTAAGAGGTCAATAGAGTTGCATTCGTCTCATCCACAAACAAATAATGTACCAGACACAAACAAAACAACAAAACAATATGTCACGTCGTCCACAGTTCAAGAACGCTATACAAAAAAATAATAACGGAAAATCGGAACAAAACACTTCTTCCAGGACTTGACGCTCGCTACATCTCACCACATTCTGTAATTAAAAATTAGTATAAATTGTCATATTATTCTACTTACATGAGTTAAATTCTGTAAAATATGAATATATATGTATAAGATAAATGAGAACTAGTACTGTAAGTTTTAAACACAAAGAACACTTCCGAACGAACTTGTAATCGTATACCCGTACGCTCCAGGCCTAGAGAGCGATTCCGCGGAACGAAATCTAGACTGTCAGCGTGTCAACCTTCACTTCCTCCCGAAATTTTCTTGACTGCCTGACAGACATTGACCGGTCCGTCCTCTACCCGAATATTTTCAAAACTCCTCGAAAATTCCCTTTTCTTCGGTTTTATTCAGATTTTTCAAACAAACAAATATTGACGCCACGCTGTAGGGAGACCATGCTTTTTATCATATTTTAATATCTACCTATATTGTAAATTATAGCTACTATCCTAATTCTGTATTATAGTTACAGAATAATTACCACCTGGTAATAAATAACTATCATTAAACTATTTAAATTAAAATGGTAATTAGTAATGAGCTATTTATTGAGAAGTTTCTTTTGTTGGCGAGTCTTCTTTGAAAGTTGAAGGGGTAACTTTCAGTCATTCTTTCATCTCCATCGGTACTGACCTGACGACATATTTCTGTACAGTTCAATAAGTAATTTAATTTAATTATTTAAAAAAGTTTAATTTTTATTTAAAGTTGAATTTAATACAAGTGTTTGTTTTGAACGTGAATACTATGGAGGGGGTATGTAATTTTATTGTTACCTATTTACTTGTTTAAAACTTACATTCTGTGTGGTTAACATACCTAACATTCGTTTCCACTCGAATGTCAAAACGACGGGCCCGTATCAATGGCCACTCAAGGAATGCCTGGCTCGAGAATGTCAGGACACTAGAATGCCATGCAAATTGCTGGGTCTGGCAAAGACAGTACACGGATTTTGCAAAGAAAGATGTCGCTGTCCTAAGTATATACTAACCCCTACGTGGTCATTTCAAAAACTAGAGACAATTTGATATGATGACTTTATTAAACTTGTTTGTCTGAGGTAGGGTAGGTATCAAGCAAGATAATACAAAAACTATGTTTATGTCTCGTTGCATCGTACGATGTACTATAGTATCTATGTGTGTGTATTTTTTTTACTTGTCTTATTTGGTAAACAAATTTTGCATACCTTTTTAAATAAGTTCTTTAAAGACGTTATATTAACTATTTTACGCAATAATTAACATTTTTAACCTATTTACAGAAATAATAATAATATTTTTAGAACGCTTATTAAAAACTTTACAAAAGAGACATGCAAAGTTTACTAAATAAGAGAAATACACTTTACCTATTATAAAAATAATAAATAGCTTCAAAAAGCTAGAAGCGCAAAATTAAAATAAAAAGAAGAGCGAGTCTTACTCGCGTGGAGAGGGTTTAGTACCATTATTTTCTATGAACTTCGTTTAGGTTTTCCTGTAAACTATGGGCGAGGTATATATTTGTTTCACGGGTTGCCATTCAGCCCCCGAAACCGTGTTACCGTCCCAGGGTACCCAGCGGAAGACCAATTCTCCCTCGATTAGCCGATGGTATTTGTAAGGCTGTACTGTACCTAACGAGTGGCCAGTTCCGTTGGAAAAGCCTCTAAGTATGGTTTGTCGGATTATGTACATAAGTTTTGGGGATTTCATAAGGGGATGAATCCGTGGTCTGCCTAGTTAATACCTGCGAGGTATATTTCCTATTATTTTTTTTTTCAAAATTTTAGACTCAATAGTTTCGAAGATAAGTGGGGGCTCAATTTTTTTTAACATAATTTTAAAATTATTAAAAAATTTTTTTTTACTTTTTATATTTTCTCCTACAATTCGGTTATTACATCGGGTCATCAAACTTAGCATAATGTACCAAATAAACCTTTTAAAAAAAGTGCACCGACTTCAAAAATTTGCACTGAAAAGTAAGAAATAATAAATATTTCGTCGTAGAATTTGAAGACGGTTGGTGCCAAATTAGAAACTGCTGTGTGAAGTTGGCACACCCAAATTCGATTTTTGAGTTTTTTTTCAAAAGGTTCGTTTGTCCACCGTTAGTCCACGTTTGTCCAACAAAATTTTTTTTTTGTCCACCTCTCAAAAAAAAGTTATTCAAAAAATAAAAATTGGGGGTGGAAGTTGGCACCCCCAAATGCGAAATTCTAATTTTTTTTCATCCCGTTCGTTTATCCATCGTTAGTCCACGTTTGTCCACCAAAATTTTTTTTTTGTCCACCCTTAAAAAAAAAGTTATTTAAAAAAAACTAAAATTGAGGTGGAAGTTGGCACCCCCAAATGCGAATTTTCAACTTTTTTTCAACAGGTTCGTTTGTACATCGTTAGTCCACAATTGTCCACCAAAAATTTTTTTTTGTCCACCCTTCAAAAAAAAGTTATTCAAATAAACATTTTTTATGAAAAAACGATAGAAACTGAATTTCCGGGTACGTTCAAACTACACTAAAGGTTTCAAAATCAAGTTTATAAAGTTGGCAAACGATCCAACCCCTCAGAGAAGAGAATCCACCCCTAGGAAGCTAGAGATCCCCCGTCAAAGTAAAAATACTTAGATATATACTGAATTAACTCGCGCATAACTACGTCTCTAAGGGTGGACAAACGAAAATATGTGGATACCCCTCAGAGAAGCAAATCCACCCCTAGGAAGTTGGAGATCCCACGACAAAGTTAAAATCCTTAGGTACATACTTATATCACGCATAACTATATCTCTAAGGGTGGACAAACGACAATATGTGGTGGATAAACGAGTTTCCGAGGTGGACAAACAAACCAAAACTTCAAAGAAGCAATTTCACCCCTAGGAAGCTAGAGATCCTCGGTCAAAGTTAAAATCGTTAGCTATATAATTAACTCACGTATAGCTATATCTCTAAGGGTGGACAAACGACAATATATGGTGGACAAATGAGCTTCTGAGGTGGAAGAATAGACCCCTCAGAGAAGCTAATCCACCCCTAGAAAACTAGAAATCCTCCGTCAAAGTTAAAATCCTTAGATATATAATTAACTCGCGTATAACTATATCTCTAAGGGTGGACAAACGACAATATATGGTGGACAAATGAGTTTCTGAGGTGGACAAACAGACCTACCCCTCAGAGAAGCTAATCCACCCCTAGGAAACTAGAAATCCTGCGTCAAAGTTAAAATAGTTAGATATATACTTAATTAACTCACGCATAACTATACCTCTGAGGGTGGACAAACGTCTGTATGTGATGGACAAATAAGTTTCCGAGGTGGACAAACAGACCTACCCCTCAGATAAGCAAATCCACCCCTAGGAAGTTGGAGATCCCACGACAAAATTAAAATCATCAGATATATCCTTATCTCACGCATAACTATATCTCTAAGGGTGGAAAAATGAAAACATGTGGTGGACATACGAGTTTCTGAAGTGGACAAACAAACCTACCCCTCAGAAAAGCAAATCCACCCCTAGGAAGCTAGATATCCTCCGTCAAAGTTAAATTCAGGGCTTTTTCTTTAAAAATGTTTATTTGAATAACTTTTTTTTGAAGGGTGGACAAAAAAAAATTTTTGGTGGACAAACGTGGACTAACGATATACAAACGAACCTGATGAAAAAAAGTTGAAAATTCGCATTTGGGGGTGCCAACTTCCACCTCAATTTTAGTTTTTTTTAAATAACTTTTTTTTGGAGGGTGGACAAAAAAAAATTTTTGGTGGACAAACGTGGACTAACGATGGATAAACTAACGTGATGAAAAAAAAATGGAAATTCGCATTTGGGGGTGCCAACTTCCACCCCAATTTTATTTTTTTGAATAACTTTTTTTTGAGAGGTGGACAAAAAAATATTTTGGTGGACAAACGTGGACTAACGATGGACAAACGAACCTGATGAAAAAAAACTGAAAAATCGAATTTGGGGGTGCCAACTTCACAGAGCCCCGAATTGAGAACCTTCTCCTTCTTTTTTTGGAAGTCGGTTAATAACAACCATTTTCGTTCAGTAGATTCAGAGAAAATAAGCTGTGACAGATGGACAGACACATGAGTGATCCCATAAGCCTTATGATAAATATTATGTACAAAATCCTAAAAATAATATATAATAAAATAAATATCCTATAATTTTTTTTACTATTGCAAAATTTCAGCTTAATCGGTTGATTGAAACTGGTATAAAATTCAGTAGTAATATGTGACCTATCCATAGTAACAGGTGAAATTAAATAATTAAAAGCTTATCTAAAATTCTAAAATGTTTGTTTTATTATTGCAGATGCAGCGGAGAGATATAGTCGAATTCTTGAACAGCACATCACGGTTCTGGCCCCCACCAAATGAAGAGAAAGATCGTATCAAGAAATCACTTTTAAAATTCACAAGACGGTATCACCTAAACGTGAAGATCTTTTTTAGGTCTTTCAGAGAGTTCTGTTTGATAGCCCAATGGAGAGCCAACTATCGCAATTTTAAAAAGTATTGCTATCGATATTACCAGTATGTTATTCCTGCCAATTTTATCTCAGATTCAGAATCAGAGGATTCAGGCGCTTATTGTAGTAGTACCTCATCATCGTCCTATGATAGTGACGATTTTTAACTGCCTTTAAAAAAGAAGGAGGTCCTCAATTCGACTTTTTTTTATTGATGGGATTATTTTTAAGATGTGTTTTTAAACTTATATGACTTATAATAAACGTTGTAGAATACACTTCAAGTCTTTCTCTAACAAATTTTAATATGTTATTCAAATGATAGATGTATTCAGATAAGTTAAGGTTTGTAAAATCTGTGGCTCTAGTGAGAAAAGCTATAACAATACAGCTACTTTTTAGGAGAAAACATTTTTTTTAATTTTAGATTATTTTTTGTACATTAATTTGTTTAGTTAAATAAATAATAGGAAACGGTTGTATTTTTGTAAGAGAGCCTTCAAATATATTAGGTAACAGATTTTGTGTATGTCATTTATTTTTTTAAATAATCTAATTGTAAATTATAACCATTAAATTTTATAGTCTTCTTCTTCTTTTTTATTATGGCTCCACCAATGTTCATCGGTGATTTGCCAATGTCAAGTATTATAGCCTTTATAGTGTATATAGCCGATAAATCGGTATTTAAGATAATCCCGCCGACCGTGATATGTCTTATTAATCACTGATTAATCACAACCATCACAGCGCGAACAGGATTAAACTGGATTCCACATCACGCCACGACGAAAACGCGTGCGTATGTCGCCATGACCGGATGTGGAATTGTCAAATTTTATAGTAAATTGTTTATATAGTCCTGTGAAGTCACAAGGCTTTTTTCGAAGATCGAAGTTTAAAAATAATTATTAACGTATTTCGTGAAAAGGCCTCTCTCTTCTCTTCTCTTCTTCAGCCTGTGTCCGTCCACTGCTGGACGTAGGCCTTCTCAGCATTGCGCCACTTCTCCCTATCCTCCGCAGTTCTCCTCCACGCTCTACCCTCTCTCTTCACGATGTCGTCACTCCATCGCGCTGGTGGTCTGCCGTAATTAATTAATAAATCGTAATTTCAATATAGGTAGACATGCCTAGCTATTGTAATTTTACCTGCAATTAATTTACTTAACTAAACCTATAGGTATTTTAAAATAAAACGTGAGTACCTACAATCTTACAACTTTATAATGATGTAACTAGGTACACTTCTTGTAATTATTAAATTGTCAATAAAATTATTAATACTTATCTATTTACGTTTGTTTTATTATATTAACTATCGACCCCGCCCCCGACTTAGCATGGGTACAATATGGGTTCAGAACTATTTGAATATCGACATAAATACGCTAATATCTACCGCAGACTTTTTTTCGTTCCTACATAATTTTGTTATATCTCTGACGGCTTGGACACCACACGCCATGAAAACTTGCTGGGGCTTTTTCCCCGACTCATACTGTTTGTGCTCAGCTTCTAAACATGATAGGTCCATGTACAATACTTGTAAATTTTTCTAGTGAATCTAACCTATCTAACCTGTTCAGTATGTCACAGACAGACGAGGGGACTTTGTTTTATAATAATTATGTAGTGATAAATCTGTGGTGTTCTGTACAGTCTGTGAATTCTCCTTGGCTTTACACGGAACGACGTTTGTGTATATAAAATATAGCTGTGCACGACGGTTGGTTGCACCCGCGTTAAGTTACTACCTACCTACTCCGCCCCTTTGGCTGGTAGCCAGTATATAGCTTCTCAGTAGGTACGTCACAGAATATAAAAGCAAAATTGGCCAAGGTTCGAGTATTACGGCTAGCGTTAATATAACGCAGCCACGAGACCGATTGCGTCATATGGCCCCGCCCCAACGACTAAGTCAGTCAAAAAATTGTAAAAGGGATTGTACTTATGACCTACATATTCAAATCTAAATATTCACTTTCAGGCCATGTCATTTGGGATGAAAAGTGCCGTAATAATATCAAGACTAGAAGACTATACAGTTTTACATTATACACACATACAAACAGTGTACTTTTATTAGAGGTTTTATAAAGTCTGTCTATGGAACTTAAATAAAACAATATTATCTATATTTTTACAAAAAATATATTTTATTTACAGTAAACTTACCATTACACGAAATAACCTCATTACTATAAACAATATTGTTATCTAAAAAAAATGTCTTCAACAAAAACGAAGTGAATTTGGGATACGTCGGAAATGTCGGAATCTAATGAACCATCACTGTCGGTATCCGACTCAGGGTCTGAATCAAAGACAGACAAATCCCTGTAATGGTCTTCATAAAACTGCATATTCATGTAATTCTTGTCAAGATAATAGCGGTAGTACCGCTTACAATATATTTTGAAATTCCTAGAGTTTCTAACCCATCTCGAGAGTGGATGCGTCATAGAGATCATTGGTGAAAAACCGTGTTCTTTTGTAAACTTTATCAGCCACTTAACAACAATTAAATCTTTCTCATTAATTTCAAGGAAATTTCTGTAACAAAAAAAAACAGTTTTTAACTTCTGAATAATTTACTAATAATTCTTCTTATTATTGGTAATAAAATTTGTATTCAAACCGCTGAAATAAGTTCCTTTTGTTTGCGAGTCTTCTTTGAAAGTTGAAAGGATAACTTTGAGTCTCCATTGGTACTGACTTGACATATTTCCATACAGTTCATTAATTTAGTTTTAGTCGCCCCCTTGGATATGTAGCATGATGTTAAATAGCCTAATAGCCTAATAACCTGCCTCAATAACTGATGGGCTATCAAATGCAAAAAGAATTTTTAAAATCGGTCGTGTAGTTTTTAAAAAAAATCCCCAAGTTTTCAAGTAAACTTGACTAAGATAATAGTTATTTTTATTTAATCTTATTAATTACTCTGGCTTCGCTCGTGGGCCCTTAGGTGGTAGATTAAAAAATATTTCCTGTGTCTTTTCCTAGGGTTCCAGCTATTTTCTTATTAAATTTCATCAAAGTCGGTTCAGTGGTTTAGCCGTGAAACCGTAACAGACAAACAGACAGAGTTACTTTCGTATTTATAATATTACTATGAAAGTATGGATTTCCTGAACAAACTTTTTATTACCTCTTGAAAAAAGCTGAAACATTTGTCTGCTCGTCAGTGTATAATGGTGAAAATCGCATCAAAATCCGTTCAGTAGTTTTTGCGTCAACGAGACATAAACATAGTTTTTGTATTATCTTGCTTGATACCTACCCTACCACAGACAATAAAGTCCCATATCAAATTGTCTCTAGTTTTTGAAATGACTACGGCGGGGTTAGTATACTTAGGACAGCGACATCTTTAGTTTCGACTCGAACGCCAAAAACGACTGTTCCGAAACAATGGCCACCGAAGGAAAGCCCGTTCTGAATGTATGGCCATTGGACCCGTCGTTTTTGGCATTCGAGTCGAAACTAAAGATTTCGCGTTCCTAAGTATACTAACTACACAGGATGTAAGTTTTAAATAAGTAAATAGGTAATAATAAAATTGCATACCCCTTCCATAGTACCACGTTTAAAACAAACATTTGTTGTATTAAATTCAACTTTAAATAATGACACTTTTTTAAATAATTAAAACTAAATTATTGAACTGTACAGAAATATGTCAAGTCAGTACCATGGAGACTCAAAGTTACCATTTCAAAGAAGACTAGCAAACAAAAGGAACTTATCAATAACAAGTTCATTACTAATTAACAATAGATAAGGAATGTAATTAATACATAATGATAGCTTTATTACCAGGTGTTAATTATCCGAGAATTCTGACGCAGAATTATGATAGAGCTACAATTTGCAATATAGGTATACTTGTATAGAAGATTCATAAGAAAAATACAATTTTAGGTTTTACTTTTGATGATTTACAAGGTGTGAAAGTAAGATAAACGTACCTAACTTTATCCCGAAAAAAATCAGGCACTCTAGATACACAAAAAGAGAATAGGCTAGGGTTTTTTTAAAGGTTAGGTTCCTTTAAAATAAAAAGTTATTATACCTAAAAGTTAAGGTATACTGTATACACCACAGATCTAAGTTCTGTGGTATACACTCAAGATAAATGCAGTAGAAATGCGGTATCCACCTTGTTTCTAATTGATATATCTAAGTTCACATACTTTACTACTTAGGTATTAATTATGAGCCGGGGGCGGAAAGCTGATTTATTAATAAAACAAACGTTCTACTATAAGTATTATAAATTTTATTGATAATTTAATGATTCCGAAATATACCGTAGTTACGTATATTTTATTTAAAATATTATTATTATCAATGGGTTTACTGAAGTAAATTAATTACAGGTGACAATAGCTATAGGTATATTTGAATTACGATTATACAAAGTAAGTACATACCTAGTTAAATTAATTGTCAAACCTATTTCACAAACCTAAACTTATACCTATGAATATCAAGAACTTTTCACAAATTTCATAAGTACCTACCTATTAATTATGTCTACCTATGTAAGGTCGTTATAGTTAGAGAGCTGTCCATATGATTTACTGACAGGTATGGCTACCGTCTACTGCCTTAAATTACGATAGTACAGGTCGCGCGTCGTAAGTTGAGCAGAACAACACATCTACAGTCTACACACAATTTTTGTGTGTGAGGCGTGCGTGCGCCAAAAACACGTAATTTCATATACCGATATTGTAACCCAAAATTGCCAATAACCAAATCCGAAAATCGGTCCGTATATTTCTAAAATTCTATTAGTGTGGGTACTATATTCTGCTCATCTTACGTTGCGCGACCTGTAGATAGTGCCCCAAGTCGCCCTGTAACGGTCCGCGAATTTCTACGTGGAATCGACCCAATAAAAATGTCTGCTTCTTTTTTTCCTATACTTAGAGGGATTACGAATAAAAATAAAAATAAAAATTTTTCGCATAAAATTCTGCTGGTTTGTTTTTTTTATTCGTAATACATCTAAGTATATGAAAAAAAAGAAGCAGACATTTTTATTGGGTCGATTCCCGACTGGTTTTCAAAAGACACATATAGAAATTCGCGGACCGTTACAGGGCGACTTGGGGCACTTCCTACTATATCGTATTTAATGCTCAGCAGACGGTAGCCATACCTGTCAGTAAATCATATGGCCATCTCTCTAACTATTAGTTTTAGAGCTATACTTCGATCTAAACAGCTCATTACAACACAACTTATTACAAAATTACTTTACAGTTGTAAAAATTTGTAGCTTCAGTGTTATGTCTCCTTCTAGCATTTTGAAAAACACATTTGTTAGAGGAAGACTTGAAGTGTATAACTTTCTACAACCTTTATTATAGGTCATATAATCCTAAAAACACATCTTTAAATAACTCACAAAATCAGTTCACAAATGGCGGAAATATTGTGGAGCTTAAAAGTCATCACTATCATGAGAGGAGGATGAGGCACTACTGCAATAAGCGCCTGAATCCTCTGATTCAGAATCAGTGACAAAATTGGCAGGAATAACATACTGGTAATATACAAAGCAATACTTTTTAAAATTGCGATAGTTGGCTCTCCATTGGGCTATCAAACAGAACTCTCTGAAAGACCTAAAAAAGATCTTCAGATTTAGGTGATGACGTCTTGTGAATTTTAAAAGTGATTTCTTGATACGATCCTTCTCTTGATTTGGTGGGGGCCAGAACCGTGATGTGTTGTTCAAGAAGTCGACTATATCTCTCGGCTGTACCTGCAATAATAAAACAACTATTTTTATAATACCTAATAATATATTAGGTAAAGTGTATTTTTTGGATTTGTCTTTTTTGTAAAGTTTTTAAATAAGAGTTCTAAAAATATTATTATTATTTCTGCAAATGTAAAATAGGTTAAAAATGTTAATTATTATGTAAAGGTTTAAAAAAGGTACCTATGCAAACAAAAAAATAAAAAAAATATTGGGAAATGCAAACTTTGTTTACCAAATAAGACAAGTCAAAAAAAATACACTTTAGGTACTTATACGTAATACACACACAAACTACTATATAAACAGTATAGGTACCTACCTACATCATACGATGCAACGAGACATAAAAATAGTTCTTGTATTATCTTGCTTGATACCTTACCTACCTCAGACAAACGACTTTAATAAAGTCCCATATCAAATTGTTCCTAGTTTTTGAGATGATCTTCTTTCTTTGCAAAATCCATGTAACTGTCTTTGCCAGACCCAGCAATTTGCATGGCATTCTAGTGTTGGACATTCTTGGGCCGGGCCTTCCTTCGAGTGGAAACTAAAGATGTCGCGGTCATAAGTACAGGATGTAAGTTTTAAACAAGTAAATAGGTAACAATAAAATTACACACCCCTTCCATAGTATCACGTTGAAAACAAACACTTGTTGTATAAAATTCAATTTTAAATAATGAAGCTTATTTAAATAATTAACACTAAATTATTAAATTAAATAAAATCACTTATTGAACAGTACCTACAGAAATATGTCAAGTCAGTATCGATGGAGAAGAAAGAATGACTGAAAGTTACCCCTTCAACTTTCAAAGAAGACTAGCCAACAAGGAACGTCAATAAATAGTTCATTACTCATGAACAATTAGATATAATGAATACATTTTAATTTAATTTTAAATAGTTTAATGATAGTTATTTATTACCAGGTGGTAAGTAATTATTCTGTAACTAATATGACACAGTATTAGCTGAGTATCTACAATTTGCAATATAGGTATATTTGTATAGAAGATTCATAAAAAAATACAATTTTAGATTTTACTTTTGATGATTTACAAGGTGTGAAAGTAAGATAAACGTAGTAGGTATACCTACCTTTATATAAAAAAAAAGAGAATAAGCTAGGGGTTTTTTAAAGTAGGTTAAGTTTCTTCAAAATAAAAAGTTATCTAGGTATACTAATATTATAAAGAGGAAAGATTTGTTTGTGTGTATGTTTGTAATGAATAAACTCAAAAACTACTGTGCCGATTTCAAATATTCTTTCACCATTGGAAAGCTACATTCACCCTGAGTGACATAGGCTATATTCTATTTTTTTTTAAATTTGGGATCCTTACTAAAACTCCAATAATGTAACCCAAGGTGTAAAAAAATTACCTAAGAAATTCCTTACATCGCGTGCGCTGCGAAAACTATTGATGATAGAACAAAATAATGTAGGTACTACGACTTTGCAGAACACATATACAAAAAGTGTTGCGATAGCATATGTCTGTGTTCCTTTATTTTAAAAAATTAATTAAAAAGCCGCCTCTAGAAAATGCTCTTTATTCGTACCTTGCTATTATTCCTTATCAAAATAAATGACTTTATATGCATGACTGCTTCAATACCTTTATATAACTTTTTGAAATATTCAATTCGGACATTCCATTTCAAAGATATCACGAGTTTAAAAAATTTTTTTTTAAGTATTTTTTTATCGCGATTTTAGTATTTTTGTATGAACAATATCCAAAGTTAGAGGTAGTGGTAGGGGTAGGGGTAGGTATAGGGTATATTTTATTTTGTTCGTAAATATCCACGAGCGAAGCCGGGGGCGGAATAGGGGTATGGGTAGGGGTGGGGGTAGGGGTAGGGTAGGTTGTAGGGATAAGGGTAGGTATTGGGTATATTTTATTTTGTTCGTAAATATCCAGGGGCAAAGCCGGGGGCGGAATGCTAGTTCGGGATAAAGGTATACAACCGTGTTACCGGTGTCTCTTTAAAAACAATGTGTGTTAAAAACAATTAACCAAATCGTTCCAGCCGTTCTCAAGTAATGTGCTTACCAACGAACAGCATTTAATTTTAGGGTTCCGTACATCTTTGATGAATAACGGAAACCCTTATTGGATCACTCTTGTGTTTGTCTGTCAGTCTGTCATCTACTGGACGAAAAAAGTTGAAACTTAGTAAGTATATACCTACCTATACCTAAATAGAGTTTGATGACCCATCACGGATGTACGTATAGCGTAAATAATTTTTCTGCAATGGTGCATCATGTGACATATCAAATGAAAGGGCTCGTTATAAGGAATACAAATATATTTTTCTACAATTTTAAAATGCATAGTTTAAATAATATTAAAGAAAAATATAATAAAAAAACAATCAAATATAACCTACTATGATATTATGTTAAATATGGTATATTATAATAAGGTGCGCCCGTGGACGAGTGGTTAACATATTGTCTTGTATTAACTAAGCGGACGTCGCGTCGGTTCGATCCCAGTCATGTAGGTACGTACATATATATGCGACAAACCACACTAAAAGGCTTTTTTCCATGTAATGTGGTCACTCGTTAGGTTCAGAAATACAATCGGCTAAAAGAGGGAGACTTGGTCTTCGGGGTCTTCCGCTGGGTACCCTGGGGCCGATAACATGGTTTCGGGAGCTGCAAGGCAACCCGTGAAGAGAGAAAAAAAAATCAAGTAAGAAATAGTTCCTTTTATACCTTAGGAAAGTTATCAAATAGCTGAATTTGGGATCGAACTTATCACCTATATATTCAGAACTAAATATTCAATTTCAAGCCAAGTCATTTAAGATGGAAAGTACCCTAATAATATCAAGACTGGATATACTATTATACATATACATTTATTAGAGGTTTTATAGGGTCTGTCTATGGAACTTTAATAAAACAATATTATATTCTTACAAAACAAATATATTGTATTTACAGTAGTACGTACATTTACCTAAATCATATGACAATTTTTATTAAAAATACTTATTTTATTACAAAAAATAACCTAAACACACATATTACTATTCTCTATAAACAATAAATGTATATCCAACAAAATATCTTCATCAAATACGAAGCTAATTTGGGATACGTCGGAAATGTCGGAATCTGATGAACCATCACTGTCGGTATCTGACTCAGGGTCTGAATAAAAGACAGACAAATCCCTGTAATGGTCTTCATAAAACTGCATATTCATGTAATTCTTGTCAAGATAATAGCGGTAGTACCGCTTACAATATATTTTGAAATTCCTAGAGTTTCTAACCCATCTCGACATTAAACAGAAATTAATGAATGCTTCATAGAGATCATCGATTGAAAGACCGTGTTCTCTTGTAAATTGTGTCAGCCACCTAACAACACTTATATCTTTCTCATTAACTAACGCTTTAGGGTCGTTACCATTTTCATCCATTTTAAGGGAATTTCTGTAACAAAAAAAATATCGGTTTAAAACTTCTTAATAATTAACTACTAAACTAAGGATATCCTGTGAGATCTAGGTAGGTACTTATATGATTTTTTTGAAACATACAACTTGCAACAATTGTGTTTATGACCACTTTAACCGCTCAAAACCTGTCATATGAATCAACTGCAACAAATTAATCAAGAAAAAGTTATTATTTACTGTTGCTTGGTTGAAGGTATATTAAACTGATATAACTATAATAAAAGCCTTCATTCGAGCCATAAAACCTAAGCTATATTGGCATACGTGCACTCCGACGAACAGGAGAATTTTGAAAATAATAGTTTCTTTCAAAAAGTGACAAATCCAAACCCGACATGCTTGCCTACCTAATTATTTGGGACAAAGTAAGTAAATGTGGGTGTTCCTCTAAAAAATAACCTATGGCCAGAAAAAATACGAAAATAAGTTCCCACTTGTTCCAAAAATGCTAACCACAAATTTTCTTTAAGATTATGTGCTTTGATCGACTCCTCGTGCTTTGGAGGGTACGTAAAGCGGGCCGGCTTTTGAACTTCTTTTAAAAAGTAACAGATATTTACGTCTGTTAAAAAAGTGACACATCCATTAAGTGCAGCAACAAGCTTTCCACCTGTTCTGTTCAATATGGACAGCTGGCAAAAAGTGGACACAGTTACTGACGGTGTCTCTAGCCACACCTCAAGGTGTAAAGGCCGTGAAAGTGTGTTTGTTTTTTTGTGAAATAGGTAGGTATTACCTTTACAACCCAGTTGGCGGCGAAGAATGCTTAGGTATTTTCTGCAACTGCAACTTCTTATTGTTGAGGAAGTTGTACTCCGTCTTCTCTGCTTACTTCTATGCGATACAGGCGTGAATAAATATGTTTGTCGAAAATTAAATTACTGATAACATCACTAAATTGTGCACTTTGTTAGTACTTGCACCGTATGGTAGCAAATGTTGAATGAGGATTAAACTGAAATCACATTTACAGGAAGGCTCGCTACCCCCACTATATTTACATCTATTAGGGAAAAAATTCAAAGCAAAAGCAATAAAAGATCGATAACTAATTTTTTATATTTTGATTCATGTGCTTGGGCAATTACAAGTAGGTAATTAAAGTTCAATGTGGTATTTTATTTATTTATTCATGACACATTGTATTTTATAATCATCAGTCATGACCCTCCCCAGGGGCTGGGTCCAGGACCTAGGTGGACCACAAATTAAAATTGTTAAACATAATGTTACTTTTTACTTGTATCTATTATTATCAAAATCAAATTATAACTTCTTGTGACTTGACCATGACTATGAATACATGGTCGCTTAGTGAACCATATGTGAACCATTTAATGTAGAGCTATATATGGTGATTGAACCGAAATTATGGTAGGTATTTATTTTGATTTTAGTTGCGTGATCCTAACTTTAGCAGCAATAAGCAGAAATTTTTGCCACTAGTGCCATTTATTGGGAGCTAGTTGCGAGACGTTTATTATTTAGGATTAGGAATAGTTAGGTCGAATGTTAGGATTAGGATTACATCATCGTGTTCGTGATTGAAAATTGAGAGGGAAAGGCCGATAGCCGCGAAGTTAAATCATGTCCACCTTTGCCCCAAGTAAAAAAAAAATAAACTTCAAAAATTGTTTGTGTTGTGCTTGTGCTGACTCTGTGCTCTGTTTTGTTGAAAAACAAATATGAAGTAACGCGCCAAGACAAATAAATAAAAATTAGTTTTACACCATAATTAAATATTTAGAAGCCGTTTGCAATAATGGCTGGTTTATTATTGAGCAAAACTGAAAAAGTGTTTATACTACAGGGAATCAAAGTAAGTTTTATAACCTAAATAACCTCTTTTCATGTGTAGAATAGATGTCTGTTCAAATAGAGAATAGTAATTTAGTAAAATGCTCCCTGTATATCAGTTCTTAGTTAGTATAAATAATGTTATATTGATAATCAATTAAATCATTAATTGAAAACAATTAAGTCCGTAAACAACCACTTTCAAAGTTTTGTTTTTTTATATTTACAGGAAGATTTTCGATCAGATGGACGTTCAAACACAGACTATAGACCCATGGAGTTAGAAACAGATGTGGTTAGTCATGCCAGTGGGTCTGCACGATTGAGGCTTGCTAACACAGACATCCTCGTTGGTGTGAAAACTGAAATTGATATCCCTAAACCTGACAAACCAGATCAGGGCAGAATAGAATTCTTTGTTGACTGGTAATAATTTGTATTTCTATTTACTTTTATAGTAATATGGAAAACATAACAAATTTTTTAACTTTTTCTCTAACCTATTTACTAATCCATATTAATGGTCCCCAAAATGTTTGGCCCTATAGACCGCTTGATTTTTCAATTTCCGTAGACCCCTACCTGTCAAATAGGCTTGGCTTTCCAATTAGTGCGTCACTTGAATAATTCTGATATTATTAATTAATTTGGGCAAAGTGTGAATGGTTAACACAATTTGTGATACATCTTTATTTATGATATTTACTATGAAGTTTTAATAATGTGATTGAGAGGATATGGTGGTTGTAAACTTGATTAGAAAACACTTCAATTAGAAAGTCCCTATATTATGTCATATATCTTCTATTTTCTTCTCGCTAATATGGACCCCCAGTAAGTTGAAATCGACCCCTGGGAATCAATGATCCATATGAATACATAAAACTGAAACATTAGTTTGTCTTATTTTCATAGGTTAATAAATGTTTGTAACACCTTTATTTGTTGTGAACTGAAAGAAATTATTCATTTATGTTTATACTTTAATTTTTGTTTTGATAGACAAAGTCATAATTTTAACACAATATATTATTCCACTCGAAATCTAATCCATTGATTGAATTGTACTTTTTGTTCCTCCCAACACTCTGTTCAACATTATAATGGAGTCTGTGACAGGTAGAAAAATTAACTTTTGGGATATTTAACAGCACAAATAGTTTTTTTTTATTTAAATATTGATTATTTACATCTATAATCTAATTAGTTAAATTGGTTTTGTAATAATATATTAATATAAATTTTCTTAATTTAAAGTTTATCAGTCAAACAATTAATGAACAGCGTTATCCTTTTTTTTTTGTAAGTTTGGAGCTGGGTCAGCCACAAATCCTAGCAATATTTTTTAACTTATTAAAAAGTAATTGATTTCATAATATTTTAAACACTCCTTTCTAGTTCTGCAAATGCGACCCCAGAATTTGAAGGGCGAGGTGGAGAACAACTGGCCAATAGCATAGCTAATATGATGCAAAGGGCGTACCACTCTCAGCAAGCATTTAGTCTCAAACAACTTTGTATAATGGAGGGGAAACAGTGCTGGAAACTTTATGTGGATATACTTGTAATTATTATTTTGATTGGTACTATATTGCCTGTATACCGCACTTAATAACATCCACCTGCTTAACATAATAAACAATTTGGTATGAAAAGTAAAAACTATGGTAGCTATGGTTTTTTTTTAAATTTAAATGTTTAATTTGAATGTTTTTATTTCTATCCAGTACTTTTTTAAATAAATTTTCAAAGTTGACCTCATCATTTAAAGAAAACAAAAATGTAAAAATCATACCTTAATTTTTAATTTACATATCAAATTATTCTCAGCCTTGCCCGGTTGGCCTGGACATTGGATATTGTTTAAAAGTCAAGATTTTATTATGATGAATGAAGCCATGGACAATAAAGGCCAAAGGTTATTATTTTCTGCCGGGTACTTTAAAGCAATGGTCAAATTAAGGTCACCCACTTGTGCTGAAAAGATATTTAAAAATTTTAACCTTAATAAAATATTGTTGGATTTATGTCCTATATCTTCTCTTTGCAAAATAATAAATGTGATCTGACGTAACATTTGATTAAATTTAACAAATATAAACCCATTTAATGATTGTTCTGTCTATATGGACTGGCAGAAAGTGGGCACTGTTACTGTTGTCTCTGGCCACACTAAGGTGTGTTTATAATTGGATTTTATTAAATTTCTTCTTAAATTATTTTTTTTATTTTTTTTACAGATTCTTGAATGTGGTGGTAACCTATGTGATGCGGTCTCATTGGCTGTGAAAGCAGCACTATTTAATACCAGAATACCGTTAGTGAAAGTTGCTTTAATGGATGGTGGGAATGTGGACCTCCAGTTATCAGATGATCCATATGACTGCAAATATGTTGATATGGGCTGTGCTCCGCTCTTGGTAAATTTACTTCTTTTGTTAAATGACTACCTTTTGTGCGAATATGACGGTGTGTAGACAAAATCTCTGTTAGAAAGAGAAAGAGATAATGTCCTGTAGAAAAAAAGCAAGACAAAAAGACCGGTTTCCGAGACGCTACTTTTTGTCCAGGGAACTTAATCTATCTCTTTCTAACTGAGATTTTATCTATGTACCTGAGATTCTTTCTACACTGTCACGCTCGCACAACTGTATACAGTGTATTTATTTACGTCGAATTATACGTCGTCATGGCGATCAACGCACGCGTCCCGCCGTGTCATGATGGGGAATCCAGTTTAATCCCGTCCGCGCTGTGATAGTTGTGATTAGTCAGTAATTAATAGGGCATGTCACGGTCGGCGGGAACATCTTAGATACCGATTAATTGGCAAATACACTATAAATGCTATAAGGTACGTCGGTGGCCCAGTGGTTTTGACGTCTGGTATTAACTAGGCAGACCACGGGTTCGATCCTGGATCCCGGCCACATGTACCAATGGGTTTTAGTAAAAAACTTATGTACCTACATAATCCGGCAACCCACACTTAGAGGCCTTTCCATCTAAATATACTTCAACAGAACTGGCTACTCGTTAGGTATAGCCTTACAAATACCATCAGCTATACGAGGGAGACTTAACCTGGTTTCGGGAGCTGTAAGGCAACCCGTGAAGAAAGAAAAAAAAAAGGCTATAATACTTGACATTGGCAATTATCGATTAACATTGACGGAGCCACAATAAAAGAAGAAAAAAGGGAATGCCGGCAGAGGGCGCTCTCGTTCATTGAATTGATTTATTACGCACTCTAAATTGATGGTTTATCTTGTTTTTAAAGTATAAAAATAAGTTTATCACATTGTTACTCAATATTGTATGGTGATATTACTTTATGACTACATATTATAAAACAAAGTCCCCCGCCGCGTCTGTCTGTCTGTCTGTGCAACAACTACTGAACGGATTTTGATACGGTTTTCACGATTAGATAGGGTTTACGAGTATTAAACGTGGACATATCATGTTTAGGTGCTGACCATTAATAGTGTTAGTGAATCAAGTTGGGGTAAAAGTTAGCTCTAGCGCGTTTTGTTGCGTCTGCTGTCTAATCTGTCAGAGATATTACAAAATGATGTAGGAAAAAATTGTGTAGAAATGATCTACAAAAAGTCTGTAGTAGCATATCTATCTCTAATATATAAGTAGCTATAAACATATTTGTTTAGATATTCAAATTGTTGTTAACCTATATTTTGCAGGGGCAAAGCCAGGGGCGGATCGCTAGTATTTTATAATACTAAGTTTTATTAACTTTTGTTTGATTTCTGAAACTAGTCATGCATTAATATGGATTGCCATGCTAGATTTTTCTTTAATTTTAATGCAACTCTACTAACAGCTAAATTGAGCCCTCTTGATGCTTATTTTTGCATAATATACATTTGCAAGTGCCATCAATAAAATTAATATTTAAAAAACCTTGATGATTACTCAAATTTGACTATGTTTTATCCAAGGAAGATATCCATAATTCAAGAAAATTGTTATTGGAATAATTTTTGTCTACTTCCATATGTTGTCGTATATATTTTTTACACTTATATAAATTAAATTTCAGGTTACACTATGCAAAGTTGGTGAAGGTGGCATTGTAGTAGATCCCACATCAGAAGAAGAGAGTTGTAGTATAGTGTCACTGGTAGTTGGTGTCACAGGCAATGGAAAACACTACAAGTCAGATTCTGAACAAACAAGTCAAGGAGGCAAATGTAGTACTATAGCTATAAATGGTGCAGGCAGTCTTCATCCGTCAACTTTGAAGGAAGCTATTGAACAGGGAATGTTAGTTTTTTTTAAATCCTTTTGTATGTATAAAAAAAATATAGTTTTTAATTTTTGTTCAGAAGCCAATTAAGTGGTGTAACAATACAATAGTACGTCGGTGGCCGAGTGGATATGTCCTCACAAATCACAAATACCATCGGCTAAAAACAGTACAAAAGGTCCGGTAGTTTTGCATTATTTGTTCACTGAAACTAAGTTATAGGCGAAAATGTACTGTTTATCCAAGATGGCAGAGAAAGCACAGGGGGAAAGACCAACGTTTGGATTTTTCCTAACGACCTATGCAACATACCAAAAATCCAAAACTATCAGCCCTTTTGTGTGGTAAGAACGGTCTATTCAGTGAATTACTTATATGCGTTTTCGACATTTTGTTGTTTCAGAATTTTCCTAATTCCAACTAAATAATAAAATCATTTATTTTTTTCAGAAAAGCTGCAATGACATTAGATGAAGCTTTGGGCTGTGCGTTATTACGTGAGCGACGTGAACAAGTGGGACTGAAAAAAAACTCTTACGGGTTTTTGAAATAAAAGGATATATTTCTATATTTTGTTTTCATGTATATTGGGACTATTTATTTTGGAGTCAGTGCAGGTCAACCTAAAATGATAGTACTTGAAATAATAATAATCCTAATACATATAACATAACAACAAGTATAATAGTCTAGAGTAAATGTATCATCAATCAATTCTAGGGGGTAGTTATATGCTCTTTGTTTCATCTCAGTATCTTAAGGAGACGCCACATGATTTTTGTCCCATACACATCAGATGTTTCGTTTTACCAGTTTTACGCGATAACTGTATGTGCTATGCTCGAATTTAAAATTGATTTTCAAAGATAAATATATTCTAAAGTTTCCCAAGGAAAAAAATAACCAATTTCAGCCAAGTTTGCGACTCGAGTTCTCTTAATATATTTACTAATTTACACTTTTGTCGACATTAAAAGATAGATAATTTCACATACATAATTTGATAATTCTAATAGTTTTTGTAAAAACATAGAATTACCGAAATCCTTTTCGCGTTTTTCGAAGTGCCGATTTTGTTGAGAAATTGTACTTTCTCATGTTTCTGGTACGTGAATATTGGTCTATCTTATCTTATACTTGGTTACCTTATCGATTTTAATAGTAGTCCACATCTTTCTTCAAGAGATATGGCAAAATAAACAGTTACCAAACTTAACAAAAAACAAAATGTAATTCGTATTAGCCACATGTTAATAGTCAAAATAATACGTGAGAAGCCCCAGGTAGACTTTAGTAAATAATATGATACAGTATAACTACTATTCTTTTCACATTACCTAGATGTCTACCTATAAGCAATAAACCTTTGATAAAAATATAATGCAAAGATAATATTTATTTAAGAATTTGTTTTAAAAGTATACCTAATTATAATGGTTTACCTCTTAGCTTGAATTTGATAGTGACTGTATTATTGTCTACATGATGCTTAAATAAAACCATGTATTCTTGCTAGGGGCACTTTATTATGTACTGTTAAAATATATGTTAGACTGTAATAATGATGCGGTAGTTGACATTTCATTTATATCACATTGTTACTTGCTATTCCGACGTCTGTACCGACGCGCCACGAGTCACAAACCATTTATTTAATATTGTTACTCAGTGCATTTGACGTCTGTATTAGTGATGTGACATTAGATACTTTGCCTGTATTTTTTATATCACGGCTCACCTTTGAGTATTTAAGACTGGAGACGGGAAGAGCTAAATCACCGAACAATTTTTTCTGCCACTTTTGGCGGGAGGGGAGGTAAACGTCTAGTACTAGCCCCTGTACCACTGTATTTTTCTGTCGTTTTATTGTCGCAACGGATTTTACGTTATATGATGATTATGTTAAAATAATATATAAAACATAATAATTATTATTAATGATTGGAAACACTATGTTTCAGCAAGTTTGACGTCCTAGATCGCCTTTCCCGTTTAAAACATCACAATTAACTATTTTCCTAGAGCTCTGTCTTGCGACACTAAACGATACCAACAAAATCTAAGGTTACTTGTTACTGCGCACCTGGTCAGTTTAACTGGTCAAAGGGGGAAAAATTGGCGAAAGGGGAAGCCCGTCTATGGCCCCTTCATAGGCTTAGTACTCTATGCGGCTCACCTTTCCTTCCTTATTATCCCTATTAGCTTTGACCTATTAGCCATATATTTGGGCAATTTTAAAATTAAACAAAGAGCACGTCACTATTAATTATAAAACCAAGTACCCCGCCCCGCCTCTGTGCCCGATTCAATCCAAAACTTTGAACAGATTTTATACCTACAGGTTTTAAATTAGATAGATTTTTTCACGAGGAAAGTTTACTTGTATTAAAAATCGCATTATCATTATGAACATAAATGGTATTTTCAAGTCAGGGAAAAGTTTGGAATCGGCGTGCTTTCATATAAGTAATCGAGATGTAACAAAATCATGTAGGAAGAAATAATTGTAATTTCATACTATTATATTAACATTAATTATAAATAACAAAACTCCGCCCGTGGATATATTCGATCAACATAAAATATAGCTTATGTCACTCGGGGATTATTGTAGCTTTCTATTAGTGAAATATTTTTAGAATCGGTTCAGTAGTTTTTGAGTTTATTCATTGTAAACAAAAAAATCTAATTTTACCTCCGTATCACGTATCTCAGTTACTAACAAAAAGCTTGCACGGTACTGTTCGGAACGTCTACACGGATTTGTATGACTACTCGCATTGTTATATGTAGGTAGGTACCTAATCATATAGTATAGTTATCTCATAGTGTTTATTTCATAGTATCAGTACAGCCTTCCATATTTAGTGTTATAGTTGTTATTGTTATGTATTGTTTCATAATTTGTAATCGTGTTTTTCTCTTTGATAAAAAAATCATAGGTTTACTTAGGTAGTTAGTCATAGCATACTTTTACAATATTAAATGTTCACAAGCTTGTTGTTTAATAGTGCATTGTATTAATTAGAATATTAGTACTTATTTTATAATAAAGAAAAATGGACTACCAGGAAGGGACCGATCTTACGCCATTAAAGTTGCCGTCATTTAGTAATAGGATAATAGTTAAAGAAGTTAATTAGCATTATATCGGACCTATAGACCCCAGTTGGCTATTAATTGTCAAACATTTATTGTAAGTTTACGCATAGATAAAAGTCTACAGTCAATATAATTTACAGATGTTGATAGCGACAATGAAACAGCCCGATAACAGATGGTCCGAAATACTTCTTTCTAGTTTGGCGTTACAATCGCGTCACCTTAGACCAATCGCAAGCCGCTTTCACTCTGCGCCTCCTTCGGTCAACAACTCCAATAGAATAATAATATAGCTGGCCAGAGATTACCTTCCTGAAAGTATGTAGTTTTAGTTCAAAAGTAAATCAGTGTGTATTATTCATCAGTTCATTAGTTCTCGTATCCCAGCTATAGTTACATGTACATCTGTGGACGGTTAGTAGTTAGTAATAATACGGGGGCTATTCATTCATCTGTAGGAAGTGGACACCCATTCTTTCTATCCTACTTAACTTGTGTTAACTAACACGGAGCCACTAAACTAAGACTCTCTTATAAACTTATATAACAGTTTAAATTAATAAAATATCCAAGCAATAAAATAATAATCTCTTGACGTTATATAAATAGTCATCATAACATACTTAGGTACATCATTTGCAAAATGTATAAACTGCAAATGCACGAAAGTGCTGAACTGTACGATTTAAATTGCTTTATACCGAAAGAAACTGCTAGATTAGGCCTTGTAAAATATTTTGAAAATAGTCAAAATGCTGAAAAATCACGTAACGGTAAAGTATTGGATGTGGCCTGTGGGCAAGGTGCAGTCACTGAAATTTTATGTTCGTTTTTAACTGAACGAGCTACGGTTGATTCTATCGATATATCTCAAGAAGTTTTGGAATATGCCAGAAAGCACTATTCTGCTCTCAATGTAAATTTTATAATGAGAAACGCATTCTCCGAAGTACCAGAGGATCTAAAGAATTCGTACGATTTTGTGTTTTGTAATTTTCTCTTTCATTGGTTGCCGGAACACAGGTAAGCGTTCTCTATTTATTTCAATATTAGCTTTCCGCCCCGACTTTGCCCGTGAAAATTTGAAATGTGAATAAGAATTTATCCAGAAAGATTTCCGGATCCTAAATCTATTCCTGTGCAAAATAACAAACAAAGAAACACAATGTCGCATTTATATATTGTGGAAATAATCACACAAATTTAGGTCCATTTGGTTAAGTGTAGGTAGTTTATATAATATATAAGTGCAGATATTTTGAATAAAATCCTTAGGGCCAAGGCACATCTGTCGGAATTCACGTCGCCGATCTTCCGTCGCGTAATTTACGCTAGAGTGTACCTGACACTTCAACGTATGTTGAGTTCGTAAGTGTTTGTGATAGGACAATTGTCTCGTGATTAAAATTAAACCTGTAGAAGTAATTGCTATCTGGGAAGCTTTACGACAAGAATGCAAAATATTGTGTGCATCCTTTAAATGCTAAAAAAATGCATATATATATCATTCTGCAATTCGGTTGCTACGCTCGACGTAGTAACGCATCTTCGGTTAAATGTGTACCAGTGTACGGTGCGAGATGTTTGTATGGAATTATAACTATGTAACGGCGTTACGCGACGGAAGATCGGCGACGTAAATTCCGTCAGATGTGTCTTGACCCTTAAGAGGATCGTGTAGCTCAGCGTACGCAGCGAAATAGGTATTTAGAAAATTATATTCTGTCTCAAGCGCGCTCTTCCCCCGGGCATCAGTGCGACAGAGAGCACTGCAGCTCGTGAGTGTTCGTAGGTATGTTCTTCGTTGAAAATTGCGTTTTGGGCGAAAACGATTTACACCTACTAAACTATAACGAAACCTTATAATTTTGGTGTCAAACGTTTTAGCAGATTATAATCTACGTACGTACGTTTTGCTTTTTTTGAAATTTTGCTTTGTTTCTCAAATACAGACGGTTTATTACGAGCAAGTTATGAACCAAAAAAACCGAGATTTGAGGGGCTTATAAACGAATTTTGAAAAAAGGAAAAAATACGTACGTAGTTTTTCATTATGTCAGTAACATATTACAAAATCGTTAAAATTAAATGATATTTAGGGGTAGTAAAACGTTTTCTCCGTTTGTATGGACATGGACGCGGTACACTACACTCTTAAAATAAAAATTATTTCCAGGACCCTCTTAAAGAACTTCTGGGACAATCTGAAAGTTGATGGAGAATTCCTTATTTGCTTTTACTCCCATTTTTACTTATGGACAGCTTATCAAGAATTGGCGTCGAGAAGTACTTGGTCAAAATATATGAAAGATTACAAAAATTTTACTTGTCCGTACCACAATGATGAAAACGCAGAAGTCAACTTTAAACAAGTGATACAAGAATGTGGTTTCAGTTCTGTGAGAACTGAAGTCCGTACTGTTATTTTCAATACTACTGAAGATTTCCAGGCAAGGAAAGGTAGGTTCCTAAATATTTTATTTTAAAGTAGCGGATAATCGCGACTTTTTTTATAAAAACAATTTACACATTACAAGTTTTACTTTATATTCGACTTTTCATTCATGTGGTCATATTGCCAGAAAACAGCAATGATCAAAATAAATTTAAAATACCTCAGTAAAGTACAACGAAACGTAACACGTTTTATAAATCGAGAAACTGTTTCGACAAACGCTTTTTGTTCCTAATGCGTAAATCGTAACAAACACATCATTCATTAAAAAACCCCCTTAATATGTTAGGCAGTATAATATCAGTCTAATGTATACAGAATTATGGTCCAAACAGTTTCTTAGAAAAAGCATCTCCGAAATAGTTTTGGTAGAATTTTGAACTCATTGTTAAAGGCATAGAGAAAAAATATCAATAACTACGTTCGTTCATTGGCGGCCGCCGCCCGCTGCAGGTATACACGTCGTGCGCCGTAGCTAATAAGAAACGTGTTTTTTTTTATTAACTGAATTTCCTTCTGGCAAAAAAGCGTTAGTTAGTCACATGGCAAAACAATGTTTCTTGAAACGCTTAATGAAAATAACCCAGCACAAAGACGAAGCGAGTTACGATTTTATTTACATAGAAGATTAATAGATTAAACATCTCTATTTTCAGAAATCTTGAAATCCGTGGATCCATTCGTTCCAAGAATTCCAGTTGATAAACAAGAACTTTATTTAGACGAATTAACAGATATACTTGTGAAATATGGAGTATACTGTGATTATAATCCTTTACAATACGACGGGGGTCCCATAAAAGTGACGGCCAAGATTATGATTGCTATTGCAACTAAATAAAGAATTTATATATATTTAATTTAACACAGTTTTAGTTTTGCATAATCGAAAATGCGATTCCTTTTCCTTACAAAATAATACTAAGTAATCTAAGTAACATAATATTATTCAACCTATCAACATATAAAAAAATTAAAGACAAATAAATAGATAATTATTACTCAGAATAAGATTTATTCATCAGACCAGTTGTTTACAATCTTAAAATTACACACCTTGATATCACATCTTTGTTCTATCTAATTTACGAACATAGCTTTACGTTGTACGGGTTGTACCATTATGTCTAAACCTACATTTTATGTTAGCTGGAGTAAAATGACATTGCCAGGATAATTGATTTGAACACAATTATTTAAAAAAAAAACATTTTAAAGTTACAATAGGAAGATGTTAACTATACCAAATTTTACTCGAATTAATTCAAGAAAGAATAATAAATTGTAGACAACTGTGTATTCAATAATAATTAATTATTATAATAATTATTAGCAATGGCATTAGCCAAATAAAAATTAAAGCACCTATTATCTATTTTAAACATTCGATTAAACACCAATTTCTAGATAATGTATTATAATTTTAATTATCATTTATTTATTAAATCATCCATGTATATTATATACATGTCTACAGTAAATAGTAAAAATCATTTATCATAAAAATAGTGAATAAAACAATGAATCAATATTATTTTCAAATGTCTAAAATCTTGAAAATGCACATTTATTATTAAATCAATAACCAAAAAAACCCAATAAAATAAACCAATCCCAATTGATTATAACATAAACATATAATTAACTTATTAATTACATTTATATAAGTAATAATATCAATCAATACTTAAATAATAATAAACAAAACTAATCTGCATACATATATTATTATGTAGCTTCCTTTTCCAAATTATAAATTGGCTGTTTTAGAACCATGTTTTTTTTAATAATACCTACTTAAATACAATATATAGACCGCCTTGGATTCCATGCAATCGTGTTAATCTGAAATTGATTGTTTGTCGTCAGGCTTCATTTTATAAAAAAAAAGAGCGGGTCGTACAGTAGTCGACAAGTAATTTACAATAACGGATAATAAACGGGCGGGTGCGGCACAGCCAGTACAATAAAGGAAAACTGACGATAGGTTTCGGCGCTTAACCCAGGTGCTGTATCTATCTGGTCGGTGGTCGTCGTATAGAAAGTAGAACCTAGTTAGGAGTAGCAATTAAAAAAGAAAAAGGTATGTCCAAATCTCACCCGACCACACGATTGCATGATATTAACGTTATTATATAGACAATAATAGATATATTATATATACATGTATTTCTCAACATATACTTTATTTGCGCTTTCCTTCCACAGGAGTAAGCAGGTCAATAACAGCCGGTATATTTCCGTCCTTGTTCTCAAGCAGTTGGCTCAGCCAGCCATCGTCGTTGGAGAATCCCATAGCCATCATTTGGTCCAGAGCGGTGGCGATGTGTGGTCCTGTAATAATACCAATGGGTTTTTAATAAAATCTGTTCCTTGTGTAAATTAAGTCCGGCGCCGCGTTTTTCTGCCGTTTGTCTATCTCTGTCTAGAAATGACTGCAGGGATTTTGATAAGGTTATCAATAGATAGACTGATTTACGAGGAATTTTGAATAATCAATTTATAAACTTACGTTTGCTTAGTTATTATATGATTTGGATTTTTAATACAATAAAAATAGGACCTATGTATTTTTTACGATTTTAAGTGGCTAAATGAGGAAGATTTGTTTCATTGTTAGTTTGAATTTAAAACTTACACTTAATTTTTTTACATTTTGGCTCCAAGTAAACCATTTTATATTTGGTAAGGGGATATCAATCAGTGTTAGTGTGAACTCTATTCTTTTGTATATTAAACATTCCTAACTCAATGCGAACATATAAGGATACTAGTTGCACGCGCGTTAATGGTTACTGTTAAGCTCATTTGGGTCGTAGCGTGATCTTAGCATATAACCTTCAAGAATTGGGCTATCAAATGCAGTTTCAGAAATTAGCGCGTTCAAACAAACTTCTCAGCTTTATCATTAGTATAGATATACGACATTTCTTTCGAGAACCGTACATAGTCCGCGTACACCCGTCATTAACAAAATCGTGTAAAAAGTTGTAAGAAAACGGATGTAAGACTTTACATACATACGCTTTATTGCCCTAAGGGTAGGCAGAGACCGAAGATATCCGCTCGCCACATTCCTGGCACAACTCTTTCGCTTCATTCAAAACTTCTCAAACATGCTCTTCGATATCGGGTGCCTTTTATTTTTCTATATAAGATATTTCATATAAAACTTTAAATACGTTGTAGTATAATATTCAAGGCAATGGCACGTCAAGCCGATGTTGGACAGGCAACCGGATGGCGAGTGGTAATCTGGGCCTTTGAGTGGTACAATGCCATCCGATTTGAACAATTTTTATTATTATTTTTTTAATTATAATAATTGTTGAAACAATCGAAAAAAGTGTTTTTCGGCGACTTTGAGGGGTTGTTTCTCCGAAACTGCCCATCAGGATCGGATGGCAATTTTTTCCCAACGTTTGGTGGTGTCAATAAGTATGCTCACTAATTTTGAAGCGGTTGCCTTTTCACTTTTTTTTTTGTACTCGCTAGTGCAAGAACGGCCCGCGTGTTTCGGCTGGCTAAAAAAAATTATATAATTAGGGTATTTCCTTTAATGCTACCGCATTTTTATCCGGTTGCCTTTTCAAAAAAATTTCGATTTTGCCCCTCCCCCATATCGCCGAACCTGTCCATTTGGGGTCACTTTGGCCGCTACCAGGGGACTCTGTACCACTTAAAGGCCCAGATTACCACTCGCCATCCGGTTGCCTGTCCAACATCGGCTTGCCATTGCCATTGCCTTGAATATAAGTACTTACTCATGGGCAATCTGCGATGCGGGGCGGGGAGGGGTATAGACGCAGGTGGCTGCGGTGCAGTCGGGGTGTCCGTTGTAGTGGTCGCGGCGGCGGCAGAGGTCGTCGGGCGCATAGACGATGGTATCAAAGGTGACGCTGAAAATATTGACGCACATTTTATAGAATTCTAATCTATACGATACAAATAAATAAAATTGAAGTGTCTGTCTGTCTCAATGTTAAGAAGAACTCAAAACGTCACAATGAATTTTGGTGCAACTTCTGGAATCTGGGGCCGTCTCCAAGAGCGGAGAATCGCGGCGATAGTCTCGTCCGTGCCACTAAGTTTGATATAAACTCTATGGGCCAATCTCCACAGGGCGATACTATCGCCTATAGAGTTTGTATAGCACTGCGAGACTATCGCCGTGATTTTCATTTCAATATCTTGAAGGGATCCGTAGATAAATTTAAAAATCATGTTATTGTCCATATAGAGCTCTGTTAATAGGATAGAGTGAGCATTGATAGTCCAAGTGTTACGTCAAAACGAAGCAACCGATGGAAGTGATATTTTTGCACATTCTCCAACCTCTGGCAGAGAGGCCAGAGAGATACTGTCTATTTAGAGCTACTTACTTTTATCCCGGAATTCTTTTTGATAAGATAATGACAAAATTTCAATAAAAACACTATCAGAATGACTCAATGAGTTTGATAAAACGTTGATTCACTGCTATCGATAAAATACAATCCAATACAAATCTATTGTTGTAGGTATATACACAATACAATATTTATACTTTCCACCTAAATATTCATTAACAGAACTGGCTACTCGTTGGGTATAGCCTCACAAATACCATTGGTAAAAAAAGGAAGACTTCAGCATTAGCTGGGTACCCGGAACCGGTAAAAGTTATAAAAATAAGTCTATGTACATTATTAGTCTTAACTCACCCGCAATAGCTTGTTCAAGCTCGGAGAGCAGCTGAAAACGCCTATCTGAAGTATCTTGAGGAATATTTTTGAAACCAATAGGTTCAGGCTGAGGTGTAGCGGCGGTAGTAGACATGTTTATTAAGTCTGCAACAAAAAAAACTATCTAATATTGTCTGTGATATTCTAAATAGATATGACACGGCCCCAGACAACTGTAAATTTTGTAGTTATTGTTACATCATGTGGAGGTTTGTTTGGTATTCCATGATGAAAATATTAACAACTAAAAAATTAAATAAAAAAACGAAAGTCTCATATGAATGGTAAAAAGTACTAGATAAAATATTTTATTATTTATATTTATTTACTTGATCTTTAAGAAATAAATGTACTATGTATATGTTTTCTAATAATATGCAGCACACCTAGTATTTATAGTACTTAAGAGGCTACCTCCATATTCAATCATATTTTTCAAATCGTTTTGAGTGAAACCTAAAGCTCTTACAAATACAGAAAAAATTACATGTTATAATTAATCATATTTCATATAAATTTGTTAATCATATAACATGTTTTAAGAAAATTTGCTCGATAGAAAAAAATTGCAAAGTAGCCTCTGAAAATAGTCTCCTTTCCAAATTTCTCAGTAGTACATGAAGTATTGTTTATTACATTAAATACAAACTTGTATCATCTATTACTAAAGTAAGATGTTAATTTAGATTTTCAATAAAGCTGCTCCTTTAATTTAAATAAATTATTTTTGATTTGTCACTTAGGACGTTTGTTCCAAGCACCTTCCGTGCGCCTCTTCTCTTTTGTTTCTATTCAATGCGACAGAGAGAGATTCAGCGGAGAGACCAATCGATCACGTAGCGCTAGAGTATTGTATGCACTAGGCCACGCCCCTCAAACTATGATTTTATTTGAATGTATCGTCTTAAAATGTGAGCCACCTTCGACACTGGCTCACTCAAGTAGATGTTGCTTGCCGGTTCATAAAAACTCGCAACAAGTAATGGCGTATGACAGTTTTGACAAACCTATCGGGATAAATATGTAGTTTTGTACACCATTGACAGTAATCATAGTGTGTTACAGTAAGTGACTAAACAAGTAACATTTTGTCCATTTTTAGGGTTCCGTACACAAAGGGCAAAAACGGAAACTCTATTACTAAGGCTCCGCTGTCCGTCCATCTGTCTGTCTGTCACCAGGCCGTATCTCATGAACCGTGATAGTTAGACGTTGAAATTTTCGCAGATGATGTATTTCTGTTGCCGCTATAACAACAAATACTAAAAAATATAATAAAATAAATATTTAAGGGGCCTCCCATACAACAAACGTGATTTTTTTGCTCGATATTGATAACGGCAACAGGTAGACGATTTAAATATTCACAGAATATTGAGTTTTATTATTTACTTTAAAAATAAATAATTAAATTAAAATAAAATTAATATTTAAGGGGGGCTCCTATACAATTTGCCGTTTTTATAGATCATGGTACGGAACCCTTCTTGCGCGAGTCCGACTCGCACTTGGCCGGTTTTTTATTTTATATTGATCGACTCGCTGGTATTTTCCTATGACATATTATGATTTATTCTATTATTGCTGTCGACCGCAAATAAAATGATAAGTTACGTCATTTATAATACCTATGACATCCGCTATAATGTTATTGTCCAGTAAATCAAAAAATAGGTCCAGTAATTTTGTTCTAAAAGTATTGTCAGCTATATAATTTTTGGAAATTAAAATTGTTATCTGCTTAAAATTTAAAATAAAAGTTACAAATATTAGAAACAAAACAAGTGTCACTCACCATTATTATCATTGTTGATCATAGTCCATCCATCGACCTTCTCTATAGAAGGCTCCCTAGACATCGGCTGTTCAGACTGTGCAGGCGAATCAGCAGATTTAGCACTCTTGAAACTACTTTCACCGGTTTCACTATTACCATTTTTCTCAGCATCACCCTGACCGATCTCAACATTTCCTTCGGCCTCTGTATTCGGAGCGTTTGAGTTTCCTGTGCGTTGTTCCGCCGGCGACAGTATATTGGCCAGAGCATCAAGAACAAACTTCATGTTTTCTTGGTTGATGACTTTATCAAGTTGAATTGCAAACGGTGGCAATTCAGGTGCAAAGTTATCTGTGCTAGCTTGTTGGCTTTGAGATGTCGCTTGTTGGGTTTGAGATGTCGCCTGTGGAGGAGTGCCATCTTGTGCTGACAGCGGCGTAGGCGGAGGCGGTTGAGTGCCAGTTGCGTTGGCTTCAGCGCTGTTCGCTTCCCTCGGGGTGTTGTTGTTTGAAACGTTACCCAAATCTCCGGCGAGATCAGTAAACTCGTGCATGTAGTTGGCGAACACATCAAACCAACTGTCACGTTGACATCTGGACGATCTGTCGTGTCTGCGAGACTTGTGCTCTCCAGGTCTAGAAATAAAATAGTTGATTCTACGTCATGTCATGGCGACCAACGCACACGTTTCGTCGTGACATGAAGGGAAATCCAGTTTAATCCCGTCCACGCTGTGATAGTTGTGATTAGTCAGTGATTAATAGGGCATATCACGGTCGGTAGGAACATCTTAGCTACCGATTAATCAGCATATTGATACTGTGAGATTGGCGGAATCATCAAAACCCTGATGGAGCCATAATACAAAAAATATAATAGAATATAATAAAATATGTAGTTACATAATAGCTTAGTAATTCTTACCCATGGCTGTTATCATGCTTGTGCTTCCTCTGGTAACGCTCTGAGTGGGATACTACAGACTTCAACCTCTTAAAAGCATTTCTCAGTGGATCCATCTGTAATAGACAAAAAATAATTATGACTGCATATTTTATATCTCCTGAGAACTTTAAGAACCTTTAAGCACACTGCTTATTTAAATAGCTGCCTACTGCATTTTCCCTTAAAATTTTAGGTACATCTTCGACTGTGGAATTTTGGTATCACTTCTCACCCGATCCCGTAACACAACCATATATTTCGAAATTAAACAAAAAGCTGATTATAAGTCTAACTTCTTAGATTCCTAAAACTATCATCAAAACCAATTGAGCAATTTCACAGCTTATTCTAGACATTAAGACAAAACAAAGAGACAAACAAAAATCTAAACACTGGTACAAAATTTGTTCATTTTGCTGGGGGAATGGGATATGTTCCCAGGATAAAAAGTATTGTCACTTTACGGTCTTCTAACTAATATCACGTCGACAAACAAACACTTTTGCATTTATAATATAAGGGTGCGTCGGTGGCTGAGTGGTTAAGACGTTAACTAGGCAGACCACGGGTTCGATCCCGGATCCTCGCCATGTACCAATGGCTTTTTTAATTAAAAACTTATGTACATAATCTGACAAACCACACTTAGAGGCTTTTCCATCTAAATATACCTCAACAGAACTGGCCACTCGTTAGGTATAGCCTCACAAATACCATCGGCTAAATGAGGGAGACTTGGTCTTCCGCTGGGTACCCTGGAACCATAACACGGTTTTGGGAGCTGTAAGGCAAAAAATACTTACTGGCACTTTAGGTGACGGTATGCGAATCATGCAATGCTCAGGGTGTTCATGTTTCGCTTCACAATGACTGCACAAGTCAAAATCCCTGCACACGACGCATTTGTAGCGGAATCCCACTACAGGGCCATCACAAATGTCACACACAACATTGGCATGAATGTCTTTAGGCCCGTCTGAATAAACATTTTTTATAAATTACAAAATGATTACAAATAATTACAGAACATTTTCACTTTGCTTAAAACTTATCCAGTCAAGCAATAGGTACTATGGAACATGATAACAATTAAGGATTTATCAGTTTTGCGACATAAAATATAAATATGTAATATATTATTGAAAAATTACCTGTTCTATTAGTTTTAACAGTGAACATAAAGTCGAAACTTGTGTCCATTGTGCAAGAAATGAACAACTTGACCAAATCATTCATCCCAGCCAAAGCTATTATCAGTTCATCATCTGATAGTATTGTCACATCATCACTCTCTTCATCTGAAACAGAAAATATGCAACCATTTTCTCAAATTTTCTCAGTTGAAGGAGTTGAGGATTTTTGTTTAGGTTTTCCAGTAAACTATATGAAAAGAAGCCCTATACCTATTCAAAATTTTTTTTCCTAAAGTACCAGTAACTGTATTATTCCATCTATTTCTTTTATATTGATCAAAGATATTATAATATATAGCATAAATGAGTCACTTTATTACTTAAGTTTTTTCAACATTTACATTTAGTTATTAAAAATAAAATGTAGTAAAAAAATAATACATATGGGTCTTAAATTGTGGTATTTTTAAATCAAAATATTATTATCTAAAAAGGTATTTTAATATGCAGCTTTTCTATGGGCCTCTCACTTACACACTGTTCTAAGTGAGAAACAAATAGAAAATTTGCCATTTTCAATCACAGAGCACGGAATTATCCATCACTGCATCTAATATATAAAATTCTCCTGTCACAATGATCGTTCCCATACTCCTCCGAAACGGCTTGACCGATCCTTATGAAATTTTGTATGCATATCCGTTAGGGTTGAGAATCGGACAACATCTATTTTTCATCCCCCTAAATGTTAAGGGTGGTCCACCCCTAAATTTTTTTTTTATATAGGGTTAGGATTAGGGGTAGGGTAGGGGTAGGGTAGTTATTATAAAGATTTTACATTATAATATTGTACATTAGTTACCTTTCCATGTCACTTTATATTGTTTCCCTTTAAGTACAGGGAACACTTCTTCAAGTTTAGCTTTCAGGTAATCAAAGCTGGTCACCACACTCCTGTCCACACCAAATCTACGAACTTCAGGACCCTCTTGCTGGTTTAATAGCAGATACACCTTGAATGGTACTTGATATTCCATGTTTATTTTGAATCTACCAATATAAATTGCAAGATTATTTCAGTAAGTGACAATGTAATCAAATCATATTGTACTTAATAAATTCACATAAACATTTAAAGATGTCTTCATTTCATTAACTGTCTAAACAAAATCTATGACTTACCAAAGTGGATAGGTGACCGACGATATACACTTTAGGTAGGTCTATAGAAATCCAATCTATATCAATATAGCACTATAAAATTATAAAACCTAGATGACCTAAATACAATGATAGTATTAAACACAAACACAAGGCACTGTAAATATCACGAAGAACCAAGTAAGAACTGCAGTTTACTAACATACGCGAGGCCATTTATATACTAATGATATTACTTACCTCTGACTCATCAGCAGTAGAATGTAGTAGAAATAATTGGAAATGAAAATCTGAAACTCACTAACCTTACTCACGACGCAAAATGCAACTGATAAAATTTGTTGTGCAACATCAACAAAAACAAAATGAATGAGAGAAAGAGGGAGGCACAGGCTGGAGTGAGCGAAATCGAATGATGCTATATGATTAAGGGGCGAGTGAGATAAAAAACAAACCAAATAGCAGGAAAATGGCTATTGGCAAGTCATGTATTACGTTCCTCTTCATGTATCATTAACAAATATATAACAGAAAAGTTATCCAATTTCAACTTGAAGAATAATTTCAATATGTAATAATGCAATTAGTCGATCGAAGATAAGTTTCATGCTATTATTGTAATTCCCAATAGCACTAGGACTCCCTAGGTATGTATACGAAAACAGAAATTTTATTGAAATCGAGAGGTTGTGAATTTGGTTGTATAAACATGATCCTTTGCTATGTAAATAGCATAAGTCAAGTGAAATAAAATTAAATATTTATGGTATATAGTTTTGTTATCAAAACTAAGCTCTGTTGCATTGCAATAGTGTTTAATATTGAAAGACAAAATTGGTAGATGACATTTGAAATTTGAGCATAGACAACAATAGATAACACAATGAGAAATGACGGCGCTGTCACGAGGTAAATATTGGGATTTATTGAAAATAATTGAAATTGTTTATTTTTTGTCGTATTATTCACGTCTAAATGTGTTTTAAATACATATAAAAAACTGGAACACTAAACTTATTATAACAATTAGTTGTATTTTTACACAAGATTTAGCAGTATTTCGCCTTACAATTTTGCCAACTTCCTTTTTATTTTGTCGTATTTTATATTATAACATTCATATTTCTGATTGTGTAGCCATTGGAGAAATTTGGACAAGGTTGTTTGATCACCGTCCTTACTTGAATGGAGAAATAAAGTTTATGGTGAGAGAATTTGAGGTATGCATCTGATTTACTATAATTACTTTAATTCATTGAACATAGGTTCTAACTACGTGTACTATTAATATTTTTTAGGAAAAACGTGATGATCGGGAAGTAGAAAATCTGTTTTCTATTTTAGAAAAAGTTACTGAAGTGAAAGACACACAAATTGATAAAATAGTGAGAGCAGGGGATATTCTCCCTAAATTAAATGAAAAGATAACAGAGGCTTTAGTTTTGTTTGAAGATATTGAGAATAACTCCAAGGAAAGACATCAGGTGTGTTAAAATTAAAACATTATTCTAATTTAACTTTTAATCTTAAGTAATTGTAAAGTCACTTATAATATCATTGTTGAGCCATTAGAACTTTTTGATATTTATTATGTCCCCCTTTTCTTTCTAGATACATGAACTCAAGTTGGATGAGAATCGTAATGAAAGACAGAAAGAATGGGATCATTTCATTGATGATATGAATTTTAAATGCAAGAGAATTGACAACGCATTTGAAGAAAAAGAAGAAGAGTTGCGTGACTTTTATGCAGATTTAAACCATAAATTAAGTATTACAAAATAATTATGGATCTTAAAGGTTCTCTAATAGATACTAAGCTAAAAATCATTCCTTCAAAGCCTTTATATGATTTTATATGGCAAATAACTACCAAAAAAGATGTTCCCTCAAATATATATAAATTAATGAATAATAAGAGTGTTAAGGTGTTAAAAGACTATAATAATGAAGAGATTATATCTTTGAATGATAATGACATGGCATTATTGAGTAAAATAACTGAAGTAATGAAAGAAAAAATATCTGAAACTCAACAAGATGACTCACAAACAAAAGAGAAAGCAGTTAATACTGATATGGTCAATGAAGAATCTTTAAAAGATCTTTATTTAGAAGTTTCAGATTTGGAATGGCTTTATACATTTTTGCAAGAGACAAGACAAAATAATAAAGATACTCCCTACCTCCATGCTTTATTAGAAGGATCACAGCTAAAACTACCAGAGAATGAAGTTATCAAAAGAAATCCTGTATTAGAAGCGAGATGTGTAAAGTTGAGGGCTCAACAAGAAGCTAGGGAGTATAGAAAGATGACAAAAACTGTTGATAATGTGAGAATAACACACCCAGAAGACACTATACAATATCAGTGTAAGTAATATTTTAGATTTGCCTTCCACCTTATAGCATTGTAAACAATTTTAGAAAAGCAAAATAAGAAACAACAATTTAGTTACATACATTGCTATATCTTATGGAACCCTATTTTCCTTTTTACCCACAATGGAAGGGAGACGGTATATGCTTTGGGGGGGGGGGGGGTATGAGTTTGTTTGTGTGATTGTTACCATTTTTCCCCAAAATGGCTGGACTGATTTTGATGCAGTTTTTAGCATCACATGACTATCACTTTAGATGAAATTTTGATGAAAATCGCCCATGATTATTATTTGTTCATTGTTCCTCAGTGCATTTTCGAGCCAGTGAATATAAATTATTTGATGCTTTTAAATGTTCACATCTGAAATAAAGTAGCTTCATAACAGTGAAATATTTTTTCAAAACTTCATAGTTCATACAAAGAAACACCTAAACAAAATTAAAATTTACTTGTAGGAAAATAGTATTTGGTAATGATGATGAAACATTGAATATCTACATTCAAACAAATCTTGCTTGTCATCTAATGATCCTTTAAACAACATTCCACAATTCACATTTTAGTCTGTATAATATTTTTTTAATACAGATATGAAGCAGATTTCCTTGAATTTTGTTAATTAATTAACAATATGCACTCAGTGCTCTTAAACACAGCCAAATGAGATAGAATAAGACTCTTTAGTATCTTTATAATTGAAAACAGAGCAGATATTTACTTTACAAGTATTTTATAACTAGCTGTTTCCCACAACTTCGTACGTGACTATTTCAGAATGTTGGCAAACCTACATTTTTTACATAGCTTTTGTCATGTTCACCTCTGCCCACCCCGTTCCCGTCGTCATGCTGTAATGGTATATAGCCTATGTTACTCAGGGATAATGTAGCATTCCAATGGTGAAAGAATGATCAAAATCCGTCCAGTAGTTTTTGAGTTTATTTGTAACAAACATACAAATCTTTCCTCTTTATAATATTAGTATAGATATAATATCATGAAAATAACTTTGAAATACACAAAACTATATGTTTCTTGTTTCAGCTATTCATTAATTTTATGCTATATATGTTGCATAATGTCCGATTTGGTTGGTCAGCCTTTCCACTCAATCAATATGCCCAAACCATCTCAACATTTCCTTTCAATTTTCAACTTAACATTTATTTATTCCTCACTCATATAACTTCCACTAATAATTAACTAATTATATTTTTTGTTACAGTGAAACATATGAATCGCCATTTAATAGCCATTGCTCAATTCATATTATCCATACTTGCTGGATTCTTGTTTGGATTCAGAGGAGTTGAATGGATGGTGGGAAATTTGGACTTTGGGTTTAGACTTCTACTAGGAGTGATGTGCGCGTTAGTAATAGCACTTGCTGAAATATATTTCTTGGCCAAACAGTTGAATGAAGAATTAAATATAGCTGAAGCCGTCCAGTTGGGTGGGCCAACAAAGTTTGAACATGATATACATTCAAACGGAAAAAAGGAACATGAAGATTAATTACAAATGTTTAAATCGATTTTTATATAGCTTGTAGTGAATGTATGCATACTTTTTAAGTTATTTGATTAAAGTTAAACTTGCTTAATTAAATGTTTGTTTGCAATTGATTGCAACTGAATTTATAACGATTTGTATGAGCGTCATACCCGCTCTAGTGCACAATTTGGCTCAAAATATTTGTCATGTGGGGCTCATGACACATTTTAGTTTTAGCTAGGTATATGGGAGGGGGGGGGGTACGGGGAAAGCGGAAAGGGGTAGAATTCAAATCCTAGTCCATAGGGAAAAAAAAGGAAAAATGTATGAAAATTTGTATGGGAGTTTATTATTTTAAAAAACATTTCTGTTCATACTTCTATTGATTGATCTTGTTATGGGTACAATTTTTAGCAGGTTTTGACTAGTAAAAGACATGCAGCAAACAACACATGCATAGATTTGTGTGTGACATATATGTCACACACATGCAGCTGAAGTATATGTAGTGTACACATTCATCAATTGATTACTTCTACCAACAATACAACAAACACAGCTTTACAGCCTTTATACCTTGCAGTGAGGCCAGAGACACTTTGTACAGTGTCCACTTTTTGCCAGTTATCCATATTAAAGAGAACAAGTGGCAAGCCTGTTGCTACACTTAATGGACCTAGATATGTCACTTCTCTGTTATTATTAGAAGAAGTGCAGAGTAAAATGTGTCTGACCTATGTCAGTAGGTACTGTGTTTGTCCCAACTCTCACAGCAATACTGTACAATGCATGTGTGGACTTAGGTGTTGTTGGGCTATTTATAATAAATAAATACCTATACTATCCAATTATCCATACACATAGGTATATTTTTTTTATAAATAAGCTAGAAAAGAAATAGGAACTATTCCAATACAAGAAAATATTAAATGGAGAATACACTGTTTTTATGCTCTGAAACGGGCTTTAATTTAAATATTACACCTTTGTGAATGGGCCTGTAGGTAGTTTTTATAATAAAAAAATTTGTGAGGGAACAAAAACAAATAAATCAAAACCTATGTATTATTGCCTAAAATAATCTCCCATACTCTCACTGTGGCAGAGGTTGGCCATATAAATTGGTACAACATATACAGATGTTAAAGCAAAAAACTAGCAGAAGCCAGAAGCTAGCTTTGATCTATATACATTAATTAAATACAAAATTAACTAGATATACTTACAACCTTCAGGCAGATACAAAAGCATATGTAAATCTTTAATATAAATATACATAAGAGTGTCACCTAAGGACAACATGCAGCAATTTTATTTGTGTGTGCCTGTCAGCCCCATACTATGGACACTTGCATTGTATGGTGGGTAGTATAGATATCATCAAAGATAGAGGCAATAGGACTGAGAATATCAGTATTTTAGCAAATAGCAATCTGCCTTTCTGCCCTGGGATAAAAGGATGATGTGAACCTATTCAACTTTACACATAAATTAAGCAATAAAGTGAATGTTTTTAAAAACCTACGTAAATAAAACAGATACATATTGTTGAAATTTTAATTAGACTTACAACTTATAAGTTACATATCAATCAAAAAGTACAATGTTACTTCTTTGCACAATGAAAAATGTACTTGTACTTAGGAAATGAAACCCAACATAATATTTGTAACATTTTTGTTGTTTTATGGATTGATGAGCTCTTGAAACCTTAAATTAAGTAAAAATTAATAATATACTAATAACACACAAATGCACATTAGCGCCAACCGCGTCCACGAGACCCTCTGCCACCGCCGCCACGAGGGCCTCCACGACCACCTCTTCCTCGACCACGATTGCCACGGGCACCTCCTTGCTGCCCCGGAGGACCGCGTCGGCCGGCTTCCCGCCCGCGTTTTGGTGGCCCGTCATCCACAAGCATCGTCTCCAAAGGCGCGCTATCAGGTAATTCGTAGTAACGGATATTGTTACCTCGAACAGTAAAGTAATCCAACTTAACACCTCCTTGCCCTTTAAAAGTTACTATCACTTGTTTCATATGCGTGTTCATCGCGACATCGACGCCGGTCACGGTGCCAGTTACTTTTGCACCGTTTTTGAGCATTATTGTCACCGTTGACTGGCTCATCTTCATTAAAAATCTTACTAGCTTCATTTTGTTAATATTTTAACTTACTTTAGGATTAGAGACAGCTTATCTCCCAAAAAATATAGCCCAAAACAGCTCTTCTTTTTGCAAAAATCTGAATAATAAAAATAACCTATCAAAATCAAAGTCAAGGTGTCAGTTCCAAACAACGCTTCAGTGTTGCCAATATTTAATTTCGTCGCATTTGTGGGTAATCTAACAGTAAATAAGAGTAATAACATTAATAATAATCGATGAATAATTATGGTGTGAATGCCGAATGGTATAATAATGTCAGCGGTTGGAAGTTACCAAATATCATTGGGCTCGGCTAGGGAAAGTAGGTAAAATTAGGGAACTCTGAATGTGGCAGCCCACCCAAATGTGTAGTGCAACATGACTTGCAAGTTTGAGATAATAATCTTGAAACTTGCTATACAGTTTACCGAAAATTACAAGAACGCGCTAACGTCTTAAAGTGTGAGTGTAATAAGTTAGTAAATATTTTTATAGGCCCTAACTAATAGGTGAGGTGAACAAAATTATACAAGTTTTTTAATTAATTAAACTGTTTTTTTCTTCACGGCTTGCCTTAGAGCTCCCGAAAACCGTGTTATTGGTCCCAGTGTAGCCAGCGGAAGACCAAGGTGTCCCTTTTTAGCCGATGGTATTTGTGAGGCTATATCTAACGAGCGGCCAGTTTTGTTGAGGTATACATAAATGAAAAACCTCTAAGGTGGTTTGTCAGATTATGTATATAAGTTTTAGATATAATATAAATAAACGTAAAAACAAGCTTATATATTGATTAAAATTAACTAAAAAGAAGTTTTTTACATTTACTTATTTTTTACTTTTTAGTATTATTTATGATGGCAAAAACGAGAATACTTGTGAAGACAAATCAAACGTGCCCAAACTCGATGGGGTTACGTCGTTTCGTTACAGAGTTCCTGTGGTCACCTTCCGGCTCCATCATCAGGACCCTAGACATCACCTAGGACCAGAGTACTTGTGAAGACAAAACAAACGAGCCCAAGCTCGATGGGGTTATATCGTTTCGTTACAGAATTCCTGTGGCCACCCTCCGTTATTATCATCAGACCAGCTATGTGACATCATTATGATTTATTGTATTGTCATCCGATTTATATATGTATGCAAAATTACAGCTCAATCGAAAACTGGGAAGTGGGTCAAATTGGACGTGCAAGATTTGACCCTCACAAACATACTAACAAACATTGTAAGTTAAATAAAAGCTTGTAATTGTAAAAAAAACCCATTGGTACATGGCCGGGATCGAACCGTGATCTTTTTTTAATTAATTAGTTACTCCATTCGCTACTGTGTCTACCAGTCAACATTTACCTTAAGCGAATCTATCTATATTCAGCACTCACTGTACCGACTTAAGAGCTCTATATCCATAATTTGTATGGGGATATTACTATTTCCAATTTCTCTGTAAATAATACACCTGTAGTAGTGACTTGGATTGAATTACAGTGGTAATTCAAAGTGAAATAGTCGTTATTTTTTCAAATTGGTTTTATTAAGGATCCGTGGCTCTCAGTTATCTTGTATCTGTCAAAAATATGGCAAATCTCAGTTAATCCTGGAAACGAGCAGAATTACGAGCAGTGCCTTTGCATTTTGGAAATTATGGCTATTTAGAACTCTTAATAATGAAAATATGGCTCAATCCAATTTAAAATAATAACTATCAACCGTGTGCTGAGGAAATTTTGTATAAATAAACTCATGTGTCCAGGATTAACTGAGATTTGCCCCTTAAATAAATTTAAAAATTGTTTATAAAATTAAAAATGAAAGAGAAAACGGGGGCAAAGTTAAATCACCCATATTTCCTATTCAATAAAACCCATTGAAAAAATAACAGCTATTTCACTTAGCTAATTATATTGAAAAAGTAACTAAGTATATGCTAAATTACAGTGATGTGTCACGTGGATTATTTACGGAACCCTTCGTGCGCGAGTCCTACTCGCACTTGGCCGGTTTTTGGAAGAGATATATTATAGAAGGTTATAACACGAGATCAGTAATTACTAGGATTACAATACGAGTTTCAAAATAATAGTATTGAAATTTTTTGAATGACATTTAATATTTACAGATCAGGTTTTTTTCTATAATGACAATTTAACGAAACGTAACAAGTGGATGTGTCACCCATAATGAATCTCGTCTTCTTATACTGAGGGTATTATCATAATCTAAAGTGAGGAAAAAGTATTTTAAACTAGGCAACTTTGAAATCTTTTGCCCGCCAAAAATGGCCTGTGAATAGACAATAGTAGACACTATAGACACATTATTTAAAAGTTCTATTTTATTATTGTAGTAGGCAAAATAACAGCAAATTATCAATCCTATTTCTTCTAGAACTAATACAATACTTGAATACAATAGTCGAAAGATAATCAAAGATAATGAAAGCCATTGAAAGCGTATATAATCACTGCGTTGAATTTGATTATTGTATTACCTATATACTGTAGTCTTTGTTTGTAATGCGCAGCAGCGCAGTGATTTTTTTTTTGGTACAATTTTTTTTTTTAGTAAAATTCTTTGATGCATAACAATTGGTGTAAAATTCTTTCCGAAGAAAAGGCAAAGGTCACAGTAAAACCATACAGCCATGTCTTCATTTTTTTTTGGTAGTGTTCTTTTGTCTTTAAGTATTTAAGACTCATTTAAGACCTCAAAGTCTTTTGTTCTTTATTTGAGGTTCAAAGGTTGATAATTAATCATACAGCCAAGTCTTCATTGTTTTATTTAGGCCGTAGCCAAGTCTTCAGTCGAGTTTTGTTATATAAAGCGGTAGCCACGGAACAGAAAAAAAATCTATTCCGTGGCGGTAGCCAAGTCTGCGATTATATTTTCAAAATAATAATGCGCAGTGAAATATTTTACGTTCACTCGTTCACTCATGCTCACTTCGTTCATTTTTCGATTCGTTCGTTATTTCGTTCGTTCTTTCGTACCAAAAAAAAAAATCAGTTTGTGAAAAATATTTTCTGGAAGTGGTTGTGTTTACTCTGAAAATGGATGTGCAAATTAAATAATTTATTGCGAGAATTCTTTGTTGTGCTTTGTGTCTTCTAAAATAACAAATAATATGCTAGTTTATGGATTTTGATATCGATTACTTATTTTAGTAAACATTTGTGTTTATGATTAATGTGTAAAGTTTATCATTTTATACTTTGTGTTATTTGATTGTGGAGCACCATGCCCGGTGTAATCGGTATTGGTGAATTTATAGACGAAACAAGGGAGGACTACAGTTCACCTACAACATCAACATTCGTGTCTCGTATGCCACAATGTCGCCAAACAATCGGTGCATTGGAAGAGGTAATTACATCACTTACATTGTCAATACAATTAAAATTAAATATTTTGCATATTTCTTCAATTTATCTGAAATAGTTACTTTACAATAAATTACACAATGTTGATAAGCTAAGCTAATTGATTATCGACCTTAGTAAGGTACCTATATCAAATTAAGTATTATTCATCCCTGAAAACTTGTTGAGTAAAGGCCTAGCCTACTTCCAGTACTTACTTATTCTTACCTATGCATGAGATGAAAGAAAGGAGGTTCATAAAGTTAATTTTACAGCAATCTATGATGCAGGTGTTTACCAATGATATGCGTTTACCTTATAACCAGGGTATTATAATAGAAAATATACCTAACCATTCAAGGATGTTTGGTAAACAAATATAAGTAGGTACCTAATATAGGTATTATTGTCAAATTCACAACACAATTTTTTATTAACATTATTTTTATTGTATGATAATATGTAAACTAACTAGATACATACCTAGTTATCTATCTACATGTTAGATTGTTTTGTATTGTTTGCCTATATTTTCTTTTTTTTTTCTTCATGGGTTGCCTTACAGCTCTTGAAACCGTGTTATTGGTCCCAGGTTACCCAGCAGATGACCAAGTCTCCCTCTTTTAGCAGATGTTATTTTTCTGTAAGGCTATACCTAACGAGTTACCAGTTCTGTTGAGGTATAGTTTGCCTATTTTAATTAATATTAATGATTTGACACTACATTGTCAAATTCAGTACAAGACATGACACATTTATTCAGGTTTTCAGAATTAATAATATTACTTATGTCCATGCTATTCCTACTGATTACCACTTAAATTAAGGTATTATAATATGGTTAGGTAGGTATAATGTGTGAGTCATTATTTGAGGCTGTGGACATTGGACAACATGTATTGATCATCAAGCAAGTACCTACCAAATGTCAAATCTGGTATCATACCTCTAGGATGCCTACTGAAGTAGGTACCTACCTATTGACCTAAATAAAAAACATCATACACCTACTTAGATACTATACATATATACTATATACAGTATTATTATTCCACTGAATTCAATAGTATGACCTACTATGGAACAGGTTTTTGTTGCTATTGAATGCAATGTGTTGAACAGTTAACTTGTCTTTTCTATGATACTTTTCGGTCCAGTTATTTTTTCTGCTTTATTTATAAATTAAATCCTACCTAGTTACTTACTTTTACCATAGGAACTACTTAAGACATGTTATCTCAAAAAAAACCCATTTAATATGGTCCTGCATCATTTATTTTTTTACATTTATTTGAAGTTGACAACTAAAACAATTTCATATTACCTTCAAAGTTAAATAATTAAGATACTTACTATAAATAAAACTAACAATAGAAAAGCGTATGTCTTATAGAAAGCTTATAATTTGAACCCAGGCCTTTCCTTTCATGAAGCCTTTTATACCATACTTACGAAATAATCTGGAAAGTTTGATGTCCAGTTGAGGTTACAAGGTCAACCGCTTTCCCTGTCAATAATACGAATACCCGCGTACATTGCGATCTCTGAGAATTCCTTTGTTATTCTGCCCTTTACTGGCATTTTTCAAAATTCAATAGGTAGGTTAAAATCTAATTTGACTTCACATTTGGCTCAGGTTGGGCAACTCTCAATATTGTAAGATATCATGTAATTACTACATTAAAGGGTTGAATTCATTTAGATTAAATTTTGGTAATCAGAAATCAGAAAAACCAGAAAGACAACATAATCGTTGTTACTAATCTGCATAAATTACCACTGAACAAAATGTAAATACCTATGACTTTACAGTCCACCCATATTTTTCAACTAGCCACTCCGCGCACTGTAGGTACAATAACGGCTCAACGCGTGCCCAGTGGTTAAGACGTAGGTATTTAACTAGGCAGACAACGGGTTCGATCCCGAATAACGTTAGGTATAGCCTCACAAATACCATCGGCTAAACGAGGAAGACTTGGTCTTCAGCTGAGCACCAGGGAATAACACGGTTTCGGGAGCTGTAAAGCAACCCCCGCAGAAAGAAAAAAAAACAAATTGAATATCTACATAAATACGCATATCTATTAGTCAGAAAAGTGGCCATAAAAAAGTTTTAGGCCACCGTAGACCAATTTTTAAAACGTGCTTTTGTTAATCGAGAGTTGTTCTACAACATCCTTTTCAAAGTTTCTAAAAAAGTATAACATCGATCTTGCTGAAATTTGGTATGCATATTTAGGCTTATAAAACACATATTCTGTCAAATTTTCAAGTCTTCATATTTAATAAAACGGAACTTATGGAATTTTGAAAAAATAGGCCAAAAAGCGGTTTTTTTGCAATTTACTAAAAAACTACTGGACCGATCGGAGCTCAAAAAAACTCATTCGATTCGTATTTTTATTGCGCATTTTTTATTTCATTGCACTTTATTTGTCAAATGCATAATTTTTCCGTAAATCGCAAAAAATATTTTTGACATTTTTTTTAATCATCGTGCGCTACTGGGTTCGGTGTTTAAACTTAATATGTTATTTGTATTGTTATTATCTAACACTTAAATGTCTGTCTTTGCCCGACCCAGCAATTTGCTCGGCATTCTAGGGTTGGAAGCCAAAGATGTCGCAGCCGTAATTTAGTGCTAACCCCACAGATTTGTATAGACCTATACAAATTGTAATACCTACCTGCTATATATATTATAATCAGTTATTTTTAGCCAGAGAGCTAAGCACCAAAATAATCGACTTCCTTTCGAAGCACGTATTTTGAAAATAATTCTACATGGTGTGGACATTCTTGCCAGCGTCTAGCCACATCGCATATCATAAGAGCCGTGATAGTGCGTTACCACTTGGCCACCAATTCTGACAGCTTCCTCCATGTCCATTTCACTTTTTATTGCAAGTAAAACATCGCGCGCCGGGCGTTAAACTAGTATGTTTTTAATTAAACAGGAAACGGATCTGTCGATTACCAACGCGGAACTAATGACGGGATCGTAAAATTAATTAGAGCCACTTTTTACAAGTTTTTAACGCTGTGTCCAAATAGTTAGGAAGAAAGCTTTTACAAATTATTTTATCTACTGAAGCTTTTATTGTAATTGGTTGGGAGCAGGTAGGTACCTACATAATCTAGCTAATTAAGTAAAATGTTTTCTACAATTTAGTTAAGAAAATGTAAATTCTGTAAAAATATATATTCCTAAAAAGTTAAAAAAAACGGCTAAGTGCGAGTCGGAGTCGCTCACTAAGGGTTTCGTACACTCAATAGTACCTATGCACTAAGGTCGGACCAAGTTTGACGCCACTGTATGGCGGAGGAACAAATTAGCGCCAGTCCGACTCACACTTGGCCGGTTTTTTATTAAGTATTTGTTGTTTAACTTGTAAGCATTATAGTTATACTAGTTAGATGTTTGTATGTATATTGCCATTAGTGCCATTATTAAGATCGGGCAAAAAACGTCGAATAAAACACGTTTCTTGTATGGGTGGGGAGACCCCCTTTAATTTTTAACTTTTTTATTTTTATTATTTTTTGTTATAGCGGCCATAGTAATACACACTCTATGACATTTTCAAGTGTCTACCTATTACGGTTCAAAAGATACAGCCCTGTGACTGGCGGACGGATACGGCCTTAGAAATAGGGTTTCCGTTGTCACCCTTTGGGAACGGAACCCTAGAAACGTTTTTGTAACTTGTATTTTGCTTATTGGCTCCATTGTCCATGCTACAATTTCAAGTCACGCGAACAGAAATGAGGTTCCTCCTAGAATAGATCTATGCTTAAAATATCGGAAATTGTAATTGTTTTTTGAAATCGTTGCAGTAGCACAGCACAGTCAATTATTACCTCATACCTGCATTACAGATACAGTTAGGAAATATAAATAATGAATGATAGCCTAGATCAGATCAGGGGTTCCCTTTACTGTGCGTCGCGACGCCCTGGGGAGTCGCGAGATGGTACACAGGTATTGATAATGGATAACTTTATTTAAATAAAACTAAAATAATTTTAGTAAATTAGTATTTCTTTATTGATTGTACTGTTATAGTTTATAATAAATAATAATAATTAAGATTCTATAATCTTTGGAGTAAAGGTATCTTCTTTTAGAAGGGTGTCGCAAAAAAATACAGTCTGTAAAGAGAGTCGCCGTATAAAAAAGATTGGAAACCCTGGCCTAGATCACAAGATTTAAAAAAACCAAAGAGGAACGTAAACGTTGGTTTTTTGTTACAATTTTTTTCGTGCGACTCATTCAGAAATTAAGCTGTAATCGCGTCTGTTTGCTAAAGGATTGAGGAAGATAACATCTTGGAGTTAGAAATCTCAGTAGGTACAATATGTAGGTAATTATAAATTTTTACACTTGGGAAATTGTATATGATTATCTGTAAGCGTGAGCATGTCAATAGAAATTGTAGAACAAAAACGTACAAGTTCATCAACCATGTTCAACTTATAGTTTAGTGCTCGCCTTTATCTTCTTTGAACCGGAACACTGAACAATGGTGTTATTTACGCAATACGTAAAGAGGCAATTAAAAAAGGTAATGTTATTTTTTCATTCTATAATGTTTATTGTAGAAAATTGATGATATTATTATGAATATTACGCAAAGAAAGTGCAACTGGGGCGTGTAATTTTACACAAAAAGCGCGTATGTCGTATGCATAACAATGATGACTTATCCATGCTCTGATGCCGCGATGTGAAATTGAGAACGTTGCGGAACATTATAACTTACATAATTTGGGTGCCCTTAGACTGAAATCACCTCGTATTTTCAATTTCCTGTAATTTTTTGGTACCTAGCTCAAGGGGCGTACCAAAAACTAGAAAGACTACAATGTAATTTAGTTCTACAAGATAAAACTAAAAAGTTCTATCGACTGTATTATGGGAAGTGTTCAGAAGAACTCCATGACCTCGTCCCTCCATCCCCTTTTCGCACCCGCACTGCTCGCACAGGAAACAGGATACAGTTTTCATCTTCATTCAGTGGACAGGGACACGTTCTGCATACGAACGAAACTCGTTCCTGTGTCGCACTGTCAACAACTTCCGGCGTCGGTCTTTCCTCCTTTCTACAACCTGGGGTCCTTCAAGCGAAGCATGAAGAAGCATCTCTACGGGCCGGCATAGTGGGCTGTATTATGATCTGCCAGTCGCGCGCATTCATGGACCAGGAGAATCAGGCGGTGGCATGGTCGCATGTCGTCTTCTCATAAAAAAAATGATGCCTGTTATAAGTGTTATACATTATATATATATGCCTTTGGTTTTTCTGCTGAAGCTCGTCTTCTTCTTCAGTCTGCGTCTGTCCACTGCTATGAACATAGCCTCTCCTAGCTTCTTAGTTTTTTCATGTCATTTTCATATCTTCGCTCCCCTCGTTGTTCTTCTAGGTTTCCACTTGATGAGTTTATGTGTCCACCTCGTTGGTTCCATTCTGAAGCACTTAATTAGTATAAATTATAATAAAGTTGCATTCTAAATTCTAAGCTATTAAAATAATAACATTATGATTGAAAGTAAACTCATAGCTTTGACTGTAATTACGAAATTAATTTCATCGCGTTGTTCCCGACCAGCAATCAAATCAATTATTAAAATTGGGAACTTTGAATATTACCAACCAAGATAATAGAATACCTAAGTAGGTAAATCGTTATGTAGATTGCGAAAACGTCGAGAAAATTTGACGTCGTGCTTGTTTCGAGACAGCCAAGCCCGCAGGTGAACGGGTACAATTTGTTATCGAAACGACTTAGAAAGTACTCAGTAACTTATCATCTGATTCTTGACATATGAAGATGAACTGAAATGGCATAGTTGGTAAAGTTAACACTCTTTTCATATTCGTGAAAAGGTGTAATATCTAGACCAGCGATCACCAATTTGTTTTAAGAGGATGTATAGAGCTAAATGCGAGTTTTATGATGCGTAAAAGTACATGATCCACTGCAGTGACCATAATCAAAAAAATATATGATATTCTTGAGGTTATGCGTTATTAAGATACTGTGTTCAAAACATAATACAACTATATTGATTCGATAGAAAAAAATCACGAATGTACCTCTAAAAAAATATTTTACTGTCTAGAAACAGTACTAAAATGCATGCAATTATTCTGATCTTTTGACAGATTTTTTATCTAGCAATATACTATCGTAATACTGTTCTATTTTTTAATAAAATTTTCAGCAAGTTCCTTTATTCTCATTTTCGAGATTTTATGTACGCACTGCACGCGTGTGTGCGTAAGCGCTCGTGTACCGACAGTACCGGCTGCAGCCTGATGCTATATTATTAGTGGCAGCCACGTCGTTTGGTGTGTATGTGTACCCGCGTGGGGGCGGTGCCATCTCTCAAGGTCGTTGGCTCTATCCAGCGTCTTAAGGCGATCTTGAGCGTCTAGCGAGCTAGAGCAAGATTGCCATCCACCTCCCTTACCTTGCTCGTGGCAGCTCGAATCAGTGTTATTGTTTTATTGTCACATGTGAATGATTATTCTTGGTAATTCTGAACAATAATTTTATAGTCCTATATATTATCTAAAATTTGGTGAAACATTCGTCAAAATCGCTTCAGGAGTATGGAAGCAGTAAGAGAATTCTTGTGTAAACTTTGGATTTTTAACCGACTTCGAAAAAAAAGAAGGAGAAGGTTCTCAATTTCGGACCGTATTTTTTTTTTGTATGTATGTACATCGATTACTCCGCCAATTGTGAACCGATTTTGATGGTTTGTTTTTTAATCGACAGATAATTCTTCCGGGTTGGTCCCATTTTTATCTCATAAAAATTGGTTCTTTAGTTTTTCAGAAATTTTGAAATAACTGACCTTATAAGTCAATTTTTCGTAATATCTCGATGAAATATGTACCGATTTTGACGACTTATTTTTTTAAGGATATAATAATTTCTTGACATTATCTCACAGTCATATGACGAAAATCGGTTCAGTAATTTTTCAGAAATTCAGTAATTTGTCTCTGTTTACTGCTGAAAATTATATCAGAGAAAAGCCTTAGCAACGGTTGCTATTGACACGAAGTTGTCAATTTTCGTATCGACGGGTGGTCTAGCGGCTAAAGGTATGGGATGCAGCGTAGGGTGCACATTGCTCGAGGTTCAAATCCCATCCACCGCAGTATTTTTTTTAATTTTCCATATTTTTTTTTTAGCTGCGTTATTATTTATTTCTCAGGGCAACAAAATCACTTAAAAGGGAAAAATAAACCTTTTAAAAAAAAGTGTACCGACTTCAAAAATTTGCACTGAAAAGTAAGAAATAATAAAAATTTCGTCGTAGAATTTGAAGACGGTTGGTGCCAAATTAGAAATAATTTAGTACCCAAATTCACTAATCTAGATAATTCATTAGGAACCTACAATCATCAGTACAAACACAGATAATATTGAACAGATCTTTATGTCCCTAGATGTTTACTTAATTTTGTATCCTAATTTGGCACCAACCGTCTTCAAATTCTACGACGAAATTTTTATTATTTCTTACTTTTCAGTGCAAATTTTTGAAGTCGGTACACTTTTTTTTAAAAGGTTTATTTCTTGTCAAAAGTAATAACAATTAAAAAAAAACTTAAATTTTTAGCGCATTATATATTATTATATATTTTTTAAGTAGGTATTTTGACTAACCGTCTATGAGGAGTAGACCTTAAAAGAGAGGTCTAATTATTGCAGTTTGAGTATGTAAGTAATCGCCTTAAAAATATTAAAAAAACTGTCGCGACCAAGTTTTAAAATGTCAAATTTATACTAATATCATAAATAAATGCGAAAATAGTTAACTTTGTCTGTCTATCTGTCTGTTTGGTTTTTACGGCTAAACGGCTGAAACGATTTTGATGACTTTGGTACGGGGATGCCTTGAACACTGAGGAATATGGTACTATTAAAAATGTATTGTTCTGGTAAGGTCCGCACATCCCTGATCTACACTGTTTGTTTGTTTGTGAGAAGTAAACTCGAAAACTACTGGACTGATTTGAAAAGATTATTTCACTACCTATATTGTTATGTTACACCTTTTGATGGAGAAGAGAAATAAGTTTAAAGTGTCAAGCTTATTCACCCATAAAACCTACTTCGATTTTCATACATTTCCAATGAATGTCAAATCTTATCTATCATCATGCAATCGAATGCAATTTGTTACCATCCTGACATACCTACCTCTTTCGCTTCTTTTATATTCATCATACCTTTCATACATGCTCGGCGATTGTGTGTACTTTTAATATGTATTTCCATCGATCAATACATTTTTTATATGTTCAATAAAAGTACCCTTAGGTCGTCCGCTGCCAGAATTTCCTTTCACTTCAGCCTTATAACCTTTTTAGTCAATCTTTCATCCTTCAATCTTTTAACGTGTCCAAACCAAAAAAACAAGTAAAATCTTATTTCGTCGCAATCTTCATAAAAATCATTCAATGTGAAGATATTACAGCGCGCAATCTAATCTGTTCAAATAGTACAGTGTACACGCTAAATTGAAGATAAACGTAGGTAGCGGGGTTTGAGGACTATAAATGGCATATGAAGCAGCGTTTGCGCGGGTGCATCTGACCTATTTTTGTATGTGATATAATACTAATCTCATACCTACATCAAATGTTTGCTACATTGTAAGTCTAATTGAGACCAGATTGAGAAGCTTTCTCCCTTTTAGGATATGGTAGCCAAATATTATGCCAAAACTATTCAATATATTCAACAATTTAGGGTGGCTTTCCATACATAGATAGAACTGAGGGGTGAGCTATTTACGCATGTATTCATGGATTCTCCACATTGCCTTCGAAAAACATCACAATGTTTTTTCTTTAATATGGTTTTTGGACCCGAAATCTCATTGAAATCATATTGGGATCGGAAATATGTGTCAATCTTCTTAGTATGTTCGCATCTTTCTTATTAAAATTAACACTTGAGAAGGGCTGGAACGTTTTGTTTTTTTTTCAATGTCCGTAATAGTCTGGATCAGGTTTTTAGGGAAAGAAAAATTGGAAAAGTTGCCAAGTAAATTGGAAAATTCAGGAAAAACTTTTTTATATGGGATTTTTGTATGAACTGAAGACCATAATAGGCTCCAGCCTGCACGGGCGAAGCCGGTGCGGAAAGCCAGTCTCAAATATTTATTAAATACACTCAAGTAGGTATGACATACAACGGCGTAGTTATGTGGTATATACAAATTGTGTTAACAATTTAGCCGATACGATAACAAACTTGAAAATGTCTTCTATCTATTGGATAAGTGTCAATTAAACCAAAATTATCCTGATTGTTTATTACATTTTCAATTAGGTATATGTCAGTTTGGGATATTGAACGACTACATTCAAAGCGCTTTGTTCATTATGTTTGCTGCAATATTTTTTGTCGTACAATAGTTGACTCATTCAAATTACTCTACACAAGGTTATGGATTTAACTGTAAACATTCTATCGGTCACAACTTAATGCTGTATCTGGACTTATATATCATGATTACCTATCCGTATATGTCGGTCACAATAAGCCCGACAGCAATCTGGCTCATCGGTCGCGTGACTCATCGCATACATACCGACATCCAAAATGATAGTAGGTGCATGATTAAGTATGTAGGTATAGAAGAATTCAGACTACTGATGCTGTATAGTGTATACAGACCAACTAGTCAGGTATTAGGGGATAAGATAAGCAATGGATGAGAGGAAAATCCCACGTTGGGAATAACAAACGAAGAAAATATTATTATAGTCACTCTGTCATCAGAGTAAACAAAACTTAAATGTAGCTAGTTCTTATTCCGTGGCTCAAGTTCAAACTTCTTCATTAAATTTAAACACTAAACAGTTATATGTTCTCAATTTCTGTTGACAGAAACAATTAACATAATATGAACAAATTTGATATTTCTGGACTTTACACTTGTAAATTTAACTGTTAGGCGTTTGACCCGCGCGCCAGATTTGTGCGTAGGCGTAGTAAATGTTTTCCTTTGCGAATTCTATATTGATTTATTTTACCGTTGCTATTGCGCGTTTTGCCAACGATTTTCAAATACGTAGTAAGTAAGTGACTCTCAATTTCTCATTTCGTATTAAATTTCACCTGAGCACCATGATCTTGACACACTTCTTGCTTCACCCAAATAGCTTTTCAATAGGTAATTCTGGTAATTTATTTCAGTCAAAATTACGATTCCATTCCATTACCGTTTAATAAACAAACTTTACCTTGACCAGTACTTTTCTAAACCAGCTGTCTTTCTTGTAGCAGATTTGATAAATTAAGCTATTTCTTACGTTAATCTCCACCCACATGGTTGTCTGGTTTCTCTTCTCTATCCAAAATAGGCAAGGAAACGACCAGCTGTCGAGCAATTAGTTAGTCGGCTAGCGGAATACCGGTTCGAGGTTGAACGGGATGCGTGTCGTGTCATTATTTTTATTGGAATTACATTCATTATAATTATTTCTGCTCAATCGACCGAACGGCTGGATTACGGCGCGTGCCACATATTCATAAACATTGCCACCAGTCACTGAATGAATAAAGGAACTTGACTGTGTGGCAAATTGGAGTCGGAGGTTCTCAAACTTTTTGCCTTGTAGACCGAACCAAACTTGCCCTTTTTCGCTTTGCTTATTGTCCAATATTGAATTCTTGCTTTCACAATTAACAAATAAAAAGGGTAAAAAGTGCACTGTGTTTTACGGAACGTCTGAAATCTTAGATCGTGGACACTACATTTCATTGCCTATAATATAGATAGATCCCATCAATCTAGGCAGGTACTAGAGTTATGACATAATAAGTAAGTAGTTGGTTATGGAATGATTGGATTGAGTGCATAGTGCATTTATTACGCTCTGTGTCTATGATAGAGTGCAGGTTTTGCAAGTTTTTTTCCAATTATCAATGAATATTATAGAAGTATACTGCGTCCACAGATTGCGTCGATACTTTATCTTTGTTTACATTTTAATACATCCTCATTTATAAAATATGTTACTAAGTTTACCGCTCCGGGCCTTGCCCGTGGAAGCCATACTATATTTCGTCCTTTATTATACCCCCTTAGGATGGTGGGGTTAAAAAATGTAGCCTATGTCCTTCCCTAGGGTTCAAGCTTACTGCGAATAAAATTTCATCAAAATCGGTTAAGTGGTTTAGCCCTGAAAGCGGAACAGACAGACAGAGTTACTTTCGCATTTATAATATTAGTATGGATTTTAGATTGAGATATGAGGCCGAAAGGACTCTTACAAGTTAATAACAGCCACTAAATCCAGAGCTAACTTCAATATTAAATACAAGGCGGACCCATAGGCATCAGTTAGTTTTAAATTAGTTATAGGGCGGTAATACTCATCCACAATAATCCGCACGCTATACAATCTTAATTGATTCACTTGAAGAGAAGTGGCGGCGGCGCCTGCCTTCTGAGTATAAAAGATCTTGTACGAGTGCCGTTGTTAAATTCTCTTTGTAACAGAATTGGGATTGGGAGTACCTATTGTGAGTTTATTTTGGCCCGGTTTTATCGCCCGGTTGCTCTATTCGGAGGGGAATTGATTAATCGCTGGTTAAAACGACAGATGTGCTGCGTTTCGTTACCAAACACTCGATTTGAATGGTTCTCTGCCCCTGACCTTATTGTGAACGATTCTTTCGTTTTGAGTTCATATAGGGGAATGTGCACCTTACAATCTACATTATTAGAAGTGAGATAAAATTTAATAAAATAAAAAAATAAAGTCTTGTTTTTTTAATTCCTAATTATACTTAGTTCTGAGAAATAATCGATAATCGAATTTAAGAGGATCGTGTAGCTCAGCGTACGCAGCGAAATAGGTATTTAGAAAATCATATTCTGTCTCAATCGCACTCTTCCCCCGGGCATCAGTGCGACAGAGAGCACTGCAGCTCGTGGGTGTTCGTAGGTATGTTTTTCGTTGAAAATTGCGTTTTGGGCGAAAACGATTTACACCTACTAAACTATAACGAAACCTTATAATTTTGGTGTCAAACGTTTTAGCAGATTATAATCTACGTACGTACGTTTTGCTTTTTTTTGAAATTTTGCTTTGTTTCTCAAATACAGACGGTTTATTACCAGCAAGTTTTGAACCAAAAAAACCGAGATTTGAGGGGCTTATAACTTTTGACCTATTACGAATTTTGAAAAAAGGAAAAAATACGTACGTAGTTTTTCATTATAACAGTAACATATTACAAAATCGTTAAAATTAATTAATATTTAGGGGTAGTAAAACGTTTTCTCCGTTTGTATGGACATGGACGCGGTACACTACACTCTTAAGGAACTTAGTAAGTTAAATTCATGCTTTAATATTTGATAATGTCATCCATATCGTCTTACGATGAACATACCTACTATAACGGATTAATTTCAGCACGTGGTTTGCACAATCTTTGGATTTTAATTTAAATAACTACTTTTGGATAAAGCAATACATTTTATTTGTTTCCGCTGGCAGAGACCTTGCAATATCACCCACACATTGGTGCAGACTATCTGTGCCTCGTTCATATTATGTTATCAATATGACACAGGCCACAGTACATTGGTATCACGTTCACGACACGAATATTTTTGTTACAGACGCTGGACTTCGATCGAGATGGCTTGACAAAATTGAAGAAGGCTATAAAAGCCATACACAATTCAGGAAATGGTATGTTCTATATTAGATAAATTAATTAATTTAGATATTAAAAAAATCCTGAAAATTTTTTGACAGATAGAAGAGTAAACTGAAAAAACACAAATGAATTGATGTTAGTCTAGTGGTTAGTCTACCCACTAATCAGACGGGCCTAATTCAAAATCCTGTTCAAACAATTTGTATAAAAAAATAATAGACTATTTATTTGAATGTGTGATGCCGTTAACTTTAGAACCTATAGCACAGGGTACCTATTCTAGTTTTAGGCCAAAGTAATTGGTGTTTGTTATTCAAAATGATAGAAGGTTATAAACACATTCAAACAAGATCACAAGAAAATACCTAGGTTTGAGAGAAATGTTTCCGCTTTCAGAAAATAAATACTATAAAAAAAGTGTACCGACTTCAAAAATTGTGCACTGAAAAGTAAGAAATAATTAATATTTCGCTGTAGAATTTTTTGTCTGAATTGAGAACCTTCTCCTTTTTTTTTTGGAAGTTGGTTAAAAAGATACAATCGTTCGTAAATAGAAAGTTTTAGTAAAATATCACAAACGCACTCAATGTTATTCTATCTCCATAAGAAGTCCCTAATCCCTTTATCGTGTCTGTAGAATGCGACTTTAAAATGAACATCCCAAAAATAGAAAGTTACATTAAGTGAGCTCAACCAAATATTTTAAAACATCTAAACATAGTTAACGGTTCCGTCGACCAAAAGCGGAAAGACATGCGAAGTGATGTACGGGAAAAGCTTAATCATATATTGAAATCGAAAATAGCATTTCCTAACTATGACGCCATACTAAGTACCTACTATTGATAGAGTGGTGTGGTGGAGTCATGTTACTAAGTAAATAGCGCTCCCTTGTTATATTAGATCGGTTCTTTGCAAAACAAATATGGCCACACAGGAATCCCTTATGGTGATAACGGCCGACTTCGGCTACTTTTCGTATTTGTGTACATGTGGAATAATTACAAAAACGACTGAAGTAGGAAATTCAAATTCAATAACAAAACAAGTGTATACGAGACAAAATTCCATAGAGCACGAAGACGAGTTTTCATAAAAAAATGGCTGATAATGCTGAAATAGTCATGTAGGTTCGCTTTCCGCAATATACTTTATAGAAAATAAAATAAGTAAAAAAATAATTGCAAGTATTTTCTCCCCAGGAGCTTGTCATCGCGAATGGATTATTGTGAAAAAAAAAAGACTCAGTATTGCATGCTGCAATATAATTATTTCACAGTAATGAGCGAAATACTGCAGTGTAATTATGCACGGTTCCATGTATCTGATACTTGAAATCAATAATGAGCTAGTGTATATGCATATAATATATGTACTGTATTTCCTGGTACAAGGGATTGTACCCAATGAACTAGAATGACCTGTATTTGCTGTAAAGTGCAAACTGTTGTCAAACTCTGTCGCTGACTTTACCTCAACACTACTGAAAAACACTGAGATATTGAAAAGGCAGACATGTGAATTCGTCTTCACTTGGTCTCTTTGGCGCAAAATTTGGCCACACGAATGATGTAAATCCATCACGGCATGTTTGACAAGGTACCTCATAGTGAAAGAAATGAAATTATGGATTTCACATGAGGCTGGGACTTGTCGCTATATGAGTATCGAGTATAAATTTCTATAAAAGAGCCCCTTTGAATCTAGGTCGACGGCTGGGTAAACGCGGTTAAGCTGTTTCTACATTTAGACATTGAGAGACAGTGGTATTATTGTTTCTAACCAGAATAATATTAGTTCCTGCCTGCCAATCGCAGCACCTGTTTCAATGCATTCTATTTGTTTCTTATTATGGCCTTTGTTTTCAATCCTATGGGTTAAAATTATTTACTTGCATTTTCTTAATCAGACTTTACTACTTCAAACTTTGTTTAGATTTCATGTACTGATTTTATTGTCAGGATCAAACAAACCATATTTGGGGTATATAATAATATATTATACCACATGGAATCGTAGATACCAACAGCAATTCTAAAATCCAAATCGGTAATATTATTTTGGTTATTGTTTGTATGCTTGAGCTTTAAGAGGATCGTGTAGCTCAGCGTACGCAGCGAAATAGGTATTTAGAAAATCATATTTTGTCTCAAGCGCGCTCTTCCCACGGGCATCAGTGCGACAGAGAACACTGCAGCTCGTGAGTGTTCGTAGGTATGTTCTTCGTGGAAAATTGCGTTTTGGGGGAAAACGATTTACACCTACTAAACTATAACGAAACCTTATAATTTTGGTGTCAAACGTTTTAGCAGATTATAATCTACGTACGTACGTTTTGCTTTTTTTGAAATTTTGCTTTGTTTCTCAAATACAGACGGTTTATTACGAGCAAGTTTTGAACCAAAAAAACCGAGAATTGAGGGGCTTATAACTTTTGACCTATTACGAATTTTGAAAAAAGGAAAAAATACGTACGTAGTTTTTCATTATGTCAGTAACATATTACAAAATCGTTAAAATTAAATAATATTTAGGGGTAGTAAAACGTTTTCTCCGTTTGTATGGACATGGACGCGGTACACTACACTCTTAATGAATGATTCACAAAGTTGTTTGTTGATAGCAACCTGTGCTTTGTGCAAGGATCGCGTGCGTCGTGTTTACAAGCAACACCAAGGTGATAACGTATTCTACTTAGTTCACATCTTGCGTCTCTTATTCTCAGCTAAATATCATAATAACCAAGAAAGGGAAAGACTGCCATAGTCGAATACATAATAGCCCATCTGGTTATACGGGTCGAGATTTGCGCGAAACCAGCAAGGTCGAACGTGCGTGCAGCTTGCAAATAAGAACCATTAAACTGCCAGAGGTACGGAAATTCTTAAACAATGATGTTGTCTTGGTAAGCGCCGGTTCTTCGTACTTTCATAATTAATGTTATTTCATTTAGGTGCCTATGAATTTTATGTTTAAAATTAGGTACCAAATTTGGCGAAAAGACATGGATTTTAGATCTATTGAAAGAGCAGCTCTTCTTAACCTTCATCTTTACGGCCTTATACCTTGTTACCGGAACAGAGTCCACTTTTCGCCAGTTGTCCATATTGAGCTAGATGTGTCACTTCTTCAACAAACGTAAATATATATTATTTTTAGAAGTGCGGACTTTACGTGCCCTCCGAAGCACGAGGAGTCGATTAAAGCAATGTAAGGTCTATTTTATCATAAAGTGCCGTAGGAGTAACAAACCGCCCCGGACATAATTTCTAAAAGGTTTTCGTGAATCCCTAAAGAAATTCAATACAAATTACTTTGCCTTTGCCATGTCGGATAATGTTCCATATTATTTATTGTGTATCGCTAATTTTATTTATCGCTAGGAATAGGATATTTGGAGAAAATGCAGTTTGAGCATAAGTCGATCCTTCATAAAATATTCATTGTATCTAGCTAGATTATGTTATAAAGTCAGCCGCAATCGAGCATCGAATATTGTAGGTCCAGCCGCATGGAAAATCGTCATGTACTATCACTTGATGCCCAGAGCATTTTGGACGCAGTCCAAACAGGAAGTTTACTTGGGAAACGCTCTCTAGAGCTCTCTCAATATTATTTCGCTAACGTGAAGTGAATAAAAATTTATAGTCTCTTCATATAAGTTTATTTGTTTTTATTTCATGCTCTATATCCACTCTCAATCGCATAACTAGTTTTGCGTGAATTCTTACAAAATGTTAAAAGGAAACTTTCATTTTCATAATAATAATTATCAGTTATGTAGTTATCTACATCGGATATCCTTTCACTTCTTTTCTGAGTTCACTCAGATCAGAATTTGCTGTTACTTAATGGTCAATAACACAATAATATATTTTGTCTAAATTAGTGCGATTTTAATTATGTTCCGAAACGTTTTTATGTTTTTAAACAACTTAGTGTCTTGTAGAAGTTTTGAGGGCACGTAAATTTGGCCACAATATGAGCAATTCTGCAGTGAATATATTAATTTCTAAATATGGACACGGTGCGTTTTCCAAGTATTCGAAGACTGAAGCCTACAAGGTATCATCTTCATCAATTATAATAATTATCTCTATCATATCCGTCTTCAATATAAGTGGCAAGTGGTAGGGTCAGTCTTTCGCCATCATGTATTCACGCAGCGTCGTCGCCGGGATTGAACTATACAAATGTGGGCCGTGACACGGATCTTTCATCCGCTCCTTTTCATTTACACTTTTCGCCTATATTTTTTATTAAATGCTTTCATTTTAGACTTTTTCAGTATGATTGTAGACTGTAAGAAAATCTAGGTATTTTGGTTACTTTCGGAGATTATGTTCATATTAAAAGATTGAAAAACTAACTTTGTTTGTAATATTATTGTCATTAGCTTTAGATTATGTCTAGATCTAAAACTTATTGACCTCATATTTCAGAAACACCTTATTTGCTGTGTCGTAAATTGTTTATTTTGGCGATAATAAAATACATTTGATGGTTTAATTTCACTAATAGTGTAATAAATTGCTTAAACGAATGATTAAGATTTCCTTAATGTCAACTTAATCTTGATAGTATGTTGATAGTGCTTGAATGCGCTCTCTATTAGCTGTTCAGACTTACGACGAAGCAGTAATTTAGATTTTTATCTACAACAGAATTATTTTATGGGTGACACGTTAGCTCGAACTTCATGTACTACTCGTAACAAGATTAAACTATTTTCGCTTTCTTAAAATATATGGTAGGATTAGTTAGTAGATATCACGAACCAATGCCATAAGAACCTTAGAGATTTTTAAACAGAATTCTGTCAATTTCGTCGTCTGGGGATCTTAACCTAAACAAACAAATACCTATGAGAATATTTTTGTCTCCAATCTGCTGTCATTTTCCGACTTTATGGATATATCCCAGGTACACTATACTGGCTTTGTAGCTTTACTCTACTAGTTGGTAGACTTGGTAGCTCATGTGACTTTCTCAGCCCACGAACTTAAGAGGATCGTGTAGCTCAGCGTACGCAGCGAAATAGGTATTTAGAAAATCATATTCTGTCTCAAGCGCGCTCTTCCCCCGGGCATCAGTGCGACAGAGAGCACTGCAGCTCGTGAGTGTTCGTAGGTATGTTTTTCGTTGAAAATTGCGTTTTGGGCGAAAACGATTTACACTTACTAAACTATAACGAAACCTTACAATTTTGGTGTCATATGTTTTAGCAGATTATAATCTACGTACGTACGTTTTGCTTTTTTTGAAATTTTGCTTTGTTTCTCAAATACAGACGGTTTATTACCAGCAAGTTATGAACCAAAAAAACGAGATTTGAGGGGCTTATAACTTTTGACCTATCACGAATTTTGAAAAAAGGAAAAAATACGTACGTAGTTTTTCATTATGTCAGTAACATATTACAAAATTGTTAAAATTAAATGATATTTAGGGGTAGTAAAACGTTTTCTCCGTTTGTATGGACATGGACGTGGTACACTACACTCTTAAGAGGATCGTGTAGCTCAGCGTACGCAGCGAAATAGGTATTTAGAAAATCATATTCTGTCTCAAGCGCGCTCTTCCCCCGGACATCAGTGCGACAGAGAGCACTGCAGATCGTGAGTGTTCGTAGGTATGTTTTTCGTTGAAAATTGCGTTTTGGGCGAAAACGATTTACACCTACTAAACTATAACGAAACCTTATAATTTTGGTGTCATATGTTTTAGCAGATTATAATCTACGTACGTACGTTTTGCTTTTTTTTGAAATTTTGCTTTGTTTCTCAAATACAGACGGTTTATTACCAGCAAGTTATGAACCAAAAAAAAACGAGATTTGAGGGGCTTATAACTTTTGACCTATTACGAATTTTGTAAAAAGGAAAAAATACGTACGTAGTTTTTCATTATGTCAGTAACATATTACAAAATCGTTAAAATTAAATAATATTTAGGGGTAGTAAAACGTTTTCTCCGTTTGTATGGACATGGACGCGGTACAAAAATCACATAGAACCTTTGTTCCGTTTTAATATTAGTTAGGATCGTGTCAAAAGTTTCATCCAAACGCTATCGTGTCCCTAGATTTTAAACACTGACAATGAAGTCCAGTCATCCTGACATTAGTACCCTTGCTTTTAAATTCTATTACATCCATACTCTCTAGACAGTTTCTGTTTCACATATTTGTTTAGCATTTTTCATTAAATTAAATGTTTTATTTTTCGATCAGCTCACGTGGACAACGAGATGTACCTCTCCAGAGCGTTGGAGAGGATCGGCGGGAACGCCCTCAACAAGGATCAGGAGCCGGACATTGGGGCTGCCTTCTTCAAGTTTTCCGTCGTTACCAAGGAGTTATCTGCGCTCATGAAAACCTTAGTAAGTAATATTATAGTTCTAAGCTATTCTGTGGTAATATTATGATTTTTATCGGAAAGTAAAACTGATCCACATTCATTTACAAATTAATTGACAAAAACCAAAATGTTTAAAAGTGAGTGATCGTCAAAAAACAATTTTTCATCATCCAAAAGTTGTAAATAATTTACAACTTTTACAAGACATTATTTGTCTCTGACACACAGCTCTGACCTTTGTCTTCGTCAATTTAACAAAATTAGTAAAATGAGCTCTTGAAATGAAGCCGTTTAATTCAGACGGGAGTAAAACAGATTTTAATCGTTTTATTGAATATTCTATTTCTCAAGATATCCAGATAATTTAATATATAATTCATTAGCATAATACTGAACCTACGTTTTGATATACGATTCCCTTTGAAGTGGAAGATCTTGATCACGGAATCAAATTAATTTCCAAAGCACACATACCAGGCTTAAGCTCGCTATGGTTAGAAATCGAGTCAGACATGATTTTCTGAGTAACTTTGCTTTATCACAACAACTAAAATTCTTGAACGAGTAGCGACTAAATCTAGGGTATGTAACCAGTTTACGTCTATGAACGCACACGTCAACCCGTTTTCACGCATTTTCTAGTTGAATTACTTGTGGTATTTTAATATTGTTTTAGTAATTTTAGAAGTAGCACAAAACTCAAATAATCTTATCGTTAAAACATCTCCAAGGGGCCAGGTACTGTTTTATGGTATCGCGTATCTACAATGTAAAAAGAAATGCTGGCAGAGGATGACCTAGGTGTACTTTTATTGAACATATAAAAAATGTATTGATGGATGGAAATATTAAAAGTACATACAATCGCCGAGCATGTATGAAAGGCATGATGAGTATAAAAGAAGCGAAAGAAGTATGTCAGGTTCGTAGCAAATGGCTTCGATTGTCTCTGCCTACCCCTCTTGGGATAAAAGGCCTGATGATAGGTATATACCTAGATAGATTCTTAAACTGGGTGTGTTTGTGTCAAGTTATCACCCAGTTTTTCAAAAGTTATAATCAGTAAAAATAATAGTTTTCAAATACGTAAAAAATGTTGACAGTTTGTTAAACTGTTTTAAAAATAAAAGTTATTTTCTGTGTTGTATTTTTGGTCTTCTAATTAACTGAACCGTTGAACGTTATATTTGAGCTTTGATTTGTATCCCTATTTGTCTACGCTCCAGGATATACTAAGCAATTCAGAGTGCGGTTCAAACGGAAATTGTGTTATTGAGGGAGCCGTGCCGGATGTCTCGCGGACGGAAGGTACCTCTCAGGGATCCCACCCTTATTGCGTTAAAATTTGAAATCTATCACAAAGAAATAAAGTAGTTATTTCGTGTGCTTTAATTTCAAATTATTTTATAATGTAATTTATGCTAATTGATACTTTCTCTACTAGTTCTGTTCAATATAGAATTATGAAGTTAATTAACGTAAAAACTGTTTTCAGATTTATAATAACTAATATAAAACGTGTTTTCAAAATTCTCTCTTGTGTATTAAAAAAATATATTTCCCCTTTTAGTCCTTTTAGATTGAATGAAAACGTCAATTATGTATAACCTTAATCTGTCAATCATTTATGACAGTACAGAAGATAGATCCCTTGCCCCTTCTATTAATTACAATTATTAAACTTTTCAATTCAATTCGGGTTTATGGCCATTTAATTTTAGCAACGTCAAACAAAAGTGATATCCACGAATAAGTTAATTTTGTAATAATTCGGTGATTTTAGACGCAATAAAAATATTTTCAGCTATTGTTTAAAAAAACCTAGATATGAAACAGTAATTAATGTTATTTTAACAGCTGATTGACGTATTTTCGAGCTCGACTCAAGGCGTTGCGTAGTGTTCAGATTTACTTTATAAATGGGTCAGGGTAGACGTGTATGGAATCCGTTACCTTATGCCAGATTCGCTCTATGCAAAATATATGTACCTACATAAGATTAAAATCAACGCATTGTGTCTCGGCAACAAGTGCTCTCTAAGGTCCGTTTTTAACACACTTTAATTAGCTTCACGTGTGTTTACTAACTATGTAAGTAAACAAATCTGGGAAATCTTGGAAGGAAGAACCAACTTCTAATAATTGTCGTATCGATTTGAAACTATGCAAATGTATGTAATACCGATGATGATACAATTATTTAGTGCCATCGAGCAGATCTGATCACGGAGCCAGGAGTGGAACTCTTTAATGGCTGCTAGTTAACCCCTCGAGTTTGAGTATTTGGTTTGCGCATTGTTTATTAGTTTTATTAAGTTCTAGTCTTGTCTTATTTGGTAAAAAAGGAGTATGCCCACCGTAGTATGAAATCGTGTCCCCTCGAAGGAACCTCTGAGACCCGGTTTTTCTTGAAGGGGAGGATGCCATGATATGCCCTTTTTAAATAAGTTGTCATTTAAAATTCTAAAAAGACGTATATATATTAAAAATGGTTCATCCAACTACACAGTATTTTCCTCATTACTTGACAATATAGCGATCAGTAGGCGCTAATTTACTGCACTTATGCAGTAATGTTGTATGAAAATCCATAACATCCCGCTCTGGGTTTTGTTTTTAAATTAGGTTCTTTTTCTGTTGGCACTTATTATAAAGGTACTTTTTAAGGTAGACGTAATAAGATTTATGTGGCGGGCATGTTGCTTTATTGAATAATTTATTTTTTATTAATTTTCATGACGTTAGCGTTAAAAAAAAGTAGCCTATGGCCTTTCCTCGGGTTCACTAGCTTACTGCAAATCAAAATCGGTTCAGTGGTTTAGCCGTGAAAGCGCAATAGACAGATTAACTTTCGCGTTTATATTCCTTCTTTATGGTGCCCCAAGAAAATTATTACATTTTTTTATTTTATTTAAAAGTTAAAGTGTGAAGCTTTTGCAATGAAATTCGGTTCAAGGACCGTTGAAAGTAGAGCAGGGACTTACAACTTATAAAGAAGTTGCAAAGTATTTATTTTATAGCTTCCTGGAACGCTCTCCAACTAAGTTTTCTTACTTATACGTGCACCTACGAGTTTTGTTTTCGTGAATTTTCATTTATAGGATGCCACGAAACAGGTCAGTTTTAAAATCCCTCCAATAAAAACAGACCATAGCGGTCTCTATCTACATCTGTAACAATGTCCACATTTAGCGAGTTGTCGATAACGCATATCATGATAAATCAAACCTTGACTATGAATGGAGACCCAACATTAATTCCTACATCCCTACTGCAGTTTATGAAGTACTAGCATTCCGCCCCGGCTTCGCCCGTGGATATTTACGAACAAAATAAAATATACCCCAACCCTACCCCTACCCCTACCCCTACCCCTACCCCTACCCAAACCCCTACCCCTACCCCTACCCAAACCCCTACCCCTACCCCTACCCAAACCCCTACCCTCTCTATCATCAATAGTTCTCGCAGCGCACGCGATGTAAGAAATTTATTAGGTCATTTTTTTACACCTTGGGTTACATTATTGGAGTTTTAGTAAGGATCCCTAATTTTTTTGAAAATAGAACATAGCCTATGTCACTCAGGGTGAATGTAGCTTTCCAATGGTGAAATATTTTTTGAAATCGGCACAGTAGTTTTTGAGTTTATTCATTACAAACATACACACACACACAAAATACAAATCTTTCCTCTTTATAATATTAGTATATTAGTATAGTGTGTGTGTATGTGTAAACTACAGTTATTAAATGACCTACAAGTACCTACAATGAAAAAAAACTACATCTGGATAATTTTACTTTCGTGCAATTATTTATTTAGTAGCTATATCAAACTTTTTTATTTCAAGTTATCGTAAGTTGATTTAAAGAAAAGTCAATGATATAATATTCATTATATATATATATATATATATATATATATATATATAGGTAAGATGAATATAAAAGAAGCAAAAGAGATATGTCAGGATCGTAACAAATGGCATTCGATTGTCTCTGCCTACCCCTCTTGGGATGAAAGGCGTCATGATAGATAGATAGATAGATCAATGATATAAATCAAAATGGTATTTGAACCAAATTTATTCAAATAACATATTATTATACTATTATTTGCATCCCCTTTATATAATATCATATTTAAGTAATAAAGTTTGTCCTTGTGTGCAAATAGTATAAATTTTGTCCTTTTTTAAGTATTTCAGTGTTTCCACAATAATAATTCACATACTAATGCTTACAATGTACCCAGCTCACATAATAAAAAAAAAGATTAAAATTAAAAATCTCTTTTTTTTCATTTCCGGTATATAGACTGAACCCCCATACATCAACGGGAGTAATCAAGATGTCAAGATTTATTTAGGGTTCCTAAGGTTTGCCTATTGAAAAACATGTTGCAAAGTTTTAGCATTGCATTGCAACATTCCCGCCGCCCACAGAGTTGGATGTGCGCAGAATCAAAGTCCTGCCCTTGACACGGCCGCAGCTACCTTACCTACTCCCAGATTCTCCTTTGTCCTGTACTAATCTTCGAAGCGCACGTTTACGAAAATCGATTCTCGCTCTCCTGTCTCAAATAATTTATTTTAGTGGTTTTTATTAGATGATGTTATTGTACTTGTTTCTTTATAAATCAACTAGCATTCCGCCCCCGGCTTCGCCCGTGGATATTTACGAACAAAATAAAATTTACCCTATACCTACCCCTACCCCCACCCTTATCCCTACCCCTACCTCTACCCTACCTCTATCCCTACTTCTACTCCTACCCCCTACCCCTACTTCTACTCCTACCCCCTACCCCTACCCTCTACCCCTACCCATCAATAGTTTTGGCAACCCTTATCCCTACCCCTACCTCTACCCTACCCCTATCCCTACTTCTACTCCTACCCCCTACCCCTACCCTCTACCCTCTACCCCTACCCATCAATAGTTTTCGCAGCGCACGCGATGTAAGGAATTTCTTAGGTCATTTTTTTACACCTTGGGTTACATTATTGGAGTTTTAGTAAGGATCCCTAATTTTTTTTAAAATAGAATATAGCCTATGTTACTCAGGGATAATGTAGCATTCCAATGGTGAAAGATAGATCAAAATCCGTCCAGTAGTTTTTGACATAACATACAAACATACAAAAATACAAATCTTTCCTCTTTATAATATTAGTATAGATATAGATACTAGAGGATGCCCTAATACTTCCAGAAGACTTGATTAAAATTATCCCTCATTCCCTACAATTAATGTGGTCCGAGATGCAGTTTAATCTAAGATAACTGTTCATATTATTTTTAATTCACCCGCGTGAATATGGAATGAAGAAATCATCATACCTTATCAATTTGCATTACCAACCAAATCCGTTATCCATTTAGAGGCGATTGAGTGCCTATTAAACCATTGGTATTTATAATATTAGTACAATTACGAGTATTATTTGCCATACATACTTTACAATCATGCAAAATTTTGAAATTGGTAATACATATAATATATGTATAAACGCTGCTTTCAACAAAGCCTCTACCCATGGCTTGTTGAATTAATGACGACCACATCACGACCGAATCAGCCCAAGTTGTCGGTTGTGCTTGAGAAGGCGCGTCGCCTCGCTCTGCTTGTTTCCACGAAATTCACATCTGCTTGGATATAATACTGTACCGCATATAAGTAGGAAGTATGGAATAGTTTTTACTTTACATCGAATAGAGATTTCATATCAAAAATCAAAATTGGTGTTTAAATGTTCAAGATTTTAATTTCTCGCTCAATTATCACCAGGCTTTTTGCCTATTACAAGCATCCATTGACTTTACTTTGATTAAATTTAGATGTTTGTGTCACTTTCAAAATTCCATCGATGTGTACAAAATTCTCTTTGTATGATTCATCTGGAATCTATTACACAATATCTGGATGCTTAAACATACCATTACTTGTATAGTTGTATTTAATTTATTTTTGTCATTTTCGTAACGTCATGTGAAATATAATCCCACTATGCCACTATCCCACTTCCCACTAATATTATAAATGCGAAAGTTTGTATGTATGTTTGTTACTCAATCACGCCAGAACGGCTGAACGGATCTAGCTAGATAGACAGAGATAGATTATAGTCTGGAATAGCACATAAGAAATGTATGGTTCCCGTGGGATAGATTTGTTTTTGTTTTCCACGGGATCGACATGATTTTTTGCATAGAGGTAGTTTAATAGTCAAATAATGACATATACTACTTTTTATACTGCGAAAGCGGGCGGGTGATGGGCAAATTACAACCACGGGGTTATTTCTTTTTGTATCTATTTCCACGCGGACTGAAGCTTGTATGACATAAAATGATCTGCAATTTTTTTACTTAACTTTTTCCAAGTATTACATTATTCTGTAATACTATATGATATGACTCATGTGAGTAACTTATTACCATACAATCATCATTTTACTTACATTTTCTTTCCGACCAGTGATCATGACTCACGCATTGGTTATGTATTAGAGAATCCGATGTAGAAAGAGATAAGAATGCTTTTTTATTGCCGCATTGCCGCGTGCTTCCATGTGTGGATGCGTGTCGTATAAGGGCTATTGACACTTCAAAATACAAGAAAACTAATAGTGATTGTTTTTTTAACCTAGATAAGAATTTCTAAAGTAATCATACTAATCTTTTTTCCTTACCGCACCTCTTTGCCACCAAGCTTAAACCTTGTCTGTTTCTTTACACACTCCCATAACGTCTTCTTCCTGGCCATTTCTTTAAGACTAAACCTAAAGTCGTCACATCCTAGATAATTTCCTTTCCGAAATTGTCATCTTCGTATTGTAATAGGGTTTGTTTAATATGATGGTCATAGCGTTACCAACCGTCTCTAATCACGCCACATTAGCCCATTATCCTCATTTAAGTGAAGTTGTTTAATTATTTGTTACGGTTTATCAAAAGGATAAACGTTCTCTTAATGTTTAGTGAAATGAAATAGGATGTATCTGTCCAGTTGTAAATAATTGATGTGCCAATTCTACGCTTCACCTTTAAATATTCAAGCCTCGTGAACCCTCCAATCAAGTGGGCTTATAAATAAATGTCCTATTTATTATTTTAGTATTGGACTCTTGAAGATGTGGGAGATTCGGGATAAGGGCAACTTATTTTTAGTTGAAAGTTACAGAGACCCTTTTGTTGGCTCAAGTTTCAAATGCTAACTTGAGCATAGTGTAATTATAGAACTTGCGAATCCTATAGCTGTTTTGAGTGGAGTTCTATCTCCACCTCGGCCTTGTAGTAAAAGTACTTGGATTATTACGGTAATCGGCTGATCGTATTTGTATGAAAATGTGTTCTGGCAGTGGATATTAGCATCCCAAAGCCAATTTCATTTCGATATCTTGAAGGGATCAGATGAGCAGTCCCCCAGACCCAAACTCCACGGGCAAAGCTCCAAGATAATTTTATTCTAGCATAATAGCACTGATACCATGATAATATTGGTATGGTAAACATAAAATGTAGTAAAATAAGTATAAATTATATGATTGTGAGAACACAATGTGTTGTGTTCAGATATTTGTTAACATTAGTTTTATTGCATCTCACGAACATTACCAACTATATTGTGCAACATTCCGACAGTGCAGCGTGACATTTCTTGTTTCATAATTCAATCTAGGTTTGCTATATGACACTGGCACTTTGCAAACCAGACACTTGATTTACAAATGTTTTATATTTAATCTAGGTATAGCGAATATGGAGCTTTAAATAACTAATGATCGTATCAAAAGTGGTAAAAATTATAATTTGCTGAAAATACCTATAAGTATGTATAGAAATTTATTTTATGGATCATTAATTTGGATGGTTATACCATTTTTCAGTACAATTGTTCAAATTGAAACTTCTGAATTGCAGAACAAGTAGTTGTTGTCTAAATTGTTATGTATTTCATAACATTCTATACTTGCTCCTTAGTTGCCGCTTTGAAACACTCGATTTAATACACTTGCTTAACGTCGTTTTAGACTCGGTGCAACGCTCATAAAACGTATCAGTAGCGTGGTAATCGATTCTCAAATATAAATTTTACATGCCTGTTTAGCGTTTATAGTAGTTTTTACGTGCGAGCCTATCGCTAAAACCTTTTCTGAAGATTTTACTATTTTTCACGTAATTTACAAAAGTTTTGAGACCAAAAGTTCTAAAACACAACTTCATACACAAAACTTAAAATATAGGTTGTCATTGTCAGGTTTCCCTGCGTGGCTGACAAAATTATGTTATAAATCATCTATCAATTATATTTGTCAAACAGACATGTCCTTTTTAACATTAGTGTATTTGTTGGTAATTAATAAAAGATCTTTTCCCTGACAGATGCAGAACATCAACAACATAGTTATGTTCCCCGTGGACAGTCTCCTAAAAGGCGACCTTCGAGGTGTGAAGGGCGATTTGAAGAGGCCTTTCGATAAAGCGTCTAAAGACTACGAGTCCAAGTACCTGAAATTAGAGAAAGAGAAAAAGTCACAAGCTAAGGAGGCTGGCCTTATACGAACTGAAGTGACATCAGCAGAAATAGCCGACGAAATGGAGAAAGAACGGAGGCTCTTTCAATTGCAAATGTGCGAGGTAAGTTCTATTATTAGTTTGTATGTTTGTACTGAACTGAGTTTGATACAACCTTTAGCTCTTCAAAGTAAAGATAACGTTTTCCGAAATCTGAGAGTGAAAGGCTAATTTGATGACCGGATCAAGTTTTAATTAATATTAGGTATGTTCACTACTATAGATGCAGCATAGTTGATTTAACTGCTGGTGATTCGACTCTACCTACGTACAGACACTACATGCCAATAGAAATGTATCTTGCGTTGCATTGTTGCATTGATAATATTCTTGATTTCTCTGCTCACCGTATGTCATCTGTTTAAGGAGGTACATAATATTATGTAGTCTGTATACAATGTTGAAGTATTCACTATTCAGCGTGAAGAAACAACTATGTGCAAGTATTTTACTACAGAAACATAAAATGTTGCCCCAATCTCATATGTTCGTGTTCCAAGGGGACTGTTTTTCAAGAACAGCTATTCTTTCTTGTTCATTTGCGGCCGTCCTAACTTTTACGATTGTTATTAAAAGCACATTTAGGCGCTCTCAAATAACGGTTTCTTGTTTTGTCATCTGGATAACAGAAAAACGTTTTTATGGGATTTTATTAGATTATAAAATACAGTGTTTGCTTTATTTTATTGTACACCAACGATAGGCACGCACAGGTTCTTTAGAATATAAACTAATTGATCTATAAAAGTGCCATCAAAGTTCATTCACAAATATTATTGTTGAAATAAGAACAATTGTCAAAATATTTTTCACAATGTTGACTTCATCGTTTCCAGATTTTTCTGGTCTTAGCTATGTAAAATCAAAATCGAATGATACAAAATAATGTATGATTCAGTGTTGGTGATTAACAAGTTGTGCCCGATAACTGACATCCGTTGTCTGTCAAGGTTTTCAACGAGCCTGTATCATATTCTTAACTAGAGGTTTAATTTCATTCCGGTTCGATTAACATTAGAAGGGTGTTTCTCGTTGAGTAGTCTCTAATAACTAAGTATAAAGTTCGCCTGTAAATGAAAGCTGCAATGGCTCGTGGCCAAATGAAGCCAAAAATGTGTAATTAATTGCAGAGCAGCAATTAGCGGCCGTGGCGGCTTTAGTTTACACGCTCGATAAGCCTAAACCTGTTGGCTTCGAGGCCACGGTATTATGATGACACCGAAGTTTTCAGAAAGAAAGAACGAAGAAGAATGCTTTAAAGCCTTTAGTAAACTTCAATATTAGTCAGGCAGAGAGTTCTAAGCAAAAAGAAAATAAGTTTCTTGAAGTATTTGCCTACATGGGGCAAATAGTTCTGATTTGTAACTTATTTGGAGAACGGCCTACAACCTAGTAAGATTTTTATTTGATTTGAAAGCCCGACATTTGACAAAGACACACATTGACTTGAATAGTAATAATATAGTTTCACCAAAAAAGGAAAAGCCTATTCACCATGAGAAATACTTTTTGACCATTGTGCCGTTGAGGTCAGTAAAAGAAAGTAAATTTTCACAGGACTTTCACATCAATATTTTTAACCTAAAACTGGAGCACCATTGCAGTCAGCGTAATTGTCCTTTCATAAGAACATATTTAATCAACAGCCTAATAAGATTATTTCCATCAATGACAATATCCAGGACTTTGGGTTTAATACCTGTTGGGCTTATAGAGTCGGAACCTACCTTATTACTAAGGCTTGAGACTACAACGCATCTGCAGCTTCTTAACTATCTTCCTCCAACGGCTGCGGTTGCCTGGCCTGATGAAGAGCTGTGGCGTGGCCATAAAAGTGTCCAGTTTATCCATGACTGCCATCATAAGCTTTCCAAATTATCACCCTCTCGTGAAATACTTATTTTACCGTTAAAAGAAAGCCTAAATATTGCAATCAACGCATGAGCCAACACTAAACTGCGGAGTTCGAGAGGCGACAACAGAATTCTGAATGGTAGGTAAACAATACCATTTTTGTCTTCGGTCGGGAGTATCTATCCAATGAATCTATATCAGACCTACATTAGACCAAATAATAATATCCTGTTATTTTATTTAATTTTAAATATATCGCAACGGTATTGCATCGGTTAGAATTTAGATTGTAGAGGCATTTGGTTTTCTGGTCAATGACGTCTGTTAAAAAGTCAAAATATGATAGTCATTTTAGGATGCAACGTCACGGCGCGAAACGGAACAAATATTATTATCTATTTTCTTTCAAATCTTCACATTTATTTTGACGAAGACCATTAGCACTCCAAATCTATAGAACACATTTAATTTATATTTACGGTATTCAATAACCATTATTTTTAAAATACAATGAAGTGTCCTTTAAAATCTTCAAACTCAAAGTCATATAAGGCACGCCACTTTTAACAAAACTCTACCTAGGTGTCTCAGAAATTAATTCGAGTGTGCGTACCAAGGTTGAAAAGACATGCGTATTTACGTACTGTACGTTGACTTGCTAGACAATAACATAACTCGGACATTATGAGCGCGTTCCACAAAGTTCACAGGGTTCACGAACAATAAAACCGCATGTACAGTTAGAAATTTTGATATTGTGCCTACCCATTTAAAATTCGTGTGAAATGTATGGACGTCACATCGTAATGCCCAGTAATGCCCCATTTGTGTAGCGATTCTGTTAGTGTTGGGCATGCTGCCAATTACAAACCGTTAGATATCTCTGCGATGTGTGCATTTCGAGGGCAAGTTAAGTTCCTAGTAATTCCAAGTTTAAGACCCTTTTTCAGTTAGGATAATTTCACGTAAATAACAGACTTTTTATTGCCTAAAACTACTACTAATTTACATTTATATGACGAAGGTGGCAGGAAACGCCGTAGCATAGGCCGCCCTCTGCGCACTTTCATTGAATACATTAAAAACTTGATGATTGAGGGCAATGTTCTAAACACTCACGACCGTATGTATGACTTGTATGAGAGGTGTGATGATATAGAGGAAGCAGAATAGGTTTAGCAAATGATTCAATTGTGTCTACCAACTCTACCATCCTTTCATGGGTATGGGGATTAATAGAAGGGTATTTTTTGGGGTATGGAGTTACTTAAACCATGAAGATGGACATATGCTATGTTAGGGTTAAAGTAAAGTAACAGTATAAGCCGGGTCTCAGCGATTGTATGCACTTCGAATATTTGTTTCAAAATTTGCCAAGATTGGCACGTCCGATTTTGCATACAATTCCGCGACACACCCATGAATAACAGTTATCTCGACATCGTATCTTACGAAAGCTATATCAAAATTGTTTCAATTCGCTCGCCAAGTGCATATAAACCGGCCAACTGTCTCTAGTGGACGTGCCAAATGACTTTAATGGCTAGGCTAGGACGTCTACTGATTGTGGTTACAGTACTGTGCTATTAAGAAATAACTCTGCATCGCTAAAGGAAGCTAGGGTACCTAACTGTTCGTCTATATTTTCTACTAGGCTTTTTCTCAGAAGATGTTGATTAATGGATAATTTTCTACAATTTGATCCATTGCGTATCCATTTCAAAGGCAAGGAAAAGTAACCAATTTTTATTTCAATGGGAGTTAATCTCCTGTCAAGTTTCATCCAAATCCGACGGTTTGATATGGAGTAACAAATGATTTCTTAACGTATTCAGGGAGGTGCTATTTCAGCTTGGTGTTTTACATGGAATTTTACACCGGTTTCAAACTTCCTGTGTTATGTAAATATCACGTCACTAATTATTTATTTAATTTCATTGTTCTGGTTGACTTGTGTGACTGGCTGTGATTTCATACGACTTCCAAACGGACTATTTATTAGAAAATACCTTACCGCCACAGAATATTTGCGAAAAAAGTTAAAAGTACTAACTGCTATACCTAGCTTACAGAACAATTTAATAAAACATAGCCTAAACTCTAGAATTCCTATATTATTCCACTTTCTAGCTTCAAAGCAGTGAAATATTTTTTCAAATTGGACCAATATTTTTTTAGGTACTGATGAGCACTCTTTTCTTCTATTTTCTTCCTATACAGCAACGATCTTATTTAGAAAACACAGTACAGTCCATTTTACCAATTAAATTCAAGCTGAAAACTACTGGGCACTAAAATTTAGATTCAGACTCGTGGCTATATTATATCAAGGTAATGTCTATGTAAAATGTCGGGTCGTCGACCGGCCTTGCGTCCGGACAGGACCGGCGTCGTTCGGGGACCCTCGCGCCTCCGACTAATGTTTATTCAAATGAGAATTTCACCTGTACCCCTTTTCCTGTTTCTACTTAGTTTAGTGAAAGCAGTTCTTTTTTGTGGCACAGATCTTCCTAAATGTGTTTTTATTCGTTTGAGCTGTACTAATGGCCAGCCTGTCGCATGTCGTGGATAGATCTAATATAAACGAGAAACTTGTTATAATACTTCTATCTAATAGATTTTGTGGCAATGGAAATGGAACAAAGAAACAGTCTGATATTTCCCATGGCTGTAAAATGATAGATCCTCTCGCGTCCCTATAATCTGATATAATCTATTTCAAGTTCAAATATCTGTTCAGCCGTTTTGGCGTCATTGAGAAACAAGACACAACATACAAATATCTGAAGTTCCACATTTATGCGTTGCTCTGTAAATCTCGAATACCTGTCTCATACAAATAGACGCGCTCAAGGAAATGGTTGAAGTGATTTAATCAACTGACTGAATCCACAATCTCCGGACAATTCGATCAGCAAGCGATAGTTTGCAAACCAATTTATCGGTCTGTCTTCGTCTGTATTTCTAACCAAGTATCCACAGAACAATGGGTCTTAAAAACGAAATCTGTTTCATATATTAGCAATTTGCTAAATGATGAAGATGTTACTAATGTACTAGTGTGCTTTTTGCAGGGTATTTTCGATATATTATTGTTGGCAGAGCGCTAGAAATATGCCTAAATAAATATTTATGAAATCTTTAAAACTCTCATCAATTAGCACCACAAGAAGAAATTATTAATATTGCCTTTCGAAATCTACAATGAGTTAGATTTTTTCATTTTTATTTTTTTAGGTAAAATTAACTTTATGCCTCTTACATTCACATTCACATGTCACCATTTAATATAGACAACTCCCTAAATGTGGACACTGTACGCCGGAATGTAAAATATAGTATGCTTTGAGTTCTTTTACATTCATGCCTTAGCTACTTGCCAGGTGTGCCAAGTGTTACTTCAAAAAACTTCCCCGAATATAAACATTATGACTAAGATAGTACTTTGACGACATCAAAGGAGGGTTCCGCAAGGTCGCGGCGTCCAGCTGTCCTTATTGCACGCACAAGTAGACGACAGAAATGCGTTTACGCAATATGCGATGCGATGCGAATTTAACTCCCGGAAGGCTGGCGCGACGTTTATTTATAAAATCAATGCGTGTTGTATATAATCTGGCGCCGACTCGTCTAGAATTTCTTCGTTGTTTAAGTTAATCAAGGTTGTTGTGTTTTATTTAAAGATGCTTGCCTTTGCTTCACTTTCATTCTATTAAAGATGGTAGGATAAGATTCTGATTGATTTCTGTAATCAATTTCCATAACACATACTTCATGATTACACATCTCTGTTTGTTGACATACAAAATGAATATGGATGAGGCGCGCGGATCGAATCTATCTACTGGCACCAAATAGTAATAAAGTGGGTCGTGTGTAAAAACAAATCAAATTAAAATCACACAAGCAATAATCAATTTTATAATTTCTGTATGTAAGTTTGCATCAAAATATAATATTCATGGGTTATTACCCGGGCCACTGCCGGACCCCTCCTAGCATCTTCCACGTCGTTCTATCATCTGCCGTTGCATACCATTTCGTCCCAGTGATAGTCTTTATATCATCCAACCATCTCTATGAGGCCATTCCACTGCCCTCTTGTTCCTCGTTGTTCTTCTAGACGTTTCCTTGATAACTTCATATGGGGGGGGGGGGGGGGGGGGGCTTAATGGATAAAAAAAATGAAAGTAGCTGGATTTGTCTATTTTTCCGAAGTTAGTTGACACACGACTCTCCGTGTCTAAATATATGATCAGATAGTGATAGATTATATGATAGCAAAATGGATGCAAAATTCAGTCAATTTCCCTATAAAAAGCAAACCTTTTCATGTCGACAGAATACTCAACAAAATCAGTTATTGTTTTGTATTGCCCTCATGTTATTTTTGACTCCGAAGATGCATTAAATTAAACTTCTTTTCCTACAATTCCAGTACCTGATAAAATTCAACGAGATCAAAACGAAGAAAGGAATAGAGTTGCTTCAGCATCTCGTCGAATACTACCATGCCCAGACGAACTACTTTCAAGATGGGTTGAAAACGATAGAGCATTTTGGTGTTTACGTCACAGATCTCAGTATGCAGCTGCAAAGGATACGACAGCAACAGGACGATGAAAGGAAACGGTTGTTGGAGCTCAGGAGTATGCTTAGGGCTGCTGCACCTCAGGATAAAGAGGTAAGGTTTTGCTTCGTACGCACCTTCACGTCTATTTCCCATAGGGGTAGGTGGAGATTATAGAGCAACAAATCCCTTGAATGCCCTTGATCCTCATATTATGTATATGCTCATACCTTGTGAACTTCAATACCAGCCCAATGACATTTTAGAGACTCACCTAACGTTTGGCCAGTTGTCACCCTTATTTGATTAATATCGTCACAAGGAGTCTTCGGCATGCCGTGTCATTCCAATAAATATATTTGCTGTACCGTGCCGTCCTGGCATGCCAATTAAGATTGTTATCTCAGAAAACCACACGTGTTGGTTTTCCTGTTATTTACACTATTACGTATGGCTTACAGGTCGGATCTAGTCTGGGCGGCTATTCCCTCCACCAATTGCAGGGCGACAAACAGCACGGCGTCACGCGAAGCGGCTACCTCCACAAGAAGTCCGAAGGCAAAGTGCGAAGAGTTTGGCAGAAGAGACGGTGCCGTGTCACTGGCGAGGGGTTCCTGGACATATTCCATGCGGACGAGAACAAGCCACCGGCCAGAGTTAACTTGCTCACATGTCAGATTAAGGTGGCCTCCGATGATAAGAGGGCGTTTGATCTAGTCTCATGTGTGTTTATTTTTTATTTAATATCTACATAAATAAGTAAAATCCGTTCAGTCGTCTTGGAACTCCGATATCAAAGTAGATAACACTCCTCTTTTTGCGTTGCATCGAGGGTTTCAAAAACTGTCACTTGGCTGTGCGACTGTTCAAAATGGTTAATTAGTTTAAAACAAGGGCAAGGGTGGGTGACTGCTTTGATGATTTGGATCTCCAAATTGATCGGCACACTCAGTTCTGATACCAGGGTACCTCTGTACCTACTCAATCGATTTCAAAAACTCTGTCACGACTGTAAATATGATTACAATTTAAACAGATACTAATAGATGTTTTTCACAATTCCATGTCAAGAAGTGAGGTTACTTAGATGTTACTTTAGGGCCGGCGCTCACTGACGGCGTGTCATGGCAAAGGATTTTATTACTAATCAAGTTATTTTGAATCTTATTTCAATGAGCTTAGAATTCATGTTATTTATTTGGATACCACGATGCCGCGAAATGACACGACGTGCCGCGGGATGCTGCGGCATGACGTGTCATTCCGTTTAACTTGTGCAGCGGTCATTTCGTCAAATTAGCAGTTCTTATTTGTTTCTCTTCATCTTCAGCTAGAAGTGCTATTAATACTAAATCCCAGTCAACCATAACGACACATCCAACTTCGAATCCGCGCGGAGCAAAACTGATTGATGAACGCCGCGGGATGCCGCAGCACAACCTGCCGTGCCATGCCGTGCCACGCCGTCAGTGACCGCCGGCCCTTAGACTACACTATGTTACTAAGACTCGCTACTTTTTTTCTTCTAGATAACCGAACCTATCACTTCCAAGCGGAAGACGAAGGTGAACAACGGGCTTGGACATCAGTATTAGTTAACTGCAAGGAAGGTGCTCTGTTAAGGGCCTTCCATCAGCAGGCAGGAGATACGGGACACTCGCTGCTAGAACTACAACGAGCCATTATAAGAGCTGTGCGCGCCGCCCCAGGGAACAATGTGTGTGCGGATTGTGGGTCGGCTAATGGTAATAGTGTTTTTTTTTTGGTATTAATTTTGAAATATGTAATTATGTTTTAAATATTGTATCTCCTTATATAAAGTCATTGCCAAGAAGTTTCAAGTGTGAGTTCAATTATTTTCCTTCATTGGTTTCAGATCCGACATGGCTATCAACTAATTTCGGCATCATAGTCTGTATAGAATGTTCAGGCAGTCATCGAGAACTTGGCGTCCACATTTCCCGAATACAATCTTTAACACTGGACAGATTGAGCACGTCACAACTTCTAATAGCGCGACATATGGGCAACCAGATGTTCAACGAAATTATGGAGAATACGCTCGACGAACAAGATAAATTAAAACCAGATAGTACGATGTAGGTGACTTTATTTATTATTTTGTAGTACAGAAATTCCAGAAATTCAAATATTTATTGCAAATGAGCAATACGAAGATGTTACTATAAATAAATAGAAAAAAATAAATTGGCAAGTTGCGAGTACGCCTCGCGCGCTGAGGGTTTTATACCATTCCGTTTTCGGTCACAACTTTCAAATTTTCGTTTCGGTTTTCCTGTAAACTATTCCTTATTTTTTTTTTTTCAAAATTTTTAGACTAGTTTCAGGCGTTCAATTTTCGTATATTTTCTTTAATATAATTTAAACTATGCACTTTTAAACTATAAAAATATATGTGTATTTATTATAACGAGCCCTTGAAACATCTGGGACCCGGTTTTTCATGCCAGGATATGCCCAAAACCGATATCGGGGTTTCTACTCTGAAGTTATACAAAACGTTTTAATTTTTTTTTATTATAGGGAGGAGCGCCTCAGGTTCATCCGCGAAAAGTACGTGTTCAGAGCGTGGGTCGCGCGCACCTGTCGTGACCCTGCCGAGAGGCAATCTGAAGTGGAGCACGCAGTCAACAATGGACACTTGCAGAACTTGCTGCAAGCTTACGCGGAGGGAGCGGACTTGGCTGCTTGGTTACCAAGCTCTGTATGTATATATCGTAGTACCCTTTATCCCGAAAAAAAAAATCAGACACTTTAGAAACCCGAAAAAAGAATACGTTAGGGTTTAATGTCACTGTTCACCCGAACCCAATATCATAGCCATATATGGGCAAGGCAACCCATTTTTTTAAATTTATCTACAGAACCCTTCAAGATATCGAAATGAAGCAAAAATCAGATTATAAGTATCAACTATCATCCCTCTCATCCAAATCCATTGGCTGTTTCGGGACCTATTCTGGACCAAGTTGACCCAGACAGACATTTCAATTTTATTTATTTCTATATTTTTTACCAATCATTAGCTTTTCTTTAAATATCAGCTAATATTTAATTATAAATTTCAGGACTACGGCGAAACAGCACTACACCTAGCCATATCTCGCGAACTGGGCGACGGTTCATTCCTCCATATAATCGATTTTCTAGTCCAGAACGGCGGCCCGCAATTACTAGACAAAATGACGACGACAGGCATGACCGCGTTACATTTGTGCGCGGCCACCGATCGTACGGAACCTATGAAGTTGTTGTTGAAGGCTGGCGCGGATGTGACATTGAAGGATAACAGCGGGAGGACTCCGTTGCAGATCGCGAGGCAGTTGGGACATCACTCGTGTCAAGAGTTGGTGGGTTTTAGGCATACAATTGTATCTACTGGCATTCCGGCTTCGCCCGATGCCCAAGTATTTCCGGGATAATGTCATTCTCCGTTCTCCAACTATCTCTGTGCAAAAAAACACGTCGATCCGTTGCTCTGTTTTGACGTGAAAGAAGGACAAACAAACAAACAAACACACTTTCGCTTTTATAATACTAGTTAGGATTCCAGTTATTGTGGCGATCGGGGAATGAGGTACGTATAGTAATACATATTAATTTTGTAACTTGTATTAATAATATCGGCAGTAAATATTAAAAACAAATTAGTTACATAGTAATGCTATATTGTTACACAGTTAAGTTTTACCGCAAGTACCAAGTCACTATACTGACATTTAACGATTTTGTAATATGTTACTGACATAATGAAAAGCTACGTACGTATTTTTTCCTTTTTTCAAAATTCGTAATAGGTCAAAAGTTATAAGCCCCTCAAATCTCGTTTTTTTTTTGTTCATAACTTGCTCGTAATAAACTGTCTGTATTTAAAAAAACAAAATAAAATTTCAAAAAAGCAAAACGTACGTACGTAGATTATAATCTGCTAAAACGTTTGACACCAAAATTATAAGGTTTCGTTATAGTTTAGTAGGTGTAAATCGTTTTCGCCCAAAACGCAATTTTCAACGAAGAACATTCTTACGAACACTCACGAGCTGCAGTACTCTCTATCGCACTGATGCCCGGGGGAAGAGCGCGCTTGAGACAGAATATGATTTTCTAAATACCTATTTCGATGCGTACGCTGAGCTACACGATCCTCTTAATAACGCTAAGGAAGATCCTTCCCCTTACATCCATACATCTCTGAATACCCCGTTTACCATCGTAATATTTATCAATAAAATTATATTATTTCCCCTTTTCAGCTGGAGAGTGTGGACAAAAGGGAGAAGAGTATGTTTGAAAATATCAATATAGATTGGAATTTGTCACACGATGACGGATCTACTGATTTTTCGGACGACGATACTGTGATAGATGAGAGGGTAAGGTCCATATACAATACTTCAAATAAATATAAGTTAAGATGAGCTTAATACGAATTACGGGGGGGGGGGGGTGTTAGTTAACAGTATCGGATATGGAACTATTTTTTCTCGGGTAGTTTCGACAACCAGTTGGCTCAATTAGTTCAAATGAAATTTAAAAAACACTTTTGGATACTTTGATATGGGAATCTTGATTTATGTTAGGTCTATGGCAATACATTTCCAGCTGAGATAAACGAATATGGCAGCTTACAAAATATACTCTATAGGAATTTAGAGTTTAAATGCTGTGTTGAGCTGGTTCATTAGTCATCCTATCATTAAATTAACTATATGTGGATCAGTACAACTAGATTTTCATGAACATTACATGTTTATTTGCAGAACGGCAGCGTTACACCCGAGAAGAAATGCCCAAGGTCACGGCCGCCGTCGTACGCTGGCGTTAGTGCTAGCAACGATAGAGTTCCAAGTGCGGCTGGTGGAGAATCCCCCGTACTACGATCAAGGTCTTCAACCTGCGACTCGCTACATCACGCGCCGCCGACTCCTACTACGCTGCCGAGGAAACCTAATGTTTGTAAGTGGGGTTTTTTGTAGTGAAAATTCTTTACTGTGAGTCGAGTTTGACAAGTGAAACGCTCAATAGTCGGCCAAACGACGTTGATTACGCTAGTTCTTGTTCGATTTATACCGCTGTTAACAGTACTTTTTAGGGTGCTGATAACATATGAGTTAAATATTTACTTACACCCTGAATGACTACTGTTTTTTTTTAATATAATTGACATTATATTGACAAGTTGCTACCATTAATATACATTGAATCATAATGACAGGAAGGAAACATGTTGTGGGACATTGACAAGATAAATCTCAATGAAACAACGCGGAGGAAGTCACGTCAGTTAGTCAGAAGTTAGTCATTTAAATACAGATAGCGCTCTAGACATATGCAGTATGAAAAGGCATCAAGGCAGAGTATGCGGGGACGAAGTATGTGAATTTAGAACATGTTGGAGTCAATAGGAGTGTTATATTATACTCTTTGACGTCAAAGTACACCGCTTAAAGTGTAGTTTTAGTAAGGAGATGCCAGTGTTAGTGCGAACTCTGTTCTTTTGTATATAAAAAAATCCTAGCTCGATGCACGGGGGGAGGTCGCTCTAGTTGCATTAATAACGAAAATTGTTATTTCACAGATAACATTGGGAGTTTAAAGAAGCGAGCCGCTCCGCTGCCCCCCGCCGTGTCTCTGCCTCACCCACCGCCACATCCACGGTCCACACCATCGCCGTCTGCTGATAGCGCACGATCTCTCCATGGTAAATTATATTATGCAACACAGTTTTTATACCCTGCGGCGTGGCCAGATATTGGTATCAATTACCACATTTAGCTAGACGAATGACAATTAGACGGAACAGGTGGCCAGCCTGTCGCTGTGCTTAATAGAACTAGAGATATCCGACTTCAATAATTTTGTATAATCCATACAAATATCGACAACGCCAGACTGTTTGGCGATAAGGTTGGCTCACACTTATCGTTCGGCACCGTCCACTAGCTGTATAAAATTTGTTATAAAAAATCACAACAACTAGAGTTGAGGCTATGCTGATACTTGCTGAAGGCTTTTTAGTAATGCGGTCACCCATCCCCTTAACCGATGTTAAATGACATGATTCTAGGTGCAGTTAAGCATCGGCCACAGCAGCCACCCCCCACCCCGCCGCCGCCTCACACTCCGCTACATAACGGCGCACATCATACTGAGGAGCCGACACCGCCGCCACGGAAGGTTCGTACCTGTCTTGTTTAGAGGGGGATCTATGAAATAACATACTTAGTAATAAACCTTGTTGAACAAGGATATACCATTATGATAGAGAGAGAGAGAGAAAACATATTATAGCTTAGTGCTTAGTTGTTCAACGATGTTTATTATATAATATTATAGTAGCAGAATAAAGATCAACTCAAAATGTACATGGAAAATTACATATTCAAGAAACTAATTGAAAATCATGTAGGAATTTTGCATTGTTATATTTTTCGACTTCAACAAATCACTCCACGAAATATCAGGCTGTGTACAAAGGTAAACAGTGTAAAAAGGATAGACGATTGTAACGGAAAGGGTTTCTAGGCTGTGGGATTTGGCACAGTTACTTGAGTTACAAAAATAGAAGATCAGTTCCTAGCTGTTAGCTTCTCCTCCCCAAGAAAACAAGTGAAGCGAATTTATTATTCCATTATATATATATATATGTATAAATCAGATTATTTTGTCATAAAGCTAGATATTTACGTCCAATACAATTATTTAAATGAACAGTTGATTATCATGTCATTACAATCTATTAGAACCTTTGAAATCAAATATTAGAACTAATATCGCCTGACTTTCTAATATAATATATTAATAGAATATAGATTTCAATTAGTTAAAAAATACTTTATTATTTTTTTGGTATGGAAATGTCTTATTTTCCGATTACTACTAATATAGTACTAACAATATACGAATACTATAGAATTTAATTTGTTCTGATCACAGAAGAAAAATAGATTGCATCTGGAAAAGACCATGAGAGCAAGACTCAAAAGGGTAAAATTAATATGTGGACATTAATGTTTATTTACTTTATTGCTTTACCCCGTTTGTTTTATCCCATCATTGAGTTTATCTGACACCACGTTCACATTATACTGTACAATGCTCCTAAGCATATTATACTAGAAATTTAAATACATATACAACTGTGAAACATTTTAGACCATTTATCAATAACTGAATAATAAATAAACTAAATATAGGTTATTTTTACTTACTTAAAATATCATTAAACCTACGATCCAAATTTATAGCATTTATAGCAATTTTACTACAACAATCTAAATTATAGTCATGGCGTCTATTAGAGCTGAGATGGTTTTTATTACTTTTATATCCTTCTATATTTTGCCTTTAATTTGGTAGTAAAAAACCTGCTGTTTGTCCCGATCCACTAGATGCTCATTTATCATAAGAAGCTTTACCAGTTTTTATGAGTTGGCATCTGAGGGTTTTTAACAAGTATCCGAGACCTTACAGACCATGCGTCTTTCCAGCGCGATATGTAAAAAATCTATGAATGCATATTATTATGATTAAATATACTCGGGCTTTTACGTTTAATTGATATTGTGAGCGAAAACGCAATGTAATGAACATAAACCATAACTTTTTATTAAATGCCAAACAGACAAACGCAGTTGGGAACTTTTTTTATTACACTTTCCTTCTCGCTCCACTTACCACATCCTTGCTTTGATAGACGTCAAATTTTATTCATGACTTCATCGCAACTTCAATGTTTTGTGCTCTAACACTGTTTATTTGTGTTGAGCGTTTACACTTTAACTGCATGTTTCTTTAACTAGGTTACCGTTGCTTTTTCTAGAATAAAGTCTGTGTAAATCTAGAGATTTCTATAGGAAAGCTTCTTTAATAGATTTTACATTCATTTTGTAGTTTTAGTTATATCTGTCTTAAAAAATCTATGTTCTTATTCGACAACATTTTGTTATGGGAAATAAATAATTTAGAATATTTTAATTTAATGTAGTCTAGTTGTACAGTTTACATGTTGAATTTTACCGGGTTAATCGTCTTCAAGTTTGTCATGACTGCCAAACTCTAAACTTTCTTGACTTTGGTCTATAGTTGCTGAAGTTAGTGGCTTTTGCTTAACGAAATTAAAAACTATATAGGAACAAACTTGAACTAATCAGCAAATTTCGTCATTTTCAGGAATGTTCTAGTCAAGAATCCTCGCTGGAGTTATGTGATATATCGGACGTGTGTTTGGATGACAGTCGGCTGCAATCGTCTATGTCTTACGAAAGCGAACGGTTACTGGAGCGAACGAGACAGAACGATAGTAGATCTCTTGATGTGTCTGATACGTCCAGTGTACACTCTCGATCTCCATCTGCATCAATCACTATGGTAAGTACTTTAAGGGGAGACAGTTTTGGGTAGACACGGGTCCGAAATGAACAAAAATTTTGTACTTGTAATAAGGTGCCCTATCATATTATTAAGTATCAAGGTAATTTTAAAACACGTGCAGTGTCTGATTGCCGACAAGACTCAATGACATATGGCCATCACGTTTAATTCTAACAAGGTTTAAAATGGAAGTGCAGTATTTAGGCCCCTTACGTTCTGTGTTTCGGTAATTGTCGGAAATCCGAAGTACGGCGAAGATTTGCGAAGAAATAGTATTTCTGGCCTTACATTTACAAATGGCAGCGTTAGTTCCTTTCTTGCCCGCCGCAACAAAAAAAATGGCGATACTGTACAGTACTTAATAAAATATTATAACTTTTACAGACTGGTGGTCCCCTGAGACGATGTCGCGCTCTATATGATTGTTCGGCTGACAATCAGGACGAACTATCGTTTAACGAGGGAGAGGTGATTGTGGTGATCAATGATAGAACAGAAGATGATAACTGGATGGAAGGTCAGGTGGAGGGCACGAGCCGACGTGGCATGTTCCCCGTTTCCTTTGTACACATGTTACCGGATTAAAAAAAGTTTTTTTACAGTAATTTTCGGTTTGTAACTCTTTTCGCTACAAGCGTGATAGAAAAGAGGGTATGTTTTAAGTCGTTCCTTTTTAGATACGTATTTTTTATTTAGGAATGTCTGTTGAGTTGCTGACTGTGCTCAAACGTCTTTAAAAATAATTAGCGGTAAGTTTACAAGTCTTGCACAAAATTGGATTTTCCTAAATATTTTATTGGCACAATTATGTATTCGCGATTAGTTTTTATCGTTTATTGTCTAGAGAAGGATTAATAGGGTACTTTGCCAGAAAGAGTTTAGTTGTGATTGAAGAGACTGTTGGATTGAATATTGAATGTATATGAGTCTGATTGTTTTAACGTGTTCATATTCCATGTTACGTGCCCCTTTTAAAAATTGCTGTAAAATAGCTTCGGATATTTAAATTTTATAAAATATCATCAAGCTACGTTATTTTTTGGCCTAAAATTATTTGAAAACTGATGAGCTTTATTGTTTACACATATTTTTAACACTTGTTGATCTTGCAACTTTTTTAATTCAAGGTTTTAACGTCTATTAGCAAAACAAGTAAAACTTATGTAGAAAATAGCTTTAGAGGGCCTATTAAAATTCATTACTAAAATATCTCATTGGGCTCAATACAATTTTCAGAATGTTTACATTGTCAGCCTTTCTATTATATATGTTACAGACTGTTAATTAACTTTAATCCTTTTATTATGATAGTATATTGTATTTGTAGAATGAAAATTGCTATTTTAATGTTAAAAATAAATATCTCAAGTAGTTTGTAAAGTGTAAAATCTCTTGTATTGTGACAGGTTCTTCGTTTCATAAAAATCTTAGAAATAATTGTCATAAATCTATTGACATTAAATATTATGTATTTTAACAAAAGACACCAAATAAGTTATGCCATTATGTAGTCCGTCCCATAGGGATTCTTATTTGGCATTTATAAATTTTCTTAGAGCGTATTAATTTTTTAATCTCTTAAGAAAATTACATTTTATATAATTATTTTAAAATATTTTACTTGTGTACATAATATTTAATATGTAATTATGTACATTATTTTATCAGTACAGTAAAATTCTGTAATTGTCCAAAGAAATTGAAACACCAACAAATAACAATTTTAAATATATAGTCTGTGTTTTTATCAGAAAAATGTTACTTGCAATAAATAGCAACATCGAAGTGTGTTTACAGTATTAATATATATCATGGCCCGTTTGTGTACAATAGTGCAAACGCAAAGTTAATATGAAAATGCCATTACAACCCTCATTTGTCCATTTACATAATTATTGAATTTATACACATTTTTGACCAGTACAGAAATTCCGCTCAATAGTTTCTATATAGTATTCTATACTTGTATAATAAGCTGTGAAGTGTTAGTAGAATCAGATAATTAAAAAATAGTGATTGGCCAAATTTAAATGTGATCTTCGTAGAATTGAAATGTCTTAAATTAATTCTGTTGGACCAGTAGTAAATGTTGTTTGTAGAAGTTGTTCTTAGTGTGTGGCATTCTCAAGTCTATACTCTTGTTAAACTTTAACATTCGTAATGTTGCAATTAAATTTGCAAGAAGTGAAGACGCACGTTAACCCTCTATCAGGCATAGTGCGTTTCATAAATCACATAATTTGATTTAGTTATAGCACAATTTTTTTTTTATATTTTTTGTTAGGCTTTGATATGACAAACTTTTTGCTTATTTTAACATAATCTGTGTTACTGGGACCTGACCTTGTTTACCATTGTTGCACATTTAATTGCAACATGCTATAGTTATATTTATATGGACAACCAATCGTGTTTTTAATATAAATGTCTCTTGTTATAAATTAATCATTGTTACATGTGTGAAGTAGAGTTTAATAGAAAGCCTGTTTACCAAATTAAGCCTTGTATTCAATAGGGGACAAATGTGTCGCTAAATATGTCGATATTGCCCGACATCTATAGCGACAATTGTTGTCCCCTAGTTAATACAAGGCTTAACTATATATTCTATAAAAATAAACCACTAACCCCCTTTCTAATAAACGCTGTATAAAGTTATACAACACTTTGTCTTCCTCTATGATAGTGATTGACATATATTTGTTAGAGCCAGACAAAGCATGTAAAAATTGATGTTGGTATCTGCCTGTTTGTGCCTTATAGACTCAAAAACTACTGGACCGATTTTGATACGGTTTTGATTAATAGATACACCGATTCACAAGGAAGGTTTATGTGTATAAAACATCACGATATGTCTTTTGGGCAATTGTTCCTTATTGTATCAACCAGATCGGGTGAGCTTGTGATATTAAAATTCCACGGATGAAGCGGGGCGGCTAGTCATGTATAACTTTGTACATGGTTTATTAGAAACGGGGTAAGTTTCAATTAATGTGAACTTTAACAAAAAAGTAGGAATAATTAATAATTATTACATTTTAGGGACAGATCACTTGTGGGTGTTGCAAACAAAGTACCTATGTCAGGATCAGTTGAGATTTCTAGTCTTATTCCCATTCCCGCTTACATTTTAACTTTAATTAATCTTTATATCCTGCATCAGAATAACTGTTAATTTTTACTATTAAATAATAAATTGGACAAATAGTAAATCCAATAACTTATTGAATTTAGTTTAATGGTGTTTATTATAGCATATATCTGCATTAACATTCCTATTTATGGTTCATTTATGATCTTAGTTATTTAACTCTATATAAATCTTATATAAATCAATCACGTAAAAATATATCATAAATAATAATTGTGTTTAGTTACCTTTATTACGAAAATGATGCCATATAATTAAGTTATGTGTGTCCATATTTGTAAATAAAATAGTTATTTATGTACTCAAAAATACATTCAGTTATGTGTATTTTAGTTTTTAAGGAAAGTTTATTACGTCATAAGTAATCATTTTAGTAGCTATTGTTAACTTTTCCCTATTTATTTACTTCAATGTGAGATGTTTAATATAATTTAGTTTTATTCTTTGATTTGGTACCTCACTCTCAGAATGGAAAATAATTAAAATTATGTTATAATACTGCTGTGCTAGCATGACCGCATAGAGAAAATCTACAGGGATAAGACAAAATTTACAACTGGTAGCATGACCTCCTTAGTTGCGTCAGTTTGTCTATTTATGACATTTCTCACGTGATCCCTTAAAAGACAAGTGCTCTAGGGATCACGTGACAACTGAGGATGTCATGCTATACTTGTAAATTTTGTCTACAGTAGTGAGATTCTACACGCGTCATGCTCGCACGGCAGAGGGAACAACACATTTTTAACAGAATTAACAACAAATTCTTAACTGCACCCTAATACCAATACTAATAAACGTCTAGAAAGTTATACAGTTTTTTTCTTTTCGGGTTGCCTTACAGCTCCCAAAACCGTGTTATTGGTCCCAGGGTACCCAGCGAAAGGCCAAGTCTTCCTCTTTTAGCCCATGGTATTTGTGAGGCTATACTTAACGAGTTGCTAGTTGTGTGCTTCTAACACATCTGTCTTTCGATATTACAGAGAGTGACAAATCATTGTACAACGTTTATTAATGTAATGCATTGCAATAGCTTGCATTTTAAGCTGCATCAGCTGCTGGTTTTTGTGTATAATAAGCACATAAACATATCATTTTGTTATCAGGGTGTCATTATTGATATGATACGACTTTTTAATAAATGTTATTGGAGCTTGATTTTAATAAAACTATATTGTCGCTGTGTCATATAATATATGTTTTGGCATTATTTAATGTTATTAAATGAAGAAAAATATGATTGTTGGCAATAACTGGGTGTATCTACTATCTAGGAGTTGTAGCTATAGACTGTGACTTCAGTGCATCTAGCAGTTTTCTATTATGTACTATGTGGATGATATTGTGTATGAAATATAAAAATACGCCACTTGGATGTCTCAAATTTGTTTTTATTCATGAAAATTCGTCTAGAAAATTCTGTTACCTACGAAAAATAGTATCAAGTTCACTCAAGTGAACTGATGGTTATACTACTGGGAACACTGCTGTTTATTAGCCAGTGTACCTGGTACATCATTGGACCACTAGGGGTGATTTCCCTTGCTGAGGTTCATGTCGGCAAGGGAAATCATTTTTTGAGGTAGGTACATAACATAGTAATGGGAAAATTCAATAGGTATACATATGTATCTACATGGGTTTATGGGACCAAAATAGTTTGGGAATCTCGGGTGAACATACATCATACTTACCTAATATATTAACGTCTGTTTAAAGAAGTGACACATCTAGGTCCATTAATTGCAGCAACAGGCTTGCCATCTTCAATATGGACAACTGGCAAAAAGTGGACACTGTTACCTGCAAGGTATAAAGGCTGTAAAGGGTTTTTTTTGCTAAAATTTGGGTTGAGCGAGAGCCTGTTCTACCGTGCGTGGTGTTCTACATATCGTGGTTTCTCCTTGTAGCAGAGAAATAGATGATATTATATATTTTATTATGCGAACTTAAATTCTGTTCACTGCATAAAAAGGTACACTGTGTTCACTGCCTACCGTAGAGATTATGAAGTTGCAAATAGGTATTTTACTAGCCTGTTGCTCTGTGCTTGCCTGTGATAGGTACAATATGTGGACAACTGGACATGTCTGTATGTATATTTGTGAATAACAATAATTGTGTTAAAATAGATGTAAACGGTACTTCTAAGCAGAACCAAAATCCTAAAATATAGGTAGGTCATTTACTTGCTCTGTGAACAATCCGTTGCCTTCAGTTAACCCAATTAACAACAGTTAACAATGAAGACATGGCTGTATAGTTTTACATAGGCCTTTGCCTTTTCCTCGGAAAGAAGATAAAGACATGGATGTTTGGATACATAGATCTTTGCCTATCGTCGGAAAAAATACTACCAAAAAAAAATTCCAATGTCAAAATAACTTCAAAAAATAACAAATATAATCTGTGATAATAATTCAGCGTTGCCAGAATGTTACTTTTGTAACATTTTACATTACTTTTGACCCTCTCACGTTATCTCCATGTTACACGATGTCAAATGTTACTTTTACGTTACTATTAAGACTTAAAAAAATATTCAAAAATATTTTCCAACAAACAAAAAATAATCTGTGGTTTTACACGAACTTCGATATGAAGACAAAACAAAGTTTGATATAAATAAACTATAATCTGTGATTCAAAAAATTATTAAATTTAAAGGTTATAATATACATATAACATAGATTGACAGCAAATAGGTTCAACAGTTAATTATTATTCGATCAATGAAGCCTAACCAATGGAAAAGTAGACTTTTTTATGTTTTTGTCAAATAAAGTTCCATATTACAGTATTAGAGCAAAGATATTAGAGTCGTTTTCTACCGAAAATAAGATAATGTTACTTTTGTCGTGAAAATGTTACTTTTTGAGCTATGTCATGTTACTTTTGACCATCGGCCACTGGCAACACTGGATAAGATAATTTTTTTTTTGTTTTTGACAAATTTGTAGGTTATATTCTCAGATTGTTATATTTATTTATTATTGTTTTTGTGATTGTTTTTATGAAGTTTGTCTTTTGAATAATTTAATTGTTCAAAAGATTAAAGTACAAAAATACCTACATAAAGACTCAAATAGAAGTAAAAAGCAATGGTAAAAAGCCAAGGTATCTTTACTCTTGCTTGGGCTCCGCGTTTACAAGAGATTTGTCTTAATTGAGATAATATTATGACTAGCAAGATTACATAAACTAAAACTTTGCCTTATCTCTGTGACTGTGTGATAAGAAATTGTAGGTAAATAAGAGGCAAAGAAAAAGTACAAAGTTCATAACAACAATAATATTATATGTGGCAAATATATAAACCAGTTTTTAATTTTTCACTGAGTACAGACATTTATATAGGTACCTACTTCAATACTTAATACAAAATGGTCTCCAGAACAAGGATTTTTGATTTGTTGAGAACCATAAATGTTGCTTCGTAAGTGAATTAATACATTCTTATACATTTTAAGTCAAAATTACCTAATATGATATTTCATCTGTAATTTTTTTATTTTAGTTGCCAATGCCCAAGTCATGGTCATCGCGGTCATATACATGTATCAAATACAACTCCCACTAAAGATTATGCTTTTGAAGTAAGTACCTGCCAAATTATGTTAAATATGTAAATTTTAAGCCATAATAAATTAAGAAGAACAAAAACTGGTTTAATGTTGATAAACAATTAAGTACTAGTAAACAAGGGGCTCCTTACCAATATTAGTTAAGTATAGTATTTTTATGTAAATATTTTATCTTGTCCAAAGGGTTAAGCAATGATTTTTAGCTAGGGGAGGCAGAGTGATTCAAATTCTGATATGTGTCTGGAGGGATTTGTGGCAGGCCTGGTATTTGCTACATTTGTGGCATTTAGTTCTATTGCATTTAAATACATGCAGTAACTTTAGTTTTCTATTCTTCTTCCTTTTCCCCAAGCTGGTTAACAGTTAGTCTTACTTACATTGTAAGAAAAAAAACCGCATATTTCAGACACATGTTTATTTCTTATACAATTTAACCTTCTAGATAAAGTCGACAACAGTGAGATATGGTGTAGGTGTCACAAGAGAGGTTGGCTTGGATTTAATAAATTTTGGAGCTAAGAATGTTTGTGTAATGACCGATGGTAATTTAGTGAAACTTAAGCCTGTCAAAGCTGTCCTAGACTCCCTTACTAAAAATGGAATTAATTATAAAGTGTATGATAAAGTTAGAGTGGAGCCTACTGACTCAAGGTAATTTTACTTTTTAACCTACTAAAGAAAAAAGAGGGAGAAGGTGCTATTGGTCCCACTCTTTTCTCATGATTTTGGTTAACTGGTTTTTAGGAATTTTAAAAGTTTTCAGAAAATGTTTTGTATGATGAAATAGCTTAAGTTTAAAAGTTTTTCCCTTTTCCACATGAAGATTGTCCTTACATTTTTTAGGTTTAGCTGGAATACCTGGGGGGTTAACATATTTTTGACGTTACATCTTTCGTTTCGAGAGGTCCGGCCCAACGATGTGCATGTAAATTTGCTATGCCGGGCAAAGACAAGTACACAGAATTTGCCCGCACATTGTTGGGCCGAATATTCTCGGACCGGGCATGTCCTGCACAAGAATGCCGAGCAATTTGCTTGCCCGGACAAAGACAAGTACACAGAATTTGCCCGCACATTGTTGGGCCTTATCTGGCCGGTCCTTGTATGGACGTAAACGTTTTGGCCTGTTCAAGGCCATTCGGCCGAAACGAAAGATGTCACGTCAAAAATATGCTAACCCTACAGGACCATTTTCAGATATTTTTTAATGTAAGTATAATGTATTTATTACAGTTTCAAAGATGCAATACAATTTGCCAAAGATGGAAAGTTTGACAGTTTTGTGGCTGTCGGTGGAGGGTCAGTAATGGATACATGTAAAGCTGCTAACTTGTATTATTGTGAGCCTGAAGCTGAATTATTGGATTATGTGAATGCACCTATAGGCAAAGCTAAGCCTGTCAATGTGCAATTAAAACCTATGATAGCAAGTAAGTACAAGAACAAAAAAGTACAACAACTATTTTCTTATAACAGACACAAATTAATCTTCTTATAAAGAAGTCAATAGCCTAAACATGCTAAGCACTATTTTTTTTTAAGTATATTATTATGTGCTTTAATTGACTTCTCGTGCTTTGTGAGGCGCGAAGAAGTGACACATCTAGGTTCATTAAGTGCAGCAAATAAGCTTGCCACCTGTTCTGTTCAATATGGACAACTGACAAAAAGTGGACACTGTTACTGGTGTCTCTGGCCACACAAGGTATAAAGGTGTGTTGTTTGTTCTATTAATTTGCCTTTTGTTATTTTGTTGCCTAAAATTGAATGACATTAAACTGAATAAGGAAATTTCAGTAGGTATTGTGGGTTTAACTACAGGAAAAATAATTAAAAACTTCCCTTTAAGGTAGGAAAGTCTTATCAGAATTTTATTATCATTATTTTCTCATTATTATTCATACACTGACTGAAAACTCACAAACAAATTAGAGGTTGATGTTTATCTAGATTAAAAGTAATTTAAATATTAAAAAAAATTTCAGTACCAACAACGAGTGGCACAGGCAGTGAAACAACAGGTGTCAGTATATTTGATTTTGAAGCTATTCACGCCAAAACAGGAATTTCACATTCCGCCTTACGACCCATGTTGGCCATAATAGATCCATTGCACACTTTATCATTACCAGAACGAGTGGCTAACTATTCTGGCTTCGATGTATTTTGTCATGCGCTAGAAAGTTTTACTGCTATTCCGTACACCGAGAGGGGACCGGCGCCGTCTAATCCTGCTTTGAGGCCGACTTACCAAGGCAGCAACCCTATTTCTGATGTGTGGGCGAGGTTCTGTCTTCAGGTAAATTGAAACTTAACTTTCCACATCCATTGGGCCCTAGGCCCTAGAGCTGTATAATCACGGCTTCAGTATGATGCAAAAAAATAATAGGTATAGAGGCTAGAGGAACTGCCAATACAAATGCAGGGGAGTGACCAGGGTCGTCTTAAATTTATTCGCGTCGGGTGCAAAGGTCCGCTTATCGCGTCTTTTAGACTATAGCTCCTCTTCCCGCTCTAATGTTCATATTTATTTGAAAATAATTCAAAACGATGCTGCCTAAATTAAAAAGCATTTTCAGCCATATTTCAGTTTACTTTAAAATTTTAAGTTTCAATTTTAACAAACATAAATTATAATTTCCAGATAATTGACAAGTACTTCCAACGAGCCGTTTACTATGCTGATGACTTAGAAGCTCGGTCCAGTATGCACTTAGCTTCTACGATGGCCGGCGTCGGTATTGGTAACGCGGGCGTACATCTCTGTCACGGTCTCGCTTATCCAATAGCTGGACACGTTAAAGATTTCACACCTAAGGATTACGGGTTAGTATAACCCATTGAATTAGGATTTTTTATATATAAAGGAATAAGCTGCCACGTGGTGTATGCGGGGTGAATATGGATTTAAAATAATACACTTTGGATTTTGAACATATTGGCCTCAGGTACACATTTTATAGGTGTAGTTTTGGTAATGGGGTACGTGGTTGTCGGCCATCTTATGTCTGTCAAAAATATGGCAAATCTCAATTAATCCTAGAAAAATGAGTTTATTTATACAACATTTTCAACTCAAAATCGCCTATTTAAAACTCTAAATAATAAAAAATATTCTTAATCCCATTTAAAATAATAACTATCAGTAATTTGAGTTGAAAATGTTGTTTAAATATACTATTGTTCTAGGATTAATTGAGATTTGATTTGATTAATTAAATTACGCGTAAAAATAAAAAACCAAAATACGATACTAATGCCATCTATTGAGAGCTAAGTTTGAGATGATCCCCTTAATCTCATTGATATTTGTTTGACTATAAAATTGATAAAAAATTTAGTCTAAATTGTTTTTTTTTTTCAGAGAAAAATACCCATTGATACCTCACGGTCTATCCGTGGTGATGACGGCGCCGGCTGTCTTTCGGTTTACTGCACCAAGCGATCCGGATAAACATTTAGAAGCGGCTTCATTACTTGGCGCCAAGATAAATAACGTGAAACAAGCAGACGCTGGGAAAGTTCTGGCAGACACTATTCTCGGTTATATGGATAATATGAAAATTGAAGATGGATTGTCCTCGCTGGGGTACTCTACGGATGATATACCTGCTCTTATTAAGGGCGCTTTGCCTCAGGTTCATATTTTCTTATATAGATTATTTGCAAGGATTATAGCCTATGGATTATAGGTAGCCTATGTCACTTACCGGCCCTCCAACTATCTCTGTTTGACGTGAGTGAAGGACAAACAAATAAACACATTTTCCCGACCTTACCGTTGTAATTGCCATAGGTCAATTTCTATATAATATTAATCAGTTATTCATCTAAGCCTTCCTCGTGATTCAATCTATCTAATCATGAACATTACGCACAGACAGACAGATAACATGTAGTGATAAGGTTTAGTCAGCGTTCTTAAAAAAATATAATATATATATATAATCTAATTTAATAAAAAAAAAGATAAAATGAAGGCTACCCTCGTCCTTTTTATGAGCGAAACAAGCATGTCTATTTTATAGTCTCCAATGGAATTGTGGTGTGAGTATACCCATACAGATTTACCCTGCTCCATAGCGGTGAGTCCCAAACATTGCAGTAAGATAATGCACTTATTTCGATGTGTCTACGCTCAATTCCTGGATTGGTTGATATATAAAAAAAAAATCATTAGTTTGAAGATTTTATTTGGATGATTTCAAATATTTTGTACCAGATCTCGAATGTTTTAAAGATGCCTTTACATTCACATATTATTATGTTCACTACTAACAGAAATATTTTCTTGTTTACAGGATCGTTTACGTAAAATAGCTCCACTTCCACAAACTGAAGAGGATTTGGGTAAATTACTAGAGGAATCGTTAACGATTTATTAAGAATATTATTATGCCTTATAAGTAGGTGTTTTGTGCGTCTTGTACGTTAAAAGACCATACCCAATGACGTAAATAGTACGTCACAATAATAATAAGGTTGTAAAAAGGAGTAAAGAAACAGCAGTGTTAAATTTAACTTTTATTTTATAATATTATTCACAGTTTTGAACTATCGTAAAGCCTAGTCTCTAATGGAATTATTGTAATTATTTAAGTTTAAATATAAAAAAATACCTATAAACTTTAAGATTCATCGATATTTTGTTATTGTTATTTACAAAATAATACCTGGAAATGGTCTTTTAACATCCCTTATACTTTCAGCTTACATATAATGTGATGCCAATATAAGTAAGTGATAGGATGATTTATGAATTTATATTTATATGTTTGTACTACAAGCCGTGTTACTCATTGTATCACAAAATATATTATTTGTTAAATAAAATTTAAACCCATTTGTTGTGTGTTAATTGAAACGCATGTTAGTGTATAGTATTTAATAAATTTAAGTACATAAAATAGACCTAACATCTAATTTGTAAAATATATACCTTAAATTAATTTGTTTCAAAAATTTGACTTGACTTTTTACTTTACGCCCTAAAAATAACAGGACAATGTATAACGATAAAAAGCGCTAGACTAAACCATAGGCACAGTATTACATTAAAGGCACTCGCCTATTTTTGTCGCAGATATGTAGTTGGTGTTTACGTGCAGCCTGCGCTGACCTCCGCCACTTATTACTTATGTAAAAGCTGTTACCAGAGTTATAGATTTTCTGCATTAACACTAAGCTTAAAACAATTTGTACCGCATGTTTCAGACCGCCTCCGGGACAATCTTGTTGTGGTGGAATGGACTGCTTTCATAAGACATATTGGCGGCTTGTATTGTCACCGTGGGCAACGGTTCGTAGCGGTTAAACTTGGGAGTGGCGGGAGCGTTGAACTCTTCTGAGAGCGGTTGGTAGATGAGACCGCAGTCCTTCTTGGTGCGGGTTGACGCGGTCATAGCGGCGATTATGGCACTGTTGTATCTCACTTGCCGGTTCCTCCTGCACACCAGCATTATCACTCTAGCTATCACCATCATGATGATCATGGTCAACAGGATGGCGATCAACATCGGCCATATGTAGTCGTAGCGGCCGTGGTCCGAGCCCAGGACGGACGCGCGTACGTACTCGTCTTGCTCCGTTAGATCATTGTAGATGCCGTCTGCGTCCAGTAACTTGACGTCGATTTCAACGTCGCCCTTCTTTATCGGTTTGACTACAGATGTTTTAATATTCTTGGGGTCCTCGATCAGTTTGACCTTGAGATCCATGTCGTCGTCATAGAGGGCGTCTTCCAAATCATCATCCTCATCTTCGTCATCATCGGCATCATCCTTGTCTACATCATCCTCGATATCATCATCACCAATTTTCTTGATTTGATCTATATTAAGACCGTTATCATCAGCTACTTTAGCATCATCTAGAGTATCCTTCAGATCGAAGTTGCCCTCGGCATCTTTATCAATTCTCTCCCATATTTCCTCATCAGAGACAGTTGTGCCTGATACTCCTCGGGTGCCGCAAATTCTCCTAGCGAGGAACTCCCAGCTGTAAGTTCCGGAACCTTCCTTGGTGTCTCTGGCCAAGTTCGCAATGCTCATGCTCGTTGTAGTGGGGGAGATAGATTTGTTGTTCACCCAAGTCATCAAGTCTTCGAACTCGCGACTGCACACAAGTGGATTGTTGCTAATGTCTAGTGTTCTCAACTTGTTGAATGTCTCAATATCATTTTTCTTCACCTCATTTATACGATTGAAAGAAATATTGACGTAGCCCAAGTTGTTAAGTAGATTTCTGGGCCTATTTTTCTCTTCCTTCCATAGACCTGTTAAGTCGGCATGACTTATGTCCAACCAGGTGAGTGCTGGAGTTGATATGAATAATTCAGCAGATATGAATTTGAGTGGATTGCCTTGTAGATTCAATTTTCCAAGTTCTTTGTTTTTGGTAAACATCTTGTTGTCCAGAGTTGTTAAAAAGTTGTAAGACAAATTAATTTCTACGAGTTTCGGACATGAGGCGAATACTTGTGGGCTGATGGTTCTAAAACTGTTACCAGAAAGATTAATCTGCGACAGTGCTCCGAATGTATTTAATGAACTATCATAAATCTCTTCTAGTCCACAGTTTGATGCATCAAAAAGATAGATATTGAATTGATCTGCAGTACACTCGAAGCCCTTTTCTGGCAAATGTTTCAATAAAGGATTGTTGGAGATTTTGAAGATTTCCAATTCAACATTTTCCTTGATAAGTACGTTTGAGATGAAGTTCAAATTGTTGTATGACAAGTCCAAATAGTTCAATTCAATAAGTTTGTGGAATGCTTGGTTATGAATCTTCTCGATACCGTTGCCACTGAGATTTAGGTTCGCTATGTATTTCATGCCATTAAACATTGATGGACCTACAAATTTGATATTTGTTTGACCAGCGTTTAATGTCAAGAGATCTGGGATTTGTAAACCATACACCGTGTCGATTGGATTCATCTGTATGTGAACAGTAGCCAACTCTGTGTTAGCCGAGAATATGTCATCAGGCAGCGATTTGATGTTGTTGTCGCTGAAGTCTAATTCTTCCAAGTCTAGCAAGTTTCGGAATGCATCAGGGTCTATCTTGTTTAAGTGGTTTCCGGCAACATTTAAGTACATAAGGCCTGACATATTCTTAAACGTGTTGGCTGTGATGTTTTGCATATTACAGTTGGACACGTCGAGCTCTTGAACTGCGGAAGCGTTCAAAAAATAGTCATTGGAACCCTTAGCCGGGAACTTTAGAGGATTATTCGAAAGTGTTAACAAAAACAACTTCTTGTTACTAGCAAAAGTTTCCGGATGCAACTCTCTCAGTTTGTTGCCAGACAAGTTGACGGCGTACAATTCAGTCAAGCCGTTGAAAGCCTTGAGGCTGATGAAATCAATCGTGCTGTTGACGATTTTGACGGACGATATCTTATGCAGACCTAGTTTCTTAAAAATTAAGTCATCAAGCTTTATCGGGAACCTAGGGTCGGCGTTTTCAATGACTAGATCTGTGACGTCATCGCCGAACATTTGTGTGCCGATCTCGAGCCTACTGCACTTCGCTATCCTGTATCCTTGAGATACAGTGCATATACAGTCTCTTGGGCATGGCTTCTCCTCGCTGAATAGTACTCCATCATCAGTGTCGTAAACATCATCGTACTGGTAGAGGTCATTGTCAGTGTTTTTCCTCGTCTTGTTTATAGGCTCGCATGCAACTAGCGCACATAACGCTAGAAGTAAAAACAGCTCCCTCTTCCTCGTCCCCATTTCGTTTTGAACTCTGAAATGAGAATAATCTCTAATTAATTTTAATTAAGTGTACTTCCAATTGATATTGCTATTTTGTACGAACTAACCAAGAATGAAATATTTGATTTTGGTTCTTTTGTGTAAAATCACGTGTTGCCCAGTTCATAATATTGTTTCAATGAATGCCTTTGCCTCAACCGTACTATTTATAATTGTGTAACCTATGTAACAATTTTTTGTTTTGCAATGTTACAACAATGGAGTAACGAATTACGAATTTCAACCAAACATAGTTAAGTACATAGTTAGCTAATTTGTGCTACCGTTTGTTATTTAGTCGATACTATAATTAATATATCTGCACACTAAAACGTAATTCGGCTAAATGAATTCTTAGAATAATTAATAGAATACGAAGATTTTCTACCGATGAAACAATTAAGAAACCAATAGATCAACTTATGATCTCCAACAGATGGCGTCTTTAACAAAATAAATAAATTAGTCCAATTTTAAAAGAATCATTTAATTTTGGTTTGTTTATTTTTCGTAATTAATGGCGTATCATACATTAACTTTGATGCAGGGAGATGTTTGATTTAAGAAATAGAGATGTTGGATGAATTAATATGATTTCAATATTTGTGAGTCTAAAGCTACGCGAGCCATTTCACCGCACTAAAAAATTAACTGCATGGGAATTGATTACAAATTAATTACAATTTATTACAAATGGACAAAAATTTATTACACTTAACGCAAAAAAGATACGAGGTTGTCGGTTAGGTTTATACTCAAGCTACCCGACATCCTCGGAAAATGCAGGAAAAGGCCTGGGAACCTCACAGGAATTTATTACAAATTAATTACAGTTGGATAAAATATATAATAATTTTTTTTTAATTTTTTTTTTCGGAAAATCCGCATTATTTTGATTGTATACACTGTTTGATTCACCGCACTAAAAAATGAACTACGTGGGAATTGATTACAAATTAATTACAATTTATTACAAATGGACAAAAATTTATTACACTTAACGCAAAAAAGATACGAGGTTGTCGGTTAGGTTTATACTCAAGCTACCCGACATCCTCGGAAAATGCAGGAAAAGGCCTGGGAACCTCACAGGAATTTATTACAAATTAATTACAGTTGGATAAAATATATAATAATTTTTTTTTAATTATTTTTTTCGGAAAATCCGCATTATTTCGATTGTATACACTGTTTGATTCACCGCACTAAAAAATTAACTACGTGGGAATTGATTACAAATTAATTACAATTTATTACAAATGGACAAAAATTTATTACACTTAACGCAAAAAAGATACGAGGTTGTCGGTTAGGTTTATACTCAAGCTACCCGACATCCTCGGAAAATGCAGGAAAAGGCCTGGGAACCTCACAGGAATTTATTACAAATTAATTACAGTTGGATAAAATATATAATTATTATTTTTTTATTTTATTTTTTCGGATAATCCGCATTATTTTGATTGTATACACTGTTTGATTCACCGCACTAAAAAATGAACTACGTGGGAATTGATTACAAATTAATTACAATTTATTACAAATGGACAAAAATTTATTACACTTAACGCAAAAAAGATACGAGGTTGTCGGTTAGGTTTATACTCAAGCTACCCGACATCCTCGGAAAATGCAGGAAAAGGCCTGGGAACCTCACAGGAATTTATTACAAATTAATTACAGTTGGATAAAATATATAATAATTTTTTTTTAATTATTTTTTTCGGAAAATCCGCATTATTTCGATTGTATACACTGTTTGATTCACCGCACTAAAAAATTAACTACGTGGGAATTGATTACAAATTAATTACAATTTATTACAAATGGACAAAAATTTATTACACTTAACGCAAAAAAGATACGAGGTTGTCGGTTAGGTTTATACTCAAGCTACCCGACATCCTCGGAAAATGCAGGAAAAGGCCTGGGAACCTCACAGGAATTTATTACAAATTAATTACAGTTGGATAAAATATATAATTATTTTTTTTAAATTATTTTTTTCGGAAAATCCGCATTATATCGATTGTATACACTGTTTGATTCACCGCACTAAAAAAATAACTACGTGGGAATTGATTACAAATTAATTACAATTTATTACAAATGGACAAAAATTTATTACACTTAACGCAAAAAAGATACGAGGTTGTCGGTTAGGTTTATACTCAAGCTACCCGACATCCTCGGAAAATGCAGGAAAAGGCCTGGGAACCTCACAGGAATTTATTACAAATTAATTACAGTTGGATAAAATATATAATTATTTTTTTTAAATTATTTTTTTCGGAAAATCCGCATTATTTCGATTGTATACACTGTTTGATTCACCGCACTAAAAAATTAACTACGTGGGAATTGATTACAAATTAATTACAATTTATTACAAATGGACAAAAATTTATTACACTTAACGCAAAAAAGATACGAGGTTGTCGGTTAGGTTTATACTCAAGCTACCCGACATCCTCGGAAAATGCAGGAAAAGGCCTGGGAACCTCACAGGAATTTATTACAAATTAATTACAGTTGGATAAAATATATAATAATTTTTTTTTAATTATTTTTTTCGGAAAATCCGCATTATTTCGATTGTATACACTGTTTGATTCACCGCATTAAAAAATGAACTACGTGGGAATTGATTACAAATTAATTACAATTTATTACAAATGGACAAAAATTTATTACACTTAACGCAAAAAAGATACGAGGTTGTCGGTTAGGTTTATACTCAAGCTACCCGACATCCTCGGAAAATGCAGGAAAAGGCCTGGGAACCTCACAGGAATTTATTACAAATTAATTACAGTTGGATAAAATATATAATAATTTTTTTTTAATTATTTTTTTCGGAAAATCCGCATTATTTCGATTGTATACACTGTTTGATTCACCGCACTAAAAAATTAACTACGTGGGAATTGATTACAAATTAATTACAATTTATTACAAATGGACAAAAATTTATTACACTTAACGCAAAAAAGATACGAGGTTGTCGGTTAGGTTTATACTCAAGCTACCCGACATCCTCGGAAAATGCAGGAAAAGGCCTGGGAACCTCACAGGAATTTATTACAAATTAATTACAGTTGGATAAAATATATAATTATTATTTTTTTATTTTATTTTTTCGGATAATCCGCATTATTTTGATTGTATACACTGTTTGATTGAATAAAAGAGCATGGGATCACAAGCCACAGCTACGTACTGAGAGGGAGAACATTACTGGAAGCCTATAATGAAGAAATACGCAGATTAATTCCATTTCCGGGAAGAGCCAATGTATATACATTGAATTGCACGGACTCAATCTCTAATCTTGTGGATCACGTTTTTACAGAACAATTCAGCAGCTATTTTGAGGTACAAAAATGCTCAAATGGTTGTCCAGATTTGATCAAAGGTTATGGAGGGTACAGTGTTCTTCATCACTTGCTCGTCAGTATGAATTGGTCCGAGATATTAAACGATTGCTGCAGGGTTGGAAAAATTGGCCGATGTTCTCAAGGAACATGTTCTAGCACAAGAATAAACATGCACACCATAGGCAAGTGCAAATTTATATTGTTTTATTATGTTAATCAGCACTGAAAAAAAGTTCAGTATATGTATTGTGCAAATATCTATTTCAGGTGATCTTGTCTTCTTTTATGGTCTCTCTGTTGGACGTGACGATACCGTAGCACTGAAGGATATTCCAGAAATCATTGTATATGACGAAACCCGAAATCTACGGTTGCAAATTATTGGTGTTGTCGATTTTCGCATTCGGCGTGGATGTTTGAATGAAAATGAGATAGGACATTACACAGCGTACAGTTTGAGAAAAGACAAAAGATGGATCAATTACGATGGCTTGCCAGTGTCTGAAAAAATTGCATCTGCTCGGACAGTCGTGAACCCAGCTTTAATTATTACAAAGAAAATTGAAAATTAAAATACATATTATTTAGCATAAGGTTAAGGTGACGCATAAGGTTAAGGTGACACTTAAGGTCAACATCTAGGCCTATGTGATATTACATTTAATTTGTCCTGACACGTAGGACAAAGTTATAATTGTAATTTGTGCAATTTGTTATCAGCCAAAATAAAAAGAAAATTAAACTTGAAAATGTTGTGTTTTAACTTGGGGCATTGGGCATACGGCAATTATAAGGATAGGAAAATCACCGGAAGTGGCTGTCTTTTCTTCGGGATCAGTAAATCATAGTACGCGCCTTGGCGTGATAGATTCTCCGAGGCACCAGTTTACATATGTAAAACTAAATGCTCCTTATCAGGCATTTTAATAAAATATCAGTAACTATATTTTTTCTGAACGCGTATTCTGCTCTCAGTTGCCATGTTGAAGTTAGTATCTAACTGATATTATGGGGCGTGGGTTTCAAATAAACAAAATTGTGGCCTTTTCATGCATTTTCCGAGTATGTCGGGTAGCTTGAGTATAAACCTGACCGACAACCTCGTATCTTTTTTGCGTTAAGTGTAATAAATTTTTGTCCATTTGTAATAAATTGTAATTAATTTGTAATCAAATCCCACGCAGTTATTTTTATAGTGCGGTGAATCAAACAGTGTATACAATCGAAATAATGCGGATTTTCCGAAAAAAAAAAAATTAAAAAAAAAAAAATTATCCAACTGTAATTAATTTGTAATAAATTCCTGTGAGGTTCCCAGGCCTTTTCCTGCATTTTCCGAGGATGTCGGGTAGCTTGAGTATAAACCTAACCGACAACCTCGTATCTTTTTTGCGTTAAGTGTAATAAATTTTTGTCCATTTGTAATAAATTGTAATTAATTTGTAATCAATTCCCACGTAGTTCATTTTTTAATGCGGTGAATCAAACAGTGTATACAATCGAAATAATGCGGATTTTCCGAAAAAAAAATTAAAAAAAAATAATTATATATTTTATCCAACTGTAATTAATTTGTAATAAATTCCTGTGAGGTTCCCAGGCCTTTTCCTGCATTTTCCGAGGATGTCGGGTAGCTTGAGTATAAACCTAACCGACAACCTCGTATCTTTTTTGCGTTAAGTGTAATAAATTTTTGTCCATTTGTAATAAATTGTAATTAATTTGTAATCAATTCCCACGTAGTTAATTTTTTAGTGCGGTGAATCAAACAGTGTATACAATCGAAATAATGCGGATTTTCCGAAAAAAATAATTAAAAAAAAATTATTATATATTTTATCCAACTGTAATTAATTTGTAATAAATTCCTGTGAGGTTCCCAGGCCTTTTCCTGCATTTTCCGAGGATGTCGGGTAGCTTGAGTATAAACCTAACCGACAACCTCGTATCTTTTTTGCGTTAAGTGTAATAAATTTTTGTCCATTTGTAATAAATTGTAATTAATTTGTAATCAATTCCCACGTAGTTCATTTTTTAGTGCGGTGAATCAAACAGTGTATACAATCAAAATAATGCGGATTATCCGAAAAAATAAAATAAAAAAATAATAATTATATATTTTATCCAACTGTAATTAATTTGTAATAAATTCCTGTGAGGTTCCCAGGCCTTTCCCTGCATTTTCCGAGGATGTCGGGTAGCTTGAGTATAAACCTAACCGACAACCTCGTATCTTTTTTGCGTTAAGTGTAATAAATTTTTGTCCATTTGTAATAAATTGTAATTAATTTGTAATCAATTCCCACGTAGTTAATTTTTTAGTGCGGTGAATCAAACAGTGTATACAATCGAAATAATGCGGATTTTCCGAAAAAAATAATTAAAAAAAATTATTATATATTTTATCCAACTGTAATTAATTTGTAATAAATTCCTGTGAGGTTCCCAGGCCTTTTCCTGCATTTTCCGAGGATGTCGGGTAGCTTGAGTATAAACCTAACCGACAACCTCGTATCTTTTTTGCGTTAAGTGTAATAAATTTTTGTCCATTTGTAATAAATTGTAATTAATTTGTAATCAATTCCCACGTAGTTCATTTTTTAGTGCGGTGAATCAAACAGTGTATACAATCAAAATAATGCGGATTTTCCGAAAAAAAAAATTAAAAAAAAATTATTATATATTTTATCCAACTGTAATTAATTTGTAATAAATTCCTGTGAGGTTCCCAGGCCTTTTCCTGCATTTTCCGAGGATGTCGGGTAGCTTGAGTATAAACCTAACCGACAACCTCGTATCTTTTTTGCGTTAAGTGTAATAAATTTTTGTCCATTTGTAATAAATTGTAATTAATTTGTAATCAATTCCCACGCAGTTAATTTTTTAGTGCGGTGAAATGGCTCGCGTAGCTTTAGACTCATTCAATATTTACGTCGAGACTGCAGAGTAAGTAGGTAACTTTCGCATTACAAGTGCAAAATTGGGGCAAAATAAACGTTGCTAATGGATAGTGAAAACTGCATTTAAGAAATAAACACGCTGCGTTTTGGAATGCACTATGCGATACCGTTACGACATTTTTTGACATCTCACCGTGAAATTTCGTGTCATATCGTAGCCAAATTTTTCAATAAATAACATGGAAACAAACATTATGCATCTTGTGACGCAAGTAATATTTATCTAGCATGTACATGTGTGATTGTCATATTGTTCGAGTGAAATCTTATCTCTCATTCTCTGTCTGTCAATCTGAACAAAGAATATGTAAACAAGATCAACTTTAACTTTACTTTGTTTGCGTATTGCATTTGTAATGTCGCCTACATGGTAAAATTTTACGTATGCTTTTATGAAATAGCGTGGAAGTTATGCCATGACGATACGCGATATTCTACAAATACCTACCACGTCCACTAATCGCAATAAAGATTTTTTTCTATGAAGAGAATTCTCTTTGTAAATATAGGTAGGTAGCTGAATTTCGTCGATTCGATTTGCCGAGGCTAGTGGACGTTAGGGTCCGTGGATGTCGGCCTTATATCTGTCAAAAATATGGCTAATCTCAATTAAGACGATACATTCAAATAAACTCATAGTTTGAGGGGCGTGGCCTAGCTGCATACGATACTCTAGCGCTACGTGATCGATTGGTCTCTCCGCTTAATCTCTCTCTGTCGCATTGAATAGAAACAAAAGAGAAGAGGCGCACGGAAGGTGATTGGAACAAACGTCCTAAGTGACAAATCAAAAATAATTTATTTAAATTAAAGAAGTAGCTTTATTGAAAATCTAAATTAACATCTTACTTTAGTAATAGATGTTACAAATTTGTACTTAATTTAATAAACAATACTTCATGTACTACTGAGAAATTTGGAAAGGAGACTATTTTCAGAGGCTACTTTGCAATTTTTTTCTATCGAGCAAAGTTTCTTAAAACATGTTATACGATTAACAGATTAATATGAAATATGATTAATTATAACATGTAATTTTTTCTGTATTTGTAAGAGCTTTAGGTTTCACTCAAAACGATTTGAAAAATATAATTTAATATGAAGGTAGCCTCTTAATCCTAGAAAAATGAGTTTATTTATTTTATTTTTTTATTTTTATTTTATTTTATTTATCACAAAACAGTCATTACTTAAACTTACTTAAACTTAAATGAGAATACATAAGACCTATATGTGACGATAATTACAATACTACAAGGTAAAAACAGTACAATTTTCCACAAACCGTATACTTAAATTATGAATTTGTACAACATTTTCAACTCAAATTGTTGATAGTTACTATTTTAAATTTGAATAAGCCATATTTTCATTATTAAGACTTCTAAATAGCCATAGATTGGCCTTGAGATTAGCCATATTTTTATAGAAGTAAGATGGCCGACTGCCAAGAACCCTTAACATGATATTATGAATTGAAGGCTTAGCCTAAAGTATTTTAATCCGTGTAAAGTAACAAAACAAGGTTTTTCAAAAGTTTCAGCATTTATGCTCAATAGTGATTCAATATCGCAGTTCCACATGTAGTTACGGACTACCTATAGGTAGGTACATACAATATAATAATTTATGAGGATTTAAATTAATCATGTAAGGACGCAAGTGCCAGGTTTGAATGAGGTAAGGTATACGCGCTAATTTTAGTAGACAAGGACATATAAGGTCAAACATTAAAAAATAATTTAGTTCTGAACAATACCTAAGTACTAGATTAGAATTATCTCGACAGCGCAATGTTACCTAGATATTAGCTTTAGCATAGTTTTAGCAAATCGAGCGACGATCTTCGTCAATCCGTCAGTCTACGGTGAACCTAAAGGTGGCCACACATTCGTCCAATTCGTGTATCATTGACAAAATTCTGTGTAATTAAGTATGTGTCATATAAATACCATATGGGGCTTACCTACAACACTATTGAGTGAGCACAATATCAGATAAGATTACCTACCTGGAGCAATGTCTACAGGAAAAAATAAAAATATACACACGCGCACTGAATAGTATAAAAGTGTCATGTCATGTGTCCAAAAAAATACGCGACTTTTCGCACCGTCATACTTCTCGCCACAATTTACCAATTTTAGGATTATTTCTTATTATCAAGAGATAGGATAATAGATATTAATAAAAATGTCACTTATTCTATGTTACACCGGCTACACTATTTAAGCCTGCTTGTAGTCTCAGTATGAAAAAATTATGCGGATTTTAGTTTATTCTGCTGAATAAATTTTATCTGAAAATCTGTTGTAAAATATAATTTAATCTACCAAAACTAGACGATGCGTCAGCGGTGTGTTGGAATAGAAAGTTGGGACAGCGCTTTCTCGATGCACCGATTGTACGAGGTCATCTATAGACAAACAAAATGTTACTCGTGTTTAACTTGTTTACGAGTTAGGAGCGTAATTCAGTAACTTCACACTAAGTATACCTACTTATTTTGATAAAATGGGATTTCCACAACCTTAGGCCATTTATTTAAGTAGGTATATAGGCACCTACCTAACTAATCACAACATATTATAAAACAAAGTCTCTCACGTAAAAATTAATTATTCACGAGTATAGGTAATACGTGGACCTATCATGTTTAGGTACTGATCAAGTCGATTATCCCAGCGAGTTTTCATATTGTAGGTATTATGCTGTCTAATCTGTCAGAGATATAGCAAAATGAGGTAGGGAAGAATTATGTAGGATAAAACGGTAGCATAGATTTATATCTAATATAATATAAGTAAATAATAAAGTAGGTAATCAAATTGTTGTAAACCCATATTGTACCTACCCGTGCGAAGTCGGCGGTGGGGTTGCTAGTTTGTCTATAATCTTAAAAGTTTATCTGATTTGAAAGTATATAATGTATAGTGAGTTCATAAAGTTTTTAGATTTTTTGTCAGTCTGTTGGTATCTTTGTTCAAAAAAGGTAGGCCCGAAACGGTTGAATAACTTTTGATGATCATACCTAAATCTTTGTTTCATTCGGTACTAGCTTTCAGCCCGTCTTCCCACGTGGAGCTCATATTAACTTTCATCCCCATTATGGTCCTGAGTTCAAACCTATAAAAAAAGCATTTGCAGTTTTTTCCGAATTTTCCAATTTTCCGGACAACTTTTCAAATTTTTCTTTCCATATAATTTAAAACAGTTTAGCTAAATTGGTCCAGTCGTTCTCATCATATATCTAAATTTCAATTTGGAAGAGATATTTGAGATTTTTTTTAAAATTTAAAATATGACATGTGAACGAACGACTTTCAGATGTAACGTCAATCCTGAAAACGGGTACCTACTTAAAATAATCTATTTTACAAGAAAAACTAAAGTCAGGTAAATAAAACGTTAATTCTGAATTGACCCTCTTTAGAGGTCGAAGAGTCCTAGATAATAAGACAAACAAGGATACCTAACATGTTAGTAGCATCGGGTACAGAGTAGTACAGACTACGACTAACATGTTTATTTTTAGTCACAGCATATCAAATGCCTTTAATATTCTGACACATAAATTGCAGTATACTAAGTTATAATAAAAGACCATTTTAGTCTGTGTCTCGATATTTTTAGATTGCTTTCATTGTGTACGTATGTGTACATATAAGCGAACGACAATCCAAGTGATAAGATTAGATAAGGCCGTATGAACATAAACGATATCGCAGGTAACACGGCTCTAACTAGAAGTGTTCATAATAAGTTTCCATACATATTTTTAACTAAGGTTTCAAAAAGGTTTAAGGACCCTTTAATTTCAATTATTATAATCATAGATACAAATCACGACGACATACAGAAAAAAACATAATACACTGAAAAGTGAATATTATATTTTTAATTCTGTTGTTTATTTTTAGGGTTCCGTACCAGAATTCTAAATTAAATTAAATTAAAGTCTCTAGAACTTAGTTTTTAGGACTGCAATTTAATGGAAGTTGTTGCTGGAAACAAAATGTGGAGATAATCTGCGGTAAAATCCATCAATGCATTGCCCGACAGTCTTAAAGACTTAAATCATAATTAATTTAAAATTAAACTGAAGAGAATACTTTTAGACAAATGTTATTATTCTGTTCACGAACTTCTTATTGACAAAGATAGGACTGAAATATGACATTGTATAGTACTAAATTGTATATTATAATCTGTATGCCCTCACGGGTAAGAGATAGCTGAACAGTGTAAGCACTTAAACTTAAACGTCTAAAAAATGTACCTGTAGCAAAGGTTAAATAAATGATTTGATTTGATTTAAAAAAAAAAGTCTGTAGTTAATGTATCTAGACTTTGACTGTTATTATTATTCTGGAACTGGACATTTGACTTTGTAGGATCATTATCCGCTAACGCAACATTGTCTTTCGTATTATCAGATAATAAGAAATAAAGTTTCAGACAGACATAACAAACAATGCAAGAATTCTTTGTACATCTGCCAATCATATTATTACAATAATCGATCAATTGAATATAGATTTTGTACGTAGGTATTTAGCATACAATAGGTTTGGTTACCTATATAATATTGATGAAGTGAAAAAATGCAATAGGATACAGGAACAGTGGCCGATATAGTTTTTGTGAACCTAGTTTTTTTTATAATACCGGCCTCAAAATCTTCGGCCTCAAAATCTTCGGATGGCCGAACCTAGATTTATTTAACGTTTAACGGTGCAGTTTTATGCATATAATACAAAATATAAATAAAATTAAAATGTCTGTTTATTCTGTCTTCTCTTTCTACGAAACTGGTAGCTAGTGTTCCAATATACAACATTATAAGATTTTATCCCAAAAGGGGTAGGCAGAGACAATCGAATGTCATTTGCTACGATCCTGACATACCTCTTTCGCTTCTTTTATATTCATACATGCTCGGCGATTGTGTGTACTTTTAATATTGCCTTCGATCAGTTCATTTTTTATATGTTTAATAAAAGTACACCCAGAGGGCGGAGGAGTAGGTGTGAAATATTTTACAGCCTTGGTTAGCAAATGAAAATAATATGATACGTCCTACATTGATAAAAATCTGATTAAGTACTTTGTTATCGAGATAATTCGATCGATACCCATATTTGATTGCTAAATATGACTACTTACATTGCCCAATTCTCTGTGTCTACCCCGCAAGAGATTATAGCGTATTTGAAGCAGTGAATAAAGTCGTGAGTAACCTACGTTTGGTCCTATGCTAACGGTAGAATAATAGAAAAAAGGCTAATCTTCTTATTAATAAAAATGCTGCTCGTTGGTAAGCGCACCACTTGAGAACGGCTGGACCTTTTTGGTTAATTTTGTTAAATGTTCGTAATAGTCCGGTCCGAATCAGGTTTTTAAGGATAGAAAAATTGGAAAAGTTGCCTGGAAAATTCGGGAAAAACTAAAAATGCTTTTTTTCTATGACATTTTAGTATAAACTAAAGACCATAATAGGGGATGAAAGGTCTCCACGGGCGAAACCAGGGCGGAAAGCAAGTTAAAAATAAAAACTTTAGGTTTAGTAGTAGCTTAGTCACGAAGCAGAATGCTTCTGTTTTATCTTCTTTCCTTCTTTATCTTTCTAATAAAATTTTCGCACGTTATTAATATTATTTTTACTAACAAAAGCAAATGATACTATCACCACAATTCATCATACTCAATAATATTTTTTAATCAATTAATGACTCGCTAAAACGGCTGAACATTACAATGGCGCCCAACGTATGGCCCGATTGCCAATGACATCGCTGGCATTAGATTGTATGAAAGGATTAAATGTAGCAATTAATTCCGACATAAGCGCAGTCAAGAATGTGCCTAGGTTATTGCATAGTTGGAATTATTATAGAAAAATCATAACAGGAAAATGTATAATTAATTACCTTTGTATCAGTTCAGAAGATCAGTCACGTCTATTTGCAGATAAATCTGTAACAAAAATATTATTATTATAATAGGAATAACCACAGATCTGTAGGAACTCAATTATAGATTCTACCTTAGACAGCCATTCTGTCTCTGTAAGTCAGTAAAATCTCTCCAGTTACTAGGTACTGAATTTATGTAAATATTTCTTGAAATAGGCTTTAGTATTTCAGACCGCCACGTCGCTCGCATGCCTTAAATAATAATCTATACTAATATTATAAAGAGGTAAAGTTTGGATGTAAGAGGTAATGTCTGCAAGTACAGATCCGATTCTGAAAATTCTTACACTAATAGGAAGTAGGTAACATTATGCCTGAATTCTATAGGCTATATTTCGAAAATATCCACATGGTTATCTTAGTTTTAGTTTTGATATCACATTAGACAAACAATAAGAAACATGCTTAAATTAAATTGGACAATAAATTGTGTAAATCGTACTCATATAGTACAATCAAGTATACAATAGAAACTATTGCGTCCGACTTATGTATAGATCAACGAGAACATGCTTGCGGCAAATTATCATTCGATATCTCGATACAGGTACAGTTTGAAACAAAAGTTATTTAGAACTTTATTACTGAGCAATAAGGTTGATAGGTAAGAACATATTTACGATACTTTTGTTCCTGACTGTAGGTACATGGTTGGACCTCGACCGATCATTCAAGACTGGTTTTCTAATCTTAATGCAACACCTAGGAAATTGTTAAGGATTGAAATGTTACGGTTTCTTGTGATGTACTTATTGACTGAGTGACTCTTATAGTTATTGTCTTAGGTCATTTTCCCAGCACCACAGAATACAGAAAGGTACCAGACCTATACTAAATCCAACCATTTTATTTACTTTTGACATAAGCACTCAAAAAAAATGCAATACTTCATGGACGCTGTTCTTTCTTTACAATAGTGAAGCGACGTGCTCTTCAGCTCCGATATTTATCGATATCGATATTTATGATCATGATCTTGTCTATGACTTGCCTGATTGATGTTGCCAAATAATAAATACGTATACAGTAATGCTTTACATAAAATATAGTCATTTAAACGCATGGGTATGTTTATAAACGAATACAAAATGTTAAGCAAAAATAAAATGTAACACATTAGGACATTACTAATATTTATTAATACTCGAGCTGTCAAAAGTAAAATAAATGGTTGGATTTAGTATACCTACACATAGATTTCTAGCTTTAAACGTTGTTGAATAATTATTATTGTTGTTAGTTATAATTCTGTTTTGCTCTCTAATAAATCTGTCATTCAATATGATAGAGGATAAAAAAAAACTTATTATCCTTAAGTCCATATCTATACACACTAATATTTTGATGAAATTTGATACGAAGAAAACTTGAACCTCTAGGAAAGAACATAGGCAACTTTTTTAAATCCATACCCCACCCCAATAGGGAATGATTAGACTACCTAGTTAAATAATACTTTTAAAAGATTTCGTTAAGTACTTATAAAAACTAAAATTAACAAAAAGACTAACGAATGACAGGAAAGGAGGTGTTTGTCTGTTGCATTTTCCTCATAGATAATTTTATTACGCAGATACAAGACAAGACTATAGGAAAAATAAAAAAATATCCAAGGATTTTTCCAAAAATTTGACATTCGATACCAACCTACAGGAAATGTGGCTTACTAAAATGGAAATGCGGTTGCGGTCTACCAAGCACCTACTGCAGTTTCCGCTGTCAGGTCGATGAATGAGCACCTATAATGCTTCTAAATACAATACGTCTTTGTCAAAATGTTTTTGTTTGTCGTATTGCAGAGAAGTGGAACGATCTGCCTTCCTTTATATTTACTAGGTACCTAGCTAATATAAAGGATCCAAAACTTAGAGTTCTTCGCTCAAAACTTCGAGCTTTTTACTTCGCGTGCTTCGGAAAGCACTTAGCGGCGTCTACACTTCTGCTGAAAGCAACAGGACAGCCAAATGGGTAAAATTACTGAAATTATACAGTCGGTCTAACAGGTTTTCTGCAACTTTGAAAGTAGATAACGATTTTTAATACGTGCTAAGCCTCGTGACTTATGTATAACTTTGTACCTGATGCAGTGGCGTAATTGTCACTTGAGGAAAACCTTAGTAAATTACTTTGACACATTTCGAAACCTACATATTAAAGAAAGTCCCCCGCCGCGTATGTCCCTATTCACCCAGAAAGTGCTAAACGGATTTTGTTGCGGTTTTACTATTAGATAGGTTTATTCACCGGGAATGTTTTCGAGTATTATGGTTAGGAGTTGAGCATTAACAGTATAAGTGAATTAAGTCGGGGGAAAAGTTAGCACCGGCGAGTTTTCATGGGGTATGTGTCTAATCTGTCAGATATTATAACAATATGATGTAGGAAATAATTGTGTAGAATAAAATGATTTACAAAAAAGTCTATCTACTTATCTCTAATAGATAAGTAGTTATAAGCGTATTTATGTAGGTATTATATACCTAGGTACCGTCGCTAGTAGGCATATAAGTTTCATAAAAGCATAACGAGATTTATATGAGACTAATAACCTTATATATTTCGTGGATATATTTGAAATATTAAAAAAACCCGTATATACAAACTTTGCCACCCCCTTTCTTTCTCTCCTTTCTCTCTCTCGTAGTTAATGAATATTAATTTTTCAATCTACGAATAAATGCTAAAGCAGGTTTTCACGCTGGTAGATTTTTATTTAATAAGACTCTTTCAAAATATTAAACAAAGAATTTATAAATACCGCAAAAGATGAAAATATAACTTCTTCGTGCCATATAAGGATTAGGAGAGGCATAGACAATATAGAGTCGCTAGTGTTGGGATAAATACGTCATTATCGTTAAACATGGTTCGCCTTGAATCGCAAGGAGGTCGTAAATTTGTAGCTAGAATGTTAATGTTTTGAATATGTAAGAAGTTGACGCGATGTACCGAGTTATGGTGTCGATCGTTTTGTAATCAACAATTTGAAATACTAGCTTTCCGCCCCGGGTTCGCACGTGGATATTTTCGATCAAAATAAAATATAGCCTATAGCCAGGGACATCGTAGCTTTCTATTGGTGAAAGAATTTTTAGAATTGGTTCAGTAGTTTGAGAGATTACCAAACTTACAAACTTTACCTCTTTATAATATTAGTATAGATATCCTGAGAAATATTTTGTAATTGTGTCCATTATTTTTACTAGAAATATAAAGTGCATAATGTTAAAGTTACAATTTGTCATAGTTTCTTCCTGGACTTGACGATATTCTCGCATATATATAAGAACAAACAACCGAAGAAACACTGTCGAAGAAACACAGATCAAATATAATAATTGGGAAACTTGCGCTGATTTTCGTTTAGGTTTTCCTCTAAACTATAAGAAAGGTCCTCCCTATTTTTTCAAAATACATATTAGACTAAAGAGTTTCACAGATAACGAAGGGGGGGGGGGGTACGGTCAATTTTCGTATATTTTCTTCAATGTAATTTAAAGTAAGCATATATATACGAATTTGTAATAAAATTATTTTATTTATAACCTTACTTATTACTTTGAATAAATAATCGAACGATGTCACAGTTTCAAACATTCTTACATAAATAGGTACATTTATTATATATATATATATATATATATATATATATATATAATCAATTAGTTACAAATTATAAGGTAGTACCTTTTCTTGATTGTGGCTTGTAGATAGTTTTTCTGTACAAGATAACTACGCATTCAGTTTACGGCGTTTTAAATTAAAAACTTGTGAAAAAATTGGGAAAAATCTTGTGAAAAGCTACCAAATTGACAAATAGATGAAGGCTAATGTCATAACATCATAGGAGTTGCCTGTCTGGGAACCTTGCCTAAAGAAGACACCGGATGGTAGTTACCCCCCGAGGCAATGCCTTCGGCTCGGAAGACACAGTGATGATGATGTCTGGGAAAATGGCGGGGTTGCCCTCAATACAATAAAAACAAAGAAGGTTACTACCTACTAAAATTCTCAGTAGAGTTATTATTGTGAGTAGAATATATTTATCTCTACCATATGGATAGAATATATTAAACGTCTTTGTCCAATTATAACTCTTACTTCCTGCAATTATATTTGCACGTAATTATTATAAAATCGAAGAAATTTTTCATTTGTCCCTGATCACTTGGTATTAAAATCATCACCAAACACAGAACATTTTGATCAACAGCTCTACATCGAATATCAACCTTGGCTAATTGAATACCTACGTAATACCTAACCTACAATAGTTCAGGAAGCTCAAACGAATTGACAATTTCAAGGCCTACTCGATAACAATAATGACTGAAGCAGAAATGCATGAAAAACTCCTTCCTTAAAGGAAAATAATAATAGGGGCATAACAAAGAATTTTATTTGATATTTATTAGCCTGAACAAAAAAGTTCAGTGCCAATGCGCAAAAAGGGATACAAATGGAAATAAGAACGTTAACAAATTATATTCGATTGTCTCTGCCTACATAAAGAAGACTTTGACTTTGGCGTATGCTTATATTTTGAACCTAAAGAGAGAGAAAATAAGACATGGCGGTACCCTAGCCTGTCTCGTTAGGGACGAACGAACTAAAAATCGCAGCGAGGGTGATAATTTTATTTCAAAATCCAAGGAAAATTAAGTACAACCAAGTTTTTTTTACCATCATGGTCTTTATGCATTTTACCGTGGCCAAAGGCACTCTTAACTAACAATGTCCACATTTAGCCTATATTTGGTTTAAATTCATAAAAAGTTCAACCGCTGCAGAAAATTAATGATTAGCATTTTTGTTTGGCGCGAGGATGCAAGCCCTCGAACTATTTACTATTAGCCAATTTAAAAGATTGGTCTATACCTATACCATGCTTATACCAAGCTTTGTGCAGACATTAAAATGCGTTTTTTGTGTTTGTCGGGTCGAGCCCGGTTTGTCCACATTATCAAATTTCATTGAGTCGACCACCTGCTTTGTCGCGAATCCCTTTTTATGTTATTGACGTTTAACTTATGTTTAATCTTACGTCGCCTAATTCATACACACAACAACCAACATTATGAACTGAGTACTTTTAATTGATTTGATATTTAAGAAATTCTTTGTAAATTAAATAAATGAGAATCTGCGAAAATTCTTTAAATTCCTTAAAATTAATTACATAAATGTGAAGTGGCGCTCCATACTCTCTGCCTACCCCTTTGGGAAACAAACGTGAAGGTATGTATGTATAATTACATGAAATATAAAAAAAAACTCCTCATGGCTAGACGTGGCGAATTGGTAATACATTCCTATCAAACTAAGGGCAATACAAAAAATTTAGAAACATTTTATGATTAGTCAAAGGATCGTGGTAAGTATAAAATTATGGAACGAGAATAAAAACAAAGACCAGAGAAGTAAGCGGTAACCACCAGGTGGTCTTCACAGGTGCGGTGACATCTGCACTAACTTGACACCCGCGAAAGCTGTTTGCATTTCGCATTACGTATCAAATCAACCAATACTATGAAATATAGTGGTTCTAATAAGAATTTTAAGTATGTACCTACAAACACAGTACAAGCGAATGATCAAGGCTAAATTATCAAACAATTATTTGAAATAAATTTTAAGATAAAAATTATATCTACCATCACGCCTTTTATCCCAAGAGGGATAGGCAGAGACAATCGAATGCCATTTGTTACGATCATGACATACCTCTCTCGCTTCTTTTATATTCATCATACCTTTTATACATGCTCGGCGATTGTGTGTACTTTTAATATTTCCATCGATCAATAAATTGTTTATATGTTCCATAAAAGTACACCTAGGTCATCCTCTGCCAGCATTTCCTTTCACTTCAGCCATATAAACCTTTTTAGCCAATCTTTCATCCTTCATTCTTTCAATTCAACGTGTCTAAACCAGCGTAAATTACTTTTCTTCATTTTAGTCACAACGTCATCTTTCATTCCAATGTGAAAATAGAAATTGGAAAATGATAACTTGCTTTAATTCTTTCATTGAGCACTGAATTAATATGGATTTGTGCTACTCATATGACGTGTTGTGAACAAAAAAGAATTCCTTGAAATTGCAATTAAATGCAATGCACTTGTCAGCTGCATTTTCCCATGGAAATTATGAACTAAATTGATGATTAGAATTGTTGGGATTTAGAGATTTTATTCATTATTTGCACGCAATGTCATGTTCCATATTAAAGTAAATTTTAATTAAACAAATCTCCTTGCGGTGTTGCCATTTGTTGCCAGTGTTCCATATTAAATATAAAAGGTATTAAATAGCTGTTATTTTTAGGAGAAGTGCCCCTAAATGCACGAGAAGTAAATTAAAACCCAAAGTAAATTAGTGCTTAGCATTTTCAGCACTAGTGAGAATTGAATCTGCTAATTAGGCTATGTAGGTATCGACTTGTAAGTAAACTTTTATGTTGTCGAAAAATGTTTAAAAGTTAGAAATGTAAAGGAAAATTGCTGCCTTTATTACCTTTTGCGTCGTGCCGTCGCCGCGTCGTGGTCAGAAACACAAAAGAACTACGTTTATGTATGTAGAATGCAGATGCAGAATTTTAAACAAACATTTCATTTCTGCGTTTCATATTTTAGTACACACTCCGTAACAACTGAATTACACTGAAAAGATCTCGAATACGTGTGATCAACACTTTGCATCACTTTCTTTGATTTCATGATCTATTTTCATCTAACTAGTCTATACTAATAAAAAAAGTGTGTGACTTTGTTTATTTGTAAGAAATAAACTCAAAAACTACCGAAGCGATGTCCGTATAATGAAAATATTAATGAAGTAAACGCATTTTCTTTTGTAAATTTTCCAATGATTTTAATTTTCTTTCTAAAGTTCCCGTGAAAACATTCTGGGCGTGACGAAACGTCATATTCAAGCAAACCAACAATATGATGGTCAAAGATTAGATAAAAATAACAAGAAATTAACAGTCAGTAAAATTATTTGAAATTTTAAATTTAGACGAATGTGACGTCACTTGATGTTTGCGGTCACGTGACCTATTTTTCATTTAGATATTGAATAAACCTTTTAAAAAAAAGTGCACCGACTTCAAAAATTTGCACTGAAAAGTAAGAAATAATAAATATTTCGTCGTAGAATTTGAAGACGGTTGGTGCCAAATTAGGATACAAAACTAAGTAAATATCTAAGAAGATAAAGATCTGTTCAATATTATCTATGTTTGTACTGATGATCGTAGGTTCCTAATGAATTGTCTATATTAGTGAATTTGGGAACTAAGTTGTTTCTAATTTGGCACCAACCGTCTTCAAATTCTACGACGAAATATTTATTATTTCTTACTTTTCAGTGCAAATTTTTGAAGTCGGTGCACTTTTTTTTAAAAGGTTTATTTTACCCTTTTAAGTGATTTTGCTGCCTTGAGAGACAAATAATAACGCAACTAAAAAAATATTGATGGAAAATTAAAAAAAAAATACCCCTGTGGATGTGATTTGAACCATGTAATGTGCTTGTGCATCCTATGCACCCCAATTACATTTAACTGCTAGACCATTGTCACGAAAATTGACAACTTCGTCTCAATAGCAACCGTTGCTAAGGCTTTTTCTGATACATAATTTTAGCCGTAAACAGAAATTAATTACTGAATTTCTGAAAAACTACTGAACCGATTTTCGTCATATGTCTGTGAGATAATGTCGAGAAATTATAATGTCTTAAAAAAAATAAGTTGTCAAAAACGGTACATATTTTATCGAGATATCAAGAAAAATGTACTTATAAAGTCAGTTTTTTCAAAATTTCTGAAAAACTAATAAACCAATTTTTATGAGATAAAAATGGGACCAATCCGGAAGAATTATCTGTCGATTAAAAAAGAAACCATCAAAATCGGTTTACAATTGGCGGAGTTATCGATGTACATACATACATAAAAAAAAAAAAAAAAAAAAAAAAAAAATACGGTCCGAATTGAGAACCTTCTCCTTCTTTTTTTGGAAGTCGGTTAAAAAGATATATTTATTAAACAAATAAATAAACATTATTTTTAGTGAGTAGAACGTTATAAAAAAAAATCTTTCACTGTCAACATTGAGGCTAAAATATGTCCCAATTAGTGTTGAATACTATACTTGGTATTCACTGTTCACATGTATTTCTGCGATCTTGGCTGAAATTATTCGTTTATGCAACATTTCTGAGTAATTCTGGTCAAAACAATAAGATTATCAAATTATGTCATAAACAATTCAGTCGGTATCCTTTGTTCAAACTTATTTCGTTGAAAAAAAAATTCGTGAGACGATTGAGATTGTTTGTCGGATTATGTACGTAAGTTTTTAATTAAAAAACCCATTGGTAAGTACATATCGGGATCCGGGATCGAACCCGTGGTCTGCCTACATTTCTTAAATAAGTATAACTTTTTGTTTTATATAAACAAGCATTCCGCCCCCGGCTTCGCCCGTGGATATTTACGAACAAAATAAAATATACCCTACCCTTATCCTTACCCGTACCCCTACCCTCTACCACTACCACTAGGTACCTCTATATCATCAATAGTTTTCGCAGCGCACGTGATGTAAGGAATTTCTTAGGTAATTTTTTTACACCTTGGGTTACATTATTGGAGTTTTAGTAAGGATCCCTAATTTTTTTGAAAATATAAATAAGCCTATGTCACTCAGGGTGAATGTAGCTTTCGGCACAGTAGTTTTTGAGTTTATTCATTACAAACATACACACACACAAAAATACAAATAGATAATTACATCCTACAAAATGTCACATAGCGAGTTAGTTAGGTATATATATACAAAAAATGAGAAGAATTTAAATTAAGATTATAATTAATTTTCCTAATAAAGATAAAGTAAGCGAACCAATTAGTGGGATGTGTCATGTCAATAAGACGAAACAAATATTTTACAACTCCAGTCGTCTACCTGATTTACTACATCATTTAACAACTCCGAAACATGACGTAACCGCGACATACTTCCGTCAATTTTGTCCGAGGTTTACGGGCTTTTTGTATCTAAATGCCATGACAGACTCATGGCGTCTATAAATTGTAGACTAAAAGGTTACAGTAGGTATGTATACGAATATTCCCCACCGCGACTGTCTGTCTGTGCCCTTTTTGTGCTAAGACTAATGAACAAATTTCACATAGGTTAATTCACCGGAAAGGTTTACGAGTATTAAACATGGACCTATCATGTTTAGGAGCTGAGTATTAACAGAATAAGTGAATCGAGTCCAGGAAAAAGTAGGCTCCAGCGAGTTTTCATGGCGTATGCTGTCTAATCCGTCAGTTATAAGTTTAAAAAAATATCAATAGTTGATTAGATTTTCTGTTTGTGCATTTATCTATCACTAATAGTTAAACATTGCTCTACAAGTCTCGACATTTCTATTACATATACATACATACCTTCACGCCTGTTTCCCTACGGGGTAGGTGGAGAGTATGAAGCGTCACTTCTCTCGATCTTTGCATACTTATCTTGCGTCATCCACATCCATACATCCTTTCATACATGCACGTCTAAATATAGTCTTTAGAAGATCTTAACTCCAATCCAATACAATCGTTCTACTACCTTACCTCACTAGGTTTTTTTTTAATTTATAGCGTTTTATTTAAAAAACAACAACAATTAATAAAAAAATATAAAAAACTACAAAATCATATCGTGAAAATATATGAAATAATTAATAGTTGAAAAATAAAAAAATACGTAATCCTACAAACACTTCGAGGCTTTTCCATCTAAATATCCACTCGTTAGGTATAGCCTCACAAATACCAACGGCGAAAAGAGGGAGACTTAGTCTGGGTGGTTACCCCTGGGACCGTAAATAGTTTCGGGAGCTGGTAAGGCAGCACGTCAAAAAAGAAAAAAAAACTTTGATCAGCAGCCCTATTCTCTATCTATGGTTTCATTGTGGTTATCGAGTCGATGCAGTTATCGAGTCGACAATTGCTTGTTTTGGCATTCACTAAGCCTCTGTCAAAATGTCTATGCCGTTTATACTATGGTTTTCTGTTTGACATGAAAGTTTTGGATGTGGTTTCGATGTGGTTTCAATGTAGAACGACATGCCATCGACAAACCATAGATAGATAATAGCGCCGCTGAAGCCGAGTCATGTCGCTTATACATTGTAGAATGGAGTTAGGTAAAGGCGAGCGGGAGATTGACCTATTTCCTTTCACCTCAATATACCCAGAGGTTATATGAGACTATTTAGATTCGTTTTATGAGATTTGTCCGACCGAGATGCGAGTAATGTTGGTAAATATTGTTAAACGAATAGACGTTATAGCCTATCGTATTACTTTGGGATATTTCCGGAATGAAGTTTGTTATTATTGTAAATTTTATTTATTATTCATTTTCTAGCAGGTTTAGTCAATTTGATTCGAGTCTGTATCTGTCATGGGGATGTAGAGGCCCCTGCCCCCTAATTATTTCTCAAATGTGTTTTTTTGTCGGTATCCAATTTAATATCTCCCTTAATACTGTATCAAAGTTAATGTTTGATACGCCATTTTAAAGATTCTTTTTCTCTCTAATGACGAAAAATAAACAAACGAATCAAAATTAAATGTTTCTTTTAAAATTAGACAAATTTATTTACTTTGTAAAAGACGTACTATGTACTATGACAAGAACCCCACTAACGGTGCAAAGTATTCGCACGGGTCATCTAGTACATTATATTGCGATATTTGTATGTATTGAAGGAATACGAAATCAAACATGCAATATGCAATGCTGCTCATATTGTGGCGAATATTATGATTTAATTAAACGTAGGAAAACCACAAAACTTTATTGATCGAATTTAATTAAATAAAGTTCTACCTGCATTTAAACCATTAAAATTCGTGGTCAAAGTTACACAAAAAACAAATAATATGCAAATTAAAATTATATAATTAGGGTTCCGTGGCAAATGAAACATTTATTTTGTTTTAAATTATTGAATTAAATTCAAATAAGAAAGCAAATAAGACAAAGGTTATTAGGTAGATGACCGACATATTTCACACTTAATTTTCACCTAATGTTCCAAATTACGATGTAAATTTCGATAAGTACAGTAGCTTTATTAGAGTGTAATTTAATATTTACTTTGTGGAAAGCTTATTTCTTTTGATTCTGGATGGAAGTTCTGTTTCTAAAAAAAATATTCTCTCTTAAGACATTTATTTGAAATTAAAATAAAATGATGGAATGCTCACGGATAAGCCAATATAAGTTTAATTACATTCAGATATGGCTCACTTTGCGTTGATATTTCAATCATAAAATCGGCGTTTTGTTTCTGGCCATAATATTTTTCCCAGTGACTGGGAAGTGCGTTGATAATTTATTTGACGAGAATTGAGAGTGAAATTTCAAGGACGCGTCACATTTTATGCACATTTCGTTACATGATAGTGAAGAAAGATGTAACGTAGAGAGAAAGAGAAAGAAACTAATACACAGTTTAAGCGTACGCGCAATTTTATTGGTTTTTTTTACTGGCCTAACTAAATAGGAGATTTACCAATAACACCTCTAATATGACGCTAGGTATTGTTCAATAAACACGAGCATACATGGAACATGGAACATGAAGATCAAACATAGTATCTTACTTACCTAATAAAAACTTAATGCACCAATAATTTTGTAATTTTATGACTACAGTTTATAGTTAAGTAACAGTTTATATATTTTTGTTTTGTTGGCTTAGCGTTGTATTAAACATAATATCAAATATCCAGTACAGACAGCAACAAAAACTTTTATTATTATAATTCTACGACCCTTTATGACCAGGCATCTTTAAAGACGTTCCTTAGTAAAAGAAAACCAATTAATTAAAGTTAGTTCTGTATTCTGTGGTCTTTGGTTTTAATAGTAGTTTATGAAACTTGTGCACCTATAGGGGTAATAAAACACAAGTTTGAATTTAAAAACCGAACGCATGCGAGGTTTTTAAAAGTATCAAACGATTGTTTTATTGCCTAGTTATGTGCAGTTTCATACACTACTTTATATAAACACATGCAATAGGTAGGTAATTAAAATAATGGCGACAAAATCAGCAATCTACCTACCGCGATTTTTCCGCGCGCATGCGCTCTAGCAATTGCAACCTCCTTGGTCGAGTAAAAAGAATTTTTAGAACACTTTGTGTAGGTATATAAAATGTGTCATGAGTCTCGGTTTTTTATATAAACCTTATTTTACATGATAAGATAAAATACAGTTTATCTTGTATCCAAAAAGTTTGTTTTAGTCCCGATGGAGATAGTTCAAGGTTCTACAAAATATTCTACGAATGACACAGGAATGATCTAATCGTGTAGGTATCTTTAACAAAGCACAGTTAATAAATTAAATTAGAATTCACAACTTGATTTCTTGACAATCAGCTTCAACGTGAAGCCTTCAAGCAGTATGGCGCCAATCATACATCAAAAGTTTGCGGCTAATTTAGTAGCATATCAATACTATGTGCGCGTGAGTCGAATTTCGCTTTTAATTAATTTGGTGGTCTCAAGGTGGCAATAGAGGATTGGAGTATACCAACATAATAAAATATGCATTTAATGTTAAACTTGCTATGCTAATGCTAAATATTGATTTATTTTTCCATTTATTGTTTACTAGCTTTCTTCCCCGGCTTCGCCCGTGAAAATTTTGAAATTACATTTTCCTATGTTACTCTGCAGCCTTTTAACTATATCTGTGCAAAATATCACTTTGTTTTGATGTGACACATGGACAAACAAATATTTTTCATAAATTTGTTAGGATTTATCAAAAGTGCAAAAGTAGGTAAGTAATATCTTATCTTATTTCTTAGTACATGCTGCAGTTTTAAATAGTCGTTCTATGTAAAATTAGTTTTTTTGACCTAGTTTTTGTTAATTACACCAAACATGCGAATTTAATCTTTGATTAGAATGGAAATTTTAAGATTTTATCAAAAGGATACCTACCTACTTGAGATTAGCTATCATGCATCACTTGTATTTTTTATTTCTTTCGAGAAAATTGCAGGACATTTTACTGAATTGTTTCATGGAAGATTTTTGGTATTATTATAATGTAGATAATTATCAATTTCACCAATCAGCGACGTATATTTACCTAATAAACGATAATAAAGGTACCTACTTGTAGTTCAAATTTAGGCGCCAGTTCATTAGCATTATTATCAGACGGTAGCAAACTTTTTAGTGCTAATCTATAATTAGAATTCTTAAAAAACTGGAATTATATTATTATTCTAGGAACAATTTAGTAAAGAGCTCAATTTATTTAGTATGTAGTAGTTTAGTAGTAACAATATAAAAACCTTAAATCTAATCTAAATATTAAAAATAACCAAATAAACCAGGTCCGCGTGGAATAGTGGCAAGAATACTGGCTGAATTTCCCCGCTGAATCGCGATGCTGATTCGTTGAGCGAGGAAGGAGCCATCCCTCTTGTCACCAAGAGATGATCAGTCGAGGGGATATATCTTTTGAACATCAACTAATCTAAATTTACAATCTGACTTGGTATGGAAATTGACGGAATTACATTGAAAGTTTCTTTCTCCATGCAATGTAAAGGAAAAAATCTAGTTTATAAACGTGACAAAAGAAACATGTGGTAATAATATAAGTAAAGCAAAGGCTTTTGTGGGCGATTAAAGTTGATTTGGAAAAATTAATAATTTGAAGAGAAAATATAAATATCGACATTACCGATAAGACTAGGGTAGAAAAATTGCTAGTGTTACTCTACCAGCTTTCTTATCCTCAGTACATAGCGTTAAAGAACTTCCAAAAATTTCCAAATTAGTGAAATGAGCTGTTTTTCTGAAGCTATAGAAAAACTAAGTTGCCCTAATGAAGGTGTCCCAAAAGAAATAAATAAAAAAACACGTTGGGACACTCCATTATTACAACTAACAAGTATTTGACACAAAATCTATGTACTTAATCACTGTCATCACTAGAAAATACGTCTATGACTACAATCTAAATATTTTGCTTGAACTGGGACTCAAACCCGATACTAAAATAGTATAATATTTCACGGAAATCAAGCTTAAGTCTTTATAAGTAATCAAATCCTTAGATTAAGGTCAGTTTGAGTATTATTGTGCGACAATATAATTGCACAAATCGCAATAAATGTTTCTGAGCAACATTCGTGATGGTAATACCTACACGGTCGTGACCGCTAGAGCCCTCTTTAGATTATTTTCATAGATAATGCTAAAATTAATGATTATTATAAGTTGTGATATGAAGTTTAGTTTAGCCCTAGGATATTTCTTTAGTAATTTGAGTATTTTAGGAAGCATAAATAAGCGAGCGTAAATGTTTGGTATATAAGTAATAACTATTCTTTTTCCTTTAAGTATATCCAACCTATATGTAATCTATACTAACATTATAAAGAGGAAAGATTTGTATTTTTGTGTGTGTGTATGTTTGTAATGAATAAACTCAAAAACTACTGTGCCTATTTAAAAAATTCTTTCACCATTGGAAAGCTATACATTCACCCTGAGTGACATAGGTTATATTCTATTTTCAAAAAAATTAAGGATCCTTACTAAAACTCCTTGTAAAAAAATTACCTAAGAAATTCCTTACATCGCGTGCGCTGCGAAAATTGATTATATAGAGGTAGTGGTAGTGGTCAAAGGTAGGGTAGGGGGTAGGAGTAGAAGTAGGGTTAGGGGTAGGGGTAGGGGAGGGGGTGGGGGTAGGGTAGGGGTAGAGGTAGGGATAAGGGTAGGGGTAGGTATAGGGTATATTTTATTTTGTTCGTAAATATCCACGGGCGAAGCCGGGGGCGGAATGCTAGTCTAATAATATAAAAAATATATAAAATAGCATATAGGTAATAGAGGAATGTGCCAGAATAAAGTCCTCTTTAACATAAATTGTATTTTTTGTTATACCTACATAATAATACTATGTAAACGATACGACTAAAGGCAAGAACAGGAAAATCCCAAATCGACATTCAAATTAAGTTATCGGCCTTTGACCACAAAATCCTATATATGAAATATGAAATATCAACTTTGAGAAAAATGTAAAAGATATGCATGGCTACACTTTTCCTTACAAATTTCCTTCAAATCAGAAAAAAACCACACTTACGTAATGAGGTAAAAATATTTAAAACAATACCCAAACAATGAATATTTAATTAATGGGGAAATACATTTTCTGTATAGTGACACGAAGTGCATTTACGTATGCAATCTATGTTTATTACCTACATGTATCTACACATTTTGAAACACAAACTTCATACAAATTAAATCAGCTTCCGCCCCCGTTTCCATACAAACGGAGAAAATGTTTTACGACCCCTAAATATTTAAATAAAATTAGATAATATTTAGGGGTATATAGGTAGGTAGATAAACGTTTTTACGTTGGTATGGAAACAGGCGCGGTAATTTTATTTTTTATATTTATTATTATTGTTATTTTTAAATATAGGTAGGTATATATTATTTTTAAATAAAAAACATTGTCGTCTGGTGTTTCTAAAAATAATAGTTTATCTCTAAGAAGTGAGTATGTATGTTTGTTACTCAATCACGCCAGAACAGCTAAACGGATCTGGATAAAATTTGGCACAGATTATAGTCTGGAATAGCACATATGCTACTTTTTATCCCGGAAAATGTATGGTTCCCGTGGGATATATTTGTTTTTCACGGGATCGACATGATTTTTTGCATAGTGGTAGTTTAGGGGTCAGAGAATGACATGTACTACTTTTTATACCGCGAAAGCGGGCGGGGGAGGGGCAAATTACAGCCACGGGATTATTTATTTTTTGATCTTTTCCACGCGGGTGAAACCACGAACAGAAGCTTGTATATTAATAATATTAAATGCGGACATTATTACCAGTAGGTAGTTATTAGAGTCGCAATGTTTTGGATGTAAATAATCTGTGTGTGGAACGATAACGCGATTATGTCGGCATATGGCACGATAAACAACCTTCCCTTTTATATCACGTAAATACATGAAACATTTTAATACAATAATCCACGCAGAGCAGAACATCTGTCTGTCCTTCGGGCCAAGTTTCTAATAACATTTTAAATAATACATAATATAGATCGATCAGAGCTGGCCCGTTAGATAAAAACCTTTTTTGTTTAAAAAAAAAATACTGGATTGCTCCTAATTATTTGGAGCGTCGGTGGTCGAGTGGGTAAAAGCCGGCTCACAACTGAGAAGCCGCGGGTTCGATCCTCACATCCGACCATGTACTAATGGATTTTTATAACAAAAAATCTATGTGGGTACATTATCCGACAAACCGTACAAAGAGGCTGTTCCATCTACATACCTCAACAGAGCTGGCCACTCGTTAGGTAGGTATAGTCAAAAAAATCTACTTTGTCTTCCGCTGGAAATTTTATAAATCCATTCCAAGTTTCAAACTGCTAAACACCTGCTAAACTTTGGAAGTATTTATTGGCTAATTTGACAGCTGAGCAATCGTAAATTCGTTTTATTCGACAGTGTAGAATTCATTAAATCATTTTCATGAGTTGAACAATTTCTGTCATATTGTGGTAAATTCTTGGTACTCAGAGCAATATATATTATATGAGTTTGAATATGTCAAGTTTACGTCCCATTCGCAAATCGAATGAGTAAAATCCCGCTACATTTACCGTTAGAACATTGTATGTAAACAAAATTGCTTATTGAAGGGAATTTGAATGTGTAATTTTCAAAGCATATCATTACAGGCGTAAAGGTGTTAACAATACTGACAAAACTAGTAAAACCTAATAACCTAGTTAATTTAACATTGTTGTACCGACTGTGCGTGTGTTTTGAATAATTTGCAATATTTTTCAAAACGTCTGCACGGATTTTAATTTTTAAAGTATATTATGGATTAACCATGGATTAACAGTTGTTAACAGGAAAATATTGCTTCTTTCAGCGGTCTAGCAGAAGATTCAGGAATATTTATTATTGACTCTGTTTCAGGACATGTGAAGTTTTTTTTCAAATACTCTAACTGCAAGTAAAAACTACTGTCGCTGTTAGTAGATTTAATATAAATGAGATGTTATGTTAAAAGTTAAAAATTATAACTTATTTCTGCACGAATAATATTTGAGGTTGAGGAGGATGGCAACACTGTAGAGAAAATGGGAAAAAGCAAGAACGGAATGAACGGTAGTTGTGACATTAATGGATTTTGTGTATATTTGGATTTTGATTTGAAATTAATACCGGTCATTCTCTAACGTGTCTCTCTCAATTCTACGGATACTGGCGGAAAACAAAATAAACTTGGAAGTCATCCTAGAGATTCTGATGTGACGTGATCACGGTCGACGGGATCATCTTAAAGAAGAAGAAGAAAGTTATTATCCTAAAGTTATTATATTAAAATTAAACCGTGATAGTGTTAGAAAGTGTGGTGAAGCAAGCTGTACCAAGTAACGATTGAATCTAAAACCACGCACTTAGTGGAATCATGTAAGTGAATTCTTACATATTAAGTAGGAAAAGTTGAACAATATATTGCTAAGATAAAGAAAGGGGATTCATTTAGTAACAAATACATGTCTTGGGACAGCTATAAGGAGATGTTGGGAGGCTGTTTAACGGGCTAAAGCCCTACATTTTCGTCACCTTGGAAATAACTATCTGAGCTGGAAAGTTACATAATTATTGTATTTAGATATATCTGTCACAGTACCTACTCTTATGAGAAGCAGTGGGGTAAGCTTACTTAAGAGAAGAGAAGAATATCCAACCCTACAATGTCTTCGCCCGACTCGGCAATTTGCTCGCCATTCTAGTGTTGACCATTCTCGGGATTCAATGGCTACATTGGCGGGAACCGTCGTTTTTGGCCTTGGCCTTTGGTCAAACAAAACATAAATTAAAGTCACAAAAGCGACCATTTTCATAAGGGTACTTAACGATAACTTTATACCATGAGTTTATTTTATATTAACATAATTTGTTGTCTTTGTATTTTAGTAATTTAAAGTTAAAATCGAATTGTATCTATCATAACGCCATTTATCCTAAGAGGGGTAGGCAGAGACAATCGAATGCCATTTGCTACGATCTTGACATACCTCTTTCGCTTCTTTTATATTCATCATACCTTTCATACATGCTCGACGATTGTGTGTACATATGTTCAAGAAAAGTACACATAGGTCGTCTTCGTCAGCATTTTATTATATAGTCACTATATTTTTTGAAATTTTGCTTGGGATAAAAAAATTGATAACAAATGTTGTTGATAGAAGTCTAAGATTTATTAAAACAGCTTTATTCTCACGCACACTCTACCTATAGATTATAAGACGGATACAGAGGGGCCACTTGTTTGGTTATTTCATGTTTACATTATCACTTAGGTGTTGCTAGCACCAACTACTATACTTGTTTACTTGTGTATTTCAACGGCTGTTATGAAGTGCGTTCTTAATTTAAAATCGTACTGTGAAAACATCTTGAAAATTAGGTTAACAGGTTTAGTAAACGCCTAACTGAACTGAATCAAGCATTTCTTATTATAGACTAGACAACTATCATCAAATGGTTTATTAGAAATGGTTAAATACTAGACACGTTGAAAGAATGAAGAATGAAAGGTTTATATATGGCTGAAGTGAAAGGAAATGCTGGCAGAGGACGACCTAGGTGTACTTTTATTGAACATATAAAAATGTATTGATAGATGGCAATATTAAAAGTACACACAATTGCCGAGCATGTATGAAAGGTATGATGCATATAAAAGAAGCGAAAGAGCCTGTATGTCAGAATTGTAACATATGGCATTTGATTGTCTCTGCTTATAGATTAAATACTAGAGGCCAAGATTAGATTTAAGTTATATTGTCTACTCGAATTTACAACGTTTTTGAATTAAAATGAACTTTTTCGTATATTGACATTGGAATAAGTCATTATTAAACTTGACCTAATTTTTTTAAAGATAAGAAAATAATTATCGGTTGTTGCTTTTGTAAAATTGTTATTTTTGAGGTGGCCAGTTCTGAGCAATTTTGTGATCGAAAGTTCAAGGATGTATCAACAACTTTTCCAAATTTTTAAAGAATTGACTCCAACAAATTGAAATCTTGGATCAAACGAAGCTACAGCTCATTATGATTGGCTTAAGGAATTCCCCTAAACTAAACTAAGTAGATATATGTATAGCACGGGTCAAAGAGACGTTCTATGCCGGTTTGTATATAAACAACAGAGTTTAAACAAACTTTACGTACAATGTGTTATTTATATTCCGCCCGCTCCGACGCGTTCATTAACGTTGTAAGATACTAAAGTTCACTTGAAAATACCTACGGACAGAATCGAGGCAGTGACAAAGATCGTTGATTTTTTTAAATACGTACTTTAGCCAAAATACGTATTTTAGCCGATGATACTTTTCGAACTGTTTGTATATAAAAAAATGAAGTATTTTGTGATCGACTACTTGAGTAGACCAACCACACTTTTATTTTATTTTATTCTGGACAACAAACATTATTACAACATAGATACATATTTAAAAAATAACAGTCATTTATGGTCAGTGACGTTATCCAAAAATATTGTTTATAAATACATACATTCAAAACAAGATTTACCACAAAGAAAAAACAAAACTAAAACTAAAAAAAAAGTAAAACAAAATACAATTAACTTTGAGCCTTTTACATCTAAATATACCTCAACAGAACTGGCCACTCGTTAGGTGGCTACACAGATACCATCGGCTAAAACTTGGTCTTCAACTGGGTACCCTGGGACCGATATCACGGTTTCGGGAGCCGTAAGGCAACTCGTGAAGAAAAAAAGAAAAAGATAACGGAAACTTTATAAGTTCATCATCTCCGTCCGTCCGTTCGTCGATTCTGATCAAGGTTCACCATTTTGTAGTCAAATTATGAAAATGAGAATGAATTTGTTTTTTTCGTATAACTATATCCCAACATAATTATGTTATATAAATATGTTGCAGAGGTTCTTAAGGTTTTTTTATTGGATTTTAGTGAATACTTTACCAATGTCCTATTTATATACGTAGGTACATACGTACTAATACCAATGTTACGCTGTTCCGATAAAAATCAAGGCAATCAATTATTTTATAGTAGGTATGCATGAAATAACAAAATTGTTATGCACCGAGTTGCACTTGTGGTCGATATCAATCGATATTTTATTTGTTATTTTTATACAACAATGCGCTAATAAAATAATGAAACTGTAGAGTCAAAGTCAAAAGTGTATTTTCTTGAATTTTAAGAACGCAAATAACAAACACACATTTTCACGGCTTTTATACCTTGTGTGGCCAGAGACACCAGTAACAGTGTCCACTTTTTGCCAGTTGTCCATATTGAACAGAACAGGTGGCAAGCCTGTTGCTGTAGGTACTTAATGGACTTAGAAGTGCGGACGCAAAAACAAACGGTATAATTATGTCTGTTACTATTCAGTAGATACGATTTTTATTGGAATATTGAGAATTTGGAGAAATTACGGGATTTATTATGTCTATTATATCATATTATATGTTTAAAATACTTATTTTGTTCTGATTTTTACGTAAAAGCGTAAATATTTTCATCTGAAGTACTAACAAACGAGATATTTACCTACGTCAACGTAAACAAGGTCCGATTTATTTTATCAATTAGATTTTTAACTGACTATCTTTATTTATCAGTAGAGTTAGAGTTTAAGTAACCTAAATGTGTCACGTAATTTATGCCTACAAGAAATGTAAAATTATTAAATTTATTTAAATAATATTATGCCAAGATTTTCCTGCGGAGAAGAGTTTCAGAATATAATAGTACTAATTTTTTTTAATTTATATTTCTTTCTTATGTATCAATTTAAAGAATACATTCACTTCTTAGTTTCGTTAAATTGACATTATGAAAGAAATATAAATAAAAAATAAATGTTTAGTACTATTATATTGTGAAACTCTTCTCCGCAGGAAAATCGTGGCATTATAATTATTTATTTAAATAAAATTAATAATTTTACATTTCTTGCAGGCATAATTACGTGACATATTTAGGTTAGTATAATTAGTGATAGTAGAGTATAGTAGAAAATTTCTGTTTTTTTTTTAAATAACATGTTTCTTATCAGCTATAAATTAATGTAGGCATTATTAAGAGAATACATAAAATCTCCGTTGTTTGATTAGAACATTCTTTAACGATAAGCGAGGGCAAAGAAATTGTTCGTGAAATTCAGTACACACACCGTTCATAATATTATAGTGATACGACTGAAAATTTACTTCTTATCTTATTTCTCTCAATTTTTAACATAAATAAAATAAATTTGTGTCCAGAAAAGGCTACAAAAGAGCTGTATGACAAAAAAAATCTTCTCTTTATTTCATCTCGATAGCGAAGATAAATCATAAATTGCGGCCAAGATAATGGGACGGGCTGACCACAGTGACCACTGCATCAGTGATAGTGAAATGCTACGAAATTTCTAGCTTTTCTTTTACCTACCTAGGCTATCGAAAACAGTGGAAGACGTCTAAGTCTCCCTCTCTTAGCCGATGGTATTTTTAGCTTTGCTTTAGGCCTTTCAAAGGTATAAATATCTCAAAAACAAGTTAATGAAAAAATAGGCAGTGATGAGGACTGCTGACAGAAGTGAAAACTTAAAACTATGAATAACAGTCCCAGCAATTGGAAGCCAGTATGTATACAAATTCCTGCCCGGACATTCTCCTGCCCCGACATTCTCAGGAATTTGTAGCCAGTAGGTACACAAATACCTGCCCGGACATTTTCGGGCCGGGCAATCCATGGTCTTGTGGCAAAAATATATCACGATCACAGGTCCCAAAAATCGCGCTTAAAGAAGTTTTCATTCAAAAAATCGCGGCCAAAAAACCTTGAGGTCGATTAACCAGGACAAGAAGTCATTTAACTGGAACACTATTGATCGCTATACAACAATGGTAGGTAAAACCAGATTAAAAATATGGAAATGCCCAAAGTGTAAAAATGTGGGTGGCGCGGGCGGTTTGAAACATGAAACAAATTACCTTACGATTGTTGGGAAATTACCTTTCATATTTCAAACTCGATATCATCGTCATCATCATCATCACACCTTCAATTAATACCTGGCGAAGTGGCCAGATACACCAGTAACAATGTCCACATTTAGTCCATATTAATTAGAACACCTGAATTATTTGGTAGGTTTTAAAGTAAATCGGATGGACCGATTTGGTTACATTTTTATTATTTCATTCGTAATACTCCGAATCAGGTTTTTAGGGAAAGAAGAATTGGAAAAGTTGCCTGGAAAATTTAAAAAAAACTGAAAGTGATTTTTTCTATAGGATTTTTGTATGAACTGAAGACCATGTTAACATGGGCTCCACGGGCGAATCCGGGGCGGAAAGCTAGTAATAGATACTTCTATCTATAATAATAACTGTGACAAGACCTAATAAATGCAGCAACAGACCCTCACTAAATGTGGACATTATATGTCTGTCCACGCTGCAAAATGTGGAAGTTGCGTTGGTAATAGTTATTTGATAGGTTTATATAGCTTTGCATAGACCATTAAATTTTGTCGTTTACGGTTTGGAAATATTTTGCCCGCATTTTAGGATCCTTTCTCCAAGTTTTAGCCAATTCTTTCGCATCATTCATCATGAATTTACATACTAGGAAAAACGAATGGTTGAGAACGTCTCTATATTTTCAAGTCTTTCAAACTTCGGATCGGAGTTGAGCTGAGCTTGGGTAAATTTTTCGTTTAATTTTACATACATACCTTTACGCCTGTTTCCCAAAGGGGTAGGTAGAGTGGAGCGTCACTTCTTTCAATCTTTGCATACTTCTCTTGCTTCATCCACATGCATACATCCTTTCATACATGCACGTCTTTTATTATCTATCTATCATCACGCCTTTTATCCCAAGAGGGTTAGGCAGAGACAATCGAATGCAATTTGCTACGATCCTGACATACCTCTTTCGCTTCTTTTATATTCATCATACCTTTCATACATGCTCGGCGATTGTACCTACACTTTTTTATAAGTTCAAAAAAAGTACACCGTACGCCTAGGTCATCTTTTGACAGCATTTCCTTTCACTTCAGCCATATAGTCGATCTTTCATTCTTCATTCTTTCAACGTGTCCAAAACAGCGTAAACTACTTTTCTTTATTTTACTCACAGAATCATCTTTTACTTCGCATTCTTCTCTAATGACATCGTCTATTTTTAGATTTGATTAATTTTAAGTTAGTTTTAGACCGAATTCTAATAATTTATATCAGATATTTTCATATCAATAAAATCTATAGACTCATTAAATACATCCGCCGGGATATAGATTGTAGAAACTAACATCCCACTGTCGAAAGATACGACGTCTGCTTAGTCCGTTATATTTCTAAGAAACTTGCAAGTAACTAAATCATATTAATACTTATACTGATGGTTATCGTTCATATCCTTATTAAGGTCTGCGGATATTCGTAACTGAAGTGACTCAACTGATTGCTCAAGGAGGTACGTACTCTAATTTCCTACATACTTTCATTTTCAAATTTTGTAAAAATTATAATTAAATTACAGATTACAGTTGGGTGGGTCCTTAGAATACAGAATAAAACAGAATGCTTCAAACTGAGGCTAAAAATAGTACACTAAAATAGTGTACCCGGTTGTTGTATTTTTCAATAAAAATAGAATATAACAAAAATTAATGAGAACATAGAAAATGAAGGATGAAAGGTTACCTAAAAAGGTTTATATAGCTGAAGTGAAAGTAAATGCTGGCAGAGGACGACCTAGGTGTACTTTTATTGAACATATAAAGAATGTAGGTATTGATCGATGGAAATATTAAAAGTATACACAATCGCCGATACGATACAAAGCGAAAGTGGTATGTCAGGATCGTAACAAATGGCATTCGATTGTCTCTGCCTACCCCTCCTGGGATAAAAGGCGTGATGATAGATAGATAGATGATAGATGGACACGTGACGCTTTTATACTATTCAGGCGCATGCGAATTCTTCTGTATTCTAGAGTGGGTTGTACCGAAAAATCAATTTCCTAATAATAACGTACAGAAGTTTCTCTTAGTACATTTATTTGAAATTCGAAGGAAAATGAAAATTCCAAACGACGGGGTAGTCAGACTGGTCACTCACAAGCCAATATGAGTCTAATTGCATGCAGATAAGACTCAATTTGCGTTACCAAGTCAATTACATGGCTGTTTTAGTTTGATGGAAATATTTTGCTAAACCGATTTTAACCCGGGACAGTCTGCTTTGTGGGTACGAATTCTGAGAGCTAGATCTAGACCACAGAATATACACTTCCCACCGCTTCGCTAATTTCATGAAAAGTATAGTAGCCAAGTTTCATGCAAATAAGTATAGTTTTTGCAGTGGTAAAGCTGCACATCAAATCTAGTTCAAGTTTAAAACGGTGACATTACAATCCATTAGAGAACATTAGCGTAGTTTCGTAATATGCATTCATATGCAATGCGATAAATGTACTCATGTGGCCAAATGGCCTTACATGCAACATGTATACTGAGTTCGGACTGAACATCATTTATTGTTGCCGTGACAGTTGAAATTCAAACGTGAAAATGCCGCAACTAAACTGCACTTGCGAAGAAACTGGTTTCTATAGAACGATAATGTGCATATGCCGTTTTTATATTTGCGTCATATTGGATGCATTTGCGGTTTTGCTTTGCCGTTTTTTTTGGTAAAAAAAACTAAGAAGGTTATGCCTCAAGCTGCCGTTCTAAATTTAAATTAATTACATAGTTCAATTAAAATTTTAATGAAACAACTTAAAAGTTTGAAAATAGAATCAATTTCGTAATAGAGGTTATTTAACCAAAGAGGTTATTTGTAAGTAGGTCTATTATATTTAACCTCTTTCTTATAACCTCCTTCATTATAGGCTAATTGAAATTATAGGCTATTTTCTTCAAAGCATCAATTTAATAATCACTGATAAAATGGTATCTGTTACACAGTTGTGTAATAAATTAGACTCAGTCTAAATTGATTTAGTTATTTATACTGGAATTTATAGTGGCATGCGTCTCATTGATTTAAAATTGTCTATAAATATAACGAGAGTTTCTTTTACAAATGATCTTTATACCCGGCCCGTTGACGTTTAAAGAATTTATCCCGAAGGATTTCCGAGTTAAAAGTAGCCTATGTCACTCTTCAGCAAAAAACTATTTAGATTTTGCCCACGGTTGCGCTCTCCTTCCCCTTTCATTTTCCTTCAGCCGTTTAATAACAAAACAGCCAAACTTTAACATTATAATCTTAGTAGGATAAAAATAGAAATTAAAACTGTCAATGTAGAAAATACTTCAGCATTAACTATGCCAAGTCTTTGCTGCAAATAAATTTGTGGAATGTCAACAATGTTTTGCCAAGTTCTGAGAACAGAGGCCAACGTGCATTGCTCCGTCGTTTGCTTCCACCGACTGGTTTTTTAAGGAAATTAATTTTTAGTCCTCCTAGACGAATAATATTATAAGTTTGTGTTAATTATGACCTTCGTTATGTAAAGTTGGTTATATAACCATTAATTAACCAAATTTACATGATTTTGAAGCATAATCAGTGGGGTTAGCATACTTGGAAATGCGGCATCTTTAGCTTCGACTCGAAGGGCAAAAACTACGGGTCCGCACCATTGGCTAAGGAATGCCCGGCCCGACAATGTCCGGTCATAACGAAAGATGTAGCGATGTGTAGGAACACATGCGCGGATACATTACGCTGTTAATGGGTGCAATTTCCTCCCCCTAGCTCACGAGGCAAATCACTTTATTTTGACTAATTTCTAAAATAGCGATACATAGATAACAAACGAAAATTTTATCAAACATTATATTTTCTGGAAGGTATTTAGCTAAATTCAAATAATATAATTTTATCATTATTAAATAATTACGGACGAAGCAGTAGGCAGCAGCTAGTAGAACATAAAAATGTTAATTATCAACAATGTAATTTAATAACTAGAACGGTCATCTGGCATTCTACTTTACGCGTTACGAAAATTAGGTAAAATAATGTTGAATGAACCGTGTCAAAATATGTATTAAAAAATTATAGTTTCGTTTATATGTATTCTGAGAAAAAATATATATAATATAATCTAATCGGAACTGCTGAAACAACCTTTGCTATATTATATTGCGTTTTATGACGTATTTTCGATCGAAATTCAACCCCTAAATGAGGTGAAAATTGTATAAAATTTGGGAGATATTATATTGTAAATATTACGTAACAAAATAAATAATAAAAAAAACATTTTTAGCTCCATATTATGTTTCAGGGGGTTAAATTTATATTTCAATACAATTCACGATCGGAGCCGGGGCTAGAATCCTAGTTTTCTTTATATGATTCAGAAAAGGCAGACTAGAAAATAATACTACACCCTACGATAGATATTAGGGGTTGAGTCATATGATAAATCCCCGTCCTTGAACTTAGCAGTTCGCCCTCAGTGTCATCTAAAAATAAAGCATTCTTAAATTATCTATACACAATATACACATTATTGTAAAAATGGATTAATGTACCGATTTTGATACGGTTTTCACTAATAGATAAGACTGATTCATAAATAAGGTTTATATGTAGTTTTCTACGCTACGTCTTTTGGAAGCGGTGCAGTAACTAATAATGTCAATGTTCCTTATTCGGTGAATTGTGTCAAACGCCTGAGCATGTGATATTAAAATTCCACGAGCAAAGCCGGGGTGGGGTGGGTTGCTAGTAACTTGTGAATTTCCCAGACCTCCTCTGCAGGAAAACAGGTGACGAATTTTTTTATTTATGGTAAAGCCCGATCAATAAGTTTCTCTAAATATGTATTATGATAGCAATGGTATTATGTCTACTTATTATCAGTTTAATAAAGTAAACTAAAAGGTATTACGGTCAAAATTATACTCCATACAAAAAATCCATAAACATGCTTGACTTTTAATTTAATAATTCTTCACCTGTTCTAACTTCCCTTGTGAAAGTTAACAAAAATAAAAGAATTTGTGATTCAAGATGACTGAGTAGCAAAAAATAAGACCAGTGAGACGGTAATTTATTGCAGAGCTAAAACGAAGGATCACATGACTATATTTTTTGTTGCAACACGTGCTAAGTTCTCGTTGCTAACGCTCTGTCCTCTGTCTATTGATGATAATCAAACAAATTGGTCCATGTCTGCAGTTTGGCCTTGATTCTTGCTGACTACCAGACGTTTTGCTAACTAGCTCTATTGGCTGGCAGATAATATTTGTTATTAAATATTACGGACTCTTTTAGACTTCTACCTAAAGCTTCCTCATCTAGTTCTGTTCTACTTAAAAAAGTAGGTTAGGGTTATCTAAAAAAAGGTATTTTTGTATTAAAAAAAATCGGAGTAGAGTTTAAGAGAGTTTGTTAGATATTATCAGTACCCCCTATGAACTTAGTTTTATGTAGAGTCCTGACACAGAAATAATAAGAAGAAATGCAGAATTGCACATATAATTTTGAAAATTGCATATAAAATTGTAGTTAATTTAGGAATGATGAGTGTGTGGCATTGAAAAATATGACGAAATAAACAGACGGAAAACTTGAAAAAGTGTCAATTGCCAAAGTAAATTGTAGACTAACTTTATGTCCTCCTTGTGTCGGAAGGTAGACGGTTGCTTCATAGTATCATTTTACAATGTGTATGTCCATTCAATATTCAACTTTGTAGCATATGTAATAAGGTGCTATAATAAACAAGTGTAATTTGAACAACTTGTAACGTTATCCATGTAAGTAACTAAGTTTCAACATATTGTGCAGAATGTGATGATGTCACTAGAATTTCAAATAAATAAATGCCACAATACATTTTAATAAAATTGCATATTTAATTAAAGGAATGAGCAATACTCTGTTTCCAGACCATCTTAATATTTCTATTATTGTTTCGTCTGTTGTTCAACAGCTGAATAACTATACAAGTCAGCTATTTACAGAGGTAAATTGTAAAACTTTTCTAGATATCAGACATAATCTGAATGGATATAGACGGAAGAACAGACTTTGATGGTAGATGATATCACAGATAGAACATAATGATCCCGTAAAACGGAACGGGGGAGGGGCTTGACATCCCTATGTTACTTTATTCCAATCCCAGAACACGCGCGTGAAACTGTGGAGCAAAAGCTAGTGTATTTAAGAAGGTTAATGTCCTACTGACTGAATTATGTTTTGTGTTGTTTTGGACGAGAAATCTCAGAACAAGGATCTGCAATTAATTTATCAATTTGTACACAATATGAATGTTTGTCACGTGCAAAGATTTCGAGGTCACATCATTACGTGAATATTTCCAACTAGAACTGAAAGTGATTTAATTTTGTAAATTCCACAATATTTCACCGCATAAAAAGAACATAATACCTATAAGTATAATATTAGAAGTAAATTGAATTTTGATAAACATCTAAGTTTTTCTACGCAGTAGAGGCAGGTTTATAAGGAAATAAACCTAGTGAGTCTTTGTAAATATATGTATAATAAATTGAGATATATTTGACATATAAAACAATTATTTATGTAGTTGGATGTTACGTTTGCACGTGTGTGTGGCCTAGACAGATAATGGAAACAGACAATTGTAATAAAATGAAGTCTTTAATGTACCTATAGTTAACATATGCCTTTGTCATACAATGATCTGTGAATCAACTAAATATAGCGGTATGCATTATGTTGGTGAGCCACTTTAATGGGTTTTTGGTAACGTTTTATATGGCAATGCATCCGGTAACAATAAAAAATTGTCGAACCAATAGCCGTAAAAAATAATTTAGGCTGTGGTAGGTAAGGACATAAAGCAAAGGTTCAAACCGTTTCAGCCAATGTTGACACAACTTCAAAACAATAAAGTGTATCAAGTTTTATCACCGCGATAAGATAAGAACGAAGAAAATTTTGTTTAAAATCTAATAGGTCTTCTCTAGTAGTTTCGGTATGAATAACGTCATTACTAATGCCTCTACTAGATAAGAAAGGCAATCTTGAGTTTCTGAACGTACTCGAGAACCTCAACTCAGGTAAGAATATGTGGGCGAACGTTTTACGCAATAAGTAATAAGGTACCTATCCAACTTTATCCCTAGTTACAAGAGACAGTTACCTTTATTGTAGAACACAAAGAATCCGAACACAAACAAAGAGCACAAAGTCGCACACTGAACACAGAATATCACAAAATTGACCAAATCGGGCACAGAACGTGTGGAGCTGCGCAAGCGACGGTAGCGCTCGCCTCTCGAGCCTCCGTCCCACCTTTATGCACACCCGCCCTCGGTAAATTCTTTGCATAAATAAATGAGAAAGCTCGCAAGTCCCTCAAACTGCATTCTAGGGAGTGTTCGCGCACTTTTCTTAGCAAAACTCAATATAAACAATATAATAAAGTAACTTCCTTACCTTACAGTATGCAGGAAGGATACTTCAACACGATCGATGGATGAAAAACTAGTGAAAAATGATCACAGTCGCGTTCGTGCCGATTCGTACAGCGTAATGGCGCCGGTTTTGTCGTTCCAACTCGTCGAGCTCTAATCCGAGACTCGGAAGGCTGCGCCTTGTTTGCTTAGTGACGCGAGGGTAACAGCCTTCTCTCTCACTATAATTCACGACGCTGAAGCTTAAAAGAGACAGAAAATTTCTTTCAGCTCCCACTTGAAACCCAGTGCAGCAACCTACATCACCGGTGCTATGAACAATGTCATACTCACATCTATGCTATGTTTACTGTTCTTCTTAAAATATACTTACAAAGTTATCTATGCCTGTGTGCTTCACTGTTTTTCAAATACCTGTGATTCCATCAATCACGTTGACCTAAAATTTTATTATTTTACCTTCAACGCACAAAGTTGAAAGTACTTTGTTGAACTGTTTTATTTGTATGCCATCCTTTTAGGAAGGTTCTTATTGGTATACTACCTTGACTACCTTCGTCCTATTTTCTAACAATATTATCTAGTAGGTAGATTTACTAAGTTCCAAATTACAATTTTTAAATTACATATTAAAAAAAGAGTAGAAAACATTTAGTATGGGGATATATAAAACGTCAGACATAATAATTTAAATTACCACCATCACGACACCTATCGGCTCAATATAGTAGTTTTCACATGCGGCTTCAGAGTAAAAAGCCCATTACAAAGTAATGTTAGGTATTACAGATGTATCGACAGATGGCAGCACCAGTCACAAGATAGTCACCCTTAAGTATTCACAGGTGGCGCTAGTTGTTTATATAATCCACAAATATAACTACAAATCTGTGTCAGACAGACCAAGATAAAGATGGGCAAGAGGCTATACCATCTCTAGGCAGCATAAGCGTTGGATTTTGAATTGGGTCATGATGGTTAACAGGCAGAAAAATTTAGTTTGGCAAACTTTTGATCGGCGAACTGTTTAATCAGCATAAGGAAGAATAGGTACCGGGACGGTTCTTGAGCGGTGGTCGTTAGATGCGCAGAACATTATTTTTGGGTCTGCTTGACGGTATGAGGTATTAATTTTAAATTTACCAGCAGTAAAAAGCTATCGTAAAAACAAACACCAATAAATCAATTATAATAAATATACAAGTTATATTGCACTCGAATTACATATGCGGCAACATTCCCTCACTTTTTCGTCGAGCGCGCTCAAGAACCGTCCCGGTACCTATACAGTATACACCTACGTTAGTGCTCAAATCCAATGACTCAAAATCAAACGATAAAATAGTTCGGTTCGCTTGGACTGCTATGCGAGCGCACAATCACCCACTTTTCAATCTGATGCTGCTGCCTTCACTACTCCTTGATGGCTCACTTAGAGATTTGCTACCAGCTATTGGTTAAATTAATTTAAAGGCTTTATTGTAAATGTCCAAATATTTTTGTCCAGGTCTAGATAATCCTTAGCTATGGTAATCCAGTCATGTGTTATCCAAAATTACCGTAAATGGAATCAGCTGACGTATGGTATCACGGCAAATAAAGTATCTAAAGTAATTCAATCAAATCAGTTCAGTCGTTTTCGATTTCATTAGCCCGTGGGGCCCATACTAACTTTCATCCCCTATTTATACCTCTTTAAAGGAGTGTATTTAAAAAATAGTCGCTGTCCTTCCCTAGGGTTCAAGTTTTCGCCGAATCAAATTTTATCAAAATCGGTTCTGTGGTTTAGCCGTAAAATCGTAACAAACAGACAGACTTTCATATTTATAATATTAGTATGGATTTGCTGTGGATTGGAAATGGGTATTAGAAATAATACCAGTCTGTTCTATGTGAGGTTCTATGAGATATATTCACCGACACACATCATTATCTACTGGTTTTCAGTTCGAAGCAAGGATACTACTCTCTACCGAGACTTCGAAGTCGTTACACATGTGGCTATACACCGCATTGATTGCACGCTTGCTCTACCTAGAGCAACTCTCTTAACATTTTATAAGTTTTATTTTAGACTAGCTTTTCGCTCTGGCTTCGCTCGTGTAGCCATATTAATTTTCACCCCCTATTATGGTCTTGAGTTCATACAAAAATCCCATAGAAAAAATAACTTTCAGTTTTTCCCGAATTTTCCAACTTTCTGGCTAACTATTCCAATTTTTCTTTCTCTAAAATCTTATTCAGACTATTACGACCATTTTACAAAGAGTCAAATCGGTCTAGCCGCTCCATACCAACAAACAGCACGAATATAGATTTATGTTTTTACTTTGAATAAATATCTAATGACTCCAGTATTAAGAGTGTAGTGTACCGCGTCCATGTCCATACAAACGGAGAAAACGTTTTACTACCCCTAAATATTATTTAATTTTAACGATTTTGTAATATGTTACTGACATAATGAAAAACTACGTACGTATTTTTTCCTTTTTTCAAAATTCGTAATAGGTCAAAAGTTATAAGCCCCTCAAATCTCGGTTTTTTGGTTTATAACTTACTGGTAATAAACCGTCTGTATTTGAGAAACAAAGCAAAATTTCAAAAAAAGCAAAACGTACGTACGTAGATTATAATCTGCTAAAACGTTTGACACCAAAATTATAAGGTTTCGTTATAGTTTAGTAGGTGTAAATCGTTATCGCCCAAAACGCAATTTTCAACGAAGAACATACCTACGAACACTCACGAGCTGCAGTGGTCTCTGTCGCACTGATGCCCGTGGGAAGAGCGCGCTTGAGACAGAATACGATTTTCTAAATACCTATTTCTCTGCGTACTCTGAGCTACACGATCCTCTTAAGATCACTACTAAATCTATCTATACTAATATAAAGCTGAAGAGTTCATTGTGTGTTTGTTTGTATGTCTATACTAATATTATAAAGAGAAAAGATTTGTATTTTTGTATTTTTTTGTGTGTGTATGTTTGTAATGAATAAACTCAAAAACTACTGTGCCGATTTTAAAAATTCTTTCACCATTGGAAAGCTACATTCACCCTGAGTGACATAGGTTATATTCTATTTTCAAAAAAATAGGGATCCTTACTAAAACTCCAATAATGTAACCCAAGGTGTAAAAAATGACCTAAGAAATTCCTTACATCGCGTGCGCTGCGAAAACTATTGATGATATAGAGGTAGTGGTAGAGGGTAGGGGGTAGGAGTAGAAGTAGGGGTAGGGGTAGAGGTAGGGGTAGAGGTAGGGGTAGGGTATTTATAAGGGTAGCGGTAGGGGTAGGGGTATATTTTATTTTGTTCGTAAAAATCCACGGGCGAAGCGTAGCATAACCATAACATCAAAAAAATCTGAAATTCATGTCTGTACCGAGGAGTGACACAAATATGTGTGTTTCTCATACAAAACTCCGCAGATAATTTTAAAAGAAATGAAAGTGAAATAAAGCTTTTACTGTAGCATGTAGAGAAGGTAGGAAGGTAGCGTAATGTTTATTCAATAAGTATGATCAGAATTTGCAAACTTTCAATTGAACAAGTATTTAAGTTCCTTTGATGTCGCCGCTTTGTCATTCATCAATAGCTCCTGATGTATGTGAAAGTACCTACCTACATAAACCGATTAACTATGCGTAATATCAATGTTTTGCTTATTAGCGAGTTCAAATATCCATTTATAACTGCGCTCGTGTTTTTATGAGATGACAGAAAATTAATGACTTTAAGATTAAATGGGTTACTTTGTGTACGATGATGGGTGAGTGAAATTAAATTATGCGTTGCAAATTGTAAAAGTCAGCAAGTGCGATTTTTTTGCTTTGATCGACGGTTTCGAGTTTTTCTTTTGCCTTTTTTATTTATATTTTTTTTACAATCACGGGTTTCTTACGGTTCCCGGACACTACTAAGTTTTTGTAAATAAGATTTCTATATCTATCTTTATATATATTTAATTATTCTGTACGCGTGATGTCACTGAACTCCTCCTAAACGGCTGGACCGATATCGATAATTTTTTTTGTGTGTGTTTGAGTGGGTCCTTGGATGATTTAGATTCACATTTGCACCATGTAGGTGGCGCTGCAATCGGATTCTAGGATTTTTAAAACTTTTTATTTGAAAATATTCACGGGCGAAGCCGGGGGCGGAAAGCTAGTCTACTAACTATTATATAAAGCTGAGTTTGCTAGTATTTTTGTAGATTATTTTGGGAACTACATTTTTGATTTAATTATTGACCATCACGCTACGATCCAAAGGAGTGGAGCAGTGACCATAAACGGCAAGGTCACATGTCGTCTTCTCTATAAAAAAAATCTCCACGGGCGACGTCATGGAAGAAAAAATTAAAAAATTAACTTTATCTAAGACTTAACTTTCCGCCCCCGGCTTCGCCCGTGGTTATTTTCGAACAAAATAAAATATATATAGCCTATATTACTCAGGGATATCGTAGCTTTCTATTCGTGGCAAAATGTTTAGAATCGGTTTAGTAGTTTGAGAGATTACTCCCTACATCCAAACTTACAAACTTTACCACTAAAGTATAGATAAAAAGGGGCAAAAACTTGAGTATCACAGATATTTCATGATGGATTATGCATTTAGTATTATTTCGTTTATCTAGAACTGGGACGAAAGGCATCGAGTGAAAAGTATTAAAACACTTTCCAATAACCAGTTCATATTGAATACTGTGTTATAAATCAACATGGAACCAGATCTACATTGCCTACTTCAGGGACACATTTCTACGTTTATTTTAAAGATTTCCTAGCTGCTGGATCACTTTGAGTTTCTTGCTTTTGCGGATGAGATTCTTGGCCCGTGGTCATCTGACTCTCGAAAGGTGTGGTGTGGTGATCATCGAGTTAACAGTTTCTTCGCCGCATAAGCTTGGAGTACTAGTACGGTTGGACTTTCTTCAGAGCTGGAGGAGGTATTCTACCTTTAATTCCTACACTCCTTTTCTTTTTAGTTTTTAAGGTTAAATATTTTTTTAGATTTAATTTGTATGTACTTTTGTATTTTTAATAAGGTAGAATAAGTATCTATAACAAATATGTTCACTTTTTAGACATAAATATTAATACACATAGGTGTTTTAAATATAATATGTCATATATTATTTTTTAGGGGAATATAAGAATTACAAGTAAATATTTATCTCTATAATTAAAACTTCTGATTTCAGATTAGCTTTCAAGTACTTTTTTTAACTGTTATTTTTGATCAAAATGTCTGAAGTCCTTACAAAAGGTCAAATACGAAGTACATGCTAAAAATAGACTTGCGTGCATGTATGAAACGATGTATGAAGAGAAGTATGCAAAGATAGAGAAAAGTGGCGCTCCATACTCTCTGCTTAACCCCTTTGGGAAACAGGCGTGAAGGTATGTACATGAAAATTAACATGTCATTGTGTCTCTGATATGTCTACTATATTTAGACAAAAAAAATTACTTGTTTTATGTGGTGTCTCTAGCCACGGAATATGGATGTGTATCTTAAGGTGCCCACAGATTTAAGGCGTGTCGTTGACCGGTCAAGCGAAAGTCCGAAATCGACCACAGACGTCCGTTTTTAAATCATCGTGTCTGTGGTCGATGTCGATGCCGGATAGATCCCGGACTGCTGTCCATACACAATACACACGTATAACACAGATATTGTGACTGACATATAGATCATCCGGCGGACGGACCCAAAATTTTCGGTTTTATGTGAATTTCGCAGAGGCGTGATTTCTACTGAATTTGTTGAGAATATTAAATATGAGACCTTTTGATCATTAGGTTATATAGAGTCCAACAATTTTAATAAAGAAGACTTGTACTCAGATTTCTGCTGAACAACCTGGGGCAGGTCACACGGTTTCCAGGAGTAGGAGTTACCCATGAAGCTTTTTATAGCTTGTTGTTGACAGGTGATAAAGCAAAGGAGCAAAATAAATAGCAGTAGTTGTTGTAAACCAGAATGTTCATGAACTTTCACTATTATACCTATATTACTCTGCTGGTCTGTATTAGCATCACATTATAATCGTGAATTATTGACTATAAATTTTGCAAGGTTGACCATGATTATTATTGGTAGAACATCTAACTTTCCGAGAATAAATTACCTATTTGTAAATAAAAATAATATTTATTATAAAAAATAAAATTCCTGGCTACGGCCTTGGAGTTTCTGGCTAGTCCCAAATAATATACAGACCAATGCAAAGTTAAAGACGTAGGAACAAAAAATATAGTGATGGGTTGTGGATTCAAAAAAACCTGCTCGAGTCTGGAGTAAAAATGCAGTCTAAAAGTGAAATTTTATGTAACGACTAGAAATTTTTTAAATTAGAGGCTAGACCGCTGTTTGTTCTGACTATCTCCCATTACATGCAATTAGAAATTCCGTTATTAGACAATTAACCCGAAAGTATACGCGTTATCAATCACGTACGAGGATTTTGCTAGCCGGTTTAAGATTTCAATTTTGGCTGGTGTTTAAATAAAATTTAGGTACTAGATTATTAAAGCCGTTATGTTATCTAAACAATAATACGAAAATATTGCTAAGTACCGTTCGCACAAAAATCTATACTTATAAAATTAATTATTTTGAAATGTTCTGTGATGATACGACCTTATTTTCCTGGCCGCTTACAAGCTGGCCATCATAAATAGCATTTATTTTGATTTTAGAACACGATATTGTTCATTTTAATTCAATAGAACATTGTATGGAACCTAAATTAAAATTTTACTCATTCCTTCACAAACTGTTGACTTAGGCAGTACTCTGCCAATTGTAAAATTTATTATATTTCTATTTTATCAACTAAGTAAATAACTATATAAAATGTATTGAATCAATATTCAAGAACTAATATCTATGTTAATATAAAAGGAGCGCAAAGTTATTGTGATGATACGACCTTATTTTCCTGGCAGCTTACAAGCTGGCCATCATATATAGCATTTATTTTGATTTTAGAACACGATATTATTCATTTTAATTCAATAGAACATTGTATGTTATTTTCAAATATTCGATGTGTGGAACCTAAATTAAAATTTTACTCATTCCTTCACAAACTGTTGACTTAGGCAGTACTCTGCCAATTGTAAAATTTATTATATTTCTATTTTATCAACTAAGTAAATAACTATATAAAATGTATTGAATCAATATTCAAGAACTAATATCTATGTTAATATAAAAGGAGCGCAAATAAGTATTGTAAGTATTTTTATCATACTTTGTATTGTGTTACTTCAATAGCTTAACGCCCTGTAGTAATGTGTAGTTCATTTTTATTACAGTGCGCTCCTTTCTCCTTCTCCTTTGACGGCTCCTTCTGCTTACGGCTCCTTCTCCTTGGCTCCTTACGGATGCTTTTACTGGTTGTTCTTTTGCTGCTCCTGCTTGTTCCTTCCTTGATAATTCGACCAATAAACGAGTGGTGAAAGTTTACTACGAGTTTTCCTGCAATACCTACCAACCGACCCGGCCTGGCTACCCCACCACCTGACAGTTCTTGGTAGAGATAGTAAATATTCCTTGGTTCTCATCCGATTATCTTAGCCATATGCATTATGCTTAGGCCATGCATTATTTACATATTTATCTTGAGATAAAATATTGAGAAGATTTTAAATATGTATTTGCTTTCTACGGTCGCTGAAGGATTCATAAAAATTCTGGACAAAAATTCAAACAGAAGAAAAATGTAATTGTAATGCCTTTAAATATCATAATGTCACTAATTCTTTTTTTCTTCACGGGTTGCCTTCCAGCTCCCTCTACCTACTTGATTTCTGATTTCGTTAGAATTTTTGAAGGAAGTGGGAAGAAAAATAATCTCTGAAATATGGTATATGGTATGGATGGTATTTCTGGAATTTACGTTTTTCTCATGGACGTAAAAAAGTAGAGGACGGATCGCTGCTAAGACAAAAGTGAAACACCAAGTGTGCACTGTGCATGTGCGCTACCGATTTTATTTATCTCTAATATATCTTTAAATTGTAGAATAAGTGGTAAATTACTAACTTACCTATCAAATGTGATTCATTGAAATTTTTTATGAGTAATGGAGTTGTTTTTGCATAATTTTACTACACAAGACGGCATTGTTTTTTATTTTCTTAATGGCAGCTGATCAGCATAACCGAATGAGAATGTGTGCGTGAGACTCGTATTTACAATGAAGCTGGCATAACTTGGTTGCTTCACTTTTGTCTTAGCGGCGATCCATCCTCTCCTTTTTTACGTCCATAGTTTTTCTATATAAAATTACTAGCGACCCGCCCCGGACTACGCACGGGTACAATATCAGTTTGGAAACGAAAAAAAAACCTAATTTAAATTATAAATACGCTTATTATTACTTATCTAGTTTTAGTTTAGGTATCTTTTGGAGTGAAACGGGCACAGACAAGACAGACGTGGCGATTATTTTAAATTAAATTTTTATGTATATTTGTTACTAGACTCTCCGCTCCCGGCTTCGACCGTGGATATTTTCGAACAATATAAAATATAATCTATGTTACTCAGGGATATCGTAGCTTTCTATTAATTTTTAGAATCGGTTCAGTAGCTTTTGAGTTTATTTATTACAAACAAAAATACAAAAAATCTAATTTTACCTCTTTATCTCTAAATCTACTTATAACTTTGAGTATTTACCAAAGGAGACGTGAAGGGTGTAAATGACCGAACAATTTTTTCTGCCACTTTTGGCGGGGGGGGGGGGGGGAGGTAAACGCCTAGTACTAGCCCCTGTACCACTGTATTTTTCTGTCGTTTTATTGTCGCAACGGATTTTACGTTATATGATGATTATGTTAAAATACAAACATAATAATTATAATTAATGATTGGAAACACTAAGTTTGACGCTCTAGATCGCCTTTCCCGTTTAAAACATCACAATTAACTATTTTCCTAGAGCTCTGTCTCGCGACACAAAACGATACCAACGAAATCTAAGGTAACTTATTACTGCGCACCTGGTCAGTATAACTGGTCAAAGGGGGAAAAATTGGCGAAAGGGGGAGTCCGTCTATGGCCCCTCCATAGGCTTAGTACTCTATGACTTATAAAGATTACGAACGTTATTTTATTTCCTTTGGCAACACTGGGAGACTGTCCCGAGGTCCCGTTTGATTATTTTGTTTTTCTTTAAATGGCAGTGAGTGAGGGCAAATTGTAAATGTCAGATTAAATATTATTTTAGATATTTTTTCTAACGTTTTTTTAGGCAAGAAAATAACAAGGAAATCAAAATTTATAAGAAAATTATGTTTTTAGAAAAAATTGTAGTAAAGGAGTTATAAGAAAAGTGTCATCTATGCACTGAAATCCTTAGGTCATCGCACGCAGTACAATACGCAGTTAATGAAAGTGCCTGCAGTATAACGGTATCTCTGGATTAGCTGTCAAACTGGACGCCTACCTACACTATCTTCTATAAATGGTAATAGAATGGCCGATATTGTTTATGGACCATCTAGTTTCTAAACTTTAAGTACCACTCGAGAAAGTCATACAGAAAAATAAAAAAAACGTTTCAGCTTTCACTGAATACTTTAATATCTTTTCTAATGGTACGGAATCCTTAGCGCGCGAGTGGTACTCACAACTTGACCAATTTTTATTATAACAAGCAAATGACTCTACCACAACCTCAGAGTCACAAATCGCACTCTTCTACTCCCATAGTCTTTTTCCGCCAAGTCGGCGAGTCACATTTCGTGCTAATTATAAAAACAATTAAACTTACGTCGCATTCACTAGAGATTTTGTGAGAAAAATAGATAGCTTATAAAGCATGGATTTTCGTGGCTTAATTCACCAGTAGTTAGACATTTTTTTTACTATTTGGGGGATGACATAATATATATATATATGTTATCGTATACTAATCACGTATGTCTAAGGACCTCTACATGCCACGATCCTGCCGAGTTAGCATACATTTTGACAGCGACACTTTCGTTTCGGTCGAATGGCCTTGAACAGGCCAAAACGTTCATGTCCAACAAGGACCGGCCAAAGACAAGTACACGGAATTTGCCCGCACATTGTTGGGCCGGACCTCTCGGCCCCGGGCTATCTCTGGCCGGTCCTTGTTGGACATGAACGTTTTGGCCTGTTCAAGGCCATTCGACCGAAACGAAAGTGTCGCTGTCAAAATCTGTGCTAACTCCCCTGATTTCCCATCTCTTTTTCATTCACACGGATGGTGTCATTGCTTTATTGTAAATTTTGTATATTTAAAATAGCTAATATTGAAGGCATTGAAATAAAATTAGGAAGGCATTGTTTTTAGGTAAAGGATAAAAACCGTGAACAGCCTTGATCGGTGATTGGTAATTAATTCTCAACGCTGTCTGGCTAATGACATTAATCTACTAACTAAATTGATTCGTGTCTTAAAAATTTAATTGAAATTAATTTTGTTTGTATTTTTAACCGATCTTCAAAACAGAAGGAGGAGGTTCTCTAACAGAACTATGGGGTTCTGGGCTTTATTTTTGGAATAACCTAGCATAACTGATGTGAAAAAGAGAAATGTGGAAAATAGTTAGAAGCGATATGCATTATGCCAAAAGAACAAAGAATTCCGACAAAGTTCCAGTCAAGTTATATTCTGTGCTGTGGTTTTAGTCGGAAGACTACGTTAGAGTTTGGATTGGATTTCCCCTGCTCGAAAAAAAAGCACGGCACAGATTATATAGTACTCTGGTTCAACAGTAAAATAAAACATCAAATGACTTTAAAATTAAGTAGATCTAGGAATTGATGTGGTACATTACATAAGAAGCGATAAAATTATGGTTGTAGATGAAGCCAAATAGTTATATTTGTATTGTTGACCCCTATAGGAAAGTATGTATTATTCTTTACCCGATCCGGCTTCGCACGGGTAGACGTCATGTCATGGCGACCAACCCAAGCGTTCCGTCGTAACATGATGGCGATTCTGGTTTAATCCAACACCTGTTATAGTAGAAGGTGTTGTTTAATCCCGTCAGCGCTGTCATAGCTGTGATTAGTTTGTGATATCACAGTCGGCGGGAACATCTTAGCTACCGATTAATCGGTATATTGATACTATAACGTTTATTGACATTGGCGGAATTATCATAACCCTGATAGAGCCATAACACATATTTTAAATTCAGACGAACATTTTCTACGGAACCCTACTATTACGTGCTCCGATATATGCGAAATAATATTTACAATCTAGATATTAATCATAAGTGAATGCTCTTCATTTTTAATTAATACAAATTAGATTTAGTTATGTTATAGTTATTTTGTAACGATCTAAGCAGCGACATGTGAAAGTATCGAAAAAAAACACTGCAGGTGCCTTAGACCCTTGTTGGCCGGTATCAAGGGTTTCCAGCGGAAAATAATATCTTTATTTTTAGCGGAAAATAATATCTTTATTTTTAAAGCCATCATCGTCATAAAAAAAGAACTTGGTTTTGCTTCTTTCTTCACGGGGTACCCAGCGGAAGAGTAAGTCGATGGTGTTTGTGAGGCTATCCCTAACGAGTGCCCAGTTCTGTTGAGGTATATTTTAGATGGAATAGCCTCTAAGTGCTGTTTGATATTAATTATAAAAACATGGTCGGGATCGAACCCGTGGTCTGCCTAGCTAATACCAGACGTCTTAACCATTCGGCCACCGACGCACCTTGATTAAATTTCGAAAATGTGACAAGAACTCGAATGCACGGTCTGACAGCAGTCAGTGATTTTATACTCATAATAACTTACCACAGGTTTATTTATTCGTAAAAGAAGAAAGACAAACAAACAAACAATCCCACTTTATAATATTAGTTTGGAATTTAGGATAATAGATACCTACGTTGAAAGAATGAAGGATGAAATATTGACTAAAAAGGTTTATATGGCTGAAGTGAAAGGAAATGCTGGCAGACGACGACCTAGGTGTACCTACTTTTATTAAATATGGAAATATTAAAAGTACACACAATCCCCGAGCATGTATGAAAGGTATGATGAATATAAAAGAAGCGAATAAGGTATGTCAGGATCGTAACAAGACATTCGATTGTCTATGCCTACCCCTCTTAGGATAAAAGGCGTGATGATAGATAGATACGTATAAAAAGACCGTGACATTACAATATATTTTGTCAAACATTTAGGTACTATCTTAGGTAAGTTTGTTCAATGAATTTTATCGTGGTTAGAAAAATTTAAATCAAGCCATTTGCTCAGCACACAAAAAAAAACATTGTCATTTATAAGAAATATCCTCTTTAAATTTAATCCGGATCGGGATTCTAGTCGACCACCCACAAAACACAATGACAGATTTGTAAAAAATGTTACTAATATGATAACCATTTGCATATAAAATACTTTTCTTTTTATTCTGTGACAAGCATTATTATGTATTACATATATGATTTCTCATATCAATTCAATTCCAAGAATCCGTATTTTTAACCGACTTCCAAAAAAAGAAGGAGAAGGTTCTCAATTCGGACCGTATTTTTTTTTTTTTTTTTTTTTTTTTTTTTTTTATGTATGTATGTACATCGATAACTCCGCCAATTGTGAACCGATTTTCATGGTTTCTTTTTTAATCGACAGATAATTCTTTCGGATTGGTCCCATTTTTCTCTCATAAAAACTGGTTCATTAGTTCTTCAGAAATTTTGAAAAAACTGACTTTAAAAGTACATTTTTCTTGATATCTCGATAAAATAAGTACAGATTTTGACAACTTATTTTTTTAAGACATTATAATTTCTCGACATTATCTCACAGACGAAAATCGGTTCAGTAGTTTTTCAGAAATTCAGTAATTAATTTCTGTTTACGGCTGAAAATTATGTATCAGAAAAAGCCTTAGCAATTCAATAGCAATAGCAATAGTCAATTTTCGTGACGATGGTCTAGCGGTTAAATGTAATGGGGAGTCATAGGATGCACAAGCACATGGTTCAAATCACATCCACAACTTTTTTTTTTTTAATTTTTCATCAATATTTTTTTAGTTGCGATATTATTTGTCTCTCAAGGCAGCAAAATCACTTAAAAGGGTAAAATAAACCTTTTAAAAAAAAGTGCACCGACTTCAAAAATTTGCACTGAAAAGTAAGAAATAATAAAAATTTCGTCGTAGAATTTGAAGACGGTTAGTGCCAAATTAGAAACAACTTAGTTCCCAAATTCACTAATATAGACAATTCATTAGGAACCTACGATCATCAGTACTTACATACAAACATAGATAATATTGAACAGATCTTTATCTTCTTAGATATATACTTAGTTTTGTATCCTAATTTGGCACCAACCGTCTTCAAATTCTACGACGAAATTTTTATTATTTCTTACTTTTCAGTGCAAATTTTTGAAGTCGGTGCACTTTTTTTTAAAAGGTTTATTTTTAATTCAACAGATAATCCATAAGAACAGCAAAACAACACACTTTGACAGCCTTTATACCTTGCGGTGTGGCCAGAGGCATCAGTAACAGTGTCAACTTTTTGCCAGTTGTACATATTGAACAGATAAAGCTTCATGCTTGTTTTTGTAGAATTCCGTTTGGGAAGAAGTTTGTTACTGCCATTCATTAGTGTGAGACTTATTTTACAAAAAAAATAGATTTTTCAGCTGCTAACGTTGATGGTTTTATCGAGGATGATGAAATCCGAGTGCGTAAAACGGACTGCAATATTTAGATTTTAATTTATACCGGCCGTTAAACTTACAAATATTATTATTGGAGCAATTTCCCATTCAAGCAACTGTTCTTCTAGCAATTTTCTGCAACCCACTACGTAGGTAGTTGCGACATGATGCCCCTACGTTATCAATGGACGAAACAACAATTTCATCGACTCATACATTGCGTTATACACGTCATTGGTTATACATACATATCATTACATATGTATATGTAGCATAGAAGTTGGATAATACAAGCTAATTATTTAGTAGAAAGCATAAAAGCCACATTGATGTCGATTCAGAAGAAATAATGTGATCGAATTACTGACCGGGCGTTGTGAGTTACGTACTCACACCTACCTGGAATTGAACATGAGAATGATTTTATCGACGTCTAGTAAATCCCATTTCTTTTTGTAGATTTAATGATAAAAAATAGTTTAAAAGATTAACGTTTGTAAGGCTTTTAGGCGTTGATAGAGTTAGATAAACCTTCCTTAGTTTCTTGGATGAACTTAAATTGGTAGAATTTACTTGGCTAGGATTCTTATGATGCCTTTTACACTGAAAAAAAAAGAAGCATTTGTTTACTTCTTTACCCTTGCCTTACAGCTCCCGAAACCATGTTATCGGTCTCAGGGTACCCAGCGGAAGACCAATTCAAAATATTTTTGTAGTTTTTTATACTGTGGCAATAAATGATTGAAACAATTTTCATGAAAACGGAAGAGGGTTCGTATGGCCGGAAAATCCAATTGTTAGAATGAAATGTATTTTCAGGTGTTCCATATCTAAACGACGATAGTAGAAATTATGTTTGTTTGCCGTTCTTTAACTTCTTCTTTTTCTTCTTTTTATCCCATTATTTGGGGTCGGGTTCGTTTGTACGCCCTAGTATTCCCTGTCCAGGGCTGTCTGCATGTTCAGCTGTGCCCGTTCTACGGCAATCTTTGGCAACGGTTGTCCACCACATAGTATAAGGCCGCCCTTTGCCCTTCTTTTTTCTGGAATGGCCATACCCTTTTTCACAGCGTATACTCTTCGTATCTTTTCTTCAACGGGGGCAACTTTGAAAAAGCCTCTGATGTATTAATTTCTTACTTTATCAAGACTCGTAACTACCGCTGTCCACCTTGGCATCTTCATTTCATTTGTGTCTATCTTTTTGTTCATGTTTCTTCTTGATGGCACAGCTTTCGGAGCCATACATCATTGCAGGTCTAATTGCGTCTTGTATTGGCATTTGGCTATAACAGAGTACTCCACGTCTATGTCGCATCGGCAGTCAGCATTGATCCAATATATTTGAACTGATTAACCATGGGCACTGGTTGTTCCCCGATAATGATCCTCCTGTCATGTGCCGGCTGGCCATTAAAGTCGCACCTCAGGTACTCGGTCTTACTTGCGCATCTCCATTGCTGAAGGGTGGTATTTAATTTATCCGCGCATTTGTCAATGACTACAATGTCTTCCGCGTAAGAGGGGAATGAATATCTTTAGTGTTGTACTAAGGAGACGTATTGTTCTGGAATTAGCTTGCCATATCAGATTGCGGGGTATCCTATAGTAGGCCTTCTCGAGGTCTATGAATAGGTAAATTCTACCTATTGCTCTGATGTTTCTCCATGAGGATCCTTATGGTTTGGATTGCATCCGTCGTGGATTTGCCTGGCGCAAACGAACATTGATTTGTCGTCCTTTAAATTAAGTTCATATTGACAAGCTTTCCTTTCTAACGTAGGCTGGTATAACCAAGCGACGGATAAATACTTAGTAATAAAATAAAATGGAAACTACTTTTTAGGTACCTATATAATATGCGTTTGTTAATGTTAGATGGTCTTCCGTTGTATTAATATTCAAACAATACTATACTCACCACTCGCAGTTTCCGGCGATATGATGACTTATAAACCTAACAAATTATAATACATGCTTTCATTCAGTTTTAGGGTTCCGTACCCAAGGGTGGCAACGGAAACTCTATTAGTAAGGCTCCGCTGTCCGTCCGTCTGTCACAAGGCTTGGTAGGCACTTGAATTTTTCACATAGTGTGTATTACTATGGCCGCTATAACAAGAAATAATAAAAATAAAATAAAGTTAATAATTAATAATAATGCAAGAAACGTGTTTTATTCGGCGTATTTTGCTCAATCTTAATAATGGCAATACATACAAACGTCTATCTAATAATTATAATGCATACTCTTAAGTAAAACAACAAATAATAAAAACCGACCAAGTGTGAGTCGGACTAGCACTATGTTGTTCCTGCGCCATACAGCTATAGTTTTCTGATTGAAAACTATAATTTACAAAATTAATTAAGAAATTTTCTACGATCGAAGCCGAGGGCACAAAACTAGTACCAAATATTTCTCTATAAGTTTATCTTGTTTGAGTAAATAAATATTGTTTAGTCATTGCAGAGCAACAGTTTACTTAGGACTCGGTATCTACAACCCTAAGATAAACTAGCGGAAAGCAACTATTTTTTTCAATGTTCACTTTTAAGTATATATAAATGCAATGACGTCATAATTGGGAAACAAATATGTATTCATATTGTGACTTATATAAAAAAAAAAAACGTAAACTTCTCTTCTTCTTCTTCTATTCTAAATAGCCATAGTTTTTAAAACGCAATAGCAATGTTTGTTTTAAAAACTACGCCTATTTAAAAACCAAAATAATAGTAAACCTTTTAAAAAAAAGTGCACCGACTTCAAAAATTTGCACTGAAAAGTAAGAAATAATAAATATTTCGTCGTAGAATTTGAAGACGGTTGGTGCCAAATTAGGATACAAAACTAAGTAAATATCTAAGAAGATCTGTTCAATATTATCTATGTTTGTATGTACCTACTGATGATCGTAGGTTCCTAATGAATTGTCTAGATTAGTGAATTTGGGAACTAAGTTGTTTCTAATTTGGCACCAACCGTCTTCAAATTCTACGACGAAATATTTATTATTTCTTACTTTTCAGTGCAAATTTTTGAAGTCGGTGCACTTTTTTTTATAAGGTTTATTTTACCCTTTTAAGTGGTTTTGCTGCCTTGAGAGACAAATAATAACACAACTAAAAAAATATTGATGGAAAATTTGAACCATGTGATTGTGCATCCTATGCACCCCATTATATTTAACCGCTACACCATCGTCACGAAAATTGACAACTTCGTGTCAATAGCAACCGTTGCTAAGGCTTTTTCTGATACATAATTTTCAGCCGTAAACAGAAATTAATTACTGAATTTCTGAAAAACTACTGAACCGTTTGTCGTCATATGTCTGTGAGATAATGTCGAGAAATTATGATGTCTTAAAAAAAATAAGTCGTCAAAATCGGTACATATTTTATCGAGATATCAAGAAAAATGTACTTATAAAGTCAGTTTTTTCAAAATTTCTGAATAACTAATAAACCAATTTTTATGAGATAAAAATGGGACCAATCCGGAAGAGTTATCTGTCGATTAAAAAAGAAACCATCAAAATCGGTTCACAATTCGCGGAGTTATCGACGTACATACATACATAAAAAAAAAAAAATAAAAAAAAATACGGTCCGAATTGAGAACCTTCTTCTTTTTTTGGAAGTCGGTTAAAAATATGGCTTAATCCCATTTAAATCAATAACTATCAGCAATTTCAGTTGAAAATGTTGTATAAATATACTATTTTTTTAGGATTAATTGAGATTTGCCATATTTTTGCCAGAAGTAAGATGGCCGACTGCCAAGGACCCTTAAGGTCACTTTAAAAAATAAGATTTCTTTATGCCAAATTTTCTAAGCTTTGTCCTGTTAAAATCTTGTTAAATAAGATTAAATATCTAATCAAATGTATTACCTTTTTCTTAATATCTCATATTTCTGGAATCCATGTGTATCACTTTATCATTTTTAATTAAACTTCATTTTAGTTTAATATACTGTTCTTTATTACTTCCATAATTTTATAATATACAATATAATTAATTCCCAAGTCTAGGCTTATTAAAAAGAGTGAAGTGGTGCTCCGTATTCTCTGGCTACCCCCATGGAAAACTAGATGACGAATGCTCTTATAATGTTCCTTAGGTTGTCTATTTTTTTTAAATAGCTCGCAGAAAACATAATGTGTATGTGGTGTTATTTTATTCTGGTTGGACAAAGCCGTATAAACTATCTAGTATTTATTCATAGGAAGGAAAGGAGCGTTATCGTTCCATTATTGCCGATAATTTTATCTCATTTTTTCATACAACCAAATAAAAACAAAATTCCTGGGAAGTATACTGCGATAACAACTATCGGTGACTAATATCCGCCCGAATACTGCATTTTTTGACATTATTTTTGGTATGACCTGACCTTTGTATGAATGAATTTTCTAATATTCCACTATGTTTTGCCAACGTCTAACAAATCTGTCATTGAATTTAAATTTATTGGTATACTAGCTTTCTGCCCAAGTCTCCCTGTGGCCATTTCTGTGAGCCTCTTTTTAAATTTACCAGGCTAGACTCAACAGGATAAAAAATGAAAATGAAAATAAACAAAGTTTGGAAATCAATGAAACCAAATTATATTAATATTATTGTTTATTAAATTCAGGATGTGGGTTTGTTACAAGCTTTTACCTTATATTATAATTTAGTTACTTATTTAAATTTTTAGATAGTCCTTAAAATTCACTTTCTCCGGTGTATATGAAAATAAACTATAATTTTATATATAAAAATATAAAAGTTACTTTACCAGCTGATGTTATAAGTAGGTAGTTCTTTATTTTATTATTCCTGAGCTGTCTGGATAACTACACCATATATACATAAGGTCGCTGGGTACCCTGGAACCGTAAAACGGTTTAAAATCTTTCTGCCCAGGATTCGCCCGTGGAAGTTTCTGAGATATGACACAAAAAATTTCGTAACCTATGATCTCCGGCCTTCAAACGTATCTCTGTGCAAAAAATTACGTCAATCCGTTGCTCTGTTTTGACGTGAAAGAAGGACAAACAAACGAATTTATAATATTAGTAAGGATTCCTACAAATTGTAAGTGAAAATTCTGCATTGATATATTTATAGGTCCTATATATCTCACTATAGAACTCTTATAGAACCTAGTTCGAAAGTTTTATTGCTTGCCAACTGGCAGTCATAATATTGATTTAGTATATATTTTATGATTTATACCTAGCAATTAGGTAATTTAGGTATGATTTATTTCTAATTTCGTATTTCTAATTATGTATCCTAATTAATAGGTGTTATAAATGCGAAATAGTGTTTGTTTGTCATTGTTTCAGGTCAAAAGTCAAAATCACAAACTGAGCAACGGATCGGCGTTACTTTTTAAAGTGAAAACTTATTCAGGAGTAATTTTTGGTAGGGGGAAATCTTATGGATTCGCGACCTGTTTTCGCGACATGTTTTTGGCACAAGACCATGGATTGCCTGGCTCCAGTATGCTCGTGTGTCTGGGTCGGGCATCTTTGGCTGCACATTTCTGTTCTGGCCGACAATTCTTCGGTGCGGACATAGATACATTTATATGTGAAATGATCGCTAGACGGTGTTATATACTTATGAATTAAAAATCACTGTTATTCATAGTTTTTGAAGTGAAAACTTTTTTACATGCTTTCGGCACAAGACCATGGATTGCCCGGCCCGAGAATGTCCGGGCAGGAATTCGTGTACTAGCTTCTACGTATGCCTAGGTCGGGCATTTTTGACTTCGCATTTCTGGCCGGCAATTCTCGATCAGGACCGAGTTTTTTTTAATTGAAAAATTCTTTAAGCGCGAAGTAGATTTATTTTGTAGTAAAAACTTTATTCATAATTTTAAGTTTTTACATCTGTCGACAGTTATCATGATTGCCTAGGTCGGGCATTTTTGACTTCGCATTTCTGGCCGGCAATTCTCGATCAGGACCGAGTTTTTTTTAATTGAAAAATTCTTTAAGCGCGAAGTAGATTTATTTTGTAGTAAAAACTTTATTCATAATTTTAAGTTTTTACATCTGTCGACAGTTATCATGATTGCCTTAGCATGGCATAGGCCTTTTTTGCACAGATTAGTTGGAGGGCTGGATAGTGTCATAGGAAATCCTTTGGAATAACTTAAGTCACATTTCAAAAATTTCCACGGGCGAAGGAAAGCTCATTTTCATGAAATAAAGGGAACTTTATTTAAGAACTCCTCATAACGTTTATCCCATACTAATTATACTTATGCTGCAGCTATATACGCAGCTATATATATATACGCAGTAACTATATGTCTTGGAGACGAAATTAAAATTGCTTTCTAAAAATCTATATAATAAACAAAGTCCTGAAAATCCCTAATTTTTCGCGTATTTTTAACCGAGTTTGCGACTCAAATTTTTTTAAATATAATTATTTATTTACAAATTTTATTTCGTTTATGTCATGGATAATTTCAGATATTTTACATTATTTATAATTTACTTTTTTAAATAGTTTTTGACTAATATTCATACAACCGGAGTAATTTTCGTGTATTATCAGACAGGTTTTGTTGAGAAATCATACTTTCTCATGTTTCTGGTACGTGAATCTTGGTCTATTTTATCTTATCCTTGGTTATCTTATCGATTTTAATAGTAGTCAGAGATATGGACAAAATAAGTCGCGCGTAAAAACACCTAAATTTGTCTATAATTTATAATGTTCACGACATTGATTCACACTGCTATGATGCCAGTCAAAATAATGAGATATTTGTCATGTCATATGTTGTCATCAAAACTATTCCAAGAAATGAATGAATAGTATCTAAAATTTTGTAGATAACCTTGTTCAAATAAGTACCGGAGAATGGTCCAGTGTTTGGCGCTTCCTAAAAACTCGTCTGGCAATATAATCCTCTTTAGAAAAGACAGATAGCTCTGTCCCTTTGAAGTAATGCCGTGGAATGTTAATGGAACATTTATCAAAGTATTACGTGTTATATGAAAATAAGGACAGATCATTAGACTCGGTGGAAAAATAATTCATTATTATTTAGTTACTATTTATTAGAAGTAATTATTATTGTTTTAATTTTAATTTTTTTGAAGGTAACGTTTGGTCGCGTGTTGAGGTGAGGGTTATGGGTGAAACTCCTGGCTTTTCTTATACGGCTATAAGAATAGAAATTCGATTCAAAACTCGTACAGTTCCATATGCAAAACGATATACTGTGGTTCTATCGTCACGAATAGAGCATTTTGTATGGTAACCGTGTGATGATACGACTTTCCTGGCCGCTTACAAGCTGGCCATCATAAATAGCATTTATTTTAATTTTAGAACACGATATTGCTCATTTTAATTCAATATAACATTGTATGTTATTTTCAAATATCCGATGTCTGGAACCTAAATTAAAATCACAAACTGTTGACTTAGGCAGTTACTCTGCCAATTGTAAAATTTATTATATTTCTATTTTATCAACTAAGTAAACAACTAAATAAAATGTATTGAATCAATATTCAAGAACTAATATCTATGTTAATATAAAAAGAGCGCAAATAAGTATTGTAAGTATTTTTATCATACTTTGTATTGTGTTATTATTATATGGAATTTGGGCTATTTCAGTCTTATACAGAGCTGTATCACTGCAGCCAAAATAGGCTTATTGTGATCTCCCTTTTTCAGTGTTAAAGTTCACTGCAGATACCTATTTCCTTCAGGAACTTTAGTAGGCGTTTTGCAGTGATTGTTTGTACTGCAGCTGGTCTCAATACATGTTCTCCCAGGTGAGTATATCTTTTCTGCATGAGAGGTCCACATTCACACAAAATGTGCAATGCTGTTTCCTCTTCCGTTTGGCAGAATCTGCATGTCTTCGTGGAGCATAGTTTTAGATTGAACATATGACTGTTCAGTTTGCATCCTGGTTACCCCACAACACGACAACCGTGCTAGGCCCTCGGTGCTGTTCTTAGGTGCTCTGCACCATCATCCTTCGATCAATATAAATATATAGAGTAAAATAATCGCTCAGCGTGCCACGTAGTATACGCTCTGTCCATACGCATACACCGCTCTTCGTCTTGCTCTTTTGTTCCTTTTTCCGCGCTTTTGTTTCTTTCACACAGTATCACAAGTGTTTGTATGGCAAAGTTATTATAAGACAATCATCACCAGATATTATAAAACAAAGTCCCCGGCCGCGACTGTCTGTCTGGTATTATTCACACTGTAGTATAGGTTAAAAAATACTGTTATGAGGAAAAAAGTTTGAGTATGACCTCTTATCAAAAGTTAAGCTGTTGGAGAATAAATAAAAATGCATTTGGTAAAAATTAACGAAACGGAAATTCCTAACAAAATGGTGAGCCTTAGTAAACTAAACAGTTTATGGCTATATGCATTTTAATACTATAGTAATAACATTATTTATTATTATTGACATAAAAATCAGTAGGAACCATAGATTTAGTATAGTCGCGCGGGCAATACAAAAGAGAAAGCGCATAGATACGCGTATGTTAAAGCGAGACCGTTTTTTGAATACTATAACAGCCTAGCGTCAGTAGTAATTTCGCTTATTTTTGTGAAATATCCTGTTTTAAAGTGTAATTTAATGTTTAATAGACATGATTAATTATGGTTAATGCAGTGCATGGTGCAGTGCCTGGATGTAAATCATCTAAGATGAAAAATCCACAGAATTACACATTTGTCATGCACACGGATGTATTAACTTTTTGGTCTCGTTTTAATCGCGACAGTACCAATCTAGTAGAGCGTCAGCATACTACATCTATGGTAGGAATGGTCTCTCGCTGCAGGTGGTATTACAATATATCGATTGTTTAAAATTTAGTACTATTGGGTACAATATTTACTATTTTTAATTTATACAATTTTGGTGGCTAATTAGTAAACAGTATGTAGACTGCTTCTCCGCAGGGGATTAAATTGTTTTCAATAGTCAAGCTTCGGTTTATGTACCAATGAGTTACACATGGTCGGTCCTATTCAGACAAATAAAACTTTTCGATATTTACCCCAAACGAGATGGTTTATCATCGGCTAAGTGAGAAAGACTTTCCTTCCGATATTTTTTAGAGCGAGCAAAGTGGAATTTATAGACCGGCAGTGGAGACAAAGTATTTTAAATAGCAAATTTTACTCAAAGGAAATATTCACTTCTTTTTAAAATTAAGTCATCCGGGAATCGAACCTGATAAAATGTGAAAAAAGTCAACCTCTACTTTTATTAACCGATCGATTAGATCAATGGTAAGGAGCCATCTAGGCCATGCAATGTAACTAGGACATTGATTTAGTAAACGTGAGGGTCGCTGTTTTTAGGGATATCAAAATATTTGTTTGTTTGTTCGTATTCCATAGACTCTAATACTGCTGGACCGATTTAAAAAAATATATAGTAATTAAGGGCCGTTGGTCAAGGTCATCTTATAACTGTCAAAAATATGACAAATCTCAGTTAATCCTGGAAAGTTGAGTTTATTTATACAGCATTTCCATCCCACACCGTTGATAGTTGGATTTTTTAGTCTTTAGTTTTTTAATTGGATTAAGACATATAAACAGATATAGTTTTCAAAACGCAAAAGCAAAGGTCGTTTTAAAAACTACGGCTATTTGGAACCCTAAATAATACTATCAACATTTTGGGATGAAAATGTTAAGTATATAAATAACCTCACGTTTCCAGGATTAACTGAGATTTGCCATATTTTTGACAGATACAAGATGACTGTGAGCAACGGTCCTTAATAAAAATCTTTGAATGCAAGTAGTCAAATTATTATTAGATTCAGAAAGGATCATTCAATTGATTGAGTGTTGGAAACTGTGGACAAAAATGAAAAAAAAAAACACTAAACTCTCGAATTTTTATTCTGAGACTAAACACAATTAAAAAAAATACTATCCTAATCTACCAAAAATTGCCAGTAGCAAAAATTGTTGCAAAGTTATAATATAGTACTAAGTACCTACTATACTATCACTTTGTATTAAACTATCATGTTTTGCATCATTTAATATAAATTGTACAAGAAAATGTTTAATATTAATTACAAATTATTAATAGAGAAGAAAACTAGCAGTGCAACACCATAACAGTAATTACTGGTTACTCCTCGGTAATGTGGTTGGATGCAGTCATAAATTCATAATGACTTGGTCTTGGTGGTCCAGTTAGTAGGGTAAACCTTGTATGGAAATATCGGTCTTAGGATTTTGTGATTCTATTTTATGATGTACTAGCGAATCGACCCGGCTTTACCTATAGCATTTTTATATCATTGATCAGTCACTCGTCGAATAATGAACATTTCAATTATTGGTGGTTATATACACCTCGTGAACAATTTATCTATTCATGAAAACCGTATCCATGATTTCAAATCCTGAAGAATCCCAGATTTCTTATTGTTAAATTTTAGTGATATCTGGACTAAATATCATGTCATATGCAGATATTCTGGTTAAATAAAATGTTTGCAATTTTGTCAAACTAGATTTATCAAATAGAGTGGGAAGAGATTAACAGAACGGGACACTCTTTTGGTAGTTTCTAAAATCGACTAAATGAGGAAGACTTGTATTCCTATGACCGAAAACTGGTTCCTGGTTCCAGGGAGTCTACGGCTTACCCAAGATATAAAAAAAATATTCCAATTCGCATGTGGCTGTTTGGAAATCATAGTTTCTTTCAGATGACCCTGACTGCAAGTTGTACTAAAATGTGGGCTACATTCAAATTTCACCCAATATATATAATAATTGTAATTTTGTCATTGCGCGACTGCTTCGTACCTTTTTCGTAATTTTTGGTAGAGGGAAATCTTATGGATTCGCGACATTCTTTCGGCACAAATGCCGACCAAGTATTTGCCGGACCGAGAATCTCCAGGCAGTATTCTCGTATGCTTTCACGTATGCCTGGGTCGGGCATTTTTGGCTGCGCATTTTTGGCCGGCAATTCTCGGTCCGGACCGAGATTATTTAAGCACGCGTTATTCTAAAATTAAAAACCACTGTTATTCATAGTTTTAAGTTTTCACTACTGTCGGCAGTCATCATGACTGTCTATGCAATTTTTTTCTTCAGCGGGGTGCCTTACAGCTCCCGAAACCCTGGGTACCCAGTGGAAGACCAAGCCGATGGTATTTTCTTCGTACCTAGTTGTAATAAATGGACTATACAAGAAACTGTTAAATCCCCGCAACATTCAAAGCTTGTGATTAGATCGTGATTATGGCCACCGGCGGTGGATCGCGAAAGTTGTTTATTTAACATAGACAACTTTTTCATAAACTACTTGATTGATGTTATAGTCACTGCGCTGTAATTATGCATATTTTTACTTTGAACTTGACCGTTAATGTGGCGTCTCTTTTTATCGGTATTGAGGAAGAAAGAAATAGAGATATTAAAAGTTATTTGAAAGTTAGTAATCATGGTGCAAAAAGTAATAACAACGTCTCATGAAAGGCTAAATTCTAAATTTTAACAAAAAGCAGACGCCAAGTTTGAATACCTATTATAATTTCTGCAAGTTTCTACAAAATTCTATTCTAGACAAACATTGGGCCTGTCAGACAGACAATTCTAAAAACGGTTGTTTATTATTCAAAATATCTTACTATCTATCATCACGCCTTGTATCCCAAGAGGCAGAGACAATCGAATGCCATTTGTTACCATACATGTTTCGCTTCTTTTATGTTCATCATACCTTTCATACATTCAAAATAATTTCATCAAAAACATGAATGTAATTTAAACCTATTGTAGATGATAATAGAATGATAAAACAGAACGGATGAATGCGTTTGTCATATGCAATACAGATGTTGCCGCCGTACATAGTGCATACTGCACATACGCATATAGTTTTGTTTTTACAACTTCACTTTGCCTTGCCTTCGTTATCGGCCCGAAATCCTTCAGTCGATGATATGTAAGAGTTTTTAAGATGGAAATGCCTCTTAATGGTTTGATCGAATAAGTTTAAAACTGCTGTAGGGTTTGAACCAGGGTGTAGTTTTGTGTAGTCTTTATCCACCGAACGCACTTGCTTGCGCCTGAATCCAATCGGATAGTAAGCAGATATACCTCTAAAGCTATTTCTGATTTGTTCGAAAAAACTTTTGCGCCCGATATCTAAAAGTCTAGTCAAAGTTAATGGGAGATTAGTTAAATAAAATAAATAACAATAAAATAAGCCTTTTTACTGTTTTACGATGTTTACAAATAATAAGTATTAAGTATTTACAATTATTTTTACCGATTGTATGTTAAGCAATTTAAAACACATTCTTTTCTCTCTCTCTCTCTCGCTGTTCTCATCCACTCTGTACCAGCCACTGTTTTAAGGTCCAGCCGTTCACAAAGTGATGCGTTTAATTACAAACGAACAGCATTTCATTTTTTAACCCCCGACGCAAAAAGAGGGATGTTATAAATTTTGTCTGTGTATAGGTATACGTGTGTCTGTCTCTGGCATTATAGCTCCTAAAAGGATGAAAAAATTCAGTTCAAAAAACTGTTCAGCCGTTTGAAGATCATCAGCTCTTTTCTAGTCGTTATAGGGATGTAACCAACTTTCTGGTCTGATCGATTCGAAATTTAGTATCCTGTGACTTATTACAACAACATTACAACAACATGGTAACTTTTTGCATCATCTGGAAGCAGCCAAATACAGATACCCAAATTCTCGGGGTTTTTTTTTAATTTTAGTTTATTTCCTTATTTTTGTTTATATCCTTATTTCCTCCTTATTTTATGGAATTTATTTTGTCAAACCAGTAAAACTATATCTTTCGACTTTTTTCCTGCCAAAGTTTTCCTTGTACCAACCGGAAAACAATCTACATTCTAAAGAAATATTTAGTAGGTACAATTGGCCATGCTAACTTTTTGAACAGGAACGAAGATCTCAAAACCGTTTCGAGATATAAGCTTTCAGTACAATTTCTATTTATCAGATTTTAAATTAAGTCTATACTTTTTAAGATATTCAAAAAAAACAATAACCTTCATTTGACCTATGTATGACGTCGGTATGAAAAAAAATACCTTTGCCTACAAAAAAGCCTCGGAAAGAATACTACCAAAAAAGGTAATCGTCAATCTTTGAGTGACATCTTTATAAGTTTATATTTCACGTGTGATTATTTTCTTTGTTATTAGGACATGGCGGGATGAAACACTATTTACTTGCCATTTAAAAAAACTTTTAACAATTTAAATAATTATAAACACGAGTAAGTAATATAAACAAGAGTAATTTTTAGGTTAGTCGGCCATGACTGACGTTTGCTTGACGTTAATTTGATTGACTGTCACTTTTTTATGTATAGTGGCCAAGATTATTTAATCCTGTTCCAATTCTTGTGACGTCACGTTTACTTTTCGCGGGTAAAATTTGTAAAATATATTAAAAATAGACGCAATGGATAAAAACAAAAATATCGAAATTAGTTTCTTAAAATGGGGTATATTTTCAAAATAAATTATAAAAAAAGTATATCATAAATATGTAGCATGGCCAATTATGTGTTTTCATTACCACTCATATCACCAGGACGTTTAAGGTCAAACAGTTCTGATTAATTTTATTTGCCCGTAATTTAATATAAACACAGATCACCATTATGAAATCTGCTATGACCTTATACTGATAACGATAACCTAAGCTAATAATAAAACGATTTCAATATATATTTTAAATTATCGTGATTTTGGATATACTTGGTATCTAGGTAATTATATGTCTGCGGCTAGTAACAATTTCAATTGGTGTTTAATTACACTTTTTTGGCCTGCATTGAACCAGCCTCCTTAGACAATGTACATACGAACGCTAGTATTCTATTCTCTCGGAAATAATAATATTATATGCAGAGACTTAGAGAGATTATAATAATAATTATATGAAAAGTATGCAAAGCCCATAAGAAGCTCAATTTATGCATTTTAAGTACATAAATAATAAAAAAATCTGAAAACAACAACCGAGCATAACCTTAAAAAGTTAGCTGATCGACCAAAACCTTATAGGCATTTTTTCAGCGTTATCTACAGGGTATAGGCAGACGCTAACTTTGCGTTCACGAATGACGCTAATTGAAGACAAAATGACATAAATTACGCTTCGTTTTCTACAATCAGTTTATACTACTCGACAGAGTGAAGGATAGTTTCGTTAGGTCACATTTAAATTAAAGTTATCTATTCTACATTCTATTATAGAATAGTCCTACTGTTCAATTCAACATTTTAATCACTGCGCTACCCAACTCTATGTTTACTCATTATTTACCGTTTTATTAAATTTATGTTTCCTTCTTTGTATTACGAGTTAATATTCACTTATTGAACTTTCAATGTCATGGCCAAGTAAAAAACTGCCAACAATACTTACATTTGAGGTCGATATTTGACCTTTAATAAAAATAATACGAGTAGGTACCATATTTTTATAGAGAAGCTGAAACGAATTTTGACCCATATTCAAAAGGGCTTTCTAACACCAGTTGCCCATAACCATTACCTATTATCTATTGCGTTATTGGTCGTAGATTAATTAAAAAAAAAATGAAAGCTTTTATAATAATTATGTAAAATCTATTACACTTTTCAAATATATATATATGTTGGTCAAAAACAGTTTGGTATTCTAGGTTGCAATAAGGAAGTTGCATACAATACCTATTTCTTTAAAAAATGAGTTTTAGTAAAGAGGTTACTCGCCATATAATAGAGGTTTCAATAAATTCAGCAAAGAAGGTTTGCCAAAAAAGGTTTGTATAAGGAGATTTTAGCAAAGAGGTCGCTCGTCGAAGAAGGTTTGCAAAAAAAGGTGTGTATAAGGAGATTTTAGCAAAGAGGTTGCTGGTCAAAGAAGGTTTGCAAAAAAGGTTTCTAAGGAGAATTTAGCAAAAAGGTCGCTCGTCAAAGAAGGTTTGCAAAAACAGTTTTCTATATGGAGATTTCAACAAAGAGGTCGTTCGTCAAAGAAGGTTTGCAAAAATTTTCTCGCAGTTAGATGACCATCGTGCCACATTACCAAGTCGAAGGCAGTGGCCGGCGTTGGTGCGGAACGGTCACCCGAGATGACCACGAGCTCTCGTCCTCATATTACGTCCATAGATAACCTATACAGACAAACTATACGAGGCTTTCGATCTCAAAATATTTATTAGATATAGCCTTAAAAATCGGCTAAATGACGAAAACGTGTCTTCCACTGGGAACCCTAAAACAGGTGACACAGGTGACATGGTGTGATACTTTGTAAAAATCATTTTATACAGAGGATCATTACAATTTCGATTCTGTCGATTTGGGGATCATGCGCCCTGTTACAAGACCTCAATGACTTTTTTATATTATTTTTTATTTTGAACTAGTTTTCCACCCCGACTTCGCTCGTGGAGCCCAATCTGTGAGCCCAATTTACTTTCATCCCCTATTATGGTCTTGAGTTCATACTTTCAGTTTGTTTCCGAAATTTTCAATTTTCCTGGCAACTTTTAAAATTATCCAATACGGTCCAGGCGTTCTCAAGTGTTGCGCTTACCAACAAACCACACTTAACTGGTTTTAATTTATATTCCATAGATTACTTTTAAAATTAAAATGGTATAATTATACAAGTAAAAGGAAAACAAAGTTGCGGTTGCGTTCGACAATAACATTTCCCGATTTTTTTCGATTGCCTTATACGAATAGAAATGGAATTCCCATTCCTATTGCTTACTAAATGATAACAAAAGTGATTGTAGCATAGAAAGATCTATTAACAATGCAGAAACAGAGAATATGCATTATACAGACGGCCATTTTCACAGAATAAATGTGTACAAGCAGAAAGTAGTCGGTACTACCATCTAGTCACGATATAGAAAGGGGTGTGTGATAGTATTGGGGCTACTATATAAAGTCTAATAGCAGTATGGAAGTAAGTGAAATCTCTATGATGGATAGGCCGTGTCGCGATCTATCGGGTCGACCACCCGCGACGCCTCGTCCTATAGCGGGCCTTAATCTGTCTTCCAAGCGAACAGAATTGGATGATTTCAATTTTAAGTCAACATCCTCTGTTTGTGTATGAAATGGATGGACAATGTAGAGTCTGCGATAAAATATGATCACTGTTTTGGATTAGAGACCATTTTGTTACTATACCTTTAAATGAAGCGGAAGAGTTTGTTTGTTTGAACTCGCAACTACTAGTCTGATTTGAAAAAATATTTTTGTATTTTATCGCCCAGTTCTTGAGGAAACTAGTAACGCGGACATAATTAGTTAATCTATACTAATATTATAAAAAGGAAAGATTTGTATTTTTGTATTTTTGTGTGTATGTTTGTAATAAATAAACTCAAAATCTACTGTGCCGATTTCAAAAATTCTTTCACCATTGGAAAGCTACATTCACCCTGAGTGACAAAGGCTATATTTTATTTTCAAAAAAATTAGGGATCCTTACTAAAACTCCAATAATGTAGGGTAGGGTAGGGTTTTATTTAATAGTGAAAACTGCAACTAATTCCGTTTATTAGTTTTTGCGTGAAAATTTCACAGACAGAAGACCGGGAAGGTTTAGGGAAAAACTTAGACCCAGAAATTTTTCATGGCGTATGGTGTCTAATCCATCAGAGATAAAACAAAATGGTGTATAAAAGAATGGTGTAGAATAAAATGATCTATAAAAAAGTCCATGGTAGCATATATCTATGTCTAATCTTTAAAGTGAATTTTGTAAATAAATAATTAATTAATAAAAAAATTGTGTTACTAAACATTTTCATTCCGTTATCAACAAAACGGTGATTGAGAAGATCTTATGTTCAGTAACTACGATCTAAAAATAAAAATAAATGAATCAATTGAATTAAAAAATTATACTAAAAATAGACATAATGCAAAATTAATTGATGAATAAAAATAAGAAGTTTATCGTGATCATGACAGGCAAATAAAGGTTTTCTTGCAACAAAAAAGTCACGGAAAAATCTTTTGCACACTCGTAGAATTCGTATTATTTTCGTGTACAGATTCATATCCATTTTTTGGCATATAACTAGTCGAATATTCTAGTGTGTACTTTAATATAAAATAATTAAAACTAATACGAAGAAAAATACTAAAACCAATCTAACTTTTTTTAATCACGGGGTTGCCTTATAGGTCCCGAAACCGTGTTACGGTTCCAGGGCACACAGCGGAAGACCAAGTCTCCCTCGTTTAGTCGATGGTATTTGTGAGACTATACCTAACAAGTGGCCAGTTCAGTTGAGGTATATTTAGATGGAAAAGCCTCTAGTGTGATTTGTTGGATTATGTACACGGGTACAAGGCCGGGATCCGGAATCGTACCCGTGGTCTGCCTAGTTAATACCAGACGTCTTAACCACTCGGCCACCGTCGCAGTCTATCTAATTAGGTCATTTAATTTTATAATAAAGAGGGCTGATTCCTCGCTTAACGAATCAGCATCGCGATTCAGCGGGAAATGCAGTCAGTATTCTTGTCACTATTCCACGCAGACGTTTATTTAATTATTTTTAATGTTTAGGTTTCATTTTAAGGAGTTTTATATTGTTGTGTGTAAATAAAAAAAAATTAGGGATAGGTGTGATGCAGATCTTAGACCTTTTCCATTTTGAAGCAGAGTATAGATACAAAGTTATATGTCCCTTATCTCCAAGTACTTTGGTCCGATTAGATAAATATCTTTGAATGTTCCCACGGAACTCTAAAACTAAAGACATAACGGACAAATAGCAATGTCTACCAAGTTAATGTTTGTGACATTGTAGAGGTTATCTCTGCTTGCAAAAATATATTTGTCTCGAGATAATAGCTAATGTAGACTGATATTGATGTTGAGAACAGTTACTTGACCGCAAATTATTTTACTTTACATTGACCACTCGCGCAGAATTATTTGATAAGAAAACAACGGTATTTGGATCTTTTTAATTTTTTGGGTTGATAGAAAACGATTATCCATGACGGTTACAAGAATCAATTATTATTTTCAGAAGAACACATGAGGACGTCGCCGGCTTTACGTGCTTTCCGAATCTCTATATATTATTTTTCAAGAGTGTTTGTGTTGTTAATACTTCATCCCCTTTAATGACGAAAAATAATCAAACAAATCGAAAGTTTCTTTTAAAATTAGACTAATTTATGTACCTATTTTGTAAAAGACACAATCTGTTAGAGATCACTTGAACTAACGGTGCGAAGTTTTCGGACGGTTCATGTAGTACTTACATTAATATATCTACTATAACATAACTCATGGAGTAGAAAAGTAATTATTTATCAAAAAATAAATTTTCCCGGCGTAATTAGATATTTTCTTGGGGCATATGCATATCTCACTTTCCAGCCCTCCAGCTATCTCTGTGCTAAAAATTCCGTCGGTCCGTTGCTCCGTCTTGGCGTTATAAAAGTATAAACAAATAAACACACATGCATGATTATACCTCAATATGGGCGTTGATCACTCTTTAAAAACTTTGCCTAAATGAAGAACATGTGTCTCAGCTGGGTACTCTGGGGCCGTCAAAATGCTTCCTGAAACTTTAAAGCCCTAAGGCGATAAAATAAAAAAATCTCTTACAATCAATCTCACGATCCCATTCATAATAATTTAATTAGCGATTGGCCTAAAACAGCCAATTTCAGTCAATAATTGAAGAAGCCACTCACGGCAAAATAGTAATTTGCCATGACACGCTACTTACTCTATTTCTACTAAATCTATTTGAAATACATTGAAGCTTTTATTGTAAAATATTTCTTGTATTATTTGTAAAACGCGCAATGTATATGTTAGAGACGAATTTAGCGGATTATGAAAGACCGTCTGGCTAAAGTCTAGTCGGAACGGCAAGCCCACTTTCCCAATGTTCTTGTTAATTTTTTTTAAAGCGGTAACAATGAACTTGTGGCTGTAATTCTCGTCTCGATTCGACAAGACGTTATTATATTTTGTAGGTTAATTATATCTTAATATGTATGGTCTCATATAGATAATGAAGTAGGCGTGGCTCGTCTGATACAAACTGTGATATGGATATCATAATATCCACGTTATTAACTCGCTACGGCAACGAAGTGTCAATAGCATTAGAGATAGAACTTTAAAAAAAGTTTACGACAATATCTTTAAATAATATTATCAATTAAAATATAAAGAGAGAAATATAATAACATTAAAATACTTTAAAAATATATATTTAATAGCATTTAGATGGTAGGTACTTTATATCTACTAGGAAACAATATTTAGCAATAAAAAAATACTGTAAAACAGTTTTGTATGGAATAATAATAAATATTTATCTATATACACGCCTTTCAAACCAAGAGGGTTAGGCAGAGACAATCGAATGACATTTGTTACTCATCCTGACATACCTCTTTTGCTTCTTTTATATTAATTATACCTTTCATACATGCTTGGCGATTGTGTGTACCTACTTTTAATATTTCCATCTATTAATACATTTTTTATATGTTCAATTAAAGTACACCTAGGTCGTCCTCTGCCAGCATTTCCTTTCAATTCAGCCATATAAACCTTTATCCATCTTTTATCTTTCATTATTTCAACGTAATAATAAAAAAATAGTAATTTAAAGATTGGCTGATGGAAAATGTACCATGATGATGATAATAACGCAGAACTTAACCCTTTGATGAAACTAAAACAGATTCTTAGTATAAAGGTTCATCAAAATACATTCAGCCGTTTCCGAGCGTATTCTGAACAAACATTCGGACAGACAGATGCACAGTAAAAAATTCAAAAATGTATTAATTTTGAAATCCCAAACAGACACTTGAACTTTATCTTAAAATTAATAATTGTTGACGTAATAAACTTATACCAAATAATATTTCGAGATAGATAAGTAGTTTTTGTCAGAAGTTGAAGGAAAAATATGTGAAGAAAATGTGAGGAAAAATACTTGTTTTTCTCGAATCCGGAAATTATGTCAGAATAACTTGTTTTTTTGGGACAACGGTTATTGTTAGAGACGTATCTATTTTATTGATCTGTCCAGATTTGTGAAAATATATTTTGAATGTCTCAAGGCCTTGTGGCGAAAGTACCTACTAAATATTAGAGATGGCCATATTTAATTATATTATTTTGAGAAAGACGGACGGAAGTTTTTATTGCCCTCCGAAGTACAAGATGTTGACAAGTGACTTTATGAACAGGATTGATGCTACTTATTTTACTAATATTATTATCAAATGACGTCTAAACGGCTAAAAGAATGTGGATGTATCTATCTATATATATATATCATCACGCCTTTCATCCCAAGAGGGGTAGACAGAGACAATCGAATGCCATTTGTTACAATCCTGACATACTTGTTTCGCTTCTTTTATATTTATCATACCTTTCATACATGCTCGGCGATTGTGAGTACTTTTCCATCGATCAATACATTATTTATATGTTCAATAAAAGTACACCTAGGTCGTCCTATACCAGCATTTCCTTTCACTTCAGCCATATAAACCTTTTCAGTCAATCTTTAATCCTTCATTCTTTCAACGTGTCAAAACCAAAAAAATGTGGATGTAAATTACAGAAATTTATTTTATTTAACTGACCCCAGGAATTACATTCTGGGTCTACATGAATCATAAATAACGCTTCGTCATGCTCTAAGTTAGACATATTTACAAATGTTTCCTAATTAACCGTTGGGCCATTTTAATGTGTTGTTTTTACGGGAGCTATAATTAAAATTTACATAAAATATTGGATACGCTACACTAAGTTATATTATACTTGCTATCGGTCCCGACTCGGCTTGTGGCAATGTTTGAAATATGACATAAGGATTTCACCCTAAGATTTCCGGGATAAAAGTAGCCCTTTAATAACTTTTTTTTCAACTACCTCTGTGCTAAAAATCACGTAGATCCGTTGATCTGTTTTAACGTAAAATAAGACCAAAGAAACAAATATTAGTTTGAATTGTGTAAATGTAAGCTGTATCTCCGTTCCAATTAACATGTCGATAGATTTCACGCGTATTCTTAACAGTTTAAAAAATACAATAGAAATTATTAGAAGAAACATGAAGGTTATTTAGTTTAAATGGACTGTTCATCACGATATTTCCAAAAAAAAAAATTTTATGAGTTCGATCCCGGATCCCGGCCATGTACCAATGGGTTTTTTATAATTAAAAACTTATGTACCTACATAATCCGACAAACCTCACTTAGAGGCTTTTCTATCTAAATATACCTCAACAGAACTACCTCACAAATACCATCGGTTAAAAGTACAACTCGTGAAAAAAGAAAAAGAAGAATGTATTTTAGGAAAAAAAAATTAAACTTGAGTAAATGAGCAGTGAAACGTAAACGCAGAAATTAATTGTATGGCCTCAAAGATATCAAAATTAAATACTTTATTTTGGTATTTATTAAACCTCTTCCCAAACAGAGCCCCTCAGAAGCGTTCAGAAGTTAGTTAATTTCACACCATTCTTGATATAGCAACATTATTTTCAACTTTTACATTTTGTGTCTGCATTTTATATGAAAGTAGAATGGATACTCTGTGTTATTCACTGATACATTCACTAAACTTATTTGGGGTGTCTTCGACTATCTCTTTTGTATTGTCATTAAAAAATTCCATCCCCAAAGCCTTGAACTCGTTTCAATAGGTCGTAAGTAATAAAAAAATGTTTTTATTTTGTCTACCGTTCGGAGGAAAAAAAATAACTTGTCGACTGTTCGTACGCAGTAAAATTGTATCATTTGATACAAAAACGGTTTAATTTTTTTTGCCACATGTCAACATGAGTTAAGATTATCTAATAGAATTGGACATTTCTGGGTCACTTATTGGATGCATAATAATATGTTTTTTATTACAGACTAATGAATGGAATACAATATTAGAAATCGAAAATTAGATATTTTAACAATAACTTTAATTATTTATTTATTATTTAATTATAAAAGACAAATAAAAAAAATTTGTAAATATTGTGACCTTTTAGTCTATTCTGTCTATAACAGAATTACACAAGCTTACGTAACAAAATATTCAAAGTAATAATCAGTTAGATTCAGAGTTCCCCTGAGCAACGGTTCGACGTGATTTTTTTACACAGAGACAGTTTGAAGGCTGGAGAGTGACATAGACGGAAATCCTTCGGGATAAATTCAGCAATTTCCACGGGCGAAGGTGGGGCGGAATCACCACCTTCTATGCGGAATCAAAACTATTATTTTAGTTTTAAAGTGAAACTTCTTAGGCGGCCATTCGATAATTTTTAATTGGACGAGAATTGAGAGCGAAATTTCAAGGACGCGTCACGTTTATTTATTTAATTTATTTATTTATATATTTGGGAAACAAACAGTATACAGAATAACAAATTTCATACACAACATTAATAATACATATTAACCAACAAGGTTTCCACACAAGGTTTAGGAACATTTCGTTACATGAAAGAGAAGAAAGATATAATCTAAAGCCTCTTGTACGCAGTGGACCAAGGCCATTTCGAGTGTAAACACGGCCTAGATTTTTTTTTATCAATAATGACTTTTATTTTTTAAGGAGTTTCACTTATATCACCTGCTCGCGCAATTTCTTTGTTTTGCAGTTTGTCTGATTATGTTAGTATGTTTTTATTAAGAAATCCATTGCTAAGAGAAGACAGAACTGCGAATTTCCAAAAAAATACATAACATTGGACTACTCAAATATCATTTTGATTAAATGATTAGATTTTAAATGGTTTATTTCCTTTAATAGGGGGTCGAGGAGCATTTAGACCTTGAATGGCTATTAAATTAGATCTGCAGAACTCGACACGGTTTCTGCAACTTCAACTAGCGGAAGGCGGAAGTGCCGCTATATATAGACGACAGTATAAAAGGACATTTGACAAGCGGGACATTATGTCCTGGTGGTTCCCTCGGCTTCTAATTGTGTCCTGCAACCAAGGTCGACGCAAACGACCGACAATTCTAACTACGTATACCAATGCGAAGATTGCTCCTAAAATACGGGTGGTAAGGTCAGAAAAATTGGTCCGTTAGCAATATTGGCAAGAAATCTCTTCTAATATACAAATGTAGTTAGTCCATTGTTGGTTGAGATGTACAGGAATGCCCTAAGCTCGATATGCTTGATGTTATAAAGGTATGATGAATATAGAAGAGGTGAAAGAGGTATGTTAGGATTAGTCCATACCTTGGGAGATGGCGTGTTGATAGAACACCATACAATTTGGTATTTGTATTTAAAGAAGAAACAAATTTCGTGTGCCTATAAGATGTTCTTGCTAAACAATAAATTCTTTTTTTTTACCTTTTTTGTCACTGGACCGATTCTTTCCAAAATTATTGTCTCCGAATACGAAAATTGCCTATTTTTCCATTATGTTAAATATATACTATATTATAAAGAGGTAAAATTTGATTATTTGTATTTTTGTTTGTCAGTAGTTTTTGAGTTTATTCATTATAAACTCAAAAACTACTGAACCGATTCTAACAATTCTTTCACCAATAGAAAGCTACGATATCCCTGTATGACATAGGCTATATTTTATATTATTTGAATATATCCACGGGCGGAGCCGGGGGTGGTAGTTTATAAAGAAGTTTCACTTCTTACGCGTCTACAGTAATACATGTTTGCCAGCGAATAATGTAAGGTTCTACTTTCTACTCTGTTTGTAAGAAGATCTACTGATCCTATGAGAAATCTTCATCTTATCATATACATAGGTATTTAATTGAATTCCAACAATATTATTTATGCGTCCAGTACTCTCAGACCGTCCAAGAGGTCCGGCTTTATTTCATTATGAAGATTGATTGCAACAACCGGGATTATTTTGTCAACAATACAACAAAGTTTAACCTTTCACAATCGAAAAGGGCAAATTGTATTTGTGTGGAACATATTTGTGTATGACAACGTGGTTCACAATACAATTAAATTCGACAAAATGTACAAATCCTCAACGAAGCTACCATTCGTAAACCTCAAAAAATATAATCATCGCTGATTTTTTTATTCGGGGTCGGTAACACGGTTTCCGGGAGCCGTACGACGGTTGTCAATGATCGCGTCTCTATGAGAATAAGAATTTTTCATTATACATCAATATTCATTTTACCATGTCTTGTAATACTGTTTAGTTACTTTCCCATGCATTCTTCTCCTAAACTTTTTACTTAAATTCACTTTCATTGCCTTCATTTTAAGTTCCTCGTTCATTATCGACAACATCTGTTATTGTAGCTCTCCTACGGCGTTATGTATAAAAGACATCTTGTAACTTGTTCAGTTTCAAAACCTAGCAATCGCAATTGTTTGCCGTCCATGCTCTCTTCAGCTTACCGTAATAGTATATCAGAAAGTGTATAGTATAATTTTCCCCTAAAAAAAGTTCACACAATCGCCGAGCATGTATGAAAGGTATGATGAATATAAAAGAAGCAAAAGAGGTATTAGTAGCAAATGGCATTCGATTGTCCCTGAATCTTATCTCTTGGGATAAAAAGTGTGATGATAGATAGATAGATAGTCGTACCTACTCCATTCCGAAAACGAAATTGATGATATATGTAAATCTTACAACATATGTCATCAATACAATCGGCAGACGAACTAATTAATGTCGTATTATAGAAAAGTGGACTGCCTTTGTCTACACCACAGCCACTAGCAACCTTGGGCCCTTTAAACAAACGTGAAAATACATCTCTATATTGTTACTCTCGTTGCAATAGGTGCATTACATTAGGTACATTAGACTTACCACTTGTCTTATTGAACATTTATTGAAAAAGCCCCCAGGCCCCAATAATCAGCAAAAGCTTTTTAGTATCACATTACTTTCACAGTCACAATAATTTAGACTACACTATTTCTTCTAAGATATTAGTACCTAGAAATTCTATTTACAATCATAACGTATAAACCAGTCGAGGGAATGAAATTTCCTTACACTCTGGAATAAAGAATAGCACCTTCTAAAGCGATGCTATTACGATAGACTTGGAGGTGTACAATCAAAGTGTCAGGCCCTAAAACTTGCGTAGGACTACCGCCTACTGTGGGACATGTTCACATAATTTACTATGTTTTAATGCACCTGTTACACGTAGCTAGTATGATATTGTTTTAATCTTTTGTGTTTTATGTCTTTTGAGTCTTTCAACATAGAAGACTACAATAACACTTGCTTAATTTTGTTTAACACCTTATGGATCTTCTTAATTTTATTTATCTTCGACACTTTCTGATTTTAACAGAGCATCCATTATACGTTCTGCTTGAAGGACCCTATTAATAGATAATTATAATCTTTATTTGGGACCATTGCTTCTGATTCTGATTCTGCTGTCTAATATATTGTGTGTAACCACGTATAAATTGGCACTTAGATTAGAATTCTCTTTTCTTTCTTCACTGGTTGCCTTACAGCAGTTATAGCTCCCAGTGTTACGGTTCCAGGGTACCCAGCGGAAGATCAAGTCTCCCTCGTTTAGTCGATGGTATTTGTGAGGCTATACATAACGAGTGGCCAGTTCTGTTGTGGTATAATGAGATGGTGTGGTGGCCTCTAAGTGTGGTTTCTCGAGTACATACATTTTTAATTAAAAAAACCATTGGCCGGGATCCGGGATCGAACCCGTGGTCTTCACCACTCGGCTACCGAAAGCACCCATTTAATAAAAATAATAATAAATTTTTGTTTGCAGAAAATTAATAGAACCATCCCATCAGATGTTAACGATCTGCGAACAAAGATTTTACGATCAAATGTGGACAAGGTGGTGCACTATCACTGCACTGGAGTGAATCTACTCGTGCACACGTTTACGATTTATGGTGCATTTGTCGTCGCCGACATCCGCCATGATTTAATACCTATCTCTAGTAGTATAAAGCATTTCCCGCTACGGGGCGTCCTATGGAATACATAAGTAATTTTTGTATGCATGGCTCTATGGTAGTTCGTGTAAAGAAAGCAATATAAATAGATTGGTGATCTATCTTTATTAATATTTTAATTCAGATACGACTTTTATTGAAACTTATATTATGTATTGAGAAATGTTTTACAATTCAGATACTGTACAGATATTATTATTTCTGGGTCTAAATGTTAAAAAATTTATAATTTATCTATTTGTGTGATATATTTCCACCAAATTCAGGGGTTATAAAAATGTGTATGGATTACAGGGCACCCGGTGGAAGACAAAGTCTTCATCATTTAGCCAATGATTTTTTTAAGCTATACCTACCTAACGAGTGGCCTGCAGCTTTTTTGAGGTATATGTATATAGATGGAAAAGCCTCTTTGTACGGTTTGTCGGATGTAGGTACATAGATTTTTTATTATAAATGTACCAATGCATGTTCGGATGTAGGAATCAAACCCGCGACTTTTTAGTTGCGAGCCGACGTCTTACCCACTCGACCACCAACACCCCCTAATTAAATAGAAACTTGGCATAAATATTACTTAATAATGATATACTACCATAGTGTTTTTTAGATATTTCGATTTTCTTTCGCTCTTAAAAATCTCAATCAATCCATGATTATCAAACAAGAAAATCCTTTCAGTTATTATTGAGTAGCTTCAAAATAATTTATAACTATGTTAGGAATGAAATTAAAAATGTATAAATAAACACTATAAATTCACCCTCCTAACAAAATTCACCAATTAGTAAAGTGACGAAATCTTGGAGGCAATAAATAAAAGTTCCCCTACTGCATAAATAAAGAAATGAGCATAATGACTTTGTTTATATCATGCTACAAATTTTCTTCACTGAATTAAACATGAGTATTAAAATATTGTTCTTACTAGACTGAACGTGAGCATAATATAATTAACGAGAGACCCCATCCCCGGCTACAACAATTTGAATACCTACGTAAATTCACTTATCTAGAGATAGATACATGCTACATTGGACTTTTTTGTAGATTATTTTATTCTACACAATTCTTTCCTACATCATTTTGTTATATTTCTGACGAATTAGACAGGATACGCCATAAAAACTCTTATATGGACTTGAAACTGGAAGGACCCGGCTTCAAATCTCTCTCGTACTAAAAATGCATAGCATGTTAAAGAATTGCCATCTTTAAGTTATTTTAAGTTATCGAGAAAATTTTCACCAATCATGTTTTCATCCTACACAATACTAGATAAAATCCTCTAGTTTTCGATGCCCAAATTGTATGTTCATAGCATTCGTAAAATTTGGGAATTTCAGTTTAGCAATCAACCAAAATTATTCGTTCCTCCTCTTCTTTGCTAAAAGTGGACGCTGTTACTGGTGTCACAGGTCACATTACAAGATGGAATATTGTCATGAAAACCATCACGGATGCCACGGCGGAGAATCGTGTTACTCATCAGGGTACTCCGGAAAAGATGACTCACGCGTTCATATCTCGACTTTGTTGTACTTTCATTACCTGCAAATTTATTTTTTGAGGCTACCAATACCAATTATGTTTAGTTATTTTGTGATTAATATAAAAAAAGCGAAATAGGTATGTCAGGATCGTAGCAATTCGATTGACTCTGCCTACCCTTCTTGGGATAAAAGACGTTATCAACTTGTCGTGTTTTCAGAACGGACTTTTCAGACTTCTGAAAAAAGATAATTAAGGTCATTGTTCTAGTCACATTAAGTGCATGCCAAATGTGGGCTTTGTTACCAGTGTCTGTCCACATCGTAAGATTTGAAGGTCGTGATGGTACGTACTAAGTATCTGTTCTTATAATTGCAAAGTAGAACCTAGTGCTAAATATATAATGCTATTATAATTACCTATAATCTTCAAATAGTTATAATAATAAGTTTCCGGTACATTACCACAATATCGCCATGTTCCAATTCACATGTTACCGATGATGCAACGAGAGAGCACACGAATGTAAAGTTTGTCTGTCTTGTTAGTTGTCTACTGTCAAAACATGTAGGTTATATTTTGAAAATCCTTAGTCAAATTATAAAGAATTTAAAAAAAACAATACGTGCGTGTGGCCAGAGACACTAGTAACAGTGTCCACTTTTTGCCAGTTGTCTATATTGAACAGTACAGCAAGCCTATTGCTGCACTTAATGGACCTAGATGTGTCAGTCCTTTAACAGACGTAAATATCTGTTATTTTTAGAAGAAGTGCTGTCGCCGGCTTTACTTGCCCTCCGAAGCGAGGACTCGATTAAAGCACATATTCTTAAAGAAAATTGTTTATTTTATTTTATACTAGCATTCCGCCCCCGGCTTCGTCCGTGGATATTAACGAACAAAATAAAATATACCCTATACCTACCCCTACCCCTACCCTATGTTCTAATTCATTACTGATATATTTATCGCCTTTGAACCCCAGAACTCTACTGAAGTACAGTTGTTTATATTTATTTATTCAGCAGAAAAATTTAGATGAAATTCAAAACCAAAAATCGCAACCGATTAGACGTGATGCATGATATGTGACTTGCCTTGTCCAAGACAACTTCTCAATCTAATTTGCTTATTGAGCAGAAGCAACAGCAACACTACTGTAGTAATAAATAAAAGTTTGTTGTTTTTCCAAAATATCTTGTAATTCTTTCCCTACAATTAAGAGGATCGTGTAGCTCAGCGTACGCAGCGAAATAGGTATTTAGAAAATCATATTCTGTCTCAAGCCCGCTCTTCCCACGGGCATCAGTGCGACAGAGAACACTGCAGCTCGTGAGTGTTCGTAGGTATGTTCTTCGTTGAAAATTGCGTTTTGGGGGAAAACGATTTACACCTACTAAACTATAACGAAACCTTATAATTTTGGTGTCAAACGTTTTAGCAGATTATAATCTACGTACGTACGTTTTGCTTTTTTTGAAATTTTGCTTTGTTTCTCAAATACAGACGGTTTATTACGAGCAAGTTATGAACCAAAAAAACCGAGATTTGAGGGGCTTATAACTTTTGACCTATTACGAATTTTGAAAAAAGGAAAAAATACGTACGTAGTTTTTCATTATGTCAGTAACATATTACAAAATCGTTAAAATTAAATGATATTTAGGCGTAGTAAAACGTTTTCTCCGTTTGTATGGACATGGACGCGGTACACTACACTCTTAAATTTGGAAGTGGTCTGTCAAATTTTTTAATTTTGAAAATGGTCCGTGACTACAAAAAGGTTAAGAAACCCTTCTTTAGCCTAAAGTTAAAAACAAAATTAATAAAAATAAAAATAATATTCAGTTACTACCCTATACAATAATCTCAAGACTTTTGTATTGAAACTGCAGAAAGCCCAACTGCGACAGCTTGAAGCCGCCGGCTGTTATGGAGGCATATAGTCATAAAAATGCTACGGAACCTTATTTTATATTCTTGCATGTGATTGTTTTGAAAGAGGAAATATCTTTACCACTTTGAGGTGCGTACTTCCTTACCATAGACACTGTTTTAATTTGATTAAGAATGCGTGAATTGATATTAGGCTACAAAAGGGACTACAAAGAAATGTAAACCGTTTAGAATCAGTCACGGAGTTTCACAAATACTACAGTTGTTCTAATGAGGAGAAAGTATTTGTTACAATTTTTTATATAGGAAAAATAAACTATGGATCATGCCAGTATCCTAACATAATATCTCTCTTGACCTAAACATATATATTTACCCGTGTAATTTTTTGTGTATCATGTCTCGAAAATGTATTATATTATGGTTTCTTCCTACTTCTAATTAGTAACTATAATTAATTTATCTATGATTTTAATATCTAATAGCTAAACTATCGTAGTTTTATATAAATAAATTGCTTTTGGATTTTTTTGCCTGTGTCTATATTCTAGCTAGACTATGCTGTATTATAGTTGTATTTGCTTACATTAATATATGGTTTCGAAGATAAAAATTGAAATATATGTAGGTATATTTTAAGTATTGATTACATACCTATCTGAAAAAAATATTTTTCTTCTTCACGGCTTGCCTCCTTACTGAAGAATTATTTTAATCACATAACTGAAAAATTAAAATATCGGACAGATATATATATAAAATCGTTAAAAGTTTCTCTGTTTTCATTGTACTGTCCGACTCGCACTTGACAATTTTTTTATTTGAAATATTACCGTATAAATTACTTTATCAGCGGCCGCTGATCGGGTGGTAAAGGATTTTGACAACGTGCTGTTGGCAATTAGATTTTTTGTGGTTCCTATAAAACTGTATGTATCATTCGGGAGAAAGTGCCATTCGCAATTCGTGTGCTTTAATATAATTATTATTGCACATTTTCATCCCTTGGTGAAAAATCTATTATTAATACTGAATTTAAATGATTTATTGTCCGAAAACGCTCGTTGTTTTATTAACATTGTAATGATGTGCCAAATATGGTGCGAAGAAGAAAAAGAGGTGTGAAAATCGGCTCATTATGCGAGCAAGTTTAAATGATACATTGAACTGCAACGGTTCAAACAAATTTAGACTTTAACAGCCTTATGTAAAGGTTTTAATTTAAATATTATTTTAAACCGAATTGTGTCATTAAATGTGTTAAATAACACAAATTTCTAAGTGGAACAATGTAATTTTCTTAACATACTAAATACAGATTATTGTCCTCTAACTGTTTTTATCTCGCAAATATGTTCAACAATAACTCTTATCGTGCATTGACTGCAGCTATAACTGGGTTTTTATTTTAATGCACTAATTAACTTTAATATAGTTTAATTAGGTTCAAATATGCATGTATAGGTTGCTTATGAGGTTTTCCTTTATATTTTGAAAAACCCAAAAGTTCTTATACCAGATAAAAGAATGGTTGACATTCGATTATATGTGCCTATCCTTCCTAGGATATCTAGGGCGTGATAATGAAATATTTAACTTCAACTAGGGAAACGAACTTTTTCCAAACCAAGAATAGAAACTAACTGTTAAATAATAACTTGAGTCACCTAATTATTTAATTAATTCATGTTTAATTTAGCAACTTAGTTACATTAATAATTAACTGTCAATGTTAGCATTTATGTCGAAATTTGATATTGAGATATATTCAGCACAATCGCATAAACATTCTCATTTTTTTCAATAAGTACTCGTGTATAATTTCACTGGCTTTCATAATATTTCTATACATGCTTCGCCCGTGTGGCCCATAATAAAAATAGCCTATGTCCTTCCCTAAGGTTCAAGCTTTCCCCATACCAAAATTTCATCAAAATCGGTTTAGCGGTTTAGCATTTATAATATAATAGTATGGATTGCGGATAATTTGCTTCCTTGGACAGTTGGACTAAATGATTAGTGAAAAAAGATAGTTTAAAATAATTATTTAAATGTTTAATAAATGTAGAAATACTCTAGGATTATATTTCAGCACCCCCTTATTGTATTTCAATATATTTGCAGTATTAAATAATTTCATGATATAAAAATGAAGAAACGTATAAAGAGGAAAAAAATAGGTAAACCAAAACTGCTGAGGACACGTTTCCTCCCAATTTACTTCAAGTAAGTACTAATACATTATTTCACATATGGAGCCAGCGCGAGTTGCTAGTGTTATTTGTAATTACAAACACTAAAGCGAAAGTAATTTAAATACATTCTACTTAAGTTTCAAATAAGTGGAAATTACTCGTTATCTATACATTCAACTCCAAAAAACCGTGTTAATTTGTACCAACCAAACCATTTTACGACATTTCAATGGTTTTGATAAATTTTACCGTTAACCCTACTTAAGGTAGGGTAATGTTATGTAAGAAAATACATTAGACATATCGTTAAAGGACACGATTGTACTAGAAAATGAAGCTTACTATTTAAAGCTAATATAAAAGTATGGGATATAAATGCTTATTATGTCGGTAAAATATGTACAATGTGACAAAGTGTAAAACTTATTTATGGCTTATGGCGGGACCAAGAGACACTTATATCTAAATAAGACAGAAGACAAGAGTGATGGACATTGGAACTAGAGTTGCAACAATGAAGTGGAGATGGGGAGGACACGTAGTTCGAAGACACGATGGTAGGTGGCCGTCAAGCATTACTGAGTGGAGAACTAGAATTGGCCATAGAAGTGGCGGCAGAGCACCAGAGAGATGGAGTGACGACATCCTGAAGAGAGAGGCTAGAGCGTGGATGTGAACTGCGCAGGATAGAGAGAAGTGGCGCAATGCTGAGAAGGCCTACGTCGTCCGTCCAGCAGTGGACGGACACAGACTGAAGAAGAAGAAGAAGAAAGGACAGGTGGCAAGCCTATCGCAGCACTATTTTACACAGTTTACACAGCTATAATTTTCAAAAAATTGGTGATCGGTCTTCTTGGCTCCGGTCGACATTGAACCTGGGAACGTTAGCTCAGGGATGTACCTAGGTCTATTTTAGTTACCGTTCCTAAAGTGTCGTGCAACTCTGATGAATGAAAATTTAAGATTGAAGTGTCTATGATTTCAAAATTAAATACCAATGCTATTTTACACAATATTTCAGCATAGAAGTCTTTAGAAGATTTGTTTGTCTCTTTTCACGAAATCACTTCCACAGATTACAGGAAAGCGAGGGGAAAGATGTAACACATCAAAAATAATTGTTAACGCATGCGAAGTTGCGAACTCGGTGTCTATCAGTATAAGTAGAAGAGAATAACTGAGTCTATCTAACTATATTATAATTTTTTATTAGCATGATCGAACTTTACTCCGCACTTCGTTCAAAAATAACAGATATTTGTCTGTTAAAGAATTGACACATCTAGGTCCAGTAAGTACAGCAACGCAGGCTTGTCACCTGGCAAAAAGTGGACATTTGGTCCACTGGTGTCTCTGGCCACTCCCCAAGGTGTAAAGACCGTGAAGGTGTGTTTTGGTTTTGTTGTCAAATAAAAGATGCGCTACTCGTAGATATTACTTAATTTTCCAATGATGACAATTATAGCACATTGAAATGCACTCAAACTAAATAATGCTGGGATAGAGTAACGTCATACGTCACAGTTGTATGGTTCATAACAATATATTGTAATTTCTACTAGAGCGTAACGATAGGGTTATCAACTTTATTTGTTTATTTTAACCAATACAATTTGCCCTTCCCCCTATGGTTGTTATATTTTATAAGGTTTGTGGCATGGACAGCCTGGTAGAATTATTAGAGACACGACAGTAACAAACCACATATACAGTAGGACTTGTGGCAGGCCTGTTGCTTTAGTAAATTGAAGCTTCTGCTTCTGGAAGGGACGTAAAACCGCGGCATCCTCACTTCTTCTAAAATTGATGGATATTTATGTATTTAAAAAGTGGACACTATTACTGGTGTATCTGGCCACGCCGCGAAGGGTTAAAGACCTTGAATATTTGTTTGTTTTGTTTGTTTGTGTTTGTTTATCGAAGAGCTTCTGAAGCACTTAATCTTAAAACATCATGGACAGTCATTACACCGGGCAACACGATTTTTGGGTTTGAGTTCTAAATATCAAATTTCGATTTCTCTTACGTAACTAATAAAGGGAAAAATAGATTTTTTGGTTAAAGTTTGCTTTTGGTGAAATCAGAGCCATAGCATAGCATTTGCTCATACAACTTACTTATCGACGTAAAACAACAAAAGCAAACTTTAAAAACTAAAAATGGAAATTTAAGTGTTTTTCCATATCTAGAATCAGAATTCATGCATTAGAACAGAAACAATTTTTTTTTGTCAACCTATTATTATTCATTTACTACACAATATTAAGTATTTTATAGATATGCAATTGCCATAGTGAGTGACAACCCTAACCGACACGAGCAAAAAAAGTAGATCACAAAGAATCACAGTCAGCAGTATTCAGCTGCTATGACGCGTGGTGGCGTGATCGTACGATGCCAAAACTAGCTGTTAAAGCTATTTTTTTAATGCACCTTTCTACAAGTTAAATAGAACATGTTGCGTAATTTGCAGTGTTTAAATTATTTTGTCGTTTAACAGTTTTTTGCATAAACAAGCAAATACATTAATTATATCAATTTATCACTGATAAGAAAATCGGAACCTGAGAATTTTTTGAGAATTATTTGTGTCTTATCTAATAATGTTCTAACTAACCCATAGATAGGTTAGGCGCCCCGCTTGCAGAAATATGAAACAAGAAGCAGATTCTAAGTCTAAATATCAATTTCATCGAATCCATTTAGCCATTTCGGAGCATATTCTGGGCAAATATTATGACATTCTATAAACGGTTATTTATGCTTCAGATATTTCCATTGTCAAACAATTTTTATTTACTTTATTAGATTAAGTATTTTAAATTTAGGTTACCAGCAATTGCATTTGCTTTAAATCAGAGGTCCCCAAAAAGTTTGGCCCGTTGACCACTTGCCGATTTAAAAAAGCCCCTGCCTGCCAAATATTGACTTGCCCCTAGTATCCAATTTTTTTCTGGCAATGATATGGATTATGGACTCCTAGCAAGTTGAAATCGACCCCTGTGGGTCCCATATGTACCACTTTGGGAAACAATGCCTTGTGAGGAGATGGGGGTTGGCTGAATTTTTTTAAGATTCGCTGAGCCAGTGTCTTAAAAAAAAAAATATTGCTAGCATAGCCGTAGGTAGTACACAGCTCGTATTATGTTTCATGACTGAAAAAATATGTAACTCTCAGTCATCTTCTACTAAAACTGAATCATAGTTTACTCTTGAAGAAAATTGATACCCTTAGCTATTTTGGAATACATATAAAGATAACAAATGACACAGCGCGGTGATATTTTCTTGATCTCTGTTATGTGACGATTACATGCCTGTAAGTTGAAGCGCACGCGTAGTTTTCAAAACATGATCTTTCCAGATTTGAAAAGGTAAAACTAGCGTTATTTTTATTTTTTTGTTCGTAAGAGTAATGGGCCATTTTTTTCAATAAAATTGGTTCAGTATTTTATAGAATTAAAAACTGATTTTCAAGAATATCTCACAGAATCAGCAATTTTTCAGGAATGTAATAATTTTATGGTAGGTTTTATCAATAGCAATCACTAATTTGTTTTGATTAGGCTTTTTATGATTATTGATTTTCCACAACTTTTCACTTTATTCAATTTAGTGAGTAATATTATAATAGCTAGTATATCATATGGTGTGCTATGAGTAAGTAGGATAACATTATTGAACACATGTTTTGAAAAACTTGAGTTGACTCTCAAATCTATTTTTCTCACAAGTTCTTTCAAACAAAAATATTATACCTAAACACATAATTTATATAAATAGCAGTGCTGAGATCTGAGCTGTCACTTTTACCCTGTTATTTTGTAGAAAAAAGCAGGGTCTGAACTAAATGCCCCTCCAGTATTGGCTGCCGTAGCTCAGGCCACGTAGTTTGACAAGCAAGCCGGCCACTTAAATTCAGTCGAATGAACGGCGCCAGTTCGCGACGTACCGCCGTGCGGGGTGCACTAATCGCCCGGAGCCTTCGCATTCAATTCAAACCCGCATAGCCGCGCATAGCGTGACATAGCCTTATAGATTAACTGTCTGCCGTGCGCAAAAAAAAAACTAAATTTGATGTGTCAGTGTTACGAACAATTTTTAACAGTGCGGACAAAATTGTGTAAAAATCGACAGTTTTGAACATTTTCTTGGTGATTTTTCACGATTTGAGATTCTGATACGACGAAACGATCGACTCACGATTATTAACTTTGTATGCACGAGAATTTCGGTAAGTTTTTTTAAAATTATTTATCTACCTGAAGTGCGTGTACTTATCAATGAAATTATATTCAGCACACAATACACTGCCCACGGCTTCATCCGTTATATTCTAATATCACTGCCCATAACACCATATTAACTAATGTCGGCTATATATTTTTTATATATTAGTTTAGAAATACGATATCAGGTAACAAAGAGTATATTTTAAGTCTGCATACTACCAAAATCACTGAAAGATGCATCAAAATGCATTCAGACATTACGAAGTCATTTTCTCTGAAAAAACATTGCTGCATACAGACAGGCAAATATCTTAGAACAATTATTTATGCTTATTATTTATTATATAAAAAAATAAATTAATTTATTTGTATAGATACCGGCTTACAATGTTGAATTTCCACTTACTTCGTCTACGTAGACGAAGTTTATTATGAAATTAAGTAATTATTTTACTAAAACTTGTTAGACTGGTGGCGAAAAATACTCAAGGATTTTAACATCAAATTAGTCACTAAGTGCTAGGTAATTTTTGTCTAACTTACCTACTATGACATTGAAGTACTGAGACAGGTAAATTTGCGACTAATATTTACTACTAAATTAAAAAAATCTATTATCTACAATATTGTACTTGGCATAGTTTTATTTGATAAGTTATCAAATGATCATCATTGTTTCTTATCGAGAAATACACATCTTTTTAAATTGTTGACCGAGTTTCTAATATGCACATATGATGCATATAATATTGATTGACATGACAAATTTATGAAATGTTATGATTTGCCTACCCATCCTGAAATAAGTGATAATATAAGTGAAGTAATTATTCAGACGATATTATATAAAATAATGTTTTTAGAATTATTGTCGAGAAAAGAAGCCAAAGCTATTTCGACATAACTGCATCCTAGGTTGGTTCATGATTTACAAGCCATATCTCACTTGTCATCTCGGAGGCTTTCCTTGTCTTACAATTTTTACAATTGCATCATGATCATAATTTTTTGTCGGCCATGGTCACCCAGGTTTCTGTATGACTCGTAAATTTAACCTGTAGCATAACCTCCCACTGTTCCGTCCTTGTTATCAGCAATAAAAATATAACTGTTAATTAATTAGGAGGTAATAGTAATATTCACTCACTAAAAACTCACTATCGATATATTTTGGAAATTCCGGGATTCACACATTCTCGTACTTTTCTACTGGGTCACGGCCCAAATTGTACGGGAATTTAATGTATGTTTTTTCTATGTATGTTTTTTCTATGTATGTTTTTTCGGTCGGACAGGATTATTTTTAAATAAAATTGTAGGTTCCGGGATGCGGGATCTAAAAATCTAGTAAATTAAATTTTAGTAGTCTTTGTTGATTTCGTTTAAAAATGTATACAAAAAAAAGGTGCGTCGGTGGCCGAGTGGTTAATAGTACATCTGGTATTAACTAGGCAGACCACGGGTTACTCGGTAGGTATATCCTCACAAATACCATCGGCTATATGAGGGAGACTTGGTCTTCCGCTGTACGATCTTGACCTAATGCCACAGCTAAGATCACGGCTACGATACAATGGCCTAGGCCTGTACATGTACGTACAATATACAAGCTAGCCAAGAATGTCGTGTTTATAGCCACGGAAATGGTGAATGCTGGTGCTGCTTCACATGTCATAGGTACATACAGAGAAATGATTAATGATTCATTATTCATCATAAACATTATCATGACATAGTTATTGGAAAATATTGATGGATTGACGCAGACATAATAAAATAACAATTGTTATCTTTTCATTGAAAATCATGTAAATATTTTTTTAATCACGGGTTGCCTTACAGCTCCCGAAACTGTTTTATCGGTCCAGGTGGGTACCCAGCGGAATACCAAGTCTTCTTCTTTAGCCGATGGTATTTGTGAGGCTATAGGTACCTAACGAGTGGCCAGTTCTGTTGAGGTATATTTAGATGGTAATGGTTTGTCGGATTACGTAAATAAAAAACCTAGTCTTAATCACTCAGCCACCGACGCACCATATATATATAAAAGAGTTTTTTGTTTCGCGAAATGTCGACATTGCTGGTGCAGTTTTTGTTTATGATGTGAAACATATGCATGATAGTAATTATGTAACCCTCGCTTGTGTTGTCGCCGTAAATATATTTGATTGAGGAGACTTGATAGAAAGGATCTCCGTCTGCAATAAATAGGGTGTTTTGCCAATATTATGGTTGCCAATACGGCCGCACCCTATGTTGATATATTTGCCATTCCCGACTAATTTAGTCTAATTAAGTTATCTAATTTGTCTGGCAATCTGTTTCTTATTTATCCAGTAGAATAAGCAGTGAAAAAATTGTATTAAAATATTTCCTGAGTTTGAAAACCTCTATTGGCACAATGATTAGTATGTTTTCACTGACAAATCTTATCTATTTTTTTTTCTCTTAGTAGACGTATAATAAATTAATTATACTGATTTTTTTGTGAACAAGTATCTCTTTTATAACTTAGGTAGTTCCACTCAAATGCTACGTTATTTTTAATAAAATGTAAGTCAAATAAAATATTAGTTGAGCTGCGGTTTCACGAACCAAAATAACCTTAATGATAGTTAACGGGGCATTAAACACTACCTCAACGTTGTTATTGCCTACTTGAAGTCTTCAGCTTTCAAAACCAGTTTTTGTTTATGTGGATTTTTCTTTTTACAATTCATATGGGAATCCTTCATAATTTATTTTGAATTGTTCGTACTTGGCTAGTTTAAAAAAGGTAAAGTATCTGAACTCTGAACCGGCCACTCGTTAGGTATTATAGCTTCACAAATATCCTCGGCTAAAAAATATCACGGTTTCGGGAGCTGTAAGTTACCTGTGATTAAAAAAAAAGTATCTAAGTATCTTGAAAATGTAATCCATTTAATAGGTACTTACTTAAGCTTGAACTAAGAAGGATGTGACCCATCCCTTTAATAAAAAGGCGTCATTAGAATACAATTTATCATACTTCTACAGGTATTGCATGACGAGATTTTTTCAAGTCAATTTCCGTTTACCGGCCAGATTAAATTTTGAATTTTTGTTTATTTATAAATATCTTTGTGAGAAAAGTGGATAAAACATTGTTTGAAACTTTGAAGCCTAATGGAGGTCCCGGTTTCAAGCCAAAAAACTATGTCCTGGTCGGTCACATTTCTTCTTAAAACGTCTATTTATTTAAAAATTGACAGCCAAAGTTTCAGGATGGTCACGTTTATTATGGATGGACAACTTGCTCAATGTGGACATTGTCTCTGGCCACGCCGCAAGTTATAGAAGCCGTGATAGTCTAAAAAGTCAAAATTAAATGATTCGTATGCGTCATTTAAGATCTCGTGATCAGATCTGGTAGTAGGTATTGCAAGCCAGTTTTTAACATTTATTCATTGCAGAGAAAGTCTACTTTCACCCCCAGAGCGAAATTATTTAGCCCACGAATCTGAATCTGTATCAAAACCTGAGCATACATTGGAAACAAAAATTGGTGTCATTAGGTCTTCCCGCAATGAATTATCATCTGATCGAAATGATTGTTTCATTAGCAGCGCAATTTTTAGTACGAGAATTTAGGCATGCTTTTGCATTTTCTTTGTGAATCGAAATCATTCGTCATTTATATAATTGAGTACTAATTATTATAAACCGTTAAAGGTTAATGCTCTTTCTTACACGTTTAAAATTTTTGCTTTTGTGAGTGAAACAATAGATAATGCAAATATTCATATTTTTGCAAAATTTGCATTGAGACAAATAAATTAATGGCATAGTATAGGTACATAATCGTGATTGTTTTAGGCTTTCGTTTGGGAGATAGGAGATCACTTATGACATAAGGATGTTAAAAAATCTCAACGGAACCTCAAATAAAGATGACCTAATCTCTTGACTCAATAATAATAATTTAAACTTACTAAAGAAGTTTCGAACTAATATTAAAATATACCTACCTAAATGCAGTTCACAACAAGACATGAATAAAACAGGATATTCTAGTCGTAAATTAATTAGCTAATGTAACGTTAAACATTATATTACGGAGGTGTGTCAACGTCAGGCGACACATGTGGGTCAGAGGCCATTTTTAGTTCCTATGCTCACACATCAATGACAAAAGCTATTGTGATAGCTTGTATGCAATGTAGTATTGTATTGGCCATATTACCATACCATAGGCGCATTAAACAAAACGTCAGTCGTCGGCACGTAAACGCATCTTCTCCATATAAAACTAAGACTATTGTGTGTTAATGTCCTTTACAATTTTGTTTAAATGAGAAATGTTTAATGTGTAACTTGAATGGTAAAATTAATAGTTGAAGCGGATGTCTCCTATTAGGTCATTGACTTGTTTTTTTACTATATCAATGTCCACATTCAGCGAGTTACTCATTTTAATATCAGACAAGGAAAACTCGCATACGAAAGGTTCAGTACCACCGTACAATATTTAAGATAAATATTAAAAAAAAAAAAAAACTTAGCCAATTTATTATTATTTGTTGTTATAGTTATACTAGTTAGATTAGATGTTTGTAATGTATAATTTATTGCCATTATTAAGATCGAACAAAAAGCGCCGAAAAACACGTTTCTTGTAATTTATTTTTATTATTTGTTGTTATAGCGGCTATAGTAATACACACTCAGTGAAAATTTCAAATGTCTACCTATTACGGTTCAAATGATACAGCCCTGTTACAGACGGACTGACAGACAGACAGCGGAGTCTTAGTAATAGGGTTTCCGTTGTCACCATTTGGGTACGGATCCAAAAAATCTGTTTTAACATAACTATATATCCTAAGTTATAGTAATTTTGACCCAGTTCTTTAAAACCAAATCTAAAATTAGCGCTACTAGAAATCTGAAAAATATATCAGAATATTGACCTCATTAGTGAGGTCTATATTTACTTTTGATAGGCCCTAGGTACTAGGTAAACACGTTAAGTGTGAGAAAGTTACACAATACAACATACAAATTACAAACGTGTACTTTACCAATTATCTTGATAAATATGAACCGGGTGTTTTCAGTGTATATAAGAAACCATATGGGATAAGGGGGAGAACGGAATAAGATATATCCGACCCCAAATGTCATCCTCACCTGCACACTTGGTACCCTCTGCTAGACAACAAACGAGGCTCTGGCGACCGAGCAATGGCGGTATAACCATACACCTAGCTAGGCAACTGGCTGGAAGAGGCTATAGCGAGCCTGAAGACCTAAATAGTCTCAAAATGTCTAGTGCAGACGGCAAGGGGAAACCACTGCACTTGGACCGCCATTATTGACCACGACTGCTCTGTCAAACTCTAACTGAGAAGAAGAATAAACCATTAGGACCATTGACTGAAAAATATCTGAATAACTTTATTTATTTTCCTGAAATTAACAGGAAAAACGTACTCATTGGCGATTCAAGTAAAATACCATTCAATTTTAAAATACGAGGCACTCAAATTGTACCTAATTATGTTTCAATTTATTAGGTGTAAAATCAATGTATAATGCACACAAAATAAAATATAGCCTATGTCACTCAGGGATATCATAGCTATTATTTCGTGAAAGGGTTTTTAGAATCGGTTCAGTAGTTTGAGAGATGACGCCTTACAACCAAACTTACAAACTTTAACTAAACATATACAATTGTCGTGTCGCTGACTGACTGACAATCAACGCACAGCCTAAACCACTGGAGATATAAATATGAAAATTGGAAGGTATCGTTAGGTTGTGTAGAGGTGCACTAAGAAAGTATTTTTCTAAAATCAGCCCCTAAGGGGGTGAAATGGTATTTAAACGTTGTATTCCTAAAACAACGCGTACGAAGTCGCGGTCAACTACTGGTCTCTTTATAATATAGTATAGAAAGAAAATGAAATAATAACAATTCAGTCAAGGCATGTGATGTGGACACCGTCTCACCAGGATGAACATTTCATATCAAACCGAGCGTTAATCTTTTTGATAAGATTACGATAAATCCTGTTTACAGGCCCAAACACTATATGAAGTCTTATGGCCGGCCACAATAATATATTGCACAATACGTCATGCAATATTCTAGATTTAGTCACAGCTTTTCCACACGTTGATCTTGGATTAAACATTTATTTTCATCTGTAGTTTTCACCTAATGATTTTCTAATTTGTTTATAGTATACAGTTTCCATATTCAGACACTAATTTGCAGAGTTTTTTGAAAACCGTCTTCGAACTGAAAGAAAGAACGTCCATGAAAGTTGAAGTTTTCATGCTTTAAAGGATAAGTAGGTAAGACAGGTATCATTTATGTATTTATTTACATAGCACAACAAGCATATACATATTTAAAAAATACGACATACCACAGCGACATACAACTAAAGTATTCCCAAGACACTGAACAAAGGGACCTTTGACATCAATTACTAAACAGAAGTCTACTGTTTTATAAACTGAACTTGTTCCTCGTTTAGAGTGTTTCAAAAGAAATTTCGTGTGAAATTCTAACTCAAGATGCTCATAAACAAAGCAATCTTTGATTGTTAGATCACAAAATTATGAGCATATGTTTCAATTATGTAAGATAAATACAGTTAAGAAATGTATTATGTCAGCTATGTATACTTTGCACACACACACACCTTCATGGCCTTTATACCTTGCGGTGTGAACAGAGACACCGCCAGTGTCCACTTTTTGTCAGTTTAGCCTCTTGATGGTAAGTGATTATTAGCGTATATATTGTACCACCTTGGATATCCTAGTTTGAGACCAAAGTAATAATTTTTATAAGAGCATCTTTGAAAGGTCCTTTTAAGTATTTATTTTGTTGAAATGAAATTAAAGACACACGAGCAAAAGCTACATAGCCTGTACCACTGAAATGTGTATGATGCGTTGGGCAAATGGAGTTACCCTTAAGGATAAAGAAACTTTTTTCTCACTGAGAAACTTTCTGAGTCCAGGCTAAGGTGGCATGGACATGTTATGCGAAGACTCGATGATCACGTAGTGAAAAAGTGTCTTCCATGGCTACACGAAATGTTTTGAGAGACAGGAAGGGTTTGGGAAGGGTTGACGACACTTGAAAGCGAAGTAGATGACGCCTCATGATTGTGAAAGACGACCCCGTGTAACTGGAGGAGGCGAGGATGAAGAAGAAATGAAATTCATATTCAAACGTCGCAGTATGGTCACAGTAGATTCCCCCATATCAATGACATCTAAAAATTTACACAATCTCGTTATTAAGTAAATACCAATATCAAGGTATATAAATTAAATTTCGCGATACTTTATATCTATGTTACACAGAGATACGAATGCGTATATTTTATTGAGTAAATAGTAGTCTAAAGTTAACCCTGTGATAACCTAGCGACGAGCTCATACGTGATTTGTCGTTCAATGTATGTAATCTAATATTTATCGACGTTTATCGGTCGTACTTTTATTTACGTCACTTGGATACAATATTGCTGATTTTTGTACCATCAGACGTTCGGGATTTCACTTATATTTAATTATAAGTAACCTTTGACCGTGGCTTCACATACGAGGAAACAACAAATACGATAAGGCTACCAGTACCTACTGAGGTAAAATTATTGGAATTATTAAAAATAGTATATAGATAGGTACTTACTAGCTTGATACAATAATGCGGTATTGCCTCACATGTGCGTGACGCAGTCTTATCACGGAATTAGCAACTGCGACGGATAAACTTCCTGTCAAAACGCAACTAAACTTCAACTTACAACATATGTTAGCACCCCTCAACTATGAAATTAAGGAGTGACATAGATAAAACAGTTTTTGATGACAATGACACCTTGAATCATAATTCATACTGCAAAAAAAATAATACTTGCAGAAATTAGAATATAACTGGGTTAGGTGTTTGCAATTTGCGACAGGTTGCTATTCACGCGACTGGTTGCTAGTTGCAAATTTTTCAAAGCCGTATAAAAGACATTGAAATCAATGTAAACGGTTGCTTACAAAAAGGCAAGATTCCATCAGTGACATTCATCTGTAAACTCGCTTGATGCTGATATCTTGGAATCCTTTATAAAAAGCGATCCGCAAAGCTTTAAGCGCGCGAAACTTGCGGTAATTGATTTGCGACAACATACGAGTTGAGTATTTAACTTTTAATGTGCTTGGGACATTACATTGACACTCATATTCATATTTGTCGAACTTTCTCCACTTTACCAGTCTGATGATTTGAATCGCTTACAAGGATGTCGTCGTCTCCATTTACAATTTATTTCAGAATATTCCGAAACTGTTAATTAGAGTTATTATTTACCGAAACAAAGAGTGACTGATTAAAATCTTCGAAAAAATGTGGGTTTGCTTGACGTATGTGAGGTTTAAAGCTTTAGAATGGAGTCGTTCATCTGTAAACATAATTAAATAGAGACAGACCACACCCTCATGTTTTAGGATACAATTGAATTTCCGAGAAGGGTTGTCTGATCCCTGCGGTATATTTTTCAATAGAATTACGTGACGCTGTACATTATTATACAGGGATAATGTCCTGCCATAAAACTAAATTGAAATATACGTATCTCATTTTATTAGGTTTTTTGATTTGAAAAATAATATCTTCAACATTTTGCACTAACAGTCAAGAACGCGTTATCGTTCGTTAAGGCGCGGATTATGTAGTTTAAAACAAACAGATCAAGAATACTATGTTTCAAGGATAGACGAAGTAGCACGGTTTTCGTTTACTCACACACACTCTAAAATCATGAAAATTATTTCCTTATTACTTGTATTCTTAGAAAAGTATTTTCGATGAAAAATATTTGAGTACTTCTAAAAACGTTACCCTTGAAGTAAAAGAACCAAACTATACTACATATTAATATTATTATTTCAAAGCAGAGTATGAATGCAGGTATTATTCTGGAATGTTCAGAGGTAGTCACGACACCTTCATGTAGCGTGGGTGAGCTGACCAGATGGGAAACATAAATCTGTTTGCTGATGCCTAGTGCATGGAACCAGTCTTACCTAGGTCTTCGTACATACAGTTACCGTTTCGTCACCCACGCTTTTTCAACAACTTGCATTTCTAATCTAAGTTTGTACTAACACCATATATATTTGACGACAGGTTTAGCCTAGTGGTTATTACTCCTACTCACGAAGCATACAGTACCAGGCTCGAATTTCAAATCGAGCAAAATGGACGTTTGTTGTCTGCTGTTCGTTGCCATAATAGATATATTTTTTTAATATTTATTTAATATTTATTCACTTACAAACAAAACATGAAGATTACATTTTGAAGTGTACGTAAACCCTAACGGGTTTGTATGTACACTGGTATTCGTCTTATACATTTCATACAATAAAATTACACAATTATTTCAAAACTATCAAATGAAATCATACCTATCAGAGTAATACAAAATTTAAATAAAAATAGACTTACAGTTAATGTTAATGTACAGTGTAATGTTATCCTAGTTAAGGGATAAATCAATTGTGTAAGTAACTTACTTACATAAAAATACGTTTAAAGGATTTCAAATAAAATCAATCAGAGTCTCTAAAGGAAAAGAATAATGCCCCATTACATCAATTAGGTATATGGCAGCTAGGGCATTAAAAACTTCATTGTAGTTTAGGCTCATTACACATTTTATTTCTTAGTAGAATTATAAATTTTCTACGAGACCGCATTTAGTGGCTCTTTTGAGACTTCAAGTGTCAATAAATATAAAATTGGACAGATAAACAATTTACGACTCAATCGGTTGTTGTAAAACTTTAGTGAAAGAAAGTGGTGTCGAATGGACACGAATTGACGCACTTAAATATACTTTTAAATTAAACCATTCCGAAATATTGCAGATAGCATGCAGCTATTAAAATGTTATTGGCATTTTCATATTGAGAAATTAACTTAACTTACAGTTATCCGTTTCATTGTCAGATATTTTTCTTTACAGGTTGCCTTAGGTACCAAGCGATAAACAAAGTTTGTTTTTGTATTTGTGAGGTTATACCTAACCAGTGATCACCCATTGACACATGTCCGGGATAGACCAGACTTCTTAACCAATCAGTCACCGATTTCTGCACTAATGATATCTAACTAATCTAACAGCTTCCACCCTGTCAACAAAACAGGCAAGTCAAGAATGATAGTGTTACAACATATTTTTGCATCGCAATAAAAAAAAATCTTGGAAATATTAACAATTTAGCTAATTAGGCAGGAGAAAGGACCGCCCGACGTAGACTGATGCGGTCCATTACCCCTGCCGTCGTACACTTCGTTATGAAGTACTCCCGTCCTCTTGGTATCCCGAGACTTCCATAAAAGGACTATTAGGTTGAAGTAGTTTACATGCCAAGACAAATGGAATGGTATATTTACGACTTAGAGATAACATGTACCCTTTTAAATTCATCAAACGTCTGATTGACTTGGGTCTTGGACTAATGATGACATTTCTGGGCACGGCGGTATACTTAATTGTTATTTGTCACGGTATTGTTTTGTTTTGAATTGCAAAGATGATGAATTCTGCCATCACATGTGCAATGGGTTACTAATTGTATAATCGTTTGGTGACTGATTGCTTTTTGCATTGAAGCAGCACCTTATAATGTTCAATAAAATTTTGTTTCCATTATGTATTGTCGTAAATATTTAGCAGAGTGCGTCAAGAATATAGTTGACCCATGTCGTCGCATAAACAGGCATCGCTACATGATTTCAAATATCTATTTCAGCATTAGCTATTTAAATCATGTCGAACCAAATATCCGATAATGTTTGTCTAGTTGATTTTTTTGTCTATGTACAAAAAAAATACTAAAATTGAAATTTTTACTATTTTGCATGTTGAGAAGGTGATATACGGTTAAGTCATATCGCGAGACGCTGAGGTCATTCTTATTTGTGCAAATTGTTAGAGATAGAAGTCGCCATGGTCAAATTATGTAAGTAAAGAAGATAAAATCTGAAATAATGGTCTCTCGTGTCATGGTACAACATTCCTACCTGCTATGCCCGTTGAGGACCCCATAGCAAAAAACCCATAGATATTAGACAAAAAATCGTTTCCTTTACATTTTGTTTACAAGACCTCCGACACAGTGGCCCCTTTTGTGAGCGCCCTTTCTCGAATTATTTTTTGAAGGAATGTTTTTTGTTTGAATGGAACCACACATTGGGTGATGTGAACACTCATTAGTCACTATTGCACTGATTCTCCGACTTATGGCTCTGATAAAAAGAAACTTGTGGCGTAGCGAATCTGACATCCTGTGTTCATATCCCATAACAATTACTTGTCTTCCATTCTAATAAGATTTCGATATGCAATCACGTCACGAAGAATCGCCTACATAAAAAAGGTAAAAGGGTACCTATTTGCACTGAATCGTCAATAGCAAAATAGTTTCCTAATAGTTTGCTTTGAATATTATGACGCAACATGAGCTTGTTGGAATTCGCATAATTTCCTTCACCAACGTTATTTTGGCGATATTTAAATACATTATGGATGTGACGTGACGCATTTGCAACTACATATTATGTAGGTACATTATGTGGTAAATGTCTGCAATGCCCAACGGCACTTTTAAGTTTTAAATAGGTATTTATTTAACAATAGATATGTTTTTCACAATTAAATAGAGTTTTTTAATGTTGTATGCATGGGTTGTATGTACTTACACATTTTCTTATCATTATATCAATATTTTATCTTTGATGATCAATATTAAAAATGATATCACTGCTTTGGCCCCAAACTAAGATTTTAATATCAAAATATTAATGAAATAATAATACTTACTGTAATTTTTTATGAGTAAAATTATAACAATTACGTAACAAACAATATTATGTCTGCAATTGTATTTTTCGTTTTTGTATTACTTTGCATAGTCGAATTGCAAATTAGCATTTAATTTGTATAGGTAATCTATTCTAACTACTGAAGCCATACCCGTCACTCGTTAGGTGAAGGTTTCCAAATAAAATAGATATACATCATTTATGTAATTTTTGGGTAAAATGAGACACAGTTTGGAAAATAATGTGTAAGTTACATTTTCTAATTGAAATATGATATCGATTTGAATTCTGCATTTATTGAATACCTATGTAAATCATACTCTACTTGATATTTTATAAAAATTAAAAGTAATGAGTATAAATAATTAATAAAAGTACAATAAACAAAGAAATATTAATTAACTCCCTATAGACCAGTATAATATAATTAAAGTCTAATGTAAAATAAAAGGGTGAAAAGAACAAGAACTGTCACATTATAAGTGATGTAGTAAACAGTGATGAAAAGTCAAATCTATTTAGGGCAATGAAGAGCAAAGGCGGTGACTTGGGATTTAACGGCCCATCTTTCAGGCGGTTATATATAGTTTAATCTAAATTAAGATTTGTATTTGAACACGTTTAAGGGAATTCTTATTTAGATAATATACATAGACTAGGATTAGAATTTAATTAGTGGCTAAGCACTTCAGTCTTATACCAGCCATAGGTTCTTTATAAATTGATGCTTAAATTTACATGTAAGATAATACCTACACTAAGGATTATGGCTATTTGGTTATAATAATGTGTCTTGATCATAGTAGACAGGCCTTGGAAATCGCAATTGGTTCTAGTTTACACCACAGGATCTTTGTAGGATAAGTTGTTTAAAGGTAACGTAATTAATGCTATAACTTTATAATAATATATGTAAACCATAGATTTCATATACAAAAAGAATATAGATGTTTTCTAATAATGTCAACTACTAGCAATTCTTGTAATTCTTACTTTGCACAGTGGTAACATAACATCTATGTCGAAGGTAAAAAGTTACTCTCAGGAATGCTTTCCATATTGATGGTTCAAGATTTTTTGCTACGATACTCTTCCCATTTCTGATGCGATAAATCTTAATCACCTTTCCTTACTGACAAGGCGTTAAAGAAGCAAAAAAACTACTTCCCTACTAATTTATGGTTCAAGTATATTTTAAGTATTCTCTCTAAGTTAACTTGTAGTGATATCAAGAACGTCATTGAAAGATGAAGAATTCGATATAAACTTTTTATCAGCCGCATAGATTGTATTAGTATTATTGATTCTGTTCTGCTTTTCTGTCGTAAATTATGTAGTTGAAAAGTCTTAAACATTTCTTTATTTTTGTCTACGACTTTCATATAGTGCATACATTAATATGCCTCAGTTAGTATGACAATTAATTCGTTCAGCCGTTTTAATAATACTTTCTCATTTAAATTATTAGTGGGGCATTGTCCTGCTGTACACTTAGATAACATTTCGCAAAATCTTTTCAAACCACCTACGTTCTCATTATATTTGTTCAGTAGTTTGCTTTCACTTTCTATTGTAGAGTCTCGAGATGAGATTTAGTTAAGAGTATGTCAGTGACCTAGGTAAGCAGACAGTATTGTAAATTGGCTGTCTAGCTTATCTATGCCAAACGTGAGATCGTTTACTTATTAAGTTATTATAATATTTTGATAATGCGACTGCATTTTTTATAAATTAATTTATTCACGTGGTTTATTATTCATGTCTTGCTGGATTTGGTTGTAACATTACTCTTTCTATTCTAAAGCGACATAATAACAGTTGATTGCAGATAATTAAGAAATTTGGCATTGAAACGGTTAACGTCATAGTTTATTTAATTAGTAGCTAAGTATTGTTATCACAAATATTTTATCAGACTCGGACTTGCCGCTTTATCATTTTATGTAAAGTTCTCCTTAATTGATAAGACCGCTTTGTAAGTAGACAATTGTGTAACGGGGACACAGATGTGTATTTAATATCTAATAAGTTCTTAAAATAACTTTTTATACAAAACATAGTTCACATTTTTATAATTTATTTAATTAGCTTAATAATATAGTGTTTAGTGATTTGGAGTTGGATATATCAAGTAAAGGCGTATTTGTCTTCAAATTGATAATGCATTGACAGCCGGACACATAAAAAGCAGGTAGAGTAGTTTATCACCATTTTTGGTTGCATCCCCGTACGGTATACGCAGCGAACTATATACCGTTATCATGACGGTACATATTCTCACTCATCTAGAATATTTTAATTTGTGACATCATATTATAATTTTACTGTTTTAATAATTGTTTGCAATTACTTTAAATAAAGTGTTTTGTAATTGAAATGTAGTATAACTACAAGGTCACAAGGTGAATGCCTCCGGGGCAGATATATACTGTTAAAATACTTTAGGCTAATATGTTGTTTATATGAAACTAGTCATAACAGCGTGAAGTAATAAGTGTGTAAATCAAAATTCCCGTAATTAAAAAATATTTCGTGTTTGAAAACGACATTATGGGGTGGGGAAGAGCCCCCCAATTTTTCTTGTAGTTAGCCTATTCCATCAGTTCCTAACTCTTTGGAATATGCCTGCTGCCCGGTTTTCTTCAAACTACAGTGTGCTTATAATTTTACTATTAAAATACATTTCACTTAATCTTTCTGATCATGTAAGTTTACTTTTGCTGAAGTCATAACTGTAAATGACTTAGATATACAATCTTACGTAAAATATATACAAGGAAATTGACCTTCTTTGCGTAATTTCAACCTTGAAGACTGTTCTAACAAATATTTAAATATAAATTAGCTTATTTATAAAGCTATTGCTTTGGCTCAAGACGAGGATAACCTTTACTTTGCTTATCAAATGCAATTTCAGTATCTACGTTCCACACTCACTTGGGCACTTCGTGTTTATTATTGTACCACAACCTTGTTGTTTTGATATGTGTTAAATCCGAGCTCATACTGTTTGTAGACAAATGATAATGTCCATCAAAAAGTAATTATAAAAACGCCTCAACTACGTCGTTTCGATAACATTATTTCCTGGTGTAATAAATACTAGTAATGAAGTAAATACTGTCGTAAAACAAAGAAATGATAAACTATTGTACTAAGAAGACCTATTTGCGGTCCTTCCATGTTTCACCAGCTGCCAGCAAGGAGGTAATAAAACTTGCTCCTCGTATCCGATAACCTTTGATCTGAGACCTGGTATGAAATATATGACTCGATAGTAAATCACGTTTTATTATACTACTTGCAAATGTGCGGTGAGATAACGCGTCAATGGGATTTCGGTTTCGTCAGCAGGTCGTCAAACCGCTTCTGTATATGACCAGATTTTGACACACTGTTCTTGGTGCTTGTTTGAAGTTTTAGGCGTGTTTATCTGATTACATCATTTATGATTTATTTTAAGAATTCATTGATTTAGCTTCGGCAAATGCTTTAGGTATTTTATCTAAATTCTTCAGATTATTCCGTATTTTTAGTATTATTATTAGAGAAATTTCTAATTTGACACCAACCTACAAATATTTATTAATATAATTTGTACGTGTCTACCTGTCTACAGTCAACGAGTTTTTAAAATTAATAGTGCGTCGGTGGTCGAGTGGTTAAGGCGTCTGGTATTAACTAGGCGAACCACTGTTCAATCCCGGCCATGTACCAATGGATTTTTTCATTTCTTCAGGGGTTGCCTTACAGCTCCCGAAACCGTGTACGGTCCTAGGGTACCCAGCGGAAAACCATAGTATTTGTGAGGCTATACCCAACGAGTGGCCAGTTCTGTTTTTCAATTATAAAAAACTCATTGGTAAGTACATGGCCAGGATCCGGAATTTTTATAATTAAACACTTATAATCTACCTACATAATCCGACAAACCACGCTTTTCCATCTAAATATATATACGTCATCAGAACTGTATAGTGTGTATACTCGTACCTCACAAACACATCGGCTAAAAGAGGGAGACCTTGGTCTTTCGCTGGGTACCCTGGAACCGATAACACGGTTTCGGGAGCTGTAAGGCAACCCGTAAAAAAAAATACTATTATTCTGGCCACACCACTAGGCATAGTGGGCATAGGAATTTTAATAATACATAGTAAGTCTTATAGATTAAGAGCAGATGTGGCATTTTGCAATTACATGAGACGGTTTCATCAATAAAAATGATGGTCGTACGATATTTTACCTGCTTCTTTTCTTTCTATAAAAGCGTGTTTGACCTTGTTGTTAACAGCTGTTCTGTATGAAGGGGGCTGATCTTTTGTGCAATTCCTGTTATTTAGTGCTTTTTGAAAGTATTTCTACGAAACGTTAGCAATATGTTTTTTATGCTGCATGTGTTCTCTTCATTCCCTAATTTAACATTATGGCTGCCAACTTATTGGTGATTATCGTTTATTTTGGTAAAAGTATGACTATTAACTACTAGATTGATTTTAATACATATTTCAGTCTGTGTAGTTACTGCTCCGTTACTATGGGTTGTAGCATGATTATAGCCTTCCTCAATAATTGGGTTATCAAATGTAGAAATATTTATTCAAATCCGACTGGTTCTAGAGATTAGCGCATTCAAACAAACAAAATCTTCAGCTTTATTATTAGTATACCTAGATTACCGACACCTAAAATGCGAAACTGTGTCAAGCAAGTATATTGTAATATGTGAATAGGTGATTTAACAATTTTAATGGAGACCGACAGTTTTAAACTATGTAAACACACTGTAAAACGCGTGGAAACACAATTAAACATTCAGTAATTACTCTAAATGGAATGTTTATCGTATTTCATTAATTGACTTCATTGAAGATGTTTATAAACATGTTTGGAATGAGATTTCGTGTATTGCTTCCCGATTTTTATTTGCTTATCCCAATTCGAGTTCACTGATTTTTATATAATATTGTGATTGTAATCAGACTAGGCTTTTGCAAGTTAGACGTTCTCACGTTTCTTTGATATTCACATGTTACTTAAAGGTTACATATCAGAAGTAAATAATATTAATAGTATTATTTCTTTTTTTTTTCAGAAGTGCACTCTACGTGGGAGGGGGATGATTAAAAACTAAACTTCATCTTAATAAGGTGAGAATAATTTACCAAACATATCAAGGCTACATAATGGCAGTATCAGTACAAAACAAAAAACAACCCACTTTCACGACCTGTATACCTTGCGGTGTGGCCAGAGACACCAGTAACACTATCCACGCCAGTTGTCCATTTTGAACAGAACAGGTGGCAAGCCTGTTGCTGCACTTAATGTACCTACATGTGTCACTTCTTAAACAGACGTAAATATCTGTTATTTTTAGAAGAAGTGCCCTCTGAAGCACGAGGTGTCGATTAAAGATCATATTCTTAAAGAAAATTGGTGCTTAGCATTTTTTTGGAATGAGTGGGAATTGATGACGGTCAGTATTATCAATTCAATTCAGTATGTAAAGTTTTTTAGTATTAGCTATTTTTAGTTAGGCTTAGGTATCAATAAAGTTAATTCTGTGATCCATAAAGTTTGAAATTACTTTGAAATTAATGACTATTCTATTTTATGATGTCTTATAAAATGATTATATCAGGTAGGCAAGGTGACGAAGGTCTTTGTTTACTTTTTAATGACAACGCATCTGACCTAGTGACTCTTGACAAGTCTGCAGTCTAGAGGTCAACGGTCTACAGCATTATCACATATGCACATAGATTAATACTCACGTTTATTCTTCGTTGTTTTTGCAAGTCTCACACGTGACTCATTTTTCACATGACAGTCCATGTGTGGACTCAATGACATCTCATTCTTCTTTTGACAACTATACTAGATTTCCGCCCCGTATTCGCCCGTGGAAGTTTTTGAAATGTGACATAAGAATTTAAGAACAATAACTAAAGGCAATTTACCCCGAAGGATTTTTGAGATAAAATGTCACTATGTCACTCTCAAGCCCTTCAGCTATATCTGTGCAAATAATAATGTCAATGTGCTCTGTGTTGATGTGAAAGAAGGACAAACAAACAAAGGATCCCTGTTGGATTTCCATAATCTCTGCTTAAAAATAATCGCCCGGTTAGAGCATGGTTTAAAAAAAAATGTATTATAAGATTTTATCCCGAAGGATTTCAGGTATAATATGTCACTCTCAAGCTCTTCAGCTATTCCTGTGCAAAAAATTAGACCAATCCGTTGCTCTTTTGTAAGAAAGACAAACAAACAAACATATTTTCGCAAAGGATAGCAGTACATTTTACTGTGGCGAGTGTCATATGGTTTCTTGCGGCGTGGGCATTTGTAAGAATGTGCACATATAGCATAATTTCATAATATCTATCATTTTCAGAACGAAAAGCTTTTTAACTCGAGTGAGATTTATTATTTATTTTTAATCATATTATGTGACGGAGGAGATTTAATATTTTAAAAATATAGAAAGCTACAATTAAATATAATGTAGTAGCCAAGCCTAAAGACCTTAGGAACAAATTGTTTTTAATTAATCTGCATCGCTATAGATCTTCAATTGAACTCTATTAAACTGTCGTTATTTGATTAGCTCTTTTAATGGACAGTTGCACATTGAAAAGACTCAAAAGCGATGCTCAACAGATAGTAAAATGGCAGGGAACAACCTCGATAAAAAAATCGATTTCCACTCCGGTGGGCGGATGCTTATAAGGACCCTATAAAGTTGAATATTGTTTGGCATATTTTACGTGGTCATGCAGCTGCACTTGAAAGTTTATTTATTTTCTCGATTAATCTTTAATTTTTTAAAAAACCAATTAAACAGTAAAAGTAATCCTTCAAGCTATTTTATTGTGAAATTACGCACATAAGTTTTTTATATAGGTAATTAGGTATATTGCAATTTTTTTCAAGTTAAACCAAAACACTTTTGAAACATCTATGCGGTTAAAAATTATATAATATTGTTGGCTGTCCACTGTATTTTTTGAAATTGAATTTCATTCCTGACACTTCAAACTCTTGCATCCAAAATTGACACTTTTAGTAGATATCGTCTCTGTACCCTGCCTTAAACTGAACACGTTAGATTTTCTTATAAGGATGTTATTGTTGCTTATTTGCATCTTAATAGTTTATCAACAGTATAATTAGAGTCATAAAAGGTCAAAAATAAATAACTATAATTACGTCTATCTTTGGATTAAAACATAATTTAATACTATTCAGCCGTAACGAAAATCTGTTGTTGATATTGACATACGACTAATTTAAAGTAAAAAATCAAAGTACTTACGAGTTTCTTAGAAATTCTTGAAAATAGTTTGCCAATACACAAAAGTTCCAGTAGGTTACAAAAACTTAAATGAAGTGGCGCCCAACTTTTTATAATGTTGAATAATACCGAAGAGGCTAAACAAGACAAAGTGCATATCTTCTTCCTAAAAAAGATTAGAAGATTAAATGAAAAAAATGGTAGAAAAAATGCTTTTAACGATGAGTTTACAAATTACTTTTACAATTTACATATATACCTGGTTAAACGTTACACACCTGAAATATCTTAAATATTTTAAGTTGTATGATTTTGAATCGTAAATTGTAAACTGTCTAAGTAACAAGTATCTAGTACTTTCTTAAGATTCTTGGTTTTTAGGGTTCCGTACCCAAAGGGTGCAAACACAAACCATATTACTAAGCCTCTGCTGTCTGTCCGTCTGACACAGGGCTGTATCTTTTGAACCGTAATAGGTAGATACTTGAAATTTCACAGAGTGTGTATCATATGGCCGCTATAACAACAAATAAAAATAAAATAAAGTTAAAAATTAAAAGGGACCCTGCAAGAAACCTGTTTATCTTAATAATGGCAATACATACAAACGTCTAACTAATATAACTATAATGCATACAACAAATAATAAAAACAGGCCAAATGTGAGTCGTACTCGCGCAATTTTAACTTTTTTATTATTTTAAATTTTAACTTAATTACTTGGCCGGTTTTTTAACAATGGTAGATAAAAGAGTTAATTTTTCAGGCATAGATTGAAAAAGTCTGACATGAAAGACCGCAAGAAGCTTGTACCTACTTTATAGGTTTCGAAGACTGCATAAAAAACAAAATTTATTGAAATGATTTAGAAGCATTTTAAAATCTATCAAAAGATGATTAAATGCACCAACAATTTTCTGTAATATTATTTTAGTTTAAGTACCTACCTACATTGAAATTGAAATATCTCTGTCATAAAACTTTTTATCGCGAATTTATTTTCGATATACTTAGTGATTGACGTCCGCTGTAAGGAACCTCGTGAGATCGAGTTATAAAACTTGGCGCCATGCAGAAAAACTACGAGTTACTACGAATTTTTTTTATATATTTATATTTAGTTTAGTTTAGTTTATATTTAGTTTTATTTATATTTAGTAGTAGTAAGAAGCATGAAAGTAAAATAAATGAAGTGGAAATACGGTCTTTACGTAGAATGTGTGATATGAAGCGTATTGACCGCACCCGGAACGATGTCATTAGAGAAGAATGCGGAGTGAAAGATGATGTTGTGACTAAAATGAAGAAAAGTAGTTTACGCTGGTTTGAACACGTTCAAAGAATAAAGCATGAAATATTGACTAAAATAATAATCATTAAATAAAAATAATAAATTACTTTAGGAAAGGAAATGCTGGCAGATGTACTTTTATTGAACATATAAAAATGTATTGATCGATGGAAATATTAAAAGTACACACAATCGCCGAGCATGTATGAAAGGTATGATGAATATAAAAGAAGCGAAAGAGGTATGTCAGGATAGTAACAAATGTCCTACCCCTCTTGTGATGAAAGCGTGATGATAGACATATTAATTTATTTTACAATTTTCTTTAGGCCACATGTTATCCGAATATGCAAACTACAAATTCTGCTTATCCATTGATATTATCTATTGACGCAAATTGACGCGCGTCGAGGTCGGTCTGTAGTTTTTTGCGAAAACAAATAGTTCCAGTCAGGTTATGATGCGAATCGGTATTGTCATTTCCTTGTAACTTAAAAGTTAAAATAAAGAGCAAAGGGTAAGTTAAGATTCACACACGTTTTTCCTTGTAATTTATTATTCTGTGTACCTAAACCTTGAAATTTGAATTACGTAGATGATGTTTTTTAATAAGGAAAAAAATGCATTTACCTAAATAAAATAAAAATTAATCCCCATCTGGCGTCTTGCAGTCTTACACTGTCTGGCAGTTCTCCAAAGAATGAAAACATCTGGCGACATTATAATAATATCTAAGTTATCTCATTGATTAAAATATTTCATTCATAACATGATTAGGTCATTTTCCTGTATATCCACTGCTTTGGAGTTCGGATTTTTTGATCTCTCGCTTTCCTGCAATCTGTGGGAGTGATTTCGTGAAAAGTTAAAGTTCACCTCAGATGGTACTAACCCATTTTCCGAGAGGTTGGTACCTACTGTCAGCCAACAGTGTGTGCGTGTGTGTGACGAGAAAGATAAAGAGAACGCATCAGCTGTACGCTTAACCTACATTGTTGTGTATAAAGTGTTAATGTTTTCAGGATATAATGTTAATGTTGCTTATTACCAAGGTGAGATGTCAGGTGTTACACATTATATGCAACTACTGTAAGGACTTTTCTCATCCTTATTATGCATATGCTTAGGATTGTAAGTAGTTATCAATTGATGTATTAATTTTGAGATATAATTGAAATTCATTCGGCCGTTTGGAACTAAAGTAGATAAAAAACGGGCAAGATTTTACAATAACTTATCTAAAAAAATTACTATTAGCACTTTAAAGACGCATTTGATGACGACATTTAACTTGTTTAATAATGGATGGGTAAATACAATTCTTGAAACAGTCTTTTTGTTTGCTGTATTATTACAATAGAATTTATGAAGTACGTAGGTTCAATTTACCAATAAAGTTAAATAAAAAATAAAATAAATGATGGCATGTACTTACTTATTAATAGCGTAGGAAGCTGTACCTAAATAACGAATGTCTTGTAATAAAGTATGGACAAAGTGGTTTCAGTCAAATTGGCTAAAAGGCTGAAAATAGTTTGTCAACCCCGCTCCACCTGAGACAGAATTCTTGCTACATGCCTTTACTTATGGGACAGTTTGGGCCTGAGCATGAGCCTAAAATCAGGAGTTGAGGTTTCAGAGGTAGATTATTATTTATTATAAGTATTAAGTGCATTAACGGGCTTGCCACCTGTTCTGTGGAATATGGACAACTGGCAAAAAGTGGACACTGTTACCGTGTATCTGGCCACATAGACATATGCATAAAGACCGTGAAGGTGTTATTACTTATATATAAATAACTAGCATTCCGCCCCCGGCTTCGCCCGTGGATATTTACTAACAAAATAAAATATACCCTATACCTACCCCTACCCCTATAAGGATTAATAGCAAGGTACAAATAAAGAGCCTTTTCTAGCGGCGGCTTTTTAAAAGAACACTTATTGTGACTTAACTATAATAGTTAGACATATGCTATCGCGACACTTTTTGTAGAAAATGATGTGTTCTGTAAAGTCGTAGTACATTATTTTGTTCTATCATCAATAGTTTTCGCAGCACACGCGATGTAAGGAATTTCTTAGGTAATTTTTTTACACCTTGGGTTACATTATTGGAGTTTTAGTAAGGATCCCTATTTTTTTTGAAAATAGAATATAGCATATGTCACTCAGGGTGAATGTAGCTTTCCAATGGTGAAAGAATTTTTGAAATCAGCATAGTAGTTTTTGAGTTTATTCATTACAAACATACACACAAACATACAAAAATACAAATCTTTCCTCTTTATAATATTAGTATAGATGAAGGATGAAAGATTGACTAAAAAGCTTTATATTGAAGAAACGAAAGGAAATGCTGGCAGAAGACGACCTATTTAATTTAACATATTAAAAAAATATTGATCGAAGGCAAAGTTAAAAGTAGGTACACACAATTGCCGAGCATGTACGAAAGGTATGATGAATATAAAAGAAGCGAAAGAGGTATGTCAGGATCGTAGCAAATGTCATTCTATTGTTCCTGCCTACCCCTCTTGGGATAAAAATCTATGTAGAATATGCATACGGACATACCTGATGCATAACTCGAAATAAATTATTTTCAAAATATGGGTCATGCGTTAAAAATATCAGATATTGCAAATACATCTATCGACAGCTGAGATGAGACAATTATTTTGTATTTTGCTAATCTTCGTATCTTACAAGTCTGTTGGAAAGCGTCCAGCGTACCGGACAATACTGCCCGCGTCACCTTGGAGGCAACCACAAATAAAATGACATTTTTAAAGCAAACTTTACTCGATGCAGTATCGAGTAGTATGAAGTGAACAGTGAACACAATAGGGTATGTTTCATTGAAGTGATATTCGAGGAATTCTTGGTAAATGAACATATTATAGCACAAACATTAAAGTTATGTGTGCATTGTGTCTGAAAAAGTGATGGTTAATGGTGAGTTTCGTTATTTATACTAGTTTCGTGTTTCTCTAGACACGTTTATGGACTTACCAAGGTATCTCTAAATTAAAAAAAAATGGGACTTCAGCAAATATCCTAGGAATACATAATATTACGTATATATTAGATATACCATTTATTTTTCAATATTCGAAACTGAAGCGCTTGGATCTGCGATTTTTTAAAAGATTGATGTTAAAATAGGTAACTGTATCTCACTAAATATACATAAATAATATACTAAATATACATATTACATAATATAAGCCAGGTGTTATCCACGAATTAGCATATTTTTTACATATATTCTCTTGTATAAGTATAATAGGCATGATGACAATTTTTTGGAAATACTTTTAAATTATAGCTGTATTTATTATACCTAATAAAATAATTAGAATTTTTTATTTGTATTTTAATTTTTAAAACTCGCGAAAACGTTCTGGGCGCGATAATGACGTGACTAGGTAATGAACAAAATTATGGTCACAGATTAGATAAAGTAACAAGAAAACAACTTAATGAGTGTCAGACAGTTATTAAATACTAGTACTATAATAATATAGTTAGTTTACTAGTCTGTGGTTATTTATTTGACATTTACATATAAATGACGTCACTTAATATTTGTGGTCACGTGACCGTTCATTTAGATACCTACTTATTAAAAAAAAATATTAAACAATTGAATAACATTATTTTTTACCATTGAGATATAATAGGTACTAGAGGAGCTATAATAGACAAAAGGCATGCTTCATTTCTATAAAAAATAAAACTTAAGTTCGCTGAAGCGCTTGTTAGTCGCTAGTCGAGTAACCAAACGGTATAAACACACAGCGCTAGATCGCTTCTAGGATGTAGTTTTCTCGCGACCAAAAGGTCGAAAGCGCCGTGAATTTCATGGCGCTTACGCATTTCGTTCAACGTACTACAACAACATGCTTAATATAGACTAACTACGCTTACAGAAAGGACATACCTAACAAGCTCATTTGTACAAGATTTGTATTTTTGTTTGTAATGAATAAAATCAAAACTACTGGACTGATTTAAAAAATATTTCTAAATATATATATATTATATATATTGAGTAACATAAGTTTAATTTTATAATACATAGCGGCTTGCCCCGACTTCGCCCGGGGTAACATTTATATCCCCAAGTAAAAAACTACTGGACCGATTCTAAAAGTTCTTTCACCTGTAGAACGCTATTTATTGTATTTAAGGAAACTTACAGACTAAGAACGACTCATTAAAAAAGCTACCTAATATAATAACTAAGCCTAATACAGTTTCAACCTATCATATAATGTATACTGAATACCATAGGCTATATTTTATATTTTCTATTGTATATAATAGTTACCCTGGCAAAGTCGAGGCAAGCCGCTAGTTGTTTTTGTTGTAACTTGAGTTCTTCAGCATATTGAGTATAAGCAATATTTTCATAAGAAGAGAGCGTGGTGAAATGGTGACTGTTATGATTTAGTTACATGCCATTAAACAATTTCACTCTTATTAATAAGTAATAATTAATATTCTGATCAGTTTTAGCTTCATGTTTCAAGCGAATTGTTGTATATTTGTTAATTATAGCCCGTATCAAATGTATTCGGTGATTCAAAGTGCTCGGTTGATTAAAAGAATGAACTAAAGATGTAAATACTTCTTACTGGATAAAATGTTCTTTTCTGCTTTTGTTATGTATTTAATAATGTAATAATGTAATGAACATAATATATAACTATGTTTGGATGGTAACCAGGTCTCTTCACTGCGGTTGTTTTGGACAAATTTTATCCATCTTTCTCTTGTTTCTTGGCTAGGGCGTGGAAACCTTCAATAGACAAAATACCACAAATTTCGTTAACTATTTTATTACAAACTAGCAGTTTGCCTCGACTTCGTCCGGGGTAACAATTATATATCATATAAAACATATCTATTTTATTCAGTGATATTATAGCATTCTACTGGAGAAATACTTTTTTAAATTCGTCCAGTAGTTTCTTACTAGTGGATACAATTGTTACCCCGGGCGAAGTCGGGGCAAGCCGCTAGTATAAAATATTGCCTCAGTTACTCAGCGATAATAATACATTCTACTGGTGAAAAACATTTAAAATCGGTCCAGTAGTATTGAATTCATCATTACAGACAAAAATAGAAAAATCTTTTCTCTTTATAATATTAGTGTAGAAGTGTAGATAACACATTACACAAACAATAATATCTGCGTAGAAAATATATTGTATTATTTTCCGCTATATACGGGAACGTCAACCAATTCTACCTATTTTCACTTCTGAATGTTTTTAGTCTATGTCGAATGACACAACATGCGTCTGATAAATTTTATGTTCGTATTTAATTTTAAAATGATTATACCTAGTTACTTAACGGTGGAAAGTTATTCCTTTACACTTCGCCGTATTCCTTGAATTATTAGTGCAATATTTCAACACACACCACGGCATATTGTATGACTTTCAAATTTTTTCGATTAAAAACAATCACTAGCGTATAACTGCTCAACAGCTAGCAAGCGACTGTGTGAAGTGCGGCACGATCGCCGCAATTGAATGGAACATAGGAGTGATGGGTAGCGTCTTCTCTAGTACCTATAACTCACTGTTTTTTACTTTTTAAGTTTACTACTCAGGTACTTATAAAAATCAATAATGGTACCTGAACTAAAGGTATATTATAGATTATCTACAATTAAGTAAGTTATGTAGGAACATTTAAAAGATGAAGTCGAATTAAATTACGTAGATAAATATCAATACATTAAACAAGTGTCCAAGATAAGTTAAGGGGAAATTATTGTTCATAAATATTTTAAATAAAAATGCCCACACATATATCCCTACATTCTTGTGTAAAACTAAGCTTCTTTCTGTTAATATTGACTGAGGTATTCATTGTAAGGCCTAACGAGTGGCCAGTTATGTTAAGGTTTGTTTAGATGGAAAAGCCACTAAGTGCGGTTTGTCGGTATATTGTACATAAGTTTTTAATTTAAAAACCCATTGGTTCATGGCCGGATGGAACAGTTTGGATTAAAGGTTTTATTATGTCAGGTTTGAATTTGGTCCTAGGATATTATTTTCTGGGTTTATACAATGCGGTAAGGTTTATTTCTGGATGGGCAGATCCGGAGGCAAAAGCTATATTTTTCATGATATCGTTATAAATACCGGGTAATGATAACAGCGATGATAAAAAATTATGTGAAACATGAATTGATTGTTTATTGTTAAACCGGCCGGAAAAGGAAGTGTCATAATAAAATATATTAAGCTACTTTTTTCCGAAAATCCAGGGAAGTTTATTCAAACAATGTTTGATGATATGATATGAGATATTTTGTTGTCACATGTTTCTTTGCACGACAATAACAAATACATTTATGAAAATTCTTCAATTATATACATATATATATTATATATTTTTAACCGACTTCCAAAAAAAGAAGGAGAAGGTTCTCAGTTCGGACCGTATTTTTTTTATTTTTTTTTTGTTTTTTTTTATGTATGTATGTACAGGTGGTATCCTCTCAAATGCTCTAAAATAAAATATATAATTTCAGAAGCTATAATTTTAGTTGCTATAAATATTCATTTTCTATAAATTTAGTTCCTGTAATTTTAAAAATCTATAAATTTGTTTGATATATTTTTTTAAATCTATAATATTAATTTCTATAACGTATTGTTTTCTATAATTGCAGTTGCCATAATTTTCAAAATCTATAATTTCAAGTCCTATAATTTTTATAATGTCTATTTTCAATTGCACTAATGGCTACTTTTCTATAATTGCTGTTACTATAATTTTGAAAATATATAATCTCAAGTCTTATAATTTTTATAATCTCTAATTTCAGTTGCACTAATGGTTACTTTTCTATAATTGCAGTTATTATATTTTTCTAAATATATAAATTCAATTTCTATAAATTTATTAATCTATAATATCATTTGCTCTAATGGATTGTTAAAATAAGTGTACTCACTATATTTTTAAACGTATAACTTCATTCTATTTACATTTACAAATATATAATCATAAAAAATAATTTTCTATAATGTAATCAATTTAAATAAGTACTATTATTAAAATTTACAGTAGATTTTGTTAATGTCTGTTGCAGTAATTTTCGATTCCTATTCCCCTAATTTGTAAATAAAAATAGGTTAGCGAGGAGCGAAGCGACGAGCGTGGTTCGAATAGTGCTAAAACAGAGCGCGAGACGAGCGAGCGAAGCGAGCGTTCCGCGGCAGCGGACGGCGAAGCGCCAGAAACTCATAAATACCTAAACAACCATCACTTGTTGATAACGGATATGATACCTATATATATATATTATTTATAATAAGAAAAGAAGATTTTTATATATTAATAAATATTTCGCAAATAAACTGGAAAAAATATAGCAAATTAATCATTAGATAATTAAATGTTGTACCTTTTGATAATTTAGACATCTTGAAAATTATAGAAAACAATTTTTGATAAAACGAAAATTATAGCAAATTATAAATTAGATCATTTAATGTTATATATTTTGTTAATAGTGATTTTGAAAATTACGGATATCGATTTTAGACAAAAGAAAAATTATAGCAAATAAATAATTATTGAATGTAATTTTATATATTTTGATAATAGTGATTTTGAAAATTACAGAAATCGATTTTAGGGTAAAAAAAAATTATAGCAAATGAATAATTATAGAACTTAATTTTATATATTTTGATAATAGTGATTTTGAAAATTACAGAAATCGATTTTAGGTTTAAAAAAAATTATAGCAAATGAATAATTATAGAATGTAATGTTATATCTTATGTACCTATATATTCTAAAATTATATCAGAACATTTTAGAGATATTGTAGGAGACCCATGTACAGGTACCGGGACGGTTCTTGAGCGCTCGACGAAGGGAATGTTTGCGCATAATATGTAATTCGAGTGCAATATAACTTGTATATTTATTATAATTGACTTATTGGTGTTTGTTTATACGATTACTTTTTACTGCTGGTAAAATTAAAATTAATACCTCATACCGTCAAGCAGACCCAAAAATAGTGTTCTGCGCATCTAACGACCACCGCTCAAGAACCGTCCCGGTACCTATACATCGATAACTCTGCCAATTGTGAACCGATTTTGATGGTTTCTTTTTTAATCGACAGATAACTCTTCCGGATTGGTCCCATTTTAATCTCATAAAAATTGGTTCATTAGTTTTACAAACATTTTGAAAAAACTGACTTTATAAGTACATACATTTTTCTTGATATCTCGATAAAATATTTACCGATTTTGACGACTTATTTTTTTTAAGACATCATAATTTCTGGACATTATCTCACAGACATATGACGACAATCGGTTCAGTAGTTTTTCAGAAATTCAGTAATTAATTTCTGTTTACGGCTAAAAATTATGTATCAGAAAAAGCCTTAGCAACGGTTGCTATCGACACGAAGTTGTCAATTTTCGTGACGATGGTGTAGCGGTTAAATATAATGGGGTGCATAGGATGCACAAGCACATGGTTCAAATCACATCCACAGCGGTAGTTTTTTTTAATTTCAATATTTTTTTTGTTGCGTTATTATTTGTCTCTCAAGGCAGCAAAATCACTTAAAAGGGTAAAATAAACCTTTTAAAAAAAGTGCACCGACTTCAAAAATTTGCGCTGAAAAGTAAGAAATAATAAATATTTCGTCGTAGAATTTGAAGACTATGCTAAATTACAGGAACACAGGTGGATTATATACAGAGAAATTGGGAATAGTTTATCCCAGAAAAATGATGGATATCGGAGCCTTAAAAATTCGAATGCTATTAGATGCTAAATGCTACATAAAACATGCGGAAATTTTCGCAAAAGTCATAAAACCATAATGTCGCCTGCATTGTTACACGTCCAAATATTTATAAACAGAAGTATCAATCGTACATTGAATAATCACTGAAAGACAATTAAATTGTTCCACACAATCGCTTTGTATTTTAAATTATACAAGTTCTTCAGTAAACGGTGATCTATCGGGAAATTATGTCAATATAACAATAATTTAAATTGAAAATATTTGTCTTTCAAATAAAATAATCATATTTATGTTTATTTTCGAAAATAGTTAAAAATCTAGATTAAGAACCCACTATAATGATTACTTCATAAAATCAATCTATCTGCTGCGGAGCCTGGTCAATGGGCATCCAGACAGATAGAGAAAAAAATATAGATGACATAATAATAATAAATATTACTTGATGACCCGCGCGAAAACTTCGCACCGTTAGTTCAACTGATCTCCAACAGTTTTACAATTAAATTAATTAGTCTAATATTTTAAATGAAACATTTAATTTTGATTTCTTTGTTTATTTTAGAGGGAAAAATAATCTTCAAAATGGCTACCGACAAAAAAGGAACTAATACATATATAAAGATTATATCCCACTAATGATATTAATATCCGCACTTTTTCTTAAAAAAAACACATATTTACGTCTGTTAAAGAAGGGTCACATCTAGGTCCATTAAGGACCATTGGTCAAGGTCATCTTGTATCTGTCAAAAAAAATCCCAAATCTCAGTTAATCCTGGATTTGCCATATTTTTGACAGTTATAGATGACCTTGACCATGGGCCCTTAACCTGTATTGGCAAAAAGTAAACACCATTACACCGTCTCTGGTCACACCGCAAGGCATAAAAGTGTGATATTAATTGACCATTTTATCAGTTTCATTTCTGACTTCATCGTTGAAGAAGATTTACATATAAATATTTACTTGTCTCGTCGATTGATAACTTCGACGTCAAACAGTAGCACGTCTAAAATAGAGAATTTATATAACTTTTTTTATCCAATAATCTATCTATCTCTCTATCTATCATCACGCCTTTTATCCCAAGAAGGGTAGGCAGAGACAATCGAATGCCATTTGTTATGACCCTGACATACCTCTTTCGCTTCTTTTATATTCATCATACTTTTCGTACATGCTCGGTGATTGTGTGTACTTTTAATATTTAAATCGATCAATAAATTTTTTATATGTTCAATAAAATTACACCTAGGTCGTCCTCTGCCAGCATTTCCTTTCACTTCAGCCATATAAACCTTTTTAGTCAATCTTTCATTCTTCATTTTTCCAACGTGTCCAAACTAGCGTAAACTTTAGTCACAACATCATTTTTCACTCCGCATTATTCTCTAATGACGTCGTTCCTGATGCGGTCAATACCCTTTATATATAATGATTAAATTGCAATACATAATAAACGCATTTATTTTAACACGACGTGTCACCGTTATTTTTTTTTGGTCATGGCTATCTAGAATTTTATTGTCGACAAGTCACAGTAAAGTTGAAAAGATAATTTAATAATGAAAATACACATAAAATAAATGTTTCTCTCCAATTTATTTAACCAAGAATAGTTCAAGTGTTGGAAATCTACATTGAGATAATATGTGAATTGCAAATAAAATTCAAATTTATCTGTTCGGTTCGCCAATCGTTCCGTAATGGATGTAATTTACACATAACATATACAAGTTCAAGAGCGTTATATTTCATAGATTAATTTGGTTTGAATTCGGTTTACATAACCTTGCAGTCTGAGTGACTAAAACACTGTCCCAATTTCAGTTTTATTAAATTAAAAAAAAATTACAGAGAAATTGGGAATGTTTATCCCAGAAAAATTATGGATTATGGATTTTTAAAATACATTTTCCTACTAACGTTATCTCAGGAACCTGATTCTACATCCATACAACCTGTTTGTTAAAATCGCCTTCTTGGGTGTAGGTTGCATAGGACAGAATTCCAAATGAAATCTAGAATATTCTTACCTAATAACGTCGGGACATTTCATACGTTTCATTAGTTACTTTTGGGTATTTTCGCCATATCACTTAGAATAATAATTTGTACCGACTTCAAAAATTATGCACTGAAAAGTGTGCTTTCCGAAAGAAAATGCACAAGTCACTATAAGTGTGCCTATAAAATTTGAAGAGTTCTCGATTTCTCCAGGATCCCATCATCAGATCCTGACCTGAAGACTACCTTGCAAACAAAAAGAAATCCAAATCGGTCCAGGCGTCTTCAAGTAATCGGGGAACATACATAAAAAACAAAGATTCCGACGAATTAAGAACCTCCTTCTTCTTTTTAAGTTCGGTTAAAAATATAAAAAACAACCATTGACAGATATAACTGCGTCGGTGGCTGAGTGGTTTAGGCGTTTTGTATTAACTAGACAGACCATGGGTTGGATCCCGGATCCCGGCCATGTACCATAATGCCAATTTAATACTTAAAAACTTATGTACATAATCCGCCAAACCACACTTAGAGGCTTTTCCATCTAAATATACCCCAACAGAACTGGTCACTCGTTAGGTATAGCCTCACAAATACCATCGGCTAAATGAGGGAGGCTTGGTCTTCCGCTGGGTACCCTGGGTAGAACAGTTTTGGGTGCTGTAAGGCAACTCGTGAAGAAAGAAAAAAAAAGAAGAAACTATTGACAGATTTGATATAAATCTGCGAATCTATAGATACATATCGCTGGTACAATCCGTCTTTTAATATCTTTTAATCCACTACTTGTGCTTCTGATGCCAGTTCTTCTGATAATAATAGGCACTATTGGCAGGGCAACTATAGCTAAATGTGAACCTGGCGACGCCGCAACGTATAAAGGCTCTGATAGTGTGTTTTGTGTTTCTTTAAATTTATTATCTTTGAACGTAATATAATGGGGTTATTTTGTTAAAAAAAAATCTTTAGTTGTTGTTACTCTAGAGTCTAGGAAATCAAACCGTGCGTTACGTGGCCTAAACAGAAATAGTAGGCGGCCCAAGGTGAGTTCTCTTATAAACAATCGTATATTCTTGGATATTTTCTAAAATTATAATTCAACTGAATTGTATACATATATGCTATTACATGCAATAACAATGGCATACAAATAAATATCAGAATAAACTTTTAGAAATCCTTATAAATGCATGGATGGCATTATGGCATGGTATGCAAATTAGAAAACTCGATTCCTAGATTTTTCTTATACCTAATATTTCCCACTGAATTTCATAAAATAATCTTAATTAATTTTCTATCTATCATGTGTATTCTGACATACATGTTTAGTAAAGTAACGCCTGCCTCCCGCAGGGATAAGCAGAGTAGACGGAGCAGTTATTCCCTCGATCCTCGATCTACTTCTCTTTCAATCTATGTCTGCATCCGTGCCACTGCGTCTATATTTTTATTATACTTCCATACCATCCATAAATGCGAAAGTAATTCTGTCTATCTGTCTGTTATGTTTTCATGGCTAAAGCACATTGATGAAATTTGATACGGAGAAAGCTTGAACCAAAGGAAAAACTAACATAGTCTATGGAAGCAAAATTTTTTTTAATCTGGACACGTTTGGAGTCAAACAAACAAAGAAACATACTCACATGCACTCTACGTTGACCGGACTATTTACTTGAACCTATAGATTAGAGTCAATATGTTTCAAAAAGTAATTAGTGTATGTGCTTGAGAGTGAAATCTTTTCACGCCGCATCAATTCCCACAGTTACGCTTCGGCAGGCTTGTATCTGGTCCGATCCTTTCCATGCAGGCGCTACTTGTGTAACGTGGGAACGGAATGAGGAAATTGCTGAACTATACAGCCAATACTGATGCGAAATTCATTGACGTGGGGGTTCAAAATAAACATAATGAACTGTCTTTTGATCTCAAATACCTCAACCGAACTGGCTACTAGGCTAGGAACGCTGGGCGGGTCACTGGGGTTCACCCGTGAAACTAAAAAAAAGTCGTACATACTGTATGCTTTGAGGTGTTAACAAGTGAAAGTAAATAAAGATGTGAACCTACCTTCACCGCTATTAGCAAGTTGTCGATATTAAACAGAACAAATGGCGAACCTATAGCTGAAATAATTGTTTTAGAAGGCTTTACATTTCCTACGAAGCATGAGAAGTTAAATTGGTGCTTAGCTTTTATGTGGTTTTGCAAAAGCCATTATATTTCTGAAAGCATATTGAACACTTAGGTTATCGCAATCGCTTTATTCAAGTGATAGTTCCTCGTTCATGACATTTAGGGTACCTATGCGTTGACCGGTTTTCACATCAGCTGCTGCATCGGCCTTGGGCGCATGTGTGATTCATGCAGTTTCGTCAATTATTTGTTCACCTTTCCTAAAAGAAACAGACATTGTATGGGCGTGTTCAAGTGTCCGAATTCTGTTATTTGTTGACGATATCGCACATTTATTTTATTATCATTATGCAATTTTACGTTGAAATTATTTTTTGATTTTCCGTTATGCATTAAAATCGCTCTCAATTTAAATTAAGAAAATGCTAGAAGCAGAGTTAGAGCAGGTCTTTAGATCACAAAATACCTCAACAGCTGGACAATTCATAAAATATAATTAACGTAGCTTATGACCTATGTCCTCCATTGGGAACCCTTGGGTTAACATGGTACTGACTTCTGGGGAGCCGATAGGCACACGTGATGGTATGCTATAGGTATCTACCTACTAGTAATACAAGTATTTTCTAATCTATGAAATGTGTAATCACAATACTTCTATGAATTCATAACATCGACATAGCTGATTACGACGATGTGGTATTTACCGATTGTTCAAAAGAGTAGTTTCACAATATACTTTGAGCAGGCATGTAAAAATATTACGTCGAAATTTTGTCATAATAACGGATTGAGATGAATCCAAAGCTGATATTGCATCCATGGTATGAAAATTAGCCAGGCTAAAACCACTTAAATATGCTATTGAATAATTATGCAGTTTCATAATAAGTACTTAATTATGCTGCATTTGCTTGTGTTGTACCATACAATGTTCACAAAGTTTCATTTCTTTTATTTTTTTTACGAGGGAAAGTCAATTGTATTGCAAAAACGTATCCATGAAATTCCAAAGCAAGCGTCATATAAACCAGTATTTTTAATAACTTAACAGCAAGTAGTTCTTGTTCGATTATTATTAAACCGGTTGAAGTAATGGTAAAATGAATTAACTAATCAGTCAATATTTTGCATGTAGGCAATATTTAAATAAAACATGTTATTTTGAAAAATAAGTCTAGGATGAAGACAGACAGTTTGGTATTTGCTTTACGCCTACTTTATTTTGACATCCTTCTTACACTTATAGCGGTATATTTTGCATTTAATTAATCAGTAACTTTTGCTTTCAATTTAATTAAAATTGTAGTACCAAATTAGTGTAAATGCCAGGTATGTACCTGCTGTCTTACTGATAAGGCTCGCAATTGTTAGCAGTGTATCTAACATGACATTACCATAAGTACTAGTAAATATAAACTGACTTCAAAAATTATGCACTGAAAAATGTCCTTTCCGAAAGCAAATGTGTACAAGTCACTATAAAAAAAATATCTAAATCGCTTCAAGTGTGCATATAAAATTTGAAGTGTTCTCGATTTCTCCAGGATCCCATTATCAGATCCTGACCTGATGACCATGGCACCACCTGGAAAGTATACCCTTTCAAACAAAAAAATCCAACTCGATCTAGGGCTCCAGGCATCTTCAAGTCTTTTTTTATGTATGTTTAACAAAGAAAAAAGATACCGACGAATTGAGAATCTCCTCCTTTTTTGAAGTCGGTTAAAAGTAGCATTTGTTGTAGGTACCTACAAGATTTACAAACACGTTTTTATTTTTCTTTTAAAAACATACAATTATCTATCAAAACATTACTGAGTTAATGTCAGTGATTATAGACATCCTACAATTTGATGCGGCTCTTTTTCTTAACTTGAGACAGGAAAACCTAAATAATGTAAGGGAAGCTGCTAGTAGACTGAAGGCCAACCAAGATTACTTTGGCCGCAAGTTATCTGTCCAAATATATTACAGCACGCAATGTGTCCACTTACCTGATTCATAATTATAGTATTTTTTAATTAATATTTTTAAAACCAGCTCTTTGAATGTATTTTTAACTCCAGTATTAAATGTGGTGAGAACAGTAGAAAACAGTATTTTCTCATAAACACAAACCAAATTTTTTCTACTTATTCACACAGAGGATATGAATGCAGTTTCAAAGTTAATTTTAGCTTTCCTCCCACGTTTGCGAATCAACGAAAAACAATCCGCTAGAATCAGTAGTTAAGGTGCATCATCTTCATATTTACACAAACGAATAAGCGACGCCTTCCTGTCGCATGAACTACGCACTATTTCTATACACATACTTAGGTACTTGTTTAAAAAGTAAATAACACAATTTATTAAGATGATTGATGACATTATTGTATTGTATTGTATTGTATTGTGTATATGGTTGAGTCGCGTATGAACTTCTACATTCTCAAGCCAATAACGGATGCACAATGCTACAATTCCTATAATGTGTTAGGCTGAACGAGAAAAGTATAAAAATATTATAGATAAAATTTGATTGAAAAAGAAGAGAGTATAAGAAATTAACTAGTATAAAAGATACTATGGATAAAATAATAACGAGGTGGACTTGATAGATAGTCGTTCAGTGGGGTCCAGTTCAGACATATTTCATTTCGTTCTAAATATAGAAGACAGAGTTTCCAAGCGCAACTTCACGGATGTCACAATTTTGCACTTGAGAATAATAGGTTGAAGACATATTATATCCTTCAAACATGTTATTAACCAATTTATAGATAATAATATACAGGTATATTTATTTGTTAGCTATTGTAATTAATACGATTTCAAGGAAACTTAAAATCCTCTATGAAACAAGTAGGTAAATCATTGGATAATAGACGATTATTGACATTAAAGTGGTTCGACCAAGTGCCTATTTTGTGGCTGTAATCTAATATGCATTTACGCAATATATATTGTTCATTGACTGTTAATATTATTAATTATTTTTGACATGATTTACCACATCATGGAGCACAAAATTAGTGGACAATATTCTCGCGTGGACAATATTTTGCATACATATTTGTAATTGAAACGTTCCAAATTACTTCACCTTTGAACAGGATTTTAAACAACTTGAAATAACGTAATTTATTTTCATTTTCCAGGTGCTCGAGAATAAACAGAAATGATAAGGATGCGGCTATCAATATACATAATGGCAGCGATGTTGCTGATTTCACCTAGTTACGGCAGCGTGTGTCCACCCAGCTGTCTTTGTACGACGACCCGCGATAGCCTGCATCGAGCTTCATGCAGCGACATCTCTGAATTATACAAGTTCACGCTACGCCAGAAACACCATAACATCAACATCTTAGACCTCTCTCATAATAATATTACTAAATTAACACATGAGCTTGATAGACTGACTGAAGTGGTTACATTGGATCTTTCAACCAATGGAATTAAAGAAATAAACAAATTTTTAAGTAATGCAAAGAAGCTTGTGCATCTGAATTTAGCACACAATAGAATAACAAAATTGTCTATGACGCATTTACCAACAAGTGTTAGTTCTTTAGATTTAACTAACAATCTTTTACAAGATTTGCCTGCTGATTTACAACATTTGAAAGGTTTAGAACATTTAGAAATGGAAGGAAATCCTTTACATTGTTCTTGTGAGAATATTATAACTAGAGATTATTTAATATCTGCCAATGTACACGTGGATGATGTTACATGTATGTCACCTTCGAGATTAAAAGGCCAATCTTGGTTGAAACTAAAAACTAAAGAAGTATGTAAAGCTGAGAAAGTAAAAATTGAAAGTAATTTCTTGGACATGATGATGGGTGATGAGCCAGTGGATGCTGAAAGAATTGGTAGAGAAACTACAGAGTTAAAATCCATGCCTTTAGTTGCGGCAAGTGATTTAGAAGACGGCGAAGTACTAGACAGCAGTGTAAATAAACCAAATACAGATGAGGATGATCTAGTGTTCATTAAAGCAGAAAATATATCGCATGCAAGTGAAATCGAAGGATCAGGTAATTACGAAGCGACTACTATTAGCGACATTGAATTTAAAGAACACCACGTACTTGATGCAAAATTATTGCAAAGTGAACAAATTATACCTGTGTCTGAGCACAATACCACAGAAGATACATTTGAAGGGTCGGGAGATGAAGGCTCCGGCGCCGGTTGGGTACATTTCAACGATGAAGTAGAAACAACAACCGACTTTGTACCAACATTGTATACAGGCCCCGTTTCTCCATATTTTGAATCGGACGTGGATGAAAATGATCCTTCATCGACGACGGAATATCCAACACCCAAACCAGTGTCTATTTTCATGGGTGGTAGAAATTGGATAGACAGTAACTCACAAGCTCCATCTGTCGAAATAGTTACGACATCAAATATTGCTAGAGATACTACGGTATCGGAACAAATAAGAGTAACGCGACCTGAAAATAACGTGCAAGCTTCACCAACAAGCGAAAAGGTTACACCACATAAAACCGGTACATACGTATGTATAGCAATAATTATTATATTGCTTGTTGGTTTAATAGGATTTGCAATTGTTAGAGGCCAAATGAGAAAGCGTAGGGATAGAAGGTTATACAGACAACAGAAAGCCGATGTTGAACAGGCTTCTAAAGAGATGATTGATATGAATAAATCACTCTTAGGAAAACCTGCAACACTCGAGACTCCCATAGAAAAGAAGGCTAACGGAAAATATGAACTAGTTCCTACTCACGAACCTTTGCAAAATGGTAAAAAGAATGAAAATGGTGGTCTAGGTAATGGTGGAGTAAAAGGAGCAGGAAATGGAAATGTGAAAGCTTCTACTCCAACAGATACTAATCAAAATAAAAACACGTCAATTGATAATAACATCAATGAAAAAGTTTTACCAAACTCCGCAGAACCTCAACAAGAAACGTCTTTTGATACAGCACCTTCCCCAAATGGCTCTAAAAGAGACACACATTCTTTGTCAAGCGAAGATATATTTGTGCCTATGAGTAATATTGATAGCGTGGCTCATCTTAATGGTGCGACAGATTCTGATTTCTCACATCCATTGTTAAACGGCGCAAACGATCACAATACCGATTCCGACTTTTTGTCTCCCTCCCGTGATTATGTGCCAGTATATTCACCGGACGGTGGCCGAGTGCGTATAAAGATGACAGAGACCCCGAAACCGAAGACTCCTGTACTTGTTACCAGAAGCCGATCGAACGCCGGCGATATTATTATAACACCATCACTTGAAGGAAATGCACCAAACTCAACCTGAAATTTGGATATTTTGAATAGGACTTTGTAAACTGTGTCAATTAGCAAACACGTCACTATTGGCAAATTTCTGTGATTAATAAGTATGTGTCGCATTTGGAAAGTAATTTAAAATGGACTGATCTAGTTGATAGACAAGTGTGGTGAGAGAACATTGCTGCCAAAGTGTGTTTGTAGTCGACAGTGCCTTTATTATAATTATCATTAGGATAACATAATATATTTATAATGCAATTTGTAAAGCATATTTTTATACACGATGTGGAAATGTTGCCATGTTCATTGTAAGTAAATTTTATTAAATTATAGATTTTGTGGTGCGCAAGTGTTAGGTAATGTTGTATTTTGAAATAGATGATGCTACACTGTATACTTCAAAATATTGTATGGTTGTGTACTTATTTTATCTATTTATATATTTATAGTAATGATATATTCAAGTAATTATATTCTACAACGAAACATGACGAGCCTTTCCACTTCCACAACATAGACTTTACAATTAATAAGTTCCTGATTATCTAATATTATTGAGGTTCTAAGAATGTTGTGATACCATAATTTTATTGAGTAACGTCTATAAGTCTTTTAGAAGTGTTATTCCTACACATTGTGTGTTAATAACATAATATTGCATTTGTATATACATTATGTCTGGTATATCATTATTTGAAATTATTATAATGTTATTTATAATTTAAGTTTAATGCTTTTTTAGAAACTACATAGTTTGCTTCATTATGATTTTACTCAAGTAAATATTTGTAAGTAAATGTTTATAGTGTATTTAAATTTCATTCTAAATCATTTACAATATTGTCTGAACTCGAACAAATTTTATATCTTTGCTACCATATGTTAATTTATGTTAATTTGTATACGATATATAAATCGTTGATCTTAAATTTTTCTTTTATTTCGTAAATCTTTCTACTTTCTACAGATGGTTACTGGGGATTATAGCAAACGATTAGTGGGTAAATATCGTAGACGTACCTATATAAGTACTATTAATATTAAAGTTACTAAAAATTCAAAAACATAATAAAAAACCTATTTGAAGTTAATAATAAATAAATAAAGAAATATCAAATTAGTAAAGTAATAATTTAATTAACATTTTAATTACTTATTAAATTGAAACAATATAAATAACAAACATAGAGACTGAAATATATTACATTTAGTTATACATGTACTTACTTACAGAACTTTTAATTGTTGCTTTCATTTTCTTAAAATAAAACATTTTACATTAATATGTAAAAACTCTTTGGTAACTATCGGTTAATTTTTTTCATTAATTAGTCCTTCTTTTATTCTATTATAATAAATAATAATATAATTTAAATATTGAAATGAAAAATTCAGAAGTCACTCTCTCTTGTTGCTTCTTCATAAGAGTTTCTACGATTTATAATTCTGAGAGGTCCTTCAACAACAGCTTCGACTTCAATAGTAACGCCGTCAGAATCATCCGTGGGTACAACGGTGTATGTAGACATTCTTCGCCTTCGTGAACCTGGCGAGTGATCTAGTTCCGCAATATCATGACTGCCATATCTAGACCTTCTCCTTCTACTCCTTCTATTGCTGTCATTAGGTTCCGTCATTTCTAAATCATCTGTTATTACAACATCACCATTTCTCTCTGTATCTTCGAGTATATCGCCACTAGATTTGGTTTTTCTTCGACCCCTTCTTTTCCGAGACTTACCAGTGCCGGTTTCGCATAACGAGTGACTTGAAGCACTCAATTTCGGCATTGTTAAAGCTTCGTCATATGAAGGCGGCATAATCAAGTCTCTAGGGTCCGGAGCGTTACATTGAGCTTCTTGTTCAGCCCGCAATCTCAACTGTAGTAGTCTTTCTCTTGCTTCTTCTACCTGCCTTACCCTATCAGCCTGAAGTGATGCTAAACGTCTTTTCATAGATTTTCGGATGGCAGTCACCAATATAAAACACACTAACAAACCAATGATCATAAAGACTATGAACCATGTCAATGTATTCATGTTTGACGGCTGCTCATCCGGGTACCATATAAAGTAACAAGCTTCTACCCAAGTATAATCGACCACACTTTTAGGACTACTGCATCTCAAATTGTATAATTCTTCTTTATTTGGTTCAAGGGTTACAAAATCGTAGAACTGATACATCTCATCGCTACAGTCACATCGCCATGTGTTGTCATCTAGTTCAATTTTTTCTAAGTAAGGATTATCTTTAAAATATGATTTATTCCAAACAGTAGTAAATCGATTTCCTATAAACGATAGCACTGTCAAACGAGGCAGCATGAAAAATGTGTAATTGCTTACTGAACTTATTCTGTTATAATTAAGATTTAAGATCCGTAAAGTTTGAGAAGATATACTATCAGGTATATGCGATATCATATTTCGAGATAGATTTATTTCTACAAGTGCAGGCAACCCTTCAAAGGAGTCTTTTCCTACCATATGTATTTCGCACGAACTCATGTCTATATTATTTACAGAATTGGATTTCAAATGACCTGTCCGTGTCAAATAATTTCTGGATAAATTTATTTGATTCAAAGCAGGCAACTTTAGTAGAGTTTCTTCCGGGAAATTTGCAATTTCATTCCAAGATAAATCTAAATATTTTAGAATTTTCAATCCGGAAAAAGTATCAGTTCTTATTGAACCTATGTTATTGTTGGATAAGTCTAAGTATTCTAGTTTAGTATTGTTAACGAATTCGTAAGAATTTAAAAATCTAATCACATTATGACTCAATACAACTTTTCGTAAATTAGGAAAACCACCAAGGCTGTGCTGCATAAGATTACAATATGAAATATCTAAACTGCGTAAAGAATCCGACCGCAAACTTGTTCCAGCACTAGATAATACGAGACGACTATTATGACTAATCTGAAGATGAACTAATGACTGTAAGTATCTTAAATTGTTGTTGTGAAGATAGGTAAGCTGCCCATGACTGGCATCCAGACTTTTTAAAGTAGGTGACACAAGATTTTGCATTCGTCTGATTGGATTATGACCCAGTTTTAATATTCTAATTGCAGTTAGTCCTCCTAGAGGAGATTTCCCATGTATCGACAGGATATCGCAGTCTTCTAAGATCAGTGTATCTAAAGTAGCACTTATAAACATTTCGTTGCTTGAAAGATCTCCCAAAGTGTTGAATTTGTTTTGAGATAAATTTAGAACCCTCAGTGCCGTAGCTGGCCTTAATAAATAGTTAGGGTGTAGACTAATCCAACTGGTAAAAAGATTCTTTGAGAGATTAAGAACTTCAAGATTGGTAAGATTTTCTAGTGCATTCTCAGGTACCGACGTTAGTAAATTGCTACTCAAATCAAGCAATTTTAAATTAGTTAATGTTTGAATTCTTTCTGGATAGCTTGTTATTTCATTATAAGACATGTTCAGCTTTTCAACCTGAAAATTAAAGAGCTTGACTTATTAACATATCAAAGTGAATAAGTTACGTAACCATTTTCAAACCTGTCCAGCAATTTTCGCGTTTAATTCTTACAAACAAACAAACTCACACTGTCTCTTTATAATATTATTATAGATAGTCTAGATTAGTGAAATCTTTGACCTCTTGTAACTGCAGCATGATGATTTTAGCTCATCATCTGACTAGCATATCTAGATTTGCGGAGAAATGGATCCGAAAAATATAATTTTAGAAATATTCTAGAAGGAAATTACTGAAGGTTTTTAGAATCTTGATCATTATTTTGATCTCTGGCGAGTCTGTGAGTGAAGGCAACTATTACCACGAAAGTTGCAATATGTGTACGTATATAATTATATATATATTCACTTCTTTATAGCACAACATACAAAATAGTTTGCTGATGATAGAATGGTGTGTGGGTGCATCTCTTATTCGTGGGGATCGATAATAAATATGTGATAAATAGAGTAAATACCTGGTCACCTATGCCATCTGGTAGATCCGTGAACCCCTTTTTTGAACAGTCCACGACCGTTCCATCTTGCGAGCATACACATGTGTTGCAGTAATTTTCAATAGGGTCATCGAATTCTGAAGAGTGTATGGTTACACTTATTGCAATCAGCAATAGAGCTCGCACTATCAATAACTTTGATAAATGGAACATTGCGCCTCCATCGATTCATAACGTTCATCTGAAAATTTATTTTTTAAATTAGCAGTATTTGAATGTACTCTATGCATTTTATATAGACTATACGCTAAGGTCACATTGCAATTTGTTTGTATTAATTGTATTATAATAGAATGTAGAAATAAATATCTATATAATATAATTCGTCTGACCGACTTGACTGATTTTGATGATTTTTTTTTGTGTGTGTTGAGTGGGTATGGTTTAGATTCACAATTGGACCCGGTAGGTGGCGCTGCAATCAGGTTCTAAGATTTTTTAATTTCATTTTACACTATGCCTTATACAACGTATGGTATCAATTATCGTCATATCAACAGCCAGTCAGAGCGATTCATTGATTTCTAACTTAATCAATGTAATCAATAGACAAAGCGCGTGGCTGATCAAATTATTATAATTTCCATATAGATAAATCATCACGCCTGCACTGTATCTTAGAAGGGTATCTTTAGTTAAAAGTTTGTAACATTACGCTTTTGCTTACCCTTAGCATTTTTCCAAATTAAATTTATAAGTGGGTAATACTGTGGTAATACTGCCAATAAGTACTCTTAATTAATACAATGAACAAAAAATAAAATTAATAAAAGTTAGAATCTGTAATCAAAACCAAAGAACTGAATGCAAACACTTGTGTACTTATAACGGTTTTATCAGTGTTATCTAGCGTTGATAAAACATGGTAGGTGACAGTAATTTGGGTCGCGAAAATATATTTTTTTCCTAATAGTCTACTACATAACATAGGTAGTTGAGTTTAAGGCAAATAAGGAATAACTAGATAACAATAAAATTGAAGTAGACAAATAACTTCTGAATTATTTATAATCATAATATTAATTAAATCAAGTAGAATGTGCGAAATGCAAGATGTCGATGAAAATAAAGCAATATAAGTATTAAGGATCGATGGAAATCGGGATTAATTAGATAGCAATGACATTCAAGTGGGTAAATACTGAATGATTCATGTTTTTATCGTTTTCAATGTAGAATCTATGACACAGACCTGTAATACATCTATACCTTAAATGAAGCATGAAAATAATATAAGGATCCGGGAAAGAAAGAAAACTTTTATAGGCAACAGACATTCCTAAAAGTGTGTATGCAGAAAGCAATTTTTTGCGTACTTGTCATACAATTTAATATGGTTAAAAGTACTAATTGGCAGAAAAAATTAAACCAAATAATTAAGAATTAGTTTTTTACGTTACTAATTTCGTGAAAGAAAGTGATCAGATTTGAAATTGTATCGGAAATCAAAAGAGTGTTTAGGACTACTTAGACAGTTCAAATTAAGTAACGTTAGCTTTCAAGTAATTAATCAAATGGGCTGTAATTCATGTAATTAGGATTGAAAATGAAATGGTAAAATAACAAGCATTTACTATTTATATCAAGTACAATATATTATTGTGAAAACTGACCTGTTATCAGATATGGGCGTTTCCAGTTTCACTAACATTTTTCCTCCGTATCCACACCTGTTAGTTTACACAATCTTACACCATAATACTAGTTACAAAAATTTAAAACTTTGTTAAATATAATTTATTAGCACAACGTTATAAAAAAGTTTATAAGCAATCAAACTTTCATTGAACTTAAATAATATATGTTTGTTTAATTACTATGATTTTTAATAATACCTAATGATACCAGAAGTTTATAATTAAGTTTAAAATGTAATCTTGTTCACATATTTGTCACAACCTTCTAAGCAACACTGCCTGCTTTCCGTGCCAAGCTCAGAATGATGTGGCTTTTATCTTTGGTAAAGATAAGGCAGTCGCCATTGTTAAAATTGTTATCATATACTTATGGTATACCTGTACTGTGAATTTGTGGAAGTTCTATGAAGATGATGGTTACTCTAAATTAATTAATTTTGGAATATGTGTACATATTCTTATCTAGAGCGTGGTCATAAAATGTTAGGTACTTCAAAATTAAAAAAAAGGCTGTAAAGGGACTATTATAAACTTAAAAAAAAGTAAGTAAGCAAGCAATAAGCAGGGGCTTTAGGTACGCTAAAATAATATAAATACGATTTATCGAATTTCTTTGAAGACTACATTTTTTTTATAAAATCCTGCTTTGAGTGATAACTTATTTCAAATAACAAATATACTTTACATATCTTCAATATCTGTAAGTACATATTTTGCAATAAATATCGCTAAAATTTGCAAATTAATTATACGCTACTGAATTTTTTATAGAGAAGACGACAACCACAGGTTCGCGAAGGTGGTTGGTCTGTGAATGCGGACAACTGGCAGAACAAAATATAAGAAAGTTTTAATCGCTAACACTTGTTTGATTGATCGATATAAGTTTGGCAAATGCTGGAATGTACGAATGAAGGTACTGGATAGCAAGTTTATTTTATTATAAATAGAATATGTTGACTATATTGGAGAGAATTTAATGTAGAAAAACAAATTTGTAAATGAGAGAATGGAGTATAAAAGGATATCTAAGGAAAGTTTCGGAAGTTGAGGAAGTATGATTATGAAGAATTGGAATAAATGTGGGATGGAAAAAAGATAAAATTGTTACAATAGCAATACCTAATGCAAGTAATACTTGGTGTCATAACAAACTAAAAAAGAAACAAGAAAAGCGTAGACTAATGATATAGGAATTTCAATGTAAGAAAAGCCGTAAGAATATATTATGTGAAATGGAACAAAATATTTAATATAAAATTATGTTGGAAACAAATATGTCACATGCATGATGTATATTACGAAATCTAGACAATATACAGGTATGAACACCATTAGAGGAAAGGATTGAAAAGTTTTGAATGCAGTAGATAAAAAAGGTAGGTACCTATAGAGATGGAAAGATTATTTAAAAAGTGTATAGGTAGGTACGTTGCTGATGAAGTTGATGAACATGGCCAACTGAAAATGAGGATTGTATACAAAATGAAATCAGCATGGATGAGGGTCAAACCGGCCTTTCTGTGGAAGTGAAGCACGAGTATGGAAGGGCAATCATGAAAGTAATAGGTAGGTATATGCAGTGAAGATGCGATCGTTGAAAAGTATAGAGGTAAGAAAATTAAAATATCAAATCAGTAATAGATATTATGTGGCGTATAAATACTACTGGCCACAGAGTTTATGTCATGTCAGATATTCAAATAAAAATCCTGTAACAAATGTCATAAAGTAACTTTGTATTTTTAATATAATAACATAATAAACCATATCTAAATAGTATGTTGTTTAAATATAGGCGCAAGGTACTTTGAAAAAACAAGGGGATATAAAAGGCACCCGAAATCGAAGAGCATGCATGAAAATATGTATGGATTTAAATGAGGCGAAAGAGGTGTTCCAGCATCGTGGACATCAAAGAGTACCTTGGTGGACATCTCATATTTTTTAATCAGTTTATACGCCATCTCTTGTTGTGTGATTACACTACATGTTTTAGTTACTACTTCATTTCTGACACAGATGGCGCCACTAGCTTAGAAATATTCAACGCCATCTTTTATTAAGTTAAGAGACTTATGGTTGCTAATATGAAAAGTACAATAATAGATGGCAGTAAGTATGTAGATTTCCAAAACATTTTAATAATAATAAAAATAAATATATGCTTAATTTAGTTGTAATATTTAATTTAATTACTTTTACAACACCTAATTTAAATGTATAAATTAAAATCTATATTAAACTATTCTTCAATATGCACTGTTCTTGGAGATCGCACCGAACGCCTGTCCCTATCTCGGGGTCTAGAATCAACTAAGTCTCCACTAGATCGTGATCTTCTGAACTCGCGTACCCTCTCAACCTCTTCGATATCATCAGCCAGCTCTGGTAACGAGTGAAAAGAAGCGTTTAACCTCGGCATTAATAATGCTTCATCATAACTTGGTGGAAGATCTTCAGCAATATGTATCCTTAAAACCGTTGGTTCTGTATTTGTTTCAGCAGGATTGAGATTCTGCGTCTCTGTTTCTCTGATGACAACTCTCGGTGGTTCAGTCTTTGTCGAACCCATCAACATGCGACAAACGATAGAAGTTACAATAACTCCAATAATTATCCCAATCAATATAGCAGTAATTGTGAAGTTGCCCAAAACTGGCTCGTCATGCCAAGTCTTCATGTAAGCATCTTGCCAAGTAAGTTGAGTGACATTGCTAGGACTATAACAGATCAGGGATGCCGGGTCTGCCACTTTTGCTGGTTCCTTAGTCAGAAATTCGTACATTAGCAGTAGGTTCATGCCAAAACCTTCGCAACTCCATCTGTTGCCTTTGACTCTAACCTCTCTTAAGTACGGATTAGAAGAGAAGTGAGACGTGTACCAGACTTCCTTGAAATCATTACCTCTCAGATCTAGTACCGCTAAATGCGGTAAAGCTGAGAAACTGTAGTCCGATATCATGCTTATGTCATTGTAACTTAAATCGAATATTTGCAGAGTATTTGAAGATAAGTTGTCTGGTATAGAATCTATGGCATTCAATGATAAATTTATCTCCCATAACGATCCCATAGGTTCTAACGAATCTGCTTCTAGTGTTGTTAATTGACAACTACTCAGGTCCAGTGATCGTAATGAATTTGTAAGAATATTTGGGATTTTATTAAATAGGTTTCTTGATAGATCCAATGTGTATAAATTGTATGATTGTAATATGACGTTGGTTGGTAGATTATTAATTCTGTTTTCAGCTAAGTTGAGATAAAACAACGATGGCATATTAGCAAAGGCAGTTTCATCAATGAAGTTAATTTTGTTCTTAGATAAGTCTAATGATGATAGTGATAAGAGTTTGTGACGTGTCCATGTGTCTATGTTGTTGTTAGACAGATTCAAAACTGCGAGTTGTTCGAAATTCTGAACAAAACTTGGTAATTGCCCACTTATTTGATTACCAGCTAGGGACAGCTCTTCAAGCTGTGCATAGTCTTCTAATTCTGGTGGAAATATGACCAAATTGTTGTTTGATAGATTTATGATTTGGGCCTGAAACAAATAATAAAAGTATTTATTTATAATTCGATCTGAACTGATACTTTTCATTTTGATTCTTAAGAATTAGGTTATTTGCTGTCGAGGCTCTAGGCCCGAATGGACAAAAGAAACAAAAGCTTTGGTAAATAGGTTGTGGCGTGAACTGCGGCTAATATTTTGGGAAACACGAGCTATATTCCCATATATCTTGGCCAAAGAATAAGCATAGCCATTCAGCGCGGCAAAGTAGCAATTTGTGCTTGGAACATTACAGCATACATACATGGGCCCACATCTTAAGTTCTTATAGGCCTCTTCTTTTCTGTATTAATTTTATTGTTATGTTGAATGAAACTTTTAATTTTGTTAATTAGTTAAAACAGTTTACACAATTTTTTACTCAAGTCTGTGCAAGAAATAGGTGAAAAAAAAATTGACAATGACATAAAGTAAATAAAACTTACTTCTGTATTCAAGCCAGTAGGTATTTCCGTAAGAGCAAGTTCGGAGCAATCAATTTGTAGTACATCATCTACATATTCTGTTCGACAGATTTCCTTATTATCAGTACCGTCATCCATAGGTATGGGTATTGCCATCACCGACACCAACATGAGCCATGACAAGAGAGCCGTTTGTAATCGTTCTGAAAATAAAAACGTTCAGTTGTGAGCAATAAATTTTCCAACAAGAATATTTTCCCGCGATAAAAGACACTGTGCAATCTCTGTGCAATAATTTTTTAAATTTTTATTTAGGAATTCCTGGACTCTGTGGTTGAGAGATCAATAAAAACTATGATCTGAACGGAGTAGATAAATTGAAGAATATTATTGTTTAGATGATGATTGCCTGGACATTCTAGGGTTGGACATTCTTTGGTTGGCCATTGACGCGGACCCGTCGTTTTTGGCCTTCAAATTGAAACGAAAGATTATGTATGTATGCTAATGTATGTATGTCCCAAGTCCCAAAGTACCAATAGTTCATATTAGACGAACTAACCTTTATAACCTTAATTATGACATGCTAATATTAATATTATACTTCCTGTGTCGCTGAAAATTGGATATAGCGGATATTATTGAGAATTACTGGAATTAATTTGTGTATGTCTCATTTCTGTCCCACAAATAATATTTCCTTCTCCTTCGAGATATTTATAATATAATCAATGAATGATTTTATGAAAACGGAATTTCGTTTATGATATTTTCAGGAAAAAGTTTGACTTCATAATCATACGTGGTAATAGCAAATCATGTATCAATTTGAATAGAATCTGTAATTTTAGCATAGTAAAGGCAAAATAGTTATTGAAAATTTAGGAGAAAATTTTAAAACAGATTTAATTTAATTTTAAGCAATTTTATTACAGACTGTAGGTAGCTTTTCGCGCCCAGTTTCGCAGTAGATTTTTTCGAAAAAAATAAAATATAGCCTACAGGGATAACGTAGCTTCCTATTAGTGAAATAATTTTCAAAATCGGATTAGTAGTTTCAGAGATTCCTCCCTACATCCAAACTTGCAAACTTTACCTCTTTATAATATTAGTACCTATAGGTTAGTCTACTAAATCTTCTTCTATTACTTTATTAATATTACTAAATGTTCAAATTAAAATACTATTAAAGAAAAAATCCGCTAAATCGGTTGATAATTTTCACTATCTACACAAAATTTCACAGCACTGTATATCTTGATCTATAATATTAAACCAAATTTTTCCTCAAAATGTGTCATGTGTTTTTATTTATTTTATTTATTTATTATTATTTATTATAATTACCGATTCCCATTGGTATGGTTATGTTACATTCATATTATTATATCTGAACATTTCAAACACACTAGCCTTTCACAAAATTTTCTTCTAATTTCTTCCAAATACCACTTTCATTTTTGCTAAGTTCTCACAACACCATTAAAAATAACAACGAAAAACAGTACATTACATACGTAACACTTAAACACAAATAATTTCGAAACTGAACTAAAATTTGTTCATATCTACAGCGTGTTTTCCTAATTTATACATTCATAATTTCAACAAGAGGATACTAATAATATAATGCTATTTTGAATCGGTCAGATGAGGTGCTGAAAATTTTCATTAAAAATTTCCTATATTAATAATGTAATAATTAGGAACGTTAAATAGTGTAATTATTATTGTATATATTAATGTAATTATAAATTGTGTATATATAAATTCTAATAGTAGGTATATCGGAAGGATGTTTTTTGTCTATCACGACGGGATTCCGGCGTGATAATATTTAAAATATTGTAGATTAGGCAGTAAGTCATTGATTTATTGGTTCAAAAAATTAAAAGGAATCAAGATGATCTATAAAAGAAAATTTCTAAAATCAGTTTGAAGTTATTATTAATATTTAAAATATAAATCTGTACCTAAGTCAACCTGTATACGCACTTGCTATCTTCGGAGACCTATCACTGATTAGTTATCGAGTGAGTTATCAGCCCAACCCGAACAAGTTAGCACTTAGACAAGACTTAAGTATTTTAGTCATTGAACAAACTATTCTACATTATTTTTTTAGACAATTTCGTCTGTTTACATAGTTATTACGTTGCTAAACTTTCTTTGCATTATTAAGTATATGTCTGTGATTTCAAAATGAATATGTGGAAATTATTTTTACACGATATACTGAATTATAAATTACGGTTTTACATGTTTTTTCTGTCTGTCTGTCGAGACTTGTAAATTAGAGTTAATCATAAGTATAACTTTGTGTTCCGCTGGGTAGTCGGCGCCGGTAACAAGCCATAAGCATATTTTCGTTCCGATCCGCCGCTAAATGTTGCCAATTTAGTTTTGTTTCGTTGAATTAAATGTTCGAGGGTATGAAATGAACGGCCTACCCCTCGCGGGATTAAAAGGCGTGATGATAGATTTCTATTGTATAAGGAAAATTGAAACTGTCCTGATAAACCTGTAAGTATAATTATTTATATTTTATTTACGTATAATATTTTCGAAAACATCAAAAATCTTGTTTTAATAATTAAAATATAACTTAAAAAGCTTTTTACTTAAGTCAAGTTTAACCATGCGAGTTATCAAGACACGGTTCTGTCTTTTCCTATCGAAACTTTTGAAGGGTTTCCAATAAATCCTAAGTGCTGGGTAGGGATTAATTCTTCCAGGTGTTGCAACGAAAAATGCGACACGCGAAAACGTCACGCTTGTCTAAACTCGTTTATAAAATGACGGGGCTCTGACCTCATTCAGAGTACCACCCTCTTTGCCTGGGGTTACGAAAATCGATGATAAAATCGCGAGATACTGTCTTACAAACTCGGTCGATTAATAATATGCCAAATTAAAATGTTGCTAAAGTTTTGAATGTCAAAATGAGAATGGTTCAAGTTGTGGAAATTTCCCACAAAAGAAGCTTTTACGTGGATTTAATATTTTTAATCACCTGTCGTCCCGTTTTTGAAGAATTCATTTAATCTTTATCATTATTATTGAGTGTATAACACGTGTATAACGTGTACGTTTTCATACATTAGTTCACAGTAGTATACATTTTTCAGTCAGTTTTCATGAAAATTACATAATTATATTTAATTTAATTCACGGGCACGTTTTATAATATTTCATAAAGTGCAACTTTTATGTTGTTTATTTTAATTTTTATTAATAATTGACGTCTAGGCAGACCACGGGTTCAATCCCGGATCACGGCCATGTACCAATGATTTTTTTTTTAATTAAAAACTTATGTACAAAATCCGACAAATCACATTTACAGGCTTTTCCATCTAAATATACCTTAAGAGAACTGGCCACTCGTTAGGTAGAGCCTGACAATTCCATACTTTTTATTTCGTATGACCAACTGACGCATTTTAATCTATTTCTTTTGTTGTTTTATGATTGTTAAATGAACTCAATTTATTTGGCAGTTTAGTTGCAGTTACTCTAACTAGGCATTAATCTAAAATAAAAAAAAATCCAATAACATCATGATACGGCCATCGCTTGCCAAATTCTTATACACTTTAAATTTGTACAAAACGATTTTGGTTCCGGACGAGGCTCTATAAATAAGGATAAAGCCCATTAGAGACGGTCCAGCAAATCTTCAGGCACCGAGCACCACTTACTTAGACTTAAAATGTTCGAAGGAGCTATTTTGTTAAAGATTTAGGATTCCTATGTCCACTTAACAACATCTATGATTAACTGTTTTCTTTATTTAAATTTTATTGATATTTAAAACAGGGATTATCTCATATTGAAACCGGAGGTCAAATAGTGTTGAAAAGCCAGGAAGTGCCTTTCTTTGTGACTAAGTTTTTTTCATGATGATTGGTTTGATTGAGTTTTTCAGGAATAAAAAAAAAGGATTTACAGAATATATCGGAAAAATATATTTTGGAGTTGTTACATAGATATTTCATCAAAATCGGCTCAGTGATCCATTAATTTGTTTTGAATATCTCCCCCAATTATGTAGGTACCGATTTTTATGATTCCTATTTTAGGCGAATTGGCTTCATGGTTCAATTGTCTCGATTAGTAATTTTTTTTATTTTATTTATTTATTATAAATAGCGCCCAACAACACCTACGTCCACACATATGCATTTTTATAACTTAGTAGACGCAGTGCCAATTATAGGGCTATTAAAATTTTTAAAACAACAACAAATACATTGATAAGAAAAAAAAATGAAAATTGGAAAAAAAAAATTGAAAAATAAAAAAAAAAATGCTAATTACGGCTTCACCGACTTAGTCGCCGACTATTCGGTAGATACATCCCCTTGAGAATCTGAGATTATTACAAACTGGTTGATTTGCTAATTTAATGAAAAAGTAGAACATTATAGTAAATACTGGCGTTTAGTATCATTTATTTACCGCTTTTGCAGACTATAAAAGTGGCCGAATAGTCGGTATTTGTGAAGTCAATTTTATTTTGTATGCAATGTAAGTAGATAGTAATCGCTAATTTGAAATAATCAGTATCGCCTTGGATTTCCCTTTATTCAGTTGAATCATACCTAAGTACTCTGGCCTTATAGATTTTATTGAAAATGTAGACAGAGCGATTATACTTAAATATTTGATGCCCGGCAAAGGACGATCTATTGCTGACCCTTTCGTATCTTAATACCCTCAAGGATCACGGGAAAATATGATACGTATTACGTAAGCAAGAAGCCGTATTTATTTGTGCCTACTTTGGATTTTCCGTTTCCTACGTAATTGTTGATATATTAAGCGGTTCGGTCAGGAAAACTGGGCTCAAACAAGATGACATTTCAACGGTGGAAGGCAATTTCTTAGTGGAGATAAGCCTGTTTCAGGAAAAGCTATTCAGCCTGCCTGGTTTGATAGTTTTTTTATTAATTTTTAAGTAGGTAGCTCTTGAGAAGAGTTGAGGGTTCATACAGTTCGATCAATAAGGAATATTTATATGGATATCTGAAGGCGGTTTACTTACATTATTAAGTTTTTCTAATGGTATAACTATTATGTAGATAGTTTACTAGAAACTAGCTTACGATACTTGCGATACTGATTTTCATTACCTATTTATACCGCCTTAGAAGGGTGGATTTAAAAAAAACGTCCTTCCCTAGGGTTTATGCTTTCCCCGTATCAAATTTTATCAAAATCGGTTCAGTGGTTTAGCCGTGAAAAGCGTAACAGACAGACATAGTTACTTTCGCATTTATAATTTTTTCTAATCTACAAATTGATGTGTAGCCTAAATAGCCTATCAAATTTTAAATACTTTCGCAGCCTGATTGACAATCAGGAACATTGCTGTCTCGTTTCACTTCCAACCCCTAAAACGTCTGTATTGTTTCCTTCCAAGAATATTTACATGCTTCTTGTTCCTTTATTTGAATATTCAATATTTGCCATTATCAAAGAAGTCGTTCGGAGCTGACTTTGTCTATGAGTGAATCCGCTACTTCGCTTGTGTTCGAACTCAAATGTCAAATCCTTTTTACATTAGGAATGGGGAAAATATCGATAAATATAGGTAATATTAGATTATCCTATCGATAAAATATGGAAATGCTTCAAGTTACTGATAATTTTAGAACATGGAATCCATAATAATATTTGTTATTTTACAGCAGGAGGTTTAAGCAGCGCGATACAAAATGAGTTGCTTTTGGTTTCTTAGATTACTTAAAAAAAATTACAAATCTTCCGCTGGGTACTACGATTGTTAATAAATGTGTGATAGTATTTTTTTTAAATCTAAAAGGTCAATAAGACAGTTAAAAGCAGTTAGCCTTAAATTTGAAGACTCGAGTTCATGCTAAGCACCGTTTTTCTATGGCGTATTTAGACGCGTTAAACTGTGGTTCGCTCTTCTGGAAAAACGCGGATTTCCTAAAAAGATTTCACTGATCTTGAATCCATTCTATCCACTAATTAGATTCAGCCCACCATGAATTGGAAAATAATGGATCGATAACTTCCTAGGACATCACTAAACCGTTCAGCATTTTAAGTATTGATGCTAGCAGAATAAAACAGCATTCAGTCGCGGCTGTCGCAGGCATCGTTCTAAATCCTGACGTCGGAAAACAGGCTTATTCGTTCGATGAGTGCTATCGTTCGTGGCCTTTTACCCATTCTCCCTTGAGAGCTCTGAGCTTTTACACAGAATATACACGTCTTTATATGGGAGACGACGTTCGATTTGAATTTGAGAGTATTTTCCTTTTATAAGATTGTATGATAGTACTTTTGATCTGCTTGTGGCTTTACAAAACAGCGATTGGCTTAATATTGCTTTGTCTGACATTTTATTGTTTCTTAGTTTATTCCTAGTATTCCCTTAAACATCAAGACATCAAGAGGTAGGGTTATATATTTTTAAAACTATTATAGGATACTATACAGATCCATGTTATTTAATTTGTCAGAGCAAAGCGTTTATTGGTTGTGATAGAAATCAAAGAATATAATCTTAGAAAATCAGTTTAGCAATTTTTCAAGGATTTAGTAATAAATTAAATAAATAAGTAAGAGTGGTTAAGACTAGGCGGACGTCGATTCGATTCCAGCCATGTACTTATGGGTTTTTTTAAGTAAAAAAATTCTTTATAACTTTCCATCTAAATATACCTATACCTCAACAGAACTGACCACTACTCTTTAGGTATAGCCTTACAAATACCACCATCGGCTAAAAGAGGGAGACTTTGTCTTCCGCTGGGTACTCTGGGACTGACAACACGGTTTCGGGAGCTTCAAGGTAACCCTCGAAGAGACAAAATAAAAACTTGTCTAGATATTGTCTACACTTTACAAGTACCACAGAACATAATTATCTTATCCTCTCTGCCAAACCCTTACAGGAAAACGGCGTGAAGATTTGTATAAGTAAATATAGAAATAGTTTGAAAAGGTTTTCCTTTAATTATAAACGTAATAAGAGTAACTTCCCAACGGCAGCAGAGTACTAAGAAAGAAGTCATAACTAAAATTAAATACACTTTGATACATTTTGCGCAGAAGCCACGTCTTACCTACTCGGGAGCTCGAGTAAGTTTTCATAAAGTTATAGTTTCTCAAAGCCCGTCTCGAAACTCAAGAACATTCCAGAAAATGAAGAAGCAAAGCATCCGAGTGTAACGGCAGAGCGGGCTGATGCGGAATAAAGTTGACATTTTTGCTAGACTACCGCTGAATTTCTACAAAATTAAATGTGGCACGCCATCGAAATGAAAATTGTAAGACGTTTCACGTACGAGTCTAAAGATTTTCTTTGGTTAACTTTATTTCCGTTTGCATGCGTCTTTCTTTCAGTCGCGTGTATATCTGATCTTTCTGAAATGGAACGGCTTGTTTTTCGCGAAATATTTCAGAACTAGCTATTGCTCACCGACTTTTTCAATTTCTCACTTCAACTTGCAATAATGGTATAGGTAATATAAGGTACCTAAAGTTTTACTACACCTGCTCGAAAAATACTTACGTAGGTACCTACTTCTTCAAGAACAGGGCAGAAAGTACATCATTACCGTCATAGAAATATGCTGGCGGTAAAGTTGTGTGAAAATAAATTACTCATTGTTAACATGTTGTTTCTAGGGTTCCGAACATCTGCAATGAAAAAACGGAACGCCCATTTCGATCCGATCACCGTATCCGTATCGCCGACGCGTATCATGATCGCATACCAGGACGCGTGATGATACGCGATCTCGATACGCCGTTATGATACAGCACGTCCGATGTCGTGTCGGTTTTTGTCCGATCATCCACGGGCGTCGGTCAGTCTGGACGCGTTCATCACTCACTCGCGTTGCACATACGGGTGAAGTTTTTGTATTTACCACTTATGTGTTGAAATTTAAGGTCTCTCATCAAAGCTCTTCCTCCAAGTCTGTTTCTGTTTCTGAATAATTCCGTTTGCCACCACCGTCTCTTGGTTTTGACCTTTTTTTAAGAATATTGTGAATGACAATAAAACAGGCACACGCAATTGCTAAATTCTCTTACACTTCCAACAACGACAACATGACACTAGGCACTTTGATACGCGATCATGACTATTGTGAAGATACGGATACGGAGCAAATCGAGGCATCCACAACTTGATACGGGGCTTTATACGTGATACGCTGATACGGATATGGTGATCGGATCGGGCAAATGATACATATCTGGACCCGCCTTTATGTGTCTGTCTCGCCTTATTTTGTCTGAATCTCCCTGATGAAAAATGATGAAACTTGGTACATATATTACGGACGTATAGCATAAATAATCGTATTTGTCATTGAGGGTTAATTTTGGGGGAAAAATTAAAACGTTATTTTTTTTTCAAGTGACATATCAAATGAAAGGCCTCTTTATAAAGATTACAATTATATATTTTTTCGCATACGGCTCGGGTCTAAATTGCACACTCGTTGCTAATAAAATAATGATAAAAATAATACCATAATAATATTAAATACGTAGGTTATTGTACTTTGTTGTCATAAAGGACTAATTTGTTTATTACACGGAGCAAGAACGTTGTGGCCGCAAAGAAATTTCCCGTCATTTCCTCCGTGCTTAATGTAAACTGATAACACCGCAGAGTGCAGCATGCTAAAACGTTATCACATAGAAATGAATGGAATCGATAAAAGTTAAAATCTGGGAAAAAAAATGTTGAAACTGCTACTGAACCAGTTTTCATGAATTTTAAATAGGATAGTCTAGGAAAAGTAATCAAACAAACTTAGGTATATCTTATGATACATAATACGGCAGAATTATAATATACATGTAATGGAAGGGGGAAGGATGAGGTGTTATTTTTACCGTGGGATTCTTCTTCTTAGTCGTGTAATCTCGACAAAGCAGTCGTGGTCAACCATGGCGGTCCACAGCGCGACGCACCTTGTATTGACTCGCCATGGTTAACTTTCTTGGTAAGAATAGTGCAGTGGTTTCCCCTTGCCTTCTGCACTAGACATTTTGAGACTGTTTAGTTCTTCAGGCTCGCTGTAGCCTCTTCCAGCCAGTTTCCTAGCTAGGTGTATGGTTATACCACAAATGCTCGGTCGCCAGAGCCACGTTTGTTTGTCTAGCAGAAAGTACCAAGCGTGCAGGTGAGGATGACATTTGGGGTCGGATAGATCTTATTCCGTTGTCCCCCTTACCCCCCTTGGGGTTAGCATACCGCACAATGGCCAGTTAAGGAATGCCCGACTTGAGAATGTCCAACCCTAGAATGTCCGTGTACTGTCTTTGCCCGACCCAGCAATTTGCCCGCACATTCTAGGGTTTTTTTTTTGACGGACTTAGTCGTTGGGGCGTTATTTTTAACGCTAGCCGTAAGAGAGAGAAAGTACCATTCACTTCCGCCGGTCATTCCTGAAGGAAATGGCCAAACCTAAAGTGAATGGTACAAGGAGCCGGCCGGGCCGACACCTTGCAAGGTGAGAGTGGGGTTGAGGACCCCCTAGACCTGAGGCAGTGATGCTGACCTCCAACGGTGTGACTGATTTTACCAACGTTTCGGAAATGAATTACTAAGAAGAAACGTCAAGAAACTTAGTAATTCCTATCTGACCTATCCATTTCAGTAGCTAGCCCTAGGTAATTCGATCCCTTCCTATTTCTAGTAGGGGATCAACTGTGTGAGAGGGGCCCGATTCCGCAGTGATTGTATTAGTGAGTGTGCACGAGTTTGCAGGGGTCTGACTTGACTGTGTACTGGGAGTGCCAGAGGCAGTAGGGAGGTTGTTGGTGTCGATGGTTAAGTTATCGTCGGGGTCGTTGAGGATGCTGCGCGGTCTGCGTCTGATCCAGTTTTAAGTTCGTAGTTGGCCGCTGCCACTACGAGAGGGTTTGGGTATGCAAGGGAGGTGGTAAGCTCCGAGCGTTCTTCATCCACTTGGTGATGGAGGGAATTTGCAGATCGTGGTGAAGGTTAGCATTGCGAACGAACCACGGACTGGCCGTGACTGCTCGCAACGCCTTGTTCTGCCTGATCTGCAACTTTTTGATGAGGTTAGGATTGGCGTGTGCAAACACTGGGATTACATATGTCAAAACTGGACGGATACCGGTTTTTTAGATCCTAAGTTTGTTACGGAGAGACAGTTTACTCGCGTGACCTATCATCGGGTAAAATCAACTAAAGTAAAAACTAGCCCTATTAGTGACCCTTTTAATGTGAGGTCCGAACATTCTAGGGTTGGACGTTTTGCTTATTTATTTAAGAGGAAGGTTTATGTATAATGAAAATTATGGCTGGTGAATGAAGTGGGTTGGTGCCAGCGAGCTTTAATATAGTATGCTGCCAAATCCGTTAGAGATAGAACAAAATAATCTAGGAAGAAATTACGTAGAATAAAATAAACTACAAAAAGTCTGGGATAGCATATAACTATCTTTATAATTATTATTAAGCGTGTCAAAATATACAATTTAAATTATAAATTGTATCTGGCAAGGCCAATTTTGTATTACGCACACACAACACGCCATACATTTTTTACATATTTCCCTACCTACCCTCCGTTTTCCTTATAACGGCCCTACAGTGGAGATCGAGACGTTGTTCGCAAAGCACCGGTGTATACGGTAGCTCCGTGTCGACAAATATGCAACGGTCGAGTCGCGCTATACGCATCCGTCGAGCCGCGACGCCACCCAATCAAAATAACGCAAACACAAAGACAATAATTGTATATCCGCAAACCCGCGATCTCGTTAGTTAACCCACTCATTCGTCCAATCGCCGGCGCGCCGCCATGCGGTCCACCGAAATCGACCACAGACTCGTCCAATTCTTATCGCGCGGCCCACCATCCGTTTTCAAATCGTTGTATTTATGGTTGATTTCGATGACCGGAACGATCTGTCACACACACACCTCCACACGCCTTTGTTTAATCTAGATCGTATGATTTACATTGCTAGTGTGTGGCCTGTCTTCAATCTCGATCATACGGCGGCCGGACCGAAAATTTTCTGTGAGATAACGGACCAGTGCGTGGGCTACTTTGAGCTAGTTTATTAAGAAAAGTGTGGTGAAAGAAAGTAGCAGCCAACCAACAAACCGAAGTACGACCTATGGATATAATTAACATCTCGAAGGTATATATTAACGATAATGTCATCAAATACACATGTAAATTAAAATTTTAAGCAATAAAAATTTAATTTAATTCGTAGCTCGTAGCAGTCGTAGCGTCTCCTTGCATCTCTACGACAAATGCAAACGAGGTGCAGCGGGGACATTAGCGGAACGAATAACCTCGACAGAGGCTGCGGTGACTATCGCGACAGACATAAACTACACTTGCTCGCACATTACACGAACAGGCGCTATCTTATAGCTAATAGTACCTTACTTATACAATTCAATTAAGTCTGTCGTTCAAAAATATCTCTACAAATCTTGTAATCTCTCTTAAATTCCCATTAAAATTAATATAGCCGTTTACACTTGAAAGAAAACCAATACATAGTAATGGCTGAAGAGTTTGTATGTTTGTATGTTCGGTTTGTGACAAAAATATGTTATCAGCATTTTTTCTGATGAGTGATTGATTGAAGTAATTTTAAGGAGATACATCCGAAAATGGTTTTCAATTTCGATACAAAAATAATTATGTACAGGTGGACCCTGTCGAGTTATAAGATCTTAACTCAAAACAGTTTTGTAAACAATTCTTCAATTCTGCAAGGACAAATATATTTTTGGGTTGAAAACTCGTGAGCACTCCACATAAAGTTGCCCATGAGAAAAACAAGTTTCATCAAAATTGGTTCAGTGGTTTAGCCGTAAAAGCTCACAGACAGACGTACTGTCGCATTTATATATTAGTATGGCTGGAATATTGAAATGCGCTAATCTCACGAACTACCAGTCCGGTTAGAAAAAAAATTGTGTTAAATAACCCGACTCAAAGGAGCCGGAGGAAAGGGCGAGGCCAGGGCAGAAAGCTATTGAAGAATAAGCCGACCAATAAGTATTTCTTTGTGTGACCGTGACAATACCACGTGATAAAGTAAATTATTAGACATCTATAATGTAATCTAATCTACTATTTCGTTGATCGAAACTAATAGGAAAACAGTAAGTGATCAACACAGATATACATTGAAATAAAAATATATTATTTCTCTCATTTCGTACAGCTGCACCGAAATAAATATCATATAATCTTTTAAAGCAGTCTTGCCGGTCGGTTGCTGGTCTTAATTGCTTAAAGATGGACTCATGCCAATTAAACGAAAATATGTAAAGTGCTATTTAAATTAGTAATTTCTTTTGAAACTAATTTTTCATAATTATATTACTATAAAAATTTGTTTTTACTAAACTCAACACGTAAACTGTAAAAGAAAAAAAGTTTCGAGTCGTGCCACTAAAACTTAAATAATAACTTATTACTTGTTTCGTTTAATTCTACACAATTATTAATATATAATATATATGGTTATTGATCCGTTCCTTTGGACCTTAGCGTGATGTCATATAATAGCCTATAACCAACCTCAATAAATGAGCTATGTAACGCAACAATTTTTTTGAGGCTAGCATGTTCAAATATACAAACACTCTTGCTTTATTATATTAGCATTAGCATAAATGCGTTAACATATTCCATTAGAGCGCCCTGGTGTAAAATATTTGCCTGCATCGAATCACTAGAAAGTTCAGTTTCTATAATAGAGAAAAATAATCTCCCTGACAAAAAGCAGATCATAACAGTGAAAGTCGCATCCAAAACCGTTTAGTAGTTCTCGAGATATGCGCGCCATACAAACAAACGCACTTGCTTTTATATTATTATGTCTACGTATGTAGTGATTGCAAAACAGGCCCTTAGCAAATTTTATTAGACCACACGATCGTATGAAATGCCACTTGCCTCAAAATTGAATTAGTAGCCAAAGCTCTTACGCTGGATAATAATGACCTCTCTTGTGGCCAGTAACTTAGCAAACTACTACGGCGTATGGCACAATATACTAATTATATCAGCATCTTAGAAAGCCTCCATACCAGCCCCTTAACAGTTTTCCGGAGTATCGCAAGGCATTAGTGCATTTTCTCGTTAATGCTTCTGAAGGTGCTTCCCACACGATGACCAAGGGAGTGGGTTGCTCCAAAGTAGTTTAAACGATGGTTTAATTAAAGACAGGCGTTTAGTGATTCTATACCCTATGATCTCAGGTTTTTTTGAGTAATTTAATTTCTTTACTAATATAAGACAGTGTATTCAAGAAGAACACTTAGCAAAATGTCCAATTTCTCACAGTAGGACAACAATTGGACTAGTGTATGTAGATATTTTCACAGTATCCGCTGACATTCAAGTAATGTTTTTGAAACGAAATTTTGACCACTGTGGATCTACTGTGCTTTCGCTTTGTTCAAAGCACTTTATTATGTTTTATCATAAACTAGCTAGTAGATTTGAATACCAACCTATAAAAATAATAGTTATCAGCTTAGAGATATATACATGACACTGAGGACTTTATTGTAGATCATTTTATTCTACACATTAGACAGCATACGCCATGAAAATTCGCTAGGCTTTTCCCCCCGACTTGACAGACTTCATATACTGTTAACTCTCAGCTCTTAAACATAATAGATCCATATTTAAATGTCAAAAACCTTTCCAGTGAAACCGCAAGAAAATCAGTAGTTTTTGCATGAAAAGGGCACAGACAGACAGACACGGCGGGGGACCCTATTTTATAATATGTGTGAAGATCAAGAAAGCACGGTATTTGTTAAACGATTGAGATTATTCACAGATGATTATAAAAAGATCTAATTATGTTTTGCTTGTGTTACGATCATCATCAGACACAGCTTTGTTTTTAGTGTATTAATATTTTAAATCGCTGTTAAATTTTCTTTAAGCAAAGTTCGTGTAACCAAGCTGGTTAACTTCAAACTATTGGGTGGGTAGTAAAGTGGTCCCGTTCAAGTTATATATATCTACAAAGTTCAAAGCATAGAAACTTCTCCGGTAAACATACTATTTTGAATACCGTGTTTTCATTATCACTATTAATAAGCACTTAGTTATGGTGTAGGTTTTAATGTTTTTAAAAATATTCTTAAGGTGTATTTATTAATTTTAGGTTATATGAATATCTATATAAATAAAAATTTAATGCTTCTCGTTGTTCTGAATAAGGTTTTTAGGGAAAGAAAAATTGGAAAAATGGCTTTTTTCTATGGGATTTTTATATTAACTCAAGATCATGAAAGTTAATATAAGCTCCACGGGCGAAACCGGGGCGGAAAGCTAGTAGAAAATAATTATTTAGTGGATAATTTGTCGTTTATATAAAATTATTTTTTATAAATAATAAGAAGTTCTCAGACTTCGTCAACAGAAGGATGAAAGTTTGGCTGGTAGAATTTACATGGCAGAAATTACAAATGTCAGCAGAGGGCGCCCTCGTTGAATACATTAAAACCTTGATAATCGAAGGCAATGTTCAAAGCACCTATTAAAGGAAAGAAAATAAATAAATGCCAAGATCGAAAAAAAGGATTACATTGTCTCTGATTACCCCTCCTAAGATAAAAGGCGTGATATTATACAGAAAGATAGATCAGTATAACAATAAAAGGTTACATTTTAATAGAATAATATTATACCGAGACCCGAACAGCCACTTTTAAGCGAATTTTCATTGTACAAGAGATCGTAAGTTTAGCTCTATGCATCAATTTAATTGCCTCCGTCTTACAAAAGGGGTCCACGTGTCTTGTTACTCAGTAAACCGTTAAAAGGATACGGTAGTGCGAGAATTAAGTGAGGGATCGGGGTTCGATCTCCCTTCAAATTGTAATTCGATTTGGTACCAATTAAGAGTTTAGTGCAAGTTCGGACATCTTAAACGTTCAGATCAGAGGCTAATAAGGTACGCTTCGTCCATTTGTGTCTCAGAGAGTTTACTTGTATCGATGCTAATGGTTTAAAAGCTTTAAGTTTGTATGTAGGTTTATGGATGTATTTTTTTTTAATTACAAGTATGTACTTTTAAAAATAAATATTGTTATTATTACTTATACTCTTTATTTCATTTCTTTCTTTCTATTATATTTTTACATATTTAGGGGTATATAAAAAAAAACAAAAATATATAAAAATATAAAAAAAGGATTATCCCCCCTCCGGAAGCGAGGTAAATACCCAAACTACCGGTGGTTAGGGCTGCAGAGAGAGGAACTTCCTCACAATACGGGCCGTGTTGAGGAGTACTGCCTTCTGAATCTGGCCCTTGACCCAACCGCCAATCTCAAGGCTCCTAAGGTGACGGTCAAAACTCTTAGCAAAAAGACCATTGACCGTGACGACTATCGGTACAATGATCGCCGACTTCACATCCCACATGTCGACAATCTCGTGGGCCAAGTCAAGATATTGTTATTATTATTATTAACTTTCATCCCTTATTATGGTCTTGAGTTCATATTAAAATTAAATAGAAAAAAGCATTTTCAATTTTCCAGGCAACTTTTTCAATTTTTCCTTACCTAAAAACCTGATTCGGACTAGTTATTACGAACATAAAAAAAATATTTATAAGATTTGACACATCAATGTTCAAATTAAGATTTGTATTTTTAGGCCCAAGGTCTGAAAATTGAACAAGTGCACAGCATTTGGGCAGGCAGACTCTCGCGGAATCGATCCGAATTTTGGCGGGCGGGTGGTAACAACAAGTATTTATATACATCTTTGTATCGTCTTGTTTAACCTAACTAACATTATAAATTGCGGACATGACATGTGTTTGTTTATTTCTTTGATTGATTGTTTGTTTGTCTTTCTTTCACCTCAATACAAAGCGTGATTTTAAAGATAGTTTGAAGGCCGTTGAGTGACATAGGCTACTTTTTTCCGGATATCCTTTAGGATAAATTAATATGTCAGATTAAAAAAAAAATCACAGACAAAGCCTTTTACTGAACCCGCAGCCTAATCAACAATTTTGCTAACATCAAGCAATAACTATGTCAATTTTATAGACGTATAACATCAAAAAGCTATTGCTTCTTGTTTGAAGACAGCCTATAGGAAGCGGGTTCAAAAGAAGGTAAATAAATTATAAGTACACCTTGTACAAAATCTAATTAGACTGGCCTAGCGGAGTCTAAATACAACGTTATATGCAACCTAACATAGCGTGTCACACATAATTCATTTTGAATTTCAGAGGGCGGCGCCTGAAACGGCTGAGCGCGGATATGCGGACGGATGAAGGCGGAATATCCGGGCGCTAGGCGGGGCGGATCAACCGGATCAGCAACAAGTGGGGATGAGCCGAATGGAATCACGCCCACTGGCCACGTGCTTTTATTTCTTGTTTTGATATGTTTCGGTATATTTTGTGAAATAAGTATACCTAGTCAAAATAATATTTGCCTGCTTTTTAATATATTGGATTGGATATAAAAAAGAAACAATAACAGAAGTTAAGCAATTCCAGAATCTATCTGGATTCTGGAATAATACTGCAAAAGCTTTATTACTTGGAAAATTTACTTATTCTGCCTTACCAAATTCGAATACCTATGCCATTTTTTAGACGACATTTTTCTCACGTAACATATTCTAAAACATAGTTTTAGAAATGCTTAGTTTAAAATAATGTCAGAAATAAAATTATACCTACATGAGGACATTTTTTTCTATGTAGTATGTAGTAGTATAGTGTTATGTACCTATATGTTAAAAATTATGTATAAATCTTGGAATATTTATTTTTACTATTAATAGAATGAAAAAATAAATGAAAAGTATATAAAATAATAGTGTCAATTCAAATTATAAAAGAAAAATAGAGCCACATATTAGTGACCAATGAAATAAAATAATAAATATTATTAACATATTATTAAGAAATATTAATGTTACGATACGATAAGATACGAATCACATTAGAATAAAATCATAATGGCTCTTGTTACCTCAAAACAGCCTCTAAATTAACCGACATTTATTACTGTAAATAAATTAGCCATTACACTTAAATTACGAGTATTTCGAAGTACGAAAACAAACAATTTATATGGAAACAAGGCACACCTAAGATAAATCCCGATATTACGTAAATCGTCAGTTTATTATTTATTGTTTGGAAACCAGCTAGTGTAATGCTCAAAATTGTCAAAAGTGGTCGTTTTGCGTTAGAAAGTTTGTTCAGCCGACCATTAATGTCGAATCAATCAGGCCCTAACTGGCGTAGTTCGTACACAGGGGATATTAGATATTTATGCGTGACGCATAATAAATTTATGGTAATCGCGTAACTTGAAGATGTGACTTGTGAAGGCGTATATTTAACAACAAGTATTATTAGTGCCTTAAGGTTCCCAAGAACCGAATTCCCGGCCCTCAGATGAAGATATACTAATTTAATGTATAGAGGCTATATGACCCAATAAAGATTGCCCAAGCTATGAGATTGAAAGTCGATCACCGAATTTGACCTAATTATGATTTCTTAAAAATAATATATTCTATACCTACTAATAATAAAGCTGTTTGTTTGTTTGTTTGCGCAAATCTCTGAAAGTACCGTCGGATTTGAAAAGTTATTTTTGAATTTGATAGCCCAATTCTTGAGGAAGGTTATTGGCTATACAACAACACGCTACGACCCAAAGGAGCGGAGCAGTAAAACCGCAAGGCACAGCTAGTCTTAAATAAAATACTATTATGCAGCTTATATTAGAAAGTTTTGACCAAATGTCAAGACTATAGGCTCCAAAATTCGCACGAGTTCATCAGAATAGCAACAGATCCGTATAAATAGTTATTTATAAAATTAATAATTATTATTAATATAATTAAAAGCACAACAATATACCTAGATACATTATATAACATCGAGCACGTTATTTGTCGCCGCCGTTCGTCCTTAAGTCCCAAATTAATTGGCTAAACTTGGCGAGATCCCGCACACGAGGTCCCGTCTTACTCCCAACTTAGGCGAGAATTAATTTATTGCGAGAACTTCTTTCTTTACTTTAGCACTTAGTACATCTGCGATACGTGGAAGCCCGCGCGCCCCGATAAGCGAGCGAACGAGATTTATTTCAGTAACTTGTTAAAACTTCATTATTCGATGCTGTAATCGAGGGTATGTGTACGTTATTATATGAAAGTTCCTTTTGTGTTATAATTATTTTATTATTCTTATCTTGTGTATGTCTTTTTTATTATTATTATCTTGTGTACATAACGTTACCTCTACACCTTTTGTAAATTCTCCTTGTAAATAAATAAATAAATAAATAAATAAATTTAAAGGTTATTAAATTCGTATGTTAATATTAATATACATAATTACTAGCTGATTACCCGCGACTTGGGTAGGTAGCGTGATGTTAAAAAGTGCGAACAATAAGATGCACATTAATTTTTCAAATCGGTCCACTAGTTTTTGAGTCTTTAGAATACGAACAGACAAATATTATTTAGGGCGTCGGTGGTCGAGTGGGTAAAACGTCGGCTCACAACTGAGAAGTCGCGGGTTCGATCCCCACATCCGACCATGTACCAATCGTTAGTCGTTAGGTATAGCCTCAAACAATATTCGGCTAAGTGAGGAAGACTTTGCCTTCCGCTGGGTACCCTGGGGCCGGCAACGGTTCCCGGGAGCTGTAAGGCAAGATTTTATTTATTATATTAATAAATATTATGTTTTAGGGTTCCGTACCAAAACAGTGACAACGGAAACCCTATTACTAAGGCACCGCCGTCCGTCCGTCCGTCCATCCGTCTGTCACATGTCTGTATCTTTTAAACTTGAAATTTTCATAGAGTGTCTAAACTAGGGCCACTATAACAACAAAAAATAAAAATAAAATAAATTTAAAAATTAAAGGGGTCCCCATACAAGAAACGTGTTTTATTCGATGTTTTTTGCTCGACTTTAATAATGGCAATACGTCGGACTCGCACACGCCGATTCATTGCTCTGTTTTGACGCGAAAGAAAGACAAACAAACGTACTATATCGTTTATAATATTTAGTTTTCACACTGCTCTGAGTCGTTCGTCAAGCACCTCGACCAAACTTGAAATCCCAAAAGGGAAGGTGATACTACTACAATAATTTCAAACTGATAAACACAAGAACAGTCACAAGACATTCACGTAAATCTTCCCGCATCTTACCAAAGCAATTCTAAATTACCTTCTCTTATTTATGATTCATAAGCCGAAACACAATAAATTCCCAGGGAATCTTTCGGGCGCTCCATATGTGCCTAAGCCTCGGCATTAGCGGAATGTTGTACGTACCTCGTTTCGCTAATAAGCGACGGGATGTAAGGAATAGCACTGATTACTATATTATTTATTACGCTACGTGCTACCCGTGTAAACGCTTACTAATACCATACTTCACTCTAGGAGGCTTTCTTGGAACTCTGTCATTTTAAGAAATGGTGAGATTTTCTTGATGAAGCATGGAAATCTTACCTTAGGTAAAATGACAAGGTTTTATGTAGCATTTTATTCAGTCATCTATCACAAGCTAATGATTAAGTGAGTTATAGAGGGCGCCACTTATGAGATTTTTATGTAGAAATTGGAGAAAAGTCACTTTAAATTTTTGTATTTTTTTCCTGTTGTTAGATTTTTATTATCTTTATTACCTAACTCCTTATAAATTTAAAATTAGTTTTTGTTGTTTTTGATTAGGGATTTGTTTATACTTTAATAATTTCAGGATGATCTTCCAATTCCAATTATTCTTTATTGGGGGGATTACGCGGAGTAGCTCAAACAATTTTCTATGAAGTTAGTTTAGCTTTAATTTTATTTTGTAGAATTTTCTTAACATATGCACTGTACTCGCAGTCATCTATTCCCTATAACGAGCCCTCACATGATGCATTAAAAAAAAATTTTTACGTTTAAAATTTCTCCCACAAACCAAATTTGATTACCTATTTACGCTATACTTCCGTGATTGGGTCATCCAACTCTATCCAAGTTTCAACTTTTTTCGTCCAGTAGATTTGGACTAAGCTGTGACAGATGGAAAGACAGACACAAGAGTGATAACCCTAATGAACCTGGGACCTCGACCGTCGCAAATCTATCCATACTCTGTAATCCAAACCTCTGAATGATATAATTAAGTCGAGATACTTGCCAAAACAAATCAAAACAAGATAATAAAATGATTAGATGTCCCCGTTAACCCAGCTAATATAAATTTCTCAAGTGAATGTTGACAGAGCGTCCCCTGAATAACGACTCTCATATTTCGCCGTATCTCTACAGAGTCTGATTATATTATTGCCGAAGGGGATAAAGTATAGAAATTTTGCTTTATATGCCACCTTGAGCTTACGGGACCTTGCTTTGTGGATGGCTTCACATAATAAAGAAACAATCACAATTTTTCTTTGAACTTCTTAATCAAATTTTAGAAATTATGACTAGATTATTATTGAATATTTCTTTCTGAATTTAAAAAAAATGTTGATTTTTTGTAGTTGAAGCTTGGGTTATTTGTTGCAAGTGGTCGTGTGTTGAGAGTACTAAATTAGTATGGAATGTCGTGATAGCGCTTTGACGGACGACAAATTGTGGTCGGTGTCAACAACAGTCGTCGTGCGTTGTTGATATCGCTCACAAAACTGTCGCCGAACCCCACTCACATACAACAATCCAAACTGTTGTTGGAAAGTGGTCTATACGATCGACAGTTCAACCACATTAGAACCACTTTAGAACATTTCCTCTGAAAATATCCGCCCCAAAATGGAATCCTGGATTTGTCCTTGAATCTGCCATCGTGATGCTATCAAGATGTCGTGATGATCTAGACGGATTTCAGAAAATATATTGGAGTCAGCGGATGATGGTTCGTCATAAATTTCAAGGAATTACCCAATACAGAATTTTGAGATTAGGAAAGATACTTACAGGTAGCTTAGTTATCTAACTATATATATATATACGAACTCATATATTATGCAGATATACATTTCTAATACGAGCTCTCGTGCTTTGGAGGGTAACAAGCGACGAAAGGCTTGCCATATAATATTTTGTTTAGTTAACATAATACTTACATTTGTAATTCGCTAAATGAGAACATTGTTTTGTCTCTGGCCACGCTGCAACGTAAATGCCAACACAATAGGAAAACGTCAGCACTCGTCATTCACTGCTTGGTTCTATTTGCTTCCTGCGGTCCACGTTCAAGAGGCACACATACTGGTCTGATACGCTCGGCAGTGAATCATCCGTAACCGTAATCTACGACGCCTCAGAATTATTATTTATACGGTAATTACAAAAACACTCTCACTCTCGTATCGCGGCTCCCCTTAATGTTATTTATGGAAGGATAAACGTTGTCGAGGAATTTTTGCATATCGCGCTCATATCTCCGAAACGTCTTACCCACTATGATTGGGGTGGGCGATGTAGGTCAAACTTACTATTATGTACCTTTGGGTTCTTTTTTCAATCCCAATGAAAACAAATATAATATCCCACTGATGGTATATCATCACGGATGCCTTACTGCAGAACGACCCTATGGTCCATCGGACTGAATATACAATTTTGTTTTCAGATGACTTAGGAACTTTTTATTTATTATATTTTCGAAATTATACCAAACTTATTTAATCTAGAAATAAATAAGACATTAAATTTTAAAATCAAATATCAAAAAGATTAGGCATTTGGCCTGGCATAGTGGCATAAATGCTGGCTGCATTTCCTCACCGTATAGGCTCTATGCTAATTCTCTAGGCGAAGAAAGAGACAGACTTCTTGTAACCAGTCGCGGCGCTAATTTTTGGAGTGATGCGTCTTAGATTTTTTTTCAATCGATCAACTTATTTGAGGCTTTTGAGATTTTAAATCGGAGCCCCTCTTTGTATTAAGCCGACCGCTTGAATAAATGCATCTCAAAAACTTTAAAATCTTGGGTTAAATTTCGATCGATTGCTCCTGATTTTGGTTTTAGTGCCTATCTACTTCATGTGAACCGCGGTGACTGTATAAAGCGCGAGCCAAAATCCTGAAGAAGGTGAAGCAGCATTTCACACCCAATTTAACAGCGTATATGAATACGAAAATCTAATGGGGATTATTGGAGTCACCTCCAATTGACAGCAATTCTACGCATGCAGTAATGACAAAACGGCTACACAGCATATTGAGGATCTACGCCATCATTGCGTCTCTAAGTGATTACGATCTTGGAATCCATATCCAATATCCATACTAATATTATAAATGCGAAAGTAACTCTGTCTGTCTGATTAGTATCTGCAGATTTCACTCAATTTGCTCATTTCTCTATTTCTAATAGGTCAAGTAGAACCTAAAAAGCCATCATCAGATCTTTCAAGTATTATTCCAGATGGACATATACCTAGTCCTAGATTACCTTTAAATATTTCAACGGGTGGAAAGCTAATATTTGTTTATTTTTATGTAGATGTTATTCTCTGAAACTACTGAAACAAATATAGCAATTACACCTTTATCTATAGGTATATATAAAATTTTCGTGTCACAGTGTTTGTAACCAATTTTTGACCTTTTTGACCGATTTGTATGATTTTTTTTGTCTATATTCGGTAGGTCTGAGAATAGGTCGTAAACTACTTTTCACCCTCCTACCCCCACCCCGATTTTTTTTTATTTCGAATTTAGTATCTTTGTATGAACAATATCCAAAGTTAGTGGTAGTGGTAGTGGCGTTTGGGCAGGACAACCGGGTCTGCCGGGTCTGCTAGTAGTTTATAATAATCGTAATACAATTTCGTAAATCGACAATAAATTTTTAACTATAACTTTTGCGCATTCAGTGCACATCCAGCATGTGTAAGCGTTTTGAAACTATGAACAAAGTTCGACATGAATGAATTATAGCCCGATTTTGGTGACACATACTTTTATAGATTACTTAAAGTTGCAGTGCTGCATGTACTTTTCTACTATGTCATTCAGATACTGTGTAACTCATTTTTCAGAACTCTTCTGTTAAAATTATTAAGTGAAAAAATTGTTCACATTACTGGTACCTATATACTTCGGGAACCGTGTTAGCGACCCAAGGAATTAAAGTGTTCCTCATTTAGCGTACCTAATTATTATTATGTAATAGTTAATTTTAATATAATTGTATATATATTATTTTTTCTTCACGGTTTGCCGAAACCGTGTTACACACAAATCACACTTAGAGGCTTTTCCATCTAAATATACCTCAACAGAACTAGCCACTCGTTAGATATAGCCTCACAAATACCATCGGCTAAACGAGGGAGACTTGGTCTTCCGCTGGGTACCCTGAAATTTTAATATACTTATAAACAAAGCAAACACCAGTAACAGAACTTAGACAAGTACAACTTTAAATGTGTGGGACCGACTGAAATTATAACCACGTGACCTAACAAAACTGTCCTTCACTTTGACGAAACCAAGGAGGAAAATAAACTGCTTGTAGAAAACGAAGCGTAATTATATTATGCTGTCTACGCGTCTAGTTAAAATTCATAAATTGAGTTTCTTAAAGACTGCGTATAATTTTATATAATTCGGTTATAATTTTCTGCATAATAATATATATTATTATGTTTTGTTATTATAGCGTTGTGAGAGAATTGAATACTAGGGCTCGTACATTGCCTAAGGGGGCCGGTGACAAACCTGGACCTAGATGTGTCACTTCTCTAACAGATATAAATATCTGTTTTTTTTAGAAGAAGTGCAGACATTTTTGCATTTTCGGCACGAGTGTGAGAGAAAGGAATATAAATACACATTTTTTTTTTAATTTTATAATGCATAGTTCAAATTATATTTTAAAAAACCTTTTAAAAAAAAGTGCACCGACTTCAAAAATTTGCACTGAAAAGTAAGAAATAATAAAAATTTCGTCGTAGAATTTGAAGACGGTTGGTGCCAAATTAGGATACAAAACTAAGTAAATATCTAAGAAGATAAAGATCTGTTCAATATTATCTATGTTTGTATGTACTGATGATCGTAGGTTCCTAATGAATTGTCTAGATTAGTGAATTTGGGAACTAAGTTGTTTCTAATTTGGCACCAACCGTCTTCAAATTCTACGACGAAATATTTATTATTTCTTACTTTTCAGTGCAAATTTTTGAAGTCGGTGCACTTTTTTTTAAAAGGTTTATTTTACCCTTTTAAGTGATTTTGCTGCCTTGAGAGACAAATAATAACGCAACTAAAAAAATATTGATGAAAAATTAAAAAAAAACGCTGTGGATGTGATTTGAACCATGTGCTTGTGCATCCTATGACTCCCCATTACATTTAACCGCTAGACTATCGTCACGAAAATTGACAACTTCGTGTCAATAGCAACCGTTGCTAAGGCTTTTTCTGATACATAATTTTCAGCCGTAAACAGAAATTAATTACTGAATTTCTGAAAAACTACTGAACCGATTTTCGTCATATGTCTGTGAGATAATGTCGAGAAATTATAATGTCTTAAAAAAAATAAGTTGTCAAAATCGGTACTTATTTTATCGAGATATCAAGAAAAATGTACTTTTAAAGTCAGTTTTTTCAAAATTTCTGAAAAACTAATGAACCAATTTTTATGAGAGAAAAATGGGACCAATCCGGATAAATTATCTGTCGATTAAAAAAGAAACCATGAAAATCGGTTCACAATTGGCAGAGTTATCGATGTACATACATACATAAAAAAAAAAATAAAAAAAAAATACGGTCCGAATTGAGAACCTTCTCCTTCTTTTTTTGGAAGTCGGTTAAAAATATACGAAAATTGACCGCACCTCCGAAAATACTGAGTCCAAAATTATGACAAAAATATGGAATGTAGAGACTTTCTTATAGTTTACAGGAAAACCTAACCGAACATTCTGTCTTAAAGTTCTGACCTAAAAAATGGAACCCTCAGCACGCGAGTAGTACTCGCAACTTGGACAATTATTTTTAATACAGATCCATTTATTTTACGTTAGTTCGTAGCTTTTGGTGTTGAGACACTAGGTCCATGAGGTTCGGGCGCTCAAGGGCTCTACAAGGAGCTGAGCAAGCGTCTACGGGAGACGACGGTGACCCTCGCATAAAGGCTCAGCGTTGCCATTCAGCGTGCGTGATGGGAACCCTACCCTTGTAGTAGGATATTCTCATTTTGTAAATTATTTAAATCCTTTTTAATTTGTTTTAGTTTAGATATAGTTTAATTATTAATAATCTATATTGTAATATTTATTACTTTCTGTAAATAAAATAAAGTCTGTCAGTGTATTTATTTTAATATAAATTAACTCCATGTAGTCATTTAACTAGGACGACTGATTTTATACTCGTCAAGTCATATGAGAGAATTTACTAAATTCTAAAGCAATTAAAAGGAGAGTAGGCAGATACAATGCCACTTGCTACGATCCTGACCTACCTCTTTCGCTTCTTTTATATATTCCAAATATATATAAGTAGGCCAAATTTACATTTAAGCACTAAGTATGATACGTATAACGTTTATCTGGCATTTCCTTTAAGAAAATTGTATTCATGGGAGTCATAAATAAACCAGTCTCACACACCTCTTTAACCGGGTCTGCTTTATTTTAATATACGTAACCGGGTATATACTGCTCTCGCTTGCACAAGTAATATTTCCTATAGTGTCATCTCTGCCAGTTTTGGCGGATATCTTAATAAGATTCATGAAAGGACGCCATATTTTATATCCGCCTCTGTCCTCTATCTTCTTATATTATCCGGCAAGAAGAGCGCCTCTGAAATATGTGCTTGCTTGGGAATTCGCCGATCTTTCAATTACGCCTTTGTTGGGAGCAAGTTTCAGTAAGATATTTTGAAAGTTTTAGATAAAAGCTTTGTTGCAGTTGTGCATTATGTTAAATTGGAAAATGGTTTGTGGCTATTTAGATAATTGAAATTTCAGAGAATTCTTTTCAATTTTCGTACGTCTATAAAAATATAAATTAAATGCTGTTCACTTGAGAACGGCTGGACCGATTTGATTATTTTTTATGGGTTTTTAGTATGAAATATGGCCGAGTGGTTAAGACGTCTGGTAATAACTAGGCAGACCGCGAGTTCTATCCCGGATCTCGGCCATGTACCAATGTGTTTTTTAATTAAAAACTTATGTACATAATTCGACAAACCACACTCGGAGGCTTTTCCATTTAAAAATACCTCAACAGAAATGGCCACGATCGTTAGGTAAAGTCTCACAAGTATACCCCAAAATAAATACGGCGTGAACATGTATGTGATCAGCCAGTCTATTGTACTTATCTATCACCATGCCTTTTATTCCAAGAGGGGTAGGCACTGTAGGCAGAGGTAAATCAAATGCTTACCTGTCATACATACGTTTTAGGAATGTATTAAAATGTTATATTATAGTGTTAGAATGTCACAAATACAATGCAAACAAAAAAATGCCATAATTTTATAACCCCGGTTTACTTTATAATAGGAATAATATAGTAAGAGCAGCTTAAAAGTTTGTACTGGGGTGGCAGTATTCCGAAGCCGATATTAAATAAAGTTGCACCCATAAATATTCCTTCAGCTAACGCCGAAACAGTGTAAACCCATATCCAAGCACAGCTTTCTAAGTCGACCTATAAAAAATACGAACTTATAAGAAAAGTTCTTTTGAAGAATGGCGCTTTTTAGGTAATATTAGAACTATAACATTTAGATTTATTCAAAAAGTAGGCTGTACTAAGCAATAAACACACACAACACACCTTCATGGCTTCTATACCTTGCCAGAAACAGTGTCCACTTTTTGCCACGTCCATATTAAACAGACCATTTGGCAAAGCCTGTTACTGCACTTAATGGACCTAAACTGAGCAAATATTTTCATCATCGAATTTCCAGGTGGTTGGTGTCAAATCAGGATACAAAATTTAATCAACTTTATGCTTAGTACCAGTGTTTACAGATGTACCTATGCCTGTAGAGCAGGTAAGTCCCAACACTTGTAAAAAACTACCTGTAAACAATAATAAATAATTTTGAATTTTAAATTATGAAATTTTGTCAAAATCTTCAACCAAAGTTGTCGAGTATTGTCGGAGGTACGGTTGTCTACTTACACCGGGCGTTATCTCTGCAACCTGCAGGCGAATACGTAATAGAGCCTTCCGAGAGAAGCGATGCTGATGATTTAATACTCTGAAAGCTGTATTAATAGATATTTATTGATATTTCCTCGGTGGAAGCGGTGAAATTATGTATTCTTTAGACATACACTATTTATGTATTTTTAAGTAGAATGAAATGTTTAATATCTCGGTTTTTTACTTCTTCAGTTTCTCAATAAGCTATAAGTTTTTTTCTATTATTACTCAGAATACAAAATAAACCAGAATTCGCATAAATTATTCAGACTGAGGCTAAAAATAATATCTACACTATCGAAGTACCCGGTTGTTGTATTTCTTGATAAAAAGACAATAATATGTATAAAAAAATTAATAAGAACATAGAACAGAAGAATTTTTTGACACAATATGACGTTTTTATACTATTTAGAAGAGTGTTAGTTAGTGTACGAAAATATGTTATATGCCAGAGCAGAACCTCGTACGGTCAGAATTATTTCTTGCTTAGGAGGGCAAGTAAAGCCTGCGTCCTTACTTTAACTGGAAATAATGCTCTTAAAATTAACGTGTTTAATAAGTGTGACTGGATAAATGTAAATTGGTCAACATACTATTTTAATTAATTTAAAGTTTTGCACTTTAAAAAAATGTAGAATGGAGACCACAGAACATTTCCTGTTTTCTATTGTCTAATCTAATCTAATCTAATAATATGTCGCAGACGAATTACGTAATGCCGCCTGACCTACTAAATATCCTAACTAATATCATACAATCCCAGATCCCGGCCATTTTTTATAATTAAAACTTACGTATATTTTTTTGCCTTACAGCTACTAAAACCGTGTTACGGTCCCAGGGTACCCAGCCGAAGACCAGGTCTACCTCTTTTATGTACATAATCCGACAAACAACACTTAGAGGCTTTTCCACCTAAATGTACCTGAACAGAACTGGCCACTTGTTAGGTATCTCACAAATACCATCGGCTAAAAGAGGGAGACTTGGTCTTCCGCTGGGTACCCTGGGAGCGTAACACGGTATCGGGAGCTGTAAGGTAAGCCGTGAAAAGGGGAAAAAATCATAAAAGTGAGTTTGTTTGTCCATTTTTCGCGTCAAAAATTTCGCAAAATAAATTCTTTTCACATTTAAAAAAAATCACTGGCGAAGTTAGTTTTCTAATAAATAAAACTAGTAGATATCTAAAAATGAAGGTCGTGGACACCCTGCAGTTCCTGCCTCACCTCGCATTTCGCGGAGGGCATATTATAATACCTACCTAGCTCGTAAATCTTAACTTTAAGGCGGGAAGGGGGATTAAAGATCAGTAATCTTACGGGAGATGAATTATGGGACTCGCGACCGCAGCGATCCGCTTTATTGTGACTTTAAGAAACTAAGAGGAGATTTTCTTAAACGTACTAAATTAATTTAGATAATGATTAATTGTATCTCCTATGAGCAGGAAGGCGGGACGGGGAAATTGCGGTTAGAGCTTAACCGTTGTATGACAATAACTTTGCTTATTTCGTTATTATATACCTTGAGTATGAAAGGTTTTTGCTATTATTAATTTGTGAATAAATTGACAAACGTAAAAGTTTTTATGACAAATTAAATTTTCCCGTCACAAAAACTATTTCTGTTTTGAAGTGAATGAAGGACAAACAATCAAACTTTTGCATATATTGTTACATATGGTTTTGAAATGCCAATAAAATGATAATGATGATGGTCGGTGACCGAAGGATCCCGGCCATGTTTTTTAATTAAAAACTTATGTACATAATCTGACAAACCACACTTAGAACTTTTCCATCTAAATATATACCTCAACAGAACTGGCCACTCGTTAGGTATAGCCTCACAAATACCATCGGCTAAACGAGGGAGACTTGGTCTTCCGCTGGGTACCCTGGAACCGTAACACGGTTTCGGGAGCTGTAAGGCAATCCGTGAAGAAAGAGTTTAAAGAGTTAAATGTATCCACTTGCTTCAATTAATTTTTAAGCTATCGAAACCGTGTTACGGTCCAAGATACGCAAGCGGAAGACCAAGTCATCCTCTTTTAGTCGATGGTATTTGTAAGGCTATACCTAATGAGTGGTAAATACCAATGGGTTTTTTATAATTAAAAACTTATATGTACATAATCCGACAAACCACACATATTTCTCTGTGTACTTTTAGTTTGGTAGTTGCGTCAATATCTAGTATCAATTTTAACAAAATTAAATTCGAGATTTCAGTATTTTAAATTGAAAAAAGTAAGCCACAAGTGTAATCAGAATCGAACTTGGAAACTGCCATTCTATTCCAGTCTCGACCAGGGAAGCCCATAAACAATAAAACAAGACCGCATTATTCGCCCCGCAAGGTGAGCAAGCAAACACTCCCCGCATAAATCTGCGACAGTATCAGCCACTGTGAATTATCTTGGCGGGCGCTGCCATAAGACAATTGTAGCACAATAATAAAAATGTTGAATAGCCCTCGTAATGATATTGTTACTGTCGGTAATGCATTGTGGCTCTGATAACGGATAAACTACACCCTGAAGACGAATATAGCGACTGTTTGAATAATACACGACTTTTGTAGCCTTATCTGAAGTGGAATTCAGTTGGATTTTGCCATATAAGTCAATATATTGGATTACAAGTTTCTGTCCGCGGTTTCACCTGCGTGAAAATAAATTCAAAAAGAAATAATTTGGCTGTAATTTGCCCCTCTCCTAGTATATGTCATTCTCTAACCCCTAAACTACCACTATGCAAAAAATCATGTCGATCCCGTGAAAAACAAAAACAAATCTATCCCACGGGAACAATACATTTTTCCGGGATAGAAAGTAGCCTATATGTTATTCCAGACTATAATCTATCTCTGTGCCAAATTAAATCCAGATCCGTTCAGCCGTTCTGCCGAGATTGACTAACAAACATACATACATCCATACCGCGTTTATAATATTATGGTGGGATATATTTATTTAAAAAAATCCGCTCTGGCTTTGACCGTTGAAATTTTTGAAATATATCTGGGATAAAGAGTAGTCAACTATCTCTGTGCAAAAAATCACCTCGATTCGATGTTCCATTTTGTCGTGAAAGAAGGACAATTAAATAGACTACATCTTTTGAAACGAAGATACAAGCTATTTACGGTTAAGAATAAAAACAAATTCAAACAAAAAAAAACAAATACCCAATGCCCACATAATTTTCTCTCTCTCGTTGCTAAATACACAGACGTGACAAAAAAAAACCACATAACTCAAACAAACGTTACTGTCACATTTAAATTGCTTCTGACAGCATAAATGAATAAATTCCGTAATTTCAATAAATAAGTTTAAATTTATTCATTAGTGATTATACGAATTTTGCGGATATATGTTCCTAACCCAGAATTGATTATTTGGTATGCGTTTGAATCAAGTCTACGAAATTATTAATATAGTTCCTAATAAAAATATAGAGTCACATTTGCTACGAGCTACGAGCGCTACGACACCGAAATATTTCAAATTCAAGTTTTTTTTATTCAAACATTTTATACAGTTGTAATGTTCATTAAATCATGTCTTTATTGCCTCCTCAGTCCTCTATATCCATACACCCTAAAGCAATACTGAGCAAAATGCAAACTTCGACGGAAACGTTTTCATGTAAAATGTGCTAATGTGCGTTTCAAATGATAGCTAAAACCTCTCTGTCGGTTTACGAGAGAAGATAACATGATGCAACGCGGTGTTTCGGCGTGTCGATGCACAATCTTTATATTCAGACGTAAACCGAACACATTTCCAGGTAATGTTTACAGCTGAATTCATTGTAAGTAAGTATATTTAAGTTTTTATTGTACCATTTAATTATTATTATTTACACTTTGTATTACAATGTTTGTAAATACTATATTTAACCGACTTCGAAAAAAACAAGGTGAATGTTCTGAATATTTTTTTTTATATAATTCTTCCGAATTCGTCCCATTTTCTTCTCATAAATATTGGTTCACTGGTTTTTCAGGAATTTTGAAATAACTGACTTTATAAGTAAATTTTTCTTAATACCTCGATGAAATATTACCGATATTGACGACTTATTTTTTTAGGGATATAATAATTTCTCGACATTATCTCACAGACATATGTCGAAAATCAGTTCAGTGGTCTTTAAAAAATTCAGTAATTTCCTCTGTTTACGGTTGAAAATTATATATCAATAAACCTTTTAAAAAAAAGTGCACCGACTTCAAAAATTTGCACTGAAAAGTAAGAAATAATAAATATTTCGTCGTAGAATTTGAAGACGGTTGGTGCCAAATTAGGATACAAAACTAAGTAAATATCTACGAAGATAAAGATCTGTTCAATATTATTTATATTTGTATGTACTGATGATCGTAGGTTCCTAATCAATTGTCTATATTAGTGAATTTGGGAACTAAGTTGTTTCTAATTTGGCACCAACCGTCTTCAAATTCTACGACGAAATATTTATTATTTCTTACTTTTCAGTGCAAATTTTTGAAGTCGGTGCACTTTTTTTTAAAAGGTTTATTTTACCCTTTTAAGTGATTTTGCTGCCTTGACAGACGAATAATATCGCAACTAAAAAAATATTGATGGAAAATTAAAAAAAAATACCCCTGTGGATGTGATTTGAACCATTTAATGTGCTTGTGCATCCTATGCACCCCATTACATTTAACCGCTAGACCATCGTCACGAAAATTGACAACTTCGTGTCAATAGCAACCGTTGCTAAGGCTTTTTCTGATACATAATTTTCAGCCGTAAACAGAAATTAATTACTGAATTTCTGAAAAACTACTGAACCGATTGTCGTCATATGTCTGTGAGATAATGTCCAGAAATTATGATGTCTTAAAAAAAATAAGTCGTCAAAATCGGTACATATTTTATCGAGATATCAAGAAAAATGTACTTATAAAGTCAGTTTTTTAAAAATTTCTGAAAAACTAATGAACCAATTTTTATGAGATAAAAATGGGACCAATCCGGAAGAATTATCTGACGATTAAAAAAGAAACCATCAAAATCGGTTCACAATTGGCGGAGTTATCGATGTACATACATACATAAAAATACGGTCCGAATTGAGAACCTTCTCCTTCTTTTTTTGGAAGTCGGTTAAAAAGCGTTAGCAACGGTTGCTATTGGCACGAAGTCGCCAATTATCGTATAGACGGTGGTCTAGCGGTTAAGCGTATGGGGTGCAGCGCAGAATGCAAATGGTTCATTACCCATCCATAGCGGTTTATTTTTATTTTCCATCAATTTTTGTTATTTGCGTTATTAATTGTCTCTCAGGGCAGAAAAATCACATTGACTAATACTTAGTTAATATTTCGTCGTGGAATTTGAAGACGGGTAATATTAGTAAAAGAATTTTCAGAATCGGATCAATAGTTTCAGAAATTACTTCTAACATCGAAACTTACAAACTTGGCCTCTTTAGATATAATATTAGTAGAAGTATTACCTAGGTGTCCAGTGTCTTGAAAATATTTTTCCGAAGTCAGAAAAATTCGTTAGTATTAGTGTCATTTATAAAAAGTACATTAAAGCTCACATAGAAAATTCAATAAAAAGCTAAAAGCCAATCTTATCTGCTTGAGGAGGAAATTAAGAAACAGCGGCGAACAACTGACACGGACGCTCTGTTGAGATCTTTAATAGTGATGTTCTACAAAAACTCATTTTATCGATGTTATGAACATGGATAATTTGTTAGCGAAAAGAATTAGAAATATTACCCAAGTTGCATGCGAGTACGACTTGCGCGCTGTTTCCGTTCCATATTTTCGGTCAGAATTTTCGTTTAGGTTTTCCTGTAAACTACAAGAAAGGCCTTATATTAGGTACCTATTTTTTATATTTATATTTTAGTATATTTCCTTTAATATATTTTTAAACTAAGTATTTTAAAATTATATAAAAAATATATGGATTGATGCAATGCTCAACTTTTAAATTACTAAATAAAGTACATCGAGGGCGCCCTCGCCGGCAATTATTAGCACTTTGGCATTTGTAAACTTTTATCGATAAAAGTTTCAATTACAAAGTACAACACTAAACATTTTTAAAGATAGAGTGTTGAATGAGCGTCACGACATCGGGTTTTGGTATCGAACCGCAGAAATAACTCCGCGGGTTGGAGGGGGCAGACGCCGGAACACTGCCTTATCTCTTTTCAAATACCCGCTTGTTCCATTTTTAAACAACTCCACTTCTTTATTTGTATTTATTTCAACCCCCCAACTCCCATTCTTTCTTGTACCACCCCCTCTCTTTAGAAACTTCCGCTCGAAAGTTACCACATGAATAGAGCCGCCCACTTAATGGGAGTTTCAGTTACTAAGTCATCATGTTTTTTTACAATAAACTCGACGAAGATAAGTAAGAAGGTCGGATAATAAACGGTGGAAACGTACCCGTGTTTGCTTATTGTGCGTGGAGTTTCGGGAAAATTTGAAGACAGATCTTGATAAGGGCGCTTTCATAAATACCGACAAGTTCGCAATGGAAGTTCAGGTTTGTGTGAGTAATATCTGATGCGAAACGTGGGAATATTAGCGCGAGAAAATGAAGAAAGTTTAACACGATGTTTAGACAGATGTTTATCATATTTTTTTAAGAGGATAATATTTTCTTATTTTTTATTTTCTAAGAATTTGTGCTTTATTTTCTAAGAAATAGTAGACATAATAATAATATAAGTCATGTTACATAGATGTCCCGGGCTCATTTTCCGAGTAAATTTCCTTTAAGGCAGGGTACAAACACTGAGAGTGGCATTTTTCAACGCTTAGTTTGAAGTATCAGGTTGATCTCAAAAAATGTAAAAACTTCTATAAAAAAACTTTTATGTTCACAAAAATTGTGGCGCGACAACTATATATTTACCTTTTTTTAGAATATTCTATTAAAACTTTAACCGATTACGTTTACCGTTTAATTGTTTTTTTACAGAGTTTAAGAAAAATCGACAAAATAAATAAATTTTCAATTGCAGCTGATAGACCCTCCCAAACCAAATTACCCCTTATATTGTCCTGCATAAGCATCCGCCCATAGGAGTACAAATTGTATTATTATATTTTGCACTTCTTCAAAAATCCAAAAATTATAAAGTGTAACATTATGACGCTGGATAGAGCCAACGACCTTGAGACATGGCACCGCCCCCATGCGGATACACATACACAAACGACGTGGCTGCCACTAATAATATAGCATCAGGCTGCAGCCGGTACTGTCGGTACACGAGCGCTTACGCACTCACGCGTGCAGTGCGTACATAAAATCTCGAAAATGAGAATAAAGGAACTTGCTGAAAATTTTATTAAAAAATAGAACAGTATTACGATAGTATATTGCTACATAAAAAATCTGTCAAAAGATCAGAATCATTGCATGCATTTTAGTAGATACTGTTTCTAGACAGTAAAATATTTTTTTAGAGGTACATTCGTGATTTTTTTCTATCGAATCAATATAGTTGTATTATGTTTTGAACACAGTATCTTCATAACGCATAACCTCAAGAATATCATATATTTTTTTGATTATGGTCACTGCAGTGGATCATGTACTTTTACGCATCATAAAACTCACATTTAGCTCTATACATCCTCTTATATAGACGAATTAGAATCATTAAAAATAACTAAATAAACCAGGTCCGCGTGGAATAGTGGCAAGAATACTGGCTGCATTTCCCCGCTGAATCGAGAATATAGACGAATGGGGGTGGATATTTTGAGTTTTGACGGACTTATTTATAAAGGGAGAGTAGGTAATAATAAAATTACTGAGGAAAACAAAAAAAAATCCACCCTCTGTCTCTGTGAGTAGGTAAAAAAGTAATTGTTTCTTCATTTACTAAATAAAATTTGAGTGAATGACTACGACAAGATTTTGTGTTTTTCACGGGGTGTTTAATCTCGACAGCTTGACAGCTCCCTGCCAAACAACCAACTTACTGTCTATACCACAGATACAAAATATTTATTGATAGATATGACACAGCTAATTTTAATTATTTATGATTATTGATTATGATATTATTATGTTATCTTCTAAAGCCTTTATTCATAAACGTTTATTAGCAACGTTTTTGTTAAAATATGTTTTGTCACTCTCTAACAAACCTGTCTTTACTAATAATAGAAAGAAACAAAACACATTTTAACAAAAACGTTGCTAATAAACGTTTATGAATAAGGGGGTAGATATATAAGACCGTCGTGTCGCTGACTGACTGACAATCAACGCACATCCTAAACTACTGAAGATATAAATATGAAAATTGGAAGTTATGGTGATGTAGAGGTTCACTAAGAAAGGATTTTTCGAAAATCAACCCCTAAGGGGGTGAAATGGTTTGTATGCAAAATCGTATTCCCTGAGTGATCAACTTGAAACTTGGTACAAATACTCTTCAAAAGAAATAATAAAAACAAGTGTTTTAGGATTTTTAAAAACAACACTTACGGAGGGGTGCAACGCGGTGGTAAATTTTGTACGGGGAAATATTTTTACGGGTAATGTGAAAATATCTATCTTCTCAGTCGTAGTGCTCTTGACAGAACAGTCGTGGTCAATCATGGCGGTAAAATATCTATAATAATAATGCATTATTATAGATATTTTACTATATAATTATATCTAATATAATTTGCATATTTTCGATCTTCTGTCTCACGGGGCATTTACAGGGGAAAAATGAAATTAAGGAAAAACTCAATCTATGTAGAAAATTGTCGACAGAACATTATCTCCTTATTATTCTGACTGCCCCGTTCAACGCGTTGTTACACGGTTACTCGTTGGCAAAATTGAAAGTTGAACACACACAGTGGACACGTTCTGCATACGAACGAAAAAGTTCAGTGACTTGTTCCTGTGTCGCACTGTCAAAAAGTAGAACGAACTTCAGGCGTCGGTCTTTTCTGCTTCCTACAACTTGGGGTCTCTATGGGCCCGATTAGCTGACGGTATTATGTTCTGCCAGACGCGCGCATTTATGGACCAACCAGCTAAAACAGGCGGTGGCAATGTCACATGTCGTCGTCTCTACAAAAAAAAATGAAAAGAAAAATAACTAACAAAATCTACAAGATTAGATAGTCAATTAAAAAAATTAAAAATTGTTCAATGAATCCTTCCCATTCTAGTAGATTATCAAACCTGTGTAAGGTTAGCCAGTAAAAGAAGTGAGTGGTATTTTTTTAAAGAGCTAATTTCCTGAGGGAAGTAAGACAACGTTTTAATTATGAATATAAAGAAACGATGATATCATCTCTTTAGCTTGATTAGAGAACAAATAACTTTTAATTGAATTTTATAGGAATGATGTAATTAAGCAATTTTGATGTTTATTTTAATTTTCTAAGAACATTCTTTTTTGTTTAATTTTATTTTACAAATATGTTTTTGTTGCTACTTCCCTTGCAATTTTTTAAATGTATCATAGCCATCATAGGTACCTTGAGGTTCCATGAAACGATGTTATCTTATAAATAAATAATAATTATTAACGATATTCATTTTATGTCATATGATGCAATTGAAAAAAAATGTTTTTTTACTTTTTAAATTTTTCCCCCAAATTTCGATACGGATATATACGTCCGCTATTGGGTTATCAAACTCTATATATATGCACAAAGTTTCAAATTTTTTAGTCCAGTAGATTCCTAGAAAATTAGCCGTGACAGACGAACAGACAGACAGACAGACAAACAGACACAGTGATCCTATAAGTTCTTACGTTTTTTCATCAAATATGTATGGAACTCTAAAAATTAAATTTGGTAAGCGTTGGTAAGCGCATTAGTTGAGAACGGCTGGACCGATTTGTTTTTTTAATGTTCATTATTGCCTGAATAAGGTTTTTAGGGAAAAGAAAAAATAGAGAAGTTGCTCGGAAAATTTGAAAGTTCGGGAAAAACTGACAGTGCTTTTTTCTATAGGATTTTTGTATGAACTCTAGACCATAATAAGGAATGAAAGTAAATATGGGCTCCACGGGCGAAGATAATGTTGTAATATTATTAACCACATATTATATAAATCATAAGAAGATTATATATTTAGAGAGCAAGTTTACCTACGTAACGTATGCATTTCAAATAGTAGCACCGTCGTGGGATCTCCTCACCTGAGACCGCGCCCGCAGCTAAACAAATCTTAAAATGTATATACATTAGAGCTGTTCGTATCTGAAATAAAACCTTCGAAAAAAGTTGCATCTATTTATTTGAGTATTTTTTCACATGGCAACAGTGACTTCAAAATATGAAATATTGTTTTATTATCTACCCTCGTAGCCAAAAACTAATTAATATCTTGTTGCCACAACCGACGGCACCCGAGTGACCTGACGTTTTATTGAACGGGATCAAAGGGCAGAAGAAACCGCTGCAGAGAGAAAAGGAAACTCTGTCAAAGGAAATATATTCAAGGTTAGTCTATACTATTAATTAATATTAGTTAATTTTGATTTTAATTATTAATAATTATACGCAATTGCAATCAAATTACCATTTGATTGATAAATCTATGTTTTTTGCTTAGTACATATCCCTATTCGATTTCGGCTAATTGAGCAAGACAACCAAAGGGATTTTGGAATATTTGTAAATGTCAAATAGACAATAAATTAACTTCCTTTAGTCTAACGAAAAATAAGCGCTTACCTAGAAACAAGTAGTTCTAGATAGATACACATAGTTGCAGAAGAACGATTTAGCGAGATGTCAGGGCGGCCCGCGCGTTACTCATGCGTTAATTTCCCTCACGTCGCGACAAATTAATTCGCAGACAGGATTTAAACATTTAAGACCTCTAGAAATGTATTTAGTGCAATAATGCCCTATTCATAGTAAAAATAATGCAATTTTTAATCGCATATAGAGCATATAAATTTTGTTTCGGAAAAATGTAGTGACTGTTTCTTCTACAGAGACTGATATGTCCATTATTATTGTGAAATGATAACTAATTTCTTGTTTATCTATTAATTTAACTTTCTGTTTGTATTTTCAAACTTTATAGAAACTTTTTTTTGGATTACGCCAATTAACCAGCATTTTTTAGGGTTCCGTAAATCTCCGATGAAAAACAGCATATTTTTTCCAAACTACTTGACAAAAAGAAATTGAAATTTGGTACATTTGACAACCCAATCACAGACGTGTAGCGTAAATAAAAAAGGAATTTCGATTTTGGGGCAAAAATTTAAAAGTTAAAAAAAGATTTTTATTGTATATGTATTGTAATCCCCTTAATTTTTAGTCACCCCTTATTTCTAATACTACCGTGTCTAAATTTTTTAAAAAATATGAAATATAATGTCTCTCTTATAGTTTAAAGGAATAACCTAAACGAAAATCTTGTCTTAAAGTTCTGACCGAAAAAATATTACAGAACCCTCAGCGCGCGAGTCGTACTTGCATGAACTTGGCCAATTATTTTAGAAATTGTGTATGTCTGTCTGCATATTTGTCCAGAATAAGTTTTGAAATAGCTGAATTAACTTTGTATCCGCTCTTTGTTTTGGTCTCATAAAAGTCAGTGCCAAATAAGTAAATAAGATTTAAATTACGGGGAATAATTAACTTTTTTCAAATACCAGACATGACAGCACCAATTTACATAATTGTGAAATAACGTAAACTTGATTATTCGTCACTTTTCGTCAAAGATGAGATGAATTCTCCACCCCAATCCAATGATTCGCATTTTGGGGCCAATGAATAAAAAATAAGCCATGGGCTGAGTGGATCGACATGACAAAAAACTCAGAGAGGGAGTAAAAAAATAATATTATCCTGTGGAAATGAATTAAGCGCCTTGCAGATACCGTGGCTGAGCGGGCAATACATTGCCGCTAAGTTGGTATGGAAGAGGAATTTTATATTTCAACTCTCTATATATGACGTAATAATAATGTAATGTTTCTTGCATTATTGGGTGCCAAATAGTTTGTCAAACCGGCTCCACTTTTTAAATGCGGAAAATAACAACCCCGGCTTTTAAGTTACAAATATATTTGTTACGGAATCCAACCTTTTCTAAAATATAAAATAGTTTACATTCATTAAATTGGTCCAGATGTTTTCGAGTATACTTCTCACAAACTCGCACTCTCTTTGAGTATGTAGATTGTCGAGTAAGTCAGAAAATGGAAGGACTACCTTGAGGACAAACGCCTAAAAATAAATACTAGTAGAGCACAGACTACACAATATAAAACAGGCGCTTAGTGGCAACTTTCATATTCTATTCTATTTTTTTATTATGGCTCCATCAGGGTTCTGATGATTCCGCCAATGTCAAGTATTATAGATTTCACAGTAACAATCGGTAGGTAAGATGTTCTCGCCGACCGTGATATGCCCTATTAATCACAGACTAATAACAACTATATTAAACTGGATTCCCCAAAATGTCACCACGAGACGCGTGAACTTTCATATAACACCCTGATAGCCTTATTAATAGAGCCAGTTGCATGACGTGTTATTGAAAATATGTTTTGGAAAACGTGTTCTTTTCTGGAAAGAACTCTGAAATGTATTTTATCAAAAATCAAATAAAAATCCGACGCCATATATACAGAGCGGCAATGAAGATTTCTGATTTTGCGTCGGGGTAAGTAGGGAATAAAATTAACCGAGGATGATCGCTAATGAAAATAAATTGGCGTCGGGAGATTTGAGATTACACCGGCCGCAACGAGCCGTTCTGTCGAGCGAAAAAATACTTTACTGCATCTACAAGTTATGATCCTTTTCCCTCCCAAACGTTGTTACAGTCTAAGTTTATTACATACATTTTCTTGTTCATACTGGCTTTCTTCTGGTATTTTTAGTAAGGATTTATTTAGTGTATGGTTGGTTTAGATTATATGATGCATGAAATGTGTATGTTCATTTATTATTGAGAAGGTCGTGTGCTGAAAGTAAGGGTGGTTCATCTTCTTTCAGTGACTGCGAGAGGATCAAGCTTGAGTTATTACTAGCAATCAGGGCTATTAGAGATTATGTTCTTACCCCAACAAGGTTGTTTTGTAGATGTTGTTTACATTCTACATTTTTACTTTAGATATAGAAACAGTAGTTTCTGCATTCATATTTTTATCTACCTATCTATCATCACGCCTTTTATCCAAAGAAGGGTAGGCAGAGACAATCGAATGTCATTTGTTACGATCCTAACATACCTTTTTCGCTTCTTTTATATACATTATACCTTTCATACATGCTCGGCGATTGTGTGTAATTTTAATATTTTCATCAATCAATATATTTTTTATATTTTCAATAAAAGTAGGTACATCTAGGTCGTCATCTGCCAGCATTTCCTTTTACTTCAGCCATATAAACCTTTTTAGTCTATCTTTCATATCCTTCATTCTTTCAACGTGTCCAAACCAGCGTAAACTACTTTTCTTCATCTTTCACAATATTTTTACTTCCCATTAATTATTTTAAGACTAGATTCACTTCGAATTCCGACCACATTTTGTAAGCTTGTATGTTTTTAAAGACAATTTGATCGTACCGTTTTATATTTTATCATAATGGTGATTGGTGCGTTTAGTTTCACAGAAATTCTTCTTCTTCTTCTTTTTTATTATGGCTCCACCAATGTTCATCGGTGATTTGCCAATGTCAAGTATTATAGCCTTTATAGTGTATATAGCCGATAAATCGGTATTTAAGATAATCCCGCCGACCGTGATATGTCTTATTAATCACTGATTAATCACAACCATCACAGCGCGAACAGGATTAAACTGGATTCCACATCACGCCACGACGAAAACGCGTGCGTATGTCGCCATGACCGGATGTGGAATCCTTCACAGAAATTCAAATATTTTTTGGTAAGTAGGATGTAGGTAGAATTCAACTGTATTACCTGGTACTATTTCAGCCGGTTCAAAGAGTTTGCAAACAAACGCTGGGTACCTGTCATTATCTTTTTTTATTTTTCTCAAGTCGGACCGTATTTTTGTATGTAACGAAATATAGGTAATTTGGTTTAGGACCAAATTAGGATATCTTGTACCAAATAATACAAGTAGGTACCTACTATGTAGGTATTGGATATCTATTCAAACTTAAGACCTTGTGCTTCGTTAACAACAACAATAAAAACACACCTTCACGGCATTTATTCCTTGCGGAACGATGTCCACTTTTCGGTAGTTGTTCATATTGAACAGAACAGGTGGCAAGCCTGTTGCTGCACTTAATAGATCTAGATGTGTCACTCTCGAAGTCTCGTTTACTAGGATCTGTAAATGTTGGTCCTGGATTAATACAGAATTGACAAATTGTTCTATGTTTAGACATTCTCTGACAAAAGCTCAATGTTTCCACCCCAGTAAAATAAAACTCATAAGTCCGAGTATTACAACATGAAAGATTTACTCTTGTAAGTTAATACAGCTTGATACAACCGTCTAAGTGGGTATATAGCAGCGCGGACTCGCCTTAGTTATGATAACAAACTGAGCAGGCTAAGTCCGGGCTTACGCTAGATTTTATTAATTGACATGACGGACTATTTCTTTGTTTACGAGCTTTATAAGAAACTAGCGATTTCGTGCGGGTGATGCCGAGTACTAAACTGGGCCAAAAAACTGCATTAGATAAGAGATTAGTCAACATTTTTGTATAAAATAAATGTTATGCATTTTTAATTAATTAATTGACAATTACCTCTATTAAAATTGTACTGTTGGACTAATTGGACAGCGTTGTAATGCTATAACCCCATATTACTTATTACCTAACACCTCAATAAATAAAATGAAAGAAAGTAAAATCAAATAAACATGCATTGTCGTAGAATTTTGAGGGGGTCCCGATTGGTGAAAAATCAGTTTGATTAATTTATAAAAACATAACACACACATTTTAGAAGAAAATTCATAAAGAAACCGTCGAAAGTAAGTTTTGAAAGTAAAAATAGCGAATGTAATCAAAATTTAAATGAATATTTCTACTTTCGTTTTTATATAGAAATTTTATTGGTTACTAAGCTAGCACTCACACAAGCATTGTTCCAATAATCTACGAAAGCTTTTCTAAAAGCTTTTCAATAAGAATAAAATATAGAAACGTTTCCCATGAAACGAACAATGGATAACAAATACGTCGAGCATTGAAATCTGGAGTTTATATATTACGCCGTAGAATGAAGCACGGTTTTCAGTATTAATTGCCATAAGCGGTTTATCTTCGTTTATGAAAGGTGACTTTCAGATTTTGAGTGTATTTCCTTATTTGTGAGGAAATTCATTAAGTTAGTATAATGTCAATTTATCACTGCACATGTTTTGGTTCATTTGGGATTCTTTTTAACGCCTGTAAAAATGTAATAGCAATAATTCAATTGTATGCATCGTCGCGCTGTCATAGTACGTATACTATCTATGTTCGACAATTTCGACATAGAATATATCCAGGAGCCAAGATAGTGACCAAGTTTTCTACAAAATTAATAAATTATCGCTAAATTGTCGCTCGGCAATACTAATTGTTATGTGTCGCTATGAGTTTCATTGTAAGAGGCCTGCCTGCATTTACAACCATTGGTTGGCCATTGAGCGTTATTCCGTTGTGGAGTAAAACTCTTTTATAACTATGACTTCACTATATTGATGAATCTAGCCCATGAGAATTTGTGAAAAAATGTGCAAAATATCACGTTGATCCGTTTCTCTGTGGATTATAATCTACAATAAACATTAAAAACATGAGAAATTTCTGTTTGGTTGACGTAGGGGACTGCTCCGCTGCTAGGTGTTATAGCGTGATGTTATATGTCTATAACCTTCCTCAATAAAACGGGAAATTAATACAAAATATATATAAATAAATAATATATGAAATCATATCGGACTAATAGTTCCTGAGATTAGCGCGTTCAATCAAACAAACTATTCAGCTTTATACATTACTAGCTATGCCTTGCGGTTCGCAGCGTGATCTTATATAGCCTTTAACCTTCCTCAATAGTTGAGCTATAAAAGTCATGAAATTCGTGTGACGTAATTTAGGATGGCCCCTAATCTTCATCATACCTAATTACTATACCAAAAATAATGCATATTAATATCATGAATGATTTAAGCAAACTGCTTCAAATAACTGTATAGTAACCGGTCATTCCCCCTTAAATAGTTTAAGATCGCTTCCTCGTAAGATATTAACAAAGGTGTCTGCAGATTTCAATATCGATTACAAGACTAGAAGTTGGTTGACAAGTGATTTGGGTCTGTTAGCGACGCCGGCCTTCCTCTTCATGGTGCTATCGATTCATGCCGATACTATTGACATACGGTTCTGCGATTCTAATATAGAAATTGTGACAACTGCTACATTGAAACTTGTAAACGCCTAGCTGGACTAGATAGGAAAGTTTCAAGTTTCACGGAAATTACTTGCTATTTAGAATATTAATTAAATGGCTATATTTAAGTTCTAGTATATTTGTCATTGTTTTTTTATCGGCCCTATCAGGCTTCCCAGCGGAAGACCAAGTCTCCCTCTTTTAGCCGATGGTATTCGTGAAGCTATACATAACAAGTGGCCAGTTCTTTTAAGGTATATTTAGATGGAAAATTATGTTCAGTCGTGTTTTACAAACATTCAAACACTTTTCTAATGTTTTTAACTAGCTTTCCTCTCCGAATTCGACAGTGGATTTTTTTAATATGAATTACCGTGAATGTGCAAAAAATCACGTTGATCCGTTGCTTTATTTTGACGTGAAAGAAGGACAAACAAATATACATATTATTTAGTAACGATAATAGTAGCATTATATTTAATTTATCATAATCTTGGTCAAAGTGATTTTTTTTTTCACGGGTTGCCTTACTTACAGCTTCCAAAACCGTGTTACGGTTCCAAGATACCCAGCGGAAGACCAAGTCTTACGTTTAGCTGATGCTATCTGTGCTATACCTAACGAGTGCAGGCCAGTTCTGTTGAGGTATATTTAGATGGAAAAGCCTCTAAGTGTGGTTTGTCGGATTATGTACATAAGTTTTTATTAAAAAAACACATTGGTACATGGCCAGGATCCGGGATCGAACCCGTGGTTAGCCTAGTTAATACCACACGTCTTAACCACTCGGCCACCGACGCACCTTTTTTTTCTATAATTGAATATGAAAAATAATTCTATGAACTGCTACAATAACATAAAATTTTCAAAATAAAATCTATATGGTTCTGTCCAAGTTCCTAAGAGCAAAGAAAACACAATTTAATATTAATTAGCATTTAATTTTCCGTTCATATAATTGAAATGGAATAAACATAGCAATGTTTACATTATCTAAACAGTAATTGTCCGTATGATCCTACCGAAAGGTAATAATTACAATACAAGCCTAATAACATTATATTATTATAATATAGTTACATTATTTGGAAACATCATCACAGCTTCATAAAAATAAAGCATAACATATTATTTATAAACAACAAAACAATCTGCTATATAGGTACAAATACATAATGTACTTAGAAATACTATTTACTTATAACTAAACAATAAATTGTCTAGGTATTATAAAAAAACAGCCTCCAACAAATTATAAATGCTCAAATACTGTGTATTGTTGTGAATTATCTCGAATACCTTTTGAGTACATTCAGAATATTATATCTATAACTCTTACACCTATTTACTAAAATAATTATTTACATAGCTATATATTCAAACAACAATTAGATATCTACTTAAATTAATAAGTTTTACTTTAATGTTTACGCTACCCTATGCAATTAAATTAAAGTACAATAAATATTGAATTATAGAATATATTACACATTTTCTTAAAATAAATATACACACGAGATGAAAATAGCTATGACTTTCATTGATAGCAAAAATGTAAAGGAAAAAATATCATAAATTGTCAAAAAGCTATGCTATTTGAAAATGCCATTATGAAAGTCTAAATATGTACTTACAATTAAACAATTTATCATTTCGGTAAACAAACGTATTGCACACTGATTATCCTATAGAAATAAGAGACAAGCAGGTATATTGAGTCGAAATTAGACGCTGAACTACGCGTTATACCACGGAGAAATGTTGGCTAGTCGCGTAGTTTAGCGTCTTATTTCGACTATATTTTGACTACGCAATAGGCTTGCTTGTCTGTCAGCGATGAGGTCAGAACTAAGTGAAAATAAGCAAGCGTTATAAGATCAATTTGATTGATGCCTAGCCATGTTATTGGTTAGTATAGGTTATTGATAAGAGGCCATAGCTCAGATGAAGTGGGGACACATATTTGTTTCTTACCTGAAGCGGATAATGAATATATTCATACAATATGGACACACCCTGCCTCCATCCAAACTGATTAATATTTTTAAATATGGATCTATATAGTTTTCCGATTATACTATGCCTATAGTATGTAACTAACCTAATAAAACAACTATAATTTTAGAGACTAAAATGCAATTAGGAAGAAATAAATAGCGAAACATTTAACGAAATAGAAATATTTGGTTTTATTGAAGCATCGAAAATAGTAGAAATACATAATATTAACACTTATTAATGTTAAGGTGGAACGTGAACGAATCAAATGAACCCAATTTTAGAGTAATATATAAGGTTTTATTGATAAACTAGTGATATTTGAAAAGTAAAATAATAAAAATGTGAGAGGCTGTGTGAGGAACACTTTGTCTTCCACTGGGTACCCTGGGACCGGCAACTGTTCCCAGGAGCTGTAAGGCAAGTGAAAAAGATAAAAATGTGGGCAACTACAAGAAATATTGTAATAAGTATACAACATTGTTTAATTACATTATCATTATAGATCGTCTGTGCTATGATAAATTATTGTGATTTAATTCATGGAATTTCCCATAAAATATAAAAATACCACCTTAAATTAATAACTGTTGATTACTGTATAATCTTTGGTGATATTCTTTATATAAATGTCCTAATCTAATCTAATCTAATATCTGTATTTCAATAATTCTAAAAATTTCTTATTTAAATATTTAATTAATATTAATGAAAATGTTTTTAGATTGTATCTAATTATTTTACATAATAAGGGAATGTACAGTAATGCCACATGAAATCTTACAATATAATAATTTTATACATTCATTGAAGACAGTACTTCATAAATTATTTTACATAATTAATTTTAATGTATATACAAGTAGGAGATTCACAAATACAATATGCATACACCTACTAATAAAGCCGTTAATCTAAAACTTATAATACAACAAGAATTTATATAGGTAATTTTATATGTCATCTGATAAAAAAAATTGTAAAACGTAGTTAAACATCTGTTTAGTTATAATATGTTCTATACTATATCTGCTCGAAAAGTAGGTAATTTAATTTTGGATGTACAAATATGCGGGAAGAAAATTCCTATGAAAATACTTTCACCCCGCGCTCAGCAACAAATTTCGCCCGGCCCCGTGCCGTTGTAATTTTTCTTTTTTTTTTGGGTCTGCAATGTAAACTCTATTCTAAAACGAACAAACAAACACATCTTTACGGCATTCATATCTTGGGGTGTGGCCAGCAGTAACGGTGACATGTCACTTCTTTAACTGACTTAAATATCTGTGTTAATTTTGAAACAAATATAATGCTTACCAACATACGATTTGACCTAACCCTAAAATAATAATGAACACCAAAAATAATAAGTTATACTAACTTATAGATTATGGTTCTCTTGGTTTAGTAATGCGCGTATTTAAAAAGCACCGGTCCGCCAATTTAAGTAAATTTTCACCAAAAGTTAGCTCGCTATCCATTATTGCAGTAAAATGTATTTTTAAATAAGATATAGATAATGTAAAATACATTAAAGAAATATCATAGAAAACATTACGAACAGTCAATATTTGATAATCAAAAATCTATAGAAGATTGCTTACCCATACTATGACAGAAGCTCCATGGATTAGAATCAAATGCTTAAGAGCGTTTAAGAGTAAATCGTACTATTTGAACAGTATAATTTCCATGAAGCACTTGAATAAATTGCCTGTTATTTAGCCACATTATAGAGAATATTGTTATCTAAAAAGTTAATTGAGAAAACTGTTAGGAAAATAGTTGTCAATAAATATATTCATATTTTGGTTCTTTCCTTCAGAAATTAAAATCACAATCATATTAAAAAAAAGTTAAAATTATAGCCCACAAAATTCTTATTTTCTCTATAAATCTCACTTCATTTTAAATGATAATTATTTATTGTAATAGAACAGCATCTTCTTTAGAACTTAAGCGTTAAAATTACAATTATAGTATTTTTGTAATATTTTTAAAAACCAGCGCGCGATGTGTTTTATTTTGAAATTGAACCTTTATCATACTGGGGACCAAAATTGGTTAGTCCAGTCCGACTATAATGACAGAAAATACATTATTTACGCACACAAACACATGCAGTCCATGCAGGTGGACATAAAAAAACTCACGAACTGTATGTAGTCGTTAACCCTCTTAATAAAAAAAAATTAGGCTTTACAATAGTTTTTTTTGAAATAGGTATTATATTACTTATAGTTAAGTATATATTCACATAATACACAAAGTTATCTATTTGTATGACATATTTTATATTGGTGAGCAAATTTTAGTGAAAATTTACAAATTTTGGGAAACTAATGTAATGTTTGTTTATATTTGGTAAGCAATAACATATACATTTTGATGAACATTTATTATTTTTGGGAAGAAAAAGTACATTTTGTCCGTTATTTTTGATTGGTAATAAATAGACTTTACTCATAGTCGTTGGATTGTTGTATATATTGCAATTTCTATGAGGTCTTACTCATTTAGCCCAAGATTTTTTTGAGGCTATACCTAATGAGTGGCCAACTCTGTTGAGGTATGTAGATTGAAAAGCCTCTTTGTACGGTTTGTCGGATAATGTATATAGATTTTTAATATAAAAATCTCATTGGTAGGTATGTCGGATGTGGGATCGAACCCGCGACTTCTCAGTTGTAAGCAGACGTTTTACCCACTCGACCACCGACGCCCCTAAATAAATCTGTACTTGTAAGTTTGGATGTAGGGGATAATCTCTGAAACTACTGATTCTTTCACTAATAGGAAAGTACATTATCCCCGAGTACCATTGTTCGAAATTTAAATAGTACATTGTGCTACAAGGGTGCTATGTTGGTCATTACGTACGAGGCGATATTTTCACTAGGCGAGCGCTATAAGAAAGCTGAGTTTGTAATGACCAATGCACACGCGTTTCATACGACGTTTTTCAACACACTTGCGAGGAAAAAAATAAACTTTATGGAGTCAAATTTACGTATTCTTCGCCACTTGAAGCAGACATTTTCAATAATACCACAACACAGCGACAGATAGATATTTCTATGGAAATATTTTGTTTTTTCCCGCGTGACGGATAAGGCACGGATAAATTCGCCAACAAAGTCGTGATTAAAAAATAAAAACTTCCCGTCTGTCTGTCTCTATGTATGCTTAGATCTTTAAAACTACGCAACGGATTTTGAGGCGGGTTTTTTTAATAGATAGAGTGATTCAAGAGAAAGGTTTATATGTATTTAACATGCATAATATAGTAGAAAAACACTGATAATTCTAAAGGTTTCTAAGGTGATGTCGTAAATAAACTCATTGCAAACGCTGGCTGAACCCTAGAAAATAGATCAAAATAATGTATTACAGTATTGTACACCTTAAAAAGGTCTACAAAAAAATCTATGGAAATATTTTGTTTTTTCCCGCGTGACAGATAAGGCACGGATAACTTCGCCAAACAGCCAACAAAGTCGTGATTAAAAAATAAAAACTGTATTATGCGGTAAAATTAAGAATGATTTGTGGACACACATATATTTTGCAATCTTGTACGAATTTAACTTCATTGGGTTATATTATAACTCCTGTGCTGTAATATAAAGAAAAATCACGCGTGTTTAATATATGGGATTGTGAGTCTAAAATTGAGGTAATAATACTCACGCTACGAGCAAGTGTGTTGAAATAGTAGTTTATGATACGGGATCATAATAGGGGTAATTAAAACACAAGTGGAATTGTAAAAAATGAGGCGCAGCAAAATTTTTTAATAGCATCCACGAGTGTTTTAATTCCAAGTTATGTGCACGTTCATACACTACTTTATCTAATCCCATGCAATAGTACAAAAAAATTGAACCAAGATATTTTTCTTAATCGACAAATTATTATGAAGTATAATTCGATTTTGTAATAGAGATTTACGATATAAGAGTACTTACAAAACTACTATTATATATTTCACTATAATATATATTATTATATTTACCTAGTTATTAAAATTTGTTTAAAAAAATGGTATATTGGAATCATGAAATCATTTCTAGTCTGTCTATTAATACTAGATGGCACTTCAAACTTTTCAATTCGGTATGTAAAGCAAAAACTAAAGTATGCTTTTTATATTTCTATCTAATCATGTAAAAGTTTATATAAATAAAACCGAATTATAATATTTAAAAATTATGTTCTTCAAAGTTCATTTAAGTATATTTTATAGTCCCCGGATTATAACATGACCTAAAATGGCAGACACTTACAGATGTGTAAAAAAAATAAAAAATGATTACTTATATTATTATGTAAAGTAGAAATTAATAGCAGCTGGAAAATAAAAAAATAGTGTTCTGCGCATAGGTGAACTTATAATCCGCGACCTAATACTTACTTTGAAAATACTTCTTACTCGACTTAATGCTGGCTTGCGGAGAAAACGGGGTGGACTGCTGAGTTTGCCCAATTATTCAAGTTCAGTTCCACAATTGCAATATTGTTTAACCAGTTTCATAAACGACTATTATTTCAAAGATTAAACTATTTTAATAATCCAATAGTTTTTTTAAAATAAATATTCAAAAATTTCAGAGCAATTATCACAAACGAGTAGTATTACGGGTCAGAAATGCAACTTTATCTAACTGATGACATTTTGTTGGGCATCCGCAAAACGTTGAAAATTTAGTATCATGGGTCAGAAACGCAACTTTATCTAAATTGGGCATCCGCAAAACGTTGAAAATTTAGTATCATGGGTCAGAAACGCAACTTTATCTAAATGATGACATTTTGTTGGGCATCCGCAAAACGTTGAAAATTTAGTATCATGGGTCAGAAACGCAACTTTATCTAAATTATGACATTTTGTTGGGCATCCGCAAAACGTTGAAAATTTATTATAAAAGAACTACTATACAGAAAACGAAATATTCTAATTAGTTTCTAAAAATAACTTAATCTTTGAAATAAAAATATAAAGAGCATACCTTAGTTTTTACTTTACTCAGTCTTAGGGTAAAGTAGTTTAAAGTCATTTGTAATGAAAGTGATTTGAAACAGACTATAGACTTTTTTAATTAAATACTTAATGTAACAAATTAAACAAGTTTACGCTCGGCGAGCGCATGCGCATGGCCGGGATGTGGGTAATGGGATCCAGGAGATGACGGTTCATACAACGACATCTTCAACCGTTTACACTTAGCCCGACGATTCTTAAACCAAAACTGAACATTTTTAGATTCTAGTCGAGGAAATTTCTGACGATATGGCATTCTATTCAATTCGTCAGTGTATTTTAATATTAAGTTATGCGAGGGATGTGTATTCATAGAAAACCATTGTTCAAGAACGGGAACTTCTGACACAGGGTCGATAAAAGTTCTGTTGCGCTTGCGACGTTCGTCAGAAGCGCCAGCAAGGGCTAGATTTAAACCACTTGCACTATCTCCAGGGACAGCACCGACTCCTGGAAACCCAGTCATGTACTGACTCATATACATAATACCGTGTCCAAACATCGGGTGATTTGGCACCATCGGGAAAGGTAGACGATCGAGATGTGTTGGTGACGCTGGTCTATAGTGTCGTTCGTTAATTTGTTCATCTTCTGACATATTATCGTGATCATCTATTACGCCATTCTCATCATCATTGTTGTTGTTGTTGGAACTGTCACTGTTCTTAGCTGGCGAGCGATGTGGAGACTTATCGTGTTCTCCTTTAGAGAGATCCCGTGGCTCTTCTTTGATGTCATGAACCTAGGACAAATGTTAAAATGAAGTTTGCTTAAAAGTACAAGCGTCACCCACCTTTGGACTGTTAACCCCTAAAATTTCGATAAATAGTAAATATTTGTATTTTTCCTGACTATACGAGGGGTGTTCAATAAAAAGTGAGAATGACAAAGACGCAGTTATCTTTTAATACAACTTTTATTTTTTATTTTTTTTTAAGTTAATACACTTGATATACCTTTTTTCTAGACTTAAAATTCCTTTAGTAAAAAACTCTTCATCCTGAGCCTCTAAACGACTACTGCCTCATCGTCTTTAAAATTTTTGGCCTCTCAGGTACTCTTTTAGCCGCGGAAAAAGATAGAAATCACTAGGAGCGAGATCCGGTGAATATGGAGGATGTTCCATCAGTTCAAAACCAGCGTCTTCAATGGTAGCTTCCGCAACGCTGGACTTGTGCGCGGGGGCGTTATCTCGGTGAAACAAAACAACTTTAGTCAGTTTGCGACGCCGTTTCTCGCGTATTTCGTTGCGCAATTTTTTTATTTGTCCTGCATATAAATTCCCCGTAATAGTGGCTCCATGATTGAGGTATTCGATCATTACCACTCCTTGGCTATCCCAGAAAAGAGAGCCCATGATCTTACCAGCGGATGGAGTTGCCTTAATTTTTTTAGGAGTTGGAGATTACGGTCTCTTCCAAGTCATGGACTGCTGTTTCGTTTCCGGGTCATAATGATGAAGCCATGTTTCATCCATGGTTATGAATCGAGACAAATAATCGATCAGGATATTGCTGCAACAAATCCAAACAGCTTCGTGAAATCCTTAGTCTGGCGTCCGTAAGCATTCTGGGCACCCAGCGCGCGGACACTTTTTTCATGCCCAGGTGGTCGTGCATAATATTATAGACACTCCCTATCGAAATCTTGATTTCTTCAGCTATAAAACAAACTGTAACACGACGATCCGCCAAAACATTTTTTTTCAATTTTTATAATTTGTTCGGTTACTGCAGTCGCAGGGCGCCCCGAGCATAGGTTATCGTTGGTGGCAAGCAACTGTAGAGTATGGAGGAGCATGAACCCCTAATGTTCCTTGTAAGTCTTGATTTACCTGCTCCGTAGTAATTTTTTTAAGCAGAGATATTTAATTACCGCGTGAGTTTCAATTTTATCAATTTTCGAGAACACGTTCCGAAATGTAGAAAACAAATGACTACAATTTAAAAAAAAAAATCGATTTTTTAAATTGTTATTATAACAAATGTATAGGCTTTGCCTGCCAGAAACAGTTTTATATCTTACCAAGGAGTATCTATTTCATTCTCACTTTTTATTGAACACCCTTATTACTATTACTTACTTCATTATAATTAAAACTTGCCGTGGCTGTAATATATCTCACGTCCTTCCCTGTTCCATTTTCAAATGAATGCTCCATATTTCCTCTAAATCTATTCAGCGGTTGCGGCAGGACTTGCTAACAAACATACTTTCGCATTTATAATATTTAATATAATATAATATAATATAATATAATATAATATAATATAATATAATATAATATAATATAATATAATATAATATAATATAATATAATATAATATAATATAATATAATATAATATAATATAATATAATATAATATAATATAATATAATATAATATAATATAATATAATATAATATAATATAATATAATATAATATAATATAATATAATATAATATAATATAAAATAATATAATAATAATATGTCATGTTTTTTTTAACTAAAATTTACCTTTATAATATCTGGAGGCTTTGGTGACTCATGGTGCTTTTCGTCATTGCCGTTACTTTTCTTTGTAATAAGAGAAAGCGGAGCTTCTGGGCTCTCAGGTCTATCATCTGGATTGATATCACCTCCATCATCTTCCAAATCAGATCCTCCATTTGATAAATTATCTTCTGACATAACAGACATAGGATATCTTCCAGGGCTACCTGACATCTCCAGTGGACTTTTCATTGAATTGTGATCTTGAGAAGTATAACTGTCGTTACCAGCCATCATTGAGCCGTTTGACGGACTATGACTTCGGCTATTAAAACCATTTACGCCTTGATGAAAAGATAACCCGCCAATATTACGAAGTTCTGCACGTTTCTGTGCCGCTCTAGCATTTTTAAACCAGTACACAACGTTATTCACGTCAAGAGGTTTTCGCCCCCTTCTAGACTCCAAGTTATTTAGCTCACGAACATATTGCTGTATTTGCTGTCGACTTGGGTGTTGATTTTCCGAAAACCACCGTTGTAGTTTAGGCAACTCGAGTTCTGGGTCGAAACTAGTTCGCATCCTTGTTTTCTGTGTAGGATATTGGTTTTGTACTGTCTGTAAAGCTGGATGAACATGTTCTGCCATTGTGTTCAAAATTGGAGACCTATTCTTCGGTCCAGGAGATGGATACCGCCGAGGACTGAACGGGGGAGGACGCGGTGAAACTTGAGCGCTCCACCAAGATTCAAATTTTCGTCTTGTGTCTTCAGTAGGTTCATGAAAATTGTGAGGACCAGGTGCTCTGTCCTGACCCCGCGCCAACTGCGCCAATGTAATCTGTAAATAAAATCATTACTTTAGAATTTTCATAGTGTTGTTCGTTCATACAAGAATGAAATATTTTTGACAAGAATAAGAAGAAAGAAAAATACTCAAATGGTTTTCGTGTGTGAAAGTTGTTGTGTATATGGATAAAAGCGGTAAACCTAGAAAAGTGTATCTTAAAATTCCAGCACCGGCGCGAACGGCTTTTAGAGGGTTTTAAAGAGAACGCACTAACAAGCAACAGATACAGGGGTAATTGGTAGAATCAACACCAAACATTGTTTCACAGAATATCGCCATTAGATTATGAAAATATTAGGTCGGCCGTTAATGTGTGTGTCATGCGCGCATTCGGCGGCGACTCCTTGCGGCGGCTGCTTTATTTACGAAGCAGTTAGTGCGCTGCCAGAAACTTCAATCATGGCCTGCTCTAAAACAATGAGCGGGAAGGCCGTCCTAACAATTAGAGTCCACCCACTTGCCCATCAAGTAGGCGCCGAAAACAACAATCAATATGAATAGCGGCTCTAAAGTGTTTCTCTATCTTGTTATTTTGTGACTCTTTTCTATAGAAAGTTAAGGAATTCAACTGTGTACACCGGTCTTACTCCTCAAAGTGCTTCTATATTAATTAACGACTTTTAGATGCCAAGTCGTTCAAAGTACTTGTTCATTATGAACTTTAATGTTTCATGATTTATATATGAATGTACCTACCTACTTACCTTTTCATTTTCCTTCCATCTATTTCTGTATGATCTGTAAGTAGCTTTTGTATACCTATCTTCTTATCCATGTCAAAATTGTGTGATATAGTTGTACTAAGGACCTGCTTTCGTAAAACTAGCAGCATTAAAAATATTTACAGTAGAATAATGTAGAAAACACACGTCAGATTAGAAGTGAGTCGGTGCGGTTATGCAAGTGATCTTTGTTATCTACAAGATTATATGTAACGACGCGATTAGGGCGTCAAGAGCGGTGACAGCGCAGCCGCGAGCTGTGTTGCCAAATCAAATGTTAAATTAACAGAGTTTTCCATGTTGTAAATCATGTCAAGCTTTAGACGAGAGCTGCGCGTGATACGTTAATCTGGCTCTTTGTTTTATATTTTTAAATAGTAGGAACATGTTTGTTTTAAGATATCGCTTGTGGAAGATTTACAGGAGATGGCGCCACTGTTGATAACTATGTCACGTGTAATCCGTCTAAGTACGTAATTCGGTGAGAGATTGCGAACACTCTCGTGTAGTGGGATATCTAGAAAACAATGGGCTTAACTTTATCATTCTCTAGAACTGCTTTATTTAATTGTTACTAAGCCACCGAGTTATAAACAAATATATACATTAATTTTCTGTAACATTGACGTGACATTTATTTTTTTATATTTAGCTAAGCACGAGTTTGTCTGTCAAGTCGGTAAAATCCTATTCCATTAGTTTTTATTCAAAATATAGGCTAGCCTTGGATCAATATGGATTCTGAAACCAATGAGGCTTTGGTGAAAAGCCAGCCTAAGAAGCTACGAAATAAGAACACAAATCTCATAATAAATAAAAAACCTTGGATAAATAGATTACTTTGTAACTTATTATTCAATTATATACAATTTCGTATGTATTGCCTACCCTACCCTTTATTCGAAATCACTACATATTATAAAACAAAGACGCCCGTCACAACTGTCTGTTTGTCTGTGCCGTTTTCTTGCAAAAACTATGAACTGACTTTGTTGCGGTTTTCACGGTTAGATAAGTTGATTCATGAGAAAGGTTTACGAGTATTAAAGAAATCTCGTCTAATAGCTGAATAAAGTCGGGTAAAACGTTAGCTCCAGTGCGTTTCAATGGCGTCTTTTTTTAAACCGTCAGATATATAACAAAATGATGTAGGCAAGAATTGTGTAAAATAAAATTATCCACCAAAAAAGTCTATATATAATAGATAAGTATAGTTTGTTCATTCAAGTTGTAAATAAATGCAAATGGTAAACTTTGACTAAAGAGTCAAACGGTAACAAATTGGCATGCAATAAATTATCACAATATTCAACTGAGTTCATCTGGCATTTAGCTAACTTTCTCGTCGCTTGAAGGTGTTTCGATCATCTGCTCGAGTTACTGATTCCTTTGGTTCATTTGTAGCGAGATAACTTTAGGGGTGCGCTTTCTCAAATCATAAATTGGAAATATGTACTTAGGCATTTTATCTATAGTACTTACATAATTATATATTAAAAATATCATCGGCGAAATGAAAAAAAATGGGATAAAAATAAATAAATAAAATAAAAAAACAATACAACTTCAACTATGAAATTTGGCATGTATTTTTGATTTAGAATATTTTCTTTGTTTCATCTCGATAGCATCATGTATTATTTTACTCAGAAGATGAAGCCTTATATCTTTTACAGAGGTTTGAAATTCAGGATACGTAAATTTAAATTTGCCACTTTTACCAGTTAGAAAACTTTCTTAATCGAGTTCCACCTTGGAAAGTATCCGACAATTACTATGACAGTCGTAAACATATTATATTATGTTAGCGATAGACTGCGATATATGTGAACTGTTTGGGTAAATATTATACGCCATTTTTTCTTGTTTCCAAATAAAATTTCAAATGACATTTTATACACGCTCTCTTTAACAAAGCAGAAGGGATATTAAACTACCGCAGACTCTTTTTAACCGAACTTCAAAACAGTTTACAATTCGTCGGAATCTTAATTTTTTTTATAGATAACTTTATTCTACACAATTCCTTCCCGCATAATTTTGTTATATATCTTGGACGGATTAAACCTACGTAATAGACACGCTGAAGATAACTTTTTCGGCTCAGCTCCTAAACATGCTAAGTCCATGTTTAATATTCGTAAACCTTCCTCTATTTATTCCATAAAATAATAAAACCACAACAAAATCAGTTCAGTATTTTTTTCGTGAAACGATCAGAGATGGACAGACAGACGCAGCCTTAAATCTATTAGGTATCTCAAGGTTGCGAATATCCTTATACTAAAATTAGTAATGCAAAAATGTGTTTGTATGTTTGTTTATTTATTTGTTTGTTTGTCTTTCTTTCACGTCAAAACAGTGCAACGGATACACGCGATTTTTTGTACAGAGATAAATTTAAGGGCTGGATGACATTAGGCTATTTTATCCCGGTAATCCTTAGGTATAAACGCTTATGTCACATTTCAATAATTTCTACAGTCACAGAGACTATGTTACAAACTAAATATCTACAATTAAATTATAAGCGAAATTTAAATAATATTGTGCATATTGACAATAATTCGGCCGGCCTGTGTCTACCCCAACAACTCGATGTTTAGTTACTTCTAGAATTGGATTTATTAATTGTTATTTGTAATTTTGTAATTGAAATTTTTAATGTTTGCCGTTTGATTTCCTTCAGGCGACTGAGGAGGAGGGGCCTCCGTACCCCGGTAGGCCTTTCAGAAAGGTAAATAAGTGCAGTGTGATGTAGTGTGTGTGTACGCAGTAATAAGAAAATATCCAAGTATTATTAAATAATAAAAGTAATATTGAATAATTAGTTTGTTTTTGTTTGTGCAAATTCCTCGAAGGAAGCGACCGTGTCTAATAAATTATATTAGTACTGTATTAAATTTTCTGGATCAGTAGTTTGCAGGCATTCGAATTACATTTATGGAATTGTCACTGCGCCCTTATGTTAACATTGAAGTATTACGGCTCTCGACAACTATCTTTTTCCTAGTGTCTAGTTGCAATTACTTAAAAAAAATTTTAAATGTGTTACAAACTTATTCAATTCTTTTACACATATGGATCATACGGTACATCGATATTTTGAAGCCCTCCAGCTCTCCCTGTGCAAAAATAATGTCGATTCAGTTGCTTCGTTTCGTCGTGAAAGAAGGACAAAAAACAAATGTTTTGTTACGATATTAGGATTAGACGTTGAAAATGTTGTATAAATAAACTCATTTTTCTAGGATACCTTGAGATTTGCCATATTTTTGACAGAAGTAAGATGCCCATAAAATGATGAACAACACCCAACATTTAAGATTAACGCATCTAATTTAAAAAAAACTCAAAGAACTAACAATTTAAGTAAGCAAGGTAGCTTAAATTGAAATCTGGAAATGCCATTACACAGTCGCGGCAGGCGGTTAAACTAGAGGGGGTGTATATGGTACGCGCTAACCTCGCATTTAATAAGATTATAAAGCATTATTTTATGGTATTAATAAGATCAAAAGCGTTCGTACATCTAAAACTCCTTTTAACCCTCTTTCGCGCCGTAAGACGAGGGAGTCACCCCGACATAACCCGTTCGCGAATAATGGTTGATTAACTAGAGCTGGCACGATATTTGAATTTATAAGGGTTAAGACGTTCGATATTTAAATTGTTGATACATTGATAGTATTTACGCCAGCTTTTGTTAAGCTATCTATGCGCGGATATTTTGAAAATATATATGCCCGAGTTTGAAATTCAATTAATTTTATTATGTATGGAGATCCCGACGCGAGGCGCTGCTCATCTACACGACAAATTGCTGTATCGTCTTTTCAAAGATTTCAAGATTACCTAATATTGTACGCAGGTTAATAAATAAAGACTCGCATATGCATACATTTTGATTTGCATACCTTTATTACTCGTAAACCAAAATAATGTATACAAAATTTCAACTTCAGAGGCCTATTTTATATAAACAAAACAAACACATCTTCACGTCCTTAATACCTTACGGTGTAGCCAGAGACAGCAACAGTGTCCACTTTTTGCCAGTTGTCCATATTGAACAGAACATGTGGCAAGACATTATTTTATAAAAACACTAGCGGACCCGGCAGACGTTGTCCTGCCCAAACGTTGACTTGCCCGCACTACCCCTACCCCTACCCCTACCCCTACCCCTAACCCTAACCCTACATATAAAAAAAATTTAGGGGTGGACCACCCTTAACATTTAGGGGGATGAAAAATAGATAGTAGCCGATTCTAAACCCTAGCGGATATGCATACAAAATTTCATAAGGATCGGTCAAGCCGTTTCGGAGGAGTATGGGAACGAACATTGTGACAGGAGAATTTTATATATTAGATTAGTAACTTAGCTTTCCGTCCCCGGCTTCGTCTGTGGATATTTTCAAACAAAATAAAATATAGCCTATCGCGCTCGGGAATAAAGTAGCTTCCTATTAGTGAAATAATTTTCAAAATCGGTTCAGTAGATCCAGAGATTACAACTTCACAAACTCACATAATCTCTTTATAATGTTAATATAGATAAATAATTGTATCTTTTATGTGTAGGTACATCATTGCTCAACCTAACCGACCCAAATATTTAATATTTAATTTTTTTTACAGTGTAGTATTAGAACTCCTAACCAAACCTAATACGGCCATATCTAGAAGAATAACACATAGCTAAATTCAATGTAATCAAAGACGAACTCTGAATTGATTCCTACAATTTTTCATTAATGGCAAATTTTGAAATATACCACTAGAAGCAACAGTTTCATTTGAACTTCACAAGTGACACACGTGACAGTTTTGTTATGCTATTGATACACTGATAGACATACCACGGTCTGAACTTTCCAAACTTGAACTTGAGTTTAGTGTCAATAAAATTATATGGAACTTTATTGCGTTTTATAAAAAAATTACCTTTGATTTGAAACACATCTATTGTCGGGACTCGTATGGCTGCCGGGCCCTACACCCTTGTGTGTGCGTGGCGCGTATACTATATACTTCATTGCTTCTTCCTGTGAGAGTGTTCTTATTCTACTATTCGACTACAGTATTCTTGACGCGTAACATCTGCCGGACGACCCGTGTCGAGTACTTTTTTCTTACGACGTTTTCTTCTATATATCTTCACTAGGAACAGGAACAATCAGCAAACACGATGAGAAGCAAATCTTGTGTAGGTACCTATTCTACAATTCAGTATGTAAACAAAAACTAAGGTATGTATTTCATATTTTTATTTCAAATATTAAGCTATTTTAAGAAACTAATTTGAGAATTTTTGTTTTTTATAGTAGTAATAGTAGTTTTTAGGATTCCGTACATCACTCTTGTGTCTGTCTGTCCGTCTGTCACAGTAAATTTTCTCCGAAACTACTGGACGAATAAAGTTTAAATTTGGTATATAGGTATGTAGAGTTTGATGACTCGATCACGGACGTATATTGTATCGACTATAATCACATTTCGATTTTGTGGGTTAATTTTGGAGGAAAAATTAAAAATTAACAAAAAATTTTATTCAAGTGAACATATCAAAGGGTTCGTTATAAGAAATACAAATATATGTTTTTAATAATTTTAAAACGTATAGTTAAATTATTATATTAAAAAATATATATGAAAATTAATCTTACCTCCGAAACAAATGAGTTAAAATTTGAAAAAAAAAAAGGAAATATAGATTACAGGAAAACCTAAACGAAAATCCTGTCTTAAAGTTCTCAGAGCAAACGGAATAAGACGAAACCCTCTCCACGCGAGTTCGGCTCACTCTTGACCAATCAATCATAATACATTTTCAAAGTTTAGCGAAACAAACGTCAAAATGATGTCATCATTTAGATAAAGTAGCATTTCTGTCCCGTGGTCATATTTACAACTAGTTTGTGATAAAAGTAGTACCACGGCCCTTAACGAGCCCCTTGGTACTACCAATAAAAAAAAATAGTTGAGAAAACACTTTTCTCTGGGGCTCATTTACCTAAATAATAACGTCATTTTGTCTATCGAATCTCTGAAAGTTTATTATGAAAAAACTACTAGGTAGAAAAAATATTCAAAAAGTTTCTTGAAATAGCTTCATCTATGATATAAAAAAGATACCTTTGTTTTTACCTTACATACCGAATTGAACTAGCCTCTATAGAGCTAGACATAATTATATCAAATACTAGCTTTTCGTCCACGACTCATTCGGTAATACGCCACTTCTAAAAAGCAACAGTATGACCTTGTTTTACATTCTCACTATTTAAATTTGTGCTCCATTCGGTAATACTCCATTATTAAAAATCAACATGACTATGACCATAATGAACATAGAGCGTAAGAAATAATGTACAGGAAATTCATTCTCACTATTTAAATTTGTACCCCATTCGGTAATACGCCACTTTTGAAAATCAACATGACTATGACCATAATGAACATAGAGCGCAAGATATAATCTACAGGAAATTCATTCTCACTATTTAAATTTGTACCCCATTTGGTAATACGCCACTTTTAAAAAGCAACAGTATGACCTTGTTTTACATTCTCACTATTTAAATGTGTGCTCCATTCGGTAATACTCCATTATTAAAAATCAACATGACTATAACCATAATGTACATAGAGCGCAAGATATAATCTACAGGAAATTCATTCTCACTATTTAAATTTGTACCCCATTCGGTAATACGCCACTTTTAAAAAGCAACAGTATGACCTTGTTTTACATTCTCACTATTTAAATGTGTGCTCCATTCGGTAATACTCCAGTATTAAAAATCAACATGACTATGACCATAATGTACATAGAGCGCAAGATATAATGAAATTCATTCTCACTATTTAAATTTGTACCCCATTCGGTAATACGCCACTTTTAAAAAGCAACAGTATGACCTTGTTTTACATTCTCACTATTTAAATGTGTGCTCCATTCGGTAATACTCCATTATTAAAAATCAACATGACTATGACCATAATGTACATAGAGCGCAAGATATAATCCACAGGAAATTCATTCTCACTATTTAAATTTGTACCCCATTCGGTAATACGCCACTTTTAAAAAGCAACAGTATGACCTTGTTTTACATTCTCACTATTTAAATTTGTACCCCATTCGGTAATACGCCACTTTTAAAAAGCAACAGTATGACCTTGTTTTACATTCTCACTATTTAAATTTGTACCCCATTCGGTAATACGCCACTTTTAAAAAGCAACAGTTATTTTAATGTGTGCTCCATTCGGTAATACGCCATTATTAAAAATCAACATGACCATGACCATAATGTACAACAAACAAACAGAATTTAGCATTTAATAAATTAGTAGGATTGTTGACAATTTAATGTAAATTTTCTCATTTTCTACATCAAAACAATTGTTGTCTTAATTCTTCGCTATGTTGATCATCCTTATTAGCAAGGACTTAACGTAACCTTCTAAATATAACAACGTCCCTCAAATTAAGCGTCGGCAGTCTACTTAAACGCGACTTTGATAATCTGCCTCCGTTATGAGTTCTTACAAGATCTACTTTGTATATTTTCGTAAATCCCTACTTTTACTGATGGAAATTATACTTTACTGGTTTAAATGAACAGCTTTTTAATTGTGTAATTGAAACTGTGCTTTTTATAGTAAGAATAAATTTGAAATTATTCTGTCATTGGTTACAAAATACAAGGGTTTATAATACTTAATTTTAAATGTAGGTCTCTCGTACTCTCGTACCTATTTTCAACAAACATTCAGACAGACAAAACAATAATTCTATTTATCTACTTTAAATATAAGAGATACTTAATTTCATTTATGTCTATAGATTTGCGACTAATTAAGGGCAATATATTCTGATTTACAAAGTGATTGGCTATACGCACATCGGTCTGTGTCCAATAGAGTAGATATACTTCCATTAAGTTTATTAGCTGTTATTTTGAAGAGTTAAAACAGTGAGGGACCGAACCACTTCGACTGTCGCGTGCCGTTTATTTGATTTGTACTTCCATTAATCAAGGGTCTCTGCTTTGATAGCCAGGACCAATATTGTATACACCTCGTCTATATGATGCCATATGCGAAAATTCTATGGGTAGGGGGGTAATAAATGCCCTAAACAGAGAGATTAAATAAGTGAAATATCGTTCTGCATACTGTTTGCATAGGTAACGTAAGGGAAAATGCAAAACTGTGAAAATATTCTTTGTCTAGATATTCAGTGGGAAACATCAAAAATCCATATGAAAAAAGAAGAACACAATGGTTTCTAATTTAAAGGCTAAATAGGTGACAGTTCAAAAAAATACGAACAATTGACTGAAGTGAGAACGTAAAATTTGATTCCGACTGTAGATTTCCCCTAAAATTTCAAATAAGGAACAACATTAGTTACTCCGTATTCAACCAGAGGGTATGTAGCGTAAATTTTCAACAATTGTCACTGAAAGCGCGGGCGGGCTCAACAGAACGAGCTTAAATATAGAAACAATGAATTTCCTGCTAATAAGGGGTAAAGGTTTAGGTGGGGAATATTGTAAACCGAGGTCGGGGTTACATTACAATCAGGTATTATGTTCAGTGATCTGCCAAACGTTGTGATTGTTGGTTTAGCTCACTCACGTGGACACGCTTTTGTGGCGAACGGACGATTATTTTAATATAACCTGAAAGGTATTGAAACTTGGAAATCCTTCACAGATTATTCATATTTTGTTAGACGGCATGAATAGAGTGTAGTTCCAATTTAATATCTAATTAGGGTATTGAGATTTTATATAGAAATTCAACTAATATTTGGACTGTTTTCTAATATTATAAAGAGCTAAAGTCTGTTTGTTTGGATGCGTGTTTGATTGTTTTTTTTTTCAAATTTGAAAAATGTTCATTGTATGATGCATAAAATGGCACATGCTTGATTTAGATTCAACTTGTTCTATTGTAGAAATATCATTAGCCACCATTAAATACAATTCATTATTGCAATAATTTATACACAACAAATTTACAGTGAAAATCACGTATAATTAAACCTTTAAAAAAAGTGTATCGATTTGAAACATTGTGCACTAAAAAGTAAGAAATAATTAATATTTCGTGGTAGAATTTGAAGATTGTTTGGTGCCAAATTAGGATGCAAAATTGAGTAAACATCTCAGAAGATAAAGATCTGTTAAATATTATCTATGTTTGTACTGATCATCGTAGAACCTAATTATTTGTCTAGATTTTAGGTACCTAGATAGGTAACTGATCAATTTCAGATTGGGAGCGAAGTAGTTTTTAATTTGGTACCAACAGTCTTCAAATTTTACTATAAAATATAAATTATTTCTTACTTTTCAGTGCACAATTTTTTAAAGTCGCTATACTTTTTTTAAAGTTTTATTTTTCCCTTTCAAAGATTTTGCTGCCCTGAGAGACAAAAAATATCGCAAAAAAATAAATGGATGAAAAAAATCCTGCACTCCATACCTACGCCTGACCACGAAAATTTACAACTTCACGTCAATAGCAACCGCTGCTTAGCCTTTTCTCTCATATATAAATATCAGCCGTAAGCAGATGCAAATTACTGAATTCCTGAAAAACTACCCAACTGATTTTCATTATATGCCTGTGAAATAATGTCGAGAAATTATTATATCCTTAAAAAACTAAGTCGCCAAAATCAGTAGGTACATATTTCATCCAGATATTAGGAAAAAATTACGTAAAAGTCAGTTTTTTCAAAATTCCTGATAACTAGTGATCGAATATATATATGAAAAAATAGGAACAATCCGGAATAACGAAATCGAATAAAATAGAAATCATCAAAATTTTTTTTTCGAAGTCGATTAAAAAGAAAAAAACAATTATTTTCATATATTTATTTTACTGCATAATAATATAAATTATACTTCTAGCTGGCCGCAAACTGCTACCACTGCCTCTATACACCTATAAGTTATGATAGAGAAATTAAATACATGTGAATTATCGATAAAATTAAAATATTTTCTTTTATTTTAAGAACTTTCTAAATGCATTTTTGTACATAGTTCGGTTGTTAAAGCGTAATAAACCGCGACGAACGTATGACCATAAAAATTAAAGTACATTTTTCAAAGTCACTTTAGGTATCACCATGTATATGAAGCAAAATAATATAATGGTGTCAATTGAAAGCAAGTATACACTTAAGTAGAGCAGTATTTGGAACATATTCACGAAGAGAGGGCAACAACCTGGAAAAGCTTGTAGTAATGGGTGGACGGAAAGAGACTTCGAGGATGAAGCCCCAAACGATGGCCCTATCAAGTGTATGTAAATCTAGACAACTCAATTACCACAGCCCTTCATCAGGCAGAGGACCGCAGCCGATGGAAGAAGATAATTGCGAAGCTGGTAAGTCAGAGTCACGATTCTCAGTAATGGGAAGTGGTGCCGGAGAGAGCAGTGTAATGTGTGAACGCTCGAAAAATTTACATAGATACCTTAAGAAACTGGAGGATGATCACTCTATTTAACACAAGGTATAAATAAGTAATTAATATATTTACTTCTTTTAAAAACTTACTTCGTCCAAAGGGCATCCCGTGGAGAGTAGAAGTGATCGACTTTGCGCTATCAATAGTCTTAATAGTTTGTCTTTAATATCTTGAAGAGGCGTAAATCTTGTCCGCAATACTTGAATTCTTAGTGTTGCTATAGTTGTCAATTCACCTAGTACTTCACCAACAGTTGTCTGCAATCCATCAGAAATTCTATCCATTGGTAGCGGTTTCCAGTTGTTTATTACTATAGAACCTGTAGAAAAAATTTGCATAAAAATATGTTGAAGCATCAAAGTGAAAAATTCAAAAGAAAAGTGGCAAATAATTGAAAAAAAAGTCAAAATAATTATTTATGAAAAGAGAGATAAAGATTCGAGTGGGTATTATTTTTTTCCAAGTAGGTATTCTATATTTATATCAATGGCATGCACCCATTCAATAAAATAAAATTATTATAAGTAAAACTTAGTCAGGATTTTTATTGTTTCGGTATACCTGAAAAAAATAGTGAATTCGCACAATTTTAATCACTACATAATTATTATTAAACAAAATCCCCGCCGCGTCTGTCTGTCTGTGATCTTTTCACGCAAAAACCACTGAACGGATTTTCATGCAATTTTCATGTTTAGAAGGTGAGCTTTAATAGTATAAGTGATTTGATTCAATGGAAAAAGTTTTCATATCCGACTAGTAATTTCAGAGATTATCGCGTTCAAAAAACAAACAAACTCTTAGTATAGAAAATGAACGTTGAAAGTGTTATATTCGTTTCGGAGTCTCAGACTGAAAACAATTGTGTTATAACGTAACCCACATATTGATAATTAGTTTTGAAATTACAGACAGACATTTCAATTTGTATTAGCTTTCCGCCCCGGATCGCAGGTGATTATTTTTTAATGGGACTTCCTATAGTCACCCTACGGCTCTCCAAATATCTCAGTCCAATCACACTGTCCAATACACTTTTGCATTTATAATATTACTTAGCATTATAGGGTTACCTTTAGCAGCTGCAGCCAATTCGTGTGGATAGCCCAGCCTCATGAGTGCAGCAGGAACTAATTCTTGAAACGCCGTCCCTGAAGGTATGATGACGTAGCTGTCTGTCTCCACGACAGCTCTTCTCCGCCATCCTGTTTCTTCAAGTGTCGATATTGCTTCCACCATACAATGAACTGGAAGTGTTTTACCTGTGAAAAAAAAATTGTTTAAAAATTGTGAAAATTAATTATTATAGTATTAGCAGACAAATTATATCCGCGAAACTCTCTTATTTTAATAAGTATTTCAAATTCCACTAAAAAGTAGATTTGATTCAATAGAAAATAGCTCATATACTTTTTTTTCTATTTAAAAAGTGACAGGATTGTCATCTGTATCTAAGTGCGTTATCTAATTATTACCAGATCCACGTTAGATATTCTTTATATAAATATAGATTTAAATTTTGTATGCCAATTTACATTTAAAATAAATAAACTGCAGTCTTAAATCTCGGTGGAAAAAGCTAAAGAAACCCTGTCGTTAAATTCTTCAAAGTACATCCTAATTATTTAGCAAGTTTGCAGGCGAAAAAGCCTTTGACTTGTTGGCAGTCGTGGAAAAAACGCAGTCGCTGCGAAATGCTAAAATAATAATTAATCCCTGTTTCACGTCTTTCAAGGGGCTGAAAGCGAGTGATCACTTTGTTCCTACGGCCGATGCTTTTAACAGGGCTCTTTGTTGATGCTTCCTTAGATATTAAATAGTTTTTGCTGCTTCAATGCGCTTTTTTTCTTCCTTTTGCAGTTTCAGCGACGCTTAAATTCTGGAGTTTGAGATGATTATTACAGACCAGAAGTAAATGTTGGTTATATGGACATCTGTTAAAGTTTACATTTAAATATTGTACCATAAAGAAAAATGGAACATACATAGGGCAACGTATTAGCAGCTATACAGCGAGGAAATGCTGCTAGCCCTCTTGGCACTTTACCGAAGGACAGTAATTTCATGAAGGTGTTCTACTTATGATTATGTATCACTACATATTCATGATTAGAGAGCCACTCATGGGATTCCCTGAGTTTTTTTTTATATTTAAACTTTATTAGTTTATATTAATTACTTAATAATGTTTTAATAAGAAATAAAGTAAAATAAAATAAAAAACGAAACTAAAAATTAATAGAAATACCTTCCTGGGCATTTATTTTAAGGAAATTATTTCATACTCTAAGTTTTGAATTTAAATTTAACAATGAAAAGAATTCAGTTAAAATTGAGTCTAATACAAAAACAATTCAACTTTTAATAGAACAAGTCTAGCCCAAATATCATCCAAATTAGTTCAGCCGTTATAGAGTGATGCAGATATATGCCAAAATAGAGTCAACAGAACCCTAAAATATTCTAATCAATAATCATGAAACTTTTGGCATACAGCACGTATTATTATTTACATAAGCAAGCGCTATGATCTCATATCGTACGTTGAAACAATACCAACCTCATACGTAGTCTTCATAAATAATACAGTTTATTCAATTTGCATTTATAATATTCAAGCCGATCCGATTCAATACTAACACGATACTAGTTTGAATACAAAATTTCGCGGCGCAGTAATCTTTTAATAACACCAGCGACTTTGTTCCCGAAACTTAACTAAGGTTTATATGTTAAATAAAACTCGAGTTAGTTAATCTCTCAAAGTAACTTTCAATAGTTTTAGATATTAAGTTCTTAGCGTGGTTGCAGGTAGTTTTAGGTTAGCACCTATGGTTTAATATGAACCGTGGATTAAGTTGGGGTTTAGTTGTGGTCCGCTTGCGACCGGTGTCTGGTCAGTTAAAGCTTAGCGCTACGAAAACGTGGAAACAGAGTTATAATACAGAAAAAGTATGTTTAGCGGAATGTTATCAATTAAAATTTAAATATATATAATTACGCTAAATTGAGAAGGAAGAAGATTTTTTTTATTAACCTCAACACTATTTGAAGTTGAAGTGTTTCAGGATATACTATTATAAACCATTTAAAAAAAGTGTACCGACTTCAAAAATTTGCACTGAAAAGTAAGAAATAATAAAAATTTCGTCTTAGAATTTGAAGACGGTTGGTGCCAAATTAGGATACAAAATTAAGTAAACATCTAGGGACATAAAGATCTGTTCAATATTATCTGTGTTTGTACTAATGATCGTAGGTTCCTAATGAATTATCTAGATTAGTGAATTTGGGTACTAAATTATTTCTAATTTGGCACCAACCGTCTTCAAATTCTACGACGAAATTTTTATTATTTCTTACTTTTCAGTGCAAATTTTTTTTTTTTAAAAGGTTTATTTTTCCCTTTTAAGTGATTTTGTTGCCCTGAGAAATAAATAATAACGCAACTAAAAAAAATGATGGAAAATTAAAAACAATACTGCGGTGGATGGGATTTGAACCTCGAGCAATGTGCACCCTGCGCTGCATCCATACCTTTAGCCGCTAGACCACCGTCGATACGAAAATTGACAACTTCGTGTTAATAGCAACCGTTGCTAAGGCTTTTCTCTGATATAATTTTCAGCAGTAAACAGAGACAAATTACTGAATTTCTGAAAAATTACTGAAGCGATTTTCGTCATATGACTGTGAGATAATGTCAAGAAATTATTATATCCTTAAAAAAATAAGTCGTCAAAATCGGTACATATTTTATCGAGATATTACGAAAAATTGACTTATAAGGTCAGTTTTTTCAAAATTTCTGAAAAACTAAAGAACCAATTTTTATGAGATAAAAATGGGACCAATCCGGAAGAATGATCTGTCGATTAAAAAAGAAACCATCAAAATCGGTTCACAACTGGCGGAGTAATCGATGTACATACATACAAAAAATAAAATAAAAAATACGGTCCGAATTGAGAACCTTCTCCTTCTTTTTTTTTTCGAAGTCGGTTAAAAATTCAATACAACTTTTGATTTGGGTGGTAGACGCCTAGTACTAACCCCTGTACCATTGTATTTTTCTGTCGTTTTATTGTCGCAACGGATTTTACATATGAAAATTATGCTTAAATACAAACACAAACATAATAATTATAAATAATGATTGGAAACACTATAAGTATTCCGCAAATTAGACGTCCTAGATCGCCTTTCTAAATTAAAACACTCGCGACACAAAACGATACCAACGAAACCTAAGGTAACTTATTACTGCTCTCGGTTAGTTTGGTCAAAGAGCAGAAAATTTGCGATAGGGGGAGCCCGTCTATGGCCCCTCCTTAGGCTAAGTACTCTATGCCTAACAACTAATTATGATGGATGATTCAAAATTAGTAATTATATTTTTTTTAAATTATTACAAAGCTTTTCTCATATAGACACGATAGAGTATCTTTTTGGGGTAAATACAAGGTATATTACCACTTTCTTAATTATATAGCAATTAAAAGGTCAATTTCCTTGTTAACATAGCCCATCTTTGAAGCAGAATCGACAATGTTTGATAAGATAAATGCTCATTCAGTTCAGACTATTTAAATTAAACCTTGCGTTTCAATTGCGGACGCCAGTTTCAATGAGGAGTATCTTTGTACTGTCGTCAACATTGAAAGCGATTACTTATAGGAAATTATAGGTTACGAGGTCAACTATACAATATTGTTCAAACGTAACAACGTTGTTATTAAGAAATAATTTACCTACTAATGAATTGGCTTTTCAGAATTACTTAATTAAAGATTAGAAAACATAGAAATGAATGACTCTGAGGAAAAACAGGAAAAAAATTAATATGTAGGTAGGTACTTGTAACATCAAAAATAAGAATTTGAAATTTATATGAATGGACGGTACAATAAGCAGCAAGAATAAGTAAGAATAAATGCAGAAATAAGAAGAAGAACTCTTGGTTCTAAATAGAGGTAGATCTAACAAAGCTCTCTGACTACGGATACTAGACACAGAGGAAATTAAAAGATATTGGAGGGATCTTAAATTGTCTGAAATAAAACTAAAGTTTAGTGCCAAATGGAAGAATTAAAAAAATTGTTAATACTTAATAAAAAAAATAAGTAAAATAATTCATGCACGGGATCCAGTATTTATGATTCTAACTAGCATAAAAAACGGAGTGACCAGAGGGTTAGCTCCTACCTCGCACAACGAATCATCATCGCGATTCAGCGGAGAATTGTAGCCAGTATTCTTGCCACTACTCAATGCGTACCTGGCTTATTTAGTTACGTTTAATTTTAAGTTTTTTTTATATTGTTGTGTGATTTAGTCGTGATCAGAACATACTTTTCCTAACTCAGTAAATCATAATTAGAAACATGAAACATCTATGAATGTAACATTCGATGAAAATTTATTTTAAGTGCATATAAAATCTTTATCGCTATAGTAAATATTTATCATTTTACCTAATAAAATAATTATAAAATTGGCCAAGTTCGGTTCGGTTCCATCGAATCGAGGTGTCTGTAACCCTCTGGAATCATAAATGCATATGTACTTTTCATTCTCCAGTTCTAAGTATGGTGAGCCACCACAAAAAAATATTATAAAAATCATTATAGAATCGATCGAATGACACAGACAGGCACGACGTGTTTATAAGGGCTCTGTTTTCGTCATTTACGGAACCATAAAAACAATATACAAAAAGTGATCTTTTAGTATCTATTCGATGCAGAGTTCACGTTAATCAGGGTAGCTCCATAAGTCCCGTCGAGTCCCGGATGTCCAACATACTTATTTATCGTGAGGCATGAATTTCCGGGAAATCTCCCGGATATAGAGGATTCGAAGTGAAATTTAATAAAATAAATTGTTATTTCTCGATGTCAGCGCGAAATTCGAGTTAAACTGTGGATTTACAACAGTACAGCTTGCTAATCTTCGTGCTTTCACTGGATCACTGATGAAATGTTACAGCTTTCGCAAGATCGCTCGTTGATAACTGACTTATTTTAATTTCTAATATACTTTAATTTAGAAATCAGATAACTTAAAAGCATTCAAAGTAGGTATGTAGAGGTGTGATAAATAAACGAGTTATGTCTGTCTACAACTAATGATATTATTATACAAATAGATGGAGTAAAATTGGTACAAAATAAAACTAGAAAAAACCTATCATTCCTACCTTTATGCAATGCAGCATGGTCAGAGAAAAATGTGACAATGTAACATTTAGGTTGCTTATATTAAATAGGCGTGGGATACAGCTGTCACTTCTTAAACCCGGGACTGATTGGAAAAATTAATTTAAGCAGTGGGAAAAATCATCACCAAATATAAATAAGACACTTCATCTATACTAAGTTAGCTCAATGTAAACAATGCATCTTTATACATTAGCAGGTAAAATGTTGCAAAGTTATGCATAATAATATATGAAAATTATCTTCCGCTTTGTAGAGTCTCAACTCCGGTAAGTAGCGCGGTGGAGTAAATCTTTGCACTTGCTAAAATCTTATCGCAAATCCGGCATAAAATTAAATCGTATTAGCAAATGTGTGTGGGGGAAAGGAAATGGGGTTTTTGGAAAGAGAAAAATTCCCCTCATATATTTTGACACACATACATTGAAAATATATGAAATACTGAGATCTTATCTACTAGAATTACTTTCATTTCATGGATTATTATATATCTATTATATCTAAATAACTTTTCGGGCCTCAAACTATCGCTAAGCTGTTCAAAAAATCACGTCAATCCGTTGCTTTGGACAAAACAAACAAACACAATTTAACTTAACTAACACTATTCTATCACGTAAAATTAATCACAAAATAGGTACTAAGACTTTATAAACAAATCCCTTATATCCCTTAGATATACAATTACTTTAATTCAACTAAACTTCCTTCGTTAATCCTTTAACGTAATTGTTATTAACTGGAAATTCTCATTAGTTCATGACATAAAACAGCAATTAGGGCCCGCAAGTATCTTACATCGTAGAAGGAGCGGCTCTGCGGCTTAGCCGATCCAAGCACACTCAAAGAGTTGCAGCAACAAATAAAGGGGATGTTAAGAGATACTTTTATTGTAAGTAGTTAGAATTAAAAAGTTTGAAGCTAAGAAATATTTCTTGTAAAAATTCCTGAAAGTATTTTCTGATTCTAAAATCTGAAAAGAGGCCTCAAAATCATCATGGGTGATTGGCCGGTTAAAAAGTATTTAACAAAATTCTACAATTTTCGTTGCGCTAAAAGAACCTAAACTGAAAATGTATATATGCGTCAGTGGCCGAGTGGTTAAGACGTCCCACGCGTTCGATCCTAGATCCCGGCCATGTACCAATAGGTTTTTTAATTAAAAACTTATGTACCTACATAATCCGACAAACCACACCAAGAGGTTTTTCCATCTAAATAAACCGCCAGAACGGGCCACTCGTTGGGTATATAGCCTCACAAAAGAAGGAAGACTTGGTCTTCCGCTGGGTACCCTTGAACCGCAACACGATTTCGGGAGCTGTAAAGCAGAAAGAAAAAAAAAACTAAAAATTTTGGAAAAAGTTTTTGGTTATGCATTCGCTTGATTTGAAAATTAAACAACAGAACAATTAATCCCGTATCCCGTTCCGTTTTAGAGGATGAAATTTACGTATACGCTTGTGTCAATCATGGATAAAATTTATTTGAATTCCCGCCCAAGATGTAAAAATAGCAGAATTACAAGCTTCCGGACGGACGACATAAGGAAGTGACTCTGTTTATATCATTTGTCTACGAACCTGAATAATAATAAAAGAAAGATAGATATGTACATAGATATCATGCTAATTCAAGCTACACCTTAACAGACTAAGCTTAAGAGATATGTTCAAGACGAAATTCCGCATCTTTTGTAAAAGCTTTGTCCGCCCTCCTTCTTCTAACTCGCATTAACAATGTACCGCGTGCGATGTTAAAGTACTTAAGATGGAGTTAACTTCAGACTTTCGCTTTAAGAACATATTCGAAAACAGGCGCCGGGATTTCACGCTTAATTACGTTTCAACTACTCTATCTAAATGTATGTGAAAGGTATTTAGATATGTAAAGGAAATCGAATTAGCTTAAAGTTCTAATAAGTCTTTACCTACTTAAGGTATTCGACGAAGGTGAAATAAGTCATTGAAAGGCAAAGAAAGGACTTTTATTTAATACTAGTTTTCAACCCCGGCTTCGCCCATATTAACATTCATCCCCTAAATTATGGTTTCAGTTTTTCCCGAATTTTCCAATTTTCCGAATAACTTCTCCAATTTTACGAACATTTAAAAAAAACAGCCGTTCTCAAGTAAGGGGCTTACCAACGAACAGCATTTAATTTTTATCAGAGAAAAGCCTTAGCAACGGTTGCTATTGACACGAAGTTGTCAATTTTTGTATCGACGGTGGTCTAACGGCTAAAGGTATGGTATGGTATGGTGCAGTTCAGGATGCAAATGGTTCAAATCCCATCCACAGCAGTATTTTTTTTCCATTTTTTTTTATTTGCGTTATTATTTGTCTCTCAGGGCAACAAAATCACTTAAAAGGGAAAAATAAATTAACTTTAAAAAAAACACTACCGCCTTCAAAAATTTGCACTGAAAAGAAAGAAATAATAAATATTTCGTCGTAGAATTTGAAGACGGTTGGTGCCAAATCAAAAACAACTTTCCAAATTCACTAATCTAGACAATTCATTAGGAACCTACGATCATCAGTACAAACATATATAATATTAAACAGATATTTATCTTCTTAGATGCTTACTTAATTTTGTATCCTAATTTGGCACCAACCGTCTTCAAATTCTACGACGAAATATTTATTATTTCTTTCTTTTCAGTGCAAATTTTTGAAGTCGGTACCCTTTTTTTTTAAAGTTAATTTATTCAAGTATTCGTTTAGAATATTTTGAAGGAGATTAAGCAAATAGCTTTCTTTTTCTATCAAGTGCAAATCTATAACGGGTAAAGTATAGCATAAATATAATATACGATAAAGTAGAGTCTTAATTATATATTGTAAGTTATATTAATCTATGAGACCGATAACAAAGATTAAGTAGCGTACAACGAGATCATGGTTTATACCAAAAAAGTCTTTTATTTTTCAGACACTTGAAAATTGTATGGCGTACATCGTAAATTATTGAATTTTATAATAAACATATATTTAAAGATCTGAAAGAGGCTTTCTTAACAGTACCTTATCTCGCAGCTTTAATTTCAAAGATTTCCTTTACTTTGATCGGCAGTGTTCCTACATACATTCACAAACACTTAAAAGCTGTAATATCCTTCTAATGAAGCTACTTAACGTTCGTTATTTCTAATATCATCCTCAGAGATTTAACTTTACCGTTTGATGATCTTGCTTAGCTGACTTAAGTTTGTTAACAATTCTGTTAAAATAAATGTTTTGTAATGTTATACCTACCTAATTATATTATGGCACTCAATATTTTCTTTGTATTATAACAACTAATTTGAAAATGTGTTTATATTTTTTGCCACGTCAAAGAAAAAATCTCTCGGGAAAATCTTATTGTTGTAAAGTTGTTTTTAAGTTTTATAATCTCTGAAATTACTGATCCGATTCTCAAAATTATTTCACTAATAGATAGGCTATATATTTTTTATATTTTTTTTTTCTTCACGGGTTGTCTTACAGCTCCCGAAACCAAGGTGCGTTGGTGGCCGAGTGGTTTAAACGTCTGGTATTAACTAGGCAGACCCCGGGTTCGATCCCGGATCTCGGCCATGTACCAATGGGTTTTTTAATAAAAAACTTATGTACATAATCCGACAAACCACACTTACAGGCTTTTACATCTAAATATATCTCAACAGAACTAGCCACTCGTTAGGTATAGCCTCACAAATACCATCGGCTAAACGAGGGAGAAACTTCAAACTTCACTTCAAAACTTTTTTTTTTGTTCTATTTAATTAGTGTACCTATATTCTTTAATACCAGTATTAAGGGGTGCGTGATTGCAGGGTTTCAGTTGTGGTCACGGCATGGTTCATCCAGTTACTAGGATAAACTAGAACCAAATAATCGTAGGCTAGTAACAGCAACGAGAGGAAAAAAGTGTATAAATAGCCCTCAAAACACCTGTCTGTCTGTCTGTGCCTTTTCACGCAAAAACTACTGCATTTTGTTGCAGTTGTTTCACTATAAGATAGGTTGATCCACCAGGAATATTATTTGAAATAAAAAAAAAATTGGAAATATTTAAAGTACATACAATCGCCGAGCATGTATGAAACTTGAAAGGTATGATGAATATAAAAGAAGCAAAAGAGATATGTCAGGATCGTAAGAAATGACATTCGATTGTCTCTGCCTACCCCTCTTGAGATGAAAGGCGTGATGATAGATAGATAGATTGATCCACCAGGAAGATTTTGTCATGTTTAAAAGCTGAGCATTAATAGTATTTAAAGTGAATCAAGTCGAGGAAAAAGTTAGCCCCAGCGAGAGTTCATGGCGTATGCTGTGTAATTCGTCAGAAATATAACAAAACAATCAAGAAAATAATTGTTTAGTTAGAATAAAATTATGTAAAAAAAAGTCCGCGGTAGCATATATCTATCTCTAATAGGTAAGTAGTTATAAGTAGGTATTCAAATTGTTGTAAGCCCATCATATTTTAGATTATTTTAAGAAAATTACTTCTTGTAGAAATTACTATGTAACCTAGATGTATTACCATGTATTAACTCTAAGCTAGCAATGTACTATACTATATTTGTTCATATGAAGGAGACTTCTAGGTCTTAGACGTAGACTGGATCTTAATCCCAGGTATTGTGTGCTCACCTTTATGAACATAGACTTTACTGAAGGTGTATTTTAAAGTAGAAATATACATTGTTTTGACATTATTACTCTAATTTCTAATTAAATAATTTATTAAAAATAAGTATTTTCACTTTATCATGTTTATCAACGATTAATATGTTTTAATTGTTTTTTTTTCAGACTAGCTGTTCGCCCGTTGGGGCCCAACGATACGAACGTTCATCTCCTTAGTTCAAAATTGGTTCAGTGGTTTAGCCGTGAAAGCCTAACAGACAAACAGACAGAGTTACTTTCGCATTTTTAATATTAGTATGAATGGTTTATTCTTTGAAGGTTGTATATTGGACGCAGACTAGAAAAAAGTACGTTAACAGATATATAAAATCTTATAATAATAATTAGGTACCTGCTAATTTACATACTTGCAAAATTTGGTTAACAAAATTGAAAACAAAGAATTTACTAGAGCAAAGCAATCAGCGTAAACTTTAACAATCAAATCGTTCAAGGGTATAGAAACAGATCTGCAAACTCCAGTTTTAATTGACACGTGCTAAACTCCCTTCCCGCTTACAGATCGCGCACACAAACTTATAAGGAAACGTCATTATCTTAGCCGTTGTGGTGACGACTCGAAATTCAATACTTCGTGTATTATTGTAACCGCCCCCGGAGCCTTATCACGTAACTAGCAACTGCGACGAATTGCTCAATAGTTGCTGTCAAAACGAAAATTGTTATGACCAAACTCACCCTGTTATAATAGACGGTAATGCCTCAAAACAAAAACTTGTGCAATTCTATATTTAAAACGATTTTGCGATATGCCACCTTCCCAATTAATGTTTAAAATGTGAAAGTGTGTTTGTTTTTTGCCTTTCTTTTACGTCAAATCAGAGCAACGGATTGACGTGATATTATTGCACAAGGAAATACTACGGGATAAATTCATATGTCACAAATGAAAATTTTTAGCGGGTGAAACTGGGCGGAAAGCTACCAAGTTAAACTAAATGACAAGTTAAGCCTCCTTTAAAAGTTCGTGATAAGTACGGCCCAAGGAGTTTAGAAAAAATAAGTCAGTCGCTTATTGTTGCTTGAATCATGATTGATTTCGTTAATATAGTGCAGTGGCACTTATTGAAGTAATTGTCGCCACCCAGTTCAATATCTAGTTAGCAACTAGAAAGCAATTGGTGACTGATTACTACAGCTGTATTTAAGCGCAACTAGTTGTTAGTTGCTATTTTTAGATGATAGGCCTCCCGATCTAACACATTTACCCACTTACGCGATGAAAACTTGCCTGAAAACAAACGCTTTGTGATGGAACACAATACCATGCGACGTCGCTTATCGACTGCGCGTCAAAGAAGTTGAAAGCGTGGTTTAAAACGCTATCGTATCGTTTGTCACCCGCGGCCCGGAGCAGGCTGTATCTTCTTTACAAATAGCCTTTTTGAGGGAGCATGGTGACATTTTAATTGACAGCTTTAATTTATACAGAGATATGTGTATGTTTGATATTTTCTCTTGTAAATATGGGGAATGTCGATGTAATATGATTATGAATTTAATGAGAATAAAACCTCCATACACCTAATTCTGATGGAGAAATCTAAAGAGATTATCTGAAATTTTTATCTGAGAGTTTCAATAAATTTTAAAGTCGTTTACTAATAGAACCGGCCTCTTTACGTCTATGTCTTCTATTAGCTACTAAGTACACGAGTATTAATCTCATTTGTGTAATAAAATCTGTGTCTTAGCTGTGCCGATGGTAATGCGTGATCCGTCCCTGAAATGCCTGCCTCCACATGATAATCCTGTTAGGTTAAGAAGGCTTCTACATATTACGTGCTTTGCTACGCCTTAAGGATTAGGAGTATGTGTACTTATAAATACGAATGTATTACGGGAAACAAACAATGCGTCAACTTAAACAATCTGGTTAATACTACTACGAAAATTCGTAGCAATTGTTGTAAAAAGTGAAAGCTTACTGTTGCTCTGCTTAATACGAGTATCTCTCAAAATGTGGATATTGTTTTCTCTTTTCATTCAACGATTGTGGATAAATTAAAGTAAAAAAATAACAACTCTTAAAATTTAATTTATATTCACTATAAATAATTCAGTATACATTATTATTAACAACATTACATACATATATTATGTATGGACACTAGCTTGGTAGCCAGAGCAAGGGTTTAAGAGATTAAATAGCCGCAACCATGCAACGTAGATTTAAGGCAAAGCTCTCCCATGACAAGGTGGTCATCACGACCCCAGATCTTTCTGCCAACAATGCAAAGACAAAGGACCTCCAAATTCATTAATCACGCCAAAATAAACCGTAAGCGCACTCCATTGAATACAATTTGAAAATATTTGGAGTAAAACGTCTTTTAGTTAAGACGAGTCGTTTGCATGAGAGAGAAATCGCAGACCGTCTGGGAGATTCTAAATCTACCCCTCGGGCGATGCCGGACCCGTCCATAAATAATTAATCTGCACCGAGGTGTACATTCGGGTGGTTAAGTAAATCCTACGCTCATTTTAGGTACTGGGTTGGTTGCCAGTATACGTAACTAATCAGGTGTAGGTATCATCGAATTTTTTTATGGCATTGCTACATACTTCACCAAAGATAATCCACTCGCTACGAGATATCGGATTATTTAATAGTAAATTAGTTTGTGTTTGGCAAAAATAAAAGTACATAATTGAAAAGATTCGGACCAAGTTTAGAAGGCATATGTATGTCAAATGGTCAAATATCTTGATAAATATAAGCAACTTGCTAAATGTGGACATTGTTATCAGTGTCGGCGACGCGCATGATGTTTTAATACATTATTTGAAAAAAAAAAACAATTTTAATTGTTGCTCAATTCTTTCGTCTACGACTCGTAAGCATAAGCTGAAATGTATGTTTTCACTAGCTTACCGCTTAGGTTTCGCCCCTGAAAAAGTTTGTGACATATATCCCGAAGGATTTGCCACTCTTAAGAACCCCTGGGCAAAACATCACGTCGGTCCGTTTGCTTTGTTGTAGCGTTATAGAAAGAGAAACGATAAAATCTCGAAACGTTTACGCTACGTGTACGAATTCTCTAAATATTTCAATCTCTTGTTTAAACCAAAATATCAAAGCAATGTTGTAGCATGTCGACCAATCCCGTAGCTCTGTCCACCCGCGTTAAAGCCGACCTAATCCGCGCTTTAGTCTCAGACGGGCAAGACGTTTGTTGTTAGCCCTTATAGGACTTCCCCTAGGCCCAGATTCTATTACCACGATGTCTTAATACTCTGATAATAATTCTGTGGCTGGTGGTCATTTGCATTAATCTTTAATATTGTAGTTATCATAAATCAAAGCTTAGGGGTTTAATTTTCATCAAGTTTTAATTTTGTTCCGAAATTGTGGCGATTTTAGAAGAGTTAAAATTATTTGTATTTTTCAAAGATTTTTTTAAGTTTTTAAGTTTGTAGAACAAAGCAAAATTGGCTTAGTACCTAATTTTGGAACCTTCAATGATCTATATAATAATGGATTTCAGAAGGAAGAAGAAGAAATTTAAATAATTTCGGATATTGTTACCATATTTTTAAGAAAAAATACAACACAAGCAAGCAAAATAAGTAGAGTCTATAAAAAATCTTAGACCAAATTAAAAATAATTCCCAAAAAACCGAAATTATCATTGTTAAAATTAATTTGTGAATTATTTTCCGAATTTTGAGATATACTATAGTTAAATGACACACACACATATATATTTACAAAGCGGAAGTTAAATGTACAGTTTTAAGCCAGTTCGGCGACGGAGGGGAAACTTTTACACTAGATATTAGTGGACAATGTTGGGTTTTAACTCGATTGCCCTCTGGACTCTAAACCTGGTATCTTCATTGGGTAACTTTTATCTAGTTTATCCATGGGAAATAGGAAGGTATTTTCCTGTTTTCTATGAGTTAAATAAAATTTGTTATGGGTCTTACATATACAAAAAAGCACTTTCAGTTAGTCCCGATTGTTACAAATCGTTCCACCTTACTAACGAGCATCATTTAATTATTAATTATGATTTTAATATAAAAAGTTAAATCACGAATATTTTGTGCTGTCTACCTAACATTTCACTTTCACATGGAACTTCATAGAAAAGAAGGGTATTTGAAACCCCCATTCAATTTTTAAGCCACTTTAAACATGGGAGGTTTTCAATTCGACTGTTTACCGATGGCTTCTTTTTTAATCGACAAGGAATTCTTCCAATTGGTCCCATTTTTGTTTCGGAGTTTTTGAAAAAACTGATTTTACATCAACTTTGATACAGTATTAAGGGAGAATATATTTGACATCGACAAAAAACACCTTTGAAAAACAATATATAGAGATGATTTGTATAATTTGGATGTTTTTATCCCAAGCCATAATTATGAAATATCAAGATAATAAGCTCACTAATGACGACATGAAACTATAATATTATTGAACATTTATATTATCCTGAAAGCCCCAAATAGGTTCTAACGAAAATTAAAGCATCACATGGAGTTCACATTAACGTATGCAATGCGTGGCTTAACAAGGTTACTGGGGTATTATCAACATTTGTGTTAACGGTTGGTGCCTGCAACCTGCAACCTGTGCAACCTACCTATTCTTATAGGTTATATATCTTTAATTACTGTACAATAGTTGGATATAAACGGGAAATGAGTCAGTGGTTTTTTGTAGCCAAAAGCGTAAAAACAAAGCCCTTATCAGTTCGTCATTATCCGTCCATTTAAAACGAAATCATTTTTTTTGTAAATTATATTGAAAAGTTATCGAAGTTAGCTTTCATAATATCGTAAGTTATCCTAAGTAATATTATAGATTCTACGTCATGGAATGGCGACCAACGCACGCGTCCTGCCGTGACAAGATGGGGAATCCAGTTTAATCCCGTCCGCGATGTGATAGTTGTGATAAGTTAGTGATTAATAGGCGGGATCATCTTAAATACCAATTAAACGGCATATATACACTATAAAGGCTATAATACTTGACATTGGAAAATCATCGATTAACATTGGTGGAGCCATAATAAAAGAAGAAGTAATATTTTAAATGCGTTTGTTTGTTTATTTGTCCTGCCGTGCGAGCATGACGGTGTAGAAAGAATCTCAGGTACGTAGATAAAATCTTTCTAACTGAGATTTTGTCTACGTACTTCAGATTATTTCTACAGCGTCATGCTAGCATGGTTGCTTTTGTTCATTTGTCAAAACAGAGCAACGGATCGATGTAATATTTTTGCAAATAGGTAGTTGGAGGGTCAGGTTTATTCAGGAATGTTACTTTTTTTACTATAAAAATTAATATAAATGGAACAGTAATTTTATAAATAAAATGTCATCATTAGGAAATTACTAAAATTAATTAGGTATATGCATTTCCATTCAGATTTGAAAACTTTTCAATAGGATGGTACGCCATAATAAATTTATTCACGTCGGATTATTCGGGAGTGAAAACGTACGAGGTTTCTATATGAAGTGCGCACTGCGTTTAGTAATTAATTTCGGTTCGCAAGTACACTAAAATACAGTAGAACTATAATCCTCAGTTAAATGGGAAATAACTATCTAACATCAAATATAATTTTGGCTTCTAAACGAGAAACATAATTACAAATTTTGTCAAATCCAACAGAGGCCGCGTCCGCAAAGCTGTCTGACCGTTATATTACCGGAACGGCACTAACTGCACCTACATTAGACAGGATTATTTAATATTCGGCCTACTTAATTAAAACTATCTTTTTGCAATACACGGCGCGGAACGAGAAATTAATGTAAAAGTTCATTTCCCATTTATTCGGTGGACGCATACAATTTTTCGCATAACTCGCTTCTCAAATGAAAATATAAATTAATCTACTCATTTTTTCATTAAATTTCATATAATAATTTATCGGAAATAACTCGGACTGTGATTGCCGTTGCGGCGGTAATCTGTTTATGACGCGGGGATGAAATTTGCAGATATTTTATTTTACACGAAAGCACAATGACAACTAAGGAATATGGAGAATTGATTGAAATTTACATCGGTTAGATACCTACATAGTTGAAGATTAGGTAACTGTTAATTCTAGACTTCGTCCAAAATGGGCTCCAAAGTGGCTGAACGATTTCGAATTTTTTGCACAGGGATAGCTGGAGAACCTGAAAGTGACATAGACTTTTTATCCCGGAACTCCTTTGGGATAACTTTTAATGTCACCTTACAAAATTTTCAAAGTTCGGAAAGCTAGTCATCTATATTTACAACCTGCTATTTGTTGGATCTTGTTTAAACGGTTTCTAAAATTCGAATATAAACGCAGTCAGGGCATATCGTTAGTAAAACTATAATAACATTTTCGTATTCGAACACTACCTACTGTCTATAGGAACACATATATACGGACGCCTGTGTCCCTGCGATATCCAACACTGGTTCGGATTAAGCGACGTCAAATCCCGGATTAGTCGGGGACCGGGATAAAGCGGATTCAGGGTTGAAATCCCGGCCGGGTCAGTAGGATCTCGTCGCGGCAATAAAAGTGTCTACAGCCGATTTAGCCAGAGCCCGAAGGCTATTCGGCTCGCCAACCAATTGCTAGGTAATTTGGACGTGCGTAGCGCGATCTGTCCACCTAAAGCCGTTCTAATGCCTGCCGATGGGATTAGCGCCGTAGAACGAGCCTTACAATTTATTGGAAGGATTTCATTGTATGTAATATTCATTAGTGTTTAGTGTCATTGCTTGTTCACTAATGTACAGATAAAAATTATTTGACGACAAATAATTGCCACCAGGTGGGTCCATGAATGCCCATATGCCATACTATGCCCATAGAGATGCTCTTTCACGCTTCACTTGAAGAACCCCAGGTTGTAGGAAGCAGAAAAGACCGTCGCCGGAAGTTCGTTCCACTTTTTGATAGTGCGTCACTGAACTTTTTCGTTCGTATGCAGAATGTGTCTACTGTGTGTGCGAAAAGAGGATGGAGGGACGAGGTCAGGAGTTCTTCTGAGTTTATTTATATCTGTATATTATATTTATAAATATAGGTATATAGTATATTTATGAGTGGGGTTGAAAAAGTTGAGGCATAACTATATTTGATATTGGATACATCAAAAGATTGCCTTTGATTAATACATTAAGTAATTAATATAGTTGGATCAATCAGTTTTTTTTTCATATAAAGATTCGAGCCTCTCTATTAACCCCCGCCCTGATACTTTGCCTTTTAATATAGATATTTAATTTTGGATTAAATTTTGTCTGATATTAAAGTGTAAAAGACAAAATAATCTGAATTAAAACAAGTCAGTCATAGGTAAAGTTTTTAGTTAGGTTTAGACTCTTGATTAGATTTTCTAACGGTGTGGAAGTCTGAAGAGATCTCCAGGTTTAAAATAACCGGATTTCTGTCCACGAGATCACCGCAGACCGAAGGTTTACTCTCACAAGCAATGTAAATTCAGTTCAGGCTTTAGAATTTTAGAAACAGTGTTTACGTCCACTCTATAGGATTTAAATAACATTTAGAAAATAATCTTTATGATACCTATTATTTTTTAACCAAACTAGAGATAGGATTATTTTTTTGGTTAATATTTTAGCATTATTACTATTACTTGCTAAAAATATGCTATGGGAAAATTGCGAAAAGAAATGTAGCCGGGGAAGATGTAAAAATATATGCAGAACTGCACACCCAACAACAGCAACCTTACACCGCGAATAAAATCTCAAAATATTTCTATGGAACTAACCCCATATATCAAAAGTCATGGGGACTGCTGACAGAAATGAAAACTTAAAACTATGAATAAAGTTTTCACTTCAAAATAACGCCATCTAAAGAAGTTTTAAATAAAAAAAATCTAGGTCTGGACCGAGATTTCCGGCCAGAAATGCGCAGCATAAAATGCCCGACCCAGACATACGTGGAAGTCAGTGCACGAATTACTGCCCGGAGATTCTCGGGCCGGGCAATCCATGGTCGACATTTGTGCCGAGAGCATGTCGCGAACACATTAATTTTTTTAAATTTAAATTTCCCCCTACCAAAAATCGCCGCTGAGTACCCGGGAGTCATACCTAAAAATACCAAAATCTATATTTCAAATTAATCTTTATAAAATGACTGCAAAAACATATACCTACATATAATATTGTTCATATAAAAACTGAGCACTTAATCGTACTAGAGGCTTATCTCTTTTTGTAGCCGTTTGGGTGGGGATTATTCCCCTGGCCAGCTTTATCGAGATTACGTCGAAGATTATAGTTAATATGTTAAATTAATATGACTGATAAATCATAATGTTTAAATTGACATCCTGTACTTATTAACTTAATTAAAAATGGTCAAGTTTAAATGAGACACAGATTTCTGATGTGAAAGATTCTGTGTAATATCTTCTACTTCTACATCTAAAACTAAATTAACAAAAATTATCATAATTAATATTTTTTTTATGTTATTCAAATTTTTATTGTAATTTTTTTATATAACTTTACAATTGTCTACTACACAGGAAATCGTAATGCCTAAGCAGTCTTGGATAATAACATATTTAGTAGATACAGATACAAATAATTCGTTAAGAAAAATGCAACTTCTATACCTACGATTCATATTCTATCAAGTTTCCGGCACAGTGCGTAAGCATTGAGGATTTTTTAACAATCTAAATCTGCTTAAAAGATTGAAAGATAATCGTTTGTGGTGCATCGGCCTGTAAATGTGGCCACATGCATGCTAATTGAGATAATCCCTGCTATAGAAAAACGCTACCAAATAGAAACCCTTGTTCTAACTGGTTTATAGACGGTTCGCACAAAACATCTGTCAACCTTTGTGTAATATAGGCGTGAATGTAATGTAGAAGTGTGTAAACAGAATACAAAATATTAATTCTAAAACGTAAAATATTAAAGCATATCAAAATAATGAGGTAGTGCTTATCTACCGCGTTTATTATAAAGATGTCATCTTTTATACGTCAATTGAAGTATCCCTACGGTAGGTCGGGTTCGCACCCCACATGAGAGGTTCACGGACCCTCCGGTGGGATATGTCTTTTTAATCCTGGCAAGCAATTTAATACAATAAAACTTATACAGTAAAGTTCAATTTAGAATGGAATCTTTTTAATTTTATCTCATGCTGCACGCTGAAGATAAGCTAACGGATTAGTTGTATTGAATAAATTGAGTAAATCTAGACTTTATTGCCAACGATATTAAGTTTTATATTGCGAATTTTTGTAATAAATCCGATTTTAAAAAGAAGATGGGATGCTAAAGTAAGGTTTAATCCTCGTTGTGATTTTGATTATGAGTTGAAATATTATTTAAAGATTAAAGTAGGTAGATAGGTACATACCATCCAATATTCTGCTTTTACAATCAAGCTTGTCTTTCACAATTCTAAATTGATTTTTCAAAGTTCAATACAGTTCAAATACCTAAAAATACCTAAACGAAATTCTGATTTATAAATAAATGAAATGAAAATATTATATTAAAATATATACAGTGCTAGAATATTGTAAAAAAAGTATAAAAAACAGTCTAGCATGCCTATCCGGATTGTCGAAATCCGGGCTTAACATAATCCTACTGGACTTAAAAACGTAGTGAATGTACGAAACTGTGGGGTTAGTTGTGTCTTTTTCACGCACTTATGTATCAAAATGTTTAAATGAAACACAAATCTATTATAGTTTATGAAAGTCAATGAAAAATTTCTATTCATTGCAAAATTTCAATTAAATGCAGACGAACCCGTACGTAAAAGCTATTAAAATTCCGAGATGTAATAATAAAATATATCTAAATGACTAATTGCTTTATACAAAATGACCGCATTAAAATAATTTCTTTGATAACCATGTCGAAGAAATCTCTTCGAGTATGTACAGTGACATGGGGCCACTTGGCGCGGTCGTCCACAGATAATCCTATCTTGTATCTCTATCACACATGTGTGGTTACTTTGCAAATCCTAAGTCTGTCCCTCTCTAATCCCTTATTTGAATCTTATCAGAACTCAGGAAGGGAACACGCCGCAGATATATCCTCGCTTGTATTATGTGGACAGTCAAATCTAAATCACCATATGGATATTTTTGAATAATCTGTATTTTGTATTTTTGATATAAAATTGTAATGTTTTATTTATTTTTCCACCGCCAAGTTCTCAAGCAGAAGTGGATTGTCCATGAATATAAGTCATACATATGACTTAAACATTGTAACTGAATCCATGTAGATCCAAAAACTTCTTGTCTTGATTTATGTCGATTAAATAATGAAAACTTACAGTTTGAAGCTAAACAGTGTATTCTTATAAGGGTGTTACTACTCAAAGTTAATTGCAGAATACACACAGACCTTCACGGCCTTAATACCTTGCGGTGTTGCCAGAGACAACAGTAACAGCGTCCACTTTTTGTCAGTTGTCCATATTGAACAGAACAGGTGGCAAGCCTGTTGCTGCACTTAATGGACCTAGATGTGTCACTTCTTTAACAGACGTAAATATCTGTTATTTTTAGAAGAAGTGCTTTTGGCTCTACATAAACCAATTAAATTTTCCCTATTATCGACATTTAATTAAAATTATTAACAATAGAGATGAAGTTCCCATCTGGGAAGATGAAGTTTTTTTTCGGAAATTTCCTCCTCTTTAAGAACATATTTTTGAAATTTCTCTGACATTAATAGTTTTTGAGTTATTTGCAAAAATATAGACCCCCTTTTTTGGGATTATTTAAATGTTAATAGCTTATGAGCGGGTTTGAAACTTCTGTACATTTTTCTAGGTGATTACGAACCCAATGAGCTATCACACGTATTTTAACTCGCAGTAGCAAGAATAAACGCGCTTTACGAAATTTAATTGGAATTGGATTAAGGGTTTAACTACTTAAAGTTAATTGCAGAATAAGTCGAGGGTATCCCTAAAATGAGAACGTATGAATTTAGTAGAAACAAGATGGGTGATAATTTCTGGAAAATTATCTTCATAAAACAGACCCTTAGCAAAGTGGCTGTTTAGAATGTAGATTTCCGTCTCAACAGAATATTGAAAATATAACTTCAAAGAAATTTATTGGACAGGAAGCGGCATAAATTAAGGGGATATTTCTTGTAAGCGTAATAAGATAATATTCCTAACCCTTTGTGGGGATTAAGATTTTGTTTAGGGTGTCGGTTGTAAGCCATCCAGACGGGTCTCTAACGAACGATTAGACGAGAGAACCGTGCCCTTTCAGATCCACTTTTATGGTTTTACAATATCACTATTATGCATGTTATTGTTCATCAAGTTGTACAAAACAAAAAAACTTCTTTTAAAAGGGTATGTATTCATTGACTCTACTAGACTCTATTTGAGTAATCTATCACAAAATGTTAAGTATTTTACAATAACAATAAATTATAATTCTTAAAATTCTGCCATTGACTCGAGCCAGAATCTACATAAATTCTTTAAACTGAGACTTAAAATATTACTCTAAAATAGTACCTGGTTGTATTTCTTGAAAAAAAAGACAATATAAGAACATAGAATAGGTGTTATTTTTTTATTAATACTATCCTATCTCTTATAAATTATCTCATAATTGGTAAATCGTCGAGAAGTATGACTGATCCGAAAAATCGCGTATGTTTTTGAACACATGGTTATGGTTTGTTCTGTATTCTGAGGTGAAATCACAGACTTACAGACATATTTGATTTAATTGGATGAAATAGTTCGAATAATAACTAGGTCAAGTGTATTATAGTAATAACAGTTATAAAACACCCAATGGAAACAAAACAAAATATTTAGATTTTTTTAGGCACTTGGCAAGTGGCTTTTTAACCAAACTTCAAAAAGAAGGAGGTTCTCAATTCGTCGGAATCTTTTATGTTTTTTTATGTATGTTTCCCAATTACTTGAAGACGCCTGGACCGTTATGGAAAAATTTTTTTCGTTTATAAGTGGTACCATGGTCATCAGGATCTGATGATGGGATTCTGGAGAAATCGAGAACTCTTCAAATTTTATAGGCACACTTAAAGCGATTTGGGTTTTTTTTATAAATTGCTTTCGGAAAGCACACTTTCAGTGCATAATTTTTGAAGTCGATACACCTTTTTTAAAAGGCAATTATTTATATTGCTCGTTAGTGTATATGTAGGTAATATAGCATAGCAGAATCCTCATCTTTAATACTGACAAATGGTTAGGATCAGCCTTTTATCCGGTTTTAACATCGAGAATGTCTCGATCACATGTAGAAACGAAGACACGATTTCTATCGATCAATCTAGTCGACTCAGCTGATTGCCACTCTCTGTTGTTGCCGACGTTTTTTTTAAGTCAGTGTAACTTTACCACTGCCTGATGCTTTCGTCAACTATGTCGGGCATTGAATATTTAATTTTGATTTGATTGTTTATTTGTCGTCCTTAGATGGAAAAATAATCATCAAAATGGCGTATCAAACATTAACTTTGATACAGTATTAAGGGAGATGTTTGATAACGACAAAAATAATTTCATTCAGTTACTTTAATTCAAATTGTGTCACTCTACTTCACATTATGTTTCTTCTTATTCTTCTTTTAATATGGCTCCACCAATGTTAATCGATGATTTACCAATGTCAAGTATTATAGCCATTATAGTGTATATGCCGATTAATCACTGACTAATCACAATCATCACAGCGCGGACGGGATTAAACTGGATTCCCCATTATGTCACGGCGAGACGCGTGCGTTGGTCGCCATGACATGACGTAGAATCCCATTTGAAATTTTGTTACATTGCCTAAAATTGTGCCGTCAATTTTGCCTTGTCAAATGAAAGTAGTGTTGTCCGATGGGACAAGATGATCAGTGATTGAAAGCGTGGGATTAATTTGGATTTCCCGTCACACTGCGCCGTTAAAATCTATGATTCCTTTTGACATTTCACTGCAGATTCAGCGTTGAAGTTTGCCTAGCAGGTTATAGAATGCAGTAAATACCGAAGTCGGAAGCTCGTTTCACATAACATAAATATGAAAGACACGATTTTTATCGATCCATCTAGCTGGCTCAGCTGATTGGCACTCTCTGTTGTTGCCGACGGATTATACCCACGCGACGCGACTCTAGCTTAGGCGTGTCGTTTGAATTAAATTAATATGAACCATAAAATAATAATGATGATCCGGTAGAGATTTGCATTGAATACACACAAATAATTGATGTTCTTAAAAAACCGGTCAGAACCGTGTCTGATACCTACTATCAACTTCGAGTTTCATAGAATATTTTACTTTTGAATATTCACTTAATTAAAAAAAAACCCTGAAAAATGGCGTATCCGAAGATAAAGAAATTACTGTCAGAACCTTATTAATCAAAACAAGAAACGAATAAATCTGTCGGTCTGTGTTTTCTATAAGTAACTTTATTCGTGTGTGTGTTAAGCTGAATGCAGGCTTTAAATTGGACTGGAGTGAAGATTATCTCTTTGTGATTGATAGGTATAGAACCCCGTCCTTCCGATGGCACGTGACGTCTTTATTCTTCTTTATGCTGTGTCTTTATGGCATTAACTAGTTACTTGTGATTTGGATCACTTGGATGGTTTACTAATTGAAATCTACAAATACAGATGTGATTGTTTGTTTTATTGTACGATAAGAAATTCTAATAATAAGTAGGTATTCAATATATTTTTAACTTGCACTAGAGTAAGCTTAATCATAACAGAAATGTCACACATCCTGTCAAATTTAATTCAAATTCGTTAATCCATTCTTGTTTGAGTAAAATACCAATTTATTTTCACTTGTCTTAGTGTTAAAAATATGATTATTAGTTCTACAAATGTAAAATAGCTTAAAAATGTTAATTTAACGTCTATTAAGAATTTTAATTGACAACTTATTTTAATAAGAAAATATTTAAATTTTGATTTAAAGTTCGTGAGCAGTTCGGTATCCTACTGATTCCAGATCATGCTGCAGTATCAGGTCAAGGTTACCATGTTTTTGTAATTTCATTGAAGTCACAGGATACTAAATTTCGAATCGATCAGACCAGTAGAAGTTCTTCACATCTCTTCAACAACTAGAAAAGAGCTGATAATCTTCAAAAATCTTCAAATGGCTAAAAATCTTAGAAAACAAAAAAACTAAATCGAAATCGGTTCATCCGTTTAGGAGCTACGATGCCACAGACAGAAATAGACACAGATACAATAATACACAAGTTAAACTTATAACACCCCTCTTTTTGCGTTCGGGGGTTAAAAAGACATCCAACCTACAAATTCTAATTACAATTTTTTTTTCACCATTTAAATTTACGAATAAGGATTGAACCCGTGAAAGTCCAAGTCTATCGACTTTTTTTTTCACATACAACTTATCTTTCCAAAGGAAGCGACATACAAAGTAGATAGGTACATAGGTAAACTAGGTTATGTTCGGATGAGGACGGCATAAGCTGGCTTATCCCCAAGGCATTTCATACCGCAAGCTCGCGGTAAAGCCACGAGATCTTGGGGACACTATCCCTTCAAAGTATTTTTAACATGCATAATAGGTACGTCAGTATAGTAACATAGTATAAAGAAAATACAATAGAACGACGCCCTTGGAATTATCTAGACAGTGCACCACGTCGGCCGATTGTAGAATTTGACCATTTCATGATATGATCATCTAATATCTGCCATATCTATACTAATACTAAAAAAGCTGAAGGGTTTGTTTGTTTGTAATTTCTGAAACTACCAGTCGGATTTGAAAGCCCAATTCTTGGGGAAAGTTATATTAGTTAAAACATCACGCTACGATCCAAAATAGCAGAGCAGTAACCATTAACGCGGGTGAAACTGCAAGGCATAGCTAGTCGTTAATAAAATTAACAATTTCAATTTGTAATACCACGCTTGGCCATAGGATTTGTTAAAAGAATGTAAAATTTATTAGCAACTTTTTCATGTTAATTTTTCTTTAAATTTTGTATGAGTTCAACGATATGGCGGATTTTAATTGGTCATCATGAAATGGCTAATTCTACGATAAGGAAACATAAAAATATTTCTTGGTAATTTTCATAAGAATATTTTTAAGAGAAACTGTTATAAAAACTTTAGTAATCCTTAACCCAACTAATATTATTATAAATGAGAATATAAGATTGTTGATCCTTTTTAATCAAAACGGATCGACATGACTTTTTGCACAGAAACTTCAACAGTCTGTTACCGTCAACGCGACGTCATTACTCTGTGGTCAGAACTCTACAACTTTATCCGTAGATTATCCATAAGGATTACCTTCTCATAATATTACTTTGCTCGACTTAATTACGTCGTAGAATGTATAGAATGGATGTAACCTTTTACATTGGGAAGAATATCGCCCGACGGCTAGCCTGTAAGCCGGATTATCTGGAGGTCGACTCATACTGAATTTGGGGATAAAGATTATATGACTACGACTCTCCTATCTTGCTTATCATACTTGCTCTAAAACCGAGAATAAAAGATAAAATAATATGGCGTATATTTTAGTTTAAATATAAGTACAAATTCAGGATCTACGTGATACAATTTTAAAAACTCTAAATATACCTGTTTTATTATTTATTTGTACAAAAAAGTATTTTTCTCGTACATACTTACAAACCCCATTTACCTCCGTAAGGGTTGAATTTCGTCAAATCCTAGATTAAACCCGCAACTAAAGGCTAGTTGAAAATAGAACTCGATCTCAGTATATTTATGATAGCTTGTAGAAGCTGCTCACACGATCTCTAAGTGAAAAAGTTTTTTTTTTCACAGGTTGCCTTACACTTACAGCTTCTTGAATCTGTGTCATCGGCCTCAAGGTACCCCGGGTACTCTTACTTTTAGTCGATGGTATTTGTATCGCAAGTGACCAGTACAAGGTTTTCCATCTAAACATAACCCAACAGAACTGGCCACTCGTTAGGTTGGCCTCATAAATATCATTGGCTAAACGAGGGAGATTATGTTTAGACGCTGGTTACTCTGGAACCGTAACGCAGTTTCGAGAGTTGTACAGCAACCCGTGAAGAAAGAAAGAAAAAGATCGATAGATCATAAATTTTCTAAAAAACTCTAAATACCCATTATTATAATTGAAAGTTTCATCCAAAACTCTTCAGCTGTTTCGTAGCCTATTCTGGACAAACAGCGTATCCCAGTTACATTTGGTATTTATTTTGAATCCCAGACAGACATTTGGATTTTATTTATTTGTAGATATACTCGTATGTGTAAGGTAGGTGTGAGGGTGTGCGGATGTGCGGATCGGGCGGTAATCCGGATGATCTGCACACGGATCAACCTCGTGTCGGCCGGAGATAAAGCTGAGCTCCTCTGCGGCTCCCGATATATATATATATACTAACATATAGCATTGTACAATTTAGCCAGTAAAATATTTCAGATCATGTCGATACTATATTAAGGGGCTGTTCACAATGTCTGACTTTAAACCAGTTTTAAACTAACTCTGACAAAACTAATTTAAAAAATTTCATATAAAATAAACTTTCAGTCTGTGATTTCAGAAAAATACAAATATTATAATATCAAATGTGTTTTTTTTGTCGGTATCAAAAATCTACCTTATATTAATACTGTATCAAAGTTAATGTTTGAAGATTATTTTCCACTCTAATGACGAAAAATAAACAAACAAATCAAAATTTATTTATTTATTTTGTAAATTAATTCTGTTGGAGATCAGTTGAAATAACTGTGCGAAGTATTCGCACGGGTCATCTAGTATAAATATTATATATATACTTATTAAACTTGTAGAATGTTGTCTGTGTCTTTGCTCAGAATATGCTTCAGCGATCATAGTTAAAGAATAGATAAATGATAAAATAATAATGTGCCCATAATATGGTCTATACATTAATTTATGTATCAATATGAAGCATATTTTCTATGATGATTATGTCGTATAAGGTCTAAAACATATAAAAATAAGTTTAATATTCATATATGTCACATAATTTAACTATACAAATAGAAACTACCGTTGATTTTGGCAATAATGTTATGTTATTCAAAACACGTATGTCTTGAGGCACAAAATAAATAATAACTATACATAATACTTTACAATAAAAAAATCTAAATCGGCTTATCTTTATAAAACCGGCTTATTCGTATAAAGTAGAGTCTGCAAAATAACTAGAATTTTTTTATCAACATAAGTTATAAATTTAATTAGTCATGAAATTACCATGGAAACGTAGCTACCATCACGTCTTAATATCATGCGGGGTGGACACTAGAAAAATTCCGTCTTGTCGTCTGGTCATAAATCATTTTTATCAATCTGTCTCCCTCGCACTCATTGGGCTTATGGAACGCCATAGTGATGTGCGTAATAGTAGGTAATGGATATCGATTTTTTGTAACGATGTGATCTTTAACTAGTAGAAAAAACAGTCAGTGATCAGCATGCATGATGAGGGGTACTATGACCCATATACCGCGCGAAACCTGTCGATAATCGTTGGTACATTCCTATTGTTATTTATGACAAAACTTTTATAACGGCAGTACTATAACATTAATCAGGACAGGTGGCAAACATGTCTCCATCTCTACCCTTGCTTACCATTAAAAACTTCTGAAATTAAATTATTCCATCGACACAAAATTAAATTAGTAGTATTATTTTGTTGACCGTACTTACTCAGGTACGATTTGACAAAAAGATATATCTCCGACATCGCCGGGCATAATCCTGCCCATTGTGCAATAGGTAATCGGCACAGATCGCTTGATGCGATCCGAGTGGAAATTAATAATGATTAATAACAGCCGATTAAAGGGAATTAGGTATTAACTCAGCACCGGACGCCTTTGACATCGCTCCGCGCGGATTTAAAAATCTCACCTCTCACAAAGCTTTAACTTGTCTTCAGTTTATCTTTCATGTGTCTTATTTTTATTTTTCACGAAACCGTACCAAGTCTCCCTCTTTTAGTCGATGGTATTTGTGAGGCTCTACCTAACGACTGGCCAGTTCTGTTGAGGTATATTTAGATGGAAAAGCCTTTAAGTATGGTTTATCGGATTATGTACTTAGGTTTTTAATAACAAAAACCCATTGGTACATGACCAGAAACGAACCGTGATCGAAAATAAACTCTTGCCTTCCCTTTAGTCGTTCCTACCGGATAAACTTGTCCTTTGGTTTGATGTGACATTTTCCGACATGAAATTCATTGGGTTTAGTGTTGTAGTAGATGTGCTTGTCACATCACTATTAATAGACCGTAAAATGTACTGAGTAACAATAGAATATATGGTCTGTGACGCGTGGCGTGGGTACAGACGTCTTGATAAACAAGTAACAATAAGATAATAATGTAAATGAAATGTGAACTACCGCACATTCATTATGGCCTAAGACCGCAACAGAGTCGCACATAATCATGTACAGTTAATATAATAAAAGTGTCCCCATACATAATACAGTGTTTGATTCATCACGAAGTCGACGATAATACATGGCGCAGTCGGGGAAGAGCCCAGAGAAAACAATAACAACAAATTATATCATGGAACAAACCACAAGTCATGGCGTGGAGTACAGGATGCCTCCTCCTCTCAACATAGAAGGAGTGGAAGACCAAAGGCCACAATGGCTAAGATTCAAACAAAGTTTTGCCATATTTCTTAGCGCATCAGGACATGACAGGGTATGTGAAAGAAGAAAAGCTGCAATATTCCTCAATGCACTGGGTGAGCAGGCACAGGACTTGTATTTTAATATACTAAAAAAAGAAGACACACAAAAATATGAAGAAATAATAAAAGTATTTGATGACTATTTCAACCCAAAACAAAACCAAGTGATGAGCAGCTACCATTTCAACAAGAGAATGCAACAAGAAGGTGAGAGCTTTGATACCTTCTACAAAGACCTGAAGAAACTGGCAGATTCATGTGAATATGATACACAAACGTCCAGGATGATCCGTGATCGTATAGTCATCGGTATCAGGGAGGTACGGGTCCAGCAGAGATTACTGGAGATACGTGATCTCACCTTGGACAAAGCAGTGGACATTTGCAGATCATCTGAGATGTCAAAGGAACATACAAGAGTTCTGAACCAGATGTCACCATCATCAGTAGCTGTGGAGGCTGTACAATACAGAAGAACTCCAGGTGGAACGGGCAGGGTGCCAAGAGAGCATCAGAGTGCAGTTCCTACTTACAATAAAGATAAGTATTTTAATAAGAATCTTGTAAATAGTCATAATAAGTCAAATAGTTTTTTATGTAAAAAGTGCAACACAACACATATGCCAAGGAGTTGTCCGGCATTTGGAAAAATATGTCACAAATGTAACAAACCTAATCACTATAAAAGTGCATGTAATTTTAAGAAAAATGTTCATAGTGTACATAAAATAAATAATAAAACACAGGAAAATATATTAATAGACACATTGTTCATCTGTGATTCCATAGAAAACAATTTGGAATGGACAGAGTTAATATATGTTGAGCACAAAAGGGTTACTTTTAAAATAGATACAGGGGCTCAAGTTAACATTGTGTCATTAGAGGATTTTAAAAAAATTGTCGATGATGATTACAGAAAAATGTCTGAGACAAAAATAGTATTGGAAGTGTTTGGGGGCACAAAGCTATTTCCAGTAGGGAGGTCATATTTGAACATTAAAAAACATAATAAAGTCATTAGAACTGAGTTTGTCATTGTTAAGGAACGGGTTCGCCCTATATTGGGATTAAAAACTTGCATACAGTTAAACATCATTAAGAATGTGGATAATATGCAGTTGAATACAATAAATAATGTGAATAATAAAAATAACTACAATAAATTAACTGAGGGTACTTGTAATAGAAATAAAATTACTTTATGTTCGGATAAGAACATGTTAGTCAAGAAATATTCTGATATGTTTCAGGGTGTTGGTGAATTTAGTGAGCCGTTGGAGCTACACATCCGTCCAGAGGTGCAGCCTGTTGTGCGACCACCTAGACGAATACCAATTAAGTTACAGTCAAGGCTTCGTAATAAGTTGCAGGACTTGGAGGATCGCCAAATAATAAGTAAGGTAGATCACCCAAAAAATTGGGTTAGTAACTTAGTTGTGATAGAAAAAAAAGACAAATCATTAAGAATTTGTTTAGACCCAAGAGAGTTAAATAAAGTGTTAATAAGAGAACCCATGTTAGTTCCAACATTAGAGGAAATTGTTTCCAAATTAAGTAATAAAAATATATTTTCAGTATTAGATTTAACTGAAGGATTTTATCATATTAAACTGAGTAAAAAATCAAGTGAATTTTGTACATTCAGTACACCATTTGGGTGTTATAAGTTTAATAGATTACCATTTGGGTTATCAATAGCACCAGAAGTGTTTCAAAAATATAATGAAAGGGCTTTTTCAGATATAACCGGGGTACAGGTATATTGTGATGACATTTTGATTTTTGCTAACTCTGAAAGAGAGCATGATGAAATTTTGTTAAAAGTCTTAGAAAGAGCAAAGTTACATAATATTAAATTCAATAAAGAAAAGTTTCAATATAAAATGAAGGAAGTAAAATATTTTGGTCATATATTCTCAGAGAGTGGAATGAAAATTGACAAAAATAGAATAGAAGCAATTAATAATATTAAAACTCCAAAAAACAAAAAAGAATTACAAATATTCTTGGGCATGATAAATTATTTGAGAAAGTTTGTACCTAATATGTCACAAATTTCTCATGATTTGCAATTATTACTTAAAAAAGATTGTAATTGGTTATGGACAGAAGTCCATGAAAAAATTTTTAATAATTTGAAACAGAAAGTTAGTTCTGCTCCAGTTTTACAAAATTTTGACCCTAAAATACCAATTGTTATACAGTGTGATGCTTCACAGTCAGGGTTGGGATGTTGTTTATTACAATGTGGAAAACCAGTTAGTTTTGCCTCAAGAAGTTTAACATCATCAGAAAAAAACTTCTCACAGATAGAAAAAGAACTATTAAGTGTAGTATGGTCAAGTAATAAGTTTCATCACTATATATATGGACAAAAGTGCACTGTTTTGAATGATCATAAACCATTAGAGTCATTGCTAAAAAAACCTATTCAGGAGGTTGCTTCTCCTAGATTACAAAGATTAAAAATGAAGTTATTAAGATATGACATTGAATTTAAGTACTTAAAAGGAAAGTTTATGTATGTAGCGGATTTACTGTCACGGTCACATCCAGATGACACGGATGGTATAGATGACTCATATATGTATGAAGTTGTACATTTAGTGGGTTTGTCTAGTTATATAGAGTGTACAGAGGAAAGAAAACAAGAATTACAATGTGAAACATTAAAAGATATAGAATTAAAACAGTTAATTGAATATAATAAAACAGGTTGGCCCGATAAAATCAATAAGGTGCCAGATTTGTTAAAATATTATTATAAATTTAGGAGTGAGATAACAGTTGATGATAATTTGGTTTTTCTTAACTATAGATTAATAATACCAAAAACTATGAGATATTTTATCATGAAAAAAATACATGAGGGTCATTTAGGTATGAGTAAAATGAAAGAAATAGTTAGAAATAGATTTTATTGGCCTAATATAGATTATCACATTGAAGATTTTGTGAGAAAGTGTGTAATTTGTCAAATGTATCAAAATAACAATGTCAAAGAACATTTATTGTCACATGAGATACCGGATTTGCCTTTCCACAAGTTAGGAGTTGATATAATGGATTTTAAAAATAAAACATATTTAGTCATTTATGATTACTATACAAAGTGGATAGACATAAAATTAATGAGCAGTAAAAGTGCAGGAAATGTAATTAAGCAATTAATAGATATATTTTCAAATTTTGGCATTCCCAGTGAGATCATTTCTGATCATGTACCTTTTGACTCGAAGGAGTGTAGGGATTTTGCTAAAGAATGGGGTTTTAAATTTAAATATACAAGCCCTCGTTATCCACAGTCTAATGGATTAGCAGAGCGTGCAGTACAAATTGCCAAGAAAATGTTGTTAAAATGTTACACTGAAAATAGTGATTATAAGTTAGCATTGTTACAATACAGAGCTTCACCTGTGTCAGGGACAAAGCTTTCTCCAGCTCAACTTATGATGAATAGAAATATTAAAACAAAGTTGCCTATATGTAAAGAATTGTTAAAGCCTAAAATGAATAATAATGTATTTTCACAGTTTAAAAGAACAAATGAAAGGAATGAAATAAATTATAATAAACATGCTAAGTATAAAGCAGAGTTTGAAATAGGTCAAGAGATTTATTTCAAGAAAAACCCTAATGTCAATTTGTGGACTTTGGGTAAGATAGTTAATAAGAATAAGTATAGATCTTATGATGTAATGGATAGTGAAGGTTCTAAGTACACTAGAACTTCATATCATATTAGAGCTAAGTATAATAAATTTGGTGATTTTCCAAGTGCAACAAAGCCTCTCCTCTGGACTGGGGTGAGCTCGAAGGTTCTCTATAAACATAAAATATGTATATAAAATTGTATAATAAGTTTGATTATATAACAGATAACTAGTCTTAAAGTTAGTAAGATATTTAAGTTTTGTTAAAAGGGGAAGAAAATAATACAAGTTGTATTTACTGTGAAATAAATTTAATTTTAAAAAGGGGATGATGTAGTAGATGTGCTTGTCACATCACTATTAATAGACCGTAAAATGTACTGAGTAACAATAGAATATATGGTCTGTGACGCGTGGCGTGGGTACAGACGTCTTGATAAACAAGTAACAATAAGATAATAATGTAAATGAAATGTGAACTACCGCACATTCATTATGGCCTAAGACCGCAACAGAGTCGCACATAATCATGTACAGTTAATATAATAAAAGTGTCCCCATACATAATACAGTGTTTGATTCATCACGAAGTCGACGATAATACAAGTGTATTGCCTTTTGGGTAGCCAAAAAAAAGCTAGGTAAATAAATGTTTATTTAAAAAAATCGTATATGAAAAGATAATAAGCTCGCTATATGTAAACATTATTACAAAATACGGCTTTTTTTTAAAACTTGTTTTTTAATACTAAATATAAATAATAACCTCTACAGTTAGTTTCATATAACTTAGAACACGTGTATAAAATGTTGCATTTGTGTGTGTGTACTTACGCAATGAATGCGCCTTACGGCCAGACGGGATGTCCCGGATTAGATTTAAGGGGTAAAAGAACTAGACAAGGACAGCATGCTTTATTTACAACTTGATAGACAAAGATGGCCGAGAGATTTAAGGATTATGATTCATAAGAGAGGAGAATGAATGGAAAATTATTACGGAGGGGATAAACGACGGGGAATTAAAGGCCGGTACGCTATGGGAAGTGATCATACGCTTTCGATTTATTGCGTAATACTGGATCAAGCCAACGTGAAATTAGTTTTGCAAATAATGCTTTAAGCTACGACGGATTTAGGGATATCTACAGTGGAAGGGAGTCATATTTTGAATGTAAATTTTGAAATAAACAATTTTTCTCAAAAATTTCCTATTTATCTGGCACCAAAGAACAAAGACAGACAAAATATCAATGATTCGAACAAAAAACCTGCATTTTTTGATATAAATATAATTTGACTTGGGATTCAAACCACTAGCTAAACTTGTAAAAGCTGTTTCAGACGAGGCTAGTAATTTAGTCAAGTTGTTTAGTAAATGAGTTAGGAGACTAAATAATAAGTTTATATACATAGAAATTATTTATTAATAAATGCATTTTCAGTGACCTAATAAATAATATTTGTTCCTAAAATAGTAGATCTGTCACCGAAATTGCATCACCAAATAATATTAAAACACTTACCTAAATATTAATCAAGAATTAGGTACTTGGAAATAATATCAAATAATTATATTGGGTTTCAAAACAATAAGTGTCACTAAAACTAAATCACCGAAAAATATAAAAATTGTTTAACCTGCCTAACCTAACCTAACAGGCTATAGTTTTAATTAATATGGTGACTAATATATTTCTTTGGGATAGATATTATAATTAGGTTATTGCAGATTAGTGACACATCTAAACTTAGGTCACAGAAAATATTTTTCTTTTCTTTTTCTTTTGATATATGGCAACATTGCTGTTATCGTCGCAATTCTGCCAATGTCCAGTGTTATTCTTGTGTAATAGTATATGCCGATAAATCGGTAGCTAAGATTATCCTGGCGACTGTGATATGTCTTATTAATCGCTGACTAATCACAACCACAGCGCAGACGGGATTAAACCGGATTCCCTATCACGCCATGACGAGACGCGAGCGTCAGCCGCCATGACCGGATGTGGAATCTCACAGAAAATATTGTTTTCTATTATAATTAGATATTTTTATAGATAAAGGAAAAGTGAATGTTTGAGCATTGCTATGTATAATACGTAGCAAATTGGAAAAATTAATATTTATAAGAGAATCAAATCAAAGAATGTTCTTATTCTACAAAAAATCTTAAAAACACTTAAAAAATAATTAAAAATGCTAAACTGTACAAGACTTACCAGTAATACCTTTATTGAGAAGGTTATTGAAAGCTTCCTTCTTAGGAGAGAGATGAGGAGTATGATGTATTCGTTCATGATGTACTGGCGCCGAAGGTGGACGAGGCACTGTCCGGTCTTCGGGTGGCGATCTTCGTGAAGGTGTTTTACAGCGTACCAAGTCTAAACTCTGTAACAATACAATGTATGTAGAGTTAGATAAGATATTCCAAAAGTCTACCAAAAAACTACCTAACAAACTAATTCTTCTTCTTCTTTTATTATGGCTCCACCAATGTTAATCGGTGATTTGTCAATGTCAAGTTTTATAGTGTTTTTAGCCGATTAATCGGTATTTAAGATAATCCCGCCGACCGTGATATGTCTTATTAGTCGTCGACTAATCATAACCATCACGGCATGGACAGGATTAGACTGGATTCCCCATCACGTCTTCGCGGGCGCGTGCGCTATACACCAATGCGTGACGTGGAATCATCCCTATTAATATAAATGCGAATGTAAGTTTGTTTGTTACGCTTTCACGCAAAAACTACTTAACCGATCATCATGAAACTTTGCACATATATTCTTGGAGGTATTAGAAGTAACATAGGATACTTTTTATTAAAAAAAAAATATTTTTTACGAAAGTTAAAAAAATTGTTTGTCAAAAAATCTCGAAATCTAGCTACTTTAACACCATCCAGGAAAACTATTGATGATATAGAGGTAGTGGTAGTTGGTAGGGGTAGGGGTGGGGGTGGAAATTAGGGGTAGGTATTTGTTGGTAGGGTATATTTTATTTTGTTCGTAAATATCCACGGGCGAAGCCGGGGGCGGAATGCTAGTTGAAAAATAAATCCCTAACAAACTTATTAGACTATATAGTTATAGTATCAATGTGACGATTAATCGGTAGAAGATGATCCCGCTGACTGTGATATGTCTTATTAATCACTGACTAATCACAACAATCACAGCGCGGGCGGGATTAAACCGCATTCCCCATCGACGGAACGCGTGTGTCGGTCACCATGAAATGACGTAGAAAACGAATGGACGCCGTTAGAAATAGAATAAAAATAAAGATTAATAATTATTAATTCTTATTTATGTCGTTTATACAGAACCCTAATCGCAGGTCAGATTGCGTAATACTTGTAATTATTTTATTTGCGTCATTGATTCAGTGTCGTTAGTTGGAGATAAGCTGTCGATTTCTTATTTTACTATTCTCATTACAAGATTAATTTATAACAAAGTCAACTTCATTTAGTAATTATATTTAAGTTTCTTGTTTGTAATGCTTAAATTAACTTACGAAAGATAGGTAGATACAAGATAGATTTGAGTGCACACAGAAGAAATTTCACAGATTTCAATAAGGGGAAAATAAAAAGCACACAAGATAAACAGTTTATGGGTGTGATTCAGGATCGTAGCAAGTGGAGATATTTCGTAGCAGATACTATCTACCCCAAAGCCGAGTTATATTATTTTTATTCAAATTTCCACGCTTATTTTAACTCTACTAGGACATTTCAAGAAAAAAAATTTATTTACTAAGTTCAAATCCTAAACCAATCAATCATTATTAACGTTTTTTAGAGTAATTTCAAGCAAAATATGTAGACACGATTAAAAGTACACACGATCGCATGTATGAAATGTATGATGAATATAAAGGAAGCTAAAGAGTTAGGTATGTCAGGATCGTAGCAAATGTCATTCGATTAACTCTGCCTACCCCTCTTGGGATAAAAGGCGTGATGATAGATAAACACTCTGTCATGGCTACGGATTTTGTTGCGGTTTCCACTATTAGATAGGACGAATATTAAACACTAGCTGTCCGCCCCCGGCTTCGCCCGTGAATATTTTCGAACAAAAAAAACTGCACTACCCCTACCCCTACCCTTACCATTACTCCTACCCCTACCCCTACCCCGACCCCTACCCCGACCCCTACCCCCTACCCCTACCCCTATCCTGTTTCCCACGACTTCGTACGTGTCTATTTCAGAATGTTGGCAAACATACACTTCATACATAGCTTTTGTCATGTTCACCTCTGCCCACCCCGTTCCCGTCGTCATGCCGCGATGGTATATAGCCTATGTTACTCAGGGATAATGTAGCATTCTAATGGTGAAAGAATGATCAAAATCCGTCCAGTAGTTTTTGAGTTTATTCGTAACAAACATACAAACTTTCCTCTTTATAATATTAATATTAGTATAGACGGATCTCTCATGTTTAGGAGCTAAGTATTAACAGTATAATATGTGAATCAAATTGGGGCGAGTTTTCATGGTGTCACGCGTAGGATGTCTAATCTGTCAGATATATAACAAAATGATGTAAAAAAAATTCTAATAGATAAGCCTATTTATGTTACCTACATAAATTGTTGTAAATTCATATTGTACCCGTGCAGAGTCACATTGAACATCCAAAGAGCAATCTCTCAATAACTTGCATATTCTTATTAGTGGCATGTGCATGAAATCAGTGCTTCCATTGTAATTGTTGTAGGTACTGTTCAGTTGGTTATTCTCTCAGCACAGATACGTCTAATATCTTATTGGAATTTGTGATGCCGTTTGACCCCTGTTAACCCAGATTACGCTCCTCGACGCTTGATTCGTCCTCGAGCGCCACTCTGATTGTGTTGTGACACAAACTGTAATGTATTATGTGTTAAGTCTTGCTGCAATCACGGCAATTACAATGGATATGTTCGCCGAACTTTAATTTATTTGTGGGGACGTTAAGAAGCTTGTTTATTGTACTTTGGACGGCTCTTATCATTACCACAATACAAATGGGAACGCAAAAAGACTCATAAATTCCTGTGATAGAGCTCGAACCATGAGAGCATTTCTTTTGATTCTAGTCCACTGGCTGGTTGCTGTCAAATTATTATCAAGTTTAACGCCATTTTGGCGCTATTGGCGGACGAGTGTCCGTGGAACTAAAACTAGTGATATCCGCAAGTCCACATGTTCTGTGTTAATTACACAGACTAAACGCAGTGATTATATACTCTTTGACACAGGCTATATATGGATTAATGCGTCAAAATTAGTTCTCAGGACATTCGTTGACATAGGGGGCGCTTCAAATTGGCACACCTTATTAGCTGTTATTTGTATATAAAAGCCTACCTAGTGGTAATGTACAATATTCAGGTCAGTGTTCGAGTCCCATCAGGTCTGTTTATATGTCTGGTTAAATGTGGACATTGTTGCCAATGCCGTAAGGTATGTGAATACAAATCGCCAACTCTAACAAAACCATGGGGACCACAGAAAATGACAGTTATTATTTAAGAAAAACTAAAAACTGACTAATATGATGCGTTAACTTTTTTTTTAACAAGCCAAATTACATGTCTCTATATGGACACAAAAGTGATATCAACTTATTTAAAAGGGTAAACCAAAGGAAATAAACTAATTTGGTAATAATAATATGAAGAGAGAGTAATGGTTTGTTTGTAGACGTGGATTTCAAAACTACTCCGAGAAAAACTACCTACTTAAGCCATATTTTTTAAGGACAAAGCCGTGGCGAAAAGCTGATTTATGTAAAACTTACACAATGGAAATGTGAAACCTGTGGCCGGATCCTCGTATCAATTTTTTATTGACAATTGTATCATTTTTTTACTTTCACATAAGTCAAATGGTCATCCGAATGATGTAATTTCCTTAGAATTTCATACATTATGATACAACAAATTGTGATAATTTAAAACAAATAAGATAATGTGTATGATCTTAAAAGTTGAACACGTCATTAAACTAGAAGATAACTTTAATATTGTTATATCCAAAAACATATTAAGAGTTATCTTCAAATGTACACAAATCATCGTCTCATATCATATCCTGATAATGCTGTCCGACGTAGAGAAACGTGGACTGACATTTTATTTTTTAAATTATTTTTAGATTAATTCAGTAATTCGAGGCGAAGCATGATAAAGTTATCTGCTAGGCTAGTTCCAGTCAATTTTGCTTAGGTTCCCTGCACTAGGCGACTATGAAAATTTCACACACAAGGGATATTCCATTACCTACATCCGAAAAATTTTGTTTTGTGGAGTATTTTCTGAGTTTATTAATTTAGAATTGTAGAAAGTCCAAATCAACTAGAAGGCGTTTTAATGCATGTTTAAAGTTTTAGATAAAATCATGTATTTAATTAATTGTTCCTTGGTACATATGGGACAGTAGAGTTTCATTCATAAGTTACTAACCTATTTAACAATTAGATAATTCGTATTTCCGGCGTCAATATTTAAATTTAAAAGTGGAATGTGAGAACTTGTGCACGAGTTAATATTTGAATTTTATTAATCATTGTTAATTTAATTTAAATCGATCAAGTTCGAGTCGGTTCGAACATATAAGAATATTAATAATATACATTTTCTATACTTAACATGAAAAATGTATTCGCTTTATTTTATGTATATTCTATCTATCATCACGCCTTTCATCCCAAGAGGGGTAGGCATCTCTCAGGCATTGTCTCAATCGAATGCCATTTGTTACGATCCTGACATACCTCTTTTGCTTCTTTTATCTTCATCATACCTTTCATACACGCTCGTCGATTATGTGTACTTTTAATATTTCCATCGATCAATACATTTTTTATATGTTCAATAAAAGGTCGTCCTCTGCCAGCATTTCCTTTCACTTCAGCCATATAAACCTTTTTAGTCAATCCTTTATTCTTTCAACGTGTCCATACCAGCGTGAACTATTTTTCTTCATTTAATCATAACATCATCTTTCACTCCGCATTCTTCTCCGTTCCGGATGCTGTCAATAGATATAAATTTTTGAGGGTAAAATTTACAAAAACTATAAGATTCTACTTATTTTATAATTTTAGGTAAGAACCTAACAATAAATTGCCAAATTATCACCGACAAAAAGAAAATTCAATTCAAGCGGTAAAACATTGTAGCTATCAGATCATGTTACGTCAAATACACACAAGTATTTAGTTCCAGCTCAGTTTTCTTTAATTCTCAGTATTTTTATAACATAGCTAATCGTTTAATTTTGTTAATAATATAATAAATAATTCAACAGTCTCTTAGATTTAAACTATTAAAAAGAAATATTTTATCCGTAGTATTATTTCCTTAGTGTCAAACACCCTATTATATAATTCAATGTCGCAACCGTTATATGGCAAGTTTCCATTACAAATCTTAAAACAAATCGTCGTTCCTAGAATAAATCGTCACATTAAGGCGTAAACAATACGCAACTTGTTAATTGTTATCTCTAAAGAGTTGTATTGCCACTGAATAACATTATATGCTATTCTAAAATGGATACGATATTCGTACATTTTTTTTTAATAGGTAGAGTTAAGCTATCCAGTTGAGTTTATTTGTAAGAATTAACTTTGAAAAAGTTATTGGATAAAGCATAATTTATAACTAAAACTGAAAAATCTATCAAAATTTTCAGCCAATCTGGGAGCGAAAAGACTCTATCACGTTGACACAGGATATGAGAATTATAGTTCGAATATTTCTATAAAAAATTAACCTTTTATTTGATTATAAACTCATTCATTCATCCACGCAATTATTATTATTTTATTTTGTTCACGGGTTGCCTTACGGCTCCCGAAACCGTGTTATCGATCCCAGGGTACCCAGTGGAAGATCGAGTCTCCCTATTTTAGCCGATGGTATATGTTAGGCTATACCTAACGAGTGGCCAGTTCTTTTGAGGAAGGTATATTTAGATGTAAAGGTTTGTCGAATTATTTTTCCATAATTGAATAAATTATCTGAATAAAAAAGGTGCGTCGGTGGCCGAGTAGTTAAGACGTCTGGTATTAACTAGACAGACCACGGGATCAATCCCGGATCCCGGCCATGTACCAATTTTATGTACATAATCCGACAAACCACACTTAGAGGCTTTTCCATCTATAGAAAGAACTGACCACTCGTTAGGTATAGCCTCACAAATACCATCGGGTAAACAGGGAGAGTTGGTCTGATACCCTGGCAATCCGTGAAGAAAGAAAAATATATATTTACCACATCCAAGTAGTATTTCTTAGTAAGGCAATGTAATTATTAAAATACGGAGGCACGCTATAATCGGGTCGACACACAAACATCTCCGAAAGTACAAGATAGTTGAGTTTGCGATGGCATTACAATTGTTGTCTATCAAGTGCTGAGCTCTGATTAATTTATGCGACGTACTTAGTTCACTTCAACATCTAGTATTTGTTCTTCATCAAGGCTTATCTTTTAATTCTCCAACTGTCAACTCGTTTCGTGGAGGGCATAGAAAACGTAAATACAGTGGTTTTCCCAAAGTCTTGGCTTAGTTGGAACTAATTACATATTTAATATTTAGTTCCGACTTCTAATATTGTTTGTTCATGTTTATTGCCTTGTTAGATGCTTCTATTGTAATTATTACGCCTTAATTTATTTTGGGTAGGCAGATAGTGAACATATCCAATCTCTACGATATTACCTATATCTAACTTTCGCTTCACTTCAATCCATTATAATATCTTTTTTCATGAAAAATCTTCTAAATAAACCAGGGAATAGTGGCAAGAATACTGGCTGCATTTCCCCGTTGATGGTTTTTTTCTTCTTGTTCTTGGATGCTCTTTTTCAAAGTGGCACTAATTTGTGAATATTTTTTAGGGTGCCTTATAGATCAACTTTTTCAATCACATATCTAAATATATAAACTATCGTGTCGCTGATTGAGTGACAACCAACGCACAGCCTAATCCACTGAAGATATAAATATGAAAATTGGAAGGTATATTGCTTAGGGGGTGTAGAGGTGGACTAAGAAATATTTTTTAGAAAATCAACCCCTAAGCGGGTGAAATGGGGTGTAAAGTACGAAGTCGCGGTTAGTTCCATATACAACAACGCTATCTAATGTTATATGTCTTCGGATGGGATGGGATAGAAATATTTGCAATTTTTGTAACCAACCAACTAACAAAATTGTTTAGTCCAGATATCCTGGATTCGATGGTGCGGAAGCCTCTGCGATAATTTCCTCTATTTGGGATTTGAATCCGACACAGTCTGCTAAACATATCACTGAATATTTACTGGCAGTTTTTATTATTAATTAATCTTAGTTTAAATAAATGTTACGTTAAACGTATGATGACTCTTTATATTTTTATCATTTAAGAAGATACCGGACTTAACAATAATTAGTATACCTACATTGTATCCAAAGATAAACGACAAACTACAGATCTTGTACATGCTACTAGCTTTTGCTCGCGGTTTCTTATGGAATAGTTTAATCAACGTATACAAAAAATAGAGTAGAGAGTTTTGTCATCAAATGACATTGTGATGTCACATAGTTTGGCAAAATTATATATATAAAAATAAACCTTTGTTGGTGTGTTTGTCCCATATAGACTCAAAACTACTGGACCGATTTTGTTATTGTTTACATGATCAGATAGATTAATTCACTAGGAAGGTTTAGGTGTATAAAACATCACGCTACGTCTTTTGGGACCCGAGCAGTAAGCAATAATCAATGTTCCTTATTTGACGAAAGTAATCCAGGTGCATTATTATTTTACACCTGGATTAATTTTTACATTCGTAATCTATATCTAGTCTATTGAACCGGTATTTGGAATGGGGGGAATTGTTATCACACAATACAAAACACACCTACACGGCTATTACACTTTGCGATGTCGCCAAAGACACCATGTAACAGTGTCTACTTTTTGACGGTTGTCCATATTTAACAGAACAGGTGACAATTATTCAGCTATTTCGGCGTAATTGAGAAGCAAAGGTACAAAATTTTGCAATATTTACCTACAACATAACTTAGAGCTACTTTAAAAAAATCACACACACTGTCTTTTTATTAAGATCCTACAGAAGATTTAATCCTTTTTTTATGTAACTTTTCATGAGCACCTAATTATATTCTAATTAGAAACAAAATAGGTTTATTTTATCACTTTATTATGGAAATTTAATTTTGTAAATCGTTAAACAATGTTTACATAATTAAGTTTCAAGTTCAAGTTTCATCAAAATTCATTCAGCCGTTTTGAAGCAATACTAGAATAAGCATATTCCATGTCTAAATACCCACTTTAAACGATCTCTGAACGTTTCATCAAAATCAATCCAGCCGTTTCAGAGTTCAGTCTGCATAATTTGTTTGTTCGTATTCTATAGACTCAAAACTACTGGACCGATTTGAAAAAATATTTTTGCATTTGATAGCCCAATTCTTGTGGAAGGTTATGGAGGAATTGTATTCCGAATACAACGCGTACAAAGTAGCGGGCAATCAGCTAGTAATAACAGCGTCAAAAGAAGTTTAAGATGATTGTTTTTATTTTATTAATTTACCCTGCGTATTTCATTCTCCGACTCTCATGAATGTCCCATTAATTACATAGTAACAAACAAAAGTTACTGATTATAAAAAAAACGGCTAAGTGCGAGTCGGACTCGCACACGAGTGGTTCCGTGCACTCAATAGTATGCACTAAGGTCAGACCAAGTTTGACGCCTCTGTATGGCAAATTATTATTTGTTGTTTTAATTAAGAGTATATGCATAATAATTATACTATAATTATACTCGAGCAAAAACGCCGATAAACTGTGCTATTCTGTAATAATTCCAATCGATTGACGTTTGGAATTATTGCAATCAACATGGCGTCAGTTGTAATTTTTGACAGATTGTTATTCTCAGTGAGACTCTATTGGAATTATCAATTGGAATTTTATTTCAATTATTGAAATTTTTGACAACAGCGTTTTGTGCATTGTGTTCATTGCAATTTTGTATAAACTTTAAGATTTTATATTTAATATGGCCCAATAATATGCAGCTTAGTTTTAATATTTAACTTTAGAGAAGAATTAAGCTAAATACACATATTCAAATTTTTTAAATTAATTATAAGAAGAATAATATATAAAATACTAACATTTTTTCACACAAAAATATATAAATACATATTCGCATAAAACTTAATACTTATAGAAAATAACTAATTTAAAAAAAACAATGGATTTTGATGAAAATTGGAGGATAAATAATTTATGTCCTGGATTAAAACATACGCATTTTTATCTCAGAAAAGAGGACAAGGGATTACTTCTATTATTTTGTTCTATTTCCATGCTGGTGACACCGCGAGGCAAAAGCTAGTATTTATTCCTCTTTGTTACGTCGTACCTGTGGCTTTTTGTTTACTTGTCCCTTTCACAGCATAATAAACTAAAGAGTTGGCTAAAAAAGACTAGCATCCAAGCCATTAATATAATTATAAACAAAATAATGCAATGGCGTGAAGTTGGCGCTTGGGATTTTGCGACAACAAGGCAATAGTTCTTTCAGAATAACCAAATCAGACACTATTGGATAAGGATTGCATTGCTTAAAAACAGCAATTATTGTAATTGAAATTATTGCAATAGTGTTGGAATTTTGCAGAATAGCAGCCAAAAGCACGTTTCTTGTATGGGAACCAAATTTAATTTTTAAGTTTATTATTTGACTACTCTTTGAAAGTGTCTATACCTATTACGGTTCTAAAGATACAGCCCTGTGACAGACAGACAGACAGCGGAGGCTTAGTAATAGGGTTTCCGTTGGCACCCTTTGGATACGAAACCCTAAAATACACGAGCATAACCTATAACGTCAGATGAATCAAACAGTAAAGTTCGAAGACAAAACTGTTGTAAAAAACCCTGATAGCTGCCACGAGTAAGAGATAAGAGGTTAAACCGAGTGTCAAATTAGACGCTCCAATTCATTTAAAAACATCTGGGATTTGTTTATTGTGACATTTTTTTTCTAGTACCTTATCACAACTTCTGTGTGCTGAGTACGTGATCCAACCGTCTGATTCAATAGAAAACGATTTTTTCTCTCAATGTTAACCAATTTGCCCGTAGCCGCACTCACGCTGTTAACTCCGTTATAAACGCAAGGTCTAATAATAAATGACTAGATCCTGCCAATGGATTTGTCTGTATAATTTTGAAATCACTGCTCGTCATATCTCATCACTTTAACATTTTTTTTTATTTATCTTCGAAACAAACTATTTTAGGCGTTTCAGATATTTAGATATTGGTATGAAATTTAAAGACATAAATATCGAAAGAATCCTAAGCGTGTTTTTTAAGGATGCTGTAGGTAGAGATATTTTACTCATCTATATAAATAAAAATTAAATGCTGTTCGTTGGTAAGCTTTTAGGGAAAGAAAAATTGAAAAAGTTGCCCGAAAAATTGAAAAATTAAAAAAAAAATGAAATTGCTTTTTTTTATGAGATATTTGTATGATCTCAAGACTGTAATAGAGGATGAAAGTTAATATGGGCGAAAATTAAAATGTTGACCAAATCTATAAAACTACCGTGTGGCCGACTGACTGACTGACAATCACCGCACAGCCTAAACCACTGAAGACATAAATATGAAAAATGATTAAGAAAATATTTTTCAAAAATCAACCCCTAAGGCGGTGAAATGGGGTGTAAACATTGTATCCCTAATACAACGCGTACCAAGTGTTAATTAAAAATATAATTACTCGAAAACTATTGGATCGATTAGTTCATCGATTTGACACATTACTGGGTAGGTTTAGAATGAAGAAAATTAAGGTTCCGTTACATTAGATTAAAAAAATCTACAGGTGAAGCCGCGTCGTATAGCTAGTAGTTAACAATCATCATTATTTACATAAAAATGTGTACCATAAAATTGTTTTTGACATAATACACTATGGTGTCGTGTTACTTCAAAGAAAAAACATCTCCATTCTGATAAAAATGATATGGCGAACGTTGAGGTCAAATGAAGTTAAAATTAAAGATTAATTAGTACTATAACGTCATTTGCCAAACTTTGATTAATTTAGTTTCATTATTGGACGTCAACAATTTATTGTCAATTAAACAAATCGCATTAATTTAAAACTTGTTGCGATATTAAATTAACATCAATGTAATATTGGCGGTTTTCGCGTAATTTTTTTTTAAATCTTTTAATTTTTCATAGGATATATCCAGCAAACCAAAACAATTCAGTATATTTACATAAAAAATAACAATACATTATGTTGTTTTTGCCATTTCAGATGTAGAATCTGTCAAATATGCTCTGAAGTAAATTCGTCTTATTGATCGATACTTTCTCATAAATGACTCCCTTTTTGTACTTATTGTAAAAAATAATCGTGCTGCTAGAGGTTTAAAAGAAAAAAGATCCTTTAGATATTTATGGAAAAGTTTTCTATTAGTCACAAAAAGGCTGTGCGGGCTGTGCCTAATTCCACATTAATTTAGTAAGCAATACAGAATAAGATGACAATATCCCTACTTTAAGAGGCGACTATATAAGATAACACACTACCACAGAACATTATAAAGAACAATAGAAGTAGTAAGTGGGTGTGCCCGCGTAACACAATATATTCCCTGCAGCGTACATCTTAAAAAAAATCATCTGAAAATTAACCCAATAAATTAGAACACATACAATTTGTGCCATATTTCAGTGCAAAAATGATAACCATTCTAAAATAAAATAAAAATAACTAAAATACAGTTAATTTTCTCTCACATTTCATTAATACTTATATACTTAATGTGGCACTAATATATTTATACTAGGTGAGAGCTGGTGCCTGAAGTTGAGCAAAAAACCTGTATCTTAGGTCACCAGGTTCACTCTCCGGTACGGAGTCCGGAGTCATAACTCATTTGCTATATAAGCTAATCATCAGATATAAGAAGGTTCATACAGGCAGATACATAAATGTTATAAAAACAAATAAGTAGTGAAAACTGATTCAACAATCTGATATACAATATGCTAGGATATAAAGGTAGCGTAATATAACTGAAAAACAAAAAAATCTACTTTTAGTATAATAAAAAATGCCAATTTCCTGTCAAAAATACTGATTGCACAGCAAAATACTTACCTCAAAATATTATATCGTATTCCACTACCTGTCCAGGGTGGGTTTATGTGCGATTATAAAAAAACCCTAACCTACATCTCGTGCCATCAGGCCATCAGGGTCATACTTTCAATGATTTATTTGTTGTGCAATAAAAAATATCCATATTTAATAAGACTAGTACCAAAATTTGGTTACACCGGTTTTCATATAAATATGCAAATTTTTATAATGTTCTGTGTACACTAACAAGTATGCCCATAAAATTGTTATATACGGAACCCTAATAAAGATTATCAGGACCATTAAATAAGTTCTCATTAAACCCAGTTTAAATAAAGAAACATAAAATAACGTTTAAAATAAAATATTTACTCACACCGCCGTAACTACCTCAGACTAGTGCCTGCATCTCTAAATCCTATAATCCACCGCTACGTCCTATATTTACATCTAAAATTTCAAGTATATCAAGGAGCTAAGGATATGATATGAAGGTTCTTGTGTTGGTATGAAGTAGTTTATTGCCCATTTGTGTGACAGAGAAATTGTGAAAGTGTTAGATTTTTTTAAACTGGCATCTCGATAAAATCTTAATCGGCAAAAAAACACAAAGCACACTTGTTTAGCCTTAATAAAATGTTGGACACCTTAGCGTAAATAGTAGAATAATAAATCAATAGATATTTTATTGTATTTCTCCAGATATTTGCGACGTAGGTATTTTTTAAGGTGACTTTGGCATAGAAAATGGAACCAATGAATTATTTATTATCGGCCTTATTTCCATTTATAATTAGTTACTACTTAAAGAAGTCCGAACAAATTTACACCAAAATCTTTAGTTTTAGTAATAGGTATTTAGCAAGTGTCCAATCCAAGGAAGATTTGCCAGGTTGAATGAATAACAATCGTAAACTTTCCACTGCCCAGTGTGATAAACCTAGAGATATGCTTATTGGGTCAAATTAATGTAATAATGTATTAGTATTATTATAGTATTGTTTGAAATTGAAATCATTTAACTCGAAAATAAATATACAGAAATAAAACTTCTTAAACCTATTTATGATCGACCATGATCCAACTTAGAATTTTGTAAGTAAATAAGTATGTAGGTAACATAATTTGAAAATGGTTTAAATTTTATAACTCACTTACACTTTCTTTGCACTTTTTTTCACGGCTTACCTTACCGCTACCGGAACAGTGTAATCGGTCACAGGAAGACCAAGGCCTTGTGAGTTGTGAGGCCTATGCCGAAAGGCGAACGGAATTACCACTTAACAATGTCTGCATTGTATATTGTTGACTTTAAATTCGGAAATAAAGGCTTTTAGTGTTATTATTGCTATTTGTGAATCTATACCTAACGAGTGGCCAGTTCTCTTGAGGTATATTTAGATGTCGGTTATTGGTAGGTAATATTTTATAGATCGTTGATTTACGAATTTTTATGATACTTCAAATTAGAAGTTATTATTAACAGAACTTGGCCACTCGTTAGGTATAGCCTCTCACAAATACCATCGGCTGAACGAGGGAGACTTGGTCTTCCGCTGGGTAACACGGTTTCGGGAGCTGTAAGGCAAACCGTGAAGAAAGTAAAAACTTTTTGTAATTTGTGTTGCCTACATTAAATATTTAATTTATTTTTTAAATAATAAATATTTCAAAAACACTGTATCTTTGTTTAATGTTTACATGAAAACTGAACATTTTCTCACGTGCAGCAAATTAAGCGAGCGAGTGAACCTCAACTTGCAGCATCGATATTCGGTTTAAACGAATTTAGAGCGAGGTATGAGCAATCAATTAGCACATCTACGCTACAACGTCGTAATTAGAGTACATTTGCACTATTTTTGGATGGGATAAACACAGGCGGGCATATTGTCCAGCAGCCAAATTGGTAACAAATTGTTTCAGCCCGGCCTCAAAGTGCTAACTTAATTTGTTCGGCTTTCGCTAACACGTGAGTAATCAGTGGGAAATCGCCTCAACTTTTCTTACGGCTGCTTCTATGTTCCGTTACTCTTGACAAATATTGTCTACTTTGCATCATAAAACATTTAAAAACGTATCTACGAAAATTCTTAAAATCAAATTAAATTACGATAATTCTGTAAAATTTTAAATGTCACGAATACCTAAAGATACACTAAATCTTTATCTATAGAATGTACTAAACGAAAACAGGGTTAATTGTGGTTCAAATATCTCTACATAACTTTCATCATACAAAAATAACATGATACTAAAATATATTCGTAAAATACCTACTCAAAATAATTTCAACAAGTCTCGGAATCTTTTTCAATAATTTTGTAATGAAATAAGGTTTAAATTACATTGATACATTTCTTTTATAAAATACAACTGTGTTTGTGAGCTGTGTACTTTTAAGGCACAATAATAATAGAAGAGAGTCATATTAAATGGTCAGAAATTGCCGATTCTTCCAAAAATAAAAGGAGAACAGTATGTTTTTATTTATAAAATTAAAGAAAATGAACTATATCCATATTTCCTGTTACAAAATGTATTATTGTTTTGATAAAAAAAATAAATCTCAGTCGTAATATGCACTGTCGACGGCTTAGCTGATAACGAAGGAATTAGAATGCTTGCTTATCAGAGGCTAGTCATATCTTAATATGCCAACTATCTGTATGAAGATTATTTTAATCTAACCCCGCTGGTTTGACGACTACATTTACCGCGATTATCGTCGTATTTATATATTTTTATCGGATATTTAGATTTCTAGAGATTAATTTGAAATATTTGCTTGTTTCAACGATTCATGTCCGTTTCTGTTCACAGTTTTGGAATATATTTTTCTTGGAAGAGAGAAAGTTTTATTGTGCCTATTGATTCATAGATAAAGTTTACAGAGCTTACGCGGTCTCGACAAAAGGTTGCACAGAATTTATATTACCCTTAAAACCTCTGTATATACCCCTCATAAAAGTGTTTGTTTTCATATTGCACTTACAGCTTTTGAACTATGTTTGAACACCGCAAATAACTTTCTACATGACAGACTATAAAAAACCGGGCAACTGCGAGTTGGACAAAGGGATCCGTAGACTCAATAGTATGCACTAAGTTTGACGCCCCTGTATAGCGCAGGAACAAATTAGCGCGAGTCCGGCTCACACTTGGCCGCATTATAGTTTTTCATTTTTATTATTTGTTGTTATAGCGGCCATAGTAATAAACACTCTATGAAAATTTCAAGTTTCCACCTATTACGGTTCAAAATATCTGTTATGACAGACGGTTAGTAAAAAAACACTTTTTTAATTGGGGGTTTCCCTTTAATTTTTAACTTTATTTTATTTTTATTATTTTGTTGTTGTAGTGAAAATTTCAAATGTTACCTATTACGTTTCAAACCATACAGCCGCACTGTGATATAAAATTTATCACATACTTCTTAATATACTAAGGTGTTGTTGGGATATTTATAATAAATAAAGAAATAAATAAGTTGCATAGAAAGAAAAGTAAGTATTATTTGGATAACTTAAATTAGAAAGATAAACTTTTTTTAACAAAAACAAGCTTTTATATTTATAAATACGAACTAAAAAGTTAAAAATAAGCCATTTATTACATTTTAACCTTTACAGTGTCAAGATTTTAAATAAAAGCGTGTTACATTTAACAGCAGGAGAGAAAGGGAGGATGTAATGTAACACGCTTTTATATAAAAAAATTCTAACAGCTTGTTTTTTATTTTTTATCAATAGTTTGTTTTTAAATATTTTATTTTACATTTATTTTTTTTTGTATAATGGCAAAAACTAGAGTAGGTACTTGTGAAGACAAATCAAACGAGCACAAACTCGATAAGGTTACGTTACAGAGTTCCTGTGGCCACCTTCCGACTCCATCATCATCATCAGACCAGCTAAGACATCATTATAATATTGCATTGTCATCCGATTTACTTTACATATATGTATGCTAAATTTCAGCTCAATGGAACACCGAGAAATGTTTAAAAAAATTGTAAGATTTGAAAAGTTCGTTTGTAAATGTTTCTTCTCTTACTGTCCTCATTTCATTTTGAATCGTTTGTTTATTTTTCGTCATTAGAAGGAAAAATAATTTTCAAAATGGCATATCAAACATTAATTTTGATACAGTATTAAGCGAGATATTTGATATCGACAAAAAGCACCTTTGAGAAAGAATATAGAGATAATACCTACTCAACAATACCTTAGATGGATCATAGTTTTTATAGAGTATTAAACCTAAAATAATATAGTCTTTACCACCAAAGAAGTTAAAAATAATGTAGGCACTCAACCAAGCATGTATATTTTGCATGATCGGCCGTCTTATAGATTAGTACACGCCTCTCAAGATTATAGCACTCGAGTTATGAGTTTATCTGTAATCTGATTCGCTAGTTACCAGCTTGATAATCATAAATTAATTAACGATAATCAACGCGGTAAACGCGCGAGTATTATGTTTAAATGGAATAACCCGCTCGACGCGAGTAATTAAAGAGATGATTGCTGCGTGTTAAACATGATGCACTTTCAGTGAGTTGTCAGTTTTTTTATACAGACTCTTAAGTATAATGTTGTTGACGGAATAAAAAACCAGCCATATGCGAGTCGGACTCACGCACGAAGGGTTCTGTACCATAATCTATAAAAACGGCAAAAAAAATCACGTTTATTGTATGGGAGCCCCCTTAAATATTTATTTTATTCTGTTTTTTAGTATTTACTGTTATAGCGGCAACAGAAATACATCATCTGCGAAAATTTCAACTGTCCAACTATCACGGTTCATGAGATACAGCCTGGTGACTGGTGACAGACGGACAGACGGACAGCGGAGTCTTAGTATTAGGGTTTCCGTTTTTACAGAAGGTCTGTGGTTTTTACCCTTTGGGTACGGAATCCTAAAAACCTTTCATCACGGCTTTTGTACCTTTGAAGCGTGGCCAGAGACACTGGTATTAAAGTCCGCATTAGCGTGTTCTTATATAAAACAGGTGGAAAGTATGTTGCTGAAATTTTAATGGGGCTAATATTATCACTTCTTAAATATAACTTTTAATAGATTTTACATGTCCTCCGAAGCAAAAAGTTGGAGTGATTATTGAATCCGGGACCTAAATTTTCAAGTCTAAAGCTCTTATCGAAGATATTAGTAACAGGAATAAAATAAAATTCAATGAAATATATCACAAACGTAAAATTAGCATATAAATTTAATAAATAAGTTGCAGAAAGACAGGAAGTTGAGAATGGCACACTCATCGCCATAGTATTAACAACACGCTAGACACATTAGGCGCCTAGATTATTTTAGGACACCGGCACAGTATGAAAAACGCTTCAATCGAGCCGCGATCGGACGACAATCACGAGTCCACATTAGATATTGTTAACAAAACTTCCTCTTCATTTAATATGCATCAGGACATAAAAGATTCGTACGTGAGCCCGCGCCGCGACCCGCGTTTCGCATGCGCGACGCATCCGTGCAAAATTTAGGCGGGATGCGTTTATTGACGTAACATTGTAGTCAAGAAAGTTAGCTTTTTAAATATAGACCTCTCTGTCTCACCTGCATTGAACCTACTTAGAGTGAAGCAAAATAAACACATGCGCAAACGCAGACAGCATTCGGTAAAGCGGTTTCGAAGACCGCCGAGGCGCATTCCCATGCAAGGAATGCCCTCGGGAGCTATGTCGGCAATTTAAATATTACGGCTACTCAAAAACGTGAGATTTTAGTAGCAAGAAAATCGGTGTGGGCCCTGCCTCGAAGAAATTGCGTTGCGCCGAATCCATTGGAAAAAATATAATGAAACGGCGACATTTTTTCGTAATTAAATTGTAGCTTTTTGCGGCCGTCTCGTGCGCTAAATATAATTAATAATTAGCGTTTTAATTGGTCCGGGACATCTGAATTTAATTTGGAGATATACCTGGGACTTTTGAGGCACGGGCATTCTGTATATGACCTGAGATTATGAGCCATTATAAATTCCAAGGCAAAACTTTTATAATAACAACATTGATGTAGCGCATATTTGATGAACGATATTGTTACGGGAAATAAATAAATTGTTGATTTAAAGAGTTCCCAGTGATGGGTTCCTAAAAATATTCAAGTACACGCGCGCGTCACACTCCGAATTTTGCAGTAGCGTTTGATGCGCCCGCGTCGATTCCGGCAAATCCGTCCCGTCGGAAGTGCGTGGCTGGCGCTTGTCCTCCCGTCGATGTGTGCACTGATATGCCCACCCGGAGTCGATGACCGCTGTCCGTCTATCTGAATTCCCTACTGGGCTACGAACACTTTCATTGAACAAATCATTAACCGACCTCATTAAAAATCTCAAGAGCTTTGAATATTCATTCATTCAACAATCGATATCGATTAAAGTTCCAACAATACCATAGAAACGTGGTACTATTTTGAATAACATCGATAAGATTTCTAAGTAGTCGATAAAGCCACACTGTTGTTGCTTATTCGGCCAGACAATGCAGTTATTATTCGGCAGTTCAAGTTCTAAGTAAAGTGCATTATAATTCGCATACGTTCGACGTATCCGTCTGCATGCCCTTGTTCAGAAGCTATTAAAATTTTGAACACTTAATTTTATTACGATTCTAGATTTCCTCATATAGCGGGTACTACATTTGAATTAATAAAAGCTACCATATACTTACAGGGGCGAAGAGTTCTTATAACCAGATCTGAACAGAACCTGATTTCATTTGGTATGATCGTTAAAGTTTTTTAGAAGCAAGTATGAAATCGCTGCGGAAATTCAACTCTAATTTTCGACATTACATTTATGTACGTACATTAACATAAATACCTACTGATTCTCGTACACACAATCGCCGAGCATGTATGAAAGGTATGATGAATATAAAATAAGCGAAAGAGGTATATCAGGTTATATATAGATATAGCCTCACAAATACCATCGGCTAAACGTGGGAGACTAGGTCTTCCGCTGGGTACCCTGGAACCGTAACACGGTTTCAGGAGCTGTAAGGCGACTCGTGAAGAAAGAAGAAAAAAAAAAAGGTATATCAGGATCGTAGCAAAGGGCATTCGGTTGTCTCTGCCTACCCATTTTAGGATGTAAGGCGTGATGATAGATATATAGATGATTTTCAGGGGATTTAGATGGGATAGGAGATAAAGACAAAAATATTGTCACAGTTAATGCAAATATTATTCGAAAACAAATATTTCTGTCAATATCACAAATACTGAAATTATCTTAAAATCTGTCTTAACCAGTAAGTTCATTTGTCTGTTTATGGTTTTAACGAAATTACTCTTTGTAGTTACAGTATAATGTTTTACCTGACTTTTACAGCGTACAAACAATGAAATAATAGAAAAACATTTATTAGTTGATGACAAATTTTAAGCAAGATCACTATTATCTATCCTGTTAACGGTAAAATTTTAAATTGTAGAGAATGGTGCAGTAGAAGACTTCTAAACCTTTTTGCCGGTATAAATTGAGGGCAAAATGGGAAAAAGTTTTAAAAACGCAATTTTTGTAAATGAAACATTTCTTAGAAATGAAATGGTTTGAAATGTTTGATGTAACCGAAAGAGAGCCATTTTTTATTTATTTCCCGACACCCAAGCTTAAAATTAAAACAGAGACGAAGAATCTTTACGAATTATAAAATAACTCTAGTTTTGTTTCTAGATCAAAACGTTTCCATTTATTTCCAAGTATTTTTCAATCTACTATATAAAAAGAGAAGTTCCGATTCACTGATCATCAACGCCCAGCCCAAACCCTTGGACTTAGGAAGCTGACATTTTGCACAGAGGTTCCCTTTATTATGTAGCCAAGGAATAAGGAAGGAAATTTCGATATTCAACCCCTAAGGGGGTCAAATGGGGTAAATACGTTTGTATGTAAAATCTTATTTCCTGCGTGAATCAACTTGAAACTTGGTACAAATATTTTTCAATACAAATAATAAATAAATATTTCTGGATTTTAAAAACAACCCTTAACTTGAGGTGCAACGGGGTGTATAAGTTTGTATAGGGAAATCGTATTACCTGCGTTGTTCAACTTGAAACTTGGTACAAATTTTCTTCAAAACAAATAATAAAACACGTATTTTTGGATTTTTAAAGACGACCCTTAAGGAGGGGTGCAACGGGGTGTAGAAGTTTGTATAGGGAAATCGTGTAGGTATCACCTTGAAACTTGGTACAAATATTCTACAAAACAAATAATGAAGCACGTATTTTTGGATTATAAAACACGACCCTTACGGAGGGGTGAAAAGGGGTGTAGAAGTTTGTATAGGGAAATCGTATTGCCTGCGTGTATTAACTTGAAACTTGGTACAATCATTCTTCAAAACAAATAATAAAACACGTATTTTTGGATTTTTAGAAACGACCCTTAAGGAGGGGTGCAGCAGGATGTAGTAGTTTGTATAGGGAAATCGTGTAGGTATCAACTTGAAACTTGGTACAAAAATTCTTCAAAACAAATAATAAAACACGTATTTTGGATTTTTAAAAACTACCCTTACGGAGGGGTGCAACGGGGTGTAGAAATTTGTATAGGGAAATCGTGTAGGTATCAACTTGAAACTTGGTACAAAAATTCTTCAAAACAAATAATAAAACACGTATTTTTGGATTTTTAAAAACTACCCTTACGGAGGGGTGCAACGGGGTGTAGAAGTTTGTATAGGGAAATCGTGTAGGTATCAACTTGAAACTTGGTACAAAAATTCTTCAAAACAAATAATAAAACACGTATTTTTGGATTTTTAAAAACTACCCTTACGGAGGGGTGCAACGGGGTGTAGAAATTTGTATAGGGAAATCGTGTAGGTATCAACTTGAAACTTGGTACAAATATTCTTCAAAACAAATAATAAAACACGTATTTTTGTATTTTTAGAAACTACCCTTAATGAAGGGTGAAAAGGGGTGTAGAAATTTGTATAGGGAAATCGTATTGCCTGCGTGTATTAACTTGAAACTTGGTACAATCATTCTTCAAAACAAATAATAAAACACGTATTTTTGGATTTTTAGAAACGACCCTTAAGGAGGGGTGCAGCAGGATGTAGAAGTTTGTATAGGGAAATCGTGTAGGTATCAACTTGAAACTTGGTACAAAAATTCTTCAAAACAAATAATAAAACACGTATTTTTGGATTTTTAAAAACTACCCTTACGGAGGGGTGCAACGGGGTGTAGAAATTTGTATAGGGAAATCGTGTAGGTATCAACTTGAAACTTGGTACAAATATTCTTCAAAACAAATAATAAAACACGTATTTTTGTATTTTTAGAAACTACCCTTAATGAGGGGTGCAACGTGGTGTAGAAGTTTGTATAGGGAAATCGTGTAGGTATCAATTTGAAAATTGGTACAAATATTCTTCAAAACAAATAATAAAACACGTATTTTTGGATTTTTAGAAACTACCCTTAATGAGGGGTGCAACGTGGTGTAGAAGTTTGTATAGGGAAATCGTGTAGGTATCAACTTGAAACTTGGTACAAATATTCTTCAAAACAAATAATAAAACACGTATTTTAGGATTTTTAAAAACGACCCTTAAGGAGGGGTGCAACGGGGTGTAAAATTTTGTATACGGAAATCGTATTACATGCGTGTATTAACTTGAAACTTGGTACAAATATTGTTCAAAACAAATAATAAAACACGTATTTTTGGATTTAAAAAAATAAAAATAAAAATAAAGGAGGGATGCAACGGGGTGTAAAATTTTGTATGGGGAAAAATGTTGTTTTGGTCGAATCTACTTGAAACTTAGCTAGAGAACATAGGAGTTGACCTAAAAGATTTTTTTAAACAACCCTTAAGAAATTGTTAACTTGGGCATGGGGGAAATATTTTTACGGACTGGGAAAATATTAATTTATAGGTAGGTACCGAATTTATACTTTTTTGAAGTTCTGACTGACGAGGAATTTACGGAGGTAAAAGATAAAATTAAAGGAAATCTCTGCGTATTTACATAAATTAAGTCATTATTCCTAATTCTACGCGAACGAAGTCGCGGGCAAAAGCTAGTTTTTGATAATACTGCCATTAAACTTTAAGTAATCTAAAGTTGAAATTATCTAAGCATCACATGTTTATTTAATTGCTTTATTTATTGTAAATAATTATAGAAACTATAACCTAATTGACAGATATTTTATAGCCAGAGATCCCACTATAAGCTACATGCTGTAGCGATATACTACCTACCTATTTTCCCTGGCTGGAAGTTTCGTATGTTTATATTTTTCGAAAAGTAAAAAGAATATCAATATGAATGAAGGAGTTTTGATAGAGGATGGAGATGACGATATTAAATATTGCAAATTATTGTTAAAGAACTAAATATTTTATATCAATACAACAAGAAATTACATATAAATAACATAAATATGAAATAATATACTTTTAATATTATGCTCTGATATCAGGGGTAAATATCACTTTTATATAAATAAATTGTCAATCTATAGTACCTATTAAGAATTCATTTATTACAGTAGATTTCATTTAATATTTACAGCTTTTCCCCTATCCGATAGGTATTATGAATAACATAAATAATATATAATTGTAAAACTGGAAGTGAAGCTTAAAGCAGCGGTGTAGTAGCAGATAAGAGTGCCATCACCTGAACTGCAACAGCAGCACCAGAAAGACAAATAAGTATTATCTATACTAATAAAACGCCAAATTAACTAATCCTATTCCTGGTGAACAGTTATTGAATATAATTTAAATGATTTATATACCCCTTGTCTTTCGGTCTGTCGTATTAATAGGGACTCGTTAATAGAAATTTTGAATCCTTTACTCTTAACAAGGATGTTAGTATTACCAAGTACAACTAAACATACAAATCTAAAACCTAAACCTGTAGCAATGGTCGCTAGTAAGCAAGCAATTAATGTTTGTGCTAAATGTGGAGAAACAGGTCATGATTATCTCTCCTGTCGCAATATACCTAGCAAGATTTGTTTCAAATGTAGAGCACATGGGGTTACAGCCAGTGAGTGTACGACATGCAACCTTAAGGTAGCTCCGCAAAAAAACTGAATAGTTACCGGGGAAATGAAGAAATTTAGATGTTAACAGTAGTTTCTCCGGTTGTATGCAAACAACAAAATGACAATAGGATTTATTTGAAAATATCTATTAATAATAAATCATTTATGAGATTGTTAGATACTGGTGCTCAAATGTCAATTATTAGAGGAACATTATTTAGACATTTTTCAGCCTTTGATTATAAAATGCAAAGGACTACTTTTAGTGCAGTCACAGCTGATAATTCGCCATTGAAGGTAATGGGAATGTTAACATTGCCTGTGATATTTAAAAATGTAAATAAAAATTTTGATTTCATTGTTGTACCTGGATTAACTTCAGAATTAATTTTGGGTATGGATTTTTTATTAGCATTTAATTTAATAGAAGCATTTGTTTGAAACGTCATTTATTTCTAACATAAGTGAGATGACTGAAAAAATATTAACGAAGCTCTGGAATTTTATGAACCTAATTATAAGGAAGTTGAGGTTTGTGTTTGTTCCAAATTGCAATATATAAATTCTAGAGATTCTTTAAACAGTCGCCAAGAGAAACAATTAAACGAAATTATAATTTTGTATAGTGATATTTCATCAGACAAAGTTGGATTAGGTTTGACAAGTTTATTAACACATCAGATTAAAAGTACTGGAGAACCTATTAAACAGATGTATTATCCAGTGTCTCCGGCAAAGTTAATTTCTATGAATGAAGAAGTGGATAGAATGCTTGAACTTGGAGTTATCCGATCTTCTAAGTCGCCGTGGTCGAATCCTGTTATAATGATTACAAAGAAAGATGGAACAATGCGGTTTTACGTCGATTGTAGGAAATTAAATAGTCTTACTGTTAGAGATTCATATCCATTACCGCGAATCCAAAATATTTTAGACAATTTAAAAGGAGCAGGTTATTTAACTACAATTGATTTATCTTCAGCTTTTTGGCAGATTAGGTTAACTGATGAAAGTTGTGAAAAAACTGCGTTTGTTGTACCACAACGAGGTTTGTTTGAGTTTGTAAGATTGCCATTTGGTTTGACAAATGCAGCATCAGAAATGCAAAGACTCACAGATAAACTCGTAAACCACGAAATTGACGACCATGTATTTGGATATATAGATGATCTAGTTTTGTGCTCACCGACTTTTGAACACCATTTAAATTTGTTAAAAAAGCTATTTGTACGACTCAAAGAGGCGGGTCTTACAGTAAATATAAAAAAAAATTTTTGCAAAGATGAACTTCGATATTTAGGCTATATTGTAGACAACAACGGATTAAGAGCAGATCCTGAAAAATTAAATTCATACAAAATTTTCAAATTCCACACAGCAAAATTACTCCGCGGATTTATTGGATTATGCTCATATTATCGCAGATTTGTTAAGAATTTTTCTACGATAGTAGCACCATTGACTGCGTTATTTGGTAAAAAGAAAGGTTCTGATATGATAAATTGTAACGATGATGCTCCAGTTATGGCATATCCTGACTTCTCTTTTTTTTCACCTTTTATATTACAATGTGATGCTTCTTCTGTGGGCATTGGGTCCGTTCTTACACAGACTATAAATGGAAATGAACATCCAGTGGCTTACTATTCAAGAATACTTACAAAAACATAACGAAATTATAGTACTACGGAACGTGAGTTGTTAGCGGTGTTAGATGCTATTAAACATTTCAGATGTTACTTGGAAGGAATGAAATTTTCGGTAGTCACAGACCACATGTCATAAAAATGGTTGTTAACTTTAGACAATCCAACTGGAAGGTTGGCTAGATGGGCAACTCTTGTTTCTCAATATACTTTTGATAAGGTGTTCTAAATGTAGTATCAGATGCATTATCCCGCATGGAAACCAATCTGATTACATACAACGCAGGATTATCTGATACCAATGATAGGTAGTATAGAACTATTTATCAGGGATGTCAAGATCACCCAGCTCATTTTCCAACTTATCAAGTTCGTGATAATGGTTAGTTTAAACATGTTCCGGCAAGGGATATATTGTTGGATGGAACTTCATGAAAACGTGTATTGCCTCGTGAAAAGCGACATGAAGCTATCACTCAAATTCATGACTCTTTTTGATACTGTACATCCGGGGGTATCAAAAACCTATTTTAAATTAAAAGAAGATTATTTCTGGCCAAGTATGCACAAAGATGTGTTAATTTTTTGAATAATCGTGAAGTATGTAAGAGATATAAGTTTTCTAATTCAGCACCTAGGGGTCAAATGAATTTCCCTAAATGTACTTCTGCGCCTATGCAGATGTTATCAATAGATTTAGTTGGATGTAGCAATATACTACCTATTTTCCCTGGCTGGAAGTTTCGTATGTTTATTAAATATTTTTCGAAAAGTAAAAAGAATGTCAATAATGAATGAAGGACTTTTGATAGAGGATGGAGATAACGATATGAAATACTGCAAATTATTGTTGAAAAACTAAATATTTTATATCAATACAACAAGAAAGTACATATAAATAACATACTTTTAATATTATGCTCTGATTTCAGGGGTAAATATCACTTTTATATAAATAAATTGTCAATCTATAGTACCTATTAAGAATGTATATATTACAGTAGATTTCATTTAATATTTACAGCTTTTCCCCTATACCGATAGGTATTATGAATATAATATGTAATTGTAAAACTGGAAGTGAAGCCTAAAGTAGCGGTGTAGTAGCAGAGTGACTTCACCTGAACTGCAACACCAGCACCAGAAAGACAAATAAGTATTACCTATACCTTTGATGAAACCAACTTACCTATTATATACCTAGTACAATTTATGCAAATTAATGGATGATCGTCAGGAGATACGACTTGTAATCTACTGGGTAATGTAGTGTAGGTATAAATTCAATAAAATATTAATTTTTACTTTTTAGCTCGATATATTGCAAATTTTCTTACAACAACAAAAAAAGAACCAAAAACAAACTATAATGTCAAAACATTTTAAAAAGAAACTAAATATAAATTATACAAACTTCTTTTATTACCATAGCTACTTTATATCGTCAACACGACTATTTTCAATTTCTTAATTTAATTTTTTTTTATTATCCTTAATTTGTACATATAACATTTAAAATCAATATAATAACTTAATAAAAATTGTACCTAATATTCATTTATTATTAACTAATAATAAATAAGTTGAACTTATTTCAAATTTTAACTTATTAATCCTGTGTCAATAACCTGTAATCATTGGATTATAAATTATAAAATCAAATAAATAATGATATTACAATGCGTAGACGAAATTGTAGAGAATGGTGCGGTAGCAGACTTCTAAAGCTTTTTGCCGGTAAAAATTTAGGGTAAAATAGGAAAAAGTTTTAAAAACGCAATTTCTGTCATTGAAACATTTCTTAGAAATGAAATGGTTTGAAATGTTTGATATAACCAAAAGAAAGCCATTTTTTATTTATTTCCCAACACCCAAGAGACGAAGAATCTCTACCAATTATAAAATATCCCTTGTTTCGCTTCTAGATCAAAACGTTTCCATATAAGTATTTTTAAATTTTTGATTTGAAATTATCTAAGCATCACATTTATATTTAATTGCGATATTAATTATTGAAACTATAACCTTATTGACCGATATTTTATGGCCAGAGATTCCACTATAAGCGTAGACACGCGCCCGCTTGCTTGGTCCAAGCTTCACAAAACATAATATAGATTAGAGAGTTCGTTCACACAGGATTTTATTCCTCCGCATAGTATCGATGCATGTATCGGTGCAACTCTTACTCATTTGTTGTTGTAATTGTAAAGGGATGGCGGACGAGATAACTGGGTCGATGACACTCCCGACCACCGATTATTACGATTATGCACTTCGACATGAGCGTTGAACTTTAGGTCCAGCTTTGATACCACAATCTCTTGTATCGATAACTCATCCGACTATAGTATATGCCTGTCTTTCCGCCTAGGCTTTGGTGGTTTGGTTTGATTGATTACGCCAAGAGGGGTAGGCAGAGCCAATCGAATGCCATTTGCTACGATCCTGACATACCTTTTTCGCTTCTTTTATATTCGTCATACATGCTCGGCGATTGTGTGTACTTTTAATATTGCCTTCGATCAATATTTTTTTTATATGTTCAATAAAAGTACATCTAAGTAAGTTGTCCTCTGCCAGCATTTCCTTTCACTTCAGCCATATAAACCTTTTAAGTCAATCTTTCATCCTTCATTCTTTCAACGTCTCCCAACCAGCGTAAGCTACTTTTCTTCAATTTAGTCACAGCATCATCTTTCACTTCGCATTCTTCTCTAATGACATTGTTCCAGATGCGGCTTTATATCACACATTCTACGTAAAGACCGCATTTCCACTGCATTTATCTTACTTGCATGCTTCTTATTCATTTTATATATTTCGTTTTTCAAATCGGACTAGCAGTTCCTGAGATAGCGAGTACCTACAAACAAACGAACAAACAAACACATTATTTATGTATAAACAATAAAAATATAGGTACTAATATAAATATAATCTATTAGATTGTAACAAAATTTTTAAAACAATATAGCAATTGCCCTCGATAATCCGAACCTAAGCTCTACAACGTCAGAGAAAATACTTTTGCGTAAATTGAAAAACAAAATGTCGCTACTTTTATAACTTGTTTTAAAAAAACTGTATTATAGAGCTCATAGAAAACTTGAATTAAATTTCAAACTAACAAAGAAATGCGTGTATTAAGAAACTTCAAATAATAACAACCCCTATGAAAAAAATATTATGCAATTAAGGGGCGCTATGTTGGCGTTTCAATTTTTATGCTACATTTTAACAAACACAGATAAAGTTGTCAAAGTTAATCCGGCGCCCACGCATCGTAATAGGAGGATAAATGCGGTCAAAATATTACTTTTATATGAGTATTGCTTATCTAATTTAAATATTGTATGAAAAATTAACTAATTTTTCTAAATATTCAGTCCATTGAAAGTCTTGAAATTATTTCACTCTTTTTTTTCTTTCTTCACGGGTTGCCTTACAGCTCCCGAAACCGTGTTACGGTTCCAGGGTACCCAGCGGAAGACCAAGTCTCCCTCGTTTAGCCAATGGTATCACTGTTAAGGTATATTTAGATGGAAAACCTCTAAGTGTGGTTTGTCGGATTATGTACATAAGCTTTTAATTAAAAAACCCATTGGTACATGCCGGGATCCGGGATCGAACCCAGGGTCTGCCTAGTTAATACCAGACGTAATTTTTTTTGTGCAAAATAAATAAAAAGGCAAAGGCAGCCATGAATTAACTATTTTTTTCTGAAATCAACATATTCAGCTCATTGATAATATTTTTATAGATTAGGGGGTGGGAACCATGCTGGCAACAAAGTTTATATAATAAAGTCACATCCGTTCCCAGATAATCTATTATCCCAGAAGGGGTAGGCAGAGACAATCGAATACCATGCTAATGTTACGATCCTATGGGGTTAGCATGCATAACAATCGCGCTAGTTATGCACAATCAATTACTGAACCGATTCTAAACATTATTTCACAAATACAAAGCTAAAACATCCCTGAGTGCTATAAGCTATATTTTATTTTATTCGAAAATATCCACGGGCAAAGCCGGGAGCGGAAGGCTAGTAATAAATAAAAACGATAGGTATCACCACCGCTATCTCAGTTTCCTGGGAACACAACACTTTAGAGACCACAGCCGGACATGTTATGCACAATCTATAACCAACCGCTAACCACTTGCTACTCTATTGATAACATTTTTTTATATTAAACAATCACGAATGTTATAGTTTTCGGTAACAACGTCCACAATTAATTATTTTCCGTATTCAACAGCGGTGACTATCTCATCAAGAACCCAACGTAGCGACCCCATACTAAAAAAAATGTTAATACACATTAAACCTTTTAAAAAAAACACATATCTAAATTAGCACAATTCACCTAAAAATTTAACGTTTTGTTTTAAAAATATGGTAATCCATGTCTGTCTCTTCGTGCGGCAGAAGTGCTACTAAACTTGAAATTTGGCACAGGACAGGTATAAAGTAACTAAATATTTTGCTATTATAATAAAGGGTAAATAACATTTCTTTGAAATCTTTCTTTGACTTTTGAAAACATTGTTCCCTTCCATTTCTTTTTTTTTGCTAAAATAAGACCGAAGCTTCTGCAGATCTCCGTGTAGTATTATTATTTTTTCTTCTGCACCTTTACTAAACCTGAAACAATTGATGGAACAAACTAATAAGTGATTCCACTGTTTAGACTATCTTTTACACAAATCCAACGGAGCCATAAAAATGATTGCGAAATTTTTATCCCCACTGTAGCTATCTATCATCACGCCTTCTATCTCAAGAGAGGTAGACAGAGTGTTCAATAAAAATTCACGGAACCCTGAATAAATATGTATTCAACACGCACTTGTCCGTCATTAAGGACAACATTGATATTATAGTTGTCTTACAATAAAATTTAATAGGCGAGCTTTTACTGATTTATCGTTGTGATAAAGTGTAAATTTCCTGTATGTCTCAATAACTCGAATCCAGTTGTTTACAATAAGCTCGGGGCGATAACGAGACCTCGCGACCCTAACCGACCGACAAGAGATAATCGAAACACACCATTTAGATCTATTAACTAAATGACGTAGAAACATTGAAAGATACCCAAAAATTTAAATTAATCTGGGTATACAAATAAATAAAATCTGTGATGATATGTTATTTATAAGATACTGAAGCATAAATAACTGTTTTTAGAAATCTGTCTCAATGTTGGAATAAAGAATGGGCTGAATTAATTAATTATGATCTTTTCAGGTATCATTAAATGGGGGTTTAGAAATCCTCTGTCTGTCCCAATGGCTGTGCGGACTAAGTTTTGAAACGGTTGAATTGTTTATGATCTTTTCAGGGATCATAGTGGGGTTTGAGAAATCGTCTGTCTATCTGTCCCAATGTTTGTGCAGAATAAACTTTGAAACGGCTGAATTGATTATGATCAAATTTTCAGGAATCATAGTTGGGATTAAAGACAATTACGAACATTCAAAAATAGCCAAATCGGTCCAGCCGTTCTCAAGTGATTCGCTTACCAACGAACAGCATATAATTTTCCATTTATATAGATAAGTATATAGATTTAATTAAATATTTTTATATTAGATAAATATAATAGATATTTGCAACATATGGATTCCTATTACAATGGGATCGAATGACAAACGAATATCAAACACGAGAAAAGTCAGGGCAAAATCTAGTTGACGTTAGGATAATTCTAAACATACTCAAATAATACCAATCTTGTTTAGGCAATGTTCTGTTAAACAATTTGTCACATTCCAATGAGTTAACCCATTTATGAACTCCAAACCTAGTTTAAGCTTAGTCGTTAATAAAGGATATCAATTCTATTTTAGGATCTTATGCATGGTTAGCAATCAGTGACAATCTCCATGATGTCAGCATATTAACACTAGTAAATGGACAATATGCGTACAGCAATAAAAGTAATTAATGCTCTTAAATTTCTGAGATTCAAAATTGAATTTGCATCGTGGTTATGTAGGAATATTTTAGGGTTTTTAATTAAAAACTTATGTATATAATCCGACAAAGGACACTTATACTCTTATTAATAAACTCGAAGTAGCGACGTAGTAATTAAACTGTGTTTCGTCTCGGTATATCATAATGCATTGCAGATTTGTTAGACGGAGACGAAATACAGTTTAGTTACTACGTCGCTACTTCGAGTTTATTAATAAGAGTGTTAGAGGCTTTTCCATCTAAATATACCTCAACAGAACTGGCCACCGTTAGGTATATCCTTACAAATACCATCGGCTAAACGAGGGAGACTAGACTTGGTTTTCCGCTGGATAGCCGAGAACCGAAACACGGTTTCGGGAGCTGTAAGGCAACTCGTGACGAAAAAAAAAAGAAAAATTAAAAATATATAATGAAAACAGTATTTTTATTGCCAATTCATTCAATTTCATTTTCCAGTGTCTCTTTGAATTTAAACAGAAACAAAGCTTTACGTAAATGTATCTACTAAGTATTTTTTGACAATGATTTTTTTGTGAGCTTTGGAAAGTCTGATGTTAGAGGATACCTACTTCTGTTTATTTTAAACTCTTACTTCATCTTCATATCGATTTCCTAAAGGACAAAAAGAATTAATATTTAATTTTGCCTGTGCAAAAATCTGTCATTAATATTTTAGTAATTATGTAAAAGTTAGGTATGTTTACTGATTTCTTTATTGAGCAATAAATTTGTTGATATAGTATTTGACATTTGACTTTACCAATTATTTGGGAAATTAACCAACTATCAATAATTTATCCGTTGCTGCATAAAGTGCTAAATTTCAATGTTATGGATAGTAGGTTATATGATGCAATTTTGTTAAAGGGCTCAACTGAGCGTTACGAAAAATTGTTCGTTCGTATATTGTGATGATACGACCTTATTTTCCTGGCCGCTTACAAGCTGGCCATCATAAATAGCATTTATTTTGATTTTAGAACACGATATTGTTCATTTTAATTCAATAGAACATTGTATGGAACCTAAATTAAAATTTTACTCATTCCTTCACAAACTGTTGACTTAGGCAGTACTCTGCCAATTGTAAAATTTATTATATTTCTATTTTATCGACTAAGTAAATAACTATATAAAATGTATTGAATCAGTATTCAAGAACTAATATCTATGTTTATATAAAAGGAGCGCAAATAAGTATTTGCGCTCTTTCTCCTTCTCCTTCTCCTTTCTCCTTGATTCCTTACGGCTCCTTTCTCCTTTGACGGCTCCTTGGCTCCTTACGGATCCTTTTACTGGTTGTTCTTTTGCTGCTCCTGCTTGTTCCTTCCTTGTTAATTCGACCAATAAACGAATGGTGAAAGTTTACTACGAGTTTTCCTGCTATACCTACTCATCGACCCGGCTTCCTGGCTACCCCACACCCGACAATATAAACCACAACAAAGTACTAAACTTGTTAGTCTATTCAGTAATAAAATTAGTGTGTCTGTGTACAGTAGTTAGTCACGTATGCTATATTAATTAGTGGCTAGTTATAAACAAAGTTCTTGCCACTTTTCAATAAAAGCGGGGAATTTGCATACGATGTGGTGATAAGCATCGTTTCTTAAGGGTCTTTTAGTATTTACAACTCCTATAGATGCATTAGAAATATTAAATTACAATCATAGACATATTATTAAATGGTCACGCAGAACTTTATGTACTTAATAGATGGGAATTTTATTGTTAGGATAAGAAAATACTAGTGTTTTAAAAAGCTTTTGTTTCACGCTTCAATGGTATAACTTATTTGAAAGGTATTGGTTTACAAACGGTTGAAAACTCAAGAAATTTTGTATGCACTTTGATATCTAGTTTAGAGCCAAAGTAATATAAATGTTCTCTACATATACTATTTTAATATTCTCTGTTTTCGTCGATGTTTTGTCCTAAGTCTGGAAATAACTGAATATATTGGCAAAAACATAAGCACTGATGCTATAATTGAAACGCTACGTGTAGCTTTGGTACTCGTTCATATTTCGAGCAAATATTCGCAATAAAAATGCATAACCGTTTAAGGGAAAACAATAAAAAGACAAAGGACTATAAAATAGGGCTATCCTAATTCGTCCCCGTATGTGCGTGTATAAAAGTAGAGGGGGTGTTGTGCGTTGTGACTCGCACGCAGCTATATGTGGGTGCCTTAATGATAGTGAGCTTCCGCCCCGTCACACCTGAGAGCGCGTAACCGCCATCGGGTTATAGATACCTAACCCGCGTCTGAACTCGTCAACCCTTCGCTTGGGACCTCTTGCGTATTTATCTAGAGCTGTTTACCCCTTTTATAATCCTTGCATAACTTCCGTATAATTTACTGGCTTTATAATTAGGTATGATCTAAACTAGCTTTCCGCCCCGACTTCGTTTGCGGATTTTTTTATTGGTTTACGTTTGTGGTTACTGCTATGATCCTGTTGCTTTTAGCATGGTGTTATTTAACGGAAACAGATTTCAAATCGGACTGGTAGTTCTTGAGATATAAAAATTTCAGTAACAATATAGATAAAGATAATATAGATATTTGGTCCATAAGTCCTTAAAAGCTGTGAGATTTTTATCGATAACTATAGAAATCCAGATCTAAAATCTGAAAGAGACATCTTGCATCTCCTGGATTTTTTGTATTTTCTTCTGAGTTGAAAGTTACTATATTACAGTTACGCAATCACGGATTTCAATGAAATTTAATGCCATAAGTTAGACCATATTCAGGACATTTTTTTACAAATTACGAAACAGATGCAGGCGAAGCCACAAGCACAGGTTAGTGTGGATACAATAAATTGGAAAGTTTAAAACATGACAAACACTATTAGTTAACTATCAAAAAACTAGTTTTAGAAACAATAATTATTCAACTTTATCTAATCTAATTGTTATTGAAGTTTAAGTGGATTTGTCACTTTATGCAATCAGTTGTAAATAAGAGTCGTTTGAGCGGTTTAGACTAACGTGATTACCGGAATGTTAAAATGACTATTTAATATACAAATTCTAATGAATATTTTATTTACCCAATATTGTTCCTATAATTATTCCAATTTATTTTCTGAAAGTTTTGACGGCTCTATATAAATTTTCTGGTGACATCCGAAGCGATTACGCACAAACACAACGGCGTACTGCACTAAAAGGAAAAAGTTCAATTAATCCTAATTTGCTCGCAGAGATTAGCTTCACGATAACCAAGTTTTTGTAAGAACCCTTCCAACTTCCATTGAATTTTAAGCCGCTTTTAAAGGATCCCAAATTTTACAAACAAACGACCTTCGAAAGTTCAAGTATGAGTTACCCGGGAGCTTTTATTGAGAATTATATAGAATTTGCTTACGGCTTGGAATTAAAAATATTAAATGGCTATATTTAAAGCACCGACCCCAGTTTAACCTTTTGACGTTTTTGAGGATAACTAACAAGTAGCCAGTTCTGTTAAGGTATTTTGAGACATATTTATTTTTAAATCCGTCAGAATCTTATAAAAGCTCCGTCAAAGCAATACGATCGCTCCAAGGCACGTCCCCTACGATGCCATACACCTAGTTTTTGCGATGGTTTAACAACATGCAAACAACATTGAAATAATTTCCTTCTTAATTAGTAAAATCATTTGCATATACAAGTGCTGGCAGACCATACTAGGACCGTCATTATTATAATTGTGCTTTTTTTTCCTTCGAAAAACTTGTGCTGTGTAACGGTTAGCTCGGCCGATGGTAATCGTGGACGCATCCGCCGATAAATCGATAAACAAGTCGCGCGACTGTGACGATCGAGTTTCCTAACTACCCGCAAATTATTATAATCGCGACTACTGTTTCAAAGCGTTGATTGTTATTTTCGATGGGAGAGAGGTAGAAATTTATTGTTGCGGGTGCGATTCAGGCCGATAAGAGTGCCGCCGCATTAATTACTTAATTCCGATGCGTGCCTGATGCGTTTTGATGTCTAATATGAATGAGGCAATTTATTTTTTGTCCGGAGGAAAATATTTGTTAGATTTGAAGTACTTTTGCACGCACTCTTTTATAATGAAAGTTGTGGCAACGGAAATGGTTAATTATCTCACAGAAACAGTGAAAATAGTTTATTTTTAAAACCACATGTATTAGTGTCATTAGTTGCTAATAAATAAAGGTTTTGTTATTAAATACAAATTACCGCAATCGGTTTGCGTGTTGTTAAAGCCGTTCGTTCCGTTGCAGTCGGTCAACTCACTTCCTCTATATTTGTTGATCCAATAACATGTTGTTAGTTTGTATCGAAATGCAACTTAACCCCTCGTTCACTGCGTGCGAATTGTCATGGAGTATGTAGTCATTAATTAAATAGGTATTCGTTGGAATTCAGTAATAACAGCTTTTTGTATGTTGGGTAATTTAGTTATTACAAACGCCATTTTATACGGACTCTTATTAAATAAATTATGAATGAAATATCCTAAATCCTAGATTAATGATAATTTTAAACCCACTACGACTGCTGAATATAAAAATTCAATTAGCAGTCTTGGAGCTAATTCTGCATAAACATGGAGACATGTCATAAAGACATAAAGAAATAAAAGTCAACTTTTATTTTTATTTGCATCTCCCCTCTATTACCTTTTTAAAAAACAATTAATACTAATTATGGGGACCTGTTCTTGGAGCCAATACTACATTTTGCAAATGAGCGCTATATATTTTGTACCTATACTAATAATACAAATTATAGAGTATTAATTAGTCTTCCGCTGGGTACCCTAGAACCGTAACACGGTTTCGGGAGCTGTAAGGCAACCCGTGAAAATCGAAAAAGCTATCTTGTAAATAATATATGTATGTAATATTCATATTTCAAAAAATCCCAATGAATTTTGATTATTTTGGGCACAATTATTAAATTAAGTCTATATTATTTACATTTTCTTAACCGTCCTTAGCACATTCGAAACAGTAATATACAATAAAAACTAATAAAAAAAACTCTTAGCTCATTCACATATATATCATTAGTTAGCATTGCTACTTGAATCGTCAATAAGCCTCGATTTATATGTGAACAGTTCTATTTACGTGTGTTTGTATCTTCCGCGAGTTTTTCTATAGGAACGCACGTTGTGTGTTACCCATGTCCATCCGGGCAAGCGCAGGGCGATCGCAATGATTGCTCACGCGTTTCGCATCACCTACCCCTACCCTCTATCACCTGTTCTCATACAATTTACATATAACTAAATATAGAAGTATGGTCATTGTTACTCAGAAGCGATTATCTAGTTTATTGCCGCACGTTGATTGTAAAAGTGCTACTTCTAAGTTATATTTTTATGTTGTTGGTGTAACGCTTCCCTACCCTCTTATAGAAAGTTACAATGTATAAATACGTTTAAAAATTAAAATAAATCGGGTGTTTTCCACTTATCTCTACTAAAGGAACAACCATTTTTATCTTAATTTTATATTAATATTTTATACTAATGTATTAAAAATTACAACCCTGTCACAATATTACAATAATAAATAATATGACGGTATGAAATTTCCCGATCTTCACACTGATGTCAAAGGATTCCCATCCTTAACCCTAGTGTGAAACTTCTTTATTTAATCTGAAAGAGCAAAAGATTGGATTTTTGTTACTTGTGCACTCTCATGGTACTCTCCCATAGATTACTAAGGAAGGGCTATGGCTCCCCGTTCCGCCCCTTTTCTACTCTTTTGGCCATAAGACTGACCATTACGATAGTAATAAGTTATTTTAGATTTCGTTGGCATCTTTTTGTGTCGCGAGACAGAGCTCTAGAAAAATAGTTACTGTGTTTTGTTTAAATGTAAAAAGCTGTCTAGGAGGTCCAATTTGCGGGACATAGTGTTTCCTATCACAATCTCCATATAAAGTAAAAGCCGTTGCGAAAAATGTCTCAAAGAAAAAACTGAATTACATTTCTATTTCTACTATTTTCACTCTACCAAAAAACTTTTCAAACTAAATAATCAATTATTTATTAACAAATATTAAAGTTTAATTAAATTATTGTGGGAAAAAAATTAAAGCACGCATACACAGTCGGCATCCAGTTGACATCCAACAAGCGTACAAGAGAGCGTACATTCGCCCCCGGTGCTTCACGACACATTTACCGGGCGTGTCACAGAACCACGCTCTACTGCACTCAAACCCCCATTGTTTATCCCGCGATTTAAAACTAACTCATACTAAAAAATTAAGCCAAGTACCTCTACAAAACTCTTTGTTTTAAGCACAATACAACCACTTCCATCGCTTAGCGTGGATTAAAATGTGGGGTTTTCAAAAGTGGCTGTTTTGTCTCACAGACCCTTGAGGTCAACTAGGGTCTGTGCGGCAGCTGAGTCGCATAAATGGAAATTAAACGAGTATTTAAATTTTACAATAATTAAACGCTTCAATGACGATCGTTATCGATATTGTCGCTATATAGTGCGAAATAATACAAAGCTTTTGGAAGCTTAAAAAATTGCGATTTTTAATAACACATTTTATAACGTAATTTAAACAATTTCCAACAGGAAATGTTTTATTACAGAAGAATTTTCTAAATTGTCTAAATAAATTTTCAGGAAATTAGAGTAGTTTTTTTATTACAGTTTTTAATTTTAGAATTAAATCAAAATTAGAGATTATATTTGATTGTAATTAGAATATAAATTATATATGTATTGTGTATACATTACATTACAGTAATGTATATTAGGTATTAGACAAGAACTGGATCAGAAATTAAATTTCCTATCAGAACATTATAAAAACAACTGTTTTCATTTACTAGGTATTTTAATGACTAAATCTTTATATCATGGCTCATTAATTTATTGCCAATTATATAATTTGTTTTGTAACCTAACAGTTTTTTCCTTGCAATATCGATAATTGGACTAAGGTTACGGTCCCGGATTTGATTTGAGAAAATCTGTCTGGGTAATTCGTGTTGTTGCTGCACTACGTAGCCTAGTTTTAGGCAATAACAAAAAATTTTAAAATGTGGATATTTTGCCAGCAAAATTATTGTCAAAGAAACGTTTACATGATCCGCTTTAAGCCAAAGCCGCCATATAACTTTGTGCATACTTTATCGTCAATCAATAATTAATATCTCCTGAGGCTGGACGTCTGAGACGCTCCCGAATTTCGCGGAGAATGATGAGAAGATCGCGTTCGCGTAATCGAACTCGCAAAAAATAAAAAATGAAGCAAATACGAAATACTCCATTACAAGCGCGAACAGGAAAGCCGTGGAATCGCTTTCTGAATTTATTTTACTTAGTTAATTGTTCTGCAACTGCGAATATTTTCTGATACCCTAGGGTACCCAGTGTGCACCAAATCGTTCCCATTTAGTCAATGCTATTTTTGAGGCTATACCTTAATAACCCCTAAAATATTCCTGTCCCATATAATAAGTAATTATTTAATTGTGAGGAATAGTATAGTTTGAAGTGAATTATCCATACTATTCGTAAATTAGTGATATTTTGAATCCATTATAAATCGACAAAACATGAAAAGTAAAGGTGCCCACTCATTCGTCAAACTGCCGTGGCGCCGACATACGGTCCACCGAAATCGACCACAGACTCGTTCAATTCTTGTATGCACGGCCCACCATCCGTTTTCAAATCGTTGTATTTGTGGTTGATTTCGATGGCCGGAACGATCTGTCATACACACACACATCCACATGCCTTTGTTTAATCGAATCTTGTGTGTCTGTGTGGGTGAGTGAATCGCATGTGCTCTAGATCGTATGATTTAAATTGCTAATGTGTGGCCTGTGTTCAATCTCGATCATACGGCGGCTGGACCGAAAATTTTCTGTGAGATACCAGACCAGTGCGTGGGCTACTTAAGGTGGTTCGTTTTCAATACAAAAATGTAATTAAGATGAACTAATTAACTAAACAGTAAAAATGTCTAAATACATAATTATGAGCTTACTTAACTATTTTCGGCTTTTATGTTGCGCGAAATCAATAAAAAAATACTTTTTTATAATAGAAAAAGTTTACACTATCAAGATCACACACACATGCGTATTTTTTCTAAAAAACGAACCACCTTGGCGTAAATCCTTCATTCATTCAAAAAACCTGATTTATCAGTAAACCAATTTCTTTTTCTAAACCGTATTCGAATTTTGAACTTATTTCCTAAATGCATAGAGTAAACATTTCTATAACTACGTTCACTATTCGTGGCCGGCCTACATCGTAAAACAAAAACGACTATTCATTCTTTTACAAACCCGTTATTTTGTGACTCAGTACAATATCAGTCTAATGTATACGGCATTATAGTTCATTTTAAACGAACAGCAAACCAGTTTCCTTATCTAAACTGTTTCGGAATTAGTTTTGTTAGAATTTGGAACTTATTGCTAAAGGCATAGAGTAAACATTTCCATAACTACGTTCACTATTCGTGGCCGGCCTACATCGTAAAACAAAAACGACTATTCATTCTTTTAACAAACCCGTTATTTTGTGACTCAGTACAATATCAGTCTAATGTATACGGCATTATAGTTCATTTTAAACGAACAGCAAACCAGTTTCTTTATCTAAACTGTTTCGGTATTAGTTTTGTTAGAATTTGGAACTTATTGCTAAAGGCATAGAGTAAAAATTTCAATAACTACGTTCACCGTTCGTTTATTCGTGGCCGGCCTACATCGTAAAACAAAAATGACTATTTGTCCAGTCAGTATAATACCAGTCTAATGTATACGGCATTATGGTCCATTTTAAAAGAACATCGAAGGATCGACGTGAAATCGTGAATAAAGAGAGACCTCTGCCTACCTCAATCGTATTCAGGCGTAAGCATATGTATATGATTTTTACTTTATTTTATTCGGTATTCGAAAATATTATGTGAAATTTTAAACTCCACTCCACAGTACCAAGAACAATTTGCTCGCATGTTCTGTATGCACGGCGCGCCCGCCCGCGGCTCTCGTCAGCTATTTGCTCGTGTCCAGAGGGCTAAACCATTCAAGGCTAAGAAGCCAGGTCCAGTTTTTGGCAGCTTTTGACTCGATCCACCACTTTTCTCCCTCCCCTCCCCAAACCCGTAATCTTGGGTCGTTGTGCCACCGAATTTCTCAGATCTCGCGACTATAATATAAGCTCAATTCGTGCATTATTAATTGCACTCCTCAGGTGTGGGCCAGATTATCCTTATTAGTCGGCCGCAAAACTAGCAACATGCATTTCCTCTCACGCTTAAAGGTTCTTAGAGATGGGGAGGTAAGATGATATATCTACCCTAATTATTTATATAGATTCGGAGTGCGTAAACTTTATTCAAGAGCCTTGGTTTAGTATAGAAGGTATTAGGAAATGCGTCAATAGCGCAATGGTTGGAATGATAAACGTGTTCACTCAAGCCAAAAAGTAGCTCAAATCGACCTCTCCGCCCGCAATTCTGGAAATACTGTTTTAAAAAAATTGACACCTATTATTTCCAATGGACAACATTTCATTTTTCGTAAGGTACCAAAATTCGATAACCGTTTGGAGATTACATGCTAGAAAGCTTACTTTTCATTTTTTTAATTTTTTATATCCTTTAATTTTCGAGTTATTTTAAAATTACTGAAATATTGAAAATTAAGGATTAATAGGTGCTAACCCTCTAATTTAAAAATACTAATGTCTGTTGGCAGAGTTGTTAGTTATTGAACTCAGGTGTTGCCTTCTATTAATTTTACCCATTTTTATTCCATTTGAAGCTAAATTAATAATTATTCTTTAAATATAATTATAAAAATACTTCTTATATATATAATTTTTTTTTGGAAGTTTTGCGAGTTTCGAATGGGCTATTACAGGAAATATATTTACGAGTGAAACCGCGGACAAAAGCTAGTATTATTATATACATTATGAATAATGTTGTAGGCGATTTGAGTTCCGGCTACGGCAACACCTATTTGGAACACGGTATATTATACTCTTTGCATTTCTATAACGTATACTCTGTGGCTTGACTGACACTATCTGTCACTTTCTTTGGGTGACAGTTTATATTTCTTAATTTTAGTCCTAGCTAAGGTTTTTAGTTTATAAGTCCTCAGAATTTATAAAAATTCATAATTAAATTAAAAATATAAAAACTCAACCAAAAATAAAATATAAAAATACGTGTAACTTATTTTTTATTATATTTTTACTTAAAGTAATAAAAATGGGTGATTAAAAAAATGAAATGTTGTCCATTACATGCACCAGGCCAAGTTGGGGCAGAGAACCCAAATATTGAGTTTATGGAAGTATGTATGTCAATGTATATCACCATTTTAATTTTTCTATGGCTAACTAATATGAAAAGTCGGTAGAGTATAAATATAATAACTATTATCCATCCATCTCCTGAACTACTTTGTGGTTATTAAGGCCTCGATTCAACAATGAAAGATATCTAATATTGATTATAAAACAGATCTCTAGATAAAGCAACCGAGGAAGGCGAAGTCAAGTGTGTTTTTCTATTATCTCAACGACACTCGTTATTTGAGTTTGTATAATATCTAATCATTAGTTATGAAAGAAGTAAATTAAAAATGAAATTGCGTTTGTCGGCGCAGGTCGCACCGCCCCTCCCCGCGCCCGTTCGTGTAATTGCAGCATGCGAACTGCGCCCGCGCAAGATTATCAGCAACAAGTGCGCTCGATAACGCATGTACACGAATGCGTGTTATTAAATTTATTCCTTTTTCGCCAGAATCTGCATAATGAGGGAAGCAAAAAACAGGTAATCGCTAGAGCGCGCGTCGCCTCCTTTGGTGAAAGGAGTACGGTTTCTTTGTCTGATACTGCTGGTATGATGAATATTTAAAAGTACTGCTCGTCTTTAAATTATCCTCCGGTCACTCTTCAAGGAATAACACTTGTTTGCATCGAATTATGTATATTTAAATAGCCGCCTGGGGTGATACTTAAAAATCCTTACCTAGCACATTTTCTTTAAAATATGACATATTTTCGAATATTATTAATTTATTTATTATTTTTTTTTTTTTTTATTTTTCTTCACGGGTTCAGCTCCCGAAACCGTGTTACGGTTCCAGGGTACCCAGCGGAAGACCAAGTCTCCCTCGTTTAGCCGATGGTATTTGTGAGGCTATACCTAACGAGTGGCTAGTTCTGTTGAGATATATATTTAGATGGAAAAGCCTCTAAGTGTGGTTTATTAATGTGAGCCTTTAATAAATTGCATAATATTTATCTATACAAACAAGTAAATAAAATTTAAAAATGAATGTAGGCTGCGAAATTAATTAATTAATTTTGATGAACCTCTCGTATAATGTTGTGCACACACATTTGCCAACTTAATGGGATTGAGTGAGCAGTTTTAGAAACAATTTTTCATTAATGATCTCTGAAAGTCTGCATTGAGATCTAAATATTCAGACTTTATTTCTAAATGAAGTGACAAACATACATACAATTCACATTTAAAATATCTGTTAAATCATATTTACATATTTTATTGTATTGGCCGCTGATACAGGATCTCGTACGCAAATTATTCCAGGAAGATTTTTTTACAATCGCATCCTTTGATCTTACGAATAATCAATTTCTCATCGATAAAAGTAAAGCGGTCACAATGGGGCTGAGAAACGTCGCCCACAGTGTCGGCTGTCCGATGTAAAGATCGGTGGGACGTCAACATACGTGATCAGTGTACACGTACCTTTAGTATAATTTACTTGATTCACAGGGCTGTACTCGATTTTTAAATACTTAATAAAAACATTTAAGCATTTTATTAAATTTTCAGTCAATTTCCGTATTTGTTAAAAGCTTTGTTGCAGATAATCTCCAAACGGTTTCGAATTTTACTGCATTACCTTCTCAAGAGTGAAATGTTCGTTGCCAATCATAGCACAAATACATAACCATTTCGTGATGACACTTCGTGTCCCAGAAAACTGCTGAACTGACTTGAAAAAAAACACTATTATCAATGTACATTATTTAAGTCAGGGTATGTTTTATTAAAAGAAAGTTAGGATTCCGTAAAATATAGCAATATTTGGAACTAAAACTGAAGGGTTATTCTACAATTATTTAAAAAACCCACCGGTCGATTCGCATCGGCTGGCTGTGCATAAACTTAGTGTTGGAAAAAAAAAAATTAAAAAAACATACAAATCTACGCATAAAATACAACCCTGGTGCATGTCATCGCTGCAGGCTACCGAAATTCTTTCTTACCGCGAATTTTTGTTGAGTCTTTATTCTGGTATCTTTGTTACTTCTCAATTGTTAATTTTTCTATTAAAATTATTAAGAGAAGTTATTATATAGACGTAACGTTGTAAATTTCATACGGTTTCCAAAATGGTATTGTAACTTTTTCATTTTTCATTTGGAATAAAAATAAGTAGGTTCGCATTCGACGAGTTTTTTTACAATTTTAATTAAATGGAAAATTTATAAGTGATACATATTTGTACTGAAGAATCTCTTAACAAACACAGGAGGCCTCTGTAAAAAAGGCCCACGGCACGTCTCGCTCCCGTCCAGCCAGTAGCTGTAATTTATGGTTAGTTTTTGGCAGCTCGGGAGCAATGCAGCCTCACTGCTTTTCGCATTTCCCCTCCCTTCCCCTCAGCGGTCACAGACCTCCGTCACTCACTCAATCTTCACTACTTATCCGTCGACCGGCAGCAACCGATCCCTCATATTAATCATTTTTTTCCCCAAAAAGAATGCGTACGCGCAGAGCGTAATAAAGATCCTATCTGTTCTGGTCTGCGCGACCGCCTTTCGTAACTTCGATCGATATATTGACAAATAGATACAGCAATCGATTCTTATTAACACATATCTAGTGGTAAACGCGTTCTTTGTGCCGCTAAAATTAATCTGGAAGGTTTAGCAGGAGCACAATGGCTGTCGGTCGGAATGCATGCCGCCGCTATTACGGAAGCGGTGTTATAATTACCTTTTTAAATAGTTTTTTTCGTCGCCTGTATTAAAACGTCAATGTAAATAACTTGTTAGCCGCAATCTCATTTCTGGGCGATTGGAAATTACAATGGTGGACGTGATTTGAGAAAGGTAACGGTGTCGCCGCACGCTTTATCCCCGAGATGGAGCTCATTATGGCGGCACGCGCTAGGTACGCGCTCTGGCCACTTTAAAGATTTCTATTAAGTACATCTTCAAGAAAAACTATTCTGATCTGACTGTATACATAAATAGCATCAACTGTCCTAGGTCAGCAGAAAATTTAATTTAAAAAGTTAATTCAGCGTTAATTTATCGCATTTCAGTAAAACCGGTTCAGCAGTTTTCATATAAAAGGAAAATGTATTTGTTGAGTGAATTTTTTTTCGAGCTTTTCCGCGTTTTTCATCACATTTTGATGTCCATTCCACGCCCTATTTTCAAGGGTTTTTCATGATATGATGACACACCCTTTCGCCTCATTCACACCCATATTTTCATGCATTTCGATCGTTTAGTACTTTTAATATAAGTAATATTTTTCTTTTTGTAAATATTTTGACAAAATTTTGACATAATATGGCCACTCGCGTGCATTGCCATGGAAGTTGGATAAAAAATACTGTAAGCACGTATTGAATATTATTTTTAGATATAGCCAAAAGGTAGCGGTACTGGCCCTGGTAAAATGGTAATAGTACCACAAAGAAGTACCACATTGCGGCGCGTGGCACAAATAATGAGGTTCAGAAACACTTTTATTGTTAACCGACTCACTTCAAATTGGTATATTTCACCTGACTAGTACGTGTGTAATTGCACGGATTATTTGACAGAGCGCCTTCTACGATTATTAAGGTTTTGTCATAGCGGCTTGGTGTTGCGATTGACACAATTCACTTTTACTGGTAACACAATAGGTGGGCTGATTGAATTTCATTACCAAATCTCTAGTTGGTCTTGTACGTGCGGTTGGAGTTATTTTTGATAGTATTTTGTATCTTTTTTGGACTTGGCTTATTTATTAATACAAGTTCGGAAAGGTTTGAGCAAAGTTTTCCTACGATCGCTGAAAGTTAGATTAAAATTAATTTAGCCGTTTCGGGAACTCTAGATAACAGAACACGAAAATCTAGACAAACAATATAATAACAGACAAAAAAAAATTTTATTCCGTCAATACATTCCGATAAATTATTGAAATGAATTCAGTGCACCTAGAAACACTATCTTCGAGCATATTCTTAAATTGGAACTTAGCCTTATTGGCTCGATTGAGCCTCGATCCCAGGACTTCTAGTATCAAGTTTAACAAACTCATCTATATAGCACAGATGTAAAGTATCAATAATATCAAATTCAGTGGTATGCACTCAATAGAGACAAAAACAGTGATTTATATTGGACAACGAACGAGGCTCTAGCTAGGAAACTGGCTGGAAGAGGCTACAGAGAGCCTGAAGATCTAAATAGTCTCAAAATGTCTGGTGCAGAAGGCAAGGGGAAACCATTGCATTATTCTTCCCAAGAAAGTTAACCATGGCGAGTCAATACAAGGTGCATCGCGCTCTGGACCGCCATAATTGACCACGACTGCTCTGTCAAGAACACTACGACTAAGAAGAAGATATGCTACCGAGGACTTTTTTGTAGATTATTTTTTTGTACAAATTTAGAAAGTTCTTCTTCTATTGTTCCTTAGGGCAAGGATAATAACGCGTTTTCTTATGTTATGTTTGACATTAGTTTTAAACTTTTCAGGCTCAGTTTCGTACATTCGTAGGTACATTGAATTATCTTAAATAATTTTTTTTTGTATCAATTATGGTGATTAAAAATGCCTAATAATAGAGCATAGTCGTGTCATAATTATAATTTTTGTTTTATCGTATTTAATTGTGTAATAATGTAATATTAAATTTAATATTAAGTAATATGTATATTATTGCATTATTAAGTTTTATGTATCTTTCCATTTTTTTTTAAATTGCGTTATTATTTGTCTCTCAAAATCAACAAAATCACTTAAAAGGGAAAAATAAACCATTTAAAAAAAGTGTACCGACTTCAAAATTGTGCAGACGGTTGGTGCCAAATTAAAAATAACTTACTTTCCAAATTGACTAATCTAGATAATTCATTAGGAACCTACGATCTTCAGTACAGACATAGAATAGACATAGAACAGATCTATATGTTGTATCCTAATTTGGCACCAACCAGAACACCAACCGTCTTAAAATTCTACGACGAAATATAAATTATTTCAAACTTTTCAGTCAACAATAAAAATTTTGAAGTCTGTACACTTTTCTTTAAAAGGTTTATTACATCCCCTTGCTGGGAACCCAGCAAAATATTGCGAAAAAAGTTTGGCGCCCCTAGAGACCAAATAATTTTGAATAATAAAATTAGTAGAATATTTGTGATTATCTCTCTCTCTTACTAACAAAATGTAACCTAGGAAAATCGGCGAAAAGTTCCACTCACATTTACGTTTCCATCTTAAGCAAACCTTTATACGGTAAGACTTCAGTGTATGTCTGTATTAGTGATGTTAAAAATGTATATCCGCGGATACGGATCTGAATACGGATATTTGGTCTCAAGATCCGCGAATACGGATACGGATACGGATCTTAACTTTCTTAGAGTACGCGGCGGTAAATATTGCACATCGACCTTTGGAAAGAGATAATCTGTTATGGACAAAAGTTATTGACCTCTTTAAGAGTTAACTCTCATAACAGATACGATTTTAAGAAATAAAAAATATATTGAATGGAATTTAACAGTTTTAATTGTTACCTAATCACCTATATATATATATATATATATATATATAATTTCATCTATGAATTGAAAATTAATAAGGTAAAAGATCCGTAAAAGATCCGCCAAAAACTAACGGATACGGATACGGATCTTTCTTCTCCCTCGGATATCCGCGGATACGGATACGGATATCCGGCACATCACTAGTCTGTATGTCAGGACCGCATTTTTTTATTTTGTGACTATAGATTTTAAATTGGGAGCAATTTAATAACTCAAAAATATTTTTTTGTTACCCACACCATTTTTTTTACGGGTTGCCTTAAGGCTCCTGAAACCGTATTATGTTTTTGTTCCGCGATTACTTGAAGACGCCTGGACCGATTTGGAAATTTTTTTTTTGTTTGAAAGGGTATACTTTCAAGGTGGTCCCAAGGTCATAAATAAGGTCAGGATCTGATGATGGGATCCTGGAGAAATCGAGAACTTTTCAAATTTTATAAGCACCCTTGAAGCGATTTGGGTTTTTTTTTAGTGACTTGTGCATTTGCTTTCGGAAAGCACACCTTTTCAGTGCATAATTTTTGAAGTCGGAACACTTTTTTTTAATAGCCGATGGTATTTGCGAGGCTATACCTAACAAGTAGGCAGTTCTGTTGAGATATATTTAGAGGGAAAAGCCTAGAAGTGTGGTTAAAATACCCATTGGTGCATGGCCGGGATAGAACCGTGGTCCGCCTAGTTAATACCAGACGTCTTAACCACTCGGCCACCGAGGCACCTTTTGTTATTTACAATAATTATTTTTGTGAATTTGAAATGCAGCAATAATCTTGAACAAATATTCATATACACATGTGTATAGGTAGGTACAACTTATTGATCATTTTTCATATTATGTATATCAAAATATAATTCAGTCAGTAAATATTGGATAACAAAAAGATATAAATTAATCCAGATTGAGATATCCGTATTATCTTTAAGGCATGGTATATTTGCTTTTAGTATCAATATTTTCAAGTACGTAAGTAAATCATCGATTTAAAGTAATTTTTTACAGATCCCGAAACCATGTTATCGGTCACAGGGTAGGTACCCAGCGAAAGACCAATTCTTCCTATTTTAGCCTTCTAACAAAAAAATTAAGAAAATACTTTGCGATGTTTGTAAAATTTACCTATCTACTATTATGTACTAACTCTAAGTAAAGTTTATGCGAAATATCAATAAAATCATTGGTCATAAATAAATCATTTTTTACATCCGGGAAATTATTAAATCGTTATATCTACTGTAATATATTGCTAATGGAAGATTAATCGCTTATTGACTAGATAATAGCTAGATTTAAAACTTATATAGGGAAAACCATTGTATGAGAAAATATAATTTTTAATATGTTTTTACATGCTTCAATATTAGTTTTCCTTTAAATCTATAGATGGGGGAGTTAATATTATCGTGTTTTGAGTCAAACTTTGAACTGTTTGGTACCTAGTGAAAGTGATTGTAAAGTCAAATTAATTATGTCATCTTTTTATAAAATAAAAATTAAATGTTGTTCGTTGGTAAGCGCATCACTTGAGAACGGGTGATCCGATTTGCACATTTCTATTAAATATTTGTAATAGTCTGAATAAGGTTTTTAGGAATAGAAGAATTAGGAAATTCGGATAGTTAATATTAAATAAAATTAATACTTAGCTAAATTACAACTTTCGACCTGACTGCGAGCATTTCTGTTTTTAAAGAACTGGGCGGTTTTCCGACACGAAAATTACATTTATGTAAACCTACTATATAGGCTATCAATATGAAATCATTAACAAACCTGTTCAGACGTGTCTTCTAAGCAGGTGGATTAAAGGCCTTGCAATTTCAAAGAAAAATACACTTGCCTATAATTTTTTTAGTGTCTTAAAGATATCCTAGAATGTCTACCGAAACTTCTCATTATAAAATTAATAAATTTTTATTAAGGGCAATTTTTAACTACAGGATTAATTGTTAACCCGTTTACTTAAATTTTTTTTAGTGTCTTAAAGAAATCCTAGAATGCCTACCGCAACTTCTCATTTTAAAAGTAATAAATTTTTATTAAGGGCAATTTTTAACTACAGGATTAATTGTTAACCCGTTTACTTTTTACCTTCTAACAATTGAGTTAAGCCCTTAAATGTAGTTTCGAGAATTTTAAAAATCATGAAATAATCAAAATACCTATGCAAATAGTTTAGTCATCCCAGAAAGTATTACTGCGGTCCCCATTCAATGATAAAGAGATATATTTTTGTTAAGTTTAGCTCAGAGTTATCTATATTAATCAAGAAACGATAATATCAATGGATAGGTATCGCCTAGCTGACAAACAGTAGCATGCATCCCATCATGTCTCAATAATAATTACATTGATTTATTTGATAAGTGCTTTGCGAAAACATGTACGTATAATTATTTAGATTCGTATACAGGTAACGATTAAACGAGTGCATGTATCCTTAAAAATCTAAAAGAAAAGTACATTTTAAATCTAATTTTTATTTCTTTTATAAATAACGTTTCATACGACAAATTTTTACGCAACGTTAACCGCAGCTGCTCAGCCGCAAATTCAAATAAGTTTTGGGTTCGAATACCAGACAACGTAAGTTTTTTATTGTTAGTTCATACCATTAAGTTAAAAAAAAATGCGTAATTATTTTTAATTATTTTTCTTAAATTTACTAAAAAAATCAAATCAAAAATAATTTTAATTGTTAATAAAAAAAATCTACTTGATGATTTTAATTGGAATTTATTATTATTATTTATTCTGGGTAAATCTGCTTCAAACAAAATTACGTAAATTTTTACGTAAAAATATTTTTTTAAAAACACTAACCTGTGACAAATCACTAGGCACCTCCGTCTTAACATTATTAGCAGCGGCCCATGCTTCAGCAAATGTCTCCATAGCACTCTGAAAGTCCATCTTGCGCGTAAACACGCTATATCATTACGAAATGTCAACGGTCGTAAGGCAAACTGCCAACAAATTTCACGTGCACTCCGGTCGGCCGTGAGTACGCCACTGGATGTCTGCCTTTATATCTTTGCCCCGCCCAACGCCTGCAATGCCACCCGAGAAAAGCCGGCCTTTCTGTTATAGTAGATTTTCTTTTTAAGTCGCTATTTTTAACGAGGTTCGCGTTTTTTTTCGGAGCCCAACCCACGACGGGTGGGCGTCTGCCGTGAGATTATTTACACTTGTAATTCGCCAAAGATTATTGTGAAGCAATAAATTCTAACATCTAGAAGATGGGCTATGAGGCACAGGCAGTGAAATCTGAACCGGTAGGGTACATTTCCTTGCCCCCGGACATTATATTTTTGTACTTTTCCTATAGAATATCGGAATATTCAAGAATTCTTGGCCATAAATCACAACCAACCTAAATCATTCTTACATAAAGGACTCGCCACTTTTTTTTTAATTTGAAAGTACAGGACTTTAATTTAGAGCCAATTTCTAAACCTCCTAACCAATAAAAATATTTTCTTCTAGCTACCCCCCGGATAGCGGATAACAATATCGGTTTATAAATACGCTTATGTATTAGAGATAGATAAAAATATATGCTCATTAGAAGATAATTTTATTCTACACATTTCTATTATATAACTATCTCTGATGTTAATGCTCAGGAGCTCCTAAACATGATAGGTCCACGTTTAATACTCCTATCAACAAAATATCTAATCGTGGAAACCGAATCAAAATTAGTTCAGCAAAACGTGAAAAAGTCACAGACAGACGTGTCGGTTAAACAGGTTCCTCTTTTTAGTATTTTAAAAGCAAATTCGACGGTCGATTACAACCAAAGATTACAGCCGATGGTTCCGTAAAACCTCAGGCGATGTCCATTATTATTTCATCTTATGTTTAATGCCTAATTTCAGCAGTTCTTTTCCTGCAATTTTTTTTTAATATTTTGACATTTTTGATAACTTTTTATTGAAATAAGTCCTTGGCAGTATATTCTACGTTTACATGATAAGACTATGTAATCAAAATAATTTCAAATGGGCGTTTTAACAAAACTTCCTGTATATGAAACATCCAATTATCACATTTAGCTACGTACATAATCAAAGTTATTTTCAACTAAACTAACTAAAGAGTGTAAATTTCCTGTAACAGCCACAAAACACGCTCTACGAACTAAGAATGATAATAAGATTTATTTTTGAATATAAAACAATAAATCTTTGTAATTAATAGGTTAACAATAAGTTCATTGTGTGGTCAGTACGCAGTTTTGAAATAAATAAAATCTGCAGTTTTTCTTTTAATATAATAGCGGTAAGATTTATTATCCACTATTATATTATAAACACAAAAGTTTTTTTTTATACATCAGAATAGCTAAGCAAGACAAAAGCAAGCAAGATTTCTATGAAGAGCGATAACGTAAGATATACAGATATCTTCTATTATCTGCGTCGTCTGTGACAATTTACTATAAAAATGTGCCATTTCAAGATGATTGGCATTGACTAGAAGTTGTAGGTTTTGGAGATGTGAGGGTAGGTTTACAAACCGTGGCTGTTGTTTCTGTTGCACAAGATGTTTTTCAAAGTTTTCTTTTTTTTCTCATTCAAGGTGTGATTGTGTTTTTTTAAGTATAGTACGAGTATGTGTGTACCTAGTTGGTAAGTTTTTATTATAGAAATTTAGATGAAAGTGACGTCACTTCTTGTTTGCGATCACGTGACCGGATGTATGAATACAAGATTTTAAATATAAAATATATATTAAACAAATCAATAAACATTATTTTCAGTGATTATACATTATATAAGAAATATTATTATGTTTTTATTTTCTTTCACGGTATTGAAAACATCGGTGAAATTATGTTTTCCACAAGCGAAAATTTATGAATGTGAAACAATCTGTATTTTATCAAGTTAGATAATTTTTCTTTGCTTTTAGTTTTACGGGACCCTAACTTTTTTTTTATAAAACAGCCTATGTCCAATAACTTTATTACAATGAAAGAATTTTTCAAATCGGTCCAGTGGCTTTCAGGTTTATGTACTTACTTACAAGCAAACTCACACGCAAATAATTCAGCCATTTTAGACACACGAAAAAAGGATAGATTAGAGTTTTTTTTAATTAATCATAAGTTATAGTTCAGGTTAGGGTTCTTTTTCAAAATAAAAAGTGGTTATTTTTTGTATAATGTGTAGTTATGATTGAAATTACAAATGTCGATTTAATCGAGGATTTCTATAAAAACCTACAAAATCATTGTCAGGAAAAATAAATGCGGTGCAGCATCGTAAGTACACGAGATAGAAGTGAATCTCCTTAAAAAATAAACGTCATTATTAAAAGAGGCTGTAGATACTCGTTCTCCTTCTCTCTAAATTATATCTTTTTCTCTCTCATGTAACGAAATGTGCCTAAACGTGACGCATCCTTGAAATTTTACTCTCAAATTCTCGGCTAATAAAAATTATCGAATGCCGCCTAAGAAATGTCATTTCAAAAATATTTTACAATAGTGTGGTTTATCTAAAACAATTAAACATAGTTGTTGACATTAGTAATGACCTATTTAGTATCTAATTAAGCTTAAAACTAAACAGGTTATCTATAAAACGTGATTGACCACAGAGCAAATATAACCTAATCATTGTTTCCTTTGGTTGCTACCTAACCCAATGCGTTTTTAGGATTCCGTACCCGATGGGTGTCAACAAAAACTAAAACAAAAACGTCTATTAAAGCGCTGTATCTTTTGAACCGTAATAAGTAGACAACTGAAAGTTTCTAAAAGTAGTAGAGTAATAAAATTCAAAATTAAAGGTGGTCCCGTCCGCGTTTTTTGCTCGATCTTAAGTAAACCAAGAAATATAATAATTACCGTGCTCGACGGACGTCTTCAGGACAACAATCTCACTATACCTAAGCAATTACTAGTAGAAAATATTGTCAATACCTAATTTTACTTATAATATTTAAGCGAGCCCATCAGGAATCCAGCTACAAATTTTAAATATTCTAAAGATCAATCCTTCATAAAAGAGTGTTCATCAAAGGATGAAAGTTACCAACAATCGCACTTTCTTTCGAATGATACGAGTAGGTACATACAATTTAAAATACAAGTAATTACTTACCAGTTTCCACAAAGCAACACGCTCACCATTTTCACTTATATGTATGATTTGTCTGTATGATAGTTTCTTCTTCTTAGTCGTGGTGCTCTTGACAGAGCAGTCGTGATCATCATGGTGGTCCACAGCGCGACGCACCTTGTATTGACTCGCCATGGTTAACTTTTTTGGGAAGAATAGTGCAGTGGTTTCCCCTTGCCTTCTGCACCAGACATTTGAGACTATTTAGGTCTTCAGGCTCGCTGTAGCGTCTTCCAGCCAGTATGGTTATACCGTTGATAGTTTACCTTTGCCTATTCCGAACAGAATTTTCATATGAATATTCTTCCCGCATTTTTGTATGACAGCAATTACGTACTTGTACGTAGGTGTAGTATAATAATACTTTATAGAACTCTCACCATTTTGAAGAAATTACCAATAAGATTTTTTTTCCCATAAGTATTTTTATTATTTTTTGTTTTTTAATTTTTTCATTCTTCACGGGTTGCCTTACAGCTCCCGAAACCGTTGCCGACCCCAGGGTACCCAGTGGAAGACAAAGTCTTCCTCATTTAGCCAATGATTTTTTGAGGCTATACCTAACGAGTGGCCAGCTCTGTTGAGGTATATAGATGGAAAAGCCTCTTCGTACGGTTTGTCGTATAATGTACATAGATTTTTCATTATAAAAATCCCATTGGTACATGGTCGGGATGTAGGAATCGAACCCGCGACTTTTCAGTTGCGAGCCGACGTCTTATCCACTCGACCACCGACGCCCCTTTATTTTTTTATTTATATTTATTAATATTCTAAAGATTAAAAATAAGTAAATAAACCAGGTCCGCGTGGAATAGTGGCAAGAATACTGGCTGCATTTCCGCTGAATCGCGATGCTGATTCGTTGAGCGAGGAAGGATCTTCTTGTCACCAGAAGAGATTATCAGTCGAGGGGATTTTTGGCATTTGAACCCCACGGATCTAGAGTTTCTACACCAAACTGCACAAATTTGTAGTTTTCAATAATTGAACTCCCGCTTGAGATGAGACGGGGCTAATGTGTCCACGCACGTAGCATCTCATACAAGGGCCTGACCTCGCTCCCAGGTAATCAGAGTCATTCCATCGGGTCTCTTGCCGTCTTCCCGCATTATTCCCGTTGGCTCTAGGAGAGCAGGGACGTCTATTGACGCAAGAGCCCTTTTGATGGTATCATTGAGGGAGCTGCGGCGAAAAGGCCTGCCTGCACTTTTTATGCAGGAAAGTCCGTGAGTTCCAAAATTGAATTTGTTGTCGAGTTAAAAAAGGGACTTGGACAACCAATAAATAAACCACGAGTTTTTTTTTAAATAAATCTGCTAGCTGTCCTCTTTCACATCATTAATAGTCGGACAGTCTTACTTCTGAAGCTATTATGATTTTACCTAGGTTACTCCATCGTCTCCATCTTTTTATTAAAACATCCAATTAAATACGTACCATTAGAAAATATGTACCCATACATTATCATAATATTCAAAGTCAGTTGAAATTAAGAAAAATTAACCTCGCCTTAGACACGTAATATACTTTAAACGGCCTTTTAACGGCCACGTACAAAATTATAGGAAGCCGTGACAAATTTTTCTTACATCCTCCCATAGTGTAGGAAAGCTGGTGTGATTTATTTAATGAATAAAAATGCTTTTCGCCTTGATAGCGGCGCAGAGCGGGGATATTCTAATTAGCGAGCTAATATGATGGCGTTTTTAAATTGAACAATTAGTTTCTGTATGCGGTTAATTGACTGTCAAGTTGTGCTCTTATTTGATTTAGAGATTTTGACTACCTGTTGTCTTTGACGGATTTATTTATAAATCAATATTGTATCGGATATACAAGGCCTGTTAAGTTTATTTGGGGAGGAAAACGTGAGTTGAAATATATTTTTAGAAGAAAGAAGTGGGTTACGATGATTAGGATTAACTGATATTTGCCATATTTTTGACAGTTATAAGATAACCTTGACCAACCTTAAAACAACTATAGAGAAAAAGCTAGAAAAGACTCATAGAACCTATACCTGGAGCATTACACTATATGGATCTGAAACTTGGAGGTTGACCTAAAAAGATAAAAACATCAACAATAATTTACAACCGTAACACGGTTTCGGGAGCTGAACCCGTGAAGAAAGAAAAAATAATAATAATAATAATTTACAAGCTTTTGAGATGTGTTACTGGCAAAGAATTAAGAGAATCAGCTGGAAAGAAAAACTAATGAAGTATTCACAATCGTATGAGAGAAGAGATAGGTTGACTACCATAGAAAGCAGAGGAAATATATTGGGATCATTTTATAAAACCATTATTGAAAGAAAAGTTGTAGAGAAGAGAGGTAGGGGAAGACTAAGATGCCAGTTATTTAGAACAAGTTAAAGAAAATTTTAATGTCGTGTAGTACCAGGAAGTCAAATTTTGAGAGCGGAGAACTCAGGCAATTACTCGACAAGAGCATAGCAAGAAAAGAAGACATCATTTTGAGATGTGTTGCACATTTTAGTTGAAGATAAAAACGACACGCAACATTGTCCACTTTTTAGCAGTTGTCCATATTGAACAGAACAGGTGGCAAGCCTATTGCTGCACTTAATGAACCTAGATGTGTCTGTTAATATTAGAAGAAGTGCGGTTTCAAGTCCAGCGCCTCCCCAATTAAATAGTTTCTCACAGTGGCTTAATTATCTGAACACCGTTTAAGGTAACAGCCGTGATGGTTTGTTATGGATATTCAAATTGGTACACATTCTAAATATAGATAGGTAACAAGTAATAGGACAACACACTTAACTGTTTCCATTAACACTCGAATGAAATCTTTTATCTCATTAGCGGACTACAGTGACATTACAATTTCAAGTGTTACCATCTTTATTTATAAATTTGATATTTTTAGATATATTTATTGATATAATTATGACCTTGCCATCTTGCGGCGTAACAATGTCCACATTTAACTGGAAATCCTGTCTTTGCATATAATGAGCTAGTTTTCCCTTATTTAAAAACAATTTGCTTATATAGACTTTTGGCTTGAGTGAGGATTGAACCAAGGACCTTCGGATTTGAGTCCAACGGTTTACACACCTAGATATATACTCCTCAAAAATAAACTGAAACGATTCAAATTCGATATCCGATTTTTTAGCACCTGAAACAATTTTTATTGGTATTTTACAGTTTGTAAAAATTATGTCAGGGGCTAATATAGAAGTTGTCAATCGGTGGGAATTTCAACGGATTCGAATAAGTATTTTGGTTTTTTTTTTCAGGCGACTGACTCCATTTCAGGAAGGGAAAAGGGAAGGGGGGATATATACGATATATAGCAGGACCATCAATTTTCACATTTCAAAAACTACTACGGACAACGCCGTGGGCTGAAACTGAATAAATTAACTTTTAAAAAAAAAGTGTACCGACTTCAAAAATTTGCACTGAAAAGTAAGAAATAATAAATATTTCGTCGTAGAATTTGAAGACGGTTGGTGCCAAATTAGGATACAAAATTAAGTAAGCATCTAAGAAGATAAAACATATATGTTTGTACTGATGATCGTAGGTTCGTAATGAATTGTCTATAGATTAGTGAATTTGGAAAGTAAGTTGTTTTTAATTTGGCACCAACCGTCTTCAAATTCTACGACGACGAAATATTTATTATTTCTTACTTTTCAGTGCAAATTTTTGAAGTCGGTACACTTTTTTTTAAAAGTTAATTTATTTTTCCCTTTTAAGTAATTTTGTTGCCCTGAGACACAAATAAAACGAAATTATGGAAAAAAAAAAAATACTGCTCTGGATGAGATTTGAACCATTTGCATCCTGAACTGCACCGTACCATACCATACCGTTAGACCACCGTCGATACAAAAATTGACAACTTACGTGTCGCGCAACGCAACGTTGCTAAGGCTTTTCTCTGATACATAATTTTCAGCCGTAAACAGAGACAAATTACTGAATTTCTGAAAAACTACTGAACCGATTTTCGTCATATGTCTGTGACATAATGTCAAGAAATTATTATATCCTTAAAAAAATAAGTCGTCAAAATCGGTACATATTTCATCGAGATACTGATAATTTACTGTATAAAGTCAGTTTTTTCAAAATTACTGAAAAACTAATGAACCAATTTTTATGACATAAAAATGGGACCAATCCGGAAGAATTATCTGTCGATTAAAAAAGAAATCATCAAAATCGGTTCATAAACGACGAAGTTTTCCGCGAACACACGTAAAAAAAAATATATATATACGGTCGAATTGAGTAACGTCTTTTTTTTTTAAGTCGTTAAAAATTATTAATAGAAAGTCAAATTCTTCTAGAAACCCTACTTATGGCGTAGTACGTGTATTTTAAACGCAGAAATACTATGAAGGGTGTCTATCCAAAAAGCACAATCTGGACAACTTACTTCGTCCAGATTAATTTTTTTCATACATTAAAGTTTCTAGTTTCAACAAATACTTGGCCACCCTAAAACCAGAAACTAGCACGCTCTACAGTTCATACTGTATAATCTTTATTTTAGACAAAAAGTATACATTCTCAATTAGCATATGAAGTCATCTAAAACACCGGTTTTGTTGTGTTACTTACACTACTACATAGGATGCCATTTTGTTAATTTGAGACAGAGACCAAAATTCCTACCGTTATCTCATACCGTTGGGAAAAATTAATTTTTAATAAAAAAACTTTTATAACATAAGGAAGCAACATAATATTTTTACGGCGAGGGCGCTATTTTGAATCCAGAGCGCAGGGAAGGATTCTAAAGTAGAATTCTGAGCACAATGAGGGATTCAAAGTACACCGCCCGAGAAAAAAATAATTTTGCGCCCGAGTGATACACTCTACTTTCATCATCGTCTTAAAACGTTTTTTTATTCACCCGGTTCGTTGCCGATCATACCTGCCAGTAACTTTATTCATAAATATTTGCGTTCGGTCTCTTATATCGCGCAACACTAAGAAGCAACATTCATGTTTCAAATTCTAAACTCATTACTGCCCTCTGTGAAAAACTCTTGGAGAAAAAACCGCAAAGTAGAGAACATATGGAGGAACCAATCGTCGTTTTGCCCAGTGTTCGTAATTTAATATCCTATAACAAAAGGGTTTTTTTGTCCAAATCCAAAATCGTCTGAATAGGCACCAATAAGCACTTCATATCGGATACTCGAAAATAGGTTTTATCTATACAACACCATCACATTCGTTGAGAACAGGAGAACAGAACCTATGAAACAGTCGATAAATTAGGTAAACGAAAAATATTTAAATAATATAGCTTTCATTCTGTAAATTTCTCTCCTCCTTCCCTTATTCTTTATCTAGTATGTGACGACGTATTGTTAGCACCTGACCTTATTACACTTGGCCTTGAACTTCCTTAAAACCTTCGCTGCGATGAAAATCGTTCAACATCGCTTTACTAAACTTTTTACTAAACATTTTACTAAATACTTGACTATAATTTAGTATAATCTAATCTACTATACCCATAGAGTACTAAGCCTATGGAGGGGCCATAGATGGGCTCCCCCTTTCGCCAATTGTTTCCCCTTTGACCAGTTAAACTGACCAGGTGCGCAGTAATAAGTTACCTTAGATTTCGTTGGTATCGTTTTGTGTCGCGAGACAGAGCTCTAGGAAAATAGTTAATTGTGATGTTTTAAATGGGAAAGGCGATCTAGGACGTCAAACTTGCGGAACATAGTGTTTCCAATCATACATAATCATCATATAACGTAAAATCCGTTGCAACAATCAAACGTCAGAAAAATGCAGTGGTACAGGGGCTAGCGTTTACCTCCCCCCCTATACAAAACCTATTACAAAAATGAAAATATCTTAGATACCTACTAAAAGCGGTTTTCTTTTTTACATCTTCCAGAGTTGACTTTACTGTTTTTCGGCCCCAGGGTACCCATCTAACCAAACGAACGACAAGTCTCATTTAGACAAATCTCTACCATAGCTCTACCTAACTAGTAGCCAGTTTTGTTAAGTTATTTTGAGATCAAAAACCTCTCAGTACAGTTTGTCCTATTAGAACGCCTCTGAAACATCAGCTATCCTGAAAAAGGCCGGGCTTACAGTACATAATCCTAATCCGCCTATATCCCGGACTCCAATGGAGGGCGATTCCCAACGACATTCGCCAAAACCCTCCTCCAATGCCCGGCTAACTAGAGTTAGGTTTATCCGTTAAACCGAGATTAGGCCTCTCTGTCTGACAGGCGGGCGGGGCATAACCACGCCCAACGGTCGATGCGGCGTTTCCCCCCTCTACTCTAGTCTCGAGGCCGTTATCTAGTTGTGAATGTAAGCGCTCATCCGGCGTTCGTCACAGATAACTGTAGCTAAACTGATCTCAGACAATCGAGTATAGTAGAATAATACTGTACACTGTACGTACACGCCTTCGGACGTTTAAAGATTAGATAGCGAAGGCTCTATTGTTGATTTTGAATTTGGAATAGGATGGAATGATTGCCTTTTATTCAAATAGGGTTGATTGCGTGCTAACCACAGAAAAAGATCTGTGGTGCTAACATTGTTTGCGTTTAAAAGGGATTTTGCATAATATAACAATTTTACTGCTTTTCTTATTTTACAGAGAATCACTATATATTATACTAGCTGTTTCTCACGACTTCGTACGTGACTATTTCAGAATGTTGGCAAACATATACTTCATACATAGCTTTTGTCATGTTCACCTCTGCCCACCCCGTTCCCGTCGTCATGCCGTGATGGTAGGTATATAGCCTATGTTACTCAGGGATAATGTAGCATTCCAATGGTGAAGGAATTATCAAAATCCGTCCAGTAGTTTTTGAGTTTATTCGTAACAAACATACAAAAATACAAATCTTTCCACTTTATAATATTAGCATAGAAAATAAAGTCTGTCTGTCTGTTAGATTAGTTAGGTTGATTCACCGGGAAGGTTTAGGAGCTGAGCATTAACAGTATAAGTGAATCAAGTCGGGGAAAAAGTTGGCCCCAGCGAGTTTTCATGGCGTATGGCTAATCCATCATAACAAAGTGATCTAGAAAACAATTGTGTAGAATAAAATGATCTACAAAAAAGTCCGAGATAGCATATATCTATCTCTAATAGATAAGTAGCTATAAGCGTATGTATGTATGTATTCAATTTGTTGTAAACCCATATTGTTCCCGGGCGAAGCCTCTATACGGTTTCATTTAAATTAAAAAACAAGATATACAAAAGCACTATATCTACCTATTAAATAACCTAATTAAAGACGAAAGTCGATAAAAACACAAGAGTTCTCAAAGAGTTGCGTGTGTTGAAGAAACTAATTATGATCATATAACCCAGAGTGGTTTCACATTCTGTGTGTACCTACTTAGGTAATGTTTGTTAGCGTAACTAGATACACTTACACACAAATTAGCAAATCATACAATATTTTTTTATATCTAGGTACCTACTATCTAATACCTATATACAAATAAACATATTTCTTTACATAGAATGTCCGGAACGATGTCATTAGAGAAAAATGCGGAGTGAAAGATGATGTTGTGACTAAATGAAGAAAAGTAGTTTACTACGCTTGTTTGGACACGTTGAAAGAATGAAGGATGAAAGATTGACTAAAAAGGTTTATATGGCTGAAGTGAAAGGAAATGCTGGCAGAGGACGACCTAGGTGTACTTTTATTGAACATATAAAAAAATTATTGATCGACGGCAATGTTAAAAGTACACACAATCGAAGCGAAAGAGGTATGTCAGGATCGTAGCAAATAGCATTCGATAGTCTCTGCCTACCCCTCTTGAGATAAAAGGCGTGATGATAGATATAAATTAAAAATTTCATCAAGATCGCTGCCTTCTGGGAGAGTGCCCATAAGCCTGGCTGCGTTGTCACGTTGGATGGCGATACTGATTCTTTGAGCCAAATATGAGCCAGCTCTTTGGTCGTGGGACACTTCTACCAATCTTTTGGCGATTTTCTTTATAGAGGTGTCGTGCGCTAGGTCCCCACGGGCCCAGTAGTGTCTCCACCTCAAAAGCCAGAAATATGTATTCTTCAGGAAGAGACGCGTATTTGCGACGTTTGGCAATTTCTGCTTTGCAAGCGACAGCCCCGGCTTCAATTGATGTGCATGGAAGTCGCAATACTTTTGTGGTTTATCATAAAACTGGAAACTGTGCCATTGGGGTGGATGGGTAGAGAATGTCCTGTGTACCTACTGCCATTGCCCGACCTAGGAATTTACTCGGCATTCTAGTGTTGGAAATTCTCGGGCCGGGCATTTCTTGGCTGGCCATTGTTTTTGGCCTTCGAGTCGAGTATGCTAACCCCACCGGCTTCGCACCGATAAAACCACCTAAGGTTATTATTTCCCGGAATAAAAAGTAGGCCATGTCTCCGTGCAAAACTACCAACTGAGCTCTATGCAATTTCTGAAAGTTTAGTCAAAGTTCATGAAAAATTTGTTAAATGTCTGTCAAAACTATATATTATCTTGTTCTAAATAACTTTGACTTAGATTTTCAGTACTTGGGCGTTATGACAAATAAGAGATTGCTTTCAAGACTCAGTTGGTATATTTTGCTCTGTGCAAAATCATGTCAATCCGTTGCTCCGTTTTAACGTGAAAGAAAGACAAAGAAACATAGTTTTGTATATAATTCGTATGAGATACATATATGGACCAATTTGTTACCTTATGCATTTGAGACAGCGTTCAAGATTATCTTAAACCAAATAAAATTAAGAAAAAACTAAATAGGGATTTCTAGAAATCGACGTCCATATATGAAAAACTGTATGAATGCATAAAGCGAGTGAAGTTTTTATAATATGAGTAAAATGGAATCATAATTAAGATTTTAACTTTAATTTAGCACAAAAGAAAGGGCCCGTCCGGGACTTGAACCCGGGACCTCTCACACCCAAAGCGAGAATCATACCACTAGACCAACGAGCCAGCTGTATTAAATTACTAATAATTAATTAATAAGAAAATTTGAAATTAATAAAAACACCTGTTTAAACACACAGAATGTTGACATACCTAGTTGTCAAGGAATTCTATACATTAGGTATAACACACACACACGGTCTTTCTAACTTATATCATGGACCGAGGCACTGATAACAATGTTCACATTTAGCAAATTACCTATAATATACTGAACTGGGCCATAGAAGTGTCAGCAGACCCTCAACGACTAAAAAAAGAAAGAAGGTAGAGCGCGGAGGAGAACTACGGAGAATAGGGAGAAATGGCAAAATGCTGAGAAGGCCTACGTCCAGCAGTGAACGGATATAGGTTGAAGAAGGACAAGACCGAACAGGTGTAAAAAAACATATTTACATCTCTTCTTTTTCATAAGGAAGAAGAATGGACAGTAATGGAAATATGATAATTCCATTGAATAAAAATTGCATAAGCGCATCGGAAGCAATAAATTAAAGTATTTGAGCAAAAACTGGAAGTCGCTAATAGTGAAAGATCTTGGAAACTGCTTACCTACCCGAGTCATAAAACCGCAATGAAAACCGTCAGGAAAGAAAGGAATCAAAAAGATAGGGCCCGTCCGGGACTTGAACCCGGGACCTCTCACACCCAAAGCGAGAATCATACCACTAGACCAACGAGCCGCTTGTACTAAATTACTAATAATTAATTTATACGAAAATTAATTTAAAATTATTTATTAAAAGCACCTGCATAAACAGAGACGTTTTTATATATTACTAGCATATCGCCCCCGGCTTCGCCCGTGGATATTTACGAACAAAATAAAATATACCCTTAAAGTAGCTAGATTTCGAGATTTTTTGACAAACAATTTTTTTAACTTTCGTAAAAAATAATTTTTTTTTTAATAAAAAGTATCCTATGTTACTTCTAATACCTCCAAGAATATATGTGCAAAATTTCATGATGATCGGTTAAGTAGTTTTTGCGTGAAAGCGTAACAAACAAACTTACATTCGCATTTATATTAATAGGGATATAGGTACCACACACCATCACAGCCCTGTGGAGACTAAAGTAGGCCACACATTGGTCCAGCATCGCACCGAAAATTTCCCATTCCGGCCGCCAGACGATCTAGGCGGAACATTCGGTACAAGAATTGGACGAGTCTGTGCTCGATTTCGGTGGACCGTACGGAAGAATTGGACGAATGAGTGGGCACCTTAAGTTACCCATATTAGCTAAGTCTAAACAGAACGGCTTATCGCCGCATTTAATTTAAGAATCCTAAAGGCGTATGAGCTTCTTGTTATTACTATAGTCTTTTTCACGAAAGAAGTCCCGCGGCCATTAAAAATAACAAGTAATTTGAGATACGTAAGTATGATTAATCAATTGAATTTAATTTAAATTTAAGTTAAATTACGACAAAATAACGAAATGAAACAACATTACCTCGGACGTGTATCTATATCGCGTTTGCGAGACTTCTTTCGTGAAAAGGGACTCTAGATGACTTGTGCGAAAACTTCGCACCGTTAGTTCCAGTGATCTTCAGCAGATGTCGTCTTTTACAAAGTACATAAATTAGTCTAATTTTAAAACAATTTTGAATTTTTTTTTATCATTAGAGGGGAATGGAATCTTTAAAATGGCGCATCGAACATTAATATTGATGAAGTATTATAGACATTTTCAGAAGAAGTTGGGATGCCGCTTGATGATGCTTAAGTGCCCTCTGAAGCAGGAAAATGGAAACTATAATAAAATTAAATGATTGCCTAGCATTTTTGACTCCACATAAACGAAAATAGTTATCGTGGAACAGATTATACCCGCGGTCTATGATTTAAGGTTGCAGTGAATTTAAAAAAACTGACTTATCGAACGGGTGTCGTGTCGAATAGTTAGTACCTGCATAATGGTATGTTAGCGACAAATAATAGTATAATCATCAATAATCCCAAAACGTCATATAGATAAAAGATCACTGATCCAACAAAAACTACAATAGTTTGCGCTTGACGCCCGCTGTGCGGTTACTATCCTGTGATCAAGTTGCGGATTACCATTATGAGAAAAAAAATATTGGCCAAGTTGCGATACGACTCGCGCGCTGAGGGTTCCGTATCATTGTTTCGGTCAGAACTTTAAGACAGGATTTTCATTTAGGTTTTCCTGTAAACTATATGAAAGGCCCTATAGGTATTCCCTATTTTTTACAAAACATTAAGATATCGTTTTTGTATGAAAACTTCGGTACAATACATTATAGTATCGAAGTTTGACATATTAGAGACGCGTGTAAGTAAAACATATCATTATGAAGTAGTGGATGAGTAGATTATGAGTAGATAAAAATATATTTGTATTACTAATAATTAAGCAGAGTCTTATGAAAAAGGCTTACTATCAATTACTATACTGTAAACCAATATTTAATTATTAATAATACATGGGACTTAATAATGTGATTTGAACTGTGTACTGAGTAAATTATTTTTGCCATTTTAATTATAACTAGCGGACCCGGCAGACGTTGTCCTGCCCAAACGTTGGCTTGCCTGCACTACCCCTACCCCTACCACTAACTTTGGCTATATTATTTCTTGTAAAAAGTAAAGTTTAAAAAATGGTTATTGTGGGCTATCCCTAAGAGATAGACATATACCATTGCTGACTTTTTTGTAGACCTTTTTAAGGTGTACAATACTGTAGTATATTATTTTGATCTATCTCGAAGGTTTCAGCCAGAGTTTGGAATGTAAGCGCAAAAATGTGTTTATTTACGACATCACATTAGAAACCTCTAAAATTATCAGTGTTTCTCTACTATATTATGCATGTTATATACATATAAACCTTCCTCTTGAATCACTCTATCTATTAAAAAAACCGCATCAAAATCCGTTGCGTAGTTTTAAAGATTTAAGCATACATAGGGATATAGGGACACAAAGAAAGCGACTTTGTTTTATACTATGTAGTGATGATTGTATTTTGGACCGTCTATTCTTGACACATTTTATAATTTATTTTTCACTTTTTTTTTATTGCAGACCTATTTTAATTAATTTGTTTGTTAATTTTTTCAGACATTTATTAGTCGACTGTGTATATAGTGTAAAATAAGTGTATTTTTTTTAAATTTAAATTGACTTAATCAAATATGTATACATACATATTTTTGCGGTATTTCTATTTGACTAAGTATTTCAAGTGTGCAATATGCATTGTGCATATATCTACGAAATAAATATCTTTTGATTTTGATTTTTGAGCCCTTTCATTTGATGTCACATGACGCACTTAAAATTTTCCCCCCAAAATTAAGCCTCAAAATTGAAATTCGATTATTGTGTCATGAAACTCTACATTTATGTATTAAGTTTCAACATTTTTTGACAAGTAGATTTGGAGAAAATAAGCTGTGACAGACGGACAAGCACATGAGTGATCCTATAATATAATATATAAGCTTCTGTCCGCGGTTTCACCCGCGTGGAAATAGATCCAAAAAGAAATAATCCCGTGGCTGTAATTTGCCCCTCCCCCGCCCGCTTTCGCGATTTATAGAGTAGTATATATCATTCTCTGACCCCTAAACTACCACTATGCAAAAAATCATGTCGATCCCGTAAAAAACAAAAACAAATCTATCCCACGGGAACCAAACATTTTTCCGGGATAGGGAGTAGCCTTATTCCTGATTATAATCTATCTCTGTGCCAAATTTCATCCAGATCTGTTCAGCCGTTCCAGCGTGATTGAGTAACAAACATACATACATACATCCACAGATTTGGCGCTTATATAATAAAACATAAAAAATAAAAGAAATAATTATTTGTAATACAGCTAAGTAAATTATTAATGATTCTATGGTCTTGAGTTCGTACAAGTGCACTTTCAATTTTACCCGAATTTTCCAAATTTTACCTGTTTTCTTTTCTTTCTTTATTTTACTAATTATGTACAATAGAAATTGTTGACCTTTTTGGCTCTAGAATGATATGTTTATTATATATGTGATAAAATAAATAAATATCTGAAAACTGAAAAGTCGCGGTTCGATTGCTACATCCGACCATGTACCAATGGGTTTTTTATAATAAAAAATTATATGTTCATTATCCGACAAACCGTACGAAGAGACTTTTTCATCTATATACCTCAACAGAGCCGGCCACTCGTTAGGTTGTCGAGTGGTGGGTAGCCAGGATGGGTCGATGGGTAGGATAGCAGGAAAACTCGTAGTAAACTTTCACCATTCGTTTATTGGTCGAATTAACAAGGAAGGAACAAGCAGGAACAGCAAAAGAACAACCAGGAAAAAGGATCCGTAACGAGCCGTCAAAGGAGCGGAAAGGAGCGCACTGTAATAAAAATGAACTACACATTACTACAGGGCGTTAAGCTATTGAAGTAACACAATACAAAGTATGATAAAAATACTTACAATACTTATTTGCGCTCCTTTTATATTAACATAGATATTAGTTCTTGAATATTGATTCAATACATTTTATTTAGTTGTTTACTTAGTTGATAAAATAGAAATATAATAAATTTTACAATTGGCAGAGTGACTGCCTAAGTCAACAGTTTGTGAAGGAATGAGTAACATTTTAATTTAGGTTCCACACATCGAATATTTGAAAGTAACATACAATGTTCTATTGAATTAAAATGAACAATATCGTGTTCTAAAATTAAAATAAATGCTATTAATGATGGCCAGCTTGTAAGCGGCCAGGAAAATAAGGTCGTATCATCACAAGGTATAGCCTCAAAAAAAAACATAGGCTAAATGAGGAAGACTTTGCCTTCCAATGGGTACCTTGGAGCCGGCAACGGTCGGTTTAGTTCTTTCAAATTTACATTTACATAGATACAATATACTTCTTACCTTAGCTTATTACAAGCAAAAATAATAATATAATAGATATAACACTTTCTCTTATACCTTTTGTACCTTTATCTATCGCAAACTAGCAAGTCGTAAAATGTAAAGACTTTATTATTTGCGGATATACTAAGCTGTAACCATTTAGCGAGATAATAATATAAAGGTGCGTCGGTGGCCGAGTGGTTAAGGTGCGAAGGTGTTCGATCCTGGATCTCGGCCATGTACCAATGGGGTTTAAACCACACTTAGAGGCTTTTCCATTTAAATATACCTCAACAGAACTGGTCACTTGTTAGCTGTAGCCTCACAAGTACCATCGGCTTAGTCTTCCGCTGGGTACCCTGGGTCTGTAACACGGTTTTGGAGCTGTAAGGCAACCCGTCAAGAGAGAAAATCAAATAATACTCCATTCATTTTCATAGAAAGCACTAGGTCTAGTTTGGTTTAATTTGTTTTTATTTGAAGTTAATATTTTAACTTTTAAGTATATGCCACTGTTACGAAACCAAGATATAAAAAAATTAACATTTCACAAATCTGACACAATACTATCTTCGACCAAATCCAATAACGTCAACAAAAGAGGCTTTCTTCTCTGAGATTTCTACTCAGTATTTTTTTTCATACCTGGATCTTAGCGTCTTTCAAAGTATTGTTTCATAGATTTATGTTTAAGTTTATTTGGCTTTTTTGTTACCATTATGACCTACATAAATAATACCAGAAGTTAAACGCCCATAACAGTGACTTTTGTTTGAGGGATTCCTTTACTAGATGAATAAAAATCTTTATTACTTATACGAATTTATTTTAGGATGCTTGCTTTATTCTACCATTTCTGCGACGTATTCATTTAGCTGTTAGTTAGGTTAGTAAAGTAGTTTTATATTTACGGCTTACGCCATTTCCATGCGGGCGAAGTCTCAAGCATCTATCCTTAAACTAAATGCATTCTACGAGATTATAACTAAAACGAATCGAGAACGTTCACAAAGCCAAAACTAACTCCTAGAATGCAGTGAATTTGACAAGTCACCGATTTTTTATCATTTGAACAGATTATCTAAGCATCCTTACCCCACTCGATCAATCTTATCGAGGCAACTATGACAGAAGTAGAGTTAAAAGATATTTTGTGCATTGTCGTCTTCTACATAAAAGTACACCTTACAGTTAAGGCTTTAAGGTTGAACGTAAGTGTTTATTTCTTTTGGAGACTCTACATTGAAGACCGTGGATGCGGCGGATCATCGCCGGATTCCGGGAAATTCGCCCCGCGTGAATACCTGCAGCACAGGTAAGTATACATAGACCTAAGAAAACGTTCCTTTATGTTTTTAGTTGAATTGCCTAAATAGAGCTAACCTTCCTCCTAACCTTAATCCTTCATATTGCACCAGCGAAAATACAAAAATATTGAAGATTTTGTCTAGATGTTTTGTGTTGTGCCGCTCTTTGATTTGGATATACAATTAGTCAGACAGACATGTTGAGTCGCTGAATCGTTAGGCTTCTTTAGGAGTCAGGTCAGAGATCAGTCATTATAATAATACTAGCTTCTGTCCGCGGTTTCACACGCGTGGAAATATATCCAAAAAGAAATAATCCCGTGGCTGTAATTTGCCCCTCGCCTGCCCGCTTTCGCGGTATAAAAAGTAGTATATGTGATTCTACGACTATGCAAAAAATCATGTTGATCCAGTGAAGAACAAAAACAAATGTGTTCAACGGGAACCATACCTACATGTTTTCGGGATAAAAATTCCAGACGATAATTAATTAATTAATAAAGTGCCAAATTTCATCCAGATCCGTTCAGCCGTTCTGGCGTGATTGAGTTACAAACTTTCGCGTTTATAATATTAGTGGGATGTGGTGACGTATAACCATTGATCTAAAGTAATATATATCAATGCGTATAGCATGTTTCTTCTATGCAGATATTAGTAAAAACAGGAATAAAGTGATAAGAAACAGAGTAAATAAAGTGCGTTGGTAAAATCCCATAACTTAATTTTGAACTAGACATTATGCACAAACATAAAAATAGTGGTGATATATTTATTATATGGAAATGACAATCTGACTTCATTCACTGAATCACTCTGAAACAAAGAGTCATTCCGCATCAAGTCTACGAAAATGCTGACGACTCGGTTATATTCCCGTAGTATCACTGGTACCATTGAACTGTACCATCAATGGTACTAGTGATACTAGACAAGCTATAATTTATCCACTAGCTTTTTGAAATGAGACCCAAGAATGCATCCCGACGCATTTCCGGGATAAAAAGTGACATATGGTCTTACAACTATCTCTGTGCAAAAGAATCAAGTTGATCTATTCTATCAATCTATCTATCATCACGCCTTTTATCCCAAGAGGGGTAGGCAGAGACAATCGAATGTCATTTGCTACGATCCTGATGTACTTATTTCGCTTCTTTTATATTCATCATCAGGATAAACAAACAAACGTACAAGTCACTTTCGCATTTATAATATTAGTTAGGATTGTTTATTAATTAGACTTTTATTATCAAAACGTTAAAAAGATTTCGCTTTAAAAGTGCCAAAGAAAACCTTATAATGGAGGAAAATACTTAAATACAATTTAATTAATTCATACACATAGCTACTACTTATTAAAAAAGTCTCATACCATAAAACATTTCTAAAGATATCTAGCTCTGTGACTCATGACTTGCTGTTTAGGGCAGGGGCGTAAGATGTGAGATTTCGAGTTGTGTTATTGTTGACCCTGCCATTTCGACAATTTCGACTCCTTAAATAAATAAATTAAAAATCCTTAAATCAACCTGAATATATTAGATAATTATAGATCCTATAGACTACAATGTGATGATGATAGGACAACGGCAGGGTGGAATAAGTGGCGTACCTTGACTGGAGTCTTCTGTGACACTAAAATACCAATAAGAACTAACTGGGCAAGGTTTATAAAACGGCTGTTAGACCTGCGCTACTTTATTGTAGCGAAGACTGGGCATCAAAAAACACGCATGAGCAAAAACTCAAAAAAAAAATTGGTGTAACGATAGTTACTTATCATACGTTATTTTATTACTAAGTGTATAAACAGGTGTATAATTAATACGTTTATTGCTTATTAGTATTTCTGAATCCAGTACAAGCGGCTCGTTGGTCTAGTGGTATGATTCTCGCTTTGGGTGTGAGAGGTCCCGGGTTCAAGTCCCGGACGGGCCCTATTTTGAATCTTATAATAACTCGTAGGTACATATTATTATATAATATACCTACACATCTTCATTGAAACACTTTGATTGAGTTTCACCTAATTTAGGTACCTACATTTTTATTTTCAGAACATGGATTGCTTTTTTTTTCATTTATTTAACAGTAGAACAAGACTTGGGTGTTACCTACACATCTTCATTGAAACACTTTGATTGAGTTTCACCTAATTTAGGTACCTACATTTTTATTTTCAGAACATGGATTGCTTTTTTTTTTCATTTATTTAACAGTAGAACAAGACTTGGGTGTTACCTACACATCTTCATTGAAACACTTTGATTGAGTTTCACCTAATTTAGGTACCTACATTTTTATTTTCAGAACATGGATTGCTTTTTTTTTTCATTTATTTAACAGTAGAACAAGACTTGGGTGTTATGGAAGTAAGTAAGATAAATGCAGATCCCATTAATTTGATTTTTTTGATTTGCAGAATTGCAGAATTATTAAATAAGTCGTTCCAATATCAAGTTATAAATTGTTTCTTTTCTTGGATTTCCTATGTTACTTCCATAAAAGAAAAGCAAACACTGTTCTGAAAATAAAATATTTTGTAAATCTAAATCAATGTGTTTCAATGAAGTCGTGTATACAACCTATGTGCCAGTTTATTATAAGATGAAAAATATAAAATAGGGCCCGTCCGGGACTTGAACCCGGGACCTCTCACACCCAAAGCGAGAATCATACCACTAGACCAACGAGCCGCTTGTATTGGATTATTAAATAGATAGATCAAATAAATGGACTAACAACCAATTAAAGCAATAAACGTATTAATTTCACACCTGTTTAAACAATGGGTACTACACTTTATAATATTAGTAGACTACTGCACAAATTTGACGGGCAGTTGGGCCTGATTGTGACCGTTACTTACGGTGACCCCGGTGTTCTCTGAAAGTTTTTTAACTCCCCCCATGACCGTTAGTTTATGTTGGCACTCCCTCGAGGTTTGCTCTTTTTTTCTTTTTGACGTTTATCTTTTTTATAAATGAACCTCGAGTGACTGCCAAAGTATCGTCGATCATACTGCCTTCCCGATTAATTCAATACGACAAATCTTATACTTATAAACAAATTTTATTGCCCCTGTGTTCGTCCCACGTCCACAAATTCATTAAATTGCTTCTATACAATCAAGAATAAAATTCAGGATGTTTTAGTCAGTTTCTTCTTTCAACGAATGTTCATTTGACTACGACGTGACTACGATCGTATCATTTTGCTTCAGATAGTTTTTATCACATTTCCCTGATCATTGAGAAATTAGAGGGATCATTCTGCAAATTATGTCCACTGCATGACAAATTGTTTTTTTTTTTTCATTTAGTCTAACCCTAATCTGTTTTCTGGTGTATCAACGTGTTTCTTGGTAAGTTTTAGCAGAGCATTAAACCGTTTGATAGCATTGCTAAAATATTTACAGAGGTAGGTATTCATGTGATTTATTTCGTAATTATAAGGCTATGATGGTTGTTTATACAACTGCGATACAAATTAGTAATTTAATGATTATTCTTTTAAATATTGTATTCCAAGCGGCTCGTTGGTCTAGTTGTATGATTCTCGCTTTGGGTGTGAGAGGTCCCGGGTTCAAATCCCGGACCGGCCCTATTTTGCACATCCTTCATTAAAACTTTCCATGTTTTCGCCAGTTTCTTCTTTCAACGAATGTTCAGTTGGCTACGATGTGACTACGATCGTGTCATTTTGCTTCTGAGGATTTTTATCACATTTTCCCGATCATTTCCCTCTCTTTTGCAAAACTTTATTGTCCACTGGATAGAAAATTTAATTTATTTTTTTCTTTTGGTCTAACCCTAATCTCCACATATGATTTATTTAACGTGTTTCTTGGTAAGTTTTAGCAGAGCATTAAACCGCTTGATAGCTTTACTAAATATTTATAGACTTCGGGCAATTATGGTTGTTTATACAACTGAGATACAAATTAGTAATTGAATGATTATTCTTTTAAATATTGTATTCCAAGCGGCTCGTTGGTCTAGTGGTATGATTCTCGCTTTGGGTGTGAGAGGTCCCGGGTTCAAGTCCCGGACGGGCCCTATTTTGTTACAGCGCGCCTACTTTCTATTTTCGGATTCTAATGACAATCTACTCGCACCAGAGAGAACCTTATATTTTAATAAATAAACCACTATTTTCTTTATAAACATAAATCTAGTTTTATTCTACAATAAGCTTTAATGTAACTAAATTGACAAAAACAATATACACAGCTAAAAACCTCATTTGAAACCTAAACGTGTCTGCCATCTTTCTCTCAATAACACAAGAGCTATATTATTTTTATTACATAAAATCGCTCGTATTGGCTCGAATATGGGCGTCTGAAAATTGTTCAATACGACAGTCGTAGCATCTGTGCCTCGCTTAGACGTCGGAATATACACCGTTTTGATAAATAATACTCTCGTAAAATTATGCTTCTGTAATTCATACTGAATAATAGACTCGTAAATTTTAATAAGAACAGATTCTATAGGCCCGTAGTAGGAATAATTTTACTACTAAGTATGACACGAGTGCTTACACAATTATTTTTTGATGAATATAGAAATATGTAATACTTAGGTAGCGTAGCTGTGCCTTGCGGTTGCACCCGCATAAAACCTTCCTAAATAATTGGGCTATCAAAATCCAAAAAAACTTTTTTATTCAAATCCGATGGGTAGTTCCAGAAGTTAGCGCATTCAATCAAACAGACTCTTCAGCTTTTAAATTAGTATAGATTTCTAGCTGTTCGTCCGTAGGGCCCGTACTAATTTCCATTATATTGGGGGATTTCAAAAAGAAGTAGCCTATGTCCTTCTCTAGGGTTCAAGCTTACAACAACGTATCAAATTTCATCAAAATCGGTTCAGTAGTTTAACCGTGAAAGCGTAACGGACAGACAGATATAATCACTAGATTATATTAGAAACTAACATGTCATCAAGTCGAATGGATGAAAATGGGCTGCATTATACTATACGCCATGTCAAAGTAAATTTAATTTACAAAAAAAAACCTAAAATAAGAAATCTCGCTCACAAATAAATATTTGCTTATTTTGTGACGAATAAATTAAATTACAGTCAGAGCGCAAGTTAATATATTTTTAATATCAAATACACAAAAATGGAGACTTAAGAAACCATTTTGCTACTTAGGAGCTGTCTTGGTTTTGATTGATGCTATGTTTAATTACAATTTACATTGTCAACAACAAAATGTCTGTTAGAAATTTTCATTATTATTATTTGTACGTTATTACTAAGTGGTTATTTCTTCGTCTTGGTGAATTTCTTTACAACAAACAAATCCCTCTAAAGCTGGAAATCTTGAGATCATAAGCAAAAATATGTTTTTTTTTTCACGGTTTGCCTTACAGCTCCCGAAACCGTGTTACAGTTCCAGGGTACCCAGCGTAAGGCGAAGTCTCCCTTGTTTACCCGATGGTATTTGTGAGGCTATGTACCTAACGAGTGACCAGTTCTGTTGAGGTATATATAGATGGAAAAGCCTCTAAGTGTGGTTTGTCGGATTACGTACATAAGTTTTTAATTAAAAATCCCATTGGTACATGGCCGGGATCCGGGATCGAACCCGTGGTCTACCTAGTTAATACCTTCGGCACATCATACAAATTAATATTTATTTGTTCGTATTCAATAGACTCAAAAACTACAGGGACCAATTTGAAAAATTCTTATTGAATTTAATAGTCCAAATTCTTGAGGCTATTAACATCACGCTATCTACCCTAAGGAGGTGAATTGTCTTCCTAATACAACGCGTACGAAGTCGCGGGCAATCAGCTAGTACATAATAAAAAATAAAACAGTTATACAAGTAGGTACTTGTCAAATAATGACAGAGTATTTACTGTATGAAGTTTGTAAAAGTGCAAAAGATTATGACGAGATTCCACGTCATGTCATTTCTGGGGAATCCGGTTTAATCCCGCCCGCGCTGTCATAGTTGTGATTAGACAAGCTTGTGGCATGTGGAGTTCAGACAGAATTTGTTTAAAATCGAACCAAGTAGGTAAGCCAAAATATATAACCTTGCGATATTAAATAATATTATAGGAAATCTGTAAAAGCAGCCATTATCGTAAAAATATGACGGATGAAAGCATATTTCGATATCAAAGCTTCTAATCACATTAAACATGGTATGAAACCGTGTAATGACCAATAATACTTCCATTCGACATCTCGGTCCATTGATCGTCACAGAAACGGCACTTAGGTACTATTCGAGTACTTATTAAATTATCTGCAGTCTCCCACGACATCTATCTCGATATTAATCGCAATATTACTACCAAGGGACGCGGTTGCCGGGATGACAAAATGAGCAACATGAGTTAGGGCTGCCATATATTTTGTGTTTTTTTAAACTTCAATTTTGGTGGTATTTAATGATGTTTACGGGTGTCGGCCATCTTATATCTGTCAAAATATGCCAAATCTCAATTAATCCTAGAAAAATTAGTTTATTTATACAACATTCTCAACACAAATTGTTGATAGTTATTATTAAAATTTGGTTAAGCCATATTTTCATTGTTAAGACTTCTAAATAGCTAGGTATAGTTTATAATATATTAGTTTTCTAAGGTTTATTTTTCCTAGGTAAACTTATAGTTTTTTGGTATGATCCTTCGATAATAAAATGAATGCTTTTATTTTGCAATATTATTTGTCTCTCAGGGCAATATTATAAAGCGGAAAAAGCACTGAAAAGTAAGAAATTATTAATATTTTGTCGTATAATTTGAAGACAAATTAAAACTATTTGGCCCCCAATTTCACTAATCTAGAGTCTAGATTCTAGACAATTAATTAGGTACCTACGATGATCAGTACAAACATACATAATATTATTGAACAGATCTTTATAGGAGTATAAGGAGTATAGAAATATAATTAATAGGAAATACTTAATTTTGTATCCAAATTTGGCGGCAAGTCTTCAAATTCTACGACAAAATACCTATTCATTATTTCTTCCTTCATTCGTACTTAATATATTCAGTGCACATTTTTTGAAAGCGAGGCGACATACTTTTTAAAATTCTTAGGTAATATTGATAGATAGGTACGATAGCCTTCTATTAAATGTTGGAATACATACAATGTTTATAAGTTACTAGCGATCCTGTTCCCGGCTTTGCACGCGTGCAATACGTGTTAATAACAATTTTAATATCTACATATGCTACCGCGGACTTTTGTCTCTGACGGATTAGACAGGATACGTCATGGAAAACTCGCAGGGGCTAACTTTTTCCCCGACTTGATTTACTTATACTGTTAATGCTCAGCTCCTAAACATGATAGGTTTATGTTTAATACTCGTAAATCTTTCCGGTGAACAAAAGGGACAACCGCAATAAAATCCGTTTAGCGTTAAAAAGACAGACACGGGACTTTTGATTTATAATTATGTAATGATCTATGTACTTATGTTAATTTGAATCTCTATGAAAAATGTAAAATAACTAAGTGCAATATGAGGTATATTGAATTGAAGTAGCAATATGAAGTTTTTTTTTTCTAAGTGAAACAAAAATTAAAAAAAGATTATTATTAGAAGTTTCTCGTTCTAGCCCTGCCACATCGTTACAGTCGGCATCTGTTTACTTCCGATTGATAGGAAGCGAACCGAACGATCTTTCTGAGGAAAAATGTACCGGCTAATGATTTGCTAACGATCATATTTATATTTTAATGCCTGCGTCTCCCCAGATTATTTCCTTTGAAGAGTCTGTGTCTCGATCGCGAGCCATATCTACTCTCTCTCACTGAATAAATAGGGTTTCATTTGGAAAGAAGCTCTTTTTTCTTTCATTTCCGAAAAATGATTGAAACGTGATAAGCTGCCGATAAATTAAAACTTGAAGTATGAAGCAGATAGGAGGTTCTATATTGAAATTAAATATCTATTATCACGCCATTCATCCCAAGAGGGGTAGGCAGAGACAACAACTACCTCTTTCGCTTCTTTTATATTCATGATACCTTTCATACATGCTCGGCGATTGTGTGCACTTTTAATATTATTAATATGGTAGATTATACCTAGTAATTCCTAGTTTGTGATTTTGACCACAAATACTATCCAATTTTCAAATTTTTATTTATTGTTTCACATAGTATGGTGTAATAATAATATGGTGTCACAAAACAGTGTTCTCTATGTGATGCCTATTAAGGCGTACAATATTTTACCCTATAAAGTTAATCCCAAAATGCAGTGTTAACCCGTATCACTCGAATGTATAACGTGTCATTCTCTGATATTGATCTATTCAATCCCAGATAAATTTTTAGATTTAAGATTTTAAACAAATTAAAAACGAATGAAAATGAACATTTAATTGCACCTACCATTTGTTATTGTCGTTGTGTACCATATCCACACAAACAATATTAATAGAGCATGGAGCCATTAAAATCACAAAAATGTTAGAAAATCATTATCTCAGAAAATTTTAATTTTCTCCGCTCCATTACGAAACAAACGTTCCAACGAGCCTTGAAGAATTAAAAGGAAAACTAAACGAAGCCAAGTTGGCTCCACAGTAAGTCCCGGACGAGGCCGCCCTCGAATTTATGATTGTAAATAGAGCATTCCATTTGTTTACTTATGGCAGAGTAATTCGTTAAATCTGTATAATTACGGAGGGCATTAAGATGATTCTCTGAAGACGCGGCCCGCTCGCCGCGATGTCAACTTAAAGTAATACATTTAAATGTCCAAGAATATTTAATGAACAACTCAGAATTAAGGTTTTGCTAACTTTCCAATTTCTAATCCAGTTTTGTGCCAAATTTTGTCAATGGCATTTTGAAATTATGAATTCGAGATTTCAAAGTGCTTACTTATAAAAAGTTTACGTAATATTTAATTAAAATACTGAAAAAACTGAGAACAGATGTGCGTAAAAATGTAATGCTAGAATTAATTATTATACATTATGGAATTTTGGGACAGGAAATGCATCTGTTAGGGCGAAATCATCTGAAAAAATATTTTCAGTTCTTTTTAGGTGTCCTTCTTCAGGCAACTAACATCTAAGTGTACTTGTAGGTAATTCAATAATACTTTTATTAATTTAAAAATCGAATCCTCGTGCTACGGAGGGAACGCACGTACTTCTTCTAAAAATAACAGACATTTATGTCTGGCCCATGGACGTAAAAAAGTAGAGGACGGATCGCCGCTAAGACAAAAGTGAAGCACCAAGCGTGCATGTGTGCTACCGATTTTATTTATCTCTAATATATCTTTAAATTGTAGAATAAGTGGTAAATTACTAACTTACCTATGAAATGTGATTCCTTGAGATTTTTTATGAGTAATGGAGTTGTTTTTGCATAATTTTACTACACAAGACGGCATTGTTTTTTATTTTCTTAATGGCGGCTGAACAGCATAACCGAATGAGAATGTGTGCGTGAGGCTCGTATTTACAATGAAACTGGCATAACTTAATTGCTTCACTTTTGTCTTAGCGGCGATCCGTCCTCTCCTTTTTTACGTCCATGGTCTGGCCATCTGTTCTGTTCAATATGGACAACTGGCAAAAAGTGGACACTGCACCGTAACACCGCAAGGTACGAGTATACCGTGAAGGTGTGTTTTGTTTTATAAATCATGTACTAAATAAAATTAACTTCGTCATCGCATGGTTTCGAGTGAAGTTCTACTAAGCTACTAAGTACCTAATGATAATATGAAAAGGATTTTTTTTATATTTCAATATAAAAATCGTTTATTTTTTAAGTAAAGGGACTGAGACGTGAGTGCGGAACTCTAAATATGCCTAAAAAAATTAATGACGACGTTAATGTATTTCTTTTTGTAATTATCGGGTCATGACTTAGGTGACAAGAAAAGTTCAGTTGAAAGTGAGGGCTTAAGAGAGAAGTCAACTGCCTCCGAGCTGATTGATGGTACCTCCAGATTTATTATGGTAATACGGGGCCATTCCATCAAACGGACTTCTCCCCTTCAAACTGTCTACAATTTTGAAGACTTCATGCGGCTATGGTATTTTTAAATGACAATTGACAGTTAATATTTACTGAATTTATATTTTTAAAGAATATGTTATCTTATTTTTAACCGAACTTCGAAAAAGAAGGAGGAGGTTCTCAATTCGTCGGAATCTTTTTTTTTATGTATGTTCCCCGATTACTCGATTTGGAAACTAATCACAACCGTCACAGCACAGGATTAAACTAAACTTCTGGTGACAAGAGGGCTGGCTCCTTCCTTGCTCAACGTTTTTATATTGTTATGTGTATATTTGATTTAGGCATTTACATAACGAATACTCATGCATAGCATACATGTCGGTCGCGAATACATAAGAGTTCCCCCTACCAAAAATCGCTCAAGTTTTCACTCCAAAAATTTGCTATAGTTTTTATGAGAAAGAGAAACCATAATAGAAATCAATTTAATCTACTGCATCCTACCTATCTTAATATATATTTACGTGTCTCTAAAAATAAACACTTTTAATATTAGCCTAAAATATTCCCTAACTCTATCTAACCAGATTGATTCATAAAATTTTCTTTGTAAAAATTTCATTGCTGTCTGCTTCCGGGCGGAGCGTTCAAAAACCCGATAGATAACATTGTTATTGGAACACTGCGGCACATGATTGAATCAGCGAAGCGTTGGCGTACCGAACGCACCTCACGAAAATTAACTAGCTACCTTTTAACCCTTGCCCGTCCGAGATAAGTTTATTTTGAGCCGGTCGAGTGCCGTCATTCGTCTAAGTGCTTCTTTTGTGTCGACATTCCGCTGAGTCTCTCTCAATTAACTACATTGGAAGCTCAAAAATTAAGTTAAATACTCCAACATTGCGCGCTCTGTTTACTTATTGACGATCGACTGGTTCCATGTTACTTTGACAGAAACTGCCAATACTATCTTCTTCTTCTATTTTTATTATGACTCCATCAGTGTAAACGATGATTTGCCAATGTCAAGTTTCAACAAAGTTTTACTTGTGAAAAGGAGTGGTCGGTGAGAAAGATTATTGTTCCTTTCTCTATACATGTATGGCTCTTGTTAGTTTCCAGAGCACATGTTTCTGCCATAGTCTGTGATCTCGAGGACAGCACTCAGAGCAGGTGATCAGTTGACAAAGAATCTTTATCAAAACCGTGATAGTGTTAGTTCAAATAGGGGTAAGGGGGAGAACGGAATAAGATCTATCCGACCCCGGCGAACGTAAAAAACAGCCGTCCGACCCCAAATGTCATCCTCATCTGCACGCTTGGTACTGGCTCTGGCGACCGAGCAATGGCGGTATAACCATACACCTAGCTAGGAAACTGGCTAGAAGAGGCTACAGCGAGCCTAAAGACCTAAATAGTCTCAAAATGTCTGGTGCAGAAGGCAAGGGGAAACCACTGCACTATTCTTCCCAAGAAAGTTAACCATGGCGAGTCAATACAAGGTGCGTCCCGCTGTGGACCGCCATGATTGACCACGACTGCTCTCACGACTAAGAAGAAGAAGAAGAAGTTAGTTCAACCTGTACAGAAAACCAAGACACATAGGTATCCAACCCCACCCAAACATCCAATACTATATTGTGACTTAACTAGCTGCTGCCCACGTTTGGCCTGTGTTATTTTTAATGTCACTAAACACTGAATCAAATTAACTTTTTTTTAATTATCTTATAAATAAAAATGAAATACTGTTCTTTGGTAAGCGCATCACTTGAGAACGGCTGCACCAATTCGGCTAATTATTTTTATTAAATGTTCGTAATAGTCCGAATTAAAATAAAAGGTTTTAGGGGAAGAAAAATTGGAAAAGTTGCCCGGAAAATTGGAAAATTTGGGTAAGTTTTTTTAAGTGCTTTTTCTATTAACTCAAGACCATAATAATTATTTTAATATGGGCTCCACGGGCGAAGCCGGGGTGAAAATCTAGTCAATAATAAAAAAAATAACATGAAACAAATAGGTATAACATAAAAAAATGCCACAGGGAGGGCTTCTGGAAGAGGTATTCTTTTCAGAATTTGTATATATAATTTTTAATTATATCTATTATTTATTTATTACTATACATTTTAGTAAAGATGTAAATATTTAAAGTAGTTAAATAAACCTATTTAAAAATAAAATTAAAACTAAAACTTTTATCAAAATTAATTCAAAATTTAGTAGCTTACATAATGCAGCAGCAAATATCGAAAAAATTGAGAACTCCACTTACATATTACCATTGATAGAAAACTTTATATCTATACATGTTTGAATCTCTGAAAAATTCGATTGTCTCTACCTACCCCTCTTGGGATAAAAGGCCTGATGATAGATAGATAGAAAAAACATGTGTTGGGGATTTTACGTGGAAAGAAAGGAACTGACCTTATATTCCTCGTAGTGCGTAGTGGAGTTTAAGCGTGCTGGCTGGTCTGCTCTCGATTTCCACTGCTTAATCCTGGCGTGGTGAGATATCTTGGTGCACTCGTGAGCGGCTATAGAATTTACACTTCGCGTGTTCCCGGTTTAATTAACTTGCGTTCCGACATTTTACAACAGCGTGTATTTTTTATACAAATTTATTCATGCGTTCAGCCTACCTCGCGGTCAGCGTTCGACTGCCCAGGCTGGCGAAACTAGGAACAAAAAATATGGCGTTTGGGTACAATGTTTGTACAACATAACAGGAGAAACAACAGGACACCAACATAACATATAAAATTTTGCGCGCTTTTAGCTTTCCATTCTAACTTTTTACAGAATGCCGAGAAATCATAAATAAGAGAGTGATTGGAAACAAATTATTAATTTTATTTATTTCAGTGATCATTTACCTTAATGGCAATGTACAATAGAATACCATGTAACATGTCATATAGCATGTCTCAGTCTATGGATCAGTGCGTTTTCGCATTTCATTTTAATTATTCGGTTTATTTATTAATTTATTAAGGAGAAATAACAGTAGTAGACAGACAGGTATTATATAAGTACATAAAGTAGTTAAAATACTTACTTAGTGCGTTTTCGCTATTGGGTTACTTAATAAAAAATAACTCTATGGTTATTGCGTAGTTACTGCAGTAGTCAGCCATCTTTAGATTTTTTTTCATTTGTTTATGTTATTTATTTTGTGTTTCTTTTTTTTATTTTTTGTTTCCTTGTCAATTTAAATTATAGTATAATATAAAGGGATATAAAGTGTTCTGTGTGTGAGACTGAAATGCCACCTCAAAAACGCATTAGGTTAGCATTTTATTGCATATTATTAGGTCACAGCTGAGTTTAATTTAATGTTTAACAGCATTCTATCTTTAAACCAAACTTGGGATTCTATTATATTTTTTGTTATTTTGTTCAATACCTACCTAGGATAAGGGGGTCATAAACTTGATTAGAAAACGCTTTGTTTGGAAAGTCCTTTCGAATTGTATATATTGTACTAGGTACTAACTTTCCGCCCCGGTTTCGCCCATGTAGCCCATATTAACTTTCATCTTCTATTATGGTCTGAGTTCATACAAGAATCGCATAGAAAAAAGCACTTTCAGTTTTTCCCAAATAAACCTTGCCCTGATAATTACGAACACAACAAGAAAAAATAGCTTTCATACATGCTGCAATTGATTTTTATTTATATAGACTGTATTTTTAAAACTTATTTATGGAATGGGTGTTTTCCAGATGCAAGCAATGGTTTAAAGCTGTAGGGAAGATGACTTAATATAATGTTCCCATTGAATAGAAGTCGCCTCAAGAAGTCTGCAGTTCCTTCAAAAAATCTAAAGGCAATCTTGAAACTCAGGAAGTGGATTCCTGATGAAATTTTGAATGAGTTTCCATTTCATGTTTATAAAGCATCAGGACCAAGTACCTATCTTTTTTTAAATAGTTTTTTGATGTTTCGAATCCGTACTGTTTAATTGTAACAATGTTTTTAATAAAAGAGTTTTACAGAAAAAGTTTCTTACTTTGATTCAGGTCCACCTTTAAGTCTAAAGTTGTATTAGAACCATCTCCACCCGTTATATGTACAACTTTAGGCTTATAAATGTGGAGTCGAATCGACCCTAACTACCACTGGTATGGATGCCGAAGAATATAAATAAGAGAGTGATTGGAGAGTAGGTATTATTAATTTTATTTATTCTATTGTACATTGCCATTAAGGTAAATGATCACTGAAATAAATAAAATCAATAATTTGTTTCCAATCACTCTCTTATTTATGATTCCTCGGCATCATAACTATTCTGTAAAAAGTTAGAATGGAAAGCTAAAAGCGCGCTAAATTTTATATGTTATGTTGGTATCCCTGTTTCTTGAAGGATTGTTTGTGTTATGCATGAAAGGTCGGTAAAACAGTACCGAGCTGTAGGGGTGTGTCGATTGGAATGTGATAAGGAAAATGCGGCGACCCTCCAACAGACGGCGCCACTCTCTCGCGAAACAGTGTTACCAACTCCCAAAAATATTTACCCCGAAAACAAAGTAAAACCCCTAAAATCGCCACAATTTCTTTAAATCCCCCTGAAAATATAATATTCTTCATTTATAAATTATTTAATATCTCAAACATAATTTCGTTTTCTTCTGGTTCTGACTTTTTAAAATCATACATTTGGATATTAAATAAACTTAACATTTTAGTGGATGATTAAATGCTATGCAAGATTCACCATTTCGTTGCAATGTGCATCGGACACCACAGAGCAAGTATTTCCAGATTGGCTAGATTGAGTATCCCAGAGCCTGTACTCGTAAATCAAAAAGCCCTTAAAAATACCCCTAACAATATTAAGCTTCTAAAAAAATCCCAACCCATTCATTTACCCCCTAAAGGAGATCCCTACATTTGGGCCATTTTTTTTATCTTCGCGAACAGAACCGATAGTACCCACAGTTGTTAGATATTAGATATAGAACTCAAAAATCGTGGTCCAGTATTTTTAGCTCTTGAATTAATAGTTTTCAGATTTTGATTTTGAACACCTATTTCAACATTATTTGTTGCTGGCAATAATTATTTAGCTGTTACTTTCAACTTGACTGACATTGTTTGACTGATTGTTTTGTTTACCTTTTTTAGTAGGTTCTTTTATTAATTATATTTTATCTATTTATATTGAATAACATAAGAAATAACGAGAGAAATAACAAAAACTGACAAAAACAGAAGCTAGCTAGCGAACTGACAGCCTGACTGACTGACTGAACTGGCTGACGACGGCTGACTTAAGTAGATACGTTCCGAAGCGTAAACATTTTATATTAGTGTTACTATTGTTTAAAATATTATAAGTAAAATACGTGTAAATTACGGCCGCTAAATATATAAGATTAATTTATTTTGGTTCGCCCATTTGTGACCTTTATTAATATATATATATATTATGTCGGCACTCGGTTGGTGCCAGACATTGCCCGACACTAGCCCGACTATGTATGGGAATATGTTGATCTCCTTTCTATTGAGTGTTATTTTGAGACAAGAAATTTGTATAGTGTTAGATATTTTCTTGCGTGGTTCAGATGAAAGTCGTACAAGCAGTGGATCGTCGTGCCTTTTATAACTTTCTTTACTAACTGACGAGATAATTTAAATTCGTTATCAAAGGTCAGCGGGTAGGAAGTGAAGGATGGTTTTATGCGAGATAGTGTCGTGTGTTTTTTAAAGAGAGAAGAAATCGGCTTCTCCAATATGGGTTGGGTTGATTGTTTATATACACTATTTCCACACGGTCAGAGCCTACGTATACAGTAACAAAAGTACCAATATGTTTTCTGTTAAGACTAGTTCTGGCGGACAGTTCTTTAAAAATTCAAGCTTCTAATTCTTCTTCAGTGAAATACGTATAATAGGAAGATATTTAATGTTTGTTTTAATTGTTAGACATACACGCACCTACGTTTCCTTAATTCCATAATTTACATGAGCTGGCTCTGCGTAGAGAAATCCGTGAAACCACTATCAGAGTAGATAGGTAAATAAATAAAGGGAAAAGCCTCGCACAACGCACGAGGTATTTATTGACGCAGACCAGTTTAAAGTATAAATATACCCATCTATGTAAACATAAACTCAAAAACTACTGTGCCGATTTCAAAAATTCTTTCACCATTGGAAAGCTACATTCACCCTGAGTGACATAGGCTATATTCTATTTTCAAATTTGGGATCCTTACTAAAACTCCAATAATGTAATCCAAGGTGTAAAAAAATGACCTAATAAATTCCTTACATCGCGTGCGCTGCGAAAACTATTGATGAAGAACAAAATAGTGTTAGAAGTAGTGTTAGAGGTAGGGGTTAGGGGTAGGGGGTAGGGGTAGGGTATATTTTATTTTGTTCGTAAATATCCACGGGCGAAGCCGGGGGTGGAATGCTAGTATACGATAAAGGCATACTTGACATTGGCAAATCATCGATTAACATTGGTGGAGCCACAATAAAATAGAAGAAGATGAAGATTATTAAATGGTATTGTTGATATTTGACTATTTGACAATTTTATTAGGGGTATTTTTTTAATGACTTATTGTGGGGGTGGGGTCAGATTTTTTAAGCGAAAAGTTTTGGGTTCCATTCAAATTCGTAAAGGTTTATTTTAGGTTTACGTGACCTACGAAGCACGAGGAGTCGATTAAAGCACACATCATTATGCAAACATACACCACATAGCATTGATCACGGAAAATCCCTGCGCTATTACGGATAGCAAAAACTAACGAGAATTAATATAAATATATCTCATGGCAAAAAACTTTAAAAAAATTGTTTTAGAGTACACTTCTTATAAAATTAACGGTTACGGTGTTGCGGTTCCCGGGTACCCAGCGGAAGACCAAGTCTCACTCGCTTAGCCGATGGTATTTGTAAGGTTATACCTAAAGAGTGGCCAGTTCTGTTGAGGTATATTTAGATGGAAAAGCCTCCCAATGTGGTTTGTGTGATTATGTACTTAAGTTTTCAATTAAAAAACCCATTGGTACCATTAACACATATTAATATGGACACTGTGGCTCTGGCTACATCGCAAGGTATAAATGCCTTGAACATGTGTTTTTGTATAAACATAACTTTTCGTTAACATTTTTAAAGTGATGTTGAAAGTATATCTTTTATACGGTGATAATTAAAGAACTTATAATTTATTTACATCGACTGATTTGTTTATTCTTTTGACATTTAACAAGATTTAAGAACAAAAATTTTAATTAGAAAACACAGTTAATTAACGGTGTTTCTAATAACTATGTTTGTATTTATTTGTTCTTAAATACGCTGTTTATGTAAGCCTACTTTCTTAGAAATTTTGATGAATTGATTCATTATTATGTGACTATTATACTTAATTAGACTTTTCAAGCACAAATAAAGGCTATACAAGTAAAAAAAATGTATAAAAAATTTATGATAGGATATAATATATAATAGGTAACACCTTTACGGCTTTTATAGCTAGAGGTGTGACCATAGACGCCAGTAACAATGTCCACTACCATCGGTGAAAAGAGGGAGCCTTGGTCCTACGCTGGGTACCCTGGGACCATAACAAGGATAAAAAAACTAAAAAACACGCTTTTGTCAGCAATGCAAACCAAACTCGATGGGGTTACGTCGTTTCGTTACATAGTTCCTGTGACCACCTTCCGGCTCCATCATCAGGACCCTGGACATCATCTCGGACAGATTACTTACAAATCAAACGATCCCAAACTCGATGGGGTTACGTCGTTTCGTTACAGAGTTGCACTATCCACCTACTGGCTTCTTTATCAGATGAGATGGATGGTACCAAATTATTGTATTTTCATCCGAATTACATACACTTGCTTTTCAAATCAATACAATAATTAGAAGTTGGTTAAATTCGACTTCCAATATTTGTTTACATACGTAGAGGTAAAATTACTAATATAAAGCGTGTAAAAAAGAAATAAATTCTATCAATTTTCGAGATATTTAAAATAAAAACAAAGCATTTCAAAATCGTGGAGCTCAAATTGTAAATATTAGCCAAGTATATTTACGAGCGTCTAAGTAAGTTGCCCCCACCGACTAGCCCGCCAATTTATCTAAGAATGTTATGTAAATTCAGACACAAGTCTTTGATCGTTCGCTTCAAAAGTCCGAAGAAAAAGTTCCAAGTGAGCGGAGAAAAAACGGGAGGAGCTTAAGAAAAATAATGATTTAATCTTACTTTTCGCTGTCACGCATATAAAAGCGGTTGCCCAACCGAGGCGGGGTCGAGAATCGTTTTTAATCTTTGCTTTGTAAAGGTGATTATGAGGGATTATAGGTTTGAAAGTATGACTGAAATTTAGCGGCTGAAGTGTGCCACCCTCTGCCATATTTTTGCGGTCGCCCCCTTCCAGATACTTACCAACTTCTTTATTCCAAACTGCTGCGGACTCTTCAAAGGACGCTTTTGTGTTTTATTACCTACTTAGCTAGGTGTATCTTTATATTGATTGGGTAGTGAGAAACTTTGAAGGTGTTCTTGTTTTAACTAGCAGTTTTCTCCGACTTCGTAAGCGTAATATTAGAAATAGTAAAGTAATTCATGTGAATACGCAAAGTGTTTTCCCTTAAATTTATTTTTTACCCCCCTTTTTGTAAATGCCAAATTAGAAGTTCGAAAATGTGCAAATTGGGTACCTAACGTATAAATATGTTCCCTTCTACCATATTTCCCATACACAATTTAACACCCCGTTCAAAATATCCTTCTTTAGGCCATCTTCTATGTCCTCTAGCTAAGTTTCAAGTAGATCCGACCAAAACAACAGTTTCCCCATACAAACTTCAACACCCCGTTGCACCCCTTGTTAAGGGTTGTTTTTAAAAATAGTTTCAAGTTGATATACACGCAAAAAAATCTTGTTTATTTTCGAAAAATCCTTTCTACGGAATATTAATATTTCTGTGCGTTGATTTTATGTATTTAGATTAGATATTGCGCAATTCTTGTTAATTTACGTGTTTTTATATCATATATTTAATTATACAGACATGCAGGGTATTTTTACAATTACTATGGAGTCTGAAGTGATTGAAGTTTACAAACTTCAAGATTGGCTTGACTGCAGAGTTTAGTCATTTTTCATTACGTGACCAGATCAAGTTTGTCACTGAAGATGTCCTTTCATGCCAGGTCTTAGATACTTTAAAGTTTCTAGTAAACGAATAGTGAACCTTGTGTCTACTCAACTAGGTTGTGTTTTCTTTAATCAGCGTTTATTTTTAAGACGTTTTGATTGTAAGATATAGTTTTAAGAAAGCTCACCAAATTAGATGAGTGTTGTCCGTTTAAGAATTGTTCTAACGATTCCTTACTTACTCTACTATAACAAAACTATCTTTCCTGTTTCGCATGTGAGAAATTTTGAAATGTGACATTAAAAGTTTATCCCGAAGAGTTTCCAGGATAAAAAGTAGCCTATGTCACTCTGGCCCTCCAACTATTTCTGTGCAAAAAATCATGTCGATCCATTGCTCTGTTCTGGCGTGGAAGACAAACAAATACATTTTCGCATTTATTATATTAGTTAGGATAGTTATAGAAAAATACATAAAACGTGGGAGAGTTATCAGCAAATTGATATGTATTCATTAATCTGATCTAAGTAGTCTTTCAGACAGGCTTGTCATATGCTTAGGGTTCTAGTGTACATTATTGCATATACTATAAGGTTTTTTTATCCATCTATCTATAATCACGCCTTATATCCCAAGAGGGGTAGGCAGAGACAATCGAATACCATCTGCTACGATCCTGACATACCTGCTTTTAATATTGTCTTCGAATAAAATTTTTTATATGTTCAATAAAGTACACCTAGGTCGCCCTCTACCAGCATTTCCTTTCACTTCTGCCATATAAACCTTTTTAGTCAATCTTTCATCCTTCATTCTTTCAACGTATACTACTTTTCTTCATTTTAGTCACAACATCATCTTTCACCCCGCATTCTTCTCTAATGACATCGTTTCATTATTCGTAGAGGCCGCATTTTCACTGCATTTATCTTACTTTTATGCTTTTTATTCCATACCCAAGTCTCGCTTCCGTAAGTAAATGATGGAACTAAAACAGCATTATTTATAAGTTATAAGGTGACAATAAGACAGACTGGTTGCATAATTTTGTAACGAAGTCTAAAATTGATATAAAACAGTCAAGTAGGTAGGTAATGTTAAGGACAGTCTATAGTTAATTGTATGGATGATAACAGGGAGGTAGGTGGTCTCATCTCAATCACAAATCGGCCATCTTGCGTCCCAGGATCACCCCCACCCCCTTAGACTACCACCCCCTAGTCCATTATACTTTTTAAGCCCCAATCTCGTTCATTTAAACGGTTGGCTTTAGATGGCAATCGCATTTTTCCACTGCAGGTCACGTCTCGGGGACTTAAATCAACAAAAGAAAATAATAAGATTCGTTCAAATTAAAAGTGTAATGTCGCGAGTCTTGCGTCGACTAATCCCGACCGCTCCTCTTCATTAAGCGGCGGCACTAGAGACGGGTTTTCCCATTTTCCACCGCTTAGGACGTTGCCAAGAATTTTTCTTTATTCATAACGAAGATTAAGAGAAATGCAAATGAAGCGACTCGTTCCGGGAGGCTACTTAGCTGTGTCAACAATGGGTTTTTTTCCAATTCGCTTACGAATGTAAATTATATTTTACTGAGTCGTGGTTTATTCGACACGTGGCGTGGTTCACATGCCTTTGTACAATCTCATAACAGTGATTTTTGGTTATTTTTTTAATTAAGTTTTTTTTCTCTCTTCAGATTGCCTTGCAGCTCCTGAAACTGTTTTCGGTACCAGGGAAAGAAAGACCAAGTCCAGCTTTTAGCTCATGATATTTGTGAGGTGGTTGAGATACATTTAGATGGAAAAGCCTTTGTATGGTTTGTCGGATTACATAGTTGGAACCGGAAACCGAATAGATTTTACAACTTGTAACCGGAAGTCGAGGCACTAATTTAATATTTTTTTTAACTCCAAAGTTTACCTATCAATCGTTTGCACAATTAACAGTTAACAATGTCACTATGTCCATGCATGCAGGGAGGGGATGATTCCATGGGGGTTCATCTAAAACTTTTCTTTACATGTCCTCCAAAGAACATTGTTTAGCTTTTCTTTTGCCAATTTGAACCCGGGACCTCCGGAAAATCAGAAATCTTCACATTTGGGTAATTCTAAAATACGATATCAATTAATTGGCCATGCTAACTTTTTGAACAGGAACGAAGATCTCGAAACCGTTTCGAGATATAAGCTTTCAGTACAATTTCTATTTATCAGATTTTAAATTAAGTCTATACTTTTTAAGATATTCAATAAAAAACAATAACTTTCATTTGACCGATGTATGACGTCATCATAAGTAGTATGAAAAAGAAATACCTTTGCCTACAAAAAAGGGTAATCGTCAATCTTTGAGTGACGTCTTTATAAATTTATATTTTACGTGTAATTATTTTCTTTGTTATTAGGACATGACGGGATGAAACACTATTTACTTGCCATTGTAAAAACTATTCAATTTAAATAATTATAAACACGAGTATAATATAAACAAGAGTAATTTTTAGGTTAGTCGACCTTGACTGACGTTTGCTTGACTTTAATTTGATTGACTGTCACTTTTTATGTGTAGTGGCCAAGATTATAATCCTGTTCCAAATTCTTGTGACGTCAAGTTTACTTTTCGCGGGTAAAATTTGTAAAATATATTAAATATAGACGCAATGTATAAAAAACAAAAATATCGAATTTAGTTTCTTAAAATGGGCTATATTTTCAAAATAAATTATAAAAAGAGTATATCATAAATATGTAGCATGGCCAATTATAGCCAGCCAATACATTAAAATGATATAAAGTGGCAAACATAAAATAAGATACAACCAGTCCTAAGTGAAAGCTCCTACAGAAAGACAAAGGACAAATTTCCGATAATAACGAGGGAGTGGGTATTGTAAGGAATTACGTTATTTTGTAAAAGCGATCGGGTGGTTCATTTATTTGTTCATCCCGACTTACCGTTTATACTGCTCGCAACTCTTTCGCGAGCGGAACTTCGCCCTTAGTGATGCGCTCACTGAATATCGAATAATACCTATCGATAAAATTTGGAAGCGTAAATACCTGAAGGATAGATATATGTTTAATTATCTCGCTTCATTTAATACATTATCTACGTACACCATTCTTTAATTTATAGTGCTACGAGTTTTATACGATTTAATATGAACCTACACATTATGCGTTTTTAGACTTATTTCATGATTACTTTGCCTAAACAGCCATCTAATCTAAATATTTATTTTGAGTTTTTTAAAACTTCGTAGTTGTTAACAATTGGATTTTTATTTACAAAAATATACAATTACAGTGCATATACATACATATGATATGGGTAGCTACTTTTGAAAATATTACATATAACTTTTGTAACAAACAAGTCGCACAACTTAAAGTAAAAGAAAAACTTCCACTACTCCCAACTTGAAAAGTTGTACAGTACAAATTGTACATTGTGTATGGCGGTTGTGAATTGTAAAGTTAGCCGCAAATGCCTGCGAACAGCCCTCACAAATTCTCACAACAATGTATTAAGTTAGAACACATGTATATTTTGAAGTTTGGTATACAGAGCGCTCAAAGTGCTATCGGTCGAGAGAGTTGGAAACCCAGTCTGTGTTCAATAATATTGATATTGACTCAATTCAACTCACACTGTATGTAAGCGATGCGTGAACGAATCGTGCCTAACTTCACTCAACCGACACAATATAATGCCGGCACCACACTTCGTTATGCGTTACGCGTTATGCGGCTTATTCGCCCGCATAAAACGAAGTGTGGAGGGTCTATTCGGCTATATGTGCCTTATTCGCACGCATAACGCATAACGCATACGCTATCCGTCGACTTGTCGGTTTTTGACACACATCAAAGGACACGAATAAGCCGAATATGCGCGTCGACTGACCACACTTCGTTCACTCATTCGCTCGCTTGCAGCGGTCGTGTTGGGTCGTGTCTCGACGTATAGGTATATTCTCTTTGTCTCGAATACTACTTACCTAGTTCGTTTCCTATGCCTTGTGATGATCCACCAGCGCTTTCTTTTCGTTCCTTTAGTAACTTTGTACTTATACAACAGGTATTATTTATATAGAAATAATAAGCTGCTGCTGTCAACACGTCCATTTTTTTTAAAGCAAACAACACATATTTGGCATGTTCGGCACACAGACACGAAGTGTGGTGGCATGTTCCTTATTCGCCCATATACCAAATATTCTTGCGAATAAGGCGCAGCCGCATAACGACTAACGCATAACGAAGTCTGGTGCCGGCATAACATTATTTGTACTGTATGTCCTTCTAGTTCATTTTATCACTAGCGGGATACAGGATCTGTAAGAAGGTACAAATGAAAAACTATCGACATGGAAAATTTAACACAACACTACAAACACCGTTTTACTTTGGCTACGTATATTTTTATTCGGAATTTATATCTGGCAGCGAATCCCACATTATTGTCTTTGAGCATTTATTTTCTGATGGGCATTAAAACGCAAACCCTTTTTCTTGGAGAGGCGATTTCATTTTAGCTGGGTTTAGAGTCGTCTTAAAGGGTTCCGGTTATTGCGCGGCCCTTCGCTTTGTGCCGCGGTGGGCGGAATAATTAATTTACTCTATTATATTATTTCGTTACCATTGTCTTACAACATTTAGTAGGGAAATAAACATTTTATGTGATTGTTGCCTGATTTTTTTGACAAAACTTTGTTTGCGGCTTCATTGGGATTATATACAAATACAGCTATAAAACTAGAATGACAAAAGAATAGTGTGACCCCTTCGATCTCAAAATACCCAACGGAGCTCTTCGGGGGAGTTAAATAAATATTCCTAGATACAAAGCTAAGTAACATGTGACCATTTTTGTGTGAAAACCGATGTATCCCGATGTATATCCCCGGGTTTAATGCCTACTCGTTAAGCCGGCATTCTTCTAAAAATAACAGATATTTCTGTATATTAAAAGAAGTGGCATATGTAGGTCCAGGCTTGCCGCCTGTTCTGTTTAATATGGTCAACTGGCAAAAACTGGACACTGTTACTTGTTACTTACGAGAAATTGTTTTAGTTCACAGAACATTATAAATAAAATAGAAGTAACATGTGACCATTTATGTGTGAAAACCGATGTATCCAAACTGTGATTGTCTGTGATGACAATATTGTGAAAAACTAGTCTAGTTAAATATGGTATATATACATAGTTAGACAAATTATTTGTGCGGTTATAATTTCTGCACTGAATTAAATCTAAGTCAGGGGAAATTCTGAAGATGTACGGAAACGCTCACTTGCTACTTCTATTGTTCTTTATAATGTTCTGTGTTTTATTTGGTCATAGTTTCCCCTGGGACCCGTGATTATGAGGATTTATTTATTTGTTTCACTCGAATCGATTTTACCCTTTCCTAAACAAAAATACGATATTGTCGTAATAAATCTTAATAGCCACCAAGTATTCAACCAAATTTTCAAAAAATTACCTACAGTCAATTAATTTATTCACTTCCTCATCAAATAATATCAAACTCCACTTGTCGTCTTTCAAAGGGCGAACTGGAGTCCACTATGTTTGCGCACTCGTTCATATCCCAGCAATCCTGTAATAGCTTCATCCAGCTAAGAACATATGGAAACCGCTTTTTTTATAACCGACTACGGAGAAAAACAAGATGAAATAAAGTTCTGCTGTCAACATTCACAGTTCCGCTGACCGGAAAGTGATGGATTTTGCCACCTTATTTTTGACATTTTCCTAACCATCCAAGTCTTTAAAATTGTTATTTTCTTGTATTTTCCGCATATGTGCTGTATAAAATTGTATAGAATGTATCACTAGAGAGAAAGTGCGATTCCCAATTCGTGTGCTTAACTTTCATACCTTGATGAACAATTTTGTAGAATGATTTCACTGCAGTTCTAGCCAGGGTCACTCGTAGTAGATATCAATTATTTATTTAACCTAACATAGGAGGATGTGAGAATATATACTTAAAATAGCTTAACCTCATACAAACCTAACAATTTCCCTCAATCATCACAAACTAAAGTATGGCCAACGAGACGAGAGAAAGAATGTAAACAAACCGACCGCTACTGAGGTGCGTTATGTCTATGACCAATTAGTATTTCCGTCCCTTTCTTTCGCACGCAATAACGTCAGACGTGACTGTCGCTAGGTGAATCATAGTACTGTCCAGAACAATTGGGACGGCTTTTTGAAAATACAAGTTTATTTTCGTGTTTTACTGTTATAAATTATATTTGTTATCATTGATGGTTTATATGAATGGTTATTATATTATTTTATTATTGTTTTTGTTACTTTGTTGTTATCGTGAAATTTGATTTTTAGGGTTCCGTACCCAAAGGGTAAAAACGGAAACCCAATTACTAGGGCTCCGCTGTCCGTCCGTCCGTCTGTCTGTCTGTCACCAGGCTGTATCTCATGAACCGTGACAGTTAAACAGTTGAAATTTTCACAGATGATGTATTTCTGTAAAAACAAAATAATACAAAAATACAGAATAGAATAAATATTTTAGTGGGCTCTCCCATACAACAAACATACAATTTTTTTGCCGTTTTTATACATAATGGTACGGAACCATTCGTGTGCGAGTCCGACTCGCACTTGGCCGATTCGTTATTATGGATCCACAACCTGGCAGCTCCAGACAACCTTTCAAAGATCTTAATTCATAAATTTAACATGGTTCAGACTACCTACTAAGATACTAGTTCAATGTAGGTAAATCGTATCGACCACTTATGATCTCAAAAGTCTAAATAATTTACACAATTAAATGTATTTTGTATGTAGTTTTATAAATTAAAAAAAGGAGCCTATAGCCTAAATGGTAGGGCGTTGGATTTGAAAGTGGAGGTCCCGGGTTCAATGCCTACTCTTCTAAAAATAACAGATATTTCTGTATATTAAAAGAAGTGGCATATGTAGGTCCATTATGTGGAGCAACAGGCTTGCCGCCTGTTCTGTTTAATATGGTCAACTGGCAAAAACTGGACACTGTTACTTGTGTCTCTGGCCACACTGCAAGGTATAAAGGTCGTGAAGATGTGTTGTATAAAATTTAACAATGTTAAAGAAAATCTTCAAATAAAAAATGTTATTTGCACCTGAAAGTTTGTTTACATTCTTTATTTAGTCTAGTTGGCCTTATGCTTTGTATGAAAACTAATCATAATTATATTATTTGTGGTTCTCCTTTTTATACCTTTTGATATTTGTTTGTGTTTGCTGAATAAATCCTGTATCCTGGGCTCGTGGTCTAATCCAAATACGTTAAGAATTATTATGGCGTGGTTTCATATGAAACGTTCAAACTTTCGCTAAATAGTCAAATATGTACATTTTACATTTATAATAAAAACAAAACAAACCTTCATGGCCTTTATAATTTGAGGTGTGGCCAGAGACCCAGTAACAGTGTCCACTTTTTGCCAACATCATTGACTTCCAGTGAATCGAAATACCTTTGCCGTGTGCTTTTATGTGATAAAGTCATTATGGCTGTATTTTTTTAAATTATTAGACAAAATATTAAAGAAAATGCTTTCCATATAATATGAGCGGGACTGGTCGTTTATTAACAACCATACTGCTATTTACACTAACAAATTCAATTTATGGTGAAATTAACTGAAGGTCACTTAGGGCTCTGCCCTTTTATATTTAGGTATGTGAAGGATTTGGCCTTTTATTGCGAACTGGTAAAAAATACTGGTATGAAAAGACTAACGGATGTGAATTAAAATTTTGAATAGATCTAGGTAACAATATATACTAGACTTTGTATAAAGGTAACAAAAAATGTCAATGTCACGTTCTACACACATAGAAATTTAGTTAAAAGCTAATTATGGATTTATAAAAGTTACTTATTACTGTATATTTTATTAAATATCGAGATCAAATCACAAATGTAAATAGGTCATTTAGACTCTAAATCGATAAATGTTATTTTAGAGTAACACTGTAAAGTCCTGAAAGTTGCATTACTTTTATCATTTCAGTATATATGGCGACATCTACACGCGATACAATGCACTAATATAAAAGGACAAACCTTAACAAGAGGGCGCAATAATTAGTTATTTTTTTAATTAAATTTGCATACACGCCATAATTAATTATTACGAGACATAAGAGTCCAAAACATAAAGCTGTCATGGGAAAAAATAAAAAATCCGACGAATTGAGAACCTCCTCCTTCTGTTTTAAAGTTCGGTTAAAAACACGTACTAATCTAATAGCAAAGGTATACAGCAGCGCCATCTAGATATTGTTTCTATAACGAAATAATGTTGTTATAAAACATCAATAGATGGCGCCACTTGGTCTGAAATTAAAATCGTGGAGGATTTAATATGTCGCGCGAATTTGTGAAATCCGCGTACATTTTCTAAAACTACCTCCGACTTTCAAAAAGTTGAGGGTCCACTCAACACTATCGGGTAGATTTAGGGTCCAAACAAGTTCCCGAGGAGCGACCACCTCGTGTTTCTCACCCTGTGTGAAGAGGGCTACCTCAGAATGATAACATGATACTTTAGTCAGTCAGAGCAAAATTTGCCTTCTTCACTAGCTTTGCCAGCGACTGCGTCTTATGAAACTTGCAATATTTGAAAAAAAAAATGTTGTATTTTAAAGTGTTCTAATGATCGAGCCTGAAAAAAGTGTAAGACACAATGCTGAAACTATGACGTAAGGTCAAGTTTGTGTCAAAATTTTTCCTCAGCCCGCAGCGTGTATAATCCGATAAGAAGCTAAACTTTGTTGATCGGTTCAAAGTTGTATCGTTTCTTTGTACAAAGTTATAAAGATTTTAAAAGTCAGATAATTAGAATATTGTGTCATACAACTCATATCTAAGAATTCCCCGACCATTATGTAACATAATCTTAGTGGACGATAAATTGAAGGAATATCAATTTTAGCAGCGGCAGTCAAAATGTTTAAATCTGCCCCAATGCTACTTCAAAAATAACAGCTTTTTTATTTCCAACAAAATGCTCAAAATTACTGTCATTCTCCATTTTATTGCGTGAATAGCTGAAAAACCACACTTAGCTCTAAATAAGTTTGTCAGATGCTTACGCATTTATTTTAAAATAACCTCGTACTCGTATCATCACAGTTGCGCGCTGAACGAGTGAGTGCAGTCACACAAAAAATATTTCTACTAAAATTTTATTTCAAATAACTTCATAATCACATTTGTTCAAAGCTTCCCCTGTTCAAAGCTGCCTCCTTGTCCCTGGACTGGGTGTACTTAACTGACAAAAATTGTGGCAGTTTTTCTGTAATTTCATATTTTAAACTTTAAAATCCAGAACCTGTAAAGAAATATTTAGAAACCAAACAAAGACTGGACCAAACAATAAAAATATGCTGACAATATTCCCCCACCGCGCGTCTTTCTGTTTGTCAATCTATGCATGAAAAACGCAAGAACTACGCAACGGATTTTGTTGCGGTTTCCACGATTAGATAAGTTGATTCTGTTTTGTCTGTTCACATGAATAGGAACGGAGTATTAATGATATTAGTGAATCAAGTCGGGGTCAATAGTTAGCTCCAGCTCGTTTTCATGCCGTATGCTGTCTAATCCGTCAGAGATATAACAAAATGATGTAAGAAAGAATGGTGCAGAATAAAAGATAACTTTATAATCATATATTATTTGCAATAGGTATTCAAATACCCATATTGTACCCGTGCGAAGCTGGGGGCGGGTCGCTGGTATTTTATAATTCCTACGTCACGCAGTTAGCAAGGTACGGCATCCTTAAAACAAAGCAACTTTATCACTTTATTATCGAGAAGTCACGGTCTTCTAAACGATTACTGCATCAATGAACATATAGTGTCGCCGTGATATATAACAATAACAAAGGTTACAGAGTAATTATTATTAATTGGATAAATCTAGTTCCATAGCTCATATAACCGCTAATAACTCGATATTATCTCTATATATTGACCTCAAATTTGAGATACAAAGTTTAATTTATACCCAATCTCCTACGTTTTTTTCCACAGGTTGCCTGGTATATTTAGATGGAAAAGCCTCTAAGTATGCTTTGTCAGATTATGTACCTATACCTAAGTTTTTAATTATAAAAACCCATTGGTACACATGACCGGGATCGAACCGTCTAGCTAGTTAATAACTTACATGTAATTAAAATTTTAATGTTGGGTCCATGAAGCTAAAAAACGAAACGACGTAAACCTATTAACTTTGGGCTTTGACAAAAGCGTGTTTTTAGTAACTCATAATTTTATTTATTGATAGGTAGGTAATTAACAATTTAGAAATAGTACCTACCAAATTGAATTGTCTGAAAATACAAAATGTAAATCAGAAAATGTTTCCTAACATTGCATTATAAGTTGTACGCGATAATGCGAATCATATTTTCGCTTTTCATCCAATTCTACTTACTTCTGCCTTGATATTTTGCAGACTTTCTGATGATGGAGTCAGACCCTATGGTCAATGGAATCCTTCAACACACTATTATGGGGCCACTGCTGTTACTTCTAATGGCGGTTTGCCTCGAGTGGTCTTTTCCTACACCATCACGCCTCCAATCACTGCTAAGACAAGTAACTGTTATTGAAAAATACAAAGAGAATTAATATTTATTATCCGTTTTATCTTTCTGTTATCGAGTTGCCACATGGTGATTGTTGCGATAATTATGTAAATTGTTGCGGCTATCACAATCTGATAACAAAAGAAATTTCCATAATGTTTACGTACTAAAATTAATTAACTTACTAATATTGTTAATGTAAATGCATGAATATATTTAATTGGTTACTGCGGAATCGTTGACAAGTAGCTTAAATATAAGACATGAAGTTAAAATAACGCGTTACGGTCAGAACAATCAAGATGAAACAAAGAACAAATCTATATATAGGTATGTTCGGGGTACCCAGCGGAAGACTAAGTCTCCCTCGTTTAGCCGATGGTATTTGTGAGGCTATATCTAACGAGTGGCTAGTTTTGTTGAGATATATTTAGATAGAAAAGCCTCTAAGTGTGGTTTGTCGGATTATGTACATAAGTTTTTAATTAAAAAAACCCATTGGTACATGGCCGGGTATAACTTTTATATATTATATAATTCTTTTATTTATGTTCGTAATAGTCCGAGCCTGAATATGGTTTTAGGCAAAAAAAATGTGTAAATTCTATGGGATTTCTGTATGAACCCAATACCATAATAGGGAATGAAAGTTTATATCCACGGGCGAAGTTAGGGTGGAAAGCTAGTTTTAAATAAATAGGGTTTTCGAAGCCTCTTCTGGGGACACATATTCAGACAAACTAACAATAAACTTTAAAAAACCGGCCAAGTACTAGTCGGACTCGCACACGAAGGTTTCCGTACAATAAAAATAGTTTAGTAAAAAGTTAGCGCGATTCCGACTCACACTTGGCCGCTTTTTATTATTTGTTGTTTTACTTAAGAGTGTAGTGTACCACGTCCATGTCCATACAAACGGAGAAAACGTTTTACTACCCCTAAATATCATTTAATTTTAACGATTTTGTAATATGTTACTGACATAATGAAAAACTACGTACGTATTTTTTCCTTTTTTCAAAATTCGTAATAGGTCAAAAGTTATAAGCCCCTCAAATCTCGTTTTTTTGGTTCATAACTTGCTGGTAATAAACCGTCTGTATTTGAGAAACAAAGCAAAATTTCAAAAAAAGCAAAACGTACGTACGTAGATTATAATCTGCTAAAATATATGACACCAAAATTGTAAGGTTTCGTTATAGTTTAGTAAGTGTAAATCGTTTTCGCCCAAAACGCAATTTTCAACGAAAAACATACCTACGAACACTCACGAGCTGCAGTGCTCTCTGTCGCACTGATGCCCGGGGGAAGAGCGCGCTTGAGACAGAATATGATTTTCTAAATACCTATTTCGCTGCGTACGCTGAGCTACACGATCCTCTTAAGGGGAGGAACGAATAATTTCGGTTGATTGCTGAACTGAAATTCCCGAATTTTACGAATGCTATGAACATACAATACAATACAATACCGAAAACTAGAGGATTTTATCTAGTATTGTGTAGGATGAAAACATGATTGATGAAAATTTTCTTGATAACTTATTTTTTTTAAATAACCTCTTCAAAAACACCTTTTCAAACATACTATGAAGGGATTTACGTTTAATTTCAGTACCTAGTATTGATTAAGAAGATGTTTCCCTGCATGTGATCGTTTTTTAATATTGTAATATGCCGCTTACGTCATTTATTCCGAGAGGCGATACATTATGCCCTTCTCACTTCTGCAGCAAGAACGGACAAAGCGCCGTCGTTGTCTTGCATGACGTGGTCGTTGCGCCCGAACCAATCATGCGCCTGAACCACGAGTTTAGGGCGTGGCTTACGATTACTGAGTCGTTCCTCGTCTTAAGAGTATGCATTATAGTTATACTAGTGAGACGTTTGTATGTATTGCCATTATTAAGATCGAGCAAAAACGTATTATTAAGATGTATGGGGACTATAATTTTTAACTTTATTTTATTTTTATTATTAGTTGTTATAGCGGCCATAGTAACACACTCTGTAAAAAAATCAAGTATTATATCAAAAGATATAGCCGGACAGACAGACAGCGGAGCCTTAGTAATAGGGTTTCCGTTGTCACCCGTCGGGTACGGAGCCGAAAAATAATATTGATGCATACGCAACTGTAGAGATTCGAGATGTTGTTTGCGGACATTGCAGAATGCCTTTCTTTGAAGGCTATTGAGAGCATTGAGGCTGATCCATTATGTAAGAGCAATAAAATTATACTTAGGCAGTATCTACTCCATACTCCACACTAGGTCTTAACACCCAAACTGTCTCACCTTGCTCAGGAGATTTTTTGAAGCTTTTCGTACGCATTGTATTAGGAATACAACGTTTACACCCCTCTCGCTCTTAGGGGTCGATTTTCGAAAAATCCTTTCTTACAGTGCACATCTCTACAGTCTACACTCCCTAAGGAATATACCTTCCAATGTTCATATTTATATCCCCAATGGTTTAGGCTGTGCGTTGATTGTCAGTCAGTCAGCGACACGACAGTTTTATATATTTAGATAATACAGCTGTTGTATTTTTTTCTCGCTGAATTTCGGGTTGTAAGTCCAACAATTAAACCCCTGCGATACCAACGCCCATTTTATATTGTATCCAAAACAACATTATCATCAATTTCCATTCAGATCACGTCATAACAATATTATTTACATGTTATCGGTTTATCATATTCTAAAACTCGACTGGGGGTGTGGCATTAAATTCACGTTTAAACTGCGTGAACGATCTGCTGTCGTCGAGGTGATCTAGCTGTCTAATTCCTCAGACCAACAAAAAAAGACAGACCATGACCATGACCATGACGGTCGATAAATCTTACCCGCACCTCAGAATATACAATAGTAATAATAACGCTGGGAAGGTTACGTACAAGCAAATATAAGAGTCTAATTGCATTCAGATAAGGCTCATTTTTCAGTGACATTTTCAATCACTTAATCTGTGTGGCTGACTGGGCAGAGCGGGGATAGGTAAATTTCGTGAAGTGAAGTGAGACAAGCCTACCCGCAGTATGCGTGATCTGTCTATCTTTTTTGTTGATCTGAAGTTGACCCCTGAAGTCGCGAAAACATGTTGACTACGAATGACATCTATATATCGCAATATCTGATGAAATCTTTACTCTAACTGTCCATATCTATCTATTTTTAAATCAAATTGTTTTTATCGTGTATTTTTATATCAATATAGTAACGAATATAATATTATTGTGAGTCATTGTACCAACATAAGATCTGAATAAGGAAAACTTATGTTTCTGCTTCTGCTTTTACTTTAAAACGCTGAACAGATTTGGATGAACTTTCTATACTCGAACTTAGAAGTCTAAATTATTGACACATAATACGTCCTTTTATATGGGATCCTTTCTCGAAAACTCTTCAAATTTTATAGGCACACTTGAAGCGATTTGGGTATTTTTATAGTGACTTGTGCATCTGCTTTTGGAAGTCGGTAAGTACTTACACTTTTTTTTAAAAGCCAAAATATTGTCATTAGATATTATGATTGTATCGAGAGACATTTGGCGTATCTTTTACAAAAATGTTACTATGTCTGTCTCCTACCTAACTTGGTATGTTTTGAAAATATAGGGTTTTCGTTTTCACCCTTTTTGTGAAGTTTTTAAAGACGGTACGGTTTAAAGTTATTGTAGCAATAAAATAAACCACAATAATAATCCTACGTACATACATTCATAATACATTATTTATTTCATTTTAATATGTACATAATCGTCAAAGGGGAATCGGTCATGATTTACACACAATGATATAAAGTGGGTTCAAATTGTTGTTTACTTACATATATTAATTACATCGTTGTGTACCCGTAAAAGCATGCTAAGCATTGATTGACGTAATTCAAAGTATTTCTTTACGTAAAATACTCATTTACTAGCTTTCCACTCCGATTTCTCTAGTAGTAGGTAACCTATGTCACCTGAGCCTGAGCCCAAGGACAAACATACACACTTTCGCATTTATAATTAGTTAGGTTAGGATTAGGATTTGAAGAGGAGGTTACAACACTCAGGCACAGTAAATATATATTTCTCCCAGGTTATAGTTCTGCTTAGAAACTTAGAACTCGTAATAAAATGTGAACTAAAAAAGTAAAGCCCATATTAATTAACTTTCATCCCTTATGTTCATACAAAAATCCCATAGAAAAAGCACTTTCAGTTTTTCCCGAAATTTTCCAAGTTTTAGGGCAACTTTTCCAATGTATCTTTTTTAATCTTTAATCGCATACCAACAAACATTATTTAATTTTTATTTATGTAGAATTAATACTTATTATTTAAGTAAAGAAAACAATCTTTATCACGATCAATATAATGTACTTAGATTACAAAACGATATGTTCCATCCAAACACCTTTATTATTAAATTTTATCAGTTGTAAATAATAATATGCGGACTAGGTATTGTAGTGCAGTTCAACCTAAGATAATTTAATAGGTACCTAAATAAATACCTATGCAATTTTTTTAACATAGCAAATTTTTAATTTTCACTAAGCTACCAAAAAATGCAAGACGTTTAATTGAAGGGTAATGGTTAAACAGCGCTTTAAAAAAATAAGAGCTTTAATTGTGATAGATTATGAAAGAGAAAACAGGGACAAAATAATCCTTTATTTTACCACCCATATTTCCTATTCAATAAAACCAATTTAAAAAATAACGGCTATTTCACTTAGATATATTGAATAAGTAACTATATGATAAATTACAGTGACACAGGTGGATTATTTACAGAGAAATTGGGAATAGTAATATGCCAATACAAATTATGGAAATAGGAAAAGCTCGATATTAGTGTTATCTAGCGTCGTAGCCTTCCTACCTAGGTATTAGATGGTATATAGGGGCACGGTAGTACCTCCACCCAAGACAAGCCAAAAAAAGCAAGGCATTAGGGGAACACCTCCATTGATTTAAGGACAACTTTTACACATTATTGCAAATTACATAAATTATATGAATAACAATTTCAGCATCTTAATTAATGTCCTATATAAACGTACGAAGATTCACAAATACAAAAATTACGTGTTTTTGCTCCAGTAATGGACATCTCCAGTATTGCATTTTCAGCAATGGTGATATTTAAGACAATAAAAGTATTATTAATATAAATTCATTTAAATTTCACATGAAATTATATTATAGGTTATTATTACTTTTTCCACTAAATATTTATTTATTTATTTATTTAAATATAACATCTTGCACTAACATTTTAAACATGCAAGATTTAGTGAAGACAAATTATATAACTTAGTACATTTAGGACACATTAACAATATGCCGATTTTATTTAATATAGGTAATTATTGGATTTATATCTTGTTATAATATCACTGATTATATTATCAGGTCTATATAAAAAACTAGGGTATTAGTAAGCTGAAATTTGCCGTCGTTTGGGCTATGTTAAATGTCATGGGCTATGAAAAAAGGAATAACTGATGTACAAGAAATACAACCCGAAAAATAAAGATAACTAGGTATAGCCTCAAAAATCTTCGGCTAAGTGAGGAAGACTTTGTCTTCCGCTGGGTACCCTGGGGCCGCGGCAACGGTTCGCGGAAGCTGTAAAGCAACCCGTAAAGATTTTTTTTTTAAGTATCTTACAAAAAAAAAGGTTCCCAAGACGGTTAAAAAAGTTATCAGATCTCATGAAGAGCCAAGCCCCTAACTCTACAAGCCCTAGATGTTTGGCATCGATATAATAAAAGATTATAAAAAAATATGTCAGTGGATGAGATCTGATAACTTTTTAACAGTGAAAGCAGAAATGAATAAAAGAGCTTGTGAGTCTTGGGAACGTATCCTATTATACATACATGAAATATGTTTTTGGTGGGATGTTCTTTACGTCTTTTATTCATTTATTTATTTATTTATTTATTTTAAATAAAAGTCGCAAGATATGTCGAGTACTGACAGAACTAACCCCAATACGCATACGCAGTGCGCACTAATACCTTACCTATAAAAAGTTTAAAGCGTCATGTCTCCAATAATAATAATACGCGATTTTCCGCACCCGTCATAGGACTCATAGGTATGTACTTTTTGGCACGATTTACTTTGGAATAATTTCTTATTATATTGATAAAAAATAACATCTATTATATTTTATGTTCTTATTCATTTTCCTTATACATATATTGTCTTTTATCAAGAAATACAACTCTATTTTAGTGTATAAGAATATATGTAGGTATATATGAGGATTCTGAGTTAACGAGATAAGTATGTGGTAATGTAGAATGAATTTCGAGCAATTTTCCGTTCATGAAACTTTTCATTCGGACAACTGATTTTCGAGCAATTGCTTTCGAACAATTTTCTTTTTAGTATATAAGTTCTATGGGTATGATCAACTGATACGTTTTCCAATGCTATGTACCTACCTAGTACCTATCCGAGGGCGTCGCCAGCTGCATAGTAGCTATTAGGGATTTTTTAAAGTTATAACAGAATGTGTGAATGTTTTTTTGTAAGTAGGTATTTCATTTTTATACGTTTGTGCAATAAAGAGTTCAATAAATATCTGAAATTATTGTTTTTTCATATTATTCAGCTGGTCGACTATCTTCTACCTACCTACGCAACATAAGCGGTATGTGTATGTGCAATTAATATATTAATTACTTAAATACCTAGTTAATTAAATTAGGAAAAATCACGGTGTATTTTCGTCACGTCCGGATGTTGTGAACAAATGTGACGTGCAGAACTTTATTGTTTACGTAGACATTTTTCCCCCTAGTTTATTGTTAAAGAAATTATCCTAATGATATTCGGTATTAATGAGCTAGATTAGATTAAAATAGTTTCTTATATTCTTGTTCGTATTTGTATTGATGTTATCTACTAAATGACGTTTTAATTACTTAATTCTAATAATCATTTAAATCTATTCCATTCATAAAATTTACCTACCTACTTTTTAGGGTTCCGTACCCAAAGGGTAAAAACGGAAACCATATTACTAAGACTCCGCTGTCCGTCCGTCTGTCTGTCTGTCTGTCCGTCTGTCACCAGGCGATATGAACCGTGATAGTTAGACAGTTGAAATTTTCACAGATAATGTATTTCTGTTGCCGCTATAACAACAAATAGGTACTTGCTAAAAAACAGAATAAAATAAATTTAAAAAAAAGGTAGTCTTATATTATTATACGGAACCCTGCTGAACTAACGATGTTATAGTTTGTTTTTTAAGTATAAAGCAAAGCACCTATGCTTTTGAGCAGTGCGTCATCTAAAATATTACACATGTAAACAATAATTGCTTACCGATAATTCAAAAACCGCGCGCATTTCAGTTTCAGCGATGACCAATGAGAAAAAAACCACTCCCAAATTGGACCAATCACAAGCCAGAAATGTGGTCTGACTTAAGGCACGGCATGCGCACGACGCAACTTCGTGATCAATTCAAATTAAACTTACTTCTTTGAATGAAACTTGATAAGTTTTCTCTCATATCATCTTGTAATTAAAATTCCCTATTATATTATATTATCACCTATAGTGTCGTATTAAAAACACGCTGTTAATGAGTATCAATCGAGTGAATAATTGAATTGGTAGCGTCCTCCCGTCCCCCCGTCCCCGCAAGTCGTACGATGCCGCCATATAAATACGACCTCGCTCCCCTCCCCGATTCACAAAGTGACTGACTATTGCCGAGAGTGCCGTGTTTCGCGTTTGCATACTCGAGTCTTCATACCGCGACTACCACGTTTAGTGACATCAAATTGGACGTGTGTGTTCATTCAGTGTATTTACAAGAAATAAATACCACAAAATGTCGTCGTTCAACACAGATATCTCCAGTACTTTGGAAAACAGCAGGTATGTGGATTATGCGCTCAAATCTTTCAATGGAGATTGCTACTATAGTGGCATTTGTAGTGTTACGGCATTCCTAAAATATGTGATCAGGAACTTACATTGAGAGCTGAGAGTTACATCATAGTGATTTCAAAACATTTTCTAATATAAAATGCTTCCTTGTAATCTTTGAAGTTAGTTAAATAATTATGAATTGTCAGATGGTCAGACCTACTTTTGCTAACATCTGTCAATTTAAAGTTAAGATTTAAATGATTTTAAATCCTTTAATTAAGTTTTAATACATTACATTACATTGTAATACATTTTGGTCACATATTTGGGGCGTGGACTACATGTGTCACTGACATGACATCATACATTCCATACAAAATCGTCTACAGCTAAAAAAATAATTTGTAGGAGGATAATAATAATTTATACCTAAGGATAAAATTAAGTTTTCCATTACCATAGATTACATTACTCAATATAATAATATGCTATGATGGGTAGGTATGTTTTTAAAGAAAGAAGTAATGTATGTTTTTATGACTAAGTATTAAAATAAATTTAATTACATTCTAGCTTATTAAAATTATATAAATTGTATTTCAGTATTTTCTAACATGTAGTTTCAAAATCAATAGAAAATAACATCAGTTGTTTATATGAAGCAATTGCTCAGTGAATGTCTGTGGATACTTATTGCAATTAACTTTCATTTTAAATGGGACAGACTCGCTAAAGCATGATTATGTTAAATTCAATGTATACTTTTATAGGTTTCCTCTATACTTAGTTATTACTTTTCAATCATTACAAACATACAATCAGAGTTTATTATACAATTTTAATAATACAAACATGCAATTTGTTTTAGCAAAATACTATTATTGTCAAAAACAAAAATCTTTTAAAAATTAAGTATTTTATTACAATGCAGTTAAGTTGAAAATTGACTAGCTAAAATACTGAACTAAGTTTAAACTCCAATTCAAGTTTTAATAAACTACATTGCAATACACTATGTGGGTGGAAATTAATTAATTAAACCCCAGGTACATTCTCAGGGTCAGGTATTTGCTGTTTCTTAGTTTAATTTTAGTAGGTAGCGCTAAGTGGAAATCTTTATTTTAATTTGATAGCTTCTGGTACCTTGGTCTGTCCCTATAGAACTGAAAAAAAACATTGGTTTAATGAAACAATACAAACAATGAAGGAGATTTAGCTAATAATTCATTATCATGTTTATGATTGTATTCTTGATCAACAATTTGGATCAGTAACTGGAAAGGTTAGCAAACTAGTTTTTTAACCTGACATATTTGCATTTATTTTGGTATTAAATTTATGTACAAATATGTTGCTAATTGTAGATAAACATATTAACTAACTAGGTATACAGGTATTTTGTGAACAAATAGCTACCTAATCTAAAAACTGAGATCTAAATGGATATTGAGAAGATGTTCTTATAATGTTTTTGATCTGTAAATGCACAAACTGGGTAGAATTAATAGAATCTAGATCTGTTCTGATCTGATTTGTCAGTAATAAGTCTATACTTATTACTGACAAATCAGATCAGAACAGATTCTAGGTAAGACAGTGAGAGTTTGGTCAATCAGAACTCATTTGCCTCAACTCTTTGCGATAGACATATTTTCTATAATACATTCTAAATTAAGGCCAGGGTATTACCAAAATAGAACTGTATATTTATCTCATCCGAGTAGGTACCAGAAAATCCCTCTCCATTGTACAATTTTCTAATATAATTTTCTCCTTGTTACAGGAATAGCCTACGTCGTATCGCCAGAAACGACGACACGGAATTCTCAAAAAAGAGCATACTCAAGGACATGGAGAAGTTTGTGAAAATGGTGAACACTATGGGAGAGACCGTGCTTGTACCTAGCAGACTCATGAACCTGTCCCGGGACGGCGAGGATGACCCCTTCGATATCTTCGCTATGCTCAATGACCTTAAGACTGAGTTGTTATGGTCTAGTGGTGTTCCTGAGACAAGGGAGACGAGGGGTAGACGCGCTTCAGACGCTAGCGATACTGAAAGTGAGACTTCTAGTGCTGCGGGGGACTCTGGCATCGAAGGTGAAGACGATTCGGAAACTACAGCTCGCGCCGCAGCGGCTTGCAGAAGACATCTACATGGACTCAGACATTCTCTACGCCACCTTACCGCCGCCGCAGCACAACTGACGCGCTCTTATCAAGAAGAAGTTGGAGCACCTGTTTAGTACCCCCTATTTGCCTGTGATTTATGTCTCCCTCACGTGTGTACATATAGACTTAAGCAGCCCGCTTTGTATATATAGTGTTAAAGGGCTGGACGTGTGTGGGAATCTCAGTAAGTTATCGAGTTATTTAAATAAATTCAATTTTCAATCTATTTTTATAGTTTTCTTTGTCTTTTCTACTTAGGTACCTGATTTAAATATTTTTTACTCAAGAAATAACATCAGAAAACTGATACAATTTTACTTTAATAATAAAATAATCTCCGCACTAAATCTAATTCTTGGGTACCCATGTAGTGACCAAGCTATGTCATTTTAGCAAATGATTCTCAGTCACTTTTTTCTAAGAAGACATCATAAGCCTGTTAACTCTTATCGTTATCTAAAATAACTTATCAACTATGAACACATTGCAAGGTTTAGTTGCAACTTCGCTAGAACTAGATAAAAATATTCTGTTTATTATACCTATGTTACTATGCCATTAACTAATAGTCATTAAATCACAACAATTCTGATAATTATGCAACCAAATTAATAATTAATTTATGTAGGTAAAAGAGCCATGTTCTATTTCTCAACTCATTTGTTTATCACAAACAAGTAGTGCCACAAGATAGAAAAGCTACTTAAATATGCATAATGTAGGTTAGCGAGGAGGTAGTAAGTTGGTTTTCATTTTCCATATTAAGCCAGTTTATTTTATATTTCTATCTGTACTAATATCATAAAGAGATATAATTTGTTTGTTTGTCTGTAGGGTTCATCTCTAAAACTCACTGAATATATTCTAAAAATGCAACCCACAATATCCCTGATTAATACAGTATAAGTAGGCTATATTTTATTTTGTTGGAACCATTAAACTCATTCTATACTATTTAAATAAAACATCTACCTTAAAGATCAGTTAACAAGAGCTGGCATGAACTAATACAATCATATTGAAATATGATTAATTTAAGTATCAAACTTGCCAGCTCTTGCTTATTGATCTATACTTCTATAGGTACTAAATTTGTACAATGTTGTTGTCTCCCTCTATCATATTGAATGACAGATTTGTTAGAGGGAGACAAATTTGTACAGTGTCTATTAGTGAGAGGGTAATTTATAGAATGTTTCTGGGATAAACTATTCCCATTTTCTCTGTAAATTCTTTCTGTAGTAAATTATTCAATATATCTAATAGCTGTGATTTTTTCAATGGGTTTTATTGATTAGGAAATATGGGTGGTTAAACTTTATCCCGGTTTCTCTTTCATAATCTTTCACAACACTCAACATTTTTTTTAAAGCACTGATGTACCATTACCCTTCAATTATATACATCTCGTATTTTTGTAGCTTATTGAAAATTTAATATAATAATTATTTTATTATTTTTGACCAAAAAAATCATAAAATATTTTTGTTTGAGTTTTGTGATAGATTATGAAAGAGAAAACAGGGGCAAAATAATCCTTTATTCTACCACCCATATTTCTTATTCAATAAACCCAATTTTAAAAATAACGGCTATTTCACTTTGATATATTGAAATAAATTACAGTGACACACGACACAGGTGGATTATTTACAGAGAAATTGGAAATAGTTTATGCCCCATACAAATAAAAATTAAGAAAAATATACCTAAAGGTCAGTTTACAAGAGCTTCAAATATCGAACGTGTCAGCTCTTATTAATCGACCTATACTAAACATTTGTAAAGGGTGGTAAAGGCAACTACCAACTGCAGACTGCAGTGTTTTCATAGCTCGGTTACATAAGTTCATGTAAGGCCAGCTTATTGGGTTTAACTTTGGCCATGAACTAAATGTCTAGCTAGAACAATCGATGCCACGCCAGTGCGGTAATCTTGCAGAGGTTTTAGGAACTGGGTTAGGTTACCAGTCCACCAGAGAAGCCATTTTAGTCTGCAAGTCGCGATTTTATCATGCTCCATTTAAATTCATTAACACAGTTTGTTTCAAAAGGTTGTAACCTCATTGCCTTGTAATTGTGAAGACAAGTAGTTTGTTCTAATTTTTAAATCGATGTTGATAAATTAAAGGACAGATAATTTCTCAAATCTGCCTTTGTAACATTAATTGTATTGTAACGTAGGTACCTATTCGATAACACGTGAAAAATTAGGAAGATAATCAATAAACTAACTAGCGACTCCGCCCCCGGCTTCGCATGGGTAAAAATAAGTACTTATCTATTAGACATAGATAGGTATATGCTACCGCGGACTTTTTTGTAGATCGTTTTATTAATATACACATTTCTTTCCTACATAATTTTGTTATATCTCTGACGGATTAGGCAGCAAACGCCATGAAAATTCGGTAGGGCTAATTTTTTCTCCGCTTGATTCACTTATCCTAAACATGATACCTAGGTCCATTGTAAACCTTCCCGGTGAATCAACCTATCTAGTAATAGTGAAAACAGCAAACAGAGTTTGTTTTATAATTGACCATTGCATATCTAAATGAATATCATACCTACTTCTTCCTGGACCTGATGCATGACGACAACCGGAAGTGTCATTTAGAGTCAATTTAGAGTAAGTTATATCTACACACCTATTCTATTTATTACAGAAAATATCGTCTTTACGAAAAAATCTGTTTTCATTGTACAAAATATATGCAAAAAACCTGCCGAGTTGGTTCCGTGCCATAGAATCGTGACCTCTGGATTTCTGTAATCATAAAATATGAAAATAACTATGTAGGTACCTAACCTAACCTAATTGTAACTGAAAATTGCCTGTAGGTAGGTTTCGTTGAAAATTAACATCATCGCTTTCCTGCAATCTGTGGTTGATTTGCAAGTGATTTCGTGAAAAGGGACGGAAGTGTGTAACAGGAAATAAGGAAGTGTGCGTGTGACGAGAAAGAGAGAGGGAATTAGAGAAGGCGAACGCATCAACAGTGTTGTGTGTAAAGTGTGCTGTTACTTATATAAAGTATTTTATATATGTAAACTATTAAATGTATTTACTGTTGATAATAAGTGTCTAAAAAAAGTGCAGATCATTGATAAAAATGCAAGTAAGTAATAAAGAATAATTATTCGAAAAATATTTCCGTATTTTATCTTTTTTAAATTTTGAGGTTAATTTCTGTCGCTGCTCAATAATTGATATTTTTCTCACCGCCTCTAAACTGTATGATATAGGTGCCTATTTCGAGTCGTATTCAACAATACCTCACAAGATGGGGTAGGAACACAGGTTTTTTTTTATTTTCCAGTTCTATTGTATAGACCCAAAAAAAAATTTTCATAATAGTAATTCACATAAGAATATATGTATATAATAATAATAATAAGTGAATGTTATTGAAAGATGGCTGATATCAGTCTGTATCTAATCTATAGGTGAAAGCATGACGAACTTGTAAAGTAAATTTTTGCCATTGGGTGTAAAATTATCTAGATCTTCAAACATGGAAATTAAAAATTTAGAAAGGTACATTTCACAAGACACTGATGAATATTGATTTAGGATGTTTTTATATAATTTTATGCTGATAAAACACTTGCCTAAACCTATGGAATTTGTGACGTCAAAATTTTTATTTTTAAGCTACAAATTGTGCCACGACGGCTTACAAATTTACGACTGTTCACAGACAGACTAGGACATAAAACGTAAAAAAAATTAGTTCAAAAACTGCAGTAGGTATGCAGAATCTCAACACATTCACATTTTAACGAGTGGCAGGGGAAACTCTTATGGATTCGCGACATGCTTTCAGCCTAAATACCGATTGACCGGCCCAAGAATGCTCGACCCGTGTACTGGCTTCCAATTGCTGATTCGGGCATTTTTTTCTGGTCCCTATGACTGCCTATGACTTTTTTTTGTGAAGAACTCAAGACCTCTAATCTGAGTTTGAGGTCCAAGTTCCAACGCTCAATCGACGCTCTTTTTTCGATTGTAGGTTTTGTATTTAAAGTAGGTTTAGCCGCCTAATAACAGAAGTCGTGAACAAATAGATAGACAGACACACGGGACACGTAGGATTTCCTATACTATAAGTACAAAGATGAATTACTGAATTGACACGCCAATTTTATGACCTCGTGCAAAATTGTATTCGCATCACTTGATAACGATTGTTCAACCAACTACTAAATTGCCTATTGAATCCATTATAAAAAACACGAGTATTTTAAGTGCTTACTTGCCTGTCATGTGATTCTGAAACCATCTAATGGTGCGTTCACATACACTTGAATGTTTCTATCCCATCCATACAATATAAAACAAAGTCCCCTGCCGCGTCTGTCTGTGCGTGCCTTGATTCACGAGAAAGTAGAGAGGAGAAAAGTTGGCGCCAGCATTTGTCGTCCGAGCATGACCTCTAGAATCTCTACGTAGACAAAATCTTAGTTAGAATGAGAAAGATATAATGTCCCATAGAGATAAAGCAAGACAACAATTACCGGTGATTCGAGGCTATACCTAACGAGTGGCCAGTTCTGTTGTGGTATATTATCCATTATATATACTATCTATCTATCTATCTATCATCACGCCTTTCATCCCAAGAGGGGTAGGCAGAGACAATCGAATGCCATTTGCTACGATCCTGACATATCTCTTTTGCTTCTTTTATATTCATCATACCTTTCATACATGCTCGGCGATTGTGTGTACTTTTAATATTTCCATCGATCAACATATTTTTTATATGTTCAATAAAAGTACATCTAGGTCGTCCTCTGCCAGCATTTCCTTTCACTTCAGCCATATAAACCTTTTTAGTCAATCTTTCATCCTTCATTCTTTCAACGTGTCCAAACCAGCGTAAACTACTTTTCTTCATTTTAGTCACAAGTCACAACATCATCTTTTACACCGCATTCTTCTCTAATGTCATCGTTCCGGATGCGGTCAATACGTTTTATATCACACATTCTACGTAAAGACCGCATTTCCACTGCATTTATTTTACTTTCATGCTTCTTATTCCATACCCAAGTCTCGCTTCCATAAGTAAGTGATGGAACTAAAACTGCATTATGTATGTTCATTTTACTTTTAGTTGTAAGTTGTTTATTTCTGCATACATTGTTTAGTCCACCAAATACCTTGCTTCCCGCTTTCACTCTCCTTTCAATTTCCTTGTCTATCTTTCCACTTCTTGTAAACATACTACCTAAATAAACATATTCATTCACTTGTTCTAATTTTCTTCCTTTCACACAAATGTTACAATCCGTACTTTGATGAAAATTTTCAAATACTAATACTTTTGATTTCGAAAAAACGTATATTATATATACCATTGGTCATATGCTGGGTACCCTGGGACCGTACCACGGTTTTGGGAGCTGTAAGGCAACATGTGAAGAAAGAAAAAATTACCGAATTCCGCGACGATACTTTTTGTCTTTGTGCTTTATCTCTATGGATCTTCTAACTGAGACTTTGCCTACGTAGACATATTCTTTCTACACGCGCCAATCTACATAGATAAAATCTCAATTAGAAAGAGAAAGATATAATGTCCCATAGAGACGAGACAAAGCAAGATAAACCTTTTAAAAAAAAGTGCACCGACTTCAAAAATTTGCACTGAAAAGTAAGAAATAATAAAAATTTCGTCGTAGAATTTGAAGACGGTTGGTGCCAAATTAGGATACAAAATTAAGTAAATATCTAAGAACATAAATATCTGTTCAATATTATATATTATGTTTGTACTGATGATCGTAGGTTCCTAATAAATTATCTAGATTAGTGAATTTGGGTACCTACTAAGTTATTTCTAATTTGGCACCAACCGTCTTCAAATTCTACGACGAAATTTTTATTATTTCTTACTTTTCAGTGCAAATTTTTGAAGTCGGTGCACTTTTTTTAAAAGGTTTATTTTACCCTTTTAAGTGATTTTTGCTGCCTTGAGAGACAAATAATAACGCAACTAAAAAAATATTGATGGTAAATTAAAAAAAAATACCCCTGTGGATGTGATTTGAACCATGTAATGTGCTTGTGCATCCTATGCAGCCCATTACATTTAACCGCTAGACCATCGTCACGAAAATTGACAACTTCGTGTCAATAGCAACCGTTGCTAAGGCTTTTTCTGATACATAATTTCAGCCGAAAACAGAAATTAATTACTGAATTTCTGAAAAACTACTGAACCGATTTTCGTCATATGTCTGTGAGATAATGTCAAGAAATTATTATGTCTTGAAAAAAATAAGTTGTCAAAAACGGTACATATTTTATCGAGATATCAAGAAAAATGTACTTATAAAGTCAGTTTTTTCAAAATTTCTGAAAAAGTAATGAACCAATTTTTATGAGATAAAAATGGGACCAATCCGGAAGAATTATCTGTCGATTAAAAAAGAAACCATCAAAATCGGTTCACAATTGGCGGAGTTATCGATGTACATACATACATAAAAATACGGTCCGAATTGAGAACCTTCTCCTTCTTTTTTTGGAAGTCGGTTAAAAAAGGACTGGTTTCCGCGACGTCACTTTTTGTCCTACTTAGCCACTACGGAAAATTATATCTTTCTAACTGAAATGTTATCTACGTAGATAAATTCTACACGTGTCATGCTCGCACGGTTGGTTGAAAAGTCCGCGCTAATAATCTAGGTGCAAAATATCAGGGAGGGGGTATTATTGGCGAGTTTGCACTACCAAACAGATTTTATTTTTTACAAAGTTCCGGTCTTTTTATCGTCACTTCTTATTATTATTTAAACTTCCAATTTTTTGCCTCCTTGTTTAGTTATTATATAATTTCAATAATTAGCATTTTTACGTTTCTTAACGTCGTTTTTTAAGTTAATATTTAGATAGGTCTACCTTATTTTCACTTGCATTTTGAACGTCACTGTCAAGCCTGGATTTACACTAGGGGCCACAGGATCCAGTGCCCAGGGCGGCAAATTTCCAGGGGTGGCAAAATTCGGAGAGAGAAAAAAATGCTTTAAAATGTGTAATTGAGAACCTTTGCACATTTAACATTTATTTATCCCATTTATAATAAGAAGAATAAATGTAAGATTTAAGTATTTTTTTCACGGTGCCCCAGGGCAAATCTGGCCCTGGTCACTTTATACGTAATTAATAATTTTAAAAAGTGCCGACCTCAACAAATAGAATTAAAAATAGAAATAATTAAATCTAACTTACTCACCTCTCTTCTTAGGGCAAATTGACAATATATACTAAACACAGATACTGAACTAAGTATACTTTCTTCTCAGAAAATGGCCAATTTTTTAGTCGTTAGTCGGCTAGTCGGCCAAACCCATAGTCGGTAGATCACTATGTATTTTATCCGATTGACACCTATCGTCGGATCATTGGTTCTATATACGAGTTTGTTTTTCTTACTTTGCCGTCAACAAAGCTATAACCTTATGAGGAATCTACCACACATATGACGTCACAAATCCATTTCCACGAGACGAGTTCATAAACACCTTGAATCTGAGCTAATTTTATACCAACACTAATTTAGTATTTTATTGCTATAGCTAACTAGTGGCTTCGCACGGGTACTACGTGGTATGCTACCGCGGACTTTTTTTGTCTATTATATGTGCTACAGTATAAGTTATAACATTGTAAAGTGTTGTGAAAGAGTAACAAACATCCATCCATCTTCACAAACTTTCGCGTTTATAATATTAGTAGGAAGGATTAAATGCCAGTTATATATATAAATAAAAACTAAATGATAACTTGAGGTTATAGGGTTTTTAGAGAAAGAAAAATTGAAAGTGTTTTTTATGGGAGTTTTGTATGAGCTCAAGATTAATAGAGGTGAAGAGGATAATATTAATTTTATTTTAATTTATATAACTAAATATTCTGTGAACATTTCAAGCGTCTACCTGTTGCCGTTATCAATATCAAGCAAAAACGAGCAAAAAAAAAACACGTTTGTTGTATGGGAGCCCCCTTAAATATTTATTAGTATTTGTTGTTATAGCGGCAACAGAAATACATCATCTGTGAAAATTTCAACTGTCTAACTATCACGCTTCATGAGATACAGCCTGGGGACAGACAGACGGACGGACGGACGGACGGACGGACAGCGAAGCCTTAGTAATAGGGTTTCCGTTTTTTTACCCTTTGGGTACAAACCCTAGAAAAACCTTCACGGTAAAAATGCATTCACCAACTGACCCACCCACCCCCGACACTTTCCAGTATAACTAAAGTGTGATCATGGAGACGAGCGACAAAATGTAAACAAACTGACTTGACAGCAATTATTGCTATCTCTGTTCTTTTCTCTCACACGCATTAGCTGCTATCTACTGTCTAAAGTGATTTTTTTGACTTGTTTGTCTTATTTGGTAAACAAACTTTGCATGTCTTTTATTGTAGATTTTTTAAATAATAGTTTAAAAAATTATTTAAGAAACTCACAAATATAAATAATGGTTGGCATTTTTCGTGAACGGGACAATAAGAACCTTTTAATAAATTTTTACGCTTTATTATCTATTACCTAATAACTTTTTAATTTGTGTGTCATAGTAGGTACGTTCGCTCGGGACTCGTGAAGTAATGCCATACTTTCCGCACTTGTATCAAAATGTACCTACTATTATGGCACACAAATTAAAAAGTTCACGAAAAATTATTTATATTTGTGAGTTTTTTTTAAGTAATTTATCTCAAACGCTGAAGAGGGTAGGTACCTAGACTATATATAAGTCAATGGGGGCGCCACTATTAAATTTCTGCCCCGGGGCTGCAAACTAATTCTCTATAGTTGATCGGATAATACGTAACTAGGTACTTATCAATTTACATTTTTCTAAAAACATTATTGAATAAGTGGTACAACTAGTACCCATAAAATCAATTTGTTAACACGCGATGTAGTAGATGTCACATAAAAGGTCAAATTCTTGTAATTTATACGTACCTACACTAGCGACCTCAAATTGTAATACCCAGACGAAATAAGCTTATTACTATTTATCTATTAGAGATAGATATATGTTACGGCGGACTTTTTTGTAGATAATTTTATACTACACAATTCTTTCTTACATCATTTTGTTATATCTCTGAGGGATTAGACAGCATACTCCATGAAAACTCGCTGGGGCTAACTTTTTTCCCGATTTGATTCACTACTGTTAATGCCCAGCTCCTAAACATGATAGGTCCATATTTAATACCCGTAAACCTTTTTGGTGAATCAACCTATCTAATGATGAAAACTGGATCAAAATCCGTTCAGTAGTTTTTGCCTGAAAAGGTAATAAACAGACAGACAGACGCGGCGGGGGACTTGGTTTTATAATATGTAGTGATGATGATGATGATGATGATGATATCCCCACGCCTACATCACATCGTGGTAGGCAGGCCAAAACCTCGAAATTTTCTCTTGCTTCGAATTTCGAACTACAGATTCATGGATTACGGAAATCCTTGTTTTTTTAAGACGACCTCATACAAAGATTTTTTGATCTCTATGCCAATTGTATATTATTATAATAAACTATTTAAGTATGTAGGTACTGTACCTATTCCTATATGATACAAGGATACACACTTTCTATGAAACTTAATTCATACATAGTAGAATACCTTGAGAAACAATGTTACACAATATAGCGGTTGATACAATAATTATATCTCAGATCGTGCTTCTTTTAGAGTTATTTTTAGTGTTATCAAGCAACAGTTTTTATACTACGTGGGTTATTAAAATATTGATAAAGATCCATTGTCTTGATTACCTGTGTTTTATATAGAAAGGAAATGGTGGCAGAGGACGACCTAGGTGTACTTTTATTGAACATATATAAAATGTATTGATCGATGGAAATATTAAAAGTACACACAATCGCCGAGCATTTATGAAAGGTATGATGAATATAAAAGAAGCGAAAGAAGTATGTCAGGATCGTAACAAATGAAATTCGATTGTCTATGCTTACCCCTCTTGGGATGAAAGGCGTGATGATAGATAGATATATAGAACAGATGCGAATACGACCTTGATTTCTGAAAATGCACATGCGACACTCATGAGTCATGGCAATTGATTGTATTGCTTAATTTCAGGCGGTGGTGGTCACTGGTCACAGATCTCATGTACCACATGATTTTAAAAGAACATTGAAAATAAACTTCGGTTTTAATAATAATTAACCCTAATTAATATCTAAGTACGCTTTTGTCAGTAACTCACACTTGCGCAAACCAAATGAGTCCAAACTCGATGGTGGTACGTCGTTTCGTTACAAAGTTCCTGTGGCCACCTTCCGACTCCATTATCAGAACCCTGAATATCATCTAGGACCAGAGTACCTAGTTGTGAAGACAAATGAAACGAGACCAAACTCGATGGGGTTACGCCGTTTCGTTACAGAGTTCCACTATCCACCTCCTGGCTCCATCATCAGATCAGATCAGGACCAGGTACCAAATTATTGTATTGTCATCTAAATCACATACACTTGCAAAGTTTTAAATAGATACGACAATTAGAAGTAGGCTAAATTCGACTTCCAATATTTGTTTACATACATTAGTTACAGGTCAAACTAATATAAAGCGTGTAAAAATAGAAAACGAACAAAGATATACTTTTGACAGCTGTAAGTTGAAATGAAGATCTCATCGAGACCTCCAGTCTAGGTTCAGTGGTTATAACTCCAAAGTAAATTTTTTTTCTTTCTGAACACGTACATGTCAAATTCAAATAAGACTAGACGTAGGGTACACAAAGTAGGTACCCCAAAAAATTATAATTTTAGAGCATTTTAGAGCAATATACGACTAATTCAAAATTTTTGTATATTGTAGACCTGGATTTTGACACCTCAATCACTATAGTGACCTACAACTTCCGAAGATATAGGCATGACACACTTTTACTGAAAAAGGGCCCTACAGAAGTGATAGAAAAAACATTTCCAATGTTCAAACATATATAGTGAGGTCTGTCTGTTTGTCTACTGTCTCCTAAACATTCTAGACTAACTGGACGAAAGCTAACAAAAGTAACGATTGCACAAACGATTGGAATATACAGTTTTGTAGATAACTAAAATACACACATTAGAGCAATCAAAGCGGCGGCGGCGGAAATCGCAGAGTCTAACAAACGTCGCAAATATAGTTCAATTATTGAAAAGTACAAAGTGTAGAAACTCTAGGTCCGTGGGGTTCAAATGCCAAAAAGTTTATTAAATATGTATCCCATCGACTGATCATCATCTCTTCTGGTGACAAGAGGGCTGGCTCCTTCCTCGCTCAACGAATCAGCATCCCGATTCAGCGGGGAAATGCAGCCAGTATTCTTGACACTATTCCAAGCGGACCTGGTTTATTTAGTTATTTTTAAGGTTTAGATTCGATTTAAGGTTTTATATTAAAATAAAATAAAAAAAACTAATATACTAATGTATATCCTCCAATTTTCCTGCATTTTTTTTAATCCAAAAAATATTTGAACTTGTGACAATCAACTTTACTTGACAGTATAGTCATATTAGTCATATTTCATGAAAAATTTCAAACGGTAGTTCCGATATTTTCTGTAATAAACTTGTTCTGCTTAATATTTTTTAAATATTTATTACAATATCAAAAAACCTAAACAAATGCACAATTTAACTAAATAGGGTCAAGGGTATTAGAGCTAAATTAGCAGACAACCGCAAATGCAAATTATGTCAAATAAACAAATAAAGTTTTCTTGTAAATAAATTAAATACTTATCGAACGTCGCAGACAAAACTAGTTTGAACGAATTTAGATCAAATTAATATTGAACTTTGTTCATTACTCATAAATTAGGTAGTACGATAACAGCATAATTTGATTAGTCATTGTTAGTGTTTTTTTTATATATGTCTGGGATACTGGGAAGGGAGTTGCGGGGGTGGTATGAAATAGAATATTCCAAAAAAAAACCGAGTGGTTAAGACGTCTGGTATTTAACTAGGCAGATCCCGAGTTCGATCCCGGATCCCTGCCATGTACCAATGGGTTTTTTTAATTTAAAACTTATGTACATAATCCGACAAACCACACTTAGAGGCTTTTCCATCTATATATATCTCAACAGAACTAGCCCACTCGTTAGGTATATAGCCTCACAAATACTTCCGTCTTCCGCTGGGTTTCAGGGTGAAACCGTCACACGGTTTCGGGAGCTGTAAGGCAACCCGTGGAAGAAGAAAAAAAATCCATTTTTTCCCGAAGTTTTATAAAACCCTTTCCAGGGGTGAAATGGGAATCCCAACGCGTAAGCTTCTCACCCGATTATTTTTAAAGACTGCAAGTAACCTATGGATATTAATTTTTTATTATATCATAGTCTTTCGTCCATCAGAAACCACATGCAACTATTATAAAGTCGTCATCATTGATCATTAACCGACTTCCAAAAAAAGAAGGAGAAGGTTCTCAATTCGGACCGTATTTTTTTTTTTTTTTTTTTTTTTTTTTTTATGTATGTATGTACGTCGATAACTCCGCGAATTGTGAACCGATTTTGATGGTTTCTTTTTTAATCGACAGATAACTCTTCCGGATTGGTCCCATTTTTATCTCATAAAAATTGGTTCATTAGTTTTTCAGAAATTTTGAAAAAACTGACTTTATAAGTACATTTTTCATGATATCTCGATAAAATATGTACCGATTTTGACGACTTATTTTTTTTAAGACATCATAATTTCTCGACATTATCTCACAGACATATGACGACAAACGGTTCAGTAGTTTTTCAGAAATTCAGTAATTAATTTCTGTTTACGGCTGAAAATTATGTATCAGAAAAAGCCTTAGCAACGGTTGCTATTGACACGAAGTTGTCAATTTTCGTGACGATGGTGTAGCGGTTAAATATAATGGGGTGCATAGGATGCACAATCACATGGTTCAAATCACATCCACAGCGGTATTTTTTTTAAATTTTCCATCAATATTTTTTTAGTTGTGTTATTATTTGTCTCTCAAGGCAGCAAAACCACTTAAAAGGGTAAAATAAACCTTTTAAAAAAAAGTGCACCGACTTCAAAAATTTGCACTGAAAAGTAAGAAATAATAAATATTTCGTCGTAGAATTTGAAGACGGTTGGTGCCAAATTAGAAACAACTTAGTTCCCAAATTCACTAATCTAGACAATTCATTAGGAACCTACGATCATCAGTAGGTACATACAAACATAGATAATATTGAACAGATCTTCTTAGATATTTACTTAGTGTTGTATCCTAATTTGGCACCAACCGTCTTCAAATTCTACGACGAAATATTTATTATTTCTTACTTTTCAGTGCAAATTTTTGAAGTCGGTGCACTTTTTTTTAAAAGGTTTATTTTTAATTCAATTTAAATTTTAATATCATTATTTTAAGTTATAAACCAATTTTCTTTTCGTTCGATAGAGTTATCATCCAAAATGTTACAATTTGTTTTTTCATATTGTAGGTAAAATATTTTTTTAGCAATTTTGGAAAACCTGAATGCAATTTGTTCTTTTTCCAAATATAATAACAAGTAAATAATCAAGAAACATTAGGTAAGTACCTATTTGGTAAGTAGTATTATTTTATTTTGCCAACTCATTGTAACTTTAATTTAAACCTAGGTTGACATTTTAAACTTCCCTACCCTGGATAATCATCACCGTGTCTTATAAATCTTACAATTTGCTGACCCCTGATCTATATTATTATAAACATACAATATAACAACCTACATAGTAATAGTATGTTTATTATTGTTTCACAGAACATTATAAAGAACAATAGAAGTAGCAAATGGGCTTTCCCGCGTAACCACACAAATTATGCGCATATATTATTTCGGCACATCTTCAGAACGCATAATATAGTATAATAAAACAAATACATTTTGTACTATATTTCAATGTTAAAATAATTTGTCTAAAGAAGGCATAATATTGTCACTTACTTTTTCACACCCTGACAAAAAATTGTCAGTACAAAATATTTGATTTTACCGGTTTCCATACAAATATGCTAACATGCTACATCTACCTTCTTTATAATGTTCTGTGATTGTTTTCCATCAACAACATTTCTTACACGTGTCCTCGAGTAGGCACATGTACTTGCCTATAATCATATAATATTGTAACGAATAGGTACTTAAATCGCACAAATAAATACCTAAACACATCAAGGTCGATAGACGTCTCTAGAAACATCCAGAGAGAATCAAAGTACAAACGAAAATGGACCGTATGTGCCTAGCCATAGGTACCAAAATCGGGCGCGGTCTGTGTGTAGGTATTTGGCGCCGAGTCGCATCGAGCCGCGTCTACAACTCTGTACAACAATCTCGGCGTTTCTCGAATGTTCGGTGGGCAATATAAACAGAGGATCATTGCCGCAAGGAACACAGTGCGAATCAAAGCGATCAAAGCGAAACAGTGAAGTGGAATTTAGTGCGACTAAGTGTTATTCTGTAGTGTTTAATTATTTAACTGTATTTTTGTGGTGTTTAAAGTAAAGTTTGTCTATTTAATCGGTATTTTAAATCTCTTCGAACCCTAGCTCGTAACAAATTGGTGTCAGGAGTGTGGGATTCAAAAATGCCGATTACACCACGTGACTCGTCGTCATCACGGCGACCCAAAACACGACAAACTACTGCTGGACATCACGGCGAGGAGGTCGACGAGGCTGCTGCTGCTGGAGCCACTGCTGCTGTTGGTGCTGGAGCTGCTGCTGGAGTTGATACGGGTGCTGCGGGTTCTGCGGGTGCTCCCCAGGCATTCGATATGGGGATGCTGGTTCGGCTGATGGAGGAGCAGGCCCGACGACAGGAGGAGCAGACTCGGCAGCTATTGGAGGAGCAGGCCCGACGTCAGGAGGAGCAGGCCAGACGACAAGAGGAGGAGGCCAGACTTCGGGAGGAGCAGACTTGCCGGCTGTTGAAGGAGCAGTCTGCTAGCCTTAAGGAGCTGCTTTCAGAATCACTGGGAAAGGTGACTATGGAGGTGAAGCAGCTACAGAGGGTTACAGACATGCACGAGGAGAGAATCGAAGACCTCGACATCCGTTACGAAGACCTCCAACAGCATTGCAAGGAAATACAGACTAGGATGAGCAGAGAACTGGATGCAAGACTTAACGACCGCTACGGAGAGTTGGACAGCCGATGCGAGGGGCTCCAGAATGAAGTAAGGAAACTGAAGCTGACCGCTCCTGTTTCTGGAGGCGCCGTCGTCTCTGGCCCCCGAGTCAAGGTGCCGCCGTACGACGGGACTACGTCCTGGACAGCGTACAAATTGCAGTTCCAAACGGTCGCCTCTGCCAACGGCTGGACAGACGAGCAATCTCTGACCGCCTTGACAGTGGCTTTAAGAGGCCGCGCACTGTCTGTTTTGGAAGCCTCTCCAGACAGCTGCACCACGTACGGGAACCTGATCGAGGCAATGGACTCCAGGTACGGCGACAAACACCTGGAGCACGTCTACCGAGCGCAGCTGAGGGACAGGACGCAACATGCTGGTGAGAATCTGCAACAATGGGCTCTGGAGATCGAGAAGATCGTGAGGAAGGCGTACCCATCTGCCGGACAAGAGTTCATTGCTGCGAACCTCGTTCAAGCATTCATCGACGGCATCCGCAGCATGGAGGTCAGAGCTGCAGTTCGACTGGGCCACCACACCGCCCTGAAAGATGCACTCGCCCATGCTCTAGAGGTGGAAGCCGTGAGACAGGAGCCTCGTTCTCAGCGATTGCGACAAGTGGCGGAGGAGGCTACTCCAACAACGACACCTGTAGCAGAGAGGCGTAGCTACTTACCCCGCTGCTTCTACTGCCACAAGCTGGGGCACCTTAAAGCAAGCTGCCCGGCGCTTAAACGACAAGGCACGGATCAACGAGTGCCGAAACGGGACGTCGAAGCTGATGTCCGTGCCGTAACTACGGAGCTTCCGGGAAACGAGTAACAGCCAGAGCCGCGGGGCGGGTACTGGCTGATCGTGACATAGCCCCAAAAGTTACCATCCGACAAGTTTTCGACGGGAACAGTCTGGTAATCGCCGGCGAGGTCAACGGGACGCCATGTGAGATGACGATCGACACAGGAGCAACGCGCACGGTTGTGAGACCTCAGTTGTTGGGACGATCTACGAAAAGAACCAGACGTTCATCTTCCTGTCTGAAACTCTTCACGGCAACCGGTCAGCCAATACCCGCATACGACGAGCTGCCGGTGACACTCAAGGTGGGTGACGGGGAGTACCCACACACCGTCATCGTGGCCGACATTATAGACGACTGCATTCTCGGACTCGACTTTATGAAGCGGTTCCAGTTTGGCATCGACTTGCGCAACGGTGTACTGCAGTGCGGCCAGGAACAGGTATTTTTGAAAGGTGGTTATGCTGGCTATGTGCGCTGTGCCAAGGACGTCAAACTGAACCCATATTCGGAGACGCTTGTCGATGTGGAGTTACCAACTAACGGGGACCCCTCCAATACGAGGTGCTCTATCATCGACCACCTGGAACGTTCTAAACATAAAGGCTGGTTACTCACTCCAACTTTAGTAAACAGCCAGAGTGGACGAGCTGTAGTAAGGGTGACCAACTTCAATGGCGCTCCTGTCACTCTCAATAAGGATCAAGTCGTGGCGAAGTGCGACGAGGCGAATTGGATGCGGAGCTGCACCCAGGGGAAGCTGTCGGCGATGAAAAATAACAGTGCAAACCCCTTGGAACTCGTCGACATTTCGAAGAAGGACTTGTCAATCTCCGAGTACAAACGAGCGAAGGAGATGCTCACTCGTTACATTGACATCTTTAGTGATAGAGATGGGCATCTCGGCAGGACGTCATTGGTGAAACACACCATCAACACAGGCAACGAGTTACCTATACGTCAACGTGCTCGACGAATTCCAGTAGGAAGAGAAGCAGAAGTACAGTGCATGCTGGAAGACATGAAGAAGGCTAATGTCATCGAACCTTCTTTGAGCCCATGGTGTTCTCCGGTTGTGCTAGTTAAGAAGAAGGATGGCAGCACTCGCTTCTGTGTGGATTATCGTCGACTGAACGACGTAACCAGAAAGGACAGCTACCCTCTACCCCGGATTGACGACACCTTGGACAAGTTGAGTGGGAACCAGTGGTTCTCAACACTGGATTTGAAGAGTGGATACTGGCAAGTGGAGATCGATCCCAAGGACAAGGAAAAGACTGCTTTCTCGACCGGAAATGGACTGTGGCAGTTCAACGTCATGCCTTTCGGGTTATGCAATGCTCCCGCTACGTTCGAAAGGCTGATGGAAGTTGTGCTTGCGGATCTCGTTGGAAAAGCTTGCCTAGTCTACCTGGATGACGTCATCATCATGGGACGCGACTTCAACGAGCACCTGGGGAATTTAGAAAGAGTGTTTGCCAAGTTGAAGCTCGCGAACCTGAAATTGCATGCCAAGAAGTGTAGCTTCTTCAAGAAACGTGTGAATTACCTCGGGCATGTAATTACAAAGGATGGCGTAGAAACCGACCCTGTCAAGACAGTAGCTGTACGAGAATGGCCCACCCCGCGGAACAAAACAGATGTTCGGGCGTTTCTTGGTCTGTGCTCATACTACCGCCGCTTCGTATACGACTTCGCGGGAGTAGCCAAGCCCCTACATCGGCTGACGGAGGACAAGCGTTCGTTTCAATGGACTGAGGACTGTGAGAAGTCGTTCCAGGAACTGAAACAACGGCTGTGTGAAACACCTGTATTGGGCTACCCGGACCAAGTCGGCGAGTTTGTGGTGGACACAGACGCAAGCAACATCGCCATTGGAGGTGTGCTGTCACAACGGAAGGGGGACAAGGAAGTTGTGATAGCGTATTTCAGCAAGGCTCTGTCAAAACCAGAAAGGAACTACTGTGTAACCAGACGCGAACTTCTGGCCGTAGTGAAGACAGTACGACACTTCAACAAGTATCTCATCGGAAGGAAGTTCAAGCTACGGACAGACCATGCGGCGTTGAAATGGTTACTTCAATTCAAGGATCCCGAAGGACAAGTCGCTCGGTGGATCGAGCAGTTACAAGAATTCGATTTCACGATCGAACATCGACGAGGACGGACGCATGGCAACGCTGACGCACTGTCACGCAGGCCGTGCCCTGAAGATTGTAAACACTGCTCGAGGCGTGAAATCAGCGATTCTGTCATCAAAGTGATTACGACTAACAACCTTAGTGACGAATGGGCGAATGAGAGAACGAGAGACGAGCAACTCAAGGATAACAACTTGGCGCCGATAATGGAATGGAAGACGCAGAATGTTCCAAGGCCCGGCTGGAATGTTGTATCCGCCATGAGTTCCACCACGAAAAGCTACTGGGCTCAGTGGGAAAGTCTAGTGCTGCACAACGGGTTGCTGTACCGCAAGTGGGAGTCGCCAAGTGGACAGGAGACATTGATGCAGCTGGTCGTGCCTAGGTCAAAGGTGCGCGCAGTGCTTGAGTCCGTGCACGATGGATCCTCGGGAGGACATCTGGGCATGAATCGAACCCTGGCGAAAATCAGGAAACGATTTTATTGGGTTCATTGCCGGCAAGATGTCGAGGATTGGTGTCGCAAGTGCACAGTATGTGCGGCCGTGAAGGGACCTACGACACGTACGAGGGGACGTATGCAGCTGTACAATGTTGGCGCTCCATGGGAACGAATTGCGGTGGACGTTGCTGGACCGTTCCCGGTCACTGAAGATGGGAACAAGTACTTTATGGTCGTGATGGACTACTTCACGAAGTGGCCGGAGGTCTTCGCAATTCCCAACCAGGAAGCGACAACAGTGGCGACTAAGTTGGTCAACGAAGTATTCTGCAGGTTCGGGCTACCAATAGAGATACATTCTGATCAAGGGCGTAACTTTGAGTCGCAGTTGTTCCAGGAAGTATGCCGTCTCCTGGGAATAAATAAAACGAGGACTACGGCGTATCATCCACAGTCCGACGGAATGGTTGAAAGGTTCAACCGCACTTTGGAGACTCATTTAGCGAAACTGGTTGAGGATCACCAGAGGGACTGGGACCGATATATTCCCTTGTTCTTGCTCTCATATCGATCCGCAGAGCATGAAAGCATAAAGGTGACTCCTGCTTATGCCAACTTTGGGAGAGAACTCCGACTACCAGTTGATCTCCTGACCGGCGGACCTCCGGATGCGCCGCAACCTGTAAGTGACTACGTATCGAACCTGAAAAACAAGATGTGCGACATACATGACCAGATTCGTCAGAGCAGTCTTGTGGCCAGTACAAAGATGAAGACCAGGTACGATAGAAACTTCAATAGTAACGGTTTTGACGAGGGATCGTTGGTGTGGCTGCACAACCCGAAACGCCGAAAAGGCAAATCTCCCAAGCTGCAGAACCGCTGGGAAGGCCCGTATAAGGTCATCACGAGGATCAATGACGTGACCTATCGGATCCAACGATGCCCGCGTGGACAGTTAAAGGTTGTCCATATTGATCGACTGGCTCCTTACAAAGGCTCGAATATTGCTCGGGACGAGCAAGTCTAAGCGGGGGGCAGTGTAACGAATAGGTACTTAAATCGCACAAATAAATACCTAAACACATCAAGGTCGATAGACGTCTCTAGAAACATCCAGAGAGAATCAAAGTACAAACGAAAATGGACCGTATGTGCCTAGCCATAGGTACCAAAATCGGGCGCGGTCTGTGTGTAGGTATTTGGCGCCGAGTCGCATCGAGCCGCGTCTACAACTCTGTACAACAATCTCGGCGTTTCTCGAATGTTCGGTGGGCAATATAAACAGAGGATCATTGCCGCAAGGAACACAGTGCGAATCAAAGCGATCAAAGCGAAACAGTGAAGTGGAATTTAGTGCGACTAAGTGTTATTCTGTAGTGTTTAATTATTTAACTGTATTTTTGTGGTGTTTAAAGTAAAGTTTGTCTATTTAATCGGTATTTTAAATCTCTTCGAACCCTAGCTCGTAACAATATTCTTTTATGTCTACAAAGAACGACTCACGCGATTCTCTGACATAAGTAACATAATAGATCGCAATTCTCGACCACTGTGAGCAAACTGCATAATAGATCATTCGACATCTTTCTGTTAATATGATACGACAAGCAGAACGATAATATCATTTGTATTTTATTAGGTCATAACAAGAAAAATATAATAAAACACAATTAAATATACCTACTATGCTATATATACAAATAAACCTATAAATAAAAAAAACATTAAGATCTCAGCCTTCTGGGAGAGTGACCATAAGGCCTGGCTGCGTTGCCAGCAATACTTATCCTTTGGGCCAAATATGAGCCAGCTCTTTGTAGATGTGTCTTGCGTTGGGTCCCACGGACGCAGTGTTTCTACCCCAAACGCAACAAATATGTATTCTTCAGGAAGACATGCGTATAAATTTGCGCCGTGGCGTTTGGCAGTTTCGGCTTTGTAAGCGGCAACCCCAGCCTCAATAGATGTACATGGAAGGTGAGACGGAGCGAGGGTGTCCAGTCCATACATGTGTGTGGGTGTCGCATACCAACGGTCGCCCCCTCTTCCAAGGCACAAAAGTCATTCCATCGGGATTTTTGCCATCATCCCGTGGCAGCCTTTTTCGTAGATTAGTGGAATATCTTGAATCCAAAGTTATATCGACTTTACGTGCTTCGGAAGGACTGTAGAGCGTCCGCACTTTATCTGAAGTCCCATTAATTTAGTGCACAGTCAGACTTGCAGTTAAATCTAATTGGCTGGTTCGCCTCTTTAAGCTGATGCAGTGGCACTAGGGGCAGCCACCTCTCGGGGTCTGATTTAGCCCCTCACCCCCAAAGGGACGAGGAATGGCCCTCTTGACCCGGCAAGGATGCTGGTATGGGTATCTATCTACCAGTCACAATCGAATCCCAGTTAAAGCAAAATATTATGAAAATCAGTAGAATACAATGTGTAATTCTTCTCGCGGGTGTCTTAAGCAGCAACTGTGAAATAACACAATAAAAAATAACGCAATTAAACACCTCAGCTATAACATCAAAATTAGATCTTCGTATAATATGTTAATTAATTAGGCTAATATGGTCATAAGATTAATCATGGGATTATCTAAGTTATTTGTTTCAATTTATGTATTTATTATTTACCCATATATGTGTAAATACCATACTATACCTACTATGTGTAAAATCGCAGGAAAAAATTATGTATTAAATTTTTTTTTTAAATCCGCCACGGCTTTTCCTGTGGAGCCCATATTAACTTTCATCCTCGGTCTTGAGTTCATACAATAATCTCATAGAGAAAGCACTTTTACTTTTTCCTGAATTTTCCAATTTCCCGACCAACTTTTCCAATTTTTCTGTCTCTAGAAACCTGATTCAGACTATTACGAACATTTAAAAAAGAAAATTAACCAAATCTGTCCAGCCGTTCTCATCCAACGAACAGCATTTATTTTTTATTATTATGGCCGTTAATCCCGTAAAAATCTGAATTTTGAAATAGCCTTTACAACGAATATGAGAAGTCATAAATAAGTATACAAACAGACAAACCTATGAATGAACGTTCAGAACACGTAAAATTATCTTACAAATTAATAACAACTTGTGCAATTGCTCGTGCAAGTATCGAGGAGTTCCTTAACGTCCTTGCTGCTTTGCGCAACCCGCGGTTAACAACCGCATACTAAACAGTTCCTCACCATTTGCCAATTTCAACTAAAGAATTGTGCTAATTATTCTATAATGTTATATAATGAGTATAATTGATTGTTTGTGCCGAAAACAATAAAGCCCGCTTTGAAAAGTCAAAGCTCTAAGTAGATTTCATTCAGGAAAAGAATGTGTTTCGTACACCTAATTGATGTATATTTAGATTTAACCGAGTCAACTTTATTAATAGTGATGTTTTATGGTTTTTTAAATCATCATCATCAACCTTTTAAGATCCACTGCTGGATTATTGGTCTCCCTCTAGAGCACCATTTTAGTGGTGTTCATTGAAAGGAATTGCCATAGTCACCACGCTTGGCAGGCGGGTTGGTGACCTGACGGACGGAAGCACGAGGAGTCGATTTAAGCACATATTCTTAAAGAAAATTGGTGCTAAGCATTTTGGCAGCAAGTAGGATTTGAATCCGGGACCTCCGGTTTCAAGTCCACCGTCCTACCAATTAGGCTATCGACTACCATTTAGAGGTAAATGCCATTCAGTTATTGTACGATAATCATGGAATTAATAACGACGGGTCACCACCGATGGCCAGCAAAGCAATATCGAACCGTATACACACTGTCTTTGCCCGACCCAGCAATTTGCTTGGAATTCTAGTGTTGGATATTCTCGGGCCGGACATAAATGGCCCAAAATAAAATTTAAAAAAATCCAGAACCCTTTCGATCCCAGTATAACTCGCTAAAACAGAACTGAATAATGTTAAAAATATTATCGGCTAAATGAGACACGGTTCCCGGAAGACGGAAAAATATGTTGTATCTAACTTAGATTAGAATATATAGATATAACTTTATCTATTTAAAATACTAATAAGACATTTAAAATTTATTGTGTTAGCATTAAGTTATTCACAGGTTCAATGCCCAGTTATTAATAGAATATTTTATGCATGATCTATATAGTCATGCTCTACTCATTCGAAGGCGCTAATAAGACTTTTACAATGATATTGTTTTGTAATAAGTTAAAATTGGATGTCAAATAAGTATTTTTGTAAACGAAAACGGATTGATAATAATTTTAAAAAATGGAAAAATTAAAACAAAACATACCTTTTTGTGCAGTTCGCATCGATGTATGACAGTTCGTAATAAATACAACTGATTTATTCTTGTAATTTTATTTTAACCAGTACAAAGGTCAATAAATTTCATCAGAGTCAAGATTCTTTATATTGTTTTTCTTAAATTATTACAATTGTAGAACGTATTAAATGTTGTATCACCTTGCACTTTGTTCACCCCGGTCCTATACTAGCCACAATATGCGTGAGTTTCCGTATAACGGCCTCCATTCTGCTTTGCGCAATATTGTTGACTTCGATTCGCGTACCTCTAATACAAATTAATTTCAATACATTTGACAAGGCTGTTAGCATCTTTATATCAAGACTTGACTTCAAATTTACTTGTTGATAGGTAAATGTAGAAAAAGACTGCTATCGCCACGGTTTATAGAAATGAAATTGGGGCGTATTCCACTATTTCATAAGTTTGCTGTTTCCGATTCCTAGGCAAATATAATGGCAAAAATAAAACCATCATCTTTTCACTACGAGTCTCGTTGTCTTTTCGTAGTTTCTGATGAATGTTTACAGACAAAATAAGTAAGGGTCTAATCAGATGAACTGCATTTGAACCGCAAGCAATCAAACTGCAATCTAGCTGCAAAATTGCGGTTTGTTTGTAGGCAGTTGACATATCTGCACCGAAACTGCTGATCAACTGCGCATGAGTCCACTTGCAATGGGACAAAGAAATTTGAGTCGAGCGGGGCTTCTGAGTAGTCGGCGATCAATTCTAGTGCAATAGTTTCGATGCAGCCATGTCAACTGCACATAAACTGCGTCCAAACCACAATTTCGCAGCTGGATTGCAGTTCAAATGCAGACCGTCTGAATAGACCGTGAATTTACAAAGAGGTTTCCAAAGTTTTAGTATATATTTTATTATCTTACTTAAGGTCCAAAGAAAACTGCCAACAACATGAAATATTACAATCAGGTTTCGTCTTGTAATGTAGTCAATTTATCATAAAGCGAAGATACGTTGAAAGGGAAATGTAGGCCATATTTCGTGTTAGACTATGAGGTGCCAACAAACTTGTATCGATCTACTGAAACACCTACTTCCAAATATAAAACTAAACCAGTTTTAAAAATTCATATTTAACAGTTACACGCCTATACTTCATATTAACGTTAAGGTCGATTATAAGGTCGCTCAAAAAAGGTTATTTTTTTTGGGTTCCGTACCCAAAGAGTAAAAACGGAAACCCTATTACTAAGGCTCCGCTGTCCGTCCGTCTGTCCGTCTGTCACCAGGCTGTATCTCATGAACCGTGATAGACAGTTGAAATTTTCACAGATGATGTATTTGTGTTGCCGCTATAACAACAAATACTGTGATGATACGACCTTATTTTCCTGGCCGCTTACAAGCTGGCCATCATAAATAGCATTTATTTTGATTTTAGAACACGATATTGTTCATTTTAATTCAATAGAACATTGTATGGAACCTAAATTAAAATTTTACTCATTCCTTCACAAACTGTTGACTTAGGCAGTACTCTGCCAATTGTAAAATTTATTATATTTCTATTTTATCAACTAAGTAAATAACTATATAAAATGTATTGAATCAATATTCAAGAACTAATATCTATGTTAATATAAAAGGAGCGCAAATAAGTATTGTAAGTATTTTTATCATACTTTGTATTGTGTTACTTCAATAGCTTAACGCCCTGTAGTAATGTGTAGTTCATTTTTATTACAGTGCGCTCCTTGCTCCTTCTCCTTTGACGGCTCCTTGCTCCTTGCTCCTTGCTCCTTGCTCCTTGCTCCTTGCTCCTTGCTCCTTGCTCCTTGCTCCTTCTCCTTACGGCTCCTTCTCCTTGGCTCCTTCTCCTTGGCTCCTTACGGATGCTTTTACTGGTTGTTCTTTTGCTGCTTGTTCTTCCTTGTTAATTCGACCAATAAACGAATGGTGAAAGTTTACTACGAGTTTTCCTGCTATACCTACCCGGCCTGGCTACCCCACAACCCGACAATGGCGCCCAAACGTGATTAAAATGCTGCAGGAAGAAGGAATAAAGAAGAAAGAATAACGAAGTAAGAGAACATAATATTTATTTTAATACAAACTTTTATTTCAGGATATGTAATGTCTATATAATCTTAATATATAACGTAATTCTATTTAAATTCAGTAGAATATTTCTTGGAGATTATGGTTCTGAATCAAGGTTATGTCGGCAAACCTTCGAGGTTGACAAGTCTGATGATCTTGGTCAGATTCCATTATTGAAGAGGATATTTTTAATTTCTATACAAAGGCAGTATTCTTGAATCATTTTACATTAAATTCACTTATTAATTTCGTAAATTCAGATTATATAGTCACATTGAATGTATGGTTGTATGTGAGATTTTCATTATATATATCTGAAATCTATAGATCCCATAATTTAAACTTATACCGTAAATAATATTAAATTAATTTCCATTATCATATCCCGTCAATTCAATATCTCCTAATAGAAAAAGGTTCTTTTTATAGTCGTATTTTTTTTCAAGAAAAATAATATATATTAATTTTTCTTATAATTGCTAAAATATCTATTTTTATCCTAAAAGTCTATCGTGATTCCATAAAATAATACATAAATAAATATTATTTAATTCAAAAATTTCATTAATTGCGATTTTTTTAATACATTTTTAAAATATCCAAAACAATTTGTCCATTCTTATTTTAATGATTTCTAATATTACATTACAGTTTACATAAGTAAGGCAATTAAAATATTTCCGAGAATAAATTTAATATATAATAATAAATTTCAAATAAATTAAATGATACACATAAAAGCACCTCGATATCAGAATTTGAACTCACTTGATTTTTCTTTGTTTTACACAATTTGTTTTGCTCGGCAATATTGCATTGGAATATTCGATTTTCAAATGTATCCTATATAATTTCTTTGTCATTGACAAGTTTTTAAATTTTGAATCGACGACGTTCGATTTTCTTTCAATTTTCAATTGTTATTTACTATGAAGTCTATTTCATAGACATATGATTACGCTCTTATTACAACTAGGGGTAGTCATGTTGATTTAAATTCAAATATTATTTTATTTCATATACTTATATTATTAGCTTTTCACTGGCTTTGCTCGTGGATAGTTTGAGTTAGCGCATACCTTAACGCATGCGTTGATTTCATTTCATAAATTTTTTTTTTCTCTTTCAATATGGAGAAGTTACACTTACTTAAACCAAGGAATTTTTTATATCTATATTATTTTATATTTTTCTTTATTTTATTTACAATTTATTAAATTGTATTTATAACCTTATGGTTACAAGGGAGGTTAAATTTATTTCAATTTCACAATTTGGTTGTAAACATCTAAGTAACTAAAACTTTTACATATTTACAAATTACAGGTTGGATATATAACCATGATTAATAATTACTATTTTCCTTATTTCATTCTCATCATTTCATTTATTGTAAATACTTGTAATTATTTAGAGCGGATTGCGACTCTTTAAAAAAGCCTTCGTCTATTATAAATATTATATCTAATATCTGTGGATGTATTTCCATGGGTGTTTATTAGAGCAAATTACGGCTCTTTAAATAAACATTTGTTTATTATTATTATATCTATGAATATCAGGGTATTCATGGGTGTCTTTTAGAGCGGATTGCGACTCGTTAAAAAAGCCTTCGTCTATTATTACTACTTATTATATCTGTGGATGTATTTCCCATGGGTGTTCGTATGAGCGGATTGAGACTCGTTAAAAAAGCCTTCGTCTATTATTACTACTTATTATATCTGTGGATGTATTTCCCATGGGTGTTCGTATGAGCGGATTGCGACTCGTTAAAAAAGCCTTCGTCTATTATTACTACTTATTATATCTGTGGATGTATTTCCCATGGGTGTTCGTATGAGCGGATTGCGACTCTTTAAACAAGCCTTCGTCTATTGTATTATATATAAATAAACTTAAAACAGCGGATGGTAACTGTATAACTAAGCCCTTACTAAATTCGAGAACGTTTTGAGTCATTCCTTATTAAATGGGAATTACTCTATATTATAAATGAGTTTACTGTACTTACTAATAACAGATTAAACAGATTAAATGAAGATGAATGTTTGTGATTTGTGTGATTGTGGAAATCGTTTCTCTTGTAAAATAATTAGTTTTATTTATAATAAAACTTGTAAATGTATCTTTTCATTTCATTCATTAGTATTTTTATATAAGTCTCATCATCAAACTTTATTTTATTAATTCTCTGAATAAAATCCTTCATTAAGGTCAGGATTTTTTCGGGGGAACCCCGGTATTGTGATGATACGACCTTATTTTCCTGGCCGCTTACAAGCTGGCCATCATAAATAGCATTTATTTTGATTTTAGAACACGATATTGTTCATTTTAATTCAATAGAACATTGTATGGAACCTAAATTAAAATTTTACTCATTCCTTCACAAACTGTTGACTTAGTACTCTGCCAATTGTAAAATTTATTATATTTCTATTTTATCAACTAAGTAAATAACTATATAAAATGTATTGAATCAATATTCAAGAACTAATATCTATGTTAATATAAAAGGAGCGCAAATAAGTATTGTAAGTATTTTTATCATACTTTGTATTGTGTTACTTCAATAGCTTAACGCCCTGTAGTAATGTGTAGTTCATTTTTATTACAGTGCGCTCCTTGCTCCTTCTCCTTTGACGGCTCCTTGCTCCTTGCTCCTTGCTCCTTGCTCCTTGCTCCTTGCTCCTTGCTCCTTGCTCCTTGCTCCTTGCTCCTTGCTCCTTGCTCCTTGCTCCTTCTCCTTACGGCTCCTTCTCCTTGGCTCCTTCTCCTTGGCTCCTTACGGATGCTTTTACTGCTTGTTCTTTTGCTGCTTGTTCTTCCTTGTTAATTCGACCAATAAACGAATGGTGAAAGTTTACTACGAGTTTTCCTGCTATACCTACCCGGCCTGGCTACCCCACAACCCGACAATACTAAAAAACAGAATAAAGTAAATTTTAAGGGGGCTCCCATACATCAAACGTGATTTTTTTGCTCGTTTTTGCGCGATATTGATAACGGCAACAGGTAGACGCTTGAAATATTCACAGAATATTTAGTTATATATTCACTTTAAAAATAAAAATAATTAAATTAAAATAAAATTAATATTTAAGGGGGGCTCCCATACAACAAACGTGTTTTTTTGCCGTTTTTATAGATAACTAGCGACCCGCCCCGGCTCCGCACGGGTGCAATGTTGATACTAAATACCGGTACCGCCGCAACCGCTATGTCCCTGCATTTTAAATCTGTAATATCTTCGAAAATATTCATTTAAATTACATGCTGTAAAGGGCCATATTGATCTATATTAAATGCACAATGTATTTAAGGTACTTAATTGGATAAGGATTATTGCTGTATTGCTTAAAATAGCTTCGTAAATAAGCCATTATTTCTCGTAAAAAGTAAAGGATAAAAAATGGTTATTGTGGGTTATCCCTAAGAGATAGACATATACCATCACGGACTTTTTTGTAGACCTTTTTAAGGTGTACAATACTGTAGTACATTATTTTGATCAATCTCGTAGGGTTCAGCCAGCGTTTGCAATGTAAGCGGAAAAAATGTAATTATTTACGACATCACATTAGAAACCTCAAAAATAACAGTATTTCTCCACTATTAAATGGATGTTATTATACATATAAACCTTCATCTTGAATCACTCTATCTATTAAAAACTGCATCAAAATCCGTTGCGTAGTTTTAAAGATTTAAGCATACATAGGGATATAGGGTCTCTGTCTGTTTTACATTTTTGCAGAAATAATAATTTAAATTTAAAAAAAAATACAATAATAAGACGTGCAAAGTTTGGTATATCTACCTTTTTAGCTATATTTTCTTGATTACATTTACACAGAGGTATTCAGTCGACGTCGATTCAGTGCTGCTTAAATGAAATTGTATCATAAAACCATTTTTTCTTTGCTGAAAGTTTAAACGGATTTTTCTTGATAGCTAAAACCTCTTAAATCATGTCTTCTAAAACTTTTTTCTCAAATACTTGAAATACGAATTAATATCGATCGTAAAGCCGGGTAGATATAATATACTATACAACCTCTTTACATATAGTTATACCATTACGTGACCGCCGAGTTCGCGAACCTTCTATACTTCAGCTGGTAAAACCTCGAGATGTGAGCATGCGCATTGGTCAGTACGATCTACTGCGCAACGCAAGCCGGTTCTATACTACGAGCACCACGTGATAATCTTACTAATATGTATTTATATTTTATACTAGGCACAGTACGTGATTTTACTCGCAACAAAGTTGAGAAAGAATAATGAAATTGGTGTATCACAAAATCACAAATATTTACAGATGATCAGCGGATGATCAGTAGCAATAATGCCTTTTTAAAACAAGTGCATTGTTGTGGCATTTTGTGGGTGACATAAAAAACTTTGCATAAATAACACTTGGCGAAAGGGGAAGATGGCCCCTCCTGAAGAAGAAGAACTTTATTTTTCCCCTTGTGAAGCTACTGTCACACAAAAGAATGCAACTATTTTCATCCAGGTCTTCAAAATGTTTTCTAAATGAAGCACTGTGAGATGTCTAGATATAAAAAAAATTTAACAATTATTTTAATAAATATTTACAATAATTCTTTTTCTAACATACCATCACATAATTATAAAATAGAACAAAATTCTGCAAAATTGCTGATTTCCTTCTCGATATTTCCTGTTTAACTTGTTTGAAAAATAACTAGGTGTCTAATGCATGTGGAAGAGATATGGCGCAAACAAATGCAACCCATAATAGCAGTTGCTCAACTTGAACGCTTCAACGCTGAACAAGTGCATTGCAAGCGACAACATCTAAGCTTCCGTCATCCGTGGCGATTTACGCTAACATACCTTGCTAGTTGACGAAATATTTTACAGGGTTAAGGCTCCTATATCCATAATTTTTCTGTGATAAAGTATTCCTAATTTCTCTGTAAATAATCCACCTGTGTCACTGTAATTTAGCATATAGTTACTTATTCAATATATCTAAGAGAATATTATTTTTTCAATGGGTTGTATTGAATAGGAAATTTCTTTACTCTGTGGTTATACCCTTCAATTATATACATCGCGGTTTTTTTAGCTTATTGAAAATTCAAAATAATAATTATTTTATTATTTTTGACCAATTAAAAAATATTTTACCACCCATATTTCCTATTCAATAAAACCAATTGAAAAAATAACGGCTATTTTACTTAGATATATTAAATAAGTAACTATATGCCAAATTACTGTTTTGGCGTCCTGGGAATGTCGGCGAGAAAAATTTTGCACGACCATGGTTAACGTTGATTAGGTTTGAAATGGTAAGGGGTTAAAAATCGCAACTTTTGAGAAACTGTGACTTAGACTAAAATGACACTAAAATATCTCGATGACGCAATTTTGTAGAGGAAACGTTACCTATACATACAATACCTATACTATAAAGACGGTATGTTATATTTTAATAAATGTTCTCCTTTCAATTTCCTTGTTTAATAATTGAAAGGAGAGTGAAAGCGGGAAGCAAGGTATTTGGTGGACTAAACAATGTATGCAGAAATACACAATTTACAACTAAATGTAAAATTAATATACATAATGCTGTTTTAGTTCCAATACTTACTTATGGAAGCTAGATTTGGGGTATGGAATAAGAATCATGAAAGTAAGATAAATGCAGTGGAAATGTAGTAGGTACGTAGAATGTGTGATATAAAGCGTATTGACCGCATCCGGAACGATGTCATTAGAGAAGAATACGGAGTGAAAGATGGTGTTGTGACAAACATGAGGGGGAAAGTAGTTTACGTTGAAAGAATGAAGGATGAAAGATTGACTAAAAAGGTAAACACTAGGAGGAACAGTACCTCATTTTAATATTGCCATTGATCAATATATTTTTTTATGTTCAATAAAAGTAGGACGACCTAGGTGTACTTTTATTGAACATAAAAATGTATTGATTGCCAGCATTTCCCTTCCGCCATATACACCTTTTTGGTCAATCTTTCATCCTTCTTTCTTTCAATGGACACGTTGAAAGAATAAAGGATGAAATAAGTGTGTGTGTTTGATTGTTTGTTCTTCTTTCACTCCAAAATATCTGAAGGACCGGAGAGTGACGTAGTCTACTTTTTATCCCGGGAAAATTTAGTTTTTGATAAACAATTTTTCTACCCGTGCGAAGACACTATAAGTTCCTATATGATAGGCACTTGACTTTTTTCAGTGAGTCAAATTCAGGGAAAGAAAATTGTGTGGCCAAATTTTATTCACTACTAAATGTGAACAAAGCCTGGGAAGAGTGCCAGAATCGTGATAAATAAAGTTTGATATTGACTTTTGTACTAGTTTCACTATAAATAATTGTTTCGTAAATCTCATCATATAGAAAAACCGGCCAAGTGCGAGTAGGACTCGCGCACGAAAGGTTACGTACCATTATCTATACAAACGGCAAAAAAACACGTTTGATGTATGGGAGCCCCCCTTAAATATTTGTTTTATTTTAATTTAATTATTTATTTTTAAAGTGAATATATAACTAAATATTCTGTGAATATTTCAAGCGTCTACCTGTTGCCGTTATCAATATCGAGCAAAAACGAGCAAAGAAAATCACGTTTGTTGTATGGGAGCCCCCTAAAATATTTATTTTATTCTATTTTTTAGTATTTGTTGGTATAGCGGCAACAGAAATACATCATCTGTGAAAATTTCAACTGTCTAACTATCACGGTTCATGAGATAAGATACAGCCTGGTGACAGACGGACGGACAGACAAACGGAGTCATAGTAATAGGGTTTCCGTTTTTACCCTTTGGGTACGGAACCCTAAAAATGAGAAAGTTGGATAATTTTATATTATTTTACCAAAAAATATAATCAAAGTGGAAGTTAGTTGTATTGTAGAGGTTTTTATGATTTGTTAATCATAAATGATTTCAGTACGTAGACATATTACAAAAAACTTCAATAGATTTTTTTATAAACAATATTGATAAATTATGTACAAGTAAGAAATTAAATTACATCATATTTAATGTAATATGCTCAATATAGATACAAAAAGTAACGAAGTTCAACAACCCAACGCAAACTCGTTTCATATAAAATGTTTATTAAAGAAGTGATGTATTGTTATTTATTGTAATTTCTTCTATAAAAACATTTTATGATAGGTTAACTTTATTCAAACTAAAAATTAAATTAAAACTTAAATATTAATTACACCTGTGGGTTACTAAAATTATAAATAAAATATTTGTTGTAGGAGCTCCGAAGACAGGCCTAGAGTGCCGAGAATATGAGAAAATGCATCGATTAACAGTTTTCCAAGCTTTTCGGCAAATATATTTGAGTCCGGTGACCACACACCCGTAGTCTCAACAGCAAAGGCCATGAACTCAAATTGGTCGAGGAGACCTGAATATTTACATTTTTTTTATTTGATAAGATAAGATAAAAAAAAGGTAGGTATTAACATACACAAGTCCGACTCTTACTTGATATCTGATCTTACAAAAAAAGAGGAGATATTGATTTCTCCATACATGTTATAATCTACTTATAAATAAAATTAAAATAATGTTCGTTGGATCACTTGAAAACGACTGGAACGATTTGGTTAATTTTTGTTAAATGTTTATAATAGTCCGTATCAGAGAGACGGAAAAATTGAAAAAGTTACCCGGAAAATTGAAAAATTCGGGAAAAACTTATAGTGATTTTTTCTATGGGATTTCTGTATGAAGTCAAATTTTGGGCTCCACGGGCTAAAGGTCTCGGTTTCAACAGGTTTCGAAAATTATTACTCCTCCAAAACCTATCTATCGTGATGATAGATAGGCCTTTTATCCCAAGAGGGGTAGGCAGAGACAATCGAATGCCATTTGCTACAATCCTTGCATAGCTCTTTCGCATGTTTAATATTAATCATACCATTCATACATTCTCGGTGATTGTGTGTTCTTTAAATATTGCCTTCGATCAATACATTTTTTATATGTTCAAAAAAAGTACACAACTCGTCGTCTGCCAGCATTTCCTTTCACTTCAGCCATATAAACCTTTTTAGTCAATATTTCATCCTTCATTATTTCAACGTGTCCAAACCATAACGCGCTAATGGACACATACATTACATGTATGGTCTTATCGTACCATTCGTATGTCAATTCAATAGTGCTAGGTATAATCTTTTGAAAAAATTGCAATTTGCTATATCTTCAGCATCACTGTATCAACTGTCGCTAAGAGTGCTAATTAAATTAATGAGAAAAATAAATCTAAATATCAAACAACACCAAGAAACAAATAATATTATGAGCCTAAATACATGACAAGATATGAATTTATCAAAAGCTCTACAAAAATAGGCATGTCCACTTACACGTGTGCGATAGAGAGAGTTGCAGGCTTCTGACGAAATTGTCTTGAATTACGCGCAAAATAGTTGTAGTTTTAACTAAGTCGGCTCGTTTTGATTTTTTCAAAATGTTGATTAGTTTCATAATTATGACGATTATTAGGAAGATTTTTAGTTAAAAAAACGGTTTTTGAGGATTAATTATTTCTCTATTTATAAGCAATATGAATAAAACAAAAACGAGTCGACCTAGTTTTTACTTGTCTCTATAACATATAAAAATAAACGTTTTAAAAAAAAGTGTACCGACTTCAAAAATTTGCACTGAAAAGTAAGAAATAATAAAAATTTCGTCGTAGAATTGGAAGACGGTTGGTGCCAAATTAGGATACAAAATTAAGTAAACATCTAGGGACATAAAGATCTGTTCAATATTATCTGTGTTTGTACTGATGATCGTAGGTTCCTAATGAATTGTCTAGATTAGTGAATTTGGGTACTAAATTTGGCACCAACCAATCCGGAAGAATTATCTGTCGATTAAAAAAGAAACCATCAAAATCGGTTCACAACTGGCGGAATAATCGATGTACATATATACAAAAAAAAAAAAAAAAAAAATACGGTCCGAATTGAGAACCTTCTCCTTCTTTTTTTTTTCGAAGTCGGTTAAAAAAACAGCAAGAACGGATTATGCTTAGTTGGGTAGAAACGTTAACGCATTGTGTATGAACATTTTTAACCGACTTCCAAAAAAAGAAGGTTCTCAATTCGGACCGTTTTTTTTTTTTTTTTTATGTATGTATGTACATCGATAACTCCGCCAGTTGTGAACCGATTTTGATGGTTTCTTTTTTAATCGACAGATAATTCTTCCGGATTGGTCCCATTTTTATCTCATAAAAATTGGTTCATTAGTTTTTCAGAAACTTTTAAAAAACTGACTTTATATGTACATTTTTCTTGATATCTCGATAAAATATGTACCGATTTTGACGACTTCTTTTTTTTAAGACATAATAATTTGTCGACATTATCTCACAGACATATCACGAAAATCGGTTCAGTAGTTTTTCAGAAATTCAGTAATTAATTTCTGTTTACGGCTGAAAATTATGTATCAGAAAAAGCCTTAGCAACGGTTGCTATTGACACGAAGTTGTCAATTTTCGTGACGATGGTCTGGCGTTTAAATGTAATGAGGTGCAGAACAGGGTGCACAAGTAGGTACATGGTTCAAATCACATCCACAGTATTTTTATTTAATTTTCCAACAATTTTTTTTTAGTTGCGTTATTATTTGTCTCTCAAGGCAGCAAAATAAACCATTTAAAAAAAAGTGCACTGACTTCAAAAATTTGTACTGAAAAGTAAGAAATAATAAATAATTCGTCGTAGAATTTGAAGACGGTTGGTGCCAAATTAGGATACAAAACTAAGTAAATATCTAAGAAGATAAAGATCTGTGCAATATTATCTATGTTTGTATGTACTGATCATCGTAGGTTCCTAATGAATTGTCCAGATTAGTGAATTTGGGAACTAAGTTGTTTCTAATTTGGCACCAACCGTCTTCAAATTCTACGACGAAATATTTATTATTTCTTACTTTTCAGTGCAAATTTTTGAAGTCGGTGCACTTTTTTTAAAAGGTTTATTAGCTAAACAATAGTCTTAAGGTTCTTTGAGTTCAGCGGCTTTATTATGAGAAAGTCTGTAAATGTGGACATTGTTACATTGTTACGTGTCTCTGCTTCTCTGGCCATGCTGCAAGATAAAGGTCGCCTGTAGGAAGTTTTGTGATGCTAAAAAAAATTTTATTACAAATTATATATAGTCAGTGAAAGATTTTTCTAAATTGCCCAATAGTTTTCGAGTTTGCATTTCAAAAGTATTTCCTTTTATTACTTGGACGACTTTTCCATCATGTGAGGATCGTTAGCAAATGGTATTCGATGGTACCTGTCTTCTGGGATAAAAGGCGTGATTAAAGATATTATACAAAGCCGCATACAAAACAGAATTGTAGCTAAGTGCCTGCCTACTGCGGATTACTGACCCCTCTACAAAAACAATCAATACTAAAATGGGGTTTCCCGTCTACTAGAGCCAAAACGCTCGCTCACTCGACTGAAGTTATTTTTTAAGACAGTGGTTGAATGTGCTAGGTGCCTTTTAGGGTTCCGTTTCATTTAATATACCATATTCTGTCTGACTCCGTATGTCCACATGATGACTTAAATTAAATATAGAAAGATTAAATATGTATTTATGATATTACACATAGGTACGTACGTCAAAGTTTTGAATGAAAAATGTTTTACTGACGTCATCGAGTTGGGTATCATTGATAATATCAACATAATGAGTTAGCTTTAAAGTACTTAAGGGTCAATACTATCTCACATCGCTTCGCATAAACATTTGTTGTATGGACAATACTGTACCATTATTTTTGTAATTCAAATTTCAAATTTTTAAATATCATATGGACCAAAGCGATTCCAGCATAGCTGTCCCACGGGCTTTGTTGTTCTAAGTTACCATAGCATGTCGGTGACGCGAACCCGTAAGATTTTTCCCATACCAAAAATCGCTCAGCACGCCTAAAGGAGTTTTCCTGTACATGTCTCCTTGCAAATTGTCATTGATCTCGAATAACTCACCATGGAACATGGATGTGTATTAAAATCTACAATGGGTTACCAAATGTATTGAAGGATAATGCCATTAAACTTATTCAGACAAAGCTATGGCTCAATGACAATTGCTTCTATTCTCTAAGTAAGCGAATACTACTTATATGTTGTGGGGAATGACAATAATTGTATTCCATAAAATTATTGTGTGTTGCGAATGTTGCGATGCATGTTGTAAAGTTGTAATATTGGTTAATATATGTGTCGCCGTGTATATGGATAAATCAGCCACTCAATTCAATGACTAGGCATTTCATTAAATGGCGGCATTCAATTGAATTTCTAAAGGATGCTTAGCCAAATTGTTGAAAGAAACGTTAAACATAAGGGCAGAACGTCGCAGCCTCTTGGTTGTTCGTCGTATTCGTATTATTAAGACTCAAAATTTTGTTTAAAACTAGTGTCTGGCTCATTATTTGCAGGTAAATCCATTATGTGTTCCTTTTTCCTTTATTATACTGTCTACTTTAATTCAAAACAAAGCACTTTACATAAAACAACACACACAAATAATATGTTGACGCCATATTTGTTAGAGACTGTTAGCGCTATAGTGGCAAAATAAGGAACTAAATTTTAAATGACCTAGCGGCTTTTGGTTCATACGTTTCTAAAAAGCTAGCTTTCAACCTGCCAACACATTAAACGTTAAGATATCATAATTCATTTAACGAACGGCCTAAAATGCCTAGCCATCCAACTGAGTGGCTGTTTTAACCATCTGGCGGCGACATATGCATGCATGTACTTAACTATGATAATATGTTTAAAAAAAATTAATTGGCATTATCACATTATATTATATTATTACTTTAAAATACCTATACTTAACTATAATTAATTATATTAAGTGAATATTTGTACGCCTTTGCGGGCAGGTTTCCTTTTGTATACGAATGTCAAATTATCGTCTGGTTCTTCATATCAAAATCTTTATTCATCGAACTATTCTTCAGATTTTCTATAAAAAAACATCTAAGTATAGTTAATTGGAAACTGGTTAAACAAGTAAAAAGCAAACATTAGACCTTAATTATTGGCTTCTTATGTAATCCATACTACCTATACGTAGGAGGATATAATTATTTACACATAAAATATTAATCTCCGAAAAAAATTGAGATAGGTATCTGTTTTTATAATTAGAGTTTAGATCATAAACTTTTGCGGGATTTCCATGTTCCGGTCTTTGTTGTTTAGTTCGGTCGTAAGTCGCAGTGACGCAAGATATGCGATATCACGCCGTAAATGCCAAAAGACCCCAAAAATAAACTTTGCCCAAGAAAGTTGTTATACAAAGCCGTTATTTTATTTTAGTAAAACCAGTTACGCTCATTGGTTTTTGGACCAATCTTCACGACCCAAACGCATGTCACTAACCTAAAGTTCTTAAAATACGTCTTTCCCAATTAGTTTTTTCTCGGTTGCAAATCCATAACCAATCAAAATTTAGCTTTATTAAGCAGGTACCTCTGGTTCTGGTTATCGGGCTCGATCGCCGCAACTCTACGTCTATTTTGCGTGAGGCGGGAATTCTGTTACTCCTGCCATTCCAGCTTCTCCACGAAGCCGATCAGCCCCTTGATGTTGCCACATGCCTCCCGAAGGCTCCTCGGGGCACTGAGATGAGCAGCCCTGTATTCTGTCAAACCCACACACTCCAGAAGGATGAGGGTGACCGTTTCTTCAGTCTCCATGCAAGCTCTGCATAGTAGACTATCTGTAAGCCGATATTAAAAAAGTGTTTATTAAATGGCCCATGTCCTGTAATGTGTTATTAGTCTCAATTCGTGTTTATGAGAGGTTATTATTCTGAGTTGTAAGCAGGTACCTATATTGTGTTTTAGGCGGTATCTAAATAAAGCTTTCAGGCTTGTGCTTAATTCAGTGTATCGTCGAGTCCAAGCGAGTGTGACTTTTTCTATACCTATCATAATTCATACATAAAAATTACAGTTTGTAATCTACCGACTAACGACTAATTGGCCCCAAAACGACCTACTATTTGCCGACTAATCGCCAACTATTCAATCGACAAGTACCTACTGATTGTATGGAATTTGAGATTTGTTACTTTCATAAAAAAGTAGAACATACAGTAAGTATGTAGGTACTGGCGTTTAGTATATTTTTTCCTCATTTTCTGCAGATTAAAGCCGATTAGTAGGTATTATTGCCAAATATAAATGTGGCCGACTAGTCGGTGGATCCCTACAGAAAGTTATTTTATGAATTAAAATACTACATAAGCCTAAAGGTGCACACTAGGGTTTTCCCGGGAAAAATGCAGAAAAAAGGAGTTTTTCTACCTGGGAATAATGATCAAAATTTCCCGGGAATTATGCTAATAATATCTATAAAGAATAATTCATTCATTTCAATATGTATTACATTGCAGATGAACATCAATAAAATATTATTATTTTAAAATCATTCATTGAGTGACCTAAAGAACGGAACTGGGTATCACTATATCTTTAAATGCGGAAACACTATTTGGTAAACTGACGCTTCTTCTTTCGCTCAGATACTGCCACAAAATTATGCCACATCAGCGGTGTACTTGCCCCAACAAAGAAAACATACAAAAGAATAAATAAATATTATAAGTCTGTGTGTGTGATTTCTCTTACAATTTACGTGTCGAGTAAGTACTCGAGTGAGACAATTTTAGATCAAATTCACAATAAAAAAAATCCCGGGTTCCGGGAATCCCGGGAATACAAATATTTCATTCCCGATTCCCGGGAACGTAAAAAGCCCGGGAAAATGGATTCCCTAGTGCACACTCACTCGTCCAATCGCTGAAATCGACCACAGACTCGTCCAATTCTTGTACGCGCGCGGCACACCACCCGTTTTCAAATCGTTGTATTTGTTGTTGATTTCGATGATCGAATCTTGTGTGTCTGTGTGGGTGAGTGAATTGCATGTGACGTGACCTAGATCGTATGATTTACATTGCTAATGTGTGACCTGTGTTCAATCTCGATCATACGGCGGCCGGACCGAAATTTTTCTGTAAGATATCAGACCAGTGCGTGGGCTACTTAACCGATAATTGGCATTTGGAGCGTTATAGAATTACTATATTTCCCGCCCCCGACTCAGGCAGTGGATATATTCGAACAATATAAAGTATAGCCTATGTCACTCAGGGATTTCATAGCTTTCTATTAGTGAAATAATTTTTAGAATCGGTTCAGTAGTTTTTGAGTTTATTCATTACAAACAAACATACAAAAAATCTTTTTTTTTTAAATATTTTTTTAGTATAGATAGATGGATAGAGATCATAGAGTACTAAGCCTATGGAGGGGCCATAGACGGGCTCCCCCTTTCGCCAATTTTTTCCCTTTTGACACCCCCCCCCCCCCCCAAAGTGGCAGAAAAAATTGTTCGGTCATTTTCACCCTTCACGTCTCCTTTGGTAAATACTCAAAGATAGAGATAGATATACTTTATTGCACTGCACACAAACAAAACAATACAGATAAAGATAGAGCGGCCTGAAATTGAATTTCACTACTGAAAGAATTATTTCTTTATTCCATTTCAATGTGCAACCGTAGGCAAAAGCTATTAAACATAAAACGAGTAGAACACGATAAATTCCTAAGAAATTTATTCCATGCTGCATTTCTGGTTTCTGGGTAAATGCCAAAAATTAAACATCAGATCTACCAAAATAAGACAAAGAATATGCAGCAATTTTCATAACGGAACTTTAATACGATGCAAAATACGAAGTGCATATTGGCGTGGAAAATTACCACTGACCCAAGTATAAGAACGCATCTACAATATGATGCAACTCGAGCAACTAAATTAAATACAACACTCCCGCATCGCGTGCGCGTACGCATCTATATAGGTAGTACTTACTTATAAGTCGATTGACAAGAGATGGCATGTTTGATATATGAATTTATCGGTATAGGCTGATACGTCTGAATTTTTAACCAACTTCAAAAAAAGGAGGGGTTTTATGTATGTTCCCCGATTACTTGAATACGCCTGGACCGATTTGGGAAATTATTTTTTTCTTTGAAAGGGTATACTTTCCAGGTGGTCCCATTATGGTTATCAGGTCAGGATCTGATCATGGGATCCTGGAGAAAACGAGAACTCTTCTAGATTTATAAATTCAAATTTGTCTTCAAATTCAACGGCAAAACGAAATATTTAATGATTTCTTGCTTTTCAGTGAACAATGTTTGAAGTCGGTACATTTTTAAAAAAAGTTATTTTTTTTATATACATCTATACTAAATATCGCAAAGAGAAAGTGCGAGTTTGTTTGAGTGTTTGGCGTGGACGACTTACGATTGGAAATTTCTTTCTCTGTTATAAAGATGCATAATTTCAGATGGATTATGTTTTATTTAAATTAAAATTAGCGACCCCTTCGCTCGGGTACAATATGCTACCGCAGACTGTTTTGTAGTTCATTTTTAACCGACTTCCAAAAAAAGAAGGAGAAGGTTCTCAATTCGGACCGTATTTTTTTTTTTATTTTTTTTTTTTTATGTATGTATGTACATCGATAACTCCGCCAATTGTGAACCGATTTTGATGGTTTCTTTTTTAATCGACAGATAATTCTTCCGGATTGGTCCCATTTTTATCTCATAAAAATTGGTTCATTAGTTTTTCAGAAATTTTGAAAAAACTGACTTTATAAGTACATTTTTCTTGATATCTCGATAAAATATGTACCGTTTTTGACAACTTATTTTTTTCAAGACATAATAATTTCTCGACATTATCTCACAGACATATGAAGAAAATCGGTTCAGTAGTTTTTCAGAAATTCAGTAATTAATTTCTGTTTACGGCTGAAATTATGTATCAGAAAAAGCCTTAGCAACGGTTGCTATTGACACGATGGTCTAGCGTTTAAATGTAATGGGTGCATAGGATGCACAAGCACATTACATGGTTCAAATCACATCCACAGGGGTATTTTTTTTTAATTTTCCATCAATATTTTTTTAGTTTGTCTCTCAAGGCAGCAAAATCACTTAAAAGGGTAAAATAAACCTTTTAAAAAAAAGTGCACCGACTTCAAAAATTTGCACTGAAAAGTAAGAAATAATAAAAATTTCGTCGTAGAATTTGAAGACGGTTGGTGCCAAATTAGAAATAACTTTAGTATGTACCCAAATTCACTAATTTAGATAATTTATTAGGAACCTACGATCATCAGTACAAACATAATATATAATATTGAACAGATATTTATGTTCTTAGATGTTTACTTAATTTTGTATCCTAATTTGGCACCAACCGTCTTCAAATTCTACGACGAAATTTTTATTAATTCTTACTTTTCAGTGCAAATTTTTGAAGTCGGTGCACTTTTTTTTAAAAGGTTTATATTCTACACAAATCTGTCCTACATAATTTTGTCAAATTTCTGACGGATTAGACTGCATACGTCATGAAAACTCGCTGGGGCTAACTTTTCCCAGACTTGATTCACTTATCAGCTTCTAAACAGGTCCATGTTTAATACATTTAAACCTTCCCGGTGAATCAGCCTTAGATAGGTGAAACCCGCAACAAAATCCGTTCAGTATTGTTTGGTGAAAAGGTCACCGACAGATAGACAGACCAAACTTACAACAAAAATGTTTATGGGCGAAAACTAGTTTAAGCATTTATTTACGCCAGCTCTAGTTATCCGACCTATACAAGTATGTACTAATAGCTTCACTTTACAGCTATAAGGAGGATTACATTGCAAATTGGTGACATCCAATAGCCATGAATCATTCACAAATCAAAAGTATCATTTTTACACTTCCGTCTTTGTTCAATGGAATTCTATAGACAACAATAATAATGTGCACTGGGGCATGCTTGCTTATTTATGATCTTTTATAAATCTATTCGATAAATGCAGTTCAATAGCAGGCCTGCGGGGACATTCGTTCAGAACGAGATTTTTCAAAACTAGAATTTTCGTGCAAATCGGGTCAGGCAAATATTTAGCACTTTCTGAAAAAAAATTCTCTTTTGAACCCGCAACTGTCTACTTCTATTAGTTGATCACTAATCCATAATAGACTATAAATAAAGTTGTTAAATTAGAAATCATCGATCATTTAGACATATATATTTAAGATATACTTACTAATAGAAATCTCTGATGGGGCCGATTCTCGCTTTTTCGACATTTTGCCGAACGATAGAGATGAAATGCTACGACAGGTGCGCGAGGGTTCCGTACCATCAAATATTGTCGTCACGAACTCTAGAGTCACGGATTTTTAGTTATTTAGTATTTAATTTAAATAACTTAACAATTTGTTATAAGTTCCTAAATTTTTCATAAAATAATTACTTACTGAAATTTCTGAAAAAAAAATTTCATCCTCGTAAATGTAAATCCTGACAAGTGAGTACTTAATATTCCCCAAATTTTTTTCATAGTCCTGAAAATTCCTGATAAACTCTTCTTTCACATTTTCCTTTCATGTAAATTTATACTAAGCAATTAGTAATATCGCATATAAAAACAATTTTATTGTTTTCATAATTCCTGAAGATTCCTGAAAAACATTTTTTGTAAATACCAATTGTAAAAAAAAGCAATTAGTTGTTCCTGAAAATTACTGAAATCTGTTTTTGACAATGTGAAAAAAATTTTCATTATGTACCTCGGGAGTTAAGAGCTCATATCTCACTAAAGATTTACCAAATAAAATATATTACAAAGAGGTTAAAACAAGTCCATGCGACATCAATGTCGACTAGAAGGTGTTGCTACAAATGACCACTCGACACTTGTCGTGCACTAGTAGGAATAGAGATATGTCTAAAAAGCATGGCGGATTTCAAATGACGTAGCTGTCAACATCTTGTAGTAGTTATTATATTTAACGTGAGACAAAACGAGTAAAAACAAGTTTATCCCTCGACATACGACATCCAACTCTATCGTTCCCAAGAATTAACTTTTATAAAAAGCAGATATTTTTGTGATATTTTGACGTAGAGATTTCTCTAATTCGACTAAATGTCTAAAGAGCGAGAATTGGCCCCCAGTGACTTAGCAAAATTCAGTTAACCAGATACAAGTCATATATATGTAAAACGAGTTTGAGATAGTCCTTATCGAAATAAAAATGTCATAATAAGAAAAAAATGGAGTCAGAATTGGTTAAGTATTTAAATCCTTTAGCTTAATTTTCTACCCATGCATCATTTCAATCAATTAAATAAATGCAAATGAAGTTATTCATATTCTTATTCTCAGTCGTAGTGCTCTTGACAGAGCAGTCGTGGTCAATCTATTGACTAGCCATGGTTAACTTTCTTGGTTAGAATAGTGCAGAGGTTTCTCCTTGCCTTTTGCACCAGACATTTTGAGACTATTTTAGGTCTTTAGGCTCACTGTAGCCTCTACCAGCCAGTTTTCTAACTAGGTGTATGGTTATATCGTCATTGCTCGGTCGGCAGAGCCACGTTTGTTGTCTAGCAGAGGGTGCAGGTGAGGATGGCATTTGGGGTCGAATAGATCTTATTCCCTTCTTCCCGTACCCTCCTTATATTGCTTTGACAATATTATAATAAATGGTACCATATAAAATAACGAAAAAGAATTCGTTAAAACAAACATTATTTAAATTTAAATCGCAAAGAAATCATATTTCTAATTATCATCATAATGTTAATTTGTTGTCTAAATACAAATATTATTGGATTGATCACGTCAATTGTCTGTTTATTATTTTGTCTCTGCCTACCTTAGAATAAAAGGCGTGATAGATACATAGTAAAGCTACAGAATATTTTGCTAAGCTAAGTATAACAGAGAACTTTTGAATTACGACGTTTCCTTCTAAAGTATCATAACAAAAAATTCCCGAAAAAAACCGCATTCCTAAGAAACTACAACTTACCGCTAACGACAGAATTATTAATCTCTACACAACGATGGTAATCGATTTGCTTTGGTTTAAAAAAAACTTGATTGGTGTCTTGTAAAATTTCCCACAATACACAAGCATGGTATAAAATAAACTTCTATCACGCCCTTTATGCCCGGAGGGGTAGATAGAGACAATCTAATGTAATTTGACAATCCTTATATATCTATAGCTATAAAAAAGTAAATCTTTCTGTAGTGGGTGTGAGTAAAACAAATTCAATCATCAAGATTTTAATAAAACTTCCGTCACTGTACATACATGCATACATACATAAAAGTTACCTACGCCTATTTTCCAATTTCGCTTCATTAAATCCCATCATATTCTTCATGCATGTTCGTCGGTTTAGGGCACTTCTACTTCAGACCTGGCCTTTCTCGAGGACACTATCTGCTAACGTCATTGATTTAGTTATATATCGATGGTTTTAGTCAATATTCCATCCTTTATCATATTCATACTAACTAAACTACTTTTTTTTCGCTTTTTGGTGCGTATTATAATTTGGTAATGCGTCTATATAAATTACTATATAAAATAAATAAAAATAATAGATAAATTAAATACAAAATTCATATAAAAAAGTTGTTGTTGAGAAAAAAGCTAAGAAACTGGTATGAGAACATCATCATGATTTGTAATATTGTATCGAACTTTACTAATGATTCACGTCAATGCTAATATTATTTGTTTGTGTTAAATGTTACCTACAGGACAAGTTCGGTATATTTTGATTTTCAAAAAAACTGGTTTACATTTTTTACTATATCTTAATGACGTAGGTAAGTATTTGATTTGTTTCTATTTTATTCTAGTTTTATAGTTCTGGCGAAAAAAGGCAATTTATTAATGGCTTAGACACAATTTAGCACAGATCAATTAGCGGATTAGCCCATAAGATATGTTTTCCCTAGAAAATGACTTTCAGAGCAAAGCGCAATAACTTGTGCAAATATAATTATTCTCACGGAATGCACTAAAGATTACAAAGTAAACTTATTATTAATTAATTAATATTCATTTATTAAATACGTATTACCGATTAGTGCCATTGTATAATGCAATACAATCCAGGTTCAAGGTTGCACGTGGTATTTCTTTGTGTACGTTCTTTTTAACCGACCTGTGCGACAGCAAAGACAGGTTTATATTTTTAACATTATTTATACCTTCGAAGCATCCCAATGGCTGGATGAATTTTAATTAATGAGGTATCTTTTGACTCGTCTAAACCGTACGATGGTTTTAGGTTGTGATTTGTGATTGAATAAAACCAAAATGGCAGCCGTAAAACGTCATTTTGACACTTCAAAGAACAATATGTTTTCTAAACATCACAATATGTGTATCATATATATATTGACTATATATTTACTCTTTAAATCAATGCCTATATGTTACCTAAATTAATACAATAATAATAAATACAACTTAAAAGTTTGAAAGAAAAAAATAATAAATAAAACAAAAAACCCGACTGCGCAAGTAATCAGGTATACTTAAAATCTAGAATGCTAAATTAAAAGATATCACAGGCGAGACAAACAAAAGTTACAACAAAATACTTTTACATATTTTGGTTTGTGGTTTGTCCCGCCTGCAATCCTTTTAATTTAACATTCTAGATTCAATAGACCTACCTTGCTTTTGAGTTACTTGCGCAAGCGGGGTTTTTGTTTTATTTAATTTTTTTTCTTTGCTTAGGCAGTTTTATGCTTATACATACATTATGTACAAGTTTATACCTATGGTTCCATCCGTGTAAAAAAAATTACTAGTTACTAGTATGTACCAAGCCAAGATCGCTATAAAACTTTTATTTCACCAGCTTCAAACTTATTCGATATAGGTGAGGTTTGCATCACAACTCAAACAGAGAACAAAATGCATGCACGGTCTCGAATGGCATAATGTTATGGAATGTAGACAAACCAGGGCAGCTCTACCAACCATAAATACAAGACTCTCACAAAAGATTTTGAAATTAAAATGAACCCAACTAAGATCGGTGACTCAAGTCATCACTGGTCATAGTGGTCATGGTCCTTTTAACAAACACTTATTGGCATTACAGATAGTCCGTTATGCAGGGCTTGCATGTTGACTGAAGAAACGGCTGCTCACATACTCCTGGAGTGCGAGGGAGTGGCCGTATATAGGAGGCCTGCAACAACATCGGAGGTCTGCTGGACTTTTTGGAGGAGCTGGGTTGGGAAGAGTGATGTAGTCCCCACCTCACACAAAATAGGCGCCTTTAGACGTTGAGTTGCGGAGAACGAACCGATCATCAAGTAACAAGTAAAGTAAGGTATATTTTGTCTCGTAAGTTTTCTTACATATTGTGTTCCAAACTCTGTCTTGAACGGTCCTTGGATAAAAAGTCACTTATTTATTTCAATACACTAAACAACTTTTGAAACATATCTATTATTAAAATATTTACATCAAGAATGATTTACATAATTTACCATAGACAACCAACCTGTTGTAGTAGTATTTAAATTTTTGAAACAACTTTTAAATCATCCATTTTTAGATTTTTTCACCGTTTCTAACTGAACGATGTTTAAAAATCTATATCACCACTCAGCTCATGTAGTGCCATTTAGTAGCACTAGTAGAGCCCAAATGAAATGGGAATAGGCCAGAAATAAAAGGGAAGGTTAGACTGGATACTTGAACATATTATTATATAGTACCATATTAATTTTTAAGACAATTTTGTATCCATCTTTCTCAGATTTATTATACTATTTCGTGTAGCAATTAGGTCTATTAAGGGCCCTATCCTCATAATTTGTATGGGGATATTACTATTCCCAATTTCTCTGTAAATAATCCACCTGTGTCACTGTAATTTAGCATATAAAATAGTTACTTATTCAATATATCTAAGTGAAATAGTCGTTATTTTTTAATTGGTTTTATTGAATAGGAAATATGAGTAGTAAAATAAAGGAATATTTTGCCCCTGTTTTCTCTTTCATAATCTATCACAAGGCTTTTAATTTTTTTAAAGCGCTGTTCAATTAAATGTCTTGCGTTTTTTGGTAAAAAATATTTTATGATTTTTTAATTGGTCAAAAATAATAAAATAAATATTATTTTCAATTTTCAATAAGCTCCAAAAAACCCAAGACGTTTAATTGAAGGGTAATGGTATACAGTGCTTTTAAAAAAAATAAGAGCTTTGTGATATATTATGAAAGAGAAAACGGGGGCAAAGTTTAACTACCCATATTTCCTATTTAAAAAAATCCATTGAGTAAATAACAGCTATTTCACTTAGGTATATTCAAAAAGTATCTATATGCTAAATTACAGTGATACAGGTGGATTATTTACAGAGAAATTGGGTATAGTTTATCCCAGAAAAATTATGGATATAAGAGCCTTAAGCTTCATTATGGATTTCTTTATTTTATTTTCATAATATTAAAGACGAAGTCATTGTACAACAGGATCTTCCTCCATAGAATTCTTAATCAAAAAATATTGTAATATCTGAACTTGCTAAGTTATGACGTAGAGCTTATACCGGTTTGAAACTAGTTTTGTATTATAAATACTTTAAGATATGTAAAAGTCGCAATACTTGCATCAGATAATGTCATAGTTTAAGTGGAAGTATGTATATAACTTTTGTCCCATACAAATTACATGCTTCACGACTTTTTAAATTACGCGGTAACTTTATATCTTAGATACGAAATTTAAATAGTTTTCGAAAGAAAATCAGTTACACCTAAGTTTAATGAAATCCTGAAAGTCATCAATTTCACGCGTATTTTCAACCAATTTTGCGACTCGAGTTCTCATAATATATTTACTAAAGTACCACGTTCTTTTTCTTTTTCTTGTATTATCTTTTGCTATTTCTAACAGTTTTTGTATAATACTGGAAGAACATAATTTAATTATGCCCGTTTTGTGTATTTTTGCAAGATTTTTTGTGAAATCGTTCTTTCTCATGTTTCTGGTACGTGAATCTTGGCCTATCTTATCTTAATCCTTTGTTATTTTATGGATTTTTTTGCAGTGTATGTCTCTAACAACTTTTTAAATAGATATCGACAAACTAAGCCGCGCGGTTTTCTAAGTTCATTGCGCTCTAAGCCAGATGTTAAAATGTGTTATCCGGCTGAAAATAATACGAATACACTTCGTGTTTTGCGTAGGTACGAATGACGGAGACGCTCTAGAAAATAAGTTACTAATTTTTTTTCATATACCAAATGTTTTATTCGATCTGGGATTCGAACCAGGTACAGTCTGTTTCATGGGTAGTTCTCTAACTAACCACTAGGCTAGACTTGACTAACCACTAGACTATAAAGTGTAAATATAGATTGTTGATATGACATTGGACTTTGACTGGGTGGAATTTAAGGTCCTTGACCTGTCAATAAGTAGTCACCATATTCTAAAATAATATTATATGGCAAAACATAAGCATTTAAAAGTTTATAAGAAAATAATCACGCCTTTCATTCCAATAGGGGTAGGCAGAGACATTCAAATGTCATTTGTTACGATCCTGATGTACCTAATGAGGTATCTCTTTCGCTTCTTTTATTTTCATGCTCGGCGATTATGTGTAGGTACTTTTAATATTTCCACCGATCAATATATTTTTTATATGTTCAATAAAAGTACACCTTGGTCGTCCTCTGCCTTTGTATTGTAATAAAAAATAAATTTAATTCATATTATTTTGCACTGCACTGCCATCGTCAACTTCAAGCCAGACTTTTATGGCTATAATTCAATGATCATATCATATCTTCCCTTTCTGAATATAATTAATTTGATAAAATATGGGTTTTTTTTATTAAAAACTTATGTACATAATCCGACAAACCACACTTAGAGGCTTTTCCATCTAAATATATATCTCAACAGAACTAGCCACTCGTTAGGTATATCCTCACAAATACCATCGGCTAAACGAGGGAGACAGTCGTCTTCCGCTGGGTACCCTGGAACCGTAATACGGTTTCGGGAGCTGAACCCGTGAAGAAAGAAAATTATAAGTATAAAGTATTCACCTTCTTATAAAATACGAACTCGATGCTGAACATGTAATTCTTAAATTCATTTAATATCCAATTCAACATTTCAGCAAGCTCTATTCTACCAAAATATCTAGCTGGACTAGTACTTAATTAGTTTAACTGTAAATTTGAGCCTGTAAATAATACCTATTTCTCAATCTAAACACAGATAACCTTAACATGTAGACATCTTGTAGGTCATCGTTAAAGGAAGGATTGAAGGAAGATTACTATGTCTAAACAAAAATTGTAAATGAGGCCGACATTGAGACTAACATAATATAGGTAGGTTATTAGGTCGGGCAGGAAGGAATTAATGCTAAATAAATGTTTGTTTGTTTGTTTGTCCCTTATATACTCAAAAACTACTGGACCGATTTTGTTACACTTTGCGCAGTCAGATAGAGGAAGGAACATCACGCTAAGTCTTTTGGTAGCCGAGCAGTAACCAATAATGTCATTACTTATATTAGAAGAGTTAACATTCAACGAGCGAAGTGTATGTATTTTATTACAAAATTAATATATCAAGAGTATTTTTCGTGACTTGTCTTATTTGGTAAACGCATGTCTTTTTAAATAAGTTGTCATATAAATTTATTAAAATACATTGGCAAAAAGTTTACACTATTACTATGTCTCTGGTCACACCGAAAGGCCGGAAAGGTGTGTGTGTGTGTAAAAGACGTTATATTAATATTAACAATTTGACATAATAATTAATTTTTTTAACTTATTTTACATTTGCAGTGCTAATATAGTAAAACCTGGTTAAGTGGGACCTGGATAAGTGAGAAACCTCTATTATTGAGAATTGCATTGAGGTCCCGGCACTTTTTCAACGAATTACCTCGAACCTGGTTAAATGATATTAGATTTCTGGGATTTTTCGATGTTTACCTCTATAATATGGACTCTGTAGCTCAATTCCCTGTATAAGTGAGAAAGTTTATCAGGCTGGGACAGGTTTCGACACGCTTGTTTACAAACATTTGAATTTCTTTCGCACATGCTTTGTATACGCATTTTTATTGACATTTCCACCTCCATAAATGGAATATTCTTCACGGATTGCCTTACAGCTCCCGGGAACCGTTGCCAGCCCCAGGGTACCCAGTGGAAGACAAAGTCTTCCTCATTTAGCCAATGATTTTTGAGGTTATACCTAACGAGTGGCCAGCTCTGTTGAGGTATATAGATGGAAAAGCCTCTTTGTACGGTTTGTCGGATGATGTACATAGATTTTTTATCATAAAAAACCCATTGGTACATGGTCGGATGTATGAATCAACTAATGGAATCAATAAATGGAATAACGGTACATTAAACCTGTCTAATTAGAAAACTGGATAAATGAATACCTCTTTAAATGGTACAACATCCTTGGTCCCTTGAGATCCCAATTAACCAGGTTTCACTGTAATAATATTTTATAAACTCTTGTTTAAAAATTGTACAATAAAAAGACGTGCAAAGAAAAAAAAACACTTTATCTATATCTAAGTGGGATACGTACCCAAATATTTACCTACATGGTGTATTAAATTTTCAGCTCATGCGTATTATCCAAAGAATTTAGAAGAGCGTTGCTTTCTGGTCCGCTTATACGAGGGCCTAGAAAATCTATGAAATTATCCGAAGTTGAATGGTTTTTGACTACATTATAGGCAGGATATACCCTATAAATAAAGATAGATACCTACCATAAATTATGATGAGAAAAAAAACATTATGATGAGTTCGAACTTTATTGGAAGGTTGTCAAGACTATTAACAACATTTTCAAAAAATGGTAGGAATATTAAAAGAATGTGGTTTGCGCTTTTCAAAACAGTAACCAGTTTGGAGGCAGTTGATGTATAATTTATACAGGTGATAAATATATTGGAAAAAAAAATTATTCCTACATAAAATACCTACTCAAATTTTATGTTTGACTAAATGTTTGCCCTAAATTAACTTCGAGACGCCTAAACGAGTTTGATAATTACCCATATAATAAGCCGACCGACTAGGGGTGTTGACAGACAGTGAAAGAAAATAAATACACAATAATAATTTTTATATAGTCTATAATGACTGATAATTGTTTATTTATTGGTTTAATAAATTTCATTTTTTTTTTTAATTTTTTTTTTTATTTTAATTTTAACTTTTAATTTTTAATGAAAAATAATTAATTCATACTTTCGGTCACGTGACCTAAATGTCAAATAAATAACCACAGACTACTAACTACATTATAATAACTGTCTGTCAATCTGTTACTGACTAAGTTAATTTTCTTGTTATTTTATCTAATCTGTTACCATAATATTCTTGGTTTGCAAGATGTGACGTCATCATCGTTTTCGCGGGGATTTGATAAATGAAAATACAAAATATTTTTTTAAATTATTTTATTAGGTAAGTATAATAAATCTTATAGCTATAATTTAAAAGTATTTCTAAAAAATGACCCTATTCTATACTGCCGCAGAGTGCCGCAGATCCACGATTTCACATAGTTTTTTATACCACATGTTTGATATATAACATTTATTAGCTCACATGGGCAAAATTATCAAATTTAATGTTATACAAATTCTATAAAACTCTGAAACTTTGTCACTTGAAATATTTTGCAGTGACTTTGCGGTCAGAATTTTTTACAAAACTACAAATTTCTCCATGAGATGCAAAATAATTTCACACAATTTAAAAATAAGTTATCTGCAACTTGCTATTTGTAGTAGATTTTTTACAATAAGAGGATCTACCAAAGTCTTATCTTATCTTATCTTTGGTTAACGTAGCGATTCTCTTCGCAGTGCATCTAGCTCACATAGTTCTATGGAGATATTGACAGAATGATGGAATAAGCTGAACAGTGACGTCAAAATAAATCGAATGAAGCCATGGACAGTATCTAGTATGTTCGTTAGAAATATTGCGTAAGATAGGGAAAAACTAAAATTCAACCTATCACGGGTTGCCTTTCAGCTCCCGAAACCGTGTTACGGTTCCAGGGTACCCAGCGGAAGACCAAGTCTCCTTCGTTTAGCCGATGGTATTTGTGAGGCTATACGTAACAAGTGGCTAGTTCTGTTGAGATATATTTAGATGGAAAAGCCTCTAAGTATGGTTTGTCGGATTATGTACATAAGTTTTTAATTAAAAACCCATTGGTACATGGCCGGGATCCGGGATCAAACCCTATTAACTAGGCAGACCTAATATAAATTATAATGTTATCAACATTTTGATAGGAATATCGTCGTTCACCGACTAACTATAGTACTTACTTATTTCAAGGAAATCTGCATGTATTCTAATACGAGTAGAATAATATAATTAAATATTGTATTTTTTTTATCTTTGTGCTTTATTTCGTATTAATATTCATCTCCAATTTTTTTAAACAAAATATCAAGGAATAGGAAAAGGTTTCCATTAAACAAAATAATCAATATAATCAGTGGAAAGTTCAATAATGTGACATTATTAACAATACCTTAACTCTCCATAGTACCTTACATAACCTTACATTTACCTAACTGCCAAGTTAACGCTCGTAGAAATTATTGTATACATCTTCGTTGATCGGACTATAATCTACGAATATATCTATCTATCATCATCACGCGTATTATCCCAAGAAGGGTAGACAGAGACAATCGAATGCCATTTGTTACGATCTTGACATACCGCTTTCGCTTCTTTTATATTCATCATACTTTTCATACATCTAACTTTAACTCCATCAATCAATACATTTTTTACATGTTCAATAAAAGCATTTCCTTTTACTTCAGCCATATAAATCTTCTCAGTCAATCTTTCATCCTTAATTCTTTCAACGTTCTATTCTACGAATATAAATATGCTCAATTGCCCACCAGGGCCACAGAGGGATAACTCTTGACATAAATTGAAATCCTAATCCTAAAATCCCGAGTTTAATTTCATTACGATGGCGGCAGTAGCGCCAATTTTATGTTGTCTCATTATATGGTTCTTCTTATTATTCTTAGTTGAGGTGCTCTTGACAGACCAGTCGTGGTTGATCATGGCGGTCCACAGCGCGACGCATCTTGTATTGACTCGCCATAGTTAACTTTCTTTGGAAGAATAGTGCAGTGGTTTCCCCTTGTCTTCTGCACTAGACATTTTGAGACTATTTAGGTCTTCAGGCTCGCTATAGCCTTTTCCAGCCAGTTGCCTAGCTAGGTGTATAGTTATACCGCCATTGCTTGGTCGCCAGAGCCTCGTTTGTTGTCTAGCAGAGGGTACCAAGCGTGCAGGTGAGGATGACATTTGGGGTCGGATAGATCTTATTCTGTTCTCCCCCTTACCCTCCTATGCTACACGATTTAAATAAAACTGTCACTGTTGTCATCATCAAATTCAGAATTTTAGGATTTGAAATTAAAATTTTGATAGATATAGATTAAGGAAACTAAATTAAAATTTATTCAGGTTTAAAATTTCTGAGCAAGCCTAAATTAAACGATTACTTACCTACTTAGTTCTAAAGAACTACGTAGCCCCAATGAATGGTAAAACCAGCTATTATTTTGCAAAAGGTAATTTAATATGGCCTACATTTCGTTAAAATCGGATGTTGCTGATTGTGATTGCAAGCAGATAACGGGTAAGTACATAGAGTACTAAGCCTATGGAGGGGCCATAGACGGGCTTCCCCTTTCGCCAATTTTTCCCCCTTTGACCAGTTAAACTGACCAGGTGCGCAGTAATAAGTTACCTTAGATTTCGTTGGTATCGTTTTGTGTCGCGAGACAGCGCTCTAAGAAAATAGTAATTGTGATGTTTTAAACGGGAAAGGCGATCTAGGGCGTCAAACTTAGTGTTTCCAATCATTAATTATAATTATTATGTTTGTATTTTAACATAATCATCATATAACGTAAAATCCGTTGCGACAATAAAACGACAGAAAAATACAGTGGTACAGGGGCTAGTACTAGACGTTTACCTCCCCTCCCGCCAAAATTGGCAGAAAAAATTGTTCGGTGATTTAGCTCTTCCCGTCTCCAGTCTTAAATACTCAAAGGGTAAGTATCATGACTGTAAATATTATTTTGTAAGGTTCCGTACTAAAATCAATTATTAATTATCAATTTTTTGAGTTGTCTTATTTGGTAATCAAACTTTGTGTCTTTTTAAATAAGTTGCCATTTAAAATTCTTAAAAGGTTACATGATATTTAACATTTTAAACCTATTCTATTCTATTTTTTTTTTCAAAATGGCTCCATCAGGGTTTTGATGATTCCGCCAATGTCAAGTATTATAGATGTCACAGTAACAATAAGCCGATAATCGGTAGTAGAATGCTCCCGCCGGCCGTGATATGTCCTATTAATCACTGACTAATCACAACCATCACAGCACGGGCGGGATTAAACTGGATTCCCCAACACGTCTTCGCGGCGCGTGGGCTATCCACTAAGGCGTGTCGTGGAATCACCTATTTTTAACCGACTTCCAAAAAAAGAAGGAGAAGGTTCTCAATTCGGACCGTATTTTTTTTTTTTTTTTATGTATGTATGTACATCGATAACTCCGCCAATTGTGAACCGATTTTGATGGTTTCTTTTTTAATCGACAGATAATTCTTCCGGATTGGTCCCATTTTTATCTCATAAAAATTGGTTCATTAGTTTTTCAGAAATTTTTAAAAAACTGACTTTATAAGTACATTTATCTTGATATCTCGATAAAATATGTACCGTTTTTGACAACTTATTTTTTTCAAGACATAATAATTTCTCGACATTATCTCACAGACATATGACGAAAATCTGTTTAGTAGTTTTACCTCAGATCAATTAATGATCTGAGAGTTTTACAGAAATTCAGTAATTAATTTCTGTTTACGGCTGAAATTATGTATCAGAAAAAGCCTTAGCAACGGTTGCTATTGACACGAAGTTGTCAATTTTCGTGACGATGGTCCAGCGGTTAAATGTAATGGGCTGCATAGGATGCACAAGCACATTACATGGTTCATATCACATCCACAGGGGTATTTTTTTTTAATTTACCATCAATATTTTTTTAGTTGCGTTATTATTTGTCTCTCAAGGTAGCAAAATCACTTAAAAGGGTAAAATAAACCTTTTAAAAAAAAGTGCACCGACTTCAAAAATTTGCACTGAAAAGTAAGAAATAATAAAAATTTCGTCGTAGAATTTGAAGACGGTTGGTGCCAAATTAGAAACAACTTAGTTCCCAAATTCACTAATATAGACAATTCATTAGGAACCTACGATCATCAGTAGGTACATACAAACATAGATAATATTGAACAGATCTTTATCTTCTTAGATATTTACTTAGTTTTGTATCCTAATTTGACACCAATCGTCTTCAAATTCTACGACGAAATATTTATTATTTCTTACTTTTCAGTGCAAATTTTTGAAGTCGGTGCACTTTTTTTTAAAAGGTTTATACATTTGCAGTACTAATAATAACATTTTTTTTAAAGACATGTAAAGTTTGTTTACCAAATAAGGGGGCATCCAATAATTACGAGAGCTCAAAATGGAGAGGGGGAGGGGTCCAGTTAAATCTCATCAAAGGGTATAATTGAAAATCTCACGTCAACTTTAAAGGAATATACATTGCTAAATTGCTATTTATTACTTTCTTCTCTTGAAATGTCCCATTTTGCCCGCTCAAACATCTCATGGTTAAAAACATTTATTTTAAGAGTAAGAAAAAAAGTAAAGTAGGTGCGGTGCGTCGGTGGCCGAGGTATTAACTAGGTAGACCCCGAGTTCGATTCCGGATCCCGGCCATGTACCAATGGGTTTTTTTAATTAAAATCTTATGTACATAATCCGACAAACCAAGTTTTCCATCTAAATATACCTCAACAGAACTAGCCACTCGTTAGGTATAGCCTCACAAATACCATCGGCTAAACGATGGAGACTTGGTCTTCCGCTGGGTACCCTGGAACCGTAACACGGTTTCGGGAGCTGTAAGGCAACCCGTGTGTAAAAAAAAGTACAAAAGAAACATTTAGAGTTTTTAAAAGAAGAAAAAAATGGTATAGACTGTAGCAGAAATCTCACCAAGGGGGAGGGAGGAGTCTAAATTATAAGAATAATAATTGTAGCTCACGTAATTAATGAATGCCTCCTAAGACAAGTCAAAAAATACACTTTATCTATCTATCATCACGCTTTTTACCCCAAGTGGGGTAGGCCGAGACAATCAATTGTAATATTAAATATAATTTGACTAAAAAGGTAAAAAAAAACTGTCTACTTAGTGATATTATATATGTTTTTCCCCATACTAACCCATGTAAATGTTTTTTTATTCACTAATAGACTGATTCACAAAGTAGGTTTATATTATGTATGTATGTAACCAATAATGTCAATGTTCCTTATTGTATCAACGGGATCGCGTGAGCATGTGATATTAAAATTTCACGAACGAAGCCGTAGCGAGTCGCTAGTAATTTCAAATATAGTCATTATTAAAAATGCAAGGTAATAGTTCAATGACAAGTATTATTTATATGCCGCAAACCGTATCACTTCCGATGATCGTAATAGGTGCAAACAAGGAAGTGACGAGTCTTTGTCCTTTACATAATTTACTTACCCCGAAGGTTTACGACCGATGACTTTGTTTCCTATTACAACCAAACTCGGCCTTACAAACATTCTTCAACAACTGATTAATTAATATTTAGTCACTCAACTCAACCCATTTACCCTTTTAATATTTCACAATTCAGTGGTAATTAAAAATTATCTATCTATCTATCATCACGCCTTTATCCCAAGAGGGGTAGGTAGAGACAATCGAATGTCATTTGTTACGGTCATACCTCTTGCGCTTCTTTTATATTAATCATACCTTTCATACATGCTCGGCGATTGTGTGTACTTTTAACATTGCCTTCGATCAATACTATTTTATGTCTGCCAGCATTTCCTTTGTTTCTGCCATATAAACCTTTTTAGTCAATCTTTCTTTCTTTCAACGTGTCTAAACCAGCGTGAACTACTTTTCTTCATTTTGTCACAGCATCATCTTTTATTCCGTATTCTTCTCTAATGACATCGTTCTATGCGGTCAATATCCCCTACATATCACACATTCTACGTAAACTTTCATGCCTCTTATTCCATACCCAAGTTTCGCTTCCATACGTAAGTGATGGATTCATTGGTTTTCTTTGCCACAAAAATTTGCCGTTCATTTTGTAGATTGATACGACCTTTCAAAAATTCCAAATTCCTAAATCACGTAGTCTTCGAATAACAGTACAAAAATAAAACGCTTCTCCAATCATGCAAATTCATGCAATAAAACGTGAAATGGCGACGTCTGCTACAAAATAATAGATAAACTTCAAGGCAAATCACGTATACCACAGAAATGCAATGAGATGGCTAATATAAAATAGATTAGACGGCAAGGGCAGCCTTAGAAGTGCTGATGAGTTTTTTATTATACCGCTATCTATATAGGAACGATGTATATTTTCTGACAAATATACATACTAGCTGTACCTAGCGGTTGCGCCCGGGTTAATGCTTACTACTCCTCTCCTTTGGGTCGTAGCGTGATGTATATTAAATTCCTCAAGAAATGTGCTTAGTGAAGGCAGAAAAAAAAATTTAAAACAAACAAACTTTCAGTATGCCTTACGTATATCATATATTTACCTATAGCTATCATCTAAATATTCCTTTAATGCATATTATGTTTTTGTATTTAAAAAATCTCTCAATCGCCGTACAAAATTGGCTTCGGGCTAAAAGCTTTTAAAAACAGTGTACCGACTTTAAAAATTATGCACTGAAAAGTGTGCTTACTGAAAGCAAATGCACTAGTCACTATAAAAAAACCCAAATCGCTTCAAGTGTGCCTATAAAATTTAAAGAGTTATCGATTTCTCCAGGATCCCATCATCAGATCCTGACCTGATGACCACCTGGGAAGTATACCCTTTCAAACAAAAAAAATCGGTCCAGGCGTCTGCAAGTAATCGGGGAACATACATTAAAAAAAACATAAAAGATTCCGGCAAATTGATAACCTCCTCCTTCTTTTTTTGAAATCGGTTAAAAAGCTTCTCGTACACTAAACTCAGTAACTAAAAGATAAACTGAAAAACATTCCATTGGCCTAAACGGGCATCGAACCCATATTAATAAAAATAATAAATGTTTATTATCTTTCACGTGACGACAGGTTGACCAAGCCGTTAATTAAAATAATAATGTTATATGCAAACTTTTTCCAATTAAATAACCTTTAGTACAAATAATTTAACTGATAACTTTATGAGTTCAAATATATTAAACGCATGACAATCATAAGCTCATTAGATGAATGCACGAAATGACCACGAGATTTATAATTGTACTTTGGAAGGAATGATAAAAACATAAATAAATAAACAGTTAGGAAATTTTTTATCAATGACCCTAAAATAACAGTAGAATTCCGTAAAATATGTAGGTAAATTTTTGACCTATTAATCACGCCTTTTATCCCAAGAGGGGTAGGCAGAGACAATCGAATGCCATTTGCTACTGTCCTGACATCCCTTTTTCGCTTCTTTTATATTCATCATACCTTTCATACATGCTCGGCGATTGTGTGTACTTTTAATATTGTCATCGATCAATACATTTATTTTATATGTTCAATAAAAGGTCGTCCTCTGCCAGCATTTCCATTTACTTCAGCATATACCTACTACCTTTTTAGTCAATCTTTATCCTTTATTCTTTCCCTCATTTTAGTTACAACATCATCTTTTACTACGCATTCTTCTCTAATTAATACATCTCAATTAATTTAGTCATAGAATGCCATTTGATACGATCCTGACATACCTCTTTCGCCACTTCTATATTCATTATACCTTTCATACAAGCTCGAAGATTGTATATGTATTTTACCTTCAATCAATAAGTATAGTCTGACTTATAAATCTAGAAAAAAAAACAATTTATAGTACCTAATGTTTCCGGTATTAATAAAACGGAAGTATAGGGTATATAATCTTGATTAGTTCAAATTATACACTGAGTAAAAAACTTTCAAAATTGGAAAATGTGACTTATGTAAATGTGATGTAATTACATAAATTATGATAAGTACATCATACAAATATGATTTGTTCCTTTTTGCGCTTTCAATGTTTTTTTGTATAGTGGTTATAAAAACAGTCGGTTTTTTTTAACCGAACTTAAAAACAGAAGGAGGAGGTTTACAATTCGTCGGAATCTTTATTTTTTTTTATGTATGTTCCCCGATTACTTGAAGACGCCTGGACCGATTTGGAATATTTTTTTTGTTTGAAAGGGTATACTTCACTTTTTTTAGTGAAAATTGGTTCAGTAGTTTTTTAGAAATTTTTAAAAAACTGACTTTATAAGTACATTTTTCTTAATATCTCGATGAAATATGTACCCATTTTGACGACTTATTTTTTTAAGGATATAATAATTTTTCGACATTATCTTACAGACATAATGACGAAAATCGGTTTAGTAGTTTTTCAGAAATTCAGTAATTTGTCTCTGTTTTAGGTTGAAAATTATGTATCAGACTCAGAATAATGAGGTATCAGAGAAAAGCCTTAGCAACGGTTGCTATTGACACGAAGTTGTCAATTTTGGTGGTGGTCTAACGGTTAAAGGTATGGTATGGTATGGTGCAGCTCAGGATGCAAAGATTCAAATCCCATCCACAGCAGTTTTATTTTTCATAATTTTTTTTATTTTCGTTATTATTTGTCTTTCAGGGCAGCAAAATCACTTAAAAGGGAAAAATAAATTTACTTTTAAAAAAAGTGTACCTACCGACTTCAAAAATTTGCATTGAAAAGTAAGAAATAATAAATATTTCGTCGTAGAATTTGAAGACGGTTGGTGCCAAGTTGGTGCCAAATTAGAAATAACTTAGTTCCCAAATTCACAAATCTAGACAATTCATTAGGAACCTACGATCATCAGTACAAACATAGATAATATTGAACAGATCTTTATCTTCTTAGATGTTTACTTAATTTTGTACCCTAATTTGGCACCAACCGTCAATATTTTACAAATATTTATTATTTCTTACTTTTCAGTGCAAATTTTTGAAGTCGGTACACTTTTTTTCAAAAGTAAATTTATTTATAAATGACACTAAAATAACAGTAGACCTACAATTCCATAAAATATACAGTAACGTTTTTGACCTATTAATCTATAATCTATCTATCTATCATTACCCCTTTTATCCCAAGAGAGGTAGGCAGAGACAATCGAATGCCATTTGTTACGATCCCGACATACCTCTTTCACTTCTTTTATATTCATCGTACCTTTCATACATGTTCGGCGATTGTGTGTACTTTTATATTTCCATCGATCAATACATTTTTTATATGTTTCACATTGTCTCACCCGAAAAAAGGTGCCGTGTATTTGGATTCGAAAGTTTCTTTTCACCATTATCTTGCTTGCTCTCAAGAACCTTATCACCGGTCCTAAGGCCCTTGAGTAAGCAACGATATTGAGCTCCCAATGGTATTTTGAGAAACAAAGCCTCGTAGGTAAATGAAACGGTCACCCATTCGAATTCTCATCTTGATATAACAATTGAATATCTGTTAAAGGTGTCACGCTCAATTTAATGAACTGACAGAATCAGTTCTCACGCTGCCTATCCCACTCACCTCAACTTAGCGTGATGGTAGCCTATAAAAGCGCTTTCGTCTCAATTCAAGCACAGGTAGCAATTATCATAAAAGGAATTTTACACAGGAAAAATACTATAATTTTAATTCATTTTATGATTTGTTATAATGGCGGTGTTTGTTTGTGGTTTGTGAATTTTCTAAGCGTAACTAAATGTTATATAACTTGAGATTGAGGTGACGAGGTCTCCGGTGAAGGCACTTGTTAAGATTGAGTAATGGAAATTCTTAGCAAACTATACTCAAAGTAAGTCAGTAGTTTACTTCTAAGAAAATAATTATTACTCTATAATGAGATATTTGTATTTATTCGCCCGTGGGGCCCTAACTAACTTTAATCCCCTATTATACCCCCTCAGGGGGTTGGATTTGAGAAAAAAGTAGTATGTCCTTCCCTAGGGTTCAAGCTTATATTCGTTATAAAATTTCATGAAAATCGGTTCAGTGGTTTACCCGTCAAAGCGTAACAGATATACAGACAGAGTTACTTTCGCATTCATAATATTACTATAGAATTGGGCATTTTTTATGGAATTGGGGCTTTTCAGTACGTAGTCAGTGTAAATTTTGGAAGGCTCCTAAATCCATTTTTTTTTCTGGGATAAACTATTCCCAATTTCTCTGTAAATAATCCACCTGTGTCACTGTAATTTATTTTTTTATTTTTCTATTAGGTTTATTGAATAGGAAATATAAGTGGGTAAAGTTTGTCCCCGTTTTCTCTTTCATAATCTATCAAATTAAAAAAATAATCATATGTTTAAAGTACACACAATCGCCGAGTATGTATGAAAGGTATCTATACTAATATTATAAAAAGGAAAGATTTGTATTTTTGTATGTTTGTATGTTTGTTACGAATAAACTCAAAAACTACTGGATTTTGATCATTCTTTCACCATTGGAATGCTACATTATCCCTGAGTAACATAGGCTATATACCATCACGGCATGACGACGGGAATGGGGTGGGCAGAGGTGAACATGACAAAAGCTATGTGTATGTTCGCCAACATTCTGAAATAGTCACGTACGAAGTCGTGGGAAACAGCTATTGTTAAATATAAAAGAAGCTAACGAGGTATGTCAGGAACATAGCAAATAGCATTCGATTGTCTCTGCCTACTAGTCTTAGGATAAAAGTAGACTAAATCTGTTTTTTTTTTTCAAGATATGTGTAAATGAGTCGGTGACAGTCTATCACAACAAATATTTATCATTATTATTAACTCTCTTACGAAATGAAACAATTGTTATTTGATTAGGTATGTTATTGTTGATAAGATAAAAATACACTGTTCATGTTTAACAATTGATACATTATTTAACCACAAACAAAACCGCTTTTAACCGCTGGATAACTAGTTAATTTAAAATTATGTGCATAATGTTTGTACTTTATACTAGAGGTCTTTCGATCTAAATGAGGAAGACTTTTCCTCAGCTGGTCACCCTGGGGCCGGATTAAAAAAAATTAGGTGGTCTTTGTACCACGTAATTTGAAAGAATGCAGACGAATGTACAGCAAGCTATATCCCACTAATATTATAAATGCGAAAGATTTTATGTTATTGAAGTGAAAACTTATTTAGGCTCGATGTGCGATTTTTGGTAGGGGAAATCTTATGGATTCGCGACCTGTGTTCGCGACATGTTTTCGGTACAAGACAGGCATGTTCAGGCAGGAATTCGCGTACTATGGCTTCCACGTATGGTCGGGTATTTTTGCCTGCGCTTTTCTGGCCGGCAATTCTTCGGTCCGGACACAGATACATTTATATGTTAAAGATATTATACGTTATACTTATAAATTTAAAACCGCTGTTATACCTACATAGTTTTAAGTTTTCAGTTCTGTCGACAGTCAGGCCTATGTATTTTTTCTCTTTCTTCACGGATTCTGAAGACTCCCGAAACCGTGTCATCCGTTTCAGTGTGCCTCTAATTATCGGATTATGTATAGTCGCGGTCAAGGAAGCAGATCCACCTACATTCTAATTGTGGCGCTTAAAATCACATGATATCATAAATAAAAGAGATGTTGCGTACCAAGTGCTTATACATTCTTTTCCGTAAGTATTTAAAGTAGGCATAGAATAATTTATAAAATACCCATTGATATATGGCCACTTGGATGCTAAAACACGGTGAAACTTGCAGCATATACATTTAATGACCTGGATTAGCACAAATATATTTCTTTGTTCCATTACCATGCGGGTGAAACTGTAGGCAAAAGCTATACACAATAAAACAAGTTCTTATGTTGCAAAGTGTTTGTATAGCAGTTTCGTTTTGTCCGCTATTGATGCGTTGGTGCGAAAAACTTTCTATTACAGAGACCTACCTCTCATACAATTGTCCAATACACTTCAACAACTATATTAGAAACTATGATAAATTGCATACTCACGCATTAGGTAATGCCTTTTATACAAGCGTATATCCAATAAATATTATTTTATACTATGGTTATAATGTTATGAGAAAGTGCTAAAAGTGAATGATGACACGGACAAAAAAAAATGCCTAGGTAGAGGTAGGTATTTGTTGTGCAATGATACAGATTGTTGGACATACTGAAGCCAAAAAATGTAAGCACCAATTTGTGCTTCAGATTGCACTTATTCAGAATCGATACCTATATACTTAGGTTTTTTTACTCGCCACCTTATTCCTAAACGTTAAATAAGTGGATTTAGGCGCGCCTCGCAAGATATAAAGGCTATACCTACCAGGTTGTTGTTTTTCGCATTTTTAATTATTTAAAATGCATTAATTAAGCTTCTTATGGGCTGCGCAAACTTTTCATTTATTTATTCTTTTCAGTTATTATAATTCGGTTATAAGTTTCTGCATATAGGTAATATTATAATAGGATTTAGCGTTCCGAGAGAATAGGGGCTGATCGATGTGATAGATGGTGACAGTTAGAGGGCCGGAGAGTGCCATAAAGTGCTACTTGCAGAATTGAATGTTTCTTAAAAACTTTTCTACACGTTCGGAGCCGAGCGGGTAGTTAGTTTTCAATCGTTAACATGATCGGTAAACGATCTTGAAAATATTTGAGATTTAACTTTTGTTTGTTAATTTTTTATATCCATAACGCCGATAATGTTATCAAATATTATCATAAAATCCGGGTATAAAAGTTTAATTCAATTTATATATCTGTAACCACACATTACAATAAATTATAGAGGTCACCGTGCTCAAAACAAGATATTGCAGTCTAATTGCATCGTATCATATAAGTTGTTGTTGTCAAATGTCAGGTTTTATCTAAAAGATATTTCTAGCATTTGTTAAATTACCTTATTATTTTGGATTGGTTTTCATTTGCAAAAAAAAATTTACAGAAATTACTCGCCGCATTAACCTCACCCATAAAGCTTTCGTAGATAAATAATATGGAAAATCGTAACTTTTTATAATTTTTTTAAAGACTAAGATAATAGCAGGTAGCCGACAAGTCAAATATCGAAAAGTGAAATCAATAATATAACAATTTTACTATATATTACAAAAAAAGGCCCCCGTCGCATCTATCTGTCTGTCTGTCTGTCTATCTGTATGTGCCCTTTTCACGCAAAAATTACATAACGGAATTTGTTGCAGTTTTCACTATAAGATTGGTTGATTCAGCGGAAAGGTTCGAGTATCAAACATGTCCACAATAATTAAGTCGGGTGAAAAGTTAGCCCCAGTTAGTTTTCATGGCGTATGCTAATCCGTCAGAGATATAATAACCAAATGATGTGGTAAAGACATCGATGTAAGTAGTTGGTTTCATAATTGTGCTATTGTTAGCCAGAAGAAACTACGATCACGTCTTCGTTGCAGCCAAAATAGTTGCGGAAGTGAAAGTGGGGTTTTCAAATGGTGTTACAATTGAATTGATTCTTAATTAATTGTTTCTTCAAATCATTCTAAAATATATTTATCTTGATAACTTTAATAATTAAAAGGTAATTAAAACGTAAAAAAACCAGCATCGTCAGCAGTTCTGAAAATGTTCTTATATTTTATATCAACCATAGACCTAGATATACAACCTATAACATTATTAATGTTTATGCAACCCTTATATTAATAATTATCTGTAATTATTATTACCTAGTTAAAATTTATTAAATATTTTTTTTTAAACAAAATCGCGTAATTGTTTTTTGTTTGCAAAGAGGTCGTACGTACGTAAGTGATAAATTGTAGCAATTATTTAAAAAAAAAACAGAGCCAAACAATACCAAACAATTTTCTGTAAATCTATATATATAAAAATGAAACCCGTTTTCCGATGTCACGACATCACATGAAAACGGCTTGACCGATTTGGCTAATTCTTTTTTTGTTTTGTTCGTTACAACACAGGGGTGGTTTTAGAAGAAAAAAAAATTGGAATAATTGCCGAAAAACCCCTGAAAACAGCCCTTTTCTTTTTCCCATAATAACAGAGTCAATTTGAACCTTATTGCTATTCACTAAGCACTCATTGTTGTCTATGCAATGTAGATGTGTTCCTAATGTCACCGCACAAATTTAAAATTCGAGTGCGTGTTGGAGAATCTAATGTCGCGTTCCGACACTCAACAAAAGTGATAATATCGCGAACGCGACCAAATTGAATAGTCACAAAATGTAATTTAAGTAATTTAATAGATCATTAGTAGTACTGATTTTCAGTTTGGTCGGCTTCGCGAAACTTAATTTTGCCTAGGAGTAGGGGTAGGTGTAGTGGTAGGGTAGGGTAGGGTAGGGTAGGGTAGGGTAGGGTAGGGGTAGGGGTAGGGGTAGGGGTAGGGGTAGGGTAGGGTAGGGGTAGGGTAGGGTAGGGTAGGGGTAGGGGTAGGGGGTAGGGTAGGGGTAGTGCAGGCAAGCCAACGTTTGCGCAGGACAACGTCTGCCGAGTCCGCTAGTAATGTTATATAATGTGGAGTGGGTAAAACGTCGGCTCACAACTGAGAAGTCACGGGTTCGATCCCCACATCCGACCATGTACCAATGGGTTTTTATCACAGATCTTTTATCTGTGGTTTTTATAATAAAAAATCTATATTATATAAAAAGAGGCTTTTCCATCTACATACCTCAACAGAGGTGGCCACTTAGGTATAGCCTCAAAAAATCTTCGGTTAAATGAGAAAGACTTTGTCTTCCGCTGGGTACCCTGGGGCCGGCAACAGTTCAAGGGAACCTAAGATTTAGCAAGACGACCCACGCATCGTCTTATAAAATCTTAGAAGGGAACCATAAGGCGATCCGAGAAGTTTTTTCTGTTAATTATGATAATTTAGAATTTTTATTAATTTTCGTTTTAGATTATGAAGTAGAATAATTATACAGAATCTTTATTTTAGCTGGGGACTACTTTTCTGAAAATTATAGGAAAATACTTTCCATGTCGTTTAAGTTAGAATCTATCTATCTATCATCAGGCCTTTTATCCCAAGAGGGGTAGGCAGAGACAATCGCATGTCATTTGTTACGATCTTGACATACCTCTTTCGCTTCTTATATATTCATCATACCTGCGATTCTATGTTCTTTTAATATTTCCATCGATTATTGTTTTATTGTGTTTAAAAAAAAGACAGCTTAGAATTATTATGAAAATATGCATTCGATTTTATAATATGGACTTTACAATATGTATAAAAGAATGTACAAGACTAAATAGACAAATTAAAATTCTCATCTCAACGCTATTACGCGCACTACATAGTACGCGGGTAATAAACGCAATAGATATTACGGAATTATGTAAATTGCATATAATCTACGTACTTACATACATATATACTAAGTTATAATATATAGCATATTCTCCTCACGCATATTCGCAGCCTCCTTGGTATAAAAGTTCTAAGGTTGCAAGTTCGACTGCGAATGTGTAAATGAATGTTTGAAATGACACACAATTTGTGTTAAATATCTTACATCATTCACATGACAACTCGTTGTTGATTTAAAGTCTGTATCTACATCTGTCACCTTTTCGTGGTAAAATTACCTGAGAAATTACTAACCTTTGGTACACTTTCGCGTTATATTTTCGTCTGGCAACCGTGATCGGCTAAATTTACATTATTCCCCAACTACCCTTTTATATACCTTTTTTCTCTTGTCACCTACCTGTTGTGCCCTTCTCAATATATATATGTCCCGCCGAAAATAACGCGATTACGGGACACTTCAGCAAGAACCAGGACTCGAGAGCAGAAAGTAAAGGCGTGGTACCACTGCGGTAAAAAGAAGAGAGATCAATCAGCTAACAGTCCACTAATACAGGTCATAGATCTTCCAACTAGTGCGAATACAGCAAGCCCCTGTATCGCACAGCTTGATAGTCCTCAAAAGGTCTTAACAAATTTCAATTTTCATTCCTAAATAATTATTTAAAAGCTAGATTAATAACTAAATAAAAACTAAATTAAAAAATCTGTGTAAGAGACTTGGTTACTTACTCTTGACTTAGATTTCAAATTTAAACCCTAAATTTAATTTAATTGCATCGACGACAGCAGTGATAATAGAGTAACATATTATGTCAAAAAAGTTGTGGAACGCGGGATTTTAGAATAGCATCTTTTGATTTTCAATATTTTCTAAATCGATTAAAAGTAAGTCTAGCCTGTGCAATATTAGTAAGGCCATAAACTTTATTTGGTTGTTTGTCAAAATTATACAATTGTTTGTAAAATAAAATGATATAAAGTTGACAATTGCTCTAACTGAGCAATTGAACCACAAAAAATAGTTTATAAATAGAATGTGGCACTTTGAGCTCAAAGATGTGGCAGTCCTATATCCAAAATTATATGGGGTATAAACTATTCCCAATTTCTCTGTAAAAAATCTACCTGTGTCACTGTAATTTAGCATATAGCTTATTCAATATATCTAAGTGAAATAGCCGCAATTGGTTTTATTGAATAGGAAATATGGGTGGTAGAATAAAGGATTATTTTTCCCTGTTTTCTCTTTTATAATCTATCACAAAATAATTAGATTATGAAAGAGAAAACGTAGATATATTGAATAAGTAACTATATGCTAATTTACAGTAACACAGATGCATTATTTACAGAGAAATTGGAAATAGTTTATCCCAGAAAAATTATGGATATAGGAGCCTTAAATTAGCTACAAAAGATTGTGCTAGTACCTCGCAGCTCAATTCTAATATCAATCTTGAAACATTAGACTTATAGCCTATAACCACAGTTCAGAAAAATATTCACAATGTTAGTAAATAAATATTATGCCATCATATCGGAAAATTATCGCTTTATTTTCCACGGATAATCATCTCCGGAAATTATAGAATTTATAATTATAAATATTTGTAATCTATTGATAACCCATCATACATATTAAAGTATACATGTACCTTGAATATATATAGTCCCTAGTAACAGTGTCTACATATAGTCAGTTGCCCGAAAGTTGCCCTCAATGAGACCAGAACTTTTATTTTTATAATACTAGCTTTCCGCCCCCGGCTTCGCCCGTGGATATTTTCGATCAAAATAAAATATAGCCTATGTCACTCAGGGATATCGTAGCTTCGTAGTGAAAGAATGGGATAGCTAATATCGTAGTGAAAGAATTTTCAAAATCGGTTCAGTAAATACAGAGATTACCCCCTGTAACCTCACACCTCTTTATTTCCTTTCACTTCAGCCTATAAACCTTTTAGTCAATCTTTCATCCTTCATTCTTTCAACGTGTCCAAACCAGCGTTCTTCTCTAATGACATCGTTCCGGATTCGATTGCTTTTTTTATATTTATTTATTTATATTTAATATTTGGCTCGAATGAGTTTTAAGTCCAATAGAGCATTGGAATTTGGAACCATTTAAAAAAACAGTAAAAATACATTATGTATGCCAATAGTCAAAGATCGCACGTGAAATCCGTGTACTTTGTACAGCATTGATAAAGTGTGTGGTACATAGTCCACCTGCGCCGATAACAACGACCAATTACAAAATTAAAACAATGGTAATACAAATAATTTAGTACAAATGCAATATATCTCTTAGGGAACCCTAACTTTTGATTTAACATTTTAGCTCCCGCTATATGGCATATGATCACGCCTTTTATCCCAAGAGGGGTAGACAGAGACAATCGAACGCCATTTGCTACGATTCGTTAGTGGTGTCAATATTGTTGTCATGATTCAACTGATCTCCAATAGATGGCGTCTTTTACGAAATAAATAAATTAGTCTAATTTTAAAAGAAACATTTAATTTTTATTTGTTTGTTAATTTTTCCTTTGAGCAATAAATATAAAGAGATTATGTGGAGTAATTTCGTAAAATTGGACGGAAATGCGTAACCGGAGTACATATAAGAAATTCAAATTAAATTCGAGTTCGAATAAGTATTCAAATTATTCTAACCATCAATCTAACATTCAATGGAAATTTTTAGGTTATTTAGATGTTACACATCATAGACGACGACATACTGTAAGACCCTTTTTTTAAATAAAACAGCCTACGAGTATGTCCATCTGAAATACAGTAGCTTCGTATCATTTCAAGAATTTTTGAAGGTAGACCGTCAAAACCGGCCAGAGACAATAGGCCATTTTTTAACCCGGGAAAAGAAATATCTTCCTGTGCGGGCTTAGTATATTTAGATTTTAATACAAGCGTATCAAACTTTTTTTTCTATTTAGCTACCTCAACCATTATTAGCATTTCAGACTTACTAACAAATTCCAATCAATAACGATGTTATTATGTAAAACAGAAATTATAATCCCTTTCAGATTATATGAATTCCCTTATATGACGTTCGGGTAAGAAACGCGGGACAAACCATAAATGTTTATAGATGAATAGTCGTTCGGGATCTTTGAGTATTAAGACTAAAGGAGATGTGAAGCGATAAATCACCGAACAATTTTTTTCTGCCACTTTCTGACGTTTTATTGTCGCAGCGGCTTTTACGTTATATGAAAATGATGCTAAAATACAAACATAATAATTATAAATAATGATTGGACTATGTTCCCGCAATCTAGACGTCCTAGATCGCCTTTCCCATTTATCACAAAACGATACCAACGAAACCTAAGGTAACTTATTACTGCTCTAAAGGTCAGTTTTATTGGTCAAAAATCAGAAAACCCCGTCTATGGCCCTTCTTTAGGCTTAGTACCTACTCTATGTTCGGGATTTAAATTTTTGCTACCCGTATGTCGACGACATTCTTGTTTTTTTCACGAGATTCCGAAGAACACCTGAGTTTTAGGCTATCGAGTGTCTAAAGATAGTACTTGCCCTCCACCTGAACGGATATCGGCACTTCAGAAATTTCATTTACCCAAATCTGTCCAAGGTCTTCGTAGGTTTTTAGGCAGGATGAACTTCTACCGGCGATTTTTACCACGATCATCCGAAATGCAGGCTCCGTTGATAAATATCTTAACCGACACCAATCTAAAGGGCGCCAAGCTTGTTCCATGGACTCCAGAAATGGATACGGCGTTCAATGCGTGTAAGAACAGCCTATCTTTGGTTACTAAACTGGCACATCCTGTTTTCGATGCCCCTTTAGCACGCATGTTGAAGCGTGCCTTCAATAACTAAATACCTCATTATAGATGCATATAAAAGAATTCAAAAATTTGTCTTTTCTAATATAAAAATCAATATTAGGTAATCAAAGTAAATTTCCTGATTACCAATTAATTGTTTAATTAAGCCATCAACAACAATTTCTATTGACGTTGTTATATAAACTAAATGATAGAATAACAGTTTAATTCTTAATAGATTAGTATTAAATATTTAAATCAATTAATACATCATTAGCACCTCAACAACGTTAGTTTCATTACTTCTGCGTAATGCTTCTGCGTAAATTTTTAGATTTTTTTTTACAATATTTGGTCGTGTCTGCTATACATACAAATATAAAATTTTATTTTGTGCAAAAATAACCGAGTGGTCGAGTGGTTAAGACGTCTGGTATTATCTAGGCAGACCATGAGTTCCATCCCGGATCCCGGCCATGTTAGTAAATGTAAAGTAAAAGATTTTTATGTATATCAAACCACACTTAGAGGCTTTTCCATCTAAATATACCTCAACAGAACTGGTCACTCGTTAGGTTATAGCCTCACAAATACCATCGGCTAAAAGAGGGCGAGACTTGGTCTTGCGCTGGGTACCCTGGGACCGTTCCGGGTGTTGTAAGACAACCCGTGAAGAAAGAAAAAACCCGTTTTTAGAAATTTCGTGTATGTCCAGAATAGGCTCATAGTATTAACTTAATTTTTTTTTTTTTTTTTTATTTAAGGTCGCTTTATAACTGCTAAGGTCCTTAGCGACCACTGTAAATACAAGTATACTTAATTTAGTAGATTACAACATTTTGTATACACCAATTTCTTTAACATATTCTATAGTTTGTTCAAAACCATTCTGTGTTAAATTTGTTGTAGGGGTACGAAGATAAAAATAATAAAAAAAATTGGCCAAGAGCAATTCGCGTGAATGGTACCTACCATTCCGTGACAACTTCAGGACTTTCGTTTAGGTTTTCCTGTAAACTTTGAGCGAGGCGTTATATTTCCTATTTTTCCCCAAAATGATGGTTTTTCGTAAATACAATTTAAAACATGCATTTTAAAATTAAAATAAAATGTTCTTATAACGAACTATATACGATATATATATTTGATGTTTAAAATAAACCGTGATTCAGGCTCTTTTAAGGTTATATTTTGAATATTCCAAGTTTTTGTAGCTTTGCTTTATTAGCGAAACTCAACCCAAATTACTTACAAAAATATAATGTAATTATTACTTCTAGAACTGTCTCTAAGAACGTGTCAAGTAATGTATGATGTTGTTAAATGTGACCAAAAGGAAGATTGTGAGGTCTACAAATATTTGTCGACCTTCAACTGCACATGACACTGTAAGAGGGTCAGCATTTCTTGAAGGTTAAGACGCATGCGTTTATGTAATATATTTTTATATTTTATTTTATTCCTAATTTTCATTAAAAATCAGTTGCGGAATACACAAGTATTTTATGACAGCACGTTTTAACATAATATTTGTTATTCAGGAAGCATATCTATATAATTCAAACTATGTTTCTAAAAAAGTGACATTTCTAGTTATAATTTGAAAATCTGAGCTCAAAACCTTATAAAATTTGTAAATTCATGATTCTGAATTTCTCGATTCAGCGGGGAAATGCAACCAGTATTCTTGCCACTATTCCACGTGGACCTTTTTTATTAAGTTATTTTTAATATTTAGATTAAATTTAAGGTTTTATATTGTTGTGTAAATAATTAAATTAATATGAAATACCATAGGTAGGTACGAATAAAATTGTATCTGCTTTTAAGCTTATAAAAACTACAAGACGTATCAGTTGTTAAAATACGTGAAAATGTTTGAATTTTGTATCTAAATATACCTCAACAGAACTGGCCACTAGTTAGCCTCACAAATACCATCGGCTAAAAGAGGGAGACTTTGTCTTTCACTGGGTACCCTGGGACCATAACATATTTCGGGAGCTGTAAGGCAACCAATCCATGAAGAAAAAAAATTTATGAATTTTGACAATTGTTTCAGCCTTTCTGAAATCGGCCGTTGGTCTTACTTACACAAGGGCGAATCTGCGAACAAAAATTAATTACAAATATTTTTTTTTAAATACTACACATCTACAATAGATAATTGCCTTTACACTTCTATACTGTTATGTATGTAGATGCACGTGTGATTGCAAGATTGTACTTTGACCACCAAACAAAGGTCAAGAGAAACTTTTGCAATACTAGCAATACCATTGCATGTTAAGCCGTTGTTATTTGATTAAAGTCCAGCTCAACAATATTTACAATAGAGTTTTTGCTACCAATGACGGTGCGATAATATTGACATTTACTTAGTTGAAATACTATAATGTGGTTAAAATTACTATTGACTAGCGACCCCGCCCCCAGCTTCGCACGGGTACAATATGGGTTTACAACAATTTGAATCTCTACATAAATACGCTTATCTATTAGAGATAAATATACGCTACCGCGGACTTTTTTGTTGATAATTTTATTCTACACAATTCTTTCCTACATTATTTTGTTATGTCTCTGACGGGTTAGACAGCCGTGAAAACTCGCAGGGGCTAACTTTTCCTCCGACTTGATTCATTTATACTGTTAATTCTCAGCTCCTAAACATGATAAGTCCACGTTTATTACTCGTAAACCTTCCCAGTGAATCGACCTATCTAGTAATGAAAGAATTAAAATAAATTGACTAAATATATAATAGTTTTAAAAGTGTGTGATCTAGCGTGCAATAAAGACTCCACGTCGGCAGACACTGTACACAGATTGATAGCCAGCTGGCTGAATCGAGAAGAACAGGCGTAATTGGTACGTACTCCTTCCATTTCTATATTCCAACAATAATTATTCACCAGTACAGTGCTATATAGACGATATAAATTCATTTATCTAAGGAATTGTAGATCTATTTCCAATTAAATCGCCCATGGATTAGTATGTCCTGAATTGATAATTCTGATTAATTAACTGTTATAAAAATTAATTCTTCTTTGACGTTTTTTTAACAAAGTAATCCTAGGTACACTCTGTATAATAAAATCATTTTGTAATTGTATAAAATCCGACATAGTCATCATAAAACATTTTCAGTACGATTTGTTACACATTTGAAAACGCTGATTTCCTGAACAGGCACTAATCGACACTTCACTCATATTTGCTTCATCAATATTTGTTAACAAGTTAACTTCTAACCGCACTCTGTTTCCGGCAATAGTAAAATATGTAGGTAAACCAGGTAGTTGCCAAATAAATAACCGATTTCGGCAGAAAAATGTTTTCCTATTTTTTATACTTCATTTTATTATTATTTTTCTGTTCATAAAACTGGTATGATTCTGATTAAGATCCTGATAATATTTCCCCCGTCTCTGAAAAATGGTAATATCCCTTTAGAAAGATTTAAGCGATGCACTGCGATTAGAAATTAGAACCGAGAATATAACCAATGATAAGAAAAGATAACATGAGAAAAAACGATGTCACAAAAAAACGGTCTCGCGAAAATACACGCAACAAACTTCGGCTATTCAAGTATTGTACAAAAACTATTAGAAAATTTGAAGTTACATAATGTTCCGGCGGTCTGGTCTGCAGCAGTAGAGAGCGCGGGACCCAGGGAACTGACTATCAAGGTAGGGTAGGTAGGTAGACTGGGAAACTGGGAGACTATTGAAACTGCACGATGTAACTTCAATCTAGCCCGGGCGGCCACTGGACGGCTGAGTTCTTCTTGGTTCCTGGGAGGTCCTCTTGTCGCGAGATCTTGACGCAGACTGACGATCGCTCCGTTTGCTCGCCATTATATAGCGGGCAGCGCACGGAACGTCGCCGCGACAACAAGAACCTCCCACGCGGTCAACGTCAACCAATCAGAGCACAGTTCGCTCAGTGAAACACAACGGGTATAGAATCGTTTATTATTATTTTAAACAAACATACATGAGTTTACCACCATTTCGGAAATTATATCTGTGGAGAAGAAATGGCAAGAAACTCCACAGATTTAAATACAAACAAGTCTTATAAATATTATATTAAATACAGGGTTATAAACACATAAGTCTCGTTGAGCTGTACACGATAATCCAAATGTATGTAACATCATTAGGCTTTACATATTAATCCGAACATGAGTAATATATATGCATCAATCCTCGCCAAACTATATATTAAATCCGAACATGAGCAATATATATGCATCAATCCTCGCCAAACTATATATTAAATCCGAACATGAGTAATATATATGCATCAATCATTACTATATCTCTTTGACGCTTTTACCCTTCTATTAGGTGAACCCGAGGTTGTAAGGCTCGGTTCGAGTGATCTCAAACTATTTCACGACGAAAGACTCACATCAACAAATATGAGTGTGTCCTCTAAACTCCGAATATGAGTTTGGGAGGCTCCCTTGTGGAACTCTCCTGCCAAGAGGACGTGGCTTCTATCAAACTCCGAATATGAGTTTGGCAAACTCCGATTATGAGTTTGACTGCTCCCTTTGCACCTACATGTCTCGAGGACATGATTTCCATCAAACTCCGAATATGAGTTTGGAGGTTCCCCATTTGGAACCCTCATGCCAAAGGTCATGGTCTTCTTCAAACTCCGAATATGAGTTTGGCAAACTCCGAATATGAGTTTGTAAAGCTCCTTCGGGCGGGGCGTTCCCGAAGGAGGCGAACAAGTCAAGTCAGTCGTTCCCTGGTGGAACCTTCACGCCACAAGGACATGGTAACCATCAAACTCCGATTATGAGTTTGGAGAGCTCCTCCGGGTGGTGCGTTCCCGAAGGAGGCGAACACGTCGATAGTCAAGTAGTCATAAGTTTATCCTTGGGAGTTGATCAGGCCCTCAAGAATAGTCAAGTAGTGTTAAATACTATTTCACATCAATATACATTATTTTAGGGACATAGTCCCTAACGATAGCATGGTCGAACGAACCCTTCGACCGCCTCGTGGTAAGCGAGGTAAGTTTACACATGTGTAATTCCGAATAATAACATTAGGTACAAATGGCAAGTTAGTTGCCGTTCCAATCTGTAAACAAGTTATACAGTACAATATTCCGAATCAATTTTCGTCTGAAGCTATACCTTTTCAGAGGAAATACGAATCTATGCCAGTCGCTGCAACAATCTCTCCGTCTTAGACAGACAACGGGTATTGGTCAGCGGATGCCTTTCGAGCCTACGGGTTGACATAGCTCGCGGTGCGAGCTTGCCTTGGGGGTCTACCCCCGCCCTCGCGCAACGCAGTGCACTCGCTCACTTAGGCCTATGTCTAAACTCTATATTGATAGTCTATGTTTCACTATTTTAAGCACTGGCACTATGAGACATTAATTCACTGATTCATTTTCGAATTCTATTTCACTTTCACGGTCACTGATCACTTCGTCGCGAACATTCTCCCGCCGTGCAGCGTTGGTCGTCACGACGCTGCACCTAGCCCGTATGAGCGACGGGGTGCTCAGCGGCCGTAGGCAGCACGACGAGTTTCTTAGTGGCACGTCGCAGCACGCCACCCGCGGTCTTTACATCGACGACTCGTACTGCGCCGTCGGGCCCCGGGTAGAGGGCGACGACTTTTCCTCTCGGCCACGTATTTCGTGGCAGGGAGTTGTCCACTATGAGCACGAGGTCTCCGACGCGCGGAGTCTCACCCCGCCCGCGTGGCTCCCGCCGGTGTTGCAGTAGCGGAAGGTATTCCTTCAGCCATCTCTGCCAGGAAAGATCGGCGAGCCTCTGGCCTCGTCTCCACCTCGCGCATAGATGTAGGTCGTCGTCGGTGAAGATGCCTGGTTGCCTCACTAGTCCCGAGCCGCCCAACAGGAAGTGGTTAGGTGTCAGGGCGCTCGGGTCGTCTGCTTCTGTGGACACATGTGTGAGGGGCCTGCTGTTTACGGTGTATTCCACCTCACACAGCAAGGTGGCGAGTGTCTCGGTGTGCGGGTGCTGCTCCGTCAATATGCTGTACAGGGCGGTTTTTACCGCGCGCACAAGTCGTTCTCAAACGCCTCCCATAAATGGGGCGCCTGGGGGGATGAAGCGCCATTTGATGGCGCGTGTAGCCGCTTCGTCGATTAGGGCCTCCCGTAGTTCTCTGTCGGCTCCCCGAAAGTTCGTCCCGTTGTCGCTGTATATTTCTTCGGGGCAGCCACGTCGGGCGATCATCCTCCGCAATGCCATGATGGCGGAATCGGAGCTGAGGCTGTCTGCGATTTCTAAGTGCACGGCTCGCGTGGTTAGGCACGTGAAGAGGGCTACATATCTTTTCTCTCGTCGTCTCCCCACTGTTACTGACAAGGGACCGAAATAGTCTAGGCCCGTGTAGGTGAAAGGGCGCTTGTGGTGGGCGAGACGATTGCGTGGGTGGTCGCCGGTGGCTGGGACCGCGGGTTTTCCTTTGCGTATACGACAGCGCAAGCAGCTCGTTACTATGCTCTTAACTGTGGGTCGGAGTTTGATGATCCAAAAATGCTCTCTGACTTCGTTGACTATTATCTCCGTCCCCCCGTGGTGTAGTTTCTCGTGGACCATTCTTATGTACAATCTTGTCAAGTGATGATTTCCCTCGAGTACTGCGGGCGACTTCTGCTCTATGCCAACGTTCTCTACTTCGGCAATCCTCGACCTTAGTCGTAAAGTAGTTGTGTCGTCCAGGTGCACCGCGAGTTGATGGAGTCGGCTGTCATGCGGCAGCTCCTTTCCTCTTTTCAGCGCCTCGACTTCTGTTCTGAATGTGGTTTCCTGTGATGACCGTACTACTCTTCCCCCGTTGCTTCGGTTACTGTCACGTTCTTGGTGGCGGGCCACTCTTCTTGGTCCTTAAGTAGAAACTCTGGCCCGGTGAACCATCGGTGAGTAGACTCGAAATCTGCTGGAACTTGTCGTGTGGAGTCGTCGGCGACGTTATGTTTCGAGGGTAACCATCTCCATTCTTTTACATGGGTGTGCTCCTCGATTTCTGCAACCCTGTGGGCGACGAAGGTTTTTAGGGTCCGTGGTCCGGCGTGTAACCATGACAGAACTGTCAATGAGTCCGTCCAATAATATCGCTGATCTATGTCTGCTTGATACTCTGTCTCGGCGGTCCTTGATAGTCTACTCCCGAGTAGGGCCGCTTGGAGTTCTAGTCGTGGGATGGAAGTAATCTTCAGCGGGGCGACCCTTGCCTTGGCTGCGGCGAGGCTAGCGTGGACGCGTCCGCTGTCGTCGATGGTGCGCCAGTACACCGCGGCCGCGTAGGCCGTCTCACTGGCGTCGACGAAGGTGTGTAGTTCTCTCCGCCGGGCGTGCGTCCACCCGCCATGGCATCGGGGTATGTTCAGTCTTCTCAGCAGGGTCAGGTTCTTTAGCCAGGTGCTCCAGTCGGTCTTTAAAGGCTCTGGTAACGGCCGGTCCCATTCGACGCCCCTGCGCCAAGTTTCTTGCAGTATTTTCTTCGCCTGTATCGTCACTGGCGAAGCGAGGCCGAGGGGGTCAAACACTGACATCATCGTGCTTAAAGCTTCGCGCTTGGTCGGAGTGCGGCTTCCGTAGACTACTTCCGGTGCGACACGAGCCATATCTAAGTTAAAGCTCAAGGTATCCGTGCTGGGTTTCCAGGCGAGACCGAGTACCTTTTCCTCGGAGGTACCGTCGTTGAGCTCCACAAGCGTATCGGCTGGCGGAGGGGGTGTCCCTTGTAGGGCCGTCACGGCGTCGACGCAGTTGGAGGCCCATTTGTGGAGTCTAAAGTTAGCTCTCTCATGTATAGTTCTTACTTCTTTGGCTATCTTTACCGCCTTCTCTATGGTGGGGAAGCTCTGTAGGTAGTCGTCCATGTAGTGGTGGATCACGATGGCTTCAGCGGCCTCTGGAAAGTCTGCACGATATTTCTCGGCGTTGAAATTCTTCACGAACAGTGCGGCGCATGGCGAACTCGCCGCACCGAATATCACTGATTTCATTCTCATTTCTCTCGGCGGTCCCTCCCGCCGGTCGCCTCGCCACAGGAGGCGTAGGGAGTCTCTGTCTTCTTCTTTATTCCGATTCTAATGGATATTTCTTCTATGCCCTTGAGGCTTCTTGCCGCCCTGTCGTAGTCGTCGGATAATGCGCCCTCGCTCTCCTTTTTTTTTCTGTTATCGGGGTTCGTTGTGCTAAGTCGTAGTTGTCGGTGGGACGTCGAGTTGTTCGAGGGTTAACATTTCCCGAGCTCTTTTTCTGCCCTCTTCTCCTTGGTGAAGTGTATCGTATGCACTCGGAGATGTGTGGAGCGGCTGCAGGCTCCGTGTAGGGTCCATCCCAATGGGGTGAGGGAAGCTACCGGTTCTTCTCTCGTCCCTCGCCTCATGTCTTTTGTTACCAGCAGCTGCCAATTGTCTTGGCCGATGAGGAGGGCTGGCCGAGCGGTTTCGTAGGTGAGGTGTCTTTCTATCTCTCTTAAATGCGGGTACCGGTCGATGCTTCGTTTATCGACCGCTTGCGTCGATAGTTCGATGTTAGCGAGGGTGCGCGCGCTAATGGTGTGTGTCTCGCTCTGTCCTTTTACATCGATGGTAACTCGTTGGGACTCAGCCGCGTCGATCTTCTTTCCCGCTATTGTCTCCATTCTTAGCGGCTCTACTTGTCCTCGGGCGCCGATTTTCTTCGCGACAGTGGCGTCCAGTAGTGTCACCGTTGAGCCGTCGTCTAACAAGGCGTGTGTGTCGACGTGCCCTTTGGGGCCGGTGACGCGTACTGGTACGATCTTCAAGTAGGCGAAGCGGGATCGGCTCGATGTGGTAGCTACAACCTCGGGGTTCCTTCTTTCCTTCCGATGGTGGAGCAGGGAGTGATGACTCCGAGAGCAGTTCTCTTCGCCGCACCGTTTGTACCGGCATTGGTGCGATACGGTCATGGGTCTGAGGCACCGGTAGCATAGGCGATGTTTCTTGGCAATGTCCCACCGTGTGTTGACCGGAGCCTTTTTCATCTCGTTACACTGGCTCGGCTCGTGGTTATTTCTTTGGCAGATGGGGCAGGGAAGTTGTGGTTTCTTGTTGCGTTTCTCCTTCATCGTATATGCTCGCTGTGGCCGTGCGCGGCTTGGTCCGGCGTCTGGCCCTCTCTGCGTGGTCACGACCTCTGGTGGAGCGAAGTGACGACAGCGTCCGGCTTCGGTACTCATAAAGTTAGCGAAGGTCACTAGGTCCGGTTCATGGCTCGGCTTCGTTTCATAATGTTGATACCAGCGATATCTGAGTACAGCTGGCAGTTTCTCCGTTAGGTGTCGTACCACTTCTGGATTGTGTAGGTAGTGCGGTCTATTCAAGGCGCGTAGAACTGCTACACTGTTCACCAATTTGTTGGAAAATTCACACACTTCCTGCGGCGAATCCGGTACCCGTGGTAGTCGCTTCACTCGTTCCATCTCTGCTATTGCGATCGAATCTGGGCGCCCGAATCTGTTTTCTAGTGCTGTTATGACGTCGGCTGGTGCTGTATTCGCTATAAGTAGATTCTGTGCTGCTTCTTTGGCTTTGCCCTTCAGTGCATGACGGAGTCGTGCTGTGTTTTCTACAGCTGAGAAGTGACCCGCCGTCTCGTTGTAGGCTGCTCTGAACGCCAGCCAGTCTTCGTGCGACCCGTTGAAGTGTGGTAGCTCTCCTAGTAGGTACCGGTTGGTAGCTGGGTGTGGCGTAGCAGCTTGAGGCGCGGTCGCCCGGGTAACTTCGGCTACGGCAGAGGCTATCTCCACGATTCTCTGCCTTTCTTCTCGAGTCAATACTGACGGCGTTCGTTCGGTTATTTTTGGCCTCTTCGGTGGTAGTGGAGCGGCTATCTGTCCAGTTGTCTCGGGTCGTACCGGTCTTGCTTCCGGGTTGCCTGCGGCTTGTGGTTGTGCGTCAAGCCATTCTTCGATCCTTGGGTTCGGATTGGTCTCTGGATCGGGGTCGCTCTCTGACGGGTCCATCAGTGTTTGCTCTTCATCTTCGGCCTCTAGCCGAGCTAGCCTGGCTTCTGCCGCTTCCATCTTCAAGCGGGCTAGGTCTTCTCTGGCTTGGTAGACGCTGCGTTCACGGTCCGGTCTTGCTGTTGCGGCACGGGACACTGCGCGATCCGAGGGAGCGCGCGTCGACGGAGTGCGGTGCTCCTGGGCGGCCGTCGACGGGGGTATCGGCCCCGTTTTCGCGCGCCGGCCTTTCTGCGAAGCCTGTCGTGCGGCGACGGCGGTGGCGGCGAGCTTCAACGGAGCTCGGGGCTCCGGAGCTTTCGACCGACGGGGTTCCGGCGACATCGGACGCGTCGCGGGCTTCGACAGAGCGCGCACCTCTGGAGCCTTACACGGGGAGCGCTGCGCGAGCGACGGCTCAGTCGACACGGACCGCCTCGGGTGCTTCGACGGGGTGCGGTGGCCCGGAGCTTTCGGACGGCCTCGACCTCGCTGCGCGAGCGCGGGTACGGACGTTGCGGGCTGCGGCGATGCGGGGCGCTCGGTGCTCGTCGGTGGGCTTGCTTCGTCCGTTGGGGACAGTGGCGGCTCTTCGTGACGAAGCGGGCACTGCTGGCGCTCCCCTGTCTGCGACCGTGTGATGGGCATTCTTGTGGACTGTATGTTTCTTCAGCTTCCGTAGTCTTGAGTGATCCGGCCTTGTGGACTGTATGTTTCTTCAGCTTCCGTAGTCTTGAGTGATCCGGCCTTGTGGACTGTATGTTTCTTCAGCTTCCGTAGTCTTGAGTGATCCGGCCTTGTGGACTGTATGTTTCTTCAGCTTCCGTAGTCTTGAGTGATCCGGCTCGAAGTCGACCAATTAATGTTCCGGCGGTCTGGTCTGCAGCAGTAGAGAGCGCGGGACCCAGGGAACTGACTATCAAGGTAGGGTAGGTAGGTAGACTGGGAAACTGGGAGACTATTGAAACTGCACGATGTAACTTCAATCTAGCCCGGGCGGCCACTGGACGGCTGAGTTCTTCTTGGTTGCTGGGAGGTCCTCTTGTCGCGAGATCTTGACGCAGACTGACGATCGCTCCGTTTGCTCGCCATTATATAGCGGGCAGCGCACGGAACGTCGCCGCGACAACAAGAACCTCCCACGCGGTCAACGTCAACCAATCAGAGCACAGTTCGCTCAGTGAAACACAACGGGTATAGAATCGTTTATTATTATTTTAAACAAACATACATGAGTTTACCACCATTTCGGAAATTATATCTGTGGAGAAGAAATGGCAAGAAACTCCACAGATTTAAATACAAACAAGTCTTATAAATATTATATTAAATACAGGGTTATAAACACATAAGTCTCGTTGAGCTGTACACGATAATCCAAATGTATGTAACATCATTAGGCTTTACATATTAATCCGAACATGAGTAATATATATGCATCAATCCTCGCCAAACTATATATTAAATCCGAACATGAGCAATATATATGCATCAATCCTCGCCAAACTATATATTAAATCCGAACATGAGTAATATATATGCATCAATCATTACTATATCTCTTTGACGCTTTTACCCTTCTATTAGGTGAACCCGAGGTTGTAAGGCTCGGTTCGAGTGATCTCAAACTATTTCACGACGAAAGACTCACATCAACAAATATGAGTGTGTCCTCTAAACTCCGAATATGAGTTTGGGAGGCTCCCTTGTGGAACTCTCCTGCCAAGAGGACGTGGCTTCTATCAAACTCCGAATATGAGTTTGGCAAACTCCGATTATGAGTTTGACTGCTCCCTTTGCACCTACATGTCTCGAGGACATGATTTCCATCAAACTCCGAATATGAGTTTGGAGGTTCCCCATTTGGAACCCTCATGCCAAAGGTCATGGTCTTCTTCAAACTCCGAATATGAGTTTGGCAAACTCCGAATATGAGTTTGTAAAGCTCCTTCGGGCGGGGCGTTCCCGAAGGAGGCGAACAAGTCAAGTCAGTCGTTCCCTGGTGGAACCTTCACGCCACAAGGACATGGTAACCATCAAACTCCGATTATGAGTTTGGAGAGCTCCTCCGGGTGGTGCGTTCCCGAAGGAGGCGAACACGTCGATAGTCAAGTAGTCATAAGTTTATCCTTGGGAGTTGATCAGGCCCTCAAGAATAGTCAAGTAGTGTTAAATACTATTTCACATCAATATACATTATTTTAGGGACATAGTCCCTAACGATAGCATGGTCGAACGAACCCTTCGACCGCCTCGTGGTAAGCGAGGTAAGTTTACACATGTGTAATTCCGAATAATAACATTAGGTACAAATGGCAAGTTAGTTGCCGTTCCAATCTGTAAACAAGTTATACAGTACAATATTCCGAATCAATTTTCGTCTGAAGCTATACCTTTTCAGAGGAAATACGAATCTATGCCAGTCGCTGCAACAATCTCTCCGTCTTAGACAGACAACGGGTATTGGTCAGCGGATGCCTTTCGAGCCTACGGGTTGACATAGCTCGCGGTGCGAGCTTGCCTTGGGGGTCTACCCCCGCCCTCGCGCAACGCAGTGCACTCGCTCACTTAGGCCTATGTCTAAACTCTATATTGATAGTCTATGTTTCACTATTTTAAGCACTGGCACTATGAGACATTAATTCACTGATTCATTTTCGAATTCTATTTCACTTTCACGGTCACTGATCACTTCGTCGCGAACACATAAAAAAATATCTATACAATTAAGGACATTGTACATCAGTAAATATAGAGAACTCGTGAAAAATACGAGTAAAATTAACGATTTTCAGGGCTCCGTGATATAAACCCAAAATACGACAAACCACACTTAGAGGCTTTTCCATCTAAATATACCTCAACAGAACTGGCCACTCGTATAGGTATAGCCTCAGAAATACCATCGGCTAAAAGAGGGAGACTTGGTCTTCCGCTGGGTACCCTGGGACCGTAACACAGTATCGGCAGCTGTAAGGTAACCCGTGAAGATAGAAGATATATCTGTCAATAATAATAGTAACGATGCGATATAAGTGTGTAAGATCGCATGAGTCCTGATACAAAATGTACTAAAATCATATATCTCAATATCGCATGCGATATCACACAGTGTAATGATCGAAATAAACACCCTAACCTGACCTAAGTAATATTCATATGTGTTTTTTCACAGGCTTTTCTGTAGTTTTTAGGATTCCGTACTCAAAGGGTGACAACGAAAACCCTATTACTAAGGCTCCGCTGTCCAAACAACAAGTGCAAGTCGGATTCGCGCTAATAGGGGCGTTAAGAGTGTAGTGTACCGCGTCCATGTCCATACAAACGGAGAAAACGTTTTACTACCCCTAAATATCATTTAATTTTAACGATTTTGTAATATGTTACTGACATAATGAAAAACTACGTACGTATTTTTTCCTTTTTTCAAAATTCGTAATAGGTCAAAAGTTATAAGCCCCTCAAATCTCGGTTTTTTTGGCTCATAACTTGCTCGTAATAAACCGTCTGTATTTGAGAAACAAAGCAAAATTTCAAAAAAAGCAAAACGTACGTACGTAGATTATAATCTGCTAAAACGTTTGACACCAAAATTATAAGGTTTCGTTATAGTTTAGTAGGTGTAAATCGTTTTCCCTCAAAACGCAATTTTCAACGAAGAACATAGATTTAGAAAATCATATTCTGTCTCAAGCGCGCTCTTCCCACGGGCATCAGTGTGACAGAGAACACTGCAGCTCGTGAGTGTTCGTAGGTATGTTCTTCGTTGAAAATTGCGTTTTGGGGGAAAACGATTTACACCTACTAAACTATAACGAAACCTTATAATTTTGGTGTCAAACGTTTTAGCAGATTATAATCTACGTACGTACGTTTTGCTTTTTTGAAATTTTGCTTTGTTTCTCAAATACAGACGGTTTATTACGAGCAAGTTATGAACCAAAAAAACCGAGATTTGAGGGGCTTATAACTTTTGACCTATTACGAATTTTGAAAAAAGGAAAAAATACGTACGTAGTTTTTCACTATGTCAGTAACATATTACAAAATCGTTAAAATTAAATGATATTTAGGGGTAGTAAAACGTTTTCTCCGTTTGTATGGACATGGACGCGGTACACTACACTCTTTGACCTTAGTTTATACTATTGAGTGAACGGAACCGTTCGTATGCTAGTCCGACTAGCACTTGACATAGACTACCTCCCTATGTTTCTGTAGTTACTGATGGATTTGGGAATCTAGTACTTAGGATCTATACGAACGACGCAATAATTTTCACATCGTAAATCTTGATATAAATATTTCATTTGAAACAAAAAAATAACACTACGCAATACATTTTTGTAATTTGTATCGACAAAATATACTTGTGTTTACAACTTTAAACAACGTGCTCTGACTCTAGTATTTGTCGGAAAAGAACTAGCAGGTGTAAACTTATTTTTGTCAATGCAAATTATGTTGGAATGACCGTATTAAAAAAATCTATATTTACGCATATAAATATAGATTTTATTATGTGTATGCTAATGTATAAAAGTTAAACTTTGCCCATCTGTTTCAAGATAAAAGATTTCATAGAGTCGAATTTTGACAACTTATCAATGGGATGATAATGCGGGCGGAACCATAAGCAACGGCTAGTATAAAGAGTTCAAACTTTCTTCAACCAATATTACATAGGTATGTGGAATATTATAATGGATTTTTGATAACCCATCATAGATGTAATTATTTTAACGACAGTAATTATTTATCATTCGATACTAAAGGATCGATAACATATTTGTGGTTGATTTAAACTTTCTTGGAGTTTCTAGGCGATTCTATAAATTAGGATGTTTTTATTGTTGTTGTATATTTTGTAATGTAATTAATTATATAATTATACATAGAGGAAATCAAGTACTTTATTACATTTATTTGCCAACTTCGAGTTTAGAGACGCACATAATTTGGAGAAGCTTGGAAAACGATGGAGTGAAAAAGAACTTAATGACGGAGGTCTAAACGATGATCTGAAGTCCGATCAGACGAAAAAGACACAGCTTTTCATCAGACAAAATACCGCAGCCAATTGAGGAAGATAGTTGTCGACAAGCTGATGCTTTGGAGTCACGATCCTCAGTAATAAGTGACCAACTAAAAGGAGAAGTGTGGATTTCGTGTCACGCTGCCCTAAATTTATAAATAAAAAAGGGAGACTTGGTCTTCCGTTGGGTACCCTGGAACCATAACACGGTATCGAGAGCTGTAAGGCAACCCGTGAAGAAAGAAAAATACAATCGTCGAGCACCGCAACGTGACGTGGAAACGTGTCACCTGTGTTTTTCCCCTTCTAAGACGCGTTACCCTATACAACTTTAAAATTAAGTGTACCGACTTTAAAAACAACGCACTTTAAATTCTACGGCGAAATATTTCTTACTTTTCAATGCACAATTTTTGAAGTCGGTTTTCCTTTTTTTTTCGAATTTTGTTAAAAATTGTAAATAATTTTAAATTCGTAAACTTAGACGTCACAATCATAACAAAGTACTTAAAAACAAGTTTAAATGTTGGCCAAGTCCATGATGTGATGGGCGCGTCATTGTAAACTGACTGACCCTTGTTTCTAATACGCAATACATTTCTTATTTTGTCCCATACAAATAACATGCTTCACGACTTCTTAAATTACGCAATAACTATATGTCTTAGTTTCGAAATATAAATAGCTTTCGAAAGATAAATATATTTGACACAGTATGGATTTAAGAAATGTATGAAAATCAGTTACACCCAAGGTTTATGAAGCTCTGAAAGTCATCAACTTCACGCGTATTTTCAATATTTCCATGTACCCATTCTCTCGTATTTATCTTATAGATAATTTCACATACCTACTTTATGAAAACATTAACTACACCTTGCTATTTCTAATAGTTCTTAATTTCTAATATAATACTGGATGAGCATTATGTCCGTTTTGTGTATTTTCGCAAGACAGTCTTTTGTGAAATCGTTGTTTCTCATGTTTCTGGTACGTGAATCTTGGCCTATATTATCTTATCCTTGGTTATTTTATCAATTCTTTTTGCAGTGTAGGTATGTCTCTAACAACTTTTCAAAGAGATATCGACACATATTCACGGTCTTTATATCTTGCTGTGTGGCCAGAGAGACCAGTAACAGTGTCTACTTTGTCCATATTGAAAATCTATTTTTTACTTCTTTAACAGACATAATTATCTAGATATTATTTTTAAATTCTCTCCTTACGTGCCCTCCAAAACACTAGGAGTCGATTAAAGCACATAGTTTACATATTAGTGCCTTATTTACCTGCAATTTAGGTAAAAACTTTTCTAATATTGAAACGCAGTCAATTTCTTCAAGGAAAGAAGCGACCTAAGTATTTACGTGACTCGTAAGTTGCGACATCCGACCTCCGTTGAGTTCGCATCGCGTGCCTCTGCGCACACGACGAGGCCTTACTTTTGATATCCTGGCACATTGTATAGGGCATGTACTTACACAAAAAAAGCCGATTACCTGCATTCGGCGAGCCAGCGCGAAACAAGTCGCTGAAGTTAGCATCAGTCCACAACTTTTATTTTTCTAAGTAGATACCTACTACATAATTATAAAGCAACTTCCCCCGCCCCGTCTGTCTGTCTGACCTTTTCACGCAAAAACTACAATGGTTTTGTTGCGGTTTTCATAAGATAGGTTGATTCGCCGGGAAGGTTTAGGAGCTGAGCATTAACAGTATAAGTGAATCTAGTGTGAGAAAATGTTAGCCCCAGCGAGTTTTCATTGCGTATGCTGTCTAATCCGTCAGATACACAACAAAATTATGTAGAAAATAATTGAGTAGAATAGAATTACATACAAAAAAGTCTACCTATATTATATTATAGGTATATAGTTATAAGTGTATTTATGTAGGTATTCAAATAGTTGTGAAAGTACTTTCAGTTTTTCCCGAATTTTTCAATTTTCCGGCAATTCAGACCCTTTATTCAGAGTTCAGACTATTACGAACATTTATAAAAATTGCCAAATCGGTCCAGTCTTACCAACGAAAAGCATTTAATTTTTATTTATATAGACAATAACCGTTGCCTGCGACTTCGTACGCATTGTATTAGAAATACAACGTTTACATCACATTTCACCCCCTTAGAATTGGTTCACTTTTATGAATATAAATTTGGAATAGAAAATAGAAACACAAAGTATTTAAATTATACGTTTTCATCCATCAAGGAAAACGACCAAGAAGTTCTATTCAATATAGCCAGTTAAAACTTCAAGTGTTCACAAATGAACAAGTGTTTTTGCCACATTGTTTCAATAGTAGGTCAGCCAGTATAACTAGATGGAATAAACGATTTAAAATTGACAACTACCCGACGGGTTTCACGCTGACTCACCGAATGCAGGCAACCGGCTGCCTTTGTGTGTATAATACCTGTCAATAAAGTTCCAATGATCGTGGTTATAGAAGTGTTAGGTATATATTTCTGCTTGAAAGCTTGAGTAGTAGGTACTGAATTTTCTCGACTCGTTAATAATTATATGCTTACAGCTACATATTACTTAAACTTTGACCATAGAACAAGTTTTATAAAAAGTAACTCTTTGTCTTCAATTTAATTACTGAAGGTAATGTCGCTTGCAAGATTACAATTATGTATTTTTGCTGGGTCTCCTACATTATCTCTAAAATGTTTTGATATAATTTTAGAATATATAGGTACATAAGATATAAAATTACATTCTATAATTATTCATTTGCTATAATTTTTTTTAAACCTAAAATCGATTTCTGTAATTTTCAAAATCACTATTATCAAAATACACTATGTTGCAAAAAAAACGAGCACTTTATTGGTTATTATTATATTTTGAAGTTAATAATGGTTCAATAATTATTTTTTATGATGTTTCAACATATTATAATCAAATTTCTACATTTTTTAATTATCACAAGTAGAAATATGAGGTAAATTGAATAAAAAAATGAAAAACCAGTTTATTAAGTAATTTGAATGAGTATGAAGTGACAAGTTAAACTTAAATATTTTTTTAAATAATCTTTTTTAAATGAACCTACACAAAAATCAATATCGAGTATGTCCACCTCTTGCAGTTATGACAGCTGCTATTCGTTTTGTCATACTCCCGATCAGGTTTCTTATGATATCTTGTGGTATCAGTTCCCATTCAGCCTGAATCACAGTTTTTAACTCAGTCAGATTTTGTGGAGCTGGAGTTCCAGCTCAAACCCGGCGTTTTAGTACGTCCCATAGATGCTGTATATGATTAAGGTCGGGACTCCTCGCTGGTCAATCCAATCGAAGAATCCCAACCTCCTTCATATAGGCGGATACTGCAGCGGCACGACGAGGACGAGCATTATCATCAATAAAAATGCCCAGAGCATTAAGGACCCTCCACCGCATGGTGTTACCTCTTCAAAGCACACGTCGGCACAACGTTCACCTTGTCTTCTCAGTACTCTCCGATGTCTGTCTTCACCATGTAGACATATACGGGCCTCATCAGAAAACAGAACCCTACCCCAATCCTCAATTGTCCATAGTAACAAATTTTGCCCAAAACTTAGTATTGCTGCGCGATGCCCACGGAGTAATTTTGGTCCTCTAGCGGGTCTGTGAGAATGTATGCCTGCTTCGATAAGTCTCCTCCGTACAGTCCATTTGCTAACTCTCACCAATCTCACTTCTTGTAGGTGGGTTTTTAAGATAATTGTAAGATTTTCGTCGATTTCTAAGAGCTTGACTGACAAGAGATCGATCATCCCTCTGCTCCGTACATCTTTTTCTGTCAGAACCAGGCCTTCTACAGAGAGAATCAGTCTTTTGGAACCTCTTCCAAATCCTTCAAACTTTAGAACGTGTAATTCCAAGCCGCCATGCCACATAACATTGGTGCTCTTAAGTGCTCGTTTTTTTTGCAACATAGTGTATATAAAATTACATTTAATAATTATTTATTTGCTATAATTTTTCTTTCGTCTAAAATCGATATCCGTAATTTTCAAAATCACTATTATCAAAATATATAACATTAAATGATCTAATTTATAATTTGCTATAATTTTCGTTTTATCTAAAATTGTTTTCTATAATTTTCAAGATGTCTAAATTATCAAAATTAATTTGCTATATTTTTTCCAGTTTATTTGCGAAATATTTATTAATATATAAAAATCTTCCTTTCTTATTATAAATAATATATATATAGGTATCATAACCGTTATCAACAAGTGATGGTTGTTTAGGTATTTATGAGTTTCTGGCGCTTCGCCGTCCGCTGCCGCGGAACGCTCGCTTCGCTCGCTCGTCTCGCGCTCTGTTTTAGCACTATTCGAACCACGCTCGTCGCTTCGCTCCTCGCTAACCTATTTTTATTTACAAATTAAGGGAATAGGAATCGAAAATTACTGCAATAGACATTAACAAAATCTACTGTAAACTTTAATAATAGTAGGTACTTATTTAAATTGATTACATTATAGAAAATTATTTTTTATGATTATATATTTGTAAATGTAAATAGAATGAAGTTATACGTTTAAAAATATAGTGAGTACACTTATTTTAACAATCCATTAGAGCAAATGATATTATAGATCAATAAATTTATAGAAAATGAATTTATATATTTAGAAAATTATAAAAACTGCAATTATAGAAAAGTAACCATTAGTGCAACTAAAATTAGAGATTATAAAAATTATAAGACTTGAGAATATATATTGTCAAAATTATAGTAACAGCAATTATAGAAAAGTAGCCATTAGTGCAATTGAAAATAGACATTATAAAAATTATAGGACTTGAAATTATAGATTTTGAAAATTATGGCAACTGCAATTAAAGAAAACAATACGTTATAGGAATTAATATTATAGATTTAAAAAAATATATCAAACAAATTTATAGATTTTTAAAATTACAGGACCTAAATTTATAGAAAATGAATATTTATAGCAACTAAAATTATAGCTTCTGAAATTATATATTTTATTTTGGAGCATTTGAGAGGATACCATTTTTGCTCTATACAAATTGATCATTGAATAGATTATATAATTAATAAATTCCGTGTGTCGATAGCTCAGAGTTAGTGTTGGACTTTGAACATGGAAGCTGAATTGAAATTGAAAAAAAGAAGTCGCCATCCAATGGGTTTTTATAATAAAAAAATCTATAGTACATTATCAGACAAACCGTATAAAGAGGCTTTTCCATCTACATACCTCAACAGAGCTGGCTACTCGTAAAAAAAATCATCGGCTAAATGACTTTGTCTTCCGTTGGGCCGGCAACGTATCCCGTGAGCTATAAGTTAACCCGTGAAGAAAAAAAGAAAAAAAAGTCCCAACCTACCAAGATTGTTCAGAATTAAATACAACCTTTAAAATATGTGAAAATTCTCTAAAGACTCAGAATACAGAACAAACCAGAATACGCACTGAATATTTTAAATTTGTCATGTCTCCAAAAATCTCGCCACGATTTACCAATTTTGGGATAATTTCTTATTATGAAGAAATAGGATAACATTACTAAAAAAATAACACCTATTCTATGTTCTATATTGGCTTTTATCAAGAAATACAACAACCGCGTACTCTATTTTAGTCTAGTATATTATTTTTAGCCTCAGTTTGAAAAATAATTTATGAGGATTATGATTTGTTCTGTATTCTGAGTCTAAAGATATTTTTTGCATTTCTCATGAAAAATATAAGAAGAAAGACACTTGTGTGACATGATTTTCAATGACTTCTATCTAATCCTGCATTTTGCGGTTGCGTTTTTGTATTGAAAATACATGTATAATTGTTTGCAATAAATTTATAATTTCATGGTAATAACCAAGTCTTATTACAACAATAATAAAATGTAAGTGTACTCTATTCATTATATGAAGAGGTGGATGACACATCCACCTGTTATGGTTCGTTAAATTATAACAAATTATGAGTAGGTATTAAATATTAATTAAATTTTTTAATACTATTAAATTATGAAGGTCACACAAGAGTAAAATCGTGGCATTACAATTATTTAAATAAAGTGCTGTTTACAATCAATGATAAAAATAAATTAATTGTTTACGTTTCTTTGCAGACTATGTGACACATTTGGGTTATTTAAATTAGTGATGCGACTACTGATAAATAAATATAGTCAGTTAAAAATCGAATCGATAAAATGAATCGGAAATTATATAAGTAAATCTCGTTAAGTTTGTTAGCACCTACTCAAAGCTATAATAATTTGCTGCCAATGTTTCTAGCGTCCGTCGGTCGGCTTTAGATTAAAATGTGTATACAGTCTGTTATACCTTTACGTAAAAATAAGACGAAAATAAATATGTTAAACCTATACATAATCCCGTAATTAAACATCATATCAAAGTCAATGATAAAGAAAATAAATAGTAAATTATTATTCCAATAGATTATTTGTTCTAAAAAATAATAGATTATTGAATAAAACACTGAGTCAATACATTTTTTATATTAATTACTTGGTAAATATTTTTTACATATTTATGTGACATGTAATATGTGAAAAATTGCATTTACTCGTAGGTTATCTGGACAAATTTGCAAATTTTTTATATAGAAAAACTTTGTAAAGTATGACAAGGTTAAGGGACATTTTTTTATTTGTATTATTATCGAAGACACGTCATTATTTACTTCATAATCAGGAAAATTTTCTTACATATAAAATTAATTACCACTGACTACATTAATCATGACCTTGCTTGTTTTTTAAATATCGGTCAAGAACATACACTTTAGGCACAAGTAGTGTAACGTCATACATTATGTTAAAGTCGTTTACACAAATGCACAGACGACAATAAGTAAAATTAATTATGAGGATTGTATACCGCGCAGCTCCAAGACCATTTCCATACAAACATCTTGACAAATTTTAGTATATTATTCATATAGTGAAATACTACGTACCTACGTAGCTTTTCCTTTTTCAATAGTTAGGCACCTCTAATTACGAATTTTGAAAAAAAAAGTAAAGCTGCTTACGTAGTACGAGCCGCGCGGTACACAATCATCCTCATAATATATTTTATTTGTGCATTTGTGCAAACGACTTTAAAATAATGTACTTAGAGTTCTTGATTTCTCCAGGATACCATCATCAGATCCTGACCTGATGACCATGGGAACACCTGGAAAGTACATATCCTTTCAAACAAAAAAAATCCAAATCGGTCCAGGCGGCTTCAAGTAATCGGGGAACATTCATAAAAAAAAACATAAAAGATTCCGGCGAATTGTAAACCTCCTTTTTTGAAGTTCGGTTAAAAATAAGTTAGTATATTTAGAAATAATTTATTTAAAATAATTTATTTAAAATAATTTATTTAAAATTTATTTATTTAAGAGAACAAAATCAAATCTGGTAAGGCAAAATTGATAAGTCTGGGATTAGACTGCAAAATGAAACGAATGATGTTTGGTAATGTTCTTTAGTTTGTTTTATTTTTTTAAGTTTTTTAAAAGTTATATTGATATATGTTACAATAACATAGTAAAGACCATGGTCGTAAAAAATCCCCTCAGACAAAATATCTTTGTTAAGCAATGTTAATTCCGCGCAGTTAACATATCATTATCACATATATAATATCTAGTGCGATTTATCTTGTTGTCTTGCTATGTATTACTATGTAATTCTCATTTACAATTTACGACCAATACAAATATATTATATTGCATTGCACATAATAAAACAAAAATATTGAAAAAATATATAAAACTCAACTGAAAAAACAGAAATGGGAAGAAATATAAATTATACCTATGAGAAAATATTTTACTTGGCCAAGAAAAGCTAAGCACCAATTTTTCTTATACCAGCTTTCCGCCCTAGCTTCGGCCGTGGAGCCGGTATTATCTTTCACCCCTTATTACGGTATTTTAGTTCATACACAAATCAAATACAAAAAGCACTTTCAGTACTCCCCGACTTTTCAAATTTTTCTTTCCCCAAAAATCTTATTCAGACTACTATTACGAACATAAAAATATATATTATATATTTTCTTTAATTGATATAAACTTTTTGTATTCACAGGCTATAGGGTCTATCACCTAGGTATTACAGGCTTGACTTGCCACAGTTGCCACCTTATGGGCAATTCGCTGAATGTGGATATTGTTACGAATAAATAATGACCCCACGCAACAATAATGGCCTTTATGATGTGTAGGTTTTTTTAATACACACTTATATTTTGTGAATGCCTACTTTCCTTTCACTCTGCCAATTTATAACGTTACCTTACTTTTATAAACATTATGATATTTTCAATACCTTCTGAACCGAAACGAGGTGCTAATTTTCTAATACAAGAGTACAAATACTGTGAGAAACATCGTGTGTGGCCTTCTCTTTTTAAAAGTTATTGGCAAGGATTTTTATCCCAACGATTCCAGATAATATAACAGGACCGCATTCACTTGGCCAACGAGGTAATTCTCAGAACTTAGTCATCCAATTTATGTTGGCATCATACGATATTACGTCACAATAGTCCCCACCACGCGATCCATCCGTTCACTAACTTGTCTGCCCTCAATAGAATCAACAATACTTCAATAGGATCGGCTTAACGGGCATTAAGGTATTATAATATGTAGGTACTAAAAATAGCACATAGTGTCAAGGGGTCTGCAAGAGAAGGATTTTGACCTAAAAGTATAGAAATGCTGCATCAGTTATACACAACTCCAAACAATAAGTACTACATAATTTAGTCTCAGAATAGGTCACTGAAATTTTTACAGCGTTCAAAAAATCGTAGAAAATAGCATCGGTGACCGAGTGGTTTTTATACCTAATTAAAAAATATGTACATAATCCGACAAACCACACTTAGAGACTTTTCCATCAAATATATCTCAACAGAACTGGCCACTCGTTATGTATAGCCTCACAAATACCATCAGCTAAAAGAGGAAGACTTGGTCTTCTTAGATTAGCTTAGATTCCTTATTATTTTATGTTTGTCAACAATTTTTTTAGGGTCAGAAAACTAATGGAAACCTTGCTACCAAAAATTAATGAAAACACTATTAAATAATATGTTAGATACTTGTTTTGTCATTATTTCATCACCTTTATGATGAAATCCTAAGAAGAAATCATGTCAATACTATTTTTTTCCTTAAAGAGTTGCTCTTGCATAATATTTTTATATTTCCGATGACATGCATTATGTTCTACTCGACCCTGACAATTCAATGACTAGCACAAATTCTTAATCTGAAGCAATTTAAAATGGTTTCCTTATGACTCTTTCATCTAGTATACTAGTTGGTTCGTAAATGGTTAATGTCTACTAGGCATAGACTATTAAACCTAAGGAGGGGCCATAGACGGGCTCCCTCCCCCTTTCGCCAATTTTTTGCTCTTTGACCAGTTAAACTGATAAGTTACCTTAGGTTTCGTTGGTGTTAGGCTTTGTATCGCGAGAGGTACATAGTGTTTCCAATCATCAATGAAGTCAACCTTCGCCCCCAGCACCCCCCCCCCTTCTTCCCGCCAAAAGTGGCAGAATTTTTTTTTTAGAATTTTCGCTTCACTATATCCGTATAAAAATATATACTGAAGGCATTTAGAGTGGTATAGTAGGTAGGTAGGTAATAATAGGAAATTGGTACTCAGCCTGTTTGACTTATGTATGAATAGAACTCGTTGTGCTATGTTTGATAATACTTATGAAGTGAATGCTTTGTTTTTAAAAGTTTCTCACCACATCTACCTCCTTAGACAATGTACAAAAGCTAGTTATTTTATTCTCTCGGAATGATAAAACATAATATTACATAAAGAAAGTTATAACCGAACTAACACTATTTATAGACTTCGTACTCGTTGTATTAGGAATACAACCCCATTTCACCCCCATAGGGGTTGATTTTCGAAAAATTCTTCCTTTGTGCACCTCTACACCCCCTATGAAATATATCGTCCAATTTTCATATTTATATATTCAGTGGTTTAGGCTGTGCGTTTATGTCAGTCAGTAAGCGACACGACAGTTTTACATATTATTTAGATTGATACAAACTTGAACACTCCGTTGCATTGCACCCCTCCTTAAGGGTTGTTTTGAAAATTCCTAAAACACATTAATTAATTACAACGTTTACATCCGCCGTATAGTTTTTCAAATTTTTTAATTTTGTTTTTTTTTATTTGCACGACTTAGGTAACTTTCCTTGGAAACCGTGTCACCTATAATTGCAACAATTGGCATATAGCCATGAGTAAATAAAGCATTATAGTGCTATTTTACTCAATTACACGTTGTTTATGATTCATTTATGAGTTACAAGACTCAGGGTTCCGTCCCTGCTTCTTTTACAAACATAAGAAACTGATGATGATGTCCTATGCGAAGTCTTCATTCATGTCAAAACGGAGCCACGGATCCACGTGATTTTTTTGAACAGAGATAGTTAAAAAAGGGGGTAAGGTTGAGAACGGAAAAAGATCTTACAGGGATCATAGTAAGTTAAATAATTTTAGAATTTGCTCTTTATTTTATCTAGAAATCTCAAATTTAAAAAAAAAAGTTTATTCACATAATATAAATCTTTTCTACTTTTACTTAAAATCCAAGATGGACGCCAAAATAGTGATATTTTATGAAAAAACGATTTGCCTAGGATCTGCATCTTGTATTTGAGGCACAAAGAGTCACATTTCGAAGTGCTATAAGCGATTTTCAGATTCAGCGATGGCCAAATATCCCTCTTATCCCTTTTATCAACTTGATACATATTTTGCTTCTCATAATTACAACACTGAATTTTTAGCCTGGACTAGACGTAGGATAAGTCATTGGTTTCGCCATGGTTAAAACCTCAATTAAAACGTACTAGGACTTGTAATCTGGTTTTATCGAGTCAAAGGAGCTAAACTACTGGACTAACTCTTGACATATCCTAAATTTAATTTCGTTGCGATGGTGGCAGTAGCGACAATTTATTTAATAGTAAGCGATACTTGATCTAATTTTCCATATCTTAAACATTTGCGAATTTCAAAAAGTGGGGGGGGGGCTAACTTCCCGTATGCTAAAATATTTTACAAAACTGTGATTTTTTTGTGTTTAGTAAAAACTTCATTCTTAGTAGAAAATGTTTTCACATTGTAACCAGAATATAGTACAGCTGAACCTTTCAATTCCTGACATGAAATTAATACCAATTCATAGTTTCAACGAAGAACGTCCGTTAGCATGTTCTGTAAATAAGAACACATTCTTGTAAGTTCTGAGAATTTATGACAGTACATTGAACAGCTAAAAATATTATGAGGTGCGCTACGCGCTGTTTTCATTGATGAGTTATTACTTGAATACTACTTAAATACGGTTATAACTATCTTGAAACTATTAGAGATAAATATATGCTATACCGCGAAATTTATTGTAGATCAAAATCATGTATGAAATATTCTACACAATTCTTTTCTACATCATTTTGTTATATCTCTAACGGATTAGACAACATATGAGTTATAAAAACTCGCTGCGGCTAACTTTTTCCCCGATTTTATTTATTTATACTATTATAATACTCAGCTCCTAAACACGGTAGATACCGATTACCAGTTATTGCTGTAAGTAGGTAGTTAGTTAAAGAAAAATAAATAAATAAATTAGTTCAATAGTTCCAGAGAATATTCCAAACACACATCCAAATTTCCAAACACTTTCGTAATACTTCCTGAAAATCTCAGTCTTCGGGGTAGAGTAGTATATTCTTTGGTCTGTACTCACCAAACACTTGCCTTGTTTCATGCATAATCACTTTGTTATCAAAAACAATAAGTCACGTGGAAATGACAAACAATAGGACTTTATACATACACTCTTTCATCTCCATTCAATAAAGATAGGATTATTATTCACTCTTGGGTTATTTATATACACTTTTGTCAGACACCTTCATATTCCACCAAGAGATCTCTAGGTTTGAACTCCAGTTTTATGACTCTCATCATTACTACTTCACTACATATTATAATACACGCCCCGCCGCGTCTGTCTTGTGTCATTTTCACGCAAAAACTACTGAACGGATTTTGATGCGGTTTTCATCATTAGATAACTAGATTCACCATGAATCAAGTCGGGTAAAAGTTAAAGTTAGTACCAGCACGTTTTCATGGCCTATGGGTATTATTTTTTTTATAAACCGATATTGTACCTGGCGAATTCACTGATTGAATAAAAAAAATTATAAAATAAATGTCCATACTAGTCTCGATATTTCCTGTGTGATTAAAATAATCATACTTATTATAGGTAGCAACAGTCTGTTAACATTTTTATGATAAGATATTTACTTTTAATTATTATTTTAAAATAAAAAAATAATTATTTTCTATTGTATTGAATAGCTACTTATGTGAAGTTAACTACTGTAGCATTTTTAATTAAGCATTGTTACATCAAATAATTATAATTTTAAAATATACACATTATTCTTGTTTATTTGGGGAAGGAAAAGAAATGAAAATATGCTTACAATTATAATCATTGTCTCCTGATATTTGCGTAAAAACCAAAGACATTTAATTATAGGTAGGTAATCTTTTTGGTAAAAACATATGTTTGAAATTTAAAAGGTTTGCCCAAACGAGTCGTTGACCATCGGGTAATGGGACCGTTGCTCTCAGTCATCCTGGAAAGGTGAGTTTATTTATACAACATTTCCTTACCACACAGTTGATAGTTATTATTTTAAATTGAATTGAGCCATATTTTTATTATTTAGAGTTCTTCCAATTTAAAATAATAACTATCAACTGTGTGGTAAGAAAATGTTGTATCACCTTTCCAGGATTAACTGAGATTTGCCATATTGCCTAGATATGCCTTAAAGCGTTCCCTTCGTCCTAAGCACTGACTAAAAGCAAAACAAAAATATTACGATTCAGTCTGAAAATTCAGAACAAACCACTGAATACGCACTGAATAGTATAAAAGCGTCATGTGTCCAAAAAATGCGCGATTTTCCACACCCTAGCCACAATTTACCAATTTTCATACATGCCATGCTCGGCGATTTGCCATCGATCAATACATTTTATATAGCAATAAAAGGATAGAATAATATCTATTAATAAAAAATAATACTTATTCTATGTTGTTATTCATTTTTCTTCTATTGTCTTTTTATCAAGAAATACAACAACGGGGTACTCTATTTTAGTGTAAGTACTACTACTTTTATTTTGTATTTTTGTTTGAATAATATACGATTCTGGTTGTCCACTGATGTCCTAATAAGGATTGTTTCGGTAAATTAATTATTAAGGTACTATTTCCACTAATCAACGCATCCCTTATGACTGTTGCGTAATAATAAATTATTTTAGATATGTTATCATAAATTTTGTAATTATACTTTCATTGACCTAGCAACTAGCACGTGGGCGGTCGTGATAAACACATCATAACATCGTGCTTCAATAAAACTGGCCAAGTGTCAATAGGGTCACATCAGTACCTAGGTACTTGTTTTAGGGTTCCTATTACTAGGACTTCGCTGTTCGTCCGTCCGTCCGTCTGTCACAGGGCTGTATGTTTTGAACCGTAATACACTTTTCACAGAGTTTTAATTTAATGTTAGGTACATCAAAAACAATGATTAACCTGAGTTCCCTTAGTTAGATGATTAATTAATGAGGTAATTGTTTTAAGAAAAGGTACTTACATGCAATACCTTTATTTAAACATTTACAATAAAATTAACAAAACACTTTTATGTAACATTAAAGTTTCTCTTATCGCCTAGAATGTCATAAATGTATATCACGTTTTGCCATAGATCAAATCATAGGCATCATTAATATTAATTGAATACCTAAATGTTAAATCTACATTACGAATGTATAAGAGATTCGTCATCAAATTTAAATTCTTCATCTACAATCATTGTAGACATAGTAAACAAAAAAATATCGGTCCTGAAATGCGCAGGCAAAAATGCCCGAACCAGGCATATGTGGAAGCCAATACACGAATTCTTGCCCGAGCATAACAGAAAACATGACGCAAATCTTGCGCAAATCCATAAGATTTCCCTCTACCAAAATTCGCTCAACGCACCTAAAGAAGTTTTCACTAAACTTTGAAAATATATTTATTGGACAAACAACCAAGCCTGTAGGTATTCCTTCCCCCACAATTCCTCCAAACACCGGGGCTATAACGACTTAATCGCTGAAACTGTCATCAAAATTAATTCAGCCGTAGCGGTGCCAATTTTGGACAAACAACCAGTAAGACAAAAGACGAAATCGAGGAACGGAACATATTATGATTGGTCTCTGCCTACCCTAAAAAAATAATTTAATAATGCTAACAGTCAAAAGACACCTGACAGCAGTTAATTTAATTGACACAATTCTAAAATTAGAACAATATTTAGAATATATTAAGTAACGTAGGCAACCTACTATCTCGTAAGTTTATGTAATAAGATAAAAACACGTGGGTGAGCGACCTTGTCTTGGTGAACTAAGAGAGAAACAACAATGTTGAAACTATATAATGGCTTCCTAGAACTTAATTGAAGGAATATTAAATGGCGAACAGATTTTATAGGGATTCCTTACAATTAAATACATACTAGAATTTGCAAGCGACTGCGCTTACCTACCTACCTATTTAAAAATAAATAACCCTGTTCAACCGTTTCTTCTCGCGCTGTTGGTTACGTTTATATGTTGATTTCGAAAATGACATCATTTTTGGTCAAAATAAATGCATTATTCCTTCAAATAAAATAAATAAAAATTATAATAAATTTCATGATTTTTAGTGTTAATTTAAAAAAATAACCCTTATAATATACCTAATATACAAAAATTAATAAAAAAACCGTACCAAATGACTTTTCCATCTTCATATCTCAACAGAGCTGGCCACTCGTTAGGTATAGCCTCAAAAAATCATCGGCTACTTTGTCTTCCGCTGGGTACCCTGGGGCCGGCAATGGTTCCCGGGAGCTGTAACCCGTGAAGAATGAAAAAAAAATCTGCTGTCACAGGTTTATAACTCTACTAATCCTATGTTTGTTTTTCCTTCTTTCACGTCAAACTGAGCAACGGATCGACGTGGTTTTTCGCACAGATATAGTTAGGGGGCCGGAGCGTGAATATATTTTTATGTGACATTTCAAAATTTTTCAAGGGCGAAGCTGGGGCGAAAAGCTAGTACCTACATAAATAAAGTATAATTTGATAAAAAATAAGTACTTAAAGAAAAAAAACACATCTACTATGGAACCCGAAGTTCATGTCCGACCAACCCGACACGCGCTTGATTAGTTTTATAAATATTTCGTGATAGGTGAGTGTAGACATAAAATTCGCCATGATTAGCATCGGGGGTGTAACTCAGTGGTAGAGTGTCTGCTTCGCATGCTGAAAGTCCTGGGTTCAAATCCCAGCTCCTCCAAAGCTTTTTTTGTTTTTTTTTTATCATAGAATAATAATTATTTTATTTAAAATTATCTACTAACTTTCAGCTATAAGTGAAAGACGGAAAATATTATTTATTCTTAACAGCACCATCTGTTGGTAAGTATAGGTATTACGAATGTAGTTGCATATTTTTATGTTTAAAAGACTACAAGTTCATAGATGGCGCATCTGTAAATAAAGATTACTAATACAAGTATGCCCGTTCAACAATCGTCACGTGCCGTGCACCTGCGCGTCATAGCCCCTGTGTATGACAGGCCAGCAGAGCTACTGGTCGAGACCCTAGTAGGGGGACCGACTGGGTCCCAAGTGCTCGGATAATAGATAGCCACACCACAGGCCACCTTGCCTAAAGAAGACACCGAGGGGTCGTTGCCCCTAGAGACACAGCCGGTGCAAAGAGGTTTTCCTTGGCGCCTCCTGACCCTTCGGCGGTCAGTAAGATCTTGGGAGTTAGCACAGATTTTGACAGCGACACTTTCGTTTCGGTCGAATGGCCTTGAACAGGCCAAAACGTTCATGTCCAACAAGGACCGGCCAGAGATAGCCCGGCGCCGAGAGGTCCGGCCCAACAATGTGCGGGAAAATTCTGTGTACTTGTCTTTGTCCGGCCAAGCAAATTGCTCGGCATTCTTGTGCAGGGCATGCCCGGTCCGGGCTATCTCTGGCCGGTCCTTGTTGGACATGAACGTTTTGGCCTGTTCAAGGCCATTCGACCGAAACGAAAGTGTCGCTGTCAAAATGTATGCTAACTCGGCTTGTGTGGGCCCAAATTCGTTTCGTTCACAAATCATTCAACATCCACGACTCCATATAACTACTTACTCATACCTAACACACCTAACTTTAGTTTCATAATAATTTGTGCGGTATATAATGGTACGGCTGCTAGTAGCACAGCTAGACTAGTAGGATGCGTATTATGAATTCCTACTATATTCCTACTACTATAATAGAGGTACTACTTACAACATAAGGACGCATGTGGTCGGGAAAGATCTTTCTTTCTTTACAATTCCACTGTCCAAGCACAAAAGTCTCGTGCAACGGTGCAACATCAGAAACTGATAAATCTATTTTAAAAAGGGTTGAAAATGTAAAACTCAACTTAAGGGTATTATATTTTATTCAAAATTCAACTAAACGTATAAATTTTATTTATACAGTTATACTTACAATAAAACAAGTATAAGATGGGGATTTGTTATATACATACATATCGGCTGGGATGTGGTGGCTAGTTATTATTTTGCCGCCATCAATACTCCAAAATTGCACTAACAAAATATGGGACCACAAAGATCCCTTAATAATTAACCAAATTATTTGTGATTACAATAACAGATTGTTTTTATTTTTCAAAGTTATTATTGCCATTGTTTATTATTTTATTATTGTGGCCACAAACATTTTATGGTACAACGAGTAAACACGTGTATAATGCAGTCTTAGATTTGCCGCAAGCGCAGCCTGGTGCCTTAATTCTATGGGAAATTGTATCGGCACTGATTGTGGAGAACTGCTAGACTATTGGATACTACTCGAATACAAATTCACTACAATACAATTATGTTTATCTACCTAATTTTATACAGGAGGTAATGGACTCGTACAATAAACCAAAACAAATACGTACACAAAAACACTGTAAGTACCCCATCTGATCTAAAAGTGGAGTAGAAGTAGGAAATTAAGATTATTAAAACTAGAACTAAATAACATTCAAAACTTTGATAACAACATTATTTGAAAATAAAATACTGAAAATTTGGCAATCCATTACACTCCTGAACCTACGTCATACAACTAAGGAATGGTTCTACTACAAATTACTGTATAATTGGAAGAAATTCTTGTAAAAAAGAGGCTTCGCCTATACGAATAACAAGGCCTACCTAACTACGAACTACTGCTATATCTATTTTACTCTCGGAGGGCTAACTAGACGGAAACTAACTAAATGAAGTGTAAAGGCAATATTAAATAATATATCTTACAAAGTTATTTTATTATAACCAACCGCAACGAATAAGTTTAGCCAGCTAGCGTCTTGGGTAGATACAAAGACATTTATGGGTAGATACTATGCCGCAGGACTAAGGCGATTTTTTTTTTTAGATTTTAAATAATATTACTTTTAGACTTTTATTTGATGTTTATATTTAATTTTAAAGATTTTCATATTGTTATGTGTAAGTAGGTATTTATTAACTAAAATTATATGGATATGAAACCAAAAGCAAATTATAAATTACTACCTTATAGCTAAAAGTTTTATCATAATTCATTCGGAATCTATTCTCAAATTCAAACAGACAGAGGGACACAATATATCTTGTACCACCACTTATTTTTTTGGGGACTGAAAATGTAAAATTTTGAGAGAATGTAGAGGTGGTTGGTTATTTTTTTTTATTTTACTGTTATTTCTCCATATATAATTTTTTTAATGTGTATGTCTACTACAGAAATAGAAGTCGAAACTAGGTTAAATTAAAAATCCTAACTCCTTTGAAAGATATATTATTTTTAATTTTACCTTTACACCCTAAAAATTCTAATACATATACTTATTTGACTACAAAGTTAATATTGATTAGTAATGTTCAGCTCTTTCATTGGCATTCGCTGCGTGCCGTCGCCTGAACCTGGAATGCGAGGTATTATATCCTCATATCATCCAAAGGAATCTTGGTGACTTGTTGACAGTTCTAAGACCAGACGAGGCTGCGTCTCCATTTTATCCGTTACCAAGTGTAATCTAGGTGCATGACTAGGGCAGGAATAGGAAACTATCTTTCCATGATGCTAAATCTACATGATTCTAGATAAGGAAAGGACGGGAAGGGTAAAATTGTTGATAGTTAAAGTGAGTCCAATCTGGTGCGTTGTACAGCCAATAGAGCTGATTGCTGCTGCAGACTTCTTCTCAGGCCTTCTAATGTCTGGAGTACCTGAAAAAGTCATAAAGAAATTTAGTGAAAATTATATATCAGAAGTCACAGGCAAACATCGGTTTACTTTTTTACCACTGTTTGGTACGAAATCTTGAAAATTAATTTTCTTTGGGAAAGTAAGTATCCATTTTTTATTGCCGCGTTCTGTGTCTTTGAATCTTCTTTCCTGTTTTCTATGCTCGCTAGAGTAGAATTCACGAATGATCCTGATTCGTCGCTCTACCTTAAACCCCCTTCAAGGTTTGGCAGCTAGACTAGAACTAGTTGATTCTAATTGTATTATAATCAGATTGAGATTCTAATAAATATTATGCACTGAAAAGTGTGCTTTCCGAAAGCAAATGCACAAGTCACTATAAAAAAAATACACCAATTGCTTTAAGTGTGCCTATAAAATTTTAAGAGTTCTTGTTTTCTCCAGGATCCTATCATCAAATCCTGACCTGATGACCATGGAACCACCTGGAAAGTATACCTATTCAAACAAAAAAAAATCCAAAATAAAATCGGTCCAGGCATCTTCAAGTAATCGGGGAACATACATAAAAAAAAAAGATTCCAACGAATTGAGAACCTCCTCCTTTTTTGAAGTCGGTTAATAAGACCTGCCCCCGTATAACGTATCTCAGTTACTAACAAAAATCCAAGGTTACCATACACAGATTAGTAAATATAACAGGTACCGTGCAATCTCGCTCTTCTCTGTTTATCGCACACTACTAATCTGTGGATGGTAACCTTGGCTTTTTGTTAGTAACTTGGCCACGTTGATCCAAATGTATCCATTTCCATGCATAGTGTTTGATACATTTCTGGCGTTTACCTCCCTGATCCGAACATTAAAAATAGTAGTTTTTCAGTACCTATGTTATTTTAAGTTATAAAAGTCCGCTTACCTCATCACGAGCATACATTTTCCTCTTAGGCGGTTCAGAATGAGGTCTATCAGAATGCTGTGATTGTATCGACATGCGCGAAACTGCCGTCTGTATCGGAGCTGCCAATGGAGATCTACGAGCTACGGGTGACAACCTCCTTGGTGGCTCCGGGGAGTTCGCTCTCATGAAGTTTGTAATATGAGTACGTTCGGGGCTACGTCTGTATAAAAAAACAATCGTAAAGAATAGAATTAAGAAAAGTAGTTCACGCTGGTTTGGACACGTTGAAAGAATAAAGGATGAAATATTGACTAAAAAGGTTTATATGGCTGAAGTCTTCCTTTTGTGGTCGCAGGCTGAAGTGAAAGGAAATGCTGGCAGAGGACGACCTAGGTGTAGTTTTATTGAACAAGTTATTGATGGATAGGTACACATAATCGACGAGTATTATAAAAAGTTATGATGAATATAAATGAAGCGAAAGAGGTATGTCAGGATCGTAACAAAGTACATTCGATTGTCTCTGATTATACCCCCCCCCCCAGCGGTGTCACAGGCAAAGATGTCGTTTTAATACATGATAAAAATTAAGACAAAATTAGGAGAATATTTCGTTTTCGTTTCGATATCTGTTTTGCCGCCACCTTGAAAATGCCGCCCTTGTGCGGTGCACGCCCGTACCCGGCGGGCCTGTCTGCCTACCCCTCTTGGGATAAAAGGAGTGATTATAAATATGGGATCATATTCGGAAGAAAACATGAAACTTTCACCCCTCCCATTTTGATATGATATCCTTTAAAATAAAACAGAAAAACTTGATATGATGGCACCGCAGCTTGTGTAATGTGAGTAATATTGTATCGCTCGGTACAAAGAAGATAAAGATCTGTTCAATATTATATATGTTTGTACTGATGATCGTAGGTTCCTAATGAATTGTCTAGATTAGTGAATTTGGGAAGTAAGTTGTTTTTAATTTGGCACCAACCGTCTTCAAATTCTACGACGAAATATTTATTATTTCTTACTTTTCAGTGCAAATTTTGAAGGCGGTACACTTTTTTCTAAAAGTTAATTTATTTTTCCCTTTTAAGTGATTTTGCTGCCCTGAGAGACAAATAATAACGCAAATAAAAAAAATTAATGGAATAATAAAAAATAAAAACTGCTGTGGATGTGATTTGAACCATTTGCATACTGAGCTGCACCACTTTAGCCGTTAGACCACCGTAGATACAAAAATTGACAACTTCGTGTCAATAGCAAAGGCTTTTCTCTGATACATACTTTTCAGCCGTAAACAGAGACAAATTACTGAATTTCTGAAAAACTACTGAACCGATTTTCGTTATATATCTGTGAGATAATGTCGAGAAATTATTATATCCTTAAAAAAATAAGTCGTCAAAATCGGTACATATTTCATCGAGATACTGATAAAAAGTCAGTTTTTTCAAAATTACTGAAAAACTAATGAACCAATTTTTATGACATAAAAATGAAACCAATCCGGAAGATAAACGACGAAGTTATCCGCGAACACACATAAAAAAATATATATATAAACGGCCGAATTGAGAACGTCTTTTTTTTTTTAAGTCGTAAAAATCACAAACTATTTCATTTCATTTAGCACAAGTGATATCGATGGGGACTTCCGACTTTGAGGATTTAGTCTTGTTTGTAGCTTCTAGACTACTCAGTTAGTAGCTACTAACAAATTTCTAGTCGTTTTGTTTAATACGCAGCGCCTAACAATTAAGTAAGTGGCTGCGCTAAAAAATACGAATCGTGAAAAAACACTCTAATGTAAGCGCACTACATTTTGTATTATACTGCGATACAATACAAGTGCCGGCGAGAGTTACAAAACGTGCACTACCATCTGTTGGTGAATGTCGGCTACTCATTATAGATTCTCTTAAACGCCAATAGATGGCGACAACTGTAACTCGAGTAATTTTTTTCTTTTCTTTCTTCACGGGTTACCTTACAACTCCCGGGAACCGTTGCCGGCCCCAAGGTACCAAGCGGAAGATTTCCTCATTTAGCCGATTTTTTTGAGGCTATGTCTAACGTGTGGCCAGCTCTGTTATGGAAAAGCCTCTTTGTACGGTTTGTCTGATAATGTAAATAGATTTTTTTTATTATAAAATCCCATTGGTACATTTTATAGATTACCTAACTTGTTATTTTAAAACGGGTTATTTTTAATTATACTTGAATTTGATATTGAAAATTCAAAATAATAATAATTTTATGATTTTGTAATTGGTCAAAAATAATATTATTCGTATTATTTCGAATTTTCAATAAGCTACAAATAAACGCGATGTATATAATTGAAGGGTAATGGCATAACAGCGCTTTAAAAAAAAAAAGAACTTTGTGCTATGAATGAACTATGAAAGAGAAAACGGGGCAAATTTTAACCACCGATATTTCCTATTCAATTTCCTAGTGTAGTATTATTAAGCTTTAAACAGTTTTTGACATCATTAGCTCTAAAAAAGCACGTTTGTGGACTCAAATTATGCCAACTGTTGAATGAAGAGTCACGCATCGACCACAAAATTGCTTGCATTATGTAAACTATATATAACGCCGTCAGTTACTATAACAATGGTTCATGCTGCGTTTGGAATGGTTGACTTTTCACAGTGTTAATCAGCTGGTAGACCAGCCTCTTAGAACGGCTCTCATTACGCCTGTGAAAGGAGTGACACATCTAGGGCGACCTGTTCTATTTAATATAGACAACTGGCAAAAAGCAGATACTGTTACTGGTGTCTCTAGCTACACCGCAAGATATAAAGGTCGTGGCAATGTGAGTGTGTAAGAGGATGTATTTAGTAGTATATCTACCCACCTGGGTGCCTCCACTTCAGTAGCTCTCAGTTCTCTCACTCTTGGATTGTGCGGTGGTTCCAATGGCGCCCTAGAGACAGTTACTAGCAGTTTCTCAGCCTCTCTTATAAGTTCCCTGTATTTACGTTCAGCCTCTCTGTCAGCTTCCAATAGTGGGTCACGCTCTTTAGGTGCCGTTGGTACTGGGGCGTGGTTACGACGACGAGCTCGAGGTGGAGTTGCTCCTGAAATTTCATGGACAAAATGTTTTTGTAGGACTATTTTTGATCTCGATAGATTGTCTCAAAAAGTATCATCATCTTAATTGCGAAATAGTAGTCTAAAATAAAAATAAAATAAAAATAAATTTATTTCTCTCACTTCAATTAAAACTTATATAATGACACTTAAAAGTATTTACTAGGTGAGAGCTGGTGCCTGTAGTAGGACAAAAAGCCTGTATCTCAGGCCACCAGGCTCCCTCTCCGGTCTGCAATACGAAGTCATACATATAAGCTAATGACATAGATTAAATAATAATTACTAATGATTACAAAAACTAGGTTACATATATATGGTTAGATTAACAAATAAATGTGAAATTTGTGAAAATTGTTTCCAAATAAATTCTGCTATAGGGTCTTATACAATCACAATGTCACTATACTACACTGATTAGTGACTCTGTTTCATAATAAGTTCTGTTTTGCAGCCACTCCACCACCAAACGTCTACAGTTATGATAATTTAAATTATATATATTAATATCTTTATTAGTCAAGTTATATAAATTAAAACCAAGAAAGCAGAACTGACGCTGAGCAAATGCTGTACTGAACCTTATAGATGGAGATATTAGTAAAGGAGTTCTTCTAAACAAGTTAGTTGTGGGATTATACACTAGTTGGGAGTGCTTCTTAAGTATGGTGTTTAATATAAAGAGCTGGCGCACAGTTAATACTTTGTACCTGTTGTACAGTTCTAAAGTGGGAAAGCAGAAAGGAAGAGATGCCCCAACCTTGAGAACTGCCCTTTGATCTCTCTCCAGTGGAAGCAGATGCGTTTTAGCAGCACCACCCCACACTGTGATGCAGTACGTAAGCAGTGACTGACACAGTGCAAAATATAGTCTTAGTTATATTTGTGTCCGCCACATGTCTGAGGGTTTTAAAGACAAAGATAAGCTTACGGACCGTACAAGTTAAAAGTCTTATGTGCTCCTTGAAATTGAGTCTCTCATCCAAGACCACGCCCAATGCTTTGTGTATAGAGGGACAGTTGCAACAAGAATTTATTGGGACAATACAAGAATGAGCAACAATATTAGCAGATGATGAAAGCAGTCTATGATACGGGATCATAATAAAGGTAATTAAAACACAACTGGAATTTTAATAGCATCCACGAGTGTTTTAATTCCAAGTTATGTGCCCGTTAATACACTACTTTATCTAATCCCATGCAATAGGTATTTTAAATAATTGACCAATTTCTTAATCGACAAATTGGCGGCAAACCGCGGTTACCTACTGCGCATGCGCGTTAACTGACAAGTGACTCGCACATGCGCGTGTCTATATTTTAATAGAGTTTAATGTGGCTGTATAAGACAGTATCCTGTACCCTTTCTGTATTTAAAAAAAAACAAAATATTACGATATCATTTTTGTATGAAAACTTCGGTACAGTATCGAAGTTTGACATATTACAGACTACAGACGCGTGTATATAAAACATATCATTATGAAGTATAATTCGATTTTGTATTAAAGACTTTACGATATAAGAGTAGATAAACATGTATTATGTGATGTATTTTTAGGTTTTTATGCAGTTATTTCTAGTAGCAGTTGCACCGGCTTATGGTCAATCGTAAATTTCTTTAAAATATTTTATTTAAATAGGTGTATGTGTATAGACATTTTTACAGTCCGTTCACGCCTGTGCAAAGTAGAACATGTCTAATTTATAAGGAAACCATGAACCAAAACTACAGAGAAGGCGTGGCGTAAAATATTGAAAAAAAATTTAATGGATAACAAAACATACTATTACCGGCAGATCTTGGCGGTCTTCGCGGAGGTCTTCGTCTCCTAGCACGCCGCCTACTTGGTGAAGCATAGATATCATCAGGTTCATCTTCATCACCACCGTCCAAGCCTGTATCACCATCAGAGTCGATGTCAGCGTCAGATAAAATTGCAGTTTCCCTGCCTCGTACGCGACCACGAAACACTCGTGATTCTTCGTCACTTGAAACTCCACCTCGGTAATGTGCTGGAGACCTGAAATAATTGACATTAATTATTTATTTTTATTCTCATTCATTGAAGTCTGTGCTGTGTGTTGTATTCAAAGAGATTACTACCTATAATTGTCTTTGGTTGTATTAATATCAACAGAAATCGTTAGATTAAAGGAGGAAGACTTTGTCTTTCGCTGGGTACTGAGGTCGGTAACACGTACGATTCCGGGAGCGTATACGACAACCCGTGACGTTGTAAAAAATCGGTGGATAGTTTTTGCCAATCTGTTAGTTCTGATTTTTTACAGAAAACTAAACAACATGCCTCGTCAAAATAAGTTGGTGATCTCTTACGATTAGTCGACGCTTTCAAAAGGAAGTGTGTATTTGAAGAATAATTTTATTTTGTGTATTTATAACGTTAAATCACATAAAATTAGGTATATTTATCCAAAATAATAATAGGTCCACAAAATGTTTACTATATAATTTTTCGGGAGGGTTTTCGATTTCGGGGGGAACGGGGGTTGAAGCCCCAAGGAAGAGATACTGCCATGAGCTATGATGCCAAAGACAGACATAGACTTCAACTTATCACCCCTCTTATTTCGTCGGGGGTTTAAAAAAGCTTAAAACCACCAGCGAATATTAAAGTATTTTAAATATTGACTCCTAATTTCCGAGTTTTAAAAGCAAAAAAAGAAAAGGGGACCAAGCCCATGATAAGATCACTTCCCTCTGACTTACCTTCTAGGTGAAGTTTTCACTACATATGAATCTAATGAATACGGCGCGTGGTGTAATTGCGGTGGTGGTCCTTGTGGCACATATTGTCGGCGACGTTGACCTGGTGGGGACCCTGTGGTACCTAGCCACGGGTTGGTACGAATCCGACATCTTGGCCGCGGAGACGGTGTGGCACATATAACTTCTGGCACACATTTTCGTACATTGGCATTTGTTCGGCGCTGAAAATATTTATTAATTTTATTTCAAAAGGTTATTGAAGTTGTATGTGTCTAAGTATAAATTGTATTATACCGATTACCCTTGGTCTCTTCAAAGGACTATCACAGGGACCACGAGGACCTCAAAAATTATAATATTCAAATTACAGGTACCTACTATCAAGAGCATTTGTGGATATACACTTGAAAAATGTTTCACTCAACACTTTACTGCATTTCCTTATTCATTCAGATTTTATCAGAATAAAAAGAGAGAAATATTGTTTTCAATACTTATTTTAAAAATATTATTTATTTACTTTCAATGCTCAATCTAAATAATTAATGACCTTATGGTTGATTTAGGGTTCCGTCATTGTTAAAATCTGGCAATGGAAAAAATAAGTCAGTTGAGATTTGATAATGATTGGTTATGGTTAACAATTGGCATGTCATTGAACTTTTATGCGATTGGTGGCATTAGAAAGAAAACAAAGTCAAAAGTTTAAAGTACAAGCGAATATAGTATTTGAGGTGTCCTTCCAATCCTGCACTTGATAGTACATCTAAAGAATCACATATGTAATGATGATGATGAATATTATGGAAACTTGTAAGACCTCGGAAACAACGGCTCTAACGATTTGGATGAAATTTTGTATTTAGATAATGTTTTACTTTCCAAGTTTGTCCTGATAGGCGTCATCCCAGAAATGTCTTCACACAAAAATAAAATAAAAGACACCGAGCAAAGCAAAATAAAAATGGGCAAATAGCGCGAAATCTGCAGTTATAGGACGCGAATTATAACTTGACCTATGCGCAGAACACATTTTTTTTTTTTTTCCAGCTGCTATTACTTTCTACTTTACCTATATATACAAAACAATATAATATTTTTTTATTTTTTAACACATCTGTAAATGTAACAAGTGTAAACCGCCATTTTAGGTCATGTCCGGTCCGGGGACTGTACATACAGGTTCATAATTTATTATACCGATAGGCGCACTTTATAACATTAGTCAGTTCTGAGTTCAGTGCATTAGTTTTTGCCTATAAGTTGTTAAAATCGTTTACATGAACGAGTTTAACAAAACTAACGCTATTTCTTCTTCTCTGTAGCCCTTTTTAAAGTAAAAGGGCATTACAAAAATTGCGCTCGATTTCCTAACGGCAGCCGGGCGCGGTTTTTTTGTAGTAAACTACGGGTGTCAGCATCAGTACTCTCACTTTACGATCACTGCGCACTATGCTCCCCAAGACAAGGAAGTCAACATGTACAAATTCCTATCAAATAATATACCTGACGCTTGAAAGCGAACAGTTGCGAGATATACATAACTTGTAGCGACATCTAGTGGCGGAGTTTTGAAACTAGAAAGGAAATGGTTCTTACAATGTAGATAGAGGTATGTAATTTTCCGATAGATGGAACAAAATATAATTACTCATTTTCCTAGTTTGTGATGCATGTCGAGTGGCGTGCACATAGCGTGGCATTCAATGTATTAAAAATTCAAATATCGAATGGCAGATAAAGATAAAAATGTACTATCTGAATTAAAAAACCGGTCAAGTGCGCGCACGAAGGGTTCCGTAGCATTATCTATAAAAAAGGGGGGAAAAAAAAAAAAAAACACGTTTGTTAGAAAATTTCAACTGTCTAACTATCACGGTTCATGAGATACAGCCAGGTGACAGACAGACAGACAAACGGACGGACAGCGGAGTCTTAGTTATAGGGATTCCGTTTTTAGTGTGATATCAGTGATATCAAGTGTTTTTTTTACTTGTCATATTTGGTAAACAAACAGCATGTACTTTAACCGACTTCAAAAAAAGGAGGAGGAGATTACTTGAAGACCGATTTGGATTATTTTTTTTTTGTTTGAAAGAGTATACTTCCCAGGTGGTCCCATTGTCATCAGGTCAGGATCTGATGATGGGATCCTGGAGAAATCGAGAACTCTTCAAATTTTATAGGCATGCACTTGAAACGATTTGGGGTTTTTTATTTTCGGAAAGCACACTTTTTGAAATGAGTACACTTTTTTTTAAAGGCTAATTATTATCTAAGTAGTCATTTAAAATTCTTAAAAGACGTTATATTAACAATTTTACATAAAAAATATCATTTTTAACCTATTTTATTTAACCCATTTGTGGAACTAAAGTTAGAAAAAAAAATGAAAAAAAAAAGTTAAAAAGTTAAAAAATGTACAATAAAAGACATGCCAAGTTTGTTTACTAAATAAGACAAGTCAAAAAATACACTTTACCAAAATCGAAGTAAGTACCTATACCAAGGAGCAGGCCAGCTAGTGTAATGAATGAATGAAGCCATTGCGAAATAATAAAATAGTTTATTGTAGATAAATCTCCTTACGCTAATAGAGACCTTGGCTGGTTCGTGGTAAAGATGAGTAGTTGGGGGAGTCGGCGGCGGCGGCGGGGCTACAAGAGGCGCCGCGAGAGACGTTGGCGGAGCACCCGGGGACGTCCCATCAGTAGAATATCCAGTACTGTACGCACTCTCAGGCGATGACAAATGTGGAGGAGGTGGGCCAGGAACTGCTGAAGTGGTGGTCACAGGAGACACTCTTGGAGCTTTCTGTTTTCTTCGTCGAGCTTTCCCCAGTTGAGCTTCCATCCATGATTTTAGCCTCGCGCCGAGCATGCCGAGGCCAGCAACTGGAATGAGGAATGATGAATTAGGTACGAAATCAATCATTACCATGCGTGGTGATGTTTTTGACGAATCCTCAGGAACTATACTATGCTAGGTGAACTTATTTCTGAGTATTTGAAGATGTATCAGATATGTCTGCACAATGTGGGTAATCTTCTGAAAATTTTGAAAGGAAATATTAACAGTCACAAGTACTTTTTTAAATAAGCTCGAGCTAAATTCTGGAAAAGTTTATATTATTGAAGTTGGTAGGTAGGTAAGTATTTACCCCTACTTTTTTAAATTAAAAGGATTGTATTGCCATCACAATAATTAACATACTAAACAGAAAGTCTCTATTGTGTAGGTAATGTATTGTAAATTGTGTGTATGAAAATGAAATCATAATTCCTGTTATATATGTTGAGTTGCGTAAATATTCATTACGTGGTGTGACCTAATTACAGATAGCGACCGTAACAAAGTAAATTGGGAAATTAATGAGCGAACGTTAAAATACATTAATGAATTTGAAAGAGATTTTACAAAGGAAAAATTTAAATATTTTGTAATTTTATTGTGTTGTGGCATCCCGAGCATTGAACAGAATATTATGCCACGGTCATTTACGTAAATATATATTAATGATTCAGAAATTTTTTGTAGGTATCAAATATCCCCCTTAATACTGTATCAAAGTTAATGTTTGATACGCCATTTTAAAGATTATTTTTCCCTCTAATGACGAAAAATAAACAAACAATTGAAAATTAAACGTTTCTTTTCTAAATTAGACTAATTTATTTATTTGAGATCAGTTGAACTCGTTAGCGAATCTTCACTTCCATATTCCACCGCGTTGGATTCTTTATTCACATTCAATTCACACATTGCTACCCAAAATTTAAATCAAATTATTTATCTGATTTTGATTGACTCTTTAAAATTTTCAGCAAACATTTGCATAAATGTAGGAAGATCAATTTGATATTTACGCATCTTTGAAACTTGTATCGAACTCGGAAATGACAGAATATGACACATTTCAGAAATCATTTTAATCAAAACAATAACAATGAATCCGAATATTCGTTCGCTGTGATTGAGGCGTCAAGGTACAACATAAGAACAAAAAGGGGCAAGTGTCAGTCCCACCTTACAAAAGCTACGAGGTACATGTAGGAACAAAAGTGATGAAACATCATAAAATGTTTTATCGTAGAGCTGTCATTCGGTTTCAAAGAAAACACAATCTCGCCGTTAACGAGGGGACAGAATTTTAAATGAAGAACGTTTACTGCCTTCTTTACTCACACATACTCTTTTTAGAGATCCGTAGGTACCCTGTTTTTGTCAGAGGAGCTACGAAATTGCAAAATAGATAATATTCACATACTTGTGTAAAAGTTCTGTCCTGAAAATCCACCATAATCTTTGAAAAAAGCAAACCATTGTGATTTCTATTTTATATTTTAAAGGCCTTCTTCCAGAGCTACGTTTAATATAAAAATATTTCATATCTCCAAAGCTTATCCCTTCCTACAGATAAATCAAAATAACCAGGACTTTCGCCCTCTGTGAACAGATATTTTTAAATTGTTGTGACAATAAATTAACTAAAGTGTCTTTGTTTTCAAAATTAATACCTTTAATGTGGAATATTATATACCTTTTTAGAATTATCTTTATTTTTATTATTACAAGGTCCCAGCGGAACAACAAGTCTCGATCCCTCTTTTAGCCGATGGTAATTGTGTAAAATATTTAATTTTTTTTCAAAGTAATTTATAAGTATCTATATAAAACCGTCATGTCGCTGACAGACTGACAATCAACGCACAGCCTACACCACTGAAAATATGACAATTGGAAGGTATAGAATGGATTTTTGGAAAATCAACCCCCAATGGGGTGTAAACGTTGTATCGCTAATACAACGCGTACGAAGTCGCTGGCAACTGCTAGCAGTGCCCTAACTCCTTTAGTGTCGTATTTCAAGAAAGCGCACCTCGATCGTAAAACAAGGGCACGTCTCGACACCCTCTTCATTTCCATCAAAGAAAACGCTAAAATAATGCTATGGAAAGTTTATGGAAGACGATAACAGTAGGTTATAGTCTCGTAACGCGATAGAATCACTCTTTTACTTTCGTAATTCTGATTCTACGTAAGCAGAGTTTCTTTTTTATTACACTAAGTTTTGAATGTAGAGGTGAAAATTTTTATACCTGACTTACATTTGTCACAGATACAAATAAAACACTTATTTACGCATACGATTTCATATGCATATAATTAAGAATATTAGCACAATTGGGACATTCAATATTTCCTAGATTAGAAAACCCCCGAGTTGGTGAACAATTGGGTATCCTGCTAATTCTAGATGATGCTGCAGTATCAGGTCAAGGTTACCATGTTATTGTAATATCATTGAAGTCACGGATACTAAATTTCGAATCTATCAGACCAGTGGAAGTTGTTCACATCCCTTTAACAACTAAAAAAGAGCTGATGATCTTCAAACGGCTAAACAGTTTTTTTTTAATCATAGCTAAGAACGCTCTCAATCAAGTCACCTTTCAAAAACCGTTCATCCGTTATAACACCCCTCTTCTGGCATTCGGGGGTTAATAAAGGTGTAGTTTTATTTACAATTCCATCCCCTAAATCTTGGTAATTAAAGCTGCAACACAACATTGAATGCGACATTTTCTGTATAATTTTAAGTAGCTTACCTACATAAGTATATGCCAATACACTAGACTACAAAAACAGCTGTGCGCATGCTACGCGCATTCGTAGAGCGCGTTGTAATCCGTCGTGATGGTTGTTTTTTTTTTGGGGCGAACAGGGTTAGAATTCCAAAAACCTCACTAACTTAATTTACTCGTTGTTTATATTAAATTATAAATAAATGCAACATATTCTATAGCTATTATAACTCAATATTCAAATAGTAATAAATCAAATTAACTCATTCCTTTGAAATGTTAACGCGGTCTTCCCGTGTCTAGTTCCCCTTACATAGCAACATTATCTTATTTGTACTGAAGAGCTAGGGTTACGGCTTAAAGAAAACTCCACCCTCCGTTAACATAAACTTAATCTTGGTGGAATAACTAATGTGAATAATTTATCGTTTTCTAGAGGTATACAAACGAGAGGTATCTTGGGACCAATTTCATGCTGTTTTTTACATAAGATAAGCAATGTCATTAAAAAAGGTCAAACAAAAGGTACAAAAAGTACTATGGATATAGATGAAGTAACAGAAGTATCATCATATCAAATCATAGCATACTATCTACTCTAACGAATTAATGTATATTGTATAACATTAACTTACCTTAGATTAATTTCCGGAAACTTTGACGGGATATACAGGGCATTATAGGTTGGAAAAAAATATTTTTTTTTGATATTACAAACTACCTACATCATTGGAATTGATAAAAAATCTAATCACCACTTCTCTCCATCCTTACATAATTTACACACTAAAGTGTATTTTTTGCATGTCTTTTTATTGTAATTTGTTTAAAAAATATTATTATTAGTTCTGCAAATGTACTTAAGGCCCTCACTGCTTGTGCAAAAAAATCAGTAGAGGGGGTGAGGCGGAGTGATGCAAGCTTCGATTTGCGGGGAGATGCGGCGCGCCTACTATGAACATACCGAGACCGCGACATCACAATCTAGGAACATAGGAATAATCGGACTGAAATAATTAATTTTCGTTTTGCCAGCGACTTAGCATGTATGAGTTTTAACTGTGCCTAATAATAGTAATGTTTTACATCCAATGCGTAAGTGTGGTCTTTTAAAAATTTTAAATGACAACTTTTAAAAAAAACCGGCCAAGTGCGAGTCGGACTCGCGCACGAAGGGTTCCGTACCATTATCTATAAAATCGGCAAAAAAAAAAAAAAAAAAAAAAAAAAAAAAAAACACGTTTGTTGTATGGGAGCCCCCTTAAATTATAATTTTATTTTAATTTAATTATTTATTTTTAAATTGAATATATAACTAAATATTATGTGAATATTTCAAGCGTCTACCTGTTACCGTTATCAATATCGAGCAAAAACGAGCAAAAAAATCACGTTTGTTGTATGGGAGCCCTGGGGAGCCCCCTTAAATATTTATTTTATTCTGTTATTTAGTATCTATTTGTTGTTATAGCGGCAACAGAAATACATCATCTGTGAAAATTTCAACTGTCTAACTATCACGGTTCATGAGATACAGCCTGGTGACAGACAGACGGACGGACGGACAGCGGTCGAGCCTTAGTAATAGGGTTTCCGTTTTTACTCTTTGAGTACGGAACCCTAAAAAGACATGCAAAGTTTGTTTACCAAATAAGATAAGTCAAAACTTTAGTGTGTAACTTAATTGTAAGGATCGAGAGAAGTGGTAATTCGATCTTTTTATTTTTCGATTTTTTTTTGCAACGTATATTGTATATCCCGTCAAAGTTTTTGGAAATAGAATACCTTATATTAATCTAGGGTAAGTACCTAGGTATAAATTCATCCGTTAGGGTAGGTATGGTATGATTAGTTATTTGTACAATAAGTGAGCAAAGTTATTTTTGCTGCGAGTGCTGACTTTAAATCACGAACTAGCGAAGTAGGCTAGAATTGAATCACGAGCGTAGCAAGTGACAATTTCCTTGAAATTACTCGGCGCTGAAAATAATTAACTATGCGATGGTTCGTTCAGAAACTCATTTTGGCCTAGCACAAAATGCTGTATGTTATTTATTGAAATTTAAGTTTATAAAGCCGATTTTACGTTCGCCGATAAAGACTCAATATTTAAAATAAATAATCGCGTTTTCGAACGCAATATCTAAATAAGAAACAAACTTATAAAACGAAATGGCGGGTATCAATTTTTTTCAGCATTTGGTCGTTTTCGGCTTGGGGATAAGAGGTGAAAACGAAATTGTTGTAATATAAAGCAAACTTTTTGAATTGGATTGTAAACGTGATTGAGTTTAATGTGTCGACACGTCAGTACGGTCGGGAAATAAATAGCTTGAGAAAAGACGAATGGGGGTGACTTAGATATCGCCGCGGGGGTGAGGGGTGTAAAGTTAGAGGATTCAGCTAATATTAGCAATCCATTACCGATAGCGTACGGATTTACAGATGCGGTTAGGGGCTCAACAAGTATTGATAGACTTTGCACCCTTGCGTAACGGTACATTGGTTGAATTTAAGGATTTTACGCAAATTTACCATTTTATTGACTGTTAAAATAAAAGTGAAAGTAGGTAGGCATGGACGTAAAAAAGGAGAGGACGGATCGCCGCTAAGACAAAAGTGAAGCAACCAAGTTATGCCAGTTTCATTGTAAATACGAGCCTCACGCACACATTCTCATTCGGTTATGCTGATCAGCCGCCATTAAGAAAATAAAAAACAATGCCGTCTTGTGTAGTAAAATTATGCAAAAACAACTCCATTACTCATAAAAAATCTCAAACAATCACATTTCATAGGTAAGTTAGTAATTTACCAGTTATTCTACATTTTAAATATATATTAGAGATAAATAAAATCGGTAGCACACATGCACGCTTGGTGCTTCACTTTTGTCTTAGCGGCGATCCGTCCTCTACTTTTTTACGTCCATGTAGATAGGTATAATTCTACTTCTTCTTCTTCTTCTTTTTTTCAATATGGCGGTTCCACCAATATTAATCGGTGATTTCGCCAATGTCAAGTAGTATAGCCGTTTACGGTGATTATAGCCAATAAATCGGTATGTATGATAATCCCGCCGACCGCGATATGTCTTATTAATCACTGATTAATCACAACCATCGCAGCGCGGGCGGGATTAAACTGGATTCCCCAACACGTCTCCGCGGGAGCGTGTGCTATCCACCAAGGCGTGTCGTGGAATCCGGTATAATTCTAAATTTACTTTAAAATTTAATTTTCATAAAAGATCCGAAGATGTCAAGTGATTGAAAGTGAATGAAAAGTACACAATTGAAGCAAAAATTAATAGGAATCTTTATTTTCAGCGAGGTCACAACTAAAAATGATTTTATCTTTTAGAACTCATACATCAATACCTTTGAGTATTTAAGACTCGATCAATACATCGACGACATACTCGCAGTTTTTTTTTCTTCACGGTCTACAGTTTGATAAAAATGTTAAAAGTGACACAATCGCCGAGCTTGTATGAAAGGTATGATAAATCTAAAAGAAGCGAAAGAGGTATGTCAGGATCGTAGCAAATGGCATTCGATTGCTTCTGCCTACACCTCTTGGGATAAAAAGCATGATGATTTATGGATTGATTTATAAAATATTAAACTTATGTCAAAATATATTTTATTTGCACCGGCACAATAGATATGTGTGCTCGTGTGGAACTATAACTATTCATAACATCACTAATGCACTTACTGTGTATGGACTGAAATACAGAAAACTACGCCGTTTTCAGAAATCGCCAACTTCTAAAGTTGGAAATGCAGCCAGTATTCTTGCCACTATTCCACGCGGACCTGGTTTATTTAGTTATTTTTAATCTTTAGATTTGATTTAAGGTTTTTTATTAATAAATAAAAAACTTCTAAATGTTTTGATTTTCGTATTTCTCATGAAGTAGACAGAAGTCGCGTAATAATTAAATATAGTAGAAAAACATTCACGACTCTACATCCTAGATATTAAATTTTTTTTTCGAATCATCCAGGAAATCACATAATATTATATTTTGCTAAAACCCGTGTTAAAACTTGGTCGGTAAGCTATAATTAGCAAATCATGCATTCATTTATTCATAAACTCTCCCTTGGTTTTACGGGAATGGAAACTGGAAAAAGCGCAGACAAATGTACCCGCTGATTGTTTGCCATTTTCAGTACGTCCCGACTCAAACTACGTTGTAGGAAGGAAAAAAATGGCGAATAATAAGAATGGAAAGCTGTAAGAGATGTGATGTTTCTTATCTTTTGTATCTGTGGATTCCATTTTCTTTTATCATCAACACACTTCTTTGGTAAATTCGTTTCGTTCAATAGAATGTGTTTTCAATCAATGTTTAAGTTCCTTCCATTGTGCCGACTTTCAATTATATAATTTGTTCTCTCAGTATTATTTCGTAGACATTATACTAACTTCGACAATTTCGACGATCTGAACGATCTTATATGGGTTCCTTGTTTTACTACGGAAAAATATTTCGAACTGGCGCTAACCTTTCCCCCAACTTGATTGACTAATAATACTCGACTAATACTGTTATTGCTCAGTTTCTAGTTTCTACACATGACAGCTATACTCGTTAACCTACCTCATGGATCAATCCATCTAACCGTGAAAACCGCAGCAAAATGCGTTGAATATAGTTTTAGAGTGAATTTTGCACAAACAGACAGGCGCGGGCATTGTTTTATGTAGTGATATAAAAGGCAAGGCCCTGACTGACTCATTATCGCCCAGTCCAAACAGCTGATAGAAATTTGTAATTTGGAGAGGGCGTTGATTATGTATAAAGTAGCCTTCGTCGAAATTCAACACCTAAAGCGGCTAAAGCAAAGTTTGTACCTAAAGGAAAATATACCATTCCTACCATATAAGAACCACGGGCGAAAGTAATGTATTATTTTTAGAAGAAGGGTATTGATAATAGTTTGTATATTTTTAATAGAAAATATAAAGTATTTAGAACCCTAATTGATTTATTTATTTTGGTTTGACGTTGATCCATCCATCCATGGATTCTACATCAATAAAGATTATTTGATATGATTTGATTTGGTTCAGTTCAATCGAACACCGGGAAGTGGTCCGAAACCTTGGAAAACGAAAACTAAACAAAACGAATACTTGTGAGAAACCAGGGGTGGGTAGCTTATGAGCTTACTCATATTTCTTAGAATCCTTCCTTACTAATATTATAATTAAATGCGATAAAATCTTATGTTACATTTTAAAACTTTTCCAAATTCCACGGGCAAAGCCAGTAATATTATGGTTTTCGTAAATTATGTGATGTGATGTTATTGAATTTGTTTGGTGCACATATTTCTGACTTGGTTAATTCATTGATTGTTTGTTTATCTCTCGTCCCTCGCTACAGTAATCAGAAATTTGGGACGGAATAACTGAATTTCAGATGGGAAGGGTGGATTTGATTTGATGGCAAAGTTATTATGTATAGAGATTTTAGTAGATATAATATCTACTATTGGCACCCACTATACATTATCAACTGTATTTTCTATTTCAGCATTCTGGCGTGCGTCTGTCTGTCTGTATAACTGCGTAATTATTACTAAACGGATGTGGAATTTGGGATATCATAGTCTGCATTTCTCGAAAATTATGTGTATGAAAATTGGCCTATCTTATAAGCTAAGTAATAACGGTATTATGAAAAAAGTCGAACAAAACTTTCCAGCTTTCATGGAATGTTAGAGATACGTTATCAATATAAATAAAAATTTATTGCTGTTCGTTGGTAAGCGCTAGACCGATTTGATAAAATTTGTTTTTAATGTTCGTAATAGGAATAAGGTAAAGAAAAATTGGGGCTTTTTTTCTATGGGATTTTTGTATAAACTCAAGACCACAATATGGAATGATAGTATGTATATGGCTCCACGAGCGGAGCGGAAATCTAGCAAGTAATAAAATAATGTGTAAGAAGTATTGGCCAGGCCTGGATTTACACTAGGGGCCACAGGGGCCAGTGCCCAGGGCGGCAAATTTCCTGGGGCGGCAAAATTCGAAGATAATTTTTTTTTTGCGTTAACGAATATGCTTTAAAAAGTGTGATTGTATCGAGAACATTTGCACATTTAACGTTAAAAAAAATATGTAGGATTTATAAGGAATTTTTCACAGTGCCCCAGGGCGGCACTAAGGGTAAATCCGGCCCTGAGTATTGGTGTAGAATTAGAAGACCTTAGTACTTAATATGATGTTAATGTAGTATGTATTCATTGTGTGTACAAATTATCTTGTAAAACTATATTATACTGGGTCGTAGGTACTTACCGTCGCCAGTCATTACATAAAATAAAACAAACAAAGTTGCATGCGTGTTTCCAATTAAAACTTGATTTGCGTTTGGCGAGGTTTTGTGTAAGTTTGACTTATAATTTTATAATTATAGTAATTTTCCAAAAATATACAGAGCTAAAAAGCGATTGGTACTCTTTCTACCATTCATGTTTCTCCTATATCAATGTAAACGAATAACCTGAGATCTCTAAAGTGGATTTTAATCCACGAAAATTTAATAACTAAGGTTAAATATACGATAATTTTACTGAAACTGAAAAGATTTGATAAAACATAAACATAAAAATAATCTATTTCTTCCATGCATATATATTTTTAATTTTAATATGCATGCATTCGACGGTCAAATTGAAAACTCGCATGAAAGCGTTTGTAAGAGCCCTCTGAAAAGGTAACCTCTCAGGTCAATAACCACCTCTCATTTGTTACCGGAAGAGGCTGCGTTGTGAAGGCAGCGGTATGGCTGCGCGACCTCGATTATTGTACAAAGATATTAAAATAACATACGATCTCTAATATTATAACTTTAAGATATAATTATAATAATTAATACTTACGAAGGCCGTTGTATGGTTGCGCGTGGTATAGACGAGTTCTCGGCACATGCCGGCCGCGCGGTGTCGTTGCAATAAGCAAGCACACTGTCGCGTTGCCACCCGAAGCTAGCGAAAGCTGCGCACGCATCTACGGAACTGTATAGCTACGCGCTACGAGCCTATGTCCGTCTCTACGAATCCCTACTCATCACCTCATTTACACTGAAGCATTTCCAATAATATCATATTATTATGCTATCTATCTATTTATCATCACGCCTTTTATCCCAAAAGGGCAGAGACAATCGAATGCCATTTATTACGCTCCTGACTCTTTCGCTTCATAATACTTTTTATACATGCTCGGCGATTGTGTGTACTTTTAATATTTCCATCGATCAATACATTTTTTTTAATAAAAGTACACATAGGTCGTCCTCTGCCGGCATTTCTTTTCACTTCAACCATATAAAGCTTTTTAGTCAATCTATCATTTTTCTTCTTTCAACGTGTCCAAACCAGCGTTAACTACTTTTCTTCATTTTTGTCACAACATCATCTTTCACTCCCCATTCTTCATATATCATATGTTACATGTAGAAAAAGCACCTATGGTTTTTCTGCCTTAAAAATCACTATTCCAACTAATATGCTCACTCATAAAACCACTATTTTGATTGCTACCACACTGTTTGATAATAATTTGATATACTTAGATACGGGGAAATCTTATAGTTTGGTGACATGCTCTCGGCACAAATGCCGACCATGGATTGCCCGGCCCGAGAATATCCGGGCAGGAATTCGTGTACTGGCGTGTTTTGGCTGCACATTTCTAGCCGGCGATATTTTTTTTATTGAAATCTTTGAATCGCGTTGCCTATGCCTTTTTTTCTTACTATACCTACCTACTAATATTAAAAATCTAATTTGTTGCCTGTACAAATGCGCTCATTGTCGTAGCTTCAAGTCTCGAGGCAGCTATTACGTTAATGTCCGGGGTAGATTTTGGCCAATAAAAATAAATGTTTGGTTACCACCGGGACAACAAAACTCCTTAAACGACCTAACTTTGTTATTCGTGTTCTGTTATTAAAAAATATTGCTCAAACCGCCGCCTTTTTCCGCGTGACTTTATAAAGAAACGTGATTTATTTTGAAAAAAAAGCTTGATTTTGTATACCTACTTAGCAAATCAACTATACGAAATTAAAGTGTGTTTGTTTTTTCACGCCAAAACGGAGCAACGGATCGACGTGATTTTTGCACAGAAATTAGCTGGAGGGCCGGAGAGTGACATAATGTAGATTTTGCCACAGTCAAATAGAAAAAACATAACATGGTTAATGTGGACATTACACACAATTATAAAATTATAAAAGAGGTAAATGAAATAAAATTTCTGGGTGTGATGTTAGACCGCCATATAAATGGTGCTAAATTGAGTAGATTTTCATTTGCCCTTAAAAACTACGTGAAAACACATCACAAAAAGCAGCTCTTACTGCATATCACGGATTTGTTGCGTCTAATTTAAGATACAGCATACTTACTCAACTGGGGAAACGCTGCAAAAACCAACATATTACCTTTATTTAGGTTACAAAAAAGTGTATCAGAGCAATGTCTGGCATGAAACAAACGGATTCATGTAATCCTATATTTATACAATTAAAGTTATTGACATTGCCTTCTATATATATATTTATGAAGCATGTAGCTATGTCAAAGCTAATTTATATGATTTTAAAATAATTGTAAACAAGCGACCACGTAAGAATAGAAATAAATATTATGTTCAGCCCTGTCACCAAGCCAAGACACAGTTTTATGAAAACACAACGCACATAATGGCTGCTTCCCTTTATAACCACCTACCTGATGCCCTGAGGGACCTTAGCTTAATTATCAGTCTTTAAATGTAGAATACAAAATATATTGGTTGAAAAGTGTTATTATACCGTTGAGGATTTTTTAAAAGACCCTTTATTTTGACATTGCAATTTACTATTATACACTTATTGACTAATATTTTTATTTTTTATTTGGTAATATTGACATTTAATCTTGTAATTTATGAATTAGATTAATGATTATGTTATAATTCAATATTTATATGATGTAGCATTGTGGAATAATTATTTAATGGATGAAGGTAGTTTTATCTTTATTTTACGCCTTAAGGACCCTTGGCTCTCAGTCATCTTGTATCTGTCAAAAATATGGTAAATCTAAGTTAATGGAAACGTGAGTTTATTTATACAAAATCTCCTCACCCCAAAAGGATTGTTATTATTTGAAATTGGATTCAGCCATATTTTTATTATTCATGGGTTCTAAAGAGCCGTTGTTTTCGATACGAGCAGTGCGTTCGCGTATCGAAAACAACGGCTCTTTAGAACTTTGGGGTGAGGAGATTTTGTATAAATAAACTCACGTTTCCAGGATTAACTTAGATTTACCATATTTTTGACAGATACAAGATGACCTTGACCACCGCCCCTTAACAGGTAGCATGTAAAAATGTGAGTAAATAAAAATAATTGAATTTGAATTTAAATTTCCCGAAAAAAAATTTTAAAACTTTATATCCGAGCAAAGCCGATGCGGATCACATCTATACTAATAATAAAGCTAAAGAGTTTGTTTGTTTGTTTGAACGAGGTTTGAACGCGCTAATCTGTGGAACTATACCAGTCGGATTTAAAAAAGCTTTTGGCATTTGATATTATAGCATTGATTGCATTCTTGAGGAAGTTATTATAGACTATATAACATCACGGCTACCTACCCTAAAGGGGTGAAATGGGATGTAAACGTTGTATTCAGTATTCCTAATACAATGCGTACGAAGTCGCGGGCAACTGCTAGTAATTAGAAGTAGGTATAGGCCAGATAACCCGGGGCCGTGTAAAGTAAAAAAATAAAATTTTCATGAGAATTCTATACGCTATTTTAGTAAATGCCACAAGTGTTAAATTATTTATACTGCAGTAGTTACTTTATGTTATTTACGTATACCTACCTACCTAATAATATTATTAAAATTTTAATTTAATTGTTTGTAATAAGGACTACAGCTGAACGATTAATTTGATCTACTGAACCGATTTAAAAAATAAAAATGATTTTATAGATTATGTAAATAGACAAAGAATGATTTTTTATGTGGGTTTATTAACATGCATTTAGAAAATACGTATTATCTATAGGTATTATCCAGGTACCTACTTATGTAAGGTAATTGTAATAAGTTTTTGAGATAGCCACAATTTTCAATATAAGTTTTCATTTATAGTTCAAGAGTGTTCCAGATTCCAGAAGTCCGATTCACTGATCTCAAACCTGGCTTACTGCTCACCAACCAAGTACTCTTTGCTCGCAACCACGCAACTAACTCACAAAAAGAGAAGCGACTTGAACAACTAAATAGCTACATTATCTTGGTAGAGCGGATATGCTTGGTCTCATAAAATATATTTGAGCTAGCTTTAATAGAGGCCGAAATCCCTACACAGTCTCTGATGAAACCTGAATAACTCGGAAACTGCTTACACCCAATTTTCACCAAACATAATCTAAGAATTTATAGGTATGCAAAAACCCAAATCAAAATCGGACCATTCGTTTTGGAGAAAAATGATAACAGACATAATAGCACATACAAATAATCTTTTACCTATCCGTTCCGTTCCGTCGCGAGTCAAAATAACAAAAATACAAATGTGGCAGTATGATATACATCCTCTTGCCATGTGGCCATTCTTTTCTAAGAAAATATTTGTCATTTCATTCATTCATTCATTCGTTCATTGTCAATCACTGTCCCTCCTCACCCTGTCAGTCAATAAAGTTTTCTGATTTTTACTTTGCATCGTATATTATCGGTATTTGGAAAAGTATTTGTTGATAAAGTTTTAATTTTCGTTTTGAATTCATCATATTAAAGGAGGATTATTAACCTCACAAAACGTGTATAACTAAATATTGTCATAGTTGGAATTACACCATGAGTAATCACTACATTATAGATTTTAATTTGTGAGGTTCGCTATGAATATATTATCCTATAAAAGTACAAGGTTTTGAGTTCAGACTAAAGGTTGACTATGGCTGAAGGATCAACATTTGTAGCGAAACCGGCACGGGGTTGGTTGCACCCCGACAGTGTATTAGCCGGCGATGGGGTCACCTACGCCGTACGGGTATGTACTTTAGCTATAAACATATTCACCCATTATTATTCCATCACATGAATACATTATCACGCATAATACGATTTATTGAATGTAGTTTTTCATTCTTTATGCTTGTGTTATTCTAATATTCCCTGTGGCTCAACAAATAATCCTTCCAGTTGATTTTTAAGTCTGTACGATTTTATTTACATACACAAATGTAAAAGTAGATAAATTATGGTACTGTAAAGTCCAGCTGCAATAATTGCTGAATGAATTTGATTCAGTTTCAATAAACAATTCTTTAAATATGCACAGTAAGCTTAAGAAACATCCTCAACTAGTCGCTGATTGTGTAGTCACAAACATTACATTAGCTAAATGAGGAAGACTTGTTCCTTTTTGCTGGGTACCATGGGGCCTGGGAGTCCTGGGACCTGTAACCTTATCACTTAATATTAAGAAGTTGAAGATAATGTGAACTAGATATTCCTTTGTAAATATTTACCTACTAACCAAATATTGTGTATATTTACAGTATATTGGGTGTCTAGAAGTGTTAACATCAATGAAGAAACTAGATTTTGACACAAGGTCACAAGTTGCTAAGTAAGTATGCAGAATATTAACTTGCTGTGCGAGCATGGCACATGTATAAATAATCTCACTATGTAGTCAGAATCTCAGTTAGAAAGAGAAAGATAATTTCCCATAGTGACAAAGCAGGGCAAAAAGTAGGGTCCTGGAAACCAGTCCTTTCAGACAGACATCCATCTGCTTTATCTCTATGGGACATTATATCTTTCTTTTTCTAACTGATATTTTGTCTACATAGAGAGATTCTTTCTACATGGTCATGCTCACATGGTTGATACAACAAACATACATAAACATAATAAATGTCACAACTTCTCAATTCTAATCAGTTTATTTTAGTACTCTAATAATTTAATTTAGTAATTATAAAATAGTTTGAGCAAGGGACTTGAAAGTCCTAAATGATATATCATTAACTATAGCCAATAGCCATCATCCAGGTAGTTCTTAAAGTTGGCTTTTTGGTTTTTTTGATGTGTTTTGTTACACATTTCTCAAGTAGGCTTCTCATTTCTTAACTTGCTGTTGCAATAAACATTTTAAATAGAAATGCCATGTTATATTTATATCAAATAAGGCAGTAATTCCATTAAGGCTGCATATAAAGCTGCAAAAAGTAGTAAATTTCTGTAGAACAAAACATATCGTAATGATAGCTTCAAAATCACTAATTTCAGCACTAGATAATATATATAAGTGATATTGTTATATTATTTTTGACTCAATAATGAAATCTAAAATGAAATCAAATTGAAAATCAATGAAAATAAGATAGAGGTAGGTATCTTTGTGATTATTTTTTTTATATGAGTAAATTTAGTTCCTTGCAATTCACAACATTTCATTTTTCGTTAAGTACCAAAATTAAAAATCCGTTTGGAGATCTTCCTTTGCTTAACACGATACACATATTTAATTTTTTTTTATTCATTGGTTTATGAGATATTTTTATAAAACTACACTGTGTAACGAGTACGGTTCAAAGCTACTATACTCTCTGCCTCCAAAGGTAACTGGCAATAAAAAGTATTAGTTGTAGTTGTAAAAAGAAAACAGGATACAAGGGGACTACTGATGGAGCCATAACACGAAAAAATAGAATAGATACAAGGGAATTTACTTTACGTGCTTCTCTACCAATCTTTGTTGATGAAAGTGAATAAAATTTAATTTTAAATTAATAAACTAAAAATAAACAATAATGAATGAAACAAAAGGACCATGAACGAACTATTGAACGAATGAAACGAACGAACGCACGCAGCTCATGTCATTTCTTTTTTTTTAATACAGAATACGCATAGACACCTGATACTTTTAGCCGTTATCGGCTTTTTCTAAAAATGCAATATTTAAAAATTAATTTAAGAGTGTTAAAGTTAAAATTTTAGACAAGCAAAAAATATGGGTACCTTAATTTTTCACCTACTTTCATATAGGATAATAAAATTAGGGTGTTAAAATTTTGAAATGTTGTGGATTATGATGTAATATCCACATTATTTTTTAATATTTTGAACTTAATCAAGTTATGTAAAAATCAAATCTAAAATTAGCATTGACCCTTAAAGCATTTTTTTGTCATATCCTAGAGGGACATTATTTCATAATGTGTAGTGATGAGCACTGCAGATAAAACCAGATTTCTCCTTTCATATTTTGCAGAGAATGTATAGCTCGCGTGTGTTCCGCCGCCGGTTTGCGTTCCGCGGACAAGAAGCGTCGCGTGTGTAACACGACCGCACGGGCCCTAGCTGCCAAACCCCGGACATCTCATTCTGGAGCTAATGTTGCATTGACAGTCTCATCAAGAGCTATCTCCGTAGCTGCTTTGGAAGGTATAATATTATATTATTTAATCATTATTATCATGGCATTGTTTACAGCAAGCCTGTCACTTCTTGAACCACTTATAAATTAATGCTGCAGCTATTTTGGATTTAGTGAGGATTAAAACTGAAACCTCCAATTGAAAGTAAAAGTAAATCCGCCTGTAAAATAAATCATATACAAAAAGTATTCCTAGCTTTCTAACATACGTAAAAAAAGAAGAGAGCTTGTGTTATTTTTTATGTATGGTTCAGGCATATCTCTGTCAATTATGAACCAATTTTGATGCTTCCTTTTATGATCAATAGAGTATTATTCTGAAGGAGCAACCATATTTTAATTTCTCTACTTAGGTGGTGAAACTATAGCCAAGCATGACATGCCAAGAGTATCCTTCGCTTCCGGAGGCGATTCGGACACGTTAGATTTCGTGGCGTATGTTGCGAAGTCCGCCCCGCCGACGGAATGGCGCGCGTGCTACGTGCTTGAGTGTGGCGGCAGACTGGCGCAGGATGTGATCGCTACTATAGGGCAGGCGTTTGAGTTGCGGTTCAAGGAGTTCCTGACTAAACCTTCCTCGTGAGTATATTACCCCTTTACTAATAAACGCTGTACAAAGTAATACAATTATATGTTGTGTATTTGTTTAATTATATAAATATTGTATATCATTGAAACAAAAGCGGGCGCCAGCCAATCGCGGCGCTGCATTTACATCCCACTCAAATTGTACACAAACATCGAATGTCGCGCAGGTTTTACTTCTTCTTCTTCTTTTGATATATGGCAACAGTGCTGACTTTCGTCGCAATTTCTGCCAGTCTCCAGTGTTTAATCTTGTGCAATAGTAAGCCGATAAATCGGTAGCTAAGATAATCCCGCCGACTGTGATATGTCTTATTAATCACTGACTAATCACAACCATCACAGCGCGGCCGGGATTAAACCGGAGTCGGCGCCATGACCGGATGTGGAATCCCAGGTTTAACTTATTTTGTGGATACTATAGGAATACTATCTAACTACTTTCACATTGTATGTATATTCATTTCAATGAGAATTTGACAGAAACATCACTGTTCAGTTGTCAGCTATTTAGGCAATGGATCTGTCATATTATCACTTAAATTTGAATTATATAGGATGAGGATGAGAACTTTTGCCATTTTCCTACTTTCTCTCAATTCATTTGCGCCATTACAAACAAGGAAAATAGTTCAAATCTATATTTGAAGAAACGTCACTTAAATACTGGCCACTAATCAAATCAGAAAGTTGATACTTTTTGAACTAGAAAAGTTTCTAGTATTTGAAATGACTAATGTAAGCAACTTTTGGGTTGGGTTATATCTAATTGATGATTCATGTACAATGTGACATTGTTGGGACTCTATCTGACTGCAACATGAATCATAGTTCATAACTATGTCGCTACTCAGAAGTGATAAGAATATTAGAGAACTTTCTGTTATACAAATACTAACTTATTTTATTTGTTGGTACTTTAACAGATTAAAACGCCCAATAAAAAATTAATTAAACTTTAATCTATTGGGATATTTATGTTTTTGGTTTATGATTTGTTTGTGTGGTGAAGACCTATAAAGCATAGTGCAAAAATTAAAACACGCAACAATCTAAACAACTCAAAGAAAAAGGGATAATGCCATTCAATCTTATATCACTAGCTTGAAACACTATTATGGGAAAGTCATTATCTATTAATCCATTCTATATAACATATCCTTTCTAAAATTGTGTTATAAGGCTCGGACTACTAACATCAGGAATCCCTCCATCCCAGTAAGAAATGGACCCTAATGTAATCAGTCGCCGTTAGCTAGTAAGCAATATTTTGATATAATTTATTGGATGTTTTTGTCTTGTTTCATAAATAAATAAATAAATGCTATTCATTGAATTTAGATATTTTACATAAAAAAGTTAAAACAATCAAACAATCTTTCTTAATCTTAACAAATTTTGCAATGTAAAAGCTAGCGGGTAGCGGTCGACTAACTAAAATTTCTCTCCGGTCTCAAACGGACCTCGTGAAGTCGATTGCATTTCTAGCAGGACGGACGGATTCCTGATTCGTGTAGTCCGAGCCTGTGTCGAAAATTCATAAAGTTCAATTTTCTAATAAAAAGTTAGCATTGGCACCAGTGGCGTAGAGTAAATATTTTCAGAAGGTGACTGTATTTTGAGATCTCTTATAAATTTTCATCTACTCATTCTTCTAGTGTGAGTGTGAACGGTTCACGGAACGAGGCGGCTGCTGCGACGCGCGCCGCTATAGACCGGGAGTACTACAACGACATGCCCGGGAAAACGGCGCCAGAGTCGCACTCCACACGACAACTGCCGCCACCGCTCGCTCCACTTTCTTCACTCAATTCGTACGTATTTCCTAATAAGAAAAGGTAGCATCCTTAATACCAAAACATATCAAGAGAGGGGTCCCTCTTCTGCTTTCCGGGATAAAAATAGCCTAAGTCACGTTCCGGCCCTCCAAAGCTATGTCTGGCCAAAAAATCATGTAAAACCGTCGCTCCGTTTTACAAACAAAGCCAGATGAGTGCTAGAGTGGGGAGGACGCCTTACACAAATTGTATGGAGCGCAGTCTAACTACGTGACACTTTTCGACTCAACTTATTTTGCGCGAGTTGTACTGGTGAGAGTTAACCTTAAGTGTCACAACACAATGGACAGCACGAGTACTATAATGTCTAATTAAATTACACAATTGCATATAATACTTTATCTACTCCTTATATCGTAAAGTCTCTATTACAAAATCGAATTATACTTCATAATGCTATGTTTTATATACACGCGTCTGTAATATGTCAAACTTCGATACTGTAATGTATTAAATTACCGAAGTTTTCATACAAAAACGATATCGTAATGTTTTGTTTTTTTTTTAAATGCAGAAAGGGTTGAGGATATGTCTTATATGACCACATTAAACTCTATGAAAATATCGACACGCGCATGTGCGAGTCACGTAACCGCGGTTTGCCGCCAATTTGTCGATTAAGAAATTGGTCAATTATTTAAAATACCTATTGCATGGGATTAGATATAGTAGTGTATGAACGGGCACATAACTTGGAATGAAAACATTCCACTTGTGTTTTAATTACCCCTATTATGATCTCGTATCATAAACTACTGATTTCTCTTACCTTAATTAAAAATAACTTTTATAAATCTACTTTCTGTAGTAAAATTACCACTAATCAAATACTTTTAAAATTAATTAATTTCTTTTACTTGACATTGTCAAAATTGGAATGTAATTATATTTTATTTATATATTTTCAGTTGTGAAGAGAGCATCCGCCATTATGTGAACCAAACACCACCACCGCGGACTCCGCCTACTGCTTTGCTGACTAACCATCACACGGATATATTCGATATGCGTGAGTTTAAATTATTGAATGATCTATTGGGTTTTAACTTGGAAATGGTATTAAAAATCACTGCATCGAACAAAATATAAAAATTCAGACATTAAAGTTTTTTACACAGTTCTAGTTGTTCTATCGGTAACTATTAAACTTTTTCGTAATTAATTTGTCTAGAATTTAAGTAAATCGGCGAGATTTTTTTGTTAAGTTCTTGTGCATCCTGCAAACACTCTGAAATAATATTACCTATTTTCTTTTCATATTTCAGAACCATTCACAGCGGCCCCGGTCAGTACGCAGAGCACCAGTATGCCCACACCCGTAGCGTCGTTCGAGCCGCCCGCGCCGCCTGAACATGCCTCCGCCGCGCCGCTCACTGCGGAAGCGCAGGCTGTACTGCTGGCAAGAGAGCCGTGGTACCACGGACCTATATCACGGACTGCTGCGGAAATGGTGTGGTTTACTTTTTTTATGATTTCAAACAGTAGTTAGCAATTTTTTTTGTTTCATTGGAAGTGAAATTGTGATTGTTTCAAATATTATTCCACTACTGTAAAGATGATGACTCTCTCGGTTTGAACAAAGACGGTTAAACAGATACAGTAGTCTGCACCTTTAGCACAAAATAGAGGAGAGTGCACAGTGGCGGGATCACCATATAAGCCAAAAAGCCTGGCTTGCCCTAGCGTAATAATTAACTGATACGAAAATCCAAAACATTTTAAATAGCGCGCCATAAAACAGCTGAGCTGTGTCAATAAACTCAATGTTTGCTTGCGTACAGCGTGAGTGAGACGGGCAGGAGAGAAACGTAGGCTTGCAATCGAGCTTCGCGTAACTTTATCTCTGCACTCTTTTAACCTATAAGAAAGTGCTGCATATCTATATATAACTGATGTATGAATCTATAGCGATTTGTACTAAAAAATGAAGCCAGGCTTGCGTCTGAAGTTGATGCAAGTGCGTGCGAACTTCACGCCGTTTACGGTGACACTTTTATTTTAGTCAAAGAGTGTAGTAATTTAGTTGTTCGTTGATATTTGATTGAGCGGGATAATTACTTTTCTTCTTTCTTATTTTTTGGATTTCGAGTTAAAAATGAGCGCAGATATAGTTAATACTATTGAGCCTTATAGTGATTTTAAGTGTGTAAGCAGTTTAATAAGCGGGGGAAAGGTAAATTCTTTGAATATTGCGGATAAATTCCAGCTTAAATCTTCGCCAAAGCCTACACCGGATTTGTGCATTTAAAATCTAACCCTACAAAAATATGTAATGGCTTGCCCTGTCGTTAGAACTTAGGCACGCCACTGAGAGTACAGAAGTAAAGCCCACTCGGTCTTAGTGCTAGGTTGTAACTCTGACTTACGTAAAAAAGTGTGATGCAGAAACATAAGTAGAATGTTGTAGCTATATTGTTTATTACAAGCTTTTATTGAACTTGCTTCTGTCTGTCTGTCTGTCTATATGACAAACACTATTTAAGATTATTTCGTTGTTTTATTCATTGTCGTGAATGAAACAAAAAGGACAGAATTAAAAAACAATAAGTTCATAATCTATACTAGTATGTTTGTTTGTTTGAACGCGCTAATCTCTGGAATTACCAGTCGGATTTGAAAAAATATTTGCATTTGATAGGCCAATTCCCGAGGAAGGTTATATGCTATTTAACATCAACATAAGGGGGTGAACTGGGGTGGAAACGTTGTATTAGGGAATATAGGCGACTGCTACTAAATTATAAAATTCAAATGCAATTTAAATATTGTTTTGTCACTGAAAAGAACTTCCGACGATTCCTGCGTTCATTGTTTAACTTAAACTTTAAACATCCATCAACTAAGGCAATTATGGTAAGTTTTGTTTGTTCCATTTCTCTCGATAATCGTATGCCCGATTGCCCGTATGAAAACAAAAACCTCACGTATGTAGCGCGCGGTCTCAAACTGGTCCGACTGTATCCGAGATTCCGAGTCCGTGTGCGTTGTATGAAGCTAGAAGTTAATGTTTATACAATTATTCTCTATTCTGTGCCTCTAGGCTGATCGATATGAGTCTGAACTGCATTTTTGCATAGGGTAGCACAACTGTCCAATACTTGAGGGCCTTGGATCTCTTAGTCTATTATATATTGTTTTAATTAAATTTCCAGCTAGTGACAGAAGACGGGGAGTTCCTGGTGCGAGAGTCAGCCGCGTGTCCTGGACAGTTTGTGTTGACGGGAGCGCGACAGGGGTCTCATAAACATTTGTTGTTGGTGGACCCTAATGGCGTGGTGAGTTCAATATTTTTTCTTGCAAATAGCATGCTATAGCAATTGCTTAAGTACTAGCATCCTTGTTTTTTTTTATTTACGAAACCCTAACTTCCATTCAATAAAATAGGGAAGATGACAGGGTAAACAAAATATTATTCTATTTAGTCCGACATTTAGATTATCAAAAAATATTTGACACGTATTTTTTCTTTTGTCAATCAAACAAAAAATTACAGAGATAAAGCCCGTCAAAGTTTGGGATTGGGGGCTGGTGACGTCACTTCTAGGTCAAAAGTGTACCTACTCAAATGTGACGTCACGCGGAACTTTAGCGGGCTATATCTTCATCATTTTTTGTTTAATTGACAAAAGAAAAAATACGTGTCCAATATTTTCTGATAATCTAACTGACGGACTAATTAGAGTTTTTTAGTGATGACTATTATGTAACTTTGAAACAGTGAATTTTTTTCAAATCTGTACTTTCCTTCTTACAAACAAACAAACTCATACATTGTGAAACAAGCCCTTAATATAAAAAAAATGATCACGAGTTGCATTATGGCTCTCCCGGAACCGATAACAAGTCTCCCTCTTTTAGCTGATGGTATTTGTGAGCCTATTCCTAACGAGTGATCAGATCTGTTGATGGAAACGGTGTAAAAGCCTCTATGGCCGTTTTCACCAAACTCTTAAGTTGATTCTTAACGTTAAGCAATTCCTTATTCAAGTATTTAATATGGTGTGTGGTTTGTCGGATTATGTACATAAGTTTTTAATTATAAAAAGCCCATAAGCAAATATTTAAAAATATTCAACCAATTTCAAGCTTAAATTTGTATATTTTCAGGTACGGACAAAAGACCGCATATTCAACAGTGTACCGCACCTCATCAAATACCATTGCACCAACGAGTTGCCCATAGTGTCCGCGGACTCTGCTCTCTTACTCCGGAAACCAGTTCATAAATCACCGTAAACTTTTCTCTTGATCTTACCAATTGGCTAGTGTTTAGCATTGTCCATATTTCCATAATGATACTAAATTATGTGCACGGGAATGCGCAGTTGATCAGTGGGCCTATTAGCTAAAATTAGCAAATAACTAATACTTCTAACATTTTCATTTCTTTATTTGATCATTGTTTAGCAAATTATGAACAATGTTGACGCTGCCTTCTGTAATATTTTCCTTCTGACTGACTTCTTAAGTGTCTATTAAATTTTAACTATATTTGTAAATTATGTATGTTTTTATTTTTAAGTACATTTTTGATGCGTAACATCTTGGCTCTCGCTATATGGCTTACATTTATAGGGAGCAATATCGTGAAATAGGATAGAAGTAAGGAAGACTTGACTCGCTCTTTTTGTCTTTTCGTAAATAATTTTGAAGCAATGCAATTATACAATTCTAGATTTATTTAGCTCACACATCTTCTCTATATTGATCTCACTGACTTGATCAGTAAACATGCAATTATTTGTAATCATAGTTGTTATAAATTTTGTGTGCTTATTATCTATTAGCTTGGTGTATTTTATTTTGACAATAATTACTCTTAAGTATCTATTAAATAAGCCTGTTTCCTATATGGGTGGGTAGACATGACGGAATACCACTTCCTCATAAAAATGTACTATCAAGAGCATTAGTGCATACACTTGAAAAAAAAAATTTTCCTTATTCATTCAGATTGTATCAGAATAAAAAGAGTTCATTATCTTAAAAATATTATTTATTTACTCAATCTAAAATGACGTTAAGGTTGATTTTGCGCAACGGAATTATCAAGTTATGACGTTCCGTTAGTGTCAAAATAATAATTTGATGTGATTGGTTATGGTTAACAATTTGAATGTCATTGAGCTTCTATGTGATTGGTGGCATTAGGAAGAAAACAACGTGAAAAGTTTAAGCACAAGACAATATAACTTCAAGTGTCCTTCAAATCCTGCACTTGATAGTGCATTAAGTATGTCATGTAATTAAGATTACTCATTTAATATTATGTTCAGTTAATAATATTGTTAATATGTTTACATAACAGATATATGCAAGTACTGTCTATAAGTTGAAAACATATGGAACCAAACCAGTTATTATTACAAGTGTTATACAATCTAACTGGTTATCGAATTGCAAAGAGAATTTCCAAAATTGAATTTACCTTAGTATGTATTGTATTATCTTATTAATAAGGTATTTCTATTCCTGTTACCGATAATGTTAAAAATTTAATGTCAAAAAATATATAATGAACGAAAATTAGTTTAAAATGTGAATAAAATGTAATTATGTAAGTGAAGAATAATTTTGAAAATCGTCGAAATTCTTTATAAACCGTGGCTATAAAGAATTTAGAGGTCTTAGTTATATAAGAACCAAAGTCGAAAACATTAATTTCTCAAACGTTATCTATATGGAACATTGTAAATATGTCAATGCGTTCCAAATAAGTTCATAATGTTACTAATAATAGAAATACGGCTAAATTGCTATTATTAAAGCAAATTATTCAGAACTTGCGAACCATTCAATTTGGCCGGTTTATACTTATAGGTAACTTAATTGTGCCTTGCTGTTGCACCCGCGTTAATGGTTACTGTTCCGCTCCTTTGGGGCGTAGCGTGATGTTATATAGCCTACCCTACAACCTTTGTGAATTGGTCTATCAAATGCAAAAATATTTTTTTCAAATCCGACTGGTAGTTCCAGAGATTAGCGCGTTCAAACAAGTAAACTCATCAGCTTTATTATATATAGTATATATATTTTATATATATTGAAAAAGAAATTGCCTCTTTCCACTAACATCCATAAAAAAATGTTACTATTGACGAGCACTTTATATTATATTCGAGATATTAATATAATCCTTTGAGATATATATTCGCTATATAAAATTTACGAGATGACTCATGTTATTCTAGTTAAAGTATTTTATAAAACTTTTTGTCATCTCTGGTTTATAGCTTTATTTATTGTGTCAACATATTGGTACAATTATTAGTATTTTTTTGAATCATGAGTTTTGTGTTTGGTTTAAGAATTTATTTAGGTAGGAATATAAAATAATAAATATACAATATTATATGTATTTCCAAGTGACGGATGTTTCCGTCAGTCTTATAATAATAAATTGTAGGTGCTACTGTAATGTTATCTGATTAGATGTATTAAAATAATAGTTAATGATTTCGCACAAACTAAAATAAATGATTGATTTGTGACGATGATACGTTGTCGGTTATATTGATTGATATAATTTTGATTGTAACTAAATTCCAAAAAATATTATGTAATTAATTTAGGTTGACCGTTTAAGTTTTAAGTGTACAACCAAGGACTAAAATAAGTCCGTGTTTTTGTCTGTCCTTTACCGTGTACAGCTTGAAGAGACGATAATAAAAGTAATATTTGAAATGCATATTTTTAAGACATTGTTATTCATACAAACTGATTATAATGTATAATTATATTATATAGAGTTAACCAATGTTGGGCGAGATAAAGACAATTTGCATTATTGATCTGCACTGATATCTATTGTCCCTGCCACACACTCGTCGAGTGGCATGGGAAGTAGCGAGGAAAGGAGGAAGAGACGTAGTGTGGCCACGTTACTCGTCATGCCCACTGCTCCCTGTTTTATCGGTAATTGTGCGCGAGTCAAAAAATCGAGTGCGCGAGTAGAGCAGTGTGTGGGTAGAGTAGAGAGGGCAACATCGCGGCAGCGCGAGGAGCATAGTGTGGCAGGGCTATAAGACAAGTATGATTTTATTATTATTTTATGTTTTGTACTGTAAAATGCTTTTCATTTTTTCGATATTTATTCATGTTCATCAAAGTCATTCCAGTTATTAATACTTTCCGAACATGTTTCAACTTTACTAAGTTCTCGATTTGGATTGTTTAGTATTAGGGAAATATATAATTGGTGACCTGGCCGTCAAGAATATACTAATTTGTGATTCTTCAACGAAAACAAGTTTATGTTTAGAGGAATATAGTAGATCACCACGTTCACGACATTTTCTATTTGTGCATAAGACATAATATTATATATTTGAAAAAAGGCAATGTTGAAACATTTACTGCCATTTTAGATGGAAGCTATTTCCTTTTTGTCTAAAATATTTAACTGTAAGATATAGTTGTAAGTAATTCCTGTATTATTTGATATACCAACGAAAACGTTGTTGCTTACAGCTTTTTGTATAGTTGTGATATAGAAATCCAAACATTATAATCAATGCAATTTATTTTAATGTAGGTAACGAATTATTACAATGAATTATTTTGTGTAAATGTTTATTTTTAACAGACTTCAAAACAGAACCATTTGTGTGTACACCGATATCTCCGCCAGTTGTGAACCTATTTTTATATGGCCCATTTCAAAGAAAAACCGATTTTATGACATTACCCTACACTTTCTGCTCACTGTATTATAGTAAGTAGTTGAATAATAAGTTGGGTGCAGAGTGCGTTGCGGTAACCGGTTCACCACGTCTCATTTAAGTACACAAATTAATTACATTGTCAGTTTACGCAATGATAGGTGTTCCGTTCGATTTAAATATGTTTAGGTTTATTTAGTATCAAGCTAGCCTATGTGCAAAACGTACCAACAAGGTGCGTATCCACCAGGGGATCCTAGTGGACGTCCTCTGTTCGTTTTAAGGACCCATTACCTTACTTGCTCTAGTCTATGACGAAGGGAATGTTTGCCCCACTTCGGACCCACCATACCCCTTATGCCTTCAGTTACCCCATAAAGTGGTGTACGTTACGCCAGCAAGAAAGTGTCTCCTAGAGTGATATGAGTAGAACGTAGATTTAGAGCGTTATCTGCTGGAAATGTGCGCCGCATATTAAATTTGTGCGTCCTGTCGTTTTTGAAAAAATCGAAAAAAACAGTTCCTGCTGGAGTAACGTTGTTCCAGCAAGAAAATTCTAAACGAATGATCGGAGAGAGAAATATTGTAAATCGTCAGAGAGCTTATATTTGTGCAAAAATGTGCGCCGAAAATATAATTTGTGCGTCTTCAGGTTTTCGAGATATTACGTTTCCTGCTAGCGTAACGTTTTGCAGAATCGTGTATCTCTAAAACCATTGTATGTGCGCCTGTAGAATAAACATACACGAGTAGCTCTTAATTTGTGCGTATTTGTGACATAATTAGATTTAAGAAAATATTTATAGTTTTCAAGTAATCGCGCTATTTTAAAAATCCGTAAAAAAATCGCAGCGCCTAAATGAGAAAACGTATAAGCTCACTGAAAACTGTATTCGGTTCCTCTTGACACTTACAATAACCATAAAAAGTTTCAAAAGTATATGTACGTACGTTATTGAATTATTTTACTAAAAGTCAAAACGACGATGTCATAATTTCAACGTCAATATACAAGAAATCGGCTCCACGCAAGATGTGTGGGTGTGAACCAATATTTTGTGCGTTTCGTCAAATAACAAAGTGAAAATTTTCAGCTTGGAATGTTTCGTATATAAGAAGATATAAACAAAAAACAAAACACGTCAACAACGGCTGGTTAACCGACCCAATTCGAATGAGTACAAAAAAGCGACGGTTTCATACATATCCATGACCTTCTTTAATTGAACATATTAAACCGAAGCTGTCTGTACAGGCGCGTTCAAACGTTTGTTGGCAATTATAAAAAAAATATTCAAATAAAAGAGCTTGTTGATGTGGAATTCATTATTTTTATTGTCTTAATTTTGATTCTAAAATAATTATGGCAGCAATTCACAGATCAAATTACCTACCCATAAATATTAAAACATAAATAGTTTAATCAAATCCGCCGAGACTCACGCACAAAGAGGTTCAAATATACAAACAATTTCGTCTGGTTCACTCACTAAAACACGTGCGATGCGCAGGTAGTCGATGACTCAACGTTTGTGTGAAAGGACGGCGTGAACCAATAGCAACGCAATTAAAATTTTCGGTACTCGTTTGTTAAAAAAAAACAGAGTATAGCTTCGCATTTATTGATGATAGAGCGACATTTATGTATCTGTCTCTGTCCCACACTAATAAAGATTGCACAATTCTGTTTGTAATACAATATGAACCCGCTTAAAAACCCGGAAGCACTGGACATTAGTTATTATGATGGCCTATTTAGTAGGTACATCGAAACGGCCTAACTTGGTCATTTCTTAATCGATTTTGAATCTGTTTTTAAACTAATTTTCATCTGTGAATTAATGCTATAATAATACGCGACTGTACCGGATTAATACGTTCAATTAAGAAGGTCATCGATATGTATGAAACCGTCGCTTTTTTGTACTCATTCGAATTGGGTCGGTTAACCAGCCGTTGTTGACGAGTTTTGTTTTTTGTTTATATCTTCTTATATACGAAACATTCCAAGCTGAAAATTTTCACTTTGTTATTTGACGAAACGCACAAAATATTGGTTCACACTCACACATCTTGCGTGGAGCCGATTTCTTGTACATTGACGTTGAAATTATGACATCGTCGTTTTGACTTTTAGTAAAATAATTCAATAACGTATGTACTTATACTTTTGAAACTTTTTATGGTTATTGTAAGTGTCAAGAGGAACCGAATACAGTTTTCAGTGAGCTTATACGTTTTCTCATTTAGGCGCTGCGATTTTTTTACGGATTTTTAAAATAGCGCGATTACTTGAAAACTATAAATATTTTCTTAAATCTAATTATGTCACAAATACGCACAAATTAAGAGCTACTCGTGTATGTTTATTCTACAGGCGCACATACAATGGTTTTAGAGATACACGATTCTGCAAAACGTTACGCTAGCAGGAAACGTAATATCTCGAAAACCTGAAGACGCACAAATTATATTTTCGGCGCACATTTTTGCACAAATATAAGCTCTCTGGCGATTTACAATATTTCTCTCTCCGATCATTCGTTTAGAATTTTCTTGCTGGAACAACGTTACTCCAGCAGGAACTGTTTTTTTCGATATTTTCAAAAACGACAGGACGCACAAATTTAATATGCGGCGCACATTTCCAGCAGATATCGCTCTAAATCTACGTTCTACTCATATCACTCTAGGAGACACTTTCTTGCTGGCGTAACGTACACCATAAAGTGTAAAAACAATTAGGTACTCACTTATTTATATCTATGCTGAGGCAATTTTTAATGGATTCCATTGTACTTTTCTGCTCTCAATAGAGTGCAGTTCAATGAATATATTTTATTTTACCCTCTCGTCTAATCTGAGCCAATTTTTAATGCATTCCATTATACTTTTCTGCTCCCAATAGTTCAATTTAGTGTGTTCACCTAATTTGTTATTGTTTGTTAATTGTGTGTTAGCCTTATTTATTTCACCTCCCACCTAAATGAGCCAATTTTTTATGGATACCATTGGACTTTCCTGCTACAATTACAGGATTATTTTATCCCTCCCAGATAAGAACAATAAAAAACAGCTTCGTATTAAAAAATGTAATATTACAGTATATAAACAGTAAGGTCATAATACATGGCAGTGATGTTACGTTTATATTTAAATTAAGTGTTACATATTCTATACAAGTTCATCTTTCAGGACACCCTTTTCTTTCAAAGCGGTCGTAACTTTCGACTAAAAAATGACTCAACATTAAATCTCACTAATGGCGCGTCTACACGATCGTGCATGCACGTGCGTGTAGATGCGTCCTAACACGTCAATAAAACTCGAGAAACAACAAACAAACAGCCAAAAGTTACTCCTCCACGCACTGCCTACCTACTAGCTTCGTCTCTAATCAATTTTCCATCTACATACATTTCCACCCAACTAAGCAATTACAAGTACATTACAGAATCTATAAAGAGGAACACATGATATTTTCTTCAAGTCGAACATTATCATTAAAATACCAAAATTCATCTTGCAATAAAAGCCATCTCGAACAATTCCACTAGTTACGCCTACACGAGTATAACATTCTTTGGGACATTGCAGCACTTCACACCTCCCGTGCGGTACGCTTAATCTACATTCGCTAAGACTGTATGAATTCAACTAAAATAATCACAATAAAATAAATAAATAATCATCTATACAAAAATAACACATTTAAATGGTGAACACCTGAGCGTGGGAGCCCGCGACGAGGCGGAGGGACGAACGAAGGCACATTTACAATTATTATTATTATATTGAAACACACCTGATATACCCTGCCCGCTGTGTGCGTCCCCCGGCGTCGCGCGGCACACTCCCGTATGTCGGATTAGTCGACAATCGTCATTACTCTAATGAACTCTTCCTAACATTATATTTAATTTATCTTTAAAATTGACATTCTGCATTAAAATATTGCGGCATCGTACAAAAGTATTCATCTTACAGTGTATGTATCATCAAAAATATCATCTCACATTATTTGATATCGCGCCGAGTCGAGTGCGGTCAGTAAAAATACAAGGCAATTTTAGTCGATTATTTGGATCATCAAAAATATCATCTCACATTATTTGATATCGCGCCGAGTCGAGTGCGGTCAGTAAAAATACAAGGCAATTTTAGTCGATTATTTGGTCGAACTGTGTGAACATCTCGCGGCCGGCGAACTAACAATAAATAAGACATCACATTAACCTAGAGGGCGGGGCGAGCTTCAGTCGGGGGTGGCCACGAGGGCGGGCTGGGCGGCCACCGTGGCTGCAACACTGGTGATCCCGGTGGTGGTGGGCGGCGCGCGGTGCAGTACGAACGCGTCGTACACCTGCGTCAGTTCGTCGAAATGGTGTTCCTCCAGGCACAGGAAACTGGTCAGTGTGGGGTCCGCCCGCCGAGCACACGGCAAACAGTGTACCACATGCCGGCGCTCATGCTCGCGAACCAGCAGCGCGTGCCACACCTCGCGCTCGCACGCACCGCAGTAGTGGGACGCCTCGCCACGAGCGCGACCGTGGAACCTAACCGGGCGGCGGCGTGCTCGCACACACGCCAAAGTACCCGCCGCCGCGCGCAGAGTCTGCAGTAGGCAGGTCCGCATGGCGCGGTGCAGGCGCGGACACGACACGCGGATGTTGCGCGCCAGGTTCCACGTGAGGTGCACCATAGGCACGATGGACTTGAAGTTCTGGACCTTGTTCCACTCATACCGCTCGAGTGCGAGAGAGTACTGCCGCGCGGTAAGTGGACCCACGTTCCACGCGATGTTGTTGCACCAGCCCGTCGCCTGCACCCAGTGGACGCAGCCCGCGTTTACCCACACGAGGTCGCCCGGTCGCTGAGTGAACCTGTACACGGGGACGCCGTGGGCGCGCAGTTCCTCCGGATCGGGCCACCACGAGCCGTGCAGGTACGACAGGCCGTGACGGTCGCACAGCTCGCGCACGCCGCCCCAGTAAGAGTCCGGCACCCCGAACCACTCGCAGTCGCCCGGACCGATGTTGATGTTGACCGAGCAGAAGTTGTTGTTCTCCTGATGTCCGGGCGTGCGACTGCCGGGCACCTTCATATAGAGCTGCACGGTGTTCATACCGAGTATCACGTGACCTACGTGAGACAGCATGTTGGCGGCGGAGGCGACCCGCGCGAACGCCGGCAGCTTCTGTAGCTCGGCTAGCTGCGGGCGCCACTTGCGCTCGTCCGACAGGTCGACGTTGGTTCCAAATCGCAGCATGCGCGCACTCCGCCGTCTCTTGGCCGGCCCGCCGCCCGACTCGCGCCCGTCCGAGTCCGAGTGTGCTCCCGGTTGCGGCGGCGGCGCGGCTCCCCGCTCACGCTCCTCCCTCAGAGATTCCTGGAAGGAGCCAGCCTGGTACTGCGCGTACTTCCGCACGGTGGTGTGAGAGCGGTGCGAAGCGCAGGCCCACACGCGCCGCCGACCGCTCGCGTCCCAGTTCTCGTCAGCAGACTGCATGAGCTGCGTGCGCACCTCGACCGCGTGCTCAGGCCACGCCTCCACAAGCGTCTTAGTGGAGAAAAGACCGAGATCTAGTTTGAGCGCTGCGGTGAGACCTCGAACCACGGCGATGGGGTGTTTGAGACAGAAGTCTTGCAGTTGCGGAGAGAAGGCGTCGCGCTTGGACTCGACGTAAACGAAGGGTGCGGGCGGAGCGAGCTGCTCGGGAGCGAGGCGGGGAGCAGGCACGCCGGGGGGCTCGGGAGGGGCACACCCGTCACCCAGCACCGACCACAGGCTGGCCGGACCGGGGTTCTCACTGGAACAATCAACACACTTTGTTAATACTACACATCTCGCACTCTCTTTATTAAGGACGTATTTACGGAAACGATTTTTTTTTATATATTGGCATGCAATAAACTGATATTTCCTAACTCTCATCCCGTGAAAACAATGAAACCAGGGTGAGTTTCGGTTCAAATATCTCGTAAACTACATAACTGTCATCAATGATAAAAAAAACATGATTTTCTTGATAAAATACTCGAAATAAATTAAACAAGTCTCAGTATATTTTTTTTGTAGTTACCTGCAAGCATCCAACACCTGTTTGGAACTCATCCCGATTTGGAACACGGGCTGCTGGAGTGGTTCAGTCTTGAGAGGCTCCAACTTGACGACGGGTTGTCTCGCGGACAGAGCCTCCGCCGCCGCCGCCGCCGTCCCAATGTCTCCCGTGGCTCCCACTGCCGCATTCTCAGCTGAAAATGTACAGGTAGTGTTGCTTACAGAGCTACGTATATATTTCCAACTTCCTATTTTTACATGGATTATTACGACAGGTATATATAGAACAGATGTAAGATGTCTGATGGAAGAGAGCACCCCCGAAAGTAATTCACTGATGAAATTTGCGACATTTAAAAAAAGGTAAATAAATAACACCCGAAATAGAAAAATACATGACAAGATGTATGGATTTGAATGAGGCCAAAGAGGTGTGCTAGGGTCTTGGCAAGTGGATTTCTTTGGTCTTCTTTTGTCTACCCGAAGGGAATAAGGCGTGGGCATGTGTAATTAAGTATAAGTAAATTTTACTGTAAAAGCTAACCCTTAATTAAATCAGTTTTAGATATTTGCTTATTGTTCCGTTTTTTCTTCTTCAAGAAATAGTATCCCATTGTTATTTAATAAATATTAATTATGTGATAAACTAAATAATTATTGTAATCATGTCACAGGCACTTCAAAGTGACATAAATGATTGAAAACATATTGACAATAAAAACACTACATTTGAAAAATTTAAAACAGTATGATTTTTTTTAATAAATCGTGTGATATTTAATGAGTGCAGTATATGCAGTGACATAAAATATAAACCATGGCCACTGATAGATATTAAAAACGCAAAAACATTAGCCGCGACTTACTGGACACTGGTTCTCGTTTGATTTCTGTCTTCGTCTCAGACAGTCGTTTAAGTAAATCGTCTGCAGCCACATCCGTGTTTTCTGCCGCACCGGGCTCGGACTTCGTGGTGACCTGCATTACAAACCAAAATTAATACATTAATCATGACAATTTTTGTAGAATTTTAACTTAAAACCTGCCGCCCGGATATGGGAAAGGACAATGTTATACAAACCGCACGATTTCTCGCCGCCTGCGCCATTCTGTATTGGCTTAACAATTGCTGCATTAGTGCCTGCAATGTGAAATTCTGTATTAATAAGTTAAATTTAGTGTATTAGTTTATTTAGGAAAGCATTAGTTTTGACGTTTTTTCATTGATGCTCTGCAAGTCATAATAAAAAAATTAAAAAACAATGCACATGCCTAAGCTGATTAAAGAGTCAATTATCAAGTATAGGTTTACAAGCATTAATTCTTAGTATAGGTTTAAACAAATTTGTCAGTAATTACGTAGTTTATACATCGCCAATCATAGTTGAAACGTTGTTTAATTTACACAGTTCATTAATATAACCGTTATAATTACTTAATTATTAGAAAATACGCCTCGTGTATCTGTACAAACATTTATCTACTACAAACTTTATAGTGCGCAGGCTGAAACGCACCACTTTCCTGCGACCTATTGTAATGAATAAAACTTTTCCAAAATCACGTTATTTTTGGAAAACAGATGACACAGTTAAAGTTCCCATTAAAATTGGCTCGGCAACGATGATAATACGACGAAATCATATCATGCTATAAATGAATCTCATATGAACATTGAACATGTATTTTGTCTTTTTAGCACTACACAAAATCAACATTTCAACGACAACAGGCGACCCTCACACACGACCGCCTAATGCAAAAAGCAACATTTTACAATACACTCGGCCTCATTTCACGGTCATACTTTTTGCTGGGTGGACAAATTGTGGGAGTTCCTCTGCAGGTAGTCCAGGGTATGCAGCTGGTGCGGCGTCAGCGGTTGCACTTCGTCGGCAGGCCGCTGCTTGCCGGGGTAGGGGGGAGGGGCCGTGGACTTGGGATGACGGGACGACATCTCGGCTGATATTGGCAGATTCCACGCTTCCTCTATGGACGGGAGCTGGCGGCGTCTGTAAACGGAGAATTTCATATTTTAGTGGAGTTAAATAGTTATAATATAGTTAGCTTTATGGGCTTTATAAATGTTGTGTTTTATCTTCCTCTATCAGATTAGTTAGAGAGTAAGAAAACATATTATAACTAAATAGATGCTTAACCAAAAGCCGTATAATTTTATGATAGGTCAATAGAACCCCTACTACATTTACAAGGAATTGGATTTCAATAGGCGCAAGACTTGGATTCTTATTAAAGTAGTCTCCGAATAAACACGCCTGAGTTTCGAAAACATGCAAAGCCAGGGGCAACAGGTAGTTTGAAGTAATATAATAAATACCTCGCTGGGAAACGTGGGGTCATTTAATTGAGTTTAAATCATTGCATCCCAAAGTGGTCAGCATGGACCCTCAGGGATCGATTTTGACTTGATTTAGGTCCGGTCAGCGAGAAAAATATTGGGAATTTAAATATTTGGAAGGCAGTGTGCCACAGAGAATAATAAATGTCTACAGGGCCAAAATCTGGTCTAAATGCATAAAAGAGACAAGATATACTTACTTTCCAGTGACGGAAGGCATCGGCGCGTGCGCAAGATTAGCCCTCAAAAAAGCGAGTCGCTGTCTCAACGCAGCATGAGCCGTGGCCACCGCTCCGCCGTTGTTATAGCAGGCGAACGCATCGCGTGGCATCTGACAACTTTCGTACAGGCTACCCAAGTTTGTCCAAGCGGCTGAGTGACCTTTGTCCAGTTGTACGGCGCATATGTAGGCCTGAAGAGCGTCCATAGGCTGGTTCTGTTGTTGATATAATACCCTGGAAAATTAATTGATTACGTCTTATAATCCATTCAATAATGCTAATGTGAGAAATCAATTAAATGGAGAGCATTATATTTTCTAGTCTAAAGATATATACAGACAATCTTGGCATTGTCCTTTTTAGTCTAATGCCGTTGTGATGGTGACATCCAGAATTAGCAGCGATCAGGAAAAATATTTTTCGATCTCCACTCGTTAGTTAGCAGCCTCATTATTAGATATCATAGGGTAAATGACGATAATATGTCTGCCGCTGGGTACCCTGAAAATTCCTTTTGGGATCTATTTCATTCGGATATGTATTAATTAACAGATCACATGGGGTGCCTTCGTTAGGGCTTTAAGACTGATCAATTACTATGAGGACATAATGCTTCACAAATATATTCATGGATTGGCAAGATGACCCATGCATGAGATACATGCTTTGTGTAATTTTATGTTTAGGAGATTTGTTACGAGTCAAAATTTAAAACAGATTTCCACGTTGGGGAGCACGAATCACAAACCTTCAACTCACCCAATAGAACACCAGGTATCGGCGTTCCCCTCAGATTTCTCTACCGAATTCCTATACGCTATGAAAGCATCGTGGACCTTCCCTTGGGCGGCGTAACATCGCCCAAGTAGGTACAGACCAGCGCCGGAGTCCGGTTCAGCGCCAACCGCTCTCTGTAGACACCATACGGCCGCTCGGGCCCTGCCGGCCGCCTCACCGAGCGACGCGCATCGGTGGTATAGCCAACCTGGGTATTTACAAACAGACATTTTGGGTTTGGGTGGGAATTAACCGATTGGTTTAAAACTTGAGTCGTTTTGATCTCGAATACTTCAACAGAACGAACTGGTCACTTGTTAGATAGCGTCAAAATGTCATAACATAGCCTTCATGCTTTGACTGATTGAAGTCGCGATAACGCATTTGCGGAACCGTAAGCTAAGCACCAATCTTCAAGCAGCGACAGGGTTGCTTTGCTACCTGCAGTGTTTCTAGTAAAGTGTTTGTTGTATTTTGGATCTGTTACATAGAGCCTCAAAATAACTGAGAAAAATACACACCTAATTGCCTGCAGACATCTGCCTTGAGCGGAGAGGTCAACTGAGGCTCCCTCAGCAGCCTCTCGTAGGCGTCCCTCGCCGACCTCCTCAGTCCGCGGGCCTCTAGCAGGTGAGACGCGTGGAAGCCGAGCTCCAGCCTGGTGAAGGTCGCGTCTTGCTGAGGCGCCATTTTCGCCCTCCTGAAGTGCACCGCAGCCGCTGACCAGTGTCTTCGCGCCTTCATCATCAGTGCCAGTCGGAGGTGAGCGTCGGCGGCGCGCGAGAACCCCGGCGACACGTACAGCGCCATCTGCAGCGACCGCGTTGCCCTGTGCACACGCACCTCTCCCAAATACCGGTTGCCAATAGGCTTATAATCTAACTAAACTAGCTAATTTTCTCAACCTGAGGGCCTCGATTAGATATAAACGGGTCGCAATTTATCTAAAGAAGGTATTTAATTTTTATTCGTTCGCTGGGATAGATAGAGTATTTTATGTATATAGTATCTTGTAAGTTCAAAAAGTATTTATATTTATGATGATATATGTCGACTATCGCATTTCAATTTCTAATTTCTAATTGCAGAGATGTTAATTAGATACATATAGTTCGTTTGTAACCGCTCCCAAAATCACAAAGCGTTGAATTAATAACGTAGGCAGGTAACGAATACCAATTACACAGTCCAAGAAAAATGTATGGAAAACTCGCCCACTCTGTATTATTATTAGAGTTAACGTAAACAGGTAATTAGAGTACCGACGCAATAAATAAAAAAGTACAAAAAATAATTGAACTTAAAATAGATACCCTACGGCCTCCTTACACGTCAGAACATAATAAACAGGTATACCTACAATACATAATATAAACAAATTGCAATTATTTCTGCTCATATAATACTTCCAAGAAGTTGGATATGTTCGTTTGTGCGTGTGCTGCTGCTATAGAATTATTTAAATTATAGCCCGTTTTGAATGAGAACAAATCGAACAAAAAACGCAAGTTTTCGTGGTTTGCCTTGTTCGACAACCTGAACCAGTCCGTCTCAATTGTTATCCGAGACCTTTTTCTGGATTGCATTACCCGTCAAAAAGGGCATTGGTAAAAACTGATGAATGCAGAGGAAAAAAAACAGGACAAGCTCGAATTAGTCGCGTGACGCGAGACACCTACGCATCACATTTAATTTTCAATATTTTTTAGAAAATACTGTGTAAAATAAAAATTGTATTTAAATATTCATGACGAACCCACCGTAACCCTAGTGATGAATTTTTGAATTATCGGCCGGAATTAAATAAAAGCATCAAATGCTTTGAAAACTTTCCTAGTTTGAAGAACTATGGAAAATTGCATTAAAATTTTATGTGACTGAAGGGTACAAAGCATTTTGGAATGTTGGAAGGAATGTCTAAGACACTTCAACTTCGATTTGGATGCAGACACCAGCGATGGCAACGCGAATGATTGGGTTCCATGTCTTGGCTCCTTTGTTGGGCAATGAGGATCCCTAAAAAGTCAAGAATTCGTAGATTTGTTATTGTGCGGCGCATCGTCGGAGCGTAACGTCACCGATGCGCCCGTCGTGGGGTCGTCGACCGTCTGAGCCTTGAAAGCACGTAGGACGATCGATCCGCGGTGCAGGCGGGTACGACGGACCTACGAAATGTGTCTACGGCAGGCCGGCCTTAGACAAACAAGTACAGTTAGACAGATCACGACGGTCGATAGAAGTGAATCCAGAATAAACCAAACCAACATCATAACCACTCGTTAGTATAGTTGAGACATGATTGAATGTGTGCGCGCGTGTGTATTAGGTACTTTAAGGAGCATGTTTGTTTCGTCGTGATCTGTCTACCTTTTTGTCTCGGTCTGAAAGGCCGGCTTTATTTAGATGACCTTTATTGACATTTGCATGCGTACATACATACATATAGAGACAGGTGCGGCGAACTCCTCGCTAAAATTAACTGGCTCACCGAGATGCTTTCACCGGACACGCGGTTTAGTCATCAACGCACAATGTTAACTATGTCGGTAATGTCGGCGAATTGGCCGGAAACTTGTGTTTGTAAGGAATAAAGCGAGCACCATAACTGGGCGAAGGACCAACATGGTAAGAACAGGAAATAAACAATGTACTGTTTTAGTTTTGCAAACTAATTTAACTAAATATACAACAATATATGTATATTATATTTCTGTCTATTTCCTCTCTTTCATTTCCGATGTTACCTTCGCTTTAGCAATCAATTAACTTCCGAATACAGTTAGAAATGGTAGTCGCTAACTCGCTAGTGCTTCTTGAATTAAACTAGCGATAAGTCTCAACTGCATTAAACGGGTTCATTAAAGATTAATTAATTTGTATCTGATGTCGAGATGAAGTAAAATGTAGATTCTTTTCTTTTTCACGGGTTGCCTTAGAGCTCCCAAAACCGTGTTATCGATCCCAGGATACCCAGAGGAAGAGCAATTCTCCCTCTTTTAGCCGATGGTATACCGGCTATACCTAACGAGTGGCCAGTTCTGATGAAGTATATTTAGATGAAGTGTGGTTTGTCGGATTATGTTTTTAACTATAAAAAGACACATTGGTACATGGCCAGGATCGAACAGTGGTCCGCCTAGTTAATACCTATGATCGCTGAAAGTTTCTTCAACCTATCATGGATAAAATTATGATATTCTTCAAATTTTTCGTTGTTAATTTTCAATTTTGAAATTACAGTTTGTTAAATGTACAAATAAACATGACATTTATTTGTACATTATAACAATCTGAACAATACTAATGTATATAATATTATTATACAGTATTACACAACACATAGTCGGCATGTCAATAATTTTGAATACATAAATCATTTCTGTGACCCAAAATGAATGATAACTTTTGCTCTAAATATGAATATTGACGTCGACCGTTAACAGCAAAGTTGATAAGCAATACAATTAGAATCACAGAAATTAATTTTAATGCATGCACCCCTCCAACCAAACGCCTGGCAAAATATAAGAATGTAGGTATATTTAAAAATTCGTATTCAAATAATTATTCCGGGCCAGATTTCTACCTGCTTCCATATCACATGATGCCCTCATGTACCTACGTGTTCATATGAACGCAAGTAGGTGGGTAACTATACTAAACTCACGCATGGCAACGAAATAAGCTTATAGAAAGTGGATGTGAGCAATAAAAAAATAATAATACTCCGAAGATAGATTTGGTTCTTATAAAAACATACCTACTGAATAGTGTTGCCAGCCAGGTATATCTCTCACAATTGCTGCATTAAGATTTCAAAGATAGAGTGTATTTTAGTTGGTACAAAGGTATCCCAAAATGTTGTAAAATTTCATATTCTTTGGGATCTTTTAGAAAAAAAATGTAAGTTGTGATTTACAGTCTATTCACCCTTTGTAGGTTGAATATAATGTTGGTTGAGCGAAACATCCAATAATTATCTCATCTGTGAAATCTCATAGTTTAATAAAGTATTAGGAATTTGTAATTCACAAAAAAAAATTGATTTGATCGTACTAGAGTGGGGGGTGATGTAGTTGACCTATTACAAAATATGAATGAAGTAAAATCCCGGTGAACTATTTCACTGCAGAATGAAAATTGGGACACTACGAGAAACTGGGTCATTGGCATCTCTTGTTACACTATTACGATGTTATTACATCATTCATTCATACACTGTAGATTGGTAGCGGGAATAATTTTATTGAGATGGCAAACCATAGATTAGTAATATTATATAGAGCAGAGCGCTTGTATGGTTCCATACATACTTACTTTTCGGATGATGATTAATATTACGGAAATGTAGAGGTTTGATAGACCTGATGATGGACTCTAAGGTTCTTTCTACCTGAACTAATATCGATAGAGAAATGCTCAAACAACGCGAAATCTGCAGCGATATTATAATCAGTGGATGACATCTTTTGCCATAACATGCCAACTTTTAGATTTGGTCATACCGGTTACAGTTCATATTTGCTCTATCTATATAATCTGATCAGTGGTTACGGAAGCACACACCCAAATTCACAAAATGTCCCAAATTTTCCCCAAATTTTGGAAATGAGGTCACGTCACCCCGTGAATCAGGTCACTGGCACCGCTGGTAGTGGTATTACGGAATGTGTGGGCTGTAATTCAGCTGTTAAGTGGCTGTACAACGGCGGGCGGGGAGTGCCTGACTGACCCAGTTTCGCGCACTCGCGGCAACTCAAGGACGGATACTACGCTATTTATAAAGCCCATTCGCGCCTATATTTGACACCTACTACGATACGTCATCTGATGGGAGGCGGAAGGCAACTGAAAAGTGGAACGAACTCTATATCAAAAGGCATATGACAGGACTCAAGGGAGTTTTTGCACAAAATTGATGCAAATTATTGATGTCATGGCACTGTGTCAGTGTCAAGAAAAGAAATTAGAAGACTAAGTGTCTCGGAATTCGCCTGTCGTTGAAAGTTCATAGATTTCGTAGTGTATTGTATTTTTTTTAATTTCTTAAATGTTCTGTTATTAAATCAAAATAATATATTATTAAAATAAATGAGAAATATCAAAAATATATAAATAGAATATCACCAAGCATGCAATGTTAGTACATTTGCTTGTATGGTTTCATTTGCGAACTTAATTGAATTGAACAGTTGGCGCACTAGAGCTTCACTGTTTTCACATTGCAACAAGAATTATTTACAATAATCTATTTTTGAAACAACAACTTGGCCGTGAATTGTTCTAATCCTAAAAAAAAACACCAAACCTCATCGAAATCCGAAAATAACACACTTTTCGTATCATTATAACAAAACTGTTCGAATTGATCGTCTATTGGGCACATCCATAAATGGATTGATTTCACTTTTCATTTAGTTGAAAAATATTTAATCAGGAAAATTGCAATGAATCAAAATATACCTACAAACACGACACGTGCAAAGTAGATTCATAACATTAGTGCACAGATTCAATACACCCTAACATAAAATTTCCCATGAAGTTTGAAGGGCGTCTATAGAAACCGAGCCAACTGTACAAAGGCAGGTGTACAAAATTATTAGATGCAGGGTTTGAATCGGAGTCCATATACCTCATGGGAAGCAAAGTGAACTGGAACAGGTGTGTCGCAGCACTTAAGTGCTATTATTATAAGTTCTACTTACACCTACCTAGCATGAAACAGGGCATTTTGCTTACTACAAGCTTTTGCTCGCGATTTTACCCATGGCTGTTATATATTTCAAGTTGTATAGCAGGATCATTCAAATTTACTCTATCTGTTGTTCCAGGATTCCAGGATATGATCTAGTTACATTCCAAATGTTATCTATATCAATTCAATACGTATGATTACAAACTGTCCTATTTATTATTTTAGTAAGATACGTGATTTCTCGATCAATATTATCGTCGTTTAAAACAACATTTTGTAGGTAGTTTGAAGAGGGTTAAATATGGATCTTAGTTCTTACATAATTTTAGTGATTGTACTCTGATTTAGGTAGGGGGCACCCACGACTGACTATTTCAGTTACATAGTTATAACAATAACGAACCCTTTCGGGTATACAAATATTTGAACACAATTACAAAATACAATTAATTACAAAATCAAATGAAATGTCAAAAAAGTAAAACAAAAAAATCAAAATCCTTAAACTAATCCATAAATTCTTGAACACTATACAAACATGCATCAAGCAGCCACTCATATAATTTTCTTTTAAATGGTCGTAATGGCAATTCCCTATTTCATATTATAAACGTAAGACAAATTAAGAACACTGTAAAAACATTTAAAGCTACAGTTAATTATAAACACGATTCCATTGCAGCATATGACCTTAAATAAATTATACAGTTGATGTTATATACCTAAATGCATCAATGTCAACAGTACACCACCACGGCAGTTACATACATACAAAACAATAATCATTGTCCTGACTGATTCATTATCACCTTCAGACAGAAAGAAGAATATGCCAATAAGACTAAACAACATTCGCATTTATAATAACAGCAAAATAAAGGGGTTTACTTCGATATTTATTACTTGTACATATTTTTGTAACAGATGTCCACACCATGTAAACACGTCATAGCACGTCATAAAACCATATGTTATCATATTTGGGCACTATAACGAGTGTAAAAATAAACCAATGAAAATGTGAATGAGTGATGTATGACTTTTTCTACGTAATAACGAATATTTTACACAAACATTGAATAATCTATTACGTAAGTAGGTTCATTATATAGTCCAATCAATGAGGTGTTTTTTTTAGTATGGAGACCTTGACAGTATCTATGTAATTCGTAATTCCCTTGTCACTGATAATTTGCGGATAAAAAAGTGGAGTTTAAGATTGTAAAAAAAATTGTACACACATACTTAGAAACAAACATTAGGAAAAACAGACTATATTATATGTATGTATAAGTATAAACAGTTAGCTAAATCCAAAGTCTTAGATTGTAGAGTTCAGGAAATACCGAAGAATTAATTATTTTTTTTAATGTTTTTTGTAATCGTGACGAAAGTGAAAATCCCCTCGTGGTTATTAGAGGATATTTGACGATATTTTCCGATAAGGAAAAAATCCTTTCCACATACGCCCAAAACCAAGATTAGATGTGCGCAAATATTTTTAATCACGTAGGCAATATTGAAAACGAAGGTTTGTTTGATTTTGATATGGCGTTTATGCAGTCGATGTACTATGTGTAGACAGTGATAACATGAGGGGTTTTTATCATTCCACTGCGTCACGACGGGTGACCTAGTTAGAGACAAAAACGTACGCTAACATTATATATAAATATTATTATCTACAACATTATATAACATACGTATATACATTAAACATCAAGCGTAATGATAATACAAGTAATAAACAAGAAATAATCCAAATAATGTAAGTAATTCGCTGAAATATGCGCAAAACTTAATTCCCAAAAAAATGCTGAACATAAAATATCAGTGAGAGATTTTCGAGAGATAATTCTTTCAATAAAAGAATAAATTATGAAAATACACATACTTCAAGATACTACCGAATCAATTATCATGAAAAAATAGGATAATTTGGGAACAAAAAAAATCAAACTTCATCGAGATATTCCGGGAAAAATATAAAATTAGTGTTTTCTCTTTGGAACAATAAATCATATAAATAAGTACAAAAATAACGGAGATATACAACTTTTTTAAATCGCATAAAAATAAATGAACACAAGCAACATAATAGCCATCCGAGAATGTAATAGAAAACAGGCTTGGCGGCCAGCCAGTTACGGTGAAGTGGATGCAACCAATGCAACTCGCAAGTACATCTAGACCTTGCTGCACAAGGAAGTGAACGGAGGGCAACCCGACAACATTGCAACTGCACACTGCAGCCGAGTGAGGACACACTGTGCATACTAAACTCTAACGACAATCTACAACAACCTCGAATACTTCACGTGAGAGCGTCGGATCGTTACTTGGTGATTGCATTTTTACAATAAAAGTTTATATGACTGCGCTAGCTTCTAATGTCAAGCGAAACTGGTAAAATTATTCTAAGCAGATGCTGACCACGGCAAAAAAACAAAAATTCTGATATCAACACTCGTGAGAAATGCATTATTTATATCTTCACAAGAGGAAACAAAGATCTGATTTTAAAACAGTAGTTTATGCTTATAATATTATCTTGTAAAAGTATACCATATCCTACAGATTAATTTAGAAATAGTAAAAGCTATGACAGTACCCACTTTCTGAATTTAACACCATGTTATCAATAATTATTATCTAATCAACACAACATGAAATTCGCGGTTAGTGAAATGACGAATAGTACAAGGTTCGAGTAGATATACGATACTGTTGTTGGATTATATCATGAAAATCATATGTACTTGCTAAATGTGGACATTGTTACTATTTTTCTAATCTCACAGTAATAGGTGTATTTGTTATTATTTTGTTCCGAAATGCTTAATTTTGTGCATAAGTTTTCCATGCGAGCAGAGTCGCAAGCAAAAATAAAATAATGTTTTTTATCAAACGGAAGAATATTTTGCGCAATACGCATCGAACGACAAAGTGCCCTCAAAGACCCTTCCCCATTCACACGATCGCAGCATGTCCAATACTAGCTGGTATAGTCCGGTCAATATCTATGGGGACAATGATAATATAGTTTCTGATACTTTGCAGCTTGATAAATGTTAATTGTTGAAGCAAGAGAAGTATGTAAGGTTGGTGAGAAACAGTAATAAAATAGAAATACAGACTACAAATGTCAATGTCATGTGAAGAGCTTACACGTTCGGTATTTCAATGTTTGATGCCATTGGTTCAAATATAGAACGTACCATTTGACGAAACCTCAACCGCTTCGTTGATAGGACTATACTAATTTACATGTAGTAGAATTAAAACTCTGCCCCATCCCTAATATAAGAAGGGTTGAACCCTAATAAAATAAAAGTTTCGATTCTAAAATCGATCACATAGGGGGGAGCATTGTAGTTTATCACATGAGGTGACGTAACAGAGTATTTGAACGCAGTGCTCTCGGCCCTTTCCAATGTTCCCTTTTTGCGGTCACCGGAGGCTTTCTAAAGTCATTGTGCGTAGATCCGAGACTGCGTTTGTGGGAACTTACTCTTCAATAATGCGCACTAAGTAATATTCTTAGAATGTCTTAGATGTGAGAATATAGATATAGATATGAGAGATGTGCATGGTGAATATAAAGGAGGCGAAACGTGTCAGGATCGCAGCAAATGACAAAATGAACTGCTTACCTCTGGGATAAAAGGCGTAGGATATGTGTGTATAGATAATGTGATAGAATCAACATTTAATAATAGACTCAAAGAATTCGGCAGTTTTAAAAACAAAACTATATGCACGCATCCGGCAAAAGCTAATAAACCAATTTCGATAGACTTTTAAGAGGGATACGATAAGTACAATTCACTTTGCCATGGCCCAAGGCACCCCAATGTTGAGAATAATAATGTATTTAAGACTAACATAAGCCTTCTTAGAAATATCACTGTCAATTCTATAATCAAATACTATAGAGGTAATTCCGTAAATGTTCAATCCCAAGAACAACTAGTATTCACAGAAAACGACAAACGCCATTTGCATACATGATGTGATGTGTGTTCATTTCCAGTTACGAATAAATTGTTAGCTCTACGATTCCATGTATAGAAACGACACGCATAGTTTGTAGTGTAGCTGTAGGCACGTCGCAATCAACGAATTTTATACAGAGTACATTTATTACTACAAATGGTAGGAATCAAATCGTGATACATACATACCTTCACGGCCTTTATACCTTGCACCGTGCCAGTAACAGTACCAGTGTCTCAAGTGGCAAGTCAGTTTGCTGCACTTAATGAACCTAGATGTGTCACTTCTTTAACAGACAGAAGTGCGGACGCCAGATTTACGTTCCCTCCGAAGCACGAGGAGTCGATTAAAGGACCTATTCTTAAAAGAAAATTGGTTCGTAAAATTCGTAGACATTTCGGTGCCGATTCTGGAGAAAAAGATCTACAAAAAAGACATACCTACAAAATTCTAAAAACAGTTTTATTTATACTTCTTATCGGTACTTGTAAATAGCAGATTAGAGTTTTCTGGAAATATATCAACTAAATAAATACTAAATACTTATTAGGGCAATTAGTTCAGATAAGGTTTAGTTAATCCAAAAAGTTATCAAATCCCCAATATTTCAATAGTTGAAGCAACTTGATGACACGTTTGGGAAAAAAGGAAAATTCCACAAAATTTTCCGCCCAGACAAAGGGATTACAATCGGTCAATATTCACAATGATTAATTAAACCAGAGCGAGGTAAAAAATTCGTGACAGAGAATAAAAAAAGCGAGTGAGCTACTCATCGCGCGGCCTTGTGACGTAGTCGGTCCCACCCGGTGACGTGACGAAGAACGTGACGTAAGTAATTTTTCGCGGAATTTGCAACGACAGCGCCTTCATCCGGTGGGCAATTTGCTAGCTTGTTTAATGTAGGAAGTAGCTATTTTTGTAATCTCAGAGATCTTCCATAGATCGACTAATAGCTTCTAAAGACTTAGTTTTAAGAATAATTGAAATTCACCTAGTACAAAAAAAAGGATGTGCTTATCACTGAACGAATTTAGATGCGCCTTTCACTGTCATGATATCTTTCAGTCAGTCAGTATTAATCACAATTTAACCAAAGTCTAAATCAATTGTCAAATGCGTGATAAGGACTCTAATTAAACCAAAACAAACTCTGCTAAACTCGTGGGCAAAGGGTCGTGTGATGTGAATTGAAAACAGTTCAGTTAGTACTACAAATGATAAAGAGAAAAGAAACCTCTCCCCGTCTGTTTCATTTTGTTTGTTTATAATCTGAGCAGCATTTCAAAGGCTTATTTTGAAAACACGTTACATACATTTCAGTTAATACGCGGAGGAAACTTTCAAGTACGGAATATTACCTATAGAGCAGCATTTGACACCGTCGCCCGTGGGTGGCACCATTCTACGGTGGGTGTTTTACGTAACTAGGGCTAGCATAGAAGGGCGCCCGACCCACTTTACATTGTTTCGCAACCACGCGCTTAGTTCAACGACCAAGGAGAGAAAGAAACCTTAAGGCCTGTATTTATGAACATTCTTTAGGCAACCATACCTGAAGTATTCCTTGAAAATTGTACTTCTAATATATAAAATTCTCCTGTCACAATGTTCGTTCCCATACTCCTCCGAAACGGCTTGACCGATCCTTATGAAATTTTGTATGCATATCCGTTAGGGTTGAGAATCGGACAACATCTATTTTTCATCCCCCTAAATGTTAAGGGTGGTCCACCCCTAAATTTTTTTTATATAGGGTTAGGGGTAGGGGTAGGGTAGGGGTAGGGTAGGGGTAGGGTAGGGGTAGGGTAGGGGTAGGGGTAGGGTAGGGGTAGGGTAGGGGTAGTGCGGGCAAGTCAACGTTTGGGCAGGACAACGTCTGCCGGGTCCGCTAGTCATTTATAAAACTCAGAAATGCGCTTGTATTGACTCGTCCCAAAATGTAGTGTTGGCATGTGTACCTTAAACAGTGTGACATCTGCCGCAAGGCTGACTCACCAAAAAACTGTTTATTCACAATTATGCATGATTTATTCTATAGCTTGCTAAATTTTCTAAGGTCCATTTAATTTAGATACCTAAAGAGGACAATGAAGATGCATTTTGTTTACATAGATGCAGGCGGGGTCGTTGACAGGCATCCCGCGACGGATGCAGCGAGTGCATCGCGGACGAGTTCCGGTGCAGCACGCGGAGCCGCCCGCGCTATAGTGTAAATATAGCGGCCCGTTATAGTGTCGACGACCGGAGTTTCTCGTGAGACAATTTCATTTCAAGTAATGCTTGCGACTTTGTTTAATCGGACACCGATTTGTGTCCGCCAACTTTAAGAGGTGTCCGAATAAAAACGGTGATAAACCGTAGTCGGTGGAATACTGAGTTTTCGGTTTTATAGAGTTGTCGTGCAACATCACATGTCATTGTAGGAATGATGCATGACGATTGGTTATTATTTTCTGCAGGGCATCCATCATCTACAGAGGCACGCCCCGCGCCAACTCTCTTCGATGAAGTCTGCGAAAAACGGTCCCTTCACCGATGTTTATAGGAGAAACCAACTTTTCTAAGTACTGAATGTCATATTCCATTTAGACCGACTTTTGTTGGACCGATTAAAAATCCTCTAATGCAATGACCCAATTTCAGTACAGATTAGGGTGGGGTCATCCCTTAAATTTCGTAAGCGGGCGCCTGGCCCGGGACTCGGCCCGGGAGCAGGGGTAGCGAGTTCTACTTTTCAAAGGGAAGGGTCGCGATAATAATAATGCACGCGTCTGTCTCCGAGGATTCGATGGGAGAGGATGCGCGCGCGGTATTCCCCTCGTCCCGCGCTTTCTCCTTTACAGCCAGGTTTGCCAGACGTCCTCTATTTTAAAGGTCACAGTCATCCTCTATTTTAAGGTCACTTTTCCAATGTCGCGAATAGAGGACAAAATGTCGTCTGATAAAAAATAATAAACAATAAACAGAAAACACGCAGGTAGAAAGGAAAGTACATTTACTCGTTTCTGAACAAAAATTTGATCGTAAAGCAAAATATTTACTAATTTCTTTATTGTTCTTGATTGTCTTCCATCTTGTCCTATAAAAAGCTCGATCTGGCGACCTTAGTCAAACTACAGCCCTTGAGGCGAAGGGCCCGCACCGTGCGTACGTGACGCGGAGAGAGGCGAGGCGGGAGGCAGGGTGACCGCCCCGCTCGAACTTAGCTTTCTTTGCATGCACTCACGCTGCCCGGATTCATCTGCGCCCGCCAGCGACGCAGCACCATTATCATAATAAAGATTTTGTTCATTTCATACAAAACATTCGACTTCTCGCGCGGCGGATGTTAAGCGAAAGGGTACTTTCAGTCAATATTTGTACGGTTTGATTCCTGTCTCTATATGTAAACTGGGTCTAATGAAAGCTGTAAGTGCTTTAAAGGCGGGTTTATAAACACTCTTTGCAAGAAAAAATTGTTGGAAAATACATTATTTGCTTAACGCCCCTACAAAGTCATACAATTAAATGTTAAAACACACCGCATTAAAATTTAAAAAGTCAGCAAGGTTATCATAGAGAAATGCTCCATGTAGTTATATTGATGAACGATCGCTTGAACATCCCCAGGAATGGTACTGAAAACTGACTTTTAATATTAACTGCTTACAAAATTTGTGCATACGCCATCGATGTACATACGCATGATGTCTTGACCGATACTAAACACCCAGCGACAGGTGTTGGCGACATGCTGCTGTTCTAAAAATACAGCCATGTTACAGCCAAATATGAGCCTGTTAATATCGATTAGTCGTTTGTATGTTCAGTCCACTTTGTATTTTGGGTGGGCGAGAATGTCATAAGTGGATAGTTGTTGCTATGTGCCTCAGAACAGATAAGTAGACTAGAAATGACATCTAATAGGTGTGTGGGATCAATATTTGCAACTACATATAAAAAAAACATGTCACGTGTTCGCCCGTATTATTTTGTTGTCACTGCTCAGTGGTCACCCCATGCTATCATACATATTATGTGGGCTATGTATTATTTATTTGCTATTCGCCTTTGAAATCCTTTAATTATCAAGATGAAACAAAAGCATTTATTTGCTGAAAGTTTCATCAAAATTAATTCAACCATTTCATAGGTTCACAAAGGTTGGACCAATATTCAAACAGACAGCCAGACAAAAATTAGTATAATAATTTTAAAATCATAAACAGACACTTAAATTTTATTTATTTACAGTTTGAATGACACGTCGCCCAGCCTACATCTCCTATATAATTAATAATTTTATTATCTGTTCTGAGCTAGAGGCTGACTCAATTACATAATATGTCTATTGTGACGTCAAGTTTAGCACTCCGCATACGGCGAATGAAATTCACGGGCAGCGGAATCCCAGCACAATGGTTAACATAATAAACAAACAGACGTACAGCCTATTAACACTTTGCATAATACAACACAACAATAGCATAATATGTAGGGTTTTGTATATTGATAGGAGAAGGTGCGTAATATTTAATTATTCCGTAAACTGAACCAATTTGAATGGTATTTTCACAGATAAATTTATGCTGAAAACTTAAAGATACATGTATGTAGGTAGGCATCTGAGACTACAAAGAAATCAACCAATACAAATTACTCAATTTCTGAAAAATTGCTGAAATTATTTTCATGAAATATCAGCTGTGGGATAATCTCAAGAGTTTGTTATATATTATAATTTATAAATATACGGCGTTGAATATAAATCAGTTTCTTTAATTTAAAAATTTCTGAAATACTAGATACTAAATAAATTTTCATTAAAAATAAACAACGAAGATATGGCTGAACATACATTATGAATAATCAATAGAATTGAGAAGCTCTTTTACTACAGCGTGGCGGGTCTATGGCATCTTTCACTAATGTTTTATTCCGCCTCTAAATAAAACGTTTTTAGTCGCGAGAATCGTGAGAAAAATCAGGTCGAACAGTTAGACGTTCGTTACTTGAGTCAAGTTACATTATTTCGGTAGATAAGTAACAAAACCAGTTCTACCTTCAATATGTAAATATGTTATTTTGGGAAAATACATGGATTCTAAGATGTATCTACGTATTTTAGAAAAACCCCAATGAAAAAATATCTTGCACGCAGCATTCGTAGCCAAAATCTATATCGTTTAGTGGGCATTATCATGTTTTATTTATAAGAATATATTTGAATTATTTCCTTCCAAAACTGCTCCAAACCAAGAGAATTTGTGTCGACATATTTTTTTTCGCCTAAGAAATAGAAGAATATCATTGACACGAATAACCATAAAAACATTGCAACCCTATATAAAATCGACTATTAAAGTTGATCCATGTAAGACATAAAAATTACATAAAATTCAAAATGCAATTTAGCAAGTCGTAATTTCAGAACCGGCCACAACACAAAGGATGTACAACCGCAAGGTCAGTGGCGTTGCATCTGCAAGTCAATGTGCACGCAATACGCACGCATAAAATATGGCATAATGGCACGCGCCATACTCGCACAACAACAATAATAAAACTTGCCATGAAACATGAACGATAGATTACGACCTAGCGAGAGAATCGATTTATATTACGTAACTTGGGTTAATGCATTCTGTGTACTATGCCATATGCATGCGGGACATAATACATTTGTTTTTAAATTGAAAGAAGTTTTTATTATTGAATGAAACTATATTGCAGTCAGCGTTTATAGTGTGCTGCTAGCACGGGGCTTTTTGCATCTTGTATTTTTCTATGAAGGCAACAGATGACGGTGCTGTCAAATTCCTATTCAAATTAGCTCGACAGTGATGACGGACAAACGACGTAAAAACTTCAATGGTTGACAGGTATCTATAACTGTATGGTACTTCTACTATTTATACGTAAGAATTATAGAAGTTAGCTATTAGAAAATTTCATTCAGATTGTCATGTACGTTGTTTACTTTTCTCATTATAACTTGTTGGATTCAAATAGGGCTTGAATGCCATCAATCAAACAATGTCATGGGCAATAATTAAAGATGTGTTCAAAGATTTCACCAAAAACAAGACGCATTTAATGCCGATTCATTAAAAAACACTGAAATCGAGCAACAGGAAACTGGAAATTCCGTACAGTAGCTGCTTTATAAAATGAAGTACAAAACGAATGACCGTATAATTGCCAATGGTAATTAGCGCCTTACGACAGCCGCAAGTGCGACAAACTCGAGAAATCATCGCTTTCTCTAGTGAAATACGTACAAACTATCATAGAAATGTGTGTACAAGTACTTATCTAGAGTTATCTACATTACAGTAATAGGCTTTTCTCACGCAACACCAATAGTACGTAGGTACAACTATTTTGAAAATTAAATACAAAATTATGTGTTAATCAAAATTCATGGATTCAAATTCTTGAAAAATGTGGCTATCCCAAATTGAATAGGTTCCAGAGACAGAACAGAAGAAAGAGGTGTTCCATAAGTTGGATAATTTTGGATATTTGTAACAAAATCATGTACGCTATGGATTGGATTAACAGCCTACCCTATGTGTACTTTCATTTCTTAAAAAAACATACTCATAAGGGAAGACTCTTTGTATCTACTAAGTATCTTAACTAAAGGACAATCAATTCAGAATTATTTTGTTATGAAATAGTGACGATGTGATGTGACCCAGTGAAAACGACAAACAGAGCCAAGGACTTTCATGACCACTTATCCTGACTTACCAAGGCAAAATGCATAATGCCAAGCTAGTTTATCATACAATTTCAATAATAGAGCATAATCCGGAATCAATCAGCATATGTTTTAGCATGCCTTTGGGAAACTCTTGAGACAGTGTCTTTGCTTTAACGTAATATGTATGCAATACATCCTTTAGTAGAGGGTGATTCTTAGGACAAAGGTAGTCAGGAAGGACAGCTGATGTGTCGTCGACAGGTGGAACAGCAGCTGGCGGGACACCTGCACGAGCGCAGACGGCACGCGCCGACTTACATTTATAGAAAAGCATGTATGACTACCAAGACCTGATAGTAGGTAAGCGAAGTGCATAAAAAGCATTAATGTACTAAGAGATCTATTGATCTCAAATACCGCAACCACAATGGAGCTCTACTACTGATCTCACCATAATATTTATGGTATCTTTGCTATCATTGGTAAAATTCAGATTGGCAAGATGAATACATTTGTCCTCTGGTTATCCTATGGCATTTTATATTTTAACAAAAACTAAAGACTACTGAGAGTCTCAAAGCCATAGGGACAGGCATAGCAATTAACATAGAAATATAAACTTGTTTTGATCGATAGAAAACTCAACCTTTTCGATTGAAATGAAAAATTGTTGGAAGTTTAAAAAACATATATTATTAACTGACCCCAGGGCACAGGAAATACTTTGCCGGACGACAACCGAAAAAGGACTAGACAAGACTAGCATTCATAACTAGTTTAGAATAAAAAAAACTAGATAGACGAGACTACGAGGATTCACGTTACGACATAGTACCGTTAACACTATTACCGCACTTGTGCGCGGAAGATTTAAGGTCTATGCCCCGAGATTAATTTTTTTAACTGAATGCAATTTTTTTATAGAAGAACTGAACTTATGCACCGCTTGATGTTAAACCAAGGTGAACCAACTTTGGTTGAATAAAGCAGAAGTGTATAGGCACAATCACATTTATGTTTACACTAGCTTTCCGCCACGTTTTGGCCATTTTCTCCGGTTTTTGTTGCAAATATTGCTGTCTTAAAGGAGCAAAAGAAATAAAACCACCTGGATGCACCATGTGTAGCTCTGTAATGTAAAACAGTGAAAGATTTTTTTAAACTTTAATTCTTACAAACAAAAAATAGCTCACCGCGATTAAGAATAAACGACAAGTAGTTTCTGTAATGACAAGTCCTATCGCTAATGTAAGGCTACAAGAGCTTAGAAAATAATATTTTATTACATCACACAGTAATGTAGAATTATAATTAGAAATCTTATCACAATTACGACTAGGTACGTACAATAAAATCGTAGAAGTACCTCATTCTACAAATACTAGCGGATCTACCTGGTTTTATTTAAAGGGTTACATTAAAATGTGACGACAGATGCAAATTGTGTTGGCGAAAGAAAATTTAAAAAAATTGAGTCTAATTTTTTTTACTATAAGCAATATTATAACATTTACATGTAGGTATGACGTAATCGTGCGTATTACAGTAATTAACAAAATCACTTATCAGGAGCACCGAGTACATCCATGTAGGTGTAAAGATAAGGATTCGCGTTTCATTAAAGAATTCATGTCAAATGCAAATAATTTTATCATAATACACCTGTAGCGGTTCCACTTGATCGCGGTCTTGTTAAATACTGATGATTAATGAAAAAGCCAACAATTCTAAGATTATTATGTAAGGTACAGTACAATACTAGATGATTCATTCATTGATATTTACTTTAGATATGGTTCAAGTGATAGATGGAATATAATTTAATAGTACTGTGTGTGTAGATAGATAAGCGACATATATAGTGACATACATTTACAAAACATGGTAGATATTGAGTGATTTGTGAATGAAACGATAGAGTTGGGTGCCATAAAAGATCTAAAACTACTTTTTACGGGCTCGCGAGGCTTGGCTTCAAATTTGGTATACGAAAATTGTACTTGCCAATGAATCATACTATGAATAAGTGAAGGCATAGTTGTGAGATACTGTAATGAGTGCGATCGTGATTCTCAATAAAACTTGACGTCATGCTACGTTAGGCCAAGTGTCACTTTCTTACTACAATCTTATTATACAGAGCATGACATGTGACAAATCCTATCCACTAGGATATGTGGCTGTAAGACCGACAGTAGCGGTTAAGCAGCGTGTAAGGGTAAAGGTGGGCTCACGATATGAAATAAAAGAAGTAACGGAGCTGAAAACATTAAAAAAATCGATGATTTTTGAAAGGAGCTACAACTTTTTTGATTTATTTCTTTATTACCGTTACCATTCTGCACAACGAAGTCGTAATTTTTTTCAAGAATGAAACCTAACATTTGCTGCATCTAAGTTTGCTGCGTAGCTTTTTTTATTTCTTATCCCATCCCATCCCATGCAACAAAAAAAATAATAGAAATCAGTGGCAAAAAGGATGGCAGCAAAAACTAAAGTGTTGTATAATGTAACGGGATACGAAAGCACTATGTTGTATCATTTGACGACATTTTCATCGATGCAGCGATGTACAAATGGGTTCCTTGGAATTTTGTCTGGTCATTATTATTTCCCAGCTACAATTTGAGACCTCGCTCGGAAGTAGTTATGAGGGTGGACGTCAAGTTTCAAGCTATTTTCTTAGTGATTCTACCCATGGAGCTGACAGTAGTGCTAGTGAGGGTCCTGGGTACGAATTTCAGGTGGAACAAAATAAAAAAAAATAACCTTGGTGCTACGACAGAGCAGCCCAATCAATATAATATTATTATGTGTGTTTATTTTGTATGTCATGCTTGTGAGCTTCAATTTATTATTGGAACAATAATTTAATTTAATAAATTGTATAATAGCAGATATTTATTTCGTAGCACACAAAGGTCTACGAATTTACGCGCATTTTTTCGGAACTAGTACCTAAACACTCCTTGAGATGAAAATTACGAAACATAATTTAGTATTTAGATCAATAAAGTAAAATTGTTGTTCATAAAAATATGTGTCCTAGAGAGAGGGGGTTTTTAATCAACATGTTTATTTAATTAATTAATAGCAATACCTAAATAATTAATTTGTACTGGAGTGATATTTTTATCAATCAGAAAGGGTATTTAGTACCGTTATTGCAACGCTGCTTGTAAAACAACAATAGCAAGTTGCACATGCACTAGGCTAGGTATCCAAGGGAGCGGCGCGATATCGCGTGAATAGACGACCTACATTTTATACGGCGACCGAGCATTAGCACTTTTTTTCACACGCACTACACCCTCGTAGCGCCTCCCGTAGCGCTCGTAGCGGCATCCCACGAAAGCGGCTACCTGCGAAAGCTGAAAAAAAATCCACGGGGCACACAAACAAAAAAAGTGTTCCTCGTAGGCGTCTGCATTTAGGCAACAAAACACAATAGAAGGAGAGTCGAGAAGGGGCATAGGGGGCGGCAGGTTGTTAGAGAGAGCGCACGAGGGCGACGTAAACAAACTGGAGAGCTTCGACCTCACTCACCATTTTGAGGATGGGTGACCGCTGGCCCGACGAGGTCTGTTGCGCCTCGTGTTCACTCCGTCCGACAGCGCCCCGTACACTTCACACACACGTCCCTAACTAAACTAAGTGGTCGCAGCTCGCGACTATGCAGTCTACGTCACCGCATCCCGCTCCCGACTGGCCGAGCGAGCGAGCGACGACCTCGCTGCATCGTGCACCGTCCCCGCACGCCGCACCACACCCCGCGCCCTACCGCCCTGCGTGACGCCGCACCTCCCCGCGCCCCTTACCCTTCGCCCGTCTGGTGAATCACAAAATATCACAACACACAAATCTTCACCAAACAAACTTCACCAATGTGTGCTGTGTCGCGGATTACGTGCGTCCGGTGTTACGAAACCTGTTTGGTTCGGTTCGGGTCCCTTCTGCATGCACATTTTGGTTGAATAATTTTGAAATGCAAATACATCACCACTATGTCATATTCAAAATTTGATCTAATTTAAAATTGATACTTGTAATTTATTTTTCTTTAAAAATATTATACTTAGTATAGTACCACAATAGTACTGTATTGTATTTGTCAGTTACACAAACGATTTTCAGTTATTTGTTTATTGGAGTCATTTTTGTTATCAAATGACATAATTATTTATACACTCATGGACAAATTTAGAGAAACGCAAAAAAAAATTAATTTCTCCTGTTGTAATTATCGCGCGTACTGGTCACAAACATTAGTAAATCCTATTAAAAAAAGAATGTTTAGGATTCTTTTTTTCGAATGTCATCAGTTTTTATGTAATTATTGCGTTCCTTCATACTACGAAATTTTTTGCCAACTTTTGAATTTAGGTTTGAAAACTGGTGTGTGCTGAAAACGAACCACGAACAGACACAAGGCTGGTTGGTACTGCACACTGTGAACAGTCTGTTTTCTTAATGCTGCATCATTGTGGGCAACTTGCAGTGAAACATCTGTGGATAATAGCAGGAACAAGCGCTGCAAGAAAGTAAATCCCTATTCATACTTATCACATTATTTCTTATTTTATTTTTCAAAGTCACACCATACATATTTCTCAATGCTGTCATTTCTACTGCGTTCACTCGACTATGGTGTTTCCCAACATTCACTACCATGCATAAGTGTCGGCACTAGCACTCCTCCATGCACAGCCAGTCTTGCTCTTTGTGATACTTTCTTACTGCTCATAAAAGTGTGTAGTGCCCCATTCACTCATTTCCAGCATTCCCTCTCCAGTATCCTTTCAATGTCTTCTTCATGCTTCCCATCTCTAGAAAACATAATTATTTAGAACTATAATTTTATATAGCCATAATATAAAGTTATACAATAACTTTGTAATATAAATATGTAGTCTTTGAATTATTGTTAATTTTATTATTGATTTGTTTTTAATAGTCATGCGCTATAAGTACATAATAATAAACATTAAAAAACGGGTTTCAAAAGAAACATTGCTTCATAACTCATTAAATTGCTCAATCTGCAAAACACTTACCTAAATATAACATTTTAAAGCACCAAATTATAAAATAATTATGATTTTTTAAAGGTTTTTATTTTATTAATAATCTCTATATAAATCTAATATAGTTAATAACATTCTTTCAACAAGAGCCAGTCTACATTGTTTATTTAACGTGTATAAAAAAATAATAGATCAATTGATCTTTTTGTATACTTGTGTGACATTTCTACATGACTAATCCCATTTTTTTTTATAAAGATAACGACCTTGTCACCGCCTGTTTTTAAGCGAAGATGTTTGGTCCATGAACATAATATAGTCTGCCAGTCGCTCCCACTAGCCGGCCCATAGAGATGCTTTTTCACGCTTCGCTTGAAGGACCCCAGGTTGTAGGACGCAGGAAAGACCGACGCCGGAAGTTCTAAAATAAATTCTGATAGGAATACAAAGATATCAATATGGTTTAAAATTTGTTTTCTTACGATAATCAAGTAAATCCAAGATCCAGAGATCTCAAAGACCAATACACAGAGAGCTAGAAGGTTAGCTTAAACAGTAATTTTAAAATCGTGCAGAGTAGGCTCAATAACCAACAGCTATCATAACACAAAGTAATTTTCTAAACCAAACAACAAAACTACTAAAGCGGACCATTATTGAAAACTCGTTTAGGACTTAAAACATAAAAGATCAATCTCTAACAAGTGGCGTTCTTGACTGAATTAAAATTAACGAAATAACAAACATTCTAGCCAAATGTGATACAAAATAAATAATTTAAAAATAAAAATAATAATAAATAATTGAATAACATTGCAGAATACTAGATTGTTCATCAAGGGAAGAAAGTAGCCGATTACCAACAAGCGTACAATTGAGGCCCGAGCCGAGTTGGGAATAACACCTACTTACAAGAAATTAACAGTTTTACTTTCAACAAAGCAACACGCGCGCCATCTTCACTTTTTAGAACAGGATCTACCGAAAAAGCACTACTACCCACAAAATTACCTAATGTCATTAAAAAAAGTAAGGATCGGTATAAGGTAAAACGCTAATTTTAGATTAGATTTTTACATAACTTAATCATGTTCGAATTAATAAAGAATAATAATGTGGATAATATATCATAATTGCAAGATCCCACATTGGTTAAAATCGTAATAAAATTAAATTACCTCAATAACAAGCCAAAATCAAATCGAAAATCTCTTGTTTAAAACATTTTGAAGTCGGGTTTTATTTTGGTAACTTCATCTTATAACTTATTTTGACGTCTACAATCCACAACATTTCAAAATTTTAACACCCTAATTTTATTAGCTTATATGAAAGTAGGTGAAAAATTAAGGTACCCCTATTTTTTGCTTTTCTAAAATTTGAACTTTAACACTCTTAAATTAATTTTTAAATATTGCATTTTTAGAAAAAGCCGATAACGGCTAAAAGTATCAGGGGAGTTAGCACAGATTTTGACAGCGACGCTTTCGTTTCGGTCGAATGGCCTTGAACAGGCCAAAACGTTCATGTCCAACAAGGACCGGCCAGAGATAGCCCGGCGCCGAGAGGTCCGGCCCAACAATGTGCGGGAAAATTCTGTGTACTTGTCTTTGTCCGGCCAAGCAAATTGCTCGGCATTCTTGTGCAGGGCATGCCCGGTCCGGGCTATCTCTGGCCGGTCCTTGTTGGACATGAACGTTTTGGCCTGTTCAAGGCCATTCGACCGAAACGAAAGTGTCGCTGTCAAAATGTATGCTAACTCGGCAGGTGTCTATGCGTATTCTGTATTTAAAAAAAAGAAATGACATGAGCTGCGTGCGTTCGTTCGTTTCATTCGTTCAATAGTTCGTTGATGGTTCTTCTGTTTCATTCATTATTGTTTATTTTTGAGTTTATTAATTTAAAATTAAATTTTATTCACTTTCATCAACAAAGATGGGTAGAGAAGCACGTAAATTAAATTCCCTTGTATCTATTCTATTCTATTTTTTCGTGTTATGGCTCCATCAGTAGTCCCCTTGTATCCTGTTTTGTTTTTACAACTACAACTAATACTTTTTATTGCCAGTTTCCCTTGAAGGCAGAGAGTATAGTAGCTTTGAGCGGTACTCGTTACACAGTGTAGTTTTTTCAAAATATCTCTTAAACCACTGAATAAAAAAAATTAAATATGTGTATCGTGTTAAGCAAAGGAAGATCTCCAAACGGATTTTTAATTTTGGTACTTAACGAAAAATGAAATGTTGTGAATTAGATATTGTGCAGGCGCCGCGCTGCTCCTGATGCGTTTTTAACTATAACAGACGAATAGTAAATTTATTTATGTAAGAATTATACATTTTCTGAATCTACACAAAGCCAACAATACCTCATTTGTCCAAATCTGATGAGTAGTTTAGGTCCTAAACTTTATGAGCTATGAGGGAACAGATGAACATACATTATGTATATACATACATAGCCTGCTTTTTGGCTTCGCCATAGGGTTACATTTATTCGTGTAAGGTAAAAAATAAGGCGATAACGAATAATGCAATGAGGAAACAAATGGTGAAAGGTCTTTAAACTTACCCTGAAAACTCTAAAGTCGATTAATAGATGGATTATCAATCGAATGCCATATTTCCTACGATCCTGACATGTAATACATTTGAAACCACTCGACCAATCGACTCTAAAAACTAATCCGATAATCAATCTCAATAATATAATTCTTCTTCTTTTATTATGGCTCAACCAATGTTAATGACGAGACGCGTGCGGTGGTCGCCATGACATGACGTAGAATCATGGTTTCCACTTCAAAAACTTATTTAAAGAAATAATTTGACAGAAGATTCCTATTATACCGCTATCATCCGCTAGATGGCGCTAGTGTCGCTAGTAAGCCAATGATACACATTTCTGCACATATTAGTACTTTTTAAGCCGTCCTTAACTGACGGGCCGCGCCGGATGCTGCCACGCCTTGTCGAGCAGTTTCCAGTTATATGGCAAATAATGCAATTGATATGCTGAGCGACGCGGAAGTTACCGACTCCCGACGGGTGACGATGGGCCATCACAGGCTTAGCTGCAGGGCCTGAGAGTGACATGCCAATCCATGTTCCCAAAATACATCCCTCACAAAATTATAATAACAAGGTTCCGTAGGTACCTACTTCAAAAAGTTTTCTCTTTAACCTGGACTGGTTTTTATGTGTAAGAACTAAGATCTTAGCTCTCGCTATATGTCATAAATTTATAGGGAGTAATTTCGTGAATGGACGTGACGAAAATGTGCAATGTCAAATGAATCAGAATTGCGTAACCGAAAGTAAAGAAGCTCCTTTCAAATTTGAATATAATTTTTTAATTTATTTAGATGTATCAACTGTATATTTTTGTTTCTTAAAGATGTTACACATCGTCAGCGACTACTGTTGTAACTTACTCATTTTATATTTTGCTTTTGAATCATGTACACCAATTGAAAGAGAGTAAGGAACCGTTTGCTTTCCTTTTTCTTCCAAATTTTTAATAATAACGTTTTGTGGTGAGGCAGTTAATATACATAGCTAGCTACATAACCCTACATATTTAAAAATAGACACTTACCACTCAAAGGCGTTATAATGATAATAGCAAAGACCCAATCCATAGAGAAATAGTGGATCCTTCCAGTTGTCCCTTTCTAAAGCATAAAACTTTTGGTAGGCTGACATAGCTGAAAGCAAACAACATAATTTTTTAAAAAATGCAAATTGTATAATAATAATAAGTAGATACGGTTCGTTTTTCTAGACTTGTCTTATTTACTAAAAAAAATCATTTAGAATTTTTAAAATACATTTTAATAACAATTTTAGATTCTACGTCATGTCATGGCGACCGACGCACGCGATCAGTCGTGACATGATCATTAAGCAGTGGACATTGGCAGAATTGCGACGATAAGTCAGTACTGTTGCCTTATATCAAAAGAAGAAAAAGAACAATTTTACATATTAAATAACATTTTTAACCTATTTCAGAACTAATAATCATATTTTTAAATTTTAAATTTTACAAAAAAAGATGGATTATTTACGGAATAAGTCAAGTAAAGGAAAACAGAATTTAGGTACCTATTTAGTGGACAACTTCAAAAATTAATAATATATTATAATTACTGTGAAAGTGTGTTGCACTAATAAAATGTTATAGTTATTGCACAGATATAGGTGGCGAGAGACATATTATGCTACTAATATCTCATTCCTCTGTGGTAAAATTCTTATTGGAATCTTAGTAAAAAAATTATAGCAGTGCAATTAAACCAGAGCAGATTGTGAAATAATTATTTAAAAATCAATATTATTATACAACCTTTATGTAGCAAGGTCTGTATCAAACTAACCTCTCTTCCAACCTGACTTATAACCAGAAATTATCTATAGTATACTTTAGAAAACAAATTTGTCATCCCATTTATTCGAAAAACGGCGATTGCTTCCTCAATAAGTGCAAGGAAAGTAGGTCTTTCCCCAAGAGACTTTCAGAGAGAACAATTTTTTTTTATTGGTTGCTTTCTAATGTTCGGGCGACTTTGTTGTTACTTTATTCTAATACAATTTCAAATAAATATATTCATGAGTTGTGCCATTAATTTTTCTCTTAGATAGAGATGAAAAGTAGAGTATATCACTCGGTTTGCCTTTTTCCTTGGGCGGCGACTTTAGAATCTTTTGCCCTACTCTGGATTCAATATTGCGCCTTCACCGTAAACATATAATTTTGCTCCCTTATGATACAATCTACTATTGCACTGTGTCTGACAACTTTGTAACATCACCATCACATATTATATTTAGTTTTAAAATCACTGTCCTAATGAATGAACAAACAAAAATGCAAAAATTGTAAGGTCTCTTATTCTATCTACGCAATTAATTGATTTTGAATATGAATCTAATATGAAACTAATATTATAAATTCAAAATTGTGCTTGTTTGTCCTCCTTTTTGAAAATACAGAGCAATCTGAGCAAGAGATTGACATGTTTTTTTTTGCACAAAGGTAATTTTTATCCCAGAAATCCTTCACTCTAAATTCCTGTCACAAAATTCCCGAGAAACCAGGGTAGAAAGTTAGTAGTATTGTTAACTTACCCTTAGAATAATCTTCCAAAAGCAAATGAAAATGACCCAATTTGCAGAACGTTTTTGGATCTATACAAATATCTCTTCTGGTACCAGGAGAAGATCCCTTTTCCTCCTCCTGAAAATTGTCATAAAACAAACATTGTAACTTAATTTTCAATTAAACCTTGATAGCATCTCTGTTACTATCAAATTATTAAAGACTAGCTGTTCACCAATGGGGCCCATACTAACTTTCATCCCCTATCATCAAAATTGGTTCAGTGGTTTAGCTGTGAAAGTGGAACAGACAGTCAGAGTTACTTTCGCATTTATAATATTAGTATGAACTATAACAAATATAGCTATAATCTATGATCAATCAGTGGGCACAAAAAGGGATCGAACAATACTTTCGATACTGAGTAGGTATCAATACTTTTGATTGCGATACTTGATAATGAGTACTTGATACCACAGCCGGGTACTTACTCGCAAGTACTTATACAAATCGCCAGTATCGAGTTACCATATAAGTCCAACTCCATAGAGACCTAGGAAGACATGAAGGAAGTCTTTCCAGGTCCTTAAAAGCAGGGGCTATAATGGCCCCAAGCTATTAAATGAATTATTGTTTTAGCAGGACGCCCAGAAGAGGAGTGGTTTTAACCTTTAAGATTTTCTTATTTCTTATATGTTTTATTTTTTTACATCTCCCAAAAACAAATAGTTTATTATAATTTATTCCCATGGAAAAATCACGGTATGAATGAACACTGATCTAGGAATGAACCCTGCAAGTACTCAATACTAAGTAGTACCGATACTTTTTGGGTATAGATACCATGTCCCTCGATACAACATGAGTACTCGGTATCGATACCCGAGGCCGATACTTCAAACCCTAGGCACAAATGGCAGGCACACAAAGGCAAGCCTGCATTCAGCAAGTTGGTGAAAAAATATTGTTGAAGGTAGCCAGAAAAATAGAAGTTGTTCTATATTGTCATTAAATGGTTTTTGTTTGTGCCCTAACATATTATTAAGAGTAAGTAGCTAGCAGGGAGAGACAAATGATAGTTATAATTTGAATACTATTGATATTACCTTTATTTTGGTAAATTTTAGGATTTATTGGTAGGTACTAATGAAATACTTTTAATTAGACATACCTTAACTTGTATCAGCATTCCTTCAAGATATTTGACTGCCTTAAGAACGAGGGATCTGGTGCGTCCATTTTCAGTACCTCTCAACTTCAGAAAACCAAATTGCCGACTGCAAAGAAAAATACATTCTAATATAACAATTAGTGATAACCAAGCTTTACCAAATTTAGGTTATGTAAAAATTTAAGTGCATTATAAACATATTCAACAGCTTTAAACTTTAGCATTATACTGTAATAATTCTGTTTTATTTTCATTACAATAACTATTTATTTACTTACCTATCAAGTTCGGACAACACTTGTAGTTCTTGCGAGGTTAAATGTAAGTCTTCCTTCTCGTCCATTCTTCCTATAATATTATTACACGAGTAAACACATAAAGTGGTCGCTATTTTACCAATGCAACATCTTCATATAAAAATTATAAACACAATTAACACTAAATAAAATAATTCAAGTTCTATAAAATTCACCATTCACCAACAAACAAAATCAAACAACTTATGTGTATCATGTCAGTGTATGTCCCACCCCACAGACTATATAAAATTTATCACCAAAATTTTTGTCGCAACTTTCTAGTCTGTGGGTGGTTGCTGTCCCTATCAGCTGTCAGGTTTTAGGCAGTGTTGTCAGTCAATAAACTAGGTCCGCGTGGAATAGTGGCAAGAATACTGGCTGCATTTCCCCGCTGAATCGCCATGCTGATTCGTTGAGAGATTAATGAGTGTTAATTTAGATTTAATTAATCAAAATAACCACTAACGCAACCCTGTAGAAAGTTATACAACTACTATAGATTTCATCTCAGAATCTTTCTTCTTCTTCTTTTTCTTCTTTTATTATGGCACGGCACCACCAATGTTCATCGGTGATTTGCCAATGTCAAGTATTATAGTGTTTATAGCCGATTAATCGGTATTTAAGATAAGCTCGCCGACCGCGATAGCCGATTATGTCTTATTAGTCGTCGACTAATGACAACCATCACAGCACGGACAGGGTTACATTGTATTCCTCATCACGTCTCGATGGGCGCGTGCGTTATTCCCTAAGCGTGACATGGAATCCTCAGAATCTTTCTTCTTCTTCTTTTGTGGCAAATCGGTATCTAAAGCTCGCTTCCCACGGTGCGTGATATATCGGACGGACGCGCACCAGCCCGCACCGACACGCACCGTGGGAAGGGTATTCGTCCGTGCTAGTGCGGGCTGGTGCGTCGCGGGTCGCCCGATCCGCGGCGAGTCGGTAACTTCAAAGGTGCGGTGCGAGCTTGTGCGTGCTCGTGCGTACTGGTGCGTGGCCGTCCGCGGTCGTCTGATATTGATTGATCTATATTTACTGTGTCTGAGCTATAATCAGGGAATTCATTTTTATCAAAGTTAAATAGTGACATTTGTGTTGTCAACTCTTGTCAAGAGCTTGTCAATAAGGTGTGGTATGCTCTCCTGTCAGCCACAGGCAGACACCTCCTTCAGGTCCAACAAAACAACGCGATTACGGGCGCGCCTTGGTTCGTCCGCAACGAGACCATCCGCAGGGACTTGCAGATCGACTACGTCGAGGAGTTTGTGGTCGGCATGGCGCGCCGAATGTTCGAGCGTGCGAACAATGGCCGACACGAACATCTTCGTGGCATCGCCCCTGCGCATGGAAGGCCATTCAACGGCCACCACCTCCCTCGGGAGCTGGTGGAACCTCTTGTCAGGTCAGACGATGACTAGACATGGACCCAGTGTAGAGAAGACATCGCCAGAATAAACAGACAGCCGCTGGCCGCCTTGGCGCCAACCATAGGCGTCTAAAGAAGATACCGGGGGGTCGTCGCTCCCCGAGACATTGTCGGCGCAACGAATCAATAATCACAGAGTACCTTTTTATCATTAATAGCTGAGAATAGATTGATCTGAGATATGAGATATATAGCCACAGTATAAAAGTTCTGTGGGGAATTCATTCCTCTGAGGGGAAATCTATTATTGATCAATCAATATGGCTTTGAGTATTTAGGTGTTTTTAAAGTTCAGTTGTTCTTTATCTTTAATTTATTTTTTATTTTATTACGCAGCCATCGTGGCAGATTATTTGTTATTGTTAGGTTTTTTTCTAAACAAGCAAATACACAGTCACAAAAAAAAATAGTTTATTTATATTTATCACAGATCTTAAAGTAGTATGTTCATATACGAGATCGTATTACCTATATAGTTATTTATCTGTGCAAGAGATGGAGGACAGCATAGCAGAGCGCGTTGTTGTGAAGCAGGAGCGCGAGCTTCAAGAGTACATACCTTCGTTCAGCTCTGAGACTCAGCGAGTGGAACCTGGTTCTGTTAAATTTGAGCCAACCACAGACGAGTGCAGTATTAAACAAGAATTTGAAGTAGAAATAAGTCCTACTGAATTTTATAAGCCAGAAATCACAAGTGCACCGCAGTAAGTACCTTATTTCAGAGAGTCCAGAGTGGCTGTATTTGCTGGTTTTGGGTAAGATTAAAATATCACCACAGGCTTTGCTAATATCTACCAACTTCATAGCTTTGTTGTAGGCTATAAGCTCTGAGACTATTGTACCTTTTAGGTGAAGTTATGGAAGGAAGTTTTATAATCTCAATCACCGTCTTAAAACTTCATAGTAAAGACGGCAATTTGTGGAAATGTCTGGTTTTTAAGATAAACTCCCTGGATCTCCCTCAAGCAACGCCTTAATTGGAAAGCCGAGCCCTAGTAACTTCATAGCATTGTAGCTGAAGTCATTATGAATAAATCATAAAGTTGAAAATCAATACTGACGTTAACATAGAATACCAGTGCAGGCTTTGTTAATAATTAGTAACTTCATAGCATTGTAGCTGTGAGGTCAATGTATAAATAGTCCTGTATGTTGTTACTTGGTAGTTCCTTCTAGTACTCTAACTCACAGATCAGGGAACCCTAGTTTGGGACCAAATCAGTTGTAGGTACATATTCACACCTAATACAATGTTCTCACATTGATAGCCATACAAATTGCCAGGGACTGTTAAGAACCGACTATTAAGAAACTGGTGTTTTTTTTTAAACATAATTAATTATATCTTCTTGCTTCACCCGTATGAAAAAAAAACCTAGGACCCGATTGCAGTGCCACCTATGAGGTCCAAATGCATATCTAAACCATCCAGGGACCCACTCAAACTCACAAAAAATTAGAATTGGTTCAGTACTTTGAGAGATTACATCACAAACATACAATTTGTACAAATTGTACAATATAAGTATAGGAAGACTATCTGGCAGACCATATTGTATAACTATGAAACAAAATCAAATTTCTTCATGAGAAACTGAAGATGCAGATATTTTTAACCTAATTCGAAAAAAAAGAAGTAGTTTCTTAATTAGGACCATACTTTTTTTTATTTATATATGTATGTATGAACATCGATTACTCTGCCAGTTATGAACAGATTTTGATGATTTCTTTTTTATTCGAAAGAAGCTGACTTTATAAGTATTTTAGCGATTTTGACGCCTTATTTTTTTAAAGATATAATAATTTCTCGACATTATCTCACAGACATATGACGAAAATTAGGTCAGAAGTTTTTCAGAAATTCAGTAAATTGCCTCTGTTTACTGCTGAAAATTATATATAGAAGAAAAGCTTTGTTGCTATTGACACGAAGCGTATGGAGTGCAGGGCAGGATGCACATGGTTCAAATATCATCCACCGCGGATTTTTTTTATTTGTGTTATTATTTGTGTGTCAGAGCAGCAAAATCACTTAAAATGGAAAAATAAACCTGTTAAAAAAACTGTACCGACTTCATAAATTGTGCAATTTTTAAGGGTTTATTTAAGGAGGCTATCCTGTAATCGTATGGCCTAAACTAGGCCGTATTTCTCTGTAAAAATAATCCACCTGTGTCACTGTAATTTAGCATGACAGTGACAAACCACACTTAGAGGCTTTTCCATCTAAATATAGGTATATCTCAACAGAACTAGCCACTCGTTAGGTATAGCCTCACAAATACCATCGGCTAAACGAGGGAGACTTGGTCTTCCGCTGGGTACCCTGGAACCGTAACACGGTTTCGGGAGCTGAACCCGTGAAGAAAAAAAAAAAAATCTAAGTGATAATTATAATTACAGTGATAATTACAATAATGGCATATTATATTAAAAAAAACAATTTACAACTATAAAGTAGTTTATGATACGGGATCATAATAGGGGAATTAAAACGCAAGTGGAATTTTTTAATAGCATCCACGAGTGTTTAAATTCCAAGTTATGTGCCCGTTCATACACTATTTTATCTAATCCCATGCAATAGTACAAAACAAATTGAACCAAGATATTTTTCTTAATCGACAAATTGGCGGCAAACCGCGGTTACCTACCTACTGCGCATGCGCGTTAACTGTCAAGTGACTCGGACATGCGCGTGTCCATATTTTCATAGAGTTTACTGTGCTGTATAAGACAAATCCTCTGCCCTTTCTGCATTTAAAAAAAAAAAACAAAACATTATGATATCGTTTTTGTATGAAAACTTCTGTACTTTACACTTTTACAGTATCGAAGTTTGACATATTACAGACGCGTGTATATAAAACATATGATTATGAAGTATAATTCGATTTTGTAATAGAGACTAAAGTAAACGATATAAGAGTAGATAAAACAATATTCTACTTTAAATAATTAACAATTGGTGTATAAGTGCGCGATCAGTGCCGAAAACCACTAGTTCATGTACCTACCAAATCACAACAACAAACGTTTAATACAAAAATAATCCTGTGAAAAATAGGAATCGACAGATGACCCATTAGGAAAGAGTATAAAATAACAAACTTAGCAGCAATTTTTTACCATCATCTAGTGAGCTCTCAAGTTGGACAAACGAGTATTATTTCTAAAATTAAAATGTAAAACATACCCAATTAGAAACACAAACCAAAATCATAACAGAGAATTTAAATGCAAATTTAGATGAAAAACTTCAACCAATATTGGAATAAAACAGGCTAGGTATTAAAAGGTCAATTACAAGATGAAAAAAGTTTGCTACATGTAGAAAGTAACAAGGAAAAATTACATAATTGTTCACGGAATAAAAGAAGATAAGAAAAATTATGAAGACCCATAACTTGTTTTAAGAGTTTTGAAAAATGTCAGTGAAAATGCATAAATAAAGTGATGGAATCGATGGGAAATAAGTATGGTAAAAAGACTTGAAGGGTGAACTGATGATGGCCGAAATAGACCCATTTGTGTCGTTAATGCTTAATTGGAAAAGAACCGTAATCATTAAAAACAACAATGGATTTCCTAAAAACATCTATGCCACGGAAGATTTGCTAAGGGAGGTCATAAATAAAAGAAAAGAACTAAAGAAAACAGTTGAAAAAGAAAAGACATAGCATACACGTCGTACTCTTTTTCGCAAGCGTCGCCTCGCTGTTTCTCTCTCTCTCTCAGCTACCTGGCTTTCTTTCTCTCGCAAACGTCGCAAAGACAGCCTTCGTGCAATCTCTTTCTCTCTGCACGCGTCGCATCTCTTTTCGCCCGCATCGCATCTCATCTCTCTCACTGTATTAAATTTAATTTGGCTTCTATTTTTATAAAAATTTAAAACTAATACATTTTTACTTTTTTTTCTCAGTACACAAACAACTCAAGAAATAGGTGATATTATAATTGAAATTCACAATGACCAAAATACATCTAATTTGAGGCATTTCGTACCAGTCAGGTATTGATATTTTTATCTTTTATCTTACATTTTAATAATATTATTTTCATTATTTTTAAAATATTATATTTGTAATTTAGAGTGGACAATAAGGCTGCTGAACGTAGTCGTTTGTATCGAGAGCGACACCGAGAAGAGATCAATCAGCGAAGAAGAGATATCAGACAACGTCAAAAAAATGTGCACCAGACTGTATCGATTCCTGCTATTGCTGCTGAACGTAATCGTAATTATCGAGAGCAAAACAGACAAGAAATTAACAAGCTGAGAAGAGACTGTAGGCAACGTCAAAAAAATGTGCACCAAACTGTATCGATTCCTGCTACCGCTGCTGAACGTAATCGTAATTATCGAGACCGAAACAGACAAGAAATTAACAAGCGTAGAAGAGACAGAAGGCAACGTCAACAAAATTTACAGCGAATGCATACAGAATGTAATATAAACAACATAGACGCTATTGAACAAATTACGGAAGCAACGCCAAATGACCAACAAATTTTGAATTCTTCGAATGATGATATCATACAAGAAATAGCACATAATTTCACCAGCTCAGTGGAATCACAACAACACAAAACGCAACATTTTGAAGAAACACAAAATGACAGGGGCCAAATAACAACAGCAGCTCTTCAGACAGCAGAAGGTCAAAATTCTAGTTCTTTCAGTAACTTTCATTTACATAAATTCGCTCACGAACACTTTATCGATAACTTTAAAAATAATCGGTTCGGACACGATTTGAAGGGATTTGAAGAAACCTACGTCTGTACATGTAAATATTATTAACAGAATGACTAATATACAAGATATTTCTACACTTGTGTGTAAATCGGCTCTTGATAAAAATAAAATTCCTATTTTCTCAGTTTATAATGGTTTCCGCTATCCCGAAAAACCGCAGGATAAATTAATAAAGCTTGATTTTGTCACAGAAACACTTTTATCTCCTCGTATTCCTTTTATATTCCAAATAATCAACGTTTCTGTTACAGTTGATACAATATAATAAATTCACAACCAAGAAATATCAATGACGAGCGTTTATGTACCTACCTAATTTTGTTGGATTTTATGTATAAAATATAAAACATTTAATTTACGCATCGTAAAATTAGTAACTTTATTAAAATTAAAAGAAAATAATATGTTAAAGACTCGTAGTGAAAATAGGGCGTCGCAAATAAAATAACAGACTGTAAAGGGAGTCGCAATATAGAAAAGATTGGGAACCTCTGGCCTATAGCACTCAGGGATAATGTAGGTTCCTTCCTATTAGTGATTTTTTTCAGATTCTTGTGTCAGAGATTACCCCCTACATCCAAACTTACAAACTCATTAAAGTAACTCTCTAGTTCACGGGCACAATGCCCGGTCCTTTGTAAGGCTTGCATGAAGACATAGGTCCAACACGTAGAGGCTCAATTACAAAAAATGCAACCCTACTTCTGTACTAAGTATACAGTACAGTGTCTCTGAAAAGTTTATAACCGTAAAACTGTAGAGTACTAGAAATTTTTATCGAATTCTGGCCTTTCTAAACTACATTCAGGTTTTACAATGCAGGGAGACATGTCAGCTGAACCTTATCTTTATAATAACTATATTGTTACAGGTTTTATAAGCCAGTGAAGGAGGAAGTCAATCAACCTCATGGTGAGTTGTATAATACCATGTTTTCATGGCGTATGGTGTCTAATCCGTCAGAGATATAACAAAATGTTGTATGAAATAATTGTGTAGAATAAAATGATCTACAAAAAAGTCCATGGTAGCATCATCCTTCATTCGTCCTCTCTCTCGATATAAGTAGCTATAAGCGTATGTATGTAGGTATTTAAATTGTGGTAAACCCATATTGTACCGTGCGAAGCCGGAGGCGGCGCTCCTTTAGTCCTACTTCCTACAGTTCCTACTATCCTACTTCCTACTAATATAATATTATTTTTTGATGGTATGGATGTTTGTTACTCTTTCACGCAAAAACTACTGAACGGATTTGGTGAAATTTGGTACAGAAATAGATTTTAGTCTGGAATAGCACATAGGCTACTTTTATCCTGGAAAAATTTATGGTCCCCATGGGATAGTTTTGTTTTTCACGGGATCGTCATGACATATACTACTTTTTATACCGCGAAAGCGGGCTGGGGAGGGGCAAATTACAGCCACGACCTATGTCCGTTATAGACTTTGAAACCATCCAACCGATGTGCCCCAAACCGGTTTTATCATACAAAAATGTTCAACCTCATCAAAGGGTGGCGTTACTCGCAAATAAATTAAAAACATTAGCGTGAAGTTTGTATATAACGGGTGAAGTCAGGGCAAGCCGCTAGTAACAATATATAGTTGATATTTTTTGTCATTTATATAAAAAATACACGGGCGAAGCCGGGACTATTAGCTAGTGTTGAATAAATGTTATACTTGTTTAACTACATTAAATAAGGCTAATAGTTTCTGTTTGATGTAGGAAGCTTGACTGTGTGTAGAAGTTGAAGTTTGTAGAAATTGTAGATAGTGCGTGGATCATTCTACATTACTTTGTATTTGTTTCAGGCACACAATCACGTGGAGACGGTAACAATCCTGAAAATACCCCTGCAGAAGTAACAGTTTGTTGTACGAAGTTGTCCATAAACTCAGTTTTGATAGGACACACTGGAGAAAAACCATATGGTTGTAGTAGTTGTCAATATAAAAGTTCAAAAAAACATGATGTAGTTAGACACATGCGTACACACACAAGAGAAAACCCACATAGTTGTAATAGTTGTCAATATAAATTTTCATTAAAACATAATTTAGTTAGTTACACATATGCGTAGACACACAGGAGAAAAACCATATAATTGTAGTAGTTGTCAATATAAATGTTTTAAAAAACATGATTTAGTTAAACACATGCATAAACACGCAGGGAAAAAACCATATAGTTGTAGAAATTGTCAATATAAATGTTCAATAAAAGATAATTTAATTAAACAAATGCGTACACATACAGGTGAAAAACCATATAGTTGTAGTATATTTTGTCAATATAAATGTGCAATAAAATATCATTTAGTTCAACACATGCATACACACTCGGTAGAAAAACTATATACCTGTATTACTTTTGTAAATATAAAAGTTCAATAAAACATGATTTAGCTAAACACATGCGTAAACATACGGGAGAAAAGCCATATAGTTGTGCTAATTGCCAATATAAATGTTCAAGAAAGCATTATTTAGTTCAATACATGTATAAACACACAGGAGATATACCATACAGTTGTAGTATTTGTAAATATAAAAGTTCACTAAAACAGAATTTAGTTCAACACATGCGTACACACACTGGAGAAAAACCATATAGTTGTACTAATTGTCAATATAAATCTTCAACAAAACAAAGTTTAGTGGAACACATGCACATGCACACATATAATTGTACTAATTGCCAATATAAATGTTTGAGAAAAAATTCATTAGTTGTACACATACGTACCCACCATACACTCACGGGAAAAACGATATAATTGTAAAGCTCGGGCCACACTGCGACAATGCCTAAACCGTTTTGACCCGCCTTAAAATCTTTATAACTTCGAACAGTGAAACGATACAACGTTGCCAATAGTATTAATCGAAAGACCGTACGACAAAGCTCATTACACAATTCATTTTCGGATTATATACGCTGTGGGCTGAGTTGGATAACAGAATGTCCACGTGCGGCACCTTAAAGTGGCAGTATCTCCTGAATCGCAGTACCGATCTCACTGATCTAAAGTCTGTTTGACAGGTATTAACAACCTCTTTTTTAGTCACAATCGAATAGGCCCGTGGACCGTTGCTCTCAGTCATCTTGTATCTGTCAATTAGCTTATGGCAAATCTCAGTTAATCCTGGAAAGGTGAGTTTATTTTTACAACATTTACTTACCACACAATTGATAGTTATTATTTTAAATTGGATTGAGCCATATTTTTATTATTTAGGGTTCTAAATAGCCGTAGTTTCCAAAACGAGCATTGCTTTTGCGTTTTGGAAACTATGGCTATTTAGAACTCTTAATAATGAAAATATGGCTGAGAAATTAACTGAGATTTGCTTTTTGTTCCGATTCCAAGAGTTTGCATTTGTGTCACTGGCAATATAGGCCCACCATTATGTGATTCACGTTCAAACTTTGTGTAACTTCAAATCCAATGGACAACATTTCATTTTTTTAATAATCCATTTTTATTACTTTAATTAAAAATATTTAGTCAGGTCATAAGTTCTGTCACATGTTTAATATGAAATAATTGAGACATATTTATTATTGATGTAAACATTTATATACCAAAATGAACTTAATAAAACACAGATTCTTATGCTAATAAAGTTTATTCAAAATGACCCCCGCGATTTTGAATACAGGCCTTCAACATGGCTAGTCGTCTATCGCAGCACGAACGAGGTCCATGTCAATTTCGGCGGCTGCGTTAAGCAAGGATGCCTTGAGTGACTCCATATCAGGATGACGCGTTGAGCAGGCCTTTTCCTCCAAGTGTTGCCATATCTTGTAATCTAACGGACTCAAATCTGGACTGGAGGAGGGCCAGTCTTCGTGCCGGATCAAGTCAATTTCACGCGCCGCCAGCCAGTCTTGAGTGCTTTTCGCTCTATGAGCTGGCGCAGAATCTTGTTGGAATACCCAGCGCCTGTTATTGAACATGGTATGAGAAACAGGTTCCACAAGGTTCGTGAGGACTGTATTTTGATACACAACTGCATTTGTTTTTACGCCTTTCTCACAAAAATGTACCTCAGTTAAGCCCCAATAAACCATGAGTGAGGATGGAAAATGGCCTCGTTGGACACGCGGAACACGGTTGCTCGCTTCTTCACTGCTGTGTTCTTCACCTTATCATTTTGTTTGTTGTAGCTCTCTTCCACATTAAAAATGTTTTCATCCGAAAAAAGAATTTCCCGATGCTTGTTTCCCGCGTACCGCTTCAACAAAGCGCGACATCTCTTCAACCTCAGATCCAGTAAACGAGCTTTCAAACGATGTCCTGTATTTCTTCGATATGCCCGAAGCCCTAAGTATTCATTTAACACCCTTTTCACCGCTTAAACCCATATGAAGGGCCAAAAGTTTTTGCTTACGTATGGGATTTCTTTGAATTCGCGCCTTCACAGCTTATATTACAGAGCGAGGGCGACACTTCTTGACCTGTCATCTACACTAGAGTCTTTATTGTATCGTTTGATGGTACGATAAACGAATCTTTTGGTTATATTCAAATTTTTCAATATGTCAAAAATCTGAATTGGCGCGTAACCGCAATGATGCAACGCAAACCGCAACACGGTGTTCTTTAAGTGTCCACTCCATATTTAAAAATGAGTAAAAGTACAAAGTTGTGGCTAGCATTTTAAATTCAAAAGTTTTTATTCTGTGACATAACTTATGACCAGACTATGTATATTAAAAAATAAGATACACGTATTTTTATAATTTATTTTTGGTTAAGATTTTATATTTTTTCATTTACTTAATTTTGATTTTTTATATATTCTGAGGACTTATAAACTAAAAACCTTAGCTAGTACTAAAAATAAGAAATATAAACTGCCACCCAAAGAAAGTGACATCGTCTTCGTTTTTAATCATTTTATTATAATTTTTTTTCCTTCAGTTTTCCTTGATTAAATAAAGACTGAAGAAGGAAAAAAAATGATCACTTGTGCTGTATGGACTCAGTTCCTTTGCCTGATCCTGAAAAGGATAAAATAAACCAAAAAAAAAAGTGACAGATAGTGTCAGTCAAACCACAGAGTATACGTTATAGAAATGCAGAGTATAATATACTGTAGAAATGTCCCGTGTTCCGAATAGGTGATGCTGTAGCCGGAACTCAAATCGCCTACAACATTATTCATAATGTATAACAATACTTGCTTTTGTCGGCGGTTTCACTCGTAAATATATTTCCTGTGATAGCCCATTCGAAACTAGCAAAACTTCCAAAAAATATTATATAAAAGAAGTATTTTTATAATTATATTTAAATAATAATTATTAATTTAGCTTCAAATGGAATAAAAATGGGTACAATTAATAGAAGGCAACACCTGAGTTCAATAACTAACAACTCAGCCAACAGACATTAGTATTTTTAAATTAGAGGGTTAGCACAGATTAGGGCACCTATTAATCCTTATTTTTCAATATTTCAGTATTTTTAAAATAACTCGAAAATTAAAGGATATATAAAATAAAAAAAAAATTATAAATAAGCTTTCTAGCATGTAATCTCCAAACGGTTTTCGAATTTTGGTACCTACCTTACGAAAAATGAAATGTTGTCCATTCACTAGATTGGCTATGGATAAGAGTTCACACAATACACAATAAGAGTCACAGCAAACTACGAAACTCCTTTTTTGTAATTATAATATTACAACTATTAAAAACGCGATACAGTGACTACACTTGTATTTGACGGCCAACACAAAGTTTTAATGTTATTACTAAAGTTATTGCAATAATTTAAAGATGGAGGAAGAAGAAGCAGGAGCTGTTGTTTATTTTTATTATTATGTAACTCTAAATTCACGGGCATAATACCGGCCTCGATTAATGGTAGGATTTTTTAGAATTCTGTCTATATCTTTGCTTTGGATAGTCATTTCATCATCTCTTTTTCTTAAAAATTTGCATAAAATCCCATCATCAGGTTGTATGGAAAGAATTTTCGCAACAAAATATTTTTCTGACAGTTTTTTTTGTATTCTCGTTGTAAACAAGATTTACAAGAACAAAGTCATCAACTTTCAATCCATCAACCAGCTTGATCTCCTCCTCAGGATCTAATTCTGTAGGTCTACCAACTTTTTTCATATATTCTTGTTATTTATTTTCCTTTGCAAGTTCGATTTAGGGTTATTATATGTATCTTGCGCATCTCTGTAAGAAAGTGCTCATGCTTATATGTGTGCTAAAGCATTTTGTAGACTTTATTCAGACCAGTTAGCATACGCCCTGGAACCCGGGGCCTTTTGGTGTTTTCGGGGCATATTTATTCTAAAACAATTTTCATTAGGTAAACTTAGGACACTAACTATGGCTACACTTGGGACTAGGGTAAGTTGGGACGTGGTCCCAATTAACCCCAAAACACGGTGCCGACGAAGTAAATTAGTTGTAGTTTACAAAATGTTTACTGCTATCTTTGACGAATACATAAATTAGACCCTCCATTAACTACGCAACTTCACCAGCAAAAAAAATTCACAAGTTTGAACAGTTTACAACTTATCTGCAGAAGTTTACTGTATAAAAATACACCAATTTCACTGATGTTCCAAACAAATGCTCAAACCATCGAATCCTATACACCATTTCAATATTTTCACAAAAAGATACAACCGTTATATTCCTATGAACACAGAAACCAATGTCAATTGATCATAAATTGTAGAATTTGGTGATGCCAGACTGATTTCTAAACTGTAACTACAAGTATCCAAGTAACCACGTTGTCCCAAGTATCCACGTTTTACGGTACCTAATAAAATGAAATCAATATAATATCATGGTTAATTAAACAATATGAAATTTCAAGGCATTTAATTAAAATTGTCAATTTACAGTACAAACTTGTAATAAAGCAATGGAGATTAATTACAACCATGGTGTAAACAATATTATCATTTTTATAATTAAAAATTTTACAAAGATCCTTCATTTTCTTCATGGACATCAGTAGAACTTGATTTAATACTCTTATAAAAGTCATGATGTTTTTGTGGTATACAGCCACTTGCACACAATGACAACAGATCCTTTTTTTATTCTCTGGGATTGCTGGAGGCTGCATGTAGGCCTTCTCAAGGATAACTTCATCAGATCGGAGATTCATACGACCTCGCACATCTATGGTGCCAGTGAATTCATCGGTCATCCACTAAGACATGTATGAGGTTTTATATTTTATTAAATATGGTGCATCCTTAGTCATTTCAATAACTTTTACATTGTTCCATAAACACTTTGTAAAATTCTTTGCTGACTTCTCACATAATTTTTTCCAGTCTATAAAATCCTGTGTGTCCAACTCCGTAACTTTATACCGAGGTGCATTCTTCTTAGCACACTTAATAACCATAGCTATTTCTGTTGGAATAAATACTGCACCTTGATTTAAGACTCTTTTTTTTTCTTTTTCAATGCTGGAGTGCTGAGAGTCTACCTCATTTTCAGTGTGCCCCACAATCAGATATTTGTGTCTTATAACTTGAATATTCATTGTTTTTAAGGCATGCATGTACATTTGTTTTTATTCTGGGCCACACAATTGTCACTGTAAAATATGATTTCCCTCTTTCTTTGGCAATTTTTTTAAAAACTCATTAATACAGGTTGTTATTCAATGGCACCCCTTTTCACTATTGCCTCGTGCTAAAAATAACAATGACATTGCCTTTTTTTTACTTCATATATTGTGAAGTTGTACCTATGTATTTAATTTGCTTTTGTAAAAGAATGTTGATACATTGCCATTGGGTAAAGGCATTACTGCCTGTAAGTCAAATATAGCCATAATTACATCCTCATTTTTATTTTGTTAAATAGTTTAACGCATACAGCAAGTAGATGCAAACAGGCATGCATATAGAGCAACAACCACAAATTCCGGAAAGAGGGTCTTCATCTGGATCATCATCATATCATGAAGACATGTTGCACAGTTTGACTTAGAAATAATTTGATGAATTTTCATAGTGCCAACGATCGTGTTTAAATCAGCTGGTATTGATTTAGATATGTTGGTAACATCATTTTCTGATATATAAAAACATTTGACGCTTTTCATGCAATATGTTAATAATTTTAATGCGTCGAGAGCATTTGTGACATCTTTATTATAAGAAATTTGGCGATCAAGGGTTCTCTTTACAGCCCCCCCAATGCCGTCAGCCACCCCTTTACCGTGGCCGCTTTCGGCAAATGACCAGGTTGCGCAATTAAATGATAGTTTCGATGTAAATAAATTTAACAGATAACATTTTTTTTTCCTGTATTGGGAACTTGGGCCATCAGAAAAAAAAATTGTAGTGACTTCAGGTGTTTTGTTTCTTATTAATTTAATTATGGGTAGAAGATGAGCCCAACACCGCGACTGGCTGCAGGTAGTGGAATTGCGGCTGGTTGTACAGTGACTTGAAGCGCTGCGATACTTGATTCCAAGACTTCAGAGTTTTGATTAAAGACACCGAGTCTCTTCATCGCTGCAGTTCGCGCCTCTGCGCTCTGTTTGGCGTTCATCTTTTGCCTAAACTTATTCTGTTGCTTTTCCTTTGCACCTTTTCCCTTACGTGGTTTGGCTGATGAGGTAGGAACCTCATCGGTTGATACATTTTTGAGTTCTTCCATGATAGAATCACACAAGCTCGTACTACTTAGCACGAAAATTGTTATAGCCTCACAAATACCATCGGCTAAACGAGGGAGACTTGGTCTTCCGCTGGGTACCCTGGAACCGTAACACGGTTTCGGGAGCTGTAAGGCAACCCGTGAAGAAAAAAAAAAATGAGCCCATATTGCCGATGGTTCATGAGACATTATGCTATCAGCGACTGTGCAAAATGACTGAGAATCTTTTGCCCAGTATATCATTCCGCAGTGAAGCGATATTTGAGTTTTGGATGCTCCAAAGTGCATTGACTGAACTTCGTTGCCCATCTTACAAATTAAGTTTTCAGAAAAATCTTCTCTGCTGGTGTTAGAGGCATCTGAAGTAAAATAATAATAAATACGGTACCTATTTGACTATTGTAAGTTATATAACAAATAAATGAGTTCATATAATATAAAAATAGTAACCAAGTAAAACAATATGGTCTTTAAAATTATTTAAAAAAATACACAACATATCAAACTTAAATTAAGCACAGTTTTATACTTTCCGCCATATACGTTTTCCTTATTTTCGTTAATTACAAGAATAACTATTTAACACATTACTTATGTGGAAAATAAGCTATGTGGTACAATGTCTTAAATGCTAATAATTTAAAATTTACCTTATTTAAATCTTCGGTAACAGTCAAGGAACACAAAAAGAGACGTCCACAACTTTCTGTATCAAGTGTCTTTTTCCTACAGTTCTGATGCAGTGCTGCAAAACCAAAGATCTGTAATTCGGTAGGGTTGCCAGTTTAAAATCGGTAGGTTTCGGTAGCTTTTGAGCGTGAAAATATCGGTAGAATTATAATACAAAATTTCGGTACATGGGTTTTTTAATAGTTTACAGTACAAAATAAAATGTGGATTTATTGAAATTATTTATTGTCATTCAAAATCATACATAATACCTTAGGTATTATACCTATAATTATTTATCATACCACCTTTGTGACGACATTTTGGTAATCATATTTTTTGTTATATTAAAATCAAAACAATTTTCATTCCCAATTAATCTTTTTGTATGTAGCAAGAAGCCTATGATTACCTTTGTGGAAAGACAGTTACGTTAAATTTATTGACGAAAATATTCGCTCCACCATTAGCTGACGAATGTGGCAAGCCAGTATTGTAAAAGCAAGTGAAGTAACCGTCTTAAATGTGGGTTCCCCATTTCCACTTTTTATATTGGCTACATTTGACCAAAATTTTTCATCGTTGTCTTCAAATGTATTTATTTCCTTAGTGTTCCTAAGTAGTCGCCACTCAGTTTTTCTGGTAATCTTTAGGATCCAATAAATTGGGAAATGCTATGCATACTGGTATTATTGATGACTCATGCATACTGGTATTATTAATGAGTGATTGCCTTTTTTAACATTTTCAGGAGAAATTACATTGAGAACTTTGAGTGGGTTGTTTTTTAAGGGATACCTTTGGATAATTTGTTCGCAAGCTTCTATATAATACATTAAACATCTTGTTTTGAACAAAGTTTTTTGATCTACAGTTAAATTTTCCTTGAGCAAAGTTTCCAAAGCTGAGGCACCAACAAATTAAATTTTACAATTTTAGATTTTGTGGTAAGACGTGGTAACGGATATAGAATTCGACCTTATACATTATCCTGTAACATGTTTTAAACTCTATTTTTGGGAAATTAAAGTTCTAAGTTGTATAAAAAAGGTTATTTTCGATAAATACAAGCACTAGAGATAACTTTACAACCTTGAATGCTAAAGACACACACAGAGAGTTTTATATAACGCAACTAGGTAATTAAATCCAACATTGGTATAAGACATAATTATGGCATTGTTTAATAAAAATCTTTTTTTATTATTATTTTGATAAATTAGTGGCACATACTGGAAGACAAATTTATAATTAGTCTTCAAGTTTGCCAAAAATATATAGATTTTGAGTTTAAAACGACATTATTATACTTATCTGTAAATAAATATCAAAGGCGTGGGACAATATGACAAAATCCCATACTACAAATTTTGGCATAAATGCCCATATCGATCATCCATAATTTCGCCATCAAATATACACCATGGTTTAAATTAGTCTCAACCAGACATTATGTTTAGGTACGTCTCACTCATTCTATATCTCATTCCGTTTACATTCTGATACCTAATACATTTTGAATACCAGTATTAGAACTTGAATACTTACTTTCTGGCACATCATTTCGACTATTAATTACAAGTGAACACATCAATCGTCCTCGGTGCAGCATATTAAATTAGATAATTCAAAATAAATTAAGCAAGAAATTACGAAAATTATTTTTTCAATTTCACAGTTCCATTTCTCAGTCGAACACAGACAAGACAAAATCCTGCGACTCCGATTTTTAATTTTGATCATAGTGTAAACGAGAGATAACTCAGTGTTGCCCTCAATGATGACATTTTTGAATAAAAGCAACAGTTTAAATTATCTCAGTATTGCGTTTACTCATCGAAAAAATCAACAGTGAGTATCTATGCTAAATAACTGGTTTATTTCGAATCGAAATATCTCAGTGTTGCGTTCGATACATAATTTGGTATATTTATTTCAAAATTGATTTTTCACAAGATATCTCCCACTGTTGCTTTCAGTCAGTGACATGCAAACATACTCAAGTAAGATAATACTTACTACTTGTAGTTACGTTCAGTAATCAATTGTGTGTTTTTATATAGGTACAGTGTTTTAATAATTGTGTCATAATTATCAATAACAACAATTGTTTGATTGTAAATATAGACCAGTCATAAAACTTCTTATAAAGTGTTTTAATGGAAGACCCCCGTGAAAAGCGGTGGACCTCCTGGTCCACCTGCATCCTCTAGATATGAATAAATATGGTTCGTGGTCGAAGATTGTTACTGGTTTCTGCTTATGTTGCATCTCACTGACATCTAAATATGTAGTTTACTAAAAAAAGCAGCATTCAAGGAATTTACAGGCAAAACCAGGAAGATGTGAAAGCTCTGCCGCAACCTAACTGGTAGTAATGTGATTGTAAGTGCTCCTTCAAAACTACATACAGAAAGTAGAACAATGAGCATTTCAATGTCTTTTGCTACAATATTAGGTCTATTACATTACGAACCACCAAATCTCGATATGCACCCGATAGTTCATATTGCTTTTGTATAAGTAGGTAGGTGGTAGTTGTATAAAAAATATAGTTGGACTTGAAACTGGGGGACTCGGTTACCAATTTTCGTTAAGGTTTAATAGACTGCTCGTGCTTCTGAGGGCACGTAAACCTGGCGAGCGACTTCGTACGCGTTGTATTAGGAATATAACGTTTACATTCCATTTCACCCCCATAGGGTAGGTAGCGTGATGTTAAATAGGTTATAACCTTCCTCGAGAATAGGGCTATCAAATGTAAAGAAGATTTTTTTTCAAATCCAGAGATTAGCGCGTTCTAATAACAAACTCTTTAGCTCTATTATTACATATAGTCTAGTCATGTTTTCAGAAAAACGAACTTTCAGAAGCATTTCATATTACTTTTTGGTAAATGGCCTTTTCCCCCTATTTCGACCCCCGCTGAATCCGAATCTGCTTGTTGCCGACCTGAAATCGCGACCGGAAGTGAGATATTCAAGATGGCGGCAAATATGGCGCCGAAACCCAAAATCAGTGCTGTAAGGCCCACTGGGGCACATAAATGCGTCCGAAATATGGAATTACATGTTTTTGAGCATGGAGAATTCAAAAATACACTAAAAAATAACTTTGGTTAGATTTTCTACTCGAAAGGTGTTAGATTTTCTACTCGAAAGGTGAAAAAAAAAGTTTGCATGTTAAAAATTTCTTATAAAAATAAATTCATCATCTCAATCAGCCATACTCAAAGTGTGCTCCGCGGAGCCCTAGGGATCCGCAAAGCCTCTGTGGGGGCTCCGAAAAAATACTGGTCATAATCTTAATCCAACATAAACTTAAAAAATTAACTAAAAGAGTATTAGTGGAATGCGTAATATGAGAGCGCCCATTAGATATTTGATTATAAATAAAGAATACACATTAACCAGTTCTTGATTATTTAAGGGCTCCGTCAAATATTTTGCTTTCCAAAAGGGTTCCGTCGCAAAAAAGTTTGAGAACCGCTTTATTTAAACTCTAAATAACTACTTGATATGAAAGAAATTTCGTGCGTAACATATGCGAGCACAACTATTATTAAAAAGGTTGGCAGAATTGCGATGTGTGGCAACACTGCGCGCACGACTGGACTGCCACTTCCGCCCCCCTCGTCTTGCCAGAACGCCGCAACGGCGCAACCTGTCCGAGCAGTTGTGCGAGAAAACCTACGGAAAGGGCACGAGACTCACAAGCTCACATTACAAGCTTTCTGAAGACTCTTGCACGCACAGTTTCTAAATTTCCTTGACGAGCATGCCTCCCCAGAAGCGGAAAATTTGTCCACAAAAGCAGAAAATATTGACGAACTTGGAGAATATCTCAGTTCTCCAATTGCACTATAATATTATTTTGTCAAATTTCTTGCAAAAGAGAGAGCAGAAGAGGACAAAAACTTAGTCTTTGGTGGACGTACATTGACATGGTCTTGACTTTTCTCATGTTTATAAGAGGCATCCGTAGTGGCGATTGGAAAAGCTACAGTGGCGCTCTGTCAGACATGCTCCATTACATAGCTTTGTACGATCATGGAAACTACTTGAAGTCCCTCTCCGTGTTACAGACATTAATCAGTTGCCACCAGAAGTTGAAGCTGGGTTTTGGTCTGGTGACTTTGCTGTGCTCAGGACTAAGAATAAATTTTCTCAAGTGGATCCCGATCATGCCCAGGAGTGGGTTGTTGGTACCAGTAAAAGTGCATCTGGATGTGTCCAGGGCATCAGAACACTTTAGCGTTGGGCACTCTTTCTTCATTGGAGAAGTGAAATATCAGAGCAAACTTACAATTTGTTTACAAAGAAATCAAATGCAACTTGTCCTAAAGAAGAAACACGTGCCCGACGTCTTGGGATCTTCAAGATGAACTCTTCTGACCTCGACTGTATGGAAACCCCATTGAATTTGGAGATTGTAATACTGGTTTCTTAAATATTATTTTAAGAGCTAACACATTCCATATTTCACAATGACTATTAGTGTGTTGGACAACTTTTAAAGACATTTTATATAAAAACTTTTGGCCCCGATTATACAGAAACTCCATACATTTTGGGATAACTGACACCGGTTTCCTAAATGTTAACTTGAGGACTAACAAATACCATACATCACATATCTATTGGTGGGGGGGAGCACCATTGATTTTGAGGTAAGTGATACTGGTATCTTAAAGGTTATTTCAAGATCAAACAAATGTAGTACCTATATCGCATGTCTGTTGGTATATGACCTCTTTTCACGGACATTTTTATACTTAGGAAAAGCTTATAACGTCGACAGTATAGATACCCGATTGATTTTGGCTTAACTGATAACATACCCTTAAAGGTTATCTTAAGACCTACCATTTGACACTAGCCACATTTGAATTGGAGCACGGTATTTCTTTTTAGGGACAGTTTAATATAAAAACTTTTGACCTCGGTTGTACAGAAACCCCATCGATTTTGGGGTAAGCGATACGATTTTATTTAATTTTTGACATATGTCACATGTCTGTTGGTGGGTGGGACCATTTTGTCCCAAGGTCCTTTATACCTCAATTATCGAAATAATATGTTCCCGGATGTTTCTAAAATTGCCTCAGTAAATCATTTTATTATGTTAAGGTACTTAGAGTACTTAGGCTAGGCAAGACGTATTATATCAATCCATTTTTTTTACCCCAGACCTTTGTTATCAGTAAACTTTATTTTTAGATGGAGCCTATAAAAAGAAGTGTTCGTGGTCTCCCAGAAAAATGAGAAGTGCCATATGGGCCATTCGTGGTGGAGCAAAGTTAAGGCCGACAGCTGCCGACAAATTCTCAGTGTTTTATTAACTAATTCATTAATAAAAGGGTTGGATATTTATGTACGAAATTAGCCGATTACGCGTACGGAGTTACCCGCTTGATTCGGTTAATCCGTACAAATACTGTTTTCAAATAAAGTACTTTATCTGTTATAATTGTGGTTTTTATATTCTGACGTTTACTATATCTAAAGTATACCTAATTGGGAGTAAATTAAAATTGTTTATTTTCTTTTTTGATGAATACTTTTGTAATAATGACATTTTAAAGTTATGTGTACGGCAATTCCCCTCGTTCCCCTAATTCAAAAAGTTATATAAAGGCATTGAAGCAGTAGTGCATAAAGCAAGGTACAATTAAAGAGTAGGGGTGTGCGAATAATTCTTCGAAAGTTCCCGAATAATAAAAAAAATCTAATAATTCCAAAAATTTCGGATATCGAATTTCTTTCTAAATTATTCGCGAATTGTTATATCGATATTCAAATATGAAATTAACAATTAATATACATTTTTTTTAAACGAAAATATGATTACACAAAAAATCAAAAAGTATAGGTACTATTCGTTAGTAGGTAAAATATTTTGATACATGTTGTGATGGAATTTAAATTGAAAACAATAGAAAATCCAGTGATACTTCGATACTTCGCGAATTATTCGAACATTTTTGGATTATTCGAAATTTTTATTCGATTCGAACGCTATTCGCACACCTCTATTAAAGAGCCTTTTCTAGCGGCGCTTTTCAATTAAATGTCGCGCCACTTTTTGTAGATGTGTTCTGAAAGTCGTAGTCAATGACGTACTATATATCATTGGTCGTAGTACATTATTTTGTTCTATCATCAATAGTTTTCGCAGCGCACGCGATGTAAGGAATTTTTAGGTCATTTTTTTACACCTTGGGTTACATTATTGGAGTTTTAGTAAGAATCCCTAATTTTTTTGAAAATATAATATAGCCTATGTCACCCGGGGATAGTGTGTAGCTTCCCAACGGTGAAAGAATTTTTCAAATCGGTCCTGTAGTTTCGGAGCCTATTCAATGCAAACAAACAAACAATCAAATCTTTCCTCTTTATATATATAGATTATAATATAATATTAGATAGATAGATTAAAGCTAGTTAGCTGGAAAAACTACCGTAGGGAAAAACGGCCCAAGTGTGTGTTTTCGGCTAGGTATTTATCCGATCATAATATATAGTACAAAAGAAAAGTGGCCAAAACGGAACGAAGATAAAAGAAACCTCTAAAATAATTTATTATGGTTATGTAGGTATATAAGAAACTCTACGTGGTGTTCAAATTAGGGTTCAAATTTATCCCTCGACTGATCACAAGAGGGCCAGCATCGCGATTCAGCGGGGAAATGCAGCCAGTATTCTTGCCACTATTCCACGCGGACCTGGTGTATTTAGTTATTTTTAATCTTTAGATTTGATTTAAGGAGGAGGAACGAACCCGAATTTTACAAATGCTATGAACATACAATTTGGGCATCGAAAACTAAAGGATTTTATCTAGTATTGTGTAGGATGAAAACATGATTGGTGAAAATTTTCTCGATGATAGATATTATGGTAAGCCCTGGAATCAAATTTAATTTAATTAGGTTCAACAATTTTTTTTTGTTCGTCGGAAGATGTGAAATGGTTTTTTTATTTATTTGAACCCTATTGTTTAATTACTATGCCAACCTTTGTTCAAATAATTGAATCAATGAAAGTATATTTATAATAGTGTTATTTCATTATGCCCTAGTAATTTATTTTTTACGAATACTCTAAGACGGCCAGCCGTTCTTCCACACATCTGTTATGATGATGATGCTGTGAAAACAGTGAAATGAGTAAAGAAATATTAGTTTAGAAGTTGTATAACTTCTAAACTAATGTGATATGAGATTCCATTTTGAAATCTATCTAGGCTTGTTTAGTTATTAAACGAACACAAACGGAGAACAACATGATAAACTTACTATGTACTTACCTGTATTAGGTATTTAGTTTAATCTCAGACAGTTTAAAAACTTTAACAAAATGAAAATATAGAAATTAATTAACTACACAATCACTGCAATTTAATTTTGTAAACAAAGGTACTCTGTCTTTGACATCTGACATCATATAGACATCCGGTAGTAGTAAAAGACAATAGAAGTTGGGCCAACAATCATTGGTTTTGGCTTCCATTTCTCGGGTCGGGCATTCCACCCTGAGCAATTTTGTTCCGCGGCGAGAAAGCCCAGGCCAAGAACGCCCGGCCCAGGAATCCGTGTACATTGGCTTCGGAATCCTGCCCGGACATATTATGTTCGATCGGAAAAGCCCGACCCAAGAATGCTCAGGCCGAGAAAGCCCACCCCAGGATTCCAACGCCATGTACACGGATTCCTGGGCCGGGCATTCTCGGCCTGGGCATTCTTGGGCCGGGCTTTGTTGGCACCCTTCAAAAACACCTTTTTAGTCATACGACCATACTCTGACGTTTAAATTTTATACGAATCTGTAGGTATAATTTCAGTACCTAGTATTGATTAAGAAAATGTTTCCCTGCATGTGATCGTTTTTTAATAAATTATTTATTTGTAATGTGCCGCTTACGTCATTTATTCCGAGAGGCGATACATTATGCCCTTCTCACATCTGCAGCAAGAACGGACAAAGCGCCGTCATTGTCGTGCATGACGTGATCGTTGCGCCCGCCCGAACCACGAGTTTAGGGCGTGGCTTACGATTAGAAATTTCTGAGTCGTTCCTCGTCTTAAGGTTTTATATTAATTAAAAACAAAAGAAAAAAATTGATGGATATATTTACTAAGGTACTTAAAGCTTTTTGAGACTGTCTCTGTTCGAACTTCGAGCCTAGAAGAAAGAACCTTATGTAGAGTCCGTGCAAGGAATATACTACTCTCTAGTCCGTGTCACCAAAGAAGTCCCGCGGCTATTACCGGAACTAGTTCAAAACACTATGAAAACTACATTCCGTCGGAAGAAACTAGCGCCGCGTCTAGAGGACTTCTTTTGTGAAACGATCTCTAAGCGTGTACATATCTTTTTCTATTGTAATTCATCGATTGATTAGTTGTTATCGGATATCGATGCTTTGAGCATCACTATGCGGAATCATGAACAACGCGTAATTCCTATTAGTCCGGTCAATTTAGACATAAAAATAGTGGTCAAATAACAAAAATTCCCGGAGAGCCAAATATTGGTGGAGAGCTGGGATTTACCATTACAAATAAAGTTTAAAAAATCCCCATCGATCCTATGTGTGCTACAAAAGTTATTCGGGGTCAAAGGTCAAAATTTGAGGTTTTTTGAATTTTCTCGAAAACGGTAAGTTTTATCAAAAAAAAACCTCTAACCAGTTATAGATCTTAAAATTCTCTATAAAAATGGTCTTCATGATTTTTTTCCTAAGAGTTACCATTCCTGAAATATCGGGATTCTAAGAGTCACATTATACATGATATGCACACATTTCCACGCCACCTGTGAGGTAGTGTATTCGGCGCGTTTTTTACCGTGGTTTCCTCTGTAGGCCTACTCCACTAACTGTCATGACAATTTTAGAATAATATAAGGGAACAATACCCGTCAAGTTCTAGATATTACCTTATTATTGATATTGCTAGGTATTGATTATTGGGTTAACTATTGTTGTACCCGTCGGCCTGCTCTCAATGTTAGGGAGTTAAAGGCCAAGGTACGGGGGACAATTCACGCGAAGACAGGCAACAAGGAAAACAAACGTATTATTTTCTAGCAGACATCGGGCGTGCCATTGATGGACTAGGCTAGGCTCCTGTGGGGTGAGCGGAGACGTCTGCTAGCTCTGGCGATCGGAAGGCGAGTGCCCACTGTCCGTCCGTCCGGTGTCGTCCAGACGACGAGTGGGGAAGCAAGCGTACGCCTCTCCCCCCGAGCCCACCTCTCAATGACACGCCCCTTTTGTCTCGTTTATTATTTTGACAAAACTTAATTAATTACACAATCAAACATATACACAAAACGGAACATACGAAACAACTTAGTAACTACGAACAATATATACAGACAGAAACAGAAATAAACACATGCACAATAAATTCGAACGAACACAATATAAACAGGAAATATAATAACACCTTATTACTATACGAGAAATACTTACACATCTCTATACTATTTATTTATAACTAACATGTGCCTATCTAAATGTCTGTCTGTCTGTATATGAACTATAATTAGGTACAGTGCTCAGGGCTGTTGAGGTCGTGAGGTGAATGTGTGTTTCCACGATATTACAGGCATTTGGGACATTAATGTAGGAGGTATGTGAACCTAGGTTGATGCATAACGAACTACGCGTGCATCTAAACCGAACCTCATTTAGATACACGCCGATTATACTATGATGCATATGTGATTGCGCCGAACTTCACGCAATCACAAAGTCGGACCTAGGTGTCTCACACAAACAAACATACCTATATAAACCTACATGACTATAAACGAAAGTATCTCCTAGTACATAGCAGATCTGCGAACTCTATATGTGATCCACCCACTATATGGGTGGTCAAGATCTTCTGGAATTCTCACGCTTCCCAGAACCTACATCTGCTATTTCTATGGGAGACCTTTTACCATTGTCGTTTATATGAAGGGATATTTCTAGCGACACAAAGGACATTGTTTAACAGCTAATAAAACTAAACTAGTCAATGGGCAATTTCTCCAAATATCTTGACTAATATAGCTTTATTATTTCCTGCCTAAAAGGAAACAATACCTCTTTAGAAATATCCCCATCTGTTCTATTGATAGTGGACTGCAACAATTCTGGAATGCAGACTAATGGCCTTATTATGCACTATTAACTAAGCATTCTTAATGTCCCAAAATTATAACTAAACACACGCGAGCACTGTTATCTATTATTACGAACTAATGTTAATCTACTACCACTATACACTATTACACACTTGACGATACCTGTCGCGAACAATTGTTTTGATTTCTTTAGATACTTTAATCAGATTCATACTCTTGAAAGTCTACTTCAACAGTCCTCAAAAGCTTTAGTGATACTCATGCGTTGAAATAATAATACAGGGTCTATAGCTACTTCTTCTTCGTGAACTTTCACGGTGCTACTCGCAGCTAAAAGAGGGAGTACTTTTTCAGAGCGTTTTAATTTTATATTATTAAATTTTTCACCTGCCATTCTAGATATGGAAGCAATCCCAACTTCACGAGCGTTATGGCAGAAGTTTTTTAATATCTTTAGCATCTTTTTTACGCCGCGAATCACTTGCATCTACATGCTGATCTGTTGTGTCCATTTGAACATTAGCAAGAACTTCCAACTCCTCACACACAGTATTCATTGCATGCATGCCGTAAACCCATTTACTTATCACACTTTCTTTCGTACTTCTTCCTCGAGAAATGCCCCCATCTGTTTTCATAGATTTCATCATCGATTGTTCAATAATCATATCTGTTGAAGTTCCACAACAAAGTTTATCAGAACGTCGAACAGTAAAAAAACCTTCTGTAAAGCAAAACTGAGACATTTTTTCGAGCTATAAAATAGCACAAATAACCTAAATTAGACGCTTGTAATAAGTACGTATATTCACTTGAACTGAACCTTTAGCACTAAAAGAAACAGGTATATGAACGAGACCTACGGACAATAGAATAGCCAGATGTTTTTCAAGGCCACGTGGGTAGAGGGGATTCAGTTAGGGACTGTCTATCTTTTGAATAAATGTTTTCAGAATAGTATAAATATATATAAAAGAGACACAAATAGGTATTTATACTTGTCTTAAGTGCCTGATTATGTATATACGTGGCTTATATGTGCATATCATGTATAATGTGACTCTTACAATCGCGATATCTCAGGAATGGTAACTCTTAGGAAAAAAATCATGAAAACTTTTTTTGTAGAGAATTTTAAGATCTACAACTGATTTGAGGTTTTTTTTGATAAAACTTACCGTTTTCGAGAAAAATTCAAAAAACCTCAAATTTTGACCTTTGACCCCGAATAACTTTTGTAGCACACATAGGATCGATGGGGATTTTTAAAACTTTATTTGTAATGGTAAACCCCAGCTCTCCACCAATATTTGGCTCTCCGGGAATTTTTGTTATTTCAAATGTCTATATTGACCGGACTATATTGTTTGGTGCGTTTTCCAAAGGAACTATGGAGCTATCCTTGAGATTGTAGTTCGCGCCATCAGTCGTACATAGACGGCGCTAGTTTGTCTGTCATCTGTGCACAACACAGTCAACACATCACTATCAAATAGTGTCATGGCGCGGCGTAAAGAGTGACGTTTTGATTTTATTTTAATTTTGTTAAATATATTTCTATTTCGTTGTTGACGTTGTTTAGTCTGTTCGACTTTGTCCGTATTGCAGAACGTGTTGAGTTTAAAGACATTTTCACTTAAAACTTAATTCAATTATCCTCATATTGCACATAAGTTGTTTTTGTAGTGCATCCTTGTTTGTTATTGCAAAATCTCTATTATCAACAAATTTCAAAAATGAGTTACAGGGACTCTTCGGTAAGATAAATGCTTCATTTTATAATAAAACATATTTTAAAATATAATATCTATAAGTATCTTGTAGCCATATATGTGTCGGACTATGTTACATAGTCTATTTTTAACATTTAGTTACTCATACTAAACTCAAGGCCACTGAGTTTAATTTACAAAGTTTTATAATGGTTTAAGCTTTACATTACCCAATATTATTGTAGGTAAAAATGTATTACACAATAAAAAAATAGATCCATACTACTAAAAAAACTATATTGTGTATTTTTTATTTTATGATAATGAGGCTTCCTTTATAATACTTGAACATTTGCTTATAAATTACTTTTTAACTATCTGTTCTTAATATTTGGCAGTATTCATTGTATCCAAGATCTCATTCATACTGTGCTGCTAATGAGCAACGAGTAGGATCCTACCTCAGAACATTGATGGTATTTATTTTGTTAATTGTTGGTGTGAACACCTGGTTTATTAAACAATCACATGTAGATAGTTTAATCTGTGTGAATTTTGGTGATCCATTAATATTTCATTGTATATGACACTATAAAACACCCTTTCCCACACTCTTTTTATAAACAAAATGTGTCCTAATTCTTATTCCAGGGTACCTACTATTCATTTGGAACATCCAAACTTTGCATTAATTATAAGTACTAGAACCATTTATCTAAAGTTAAATGTACTGAGTTTTATTATTATCATTTTGTAATTATTAATATTTCACACTGTAATAGATTGCACAGATGAATATGTTTATATTTTTATCTAAAAATAAATAACCTTTTGCATTTTTAATCACATGTCAACATGGTTTATGCAATGTTTTACCTCCAATGTCATTGATTTTGTATTTTGGATGTGTTTTTAAAGTTTTTTTACAAAGCAGTTGTTAATGGACAGACAGATATGTAGCTTTCGGTGTCATAAAGATTATTCTGATAGATTTCCAAGATAAAAAGTAGCCTATATCCAACTTAATCTGTGCAAAAAAATCATGTTGATCCATTGCTCCATTTCGACGTGAAAGAAGGACAAACAAACAACCTTTTACATTTATTACATTACAAGGGAAAATAAAGAGTATTTTTAATCAGCAGCAGAAGAGGAGGCAATTGAGTTATTGTCAGAATCTCCCCTAACCTAATACCATACATTAATTTTATTGTAATGCCAACAGAGTTTTCGGCCATCACACTCATCAGTGTTGAGTTCTTTGTCATCAATTCGCTCCCGGCCATTCACCAGTTACACCTATGTTGGAGAACCGGACTGCAGTGAAGTTTACCCTGGACTGTATATTGGAGATGCGTGAGTATATTTCAACATATTAACTTGTGGTAAAATAAAACTAAGTGAATAAAAATTGGCCAAAATTTCAGAATCATAAATATTCTTTACATTAATCCCACTATATCCTGACTCTTTTTAATTTTGTTGTTAAAAGTTAGAGGGCGGCCACATCACATTGTTAATAACTAGGTGATCATATCTCATGAAATATTCATCTAATTAAATATGTCACTTAGGAATCCATACTGCCCTATAGCATATTTAAAGAGCTAATTAATAATACCCTACATAATGGGGTATTTAGAAAATACTTCATACCCCAGTATGTTGTATGGATATTTATAATCACTACATAGTATAAAACAAAGTCGCTTTCTCTGTCCCTATGTATGCTTAAATCTTTAAAACTACGCAACGCAATTTGATGCGGTTTTTTTAATAGATAGAGTGATTCAAGAGAAAGGTTTATATGTATATAACATGCATAATACAGTAGAGAAACACTGATCATTTTAGAGGTTTCTAATGTGATGTCGTAAATAAACACATTTTTTGCGCTTACATTGCAAACGCTGGCTGAACCCTACGAGATAGATCAAAATAATATACTACAGTATTGTACACCTTAAAAAGGTATACAAAAAAGGCAGCAATGGTATATGTAGGGATAACCCACAATAACCATTTTTTATCCTTTACTTTTTACGAGAAATAATATAGCCAAAGTTAGTGGTAGGGGTAGGGGTAGTGCAGGCAAGCCAACGTTTGGGCAGGACAACGTCTGCCGGGTCCGCTAGTATGTTATAATTTAACTAGAAAATTATATGGTACTTCACATAAGACATCTTTCTGTGAATATTTATAATATTATAAGAACATATTGATAAAATTATATGCAAGGGTTCTGTCATCGTCATTTGGCTAAGGAAGGCTAAAGAATTGATTGGAAAAGACAATTCGTGAATGGTTTATTAAGGCGACGCATCACAGCGCAACGAACTCAGTTTTACGCGCGGCTTATTTTGCCCATATTTCTTTAGAAAGATGTAAGCGAGATGGACTATTATTAAAATCAATATGGTAACCAAGGATAAGATAGACCAATATCCACGTACCAGAAACATGAGAAGTACGATTTCTCAACAAAATCGGTATTTCGAAAACCATGAAAAGGACTTCGGCTTTTCTATGTTTTTTACAAAAACCATTAGAATTATAAAATTTTAGTTAGTGTATTCTTAAATTATGTGATGTTGTCTATCTTTTAATGTCGAGAAAATCGTAAATTAGTAAATATATTGCAATTGGCTAAAATATGCGTGAAATTGGAGATTTTCAAGGCTTTATAAAACTTAGGTGTAACTGATTTTGTTTATTTTCTGTCTATGAGAAACTTTAGAATATATTCTAAATTGCTTTTCAATATATCTTCGAAAAGCAATTTTAATTTTTAAGCCTAGCACATACAGTATCGCGTAAAACTGGAAAAACAAAACATCTGATTTGTATGGGATAAAAATCATGAGGCGCTCCTTAATTAGATTTTCTCTTTGAACCAGTGTTGCAGCAAAGGACAAGAACTATCTTCGCCGCATGGGCATAAATTATGTACTGAACACTGCTGAGGGTAAAGTATTCACTCAAGTGAACACAGACCATATCTACTACAGAGACTGTCCCAGTATAAGGTACAAGGGCTTCCCTCTCATAGATCATCCCACCACGGATATATCAAGGTACTTCCATATTGCTGCCAACTTTATTGATGAAGGAATTTCAAGTGGAGGTTAGTGATTATTTTTTTAAAGAAATTGATAACGTAATTTGTAGTGCGTGGGGGAGATTTGTGTTCAAATTTCACTTGAGCCGGCACTTCTAAAAATAATGGATATGTCTGTTACACACACATCTTAGGTCTATTAAGTGCAGCAACAGGCTTGCCACCTGTTCTGTTTAATGAGGACAGCTAGCAAAAAGTGGACACTGTTACTGATGTCTCTGGCCATACTATAAGATATAAAGGTTGTTAATATGTGTTTATTTTGTTATTTTGCTGCCCCTGTCTACTTAGTAGCTTTCCACTCCAGTTTCGCCTATGGATATAATTTAAATATGACATTTATCCTGAAGAATTTCCAGGATAAAAAGTAGCCTATGTCACTATGCCTATAGTGTCGTGAAAGAAGACAAACAAACGAACACACATTCACATTTTATAATTAGTTAGGACATCAATTTGAGCCATATGTTAAAGTAAAGTTTCAATTTGCAAAGGAATAGTCGTTTTGCAGCCACTCATTTCATTCTCTCAAAAAACTTCTTGTAGCCAATGATATTATATTATGGAGATAGAAAGAAAAAGCAAAGAAAAAACGTGATAGAAGTGAAACTTCTTAAAAATAAACGTCCTTATTGATAAAATAATACAACGCGCGCATGTGTGCGACACTAATGTATATTTCTTCTCTCTCATGTAACGATATGTGCCTAAATGTGACGCGTCCTTGAAACACTCAATTCACGTCCAATTGGCCATGCTAACTTTTTGAACAGGAACGAAGATCTCGAAACCGTTTCGAGATATAAGCTTTCAGTACAATTTCTATTTATCAGATTTTAAATTAAGTCTATACTTTTTAAGATATTCAATAAAAACAATAACCTTAATTTGACCGATGTATGACGTCATCATAAGCAGTATGAAAAAATAATACCTTTGCCTACAAAAAAGGGTAATCGTCAATCTTTGAATGACATCAATATAAATTTATATTTTACGTGTAATTATTTTCTTTGTTATTAGGACATGACGGGATGAAACACTATTTACTTACCATTGTAAAAAACTATTCAATTTAAATAATTATAAACAAGAGTAATTTTTAGGTTAGTCGACCTAGACTGACGTTTGCTTGACGTTAATTTGATTGACTGTCACTTTTTATATGTAGTGGCCAAGATTATAATCCTGTTCCAAAATCTTGTGACGTCACGTTTACTTTTCGCGGGTAAAATTTGTAAAATATATTAAAAATAGACGCAATAGATAAAAAACAAAAATATCGAAATTAGTTTCTTAAAATGGGCTATATTTTCAAAATAAATTATAAAAAAAAGTATATTATGAATATGTAGCATGGCCAATTAACGAATCGCCCGCGCCCGCCTATGAAGTTTCACTACAAAAATTAACATTAAAAAATCTTGCTAGAAACAAAGTTATTTACCATCATTAGTTGTATTAGTGAGAAGTCCTTATTATTCTTTTAAAAATATTTGCCTCCTACTAACTTGAGATATATAAACTAGTTCTCACATAGTATAACTCTCACCAAATAGTTGAACAAGTATGTTCGTTCCCCCTACCCTAGGGCTCAATCTCGTTCAACTATATTATTAATATAAAATTTTCAGGCAGGGTGTTGGTGCACTGTATGATGGGTGTATCCCGTTCTGCCACATGCGCGTTGGCATTCCTGATGATCAAGCGTGGCATGTCATTCACCGAGGCCATGGCCTTGGTCCGTTCCCGGCGCGACATCCACCCCAATGAAGGGTTTGTACGACAACTGCAACAGTTGGACAGGGAGTTGCGTCCTACACGATTCCGCTGATGGTTAACTCGCAAGTTAACTTGAAACCAGAGGGTCTAGCGTGAGTTTCTCGCATTAACGTTTGTTAGCACCGTTCGTCTTTTACGATAGCAACTGTAACCCACACTATTGTGAAGGGGCTTGGCAAAGTGACCACAGAGTGCATTATACAATGCGGCCGCAACAATCGGAACGTCACGAAATAAGTGCTCTATGGACATTTCGGTAAGTCCCATGGCTATGGCAAAACTATTAAAAACGATGGCGATACGTTAACGCAATAAACTCGTGCTTGCCTCTAAAGCTTTGGCGTCCATATAATGTCGTTCGTCTTAGGTCTCAAGTTAACTTCTATTGCCAGTGGTGGAGGGCATGTAAGGGATTTTATATTTAGAAAATAATAATCTGAATTCCATTGCTTTGAAACAAGCTGAGGCGCAGAGCTGGATTTTCCCTTGTGCAAAAAAGCTTTATAAAATAAGTTAACTATTATTTTTTAAATGTAAATCCTATTCCATGCCAGTTTGAGCTGTAATAACAGCAGAACATTGAATGAATTGAATACTAAACACCAAATATTTTTGCATTAGAAATGTAGAATCAGTGATTTACAATCTACATTATTTTTACCTTCTCTTATATTTTTTTTAAACAATGTCTAGTAGTTTGCTGGCTTTAGTCTAGGTTTGGATTATAGAGGTACACTCTTAATCACAATTTAGCAGTCTAGGGAAATTAATTTAATTAGAGATGAAATATTACCAAATATATTTTGGCTGTTAAATACTGTTATTTATAAAGTTAGACAAAGGACAAGTTAAGGCCTGATGATTATTTATTGATCCAAGTTTATGATGTTGTCTATGTAATGGACATTTAAATAAATGTATAATGCTAGTTCTGTATTTGAATTTACTTTAAACTAAATCATAACTATGTGATATCTCGTGATTGAAATAGCAATATAATATTATATTGTGACAGAGATTTTATTTTTTTATTATGTGAACATAAATGTGCCATTATTTTCCATATTCCGAGTGATTATTTTTATAGAGTAAATATGTAATTGAATATATTATAGCAGTTTTTAAGCTAAGTAGGTGGCTTACTCTGATGCAAAATTTTTAATTCAAAAGTTCTAAACCTCATAAATTTTCTATTTGGTTGAAATCGAATAGATAACTAAATAATATCAATATGGTATTTGGTATCTGGTTTATGTGTTATTTTTATGTTCTTATATTTTAAATATTGGGTTATTTTTTCAACTTTATAATAAATTTTCAAAGCTTTGCTGGTGATGTTATATTTAGAACAAAACTTTGTACTCTTTGTACTTGTTTGTGATATTAGTAGTACCTTGGCCAGTTTTCTAGTAGGAGTTTGTGAGTTCAGTGATAGAGCATGACGTCACTATGTAGTTTGGTGGCAAATCTTTGAAAAAATATTATAAGTAAGAAAAATAATTCAAATTCCAAACTCTAAAATAAAAAGCTTTATATACTGAATTTTATACTACAATTGTAGTGAAAAAATTGATAGTCAAGAGTAAGCCCCCAGTAGTCTTGTAGGTCATAAGTAAACTATATCTTTGTAACTAAACTGAAATTCTTAGCCTTAACAGTGATGGAGAGCATGCAACTATAAAAAATTGGTACAAAATTATTGTTACTATAATATGGATATAAAGTTTTTTTGAACTATATTTTTAGGGATTTATGTATCCAAATATACATTTTAGTTTGGCAGCTGTGTTGGAACTATATTTTTTTTAAATTATTATGGTGGTAAAATTAATTTAATAAAATAGTAAGTTATTTTATTAAATTACATCACTATGTGAATTGTGAAACTGAATATGTTTATTGTTTATCCTCTAATCTCTTTGAAATCTAAAATCAATTAACTACTTCTGAGGTACAGTATTTAAATGTGTTTTGTGTTCTTGATATCTGTAAAAATACATACCTATCTATACTATATTCCATTCCAAATAACTAGTTCCTAGGGAGAAATGTAAATGCTATTTTTTTGGGAGCTTGAGTTATGTTGGATGGAGATATATTTTTATTTTGTTTTATTTGTTGCTACTACTTTTGTTGACTGTACCTAAGCTATAGGCACATATAGCAATAGAAAACAATACATTAAGCTAGTGCTTTAGACAATAGCTTCATTATTTGTTGTAACTGAGAAGTAGGTTGCTAGTCACAGTTTGTGCTTGTTAATTGTAAGAAGTTTTGGACAGGTTGCCAACACTGTGTAACATTTGGCTGAACATTTATGTCACTAATGTACTATTTTGGGATACTACAAGGGTATTGTTTCTTTATGTATTTTAACTGCATACAAATATTTAATTTAAAATTTTGTATCATAAAATTGAATTTATTGAAATTATCACCAAAGGTTATTTAATGATCTCTGTTAATAGTCTATTTGATACAGTTGTTTTATAAGTAGGTAATGTACTGTCAGGGTCGGGGGTGCAGACTCATTAAGTGTCATATTTGCATACTCTTTCTGATTACATTGCAAATAAAGGAGATAAGTATTTATAATGTGGGAAATAAAAGGTTTGTCATCATAGTTTGAAATTTACCTAGAACATTTTGATTGGCAGATATTTCTTTCTTATATTTATTTATATAAATAGTGACATGCATAGTTTGAGCTTAATTGCTTTCATAATGTTCATACAATTTGTCAAAAATAATTATGGAGCTTCTCATTCCAGCACTGTATCTACCAATTTGATGTAGGAGCAGAGTAAATTATAAACTTAATTAAGATGGGTATGTTCTCTTGACCCTGACCCTATTTATTGATGTAATATTTAAGGCACATGACAATAAAATGTGCAAAAGCATAGCTGATAGAATTATATTGTACTAACTTGTTATTGGAATAAAAATGTTAAATGTCTTTATTTATTTTGTAAAATAATAAATTATATATCTAATTAAATAAGCATTTTGTTTTCTTCATCACCCTATCTTGTAGGAAGTTCTATTCTATGTTAAACTGTTTACATTTTTTAGTCAGTAAAAAAACTCTTGTATGTCTTGGTATAAGAGGCGAAACACCAATTGAACTGCAGTATTGCTACCACCAAGAAAAAATGCTGTCTGTGAAAGTGTGCATCTATCATCACCCCTTTTGTCCTAAGAGGGGTAGGCAAAGACAATTAAATGCCATTTGTTACAATGTTACAACCCTGACACCTTTTTATATTCATCATACCTTTCATACATGCTCGGCAATTATATGTAGGTACCTTCTAAGTAAATAGGGTTTTGCCACAGACTATCCAGGGACAAGGCCTATTAGACACATTTCACCCCTAAAAACACATTTTCGCACCCCCACACCCCTTCAGGTCATCTGTTGTGGTCCAATCGATTTTTCCTGTTTATGTATAATTTATCCTATTTTCCTGCCATCCCTATACTGCTAAGAATTTCTTGAATTTTTGGACTCTCAAAAGGGCTTTGGCATTGGTCTATATTATGTCATTTCCTATGACAATACATTACCACCAGTGCATACAATACTAATCCTAACTAATATTATAAATGTGAAGGTGTATTTGTACTTCTTTCATGTCATTTTTTACACTAATACATAGGCTACCTTTTATCCCGGAAAAAGAAAATGAGGTGATGGAGACCTCTGCTATCATGTCTGAAATGGTAAATACATAATATATAGTCTATGATGCCGTGGGAGCGGCCGGAGAAGCGCCAGTTATCATTTATACATTATATCCGAAACCCCCCTTTTTCGCCCCGCTTAACTATTTGCTAAAAATGAAAGTAACTATATGTAACTATCAACTACTTTATTAAAACTAATTACATAACAATACTAAATTATAAGTAAGGTCTATTCATTTCGATATTCCCAGCTTTCTTGTCACGAGCTCTTGGGAACCATCGGTGCTTTGTGGTTAAGGTGAGTCGACAAAGCTGTTGCCGGGACATCTCCGGCGTCATCTCTTTAAATACTCTCTTTATTTCATTAATATCGTTCATCTTGAGCACAGAGTCGTCCTTAGCAGGTTCCTGTGGAAGCGGCTTTGAAAATTCGTAAGGAAACTCTGGTTCTCTGTGCAATGCAACAATCGTAGAACCATCGTCGGTAACCACGATTTTATTGTAACTTCTCTTCAAAATATTGTGAGCCTTAAACCGTACCGAATTTAAAATGAATGACATTGTTACAATTGTACTTTATAATCACAAATTACTTTCAACAGTATAATAAGTCAGTAAATTATAAAATTTCATAACATAACCTAAAAATAGTATTTTTTTTTATTCATCCCTTTTTTTTGGTAGTGAGCATTCTGGGATAGGCAAAAGAAAAATCCATGCAGCCTCTTCTTCAGTTAAAAATAGTAAAAATGAAGATTGGACTTTGGACTGACAGACTGACAGCTTTGACTTTATTTTTTTATTTGGAATCACGGTCCTCACCACAAAGTATATTATTTTATATAATAATATTATGATATTTTTCTATACAGATAATTCTCCTTGAGGCAGTTTCAGTCATAGTAAATGTAGGTTCGATTCGCCGAGGCTAGCTAGTGGACGCAAACGTGGGGAAGATCAAGACATGAGTGTGAAACGTCTTTTGTTCATGCTCGTAGATTCGATTTAGAGGAAAGTTACTGTCAGTCATCTCAGGCAGCTGTTGCTCTGTGCTTGCCTGCTGTGGTTGTGGGTGGTGGTGATTACTGGTGATCCTGGTGATTATATTTCTTTGTTTTTGCTCTGTTTGCATGCAATGCAAAAATATCGTGAAAATACTGAAAATAATGCAAACAACAAAGAAAATCTGATTTGTTCTATATTTTTTTCTCTTTCGTCTGTATTTGTTTGATAGTTGTTGTTATCAAGGCATAAATTACAATATTTCGGAAAAACAGTAATTATATATGCAATGGAGTACTCCGCATCAGCACCCGGGACTGCAGACGGTGGAGAATATTCGAGCGCTGCTGTATCCCCAACTGATAATCCAATGGACAATACAAAAAGACGCAGGTATTTACTCATATTTTATAATTAAATCGTTGGTCAGAGTGGAGGAAACGGGGCACTAAGAAAAAAAGACTTAGAATATTTTAACCGTTTTTATATAGACCAGCGACTGAAGCTCGAAAATGCAAAAATAATTTTCATTATTTTTTTTACTTCATATTTTTTATGATGCCATAGGATGAAAGGAGCATGAAAAATTCAACCACGGCCTCTTTATCCTCTCAACCACCTCCTTAGAACTTCATAGTAAGGACGGCAAATTGCGGAAAAGTCTAGTTTTTATGATATTAGTATTGAAAAAAAAATCTCGTAATAACCACTATATTATAAAAAGATATGTCACAAATTGTGTTAATACACCTACCCCCTCACTCCTCAAAGCCTTTTAGTGAAGATGGTAAGTTGCAGAATCCCATAATTTTAAGAAAATCGATATTAAAAAACATAACCTCAAAACCAGAAATGTCATATATTATTTTACTAACCTTAAAAAAACTTTTTTTTACAAAAATATATTATTTATAATAGGTACCTACATCAAGTCTCTAGAAACTAAAAACCATTTGGAAAGTTCAAGCTGAACTCCCTGGATCTCCCTACATTTACACTTTGCCCAAATTAATTAAAATATCAGTATTATTCAAGCAATGCATTAATTGGAAAGCGGAGCCTACAATTTTAGTTTAGCTGAGTATGCCTGTTTATACCTATGTTTATTGTAGATAATATGAGATATCTAACTTGTTTTCTTATAAGGAGATGATGCAATTATTGCCTCTAGACTTTTTATTAATTGTTCCACAAAATTGGCATATATAATTAGTCTTATAGGCACTATGTTGGTTTAAATGCATATTAAATAACAGTTCTTTGACTTTTACAGTTCATCAAGATCAATAAAACGGCGCCGTTTTGACGATGAATTGGTAGAGTTTAGCTTACTGCCAGGTCCATCATTGGGTAAAAGTGAGAAGCGCATTAGAACCCAGTCACATCCAAGTCAAGCGCTTGAACCACCCAGTATCCACCAAACACATATTACACCTGTGACACCTGTACTTCCAACTGAGCGTAGAAGAGCCTCCGCAAAGCCCCAAGTGAGCACATCGAAGAAGTCTCGTAGAAAGAATCAACTGAGTCATTTGTCAACAAAAGACTTGGGACGTTGGAAACCTACTGATGATTTGGCATTGATTTTAGGTGTGCAGCAGGTAAATATTAATAAATATACCTATATTATGTTTTTTATGATACTCAGACCTTTTTAATCAGAAACCATTTGGTGAAAAAAATTAAGTTAAACTAAAATAAAATCGATATTAAATAATAAAGTAATAGAAACAAAACAGTTTTTATTGTCTGTGTTTATCTTTATATTTGTTCTTTAATTATATACATACAATATCACTTATTTTCTACATGCCTTTTTTATAACAATATTGCAAAAAAAAAAATTATATTAATAAATAAAGTGTGTGTGTACCATTTTCTAAAAATCGTAAACTATTCTCTGCAATAAAAACAAAATCTATCTGTGCCACACGGGACGCCTGGAAGCTTAGATTTAGAATGACTGGCTGCTAGAAATGAGTATATTGAATATGTATGATTTTAAGACGAAAATGTGTTGAGCGCGGTCGATTCGATGCCCGCGACTGCTTGAAAGTTAAAAGTACACAACTCTAAAATAACTAAGAATTGAGAGCATTGCTAAACAAACTCGTGGTTAAATAAATAAAGGTTCATTTTTATACTAATGCACCCAAATATATGTGAAGGTTTTGCTAAAGAAGTTATAATAAATTAAGTGTGATTTTGAAAGTTATCATCCATACTAATCTTAGAAACAGCTGAACCAATTTTGATGGAAATATGTTTTTACTACTGAAATACTATTACTTTTTTAAATTCTTTCTCTTTTAAATTCAATGCAGATGCCAGTAACAATTTTCTAGGCCCTGACTGATACATCTTACTTATAATTTCAGACAAATGATCTCCGTTTGGTCCATCGAGGTGTGAAGTTTTCTTGCCGTTTCACACTAAGTGAGCTACAGTCGCGATGGTATGCCCTGCTGTATAATGCAGAAATATCGCGAGTTGCTGTCGCTGCTATGAGGAACTTGCATCCTGATATTGTAGCTACTGTCCAACAGCAAACACTCTATTCTAACGCAGAGGAGGATCTACTGGGGACCATTAATAGTGTAAGTTGATGAAATAGTAAATGAAAACAAAATAAATTAAAATTATGGGCGCCACAAGTAAGAGACGAGGAATTGCGCTGGAGGGGAACCTTATTCCCCGAATGCCCATATGTACACATCTAAGGAAAATGCTTCTGAAAATAAAGACAGTTGGTAATGCTTTTATTTCTTGACATGAACTTATGAGGTAAACAACAATGTGAAGGCCCTCACTGAGTCATTCAGTGCAATCAGGTTGAGTGACTGAATTTTTTTTCGTAATCAAATCACTAGCTTTATTAGCTCTTTTTTAACTATTTCCCTCTTACAACCTTTGTGTTAATGGTACACAGCAAAAAGCCTACCCAATATAATAACACATATATTTTGTTCATGGCTCGACCACCTTTGATAAGATCAGGCGGTGGCAAGGTCGCATGTGATCTTCTCTATATAATATAAATTATTTTCTTTTTCTTAAAATATTGCAACACTAATATTTTTTTTGTTTTTCTGTCTTTAGGGGTTGCCTTACAGCTCCCGAAACCGTGTTATGGTCCTAGGGTACCCGGCAGAAGTCCAAGTCTCCCTCTTTTCGCTGATGATTATTCTGAGGCTGGAGGAGGAGATGGAAAAACCTCTAAGTGTGGTTTATCAGATTATGGACTTAAGTTTTTAATTACCAAAAACCCATTGGGACATGATCGGGATCGGGCACTCAACCCGTGGTCTGCCTAGTTAACTATTTCTAATAATAAAATAATATAGTTAAATATTATAAAATAAAAATAAACATATATTTTACAGAATTCACAACCGACCCTTGAAAAATTTCAAGAGATGTTGGAACAAAACCCGCACGTGTTTTATCCGTCGCGATCAGCCAAAGGCTTGCTGAATCATTGGCAACTTATGAAACAATATCAGCTGTTACCTGATCAAGTTGTGACGCCATTGCATAAAGGTTAGTATTAATAGTGGAATTTGACTTCACATATTAAGAGAATGCTTTTTAATTTTACATTCAAAAAGGACTTATATATATAGGCCAAATGTAATGGTACTATGGCGCCAAATTCGCACAGAAATATGGACGGCAGTGATACAAAATTTGTGCCGATGAAATGACACGAGAGGTTGCTATCACACGGGGTCTTGTTTATACGCTCGCCCCGAAACTAAAAGGACGAAGTAGCAACTAGGAAGGGAGGGCCAGGGTGCCTAGCCGCCTGTTTATCCGGGTTGGTCTAGGAGTATGGCACCGCTGCTAGTGTACACCAATATTTCCTCCATTTGTGAACCGATTTAAATGATTCCTTTTTTATTCGACCGAGTTCAGTATTCTTCCGACATGATTCAAATTATTTTTTTTAGTTAATATTGGTATAGTACTTTCAGTAATTTTGAAATTTTTCTTTTCCATAATATTTTTTTTTATTTTTTTCTTCACGGGTTGCTTTACAGCTCCCGAAACCGTGTTACGTATCCAGGATACCCAGCGGAAGACCTAGTCTCCCTCGTTTAGCCGATGGTATTTGTGAGGCTATATCTAACGAGTGGCTAGTTCTGTTGAGATATATTTAGATGGAAAAGCCTCTAAGTGTGGTTTGTCGGATTATGTACATAAGTTTTTAATTAAAAAACCCATTGGTACATGACCGGGATCCGGGATCGAACTCGGGGGGTCTGTCTAGTAAATACCAGACGTCTTAACCACTCGGCCACCGACGCCTTTATGATTGATTTGATGATGATTTATTTCTTAATAACAATAAAACCAAATTATATCACAGATTTTTTTTCTGGAAAATCAGATCAGCACTTTTTTCAGAAATTACTTATTTTTTACCATACCATTCAATTTGTATAGATGTGATGTAACCATATGATTAATAGATATTATATTTTACAGATGACAACCCTGTAACATTTTCGGAGGCTGAGGAAGCAATAAACGATTCTGAGTTACCAGACTACAGGGAAGATGGCATCGATGTGGAGATGCAGTTGGCTGATAGGTAATTTTTTACACATTTGAACTCTTTTATTTTGTAAGTATACAAGGGTGAAGGTAAATCTATCTAGAATCTATTTAGGGGTCATCTAGCACGAAATTCATAAACAGGCGTTTCAGAGCAATTCAGATATTGTGTCATACCACTTCATGACAGCAGTGTTCTATTGTATTTTATACTAGAAAAGTTCATTTATCTATAAGTATCTCTATACTAAAATTATAAAGAGAGGTGTGGGGTTGTTTGTAATTCTTTAAGAGGATTATTGTGTACCGCGCCCGTCCCACACACAATCCTCTTTAACATTTATTCCGGATGAATTTTTACCCATACAAAAAACGGACTTCAGCAAATCAAGTATATTGTACAAAGCTTATTAAAAGTAGCAAGTTCTAGTTAATGGACCCTTAAAGTATGTGAAATTATCTATACTCTATCACTCTTATTAATAAACTCGATTTAGCGACGTATTAACTAAACTGTATTTCGTCTCCGTCTATCATAATGCATTGCAGATTTGTTAGACGGAGACGAAATACAGTTTAGTTAATACGTCGTTAATTCGAGTTTATTAATAAGAGTCTAAATGTATCAACTACACCTAGGTTTTATGAAGCCCTGAAAGTCATCAATTTCACGCATATTTTCAACCGACTTTCCAACTCGACTTCTCTTAATATATTTACTAATGTATATTTTTTAACATTGAGAGTTCCATAAGACATAGCAATATTTGCAACTAAAACCGGTGAAAAACAACAGACTTAGAAAAAATAGAGCGGAGGTTGTTTGTCCGGGGCGAAAAGCTATAATCTAATACTTATATAAAAATCATTGCTTGTTTGTTTGTATGTTTGTTCGTATTCTATAGACTCAAAAACTAATGGACCGATTTGAAAAATTCCTTTTGCATTTGATAGCCCAATTTTTGGGGAAGGCTAAAGGCTATTTAATATCACGCTGTTTTTTTAAATGTAAAATAAGAATTTATCCCGATTAGTAAATAGTAGCCTAATGTCACTCACCGACCATCTAACTATATCTGTGCAAAAAGATCACGTCGATCCATTGCTCTGTTTTGACGTGAAAGAAAGACAAACAAACAAACACGCATTATAATACTAGCAGTTAAGATGTCAGTATTATGAAAGTCCTCTATTTTGTTATAGAATCGACAAGAAAGAGATTCGCTTGCTGGAGAATTCGCTGTCGCGTTGGCAGGTGTTGGTACAGTCTGTGGCCGGCGGGGCTGTAGAACTTGACAAGGGTACGCTGGCTGTGCTGCGGGGACGACAAGTGCGATATCTGATGAGATCTAGAGAGGTAATGTTTTGTTGCAATATTTGGTTACGCTATATACGTAATTGTTTATTTTAAATAGCACTGAGTAAACGCAGTCGCACATTGTTATTGGCACGAACAACATTTTAAGATAAGATTATTTTTCATCAATTAATTCGAAATGAGAGAATATGAAGGTCAGGAAGTGAGAGGTCAGCTTGGCTTAGCCACATTAAAAACGCTTTCTTTGAAATTATTATGTTGATCAGGATTGGCTACGGAAATACAGCTATGATTCCTAACATTGTAGAATTATATGAAACAGAATTAAAAATATTTACAAATTCTAAATACGTTTCTGTTATTTTAACGTATTTTTATTTAAAATAATAAAACGGGTGGTTAAAAAATGGTCCAATGGTGGGCTCAACAAGTCATACCATTAAAATTATTACAAGAAAACCGGATCAACCTACGTTTTCTCATTCGCTAAAATATAACCAATAAGATATATCAGTCAAATAAATCTTATAACGCCTATGACTTAGATTCACTTAGTTTCGACCACGCAAAATTAAACATAGACTAGCTCAGTAATAAATTAAATGGATTCCACGTGTCTACAGGACGTCGGTCGTGACGTAACTTGGACGGCATAGGTACCTAATTAATTACTTATTAAATAACTAATCACTCATAATTCTGTTCCACTAGTCAAATGTAAATTACGCGATAAATATATTTACGAAATTAAAATAGCTTTCTAAATATTTATATACTAAACATGATATAAACGACATAAAAACGAAAAAAATCTAATTTCATATATTTTAAGAAAACATTTAACTATAACTTGTTTTTGTATAATACTCATGCAGTATGTATCGTGTATTATCGCAAGACAGGCTATGTTAAGTAATCGTACTTTCTCATGTTTCTGGTACGTGAATCTTGTTCTATCATAAGAATCCTTGGTTATCTTATCGATTTTAATAGCGTGTCATCTCGCATACATCTTTCTAAAGAGATATTGACAAAATAAGTCGCGCGTAAAACTGAGTTCGTTGCGCTGTGATGCATCGCCCTAAATTCAAATTCTACTTTATATAGTGAAATAATTCAGGTATTTAGGGAAAACTTGCCCGGAAAATTGGAAAATGTGGGAAAAACTGAAAGCGCTTTTATCTATGGGATTTTTGTATTAACTCAATAATATAATTTGTTAATGTGGGCTTCACGGGTGAAGGCGGGGTGGAAAGCTAGTAAAATATACAAGTATTAAATCTGAAAATAAAACCTTAAAACTAAAAAGAAAACTAGCTATTTTCTATGTATCTAGGTACATATCTATAAAAACTCGACTACAAGAAAAATTAGTCATTGTCTGTAGAAATGTGGTGTAAAAACATCGGGATAGACAAATTATATCATAATTAAATGTAGCGATTGTTGATATGTCACCTTGCACATACTAAATAAATCAGCGCTTATTTAGGCCTCCTTTAAAAGTCGGTCCCAGGAAAAGTTTGCTCCAGGTCAAAAATATGCTCGGAATTACTATTAATTCCCTAACTTAATATAAGATCTGTTTGACTGATCATGTGTTTCTTAGAAAATGTTTGCCTTGCATTAGGCCCTTGCTCATAAACAATATCTCATTACACACTCCAATTTCTTGCTGATGTTATTTATGCAAGAATTACAATTTTTTTGCGAACGGTACTCTTTTTTTTTCATAGAATTTAATTATTGTTTATTTGACAATATATAATTGCGGACGCGGTTGGTTGTAACTTTGTTTTATTGGTTTTAAAATGTGCTCGTAATTTGGAACTTACGCTTTTTTTTTGCTTTAGCACTCAATTAGATCAAGCGGGAGGGATTTTATTCCACATGCGCTGGTAAACGGAGACGTAAAACAAAATTAAAAGTTAAAAATCCTTTAATACGCCGTTTATGCAGCTCCGTTGACTTTAAGCTGGAATTATTTTTGTTTTTGTCATAATTTTCTAACAGAATAAATATAGATGATTCATTAGTATGATTAATAGTGTTATTGTGTCAACTGTTTGTTGACGCCCTTTTGGTATCCATGGTGATGTGCTACTGACATTGTTAGTTCAATAAGTTTATTCTAACGATCTAACAAAACTATGTTCTAAAGGCTGGCTATACTTATATTTATACCTTTACATTGTAATTTCGTTCTGAATAAAGTCCTAGATAAATATTGCCATATAAAGTTCAAATCCATAGGACACAAGCGTGGCAAATTTCATCATTTCCCAAAATGTATTCTTTTACGTTTCGTCCCTTATGAGTTATATGCCCCAAACTGATATTGTCGATTTATTAAATACACTAGTTTTCCGCCCCGGCTTCGCCCGTGCTAACTTTCGTCCCCTATTATAACCCTTAGGCATGTGGATTAAAAAAAACAAGTTTTCTCCGTATCAAATTTCATCAAAATCGGTACAATGGTTTAGCCGTGAAAACGTAACAGACAGACAGACAAATAGAGTTACTTTCGCATTTATATAATAGTTCAATCAATAAGGATTTTTGTTTTGTAGTTAGGTAGGTAGGCTCACCATATTTCTCAAGCTCAAAACCAGTACAGAATTGGAAGCTTAAAGTGCGAGTTAGAACATGGCCGCAATACTAGTTCAAAGTTATTTTAAAACTAAATCTATGATATCGCGGGATAAATAAGTTTGAAATTTTCAAAATTAAAAATTGTTATAGTCTTGATAAGATTGTAAGTTGTAAGTATACAATTTACCTATCCCAGAAGCACTCTACACATAATTACTTTTTGACCTATTTTTTAGTTTTTCAATTTTATTTTTGCCTCAAAAACTGCTATAAAAAACGAGAGCAAGTTCCCACTAAGTTCAACATAAAATTTTCAGTAACATTGCTGTCACTTTTTTTTTATATAAATGGGTAGTATGTCAAACGTTTCCACTTCACTATAACTTAATTACACTTGTAAGTGTTCAGCGTAAACTTTTACCCGCGAAAAAAGAAATAACTCCGCGCGTTCTCTGAGCTATAACGTACGGTCAATTTTATTATTCAAACACAGAACAAAGATCAGCCGCCGGGACAAAATGCTAAAACGGCCGGGACATCGTCGGGACCGATGTGTGAAATCGGGACAATCCCGGTCAATGCGGTCGAACGTAAGCCTATATAGAAAACAATTATGTCAAATAATCCAGCATACATATTATTATTGTAAAACAAAGTTCCCAGCTGCGTATCTGTCTGTTTGTTGTTTCTCCGTGTCTACTGCAGTAAATTGATTCAGGAGCAAATTGTATCATATATTATTATTATTAAATCAATGGTTTATGCTGTTTAATTCGTCGGATATACAACATATTAATAGTGAAACCGGGTGTCACACCTCTCGACACCCCCAGCCGCTTACACCAACAACATAGAAGGCTCATTTAGTAAACGGCGAGTCACCACCTTCCGACTTTACGTTTCATGAGATAAATGATACCGGCAGGTATATACCCTTAACCAATAGACTTCATTAATAGATCCAATTAACACCCTAAATCAATAACCCAATTTTAATTTAATTGTATCTTTACAATAGTTGTCTCTGATGCATTCAGAGATAGATGCCGACAGGTGCTAGCCACAACACTTTAGATTAGATTAACCACTCTAAAGAGCCTCTTCGTGTTGGACATATGTCCCCATCCAAGCCTTAACAAAGAACCGGGTATTGTGCCGGTTATAGGGTAAATATGTGTAGAATGGCATGATCTACAAAAAAGTCCGTTGTACATCTGTAGTAACTAATAAGCGTGTTTAAATAAATAATTTCGCCGGTAAAAATAATAGACTAGGGAGCTTAGACAACTACAACTAAACGAATAGAATGTAGACAAATACAACCACATCACCATAGAGTTTATATACTTATTGTACACAAACTCCTTGAAGTATAAACTCATTGTAGCAAACGAAGCGTAATTATGTCATTTTGTCTTCAATTAGCGTCTTTCGTGAACGCAAAGTTAGCGTCTGCCCATACCCTGTATATAATGCTGAAATAAATGGCGAAGGTTTTGGTCGATGAGCTAATTTTTTGAGCTTATGCCCGGTAGTTGTTTTTCGTATTTTTTATTAGGTATTTAAGTAGTTAAAATGCATAAATTGAGCTTCTTATGGGCTGCGCATACTTTTCATTCTGCATATAATATTATTTATTTATTTATTAAGGAGAAATAACAGTAGTAGACAGACATATATTATATAGGTACATAAAGTAGTTAAAAAAAATAAGTTAGCGTTCTAAGGGGGCTGGATTATTTGACATATCTACTCAACACTTTATCAATTGTTGTAACCTTAACTCCGTCATTTATGAACTATAAAACTATTTTATTGAGGTGTCGGAAGTCACAGGTCAGTTTAATGAAAGAGCCAGTCTTACAGTAGTCGCCAGCTAATGATGTGTAGCATCTAAAGAACCTCAAGAATTCCATTCGAATATTCTTACTTCTATCTATTTATCTATCATCACGCCTTTCATCCCAAAAGGGGTAGGCAGAGACAATCAAATGCCATTTGTTACGATCCTGACATACCTCTTTCGCTTCTTTTATATTTATCATACCTTTCATACATGCTCGGCGATTGTGTGTACTTTTAATATTTCCATCGATCAATACATTTTTTATATTTTCAATAAAAGTACACCTCGGTCAGCATTTCCTTTACCTTCAGTCAACAACGTGTACAAAAAAAAACAGCGTAAACTACTTGTCTTCATTTTAGTCACAACATCATCTTTCATTATTATTACTTCCGGTCACTCTTTTACGTCTTTCACGCAATTACTCATGCCTCATGTTACCATGAGATTTGATTTCACACATCAAAAACCCTTTTAAATTCAGTTGCAGGTTATCAGGTCTAACGATGATAAATCAACCTTGACCTGCGCTTGTGGTAAAAAAATACTTTATAGGTGAATGCATATTGATCGGTGTTTGCTTCGTTATTGCCCTTGTCTCCTATATTCTTCTTGTTCCTTTATTATGACTCCCTCCACCAATGTTCATCGGTGATTTGCCTTTATATTATGCGGTATTTAAGATAATCCCGCTGATATATTATTATGTCTTATTAGTCGTCGACTAATCACAAACATCACAGCACGGGCGTGATTAAACTGGATTCCCCATCACGTCTCGGCGGGCGCGTGCGTTGTCCACCAAGGCGTGACATGGAATCAATCAATCGGTATAGTAGGTACTTAAAATACAGAAAATAAATAATATGAATCATTTATTCTTTTTATTATAAATGGGATAAATAAACGTTAAATGTGCAAATATTTTCAACACAATCACACTTTTTAAAGCATTTTCGATAACGCGAAAAAAAAAGTTGTCTCCGAATTTTGTCGCTATATCTATATTTTTTTGTAAGTTTTATGTATTTGTTCATGGCAGCTCAAGTTAACCGATCTATACTTATATTGTCAACAATATTATGGTCATATTTATTTATAGGTACACTAATTTTAAACTTTGTGTTTTATATTTTACACAATTTCCTGTTTATTCAGTGTACTCTAACCAACTGATAGATAACGTCAAATAACATATTGACGTATGAAACAATTGTAGAGCCTGAAGTGTATTTTTTTTAACTTGTCTTATTTGGTAAACAAAGCGTATCTTTTTTAAATAAGTTGTCATTTTAAATTCTCATATTTATTAACATTTTTAATCTGTTTTACATTTGCAGAACTAATAACAATATTTTTTAAACTTTTACTTAAAAAAAATACAAAAAAAGACATGCAAAGTTTTTTTTATTAGTTTATTTAAAGTCGCTCTAACTGCAGGGTCATTAGCGACTACAGTGTATTTTTTTACAATATGTAGTGTAGTTATACCATGTATAGTACTCTAACATACGAGTACTTAGGAGTTTCTACAGTGGAATGTACAATAGGTACCCAAGGTTACCTGTTTAATCATTAATCTATATTTTATCATATAAATTTATAAACTTCAGGAACTGTAATACATTGTCGTAACCATCTTCTGAGTTTAGGCATTCCCTGATATGTTTACCAAATAAACAATTAAAAAAAATCACTTTACATGAGGTATAATTGTATTGCGCGCCAAATAAGTTGAGCCAGAGTGGTACGCCCATACAAATCGTACGTGATTCTTTTTGGCTCAACCTATATATACACCTAAAATTGAATGTTTGTATGTCTGAGATTAATAGAGTCAAAAACTACTGGACCGATTTTGTTACGGTTTTCACTAATAGATAGCCTGATTCACAAGCAAGGTTTATGTGTATAAAACATCACGCTACGTCGTCTGGGAGCGGAGCGGTAACCAATTATGTCAATGTTCCTTATTCAGCAATATGTGTCAACGGGTGAGCATATGATATTAACATGGGGCTGGTTGCTAGTATATTATGGCCGACGCCCCATAAATAATATAAAATAATTATTAACATTTACCTTTACGAACAAAAACTGACATAATCTGTTATTCTGTATTTTTGCCTTTCCTGTAAAAATAAATTAACGGGACTTAAGTCCGCTTTCGTTCGCCAGCTTCTAATTCTATACATTTTTGTTGTCGACTGTACTTTAAACATGATGAATTTAATATCACATTACATTTTGACGTAAATTACTACTCGTACAATTCTAATGAGTATTATTTAGTATGTATATGTAATTTGTTCATTTATTAATTTATTTAAATTATAGAAGTTAGCTGTCAATGGCGTACCGCTTTGCAATCCGTCGCAGTCAGTGATTGTTGATTGTACCGAGTTACTGTTTTCATAACACAGTCGAACAACAAAGGCAATGTTTTGGAATTGGAACCCCCCCTGAAAGATTTATATTGAAATAACTATTTCAAGCAACTCTGCCAATGTCCGGCGGCGCATCTCTGTAGAATAATTCAAAATGTTTTCATACACATGGTCTTAATTGGCATTTATTGAGTTACGTTCGTTAGTGCTCTGTTATCATTAAATTAATTTGTAGTTTAGATAAGCGATAATTACGGAACGGTGGTTTAGTTAATCGCTTGTTAAGAGTCGTCGGAGTTGGTAGGGATTTATCCTTCCCGTTGGTATATTTTGGTGTTGATGCTGTGTTCGTTTTGAGGTGTGTATTGAGTTTTGTGGTTTCTTTTTTTTTTTGCGCGTCGGTGGTCGAGTGGGTAAAACGTCGGCTCACAACTGAGAAGTCGCGAGTTCGATCCTCACATCCGACCATGTATATACCAACCAATGGGTTTTTTTATAATAAAAAATCCATGTACATTATCCGATAAAGCGTACAAAGAGGCTTTTCCATCTACATACCTCAACAGAGCTGGCCACTCGTTAGGTACAGCCTCAAAAAATCTTCGGCTAAGTGAGGAAGACTTTGCCTTCCGCTGGGTACCCTGGGGCCGGCAACGGAGATCCCTACATTTGGGCCATTTTTTTTTATCTTCGCGAACAGAACCGATAATACCCACAGTTGTTAGATATTAGATATAGAACTAAAAAATCGTGGTCCAGTATTTTTAGCTCTTGAATTAATGGTTTTCAGATTTTGATTTTGAACACCTATTTCAACATAATTTGTTGCTGGCAATAATTATTTAGCTGTTTATTATTTCGTCATTAGAGGGAAAATAATTTTCAAAATGGCGTATCAAACATTAACTTTGATACAGTATTAAGGGAGATACCGACAAAATCTTTGAGAAATAATATATAAAGGACCCACTATGAAAGTTCATGAAACATTATGGTTTTAGACCTATTATGTACAAACGTCCTGCCTAACTTTTGACTCGAACGAAGGCCAAAAAAGACGGGCCCCGCCAATGGGCATCAGCCAAGGAATGCCCGGCCCGAAAATGTCCTACCCTACAATGTTCGGACAATCCGTGTACTGTCTTTGGCCGGCCCAGCTATTTCTTCGGAAATCTACTGTTGGACATTCTCGGGCCGGGCATTCCTTGGGTGGTCCTAAGTATACCTACTAATCCCACTGTTTTGTACCTTCACACGTTTTCTCTTCTCATGTAGTTGCTAGGAATTATTCCCTATTGTTATTCTTTGATAAAATAAAAAAATAAACGTAGATACATTACGTCCAAACAATCCGGTTCGTCGCGTCGCAGCTAGACCACACGTGACCACACTAATTTAGTTTTTGTTCTTGGGTGATTTGGGCACCCGCGAACACACACAAGATGACATTTTAATTATTATATTAATCATTGGCTGAATGAGGAAGACTTTGTCTTCCACTGGGTACCCTGGGGCCGGCACCGGTTCCGGGAGCTGTAAGAATAAAAAAAAATTAAAAATTAAACGTCTATAAATTTATGATTTCACTCAGTGGCGTACGTTACGTGTGCAACGACAGCGTTGATGAATGACTCGTAAATTAGGTGTCACAAAAAAGTGATGGTCACATATCTATATGTTTTTAATTTTATCAAAGTTGTTATTATTGTTAACCGAACTTCAAAAAAAGGAGGAGGTTTACAATTCGTCGGATTTTTTTTATGCATGTTCCCCGATTACTTGAAGACGCCTGGACCGATTTAGAAAAAAAATGTTTGAAAGGGTGGTCCCATGGTCATCAGGTCAGGATCTGATGATGGGATCCTGGAGAAATCGAGAACTCTTCAAATTTTATAGGCACACTTGAAGCGATTTGGGTATTTTTTAAAATTTCTTTTGAAAGGTATACTTTCCAGGTGGTCCCATGGTCATCAGGACAGGATCTAATGATGGGATCCTGGAGAAATCGAGAACTCTTATTTGGGTTTTTGTTTTATAGTGAATTTTTGAAGTCGGTACACATTTTTTAAAAGGCAAATCATTTTATGTACATTGTGCGGACTCGAATCGATTCATAAAATTGTTAGTGATATGATTATTAAAAATGTCGTCGTCACCTTGGAAATGCAGCGGGGATTAAAATAACACAATATTATTACTACCTACCTATTTAGATATTATCTATATAATTACTTATGTCGTGCACCGACAATAATAATATCAGATAAAACATTCGGTCATGACAGCCAAATACACATTAGTAAATGTTTTGAAATTCGTGTTTGTACTTCATATATCTACTAGGCCATACTGACTTGCATTCCCTATTATAATATTTAATACAATAAAAAAAAGTAGCATATGTCCTTTACTTCAAGCTTATATACTCCGTATCAAATGACATCAACATCGATTCAGTGGTTTAGCCCTGAAAGCGGAACAGATAGACAAGCAGAGTATGGATACGCTCATATTTTGGTTATTTGGAGAAGGGAGGTAATGGTTAAGACGTCTGGTTTTGACTAGGCAGACCCCGGGTTCGATTCCGGATCCCGGCCATGTACCAATGGGTTTTTTTAATTAAAAACTTATGTACATAATTCGACAAACGACACTTTAGAAGCTTTTCCATCTAAATTTACCTCAACAGAACTAGCCACTCGTTAGGTATAGCCTCACAAATACCATCGGCTAAACGATGGAGACTTGGTCTTCCGCTGGGTACCCTGGAACCGTAACACGGTTTCGGGAGCTGTAACCCTGCAACCCGTAAAGAAAAAAAAAATGGAATTGGTTGAGGTATTTTAGTAAGCTGACTCTAACATATACATTAAGAGAAAAATATAATCCGTAGCCACCCCGTTGGAGCTTATATGAAACTAGCTATCCCTAAACATTTCCGGGATACCGCGGGTAACTTGGAGTTCTCGGGAGCCTAAGGTACACTTGATAATATGGTTCTCTGATTACTTCTCAGTTTCACCTTCTTGTAATTACAGACAAACAGGAGAACTTCGCGCGATGAAAAGTTTAATTTTCCCTGGAGAATGAGATATTTTCCCGGGATAAGAAGTAGCTATATAAAAACAGCTATTTCTGTGCTTGACTGTAGCTATACTACGTACGAATACCTAATAACAATAGCGTAGGTTTATTTTATATTTCATTTTTGATAATGACAATGGATATTATTTTGTTAGTTAGATAGCTTTGTAAAGTCGTTATTCACTAGAGACCACAATATTCTAATTCAGAACATAATTTAAATATGTAGGTTTATAAGTGATAACTGTAGGCTTGCCAGTCTGGCCATTTGTCCTGTTTAGTGGCCAAATGTGGACACTGTTACTGGTATCTCTGACGATGCCAATATAGATGAGAACGCCTATAGAAAATGTTATAGTAAAAATGCGTCGTGAAACGTTTTTATTGCAATGCTGAAAATAAAACGGATATTGAGCAATACCTATTTGCATAGTAGAAATATTTTTCATTATTTTTTTTGTAGATAGCACATGTGACTCGCCATTCACTTGATGGAAAGTGGATAATATGGGAGTCCATGCATCGGGGTGGCAAACAAGAGTTATCCTATATTTTTTGATATATTGCGACGAATTGGCCATGCTAACTTTTTGAACAGAAACGAAGATCTCGAAACCGTTTCGAGATATAAGCTTTCAGTACAATTTCTATTTATCAGATTTTAAATTAAGTCTATACTTTTTAAGATATTCAATAACAAACAATAACCTTAATTTGACCGATGTATGACGTCATCTTAAGCAGTATGAAAAAATGATACCTTTGCCTACAAAAAAGGGCAATCGTCAATCTTTGAATGACATCTTTATAAATTATATTTTACGTGTAATTATTTTCTTTGTTATTAGGACATGACGGGATGAAACACTATTTACTTGCCATTGTAAAAAACTATTCAATTTAAATAAATATAAACACGAGTATATAAACAAGAGTAATTTTTAGGTTAGTCGACCTTGACTGACGTTTGCTTGACGTTAATTTGATTGACTGTCACTTTTTATGTGTAGTGGCCAAGATTATAATCCTGTTCTAAATTCTTGTGACGTCACGTTTACTTTTCGCGGGTAAAATTTGTAAAATATATTAAAAATAGACGCAATGGATAAAAAACAAAAATATCGAAATTAGTTTCTTAAAATGGGCTATATTTTCAAAACAAATTATAAAAAAAGTATATTATAAATATGTAGCATGGCTTGCCCGTGACAAGGTGTCTGATTATTAGGTACCTTATAAAACCTTATCGCGCATTATGTCATTGTTATTTAAGTATTTGAATACATGCGCACTTATTTTATAGTAATCTAAGTCATTTATGTTTTTAAAATTAAAATATTTTTTGTTCATATTTTTTCCAAATAATACGTTAATTTGAATTCAAAACTAGATACTTACACATTAAAGGAATTTATTTAAATCTCGCTCATATTAACTTTCGTCCCCTTCAGTTCATGCAAAAATCTCATAGAAAAAAGCACTTTTCCCCAATTTTTCAAGCAACTTTTCCAATGTTTTCTCTCCATTAAAACTTTATTCAGACTATTACGAATATTTAAAAAAAATAGCCAAATCGGTCCAGCCATTTGAAAGTGTTTTTATTTATATAGACAGATAGAATAACTAAGTCTATTTATTAAAAATCACTTTTTCTGATAATAAGGGGCGTTTTCATCACATCGATGGTTTTCATGCGACATATAAAATACGAACAACAATGTAACATACTATCTAGGTACCTATATCGATAACGAGCATACATATTTTAGATATTCATTAGTTGTTCACTATTTAGTGGTACCACAGAAAACAGTTCCCTAGAGTAAAATGGATACGAAAAATCCATATAAAATCGAATAACGTAAATTAGGCAGCATTTTTTCCATAAAACATATTGATCGAACTAAACGTTTTTAAAATGGAACAATCAACTTAACTCGAGTTAATTGCTTTTTATAATAGTCGATTATGTCCACATATATAAAGCCTCAAAGACTTACCTACTTAAAAAACATAAAAAAGGATGGTGCATGCGATTTGGGTAAATTGAAAATTAATTAAAGTAAACTCATAAAGATTATGAAATTCACTACAAATTTGACAAACACTAGCATCGCCTTGGTGATAAGATGTCGTGATGATGTCATAAAACTGTGAATTTACTGATAACAGCATCTGTATCTAATATTTTGTTTTTTTTTTTCTGTTTATAAATAACTTAATGACCACATTAAACTATTATCTTCATGCCTACGATGCTCTGGTATCATCCCTATTTCAGAGAAATCCTGCGATAAGATAGCACCCATAAACAGGACGAATATAGATAGAGATTTTAAGTTGAAACTCTCTGAGCTGGTCATTATGGACTTCCGGCAAATGATTAGGTTCTTACCAGAAAAATGGGCTGTCGAATAATTAGTAAAATATTGCTGATTTTGGATATATAATATGTTTGGTCTCTAAGATACATTATGTTGCCTATACACTGTACATATTCATAAAGTCAGGCTCAGTTGATTAGTTTCATTGAATACTTTGTCTGAAAATATGCTTCTTTCACCAAACACAATCACCAAAGTCGCTATTGTAACTCGAGTTCCCATTGTGTTAATTGTTTACCAAATTCTTCAAAACACGGGCGAGCACACGCGTCGAACCTCTCTTACGTAGATTATTTAGAGGTTCGACGCAACGACGTCGAATAGGCAACAATATTCATCGGTTTTCTATAGAAAATCTACATTTAACTGTAGAGAAGTGAACGGCCTGTGTTTTCCTTTGTTACCAAATGTGAAAATCCATCTCCCGAATTCGTAATGATAGTTTTATTTTAAAAAATACGGTAAAGTAATGTAAAAATACGAGTAAATGCAACTATTGCTACGTGTGTCGCAAATGTCGCAATCTTCGCATGCCACGACGACTTGCAGATTGCTTTTCCACGTTTCACAGAATGTGGGGACAGTTGCGTCCAAATCTTCTTCAGATTTTATAACATTTCACTTGAAAGACTCAAGGGTTTAAAAATAATTATGAATTTGGGAATCTGCGAATATAATTTTCAAATTTACATAAAAACTGCGAACTTCAAAGAACAACACAAAGAATACCTGAATTTTTGTAGAGAATTTCGAAATACGATTTGTGCCTTAGTTAACAACGAAATGGAGCCGACTGTTACAAATAACGTTACTTTTCATTTACCCACCACATAATAATATGTATACGACAATTGGAAACTAAACTGTTCTGGATTGCAAATATAATTAGCACTTATACGTTGAACTTGGACTGCGGAGTGACTCGATAACATCAACAGTGTTATTATAGATATATGTTATGTGGTAACACTGGTGACAGCCGCGACCGAACAACCGTTATCACGACTCGGTGCCGACTTGATAGCGTTATCTCGGGAATTAAGTGTCAACAAGTCTGGTTTGTGTGATTGTCATTGTAAATTGTAATTTGATGTACGGTCGGCATCATAAACGTGCTTCATTTATATATTGTAAAATTTAAAAATTGTCCAGTTGAAAAATTATATTTCACAAACCATATCGATTCGACATTTATATACCAGTACGCCAAGGAACCAAACTCTTTTTTTTTAAGAATAGATGTAACTGTAATTTTTCAAACGTAAATACGTCTACCCACGCAATGAAATAACTACAATATTTATAATAAATTGAGGCTATTTTAAAATTGAAAATCGATCCGTACCTAAAAATAATACCGAAAACACGCCAATGAAAGGTTTGACATAGTTCAAATCAATTAATAAATGTCGTGTTGTATTGAAATGTGTATTTTTAAAAGCAAATTATTGTTTTCTGTATGCGATTTTAATGGCAAACCGCAGTTTACAAACAGCGGAACGGAAATTTTTTAATGCTCAATTACACTAAAGCCTTTTACTATGCTTATATAAGGTGGAGTACACTGTATAAATATAAAATTTTATTGGCAGGTAGCTACATCTGCGTATAGCGCCAACTCTACGCTTCTACAGGTACCTACTAGCGTACTTTTGTAGGCTTAGGATTATAGACACATGGCTTTTTTTTCAGTATTTTATTGCACATATTTTTTGTTGCTTTTTTAATTAAACACGCAATTGCCGTATTATCAGCTTAATTGGTTTTTGAAATTACTTTTCTTGTTTATGCCTAAAGATTTTTTTACATTTAAGATATTTCAATACTATTTGTAATGACAATGGATTTGTAGAAACTGTAGAACACTGCACGGTCTCGCTTGGCACTGTCCGTGCATAATTTGAAAATGTTCTCAAATAGTTTTATGTGATGAATGCCTATGAATTATGTGTATTAAAATACAATTCAAGCATGAATTTGGATGTTGGATTCACTATTATAATTTTGTATTAGCTAGTTCACAATACACTGTCATTAGAAGACCTAAAACTTAAAAGGCTTATTCAGAGGTATTTTTAGCTTTAGCTTATATATTTACTGTGTTAGTACCCAAGGGACTAATCAAAAAAAGATAATTTATTGGATAATATATTCAAATTGCACTAAAGCAAACAAGTTTTCGAAGGCATATTTCATTTTACATAACTAGGTACTCTGGGTATATCTGAATAATCAATTAAATTTTAATTTCTATTTCCTCTCACTTGTTATTTCATAGATAACGATGTCAATAAAATTGAAAAATAATTATTATTTTGTGAAGGTTTTATAAATTTACAGACAATGTGAAAATTAAATGTAAATAAACACCTTTAAACCAATACGTAAGTTAATTTAGACAACTGCACAGGTTCGTCGCACCTGAGTATATTTACATCAATAACAATTATGTAGAAATGTCCTTTTGTATGTTTATAAGGTTTTTTTATATAAGTCTAGCGACCCGTCCCCGGCTTGAAACAACAATTTATAAAAAATTGAATACATACACAATACGTATTGTTTAATTATAAATAAATACGTTTATTATGTAGATACTACTTATCTATTGAAGATAGATAATATAATGCTACCACGGAATTTTTTGTAGATAATTTTATTCTATACGATTTTGTTATATCTTTTGACAGATTACACAGCACACGCCATGAAATCGCGCTGACGCTAACTTTTACTCCGACTTTATTCTCAAATACTGTTAATGCTCAGCTCCTAAACGTGATAGGTAGATCCCATGTTTAATAGTCCTATACCGCATCTAAATCCGTTTAGTAGTTTTAGAATAATTCGGACACAGACAGATGCGGCGGGGGGGGACTTTGTTTTATAATTATGTATGCGGGTTACACAGACAACATTCTCTAATTTGACACAGGCGGCGCGGCGCATACTTTAAGTCCTGTCTTGTCAGACTGTACTGTTGTCATTAAAATATTATTTCTCGATAATGAATATTATTGTCTGCGACCTGGGTCATATATCTGCATTCTGCAACACAGTTGCCCCAAGGTTGTGATACGAGTCGCTGGATATATCTCTCTATATTAATTAAGCATATTAACCAACTAAGTAGGTACGTCCTGCAATTAGACTCCTCGTTTTAATTTAATACACCGTTTTACTTGATCGAAGCTTGTAGCTAACTTTGTTTTAGAAATGATCTCTCACCCAGACCCGTTTGGTAACCTTAGTGTACGTACAATATTAATTGTGTATATTTTTTCTGTATAGATAGTAGTGGGGCGCAGCACACGAGACCACAAGGTGGATGTGGATTTAACTTTAGAAGGCCCAGCATGCAAGGTGTCGCGGCGTCAGGCTACGATTCGACTTCGAAACAACGGCGACTTCTTCATATCCTCGGAAGGCAAGAGGCCGTTATTCATTGATGGTCGACCGGTACTACAAGGGAACAAAGTGAAGTTGACTCATAACAGTGTCATTGAGGTGAGGGGTCATATACATGACTTATAATAATTATAGTGGGTATTAGATCAAGGTCAAAGAAATCGATATGCACTTGGAGATCCTATTCCATGTTTTCTTCAAGGTTTGCAGCTGTTTTATCTTTTAGCTAATGTCAGTCGTGTTGTCTGACTGTATAATAGATTTCAGAAATCTATCAGAATGGAAAAATGAAGGGCGTCGGAACCATTTCAAGAATTTTTGGAAATTGGTTTAGTGGAAACTGACAGGTGAATGCTCTAATCGTTTGGAGCATATAATAATTTTTCCTCTTGTTATAGGTCGCAAGTCTGCGCTTCGTGTTCCTCGTAAACCAAGACTTGATCAATGCGATCCGTCAAGAATCTATCAAAGTCAGCGTCCAGGCATAATTTGTATAAGTTTTAATGGAATATTGAACAAAATATATAATTAAATAAAAGGAGTTGTTTCATTTAGAACACATTTATTTGGTCAGTTTTAGAAGAGTTTTTCAAAACTAATTTACCACACTAGAAACAAAATCCCAAAACACCATTATCAATTGCACACTTAAAACAATTTTTCAAACTTTGTGTGTGATGTTTGGTTTTCAATCATATCACGAAACACTATCACGTGCATTACTGGCATAAAAGATATGCATTATGTTATTTAAATAATAAAACAATTTTACTTAGTGTATCATCCTTTACCCTTAAAATAGTGCTAACACAATATAAATTATCTAATCACATAACAATGGCCAACAAAGTGCACAAAACTAAAACATTATTTTATACTCTTCACTGAATCTTATTTAACTTTAAATGGTCCATCCTAATCTTATTTTAAACAAGTATTTAAGTTAATTTAAGTTTATTTAACACTTTTAATAATTTAGTCACGAAACAGGACCTCAAAATTCTTCATAAAAATTAAATAAATGTAAAATATAATTTCACTACAAAATAAATTAATAGTAACAAATCACACAACATTCAAAACAATTTATTTACAGTGTGTAATATATTCTTAATCTTAGAAGGCAACACCGTATAACAAAGTATGCAGGACTTAAAAGCACATATTTGGTATAATTTATAACACCCTGTACAAGATACAAAAATATTATTTCTTCATTAGGCACAATCAGGCAAATCAGGAAACGGCTAGTGCCATGCAAATATATGAGATCAATAAATACATTTCCAGAAATAATAAATAAAATTTTATATAAAATAGGTACCTATATACATTGTATATAATATATTATATGATTAATAGGAGTGTTAGACTTATGGATACTACACTAAAAGGCACTAATGTGCTTCACAATAAAAACATATAACAAGATTGTGTAACGCTTATTTTAACATTAAAAGGATATGTTGGAATTTAAATTGGAATAAAAAATACAACTCCTTTTTGGTACCATACAATTATACAAGCATAATGTAAATAAGCAATATTTTGATGTGGACATATGCTAGCAATGATACTGTTGTTTTATCAACAAAATATTTGAATGTTGGCTTTGGTAATTTCACGCTTTGATTTTATTTCCACTGCGCAGGTAGTGGTTACAACACCAATACAATACTTATGATGCCTCGGGGGTTTCTTAACACCCTAAAATATTATCTAAAAATGTATATAAACACACTTTGTACTTACTACAGTACGCACACTTGATATTTGCGTCCAAATTAAACTATGTATGTGGTGTAATAATTATATCTAAATGAGCAACAAGTGACCATTAGCACATTTATGAGCATTGATGGTCTTACAAACCCTTAACTACCTAGTCAACAGTCATACAGCTAATTCCATTTTCATACCATTCATATGTATAGTGTATATTATACAAAGAGTTTAATTATAAAATATTTAAATATATAAAAATCTGAGCACATTATGCAAACAATAATAAAACTAAGATAAATATATCAAATATCAATATAATAATATATCTTTGAACAGTAATAATTACTCTGTTTTACCTACAATCTAGTATTATGTATTTACATTTGTAATTACTTTATGGAGGCACAATGTTGATGTTAACACAGTAATGTTTATATATTTATTCTTAAATTCTCCCTACCAGAGGTAGACATAACATGTATAAATACAACAAATGGAATGGACAATGAACAATATATTCTAATAAACTCTGTAATTGAAAACTTATTTATATATCAGATCAAAAAATTGCACAAAGCAAAACTGAATAAGGTACTATTTTTTAGTATTTCCATATCACACTACAATTTGGCTTTTATACAGGTATATTATAGAGGTAACTTCACCTGCATGGAATTAATAGGAATGTCATCTAGGAATGGGACATCAGGTAACAAAGCTCTCCAACCACAAATGCTGGAGATTGCTCAATTAGGTTTCAATCTAATTGTACATTTCAAAGGCTCCTTAGGTGTAACATCATTGACTGAGTCTTGCACTGTTTTCTTGTAATGTGGATACTTGTGCAGCTTATCAAGTAAGATATACATATTTTTTTGATGACAGAAGACAGCTTTAGTTTTGTTTCTCAAAGCCATCTTATCAATGAAACAGTCTTTTTCTAAAAAAACCCACGGTTGCCATTTCCTTCCTGTCATGTCAGGATTGAATTCCTGGTTAGAAGTACTGGCATAGTGGGAGCCGTTTTCAGATTTTTTTATAACAACCTTTGGGACAATTCCTTTACTTCTCTTTCTTTTTACTTTGTGTGACTTGTACTGGATTTCATCTATACTTTTTAAAACCTCTTCAAAATTAGGCTTAACTTTTTTAATGGTTAATTTATTACAGTCATTTCGACATATCATCATGTTCTGATCTGTAATCTTTGGTTCTTCTTTGGCAGACTTCATTTCTTTTAATCTCAGAAGGCTGTGCTGAGGTAATCGAAGTTTTACTTTTAACTCTTGGTAGTTTAAGGGTGGAATGTATTTCTTAGCAGCTTTGGTAATGAGTGGTCCCATACGGGAACTCTTTGATGTCACATAATGAGTTAGTTCTGTAAATTTACATCTCAACTTTTTCTCTTTGTTCTCTACCAGCTCTGTTGCATTGTCTTCAATAACAGATACTCTATCACCATTATAAATTTTTATTTTTAGGTATTTTCTAGAATTCTTTTCCTCCATTGTTGTAGATGTCACTTCTGGAGAACTTGAGGTACTAACACAATTTACTGATTCTATCATAGAACTCAAAATATGATCATCTTTAGTTGATTCACAAGAATGCACAGTATCATCTTGCATTTCATTTTCAAAATAGCCAGGTTCATCTCTTAATAGCTCATTATGCTGGTTATGTTCATGACAATTATTTTGATGATTTAATTCATTTAATGTGTTTACACTCTCATGTAATACACATTTTAGTGAATCTTTTATGGAATAATCTTCATTATCAATAGCCCTTGACCTCGTTATTTCATCATTTCTACATGAATCATCACTCTGGATGTTATCAGTTAGAATGCTTTCTATAGATTGATACCTATAAATATCAAGTTCTTGTGAAACTTTCTTTGGCGTTTCTTTTTCATTTAGTATGTCATTGACATTCATTTGAGGAGTTCTATAAAAAGTTTCCACTATTTTTAAGTCTTCTTTACTCATATTTTTGCCATAAATATCTTTGATTTCTGATGAATATAGGTTTACGTTCAGGGTCTCATTATGTTCTACATCCTCTGGCAGTTCTGGATCTTCAATTACATTTAACTGTGTTTCTAAATCACTTCCATAGTCATTCGTATCTTCCTCTATGTTGTCGCTGATTACGGTTTCCACACAAGCAACATCGTCAACCCAAGTATCACTAATATTTTCTTCTTCACATAAAATACTACCTGTATTATCATCATAATTGTCGAATATTTCTGTGTTATTTTCAACCTCATCCTCAGTAGAATCATTACAAATGTCCTTTGAAACAGCTATTGTTTCAGTTTGACTATCGTCATCATCTACTATGACAGGGGAATCCTCGTCAATTATACAGTTATTAGTAATATATATACAAAATGATACATCTTCATCTTTGATTATTGAGGTTGAATTACGTCGACTATATTGTAAAACATTACACACGTCTATTTTTTTCCGTTTAGCGCACCAGGCTATCGGTTCATGGACACATGTATCCGAAACGTCAATACTGTCACGTCCATGATGCAAACACTCTTGTTTATACATGGACACATATGACTCTGAAAGAGATCTTTTAAGGCACCTATGACGATGACCACCTAAACTTTTCAGTGTTTGAACTCTATCATTAGTTCCTTCTAAGTTAACTTCAATAGGAATGTTGTTGCTATCATCTTTTTCAATACTATTTAGAAAAATGTAGTTCTCTATGATTTCTTCATTATCATTCTCAAGTTTTACGATACTATCTTCTTCTGGAAAAACATCAATTGTATCTTCATTCATATCAGAACTGCACAAGTCTAATTTACTTGTAATATTAGTATTATATTCATCTTCACTTGTATTTAATAAGCAATGACTAAAGTTATCATTCAAATCATCTGAAATAGGCTCAGAGTTTAATATGTTTTCACAATTAATGCTAGCATCCGTGCTGTTGCTATCAGATATGTCTATTTCACATTTAATGTCAGAGCTTTCACTGCTAATTGAATTTCCAATAAGGGGATCAAATCTATTATAACATATGTTGGACAATGGTTTAGTATCCAGATTGCCCTCTATATTTTGACTATCAATAGAACAATTCAAACTTTTCAATGGCATATCTTTTTCTTGGTCTTTTAGATTAAAGTCTGTGGTAAGGCTATAACATTTGCCAGTTCCATTTAAGATAAGGTTTTGAAGCTGTGGAGAATGTAGTTCTTTCCTAAAAGTTCTATAAACTTTTTCTGCAAATCCGACGTTTTCAGGCGGCAACAAGTCATTGATACAAGTAATGGTGTTAATATCGGTTGTAATTGGTAATGTCAAATTTGCAGGGTTTAATGCATGTCCCTCGTTACCATTTGCAAATACTTCACAATCATCTTTTACGGAAGGGTCCAGAAATTCGACACTGTTTCTTAAAAAATCATCTGAGAAATTATCATGACCTTCAATATTATCACTTTTATTATAATCGATTGAGCTATGAAATTCTTCCACATAATTTTTATGACCACGCGGGCTGTTGTTCAAGTTGTCATCCAAAAAATTTAATGTTGCAGAATTAGGTGATTTAATGTCAAGGACATCATTCTGTTTGATGTTCTCTTTTGAGGATGGACTATCATATTGGCAATCATAAGATATCATATCTAGCACATTTTCAGACTTACAGGAATCATAATCATTATCAAATATATTTTCAGTTGATGCAATGTCCGACATTGAACAATTAACGCGACTGTTTTCTATACTGTCATTCGTATTTGATATGCAATTACTGTCTGAATTTTTGATGTAAATTTTTTCGTCATGCTGTAGTTCACTGCTTAAATCGCTCTCAATAGCTTTCGGATTATTAATTTCATTTTTAATGTCCTTTACTAAATCAAGGGCGGAGATTTCTGATATTTTACTTACGTTATCATGACTGTCTAATGAGCTGCAAATAACATTGTTATTCGATTCCATAGTTACGTTTTCTTCACATTGGTTGTCATCGTTATCAGCAATGATCTTATTATCAATGTCATAGACGGCATGTTTGTTTTCATTATCGACGTCGACAGAATGACAATATGACACACTATTTTCTGTCTCTTCAGTGGCATTACATTTATGACCCAGGTTAGAATTGTTAACATTTAAATCATTATTTTCTACAGAAATATCATCTGCTTTCTTAACTAAATGTTCCAAAGAATCAACAATTGTAGTGTCATTAATATCAGAGATTTGATGATCGACAAAATTTAACATTTTAGATTCATTCTCTTCTATTTCAATACGATGACGCTCTGAATGTGCAAGCACACTGGCACTAGTATCAAGTGTAGGGTCAGTCAGATGAAGATTCATTTCTTCTTCTAAATTATTTGTTTCAAAATCATTATTTTCGTTAGATATGCATGTTGTAGAAATTATTTGACTGGCTGACGGTGTTGTAATAATTAAATTGTCGTTAATTATAGCATTGCCTACAGAATTATTTTGTTTGAGAGATGAATTGTTAAAATCTTGTTCTTCTGTATTATTAGTATTCAAACTCAAATTTATAGCAACATTAATTGATATATTATTACCATTATCAACTTTGTTTACAGAAGAATCCAATGTTTTACAGTTTATTTCCTCGTAATTTATAGTTGATTCCAAATTTTTTAACTGCATGTCTTCATTATTCATTTTAATTTTATGTTGATATGTTAAATTTATTGGTGTAGAAGACTGCTGTTCAAGCATACTTGAATTGTTCTTGACATCCTTTTGGTCTGTATGTTGTTTGTCATTAAATAATTCCAGTTTAATGATATTTTCGTCCGTAGTATTCGTATTATTTTCGGGATTTTTCATAATGACACTATTTATTCTTTGAAGTTGAATGTTAGTATGATCTCCAGTATTAACTTTGCTTTTTCTAAATTTACTTAATTTTGTAAATGTATTGTTAGTCTCGTTAAATGGTCTTTCACCCGAACCTTTTGGCTTAATACTCGCATTGGTTTCTGAATTGTTATGAGATATTACTTCACTTTTGTTAGCATCTATAAACTGTTGATTAACTTCAGGAAAATTGAGTTCTATGTCAGTGTCTAATCTGGGTAATGAAGCTAGACATACACCAGAATTGCTTTCAAAGTCTTGAATAGTATAATTTGTTTTAATATTACCACTATCAATCTCTGACGAAAATGACGTTTTTAACATTTTACAACTTGGAATATCATTAACAAGTTTTTCATTATCTTGTTTAGTAGCCTTGAAATTTTCTTTTATATACGGTGACACTTCAATAATGGGGTTATTAACCTTTTCTATTGACCTTTCTTCTAATATTGAATGAGCTGGTGCAGCTATTTCAACATTTAACATTTTGGGACTGCAAGGTTTGATTTCAAAGTTACAGCCAACTTCTTTATGAATTACAGATTGACTAATTTTCGATTCAACATCTAAAGGCGACAGGGGTCGCGTTGACACATTACTCACTACTTTTTGTGTAGGAATAATTTTTGATTCCATCTTTTCTCTTAGTGTGACAGGAGTAGAGTTCAGATTTGAAGATTCTATAACTTCTTCAAATTGATTGAGCAATTCGAGGCTATTATAGCCTTTTATGTTTTCTGGTAACTTTGATACTTTTTGTATGTGCTCATATTTACTAAGTTCTTCATTGGGTACATTTACTAACCCCAGTACATAAAACTCTTCTTGACGATTTGTCGTGTCGAGCAGTAATTCATTAGAATTTGCTATTGCACTACCAACTTCTTTAGAGCCATTGTTTTCATTACATTCATCATCACCTTCATTCCACATTTGTAAGAACTGTCTAACATTAATGTTCTTCTTGTCCTTGTTGCCTTTACTACCATTTGTTTCTTGTTTTGTATGCAATGGTGATGATCTACTATGATTACCATATTGGTATTCAAATCTTTTCATAGCATCATAATTATAAAACTTATTACCGAGATCTATGCTTGTTCCACTAGTTATGGAATTTTGACTGACATATCCACAGTCTTCAGACATTGCAAATGTGTGAACAGTGTCACTACTTGTGTTAGAGTCAGAAGGTGATATAACACTGGGTGAAAAATGTGGAGGAACTCTAGAATATGGGTTATTTTTGTATTGTGGTAAGTAATCATAACCTGCAATTCCTAAATTTTCTCGTCTATAATGTGGATGTGTGTGTTGACCCATATTGCTTTGAGGGTAACCAGGCATCATCATGTGAGCTTTCAGTGGATGAGGACGCATTTCATTCATATATAAATTGTCAGATGTTTGATAATTTTTCATCTGTCCTTGATTATAATCCATCAACATTTTATTGTGATCTTCATAAGTACCTTTGGCTCCTAATGTTTTAGTGTTTTCAGTAAATGGGTATACTTTACGTACACAATTACCAGCATTTGGAATATAACCGGGTGGGAGGCTTTGTCCATGATAGGATATGTTAAAACCAGGTGGTTGATTTATGGATCTTTGGTAACTATCTAAATGTGATTCTGGTACTCTAGGTTCTAAATATTTGACTGGGCCTTGAGGGTACCCCATATAAGAATTAGGTGCAAAGGGCTTCTGTACACCATACTTATTTGGTAAAGATGTGTGCTGAGGTGAAAAATTGGATGGATGATAAGGGCTAGGTCTATTACTTATATATTCATACCTTGCATTTGGATACCGGTGCTCCTTATTAATGGGATATGGTTCAAATCTAACATTCTGAGAAAAACTTTCATAGGGGATAAGTTCTTCTGGTATCTGTCGCATCGGTCGACTTACTGATATTGGTCTTGAAGGGTTACTGTAGTCAGCATGGCGGTACATATCAGCCACTCCGTAGGGCCGTGAAGGCCTTGCTGGTGCAGGTAATGTCCATCCGTGAGTTGAGTTTCTCATTAATGCAGGATTCACATTAGTCGCACACAAATCAGAGTTCCTACTAAAACTTTTTTGATCATTATTTATTGTATTAACTGTATAAGGCACATCATATAGCTTTTGGTCATTAGGCAACTTGACACTTTTGTTTGACAAAAGATTTTTATCAGACACATTATTGGAACTCTCACTTAACTTTGAAACATTGATTCTTGGAGGTACCATAATACGCTGCATGTTTTCCTGGTAAGTCTGTCGTGGTGATATATTTCTTGTTGGTAACTGATGGTCAATAATCTTGAGAGCATATTCAGGTGGTTTTCTGTAGGCACTATCAGTGTATCCCCAATTGTCACCTTGAGTTTTCTTTGTGAACAATTCTGGTGTGGTCATCTGAGGCGGTATAACTCTGTCTGGACCTATAACTGCACACGGGCGCGCCTGAACGTCCGTCTTAGGCGCGCTCGTCGCATCACGTAGCGGCTCTGGTCGCGCGTAGCGGGCATGGCGCTCGCCTTGCGCGGTCTCTACTCGCAAATCCTTAGCATTCATGGCCGTCAAATGAGAAACTTAGTTTCACTTCTATTACCATTGTTTACGTATTTCAGTTACGAATCCGCTAGTTTTAAATTTTTACTTGGGTGACATCGAGGATACAGGAGATCACTGAAAATATAAACAAAAATAATATTACTTCAATCGATAGCGTGTTATCATTGACAAATAGTCTGTCAAAACACTGTGCCACATATGAATTTTACAAATAAACAAATACATTAGAGGGATTGTAAATACAGGTATTGCGACGTTACCTTTTTGATTTATTTAATGTTTTGTGAAACATTAAATTAACGAAAAAGAAACACACTTAAAATTACACTCCTCTTCGTCGTCGTTGTTATCGCCCATGCTACCATTTGTTGCCACTACAAAAAAAATACAATTAAAAACATTACATTACATACCTTACAAGTCGTCAATCGATTCAGTCGATTCAGAAATTCGATTATTTAATTCAAATATTTTAAAATCAGAAAAATAAACATTTAATATAGATAAAATGGATGAGTTCGAAAGGAAAAATCCTTTGTTATGTATTGTTCTACAATATTATTTATTTGTTGCTCATGATACTAAATACTACGTACTACCAGTAATAACCACAGGGGCTTTTCATTTCCGTAGTATCACTAATCAACAACGGGTCCATTACGTACTTATTTTTGTCTTAAATTTTATATATTTTCTTATAGGTACAATAAATCGAAGCGAATCGATTACACGTCTTTAAAATATTATATATACTAAATCACTAGAAAAACAAACAAACGGCTACACTTTAAAACACCTCAACAGAACTTTTAGATACTTAATCTCAAAAAATAATCGAAAAACGACGAGGAAGATTTTTGTCTTCGGCTGGGTATGCGTAACAGGGTTAAATTTAGCCATCTACTCTTGTGATGCTAATCATCGAAGGCAATAACAATAAAAATAAAACCTTTGATAGCGTCACCCGAGATTTATTTTATTTTATTTTTTATAGAAATCGTCGATCATTTTGTTGAATGTTGCCAACAATTAAAATTAATTATTCAATCAATCAATGTGAACTAGCCTTTATATGGTGACGTGACGTTTTGATGTTTCACTTTTCAGCAGAATATACTGAAAATTGAAAAATTGACACATTGTTTTTATTATATTGTCGCTATCATTCAAATTTCAAATTATTCAAAAACAAAATAACAATTAGAATCCTTTAATCGGTTACTTTAACCTGTATTTCTATTACAGACAGTGTAATGAAAAATATATTATCATTTAGTTTGGTTTTAGTTATTATTTTTGGAGTTTATGCTGTTAGTACAATATGGACATTGGCTGAGATATTTATTCCGCCACACTGTGGAAATAAAGACAAATGTTTTGACTCTCACTTAAAGACAAAACCTAAGCAGAGTCTTGTATTATACACTTCTGTATGGGAAGGAGCTACAATCGAGGGTTCTGGGAGTAATACAGTTCAAAAAGTTCACACTTCATATAACTTCAACTATCTTGAACCGGCGACATTGTAATTACAGTTTCTTACCAATTAATTACCTACTTATAATTCTGAGTGAATATTAATTAAGTATATTTTTTTATAATTTCAGCAATATAAAACTATATGTGCCAAGAACAACAAGAAGGAATGGTACTTTATTTATGCACACTATTTTACTAGATGATAATCGTCTTTATAAAGATTTTAATGAATTAATACACACCGAGTCGGTGCATACTTTTTCTCTCATTACTCATATAGAACCTCGAGCGGAAACATTTAATCTACTTCAACACCAGGTAAATATAAATAATGTAATGCTGTACAATAACAATGTTAAGGTTAATCTACTAATTTAATTCCATTTACTTTTTACGGGTTGTCTTATGATGGCCTCCGAGCCATATGATCCATTATCCATAACCATTTATCAGCCTCATGGTACCTGACAACCACCTCTGCAAAATACTTTAATGTCTTGTTAATAAAAAAATACTTCCTTACTAATAAATATTGTACAAAGTTATGCAATGTTTTGTCCCTCTTTAACAAATCTGTCAATCAATATGATAGAGGAAGTCAAACCATTCAGAGTTTATTAATAAGGGTTAGTGTATACACATTGGGGAAAGTTGTAAATTACAATGAAAGTAGAATGATTCCTACTTCTAACAAGTGTCAAACATATTTTACAAATTTTTGCTTTGCAATAGAGAAAGCAATCAATTGGAGATTTGTGGTACAGAGTGGTCAGTTGTTACTCATTCTCCTTCATGTCAAATTAGGGTTACATGTCCGGAAATATAGGTATGTGTCCGGAATGCGGGGGGGGGGGGGGAAATCCTAAACTGTCCGGAATTTCTACAATTAAGTAGAGTGAAATAAAAAGTTTGAAAATTTGCATCGTTTATTCACATGCAAGATGCATAATGACATTAATATTATATTTACAAGAAAGTCCGGAAATTTCATTAAATGTCAGGAATTTTCTCTGGAAATTCGATTATTTGATCTGGGAACCCTATGTCAAATTGAGATTGTTTTCATCACAAGCTTTCCTTAGCTGCCCCTAATTGTAATAATTATAGGCAATGTATCACTAATCCATATCTGTCTGTCTGTCTGTTAGGCTTTGATGAAATTTTGTATGGAGGAAGCTTGAACCTAATGGAATAACTTTTTTTATAATAGGAAATGAAATATAGTATGAGCCTCATGGGCGAACAGCTAGTACCAAATGTATATTAAAATAGTACCACTAAACTGTATTTTTTTGACTTGTCTTATTTGGTTGGTTTATATATATATAATATTTTATAAACTCTTATTTTGTGTGTTTGAGTGGTTCCCTGGATGGTTTAGATTCACAATTGCACTCGGTAGGTGGCGCTGCAATCGGGTTCTAGGAACTTTTTTCATACGGGCGAAGCCGGGGTCGGAAAGCTAGTATGGCTCTTTTGGTGTGTTCCTTTGTCAGTACTAGGTTTGTATGGAAAGAAAAATTGGAAAAGTTTCCCGGAAAATTGGAAAAATCGGCAAAAACTGAAAGTGATTATATGGGCTCCAATAAAAAGACATGCAAAGTTTGGTTACCAAATAAGACAAGTAAAATAAATAAGTACACTAAGTATCCTACTTCATATTTAATTAACATTTTAGGAAAGTGGAGAAAAGTCTCCAGATAAAGTGAGACCCTATGCACACATTTCTACACTCATTCCACTGTCAATATTAACAGATGACTTAAAGTTACCATCTACTAAAATTCCCCAAGAGTTTTATCCTTACATAAGGTATGTAATTTATATTTGCTTGTCTTACTAATATTTCACCTGCAGTTCTTGTACTTTTTACAAAAGAGACAACATAATAAAATATTTGTGAAAGAATGAAATACTTAATAGGTATTTTATTTGTGGACAAGATTTTACTGCTGTTGCTATGTTATTCACCTCAATGTATAACAGCTTAAATATATTTGGTTAAGATAGACAATAAGCATCCCTTCATTCCATAAGCCTTATTTCTGTGAACTAGATCCTTTATTTTTCATCTTTATTGCAATGGAGTCAATAGTCTTTGTAGAGTGTTGAATTGAAACTGGGGTCCAGTGGGAATAGCCAAAAATGCTAGGCACCAATTTTCTTCAAGACTTAACTCCTCGTGCTTTGAGGGCAGGTAAAGCTTCTGGTCTGCACATTTTCTAAAAATAACAGATATTTACTGAAATATCTAGGTCCATTAAGTGCAGCAACATGCTTGCACCTGTTCTGTTCAATATGGACAACTGATAAAAAGTGGACACTGTTTGTAAAAGTGTGTAAGTTTGGATGTAGGGGTAATCTATCAAACTACTGAAGCAATTCTAAAAATTCTAATAGATAAGCTACAACATCCATGACTGAGTGACATAAGCTATACTTTATTTTGTGGAGAAATATTCACAGGTGAAGCGGAGGTGTAAATATTAATTAAAAAATCCAATAATTTTATTAATCCTTTAATTATATGTATTTTTTCTTGTATTTCAGATTAAGAGGTAACAGATTTTTGCCAATAGTCCAACATAATGTTCTGAAGTCGCGCCTCTCACATCTACAACTACTAAACTCAAGCACCGATGAAGTCAATCTCACAGTTGCCGTGTCACCCGCGTCTTATGGTTCGGTCAGACTAGCACTGCATGTGCACAGTGCTTTAGATCACCTCCACGCACTTGGATTTAGTGAGAAAGATGTGGACGATGTTAAAGGGATATTCGCAGATTCTAATTTGTATCTGTTGTCGGCCACTGTAGTTATAGGTTGTTGTCATGTAAGTTCAATTGATTATTCTAACTAATATTATGAATTCGTTTCTTTTGTTTGTTTGTCTTTCTTTAAATAATAAAATTCGGGATAAATTCTTATCTCCCTTTTCGAAAAATTACCACGGGGCTGAAACGCTTCTTTACCTAAACGATCGCGTCACTATGTCGCCTGTCGACAATAATTTGAAAATTTAACTACTGCTTAGAAATCTAAAATATTCAAATTAGTTTCTTTGTAATAATAATAAATAATAATATCGCCCCTGGCTTGCCTTAATTAGTTGTCCAGGGTGGAGTCGTTAGAGTATAATATTATGTATTATGCTCGGGGGTGGAGGTGTCTAAAGGCGTAATAACGGGGAAGCTATATGTGAAACCGGTGTCACACCTCTCGACACCCCCAGCCGCTTACACCAATGTTGCCTGTCTTACTGCCGGCAGAAATGTTTAAAAATGGTGGTTGTTTTAGGAGGCCCATTTAGTAAACGGCGAGTCACCACCTGCCAATTTTACGTTTCATGAGATGAATGATACAGGCAGGTGACCGTAGTCTCTACCAATAAACTTGATAAACCAATCCATTTAACATCTCAAAACAATAGCCCAAATTTAATTTAATTTTATCTCAGCAATAGTACAGGCACCTGACGAGGCCTGTCTGTGAGCGCATTGTATTTGATGCATTCAGAGATAGGTCCCGACGGGTGCTAGTCACAACACTTTAGATTAAACACTCTAAAGGGCCTCTTTGTGTTGGACCTATGTCCCCATGCAAGCCTTACAAAGGACCGGGTATTATGCCCGTGAATTTAGAGAATTGTAATAAAAAAAAAAATTGTTTAAAATTTTTCTACTATTCTTTCTATTCATTCAACTAAACTAGATGAAAACCAAAAACATATTTCATTTACAGATTCTGTTTGACTTCTTGGCATTCAAAAACGACGTGTCGTTCTGGCGCCGCAAACGGTCCTTGGCGGGATTGTCCGCTCGCACAATAATCTGGCGCGGGTTCTCGCAGTTGGTCATATTCTTTTATTTGCTCGATGAGAAGACGTCTATGTTGGTCCTGGCTCCGGCTGGGATTAGTGCTGTTATTGAGGTGAGACAAGGCCCACTTCAAGGGGGGTCGTCATTACAAACCAAACGAATATTACAATAGTCGCCATAGATGTCGAACTTCTAAAGAAACTGATAAGATAGACTTTTTGTATTAAAAATAAATAAAATTTCTTTACTTCCGTCCCATTTCACGATATTTATGCCACATAGCGAGAGCTAATATATTGCACATCAAAAACTAACAAATTATGTTTATGAGGGTAAATCTAATTTGCAGTCTTCGAAATTCAGTATTCTTCAGTATTCGAAACTTTATAAATGATAAGTTTTCAGTGGAATTGTCCCACTTCCAACAGAAGTTTTTTATATTTGGTAGAGGTACACTTTTTTCCTAATTCTAATACCCCTGCCACACACTCGTCGAGTGACATGGGAAGTAGCGAGGAAAGGAGGAAGAGACGTAGTGTGGCCACGTTACTTACTGGTTACCGTTTTGTCGGTTTCTGTGCGCGAGTCAAAGTGCGAAGCGACGCGATTATAAAATTGCGTGAGTAGAGCAGTGTGTGGACAGAGGGCAACATCGCGGCAGCGCGAGGAGCATAGTGTGGCAGGCATATAAATGTTTACTTTTTAAATTACAGCTATGGAAAGTGACAAAGGTGTTCCACGTACGGATCGCCTTTGTAGGTTGGCGCGTGCGGGTATGGCGTGAGTCGACCGGCGCCGATGAAAAATCTACAGCACGTGCCGACGCTGAAGCTATGAGATATCTATCTATGTTATTGTACCCGCTATGTGTGGCCGGGGCTTTATATTCCTTGATCTATGAACCACATAAAAGGTTTGTTATGATTTTGTAGTATGTTAAATATAACCCACAGATGTTAATTTGAGACCTCGCTTTCTTCAAAAACGTAGGTACATCACGAGATTGAAATTAACTTTTGCGTGATATAGGTAATTACTAGGGATCTACCGTGACTAGTCGGTAAAGTTGACTATTTGGCCAATTTTATGGTCGGCATTTTTGTTGGTACCTACTAAACGTCAGTACTTACCGTATGTTCTACTTTTTATTAAAGTAGCAAATTGACCAGCTTTAAACAATCTCAAATTCTCAATTAATCGCTACTTGTTAAGGGGATCGGTCGGATAGTCGGTGACTAGTCGGGAAAGCCGACTGTTAGGCCACTTTTATTGTTGGTAATTTTGGGGCGGATTAGTCGTTAGTCGGCTAGTCGGCCAAATCCATAGTCCGTAGATCATTATAGCTTTTTTTTGTCCCTGGTTTGAATAAAATAGGTAATCAATTGAGCCCATCTACCGTAAAAATCAGGGAATTAGGCTCTTGTTTAGATTACGCGTGCGGTATTCCCTACTCGAAGCAACTTTGTTGTATGGCGTCAAATTTTCGGGCCGAAGAACAGAGCCCACATTGTGACTGTATGACCTCGCTTTGATAGCGAGCGTGGCAGCGATGGGTTAATATTGTTTAGAGTCGTAACAGATACCTAATTTTGTAGAAACATATTTGTTGAATTAAAGCCTAGATTATGAATTAAAGCCTAGTTTATCCAGTTATCAATTCTTGTTGATAAATTATCAGCATTAATTATAGCTTGAGATTACAATTTCGTGTCACGCTGCCCAGTAGACGACCGTCAAGAACAATAATGTGAGGCTATATACTCAACAACGGCTAACTTGCTCTCTCTTCAACAGCTGGTATTCGTGGGCGCTTCACAGCACTGTAAACGGTGTCTACGCTTTCGGATTCCTGTTCATGCTGCCTCAGCTATTCGTCAACTACAGATTGAGATCTGTGGCCGCGCTGCCGTGGCGAGCGTTTATGTATAAAGCGTTTAACACGTTTATTGATGATATATTCGCCTTTATAATCACGATGCCAACGGCGCACAGGGTCGCTTGCTTCAGAGATGATCTGGTGTTCCTCGTTTATTTGTATCAGAGATGGTGAGTTTTGGGTTTTGTTACTTCTATATACATATGTTACAGTCAAAACTCGTGTTTGTTTGAACGCGCTGATCTTTGGTACTACCAGTCGGATTTGAAAAAAATATTTTTGCATTTGATAGACCAATTCTTGATGGTTATAGGCTATATAACATCACGCTACGACCCAAAGGGGCAACCACAAGGCACAGGCTGTTAAAGATATAAATATGGTTTTATAAGGCTCTTGGTCGAAACTACTTTGGACTGGGTTGGACCGATTATACCGTTTTCGCGATTAGATAGATTGATTCAGGAAGGATTCGAGGAAGGTTTAGGAGTATAAATGTCTCATGAGAGCCGAGCACTGAGCAGTTAGTAAGTGTATAGTAAGTATGCTTCAAAATATGTATGTATGCGACGCTGGGGGCGGGTCGCTAGTTTTTTATATAATAGATAATCGAAACTCTGTTGTGTTTTAGATACAGGTTTGTATATATTATAACTGTAGACTGAATTTTAAGAACCTATAGGTGACCTGTAGAAATTTTGTAAAATAAATAGATTTCACCCATGGACGTAAAAAAGTAGAGGACGGATCGCCGCTAAGGCAAAAGTGAAGCACCAAGCGTGCATGTGTGCTACAGATTTTATTTATCTCTAATATATCTTTAAATTGTAGAATAAGTGGTAAATTACTAACTTACCTATGAAATGTGATTCCTTGAGATTTTTTATGAGTAATGGAGTTGTTTCTGTATAATTTTACTACACAAGACGGCATTGTTTTTTATTTTCTTAATGGCGGCTGATCAGCATAACCGATTGAGAATGTGTGCGTGAGGCTCGTATTTACAATGAAACTGGCATAACTTGGTTGCTTCACATTTGTCTTAGCGGCGATCCGTCTTCTCCTTTTTTGCGTCCATGATTTCACCTATGAATTCAGTACATCAATGGACATATGTCTAAGACGTACCAAGTCAGTAGACCTGGCAACACTGTCGGTTGGCCGTAGACCCTGTTCACTCTTACGGTCGCAATCGCTTTAATTTTCGGAATAAGTTGACCTATTAATAATATATTAATAATAAATTCCAATATCGAGACTTAATCAATATTTTACATATTATTTTTAGGTTATATCCTGTGGACAAATCGCGCACTGACACTTCAAGTAGCATGGACGAGAATCCTGAAGAATTGGAACCCGTTAAAGATAAAGCAGAATAAAATGCAACATTTATATTATAAATTGGAATTTAAATTCGTTGAATTGAAGATCTCGTAGAAGTTGTTATTTCCAAAGGTTACCTTTATTTTGAAATTATCTGTATTAATTAAAAAAAATATCCATTAGTATTCAGATAAATGATTATCTATTAAATGAAACTGTATTTTAACGTCGTTATTAACAAAATGTTTTAGGTTTTCAAATTGAATTAAGGCCCCAGTCTGGCTGTGCAAGCTACGCGCGTAAATTTTGGGATAGATTAAATATTTTATTTTGTTTCATAGACAAATGTTACAAAAATGAATTTAGTTTTAAAATAATGTTTGGTTTATTGTAATTTAGTGAAAATTATATATCACTTATAATATACTAATTATCTTGTCTAAAACCTGACCAAGACATGCCTCTGATTTGGTTTAATGCACTAACTGTAATTAAACTGCACTTACCAAGCGAAACTGATAAAATAATTGGAAAATCAAATCCGCACAGAAGTATCTTTATATGTTCAATTTTAATGTTGTCTCGCTGGATTTTTCAGAAAATCTTTCATTTGCTTAATTAAAGAGCTTTAAATTGACAAATTTCCCGTAATTTTGGTTACCGGTAAACGAGTGTTTTGGCTACTAAATTTTATTCTAAGTAAATTAAATTAAAAATTAAATCTAAAGTAATTAAATATCATAAACTACAAGTTTTTAATAAGCAAATTCCAAAAGAAAAATAATTCCAAAAAATATGTTTTCCAAAATAACATTAAATTGCAAAAGCCGCTAAAATTATGATATAAAACAAATAATTCTTCCTTTAGTTCCTTAGTGTCCGCCGAGCGGCCGCAGCGAATGGACGTAGGGATGACGCTCGTTCCTGTTTTACCTCTCGCTCTAACAAATCTCTCTTTCAATCTACAGAGTCTTATGGCGTACAATTGATTCGTACTGACAGTCGCTCTACTTGATTTATTTTACGTGATTAGAAAAAAGATTTTTTAGAAGTGAATACTTTTAACTGGACCGATTGTTCCCAAAATCGATATCCGTGACCAGAATAAAAAGAAATAATAGCTTTTCTTCCGGGTTTACCTGTGTAATATGGTGACATTGCAATACTTAGCTTTTTATTAACTGGTCTTTCTCCCGGTTCACCTGTGTAATATGGCGACTTTTTTATTGTATTTTTTAAATATTTAGTTACGTTTAAAAAACTATTTTAATTTAATTAGTTCTTAACGTTGTGTAAATAAATTTAATGTTATAGTATTTCTAAAACTCCATGTCATAATTTCTTCCGTAACCCTAAGCGGGTGTCGAATTATAAGTAGAGAACTTTCGCGACCGTCCGTCTGCATATCAGCGAAGCGCCGCCGCTGCTAGTTTAAAAAGTCGAAATCTTAGTTTTGTACAGCAAGACTGCAGCCTTAGGCAAAATGAAAAAGAGTAGCTTTTTTAGTTACCGCGCGTAAAAGAAAGAAAGCAACATAACGCGTTCGTTAGTTCTAAGTATGTAAGTATGCGCAAATAAAATGAAACGGTAATTAAAAAACTAAAGCAATAAGTAGGTAAATAAAATGCTGCTTCACCAGATATTTTGAAATGTTTTGATCTTGTCATATACAACGAAAATTTTTCGATAAAATATTTGCTATTTTGAAGAGTCAGGAATTTAGGGATTCAATTCTATCAAAGAAAAACTTCGTGTTTTTCTTTTATCCCACCATTATAATATAAACAAAATTAAGTGTGCTTGAAAAGTAAATTCTTAGATTTGAGCCTTCCATTTAGGCTCCAAAACAAGTTGGTCATTTTATTTTTATCAAAATATGGCGAATTCCGAATAATCGTTGAAATCAATCAATGGTTAAGTTATTAGAGATTTTCCATATTTTTGAGAGAAATAAATGCTAGACAAATTAAATTATTGCAAAGCAGTTTATTCTAGTACAGATGTAGTAGGTACTCTATGACCGCTACTAACTAAGCATGATATTAGTTCATTTTGACAATAATTGTTTATGCCGTAGTTATACCATATACTATTTAAGAAGTACGTGCAAGTACACACACATACAGCTTCCACTACAGCTCATACATTTAATTGGATAGTTTTTTTGATATAATACTTTTTGGCGCCACCTGGCGGCAGGAGATAAGCAACTGTATAAGTGTAGATGAATAATATAACATAATTTATTCTTCCTATCTATCATCACGCCTTTTATCCCAAAAGGGGTAGGCAGAGATACATGATCGGCGATTGTGTGTACTTTTAATATTGCCTTCTATATTCATCCTATTCTTATTTTATTATGGTTTCATCAGTGTTTACCATGATTTGCCAATGTCAAGTTGTGTCACTGAACGTATTGCTCGGGTTGATTGGGATCAGTAGGTATGAACTCCGTTTTCATTTCTTTCTGTATTTAGTTTTAAGAGATTATTTACCACAATAATTAGTTCCCACCCCAACAAATAAGTGGCGCCAGTTTCGCTCTATACTACTTCCAACTAATCTTAACATTCAAAATGAAGAGAGATTATTATTATTAGTACTTCTTGTATAGTATTTGGTTATACTGTGAAATCTTATGAACATAGAATGTAATTGATGGCAACATGACAAAGTTTGTTAAATATTTTTGTTAAGCTATACCTGTTTGTTTGGTCTAACTAAATATGTATGTATAATAAATCAATTATATTTTTTTACAATTTACAGTAGTATGTAACTAAACCTTAACATTAGACTGCGAAAACTATTTAATATTTGCTGATGTAAAATTTTAGTAATTCATTATTATATTTAAATAACAATTATATTTAATATATTATATAAGGGTCTGTTTTCCAACGGGTAGATAAACCGCCTTACTAATTAAACACTGTACAATTAAGGCATATAATGTTTTGTGTTTCTCTATCATATTGTACGACAGATCCGTTAAAGGGAGACAAAACATTTTATAACGTTTATTAAATTAAGAATCACGAAATTTTCCTTATAAATGTTACTAATAATAGAAATACGGCTAAATAACTGAGTCGACAATTTAGAGCAGAATTTGTGAACTATTCAATTTGGCCTGCTTATATTCTTATATTATGAACATGTATTTTGTAACGATGACAGAAGTTACCAACATTTGAATTTCATATTCTTTGTTACGTTCTATAGTTAAAAAAAATCGGCCAAGTGCGAGTCGGACTCGCGCACGAAGGGTTCCGTACCATTATCTATACAAACGGCAAAAAAAAAACACGTTTGTTGTATGGGAGCCCCCTTAAATATTTATTTTATTCTGTTTTTATTTGTTGTTATAGCGGCAACAGAAATACATCATCTGTGAAAATTTCAACTGTCTAACTATCATGGTTCATGAGATAGAGCCTGGTGACAGACGGACAGCGGAGTCTTAATAATAGGGTTTCCGTTTTTACCCTTTGGGTACTGAACTCTAAAAATGGCCTCTGTCCACTAAACTCCATGAAAAATATTGCAACCATCTGAATGTATAACTGGCGAGAACTTTAGTAAGAGGGTTAGTGTGCAACTTATCCAACATAATTATAAAACAACTACAAGTTCGCCGTTTTATTATGCTGTAGCAACGAAGTATAATATAGCAGGTATACGCGCCACGTACACACAAGGTAGTAGGCAACGGAGAGAGGCATGACGCAGTTTTCTGGCACGATAAACTAGTCGGTCTTACCCCGCGGCGCACCAATAGATGTGTTTCACATCAAAAAGCTTGCAATTAGCCCAAGTGGAGGTTTATCTACAGATTGTGAAACAGACTTTAAATGCACACTATTATACAGGATTATATTAGCCGATGATATAATGTTTATAAAGACAGCATATATGAGTAGTTAATGGAATGTATGTTATTGTTAAAATCATTGTTATTATTTATTTCTTTGAAATATAATTATTGTCGATGACATATTTGATTGTTTCATTGATATCCAATTTGAATAAATTAATAATAAAGAGGACTATTGACTGGTGACGGATCTCTGCTTCTAGTGGACTAATAAGTCTCACTCAATTGTAAGGAATAAGTATGTCTATGGTCCGCCTAACATAAAAGGAAATGGCCGGTTCATTTTATGAGAAAATATTTTTTTAACATGTAAATTAGATCTAGCATATTTTTTTGATGTATACATGGGGATTCCATAGAAGGACCTATTCCTCACAACTTGTGTCTCTTAAAGGAAAATTGCCAGGTTCGATACCCAATAAAACTTTTTTTTTAAACTCTAGAATCGACGAAATGGCTCCTTAGGATGAAATGGTTGGGTCTCCTACATTATCTCTAAAATGTTTTGATATAATTTTAGAATATATAAGTACATAATATATAAAATTACATTCTATAAATTCATTTGCTATAATTTTTTTAAACCTAAAATCGATTTCTGTAATTTTCAAAATCACTATTATTAAAATCTATAAAATTAAATTCTATAATTATTCATTTGCTATAATTTTTTTTACCCTAAAATCGATTTCTGTAATTTTCAAAATCACTATTATCAAAATATATAAAATTACATTCAATAATTATTTATTTGCTATAATTTTTCTATTGTCTAAAATCGATATCCGTAATTTTCAAAATCACTATTATCAAAATATATAACATTTTTATTTACAAATTAGGGGAATAGGAATCGAAAATTACTGCAACAGGTTAACAAAACAAAATCTACTGTAAATTTTAATAATAGTACTTATTTAAATTGATTTCATTATATAAAATTATTTTTTATAATTATATATTTGTAAATTTAAATGGAATGAAGTTATACGTTTAAAAATATAGTGAGTACAATTATTTTAACAATCCATTAGAGCAAATGATATTATAGATTAATAAATTTATAGAAAATGCATTTATATATTTAGAAAATTATAATAACTGCAGTTATAGAAAAGTTGCGATTAGTGCAATTGAAATTAGAGATTATAAAAATTATAAGACTTGAGATTATATATTTTCCTGTGACGGACACACACTAACAGACATAGGGCAGACCTTACAGCAGAGAGGTCTGGGCAGACATGCCCGTGGGCACGTCCGTCAAGTGAGTTCCCCGCTTTAGGTTCAGAATTTGAAAGGATGAAAGATTGACTACCCTCTTGGGATAAAGAGCGTGATGGTAGATAGAGCATTTTTGAAGTTGAAAAGTTGCCTTAGATAATAAGAATTAGTAAGGGGACTGCCCAAAGGGTAGTCAATCTTTCATCCTTTCAAATTCTGAACGTAAGGGGTTTAGTTTAGATGAGTCAGTGGAAGAACTATGGGTTAGGGCCCACACATTACACATCGTGCTGTGCGTCTGAGCCGTAGTAATTCCTATATAGTCTGTCGTTTGAGCAAAAGACGTAATGCTGGATATCGAACGTAGACAATACCTATTGCGTCTATTGGTTAGGTAGGTTATCTATGTAGGTACGATCGGACGGACGATGTGTAGTGTAATCTATGGGCGGTTTAAGGCCCCCCTGTGTATCTGAACTGAAATAATAAAGCGGGATCGACTTTTTTCCAATCGGAATCTACAATATTTTGAAAGTTGATCTGCTGTGCAGTTTGATTGGTATTGGATTACTAAAAACAAAGAAACGAAACGTTTCCTCTTTATATATTAGTGTAATTAAATGATAATAATGTCAATAAAATAAGTAGTACATCGCGTTATCACGGATTTGGATTTGATAACTTTTGAAACACGATTTTTCACCAAGCAGATTACAAACTACAGAACAGAAGAAAATATTTGCGAAAATTGATACTAACCAAAGTGGAATATTAATATGTTTAGAATCTAGCCCTGTCAATTTTTAATGATTTTTGATGAAGAATCTTCGAAAAAAACAATTTTGTAAGTACCTACCTATATATTTTAATGAAACCGTAGTCGAAAAGTGTCTATATTATATAGCTGCAAACTAATAATTATTTTGCGAAATAAATATTTTGAGAACCAAATATTTTAAGAACATATAATATTTATCTATATATAATTCACAGTTTGAATGCACACTTGCCACAATTTTTATTTTATTGTTTTATTATCTGTTCTGAGCATTAAACAGATAAAATATAATGATATAATGATCGATATAAATTTATTGATATCATTGTTTTGCGGATGTCAAAAGAACAAATTGCTTTAATTTTATTTTTAAAACATTCCGTTTAAAGATGGATCTTTTCGATTTATTACTGCAGATCGCTTTGGCGACTTCGGCTATAGTTGTTTATTTAATAATTGCTAGAGGAAGGACACCGACTCTTAAGGGCCTGTACGTACAACCGGGTAAGTTATTTTAATCTATTTTTTTAATTGTAAGTACCTATACTTACTAACAACCCGGGCTTTGCTGTTTATATTAAAAAAAAATCCCTTTCTCGCCATTAATGCTCAAAGTGGTAGGGTATTTTTTATTATTCATTATATTTAAAACGTTCCGCATCCAAATCCGTTGAGAATTCCTCAAGATCATACAGAGATACGCGCGCCGAGAACAGTGATTTGTCTATTTTGAGCAACGGATCGACGTGATTTTTTAGAAAGAGGTAGTTGGAGCGCCGGAGAGTGACATACAAGGAATATACTACTCTCTACCTACCTGACGTACTCTACCTTTTATACCGGCAATTCTTCGGGATAAATCTTAGGTCACATTTAAAAAAAATAATTTAACAAAAGCATTATTAAAATGTATTTTTCAGGCTGGAACTTCCCGTTAAAATTAATATCCGCAAGATTCGCTATTAGAAAATGGAAAACTAAACAGCGTAAAGTTGTAGCCAACGAGCTGCCAAGGATTGACCTTGTAGATGGATTCGATAGCCAGACTTTCTATGGAGTGGCACCTGACGGGAGCACAGTGTTTCTGCGTATACGCAAACTGTGTGGCGTACAACCTATGGCCGAAGTTACTGTATATGTCAAACTACAGGATGGGACAGTGTACATGTTGCCGAGTGAGTTTTTCTTTGACTTGGGTGTAGTGAATAGTAGTGATATTGTAAAAACACAAGACGTTTTTTTTACGTCGCTTGGGGAATTAAGTAAGGGAAAATAAAGTTAAATAATTATACAGGTTGTTTCCGAGCCAAACGGCATGTTCGTCCCAATAGGACTGCATTTAACCTTTGATTTTGGTATTAATTAAGCAAGCTAATCACCACATAATTAAGTCGATCTAGTCATCTAGTGTGAGACTCGTTCAGATAAAGGTGGCCGCCACTCGTTATAGTTAAAATAATAAATTTATACTATTATTTATTTATTTTCATCATCAAAACAGTACCGAAAGTAGGTACCTACCTAATTTCGGCTCCTTTCATCTCTTGGTGTTTTTGTATAGGATAGTAAACGAGGATCCAAGTCAACGGTCTTTATGTCAGGTTTACAACCCCGCCATTTTTCCATTGCTTCTTATGAAAATTTACAGGTTTTCCGAAAATATAATTTACTAGTAGGTGACCCGTTAGTTCAAGCGATGTCCAACAGATGGCGTATTTTACAAAATACATAAATTAGTCTAATTTTAAAAGAAATATTTAATTTCGATTTGTTTGATTATTTTTCGTCATTAGAGGGGAAAAAATCTTTAATATGGCATATCAAACATTAATGTTAATGAAGTATTAACGGAGATATGGCGTACCGACAAAAAACACTCTGAGAAATAATATAGAGATGTTTAGCTCTTCATCTCTATACATAAACTGAGGTATTAAAAAATATCGTGCACCCCAAGGGTGGGTTATTGTTGGCCAGCTCTTTAAAAATGCTTTTACAGCTTTGATTAAGAGCTCTCTTGGTCGCGTAACCAACTAAAAAACGCACGTGTTCGACAATTTTGCATATTGAAACAAATAAATAAAGAAAGAAATTTCCAAACAAAATCGGTACTTACAATAAAATACACAAAACGGACTTCAGCAATTCAAGTATTGTACAAAAAATATTAGAAATAGCAAGTTCTATTTAATGAATGCACAATGTACCTATGTGAAATTATTTTTACTCGATATGTAAAAAAAATACATTAGTAAATATATTAAGAGAACTCGAGTCGTAAAGTCGGTTGAAAATATGCGTGAAATTGATGATTTTCAGGGCTTCAGGAAACCTAGGTGTAGCTGATATTGTGATATTTTTTACATACCTAGGTACTAAGTACAGATAATTTCATATAGGATCCATTAACTAGAATTTGCATACTTGAATTGCTGATGTCCATTTTTGTATGGGACAATAGTTACGAGGCGTCTCCTTAAAGTAAAATATGCTATGTTTATTAACTTTTTCCTGACTTAATTGTTTATTTCTTACATTTTAGGACATCCAGATACATTAGTGGGTGCATGGCACAGTTCGGGCTGGAACCATGGTGGACTAAAAATTGAAGTTTTGGAGCCTCTAACAAGACTACGCGTCATTTATAACGGAATGATGACCAAAACTGATACGAAAACAACACATCATGTCAGATTAAATCTTATGTACGTACGTAATTAGAAATGGTGTCAATTACCTTGCTTTATATCGCTTTCCGCCCCGGCTTCGCTTGAGGAAGTCATTGAAAAGCGAAACAACAACACTCAATCATCAATACATCATCAATGCAAATATTGGTCTATATCTTACGTAACCCTGTCTTTTTTAATAAATAATACCTTATGTATGTAACTTCAAAACTGTAAAAGATACTTTTTAAATCGACTCAGCAACTATATCTGTGCAAAAAATCAAGTCGATCCGTTACTCTTGTTTTGACGTGAAAGATGGACGACACAAACATGCGAAATTGGCATTTACAATATAAGTATTACTTAAATAGTATAGGTATAGATAGATTCAAACTTTATGGCGGTTCGGATGTTAGCTGCGTGTGCGAGTACGCGCAGGTACAGTCAAGTCGAAAATAATTTAGGTGACGAGAGCGCCGCCGCGTCCTTGTACATCCCGCATATACCTAATATGGTCTCGCGCGATGTTCCGAACCGCCATAAAGTTTAAATCGACCTATACCTTATTTAGGATACTGTTTATAACAAAAAAATGTGTAGGGCGCCAAACTGCATAGTTTAATTTGGTGTTAAATTGTTATTGTAAAAGTTATACCAACTATGCTTTTTTTTTCTTCACGGTTTGCTTTACAGCTTTGTGTTATCCGTTCCAGAGTACCCAGCGGAAGACCAAGTCTTCCTCTTTTAGCCTATACATATAGTCTCGAATATATTGCGACAACTCTATCCAAATAAAAATAAATAAAATTGATGCGTTTGTCTGTTATTTCAAAATTGCGCATTTGTCTGTCTGAATGTTTACCAACAATAGGTATAGAAACGGCTGAATGCATTTTGATGAAACTTTCAGTGAAATAACTATTACACACTAGCGGACCCGGCAGACGTTGTCCTGCCCAAACGTTGGCTTGCCTGCTATTTACTTTCCTTCGTCCGTGGAAAACAACTACCCCTACCCCTACCCCTACCCCTACCCCTACCCCTACCCCTACCCCTACCCCTACCCCTACCCCTACCCCTACCCCTACCCCTACCCCTACCCCTACCCCTACCCCTACCCCTACCCCTACCCCTACCCCTACCCCTACCCCTACCCCTACCCCTACCCCTACCCCTACCCCTACCCCTACCCCTACCCCTACCCCTACCCCTACCCCTACCCCTACCCCTACCCCTACCCCTACCCCTACCACTACCACTACCCCTACCTCTACTCCTACAATTCTACTCCTGCGATTCCCATACAAAATTACCTATTTATTATTTTTTGATTTTTCAGCTGAACTTTAGGGTTTTTCCAACTTTTTTTTTCTTCTAAACCACCCCTGTATTATAACGAACAAAACAAAAAAAGAATTATTCAAATCGGTTCAGCCGTTCTCGTGTTTTAGCGAGACTAACAAACGTTAATTCATTTTTATATATTTATATATATAGATTATAAATTAATTTCTCATTTATCTAAGGTAATTTGTTGGAGTGAGGTGATCAATGGCAGCATTATATAATACATAATTTTCATAATAAATTGACAGATTCAACACTGCATCCACCATCATATATCATCCTCAAGATTGGAGTGAAGACCTGGCAGCACAGACCGTAGCTCTAGAACCATGGCGTGATGGACAGTGGCCAAATTTGTTGTGAGTAACAATGAAGTGACCATTATTTTTAATTCTGTCGAAAATAATATATTCCGTCTCACAGCGACTATTTCTACTACCTCCCTACTCTACCGCTCAATCTGGCTCAACTTATTTGGCGCGGGTTATACTACAGCGGGAATTCTAAAGCTGAAAACATTGATATGGACACATCTATTGGTCTGGTCTTTTCTCAATCACAATTAAATGGATTTTGATGAAATTTGGTACTAAAATTTTTTTTTGGTTCAAGTACCGTTCCAGGAATTTAATTTATTGTTAGAGATTATTCTACGTACCTAAATGTTAATCATATTAATATCTGACCTAGATCTTCAAATGTAATTTATCTCTAGAATTGATACATTTATACTAAGCTGATCTTAGTATCTATACTTTTACCTGTGATTATCTTCCTCGTGACTCGTGACAAAGTATTTTTTCTATCTGAAGCACTTATTTTAAAGGCTGAAACGAATATATATAATTAAATATATTAACGATACTCAACAAATCTGTAAGCACCGGGCCGGTATGAACAAATTCAAAAGTTGTTGGCGTACCTGAAGATTTAGCTATGTTTACCAATTTATCTATCTACGAGTATATAGTTCAAGTAGAATTTTAGTGTCCATCATCTCTTCCAAGTGTCCATATTTCCAAAATATTCATCATCCGAAAAATATTATAAACACCTTTTTAGTTTAAAACTTGGTTATAAATGAAACGCAATGGTTTGCCGGATTTGAAACTGCGTAGGAGGACCGATGCAAAAAGTTTAAGAACTTAAAGAAAAAAAAAGAAGTAATCTTTTCTTCATCTTCTTCTTTTGGCGCCCATTTTTTTTAATTACTTATGTTTAATGCATATTAACGATAATGAATTGTCGCTTTTACAGAGATAAATGGGGCGATGGTGAATGGCATCAATGGGGAGCTATGCAGGGTTACATCGAAGTGGAAGTTAGTAAGGAACTGGTCAAAACCTGGTTAAGATTTCGAGGTATTCGTAAAAGGTATTGGGCACCTCACGGATACCTTGGGTTGAGGCGGTCTATGTCACTTGTATTGACAGCAGTCGATGGTAACGCTGTGCATCTTCGAATACATTCTTACAGGAAAACTTTGACTCAGTAAGTATTAAATTTGATTATAAGGAAACATTTTTTTTTGAAGGGGCAATTTTTTTTCTTCAATATGTAGTTACACTAGCTTTATAACTTTATTTAAATACTGGTTTTCTGCCCCGGCTTCGCCTGTTGAAAGTTTTGAAATGTGATTTAACTATGTCACTCCGGCCCCCCAACTATCTCTGTGCAAATAGGATCCGTAGACCAAATTAAGTCTTAAGGGGCCTATTGACGTGATCAATTTACAATCTGTCAAAATTCGCACGAAAGTTGGCAACGTCGCAAATTAACGTTCGAAAATTTCAAGTTTTAGAATTTGGTATCTATCAAAAGTGCAAGACTTTGCTATCTGTCGAAACTATTTGTAATTTTGACAACAAACGTTAGAATTAACGTGGCGTAGCGGGAAAGTGTCTGCTCTTTATTACGTATTAAGACCAAATTAAAATTTTCACAATCAAGTTAACACATTGCATATTTTTTCACAAATTTAGGTTCAAAGTGTTTAAGGCTGCAGTCTTGCTGTACAAAACTAAGAATTCGACTTTTTAAACTAGCAGTGGCGGCGCTTCGCTGATATGCAGACGGACGGTCCCGAAAGTTCTCTACTTATAAATTAGACACTCGCTTAGGGTTACTTATGGAAGAAATTATGACATGGTGTTTTAGAAAAACTATAACATTAAATTTATTTACACAACGTTAAGAACTAATTAAATTAAAATAGTTTTTTTTAACGTAACTAAATATTTAAAAAATACAATAAAAAGGTCGCCATATTACACAGGTGAACCGGGAGAAAGACCAGTTAATAAAAAGCTAAGTATTGCAAAGTCACCATATTACACAGGTAAACCCGGAAGAAAAGCTATTTTTTTTTTAATTCTGGTCACGGATATCGATTTTGGGAACAATCGGTCCAGTTAAAAGTATTCACTTCTAAAAAATCTTTTTTCTAATCACGTAAAATAAATCAAGTAGAGCGACTGTCAGTACGAATCAATTGTACGCCATAAGACTCTGTAGAGTGAAAGAGAGATTTGTTAGAGCGAGAGGTAAAACAGGAACGAGCGTCATCCCTACGTCCATTCGCTGCGGCCGCTCGGCGGACTCTAAGGAACTAAAGGAAGAATTATTTGTTTTATATCATAAATTTAGCGGCTTTTGCAATTTATTGTTTTTTTGAAAAATATATTTTTTGGAATTATTTTTCTTTTGGAATTTGCTTACCAAAAACTTGTTGTTTATTATATTTAATTATAAGTTACTTAGAATAAAATTTAGTAGCCAAAACACTCGTTTACCGGTAGGCAAAATTACGGGAAATTTGACAATTTAAAGCTCTTTAATTAAGCAAATGAAAGATTTTCTGAAAAATTTAGCGAGCCCACATTAACATTGAACATATAAAGATACTTCTGTACTGATTTGATTTTCCAATTATTTTATCAGTTTCGCTTGGTAAGTGCTCAAAAATGACAGTAAGTGCATTAAACCAAATCAGAGGTATATCTTGGTCAGGTTTTAGACAAGATAATTAGTATATTATAAGTGATATATATTCATTTTTGTAACATTTGTCTATGAAACAAAATAAAATATTTAGTCTATCACAAAATTTACGCGCGTAGCTTGCACAGCCAGACTGGGGTCTTAAGACGTCTAGTATTAACTAGGCGGACCACGGGTTCGATTTCGGAACCCGGCCATGTACAAATGGGTTTTTTTTATTAAAAACTTATGTACGTAATCCGACAAAACCACACTTAGAGGCTTTTAGGTATAGCCTCACAAATACCATCGGCTAAAAGAGGGAGACTTTGTCTGTCGCTGGATACATTAGGACCGTCACACGGTTTCGGGAGCTGTAAGACAACCCGTGAAAAAAAAATTAAGCATCAATAACGGTTTTTAGAACTCTTGTTTAGAATAGGCTCCAAAACTGCTGAATAGATTTTGATGAAACTTTCAGGAAAAATTTAAACGGGCGCGGAAAGCTAGTTTATATTATTAGTACAGATATTTTTCCGTAGATACTGTTTATTTATAGAAATAATTTTGATGTACATACCCCTACCCAAAACAATAAAGTTAGATTAGAATATTATATCAAACACGTAGACATTGGATAAGCAAATTGTTCTAAATTGAAGGTTACTGACTGATTTGAGAACGCCTTAGGTGATAGTACTTGAAATTATATCCGATAACAACATTGTAGGTAATAATGTGCTTACTGATTCATCATCGCTGAACCAAAACTGCTGAACCTATTATCGTTACATTTGTAGCATTTTGTTTCCAAATTCTAGCCCTAAGGGGGTAATAAGGATATGAAAGTATGTACCTACTTGAAATGATATCCGCAACAAGACTATAACAACAGTGAAATAATGTCCTGTCTCCTCACTGATTCATCATCGCCGAGCCGAAGCTGCTGAACCTATTATTGTTATATTTGTAGCATTTTGTAACCCATAAATGGTATTTTCGAATTTCAATCCCTAAAGGGGGAAATAAGGATATGAATGTAGACATAGATATGTATAGAAAAATATTGTTTTGGTCGAATTTACTGGAAACGTGACACAAATATTCAATAACACACGTATTACTGAAAATTTACCCCTAAGGGGTATAAAAAATGTGCGTATTTCTGTCTGTCTGTGCCCTTACACGTAAAATTACTCAACTGAAAGGGTTATGATGAGTATTAAACATGGACCTATCATGTTTAGGAGCTGAGCATTAACAGTATAAGTGAATCAAATCGTGAAAAATGTTAGTTCCAGCGAGTTTTCATGGCGTATGCTATGTCTAATCCGTCAGAGATATTACAAAACCCTTCAAACAAAACGTGAAAACGCTCTGCATCATGCAATTAAAGTGAATCTTTTACCTCTAGTTGCCTTCACTCATAGACTCACCATTATTTCCTAACGCCAGGTGGTAGAGCACCTTAATAAAACATTTGGTTACTTGCCCTCAATGTCTTTATACCGAGAGCGTAGTAAGTAGAAAATCTTAAGACATTTTTTTTTATTTCAGCATGGTAACAGGAACTATAAGACTCTCTGCTTCAAAAGTAGAGCCGATTACCTCCACGGATTTTGATTTAGCTGAATTTGGAGAATTTGGACAACTACCCTCTGTGCATACTTTTAATGTCAGATGTAAGTGTCTCCTATATATATATAAATCAACAAATTTATATCTACAAGTAGGTACCTGGTTTTCCACCCCAACTTCGACCGTGGAAATTTTTGAAGCATGACAAGAATATATCCCGAAGGATTGCCGGGATAAAAAGTTGCCTATGTCACTCTTCGGCCTTTCAAATATCCCTATCATAGATAATTATGCTAATGAAAATATTTAATATATGTATGCAATTTTCCAGCGACACGCGTTGGGTAGTATTTCATACTGAGTTGTTGGATTGTTGTGTATAGTCATTTTTATAAAATAAATAATATGCTGTAATTTTAGTTGTAATTAATATCAAAATCGGATATACTATTTATGATAAAAACATAACATAAATAACTGTACACGTCGTACGACCCATTGCTCCGATTTAACGTGAAAGAAGAACAAACAAAGACACAGGATTAGGATCTACAATAGGATCCTACACAGGTTCAATAAGAGATAATATTTAATTTTTGGAAACACGATGTGATGTGATGTGTGAGATGATATGCAGCTTGTAAAATTGAATATAAATTAAGACGATTTTTTTACAGTTATTTATGTTATGTTTTTATCATAAATAGTATATCCGATTTTGATATTAATTACAACTAAAATTACAGCATATTATTTATTTTATAAAAATGACTATACACAACAATCCAACAACTCAGTATGAAATACTACCCAACGCGTGTCGCTGGAAAATTGCATACATATATTAAATATTTTCATTAGCATAATTATCTATGAGCCGCCACAGTTTCTTAAATTTAAATATTTAGAACTTTAGATGAAAGCTTTCTTTTTCAATACATAAACTTTTGAGATTTTTATTTCAAGTTATTATACTGTAACTTGCGTTTCCCAAACTTTAAGCAGTTATTATTACGATTTTATAATTGTTTAACCAATGATGAATTAAAATTTCAGGCAAAGCAAGAGAATTAAGAGTGTCATTGAAGATAGGAAGTCAGAAGAACAAATTTCTCAGTGGCGTCCCATATCAACAGCAAGTAGATTATAGAAGTATTAAAGGGGAAATAAATGGAGAAGTTGCTGTAGGCGTTTTAGAACTTGGATATGAGACTACGGGTATGTAGAGGTATAATAGGTTTGCCCTATGCACGAACTAGTTATCGAAGCCTAGTTATATTTGCCTCCTTACTATTAAAAAATGCTTATACAGTGGAGGAATATGCTAGCAAATTTTAGTTAAAAGAAACTTCTCTTATTTTTAAAATTTTAGTAAAACTGTATTTAATTTTTTTTAAAGTCTCGTACCTCATCCGGGCATTATATCAACACAAATGCGAAAAAATAATATCACTATGGACTATGGCACCAATCAATTAGAGTCATTGGTCAATCATAAGAATCAAATCTAAGAAGAAACATCATGAAAGCTGACAAAATAAATATCACTAGACTTTCCGCCCCCGGCTCCGCCCGGAATATATTCGAACAATATAAAATTAAGCCTATGTCACTCAGGGATATCTTAAATTTTTAGAATCGGTTCAGTAATTTTTGAGTTTATTCATTACAAACAAAAAATGAAAGTTCACCTCTTTATAAATTGTAGATATGGGCGAACCGCAAGTCCAAATGCCTCTACCAGTAAGTTTGCGCTGGCTTACCGTGGAAGAAGTGGATAACGTGAGTTACTGTGCTGACTTCAATGACCAGGCCGCTTTTTGTCCATCTCTGGTCGGAGGGAAGGGAGCTTCATTGGCCTTATTGGCTTCGGTGCAACAAGATGAGGTAAACAGGGAAATCTTTGGTCTATTTTTGTCACATAGCATAATTTCTCGGTTCAAAACATAAGCTTAAGATCTAAGACGAGGTGCCCACCTAAGCGACGCGAGTGGCCCAATCTATGTGACGTGGCACACACGTGACTCTTTGGTTGCTACAAGTTTCTTATAGTGGCATGTTGTTATAGTGCCAGATCACATCTGGGTACGCTTATTAAAATCCCCCTTAGTACAGCTGTTATTCTTTACAAAATAAATAAAAAATATCGTGGATATGGATTAGTAGTTTAATAGTAGAAACTGGTGCATAATAGGGGGTAATAGAACTCAAGTTTGAGTTTAATAACCGAGCGCAAGCGTGGTTTTTAACCGAACTTCAAAAAAGAAGGAGGAGGTTCTCAATTCGTCGGAATCTTTATTTATTATTTTATGTATGTCCCTCGATTACTTGAATACGCCTGGACCGATTTGGATTTTTTTTGTTTGAAAGGGTATACTTCGCAGGTGGTCCCATGGTCATCAGGTCAGGATCTGATGATGGGTTCCTGGAGTAATCGAGAACTCTTCAAATTTTAAAGGCACACTTGAAGCGATTTGGGTATTTTTTTTATAGTGACTTGTGCATTTGCTTTCGGAAAGCACACTTTTCAGTGCATAATTTTTGAAGTCGGTACACTTTTTTTAAAAGCCAAATTATTAATAGTATCAAACGAGTGTTTTATTACCTAGTTATGTGCAGTTTTATACACAACTTTATCTTTTCAACTTAAACTTTTCACAAACAAATACACATAAACAATAAATTAATAACTTAAAATGGCGGCAAAATCAGCAGTCTAGCGCACTTTCTCCGCGCGCATACGCTCTAGCGAGCCAGCATTAAAAACTGAATTGCAACCTCTTAGTCAAGTAAGAAGATTTTTAAAAGTATTACTTTGTTGAGTAGATAAACTATACTTTAATGAACTTTAAAGAACACCTTTATGAAATATTAGAGACGTATGTATGTATATAAAATGTCTAATTAGTCAATATAATTAGGTTTTTTATAAACTTTATTTTACATGATTAGATAATAGTTTATAAGATTGTCAGGTTGTCCTTGGCACTAAAAAATGCTTAAAAACTACCGATGGGATAAAAACGATCTTTGTAATTTTTTCAGGGTTATATTGTTCCACCAGGCTTCTGCGTCACAACACATGCCCTTGAATATCACGTGAAGGAAAATCCGGAGCTAACCTTGGCTATTCATGAGATTGAAACCGCTAATCAGAATTATGAAGAACAAAACTTTAAGGATAAATGCCAAAAGTATGTTTTTTCTGTATTACCTACATCATAGAGTAACTATACTGCACTTCACTAACACGTCAAATAACTTGAGCCAGATTTTGCGCTAGAGAGACGGGGGGGGGGGGGGCATACAAATAGTATGGAGCGTAGTCTAGACTTACCTTGAAGGGTTGTGACGATGCACTCACGTTTAACTGCCTACCCCTCTTGGGATAAAAGTCGTCATGATAGATTGATAGATTTATTATGATTTCATAATAACACTGTGAAGTTCGTAAATCGAAATGTGATTGTCAAGAAATGTTAGATGTATTAAAATCCCGTAAATTAATTCAATTAAACATTTTTTTAGGGCGGTGACACTATTTAAAGACTCGAAAATTAACGAAGTATTAAAGAAGGACATACTGAATCACCTTAATGCAATAAAGGAGAAATATATTAATGAGTCTAAATATATGAACATGAGATTTGCCGTCCGTTCTTCTGGTAAGAATAATTTCCTGTATTTGTTTTGAACCTGGGGTCCAAAAATGCTAAGCACCAATTTTTTTAAGACTTCCGAAAGGCAGGTAAAGCTTTATTCTAAAAATAACACATACCTTCACATCTAGATCCATTAAGTGCAGCAAAAGGCCACCTGTTTTATTTAAAATGTATAACTGGCTATGGACAACTAGCTTAAAGTTGACACTCTGGCCAACAAACCAACAAGGTAGATAGATACATGCCGTGAAGGTTTGAGTTTTGATTTTCTGCTAATCTACCTTTTTTTCCAGCCGTTGGTGAGGATAGTGAGGCGCTATCAGCAGCAGGTCAAAACGAGACAGTACTAGGATGTGTGACAGAGACGGACGTACTCGATGGTGTACTACATTGTTGGGGATCTATGTTCGCCTTTACTAGCGCGCATTACAGGAGGTAACGCTTATCAATCCCATTCCTCATGCCTTTTTAGTATCTAAATTTTTCTTCATTTTTATTTTTATCTAAATCCGCAAAACTAGGCTTTTTTCTTAACGGATTACCTTATGGTTCCCGAAACCGTGTTATCGGTCCCAAGTAACCCAGCGGAAGGTCAAGTCTCCCTCGTTTAGCCGATGGTATTTGTGAGGCCTAACGAGTGGCCAGTTTTGTTGAGGTATATTGAGATGGAAAAGTGTTACTATTGTCTCAAGGTATAAAGGCTCTAAAAGTGTAAATAGGTTAGCACATTCGAAAGGTTTCACTCTGACACTTGATTTTTTTGTTCATGCCAACTCTTTGTGTACGTCTATCTCCGCTTATAATTCCAGGAAATACTAAAGCTATGAAATAAATATGTATGTATTTTAATTTTCCAAAATTATAAAAATTATAGAAAAAAGATTACTGTCTACATTCTGGATCTCGGGAACACACGATGTGCGTTTTAAGATTTGTTAAACAATACATTTTCAGACAAAATGGGCAACCATGCTGGACGGGTGCTGGAGTAGTGATACAAGTGATGGCGGCTCCCCGCGCTGCTGGTGTTCTCTTCACACGTCACCCACAAGCTGGGGATCCTTCTAGGATACTCATAACGGCTAACTATGGATTGGGAGAGGTAGGAATAAACAAACTCTTTGAGTTTTGGAAATAATGGTTCTTTTGATGACTTAGACAGGGAACTTATGGTGGTCATAATTAGATTTAACCATAGACTTTTTATGTAAAAACGGGCCAAACGAGTCTTAAAAATTGCATCACTTCGTTGGTCCTAAAAGTGCTGATCGATTCGCGGGTTGATCCGTCCTGGAAAATTGGAAAAAGTCAAAACTTACAATGCATCACCTGTTTCGCGAGAGTCGCCAGAGAGACGGGCAATGAGAACTTTATCCCTGTTTCCCCGCCAAGTGGATTACCCTTTTTAAATACCATGGGGGCGGTAACGGTAACACGGTACAGGAGCCGTAAGGTATCCTTGATGGAAAATAAATAAAAACACTTCTTTTAGGTCAGCCTGTGAGTTGCTTTGAGTTGCAAATAATTAAGACTTAGGACGATTTTCATTTATTCAAATATAGAAGAGATCTGAAATGAATTATACTATACTATTGTAGTGTTTAAGCGTAAATTACTATATAAAACACTGGAGTTGTTGCTATCATTTAATAGCCGTATATATCTAGGTCACTACAATTATATAAAAATAAACTTCTTTCAATATGTATTATAATCCTCACGTCATGTTTGATAGGTTAACTTGATGATTGAGATTTGGATCAGCACATGCGATACTCATTCGAATCGGAATTTAAAGCAGACAATAATCGCTGGCCATAGGGTGAGCTCCTAGGACTAGCTGGAATATATCTCAAACTTAGTATATTCTAAATATAAATTAAGTATATTCTTTATTTTTAATATTTATTATCAAATAATTTCAGAGTGTAGTATCAGGAACTGTTGAACCAGACACGTTTATAGTAAGTCGCGATGCAGCTGACAAACTTTCAATATTAAGTATAGATTTGGGTTCAAAAAAGAAGCTAATAACGCCCGGAGAAAATGGCGTCATGACAGTCGATGTACCAGAAAATATAAGAAACACACCGTGTCTTAAAGCAGAAGAAATATTACAATTAGCTAGGTTAGCTGTTGCCCAGGAAGAGTTGTGGGGTGCTCCGAGGGACATTGAATGGGCAATTGATCAGGTAATTTTTACATATCATCACGGCCTTATTGCGTTGAAAAATTGGTATGGAACTAAAGGAAGAGGTTTATATATATAGCAACATGTGACTCAGCAGTCACTTGATGGAAAGTGGATATGGAGTGCATAATTATATAATCTTAAGTTTGTTACCAGTCGTGGTCAATCATGGCGATCCATAGCGCATCGCATTTTGGTAAGAATAGTGCAGCGGTTTCCCCTTGCTCCACCAGGCATTTTGAGACTATTTAGGTCTTCAGGCTCACTAGCCTCTTCCAGCCAGTTGTCTAGCTAGGTGTATGGTTATACCGCCATTGCTCGGTCGCCAGAGCCTCGATTGTTGTCTAGCAGACGGTACCAAGCGTGTAGGTGTTGATGACATTTGGGGTCGGATTGATCTTATTCCGTTCTCCCCCTTACCCTCCAACTCCGTTACCTCCACTATGTTGGCTTATTGACAATACAGTGATTATGTACGATGCCCTCCAAAACAAGTAGATTAAAACACTTTGTAAAAACACGCGGGAATTTATACTATATGCTATTATCCTAACTATTATTCTAAATGCGATTAAAGTGTTTGTTTGTGCTTCTTTAATGCCAGAATAGAGCAACGGATCGATGTGATTTTTGCACAGAGATGGTTGGTAGTATCTAGTGGTAGTCATGACAAATTAATTTTCGATAAATTATATGAAAACAAGAAGTGCTGGTAGTATTGATTGATGTTTTTACATTATAATATATACATATATATATACTTACATTGAATAAATAATAAAACAAGATAATAATTTCCACAAACTTCTTACCGCAACTGCATTTAACTCGCGCGCTATATGTATCATCATAACAATTATTACTTTAAAACATACTTAGAGAAGATTAGACAGACTCGTAGAATACCAATGAGTTGCGATTCTATTCCGCTTCATTACAATCAAGAAGTGATGAACTCAGCAAATGTTTTCGTCTTTCCAGATACACAGTGTAGGTATTAATCAGCCATAATAGCATCATAATACTTACTTACTTATTATTAAATTATATTAAATACTAGCATTCCACCCCCGGCTTCGCCCGTGGATATTTACGGACAAAATATAATATACCCTATACCTACCCCTACCCCTACCCTTATCCCTACCCTTATCCCTACCCCTACCCCAACCTCTACCCTACCCCTACCCCCACCTCTACCCGTACCCTTACCCCTACCCCTACTCCTACTTCTACCACTACCACTACCTCTATATCATCAATAGTTTTAGCAGCGCACGCGATGTAAGGAATTTCTTAGGTCATTTTTTTACACCTTGGGTTACATTATTGGAGTTCTAGTAAGGATCCCAAATTTTTTTGAAAATAGAATATAGCCTATGTCACCTCAGGGTGAATGTAGCTTTCCAATGGTGAAAGAATTTTTGAAATCGGCACAGTAGATTTGGAGTTTATTCATTACAAACATACACACAAAAATACAAATCTTTCCTCTTTATAATATTAGTATAGATTATTAATGTATTACAAAATTAGAATGAATTAATTACTATTTTACAGAGTACCATATATTTACTACAAGCAAGACCAATAACAAACTTAGACAGGTGGACGGAGGAAGAACTCCTTCACGAGCTGGACTCGCCGGTTATGAGCGAGGAAGAGATATTGACATTTGCTAATGTGGCCGAGGTTTGTTAAATAAGCGTTTGTACACGATCCGATCCGAGCGGTCTGATCCGTCTTCCGGGATCACGGAACATTATAAAGAACATAGAAGTAAGAAGTGGCCGTTATATGCTGTAGACGTTATATGATGATTTCCGTAAATCTTCAGCATTTCCCATGAAATATAGCCAAAAAAATTATTAAAAGTACATTTTGTGCTATATTTCAGTGCAGAAATTATAATCGCACAAATAGTTGGTTTGTTTGTTATACTATATTTAACTAGACTAGTTTTTCACAATATTGTCGTCACAGACCAAAAATTTGGTTACACCGGTTTTCATATAAATGCTAACATGCTACTTCTACTTTCTTTATAATGTTCTGTATACGGGATAATGGAAAATAATATAATTTAAAAAAGAACACTCACCTATTTTTTTTTTCACCTGTTTAAAATCGCCGGTACCCAGCGGAAGACCAAGTCTCCCTCTTATTTCGGGATAATGGTCGGCTGAAGAAATTTTATTATTTGTACGATTAGGATACAAAATTTTCCCCAGGGCTTGTTTTATAATTTTATAATAACAGTAATTTTTACTTCCAGGTGATGCCAAAACCAATAACTCCAATTACAAGTGACTTAGTTTACATTGCACTGCAAGAATGTTGTAATGATATGTCGGGTTACAACATACAGTTGTTTTATTTAACACATAATCGTTTGTCAATTGGTGTATATAACGTAAGATAATGTTGCTTCATCAATATTTAGAAAAGAGATTGATAAATTGATAAAGTGCTTCGGTGGCCAAGTGGTTAAGAGTGTAGTGTACCGCGTCCATGTCCATACAAACGGAGAAAACGTTTTACTACCCCTAAATATTATTTATTTTTAACGATTTTGTAATATGTTACTGACATAGTGAAAAACTACGTACGTATTTTTTCCTTTTTTCAAAATTCGTAATAGGTCAAAAGTTATAAGCCCCTCAAATCTCGGTTTTTTTGGTTCATAATTTGCTCGTAATAAACCGTCTGTATTTGAGAAACAAAGAAAAATTTCAAAAAAAGCAAAACGTACGTACGTAGATTATAATCTGCTAAAACGTTTGACACCAAAATAATAAGGTTTCGTTATAGTTTAGTAGGTGTAAATCGTTTTCGCCCAAACGCAATTTTCAACGAAGAACATACCTACGAACACTCACGAGCTGCAGTGCTCTCTGTCGCACTGATGCCCGGGGGAAGAGCGCGCTTGAGATAGAATATGATTTTCTAAATACCTATTTTGCTGCGTACGCTGAGCTACACGATCCTCTTAAGACTTCTGGTATTAACTAGTCAGACCACGGGTTCGATCCCGGATCCCGGCAATGTACCAAAGGGTTTTTTAATTTAAAAATGTATGTACATAATCCGACAAACCACACTTAGAGGCTTTTCCATCTAAACTGGTCACTCGTTAGGTATAGCCTCGCAAATACCATCGGCTAAACGACTTGGTCTTCCGCTGGGTACCCTGGAACCGTAACACGGTTTCGGGAGCTGTAAGACAACCCGTGAAGAAAAAAAAAAAAAAGATTGATAAATCTCTTCAATATCAACAAACTCTCGAATGTCTATTATTCATCGTTCAGAAGTTACAGGCATTAAACGATAAAACAGAGGCAACTTTCGATTTTTTTCTATCGAGAAAATGTGTCGTAATCTCGTTTTAACCTTGATCAGAATTTCAATTATATGTTCAAAACACATCTGAAAATCAAACTCCTAATCTTAGTAGGTACTTTATGATGGCTTTGAACAATCTTTATTTTTTTTTACATATTTTCTTAAGTATTTTTTGTTTACAGGGTATTTACCGGATGGTGCAGACAAAGATCAATGTAACATTACGTGTATCCGAGTTAGCATTGTATGGCCATGCATTCGCTGACGAACGTATCCACGGAATAGCTTTGAAAAGAAAATTGCCACTCAGTTATGGAGAGACTACAAAACTGTTATGGCTTATCATTAAGGTCTGGAAATCTTAAATTATTTATAGTTAATACTCAGAAAATTAAGATGAGTAGAAATTATCCTAAAATTAGTCAAGCGTTCGTGAGAGGAACTAGTGAGTATGTCTAACCGATTATTTCGGTAATTTATTTATGCTAACCGCCTTTTACTAATAAACCAAGTTATACTTATGATATTTTGTTTTCCCTAAATAATATGTCATTCAATATGATAGAAAGAGAGACAAAATATTATATTTAATATATATACTTAAATATTTTTAAAACAATTTTCAGACATCATTTAGATCAAAATCACTGGCACAGAAGTCTGAGAAGTTTGTAGCTAATTTAACAATAGATAAATTGGATACTGAAAATATTTTTGAATTGTTGGAAGCTATTGAAAAAAGTCAAAATAGTATTACAAAATCAACATACTTACATAGTTTAGCTAGCATGTGTAGTACTATGGGCCAAATTATATCTACAGGAGTGCTGTTGGAAGGCTCGAAAGGTATGTTATTTGATTTTACCAAATTTTAATAAAAAAATGTCCTACGCTGGGTACCCTTGGGCTCTCATATTCGAAGAAAGTTAAACAAAGCTGCTTAGGAACTCAACATATGAGTTTCAAATAAGAATTGGCGTGAGTTGTGCCATCTTGTGATGTTCATATTTCTTAAAAAAGGGTGCACAAAAAAGACAATTATTAGTTTTACAACAATTATTAATTTATTTTTCTTTCAGAATAGGTGTCTGGTAAAGTTCGTTTGATTGCGGTCAAGGTCACGCCTATTCTTATTTGAAACGCATAGTAGGCGGAAAACTGCATCATATAAAATTACACAAATTCTCAAGTTACAAAATGTATGTTAAAGGGGGATCGTGTCGAACCCAATAGATGGCGCTAGTCTCGTATTTATGGAGTTTTAATTTTTTTACGACAAATTCAGTGAATCAGTACCAAGCGCAGGGAATTTACAACGGTAAAGTCATATACAATATTGTTTTATTCGTAAATTAGTTAGTAACATATATTTCTTGTACCTATATGTGCTTGTTGTCCACATTTTGTTGTTCATATTTAACTAATTACGAATAAAACTATGTTGTATATCGCTTTCACTTGGTGATATTTAATTTGACGTGATACATTCAATTTATTGATAAAAAAAAAGAATAATACGACATTAGATCTGTTGGGAGCTAGGCCCCAGTGTAATTATTTTATTTTTTAGAATTAAATGCAGATATCTCTAGTGACCTGGGCATAATATTAGGATGTGCTGACACTGTTTCGGCGGATGTGCCCGCGTACTTGGCGTCTATTGCACGCGAATTGGCTGCTTCCCCAAATGTTGAAGAATTTCGTTCTTTGGAGCCTTCAGAAGGGATGGTGTGGCTTAGAAAAACTGTTCCTCATATTCACGTGGAATTGCTTCGGTTTTTAGATAAACATGGACATCGCTGTTTAATGGAGGTATACATTTTGAAAACCTAAAAATTTTGCATTTATAGATCTATTATTTTAGCCTTTAATTTTCTAAGTTGTATAAGCTGAAGTCGCTTCTAAATTACCTCCAATTACCAGAAACTGATCTATCTGCATGGTAGCCAAGAATTTATATCGATTGGGTGCTTCTATGCCCTGAACTAGAAAGGGAAACTATAATTTCAAACAAATCTGGATTTCGGGGAGGGTTTGAGTTACTTATTGAATATGTGAATATGAATATTTTTTATGTAAAATGTCATCACTTCTGAAAATAATTAAAGTGAGAGCTCTAGTGCGATAGTCACTGTTACCAGTGTATAAAGGTTACACCGCAAGTTATAAAGGCTGTGTGCTGTGGTGATTATATTTATATTTAATTCAGTATAACCTTGCCACTTTCTCTTATCAGTATTTTTTGTCTTTCAGTTTGACTTATCAACCAAACCATGGTCTATATCCCCGGAGGGTCTGATTAAAGTACTTCAAACAATGAAGAATCCAAACAATGTTGTTCAAAAATCAAAAAGTGATAAAGAAGTGATTGCCAGCTTAACTAGCCCGAAAAAATCTACTACCAGGTAAGGAAACACTTGACAATGAAGTATGAATATACATTTCAAGCCGTCATAGTAGCGGAGTATGCGGGGCGAAAGGTATGGATATAAAACAAAGTGTATTCCTTGTTCAGTACATTTTTAATTTATAATATTTTGGCGTCAAGAGGAGTAGGATATAGGATATAGGAGGTGTCAAGAGTACACCCTTTTAGGTGTAGTTTTGGTAAGGGAATATGTGTACACATACTCTATTATTTTGTAAGAAAGTATATAATAAATAAGCAATGACAAAAACCAAGGTAAACTTTGGGTAAGCTTGATTTGTCTTGCTATGAAACGAATTCCTTTGATTCTGATCCTAATAAACTAAGGTCATTCAAACAAATTTTGATCTTGCGTAAACCACCATAGCTTTGTGGTTAAATTACGAAACTATTTTTAAGGTAGATATATAAAACTTCATATACTCATCATGTGGGTTAGTTTTTTCTTTCTATTTATGGAACAACTGAACAAATTGCAAAAGCAGAATAAAATATTTTTTAGCAGAAAAGAAAAATAAAAATATTTTTAAAGCAAAAAATAAAAAGAAACTCAATACCAATTTTTTTAAAGGTATCTACTTCGCTGGATTTTGCCGCTGTGTAGAAAGATGGTCGCTACAAGAGAAACTACAAAGAGTCAAGCTATATTAGCTATACACAAAACACGACTAGCACTGAGAAAGCTAGCTACACTCATGGTCAAAGAATGGATGTTACCGGACTCTGAATTGATCTTCTACTTTACATTATACGAGCTGAAACGTTTCATTGAAACAAGGGATCCTGCTTTATTGAGGAAGTAAGTCTTTAATTGGATTTTGACGACATTTAGATCGAAAATGGATTATATTCTGGACTGACAACTAACTAGGGAGAAAAGCTTCAAATGTAATTAAACCACGAGAGGCTTATTTCTTTATTCCGTTTTCGCGCACTTTAAAAGTGTTACTTTTCATTCGATGAAACCACGTAATTTTTTTTGACGTAAAACTTTTTTTAGGCGTGGTAGAGAACATTTTTCGTTACGCGTTACGCGTAAGGTGTTCTTTAAAATAAATGCAGATGGCGCTCCCATTAACAATAATTATTTATGTTATAATAAACCAAAGAATTTTCACTTCTTACGCGTGTACCTACACTAAAACAGGTTTTTTTTAAATATATACATACGCTCATGTCTTTAGTACAGGTACACATTGGTCCGAATCACACCGAAAATTTCCCATTCTGGGCGCCGGATAATCTAGGCGGAGACTAACTATATCCTTGCCATGATCCTGGCACACCTCTTTCGCTTCATTCAAATTCAAACATCTTTCCTCAATTCCCTCTTTTTAAATGTCACTAATTCAGTGATTTTTAATAATTATTGCATGGGACAAAACGATACAGGTCCTAACTAACTAATCCAAAGGCATATATCAAACTAATTTCGACCGTGGATATTTTCAAACAAAAAAAAGTCTATAGCGGGGATGATATAGCTTCCTAACTTCTTATAAGTGAAAGAATTTTCAGAATCGAATCAGTAATTTTAGAGATTACCACACTTACATCGTTACAAACTTTACCTCATTATAATATCAGTATTGATATGTATATATATTTTAAAATTACAGGGCTTTCCAACGCCAACAGTACTCCGCTAAGTGTGAAAAGCTAAAGTTCCCTGAAAATTGTGAAGGATGGCCGCAACCAAATATCCAGAAAGATTCTCACAGCCACTCTACAGAAATTAGTATCACAGCTACAACAGTTTGTCCTGGGGAGGTCGTGGGTAGAGCCTGCGTAATTAAAGATTTTACTGAGGTATATTGCCTATCAATTATTTATTACCACCCGCGATATCGTCCTCATGTATTCGTTTCTCGACAAACATTCAGACAGAGAGACAAGGACTCTAATACTATGTATGCTTAAATATTGTGTAAATAGACATAAAATATTTAATTGTCTCTATATTATATTATTTCCCAAAGGTGTTTTTTTGTCGGTATCAAAGTTAATGTTTAATACGCCTTTTTTGAAGATTACTTCTCCCTCTAATGACTTCAAATAAACAAACAAATCAAATATAATGTTTTTTTATTATTTATTCTGTAAAAGACGCCATCTATTGGAGATCAGTTGAACTATGACAACAATATTGACACCACTAACGGTGCGCACGGGTCCTCTAGTATATACCTAAGTATATACTAGAGGACCCGTGCGCACCGTTAGTGGTGTCAAACTTTACCCACAAACTTTAACTTTATCATATTAGTATGATAAAGTTAAAGTTTGTGGGTTTAGGGTAATCTCTGGATCTACTAAACCGATTTCAAAAAATCTTTCACTGCATTATTAAACTACAGATTACTCTCGTACATTTAATTTGTAAGTATTTCGCTAATTAAATTTACAAAAGTTTAAAGATTTTTTATTTTTACAGATAGACCAGCTTCAACACGGAGATATCCTAGTGACGTACAGTACAGACATAGGTTGGTCTCCGTACTTCCCAATGTTGAGTGGAATAGTTACTGAACTTGGTGGAATTATTTCACACGGTTTGTTGATATTGATATTCTTACATATTCTCTATTAGGGGTAGTGCAGGCAAGGCAACGTTTGGGCAGGACAACGTCCGCTGGATCCGCTAGTAGCACTATAAAATTATACATGATAAAGCCGCTACTATGCAGTCGATATAGACATTTTTTCTGTTCTAGGTGCTGTGATAGCCAGAGAATGTGGGCTGCCATGTATAGTAGGAGCTGCCGGAGCTACAGATATATTCAGTACAGGAGACTTGGTCAGGCTGAACGGAGGTACCGGACTGCTTGAAAAACTTGTCGATGATCAAACATCAGAAACAGAACAGATTATTCATGAAACTAAATTGTAATCCCTCTACTATGTTAAATATTTATATATTACAATGTGTGTTCGTCTGTCTGCCATGCTTATAGGTAGATATTATTTACTTAAATAGAGACATTATGGATTATTTTTAATTCTTTACAGTTTAGATATATTTAAGTTTGTCGAAATACAGAAAAAATTAAAATACACTGACGAGCAATATAAAAAAGCCACTTGCAAAGTGCCTAAACAAATCTAAATATTTTCTAAACAATACAAATTAAGTAAAAATAATCCTGAAAACAGTTTCATATTGTAAAATAAAATACACTTGAATGTTGCTTTTTACTTCAAAATGTGGTTTCGGAAATATTTAATGATAAGTTAGTGGATTTTTTATATTGCTCGTCAGTGTAGGTATATATTCTATAAGCATATTTATAAACTCGTTTGAAAAATAAAATAAAATATTCAGAAATCGTAAGTAGAATAAATGCAAAGGAAACAGTGAGCGCTGCACGTGTATCGTGGTCGTTGTTCATAAAGTTTGTTTTTTTTGCGTTATATTGTTCGTTTGGAATAGAAAAGAAAATAAATTAGGTATCATTTAATATTTTACAAATAAAATAATAAAATGATATTGTGGATTAAATGCAGCTTAAATGACTAATATTATTTTACTTTTAGTAAATCATTATTTAGTCGTGACGATGTGTTTTATATATAGGTACCTACTTAGTTAGTTTTAGTTCCTTATTTCTTAATATTTATTTACTATTTACTGGTTGTGTTTTAGAATGTTTAAGGCAATGACATTTCTAAATATTTGATTCCCACATATTCATGAGAATATGTTTATGTACCTATACATTTCTCAACGATTTGCGCCATGAGGCAAAATAAAAATATATAGTAACTTAATTCTTATAGAACTGTTCTTTTGGGGAATTAAGAACTGAACTACCCACCTACATAAAAAGTTACTTGGACAAAAATGTAGGTAAGTAAGTATTAATTTAGTGCGAAACGTATATTTTCATATTAATTTACCATAATATCTAAGCTACTAATATTTATTTATATGTTTATTATTATTAATACATAGGTTTAATAATAAATACAGTTTTTTATTAAGTTGTTTTAATTACCATGATAATTTCTGAGACAAATAAAAAGTTAAAACGCAATCTGGACGTGGTTGCCTGCAGACATTCTTTATCATGTGTGGTTAATTTCTCTCGGTCAAGTTGAATCCTCTACTGAAATCCCCTGGGGGATTCAATTGGTTTTTTTGTCTACATAGATGCTCAGGGTATTTTTTGTTCATTTTTTAATAAAATAAAGCGATTTAAAATGTTAAATTATTCAATATTGTTTTAGTCGTAAATTAGTAACATTATAAAATATGAAAAATAAGAAATTGTAGCATATAATATAACAAATAATGTTACTAGCTAATTTGTGAATATTACAATACCTATTGTATAATGAACCGACCAAGGGTGAACCGACAAGGAAGAAGAATAAGGTAATATACCATTATAAATCGTCTACGTTTGATAATACCTACCTATTTGATTTGATTCATTAACATAAATAAAAGAAAATGTGTAGGTATTAGTGTACATGAGTAAGAAAACTTTGTCTTATAATAATTAAGAATTAAATAAGTATCTATTTAACATAATTGAGTCTTACTAATATTATGAACGCGAAATTTTGTGAGGATGGATTTTTGTTACTCCTTCATGCATAAACTACTGGACTGATTTTGATAAATTTTTACAATGTTATAGCTTATACATCAGAATAGCACATAGGCTATAAAAGACAAAAAAAGTCCGCGGTAGCATATCTGTTGCATGCCATATTTAGAAAGAGATAGATATAATGTCTTATAGAGATAAAGCAATATAAAAAGGACCGCTTTCCGCGACTCTACTTTTTGTCCTGTTTTATCACTACGGGAAATTATATATAAGTATACCTATCTCTTTCTAACTGAGATTTTGTTTACTAACAGACAACAGTGGGAAATCTATAGCATGCGTACCTACTTACTGTTCATACTGGAAAACCTGATGAACCTGAACTACTATAGGTAAGCTAGCCTTCCACTTGCTTCCACCCCGACTTTGCCTGTGGAAATTTTTGATTGGTGGACATTTATGGTTACTGCTCCGCTCCTTTGGGTCGTAGCGTGATAAACGGGGTAGTTATTTAACGCAAATCACACGTGATAGTTCCTGAGATTAGCGCATTCAAACATACGTACAAACTTCAGCTTTATATATTAGTAGGTAGCTGATCGACCAAAACCTTCGCCATTTATTTCAGCATTAGGGTATGGGCAGATGCTAACTTTGCGTTCACGAAAGACGCTAATTGAAGACAAAATGAAATAATTGGCCATGCTACATATTTATAATATACTTTTTTTATAATTTGTTTTGAAAATATAGCCCATTTTAAGAAACTAATTTCGATATTTTTGTTTTTTATCCATTGCGTCTATTTTTAATATATTTAACAAATTTTACCCGCGAAAAGTAAACGTGACGTCACAAGAATTTAGAACAGGATTATAATCTTGGCCACTACACATAAAAAGTGACAGTCAATCAAATTAACGTCAAGCAAACGTCAGTCAAGGTCGACTAACCTAAAAATTACTCTTGTTTATATACTCGTGTTTATATTTATTTAAATTGAATAGTGTTTTACAATGGCAAGTAAATAGTGTTTCATCCCGTCATGTCCTAATAACAAAGAAAATAATTACACGTAAAATATAATTTATAAAGATGTCATTCAAAGATTGACGATTGCCCTTTTTTGTAGGCAAAGGTATCATTTTTTCATACTGCTTAAGATGACGTCATACATCGGTCAAATTAAGGTTATTGTTTGTTATTGAATATCTTAAAAAGTATAGACTTAATTTAAAATCTGATAAATAGAAATTGTACTGAAAGCTTATATCTCGAAACGGTTTCGAGATCTTCGTTTCTGTTCAAAAAGTTAGCATGGCCAATTACGCTTCGTTTTCTACAATGAGTTTATACTTCAAGGAGTCTGTATACTTACAATAAGTCTACAAACTCCTTGGTTTCGTCAGAGTGAAGGACAGTTTAGTTAGATCACGTGGTTGTATTTCAGTCGATCGATCACATTTAAACATAGAGTACTAAGCCTATGGAGGGGCCATAGACAGGCTCCACCTTTCGCCAATTTTTTGCTCTTTGACCAGTTAAACTGACCAGGTGCGCAGTAATAAGTTACCTTAGGTTTTGTTGGTATCGTTTTGTGTCGCGAGACAGAGCTCTAGAAAAATAGTTAATTGTGATGTTTTAAATGGGAAAGGCGATCTAGGACGTCAAACTAGGTGTTTCCAATCATTCATTATAATTATTTTGTTTGTATTTTAGCATAATCATCATATAACGTAAAAGCCGATGCGACAATAAAACGACAGAAAAATACAGTGGTACAGGGGCTAGTACTAAGAATTTACCTCCCCCCCCACCAAAAGTGGCAGAAAAAATTGTTCGGCGATTTACACGCTTCACGTCTTCTTTGGTATATACCTAGGTACTCAAAGCATTAACAGGCATCTATGACTTTTCTCACTAGAACCACCAGTAGCTAGTACAACTTGGTGGTACTACTGGGAACAATCGATTTTTTTATCTTATGGCATTTAGGTATTTAGTACATTTCTTGCCAGTGTCAAGTCGTTACGTAGGTTTACGAAATTATGATAGCGTTACTTTCAAGAATCTGAAACAATAATATAATACTACTACCTACATACTTATATTACAGCTAATTAATATAATAAACACATATTTATTCCAAAAAATAAAAATGTACCCTAAATTAAAACAAAAACCAATGACTTTATCTAAAATGAATTAGACTAAATCGACTAAATACATTAATGAAAATAAATTTAAACACATAAAATGAATCTATATTTACAATTTACATTATAAAATTAAATAAAAAAGAAAATCAAATAATATATTAATTAAATCTATAACAAAAGACGATCGCTCTAAAGTTATCTATTCTACATTCTATTCTATTCGTTTAGTTGTAGGTAGGTACATTGTTTAACCCCTTCATATGTGCTTTCTGTTTATATACCATAGATGCACACTACAGCTTATTACTATGAGTACTATGACAATTAGTACGAAGTCGCTAGTCACTGTATCTGATAGGAAGACCGAATGATGACATAATACGTAACTACAGTATCAATTCGCGATATAATTTGTGTACGTAATACCTACCACAGAACAATAATCGTCATAGTGACATTGAGAAAGATGGATGTGTTGATACAAACTGGTTTACTGACTACAACTTCGCTCGTCGTGTATTTGATATTTTTTAAACGAAAAGCGGTACAAAAACATGGATTTTATAAAGAGCCAGGTACGTAAAATTTTTTTTTTTATTATTTAGTGTTATTAATTTCGCACGATATTAGATAAACAAAATAAAGAGCCTGTTGTAGCTAAATATAAATATTTGAAGTCCGTTTTTCTGTAGGTCTTATTTGGTAAACAACTTTATTGCTAAATTTTTAAATAACCTTTTAAAAAATATGATAATTAAGTTCCGTAAATGTAAAATTGGTTAAAAATGTTATTTAATATGTAGAATTGTTAATATAACGTCCTTTAAGAATTTTTAATAACAAACTATTTTAAAAAGAAATGCAGTCTGTTTACAAAGTAAGACAAAACTAGACTATATGATTGCTGAATGCTGATTGGTTCAAATCTAATAACAATTACCTACTTAATGCTGAACCTTGCATCCATTTTTTGCTTCATAAGTCTATACTAGATGACCCGTGCGAATACTTTGCACCGTTAGTTCAATTATTCTCCAACAGATGGTGTCTTTTAAAAGAAACATTTAATTTTGATTTATTTGTTTATTTTTCGTCAGTAGAGGGAAAAATAAATGGCGTATCATTGATTTAACTGATTACCTATACACTGTTTTGCCCTACATCTATTTAGTAGATACTAATTCGCATCTTGGATATTCGCTATACGACTTCATGCACTTTTATTTTAACTATCGTGCAATCATGACGGTCTCTTTCTAACCGAGATTTTGTCTACGTAGGAGATCTCTACACGGTCATGCTCGCGCGGCCAATATATATAGGCGTCACATTGGCCCGAATTAGGTAGATAAGTAGGTAGGTATAGATTATTGTCAACAGAATTGATTAAGATTTTTTCAATACACATTTGACGATGAGTCATATGAAAATACTGGGCGCCATATAACCGACGAAGTTAGTTAACATTGAAGATAAAATTAGTCCAAAAATCTAAACAAAACGTTACGAGAATATTGGAATTTCTTTAGTAACACAAAATATAAAAGCCGGTGCGTCGATGGCCGAGTGGTTAAGACGTCTGGTATTAACTAGGCGGACCACGGGTTGGATCGATCCATCCCGGCTAGATATCAATGGGTTTGTAATTAAACGAGACGCGACGTCTCGTGCTTCGAAGGATACTTAAAACCAGTAGCCGTCTCTGGTTACGCCGCAAAATAAAAAGCCCGTGATTGTGTGTTATTTTATTATTAGACTGCCTAAAGGCTGACAAGGTCAGCGACTTGTTTAATAGAATAGGTTAGATTGGTTACTATGAAATAAATGAAATTATCAATAATTGTTTATTATTATATACTTATCTAAACTGCCCTTTTGTAGAGTCAGTATGTAGTGAAATCTGATCCGTCTTGACTACTTTTCTATACTAATGCTAAAGGAATGCTGGCAGAAGACGACCTAGGTGTACCTACTACATAAAGAACATAAGGCAATCTTAAAAGTACACACAATCGCCGAGTATGTATGAAAGGTATGATGAATATAAAATAAGCGAAAGAGGTATGTCAGGATCGTAACAAATGGCATTCGATTGTCTCTGCCTTTCCCTCATGGGATAAAAGGCGCGATGATATATAGATGCGATTCTATGCGAATATCGTTCCTATAATACATCTCTTCTTCTCTTTTCTTATAAAAATCGTAACACACTTCGGGATGTGGTTCACAATTTCTTTGTGATACTCAAATATTATTGACGAAGTCGGAGGATAGGTACAGCTAGTTTTGTGTAAGATTAGGAAAACGAATTCTATTCTATTTAACTGGGTGATTTTAGCTTTTAAGAAATTAGTTACAAATAAATCTACCGAATTAATTTTAATTACGAATTTCGCTAATCACAAATTTAATTTTTTTATTTACTTCAATAAAACGTGCACCTGTTCAATCTCAACTTTGCGTTTTTGATTAGATTAGTACCATTATATATTGTGTTCTTTGATAATTGATAATATTTATATAATGATAATAATTATTATCTAGGCTATCTAATGTTAATTATGGAAACATATCTGTACACTATATAGACAATTATGTATATCTACGTCATAATTAAATTGAATTACTTTTATACTACAGTATGTTTGAAAATTACAGTACGATCGAAAGTTAGAAATAATTAAATATTTCGTTGTAGCAAAATTAAATCAATATAGCCTAGATAGCTAGAGAAGCAGTAGTAATTGATAAAAGCTGAAAGATAGTAATCTAGTAGTTCTGCCTTCCTTGATTATGGAACCTGCCTACTTCGTGGTGGGGGCTTGACGAGATATGAATTTAGAATTCCATTGTCCTTCGCCTGTGGAGTCCATATTAACTTTCATCTCCTATTATGGTCTTTAGTTCATACAAAAATCCCATAGATAAAAGCACTTTCAGTTTTTCATGTAGGTATTTATCAATTTTTCGGGAAACTTTTTCTTTCCCTAAAAACCCATTTCAGGCTATTATTACATTTAAAAAACAATAGAAAAATCAGTCCAGCCATTCTTAAATGATGCGCTTATTATTATGTTTATTTATAAGAATAGATGACCCGTTCGAATAACTTCACACCGTTAGTTCAAGTGATCTCCAACAGATGGTGTCTAATAGGATAAAGAGGTTCTGTAAGTTTTTTGTTTGTAAATTTATATGTAGTTAGTAAACTTGAAAACTACTGGACTCACTTATTTGAAACTTCTTACACGACATTATTCCACTGCTAAATGTATTTTTTTCGGATATCAAAAATGTTCACAGGCCAAGCCAGAGCGTAAAGATAGAGATAAAGAAGCGTGTAATGACAGTATTAAACGGTATACTTAGGAACACATCTAAGTATTATATTTATCATGTATTTACGATAAAATAATCTCCTAGCTGTGCGCTCAATAGGTTTAATCTTATCAAAATTTTTATGAATTATAGCAAATTCGAGAATGCGATTAGTAAGAAATTGGTTTTATTCATATCTTATATCATCTTGTCTTTATCTGGGTACCCTGGGGCTGGTAACGTGGTTTCCGAGAGACTACCTAGTTGTCAGCAAATTGCGTTTTGATCCATATATATCTATTTTATTGCGATGTTTATGTAAAGCAACGCGAGGTAGAAAATGCTCCGTTTGTATAGACTAAACGAATTTAACTATCATTTATATTTTTTACAGATTGGACGTATCCCTTTTACAAATTTTACACGAAATTCTTGGTGCATCATTGGAAGAATTCTTTTGTACACCGTTATTGGCAAATAGAGAGCCTGCCTCAACCACAAGGCTACGAAAATATTCAACTCCGTGCATCAGCCCATGACAATACTAACATTCTTCTGCGTATACGAAAACTTTATGGGAAAGACACCATTGTTGAAGCGACAGTGCATTTACAATTACCTGATGGAACTTGCTATAAGTTACCTAGTAAGTCATTTTAGTCATATTTTATTCTATTCTGTTTTAAGAAAAAATGCGGGATAATAAGTAGTAAAAAAATAGAGCGCATATTAATCTTTTTCGTGAAGGAAGGAATAAGCACAAGGTATTATTATTTTAAAGACTTGCACACGTACTAAGAATAATATTAGATGATAATATAGCTTGCCTTAATTGCCTGTCCAGGGAGGAGTCGTTAGAGTATAATATTATGTATTATGCTCGGGGGTGGAAGTGTCTAAAGGCGTAATAACGGGGAAGCTATATGTGAAACCGGTGTCACACCTCTCGACACCCCCAGCCGCTTACACCAATGTTGCCTGTCTTGCTGCCGGTAGAAATGCTTAAAAATGGTGGTTGTTTTAAGAGGCCCATTTAGTAAACGGCGAGTCACCACCTGCCAATTTTACGTTTCATGAGATGAATGATACAGGCAGGTGACCGTAGTCTCAACCAATAAACTTGATAAACCAATTCATTTAACATCTCAAAACAATAGCTCGATTTTAATTTAAAATTATCTCAGCAATAGTCCAGGCACCTGACGCCCGGGGCCTGTCTGTGAGCGCATAGTATTTGATGCATTCAGAGATAGGTCCCGACGGGTAGCACCACTTTAGATTAAACACTCTTAAGGGCATCTACGTGTTGGACCTATGTCCCCATGCAAGCCTTACAAAGGACCGGGTATTATGCCCGTGAATTTAGAGTCACACTAATAAACACATTGTGTTATATTTTGTTTGCATGTTGTGTCTCACCATAAGTAGTTGTGCACCCACAAAGTTCACTTTTTTAAAATAAATAAAATGAATATGATTTTGTACAAATGATATATTAAGTTTTTTTATTTGACAAACTTCTAATGATTAAATTTTAGACCGCCAATAAAAATATTAATGATCCTTATGCTGAATCGATTAATGAAAAATGAAGATAGTAGGTACTTAATACAAGATTGACCAACAAAAACCTAAAAAAATCCTACTAAGTACGTTTTTATTTTCGGATAGATAGTCAGAAATATAATATAAGTTCCTTAAATAAAGTTTTTTTATAGAGTTACTATTGTATGTGTCATATATATCAATGATTTTTTTTCTAAACCTTCAGGACATCCTGATACGGCAATTGGACAATGGTACAGTGAAAACAATGTATGGAAGGCTGGCGGACTGAAGATTGAAGTTGTGCATCCTTGGACAAAGTTGAGAGTCATCTACAATGGTATGTTGGTCAGAACCGACAATAATGCTGTACAACATGTCCGAGTAAATCTTCTGTAAGTTTTACTCCGTTTTAAGTAAGTCACACATTGGTCCGGCATCGCACCGGATGATCTAGGCGGACCGTTCGTTACAAGAATTGGACGAATCTTTGGTCGGTTTCGGTGGACGGTACGGCGACGCGCCGGGGATTGGACGAATGTGTGCCCACCTTTAGGGAATAATGTGAAAAATAAGTACCTACTAATTTTTTTATATCTGGAGTTCTGTAAACTTCCATCGACGAATTCGCACGCTATTTTCCAGACTATTTAAGCCTTTCTAAATAACATTTATAAAATAATTTGTAATTATAAAATATTTTGGAAATAATAATAGCTATGTAATTCAAATAGGTTTATATAGATGCCAATCAATTAATAATAAACCGCCAAACTAAAATTTCAGTTTTTAATATAATTACAGATGGATATCTGCATCTGAACTAGTATACCATCCTGAAGACTGGCATGACTCTATAGCTGCAGCGGCGATTGCTCGAACTCAGGATATGTGGAATAATTTGTGAGTGCACATTTTATATTTTTATTGTTATTAATCGGTCGAATTTGTTAGCATATTCTTCTAATCCTCTCGTGACAAGGAGTTCACGTTTTTACGTACTACATTTTTCACCATTTTACAGGTTTATAGACTGTCGAATAATTATGCAAGTAGGTTTTTTTTCACATATTTGAATGAACAATTTAATCGGAGAAAAATCTTAATACTGTGTCAATGGAAATTCATATCTGTCTTAATTTTTTTTATTTTCTTTTTTAAAAACTATTCCTATATGAAACAACTTTTCAGAGGTCGGCGTGGAGAAGATGGAATATTCCAATGGAGTTGTGCTCAAGGATGGTTCCAAGTACAAGAATCTATAGATGCTCCACCAAAGAAAATATGGTTACGAGCTCGCGGTTTAACTGAGAAATCACATAGTCTACAAGAATTAGATGCCCTGCGTAGATCTGTATCATTAATGGTCATATCAAGAAATGGCACAGGTGTACATCTACGTGCTCATTCTTATAAAGACGGTCCTGATCAGTGAGTATTGCAATTTTATTACTTTTTTCTAAATCCGTGGTGTTAGTTTTTACACTAATTAAGTAATTTTCTCTAAATTACTTGTTAAATTAAATAATTTTATCAACACAACGCACTATCACAGCCTTTATAACTTGTCCATATTAAAGGGTCTAGAGCACTTAATATCTATTATTTTTAGAAGTGCGAGCATTTAATAAATACACCCAAATTTCTGAATAAAATCACCAGTACCTAAGTATTTCTAATATGAAATCATCTCATTTTCAGAGTATTTTCAGGATCTGTCAGATATTCTAACGGCGATGTACAAGTTCTGAAATCTACTGACTTACATTTGGGACATTTTTGTGAAACGAAAGACGCTATTCCTAAAAAATACATTATGCATGTTCAGAGTAAGTACCTACCTACACATTATTGTAGAAAATATTTATGTTCTGAGCTTATAAATGGTTTTATGCAGGCAAGCCAAGAATAGACAATATATTATTTTGTAGTGCTCTCTATTTATTGCCTAATAATTCTTACAATTTCCCAATCTTATATAGTTCAATCGCCGTCGCGCCGCCATACGGTCCGCCGAAATCGACTACAGACTCGTCCAATTCTTGTAATGAACGGTCCGCCATCCGTTTTCAAATCGTTGTATTTGTGGTTGATTTCGATGGCCGGAACGATCTGTCACACACACACGGTGACACTTTGTTTAATTAAAAGCTTGTATAAGAATCCAATTCGACAAACTTAACTAAAAGATAATCTGCTAAAAGTCAGAGAGCTGTGCCTAAAATAGCAAATTTTGAATTGATCCAGAACACCCTAGATTCCCTTTCGCGAACTTTACAAATATGACTTTGTTTAATCGAATTTTGTGTCTGTGTGAGTGAGTGAATTGCAGTGATCTAAATCGTATAATTTACATCGCTAATGTGTGGCCTGTGTTCAATCTCGATCATACGGCTGGCCGGACCGAAAATTTTCGGTGAGATTCCGGACCAGTGCGTGGCCTACTTTATAGCAATTTCATTATTTCAGTTTTTATTACATGTTTGTTCTACAATGATTATGACCGATAAATGTATAATGAATATCGTCCACTGTACATGTTTGTTCATTGCGTAATGCCGTCCTCGGTCGCACTTAAATTATTTGCCGAGCCAATTGCAGCTGTTCCATTACATTCATCAGCATCTTTTTGCTTTAGCATTTTAGTTATTATTGCATTGGTAATGAAAACAAATTAGAATTAGATTTTTTTTATTAAAAGTAAATTTATGAATACCTACTTAATTAATTACTACTAGTCCTTTTTAAAAAAACCACACAGAAATTATGAAGTGTTAACATTTATTTTATAGCCGACAGTAAAACCGTAAAAGTTATATTAATAATTGGAGAGAGCGGTGGTGAATTAAGAAGTGGAGTACCATATGCTCAAGATATTGTATATAGAACTATATTTGCCGAAGTTGATGGAGACCCTGCAGTTGGTATTTTAGAACTGGGATATGAACCTTCAGGTAAATTAAATTCTGCTTATTGGGTGCGTACTGTGTATATATTAAAGATAGGAAAAGAGACAACAAAAGAAAACAATACGTAGAACACTTGAAACACAAATCATTATTTTGAGAATACAATAAATTTCAATTTAGTGTAAGACAGTATTATAAATCTGACATCATTATATTTTGATTCCTAATAAGAATATATATCGATTTTCTTGATATCTAGAACACTTTGAGCATACACCTATCAAATAGAAATTCTGTAATTTACAGAAATTCGGCGCCCAACGGTTACATTAGCTCCACGACCAAGTCTATATTGGTCAGACATGAAGGACACGGCATATTGTGCAGGATTTGATTCAACAGTCGCCACTTGTATATCTCTTGTGGGTGGAAAGGGAGCTTCTCTGGCACTCCTTGCTTCAGTACAGGAAAAAGAGGTATTTATTGTAAAAACTTATTGGACCAAAGACATATCACGTCTGTAATATGCAGTTTTTGTTTAGAGATTTATACTTTCAATTTTAACAATTCGTTGTAACTAAAAATAAAACCTAAGAGTGTGTTTAGGTACCGCGCAGCACCCTAATACATACAAACGGAGAGAACGTTATACTACCCTTTTAACGAAATTTTAGTAGGTATGTTATTGACATAGTGCAAAACTAAAAAAACAGTTACCTATATCATAGAGGCAGATGAAGTAAAAGTTCAATTATTATTTAAAATTTTATCACAAACTATTTGTTACTTATGTTATTAGTACAGCATCTAAGAAACTAAAAATATCAAACTTATGCGAATAAACATAATACCTAACATAACAGGACTACTAAGAAACTAGTGGAATCAGGGAGATGCTTATTATACTTGTCTTGTTCCAAGTAGCGTATTTCAACTATTAAAATGATCATTAATCACAGATGGAAAATAATCTTTCGCACTTTTAATCCCCCTTCAATTAATTGGTATAACTTCAATTTTCAGGGCTACAAAGTGCCACCTGGTTTCTGTTTAACCGTTAATGCATTTGAACAACATATCAAAGATAACCCAGATATATTGAAATATATTAAAGCTATTGAAGCTGCGAGTGTAGACTATGACGAACGAAATTTTAAAGAGAAATGCCAAAAGTAAGTGAAACAATATGAGAACAACAACAAGTGTGAATTATGTTTATGATGTATGGATCTAGACTAGAGGATCTAGGAGATTCAATTTTTTTTAACGGTTGTGGATTCATTTAGTGCCTAAGATGTTAATTTTTTTATATACATTTTCAGGGCCGTGCAGACAATTAGGAATACACAAATAGCAGGACAATTAAAAGAAGAGATATTATTATATTTAAAAAATACAAGAACCGCGGCCACTGAACAGAAGATTTCTACTGATATACGCTTTGCAGTTCGATCCTCAGGTTATATTTTTTATTTCATACTTCTCCATTTATCTCCACTTAATTTAAACTGAATTTTTAACATCTAAAATATTCTTCAAGCCGTGGGTGAGGATAGTGAGGCTCTATCAGCAGCAGGTCAGAACGAGACAGTACTAGGATGTGTGACAGAGACGGACGTACTCGACGGTGTACTACATTGTTGGGGATCTATGTTTGCCTTTACTAGCGCACATTACAGGAGGTAAGTGAAAGAAACTTAAAAGCCAATTCCATCATAATTCCTGCTATTTGTGTAATTCCCTCCGTCCACTTGTATCCCTTGGGGGATTCTACGTAGAAAAATTGTCACAATAGCGGTACTTAATATCATCATCAAATTAATTTAATATTGCTTTTTTATCAAGGATACCAGGATGTCCCACATCCTAATAAGAGCTGTTAAGAATTTGGAACCTACCATTGATAGGTAAAAATTCACTTATATTTATTTAAAAGAGATTCTGATGAACCTGGGAAAATTTAGTTAGAAGATCATAATGGACGGGCCGATAAATTTCTTAATAGTATTACTAGGATTACCATAGATATTAAAGAATTCCTCGCGTTTTCCTTTCAGACAAAACGGCCAACCATGTATGATTGGAGCTGGGGTGGTTATACAAACATTAGTTCCACCGCGAGCTGCAGGTGTTCTGTTTTCACGACACCCCCACGCTGGCGATCCATCACGTGTTATTATTACTGCCAACTATGGACTTGGAGAGGTAAGCTTTTAAAAATTCGTCATAAATAATTATCCCAATATACTTAATCTCTATCAATCTCATGTTTATTTAAGAAATACTAAAATTACAAGATTTTAGAGCTTCCATAGAGCTCTTCTAAAATTAATCCACAAGATCGTCACCATTGTCTACAATTGGTACAAAATTTTCAGAGTGTTGTATCTGGATCTGTAGAACCAGATACTATAGTGGTGGCCCGCGATCTAAACGATGAGCTTTCAATCTTATCGGTCGCTCTGGGTGCGAAGAAGGAATTTATAATAACGTCAGAATCTGGTATAACATCCAAAGCTGTATCAGAGGAAGAACGAAGTGTGGCATGTATATCTACTTCTGACGCATTGAAGCTGGCTAAGATAGCGGTGTCACAAGAAATTCTGTGGGGTGCTCCGAGAGATATAGAATGGGCTATTAACCAAGTGAGTTTATCGATTATTTTTTTTATCAGTTATCGTTTATATACAACCATCGGAAACTTATGAGACGTATATGAATATAAAGAAGAAGTTATTTCAGGATAAACCACGTCATGATAATAGATAGATAATCGTTTACAATCAACCGACAAAATATAGACACTGCCAGTAAATTGGGAAAGCTGTGGGCGATTGGTACAATGTGATTACAAGATGTGTGCTATTTACTAATTTCAGGATGGTATATACTTGTTACAAGCTCGGCCAATTACTTCTTTGGAAATGTGGAGCGAAGAAGAATTACTGCATGAATACGATGATGCTGTTATGTCTGATGAAGATCTTTTTACTTTTGCCAATACTGGAGAGGTTTGTTATATTAAATACTAGCGGGCCCGGCAGACGTTGTCATGCCCAAACGTTGGCTTGCCTGCTATTTACTTTCCTTCGTCCGTGGAAAACAACTACCACTACCACTACCACTACCACTACCACTACCACTACCACTACCACTACCACTACCACTACCACTACCACTACCACTACCACCACTACCCCTACCCCTACTCCAACCCCTACCACTACCGCTACTATCCTATGTCCGTCTCCTGGCTCTAAGCTACCTCCCCACCAATTTTCAGCCAAATCGGTACAGCCGTTCTTGAGTTATAAATAACCTAACTAACCTACCTGGCCTACCGACTCTGGAAATAACACATTTCCGTAGTAGAAAGTATAATACAGCGCCATCTATTGACGTTTGTAAATACATTTTAGTACACATGTAAAACTCAAGATGACGCCACATATTCACAATTAAAATTTATAATTTTAGCTACCCCTACTCCAACCCCTACCACTATCCTATGTCCGTCTCCAGGCTCTAAGCTACTTCCCCACCAATTTCAGCCAAATCGGTACAGCCGTTCTTGAGTTATAAATGGTGTAACTAACTGACTTTCTTTTATATATATAGATTTAAAATGATGATAACCGCTGAATTATATGCAAAACAATATTTTATATGCTGAAATGTTTATTTCAGGTTCTACCGAAACCGTTGACGCCTTTGTCGTATAGTCTCTTATTACGACATTTGAATATGAGTATAAATAAAACGTTCCTGAGCAGCAATAATCGTTTTATTTGCGGAATGGGAATTACGCACCATCGATGCTTTTTGAATATGTATTATGTAAGTACAAGTTGCAAGTTTTTACATAATTAAGAAATACTCCTACTACTATTTTGTAAATATAAAGGCTGAAGTAAAAATATGACGGAGAGGAAAATAAAACACATTACACATGGGCAGAGGCAAGGGTTGGGCTCGAATTCCTTGTATTAAAAATATCTAACTAAATTGCAGAGCATGTACCGCAGAGTGGGGAAAAAGTTAGATCTTACTATAAGGATGTTGGAGATGTCGGTAAACGGACATCCAGTTGCTGATGAAAGAATTCACGCAATAGCTATGAGAAGATATCCACCAACATGGAAGAATCAACTGTCTGGCATATGGATCATGGTGAAGGTATATTACACAATTTTTTATTTTTTATTTTTTTTTGTTCTCGAATTTGTGAGAGGTGCCGAACAGAATAGTTAATGGTGCAAGTGGTGCCTTTTATTCACAATGATTTACATTTAGGGGTTTTTTTTGGTTCGATAGACTAACTTTTTTTTTTATATTTTCATTTAGTCAATGTTTCAATCTAATCGGGCAGTGAAACGCACCAAGAAATTAGCAAAAGAATTCTCAATTGATAAAGTCGACACAGACGATACACAAGAGTTGTTTAATAAAATTATCGGCACTCTTGACAGCGTGGAAAAATTGGCAGAAGGTCATCTTTACACTACTACAGCAAGTTCTGCTGGTCAAATTGTGCTTATGTCCATCCTTATAGGCAACAATACAGGTAGATATCTTAATATGTACTTATTATAATGGAAAAAAATTAAAGAAATAGCAGAGGTTATCAGCATTTCGGACTGGTGCCCTCATTGACTATCTATGTAATGGATTACCAAGTTTTAAAACTTTGTTTTATGTATACTTTTTGAACGATGAGAACTTGGACACGTCATGTTACTCACAAATATTTTATAATGGTTTTTTAAATATTATTTTAGAGTATACCAATGATCATTACAGTGATCTTGCTATGATGTTACGATGCGGAGGAGCGGTTTCTGCTGAATTACCGGCAATTCTGGCAAAATTCTCTAGGAAATTGGTGCAATCTGGTAAAATTGATGATTTTAAGGCACAAACGCCAGGAAACGCCTTGCATTGGCTAAAGGAGAACTTGCCACAATTGCACCAAGAAATCGTTATGTTCTTGGAAAGTCATGGTCATCGAGCTATTATGGAGGTATTGTTTTTTTAAGGTTTCTAATCTATTTTATTTTTAACGTCTGAACATCTTACAAAAATTTTGGATTCCGACCTAATACTGGAAAGATATACTTAGATACTAACTCCAGATTTATAATGAACTCTATTAAAATAAAATAAATGTTGTCCACAGTTTGATTTATCAACAGTACCATGGGCTATAGATCCAACAGGATTGATGAAAATTCTTCAAAGTATGCATATTACCGATGACGGCCAAGGGAAATCAACCATGACAGACGATGAAATTATATCGTCTCTGACCACAGTTCAGCCTAACAAACGGTAATTATAGAACCTTTACCTAAGAAGCAATTGCACTAACTTTAGCTTCCAAGTGAGACAATTTTAATCACACTCATAAAATGTTCACAGCGAGGAGCCAATCCTTTTCTAATTCCTCTCAATAATTGAAATGTAATACTGCTATAGCTTTAAATGCAAAAAACGTCCACCAATGCACGTGATTAGTTTAAGACTAGAGTTCACTGGAGTAAGTTGCAATTAAAACAGTTGAATTGTATTTTTTACAGGAAAATCCTTCGCTGGCTGTTGTCAATTTGTAGAAACATGGTATCAAAACGAGAATGTACTAAATCGGAAATGATCTACGGCTTTCACAAAGTGCGCTTGGCTGTACGTAAACTTGGTCATCTAATGGTACGAGACTGGTTATTACCTAATATGGAGTTGATATTTTTCTTTTCTGCATACGAATTGCAAACATTTATAAAGACTAGGGATCCCGCATTGTTGAGAAAGTAAGTAAATACAAGTAACCGGACTCTCCAATCACTTTGTCACGTAAAATCAGGTAGGTATACCATACCAGCATTAGTCTTCTACCTTGACTACTGCGTACTATTACTACCTTCATACCTTTTAAACAGATACAGTTCGCCTTCTTACGTTCTATTCATTATTTTAGTGGCAATAATATAATTATGAAATATCAGTTCTACTTCTGTCCCACCTTTCCATGAAACATAAAGCATTTTTAAATTCCCTAGGGCAGTACAAAGGCGTCAGTATTTCCCAAAATGGGAGAAATTGAAGTTTGCAGAGGTAATTGAGGGGTGGCCAGAACCCTTGAAAGTAGAAGAGCACCCATTGATAGCTGAAGGTGCCACAATCAAAGCAACACCTGTTTGTGCTGGAGAAGTAGTAGCACGAGCTTGTGTCGTACCTGATTTATCGGAGGTCGGTATTTATGTTCTAAAGCTATCTGTGATATCTAATATTAAATATTTTAATCATCCCTTAATCTTATCTTATATTTAATCTGATACATCGTCATGTTGGGTTCCTTCTTCCTTCGGCCCAACGCGATGCATAACATAAGCTTAAGTAGCTTCATTTTTAAAACAATGTAAGATTTAATTTTAGGGCTTCTATTTTTTCTTAGAAACAAAGACGTTCATTACATAGTATATTTTTTTGTCCACAGATTGAACAACTAAAACAGGGAGATATTCTTATTACGCACAGTACCGATATTGGATGGTCCCCATACTTCCCCTTAATAAGCGGAATTGTGACTGAGCTTGGTGGACTCATTTCCCATGGTTTGTTCTTTTCTGTCATGTTATTTTAAAATTCAATTGATACCATCCAACTATTTATGCTATCATTTGCTTTGGTTTGTTAGTTAACAAATGGGTACAGCAGTAGATACTAGTCTAGGATTTAAAAAAAACAACAATATAAAAAACCTTAAAATTAAATCAATTTATCAGAAGAGTTGAAAATGAGTCCAGACAAAGAAGAAGTGTATTTAGTATAACATATTGATTTTACATACTTTTCAGCATTGTACTCTAAAAATAAAGCTATATTTATTTCAGGAGCGGTAATAGCTCGAGAATGTGGTCTGCCTTGTATAGTTGGAGCCACAGGTGCAACAATGCAGTTCCGTACTGGAGACCTCGTTAGGTTATCCGGTTCTACAGGAACATTAGAGAAGGTTAAGATTACATGATAATTTGTTCGATTACCTATTGTACATTTAGCGTGATACTAATATAAGTAAATATAGTTACTCTATTTTTGTTTTATTTAAAAATTGTTTCATTTGTTGCCGTATTGCTTAGGCGTCTAAACAAAATAATGAAAACAGAAGTATTTTGGTGTTGTAAGTAATAAAAGTGAGCATTATAGTAATATAAATATATTTAAAAAAAACAATAGACGAAACAAAACAAAACAAGAAGTCATCATGACTATATTTAGTACCTTCTGTCACATATGTATTTCACTTAGCCAATTTCAATAGCTCTGTAAAAATATCCGCATACCGATTCCAAAAACTGTCAATTTTCCAGATCAAGTATGAATTGCAACTTCCATGAATTTCTCAAAAAAAAAATTCCAAAAATATTTCAGCATATCTTATTAGGATTTAGGAGATGAATAAACCAGAAGTTCGTACTTATTGAAGGAAAATGGTTTACCAACGATGTTAACATGACACCGGTAGGAGGGGGTGCGTACTGGCCCAACTAAGTGACCCCCTCTGTATAAAACTCTGCCAATATAAACCCCGTCAGCTGCTTGTACACCGTGCAGTGGCATCTGACAATTACTCCATGAGATCCAACTAACATCAGCATTACACAGTACCTGTGAAAATTACATTATCATTAATTAAAAAATTCCGATTACAGTCGTTCAAAAGGCGTGCAACGGGGTAACAAATTCTAAAATCTATGGCGAATGTGTATGACATTTCAAAAATTTACACGGGGAACGGGAATAGCAGGTACCAAATATATACATTATTCAACCTGTCTCACGGGGTAACTACGGGATAACTAATTAAGGGAAACTCTTTGCGTATTTACATAGATTACGTCGCAATTCCTAATACAACGCGTACGAAGTCGCGGACAACTGCCAATAGACTTATAAATGGACGAGAAGAAGATAATACATATTATATGTAATAGTCATTGTGTATCAAAGACAGACCCATAACCAGTTAAATGCTACCCACCTGATATTTGGTGTAATAATTGACTCTGCCTGATGCGTAGACCAAACAATAATGTTTGGAAGGATGCAAGGCAGCAGGAATCACATTACATCGATGTGTAGTCCTTGCCACCCACAAAACTTCACCATCAGTAACACCGGCCACCGTCGCTCCGCTCGGTACGGCTCCAAACGCACTCATTACCCATACAGGGCCGGGCTGGTTCCATGTTGGCATACAACCTAGAAAATTAAATAGGAGGCTGTTCACACTTCGCTTGGAAGAATTGTAATTGGGTTGAAGATTAAAAACAGAAATTTAACTTAAAGATTTGGTTGACTTTATGAGGTGATTATTCCAGTGTCAGATTTTCTATAAACTTCACAGTGATTCACACAAAAACATCTTTTTATTTTCCTATATGCAAGAAAATAAATTTTATTCGTCAGTTGCACTAATTAATTTAGAATGAATTCATCGGAAACCGCAACGAGTAGCAAAGAAATGGCATATTATGCGAGAACATAATTGACATCATGCTTAGCAAAGATAATTTGGATGCAGTAATAACGTATGTAAGAGAATTAAAGATTTGCAAGAAGCTTTTTCAGTTTGCCTTACAGCTCCCGAAACCGTGTTACGGTTCCAGGGTACCTAGCGGAAGACCAAGTCTCCCTCGTTTAGCCGATGGTATTTGTGAGGCCAGTCTAACGAGTAGCCAGTACTGTTGAGGTATATTTAGATGGAAAAACAATATCTAGCGGTAAGAAGCTTTGAGCCATGTTATTCTACGTAGTTCCAAAGTGACAAACGAAGGAGAGGTTTTAGTTCAGAACTATTAGAAATATGTCCATAGGCAAAATAGACCCGCCACAAATAAATATAAAAATAAACCAAACCTGTAATATCACTGAATTTCTGTTCTAGACATAACTTCAACTGTATATTATAATTGTCCCAGTCCGCAGTACGCTCTTCCACCAACACTCGAAAGTGGCACCACTTTCTAAAACAAAGTCACCAACATAAAATATCTACTAAATCTATTTTTTAGACTGTCATCACATCACACAAAGTTCAGATTTGCAAAAAACAAAATTGCTTCCATATAATATTGCTTTACTGAAAATTTTAACACAGAGAAACTAACAGTTCATTTAAAGGAATATCCACATCTGCCACGGGGACCAAGGAATCAGTTTCTTTAATCTGTAAGAAATGTTTTGTTATAATTTCAGACATTTATTTCATAGTATTAGGTATAAAGTAAGAATTTCACTTACAACTGCGGATAACCACAGAGTCCATCTATCAAACATGCTAACGATATTATTAATGCCGCGTTGATTCTGTTTAAATTCCCGAGTTCTGACCGTAGCCCGAGTGGGCGATACAATCTGGAAATAAAATATTTTTATCTCCATATAATTTATGTGCAAAATGCATCTGCATTGTTGATTGATAGGTAGGCTAGATGAATTTGGACGGTATTCTATTCTCGTCTATCTATAAACAAGGAGTAGAAGCTTTGTATATTTTGAAGAAGTAATCATTCAGGTCTATGCCCGCCCTTTTTTTTTACAAAATAACGACGACAAAATGCTTTGTATGTGTTTTTTATATTTGACGTAAGTAGATGATGATGATGAAAAGAAGCGAAAGAGGATTGTCTCTGCCTACCCCTTTTGGGATAAAAGGCGTAATAGATAGACATTTGACGTCAGGTTTTATTACAGAACTTTATAAAGATGGTAGAAGTAGTAGCATGTTAGCATATTTGTATAAAAACCGGTGTAACCAACTTTTTATGCTGGAATGACAATGTTGTGAAATTAAATATATTATGGTATTAGACAAATTATTTTTGCGCTGAAATATTTTGCTATATAGACCAGTTGGATGCTGTAAAAGCTCAGGGTAAACTGGATGCACCTGACGTAACTCTAAAAAAATTTTTTTTGGATTCTTTGTACGATAGAGAATACGGATCTCCGTGGGTTGCGCCCCCTCGAAGGTACCCGCTTCATTGTTCAAATCAACAAAATATGATTTTTATATGAAAAATGCGTATTTGTTTTTTACGTTTGCACGAATAACTTGGAATCTGAGGGTTTTAGGCCAAAATCTCATTAGATAAAAGTTGTTCGCAATAAAAAAATATCCTCAGATTCCAAGTTATTCGTGCAAACGTAAAAAAAACGCATTTTTCATATAAAAATCATATTTTGTTGATTTGAACAATGAAGCGGGTACCTTCGAGGGGGCGCAACCCACGGATCTATATTCTATATCGTACAAAGAATCCGAAAAAAAATTTTTTAGCGTTACGTCACGTGCATCCACTGTGAAACAGCATCCGACTGGTCTAATATTTGAAGGAAAATGTGTAGTTACGCAGGAACGCCCACTTGCTCCTTACACCTTCTTTATAAGGTTCTGTGGGTCTAGCCAACAAAATTGACATTGTATAAACATTTTAAAGAAAAAATAAATGAATTATACCTGGTGGCGTCCTTTGCTAATATAAATTACAAGACGTACAACAAAATGCCGCCAGTGTTCTATCATTCATCATATCATTTGTATAGTATCGATTGTCTCTGCCTACCCCTCTTGGGATAAAAGGCGTGATGATATATAGATAGATAGATATTATAGTAAGAACAAAAAAAAACAGAAAAAATACATATGAATGAAGTAGTTGTAAAATTTAATATGGTATCGACCATCACATGTGATAATGGATCGGTGAACGAGGTTATTAACTTGATTATGATTCTACATACAGTTTTGTCCTTATATTTCTCAGATAGTCGTTCCATAAGTTCTTTGGTGAACTTGTTATATTGTCGCCATTGGAGTGCTTCCATAGACGCTCTTTGCTTAAACGCCCGCCATTTCTCTCTTGGTAAACCTTATATAAGGTATATGGTAAAAATAGTTAAACCAGACAAATAAAAGAAATGAAAAATGAGTGTGCTATAGTCTTTACTTACCAGGACATAGTGAATGCCCAAGAGTTTGGTCAATGCATTCTTGAATCCAGTCTCTCCATGCATGAACATTCCACACAAGGCTGACCAATATGGCTTGCCAATCTGACATCTGATTCGTAGAAATTATTTCCCAATTTTTTCCTAAAACATAATGGGGTTACATTTTTAATATTTATTAGCCTTTTTTCTTATTGACCGATATTCCATTGAAGATAATATGTTAGGTCCAGTGACGTTAGCTCCACCTGTTTATTTTCCAACCCGAATGGTCCTTATTGGTGAATAGCCCTAGCGTTCGATAATAATTGGTGAATACAAGGCTACTCCTCTGGTAGAATACAGATATTATAAAAAAAAATTCTAATCAGATAAAATAACAAAAGTACCCACGGTTATTGTCCAGTTTTATAGTACCGCTGCTCAACCGAGATGAGCTTGGACCGTTATTAAAATGGGTTGTAGCCATCATTGCTAAAGTAGACTGCAAACGAGATTCCATTTTTGATTCAGCTGTTATAATTGAGGTTTGTGACATTTTATTTGGAGAATAGCACGAGGTGAATTCAGAGCTGGTACTATCAATATTAACATTCAAGGTATTCTGATCTCCAGGCCCTGCATAAATATCGCGAATCAGCGACTGCTGGTCTCTGATGGTTTCATTTAAATATTTTGGATAATCTGATAGAGAACTCCTTATTGATTGGCTTGTTGTAGAGTAAACCTTTCTCTCACTTACTGGAGACTCATTTAAATCTCTTGGATTTCTGGTTGGACTAGTTGAATACATAATGTAGGATGTCGTGTTACAGGCAGGGTTCATAGCTGGGCATGGTCTCTCAGAGCGCGTTTTCAATCTGCTCTGTCGTGCTGGACATTCTTGTAATGAAATTTGTATGCCCGGAGCAAACACTTTCATCGAACTAGGACTGGTCGTCATTGATTGCGGTGGAGCGAAGTCTGAGAGTGCCTGCTTGGAGAGATGGCGCACACAAGAACAGCACGGTTGAGCAATTTTCCTTAGTATCTCGTCACACCACAGCTCACACTGGACAAAGACATTCTTATTACACTTGCAAACTTGTCGGTATTCTAAAACATAAATGTATTTTTCATGAGCACAGTAACTAGTACTTACTTAGAAACAACTCATTACTAAAGCCAATGCGAAAACTTTCCATCGAAAATAATATTTCTTACGTGGTTGTAACAGTCCAACAGCCAAATACATTGTTGTTTCTTCGATAACATCTGGAAATGAACAAATAATGATATAGTTGGAAGTCATGGGTTTAATATTCATAAGATTTATAAAGAACTTTCTACAAAAAAATTATCGTATCGAAGTTAGGATAACTTAGGAATGTAACTATACCTACTAAATAACTCACCAGCCATAAGTGGATCTGACTTGTCCGGGGGTCGTTGAGAAATTAAGTTAGTAAGTTTGATTTGTATTTTTCGAACCACAACTGGATCTGCAGCTGGTACACTTAATTGGGCCGCGTTTTTGTCGCGTAGTCTATTGAAAAAGAAAATAGTTTTTTTTTAAATAATAGATGACGCATTATCGTAATTATTGAAGTTTGTCAATTTATATTAGAAAATAATTCTATACATTACTTTTCAACACCATCCAAAAAAGTCTTTCGTACGCTGCCGTGTCTCAGTAGAACATTTTCACCTCCATATGTTACCATTATATCGATGAGAGCTTTCAAAGTTTTGGTTTTTTCAGCTATAGAGAAAAACAGTTTAATAACCAAAATATTTTTGGACCATCTGACATAATATCATACCATATTACCATCTATCTATCTATCTATCATCACGCCTTTCCATCCCAAGAGGGGTAGGCAGAGACAATCGAATGCCATTTGCTACGATCCTGACATATATTATCTCTTTTGCTTCTTTTATATTCATCATACCTTTCATACATGCTCGGCGATTGTGTGTACTTTATGTTCAATAAAAGTACATCTAGGTCGTCCTCTGCCAGCATTTCCTTTCACTTCAGCCATATAAACCTTTTTAGTCAATCTTTCATCCTTCATTCTTTCAACGTGTCCAAACCAGCGTAAACTACTTTTCTTCATTTTAGTCACAACATTATCTTTTACACCGCATTCTTCTCTAATGACATCGTTCCGGATGCGGTCAATACGTTTTATATCACACATTCTACGAAGAAGTATATGCATTTCCACTGCATTTATTTTACTTTAATGCTTCTTATTCCATACCCAAGTCTCGCTTACTATTTTTATTTACCATATTACCTTTTATTCATTATCAGAAGATATTGTTGCTTCTTAAATATATAGAAGATATCTATTATTTTATGATTGTATGAAGATATACTAGTGACCTTTACATGTCTTACGAAAAATATTACGTCGTTTGCTCCTTCTATTCTATACCATAAACATATCAATTAACAAAAGTAAATACCTTGCAACATTACATAAGAGACGATAGGCTTTGCTGTGTCTCTAATAGCGGCTGAAATAACGATAATTAATATAAGTTACACTGTTCCAGATGTGGCTACAAAGATTGTCTAGAATTAGACGTTGCGCGACGGAGACGACGCTCTACAAAACAGTAGTCTCTTTCTAAAGCTCGAAGTGTATTGTTTTCTGCCACAAGTCTAAAAATTTATAGTTAACATAATCATCTTCACGTCTGTTTCCCATAGAGATAGGTACATAAAAAGTATCTACATGTCTAATAAGGATACCATAGGTATTATTTTATTGCAATTAATAATGTTTCAATCACTCACCAGTTTCAAATGAACTCGCTAATATTATTTTTAATATTTACCGTCCATTGCTTTCTTCTCTTCGGCACTAGCTATTGCATTGGCAACTAACTTGCTCAGTTCTCCTTCGATTTGCGATTGTATAGTTGAATTTGGGCGATTTATAGGATCTTGTGTTGATGTTAAGAGCTTCAGACTGAAATTTAATTTTGAAGTTTCTTAACCCAGAGGTTTTTGATTTTATTCTCGAGGGAAACTATGTATAAAAAAATAATGTATTTTCTTTGTCCTGAAATGGTAGCCTTGAAACAAGATTGACTATTGATACCTGTAAATAGTAAATCTATACAATTTTTATTATTTACTAAAAAATATGCAAGCTAAGAACCGTCTATCGAATTAGGCCAATTATTTAAGCATTTCTCGGATACCCTGCGTACCAGCTACACTACTTTACCCCACTCTTTGTTGTTAGCAGAGTTTCTTCGCGTCTTGACCTTATAAAATTTCTGATGCTGTTAAGAAATTGGCTCAACACCTAAGACGACATGACGACGAAAAAGACTTGTGTCAACCCCTCAGAACGCTGTTCTATATTTAAAACAAAAAATCCTATCCTAAAAGGTAAGTACAAATAGTGTGTCCATACTTACTATGTGGAAGCCTCTTTGTAAGTTTTCGGAATATCTCCTTTCACTAGATTAGAATCACCAGCTGCATCCATTTCATTGACAAGGTTGACGTAGCCTTCAATTGATTTGTCTAAAATGAATTAAAATGTCATCGTCTCATAATGCAAATTCAACATTCAACATATTGGACAAATTTCAAATATACACTATGGGTACCCGTTTCCAGGCCAGGTGGAAATACACTTTTCATCGCTTACATATTGAATCGCTTTTTAGACTACTACTACACTCCGTACTAAGAAATGTGGTTCCGTCTGGTCTGGAAACACACTTGATTTCCACCAAAGATTTCCATTTTGAAAATGGTATTTCCACCACTTGCGCTAGTGGTGAGAATACAGTAAATGAGACATTGGAACTAAACGCAGACCAATCTAGATTTAGCCTTATTTATTTGGCATAAAATTTTAGAAGAACAAAAATGAGAAACCTGGTTTTGTGACGTGTTCAGAAAGGTAGTTTGATACATCCTTTATGTGTTCTGAAAGCAATGACAAAATTAACAATAGTTAATAATTAATAAAATAAGTATTAGGTAATAGTGAAAAATAATGTGGAGACACTGACAATAATTCTTTCGATCCTTAAAATTCTTACTTTGATTAAGTACAGTGCGTACAGATTACGGGTGAGATTCTGGTGTAAGAAAATGTATCTGGCACCTCTTACCACCATCTTTTATCAAGCTGCTATGTCTCACAGTCGGAAGAGTAATTACTTGGACTAAAAAGCATTATTGCATCTATTATGCCGATACTGCAAAATAGCATTTCTCTGTTTGTACGTGGGTATTTTACAAGTTTACGCACAATTTCGACAACGTTAAAAATATGGTTTTACACACCTTTCATGCTGCACACTAGTTTGCGAGGCATAACACGACATTTGACAATTTCTTCTAATTTCTTTGTCAAGTGATAGGCAGTAGTTGCGCACGGCTGTTTAGCTTCCAGATTTGGTGCTTTCTTTAATCTGTTAAAAAATGTAAACTAGCGACATTTAAAATGTTCTTATTTATTTTGCTGTTATAGTTCGTCACAGAAAAACATCTCAAATATGATTTGAAACATACATGTGTCGCACCTCTGAAGTAAATTTAACCTTTGATAGTGTCATGGAAAAAAAGTATGTGAGGAAACTAAATTGGTAATATGTTACCTCGAGTTCTGGGTAAAAGTGTATACCCTCTGTAAATGTTTTCTAAATCTCTTTTTATTAAAAAAAAATACTTATAAAGAAAATGTAAAAAACCTTTGTGCGGCAAAGAATGAAGTTTCGACTGCCCCATCAATATTAATTAATATTTCGTTACCACGTTTTTGCATCTCAGCAATTAGAGCATCGTGTACTTGTAATTTGTAATCTAAAAAATATTAAACCGGATGAGAAGGATTATGGAAAATGGGCAGAAGTGGCTAAACGGATTTGCATTTAATCTGATACTTATATCACTGTTATAAGCAATAGGCGCAATTATTATTATTAAGATTTCAAACTTACTTTGTGATACGAATACTTCTGATAAGACTCGGGAAGATTCGATAACGACATCTGAAAAAAAAACACAAAGCACATTATTGGAATCAAGTCTGTGACTTGAGGCTGTGAAATGAAATGGAATCGTTGTAGCTATATTACCCAGATGTAGAGTTTCTGGTGTTAAAAGGAGAAATTTGTATTTAAATAAGTTCAAATAATATGTTACTTACTTACTTCAAGTAGTTCAAATACCTTGCATCGAGTCTTTCATGTCCTCAGGTGTCGCCTTTTCAACAAGTATAATCATTTTCTTCTCAAGTTTTTTACTCAGCCGGTTAGTATCACCTGCATCTTTGACACATTTGTCTACTACCATAGGAGGTACTTTTGAGAGCCTATAACAAAATATCGTATAGTAGGTTATCAATGATTCTTGATTTTGGAAAGTAATTAAATCAATTATATCAGTTTGTCCACTCCGACCAATACAAGATCGAAGAGATTATTTGCTACAAGGAATGAAAATTCGAGCCATGATGTTTTGTACCAGAAGATCTTTCCCCCAACCCAATGGTAATACGTTTGTTACGCTTGTTATTCTATAGCCTCAGAAGCATAGTGAAATGCACTAAGTTTGGAATTTTTTAGGGAAGTTCTTTAACACTGTGTGTATACTGAGGATAAGAAGGCTGGTAGAGCAACACTAGAAATTTTTCTCACGCCGATGCCACCTAGTCTAATGGGTAAAGTTGCTTGGGTCCAAGAATTTTCATTAAATGTCAAATTTAGATTTTTTTCCATGTATATGACAAACCACACACACACGCTTTTCGATCTAAATATACGGTTTCGGGAGCTGTAAGGCAACCACTGAAGAAAAAAAAACATATTTGATTCTATTACCAATCAGATGCCTGTGCGTGAGACAAAGTTGTTCTTGGCTGCGCGTACAACACTTCACCACCATGCGCCTTGAGCTGAGTATGCAAAATCTTTAACGCAGCTTCATGTTCGGCGTCTGACATGGCACCTCTACCACCAGCAGCTCCTGGACATTTTGTAATTATGTACTTGTATAACTGGGTTTCCTCTTTCACAGTATACAGGCCAGGCCACACGGAGGCAAAGTACCTATATTAAATATTGAAGATAGGATATTTTACTGAAAGAAGGCATCATTTTATTTTTAATAATAAGTAGAACTGCATTCACAGGTTTTTTTTAAATCGTCTGCCTCAATCGGGAATCGAACTCGCGAAATGTGAAAAAAAACATATATTTTATGATAACCGTCGAAGCTTCTTTTCATTTAAGACGGTTATCATAAAATACATGTGTATTTTTTTCACATTTGGCGAGTTCGATTCCTGATTGAGGCAGGCGATTTAAAAAAAACAGTGAATGCAGTTCTAATTATTATTAATAATAAAATTCAGTAAAATATCCTATCTTCGATATTTAATAAACTTTCCCTCCGTGTGGCATGGCCGTGGGACGCCCTGAGGCCCTAGTGCGAGTTTGCATCGAGTACAAACGCCTCGACAGTGGCGCGTATTTTGTTAGATTGTTGCAATTTTCCATACAAAGTTGCAACAATGTAACAAAATACGCGCTTACGATCGAGGCGTTTGTACTCGATGCAAACTCACACTAAGGCCTCAGTATACTGTATAGTGACTTACCTAGCTAGGTATGTACTAATAATGATTGATAGGTTTTGATCGATGAAATCGGAAAGATCATGGAATTCATAGATGTACTTTCTTTTAACATCTTGACGATTCTACATCCGTGACATGATGGGGAATCCAGTTTAATCCCGTCCGCGCTGTGATAGTTTTAGATTAGTGAGGATCATCTTAGATACCGATTAATCGGCTTTATACACTATGAAGGCTATCATACTTGACATTGGCAAATCACCGATTAACATTGGTGGAGCCATAATAAAAGAAGAAGAATAAGACTTGAAAATCTTTACATTTAACGTTTATTTATTTTTATGTCCGTTCTCTAACCAGAATTCAAAACAAAGCACTTTCCTTCACCTTTAGCTCCTGCCGCCCACGCTTCTCCCACTCCGGTTGCACCAGCCGCACCCCCTGATTTTACTGGCGCTCCCCCCGCTGCTCCAGGTGCTCCTCCCGCAGCACCAGGTGCTACCCCCGCAGCTCCAGGTGCTACCCCCGCAGCTCCAGGTGTTCCCCCCGCAGCTAAAGGTGTTAGCCCCGCAGCTCCAGGTGCTCCCCCCGCTGCTCCAGGTACACCTCCTGCTGCTCCAAGTGCACCTCCCGCAGCTCCAGGTGCACCCCCCGCAGCTCCAGGTGCACCCCCCGCTACTCCAAGAGCACCCCCCGCTGCTCCAGGTGCACCAGGTGCACCACCGTGAGCACCCGGCGCACCACCAGCTCCACCAGCTCCTCCCGCAGTTCCTCCAGCTCCACCAGCTCCTCCAGCAGTTCCTCTAGCTCCACCACCTCCACCAGCTCCCCCCGCAGCTCCACCAGCACCGCCGGGTCCTCCTGCCCCACCGAGGCCCCCTGCTCCACCGGGCCCTCCAGCACCACCGCCGCCGGGACCTCCAGCACCACCGCCACCGGGACCTCCAAAAGTTCCTGGTCCGCCGGCACCTCTAAATTAGAAATTAATATACGTATTAATATTAATACTCGCGTCGAAGGCAATCTTTATCGAACTTTAATCTAATATTCAATCCTTTAAAAGTGATGGACAGAAATGAATGATCAAAACACACAAATAAAAAATAAAATTGAATATTTACCCTGTAGCACCAGCTCCAGCAGCGCCCATGCCTGATAAAAATCAATATATTAGAGATTACCATAGAACAATAAATAAGTAAATAGAATATAAAATATAATAGAATAGAATATGAAACAAACAAGAATTATTAATTATTAAATTGTTTTTAAATAAAACTTACTTCCTAATGGCTGAGAGAGATATTTAGATGCTTGGTCGACAATTTCTGAAATAAACAATAAATGATGTCAAAATTACTTTGCGTTTTCATAATATTCTAGATTGTCAATAATAGTTGTCCTGCCCGAACGTTGGCTTGCTTAGTCAAAAAATAATGCTAGAACCTAATGCAGCGCCACCTACCGGGTCCAATTGTGAATTTAAACTATCCAGGGAATCGCACACAAAAAAAAACATCAGAATCGGTCCAGCCGTTTCGAAGAATTGTTATTTTAATAGTTTAATATCATATCACCTGGCATATGTTTCTCGTATTCTTTAGAAGGTTTGCTTTGAACTAAGGCGTTGAGTTTGGGTTTGACTTGATTGTAAGTAGCGTTATCAACTTTATCAGCCGTTAACGTTTGTGAGTTTTCTATCCTGAAAAATAAATCTCCATTGGAAAACAGGTCGTTATAAGTATTTAACAATAACAAAATTTGAGTTGTTATACTTAACCAAGAATTACCTTTTTGCACCCTCACCGTAACTTTCTGGAGTACCTTGTAACTTTGCAAGAGGCTCGTTGCCTTTTTCTTTCATTAGGTCAACCAAATAATTCAAAGTATTTCCTGAAGAAAATAATAGAAGTTAAAAACTGAATAAGAAATAATTATAAATTGATGCTTAAATCTTGGTCTTTACCCTTTTCACTGCCGACTTTAGCTAAATGAGCAGCTGCTTCCTCCATTGTTCCTAGAAATATAACAACAATATTGTAAAACTTAAAAATATTAAGAAGCAGACACATAAACTTATCGTTAAATTATTTTTTCTTTACCCTTTACATCTCCGATAACTGTAGGGCCAACACGTAATGGCATTCCTTGTATCAATTCTGTATTTATTTGATTACGCAATTGTTCAGCTTTCGGATCTTTCTCAAGAGGGCCAGCTGTATTCAACCTAAACAAATTGAGAATAATATAAATTATTGTCAACAATTGTAAAATGTGTAAGTTTATGATATATCGGTGTGTGGGTAGCTTTTTCATCTTATTACATTATTAGAGATGGTTTATAACTTACACTTCTGCAGCATCTGCATATGTTTGCCCATAAGCTTTATACTTGAAAAGCGGTCTGTTACCCAAGGTGTCCTTCGCTGCAGCCAGGTAATTTAAAGCATATCGTGCACCACCAATTCCACCTAAAATAAAAAGTAGATACCTATTCGTTTCGTACAAAACATTTTTTTGTGAAAGACTAAAAAACAAGCACTTACTTCGTATAGCAACGAATTGAGACAGGTGCTTTGAAACATCTCCAATCAAACCTAAAAGATAAAAATAAAAATATTACACATCTTTATCTAATTTTTTTTTTTATTGGTTTTGGGCAAAAATAGAACTTTCTAAAAGTGTTATTGACGCTCTAGTACGTATTACCAAATATATTAAGGCGGTAACTCACTGGGAGCATTCGCATGTAATGTAACAACGCAAGATTCAATTTTTGAGCAAAAAATAAATTTAAAATTTAATTAAATTCTCCTTCCATCATAATTGACATCACCTGAAAGGGATATTACACACGGCGACCAAAACGACCACCACCGCAAGACGGTATCTTGGGATAAATTATACCATTACAAGGTGTAATGCTGTACTGTAATACTGTAATGCTCGCCTGGATTCATTCCCTGATGAATGCTCAATTCTGAACTGTTACATTACACGTGAAAACGCTCCCGGTAAGTGACCGCCTTTACAGATACAATATAAGAAAGGGTTTAATTTTACTCGTATACGAAATTGTTAACAATTATGTAAACACCTACTTTTCATAGGTACTTTCAGGTCCTCTGGAGTTACTGTTTCTACTTCTTTTGCAAGGGTCTCTTTTATGTCACCGGATACATCTTTAACTGGTAAAAACGGGACCAATACTGGAGCAGTTTCAGTTCTGAAATATTTATCTCCTTAATCTTATCCATATACTTAAATTTACGAAATAGCTAAAATTGGTTTCAATCTTTGTTAACATTTACAAATGAGATGAAATAAGTAGAAACAATGGTAATAAAATATTTACTCAGTAGCAGCAACAGCGTAGTTCATTGTATAATTACTTCTCTGGACTAAGGGTTTTGCGGTATTGGCCTTCAGTTGCTTCAATAATATCTGCATAACTCTGTCTGAAAACCAAAATTTTTTCAGATATTTCAATATTTCAGATTGGCCAAACATCACTGATTTGATGAAAAAAACACTTCCTATCTTATATGTCAAGTCTTTTAATCTATTATTTCATGTTTACATACCTCTATCACGAACATAAGATGACAGGTAATTGCCACATTTCTCCACAACACCTGGAACAAAATGCACTTTTAAATCATCACATACATCTTAGTGAATCGCATAGGTCAATAAGTCAAACTATAGAATTTTGCCCTCTTGAAAATTTTAGGTACAAAGAAATCACGACATCCGTTTTCGGGTTCAAAGTATGAATAGGTATAGATAAAATATAAAACATAAATGCCAATTTCATAGATATCAAATGTATCTATAGAATATTTATGTCAAAATAGTTAAAAATTGACCAGATGCTGTCCAGATAATAAAATAAAAAAGTTAGCTCTTTGGTTTACTGAGGTTAGGTTAGGTATGTTTTTTTGGTGGTAAAAAAAGTCTCATTAGTACCACAATTATAAACCCGTGGTACTTGTCAGTGGTACTAGCGGAAACGAAATAATATACACTCTTACCTGGCATATCATTTTTAAGATTTGCAGGAGTAACCTGAGCGACAACTCTGTTTAAAGCCGCATGGAACTTAGGTGCCGTACTTGTATCTGGATTTAAAACAGTCAACCCCGGAGCCGATTTTAATCTAAAAATATAATAAAAACAAATTATAAGTCCTCCAATTTAGCTTATACAATAAATAAAAACTCATTATACTAACACATGGGCTGTGACAAAGTTGGTTCCAACAACGTTATGCTCGGGCGTGAACGGATGTGCTGCGTACTTTTCGAGTTGACTAATCAAGAATTCAAAAGCAGGTCCACGATCATCTAAAAACAATCCTAAGTAGGTATACCCCATAAAAACACACTACAACCAAGTTACATCAACAAAATGTCAAAGTAAAGATTTAAGTAATAATTAAAATTATTAGAAAAATATTAAAGATTGCTGTAAAATTAAGTCGATCTCAATAATGTAAGGTACTATACAAACTTTCGTCCACAGCTTGCTGTGATAAATACTTCGAGCATACATCCAATGTTTCTGCAAAAAAACCAACAATATTATAATACTCTTTGTGTACTTGGACAAGAGCCTGGCTTTTAGGGTTGATTATTTTTCGGCTACATAGAATACTACCTGCCAATAGATAGCTTTCAGATTTTTAGTTTTTTCTTTTTACTCGAAAATTAATGAATCAAATCAAACGACAAATACATTCATACCAGCCATCTCAGCTTTGAGGTCTGAAGGTGTAACATTGTCCATCAACTTTGCTAATGAAGAATGTATTTCTTGAGAGAGATTTGGTTCGTCGTGATCAGTTTCCAATCCTTTAGCTTCTTCCAACCTAAAATAACAGTAGGTAATATTACTTTGGCTCCAAACTAGGATGCAAAAAGGTACTTAATCCAGAACCCTACTCAGAAAATTCTCCACGTATCTCTCAGAAACAGTTAGGTTAGCATAGTTTTGACGTGACTTCTTTCGTTTCGGCCGATTGGCCTTGAAAAGGCCAAAACGTTTTATGTCCAACAAGGACCGGCCCAACAATGTGCGTGCAAATTTACTATGCCGGGCAAAGACAAGTACACAGAATTTGCCCGCACATTGTTGGGCCGGACATTCTCGGACCGGGTATGTCCTGCACAAGAATGCCGAGCAATTTGCTTGGCCGGACAAAGACAAGTACACGGAATTTGCCCGCACATTGTTGGGCCGGACCTCTCGGCCCGGGCTTTCTCTGGCCGGTCCTTGTTGGACATAAACGTTTCGTTTTGAAGACAAATCCGTAGCATATATTGTCACAAGCAACTTCCGATCGACTCTGACGTCACACGTCACACCTTATTATGTCAGTCAGTACAATATCAATTTAATGTATATAGCATTATGGTTCATTTTAAGAGAACAGTGAACACCAAACCAGTTTCTTAGCGGAAATAGTTTTGGTAGAATTTTGAACTTATTGCTAAACGCATAGCGTTCACAGTTCTTTGCTTCGCGGCTGCCGCAGAGTGTACGCGGTGCAGAGTTGCCAACTCGGATTTTGAAAAAGACGTAGGATAGTCTAGAAAATTATATAAGTTTATATTATTAAAATAAACGTAGAATTTGTAAAAATTGCATATGAAAGTTCGTAGATCAACGTATTTTTTATTTTAACATTATTTACTTTAAGATTTTAAAGTTAACGGTAAAATCTAAGATCTAAGCAAAAACACGTGAACTGGCAACGCTGACAAACTTTCGTTCGACCGAAAACGAAAACAAAAGTGTCGCTGTCAAAATCTGTGCTAACCCAACAGAAGTACTTAGTTGATGTTTATATTCTTGATTGTAATTTTTTCTTCTTCTATTTTTAAGTTAATGGCATCCATCTAAATAAATTGCATGGTGTCAAGACGTCAAGTGTGAGATTAGCAAATTTTAATAGGTAACATTGATAGTTCCTTACTCTTTTGCCGCTTTCCCGTAATTTCTTCTTGCTCTACCCTTTGCATATAGTTGTTCATTACTACGAGTTTTCATAGTCTTTACTAGTAATCGAAATGCTGGCCCTTTGTCTTCTAAAATATTGCATAATATATAAATTATTATTTGAAAACTTGTGATATTTTCTGATTTGTCTTAGTTAATACTTACTGTTTTCTTCTGCATTTTTAGACAAATATTTGGAGCAAATATCAACGATTTCTGAAAATATAAAAAATGTTTTAATCTTAACAGTTCTTAATAGTTAAAAAGCTAAGGGAATAATTACCTACTGAAATTTGAAAAAAAAAACAGTTTGTCATGATGGAGGACCTAGATAAATTAAGTAGCTATAAAAACAGGTCTTTATTTGGAATTTCGAAAAAAGATATAAACTTTTCGGGATATTTCATCGGTTGTAAAGATTTTAAATTCCTTAAGAATTGTTTAACATTGGCGAACTCACATATCTTATTTTACAAAATACTATATTACCTTTCATGAAAGGAGCAATATTGGCTGGAGTAGTAGGTTGTGCCGTAGCCGCCAAGTCACCATTAAGTTTATTTGCTAAAGTGGCATTGTATCCATCTGCATCAAAACTAGGAGTCTTTTTTAACCTGTGAGGCAAAAATGACCATACAGTAATCAGAGATAAATGATGTAGGTACCTGAATTACGTCGCTTAAGAATTGCGCGGTAGGTACAATGAATTAGTCACTCAAAAAATACGAAATTTGTAACTGCTTTCTTGTGGTGGTGCACTAAACTATTATTTTTGTAATATATCGATTAAAAGTTTTATGTATTTACATAGTTATTATATATTAAACAAAATCAGGGGCATTACATTAGATATTGTAAGACACAATAAAGACAATTAAACTTACGCATCAGTCCCTTCTTTGTAAGATTGTGTAAATCTTCCATGTTTCAATAACTCTTGGTCGCCTTTTTTCGGCATGGCATCAGTCAGAATAATGAAGGCCTCCAGCATTTCACCTGAATCACAATTCTATAGAATAGTTTTTGGGAAATACTTATAGTATTAATTAAGTAGGTAATAAGAAATAACCTGCATACTTAGTTTGACCGAATGTTTAAAAGAACTAATAAATATATCTGAAATATTTCAGAACATTCTTTCATAAATCTGAGGATTTTAACGCACCCTAATTCACCCTATATTGGTTCTGTCTCTGAAAGCTATGGAATAAGGTCCGTATTTCCATTATTTTCTTATTTGTAAACATTTGTAGAACCATAATTATATTTCTTAAACTGTTATTTCAAAATGTAACAAAAGGAAATGCTGGCAGACGACGACCTAGGTGTACTTTTATTGAACATATAAAAAATGTATTGATCAATGACAATATTAAAAGTACACACAATCACCGAGCATGTATGAAAAATATGATGAATATAAAAGAGGTATAGCAAATGGCATTCGATTGTCTCTGCCTACACCTCTTGAGAGAAAAGGCGTGATAAAAAGGCATGCAAAGTTTGTTTAGCAAATAAGAAGTCTTAAAAAATTAACTACGGAGATTTTGAAGCATCAAATATATATCCTTTGACCAGTAATAATGAATAATTATGATTACCTATGTAAAACTATAACCACTTACCAGTGAACTTCATATAACCTGCTTTAGCTGTTAGGAAAACAAATTCAGATAAATTATCTCCATTATTAATATTTTTTACCGTTTATTCAGTCACAAATAACTTGAATGTACTTACGGCCGCGCAATAAGCCACCCTGAAAATAAAATAATAAAATTAATGTGAATTTTTATTAAAATATAAAAATATCATTCTTCATTCAAACTTGTTTGTAAACTTGAACACGATTGTTTCTATGTTTAATAAGAAAAATAATTTTGAAAAAATGAAGAAAGATATTTTTACAAAACATTAAATTTAATTTTTACCTGAAACAGCCGTGTTCACGAATATAATGTGCTGTCAAAGATTTTGAACCCGTGTAAATTAAAAAAGATAACTTTTTCATATTTTTTATTTAGATTTTTACGATTTTTTTGTTTTTCTGTTACAAAAAGTCTGTTACTAAGTGGTTGTAGATTAGTTTCTTCCTGCAATGTGAGGGCTGTTTCTAATAACATTTCTTCGTTATTGTATTCCAATTTCCACCTTTCTTTGTCATTATAATGATATCCATAATTGTCAATAGTTTCCCCGTTGACCTAATAATTATGTTAACAAACACAAGATATAGTACATGAATATAATTAAAGTAATAATAAATGTTTATATGCAAATATACTTACTCCACCCATCATGGATAGAAAATCATCGGTAAAACCTTCTCTTTTTTCATCGGCAGCTAACACGTCTGTAACAAAGAAAATTGCTCTTAACTTTTTATTTTCACGGCTCCCGGAAACGTATTGTCGGTAGGTATTTGTGAGGATATAAACTGTTGTGGGCCGATAGTTGAATTTACCATTTCATGATATGGCTAACTAAAATCCGCCATATCGTTAAATGCAAACAAAATTTAAAACAAAAATTAACCTGTAATTAACATTCTTATAAAAAATCCTTTACAGACAAACAAAATGGGCATCTTTTTATTGCAAAATTTTTAAATAGTTTAAAAAATATTATTATTAATTCTACAAATGTAAAATATGTAAAAAATGTAATGTTAATTATTATGTAAAATTGTTAATATATAACGTCTTTTAAGAATTTTAAATGACAACTTTACTAAATAAGACAAGTCAAAAAATACACTTTATGTTATGATATGACCATGCGTGGTCTGACAAATTGACAAACGTTTGTTATTTAACGATTATGTCAGATATTAGTTGCCCATATTATGAAATGACTACTACTAGAATCTACACAAATAGCCATTGATATGTACTTATTTAGGCGTTGGTGGCTTGCTGGCAGGAGTCGAGGTTCCACTGGTAGCAGGAGTAGAAGCTCCACTAGCAGGGGTGGCGGGGGTATTCCCCCCACTCGGCGTTGCAGACTTGGGCGTGGCAGATCCAGGTGTGGCAGATCCAGGGGTGGCAGATGCGGGGGTAGCAGATCCAGAGGTGCCAGCTTTGGGGGAGGCAGGCCCAGGGGTGCCAGGGGTAGTGGCGGCCGTAGAGGGCGTGGGAGTCCCGGCGGCTGAGGGTGTAGTCGACGCAGCCGCGGCGCTGTCAGGAGCGCCCTCAGTCTCCGCGGGGGCCGGCGGAGGGGGCCTCACCTCGTCGTCTATGCCCTTCGTCACTTCTTTAAGTTTAAAAAGTATACATTAATACACCACGCCCTCTTGGCTGATAGTCCGTCTGTGAGTTTTAGGATAGTGCCTATATAGCCAAATCCTACCAATAACTAAGTAGACATTTAGCTTAAAGATATTTAAGTCGCTGGACATTATAGATATAAATGGCCTGAAAGGAATACGTAGTAACAACAATAAATTACCTTCATCTTCATCGAAGTCCATCATCAACATCTTGTCATCAGCCTCTTCTATAATGTCTTCTATCCATACGGCGACCTATTTTTGAAACAAACATTAGTAAAAATAAACAGCCCCGGATCTGGGGGGGGGGGGGGCAACCCGGTCGACTTGTAAGAAAAAGGCACCGCACAGGCCCACATTACAAGTGAACTTGTGGACTTCGATTTGAGATTTGCCGTGTCAACAGTTAACGTTTTTTACTGAAATTGACGTCATTTAGCTATTAAAAAAAATCATTTCGAACATTTTATTTGAACTAATTTCATTAATTACTCTATTTTAATTCAAAAGTGACAGCAACATTTGAAATTGTGTCTTGAGTTGCCGTTGTTGCAGTACATTTTAGTTACAAGATATTAACACATTTATTAAACGGTTCTTATTGGGACAATGCAATTCACAAAATATTTGTGAGTTTTTTAAGTAATTTATTTCAAACGCTGGAGAGGGGCGCCAATATCAAGTTTCTGCCCCGGTTCGAAAAAATCGTGGATCCGGGGCTGAAAATAAATAAAAAATAATAATAAATAAATAAGTGCAACCACAAGGCACAGCTAGTAAAATATATTTTGAAGTGTGTTTATTAAAATTTAACCAACAAATATGCATAAATCAAATCCTAGCTAACATTATAAATACGAAAGTTTCAAGCCAAAACAGAGCCATTGCTCGTATATATATTTATAGACGTGATGGCTTTTAAATTCTTATGTCACAAATTTCCACGGGCAAAGCCGGGGCAGAAAGCTAGTCTTAACACAAGTATATTTCAAATGACTCACTTTATCCGAGATATCCATCATTAATTTGGCTTTAGGATTAGTTGATTGTCTCGAAGGTGTTCTCATTTTCATATGTGTGCATATTTCACCTAAAATTATGTTCGATAGTCGTAACATCCTAAAATAAAACAGTTTTCAATAAGCATGTTTTGAAAATGTCTAGGCTATGACGCATAGTTTGTGATCCTATATTTCACACCTCATCAACTGTACATAATATAGTAGGTATATAACAGTTAAGTGTTGGAATAATAAAACCATGTTTAACCAGTGTTTAGTTATGTCTCACTCTTTCATATTGGTTGACAGATTTGTAAGAGAGTGATAAAACATAGTTTAGCTAAATACTTGTAAACACCGTTTCGTGGTAAAGCCCTCACACTTTTACAAATAGGGCGTTTCAAAAGGAAAAAAGGTGGCCGTCACGGCACGCCCGGTAGATGTGAAAAATCGAAAATGACGCGTCAAGTTTACTGTAGTCGAATACTCTCTATTTACACTCAGTACATACACTCACACGGAGAAGCAACGAATACGCGCCACACACACACACAAGGGAGTAGATCAGTGGCGTAGAGGAGGAGTAGAGAACGGTGGGAAAAAGGGGGCATGACGCAGTTTTCCGTCATGGCATTCGATTCGAGTCGGTCTTTATTACTTAAAAATATTGAGAAATCGAAAATTATTGCTTGTATAACTCGAGATGGATTATCTTTAAAATAACAATGCATTAGTATTTAAGGTGCCAAGTATATAAGATTGATTACCCATCAGCTAAGGATATGCTTCCTGGCCTTGACAAACGCTGTTGAATGCCTCTAGCAAAAACAACACTGGCATTTCGCGCCCAAATAAATTTTTTATCAGTGGTACTGGACCGCATATCTTTCTTTACTTGGCTAAGCTTCATCCTGAAGAATTAAAATATAAAAATTTTGTTTTGTAAGAAAAATTACAGGAACTCTTAGTTCATAGGTCAAAGTTCCTAGCTCATAGTTTGTAGCTCGTAGCAGAAATAAAAGTTTAGTAACATAGTCCTCCGCCGCGCAATTAAAAGTAGAATAAAGTACCATCTAACCAGTCACATCTATGAGTATGACTCCATAGCGCAACGGTTACTAAGATTGGTGTAGTGTTTATGCAAGCTAAATGACAGGGTCGTAGCTCGTAGCACGTACTTCGTAGCAGAAAGAAAAGGTCTGCGAATCGTCATTCTATTGCGCAATTAAAAGTAGGATAAAGTCCCATCTAACAAGTCACATCTACGAGTATGACTCCATAGCGCAACGGTTACTAAGATTGGTGTAGTGTTTATGCAAGCTAAATGACAGGGTCGTAGCTCGTAGCACGTACTTCGTAGCAGAAAGAAAAGGTCTGCGAATCGTCATTCTATTGCGCAATTAAAAGTAGGATAAAGTCCCATCTAACAAGTCACATCTACGAGTATGACTCCATAGCGCAACGGTTACTAAGATTGGTGTAGTGTTTATGCAAGCTAAATGACAAGGTCGTAGCTCGTAGCACGTACTTCGTAGCAGAAAGAAAAGGTCTGCGAATCGTCATTCTATTGCGCAATTAAAAGTAGGATAAAGTCCCATCTAACAAGTCACATCTACGAGTATGACTCCATAGCGCAACGGTTACTAAGATTGGTGTAGTGTTTATGCAAGCTAAATGACAGGGTCGTAGCTCGTAGCACGTACTTCGTAGCAGAAAGAAAAGGTCTGCGAATCGTCATTCTATTGCGCAATTAAAAGTAGGATAAAGTCCCATCTAACAAGTCACATCTACGAGTATGACTCCATAGCGCAACGGTTACTAAGATTGGTGTAGTGTTTATGCAAGCTAAATGACAGGGTCGTAGCTCGTAGCACGTACTTCGTAGCGGAAAGAAAAGGTCTGCGAATCGTCATTCTATTGCGCAATTAAAAGTAGGATAAAGTCCCATCTAACAAGTCACATCTACGAGTATGACTCCATAGCGCAACGGTTACTAAGATTGGTGTAGTGTTTATGCAAGCTAAATGACAGGGTCGTAGCTCGTAGCACGTACTTCGTAGCGGAAAGAAAAGGTCTGCGAATCGTCATTCTATTGCGCAATTAAAAGTAGGATAAAGTCCCATCTAACAAGTCACATCTACGAGTATGACTCCATAGCGCAACGGTTACTAAGATTGGTGTAGTGTTTATGCAAGCTAAATGACAGGGTCGTAGCTCGTAGCACGTACTTCGTAGCGGAAAGAAAAGGTCTGCGAATCGTCATTCTATTGCGCAATTAAAAGTAGGATAAAGTCCCATCTAACAAGTCACATCTACGAGTATGACTCCATAGCGCAACGGTTACTAAGATTGGTGTAGTGTTTATGCAAGCTAAATGACAGGGTCGTAGCTCGTAGCACGTACTTCGTAGCAGAAAGAAAAGGTCTGACGATTCGTCATTCAATTGCGCAATTTAAAAGTAGGATAAAGTCCCATCTAACAAGTCACATCTACGAGTATGACTCGATATCGCAATGGTTGTAAGAGTGGTGTAGTGTTTATGCAAGCTAAATGACAAGGTCTTAGCACGTACTTCGTAGCAGAAAGAAAATGTTTGATGATACGTCTTTCTATTGTACCATTAAATCATGAGAAAGTCACACCATTTTACGAGTTAGTAGTGCATAACTAGTGCATAAGTAACTACTTAGAGCAATGTCTATGCAAGCAAAATGTCAATATTGTAGAGGAAATTACTTCGTACTTCTATTGCGCCATTAAAGTCACATTACGTGTCGATAGAGTTTAAATAAAGCTCGTAGCAAAAATAAAATATTTGGTGATTGTTTGTAAAAAATAAACTTTAACTAATGAACCGATTTAAATAAGATTTCACTGATATACAGGTACTTATTCCAGACTTTCAGACGGATATGGGCTATGTTTTTCTTAAAAAAAATGTAGGGTTCCATAAAATACCTATAGCAACATTTTTTAAAGTAAAAAGGAACACGTACTTCTTTTTGTTTCGCTTCTTATCCCTTTGTTGACTAATGAAATATTCATATGCTTGGTCAGGCTTTAATGGCTGATCTGCGTCCAACATAGTCCGTAGTCGCGCGATCTAAAATATTAAGAAAAATACAATAAATAAATACACTTTACGTATTGAATATAATATATATATATATATTTTTTTTTTCTCTTCACGGGTTGCTTTACAGCTCCCGAAACCGTGTTACGGTTCCAGGGTACCCAGCGGAAGACCAAGTCTCCCTCGTTTAGCCGATGATATTTGTGAGGCTATATCTAACGAGTGGCTAGTTCTGTTGAGATATATTTATTTTTTTATTTTTTATTTATTTACTAGACAGACCCCGAGTTCGATCCCGGATCCCGGCCATGTACCAATGGGTTTTTTAATTAAAAACTTATGTACATAATCCGACAAACCACACTTAGAGGCTTTTCCATCTAATATATATATATATATATTCTAATATCGTTTTTAGAGGACGAACGCTACGAAAGAGTTGACGGTTGTTTAGTTTGTGTTCAGAAAATGATAATAATAAAAGAAAATTATACAGATTCACTATTAAAAATATTACTTATAGAAAATATCCGGGCGGGGGAGGCAAGTCAGGTAGGAAGATATGATACAGCATACAATACATTACTTAAAATCTTTTCTATCTATCTTTATTACGCTTTTTTATAAAGGTATATATACAATTTTGTTTTATTCGTAAATAGTAACATATTTCCGGCATATGTGCGTGTTATATAGGTATTATTGTTCACTCTTATTATAATTTAGAAATAAAACAATATTATATAAATTGTACTCTTTTTTATATCTTTACGGGTTACCTTACGGCTATTGGAACCGTGTTTTAGTCCAGCAGAAGATGTATCTATTGAGGTTAAGATAGAAACGAAACAACAAGAATGTACTGACCGTTTCAGGTGGCATATTCATTCCTTGCTCCCGCCATAAGAAAATAACAGTGCGCCTACGTGGTTTGGCCATATACTCGAGTCGATCTGACAACACCACATTATGTTTCTTCAAACATTGTATATGATCACGCAACTTGCGTCGGGTCATTCTCGGGGTTCCTGCCGGTGCACCCCTGTCAGAAAAGATATAAAATGCGTTTTACAAAGAGTTCCTGGGAAAAAGTCCTTCGCCGCGTATGTCTGTCTGTGCCCGCGACTACTGAACGACTAACTTACGAGCATTAACAGTATTAGTGAATAAAGTCTGTGAAAAATTAGCTCTAACGTACCGTGCGATAACTTGCAATACATAGTCAAATTAAGTATCAGGGAAAAAGTATTTAAGGGTAGTTCTCAACCGGGGACCAAGGTGGAAGGCGCAGTAGTTTGTACTCGCTGCTGCACCAGCTCTGGGTAAAACCAGAGCGAGATAGGGCCTACGGCCATCCAGCGGCGGGTCGCGGAAGAATGCTAACGCGTCCCCGTGGCCGCCGACAACCGGCGCGATGGAGTACTGTGGGGTTTTAGTGTGTTAAAGTCCCACATAACCCGCCACCTCACCCTCGAGGGAGTGGGTATGCATGATGCATTTCCCCACGTAAAAAAAGGGCAAAATATATATGTACTTATACTTATCTAGTGAAGTATTTTTACGCTTACGCGCTAATTTCTAAGTAAAAAGATATAATTACTTAGGCCTTGCTGGTCTCGGAGAAGGCCGCACGGGTGGCTTTGGCACAGATTTATGTAACCGTCTGATGTCCTTGCCAATCTTGATGGTGTCAGCCACGGAAGGTGGTATAGGCTTCACTTCATAAGGTGGGAACGGTGGATATAGAGGTTCTGGTGTTAATTCCTCTGTGGAAAAAATATGTCAGGGAATTTGTCTTAATTGTATCGAAGACATGATGAAAGAAATTTAGGTTACCTATGTTGAATTTGTAGTTTTCAATATGCAAAAGTTAAAGGAGATTATATATTATTGCATTTATTGCATCTTATTAGGATTATCACCTAAACTAAACGTTTAAAAGTAACGCAAATATCTAAATAGGTAGGTACTGAAATAAATAATAAGAATAGCATACGCTCTATTTCAGCTTCACTCGGTGCCCCCGGAGCTGGTGGTGCCGCTGCTGGTGGTGCCGGTTGTGCCATTGTGTAATTATCATAAATACAATTATTTAGTAATAAAACAGCCCTTTGTGTTTGATATTCTTATGTTGATGCTTATTGTCATTATTTCTATGAAGACAGAATTAGAATTCGTATGTCATTGTCATTAATGTCTATTTAGTCTGCCATAAATTTCAAGCCAGTAAGTAGGTAGTAAGTATACTTGGTAAGGTCATGACGATGCCAGACCTAATCTAGCTCAAACGCAAAACAAACAATCTGTGCAATTGTCTCTCTAGCAAAACTTTTTTTGATATGGAATGGCGCGCCTTGGGGGTAAAATCGACTCGTATGCCGTGACGGTAAACGGCATGACGCTTCCTTATGCCGTCATGCCCTCTTTCCGTCGCCGTTCTCTACTCCCTTGCACACAGCGCCACGCCAAAACAATTTATTAGTTTTCTTTAATTATAAAAAGAGAGAGAAGAAATCTTCACAGGTCGCCTTACAGCTCCCGGGAACCGTTGCCGGCCCCAGGGTACCAAGCGGAAGACAAAGTCTTCCTCACTTGGCCGAACATTTTTTTGAGGCTATACCCAACGAGTTTATATCTCTAATTATAAATCTTTCAATAACCATAAACAATGTTTCACATCCGCCTGGCCTCCAGCGATACCGGACCAGGACTTTATGGACGATCCTTGAAATATTAATCAAATACTATTCTGCCGTTATAAGTCTAGAAAAAGTTTCATAAAAATCCATTCAGCCGTTTCGGAGTTATAAGTCTAGAAAAAGTTTCATAAAAATCCATTCAGTCGTTTTGGAGTTATAAGTCTAGTCGTAAATAATATGCTTTTTCGCAAAATAATTTTGCATGGACCAGGGCAAACTTTTAGCCCCGACTAAATAATCTGGCTTTTTTATTTTTTCACTCTTCAAATATTAAATTTTTAAAAATTACAGAATGCCTCAAGAACATTTTTTGCAAAAAAAAATATATCTTTTTTGAAAATATAAGCGTCGATTTAGCCCCGCTACCCTCCAGCCAGGTCTGCAGTTCTGTACTTAGGTATAACAGGAGAAGTAATTGAACAAGTTTCATCGTGCCTCAAATACCTACTCAAAAATGTCTACCAGCTCTCGCACAAATTATTGTATTGTCATTATTATTACATACATTTGCAGATTCAAATCTATACGACAATTAGAAGTTGGCTAAATTCGAGTTCCAAGATTTGTTTACATACATAGTTAGTTACTTACAGGTTAAGCTAATAAAAGCGTATTAAAAATAAATGTTCTACGATTTGCAACTGTAATTCTGATGGTATCGCAGTGGTGGCGCCGTATACGTTTTTGTATGGAAATCTGAAAACATTGACCTAATAATTTAGTCGTGTGTGTTGTTTGATGTCGCCTTAAAGTTTGTTTAATTTTATAGTACCAGGTTGAGCCAGGTTCACAACGAAAACAAGTATGTAAATAGGTCATGAAAATTTGGAGATAAATTCTACGACCCTAGCGCTCCTGCGATGGCAATGGTGGCGCCGTATACGTTTTTGTATAGAAATCTGAAAACAATGCTAGAAATTGAACTAATACTTAGTTCGTCGTGTGTTGTTTCAGTTGTTTGATGTCGCCTCAAGTTTCTTCAATTTCGAAAGCGTGCGTCGGTGGCCGAGTGGTTAAGACGTCTGGTATTAACTAGGCAGACCCCGAGTTCATGTACCAATGGGTTTTTTTAATTAAAAACTTATGTACATAATCCGACAAACCACAAAAGATTGGTGTCTGGAAGAGATCGCTTATAGCGATAAGACCCCCGCCTAATTAAGAATAAAAAAAAAAGAATGTAGTAAACGTCATGAAAATTGGAGACACATTCTACGACGCTAGCTAATTGATGATATCGCAGTAGTGGCGCCGTATACGTTTTTGTATGAAAAACTGAAAAAGCGAAAACTATGAGCTAGTTCAACTTATGTTCTAGTTCCTTCAATATAGTGCCAGGGTCACAAAGATTGTACGTAGTAAACACGTAGTAAAAAATGCTTTGAATGTCATGAAAATTTATATCAATGTGGTGGCGCCATATACGTTTTTGTATTGTTTGAACGTTGTGTTTTTTGGTGTCGCTTCAGGTATCTTCAATTTTATAGTACCAGGGTCACAAAGAACGTAAGTAAGGTATGTATACGTCGTCTAGCGCTGCTGCGACGAGACCTTGGAGATATTCATATAGGTGTGGTGGTACTGGATACGTTTTTGTCTGAAATGGATTAGGGTCACACACAAAGCATATTATCAATTCAAAGGAATCCTGACCACTCTAATCTATGATCCTGACAGAGGAGTTTATTGTCCGTCCATTTATGTATTCACCGATATTTTTAGCATTAATTTTTTTGCCATTGGTAATTTTTCCACGATATGAGTTCTGCGGTAGAGTTACACCTAAAGTTATATTTTACACTCAAGACTGTCAAAGTATCACATTTATTTGAGTGGAGGTAATTAGCATAAAACAAACTACCCAAAACGACAGGACGCACAAATTTAATATGCGGCGCACATTTCCAGCAGATAACGCTCTAAATGTACGTTCTACTCATATCACTCTAGGAGACACTTTCTTGCTGGCGTAACGTACACGGCGCTTCATGTCAATTCATTCCACAAGTACTAGGGGTACATAAACTCAATGGGTTCATTTTCAACGCGGGAGACATTTGGCGAGTAGTGCTGGAAAATGTAGGTAAGTACTGTCCGTGCGATGGCGCTTCTATAAAGATTTGAGATAGTGGTACTAAGACTTAATGAAGTCGGTTGATGTCTTTGGCCGATTGTAGAATTTATGACCTATAAAAATTTATTTTTGTCATCCGACCGCTGATGGTATTTTCATTGAATTATAATACAGCGTGCAATATTAACAGGATAACATAGGTATACATTAGGAAAAAGGATGAGGGAAGGTCGACCTTATTCGGGATCTTGTACTATTATGAGCGACATCTATTTCCTATTTGGATAGTGGGTTTAAAAAATAGTAGGATATTTATTGTAAAGTTTATTTTCTCGTTAAACTTAAATATTATATATTAACAAATTTATATATTTTTTTAAAACATCTTAAAATTCTTTTTGAAATAAGTAGCAAAGGGTGACATAGATGGACGGACGGATTAACGGAAATTCTGAAGAGTAGCTGGCTAGAGCTTTTCCATGGTAAAGGAAAAAGTTGTAACCACTCCTGAATTAATGATTTTTATACTACACTGCTCGGCAAGTACCTATTTTTTTTTATGGCAATCGTTCACTTATGAACATTTATGCCAGTGTATTTAGCAACGAGAGAGAGAAACAAATATTTAAATAAATTTAGAAGCAATCTTCCACCTATTTACAAATGAAGAAAATTCATATGAAAATAATGCATTTTGACAACACGCTGTTGACATTTTTCTTTTTTTTTGGTTCTGTAAATTCCATTCGAAAAAGACAAATAACGATACAGCCAAGTCTTCAATATAATGAAAATGGCGTGCGTGTTGTTTTGTTGTTGTAACTCTTGAAATTGTTAATTTCTTGTATTTACCTCGTAGGTGTAGTATAAAATGGTCTGTCTCCCTATGTATAAAGTGCGATTCCCAATACAATTGCACAATTATTGTTGGTAATCGGCCCATTTTATCCCTTGATGAACAATCTACTATAATCTTATGTACGAAACTTTTAACATTTTCGTTAATTATATTAATTGTAATTAAAAACTTTCTTAAATTAAAAGCTAAATAAAAATGTAACAAAGATCAAAGTAATATTCTTATCCTATTTTCTATCTTGGTCTATTCTCACTCTGACATTTCATCATTTTCAAAATCAGCTGTATCATCCCCATCAATCGAATCATCATCATCCTGCTCTGGATGAGCTCCGTGACGCGGTACCGTGGTCATACGAACGTCATCATTTGTCCTAACAAGTACTTCAAAGGACGCTTTACATATCTCTCTTTCATTATAAGGTATATAGCAGCAATTGTGTGATGGTTGGATCTTGCCGGGTATAAGGTGGCCCTTGTGTTTAGCGCGGCCGACATATAGAGTTTCTCTTTTTTCTGAATATCCGCCTTCTACGGCTCCGCGAGGTACATTGTTTTTTGTCATTGGCACCCAAATAAAGTTGTAGCCACACAGTACCTGCAAAATTAGAAAATGCAGAAATAATTTGTAGGTATTTCATTTATTCCGTATGACTTGACTCCCTGTTAGAAGTTAGCTTAGTATATAATTTTATAGTTTTAATAACTATTTATAAAGATTCTACGTCATGTCATGGCGACCAACGCATGCGTCTCGTCGTGATGTGATGGGGAATCCAGTTCAATCCCGTCCGTACTGTGATAGTTGTGATTAGTAGATTAGATGATTAATAGGACATATCACTGTCGGCGGGAACATCTTGCCTACCGATTAATCGGCATATTGTTAATTGCATAATACTTGACATTGGCGGAATCATCAAAACCCTGATGTAGCCATAATAAAAAAAACGGCCAAGTGCGAGTCGGACTCGCGCACGAAGGGTTCCGTACCATTATCTATAAAAACGGCAAAAAATCACGTTTGTTGTATGGGAGCACCCTTAAATATGTTTTTTAGTATTTGTTGTTATAGCGGCAACAGAAATACATCATTTGTGAAAATTTCAACTGTCTAACTATCACGGTTCATGAGATACAGCCTGGTGACAGACGGACAGACAGACAGACAGACAGACAGACAGACAGACGGACTGACAGCGGAGTCTTAATAATAGGTTTCAGTTTTTACCCTTTAGGTATGGAACCCTAAAAATAGAATAGAATAGAAAGTATTTATAAAATCTTAAATTAGGTACCTGAAAATTTGACTTGACATGCGTTTCACCACCCCAGCATATAATACCAGAACCTTGAGATGGAACAAACTTTCCAGGTGTGAAGGAATCTCTATGTGTTGCTCTTATTATGTACAGAAACTCATCTTCGTAACCACCAATGGTAGCACCATCAGGCAATTGTTCATCAGCATCGACCCAAACTGGTTCCCCTCCTTCGAAGTTACTTAGCTGATAAGTGGGTCTATGTGGTGGTACTGAAACATAATAAATTTTGAACTACATCACTGTAATAGTACTATTTAGAAATTCTTGATGTGACATTAAAATTTCCAGGATAAAAAGTTGACTATGTCACTCTCGGGCCAAAACTATATCTTTGTAAAAACTTACATGTTTTGTCATTTACAATATTAGTGTAAGCTTTGTAACGTGCAAGCTTCACAAATTACTTGTAGAAACGAGGAGACTTGGGTCTTCCGCTGGGTACCCTGGAACCGTAACACGGTTTCGGGAGCTGCACCCGTGAAGAAAAAAAAAAAAAACTTTTGCAATATATTATATGTTCACTGTTATAAAGCTACATTATTATATTACATTACAATAAATAAATAGCAATATTAAAACTAAAACCTGAGGAAAGTAGCAAAACCATCTCCTTTTTTTGGATGGATCTAAATATACCTCAACAGAGCTGGCCACTCGTTAAGTATAGCCTCACAAATACCATTGGCTAAAAGAGAGAAACATGATCTTCCACTGGGTACCCTGAGCGGTAACACGGTTTCGGAAGTTGTAGGGAACCTGTCAAGAAAAAATAAATAAAAACGAAATCACTGGTGGAGACAGGATGCAGAGCACATCCAATATATATCATAAAATAAAGGCCCAACCCAAAAACATAATAATAAGTTATACTTACTTTCAACTTTCCAGTGGAGTTCAAAATCATCATCATTGTTAAAAAACGATACATAGGCTAGGTCATTTATTGAATGTCTTTGACTGAGTAAAACAGCCGTGTTTGCATCTTGAAGGCATATACTACCTAAATTCCACGACAAAGTAAATGTTCTAAATGAAGTTTGTGAAAGAAAATTTGGCCCACAGACAAAACCTCTTGACATATTAATCCTTTCCTTGATCCAACTTCTGTTAGTATTTAATTGACCTAGACAAATCTGTAAAGACAGAAAAACAAAATTATTATTATTGATGATTAATAAATTTAAATTTATTCCAGTAACTAAGACTCAGCTTGTTCATTTAGTGACATGCAATGCACAGCAAAATACTTACCTCAAAATATTATCATCCTATTTCACTAGGACTTTTCATGTAGGAAAGGTCGTAGGAAGCAGAGGCTTGTGTGCAGTTATAAAAAAACCCTAACCTCTCTCTACATGCCAACAGGGTCTTACTTTCAATAATTTATTTGATGTAGGTAAATAAATTGATGTGCAATTAAAAATAACCCATGTGAAAGTAACTCTATCTATGGAATGCTAATGGGCTGACACATACCTCATTGTTAAGTATAGCCTCAAAAAATCATTGGCTAAATGAGGAAGACTTCGTCTTCCACTGGGTACCCTGGGGCCGGCAACAGTTCCCGGGAGCTGTAAGGTAATCCGTGAAGAATTAAAAAAAAAAACAAAAACATAGGTACCCTAGAGGTACCCCTATGTTTTTATGAGGACAAACCAGATTGATATACTACTTATATATAAACACTTTACCAGTAAGAGCTACTACTCACTATCACAATTTTACCATACAATGCATCCTGATGGCACTGCACATGGAGGAAGTGCAACACTGATAAAAAATAACATGATACTCCAGAAATACAGTCAACCAATGTAATGATTGAGGACTGGAAGGGGCCCCTAGTAATTGCTGCAGTGTACAGTCCCCCCAAACACACAATAAAAAAGGATACCTACATTGCATTCTTTGATTCTTTGGGACAGAGATTTCTGGCCAGTGGAGACAACAATGCAAACCACAACCAATGGGGTTCAAGAGTTACAACACCCAAAGGAAGACAGCTGCTAATGGCTATTGAAACTTGGAAGCATGAAGTGGTGTCAACAGGTAAACCTACATACTGGCCTTCCGACCCTAATAAAAAACCCGATTTAGTGGACTTTGGTGTTGTAAAGGGATTTTCTAAAGGCTACATAAAGTGCAAATCCTGCCTTGAATTGTCATCTGACCATTCCCCAGTCGTTATGTTGCTGAGACGGGAAATAGTAAAGTCTCTTCCTGCATGTAAGCTGCACAATAGAAGAACAAACTGGACCCGTTTCTTGGAACAGAACAAACTTGGAACTTAAACAACAGCTGAAGAGCGACATAAATTTGGAAGATGCGATAGAGCATTTTAATAGATGCATACAGAGAGCAGCTTGGGACTCAACACCTGTCAATGATTATAGCAACTGACGAGATAAGGCAACTGCTAGCTAAAAAAAGGATGGCAAGCAAAACCTGGCAAAAAACTAAGTGTCCAAAGGACAAAAAGGATTATAATTATCCCGTCTCAAGCGACTATTGATTGAGGATAAAAACGATAATGTCTCCAGAACTTGGACAATACTGCAGCTTCCCATTACTCAATATTGAAGGCAGTGAAATACGTTAAGCGGCCTAGGCAACATGATCCTCTTATCCGCAAACCTGATGGAGGTTGGTCAAATAGTCCTGCTGATAAAGCCGAAACATTTGCAGAGCATTTGGGGAAGGTGTTTGTACCAAACCCTGATGTGGCATCAACAAGGACCCATGAAGTGCAGAGAACTATAGACCAAACATGGACCTACTGATTAGGAAATGTACAAAGCGTGAAGTTTATAGTATCTGCAAAACGTTAAATCAGCATAAGTCTCCAGGATATGATCTTATTACTGCTAAAATACTTAGACACCTACCAGACGAGGGCATCGCCTATCTTACACAAATATATAATGCTATTCTCTGCAGGGGCATCATTCCAGTTCAGTGGAAAGCCGCACAAATCATCATGATTCCAAAAACTGGAAAAAATGCGTATGAAGTTTCCTCCTATCGCCCAATCAGCCTACTAATACCATCAAATGTGATGGAGATACTGCTCCTACAAAGACTAAATCCTATTGTCCATAAAAATAAAATCATACCTGACCATCAGTTTGGCTTTAGGAGACAACATAGCACAATTGAACAGGTACATCTTTGGTTGAAAGAATATATATACCACATTCAATAAAAAAAAATACTGCACAGCTGTTTTCCTTGATATATCACAGGCCTTTGACCGAGTGTGGCATGAAGGATTATTAGCGAAAATCAGAAGATAATTATCTTCCCACCATAAGCTTCCCACCAACTATTATATCATCATATAATCATATAGACATTTCTTTGTTAAACATGGAGGTGAAACCTCAGGCCTACATAGTATACAGGCTGGTGTGCCACAGGGCAGACCTGCCTGTCGCTGACGGGGTGGTAACAGGTACCTTTGCTGATGATACTGCTATTGATAAAAACCCACTACAGGCATCCTCTAAACTACAGAATAGCTTGAACATGATATTGGATTGGCTAAAAGATTGGAGAATTAAAGCTAATGAAAGCAAATCAGTGCAAGTCACATTTACAACTAGGAGAGATACATGTCCACCTGTACAACTACCATTCAGTTTTCATTTCACAAGCTGACGAGGCTTAAGTACCTGGGATTATACCTAGATAGACGACTCAAATGGCGAAAACATATTTTCACCAAACGCGAAGCCCTAGGACTTAGGTTACGTAACATGTATTGGCTATTAAACAGTCTCAACAGTCTCTTGAAAACAAGTTGTTATTATACAACTACATCCTGAAACCAATCTGGACATATGGTATTCAACTTTGGGGAACTTCATCTAACTCCAATATAGCAATATTACAAAGATTCCAATGAAAAAAGGATACAGCATCACCCAAACCAGCTGGCTTATGCACTCATGGATGATAGAATTGTCTTTACTAGACTGAAACGAAAGTGTACCCAAGATCTTCTCAAATAAATAAATAAAATTTAGTAGAAGATAAGTGACAGATGTCACTGGCCACCTACCACGCGAGTCTATTCTCACACTTACTTAAACTATTGCTGAATGTTTCATAATAATAGATTGCAATATAAACAAGAAAAAAAACTGCTTGGTTTTTACGATTGAACCGATTTTGATGAGTTTGGCACTGGATGCCTTGAAGAATATATGCTACTTTTAATAATGTATTGTTCACATTGTATGTGATCCTTTCACCCATGTATGAAAAATTAATAATACACATACCAATATTTCATAATTAATTGAAGGGCGTTTGCTCAGACCAATGAATGCATTGTTTTCACCTTTCACTTGAAATCTTATAGCACCTGCATTTAATTTGAAGAAGGTCCTTGGTCCATTCTTCGATTGGGTGGTAAATTCTGTGAACTTGCAAATTATGTTGTAGGAATATGAAATTCAAAGTTACTTTTGATGGATGTTTTGCAAAAAGTAATTCAAAAATCTCAAAATAAAATAACCTAATGGATAAGCAATCTGATATACATTTAAACATTTTTGCAGTTAATTTGATAAAGCTGTTTTGAGGTTCCATTAACATTAAACTAATATATGGCAGTTTGGTGATTAAAAATTGCACCATTTTTATCATTCCCTCTCTTCTCCCCTTTCATTCGTGAGCATATATTTTAATTTGTTACATATTTTAAGCACTGTTACTGCGAGTACGCGCAGGTTATAGGGCGACTACGGGTGACGAGGGCGTGCGCGGGGGTATCGTGCACTGCGCATCGTTTCGCGCGATGTTCCGAACCGCCATAAAGTTTGAATCGACCTGTATATAGTTGAGAGAATTACTAAAGAAATCTAAAGATAAATACAGCAGAACTAAAACTGAATGTTATAATAGGTTCCGTTGGGTTTGCAAACACTGGACCAAAACTATTTTGAGAAACACCATGACGATGTCATGCACAGCATGCTCCAAATAGATAAAATATTATACTGAATTATATCTACATGAATCTGTGAATATCTAAGTAATTAATAGGTACAGCCCATACAAAACCAGCATTTTAAATCTCATTTTGCATTTAAATTTACGCGTATAACACGTAGATTTTATTTTAAATTTAATATTATAACACATTAAAAAATTTATTAGCTAAAAACCTCAGTTAAAAACATGAATCATACATAAGAACAGTGTTCTCTTACCTTTTATATCACCCATTGTAGTTTAATTGTTATGTAAAATAACATAAATTCTCTGTATAAATAGATAATAATTTCTAGCTACTAAAATTGTATGAATTAAATCTTATTATTCTAAATTATTCATTACAATTACTCTGGCAAATTACCTCAGGCAAATATGAAATACCTACCCTACCTACAACCAACCATAGAGTAACTACAACAACTTTCTGCCTTCTGGCCGCAGTCACAGATCTCATCACAGATCATAATAGTAGTGCTGTCAGACTGACAGTGTCAGTCCCACAGACTAAATTGGTCAGTCCACATCAAAGAGGATATAATCACCAAAGAGTACTTTTTTATTCTTTAATCTGAGGGTGTTAAGAGTCATTCATCTGAGGGTGTAAGTGTAAATTTTAGGTCATGTTATAATCCGGGGACTGTATAAAGTGTTTCGCCGTATAGAAGTAGTATCTCTATATAGTCTGTGACAAGGAATGTAAAATAAAAAAAGACAAAGTGTATTGTATTACCCTACCTACAACCAACCATAGAGTAACTACAACAACTTTCTGCCTTCTGGCCGCAGTCATAGATCTCATCACAGATCATAATAGTCTCAGATGAATGACTAATAATAGTAGTGCTGTCAGACTGACAGTGTCAGTCCCACAGACTAAATTGGTCAGTCCACATCAAAGAGGATATAATCACCAAAGAGTACTTTTTTATTCTTTAATCTGAGGGTGTAAGAGTCATTCATCTGAGGGTGTAAGTGTAAATTTTAGGTCATGTTATAATCCGGGGACTATATAAAGTGTTTCGCCGAATAGAAGTAGTATCTCTATATAGTCTGTGACAAGGAATGTAAAATAAAAAAAGACAAAGCCTACACCGTCTACACACTCAGATGAATTCTACACAACACATTATTTCTTTCACGATTTCTTTATTAAATTTCTAGTCACCATCTCACTTTTCTTATCTCTCTTCTTAGGCCAAGGCCTCACTAGATTCAGCCACAGGTTGTCTCTAACTTTTAAAGTATAGGTAAACGTCTAGTACCTACTAGCCCCTCTAAGATTTTATAAGACGATGCGTGGCCGTAGGGGCGTCGTCTTGCAAAATCTTAGTAGCCCCTGTACCACTGTATTTTTCTGTCGTTTTATTGTCGCAACGGATTTTACGGTATATGATGATTATGTTAAAATACAAACATAATAATTATAATTAATGTTTGGAAACACTAAGTTTTACGCCCTAGATCGCCTTTCCCGTTTAAAACATCACGATTAACTATTTTTCTAGAGCTCTGTCTCGCGACACAAAACGATACCAACGAAATCTAAGGTAACTTTTTACAGTTTAACTGGTCAAAGGGGAAATAATTGGCGAAAGGGGGAGCCCGTCTATGGCCCCTCCATAGGCTTAGTACTCTATACTGTATGTAGGTAGGTATATATCTTTCTGCTAGACCATTACTTTGGTGGTGTTGTAGCCTACCTAGTGATTTTATGAACAAAATTCCAGTTATCAGTAAACTTTTATAATGAATAAACTCAAAAACTACTGAACCGATTAAAAAAAATCTTTTTTCATTTAATAGCTTAATTCTTGGGGAAGGTTAAAGGCTATTTAACATCACGCTACCTACTCAAGGGGGTGAATTGTATTCCTAATACAACTCGTACGAAGTAGCGGGCAATAATAATAATATTTTGTAAGAAGACAGTCAATTGATTAGTAGTTACGTCTTTTGCCCGCCAGGTGGCGGAGAAAGAGTGGTGCGTTGGCCAGCAAATGAAATGGTCGCTTTGTTTTAACTGTGTAATATTTTAATTCTGTTTAATTGTTTAATTGTGTCCAAAGTGGAAATTAAAGACAGTAATTAGTAAAGACGTTAATTTTATTCAATCCATCATCGTCTCTTTACAAGTGGCAGCCCAACTAGTGGCCAATAAAAGTTTCGAACCAAAATAACGAATTTTTACGAACTCTTAAATTTTGTTTCTAAAATATATTCAGTTTTCAACAAGCATCTTGCTGGTTTTATGTGTGACTGTCTCAATCTTCGAGGTGTTAAGTGAAAGTGAAAATGCCAAGAAGAAAAAGTGCGCAAAGTAGCCACGAGGCGGACTTCGAGGTGGAGTCGCGCATGTCAGCGATGTTCGCGTCCTTTGCTAGGGCTCAAGCTGAGTCTAACAGAGAGTTAATATCAGCTATCCTAGCTTCCAAGGATTCCAACAGTGACAGCGGCGCTCCAAGCCTGTCTCCGACATCACACATCGCACCGCCCTCCGCGCTTATGGGAAACTTCGCTAACTGTACAGCGCGTTTCAGCGGGAGAGCTCATCAAGATCCACGTGTCGTGGATGCTTTTATTGATACAATCATAGTATACAAAGAGTGTACAAATATAAGTGACGAGCATGCGCTCCGCGGCCTGCCAATATTACTAGAGGCAGATGCTGCTGTTTGGTACAAGGGAGTAAAGGGCTCCATTTCTTCGTGGACAGAGGCAATACAACGTTTGCGATCCATGTATGGTGCGCCGAAACCTCCCTACAAAATATTTCGTGGCGTGTTTAGTGCAGATCAAGGACACGAGCGCGCCGATATTTATATCAGCCGTCAACGCGCGGAACTCGCGAGTCTACCGTATGTTCTTGATGAACGAATTATATTAGACCTTCTTTACGGCTTGCTAAACATCAATATTCGAAAGCGAATACCTCGAGACCTGGTTAATAGTGTCGACGAGCTCATCGAGCGCGCCAGACAGGTGGAGGACGAGTTCGACGAAGCAGCGTCGGTGCCTGTTCAGGGACAACGGGAGCTTCGTGCCGGCCGGCATGAGCCGCGCTCTACGGCGGCGCCTGCGCCGAGCACCTCACTCCGGTCACCTGTGTTTCACGGGTCAACGACTGCTCGTAACTCGGTCGAGACTCCGCTTCGGTCTTCGACGTGTGAAGTTCCTCGGGCGACACAGTGTAACCAAGTAATTCAACCTCTTCAAGGTAACAAAAGTTATTGTGTTTATTGTCGTAAAAATGGTCACGCTCGCTCTGAGTGTCCGCGACTTAAAATTAAAAGTGATAGTGAAATCAAGTGTTATGGTTGTGGTGCTAAGGGCATCATTCGTTCTAAGTGTGCTAATTGTAATGCTGGGGACAGTAAACCTAAAGACACTAGTAATACATTTTATTCTTGTAATTTTCATTCTTTGGACAAGTCTTTGAGCGATGATACCTACCCATTTACAGATCTTAGTCATGAACCTAATGTTATAAATCGTAGTAACGATCGTAGTTGTACATGTTGTAACAATATGTCTGTAAATCGTAGCAATCGTAGCCCAAAGAAGAGTCCGTTTTCGTTTAATACAAATTTGTCAAAGATTAAGCAAGGTCATCTGTCAAAGATCACCGAGTTGTGTACTAACACTTTTGTACCTAAGGGGAGCTTGCCTCTCAGAGGCAAGTCGCCTATTCAAAATTGTAACAAGCTACCATTAATGAAGGTTGCCTTTGCGTCTGACTCCAACAGTAACGGCACCAGTAACCGACCTATTCTCAATGTCGAGATTAATGGGGTTCGTGGTACCGGTTTAGTGGACACAGCGGCCAAACGATGTATAGCTGGTTATAGTTTGTATACGTTGCTACGCGATCAAGGTCACCCGTTTCGTAAAAGTAAATTTCGTGTAAAATTTGCAGATGGGATTGTGCGCGATATGAATGTCAAACTTGTTGACGTCGACGTTAAACTTGAGGGTAAGGTTGTACCAACTACCTTCATAGTTTTACCTAACGCCGTAAATAATGAAACACTTTTTGGTATCGATTTTTTATGTAGTGCTCGTATTGTTCTTAACTTACACGCGAACTCATGGTTTATGACTGATCACCCGCAGGCTGTGTATCCTTTGCAAGGCGAGAAGTCAAGCGTCAAGGTGAGTTGTGCAGCTGCAGACGTGATTCGACCTGATGAGGGGGCGATGCTGTCGTCAATGGAGCGAACTGCATTGTCAACCTTAGTTCACGAGTACGAGGACATCTTTGGTGAAGGGGGAGGAGCGACACCTTTCGCCGAGCATACCATCGATACAGGTAACCATTTTCCTAAGACTACTAAAGACGAGACCCGTCGTGTGGGGGAAGACTATTCACCTGGTGACCTAATCCTTCTACGTAGCCATGTTTTGAGTAATGCCAGTAAGGGTATAACCTCGAAACTCGTCCCAAGAAGAGATGGGCCCTACTGTATAAAAATGAAGGTGAGTCCCACCACTTACTTAATTTCGCATCGTGAAGCTCCTGATGAATCGATCGGTAAGTATCACGTGTCCGATCTTACTCGCTCGGAGAAAGAGTGGTGCGTTGGCCAGCAAATGAAATGGTCGCTTTGTTTTAACTGTGTAATATTTTAATTCTGTTTAATTGTTTAATTGTGTCCAAAGTGGAAATTAAAGACAGTAATTAGTAAAGACGTTAATTTTATTCAATCCATCATCGTCTCTTTACAATTTTTTAAATGATTTTTTTAGAATAGAATTTTCGATGAGTCGTGTCTTTTTGAATTGAGATTTTTAGTAAAGTTTTCGATGTAATGACCTATAACCGGCGACCTATAACCATCATGAAGGTGTGAAAGCACCTGACTAAGCATATTTTTTTCAAATATCTTGCCCAATGTTGGCAATATACTATGCATAGGTTACGTTTTTTGGATAGGTAGGTCAAATAAAAGAATAACTTTGAAAAAATAATTTAATAATAGAACAATATAATAAAAATTACTTAAAATATAAAAAGACTTTGAGATTATTATATCGTGCAATCAAGTAAACTAGTATTATGTTACTCATAAACTTACTTTGCCCCATCTCTGACTTTAATTTTAATCATTATTTATGACTAAATAATTGTTTCGATTCGTGCTGTATCTACTCCTATCTCAAATAGTAACTATACTACTTGCTATAACTAGTTATTATTTTTATAATTGGTATACCTGCAGTATGCATAAATTTATATAAATTTCGAAAGGCGCCAGACAGCTATTTTTTTCTGAGCTATTGCCTGAATATAAGGTTCAGTTACATTGCCTATATAATTAACCGAGAAATGACATAGCGTTGAAATTGTTTCGGCTATATCTGAAGACAACCAATGTTTAATTGGACATCAGCACTTCGTATTCTTTGAATCCCAGTTCCTGACCGCCAAAGGAAATGTAGCAGACACCATGAGATTGCTGCACTTTTCCAGTAGTAATACTACCCTCGTGTTGGACGCGACCGATGTACAGAGGTTCACCGTCTTCAGTTTCGCCCCCTGGGAATGCACCAGGAGGTATGTTGGCTTCGTTACAACGCACCCAGTTCCCTGGACCACCGACTAGTACCTGCATTCAAATTGTTGGTTAGATACTTTATTTCATGCCTAAGGGCTAAGTGAGAAGGAATCTGCTATGCTTCTTTGCGTCGTAGCGTGATGATAGCAACGGTACGTTTCTCAACAACGAGCTATTTGGCGCAAAAATATTTTTTGAAATCTGACTGGTATTTCCTAAGATTATTATAGTTTAAGATAACGCCAAATTGAGAACATCGGTGATGGGAATTGGGATAGGTGGACAAACACTGTAAATAATTTATAGGCACATTGTAAAATAATCAGCTTCTCAATAATTTTGAAGAAAGACAGACAGCTTTAGAACATTAAAAGGTGAGACTTGAAAATACGCACCTGATATTGGCTCTTTCCGTGTTCTTGTCCACCCCACGGCACATAAGCGCAGCCGTGAGAAGCAACAAGTTTTCCAGGAATCATGGCTCCTTCGTGCTGAGCACGAACTACGTATAGAGGTTCGCCGGGCACGTCGTGCCCTGCGGCAGTAGCGCCGGGTGGGACCTGCCCACTGTTAGCATCTGTCCAGATCCCGGAACCGCCAGGTGGATGACCAGCGTTCCAGCCGGGTGCGGGCCCTCCTGGGTACCCACCAGGTGCAGGACCACCGGGGTAGCCCCCAGGCGCTGGTCCTCCTGGGTAACCACCAGGAGCTTGTCCACCTGGGTATCCTCCAAGAGCTTGTCCGCCTTGGAAACCGCCTTGGTATGCAGCAGGTGCAGGAACTGGTTAAAATATTTGTTTTATTTAATAATTGATGATTAAATAGGTTATATGTGAAAGAGAAAGATAGAATGAGATGAGCAGTTAATTAAATGTTTGAAAAAAGACAAAGCAGTAAATAATTCTACCATAGTTTGGTTTGGACATAAATATGGACAGACATACATTATTTACAGAGCAGATGGGAATGATATGGTGTGATTGACGAGGGTGCCGCATGTGACGGTAACTAGAATCTTGGTACGACAACGTTAGCTAGGACTGGCAAAGTGTATATAACCACTGCATTTGAAGACCGGCAGAGACGTGAGGTATTAGTATGGTTATATTATAATGTGCTAGAACAAGCAAATAGGCAAAATTAAAAAAATATGATCAATTGCAAAATACGTCAGACAACTATATAGGAATTTATTATCATTACAGATAAGTTGTTATATATAACGTAATATAGGTATAACATCCGTAATAATAGGCAATATAGGCATGCTTAAGTAATAATAACGAAACATGCAAATTTTCACTTAGGAATATTAAAAAAATGTCTAAAGTAAGTACTCTAAACAATGTTACAAAATGTACCCAACATACCAAACAACAACAACGATTCAGCAATCATCTCGGTAATATTCCAATAGATATCCTCCGTAGAGAAGTGCGAATAAGAAAAAACACACAAGTAATTTTCAATGAAGTATCAAAAAGGTTAGTCTTAATAATTTATTTGCGTGAATAATATTAATACAAAAAGGAATGCAGCTAAAATACGTCGATTACAAATAGGTATAGCAATTAACAATGAAAGCATCATTCGCAGCAGACAGAGACTCAACGTGATGCAGCGTCGTTGTAGAAATGGCGGATTTTCCAATGTCCACGAGCGCCCCAAGCCGTCCGTACACCGAAATGTGTAATCGGGAATGGTGCCGGGTCTGTCCACTCCATGATAACAGCCCCATCACGTCCATCGCGCACAGCCAATCGCCCGCATCTCCATTGAATAAGAAACTTTCGGAATTCTTCGGGATGCACAATGCCCGGAGTAGGAACCGTCACCTACAATATCCAAACATCTAAATTGTAGTTTTTGAGAGATCACACCAATAAACGACACGTCCAGCAGTTATACAATACCTTGTCAGGCTTGCGACGGCAGTGCCTAATGACAGATTGGGAGTTCTCCCAGCCACCGATGATGATTTCATACATTGGGTCGATCTCGGTGGGCGCTGAGGTGAGACAAATGTGACAGTTGTGCAGTCCGCGATATTCAAACTCCAAAGAACCGGACTGGGTCGGCCCGAATATGTACTCAAGCTTATCAGGAGTATCGAACTCTGGTGAATCTGTACGAATAATATATGGCCTGTAATGTTGGGTACATTTTGCAAAATCCCTATCCATGTTATATCAATTACTTACCTTCAAGTTTCCAAGTTCCAGAAGCACCCCATCCAGTGCAAATGCCGACAAATCCGATGGGGAAAGGCTGTGGATCTTGCCAAGAAATGAAAGGAATGGCCTCGCCATCTCGACCGGCTGATATTATGCCGCCGTCCCATCTGATCCAGAAACCACGGAATTCTCCGGAATTTAAAATCCCGGGTGTATCAGCTTCAGCCTTGTCAGGCTTTGTTCTGTTCCTCCTGATTACACTTTTTGAATTGACCCATCCACCGATGAATATCTGTAAGTAACACAATTTTAAGCAACTTGTTTCTGAACATATTCGTAAGTCGAATCTAGAGGTAGGTATAGTTAGTTGAAGAGACTGATCGAGTCATCTGTGTGACTACTGCACACCTGTTAGAGGTGATTGATAGGACAATATCGGTGTTTACTAATTGTACCTGCTCTAATCCTACGCACTACTGTATATGCTCAGGTAAAGATAATATCATAAAAATAAATTCCATATTACCTCATACATGGGGTCAGATTCATTGGGACCGGTGGTAAGCGCGATATGGGCATCGTTAGCTGCACGCACTTTGAACTGAATAGCTCCATTTGGAGCTGGGTAGAAGTTGTATTGGAGATTGTCCTCCGTCTGTAAATCTGGAATGAATGAAATATTCGTTAGAACTTAGAATTTCTATCGTATGTAATGTTGTAATGTGCGAACTTTTCTAGGAACGAATGTCATTTGATACCGCTGTCTATAAAGTATCTTATAATCTAGTTGGGCAAGGGCGAGCTAGATTCGCGCATTTTCCTCGAAAACTCTAAATATTTTTTTCATCACATCTGTTAGAAAAACGACGATTGGTTAATGGTTCCTCAAATAGTGCGAGTAAAGTTGGTTTTTCTTTGTTCGTTCTACCCTAATGGGATAGGCTAGGCTAGGGCTAGGCCATAAGTACTGCCTTGTCATATGTTCTCCTCTCGCAAAGTAGCCTATGGTCTTGAAGAGACTTTCACAGAGGGCAATTAATGAGTTTTGAATTTGGAACATGAATGTTCCGCGACCAAATATATTATACTAGGTATGTGATTGTATCGCTGACATACATAGTGGAGTGGATTGTACGAATAAAGTTACTGGCAGGTGAAATGGGCGACGGGAGAAGAACCGCTGAACCTGACTTCAGACCAAAAATAAAAACGGAATCCTAATAACTAGACAGTAGGTAAGTAGTACGATTTGTATAATATTAAAAACTCGAGAGTCTGGAAAGTCAAAATCTTGACGAAAAATACGTTCAGTTCTTACGCTTAACTTAAATACGCGTACTTTGTTTTTGAGGCACACAAAACTCGCCTCCAAAAAAATATTTATTGTAAATTTTTTTTTTTTTTTTTTTTTTTTCTTTCTTCACGGGTTGCTTTACAGCTCCCGAAACCGTGTTACGGTTCCAGGGTACCCAGCGGAAGATCAAGTCTCCCTCGTTTAGCCGATGCTATTTGTGAGGCTATATCTAACGAGTGGCTAGTTCTGTTGAGATATATTTAGATGGAAAAGCCTCTAAGTGTGGTTTGTCGGATTATGTACATAAGTTTTTAATTAAAAAACCCATTGGTACATGACCGGGATCCGGGATCGAACTCGGGGTTTGTCTAGTAAATACCAGACGTCTTAACCACTCGGCCACCGACGCAATTTATTGTAAATGTTTATACTTAATATAGGAATCTCAGGAATCAACATCGTTAAACATAACAACAGGCTGCTTTCCTCAAAAACAACAACAACAACAACTACAGACTTTCAATGACCTTTGTAAGTAGGTAGGTACTCATGTATTTTTGTTTTACCATCTGGGATTCGAACCCAGTGGTCACTAAACATTGTCTCACATATTTGTCTCTGCTTTCCTATTTCGTAATTTTATTTATTCATTGCTAGTAGACAACCATTTGAAGAACCTTCTAAATATAGGCTACACAGGAAATGTGGAAAACATTAAGTAGCAACCGTGATTTTTTATTTACAATTTATAATGATTACACTGCTGGTTTTTATAGGATTATTAAGCAAAACATGTTTGTGTAGGCAGAATTGTATTTTATATACGAAGATTGGTTTATTGCCGGGAGGCGAGTCTACAAAGATGATGTCATACGATCAATGCCGAACGCGCGACCTCCACGTCTCTGCGACAAGTGAGGAATTTGGAACGATATATCTAGGTCTCTTAAATATGTCAAAGTAACAACTTGATCAATATAAAGAAGACTACAATTTGTATACAGCTCCGCCCGATTTAAAATGGGACATGTAAATACTTCTTCACGCGTTGCGAGGCCATATCTAACATATCTATCTATCTATTTAGATGGAAATGCCTGTAAGTGTGGTTTTGTCGGATTATAAGTAGGTACATAAGTTTTTAATTATAGAAAACCCATGGCCGGGATCACACCGCGGTCCGCTTAACCACTCGGCCACCGACGCACATTGTGATTCAAATCCGTTTTTAGGGTGTAATTAAGTAGATAACACAATATATAAGTACTTATTGTTATTTATTTCAATGATTTGCTTTGATGATCTCACATCTCCATACATATTTAATGTTCTATGTCCTTGTGACTTGTCAACTATGTATTTATTTACTTACCTTAGCAACATTATGTTTGTCGGTACCTCATGTACCTATGTATGTAGTCATATGCAGTAAAACATTATAAAATTGTGTATCTTGAAGTGTCAATGTACTATCAATTTACACCTTTTTAGGGTTTCGTAAATCCGATGAAAAATGCCTGTTTGCTTATTTTTTCCGAATCTACTGGACGAAAAAGGCTGAAATTTGGTGGATTTGTAGACTTTGATGGCCCAATTACGGACGTAGGTACAACGTAAATAATCGAATTTCGAGTTTGGGGGAAAAATTTAAAAGTTGAAAATATATCATCATCATGTGACATCAAATGAAAGGGCTTCTTATAATATAAGAAATACAAATATTATATACTTTTTATAATTTTAAAATGCATAGTTTTAATTATATCTATCAATGAAAATATACGACAATTGAGAATCCCCGCCGCCCCCTTATCCTCGAAGTCTAAATTTTTGAAAAATTAGGCAATATAGGGCCTCGCTCAGCTCAAAATGGTACGAACCCCTCTCCACGTGACTTCGACTCGCTCTTGGCCAATTTAGTTCGTACTAGGTTCAACCCACAAAATAACAACGGAGTGCGGAATGTAGATGTGTACCAATAGGTTCTAGGTATAAATGTTTAAGTCGGTATGGAATTTTTGTTATTTTTAGCTAGTTAGTGCTAACATCACGCCACAGTCCGAACACTTTGTTTTTATATTTACCTATATTATAATGTGTTTAGATAGATCCATTTCTGTTGAGTATAGGTTTGGCAACACGCCAGGAAAATGCCGGTTGTTATTTGCGTAACTCTAGCGTTCAATACATATCTAGAATGCAAGAAATTGTACCTAAGTTCTAAATCAATCTGAAAACCGAATTAAAACTACTGTATATTTTTTATTAAATTAGTTAAAAAAGATTCGGCCAAGGTTTCGTTTAGATACCTACCTACATTCTTAGGTATAAACAAGTTAAAAATATTAAATATTTTTTTCAGTTTATGTACTTACACCATTAGGTACTTACCGATAACATTAGCCATGGTTGTTTTCTATGAGCTGAAGTTTATTATGTTGATATTTCAAGACACTTTGAGAGACACGCTAAGCGAACAAACGCTATGTTGAAACTGAATGTGAATCCAGAAGCCAGAAGGCCAAGCCGGCAGGTTGGCACCAACGTAACATCGATGATGTCATACTAACCGTGTATACAAAACTATATTTTATACATAAGAGTTTAAAGTCTAAATTTGCTATTAAATTTATTAAAGTTATGTTACGTTTTAATACTGTTTCAGGAGTCCACTTCGCTATGTCATCAACTGGAACCGTTTGCATAATAATTAATAATTATTTTTTTATAAAAATATTCCTATTATAGTAGGTAAATACCTATTTTTAAAATAAAGTACCTACGCCAACGGCTGAGGCTGGGCAACCAAATATACAAACCGTTTAGGCAATAATTAAATATTTTCAACTGATTTTATTTCTAATTTTGTGATCTATATATTTTCACACCTACTTTGATTACAAATATTGTAAAATTGGAATTTCATGAAATTTCAGAAGAAATGCGTGCCCTACCGGTACCGTACCCGGGAACTTTGACCTTAAGTCTAACGTCCTAACTAAACGAGCTAGCACTTAAAACGTTTTCACGACTACCTATAGTACCTATATAATATACTGTGTTAATGCTACCGTCTTCGAAAAATGCAGAAATCAGCATCCATTGAGTGGTTTGGTTCTTTCAGACTTTCTTTCATACTAGGTATGTACTTATTATTTTATGGAAGTAATCTGGGTCAGAAGGCCGTTGAAACACCTTTATGATAATTATAAGAAACGAGACGAGAATAGTCATAATCAATTCCGGAGCAATTACCACAAGCAGCTATTTAGATGAGTTAAATGCGGTGACGTCATTTCACTTCGACCTACGCTATAGCCAAGCACTGAATCATAGATCGTAGCTATTTTTAACCGACTTCAATAAAGGAGGAGGTTCTCAATTCGGCGCATATTTTTTGCCAAGTAGGTACCTACGTATATAAATATTAAGTCATTGTGTGACTGTTGATTGGTTTTCCGGAATAAATCTAATAAAACAAGTAGGTACTACTTTATCCAGGAAAAAAACAGGATGGCCGGCTGTGGGTAGAAAATTACAGTAGGTATTACTACAGATTACTAAACTTTGAATGCTGAATAGCCATAACTTTGGAATCCTTTAAAATATCAAGATTAAATGAAGAGCAGATTTTAAGTCTAAATATTTACTATGATTGTCGATCATAGACAAAAGGTTTATGGATTTCGTAGTAAGTAGTTATATTCTAAACTAACATTGGGACAGATAAACTGACTGACGGACAGTGAATTATTAAAAAAATCGTAATTTATTGTTTCAGTAAGTATCAGACATGACATCACAGTCAGACAGCCGCAACAATGTCCGCAGCCCTGAATTTCCTATTTTGTGTAGATAGGTATCATATAAATGAGGTAAGCGCATTACGAACGGTTGGACTGATTTTGCTATTTTTTAAATGTTCGTAACACTCTCAATAAAGTTTTTAGGGAAAGAAAAAGTGGAAAAGTTGCCCGGAAAATTCGGGAAAAGCTGAAAGTGCTTTTTCTCATGGAATTTTTGTATGAACTCAGTACCATTAGGGGTTGAAAGTTAATATGGGCTCCATGGGCGAAGCGGGGCGGAATGCTAGTTTCTAATAAAAAAAACAAACCTCTTACATTTTTAATGCGCAAGCTTGAATTTTTGGATACACCGAAACAGATTTGGATAAAAAACTTTGAGAAATGACAAGTATTTTCATAAAATACGAAACAATCGCTACGGAACGGAACCCTGTGAAACCTTTGATGAAATGATGAGATATGCGAACTAAAAATATCGATGACCCTTTGGTCATATAGTTAATAATAATTTATTTATTATGCTAAGAAGTCGAATATATCACGAAAGGTCATCTAAAGGTAACTTTCGTCAGACTGTTATGAAAAGATATGAATGAATTAAGTAGGTACCTAAGTAAATTAAATTAAAATTTTGATAAATTTTGCATAATATGAAGGCAAACCATATAACAGATATACCTAAGTATGAGAGAAATATCACTTTACGAACAAAGGATTTTTTAATTTAACCCTTTTTAAGGGTGTAAAAGTTTTTACAATGAAACATGCCTAATAGAAGTGCCTATGTCTGCCGGAGTCAGACGGAAACCTCGTCTATCTATTTTATTTTTACGATCCGTCAATGAGTGAGTCACAGTCAGTGACGCATGTAAATTGTGACACATGTCAGTGACGCGTCATTGAGCTTCATTAGAGGTCTTATCCAGAAAAAGAAAATAAGGGAACGCGACATTGATAGTATGAGAATTTGCTAAAGAGGTTCCTCTCCTCCGGAAAAGGGATACATTTAGAAAAAAAAACATGCACATAAGGCCGGCCGTCCACACTTCTTATAAAAATAACAGTTTTACGTCTAGGTTTATGCAGCAACAGGCTTGCCACCTGGATGTTCTGTTCAATATTGTACAATTTGGACAACTGGCAAAAAGTGGACACTGTAACTGGTGCCTCTGGCCACCCCGCAAGGTATAAAGGCCGTGAGTGAAGGTATGTGTGTCCAATTTTCATACAAATTTTTACAGCCGCAGTGCTGTTGGCTCTTTTAGGCTGAGCGGTCTGTGCTCTTTAGCGACATCTTTTGACATTTTATAAGTAACTATTATCAGTCAACATTACAGTAGATGGCAAAAAAAGAGGGCGCCAAATGATATAATATTTCTTCAAAGTATTTCTTATGTTCATTGCCTTGTTTAACCGTATCCAATGACACACAAAGCGGACACATTTAATTACACTTCAAAACCACGGACCCAATTACCCATAAGGTACCTTTAAAGGTGCTTTTTTTAGAACCACTAGTAGCGAAATCTGTTATGAGCATTGAGTACTAGACTAATTATAGAGGAGAGTGAACGAAACTAGAGCTTTAGTTTCTCTCTATCCCCGCTAGATGGCGCTTATATATATATTATTATATTATAATTCACCCATACTAATATTATAAAAATGCGAAAGGAACTCTGTCTGTCTGTTACGCTTTCACAGCTAAACCACTGAATCGATTTTGATGAAATTTTATACGGAGAAAGCTTATTTAAAAAATATCTAGATATATATATATATATATAGGGGTTGATATTTTTATAACACCACGGATGCTTATGCATTTCTGTGACTCCTTCGGTAAAATCATATTCGTTGGACTTATGTTATTAGAATTATTAAATTAGTTATTAAAATTGCCAGCCCAGGTGTACGATGGCCAAGTGTGTAAGCTTTCAGGTTGCTGTGTTAACATTGTTAACGCTTGTTAACTTAACAAAATCGGCTCAGTATGGTTCTGTAAAAAGGCAGGAGTTAGGCAAACATTCAAAGCAGCATATTTTCAGGCATACAGAAAAAAGCGTTGTCGTTGACATAACATGAATATAGTTTAGTTTTTATTATTCCATACAAATAAAGATTCAAAAATATAAAAAACGAGCGAGCCTTACAGTAGTCGCATATAATGTGTAACATCTGACATCAAACATTAACACTTTATATACAACACTGTAGGTTAGATGCATTCTCCTGCTCTATTTCCCTTTCTCTTTCTCGTCACGCACACGGGCACACTGTTGGCTGACAGTACCAACCTCTCGGAAAATGGGTTGGTACCATCTGACGGCCAACTAAAGTACCGCGCGCGCTCGTTGTTCAAATCAAATAGCGCGCGCTTCCCTGGCTTCCTGTTACACACTTCCGTCCCTTTTTACGAAATCACTCCCACAGATTGCAGGAAAGCGGGAGGAAAGATGTTACACATCAAAAGCAATCTTATGGAAGCGAGACTTGGGTTATGGAATAAGAAGCATGAAAGTAAGATAAATGCAGTGGAAATGCGGTCTTTACGTAGAATGTGTGATATAAAACGTATTGACCGCATCCGGAACGATGTTATTAGAGAAAATTAAATGCAGAGTGAAAGATGATGTTGTGACTAAAACGAAGAAAAGTAGTTTACACTGGTTTGGACACGTTGAAAGAATGAAGGATGAGAGATTGACTAAAAAGGTTTATATGGCTGAAGTGAAAGGAAATGCTGGCAGAGGACGACCTATGTGTACCTACTTTTATTGAACATAAAAATGTATTGATCAATGGACAATATGGACATATTAGAAGTACACACAATCGCCGAGCATGTATGAAAATGATGAATGTCAGGTATGTCAGGATCGTAACAAATGGCATTCGATTGTCTGCCTACCCCTCTTGGGATAAAAGGCGTGATGATAGATAGATATATCTAACTAATTGGGACGGCAGAATTATTGTTTATGGTCACAAGATTTGGTTCGATGTTTCGTTTAAAAAATTCAAACTTGGAGGTCTATCCTAAAATATTCCAAAATAATTTACTCTTTTTACTCTAATTTTACTAAAAAGAAGAATTGTAATAATTTGCATTTCTAAAAGTTTATAAAAGTCTGTTTTATTAGCTGGGGGTAGCAAACCATAAGTAGAAATTTAACTATAGAATGAGATTACGATAGCCGGATACATGTACCTATACAGGGAATTATAGTCATAATAAAAGTGCTGATTACGGCAGAAACTAAATTAGGTAGCTACATACTGATTCCAATTTTTTTTAATAACTCTAAAATTTTTCACTTCTGAATGATATTTGTTGAAAATTTCAGCGATTAAAACAACTGGAATCGCGAGGGATTCTAGGATGTTTACAGGGCATTATAGTCCCAGTTAAAGTGCTGAGTACGGCTTCTGCGAAAGTAGGCGACATGCTAATTCCAATTAGATAGGTATTTAATAACTCTGACTAAATTTTTGACTTCTGAATGAATTTTCAGCGATTAAAAACAACTAGAATCGCGAGGGAATCTAGGATGTTCTTGGCCATTTTGAAGTAAATATTAAAATAAAAAATCTATGAGTCGGGTTTCGAATAGTAGGGTAACCGTCTGATAGATATGATCAAGAGCATGCTCCATGTAAAATTTCAGACTGGAAAGTGATCAGGTTACAAAGTATGTCCAAATTCCAAATTGGCTGTACAAATGTGATGAGGCGGTGCATCACTAACAACTTATTACAGAGAGCAGATGGATTCGTTACCTTTGGCATAGATTAAATAATAATTAGGTACTACCTTTGGGTTCGTCCATTAATCACGTGAGGTTTTTAAGTCACCTTTTTACACCCCCTCCCCCCACCTATTCCGAATATTTTTTAATGAAAAATACAATAAAAAACAGCACATACTAATTTTGAAAAGGTGTCCTCAGACCGTGGTCTTACTTGACTATTTTCGACACCCCCCATTGTGATCAATAGTGATATCATCCAAAGCCCCCCTTCCCTATTTGGACCTCACGTGATCGACCCCTTTCGATAAAAGCAGGCACAACTCCCTGAAAAATCTGTTATTTTTAGGACACGAAATTGGTGCATAGCATTTTGGCACAAGTGAGGATTCGAACCCGGGTCTATGATATAAAAAAATCAAGGCAGTTTTGTATACATAATAATAATATATATATTTTCTGGCGCGAGAAAAGATGCAGCTGTCAGCTGATTTCGGCATGGCCCATGGGATAAAAAAATGCATTTGTAATCTAAATAAAATTATATACAGAATTTCCAGAGATATATCGGCGCGGACGCTATTCACTCGACTTGCTATTGATTTTTTATCGCACATACAACAGGGGGTTGTGTCCCCAATCACCACCCTCTGAATTTGCGCCGGAGCATTATGTAGCATATTGGTAAGTAACTGGCTTGAAATATTCAAGGTTTTAAATGAATTCAGTTTTATAATTTATAATTTATGAGGCGTAGATTAGATTAATCTATGTAAGTACTTAATTGGGATAGGCTGCCAGTCTGACACTAAGGTGTTAACACAGTTACCTTCTTTGTATCTACTATGACCACTGGTCAAAAATACTAACTAAATTGAATTTTTAGTTGGTGATAAAATTTTCATCACTGCAACTGCACTGGCTGACCTGCGATCACGCCGCATTGGTCCGATCTCACGTTTTCCTTCGCTTGCGTCCGATTGTACCGTTTGAGTCCGAGTGCCATGTCGGAAAAGTATTTTTTGGCGATACTACAAACATTCTGTATCATTATAATGTTTGCAATTACTAACCTAACACAGATCCGTTAACATACTACTTTTTAATTTTAATTTTATTAATGTTTGCAATAGGTAAAAGTTTTTTTATTTACCTCTCTATATAAAGAACGCCGCCTGCCTCATTAAATGTCTGCTCATTATAGTAAATTTAAGTATATATAATAATATGACTAAAATAAAAAAAAAATAGTCGATTATTTTTCAATTTTGGTTTTGAGGTTTACGTGCTCTTCTATACTATAGTATGAGGTTTATAACACCCTGTGTAAGAAACTGTGACAATGATGTGACTGTGACTCATATTATTAGGTGTGACTATTATGACACTAACCAAGACGTACACAAAGTTTTCAATTTCAAGATTTAATAATATATACTTAATATGTTATCCTAATCTTGAAATATTATTGGTTTAATTTGGAATACTTCTTGATAATAATAAAATGAATATACCTATATATAAAATAACGCATAGTAACAGTTTCTTACAGATATGCGTTTGGGCGGGCGGCAGCTGGCAACGCACGCGCACGCCACAATAGCTGCGAACGTTGAACTCGGACCCTTCCCTAACTTATCTGTCAAACTTAAATCAGGTAAGAAAACCTAGTAGTGTCCCCTAAAAAAGGCACAAGGCTACAAGATAAAGCTCTTCTTTGAACTAAAAGCTCACTTCCTAAGCTTTAATGAAAGATTTTTTAGCACTATAGTTAGGTACGAATTAAGAGCGAAAACATAATATTCCACAAAATGTTCGCATAACGACAATTTAGTGCAAGCTTATCAGATAATAAAAACTTTAAAGTTGACGCGGTGTGTCCGTAAAAATCGAGATAAAACAAAACTGATCTAATCAAATTTTAAATATGTACCTGAAAATGATCTCTGAAAGTTTCATCTAAATTCATATAGCCATTTCGAAGGCTATTCTGGCTAGACAAAGAGTTAAAAATCGTTCCCCTTTTGATAGATTTTGAAGCAAATAAATTAATAAATGTAAATACTAATAATATGTATAGTTAGGGGTCAAGGGAGCAGACCCACCTTACACGCATCCTATTTTTTTGTTATAGACAATACCAAGTGCATAATACCTATATAAACTCTTTTCTTTATTTCACGTGAGTATTTAAAGTTTAGTGTGAAGTGAACTTCCTAAGGGGCATGCTCCACACCGTGACGCACATAGTTCTATTTGATTTTTCTTCTCAGACACAGTTTTAGTTTTGACAGGAATTCGGAAGAAATCTGCACTTTTTCTGAAAACTGTAGTAAATGACAGCTGAAATGCAATAATGGCCAACGTAACCCGTCTTGACTGCAATATACAAGAATATTTCAAAGTTTAGACATTATTTACCCATACTACAACATTATACAAATGCTCACTCCTTTAATTAGGGTAGGCAGATAGGCACACCTAACTAAGATATCCAGTCGCTAAACGGTCCTGAACCCTGGCTCACCTCTGGCGCTTCATTCTAATCAATATAATCTTTATGACTACTCTTGGATTTCAGGATTAGCTTCACCTGTAACTAACTACCTATGTATGTAAACAAATCTTGGAAGTCGTATTTGACTAGCTTCTAAGCGACGTGATGCTTTGAAACTTTGCAAGTACATATATGTAATTCGGATGACAATACATTAATTTGGTACCATGGATGGAGCCGGAAGGTGGCGTAACGAAACGACGTAATCCTATCGAGTTTGGGCTTGTTTGATTTGTCTTCCCAAGTACTCTGGTCCTAGATGATGTCCAGGATCCTGATGATGGAGCCGGTAGGTGGCCACAGGAACTCTGTAACGAAATTTGGTTGGCACAAGTGTGTGTTACTGACAAAAGTGTGTTTTTTTGTTTTTTTATAAACTACACGGATTTTTTATTTACTATATTTCTGCAAATTAAATAATATTCCGGCACCGTGTTAAGTACTGGGCCAAAGGTATCCTGTAGAAAACAAGTATTCCTATACTGTATTTTACATACTGAAAATATTTTATTTATGTATCTTTGTCTCGCCTGTCCAGTCCGCATTCGACCCCTTCAGAACTAAAATAAATCTGGTTCAGCGACCCTTTTAACATATAATATGAACGTACTTTTCGCAGAGCTTATTTTTAACTAAGTACCTATAACAATGCGGTACAATACCGTGGGAGAATGTTTCAAAAGAAAATATATATAAAATCAGATAAATGTAAATTAAAAACGACTTTTTATTTTGTTAAAGCCTTCTATTATGTACTAGGTAATAGATCACCAGCTACAGATAGCCTGTCCCTTTACAAAACAATCTTTGTAAGAAAATAAGATATTAGTAAATTATATAATTTGACATAATTATGTGTAAACAAATATCCTGAAGGCCTGATTATACAGTTTACATCTAAAAAGTTTTTTTCTAAATATTACCTAATCAAAGCATTTGACGTCATTTCAAGAAGAAAATACTGAAATTGAACGAGGCGATTTGACCTTTAAATATCTTATCGTGAAATAACCATTATTTATTAAATAAAGGAATTTGAATGCAGTTTTGTAACTACATACTTACAAGTAGAAATAAAAGTATGAAAAGCATAGTTTGTATGTATGTACCTAAGTGTATACAATGTAAGTACAATAGAAGGGGTACATAAATGGCTGAAAGAATAAGTAGATAAACCTTTTATTATCTTCGAGTGGCTGAAATCCTGAAACTAATTGTTATTCTATTCAGAAGTTACCTAGCCAGATAATTTTTATGTCTCTGAAATTATGATTATCTTGTATACAAACGACTAGTGACTTGCCCCGACTTCACCTCGGGTAACAATTATATATATATATACAAAATATATATAATATAGACTTTCCGCCCACGGCTCTGTCGTGGATATATTCGAACAAATTAAAATATAGCCTATGTCACTCAGGGATATCGTAGCTATCTATTAGTGAAATAATTTTTAGAATCGGTTCAGTAGTTTTTGAGTTTATTCATTACAAACAAAAATACAAATTATAAAATTTTACCTCTTTATATAGTATAGATAAAACATACCAATATGTAACTCAGTGAATTATCACTCTATATTAATATATCATTCTATTGGTGAAATATTTTTTTAAATAGATCCAGTAGTTTTTGAGTAATTCTCTTTATAACAATAATATAGTATATACATTGGTGTATACATTTAGAATTTTACATAGTTACCCCGAATCGAACATCTCACTATAACCAAACAATGTTGTCATTTAAAGTCCTATTATTATGCACTCTTATTTTGTCAAGGACTCCCATAGCCATTCTGCCAAGTGGATGTAGTGCTATCTATAAAATAATATCTTGTCTCCAAGCTTAGAACTAAGTAAAGATCTGGTGCATTGTTGAATCTCACTACTTGTAAGAGGAGTAATACCTACGTATCGCAGCTCGGTGGTGGTATAAGAACAAGGGATGTTTGGCCCAACGCGATGCAGCAGGCGTTCTTGAGCGCATCTGGCGCGCGGCGGGGAACTATACAACGTGAAAGGGGAAGGCGATCGAGGGGCTACGCGGGCAGGGGGGGCTAAATTTAGTTGTACAGTGTACTCGCCACGTGCGGCACTCCGACATATTCCCCCCGTCCTTCCGTCAGTCCGCGCTAGACCGTCGGCGCGAACGCAACTTTGTAAAATATTAACGCACCCGGTCGGCGCGTGTCCTGAAGTTGTGCGGTGATTTTTCGCGACGGAGTCCGTTCAAGGAATGCTGATGGCGGAGGCGGAGGGCCTACTGGCTCTGGGTGCTTTGCCTGCACAGAAAGACACTACTTGGACAAAACTATTCGTGGGGGGTCTACCTTACCACACCACTGACAAAAGCCTGAGGGATCATTTCGCGGTATACGGAGACATCGAGGAAGCAGTCGTCATTACAGACAGGCAGACCAGCAAAAGTAGAGGATATGGATTTGTGAGTAAATTTAAAATTGTTTAAATTTGAATTTTGCTTTCAAGGCTTGAAAAAAATACAGAAAAAACTGAAAGAACACGTGTGAAACAGCTAGAAAAGTGTAGGCAACTAAACCACATAATAATAATATGATATTTTTAATTTCACACTGTATAGAATAGAACTAAGAAAATATTTTTACAGCAGTTTTTAAAACTTTTCATGAAAGTGATTTATACACACCTACCTACTTTATTTGAACTTGGTAGACAAAATAATAAATGTAATATTTAACGAATGTTTATTCAGTTGCAAAAACATAAATTCAGTTCAGCCTACGTGTCGCTGAAACTTGTTAGCGCTATCGGTATCGCACGGTGGCAGCAGCGTTATCGCCGATTATTATGCGCACGCGGCTGTAAACCGGGTCCTATAAACCGACTACACAGTGGAAAGCGGGTAATAAATGTTATATGTTTTTAGTAAGCAAGATTTTCATATTTTTTTTTCAAAGTTAATCGAGGGCAACCTTATAGTCAAATATATGCTGGACAAAGGCAGTTAACTTAATAAGAGATTTAAGAAAATGGTGGATGCAAGGTAGAGGTCCAAAGTTTTGCCATATCCCACTAAAGTAGTTTGTAATGTAGATTTTCAATAATTTTCCAATTGAAAATATACATGATATTATTAAAATAGGTACAAGTAACAAGTGTTGACAATAGAAAGCCGTTTATTTGAAAAAAATAAAAGGTTATGTTATCAACTTTAATCAAAATAAAAAAACCCATACTGATCGTTCTTAATGTTACAAATGTACACCATGTAAAAATTGGATTCTTTTCATAGAAATCCACTCACTGAAAAGATTGAAAAAATCATTTCGATGCACACTGAATATAAAGCACAGATTTTCTTCTCCTTTACGCGCTTACGATGCCACACTTTCTGAAAATATTAGCATGGTTTCAGTTGCAGACTTCAAGTAGAATAAAATTAGAGCTCTCTAGAGTTGTCAGATTTTTTTTCTCGGCAACCCAGCTCTACCCCATAAGAGGCAGCAACAGGCTCGCAAACTGGTCTATCTAAATGGGGACGTTGTCACCGGTGTTTCTGGTCACGCTTACATTATCCATTGAAAGCCAATAAGAAGTTTTGTTGTGTAAAAAGACATACGGTCATAAATATGCCAACGCATTTGTGTTGGGTGCCTGTGTTGTCAAACGTAATACGACACATCGATTTCCATTTTAAACAATCTGAGAATCATGGGAAGTTTTTTTTGCGAATAAACAATTTTCTTATCGGATTACCTACAAACTGCGACTATTTCATACCAATACGATTGAATACTGTAAAAATGTAATAGGTAGGAGTTGATAGCCTAAGTTGGTGAGCACGTAGGGCACGTAAAGCCCTTCTTTTAAAAATAACAGATATTTACGTCTGTTAAAGAAGTGACACGTCTAGGTCCAGTTCTGCTCAATATTTAGTTGTCCACTGGCAAAAAGTGGACTGTTTTACTGTTTACTTTTACTGTTCTCTGGCTACACCGCAAGGTATATAAAGGCCGTGAAGATGTGTGTGTAATAGATATAATTTGTTAGGTAAAACTTCAAGGGTTTTTATGAGGAACATTTATTTATTTTGCTAAATGAAGAAGATTAGTCTTAGAGTATATATAAGCAAGCATTAGTTAGTCTTCTTGTCCTCGTTGCGTCAGTTTTTCTATTTATGACATTTGTCACGTGATCCCATAAAAGGCAAATTCTCTAGGGATCACGTGACACATGTCATAAATAGAAAAACGGACACTAAATTTTGTCTTCGCAGTCATGCCTGCGAGGCTGGGGCCGGTAAGGTATAAATAAAAAAAAAGTTTCAGGATTTTGCAATTTACAGTGTTTATTATAATGAAAAAAAAAGGACTGATAATACGAAGGAATAAAAAAAAAGCCATTATTCTTCTTTCGATCTCACAATAACATAAATATGTGGATACCTACAACTGTTTAAATAATTGCACTTGTATGTAGCTAAGTACACAATGAATTAAATTATAGATTTTTGTACAGTGTTTTATGACTTTAATACACTTACTTAAAACCCCTCCCCCGCTCCGATTTTTTCATGTTTTTCGCATTATTACATTATGACATAACTTCTTCTTCTTCTTTTTTATTATGGCTCCACCAATGTTCATCGGTGATTTGCCAATGTCAAGTATTATAGCCTTTATAGTGTATATAGCCGGTAAATCGATATTTAAGATAATCCCGCCGACCGTGATATGTCTTATTAATCACTGATTAATCACAACCATCACAGCGCGAACAGGATTAAACTGGATTCCACATCACGCCACGACGAAAACGCGTGCGTATGTCGCCATGACCGGAATACATACAATATAACCATGTTTTTCAGGAACTTTCCAAAAAATATGTCAGCAAATATATAATATGCCATAATTAAAAATGTTTAAACCTACATAAACATTTCTGAAGAATAATAACTGTAAATTATTATCTGAAAATATTTAAAAAAAAATTGGATGCATGACGATAACTTTGAAATTATCTGTGTGTTTCGGTGGAAGATGGATGGTGAAAAACACAGGGCGAATTTAATTTTTCAACAAAATCGGTTTTCTTATAAATGCGAATCTAAAGCTTTCTAAAGACTGTTCTCCGACATTTTTTCACTATGTTTCTAGCATGGTCAAAGTGATACCTACTTTTAAAAATATCATTCATCCATACATATTTTATAACCGCATACTCACAAGCTTTTGTGCCAATCGAATAGAAATACATACAATATAACCATGTTTTTCAGGAACTTTCCAAAAAATATGTCAGCAAATATATAATATGCCATAATTAAAAATGTTTAAACCTACATAAACATTTCTGAAGAATAGGTATTTGTGATATCATAAATAACTAACAGGCATAATAAATAATTCAATAATGTAAGCTTTCTTAGAAATAGGATCAGCAATGAGATAGCAATTGAATGAATAACAAAAATACAACTTTTAATTTTTATATTAATATTCGCTTCGTTCGTGTATTTTTTTAAATTATGAAATATAAATTTAAGCTGAACAAATTCCGGCCCTCCAACTATCTCTGTGCAAAAAAGTCATGCCAATCCGTTGCTCTGTTGTGACGTGAAAGAAGGTCAAACAAACACATTTCACATTTATATTAGTTAGGATTAGGATGTTTAGAAATTACCATATCTATAAAAACAAAAAATTATCCCACCAAAAACATAAATGTGAAAGAAAGCCAAGTTCGTAGCAAAAAAACTTCCAAGATAATTTCTCGGATAACGGCTTCGCTAATAAAGGAAGTGAGATCTAACTTGTTACCAAGTACTTTCGAAGTTCCTTAAATCATAGCTCCTTTTTTTTTTTCTTTTTTTTTTCTTCACGGGTTGCCTTACAGCTCCCGAAACCGTGTTACGGTTCCAGGGTACCCAGCGGAAGACCTAGTCTCCCTCGTTTAGCCGATGGTATTTGTGAGGCTATATCTAACGAGTGGCTAGTTCTGTTGAGATTATATTTAGATGGAAAAGCCTCTAAGTGTGGTTTGTCGGATTATGTACATAGTTTTTAATTAAAAAACCCATTGGTACATGGCCGGGGTCCGGGATCGAACTCGGGGTTTGCCTAGTTTATACCAGACGTCTTAACCACTCGGCCACAGACGCACGCATAGCTCCTATCATGTATAAAGTTCTTCAGTTGATTTAAAAGAAAAATTGTTATGTTATTTGCTACTCAATAGTGCGACTTGGCATCTTATACGTATAAGTCAAATAACCTAATGAGTATGTGAGACAAAAATAGCGATTTTCGGAATGGTATGAGGGTTCTCTATTAAAATCAGATATTTGGTAATTAGAAGAGATATGCAAAATTGCAAGTGTGTAGGTCGAATAGATTTTTAGTAATATGGGAGGGTTAGTAATACGGCCGGTGTGTCGCCATTTTGCTTTGCGAACTTGGCTGACACACTGCAGTGTGTCTAGATCTACCGCGTCGATGCACTCACTTGGGTGTTGGATGTCGAGTGTCTGGCCTTTTGTTTTTACATTTACAAGACTTTGTTTAAATCCTATATATATTGTTATCACGACAGGTAGACTATCAAATATAAAACCGGTCAAGTGCCACGCATAGAGAATATTATTTTCGGTGCCCGTTAAAATTTTCATTGAGAGCACCATAATATATCATTATGCAAGGATCAAAACTAGAATTTTGTGACAGACTGGGACGGACCTTAGGGATGGACGGACGGTCTATAATTAAACGATTTATAAAAATTCTGAATTATTATGGCAGAACGCAGAATTATACGTTGGACATGAAGATTGCGAATGTTATCATAATTTGTTCAAAATAATCTTTAATGAAACTACAATGTTGATTATAATTATATTATGTATTTCATTAATACACTAGGTTTATTTAACATTTTTTTTAAATTTACCTTTTAATTATTAAGTATTAACAAAATTTAATTTTAAGAAACTTTTATTTTTAATAAAACATAGACTATGGCTATCTGGAATAATGTAGCTTTAATATTTTCAAATCGATCCAGTAATTTTGCACGGGTACAATATCGGTTCATATAAATATTTAAAAAAGCCCGCAGACCTTTTTATAGATAATTCTTTCTACATCATTTTGTTAAATCACTGACGGATTAGACAGCATACGTCATGAAAACTCGCTGGGGCTAACTTTTTCCCCGACTTGATTCACTTATAATGTTAATACTCAGCTCCTATACATGATAGAACTATGTTTAATACTCGTAAACTTTAATCCGTTCTGTAGATTTTGCGTAAAAAGGTCACAGACATACGCGGCAGGGGACTTTGTTATAATATTAGTATTATAATAATGATATAGATGCCCAATTTACAACGTTATGTACGAAACCGAATCAAAATACTCTACAACATAACTACTAAACAAACTTTTAGTTAGGCGTGGCGCTTACCTTCAATTAATTAAAGGCAGTCTTTGGGCGGTCCGATCTCTGATCCGCCTTTGATCACATTTAATAGTATGTACTTACCTACACTATGATGTTGCATGCGCACTGAATAGTAAAAAAGAGTTGTGTCCAAAAAATACACGATTTTCCCATTCCACACCCGTTATACTTCTCGTATCGCCACGATTAACTTTGGGATAATTTCTCATATCATTATCAAAAGATATGATAATTTAATAAAAAATAATAGGTACAATAATAATTATCTTTTATCAAGAAATACAATAACCGAGTATACACTATTTTAGTGTACTCAGTTTAGCCTCAGTTTGAAAATGTTATGCAGATTCTGCTTTATTCTGTATACTGAGATTATTAGAAAGTATTCTATCTAAATAATATTAATCCCTATTAAGTACCTATTAGCTAGGTACATTTACGTGACTTCTTATCTATACTGGATATTATTGGTCTATTCTATTCATGTCAAAACAGAGCAACGAATCGATTTATCTTTCTTCACGGGTTGCCAGCAGTGTTTCTCAAAGTGAGCGATAACGCCCCCTTGTGGGCGCTGGAGGCCTAGAGGGGGCGGTAAGGGGCCCAGTAAACTAATATAGCACACTATATAAATTAAAGTAATGAATTTCATTATGATTTTTAAAATGTGGTAAAGTAAAAAAAAATTTGGGGGCGCTGTAAAATAATTGATTTTCAAAGTGGGCGGTAGACAAAATAAGTTTGAGAACCTCTGCCTTATAGTGTTACGATTCCAGGGTACCCAGCGGAAAACCAAGTCTCCCTCGTTTAGCCGATGGTATTTGTGAGGCTAAACCTAACGAGTGGCCAGTTCTGTTGAGCCATATTCCTAAAGTGTGGGTTTGTCGGATTATGTACAATTGTACGTACGTTTTTAATTTAAAAACCCATTGGTACATGTAAGTTTGAAGATGTTTATGCAAAATGCAAATGTAACGGAACCCTACATGCATTTGGTCTGTTTCTACTTTTATTTATTTTTACAACTATACTAATATTATAAAAAGGTAAAGATTGTAAGTTTGGATGTCGCCTACATCTAATCTCTCAAACTATTCTAAAAAATTTATATACATTTTATTTTGTTGGAAAATATCCACGGGCGAAGCCGGAGACGGAAAGCTAGTATTTCATAAAGTAGTTTTACTTGAATGATTCGACAATTTGCTGCCACATGTGCATTATGAACTTGGAAACTAATAATATTTTAATTTCCAATTTTCACTGCCCTGTTATTTAATATTAATTTATTACAGGAAATCGATTAAGCTACACCATATAAAATTGTATTAATTATAGTTATACAATATATATTGAATTAAATAGGTTGTATTAAACTTTGAAAGCGTTACAATATTTTTTCTGATATTTAATAACTTTTATATAATTTATAAACAGTTTTGCAGTTTAATTAAACAGTGGGTCTTTTTTTGTAAATATTCGCTTTTAAGGGCCTTGAGGCGACTTTTAGGGTTTTATGAATATCGATGCTATACCTACATTTTAATTTAACAATTTATGTCCATTTATTTTAAAAATTACAACTTCGCATTTCGGCTTGTTTTGGAAACTGCTGGATGGATTTTATGCAGTTTTCGTAAAAAAAAGGTAAAAAACTGCTTATTTGTTAATTTTTTCATGCCCTAGTTCTATGTTATCTATGTATATTGTATATTAAAAAAGGGGGGGGGGGGTGAGGGTAGGAGGGTGAAAAATAGTTTACGACCTATTCTCAGACCTACCGAATATACACAAAAAAATCATACAAATCGGTCAAGCCGTTTCGGAGAAGTTTGGTTACAAACACTGTTACAAACATTTATATATATATATATATATATATATATATATATATATATATATATATATATATAGATTTAACGCAATTTCAAATCTAACTATAGTTCCTGTAATTAGCGCATTCAAACGTCTTAAGGTACCTACTAGTACTCCGATCCTTTGTGCCTATAACCTTCCTCAACAATTGGGCTATCAAATGCAACTGAGAGTTCCAGAGATTAGCTCGTTAAAACAAACAAAGAAACTGTTCAGCTTTATTATTAGTATAAAAGATGACATAATCTTGTCATAGATGGACGAAGAAGGGTTCCGTTTTATCATCTGCTACAAAACCCTGAAAAAGAGGTGTGTGAAATAGGACATATACACAGTTTTAAAAAGCACGCACAAATAATCTCGCTATTTCGATAGCCAATGAATATTTAAATTCACATAACAGAATTGAAATTCACTTTGGCTAGTATATAAATTTTCCATAAAACGTAAACAAGGCAGTAGTAAATTGAAGAAAAAACAGCTTGTAGCAGTAGCTATGTAGGTCGGGTATTGTTTGCTTTATCGCTTTAGATCGCTTACCCATTCTGTAAAACCATTAGTTAATTTTAAATTTATATTCAATTTCGGGATATTACGAATGATTGATAAGAGATGAATCTATAAATACTTAAAGTATATTCTGTTTGAATGTTTGTTCAGAATATGCTCCGAAACGGCTGGATGGATTTTGATGAAACTTTCTGGGAGTATAGTGGGATTTAGACTTATTATAGAATCTGGTTTTTGTTTCATCTCGAGATAGTGGGATCAGGTATTGATACAAAATTATTTACGGGTGAAGCCGATCCAGAAAGCTATTTCAAATTACCTACCTAGTTATTGTATGCACGGTGAGTAGAAGATCAATAAAATATCTAAATATTTTTTAGGTTACAATAAATATAATATAAATAAAAAGTTAAAAATTTTTTGCTCGATATTAATAATTGCAATACATACAAACGTCTAAGTAGTATTTAACTATAATGCATAGGTACTCTTAAGTAAAACAACAATTAATAAAAACCGGTCAAGTGTGAGTCGGACTATTCCTGCGCCATAGTCCGACTCGTACTTGGCCGGTTTCTTACTTCTTTCAGTGAGTAAATAAAAATCAATTCATTGTCATTCGACAGTATTATGTCTGCTACGATTAATTCAGTTTAGTATACGAAGACCTTCGATTTCCTGAGGTCAATATTGCCTCATAATATTGTTTAAATTTAAATAACACTAACTTTTTTTCGCGTCTCCACCATGGTGGAATTCAAAGAGTCTATATATTATCACGCCTTGTATCAAAAGGGTAAGCAGATCAATGTAATGCCATTGCTTCGCCCGTTGAATTTTAATATCAGATGCTCTCCACAACTAGTTCAAACATTGCCATTATTTGTTGCTGCTCGGCTCCTAAAAGACATAGCGTGATGATTTACACACATAACCTTCCTCGAGAATCAATCTATATATTAGTAAAAACTGTATAAAAATCGGTCTACCACATTTATCACACCGTATGTGAAAAAAAAAACAAAAAAAAATTCGCTTTCGCTGTCGTAGCAAATGGCATTCGATTGTCTCGCTACACCTCATAACATACTTATTTTGGTTGTTTTTCATTGAATGTTTGGTACAGGCACAAAAGTTAACTGAATAATCTTTAAAAAAATTAGATGAATAATAAAAAAACGTATGTACATAATCCGACAAACCTGCAGAACTCAACAGAACTGGCCACTCGTTAGCCTTACAAAATACCATCGGCTAAAAGAGGGAGACTTGGTCTTCCGCTGGGTACCCTGGGACAGTTAACACGGTTTCGGGAGCTATAAGGCAACCCGAGAAGAAAAAGAAATGAGACGGTAGACAGCTACGAGAAGACTTATATTTATATATCCTACTATATATTTTATTTTTATACATTTTATGCGAAAGTTTCATTTGAATAAAAATAAAACATATTTGATGTTTTAAGTAGAATGGGAAGGATTGCTTTTTGTTTCATTACCACACAGGTGGAAACATAGGCAAAAGTTTATAAAATTAAGTTAGAAATTGCTCTTATAAAAATCTATGCATCAAACCTCGAATCGTGTACAATCGAGGTGACTTCAGGCGACCTCCGGCCTCGCATACATTACAATTGTTAATGTTAGCGTCACTTCACAATGCTCTATCTATCAACTAATCTTATTTTGTTGAAATATAAATCGAAGGATTCTTAAAGACATGCTAATGCCTTTTCTATAGGAATCTAATGCACAATAATGCATCTAAAAATTATTAACATATCTATTTTTCAAAATGATGTGCATCTCTGCATTATGAAGGCATTTTGACCCCTTAAAACCTAGGTTAATTTCACGTGACGTAAAATTAAACTATTCAATATTTATTTTATTTATTATGATTGATTTGTGCGATCTCTAATAATTCTGTTATTGAAAAATGATTAGGTTTAGGTGTCCATTGAAAACGTTGGTTTTCAGGAAACCTTAAATAAATGATTATCGTCAATATATAAAGTTAAAATTAATAAATAAGTATCCCATTTTAATTTAAGCTTTTAGTCAAATCGCAGCTCAAAGTCACTGACTCAATAGCACATAATTGTGGCGTAAGAATCTAGAAATTTATTGGAAATCTAGAATATGTACTTACATAGATACTATATGGAATTATTTTATTAAACATATAAAAATGTATTGATCGATGTAAATATTAAAAGTACACACAATCTCCGAGCTTGTATGAAAGGTATGATAAATAAAAAAGAAGCTAAAGAAGTATGTCAGGATCGTAACAAATGGCATTCGATTGTCTCTGCCTACCCCTTTTAAAAATAAGAAAAGGCGTGCTGATAGATAGATGGAATTATTAAGTTTCCCTGTTTTTCCACATCACTTCTTCGCCTTATTTAAAAGGGTGCAGTTCTTCAGACGTAAGTCTTAGCACTATTAATAATTTGTAAAATGAATATAAATAAATTCAAATGTAAAGTAGTGATATCATTGTTAATACCTTTTCTAAGAACAACACTGTATGTATTCTCCGATACGCATAATAACGGCTGAATTAATTTATATAAAACTTTCAGTGATTGTCTACGTTATTATTATTTTAGTCGATAGTCTTGGACTTGAAACCAAGAGGTCCCAGGTTCTATTCCCACTCGTGCCAAAAATGCTAAGCACCAATTTTATTTATGAATAGGTGATTTAATCGAATCCTCGTTCGCGTCCGCACTTTTTCTAAATAATAACAGATATAGATGTAAATTTTCGATTAAGTGCAGCAAAAGGCTTGATTGACACTGTTCTGTTCAATATGGTAAACTGGTAAAAGTAGACACTGTTACCGGTGTCTTTGCGGCCACACTGCAAGGTAAAAAAAACCATGAAGGTGAACTTATGTAAGATTCCCTTATTACAAAAGTTGTCACAGATTTAGTTACCAAACATCCTTCCGACTTATAAAGTCCTTTTGCTTTGTTTTAATCATTTATGAAAATTGTTTTGTTATTTGGCAGGTGATAATGGGTGATCGAGCGGCTGCAGAGCGAGCTTGCAAGGATCCCAACCCCATCATAGATGGACGGAAAGCCAACGTAAACCTCGCTATTTTAGGAGCTAAACCAAGAGGAAATCTTGCACCAGGTAAGTTTAGATAAAAATTAAAATTGTATAGCCCTACGGACCTTCAAATAGTAGGTACCTTTGATAGTAGTGAAACTAAGTTGTCCCAAAATCACCAAAAAAGGAAACAGGAAGGGAAAAAGAAAGGTTCAGTAAATAATTTAAAAAAGTTATTTCTGCATATAATACTTGGGCACTTTTTATTAACTCTAGGTTACCACAAAACTGGGCTTAACAAAGTGTTTATAGCTAAACTATGTATTATCACTCTTTTACAAATCTGTCATTCAATATGAAAGACTAAGACAGAACTATGTTTAAATTAAACACTTGTTGAACATGGTTTTTTGATAAGGGAGAAATTATTTAAAGAGAGAGAGAACTTTTAAACTATTCAGAATTCAGATACCCAAGGGGCAAAAATTGCGGCTTATATATTTTCAGTTTCGAAGTTTGGGAACTACATTCTCCATATTATTGATATATCAGAATCAACCCTGCCTGACTATACTCATTTTGAAATATTTTGCGGAAAAAAATTTAAAATTTAGTGCACAAGGAATAATAAACTCTCAACAACTTCAAAATCAGCTGTTTAGATCAATGACATTTTTCCAACGACCACATGATTCATTTTTTGCTGTAACATATAGAATTACGATCCTTACAATTTTTTTGGTGGGACAAAAAAACTCCGCTGCGTGTGTCGTATCAGCGGGGGCCAAAACATGTGGTTTGCAGCCATAGCTTTCCTAAACTATAGATAACAAATTGTAATCTTGAATAACTATTACCATATGATTGATATGACGTAGCATTGCAAATAACCTCTTTTTAAATTAATTTTTGGCTATTTAATAATTACATTTTTTACATTTTACATTAAGATTTTTTAACATTTCTGATAATTCTAATGTTAAATTTCGTTTGTCCAAAACATGCTCTGAAACAACTGAATTATTTTTTAGGAAACTTCCAAAACTCATAGTGGATATTTGTATTTTACTAGCTTTCCGCCCCGGCTTTGCCTGTGGATTGCTTGGTTGGCGTTTATATGGTTACTAATCCGCTCCTTTAGGTTGTAGGTTGTGATGTTATATAGTCTATAGATGTGCTTCCTTCCTCAGCAAACAGGCTATAAATCGGATTGGAGTTGACATTATTGGTTACTGCTCCGCTTCCAAAAGACGTACCGTGATGTTTCATATGCCTAAATACTCCGCGTGAATCAATCTATCTAATCGCACAAACAGTAACAAAATCGGTTTGGCAGTTTTTGAGTGTATAATGCACAAACAGACAGACAAATATACTAACATTTTTATATATAATATTTGCAATGTAAAGACAAGCTTTGTATCTCGAATGTTTGTAAAATTTATGAAATTTCTTCTTTAGGGTACCTAATGATAATTTAATTTCATAAATGTCTATTTATTTATGGATTAAAAAAATATTTTATACGCAGCGTTATCTTTAAGCACGTGGAATTAGGAATCATTTATTGATATCTGATTCGATACGGGCCTACTAACCTTCATATTTTATGTTTGTATCTACTCGCTTATCAGATAATATTATTGAGGTGAATTAAGAACTTTTTTGTTTTTGTTTAGTAATTTGCGTTTATTTTTAATTAATTACATAGTAGCCTTCTTGGCACCTTACTGCAGGACAGTGATTTCGATTAGAGAGGTTTCCTTTTTCTTCATAATTCATATTATTATATTTTATTAAAATATTAATTAATGAATTTTGTTTAAATAAAAAAAAAAGAAATTTCAATAATATATGTATAAGTATAGTTATATACAGATATAAATGTATCTACATTGACAAACTGGGTGATATGTATTTGTATTTTTAGATTTATTTTTTATTGTATAATTTTTTTTATTATTCATCGTAAAATATTAATTAAAAAGTGTTAAAAATACCACTTTATATTAGACTTGATGAAAACTTTTATTTTTTTATTTAATAAAATAATCTCAACAGAACATGACACTGAGGGGAACATTAGTTAAAGGGTAGGGGCAGGTAATACTATCCCGACTCCCGGTAGCCATTTTATATTTTACAGAGAATGAGAAATTTAACAATACATTGCAAAAAATTACTCAAATTACAATTATTTTACCTAGGTCTTTTCAAAATGCAACACGCAATTCTTCTTTTTTTCTTCTTAGTCGTGGTGCTCTTGACAGAAAAGTCGTGGTCAGTCTTGGCAGTCCACAGCGCGACGCACCTTGTATAGACTGGCCATGGTTAACTTTCTTGGGAAAAATAGTGCAGTGGTTTCCCCTTTCCTTCTGCACCAGACATTTTGAGACTATTTAGGTCTTCAGGCTCGCTGTAGCCTCTTCCAGCCATTTGCTTAGCTTAGGTGTATGGTTATACCGCCATTGCTCGGTCGCCAGAGCCTCGTTTGTTATCTAGCAGTAGGTACCAAGCGTGCAGGTGAGGATGACATTTGGGGTCGGATAGATTTTATTCCGTTCTCCCCCTTACCCCCCTAAACTTGCTTTACAGCCTTACAAATAATAGTAGTGCTACAAAATTGTATCTAATATGTAGAACTAACCTATCTTTAAATTAACAAAAAAATTACAAAAAAAATATTAAATATATATTTTATGTTATTTTTAATGTTTAGAGATTAGATTTAAGGTTTTTATATTGTTATGTGTATATTTGATAAATTAATAAAGTTACATCTTGCAAAAAAAAAAAAATTAAACTACGAAGGCCCTAGAGCTTTTATCTACGAATACGGACAGTTGTATTTGTATACCACTAATCTAGTATCTAATTAACAAATAATAACAAAAGTAATTGTAATAGAAAGGTGTATAACAGGCCTGGCGTGATTACACGGTGCCGGGTATAGGGTATAATATATATCCTGTGCCTCCCCACCGGAAGTGTCTAAACGCTCGGAAACGGAAGTGGCGGTGGTCCTTCATAAAGTCGCGGGTTGCTAATTGATTGTGCCTTGCACGATATAACACCTCCATAGGGAAAGGAAATTGTAAAAACAACTGTTGATTTTCAGGAAAATTAAGGGGAACGTCTTACTGAAATGGCCAATAGGTCGTACTCGAAATTTTATGAAATAAATCAAAGGAAATATTGACAAATCTATATAAATAAAAATTAAATGATGTTCGTTGGTAAGCACACTTGACAATGGCTAGATAAAAGTTAGTAATAGGTAGTCTGAATAAGAGTTTTAGGAAAAGAAAATTTCAATAATTCGCCTGGAAAATTGGAAGTTTCGGGAAAAACTGAAAGTGATTTTTTTCTATGGGGTTTTTGTATAAACTTGAGACCATAATAAGGGATGAAAATGGGCTCCATGGGCGAATGCGGGGCGGAAAGTTAGTGAACAATAAAAATGTGGGCAACACTTGCTAGATGCATAAATATAAGCACAAATCAATATTGTTTATTATTCGTCTTCCCTGACAATATTTCGTTTGATTTGATTTATTTTCGAGTACAAAAATAGAAAAAAACCGTTAAACGGACTGAAATACATATTGACAGTTTCTGTATGGGTTGTTTTTGTCTTGTTTTTTTTTTATATAGCAGAAAGTAATATCTTCCTTCCGTTTATTAGCATTTATCTGTTATCTAGTATACTTAGTTCTCTCTTTGCTTGCATTTTTTTCTTAAACTAGCATCGTCTTTTCTTCCTTTATTCATTCTTAATTTGCATGATTTTTTTTCTTTAATTAGTTTCTTCTTCTTCTATAGTTTGAATTTTATTCATCAATAAATCAATACAACGCGTAAGGTTATAATATGTTAGTTTGTTTATTTGGCACGACACTTGGCAAACGTATGAAAATAATTTGGCTTAATAATTGTTTTGCCGACTGAGTCTAGCGGTTCTCAAAGTTTAGTCTAGGGTTCAAACCCGGACATGGACATTTTTTATTAATTTTATTTAATTTCTGACAGTTTTCACATTCCTTTCCTTGAAGGATTTAATTACGAGACTGAGTCTGGCAGTAAAAATACTCGAGTGTAACTTTTTTTTGGAACTGTAGGTTTCATCAGAACTTGGTAGAAAGTTTGATCAAGATGTCTGGAATGAATAAAATTTTGAGAGATTTATAATAATTTCTTTTTAAATTAAAGTTTTTTCTGTATATGAAAATTAAGTGTGACCTTTTTTTAAGACTCTTCAGGTAATTGGGGAAATAAATTTTGAACGAGCGGAATTTTTTAATACCTTACACTCACAATCGAAATTTTAAACTAAATTACATTGGATCTCAATTTGGCCGGTTCTACATTATGTTTTCCTATATGCTATGTCGCAGGCGCACATCATACGCGAATACAATGAAAGTCATTGTAAATATTGCAGTTTCATTGTCACATTGTTTACCTCGTGTCCGTTAAAAAAATATGTCAATTTTTACGAAATTGCTAGTGTATTTCTGTATCAAAATGAGTAATACATATTAATACTTAGGTTTTTTTAAATCAATGATTGGTAGCGATATGGCCCAGGTTGGGAATGGAACCAGGTGGATCAAATTGCATCACCATCACACTTTAACTTAAAATAATATGCACGGCGCACGCAAAATTGTGCATATTATCTCATTGTTATTTCCAAAAGCGAATGACTGGCACAGTTTTGACAAAATTGTGTGAATAGTGTATTGTGAGATTTGTGAATATAATTTGAATAGAAGTTGACATTGTAGCGAACGTTACGGACCTTTTTATTGTCGAGGTCGGAGCAGTATTGTTCCGGGCAGCATGTAAGCAAAATACACAAACTGACTTTTGAAAGCAATCTCTGATTTGTCCAAGTTAAATAATAATTGTCAAAACCATAAATGGTCAAAATACGTGAAAATATATGGTTTTGACACTATAGAGGATTCCACATCCGGTCATGGCGGCGAACGCTTGCGTTTTCATCATGGCGTGATGTGGAATCCAGTGGTTGTGATTAGTTGACGACTAATAGAACATATATCCCGTATTTTGAGGATATATTCACGCTACAACCACAGCTACGACCCCAAAGGAGCGGAGCAATAACCATAAACCATAGTTTAACTATATATCTCTCATAAACTTTGACTAGTTAGATTTCAGAAATTGGGCGTTAGATATCGCTATTAAAAACAAATCAGAGATCGAATTTCAAAATGAAGTCAGTAGATTTTGCTTATATGCTTCCAGGCGATGCGTCTGCGCAGAGCCGGAATAAAGGGAACGGCGGGGGGAAGGGGGTATTTAAAAAGGGGGAAAGGTGGGGATTCGGTGCACAATGGGTGCGAGCGGGCATGACGAACTGCCACCTGGCCGTGCGGTACCATATGCTCATATGCCCCCGTTTACAATGCATTCTCCGTTACGAGCTAGTATTAGTTTACACATTGTCCACGGATCGGTGACAACCCTAATAATAATGTACCGAGTCTTCCTTGATAATTTCAATTTTATCTTTCCTTCTCAATCGAAGTGCAGATGGAAATAGTATTTGTTAGGGTTACCTCTGCTTTTATGCAATATATTTCGTATATAATTTTGTGGCTTCCCTAACGTTTTGCAATACATAGTAGTTTGCTAGCCTATCATTAATCAATTGACGGCATAAGTACAACCTAAATATTTAAAATTCAATTTTAACACAATTTTAAGTGTTGATTTTTTTTAGAGCAAGTCAATTGGCAATAGCTAAATATATTAATGTCGAACACAGATTACGTTAACTGCGTACATATAAATTTTATACTATTGTTTGTGTTAAACAGAGTACACGATGAAAATACATCTCGATGTCGGAGCATCGTGCGTACAAACCACGAAACCCAAACATGCACTGTTCCTGGAATTTATGTCTTTCGTCCTATATTACAAAGGTTCATACGCTCACGCCTCAATCCTAATGGTGTACACAGAATTTTCATACCTTCACGCCTGTTTCCCAAAGGGGTATACAGAGAGTATAGAGCGCCATTTCTCTCGATCTTTACATACTTCTCTTTCTTCATTTACATCGTTTCATACATGCACGTCTATTTTTATTAGGTACTACGTATTTGACCTTTTTTAATGAATAATGAACTTAATGTAACAATGAAAAAAAAGTTTTGTAGATTTTTATATCTAACGGCTTTGCATTGCAGAGTTTCTTGCTCTAGACTACCCAGCGGAAGAAGTAGAAGAAGCCATCATTAGGATTCACAAATAAATAATTTTGTAACAAACCCGAATTATCAAAAGCTCATATTTTAACATTCAAACAAAGTTTTGCAATTCCATTGGATTCTAGGAAATATTTTACAACATGCGCGTGCGCACTTAGCACCGTCAATGAACGAACAAACCGAGTCTGCTTAACCAGATTAATGCGTGTTTATTTTGGCGCGAACATCTATGCACATACGATGAAGACAGACACGTCTTTATATAAAACCACGAATGGGAAACTTTAAAAATTTCAGACAAAATAGGACGCATGCTCAGATCGTCGATATTTTCTGCATCTAAAGGTCTCCTGATCTCCTTCAAGATGAAAAGGAATTTAAACCGAAACAAAAATCATAATAATATTTGCATAAATCCTGGTACTTTGATAAAGATAAATAAAAAGTTGTTCTGAATGGATTTTTATGTTAAAAAAACTGGAGATAATACTGCGTCTGCGCATGGTAACCGCTAAACAAATCGCGACCCCTCGGGACGTAAAAAAATAACGGTAACGACGTTGTCGAGGTTACAAACATGTACATCGGGAATATAAACGGTAGAAGCTAACTGGACTATTTTTAAACGACCGACATTTAATTTTGTATATCATTGTTCCGTTACGATTTTCATGAAAAAGAAAACTGAATATGACTAAAAGATTAATTTATTATTATAAGGACCATTTTGAAGGTCATTCATAGATTATTGACTGTCGATTTGAATAAACGAAAGTTTTGAAGGAATAAAAATAAAATTAGACAAAAATATAAAACTTTATTATATTATGATATTACATAAATTCAAGATATTGCAACTTATTTTTTCAATAGTATCCCTAAAAGTGCCCAGATTCATAGACTAGCAGACTTAAAAATATCGGCCAAGTGTGAGTCGAACTCTTATTATTAATTTAGTTATTACTAGTTAGACAAGTATGTAATATTGCAATTATTGCCATTACTTAAGATCAAGCAAAAAACGCCATAAAACACGTTTCTTGTATGAGAACCCCCTTTCATTTTAACTTTATTTTATTTTTTATTATTTGTTGTTATAGCGCTCATAGTAATACACACTCTGTGATAATTTCAAGTGTCTACCTATTACGGTTCAAAATATACAGCTCTGTGACAGACAGCGGAGCCTTTGTAATAAGGTTTCCGTTGGCACCCTTTGTCTACAGAACCCTAAATATGAAGTTCCATTAAATATTTTTATGACTAGGGAATACTGGTGATAGACAGAACTCAAATTGAAGTTATTTTAATCCTTTTCAATCAAATCCGGTTGCATTTTTATTTTAATATCTTTTTGAAAGCTGTTATGCCAACGGCACCTATGCAAATTGAAATTAAGCTGACAGAATTGCCAACTTCTTAGAGTATGTTTTCTGAGGGTGAAAAAATCCCACCCTATTTTTTTAATAAACGAGTTGCAACTTGCAACTTAATCTGTTTTAGAGTTATCCCTTTCAAACTTATTTATTTTGGCATTGGATCAGACAGACAAAACATTTTATATAGAACTTTCTTTATTATTAAAATAGGGAGTATTTCATCCCCTCACTTATATCTCACGTATAAGCTTTAACCCTCGGATTCACCCATGTGGAAATGGAGCGAATAATGGAAGCTATCGACGATTGCTTTTTTCGGTCATTCATTGTCCTAGGTCAAGGTAATTAAAAAAAAAACATTTATAAATTTATTGTTTTCCACGTGAATCTATCCTCGGAACGTCAAAACTTCCATCCAGTATGTAGGGGAAAATTGTGCGCAGACGAACGCGGCAGGGGCTTCCTTTTATAATAGGTATATAGCAGTGGCGAAGGGTGAATATTTTCAGAATGGAAGCCGTAAAATAGCTCACTTAACTAATGCTACAAGATCCAAAATTTTCTTTTATAATCCAAAATGCACCAATGACCAATGACATAGTAATTTATTGTAAAGGGTTTTAAAATACCTAAAATCTTTTTTATTTAAGTTGTCTCTTGTATTAAAAACTATAATTCCAAAATATAACAAAAACGCAACTAACTAAACTCGCTGTTTAGCAGACATCATTCCTACCGGTTACATTAGACTCTCATAACCCGGAATTCATCGGCTTATTTGTGGGTGCAAAAACGAGAGGAAACGTGCGCGGATATCAATACAAATGAAAGAGACAGTTGCTTAGTACGAAGTAAGATAGTATGGCCGAGCAAGCCAGTATTGTATCGGCTTATGTCCTTATGTTACTAATAGATATCGGTAAAAACAATACATAGGGTACGTCTATATAGATTTACAAATTCCTAAAGGGAAGCCGAAAAGAATCGTGTTGTATAGACTCCTCGCCGCTGGTATATAGGGATGACTCATAGCTCTAATCTGCGTCGTATTTAAGTTACTGTTACGTAGTAATTATTATTTAATCTATGGTTACTGTTCAACCTGTTTCGTTAATTTAGCTTGATGGTACCATTGCTATTTGTTTATTCAGGTGTCTTTTAAGAATGTTTAATAATCGGCTTCATTTAAACCGATTCTCTGAGCTACTAATTCATATGGTAGGTATTCCAATCATTACCCATATGATTCAAACTAGGTTTTAAATTGGGTGGGAGAAAATTGTGAAATAAATACGAAGCCATAGCAAAAGCCTAGTTTAGGAAAGCCATGAAGTACTTAGAGCTATTAAATTAAATTATTTCAGTCAGCTACACAGTTGTCGATAATGAAAACATAATTAAAGTTTTATTATATGGGCATGTTGATGAAGGCCGAACCACCGCACTTGTCCAAACACAGGAATGTGTTGAATTATTGAAAACCTCGCGTTAATCGATTGACACCTGCGGCTTAACTATGTAGGTAATATGGGGCAGTAATATTTTCTTCAAAAATAAAGCGTGGTGGTGCTAGGCATTCAGACTGAGTTTTTAAAAGAAGACTAAATCTATCATCTATCATCACGCCATTTATCCCAAGAGGGGTAGGCAGAGACAATCGAATGCCATTTGTTACTATCCTGACATACCTCTTTCGCTTCTTTTATATTCATCATACCTTTCATACATGCTCGGCGATTGTGTGTACTTTTAATATTGCCTTTGATAAAAGTACACCTAGGTCGTCCTCTGCCAGCATTTCCTTTCACTTCAGCCATATAAACCTTTTTAGTAAATTTTTATCCTTCAATCTTTCAACGTGTCCAAACCAGCGTAAATTATACTTTTGTTAATTTTAGTCACAACATCATCTTTCACTCCGCATTCTTCTCTAATGACATCATTCCGGATGCAGTCAATACGCTTTATATCACACATTCTACGTAAAGACCGCATTTCCACTGCATTTATCTTACTTTCATGCTTCATATTCTGTTTTTTAAATTTTGTCTGTCTGAATTTTTGTCCAGAATAGACTCCGAAGCAGAATTAAGAACACATTTAATTATATATGGATTAAAATATATATATTACCATACTTTATATCCAAGTTGCCCAATAATAATTTAATTTGCCATTGTATTTGTGGTATCTATCATAAAACTATGAGTAATTCAATATAATAAGGCACTAAGTAGCATTGTTAGGTATGCTTTGGAATTTGTTTCAATATTTAGTAGGTACATGGATATTCTAGGACAAAATAAAATATAGCCTATATTACTCAGGGATATCGTAGCTTTCTATTCGTGAAATAATTTTTAGAATCGGTGCAGTAGTTTGAGAGAACCCTACATCCAAACTTACAAACTTTACCTCTTTATAATATTAGTATCTAATAGATAAAACAATAAGTGCACCCTATCTGATATCTATCTAGTTACTTATATTATGTAATATGTTTGAAATTCATTAGGAAAATGAGTGATGAAAGAGCAGAACGCATTGATCTAGAATCGCGCGCACGCGAGCAGGATAGAAACAGTAAGCGATTTAACTTAAGCGATAATTTTTATTTAAAACGCAATTTAAAAAAAAAATCTTATACAACATAGAAATAATTTTACAATGAAAGGATAGATAATTACCAAAAAAATATTCATGTTAATTTTTGTAATGGTACCATCTATACTATAGCCATAAAATTTAATAAATAAAGTTTTCAGAGGTGTATTTAGGATTTTTTTCTATCGAGTAAAATGTTTCTAATCACATTTTCAAAACAATAACAATATTTGTCATATCCTTAAAATCAATATATATTTTTTTCAGTTTTGTAAATAGATCAGGTTTTCTGAAAAAATTGATTAAAAATTGCATTTTGATGACTGACTCCCCTTAATTGTATTTAAATTGTTTATTTTTTGTCATACATTAGATCTTTAAAAGTCACAATGTATCTTCTATCTTTTTGATATTAGAAAATTTACGATTTTTTTACTTTAATATCTAGTTTGGCTGGTATCAGAATATTTTTAAAAAGATCGTAATATAATTGTTTAGTGTAAACTAAACCTAAGTCCATAGCTTCGCGTGTGCCCTTCATCTTCGCATTATTTATGCATGTAACAAACGCCCCTCTGAACAAGTAGGGTCACCAACTTTCTAGAAAAGTTTCAAAGTTTTTCGAATTTACTGTCAAGTGTTCTTAGTTGCCTACCCCTGTACCAAAATACACACAAGAAATTGGCGCATCTGTCTGATAGTCTTCGGATATCGGCATCAGGAATGCAGATGAGTTTTCAAAAATATATAACGAAATCAAAGGAAATCCAAACCATTTTTATATCGTAGCAATGGCATTCGATTTTCACTGCCTACCGTTCCTGGGATAAAAGGCGTGGTGAAAGATATTTTTTTGTAATACATTATTATTTTGCATTCCGTATTTCATCAATTTTTTTCGTCTTTTTAAAGTTACAGTATAATTTTTTATTTTTTACAAGTATTTGGCCACTCTATTCATGAGTTCGATTTTCTTGCACCCTAGCTACAATTTTGGCTATAGGATTTAGCCGATGAATGCATCCGTGGTTACGCGCGCATCACGATCGATAAACATACTCCTGACCCCCTGTTCCTCTCCCTAATTACGTTCCCTCTTCCCTATTTTTTTGTTAAATATCGATCGGCTATTTCGCGTTTCGTAATATAATGGGGTGACATCGTATGGGGTCATTTTGACTAGAAATAGTACGCCGTGGATCTAATATAATAATATTTTGAAAGTATTTCATAATTTCTAGTGGATTCTTGAATATTTTATGAATCGAACGGAATTTGGAATCTCGGGTTCTACGAGGAAATTTGGATGATAATTTTATTGGATTTTAGGTTTCTTACTTTTAATCATGGAAAAAGGGTGTAGCAGATTACCTGTCGCTATTTTTGTTCTTAACTTTGTCAATTTTAAAATGAAAAGGGTTCAAGCGTTTCAATTATCTTTCCATCAAGTGCAGTGCAGCAATTACTATTTAACGAACTTATAAAAGTTTATCTAATTATGTATGTATCGATTTCTAATTTCTTTTTTGTTCCAAAAGTTAACAATTTTTCAGTACTTTTCAGACGCCCTCATTGATAGTGGCAATACAATGCCACAATTTCAGTGAATACAAGAACCAATTGTGCACTTTGAAATTAATAAAGATAACACTACATACGTATCTCTAATCAATTAAATAGATATCAAGCATTGATAATTAAATTGAAATTTATGAAATCGTCATCGTGTGATATTCGTATACCTACTTACGTAACTATTTGAAGGATATATGCAAGATGCGACTCTGCTGTGACTAGCTTGGTTCTATTTGGCTAATGAAATAATAATATAGCAATTTTAGTCCTCTGGAAGTGTCCCTGCTTCTGGACTACCCAAATGAGCGTCCTGGATTCAAAATTTTTATTTACGTAGAAATGGAGCAAAGATTGCCTTTCTATGACTAAATTTGATTTTTATTTCAAAATAAATCCGGTTACAAATCTCGGTTCAAGTTTAATAGCGAAATCAGTCGCATCCGCAACTATAATCTCAGGGCCTTGTGCATTAAGACTTACCTACAACTAGGTTCCGCATAGAGATTAACGAAATTGTGAACAGAATTGCAATCGTATATATATTTCGTTTATCCTACAACCTATATGTCAGTCAGTTGTACATAACAATGGACATATATATATGACCAATCAGCCCTGCCCTATTAGTTTCCAGGGTAGAATTTGTAGCTACCAAACCAGTCAAATATGGACAGCAATCAATATTTAAAATCCTGCGGTGGTAATTGTTCCACGGACAATGCGGTGTGGTCACGCTATAATGTTATTGGTCTCACGAATGGATAAAGTGTTTAAAATTTAAATAAACTTGTCTAAACCTACTATAATATTCCTTCATGATATGGCTGGAATTAGTACATATATAATTTCGTGGCTGATTTGCTCTACTTTTCCGACTCCTTTTACCCGAATTTTACAGGACATCGATCGATCCACGATGGATCCATTGATATTTTTATTCGCATTAGATTCAATTTTAGACATGATGATGTAGGGTTTAGAAGTGTATTTTTATTTTTTAAAGTTTTTATTTGGTTGTGAACAAAAAAAGCCTAAGCACCTAAGCGAGCATATTTTTTGACGATTGCACGGCACCCCATTTGTAGATGTCCGCGCACATGCGACTTAAAATTTCGCTAATGATTTTTCATCACGTCACATCGTAAATCGCAGTGTGCGTTAGATGAACTGAGCCTAACAAAATATGACGGGTGAAGCCGTGTGTTAGTATAGCTTTGTCTAGTATTGGTTTTGTATTTGGAATGGGTTTTTAATAAAATAATAAGAAAAAGTTGGGCGCCGAGCGGTAACGATATGAGCACACTGTTAAACTATACCTATATTAGAATCAAATCTATAAATGAAACAAAGTTCTAGGGAAAAAAACTGCAACGACTAATGTTTCCATAGAACGAGCACAGATATATTTTATAGCAAAGTCATAATGACATTCTATAACAACAGAGGTATTTTGCAGATGGGTATCTAGTAATGACAACTTTATATTATTGGTGTGACAGGAAGGGAAACATTACCATGATATACGGTTGAATACTACCTTTGTTCAATCATTTATGCTAGCGTTTTATTTTCATTTGAATGAAAATATACTTTCAACTGCCAGAACCTCGTGTTTAAGGCTGGATTTCAGAGACAGCACATGTTTTGCCTACCTATTCCGTTTTGATGTGCGAAATCTAGCACCTGGCAAAAAAGCCCTGATGGGAACAAGAGGGTTGACTCCATCTTCGATCAACGAATCTGTATCGCAATACAGCGGGGAAGTGCAACCAATAGTTTTTGCCACCATGGTGGGCCATTTTATGCAGATATGGATAATTGAACTATTTTATGGTAATAATAAAAGAAAAAATTAAAATACATGCGAAAGAAGCCGAAATTATTTCATCCATACATCCCTACTAATATTATAAATGCGAAAGTAACTGTTAGGTACGCTTTCACAGCTAAACCACTGAACAGATTTTGATGAAATTTGACACCCAAATAGGCTATCTTTTTAAAATCAACAATATATACCTAATAGGACATGAAAGTTAGTATGGGCCGAACGGGTGAAGACGGGGCGAACAGCTAGTTTTAAATAATTACGACAAGTACAACTACTGAGACCAAAGTGTAACATGACATGACCAATAAAAAAATGTTGTACGTTGCCAGATTATCTCGAACGTGCATATTGGGAAGTTTCTGTAACCTCCAAACGGCAAACATTTTGAATAGCAGCCAATTTCTGACCATGGAGGGTATATTACGCACCCGTGACAATCATCAAATTATTACCATCTCTTTCTTACACGTGATCAATTTGTATATAGACTTCTCATTCTGATTTTTATCACTATAGTGATCACTGGTACACAATAACATTGCAAAGCAGCCAAAAATTCTAATACTCTGTTTGCATGATTCACCAAATCCTTTGTAATGTGACACGATCATTGTTTATATGGTAATTAGAGAAAAAAACTGATCCTGGATCCAATTCAGTCCATTGTTATAATATAGGTACATATACATATGTATGCTCACACCTTATCTCCTTTCGGGTAGGCAGAAGTCAAAGATATCCGAACCCTACGATTCTACGCCATTGCATCTTTTCATGCATGCTCATCGATTTCAGGTGCTCTTTTCCAAAATAGTATGCTATTTTTCTACCACGCGAACTGAAAATAAAGCCTACAAAAAGCTGACCCCTTGCTCGCGTCCTTATTCTATGGCCAAACCCATATACCTCTGGAAAACTGCTTGTCTACTTTCGGTACCGGCCAGAATAGAAGCGGACACTACTATCAAAGTAAAAACCTGTTCAAGTGTCATCAACCGGCTTACTATGACAGATTAGCGGCAGGGCTTCTCGGGTCATGTTACATAGAGACAAAGGGAGCGGAACTTCCAGCCGTTTGAGGGTTCCGTCCGGTCTTTCAATACAGCACATATGTTGCTAATGGATCCGCCTCTTTTCCTTGCTGGGTGTTTGAGAAGGCAGTCACCAATTTGTCTTAGCTGCTGGACACTATAGAAATGTCTTGTTGAATGAGAAAGGAGTCAGCTAAAGTCAGGTCCTATCAGTCTTGGTACTCGGAGGGTTTTAAGTTTTTCTAAGGTGGCCAACACACGTTACTGGGTTTGATACTCTTGCTTTCTCCTCTTAGGAAACCAAACAGCCACTCCGGTGAATTAGAAATGCATGAGGCTATTTTTTAAGGAACCGGCCGGATCTCAACATAATGGAATAATTCCATTAATGCCTCATGTTAATTGAAGTGGTGGATCAAAAAGTGAAATTGTGGTGAAATAAGTTGCGGAATACAAAGCCTAATTTCATTTCGTGGATATGTATCAATGTGCATCATGGTCATGAATCACACTTCTGTATAAGCGGTCAAGCTAAAATAATTACACGAACAAATTTCAGGTAAACACTGTATGTAGCATTCGATGACAACGCAACAGTCCTAATTTTTCCGAATTTGGGTGAATTAGAGTATATCAGAAAATATAAAGTTTCAGGCTAAGTAGTAAGTTTTCGAGCATTTCTTCATGCAATTTTCAGCGTATTAATATCGCAGATATTTTATAAATTCTAGTTTCTGTGGTATCAGAATCGCTTGGAGATTCTTGAACGCAATCCAGATTTCTAGTTCATGGTTGACAATTATAATTTAGATTTTAATTTATGTTTTTTATGAATGTCTTCATAATTATTGTGTCCTTCAAACCCTGCCAGTTCGTACTCTTGTGTCAAACCGAACAGTGAGCCAAAAAAGCTACTTAAAAAATTTAATTCATCAAAGGCATGATTCCGTTTGACCATTCAGCATGACAAGTGGCGAGACATCGCTGGCGAATCGCCAGCTCTTGTGTCGCGTTGCACGGGGGCAGAGACTAACGTTCCCAAAACTGCGTATATTTAGATAAAATAAAGAGCACCTCCGAAGACAAAACGAGACGCAACACTGTTTTATAAATAGTTTGGTCGTTCGACGGACTAACTCGCCGTCCTGCAGCTGTTCTATATACATTACGAGTTCCTTCCACGTCCAAAAGATCCGAGAGATATCTCCAGTGATAAAATATGACAAGCAAAATTTCGTGAAATTTAGTTGCATTGCCCGCGTTGGCACAGTGTTCGACATATTCTTTTTATCGTGTAACACAGAAATTAACAAATTAACCCATGTCTATATTTTGAATTCCTCGTCACTTTTTGTCCTATTTTTCCTAGATCACGTGCTAGAGCACATGTGCTTCCTTAAAATAAATGTCCCCGAGTGACTGGAAGAAAGAAATAAATGTAATAAATAGCTTCAGGAACGGGTTGTGAAAGATAGGTGTACACATCAAAGACGACGTGGTCATAGAAACCGCTCACGGTCGTCGAGGCAAGCTAGACTGTTCAAAGCAGGCCAAGTCTAGTTTATTTTAGTATTCCCTATAAACATTTAGGACAATATTGTAAAGTTACATTGTAAATTATGTTCTGCTTCACGATTTATGACTACAACGAACTAACTAGACAGTTCTGGCTCGTTTGTTCATTATTTTAGTTTTGTTGACCAGAGATTTCCGATTATTTATGCATGTTGTAATAGACATTATATTGAGATGGAATTGTTGTAAGTATATCAAATATTTAAATTACCTACCAATCGGATTTTGAACTAAAATAAAATATACACTAAATTACGAATGCGCATTGTAGTCAACCTATGTATTCAAAATTTTGATTTATCTACTTACATATTTATAGTTTTATTTATATTATAATGTCGTATTCAAAAGAAGCAATTATTATCTACTAGTTTTCCGTCCCGGCTTCGCCCGTGGAGCCCATATCAATTTTCATTCCCTATTATGGCCTTGAGCACTTTCAGTTTTTCCCGAATTTTACAATTTTCCCAATTTTTCTTTCCCTAAATACCTTATTCAGGCTATTACGAATATTAAAAAAATCCGGTACAGGATCAAAGTACATACATTCACCTATTCCATAAATGTTCTGGAACACAGGTAGAGGCTGAGGTAATAATTTATAGTCAATGGTAAGAAGGAAATACGATAGCATTACGTAATATGGACAGTGGATTTCATGGAATCCTTACAGGAACGGCCGCTTAGACACAGCAGTTCGATAACCTCGTATTACAACTTTTAATATTGTATCGGTTTTTATTTTATACTAACAATTTCATGCGGATTCACCCACATTATGCTAATCTTGATATTTAGTACCTTTTTGTATTCATGTGCTCCTGCTAACAAGATAAATAAATAAATAATTTATTATTATTTTTGAAATAAATATTGATACCTACCTAACTTCATAAAAAATAATTCAGACGTTCTACACAATTCTACTTACTTATTATTACAGACTAGATGACCCGTGCGAATACTTCGCACCGTCCTGTTTATCAAGATTGTTATCATAGTCCGGTGTCTTTTACAAAATAAATAAGTCTAATTTTTTCAAGAAACATTTTATTTTGATTTGTTTGTTTATTTTTCGTTATAGGGAAAAATAATTTGCAATTTGGTTAATTTAATTTAATTTTACAAATAATCAATTTCTAATAATTGTAAAACACAAGTGATAATTTCATATTTTGTCTCCAAAAGTTATTTCATTACTTTAGTACACAAACAATTTCCTTGAAAACTAAGTAAATGATACACGATGATAAAAAACAAAGCTATGGTTTTATTGTTTGGAAAAACCATAGATCTTAGGAATACGCGCGCGCGCCCCGGTGGCTTTCTATGGGACAAACCAAACTGATTAGAAAATACGTAGCCAATCAAATGCTTGAAACCTTTACCATTTTAAAAGGCTGACAAATGTCGTTATCTAGGTCACATATACACACAACAAAAACCCACCATCACGGCTTTCATACCTTGCGGCGTGACCAGAGGTACAGGTAACAGTGTTCGCATTTAACCAGTTATGTAAACATAATATTGTCACGCCTGACCCTATAATTAATGGGCATTTACGCTGACTTTACGTGCACTCCGAAAAATGAGAAATCAATTACTTACATTTGTCAAAGAAGTGATAAATATACAGGTCCATTAAGTGCAGCAACATACTTGCCACCTGTTCTGTTTAACATAGACAATTGGCAAAAAGTGAACACTGTTACAAGGTATGAATATGCCGAAGGTGAAGATTAAAAATAATTGCAGTGTTTAGCTGAGAATTGAACCTATGACCTCTGATTAAACCATTGTGCTATCTAGGTCACATACGATTAACAAAACGCGTGTTAGTAGACCATATGTCCATAACAATGGTTTTAAAGGGATAAAGGGTAAAAATATTGTGCATCAAGATAACGCGGTTTGGACTGTGGACAGTGCTGGCCTCGGCCGTCAAACGAAAAAGCATCGATCGTATATACAGTAGGTCTTGCACGCAAGCATCGTATAACTACATGCATTACAAACGATTTTCTATCAGAAAAGTCCATTAAACAGTGATTGATTTTAGTAGGACGAAATTTATGGGCGTTTGTTAGGTAGTTTCTAAATTACATATATGACTGATATGGTGTCGATAGCTTCAATCCTCGAATTCAAAAAGCTAAGCTCCAAATAATAAAAAAAATCAGTGCTTTTGCCTTATTAGTGTGACAGGCCCATGCAATTCACGAAATCTGGACATTACTATCTGAAAATCAGAGATATTATTATTAACACAATGATGAATAAATTGAATATAAAAAAGCGAAAGGGGTAAGTATCGAAACAGCAATCAAATCAGAATCGTAGGAAATGACATTCGATTGTCTCTGCCTACCCCTCTTGGGATAAAAGGCGTGATGATACATTGTTACCAGATATCCACTCGATACAATCCTAGCACATCCATTTATCATTTCATGTATGTTCGTGGATTTCGGGTGCTTTTACTGATTGATTTATATATGCATTATTTTTAGAAAAAAAAAATCGCTAAAAAGTCAAATATATACCGACAAAAAATGTGATTGGCAAGCATTTGGCAACGTCCCGTAGAAGGTCGGAAGAGCTAACATTACCGCAGTAGCTGATGCGAGACTTCATCCGGGGCCACACCGGATACCATCAGAAATCACCGGTGAAATTTCCCCATACAATGTGACCGACAATTACATATTATAGCCACAGTTTTGACCATCGATTATGTACAGTGTTCATTAGTCTAATTGCATATTTTGATATTTGCTAGCCGAAATTATGGTGCAATTTGATGCCGGATTTATTGCTGTTTTGATACGAGCTTATTATGTTTCGTCATTACAATTCTCTTAAAACATACATGATGTTATAGCTTCAGCTGAGTAGGTAATGAAGGACATAAAGTCATTCTTCGTCGGTCAATCAATCACCATGATTATTCAGTGGGGAAATGCAGCCACGATAGCCATAGACGTCACAAAGAGCGATTTGGGTCTGACCAACTCCAGAACCGTTCTGGCCCACACCATAATTAAACTAGACAAGATACATGCATCTACTTTATTATTGTAGTTTTTGTCCTCAAGAAAAAGTCATCGATACGACACTGCATATTTTACGGCTACTATTAGTGACAAGTTCCGTTGTGATCGAAATAAATATCGATATATTCTAATTTCCAGAGCGTTAACCCATCCTTATAGGCCAGTTACGTCTAAAAAGACCGTACTTAGAGGATATAAGTGAGCCTTTAGTCGCAACTCGCAGTTCGTCGGTCGGTACCCGCTTCAGTCCATTTATAGCGACACTTTGTCGTGTTCTTCCGAGAGGAATGTCCCGTGCCGCGGTCGCCCGGCCTGAGCTCAAGACGTAAATAGACGCCGCCTCTCCTCGACTTAACAATGCAATAAAAAGAAATTAACGTTTTGACGGTGGCCCCGCTAAGTTGCGTGTGTCATTTGGATGGGCTCCAATCTCTTGACATTATATTTTAGTCGTGGACTCTTCTCGGACAGCTTCCGCCAAACGAGACTAGATTTTACAACGTTACGCTGAGTTGTGCCACCTCATAAATACCAATGTAATGTTTGTTTTATTTCTATCTATCTCTTGACGTTTTTATTGCGGACTTTAAATTGATATTTTCTTGGATTGGGAAAGTTTTATTTTCTGCAATGGAATGTGACATATTTTTGGTTTATGTTTCCTTCTAGATCTACATTTTGCACAACAATACAATGGGCCTTTTTAGTATGATATAGGGTTTCATACTCTGTAGCATAAATTGTTAGAGAATTTAAAACAATATCTAGAATACCTTAATTTTTCTGCAATCTCGATACATTAGAGTCAATATTTTTGAATCTGATATTTACTGACGTAGATTTAATTTAAATGAAGCACTTTGCCGATAACATCATCATTGTTGTTCATAAGGCAAGTGCGAGATAAGAGTCAGCAATCGTCATTAATTAGTTAGATATAGGGGATGCTTCAACATCCGCGATACTCACTAGACAAGCAAAACTACAAAGAATATGACGAATTTCCCAAATTCATAAACAAATTTTTAGATCCTAGAATACTTCTTAAATATACCTCATATTTGTTCCAGGATTCGGTCTGGCAGCTGCAGCGGGTGTCAGAGCAGGCTACCCGACAGTTCTCCCCGCGCCATACGGGTAAGTTTAGTGGAGTGCCCCTTGCTTCTGTCGTCACTCCCTATCGATGTTAAATGGTTTGACACTCAATAGCACGCGGCGTCGCACGCCAACTTGACAACCATCTGACGAGACAAAAATCAGCAAATATTTTATGGGCACTTGAGAATTTATAATTAGTTTTAATTTGAGTAAGTACCTTTATACCTTGTACCCCATTTCTCTTGAAATTATGGATAGATCCATATTCATTCCACCGATTTTCTGATTGAGTGAACTACTAAGATATTCCCATTAGTTCAACTAGTACTTGGGGTTGGCTTCTCCAGCCAGATCAAATGTTAACAACATCTTAAGGGTCTTGCCTTTAGGATGTTCTTAATATTTTTTATTTAACCACATATTTGCTTTCTATATGGAAACTAAGGCGTGAATTAGTGAGTTAGGGAGTAGAGAGCGCTGAGCTGGGTTTTGTCTCGGTAGATGAGCGGCGACGGGGCTGTGAGCTGCGGCGAGCAAGGCTGACGGATCACATCTAGAATAAAATTATCGAAAACTTTCACATAGGTATCTATGGCAAGCGTGAGAGTGCGAGTGATTTTTTTTCGTTTTGGGTGTGAATTAGTCGATTGGGTTTTCACTGTTTCCGTTTTATATACAATCTGTGCTGCCGGTGCGTATACGCATCGTTCTCGACACTTTAATGTTTTCTTTATTTTGTATGTTTTATGCAGTGTTCGTGTAAAATTTTGTTGATTTGAATTGAGTTTTGTTGGTGGTGGATTTCGTTAATACACTTATCTTTAAGTACCTACTTATTATATAGATTCATACTTGTTAATATTAAGATAGCGGTGCGACGTCGCAGGACGCGGCTATTACTTCTTGAGATTATTTTAACTGTCTGTAAATAATTATATAAATGTTTCTGAACTTTGAAGTTTAGGCGGGAAACTATTCTAAAGTACTTTATGAAACTAAGTAATACCGCGTCCAGATTATCGGCGAACTATTTGGCAAGTGTCTCTTTCGGAAAATGGAAATTTTCCACTGCGTTCATTTGGGTTTTCCGTTTATGAAGCAGAGACTCGCCAAATGTGGTATAGTTATCCGATAAGATCGCCTTCGCCGCCGCTACCGCTTGTAGCTACTCCGATGACATTGCTCGGAGCCCGCTGTCGCACATTAAAGTGTCGTAGATAATTACAAGTTCCTCCGATCGATGCGCACCGCGGGTAAACAAGGCCGGTGACGAAGCCACGCGCTCATATATTATTTACTGAAATTACTGTTTTCAAGTGGCATATAATCGAGTAAAAGCTTTTTACAATTAACAACTCATTGTTTTTGGAAGTAACGATGTGTATAGAGTATTTTTTATTGAGATCAATATGCAATTAGATTTATTTTTTTATAAAATTTATGTATTTAGTTATAATGTTTTTGCTATTAGGTGATTATGTGACGACCTGTTCCAAATTATTACTTGCGATAATAAATTATGTAGTTTTTTAGAATTATCTATCGACACTATCTGGGTAATGTTTATGTACTTAATTGTTTATCAGCAGGTTATATTTTGGTAAATGGTTTAACATAGTTGTAAATAGTAATTATTAATTAGCTAACACCTCGGTCTTTGTGGATTGCAATGTTGAACTTCGTTACACCCTGTTTATTACTAAACAATCAGATTTAATTAGTTTTAGTTAATTAACTAGCGCCTAGGGAAGTAAACCGTAGATCGTTTAACAACCTTAACCTAAGACGCTACTTATCGTACGTAACAGTGTGATCGTTGTGGGTAGATATGAGGCTTGTGTGTGATTACTGTTCGCCAGTTTTTGTTGTTGTCAATTTTGTTGGAGCTTGGAGATGTAGGTATCGGGATGGGCGTGGTAGGAGAGGCGGGTCGCGAGAGAGGCGTCTCTGGCGCATGCGCTGTCCGCCAGCTCTCTGACCTCTTGAGGACTCCACGCAGATTGCTGACGCAGCGATATATGCTCCACTCGGTCCGCCTCTCGCTTCGACGCCCCTCCTTCCGGCCGTTCTTGAACCGCGCTTCGTCGACAATCAGTAGCATCCCACTCGACAGTCTCCAAGATCCCGAGTGGTTTCCAAATTAACCGTAAAATATGGACAAATTCATTAAAGCTCCTGCCAAGTGCGATAAGATTTAATGATAATACAAGATAGACGCGTCCGCAGTCTATTTCGGGATCAGCCGGAGTGGCCCGTGTCGCCAGCACGAATTATTTTCGTTCGTTTTTTTGGCAATGACGCACGACGCTGTGGGGGCGGCCAGTACTTGATAGAAAAGATGACTTCCACATAACTTGTTAAAAATGTAGGTCATTCTGACGTAGAAAACCTGCGATAGTCCGCTACTAACAGATCCTGCGCTTGTCCGCTTTACTGTAGCATGGTTGCTAACTAGCGTTTCCTCAACAGATTATCTCCGGGCTACGTGTATGGATCTCCGAGCTACATGGGGACGGTAGGAACCGTCGGAAGTGTGGGCAGCGCGGGCGCAGCCGGAGCCGGTCTAGTACAGTTGCCTCAACTTCAACACGCGGCTGCTATGGCTGCAGCGAACCATCTGTATGAGTACCAAGCGGCTGCAGCTCAGGGTGCAGCTTATCAACAACAATATGCAGCGGCTGGATTCGACCCTTATGCGACTGCTGCCGGTATGTACAATATACCAACACCTACCCTTAAATTGCCAATTTTATGAGGAATTTGAAATCAATTAATTAAACCAGATATTTTGAAATCGAAGTAGTAGTTTAGGTAGTTAGGTACAACCACCTTAGACCTTGCTGTAGGCCTCACAACAAAGCCTCAAGACTTGGACCACGTATGGTATCGTCAAATTTTGACTAATTTCTTTTTTATATTGTCTCAGCAGCTGCAGCAGCGGCCGGTGGAGCAGGATACATGTCACCATACTACGCATTGCCGGGAGGTGGTGTTCAGGCACCTCTCTTGCCACCACTGCATTATCCTCCACCATTACAGGAAGCTCGTATGCAATAAAGACCAGGACCAAGGAAAACTGATATGACTGCGACAGTCATTGAAATACTTGAGAAGTAAATTTAAAAAACAAAAATAAAAAAAAAGGAAGTGAAAAGTAAAAATTGTTGATCTATGTTATTATTTATTTCTTGATCGGTTTACATTAGAAAACAAACACAAAAGTCTGAAAATTTTTCGTATATTTTTTTCTGCAATAACAAGTAACTATTCACTACAATTGGCGAAAATCTAATACCAAATTTTACCAAATGTGTTACCGCTGATTGCCAAAAAGTTATTAATATAAATGTCAACAATAAAAAATCTAGATATATGACTATTACTATAGAAACCAAATATATATGTAAACCAAATGACCAAAGCTATGAGCTTTTAACTAGATCAGACAAAGATCTGTCTTTATGTAAAGACAAAATATAAACCGCAGGAATTGTAAAGTCAATAAGTAACCCAGTAGATAGAAGTATATAATAATAAGATAATATAGTAATATAAACTATTGTAAGTATAGAAAATGTAATTTAGGCATCTCCAAGTATTTTAATCGGAAACATATATCTTGCCATAATCATGCCATTCATTCAACCAAGATAACATAATAACAAATAAAAGTGGTTGAAAAATTCCTATAGTTTGATGTCTATAAGCTAGATTACTATCTAAGTCTTCATGTCGTTTACTTCCTACTGTATTAATTTCAGATTTAGAAAATATATGTGCCAGTTAAGCTGCATGACCACCAAATCTGTTTAAATAAAGTATTATTCGCTTTGGTGGACAGGCAGCCTTTTAGTTTCATCAGAAATAAAAACAAACTTTTCGATATTTTTCGCGAGCCAAAATCTTGGTCGATGAGATGGATATTAATTAACCGTTTAAAGAAAAACTTTCAAATTATATTGAAATATTAAATAATTTATGGGAACAATGGACTATCCAGCAGTTCATGGACAATAATTATATTTTCTGAAGCAAATGTCCTTAGATTTAAATTGTTAGTTTAAAATGCATATGTACTTATTTTAGTATCACTGCAAGGCAGCTAACTTAATGAATAAAGGCAACTTATTAAATAACGTAAGAGTCTATGAAATCGCCTTTCGTGGCTTAATTTTTTTCAGAATTTAGCTCATTTATGTGGTCAAGCTATAGAAACCCCTACTTAAAATCTATCTCCTATTATTTTTATATCTCTATATAATATTACATAATCAGTTTACATATAACATTTGTTAGAAATAATAGCATATTTAAGTCGTATTGTATAAGGAGTAAACATATTTTTCTCTAAATTAATATAATTTGTACGTAGGTCATATTTATGTCCATATTGCTCAATATTGTCTAATTAAGACAATTTATGTAGTTTAAGAGGGGAGCAAAATGTAAGTTGGAAATAATTTTATTTTCTCAATAGGCCTGAAGTTTTATAGGCAATGGTTTTGCTCTCCAGCGGTGTAGCGTACTTATTAGTTAATTTGATTACTAGTCCATATTATTATGTACGAATTAGATGATACCGATTATCGTCGATAGGTACTGTATCATATGATGATTTCTTTTAATAAGGAATTTATTTCACAATAGATGTTTGAAAATAAACTTCTTGAGTTAAATGAGGTGAAACTAAAAGTCACAGGAGATATCGGCTTTTTCTTTTAGTAAGCATGGGATTTTATCATTATCTCGTTTGTCACAGTTAGTGCCACATGTTTGTCTTGAAATTGAAAATTGACCTAGTTGCAAGTAGGACTTGCGCTCTGAGGGTTCTGTACCATTTTTTCAGAACTTTAAGACGGGATTTTTAGATTTTCCTGTAAACTAAGAAAGGCCCTATATTCCCTATTTTTTAAAATTTTAGACTTGGTATTTCGGAGATAAGGGGGGGGGGGGGTGTCAATTTTCATATATTTTCTTTAATATAATTTAAACTGTGCATTTTTAAACTATGAATTTCTTATAACGAGCCCTTTATATTTTCATCATGTGACGATGCACTTAAAAAAAAGTTTTTCCCCCAAAATCAAAATTCGATTATTTACGCTATACCTACGTTAGTGACTGGGGATATTATGTATAAAGTTTCAACTTTTTTGGTCCAGTAGATTCGGAGAAAATAAGCTGTGACAGATGGACAGACATTCAGAAAGACTAAAGGTTGATCCTATAAGGGTATCCGTTTTTTCATCGTAGATATCGTAGATAATTATAATGTCTCCGTACGTGCTCTGTAATATCAACATAATGGAAATCCATAATTGGCAATATGTTTTACTTGTTTTTTTTCCGAAATATTTATATTATTAAGTGCTGTGGATTTTTTTTAAATAAATAAATAAAATAAATAAATAGATTTACGGAACCCTAAAAATCAATTCTCTCATTTTCAGTCCACTTGCAGTTTGGTCATTCATCAACAATTAAACAAATGATATGAATTACATACAAATATTAGTTCTACTTTTGACCACCGGGTTATAAAGTTTGTTACACTAGTATAAACCTCAAGAAGCTTTGTGTCCCGTGAGACACATTTTTAAAGACGACTTTTTCATTTAATATCGAGTATAGTTTTTGTCACGGATGATATAAATATTGTGAACATATCGACGATATAGTACAACGTAGTTTGAAGACGGAGTTCGGCTCACTGATTCTTAACTTAGTTATCTAGAATATAAGATTAATTTTAGTTACTGTAATATGCTGTTATTCATAATTTATTTGTTGATATTTTTTAAATCTTCATGTTGATAACTATTTATTGTGAAAGTAATAAAATCTTGTTGATATTTGAGGCTACATTGTCAGATTGTATTTTATATATGCAGATATATATATAGGTAAATTATATTATACAAAATTATAAGTGGCCATATTGCCTTATCAACCTCTTTACTCGTCCTAGGCAGTATCGATACATATCTTGCCTTATATAAAACTGATATTTAAAAATAAAATGCCATTACAGGTTTTCATACTATATGTAAGTAAATTATTGCACATATAAATATACATATAGGTGACAGTATATCACCGTCAGTCCATTATAGTGCATTTCATTACATAATATGTAAAATTTTAATAAAATAAGCACAATATACCTACTAATATTTATATAGTCTGCCATCCCAAAACGGAATCGGCGTGACGATTTACATTATATACTTAATGTGAATTCATAATAAATACTTAACGATTGTTATAATTAATAATTTAATTATATTTTAGTAAGTAACTTTAAGATAACTACACATTGTAAAAGAAGAAAAATAAATATTAAGCGGTATTTAATGAAGTTTAATTTATTCAATATACAATACATAGGTATACCTGTTCTCATTTTAGCAATCAATTTGAAAAGGACTTTATCTGATTTTGGTTCATCTTTCCGCTCCTGCTTTGCCCGTGGATTTTTTTTAAGTGTGACAAGAAATTATCCCGAAGATAAATATCCGGGATAAAAATAGCCTATGTCACTCTCGGGCATTCAAATAAAAAAACGAGCAAGCCTTACAGTATTCGTATATGATGAGTAACATCTGACGTCCAACTCTACCACCGCGCGCGCTCAGTGGTTAAATCAATAGCGCGTGCTTCCCCGGCTTCCTGTTACACACTTCCGTAATTTTTGACGAAATCACTCGCACAGATTGCAGAAAAAATGTTACACATCAAAAATCACGTCAATCCGTTGCTCGACAAACACTATCGCATTCATAATATTAATTAGGATTAGGATTATTTGAAATTGTGTTACCAAGTACACTAGGCTATATAGTTGGACTTACACAGTCCTGGGATTCTATTTTAAGGTCAAGCACCATTGCAATTCTCCTGCTTGGTTCGGAGGGTACGTAAAGTTGTATTATATTAAAAGTACACACAATCACCGAGCATGTGTGAAAGGTATGCTGAATATAAAAGAAGCGAAAGAGGTATGTCAGGATCGTAACAAATGGCATTGGATTGTCTCTGCCTACCTCTTGGGATAAAGGGCGTGATGATAGATATATAGATAGTTTGCACTTATGAACATGTATAGGTAAGTACCTACCTATGTTAATAATTAGTAGTTTAAGAAATGGTACCTGTAATGTAGGTAAGTATTTCTAATGTAAAGGGCAGTGATAGGCTTTCCACCGGTTTTGTTTGTATTAGTTTTTCAGCAGTGTTAGAAACAGGGAAGTTGTGACCGGCCAAATAATATCTAGTTCAAGCGGACGAAATCGTAGGCAGTAAATTTAAATTATCTATTTTACCTATTTTTAAAAATTCTTAATCTATGCGAGGAAAATGTGTGTCGCTGAGACATTTTTGGCTTCAGTCCAGTTTCGCAACTTACTAAAGACATATCGACGACAAAATTCTTAGTAAATAGAAGTATTTATCTTTAAAGGTACAGTCGGATACAAAAGTCAGTTATATTATATTAAGACGCTGGATAGAGCCAAAGACCTTGAGAGATGGCACCGCCCCCACGCGGATACACATACACACCAAACGACGTGGCTGCCACTTGCAGCCGGTACTGTCGGTACACGAGCGCTTACGCACACACGAGTGCAGTGCGTACATAAAATCTCGAAGATGAGAATAAAGGAACTTGCTGAAAATTTGATTAAATAAACCTTTTAAAAAAAAGTGCACCGACTTCAAAAATTTGCACTGAAAAGTAAGAAATAATAAAAAATTCGTCGTAGAATTTGAAGACGGTTGGTGCCAAATTATAAACATCTAAGAACATAAATATCTGTTCAATATTATATATTATGTTTGTACCTACTGATGATTGTAGGTTCCTAATAAATTATCTAGATTAGTGAATTTGGGTACCTACTAAGTTATTTCTAATTTGGCACCAACCGTCTTCAAATTCTACGACGAAATTTTTATTATTTCTTACTTTTCAGTGCAAATTTTTGAAGTCGGTGCACTTTTTTTTAAAGGTTTATTTTACCCTTTTAAGTGATTTTGCTGCCTTGAGAGACAAATAATAACGCAACTAAAAAAATATTAATCGAAAATTAAAAAAAAATACCCCTGTGATTGTGATTTGAACCATGTAATGTGCTTGTGCATCCTATGCACCATGCACCCCATTACATTTCAACGCTAGACCATCGTCACGAAAATTGACAACTTCGTGTCAATAGCAACCGTTGCTAAGGCTTTTTCTGATACATAATTTCAGCCGTAAACAGAAATTAATTACTGAATTTCTGAAAAACTACTGAACCGATTTTCGTCATATGTCTGTGAGATAATGTCGAGAAATTATTATGTCTTGAAAAAAATAAGTTGTCAAAAACGGTACATATTTTATCGAGATATCAAGAAAAATGTACTTATAAAGTCAGTTTTTTCAAAATTTCTGAAAAAGTAATGAACCAATTTTTATGAGATAAAAATGGGACCAATCCGGAAGAATTATCTGTCGATTAAAAAAGAAACCATCAAAATCGGTTCACAATTGGCGGAGTTATCGATGTACATACATATATAAATAAAAAATAAAAAAAAAAACGGTCCGAATTGAGAACCTTCTCCTTCTTTTTTTGGAAGTCGGTTAAAAATAGAACAGTATTACGATAGTATATTGCTAGATAAAAAACTGTCAAAAAATCAGAATCATTGCATGCATTTTAGTACTGTTTCTAGACAGTAAAATATTTTTTAGAGGTAAGTACATTCGTGATTCAATATAGTTGTATTATGTTTTGAACACAGTATCTTAATAACGCATAACCTCAAGAATATCATATATTTTTTTGATTATGGTCACTGCAGTGGATCATGTACTTTTACGCATCATAAAACTCGCATTTAGCTCTATACATCCTCTTAAAAAAATGTGTCCCCACGTAATGTAAGAGCTGAAAACGCGGACTTGTTTTCATGAATTATCTGGGTAACTGTGTCTTTGTAAAACAAAATAGATCTTACATTTTTTAAATAGTGCCAACTCTAGGTCCATTAAATGCAGCGACACGCTTGCCACCTGTTCTGTTTAATATGGACAAGTGGCTAAATGTGGACCTAGCCACGCCGTAAGGTATGAAGGCCGTGATGGTTTGTTTTTGTTGATTCTTCTTCTTCTTTTTTTATTATGGCTCCACCAATGTTTATCGGTGCATTTGCCAATGTCAAGTATAGTGTATAAGATGCTCCCGCCGACCGTGATATGCCAATCACTGACTAATCACAACTATCACAGTGCGGACGGGATTAAACTGGATTCCCCATCATGTCACGGCGAGACGCGTGCGTTGGTCGCCATGACATGCCATAGAATCCCGATTCTTCTTCTTAGTCGCTACGCTCTTGACAGACCGGTCGTGGTCGTCACTTCAGCATTTGTGGCAAGCTTGACAATACGTCCCTGACAGCTGTCCTTCTGGTGCACCTGTCCTTCTCGCTGGAAGCTCCATTGCAGCCCTCATTTGGTCCGTTCATCTCATAGGAGATTTCATTACAATATTTATGGTTAAATATTCTTAACCTATACTGCTACTACAAATAATAAAGGTAATGGACACATTAGGTAAGTACCTAATTATACATACCTAATTTTTTAAGTTTTAGGTCCTTCGTTTTACATTAAAATTAACACTTATTATTGGCAAAAAATATGAACAAAGTAGTTGCATACAATTAACGCACACGAGTCGTAGGCGTCGTAGCGTACGCGGTATTTGTTTTTAGTTTTATACTTTAAAGAGCTATACGATTACGAGACTTCAGTTCGTATTTTCAATATATCTTTATTCTAGAAGTTGCTCGCGACTTCGTACGCGTTGTATTAGGAATTCAACGTTTACACCACATTTACCCCCTTAGGGTAGGTAGCGTGATGTTAAATAGCCTATAACTTTCCTCAAGAATTGGGCTATCAAATCCGACTGGTTCAAACAAACAAACATACTCTTATTATTAGTATAGATAGAAGATTCAGAACACTAGGTATATTAAATAAATGACTACGAATGTTTACACCGATGCGATAAAAATAAACAAAGATTTATTGGAAAGGTTAGATTTGTCGTCATTCAAGCAGAATCTATATTTACACAGATGTGCATTGAAAATGTGAAACTTAGTACAGGGAATGAAAATATTTTAATGATAAATATTTATGCACTCAATGAGTTTATTTATGGTTCATTGGACGCAGGCAATATGTGTCTATCTTAATCTAGGTATAACTGCATTTCGACTAAAGGTGCCCGCCCACCCATTCGTCCAATCACCGGCGCGCCCCCGTACGGTCCACCGAAACTGACCACAGATTCGTCCAATTCTTATAACAAATGGTCCGCTTAGATTACATCGTATGGCGGCCGGAATGGGAAAATTTCGGTGCGATGCCGGACCAATACCTATGTTTGCACTTTGCAGTTAGTTAGGTTCAATTTCTTTCAGCAGCAATAAATGGGTGGACACTTTATAATGGACAACAATATTTTTAACAGCCTTTATAAACGTATTTTTTATTTAGTATTAAACTTTGAATACAATTTTATATAATTCGAAAAATATAGGCAAAATAACTGTGTTGCCTTGGCCAAGGTCAGTATGCAATAAACAAGACAATATCTGCCAAAGTAATGTCAAAAAAAGTGTAATTATTTTTTAAATATGGCTTAGCAAAGCTAAACCGCGTTATTCCTATCCTATATTTAATCAATTTCCGTATTTGTCAAATAACTCTAAGATTAATGGATTTAAAATATTGAAAAAGTTTTGTATGGCAGATTTTAAACGGTTTTCGAATTTTGGTATCTCACTAAAAATTAAAACGCCTCTTGGACCATGCTAAACTCAGGCAAACAGCATTTAGGCTTTTACATAGCCGCAGAGTATAGATCAATTGTAATGCCGCGTCCCGAAATGTTTGCAGGTGTTCCATAATGATGGCCTCTAAAGTTCTACATGAACTATTAGAAGAAAGAAATTTATTTGCAGAAAGATATTTACACTTTTACAGTTAGAAATCTGTGACAAGGCTAATCAGTGCACGATTGAAATAAAAGATGAATTCATTTTATTTATTTATTTACATTCATACATTTAGGTACATGCGTGTTTGCCAACTTTGACAATATTTAAACAAAATGTTTTTAAGAATAAAGCACATAAACACTTAGGTATAACAATAATAAATTAAAATACATACATTAAACAGTTTGTTAGGTTATTTGACAAAATTTGAATTTAATCAAAATTTTAACTAAGTATACATATTTTCATAATTAGTTTAAAATATTATTTCATAGTACATATCTAAGAATACCTCGTATAGGATCTGCCAGGATATAGACTTTACCTTTTATTACATCTTTTCTGCAATAGGACCTGCCAGGACCTCTCTCCTCTCCGGAACAAATTGAGGCGGCGGTTGCCCACCTGGTGGGAGCTATCAACGCCGCGAAAGCCAATTCCACAATTAATATCACGTCATTAAAATTAAACGCAAACCTAAAGGAGTCGGTTGCGAGGTGAAAACTTTGGCTGACAGTTGCACCAGGATAATGTTGCGCCTGGAAATCAATGAGGGAAAAACCAGCATGACAGAAAAAAATGGCAGAGCCAGCTAGCACGGCAACTACTTTGTGACTAACTGAGTCTTGGCATGGTAGGGTAAGATGGTCTAAGAGTACGCAGATGACAAGAGTACGCAGTGGAGATAGTGACGAAATGGGTTGCTACATGAAGCTAACTTCAGTTGTGTCACAAAAAAAATTTCGAAAGTGCAATAAGTATAACGGAGAAGCCAGGTAAGTCTGAAGTTTTAGTTGCAATTTGTTATTTATTTTTGACATTTTCAAAGCTTTACAATTATAAAATACAATTTACTTTATGATAACCGTTCACTTATTTCGTATCCCAGTTTACAAAGGCTATTGCTCGAAAAGAAAGTAGTTTTGCATCTAAACAATAGATGGCGGTAACAGTCTTATTGGTTTAAAATGTGCAGGTCGTATAAGATGACGCAGCTCTTAGGTGTGTAGGAGTACGCGCGTACTCTTGTCCGACTGTTGTTAGAACTTATGTTTTTTTTTGCTTTTAGGATGTCCCGAAGGAAAAGGACTAGCGAGCGAAGTCTATGGTCAATTACAGATCTTGAAAATGCAAGGAAGCGTGTTAATGATGGTGAATCTATAAGAGGGGTAGCACGTTCATTGGCAGTAAATGAGGCCACTCTTCGTAAGAGGCTTAAAAGACTCACTCCAACTACATCTCTGGGGAGGTACGATACCACTTTTTAATCAGAAATGGAGCAAATGTGATTATATAAAAAAAATAGATGGCATGTTTTATGGACTAACTACGGGAGGACTTAGAGAGTTAGCATTTCAGTTTGCTGTACAAAACAAAATACCGCATCGTTTCAATGCAGAGGAAAAAATGGCTGGTAAAGAGTGGCTACGAGGTTTTCGTAAAAGACATCCAGATCTGTCCTTAAGGCAACCTACATCAACTAGCATTGCCCGAGCTATAGGTTTTAATAAGCCTCAATGCGACCGATTTTACAAAAAATTGTCGAATCTCATGAACACTTACAAATTCCCGCCGCATTCTATATTTAATATGTATGAAACAGGAATATCCACAGTTCCAAATAAGGCACCGAAATTTCTGTCTACTAAAGGAAAAAAATGTGTACACAAAATTTCAAGCGCTGAAAGAGGTGAAATGTGACTGTCGTGTGTGCGATGAGCGTTAGTGGATACTTTCTTCATCCGCCATCTTCAATCGGGATGGTCTCCGATTCAAGTTTTATAAACTGTGATATATTTTTGGACTGGCTCTCTCATTTTAAGGATCACACTAAACCTTCCCCCGAAAACCCGATTCTGCTCATTTTAGATAATCATGCATCTCATTGTTCTTTAAAAGCTGTAAATTTCTTCCTCGAAAATAATATACATGCGTTGACATTACTTCCTCACAGCAGCCACCGAACTCAGCCCCTTGACCGCTGTTTCTTCAACACCTTAAAAAAGTTCTACTCCACCGAATGCGAGAAATGGCAGAAAAATCACCCAGGTCGCTCTATAACACCATATCAAATAGCTTCCATACTTACACCTGCTTACTTAAAAGCTGCTACTCCAGCCAACGCTGTAGAGGGTTTCAAAATAACAGGGATATATCCCTACAATCCAGATTGTTTTAAGGAAGAAGACTTTTTGTGTAATGAGGTGACCAATCGACCTCAACCTGACATGCCTAATACTGCACCGGCCCTATTACCAGCACCAAATTTAAATGACGTAACAATGAACGATGACAATGTACCACCAGAAAATAATGATAACGTCGTCACGTTGAGCCCCACATCAGCTGCTCAGAGTCTTACACCATCTCCTAATACACCGGAAATAGCTGCTTTAGAGATCCCAGACTTATTAGTAGAGATACCGTCAACATCAGGAGAGATCCCAAGGACCTCAACAGAAAGGCATTCACATATTACATCGGTTTTTGAAGTAGCGCCGTTACCTCGAGCCGAAACCATGGATCGGTCAACAAGGAAGAAGAAAAAAATCTGATATAATCAGCAGTTCTCCCTATAAACAAGAGCTGGAGAAAGAAGAAGTTGCCAAGAAGAAACAAAAAATGCTAACATTAATTAATAAACCAAAGATGACGACAAAGAAGTCTAGACCAAAGAAGAAGATTTGGAAGTGTGGAGGATGTGAAGAAGTATACGAAGAACCAATAAATGAAGACTGTAAAGACTCGAAGTGTAAAGCTTGGTGGCATGAAAAATGTACCGCTTATATGAATGTTGGTAACTTTATTTACGATGTATTTATGTGTATCGAATGATATCTGCGTACTCTTGTCACCTCCTACGCGTAGTCTTAAACACCCCTATGTGTAAGAGTTCGCAAATCCCTTTTCGTGTTTTTTATTGTTTTATTCAAAATTATATTAACATTTTTAAATGTCACTCATATATTCATTAGATTAATAGATACTTTAAATTAAAACAAGAACTGATTCATAAAATACGTTTGTTTGTTTTTTTTAACACTTTTAAGCTTAGGTGCGTACTCCTATACCACCTTAACCCTACCTAATGGTCGAATAGTTGTGGGTGACTCATGGTTTGCGTCTGTCAACATAGCCATGGACCTGCGTAAAAAGGGGGATGTTCTTCATTGGCATTGTTAAAACCGCACATGCAAAGTTTTCTTCAAAACAACTCCAGCAAAATTGTCCACCAGCAAAAGGAGCTTCAATAGCTGCAAAAACAGATTTAGAAGGTATTGAAGTATTTGCCACGGCCTGGAGAGACATAAATCCATAATTTTGTTTCTACGTGTGCTACTACATTACCGGGAACACCAATCCGCAAGGTACGGTATGACAATTCTGCATAATTACTGCTAAATTAAGCATAGTCCAAGGTTTTAAAGCTTCATTTGCTACTTATAACTTAATATATGCAACCCTAATAGCAGATCGAGATGCAAGTACATACAAACATATTTTAGAAAGTAGGCCATATCCAAATGTACAAGTCCAAAAAATAGAATGTTCAAACCATTTGATTCGAAACTATTGTAGTAAACTTATGCAATTACAAAAAGATACATCAGTTGAAAGAAAGCTATTAACAGTAGAGCGAATCACTCGTCTTCGTGCAGCCGTAATTGCTGCTTACTCGCTTTCGCAAAGCTCTGAACACCAGCATTTCAGAAAAAAATATAAAACTAAAGACTGACATCGTGAACAGCCCAAAGCATATTTTGGAAGATGACAGTGCCTGTGAAGTGTATTACTGCTTAGAAGAAAAGAAAAAAAGAGTAGAATCTAGTATCTTGTAGAAAAGCGCGAGACACTCGTACAAACAAACAAACAAACACGAAAACGCCTTCACAGTGGCCAGAGACACCAGTAACAGTGTCCACTTTTTGTCAGTTGTCCATGTTGAACAGAACAGGTGACAGAAGCTTGTTGCTGGACTTAACCCTTTATAGAGTTATGTTGCATTTCTACAACATACCGACGCAGACTCGTATAAAAATGTACCGAAATCCTACGAATAATTTTTACACAGCGTTGTACTTCGGCTACAAACCTCTCTAATAAAATAATTACAACGAGTAAACTAGATGGCGGCACTAAGGATCAATAAGAATCGGCGTAACCAAAAGTTGACCAACAATAAATTGGAACGCATACTGGAGAATTAGGAGAATATGGGAGAAAGGGAATAAGATTAAAATTTGGGTGAATTAAAATATTACTTAGGACTCAATATTTCAAGAAATAATAATGAGATTAAAGTAAATCAGAAGACTTATTGTAAATTGTAAGACATTCAACACTCCTTTGGAAAATAATAAGTTGAGGCTGGCAAAGGTGAGCAATCACCATTTCCATATCAAAACTTAATGGGATGTCTCATGTTCATTGCAGTAAACACTCGTCCCGATAATGCATACACTACCAGTTATCTTACCCAGTTTAAAACCAAGTACAATAAAACGCATTGGCTGGCAGCTAAGAGTGCTTCAATATTTGAAAGGTAAAGACTGGGAAACCACTTGTTTGGTATGCGGATGCAGATTGGGCAAACTGCACCAGTGATCGTCGGTCGTACACATGGCAGATGGACCTGTATCGTGGGAATCTAAAAAACAACCCACAGTAGCATTATCTTCTACTGAAGCCTAATAAATGGCGTTGACGGCAGTGACAAAGGAAGCGTGCTACTTACGTCGTTTTATCTCTGATATCAGTGGTAAGCTAAATAAAGTAGTTATCTATAACGACAGTCAGAGTGCACAAAAGTTAGCCGACAATCTGGTCAACCATAGTAGAACCAAACATCATTTTATTAGAGAGAAGGTGTCTGAAAACATTGTCTCATTGAATTATGTTAACACTAATCAGATGCCTGCAGATTTATTAAGTAAACCCTTAGGACGTATGGCTCACGGTAAATACTTAGCAGACTTAGGTTTTGTTTAATTTATATGCGAGTCTTTATAAGTTTTATTTTAACAAGATTTTCAAGCTCAAGCTCTTTTGACAAAATCACTTGGAAACGTAGACCCATGTGCTACTGACAGGCCCTCATTCTCAGGATTTAGAAGGCGCAATCTAACACAGGAGTTTTTAAACTTTTGGGTCTCGATTTCTCCGATGACGATCATGTGGCTGATCCAACATTTTATGTCAAGTTAAACGTACGAACAAGTTAAAAGATGACATGTAAACTTTTTTATAGTAAATTTGTTGTACTTCATTTTATTATTTTGTATTTCAGATACTGGCTAATACAAAACTGCCTCTATGTGGCAGGAGGCTCCTAAAGACAAGACTCTTAAAGCTAACAATGATTTCTAGAAAAATAATAATGCATAATAGTAACAACGATAAAATGGCTATGAGAACTGATCTGCAATATGGCCCTTTGCGTGTTTTTTGGCCAACATGATAAATGTAAACCATATTTTTGCAAATACACTGTGACTGGTGAGAATGATGAAAATTGTATGGTGGAAACTATGAAGAAACAGGTCCCTGCAGTTTGGACACTTATTTATTTGCATGGCAGTCATGGCAAAAACAAATCGATTGTCGAATGAAACTACCAATCCAGTTAAAAACTTCATGAGCATAATAGTAAGTAAATATAACTGTGGTAAACGACTCAATCTTCATAAACGGGGCTCTTATCACCGCAGAGTGCTAGTTGCAGGTAATTCCAAATCATTTATGTTTTGTCATTTTACTATTATGCTTTTATTTTTTACATATCACAATAAAATATATACTTCAAGTTCACAGAGAAAACATTTTAAAAGGTACATTGCACAAAGCGAAAAAAGAAAATTGCGAAGGAAATTCTACATACGCAGGAGACTTTTTCCGGCAAAGCCGGCTCGGCCTGATAAAAGCTATGGACAAGAAGCCCAGGACACAGTAGACCCAGTGAATGTTGAGTAGATCAAGAAGATGTGTATCAGATTTCCAGAGAAAACATCTGACGAAATAAGGGCAATAGAAGATAGCACTATATGTCAACATGATAATGACTTGTATAATATACACAGAAGTGACAGGTTGACAGCAAGTCAATTTGGACTGGTTTAGTGTCCAACTTACCACTTATCATGTAGTACATATTTGCTATCCAATGAATAGGTATTAGGGCTTGCATTCGAATAGCAAGCTGGTTCAAATATTCGAATAGAAAATTTGCCATATTCGAATATTGAACCGTACAATTTTCAAAGTAAAAGTATAGTAAAGTACAGGACCTAGTCTGTACGTTAAAATATCTGCACAATCCCAGCAAATATTACGCGGAGCCAACTTCGAATATCTTTCGATCTCCCGGAAATGACACGATTTCTAAAGTAATAATTGAGATCAACCAGAGATATTTTTTAAAAGACAGGACTCTGATGATGATGAGGATGACATAGCTTTAGTTCATCTTCAGCAACAGCAACTAAACGAGACAACGAGGGAAACAGACGAACCTGAAATGAACTTCAAAGAACAGCTACAAAAGAAGATTGATGACACCGTTTCAGTAACAGCAATTTCTATACATCTACCGCTATATTATCAGACAGAGAAGAGTTGAAACCGAATGCCTATTTGATAGAGGAGGACCTAGCATACCACCTACAAATGTAAAATGTGAAAGGGTGTTTTCATCCGCCAAATATTGTGCAACCATTTCCATAGACGTTCTAAGTTTCCTTAGGTCCCACTTCCAAGACAAACGTTGAAGAACGAGCCAAAGTTAGATGATAAGAAATGATGTTAAAAACGTATTGTGCAATGTAGCATTGATCTGATCTCATTATTTTTGTTCTTTCACAGTTTAATTTTATTGCACTTAGCGACTCTATGGTAGATAACTTATAAGTTTTATTAAATCTCTTAAATTTGGTATGTTAGCGATGTGTGATGTGCGGCGCGTGCGACATTGCGAACCAAAATGACATTAGAATTTAGTACTTCAAAGATTTTAATGGTGATACTTGTTATTAATTGTATTTGATTGATTTTATTATAGATAATTATTACAATAGGTACCTAGTACTTACTGCCTACTCCCACCTCGATTTATAAAACTGTGTTATGTCAATTGTGTGTGTTGTGATTGTGAACTGTTGTGTACTACTTATGTTCAGGTTGTTTTTAACCTTTTTCTTTTTTTTAAGCCTGCGTTAGTGCCTTTCTATAACAGTATTTTTTAACTAAGATTTTGTTTCGATGCAGAGAAATTAGACTCTAAGTAAGACATTGGCAATTAAAGACATGATTACTATAACAGCTATACACTTTTTTTTTATTCGAATAATAACCGAAAAAAAGACTAATATTCGAATACCACAATTTTTCGAATATTTGCAAGCCCTAATAGGTTTACTCATGGTATACTAGATAAAATGAAAAAGCTAATTTTTATGTTATATTTTAGATATGCAAACGAAGAAAAAATAGACCTTGCCATAATCATGTCAGGCTGGTATTATATAAAAGTAATATGTTGACAATTTCGATTACAGTGTAATTAGAAACATGGTATACGATAAAAAATAAATTAGATGACGTGATTCGCTTCCAAAGTTGTGCAGATACCTTGAGGAAAATTCATAGTATAGAAGTTCTGTAGTTTTAGGTTTATGAAAACCGAAAATAACAGAAGACTTCAACCTTTGTAATTCTTCTCTATACAATGTGATACTCAGCACAAATTTACTTCCATAGTTTAATGTAATACGGTATCTTATTGTAAGGCAGGGCTGCTGATGCCGAATCAATATTTGTTTTACAGAAGAGAGCGATCAGATCCATCTACAAACTGAAAGATCGATTCTCACTTAGAGAAAGGTTCAAAGAGATAAATAAATATACTTACGTTTTCATCACAATTTATTTTTGAAAACATTATGTATGTGCGTAAAACATAGATCAATATGTCAAATTCCGCTATGTACATAATGTAAAGACTCGCAATAAAAATAAACTGGTAATACCCTGTACCCAGACATCGTTTAATATATCCTTTTTGGTTCTAGGAATCCGCATGTTTACAAGAAACGACGAGTACCTTTAGCGGCAAAAAAAAGATGAAAATTACAGAGAACACAGTCTCAAACTAGATGTACCTGAGGATATATTGGAAAAATTGAAGAAGACGTTTGTTGAAAACTTGAGACAGACAGAGGCAGAGAGAAATAATATTGAAGCGAGAACTGTACTGCAAAGCAGCTCAAGTGAGTGGCTAGAACTGCGACGGTCAATGCTCAAAGCTTCCAATTTTGGACGCATTGTAAAAAGAAGAGAGGACACTAGTTGCTCAAATATAGTTAGAGAATTGTTATATAAAGCTAACAATTTAGACCATGTCAACTCCATAAAACATGGTCGCGAAAAATTAGCTCTTGTACAATTGTCAAAGCAAGAAAATATAACAATAAAACCGTGCGGACTATTCATAGATCCAGAAATCCCATATCTAGGAGCTACTCCGGATGGCTTATCTGGTGAAGAAACCATTATTGAAATAAAGTGTCCAATAACGGCACATTAAATTGGAATCGAACAAGCAATTAAAGAAAAAAAAGTGAACTTCTTGGTTCAAGACAAACAAGGCCGCATAACTCTTAATAAAAACCATAACTGGTACATGCAAATACAGGGACAGCTGCATGTTACTAGAAAAAATCTTTGCTTGTTTGCCGTGTGGTCCAATCAAAATCAACCACTGAGAACAGAAATTATACACAGAGACGGAAGATTATTTTTAAAATAGAATGAAAAATAAATATAAATACAAATAAATACAGATAATTTGTAAACAGAATTTAACAACAATGGAAATGGAAGGTTCTGGTATACAAATTACTAGTTTTTCGTTTGTTTGGATTTTTAGTATATGCGCGACTTTATTACAAAGTTACATATAATAATAACACGGTTAAAATAAAAATATATTAATTAAATTCCGCTACATAAGACCGTAACTTTCGGTCAAAGTTTTACTGTGGTGCCTATTCTCTCATGCTAGAACCACGTAATTATACCTATAATTATTTGTTTTAGGATAAAATGCCAGATCGTCGGAAATTTGGGGCAAGACCATACAATATCGCTAGCAATTGATATGGTCCAAAATAAAATCATGTCATCCTATGATGCGGAAAAGATTTTTTCAATTCCTCGAAGATCAGTAGAGAAAAATTTAAAATCTTCGGATCACCTCATAGATTGTCTGAAGAAGAAGAACTAAACTTGTGAAAGTTCTAATTGTAACGTCAGATTATGGTGCTCCACTGACCCTATTGGATGGATCTTAGGTTACTTGTGAATGAGTATTTGCTGAAAAATAATATAGTTACATCTTTGATGGCAAACTACCAGGTGAATAGTGAGATTAGATCTTATTCTCTCAGGGATTCTAGTGAATCCCTAGAATCTACGGATGACTGGAATGGCGAAAGTGATGATGAAACCAAAGTAAAATATGACTATAGAAAATATTGAAAAAATAGAAGAAGATCATTACCCTATTGGAACTTACGTTATTGTCAAATTTTGTACAAAAAAAGACAGAAGTTTTATGTTGGCCGCATAGATGAGAAGGTTTTATAGCTGCATTCTTGAGAAGAAAAAAATGTAGTAGATTTTACTGGCCTTCTATTACAGACTCTAGTTTCATAACAAAGGCAGATATTGTAACTGTGTTATGTAATCCTCAAAAAGAACGAAGGGGTATATTGAATTTTGATAACGAGAAGAATTTAAGCAAATACAAATTTATATAACCGCTTTCAAGAAATAATTGGTCCTTTTTGATCATCACACCTTTACGCAAAATAGGCGCTTTTAGACGCCGAGTTGCGGAGAACGAGCTGATCACCAAGTACCAAGTCATCACACCTGATGACATTGTATTGGGTCCTGTAACATTTTCCAGCATTAATGAATGGTCTTTTTTTGTCTTAGACCGAAAGGGAATTTTTGTGTTCGATAAACTAAGAAAGTTGTTCATACTTTGATTTTAATAGGAATATAGGTACAAGGTACAATAAAAAAATCAGGTTGAGTATAAAATTGGTATGAGTAATTGAAAATATGCCGGGGGGGGGGGACTGTTGTCAGTCATGTATGACTAAGATATCTAGTATCAAAACAAGATATATGAAAATGAGACCAATATATCACCAAAATGTGTGTTGACTTTGCCATTTTCCTTTTAGTGTTAGTATATTAAATTTAACTGTTTGTAACGAACGATTTTACATAATATGATTCTACTTGGTATTGCTATAAAGTTCAATTTTAAACAACAAACAAGTTCCTTTTACTAGTGTATATAAATAAAAGTGTCACTATTGCTTATACTGGTTAAATTTTGGCAAAGTTGCTAGAGTTGACGGTACCTAAAAGCAATTTACCATGTCGTTATCCGATTTATCATCATTGACGTCAAGTGATGAAGAGGTTCAACATAACCCGTGTGTATTCAAAGAGAGACTGCACTTTTGACTACTACAACGACCGAAGAATTTAAAAATAGGTACAGATTGAGCAAGGAAGTTATTCAGGAGTTGCTGTCACAGCTAGAATACCTGAAACCAGCAACACAACGGAATCAATCCATTAGCGTTCTGGACCAACTATTATTAACAATTTAATTTTATGCCTCAGGGGCTTTTCAAATAACTGTGGTTGATCATGTCCATATACACAAATCAACAGCTTGTCGTATAATAAAAAAAGTGTCACTGGCCATTGCTCAATTAAGGCCACAGTATGTTAATATGCCAAGAACACAAGAGGAGCGTTGCATTGTAAAGAATGCTTTTTACAATATTAAGCTATTCCCAAATGTTATTGGTGCTATAGACTACACCCATGTGAAAATACAGTCCCCAGGAGGAATAAGAGCTGTTTCGGAATAGAAAAGGTTATTTTTCTATGAATGTTCAAGGCCGTTTATGATGCAAACCTAAGAATTATGGATATAGTCGCCCGCTGGCCAGGGTCTGCACTCTACAATTTTCAACGATTGTCATTTTCGGGCAGTCTTTGAAGTTGGGAGATATGAAAATGATTTTATGTTAGGAGACAGTGGCCACAGTAAATATAGATATATTCCAACAACCTTCAAGAGACTTTGAAGGACGTTCCTCGAAGCAATGTCTTGAATTACGATGAGACTAATTTAGGAGACAATCCCGGAGATGTTAAATGCATATTTAGACGTAAAATTAAATACCCTGAGAGAATAATGAATAATTCCAAAAGTTGTGTATCTATTATGTTTGCTATATGTGCAGACGGCTCAACATTGCCCCCCTATGTAGTTTATAAGTCCGAAAGATTATGGACAACATGGTGTGAAAATGGCCCAGAAGGTTGTCGTTATAATCATACTAGGTTCGATAGCAATACTTTTTTAGATTGGTTCAAAACCATAGCATTACCTTGGTCTGCAAAACTAGAAGGTCCAAAAGAAGTTATAGGCGATAACTTAGCCAGCCATATCAACCCATGTATATTACAATTATGTCAAGACAATAATATAAAATTTTGTTTTTTGCCTCCAAACTCAACCCATGTAACACAGCCGCTTGACGTGGCTTATTTCGCGCCATTGAAGAGGAAATGGCGAAATATATTATGAGGCTACCTTCATATTAAATCATATTTTTCAAATCGTTTTGAGTGAAACTTAAAGCTCTTACAAATACAGAAAAAATTACATGTTATAATTAATCATATTTAATATTAATCTGTTAATCGTATAACATGTTTTAAGAAACTTTGCTCGATAGAAAAAAATTGCATAGTAGCCTCTGAAAATAGTCTCCTTTCCAAATTTCTCAGTAGTATGTACATGAAGTATTGTTTATTAAATTAAGTACAAAAAAAAAATACCCCTGTGGATGTGATTTGAACCATGTAATGTCCTTGTGCATCACATTACATTTAACCGCTAGATCATCGTCACGAAAATTGACAACTTCGTGTCAATAGCAACCGTTGCTAAGGCTTTTTCTGATTAATTACTGAATTTCTGAAAAACTACTGAACCGATTTTCGTCACATGTCTGTGAGATAATGTCGAGAAATTATTGTCTTGAAAAAATAAGTTGTCAAAAACGGTACATATTTTATCGAGATATCAAGAAAAATGTACTTATAAAGTCAGTTTTTTCAAAATTTCTGAAAAACTAATGAACCAATTTTTATGAGATAAAAATGGGACCAATCCGGAAGAATTATCTGTTGATTAAAAAAGAAACCATCAAAATCGGTTCACAATTGGCGGAGTTATCGATGTACCTACATACATAAATAAAAAAAAAAAAATACGGTCCGAATTGAGAACCTTCTCCTTCTTTTTTTGGAAGTCGGTTAAAAATAGTACCCCTCAAAAAATAGTACCTTTCAATTAAGTAACATGACGCACGTAGGCAAGGATTTGACAAACTTTATGTCAACACTTAATAATCATGCACAAAGTCTCCCGGACCTTATGCCTTCTACTTCAAAACCATTTCAAAAAAGCATGAAACGAACAAAACGTGTAAGTCCAAACATGGCTAAAAAACTTAAAAAATATGATGATCTGAGTGATGACAGTACGACTGATACTTTTTCTCTTAGAGACAATTTTCTTATATCAACAGAATGTGATGGGGATAAATTATCTGACACTGATTCTCAAGATCAGAACTAGGGAAATGAAGAAGACCAAAGCAATATAGAAATTACCAATAAATGTAAGTTAGGAACTTATATTTTAGTTAAATTTTGTTGCAAAACACGAGAAAAATAATATATAGGAAAAATAACAGAGGTTACATTTCTGGATATAATGTTACGTTTTTGAGGCGTAATAAAGCCAGTTTGTTGTATTGGCCTGTAGTACAAGATACACATTTTACATTATTTACGGAAATCGTAAATTTTTAGATTATCCTGAAGAGGATCGTAGGTATCAAAGTGAAATAGCCGTTATTTTTTCAATTGGTTTTATTGAAAGGAAATATGGGTGGTAAAATAAAGGATTATTTTGCCCCTGTTTTCTCTTTCATAATCTATCACAATGATCTTAATTTTTAAATTTGACACAGGTGAATTATTTACAGAGAAATTGGGAATAGTTCCCAGATAAATTATGGATATATGAGCCTCAATTCAAACTCAAATGTGAATATCATGCAAGCATGGCTTACAAATATTAATTTCATCATACATAAGAGGGTGTTGAGACGGAGAGCACTGGAAGCCTGGCAGATTACGTACAACAACGAGACAAACTCTTCAAAAAGACACTAATGATGAAAGTTCCGGTTAAACGGTCGTGGCTGCGCCTGTTGCCACGCTCTTTGAAGCACAACAGTACGCGTATCACTTTACTTCTAAGAAATTTTTGGTGTCCAAGCAGGGATTCAATCTTATTTAGGGACCTAAGTTTGCCTAATCTAATATAATCTTAACATCATTATGTTAAGATAGTTGAAGTTCGCTACAATCAGGCAGCTTTACGAGGTATTCATTAGAAATTGAGAGAATAAAGAATTGTAAAATATTCAAGTTATGTCAGCTAGGTGCCGAGCAGTGGTATTATTGTACTTCAATTGCGTGTCGTTTTAAATAGATGCTTTTTGCTTTTACATTTCATAAAATTATTTCTCTTTTTACTGTCCAGTCGATTTCGATAAAGTAAAGTTAAAATATAATTGGTAATTAGAACCCTGAGATCGATTAATCCATGAGAATCAATGAGACACATTGTACGTTTACCACACTATTTCTTAAACAACTTAAATATAATCAATGCACATACATAATAAACACAGGAATGTTTAATCACACAAACTTGTGCTTCTGCCTCTGGACTACGATCTCCGCATAGTAAGCATTACATTTATCTCCCATATTATAGAACGGAGGTTCGTAATGACGTCCTTTAAATGTTTATTCTTCAACACCACCTGAAAGTGAAAAAAATACTTATGTAACTTAATCTTATAAATTTTATTTTGTATAAGTATGCAAACATAATTAATTTTTTTTTTAACTCAGTATTTACAGATATCTAATATAACCTTTAATGAGTTAAATAGTAAATATGTCCCGAAAACTTTCGACAAGCAACTTTCTTAGGACCTTTACCATAGTTTTACTTTATACCATTTTTTATATTTAATCTTATTTTAAATTCACGGATTCTCTCCTCTCAAAATCCGTATTAACTGACAGGCCACCAGGGTACCCAGCAAAAAAGACAAAACTTCGTCATTTAGCCTGATTAAGTGCATACAAGTTTTTTATTAAAAAACTTATTGGCAGACCTGCGCAAATTTTCAAGGAATTTACCTCCTCCCGGTCACCCTACACTGTCCACTCAGAGGGAAAAATGTAGGGCCACAAACAAAACATTGCCGATTTTGTTATTGAACTGTCAACGCAAAGTGAGCCTTAATTGAATGCAATATAGGCTTATGCTTGACCATCCCGTCGTTTTGGATATTCATTTTCAATTTCAAATAAATGTAATATGAGAAAGTTCTGTACGTTATTAGTACTATTTTGTCTTCTGTGCTATTAGTACAAACATACATGTAACCACGAGTAGAATTGGCGGGAAAATGCTAATGCGCTCTGTGACCCGCCAAGTACCGGAGCCATGGAATATCGTGGGGCTTTAGCCGGTAGGAGTCCGAAAAAACCCGTCCTGTCACCCCCACGTACAAAAGGTACTGAACCCAGGGGCTATAGAAAATCTATACAATATAATATCTGGTATACCTGTTCGGTAAGCTCTCTGTTTTCTTCTAGTGCTGATCTATAAACTTCAGTATTACGACGCTCATCCAATGCTTTGTTGTCTGCCTCATCTTTAATAGGTATCAGACTTTCCATGTGTGTGTACTCCATACCCTGAAATACATATTGTATCACTAGCTTTAAAAAAACCATTTGATTTGATTTTCATTTACTACACTCATAATGGCGTTTGGTTGATGAAGTGGAAGTGGAACTCAGCATGACTTTCCTTTGATTGTGACGGATTTTTCTAATTGAGTATTTTGTCAACAATTACAAAATCAAAACGAATAAAATGCTCAATTTTATTTTTCTTCCAATATTGATTTAAAGTTAAGGAAACAGTCTGAGACACTTTTTAAAATAACCAATATTGGAATCACAGATATCAATCTAGATCTATTAAGGCCACCTGAAGTGAATCGTACTTGCGTCATACCACTCAGAGGACTAGACCTGTCTTTGGCTAAACAAAATTACAAATTATTATTTTGATGTTAAATTCCAAAGTATAATAAATTATCTCTTGCCCACAGATGTTGATATTTCTTTTAAACATTAAAAAATAACATACCTGACAAGTTTCATTACACTTTTCATAAATAAGTCTGAGCCTTTTGAACAACAACCTAATTGTGCGAAGTTGTTCTTGCATTTTTGCCTTCTTCTCGTTACTGGCGTTCACTCCTTGTGGTGTGCCGTTTGGTGGCTAAATCACAAAACGTTTGATTTGTTAAATGTTACCATAGTCACATACATTGTTCTCAGTTAGTAGATATTTTCCCAGGATAAAAATAGTCTGACACTCTCCGTTTCTCTAACTATTTCTCTGTCAAAAATAACCTTGATCCGTTGCTCTGTTTTGACGTGAAAGACTGACAAACAAACACACTTTCGCATTTAATATATTAATATAAGACTAGCGTTGTATTAGGAATAGTAACGTAATTTATGTAAATACGCAGAGTTTTGGCTTCATTTAATTATTTACCGCAGTGAGTCAGTTGAAAAATCCAAGTATCTGTACCAAGTTTCAAGTTGATACACATCACATTGCACCCCTTAGAGGTTTAAAATAGAAAAAATATTTCTCAGCGTACTCTCTATTCTTCCAATTTTCATATTTATATCTTAAATGGTTTAGGCTGTGCATTCATTGTCAATTAGTCAACCACACAATGGTTTTATATATTATGTAGATAATACTAATATTACATATTATTATTGTGAATTGATTAGAAATATTAGAATGGGCAACCTAGTGATTGCGATACATTACATTAATTGGCTGTACATAATGATTGAGCTGGGCATAATGTGAGGAAACCCTTATTTTAATTTAGCTAGAATTTGTTTCTTTGTCATTCCATAGACAATGTGAAGCACTTAAATTGGTTTATAGTTTTTAAGACAGATATACTTTATAGGATGGGATAATACCTGTATAGCCTTCAAGGTTTGAAAAACATCCTGAGTTCTGCTCACAATATCTTGAACAGTTTCTTGACCAAATCTGAAATGAGAAGTTTCAGATTTCATTCACTGTGAAATAAATTCCTGTTACTGGTCCATCAAAGTGATAAAAATTGATTCCACGAAGTTAAGAACAACAAAGCATTAGACATATGAATGTTGTAGAAAATGTTGGCATCCTCTATGCCAATCAATATCAGTATTATATCAATAGCTTTTCGCACCGGCTTCGCTCATGGCAAATTTACTCATTGGCTGCATATTGTATATTGAAATTGGGTTCAAGCTTCTACGTATCAGATTGTGATAGCATAACATTTAGACAGAGTTTTTCGCATTCATAATATTAATATGGATATTACATGTTTTATCACTCTCTGATAAATATATTAGGTATTAAAAAAGATAGAGGTTGACAAACATTAAAAAAAAATAGTATTTTGTTTCTTCTTTTTCTTTCTTCACGGGTTGCCTTAAGACTCCCGAAACCGTGTTATCACTGGTCCCAGGGTACCCCGTGGAAGACCAAGTCCACATGCCTGTTATACCACCACTGATACTTAACTTATAAATCACAACCACAGATAAAAAAATTATGTCTCGTAATATCACAAAATTGATTTAAAAAGTTAATATTGAATAAAACACCTTTACACTGTGCAATTAAGAAGCATTCGAAAAGACCAATATAAGATCACACCTAGTTAGCTACCATGCTATTTCAGGCAGCATGCAACAAATTGCACAGTGTAAAGGGCACTTAACCTACTTGCACAGTGAGGCAGTATTAAACTCCTTGTTCTGTGGTGGAGGGGCTGGAGGGGCGGGGGGCGGCGCTGACGGGGTGACAGACACAGCTACTGCCGACGGAACCACTCCTGAAAAAATTTACATAAATGAAAAAAAAGCGATACTTACAAACTTATGTAGCCTTGTAGGAACAACTGATAGTGTTGTATATAAAATTTAAAGGGGGGGGGGGGAATGCTGAGATAATTTGGACATGTTGAACGAATGTGTGATGAAAGAAGGACTAAACAAATATAAATATGTACCGAAAGGAACAAGAAAAGGACGACCAAAACGAACTTTCATTAATCAAATAAAAAGTCCTTAAAAAAGTCAAATGCGTAGTACTAAAAATGTATGAAACAATGTATGGATGTGGATGAAACAAGAGAAGTATGCAAAGATTAAAAAGTGGCGCTCCATACTACCCTACCCCTTTGGGAAACAGGCGGAAAGGTATGTATGTATGTAATTATTATTATTACACACGGCAGTTACACACTTCCGTCCCATTTCACGAAATTACTCCCTACAAAATGCCACATAGCTAGAGCTAAGATGATACACATCAAAAATGCTCACCAGACCCCTGGTACTCAGTCAATCCACAACATTTCAAAATTTTAACACCCTAATTTTATTAGCCTATATGAAAGTAGGTGAAAAATTAAGGTACCCGTATTTTTTTCTTTTCCAAATTTTAACTTTAACACTCTTAAGAGTGTAGTGTACCGCGTCCATGTCCATACAAACGGAGAAAACGTTTTACTACCCCTAAATATTATTTAAGTTTAACGATTTTGTAATATGTTACTGACATAGTGAAAAACTACGTACGTATTTTTTCCTTTTTTCAAAATTCGTAATAGGTCAAAAGTTATAAGCCCCTCAAATCTCGTTTTTTTTGGTTCATAATTTGCTCGTAATAAACCGTCTGTATTTGAGAAACAAAGCAAAATTTCAAAAAAAGCAAAACGTACGTACGTAGATTATAATCTGCTAAAACGTTTGACACCAAAATTATAAGGTTTCGTTATAGTTTAGTAGGTGTAAATCGTTTTCGCCCAAACGCAATTTTCAACGAAGAACATACCTACGAACACTCACGAGCTGCAGTGCTCTCTGTCGCACTGATGCCCGGGGGAAGTGCGCGCTTGAGATAGAATGTGATTTTCTAAATACCTATTTCGCTGCGTACGCTGAGCTACACGATCCTCTTAAATTAATTTTTAAATATTGCATTTTTAGAAAAAGCCGATGACGGCTAAAAGTATCAGGTGTCTATGCGTATTCTGTATTAAAAAAAAGAAATGACATGAGCTGCGTACTTTAGTTCGTTTCATTCGTTCATGGTTCTTTTGTTTCATTCATTATTGTTTATTTTTAGTTTATTAATTTAAAATTAAATTTTATTCACTTTCATCAACAAAGATGGGTAGAGAAGCACGTAAATTAAATTCCCTTGTATCAATTCTATTCTTTCGTGTCATGGCTCCATCAGTAGTCCCCTTGTATCCTGTTTTGTTTTTACAACTACAACTAATACTTTTTATTACCAGTTACCTTTGTAGGCAGAGAGTATAGTAGCTTTGACCCGTACTCGTTACACAGTATAGTTTTTTCAAAATATCTCTTAAACCACTGAATAAAAAAATTAAATATGTGTATCGTGTTAAGCAAAGGAAGATCTCCAAACGGATTTTTAATTTTGGTACTTAACGAAAAATGAAATGTTGTGAATTCTCATTGTAATCCAAGACACAATCTATTTTTCTCCAAGTTTCATTAAATCCATTCAGCTGTTAAGGCTTGACTGAGCAACAAAAAAATACATTTCTATACCTGGTTGTGTCACTGTTTGCTGTCCAAGACCAGCTCCTTGTGGGCCCCCTACACCCATAGACTGTAATTTAAGTACATTTAATATTAAACACAATACAATAAGCATATTTGAATCAAACTATTTGAACAAAATATTGTACATAATTATTATACTATTATTATTCAGATGAACAACTTTCTAAATCTAAATGCTTTTTAGATATTTAGGTAGGTACTGTAGAAAAAGCTGAGTGCGAGTCGGACTTGCACACTAAGGGTTCCTTCCGTACACTCAATAGTATGCACTAAGGTCAGACCAAGTTTGACGCCCCTGTATGGCGCAAGAACAAATAAGCGCGAGTCCAACTGACTTTTTTTTATTATTTGTTGTTTTTCTTAAGAGTATCAATTATAGGTTTATACTATTGATAAAAAATGCAGAATAAATTGAAAAAAAAAAACACATTTCTTGTTGCCCATACAACATACAACCCTTTAATTTTGTAACTTTATTTTATTTTTATTATTTGTTGTTATGGCAGCCATAGTACACCCATAATACACACTCTGTAAAAATGTAAAGGGTTTTCGTTGTCATCCTAAATAGGTGCTGCCAGTGGAGGAAAAATTGCACAAACTGACAATTGACAATTGCACACCTAACTTCATTTCAGTTTCATGTGTTAAAATTAGATATTATCGAAGAAAGATATATTCCAACCATATATTGAAATTTAGAGGGAAGGAAAAAAGTGAGTGTATCCAATCCAGGCATCTACTCTTCCTGAATTTAATGTGTGTCTGCCTTCAGAGGAATTGGTACCGGTTCTCATTGTGAGCAACAGAGCAAGCCACCTCTTGAATTACTGTTGCTGTGGAGGCCTAGGCTCATTGTTTTATGTGAAAACACACCAGAACTACCAGTAGCAGATCAGAGTGGCTTATCAATCTATGACTGCACATAGGAATAAAAAAACCACAGATAGATTTAAGTTCATCTAGTGATGAGGTGGTAGATTGAATAGAATAAGCAGTAGTTTGAAGAATGCTATTGTCTGTACATTTGTCAGAGAAATAAATATCTTTGTATACACTGGCTGCATCATATGTTGTTAAGATTTTCCTTTATTTTTATAAGAAGTTATTTTTTTTATGAATTTCTTACCTGTTGACTCATAGTCATTGTTCCCATTTGATTTTGTATGGCAGCCCCATATGGCGGGACCATTTGATTGCCCATCATTGTACTTGAATTTGTCATTTGTCCACCCATAACACCTGAAAAATATTCAATAATTTAATGTAGCTAGAGTCTATGCAGAAAGAGAACCATTGTGAAAACAGCGAAAGATAAAGTCTTCCTCCATAAACTGTAAGTATTTGTAAGGCTATACCAACAAGTAGCCAGTTAGGTATATTTTTGATCGAAAAACCTCTAAGTGTACATAATTTTCTAATCTAATTAATAAAAACAAGCCATTTTCTACATTTTAACCATTAGTGTCAAGATTTCAAATAAAAGCATGTTAAATTTAATTTGTAAGGTGAAACTATATAAAAGCTTGTAAAAGAAAAGATAACAAATACCAACAACATTAAAAATTCTGTCTTTTTTCAAAATCATGAAAAATATTTTTCCAATTTCAAGCTCCATCCAAGTTGGTGATGCATTTTAATTAATAAAGGCCTAGGTCTTTTTTTTAATAGCGCCCCGTTTCTTCACTCTGACCCTTTATTCCTATGGGTTCTCTTTCCACATATTCTCAACTCTAACATTATAAAATTGATGAAATATTCGTTTTATGTTAAACTAAAAATGACTCATTTTATTGACAAACATACCTGCCAATTGGTTCTGCATAGAAGGCACCTGACCGCCCATGGCGCCTCCTCCGAAGCCCGACCTCATGCCAGCGCCGCTCTGAAAGTTACCGGGAAACTGGTGCCCCTGACCGGCCATGTCGGTCGAGTGAAAACTTATATTTCAACACTTGCAATCACTTTTATTTTTAGTTTGTCAATATTGTAAGTAAAGGCAGCTAAATGAAAATAGAATGTACGATAATTACATACTATAAAAATATTTCAATAATATTATTTTGTTTTGCTCTTTCGGATCACAGAGCAAGTAAAAAGTAATTTTGACTGACAGCCGGTTTGGTAATTTGGTTGACACCTTACTTAGAGGAAGATTTGACACTAATTGTGACTGATTGATTGATATTTGACATAGAGTACTAAGCCTATGGAAGGGCCATAGACTGATAGACGGGCTCCCCCTTTCGCCAATTTTTTTCACTTTGACCAGTTATACTGACCCAGGTGCGCAGTAATAAGTTACCTACCTTAGATTTCGTTGGTATGGTTTTGTGTCGCGAGACAGAGCTCTAGGAAAATAGTTAATTGTGATGTTTTAAACGGGAAAGGCGATCTAGGGCGTCAAACTTAGTGTTTCCAATGATTATTTATAATTATTATGTTTGTATTTAAACATAATCATCATATAACGTAAAATCCGTTGCGACAATAAAACGATAGAAAAATACAGGGGCTAGTACTAGGCGTTTACCTCCCCCCCGCCGCCAAAAGTGGCAGAAAAAATTGTTCGGTGATTCACACCCTTCACGTCTCCTTTGGTAAATACAAATACCTATTCTATTTTTTTTTTTCAAAATGGCTCCATCAGGGTTTTGATGATTCCGCCAATGTCAAGTATTATAGACGTCACAGTAACAATAAGCCGATTAATCGGTAGGTAGAATGCTCCCGCCGGCCGCAATATGTCCTATTAATCACTGACTAATCACAACTATTACAGCGCGGGCGGGATTAAACTGGATTCCCCAACACGTCTCCGCGGCGCGTGTGCTATCCACCAAGGCGTGTCGTGGAATCCAAATACAAATACCAAAGATATTTGATGATGATGGATGACAGTCAGTGACTTGTATGACAATGGTATCAAAGTACCATACAGCCAACTTAAATGATTTTCTTTTCCTTGGTATTGACAATTTTTTGGAAATTCTTTTAAATGATAGCTATAACTTTATCATACCTAATATATTTAAATTTATATTATATATTTAGAAATTCACTATGGGAATGGAAACTGTCTGTATTTCCCATGGTTTATCCAGAATGAGCTACAAAAAGACTGAATGGATTTTGATGAAACTTTCAAGGATTTTTTATAGTGGGTTTGGGTATTTAGACCCAAGTCTAAATTTCAAAATCTGCTAATTCTAGTAGGTATAGCTCCGAATAGCTTAATGAATGTTGATGATCTTTTACTAGTAGAGCTCCGAAACGGATGAATGGATTTTGATGAAAATTTCAGGAATCATTTATAGTAAGTAGATATTCAGATTTGGCATTCACCGACATGTTTCATGCTGGCTCATCGAAAGCAGGCAACTGGCTGTCTTTGTGTACGTGTCCTTTGGTCACATTATATACCTAACAAATTTTCCAAAGAATGTGTTTGTGGAACAAGGCTACTTATAGTTTTTGTCAAGGGTTTTATTCAGTCGTATTCAAGGAATATACTACTATCTAGTCGTATTTCTTCAGTTTTAAAATAAATATAATTACATATATCTTCCGGAACCCTATTTTGTTTATATTAACAATGAAATTTTTTTTTATTATATTGATGCCGATTAATCGCGGTAGCTAAGATGATCCCTGCACTGACTGTGATATTATGTTCTATTAATCACAGACTATCTATCACAACTATCACAGCGCAGGTGGGATTAAACCGGAATCTCCAGATTTCTCCATCATATCACGACGGAACGCGTGCGATGACGTAAAATCATTTAAAATAATATTTGTTATTTTTTTATTGTACGGGCTGTATAACCTATAAACTTTGCGTTGGTTATAATCAGTCAGTCACAATAACTGTGTAATGTTGTGACACCACGATTTGAAAACGGATTGCGGGCTGCGGGTCATATATAATACTATGGTGAACCTCTGAGGGTGGACCGTACGGCGGCGCGCCGGCTATTGGACGAATGTGTGGACTGTAGACCTCGCTTATATATTCACAATTAACTATTGATTATTTTGAAGAAAGCATTAGGTACAGGTTGGGTAAAGGGTAGGTTATTGTGACATTTTGTAAAGTGAAGGTTCAAATTTAAATTCACTGTGAAACAAAAGTGAAATTGTGAGCAGTATACCTACCTACGGTGTACGAGAATCAGTGAGTATTATTCCTTTTCTTGTAATAGTCTAACTAACGGGGAGATCTCTTGTATGAAGACCCCGACAATAATTCGCCCGTCGTTGATACTTTGCAGTTCGATAAAGTCGAGTATGTAGATTACGAATGTCGAAGAATCCAAAACTTTTTTTTTTCGGAAGAGGGTTATTTTCATCCCTAAAGTTTTAAATTGCCTATATCTCCCGATAGAGAAGTCCTACGGCCAAAAATCCTTCCCAACATATCATTGTCTGTTATTGAAGTACAAGTATGTAAAGAAATCCCGGACTTTTTCCTTTCAGGGGGCCCGCTATATACACAGAAAAAAATTGTATGGCGTTGGTCGATGATACTTTGCACTTCGATAAAGTCGAGTATGTAGATTACGAATGTCGAAGAATCCAAAACTTTTTTTTTTCGGAAGCTGGTTATTTTCATCCCTAAAGTTTTCAATTGCCTATATCTCCTGATGGAGAAGTCCTACATCCAAAGTTTCTTCCCTACATATCATTGTCTGTTATTGAAGTACAAGCATGTAAAGAAATCCCGAACTTTTTCTTTTCAGGGGGCCCGATATACATAAAGAAAAAGTTTGTATGGAGTTGGACCACATACTTGTCACAGATGATTTAAATGAGATTTGATAGATCTCAACATAAGTATCATTTTTCATTATGGAGTCAAAAAATATCATCCAGTAAAAAAAAAGTTACACGTATTTAAAAGGGAGTAATTTTTTTTTAAATTGCTAAGGTATAAAATTACAGTAACTGCGGTAGAATCTTTGACAGTACCTATGTATTCTATTACAAACGTTGAATAATATTGTCTTAAAACCAAATATTTTTAAAATCCGTCTCAGGGTTCTCGAAATAGACATTTCTATTTTTCACCTTTTCATTGATAATATTTCAAATGGACTAGTTTACTATTTTTAATGTTTGAAAATATAAATTATGGCAAAATAAAACAAATTGTTCAGGAGAAATTGAGATATTCAGAAAATTACAAAATTTTAAAGATGTGCTTTGATTAAATTAATTTAATTTTCATATGTTTTGAATATATTTAATTTAACTTTGAACTTAATTTTGAGCACAATGAAATGTATTGTGTTTTTTGTGTCAAATCTGATTTAAAACTAGATTTACTAGAAATGTGGTGCAAGCCGCCCTAAATAACTTTCTTTCTAAACCAAGAGAAAGAGAACTGGAAACGTGGCATTTTCATTATCCGTCCCAGGGTTCTTAATATTCAGTTCTTGATATTTTCGTTAATATTTCAAATGGACAAGTTTACAATTTTTTATTATTGAAAATATAAATTAGGGCAAAATAAAACAAAGTGTTGAAGAAAAATTTATATATCTCAGAAAACGACGAAGTCTTTAAAAATGTGCTTTGAGTAAATAAATTTAATTTTCAATTGTTTTCAAGATATTTTGAAGATATCCGCAATTTCAACTGCTAACTTTGAACTTAATTTTGCGCGCCATGAAATGTATTGTATTTTTTTTGTATTACATCTATCTGATCTAAAACTAGATTGCAAGCCGACCTAAATTACTTTCTTTCTAAAATAATCTAAGTATTGTTTAGATCAACACATGACAAGTGGAAATACCATCGTTTGCAAAAAATATTATTTTCGGTTAAGTACTTAGATTTTGAACATTGGAATTATTGAGACTATTTTTACTCCATTCAGTTAACACTCGTGTATATATATGTAGTATCAAGTAATACAATCGGAATACCTGGTGTAAAATATTACAGCAAGACAATGTTATACACAACTTACTATAAAATAACTTATTCAATTTTATGATACCTACCTTATTTTCGGGTCTCCTACATTTTCTCTAGAATGTTTTGATATAATTTTAGAATTTATAAGTACATAAGATATAAAATTACGTTCTATAATTATTCATTTGCTATAATTTTTTTTAAACCTAAAATCGATTACTGTAATTTTCAAAATCACTACTATCAAAATAATTATATAAAATTATATTCTATAATTATTAATTTGCTATAATTTTTTATAAACCTAAAATCGATTTCTGTATATTTCAAAATCACTATTATCAAAATATATAAAATTACATTCTTTAATTATTTATTTGCTATAATTTTTCTTTTGTCGAAAATCGATATCCGTAATTTTCAAAATCACTATTATCAAAATATCAATGATCTAATAATTAATTTTATTTAATTATAATATATATTTACATAAATATTTTTTTGTACATAATCATATTATATAAAAAAAACTTAAAATATATATATAATTAATTTGCTATAATTTTCGTTTTATCTAAAATTGTTTTCTTTAATTTTGAAGATATCGAAATTATCAAACTTAAATAATCTAATGATTACTTTGCTATATTTTTTTCCTATTTATTTGCGAGTATGAAAATTTTTAGTTTCTGTCGCTTAGCCGTCCGCTAACGCGGCACGCTCGCTTCGCTCGCTCTGCTCGCGCTCTGTTTTAGCACTATACGAACCACGCTCGTCGCTGCGCTCCTAGCTAACCTATTTTTATTTACAAATTAGGGGAATAGGAATCGAAAATTACTGCAACAGGTTAAGATTAACAAAAACTACTGTAAATTTTAATAGTAGTACTTATTTAAATTGATTTAATTATAGAAATTTTTTTTATACTTATGTATTTGTAAATGTAAATAAAATGAAGTTATACTTTTAAAATATAGTGAGTACGGTTATTTTAATAATCCATTAGAGCAACTGATAGTATATATAGATATAGATAGTATCGATTAATACATTTTTAGAAAATGAATTTATATATTTAGAAAATTATAATAACTGCATAATAGTAAAATAGAAAAGTAGCCCTTAGTGCAATTGCAACTAGAGTTTATAGAAATTATAAGACTTGAATTTATATATTTTCAAAATTATAGGAACTGCAATTATAGAAAACAATGCATTATAGGAATTAATATTATAGATTTAAAAAATTATATCAAACACATTTATAGATTTTTAAAATAACAGAATCTAAATTTATAGAAAATGAATATTTATAGCAACTAAAGTTATAGCTTCTGAAATTATATATTTTAGAGAATTTGAGAGGATACCCTTTTTTTTATTAGTAATTGAGGTATGGCCAGGCGTCCTTCACTGTTTGGGTAAATATTTTTTTGTGTTGGCTGTACAGTTTAGAACGGTCTGCTAGAAGATTCGTATAGGACAAAAATTCTCAGTTGGGTAGTTTAGAAATTTTGTAATTTACCTCTGTTTACTGTAAATTGTATATATTAGAGAAAAGTTTTAGGGTTGTTATTGACACGAAGTTTTTGAAGTTAATTAATTTGGCACCAACCGTCTCCAAAATCTACAACGAAATACAATTATTTCTTACTTTTTAGTGCAAAATTTTTGTCAGTATACTTATTATTTGTATTTATATATTTTATTATTTTTGCACTTAAATTTTACTTTAGAATCTGATAAAAATCCCAAAGAATCTAGCTATCATTTCACATATAATTTTTAATGTATCTGTGTCCGGAATAAAAATTCTCCATGTAAAGTTTTAATTTGCTCTTTTTTTCCTGATAGTAGACGTTATTTGAAGAAACAAATTTCACATTTTTTTCATTTATTTCTTTTTGCTATTTATCATAGTATTTTAATCCATTTGGCCAATATTAGTGCGGCATTATGTTAAATATGCCATTGCCTATCAATATTAAAACAAATAAACGTCATTTGCTACAGGATTGCCTAATTAAATAATATTTTTCGGCTTGCACCAATGCTTGCAACTCATTCCTATTAAATCTAGTTTTAGATCAGACAGATGTAACACAAATAAACACAAATTAACACAATACATTTCATGGCGCGCAAAATTAAGTTCAAAGTTAGTAATTGAAATTGCGGATATCTTCAAAATATCTTGAAAACAATTGAAAATTAAATTTATTTACTCAAAGCACATTTTTAAAGACTTCGTCGTTTTCTGAGATATATAAATTTTTCTTCAACACTTTGTTTTATTTTGCCCTAATTTATATTTTCAATAATAAAAAATTGTAAACTTGTCCATTTGAAATATTAACGAAAATATCAAGAACTGAATATTAAGAACCCTGGGACGGATTATGAAAATGACATGTTTCCACTTCTCTTTCTCTTGAACCAAAGATTAGTTTAGAAAGAAAGTTATTTAGGGCGGCTTGCACCACATTTCTAGTAAATCTAGTTTTAAATCAGATTTGACACAAAAAACACAATACATTTCATTGTGCTCAAAATTAAGTTCAAAGTTAAATTAAATATATTCAAAACATATGAAAATTAAATTAATTTAATCAAAGCGCATCTTTAAAATTTTGTAATTTTCTGAATATCTCAATTTCACCTGAACAATTTGTTTTATTTTGCCATAATTTTTATTTTCAAACATTAAAAATAGTAAACTAGTCCATTTGAAATATTATCAATAAAAAGGTGAAAAATAGAAATGTCTATTTCGAGAACCCTGAGACGGATTTTAAAAATATTTGGTTTTATGACAATGTTATTCAACGTTTGTAATAGAATACATAGGTACTGTCAAATATTCTACCGCAGTTACTGTAACTTTATACCTTAGCAATTTAAATAAAAATTACTCCCTTTTAAATACGTGTAACTTTTTTTTTACTGGATGATTTTTTTTGACTCCATAATGAAAAATGATACTTATGTTGAGATCTATCAAATCTCATTTAAATCATCTGTGACAAGTATGTGGTCCAACTCCATACAAACTTTTTCTTTATGTATATCGAGCCCCCTGAAAGGAAAAAGTTCGGGATTTCTTTACATGCTTGTACTTCAATAACAGACAATGATATGTAGGGAAGAAACTTTGGACGTAGTACTTCTCCATCAGGAGATATAGGCAATTGAAAACTTTAGGGATGAAAATAACCAGCTTCCGAAAAAAAAAAGTTTTGGATTCTTCGACATTCGTAATCTACATACTCGACTTTATCGAAGTGCAAAGTATCATCGACCAACGCCATACAATTTTTTTCTGTGTATATAGCGGGCCCCCTGAAAGGAAAAAGTCCGGGATTTCTTTACATACTTGTACTTCAATAACAGACAATGATATGTTGGGAAGGATTTTTGGCCGTAGGACTTCTCTATCGGGAGATATAGGCAATTTAAAACTTTAGGGATGAAAATAACCCTCTTCCGAAAAAAAAAAGTTTTGGATTCTTCGAAATTCGTAATCTACATACTCGACTTTATCGAACTGCAAAGTATCAACGACGGGCGAATTATTGTCGGGGTCAACTTCCCCGTTGATCGGGCTAAAGCTTTATTGAATGTGTATTTCTAACATATAAAGTTTTAAAATACGAAATCATTTACCTACTACATATTTTAATGCATTATAAATTTTTGTTTACTACCCACCGGCATTTGAATTTTTTTTACTTAAGTATATAGTACCTATTACATACATGTATACAGATTGACAGTTTATATTAAATTCCAAAAAAGTACACTAATCCTGTTTGGCACCTATCTACTTAGGTTATATCTTGAAAAATAATGTATGTGTTATTTTCATCTTTTAGATCGACTCTCTATTTAAGGTAAGTCACGGTCCCTCCTGCAGCAGCTGCTGTCTGCACATATTGGTAAGTACCTACCTACTTTTTACATTACTTTGACATTACAGGAATACAATTACATTTACGTATCTTGTGATTATAACGTATCTGTATATAAAAATTGATTTTGGATTTGTCTGTCTGTTTGTGCTGAAAAGTACTGAACTGATTTTGATACGAATTTCACTTATAGATGACTGATTCACGGAGAAGGTTTACGTGTTTAAAACATCACACCTCGTCTCTTGGGAGCCGAGCAGTAACCAATAATGTGAAGCAAATTTTTTCCCTATTATAATTAGAGAGGTTTGAAATGAGACACTTTTATTGCAATATTTTTAAATACACCAAATATTTTAGTAGTTACTCTTATATAGTTACTCTCTCGATAGTTAACCAAAATTTATACCAGTATAAAATTTAATTCTTATGTCACATTACAATATTTCCACGGGCAAAGCCAGAGCAGAAAGCTAGTATTCTATAGAATAATTTCCATTGAATTTTGAATTTTATTTGCATAAAAATAATGTGCCTATGGTGGTTATGCTTTGAGTATATACCAAAGGAGGCGCCAAGCGGTAAGTCACCAAACATTTTTTTCTGCCACTTTGAACCGGGGGGGGGGGGGGGGGAGACGCCTAGTACTAGCCCCTGTACCACTGTATTTTTCTGTCGTTGTATTGTCGCAACGGATTTTACGTTATATGATGATTATGCAAAAATACAAACATAATAATTATAAATAATGATTGGAAATACTATGTTCCCGCAAATTAGACGTCCTAGATCGCCTTTCACATTTTAGACATCCTAATTAAGAGGATGTATAGAGCTAAATGCGAGTTTTAGGATGCGTAAAAGTACATGATCCACTGCAGTGACCATAATCAAAAAAATATATGATATTCTTGAGGTTATGCGTTATTAAGATACTGTTTTCAAAACATAATACAACTATATTGATTCGATAGAAAAAAATCACGTATGTACCTCTAAAAAAATATTTTACTATCTAGAAACAGTACTAAAATGCTTGCAATGATTCTGATTTTTTGACAGATTTTTTATCTAGCAATATACTATCGTAATACTGTTCTATTTTTTAATCAAATTTTCAGCAAGTTCCTTTATTCTCATTTTCGAGATTTTATGTACGCACTGCACGCGTGTGTGCGTAAGCGCTCGTGTACCGACAGTACCGGCTGCAGCCTGATGCTATATTATTAGTGGCAGCCACGTCGTTTGGTGTGTATGTGTACCCGCGTGGGGGCGGTGCCATCTCTCAAGGTCATTGGCTCTATTCAGCGTCTTAACTATTTTTCTAGAGCTTTCTCGCGACACAAAACGATACCAACGAAACCTAAGGTAACTTATGGGAGCCCGTCTATGGCCCCTCCATAACCTTAGTACTCTATGTGGTTATGACCCTAATCGCGGGCAAAGGCTAGTAACTTATATTTTTGTAACTAATGTTATTTTATTGATATATAGCTTCGCCCGTGGATATTTTCGAACAAAATAAAATATGGCCTATATTATCAGGGATATCGTAGCTTTCTATTCGTTAAAGAATCTTTAGAATCGATACAGTAATTTGAGAGATTACCCTCTACATCCAAACTTACAAACTTTATCTCTTTATAATATTAGTATAGTTATATAGCTACTCTACTTATATGAAATGAAACAGTATTGTAGATTTGTTAGTTTTTATTATTTACCTAAATCGTAGTGTACCTAATACTTAATGAATAATTACGAGTTCTTAATATTTAGATAACTGCCTACGTATAATAAAACCTTATATCTAAAGGCAGACCTTCCTAATCATAAATTCGTCAAATAGGGGTGTTGACAATTTTTTGGAATTAATTTTAAATTATAGCTGTAAGATTTAATATAGGTACTTACCTAATAAATTAATTAAAAAAAATATTTGTATTTTTCATTTAAAAAAATCATGTTCCTAATTTAATTTTTCAAATTCCCACTAACACGATGATCACAGATTAAATAAAATAACAAGAAAATAACTTAGTCAGTGACAGATTGCGGTCACGTGACCGGAAGCATGAATTAAATATTTTAATTCATATATTAAAAAAAAGAAATATTTATAAACAAATATATAATCACTATTATCAGTGATTATACCATGAATATTATCAATGGATTATACGTTATAAATAATATAAAAAATACCTATTATTGTGTATTTATTTAATTTAACTGTCAACATCCCTATTGTACTTGAATAATTTATAAATAGGTAATAATTTAGAAGATGTGTAACCCTAGCGGGCTTATAAATTATTGTCATACATTGTGTTGTTACATCATATTATTTTTCATAATTGTTCAATCACTATTTTGAATATTGTCCTAGCTAATAAAAATCTTAACAAGGTAATAAAAATCTATGAAATTATCTGCGCTCAACAGGTTTGGGAATATCTGACGTCACTTTCTTTGCCTTCTTTTCTAAGACTCGTTTCTCGTACGGCCGATGATCTTCGCTGATTTCTGGAATATCATCAGGCTGGGGCTGATCCGCTTGTTCTGGAATATCGGGCACAGCTTCCAGATGTTTACCAGCACTTCTTCCAGCAGGTAGAGCGTGGAAAGCTTCAGCTAACTCTGGGTTGATTTCTTCTAGAGGCGTATCTCCAGCTTGTATGTAAACAGGCACGTAGCCGGGTACTTGAGGCAGAAATTGCCATTTCGGTCTGGCTTCTGAAAAAATAGAAAATTTTAATTAACAATTTGAAAAGCGTTTTTCTCTGGGTTCTGAATTCTGGTACCTATTAAAGACTAGTATTATAGTATCCCCATTTGTCCAACATAAAAAATTAAAAACGTTATTTTCAGAGATTAAATTGTCTCCCAAAATTACTTTAATTTCTTTGAATTATTGCAGCAATAAAACGTTTAGAATTTTGAATAATCGATAATTTACCACAAATAATAACCGCTTATTAACTGAACCGTATGAAATCGTGACTGCAAAATAATAATTGCTTAGTGCTCATACAATGCTTTTCTTTGCAACACAAGGCTGGGTCAACGAAGAATCACGAGGAAGCTGTCACGTTACATATGAATGCATCATAAATTGGCTGTAGGTAGAGAACTATGTAGCAAATTGAACTAACTAGACTTCATTGAACTTCATTGTAAAGATTGGCTTGTCCACATGAATTTATGTAGTTTATTTACATCTACAAATTCAGTCAAATACTGCATGCAATATCCTAGATTCCCTAGTCGACTCTCCTATTCTTCCCCTGAAGGAAAACTGTCTCAATTTATTTGGCGTGCACTATACACATCTTACCGGATAAAATGCATACTACTACAAAATTAAAAATTTCTTTGCTTTTGTTCCCCCCTGAAGACACCGAACCAAGCCCCACCCTGAACCAAATTGCATTATTTTCAGCATATTTTTCTAATGAAAAACAAAATTATTTGAAGTAGACCTATATGTAGCCAGTGAAAGGAGAGAGTCGAGTGCTCCACCTACCTGTAAAACCTACCGCGCAAAGACTTGAAAATTTATAGCCCTATCTATTAGAAAGTAGGTGCACTCTGTGTAGAAAGTACCTCAAGATATATGTTTTGAATGTAATGGAAAATAATAAACTTAAGCATAGTTTGTGCACATAATTTGATCCTGGTGAATTTAAAAGATTAATTTCATTACGACATAACATAGGAAATTGTAAGTTTTGCCACCAAAAATAACTTCTTGGGATAAAAGGCGTGATGATAAATTTACTTTTTTGACTTGATCTGTTCGACAAGCGATCTAAGTAAGTACGATAAGTCTGCATGTTTTTTTAAAAAAAAAGGTCAAAGAATAATTAAAATATAGTGCTAAGGGAAATAAGTCGTCTATACATTTTATACTTTCAAAATACGCGGCTGCGACTATATAAGTAGGTAAGTCAATCAGCAAACAACAGAATCCGTTTCATTTACTCAACGTGCTCCCGTTGAGTAAATGCTGCTAACGAACAAGTTTGGCGACTATCGTTTCACAATGATGTCTTTGCATTCATAGATTCACCACTCTCGTATTCTATGAATATGTTCCCTTAAATGCGAAAGTGTGTTTGTTTGTTCTTATTTCACGTCAAAACAGAGTAGCGGATCGACGTGGTTTTTTGCACTTTTTATTCTACGAGTAAGTTTTTATTCCGGAAATCCTTTGGAGTAAATTCTCAAGACACATTTCAAAAACTTTCACGTGCTTACGTTTAATGAGATAAAATAATACCTATTAGCAGACTACAGTGACTACAAAATAACAGAATGCATTGGTCCCAAAAACGTCGCATAGTTTTGAAAGTATACTGTATGGTCCAATTCACACAAACTTGCTAATTATATGCTTTGAAAGATTTTTAAGTAGAGCGCCGACGTTTGATTCAATGTTGTTTTTATCAATATATATTTTAATAAATGTTTTAATTTAATATGAAAAAAAAAATTGATTTCGTCTGATTTTTTGTGTTAGGATATTTCCTATTATTGGCTGTCCAGTGTCCACTGTATTTTTTGAGATTGAATTTGATTCCTGAAATATCCTAACACAAAAAATCAGACGAAATCAATATTTTTTTCATATTAAATTAAAACATTTATTTAAATATATATTGATAAAAACAACATTGAATCAAACGTCGGCGCTCTACTTAAAAAGCTTTCAAAGCATATTATAATCTACATTTTTAACCCCATAGATTTTTTAAAAGTGTTTTGGTCTACCGCAAAAAAATTTTTAGTAAATTATTGTTTAAGTATATTAGATATCTGTGTGTTTAATTTAGCTACCTAAGTTATTGGCCACACTCCACAGGCACAATGCTTAAGGCATCCCACACATTATAATATTGATTTACTTTCTTACATACTCTTACCTACCTATAACGGCATCTACATCTTGTCCAAGAGCTTTTTGCTCGTCAAAATGTTAACTGTACTTATATTACAATCTCCGACGCTATTCTGAGTACATGTTTTATTTTCGTATTTCGCTCTGAATCAGATCTAGGTCGTGGTTAAATCTAGACTAAAATAAAATCTGGAATTTTAGGGTACTAGAATGTAAACTTTCTTAAAATAGATATGCATAGGCTCCGACTTCGGTTGGACGAGTCAAAATTATTTTTATATAGAAGAAACAATACTGAAAACACTATTTTCGCAAGTTTCAGAAACTCTGAACATAATTTGTAGATAATCTGCAAATGCAAAATAAAAATAAAATAGACCCTGGCGAGAACAAATTGTGATTTATGATTCTACGATACGGTGAAGCCTGTTTTAAAGTTTTATCAAACATCCAGACAGAATGACAAAAATAAAAACATATATCCAACCTAAACATAACTAGGCGGCCGCGGTTTGATCCCGGCCATGTACCAATGATTTTTTTACTGTACTGTATGCACAAACCACACTTAGAGGCTTTTTCCATTTAAATATACCTCAACAACTAGTATGGATATAGCCTCACAAATACCATCGGGTCTTCCGCTGGGTACCCTCGGACCGATAACACAAGAAATAAAAAGATATTTGTAAAATTAAGAAATAAATAAAAATAATTGTTCATATATATTTTTATTAAACTTATTTTTTTAAATTTCACTACAAATGCTAGATTATTTCTCTAGATTCGAAATATAATTATATGGTTTATTTTTTCTTGTGTCTAGAACTGACTCCAGCCAATATAGACTTTCATTGCCTCATTTGGTCATGATACTCTCTCCATGTCCAAAGTAAAATAGCGAAGGTACATCTTACTTGTAAACAAGTTTATTAACCTACTTGTTTATTAGGTACCAATTCATAGCGAAAAACTTAATAAAAAAAAATGTGCGAGGGTTTCGTTAAAATCTATGGATATATTAAAATCTTCATGAGAAGGGGTAATAATTAAAATAATTATATTCAGATCGTTCTATTTGTCATTATTTCAGACCAACTATCATTACGAACTAATATTGCCAATATTGTAATTTTTATTTACAATGAGGTATGTCAAATTTCAATCTATCTATCTACGCCTTTTATCTCAAGAGGGGTAGGCAGATACAATCGAATGTCATTTGTTACGATCCTGACATACCTATTTTGCTTTTTTATATATTCATCATACCTTTCAGCATAGCTAGCATGTAGCTCGGCGATTGAGTGTACTTTTTTAATTTTTTTTTATATGTTCAATAAAAGTACACCTAGGTCGTCGTCTGCCAGCATTTCCTTTCGCCTCAGCCATAAAACCTTTTTAGTGAAAATTTCAAAACAATAGCAATAGTATAGATTAGATACCTAACTACTGAGAAAAATTACCTTGTTATACATTTAAAAAACGGCGGGTCTCCACCAATGCCCAACCTAAGAATGTCCGGACAAATCCGTGTACTGTCTTTGTCTGACTGGTCAAACTTCGTTCGAGTCAAAACGAAAACGAAAGATGTGTTCGGTTCGTTATTTTAAATTTAAATTAAAAAAGTCATAAAAATGTACAATGCATATGTGTGGACGTAGGTGTTGTTGGGCTATTTATAATAAATAAATAAATAAATAAATAAAAAAATAAATGTGAAAGGTACCTTTATGATAGATAAAAGCAGCATAAATTGTTAGCCGCCGTCCAGTGGTGCATAACCACATGGGAACTATACAAAGGGAGTCATTTTTATCATTACGGCTCTCAACATGGAAACGCAATTTCTTTTTAATTAACATTTTCATTTCACTACTCCTTTAAAAGGGGACTTTAATGTTTGTAGTATAACAGAAGCCGCAATGGTTTCATTGGAATGTCGTTGAAGAAAAAGGCTGTACGCCTCGGCGCCAATTTACTGAGTCGGGTTATTTAGTTTTTGTTGCAAGGTGCTCACGATAACATAAAATATGTTTCATTCTTATTTTATTCTTTTAACAAGAGATGATATCATCCAACAAGGAAGGTAATTAAGCTTTTAAACTTGAGTAACCTTTTCTTGGAAAAGCTAGCGAGCTATGACTAAAAGTTCTTACATGTCGTTTTTGAATCTATCCAAAAATACTAAATAATCAGGTTCTCGTGTTTCGGATTGCACATAAATCTGGACAACTGGCAAAAAGTGTACATTGTTATTGGGTCTCTGGCCACACCGCAAGATATAAAGGCTGTGATGATGTGTTTGTAAAATTCAGAATTTTGAATTTACAGACCACAGAAGAAAGTTTTTCTTATGAATATTGTAAAATTTGTATAAAATCGCAATGTCATAATTATAATTAAAATCAAAGCAAAATAAACTGAAAAAAAACTACTATACATGAAATAATAATGAAATAAGTAGATATGTACTTACTTAATATAAGCTAAATTTCATATACATTATTTAAAGACGTTATATTAACAATTTCACATATAAAAACCGTAAATTATCTTAAATAAGTAATAAACAAAATATTAATCTATATTATAGTAATATTATAAAGAGATAAATGGATTTAGGGGGTAATCTCTCAAACTACTTTCTGAATATTCTTTCACTAATAGGAAGCTATATTTATTTATTTATTTATTTATATATTTGGGAAACAAACAGTATACAGAATAACAAATTTCATACACAACATTAATAATACATATTAACCAACAAGGTTTCCACACATTAATTACACAAATAGGTACACAAACACATTATAGAATACAGAATAAAAGACACGAAAATTCAAAAAAAATAATCAAAACTTAAAAAACTTAAAAAACAAAAACCAGTCAGTTATCATAGTTAACATTCAGGGCTTTCTTAAACTTAGGAAGAGTGCTACCGAATATATCCACGTTACCAAATCTCTCATTAAAAACATTACAAGTACGGTTGATGAACATATTGGCATGTAATTTGGTTTTACATAATTGTAAACCAAATACTTGCTTAATCCTACTATTGATATATATCCCTGAATTCGAAATTATTCACGGGCGGCGCTAGGGTCGGATAATCAGTATCTATATAAATAAAAATTAAATGCTTCGTTGAGAACGGCTGGACTGATTAAGCTAATTTTTTTTAATGTTCGTAATAGTTTGAATAAGTTTTTTAGGGAAAGAAAATGGATTTTTTAATGGGATTTTTGTATGAACTCAAGGGGATGCAAGTTAATATGGGCTAAGCTAGTTAAAAATAAAAGAAAACTGATTTTAGCGATACTTGGAGTAAAACGGTAAAGGTTTTCTTTCTGTAGTAAGTAAAAAAATCTATTAAAAGCAGTTGTAGATGTTTCTAACGATTGACTTTTGACTAATTGACTTTTTATCACAATTGTATGAAAATTACTTTTTTACGAATTATATGTTTGTTTGTTTGAGTGACAGAGATAGTTGGAGGGACCGGAGAGTGACATTAGGTTATTTCTTATCCCGGAAATCCTTCAGCATCTTTTTTTATTTCATATTATTTAAAAAAATCCACGGGCAAAGCTGGGGCGGAAAGTAAGTATAAATACTTCTCTGACTAAATTAATGATAGAAAAGGTCGAATTAAAGATGTGTAGGTAACATTGTGATGGACAAGCAAAAAAACTATTGTTAATCCGGGGCCATGATCGCGGAACCATACATCTCACGAACAAACTCTACCTGACTGTTAAGTTAGAATTCATCTGCATTAATTATTATGTAGCATTGTTTTTTCCTTAATTATACCGATTATAAAACAAATACATAAGCTGTTATAAATTATATATTATTAAGGGTAGGTATAGGCATTATTATACTTTTACCTTTATACATTTTTAAATAAATAAATTTGAATTTGAATTTGAAAATAAATAGCGTATTTTATTGGACACATGATACTTTTATACTATTCAGTGCGCGTATTCTAGATTTTTTCCGTTTTCTAAGAGTATTTTAAGAATTTCGTATGAGATGAATCGTACTTAGGTAGTGGTAAGGTTTCACAATGTCTCGATAATGTGCACAAATTGTTATTTAAGCCCTACGAATTTCAAGCCATAAAATAGCTCTAAGTTGAGCATTTTATAGCCCTAGAAGCGGATTGTAAATAAAAACGGAACCTGCTCCGTTTATATAGACAAAACTAGGATGAGCCGCAGCCTATTTGGAAATTTTATGATTGTTCTATAAACAACTAAGTATATCTTGAAAGTTGCTCGAAAGTAAAATTTTATTTTATGTTATAAATATCGGTGAATCATGAAAATCTGGTACCTACCTAAATTGATGTCTTCAGAGAGTCAGTGAGTGCCTTTTCTCTAAGCTACAATGATGCGATTTTGTAACCTGTAAGGTTAGCCTCGTCGAAGACCAAACACGACAGTCCCCAATGGTCAGCCAAGGAATGCCGAGCAAATTGCTGGGTTGGGCAAGACAGTACACGGATTTGCCCAGACATTTTAGGGCATTCCTTGGATGGTGTATTTATTGGTGTAAACCTGTCGTTTTTGACCTTCAAGTCGAAACGAAAGATGTATGACGAGAATGTTCTTGTAATATTTTGTAATGCATCGTGCTTAGTTAGATTTTACAGAAAATCGAACCTGTATTTTCCAAAGAATGTCAAGCTTAACAATAAATTTTAGTACATCAAATTATATCACATAAACGAGTGACTACTATGGACAGAATTAATTTCTAGGCATTCTGTTATCAACAATTCAATTATTTACAGTTTATTGGCAGATTAATAAAACATAAACTGACGGTTGTTCATTACATACTGAAACGAATTTTAGCTTCTTACATTTATTTTTCTACTCTGCTTGGAAAAAGGCAAAATATTCATGTATTTAAAAAAATATCAGTAAATTATGATATTAGTCGTATCTTCGTAAGCATACATTACTTGGTAGGCAAGTATTATTGTCGAAATAATTAAGTAAGTATTTATAAGGCAACGCAGCCAGAAGGCAGAGTGATAAAATGATGAAATTGTTTATTTATAGGTTTATTTGTATAATAGCATAGTAGGTATATTTCATTGTTTTATTATAATTAATTTAATTGCATAATTGTGTCAAATATAACAACAACATAATAATAAAAATAATTTCTTATTTGAAAAGATAGGAAAATTTTAATAAAAAATAACGTCTATTCTATGTTCCTATTAATTTTTCTTATATTCTATTTTTATACTCTATTCTATTCTACTTTTTATAGCCTCAGCTTGAAGAATTTATGCAGATTCTGGTTTATTCTTTCTCAAAGAACTAGTCAACCCCTTTTGTCGAAGCGTAACAAAAATATTGAAAGTCATGATTGAGTGATTAATTTTCTAGTAGTATATTTTCTTAATTTTTGTATTTTCCTCAGTTTAATTCAAATAAAAGACATGTCATGTTTTTTTTTAATAAAAACTTTTACTTATAGAATTATTTTCATAAAAAAAATAACAAAAAACTAAGCTTACCTATAACAACACAGCACACTAAACAAAGTATCACCACTGCCTTGTACATGGTTATATCTATAAATTTTTAAATTTGATGAAGCGTCTATGAAAGTGGCAAGCGCGAGCGTCGAATGCAGCCGATCGAATGAGCTGACTACAACCGGGTTAAGTCGTGCGAACCTGATAGAACTGGGTCCGTCGTTGAAAGTCATTATCAATGTGTATTATATTAAGCTATATCAAACTTTATCACGACTGTAATGTTTTTGGGAGTGGCTAGAACTAACTCAGTGTATTTTTAGCGAAATTTTACCGCACGAAGTGACTGAAAACTACTAAGTACCTATTACCTACTAATAGTACATTACTATATAAAAGTAAAAGTTGTTCGTTTGAAGTTGAATTAATTTGCATGGTACTTAATACCTACCTATAAATATTAACTAGGCAGACCACGGGTTTGATCCCGTATCCCGGTCATGTACCAATAGGTTTTCATAATTAAAAACCTATGTATTTTATCTGACAAACCACACTTAGAGGCTTTTCCGTCTATATATACCTCAACAGAACTAGAGGGAGACCTAGTCTTCAGCTGGGTATCCTGGGACCGTAACACGGTTTCAGGAGCTGTAAGACAACCCGTGAATAAAGGTATTTGTCAAAGAGATATGACAGTGTTAGAAAAGAATTGACACAGAACAATTATATTTTTCAGCAATTTAAACCAAAGAATCTACTATACTTTCATTTTGCGTTGAACACTTTACTAGAATAATTAATGGTTTTACAGTCCAAATATTTTATAAAAAAGAACCGTCTTAAACTTTTCAGACATGCAACAACTAAGTACTTATTTATGTTAAATTCACTGATAATATCTGCATCACTGTCCTTTAATCCTAACATATAAATAAGGAAGAAATAACAATAAACAATTCTTGATAAACATCAGTCATTTCCTTATATATTTCTAAAATTATACGGAGATATAATATATATTAGAAAGAAAATTTTACCTACGTTCACTACCCACCAACAGCCAAAATGCATTTATTTTAACGAATTTGTCAATCTATACTAATATTATAAAGAGGTAAAGTTTGTAAGTTTGGATGTAGGGGGTAATATCTAAAACTTGTTTTCTTCGAAAAAATCCACGGGCGAAGCCGGGGCGGTAACCTAGTAACAGATAAATTCATGAATCTCTATATGAGCTCTACAGCTTGTGAATCTGTGGTGAAAATGCTCTGAACAAGAACTCAAACCTAATATCTCTATAAAAAGGTATGCATTACTGATTCTAAATTCACGGACAAAATGCCCTGAGGTCCAACACTTAGAGGCCCTTTAGAGTGTTTAATCTAAAGTGTTGTGACTAGCACACGTCGGGACTTATCCATAAATTCATTAGAGAAAATAATACGCTCACAGACATGCCCTGTCAGGTGCCTGGACTATTGCAGAGATAAATTAAAAATAAGTAATTGTTTTGGGGTGTTAATTGGATTGGTTCCCTGAAGTCAATCTGACCGAAATATTTTTCCTCATCCAAGATATGCCCAACAGTTCGCACGTCAGTAAACAATGCCAGATAAAACTAAATTGCGCAGTTTGATTTCTTATTCACTCGAATATTGAACGCGTAGTTATTATTACCTATAAGGTTATCAGTTAGGATGTGAGGGCATCAGGCACGCACGCATAATGTGCCTGTAGTGCCGGTCAATGAGATTATATTTGTATAGTTCCCGACAGTCCTTGATACTTTGTAGTTAAAAAAAACACTTTGATATAGCTTAAATGTCAATTTATTCTGGTTTGGACACGTCGAAAGAATGAAGGATGAAAGATTTTTTGTTGGTTACGCGACCAAGAGAGTTTTAAATGAAGTAAAAAAATAATGAGTACAGTCTTCAGTTGTACACATACTGAAATGTAGTATCTAATCGGCTACTCGATTTCAACAAAGTCGTACCTAACAAAATGAAACTCGGGATTATAGGATTTGAAATTGTTTTTGTCAAGGGTAACCACATAATGGAAATGGTATACGTATGTTTGATTTATTCTGTATGTTAATCAGGTCAAGCGCAGCAAAGGCGCAGCGCAGCCAATTTTTGTATAAGAAGCAAATTAGCTCAACTAGCAGCGCAGTCATCTGATATTATGTATTTATTTCCTCGTGAAAGGTAACAATGATAAGATAAGAGTGTTAAGCAATATAGTTTTTTGACATTTATCTATCTATATACTTTATCCCAAGAGGGGAAGGCAGATACGATCGAATGACATTTGTGACGATCCTGACATACCTCTTTCGCTTCTTTTATATTCATCATACCTTTCATACATGCTCGGCGATTGTGTGTACTTTTAATATTTCTATCGATCAATTCATTTTTTATATGTTCAATAAAAGTACACCTAGGTCATCCTTTCACTTCAGCCATTGAATAATATTATTCATATATTATTTTGACATCAAAGTGGATTTAGTTTGGTTTGATACGCCAAAATTATAATAAATTATGTTATCAAAATTGTTGCGGCTGAAGTCGCCTTCGCAACAGAAATTCTCTGAATTTTAGGATTTGAAATAGAAATTGACCCCAGAGTATATACCTACATCTCTTATAAAACTAATCTAAATATTTTGCTATTGTCTAGCTAGTAGAACTCAAACGGGTTTGTTTTCACTAGATGCATTAAGAATTAGATTACGAAGGACGCTTGGAAGGCCGGATGGTAGAGGAGCATCGAACGAGACGCGGACGATGACCGCAAGTCTGTCTGTCCACTACTCTACTTAAAACTATAGTGCGTGAGCGACCCATGTGCGTACCTAATTACATACTTTAGCTCTAAAATTCATGGGCTCGTAGTGATTTTGTAGTATCTTTTGTTTATTGTCAGGAGAAATTCTGGCTAGTGCTATTATAACTTACTTAAATAAAATAAAAGTGTCTAATCTTATCTAATATCTTTGCTCGATATATATTATTTACACGATATTTAATCCAAATCTAGTATTGTAAATACGTGTGTGTTTGTTTGTCCTTATTTCCATAAACGGAGCGACAAATTGACGTTACTTTTGAATGTGATTGAAATTTGTCGGGTTTGGGGTAGCCAGGATGGGTATGTTTCGCAGGAAAACTCGTAGTAAACTTTCACCATTCGTTTATTGGTCGAATTAACAAGGAAGGAACAAGCAGCAAAAGAACAGCCAGTAAAAGGATCCGTAAGGAGCCAAGGAGAAGGAGCCGTCAAAGGAGAAGGAGCCGTAAAAGGAGAAGGAGCAAGGAGCAAGGAGCGCACTGTAATAAAAATGAACTACACATTACTACAGGGCGTTAAGCTATTGAAGTAACACAATACAAAGTATGATAAAAATACTTACAATACTTATTTGCGCTCCTTTTATATTAACATAGATATTAGTTCTTGAATATTGATTCAATACATTTTATATAGTTATTTACTTAGTTGATAAAATAGAAATATAATAAATTTTACAATTGGCAGAGTAACTGCCTAAGTCAACAGTTTGTGAAGGAATGAGTAAAATTTTAATTTAGGTTCCACACATCGGATATTTGAAAATAACATACAATGTTCTATTGAATTAAAATGAACAATATCGTGTTCTAAAATCAAAATAAATGCTATTTATGATGGCCAGCTTGTAAGCGGCCAGGAAAATAAGGTCGTATCATCACAATACCGGGGTTCCCCCGAAAAAATCCTGACCTTAATGAAGGATTTTATTCAGAGAATTAATAAAATAAAGTTTGATGATGAGACTTATATAAAAATACTAATGAATGAAATGAAAAGATACATTTACAAGTTTTATTATAAATAAAACTAATTATTTTACAAGAGAAACGATTTTCACAATCACACAAATCACAAACATTCATCTTCATTTAATCTGTTTAATCTGTTATTAGTAAGTACAGTAAACTCATTTATAATATAGAGTAATTCCCATTTAATAAGGAATGACTCAAAAACGTTCTCGAATTTAGTAAGGGCTTAGTTATACAGTTACCATCCGCTGTTTTAAGTTTATTTATATATAATACAATAGACGAAGGCTTGTTTAAAGAGTCGCAATCCGCTCATACGAACACCCATGGGAAATACATCCACAGATATAATAAGTAGTAATAATAGACGAAGGCTTTTTTAACGAGTCGCAATCCGCTCTAAAAGACTCCCATGAATACCCTGATATTCATAGATATAATAATAATAAACAAATGTTTATTTAAAGAGTTGTAATTTACTCTTATAAACACCCATGGAAATACATCCACAGATATTAGGTATAATATTTATAATAGACGAAGGCTTTTTTAAAGAGTCGCAATCCGCTCTAAATAATTACAAGTATTTACAATAAATGAAATGATGAGAATGAAATAAGGAAAATAGTAATTATTAATCATGGTTATTATTTAACCTGTAATTTGAAAATATGTAAAAGTTTTAGTTGTTTAGTTAAAATTATGTTTACAACCAAATTGTGAAATTGAAATAAATTTAACCTCCCTTGTAACCATAAGGTGATAAATACAATTTAATAAATTGTAAATAAAATAAAGAAAAATGTAAAATAATATAGATATAAAAAATTCCTCGGTTTAAGTGTAACTCATCCATATTGAAAGAGAAAAAAAAAATTTATGAAATAAAATCAACGCATGCGTTAAGGTATGCGCTAACTCAAACTATCCACGAGCAAAGCCAGTGAAAAGCTAATAATATAAGTATATGAAATAAAATAATATTTAAATTTCAATCAACATGACTACCCCTAGTTGTAATAAGAGCGTAATCATATGTCTATGAAATAGACTTCATAGTAAATAACAATTGAAAATAAAGAAAATCGAACGTCGTCGATTCAAAATTTAAAAATTTGTCAATGACAAAGAAATTATATAGGATACATTTGAAAATCGAATATTCCAATGCAATATTGCCGAGCAAAACAAATTGTGTAAAACAAAGAAAAATCAAGTGAGTTCAAATTCTGATATCGAGGTGCTTTTATATGTATCATAATTTATTTGAAATTTATTATTATATATTAAATTTATTCTCAGAAATATTTTAATATTTTAATTACCTTACTTATGTAAACTGTAATGTAATATTAGAAATCATTAAAATAAGAATGGACAAATTGTTTTGGATATTTTTTAAAATGTATTAAAAAAATCGCAATTAATGAAATTTTTGAATTAAATAATATTTATTTATGTATTATTTTATGGAATCACGATAGACTTTTAGGATAAAAATAGATATTTTAGCAATTATAAGAAAAATTAATATATATTATTTATCTTGAAAAAGTTACGACTATAAAAAGAACCTTTTTCTATTAAGAGATATTGAATTGACGGGATATGATAATGGAAATTAATTTAATATTATTTACGGTATAAGTTTAAGTTATGGGAAGTAATCTATAGATTTCAGATATATATAATGAAAATCTCACATACAACCATACATTCAATGTGACTATATAATCTGAATTTACGAAATTAATAAGTGAATTTAGTGTAAAATGATTCAAGAATACTGCCTCCGTATAGAAATTAAAAATATCCTCTTCAATAATAGAATCTGACCAAGATCATCAGACTTGTCAACCTCGAAGGTTTGCCGACATAACCTTGATTCAGAACCATCATCTCCAAGAAATATTCTACTGAATTTAAATAGAATTACTTTATATATTGAGATTATATAGACATTACAAATCCTGAAATAAAAGTTTGTATTATAATAAATATTTTGTTCTCTTACTTCGTTATTCTTTCTTCTTTATTCCTTCTTCCTGCAGCGTTTTAATCACGTTTGGGCGCCATTGTCGGGTTTGGGGTAGCCAGGATGGGTATGTTTCGCAGGAAAACTCGTAGTAAACTTTCACCATTCGTTTATTGGTCGAATTAACAAGGAAGGAACAAGCAGCAAAAGAACAGCCAGTAAAAGGATCCGTAAGGAGCCAAGGAGAAGGAGCCGTCAAAGGAGAAGGAGCCGTAAAAGGAGAAGGAGCAAGGAGCAAGGAGCGCACTGTAATAAAAATGAACTACACATTACTACAGGGCGTTAAGCTATTGAAGTAACACAATACAAAGTATGATAAAAATACTTACAATACTTATTTGCGCTCCTTTTATATTAACATAGATATTAGTTCTTGAATATTGATTCAATACATTTTATATAGTTATTTACTTAGTTGATAAAATAGAAATATAATAAATTTTACAATTGGCAGAGTAACTGCCTAAGTCAACAGTTTGTGAAGGAATGAGTAAAATTTTAATTTAGGTTCCACACATCGGATATTTGAAAATAACATACAATGTTCTATTGAATTAAAATGAACAATATCGTGTTCTAAAATCAAAATAAATGCTATTTATGATGGCCAGCTTGTAAGCGGCCAGGAAAATAAGGTCGTATCATCACAGTGTTTGTTTGTCCTTATTTCCATAAACGGAGCGACAAATTGACGTTACTTTTGAATGTGATTGAAATTCTTCGGGATAAAATCTTATGTCACATTTCAAAAATTTCCCGGGTATAAAGCCGGGGTAAAAAGCTAGGAGTTAAGAGGCGGTGGTCAAGGTCATCTTGTATCTGTCAAAAATATGGCAAATCTAAGTTAATCCTGGAATCCTACGCGAAGGCACTGCTCGTATCGAAAACTATGGCTCTTTAGAACCCTAAATAATAAAAATATGGCTCAATCCAATTTAAAATAATAACAATCTTTTGGGGTGAGGAAATGTTGTATAAATAAACTCACGTTTCCAGGATTAACTTAGATTTGCCATATTTTTGACAGATACAAGATGACTGAGAGCCACGGGTCCTTAAATAATTAAGCTCTAAATTCCTATACGAAGTGTTTTAGTTAAATAAACTGGTTGGTAGTGGATGAATCTCACACAATTCATAAAGCTAACTATAGCACAGTAAATGATTTGAAGACAGTTAAACCAAAAATTACTTAATTGGCCATGCTAACTTTTTGAACAGAAACGAAGATCTCGAAACCGTTTCGAGATATAAGCTTTCAGTACAATTTCTATTTATCAGATTTTAAATTAAGTCTATACTTTTTAAGATATTCAATAACAAACAATAACCTTAATTTGACCGATGTATGACGTCATCTTAAGCAGTATGAAAAAATGATACCTTTGCCTACAAAAAAGGGCAATCGTCAATCTTTGAATGACATCTTTATAAATTATATTTTACGTGTAATTATTTTCTTTGTTATTAGGACATGACGGGATGAAACACTATTTACTTGCCATTGTAAAAAACTATTCAATTTAAATAAATATAAAGACGAGTATATAAACAAGAGTAATTTTTAGGTTAGTCGACCTTGACTGACGTTTGCTTGACGTTAATTTGATTGACTGTCACTGTTTATGTGTAGTGGCCAAGATTATAATCCTGTTCTAAATTCTTGTGACGTCACGTTTACTTTTCGCGGGTAAAATTTGTAAAATATATTAAAAATAGACGCAATGGATAAAAAACAAAAATATCGAAATTAGTTTCTTAAAATGGGCTATATTTTCAAAACAAATTATAAAAAAAGTATATTATAAATATGTAGCATGGCCAATTAGCTGAAACAATGTGCCCTTTTTTTACGTGGGGAAATAAGACAGGTAATTTTTTAATGTAGGTACAGTCACAGTAAACACATAAGTAGTTCCTTCCGGTTTACTTATAAAATAACTTGATTTGAACTTGATTAGCTTCACTTCAAAAATGCACTGAATAGTGTGCTTTCCGAAAGAAAATGCACAAGTCACTATAAAAAAACCCAAATAGCTTCAAGTGTGCCTATAAAATTTGAAGAGTTCTCGATTGCTCCAGGATCCCGTCATCAGATCCTGACCTGATGACCATGAAAAGTATACCCTTTCAAACAAAAAAAAATTTTTCTAAGTCGGTCCAGGCATCTTCAAGTAATCGGGGAACATACATAAAAAAATCCGACGAATTGAGAACCTCCTCCTTTTTTTTGAAGTCAGTTAAAAATCATACTAAATATTTTCATATAATCTAGTGATTGAGTATAATTACATATTTTTAGACCCAGTTTGCACATGGCTCCTGCGTAAATTGTAGTAAATTTTATTTATATTAACCGCGACCAATGTAGTCCACTTCGGTTCGCCAATTAAAGACCGTTGTACGGAGCTAGAGACTGGTAATTTCGTGAGAAAAATCGTTGTACCTGGTAGTTTAAGTAAAAAATTTGAATCCCAATAAGCAGTGCGGGAGAGTAGGCATTACTTACCATTGCGTTGCGATATTAGACGGTCGTCATCAGGGCATTGTGACTTTTTAATTACCGTACCTTATATCAAGTTTGCAGGCATTATAGTTTCGGAGATCTGATGAGTGAGTGGAACTCTCCTTATGATTATCTAGAAACTATATACCACATGTGGCCATAAAGAAACCCAAATATTGAATTTCCTGTAATTTGATACCTAGGTATGTCAAGGGGATGCGAAGAAAAAGTTTAGCCGCCATCTTGGGGCGTCTACCATAGTATTATATTTAGAATGCTATATGAAATTAGACAAACCACACTTCGAGGCTTTTTCATCTAAATATACCTCAACAGAACTGGCCCACTCGTTAGCCTCACAAATACCATCGGCTAAACGAGGAAGACTTGGTCTTCCGCTGGGTACCCTGGAATCGTAACACGATTTCAAGAGCTGTAAGGCAACCCGTGAAGTAAGAAAAAAAAAAGAAAAAGTTTTTAAAACTTGAATATAAAATTCAGAGTCAAAACACTAACAGTCCTACATTTGCTTTATAAAGTGACCTTAGTTACGTAACGGGTCATATTATTTGCCCCCTCTCGTACTTACAGGGTCAAGTTCTCGGACTACCGGACGTTGCACCAATTTCAAGCGTCACTCTGCAATCACTTCAACTACGCCGTTACCTTGAGTGCTTCTGGCTTCTATCGCGACCGGTCTGACGTGCGGGCTAAGCGCGTTTTTTATATTTTTAGAGGAACTTTTATTTTATCCTAGCTTTCCCGTGGTTTTTTTTTAAAATTATTTTTTAAATAGTTTTTTATTTATCTACGGAACCTTTTTTTCCTTTTTTTTTACGGAACCCTTTAAGATATAAAGATAAAACAAATACTTGTAAGGTAATTTGTAGTGGACAGAAAGAAGATGATCATCATTGCGGCCTATGGGAGCCAAAAGGATTAAAAAAAATCTATGATCCCATGGGAGTGAAGAGGCGAAAACAAAGGGAAAAAAATATCTGAGGATCCCATGGGAGTCAAGTGGCGAAAAAGTTATCTCAGGATCCCATGGGAGCCTAGTCATGGGATCCAAGTGGACGGAGGGCACATAAAGACGTTTTAAATATTTAATATTATGTAAAATAGCAGATAAACACATTTTTACTGTCTGCAGATATGTCAATATTTTTAAATTTTTCCTGGAATCTTCTGCTATCATTCAATATTTTTAAGAAGTGACCTAGTCGTCTAAATGATAAAAACCTTATAAAAGCATTGTCTTCGTCTAGATAGATATCCTGAAATCGTGAGGTTTTATTTCAGGAAATTAAACAACAACACACTTTTACGGCCTTTATACCTTGCGGTGTGGCCAGAGACACCAGTAACAGTGTCCACTTTTTGCCAGTTGTCCATATTGAAGTCGCAAGCCTGACGTAAATATCTGTTACTTTTAGTAGAAGTGCGTTTACGTTCCCTCTGAAGACCGAGGAGTAGAAAATTGGTGCTTGGCATTTTTTTGCAACGAGTGGGAATTGACGTCTATATTTAAACCGTTAATTTAATATGTTTCATATTTATTGAATTAATTTAATGTACAATCATTAAATTTAATAATTTTTTATTAAGCTTTTTGCGTCTATTCTATGTAAGGGAGATAATTTAAGATGTGTTGATCACGACCAGCAATTAAGTTATGTTGTGCTAAGTTACATGACTCACTATATTGTTAGACATCATCACTAATTGTAAATATTATATACTAGATTTTCCGCCCCCGGCTCCGCTCGTGGATATTTTCGGCCAATATAAAATATAGCCTATGTCACTCAGCGATATCGTAGCTTTCTATTGGTGAAAGAATTTTTAGAATCGGTTCAGTAGTTTTTGAGTTTAATCATTACAAAAAAAAATGTTTCCTTTTTTATAATATTAGTAGACATGACTCACTATATTGTTAGACATCATCGCTAATTGTAAATATTATATACTAGATTTTCCGCCCCCGGCTCCGCTCGTGGATATTTTCGGCCAATATAAAATATAGCCTATGTCACTCAGCGATATCGTAGCTTTCTATTGGTGAAAGAATTTTTAGAATCGGTTCAGTAGTTTTTGAGTTTAATCATTACAAAAAAAAATGTTTCCTTTTTTATAATATTAGTAGACATGACTCACTATATTGTTAGACATCATCGCTAATTGTAAATATTATATACTAGATTTTCCGCCCCCGGCTCCGCTCATGGATATTTTCGCCCAATATAAAATATAGCCTATGTCACTCAGCGATATCGTAGCTTTCTATTGGTGAAAGAATTTTTAGAATCGGTTCAGTAGTTTTTGAGTTTATTCATTACAAAAAAAAATGTTTCCTTTTTTATAATATTAGTAGGTAAGTACGTATAGATATTTTGATATTTAATAACTAACATAGGTAACTACCTACATTTTTCCATCGTCCCATGTCAATATTTTTTGATTAATTTAATGATTTCATGCACTTACACAACTCAATAAATACCGACTCAATAAAAACTAAACTTCAATATGAATTAGTACTTTCTTAATTTTTTCACAGGTTGCATTGCAGCTCCTCTAGGGAAACTTGGTCTTCTGCTGGGTACCCTGGGATCGATAACACGGTTTCGGGAGCTGAAATGCAACCTGTGAAGAAAAAATTAAAGCACTAATTTCATATTGCCGAATATTCCTCTTTTAACCGATGCTATTTGTGAGGCTGGAAAATTTGGATGGAAAAGCCTTAATCGCAGCACACCTACTTCATCTGAAAATAATAGATAGTACTTCAATTTAAAAGTGACTTCTCTAATCCCATTTACGCCTAGTTTCTGAAAGACTTGTCAAAGTTAATCAGAGATTAATTAAAATCCAGACAATATCACGTATTAGACAACTGTTATGTTTACTAGTAAATTAAGGCTTTGCTTTGCACCTGCTCTCTAATTGAGGACACTGTTATCAGGTCATACTGAAAGGTATAAAATTCGTGATGGTATATTTTATAAATTTTATAAAATATATTTTCCTGTTTCCATAATCTGACAAAAAGTCAACAATTTATTCATTTTTCCTAGAATCATCCGATAAAGTAACTTTATGTAAATATTTTAAAGATCTCAACAAACAAGCACAATTTCAACGCTTATCTATAGATTATTGAATCAAGGCACAATTAAATAATTCATGAATATCGCTAAAATATAATGTATTCAGGGAATAAAAATATGGAAGTTTACCAAAATTTTGAAATTATGCCATATTATTTGGTTTATTTTTCATCATTATAATATACCGAATTATTCCAGGATAAAAAATAATCTACGTCACTCTCCAGCCATTCAGCTATATCTGTGCAAAAATTACGTCAACCCGTTGCTTCATTGTGACATGAAAAATCGCATTGCATTAATTTTGTTACGATAACAAACGGCTCTAAGTTAACCGCTGAAAAAAAAATCGGTTTATGTTCTGATTTTTAGTGTCCGACCGAAATAGGATTTTCAGCTGAAACCGAAACCGGTTAAAATTTCTATTCTGTACTGAAACAGTTAAATTTATTTATAAAAAAATTAAACTCTTGTTAAATCAAATAAGAAAACAATAATTGAAGTAGTTATTTATGTTGTATTAAAATTTTTGTTAATATAACTTATATTAACAATTTAACATGAACAAAAATAAGTCTTTTACTTAACGTCTTTAAGATTTACTCTTCTAAGTAAACTTTGTCAAAAATTAACACTTAAATATAATTAAAAAGTACGGACTCCTTAAGGGTCCTTGGCAGTCGGCCATCTTACTTCGTGTTTTAAAAGCTATGGCTATTTAGAAGTCTTAATAATGCAAATATGGCTTAATTCAATTTAAAATAATAACTATCAACAATTTGAATTGAAATTGTATATATAAACTCATTTTTCTAGGATTAATTGAGATTTGCCATATTTTTGACAGATATAAGATAACTGACACCCACGGACCCTGAAGTTAGCCGAACGACGCGCGACAATTCACGAACATTGAGTTTCGTCGAAACTGAAACCGAATCCTTCAGTCGGACACTAGTTCTGAAAAGACATATCGAGGCTATCGATGATGTAATTTTTGACTTTTGGGAAAAGAAAAGATTAACCAAGAAAAGTGAAAGACAAGACACGTCTTCTATTTGAGGCTACGACCAATGGCCACCGCTATTGAGATATTTTGAGCATCAGTAATTATTTAACCTTATATTTATCATTATCCTTGAGTGCTTGGGTGGTCGCAATATACTGCACAATGTATGAATTGTATTGAGATACGTATACATTTCAATTGCAAAATAAATATACCACTTTGATATTATGCTGTCTAGACGATAGATAACCTTACGAGGTCGTGTTTAAACTAAACTACATCAAGAAAAATATTTCCATGCACCATTCATTCTTTATTAAAATATTTTTATTCAAATAATCTTATGACTTATTGTAACAAGAGTTTAAGTATAGTCTTATCTATAAAATAAAAAAAATCGAACATGTCATGGCTTATTGCTATTTACACGATATTTTAAGCATAAATGAATTAACATTTTTAAAACAATATTTTTTTCATTAAAAAAGGGGAAAATGTTGTAAAATGTATGGATTTGAATGAGGCGAAAGAGGTCTGCTAGGAACATGGATATCTTTGGTCTCTGCCTACCCGCAGGTCAGACCAAATTTGACGCCGGATCAAATAAGCTCGAGTCCAACTCACACTTGGCCGGTTTTTATTATTTGTTGTTTTACTTAAAAGTATGCATTATAGAATACTAGTAGACGTTTGTATATATTGCCCGAAGAAAACACTTTTCTTGTATGTGGACCCCTTTAATTTTTAACTTTCTTTTTGTAGGAAGAATATTTAATTTAAATATTTACATCATAACTTAAATGTAATGGTAATAAATAAATAATATATTTAAAAACTATATATACAAATTATAAAAAGAATACCTCTTCCAGAACCCCTCCCTGTGGCATGGTTCCCAAAACACTGGCTGCGTTACCTCGCTGAATGGTTAAACTGATCCTTTGAGCGAGGTAAGAGCCAGCCTTTAGGTCACCTGAGGCGTGGACTAGTCTCGTACCTAAATTTTTTATGAATATTTTCATTTCGGCAGACCATGGACCCATTGTTTCCACCGAAAGCGCCGAAAATAAGTAATTTGTTATAATATTTGAATATTTTCGGCGCTTCAGAGTTGAGCCTGTTCTGCCGCCGCACCCGCTCTTAACTTTGTATACCTACTGTATGTGAGACGCTGCCAGTGTATCAACACAGATAGCGTCCCACACCAAATTTTTTCCTAAATGCCACGGTACTTTTATTTTTATCATTTGTTGTTATAGCGACCATAGTTGTTATAGCAACTTTATGAAAATTACAAGTGACTACCTATTACGGTTCAAAATATACCTACCCTGTGACAGGCGGACGGACGGACAGACAGCGGAACCTTAGTAATAGGGTTTCCGTTGTCACCCTTTAGATACGGAACCCTAAAAATAATGAGATGCTGTTCGTTGGTAAGCGCATCACTTTTTATATTATTAACTTTTTTAAATGTTCGTAATAGTCCGAACCAGGTTTTTAGGGAAATTAAAATTGGATAAGTTGCCCGTGAAATTCGGGAAAAACGGAAAGTGCTTTTTTGAAAAAACTCAAGATATTAATATGGCCGGGGAAAGCCGGGGTTGAAAGCTTGTTTGATATAAAAATGTGATCTTGTATTTTCCGCCGAATGATCTTCCTAGGTTAAGTTCAATGTTATATGTTACTCATAGTATATCCTGATTGTGATTGATTAGATGATTCATAATTTCAACAGTTCGTTAAATCATCTTTTAATGTATGTAATTGAAATTATAAATTACGTGATTATAGAAGCTTGTTAGACTTGCGTGCCATGTTTATTTAATATAAACTGACTCTAAAAAAACGCCATTGATTTTAATATTATTTTACAGTTCTAAATATTGTTATACCACATCAATGATATACTATAATATTACCATTCGGCGTGAAAATGAACAGAATTACTTAAGTAGGCCACACATTGGTCCGGCATCGCACCGAAAATTTCCCATCCCGGCCGCAGTATGATCTAGGGGGAACGTTTCTTACAAGAATTGAACGAGTCTGTGGTCGGTTTCGGTGGACAGAACGGCGGCGCGCCGGTGTTTGGACGAATGGGTGGGCACCTTTAGAAATTTTACGGGAAAGAAAACGTTAATGAGTGGAGAATAGAGGCGATTATTCCACTGACAAGAGCTGAAAGTTCAAAAATATTACAAAATACATTCAAATCATAATAACTAGCAGTGTTACTTTCAAGGTATCTCAGCGGAAGACATAAGTCATTTTTCCGTTGAGGTATTGAAAGGCCTTTAGCCGTCTCCCATTCTTGGCCTGACTTACTCACCTACAAATAGACTGTCCTATACCTCAACAGAACTAGCCATCGGCTAAAAGAGGGAGACTTAATCTTCACCCTGGGACCGATAACCCATGAAGAAAAAAATATAATTTCTCCGTCTTACGTCATGCCAAATGCAATATAACGTGGCCATATTTCATGATTGTATGTTTTTTTTATCTTCGTGTAAAATACTCTAGAATGAACTCGAATATTAACGGATGCATAAATAAGCTTATATACCGCCTTATACAATTTGTAGGAGTTACAACTTATATTATAGTACAGTTTATCAATATTTTAAATATTTAAACGCCTATTGATTGTGTTGTAATAATATAATTATTAGATGTACTATAATTTAACTTTTTTTATTACAATGTTTTATTTGTAAAATTACTTAAATTAGTTAAATATAAGTACTATATAATATACCTGTAGTTTTAGGTACAAACGGATGAATAAGACAAAACAGTAATAAGTTTTTGACTACATTGGTATGTCTTGTAGATTGATTTACGATGAAAATTTCCATAATGGGATTGACGGACATAGAACCCATAGGGAAGCACAGAGAAGGGTTTTTTGCTCTTAACCGCGAATACCTAATAAGAATATTATGAATGTTGCATTTCATGATGAAATGATTTTTTTTTGTATTTGCCAGGGATTTTTCAGACCTACATGTGTGCGTGCACACTACATATATAGTCCAATAACCCTACCGTGACTTATAGTGTGCAAAAATTTCCAAGTACCTATTATGTAACATTCTTAATCATGAGGCTGAAGTTTGCCGACCGATTTGCCGATAATATTTCAATAGATCACTACGGCCTTTAATCACCTAACAATGTGACAATCAAAAACTCCAATTTATACACACAACATATCAAAAAATTAAATGAAGCTATTGTTCGAACATCAAGAGACTAGGGTCATCGCTGACATCACAAAACCAAAATACAATAAATTATCAATACAGATTACATTGTCTTTAGAAAATAATTAAAAAATATCAAAATAATAAGTAGTTACGAAATGTCAATAATAATCTAAAAAATGTCTGGAGTAAATTACAGAACTTCAAAATTTAATAATAATATGTTAACAATAAATTACAAAAATAGATATATGAGATGAATGGTACCGGCAGATGACCGTAGTCTTAACTAATAGATTTGATAAATTAATCAAACCAGTCCAATTTTAATATAATTTTATCTCTACAATAGTTCAGTTACCCGACGGGGCTTGCACATTGTCTAGCCGCAACATTTTAGATTGAGCACTCTAACTAAAAGATTTTAATCTATGCTAAAGCCCGGGCCTCTACGTATTCGACCTATGGAATTGTGATCGTGAATTTAGAGAGAGAGAGAGAGAGAATATTATGTGACTTAATTTGAATCCGGAATGGATCTTTTTTTCTCATTTGAGGTGTGATTGTGTTTGTTTAGGTATGTTATGTGTGTAGGTACTAGTTGGTAAGTTATTATGTGCATAATGTGTACAAATATACATCTGGTTTGTTGCAATACAGGTTCTGACCTAGTGTAACACCAGGAGCTCAAAATAATTTTGTAAATTTTTTATGTAAATAAATTTTTATTTATTTATTTATTCTTAAAAAAAAAAATGTTATGTTGTGTGTATTTAGTATCATATTATAAGGTATTCTATATTAGTTTGGGATCAAAAAAATACATGTAACTTTACAGTGTATTACGTACTACTTATATTTTAATAAATGAGTTTTTGTTTGATTATAAAAAATATAACTTGATTAAGAACAAAATCGTGAGATATATTTCGTATACGAACATCAAAACTTGTTTATGCCAACGCGTCGTGGGTTTTTTTTATGATTTCTTCTAACTTTTTTGTGGCTTCGGAATTCTGTTACAGAAATAGAAGATTGGATGTTTAATTATTACTTAATTAGGTGCTATGGGAAAATTTAAACCACAGGTATTTTGTTTCCTGATACACATACCACTTTATTTCTAGCTTATGCCCGCGGTTTCGCGGCACGTGGAAATAGAATATTTCGTTACACGCCTGAGAAAGAAAATAACAACGTTTGGTGACATTATTATTATATTTAGTAGGCGCTTTATTAAATATTAGCGACCCGCTCACGGGTAGAAAAGATGTTTTTCAAAAATTTAAAATAGCCCTCTATCTATCTACTCTAGAGATTACCCCGTTCATATACAAACAAAACAATCAATTACCTATAAAAATGTAATATGAATTTGACATGTGCACATTGTGGGATTACCTACCACTGTTTCTTCTCTAGCTGGTGTACACTGTACAGTACAGAAGAATGGCTGACTCTGGCTTTGCTTGCTCGCTAAAATGGCGTAATGATCAGATTTAGCCTTAGTTCCGCTTTGGGGCACTGTGTAAAATTACTTTAATCCTAATAATTTTTTTTAATTAATAAAATTAATCATTTATTATTTTTATTATAAATGGGATAAATAAACGTTAAATGTGCAAATGTTCTCAATACAATAACACTTTTTAAAGCATATTCGATAACGCGAAAGGAAAAATTTCTCTCCAAATTTTGCCGCCCCTGGAAATTTACCGCCCTGGGCACTGGCCCCTGTGGTCCCTAGTGTAAATGCAGGCCTGGTAATTATAATCATATATTTTACGTTTTGTTTAATACAACGATATTATTGATATGTGTTTATTAAGTGTAATTCATTCAGCCATTTCGGAATCTAGCCTGGACAAACATCCAGATAAAACTTCTAAAAACAGTATACCCTTCTTGGTATTGGCTATTTATTACTTATATTTAATATTAATTCTATGTAAATAACAATGATATCATCTTTATATGGAAGTAATATGGAACAAACAAGACGATTAATTTTAAGATCAAGTTCCAGTTCCAAATACTTAGAATTCTTCGTAAAGTGTTTTCATTAAAATTGCATAGTAAAATCCCAATTATCATCATCATGACAAATATTCGAATGATAAAATTAGTTTAGTTTAGTGCTGAATTAAATCATATCCATTTTATCCCTGTAAATATGAAAAATATTAAAGTTCCTGGTATATACCCAGCGCCTAACCTTATTCCTGAAACTAATTTCACAATTAAAGTATATCTAGGTATTTAAATTTTTAATTTAGAAAATATCATCGGCTTAATAAGGACCCACCTTAAGGGTCCTATATTGGGAATTTTTCTGGGATAAACTATTCCCAATTTCTCTGTAAATAATCCACCTGTGTCACTGTAATTTACCATATAGTTACTTATTGAATATATCTAAGTGAAATAGCTCTTATTTTTTCAATGGGTTTTATTGAATAGGAAATATGGGTAGTTTAACTTTGCCCCTGCTGTCTCTTTCATAATCTATCACAAAACTCTAAATTTTTTTAAAAGCGCTGTTATACCATTACCCTTCAATTATATATGTCGAATTTTTTGGTAGCTTATTGAAAATTTAAAATAATAATTATTTTATTATTTTTGCCAAATTAAAAAATCATAAAATATATTTTTTTTGAATTTTCAATAAGCTACAAAAAAAAAGCGATATATATATAATTAAAGAATAATGGTATAAGAGCGCTTTAAAAAAAATTTAGAGTTTTGTGATAGATTATGAAAGAGACAGAAGGGGCAGAATAATCCTTTATTCTACCACCCATATTTCCTATTAAACAAAATCAATTGAAAAAATAACGACTATTTCACTTAGATATATTGAATAAGTAACTATATGCTAAATTAAATTGACACAGGTGGAGTATTTACAGAGAAATTGGGAATAGTAATATCTCCATACAAATTCCCAGTATAGGACCCTTAATCCGGGAGGTAATTGTGAGTAGTATATCAATCTAGAGTACCTTAAGTACATAGAGTACCTATAGGTACCTACCAAAGTTGAGACAATTTTTTATTTTGGAAAGAAAAATGGGTATGGAGAAAGTATGTTAACCTACTTATCGTCGTTTAAGTTCTAACACAACGTAAGTCAAAAATTGGCGGTTTGGACATTTTGATGTCATTGGATAGAGAATCGCAAAACGCACCGTTTCAACCAATCAGAACTCAGGTTTTCAACCAATATTAGTGCAAAAATCAATTTAAAGTAACACAACGTAAATCAATAATGATGTTAGCTTTTGGAAACAATACGTAAGTCAGTTCCAGTTCATACATAAATACTGTGTTGACAACCAGTCTTTTACAATTTTGCAAAAAAAGGTAAGAAATATTTATTGTTTGGTAAATAATTCAAGTGTCACCTATTTATAAATAAGTAATAGACATAAATTTGTAATGTACTATAGTCAGTAAAGCGAAACTTTAATAGAAAAATAGGCTCTAATAATGTAATATGACTTACGTTAAGTTGTTATTTGGTACTTTGAGAATTTCTTTGAGTTACGTACTGTTATTTTTTCGGTTAATGATTTTTAAACGAAATAATTATTGTTTTAGTTTCAGGTAGTCATAAAAAATTGTGATACGAATGGTGACAAGAAAGTTGAATTATTTAAATGGTGCAAGGAACTCTGAATACGAGTTTGCCCAAAAAGAAAACCATTAAAAACGACTTAAAGTTGCTGTGTACTGTTCATTCAAAGCAGGAACTTTATACAATCTTGAAAGTAAATATGTACAATTGTACACTGTTATTGGTCTGGTTGCTTCTATGTATAACTCCTGTTTAGTGGACTGCCTAAAGAAAACCCTGCAGCAAAAAATTGTAGCCAGTAATTTTATGTTCTAATGGCTGCACGGCTCATCATTGAAATGCAGTGCACTAAGCAATGGGCTATAAAATCGAAATAACGCAAAAGCTGAGAAAGGACACACTGGAAGTGGACTCCATTCATAGTGTCATGTAGTGAATGTAAATGAAAAAATATCTCAGTATAATCTTCATTGTCAACTATTTAAACTATGACTTTCTTTATGATTTTACGAAAAACGGCCTGCACTAAAGCCAACTATCCAGTGGTGACAGATTTGAAAGTATTACTCTAAAAACCTAGCGGAATCATAAAGTACAAATTGAATTACGATGACGAGTTTCTAGTACTGCCTCCTCCACAGTCGGTTTTTCATTACTGAGGATAATGATCCCGACTCATCAACTTCTCCTCAATTATCTTCCACCATCGGCTACGGTCCTTTGCCTGATGAAGGGCTGTGGTAATAGAGATGTCCAGGTTTTCGGACACTTGATCGAACTATCGTTTGGGGCTTCGTCCTCGAGGTCTCTTTCCATCCACCCTGCCCATTACCACAGGCTTTTGTGGACAATATAGATACATTTGTGCGACATGCGAAACCAAGGTATCCGCAGCATACGGCGCCAACACCACATCTCAAAAGCATCAATTCTCTAATACTGCCTAAAAGGCCTAAAATAAGAAACCTAGAACCAAAACCAAAGCTGTATCAAAATAAATAGAAAATAACTGATGTCAAAATGTTTACAAGAACTTGAATCTGTGATTCCGAGCGATTGCCATAACTATTATGATTCTTTACCACACTAATTAAGTACCTACTTATTTATTTTTGATCACGTAAAGATAATTTTTGTTAATTTTTAACAGGATATTTTTAAGTTTTTATTTTTTGTAAGAGAATTAAAACATAAGTTTACTATTATTATAATGATATTGACATTGATACTCATAAAATTAGTTTAAGTTATGAAGTATAATTTTTGTCTAATTACTGAATATTGATTAAATTAAAAGGCAAATAACAAAGTGTTTTTCTCCTAAACTGTGTAAACACTACGTAAGTCACCCATAATATCACATAAAAAATGTGGCTACACAACGTATGTCAGATATCTTTTCAAATAGGTACTTTTTTATAAATGTTATCATTTTTAGATTAGTATCGACCCATATTAAACATTAATCAAAAGAAAACTTATAAAAATATAGTACCAATATTACTTTAGACAGTTTTTTGTCTCTCCTGTAAAGTCGACAATTTTGACTTACGTTGTGTTAGAACTTAAACGACGTTATGTATCGTACAATGTACTAAGGTCCGTTTTTCTAGTCTTGTCTTATTAACCAACCGACTTCAAAAAAGGAGGAGGAGGTTCTCAATTCGTCGGAATCTTTGTTTATTTTATGTATGTTCCCCGAATACTTCAAGACGCCCTGGCCGATTTGGATTTTTTTTTGTTTGAAAGGCTAATACTTCCCAGGTGGTCCCATGTATAACGTATTTTTCGTTCCTTTCATCACGGGTTCCCTTACAGCTCCAGTCCCAGGGTACCCAGCGGAAGATCAAGTCTCCCTCTTTTAGCCGATAGTATTTGTGAGGCTATACCTAACGAGTGGCCTGTTCTCTTAAGGTATATTTGGATGGAAAAGCCTCTATGTGTGGTTTGTCGGATTTTGTACATAAGTTTTTAATTATAAAAAACCCATTGGTACCTACATGGCCGGGATCTGGGATCGACCCCTTGGTCTGCCTAGTTAATACCAGACCTATTAACCACTCGGCCACCGACGCACCTTCACACTATGAATATAGATGATTTAAATAAAATACACGATAGACAGGTAGGTAATTTAATTTAATAACGGAATTATAACGAAATCACACAGAAGTCCTTAAAACTATTTGGTGTAAAGCTTATACGCCGAGTATTTCACAGGCACTGGATAAGTTAACGTTTTCCAAATCTGAAAAATAAATTAAAATAAATTAATGGCCGTGAATTTAGATTTCCAAGTTGGTGGTCTAACTATCTACTTACCTCCTTATACTAAGTAATATATATTATTATGCGAAAGTGTGTTTGTTTGTTTGTTTGTTTGCCCTTCTTTCACGTCATAACACAGCAACGGACCAACGTGTTTTTTTTACACATCGATTGTTGAAGAGCAATCCTTTGAGATAAAATTTTATGTCACATCACACAAAATTTTCAAATAACGTTTTGAGGAAATGCATGACGTAGATTTGGTGTGTTATTGATGATATTTTCAATTAGTTTATTCAGTTTAAAAGATTCACAATAAAAATAGCTCGAAAGACATTTGTAGTTTTAAAATCTTTAAAACATCAAGTCTAGCTTAGTATACAATTAAAAGAAAAAGATGATTCGAGTGACCCTCATGTCGATGTAGTCAGACAACAGACGAGTTATATATAGAGCTGTATCAGGTTTTTAAAATTAACTTAAGACCGGTTAGTTAAGGGTATTCATTTAATAAAAACACAAACAAAATTTTCAAGGTAAATAACGAGAGATTATTCCTAGGTATCGTTCTTGTATTATAAATCCCGACTTAAAAAAAATCGCTTCATAATCTAGAAAGATAAATGTTACTGCTATATCTATACTAATAGTATATAAAAGGAAAAGTTTGTAAGTTTGCTGAAACTACTGATGCGATTCTGAAAATTCTTTCACTAATAATAGTAAGCTACATTATCCCTGAGTGGTATATAGGCTATATTTTATTTTATTCGACATATCCACCGGCAAAGCCGGGGGCGGAAAGAAAGTTTAAATATATGTTATAATTTTCATAAAAAAATAAGTACAAAAAATATAGGTACCCATTAGAAGAAGAATGCGCCGTTGCAGTTGCAGTTGCGGTTGCGGATGCACTGGATCCACTATTGCCGTAACCACCTCCACCGCAACCTCCAGGGCAACCACCGCTGTAACCACCGTGGTTACCTCCACCATAACCACCTCCGAATCCGCCGCCGTAACCACCTCCCCCGCCGCCACCGCCACCGCCGCCAAATCCGCCTCCGCCTCCAAAACCGCCACCGCCGCCGCCACCTCCATATCCGCCGCCGCTATATCCACCGCCTCCGTGGTGACCTAGTGATAGAAGAAATATGTAAATAAATATTATATTTTATAACAGTTATACTAGCTAGATGCTGTCTAGCCCTTAAGTAGGCCACACATTGGTCTAGGTATGATCTAGGAGGAACGTTTGTTACAAGAATTGGACGAGTCTGTGGTCAGTTTCGGTGGACCGTACGGCGGCGCGCCGGTTATTGGACGAATGGGTACGTCTAGCCCACGGCTTCGCATGTTATGAGGGTGATGCCTTTTATTAATTATATACGGAACCCTTAAAGATGAAAAAATAAACAACAGTCTATGTTAGGTATCCCGGAAAGTTTCATCCAAATCCATCCAGCCGGAGCCTATTCTAAATAATCATTGGGGCAGAAAAACAGACAACAGACAAGACAGTGTCTGTAAAATATAAAATCTACTCAGATTTTCGTATTTTTTTATATCACAGACAGCTAGGCTTCAATTTTATTTATTGTATAGAATAGATTTAAGTAGATCATGTGAGACACACATCACATTGATATCGTAAAATTTGTATATAGATAACTTAAAATGGTAACTTTAAATATATAACTTTCTTATTTCTATCAGGGAATCAAGGTATAGGTTCTCTTGATATGTGTTATTTTCTTACCTAGTTAAAATAAGTACATACCTCCACTTTGCGGTATGACATTAACTACGATAGTTTTGCTAGGTGCACTGTATCCACTTTCATATCCTCCGCCGTATCCTCCGCCATAACCTCCGCCATAACCACCTCCAAACCCGCCACTATAACCACCTCCTCCGATACCACCTAAGAATATATGCTTATGATGATGTCGTTTCTGCCTGTTCAGTGATCTTCTTTCACCAACGGGAGGCGTTTGATCTTCGAGTTTCTGAAAATATGTTTATTAATATTGTATTTTTATCAAAAATAACAGGTACCTACTTAGTTTGTTAAAGAGGTTACAATCTAGGTCCAGCAACAGACTTGCCACCTGTTCTGTTTAATATAGACAACTAGCAAAAAGTGAACACTGTTACTGGTGTCTCTGGCGATACCGCAAGGTGTAAAGGGCTTTGTGTTTATAAAAGTTTGATCTCCATATCAAATCAACTTAATGTATCACATTCCCATCTACAAATACTTCAAAAGAACTGGTCACTCTTATAGTTAGATATAAAAAATTACCTGTACATAAATAGGCTTGACAGGACCTGTAGGCTCTTCCAAAGGTTCCAAATTAACTGGTGCATTAGAACCTCTATCTTTTGACAATAGAACTAAAATTGGAAATTGTCTAGCACGATCAGTCACGTGAGTTCGGGCATCTCTAGGCGGTGCTAAAACTGGTGCTACTAACACCACCCTTTCTCCGGAATCCAGTGTATTATCAGAAGTTTCTGCAGTGGTATATACCACTAACGCCACCAAACAAACCACCACACCACGGCTTCCCAACATGATTACTAGCGCTTCATCCAAAATTGCAAACCTTTTTATACAAGCACGGGTTTTTCCTGCCAGATCGTGCCATCGCGTCATGAATACATGGTACAAGAGGCAACTTAGTTAATAATTCAAAATATTAAAATTTATTTAAATAAAATTGTATCTTATTTATACGAAATTTAAAGATCGTAATGCAATAATAACGTGTGAACTATTTATTATTACAAATGGACCAGTGCGCAAAACAACAGGTATACTTATAAACGCAGAAGATCTTATAAGTTATGTGATATATTAATAATAAAAAACCAGCTGTTATATACAATACCGTCCAGACGTGTAACCACTATTACACGACTAAAGTAGGGGCGGGCCTTGATATATTTTTGGTACCTATGCCACATTTGTAGTTTATAATATGCTATCGAGGTCCTTAAGACATTTTTAATTAGGTGAGAAATGCGCGTGCTATAAGCTCCTAAATGTGTCCCGTCCCCCCTTTAATTTTAAATCACACTTGTGAGGATGAAAAATTGAAGAAGTTATAATAATTCTCAGTATAATCTTGCAGTTTGTTAATTTAATTATAATGCATAAATATATTTATGATTCCAGAGTGTTTCAGAGGGCCTATTCGATTTTACTAACGGAATTAAGGAACTCTTTGTGGACGTGTCCTACTTGCAACTTGACTTTTTAGGGTGCGAACGGAAACCCTATTACTAAGTCTCCGCTGTCTGTCTGTCTATTAATAGGTCTCGTAATAGGTACCTAGACACTTGAAATTTTCACAGAGTGTGTAATGCTATGTCCGCTATAACAACAAATAATAAAAACAAAAAATTAAAGTAAAATTAAAAAAAACGTATTTGTTTTTTGCTCGATCTTAATAATGGAACGTTGAACTAGTATAACTATAATGCATACTAATAATAATATCCGGCCAAGCGTGAGTCGGACTCGCGCTAATATTTTTACTAAACTATTTTAAAAAAAAAGTGTTAAATATGCTGCTTGGCTGGTTTATTTCTGTTCTGAGCAAGTAGTCCCTTTGGCTTGTACGTCTATGGGGTCAAGAAAAACATTATAAATTTAAAATATAAGGACGACGGTTTTCTATATAATAATATAAAAAAATTAACGCGTAAGAATAATTAAGTTTTTCAATACAATTTTAATCATTATATTTATCTTATATTTAAAATATGTTGTGAAGAGTGATTCGTGCTAATATTGAGATTACGTCAAAAAGACAATGACCAAATATTTTTGAAAATTGGTATACATACGTTTTTACTTAGTGTCCTTTCACTTTAAAAAATATAAGCTCTCAGGACCTTGAGGAATCGCCGACATCTTGGAAAATATTTTTTCCATCAGTTTTTTTCGAAAACAATCTACTTTAATGCAATGGAAGTTAAGTGTATTATCAAATTAAATATTATTAAACTCTATACAAAATAAATCTATTTAAAATATGTCGAAAAATGAAGCTTTCTTCTAGAAATAAGGTTGTTTCCTAGAGTGTCCAATTTAATTCAGAGGATATTCTGTTAGTTTCGTTAGTCGATATTGTTCTGAATCTGAGATGACTGGCACTATGTAGCCAGTGGGCTGTAGTATTTTCTCAATATAGCAAACCCATTATATAGAACATCAATTGCATTCGGAGGATGTGACACTATATCATGTTTTTTCGGAAAAAACAAATTGAAGCAGGCGTAAAAAGGGAATTTACTAAACACCGTCCAGATTTTCAATGATCCGAACGTTTCGTCCAAGGATATAGCGCTTGTGGGTGAAAAGTGCATTCTAGTTTAATATGGTACACAACCAACTCCAACAACACCATAACACCAACACACAACACAAGCAGCAGCCCAACAGCACTCTTTCTACGTATACACAGGCACAATAATGTTATGGACACGATAATAAACCTGAAGATTGGGGCTGGAAAATCACTCCTCATGACCTTTTGAAACAACTGAGCACCCTGCTCCTCAGTCTGTTAAATCAAATTTCCTGAAACTACAAGCAGGGTTGTATGACACCGTGTGGGAAGTTTATTTTCGTTTAAAAGGGGTTAGACGTACATGCTAGGTTTTATAAATAGTTGTACAGAAACTAAAAGTCGCTAGCTTTAATCAAAGCCGAGATCCCTACACAGGCTCTGATGAAACTACTTACCTGATTTTCATCAACCATAGCTAAGAACCATCCCGACTAAACCAGCCTTCAAATAAAAGAGACCGGAGCTACGGCTACAGATAGACACAAACAAATCTGGAGACATTAATAGGCTTCAAACATAACACGACTTATTTTTCGTCGGGGGTTAAAAATATTCTTAATAATTTATTATTCCAACGTTTGACTGAAACTATATTTTGGTCCAGAGCTTTTCTTTTAGCAAAGCCTCAAGTATGTAAGCGTAGTCCCATTTCTAGAAGAACATGTATTTTTTTTTACATGTTTAAATATTTATTGCTAGAATTTAATAAACTTTTAGTTTCTCTTAAATATATAGTTTCGAGAAAAAACAGCATATGGGAGAAATTTCTCAAGGTCCTGACAGCATATGCTCTTGAAAGTGGGGAGGGACCCCAAACACGTATGTTTCCGGAAGCCCTGAGGAATTCATAATAACAAAAATAAACCTTTTAAAAAAAAGTGTACCGACTTCAAAAATTTGCACTGAAAAGTAAGAAATAATAAAAATAGCGTCGTAGAATTTGAAGACGGTTGGTGCCAAATTAGGATACAAAATTAAGTAAACATCTAGGGACATAAAGATCTGTTCAATATTTCTACAGTGTTTCTACTGATGATCGTAGGTTCCTAATGAATTATCTAGATTAGTGAATTTGGGTACTAAATTATTTCTAATTTGGCACCAACCGTCTTCAAATTCTACGACGCTATTTTTATTATTTCTTACTTTTCAGTGCAAATTTTTGAAGTCGGTACACTTTTTTTTAAAAGGTTTATTTTTCCCTTTTAAGTGATTTTGTTGCCCTGAGAAATAAATAATAACGCAACTAAAAAAAATTATGGAAAATTTAAAAAAATACTGCGGTGGATGGGATTTGAACCTCGAGCAATGTGCATCCTACGCTGCATCCCATACCTTTAGCCGCTAGACCACTGTCGATACGAAAATTGACAACTTCGTGTCAATAGCAACCGTTGCTAAGGCTTTTCTCTGATATAATTTTCAGCAGTAAACAGAGACAAATTACTGAATTTCTGAAAAATTACTGAACCGATTTTCGTCATATGACTGTGAGATAATGTCAAGAAATTATTATATCCTTAAAAAAATAAGTCGTCAAAATCGGTACATATTTCATCGAGATATTACGAAAAATTGACTTAAAAGGTCAGTTTTTTCAAAATTTCTGAAAAACTAAAGAACCAATTTTTATGAGATAAAAATGTGACCAATCCGGAAGAATTATCTGTCGATTAAAAAAGAAACCATCAAAATCGGTTCACAACTGGCGGAGTAATCGATGTACATACATACATAAAAATACGGTCCGAATTGAGAACCTTCTCCTTCTTTTTTTGGAAGTCGGTTAAAAAACTACAGACCGTAAAAATCAACCTAAGGTACCAATATGGATAACTCTGAAACAAAGATGAAGAAATAATGTCATAAGGAAATGACGTCGATTATAAAGATAAGAAAACAGCATTCTTAATTTAAAAATATACTCGTTAAATATTTTTTACGAAAAAATATTGTGTAGATTGTAAGGAATAAATGTTGCTATGTGCCCACAATTTTATTAAAAGGAAATATCATAACAAAATATATGAATTCAGTATTGTAACCCCCGACGCAAAAAGTGGGGTGTTATAAGTTTAACATGTGTATCTGTGTATATATGTGTCTGTCTGTGGCATCGCAGCTCCCAAACGGATGAACCAATTTTTATTTAGTTTTTTATGCTTGAAAGGTGACTTAATTAAGAGTGTTCTTAGCTATGATTCAAACTGCCGTTTGAAGATCATCAGCTCTTTTCTAGTCGTTGAAGGGATGTGAGCAAGTTACTTATCTGATCGATCCTGTGACTTCAATAATATTACAACAACATGGTAACCTTCTGGAAGTAGCTAGATACCCAGCTCGGGGGTCTTATAAATTTAAAATTTAATTTTCTTATCTGTAAATCGACAAAATGGTTCTTTAGATAAAACTTATTTATGTATTTCTTATAGTTTCAAAGTTCCCCAAATTGACCATTCTCGATGCGGTGCTACAGCCTTATGTAATAATTGATCCCTAAATAATGTCACTGCAAGCTCTACATAGTGCATGCGATTGCTAGTATCCGTACGGACCTTTTTCGGAAATCATTTATTTGATTTGTTAGATAAACACTAGAAAATGTATAAGTTACAAGCGTTATATTTATTTGAATAAAACAAACAGTAGACAGGTAATTAATTTATTAACCGAATTATAACGAAATCACACATAAGTTCTTAAAACTATTTGGTGTAAAGCTTAATATACGCTGAGTCTTTTGCAGGCAATGGATATTAACGTTTTCCATATCTGAAAAAATAAAAATAAATAAATAACTGATAAAACAGCTTATTTATAATATATGTATAAATAGTTATTAGGTGAATTTAGACTAATTAGTATTTCCAGTTGAATTTATGTCTATTTCTTTGACCTCATACTGACATGATTTAGTAGAAATGATTCAAAGGACAAAAGTGACTTTTAAATAAACGTATTATTTTGACAGATTCATTTAATAAAAACACAAACAAAATATTTATGGTACTTAAAGTAAAGTTATTCTTAATATCGTTCTTCTATTTTATAAACCCCGACTTCCCACAGGTTCAAACAAGATTGTAAATAAAATCTACGAATAAAATGCAGCTGAATATATTTTGATCTAAGTTTCAGCGATCATATAGTGAAACTTTCATCAAAATATATGCAGCTGTTTCGGAGCCTGTTTCTAGATAAACTATTCAGAGCATAGACCTAAAAATAGCTTTATGATCCAATTTTGATTATTTGTTTATATGGATTTGTTCAAAACTATACAAGTTATTACCTGGATTAGCAGATATGAAATATAAATAAATAGCACATAAAAAATGAAAATTGTTTCCTTCAATACATAGCCAATACAGTTTGTATGAGAAAAAATGAAAACTCTATTTTCTTTTTATTGCTTTCATAAGATTTAATTGAAAAAATAAATACAAAATATTTACCCATTAGAAGAAGAATGTGCTGTTGCAGTTGCGGTTGCGGTTGCAGTTGCACTGGATCCACTATTACCGTAACCACCTCCGCCGCAACCTCCTTGACAACCTCCGCCGTAACCACCTTGGTTACCTCCGCCATAACCACCTTGGTTACCTCCGCCGTAACCACCTCCGTTGCCACCTCCGTGACCACCTCCGAACCCGCCGCCGTAACCACCTCCTCCGCCACCGCCTCCGCCGCCACCATATCCGCCGCCGCCGCTATATCCACCGCCCCCGTGGTGACCTAATGATAGAAGCAATTTTCTTAATAAAACTCTTACACTGACTGACAGAGAACTCACAGCATTAACTGGTGGACCTAGAGATTTTAAATTTGAAGTAAATATTCATTGATTATCCTAGGGATGCACTAATTCCGTCCCTAAAGGGTTCAAAGGGTGGTAAAGTTTGTATGGAGAAACATTTTTTTTTAGTTACGGTGATGGCACAGATGGTTGGATTCACAGTACCTAATACAAATTAGTTAAGACACTTACCTCCACTTTGTGGTATGACATTAACTACGATAGTTTTGGTAGGTGCACTGTATCCACTTTCATGTCCTCCTCCGTAACCTCCGCCGTAACCTCCGCCATAGCCACCTCCATACCCGCCACTATAACCACCTCCTCCGATACCACCTAAGAATATCTTTTTATGAAGATGTCGCTTCTGCCTGTTCAGTGATCTTCTTTCACCAACGGTAGGCGTTTGATCTTCGAGTTTCTGAAAATATTTTTATTTAAAATTTATATTTTAAATTTATAGACTTCTCGTGCTTCGAAGGACACGTAAAGCCGACGTCCGTACTTCTTCTAAACATAAAATAAACTAAGTTTGTTAAAGAAGTGAATATAAGGTCCATTAAGGGGCCTATTGACCACGTGATCAATTTACAATCTGTCAAAATTCGCACGAAAGTTGGCAACGTCGCAAATGAACGTTCGAAATATTCAAGTTTTAGAATTTGGTACCTATCAAAAATACAAGACTTTGCTATCTGTCAAAACTATTTGTAATTTTGACAACCAACGCTAGAGTTAACGTGGCGGAGCGGGAAAGTGTCTGCTCTTATAATGGAAGGTGCTAGGTTCGATTCCTATGTCACACAAATATTTTTTTATTTATCCTTTTTATTTTTACACGTATTTCAGAATAATTCAAAACAACCCCTAACAAGGGAGTGTTAAAATTTGTATGGGGGAAAATTTTTTGACCGGGTCTACTTGAAACTTTATCAGTAGGTACATAGGTTAGTTACCTACCTATGTAATTATAACTAATAATAAAAAATTCACATTTCACAAAACAATTTGCACACGTGGTACTTATGTTACCGAGGTCAAAAAAATAGTTTTTAGAATTTTTGTCTGCGTTTGTGCAGGCCAATCTCAGAAACGGCATGCTGTTTTCACTGATGTATTGTAGCAAGCTTCCCGTGTGTTTGTTTATTCCAATCAGTTCACAAACAAAAATGTTATCCGAATTCCACACGTACAAAGTCGTGGGCAACAGCTAGTAATAAGTAATAACGTAACTGTCCCCCGGTTTCGGACGAGTAAGTGTCGATTTACAACAATTGAAGCTGTTCCAAAAACCCTCACTCAACAAAATGCTGCAAGGTCAAAAATGCACCAATTCCACCTTCATCATACAAGGAAACACTGACATTTTTTAATTTTATACCTACGAAAAAAAAATTCAATGCGAAGTAAGAAATCGGTCTGCTATCATAAAATCAAAAACTTTTTATTTCTCAAGCAATCAGGAACTGATAAGAAATAAATACTTATTGTCCTTCAAAATAAAAGATGTTACACGCTCGCTGTATTTGACTTTCCAGCGACAACACTCTTCACTTATGAAGCATTATACCGATCTACCTCTCTCGTTTCATCTCGTTTACAGTTCAATTATCTTACTCTGTCATGTCAGAAGCCGTCTTGAGCGATCGGCGCATGCTAAAACGAAACGGAGAGTAAACTTTTTTAATACAAATGAAAGAGACAGATGTTTATCTATACTAATATTATAAAGAGAAAAGATTTGTATTTTTGTGAGTGTATGTTTGCAATGAATAAACTCAAAAATTACTGTGCCGAATTCACCCTGAGTGACATAGGCTACCTATATTCTATTTAAAAAAAAAATAGGGATCCTGTCTAAAATTCCAATAATGTAACCCAAGGTGTAAAAAAATTACCTAATAAATTCCTTACATCGCGTGCGCTGCGAAAACTATTGATGATAGAGGGGGTAGGGCTAGGGTATATTTTATTTTTTAGCTTTATAATTTCTATACTTATTGAAAATCAGTATGTATGCGTTTGTTTAGTTTGAAGAAAGTGGGATTATGGAGTAGGTAGGTATGTTTGGATTGATAAAATAGTATGAAATGTCGTTGATCCGTAGGTTGACAAATTCCTAAAAGGGAAGCCGAATGGAATCGGCTTGTATCGGCACTTCGCCTCTAGTACCTACACAATAATACGGACTACAAAATAAAACAAAGCTTAGTGAATAACATAATTTTATTTTACATAAAAATACAAGCTTATCTTAGGCAGAGGGAGGTGGGGCAAACTGATATACAGGGCACATACTACGGTTGTCTTAAAATTTATATTTTAGTCACAAATTTATTTATTGAAATATAAAAATTCAAGTAGGTACATATTTTTTCTGACGGTTAATTTTAGAATAATTATAGAATAAAATATCACATGTAATGTACAAGTATAAAATAGCTCATAATATCTAAAGAACATAATAGCAAACTCATTAGTCTCAGCTAAATACGAAGGAAGGGACAGACCTAAATATAAGTGACCTTCATTCATTCAAAAGACTGTCTTTACAATTTATTATAATTTTACAAAAAATCGACTTTTCGTGCTTCGTATGACGGCACGTAAAGCCGGGCACTTCTTCTAAAAATAACAGATAATTACTCAGCTATAAGAAGTGAGTGTAGCTTGCCACCTGTTCTGTATAAGATGGACAACTGAATACTGTCTTTGGCCACACCGCAAGGCATGAAAGCCGTGAGCATGTTTCGTATAATATTCTATATTTTAAGCTATTAGATATAATATATTGAAACATAAGAAAAACGTATTACCATAATGTCTCATAAACAAAATAATGCGTGGCGCAAAAACCAAATTTGACTTTGTTATAGACATATATATATAAATGACATATGAAATGACAGTCTTTGCCTTTTACGACCTTTCAATCAAATAGCAGCTGCATTCAAAGCGCTTGTCTTTATTTTTTTCTTCTCTTCTATAGCTTGTGTTATGTACACAGGATCCCTGATATCCATCGAACGAGAGACACGGGGATCTACCAATTCTGGGAGCAAACAATCATAATAAAATTTTACTAACTTATTCTTCATTTTCGACTCCCAAAATTGGTCATCTCGGAAAATAAGATGGACTTTCATGGGCCTATCTTTACCAAACCAGATTCCAAGCATACATGTGTTTTCGCGGGTAATATGTAACTGGCCTTGTATTTGATAATACCAATTATGATTTACATTAATAATGTAATCATTTTGGCTACTACTAAACTTCCAAAAGGGATGTTTTTTTAAAGCATCTTCTAAGGCAAGAGTTGCTAAAGAAGACGGGCACTTAATTTCGACTATACCATCTGTATACTTGCCATCTGGTGTGGTTCCAAGGAAATTAAGCTCTTTATCAACGAACAAACCGCAATCTATTATAGTTACATTTTCTTGTTTTTCCAGTTGCTTAATTGCAACTTCTTCGTTATCTATACCATAACGTACAGCAGGAATTGTGGAGATATTACTACCATATACGATTTTTTTTACAAGAGAAGCGCAACTGGTAGCAATTCTCCTCTTGCAAACTTCACCAAAAATCGAAGATGTTAGTAACTTCCTCCTCCTGGTCATCCACTCTGCGCTGTTTCTCTGTTGTACTGTTTGTCTTTCAAGTTCCTCGCATTCAGCACAAGACATTTTCAAATTATCTAGAAAATGGGCCTTGGCTTCTTCAAACACTTCTGGACTCATATCGGGTTGCTGACTGTTTAAACCATAGTGGGCATCTTTCGATACAGAATGATGGAGTCTTTTTGGATGCGATACCGAATTAAGGACAAATTGTCTTCTACGATGCTCCACCTTCGCGATCAAATTTGGTTTAGAACCTAAAATAAATTCATGAGTAAAAGTATGAAGCGTACCCGTATTGAAAGATATAACAGCAGCAGCACAACGGCCTGCATAAGAACCACGCAGCGAGTAATTGATTCGCTTGCCTCCAACATACTTGGCAATCTGTGCATTAAAACTTTCAACTATATTACTCGTATGATTATGAACTAAACTTCGTGAATGATAGGACAACTTCCTACATATACCCTCAATTGCTACCATCAACCCAGAAGTAATCAAATCTGACATAACAGCCACTGATTCTATACGTCGAGTTTCTGGTAAACAAAAATAAATACTACAATTTTGATGATTGCCAAATACGTGTTGTGGACCATTTAGGATATCTTTTTTAAGATTTGAAACCTTTTCTTCGAAATTTATGTTTTGTACACCCCAGTGTTTAATCGCGGAAGTTACACCCTTTCTTAAACGTAAATACCTATCTTTTAGGTGTTTTCGTAGATTGCTTGGGTAAGATGTGTCTTGTGACAATTTTACCAAAGCGTTACAAAAGTTACGTAAAAGATGATTTTTACATTCAATTTTTTGAACAGTTAAATTTCCATACGGTCGCGAATCTAAAATGCGTTTATATGTACTAGAATCGCCGTCTGCAACAAATTGATGATATATGATTCCGTGGTCGGCCACGGAATTTTTAAACCCCTCTACAATAATAGACGATTCCATCCCGGAAGATGAACCTGAATAGTTCTTGAAGCACTTGTGCTCCCGAGGCAGTTGTTTCTTACTAGCAGCTCGTGCGCAGACCGTGCAATATTTATTTCTAACACCTAAATATAGCACTTTATTAAACTTCAAACCAACTATTGCTCCTGCACCCGATAGAGCCGAATAATTTTTGCCATATGATCGTTTTGACCAGCATCCATCAAGAGCAACAGCAACTAGTGGTACTCCATCTTCGTTAACATTTCCTATTGATATTGCATAATCTGCTTCCTCCGTAGCCGCTGTGGACATAGAGTGTGCTGCTGCCGCTTCCCACCAATCGCAAACTTGGTTATGTAATGTAATATACAAATTTGGTGAAATTCTGGGTAAATCTAATGATGCCGTTAAAGTTTCAAGATGTGTCTGACCCGACCCACATGACATGATAGCCGAAACAGCTTGATTATTAATATTCATTCGATCATCTTTTTTATCATCTAATCTTACAGTAAAAATTTCCGCACACATTCTGCATTTAATAGTAATTTTAGAATCCAGCCCATTTACTAATTCGGATATAATTTCAAGACAACTAAAATTACATCCGAATATCGAACCATGATCACTTATACTTTGAAATTGCCTAAATAGATAACCTATATTGGCTATCCTTCTTCCAACTTCTACACCAGTGGAAAGTTCTTCGACGGAGATTTGTAGCGAAGAATCATCCTAAACAAAAATAAAATAACTGTTAAAAAATAATACCCCCCCGAAAAGTATGAATCTTTAAAAAGTATCTGTATCAAGGCCATGACAGCTAGTATACACATATAACACACTAACTTACCGTCTGTTTGGCGTGAAGGACAAACAAACACACTTCCACATTATATTAGTATATATTACTCACCACTGGATCCGTGAGCTCGTGTCCGTTGTTCACGTGCGGCGGTAAGTCGGGCAAAGCGGTCGCGGGCAACGGTATGTTCTCCATGAGGCGGGGGGTGGGGACGTCCACTACATCTTGCCCGCCCTCCGTACTGGACTCGTTTTCTTTGGACGCCTGTGGTTAGAAATATCGCGCATCGGTACCAATTCGAACAATATTACTAAACAACAAAGCACATCTTATGGCCAGAGGCACCAATTAACAGGTTACCAAGCTAAAACGCTTGAAAGCTGAAAAGAAATAATCATAAAAGTCGATCCTGTAGTTTCTAAAAAAATCGCGTACATACAAATATACATACTAGGGGATAAGATCAACCTTCCTTTTTTAGTTAGTAGGAAGATAAATATGTACTATTATGTAGTACCATATCATAGACTAATACCATATGAACTAGGTAAATGACCGCTGCCACTCACATACCTTATATATCTTGTCCGTGGGGCTTTTTATTATTAATGTATCATACTTACCACTGTTCGTCGATTATTAGTTAACACAGCAAAAGGTACTCTAGAAAAAAAAATTACCTGTTAGCTGGGAATCGAACCTGAAACTTACTACCTACAATAAGTTAATTCCCCAGTGTCGCCCTTGTAATCCCTAAAAATGGTTTATAGAAATAATTTCTTTTTCTCTCTAAGAATAGGTTCATCTTACCCGAATTACTACCTTGCCCCTCCCTACCTTGTTTCACAAAATACCAAAATCAATAAAATTTATATTTACTTACCTATTTTTTGCACAAAAATTTAATTGTCTCAAATGACGTCTTAGCTTGGCACCACTTTTTGGTTTTGGCATCTGAAAATATATATAAAAAAGGAAGGAGGAAACGTGGCACTAAGAAAAAAGATTTTATATATGAATCAGCGACCGAAGCTCGAAAATGCAAAAATATATATCTTACATCCTATGGCACCATAAAAAAATCGTGTAATATTGAGTAGGTAATAGTGCCCCACTTGCTCCACTTGGTTGACATTTTTCATTATAGCGGCGCGGGGAGTAGTCTAGGTAGAAAGTTTCTGGGATAAAAGATTCTCCTTGTGATGCCTTTCATCCTATGGCATCATAAAAATTAGTGTAATATTGAGTAGGTAATAGTGCCCCACTTGCTCCACTTGGTTGAAATTTTTCATTATAGCGGCGCGGGGAGTAGTCTAGGTAGAAAGTTTCTGGGATAAAAGATTCTCCTTGTGATGCCTTTCATCCTATGGCATCATAAAAAAATAGTGTAATATTGAGTAGGTAATAGTGCCCCACTTGCTCCACTTGGTTGAAATTTTTCATTATAGCGGCGCGGGGAGTAGTCTAGGTAGAAAGTTTCTGAGATAAAAGATTCTCCTTGTGATGCCTTTCATCCTATGGCACCATAAAAAAATTGTGTAATATTGAGTAGGTAATAGTGCCCCACTTGCTCCACTTGGTTGAAATTTTTCATTATAGCGGCGCGGGGAGTAGTCTAGGTAGAAAGTTTCTGGGATAAAAGATTCTCCTTGTGATGCCTTTCATCCTATGGCATCATAAAAAAATAGTGTAATATTGAGTAGGTAATAGTGCCCCACTTGCTCTACTTGGTTGAAATTTTTCATTATAGCGGCGCGGGGAGTAGTCTAGGTAGAAAGTTTCTGAGATAAAAGATTCTCCTTGTGATGCCTTTCATCCTATGGCATCATAAAAAAATAGTGTAATATTGAGTAGGTAATAGTGCCCCACTTGCTCTACTTGGTTGAAATTTTTCATTATAGCGGCGCGGGGAGTAGTCTAGGTAGAAAGTTTCTGGGATAAAAGATTCTCCTTGTGATGCCTTTCATCCTATGGCATCATAAAAATTAGTGTAATATTGAGTAGGTAATAGTGCCCCACTTGCTCCACTTGGTTGAAATTTTTCATTATAGCGGCGCGGGGAGTAGTCTAGGTAGAAAGTTTCTGAGATAAAAGATTCTCCTTGTGATGCCTTTCATCCTATGGCACCATAAAAAAATTGTGTAATATTGAGTAGGTAATAGTGCCCCACTTGCTCCACTTGGTTGAAATTTTTCATTATAGCGGCGCGGGGAGTAGTCTAGGTAGAAAGTTTCTGGGATAAAAGATTCTCCTTGTGATGCCTTTCATCCTATGGCATCATAAAAAAATAGTGTAATATTGAGTAGGTAATAGTGCCCCACTTGCTCTACTTGGTTGAAATTTTTCATTATAGCGGCGCGGGGACTAGTCTAGTTTCTGGGATAAAAAATTCTCCTTTTGATGCCTTTCATCATATGGAATCATAAAAAATGGGTGTTACATAGAAAAAAAAACGATCGAAAATTTTATTTTTTTCAGTGCCCCGCTTATTTTTCATTATAGCGGCGCGGGGAGTAGTCTAAGTAGAAAGTTTATGTGACAAAAGTTGCTCCTTGTGATGCCTTTCATTCTATGGCACCATAGGAAATGGGTGTTATATGGAGTAAAAAAGTCTTTATGAAAATCATGAAAAATCTTTTTGCACTTTCGAGCTTTGTCTAAGTTTATCCATATAATGGTTAAAAAATATTCCAAGTCTTTTTTTCTTAGTGCCCCGTTTCTTCCACTCTGACCCATTATGCTATATTTCTCTCTTCTTTTATATGTACACTATAAGACACATACAAACTGATAGAAATCCGGCAGACTGTCTCTGGATCACCCACATTATAATAATTATATAATATAATAATGATAATTATGATGAATAACTATTTAACTATCATCACAAGAGGGGTAGGCAGAGACAATCAAATGCCATTTGCTACGGTCCTGACATACCTCTTTCGCTTCTTTTATATTCATTATACCTTTCATTCATGCTCGGCGATTGTGTGTACTTTGTAATATTGCCTTCGATCAATACATTTTTAATATGTTCAATAGAAGTACACTTAGGTCGTCCTCTGCCAGCATATCCTTTCACTTCAACCATATACACCTTTTTAGTCAATCTTTCATCCTTCATTCTTTCAAACTATACCTATCTATGAAATAATGTACAAATTAAATTGACAAAAGTAATATTGAAATTATAAATTGGGAAATGATTTAAATAGTAAAAGAAGATAGGTAGGTATAGCTATGATGGGTGGCCAGACAAACAATTTAAATAAAGAAATGAAACCATATTTTATGAGGAGAAATGAAATAAGTGTTGATAGAAATTGTATATTTTGGGGTCACAAAATAATAATGCCAGAAAATTTAAAATGTCATGTATTGCAAGAATTGCACAAAAGTCATTTTGGGGTACCTACTAGGATCCGGATGACAGAAGTGGCTAAGTCATACCTACTTTTGGAGGCCTAAATAAAATGAGTGTTTGAGTTACAGCAATATCACAAGGTATCTTTAAAAACATGGCTAGTCCACCATCTCCACCATCACATACATGCAGATTACTTAGCACCTCTTTGTGGAAAAATGTTTATGATAGTTACCAATATAATATCTTTACACTTTTAGTATAAATTATGATTTAGGTAAGTACTTACTTTATTGAAGCATATAGAAGTATTTTCCAGTATCAAAAATGTGGTTGTTGTTACAAATGTTTATGTATGTAATAAATAAATAACCATAAAAATAATCTGCAAAGATGCAAACGTCACAAAATGTCAAAAAAGTAAACAAACGCAATTCAACTCTCGTTTCATATACGATTTACAGATGGTATGACGCATGCGTTAATGCAAGCGTCACAGAGAAAGACAAAAGATATAGATTCTATGTTCATATTCAAATTTGCCTAGATGATAGTTGACAACGTTGTAATTTTAAACTTGAAACTCCTGAATTTTTGGTCTAACTTGATTTACGTAATTATTATTTTGATATTTCAATAAGCTACCAAAAAACGCAAGACGTTGAATTGAAGGGTAATGGTATAACAGCCCTTAAATAAAATTTAAGAGCTTCTTGATAGATTATGTAAGAGAAAACAGGGGCAAAATAATCCTTTATTTTACCACCCATATTTCCTATTCAATAAAACCAATTAAAAAAATAAAGACGTTGTCACTTAGATATATTCAATAAGTAACTATATGCTAAATTACAGTGACACAGGTGGATTATTTACAGAGAAATACGGCCTAGTTTAGCCCATACGATTACAGGATAGCCTCCTTAAGTGCAGCAACAGACTTGTTCTGATTAAGGGGTCGTACTGAGTTATTAGACATTTTTGTTGTCTGTTTGTGAGAATAAGAAGAAGAATTTCGATACAAATTTGCTTAATTTGAAAAATACGGGGCTTTTTTGGTTACATTTTTCAACTTTCATAGAAAATATTCTTAAAAATTGAATTACCTGTACATAAATTGGCTTGACAGGACCTGTAGGCTCTTCCAAAGGCTCCAAATTAACTGGTGCATTAGAACCTCTATCTTGTGACAATAGAACTAAAATTGGAAATTGTCTAGCACGATCATTCACGTGGGTTCGGGCATCTCTAGGTGGTGCTAAAACTGGTGCTATCAAAACCACCCTTTCTCCAGAATCCAATGTATTATCCGAAGTTTCTGCTGTGGTATATACCACTAACGCCACCAAACAAACCACTACACCACGGCTTCCCAACATGATTACTGGCTCTTCATCAAAAATTGCAAACCTATTTATACAAGCACGGGTTTTTCCTGCCAGATCGTGCCATCGCGTCATGAATACATGGTACAAGAAGCATCTTAGTTAATAATTCAAAATATTGCAATTTCAATTCATTAAAATTGCATCTTATTTATACGTTATTTAAAGATCGGAATGCAATAATAGTCGGTAACGTGAGAAATATTAAATTATTACAAACGAACCGGTGCGCAGAACAACAGGTATTCTTATAAACGCAGAAGTTCCCAGAAATTAAATATTAATAAAAATAAATTATTTTATATTTAAAACTAAATATGTTTATTATAAGGAACTTAGCTCCAGAAATAACAATGAATAAATATTTATTACCTACTGCACAAATGCATTCGGAATTATTATTGCAGCATGGAAATAAACCAGCTAATTATAGATAATTATTATGTTTTTAACTTCTCGAGAGCTAAATGTGGATATTGTTACCATGACCGGCTATGATATAAGATATACATATAAGCCATATGGGCCGTTAATCTGTAAAAAGTTGTGAGATTATGTGTAGAACCAAGTCTAGCGTTTCATTTACAAATCACTAAATAATCACCACTCCATGTAACTTTAGTTGCAAAATTTTTTGTCAAAACTAGTAGAAAATATATTATTTAAATTAATGAAGTTTTTGTGGAATTATGAAGTCTTTTGTCATCATCATGTTATGTGTGATAAGAGAAGAGTGTGGAGTGAAAGAAGAATACTTAGTGACTAAAATTAAGAAAGCAATGATAAGATGGTTTGAGCACGTACAAAGGATAACTGCAAGAAACTTAACGAAAGAAATATATAAGGCGAGTGTGAAGGGAACAGTTGGAAGAAATCGGTAGTGTCCTCGAGAAATTCCAGCTAGGTTAGCATATTTAGGAACGCGATATCTTTCGTTCGACTCTAAGACCAAAAACCACCAATGGCCAGCCCAGGAATTCCAGTCAGGAGGTCAGAAGTACCCTAAACCGACGAACATTCATGAATGATATAATGAGAGTGAATGAAGGGAAAGATTGTGGTCTCTGCCTACCTCTAAATAGACGTGACTTTTATGTATTTGTCATCCATACATGTATCTAGGTAAAATAAGTGATACCTATGCGAAACAATAACTTCAACATGTAATTTGCGAACTCCGTGCACGTAGGAATCTGGTTATTCCCTTTAGCCGGATGCGCTAAACTTGAATTGTATGTTTCGTAGTTATGAGGCGTTAACCTTTTCAGGGTTCTTTCGGTAACACCTAAGTATAAACATATTACCAGCACATCACTTGAGAACGGCTGGGCCGATTTGCTTATTTTAATGTTCGTAATAGTTTGACTAAGGTTTATAGGTAGGTACCTACAGAAAAATTTGAAAAGTTGCCCGCAAAATTGTGTTTTTTTTTCTATGGGATTTTTGTATGAACTCAAGTCCATAAAAGGTAATCATAGGTGATAGGACGAGAAGTCTATATAACCCGATTCCTTTCGGCTTTCCTCTAGTTTGTCAATCTTTAAAGACTAACGAAATTTTATAAAATAATATCATTGGATTGATAATAAATTAAAAATAAGTAAATTTTTCTAAACACCTACCGATAGACATAAGTCGATACAATACCAGCTTGCTTGGCCATACAAACTTACTCCATTCTGTCTCTTACATTTGTATTGAAATCCGCGTACGTTCCCTCTCGTTTTAGCACGCGCAAACAGACCACTAAATAAGCCGAAGAATTGCGGGTAGGAATCTGTGCCTGCTAAACAGCGAGTTTATTTAGTTGTGTGTTTGTTTATTTTGGAGTAAGGGTAAAAACATGCCGAAGATGCTCGCGGTCGATACTAGCTAATTTCTACATGGATGGCGGTGCGAACATGTCGGTTCAGTCGCACCTAGCTCAGTTGCTCAGTCGTATATTTAAATATAATAATATAAATATAATAATAATACAGGAATATTTAAAATCAAATCAATTAATAACTCCTTATTCATAATTCACACAAAACAACAGAACAACAAACAACAAAGTGAAGAGAGCTGAGGCGATTATTTTTTGACCAATCACAAGCCAGATCACATCGATGCTTGCCGTCGACCGCGATGTAAAAACAAAATATACCTCCATGTAGACCGCGAGGTATCGCAGTGAGGTATCTTTCGGCATGTGTGTAGTACATGTCTGTTTGCATGCATTTGTTTTGGAGGTGACATCGAGGCAGCGAGCTAAATCGCGACCACGAGATATCGCAGTGAAGCATCTTCGGCATGTTTTTACCCTTATAGTTTTGAATACAAATAAAAAGAGTTTAGGTAATTTCAATACCTTTACGACAAATTACTATTATAATTGGTCATTGGTGCATTTTATATCTTTAAGTATTAGTTGAGTGAGCTATTATATGGCTTCCCTTCTGCAAATATTCACTCTTCGCCACTGTAGGGTTTGAAAGTTAATATGGGCTCCATGGACGAAGCCAGGGCGGGAAGCTGGTATTTAGTAGTTATGAAAAAATGTGCATGTTTCAGCGTAACCCTATGAAAAAATGTAACCTGTAGAATCTAAAGTTTCAATGTCAAAGATCAATGTTATCAGGATTGGCAGAAATCTCAATCAGCCAGTAGGTCACCGAGTAGGTACTCTTTAGGTTAAAGTAACAAAATTGGAAAATTTGGTAAAAAATAATTCATAATGTTTCAAAATGATAGAAATCAAAGTTTAACTGTGGTTTAACTTTACCAGATGTACCCACTGTTATTTTTAGAAGAAGTGAAGTGTATCTGGCCGTGTCACCGCAAGGGCCGTGTGTGTGGTTCGTGTAGAAACTTAATAATGGTGGAATGAAGTAATGTTATACAAAATGCATTATTATGAAGTCATTTTGAACATAAAAATAAGATATACTAAACATTTTATTTATATTACTTAATTAAATATACATTTATTTCTCAAATCCTTCTTTGCCCTCTAAATATTCCAGTTCCGGTATAACCGCTACCACGATATATTGTGTTGTCATAGTCGTTTTCTGAAAATAAATTATTGTGATAATTAAATCGTTTCTGCATAAACCCACTTTTAAACATGTACCTATAATTAGGTACTATATTTTTTTTTATAAAACGAGAGCGGGATTTTTGTGAAAATACGTTTACAAAATTATAGCTATCTATTTTTATTCTATGGTGTGCTAAAACTGTGTAACAGCCGATGACATTTTAAAAGTTTTTTAGAAACCCACTGATGTACTACAGTAAATTAACAGACAGACAGACGTTGTGTATTGTAAGAGATAATCGTAAGCAGACCTTATCTACATGATTTACTTACACGATGAAATATGGTGGTTATTATTATAAGCTTCATTTTATTATTTTTTTCGAATCATGGCACAATATGGGTTAAAATGTTTTCAAGATTCGAATATTGTATCAAATATTAAAAATGCGAAAGAGTGCTTCATTGTATGTTTAACTGTGTGTCCTTCTTTCACATCTAAACGGAGCAACTTTTTATCCCGGGAAAATTGATTTTTTTATAAACAACTGTCCTACCCGTACGAAGGTCGCTAGTGCAAAATAAGAAGGAATTCGTTTCGCGTTACGTATGTATTTATTATGGTATTTACATTCTGCGTTAGAAATACTTATAGATTTTTGATGAGTATTACTTACCAGGTACATTGACTACTACTGTAGGTCCTGCAGCTGGCACTGTACCATAACTCCCGTATGGGCTCATTGGAACTCCATAGCTCGTAGGTCGGTAGTTTGGAACGTCTGTACAAAAATCAATCAACATTATTTTCCATCATCATCATAACTTACAGTGCTCTTTTAAGTGGCAAGTTTCTTTGAGGTATTTTGAGTTTACCTAAAAGGCTATTGCTGAGTAACCGCTGTTAACGGGTGTTGTACTAATCATTTCGGTACTTACTAGGCACGTTTACTATGACAGTCGAGTCTCGGCCAGGATCCAATATAGGTGTAGGTATAACTCCACTATTAATATTATCAACATAGAAAGCAGCATTATTCGTCCTTACATTCTTGGCATAACCTCCTATTGTTTTTAATTGGTATTCCCCACGATTTGGTATGATCTGGAAATAGATTGTTTGTTCAATATCATCTTTTACACCGGTTTTCTATTACAAATTCAATATTTCCCATCTCATGGTTATTAATATATCTACATTAGCTTTCTGACCCGGCGTATTAACTTACAATCACTATTTATGGTCTTAAGCACTTTCTGTTATCCCCAAAATTAAATTTTTTTCTTTTCCTAACCTTATTGAGATTATTACAAACATTTAAAAAAAATTGCCAAATCGGTTCATCCGTTCTCATGTGATGCGCTGTTCGTGGGTAAGGCCATCACTTGAGAACGGAGAAAGCTAGTTTTTAAGGGGCAGATAACACCTATATACGATTATTTAAAGAATGTTTTAGCAAAAACAAGACAATTTCCAAGATTGAAAAAAATATATATTATTCTACAGGATATAATTGATATAATTGTCATTCTGAAAACGCGATTACACAATTTTCGCTCGATAGAAAATAATCCCAAAATGTGGTCTCTGAAAGTTTTCAAAAAAAGAAAACGGCGGTACTAGTGATTTTAGTACTATGACATTTAATTTGTTTTTGTAATATTCAATTACCCATATAATTGTCATTTGCATATTCAAATAAATTGTATAGTCATTTAAAAAATAATGATTATGTCAAATGGCGCTTACGATTTCTACTCTGAGCGGAAACGCTTTAGCTCTTCTTTATTCACACTCGCCTTGTCGGCAGTGACGGCTGAATCGTGATGCTAGACGGTCGCGGCCACTCGATCGCTCAGAAGTTTTTGTATTATTTGTGTATTTTTTGGCTCAAATTTAATTTATTAATGGTAAACTTTATTCATAAATGACATTACCGTAGCGATTAGGCAATATTTTCATAAGGAAGTTGCTATTTGTATACTTTAGTCTAGGAGTCAGCGTTGCTTTTTGTGAGCGTAATTATATTAAATAATTAACTCCAGTATTGGAAATAAGTTAATAAACAGCAAAGTAGGTAGGTAGGTATTACATAGAAAATGCGTACGGGAAACATATTGCAGAAGTCATTGCAAGGCAAATAAAATTATGATATACTAGCTTTTCCCCCGTAGAAAAATTTAAAATGTGCCAGCCCCAAGGACTTCCGAAATATAAATTAGCTCATGTCATTATCTCTGTGCAAATATCACGTCAATCCGTTGCTCCCATGTTGCTCCGTATTGATTTGAATAAAAAGGACAAACAAACACTCTTTCGCGTTTGTAATATTTTATCTACGCACGCTTGATGGAAAACTTATGATAGACTAGCTTTTCGCCCCGGCTTCGCGCGTGGAAGTATTTGAAAAGTGACAAGCCCGAAGGATTTGTGGGATATGTCATTAATTTGACTTGATTAAGTCAATCCGTAGATTAATTAAAAAAAGGACAAATAAACACTATTTTGCATTTGAAACATTACCTAGTAAGGAAGTTAAAATACCTACCCTTTATCCAAGCTTGATGATAAAATTACGATAAACAATGTTACATACGTATTGGTTTTACATAATAGACCCTCCTACTAGCTATTCGCCCCTGCTTCGCCGTGGAAATATTTAAAGAGTGGCAAGCCCGAAGAATTTTTGGGATATAAAGTAGCCCATGTCATTATTTATATCTCCAACTATCTCTGTGCAAAAAATCAAGTCAATCCGTTGCTCCGTATTGATTTGAAAAAACAAACAAACACTCTTTCGCATTTGTAATATTAGTAAGGAAGTTACAATACCTACCTATTATCCAAGCTTGTTGATAAAATTACGATATACTAGCTATTCGCCCCGGCTTCGTCGTGGAAATATTTAAAGAGTGGCAAGCCCGAAGAATTTTTGGGATATAAAGTAGCCTATGTCATTATCTATATCTCCAACTATCTCTGTGCATAAAATCACGTCAATCCCTTGTTCCACAAAACGTGAAAAAAGTAAAAGAAGTAGAATTATAGAACCTCTTCTACATGGTTGGACAACGCCGCAACGCCGCTGGTCAGCCAAAATTTTTAATTTGACATTATACTAGATTTCGACAAATTTTAAGGTTTTAAATTCGAATTTGATATCGATTTCAAAATTCAATATGACGACATCTGTCAATTTCTTAAAATTCGACATTATACTAGATTTCGCCTAATTTTAGGGTTCTGAATTCGAATTTGATATCGATTTCAAAATTCAATATCACGACATCTGTCAATTTCTTAAAATTCGACATACTAGATTTCGACTAGTTTTAGGGTTCTGAATTAGAATTTGATATCGATTTCAAAATTCAATATCACGACATCTGTCAATTTCTTAAAATTCGACATTATACTAGATTTCGACAAATTTTAAGGTTTTAAATTCGAATTTGATATCGATTTCAAAATTCAATATGACGACATCTGTCAATTTCTTAAAATTCGACATTATACTAGATTTCGCCTAATTTTAGGGTTCTGAATTCGAATTTGATATCGATTTCAAAATTCAATATGACGACATCTGTCAATTTCTTAAAATTCGACATTATACTAGATTTGGACTAATTTTAGGGTTCTGAATTCGCATTTGACATCGATTTCAAAATTCAATATATCTACATCTGTCATTTTCTTAAAATTCGACATTATACTAGATTTCGACAAATTTTAGAGTTCTAGACAGTGTATGTGATTAAACATTTTTTTATTATATCAGGAAGAAACAACAGTTGGACGAAAATACTACGTGTGAAACAACTGAAACGTCAGATTTTTCATTGACAGAGTAAGTTTCTTCGTACGAAAATTGAGAATTAATAGATTTACAACACACTTGTTTTTGGAGTTATTATTTTACATCCTGTACTTGTCGTGTAATGTTTATAAAAAATTTGAAATTTTACATATAACTGTAAACTTTATTACAGGTTAAACAATGTGTCACTAGCAGAAACTCAAGAAAATGTTACCCTTCTTTCTAAATCTACCGATGACGTTCCTGACCTTGACGTTATATTATAATAATAATGTAATGTAATTTAATGTATTGTAATTTAAGGTAATGTAGATCCTAGATTCACCAGAAAGCTTCAAATAAGAGAACCGATTGGAGATAAAAATATAGTATTGCAACAGCAAGACCTGAATGTAATTGCAAGACCGACAGTTGACAAAGATTTTCCCTCCAATCAACCTACATGTTCACGATATTTAAGTTTTAACAATTTCTAAATTTGTACATATTTTTATTTTGTTCATCATTTATGTTTGGATTAAAGTACTATTTGAATATTATGTTATGGGTTAAAAATGTGAATACTAACATGTCTATGCAATGTCAAATTTCGACTAAACAAGTTCAAGCCGAAGTGGCTAGGTGGGAGGCACCGCGCTGCTAAACGCTGAGGTCGCCGATTCGAATCTCATACGTTGCGAATTTTATTTTGTTTTGATTTATATTTTTACGATTTGAATAAAATGCAGGTAATTTAAAATATTCATTCACTATGGAATTTTGATGTGAGCAGCACATATTTATATGGAAATTATTGTTATTATAAAGAAAGTCACTATTTTGTGCAATATTAATGTGTTATGAATGTTAGAGGAAACCTTAAAATTCGTAGAAATTTAGTATAATGTCGAATTTAAAAAAATTACAGATGTCTTTTGAAATTAACGTCAAATTTTAAGAAGTTGACAGATGTCGTCATATTGAATTGTGAAATCGATATCAAATTCGAATTCAGAACCCTAAAACTAGTCGAAATCTAATATAACGTCGAATTTAAAGAAATTTACAGATGTCGTTATATTTAATTGTAAAATCGATATCAAATTCGAGATCAGAACCCTAAAATTAGTTGAAATCTAGTATAATGTCGAATTTTACGAAATTGACAGATGTCGTCATATTTAATTTTGAATTCGATATCAAATTCAAATTCGAATTCAGAACCCTAAAATTAGTCGAAATGTGTGTGTCGAATTTTAAGAAGTTGTCAGATGTCGTCATATTGAATTGTGAAATCGATATCAAATTCGAATTTAGAACCCTAAAACTAGTCGAAATCTAGTATCATGTCGAATTTAAAGAAAATGACAGATGTCATATTTAATTGTGAAATCGATATCATATTCGAATTCAGAACCCTAAAAATAGTCGAAATCTAGTATAATGTCGAATTTAAAGAAATTGACAGATGTCGTCATATTTAATTGTGAAGTCGATATCAAATTCGAATTCAGAACCCTAAAACTAGTCGAGATCTAGTACAATGTCGAATTTAAAGAAATTTACAGATGTCGTTACATTTAATTGTAAAATCGATATCAAATTCGAATTCAGAACCCTAAAATTAGTCGAAATGTAGTATAATGTCGAATTTAAAGAAATTGACAGATGTCATCATATTCGATTTTGAAATCGATGTCAAATTCGAATTCACAACCCTAAAATTAGTCGAAATCTGGTATAATGTCGAATTTTACGAAATTGACAGATGTCGTCATATTGAATTGCGAAATCGATATCAAATTCGAATTCAGAGTCCTAAAATTAGTCGAAATCTAGTATAATGTTGAATTTTAATAAAATATCAGAGCTCGCTTGTCACATTTCAAACATTTCCACGAGCAAAGCCGGGGCAAAAAGCATCATTTTATCATCAAGCGTGTAAATAGGTAGTTATTCCTACTTCCTTACTAATATTACAAACGTGAAAGAGTGATTGTTTGTTTGTCCTTTTTAACGTCAATACGGAGCAACATCTTATAAAATATTTTTTGACAGATTACTAAACGACAACTAATCCCATACAGTATGTATGGTATTAGGAGACAAATAATCACATGCAGTCCTGTGTCAGACGACAATTACTGATCACATACAGTCTAGTATTAGACGCCAGACGGCAACTAAAAGCGTGGTCTCTCTAACTATGATAGTCTCTCGCAGGCTAGGTCGGAAAAAGGGCGTGACTTAAAACATCAAATCGTCAAGGACGCTGACGATTATCAGCCCCTTAATAGAACAAAGGAACGTTTAAATTGAAACCGCGGGACTCGGGTTCATATCTCACTCGTGCCAAAAATACGAAGCACCAATTGTCTTTGAGAATTTTTTTGCACTTCTTCTAATAACAGATATTTTCTTACGACTGTTAAGAAGTGACATAAAAAAGCTTGCCACATGTTCTGACTAATATGGAAAAGACAAAAAGTGGAAACTGTTACTGCAGGTATCTCTGGTCAAACGTTAGGTGTGTTTAGGTATCATACTTAATTAAAAAAATAAAACTATACTAATAATAAAGTTGAGGTTTTTGTTTGAACGCCTCTCTGGAACTATGTATTAGAAAAAAATTTTTTTGCATTTGATAGCCCAATTCTTGAGGAAGGCTATTTAACATCACGCTACCTACCCTAAGGGGGTGAAATGGGGTGTAAACATTGTTTTCATCCCATCTATTCGAAAAGCGACCGTTTGTTCCTCAATAAGTGCGAGCAAAGTGAGTGTTTTCTCCATGAGACTTTTACAGCGAGCAATAATGAGATTTGAATTTGGAACAATGTTACTTCTAATAAAACCCCCCACAGATTACACAATACGTCTTCCTGTGCGTCTACTGTTTGTGTATGCTCAGACGCACAGAATGTGTGTAGTGTGTGGGCCTCATTATATTTTTCCGTGACCAACTAGATTGAACGCAAATAATATATGTAATTAACAAAATGACTGGCAGGTAATAACTAAGATGGGCGACGACGCTCCGGCTAAATTAAAAAAAACTACGTCCCGTCCTCTTTGTTTACGGATTGTTGATATTTTGAAATAATTGAAAAATTGTTACTATATAATAAATATACTAATACGACTTAAAATAAATATATTCATGAATTTTACCTAATAATACCTACCTCTTATTTATTTTTCTCATAGAGGGGGATGAAAAGTAGAGTGAATGTCTCGGCCGCAAAATTATTTTTTCCTTGGGCGATGTACCTCGTAATACCTCGCTATGCCTTAGGATTCAAAAAAGCGCCCTCGCCGTAAAAATAGTATTTTGCTCCCTATTGTGATAAAATCTACTATTTCCTCCTAATAGTAAACATATAAAAAAAATTATTCTTACCGCGGCAGAAGAGTCATAATTATTGAGATAATACGCTTGTTCTCCTTTTATTTTTTGTAAAATATCCGATGATAATAATATTAAAGAATATACTGACAAAGAAAATCCTCTCAAAGAAACCATTGTGAATAATTCTAATAAAAAATATATTTTATTATAGTACGTGCGTTTCTACAAGTTTCACTTGCTAGATTTAACTTTAAATGTGTTTTACAAAGGTAGATAAAAGACAAGTTAAATACCTATCCTTATCAAAATGAAAAATCTTAATTATCTGGTAGATAATTGTCTCAGAGTTAATAACACTATTTAGTATTCTCTGTTGACAATAAACTGGCACGAAATGAATATAAAGAAAGGGTGGATCTGCGTCTGGTACTATCTATGCGGACCAGGTTCGATCCCGGCCATGTACCAATATAGATACATAATCCGACACACCGACTGAGGCTTTTCCATCTAAATATACCTCAACAGGACAGGAAAGAGAGAGACTTGGTTTTCCACTGGGTACCCTGGGACCGGCAACCCGTGTAATGGTTTTCATATGGTTTTAAAAAAATGCGTAATATAGAGAAAGCATCTTGCCCTATTTCCGTGGTATTTCCATATTATATAACTTCGAAAAAAGTGTTATTTTGGAAGATGAAATAATAATATCTACTTACAATATATCGATTTTAATTGATGTCTATTACTCGTTTTTATTAGATAAGATTTAAATAACACAACCTTTAAAATATCATTAAAATTAAATATAACTATAAGTAAATCAGGTCCGCGTAGAATAGTGGCAAAAACCGCCATTCGCGCCCACTATGCCTGCCCATTGCAGTGGCATAGAGATGCTTTTTCACGCTTCGCTTGAAGGACCGTTGCAGGAAGCAGGAAAGACTGACGTCGAAAGTTCGTTCCACTTTTTGATAGTGCAACACAGGAACGAGTCACTGAACTTTTGGGCGGTATAGATTCTCTTTACAGTACCCACATAATTATTTGTGTGTAGGACCTAAAGGCACCCGCAGTTTTATGTATATATTTTTTTCTTTCTTCACGGGTTACCTTACAGGTCCCGGGAACCGTTGCTGGCCCCAGGGCACCCAGCGGAAGACAAAGACGGATAATTTTCTATACCTAACGAGTGGCCAGTTCTGTTGAGGTATGTTGTAGATGGATAAGCCTCTTTGTAGGGTGATGTATATAAATATTGCACAATATAACATAAGAGATTACATTCCTAATTGGATAATTGAAATGACGACAATATTTAACACGTTATGTCACTTCCTCTGGAAAAAATAACAATTATGTAACTAATTTTCTTCATACATGTTAAATTAACTTTTATACCTATGAGACAAATATGTCCTTCTTACACGACAAAACGGAGCAACAGATCGACGGTATATTTTGCACAGAGATGGCAGGGTCGGAGAGTATCAAATAGCTACTTTATATCCCGGGAAAATATCCCATTCGCCCGGGAACATGAAATTTTTCATTACCAAAATTTCTATCCATTCGAAACCTAGTAATTCGCTAGTAAATAATAATATAATAAATTAGTAATTATACATATATTTTATAAAAAAAACAACCGTATTATCATGTATATTCTAAAACACTGTTATTGTTTTCATAGTCATAATTAATTAAAAGTTTTACAAAGATTAATTAATTTTCATTCTGGAAATTACATTCAACGAAATCCATAATTGTAAACAAACTTTGCATGTCTCTTTATTGTTAAATTTTAAAAATATGATTATTTGTTCTGCAAATGTAAAATAGGTTAAAAATGTTAATTAATATGTAAAATTGTTAATAACGTCTTTTAAGAATTTTAAATGACGACTTATTTTAAAAAAGGCATGAAAAGTTTGTATACTAAATAAGATATTACTATAAAAACGGACCTTAGTGATCAAATTGAAATTACACACTCCAATCCACTTTGAACTTTGGTAGTTCAATTCGTGCCAATTGAAAACAACAAAAAAAATGAAAATTAGTGCGTTTATATTGAAAATGGCGAATTCCTTCTTTTACTTTGTGTAAAAATATGTTCATGGCCCTATTAAACTATCGCTGACAATCGAATAGCTACTTACTTAGTTAAAGCCAACATAGATAATAACCGACTTAAATCGGAGATCGTCTCTCTGCATATAAATTACTTTTAAGGTATTTAATAATTATTATATTTGTTTATCATCCATAATATGATCTTCCGTAACCACCACCAAAACCGCCACCGCCTCCAAACCCTCCGCCACCTCCAAAGCCGCCACCGCCTCCGAAACCGCCACCGCCCCCAAATCCGCCACCGCCCCCAAATCCGCCACCGCCACCGGCCCCAAAACCGCCACCGCCGCCGAAACCACCGCCCCCACCAAAACCACCCCCGTGACCACCACCTCCGCCGAAACCACCACCTCCGCCATACCTTAAATCATGAAAAATTTAGCTGATTCGTGGCCTAAGAGAACATGTAACTGCGAACTTCAACTTTTTTTTTTAGATAATAACAAAAAAGGGAAATTTCTGTTTTTTCAAAGTTTCTGTAAAAGTATAACATTGATCTTGCTGAAATTTGGTATACATATTGAGGCTTATAAAACACATATTCTATCAAAGTTTCAAGTTTTAAAATCAATAGAACGGAAGTTATAGAATTTCGAAAAAATGGCACAAAATTGCGGTTTTTTGCAGTTTACTAAAAAACTACTGGACCGATCGAAACTCAAAAAAACTCATTAGGTTCGTATTTTTATTGCGCATTTTTTATTTCATTACACTTTATTTGTCAAATGCATAGTTTTTCCGTAAATCGCAAAAAAGTGATTTTGACGATTTTTGACATTTTTTAACTATCGTGCGGTACTGGGGTCGGCGTTTAAACATAATATGTTATTTGTATTGTTATTATCTAACAAAAAAAAATTAAAGTTGAAGTTCGCAATTACATGTGACGGATTTGCTAACTCTACCCGACTTTAATACATTGAAATGGCGAATAGTGGACACTGTTACTGGTGTTTCTGGCCACATCGCAAGTTATAAGTAAAGACTTGACACTAAACTGTAGAAACTAAACAAAATGATCACTGATTAATAATTACGTCATTTAAAAACTATAATAATAGTTAAGTATGGGGTAAATAATTCATTATGTTTATTTTTGTAGTTTCCTTACATGTTTTCTGATTTAAAACGTTGTTTTCCTTGAAAACGTTGCATAAACAAATATATGAATTCCTAATAGGCAAAAGATATCTACTAAACAAATACCTTTATGTAAGTAATGGATATTTGAATAATCTTAATAGATTTAAAAGTTACTTTTACTAATCTTTATAAAAACTATCAATAATTTAAATATTAATTGCTGAACTTATTTTCTCAATTTGAGGACAAATATTGCAAGAGAAAAAAATTGAATCATAAAATACACAGGTATTTGTATTGAAACATGGATTCTATGATGTTGTTGCCTTTGTTAAAAGAATTAAGTATACATTCAAATTATAAGCCTAATTATATTAAATTATAAGACACTAACCCGCCCCCGCCACCAAATCCCCCTCCAAAGAACTTTCTTCTATAAAAATGTCTCTTTTGTCTGCTATGTGGTGATGGATCTTGGTTACTGTTTAAAATTACATCCACAGGGTTGTAATTGTCAGGGTGTTTTGTTGTAGCATCATTATTTAAAATTACATCAACAGGATTATAATCACTTCTAGAATTCCTTTTATGTCTATTTCCTGCATTCAAAATTAAATCACCAAGAGGGTTATAATCTGCAGGGGTTGACTTCTGTGTTGTTGCTGAATCGTCTTGACTTGGATATTTGTGAACAGTATATCTTGCTTTTCTTATATGTTCCTGTAATTATGTTCATGGTTAAAATCAAATATTATTACAGTTATTACAAATGAATTAGTTATACATACATTTTCAGATGTAAGTCCATCTAAGGTACCAGCATTTTCTAATAAATTAGGTGTGGATTTTGCACACACAGCACTTAGCAGAACACACGATAATAACATTATCTTCATCATCACAATTTTTAATGTTAACTGACTTGAAACGATCATTCTTTACTCCTGAAGATCCTAAAATGGAATATTCATAATTAGAGTAACACGTAAGTTTTAATAGACGTAAGAGGGGATTTTGGGAATTCCTATCTTAATATTATAAACAAAAAATTGTGTAAATATGTACATACACTCATGGCCACCAGTAAGTGAGATATCGAGCAGGCTGGAAGCAAAAACGAGTTGGAAATGACGATACAAAGAAAAGTAAATACTTCAACTTGTTGAACGGGTGAACAAGCAGGTTCAATAATTGGTCAGAATAGTTAATGTATTCCAAAAGGAACAAATAAGAATACGCTTACATTATAAACCACAGACTGACAAATACACATATTTAAATTGCATGAAACAATATTATATCTGTATACGAAAATATATTTTAATCTCAAAATATCTCAAAATTAATCGGTTTTTCGGTTGTTTGCGAAGTTTACTTACTGAGGATGATATTAGCAATGATAGGAATTGAAAAGATATTTCAGTGAATACCTAATATTGTTTATTATATCTAAAGTTTACGACCAATAACTGTACCTATACTTTTTATTAAATTATCTGAAACTTCATCTAAGACAATAGTCTCATAAAATTATTTTTCCTCTTCTGTTTTCCCGTTTCATTTATAATCATGCTCATATTATTGTTATGGTTTAACAGATGCGTTATTGCGCTATTAAAAATAAGTTTTTGATCTCATACTAAAGCGAATGTGAAGCAAGAAATTCCTTCAAAAGACCTTCAAAAGATCAAAAATAAATATAGGAAAATTTTAGTCAAATTAGTGTATTTGAATTTATAATCTAGGTATATTTAGACAAATAAATAAATAAATTAAGTGCCCGTCTGTGATTTTAAAATTTATACCAATATCAATTTAACTGAATTAATTACTGAAACTTTCATAATAGCGATCGTTGTGGTACTTGTGGATACCTATGTATATTTAGAATTAACTGTATTTCATCTAAGCCTAATCCTATCCTAATGTTTGTTTGTTTTTTTTGTTTGTCCTTCATTTATGTCAAAACCGAGCAACACATCGACGTTTTGTTTGCATTGCACAGTAGATAATTAATTGGAGTACCGGAGAGTTACATAGGCTATTAATTCTTATTCTGGCAAACCTTAGGAATAAATTCTTGTATCACATAAAAAAAAATCCTCGTGCGAAGCCGGGGCAGAAAGCTAGGTAGTTCATAAATAACTATGTATATTTATTAAGTAGTCGATAGCCGAATAGGTATTAGTCAATAGGCTAATTGGTATGACGCTGGACTTGAAACCGGAGATCCCGGGTTCAAATTCCACTCGCTGCCAATATGCTAAGCATATATTTTCTTAAAGAATGGGCTTAAATCGTCTCCTCGTACATCGGAAGGCACGTAAAGCCGGCGGGAGACCAATGATCCAGCAGATCCTAAAAAAAAAGTTGATGATGATGATGACGATTTATTTGACGAAAACTATTTTTCCTAAACGTGATTTGCGTATGCACTACGCATCCCTATGCATGCATCTCGAAGACTTCTCCAATAACAACAACAAGTCCTAAAATGTAGTAAACATGTTTTCAAGTTAGTTTTTAATTAAAAATAACATGATTCTAATGAACAGTTATTATTTTATTGTATTTCATAGATATGAGATTTCCCGGTGCTGAGTAACACATTGTTTTCCATGGAAAATCATAATGAGCGACGTTTTAAATTTAATTGCAAGTGTTATGTGATAATGACGACTTACAATTTACAGTCTAGCGCAATCGCACCAACCGTCTTCAAATTCAACGTCGAAATGGAATATTTAATTATTTATTGCTTTCCAGTTAATTTATTTTTCCCTTTTAAGTGATTTTGCTGTTAATAATATAATATCATTACAAAAATGAATCATCAAAATCAGAATTCATTTCATTGCCTGAAAAATTAATTTTGTCAAAATCGGTTCGCAATTGGCGGAGTAGGTAATCGCGTAACATACATACAAAAAAATACAGTCGAATTGAGAACCTTCTCCTTTTTTTAAAGTCTGTTAAGACCGTAAATCGTACTTTTGGATCAAAAAGTACTATTTGAACAGTATAATTTCTATGAAGCACTTGAAGAAACATCTTCTTTAGAACTTAAGCGTTAAAATTACAATTGCAGTATTTTTGTAATATTTTTTAAATATTTTTAAATACAACTTTCATACGTGCTCGGCGATTGTGTGCATCGATCAATACATTTTTTATATGTTTAATAAAAGTACACCTAGGTCATCCTTTGCCAGCATTTCGTTTCACTTCCGCCATATTCATTCATTCTTTCAACGGTATCATTCATTTTATCATATTATTTTCAATCAATAACAAAACGATTATAGCAAGTCACCTTTTTTACATCATTCATATGAATACAATTACGCAAATTCGTAAAGAAATTACAGACACACAAACACAAATTATAGAATAGGTTGTACTAGGTACTCAAAATTACGCAATCCCTGACATTTACGGGCAACTAATATAAGATTTGTAGTCAGCAATCATTTTTATTGCCATTGTCATTCTCTGGGATATCCCAACATGCGAGAAACATCTAAAGTTGTTCATATGACGTAGGTATGTTTGTGGCCAATATTTATTTTTTCTTGTTATTGTATTGTTATTTTATTGCCAAGTTTATAAATTATTGATCAGGATAAGCAAAAATATCTTTCGATAAAAAATGTACATTTAAAAAAATACGGATCCCTTGTAAACACTTTGTACAAGAACTTATCTTGTTCAAATTACCAGGAAATAGCGAATTATCCTCCAGGGAAAGTTTCACAAAAAAAAATCCTGAAGGGTATTCTCATGCTTCGGAAGGCACGTACAGTCGGAGTCAGCACTTATTCTAAACATAACTGATCTGTTAAATAAGTGACACATAGGGATATTCATGCTGCAACAGGCATTGTTCAATATAGACAACTTATTTTTTTAAATGTTTTTTATATTAACCCGGCGAGGATGTGGTACAAAAATGATACATCGAGGATGTGGAGGGTCATGATGACCCTGTATTTTATTTAAACTTTTTTATTGTTTATTGGTAAAGTATGCGAAGTAAACTTACGAATTTGTTACTAATTAAATTATTCGGATACAAAAAATATCAATTTTAGAAGGACTCTGCGCTATATATTTAAAAAAACAACCGACAAAGATTCTTATCAGTAATTAAGATTTTTTGGTAAGTATTTATGACATAATCATCTTTAATCATACAATCATTACTGATTCAGAATCAGTCTATTGTGACATCATCATGTTTAGCCGTAGCACATTGTTGACAGAATGGAACATTATGTTCGTGACCACAGGCGGCGGTTTACTGAACGCGTCGCGCAGGGGGAGGGGAGTTGAGTAGTTCGACAGTGTACGACTGCCGGACATAAAACAGCTATACACAAAACAAAATCAGCAGGGTCAATTTGACCCTACCACATCCTCGCCGGGTTAAATAAAAGTTAATGGCGGTGTCAAGGTTATCCGAGTAATAATAAAACAAAACACAGAATATGTAATGCAATATAATAGGTATTTGTAGAAGTAATAAATTATGATAAAATTGTGTAAGTAACTCTGTATGTCTGTTACGCTTTCACGGCTAAACCACTGAACCGATTTTGATGAAATTTGATACAGAGAAACCTTTAAATCTATCTATCAACTTAGTTTGGTTTAGTGTGTCTAGTCTAGGAACGGCGTAATAATTCATATTCTACTATCACAGCTATTAAAATTATTCTTGCTTGGGACTTGCTGGGAACAGTAGTATAGATAGAGATTTATTTGCTACGATTCTGAAATACTTCCTCCACATCTTTTATATTGGCCATACCTTTCATATGTATGTGAAGCTTTGAGTATTTACCAAAGGAGACGTGAAGGGTGTAAATGACCGAACAATTTTTTCTGCCACTTTTGGCGGGAGGGGAGGTAAACGCCTAGTACTAGCCCCTGTAACACTGTATTTTTCTGTCGTTATATTGTCGCAACGGATTTTACGTTATATGATGATTATGTTAAAATACAAACATAATAATTATAATTAATGATTGGAAACACTAAGTTTGACGCCCTAGATCGCCTTTCCTGTTTAAAACATCACAATTAACTATTTTCCCAGAGCTCTGTCTCGCGACACAAAACGATACCAACGAAATCTAAGGTAACTTATTACTGCGCACCTGGTCAGTATAACTGGTCAAAGTGGAAAAAATTGGCGAAAGGGGGAGCCCGTCTATGGCCCCTCCATAGGCTTTGTACTCTATGATGTGAAGTTGTATGATTGTGTGTACTTTTAACATTACCTTGATCAAAAAACTTTTATTTACGCCTAGGTATTCCTGCCATGTGAACTTTATTAGTAAATCTTCTTTCAACGTGTCCAAATATTTCAATATTCGCTATTATTATCCTAGATTTTTCTCGAGGTTTTACCCGCGTGGCAATATAGCAAACAAAATAACTAATTCTGTGGCGCCTGAGCAAAGAAAAGTTTACTGACAATCAATTGCTATAATTACAATATTTAATAGGCGTTTCGTTGAATCCACAATAAGAACATAATAATAATATAAAAGGTCACTCTCCAGCTTTCCAATTATCTCTGTACAAATAAATCAAATCATATCCGTTGCTGCGTTACGAGAAGGACAAATAATTACACAAACACACTTCAGCATTTCGGTTCGGCGCTTCAAAAGAGACGAGCACAGCCTGGAATTTGTTGTAAAATCTGGGAATCTATAATTGATATGTTTTACAAACTTTTTTTGGATGGATTCTATCATGTTTATGTAGATCTTATATTGTGGCTTCCAAACTGTGGAGTTATATTCTAATAGGTCTAACCAGTGCATTAAAAAGTACCAAAATGGTATTAATTTGTTTAAAATCTCTCCCGACCCTCAGTACAAAACCCATCATTTTGTATGCCTTTTGAGTAATACACTTAATATGAGAATCGAAAAGTAATTTATTGTCTAACTGAATTAATTATTAATTAATTGTCTAATTATTTGTTGTTTTATTAAGAGTATGTATTATAGTTATATAGTTAGACGTTTGATGTAGGTATTGCCATTATTTAGATCCAGAAAAAAAACGCCGACAATTTTTTTATATTCCTTTAATTTTTAACTTAATTTAATTTTTATTATTTGTTGTTATAGTGGCCATAGTAATACACACTTTGTGGAAATTTCTAGTACTATTACGATTCAAAATATACAGCCCTGTGACCACAGACCACTCAGCCTATTTTGAAGAGATTATGCAGTTTTTGGATTCTTCTGTATTCTGGGTATTGAAGTGTCTGCCCCAATGCTTTTTTAGAATAGGCTCTAGAACCGCTGAATGGATTTTGATGAAACTTTCATGGATCATAGTGCATATAATTTACTTAACATGCAGTATTTAATCCTAACGAAGCCATTGGCACCATCTTTATAGGTAATAAATACGATTGTATTCTTATGTTCTTATCTTTAGTAAACTGGATTCTTTTATCTTTGACATTGCTAAATTATAAGCCATCTTTCAAAGGTTAAACTTACTAATGGAATAATAAATTTTGGCCATTTATTTAGATTAAAAGTGCTTAAGCTTTAGTTTTTTATATACCTACTGTCTGATCATATGTAGGTATATAATTATGTAATTAAAATAAATAAAATAATAACTCCGTTTCTGTCTGTTATTACGTACTGTGATATGCCATGTTTTTTTTCTTTCTTTACGGGTTGCCTTACAGCTCCCGTAACCGTGTTACTGTTCCAGGGTACCCAGCGAAAGACCAAGTCTCCCTCGTTTAGCCGATGGTATTTGTGAGACTATACCTAACGAGTGGCCAGTTCTGTTGAGGTATATATTTAGATGGAAAAGCCTCTAAGTGTGGTTTGTCGGATTATGTACATAAGTTTTTAATTAAAAACCCATTGGTACATGGCCGGGATCCGGGATTGAACCCGAACTTTAAAATTAGATTTATATAATTTATTTTTATTTTTAAATAAATATATAGGTAATTAATTCAAGGTATACACTGTACAGTCAAGAGTCTTAAGTATATCTACTTTTGTTACAACAAAAAAACTGTAAAAACTGTTGTTTCTAACCGTAAATTACTTAAATAAAAAAATCGTTGTCTTCTTATTCAACAAATAAAATATATTCTTATTTTTTATACAATTTATAAATAAATAAATAAATAACATAATTATTACTATTTTTCTTTGTCAATAGCTACGGACGTCCTTACAGTTTTTAAATAAGTATTTTTTTATGATTAGCTCATATTTAAACTGTGCTAACAAAAGTGACAAACAAATATGATTGAAAACAATTGCTATGATCAAGGAACAAGCTGAAACAATAAATAAACTTATCCTCTCTATTTATGAACGTCATCAAATGTTAAAAACATATCATTTAACATCTGCATACAGCTAAGAACACCTCTGGCACAGGATGTAATATTAATCACTACATATATTATTAAACAAAGTTTCCACTAATATATAGGTTCATTCACCGGGAAGGTTTACTAGTATTCAATATGGACCTATCATGTTTAGGAGCTAAGCATTAACAGCATAAGTCAATCAAGTCGGGAAAAAGTTAACCGTAGCGAGTTTTCATGGCGTATGCTGCCTTAAATAAATGGATAAGTAGCTATAAGCATATTTATGTAGGTATTTAAATTATTGTAAACCCATATTGTAAGGATATTATTAAAAAGTTGTCATTATGGGAAAGTTGCCAATATTAAATTTAATGATTAAGGACATTTCCTTACCACAGTTGATATTTATTATTTTAGGTTAAATTAAGCAATTATTTTATTATTTAGAGTTCTAAATAGCCGTAGTTTCCAAAACGAGCATTGCTTTTGCGTTTTGAAAACCATGGCTATTTAGAACTCTTAATAATGAAAATATGTCTTAATCCAATTTAAAATAATAACTATCAACGGTGTGGGATGGAAATGTTGTATAGATAAACTCAACTTTCCAGGATTAACTGAGATTTGCCATATTTTTGACAGTTATAAGATGACCTTGACCATTGGCCCTTAACCAACACTTTTAAGAATTATAAGAAATCTGAGCTTTCCTCACGCTGCCATCTCCATCGCTGTTCTTAGCTCCCCCTATACTACTAATATAACTATTAATCTAAATTTGACTTCACTTAATCTAATCTGAGACTAGAATTGCCAGCCAATCGTCGTTGCCACGCTTGCTTGATGGTCCAGGTCTTCGTATTCTACTTGCTGAAGCGCTGACACCTCTTCCAGAAGAGCCGGGAAAAATAAACGCACCAGCTTGGTTGAGTCCTCGATGTCTAATATCAATGTCATCAAAGTTTACCTGGAATTTGAATTTCCGCGATTATTTCTGTGTTTGAAATCTTAATGTCACTTAATGAATAAAGATGAGACAGTAATGGGAAGACTTAGATCATTCTTTACCATGTTTCATAGGAGAAATCAGATTTGTGCAGTGGATATTATAATTGAAATATTTAATTATATTTTATTTTTACTTTTTCTTTCTCCACGAGTTGCCTTACAACTCCCGAAATCATGTTACGATTCCAGAGTACCAAGCGGAAGACCAAGTCTCTCTCGTTTAGCCGATGGTATTTGTTAGGCTATATATATAGGCTATACCTAACGAGTGGCCAGTTCTGTTGAGGTATATTTAGAAGTAAAAGCCTCCAAGTGTCTAATTTATGTACATAATTGTTTAATTAAGAAACCTATTGGTACATGGCCGGGATCCGGGATTTAAATTTAAAAACCAGAGTAATATTTGCAGGATAGCAAAAAAGTTGCTAAGTACCAATTATTTCTTGCTTCAGATGAAACATAAAGTCGGCGCCTACACTTTTTTGAAAATACCTTTCTAGACCCATTACCCAGTTGTCTGTTTTCACTGGCAATATTATGTGGTTATTGTTATCAGTGCCAGTATCGTAATGACAGCCTACGATAACTATAAGGTAATTAGGAATAATAAATCTTAATAAAATGACATATTAAACTCACCTCATCATTAGGTGGCGTGAATATATTTGGTGAATTATATGAATTTGGAGAATTAAATGAATTTGGAGAATTAAATGAATTTGGAGAATTAAATGAATTTGGAGAATTAAATGAATTTGGAGAATTAAATGAATTTGGTGAATTAAATGAATTTGGAGAATTAAAACTGAAGGCGGAAGAAGCACTTTGACTTCCAGAACTTCCACCTGATCCTAGTGATGCAGCTGATGATATTGCTGAAGACCCAGAGTTTCCACCGAAACTTGCGGCTTGACTACTCGCTTGACTTCCAGAAATTCCTCTGAAAATATTAATAGATGTAATTAATACAAGGAAGTATTGAGGTTCTAGAATGGAGTGGCCAAAACTGAGAGCAAAACACACTTTCTGCATCATTTTGTTCTACATAATTCGTTCCATTATATTTCTGACGGATTAGTATTAAAGCTCGTAGGGGCAACTTTTTTCCCGACTTCATTTACTTATAATAATGCTCAGCTCCTAAACATGATACTTAATCCTATTTTTATTGTTGGCTATGTTGACTAAAATTTTTTTTTCATGGTATGACAAGCATATGACTCTAACGGTATTGAGCTAAAGTGGTGTAGGCAACTGCTGCAGCGAGAATCTTCTTTAATATTTTGTAACTTACAATCAAGCTAGATCCATGTATGTGCATACTTCTATTGTGCAATATGGGTGTAGGTTTGAACGTGTTTATAAATATGCGAATTAACCTACTTCCTATGTAGAGTACCTAAGTAAGCATATAGCGGATATAGCAATAAAAGGAAATTAGTTCAGCATACAACAACAAATATTTGTATGAATAAATGTATTATAGATTTATATAATGCTATTTTAGTTCCACCACTTACTTATGAAAGCGAGACTTGGGTATGGAAATAAGAAAGATTAGGGTAAAACTAAGATTTATGCGGAATATTATGAATATATTAATCATACCTTTCATACATGCTCAGCAATTATGTGTACTTTTAATATTGCCATCGATTAATATATTTGTTATATGTTCAATAAAAGTACACCTAGGTCATCCTCTGCCAGCATTTCCTTTCACTTCAGTCATATAAACCATTTTGGTCAATCTTTCCAAACCAGCGTAAACCACTTTTCTTAATTTTAGTCTCAACATCATCTTTCACTCCGTATTCTTCTCTAATGACATCGTTCCAGATGCGGTCAATACGCTTTATATCACACATTCTACGTAAAGACCGCATTTATCTTACTTTCGCTTCATATTTCCATACATATTTAGTTATACAGTGTTAGTTTGTTTGTTTGTAAGAAGAAAATTCTAAAATTACTTGTTGTTGTTTGTTAAAAGCCGGGCGGAAAGCAATGTAATATGAGAAACCATTAAAAAAGTTGATACATTCGCACCCAATCATTATTGTCATGGTAAGTAATCATGACGAAATAAAAAAATACAACTCACCCGTTAAATCCATTAGAAAAAGACGATGACTGACTGGCTGAGTGTGATCCGCTGAATCCTTCATTGAAACCAAACGAGAAAGACTGTGACGCCGAATGACTTGCCCCCGCGCCGTTTGCACTACTGCTAACACTTGCCGTCAAACCACCATTACCACTCGGTGCCACTGAAAAGCCACTGCCGAACCCAAACCGTGGCTTTACAGGACCTTTTCCATGTCTGAATCCAGGTCTCGTTTCATTCCGCAACAATGTACTCGGATCCCGTTCCAGATGTTCCAGAACAGGTAGAACTGGAGGAGTGATAATTGGTTCTAACTTTTTGTCTCTTCTTTGTTCCCTTGGGAAATTGAATCCGTCGGCTGGCGCAAACGCAGCCTGCTTTAGGATCGCAGCGATGCACAGACAACTGTAGAGGAAATTCATTGTGAGGATACTAGGGTCCGGTGTAAAAATACCGGGCTTTAATATGGTAGCGCGAGGCCAATTGGATTTGTTGTCATGCGACCCGTGCCGCAGCCTTCAGAAAACCCACTGTGAGCAGGCGCGGACATCCTGTCATCTCGAGTATCCCCGCCACTCTTGTAAATGGACTCTAGAAAGGTTGAGTGTGAAATTCTTCTGAAATAAAACATATAAAACCTAGTCAGCCTTGCGTGATGTTTCGTATAATTAACAGATTTATTCATTTTCCTCTGAAATATAAATGTTTGAAAATTTTCAGGCATTCGGATAAGCGGATACAGCAATCTCTCTTATAAATGCGGATGTATTTGCAGTATACAGATTACTAAGTTTTGTATACCTACTTACTCTAATACGCAATTCTGGCGCAATTCAAGTACCTATATATATTTGGCTCTTAAATTTCAACGAAAACCTCACAAAATTTGATTTGATATTTTAGGATTACCTTGGAAGCGACAATGAATTTCTATATAAAAGACATCAACGACTGCAGTTATCACTATGGAATGTACTAGCTGATTGCCCGCTACTTCTTACGCGTTGTACTAGGAATACAATTGAACTAGGCTAGGTTAAATAAATGCAAAAAGATTTTTTCAAATCGGTCCGGTAGTTTTTGAGTCAATAGAATACGAACAAACACACAAATATATTTTTATATATATTAGATGCAATTTCTGTTGATTATAAATGTAAACATTATAAGAAGTTCCTTATCGCACATTACACTCCAGACACTTGGCAAATGAGAGCTAGGCCGAAAAAAGCGTAAGATTTGTACCGTTACGACACTTTTGCTATAATCCATTACAGCCATGAAAGTGCAATGCAGTTATATTCGTTATATGTGTTTATAACCGTATATATAAGTACATTATATATAGTAGGTATAAAATTAGTTTATATTTTTATAATAATATATAATTATTTTTTTAATTATTTTTTAATTTAATTACTCTCAAGCGTTGTTAATTTATTTCATTTTGCCTGTTACTTCATATGTTTCTAAAAGGGGGTATTGCAATGTTAAAACTATATATTATGCTATAATTATGCTTAATAAAATAATATAATTCAAAATAGTATATATTTTATTGATTCGTCTACCAGTTCTAGGGAAACACCTAACATATTTCTAGTTCCTGATATATGACTAATGTTAAATATCAATTTTATAATAATATTAGCATACCAATAAAATATATAATTGTCATTTGATAGTTGATAATATTAACACCTGTGACAGTGGTTTTTCCAGTCCTGTTTATTACGAACAAGTTTAATCTCGGAAGGCTAACAATGACACATTATGTGGATACGACATGAGATGAATATTTTAGTATGATCTACTGATATCAATAATCAAGGCATGATTTGAAGAGATCAGTGTTTGTTTCAGATTATAAGCAAATAACTTTGATCCAGGCCATGTACCAAGTGGTTTTTTATAATTAAAAACGTATGTTCATAATCCGATAAAACTCAACAGAATTAGCCTCACTAATACCATCAGCTAAAAGTACCTGATACCCTGGGTACCCTGGGACCGATATTTTTTTTTTCTTCACGGTTTGCCTTACAGCTCCCCTAACCGTGTTACGGTTCTAGGATACCCAGCGGAAGACCAAGTCTCCCTTGTTTAGCCGATGGTATTTGTGAGGCTACATCTAACGAGTGGCTAGTTCTGTAGAGATATATTTAGATGGAAAAGCCTCTAAGTGTGGTTTGTCAGATTATGTACATAAGTTTTTAATTAAAAAACCCATTGGTACATGGCCGGGATCCGGGATCGAACTCGGGGTCTGCCTAGTTAATACCAGACGTCTTAACCACTCGGCCACCGACGCACCAAAATATCTAAAATATATAAAAAAAAATATGGAAAATAAATTATTACATACAAATATACAATTTAACCCTGTCCTATCCGTAATAGTTATAGAGCTAGCCATATGATTTACTGACATACGATAGTAGGTAGTGCCACAAGTCGCCCTGTAACGGTCCGCGAATTTCTACGTGGCATCTTTTACCTCTGGGGGGGTTTTGAAAACCAGTCGGGAATCGACCCAATAAAAACGTCTGCTTCTTTTTTTCCTATCTTAGATCTATTACGAATAAAAAAAAACCAATCAGCAGAAATTTTTAGCGTATTTTTAGCGGGATTTTTACAGAAATCGAACGTAGGTACGAGATGCATTCACTCAGTAGACAAATAACGAAGTTCGGAGCGTTTCTACATTATTATAGTATTTATAGTCAATTCGTTTATAGTAAGGGTTTCCATACAAAAATATTGATTGGCGATACGTCATCTGCAAATTCAAGCAACAATCTATGTGCTTACTGTTCTATTTAATGAACAATATATTTATGAAAGATGATCAACGATTTATGAAATAAACGATGTATTATTTAATATTGACCTTCTGATGAAATATATATATGGCTAAAACAGATGATGTTGTGACTAAAATAAAGAAAAGTAGTGTACGTTGGTTTGGACACGTTGAAATAATGAAGGATGAAAGATTGATTCAAAATGTTTATATGGCTGAAGTGAAAGGAAGTGCTGGCAGAAGACGACCTACGATGTAGGTACTTTTATTAAACATATAAAAAATGTATTGATCGATTGAAATATTAAAAGTACACACAATCGCCGAACATGTATAAAAGGTATGATGAATATAAAAGAAGTGAAAGAGGTATGTCAGGATCGTAACAAATGGCATTCGATTGCTTCTGCCTAACCCTCTTGGGATAAAAGGCGTGATGATAGATAGATGTTCATTAATATATCCAATTTCATGTAAGGATCAATTCATTGTATTGTAGGAAAAAGAAGTTGGTTTAATCTAACGTTTATATTTTTGACCATGGATACATTACCTACTAGGCTGGTCAAGGAGCCAAAATTTTCACACTTAAAATTACAGTCAATGTTTCTATTCTAGACTTATTACTCGATGATACAAAGGACGCATTGGTCTGCTATCCAAGCAGGGTCGCACGTTCGTGTCACGGTCAAACAACATGAGTAATTAGTTTAAATGTATTGATCGCTGAGTCCGCAGAAGGCATTGATATTAACGATGATAAATTGAAGATATACAAACTGCTATGCTCTGTAAATGAGAGAAAACAAAACTGCATGTGAATTGGCGAATTTTAACTTGAAGATTTCATTCCAGTTGGGATTTGGGGCATATTTTTAGGTCTAAATCGGCAAATTTGGTGTACGTACTAATATTATAAATGTGAAAGTGTGTTTGTTTGTTTGTTTGTTTTTCTCTCAAGTCAAAAGAGCAACGGATCGATGTGATTTTTGCACATCACATGTGATCCCGTTTGAAAGAATAAAGGATTCACATGAAAGATTGACTAAAAAGGTTTATATAGCTGAAGTGAATGGAAATGCTGGCAGAGGACAGCCTAGGTGTACTTTTATTGCACATATAAAAACATTATTGATCGATGGAAATATTAAAAGTAAAATGAATGTAAAAGAAGCGAAAGAGGTATGTCAGGATCGTAACAAATGGCATTCGATTGTCTCTGCCTATCCCTCTTGGGATAAAACGCGTATTGATAGATAGATATATATATAGATTTATCCCGGAAATCGTTCGGGATAAATTCTTATGCCATATTTCAACAATTACACGGGCAAAGCAGGCGCGTATAGCTAATATTAGAATAATTAAATTAAATGCGCCGAATAGATCTTGAGCGTAGCAGTTGCGGTTTAAATATAAATTGTTCAAATTCCTAAAAATAAATAAGTTACATGATTTGAGGTAAATGGGCTACAAATTAAGAACTTCTTATAAAATTACAAGACAAATATTTAGATATTCTGTGCCATATAAAGATGCTACAAGTATCAATTGTTTCTATGTCAAAACACATACAGAAGGACATTGACGTACATTATGGTAATGCTCATTGTGCAACAATAACAAAATATTATCTTCGGGGCAGGAACTAAACAATTGTTTTTATTATTGTGTTTTAGAATAGTTTTATTATACAAATATGTATATCTCCAAAATTTTTTTTTCACGGGTTGCCCAGGATACCCATCGGAAGACCAAGTCTCCCTCTTTTAGCCGATGCTATTTGTGAGGCTATACCTAACGAGTGGCCTGTTGTGGTATATTTAGATGGAAAAGCCTCTAAGTGTGGTTTGTCGTATTATGTACATAAGTTTTAAATTATAACCCGTGGTCCTGCCTAGTTAGTTTTATAATATACCCACGTTTGGTACAGACAGGATACATTTTAACATAGATCAACAAATAGCTACGGGAGTCAAGACATAAATAACTGAAGAACAAGAATAAAATATTATAATCACGTTTTTATCCCTAGATCTTTTATATTTTCCCTTGAAAAAATCAACTAAAACCAAAGGATAACAAAGGAACAAACGATAAAACTGTTCTTCTTGTACATTTTAACGTTAATTTGAAAAAGGGTTTATTTAAATTCATAACCTAAACTAAACCACTGACCATATTAATATGAAAATTGAAAGGTATATTCTACAGTGCACTAAGAAAGGAAATGTTGTATTCATAATACAACGCGTATGAAGTAGCCGGCAACTGCTAGTATATAGATGACCCAGCCCCCGCCTTCGCAGTTTCACACGGGTACAATATGGTATGCTACAGATATATGCTATCGCGGACTTTTTTTTCTATTATAGCCTATGTACCATTCTAATGTACTATAACATTGTAGAGTTTCATCAAAATCCGTCCAGTAGTTTTTACTGGAGTAACAAACATCCATCCATCCTCACAAACTTTGTAAAGTATGAGTACTCATTCATACTTTTTGCTCATACTTTTTGTAGAAAACTTAAACTATATTTGAAGCTCTGTAGAATTCGAGACTGAAAAAGTCCGACATCAGCAACGCTGGAGTGATGTAGACTTTGATTCAATGAATAAATAATATAACATAAAAACCTACTCTTATCATTGAAATCGCCTTAAAACCCGTTATAAAGTAGAACTTTCAACAGTACGTACATGTAGTTTTAATTTAGTTCTTGCCCTTAACTATTTTTGGTTGGCAGTTTTCCGCTTACAACCAATACTTATTCAACGATTGTAACAATGACATTGAAAGACGATTTAGAATAAAGAAAATAATTCAGATTTTCAAGATCCTGTTAGTTTTCGGTTTTGCATTGCTTCTAAAATTAGTGCAATCACTTGACTAAAGACTTGTAAATTTCTTTAAACCGTATCCGGTTGTGTATAAGGTAAACGCTCGCTTTATGACATAGTTTTTTTTTGAGAAAGAATTCCTAACAAACTATAACGTTCTAAGTTACTGCGCTCGAGAAATCTTTTAACCAGGCCCGGGTACCCAGCTCAAACATTCTCATTTCGTTATTTATACTTATGGAGACTACCCAAGGAGTGACGAGCTCTGTTGCGTTACCAATTTGCAATCGCCCATCTTCCATTTTTAGGGTTCCGTAACGGAAAACCTTAAGACGCTGTATAGAGCCAAAGACCTTGAGAGATGGCACCGCCCCCACGCGGGTACACATACACACCAAACGACGTGGCTGCCACTAATAATATAGCATCAGGCTGCAGCCGGTACTGTCGGTACACGAGCGCTTACGTACACACGCGTGCAGTGCGTACATAAAATCTCGAAAATGAGAATAAAGGAACTTGCTGAAAATTTTATTAAAAAATAGAACAGTATTACGATAGTATATTGCTAGATAAAAAATCTGTCAAAAAATCAGAATCATTGCATGCATTTTAGTACTGTTTCTAGACGGTAAAATATTTTTTTAGAGGTACATTCGTGATTTTTTTCTATCGAATCAATATAGTTGTATTATGTTTTGAACACAGTATCTTAATAACGCATAACCTCAAGAATATCATATATTTTTTTGATTATGGTCACTGCAGTGGATCATGTACTTTCACGCATCATAAAACTCGCATTTAGCTCTATACATCCTCTTAAGGCTCCGCTGTCCGTCCGTCTATTTCGTCCGTTCATCCGCCTGTCACAGGGCTGTATATTTTGAACCGTAATAGGTAAACACTTGAAATTCTCACAAAGTGTGTATAACTATGGTCGCTATAACAACAAATAAAAAAAGAAAGTTAAAAATTAAAGGGGGTCCCCATACAAGGGCGTCAAACTTGGTCTCACCTTAGTGCATACTATTGAGTATACGGAACCCTGCGTATGCGAGTCCGACTCTCACTTTGCCGGTTTTTTCTGGAGGAAATCACAGATCAATAAGGTACCACAAACTGGCTGTTACCTCATTTTAAGCAAAGTTAGCACCTCGTTGTACTGCAATTTAGAAAGGTTTACTTAGCTTCGATATAGCATCTAAAAAATATAGCATTGAAAATGAGGGCGTTAATTTACAAACTTTTAAATGTTAAACTTTCTTTTTTTAACGACTTCAAAAAAAAAGACGTTACTCAATTTGACCGTATATTTTTTTTTTTTTAAGTGTGTTCGCGGATAACTTCGTCGTTTATGAACCGATTTTGATGATTTCTTTTTTAATCGACAGATAATTCTTCCGGATTGGTCCCGTTTTTATGTCATAAAAATTGGTTAATTACTTTTTTAGTAATTTTGAAAAAACTGACTTTATGCAGTAAATTATCAATATCTCGATGAAATATGTACCGATTTTAACGACTTAATTTTTTAAGGATATAATAATTTCTCTACATTATCTCACAGACATATGACGAAAATCGGTTCAGTAGTTTTCAGAAATTCAGTAATTTGTCTCTGTTTACGGCTGAAAATTATGTATCAGAGAAAAGCCTTAGCAACGGTTGCTATTGACACGAAGTTGTCAATTTTTGTATCGACGGTGGTCTAACGGCTAACGGCGTACGATGCAGCTCAGGATGCAAATGGTTCAAATCCCATCCACAGCAGTATTTTTTTTTTTTTTCCATTTTTTTTTATTTGCGTTATTATTTGTCTCTCAGGGCAACAAATTCACTTAAAAGGGAAAAATAAATTAACTTTAAAAAAAAAGTGTACCGACTTCAAAAATTTGCACTGAAAAGTAAGAAATAATAAATATTTCGTCGTAGAATTTGAAGACGGTTGGTGCCAAATTAAAAACAACTTACTTTCCAAATTCACTAATCTAGACAATTCATTAGGAACCTACGATAATCAGTACAAACATATATAATATTAAACAGATATTTATCTTCTTAGATGTTTACTTAATTTTGTATCCTAATTTGGCACCAACCGTCTTGAAATTCTACGACGAAATATTTATTATTTCTTACTTTTCAGTGCAAATTTTTGAAGTCGGTACACTTTTTTTTTAAAGTTAATTTATTTATAATAGATTATAGGTACCTCTTAAAGCAAAGTCGAGTCTATGTTCCAGTCCTTATCCAGTTTCAGAAAGGCCAAAGTGTTTTAATCGACTTATCATGTTTCTGAAGGCACCCAAAGCGTCCGAAATTATGTGGCAATTGTACCTAATTCCGTAAAGTGCAGCGACACCTATCCTGTAGTTTACCAGTGTGTCTGCCCAAGCCAGAAGGCATAAATACGCGTGAAATACGTCGGATGGGAAAGGGAGATGAAGATAACTGTGTTATTGGACGAAAATTCAGTTATAGCATTAGAATGTATAAGAAAAGAAAGAAGAAAGTAGTTGAGAATACGGTTAGACGAGTACCTATTTGAAGTAGTGAATGTTTTTGTGCAGGACCGTTGCTCTTCTATCTGCCAAAAATATGGCAAATCTCAGTTAATCGTGGGAAGTTGAGTTTATTTATACAACATTTCCATCCCACACCGTTGATAGTTATTATTTTATTTATTAATAGCCGTAGTTTTGAAAACGAGCATTGCTTTTGCTTTTTGAAAACGATGGTTATTAAATGAAAATATGTCTTAATAATAACTGTCAACGGTGTAGGATGAATTGTTGTATAAATAAACCCAACTTTCCAGGATTAACTGAGATTTTCCATATTTTTTACAGTTATAAGATGACCTTGACCAACTAGTCCAGCAGGCTGTTTGTATAATAATTAAATACTAGCTAATACTACTAAATAGCCTCTTCCAACAAAGATCCTGAGCAAATACAGGCGAAGTCGTAGGCATTTCGTAAACAAAAGGCAATATTTAAAAAAATGTGTCATATTTTTCTGGAAAATGTTTCAATAGACTAAATTACCACTCGTTACGCTATTTATTCAGCCGTTTTTCAGTCACAATGAACAATAAGTTATACTTAAAGTAGATGTTACAGTTCGCATACGCACTGTTTCAAAACTACTTGTTGTTTTGACTAATCTCTCATCATGGCGCTAAAAGAGATCATTTTATTTTCATGTTTTATTGTAATTGTGAATTGTCAAGGTAAGTGATTTGATGTTTTATATTTATTTAACAGTGTTTTATTTATTTACACAGAAACAAAGACGCTACTGAAAAAAAGTTCCGTAAAATTTCATGACCTTTTCTCTCCTTTATTTTTATGGCAAAAATTTTAAAGTCAAAAATTCTAAATATATTTATTGTTTCACATAGTACTGCATATATAATATATTCCGGTGTTAGTTTGAAATTGCGTCCCCTATGTGTTGCCTATTGCGTACAATAACGATAAAATAACAATATCTATACATTTACCAAATTGTCTCATACTTATTTCATCAATATTTCATTAATTTACACAATAACATAGCAAGAAAAGCACGAGACAACACAATAAACGCGAAGATTTTTTTTGAGGCTATACCTAACGAGTGGCCAGCTCTGTTGAGGTATGTAGATGGAAAAGCCTCTTTGTACGGTTTGTCGGATGCTGTACAGTGTACATAGATTTTTTATTATAAAAAACCCATTGGTACATTGGTCAGATGTGGGGATCGAACCCTCGACTTCTCAGTTGTGAGTCGACGTTTTACCCACTCGACCACCGACGCCCTGATATATGTAAATATATGACAATGCACTTTTCGTTGGTAATACATAATTATTCCTTTATACTTTAAACACTTGTGTAAATTATGGATGAATAATTATAATATTTATACTATGAACGTATGAAAACTTTCCATGACCAATACTCATATAAAGTAATTTACATTTTTATAATAAACAATATGCTACCGAGGACATTTTTGTAGATTATTCTATTCTACACAATTCTTTTCTACATCATTTTGTTATAATATTAGACAGCATACGCCATGAAAACTCACTGGGGCTAACTTTTTCCCCGACTTGATTCACTTATACTATTAATGCTTAGCTCCTAAACATGATAGGTCCATGTTTAATACCTGTAAACCTTTCCGGTGAATCAACCTATATAATAGCGAAAACATTTTTTATTCATTTTTACAATCATATTTTTGATAAGATATTATTCTTCTTCTTTTATTAATGGCTCCACCAATGTTAATCGGTGATTTGCCAATGTCAAGTATGATAGCTTTTATCATTCAATGGCCTTTATAGTGTACTAGCTGTTTCCCACGATACACTTCATACATAGCTTTTGTCATGTTCACCTCTGCCCACCACGTTCCCGTCGTCATGTTGTGATGGTATATAGCCTATGTTACTCAGGGATAATGTAGCATTCTAATGGTGAATGATCAAAATCCGTCCAGTAGTTTTTGAGTTTATTCGTAACAAACATACAATCATACAAAAATACAAATCTTTCCTCTTTATAATATTAGTATAGATATGCAAGAGATATGCCGATTAATCGGTATTTAAGATGACCCCGCCGACCATACGACGATTAATCACTGACTAATCACAACTATCACAGCACGGACGGGATTAAACTGGATTCCCCATCATTTGACAACATGATGTTTATATTTTCCGGTGTGGCCAGAATGTTTTGTAGAATTTTAATGATTTTTTTTATTAATTTCAACAGGTGATCCATTTGATGATATGTTCAATGGGTAAGACTTTTTAATATTTTGTATTTACGTATTTTTATTAATTTAATATCTCAATTATCTAATTTATAAATTTTAAAGAAATACCATTATATTTTAGACTAAATTGTTTCCATGTTTTACTCAATGACAATTTTTGTTGTTATTTACAGATTTCCAGGATTCCCAAAGGTACATTTATTTGAAATAAAAAGTTTGTATTATTATTATAAAATGCATGTTGTCAATAATGTATGGAGTTCGTCTTTGCCAATATAATCCAATATTTTGTTTTCGGTGTGGTATAATATATCTAATTAATATTTTTTTAACCGCTGGGCTTATAATGTCTATTAATAGAGTGTCACTCAAGAAACAAACGTCCAAAAGCATACTATTATGCTGTCATATTGACATTGTACTATCAGGAGCAGAATTGCAAGGACCACTAAACAAAAAAATCGCTAGACACTTCTTATTCTTTTTCTTTTATTATGGCAACACCAATGTTCATCGGTGATTTGCCAATGTCAAGTATTATAGCCTTTATAGTGTTTATAGCCGATTAATCGGTATTTAAGATAATCCCGCCGACCGCGATATGTCTTATTAGTCGTCGACTAATCAGAACCATCACGGCACGGACAGGATTAAACTGGATTCCCCATCACGAGACTCGATAATGGGCGCGTGCGTTATTCACCAAGGCGTGACATGGAATCAAGTGGACACTTTAAAATGACATGAAAACGATAATTAAAACTATGTCAGTTGTGATTTGATCTTATTGGTTCATATCTATTTGAATGTCATTGGCATTTAAAAAATGAAACAATATGAAAACTTAAATGTGCAAGCGAAAATAGCCAACGCTGCTCCTGATTGTACATATCACTATTGGCCTGTATTTTATGGACGCTTCGGGAAGGCACAGCTATATTTATAGACACGTGTATAATTAATGCCCACAGTTTCTGAAAGGTTATGTGATTAATTAACGTAATAACAGTCAAATATCATACATTTTCACATATTTAGGTATGTTTACATTCCAGTTATACTTTCCTCAACTACCAAATTTCAATTTCCCACAAATCCCTATGCCAGTGGTACCATCACCAAAAGATCTGAAGGATATCAAGCCAAGGCCCGGAGAGGTTTTCCACGGAATATCTGCGTCATCTGCTAGCAACTTAGTTAGAGATAAAGATGGAAAACTGTTGGAAAAGGGAGGCACTGTCGTTGTGACAAATAATAATGGAAAAGTCGATGAATACAAATGTAAGTTTCTTACAAAATAATATAACTAAAAACTGACTTAAATTTTAAACCACACAGGCTTTTCTATATAAATATACCTCAACAGAACTGGCCACTCGTTACGTATAGCCTCACAAATACCATCGGCTAAAAGAGGGAAATGGTCTTTCGTGAGCTAAAAGGCAACCCGTCAAGAAAAAAAAACATTGAATATTTTACAGTTAGTAAGAAGCGTTGATAGAGCAATATTGGTACACATTATTAAGTGCAGTGATAGGCTTGCCACCTGTTCTTTTTAATATAAACAATTAGCTAAATGAGGACATAGTGTTTTGTTTTTAATTAATAACACTAGCTAAGTGTCAAATTTTTTTCTGCAATTTGTCTTTTTCAAAATTAAAGTTAGTTAGCTTAGTTTTAAAACTCTCGAACATTTAAATTTTCATCTATGTTCTGTTCAATATGGACAACTGGCAAAAAGTGGACACTGTTACTGGTGTCTCTGGTGTGTGTGTATGTGTGTAGAAAAGCATATTATTATTATTATTTTTTTAAGTTTTTATATTTTTATTTCAATTTCACAATTTGGTTGTAAACATAATTTTAACTAAGTAACTAAAACTAATTATAAATAAAACTTGATAACTGAGAAAAAAAATTAAGAAGAAAACAAATAACAAAATATTATTAATTACTTAGAAGAACTAAGAATTATAGGTACTAGGTAGGTAGGCAGTTAGGCACTATAATAAATCAGGAATTTATTGTTTTCGGATGAAAGTATTAAAACTAATTATTTTTTCACAGCCGGCAATGCTCCTCCTGATTTGAATAAACCATTGCAGTAAGTTATTTATTATTGAAATAAAATAATAATTATGCAATATGGCCTAAAACGTTTCGTGAAAAAAAAATTATACCGTTTTACAATTTAATTAATTTAAAAAACCGGCCAAGTGCGAGTCGCACTAGCACACGTGGGGTTCTGGGTTCTGTACACTCAATAGTATGCACATAATAATGTAAATAATAATATTTATTGTGTTACTTAAAAGTATGCATTATAGTTATACTAGTTAGATGTTGTACCTATGTATTGCCATTAGTAAGATCGAGCAAAAAGCGCCGAATAAAACACGTTTCTTCTATACCTCCTATTTTACTGCCATTACTTGTTGTTATAGCGGCCATAGTAATACACACTCTTCAAAAGATACAGCTTTGTGACATTTTTTTTTTAATTTTGATAGGTCGATCCCTTTATCATACACAGCCAATGTTCCCTTTAAAATAGATCACTTTTATAGCGCTTTAAAGCATCGAGATAATTAAGAGAGAGATAAATACGCACACAATTACCCCTGAAAATTTTATGAAAATCCATTCATTGTTTATTGGAACAGATAGAAAGACAAAAACAAATAAAACAATTATTTAAATGCTTCAATATCGTGTATAACTATAAGATATCCCACTTACATAATATTGGTACTAATATTAAAATCACAAACAGTCCCATTTTGTTTATTTATAAAAAAATATTCACGGGTTGTCTTACACCTCCCGGGAACCGTTGCCGGCCCCAGGATAACCAGTGGAAGACAAAATCTTCCTCATTTAGCCGAAGACTTTTTTTTTGAGGCTATACCTAACGAGTGGCCAGCTCTGTTGAGGTATGTAGATGGAAAAGTCTCTTTGTTCGGTTTGTGGGATAATGTACATAGATTTTTTTATTATATCGAACCAGCGACTTCTCAGTTGTGAGCCGACGTTTTACCCACTCGCCCCTTTTATTTATTTATATTTATTTATTTATAGATTAATTTCGTTATTTTTTCAGATCGCAGGTAAGCTTCTACTGGACAGGGTAAACAGGGTAATGGAATCTTCTTAAGAAGATTATTATACATATTACGAGTATATTTAAGTTATTCCTTTGTATCCACTTATAATAAATTCGCTTTCAATTATTTTGTTTGTCTTTTACCTAATATCATATCAGTTACCCAATATTTTTTTTAAATAGTAGTTCTTCAATATGGGGTTTTGATTTTGTTATTTTAGATTCCAGAAAAGTGGTCCAATTTTCATCATAAAAAGGAGAAATTCCACGTAAGTAATTTAAAGAACACTTTTTAATAAAAAAAAACTAAGAAAAGTTTTTAATATGAACTTTAAATTATGTTTTGAGTTTGGTAGTCACAATCGACTCTATAAATTTATTAAAATTACTATATTTTAGAAGCATGCCTTTAAGCCTATAAAGGTAAATACTTTTAAATTAGTTTAAAAAGTCCTACTAATATTATAAACGCGAAAGTTTGTATGGATGTATGTTGTTACTGAGTCACGCCAGAACGGCTGAACGAATCTGGATGAAATTTGGCACAGAGATAGATTATAGTCTGGAACAGCAGAAGCAAATTACAGCCACGGCATTATTTCTTTTTGGATCTATATCCACGCGGACAGAAGCTTGTCTATAATAAAACTAACAATTTGTAGGTAATTTAGAAAATACTAATTATATTTTGACTTTGTAGTTCGTATGAACTATCAGTTAATCTTTAATAAATTATTATATTATAGAAGCGTGCCTTCAAGCCCATAAAGGTAAATACTTTTAAATTAATTTAAAAAGTTTATGATAAAAGCTAACAAGTTGTAGGTAATTTAGAAAATACTAATTATATTTTGACTTTGTAGTTCGTATGAACTATCAGTTAATCTTTAATAAATTATTATATTTTAGAAGCCTGCCTTCAAGCCCATAAAGGTAAATACTTTTAAATTTATTTAAAAAGTTTATGATAAAACCTTAACACGTTGCAGGTAATTTAGAAAATACTAGTTATATTTTCAATTTGTTTTTTTGTAGTCACTATCGACTCTATAAAATTATTATATTTTAGAAGCCTGCCTTCAAGCCCATAAAGGTAAATAGGTACTTTAAAATTAATTTAAAAAGTTCATCATAAAAACTAAACAATATGTAAGTAATTTGAAAAATACTAATCATATGTTGAGTTTGTAGTTCGTAAGAACTAGTTAATCTATGTTTGTAGGCAAAATGGACTCTATAAATTTATTATATTACAGGCCTTTAAGCCCATAAATGTAATAATACTTTGAATTTAAAAAAATCATGATTAAAGCTAACAAAATGTAGATTATTTTGAGTTTGTAGTTCATAAGTTAGTTAATCTGTGTTTGTAGGCAAAATGGACTCTATAAATTTATTATATTATTAGCCTTCAAGCCCGTAAGGGTAAAAATACTTTAAAATTAGGAAGTTCATGATAAAAGCTAACAAAATGTAGATAATTAAGTAAATACTAATTATATTTTGAGTTTGTAGTTAATAGTTAATCTGTGATTGTAGTCAAAATTGACTTTATAAATTATTATATTATATAGTTCGTAAGAACTAGTTAATCTGTGTTTGTAGGCAAAATGGACTCTATAAATTTATTATATTATTAGCCTTCAAGCCCATAAAGGTAAAAATACTTTAAAATTAAAAAGTTCATGATTTAAGCTAACAAAATATAGGTAATTTAGAAAATAATAATATTATCAATTTGTAGTCAAAATCGAGTCTATTATTTATTGAAATTATTATATTTTAGATGCCTGCCTTCAAGCCCATTAAGGTAAAAAATCTTTAAAAATAAAAACAAAATGTACTATTAGAAAAAACTTACCTACTCTAAAATTTTAGATGCCCGTTCTGAAAGGTACCCTGTATAAAATTAATATTATGGTGTCGGGTGATAATAAAATTATGAAAAAGGCAAAGACGAACTTTTTAGAAACGTAATTATTGGTTTGGCTTAACTAAAATAGTCAAATTATTATACAATAAAGTAAAATAAATACACTTTTCTAGATGCCGGAGATGAAAACGCATCAATTCGAGGTAATCTTTGATCAGCCTGAGTGGTCTGTGTTTTTGATAAATCTGCCTGTACTTGTTGAAGTAAGAAATATAAGAACTATGAATAAGTATTAACGTAATGTTATGCACATAAAAGTCAATATAAATAACTTTACATTATTTTACGACTCCTGCAAAACATGTTACTCTCAAAGTGTTTATCCATGAGTCGGTATTATTTTTGATGCTGCTTAACGAGTGGCAGGCCTGCCCCCTAACAAAAAGCAATGGTAAACCGTTCACAGATTAGTAAATATAACAGGCCGAGAGTGAGTGTACCGTGCAAGCTCGCTTTTCTCGTACATTACTAATCTGTGGACTGTTACCATCGCTTTTTGTTAGTAACTGAAATAATAGTAGCGCAATTTTTAGCTTCATGATCTAATATAATTTTATTTTCAGTTTCCAGATTTAAATGATAATAACTCTGACAATGACAAGGTAAAATAATCAAAAAGTTTATTAATAATGCTATATTATGCTAAACAACCTTTAGGCCTTTATACCTTGCGGTGTGGCCAGAGACACGAGTAACAGTGTCCACTTTTTGCCAGTTGTCCATATTGACCAGAACGTAGGTATTTTATTTCCTATACTTATGTAAAATCGTAAAAAAAATAACAAGAAACTTCTAAACTGTACCGTAAATTTACTCTACTTACGAGTACATACTGAACTGACACAAATAATATAGCTAAATATATATCTTTATTTTATTTATTTTTCTGTCAATTTTACAGGATGGAGCAAAAAGAAATTCTATAAAGGTAAATAAATGTGATAATGTGTTTTACGAAACTACTACTAATATCACAAAATCTATTAAATTCTCTTGAAAACGCAAGTAGGAGAATTGTATGAAATATAATTAAGGTACTAGGTGGACATTTTTGAAATGTGACATGAGTGACATCCCGAAGGATTTTCGGGTTAAAAAGTAGCATTATGTCCTGTCTGGCCTTTTATCGTTTTTTATTCTCGAAATCCTTCAGGATGAATTCTCTTGTCAGATTAAAAAACTTAACGTGCTAATCCGGAGCGGAAAATATTATCGCTGAAAATGTCATCAAAATTAATTCGTTTCGGAACTGCTCAAACATCCAGACAGACAGTTGTATTGGGAATACAACGTTTACACCCCATTTCATTCCCTTAGGGGTTGATTTTCAAAAAATCATTTCCATGTGCACCTATGCACCCCCTAAAAATATACCTTCCAATTTTCATATTTATATCTTCAGTGGTTTAGGTTATATTAATTTTGTTACAGACATATTGTACTTTTCACTTTATTACTGTCTATGTAATTACTATTTAAAAAAAGAAATTTCCTTTAATTACAGTCTGAAACCGCCAAATCAAGTCATTCCAGTTCTTCGAGCTCCAGTTACAGCAGCAGCGACGGCGATTCCAAACCAGAACACTTCAGTTTCTCAACGGATTCATTCTCCAATAGTTTGGACGTAAATGGAGTTAGGAGCAGCGATGGAGGAAGTCAAACTATTATCGATGATAATGGAAAGGTTGAAAAAGAAAAGGTGGCATTTAAAAAACATGATAAACCAAAAAAAGAAAAAAAGGATTAACCCTTTTAAATAAACATTTTTTTTTCAAATAGTTTTTATATATCTAATCTATAATTTTGATGATCCTTGAGTTTTATAACTTTGACAATTTTAAAACCATTATACACACTAATACAATAAATGTTAATCCGCAATATTCTTTTATTTTTCACATATTATTTTGCATTTTTTCCGTATCTGTACCGTAGGAACTAGCGACCACAGCGACATGGGTGGAAATGCTTTATGAAAAAAAAAAAACTTTGCCGGGGATTGGATATTATCACTCTTCGCCCTTCTAACATCTCTGTGCAAATCACGACTACTAATATTATAAAGAGGTAAAGTTTGCAAAGTTGTAAGTTTGGATGTAGGGGTACTACTAATCCGATTCTGAAAATCCTTTCACTATCTACTACACTACTATAATATGAAGGTACATTATCCCTGAGTGCTATATTTTATTTTGTTAGAAAATATCCACGGGCAAAGCCGGGGGCGAGATGTAAATATATTTATAAATCTATGAAGCTTTTGAAAGTATTAATTTTATTACATAACCGGTGGTATTGGTCAGTGGTACTATAGTGGGAACGAATGCAAATAAAAGGGTCGCTTCTGGTTCTAAGTGACGCCCAACAAATTTTCATATTAGTTTTTATTATTACATTACAAATTACAAATATATTGTTAAGTGTCAACGTAAGAGGAGAGTGATACAGCTGTACAAAATAATCAGTGGCCCCAGGGTACCCAACGGAAAATAATCTGTGATATAAAGAAAAAACACTGGCATGAAACATTTTTATTAATTACTTCTAATGTCTAAATAGTAAAAAAAAGTCAAAGCCGTCGTTTACAGGAAGCAAGCAAGTTCTTTCACCGACCATATCTTTGTTGTGCATTTATGTAAAGACTTGAACCTTAGCGTTTCTGGAGATCTCCGTAAGATGAAAATTATCTATAAAATGGCAAGTTTTATGTCTTCTAGTTCACAGCAATTTAAATTTCATCTTTTTGACAATCACTACCTCGCTGATCATCAAAATGTTTAAGTACTTTCAGAAATATATCTGATAATTTCTCCCTTCAACCGCTCAAAGTAGAGGATATGGATTCCTCCAGTAGTTCTAGAAAGCTGAAAATGTGCATGCTTACAGATATTGCTGTCAATGTAAAGAAGATACTCGTATTAAAAAATCTGAGAAAAATCTTCTCCACCTCCTCAAAGTGCACGGAGTGATTTGTATGAAAATAAAATTAAGAATTTAGTATTTAAAAACTCAATGATGGCGCCAGAGTACATTAGTAGGTGAATTTTGTACCTACTTGGCAAGGTAAAAAAATAAATTAGATATGTTAATAAAGAAATAATAGCCTTACAGAAAGTAAAAACATAATTGTAAAAATTTGGCCAAGTCTCGCGATTCTGAAACACGTAGCCTTAATATTATGTGGTCCTCAATATCCACCACTTCATGTAACTTTAGTAGCGAAAGATTAGTTGTCCTTTTTTCTAGTCAAACGAAGTTTCTAGTTTTGCACAGTTGGAATGTCGGAGCCAAATTATGTAGGGTCTTTATCTGGGGCGGAAAGCTCCTAAAATTTAATCCCTGTTCAAGATCATTATTCCTCTCATAGAAATATTTTCTGGTCCAAATAGTTAACGAAATAATGAATGTAAATAATTATATCTTGCGCGCGCAATATTTGTTCAGTTGTTAAAAATTAAAATATAATGTGTAAACGTAAATGTTTGATACAATTTAACTTTACGAAAATATTTGTATGTCTGTTTTCTTTATCAAATATAAAAGACGCATGCAACATGATGATGCTGCTTAAAATAATCAACACATTTTTTTTTCTTTTAGAATTCGAGTACGAATAGCCCCTACCCCGTCCCTTTTACGGGGTCAAATGCAAACTCTGTTCAAATTCTAATAGGAATGTTCCTGATGGAATTTATAATAAGTACTAATTTATCGCCCCGGATTCGTCCATGGGTCCCATACTAACTTTCATCCCCTATTACATCCCTATAGAGGGATGAATAAAAAAAGTAGCCTATGTCCTTCCCTAGGGTTCAAGCTTACTCCATATCAAATTTCGTAAAAATCGGGTCAGTGGTTTAGCCGTGAAAGGGAACATACAGACAGACAGAGTTTCGTATTTATAATATTAGTATGGATTAGTTAGAATAAAACGCATGTGAAATCTGATCCGATATCTAGTATAATAATATAATAAAAACACAAATTTCAAGGTAAAGTTTTCCATTGAATACGACATGTGTTTGCTAGACATTTAGCGTATAATTTTTCATGATCTGAAAACAATCACTTCATGTATTTTCGTACGAAAAATATGAATACAATAAAGTCTGAAGTAATATAAGCGCAAGAGCAAGTTAATATTCTCACTTTGCGTTTATAAGCAAAGCAGACTATATTTAAAAATAATTGAAATGTTGAAATTACAAATATTCCTTGTTACCCTTTTCGTTTTAAGTGTTTATGGTAAGCATTTTATTATTATTTTATTATAGTTTATTCTTTTCTATTCCATTTTTTTATTATGGCTCCATCAGGGTTTTGATGATTCCGCTAATGTCAAGTATAAAGGTGCCCACCCATTCGTCCAATCACCGGCGCGCCGCCGTACGGTCCATTCTTGTAACAAACCGTCCGCCTAAATCGTACGGCGACCGGAATGATAAATTTTGTGAACTACTTTATAGACGTCACAAACCGTATACTAACACAGCGCGGACGGGATTAAACTGGATTCCCCATCATGTCACGACGAGACGCGTGCGTTGGTCGCCATGACATGACGTAGAAATCTTAGTTTGTTAAATATAGCTTTGGATTCCACATCCGGTCATGGCGGCGGACGTTCGCGTCTCGTTCCCGGCCGCGCTGTGATGGTTATGATTCTTCTTCTTCTAAGTCGTTCCTCATGGCTGAGGGTCGTGACACCTCAGGACAACACGCCTCACCAGCGCCCTCCAAGCCCCCATGTCCTGCGCGTGACCAATGGAAGCCTGCATAGTGCTCCCGGTGGCCTCCTTCACCGTGTCCGTCCACCGAGACGGCGACCTACCGCGGCTCCTCCTGCCCTCCATGTGACCGACGACTATTAAGAAGAAGATGACTTCTCTAGACTTGTGATTAGTCAGTGATTAATAAGGCATATCACAGTCGGCGGGATAATCTTAGATACCGATTTATCAAGATTAAACACTGGAGACTGGCAGAATGGACAACATTTCATTTTTTTAATCACCCATTTTTATTACTTTAATTAAAAATATATTAAAAAATAAGTTACACGTATTTTTCTATTTTATTTTTGGTTGAGTTTTTATATTTTTAATTTAATTATGAATTTTTATAAATTCTGAGGACTTATAAACTAAAAACCATAGCTAGGACTAAAATTAAGAAATATAAACTGTCACCCAAAGAAAGTGACAGATAGTGTCAGTCAAGCCACAGAGTATACGTTATAGAAATGCAAAGAGTATAATATACCGTGTTCCAAATAGGTGTTGCCGTAGCCGGAACTCAAATCGCCTACAACATTATTCATAATGTATATAATAATACTAGCTTTTGTCCGCGGTTTCACTCGTAAATATATTTCCTGTGATAGCCCATTCGAAACTAGCAAAACTTCCAAAAAATATTATATAAAAGAAGTATTTTTATAATTATATTTAAAGAATAATTATTAATTTAGCTTTAAATGGAATAAAAATGGGTAAAATTAATAGAGTAAAAAATAACACCTGAGTTCAACTCTGCCACAGACATTAGTATTTTTAAATTAGAGGGTTAGCACAGATTAGGGCACCTATTAATCCTTAATTTTCAATATTTCAGTATTTTTAAAATAACTCGAAAATTAAAGGATATAAAAAATAAAAAAAATGAAAAATAAGCTTTCTAGCATGTAATCTCCAAACGGTTTTCGAATTTTGGTACCTTACGAAAAATGAAATGTTGTCCATTGCGACGATAAGTCAGCACTGTTGCCATATATCAAAAGAAGAAGAAATATAGCTTGATCCTTATAGGAGCTGTCACAAATTAAAAAAAAAGTAGAAATATAATTACTTACTGTTTTTGATCCCATTCATGTCAAATGAGGGTGTCCATTATTGAAACTATTTAAAACAAAATATTTTCACAGCTTATCCAAGAGCAGACGAAAATGAAGAAGTACCTGACAAACCAGATTTATCTGATGATAAGTAAGTTGTTTTAAATTACATACATAAATTTGCCTTCAGCTTGGTACCCTGGGCCGGCAACGGTTACCGGAAGCTGTAAGGCAACCCATGAAGTTGGTTCAGTAGTTTTTTAGAAATTTTGAAAAAACTGACTTTATAAGTACATTTTTATATCTCAATGAAATATGTACCCATTTTGACGACTTATTTTTTTAAGGATATAGTAATTTTTCGACATTATCTTACAGACATAATGACGAAAATCGGTTCAGTAGTTTTTCAGAAATTCAGTAATTTGTCTCTGTTTACGACTGAAAATTATGTATCAGAGAAAAGCCTTAGCAACGGTTGCTATTGACACGAAGTTATCAATTTTTGTATCGATGGTGGTCTAACGGCTAAAGGTATGGCATGGTATGGTGCAGCTCAGGATGCAAATGGTTCAAATCCCATCCACAGCAGTATTTTCAGTGCATAACTTTTGAAGTCGGTACAAATTTTTTTAAAAGGCAAATTATTTACATACTAAGGCCTCTATTCATAAACGTTTATTAGCAACGTTTTTGTTAAAATATGTTTTGTCACTCTATAACAAACCTGTCTTTACTAATAATAGAAAGAAACAAAACACATTTTAACAAAAACGTTGCTAATAAACGTTTATGAATAAGGCCGTAATTTTATTGTATCCGAAATCTTCTGAACACAATACAGAAAATTTAAATGTTATTAGATGTTAAAGTGGCCATCGTATCAGCGTAATTGCGTAGATACATAATTAAAACACTCACTCACCCCTTATTTACAGAAATCGCTCCACCAATGTAGTTGTATCTTATGTCTACATAGTATAGCAGTTGCCCGCGATTTCGTACGCGTTGGTTTAGGATCATAGTGACGTACTACTCGACCAAAACAATTAGGCACATGACAGGAATGCGCTTACGGCGCCCGTTCCCCGCCCGCTTCCCCTAGTGTAGTGTAGTTCGTTGTTAGTTGTTACTTACTTGTTTTTTATTGTGTTTTTCAAAAGACGCCATTTTTGAAATGTGCCTAATTGTTTTGGTCGAGTAGTAATTTATGTAACGCGCAAAGAATTTTCCTTAAGGGGCCGCCTCATGATTTTTGTCCCATACAAATCAGATGTTTCGTTTTTCCAGTTTTACGCGATAACTGTATGTGCTAGGCTCGAAATAAAAAAATGCTTTTCAAAGATAAATAAATTCTAAAGTTTCTCATGGAAATAAAATGACCAAAATCAGTTACACCTAAGTTTTATGAAGCCTTGAAAATCCTAAATTTCACACTTATTTCAGCCAAGTTTGCGACTCGAGTTCTCTTAATATATTTACTAATTTTAAATTTTCTCGATATTAAAAGATAATTTCACATACTTTAAGAATACACTAACTAGAATTTAATTATTCTAATAGTTTTTGTAAAAAGATAGAAAAGCCGAAGTCCTTTTCGTGGTTTTCGAAATACCGATTTTGTTGTGAAATCCTACTTTCTCATAGTTCTGGTATGTGAATATTGGTATATCTTATATTATCCTTGGTTACCTTATGGATTTTAATAGTAGTCAATCTCGCTCACATATTTCTTAAGAGATATGGACAAAATAAGCCGCGCATAAAACTGAGTTCGTTGCGCTGTGATGCGTCGACTTAATTTTATTTTTTATCCCTGTAGCTGCTCCGTGAGACATCAGAGGTTCATAAATCCATATATTCCCGATATTCCCGTCCCAAGTGATTTTTTTGAAATGCGATCTAAATTCGCCATAGACAATTTATTACCCCGTTGCACCCTACTTAAGGGTTGATTTTAAAAACCTATATTGATGCCTACTGGGTACCCAACTCATATGATTTTGAATCCAGTTTAATTTGTTGATTCCAAATCTCGTCAAATTCAGCCTTTCGTGAATATATCTTTACCGTTGTACTTCAGCGTAATGGTCATTTATGTTCAATCATGAAACTTGTATTTATTCTTTTACCTTTTTTCAGGCCATCAACAGACGACTGTAAGTATATCAAAATGATGATGATGGTAATAGTAAAATATTAATAAATTAGTTTGTCTTCGGTATCCTTTCTACTAATATGATAAATTGTGTTTGTCTGTGTGTATGTCCTTGTATTGACGGGAGAATATAATATGTTTTTTTTATGAACAACTTTTTTTATGTATTTAACAAGCACAAAATATAAAGTGTCATTTGATTTGTCTCGATTAATTTTCTCACTGCGATATCAATTGTCTTCCGTCGGGTACGCTGAGGCCGGTGACAAAATGTCATAGAGACGTAAAGATTACAGTCTGTTCATTATATGACGGTACGGCTGACGACCTTTATATTATTACGAAATCAATGGTTAGTAGTCTTTCCTAAGGGCGCGTGCGCATAACAGGTACCCTGCCTTGATCGCACGCGCCCTTAGATGGCGTTAGCTTATTATTTTTACGCGAAATTCAATTTTAAAACCAACCTATGATTTATACTGTTAGAACTTTATTTTGCAGTTACAAAAGACTTAGATAAAAATGATGTCTTTGATAAAAAGGATGACCTTGATAAACAGAATGACTTTATTAAAAATGATGACTTTGATATAAAGAATGACCTTGATAAAAAGGATGACTTTATTAAAAATGATGACTTTGATAAAAAGGATGACTTTGATAAAAAGGTAAGATAATTTCACTATACTATCAATGATAAAGTCTTATAACATGTTACATTATATAATTTATTATGCTGTGACACCACATTATACCGGTAGCACTTGCACAGTCTAATAAAAATAAGCATGTAGGTATGTTTGTAAAATTTGTAGATGAATACCTAAAGATCCAGAACATTCTTAAAAATAGTTGTAAGTATATGGGCTTAAACATTGTTAAATAATGTAGAAACAAACACAGACACTATCACGTTCACGGCCTTTAAACTGACCAAATAAACAAACAAACAAACATTAATTAGAATTAGGATATAGGACTAGTCTTGATACTACAATTAATAATGTTATTTTAACATTTTGGTGGCGTACTTTATAATAATTGGGACACCATATTTTTTATTTATGAGTTTTTTATTATAATACTAATAATACCTGGATACATAGGTACCTACATATTAATACGTAGCGCTACCCATACAGTTTTCACAACACTCCCAGATGTTAATTATGCTGCAGGCTATCCAACAAAGTGGAATATCCCTTCCGAAAAATTTGTGGTGTAGTATGTGCAAGACTAGAGTCGAATTTAAAACTCGTGATACGGCCCCAGGTGGCAAGCCTGCTCAAATGCAAAACGTGTATTTCTATACCTATCTCATTGCAAAATAGAGAATGAAAGATAATGGAATCTTTATATCATTCCCCATTGATCAGTCGATAGAAACTAATGTATTTTCTTTTTAATAGCCTGCCGCCGATGAAATAAAGGATTTAAAGGAAGACAACCCTGATTCTAAAGTGAATGGAGAATATTCTAGCACTAGCCACGAAACTAAAACTGTGAATGGAATAACTGTAGAGAACACTGGAAGCCATCGTGATATCAAGAATGAAGATGGAGATATCACAGACACTGGGTACAAATACTAAAATCGGAGGAAATAAATACCTACATAAAAACATACAATTATATTTTTTATAGTAGATATTTGCTTAGTTTGATGTACTTATTGTTGTTTTATTTATAACAAGCTTCTGTCCGCGGTTTCACCCGCGTGGAAGATCAAAAAAAAACCATGGCTGTAATTTGCCCCTCCCCCGCCCGCTTTCGCGGTATAAAAAATAGCTTATGTAATGACATAATTCTCTGACCCCTAAATTCAGTCCGCGGTTTCACCCTCATAGAAATAGATCCAAAAGAAATAATCTCGTGGCTGTAAGTTTCTCCTACACTGACCGCATTCGCGGTATAAAAAGTAGTATATGTCATTCTCTGACCCCTAAACTACCACTATAAAAAGTTATGTCGATCCCGTGAAAAACAAAAACAAATCTATCCCACGGTAACCATACATTTTCCTGGATAAAAAGTAGCCTATATGCTATTCCAGACTATAATGTATCTCTGTGCCAAATTCATCCAGATCTGTTCAGCCGTTCGGGCGTGATTGAGTAACAAACATACATCCATACAGACGATATTAGTGGGATAATGCACCATCGCATTCATTTTGCAAGAGTTTTACCAAATAACTGGCCAAATCGAGTAAAATAAGTCAGGCTTGCCCAATTAAGGATCCGTACCAAGAGCTTCGGCTATGCCGGCCGCTGGTCAGCCGTAATTACTGTAGGTATAATTAATTAATCTGTGCTAGTTCCTGAAGTATGCCTGCATCTAAATGACAAAGTGTACAGGATAAATTTGTTTTGCACTCTATGCTATAGCTAATTAACGTTCTTTATTTGATAAGTATCCATGCTGTTTGTAAGGGCGTCGGTGGCCGAGTGGTTAAAACGTCTGGTATTAACTAGGCAGACCACGGGTTCGATCCCGGATCCTGGCCATGTACCAATGGGTTTTTTATTGTTAAAAACTTATGTACATAATCCGACAAAACACGCTTAGAGGCTTTACCATGTAAATATACCTCAACAGAATCAGCTACTCCTTAGATATATTGTCTCACAAATATCATCGGCTAAAAGAGGGAGACTTGATCTTCCGCTGGGTACCCTGGGACCGTATCACGGTTTCGGGAGCTGCAAGGCAACACGTGAAGAAAGAAAAAAAAGGCAGTCATGGGGTTTATAATTTAAAAGTAGGATATAGCGTATATTAACGCCATTTAGCGATCATTTCACATATAAAAGGTATGTGTCCAGAACGAACGGCTATTAAACGATAGCAACAACTCCAGTGTTTTATTTAGTAATTTGCTCTTAAAACACTTAAAACACACTGCAAAATAATCGATAAAATAACAAAGGATAAGATAAGATAGGCCAAGATTCACGTACCAGAAACATTTTGCTATGGAACCCTGAATATGTATAAGTAAATCCAGGTCAGAGTCATTATAAACAGTGCTTGACCCAATTAAAAATATAATAAGTAAGCATCCTACAACTGTGTCTACAAAATAAGAAACGGGTGCAGAACATTGAAAAAATAAAAACATCCTACCTACGTAAGCATGGAGCAGTGGCGCAGTTCTTTTTAATTTTTAAACTGGTTTCACTAATATTTCGCTTAAAAATCAGGATAAACAGGAAAATTATTTTCCTTATATCTACAGAGAATAATAATATCTTTATAGTATATTTAAATCCAGTATAATTGTCAATTCCCATAAAAATGTTTATACATATTCTTCTCTGGACATACCTAGATTTGGGACAAATTAGTTGAAATCGTAGATGAAGTATGCTATCGTTCTACTAGATTGGTAATGTCGCGGTCACACCGTTTTGTTACGCTGGTGCAACTACGATGATTTTTTTTATTTTTGCATATCCGAACCACGCTCGTTGCTACGATTTTCGCTAACCTATTAACTCACCGAACTACAAATAAGTTTAAAATAGGTTAGCGAGGAGCGTTGTTCGGATAGTGTGTGATCACGAGTCGGTCGCTTAATTTTTTAGTTTCATTCTAATCGCGAAATTACCAATCTACATCTATACTACATCTATGGTTTCAACTAATTTGTCATAACCACTAGGTATGCCCAGATATTAATATGTATTTTCATCTTAGATGAGTTACATCTAGGCACTGCACACGTAACCATTTAATCACATCTACTAAACACTAAATTATACTATAAAACAAGATATTTTACAAAAAATTGCGAAATTACTACTGACACTAGGCTGTTACAGGCTGTTAGCGTTATTTGAAAACGGTCTCGTTTATCTATCTCGCTTTAACATACGCGCATTCTATTTTGCATTGCCAACAAGAACGATAAGATAAATAAAGATAATAATGGACACTATCGATTTTGGCTCTGTTTCTATAAAGTTATTCATTTGTAGATTTGTTGAGTTAGCGCCTGGAAAATTGTTCTTCTTCTTCTTTTGATATATGGCAACAGTGCTGACTTTCGTCGCAATTCTGCCAGTCTCCAGTGTTTAATCTTGTGCAATAGTAAGCCGATAATTTTTTTAAATGCAATATACGGAAACGGTGGCTCGTAGGAAAAAAAGTATTGATACATTTTTTATAGATAATTTTATGATCTACAATTTGTCTGGGGTACTTTTATGATAAAACTTACCGTTTTTGCTGAAAATCGCGAAAAACTATTTTTTTTACTTTTTGACCTCGAGTAAAATTTTTTCCATACACGGGAATGATGGGGAACTTAAAATTTTTATTTATAATTATGTTTTGAACAATTTTACTGATTTTCAGCTTGTTGTGATTTTATGCACCTTCGAATGTCTAGATTGAGCGGACTATGTATATATCTAAGCATATATCTATCTCTAATAGATAAGTATTTATAAGCGTATTTATAAGGTCGCTACTGTTATAATAAGAGGTGAACATGAGGTCAAACTAAGTAACCCCAAAATAAATGACACTTGCCAGAATAAGATGAAAGACGTGTTTACGTGGTAAAACTTTACAAATAGAATTTCAAGAAATCTGTAACTAATACGATGTCAAACGTAATCGATGTTTATTTTGTGTATAGAATTACACTACTAATTATAAATGAATGAGAAAATGTCGCGCTGGAATTTAGCACGTATTATATAATAGCTTTAGGTTTCAAAATAGCTTGCTAATATTTTTTGCGGGGGCTAGTGACGTGACGACCGTGACCAACGCGTCTACGATACTCTAATGTTTGTCGTATACAACTTTAATGACGGGGTGGTTATTCTGAAGATTTCAGCAATATTTCATGTATTGTTTATTATATCACAACTACTTTAACTACTTTAAAAAAGGGCGTCGGTGGTGAAGTGGGTAAAACGTCGGCTCGCAACTGAGAAGTCGCGGGTTCGATCCCACATCCGACTGGGTTTTTATAATAAAAAATCTATGTAGGTACATTATCCGACAAACCGTACAAAGAGGCTTTTCCATCTACATACCTCAACAGAGCTGGCCACTCGTTAGGTTATAGCCTCAAAAAATCTTCGGCTAAATTAGGATGACTTTGTCTTAGTAAGACAAATTTATTTTATACTTTAACTACGTGTTTATACCTTGAGAGTGTAGCAATATCCACATTTAACGAGTTGTATTGTCCAGGAACTAAACAGGTGGTAAACCTGTCGCTGAACTTTATTGAACTTAATTTTGAGAAGAATTGCGTAGGTACTACCGTATGGACTTGCTTTGTCCTTCAAGCATGAAAGCACTGATAGAAAATAGCTCTAAGCGCTTTAATTATTTTTAGGGTACTAATGATCCGTCCGTACGTCCGCCTTGTCACAAGGCTGTATATTTTGAACCGTAATAGGTAGACACTTGAAATTTTCACAGAGTTTGTATTACGATGGCCGCTATAACAACAAATAATAAAATATAATAAATCTAAAACCCCCATACAAGAAACGTGTTTCATTCGATGTTAATAATGACAATAATGGCAATACAAACAAACATTTAACTAGATAACTATAATGCATACTCCAAATAATAAAAACAGGCCAAGTGTGAGTCGGACTTGCGCTAATTTTTTCCTGCTCCATACATGGGAGTCAAACTTGGTCTAATCTTAGTGCACAGTATTGAGTGTACGGAATCCTTCGTGTGCGAGTACAACTCGCACTTGACCGGTTTTTTTAATTTACGATGTGGCCAGAGACACTGCTAACAATGCTAATACAATTTAAATAAATAGGTACTTATACATTTTAGAAACTACTTTAAGAATTATCTAATAGTAAAATTTGTTACACCATATATTGTATTGATTAGGCTGAAAAGTTATTCAAAGAGATTTTCCTACCATCCTAAAGCTGTCACAGAAACAATAGTTTCAAAGAATAATTCTCAACAACTAATTTTGTATGAAAATAAGAATAAACCCCTACAATTCACGTCATACAGTGATCGTATAAATACCAACGGCTGCTCCCTTATCGCCGCATTGCGTTTCTATACAACGGTCTGTTCGGTTCAGTAACTAAAGGATATTTTTCGAGAAGTCGTTAATTTGCAAAAATGACGAAAATTGCCCTTGTGCTGTTTGTTGCAGTCGCTACTGTTTGTATTCAAGGTAATAATAATATATTTTATGATTATATAATCTAAAATTGGCTAAAAATATATGATCGACTAAGACTAAGAGAAGGCTGTTGCTTTTAAAATTGTCTTCAGCTGGGAATTTTATTTATTGTTGTTAGTGATAATTAAGGACATATAGAATTTAATCTTTTAACTATCTGTTTGAAGTTTAAAGGATTCTCAGATAAGGAAAAATATGCTATGCACGATTTTTTTGTCTAAAAAGTGACAAGTGGTCCATTAAGGAGACGCCTCATAACTTTTGTTCCATACAAAAACTGATTTCAGCAATTCAAGTAGTAAACAAAACTTATTAAAAATAGCAAGTTCTAGTTAAGTACTTATATGCAATTATCTATACTTGATAATGTAAAAAATATGTCAATATCAGCTACACCTGTCGCTTAGTGGGGAACTAGCCACAATAATAAATAATTATTTTCCTCCATAATGTTTTATTTTCAATTTTAATGAAGAGGTTACAGAGGAGTAAAAGGAATACAAGGAATCAAAGGAATACAAGAAGTAAAAAGATCACGAATTATCATGCTCCTTTATAATATATTTTAAGGGGCGGTGGTCAAGGTCATCTTGTATCTGTTAAAAATATGGTAAATCTAAGTTAATCCTGGAAACGTGAGTTTATTTATACAAAATCTCCTCACCCCAAAAGGATTGTTATTATTTGAAATTGGATTCAGCCATATTTTTATTATTCATGGGTTCTAAAGAGCCGTTGTTTTCGATACGCGAACGCACTGCTCGTATCGAAAACAACGGCTCTTTAGAACCCATGAATAATAAAAATATGGCTGAATCCAATTTCAAATAATAACAATCCTTTTGGGGTGAGGAGATTTTGTATAAATAAACTCACGTTTCCAGGATTAACTTAGATTTACCATATTTTTGACAGATACAAGATGACTGAGAGCCAAGGGTCCTTAACAGCTGGTTGAATTTTGTTCACTGTATTACATTATTGATTTTATAAAATAGGTGTGCTCTTCATCAAAGCTAAAACGGAATTGACTAAAAATGGTAGAAAATAAACAAATAGCAGACACTGTTCCAAATTCAGATTATTTTGAAAAAATTCTAAATTATAGGTAGTCAGGAGGTTAACAACTATTTTTGCAAGGAGGTTAGAAACTATTCAAACCTCTTTAAGAAAAAGTGGTCTTATTTATTTACTAAATGAGCACAACGTTACACACCTAGGTTTCATGAAGCCCTGAAAGTCATCAATTTCACGCATTTTTTCAACCGACTTTGTGACACTTTGTTACTTATCGAATAAAAATAATTTCACATACTTTATGGATCCATTAACTAGAACTTGCTATTCCTAATATTTTTGTACAATACTTGAATTGCTGAAGTCCGTTTTGTGTATTTTTTGTACCGATTTTGTTTCGAAATTTTCTTTCTCTATTTATTTCTTTCGCTCTGATATTTTTTAGTTGGTTACGCGATCAAGAGAGCTCATACTTGCCACCTTCAAAACAGAAGGAAGAGGTTCTCAATTCGTCGGAATGTTTTTAAATGGACACACACTGTTACTGGTGTCTCTGGCCACACCACGAGGTATAAAGGCCATAAAGATATGTCTGTGTGTGTTTTAGTTTTTATTTGTCTTAAATTTATGTCATTTTGTATAGTTTGTTTTTATTTAAATTTAACCTTTATTTTGCGAATTTATTTAAATTGTAGAAAAAAAACTTATTAACATTTAAATCAAAGAGTTTCAATATTATGTATTACCAGGAAAACTCTGCTTGAGTCATCAGATGCACACGTGTTTACAATCAATATAATGTGATCAAGTTACAAATATGGTAATACACTTAAATATCCAATAACATATATTTTTATTCTATTGAGGAAGACAGAAGTCAAAAACAGTAAAATATATTTCAGTAAAAAAATCAGGGTGGGTAGAAACAACGCTATTACCTACTAGTTTCGTGAATTCGTTGGTTTCAATTATTATTATATTGACTGTACTGATTTTCGGTTTGAAGAGATCGGGTTGTTGTAGAATGTTGCGAAGTTGAAATTGTCGATTTTTGTAACTGGCGCTCGGCATTTTCGGCAACCTGGATCGAGCTGGTATCATTTTTATGTGCTTATTTCTTCCTCAACCGATGAAGACAAACCGTCTCTGCGCCTGAGAGTGGTTTTGATCCGTGGCAAACGTTGTTTTTGGTCTTGGCATTTAGGTACATTATTTGCCTGACGTTGTGAAAATATTTATATTTTTTAATACAGTTTGGCATTTAGTCTTTAAAATACAGTTTATTTTGTAATTTCGACACTAGTGAGGTCGAACATATTTTGTGTAGCGGCCTTTTGGGTCTCACAATGATATTCCTACTTATATCTAATTTGATAACTAACATTTTCCCTTTCAAAAGTACATGTTTTTCCTGTGGCAATTTTTTGGAAAGACTACCGATCTGGACGAAATCACGTCAAAAAAAAATCTATCATAATGAAATTTAGCCTGTATTCATGAAAGAATATTTAGAATCGGTTCAGTAGTTCCATAGATTATCTCTAACATACAAAGAAACAAACAAATGTAACCTTTTTATAATATAAGTATTAAATATTTTGACAACCAATCTACAATTTTTATTACGTCAATTGCTTTGCTTTTTTAGCACTTTAGTTTTCGTGCACAAAATCACTTATATCTTGTATTATTATCACAGTTTCATGAAGTAAATTTTGAGCACAGTGGGCTATTAAAAGCGATGACTGATGACTCAATATTCAAAATGTGCAAATTCTACTCATGGTCAACAAGTGTATTAATTATTTTAAATATATATATATATATATATATAATATATGTTTCTCTTCAGAGCTGCTCCTGAAAAATAGCCCAAAAAGTAGAACATGTTGTGCTTTGTACATATGTGCCATATTTCAGTGCAAAAAAAAAACACATGTAATTTGGCTAAAAGCCATCCACCAAGTTTTTCACAACATTATCTTTTCAGTATAAAAATACTACCACTACCTGCTCTTTCTTATAATGCTCTGTGGTCGCTTATCTACTTTCTTTGGACACTTTTTCAGATGTTTTGGCTTGCTTTGGAAATATTGTGCTGTAAAAAGGTGGAGATCTCAATTGGCGTCCTATTTAATTTCAATTATTTTTTTTCTGAAATTACTTAATTAAAAACAATTAAGCAGGAATATAACTTCTGCAACCGGTTCTACCGGTTCTACCTACTGAGTGACAGACAAACAAATAGACGCCGAAGTAGATGCAGATTTGCAGAAGCAGAACTTTTGTTTTGGCTAGACTCACAATGGAAAATCTAAACTCAATTTTCACAAATAGAACCTAAAAACTTAAATATTTTAATGTAACAAAATTATTTTATTTATGGGCAATCGCGTGTTGATGATAAAAGGAACTTTTAACCTTGATTAGGTATCTAAATTTTGATCAATACATTATCAGGCTTTGGCGCCATGATTTTGCGTAAAATCTACTTTACACATAATACAATTTTATATTTTACTATGAGATACTTTATTTCTATACCTAAAACGTTATATTTGACATTTGAGAAATCGTTCATACATTTTGTTTGACATAGTACATAATCCCTAGAAATAATTTAATAATATTTTTAACTTTATCTAATCGCGTAGCTAGGTAGTGCTAGTTTGAAATAGAATATAAAAACTAATAAGACACTTCCAGTAAACTAGCTTTTAAATTAAATGATAAATCTATTAATATTCATAAAGTTGTGCCAATATGAATTGCATTAGCTTCATATTATAATATTTACAATGTATTTAAAGTATTCAATTGATGACTAATGCAAGATTTCCATTTGATTTATGATTTTATTTTTCTTTATAATACAAATTTTGAAATTTTTTTTCTTCACGGGTTGGCTTACGCTCCCGAAATTGTGTTACGGTTCTAGGGTACCCAGCGGAAGACCAAGTCTCCCTCGTTTAGCCGATAGTATTTGTGAGACTATACCTAACGAATGGCCAGTTCTGTTGAGGTATATAATGGAAACGCCTCTAAGTGTGGTTTGTCGTATGATGTACATCGAAAAACGGGACGATTATAGAAATGTTTCTACCTACCTACCAAATATATGAGGTCTGAACCGATGGCAAAAATAAGTATGTAAATTAAATTAAATTGGATTGATTCCAAAATTAATACTAATGTGGAATAATATCAATGCTAATGACAGTCATTGACAAAATATTCTCCGCTCCATCTGACTCTCCGCTTGGATATTTGTTCAAAATAGGTTCTAAATTGGACAATAAATCTTCATGAAACTTTCAGATTTTAAGGTTGTTGAAGGTAAAATATCCTCATAACGTTTGTCCCATACTAATTACATGCTTCAGCTATTAATAATATAGTCTTGAATTCAAAATTAAAATTGCTTTCTAAATATTAAACATTTAATATAAACGAAATGTCAAAATTCAAAACATAAGTTTTATGAAGCCCTGAAAGTCCCCAAATTTTCGCATATCTTTAACCGATTTTGCGACTCTAATTCTTTTAATATATTACATACCTAATGTACAATTTTATTTCCTTTATTTCATATATAGTTTAATATATTTTAAGAAAACATTAACTACAACATGCTTTTTCTAACAGTTTTTACATAATACTCCTGTAGCCGAAGTCCGTTTCGTGTATTATCGAAAGACAGGTTTTATTGAGAAATCGTACTTTCTCATGTTGCTTGTACGTGAATATTGGTCTATCTTATCCTTGGTTATCTTATCGATTTTGATAGCAGGCAATCTCGCCATCTTTCTAAAAGACAAAAGAAGTTACACTTAAAACTGAATTCGTTTCGCTGTGATGCGTCACCTTAAGGGAATTCTTAAGTAATCATGTCATACACCCTAATATACTTTAACCGTTGATTTTTTTAAATATCAAATAAGAATTTAACCCAAAGGATTTGCGGGATGAAAAGCCTATGTTACTATTTGGCCCTCCAACTAACCCTGTGTAAAAAATCACGTCCATCCGTTGCTCTGTTCTGACATGACAGAAGGACAAACAAACAAACAAACAAACTTTTGCATTTATAATAGTATTAGTATTAACTTGGATTTTTTTATTTGCAGGATTTCCTCTGGATGACAACAGTTTATCCTCTGCAGCAGCAAGTGGTAACTGGGATGAAGTTCACCGTATGTAAGTTATAAAAAAAACAGTCATATATTTTAGAAAAAATGATTTTCCACTACAAAGCTTATCTCAGCGAATAACAAGCACATGCGCAACTAACCCATTTTACACGTCGCTTAGCCATTGTTTCATTGTTTGCTTTCTTTAACACTAATTTAATATCGCTCATTAGAGCATTAGCTTATCATTCCTGAAAAAACACTGTACCTATATCGAATTTGGTATGTAAAAAAATCACAATTGGAGGATTTTCCATCTAAATATACCTCAATAGAACTGGCTACTCGTTAGGTACTGCCTCACAAATACCATCGGTTAAACGAGGGAGACTTGGTCTTCCGCTGGGTACCCTGGAACCGTATACCTTGTTTTTTTTTAAATCTAATTTGAATATTTTTGTTTTCTATGCAGTAGTTTTTTATAATAAATTTTAAAGTTTTCCGACAGAATTTATGTAAATTTCTCAACTCATTTGTCTAACTGGTAGGGACACGTTAAGGGCCGTGGTACTATTTTATCACAAACTGGTACTATTCCGGACAGAAACGCTTCTTTACCTAAATGATGACGTCACTTTGTCGTATGTCGGTAAAACGGTAAAAAATTTAGGTATTATAAAAGTGAAAGATGATGTTGTGACTAAAACTGACTTTGGACACGTTGAAAGAATGAATGATGAAAGATTGACTAAAGAGGTTTATATAGCTGAAGTGAAAAGAAATGATGGCAGAGGACGACCTAGGTGAACTTTTATTGAACATATAAAAATGTATTGATCCATGGAAATATTAAAAGTACACCCAATCGCCGAACATGTAGGTATGAAACGTATGATGAATATAAAAGAAGCGAAAGAGGTAGGATATGTCAGGATCGTAACAAATGACATTCGATTGTCTCTGCCTGCCTACCTCTCTTGGGATAAAAGAAGTGATGATCGATAGATAGATAGATTATTATCAGAAAATACTGCATAGAAAACAGATATTCAGGTTAGTTTTTTTTAATATTTTAAATCTTACATATTTATTAATAATAATTAATATTTATCGACTAATCTGGAAAATAAAAGCAAAAATACAATATTTGGGATCTAATTTTGCTCGAGATGCCAGGTCCATCTCCTTCACTATTGTGGTCAAATTACATAATCTTTAAAATATTTCATCTTACTTACAGATTAACTCAAAGGATCCGTGATAAATATGGACTGGAGGTAAGTTCAAAATAGAAAACTTTTGTACCAACACCTGAGGTCGTCCTCTGCCAGCATTTCCTTTCACTTCTGCCATATAAATCTTTTTAGTCAATCCTTCATTCTTTCAACGTGCCCAAACAAGCGTAAACTTTCTTCATTTTAGTCGCAACATTATCTTTCACTCCGCATTCTGGAGGTGAAAAAAATATTGATCGAAGGCAACACAACCGCCGAGCATGTATGAAAGGTATGATGAATATAAAAGAAGCGAAAGAGTTATATCAGGATCGTAGCAAATGGCATTCGATTGTCTCTGCCTACCCCTCTTGGGATAAAAGGAGTGATGATAGATAGTTAGATGTCCATTGTTCCTAATACTAGGTGCGTATCTTTTACGGAAAGTGTATTTTTTTCTTGTCTTATTTAGTAAACAAACTTTGCTCTTTGTCCTTTTTGGAAAAAATTTAAATGACAGTTTAAAAATTATTATTATTAGTTCTGCAAACGTAAAATAGATTAAAAATGTTAATTATAAAATAACTAAAATAAAATTATTTTAAAATTTTAAATGACAAGTAAAAAATACACTTTATGAACAGTCACGGTTAAGGGAGCATACACACCTTAAGGTGTTAATTTCACGTGTATTTTAACGTATATTCGTTGCCTACTTTAAGAGCTTAATAAGCACTTAATACCGAAAAATCTCTTTTATTTATGAGCCGCCCGTTCCTTTGTCAGCAAGAATTTGGCTATCAAATGCAAAAATATTTTTTTTTAAATTTGACTGGTAGTTCCAGAGATTAGCACGTTCAAACAAACAAACTCTTCAACTTTATTATTAGTATAGATAGATAAGATTGCCACAATTAGGATGTAGGTGGATCTGCTCACTTGACCGCGATAACTTGGTACCTAATTTTATTTTATATTTTCATGAAAATTGGTTTACTGATTTCGTAATATATGTATATGTATATATGTATGTATATATGTACCGATTTCTACAACTTATTTTTTAATGATAGAATTTAATCTTGATTTATTAAATTTCATGGATATTCGGAATTCAAGCCCTTTCCATTTTCATTCTATTTTGACGTGAAATAAGGAAAAACAAACAAACATACATATTTTCACATTTATATAAACTAAAATATGACCAGAGAATATGAGTTAACAAATTACTGAATTCCTGAAAATCTACTGAAAAATTATAATATCTCATAAAAAAAACTTAAAAATGGGTACATTATATTTCATCGAGATATTGAGAAAAATTTACTTATAGTCAGTTATTCAAAATTTCTGCAAAGCCAGTTGACCAATTTTCATGAGAAAAAATTGGATCAATCCGGAAGAATTGTAGAAATCGATTCACAACTGGCGATCGATACATAAAAAACGGTTCGAATTGACAACCATCTCCTTCTTTTTTTTCGAAGTCGGTTTAAAACACAGCGTTTTGCACACATGCATAGATTTATTATTATATTTTACTTACATACCTAATTATACATATTTTCAAAAATTTCAGCCAATGCAAAACTTCGGCGGAATTGACGTTAAAAGCCTGAAACCAGTAGACGGAGGCCACGTTTATGGAGAATCAAATTTCCAATACCAAGAAGCATCTAACATTAATGGACGTGTTAACAAGCAAAGTGGTGGACACCGAGTTGTTAATGATGATGGACATGTCTCCGAATTTGACTACAAACCTTAAATAAATGAACCAAAATAAATGAATTTGCTGTTAATTTACAAATTTAATTAAATTCAGAAGAAAAAATTGTAAATGTACTCTATATCTGAACTGTGTAATTGAATAATTGGATTAATGTTTTGTTTTTCATTTTTTTTTACAGTAAAAGCTTGACACACGAATTGTATTGTGTTCGTATCGTATGCTGTAATAACAATACAAGTAGGTATTTAAAGTCTGTTTTTCTAGACTTGTTTTATTTAGTATACAATTTTTGCATGTCTTTTTAAATTAAGTTGGCATTTAAAATTTTTAAACGCTGTATGTCAACAATTTTACATTTTTTAACTATTTTACATTTGCAGAATCATATTTTTGAAATGGTTATTTAATAATGTAACAATAAAAAGACATGCAAAGTTTGTTTACCAAGTGAGACAAGCACAAAAAACTGACTTTAGTAAAAATAAATAATTATCGTTTTCGATACGATTATGCTACGATTTGTGTTCGAAAGCTCAACGACCTAGGTCAACCGATTCGTGCCATATACACACCTATTTTTGCAAATTAATAGCAATTCATGAAACTAACATATCCTAAACTTTGTACCTTTTTGATCAACGTTGGATATTTTTGTAGATTGTAAGAGAAAATCAATTTTATTTTACAAGATATCCAGTTTTGGTTAATGTAAATAAAATGTATCGTTTTAATTAAATGTAATAATGTCTTCAAATTATGTTTTTGTTACCTATAAAATTAATTACGTGTATTTATTTAGAGTTTTAGTTTTGCGGGATTCCCCACCCAAAAGATATTTACGTGATTTACGTGTCTGTTTGCCTGTCACACGAATTTCGCAGAGAGCAAGTATAGTAGGTCCAATGAGAATTAAGCACATTCCACTTGAGATAGGCTAGTAATTTGGCTATTGTTTGTTGGATCACTTTACCACCGTCCAGCTGCTTCTGCGATTCTTGGAATAAGCAACCTTGATCCTTTTATATTTTTATTCCAAGAGTATTTATATTTTTGTCATAAATGTTGATCTAAAGAGTCTAGCTCATCAGACTAGGTATAATCAATATTTAGTGAAAATTGTGAAGGTGTATATTTTTTTTTCTAAGAATCCAGTCTGTTTAGGCCTCTATTTATTAATTTTTAGTACTCAAGTGGAATGTGCTCAATTTTCAGTGGACGTACTATACCTACCCTGACCGGACCCGATACCCAGCGGAAGACAAATGATAGATAGACAAAAATATTTAGCACGTATTATTTAGAACTTACGAACCGATTTTTTATTACTATACGAGTTGTATAGTTTAGGGCAAATATTTAGGCACTTGTAATTAGGAAAAATATATTATCTTCAATTAATATGAAAACGCCAGCAAATAAATATGGCTCTATTAAAGGTGATTTGATTCATTGACAGGCGTTACAAACTTATTTTTAACGAGTTATGTATTATTTACTGTATTTATGTATTATTTACTTATTATGTACTGTAATGTAATACTAGCTTCTGCTCGCGGATTCACTCGCGTACAAATGGAACAAAGAATGAACTTTCGCGTCGCACATGGATGTAAATCTTGGAAGGTCAGTGTTAATGAAAGGTTTTGTTGAGCAGCATTTTATTCAGGAATCAAATCAACCGATATGAAAACCCCAGCAAACAAATATTGCTTTACTACTGTTAAGTTCACTTTGATTGTTTTGCAGGCGTTACAAAATAACTTATGCTTATTTTTTAACCGACTTCATAAAAAGGAGGAGGTTCTCAGGTCCAGGTTTTTTTATTTACTCTAGGCTCTACTTCACGGTCGCCATGTGAGGTGGTGCGTATTGAAAAGCGTGTGATCGAGTCGAAAGGACTTTAATGACTAACTCTTATAAAAACTAACAATACATACAGTACAGTATCTTACGCGATTACTCCGCCAATTATGAACCGATTTTGATGGTTTATTTTTTTATTGATATTATATTATGATGTTATTAACAGCAAAATAACTAAAAAGGGAAAAATAAATTGTGTTTTTAAAATTTTAAAAAACAAAAAATAATTAAATATTTCGTCGTCAAATTAGAAACTGCCTAGCTCTAAACTTTACTAATCTAGACAATTAATTACAAACAGACAACATTGAACAGATCTTCTTTAGAATCTATTTAATTTTGTAGCCTTTTGGCACCAACCGACTTCAAATTCAACGACAATTTTTGAATTCGGTAGGTAGGTAGGCCCATCATATTTTTTTCGTTCGCTGCTATAGGTATACTTTAAAAAGTTTATATTTATGTAGGTTGGTATGTTTTATGTTTCATATCCTTTGTTCACCCAATATCACCTTTTAATCGCCACTTAATTTCTCGATTTTGTATTGTAAATAAAATATTAAAACTATTTAATATAGACCTGACAAGTAATGTGCAACTTTAGACTTCTTGAAGGAAACAGTAAGTATCAAAATCTGTCTAGATTTTTTTCAATTTTATGATAAGATTTTCAAAATATTATGCCTCTGTTTTCGATTAAGGCATTTTGGGGCAACGAAGATTTTAGAAGATGGAACACCACCTCTCTTTCTCTCATTTGATATATTCATAGAATTATAGAATCTAGAAAAAAATGTTAGATGGCTACTACATAAAAGGTTACCTTTGTGCCAACCAATAAGACAAAATTAATACTCTATACATATATGTACAACGTTTACCTGGTTCATATCCTGGTACATCTTCAAAATAAACATTAATTAGTTACTTAAGGAAATATAATGAAGGATATGATTCTTATACCACAATTTAAAAGTATAACAATAATTGTAGCATAACAACTTACATGAACTTAATCACACGTCAACTGTCTGTCAATACCTTGTTCAAATATGAGTTCACTTCACGATATAAGTTGTACTTCAAAATATAAAGTAAAGTTAAAGGAATGTGGGAAATCTATAAATGAAATTTTTTTTTTCTAATATTAGAGTTTTTCGAAATATAAAATAAGAATTTAAATATAATATAATTTAAAGTATCTCTGTGCAAAAAATAACGTCGATCCGTTGCTCTGTTTTGACGTGAAAGAAGGGCAAACAAACACACGTGCCATATTAATCGTCTGGATTCAATATATGATTTTCACATTGCTTTGACCACAAACTTATACGTAATCTGCAAAAGAATATACGCTTTCATCGATTTCTCGTGCTCTACTTCTAAAAATAACAGAGTAGAGATCAAATAAGTGCAGCAACAAGTTTGCCACCTGTTCTGTTTGATATGGACAACTGTCACTGCCCCACACCACAAGTTATAAAGGCCGTGTGTGCTATACAAATAGGTACTAATAAATCTTTGAGTATCAGTCTAAATACTCAAAGTAATAAATAGATATCTGGACTAAAAATAGATAAACAGTTCCTACCAATAGATATTTCAATTCCCTTCAAATCGCCACATCATATTTTGTTATTCATAAAACAGCATGAAAATCCCTGAGACATAATCGGCCTCAAGGACCAGCACAGCATATTTTTATGCCATTTTTTCAGAAATAAATTTTAAATCAGCTCGTACTCGGTAGCTGAACTTTCTTTGGGAAGTGGTACTCGAAAATCACATTATTCAATTAATCTATGCTAAAAATCGGTTCAATTGAATTGAACGGATGAATTGAACGGACTTTACCGAGTAGGTATAACCTATACTTATGAGTTCTTAGAAGCATGCTCGTGAATCACGAACTAATTATTTAAAATAAAAATATGGTTGTGTATACTTATTGTTTTGCAGTTTCTTATTTACCCGGATATCTAGAAGAGAGAAACAACTTTTTACCAAGGAGCAATATAAAACTCTTTTTATTTCCATATCAAATTATATACATTTACAATACAATGTTAGTAGTAAAATAGTTTTAGTATGATTAGTTAATTTATCTTCAATATGGACCGCTCCTTGTGTGCCTAGATTCTTCCAATTCATCCCAGCTATTTGTACGATATCATCAATTCGGCCTACCAACATTCCTTTTAGGGTTTAATAAATAAGTTGTTAAGCAGTTTTTTTACCTTATTCTGTAATTTCTAAGTATTTACTAGCACTTATTTGTAAACAGTATTGTGTATACATTTTCTTATCATTAATGTAACCTTCACCTATTATCTGATGATCTTTACGCTCCCGCTTTATATTGCATTCTGATAAAGAAATATAAGTTACTGTAGTAAAATTAGCTATTTGATCTTGTCAATCTAGCTGCAAGCATGGCACGTTGCGATCTCTTTTGCTTCATACATTGCTTCCAACAATGTTTAATGCGTGCTTTTTACCACAATTATTCAAGATTGATTTGATTTGTGAACTTTATTTGAAAGAGCTCTTGACCAACTTATTTAGTATATCTTTCTAAGTTTCTTGTCATCCATCTCAAACTACATCTACCTACATATATATCGGTTGTACTTCATGCTTTGATTTATTTAATGATTCGTCCAGAAGAGCAAACGAAGTCTACAATTTATTAATTAAAATTAATCTCTTTTAGCCGATGGTAATAGTGGCCAGTTCTATTGAGGTATAATTTAGATGGAAAAGCCTTTTAAGAGTGCTTTTTCGGTTTAAATAGGTACATAAGTTTCTAATTATAAAAACCCAGTGGTACATGGCTGGGATCCAACCGTGGTCCGCCTAACCATATTAACCAGACGTCTTAACCAATCGTAAGTACTTTATTAAAAAATAAATAAAAAAGAAACTAAACAAATGCCTAAGTAGGACAAATAATAAACACGATAGAGATAGTGCTTATAAAATTTTAAACGATCTAACTAATTATGAACACTAATAAATCCCGTTATTCCTAACTAAATTCTATCAACAAGTTTTAGAACCCATTTTGGAAACAAAAAAATACCAAATGATATTGTGTGTGAAATACGCGACTAACAAAAAAATTCTAACGACCATCTTACGGTACATAATAACAATACTTTCGTAATTGGCTAATGAATTCTTGGTCTCTGAGGAAACGTTAAACGTTATAACCTGACTTTTGTACCGGAATCGGTTAAAAACTGGCTATAGACACGCAAAATTACATCATGCACACAGTTAATAATACAATATATTTAAATACACGACACAATTACTGAGCCATTGCTCCCGGATTGCAAATGCTTATCTTTAATGCACTTGCTTTGCACATTCCATGTTAGAAACGAATATATAAAATATTTTTTTAATAAAAAGGAAGACATTCTTCAGTCATATTATTTACCTGACAAAATTGTTTTAGCTACTTCATTACTACTGCCAAATACTGACAAAAACTAGTTTTAAGCTACTTTATAAGTGCTGTCATATTGCATTCATTTGTATTCCTTAGACATCGTTTCTGACATGGCATATCCAATGCAAGTGCAATAAATTACACAATTACAATTTAATCAAATCAAATGTATCAATTGGGTTAGGCATATAGATACTCAGATCAAATTAACAGTAAACTAATAATCCATGAAAAATAGTTCACAGTCACAGAGCGTTAATTGATAAGAAACCTGCATATAACTAATAATCTCCATTTAAATAGCTATGGCGATGCGTTTGCGCACATTACCATACCAAACGTCCGAGAACTAAGTTGTCCGTGGTTAAATTTCTATGTTATTACTTACAGAACTGTATTTGTTTTCTAAAATTAACACTTAAGTGTCAGAATAATTTAGTTAACATACGGACACGGTCGTCTTCAAAATGTTTGGTTCAATTACATTTTCCTTAAGTGTTATATTATTATATTTTACCATTGTTTCTGGTAAGTGGGTTTTTTTTGTTACTTATTTTTCAAAATCTACTTTATCTGGTGGTAACTGATTATAAGAGCTAACTAAAAGTGACAATTGAGAGTTTTTGTCACTTTGACTAGGTACCTCCTTATCTAATGCAAGAGTAATGCAAGAGAGATAAAGAGGATGATGCACTCGATTCATACATACTTCCATACACTGTTTCATACATGGAGATCGATAAAATTACAAAAGCATTCGAACAACCACATTCAATTGATGAAAGTGATAATTTGAAACAATAGTTCGAAGAATAATTTAAAAATATATTAACAACCATTAGTCAAGTCACAAACGACATTAATTATGTTATAATCACGTTGGTTCTCATTTACAAATAAGTTTTTCTTGATACCCTAATAAAAATTATACAATCTGTATAATTGTAACCTTACATAATAATATAAATTCTAATATGGATATCAGAACAACAAGGCCAATGTCATCTTCGTGTTTATCAAAATTTGTGATTTGTTAATTAGAGCAAAAACTATTATAATTTGAGTAGGCATTTATGATAAAGACAATGAAAAGATTATGAAGATGACTTTGATGAGTATTGATTAATTCATATGAAACCAGAAATATTCTATCATTTTGAGAGAAAAAATTATAAGCTAAAGTCAGTTTAAAGTTTTAATAACTTTGACATGCTAGAATAAGCTTCTGCCTTTATCCTTTTAGTATAAGCAGAGACATGAACCTATAAACTATCATAGGATTTCACTGATGAAGAAAGAATCACCTCATTACACCAAACACGATCTATAAATTTATTTTTAAAATATATTTTGTTCTTAACATTTCTTTAAGATTTGTAATTAAAAATATCTAAAATTAAATCCAGTATACAAGTTTATTGACCCACAATGAAACGGAGACATAAATCAGATAATGGATTCAATAAATTTAAACTTGAACAAGAAGCTGCTTTAAATTTTTTGCTACGGTCTATGTAAAGCATTTTTTAATACTCACATCAACTTATCAGCTGATAACTAACAGTTATTTATGCATGGATCTCATTGCAAATTGACTTCCGAGTAAGAACTGAGTTTTAACTATGTATTATATGTAATATTGATAATGCTAACATAAGAGGCATGTTGTGTTTAACAAACTTCTATTTAAATAATACGTTCAGTCTGCATGGTCTTTTATCAACTATAGGTATACCATGACAGAAACACATCCTGGATGCCATTGACAAAGTTTCAGTTATTTAGAGAAAGGTGTTCTCTCAAAGTATTTTATTATATGTATATTACTTTATTCGATGGTATTTATATACTCGATCTGATATGAGCACATCTATTTTGCATTGCAATTCTAACAAATGCTATGGCAGCCAGCTTCTTTTTAGGTTTATAGATCCATCGTGACTACGATGATTTTGCCAATGTCTAATGTTTGAGAAGGCACGGTATAATAATGTTGAATGACCAGTTAAATCGCCAACAAATATGGATTTAACGGTCATCTAAATATACCTCAACAGAACTGGCCACTCGTTAGGTATAGCGTCACAAATACCATCGGCTAAACGAGGGAGACTTGGTCTTCCGCTGGGTACCCTGGAACCGTAACACGGTTTCAGGAGCTGTAAGGTGACCCGTGAAGAAAGAAAAAGAACGTCATCGGAGCGTCTTTTAAATAAATACATCTAAATTAATATACATAATGCTATTTTAGTTCCATCACTTACTTATGGAAGCCAGACTTGGGTATGGAAATGCCCACTTATGGAAATGCAGTGGAAATTCGGTCTTTACGTTATTGATATAAAGCGTATTGACCGCATCCAGAACGATGTCATTAGAGAAGAATACGGAGTGAAAGATGATTTTGTGACTAAAATTAAGAAAAATAGTTTACGCTGGTTTGGACACGTTAAAAGAATGAAGGATGAAAGGGTTATATGGATGAAATTAAAGGAAATGCTGGCAGAGGATGACCTAGGTGTACTTGTATTGAACATATAAAAAATGTATTGATCGATGGAAATATTAAAAGTACACACAATCGCCGAGTATGTATGAAAGGTATGATGAATATTAAAGAAGCGAAAGAGGTACGTCAGGATTGTGACAAGGTATTCAATTGTATCTGCCTACCCCTCTTGGGATAAAAGGCGTGATGATAGATGTATAAATGTATAAATAAAAAATAAAAAAATGTATAAATAAATAGGGTTCGAAGAGATTTAAAATACCGATTAAATAGACAAACTTTACTTTAACACCACAAAAACACAGTTAAATAAATAAACACTATAGAATAACACTTAGTCGCACAAAATTCCACTTCGCTGTTTCACTTTGATCGCTCTGATTCGCACTGTTTTATTTCCGGCAATGATCCTCTGTTTATATTGCCCACCGAACATTCGAGAAACGCCGAGATTGTTGTACAAAGTTGTAGACGCGCCTCGATGCGGCTCGGCGCCAAATACCTACACACCGGCCGCGGCCGATTTTGGTACCTATGGCAAGGCACATACGGTCCATTTTCGTTTGTAGTTGATTCTCTCTGGATCCTTCTAGAGACGTCTGTCGACCTTGATGTGTTTAGGTGCGATTTAAGTACCTATTAGTTACAATATATTTATTGTTTTGGTTGGACAACAATACACATGTCAGAGAAAATTGAAAAATTACTAATAAACTACTAATCGTAAAGATAATTAATTAAAATTTATCACTAATTGTTTTACTTGCTAACTGCCCTTTATTACTATGTCAATTTTATATAATGACAATAACAGCTCTTGTGACACAATGGATAATGGAAATATTGGACAGAATTAGGCACAACTGTCATATTTTATGGATGTGTAGTATGATGCTGAGTTTATCAATGACCATTAACTTTGTAATGAACCTACGTCATTGGCATTATATAGTTATAACATTCTTGGAATTTTAAAGTTAGGAACTTTAAAGGTACCAGAAACACGCGAGCAGCCTTACATCTAGAAAATATTTAGCAGTGTTTCTGGACTGACACAAACAATTAGAGAAAACTTAGAGAAGTCCAATGCACTTTTTTGTGTAGCGAAAAAAAAGAATACGTACCTACTACTCAAGTTTTCTTGTTGGTTACATACATATAATAGGCATAGATAAAGGGGATATTGTCATCTAAGAAACAGGACGACTTACGACAGTTAATTTGGCCAAATTTGTATCGTGGCCGACTCGGTCAGGATTAATACATCGCCGTTTTCTGGATAATGATTCCTCCCCAAATTGGTTACCGTTTTTTGATCAGTTTTTGTTTTCGTTTTAGCACCAACTTAGTAAACAGTATTTGTAGTTATTGGTCTTGTGTAAATTTATAATTTCTTATTATGGAGCTGGAAAAATAAATATTAACTATATATTCTTTAGTTCAGTCGCATCTTATTCTATCTATATTGGTGTTCGAGTTAGGTCCAAAAAGATTGGATATCGAGATGTTTCGATGTCTTGGGCATAAGTTATTCCACAATAGCTATAGACAAAAGCACGACTTCTCGAAGATAAAGATGCGTCGGTGCTGCTGCAGTAGTTTTTTTATGAAGCAAGATTTCCCTGAAATCAATATCCGTAGGAATTTGTTTTCAATAATGTTTGAAATTAATTCAATGTGTGTCATTGTAGTAGTTAAAATTCACTTTAGACGTCAGTCAGTATTTTTCGATCACTGAGTGAAAAAACTGAAAAATTCAGGCTGACTTTAGAAATATAAGTATTTCATGTTAACAAGTAACAACATATTCAACATATTATATGGAGGCTAGAAACCATGTCGTGTTAATCTTTTGATGAAAATATTGATCGATAAAATTACCTTGAATACGTAGGGGTAACTTTTGAGCTAAAATAAATGGATGGCGTAATAACTGAATCATCAGAACAATAGCGACCTTCAGGTAGTTTATTAAAGCCTTTTGTATTCTTATATACATTTGATTTTGATACATCTTGCTTCTACACATTGGGTCTAGATTTTACGTCTCAATTTATTGTATCATTATAATTTTGGCACCTGATACATATTTAGTTAGTGTTTTGAGGTGTTGCGGAGAAGGTTAGTTCTGCCTTTAAATAATATTTTCTAATAGTATATTTCACATATTTGCTAAGTTTAAGGAATTTCCTGCATTATGTGTTTTTCAATTATTATGATTTTTCTGTATTGTTCGTCTTGTGAGAAAATTTAATTAGTGTCATAATCTACAAGTACATGACATGAAGTCATCGATATCTAAATAAAGTATTTTGTAATGAAATGATGTTGAAAAGTGAGGTTCTAATAATTTAAGAAGTCTAAACTTGGTGTAATCCTGTTCTTCGTTGTGGAAAATTTTAAAATCTCTGCATACGTTTATTTTTAGGCTTTGTTATTATAAAGGGTTAATCGCTATCTGCTTAGTGGAATTTCGTTTTATTTAGTCACGATCGACCAGTTTTTTAGATTCTATAATTTATTATATTACGCACTCCGAAAACTTTTTTATCACATGGTCAGGTCCTTATAACTTTTGTCCCATACAAATTATATGCTTTACGACTTCTTAAATTACGCAATAATTATATGTCGATACACCTAAGTTTTATGAAGCCCTGAAAGTCATCAAATTCACGTGTATTTTCAACCGATTTTGCGACTCATATTAACTAATGTACCATTTTCTCGTATTTATCCTATAGAAAATTTCACATACTTTATGAAAACATTAACTACAACTTTCTATTTCAAATAATTCTTGTATAATACTGGAAGAGCATATATGTCCGTTTTGTGTATTTTCGCAAGACCGGTTTTTTGTGAAATAGTTCTTTCTCATGTTTCTGGTACGTGAATCTTGGCCTATCTTATCTTATCCTTTGTTATTTTATAGTGTATCTCTCTTACAACTTTTCAAAGAGGTATTGACAAGTTAATTGCGCTAACAAGCTTATTTTTAATAACTAGATGCGGGAATGCATTTGAAGTGAGCATCAAATAAGAGGCAAAAAGTTTAAGGAAAATTAGGTACTTAATTTTGAAGGCGAACTATAATAATAGGTAGGTAGGTACCTTATATTGACAAATTGCTTCGCTCATCCCAATTAGTTACTCATCAACAAAGTATGTTTACTCTAATATTTTAAAATAATACCTATGACGTTTTTGTAGGGGTTATTAGAACAAATGGGTTTTCCCACAATATTGAAATGATCTCACCTGATGCGCAGTTCGTCTTTATTATGGTCACAGAGTTAATTGGCATTCTTATTGTTTTAAACACTTTCAATGCATGACAGTATTTTGAGAGTCTTGTATAATCTAGAGTCCGATTAAGGATAGAATAATTCGCTAATGTTTGATAAAGTATCAGGGGTGGGGGACTTATTGGTACATTTAAGAAGTAATAGTGGCAATTGAAAACTACCATGGAATGGAAGAGTGGAAAAATCTATCTTCCATGCCAAAATATTAGTCAACGAGAAGTTTTGAATATGATAATTTACCTATAATAATGTTATATTTGTATATTTCCAGGTGCTAAGACAGATTCACAGGGTGTCGGCGCCTACGCATATCAGGATTCAGCCGGTAACAGGTACGGTGGAACTTTTGACCTAAAAGATGGTGACTTCGCCCCCTTTGCAGAAAAATTGTTCCCAGATTACTTTACGAATCTACAATCGTTATTTGACGAGTAAGACCCTTAAAATTTGGAATGTTACGAGCTTTTGGTGACAGAAATCTATGCCTATGCATGGTGATACAATTTTTTTCCTTCAAATACTTAATTCTTCCTAATTCGATCTAAACTCTCGCACTCTTTTTCTTCTCTTCTTTAGAAATAAGCGTTTCAAGCATGTGGTATTAAATTTTTTACAGCTTGGTAACAAATTACTTTTTACTTATGGTCATGGAATAAGTTATAAAGTAAGGAGACCCTTATATAATTATTTCACTCAATCCTAAAACTTATCAATTTGATAAGTTTACTTTATATTCAACCAAACTAAAATATGTTTATTGGACTTTAAGGCTTTAGGCCTCGATTGGTAATGTAAGAGATGTCACGACATTAATTTTCTTTGTAAATACATACAATAACCTATAAGGTAAAAGTAAACTAATAAATTCCAGGTGGTTCAAGGATATGATGATGAATCAAAGACTTGGCTACAACATGGCTATGAACCCCTACGGTGACATGACATGGAATATACCCGATTTCTTATACAGGTTTCCCGGCGGGTTTGGCGGATTTGGTTACCAACCAGGATTTGGAATTGGAAGTATGCCAGGATACGGGAATGGATTCGCACCAGGTTATGGGAATATTCAGGGGATGAACAGCGCGTACGCCGGTAGCATGGCCGCGCCAGGTTTTGTCCATCAATACGCTGGAGTCAACCCTCAGAATCCAGTTAGTTTTCATAATTTTACGAACTCGTTGGGTGGGAAGCGATTTGCAACTGTTTCTTACTGCTTATCTTCTACATCTAATTTTATTTTTAAAACTTACATTTTTTTATTCGTAAACTACTCAAGTTAAGTCTCATCGAATCACGCGAGTTTATATTTAACTGATACTTACTTCAAATATTCTATAGCGGTACTTGCAATCTCTTGAATTTTTTCAACAATCGTGTGAGTGGAGAACTAATATTAATGGTATATTTGTACTATCGTAATATTTGATGATAATAGTAAATAGAATAAAAGAAGTAGGTACTTTGCATAACCCGAAAATAGCGATGGCAAGCCGGTCCTAAATAGAAGGAGGCATTGCTTCTTCTAAAAATCTTACCACCATAATAATAAGCGTAAGTCTACAACTGTTTAATTATTATATGATGTCAAAATGTAATAAATCCGTTAGTCAATATAATAAAGAAAGATAAAACAATAATAATTTTATAACTATACAGTTGTTGAACTACCTTTAAGGTTAGCACATTCATTTCAGTTTTGCACATAATTTGCTTGTTTGCTTTACAGTTTAATTTGCTATAATTTCACTGCTTTGCACAGGGATATAACGTTTTAGGATCAATGAGGGAGCAGTTTGGTCCAGTCATCACGAGTTTCAGCGACGTCTTCCCTCCAAATAACTGGCAACACGGATCTTCATCATTCTCAGCGTTCTCATCATTTCCTCCACCAGTAATTAATTTCATTACTATCATTATACCGTTTGTATTTCTTGATACAATACCATCAATAACATTGTGATCAAGAAAATATGTAACCTTTTAATACATTTTTAATATCACTTAAATCATAAACCACATAGGATTTCAATAAATATATTACTATTTCATATTCTTTAAAATGTTAAATTGCAAAAATACATTTATTTGTGACATGAACATCTTCTGGGGTTTTATCACCTGCACATATTAATCAATTATAAAAATTTCTATTTGTCGAATATTCAAGCAATGCATTAATTTCATCGAAAACAAAGTTCATTACATGGTATCGTTTGCTTTGAGTATTTATTAAAATCAGATCTTTACTTTTATAAACTAAACAGAAATAATGTTTTCTCAATCAATAACATTTTTTTTCTATATTTACGGGTTGCCTTACAGCTCCCGAAACCGTGTTATGGTCCCAGGGTGCCCAGCGGAAGACCAAAGTCTCCCTCTTTTAGCCGATGGTATTTGGTATACTTAGATGGAAAAGTTATAAATATGGTAAATAATTAAAAGAATAACAATAATGAAATTTATAATAAACCTCATATTAAGATAATTCTTATAAACTTTACAGAATATGCAGAACGTTGATGTCACCAACCGTTTTGCTGAAAATGACGATGGTAAACCACATGTCTACAGTGTTCAGAGTTCGGCGTTCTCTTCATCATCCAACGTAAATGGGAAAGAAACTGCTGTGAGAAAAGCACACACCAGAGTCAACAATGATGGCAAGGTCACCGAATACGAAGTTCACAATTAAATTATATTCTAAACGTTACTAGAAGGATATCAATAAATACAATTCTGTGATTTAATTATGTATTAGAATAGAGATTTTTTTCTTTTGTTCTTACAATATTTTATTGATCATGTCTCTCAGAATAATGAGCTTTTAGTTTGATTCCAAAATTCCAAATATATATTTTAAACATTTTCTCGTATTAATAATATAATTTAAATTGTTTGAAATGAAACTATTTGTTTTATAATTATGTATCGTAATTCAAAATTTAAGTATTTTTACAACGGTAATTAATATTTAATCCTCCAAGAACTAGTAGAAAGATAGAATAAATTCCTAATATGTAAATGATGGCCATAATCATTTTATGTAAATGTATTGTCAACACAAACTACCGTACCAAGTTACCAACATCTATAGAAGGTCATCATAAAATAACATCTTAAGTGTTTAACTAAGATCATCGTGATCATCATAAGTGTGGTCAATGACAAACACAATAAAAAACAATGAAGGCAGCAATTATTTTAATTTTGCTAATTTACCGTCTATTTTTACTTTAGTTGTAGTTTCATATTCTATTGGATTTGAACGATGAACCCTTGTTTCTCTGATGAGCTCCCTACATTTACAACAATAGAATTCCTTCACTGCATCTTCAGAAATCTTTCTATGCAATTTTCCTTGATTATATCCTGGAGATCTTTCTGGTTTGTTAATATTGTAAGTCACCATTCTGTCATCTGGACTCCACCAATTAACATTACTGTAAAAACTTGATGGTTTCCATGAATTTAGAACATTTGGATAAATATCTAGTTCATCACCTAGGTTTCTATTAATGAATACTGAATCAGGATATGGCTTATTCTTTATCCGGGTATCAGGTGTACGAATTTGGGTGGTTTCAACAGCTTTAAATCCTCTATAAACTGGGACTTCACCACTGTCCGCTTTTTTCTTTTCAGTACGTCCTTGCATTACTAGTCCAGAACTACCTATAAAATAATACAAAATGAAAGTAGGTACATAAATAAAGTCGATTAGAATTAGAACTAAATACTTAACATTTTTCGAAATCTAATCGGGATATTCATGTTACAATAAACCCCTAATATGTCGGTTTAGAAATTTTAATATAACCTAGGTATTTTGTATTACATAAGTTTTTTCTTGTATGGAGACCCTGTCACGGACCGAAGAATTACTTTTATATAATGTATATTGTACAGTAATTATTCCTTGTGTTCTGTTGGTTGATAGAACATACCTAACTATCTTTTGTGTTCATACTTGCCGTCATTAACGGAATGTATTCCTCTTCTATTGTTATTTCTTAGTTTTGTTGAAACTACAATTGTATGTTTTACTTCCACGTCATCATCCCCTTGGGTCGTATTCGTGAATGTAGTTGTGCTGTCTCCATTATCATCAAAATCTAGTTTTGACGATATCCCTGCCTCTAACTTCCCAAGTACTGAAATACACAATGTTAACAATATTTATGAATTATGAATAGCAAATGAAAATAGGTCTTTAGAAATTGGAAGCTTTACAAATGTTGAAGTCAAGGGCATAAGTTTTCCTTCCCGATACAATTTATAAATGATGTATTTGTTATTGTACCATTGTATTTATAGAAGGACTAGATACCAATGTCAAGGTTAATAAATATTTTTTAGATTACCATAATATTGATTAGTTTTTGAGGGAACGTAGGTATGTAATTTCTACATATAAATATTTCTTTTGATCTAGGTACATATTTGTAACAAAGTCATATTTTAAAAACCTATGAAGCTAAAATAACACACTGCACAATTTACATCGATTGCTAAAAGAAAGACGACTAACATTGTCTTTTTTATTTTTTTTCTTCACGGGTTGCGGTCCCAGGGTACCCAGCGGAAGACCAAGTCTCCGTCTTTTAGCCGGTGGTAACGAGTGGCCAGTTCTGTTAAGGTATATTTAGATGGAAAAGCCTCTAAGTGTGGTTTGTCGGTTTATGTAGGTACATAAGTTTTTAATTACTTATAAAAACCCCCATTGTTACATGGCTGGGATCCGGGATCGAACTTGTGGTCTGCCTAGTTAATACCAGACGTCTTATAGCACATTACATTGTCATTGCGATGTAATAAATTTTATATCTTTACTTTTTGATTTTAAAATGAATTAAATTATGAAGGCCCATAATAATCCTAACTAGTATGTATATAAATGTATTGTTTGTTTTTCCTCCCTTCACGTCAAAACAGAGCAACGGATCGTCGTGATTTTTTGCACAGGGATAGTTGGAGAGCCGGAGAGTGACATAATTTATTTTTTATTCTAGAAATCCTTCAGGATAAATTCTTATGTCACATATAAAAAAAATCACAAGCGAAACCGTAGCGAAAAGCTAGTATAATAGGGAAAACTAAATAACATAACTAATGATACACATGATATAATTTAAGTGGACACTGTTTAATGGTGTCTCTGGCCACACTGCAAGTTATAAAGGTCGTGATGGTAAATTTTTTGGTTTGCATTTTTAATTTAAAGACAAGAAAACATCTCACCCGATATCAACACACAATATGTGAAAAATAATCGCAACATTTTCTTGCTACACCATTGACGTGTCCATATATTCAATTTTCAACATAAATAAAGGAGTACGTCGCGTGTCTTTGTCTTTATATAAACGCAGCACAAATTGCACTAAATGATGTCTTGGAGGAAGCTCGCCCAATTAGGTACCTTGCGAACAATTTACTTGGTGTCACCACAATACGGACTTTTTTTCAGATAACCTTGACGGTGTGTCTCAGACCACGTAATCGATAATGATTATCGAATCGACTACTCGAATTTAATAGTAGTAGGAACTGAGTTTCTAATAATCATAATCACAATATAAATAATAATTCTAATTCTATAGATATAAAGATGGATAGGACTGCCAAAGATGAAAAAAAGTCTAGAATTACTTATTTAAAACTTGCGGTGTGGACACCAGTAACAGAGTCCACTTTTTGTCAGTTGTCCATTTTAAACAGAACAGGTGGCAAGCCTCTTGCTGCAATTAAAAGACATAAAAATCGACTTCGAAGCACGATTAAAATTAAATATCGACTAAATAATTGTAAAATAAGTAATCGACTCCTTTCTTACTAATATTATAAATGCGAAAGTGTGTTAGGTTTGTTTGTTTTCCTTGTCTCACGTCAAAACAGAGTAACAAACTCATGTGAACTTTTGCTCTTTTTCTTACTCCCCGGGAATATTAATTTATCATAAACAACTTCCCTACTGTCTGAGTGCGTAGGTCGTCTTTTGTCGCTAGAAAACAGGCAAATTTTGGGTAGTAACAAAACTAGTGATTGGATTGAATAAGCTATATAAAGTACATTGCAATGTCCAAGAGAGAACAGATTACCGTCTATCTAAAATTCGATCGATTGAATCGATAAGTAATAAATTACCTCCAACACTTACCTACTTGATTAGTTAGACAACTTTTTGTTTAAAAACGAATAGGAAACATAGTTGTTAAAATATCCAGTAAGTAAGTACCTCTATAGGTACCTATGTCCTTGACCTATGTCAACGGCGAAGTGCCAATACAAGCCGATTCCTTTTGGCTTCTGGCTTCCCTTTTAGGAATTTGTCAACCTATGGATCAACGACATTTTAAACTATTTTATTTTAACAATCTAAACATACCTACTCTATAAGCCCATTTGCCACCATCGATATAATAAAAGAACAAGATGTACCTTCAAAACGCTTTTCCATACAAACACGTGTGCCACCGTGCGAAAGAGATTCTTCGTCGGTCCACAGCGCGACGCACCTTGTATTGACTCGCCATAAGAATAGTGCAGTAACGTGGTCTCTCCTTGCCTTCTGCACCAGACGGGTTGCCTTACAGCTCCCGAAACCGTGTTACGGTTCCAGGGTACCCAGCGGAAGACCAGTCTCCCTCGTTTAGCCGATGGTATTTGTATGGCTATATACCTACTAACAAGTGGCTAGTTCTGTTGAGATACACCGCCATTGCTCGGTCTAACAGGCAAAAGAGAAAACAAGCTCGAAAAATTAAATAAAAAGAAAATATTTCGTCTCTCGGTTTCCATTTTTGATAAAATAATTGCTAGTGTTACATTAATAGTTTTTTAAGCGGAATAAAAAGTAGTCTACGTCCTTCCTAAAATTTCAAATTATTCTATGAGAATTGGTTCAGCGGTTTAGCCATAAAAAAGTAATAGATAGACGTATTAGTTTACCTAATAAACTGTGGGTTACTATTATTCGCGCTTTATACGCACAATCCTCATTTATTATTTTTGACCTATGTCATTAGAGAAGAATGCGGAGTGAAAGATGATGTTGTGACTAAAATAAAGAAAAGTACCTACTCGTAGTTTACGCTGGTTTGGACACGTTGAAAGAATGAAGGTTGAAAGATTGACTAAAAAGGTTTATATGGCTGTAGTGAAGGGAAATGCTGGCAGAGGACGACCTAATGTATACCTACACATACTTTTATTGAACATATAAAAAATATATTGATGGAAATATTAAAAGTACTACACACAATCGCCAAGCATGTATGAAATGTATGATGAATATAAAAGAAGCGAAAGAGTATGTCAGGATCGTAACGAATGGCCGTTGATCGTCTCTGCCTACCCCTATTGGGATGAAAGGCGTGATGATAGATAGATTGTATAAGACGACATGTCTATTGTTTATGACATCTTGATGAATTACATCTTTGAACATTTTTTAAATCTTGTTATTGTAACTTAGCTGCACCCTGCACTCAATGCAAATATATTATTGTTATTTTGTTGCCAACGTCCATACCATGTTGAATACACCGGTTCTCGTCCGATCACCGAAGTTAAGCAACATCGGGCGCAGTCAGTACTTGGATGGGTGACCGCCTGGGAACACTGCGTGACGTTGGCTTTTTGTTACAATTTAGATTTTTATAAATGTTGTTATTGTTAATTGGTTGCACCCATTACAAATATATTACTACTTCATTGCCAACGTCCATACCATGTTGAATACACCGGTTCTCGTCCGATCACCGAAGTTAAGCAACATCGGGCGCAGTCAGTACTTGGATGGGTGACCGCCTGGGAACACTGCGTGACGTTGGCTTTTTGTTACAATTTAGATTTTTATAAATGTTGTTATTGTTAATTGGTTGCACCCATTACAAATATATTACTACTTCATTGCCAACGTCCATACCATGTTGAATACACCGGTTCTCGTCCGATCACCGAAGTTAAGCAACATCGGGCGCAGTCAGTACTTGGATGGGTGACCGCCTGGGAACACTGCGTGACGTTGGCTTTTTGTTACAATTTAGATTTTTATAAATGTTGTTATTGTTAATTGGTTGCACCCATTACAAATATATTACTACTTCATTGCCAACGTCCATACCATGTTGAATACACCGGTTCTCGTCCGATCACCGAAGTTAAGCAACATCGGGCGCAGTCAGTACTTGGATGGGTGACCGCCTGGGAACACTGCGTGACGTTGGCTTTTTGTTACAATTTAGATTTTTATAAATGTTGTTATTGTTAATTGGTTGCACCCATTACAAATATATTACTACTTCATTGCCAACGTCCATACCATGTTGAATACACCGGTTCTCGTCCGATCACCGAAGTTAAGCAACATCGGGCGCAGTCAGTACTTGGATGGGTGACCGCCTGGGAACACTGCGTGACGTTGGCTTTTTGTTACAATTTAGATTTTTATAAATGTTGTTATTGTTAATTGGTTGCACCCATTACAAATATATTACTACTTCATTGCCAACGTCCATACCATGTTGAATACACCGGTTCTCGTCCGATCACCGAAGTTAAGCAACATCGGGCGCAGTCAGTACTTGGATGGGTGACCGCCTGGGAACACTGCGTGACGTTGGCTTTTTGTTACAATTTAGATTTTTATAAATGTTGTTATTGTTAATTGGTTGCACCCATTACAAATATATTACTACTTCATTGCCAACGTCCATACCATGTTGAATACACCGGTTCTCGTCCGATCACCGAAGTTAAGCAACATCGGGCGCAGTCAGTACTTGGATGGGTGACCGCCTGGGAACACTGCGTGACGTTGGCTTTTTGTTACAATTTAGATTTTTATAAATGTTGTTATTGTTAATTGGTTGCACCCATTACAAATATATTACTACTTCATTGCCAACGTCCATACCATGTTGAATACACCGGTTCTCGTCCGATCACCGAAGTTAAGCAACATCGGGCGCAGTCAGTACTTGGATGGGTGACCGCCTGGGAACACTGCGTGACGTTGGCTTGGCTTTTTGTTACAATTTAGATTTTTATAAATGTTGTTATTGTTAATTGGTTGCACCCATTACAAATATATTACTACTTCATTGCCAACGTCCATACCATGTTGAAAACACCGGTTCTCGTCCGATCACCGAAGTTAAGCAACATCGGGCGCAGTCAGTACTTGGATGGGTGACCGCCTGGGAACACTGCGTGACGTTGGCTTTTTGTTACAATTTAGATTTTTATAAATGTTGTTATTGTTAATTGGTTGCACCCATTACAAATATATTACTACTTTATTGCCAAAGTCCATACCATGTTGAATACACCGGTTCTCGTCCGATCACCGAAGTTAAGCAACATCGGGCGCAGACAGTACTTGGATGGGTGACCGCCTGGGAACACTGCGTGACGTTGGCTTTTTGTTGTAGTACAATTTAGATTTTCGTCACTGCGTGACGTTGGCTTTTTGTTGTAGTACAATTTAGATTTTTTTACGAAAGGCACTAATCAAAATATTAGCGCTTACTTGTATAGTGATTTGGGCCTTGCAGCATTTTATTTTGGTTTTTAGCCAAGGGTGGATATTATAGTTTATGTCATTCATTACTCATTGCATATAACTATACGTTTTTTTAAATTTTGTTTCATATGTGTGTTTGCTTGACTCTCCCTGCAATACCTATGCTATTAGCAATTATTTATATTTCTCAAATCAGCTAACATTGTCATCTAAAGAAACAGTGACCTAGGTCACCAACGCGCCATCTACGAATGGCTTTATGAACTATAATAAAGTTAGCTACTCGAGCAAGTTAGTTACATATAAAGTTCAGTATACATTCACTAGATGGCGCCTCTATCTCAAATTTTTTTATCTATAAGTAGGTAGGATAGGAAGGTACAACAATAAAACAAAAAAATAATAATTTTAAAACAAAAATAATTACTAATTTGTTATAATAACTAACATCAACAATAAAAAAATAATTTGCCCAAATGGCGCCTCTATTCCAATTTTTTTTTACTACAAGTAGGTAGGTACAAAAATAAAACTTTAAAACAAAAATAATAACTAATTTATACGTAAAAAATAAAAAATAAATTCGCCCAACGTGGGGCTCGAACCCACGACCCTGAGATTAAGAGTCTCATGCTCTACCGACTGAGCTAGCCGGGCAGATACTGGAATTATGAATTTAGTGTACTCTTTCCTTTGTACACATTCTTTATTGAATTATCTTTTTGCCAGTTGACCATAACAGGTGGCAAGCCTGTTGCTACACGTGAGTCGAATTTGGTTCTTAACATTTTTGGGATGAGTGAGATTTTTTTGATATTATTTTCCATAAAATATTGACTTACGACGGCTCCCGGGAAGTTCCGTGTTACCGATCCTGGTACCTAGAAACCAACACAACGTTTGCGTCATGTATGCTGCAATGGAATCGCTAACCTGCCAGAGCCCAGAACCCTTTCGTTAAAATTTATATAACCATAGATTATTATTTTTATATTCCCAACCCGTTCTTTAGAAGAACTAAATCTCTTTAAAAGCCGCTTCAAAAAGCCTAAAATTGTCACATTCAATGTTTATTTTCTTTTCATTATTATTTTTATTATGAATAGCAGTCCCTAACAGACACGAACAGAATTAACGTCTCCAGCTTTTATGAAGAGCATTAAGTTTGACACCTCAATTGATATTTATTTTACTCTTTAGACTCTTGGCAGTTGAATTCTTTAAGTTATTAGAGTATCAAAACAAACAATAAGAGGTGTTTGGAAAAGGTTTTATAATAAATCTTATAACTTCGTACCTACTTCTTTCTTCGGCAAACCAGTTTTTAAAGTTATTTCTAACCTACACCAAGATTTAATTAGGCATGGCCCCAGGCTGCCGAAATTTGAACAACGATAGACTCACCACGTCTTATCTTAAACCAGAAGTCACAAATCACGTCATAAAATGGTCATACTTAGGTAGGTATTTTTCGTTCTTCATTGAAAGTCCTCTCTTTTATGTCATCAGAGATAGAAATTAAAAACACTTGCAGCAGGCTGTGAGAGATCCTCTGAAAATTACATAGAAAAGGGAACTCGTTTCCAGAGTATTCCCTGATCTGAGGTAGTAACAGTGTCTACATGTAGATAAGTAGGTAGGCTAGGTACCTATTATTTTCAAAAGAAATGCGGACGGCGTATTGACCGCATCCGGAACGATATGAAGAAAAGTAGTTTACGTTGGTTTGGACACGTTGTAAGAATGAAGGATAAAAAATGTTTAAATATGGCTTTGTTTTTAATTTTGAAATGCTGGCAGAGGACGACCTATGTGTACTTTTATTTAACATATAAAAAATGTATTAATTGATATTAGATATAATATTAATATTAGACACAATCGCCGAGCATAGGTATATGAAAGGTATGATGGATATATAAAAGTAGCGAAAGAGGTATGTAAGGATCGTAACAAATGGCATTCCATTGCATTGTCTCTGCCTACCCCTCTTAGGATAAAAGGCGTGATGATTGATAGATAGATTGCGGACGTCTTTGTATTTTTTTTTTTGGTTCAAGTAACGATTGAAGCCGGTTTTCGGTAAAACAACGGTCTATACCGCGAAGAATCAGAGAAGACACGATTTCATCATCTCTTTTTAGTTACCTGAAATATTCACTAGAGATGGATTTATCAGTTTCGTAACTACGATTACTAAGATGCTGCATTAACAATGCCTACCTTGACTGTACAGTCAACTACAAAATATACTTAGGTATAAGGTATGAGAAACATCTAGTAATTTATGTTCTCGAAATTCAAGTGCTTCGGAGAACACGTAGGTAATGTTAGCAGTTATATTCTATGACATAGTTCGTTCTATATTACGAGATATTTTGTTTTACAAATTAGTATATAATTTGGCTTTTAAAAAAAAGAGTACCGACTTCAAAAATTATGCACTGAAAAGTGTGCTTACCGAAAACAAATGCACAAGTCACTATAAAAAAAAACTACCCAAATCGCTTCAATTGTGCCTATAAAATTTGAAGAGTTCTCGATTTCTCATTATCAGATCCTGACCTTATGACCATGGGACCACCAGTGATGTATACCCTTTCAAACAAAAAAAACAATTTTCCTAATCGATCCAAACGTCTTCAAGTAATCGGGGAACATACAAAAATTAAGATTCCGACGAATTGAGAACCTCCTCCTTCTTTTTTGAAGTTCGGTTAAAAATACCATTTTTGAAAGTTTTTGTATTTGATAGCTCAATTCTTATTTTATTTTATTCTGGACAACAACTTGAGAATGGTTATAGGCTATTTAACAAGCTACCTACCCTAAGGGGGTGATATGGGGTGTAAATCGTGTATTCCTGCGTGTAGCAACTTGAAACTTGGTACAAATACTCTTCATAACAAATAATAAAACAAGTATTTTAGGATTTTTAAAAACAACCCTTAAGGAGGGATGCAACGGGGTGTTGAAGTTTGTATATGGAAATTTTTTTTGCAAACAAACAAACAATCGCATTTATAATATTAGTTAGAATATAATACCCGACTGTACCTACATTAAGAACATCGATTCTCCACTCCCGTTGTTACGGCAGTATCGTTGCAATCAGTAAAGTGCGCCCTTATTTCTCAGCATCTCTTGAATGTAGTGCTTACTTCTCACACTAATTTTGAAACCATTTGCTTATGGCTCACGAAGAGTTGATGGCGCTATTACTCTAAAACTCAAGCCGTGGAGTCTGGAGACCCTACCACATTTTTATTATAAAAGTCCTATATCCATAATTTTTCTGGGATAAACTATTCCCAATTTCTCTGTAAATAATACACATGTGTCACTGTAATTTAGCATAGGTATAGTTACTTATTCAAAGCTGTTATTTTGTCAATGGGTTTTATTGAATAGGAAATATGGGTGGTTAGACTTTGCCCCCGTTTTCTCTTTCATAATCTATCACAATGCTCTTATTTTTTTAAAGCGCTGTTATACCATTACCCTTCAATTATATAGGTACATCGCGCTTTTTGTAGCTTATCGAAAATTCAAAATAATAATTATTGAATAAGTAACTATGTATATGCTAAATTACAATAACACAGGTTGATTATTTACAGAGAAATTGGGAATGGTTTATCCCAGAAAAATATGGATATACGGGTAGACTGTGTAACATAACCTAAAATATATTCGTGATATAATTTCGATAAAATTAGGACATCTATAGCACCTACCTACTCAAAAATACTTACTTCTTTATATAAAAGTATTAGAAGAATGCGGAATGAGAGATGACGTTGGGACTAAAATGAATAAAAGTAGTTTGCGCTGGTTTGGACACGAAAGAATGAAGGATGAAAGATTTACTAAAAACGTTTATATGGCAGTAGATGTGTACTTTTATTGAACATGTAAAAAAAATTATTGATGTATGAAAAGTATGATGAATATAAAAGAAGCGAAAGAGATATGTCAGGATCGTAGCAAATGGCATTCGATTGTCTTTGTCTACCCCTTTTGGGGATAGGTAATAGGCGTAATAATAGACAGGTATGAAAGTTGCATAATTTTTTATTTATATCTGTGGAACCTTCTTATTTTGTAATCGGTAGCTTGAATGTTTTTTATTACTTACATGTTTTACTACGTCTACAATCTAAATGAAATCTATAACGTTCCTTGTTTTATATTTTCAATTCTATTCCCAATTATCACTTCTAAATGATGCCGGTCACGATTGTTGCAGAAAAAATCAATAGGTGATTATAACAAAAAAAAAACATAATGCAAATTCAATGGCGGTACAATATCTGTTTAAGATCAAACGAAAACAGCGGCATAGGGCGACTACAATTTATATATGTTTTGGTTTTAAAATAATATTACCTACCTAAGTACTCAAAAAATATAATCAGCTAAAACTAAATGGAGAAGAGATCTTCGCTGGATCTCACGGAAAAATCTAAGATTGCTCTGACACTTATTGTCACATAAGTAGTAATTAATATTTAATCTTTGACATAAGACAACATTAATGAAGGATTGCTTTGCTTTTGAAATAGTAACTTTTTGTTCCAGGGTACCCAGCGGAAGACCAAGTCTTCCTCGTTCAGCCGATGGTATTTGTGAGGCTATACTTAACGAGTGGCCAGTTCTGTTGAGGTATATTTAGATGGAAAAGCCTCTAAGTGTATTAGGTACATTAGGTATGTACAAAACCACAAATCCCATCCTCGTTCAGCACAGGAAAACCTAAACCTAAATTATACGGAGTTCGACTCGCTTTTGGCCATTTTTTTATATTTCCTCTTTCTCCATTATATTATAATCACTGGACTAGACCAAATATTTTATTATCTTATTATATAAATCATATGCATCATAGTTTCTTATTCCCATCGTAAACACGCTCGCCGCCTCTGACGGGAGCACGCAGCCAGTCAAAAGTTATTTATTTTGTAGACGTACGTAATTTGGCTGTCATGTAGTATACAGTATGAAACTTGCTCGAGATTGACCTGACCTCCTATGTAAGTATTTCTATCTATCTATCTATCATCACGCCTTTCATCCCAAGTGTGGTAGGCAGAGACAATCGAATGCTATTTGTTACGATCCTGATATACCTACCTCTTTCGCTTCTTTTATATTCATCATACCTTTCATACATGCTCGGCGCATGCTTTCATACGACTAACTGATGAATAAACGTAATGAATTCGTTTCACCACCATCGTGTATTGGATAAGTTGCGCTATAAGTAAAGAGATCTATTTGTCGACATAGTGAAACGACTGGGACTCTGGTGCTAATGTGTCAGTCTGGTGCCAAAAGATCTAAAATTTCATTCGTGTTAAAATCACAGATCGACAAAATAAAATACTTGAAAACATCCCAGTTGTTTGTCCATCTGTGCAATGGGTTTTTTATAATTAAAAACTTATGTACATAATCAGACAAACTGCACTTAGAAGCTTTTCCATCTAAATATACCTCAACCAAACTAGCCACTAGTTATGTATAGCCTCACAAATACCATCGGCTAAGAGACAGACTTGGTCTTCCGCTGGGTACCATTGGACTGATAACATGATTTCGAGAGATGTATGGCAAATGACAACCCGTGAAAAAATTTTATCCAAACTATAATACGAACTATAAGCTCGGATAAAACTGTTGAAAATAAAATTAGCATCGAATTTGGATGGGAATGGAAATACTAACAAATTATGATATTATAGCCACGGGATGGCTTCTATTTCCACATGGGTGAAACTGTGGGTACAACTTAGTATTTCATATGACTCACGAATGCAATGGGTACACCATGGATAAGAAACAAATTTAAAACTCAACTTTAATAACTCAGCTGTCAATCTCAGACGCGAGTACAAGACGTGTCTTGTTAACAGTCAGAATACATACATTATTAATAACTGTTTATCATCGTTTGAACACGATATTTAATTTTAAACAGTATGGAAATTATTTTATCAATATCTATTGAACTAAGTGACGATGTAATTTTAGCCTAGTGGTTTATTGGTCCTAAATACACGTTGCAAATGATCCCGTATTCGAAGTTACTTTAATTTTTAATTCAATTTTTTTTTTTCACCGTATTACGGTTCCGATCTCCCTCGTTTAGCCGATGGTATTTGTGAAGATGTACCTAACGAGTGGCCAGTTGTGTTAAGATATATTTAGATGGAAAAGCCTTTAAGTGTGGTTTATTTATCTTAGGTTGCTAAGTTCAACTTACTACAACAAAAATACCCATTCAACTTTTTTTTAAATTTATTCTTTACAACTTTCTACCACCCATATAGTAAATAATGAGCTCGAAATCACTCAAATTGGACGCGAACATACACAATTTCGATACAAAACAAATTACATCCATCGACCGGCTCCCAGTTCCTATGTTTGTTTTGTGCTCAACAACCTATAGTTAAGAAATTATCCGGGTAATATTGATAACCCACGTGTCTGCCTCCAACGAGACTGTAATTATGAAAAATGCGATGCAAATTACAGTTCGGTCTCGGCCTTTTTGTTTACCGAGCTTTCCAAGTTTTCATTGTTTTGTGTTGTAATCTAGCTGGCTGAATAATGCATCATCGTTGCTTGAACAGCTTTTATAAAACAAAGGATACGTTTTTCACTAGGTATTCATTATTTCATAGGGGTAGACAGCTTGCTTCATCAATATCCAGATAGTTCTAGATTTTTTTTCACGGGTTGCCCAGGGTACCCAGTGGAAGACCAAGTCTCCCTCTTTTAGCCAATGGCATTTGTGAGTCTATACCTTACGAGTGGCCAGTTCTGTCTGTCCGTCTGTCACCAGGCTGTATCTCATGAACCGTGTTAGTTAGACAGATACTAAAAACAGAATAAAATAAATATTGAAGGGGCTCCCATACAACAAACGTGATTTTTTTGCTCGTTTTTGCTCGATATTGATAACGGCCTTGAAATATTCACAGAATATTTAGTTATATATTCACTACAAAAATAAATAATTAAATTAAAATAAAATTAATATTTAAGGGGGCTTCCATCCCATACAACAACCGTTTTTATCTTTGAGTATATAACACAGGAGACGTGAAGCGTTTAAATCACCGAACAATTTTTTCTGCCACTTTTGGCGGGGGGTGGGAGGTAAACGCCTAGTACTAGCCCCTGTACCACTGTATTTTTCTGTCGTTTTATTGTCGCAATGGATTTTACGTTATATGATGATTATGTTAAAATACGAACATAATAATTATAATTAATGATTGGAAACATGGAAGTTTGACGCCCTAGATCGCCTTTCCCGTTTAAAACATCACAATTAACTATTTTCCTAGAGCTCTGTCTCGCGACACAAAACGATACCAACGAAATCTAAGGTAACTTATTACTGCGCACCTGGTCAGTATAACTGGTCAAAGGGGGAAAAATTGGCGAAAGGGGGAGCCCGTCTATGGCCTCTCCATAGGCTTAGTACTCTATGGTTTTGGTTTTTATAGATAATTATACGGAACCCTTTGTGCGCGAGTCCGACTCGCACTTGGCCGGTTTTTTTATTATAAAAATGGTACATGTCCGGAATAGAACAGTGGTCCGCCTGATTAATACCAGCCATCTTACCCAGCCACACCTAGTTCTAGAAATGCGTAGGTACTTTTAATGCCTCCTTTAGATAATTACCTAGGCACTGATATTCTTCGGTATTGAATAGTATATTTTCGTTGAATTGTACCTAAGATAATCTTTCAATATTGTCGCAGTTCGCTCATCCTAAATTTCCAGTTTTAAAATCTACCCGCCAATGCGTAGTTACTAAGTACTACCGCAGTAGAAAACGGTCAGTCAACGAAACTCTACGTATGAAAACTAAACATTGAAATAATTACAATTGTGTATACCGAAATTAAAATGTGTGATATACTCGAGTGAACTCAAAGAACTATTTAGTGTTGTGGTGAAAGGAGTAGAGGGTCACTAAGCACATTAGGGAACAGCGGCAGCACACAATTCTATACGTAAGTCCTGCCTATTTTACTTAGTTATATTATTTAATATTTTTTTTGGTAAAGGTCCAGATTATCTAATCCTGAGATTTTCGTGTTTTTTCGACTTTATTCAATTACTGCACTGCTTTATTGCATACTTTAACTATTTTCAAGTCTCGGTAAGGTATAAGTTTTTGCAGGAGGTATAAGTTTTCATGATTTTGAAAAAGACTTAGAAAATTTTCAATCGTTTTTTTACTCCATATAACACCCATTTTTTATGATGCCATAGGATGAAAGGCGTCACAAGGAGCAACTTTCGTCCAGGACACCAATCCCGAAAACCCCTCCTGTGACCGCCAGGTTGGTGAAAAGTCTTCAGACACGATCGAAATTTTATTACTCCATAAAATAGGATAGCGAGGAGCGCAGCGACGAGCGTGGTTCGGATGGTGTAAAAACAAGGCGCAAGGCGAGCGAGCGAAGCGAGCGGTGCCGCGGGAGCGGCCGCCGAAGCGCTGGAAACCTTGTCGGGTTGTGGGGTAGCCAGGATGGGTCGTTGGGTAGGTATTGCAGGAAAACTCGTAGTAAACTTTCACCACTCGTTTATTGGTCGAATTAACAAGGAAGGAACAAGCAGGAGCAGCAAAAGAACAACCAGTAAAAGCATCCGTAAGGAGCCAAGGAGAAGGAGAAGGAGCCGTCAAAGGAGCGCACTGTAATAAAAATGAACTACACATTACTACAGGGCGTTAAGCTATTGAAGTAACACAATACAAAGTATGATAAAAATACTTACAATACTTATTTGCGCTCCTTTTATATAAACATAGATATTAGTTCTTGAATACTGATTCAATACATTTTATATAGTTATTTACTGTGATGATACGACCTTATTTTCCTGGCCGCTTACAAGCTGGCCATCATAAATAGCATTTATTTTGATTTTAGAACACGATATTGTTCATTTTAATTCAATAGAACATTGTATGGAACCTAAATTAAAATTTTACTCATTCCTTCACAAACTGTTGACTTAGGCAGTACTCTGCCAATTGTAAAATTTATTATATTTCTATTTTATCAACTAAGTAAATAACTATATAAAATGTATTGAATCAATATTCAAGAACTAATATCTATGTTAATATAAAAGGAGCGCAAATAAGTATTGTAAGTATTTTTATCATACTTTGTATTGTGTTACTTCAATAGCTTAACGCCCTGTAGTAATGTGTAGTTCATTTTTATTACAGTGCGCTCCTTTTACGGCTCCTTTCTCCTTTGAAGGCTCCTTGGCTCCTTACGGATGCTTTTACTGGTTGTTCTTTTGCTGCTTGTTCCTTCCTTGTTTATTCGACCAATAAACCAATGGTGAAAGTTTACTACGAGTTTTCCTGCAATACCTACCCATCGACCCATCCTGGCTACCCCACACCCGACAATGGCGCCCAAACGTGATTAAAACGCTGCAGGAAGAAGGAATAAAGAAGAAAGAATAACGAAGTAAGAGAACATAATATTTATTTTAATACAAACTTTTATTTCAGGATTTGTAATGTCTATATAATCTCAATATATAACGTAATTCTATTTAAATTCAGTAGAATATTTCTTGGAGATGATGGTTCTGAATCAAGGTTATGTCGGCAAACCTTCGAGGTTGACAAGTCTGATGATCTTGGTCAGATTCCATTATTGAAGAGGATATTTTTTAATTTTTATACAAAGGCAGTATTCTTGAATCATTTTACATTAAATTCACTTATTAATTTCGTAAATTCAGATTATATAGTCACATTGAATGTATGGTTGTATGTGAGATTTTCATTATATATATATATCTGAAATCTATAGATTACTTCCCATAACTTAAATTTATTAATAATTAATTTAATTTCCGTTATATTATCCCGTCAATTCAATATTTCTTAATAGAAAAAGGTTCTTTTTATAGTCGTGATTTTTTCAAGAAAAATAATATATATTAATTTTTCTTATAATTGCTAAAAATTCTATTTTTATTCTAAAAGTCTATCGTGATTCCATAAAATAATACATAAATAAATATTATTTAATTCAAAAATTTCATTAATTGTGATTTTTTTTAATACATTTTTAAAATATCCAAAACAATTTGTCCATTCTTATTTTAATGATTTCTAATATCACACCTACAGTTTACATAATTAAGGCAATTAAAATATTAAAATATTTCCGAGAATAAATTTAATATATAATAATAAATTTCAAATAAATTATGATACATATAAAAGCACCTCGATATCAGAATTTGAACTCACTTGATTTTTCTTTGTTTTACACAATTTGTTTTGCTCGGCAATATTGCATTGGAATATTCGATTTTCAAATGTATCCTATATAATTTCTTTGTCATTGACAATTTTTTAAATTTTGAATCGACGACGTTCGATTTTCTTTTAATTTTCAATTGTTATTTACTATGAAGTCTATTTCATAGACATATGATTACGCTCTTATTACAACAAGGGGTAGTCATGTTGATTAAATTTAAATATTATTTTATTTCATGTACTTATATTATTAGCTTTTCACTGGCTTTACTCGTGGATAGTTTTAGTTAGCGCATACCTTAAAGCATGCGTTGATTTTATTTCATATTTTTTTTTTTTCTCTTTCAATATGGATGAGTTACACTTACTTAAACCAAGGAATTTTTTTATATCTATATTATTTTACATTTTTCTTTATTTTATTTACAATTTATTAAATTTTATTTATAACCTTATGGTTACAAGGAAGGTTAAATTTATTTCAATTTCACAATTTGGTTGTAAACATCTAAGTAACTAAAACTTTTACTTATTTACAAATTACAGGTTAAATATATAACCATGATTAATAATTACTATTTTCCTTATTTCATTCTCATCATTTCATTTATTGTAAATACTTGTAATTATTTAGAGCGGATTGCGACTCTTTAAAAAAGCCTTCGTCTATTATAAATATTATACCTAATATCTGTGGATGTATTTCCATGGGTGTTTATTAGAGCAAATTACGGCTCCTTAAATAAACATTCGTTTATTATTATTATATCTATGAATATCAGGGTATTCATGGGTGTCTTTTAGAGCGGATTGCGACTCGTTAAAAAAGCCTTCGTCTATTATTACTACTTATTATATCTGTGGATGTATTTCCCATGGGTGTTCGTATGAGCGGATTGCGACTCTTTAAACAAGCCTTCGTCTATTGTATTATATATAAATAAACTTAAAACAGCGGATGGTAACTGTATAACTAAGCCCTTACTAAATTCGAGAACGTTTTTGAGTCATTCCTTATTAAATGGGAATTACTCTATATTATAAATGAGTTTACTGTACTTACTAATAACAGATTAAACAGATTAAATGAAGATGAATGTTTGTGATTTGTATGATTGTGGAAATCGTTTCTCTTGTAAATAATTAGTTTTATTTATAATAAAACTTGTAAATTTATCTTTTCATTTCATTCATTAGTATTTTTATATAAGTCTCATCATCAAACTTTATTTTATTAATTCTCTGAATAAAATCCTTCATTAAGGTCAGGATTTTTTCGGGGGAACCCCGGTATTGTGATGATACGACCTTATTTTCCTGGCCGCTTACAAGCTGGCCATCATAAATAGCATTTATTTTGATTTTAGAACACGATATTGTTCATTTTAATTCAATAGAACATTGTATGGAACCTAAATTAAAATTTTACTCATTCCTTCACAAACTGTTGACTTAGGCAGTACTCTGCCAATTGTAAAATTTATTATATTTCTATTTTATCAACTAAGTAAATAACTATATAAAATGTATTGAATCAATATTCAAGAACTAATATCTATGTTAATATAAAAGGAGCGCAAATAAGTATTGTAAGTATTTTTATCATACTTTGTATTGTGTTACTTCAATAGCTTAACGCCCTGTAGTAATGTGTAGTTCATTTTTATTACAGTGCGCTCCTTTCTCCTTTGACGGCTCCTTCTGCTTACGGCTCCTTCTCCTTGGCTCCTTACGGATGCTTTTACTGGTTGTTCTTTTGCTGCTCCTGCTTGTTCCTTCCTTGTTAATTCGACCAATAAACGAATGGTGAAAGTTTACTACGAGTTTTCCTGCAATACCTACCCATCGACCCATCCTGGCTACCCCACACCCGACATTACTTAGTTGATAAAATAGAAATATAATAAATTTTACAATTGGCAGAGTACTGCCTAAGTCAACAGTTTGTGAAGGAATGAGTAAAATTTTAATTTAGGTTCCATACAATGTTCTATTGAATTAAAATGAACAATATCGTGTTCTAAAATCAAAATAAATGCTATTTATGATGGCCAGCTTGTAAGCGGCCAGGAAAATAAGGTCGTATCATCACAATACCGGGGTTCCCCCGAAAAAATCCTGTCCTTAATGAAGGATTTTATTCAAAGAATTAATAAAATAAAGTTTGATGATGAGACTTATATAAAAATACTAATGAATGAAATGAAAAGATACATTTACAAGTTTTATTATAAATAAAACTAATTATTTTACAAGAGAAACGATTTCCACAATCACACAAATCACAAACATTCATCTTCATTTAATCTGTTTAATCTGTTATTAGTAAGTACAGTAAACTCATTTATAATATAGAGTAATTCCCATTTAATAAGGAATGACTCAAAAACGTTCTCGAATTTAGTAAGGGCTTAGTTATACAGTTACCATCCGCTGTTTTAAGTTTATTTATATATAATACAGTAGTCGAAGGCTTGTTTAAAGAGTCGCAATCCGCTCATACGAACACCCATGGGAAATACATCCACAGATATAATAAGTAGTAATAATAGACGAAGGCTTTTTTAACGAGTCGCAATCCGCTCTAAAAGACACCCATGAATACCCTGATATTCATAGATATAATAATAATAAACGAATGTTTATTTAAAGAGCCGTAGTTTGCTCTAATAAACACCCATGGAAATACATCCACAGATATTAGGTATAATATTTATAATAGACGAAGGCTTTTTTAAAGAGTCGCAATCCGCTCTAAATAATTACAAGTATTTACAATAAATGAAATGATGAGAATGAAATAAGGAAAATAGTAATTATTAATCATGGTTATATATCTAACCTGTAATTTGTAAATATGTAAAAGTTTTAGTTACTTAGATGTTTACAACCAAATTGTGAAATTGAAATAAATTTAACCTCCCTTGTTACCATAAGGTTATAAATAAAATTTAATAAATTGTAAATAAAATAAAGAAAAATGTAAAATAATATAGATATAAAAAATTCCTCGGTTTAAGTAAGTGTAACTCATCCATATTGAAAGAGAAAAAAAATAATTATGAAATAAAATCAACGCATGCGTTAAGGTATGCGCTAACTCAAACTATTCACGAGCAAAGCCAGTGAAAAGCTAATAATATAAGTATATGAAATAAAATAATATTTGAATTTAAATCAACATGACTACGCCTAGTTGTAATAAGAGTGTAATCATATGTCTATGACATAGACTTCATAGTAAATAACAATTGAAAATTAAAAGAAAATCGAACGTCGTCGATTCAAAATTTAAAAACTTGTCAATGACAAAGAAATTATATAGGATACATTTGAAAATCGAATATTCCAATGCAATATTGCCGAGCAAAACAAATTGTGTAAAACAAAGAAAAATCAAGTGAGTTCAAATTCTGATATCGAGGTGCTTTTATATGTATCATAATTTATTTGAAATTTATTATTATATATTAAATTTATTCTCGGAAATATTTTAATTGCCTTACTTATGTAAACTGTAATGTAATATTAGAAATCATTAAAATAAGAATGGACAAATTGTTTTGGATATTTTAAAAATGTATTAAAAAAATCGCAATTAATGAAATTTTTGAATTAAATAATATTTATTTATGTATTATTTTATGGAATCACGATAGACTTTTAGGATAAAAATAGATATTTTAGCAATTATAAGAAAAATTAATATATATTATTTTTCTTGAAAAAGTTACGACTATAAAAAGAACCTTTTTCTATTAAGAGATATTGAATTGACGGTATATGATAATGGAAATTAAATTAATATCATTTACAGTATAAGTTTAAGTTATGGGAAGTAATCTATAGATTTCAGATATATATATAATGAAAATCTCACATACAACCATACATTCAATGTGAATATATAATCTGAATTTACGAAATTAATAAGTGAATTTAGTGTAAAATTATTCAAGAATACTGCCTCCGTATAGAAATTAAAAATATCCTCTTCAATAATGGAATCTGACCAAGATCATCAGACTTGTCAACCTCGAAGGTTTGCCGACATAACCTTGATTCAGAACCATCATCTCCAAGAAATATTCTACTGAATTTAAATAGAATTACGTTATATATTGAGATTATATAGACATTACAAATCCTGAAATAAAAGTTTGTATTAAAATAAATATTATGTTCTCTTACTTCGTTATTCTTTCTTCTTTATTCCTTCTTCCTGCAGCATTTTAATCACGTTTGGGCGCCATTGTCGGGTGTGGGGTAGCCAGGCCGGGTAGATATTGCAGGAAAACTCGTAGTAAACTTTCACCATTCGTTTAGTGGTCGAATTAACAAGGAAGAACAAGCAGCAAAAGAACAACCAGTAAAAGCATCCGTAAGGAGCCAAGGAGAAGGAGAAGGAGCCGTCAAAGGAGCGCACTGTAATAAAAATGAACTACACATTACTACAGGGCGTTAAGCTATTGAAGTAACACAATACAAAGTATGATAAAAATACTTACAATACTTATTTGCGCTCCTTTTATATAAACATAGATATTAGTTCTTGAATACTGATTCAATACATTTTATATAGTTATTTACTTAGTTGATAAAATAGAAATATAATAAATTTTACAATTGGCAGAGTACTGCCTAAGTCAACAGTTTGTGAAGGAATGAGTAAAATTTTAATTTAGGTTCCATACAATGTTCTATTGAATTAAAATGAACAATATCGTGTTCTAAAATCAAAATAAATGCTATTTATGATGGCCAGCTTGTAAGCGGCCAGGAAAATAAGGTCGTATCATCACAACCTTATATTTTATTTTAAAACACGAAAATCTCAATTTCAGATTTTGAGGTTAAGTTTTTCAATGTCAATTTTCTTATAAACTAGTGAACACCGGCGAAAAGTGCTACCTTACCGAGACTTCAAAATGGTTAAAGTATGTAATAAAATAGGGCAGCAATTTAATAAACTCGTCAAAACACGAATAGCTCAGGATTAGATAATCTGGACCTTTACCATTTTTTTCTTCACATGTTGCCAGGGTACCCAGTAGAAGATTCTTCCTCTATTAGCCGATTGTATTTGTGAGGCCTACGAATGGCCAGTTCTGTGAGGTATATTTAGATGGAAAAGCCTCTAAGTGTGATTTGTTGGATTATGTGTTTTAGTTATAAATAGAATGCTGTTTTCAGAGTTTTCTTCAGGAGCGTTTATTTATTTCAATGATACCTAGGTACAGTTACATATTATGTTTTTTTTTCAAGTGTTATCAAGTCTATAACGCGTAAGTAGGTAACATATTTTAGTAAAAAAAATGCTATGTCATTATTTTTTGATCGCTTTTCAAAGTTCCCTTAAGGGATGTCACACAGTGTACATTATGTTGCTACTTCCCACCCTTATTGTATGGATAAAATACAAATTGAAGGGGATGGTTAGGGCGATGCGATTTTATGAGTTTTATGACACACGCCATATATAATGAGTGTAAATAAAAATCTATATTTTTTTGTCATTTTCTATCATAATAAGTGTTTGTAAAATATCTAAAGTAAGAATCATAGTAAACATGCCAATGCGTTCCAATTACAGTTTAAATTATGTTACAAATTTATATTATGTTACAAATAATCTATTCTGTCATCGAATATTTGTTCTTTATGAAATTCGAATTATTACATATATTATGTTGACTTATTACTATGATATTGACAGTTAATTTTGAGACAAAAACTGAGAAATTTGGCGATGTTGTGTCATCAGAATTAAGATAAATATAGACTTTTTGAAAAAACAAATCAATACATTTTGGAAACGAGAATGTTAAGCTACTTATGCGTTGCTTCGATTTTATAATTTATTATTTATTATTGCGTAGTAAGTGCACTAACACTACTCCAAATGCAGTTGGACGCATCAGGAGAGTTGCATTTAAAGCTTCATTTACATAACAAAGACCATAAAAATGAGATATATATATAAAATATGTTGCTGTTATTAACATGCGATAAAAACATTTGAAGATATTTCTTAAATTTATTGGAAAAATAAAGTTTTATTAGCGCCAAAATCCCGACAAGAGTCAATTTGACCGGACTCCAGCCTTAAGTTGTTCAGAACTTGCGAACTATTCTATTTGGTCGGTTTATATATACTATAGGTAACAAGCTTCGCCCGTGGATATTTTCGAACAAAATAAAATAGCATAAGTCACTCAGAGATATCGTAGCTTTCTATTGGTAAAATAATTTTCAAAATCGGTTCAGTAGATCCAGAGATTACCCCCTACAACCTCACAAACTTTAACTCTTTATAATATTAGTATAGATTATGGATATGTCTTTGTTATGTTCTATATCTTCTTCTTCTTCAGCCTGTGTCAGTCCACTGCTGGACGTAGGCCTTCTCAGCATTGTGCCACTTCTCCCTATCCTCCGTAGTTCTCCTCACGCTCTACCCTCTCTCTTCACGATGTCGTCACTATCCATCTCGCTGGTGGTCTGCCGACACTTCTATGGCCCATTCTAGGTCTCCACTCAGTAATTAAAAATTGCCTTTGTCCACTAAAATCCATTAAAAATGTTGCAACTACGTTTGTTTATAGAATTTCTATCTTCTCCTGGCGAGTAGGTCCTTTACCAAGCTTTGAAACAAATACTCTGCTATGGTACTTAATTTTTTACTAATTTGAAATCAAGAAATTTACCCTCAGCTCTGCCTTCGTATGATGTACTATTTTAGCACTAGTTCTATTGTAATTAATTGTTAAAAACTTGGCCGTGATATTATATTTTCAAATTGTGTTGGTTGAGCATAGATGTAGTATGCTGGCGCTCTGGCCCGCGGCACTATACACTAATTGCCATATTCATAAACACATTTTAGAAGTGTTTTATTTAAAATATGTTTCGTCACTCTCTAACAAACCTGTCTTTACTAATATAGAAAGAAACAAAACACATTTTAACAAAAACGTTGCTAAAATACGTTTATGAATAATGGCCTTAATCTATGGTGTTAAGGCTCCTATATCCATAATCTGGGATAAACTATTCCCAATTTCTCTGTAAATAATCCACCTGTGTCACTATAAATTAGCATATAGTTACACTTATTCAATTTATCTAAGTAAAATAGCTGTTATTTTTTCAATGGGTTTTATTGAATAGGAAATATGGGTGGTTAAACTTTGCCCCCGTTTTCTCTTTCATAATCCATCACAAAGCTCTTATTTTTTTTTAAAAGCTTATTGAAAATTCAAAATAACAATTATTTTTGACTTAAAATTTATTTACATTATTTACAGAGAAATATAGAGGGAATAGTTTCCATACAAATTATGGATATAGGGCTCTTAAATGACTATTTATGACAGAAATGTGTCCCAATACAATTTAATATTTTTTGTACCATAAACATACAAAGAACCAACTAAAAAGCTGGCTATACAAAAAGGGAAATCAGGACACGACTTCCCCTCAATGACTGAGCAACTTTTAATTGTATGAGATACCTACAGATGACACAAACATTTCAAAATAATAAAAGACAGGGTAAAAACTGCCACTAACGCCACACCCCAATGACACGGATGACACGTGCTTTCTTTCAAATGAAATTAAAATTGAAATGCATACAATTTTCTATGTTTAACTTATCAGTCCTGAATTTGACATGATTTTAATTAATGGACTGATGAACTATAGATAACTTTATTATTTTGGAACAATCTAAGTGCTATTACAGCTGTAACAACCAAGAAAAAACTCAAACGGCATTGGATGACAAAACAAATAACCTAAGGTATGCTGAAGTAAGCATAATTTATAGGTACAATGTAACCGGTAGGTCCCGGGTTCAATTGCCATTCGTTATTACAATATGTAAAAATAATCTACAAAATAGTTGCATCTGGTTCCCAAAAATCCCAGCCTAAGTTAGGTCTTGCCATCTAAAAAAACAAATTAATAGTTTTTGCAAATATCATTGATACCATATTTTTAATCACACTTGCAAAGTTTAGGACTTGTAGATTTATATTTTATAGTTTATAATGTTTTTTAGGTATTATTTAGTTAGTTCAACCAAGTCAAAATAATATTATTAGAGAAAACAAATATAAAGAGCAATGTTCAAATATTGAGTTTAAGTTTACCTACGTGTTGACAGGACCATCCGTTCTAGTTACTGTTAGTTGTGAATCAAACTTTAGTTGCACCAGCACCTGCCTGTGGCTTTTCTTATCCAAATGAAATCAGTTTCAAACTTTCGTTATCTAAGTTTAAATTTTAAATCCAATCCAACTTCGTTCAAATTTTAAATTCTGCAATCCTGAAAATAATGGAATAAATAAACTCAACTCATAGATTTGTACAGAATGTTAATAAAAATGCTTTCAATGACTGAAATGAAGCCAAATATTTATTAGTAAATATTAAATAAAATTGATCATTATTATAATAATAGTTTGTAAGCCTTTAGGATCGTAATATATATTCTAGGCGAACTGTTAAATAACAACAAACTCTTGTTCTCCAGCAATTCATCAAACAATGAACAACACAAACAAATTAATTCTAAAGCATTAATTAATACAAGCACAATAAAGAGATTAATATCTCAAAGTTGATCAGTTTGAATTTGTTTTGTAAAAGCAAATATTATGTAATATTTAAATATAATATTTCAATGATCCAATAATAATATTTTGTACGATGATTAAAAATGGTTCAGAGCCATCCATCATAGAACAAGTCACAAGTGATGCGACGTCCCTTATTTAAATAACGATTAACACAGAGAAATACATAGAGTAGCAAAATATTGGTATTTTAAAACAAATTCTTCGTCTTTTTGTTATGGCTCCACTCACAGTGTTCAATGTTTTTTGCCAATGTAAAGTTTTATTAAAGTAAATATTCTAATATTATTCGAATAGCGAAAGGGTACTGCACTGGTGACCCAGAGATGCACGCAGACCACGTGGCCGCCCCCCGCGCCGCTGGAGTGACGGCATCGTACAGTTTGCAGGACATATCTGGACTCGTTTGACTAGCGACAGACAAAACTGGAAAAGGATGGAGGAGGCCTACACCCGTCAGTGGGTGTCCCAAACCCTTTAATTTTAAGATTTATTGCAACATTATTACATTATTTGTTATTGGACTTTGACAATTTATTTTATATTTGTGACTTATTATATCTGTTATTAATATTATTATTATTAGTGTTTAATTTTATAAGGGATAAAATTTTAATTAAATGTGTGTTCATGTAATAATTAATTATTGTTAAATTTAATACATATTGTTTGGGAATAAATGGCTTATTATTATAAACTTTTGTGACATCAGACACCTATCATAAAAGTACATCTAGGTCGTCCTCTACCAGTATTTACTTTCACTTCTGCCATACAAACTTTTTAGTCAATCATTCATCCTTTATTATTTCAACGTGTCCAAATAAGCTTAAACTACTTTTCTTAATTTAAGGCACAACATAATTTTTCACTTCGCATTCTTAATGTGGTCAATACGCTTTACATCACACAGTATAAGTAAAGACTGCATTTCCACTGCATTTATCTTAGTTTCATGCTTCTTATTTCATACTCAAGTCTCGGTTCTTTAAAAGTGATGGAATGAAAAGTAAAACAGCATTATGTATATTAATTTTACTTTTAGTTGTAAGTAGTGTATTTCTGAATACATTGTTTAGTCCACCAAATACCTTGTTTCCTGCTTTCACTATCCTTTCAATTTCTTTGTCTGTTTGCGCCAGTTTGTTGCGACTGGCTGTATGAACGGACATACCAACGTTCCTTTTTTTCCTCTTAAATCCGCACTGACTGAACGCTTTGACTGTGGCTGATGTGACTGACAGTCGCTCGAGTGGCAGAAAACCCGTTCAGCAGTGATTTGAATTTCCTCTAATATAATTAAAAATACTCGCAATTTAGAGCTTCAAATATACGCACGCAAACTACAATATTTATATTTCGCCATCCGCAATAAGTTTATAATAAGGAACAGAGCCGGCCGGCTAGTGAATGAACCAGATACAGCTGAGAGGAACCTACTGCATGCCAATTGCCCGCACCACAGCCTAGAGCACAGGATTGAAGGTCCCGGCAGCATCAGAGCTTACAGGTTAGTGCAAATCCTCTGGACAGAAACACCTTGTTCCACAGCTGTCCGGAATTTCCACATCCTATCTCCAGGTGTACCACAAAAATACAGTCCACTAAAAATAAGCCGCAACAAATTGGTCCTTCGAGCCGGATATACCAGGATATTGGTCTGGTTAAAACAGGAAATATTCCTGGAAGAACCTGTCCATTAGTTTTATTTAATTGGCATGTAGGTATAAGTTATTTAAAGTGTGATTTCTGCTGTTTGGCTATATTCATTCCTAACTTATTATTACAACCGGTCCGCGCTATACATATACTTGCAGTCATACCATAAGGCAACTGCCCTCAAGGGAGACTAGTTAGAAGATAGTAATTTAGTTTACCGCTTTAGTTAAGTTTAGTTAATTTCATTTATTTTTCCTACCGCACAATACCTATTTAGGTCATTTACCGCTTACCTTCTAATTTTAAATATTAATTTATATTACAATTTAATTAAATTAAATTAATCATATCATGGCTACCTCAGAAGTAGAAGGTACAAAAAGGACAGACCCACAATTGAGAAGATTGTTGGCTAAGCGAGAAGCCCTGTTTGCTCGCATCAATGTTATTTATAATTTATCAAGGGAGGCTCATTTAAATGAAGCAAACAAAGAAACATTCTTGTCCTCTGTTGCCACTTTGGATCATCTTTATACACAATTTGAGGTGGTTGTGGATGAGTGTAATACCTGTATTTTGGAATTAAATCCTAAGGATACACCGAACTACCAGGTGTGGACCTCATTTGAGGATCTTTATTGTAGAATCAGGAGGGTCATATCTCAATTAGAAAATTCTGTGCCCGCACTACCTACCCAGGAAGTGGGAGGTGGAAGCAGGGATATACCTAAATCACAATCTAGGTTGCCACCCATAGAATTGGTATCATTTGATGGAGACATACACACTTGGCCTCTTTTCTATCAACAATTTAAAGATGTTATACATAACAATTCTCAGCTTAGTAATAGTGAACGGGTGCACTATTTGGTAGGTAAGTTGTCAGGCAAGGCGCTGTCGGTCTGTTCAGGTATACCACCAACTGCTGAAAATTATGATATCATATGGAGGGCATTAATTGATAAATTTGAAAATACCCGCACTCTTGCCACTTCATACTTAGATCAATTGTTTAATTTCAAACCGCTAACTGTAACTTCATCCTCTGGATTAGACTTATTTATTGAAACATTTACATCTGCAGTTAAGGCCCTGCAGCAACTAAATATTAATAATTTGTTAGATTTTGTATTTTTGTATATCGCTATGAAGAAGGTAGATAAGGACACAAAATTGATGTTTGAGATGTTTAATAGGAAGGAAAAGTTTCCTACATATGTTTCCTTTGTAGAATTTGTTAAGGAGCAGGCACATTTACTACCCGGATCAGCTCCAAGCCTTAACAATTCAATAACAAACATTAAACCGCAAAGATATAATACAAAATCATTTATCACCACCAATCCTTCGGGTTGTATATTGTGTAATGCTTTGGAACATGAACAATTGTATAGGTGTTCTCAGTTTGTTAAGATGACGCCTTACGAACGTTATCGATTTGTGAGGGACAACAGTTATTGTAATAATTGTCTGAGCACAAAGCACAAACATTCTGAGTGCAACTCACAGGGAGTATGCACTGTTTGTTCCAGTAGGCATCATACTATGCTCCATTTCAATAATAATAATAACAACATTAAACTGAATGATAATTCTTTGAAGGTTAAAAATACTCTGCCTCATATAACGCACTCTTACGTTTCTCGAACTGCAACCGCACCTACTCACGTTTCGCACACCGCACCTAGTAACGTTTCGCACGCCGCACCTACTCACGTTTCGCACACCGCACCTAGTCACGTTTCGCACACCGCACCTAGTCACGTTTCGTACACCGCACCTAGTCACGTTTCACACACCGCACCTAGTCACGTTTCGCACACCGCACCTACTCACGTTTCGCACACCGCACCTACTCACGTTTCACACACCGCACCTAGTCACGTTTCACACACCGCACCTAGTCACGTTTCGCAAACCGCACCTACTCACGTTTCGCACACCGCACCTATTCACATTTCGCACACCGCACCCGCAACCAAATTTGGTTCTCAAACCGCACCCGCACGCATTAGTATTTCTCAAACCGCACCCGCACACACTAGCGTTTCTCAAACCGCACCCGCACACACTTGCGTTTCTCAAAACGTACCCGCTCCGCATGAGGGCTCATCCTCAATCTGTAATATTTCACGCAGTAGTGTGGATCGCCATGCCACCACTACTTTGCTAGGAACCGCAAAACTTAAAGTCATCGACAAATTCGGACGACAGCATTTTATAAGATGTTTGCTCGACCCCGGGTCACAAAGTGACTACATTTCCATGCCGTGTTGTGAACGGCTTTCGCTAACTATTTCTTCGCAAGCACGCTATTATAGTGTCTGCGGAATCGGTGGCGCTTCGCAGAAAATATTAGGAGTCACCTCATTAATATTTACCCCGCGCTTTAATAGCGACAGGACATATTCAATTCAGCCTCTCGTAGTACCACGTGTTACTGGTTGTTTGCCAGACGCCATCGTGGACCGCTCGCGTATTTCGCTTCCCGCTAACCTTCTGCTTGCTGACGACGAATTCAGTCAGCCGGGAGATATAGACGTGTTGTTAGGAGTTAATATGTACACGCAATTAATATTATCTAACAAAATAATGGGTTCAAACGAGTCTCCAACCGCAATCGAAACAACTTTAGGTTATGTCCTAATGGGAGATGCACCCATAGATTATTCCTTTCCCACGACAAGTTATTCACATTGTGGTTTAAATCAATTGCCGCTTAATAGACTTGTTCAAAATGGCAATGTAGTTGAAGGAGGTGTATACATGGATGACTTAGCCTTTTCCGCTTGTGATGTTGCACAGGCTGAAGCTATAGCCCAGCAATCAATCGCACCGTTTCATCTTTCTGTTGAAGATATACCTGAGCAAAAAACGGTGTCTTTGACGGTTTCAAATCATAGAGATAACGAGCTTGTGATATTGGCCTCTAGGTTTTCCAACTATCATAAATTATTGCGCACAATAGTATTTATATTACGATTTATAAGGAAATTGCCCCGAAATCAATTTATCACATCTGTTGATATAAATGCCGCCGAGTTGATACTCATGAAGGCTGTTCAATACGAATCATTTGCTGATGATATAGCTAGTCTTCGTAAGGGTAATTTGTGTTCGCCCGCATTGCGCACCTTGGCACCTTTCTTACATGAAGGTATTTTACGCGTGGGAGGACGATTGCGTAACTCAAGTTTAGAATTCGCACATAAACATCAAATTTTACTTCCAAAAAAGGGTCATATAGTAGAATTGCTAATAGATTATTTCCACCGCAAAAATTTGCATGCAGGTCCGCAATTGCTGCTTGCACGGTTGCGAGAGAGATTTTGGATTTTATCCGCGCGTCGTATTATTCGAACCCGAGTGCATAAATGTGGCAATTGTTTTAAGTTGAATCCACGGCAGGCGTTCCCACCAATGGCGGATTTGCCCGCTTGTCGCGTGGAGAAGTGCCATGCTTTTGCACATACGGGTGTCGATTACGCAGGCCCACTCTACATATGTCACACTCGTAGGCGTGGAGTGAAAAGCGTACAGTCCTACTTGTGTTTGTTTGTTTGTATGGTAACTCGTGCCGTTCATTTGGAATTGGCCACCGACTTAAGTTCTGCGTCATTTTTAGATGCCTTTAAACGGTTTATTTCCCGCCGTGGTGCCTGCAAGTGTATATATAGTGATAACGGAACTAATTTTGTTTCCTCAAAATATTATTTAAGAGACCTCCACACGTTTTTGAAATCAGACGCATATTATAAGTCCTTTTCTGAAGAGCTTACTAAATCCGATATCGTGTGGAAATTAAACCCACCAAATGCACCCCATTTTGGAGGTATTTGGGAAGCTAATATTAAGTCGGTTAAAAGCCACTTATTTAGAGTCATTGGGCAGCAAATATTAACGTACGAGGAGATGCTAACACTATTGACACAAATTGAGGCTCTTTTAAACTCAAGACCGCTATATTTATTAAGTTCTGACCCGTCAGAACCATCCGCGCTTACTCCCGCACACTTCTTGTGTTCCGCACCGCTTGAATGTTTACCTGCAACTGATTTGACGGATGAACGTGTTACACTGCTGTCTAGATTTTCTTTAATAGACTCTCTCGTCCAATCGTATGGAGACGGTTCAAGACGGAGTATTTACACAACCTCCAAGCTAGACAGAAGTGGAACACTCCAACAAATCCAGTGTCTGTGGGTACCGTAGTTTTAGTAATAGTTCCTAACGCACCGCCCTTACAATGGCCGCTAGGTGTGGTTAGTCGTCTTCTGCCGGGTAAAGACGGTATTGTGCGTGTCGTTCAGGTGCGCACCAAAGGTGGCACCTATGAGCGACCCGTAGTACGGCTGTGTCCATTACCCACTCAATAGTACGCAATTGCCCTCTCCCTAGACAAACAGCAGAAATTTGTTTAGATTTAGTTTATAATTTTTATAGATATTAGTTTTTTATTTTTTATTTTGTTTATTTGTTTTGATTTGTTTACTTGTTTATTATTTTTCGCATCCGCATCCGCATTGTGTTGAAGTTCCTTCAAGGCCGGGGGAGATGTTTGCGCCAGTTTGTTGCGACTGGCTGTATGAACGGACATACCAACGTTCCTTTTTTTCCTCTTAAATCCGCACTGACTGAACGCTTTGACTGTGGCTGATGTGACTGACAGTCGCTCGAGTGGCAGAAAACCCGTTCAGCAGTGATTTGAATTTCCTCTAATATAATTAAAAATACTCGCAATTTAGAGCTTCAAATATACGCACGCAAACTACAATATTTATATTTCGCCATCCGCAATAAGTTTATAATAAGGAACAGAGCCGGCCGGCTAGTGAATGAACCAGATACAGCTGAGAGGAACCTACTGCATGCCAATTGCCCGCACCACAGCCTAGAGCACAGGATTGAAGGTCCCGGCAGCATCAGAGCTTACAGGTTAGTGCAAATCCTCTGGACAGAAACACCTTGTTCCACAGCTGTCCGGAATTTCCACATCCTATCTCCAGGTGTACCACAAAAATACAGTCCACTAAAAATAAGCCGCAACATTGTCTATGTTTCCACTTCTTGTAAATACTATTACCTAAATAAAGAAATTCATTGTCGTGCTCTAATTTACAACCGTTCATACAAATGTTACACTCCGTCCTTCAATAATCTTTTTCAGTACAGACACACACAGTATTTTTTATTTAAATTGATTAGTAGTTGATGAATGTACTTTGTACAAACATTATAACAGATTCTGCATTAAGTTTCCCTGACGACGACCGTTAAATTTATAAATATCTCCGAATTTATAACTAGGATATAAATGTCGAAAAAAACATTTGTATCAAAAGTACATGTATCTCTTTGAAACCATAGATATTGTTGTTATGTCTTCTTCTTCTTTTATTATGGCTCCACCAATGTTCATCGGTGATTTGCCAATGTCAAGTATTATAGCCTTTATAGCCGATTAATCGGTATTTAAGATAATCCCGCCGACCGTAATATGTCTTATTAGTCGTCGACTAATCACAACCATCACAGCACGGACAAGATTTCACTGGATTCTCCATCACGTCTTGGTGGGCGCGTGCGTTATTCACAAAAGCGTAACGTGGAATCTATTGTTATATCAGGTTGCCTTTCATTTGCATATAGCAAACTTCTGTCAGATATTTCCCGGTGTTATTCAAGCTAGCAGCAAATACTGTGGGTAGAAAGTATTATTTAAAAAAAAATGTCTCATTCTTTAATTTCTTTTGGAGACTCCATTCCATTTTGTGACATTTTCATTCGGAAGATTGATCACTGTGGGTTCATTGCACACAAATTGCTACACTCATTTCAATATTAGATACGAGGAATGAAGACTACATCTACACTATAGATTCCACACCAAAACTTAATTAAACACTAAAATTGATAAGTTAATATTAAATTATTTTAGTAAGTAATATTACTTGTTTGTCTTGTCTTGTTTTAGACTATTTTAGAGGCAGTGAATTTAAACTTGGACGCTTTGGGATGATACATTTTGTATCAACATTCATCCTGAATGATTCATACTATTTTACTTATCTAGATATATCTATATTAATAATAAAGTTGTTAAAGTTTGTTTGTTTGTTTAAACGCGCTATTCCCTGGAACTACCAGTCGGCCTTGCATTTGATAGTCCAATTCTTGAGGAAAAACGGATCCAAAAATCGAAAATATTTTTTTAAATTGATCGAGGGGATTTATGTTTTGCGGCGTTGTTATACTGGTAACATTGTCCACATTTAGCCAACTGATAAGCTTAGCTGCACTTCATGGTATTACCATCACTTTTTTCAAGATACTCCCCTACAAAGCATGCGAAGTCTACAAAAGAACTTATTCTGTAACCTATTCTGTGTTTTTAAATATCGTACTTACCTATATGTATAGATATTATTTTCCTTTTCTCTTTCTTCACGGGCTGCTTTACAGCTCCCGAAACCGTGTTACGGTTCCAGGAAACCCAGGCGAAAGACTAAGTCTCCCTCGTTTAGCCGATGGTATTCGTGAGGCTATAACCTAACGATGGTTCTGTTGAGGTATATTTAGATAGAAAAAAAAAAGCCTCTAAGTGTGGTTTGTCGGTTTATGATTTTAATTAAAAAACCCATTGGTACATCCATTAAAATTAGACAAATAGTATATTTGATGGATGACATCTATAAGTAAGTAATATAATTATGCATAGTATATCTCTGAACACTGTGTTTGTTTACTGTTATCGCGCTAACTCAGCCGCCCTAATGCATGTATGTACTCGGTAATTGATCGACTTGTGCCATGAGAATATCTCTATTCGGATAATAAGCTGGGTTTTAATGTCATAAAGATAAATAAAATATGTTTATCTAGAAAACCCTTTAAAGTGTTTTATTTTCACGAAAATTATTTCAGCTATTTTAAAATATCGCATAAGATATTATTTGTTTTCATTTTTAAATCATGAAAAAATTATTGTATAATTGAGAAGCGACCCCGTCCCCGGCTTCGCTCGGGTACAATATAGGTCCACAACAATTTTAATACCTATGTAATACTTAATCTATTAGACTTTTTTATAGAACATTAACAAAATTTATTTCCTACATAATTTTGTTACATCTCTGACGGATTAGACAGCATACGCCATGAGAACACGCTGGGGCTAACTTTTCTTCCGACTTGATTCATTTATACCGTTAATACTCGTAAACCTTCCCGGTGAATCAATCTATATAATAAAAAAAACCCCTACCACTACCTCTACCCCTACTCCAACCCCTACCACTACCACTGCCCCTACCGCTGCTCGATTGAAATCAATTGAAGAAAAGAAAAAAAATCCATTAAAAAAACCCTTATTTCCGTATCACGCCTTATTTCCCTACAGGTAGGCAGACACCAAAGGTCAAATCCATACATCTTTTCCCCTTTCTTTAAAATGTCACTGATATGATCAGTTTTATTTCTTGGGTACCTTTTCGATCAAGTCTTCCAGTCACAAAATTTCATAACATAAAAATATGTCCATTTCGTTATTTGCGATGGACCCAATGTTCGAAGGGGTTAATATTATAAAGTAATTTTCGCTTAAACCTTTCGCTTACTCATTCAACTTCCTATAGTAATATCTTCAATATGTGCAGACACTCATCAAAAAATTCTTTCGCGACAAAATAGACATCCATTACCAACACCATTGTATGAGTCCTCAATGCATGATTAATGATTGCAGAATACGAAAACATATTCATTCGTGGGAACCCCTCTTACACGCTTACAATGAAACTCTAGGTACAGGATATAGGTTGATATCGATTATCTTCATGTTAGGCGTAAAAATGGGATGTTTATTCGCGCTCGATTAAACGCGTTTTGAAAAATCGCTGAACACCATGTATAAAATGCGTTTTGGTCGCGTGCCCTCGTATCCCACATATTTAATAAAAATTGCAATATAAACCTTAATATGATCGAATTAAAGTTCAATTTAGTTACAGAGAAACAACAGTGTGCGTATCGAGCCGTAACAAGGATGTTGTTTTTATTGGAATCGGATAATTTATTTTGAGTATTTATTTTGTTGCGGATTCAATATCGTGGGAGAACGAATTGTTTAGGTCCCGGACTTCAGCATTCTCCGTTATTAACGTTGATCGGCGTCGTTTTTCTTTGTCTTTGTTTGTTCCACTTTGTTTAGTGATTTCTATCACCCTTGTATTTACAGAGATTTATTTATACTATTATTGTTTTATTATTGCTAAATCTCTTGTAAATGTCTGTCGTCAATATCGGAGTCGTTTGGTAAAGAAAGGAAATTATGAGCACATTAGGTTTGAAGAAATTAGGGTTAGGGTTCAAATATTTTTTTCTATGTTTTTGAATGGTTTGCATCCCTATATGCGCGGGATATATCTAAATGATGGCCACATTCTTTTTTGCATACCGATGAATTTTGACGACTAATTCTAGAATCTTATCGTCAATTATAGTAGCAACTATAGATTCTGGGTCCTTCAAACGATACCTGAACAATCCGTCGAAAATCAGCAACTCTCTGTTAAATCGATCAATCCAAATTTTCACGAAATCCTTCAAATTGCATTCAAGCCCCATCAAATCCGTAGCAAAGTTTAATACCTATTAATGGAGGAGAAGTGGCCGAAATCCCGGCAATTTGCTGAAAACTTGTAACCAACTGCGATTGGCTTAAGCTCTATTGTGCGAAATGGTCGGGAAACGGAAATTAAACCAACCCGCGTCAACTGTTGACTGACATAATCTTCGTCTACTGATAGAAGAAACCCAAAATACTACATAATGATAAAGTTTATGAGAAACTGCACGAGGCTTCGTTTATAATAATCATTTTTATAAAGTACAATTTTTGAAGGATGCCTATTGTGCCTACAACAACAAAAATAATTTTAAAGTTGAAACTTGGTATTGACACGACAATAATTGATAAGACTAGAAAGCGGGAAGCAAGGTATTTGGTAGACTAAACAATGTATGTATAAATACACAACTTACAACTAAAATTAAAATAAAAAACTAAAAGTAAAATTAATATACATAATGCTGTTTTAGTTCCATCACCACTTATGGAAGCGAGACTTGGGTATGGAATAAGAAGCATGAAAGTAACATAAATGCAGTGGTATGCGGTCTTTACGTAGAATGTGTGATATAAAGCGTATTGACCGCATCCGAAACGATGTCATTGGAGTGTAAGATGATGTTGTGACTAAAATGAAGAAAAGTAGTTTACGCTGGTTCGGACACGTTGAAAGATTGACTAAAAAGGTTTATATGGCTGAAGTGATAGGAAATGCTGGCAGAGGACGACCTAGGTGTACTTTTATTGAACACATAAAAAATGTATCGATCGAAGGTAATATTAAAAGTACACACAATCGCCGAGCAGGTATAAAAGAAGCGAAAGAGGTATGTAAAGATCGTAACAACGCCTCTTGGGTTAAAAGGCGTGATGATATATTGATATAGATAGATTGACTTGAAACGCTAAGCACCAATTTTTTTTAAAACCTACCTAATATTTCAGTCACTTAATATCGTGATATTTCCCGAGAACTGTATAATAACTGCAGTATAAATAAGTGTCACTAAAAGTGTCTGCGTCGAAAACCAAATTGAATATAAAGTTAATCTAGATAGCTACGATGTTGAGTAAATTTTACACTGAAAACTTATAGCTATTTGGTTGATACCTCGTGGCAATTTGTGGAAGCGGGGAGCTAACGGTACTAAGTTAGGGGAGGTAGAGGCTGATGGCGATCATTACAACTTTCCCGACTTTCCTAGAACCCGATACAATTTAAACACGGATCAACTTTCCTCACTCGCTCATATCAAAGAATATTTAAATAGATGTGACACTGCTCTTAAATTTTCAATCTAAATATATCTCAACAGAACTAGCCACTCGTTAGGTATAGCCTCACAAATACCATCGGCTAAACGAGGCCGACTTGGTTTTCCGCTGGGTACCCTGGAATTAATTTATTGTTTCAAAGAATTATCTAAGTATACAGTTTTAATCTAAAATAAATTTGGTCCGCGTGGCATGGTGGCAAGAACGCTGGCTGCATTTCCTCGCTGTATAGCTATGCTAATTCTCTGGGCGAAGAAAGAGCCAGCCCTCTTGTCACCTGTAGCGCCGACAATTTTTGGTGTAATTGTAACACGGTTTCGGGAGCTGTAAGGTAACCCGTGAAGAATGAAAATAAATTAACTTTAAAAAAAAGTGTACCGAATTCAAATATTTGCACTGAAAAGTAAGAAATAATCAATATTTCGTGTAGAATTTGAAGACGGTTGGTGCCAAATTAGGATACAAGATGAAGATTTGTTAAATATTATCTATGTTTGTATGTGTACTGATGATCGTAGGTCCTAACGAATTGTCTAGATTAGTGAATAGGCACCAACCGTCTTTAAATTCTATGTCGAAATATTGATTATTTCTTACTTTTCAGTGCAAATATTTGAAGTCGGTACACTTTTTTTTAAAGTTAATTTATTTTTCTCTTTTAAGTGATTTTGCTGCCCTGAGAGACAAATAATAACGCAAATAAAAAAAAAGGGAAAATAAAAAAAATACTGCTGTGGATAAGGTTTGAACCATGTGCATCCTGCGTCTCCCTTGGTCTTCCGCTGGGTACCCTGGAACCGTAACACGGTTTCGGGAGCTAAACCCGTGAAGAAAGAAAGAAAAAAAAGCATCCTGCGTTGCACCCCATACTTTTAGCCGTTAGACTAACGTCAATACTTTGTGTCTATAGCGTTGCTAAGGCTTTTCCCTGATACATAATTTTCAGCCGTAAACAGAGACAAATTACTAAATTTCTGAAAAACTACTGAACTGATTTTCGTCATATGTCTGTGAGATAATGGTGAGAAATTATTTTATCCTTAAAAAAATAAGTCGACAAAATGGGTACTTACATATTTCATCGAGATATTAACTGAATTAAAAAATTACTGAAAAACTAATGAACCAATTTTTATGAGATAAAAATGGGACCAATTATCTGTCGATTAAAAAAAATATCATCAAAATCGGTTCATAAACGACGAAGTTATCCGAGAACACACATTAATATATATATACATATACGGTCGAATTGAGAAATGCATTTTTTTTGAAGTCGTTAAAAATACGACAAAATTTATTTGTATAAGGATCTTTTTCCGTTATGAAAAATACCATATATTATGTATTAATTTAGGATATAATGTAGGTACCTATCTCACTTAATTAAAAGGTACTGTAAACGGATCGCAAAACGTAAATACGGTCATTTATAATTTAATTATTATTTCAACAGTATTAGGCAAATCAGGTAACATCTGTAACATTCCTATAATATTACAAATCTTCTTTATTTACTTCGTTTTTCACGTCTCCAGCACGAAAAGTAGAGGTGAAAAGTGGTATGTTTCACACGAGAGCAAATTTTTTATATGTCTCGTGCATTTAAACCACTCACTGTGCTCAGTAGTCTATATAAGAATCATTCATTCATTCTAGATTCATTTTAGATTTAAAGTTGTTGAGCAAATAACATTTTTTTTGTATCTCTCCAAATATGTCATTTGATATCATAGAGAAAGACAAACCATATTATAATAATTAAACAGTTATTCAATGCCCTGGTCTTTGATTTAACAAATAGTATACCTATGAGTTTGTAAGTTGTGTGATGCTAATCTTTTAGGCGGGTCGCTTAAACTTTATTTCTTGTTTCGAAATTGTGATTATATTATTAACTAGTAGGTACCTACATAATACGTATTCAGATCAGGTCTTCAGTAATCGTATCTCTGTCCTAAATCCACCCTTTATTGTTCCACTCAGTTTGTTCCATTTAAATTTTGAGTTTCATCTATTAGGCAAATTAATTTAATTCTTAGAAAGTTTAAGAAGGTTTAAACGCAAAATTCAATTAAAGATATTGAATAAGTTGAGATTGTTGTTAAACTATTTATGTTTTTATATAAGCAGCTTAAAAAGGTCTAGCAATGACGTAGATATATGTATGAAAGGTTGAATGGATGTAGATGAAGCAATAGGTATATATATGAATTCAAGAATCCAATAAAATGTGGTCCATCCAGTCGCTGTCTCTGGATTTTATCAACAAGAATATTTTCTCATATTTATTTTTCTTCTTTGAGAAAATTACCTAAATAATAAATTCTTGCCAAGCAATGGTACTTTAATGAAATCAAATACCAACTTAAACTACATTTATCACAGAACCCAACCTTAAATTTCAAATTCCTAAAGATATCCTAAAGTCATTAGAAATATATTATTCAATAAGGGTCTTCCCTTAGTGACCCTTGCACAACTCTTGGACAACCATTTAAATTGTATTGCCAGACCAACTCGTGGTCATTACCGAAGACCTATTGCGATTCACACAATGTGGTGACATCAGTTTTAGTGATTGTACGTAATATGTTACCAAATAAAGTAGGTATAGGTAATATCCAATGGTAATATCATATCATATTTTCGAAGTAAATGTATAATATAGATGAAACGAGAGATGTGGGTTGAAGGCCGCAAATAGCATAAATGGTAATTTCTAGTCGAAACCTTATTTTGGTATTTATCTATACGAATAATAAAGACGAAGAGTTTGTTTGTTTATACGCGCTAATCTTTTGAACAACCAGTCGGATTTGAAAAGTTATATTAGGCTATATAACATCACGCTATGACCCAAAGGAGCGGAGCAGTAAAGTCCCGCGTCTGTCTGTCTATCTGTGCCCTTTTCACGCAAAAACTACTGGGTGCAAAACCAAAGGGTGCAACCGGAAACTATTAAGGCTCCGCTATCCGTCCGTCCGTCGGTCACAGGCCTGTATCTTTTGGACCGTAATAGGTTGACACTTGAAATTTTTACAGAGTGTATATTACTATGGCCGCTATAGCAATAAATAATAAAAATAAAATAAAAGTAGGTCCCCATACAAGAAACGTGTTTGATTCGGCGTTTTTTGCTCGATGGCAATAATGGCAATACATACAAAGGTCTAACTAGTATAACTATAATGCCTACTCAAGTAAAATAATAAAAACCGGCCAAGTTTCAGTAAGACCCGCACTTATGATTTTTTGAAACATTCATGTAGAGTTGTAGACTATGGCCTTTATTCATAAACGTTTATTAGCAACGTTTTTGTTAAAATATGTTTTGTCACTCTCTAACAAATCTGTCTTTACTAATAATAGAAAGAAACAAAACACATTTTAACAAAAACGTTGCTAATAAACGTTTATGAATAAAGGCATAAGTATGAACAATGTGAACATGGTTTAGTTTCGACTAGACCACTTCAAGAGCCGACCACTATCACGTAATTAAGTATCGTCCGAATTGCTTACCGGACCGTAAAGGGTTAAATTCTGTCCACCATTCGGAAAATATCAATGCAATTTGAACCAAATGGCTATACGCAGAAGGTTCAAAGATCTAAGATAAGATTTAGAAGGCTATTCGGAACAATTGGAGCAATGATATAAATTACTAGTTTTCTTTGCAAACCCTACAAATTACAGGAAAGCACCCAGTTTCAGTAATATTTTAGTGAAAGTTTAGTTTTATAGCTTTTGAGAGATGTAATGACCAGGACAAAAGGTGTGGTTGTCATAAATTTTATATAAGTATCGTTAGCTAGGTACTTACCCTTCTTAGCTGATTCAATAAATCATTGGAATATTACAATTAAATTTTAAATTTCGTATTTGTCCACAGAACCATCATTATGAGATAACTTACGCATTTGAAATGTCATTTAAAAAGGGGTCATCATCGATGGGGTCATACTAAAATAAAATTGGCCAAGTTGCGAGTACGACTCCGCTACCATTTTTTCTGTGTACCAATTCTGTGTACTTGTCTTTGCCCGGCCCAGCAAATTTGCCCGCACATTGTTGGGCCGGACATTCTCGGACCGGGCATTCTTTGGCTGGTCCTGTAGCGACATAAATGTTTTTGGCCTTTCGGTCGACACGAAAGATGTCACGTCAAATATTATATGCTCACCCCCCGATAACGGTTTCCGTTTATTCATCGGAGATGTTCGAAACACCATAAAGAAATATTTTCTTTACGTTCTTACAGATGGGTATCATAATTTATAACGTTTCAATGTGTTTTCATGAAAACCTCGTCGTCATTAATTTATTTAAAATAAAACATTAATTAAAACATTAATTTAAAGTAAACAAAGTTTATTAAAGATAATATCCCCTCGACTGATCATCTCTTCTGGTGACAAGAGGGCTAGCCAGTGAATCAGAATCGCGTTTGAGCGGGGAAATGCAGCCAGTATTATTGCCAATATTCCACGCGGACCTGGTTTATTTAGTTATTTTTAATGTTTAGATTTAAGGTTTTTATATTGTTGTGTATATTTGATAAATTAATGATTAAATTCTTAAAATACCAAAAAATAATAATATTTTCTTTACATACTTACGGATGGGTATCATAATTTACAAAGTTTCAATGTGTTTTCATAAAAACCTCGTCGTCTTTCAGATATTACATGAAAAAACTAAATTCTATATTTCCTGATAATTGCTGTAATCTTTAAACTCTTATAAAAGCGCCTGTTACAAAAATTTGACTCGTGTCAGAGCACAAAAGGACCAAAATTGCTCCTACATAACCCTTACACCCACGTTGTTATGTAAATGAAAACAAACAAGCTAAGCTCTTTGCTAACGCAGATTTACATAGCTTAGAAAGTAAGTAAAAATTTCCAACTTATCTCTGAAAATCCCCAGAACATATCCGTAACGTTATCAGATGCCAGCTCGTGCTACAATAGGTTATTTGCTCAGAACAGATAATAAACTAAAAACCGGCCAAGTGTTCTAAATAAGATTCCGTACCAAATACACTGTAGACAGACAGAGATTTTTTCAGTGTCAGCTTATTTCAGGCACCTCAAAATTAAGTTTTTTATTATATAAAATAATTTCCATTTTAAGGACCAAGGGTTCGCAAAAATTATGGAGTGCTACGACATGATGAAATGATACGGTTTCGTTTTTACCATTTGGCACTAGATACTTGCTACAAGTTGCTACTATTTCTGTTCTTCCCATAGAGTAGGTACTAAGCCTATGGAGGGGGCCATAGACGGGCTTCCCCTTTCGCCAATTTTTCCCCCTTTGACCAGTTAAACTGACCAGGTTAATATAGTTACCTTAATAAGTTACCTTAGATTTCGTTGGTATCGTTTTGTGTCGCGAGACAGAGCTCTAGGAAAATATGTAATTGTGATGTTTTAAATGGGAAAGGCGATCTAGGACGTCAAACTTGCAGAAACATAGTGTTTCCAATCATTAATTATAAATTATTATGTTTGTATTTTATCATATAACGCAAAATCCGTTGCGACAATAAAACGACAGAAAAATACAGTGGTACAGGGGCTAGTACTAGACGTTTACCTCCCCCCGCCAAAAGTGGCAGAAAAAATTGTTCGGGGATTTACACGCTTCACGTCTCCTTTGGTATATACCTACTCAAAGGTTCTGCCACATAACTGTATAGTAATTATCATTTTGACAAACTTTCTTCCTACGAGACTAAGACTAATAGAAAATCACTTCTTGCCCGTGGTACAGTTGGCTAGTTCAGTTGACCAGACAGCGGGTAAAAATTTTTTTCCTTGGTACTGTTGACTGGACTACAAAAAAACATATTTTCCTTGGTACAGTGGACCGGACTACGGATTACTTTTATATTATCAGTAATGTCTAGACGATATATAGAATTTAGTTTTTTCATGTAATATCTGAAAGACGACAAGGTTTTCATGAAAACACATTGAAACTTTGTAAATTATGATACCCATCAGTAAGTACGTAGATTTTTAAACTAATCCAAAGTGTTATTATCTGTTCTGAGGTAATTTGACTAGCAAACAGGATCAATGGCGATTATCCAGCCGGGCGTCACTTGTAGTTACGTCTTACATTATTCATGAACCACTTCCGTCCTCTGTCCTCTGTCACAGGAGACGTGCACTTTGTTGGAAACCTGGAGGTATTCAAACTAGATAACTTCTAATTACAATAGAAATAAAATTCGATAGCTAAATGAAAAAGCAAGATGTTACGTACTTATTTTTTATTGTGACCATTTTTTTACCGTCAAAACTTAGTAACATATAAGATACAAAATTTAAAAGTAAACTAAATCAATATAAATGGCCATTCATAAGTGCAGTCGTGCACTTACTTATTTCTATTGTAATTAGAAGTTTTCTAGTTTGAGCTTCGTACATTAAACATATACACTCTTATTAATAAACTAGAAGTAGCGACGTAGTAACTAAACTGTGTTTCGTCTCCGTCTATCATAATGAATTGCAGATTTGTTAGACGGAGACGAAATACAGTTTAGTTACTACGTCGCTACTTCGAGTTTATTAATAAGAGTGATAAAGTTCAAGTATCTGGATAAATGTGGACACCAGTGTCTCTAGCTAGGCACGCAGCAAAGTACAAATTTGTTTTGGAGCAAATATTCAGACAGACAAACATTCTTGAAAAATACATATATATATATATATATATATACACGAGTAGGTATCATATTTATATTTTCATGTCTGTTTTTAAGTTATTAAATACTAAATTACTTGAAAAAATCTATATACTTGTACTGCGGCTGGACCGATTTCACATTTTTTTATAGGGAATGAATTTGAAAAGTTGCCCGGAAGTTAGTTACAAATAAAAAAAACATTTAAATCGTTGTCTACTAGGAGTGCTGGCTGCATTACTTCGTTGGATAACAATCTTATCCTTTGGCCGAAATAAGAGCCAGCCCATTGGTCACGTGAGCGTTCTATTAGTATTTTACTAATTATACCAACTATGTGCTTCCTCCCAGGTCCCCACGCTCCTGCGTTTCCACTCCTCAAACTCTGTATTCATTCAGAAGAGATGTATATTTTAGACATTTGACATATACTTTAATTTCATTTAACTGTAATAGATTAATGAAAAATATCTACAGTGGCAGTCGCTACAAAATTATTTAAAATGTCTAGCATATTCCAAAGGCCACGACAACCTTCCTACAAACACTAATCATATAAATTGCTCCGTAAAAGCCCTTTACGGGACCACATTTGAGTGCAATTAGGCTGTTAAAATTTTATAAGGTTCAAGCTGTCTGATGCACGCACCAAAGCCTCCACGATGACGACGCATTATTAGAAAATACAACAGTGTAAACTATAGAGTCTCCTTTATAATATTATACTTCCAAAAAGGAAACAGGCATATCTATCATCACGCCGTTTATCCCAAGAGGGGTAGGCAGAGACAATCGAATGACATTTGTTACGATCCTGACATATCTCTTCCGCTTCTTATATATTCATCACACCTTTCATACATGCTCGGCGATTGTATATACTTTTAATATTTCCATCGATATATACCCACATTTTTTATATGTTCAATAAAAGTAGACTTTAAATTATAAAAAAGAAAAGGTTTATATGGGTGAAGTGAAAGGAAATGCTGGCAGAGGACCTAGGTGTACTTTTATTGAACATATAAAAAATGTGGGTATTGATCGATGGAAATATTAAAAGTACATACAATTGCCGATCATGATAAATATATAAGAAGCGGAAGAGTTATGTCAGGATCGTAACAAATGGTAAATATCATTATTGAAATTTGTTAGGGAACGGATCAATGTCATTTTATGCACGGAGATAATTAAAGATCCGAAAAGTGACGTAAGCTACTTTTCATCCCGGGCAAATTTATTAATGGAATTTTTAATGAACAATTTATGTAACCGTACGAAACATTGCCCATAATGCCCACATATGGCTAAAATACTGGAATGAAGTGAGAATTTTAAATGTTAACTTAAGAAGACATCTCCATGTATTTTCTAGTTTGCTGTCAGAACTTCAAATCGTCGGCGGGCCTTGTTGAAATCGTGTTTGTTTACTTTGAGGACCACGCTGTCATTGTCTTGTTGCTTCGATTTGAATCTTGTTCATGTGCATACAATGTATGGAACACCATCACCCACGCATTCCGGGAGAACTTGGTATAAAATATTCAATCAAGAAATCTATGGTAATATCGTAAACCGAGAAAAACTGGTTACAATCAATGCATGTATGTATACTCGTAGATACAATGAAAGAATTAAAGTTTGTTTGTTTGTAAGAACTAAAACTAAAGGACCGATTTGAAATAAATTTTCAGTTCGTTGTTGCTTTCAAAAGGGCGCAGAAAGCTGTACCTATTGTAAGTATTTTTATATAATATTACCGCCCCCGGCTTCGCCCGTGGATATATTCGAACAAAATAAAATATAGCCTATAGCTACCTATCTATCATCACGCCTTTTATCCCAAGAGGGGTAGGCAGAGACAATCGAATGCCATTTGCTACGATCCTGACATACCTCTTTCGCTTCTATATGCCTTCATGCCTTCGATCAATATATTTTTTATATATTCAATAAAAGTAGACCTAGGTCGTCCTCTGCCAGCACTTCCTTTCACTTCAGCAATATACCTTTTTAGTCAATCTTTCATCCTTCATTCTTTCAACGTGTCCAAACCAGCGTAAACTACTTTTCTTCATTTTAGTCACAACATCATCTTCCACTCCGCATTATTCTCTAATGTCATCGTTTTAGATGCGGTCAATACGTTTTATATCACACATTATAAAGCCAATAGCACTCAGGGATAATGTAGCTTCCTATTAGTAAAATATTTTTTAGAATTGGTTCAGTAGTTTGAGAGTTTACCCCCTACACACTTACACGAACGTAGTCCTCATTTGCTTATTGGTATTTTGAGTGCAGACTTAGTTATTTCAGTACCACACCCGATCATTTTCAGAATCCTTTTCAGTCTGTGCCGCCCAAATTCCTAAGCTCTGTTTGACTTTAATTTTAGTATTCACTTGGGAATATTTTAGTTATTCACTTTTAGATTTTCAGAAAAAACTAAAGCTTTGAACAATATTCCTTAGCCCGCATGGATTTGTGAATAAAAATAATATGAATAGGTAGGTATAAATAAATGATTAAGAAAATGATTAAGTCTGTCCCAAGTTTTAAATTGGTTAAGAAATAACATCGTTATTTAAATTTAACATTTGAGATGCCATATTTTTGGTGTACAAAATATCCAATCAATCAAACTCGAAACTCAAGTGTGAAAGATGCGAGACTTGCAACAAAGATAAGAAGTTTTATTTATGACGGGGTTTCTAGTGACGTGATGCGACCTTTATTTGTACGGTTATCGGTTCATCTCTCGACGCGGGGCCGATGTTTTTGATTAACGGCTTACAGTCAGTTAGTTACGTGTTAGTACAGACAAAAATAAAGAAATGGGCAAAATCGTTTTAAATTATCAGTATTAGGTCTATATAGTTAGACAGAATGCTAAAAACCAGAATATTAAAAATCTAAATCGGAAGTAACCCACCACAGACTCGGCCGATATCTCACTGAAAGTTTTCGGTCCGTCCGCCGGATGATGTTACTCACAATGGTCACAATATCTGTGTCCGTGTGTATGTATGTATGTGTATGTGTGTGGGACAGCAGACCGGGATCTGTCCGGCATTGAAATCGACTACAGACACGATGATTTTAAAACGGACAGAGGACCGTTCGTACAAGTATTGGATGAGTCTGTGATCGTTTTTGGTGGACCGGCCGGCGCCGCGCAATCTTTATAAATGTGTGGGCACCTTTAGGTACTTTTATCACAAAACTGTAAAAGAAAGTTGGAACGAATGTCCATATGTTTGTTTAAAAGATGTTGTCAAAAACTATGGGAGGAATTCCTCAAACCTTGCACTAACACTTCAAGGAATAAACTTTGTTCCAAATCCAAACCCTTATCATACTCCGCCCTAATGACAGCTTCCAACTTTCCATCATTGTCATTTGTAGATAATCCAGTAATCAAATATACACATAACAATATAAAAACCTTAAATCTAATCTAAACATTAAAAATAACTAAATAAACCAGTCCCCGTGGAATAGTGGCAAGAATACTGGCTGCGTTTCCCCGCTAAATAGCGATGCTGATTCGTTGAGCGAGGAAGGAGCCAGCCCTCTTGTCACCAGAAGAGATGATGAGTCGAGGGGATATATCTTTGTATCCAGTAATCATAAGTTGTAGGAACATCTCTAGTTTACACCCTAGGTCTATGAGAGTCATAGTAATACGATATTGACATATCAGCTTGTAGTAAATCTGTTACATCGACTGCGACAGAGTGATGACATGAGGGGCGATATATGACACGAAACACGAACATGTGGGGACGAACATCTAATTTTGAACAAATAATGTATAATCTTACAAATGGTGTTAAAAATTAAAAATAAACCCATTAAATAGTTTGTGAGTTATATATTAGTTTAGTTTCCTCTATTAAGTCTCAAGTGCATCGAGGTTTTAATATTTATTTTCTTCGAAAACTACAAATATCTGTAGCTTCGTTTTCTTCTTCCTATAAATTATTTCAGAACTCTTTAATTTTTTAACTTCGAGCTTCAGTTACTGAGAAAAACGGCCACGTTCACTGAAATCTCACCGCATATCTAAGATTTCTATTTAAACGGAACCCTATTTATAATGTCAGCTCAATAATTAACTATTTAATGAATTCATGCAATACAAAACAATACAAAAAAAAAACTTTAAATTAAAAATAACTAAATTAACCAGAATTTCTGACAGTATAATTCGGCTGAACAAGCGTTCAAAAAATCTAACCTGCCTAAAAATAACTTGACTGCCGAAGCCGTGGGCAACAGCTATTTGATTACACGCTAAGGTTCAAGTGATTTTCTCTAAAATAGTATATACAAATAGTAGCAACTGACATATTTGATAGTGAAATATTCGTAGCATGTGCTTTAAGAGCGTCTGTAATCTCCGCAATTAGAAACTCTTCAGCCGGAGGACTGCTGATTGTTGTAACAAGTTAACCTTAACCACAAACTATTATTTAAACCAATAACTTATAAATTGAACTTACAACGATTGCTATGTTAGTTAAATTTTCGGTTAAAATTTAAGAAAACACGTAGTGTATTTAAAATAAGGATGGAAGTAAAGTTTCCATACACGCAAAGTAGTGAATGCTATTTGCGTTTCGCGTCGCAGTAAATAACAGCGACACATTTGTCTTGCGCCGGCGCCGTTGTAGCCCTAACAAGAAAACAGCAATGTCAATGTGAACTATGGGGTGTTGTAAACTAGGCACATATAAGAATGAAATGTGAATCCTAATTTTGAAATTATTGTGGTTTACATTGTTTAAAATATGTATTGAACAAGACTAGGCATTGATTGATACAGTTTTTGATTTTTTTTTTCAGGGATAAAAGGTGGCCTATGTCATTCTCAGGCACTCCAACTATCTCTGCGCAAAAATAAAGAAAGAAATAAATATATATATTTATAATATTAGAGGATTACGATGCTATTATATAAAGCTAAAGAATTTGTTGTTTGTATGTATCCGATATGTCTTAACCGACTTAAAAATAAGGAGGAGGTTCTCAATTCTTTTGTATTTTTTTAAATGTTTGTTACCTCAGAACTCCGTATTTTTCGGAAATCTACCCCTAAGGGGGTGAAATTGGATGTAGACGTTGTACATATTCCTAATACAACGCGTACGAAGTCGCGGGAAACTGTTAGTAGGCTATTATTACATCACGCTTTTTTTAGTATAAAGTTAGTAGAAAATTATAGAAAAAGGTACAACTCTACAGTCTCAAAGTGCAGCGACAGGCTTGCCACCTATTCTGTTTAATATTGACCACTGTGTTTAGGTATGTAATTAAATAAAATTAAAATGTACACCATGTATAAAGTAAACGTTTTATATACGGCTTAATTCGTTGAATGCAAAAAGTTGATTTAAATGTGTCATACTGTGAATGGAAGTGTACTTGTTCAGTTGTCGCCTGCGAACATTGTCACTGTCACAAAGATCTATAGCCCTAATTTCTGCGCACACGCAGAATATTTCAATCATGACACTTTTATTTACTAGATTTATACCACGCTGGTAATGTCTGCGGTACTTTTTATCCTCTTTCATCTTTGAATATTAAGACAGGAGATGTGATGCGGTAAATCACCGAACAATTTTTTCTGCCACTTTTGGCGGGAGATGAGGTAGACGCTATATTTTTCTGTCGTTTAATTGTCGCAACGGCTTAGTATGCTAAAATACAAAACATAACAATTATATATAATTATTGGAAACACTTTGTTCCCGCAAATTAGACGTCCTAGATCGCCTTTCCCATTTAAAACATCACAATTAACTATTTTTCTAGAGCTCTGTCGTTTTCTGAGAGGTTGGTACTGTCAGCCAACAGTGTGTGCGTATGTCACGAGAAAGAGAAAGGGAAATAGAGTAAGAGAACGCATCAGCTGTGCGCTTAACCTACGGTGTTGTGTATAAAGTGTATAAAGTGATTATTACCAAGGTAAGATGTCAGATGTTACACATCATATGCGACTACTGTAAGTCTCGCTCGTTTTTTATTTTAACTAGCTTTCCTATTATGGTTCCCATAGAAAAAAAGCACTTTGAGTTTTTCCCGAATTTTCCAATTTACCTACCCGGCAACTTTAACAAAGTTATTTCCCTTAAAAACCTTATTCAGACTCAGGGCCGGATTTACCCTTAGTGCCGCCCTGGGGCACCGTGAAAAATTCCTTAAATCCTACATAAAAATTTTTAAATAAATAAAATAAATCATTTATTCTTTTTATTATAAATGGGATAAATGAAAAAAAAAATTCTTCGATTGTTGCTGCCCTTGGAAATTTGCCGCTCTGGGCAGTGGCCTCTGTGGCCCCTAGTGTAAATCCCGGCCTGCAAACTATTACGAACATTTAAGATAATTACGAAAATTATCCAAATAACTGTCCAGCCTCAAGTGATGCTCTTACCAACGAATAACATTTAATAAAACAAATCAAACGAAATTTACCATAGAGCAGATCAGCAGACGATTTATAATAATAATGTAATATTTTATCGAATGGCCATCTATTGGGAGCTAGATCTGAGACCCCCGTAACTTGAAATTAATTAAGGTAAGGAGGAATAAAATCATTACGAGAAAATCTCAATCCTCACCGGAACCAAAAAAGCTCATTTTATCGACCGTAAAAAATCGAATAGCAATATACATCTAACAAAATTATATCTATACTAATTTTGTAAGTTTGGATGTAGGGGGTAATTTCTGAAACTACTGATCCGATTCTGAAAGTATTTCACTAATAGGAAGCTACATTATGCCTATTGTATTTTGTTCGAATATTTGTATCCACGGGCGAAGTTAGTATGACATTATATAAATAGCTACAAAATGTAAAGTAGAATATTATTTATTTAGTTTCCAATTACAGTGTCTTGTACAGTATACTATAACAATTCATAAAATTACATTCAGTTAACGTCGTGTTTCGAACCTCACCTCCCGCTGGGAATGCAAATACTTGATTTACAAGCTCGCCTATAGAAACCGAATCGCAATTAACCGCTTTGATAGAGTTCATACTACTTTAAGATAGTTTCTTTGTTTAGGTATTGAATGCAAGTATGCAGTGCACCCTTAAAAGTAAAGTTTTATTTATTATGAGTGTGAGATATCAGCTAATGAGAGCTCTGAGTGAGGGGCTAGCACAAAATATTTCTTCATGATAATATACCGTCTTCACTGTCGAACTTACATTTTTACTAATAATAATCTGTACTATAAGTATATAAATAGATAATTAAAAACTATTTACAAATAAAAAACCCTGTCAAGATTGCTGTTCTATTGTCCCCAAACACTAACACTAGCTGCAAAAGTATCGGGGTATCTAGAACAACATATCAGCTTGGCTTTGAGATCAAAGGCAAAAATCGCTCAACACGCCTTTCAATAATGTAAAATCCCGCTTTGGTCTCATAGTTATTCAACTAAAAAAAATTTATGGAGTGAAATCTTATCGCAGTATAGTGCGTGCGTGTCAAAAATAATCATAACAAACTTGTAACAGTTGTTTATTTTGTGGTAGTTCTTATCGGTCATTTAATTAAAAACTTTGTCAATTTATATTGAAACTTTCTGTAACAACTTCCACAAATATACATGGGTACCTCTACCTATAAGAAAGATAACTCTAATCTTAATTAAGCGATGAAATGTTTAATTTCTAATCAAAATACAAATTATATCAGAAAGGATGGAGCACCACAATTTGCCCAGAAAATTGTAAAATTCCGGAAAAACTGAAAGTTCTTTTTTCTATGGGATTTTTGTATGAACTCAAGAGCACAAATGTTAACATGGGCTCCACAGGCGAAGCAAAGCGGAAACTAGTTCAAAATAAATGAAAATTAATGATATTCGTTGATAAGCGCGTCACTTGAGAACGGCTGGACCGAATTGTCAATTTTTTTTAATTGTTCATTTGAATAAGGTTTTTAGGAAAAAAAAAATAGAAAAGTTGCCCGGAAAGTTGGAAAATTCGGGAAAAAAGTAAGCGAAAAACTGGCTTGAAATAAAAACTAAGAGACTAACTCTACTAAGAGGCTTTCAATCACAAAATCCTCAACAGTTCTTCTTGGGTAGAGTCAAAAAATATTATTGATTAACTGTTCTTGATATCTATAAGGCACCGTGATGAAATCAATGAACGCCTCTTATACAGGGTCCCGGTCGAAACAGAAAATGTTTCACAATAATATTGATTAGGGATTTAATTAAATATGCGGCATCACGTGCTACAAACGGTAGGCCAATGGTCGCACCCTTATTATTGTCAAAGTAATGTTATTCTGGCTCTACGACATTATTGCTATTGCCCCACACGATATTGGACATTAAAAGTTGTAAAGTGCATTCACGTAATTATTGTGCATGGGTAAATAATTCAATATAAATATCTAAGGTGAAATAGCCGTTTTTTTTTCAATTGGTTTTATTGAATAGGAAATATGGGTGGAAAAACAAAAGGATTATTTTGCCCATGTTTTCTCTTTAATAATCTTAAACATAATCATAAACTCTTAAATTTTATTTAAGCGCTGTTATACCATTACCCTTCAATTACATATATACATCGAGCTTTTTTGTAGCTTTTAATATAACAATTATTTTATTATTTTTGACCAATTAAAAAATCATAAAATAGTTATTATTATAAATTACAGTGACACAGGTGAAATTATTAAAGTGACATTTACAGAGAAAATGGTAATAGTTTATCCCCATACAAATTATGGATGTAGGACTCTTAAAATGTCTGTCAAAAGGAGATTGCATGAAAAGCTTTATTTAAAAGATTTCTAAAAATCCATTGTAACATGCAATAAACACAGTCGTTTTGCCCGGTTTTTAGTACTCTGAACGCGAAATAATATATAAAATACAAAGATTGCCCACACCTAATTATTCTGATCAAAAAGTATTAAATTGTGGAGATTTTTTACGTAAAAGCATTTAAGAAATATGATCAAAGTAGTCTAAAATTTATACTAGTCTGATGATGATAATAACCGAAAAAGATTAGATGAACTATTTTTAGCTTTTTACCTACAAAATCGCATATTAATTGAGCGTATAGCCTTTAGTTCAAGGTTAAAACTCATTATCAGCTATCGATACAAGGTTGTTTTAGTGAGGGGCGCTATAACGACCATACACTCGTTTGAGGGACTCAACCCTGATTGAGATGTCTCTGAGTCATGAGGTCAAACCACCCCCTTATAGCCCTGTCTAGTTATTTTCATACTTGAATACGTGACGGCGCATTTCTAATTTGCTACCGTATACTTTTATGGGAGTCCAGGAACTGATAATGAGGGTCAATAAAGTATGAATGGAATTGGGGTTGGAAATAATGCTTCTAGTTTTATTGGAGAAAAAGGTACGATTTGCTGAAGTTATTTAACAGCTTTATTTTGGTATACATATTTACACTGTGAGCATTTTTTAAATAATATTATAAATGCAAAAGCGTGTTTGTATGTGTAGCGTTCTTTCACGTCAAAACATAGCAACGGACTGACGTGATATTTTGCACAGGGATAGTTGGAGGGGCCTGAGAGGCTATCTTTTATCGCGGAAGTCCTTCGAGATAAATTCTTATGACACATTATAGAGAAGAAGGTTCTCAATTCGGACCGCGGCGGTTTAAAAAAATGTATGTAATATGAACATCGATTACTCCGCCAGATGTAAACCGATTTTGATGATTTATTTTTTATTCGACAGATAATTCTTTTGTCACAATTTTTCTCATAAAATTGGTTCAATGGTTTTTCAGGAATTTTGAAAAACTGACTTTATAAGTCAATTTTAAGCAGCGCAGGGTGCACATGGTTCAAATCACATACACAGCGGTATTTTTATTATTTTTCCTGCATTTTTTTTATTTACGTTATTATTTGTCTCTAAGGGCAGCAAAATCACTTAAATGAGAAAAATAACCCTTTTAAAAATAAGTGTACCAACTTAAAAAAATTGTGCAATGAAAAGTAAGATAAACGGTTGGTGCCAAATAAAAAACAACTTAGTTCCCAATTTCACTGTAGGTACCTACGATAATCAGTACAATAGGTAATTTTGTATCCTAATTGGCACTAACCGTCTTTAATATCTACGACGAAATATTAATTATTTCTTACTTTTCAGTGCACAATTTTTAAAGTCGTTACACTTTTTTTTAAAGGTTTATCTAATGTATTTTAGTGAGTAAGATATTTCCCAGATCAAGATCAAGTTATTTTCTTAGTCTTAACCGACCTTTCCATCACATTTTTCAACAATAACTGAGTACCAACTGCAATTAACAAGCAAACAAATTTATTTCGAGTAAATATTTCTGTTTATTTACTTATCCACTTAATAAGATTACGCGTCGAGGAAAAATATTATGATCTCAGTTTTACGGACGCCTCGGCGTCGGAAATTTTAATTCAAGTGAAATTCAGAAAGTTGAAAAATCTCATCTCCCCTAGTTAATTTTGGCCTTTTATTTCGCCGACTTCCTAACACAGTCGGAAAGTTAATTTTTCTTTTCGTTTTGATAACAAAAATTGAGAAATATATTTTAATTTTATGTACTTACTATTTGATCCCGGCCAAATGAATTTTTATAATTAAAAACATTACATAAACCGACAAACCAAATATTTAGATTTGTATATAAGTAGGTGTATATTATATATATTTAAATAAGTTCTGTTATAAGAAGTTTAGGCGTATCGTACTTACTAAGTCATTATTAAAATTGTTTCAATATTGTGTACCTACCATATGTTTCAATAGGTATACGAGATAATATACGACTGTAATATCCAGAACTATATCCGAGTCATTCGTAAAAACCAATATCATCCCAAACAATTCACTGCAATGGCTGCTTTTCAATATCTTTTTGTGATCAGTGACAATCTCGATAGAGAACTTCATTGATTAAAACTCTGTGTGAATTAGACACGAGCTTCAGCATTAGTGATCTGAATCCGGAGTAGTGTCCTTAGATTTATTTGAAACTTTACTAAAATTAAAATTTAAAATATTAAAATTACATATTACTAAATACTACAAATATTATGTTTTAGAAATGTAAATTAACAGAAACATAATATTATAGATTCTAAAGAAGATCTGTTCAATATTATCTATGTTTGTATTGAACTGGATAGATTAGTGAAACTTAGAACTAGGTAGCTTATAATTTGGCACCAACCATCTTCAAATTCAACTACGAAATATTTAATTATTTCTCCCTTTTCAGTGAAATATTTTTGAAGTCATTACAATCGGCATACATTTGACTGACTGCCTAAAAAAAATCCGTTTTTTCAATGTTTCTGAAAAACTACTTACCAATTTTCACCAAAACAAAATGGAACCAATCCGAAAGAATTCTCTGCCGATTGAAAAAAATCAATCAAAATCGGTTCATAACGGAGGCGGAATCGCGTCAAAAAAAATACAGTCGATTTCTGAATAGAGGTTTTTTAAGTATGTTAATATTATTGCTCCTTTGAAATCTCTATACGTATTTATTTTTTAATAATAAATACTAATATTTTAAATACATGCCTACTATGGCCTGAGTCCATGATTCCAGATCTCATTCCATGATTTGGATCATACAAAAGATCTACCCTTTAACCTTATTTGTCGACTAGTTCAATCTTCACCGTTAAATTCTATAGTGCTTCGCCGCTAGGCTCCATTACTACTTTGTTCCCTGCAGAATGAACTTTTAGCACTCTCAAGGGATAAAGAGAAAATTACAAAACGTTTAAAATAGTTTGACTTTTTAACCGACTTCCAAAAAAAGAAGGAGAAGGTTCTCAATTCGGACCGTATTTTTTTTTTTATGTATGTATGTACATCGATAACTCCGCCAATTGTGAACCGATTTTGATGGTTTCTTTTTTAATCGTCAGATAATTCTTCCGGATTGGTCCCATTTTTATCTCATAAAAATTGGTTCATTAGTTTTTCAGAAATTTTGAAAAAACTGACTTTATAAGTACATTTTTCTTGATATCTCGATAAAATATGTACCGATTTTGACAACTTATTTTTTCCAAGACATAATAATTTCTCGACATTATCTCACAGACATATGACGAAAATAGGTTCAGTAGTTTTTCAGAAATTCAGTAATTAATTTCTGTTTACGGCTGAAAATTATGTATCAGAAAAAGCTTAGCAACGGTTGCTATTGACACGAAGTTGTAAATTTTCGTGACGATGGTCTAGCGGTTAAATGTAATGGGGTGCATAGGATGCACAAGCACATTACATGGTTCGAATCACATCCACAGGGGTATTTTTTTTAATTTTCCATCAATATTTTTTTAGTTGCGTTATTATTTGTCTCTCAAGGCAGCAAAATCACTTAAAAGGGTAAAATAAACCTTTAAAAAAAAAGTGCACGGACTTCAAAAATTTGCACTGAAAAGTAAGAAATAATAAATATTTCGTCGTAGAATTTGAAGACGGTTGGTGCCAAATTAGAAACAACTTAGTTCCCAAATTCACTAATCTAGACAATTCATTAGGAACCTACGATCATCAGTACGTACAAACTTAGATAATTGTCTTCTTAGATATTTACTTAGTTTTGTATCCTAATTTGGCACCAACCGTCTTCAAATTCTACGACGAAATATTTATTATTTCTTACTTTTCAGTGCAAATTTTTGAAGTCGGTGCACTTTTTTTTAAAAGGTTTATTCTCTATTTGATTATTGAAATACTTTTCTCTATAAAAATGTCTTTTACTTATACTCGAAAAGTCATGCCATGAATATAATTGGCATTGTCAGGCATTGCTCATAAAAACCAATATCTATCTATCATCAAGCTTTTTATTCTAAGAGGGGTAGTCAGAGACAATCGAATGCTATTTGTTACGATTCTGACATAGGTATTTCTTTCGCTTCTTTTATATTCATCATATCTTTCATACATGCTCGGCGATTGTGTGTACCTACTTTTAATATTTAAATAGATCAATACAATGTTCAATAAAAGTACACCTAAGTCGTCCTCTGCCGGTATTTCCTTTCACTTCAGCAGACTTCAGCCATATAAACCTTTTTAGTCAATCTTTCATTCTTTCAAAGTGTCTACGAAAACTACTTTTATTCTTTTAGTCACAACATCATTTTGCATGCGGTCAATACGCTTTATATCACACATAAGACAGCATTTCCATATTTCTCCATATTTTTTTGTCGGCGCCATTTTGAAGATTATTTTTCCCTCTAATGACGAAAAATGAACACATAAATCAAAATTAAATGTTTCTTTTAAAATTAGACTAATTTATTTATTTTGTAATAGAAGCCATCTGTTGGAGATCAGTTAAACTAACGGTGCAAAGTATTCGCACGGGTCATCTAATTTAACTAGACTTTTAGTATTTGGGATCAAAGTTTGCTTTCAAAACTCATTTCTTGCTGGCTATATAAAAACGATAAAAACTATACGAAATATTTTAAACGTCTTAAATATTTAATCCCCTACTGTGTAATATTTGCAATTACCACCCCTCACACTAGGCTCATTGCTAAAGGGCACAATATTTTAAACTTTACGAAGCTGAACTACATTTATTATTCGCAGATCCCATCACCCTAGAAGCAAATGCAATTCTCTGTGTCATGTCAAGTTTTTTGTGAAGAATTGTTACAGAGGTCCCCTGCTGTGCGACGAACGCGTTGACCCTCGCGTATCTTGATAACTTCATTTCCAATGTTCATCTTCTACATAGTGATGTACTGTTGGATGGTGTTATGCAATCTTATTATGGCCTTTGGAAAAGACAGGATTGGACAAATCAGGAGAAAAAAAAAGAAAAACAAAGGTGAATACATGTGTGAATGAGCATATTATATAATATTGTATCTAATGTATGATGCCAGGAACGCATGGCTGCAACTGCATGCTTGCAATCGTTACAGCTCAGATTAATTTGGATAACTGAACTCAGTAAACCGCGCGGCTTATTTTGTCGATATCCCTTTAAAAACTTGTTAGAGCGATACACTGCAAAATGAATCTATAAAATAACCAAGGATAATATAAGATAGGCCAAGATTCACGTACCACAAACATGAGAAAGAACGATTTCACAAAATATACAAAACGGACATAAGCTCTTTCAGTAGTATACAGAAACCATTAGAAATAACAAGTTGTAGTTAATGTTTTCATAAAGTATGTAAAATTATCTATAGGATAAATACGATAAAATGGTACATTAGTAAATACTTATATTAAGAGAACTCGACTCGCAAAATCAGTTGAAAATACGCGTGAAATTGATGACTTTCAGAGCTTCATAAAACTTCAAAAAAAATCAAAAAAACTTTAAATTTTTTTTTAATTCATACTGTGTCAAATATATTTATCTTTCGAAAGCTATATAAAATTTGAAACTAAGACATATAGTTATCGCGTAATTTAAGAAGTCTTGAAGCATGTAATTTGTATAGGACAAAAGTTTACTTAAAAATATGATTTGAACTAATACTGTACTAAGTAAATTATTTTTGACATTTTAATTATAATTATTGTATTTTGGACCGTCACTTTATGACACATTTTATAATTTTTTTTTTACTTCTTTCTTTTTATTGCAGACCTAATTTAATTTATTTATTTGTTAATTATAAGCATCCATGGGCATAACAACAATTAAATTATATAAATTGATTTTAATTGACTAATCACTAATGTACTTAGATTGTAATTGTATATTCTTTATTGAATTTCTGACATGTACCTATATTAATTTTATTTGACATTTGATTTGTATTTATTGTATTTTAAATTGCTGTAAAAATGTATTTTCTTTAATTAGGTTTGTAGAGAGAAGTGTATAAAATTGACGATTTCAAGTGTATCTTGTATACCTAAGAAATAAATGATCTTTGAATTGAATTGAATTGAATTGAGTTATGAGGGAAGTGAATATTAACTATTATAGTTATGAAAAATATCTGTAATAGTGAGCTACAGACTTTTTTTCAGTGAATGTCAATATTGTTTCGAATCCGTCGACGACGCGAAGTGTACAAACCGAGTCTAACAATTTTTTTATGTTTGTGTGTTTATGTATTTGTTTTTGAATCAACAACGAATTTAGATAAAACTTGGAAGATAAATAAATGTCCTGAAAAGCTAATAATTTTATGAAAACTGAAATCTAAAATCTTAATTCTATCATGATCGATATTGCATAACACATACCACAGTATGCACAAATGCAGGTCGTATCAGATGCATTCAACTCCCCGGGGTCTAATTTTTCTAACCCCGTCTAACGTTGAATATTTACTTAGGAGCTTCACCGTTGTAAATGGTATTGGTGTGACAATATCAAGCAAGTGTGATATTTGACTTTGTATACACAAAATTCATGGTTGTTTTACAGCTCCCGGAATATAATTACCGGTCCCAGCTATGCGAGCATAACGGGCCTAGAGAAAGTCTTCTCTGCATAGACAGCATCTCTATTAGAAAGAGATAATTATATGTCCCATAAAAACAAAACAAGACAAAAAGTAGCGTCACGGAAACCTGTCCTTTTTTCCTGCTTTGTTTCTATGGGGGACTTTATTCCTTTCTCTTTCTAACAAGTTGGTTTTGTCTAGACCCGGTAGACATCTAGGTAAAAATGTCACGCTAGCCCAGAGCAGGGGGGGGGGGGTAACGCCAGAAGACAAGTACCTATAGCTAAGAGTAAACTTACAATGAAGTATGTTGCGGGCGTGGCCAGAAACATTGATATGCATCTACCTACATATTATACATAAATGCAGTCAATAGCTGTATGTGCTCTCTGAAACACAAGAAGTTGATTAGCACACTTAGTGTAGCTACTTCGAGAGAGATTCTCCTTTTTCAAAGTCCAATGGTCTTAGGTTTCAAATATTTTTTTCATACAAATTGGCTTTTTTCTGAAAACTACAGCTCTATACATATATTTACACATTTGGTTTCCTCACATGTAATATGTAGGTACGTAACTATCTCGGTGTTAATCTCGCAGCTAGATGTAGTGGCAAAACCGACCCCCAAAGACAAAGAATGCGTAACTCAACACTACTTTTACACCCTCGTTTCATATCCTCCAATAGAAGTTCATAAATTATTCATTTAAACTTCTTGTTACATAATATTTGAAACCGGGATATTATTGTCATCAGTTGTAGTGAAAATTAAGATTACTATACCATTTTTTGGGGTTCAAAATGTTAGGGGACAGAACAACATATTTCAAGTGCAGGATTAAAACGTCTACGTAAGTGCGAATACGTAGTTTTTGGTACTGACAGTTGATCGCCTTTAATCTACTGCTTTTAAATTTAGGGTATATTTTATGGCTTCTACTTGGTAAAATCCCCTGCCAGTACGGATTATGCATATTTTAATATTCGAAATGTGTGCGTCAATTTAGATTAATTAAATCACACCCAGTGCCTCAATTAAATATTAAATTGCGTTTCTAATTAATAAAACAGTACAATGCATAATTTTTTTTTCTTGCTTCATTTTATGCAGTCACTGGTGTTTCTGGCCACACCTCAAGGTTCAAAGGCCGAGAAGGTGTTTGTTTTTTTTTGTTTGCATTTTATATTTGTAAGTATATGACCGTTTTTACAGATGTTATTTTTTGTTTCATTCAAAATTCGACTCGAAGGTCAAAAACGACTGGTCCGGACCAATGACCACCAATTTCCCGGCAAATCCGCCTGACTGAGCATTTGAGATTTGATCGGCATTCTAGTGTTGGACATTCTCGGGCCGGGCATTCGATTGAGCCCACTGATTGCGCTAATCTGCTTTTTCCATGTTGCAGTAATTGCAATTTGAACCACTACCCTGGTTACAATTTTTTTTATAAATGTGTCATCTTTGACTAAGTAAATTTTATAAATTATAGGTACCCCCTCCTATCAAGTTAATGTACGATTAATTATCTAGTTAAACAACAATTTTGTTGAACAATTTAACGGCACGTGTCATTCTATAGAGACAATTATCAACAATTTACGGATTGTTAACTATAACGAAGTGGACAGACTCGATGAGTTAGTGACGTTGTAAATTATCGTTAATCATCTTATCTGTCGATCAATATTATATTTAAACTAATTCAAAAACCACTGGATTAGACTTCATTGACGATTTATTAAGATGCGAAATGTGATATGATAAGATTTCGTTTTCTAAATACTTACTTAAATTACATTTAATCCTGAAAGTCTGTATGTATGGTAGTATAATGATATTTCTTAGACCCATGGCTAACTGGACGCATTTTTTGGATGAAATAATTTAAGAGACAATAAAATCCAATAACGTTTGGACACGTTGTAAGAATGAAGCATGAAATATTGACTAAAAAGGTTGAAGTGGAGGGAAATGCTGGCAGAGGACGACCTAGGTGTAGTTTTATGTATGTATATACGAGCATGTATGAAAGATATGATGAATATAAAAGAAGCGAAAGAGGTATGTCAGGATCGTAACAAATAGCATTCGATTGAGATAAATACGTGATGATAGATAGATAGAAAGATAGTAAGATAAAATCCAATAAAACTTTTAGCACTTTTCGAAAATGTTGTATGTAAAACATAGTACAGCTAAATAAGGGCACCGTATTTGCCATTTGACTACATAACCTTAGAATACTATAATAAAGAGTACAGTATATAATGTTTGAAAAATAAAATAAAATATTTTGGTATCTTATCCAGAACATTGTTATCCGTGTCTATTGTAGTGGACTATACATCAACATAACGCCTTAACTACATTATTCTTTATCTCGTTCTCTCGTATAACAATTTTTAAGTATAGAAAGAGATACAACGAGTCCATGAAATTACCATGACCAATTTGCTTCAAGTTATGGAGTAACTTTTCACACGGTTGTTAGGATTATTACAAAAGAGTAGGAAGCCTATATAAACGGAAGCATATCCGATCGGGATACATATATGCAAAATCTACCAACTCAGTTTTTAAAACGACCTCTAACGCTCATTTTCTGAAGGTCTAGCCAAAGAGTTAATCAGAGATTAACTGTCAAAACCATATATTTTCATGTACATGTCAACTTATGTTTACTAATCTTAGATTAACTCTTGATTATGTAATGTATGGTTTTGACTAGACTTTCAGAAATTGCGATTAAAAGTTTTAAGACAAAATCAGAGATCGCTTTCAAATCTCAGTTGGTGGATTTTGTTTATATGCGGTCGGGATACACAATGAAGTGTTATTTATGTCTCGTAAATTAATAAAATAGTTGTTATTCCTTCCTATTTGTATGTTTATAGTCTAAACTTGCTATTCAGTTCAGTCTCGAGGTTACTGCTGGTGTTTTGTTGGTAATAAAATTCACGCAGCGAACGCACCATTACGGTCTTTAAATTGTGGCGTGGTCAGAGACAATGGAAACTATGGAAACATTCAACGAGTTATATTAAACAAAGCATTTGAATTTGACTATAGACTGTGCTATAGGTTGTTTTAATCCATCATGATTTCCCTCATTTAGCCGATGGCAAGTTTGAAGCGACCTAACAACTGTCCAGTTATGGGGAATGAAACCTTTGTGGTTTGAGCAGCTTGTGGGTAAAATCACTCCAACTCCAACCCTAATAATGTCCGGGCAAATCTGTGTACTGTCTTTACCCGACCCAGCAATTTGGTCGGAATTTTAGTGTTGGACACTCTCGGGCCGGGCATTCCTAAGCTGGCCATCGATCCCGTCGTTTTTGGCCTGCGAATCAAAACGAAAGATGCCACTGACACGATCCCAACAGTAACAGTGTCCACTTTTTTCCAGTGCCATCGTAACAAGTCTGTGTTAGTTGTGTTACTTATTAAACAGACGTGCATCTGTTTTTTTTTAGAAGATTTGCGGATGCTGGCTCTCCGAACTACGATCACAACCCCAACATTTTCAAATCGGTAAAGCAATTTTGTAAAAACATCGCACACAAAATACGTCTTCCTTATTTAAATATTTACGAACTAAAAGGAAAATAAACATTAGATTGATCACCAAAAATAGTTTCCTGAATTTTAATATAAGTTTACACCGCGCCTTGTCGGGTCGGGAGCGGACACAGGAAATTGCTCGTTTTGTCGGAAACATTAGTTGAACGAAGACGTATTTACTGGACTATTTATTTTATAATATGACACTAAATTAGATTATTACTACTAATACTAATAAAGTGACTTGTTTGTTGCAATAAAGGGTTTGACCTAGTGCAACACCAAGGAGCTTATAATGTTTGATTTTTTTTATTTAAATAAAAATTTCTTATTATTATGGAATCCATTAATTTCTTTTTTCATTTTTCGGCATTGAATAATAATTTCTAATAAATTTATTTTTATAGGAAACTTATATTGCAAGGATTAATATTAAGATTATTAAGAAGATAATACTTGGAGATTTTATTTTCGAGCTCTAGTTTGAGTTGTTGTTTGAAGGGTGGTATACCTACCTATCTAACCATATAGTAGTCCAACTAGAAGAATTTGTTAGAAATAATAACATTTTTAATTAAATGAAGCACTTTTATTAAACCAAATTGATTTACAATATAATTAATTTAGAGAAAATTACAGAATTAAATATTAACGAATCTACGAATTTGGATTTACGAATGAAGGTCGAAAAAACCGGGAGCTAACTAAGATGTTAACAGGGGGTGGTTACGCCAGTTTTGGCATTGTTTAGAGTATTGCATATTAATTGTAAATATAAAAGGTTTCGTTAAGGGACAAGAGTTTTGGTACCCGTAACGGCCGCGTGCGAGTGCATTAATCACTCGTCAGTTGTCACAATACCGGCAAACGAATCGCATCGACAAGTGCTGTCGAATATAATATAATCCGCGCGAGTGCTCTGCAACTCAACATACACTTATGCCACTACACCAGAGAAGTCCATCAAGGGGCCCCTGAAGCATTACCATCTGTGATCTCAAGTTTCGTTAAGGGACAAGAGTTTTGGTACCCGTAACGGCCGCGTGCGAGTGCATTAATCACTCGTCAGTTGTCACAATACCGGCAAACGCATCGCATCGACAAGTGCTGTCGAATATAATATAATCCGCGCGAGTGCTCTGCAACTCAACATACACTTATGCCACTACACCAGAGAAGTCGATCAAGGGGCCCCTGAAGCATTACCATCTGTGATCTCAAGTAAGTACCATTTCTTCTTGCGTCTTGCAACGAAACCTAAGTAATTTCTTTTCTGTTTACCCCAATTTTAATTGAACCAGCTCACCGCGGTGTCGCCGCCCGCTATCGAAGGTTTAGGGCATTTGGCGCCACCAGGGGGTTTAGACAATGTACAACTAAACGAATAGAATAGAATGTAGAATAGATAACTTTAAATGTATGAAATCGTCTGAAATAAAACTGGCGACTGTCAGCGCTGCGGCGGCCGTGTACTACAGCGAGAATAGGTTTCGCCGCGAATAAGTTTGATTCCAGGCGACTAGTAACTTCGCCCATACTATGAGGACCATCTGTACACTCACTTAATAAAACTGTTAATTTAACTGTTTTCTTGCTAGCACACTGTGTGATAATTTTTTTTTATAATTTGTTACTGAATTGAAACTCAATTAATTGGGTACTTAACAATTTTCACTATATAACACAAAGTAATAAAGCAAATGACGCCCTCTATCGAAAAAATGAGTTTCACCTGAAATAAATGTTATATACACTAACAAACACCGCCCTAGTCAATATATGTCTAATATACACTGCTAATTTTCCCATTCATCATGAAAGATCAAAAGGTATCACTTTACTATTTAAAAATCCCTTGTTGCATACTTTGTAGCCGTTTAAGCTGGAATTTGTGGTTAAAGCTGCTTACTATGTTAAAGCTGCTTTTGTCGTAGTCGGTAAAAATAATAAAACCAAATTTTGTCGAAAAGGGTGCATAAAATTTATACGACTGTCCGTTTTACGCTGCTCAAATAGACCTCAAAATATGACAGAGCATTGCTATCTGCGAGACGCGATACGACCCCGACGGGACTATCCCGACAAATTGAAGGATTATGCTAAACCTAATGTCGAGAAGTTTTTTATTATAATATCACTGGATTTTTGTTAAAAATTCTACTCAACTTTGTTGGATGGAAACTATGAAGTGAAAATGTTCAAGTCTATAAAATTTAAATTAAATTATATAACATTATTTATTTGAGTAAAACTTCTATGTTTTATTTGATTTTATCAATTCATTTTGACTCGACTATATCCCCTGGCTTCACACGGCTACAATATGGATTTACTACAATGTAAATACCTACTAACTTAATATTACCTATAGGTACCTATTAACTTAATAACTTTAATGTAGATAATTTTCTTGTACACAATTATTTCGTACATCATTTTGTTATATATCTGACAGATTAGACAGCATATGCCATGAAAACTCGCTGGGGTTAACTTTTTCCCCAACTTGATTGACTTATACTGTTAATCCTCAGCCCCTACACATGATAGGTCCGGTCCATGTTTAATCAATCTATATAATAGTAAAATCCACAACATAATCCGTTAAGACAGGACTTTGTTTTTAACCGACTTCGAAAAAAAAGAAGGAGAAGGTTCTCAATTCGGACCGTATTTTTTTTATTTTTTTTTGTATGTATGTACATCGATTACTCCGCCAGTTGTGAACCGATTTTGATGGTTTCTTTTTTAATCGACAGATAATTCTTCCGGATTGGTCCCATTTTTATCTCATAAAAATTGGTTCTTTAGTTTTTCAGAAATTTTGAAAAAACTGACCTTATAAGTCAATTTTTCGTAATATCTCGATGAAATATGTACCGATTTTGACGACTTATTTTTTTAAGGATATAATAATTTCTTGACATTATCTCACAGTCATATGACGAAAATCGGTTCAGTAATTTTTCAGAAATTCAGTAATTTGTCTCTGTTTACTGCTGAAAATTATATCAGAGAAAAGCCTTAGCAACGGTTGCTATAGACACGAAGTTGTCAATTTTCGTATCGACGGTGGTCTAGCGGCTAAAGGTATGGGATGCAGCGCAGGGTGCACATTGCTCGAGGTTCAAATCCCATCCACCGCAGTATTTTTTTTAATTTTCCATCATTTTTTTTTAGTTGCGTTATTATTTATTTCTCAGGGCAACAAAATCACTTAAAAGGGAAAAATAAACCTTTAAAAAAAAGTGTACCGACTTCAAAAATTTGCACTGAAAAGTAAGAAATAATAAAAATTTCGTCGTAGAATTTGAAGACGGTTGGTGCCAAATTAGAAATAATTTAGTACCCAAATTCACTAATCTAGATAATTCATTAGGAACCTACGATCATCAGTACAAACACAGATAATATTGAACAGATCTTTATGTCCCTAGATGTTTACTTAATTTTGTATCCTAATTTGGCACCAACCATCTTCAAATTCTACGACGAAATTTTTATTATTTCATACTTTTCAGTGCAAATTTTTGAAGTCGGTACACTTTTTTTAAAAGGTTTATATAATATGTAGTGATGATGAAACATAATGTGATGTCCAGTTAAATTGCGTTTATATAGACCTAACCATTTTTTTCCTATAATGAAAATAAGAATAAATAAGTTATATAAGAAATACAATGTGAACTGAACTACATCAGGTGGTGACAAACATGTAGATGTTTTCATAATGTCAGTCTATTTCATTTCTTAATACTGTACAGTCGTTCTTTCTATCCTTATGAAAAAAAAAAATCACGGGTTGCCTTACAGCTCCCGGGAACCGTTACCTGCCCCATAGTGCTCAGCGGAAGACAAAGTCTTTCTCATTTAGCCGAAGATTTGAGACTATACCTAACGAGTGGCCAGCTCTGTTGAGGTATGTAGATGGAAAAGCCTCTTTGGTTTGATCGATTTTTTATTATAAAAACCCATTGGTACCTTCTATTCTTATGTTTCATTGTAATTTTATTTTAATAGTGATTCTTTGGTCTTCATTGTGTCTAAATATATGTACCTATTAAACAGTTTACTCTTCGCCCTAGTGGCAACATTTGGTCCTTCGAGACGGATAATAACCAGTGTACAGGAACTTTGTAAACACTAACATTCAATAGAAATGAAACTTAAAGCAGATATTTTTTTTATATTTGTGAATTTCCCTTAAACCAAAATATTAAAAGGTACCATTCCAAATTAATGTGCGATAAGCAACAGTCAGAAATAAGGAGATCATAAAGAGAAATGTTAACCCACATTCACTAAGAAACAGAATTTCTTCGCCGGATTTCCTGAAGAAAAGATAACATTATAGCCCCCTGACGACTCAGTAACCCAATTTCCTCCCTCGGAAAACTCGTAAGAGTGATAGCAGCGGAACAATCCCGCAATCGAATGGCAGTGAGCTCTGAGGAAATCACATTTTGTTGGCGAAATACGAAATTAACACTACGCTTTGATAAAAGAATGTTATATTAGGATTTTCTTGGAAGAAATATTATTGGTTTACTTTCACTCAAAATTTGAACTGAGACAATATTCGAGTATCTTACTTATAAATAGACTAGCTGTTGCCCGCGGCTGCGTCCGCGTAGAATTGGGAACATTGACAAATAGCGTTCAAGCTTTCCTCGTATTAAATTTCATCAAAATCGGTTTAGTAGTTTAGCCGTGAGAACCGTTACGCTTAATTCCTTTAAGGTAGACAGAGGCCAAAAATATTCACTAGTTACGATTCTGGCACACCTGTTTCGCCTCATTCACCTTCCAGGTCATCTTTTCAGATTTCTTTTTCCTTTTTAGAGTTTCATATCTTAAAAGGAAAAACGGAACCCTTTTAAGATCATTCTTGTTTCAACCCGTCTGTCACAGAGGTATCCTTATTTGACTACAGAAGAAACTAAAAAAAACTAGTTTGTAAGAAAGCTTAACAAAAGGAAATACCCAGAAAAAACTAATTTCTCTCGTCCCTACTACCTTTTATTATATTTCACGTACCTATATAAATATTTATTCTACCCATACTAAGATAAAAAATAAATAGTGTAAGAAAGTTCGAAATGAGTTTCGGAAACGCACTGGTAGCTGAAGACGTATTTACGCAAAGCAGGCCCCTTGGAACAGCATCATTGACATTACAGAAAATGTCATATATATCACAGTTATTGTTAAACGAATTACGACTTTATTGTAACTACGATAAAGTATATAATATAAGAAAAAGTTTACTTAAGTGCACAATCGTGAGCTTATGCGATGATAGACAGATCGCCTGTCGAATACATCTACAGTCAGGATATTATTATGTTCGAATATACGGCTTCCACATTGCTATGCTAGAGAAAATTATAGACAATTTTTTTCAATAAAATTAAGTAAGAAATGAAACCGCACCATCACGACTTTTATACATTGCGGTGTGGCATGGAGATACTGGTAACAGTGTCCACAATTAGCTAGCTAGCATATTATAGAAAACTCACATAAAAATAATTTTAACTACTGTAGCAAAAAAAGGTTATTATTACATATTATCATGTTACTATCCAAATTTTGTTTAGCTTTTCATATCCTATATCCATAGTTTTTCTGGGATAAACGTCTATTCCCAATTTCTCTGTAAATAATGCACTAGTACTTATTTAATACGAGTATATATCTAAGTGAAATACCTGTTCTTTTTTCAATGGGTTTTATTAAACAGGTAATATGGGTGGTTAAACTTTGCCCCTGTTTACTCTTTCATAATTTCTTTCTTTCTCTCTCTTAATTTTTTTTAAAATGTTGTTATAACATTACCCTTCAATTATATATTTCGCGTTTTTTTGTAGCTTATTGAAAATTCAAAATAATTATTATTTTATGATTTTTTAATTGGTCAATAGAGATAAAAAAAAATTAAGAGCTTTGTGATAGATTATGAAAGTAGTAGAATAAAATTAGATATTTATAATACAATAAGTAGAACGATTTTCCTCTCCCCAACAATCCCTTAACGACTTAACGTTTACTACATACAAGAAATAGCGTGAAATTTTCGTCCCCGCCAGCGAACCCGAATATTATTATATGACAGCTACGTTATTTATGTAAGAAACGTGCACACACTCGCTACAAAGTTTATCTGAAAAATATTTTCACTAGACATTGAAGAAAAATTTTCACAGTCCAAATAAAAATGCGCGTGTAGATGCGACTAAACTTTAGTTATTCTATTTATGTATCTCGTTATAGTGTTTTTAAAAAATCGAGAGGTGCGTGAGTCAACCTAGTTGAAACAATGTATAAAAATTAACAACGTTTGAGAGTAATTAAATGAAAAATAAAAAAATAAATGAAGAAATGGTAATAAAATTGTATTTTTTTTAAAGTTATATTATTAATTATTCGGCTTCGGTGGTCGAGTGGGTAGAACGTTTGCTCACAACTGAGAAGTCGCGGGTTTGATCCTTACATCCGACCATGTACTAATAGGTTTTTTATAATAAAAAATCTATGTACAAGTACATTATCCGACAAAACGTACAAAGAGGCTTTTCCATCTACATACCTCAACAGAGCTGGCCACTCGTTAGGTATAGCCTCAAAAAATCTTCGGCAATCCGTACGGACTTTTTTTAACACACAAACACATATACAACTAATATAACTGCACTGCACTACATGCAAGGCTATAACTTAGGTAGGTACTATAGCAAAAGTTGTGGAAGTTTTACACTTTTTTCGGCCTAGCTCTCATTCGCTGTGTCTGGAGTGTAACATGCGATAAGGAACTTCGTTTCAAAAACTGATGCTCCTGAAAATTTATAAATTATAAAAAAATAATTGAGAGACACTTTTTTTTTCAAACCACTTACTACTATAAAAACATTACTTAGTAACTTTAGATTATATCTAATAATTAATAGACTACTGGACCGATTTTCAAAAATACTTTTTGCTCTATCTCTTTTATTTTTGTTTAAAAGTTTACTAATTATGGACAGAATTCAGTGTTATCTAGACTGGTACGCACTTATAACAATGAATTCCAAGATATTGATATATTCTTTGAATCAAGAAAAAACTTTAAATTGCTTATAACACAAAAAATGTTTTCGACAATAAAATAAAAACTGAAAAAAATAAAAACTAATCTGTATAATTAAATAACAAACTATATACTAAACTACACACACGCACACACACACACATACACACAAACACTCACACACACCATAGAATTTAAGGCACGTTCGGTACATTATTTAGTATTACTTAACTAGGAAACCTTTAATTGGCCTTATTAATATATCTATTCTTAGTATATAAGTTGCAAGTATGTACGCTGTTGTTTTCCTAAATAAAAAAAAATTAAAATAAAATAAAAGAGTTGTAGGTATATTCTTCTATTTGCTATTCTCCCTCATAAACCATTCCATACATATTATTTGTAGCCGATATCATACAAACACGTAGGTGAACGATTCTAGATTTACAATACCTCCTACAGTTCACCATAAATTCCGTACATTTACAAAGATAGTTGTAACAAATTTTACTATGCAAATTTTAAGTTACCTCCCGTAGAGACAGTGCTAACTGCTAACCATAGGAAATATCTTGCTGTACCTTGAATTTAAGAAAGCAATTGAAATTGGTATTTATTATTTAGTGCATAAAGTTTATTTTCTTTTATTATAAATGTCCTTTGGTACAAAAAGCTGCAGTGGTCTCTCGCATATATCAATTTCTTGTGTGAGAAGAGATGATAAATTAGCACAGATATCGGATGCTGCACGCAACGACGGGTGGTGGAACAAAAACTATAGTTTCCCTGTTCTCGGAGAGGAATTTATACTTGAATTTAAAGTTGCGGCCAAAGTTCTACTTCAGATCTTGAAACAATTTAAAAAATATATAGAGACGGTGGTTATTTTGGCAATGTGACGTGTTAGTATCAGAGCAAGCTTGTTAGCGCAATGAAGTCAGTAAACCGCGCGGCTTATTTTGTCGATATCTCTTTAAAAAGTTGTTAGAAAGATATACTGCAAAACGAATCGATAAAATAACCAAGGATAAGATAAGATAGGCCAAGATTCACGTACCACAAACATGAGAAAGAACGATTTCACAAAAAAATCGGTCCTGCGAAAATACACAAAACGGACATATGCTCTTCCAGTATTATACAAAAACTATTAGACATAGCAAGTTGTAGTTAATGTTTTCATAAAGTATGTGAAATTATCTATGGGATAAAAACGAGAAAATCGTACATTATTAAGTTTTAAAAAATTAAAAAATTGAGAGGACACGAGTGACATTCAGGCCTTATTTCAGACTGTAACCGATTTTCATACTTTTTTAAATCCATACTGTGTCAAATATATTTATCTTTCGAAAGCTATTTAAATTTTGAAACTAAGATATATAGTTACTGCATAATTTAAGAAGTCGTGTAGCATGTAATTTGTGTGGGACAAAAGTTATGAGGCATCTCCTTAAACTCTGGGTGAATAACTATATACGCCACAGGCCCTAAGCTAGGACTTTTGTCTGTTTGTCTGCCTAGGTCTTTTTTTATCCAAAATTTGATTAATTTTGATGAAACTTTCATTAGTCATAGTAGGCTGCTCTTTATTGGGTGGAGTAGGCAGCAATAATATAAGCATAACACGATCGAAACCATAGATGATGGTAGATGAAATACATATTTTACAGTGATTTTACATATATTCATTTAGGAATGCTACTTCTCTTTTTTTTTCTTCACTGGTTGCCTTACAGCTCCCGAAACCGTGTTACGGTTCTAGGGTACCCAGCGGAAAACCAAGTCTCCCTCGTTCAGCCGATGGTATTTGTGTGTTCTGTTGTGGTATATTAGTTAAAAACCCCATTGGTACATGGCCGGGATCCAGGATCTGTCTGGTATTAACTAGGTAGACCACGGGTAGGTACTTAAATTCTCTTATAAAAGGAATAATAGAAGAAATAAATTAAATTAAATATTTCTCTAAAAACAATTCTCTATCCTAAATAAAGCTTCCCCCCAGACAATTTAACATCACGCTCTTCTACTAAATCATACGAGAAATACTCTGGACAGTACGTGCTGGAATACTAGATATGAACTCTATATGATTTTCCAAATATCTCACGAAGGAAGATTATGGCTATGTATGTGGAATGTCTTTTGTGAAGTTTGCGTTTTAATTTATCTTCCAAAAAAATATTATTCACATGTTGATTGATTTCTCCATTCGCCTATGCTTGTTGAAGTAAAAAGGTTTTTTTAATGAAGAATATAGGTATACAGGACCTATCCATATGAAAATAGTGTGCATATAAAGCGTCGGTGGCCGAGTGGTTAAGATGTCTGGTATCTAGGCAGACCACGGGTTCGATCCCGGATCCCGGCCATGTATATAAAAATGGGTTTTTAATTAAAAACTTATATAATGCGACAAACCACACTTAGAGGCTTTTCCATCTAAATATAGCTCAACAGAACTGGCCACTCGTTAGTGTATAACCTCAAGAATACAATCGGCTAAAAGAGGGAGACTTTATCTTTCGCTGGGTACCCTGGAACCTATTTTGAATCTATTGCAAATAAAATGTTGCTGGCATAATATACAATACCTGCCACATTCAATGATGTCATTAATAGGTACATTATTATAACGCAAAGTCCCCGTCGCGTATGTCTGTAAACTACTAAACGGATTTTAATGCAGTTTTCATTATTAGATAGCTGAGCATTAAAGGATAAGTGAATCAAGTCGGGAAAAAATGAGCTCCAAGGCGTATACTGTCTAATCCATTATCCATCAGAGATATAACAACGTGGCATATAGTTATAAGCGTATTTAGGTACGTAGGTATTCAAATTGTTGTAAAACCATATTATATCCTTACGTTTTTTTTTATCGTATGTCAAATTGCTAATAGGAAAGAATACGAAGATTGGAACTCTTGAAAGTCATGGCCATTTTCACCAAACTGAAAAAGTTTAATAAGTAGTAAGTCAAATATTCGGTGGTCGAGTGGGTAAAACGTCGGCTCACAACTGAGAAGTCGCGGATTCGATCCCCACATCTGACCATGTGCCAATGGATTTTTGTAATAAAAAATCCACATATGCACATTATCCGACAAACCATACAAAGAGGCTTTTCCATCTACAATCTACATACCTCAACAGAGGTGGCCACTTAGGTATAGCCTCAAAAAACCTTCGGCTAAGTGAGGAAGACTTTGTCTTCCGCTGGATACCCTGGGGCCGGCAACTGTAAGGCATGATGTAATTTGGTAAGGTTATATTGTAATTTGGTCGAAAATATACACGCGTGAAGCCGGGGCCGTAAAGCTAGTATAACATAAAAGTAAGGCGATGGCACTGAGCAATGAAATAGATATGCTAAGTGGGAAAGGGTCCGGATATGTTAATGCCCAAAATTTGCGTGCGTTTTCCACTCTACTAGGTTATACCCGGGCACTTATGGGCCATACCAACGACTTGAATCCATCCAATACCGACCGACAAAACTGAGGAGATATTGCGGTGTAAGGGTAAAATATTGCCAAACTCTTCCTTGGGCTATGTGACCAAAATTTGTGTATTAATATGGATAAATGCGTCAATGGCCGAGTGGTTAAGACGTCTGGTCTCTAGGCAGATCCCGGATTCCGGCCATGTACCAATAGGTTTTATGTACATAATCCGACAAACTACACTCACTTAGAAGCTTTTCTATCATACCTCAACAGAACTGGCCACTCGTTAGGTATAGCCTCATAAATACAAACGAGGGAGACTAGGTCTCCCGCTGGGTACCCTGGAACCGTAACACGGTTTCGGGAGCTAACTCGTGAAGAAAGAAAAAAAAAGTACATTACTATGAGGTATATAAAATGTAGCTAGGTTATCCCAATATATGGCCACAATAGTGTTTCATAGGCATATAATCGCAAAATATGAGAAAAATACAGTATAATTTGACTACGCATTACTCTTAATTAAACTTTCTCACAAAACATCGTCAAGTGAACATAAAACTGTGCGAGTACGTAATAAAGGTGATTTATTTTACTGAGAGGTTCGTTTCCACATTTCCACGACGGAGTAGGTCAAATGTATTAGAAAATTAAGGAAGAAAATGGCTACTTAATTCTAGTATAAAATGATATACTAATAATATAAATCATGAACCAAATGGGAAATGGAACGGTATGAATTATCATCAATTAAAAATGCCTTCTTAAGTGCCTAGACTAGGGATTTATTTATTTATTTTATTTATTATCTATCTATCTATCTATCATCACGCCTTTCATCCCAAGACAGGTAGGCAGAGACAATCGAATGCCATTTGTTACGATCCTGACATATTTCTTTTGCTTCTTTTATATTCATCTTACCTTTCATACATGCTTGGCGATTGTGTGTACTTTTAATATTTCCATCGATCAACATATTTTTTATATGTTCAATAAAAGTACATCTAGGTCGTCCTCTGTTAGCATTTCCTTTCACTTCCGCCATATAAACCTTTTTAGTCAATCTTTCATCCTTCATTCTTTCAACGTGTCCAAACCAGCGTAAACTACTTTTCTTCATTTTTGTCACAACATCATCTTTTACTCCGCATTCTTCTATAATGACATCGTTCCGGATGCGGTCAATACGCTTTATATCACACATTCTACGTAAAGACCGCATTTCCACTGCATTTATTTTACTTTCATGCCTCTTATTCCATACCCAAGTCTCGCTTCCATAAGTAATTGATGAAACTAAAACAGCATTATGTATGTTCATTTTACTTTTAGTTGTAAGTTGTGTATTTCTGCGTACATTGTTTAGTCCACCAAATACCTTGCTTCCCGCTTTCACTCTCCTTTCAATTTTTTTATTATATCCGTTATATATATACATTATCCGACAAACCGTACAAAGAGGCTTTTCCATCTACATAGCTCAACAGTACTGGCCACTCGTTAGGTATAGCCTCAAAAAAATCTTCGGCTAAGTGAGGAAGACTTTGTCATCCGCTGGGTACCCTGGGACCGTCAACGGTTCCCGGGAGCTGTAAGGCAACCCGTAATTTTTTTTTAAATTTACTTATAACAATAACCACAGCGACCTAATAAACATAAAATTATGCTATAGAGCCAAAAAGATCAACAAATTCCATGTATATGTAAAAAAAAATTATATTGGTTGGGTGTGGATGAGAATATTTGTTGATTTTTTTTAAATCTATGAATGCAGTAAACATTTTCAGAGTTCTCCATACTCACAAACAGTAGTAGACAAACTTATTTTACCGTTTCTCTAGAATATAATGAGATTTTCCCCCCGTTTGTTCCCCAGTGATAATTTTCACAACAATGGTGCCTAGCCAAATTCCGTAAAAGTTCCCTCTTTAAGGTAAATTATACTGTGAGGTACTTATAATATATTGAGGATTTAAGAAATCTTTTATTTCATGAAATATGTCATACAATTGCTGTTAAATTCCATGAGAGCGCCCTGACGGTAATACTCATCTACTAAATTCTACTATAGGTTTTAGGGCAAATTTTTGGAATATATCATCAAAATATGACAGTGGTTTTGGATTTAGTCATAAATCCATATTAATTATCATTAACTCTGTTTGTCTGTAAAAGCTAAACCACTGAACCGATTTTGATGAAATTTGATACGGAGAGAGCTTGAATTAACCATAGGCGATGAAAATTAATATGAGCCCCACGCGGGCGATCTATCTATCTATCTATCTATCATCACGCCTTTTATTTCAAGAGGGGTAGACAGAGATAATCGAATGCCATTTGTTACGGTCCTGACATACCTCTTTCGCTTCTTTTATATTCATCATACCTTTCATTCATGCTCGGCGATTGTGTGTACTTTTAATATTGCCATCGATCAATATATTTTTTGCATGTTCAATAAAAGTACACCCAGGTCGTTCTCTGCTATAATTTCCTTTCACTTAAGACATATAAACCATCAATCTTTCATCCTTCATTCTTTCAACTAGTCACAACATCATCTTTCACTCCGCATTCCTTTCTATTAACACGGGCGAAAAGCAAGTATAAAATATACAGACGCTCACCGGAGACTTCCTTTTATTCTACGTAGTGATTAATATTTCTGAAGGTAGGTATTCATAGATCTGTAGGTTTGTATAGACTTCACACCTTCTCTCTGGTATTGGAATGTCGCAGACAGGAGGGGCCTGAACTTCCTCGTGATTCAGTCAAATCCATATTATTTCCGTTTTCGTTAACAGCGAGAAAATTTGATACCGGCAAATTGAAAACCTTCCCCTTTTTGCAGGAAATCGAATTATATGTAAATTACATCACGGAATAATATTGCTTTATTTATCTTCATTGATATTCTTAGGTTTAATTTGGAGCTAGCCTCCATTTTAGGTTTTAATATCACCGGGTGATAAAATAATTCAAAAAAAAAAATTATAAAAAGAGGTAAGTATTTGTAAGTTATGTAGGGGGTAATCTCTCAAACTACAGAACCGATTCTAAAAAATTTTTCATTAGCTGCGATATCCTCTGAAGGCTATATTTTATTGTAGTCGAAAATATCAACGGGCGAAGCCGGGGGCAGAAATCTAGTAATGGTAATTTAAGATACATTATAATAAGATAAATAGGACTAAGAAGACAATACACAAACATAGGTATAATTCTATATATGACCCCAAGACAAATATATGCGTTTTTGGGGTTCCGTAAATCTCCGATGAAAAAACTGAAACCTTTATATAGGATCACTCTTGAGTCGGTCTATCTGTCTGTCTTTCCATCTGTCACAGCTTATTTTCTCCGAATCTGGACGGTTTGATGACCCAATCACGGACGTAAAAATGTAAAAGGTAAAAGAAAAGTTTTCAAGTACATCAATGACATATCAAATGAAGGGGGATATAATTTTAAAATGCGTGGTTTATATTATATTAAAGGAAATATACGAAAATTTACCTTTATATCCGAGACAAGTCTGAAATTTGGAGCGAGCGAGTCGTACTCCCAACTTAGCCAATTTATTTTTAGTCGGACCCATATGCGTAACCGTATGCCACAAAGCCAAAAAAATAAAAATGCGAGGCATTCTATTGATATTGTACCAAATTAACAAAATTCTTACAAAAACTACTACCAATTGCTTCCCAATACACGAACACAAACTAAACAAACATGTCGACTATTAATTCAACAATAATTTCACATCAATTGTTATGTATTTATTTGAGACCGTGAAATCGGACTTTGTCATCAAATGCAGCGATAAACCCTCCATTGTGAGTAAAACTTGCCAACAAAAAATTCTTTGTCGGTCAAAATTTTGCCAAAGACGCCATATGGCGAGGTGACAAAGCATGTCGGATTAACTAGTACATTTCGACGATTGAATTTGATATCGTTACAAGAGGGTGCAACGTTGCAATGTGTACTCAACATTTATATTCAATAGGTACTAGGTTTTGGTTAGCGGTCTTCAGTTCATACAAAAATCCACATTCGTCCAATCCCCGGCCGGTCGCCGTACGGTCCACCGAAATCGACCACAGACTCGTCCAATTCTTATCGCGCGGCCCACCATCCGTTTTCAAATCGTTGTATTTGTGGTTGATTTCGATGACCGGAACGATCTGTCACACACACACACACATCCACACGCCTTTGTTTAATCGAATCTTGTGTGTCAGTGAATTGCATGTGATGTAGATCGTATGATATACATTGCTAAGAGGCCTATCTTCAATCTTGATCATACGGCGGCCGGACCGAAAATTTTCTGTGAGATACCGGACCTGTTCGTGGGCTACTTAATTTTTCCCCAATTTTCAAATTTTCCGGGGTTTCTTGCCCTAAAAAGCTTATTCAGACTATTACGAACATTTATAAGAATAACCAAATCGGTCCAGCCGTTCTTATGTGATTACCAACGTACAGCATTTAATTTTTATTTATATAGATTTACTAATGGAACTGACCAAATTAAAAAGTAATTTCGACTCCTTAGAGACATGCAAAAGTTCATCATTGTCTTGGAGAATAATATTAGATACATAATTTGATTTATCAGACTTTATTTAAACTTCCTAACGAAGTACGAAGCCTAAGCACTGTATGAGATCGAACAAAGAAACGTATAAAATACATGAAAATATGAAATGGACTTCGATTTTCTTAGTCACGTCAGGTGCAAGGTGCAGCACAGTAATGTACAGAGATTACGACAATATTGGCAAATACACAATTTCATGTATTTCAGGAAGACCGATAAGTGGGCGACACATTTTGTAAGTATTATCGAAGAGAAAAATGTAGAAATTAGAGCATTTTCCATCTAAATATTCCTCAATAGAACTGGCCACTCGTTAGATAATTATAGCCTCACAAATACCATCGGCTAAAAAGAGGGAGACTTGGTCTTCCGCTGGGTACCCTGAGACCGTAACACGGTTTCGGGAGCCGTGAAGATAGTAAAAAAGTAAAGTAAATTCTGTTATAACTTTCTACATAGTTGATTCATTTCCGAATGGAAGTCGGGAGATCTAGAAAGTGGCATATTCAATATTATATGCTAATAAATAAGGATGCCTAAAAAATTTAGCTGACATTGTTCGTCTCAAACCATAGCAAACTCAGAACAATAGCCAGGAGGTTAAAAATAGACAAAGACAAGGAGACCGATGAATTCGTACATTAAATAAAGTAATCGAGGACAATAAAACGTAGGGGTGGAAGGACAATGTAACGGTGCATGCTCCAAGCACATTACTTGTACATTAAAATTATTACAAATTGGAATTGTATGGAGGGCAATACAAACAATGTGGCGGGGTGCGCTGTATTTTCGATTATTTCCAGTAAATCGAGTTAGACGCCCTGAGAGGTCCCCGTTATCAAATTAAAATTAAATTATGACTCAACTGTCTGTTTAGATAAGTTTTAGGCATCCCGCGGTCTTTTAATATTGTTACGATTCAATTTGATTAGTAAAATAAAATAATGCTTGATTAAAAACATTGATAGCAAAATATTTGCTTAATTTTTTTATGAATCCGCAGAAGAATTAGAAGAAGATTAAATTTAAAATAAAGAAGTGACTGAACGTAGGTTTTACGACGGAAAGATGCAAATATAAGTACTTACAATCGAATTTAAAGAAGTTACTTATTAGTACATTGTGATACATGGGTACTATATTGGTCATTACGTACGAGGCGGTATTTTCAGCGCGAGCCACTAGCGAGCGAAATCTGAGTAGGTATGTAATGAGTGTAATGACCAATGCACACGCGTTTCATACGACGTTTTTCAACACACTTGCAAGGAAAAAAATTAACTTCATGGAGTCAAATTTACGTATTCTTCGCCACTTGAAGTCGACATTTTTAATAATTAACCACAACACGGCGAAAATGTTGGAAAATGTATATTTTGGAAACAAAACGAATTCGGAACCAATCTCCGACTTCAAATGTTTTGTTTTTTCCCGCGTGACAGATAAGGCACGGATAACTTCGCCAAACAGCCAAGAAGTCGTGAATAAAAAATAAAAACTGTATGATGCGGTTAAATTAAGAATGCTTTGTGGACACACATACAATTTGCAATCTTGTACTAATTTAACTTCATTTGGTTATATTATAACTCTTGTGCTGTAATATAAAGAAAAAGCACGCGTGTTTAATATATGGTATTGTGAGTCTAAAATTGAGGTAATAAGACTCACGTTACGAGCAAGTGTGTTGAAAAAGTAGATTATGATGGAAATTGAATAAAATCAGAACGTACTAGGAAATCATAACTATATTCTAGAAGTGAATTTTCGGTATAATATTAGAAACACAAGTAAATGAAACACACACCTTCATGGCCTTTATACCTTATTACGTTACGAGCAAGTGTGTTGAAAAAGTAGATTATGATGGAAATTGAATAAAATCAGAACGTACCTACTAGGAAATCATAACTATATTCTAGAAGTGAATTTTCGGTATAATATTAGAAACACAAGTAAATGAAACACACACCTTCATGGCCTTTATACCTTATTACCAGTAACAGTGTCCACATATTGAACAGAACAGTTGGCGAGCCTATTGCTGCACTTAATGTCACTTCGAATGGCAAGGATACAATAATTTGGTACCATAGAGCTGATCTGATCATGGGGTCAGGAGGTAGATTTAGAGTTTGGACTCATTTGGTTTGTGCAAGTGCATGCAAGTTAGGTACTGACAAAAGGGTATTTAATCAGTTTTTTTAATTATAATAATTTAAAGTCTCTCTCTCTCACAAGAACCACTTAGGTATTTTGAACTCCAAGAAGTGCTCTTATTAAGGAACATTAATCTCAAGTTAAACTAAGCTTGATCGTTAATACTGCGCGTTGCAAATCAACTGCTATGCACATTGAACACGCGTCTCGTACACATCAACAAGTAAGGATTTTTTGAGTACATTTCCATTGTATTCCAAAGCAGGTTAGAATATGGAGAAGAACTAGGTACTAATAATATAAAACATCTTGTCTTATTTATGATATTTATTTTTTTAATTCTACATTACGTATTCAGAAAGGTGGATGTTTTTCGAAATAAAAAGAAAAAAAAAATTGTGTCAAAATTTAAAAGAGCTTTACCAAAATGAAAGGTCTCGGTGATCTTCATTTCGGATGACAGCTCTCAAAATATACATGGTTGTTTTCTATTTTTTTGACCTTTGAAGGTCATGTGGTGCATGAGATCTGTAATTTTTTGCATCATTACATCTACATAGCCTAAATTTTGTCCACAAAAAACACAATTTCTTCGGGAAAATTCTTATTAGAAACTTTGATAAAAATGTACATACCCAACGTAAATCCTCATTTCGATGAAGAATACATGATTCATGCTTCGATAGCAAAATATGAAAATCGGCAGTTTTGTTGTTGGACGTCGACCTCACATATTGCATGATACTGATATGTTTTTATTTTTAATGGGATCATAGATTTTACTAGATTTTAAGTAAATAAGACGCCTCATAACTTTTGTCCCATACAAAAACGGACTTCAGCAATTCAAGTATTGCACAAAACTTATTAAAAATAGCAAGTTCTAGTTAATGGATCCTTAAAGTATATGAAATTATCTATACTCAATATGTAAAAAATATGTCAATATCAGCTACACCTAGGTTTCATGAAGCTCTGAAAGTAATTAATTATAATATGCGTGAATATTTTCAACCGACTTTACCACTCGAGTTCTCTTAATATATTTTACTAATGTATATTTTTTTACGTATCGAGTAAAAATAATTTCACATACTTTAAGGACACATAACTAGAACTTGCTATTTCTAATATTTTTTGTACAATACTTGAATTGCTGAAGTCCGTTTTGTGTATTTTAATGTACAGATTTTGTTTGGAAATTTTCTTTGCATAATTATTTCTATCGCTCGGATATTGGGTGAAATAGATGCAATATTTTTGAACACGTACGTTTTTTAGTTGGTTACGTGACCAAGAGCCAAAAGAGCTTCTAAAGGAAATATGTACTTACAGTGGAAACGCGCAATAGTTCTCGTTACTTTCCAACTTTATTTCGATTTACGAGAACGGCCGGCAACCCTACGTAACAATACATGTTATTGTGGCGAACATATTTCCCTGCCCACTCATACTATATTTAGCACTAGCTTTCCGTCCCCGGCTTCGCCCGTGGATATTTTCGAACAAAATAAAATATAGCCTATGTCACTCAGGGATATCGTAGCTTTCTATTGGTAAAAGAATTTTCAAAATCGGTTCAGTAGATTCAGAGATTACCTACTACAACCTCACTAGTATAAATCAATTTTATTTCCATCGTAGACCAAAGTATTATGTCAATATGAATGTCATTCAAAAACAAAGGTTTTTCTTTCGCATTTTATCTAGCTATATGAAACTGAAGAATGTTCTATCATTTCTAACCCCACCAATTTTCCTTAAATTTTCGTTTGTTATATACAATTATTCCATATCAGCAACTTAGTGATGGGACAGGATGTTTTGCATCTTTTTAAAGAAACAATCTGTGAATTTTTTGGATCAGAGATTACCTACGAATACCTACCTATCCTTACCTTAAATAAAACCCACTAAAGAAAATTAATAAAAACTCTATAAAACAGGAAACTGGGAGGTACCGGGTTCAATTCTCACTCGTGCCGAAAATGCTAAGAACCAATTTTCTTTAAGAATATGTGGATTAATCTTCTTCTGCTTCGGACTTCTGGTGCTCCGGAAGGCACGAAAAGCCATACTTCTTTTAAAGATAACAGATATTTACGTCTGTTAAAGAAGTTACCGTCATCTAAGTCAATTAAGTGCAGCAAGAGGCTTGCCACCTGTTCTGTTTAATATGGACAACTGGCAAAAAGTGGCCACTGTTACTGGTATACTTAGTATGTCCATACTGACGAACGAAATGTCCTTTTTAAAAGGTTATTAAATTGTGTCACTCAACTTCTATACTATAATATTAGGTACAGAATTTTCTAATCTATTCCCAGAAGCAAATTTACGAAATATTTTGATCTTATTTAACCCTTCCTTTACCCTACATTTGATTCGACGCCTATATAGAAATTTGTAGCGGGATTAATCACATCGGCCCGTAAACATTTTGAATTCAGTACGCCACGTTGCATCTTGCCTCGTTAATTTATTTCAGTGTTCCGTTATCCTGTAGAATACAAAATTGCCTATAAACATTTTTTTCTAATATTTTATAAAAACTCTCCCTGAATATTGAATATATTATATTGAAATAATCTCTTGTCAGATGGCAAGTCTCTCTTGTCGGATAATGAGGTCGGCCATTTTGTATCGAGATTCATTAATTTTTTTATGTAACATTCAAATGTATCCCAAAGAATTTCCGGGATAAAAATAGCCTCTCCCTCTCCCACCCTTTGTTCTGTTTTGATGTGAAAGAAGGACAAACAAACAAAACAAACAATCACAATTTCAAATTAATTATAACATTTGTTAGGATAGTATTAGGATACAGTTTTATTCTGGGCATAGATTTAGGGATTCATTTATGATTTTTCGAAATAATTTGAATAATATTTATTTTTATTTCATATATACCACAACTATTTTTTTTTCACGAGTTACCTTACAGCTCCCGGGAACCGGCTCCAGGGTAACCAGCTGAAGACAAAGTCTTCTTGGCCGATGATTTATTTTATTTTTTAAACCTAACTAGTGGCCAGCTCTGTTGAGTTATGTAGATGGAAAAGTCTCTTTGTACGGTTTGTCGAATTCGTGCATGTTCGGGTGTGGGGATTGAATCCGCGACTTCTCAGTTGTGAGCTAACCACTCGACCAACGACGCCCACTATATATTATATGCCTATAAAGTTATTTACCCAGAAATTTGCTCGGCATTCTAGTAGGTATATTGGACATAGTTTTTGGCCGTCAAGTCAAAACGAAAGCTGTCGCGGTCTCAAAAAGTATGTAGGTATGGTAACCCCACAGCCGTAGTCTATAACTATAAAGCAATGACTTAAAGGTCGGCAAATTGCAAGAATAAAAAACATTTTCAATATATTGAACATATTATAAAAAAAATATTGATTGATGGAAATATTAAAAGTAGGTACACACAATCGCCAAGCATGTATGAAAGGTATGATGAATATAAAAGAAGCGAAAGGGTACGTCAGGATCACAAATCACTCGGTTGTCTCTGCCTACCCCTCTTAGGATAAAAGGCGTGATGATAGATAGATAGATCTATATAAAAAACCTTACTAAACCTTTACTTTTTGAGATAAGCCATAGATTCAAATATAACTACATACTTCAGACATCCCAGCCACGTGCCCAGTTCAAGGGCCTCCAAGTGGTAAGCACTTCGTCAATGAACCATAAGTACTTACAAAAAGGGCTGGCAATTAGTTTAATCACCTCGTGCGTTACTGTTGCCAGAGATAACTGGAGTTACATCCTAACGCCTACCCAAAGGTCGGTCTTAAATTGTCCCAAACTTCCCTAATGAGAGTTTTGAGTAATAATATAATGTTTATTCTTGTGAGAATGGGATTGTAGAACGTTGATAGGAGTATTCTGGTTCAATTCTCACTCGACAAAAAATTGGATACATATTGGAGACAAACAAATGCCATTTGTTACGATCCCGACATACCTCTTTCGCTTCTTTTATATTCATCATATATTTCATGCATGCTTGTGTGTACTTTTAATAATGGCTTCGATGAATAAATTCCTAAACACAACACAACTAAAACACCTAAGTCGTCCTCTGTCAGCATTTTATTTCGTTTCTGTCATATTAACCTTTTCAGTCAATCTTTTATCTACTCTTCTCTATTTTAGTCACAACATCATTTTTCAATCAGGATTCTTCTCTAATGACGTCGTTCCGTATGTATTTGTACTTTGAATATCAAGAATGCCTTTTTCTCGAGAGAATGAGATTTTCCTGGGATAAAAAGTGTACATTATTCCTTGTTTTCTTTGCGCAAAAATTTCATTTCGACAATTGCTCTGTTTTGACGAGAAAAAAAACCAACAAACAAATAAACACTCTTTCGCATGTATAACATTAGTTTGGAATCCACAAGTCTTTTAAAACGATGTGTAGCCTTTGGTCAATTTCTACACATGGAAGCAGTTTTCACAGGAGCCGCACTAAATCTCAATCAGTCATTGGCCTGAGCAGTGTAAAACAACCAGAAACAGTCTGCGAAACAGAAGCAACCGCTGAATGTGGACATAGTTACCAATGACAGATAGAGAAGCCTTATTGATCATCTTCATAACAAGACTGTAGAGTGTATACAAAATATTTAATTTAAACCAACGAAAATTCTGACTCTGACTCCAATTTCTTGTCATCCAGACAAGCAAAATCTGCATAAATCCTCATAATTTTCAGATAAATTCTAATATTTTTCAATTGCAAATGAAATCGCTCCATTAACTTGAGTAATTCTTAGTAATTAAACGGAGACATCGCCTAAACGTATTCCATTAGTCAAACAAGAATAACACTAAACGGGAACGTACTTCTTAGAGTCTTTGTTTCAATGCTAATAGATATTTGTCTAAAGACGTTGAGAGAATGGTCTCTCATACATTAGTTATAACTCTTACAACAGCCGTGTTCAATTATTCTTACCTATTATTGCTACCTACGCAGCTCTGATAATATGTAGCATCATGCAAAGACAAAACTACAAACTTAGTTTTCTGTCATTTCACTGGCGAGAATGTTGTACTAGGGTTATACCAAATCCGAGCTAACATCAAGTCTATGCCACAGCTGTCCACTGTGCGCATGAGACTAGTTCTGCAGTATTTCGGACATATTGCACAAAGAGAGGGCAACAACCTGGAATAGCTTGTGATGGAAGTAGGGTGGAGGGCAAGAGACCTTGAGGATGAAGCCCCAAACGATGGTCCACAGCCCTTCATCAGGCAAAGGACCGCAGTCGATGGAGGAGAAGCTGATAAGTCGGAGTCACGATCCTCAGTAATGAGGGACCGACTATGGAGGGAGCATGTGATTTGAAAAGTTGTCCAAATAACGGAATGAAAAAATCTCCAAGACCCTGCATTTTATAATGTTCTTAAACACTGTCAAAAATGTGTTGAAAATGGCCCGCCAGGGGAAAAGACAATTTTTTTAGATATCAAGATAATACTTGTCATGCATTTGGTGGAAATAGGCTATGGGAGTCCGTGAATGGTAGTGACAAACAAGAGTGAATTAGTTCTATGCTGGCTTGTGACAATATTTTATCCCAAAAAAAATCCGTGATAAAAAATAATCTGTCGTTCTCCAACCCTTTGCTCTGTTTTAATGTGAAAGAAGGACAAACAAACAAACAAAAAATCACAATTTCGCAGTTTATAATATTTGTTAGGATAGGATTAGGATAGAGTTTCATTCTTGCTATATTTATGATTCTCCGAAATAATTTAAAAGATATATATGGTACCTATATGAATAATAAATGAACTAAAAATGTATATATGGCTGAAATGAAAGGAATTGCTGACAGAGGACGACTTAGGTGTACTTTTATTGAACATATAACAAATGTATTGATTGATGGAAGAAAAGTACACACAATCGCCGAGCATGTATGAAAGGTATGATGAATAACAAAGAAGCGAAAATTGGGATAAAAAGCGTGATGATAGATAGATAGATTTCATATACCACAAATTATATGTATGCCTACAAAGTTATTTACATCCATATCACGTATCATATCGACCGAGCAACCTACTTCCAAAGTCTATTTGAGCCCTAACCCCCTGAGAAATGTTGTGTCAACTAAGCAATTTAAACGAAAATTATCTAATTTAGATATGTTATTTGAAGCTACAGCATCCAATTAGAATGATACTGAGAATCAGAGCTGAAATCAATTTTGAAAGACTGTATGAAATTTGTTGCCGCTTTAACCATGTGCCATTTTGGAGCGTTTCTCTGAATTCTACTAAAAAAGGCTGAGTCGCGTAGGTACTTCTGGGCACGAACACAGAACTTCTTTAGTATAAAACAGGGGTCGGCAACCTTTTGCTATAGCAGGGCCACAAATGTTGCCAGAGTATCAGTGCGGGCCGCACCTATTTTTATATATACGGACATATAAAAATATCAGTCATCTATTAACCGCTTACAATTCTTATTTTTGCGATAGTTGAAAAAGTCTGCTTACACAAATATGTACTACCAAACATAGTGATTATCTGCTGAGCAAACTCTTTCAATTCTTTGAAGTTTTCAGAACTCAAACCTCCGTAGAACTGTACCAAGTCAGTGTTTTTCTTAAATGCAGTTTTAAGTGTGCTATTACTTTCCAAATCTACTATGTTCATTTGCAAATTACTTGGTACATCATAAATATCAATTGCAAAAGGGTTTTGAAAAATTTCCATGTTAACACGTTTCTCATTGTAATATTTTGCCACTCAAAATTATCTCCAGCTTCTTCCACGGATTTCTTGCAATTAGGAAAATGGTCAACCTTTCTTTCATCAATATGCTTGATAAAAAAATTTAGTTTCATCTCAAATGACTTTACATCTGAATACATATCGCAAATCAATTTGCATTTTCCCTGAAAGCGTTTGTTGAGCTGATTCAGTTCCATAGTCAAATCAGTCAAAAAACCAAGATCGATAAATAATCCACTGCTTGTTAGTAAGCTCTTCGACTGGCTTTCCTTTCATCTCCAAGAAGTTACCAATTTCTTTCCTCAAATCAAAAAACCGTTCCAAAACGGTACCTTTCTTGCGGACCTTCGGCTTGCGGGCCGCACCTAGTTGGTCCACGGGCCGCTGGTTGCCGACCCCTGGTATAAAAGATATGTGGGCACGAAGCATGCACTTCTTCTGAAAATTATAGGAAGTGACAGCGCTAGATTTTTTTTTAATTTCTAGCGACAGGATAGCCATCTGGTTTAGCATAACAACTAGCTAAATATGGGCATTGATACCTTCGTCGCAATTGTCTTTATTTGGTTCTCGAATACAAAAAATATTTTTATATATTTTTTTTATTCCTCACGGGTTGTCTTACAGCAGGAATCGAACCCGCGACTTTTCAGTTGCGAGCCGACGTCTTATCCACTCGACCACCGACACCCTCTTCTTTTATATTCATCATACCTATTGTGTGTACTTTTAATATTTCCATCGATCAATACATTTTTGTATGTTCTATAAAAATACACCTAGGTCGTTCTCTGCCAGAATTTCCTTTCATTTCAGCCATATAAACCTTTTTAGTCAATATTTCATTCTTCATTCTTGCAACGTCTCCAACTACTTTTATTCGTTTTAGTCATAACATCATCTTTCACTCCGCATTATTCTCTAATGACATGGACCGGATGCGGTCAATACGCTTTATATCACACATTCTACCTAAAGACCGCATTTCTCTATATATTTTTTCTCAAAGGTGTTTTTATTCGGTATCAAACATCTCCTACGCCATTTTGAAGATTATTTTTCCGTCTAATGACGAAAAAGAAACAAAAAACCAAAATAAATGTTTTTTTTTTATTTATTTATCTTGTTCTATCTATTGGAGATCAGTTAAACTATGATGGTGCGAAGTATTTGCACGGGTTAGTTACTTAATAATATTAAAATCTATTCTTTTTTATTTATTAATATTTAGTTAATTACATAATTAATTATGTTATTAATTATAGTCGGGTCGGAATAATATAGTTTTGGAATTAATTAGACTCAAATTTAAAAAGTAAGTAAATTTCTGTAACATTATTTACGCATGTACAGTAATGTTACACAAGTTTCATCCCTTATCATAGCCTGTAAATAATTGTGTTTTCCCATCACGTCCTGTCCCCGCAGCTACAATGTTGTGACTCTGTACGCTCCAAAGCGCGATAAACCACAATCTTCCGCCCAAACTCTTATCTCGTGCCCCGATAAATTCCCACTAAATTAGATTAATGCTGTTTCGTTCACATATTACCTCACAGCTTATACGACTGTGTAAACTCAGTAAAAGTTAAGAAATTAAGAAATAAAAAAAAATCCATCTAAATATACCTCAACAGAACTGGCCACTCGTTAAGTATAGCCTCATAAATATATTTTACACATTTTCCTACCTACCCTCCGTTTCCTCCCGAGTGTTGTATCGAGAGTCGGACGGTCGAAACATTGTTTGCAACGCGCCGCAAGTGAGTCGCGCTATTCGCATCCGTTGAGCCGCCGCGCCGCCTACTCAAGTTAACGCTAAAGCAAAGACAATATTGTTTACACTTTACACGCAAACCCACTATTAAGTAAGCTAGGTTAAGAACAAAGTATGGTGCAGTAAGAGACAGCCAAAACATCGAACCTAAACCAGCGACCTATGGATAAAAGAACATCATTAAGGACACAGATAACATCTCGAAGGTAAGGGCTGTTAATTTCCTATAAAACTATATTTATTTTGAAAATTTACATGTAGAAATAGGTAGATATTTTTTTTTATTAATAAACATAATTAAATGTTCGCGTGAAATAATGGCAAGAATACTGGCTGCATTTCCCCGCTGAATCGCGATGGTGATTCGTTGAGCGAGGTATTAAAATGATCACAAATATTAAATAAAATTACAAATAAATTGGTCATACGGTTTCTTTATTACTTATTTATTATTATTTACTTTCTTATTTTTTACGGTATTAGCTATTATTAGGTACAAATTTATTTACATATAATATTTACATAGGTATATAAATTATCTTAAATAGGTACTAAATTACAAAAATAAAATAAAATTAAAATTTAAAAAATCATGTAAATGACTGCTATCTACTGGAAGAGTATCCAACAGACTGGCTGCATTGCCTCGTTGGATGTCAATGCTTGCTTATTCTTTGACCGAAAAGCCCGTTGGTCATGTGAACTTGTGTCTTGGAACAGACTGTGTGCATTAGGTCCCCACGGCCCATTGTTTCCACACCAAACGCCTCAAATATGTGTTCTTTCGGAAGAGATGCATATTAGCGACGTTTGGCCATTTCGATTGTGTGTATTTTTAATTGAATTATGTTTTGTATTATTGTGAAAGAAAAAAGCCTCCTCAGTAACATGTTTTACAGAAATAGAAAGAAAGAAGTATAGCCATTAGTTACATTCCAACTTGTACCGTATATAACTTAAACTAAGACCTGAGACATCGGATGTAAAGATACATTGAACTTTACACATAAATACGTTAGGGAAAAGTTACAATTTTCACAATATGTAGAAACTTCTTTTTATCCTGAATTATTTTCTTTTCAATGTAGGAGAAAATAAAGCCTGCTTCTTTATTGTATACTAGAGTCTGGCCACGGCTTTGATTGTATTAATTTGACATCGCTTCTGTAGGGGCTCTTTTTTCACCAAAGTGCGAAATGCCGACATCTCCTGAAGTTGTAGGTCACTATAGATGATTGAGGTGTCATAATGTTATTGACGAGATACAATATACAAAAAAAATGTTTATTAGTCTTATTTTAGTTTTTTTTAATTCTTGACGTGTTCAGAAAGGTAACTCGGGACGTTTTTTGAAATTGGAAATACAATTTTTTTTGGAGTTATGGCGATTTTAAGATCAAAATTAAAAAAGGCCATTTCACGAAAACCAATGACCCTAGACTGGTCGTGTCTTTACCAAAATGAAAGGTCTCGATGAGATGGTGTCAAAATATACATGGTTGTTTTCTATTTTGAATGCTCTTCAAAGGTCATGTGGTGCATGAGATCTGTAATTTTTTTATAAACAGAAAGATTTTAAATCTAAATATCCCTGAAAGAAGATAAAATCCATTACATTCGGAACTACATGGAAACTTACCAATTTCAATAAATATTTCCCCGCCTACTATTACTAAATAAAATTTTCACTGGCGAACTCAGGTTGCAAAGGTATAATATATATTCCTAAACAAAATTGTTAACCGAAAAACCGAAAGCTGCTATTTATTATAATTAATATAATCCTCCCTAGAAAGAAACCCTTTTAATTTAAAGTAATTTTAGAATGGTTACATTAAAATTTTCAGCAATTTTCAAAAGTTAACGGTATTGATTACATGCTGTTGTTTACTTTTGCCAGCGGAGGTAATTGAGCGTTCACTTTACAAAAACAATGAGCCTTTATAAATTATTACTTTCGACATTGATTGATCGATACATTAGCATTATGGGTTTGATAATTAGCACCCATTTTTCAGGAAAATGTATCAGTTTTAAATTTTCTATCAAGCTTTTGTTAGATTCATTAGATTTGTTGGAATTGAAATGGAAAACTCCGGGTTCGAACCCTACTAAGTCAAAAAAGATTGTCTTCTTTTAGAATAAGTTCTCGTGTTTTGGAGGGCTCCTAAATATGGCGTACGCTTTTATGAAGTTGCAGCTCTAATACTAATCCCTAAAACTTGACATTTGTTTACTGCTAAACTTTAAATAGCTTTTTTCACAGTTGGATAGCAAAGGAAAGGTTACAGCCTAAGCTGTGGAAGTGTGGACCAATAAAAAAATTACCTAAGCTACTCGAAAATCCGGATGCTATATTAGTAGCTACAATTTTTTTGTCGCCGTTATCATTGCTGTCTGTCTAGCCAATTGCAATAGGAACATTCTACCTATATATAAAACTGTCGTGTCGCTGACTGACTGACAATCGACGCACAGCGTAAACCACTGAAGATATAAATATGAACTATCAGCCCCTAAGGTAGTTAGTTAAATATGGTGTAAATCTCAAATCAGTAAAATTGTGTAAACGTTGTATGCCTAATACATTGCGTACGAAGTCGCGGGCAACTATATTTGTAAGGTTTTCATAAAAAATTGCTCGATTTTTTTCCTATGGGTGTCAGATCCGTAGCGAGTAGGCACTACGGATGTGCAATATTTTAAAATAAAAGATGAAGTTAATTTACAAAAGGTATAATATTTAAAAGACAAGGTAGAATAACAAAAGAAATTACTAATTAGATAGGTAGGTAGGTAGTCAGGGGTGAGGTCGAGTTCGGCCTAGAATTTAGCTACAGTACGCCTGCAATAAAATACCGCACTGTCCTCAATCGGCTGTGCGCGGTGGTAGCACGTTTGTTCCTCGCGGTTGTTCGACCGGGGGTCTTTTCTGCGCTGCACTCGCAGAGAGTCTTGTGCTGCACACGCAGAGGCTCCAGTGGGTAGCAGTGGCAGGCGGAAGGTGTAGAAGTAGGCTGAGACACGTATTACTAGCCGTAGGCTGGAACCCCAATTATTAAGGGGTTCCTCACTTAGTTTAGTATTTATATATAGTATAATATATTATAATTTAGAAATATGGTAGCACTTGTGGATAGTTGTCGATTTCGTTGCGGAAGTGACCGTTAGGAGGTAGAAATGAAAAATATTTCATTTTTAGGTCAAGTGATATTTTGAACGTTAGGTGGGTTCCGTAGAATATACTTTATTTATATTTATTTCTTAGTTTTATTTTAACGCACAACGTTACATGGGTTGAAACGCAAGACACTCAAAGCTTTCACTTGAGAACGGCTCGACCGATTTTTTTTCGTTGTATTTGTAATTATCAGGACAAGGTTTTTAGGGAAAGAAAATTTGTTGAAATTGCCCGGAAAATTGGAAAAATCTGGATAAACTGAAGGTGCTTTTTACTATGGGATTTCACGGGCGAAGCCGAGATAGAAAGCTAGTTTTCCATCTCGTTATTATTTTAGTTAGGTTTTTTTTACTTGTCCAATGACAACAAAAGCTAAGCTCAATAATAATATACACTCCGACAAGTATCCATTTAAGAGAAGCTTTTTAGGAAAAGCAAGGTTTTGCTGACGCACATAACGGCTAATGTACTGGAAATTCACGCCTAATGAATAAAGACCGTCCGGATTAACTGCGGACCTCTACAGCCGCTCGTTTGTCTCAAAGTAATTGTACAGAAAAATAAATAAAATTGCTATGAGCTGGAAAAATGGAAAATCTTCATGTATTCATTTTTTGAAAATTATTATTAAATAGATAGGTGCGTCGGTGGCCGAGTGGTTAAGACGTCAACCACAAACCACACTTGGAGGCTTTTTTAATTAAATATACCTGAACAGAACTGGCCACTAATTAGCTATATCCTCACTTTCATGGGCTAAAAGAGGAAGCTTTGTCTTCTGCTGGGTAACCTGGGACTTATAACACTGTTTCAGGAGCCGTAAAGCAATCTGTGAAGAAATTTATTTTGATTCTAATGATGCCCTTTCCAAAAAATGGGACTACAATAGATGATCCGGGTATTGCAGCCCTGGTTACAACCGTCCAGCACCGTATGGCATATCTATAATGAATGATACCTATACCTCGACCAGAAAAAAGCACGTTTTTTTTAGGGTTCCGTATCCAAAGAAAGGGTAAAAACGGAAACCCTATTACTAAGGCTCCGCTGTCCGTCCGTCTGTCACCAGGCTGTATCTCATGAACCGTGATAGTTAGATAGTTGAAATTTTCACAGATGATGTATTTCTGTTGCCGCTATAACAACAAATACTAAAAAACAGAATAAAATAAATATTTAAGGGGGCTCCCATACAACAAACGTGATTTTTTTGCTCGTTTTTGCTCGATATTGATAACGGCAACAGGTAGACGCTTGAAATATTCACAGAATAAATATATATTCACTTTAAAAATAAAATCGTGCGCGAGTCCGACTTGCACTTGGCCGGTTTTTTTTACATTTGCTCCCAAATACTATTTGTTTTTAAAGCATGGCTACTGTAACTTCTATAATCTTTTATCTAATTTCTTTGTCTAAGAATTCCCTTCCTCAAACCAAGATAATAATTTGTTCAAATCCAGATGTTCTGACGAAACAATAACACTAATGAAGTGATGACTGACGCCATCTTTCTCCAAAGTTTTCACCATACAAACACAACTGACAAGCTCCTTCATTTGCTTTAGTCTTTAATTTTATGTTCTATATTAAAAATACCAATTCCAAATATTCTAAATAGGTACCTGATATATCCCAGTAATATTATAAACGCGAAAGTTTGTATGGATGTATGTATGTTTGTTACTCAATCATGCCAGAACGGTTGAACGGATTGGATAAAATGGACTTTTTATCCCGGAAAAATGTATGGTTCCCGTGGGATAGATATGTTTTTGTTTTTCACTGGATTGACATGATTTTTTGCATAGTGGTTGTTTAGGGGTCAGAGAATGACATATACTACTTGTTATAGCGCGAAAGCGGGCGGGGGAGGGGCAAATTACAGCCACGGGATTTTTTTTTATATCTATTTCCACGCGGGTGAAACCGCGGACAGAAGCTTGTATTGAACGGGTCAACAATTTGAGTGGTACCTATAACTACTCATCTATTAGGGAAAGAGATATGCTAGCATTTTAGATCATTTTATTCTGCACATTTTTTCTGCATCATTTTCTTAAATCCTAACGGTTAGACAGCATACTAAACTCGCTGGGGCTAACTTTTTTCCCGACTTGATTCACTTATACTGTTAATGCTCAGCTCCTAAACATGATAGGTACATGTTTAATACTCGTAAACCTTCCCGGTGAATCAACTTTAAATAGGTTAAATATGTATGTTAAAAACCGCAACAAAATCCTTTTATGTATTTTATGCGTGAAAAGGTCACAGATAGACAGACAGACAGACCGGGCGATAGACTATGTTTTATATTATGTGATGATTAAAAATATCAGGCTTCGAAATATTCCAAAGAAATTCTATATAAATCAACCTGCAACGATACGTGATAATTATGATCAAATTCATATATCTAACAATTGAAATTAGATTTTTTTTCATGTCTTTTTTTAATAAAATTACTATGTTTTAGGTAGATAAAAATGGTAAAATCTCAGCTGTTCGTCTCCCAAATGTATTCAAGCGTAATTAACTATAATAAACACGTAACCCCATTTTGGTTGCAGATAATCCGGGTGCATATTCCTTGTGCATGACTCAGCGTAACGTGAATGGGCTTAACGGACCGTTTATTATGCAAAGCAAGAGGGAAAACTTGTCGCCTGCGGTGAAAACTCCATCAAACACCCTTTTGTGAAGGTAAACATTGGAGGTAAGCTCATTTCATAATAATTTCATTTGGAAATCTTATTTAATTGAAATTTTACTAACCTGTTATAAAGGATTTGGATGAAATTAAAGGTGACGTTATTTCAGGATCATACAATATTCTGTTATTTCTGCCTTACCCTCATCAAATACATGGCTTGATGGTTATTAAGCATGACATTATTACTCATTACCTGATGTAAATTTCTTAATTATTATTAAAACAATACTTTTTAAGACCTAATTTTCATCCTCTATTATACCGCCTTAGGAGAAAGCATTTAAAAAAATCAAAATCCCATGTCCTTCCCTAGAGTTCAAGCTGTCTCAGTATCAAATTTCATCAAAATCAGTTCAGCGGTTTAGCTGTGAAAGCATAACAGACAGAGTTACTTTCGGATTTATAATATTAGTATCAAATTCAATGTTTAGCGTAGATTTTTTGCTCAACTTGAGCTTCAAACCTGGGACCTATGCTTCATGGGTAGAATCTCTAACCATTAGGTTCCTGTATCTACAGAAGGTACAGAATAAAATAAAATGATTGATGTATTTTAACACCTGATAACGACGGGAGTGATCCATCAATGTTCGACAATGTACTTGTCGTTTTCAGTTATAGGTAGACGATTTGAAATTTAGTAAACTGAGCAACTGCAGATTAAATGCAGACAGTGTAACTTTAGTTTTTTTAAAGAGGAGTTATTAAATACTATCCTTCCCCTCCGGCTTCGTACGTATGGAAATGTTGGAATTGCGACAAAAAATCCAATAAAAGAATTCCCGAATGACTACGATATTTTCCCGGATAAATTTTTACCTAACAATTCACAATTTATACACACACTCACACACACACCTTCACGGCCTTTATATCTTACGGTGTGGCCTGTAACAGTGTCCACTTTTTGCCAGTTGTCCATATTAAACAGAACAGGTGGCAAGCACGTTGCTGCACTTAATAAACCTATATGTGTCACTTTTGTGACAGACGTAAATATCTGTTATTTTTAGAAGAAGTGCAGACGCCGCCTGCTTTTCGTACCCTCCGTAGCACGAAGAGTCTTAGCATTTTTGCCACGAGTGTGAATTGAAGTCAATACTCCACCAATTAGCCTATCGACTCCTTTATTTATCATTTAATTTAACTTTTGAAATGAAAATTATATTAAATTTTTTCCTTAGAATTGAAAGTATGCAAACAATTTTCCAGACTCAACTGTCATCAATCATAGACGTCCCGTGGACAGAATTAAAATATGTTGTGGAAAATGAGTTTCTTAAATAAAGTTTGTATTTTTTTTAAACTAGCCTCTTCCCGCAGCACTACCCGCAATAAAATAACCAATTTCATTCGTTCAGTCGTTGTCAAACTACAAACTTTTCTCGATTTACTGTTTTGAAACAGTGTAGGTGAAACAAAAAAGAAACCCGTCGTTTTTGGACGAGAACAAAAGAGCATGGTAACATTGCTAACCCCACAGGTTGTATAAATTGAAATGCATTGAAGCATTTCCCGAATTGTTTGAGTCAGATTTCCTTAAAAAACATATAATTTTTTTATTAGAAATAGGAATTTCTATGAAATTGTGTATTTCTCGAAAACTAATTAAATTCTTTAATAATTTGGTACAGAACCCTTAAAAAACAAAATAAAGACAATATTTGTTGTAAGAGAGCTTAAGTGTCTACAAAATTACTCACAGCCACCGACCCTCGTACTTGGCAGGTGGAATTTTTCATCAAGCTCTACAAAAAGAAAAACGCCCTCCCCACACTTTGCTGCTTAATTTTCTTACCTTGACGCATTATTTTTAATTATACAACGAAAACTTGGAAATTTCCTTCTGTTTAACTCATAAACCACAAAAGAGCCCCCCTGTTGTATTTATACTGGCTTGTAAATTGTATAATAAATAAAATTTACCTACAATATGCTTTGATTTCACAGAGTTTAACTTTTTTTAAATACATTTTTAGCCTAATTCGTAGAGCGTTGTCTTGAAACCGGGAGGTTCCGGGTTCAATTCACAACTCGTTCCAAAAGTGCTTCGGAGGGCATGTAAAGCGCATTTCTTCTAAATATAACAGATGTTTACATCTGTTACAGAAGTGACACATCTAGGTCCAGGCTTGCCACCGCAGTTATGTTCAATATGAACAACTGGAAAAAAAAGTGGACACCCTCAACGAGTGGTCAGTTCTTATGAGGTATATTTAGATGGAAAAGCCTTGTCGGATTATGTACATAAGTTTTTATTTATAAGAAATCCATTGGTTCATGGCCGGGATCGAACCGTGGTGGGCCTAGTTAAGGGCCGTTGGTCAAGGTCATCTTATAACTGTCAAAAATATGACAAATCTCAGTTAATCCTGGAAAGGTGAGTTTATTTATACAACACTAGCATTCCGCCCCCGGCTTCGCCCGTGGATATTTACGAACAAAAAAAAATATACCCTATACCTACCCCTACCCCTACCCCTACCCCTATCCCTACTTCTACTCCTACCCCCTACCTCTATATCAACAATAGCTTTCGCAGCGCACGCGATGTAAGGAATTTCTTAGGTAATTTTTTACACCTTGCGTTACATTATTGGAGTTTTAGTAAGGATCCCTAATTTTTTTGAAAATAGAATATAGTCTATGTCACTCAGGGTGAATGTAGCTTTCCAATGGTGAAAGAATTTTTGAAATCGGCACAGTAGTTTTTGAGTTTATTCATTACAAACATACACACAAAAATACAAATCTTTCCTCTTTATAATATTTCCATCTTCCATCCCACACAGTTGAAGAGATGTTACATCATTATCAATATCTATAAATGGTATATACATACATATTTATCTTTTTATGAATCTGTGTGAAGTTGGAGACAATCGCTAGTTAAGAATGAATAGATTCAAGATAGTGTCGAGGGTAGCGCACCGTTCTACTGGTTAGTCACAGGGGAATTGTCCCTGATTTCCTATGAAACCACAATTACATTTTGTAGTGTTGAGATATGGCTCCTCTACAATGATCTTATATTTTTCGTTCATCATTACCTACTGATTTTTTTTATCATTCACGGGTAGACTTACAGCTCCCGGGAACCGTTCCTGGCCCCAGGGTACCCGGAAGACAAAATTTTCCTCATTTAGCCAATGATTTTTTGAGGCTATACCTCTGTTGAGGTAGGTATGTAGATGGAAAAGCCTCTTTGTACTGATTTTGAACCTTGGGAATTTGAATTTATATAAATTGTGAACTTATTATGAAATACGTTATAAGTTTCTTATGGTTTCTCTTGTGTATTTTATTTAGAGCGCTCAAGTGATGTGCTTACCAACGAACTACTCGTAGTCAATTTTTATTATAATAACAATTAGTACTTTCTACGACCATTATAGAACGTGTTTTAGTTCCGCGTTATCTAGACTAGTTAATTCTTCTAAACAATGAGACGAGATTGTAAGTACTTTGGAAACAAACATTGCACTAAATATAACAATCACACAAAGGACTATGAACTTTAATGTCATAATGAAAAGGTTTTGTTTAGTAAAATATGCCGTTTCTAATATCGTATCATTTATTTTGATTGTATACTGGTTATCTACATCGCTACTGGATTATGTTCCCTGCATAGACAAAGAAGGGGGGGGGGGGGGTTAGACTATAGATATGTCAGATAACATAGCGCGAGAGAAAATGTTTAGATATCTATTTTATTTGCAGGTTTTTCGCAAAATTTCTAGAATTATAAATTCAATTTAACAGGTAAACTAACGACATAATACACTATCTTATAATTAACTTACGACCTACGTGTACCTACTTAAAATGTATTGACACAATCGCCGAGCATGTATGAAAGGTATGATAAATATAAAAGAAGCGAAAGAGGTATGTCAGGATCGTAGCAAATGACATTCAATTACCCATGGTAGATAGATAGATAGATAATTAACTTGTAATAAATTATGGTAAGTGCGCTATAAATAAATAATTATCTTTTGCATCTAAATTATGACAAATCTATTTCATAATTAGTTGAAGAATGATTTATTTTTGATGTTTGTTTATACAAAGACATATGGTTCACCTATAAGTTTTTTAAACATGTGGTGTCTAGTTAAGGGTTGTCGTCTGTCAAATGTATATTTCGATAAATATAAAAACACACACATAAGCATTATAAGACGCATTGCAATAAAATACTAGGTTAGAACTTTTAAAAGGTGAATATTATTGTAAATTGCAAAAGGCGTCGGTGGTAAAAGTGGGTAAAACGTCGCCTCACAACTGAGAAGTCGCGGGTTTGATCCCCACATCCGACCATGTAGGTACCAATGAGTTTTTATAATAAAAAATCTAGACGTACATTATCGGACAAACTGTACAAAGAGGCTTTTCCATCTACATACCTCAACAGAGCTGGCCACTCGTTAGCTATAGCCTCAAAAAAACTTCGTCTAAATTAGGAAGACTTCGTCTTCCGCTGGGTATTCAGGGGCCGGCAACTGTTCCCGGGAGCTGTAAGGCAACCTGTGATGACAAGCAGGCAGGGGGAGGGTCCAGTGGGTCCGGACCCCCCCCCCCCCCGAAATCCCTCCCCGACATCTTTTTGAAATTGAGAATTTTAAAAAGTAGGTAATTACTTACTATCAGTTCAGCTGAGCTGATGAGGTCGATATTGACCTATTGCAGAAAAGATGTAATAAAAGGTAAAGTCGTACTTTGTGTTAAAGTTGTTTATTTTCACAAAAATAATTCAAGCAAGCAATAAAATTGCAGAAAAAGTGACAGCCCTATTATACCATATCGCGGCACAAACTCCATAAATTCTTGGTTTACACAGAAAAAGTGGCAAGTCCCACCCGAACACTCCCGCGCATTATGCTGGGAATAAGGGAGATAACTGGCCAATGAAATTAAATAAACGCTCTTCAATAATTGCATCCCCACAATAAAAACATTCATTTTATCTGACATCATAAATTCGGAGGGTACTCGTAATAAAAGCACTAGATAAAAATAAACGTGTGGACGATAATAAATTTTATATTTGACAATAAATGTACGTACTTGAAAATTTGGGCGGGAAAAATACAAATTTATTTTTCAGTAATGTCTGTCACAAGTCCAAACGCATTTGTTTGAATTGTTTGACCATTTTTCACCATTGTGATAGATAGGTAGTGGAGGCAGAGGTAGAGTAAGAACGGGGTCAGGACTCGCAATTTTTTTCCTTTACGAAGTGTTTACGAATGCGCTAATCAAGTATCCTCCCCCCGTTTTCTAAGGTGCTGAAATCGCTTGCGGGGTCAAATATTTTTTTACTCCGTACAATCGGCCAAAAACAAACCCCAGGGGATGTTACAACCCTGGTCGCCTATTACCTTTCTCAAAAAAAATAACCTCTACACACAAAAAAAAACTCTACGCTAATACAAGGGTGGAATCATGGGGTAGGGGAGGGAGCGATAATTAGCCAGAAAACGGGCTGATGGCAAAAACCATTCCGGAAGCGGGCGAAGGACACTAGACATACTCAGTAGTACTTCAGACACCTCTACTAGTACGAAATATAAGAGACAAGAGCTGATTGTCTTCACAAAATAGATAACCACCTATATAATACCGCTATCAAGCCTCGAAATATAAAAGGTTTTCCAAGCCTAAGCGTTTGCTGAAGATAAAAAAATGCCGTGACCGTGACAATAGTTATTCATATTCATTCTATGCCTATATGGAATTAAAAAAACTATTTAAAAAAATCATGCTATGACGTTATTGTGTAATAAAAACGCAGTCGGCAGGATTCGAACCTACGCTCCCAGAGGGAATCTGATTTCTAGTCAGACGCCTTAACCGCTCGGCCACGACTGCCATCTAATACTTATTGTAAACGGTCATGAAGTTAGGAAAGGCAAAAATAGAATTCATTATATTCTCTGGTTCCTGAATTTTTTTTCTTTTTTTTTCTTTCTTCACGGGTTGCTTTACAGCTCCCGAAACCGTGTTACAGTTCCAGGGTACCCAGCGGAAGACCAAGTCTCCCTCGTTTAGCCGATGGTATTTGTGAGGCTGTACTTAACGAGTGGCTAGTTCTGTTGAGGTATATTTAGATGAAAAGCCTCTAAGTGTGGTTTGTCGGATTATGTACATAACACATTGGTACATGGCCGGGATCCGGAATCGAACCCGGGGTTTGCCTAGTTAATACCAGACGCACTGCACTATCTGAAAATATGATTTTAATTTTTTTTTTGTTTTAAATATTTACATCATAACTTAAATGTAATGGTAATAAATAAATAATATATTTAAAAACTATATATACAAATTATAAAAAGAATACCTCTTCCAGAACCCCTCCCTGTGGCATGATTTATATTTTTTATATATTTTAAATTATATTTTTACAGTTTGAACCCAACATCTAAATAATGCTTAGATAATAATAATGTCGCCAAAAGAAATAATTTAATTTTATCATCAGTTAACTATGGAAATAAAGGTTTAGTCCGGTATTTACTAATATTATAAAAGCAAAAGTAACTCTGTCTGTCCGTCTGTTACGTTTCACGGCGAAATTGATACGGATACCAGCTTAAAACCTACTTCCAAGCGGGTGAAGACGCTGGCACAGCCACTGCGAAAATATAAAAGAACAACCCCAAGTACAAAATCAAAGCAACCCCTAAAAATACTTTATCCATGCTTTCTGTCCTTCAATAATAGTCTATCGAAATTTCGAACTGACGCTCAGTGGCGCCGTGGCTTAGTTGGTTAAAGCGCCTGTCTAGTAAACAGGAGATCGCGAGTTCGAATCTCGCCGGGGCCTAGTGGGATATGTACCTACCTATACCTACTATTAATTTTTTACTATTTTTTTTATTGTAGGTATATTTTTTTATATACCTACCTTTCATTCGGATCCGTACAAGGTGCAGTGTATTTTTTTTTACTTGTCTTATTTAGTAAACAAACTTTGCATGTCTTATATAATAGGTATACCTATATAAAAAATATACAATAAAAAAAATAGTAAAAAAATAATAATACAATAATCTCACTAGTCCCCGATCAAAAAAATAACTAACACAGTAAACTTTGTTATTTACAGAATTATTTAGTATGGGCAAATAGATTCAAATTATGTTAAACACACATAAAAAATTTCATCAACATTGTTCCAGCCGTTTAGTAGTTCAGTGACATACATTTACAGGAAGTGACAATCGATAAATCTATATTTTATGTTATAGCACCTACTATAGTAGGCAGACCACGGGTTCGAACCCGGATCCCGGTCATGTACCAATGGGTTTTTAATACCACACTTAGAGGCTTTTCCCATCTAAATATATCTGGCCACTCGTTAGGTATAGTCTCACAAAAAGCCGATTATTCGGCCACTTTTATTATTTCTACTTTTCATTAAAGTTGCAAATCAACCAGTTCTAAACAATCTTAAATTCTCAAGTAATCGTTGCAGTATCTACTTACTTGTTCTTAATTGTTAAGGGGATCTATCGACCGAATAGTCGCCGACTAGGCGGAAAAGTCGAGTATTCGGTCACTTTTATAGTCGGTCAAACCAAATGTTTGAAGATCATCAGCTCTTTTCTAGTCGTTGAACGGATGTGACAAACTTACAAGTATCCTGTGACTTCAATGATATTACAACACAATTTTTTTTCTGTAATATTTTATTATTATTACCTTTGTCGAAATAACTTTTATTTAATATTCTAATATTTTTTAATAAATAAGTTAATAAATGCAATTATACTTCTACAGATTTCTAGGTTGTAAAAATTCAACAATTTGGCTATAAAATAATTACAAAATATGGTTTGTAAGTAACTTACAGAGTTGGCGAAAGATCACATACTTATCAGGATATGTCAGGATCGTAGCAAATTATATTTTAATGTTTCTGTTTACCCCTTCTGGGATAAGGAGCGCGATGATAGATGATATAAACTGCTTATGATTGAGCACACTACGGTTAGATGTAGTTCGTTGATAGGCGCATCACTTCAGAACGGCTGGACTGATTTGTCTAATCTTCTTAATCTATACTTATTATATAAAATTCTCGTGTCACAGTGTTTGTAACCAACCAAACTCCTCCGAAACGGCTTGACTGATTTGTATGATTTTTTTGTGTATATTCATTAGGTCTGAGAATAGTCGTAAACTATTTTTCACCCTCCTACCCCCACCCCCCATTTTTTAATCGCGATTTTAGTATTTTTGTATGAATAATATCCAAAGTTAGTGATAAAAATAGGTAAGAAGGACAAGAAATGGTATCAGGGTATCATGACTCCTGTGTGATTATGTATAGATATATATAGGAAATAAGAAAATATCAACAATAAAAAAACAATTAGATTATTCACTCGTATATTTTACATTTTAAATTTTTTTTTATTTTACAAATTTACAAAATATTTATAATAATACACTATAAACTAATGTAAATAAATCATGTACATTTACAATATTTTCAATATCATAGATATCTTACAACGCAATGTAGAAAATATTTCAACAGAGAAAATACAATTATTATTATCTATCTATAGATGTTCTGAAAGTCGCAAAAGTACAAAGCATCCTAATAATTATTTTCCTTTACGTCATCTGTAACTTGTCAAAACTATGTCAATTTAAAAAGCTTAGATAATAAAAATTACCAAATAATTAACTAATTATACTTAATATAAGAAATCAGTCAAAACTTAACTTTATTATAAAAAGTGTATATGTTTGCTCCAATATATTTGGCACTATGAAATTTGACACAAATTATGATATCAGATAGATAGTTTTTATGTATTTCAGCTCCATAGATCCAAAGCAAAAATTAAAATGAATAGCAACTCTATTTATAAAAGTAAAAAAAACTATATTATTAAAATCTTTTATAAAAATTTTCATAATATATGAGGCACATTCATACGTATTTAATAACACATAGATCACAATATCTACACTGATTTTATTTACATATAAACAATAAATTATTTGTATAACTATATAAAATCTAATATGGCAGTAATGAGGTCAACACAATATAATTTGTACAAAAATGTTATATATTTCAACATTATTATATAAACTGTGGAATAAGATGTATATAGAATTGATAAAGTGATATATTGATAGTTACGAATGGAGAATCGCTCATTTTGCTTGGTTAAGATTTTTTATCATTAAGTACATATAAAAAAATGTTGATTCACCGGGAGGGTTCACGAGTATTAAACATGGACCTATCATGTTTAGGAGCTGAGAATTATCAGTATAAGTAAATCAGGTCGGGGGAAAAGTTAGCACCAGCGAGTTTTCATGGCGTATGCTGTCTAATCCGTCAGAGATATACCAAAATGATGTAGGAAAGAATTGTGTAGAATAAAATTATTTACAAAAAAGTCCTATATATATCTATCTCTAATAGATAAGTAGTTATAAGCGTATTGGTATTCAAATTGTTGTAAACCTTGCATCCGTGCTTGCATATGTTTTGAGATATTTTCCATCCATAACTACCAATAAATATATAAAATAAACTATCTACCTATACATACAACGAGGCAAACAAATAATAACGATTGGATGTTCTTAAGTAATAGGTAAATAGATTCAGACTTTGAAAATAGCAAACTCTAATAATACTAAATTAGTGCTAAATACTGTTCTATATAGTATCAAGTTTATATAACTGAAGTATATAACAGATTATTGCCTAAAACAACTAATAATTACAAAAAATCAGTCTCTTTTTTAACTATACTTAATTCACTGTCAGAACACATTCGCGAACTTCAAAATGTCTTATCTCCCTGGTTACTTTCACTATACCAATGTTCTAAACGAACCTCGTGAGTTGAGTGTGGAAGTCTCGCAGGAAGATCTGTAGTTGGGGCAACGTGGGTCTGTCATCTGGTGACATCGCCCAGCAGTATGCCATCACAGCGAATCTGTTGAAACAATTACTTGTTAGTAAGCTTTTCATCAAGAACTATATTATAAACAACTGTACCAAAGGAGATTCCGAAATGTAAGTTATACAGAACAGCTAAGTAATACGAGATGCAATATTTTAGCGACCTTTTATTTCGGAATATTAGGCATAAATAGCTAAATTAATTAGCAATGTCATAACTTCCGAACGTAACTTAAATGACAGCTCAGTCAGCTGTCAACTGACAGAAGGTCGATATTTTATTTTCAACACACTTAACACGCGTGCTTTTTCTTTATATTACAGCACAAGAGTTAAATATAACCCAATGAAGTTAAATTCGTACAAGATTGCAAATTGTATGTGTGTCCACAAAGCATTCTTAATTTAACCGCATAATACAGTTTTAAATTTTTAATCACGACTTTGTTGGCTGTTTGGCGAAGTTATCTGTCACGCGGGAAAAAACAAAACATTTCCATAAATATATTTTGTTAACATTTTTGCCGTGTTGTGGTTAATTATTAAAAATGTCGACTTCAAGTGGCGAAGAATACGTAAATTTGACTCCATGAAGTTTATTTTTTTCCTCGCAAGTGTGTTGAAAAACGTCGTATGAAACGCGTGTGCATTGGTCATTACATACTCAGCTTTCTTATAGCGCTCGCCTAGTGGCTCGCGCTGAAAATACCGCCTCGTGCGTAATAACCAACATAGCACCCTTGTATCACAATGTACTATTATTCGATACATTGACGCTAGGAAAAAAAATTACCAATTAGATTAGATACCACTTCAGTCAGTCGAGATTGATATTTAATGGTTGCCAACAACAAATTGTTAAAATATGCAAAGAAATATTAGGTCATTGTTCTAAAACATATTTTATTCACGGGCTTAAAAATACGGAACATTTTTTTAAAGTTTTATACCATATAGATATACTATTTTGCTTAATCCATGTACAAAAATAGCTCAAATTTAGGGACCGAAATGCGTTCAGCCGCTACGGCAGACTCTGTATAGCAAACATCAAAACTTTCGCATTTATAATACAATTTTCTTCTCAGATCTAACTGTGACAATAGCATAAATTAGAAAATTGATTAATTTCACAATGAGATAAGAAATCGTGAAACACAAGGTAATATGGAACTCGGGAAGTTTATTTGACAGCTTAGTTACTAGAAATTATGATAAAATTATATTGCATTAGCTAACTAAGAAAACTATTAATTTTTAAACTTACAGTTCATCAGGACAATTGGCCGGCTGTTGCAACCGGTATCCATCCCTCAGATAAGCGCCAACCTCGAACGGATCAACTTCGGCATACGGTTGATGGGCCAAAGTCGTTAGTTCCCATAACAAGACACCCAAAGCCCACACATCGGATGCTGGACTAAAGGATCGTCTCGTAAGTGATTCGAGCGCCATCCATTTCACTGGTCGGTTCTCATTATCACCCAAACAGTGGTAATCGGCGGGGAACAAATCTCTGGATAGCGCGTTATCTGCGATCTGGACTCGAAGATTCTCGTCCACCCTGAGAAGAATATTTATTAATCGCAAGTGGATTTTGATTTCTACATATCATCTACAATCCCTACCTAATCCTAACTAATATATTATGTTTGTTTGTCCTTTTTCATCATTCCGGATCAAAAATCTCGATAGCGGGACGAAAAGCTAGTATTATTATAAAACAAAGTCGTCACCCAACCCACTAAGTATGTCTGCAAGGTTCGATTTTCTGTGTTTAGTGGTAAACGTTTTTTTTAAATAACTTCTCATTTAAAATATTTTTATATTAAATTTTAATACATTTAAAATTCTTAAAAGACGTTACATTAACAATTTTACATAATAATTAACATTTTTAAACTATTTTACATTTGTAGAAATAACAATAACAGCTTCCTTACAGCTCCCGAAACCGTGTTACGGATCCAGGGTACCCAGCTGAAGACCAAGTCTCCCTCGTTTAGCCGATGGTATTTGTGAGGCTATACCTATCGTGTGGCTAGTTCTGTTGATATATATTTAGATGGAAAAGCCTGTAAGTGTGGTTTGTCGGATAAGTTTTTAATAAAAAAATCCATTGGTACATGGCCGGGATCCGGGATCGAACCCGGGGTCTGCCTAATTAATACCAGACGTTTTAACCACTCGGCCACCGACGCACTTTAAAGTGTTATTTAAAAAAATACAATAAAATCACATGCAAAGTTTGTTTAATTACCAAATAAGAAAGTCTAAAAAAAACTTTATTATGCGTTCCTTATTTCACGAACCGATCGAAGGTCGCTAGTAGGTACCTACTACAAACAAGTTCGGGCCTAGCCTACGAATATTACAACATCCAGGTCGAAGGTATGTTTAATATTCATTAGATTTTGTTGAAAAAGTTAATTAAAATAATACTGAACCGATAATGTTTCATAATAAGAAAAGTGCTCATAAAATTATGCGCAGTAAGACTTACTCAGTGATATTAAAACTGGGTCATCATGAGTGATATCATTGTTTTATATCAGTTTGCGTAATAAAACTGTTTTCAAATCGTAAAATATAAGTTCTTGTTCTTATACGACTGTCCATAAGATTGAAGCCACCTAATGGCATGCTTTAATGCGTTGAGTTTTAAATTCCTCGTAATATACCTAATAGAAAGCGATCACCCGTTCGAGTCTGATCTGAAGCTATCCCTGCCATCCTTCACAAAATTAACTATAAAATATACTTACACGCAATTTCTCGCAGCAACATCCTTATGTAGTACATGTTGCGTGTGAAGATAAGCCAGCCCATCTAAAGCATGGAGCGCCATCCTCACTACATGTTGAGTTGTCAACGGAGGCGGCGCCGGTGTCATACTAGGAGCGCCTCCTGCACTGGCCCCTCGACACGCCATCAGAAATTGCTTCAGATTTCTCAAATTTCCACCCCACGGGTATAGGATGAACGGTGCCGTTTGGTCTTCTATGCTTACACCAAGTACAGATAGCACTCGCTCGTGTCGCAAGCCATACAGCATACAGCCTTCTTGGAGGAGGAGTGACACCTGATGAAATATAGATATATCACCAATGGTTATCGCAACATCCTTCTGTGCGTCTAGCTATGGAATGGAACAGTGGACAAATGCAGAAAGTTAGCGAAAATTAGTACCAAGTTTACTTTTCCTCATTTTGACGTTGATATTTTTAGCTACCTACCTAAGTGGCCAGTTCTTTTGGCCTGGAATTTCGAAGTCTCACGGCCACAGAGCCACTAGAGTACAACTGTTATATGTTACCTGTACTTGTGAGGCGTGTTCAGCAACAGTCTTCACCAATACTTCTTGTTCTTTCCCATCTTCGTCGGCATACGTCCCTCTATACACCCGCCCGAACGTGCCCTCCATAGCCACGGCACGCAGTCGCACCCGACACCGCTGTATCGTCAACTCTGTTATCCTTTGTTGCAGATCCCTCGCTCGTTCCTCCGCTGCTGCGACTGGTATCGAAGTCGGTCGTCTATAACTAGTATAACTTGCTGCAGATTTGCATGAGGAATCTGGGAGGAACGCGTGGGCATCCTGTTCGTCACTGCGCGCTCTTCGTAGCTTCCTGGCTCTAGCTCTACACGCGGTGACTGCTATAGCCGCAAATATGAGAAGACCTCCGGCACAACCCGCACCAGCGTAGAAAATATCCGCCGATGTTGGGGCATGGGGAACGCTGTCTACCCTCACGGCGGGTCGAGGGCTTTCTTTAAGACATATCTTTTTTCTTCTAAAAAGTAGAAAATATGAGGAGGTGCCCATGGAAACATTCAACAAGATCTTAACGTCTACTTCTGCCGCGACAGTTCTCGTGCACGGCAGGTCAATCCGCCAAGTTTGAGGTTCGACAGGCACGAAGCCATCATAGGAAATGTTCAGAGTCGGCGTATGCATCGCTTCCTGTTTCGGCACGACCACTTGTAGAGTATACGGTAACTGTAACAAAAGGGCAAACGTTAAGAGCTGATATGTGAGAGTAGTGTGAGCGCCTACAACGGCACTAAAGGAATGTAGGTTGCGATCGAGTCTGACATACGACCCTAAATCTCGTGATGAATCTCTGTGTCATCCGGTAAGACGTCCAATAAAACACGTACAAGACGCACGATTCGAAACCTTTTATGGGACGCGATAGTAGTTGGGTAACTGAACACACAAGACTCCGTGCGATTTGCATCCACTGTCGAGCTTTATGGAAATGTTTATTTCATCGTACCGTTTCGGTAGTTGACTCGAGAGCCGCCGACACTCAGTAGGTGTACGGAACGACCGCTATCCAAATATTTTGTTTGCGCTGCCTGATTGTTCATTAAGGCGCTACTCCGGTCTAAAACAAATGTTATTCGCTCGTATAGGGGTCTCTAGAGGTAAACGGTGTAGGCGCGACAGGAAAGCCGCTAATTAAATATTATCATTAGACAGTCGGTGAGTACAGACAATAGTCATGGTTTGAGACGAGCGCGATCGTTCATCGGTGCTAGTTAACCGGTTACCAAATATTTGTTGTGCGCCTAGTCAAAGACGCCGCCGAGTAAATAAGGGAGCCACAGACGGGCAGCGATTTGAGATAGCGCCGCAGTACAAAGCGAAGAGATGTTGATAACAAACGCTGGACCGCTTGAAAGGCAGCGACCATATAGTTTGCAGTCTCCGCCTTATTTGTTTTACAAATGTGGGTAGAAGCTAATCTCTCCTGAAACTACGGGGATCTATCTACTGCATATTGCATCTAAAAATATTCATATGTATCAAATTAAAAAAGTAACATGATCGTCCGTCAGTGTCAAAATTGGTATCAAATGTACACACAATTGCCAAGTAGTCAAAACAGGAAGGGCCTGTATGTACGGAAACATTTGTGTCTTGATCATTGAATAATGTAAAAAGGCTACCAGTTGAAGCCTGTTGCTTATTTATTTGTGACTCCATAGATATTGCAAGGATCTTTATCTAAAAAGCCCCTCCACACACTGCAATGGGCCATGGGCCCACGGTGTTACCTAGGATGGCGAGGTCAAGCATGGCAAGCCAGCAGCAAATGACTGGCCATTATCATAGACATTCAATGGACAATGGCAACAGCTTATGATGTTGTATTAATGTTTTTTTAAACCTGCCATGTTTTTTGCAATTGATACAGCCTTCATGCCAAATCAGCATAACAACTCCCAAATAGTATAAATTCAATATTAGGTATGTACATATATCTGTTCCCGCATGTAGTGGCAGATGCCAGTTATACAAATAAATGCACATATTTGGTTAGTCATGCAGGCAGGACGAGCTCGTCTTGCTCGTGATCCGGCCACCGTTTTGCATAAGGAGCGAACAACTACCCTAACTTATTTGTATTTCATATTTTATTCAATCCCACGACTTGTGTTCGACTTTTTCCATTCATATTTAAATGTGATAAAAGGAAAGTATTAGGTTTTAGTCAGATAAAAAAATTACAAAAATATTTCTAATACCTAATTCAAAAGTTATGTAAACTTTCAATTGGTGGGTACCTTATTAACATAAGAATGGCTGGTTCTCCCGCAAACTCCTCCCGACGCGGGCGAAGTTTAAAAAATAACTTCCTTAGAGTTAATTACAAGTTCCAGAAGAAGTAAGTAAATCTGTTTTGTTTGTTCAAACTTTATCTCGAATTTGTTCTGTTTCATTGTTATAATAATTTATTATCACTTACCGGTCGTCTAGCAAGACTTTGCCATGTGAAATGTAATTCTCCTATAGTGGCTGGCACAGGCACCTCGAAGTTTAGAGCGTAGTCGTTGACCTGACCTTCCCGCACATAGTACAACTCTGCTGTGAGACCTGTGAACAATGAAATAATACATATTATTTTCGTCTAGCTCGTGCGGCCAGTACAAAAAAATCACCAATCTTTCCCCCAAACTCCATTCAGAATTACGCATAGTATTCACAAATCAATCTTCGCATCAATAACGTGCAATTTCATCGAGGGGAAAAAAGCTTATAAGCACAAAGAAGCGGCGAGATCAAAAAGCTTTGGTGAACTACAACCAGTACAAAGGCACCGCAATACGACGCCCGCGCCACCTGCTTTCTTAGATGGGAACTTTGTAAGAAGCCTACAAAAAAACTTTAAAAAACCTATTAGATAAGATCTACGGTTTCATTTCGGTAACGTGAGATCATCCAGTACTTCTCAGAATTACCTAAATTTAAGGAAAGATAAAAAATCTATTTAGTAAAATCAGAAACATTAAAAATATTATTATGAACATAATTAATTATAAACTACGCCAAAGATTCCATGAATCCAAAAACGATTGCCTATTCCGGTTCATTAGGTAAATTAAACAAACTAGTTCTAACAGGGTTATTGGACAAATTTTTCATAAAAATAATATTGTAAGAACCCACTCATGTATTTAATGGACTCTACAGGGACAAAACTAAAAATAAATTAAAAGAAGAAGAAACAAACAGAAAATGAAGTGCAATTAATATTTCAGAACACACTAAAAGATTGCCAAAAAACGCTCTTAACTAAACACATTAAAATCTCACGGCAAAGATACAAGGACGAAATTTAATTAATAATTTTGACACTGTTAATATCCATTTGTTTACCACACCGACGACACGGCCGATTAAACGTTAACGAGAAGCGATTTCATTTGCATAACGAGCGGGAAGTGATGCTCGCCACGGCGATCAAGCGCGACAAATCGTCCGATGCGTATACGCACCGCACAAACACCGTGGTACAAAGCTGTATATTATATGATAATGTATTATACTTAAAAGCTGTGATCGATTTATTATTTATCCATATTGATATTATAGGTAACATTAAACCAGTTAATACATGATTGTGATTTGCTACGATTAAATTACAGTCTGTAAAGGTAACGCTGAGACTAGGAATTATGTAGATTCTACTAATATAAAAAGATATATAAGGTATAAAATATGCAACTCCTATGAAATTATTCAGCATTAGAGGCAAGTATTTTTATTACGGAACAGATTAAAGAAATTACATAATTTAATTAAGATACTGGACATTTTCTGAATATCCCCGACTTAGATCTAAACGACCATCATATTTTAATTTAGTAATTGTTAATGAACTGCTTCCTAGTAAAAGAAAATCATCGGATAAATGGTAATGACCACCCAGCGGTTTTACAGTAGAGACGAAGAGCCATCTACGAATTTTGATGGGGCAATAAAATTGTGACGCAAGATGCATTCTGTTACATTCCCACATTGTTAATAAGTGTTTCCAGAAGCCCTCGGCAGCTACTGTGCAGTCGGCGCCTTTTGATCTTAGGACGGCGGGTGAAGCAAAACGTTTCTTGATACGTACGACAAATAACGGTAGATAACCAACCAGGCCCGTGCCGACTACATTGGCGCCCATTTTTTTATTAGAAAGACTAATTTTTAAAGTGCACATTAGATAAACATTTGGTGCTGTATCATATATTATATAGTAAGGTGCTTATCTGTTTGCTCCTAAAATAATAAGCTTTCAGGCTCCAACAAAGTTAATTTTACTAAAAGACAGGTAGTCTGCTCTCTAATGAAGCCATACAAAGAAATTTGGGGTCGAAAAGTAGGTATCGGATATCGCGTTTACGGAATTTAGCAATGAAGTTGTTTAAATATATCTATGTCCATAACTAACCACATATACAGTTCTGTAAGTACATTCTTTTATCAGCGTTTATTCACAAACTTCCACCACTAAAATAAATATTATCTCAATCTTTATTCAAATAAAAAAAGTAAAATAATGCAGTCTTTACGAAATATGGTGCGAAATCATTGTCAGGGGCAACACCAGGTTTCGCGCCTTCGAATAAAGCCTTCATTACATTCACTCATTCAAAAGTTCCTTTTCAAAAGGGTAAAAAATAAAGCGGTTCACAATGAAAGCCTGATATTTCTTATTGTATAGAAAGTCCTCCCCTCCTACAAAACGAGTGCGAGGTTTAGAGCACAACTGCCGCATTATTATGGAATTATATGAACGATACGCCCCGCCAACGAAAAATAGAAGTGTACAATGATGAGAAAAAACATTACCAGGTAAATCTTGGAAGTAAATGAAATTAATTGTAATGTATTTATGGAATCTACAGTACAAATCCATAGTAGATATAGAAAAGTACTAAAATTACCAGAAAGTCGTACGAGGAACTAACTACAGACAGTTTTATTGGTTCGATTCCCAGGAGCGATGGGATCTGCAGTTTCACATTGAACAGGCCACGATTATCGCCGGAATTAACCACGAGTAAACTTTGTTAATGTTCCCATTTTTGTCGTAATCGTAAATTCGACAAATCAACACAGCGCCAGAATGTCTGGGATGACGAAATGTTCCATGAATAGTGAGAACGTTGCTTTTAGATACTTAGTAATTTTATCGAGACATACTATTTGGATTAATATTTTGCAATGAAATAGACTTTTCTTTAAGTGTAATAAATAAATCAGGAGTAAAACTTAGCGGCTTTAGAAATCTCGAAAAGGTTCTTAGGGGCGGCAGGGCGGGACTAACAGAAGCTTCAATAAGATAGGATCCGGACATTGTCCGTCGGCCTGTCTCTTCGACTGGGGTATGCTTTGTGCTCTAACGAGATTTGCCATTCGTACGTCGCACTTCGTCAAAGTTGATCCCTAACACAAAAGACCTGTGAAATTAAGCTTTAAAAGCTGAAGGCTTTAAGCTAAAATTGCTTTTGTGCAATGGGCGTTCTCACATAATTTATCGTCGGAGTGTGTTTTGATAACAAACAGGTCTAAACTTTCTTCAAATAATATGTAGCTCTCAGGGCTTTAATTACAAAATATAAAACTCTGCAAAAGAACGATAACAGACCACAGTAGAATTAGACGATGCCATTAAGAAAGTAAACTATAAAACTATTATTGCGTGCAGTCTCCAACAAATACTATAAACATTCCACTGGCGCCGCTATTACTACACCGAGATAGCAAGGAAATAAAACTTCTACCACTTGACCTAATTGAACGTTTCATGGAAAACCACAAAATTTAAATCAAAGTAATTAACTAAAAAAATATAACCAGAGCTTTCTGATCATTTAAATGACGCAGATCAAAGATATTATAACTTCAATCATCTGTAAACATACCGTAAGTGTTAAAGGCCATTTTTTTAGTTTTAAAGTTCAATTTCGATAATGTGCGACACTTATAGGCAGAAGGTTGTGCTCCTCCCTTGTTCCTCAAGGAAAGATAATGTGTGTAATAATCGACACCATCCCTCACTGGGAGCTGTTACACGAACGATTTCCCCCACACTCCCCTACACCGACATTTAATTACATTACACAAGAGCAATGTAAATTACACTCTTCCTTGGATAAATTACACGTTTAGTCAACAGCGGTAGTCGTGTACATATTTTCCACTTATTACTTAACTATTCACTGTGGACACTGTGGTATAAGAATAAATTATGATATGACACACAAATTGTATCAGCTTTGGCCCTAAACTAGAACACACCATCATGGCCTTTATTCCTGGTGGCTTCGTCAAAAACTCAAACAACTATTAAACATAAAATAGTATACAGGAAAAACGAGAAGTCAAGGCTTATTGGTGCAGCATTTTTGGCTGTGGAGGATTGAACCCAGAGCTTCCCAAAATAAGTCACCAGTAACACTACCAAATGCAAGATATCACAGAAAATTAAGAACATCCTTCAGTCGAAATACCAGCATTCTTTGACTTTATTCAAGGCCTGAAATTCCAAATCCTGTGCCGACTGCTTCATTTATGGGATTACAGACTAAATATATATATGAGGAACATTATTTATAGATTTGCATTTTGAATACAGATATACCCAAAATAACCTAGGGCTCAACGTCGAGTGATGGATGCGTGTTTTTGCCCCGGTTCCGGGGCTAATCCCGTGGAATTAGGTTGACAGTCGGAATCTTTTCCCGATTTTTTGCGACCCTAATCCCAGATGTTTATTGAAATGCCGATTCTTAATTATGTGAAGCGACGAGGAAACTCCAGTCATTTATCTTTCTAATTAATTTGGTTTTTGCCTAATAACTGTGGTTACGCGTGTACACATACCAATATTATAAAGAGTGTGATTTTGACTGGAGCGATTTATATATTCCAACTAAATATACCTACTCCACTCGTTCGGTATATAGCATCACCAAATACCATAGACTAAAAGAGGGGGTTTTCCGCTGGGTACCCTGGGACTGATAACACGGTTTTGGCAGCCGTAAGGCGACCCGTAAAGAATAAAATTCACTGTTATGAAGCGACATTATTTCAGATGGACATAGAAATATAAGTAATCCTGTACTTTCCTCTAACATTATAAAAGTAAAGCATATAAGGAAATAGTTTGTTATAAGATAATAGTTATGCCAACACATCGACCGCCTCAAATTACAACTAGCTCTAATAATAATATACTCTTTATGAACAGTGTATTTATTATTGCTGCGTATGTTAACGATAAATAAAGATTGTTGTAATAAACACGAGCTGTTTACGATAGGCCCACCCTGAGTGATGTGACGACGGATTTATTTCCGAGACGAGAATTGCCAGTCGAGGTAAACACAGGAGTACCTAGACCTACCTTCCATATACACATCGCGAAAGCATAGTATGTAAACATGTTTTTCATATCAACACAACTTTGGATTCTGGTAGCTGGTCGCTGAAATGGTGGACTTTTTAGTGAAAGAAGCCTAATGTTTAGTTATTCTACTCACGGAGTTCGTATCCCATTTCTTTATTTCAATTCAGGTCATGCATGCATGCTATATTTGTCATTGCATTTGGAAAATAGGTACAAGGAAGTCTAGTAATTCTATAAAAATAAATAAATTAATTAAATTAGCCTGTTTTTTTTCTGCCATGCAGCTTGTATATAACTATTATTAACCGTTATTATGTCTGTTCACGCTCCAAAATGACTAAATATTTTTGATGAACACGCAGCGTTCTTTCATAATTTTGTTTGGTTGTTTGTCTTTGTTACCTATATTTTTTTTTTAATCTCATTGAGCAGTTATATCTGCAAAATAACATGCGCCAAGCCGTGGAAGATAGCATCTAAGATTTATAATACAACAATTTTTAGAGGAAAATAATAAATTAATTCAATGTTTACATTAGAAATAAACAACATTGTGAAACCCATCTAAAAGTAAAATTTTCCATTTTGACTATTAGCACACAGGCTAGCAGTAATAGGTATATTTCAGATTAGTTTATACTCTTGTAGCAGAAATGTTTAAAATTGGAATTATGTTGAGGTGTCAGAACGTATTTCAGCAAAGTTGTCGGCGTTCAAAGTCGACCTCTCGAAATTTATAAGCTTGCTGCGTTCTCTTGAAAATTAACTTTGACAGAGTTATGTGAACACTCTGTGACTTGGAAATAATGTACACACAATAATATTAACTCTAAGTTAAATGGGTTTAGTACATATGCAAATTATTATAACAATTCTTAGAAACATGGACACAATACTGATTAGGAAGTAGGTCATGCTAATTACAAATTAACTACATATTCACAATGATCCAGTTATCATGACTCCAACAGTTATTAAATCTAGGTTACAAATAAAATTGTTGTAATAATAAAATATAAATAATCATACGGAATTCACAGTTCTTGTTGAGGTATATTTAGATGGAAAAAGTGTGATTGTCGGATTATGTACCTACATAAGTTTTTAATTATAAAAAACCCATTGGTTTGGGATCGAACCGTGGTCCTCCTAGTTAATATCAGACGTTGTAACCACTCGGCCACCGACGCCCCTTGGTTGTTCACATTGAATAAAGTAGGAAGCCTATATAAATCTGTAACATTGTTTCCAAGCCAATATTTTCTGTCAGATATTGTAACTGTACGAAATTGCGGTTATAGCCAGTGTTCTAGAGAGAATTGCTACGTTGCTAAATATATATCTATAGGGCAGAGCGTGGTCGCCTGCGGTCTAGTCTAGAATACCAATAACCGCAGCAAAATTTGGTATCAAGATAATTTTGTGGTCTAGGTTTTTCCATAACTGGACTACATTTCACGCCCCATTCTTGGTATTTAATTCAAGATAAAATAGAACTTATGTAATGCTATGAAGATGCCGAGCGAAGCCCGTGTCACTTGTCAAGCCGAATTCCCGCGCCCTTACCCGCGTGAACGAACAAAAACATCGTATACACAAAGTAGGTTGACAATCGTGACATGTTTGTAAATGTTGCCGGATTATACCCAGACCTGCACCCCGGCCAGAACACGAGTTCTCTGTCACAAGCTTCAAAGATATGAAGATACGAAACTTAAATAAAGCTTAATAAATGCTTTGGATATAGGAAATAGGTGGATTCACAGATCATCTAACAATTATTATTATGAAAAACGAAAAAATATTTCTGTTAAATTATTCTCAAGACAAACAATGGTTATCAACCGTGTAGATTACAGATATCGAACAGTAGCGCGACCACATACCTATCGATTACTTATCTGATTTATTTTTGGTCGCTATCTTGTGACAACATACATATTACAACCGGTCGAATGTAATATGTAACAAAAGGGTGACGAAATTAGTTAAAAAAAATCAAAAGGAAAAATTTATGACCAAGTTATGTAATTTCTACTCTCCAACAAATGACAGGAAGCTACAAGAACGTACTTAAACAATTTTCTAATAAAACAAACACAACCTGCGCTGTCACCACCTTACAATGTTTACATAGAGACCAGTAGAAGTAAAGGTGTCCAATAACAAAGCATATGAACACTCAAGTCAAATAAACTTCTACAAATATTATCCCATACGACACATTATTATGTCAGGGATTTCAAAAAATAATTTATGCTATAACATACAGAATAAGCTAGAATTCAAAATCAAAAGGAGAAATAATATGAACGTCAGAATGTATAAAAAGAATGTAAGTATGCTATGGGAGTCAATACCAAATAAATAAGAATTCAATAGAAAAAATAATATGGACGTCAGGGAAAGGAAATTAAAAAAAGAATCTATGCTATATGTACCTACTGTGACAAGAGCAGTAATACCGAATAATATAGAATTCAAAATCAAAAGAAGAAATAATATATTCGTTATACTTAGGGAGAAGAATATGCAATACCGTATAAACTAGAACTCAAAATCAAAGAAATATTTCCAACCCGACAAAAAATTATAAGAAATTTTAACAAAACATATTTAGTGATCACAAGTATACGTATGTAGACAAGACGCGTAGAATGGTAAAGACAGCTTTTAGAAATAGTTTATGAAGTATGAGTGCGAGTATGATCACTTCATACTTTTATGTAAACAATATTATGTAAAGTATGAACGAAGATTCCTACCAAACCAATAAACGTGTAGGTTTGAGTTGGTATACCTACCACCCACGGATTCCATAAGAGGTTGTTCAAAATTATTTTCTTTCAATAAAATGTAGATACCTACCTACCTAACTAAATAGTGGAATGGTTAGAGCGTTGCACAAAGTTTAGGAGCTCGAGTCAAGAAAGGTGAAACAACGCTCTTTACTTGGCTCTTCGTGCATCGAATGGCAATTTTCTTCAATAATAGATAATTTTAATAAAAAATGGGCATGAATTGCAGTGACGGTTATTTAACAATTGGCTAAATGTTAATAAAAATAGTTACCAATGGCTCTGACCATGCCCGCATTTTATTATCTAAAAAGATTGATGTTGGTGATGAATTAGTAATTAATGTCTATTGTCTTCTGAAACTGGTGTGCGTGCGGTTATGATATAATATAATAATATGAGTATGAAGGTAAAACTATCATAAAACGTGCAAGGTAGAATTATCGAGTTGGCAACCGTTCAGAAAATAATTTACGCCCTTGCCGACCGTCATGATGAAAATCATAAAATTTAAACAACGCTTGTAAAGCAAACAATGGGCAAAAAGAGCAAGAAAGAAGTGGTCGTGCCCTCCAGTACTCCGGTCGCTGTAGTTATTGAGTGGAATTTTATGTTTAACCTCCCTCTAACTAAAGAGTGGTTGATGGCGAAAATTTTCTATAAATTAAGCTGTTTAGTGCGTTTTAAAATTGTACACGAATTCCGCATTTCCTACGCATTATTATGTGGCGTCGGCGCTTTGTTTAAACTTTTATCTATGTAAGTAATTGACAGTTTTACGTCCTGTTTTTCTAATTGTTCAGGAACACCAACACCCTAATAACTTAACACGATGAATGATTCTTTGTTTGTTTGTCTGTATTCCTGTCTGAAAATCTTGTATTCAAACATGAAGACGAAGAGGTGAGGTAAGTGGGTAATACAATAATATCGGGTCCTACTGAAACCACTTTATTCCCTACACTAAGGAATATTCAAAGTCAATATCAAGCTGCAGTGATATCAGAGGCAACAGCTATTAGGTATAGAATAAGGACAGAACGATGATGTAAAAATTTCAGCACTTTTATTGATGAGAAGGGCGCATTGAAGCGTAGCCAGCTAGACAACTAATTACACGGCTTTTCCCGCGGTATCCGGCAGCTCTCGACCGTAATGTTTCCGGGCACCGGAGCACAATGCAGTTGCTCCGGCTCGCTGCATCCGAAACCAAACGATTCGACAGACCGCTAACGAGGCATAGTTCTTTTATTGGCCTTATTCCCTCCATTAAATAGTGTTTTAAAATATTATAAAGTAAACATCTAGTTGGTTAATAAAAATTTACATCTTTCGGAAACTGTCTTTCTTGAACATTCACCAGGCTTGTAGTATGGGCAAATATTATTATGCTTGGTTATTCATTTATGTTATCTCTAAAAACTCACACATCCATCGAAATGGTAACTGCTGATTGATTTTTAATTAGTTAATTTATAAATAGCACACGTACCTATAATTTAACTAATAATGATGTATTTCAAATTTTCAATTCCATGTCTTTTAATTTGCCTTTTATTAACGTCAAAATGATACATAGCTCACTACATGTAAATAATATTAAACAGCAGAGCCAAACAAGTTCGATATGTGATATGAATAATAAACAAAGCGATTTCAATTAATTTCTCATGTCAATGTAACACGATAGCATCTGTTTTGAATATAAAATGCACTAACTCGAAGTCGTTCCTCGAGACTTCGAGAGGCATAAAAAAGAGACCCATGCAACTGACGGAACAAAAAATAAAAACCTAAAACATACTACAACGGGGAGATCTTAAATTTTGATCTAACGACCCTGAAGGATCCATTATTATTAATAACCGATGTCTAAATAAAACATACGACGTAACGGCAGGACATAAAAATTATCGGAACGTAAAAAACGATGATTCGGTTTTTTTATCCCAATACAAGACATTTATTAACACGGACGGGCGGTGGATCGAGATAAAACAAACATGGCGGGCGACGCGGGCGCATATAAACATTCTCGTTATCGTGGGAGGCTGTCAAAACATAACGTGCCAGTGGTCAGCGGCCCAGCGGTCGGTGAAAGCTCAGCTACGCGCTAATGCGACATACGAGATTATTGTTCTGAACGTGATAATGCCTTCACAAGGTTCGTTGTAAACTCGTCACTAATCGATCAGTAAACTCTAGCAGACGATTGGATAATGGTAGCGGCAAAAACTAAATACGTTATTCAAATATAACGAGCCAGTCAGCCCATTACCGGAGAACAAGAGGCGTGCAATGCGTTTATCAATAAAGCAAAACAACAAAGAATATAACCGCGATGTCCATCACTGACCCATCATACCGCGGCCGCCACTAGATGGATTACTCGTATTATTTCTACAAGCACCTCGGGATAACCGGCTCGCCAGCGACCAACATCAATCAACACATACAGCCTCTCCTTTACAGGTCATTTCAATTTTAGCCAGGAAAGCCTTTGGTGCGTGTAATTTGTTTTCTTATCTCTGATACTTTTGTAATATTTCATCTCGTTGGTATAAAAATTTAAACAAATCTTGAAGTGAAATCTAACAATAGCCCGTTAACTACTCAGCACTCACGCACAGTACAGAGCAAGGATCGTTATAACGGTGAAGTAATCCGTTATGTTTATTTATATTTTAGCAAAGACAACGCGTTTTGGTTACAGCTGGCTCCCGTATCTCCAAAATTGAATACAGTACTTAACTCATGAAATATGAAGGATGTTAATTGTTATTATGAGCGGAGAATATTGAATGCGCGAGGGGCGAACCTGTCCCGAACGATGGAGGCGCGTCTTTAACGACATGCCGTATCTATAAATCAGAATTATGAGCGCTAACCGGGCGAGAATCTGCTTTCGGCGCCGATTATAATGAAGGCCGAAAACAAACAAGGCTCACCCGCAAGCCCGCCCCGCTGCCTCTTTATATGAGGCTTCGAGCGCGACCTTCGGGCGGACACCGTCGGTTCACCGCCCATAATGATTATTCTCAACTTTCTACAATCCAACGCTACCGGTCTTCTCCGTTTTAGACGGCGATCGAACGGCACGAACTTTTATTTCTCAGTAACGATAAAGTCTACAAGTCACGACAGTGTGGACCGCACTTGAAAAATAAAAATCGCATTCGCACCACGCGACGCGAAACTACGATCAGTTAAACGGTTTCGAGAAAATAAAGGTAAGAGAGAACACGCGACGTGGAAAATAAAAATCACAGTCCGTGCTTAAAAAATACATTAAAGAATTGATTCAAATGGTGGCGACAAAATAGGCGGTGAAACCATTGCGAAAAAGAGTTGGTCGAGAACTCTTTAATGAGAAGGAATGTAGTTGCATGCAAAAGGTCCGTAATTAATTATCTGATATACCTACTAAGTCGAGCTCGGGGACGCCCTAATGGGAAACACCATCCCTAACTATTCAAAAACAAAACCATACTATAGTAGTAGAGTAATTTCGTCCTAAGTTTCAACATATTTTGAAACATTCTTCGGGTTAATATTTAGGAGTCTAAACTCCAATATAAACATTAGAAATGGTTGAGAATTAAATACAGAAATAATTTTAATTAAAATAGATCTGATTCACGTTTTCACACCGACAACAGCAATATTTTATACGAAAGAGAAACATTGAAACAAAAACATTTTGCAAATCTCGTAAATTGCCTTTGCTGGGACGGAATTGAATTTGCATGCGCGAGAAAAGCAACAACACCTCGCCGCTGCCATGTCGCATATACTGCATGCCTCTTTATTACCCTTTTCCAGGTTAACCAATTCTTGGAGTTCCTTTTTCGTTTGAAATACAGAGATTACATTTTATTATATCTTGGTTAAATATGGCTCTTATAAAGAAGTTTCTTATTTTACATTTACATATACGTACCGGGACGGTTCTTGAGCGGTTGTCGTTAGATGCGCAGAACACAATTCGGTATGTAAAGTAAAAGCTTAGGTACGATTTTTATTTTAAAGATTAAACTATTTTAAGAAACTAATTTGAATATTTATGATTTCTGTACAGTAGTTTTTTTATAATAAATTATCTAAGTTTTGGCACTGATGACGTCTATTTGTCGGCTGAATACTTCAATACCTTTGATATGTTGGTACAGAAAAAAGAACATCTGTGTTCTTTGACTTTGACATTTAACAAACAATAGTGTTGCCCTCTCTAAATCCGACAAAATCTACCAAAACCTACCACGTCTACATAAAACATATTAAAACAACAACAAAGAAACACATCTTTACGGCCTTTATACCGTAGTCTGCATAGTTGTTGTGATACAAAATATATAAAGGTCAAAGAATATCCTACCATAAAAAATGCTTAAACATTCTTCCTAAATAATAAACTAGATTAGTTATAAAAACTACTGAAATAGTAGTATATCTAGTAACAGGGTAACATTGGTTGACAAGTTGACAAGTAAATATTTTGCTTTTATTTAGCCGATATCATGACGTCATTCATAGGTGAAATGTAGGTTAAGTAAATTTTTTGTTTTTGAAAAAATAAAGACAATCTCACGATTTTAAGTTATAAATTGAAAAATACGGATTATTAAACCAATATCTCGAAACGGTTTTGGATTCAGCATACCTTAACTTTTACTTTACCTACCGAATTTTTGGGTCTGCTTGACGGTATGAGGTATTAATTTTAATTTTACCAGCAGTAAAAAGCAATCGTAAAAACAAACAACAATAAATCAATTATAATAAATATACAAGTTATATTGCACTCGAATTACATATGCGCAAACATTCGGGCCCCACTTTTTCGTCGAGCGCTCAAGAACCGTCCCGGTACCTGTACTTACCTACTTATATCAGAAATAATGCAGAGTTCAGTTTATATAATTTTCATCGTCATTAAGTTCATAAAGGATCCCTGATTATATTTAAAATTACGTCTATAAAAGATAAACAAGACATAATAAACAACATAACGGCTTGATTGTTATCGTTAATTACCAAGGTGTTCTCTTGTAATGTAAATTTCATTTGTTGTTACGAGATTTGCTGATACGTAGCACGGTTAACTTACATAACTATCTCATGAACTGACTCTGGCTCGTTAACCTTCATGTCCCTTGACCCCACGAGTCGTTTTGCAAGAAAATGTCTACGCAATATTGAGAGTGATCACAAAAAAAACAGCATGTCAGATTTTAACGGACAATTGCAGTCTTGGTAAGATGATATGTTGTTATACTGTCGATCGTTTTAGGTTAAAAGTCAACACGCGGTTGTAACAAGGGAAGTTACGAGCGTTTAAATATCCTTCCACCCATTAATACGTTCAGCGACCGTACGGAACGTTCACATAAACGGTCCAGAAATAAATTCAGCTGGTCGAAATCGAAAATGTCTCGAAAGCTTGTTTGCGGAGGAATACTAAACATAGGTAAGTGATGTATGTAAAATCGAAATTGTGAGACTCCATCAAATCATCAGAATTATTTATTTTAAGGTTAAATATTCCTAAAGATAAATATACTAGAAGTTAAATGTTAATAAACACATTGAGTCAATTTAGTCATCGGGCCCGTCACAGCGTTAATTTAATTAACACGCATGAGAAGTGACAATGGTGATCATGCGGCACTCAATTAAAAGTTTTATTAAATCACAAGTTCTAACTTTTGGTTTGAAAGTTACTAACAAGTAGGTGACAAGGTTATATTAAGCATTGAACCATATGCCGTAGTAACTTAAACCATACAAAAAAGTTCCCTCGGGAGCAGCACAGACAAATTTGTTTGTTTTATCGATTTAAACGTGACTAGACGTTCACAGCTTTAAAGGATTCAAAATGTACCGATAAACACACATCACGATCTGTTAGAATTTTAAATGTAAATTTGAATGTATGCGGGCCCAAATCCATACGCAACAGGGGGCCTACGACCGAAACGAGGCGTCCGATCCGTGCGACCCTGCATCATGCTGAGAAACATACGAATGCACTTCCAAATATATTATTGTTCAAATATCGATACAAAGACGTTTCAGGTTGACTTTTCAAAACTTTAGAAACTCATCAAAACATGCAACGGACCACACTAGACGTACTTTATCAATAAAATGCACATGTCTTATTTACAATAAAGATGCCACCCAGTTTTAGTAAGTATATAGATAGTCGTAGACTGCAAACTATGCAAAATTCCTGCTGTGAGGCGACACTTTGATGGTGGTCCCAAAGATAATAATCGGAATGTGGATGGACGGACTGTTTGCTGGCAAACATGTCAATTTGTGAGTACCTGTCTATGATAAAATATTATATCTTTTTGTGTAAATAGAAACGACGCATCCTGTATTTTCACAAAATCTTGATGTTGTGACTGTGGTCTTATGAGGCCGTAACCGTTAACTGCTAGACTATCGAGAATTTACGATTTAAAGGTTATCGTTTAAAGATTAAATGTGACCTGTCTCTAGCAAGAACATCCTACATGCACAAAGAAAGTTTTCTTTTGAAATTACATTGAGTTTGAATTATATGAGTTATACCGATTGCATGTGTTCCGTTACGAAAATACCTGAGCTTAGTATAAGGATCTACGAGGCATGTGCAGACAGGATAACCCCACCACAGTTTATGATCAGTAAATCTTGTTCGTTATGAGCTACTAAATAATAACATTTTATTGACCATCGCAGTGAGATTGACGAATGCCTACGTTTTATTATCGATGCCCAGTGTGACGTGTTCCAGGATTTACGAGCGGACGTCCACTTTACTGCTAATGCGACAGTTTTCTGATTGGATCTGGCTTTAGTGTATTATTATATTCAACACAATAAAATTGAAATAAATCTAGTTGACGTGCCTGTTAGTTTTATTTTATAACATAGACATCAACTCATTTCACTTTTATTTTCGACAATGATTACAGGATATCGCAAAACTCCCATAGCCTACCTTACATATAAGATCCTGCTTGCTTCTTTAGGCTATTGAAGCTTGTGCAATTTGTGCATGGTGTTGGATATCAGTCACTCAATTTATGATATTAATTGATGAAATAATTTACTTTAGATAAGCTAAACTATGTAACAGAGACATTGCTGTAATTCCCGAGTCGTGCGTCAATCCCAACATTGATTTAAGACGCCAAGTGTACGCAAGTGCGAAAGCAAATTTAGAACTAAAATACTGGTGAACTCACAATGGAGCATAAAACAGAGTGCAGTCATAACAACGACCACGTGACCACATAAACTTCTTCAATGTTAACATAATTGAGTAGTATTTCCTACACCTTTTGGCTTTACATGTTAGTTAATGTAGTAACTATATTCCACTACTTAAAACAAAGAAAATTCATTGCCATAAACATAAATATTTTTGCCAATTATGTCAAAGTAATATCTATGATTTGATACAAACCTAGTGATAAATAGCTTGCTCAATCTGGGATTCGAACCCGAGACCGTTACCTATTGGCATAAAAACACGTGTAACACGTAAGTAGTTTAGATGGTACAACAAAGAAAACTATCAAAGAGAAGTAATATAAAACCATTTCCATTGATTAATTTGTTTCGCCATTAGAATTCTCTTCACGGCATCCCCAAAATGTCCCGGCGGAGTTAGTCCCAGTCGAATTTCGAGTTTTATTTATGGTGTGCCATTCTCTTCAAAGGACGTATGATTTACAGCGCGAGTCACAAAAGCCAGTACCTTATTATGACGTGTTGGCCCGTGCATTGTACCACCATATATTTATATGTTTGATTGTTTGCGATGTTTGTTTATTTTGGTCCTTCTTCGTAAATAGTGTTTTGTCGCAACACAAAAATGGTCCGAGGCCATATTTCATGGTCCTTAATTACACGCTTTTGGATAACGTTCCAGATATTCGACAAATATGCCATAAAATTTACATTTATACCTATCCTCAGTTTGAAAGTAAAATAACTTGTGGTGTATTATTTTATTTTTATAGAAGCAAACATAATTTTAAATTCAATAATTAATTATGTCCATAGACATGTGAGGAATTAAGAAGCCGAATACTATGGCCATTATTCATAAACGTATTTTAGGAACGTTTTTGGTAAAATGTGTTTTGTTTCTTTCTAGTATTAGTAAAGACAGGTTTGTTAGAGAGTGACAAAACATATTTTAACTAAAACGCTTCTAAAATGTGTTTATGAATATGGCCATTGTATATACAGATGTCTACCTCTGATTTTTTAATAAATATGTATTTAGATATTCCAACAGTGTCCCTACAGGAAATTGCAATAAAAGACATCTTTCAACGCTGTAGACCGATCATGTGTCGAAGATGAAGTCGTTAGCACGAGAATGCGGAAGATCGCTTTGGGTGGCTACATTAGCTTACATTTTGAACAAGGAACTAATAAGGTACATGCTTAACATACAATACACAAAGACAAGTTTTCGTGGTATATAGCTTCGATTCAAAATCACACGTCCATACAAAAATGTTAAGTAAATTCGGAAAATAGTAACGATTAGGTCACGAGAAAGTTTTATCTCGTAGACTGTAGAGAAATGAGGTGTATTTGAAGTGGCCTTTTAAGCTGCAACAGTCAATACAGGTAACCGGTCGATAACAAGGGTAAGAATGGCATTTCATCATCACAGTGGTTGTGTTTGGTAATGATTAACACTGACGGGATCCACTAAACATGAAAACAAATAATGCCATAGGTATGTGAGCGAGAAACGGCTGTTTGACCAAGGAGCTGCCACAAGACGCGTGTGGTCTTTCTATACTAACAATACCGAAGTACAATACGAGTGGCTCGAGTTGTTTTACTCAGCAATAACTAACTACCTTACTAACTTAATCACACCTTAAAAGCTGAGCAGATTTCATTGCAAATTACTATTACATAAATGAAAAAGCAGAGCGAGTAATGAACGATACCAAGACGTTAAGCGTTGTTTTAAAAATTCAAACTAAGGATGGAAATCTCTTGTACTAAGAGGCATTCATGGAGCTGGCCATTGGCTAAACGCGAAAGATCAAACTTCCTCAATCAAACCCTAGAGATAGGGGCCGGTACTTGATAGCAGCAAGGCCCTCGGGAACAATGATGCTAATTTCTGGGTAGGTGTAAAATTAAAAGAAAAATGACTATATCATCATTTGACAAAATAAAAAAATGTCCCTAACGATTAATATATAAAATAAAAACAAAATAATACGTGTGATAATATAATGCTAAACATGTGTTTATTGCTGAGTGCATTCGACAATTTATATGATAAGTGCGGAGTGTGAAATCTTCATTCGCTATATAAAGATGCTTTTAGTGACGCTGCTACACCGACCGTTCTGATTCATTTACCCACCAAAGAACGCACAATAGTTTATTACCCACATTTATTTGCACATTTACTGTTTATGCATAGAGTCGCGTGTACAATTTCCCATCGCCTATTCAATTACGAAGGGCATTAAACGAAATTGTCACAGCATCATCCCTAACGGGCGTATCTTTGAGCCAAAAGTAAATATTAGAGTGGAGTAAAATACTAGTCGTGTGTCACCCCGACGGGGCACCTAACATTGTTATGCCTAACGCACAGCGGGTCGCAAGTAGCATGGAAGGACGAGCTATATTAAAAAGTGTATTGTCATAGGGTAGTGGTGACCACACGCGTTTGGTATTATGTCAATAGACCAGTAAATCCAACGGAACTTTAGGTTTATGGACTTCTAAAAACTATCCAGCTTGTGTAATATTCATTAGGTATCCACTTGCCTCAGTTGTTTGATCAAACAGTGTTGTTCTAGCCTGGTGAAGCATGCCACTTTTGCTTAAAAGGAATTTTGCCTTTTTAGCTTTTTTATAGCATTTCTTTCAGACTTGAATTAGGATTGGACCGGTGAGTTCAACTTTCTATCATGGGCCTCATCGATGGTATTACTCTGCACTGTACTAATGGGTATTGAATTGAAAATTAGTGGTAAAATAAATAGTTAAGTAGATACATTTCATGATAAATAACCAGCACACCACAAACAATAAAATATGATATCAAAACTAACCAGACAGCAATAATCCTGAAGTGTGCCAGAATATTATTTAATTTGTGGTCGAACTCGGCTCATTAACGTTAATAGATTATCCGCAGTCCGCCCTCGCTATTTTGGTTTGAGAACGTTCCTTCACACATGTCATCGATCACCCGAGCCGGTTGTCAGGTTTAAACTGAGTTTAAATTGGGTTTAAACTGACGAGTTAGTCGGTGGCAGCTGATGGATGCACCGGCTCGAACTGACGGCCCGTCAGCTTGTGTGATGTCTAAAATCCTGCCCACGTCGGACAAACCACATTGACCTCTGTAGTACATAAGTACAAACAAAGGTTAAATACAAACTTGAAATCTTAGCAAAGTTGTATGGAATTATTTTCTTTGAATAACAACTACACAAAAATCACTAATCTTTGTATCTGTCTAAATGTCAATCAGTTTTCAACGAATTAGTTTGTATTGAATGACATTAAATGGGCGAAAAATAATCTTGCACATCAAAAAAGTCAAAACTTTCAAAAATGTCTCGCGTACACCAGCGGGGGTACGGTCATTCCACTTCATCTCCAAGAAAGGCATTTTTTCTTTCGCTATTGTCTCGCAACACCAGCGCATCTCAAACTGTGCTGGGATCACCTACGAGCGCTCTTCTATCCCCGAAGTCATTATTTTCTTTGACATGTTACTGGGTATTCAACTTAAGTAATATAATACTGGAATTGGTATTGCTTTCTAAATATAGTAAGAGTAGATAGGGACTTCATGAGTAAAACTTTTGTTTATTGTTGTATGTAGTCGATTGTTTGTTTGTTTGAGTGTTAATCATATACCACTGAAATCACTTTGTTTGTTTTAAAAAAGTTTAACAAGAAGTACATGAGGCCACATATGCGCGAGCGCTGGCGACACGGCGCGCGCTGATCGATCGATGCTTTTTGTTGAGTTGACATCTCCATCCATTCTCCAAGTAAATTGCCAGAAAAGCTACAAGCTCACACCGTTCTGAACAAAACCTGTGAATTGATTGAGAACCTCCAATGGGTCGCTTCGGAGCCATTATTTTTAAAACACACGGCCATCGATCAAGTTTAGAAGAGTAATTTTTGGGAATTACTACAATGATTCATGACAGATGTACCTTGTACCTTTCAAAAAATAACACAACATTCTTCGATCAATATAATAATAGCGTTCATTGCTGTATCTTTTAAACATTTAGAAAAAATTTAAGACGCACAATTCTCTCTACACCAGATGTATCCAAAAGGCATAATAAAGTTAGAAATATGAACTTTCACACACGTCTGGTTTATAACCTCTATTAAAAGAGGCGTATAGGAATATCCATTTTTGTATGAGTTTTGAAAGCACATAAAGCAAAATGTAATGAAGAATCTGATAAAACTATTGTCTAAAAATGTCTCGAACCACTCAAGAAATGTGAAAGAGTTAGTTCCCAGCTAATTTAGTAAATGACACGATCTTTTGTAAACAAATTGGCCGTGTCCTAACAGTTTATTTGTAGAGCAGCAACTGACTGGTAGAACGTTCAGTTTATTTATAAAGTGCTATTTATTCAACTGCCGCCCATGTGACCTGGATACACTTGCCAACATGACATTTCATGACAATACAGAATACTGGCCTAATAATGCTCAAAATGTCAGGTAAATAAAAAAAATTATAGGTTCCATAGGTTCTCTTGCCTGTTTGTATTTTAGGGTAGGTACCTATATGTTACTATATATATTATGTTCTCTAGGATTTAATTGGGTTAGGTACCTTACGGCTCCAGGGACAGTGTTATCGGTCTCAGCGAATAACCAAGTCTTCTTCTTTTAGCCGATGGCAATTAGTTTATTTTATAATATATAATGAACCTCAAATGAATGAAGTCCGGGACCTGTCGCAAACTATAAGTTTCTGGCAAAATTGATTATAAAAACTGAACTGACATCAACGTCCAGTATTTACCCACTAGTTATAGCAAAAGATGCAAAATACAAATCAAAGTGTTAGAAAGTAGGCACTGCCATTTCAGAGAAAAATGAAACAGCTCTATTACGCAGGGTCCCGAGCCCCGGTCACATCCGCTATGGTTCACAGAAATCACACAGACGTCTAGACTTCCGCCGTAAACTACTTTTACAAAAGCACTGCCGAAGGTTACAAAAAATAGATTATTTGCAAAGCGAAGTGACAGCTCTAGGCTCACTAAGTGCAGCGACATGGTCACCTGTCCTGTTATGGAAACTGGCTAAATGTAGGCATGGTTACCAATGTCTCTTCCGCGCCCGCAGGCCATTATGCTGATATGGTATTTTATCAAAAGGTGGTATTTTATCAAATTTTTTAAATGAATTGCAGTAGTTGCCCCAAAATGAGCGACTACCTATTTGTCGTCGACTATAAAAGTGGCCAATTATTTAGAAGGAGAGTGATTAATTGACAATTTGAGATTGTGGAAGTCTTGGTGATATTTAATAAAAAAGTAGAATATATCTCTAATATATAAAATTCCCGTGTCACAAGTTACTTGCCATACTCCTCCGAAACGGCTTGACCGATTTTTATGAAATTTTTTGTGTATATTCATTTGGTAGGGCCCACGATCGGTCGTAATCTATTTTTCATACCCCTAAGTGATAAAGGTAGGTGAAGGGGTAGGGGTTGGGAAAGGGGTAGGAGTAGGAGTAGTGCAGGCAAGCCAACGTTTGGGCAGGACAACGTCTGCCGGGTCCGCTAGTATATAATAAATAAGTAATGGCGTTTTAGTACCATTTATTTCCTATTTCCTGTAGGTACCATAATAAGTGCCGAATAGTTGGTTAGTTCCCAAAGTAACCATCCATACTCTGTGTATACTCTGCTGTATGCCTGTGATCATGTTCAGGAAAATTGTATTTGATATTTTCAAAAAACTCACCGTACCATTTCTAGTTTTTATGACTTTCCGTCAATATTAATGATGCAACAACATCACCATTTTGGTATTGTAGTAACTAAATACTTGCCCATAGAAACTTTATTAAAAAACTGGTTGTCGATGCACTTTTATGCATGACGTGATCTTAGTTGGAATGTAATTTATCAACGTATAGACAAAAACTTGTAGAGGTCTTCTGAGAACTAAAGTCGTCTTGTAGATAAGCTTGTACTAAGAATATATCTACATTTTAATAGTTATATTGATATTGATAATGAGATCCATTAAAATAACAGACATACCACAGTTACAGAGAAAAACTAACTCTTGACAACTGACAATTCTACGGGCACTTTTTAATTAAAATTGTATGTTCACATGAATTCTAAAGGGGGAGGGGGACCCACAGATTTACGCCATCGTCCTTGCTTTGCACATACAGCTATTACCTAGATATCCTGACTATTATTATGTGATTTTCTATCTCCTTTCACGTCAAAACAGTTATTTCCTGAAAAACCTTCAAGATAAAATTCTTGTCACATTTCAAAATTTTCCATGGTCGCACCGGGAGGGAAGGCCAGTTATTATTACATATTTCTTCTTGTTAGACCCAATCATTAACTTACCAAGTGAAAATAAATAATGTTGCATCATTAATATAGCAAGAATGTCAACAATAAGTCCGTAAAGTTGATGTAAAACTCGTACAATGTCCGTCCGCGAGCCATCACGTCCATTACAAGAGACCGAACAGAAAAACTCCGACATTATCACACCTTAATGGATTCCAGCCGCTAAATTGATCCGCATCGCATGAACGTCTTTCATGATTGCCCGCACTTGTCCCTTGTTAAGGAAAATGTATGTGACAAGTCGTGTCCAAAAGAGGCCCCACTAATTATTTTTGGGAATAGATTTCATGATAGACAACTTTTACTTTAGCCCAATAGATCGCGTATCTCAGATTTTATCATGGAACAATTTTTGGCAGGTCAGGCCGACGGGTCGTGGGAACCGTGGCGTCCGGTGAGGCCTGCGATGGCCCGTCGTTGTCCGTCCGATGCGTCGGGAGTCTGTAAGGCCTCGGCAGACGTGACTACGTCCGGCGCAGAACCCAACTTTTTTAAATAAAACATAACCTACCTGTAGGTCGAGTACGAGTTTTTCTAACTTTTACGCCGCGTTAACGTTAACAATTATTTGTATGGAGATTAAACAGCGCCACCTAGTGGCAGTAATCTGAAGTAAATTTGCGAGTATGAGTTTTTTTACGTGTCACTTACGTTGGCGTAATCGAACACAATCGAACGCGGTGACAGCGTTGTATGGGTTTTGCGAGTACGAGTTACTATTTTGACCATTTTGACAGTTCGAAAGTTAACGTTCTCGCAAACGCGGAAGTAAAGTTGTCACTGAGGGATTTTGCTGTGAGATTCGAAGTTTACGTACTAATTTATTATATTATTGTTGTTTTCGTTCGTTTTATGTTATTATTGTTATTAGTATTTTTGTTAGTTGTTAGTATTAGTAGTTGCGAAGTGTAAAACTAAACATAACAATGGCAGCAAGATTTTATTTTCGCAACAACAGCGAGAGCACGACATTATATGGAAGAAAAAGATACCACCTTACGAAAAGGATATTCGTTTCGTATTCTTGTGCGCAGAGTTGAGGCGTTTAACCGACTTAAGGTCCTCTTAGCGAGTTACCTTAGAAGAAAAGGTAGGTAGGTATAATCTACACATTACATTTTTTTGTACTAAATCTGAAAGACCTATTCTACCCTTCAAAAAGTGGCTTTAAGTAGGGGTGATGGAATGCACAAAGCATATTACAACAAAAAACACATAGCAGCCAGAGTTATTATAGAGAACACATTTGGGAGGCTGAAGAACCGCTGGCGTTGTTTGAATAAAGACAGGGATCTTCATTATCAACCAACAAAATGTGCCAAAATCATACAAGCCTTGTAGATATAGGTCTTAATTTTGGCATTATAGACCTAGAGGAATATATAGGTAGGTTATGATCTACACAGCACCAATTTTGGATATAAATAAATGAACTTGAAATGTAAAGAGCTAGAATATCCATCTTAAGTTTAATTTGAACATACCTAAAATATTAATGAAAGATTTAATTAATCTATTTTATTTATAGAGTTGAGACCTATTGAAGAACAAGAAGGGAGGGAAGAAGTAGATAGAGAAGAACATACCACAGACTTGATAAGAGGACGAATTATAAGAGACCAAGTAATAAGAAGATTGCAGGAATAAAAGACAATAATCAAATGTGTATTTTAATTTTAATCATAGCATAACCTATCCTAAATTAAATTCTTACCTACTATCTTATTAAACCTATTTCTAAGTAACTACTTATTGGCTAACTTATCTAAGACTTGAATTACTTTTGCTGCCAATGCCGCCCACTCCCTATGCTGCATGTTTTGGTCTTCTCTCTCCAGCTGCCTTTGATGCATGTTATCCCTATGCTGTTCCATTTGGTCCCTGTGCTGCTGCATCAAAAAATTTATCCACGCCTCATCATGGAGAAAGTGATCTGCAGCCTTCGAGGCGACCGTTCATTTCGTCGTCGGGGAATACGACGAGGAGTGACTTCACCGACGACGGGAAACGCAGGCTGAGTGGGTGAAACAACATCTGAAAAATAATACCTCTAATTTATCAAAAGCCGGGAGTAGAATGGATGTAGTTGCTGAATAATTCTCATATCTCACTAAAATTACTGTCCCAATTAAAAAAAAATTCACTGTTAAGTATATTGTTCCCTAGCAATAGCACATAAAATGAAAACAGAAACATTTTATGTGCACCACTGTTTGTATGTAAAACTAACGATTATCTTCTTCTTTTTTATTAATGGAGGTCCAACCAATATTATGGTATGATTTCGCTATCCAGTGATATATATGCAACATTCTACAGTAAATATGCAGATTAATCAGTAATAAAGATTATCCCGCAGACTATAATATAATTAATTTAAATGAACAAATATTGTAGCATGATTATATAAAAATATATACCTGTGGAGGTCCTGCCTCTTCGACATGCAGCCCAGTTGCTGCTACCCCAACCAGTTTTAGGTCAGGCAATTCCAACCATGACAGTCTGCTTTTTGTGTCTCCACTGCCGTCACTATTCAGCAGAGACACCAATTCCTCCCAAAGCATGTGGCTCGTCGCACGACCTCTTGACGTATTGGAGGTTTTGCTAAGGTCTCCATGTCTATAAATAATAAACGAAATCACAAAACATAATGTACATAGGTACTTGTTATTATTTAAAACTTTAGCACTCTTAATTACGTAGTATTTATACTTACTGTTGAACGTTATCATTAATTCTAATTGCGACGTGCTTGTCTTCATTTTTATTAAAAGAAAGTCGACAAATCTCAGAAACAAATATGTAAGTAAACAAACAAGTTTTGTTGTTGTTGACATTGACCGTGAGAAGATGTAACCCGGCTGGTTTTGGTAGATCGCATCTTCCGATAAGAGCAATATTAGATAGCATTCTTTTAAATTTGGTCGGCTTCCTTGACTGATTTACTCGTTCACGGTGAGTAAACGTTGACTGAAAAGTAAGAAGCATTTGTAACTCATACTCGCATGTTGTCGGTTCTCACCGTGAGTGTAGTTTACTCACTTTACGCGGTAGTAAAGTTACTCGATATGACATTTGCAACTCGTACTCGACCTTCTGGAATAATGTAATTTTATTTATAGGTGTACTATAAGATTTTTTAAGCCGTGTAGTTTTCGAATTTACTTCTATCCATAAACCATATAAATATTGTACGAGTGCCCAATGCCCATGATGACTTAATAAAAATATTTAAAATGATTGTATCAATAAAATCGTTTTGCTTTTTTTATAATATGGGTAGGTGGTAAGTAGGTACTTTAGGTATTAGCAACGCACATCTAAAAGTGTGATCACTTGTAGGTACTATAATGGCTTTTGATCTCAAAAGACCTCAAGTTCTCAATGTGCATTTAAATTAAATTATCGATTTTGTATGGATATCTAATTTGTTTTAGTTTGGAGTTTTTGGACCATGAATTGTATGCAAAGTCACAATTCGAATAAATCACTCCACAAAAACTTAACGGATGCATCAGTTTTGCAATTCTGATAAGTAAACTAGTCCTTAAAAAGCAACTTGTGTGATCATACAAGAAAATTTACATGCAGAACGCATCTCAACAATGGAAATGCGTTGTTAGTGTTTCCATTACCTATGCGCTTGTAGGGAACCCCGCTCGGTATAATTGATTTGGTTGCATATATGCATAGAAACTGGTTACGAAGTCAAGTTTACTTGTAGCTTTCATAACTATCATAATATGATGCACTCATTAGGTACTTTTTTTTCAAGTGCCGAAATCTAGTACCTAAATCAGTAAAGTTTCAGAACTAAAGTGCCCTCTAAACCTAATCTAAGCCTTCAAGGCACGAGAAGTAGATAATGAAAAGAAATAATTAACTCGATCCGTCATGTAGGACTAAAACTTATGATAATCCGACAAACCACAATTAGAAGATTTTCCATCTAAATATACTTTAACAGAACTGGCCACTCGTTAAGTATAGCCTAACAAATACCATCGGCTAAAAAGGGAGACTTGGTCTTCTGAAGAAGAAAGAAAAAAAGAAGGTAAGTACTGTAAGATTTTTTAATCCGTGTAGTTTTAGTAGTTTAGTTAAATTTACAAGAATTCGGGACCTTTCCATTTGAATCTAATCATTGTACTACCTAATTTGTGAGCCTGTCAACGCTAAATATAATTAATGAAAAACATCAATCCTGTTAAAGTTCTCTCGCAATACAGACAGACAACGCGATACTTCATAAAGTAGGTAGGTACTTATTATTAAAACTCTAGATAAAAAATCCAAACATTTAATTAAACCGCTTTTTGTATGACACGTCCCTTGTGATAGAAACACCTGCCCAAAACAACGCATCCCAAACACGAACTCGGATTAAAAACGTACAGATATGATCCACCGGGCCATGAAATTAAATTTATTTAGGACCCACTCCACATCACCCCGTGTCAACGTGTATTTACATAAAGAATAGTTTCGGGAAGGACTCTCCGGCCCATATTTATATAGCTACGTCGTTATTGAAACGTTTCATTGTTAATTCTGTGACAAGCCGAGGAATTAAGGGGATGACATACAACTGGTGCTCTGAATATACTTTCAACAATATTTATTATAATAACAATAACCGTTTATAGCTTAAAAGCTGGCTAAGAGGTAGGTTCCTATTTATAGAAACAAAATTTCGTAAGTGGCATCTCTACTCTTTATCGCCCGTCTGTCTGTTCGGCTCGGATTTCAACCTAGAGGTGGTTTGTGTAAATCGGCTAATTTATGACGATACCTATTTCTCAACTAAGGTTGTAAAAATGCGATTCATTTTTACAACCTTAGTTGAGAAATAGGTATCGTCATAAATTAGCCGATTTACAAGTGTATTTATACCTGAAAGCTTGGATCAATCCCGAAAGATGTCATTAGATTCAAAAGTTATTACATACGAGTATTTGTAACACAATTGAACCTTATTATTCCCGATAAAAGAAGAAAATCCTGAATCGAGAATAAGAATTACACGTAGCACAGGTAGGTATAGCCGCAAAAATCATGCTTAACATTTTTACAAGTATTTGAATGGGTCTTTCAACTAATCCACAGTGGTACCATTGGATCACGTAAAGAAGTAACTCTACGTGCCAATGACGTTAGTATAGGTCAGGAGAAAAAACGCTCCAAGATTGTCCCTGGAGATAAGAAAGCGATAAGTCATGTAAGGGTACCGGAAAGACGCCGTCAACAAAAACAAATATATACCCAAAAAGGCAGATTTTGAATTTGTTTTGGTTGTGAACTTCCTGCCTGTCCATCAGTATCTTAGCACTTCCATAGAAATTGGTCTGGCAACTTGTTATTTATTGATCATTAAAGGCGCCAAAGTCGTTATCTTATAATGCCAAAATCTACAAGCTTTGTGAAAAAAACTTTTAAGTTAGAAAAGTCTAATGCGGATGCGACTTAAAATTAAAAAAATAATAAAAAGGTTAAATTTTTTCCACTGTGATTAATTTTAAGTTGATAGCAAGTAGTTATACTGAGACAATACAGACAGCAAAGACTGGAAATCTCAGCTGGATTCCGTTTAACTTATTTCCTTTCCTCAAAGCGGAAGCGTGATAATCCAAGATATTTAAGTAGGTACAAATGAATTCAAAAGAGAAATATAATGTACGCTATAAAACAAAATTAAATATAGTATACGCCTCCAATCTCTACTAGATGAAACTAAACACGCCGTGAAAGTGTCAGGTTACAGTTTTTATAGTTGATTTTTTTACAGACCACAAGATCGTTACCACGAAACCCAAGTCTCCAAGTACGTAGGTGTCGCCTTACATTAACCAGTGAGGGATGATGACTGCACCACAAGGTGTCTACTGAATTTTTTTGACTAAACAATTAATTATGATTGAGTAAATATTATTGAAGTAGATAATTTGACTAGATTTTGATAGCTATATATAATATATATAAATACCATCGGCTAAACAAGGGAGACCTTGGTCTTCCGCTGGGTACCCTGGAATCGTAACATGGTTTCGGGAGCTGTAAGGCAAGGGCAACCCGTAAAGAAAGAAAAAAAAATAAGAGACTAGATTTTGATGACGTTTTCAAAGGTTGCCTTGCAGCTAGGAATGAGTGGGGTAAGTTTGTTCAAATTAAGTCAAGTGACATTTAAAAAAAGAGGAAACAAAAAGCACCCGAAATCGAAGAGAATCCATGAAAAAATGTATAGAATTGAATGTGGCGAAAGAAGTAGGTATGCCAAGATCATCGCAAGTGGATATCTTTGGTCTCTGCTTACCCGCCCGAAGGGAAATAAGGCGTCAGCATAATTATGTATGTATGGAAAACTGTTTTTTTGTTGGATGCCTGTCATGTGATCGGATTTGTATGACATTTAAGTATGAAACCTGTCATTTTTTTAGCATGTCTAGATGATATTAGAGTTTAGTTCAATATAGCAGTGTTATCCAAGCAAGTATCTCTGGGTATTGGGTGTCGTGCTAGCCAGCCAGCCACAAGCGGTACATAAAACAATGCGCGCGCGCACCTTTCGTTAGTGAGATGAGCGATAGCGCGCCGCCCATAAACAATACTGTCGTCCGTTGCCGCCCTCGGGAGCCAAACTACACGACTTACATTATTCATTATTACATTTCCTATTATTAAAGTTATTTTAAACATTTAATTCAATTATTTGATAATTCTAAAAATTAAAACGTATTGACCGCATCTGGAACGATGTCATTTGAGAAGAACGTGGAGTGAAAGATGATGTTGTGACTAAAATGATAGTTTAGGCTGGTTTGGACACGTTGAAAGAATGAAGGATAAAAGATTGACTAAAAAGGTTTATATGGCTGAAGTGAAAGGAAATGCTGGCAGAGGACGACCTAGGTGTACTTTTATTAAACATATAGGTACCTAAAAATGTATTGATCGAGGCAATATTTAAAGTACACACAATCGCCGACCATGTATGAAAGGTATGATGAATACTTAGTTATAAAAGAAGCGAAAGAAGTAGATGTCAGCCGAGTTAGCATACATTTTGACAGCGACACTTTCGTTTCGGTCGAATGGCCTTGAACAGGCCAAAACGTTCATGTCCAACAAGGACCGGCCAGAGATAGCCCGGACCGGGCATGCCCTGCACAAGAATGCCGAGCAATTTGCTTGGCCGGACAAAGACAAGTACACAGAATTTTCCCGCACATTGTTGGGCCGGACCTCTCGGCCCCGGGCTATCTCTGGCCGGTCCTTGTTGGACATGAACGTTTTGGCCTGTTCAAGGCCATTCGACCGAAACGAAAGTGTCGCTGTCAAAATGTATGCTAACCCCACTGGATCGTTGCAAATGGCATTCGATTGTAGAGACAGAGGCCCACCCCTCTTGGGATAAAAGTCGTGATGATACATAGATAGATAGATAGATAGAAAGATAGATAATCTAGCTAGAATCGACTCAATATTCGTTGGTGTCATTGAGTGACAAATAGGTATACAAACTTAGTTAAAAATGTCAAAAATAGGTATTGCTTACATTAAAATTTGTCACCTGTAGAAAATGAAGATAATTTACGTGTTTATGAGTTCGTGGGCGTAACCGATGCTATAAAACGCGAAATAAAATTAGAATATTTTCGCGATCAACGTCGCATTTCCCACTCTCTAATCAGTCTATCATATAAAATATTCATCGCGCAGTGTCAAAAGTACGCGTTTTCGACATCGCGTTATTGGCTCCATTCCATGGAATCTCCATAAATGTCATATGATATAAATTACAGCGGTACAAACTGGAGATGAAACGTGAAGATACGCGTAGCAGTTTGGACCTCGTGGAATAACCAGGTAAATTATTAAGATGTGAGATATGTTAATTTATACGGTCTCCGAAATAGTGATCGATAAATTATATTCTACAAGTATTTTGGTGTTTGTTTTTTCATAAGCGGAGATAACGACCGAAGTTCTTTTAAGAATTTTCTGTATAAAATATTTATAGAAGACACATTTTCAAATACCTACATCTAAGACATATTTTCAATAAACAAAATTTCATCTGGGCAGTCTGTAATAAATAAGCATGTAGATGAGATGTGGATAAAGTATAAAGTATAAATTGGTAGAAATGTTAAAAAAAATTGCCTAGGTACCAAAGAAACATCATGTGTTGTATAATGTGAAAAAAATTGATAGCATTATGAGTAGGTACATACAATTAAAGCTAAGTTATAGTATTAAGTTACCAACTTCACCCTTCTTGATGATACTTAGCTAAAAGTAAGCCATAACTAACTAAAAAAAATTACTTACTAAGTAATTACCTATGTCCATAATGAGTAATTCTACCCAGAGTAATTTAGTAGATAGGTATAAAGACAGCATTCCTTTTAGGTAATGTCATCCTACAGAATGAATAATAAATTCTTGAAACTTACTAAATAAATTAATACATAATCATTAGCTTGACGAAATGTGTAAAGACAAGATTGTTAAGGCCCTGGCTGTAATTTACAGCTGAACTCAGGTTTTATTGTCATTTTATCAGCTCTAAAGATAAGTTTCTGGTTAATGATAAAATGCACTCCAAGATAAACAATAGAGAAGGCAGTGGGTTACTACTAGATAGTAAAATGTCAAGGGCATTGTAACCAAAGGTTTATGGACCAAAAGGTCTGTTATTTATCACTTTGTGTGACAATTTTACCTGCACATTGCACTGCATAAATCACACTTGATCACACTCTATTCTATAATTTTGTTACTTTCTGTCCAACTGGCTGACAATGGGTCTATTTTATGTTTAAAGATCATTGGGAGCTTGGAGATAACATCTGATGAAGCGGTAGATTTGAGGATTGTACTGAGGATTCAACATTTTCTTCAAAAATATTTAAGATTCTAGATTCACGATAGAATTTTGGCCATGCAAAATATATCGTTCTAGGGTTCACCCACACTTCTGAAAATGATTCTTATAATCTATAAGTTACCTATTATAAAGAGGTAAAGTTTGTGAGTTTGTGAGGTTGTAGGGGGTAATCTCTGGATCTACTGAACCGATTTTGAAAATTATTTCACTAATAGGAAGCTACCTACATACTTTATTCCCGAGCGCTATATGCTATATTTTAATTTGTTCGAAAATATCCACAGGCGAAGCCGGGGGCGAAAAGCTTTATTAGGTTGGTAAGAAGTTCATGTCTCTGAGAGAATTATAGTCAAGAAGTTTGAAATTACGGCTTCTAAAAATGTAGAATAAGCTCAGTCCAGAATATGTCTAATAAACGAGTCCTAGCTAGCTGTGCACTTAGTTACTGATCCGCGCCTTTAGGTCGTAGCGTGATGTTATATAGCCTATAACCTTCCTCAAGAATTGGGCTATCAAATGCAAAAAAAATTTTTCAAATCGTACTGGTAGTTTCAGAGAGTTCAAACAAGAAACTAAATGCGCTACAACTTCTGTAGGGCGCGGGCTACGCTTTCTTGCAGGTAATTGTAAATCTGTCCATCAGTTCAATGCACATTGTAATGCAAAACATTCAGTTCAAAGTCATTCCTGGAAGGGTCTCACACTGGGACGCGTTCTTTGGAAGGACACAATACAAATTCACATTTGAATAAAAGATTTAAGATAGGCTCTATTGTTGTTAGTGTAAAGATTATTTTGGCAGCTGGAATTGCCGTGTAATAAGATTATACTGCGATTAATATGTAGATATAGATTGGTATTGTATCCTTTATTAATAGATTGTGATTTAGCGGAAAATACTGATAAAATAAGTATTGTGTAGTGCTTCGATTTTTTTCAGAGCTTGTTTATTGTTTTTACACTAGACTTTACACGGTTTTTTTTAATACAACAAGGTAGATATGTTAATAGATCTAGGTAGGTTGATAGTTCAAATATGCAGGTACCTACCTACACAGTTTCACCTACCTACCAATTTGTTAATTTAGGCTTATCATTTCCTATAAAAATGTCATTCTTAGTTATCTCAAATTTTAAAGAATTATTTATTATTATTATTATGCCCTAACCTAGATTAGTTCAATGTAAATAAAATAATTTCAAAATAGTACAAAACTTAGAAAGAAATCAGTTAGGGAGCTCTGTAAGCAACTATAAACTTTAATACACTGAAACAAGAGTCCAAGTTGAATGTCAATATGGAATGCATGTTTTTGAAATTGCAACTGCAAGGAAACATTTTCTCAGGTAATTAGGATGGAATAGTCATAGTAAATTATGTAGGTTACTATGTAATTACTAATTATATTATAATTACTTAATTAATAAATAATGGAGTGCACTTACCAAGTAGTCTCCAAACTTCTCTGCTACTCAGGTAAACATTGAAATGTCCAGTACATAGAGGCAGTAATAAAACTATTAAATATAACCTCATCTTCATCTCGAAACAGTTTCTGATCAAAACTCAAAACCAAAACTAAAAAAATCTTCAACCGTACACATTTTCTACAATCGTTTGACGTCCAACATCGCCGACTTGAACAACACACGGCTCCGTAATTTCGTAAATACACTTAAAATCCTGTTCCCCTGCCCGAATAATGGAACAAATATTATATTACATTAAAGTTTATTCACGAGAAAAGTTAATTTTGTACACTGCACAGTTCAACTTGTTTATAAACATTGAATTTTCTGAGAGTAGTATCACGGAATGCGACACAAGCTCCCGCAGCAACGTCTCAAATACAACTGGTTTTTTAAAATGTTTCATCGAATGACAGGGAAAGATGATATTATGAAAGAGAAGTTCGCTGCCGAGTAGGCGAACGTAGCCGAAGATAATATTGCTGTTTCATTCATTCATATGAAAGTCATTGAATAAATAATGTTTTCTCTCTTTTCAATCGTTTCAAATAGCTGCTGCTGGAGTGAAGAGTTGAAAAAAAAATTCATTAGCAAAAGAAAGATTATCCTGCAAGCCTTGCTTGTAAATACATACTCATTTGGCACTTTCAGTTTTAGAAGTCGGTACTTATACTTTTTTTAAGTTTTTTTAATGCTAGCTACCTAACTTCTGCAACCTGTAGTCATCATCAGAGGGTGCCGAGGATCTTCACAATGATATAACTAACATTTTTGTAACTCATAAACTTTAGTAGCACGAAGCTTTCAAAGTACCTACATGTTTTTCCTGTAGCAATTTTTCTGAAATGCCCCCCGAAATAAACGTAAGACGATCTCGATCAAGTCAAAAAACCTGTAAAAAATTAAACTTTACGCATAATCGCCCGCAGAGGTTCCGCAAATCCGTACATTGGAATCCTCAGGAATCAAACAGCATTTTTACGGGAATTTTCATTTAGGTTTTCCTGTAAACTATGTGTTCCTGTAAACCTTATAATATTTCCAATTTTTCAAAATTTTGGACTCGTTAGTTTCGGAGATAAAAGAGAGGGGACGCTCAATTTTCGTATAAGTATTTTATTTTCTTTAATATACTTAATTTAAACTAAGTAGGTATTCATTTTTTATAGAAAAAATATATTTGTATTTCTTATAATCGATGAGATGCACTCGAAAAAAACTGAAGTATGTAGGTACGTAGGTACCTAATATAGAATCAATTTTCATGAAATTCTTCGCCTTTACAATTTTGATTTGATTGATTGACGAGATCATAATAATATTATGGTCTTATAATAATGTATTATCCTTGTAGGTAGGTTAGGTACCATCTTTTTCATCTTTTGATATATGGTAGCAGTGTTGAATGACTTAATTGTTTAATTTATTGAAATGTTTATTCACCGTAGTTTATTACGTTTTTACATGCCTAAATAAAGATAATTACTGAAGAAAATGGTTGGCTAGTCAGCTATTATAAAAATAATATAAACAAAAATAATGAAAGGCAAGCTGTATGGGAGGCTTGTTAGCTCAACGGACATGTTTGTTTGTGGGCCGCAATCTCGTTACAAATTACAGGGTTGCATGATTACCTCGGAGATACCATCACGGCACTTACACCAAATGAGAAATACAGCTCTGTATGTACATTATTTACCACCAGCTTTTTTTTCAAATTAGTTCTGCAAATGTAAAATATGTAGTTTAATTTTTTTTTATTATTTTGTAAAGTTGTTAATATAACGTCTTTTTAAAATTTTAAATGACAGCTTCAAAAATTACACTTACAATCTCATCTCAATCAAACACGGCTATGTAGGTCCTATACTTACTTTATCCCTTTATTTTTAAATTAATTGTTTAATTACCGTCAAATGTTTATTACTGAACAACAGCTGCAGATCGTGGCAGAGGTTGTTAGGGAAATGAAGTCAAATTATCGACAAGGTAGTCGTCGGCAAAATAAACAAGATAATGATTTAATGAGGCATTTGTCCGCCGACCGAAATTGTAGCATTTCTTTATTTACATGCCTAATAATTATACATTACAAATTGAGTAAACAAGATGTAGGTACCTATGAAAGTTTACAAACAAACAAAGTTAAAAACCATTGGTACATGGCCGGGATCCGGGCGAAACCTGGCAAGGAGAAAATATAATACTTGGTTTACAGTTCTATTTCTTTCTTCTTTTTTACAGTTCTATTTTAAATGCCAAAGTGTGACTGTTTGTTTGTTTGTTCATGTCAAAACGGAGGAAAAAAGAATAGACGTTTTTTTGAGGGCCGGGAAAATATCTCATTACTCGGGAAATGCATTTTTCATAAACAACTTTTCTTTCCATGCCAGGCCCGTGCTAAGCCGAATAAAGATAGAAAAAAGTAAAAAAAAATCTCCCCGGCGGGGAATCGAACCCCGGTCTCCCGCGTGACAGGCGGGGATACTTACCACTATACTACCGAGGATGTTGATTTAAACTCGAAATACTAGATCTCTATTGTTTTCTAGTAAAATGAAATCTCAGTTATATTTACTTGTTTTTAGCATTCTAAATTTTTACTTTATAATTTTACTAATAATAGTGATACCTATTTAGTATGTAATAGAAGCTTAAATTTAAAAAATAACAAATCAACATAATTCTGGAATACCTTGTGGCGCCATCTAGAATTTGTAAGTAGAAGGTAGGAACTACAGCGAACTAGTTCTTAAAAATGACAATAGATGGCGGATGCAGCTAAGTTTTGACATTTCTGGTCCTTCGGCTCACGAAGACACCTTGATGATGATGATGTAGAGCCCTGTACAAGGTCCGTATCACTTTAGTAAAGGAGGAACCCTATAGACTCAGAAATAAATCGAGATTGTTTACCACGCCTTTTTCCATACAAACGGAGAATTAACGTTTTACTATAAGTACCTACTACCCCTAAAATATTATTTAATTTTAACGTTTTAGAATGTTATTAAAATAATGAAAAACTATGTCCACAACTATGTGTTTATTTTTGTAATAGCAATTAAGTAACCAATTTTCTTTAAGAATATGTGCTTCGGAGGGCATGTAAAGCCAGTTCTTCTAAACAATAACAGATATTTACTTCTGTTAAAGAAGTGACACCTCTGGGTCCATTAAATGCAGCAACAGGCAATTGCCACCTGTTCTGTTCAATATGGACAACTGGCAAAAAGTGGACACTGTTACTGATGTCTTTGGCCACACCTGTGTTGTTGTTGTTGTAATAGCTCAAAAGTTAGACACCTTAATTTTTTTTTAACAGGCAGGACATTTATGTCCCCCGAAGCTTTTAGGCTTAGTTAGGTACCTTGAAATAAAAAAGCGAACCCCTATTACTTATTTCTAGTGTCTGTCTATCTAAGCTAGAAGTACCTATCTAGTACTAGGTAGGTATCTATCTAGGTACCAAGATAAATACATTTTTTCATCAATTCTAATTACTAATCTATGATTCGGATGATAATTCACAGAATGGTGAGCAGTTTGATCAGGTGAGAGGGGGTGTCCACTACTGTCCACAGCCACACATGGTGCGCTGCGTCTTATATCAACGGCTGCCCGCTCATTCAAGGCGCAAGAGTCATTTCATTGGGCCTTTTACCACAGCAGATCCACCTTTTCTTCACATTGCCACATTTACATTACAGCTAGGTACAACTATTTGCAAGATCCACTGTACCTGTTGTACCCCACAGATCCACTGGCAAAGAAAGTGGTCATGTCATTCTGAATCAGCCTGGAGCACACCTGGATCAGATAGTTGCAGGCCTTCTAACAGATTTATCTCTTCCTTTATATAAATTATTATAGAGTATTCCTATAATAAAAGACGCTGTTTTCAGATTTTTGGAAACATTTTCAATGCAAAAGACCGTCCGCGTCGCGACGGTCTCGTTTTTTGCTTGTGTATCATCCGTAGGTGCAGAGGAAGGGGCTGAACAATCACAATTTCTAATTTCATGATCGTGGTGGTACCTACACTATAGTATCTACCTTCCAGGAGATTAGAAGTGACAGTGTGATAGTCGTAATGATTAGGATTTTCTTAGGATTTCCTAACACAGAGCAAGATTTTTATATCTATACTATAATACTTACTATTTCGAAGCTGGGGTGGAAAACTATTTATTTATAAAGCAGGTATATAGGTAAGTAGGTTAAATACATACCTATAATTTTATTTCATCCATTTGACGTAAAAGCACTAATATTATAATTGCGAAAGTGTCTGTTTGTTCGTCAGTTACGCTTTCACGGCTTAACCACTTAACCGATTTTGATGAAATTTAATACGGAGAAAGCTTGAATCCCTAGGAAGGACATATGTTACCTTTTTAAATCCACCCCCTTAAGGTTAAGGAAGCTAGTTTTCTATAAATTAAACAAATAAAACTCAATTACTCCAAAATAAATTTAATAAAAAATTACAATCGTTATATTCTTTTATAAATATATACCTACCATTTAAACATTTTTTGGTATTGATTTAGAAAAAGGTTAACAATTTTGATTAAAAAAATATAAATAAGTATTTTAAATGGTGTAAAAAAATTAAACCTACATTTCCAATAAGTATAATAATAGTGCGTGCTACCAATACTTGTTACAAATATGGGCGTTATGGACTAGAAGTACGATGAATGGACGAGACAAAATGATAATAAGAACGAGTTACAAATATTTAAAACTAAAATATCATAAGGTTAAAGACAATAATATGTATGCAAATTCGAAATAACACATTGTTATAATGCGAATAATAAATTAAAAGAGAAGAGGCTAAACACAATATTCATATGGCACAAAGGAACTCGAGGAACATAAAGAGGCGCTTCTTATTATCTATTTAGGTTTCTTCTCCTTCTTGCGCGGCGGTGGCACCGGCCCGGCTTCGCCTTCCTTCTTTACAACCTTCTTCACAATTTTCTTCTTGGGAGCGGGTTCCTCTTTGACGGGTGTAGTGGGCTCCTCTTTGACGGGTGTAGTGGGCTCGGTGGGTGTAGCTGGTGCTGCTGCGCCGTCCGGGCTGGCCTCCTGGGGCTTCTCAATAGATGCCGCGATCTGCGCGGCGGTTGAGACCTTCCCTTTAGTTTTGACGCCGATCTGAGCTAGAGAGACGGAACCGGCAGGCGGAGTTTCTGGGACGGTGTCGTCTACGCTGAGCCTCTTGTCGACGGGTGCGGGCGGCGAAGATGGTGTGAGCGGCACGGGAGGAGTAGGCGAGGTGACGGTTGGTGTGGCCAGCTCACCGGCGATGATGCTCTGCGCGAGGGTTGCAGCATCCTCCAGTTCGCTGTCGGGCGTGGGCAGCGTGTCAGCGACGCGCGCGGCCGGAGCAGACAGATGCAGCTTCTTGCCTCGTCCCTCCGCGGCTACACAACAACCCGTCTTATTCTCGTTCTCGAATCGTTCGGTTAGCGTTAGTAGAAAGTCGTTCACATTACAGAGCAAGCTCGGTTAGGGCCTGGAACAAAGTCGAGGGAGACGAAGCTTGATGGTTAGGTCGAAACAATGCGCGCTCGGAAAGTTAGCAGTGCACCGTCAGATTAGCAGAAAAGTCACTGGAAGCCGAGAGCACTGCAGAGCAAGGAAAACTTGATATAAAGTGTTTAAGTTAAGTAATCAAAGAAACTACAACAATTTTAAAAATAATGTTTCCCTTGCAATGCAAGAAAAAGAAACACAAGAAGCAAACATACAAAACATGATGATGACTTCAACAAAAAACGAGATTTATTCGATTAAGAACTTCATGCAAGTTTATATTGAAATTATACATTTGCCCATTAGAGCGAGATTTTTTCGAGGAGCGCTTTTCCTATGTAAGAGTTGTATTATTGGACACAACTCAATACTCCCGTACTTAATTACTAAGATTTATTTAAATATCAGAAAATGATTGTAATAAAAATTTTACTTTTATATGTTTGAATGACCGTGGATAAAATATAGAAGCAATGAAAATGTTTAATAAATGACAAGAGGCCATGATTAAAGCAAACGGGACAGTTTGAGTTGCGACCAAATACAAAGTTTGTTAATTACCTGATCTATTAAAGCCGCGACTCTTGCGCTGCCTCCTCGGTAGCTGGGTGAAATAATAATGTAGTATTGAAAGTTGTGTAAATCAACATAAACCAAAAACAAAAACAGCACAAAAGAACAAACATAGACTGTGTCTCTAGTAATATATCTGCCACTGGATCAGAAAATGTGCAGATTCTATATTCTAGGAGTCCAATACCCGACACACATTCGTTGCCAATTGCACAATTCTCGAGCCAGTCATGGTAAATATCATGCTGCTCTCTAGTGGTGGGTAATTTATTAGTAGAGAAGGCTAAAAAAAACTGCAAAATGAACTCGATGATGTGCAAAGCCAGCGTTTCGTGTCTTGCATATTTATTACTCACATTTAGCAGCAGGTGGCTGGGCAGCTGTGTCAGGTTCCTCTTTAGCAGGTGTATTAGCTAGAGGAGGGCTATCGGTTGACGCTGTCGTCACATCCAATTTCTTTTCAGGTGTAGAAGACAAATCCGGTGTCGCAGGAGTTAGAGTTGGTTCTGTTGGTTTGGGAGCTGATGGTGTTTCAGTTACTGGTATTTTTTCTGGCTCTGCAGCAACGGCTACCTTTTCTTCTGACTCCTTAGTGACTGGAACGGGAGCTGCGGGTTTTTCCTCTCCAACTGATTTTACTACAGCTTCGGCTTTTGTGGCCCCAGTCTGAGGCGCGGCTGAACTCACAACTTTTGTGTCATCTACTGGTTTCTGCGCCTCCTTTTCAGTAATGGGAGCCGCTTCTGTTGCCGCTACAGGTGTTTCGATTGATACTGAAACGATTTCTGTGGGTGTTGAAGCGACTACAGCAGGTGTGGGTGAGATTACGGCGACTTCGGTAGGCGTAGGTGCTACTTTGGTAGTCGTAGATGCGACTTCAGCGGACGAAGTTATTGGTACAGCTGGTGCTTCAATAACAGCAGGAACTTCCGGTATTTGTTGCGGAGCAGAGGCGGTTTCCACTGAAGCCACTTTAGGAATTACAGGTTGTTCGGGAACTACACTAGATTCTGATGAAGGTTGCTCTATGCTCGGTGTTGTTGGTGCGGGAGTTTCTGACAATACTGATTCCTGTGCTGGTATCTCTAGTGATGGAGCCACTATAGGAGCTGAGGGCTTTTGTTCCACTTTTTCAACCTCTGTAGGAGATTCCGTTGCTTCAGTAGGAACGGCAGATACTGGAATTTCTTGCTGTTGAACTTCTTTTGGAGGACTAGCTTGCTTTGGTGGTGGAGTAGGTTGTTTTGGTGGCGGTGTAGGTTGTTTTGGTGGCGGTGTAGGCTCTTTAGCTGGCGCTTGTTCTCTTGGAGGTGAAGCTTGTTTTGGTGGCGACACCCTCGGTTCAGCGAGAGTCTGAGATATTTTTGCCCATATATTAGCGAACGAGTCAGCACCCATGTAGTCGATATTTCCAGCTTCCCATCCTTGACGTCTTGTAAGTTCATCTATGGCATCACGTTGCGCACTCGGTGAACCGGGTGTTACGCGGGCGAGATTTCCAGCAACACCAGTCTGTAATAATAATTATGTAACATTTTAGACAGATAACTCAGTATATTTCTCAATAAATTAATATTTACAATCTAGTTGACGATATATTGACGACAAATTAATATGACGCCAAAGAAGAGCCTATAACTATGTTGTATTTAGGAATAAGTGTAGGTGTAGGTTAGCACAAGCATCGTGCATATAAATTAATGCATGCGGGTATCATACAGTATCTACGGTAATGTTTATAAAATTATTTACAATTTATGTCATTACACACACTGATTCAGGCTAATTTAGAACAATAATCAACAGTACCTTACAATCAAGACTTCTTCTTCCAATTAAAATATAGTAATGTAACTTACTTGGGAATCTGGTGATGATTCAAAATCAGATACAGTGTTTGGCGGAGGAGACGGTGGTGGAGTCGATGGGAGTTCATGTGAACAAATTTTGCGACCGCTTACGTCTACAGTAGGTTGATGTCGCAAATAATATCCATCGTACGGATGGCGAGGTCTTATATCATCATCATAATCATCTTCGTTTTGGTCACTTTCAGCATCTCCATTAGCAAAACCATTTGGAATGCGTTGTACAGCTACACCTAAAATGTCTTGAGTTACGTTGATTATGTTATGTCGTATATTCCAACGTGAATCGTGTGAGTGATTTGAAGAATGTCCATTGGTAAGCACGTGTTCATGTATTTCTTGAAAGTCATGATGTACTTCTTGATCTTGTGGATCGGATTTTTCAGGACTGTTATGAGACTTGTTCTGTTGATCATCATTTCTGTCATGTGATAGGTGTTGGTGGTGAATATTGTCATTACTGTGATTGCCATGATTCTGTTGTAAATGATTTTCGTGATAAAGTTGACCTCGATATTGTTCGTGGTGATGTTCTGTTTGTGATGGTGGTTGCCAAATGTTTGGTGAATGTGTGAGAACATTCGTGTGATATATTTGTTCTACGTGTTCTTGTTTATGTTCCCAAGCGTAGTTCCGTATATCCCGGTTATTGTCATTGCTATGCTCTGCATTTGCAACATTTTCTGGTGGTGGTATGTTGCCTCTGTAATTTTCCCAGGGGTCGTGAAATTGTACGGAATCTGTGTGTAAATTATCTTCGTCTTGCGGTTGATGACTTTGAGGGTGATGCCAGGAAAACTCAGAATGTGGATCAGTGCTTGGCTCATAGTGTTGCGTGATATCGGGCGGTGGAATCGCAGGAGGACCTTCCACCTCAACCTATTGGTCGAAGTGACATTATAACTTAAGACATGCAAAAATAATTCAGCTGAACAAAGATAGTTAAAAATTTGTTAAAATCTTACTAGAAGTATTATTATTTAAGCTTTGTTCAGGCGATTATTATTTAAAAATAAACAAACATCACAAACATCTCTAAATAAACATACTCTTATAATTAAAATAAATAAAAACGTAAAAGAAAATAAATGAAACGCGAATTTAAAAAAAATCTAACAGTATGTTTATATAGATGATAACGGCGATAATTTCACCAAAATACCAACACCAATAATTATAATATTCACTAACATAGATAGTTACAAGAAACTTAACGACAAAACTTAAAACCGTGCAAATAACTACAAAACAATATTTCCATTAATCTGTTAGTATTTTGGGGAAACAATCAACAATTAAGTTCAAAAGTGCTTGGAATCAAGATTTAAATAACAAACAGTGCATTTGTAAGCTTTATACTGTAAGCATTGTGGGAAGAGTTCTAAATTAAATTCTAAAACAAGTCTAATCTAATAGAAAAGGCTATTAATTAATTGTGCAGCTTATTTTGTGTCCTAAAGTATAAAATTCTCACCTCGACAACGCTTTCTTCCTGATAAGATTGCTTGGAAAACATATTAGAGGACAAGTCAGTTCAAGATATAAAAAATAATAGTTTATTTTATTCTCATGCTAGAGATCTGCGGTTCTAGAGCTGCGGCGTGGTGTTTCATTACACACAATATCTTATATCAATGATATTGCTATTGTATGTATGTTTACATGTTTGATAGTTATTTTTTTTCATTTTGACTTTATTCATGATGTTATTTCTTACCATAGCAGTATCTAGTTGAGGGTGTACTGACGAGACAAACAAATCCCACCAAAGTTGAAGTAAGGCCTGTAAATGGCCGGGAGCTTCAACATTACGGGTCTCCCAATTGAAAGGCTGTAACCACGGTTTGTTAGCGCCGATGAAATGTATTATCTTCAAATTCTGCCCAAAGCTGAAATGTTAAAGAAAACTCTTGAAATAAAACAATAACAAACAGATGGTTTTCGACCTTTAATGAATTTCACATCTATACTAATATTATAAAGAGGTAAAGTTTGTAAGTTTGTAAGTTGTGGATGTAAGGGGTAATCTCTCAAACTAATGATCCGATTCTAAAAATTATTTCACGAATAGAAAGCTACGATATCCCTGAGTGACATAGGTTATATTTTATTTTGTTTGAAAATATCCACGGGCGAAGCCGGGGGCGGAAAGCTAGTATTAAATATACAGACAGATGAATAGTTCACATGAACCAAAGCTAACGCGAGGAGTGCGGATGCTGGATCTACGTACGCACATGTCGCACATCCAAGGCCAAGCATAGTAACTTTTTTGACTTGAGTAAAGACTTTTTTTTGAGAAAAGATTAAAAGTATCTAGTACCTAAACAAGTATCAGCTTGATTTTGGTGAAATAAAAAAAAAGATTGCATTTATTAAATATCTACTTACTGTTTCAGTGCGGGCAAATAAGAGTAGAAGGCGGCAGATGTGACGTTGTATAGGAAAGGTAAATGTTTAGATATATCGGCATGAGCCCAATCTGCGAAGTAAGAATTTAATAGACCCTGGTCGCCACCTGAAACACAATAAAAGTAAGTTACAACATCTAATTATACTTACCAATATGAGTTCGATCCATACCTTGACCATGAGCAAAAAACTTGTCAGGTATCAGAAAAGAGGTATTGAAGACGAGAGATAATTTTACGAGGAAAGATAGGAGAGGCAGGGGAAGACCTAGAAGATAGTTCACCTTGACTAAGTAAAAGAGCAAGTAATGATCATGTCGGCGGAGATTTAGTGACGATTGATCCACCGACAAGAGATAGACTCTTAAATTAGAAGAATGTGGTTCCCGGGGACAGGAGCTGTAAATAGTCACCCATCCGTGAAGATAATAGATATATTATCCGTTTAAATGTTTGCTTTCGGTACTGTAAACCTGTATATATATATATGTATATATCCTAATAGTGATTCGAAATTATCTAATTTTCCAACTTGGCTATTTAGGTAAACTTTTTTCCTAACTTTTCAACCACGTGATTGTAAACCTGTTTTTTCTGTTACAACGTACCGTCGAAGCTACCGCGTTCTTGTGCGAATTGTATTAGAGCGTCAAATGTCTCCTTTGAAGGTTTGTATACAAAGACACCAGAGTTGAAACAGTCAGGCCAGCCTACATCTGGAGCTGCAGATAGTTCTTCCCGTTCGAATAACTCGTCGCTGTTTTGTACCACCTGAAAATAGTGCAATTTAGTCGAGGATGTTTAACTGACTTAAGGGTGCAGGAAAGACCGACGAAGAGAGCTTGATCACCTTCCTAGTTTAGTTACCAAGTGTGAGGCTGCAATAAGTGAGACAAGGGCATGGCCTTCTTCAGAGCTAAACTAGCAGGGCCATAAGAGAGGCTCTTTGCGTAGACGTAACTGTAGAGGCTCAAGATTTCGTGTGCGAAATTTTCATGGTGGAGAAAACTATTGTATTGTAAACTTTCATTGACCGGACTATGAAGTCAAATTCTCAGAACGGTATCAAAATATTTATAAATAGCTCTCAACGTGTGAATGATAGTTATAAATAAATAAACCACGTTGCGATCATGCGATATCAATATTAGAAACACGGTGGTAAGCTCGTGCAAAAATGAAAAGAATATCTAAAAGATAATTTATTATATTATTTATGCATGTATTGTAAACATTTGATAATTCTGTATTACTACAGTTATCTATAGTAGGTAATGCCCGTGTCAACAGGAGCATTAATTGATTTTCTTTGGCCCACATTTTGGCCCAAATTTGGCACAATTGGCACTCAGGGCATGAATTAATTTGAAAAAGAAAAATTGAATTTATAGTCCGGATTTATATCTTATTTTAATAACGAAGTAGGTATTTTTAGCCTAGTAACCTGCTCACTGCATTCTCACAACGTTTTAGGTTCGGATTCCAGATTGAGCAAAATATTAAGTTAATAAATCTCATTTAAATAGTCACTCATAATCATCTAAAGATGCTACTGGTCAATGAATCTATAACATCATTATCTTTTGGAACAATAATTAAATTGATTTTTTCTGCTGTTATTATGTAACTTACACGATAACGGGTAATCTATTTATCACTATTGACTCAATTATTGTGAACAATTTCTCGTGTCATTCATGTACTCTGTATATCAAATTGTTGTAATTTATTTTGTGAAGGAAACTAGGAAGTCTCAATGGTTTTTTATCGAGAAATTGGACATGTCTTTAATACCCTGAATTGAAACTGTGTTTGTAATAAATAAGTAGCTCAGTAAATGGGCGGAAAGCATATTTTTTATATCTAATTTCTAAAGTATACGTAAAATGTTTATGAAATAGTACAAGAAACGCGCAGATTGTTAAAATGTTGATGAAGTGGAGACATGGACAAAATAGTTAATAACAGGTTTCTATTTCTAATTTTTTTCTACGCATACAAAATCGCGGCCAATTGATAATTTTCATCGTAACTAATATTATAAATACGAAAGTGTGTTTGCTTGTTTGTCCTTTTTCACGCCACAACATATGGGTCGACGTGAATTCTTTGGGATAAACTTTAATGTCACATTTCAAAATTTTCCACGGGCGAAGCCGGGGCGAAAACCTAGTATAAAATATATATATATATATATATATATATATATATATATATATATATATATATATAGGGAACCCCAGCGGAGCAAAGTAAACAAATGTAGCCATATGGTCACCTTTTGGCGCCCGAGGGATAGAAAGAGGGCTAGAGGACAGCATTTGAGGAGATGGGATGACGACTTCAAGCTTACTGCTGGTCCATACTGGACACGGGTCCTGAGACTGGAGACAGGGGGTCTAACACTCGTATTTATAAACGAGTAAACACCTTTACATAAGTAAAAGTAATTACTTAAGTAACAGATTTCATTTTATAGTTAATAAAACAAGTAAAGTAAGAAACGTCAAAAGTTAGATTACTTGGCCAAGCATTAGTCACCAATTTCTTTACTTGAGCAATGAATATGTATGGAGACTTAGCTGTTGTCTCAAGTTATTAAGTAGTTTTGAGGGTTACTATATTAGGCATTTAATTATGGATGATTTAGATAATTTATTTCATAACTTGGATAACATTACTAGTGATCCACTGCAACAAATTGAAGCCAGTATTTATGTTCCCGAAGTGAGAGTGACAAAGTGTATTTTCGGGATAAAGTTCCCTTTCGAGAATATTCCGAAAAAAAGTTTAAAATGAGATTTCGTTTTCCTAAAAGTGTAGTTATAAATTACATATTGCCACTAATTACGGATAATCTACGTTCTGATACTCAACGAGGCCTTCCTATCAGTCCAGCCAGAGAATCAACTTTTGACTGCTTTACGCTTTTATGCCCAATGTTTATGCCACTGGAAGTTTTCAAATGGTGTGTGGAGATCTTATGCACATATCACCGCATATCACAGTCTACAGTATGCCATATAGGTAGTTAAAAAAGTTAGCCGGGCATTAGCACTTTATATATGCAGGAGTTCATTAATCGTATCGTAGTTTTGGATTATATTTAAAAACCTTTAAAAACATATCCTTTTCCAAAGATGAAAAAATGTTTCTTTCGTTACTCATTAAAAATATCAAAATCTCGGAGTACCAGCTGAGTTAGCATACATTTTGACAGCGACACTTTCGTTTCGGTCGAATGGCCTTGAACAGGCCAAAACGTTCATGTCCAACAAGGACCGGCCAGAGATAGCCCGGACCGGGCATGCCCTGCACAAGAATGCCGAGCAATTTGCTTGGCCGGACACAGAATTTTCCCGCACATTGTTGGGCCGGACCTCTCGGCCCCGGGCTATCTCTGGCCGGTCCTTGTTGGACATGAACGTTTTGGCCTGTTCAAGGCCATTCGACCGAAACGAAAGTGTCGCTGTCAAAATGTATGCTAACCCCACAGTTGTTGATACAAATGCTAAGAAACAAAATTAAAAATTGGTTGCCCAAACTTGCTTATGAAAGTAAGACGGACAATTTAATTTTAGTAGCATTATAATCAGATTACATAACGTTCCGTTTCCCACAAATGTTACCAAATATGTATTTCAAAATATACAAATAAATCACAATTTTGCAGGAATAAATTTTGTAATGTTTATCATTATACTGTACATATACCTAAGTTAATTAGATAATATTACAGTAATTTTATATTTTTCATTAAAATTGGTTTATTTATCTTACCATTATTTTATTACTTTCTTTGAAGAATGAAACGTTACGTTTTTTTTTAACACCAAGTAATAAGTAATACTTGTTGCTTTGCTCAGATTAAAAAAGAGTATTACTTGATTATAGAATATATTTTTCTAAGTAATGATTCTAAGAACAAGCAAATACTTAGTGAAGCAATTGCTAAGTAATAAGTAATTACTTGTTTATAAATACGGGTGTGAGATTAGGGATTTAATTTAGTCAAACATATATATTTAGTTTTTACTTTGTAAAGCTAAAAAATAATAGGCTATATTATTATAACCCCAGCTACAGGGGTTGGCAGAAAGGACATTCGAGTGAAGCTACATGAGATATTCGTGGACTTAAGTAAAAATAAGTATATATGCCTGCATTTTGCAAAATGTTTTGCTACACAAAATATTATTGGAACAGATCCAAAAAGAGCTGGGAGCAAAAATCTGGGCCACTCGGTCGTCTCGTATTACGGTGCAAACATCCACATCCGGTAACATTGACTTTCTTATTATCAAAACAAACATTTTAATTATCCTTAATGAAACAAATTAATTAGAATTTTTCTCTGTTTGTTTGCCCACAATATACCTACTCTGAAACCGTTAAACTGATAGCATTTTATGTTAAAATACTCTAATTTGTAATATTAGTATAGGAACCAAATGTAAAAATATAAAAAAATCGCAAAATGCAGTGTTGGCTCCAAGGCCAGTTCCCCATAGTAGATTTTACTTAATTGTTTTTAGAGAGGGGGTGCAATATGCTCGCGAGCATTATTACTGCTCGATGGCTTTTTTTCGAATGGACGTCCTAATAAATTTATATCGAGTATCAAAAGAAATTTTCATATTTTCAGCGTGTTCTTAGAAATTAATTTAGGTAGATATTTTATTTGTCTTTGTAAAGTAGCAACCTTTAATTTTTGCAGTGTAACTTTAGGCAGGGGAGAGAAATAATTTCGTTACGCGTAAAGGTAACTCTTTCTTAGAAATACAGATGGCGCTAGCGTAATACTTACAACATTATATTTTTCCATTCTTTTTCCATGGTCACATACACTCTTATTAATAAACTCGAAGTAGCGACGTAGTAACTAAACTGTATTTCGTCTCCGTCTAACAAATCTGCAATTCATTATGATAGACGGAGACAAAACACAGTTCAGTTACTACGTCGCTACTTCGAGTTTATTAATAAGAGTGATAGAGTATTGCATAGGTTTGGGCATGGGGCAAAAGTATATTATGGCGTTTAATAAATAAAAAGAAGTTTCACTTACGCGTGTACACTAATGCACGAACCGGTTTTTTAAACTTAATTAATTAATCAAAACCTACTTATTATTTTTAGATTGAAGTAGTAAGAAAGTGTATAAATAATGCTAAGATAGACATAGGAAACAGCAGACGTGAAGAACGGTTATTTTCTAACCAAAACATGACATCCTCGCAAACGGTATTACTTATTGGGGCAACTCGGTGAGGTAGTTTATCTATACATTTTTGTGTGTAACAGTAATTTATCAAGCTGTTTCAGTGATTTCCAAGTAAAGAGGCGCTAAAAGTCTTACTTATTTCGGTACCTACTGATCCAGTAGCTATCTTGTAACTTGTACTAAATAAAATAACTTACAAGAGCATCAGCATCGAGGAACACACACTTTTCATACTGTGTTAGGTTCCAGCAGTGAATCTTAGTAAATGTTATGCCCAACTCTGGACGTTGGAGTAAAGCGAGATGAGCTGCGTCTTGTGAGTCCAAAACGTCAACAGTTATTACTTCAGCAAATACAGCATGAAGACGATCCCTGAAAAAATATTACATATATGTATGAATACTGTAATATGTCATCGCCGAGCCAAAAACTATCTATCTATCTATCATCACGCTTTTTATCTCAAGAGGGGTAGGCAGAAACAATCGAATGCCATTTGCTACGATCCTGACATACCTCTTTCGCTTCTTTTATATTCATCATACCTTTCATACATCCAAAGGCGAGGCCGGGGGGCGGAAATAAATTTATATAATTTTGAATAAACTATCTTACCTCATAGACTCTGTAACAGCTGGTGTGATAAGTACAACAGCAGGGTAAGTAGACTCGACCCGACGTAGTGAGTATGCCAACACGAGAGCTCCTAATCCATACGAGTCGTTGGTTGCCAGTGTCACCCATGCTCGATCTGAAAATGTAGGTATAGGTAAGGTTTTATCTGGGTTTTACCCGTGAAAAATTATTGCTGACCCGTTCTCATTGGGCAGAGATACCATTAATGGTGTCCAAATATTTTGTCAGTGGTCAAAGTACCTGTTATTTTTGGAAATGGAACGGCTTTAGTGCCCTCCTAAATGAAACAAAGATTTATGAAAAAACAGACAGAGAAGAATTCTAAAAATGGAGGCATAAAAGTTTCAGTATTGTGTAAATAAGTTCCCCACAGTGCTGGTGGTTGAAATCAAATATTTCCTAGTCCCTGACTGTAATACCTACTTATATCTATACATATGAACCCCCCCCCCCACTCCCCCAGTGTTATCACTACATAATTAACTAGTAATAACAAATCATGTGAAAAAAATTATAAAAAGAGTTATCAATGCACGTCGATTGTAGCCAATTCACAACATTTCATTTTTCGTTAAGTACCAAAATTAAAAATCCGTTTGGAGATCTTCCTTTGCTTAACACGATACACATATTTATTTATTTTTTTATTCAGTGGTTTAAGAGATATTTTGAAAAAACTACACTGTGTAACGAGTACGGTTCAAAGCTATTATACTCTCTGCCTACAAAGGTAACTGGTAATAAAAAGTATTAGTTGTAGTTGTAAAAACAAAACAGGATACAAAGGGACTACTGATGGAGCCATAACACGAAAAAATAGAATAGAATTGATACAAGGGAATTTAATTTACGTGCTTCTCTACCCATCTTTGTTGATGTAAGTGAATAAAATTTAATTTTAAATTAATAAACTAAAAATAAACAATAATGACTGAAACAAAAGAACCATGAACGAACTATTGAACGAATGAAACGAACGAAAGCACGCAGCTCATGTCATTTCTTTTTTTTTAATACAGAATACGCACAGACACCTGATACTTTTAGCCGTCATCGGCTTTTTCTAAAAATGCAATATTTAAAAATTAATTTAAGAGTGTTAAAGTTAAAATTTTAGAAAAGCAAAAAATACGGGTACCTTAATTTTTCACCTACTTTCATATAGGCTAATAAAATTAGAGTGTTAAAATCTCAGACTTAGTCCTAAGTAGATTTTTTTGTTCAAAACCTAGTAATAAGGGGGTGAATCAAGCTACATATTGAAAATTATAAGAACCTGTGCACTCTATCGCTATGTTATAAGGAACTAAGCGCCAAAGACACTAATTATTTAAAATTACATTAAATAAGTTTTCATATCGCATGTTTTGTAAAATTAAGTTCATAAAAAATTGATATTTTCATCCTTATTTCAACTATTTTTAAAACGCAAAATCGAAGTAACCGGCAAGAGATAGGCGTTTAATACATTGCATTATTGCCTATCGTCACTTGAACGTGTATGAACGAAGTCGGTTGCTACTAAAGGATCTGCCGAGTTAGCATACATTTTGACAGCGACACTTTCGTTTCGGTCGAATGGCCTTGAACAGGCCAAAACGTTCATGTCCAACAAGGACCGGCCAGAGATAGCCCGGACCGGGCATGCCCTGCACAAGAATGCCGAGCAATTTGCTTGGCCGGACAAAGACAAGTACACAGAATTTTCCCGCACATTGTTGGGCCGGACCTCTCGGCGCCGGGCTATCTCTGGCCGGTCCTTGTTGGACATGTACGTTTTGGCCTGTTCAAGGCCATTCGACCGAAACGAAAGTGTCGCTGTCAAAATCTGTGCTAACTCCCCTGTGGTTGCTACTATATTGAGATTTAAAAACCGTCTAAATATTGCAAAATGCATTACCGAATCATGTGAATTAGGCATAATATCCAAATATTTTCTTCTATGGATTAAATTATAGGTACATAAATCAAACAGCTACCATATAGAAAAAAAATCACGAAATAAATATCAAAATTGTGTTCACAAAGTTTCAAGGTGCATACATACATACATAGATAAGGTGCGTCAGTGGCCGAGTGGTTAATCTAGTATTAACTAGGCAGACCCCGAGTTCGATCCCGGATCCCGGCCATGTACCAATGGGTTTTTTAATTAAAAACTTATGTACATAATCCGACAAACCACACTTAGAGGCTTTTTCCATCTAAATATATCTCAACAGAACTAGCCACTCGTTAGATATAACCTCACAAATACCATCGGCTAAACGAGGGAGACTAGGTCTTCCGCTGGGTAACCTGGAACCGTAACACGGTTTCGGGAGCTGTAAGGCAACCCGTGAAGAAAGAAAAAAAAAAGTAGTTATAAGCGTATTTATGTAGGTATTTAAATTTTTGTACCATATTGTAACCGTGCGCTAGTATATTTTAGAACTAGAATTCGTAACATACCTGATGAGGCGATCTCGAATTTTAAATATGTTTACCGGCGAACGTAAAAAACATGTTTTTTTTTCCTCTTCACGGGTTGCCGTACAGCTCCCGAAACCGCCGGTCCCAGGGTACCCAGTATCTATAATCATGTCTTTCATCCCAAGAGGGTTAGGCAGAGACAATCGAATGCCATTTGTTACGATCCTGACATACTTCTTTCGTTTCTTTTATATTCATCATACCTTTCACGCATGCTCGGCGATTGATCAATACATTTTTTATATTTTCAATAACACCAAGTGTCCCTGTTTTAGCCAATGGTATTTGTGAGGTATCTTTTTGTGGAGCATTCTACCTACCGATCAATCGGCTTATTGTTACTGTGACGTCTATATTACTTGACATTGGCGGAATCATCAAAACCATGATGGAGCCATTTTGAAAAAAAATAGAATAGAATATTCAGTAAAGTATTGTTATTCTGTGGTCAGTGCGCTGAACAAAGAAATAATCATCGATCTTATTACAAAACATCGACTCGTGCAATACATCAAGAAACAAACGATCATTTGTGTTCAATTAATCGACGGCTGGCAGTGATATTAGTTCTCGTGTGCCAAGGTTCCCAGTAAAGTGTTATGTTTTATGACCCACTAGCGACTTGACCGGCTTCGCCTGGGTATAAGTTGATAACTACCAAAGGATATGTGCTACCGCGAACATTTTTGTAGATCATTTAATAATCACTATTTATCATGTCACCCGTCTGTAACCGTTTCACTCAAGAACTATTGAACAGATTTTGGTGCGGTTATATAGATTGATTTACAAAGTAGGTTGGATTTATCATATTTAGGAGCTAGTGAATCAAGTCGGGGATAAAGTTAATTAATATATAGCTCCTGCGCGTTTTCATGGCGTATGCTGTCTAATCCGCCAGAGAAAATGATGTAAGAAGGAATTATATAGGTTATAGGTCAATGTAATACACTAAATGGCGGACTTATGTCGTGCGGATCTTACCAAAACAATTTTTTTAAGGTATCATAATATTCTTCCTCAGTATTCAGGTCATCCCCGTACCAAACTGATCAAAATCGGTGCAGCCGTTTAGCCGTAAGATTTTCGATTAGATACCAATTATTAATTTAAGTGATTGCCAAAATTGTGGAAAAAGTCTTATTAAGAACTGCGTATCTCAAACGATATAATCGCCAAAGACGTATATTCCTGAAATACAGTACCCACAAAATGTTCACATTATGTTTGTCTATTTTCTGGAGAATTACGTGCATAATGTATTTTAGTTTGATGATTTAGACGCGTTGGTGTTAAAATGCGGATGTTGCGGGAAATGCGCAGTTTTGAAAGAAAACTTACCTACGTAATACCACAGTAAATACCTATATCTAAAATACGCTTGGCACTTGACTATGGGCGCATGGTTGAATCGTCATATTAAATCCACACGTGTCCAAACAATAATGCATTTATAAATAAATATCAATATAATATATTCTTACATAAAGGAATATTTTCAATAGATTGAGAGTATTATTTACGTAGATTATATCATGTAATGTTGTGACTAAAATTAGGAAAAATTAGTTTACGCTGGTTGGCAAGCACGTAGGCAGGGGGAGGGTCCAGTGGAGGACCCCCCCCCCGAAATCCGTCACCAACACTTTTTGAAATTGAGAATTTAAAAAAGTAGGTAATTACTATCAAGCAAGCTAGGATATTGACCTATTGGACCCCCCCCCCTGACGGAAAATCCTGGCTACGTGCTTGCTGGTTGGACACGTTGAAAGAATGAAGGATGAAGGTATTACTCTTTGATCTAGATGATGTACTTTTATTGAATGTTGCCCGCGACTTTGTACGCGTTGTATTGGGAGTACAACGTTTGCACCCCGTTTCAACCCCTTTCGTTTGTTTACACATCTTTCTTAGTGCACCTCTACACCTCCTAAGGAATATACCTTCCAATTTATATATTTACCTATATCTTCAGCGGTTTAGGCAATCGACGGACAGACTGTCAGCCAGTCAGCGATATATATTTAGATATATGAAATTTATTAATTGATCGCCGAGCGTGTTATAAAAGGTAAAATGAATATATGAGAGGCGAAAGAGGTATGCGAGGATCGTAGCAAATGGCATTCGATCTCTGCCAACCCCTCTTGGGATACAAAGCGTAATGATAGATAGGTAGATTATGACAATATTCAATCGTGTTACTGAAGATGAATGTGAATATGAATGATTTGTGAAATGAAAATTAGGACCCAAAAAAAGTTAACCGATTTGATAACCTATTTTTAAGTCGGTTAATAATTTTACAAGACAAGCAGTATAAAAGTCCAGCGGAAGACCAAGTCTAACGAGGGGCTAGTTCTGTTGAGATATATTTATATGGAAAAGCCTCTAACTGTGGTTTGGAGGCTAAAGAGATTCTAGTCTATGTTGTTTGAGATCAGAGCACAGAATATAATCAGAATTCCTTACTCAGAAGGAGAGGAATCATAATACGAAACAATTTTGTAGAAGTTTAATTAGAAATGGAACTAAAATTCCATGAAAGTAAAGTTTGTAAGTTTGGATCTTTCAAACTACAGAACCGATTCTAAAAATTATTTTACGAATAGAAAGCTACGATATCCCTTAGTGACATAGGCTATATTTTATATTGTTCGAATATATCCACGGGCGGAGCCAGGGCGGAAAGTCTAGTAAGTAATAAATTGAGAACCTTTAACTACGAAACCAAATGTCTCCATAGTAACATAAGCAATATAATAAATCGTTTAGTAATCAAGTCTAATATCAGAACATTTTAGCATATGTTGGAGAAAGATGTGTGGGATTTCATATATACGAGCAAGTAATAGACAAGTGTCCGCACGATCCGGTCAGAAATAGCGCGACACAAATAAAATTGAAAATAAAACCAGTGGATAGCGTCAGATATTTAGTTCGACTTGAGTTAGCGTTCACGACTTCGCGAGCCAATCCAGAATATGCACTGCCCCCATAGCCTAGCGAGGCATTATTTTCCTCAACTTAGATTCGATTAAAGTACCTACATAAAGAAGCTTTATACTAATTATATAAAGAGAAAGAGAGTGTGTGAATTTGTTTGTTTGTATAAGAAGTATCTAAACTCGACAATTAACTGACCCGATTTGATAAGTTTTTATAATAAATAATGCCGACATATCTTTAATAAAATAAGTCGTCGAGATATTACGAAAAACAAAATAATTAACCAATTCTCAACATCGGTTCACAAAAATACGGTCGGAAATGAGAAGTTCCTTCTTTTTAGGGTCCCGTACCCAAAGGGTAAAAACGGAAACCCTATTACTAAAGGCTCAACTGTCCGTCCGTCCATCTGTCTGTCCGTGATAGTTAGACAGTTGAAATTTTCACAGATGATGTATTTCTGTTGCCGCTATAACAACAAATACTAAAAAACAGAATAAAATAAATATTTAAGGGGGATCCCATACAACAAACGTGATTTTTTTTGCTCGTTTTTGCTCGATATTGATAACGGCAACAGGTAGACGCTTGAAATATTCACATAATATTCACTTTAAAAATAACAAACGTAAGGGCTCCCATACAACAAACGTGTTTTTTTTTTTTTTTTTTTTTTTTTTTGCCGTTTTTATAGATATTGGTACGGAACCCTTCGTGCGCGAGTCCGACTCGCACTTGGCCGGTTTTTTTTTTAATCGTTATTTCAGAAATGGAAATCTGGTTTAATTTAGGAAATAATTCTGGTGGGGCTGTGAGCAAGCAATGGTTTTCTAGACTCAAATTCCTGTTTACGATATACAATTACAAATTATAACCTAATTTTTTTTAGAATCCTTATATCGCAAATTCGTCTGAGATGACAAATGAACCGTCTAAAATCATCGCAAATTACGAATAGAAGAACATTATTATTTTATTCCACTGTATTAAATTGAATCGCTCCTCTATACTTGCAAATGATTAATTCATATTACATTCCAATTTATGACTGGTTTGGAATTGCAAGTGCCATTATCCTAATATAGAAAGCTTTTTAACGATAAATTTGATTTATTACTTCAACATTGTTATTAATATTATTTATTAGGGCGTTGAACTTGAGGTATTTAATTCTCACTTGAGTGAAAAAGCTGATTAAAGTGCATAAATCGACTCATCTCTCTGGGGAACTTAGGGCACGCAAAAAAAAAGAAGTTGTAAGCACTTGCCGGCAGACAACCTCTTTTTCGTGTAGTCTGAGCCCCCCTCTACAAATTCTTGTAGACGAGTAGGGGTCCAGCGCTTGTCGGTACGCCGCTGAGCCGATTTAGAAGAAAAAAAATTTAAAAAAAACCTCTCCTACCAAGAATTTGTAGAGGGCGGCTCAGACTACACGAAAAAGAGGTTTTCTGCCGGCAAATGCTTCAACCACTTTCTGTCTCCATCTCTCTAACTATATTTAGAGTTCTTCCAAATCTTTCTCTTCGTAATAGTCTGAAGATAATAGAAGAGAAAAAAAAGTTCGTCGGTGGCCGAGTGGTTAAGTTAAGACGTCTGGTATTAACTAGGCAGACCCCGGGTTTGATTCCGGATCCCGGCCATGTACCAATGGGTTTTTTAATTAAAAACTTATGTAGGTACATAATCCGACAAACCACACTTAGAAGCTTTTCCATCTAAAATACCTCAACAGAACTAGCCACTCGTTAGGTATAGCCTCACAAATGCCATCGGCTAAACGAGAAGGAGACTTGGTCTTCCGCAGTTGCTGGGTACTTGGAACCGTAACACAGTTTCGGGAGCTGTAAGGCAACCCGTAAAGAAAAGAAAAAAATAATAAAAAAATTTGAAATATTGCCATGAAAATTAGGAAAGAAGTGAGAGTGTTTTTTCTATTAGATATTTGTATGAACCACAGATCTTCTATACTAAAAAATTGTGGTATGAACTCAAGACAATAATAGTAATATGAATAACTCACTAAACGTGGACACAGTTACATAGTTACGTTGACGTCTATCTATTGGCAAGATATTATAAAAGTTGTGCTGTCAATAAATTATCTTCTCTCTTTATAAAACTCACAAAATAAAGAGTTACTGCTTAGAGTTAGTATTTAGGAAATTGTACCACGATGTATTTAGGAATCATGATTTAAAATAATCGAGGTCAAATATTTTATGGGAAACCAATGCCGCCATATGTTGCAACACATAAAAACTTAATTACTGAAAAATATTTTTGAAATCTCCTTATACAAACATCGTAAAATTAATTTGAATCTTTTCAATGAAAACTAGCTAAGTAATATATATATACCGAAAACGAGTGGCCATTGCAGTTCTGTTCAGGTATTCTATAACGATGTCCACATTTAGCGAGTTTTCTATAGTGGCAAGTCTTAGTATTTTTAGTTTTTAGGGTTCCGTACCCAAAGGGTAAAAACGAAAACTCTATTACTAAGACTCCGCTGTCCGTCCGTCTTTTCTGTCCGTCCGTCTGTCTAGCTGTCCGTCTGTCACCATGCTGTATCTCATAAACCGTGATAGTTAGACAGTTGAAATTTTTACAGATGATGTTGATACTGTTGCCGCTATAACAAAATAATACTAAAAAACAGAATAAAATAAATATTTAAGGGTGCTCCCATACAACATTTTTTTTTTGCCGTTTTTATAGATAATTAATACGAAACCCTTCGTGCGCGAGTCCGACTCGCACTTGGCTGGTTTTTTAATAATCAAACTACAGAACCACTGATTTGAAAAAAATATTGGAGGCTTACGCTTTTATTCCGCGAAAATCTCCAATTCTTTCGTGAAAATTCGTTCCTTATTAGGTCGTTAGTTTTTCATTCAGTATAAGTTTTGATATCTTTAGTTGGTTTGAAAATATAAAATGGTACGAATCACAGACAGGAGTGTAAGGATATTAAAGCAGGAATATGCAACTGGAGGACGTAGACGGGAGCAATGTCCCTGCGGTTTCTATTTAGGTGCGGCCAGTCTGTCGGGATAGAATATGCGGGCACTCGACCGTTAAACACCATACTGGAATGTGTGTAGGCTGCTCTGGTACATTCTTTAATATATATTAATAGGAACAACTGACAAAAAATAGACACTGTTACTGGTATCTCTGGCCACACCGCAAGGTATTAGGGCCGTGAAGATTTGGGGTAATCATGGATTATTTCTGTAAAAGTCGATTACTGGAACACATCGCAGAGCGTTTAGGAGGCCGTGAAAAGGGGAGAAAAAATTGCACTAGATAAACTCGTAGTACTTAGATCCATCATTTAATATTTTCAAGGAAAAATGTTTTGAGCAAGATTTTAACGGATCAAAAAACTTAATGAAATCGTATAGGCAAAAAATTTACCTTTTCTAGATTAGTGAAATTTAGAGCACCAACCGTCTTCAAAGTCAACGGCGAAACGAAATACATATTTAATTAAATAAAAGTTTATTTATTTGATTTTGCTGTTAATAATAAAATTACAAAATAAATAATCGGAATCGGCATACATTTCATCGAGTTATGACTAAAATTGCCTGAAAAATCCGTTTATCAAATTTTATGAAAACCAATGTTCACCAAAACAAAAATGGGACCAACCCGAAAGAATTCTCTGTCGATTAAAAAAAAAACCATAAATAGGTTCACAATTACGGAAATAGCGAAAAAAATACAGTCGAATTAAGAACCTCCTCTTTTTTTAAGTAGGTTAAAAATAATATGGATTGCAATTTTCAAAAATTGAACACCTGTTTTCAGAACCTTTCAGAAATTATTTCTTTATAAGATGTTGTTTGTATTATGAAGCGAGTGGTAAGATGGAAATAATCGAAGTACGTATGATTTACTATGTTATTAAATATACCTAATACAAATATCTTGCCGCCAACCACTCGCCAACTCATAGAACCGCAACCAGGTTGCCTGATCCTTCGCGGTTCATATTGTATATCACTTGCGATCAAAGTAATAATTTTTTTTCATTTTTTTCTTGTTAGATATGATTTAGCTAAAAAAACTAAATATTTAGTTCATTCTTCATCTCTAACGGCTCTAACGAATTCTGCCGCAAGAGCAAAATAGTGTGGTTAGAAATGATTAACTTTATTAAAATATAAATTAATCTATATAATATTATAAATTCAAAAGTGTGTCAAGGTTTCAGGTCAAAGTGAAGCAACGGATCAATGTGATTTTTTTGTACAGTGATATATATAAATTAAGTAAAGTTTATACTGAGTAGGTACAATTGAATTATGTACCTAAATAAAAACGCCATAGTAATTCTATCTAGGCTACAAAACTACGGTCAAGTGCAAATTATAGCACACAACCGAGATAAGGAATATTATGCCGATTGTAGATAACGCTGTGACACGAGGTTTGAGTAAAAAATATTTACTAAAGACAATCATCAAAATTACATGATTTGATGTTCCTAGAACTTCAATCTCCCGTAATTACTAAATGGATTTGAAAATACTATTGAAACTATGAAAAATCTGTTCGTTGGTAAACGTATCACTTGACAACGGCTGGACCGATTTGGTTAATTTTTTTAATGTAGGTACTAGTCTGAATAAGGTTTTTAGGGAAAGTTAAAAAAATCTGTGCTTTTTTCTATATGGGATTTTTGTATGAACTATGATAATATAGGGCTCCACCGGCGAAGCCGAGGCGGAAAGCCTATGATAGAAAATTGGAGACACGGATGGTGCCTTCAAAGTAGTTCAAAGCTACGGGAATGCAATTTCCATGAGGAAGGAGTAGGTCCATTAATGAAGTAAATTTTTTTTATGTTTATGGAGTCTAGCCTTATCATATTTCAAAGTTTCTGAAAAACAGGAAGTAGACTGAAACTTGGCACCTACTGTAGAACTTTAAATACGGAAGTAAGAATGCAATTTTAGAAATATTTTTTTTAAATAATACATCGATCTGACGCAGATTGTGTTTGGATGACATAGGCGATAATCCCGCTACGACGCTACAGAAATACATTCAAGGTTAACAAGCTGGAGATGTTTCTCAATTATTTCATAAAATTTTTATTGTCAACATTTACATTATATCGGCCACTATGCATGTATGGAATCGACGTGCTTCTATGAAGCGCTGTATGACTTCAAGACAGGTAGTTTAGCTTACTCGTAGTTATTGCTAGCTACTATTACCGCATTTTTTTAAATTTAATAATTTATCTTTTTATACGCAGAAGATTTTAACCCAACTACGGGAAAGAAAGAAGAGGGTTATAATTTATTTTTGTAGTTAAAAATAGGTATTCAAATAACAAATTCTTGGAATTTTGACATATATTTATTTAAAAAAAAATTTAATATAGTACTTTTCACGCTGAAAAAAAAATTTCGAAAGGGTTAAAGTATAAAAATATACACAACACGCATTAGGAAATAATAGATTTTGAATATTATTACTGTCATAATAACGCCCTATAATCGAGGGTAGAACTTTTCTAGTTAGAAAATAAATTTAAATTTGTTTTCATCAGTAATATTTAATTAAAATTTACAATTTTAATTAACAACCTCCATATCATATAAATAAATTATAATAAATCAATAACTTTTGCACCAGAAAATTATAAATAACTTTTTCAGTGACCTTTAAAAAGCGTTTAAGTATTTGTGAATTCAATAACTTTTTATCAACAATTTTATGATTTTCCTTTAGCTAAGAATCTCATGGATTTTGGGGGAATTTATTTTTAAATCGGGGTATTTTATTCTAGTTACTTACTTGACATTTTGTGGCCGGGGTGTGGAAGACGTGCGTGACAGCAGCACCGTCACAAGAAAGAACGAAACACGGTACGCCCGCGCGATACAATAAACAAGTGGCCAAGTGCCGATAGCGAACGTCGAACAACCGCCCTAACTCGAATGAAACCATCCAAGTACCCCACTTCCCCTTACATTTAATCAACTGCGCATGCGTAAAAATAGATACATAAACGAGTATTTGATAAATATTTATAGAATTACAAAGCATGAACCAAATTACAAGTCCTGTAAGTTGTTATTTAACTTTGTTTTTACTTCGGTGAATTCTTGACTTTTTCCATCTGGCAACTCAAATTTGCACACTGGCTGTATGAAGTTGAGACCAATGCCTCTTTCTATTTAAAGACAATCCAACTAGATCGATACAAAGTCGGTGGCGCTGTATTTTCGAGGAGGTAGAATAACGGTATCAGTAGTAAGCGACTACATCGCGCCGTCGCGATGCGCCAGTTTCTTTCATCAGCCGTGAACTCGTTCCATTCATGTCACCGACCGTAAACCTGACTCAATGTACGATTTAAATATCATAATAATGACTCGTAACAACAATACAGACCGCGAAAAATTACCAAATACCGTGAGAATTTTATATAAATAATGTAAATTTAAGGTAAATGAGCTGTGATAAATAATATGGCTAGTTCCCCAAGTATAGAAACACAAATAGACAGTTTTCTCGAGCAGTTTAAAAGAAGTGCATCTAAAGCTATGGAAGATAAGGTGGACTGGCCAGAGAGCCCTGTTCCTGGAAGTGTAGTCAAGTCAAGAAGTAGCTGTTTCTTCGATAATTCTTCTACAGGTAAGTTCGTTGCATGTGTATTGATACCAAATCGATAAAATAAACAACTGGGTATGGTATGAGGTATTCAAAATATTTTAATAAAATCTTATTTGATTATTATTAGAAACCAATATACTTATTGGCTATAGTCAATTGTTATTTTATTGAAAATAAAAAGAAAAGACTAGAAAAGAAAATTGCGTGACGTTGATTACATCGATATGCACTTTTTATAATAATCCCAACAATTAGATAAATTTAATTAAGATATGAGAGAAACAGAAATTTTAATTAGGTATCAATAATTTTGTGGGTAGGTAAGATCGATATACATATTTGTTTTAATAATTGTAGGCGTTTGGTAAAGGACTTGTTTTTAAAATCTGTATGCACTGATCAGTCTGAATTATCACAAAATAATTATATTTACTGCAGTTTATAGAAAAACATCGACCTTTACCGTGGAAATTTAAAAAAAAAAAGGCATAGGCATGAATGAAGTTTTCCATTCAAAATAACGCCATCTAGCGCGCGGTTAAAAGATTTTAAATCTTGGTCCGGACCGAGAATAGCCGGCCACTAATGCGCAGCCAAAAATGCCCGACCCAGGCATTTTGAAAGCTAGTACACGAATTCCTGCCTGAAGATTCTCCGGTCGAGCATACTCGGGCCGGGCAATCCATGGTCGGCATTTGTGCCGAGAGCATGTCGCGAACACATGTCGCCGATTTTTTAGAATCGGTTCAGTAGTTCTAGAGATCACCTATATTTAATGTACAAACAAATTTTACCTCTTTATTATTATAGACTGCTGTTCCTTGCGGTTGCATCCGCGTTAATAGTTACTGCTCCGCCGTTTTGGGTGGTAGCGTAATGAATCCTTAAGAATTGGGCTATCAAATGCAAAAATATTGTTTTAAATCTGACTAATAGTTCCAGAGATTAGCACGTTCAAAGAAACAAACAAACAAACTCCTTAGTTTTATTATTAGTATAGATTAGTACGAAATAGAATATGCTAAATAATTTAGTAGTAAAGTAGTAAACACAACTTGTTATTATAATCGTAAGATAACATTATTATTGACATACATATCTATACAGGTTTTTGTTTACCAGTTCTAAATAAACATTGTAACAACATTCATAGCGAAAGACTGACAAGTGGGTACCTGATATTATACTCACGCCTGTATTTCGAAGGGGTGGATCCGAATGGAAATCCGAGTAGGATATTCCAAGATAATATTTCAGGTGTGCGTGCCACGAAGTCTACATGATGAAATCTACTAGGATGATCGTCGATTACTTTTCCATTACTAAGAAAAAAGAAAAAATCATCATCGCGACATTTTTATTCATAACAATATATCCCCAGAATAGTTGTTTGTTCTATATTTTAATTTTGCCGACAGACGACATAGTGTCGTTATCATTTAGGAAAAGTTGCGTTTCTGTTGTGATAAATGCCCCGTGGTACTACCAGTTAGGCAGATGAGCTGAGAAATGGGGCAGAATGGCTCTTATACCGACCGAATTTACACTAAGTGCCAGGGGAAAAATGCCATAGAATAAATTCTCTTGAATTTTACTAGTTCTGCGACTGAACAGATATTTATGCTCAACAAAAGAATAATTATTTACAGGTTAGATTCGTGTAAACGTTAAATGTGCCAATGTTTTTAACACAATCATATTTTTTAAAGCATTTTCGATAACGCGAAAGAAATTTTTTTCTCACGCTCCGAATTTTGCCGCCCCTGGAAATTATCCGCCCAAGTGCCCCTAGTGTAAATCCAGCGCATTATACCTAAGGATGATATCAATTTGTGTTTTTTTATTATAAAAAACTACTGCATAGAAAACAATATATATTCAAATTACCTAAAACAGTTTTACCTTAGTTTTTACTTTACAAACCAAATTAGCCTTATATTTTTTAAAGTTCCTCTAATTTACATCTTTTTTTAAACCCCATTATCAGAATCAGGAGCCTAAAATGATGTACATAGTTTAATATTTAATCGTTCGGCCACTCACAAATATAGACCGCGGTCGTTATAGATTGAGGACATTGTCCTCGGAAGCACAGGCGGACGTTTGTTCGGAAATGAGTTTAATATGCTTACAGGACTTGGCTTGGCTGTTCCTGTCCCCTTAGGAAGCACCGTAGTAGATCACGTGTAGGCATGATATTATATAAACTTCATGCGTTTTACGTATTTTCTAAATACTTACTTATTTTCATGAAGTAGCAACATTTACTTCTGAGTGAGAGTTCAATTTGTATTCTAAAAGAAATGTTCTGATACCGATTTTACGATCGGTTATTTCTTAGGAATGGGGTGTTTCTTCCAGAGCTTTTACATCTTCAGTTGCCATCCTACCTCTGTCTGTCTGGCTGTCTATTACGCTTTCAGGGCTGAAATTTGATACGGAGAAAGCTTGAATTCTAGGGAAGAACATGGGCTAAATCCACCTTCCTTTTTAGGAATAAATAAAATAAATAGGGGATGAAAGTAAGTATGGGCCCCACAAGCGAAGCCCGAAGCGGAAAGCTAGTATGTATTTTATATTTTCTTATTTTTACTTTACTTATTACTTACTTTAAATTAATTTTTCAGTATAAAGTTGTAAGTATTTCAAACAAAAGTAACTTTATCAATAACAGATGCTACGTTTTTACGAGAAAATGTTCCCCATACAAAATTAGTTGCGGTCCGCTGCCGACCCCTTTTGCACTTTATACATGAAATGAGTACAACACACAAATTCATTGTTTAATAATTTGGATTACTTATATTTTTAACCGACTCTTTACCATTATAGGTAGAGAGATGGCGACAGAAAGTGGTTGTAAGCACTTGCCGAAAAAACTTCTCCTACCAGCTGGCAGAAAATGAATTAACAGCATTTGGACCTCTCGGTTGTAAGAAAAATATTTTCTGCCAATTTATTCCCTGCAGTGAGTTGCAAAATTCCGCCTTGTGACCTTCACCCTTGGTGTCTCAGTTCGTGACTCCTGCTCTGGTGTCCAATTCGTGACTGCCCTCTGAATTTAAAAGTCTTTCCACAACGATTAATTCAACGGTCTTTTCCGCCACTCTAGGTTAACTTGACAACTTGACGTCTAATGACATTTATTTAACAACCTCGAGTGATGGCAAAGGGAAACTTTTATCTTACAGCCTATAACTAATTTCAACCTTGCATGGTCGCTTCCAGCCTACGACACCGATACTTATTCCACTCTGTGGCCACCCCAGAGATAAATTCGTTACAAACCCGAAAACATAATAAATCATAAAATAAAATGGAAAAATATAAATGGATTTTGGCAATGTCTATAATCTATACAGCGGGGTAAGCTGAGCATATATTTGACGCAAAATCTTTCGTGTCGACCGAAAGGCCAAAAACGTTTATGTCCGTACAGGACCAGCCAAAGAATGCCCGGTCCGAGAATGTCCAACCCTACAATGTGCGAGCAAATTTGCTCGGAATTCGAAGAGTTTGTTTGTTTGAACGAACTACCAGTCGGATTTGAAAAAATATTTTTGTATTTGATAGCCCAATTCTTGAGAAAGCTATCTAACGCTATCTACCCTAAGGGGTGAAATGGGATGTCAACTACTGTAAACGTTGTATTCCTATTACAACGCGTACGAAGTTGCAGGGAACTGCTAGTTTCATATATATAATAGATGCCTATTTCCCTTCAACGTAGGGAAAAAGATAACTCTAACGTAGGTAACATAGGTTAGGTAGAGGTACTATTATATATTATGTGGTTACGTCAATTAAAAGATAAGGGCTTTGTTAACATTACTAAATATAGTAAAATCGATAATCTACCTAGGTACTTATTTATGCTTGATACAATAGATAGACCAAGACATTGAAAGGAGAGTGAAAGTGGGAAGCAAGGTATTTGGTGGACTAAACAATATATGCAGAAATACACAACTACTATCTATGACGACTATTATAAATAATGCTGTTTTAGTTCTATCAGCGAGACTTGGGTATGGAATAATAAGAAGCATTGAAGTAAGATAAATTCAGTGAAAATGCGGTCTTTACGTAGAATATGTGATATAAAGCGTATTGACCGCATCCGAAACGATATCATTAGAGAAGAATACGGAGTGAAAGATGATGTTGTGACTAAAATGAAGAAAAGTAGTTTACGCTGGTTTGGACACGTTGAAAGAATGAAGGATGCAAAGTTGACTGAAAAGGTATATGGCAGAACTGCAGAAGTAAAAGGAAATGCTGGCAGAGGACGACTTAGGTGTACTTTTATTGAACATATAATATTTATTGATCGAATAACACACAATCGTCGAGCATGTATGTTTTTTTTTTTAATTGGATTTTTTATTTACTTCCACTTAACAATATAAAAAACTTAAAATTAATCTAAACATTCAAAATTCAAAATTCTTTATATGTCCGTTATAATTACATAATAATAATAACGGAACCCATACATGTGGGTGGGTATACAAATATAAACATGGTAAAATTAATACTTAAAACTATCATAATAATTAAACAATTAAAATTACAATATAAAATTAAAAGAAAAAATATACAAAAAAATAATCTTTATCCGACAAATTGAGAACCTTCTCCATCTGTTTTGAAGATCGGTTAATTAACATCAACACATATGCAGTTTGGTAATTCATTGATATACTTACAATAAGAACAGTAATGGCCCCAATATACTTCCCTACTCTATGTTGAGTCTGAACTAAATAAACCGGATCAGCGTGGAATAGTGGAAAGAATATAACAATGATAGATAGATAATAAATGCTATTTTAAAGATGGTTTATAATCTATCTCAATAATAAAGCTGAAATTGAAATACCAGTCGGATTTGAAAAATACTTTTGTATTTGATAGCCCGCCCTATTATTGAGGAAGTTTATATAGGCTATACAACGTTACGTATCCGTAGTGTAATGACGTTTAAAATATACTGGCCTACACCAATTACCTACTAAGTATAGGGATCATAATATCAGAATAATGTTATACAACATAGAAACCCCTGTAAACAAGAAATTATAGTACTAATGCAATAGACAACAACCTTTTTACCCTTGACTTATTATTGTGATTATAGACCAGCCTAGGCATGGCCGAAACTAGGGGTGGACAGGGGGTTGAGGGTTCAAACATCTCAAAATCCCGGCTGTTTTAGTAACCTAATTTTACGAACCTTTTAATCCTTAGAAGTAAATTCCTTGGGACTATGTATTGAAACTGTGAAACTTACGAAGCGCAATAAATATTACCGTCCCTATTCCCTAGTGAATTATATAAATTGTAGAAATTGAAGTTATAGAAATATCTTACTGAAAATATCGAACAGAATATTTATTACTATGGCCGCTATAACATCAAATAATAAAAACAACTATACCTACTATACAAACGTCTAACTACAACTATAATACACGTACCTACTCAAGTAAAAACCGGCTAAGTGTGAGTCGGACTAGCACAAATGTTTTTACTTAACATTTTTTAATAATATTGTACGGTGGTACGGAACCCTTCGTGTGCAAGACCGGCTCACACTTGGCCGGTTTTTTTTAGGATTCTCAGCTTAGCATCAATTTTCATTACTAAGCCATGTGTAGAAATATTTTAAATAAAAATAAATGTTTACGACGTCCTTTGAACCAATATACTAAAATACGTTAGTTAGCTGAAGCATATAGTGCTGTAAATCATGTCATTTAGTATACTTTGTACCTACTGTAAATATTTATGGCAGACCAGCGGTTTTCGTGTTTTCCCCCAAGCTTCGTACGGAACGGAAACCTGTGTGCGACTCCGACTCGCTCTTGGTTTTTTTATTTAGGTGAATATTTCGCAAGTTGATATGTGACATGACATAAATGTGTTTCCCCCTGCTTAAATTTATAAACCACGTGCATTGAATATTATGATTCCATAGTTTTCCAGAGTATGTAAAAAGGTTTTGTTTCGATAAGAAGAAAGCAACATTTCTGAATGCGTGACGCACGCACGAGCTTTTTTCAAATACGCCTAAGGAAGTCCTTGACCTTTTACGTGACTTCAAGGGAAAGTATCTACACTACGGAGCTGAGCTACCTACTATGTAGGCACAGTGCCTAGGTTTTAAATAGTGAATGTTTACTTTGGAAAAATACAATGCTTTTAGCTTTTTGTGTTCAACCAATGTTACCATATTACTAGATCGTGTTATTTTGTTCATATTTTTAGCTACTCAGTACTTACATAACGTCTATTTACTTTGCTACCGCAACCGCAACCGAAATCGTAGGTAAGTCCACAAAAAATAAAGTTCTTCACCATTTTCACGTTCAAATAATGGCGCGCTTTCAATCGATTTTAATATCGGAAGTGAACATTGAAGTCGATGAGACATGTTCCGGCGACACGCGCGCCTCTAGCGGTAGCGCACCGTACTACACGACATGCCGAGCGCGGCGTCGCACCTATCGCCATATTGGCTTCCGTGAATTGTGACAAATAAACTAACTTTACTCATCGGATATGTATTGTACGCGAAAATGTTGTGAGCAGGAACGTGGCCCTACATCCGCCTGATCCCCAGCACCTTCCTGGAGAGGCCCTGACTCCTGCCGGCCGCGCTACGGGTAAGTTTGGATGTCGCTCCTCGACGCCTTTATGGCCGAATATTCCGCGGGTGTTCGATCCGCTATGCGATAATGAAACTTAAAAAACGCGATTAAGGTTAATAATTGCGTGATTTTTGTTATGTTTATTTACATGAACACTGAAGATCTGTGGCGGTTTTTCGTGAACTTGACTATTGAAGGGGCGGCACCGGTCCGAGAAGCTACATAAATGTCGTTCGAAAAGATGGAGGTTGTGAACTCTGCGGAGAAGGAAGCGAGTGAAGTTTTACACTCGCTGTTGTCGGTGGAGAGAAGAAGTGTGGACAGCAAAGAAGCTATCATAGTGACCATTCCTGCTGAACAGAACGGGGAGTATGGCGAGGGAGCCCAGTGGCACACACCAGTGCTAGGTCATAACTCTGTGTTTGAGATAGCTGGAGCTGCTCCCATGCCACAACATGCCTTTAATGGTCACCAGGAACAGGTACTTATTATTATTATTTATTAATCAGATATGTAATTAAGTACTTATACAATAATATAACAAGAACAAATTGTTAGCACCTATATCTTGCTGGTTTAATGCTTAAGCTGGTTAAAGTTATCAATTCTTTTTGGTTTTTACCCTTAGTTTCTAGGGTTCTGTACAAAAAAAATACTGTCTGTCTATCACAGGCCTCTAGCTTCTAAATAAAAAAATATATAGGTACCTACTTGAAATTCACACAATATTAATGCGGCACAAAGACGGTGAAAGATTTAAAAAGTTACCCAGGCTTTCTGACTTTGAGCCCTGGCTACTCTACATACATCTATATTAATACTTAATGATAACTATTTCAGGTATTATGGCAAGGTCATACAATTCAAGTTGAGAATGGTGATGGCACTATTCAAAGTATGCAGGAAACTTATAGAATAGAATTTGAACCTAACGTAGATGGTGATACTGAAATGACGGTTGAGCAAGAAGAAACAAAGCCAAAAATTGAAAAGAAAATTATCAAGAAGACAAAGAAGATGGCCAATGCCGACTCTGATGATGATGATGACAGGAACAAGTTGGAAGACAATCCTACCCAGGTAACATTGCATTACTCAGATTATTTATTTTATTCAACTTTTAATTTAACAACCTTCATCTAAAGAGGTCCCCGAAGTGTTTGGTGTTGTAGACCGCTTGTAATTTTTTTTATTATCCGTAGACCCTCTGCCTGCCAAATATTCAATATTTTCTCACTGATGTGAACCCCCGGCAAGTTTAAATTGATCCCTGGGGGTCCATATAAATCACTTTGGAATCAAAAACCTAAATCATAGGTTTTCATACTGCTTTCCTCCAGGACATAAACCACTCAATTTTTTATTCTCTGTACTGTCACACATTAAAAATTTTACAATATAATTGGATTTTAAAAAAAGTGTACCAACTTCAAAAATTATGCACTGAAAAATGTGCTTTCCGAAAGCAAATGCACAAGTCACTATAAAAAAATTACCCAAATTGCTTCAAGTGTGCCTAAGAGCTCTCGATTTCTCCAGGATCCCATCATCAGATCCTGACCTGATGACCATGGGACCACCTGGGAAGTATACCTTTTTAAACAAAAAAAAATTTTAATCGGTCCAGGTGTCTTCAAATAAAATCAGGGGACATACATAAAAGATTCAGACAAATTGAAAACCTCCTCCTTTTTTAAAGTCTGTTAAAAAAGACATGCAGCAAAGTTTGTTTACCAAAAAGACTAATAAAATGGACATTACTTACTTGAATTTGCCTGGACATACTAGGGTTGGACATTATCGGGCCAGGCATTCCTTGGGTGGCCATTGGTGTGGACATGTTGTGTTTGGTCTTTGAGTCAAAACGAAAGATGATGCGGTCCTAAGTATGGTAACCCCACTGATAAACAGTAAGGGACTTTAATAGAAAGCAGATAGGGTGCTCATAAAGTAAGTTCAACCTGATGGTTAAACCTGATCTATTTGAAAAATTGATTCACTGGATATATAGCAACATTATTCTAGATGGACAATTGGACATAGGGGGGCTATATTTTATAAAAAGAAAATTATGGTTCTGTAAGATTTTTAACAAAAACTGAAGGGTTATTTTTTTATTCAAAAAGCTAGTTTTAAATAATTTTTGTAATAGATATGAAATCATTTTGTACTTTATTTTTATTTATTTTGGCATGTGGTTGTCAAATTACAAAGTGTGAAATCCCACTTAGAGTTTATAAGCATATTGACACCAAACTAGGATACCTAATAATGACAAAACAAACAAATAATTTTCATGACCTGACTAATATCACTCCGTTAAATATTTACTAAACTAGGATTTGTACTTTGTTTGTATCATTAACTTTGAGATTGAGGGACACAACTGCATACCAGACTCTCATAGATTAATATTAATTTAATCAAATATATTGGTTGTATTGTTCTTATTTTATTAGGGCTCCATCAATGTTAATCTATGATTTGCCAATGTCAAGTATTATAGATGTTACAACCATAGCCGATTAATGGGTAGCTAAGATGTTCCCGCCGACTGTGATATGTCTTATTGACTGACTAACCACAACCATCACAGCGCGGACGGGATTAAACCGGATTCCCTATCACGTCGCGACGGGGCGCGTGCGTTGTCCGCCATGACATCACGTAGAATCGGTTGTATTGTAATGTTTAAGGATAGAAAAAAGTGCTGATCCATCCTCTCTCTGTTTTTAACCGACTTCGAAAAAAAAAGAAGGAGAAGGTTCGGACCGTATTTTTTTTTTTTTTAATTTTTTTTTTCGTATGTATGTACATCGATTACTCCGCCAGTTGTGAACCGATGTTGATGGTTTCTTTTTTAATCGACAGATAATTCTTCCGGATTGGTCCCATTTTTATCTCATAAAAATTGGTTCTTTAGTTTTTCAGAAATTTTGAAAAAACTGACCTTATAAGTAAATTTTTCGTAATATCTCGATGAAATATGTACCGATTTTGACGACTTATTTTTTTAAGGATATAATAATTTCTTGACATTATCTCACAGTCATATGACGAAAATCGGTTCAGTAATTTTTCAGAAATTCAGTAATTTGTCTCTGTTTACTGCTGAAAATTATATCAGAGAAAAGCCTTAGCAACGGTTGCTATTGACACGAAGTTGTCAATTTTCGTATCGACGGTGGTCTAGTGGCTAAAGGTATGGGATGCAGCGCAGGGTGCACATTGCTCGAGGTTCAAATCCCATCCACCGCAGTATTTTTTTTAATTTTCCATAATTTTTTTAAGTTGCGTTATTATTTATTTCTCAGGGCAACAAAATCACTTAAAAGGGAAAAATAAATCTTTAAAAAAAAAGTGTACTGACTTCAAAAATTTGCACTGAAAAGTAAGAAATAATAAAAATTTCGTCGTAGAATTTGAAGACGGTTGGTGCCAAATTAGAAATAATTTAGTACCCAAATTCACTAATCTAGATAATTCATTAGGAACCTACGATCATCAGTACAAACACAGATAATATTGAACAGATCTTTATGTCCTTAGATGTTTACTTAATTTTGTATCCTATTTTGGCACCAACCGTCTTCAAATTCTACGACGAAATTTTTATTATTTCTTACTTTTCAGTGCAAATTTTTGAAGTCGGTACACTTTTTTTTAAAATGTTTATTAATGTTTTATTTGTCATTAATGGATATTGCTTGGGCTATTCCATATTATGGACTGATTTTTAGGGTTCCATACCCAAAGTGTGACAACGGAAACCCTTACTAAGGCTCTTATCTTTTGAACCGTAATAGACACTTGAAATTTTCACAAATTTTACTCAAATAATAAAAATAAATTAAAGTTAAAATAAAAAGGGGACCAAAACACAAGAAATGTGTTTAATTCGGTGTTTTTTTAATTTAAATTTGATCTGACCTTAGTGCATACTATTGAGTGTACGGAACCCTTCGTGTGCGAGTCCGACTCGCACTTGGCCGGTTTTTTTTTTTTTTTTTTTTTTTCAATGAAGTCTACAACTCCACAAGTGACCCACTTATTTGACAAATATTTAAGCCATTTCTCTGTTATTTATGTAAATTGTTGAATGATTGTCATTTATAAATGTTTTGGTGCTCCACAAATTAACTTAATCAATTTTTTTTTCTATTCCAGGTAAAAGAAAGACTGATGAGAGGATGCGATTGCAAAGACAATTGTTACAGAGGTCTGAACCCGGAAGCTGTTTACAGACACAGGCTGAATATAGCTGAACTCACTAAAAGCGAACATGACATGTATCTAATGGGTATCACTATGGCAAGTTTGGCTAATCCGGCAGAAACATCTCGACACAAGGTCAGGAGGAGGCTGAGGGCATGCTACGTGTACCAAGGGAGGAAAGTGTGCTTGGAAGCCTTCCTCTACCTAGAAAATGTGACGCATTATCAGTTAAAACGTATCAGGCAGCACGTAATGACGCACGGTGTGGCGCCCAGGATACACGGGAATGTTGGTAAGAAACCATATAACACTTTCACTCTGGACATATACAAGCACGCCACGAGCTTCCTCAGGGAATATCTCAAGCAACACGCCGGCTCCTCGAAGGACGTCCAGCCGAACGAGGGTGGCAAGAAAGGTAGCAAGAGCATCACGATACAGGGCGACTCCAGGAAACACTTGTTTGAAGCTTACAAGGAATATGGGGAAATATTGGAGCCTGGAGTGAAGCTGATGGGATACTCCACCTTCAGACAGTTCATGAAGGACCAGTTCCCTCACGTCAAGTTTTGTACGAAGAAACAAGAGCCGCCGAAGGACATGGTGCCTTTCCGCAGCGGGAAGTGTATGTCCTATGACAAGAATAAGGATCCGATCAGGATTCAAATTGAAAAGGAGAAGGCAGAGGCGAAGAAGGCCGCGTTGGACGCTAAGAAGAAGCAGGAGGAACAGGAACAGCAGCAACAGCAACAAGTACAGCAACAACAACAGCAGCAGCAGCAGCAACAACAACAGCAGCAGCAACAACAACAACAGCAGCAACAACAACAAGTGCAGGTGCAACAACACCAGCAACTCCAGAACGTTGTCATCCACCAGCAACAGCCGCAACAACAGCAACAGCAGTCGATGCAGCAACAGATGCTGGTGCCGCAGGTGAGTCAACACCAGCAGGTGCTAACGCAACAAGTGGCGCCCCAACACTGCGTCCAGGCACTCGGGGTGACCGAGGAGGGCGGCCAGTCTGTAGAGATGTCCCAGCAGGTCATACCGCTCACCGTGGTACAACAGCCGCAACAAGCGTACATTGTCACACCCGTGTCACACTTCCAGACGCGCGTACAGAGCGCCTGGTATAGACATTGACGACGCATATGTTCGCATATTTGATATTTTTATATAACGCCTTTTAAATTGGCAATAATTAATCGGAAGTGCATGTGCGACGTTTTAGTTAGTATTGTTTTAAGAGTTTTTGAGTAGTTCGTGCATCACATAGGAGTTAGTTGTATCTATTGTAGATGAAGATTAAGTTTTTTAAGACAAGTATAATTTTAATAAAAATTAAATTTATTTATAATTCGCGATTTTAGACTTTTGCTCTTCAAATTCGTTATAATTTATTTTTAAATTATGTTTTTTTTAGAATGACACTAAATATATTGACAATACTATGTTTAATCAAATATAACCACATATTTGGCTACCGTGAATTTTTGTAGGTCTACATAATATTTTTGATCAATACCCCCAAGTAAATTTTAGAAGGTACTTAATATAAAGACAACATATCAAATAGCTTATTAGGAAACAAACAAGTACCTAATAAAACCAATTTATTAATATTTCCTGCCATTTGTATACCAAATATTGTCCAGAAAAGCCGGGATTTAAACCCGTTGTAATCTGAATTATTGCTTCCTTTTATTTCTGAAAATAATACTTTAAAATTTAAAATATTTATATTGAGGGTATTGATTGAAACATGGAATGTTTATACATTTTACTTTTAAGGTTTTTTATATTATATACCCTTAGAAGGATAAATTAAATTTTGATAGCAATAAATTATAATATCATGTCTCCATACATTTAGTTATGAATTGTTACGTGAATGGATCAAAAGTTTTTTAACTTGTGGCTATAACTAAGGCAGTAAGGAGTAATTTGTAATGAAGATGTGATTTTTATATTAAAAAAATAAAGCCTTTGCCTTTTATGGAGAAAATAAAAGGTACAAATCTCATAATCTAGCTTATAGTGGTACATTTTAAACTTTTAAGTAATTAGTTTGTAATCTGTAATAATAGTGAAGTGCAGATGTGCCTAGAACCATGCTTATCCATGTATTTTTATAGAGACGTGTATTGTGCGAAGCAAATTAAGAATGTGGAAAATGCAGTCGTTTATTTAGAGATTTCTCTTGCATAGAAGGCAGTTGCACCAAAATTATGCTAAATGGTTACTAGTCAGGACCTAATTTTAAACCAGTGAATATTTAAATTTTTTATTGTATCTAAATTACTTGTCAAATATTTTATATTATATTTATATACATATTTGAAGTTATTTATTGTTAAAAACTAATTAGCGGTTCTATTTGGTGCAAAAGACATACCCTAAAATTGTTTTACATAAATAAAAATATTTTATAGAGATACCTACATTTTAGTTATGTATCTACATATTTTAGTTTGCTTCGCGCCTTGGCTATTTACGTCGTAGTAATAAATTCGACAGTTACTATGTTCCAAATTGATTTAGGGAAACAATGATGTGATAGAGAATAAACATTTTATACGCATAATATTTTATGTATCATTTATTACTTAAATTGGGCCTGCTTAAATTGCAATTAATATTGGTTAATTAACAAGAGATGCCACCTACGTAACTGTGTCGGTAGCTACTAGCTACCGATCATGATTTGTTGCAACTATGGAAGGACTTATCCATATTTTTAACCGACTTCCAAAAAAAGAAGGAGAAGGTTCTCAATTCGGACCGTTTTTTTTTTTTTTTTTATGTATGTATGTACATCGATAACTCCGCCAATTGTGAACCGATTTTGATGGTTTCTTTTTTAATCGACAGATAATTCTTCCGGATTGGTCCCATTTTTATCTCATAAAAATTGGTTCATTAGTTTTTCAGAAATTTAAAAAAAACTGACTAAGTACATTTTTCTTGATATCTCGATAAAATATGTACCGATTTTGACGAATAATTTTTTTAAGACAATAATTTCTCGACATTATCTCACAGACATGACGAAAATCGGTTTAGTAGTTTTTCAGAAATTCAGTAATTAATTTCTGTTTACGGCTGAAAATTATGTATCAGAAAAAGCCTTAGCAACGGTTGCTATTGACACGAAGTTGTTAATTTTCGTGACGATGGTCTAGCGGTATGTAATGGGGTAGATAGGATGCACAAGCACATGGTTCAAATCACATCCACAGCGGTATTTTTTTTTTAATTTTCCATCAATATTTTTTTAGTTGCGTTATTATGTTTTGTTCGTTTGCATCTTTTGTTTGATAAGTACATACAAAGCGTGGGACCATAACAATTTAATACATTCAATTTTTAAATATATAAAAGGGACTGTGCGTTTAGTAACCCACGCCATCCTGGTATGAACCAATAAGCTCTGGGGGTGCGCGCGTCGGGATCCATTGCTCTTCCAACTGTCCACGGTTAGTAACCCCGCGATCATTCTGAACGACAAATTAATAAATTCTGCGCGTCTGTCATTTGTAAACAAAAGTCATTGTTTTGGCCTCAATGCGGCAGTAACTCGTTGGCGACTTGCCTTACCGGGCGGATCGTGGCCTTTTGAACTCAGAGTTTAGACAAAGATGAAGTTTTTGCGGTGTCGCTCGAGGAAAGAAAAACGTGAAACCGTCTCGATCGGTAAGAAAAACCAACTAAATATTTATTTATTTTAAAATCTTCCGACATTATTAGCGTGATTGGTATCACAGTTATCATACAGTTTTTATAAATCCCTAAATAAGTACCTAAGTGTGTTTTTAAGGTAAATGTTAGGTACATCACTTGCAATGTAATACAATAAATGAGTCCTTGAATGTCCAAAATAAGCTCTTCGTATTTTTTACAAATCACATTTTGTTAATTACGAATGAATATAAATATGTCAATAGGTAGAATCTGGCAAATACATTGTTAAAATAATCTAAGTACCTACTAATACCTACCTATTATAAAGAGGTAAGTTTTGATGTAGGCGGTACGATGTAATCTCTGAAACTGGATTCTTTCACTAATAGGAAACTACATTAGGTCTGAGTGCTCTAGATATAGGCTATATTTTATTTTGTTCGAAAATATAAAGGAACAAAGCGACTTCACAACGCAGAACCTCATTTAAAAATGGCAAATTCCTATGAAAGAATAAATTCCAGCTTCCTCTAGGTACCACCTACCTACTACCTAAATTATGTTGTTTTTCTCATGCCATCGAGTGACCACCAACTATTCCACATTTAGCTAATGCCGCGGGAACGGTGGCATTAGTGACAAGCTCGTCGCTTGACTTTATGGAATTATTTATGGATTAGCATACCTAGGCCAACAACAACCCTAGAATGTCCTGACAAATCCGTGTAGGTACTGTCTTTGCCCGACCCAGCAATTTGCTCGAGCATTCTAGTGGGCCCTTGGTGGAGACCCGTCGTTTTTGGCCTTCGAATCAGAACAAAATATATCGCGGTACTCAGTATGGCTCTTCATTCAAATAATGATTTAAGTTATGCAAAATAGTAAAATATTTCATAAATAAATATTGAACTGGTGAGTCATGTCATAGTACAGGTGGTTTAGCTAAGTTTTCAATGTCATCAAATAGGAGCTGAGCAATAACAGTAGGTAGGTATAAGTGAATCAAGTCGGGGGATAAGTTAGCCCTAGCGAGTTTTCATACTCCCCCTTCTCCCCCCCTTTTATTGTACCCGTGCGTCAGGGTCGCTGGTAAATTATAATATGTGTGTTTCAGTGATTTCGAGAAAGTTTTCTACTTATGAGTATGTATCTTACATATTCATGATTAGAGAGCCACTCATGGGGTTCCGTGTTTAATTTTTATTATATTTAAACTTTGTATGTTAATATAGATGGGGTATCAATAGTGCATTAGATATATAAGTAGTTGAATGGAACTTTTCTCGCTCCTCGCTCCTAGTTCTAGTTACCTATCCTGTTTCGAAGAGCACGTAAAGCAGTCCGCATTTCCTCTGAAAGTATTATCAGTCATAACTGATGATTAGTAAAATAATTAGCGACAATTTAAACACCAAAATATATATATAGGTAGGTAGGTATATTATACCCCTTAGAAACCAAATACATAAATGACGGTTGTCTTTCAAAAAGTTTGATCAATTGTAATTGTGATATATTGTGCTCAACAAAGCATGTAACACTACCAAGTCATGCCGCATTTCAATTAAACTAAGTAATACCACATCCCGCCACAAACAGAAAAAGAACTTGTCTTTCAATTCACATTAATCTATCTACTATACAATTTATATTTTTGGTATAGTTAGCCAAATAAGGTTACTGTCGATTCTACGTCATGTCATGGCGACCAACGCACGCGTTCGGTTGTGACATGAGAAATCCAGTTTAATCCCGTCCGCGCTGTGATATAAAGGCATTATCACATTTGGCGGCATATCGATACTACTATAATACTTGACATTGGCGGAACCATCAAAACCCTGATGGAAATACAAAAAATAGAATAGAAGGTTACTGTAAATTTTTTTATGTCAGCAGTCTATGGGCTTTGGGTCAGATTACACAAAAGGCAATCAACGCAAGAGCAAGACAAGTACCTACAGGTAGGTATAATGCAATTAGAACGTTGTTAGGACCATGTTAGGACTGCCTGAGGGACTGCCACGTTTCTGTAGTGCATCTGGAATGTTCGCACAGACGAATTTCCAGTAATTATAAGAAAAAAATCATCTTCATTGCTGAAAGATTACGTCACAGTTCTAACAATATTTTAAACACAATATCAGATAGGTCAACATACATTGTCTAATTTTAATACTTACTAACTATATTATAATATGGATTCTTTGTTTGAAAATAAAAGATGCCATTCGAAAAGATTTGACCTTTGATTAAATACTCACATATCTATCTATCTCTACCCATCAAAGGCAACGAAATCTTTGACTCGAAAAACATATGTGTTTAGGATTCGAACCCGGGTCAGTCTTTTCATGAGTAGGATCCCTATAACAACTAAAGTAGGCTAAATCTGCCCGACTAGATCAGACGTTTCGATAAATAGACAGATGTATAAGTAGTAATAAGGCTATTTTAGTGCTAATTGGCTAAAAATGCACTGAAAATTGTGTTTTAGCACAAAAGATGAGATTTCACGAATTCTTTTCACATTAATTGTTAAGTAAGGTATAAATAATAACGGTAACGGAAAAATATTCTAAATCTAGAAGATCTGTCCAACTTTTTTAAAAAAGAAAAAAATATTAGATAAATAATAGAAGTATAAATAATAAATATTTTTTTGGATTTCTAGAAAACACGTGGCCGAAACGGAATAAAGCCCTTTCATTTGATACCACAAACGACAGGTTTCTGAAAAAAAAACCAATCCATTTTCAAAATGTTTACCCATTTTCGTTTTTTTATGGAGGCGGAGTACGAAGTCGCGGGCAACTGCTAGTTTTTCTTATGTTCATCGATCTTGTTATAAATGTAACATTATTTTAGGTAGGTAGGTATGATATTGTGTTTATAAGACGATTACTATGCACTGCACAAATCAACCCCCGCAGCCTATTGTTTGACGGCGCAATATCCTGTTACCTACCTAAATGGATTGGACCGTTGACCGTCTTATTCTTTCCTCAAGGTATAATTCTTCATACAAACTTGTCGTTACTAATGCGAAAATGTGTTTGTTTGTTCTTCTTTCATGTAGAAAGACAAATTTTTATCCCGGGAAATAAATAAAGCAATAATTTATTTAAAAAATCCTAAAATTCACTACGTGTGAAGCCGAGGATAATATACCGATATTTTGCTTCCTCCAAAAAATATCAGTTTGTGACTTCGTCAACAGATGGCGTAATCTGTCTGTATCGCTTTAGATAAATTTTCACCGAGGGGTCGGTCGTCGCCCCTCGAGACACAGCCGGCGCAAAGAGGGTTTCCTTGATAATGATGAGGATATACTTAAACTTTCTAGTAGATAGTACATTAACATTATATTAAATACTATCTTTCCGCCGTGGTTTCAGTTCTGCCCGAATTTTCTAATTTTCCGGGAAACTTTTCCAATTTTTCTTATCCTAAAAACCTGAATGGGATACGAACATTTAAAATAAATTAACCAAATTGTTAATTGGTCTAGCCGTTCTCAAGTGATGCGCTTACCAACGAACATCATTTCATTTTTATTTATAATACTTATATCTTCCATTTTCCTCTGAAATTCCCATTTCAACGACATGCTGGTAGAGGACGACATAGGTGTACTTATATTGAACATATAAAAAATTTAGGTATTGATCAATGTACACAATCACCGAGCATGTATGAAAGGTGCATGATAAATATAAAAGAAGCGAAAGAGCTATGTCGGGATCGTATAGCAAATGGCATTCGATTGTCTCTGCCTACCCCTCTTGGGATAAAAGGCGTGATGATCAGCTCGGATTTGGATAAGATGCAGAGAAACACATAAAACCTAACAATTTTTTATGTGAACGTTCTACTTAAATCTCTTCAAACATTCTAGTACCTACATACTTAGTTTCATGAAGAACTTATTCTTATTTTACAACATATACCTATCTACATTCACTAGATCCTACAAACTTGACCTCTTCACAAGAAACGTGAAGATGCATACCTGAGGACATAATTTCGTTTTTAGGGTTCCGTATTTAAATAAAAACCAACTCTTATAGTTCCGCGTCATAGCAAATTTTTTTTGATTGTTTGTTTGTCTCTGAACCTACCCAATTGTTGAGGAAGATTATAGGCTATATAACATCACGCTGCGACCCAAAGGAGCGGAGCAGTAACCATTACCGCGGGTGCAACCGCAATAACTAATGAAACTGAAATGCGTTACCAGAACTAAAGAAATTAAATATCGAATTCGAATATTTACTAATAATTTTTGAGGTTGTATCATTTGAATATTCGTTTTTTAGGTTTTTTTATAAAATGTTACACATCATTGGCGAAGAGTCATATTTTTTACTTAGGATTCCGTTGTAAAACACGGTATAAGGATGAATGTAAGGTTCAAAAAATTCTAGTGTCTAGTTTTGAACCGAATTTGATAAAATTTGGTATCTGTATATGTATGTATATACCCATAGTCTTTCTTTTAATTGGGAACTCTATGACAGCATACTTTTCTAGAAGAGATAGGAACAAATCTACTTTCTTTGTGAACTTCAGCTCTTTTTGGCTGAAACTAAACTTGGAATACATAGGTACTTTGTGTATTGATCAAGGTCGTACTTTTCTTAAAAAATCATAAACCTTTTAAAAAAAAGTGTACCGACTTCAAAAATTTGCACTGAAAAGTAAGAAATAATAAAAATTTCGTCGTAGAATTTGAAGACGGTTTTTGCCAAATTAGGATACAAAATTAAGTAAACATCTAGGGACATAAAGATCTGTTCAATATTATCTGTGTTTGTACTGATGATCGTAGGTTCCTAATGAATTATCTAGATTAGTGAATTTGGGTACTAAATTATTTCTAATTTGGCACCAACCGTCTTCAAATTCTACGACGAAATTTTTATTATTTCTTACTTTTCAGTGCAAATTTTTGAAGTCGGTACACTTTTTTTTAAAAGGTTTATTTTTCCCTTTTAAGTGATTTTGTTGCCCTGAGAAATAAATAATAACGCAACTAAAAAAAAAATGATGGAAAATTAAAAAAAAACTGCGGTGGATGGGATTTGAACTGCATCCCATACCTTTAGCCGCTAGACCACCGTCGATACGAAAATTGACAACTTCGTGTCAATAGCAACCGTTGCTAAGGCTTTTCTCTGATATAATTTTCAGCAGTAAACAGAGACAAATTACTGAATTTCTGAAAAATTACTGAACCGATTTTCGTCATATGACTGTGAGATAATGTCAAGAAATTATTATATCCTTAAAAAAATAAGTCGTCAAAATCGGTACATATTTCATCGAGATATTACGAAAAATTGACTTATAAGGTCAGTTTTTTCAAAATTTCTGAAAAACTAAAGAACCAATTTTTATGAGATAAAAATGGGACCAATCCGGAAGAATTATCTGTCGAGTAAAAAAGAAACCATCAAAATCGGTTCACAACTGGCGGAGTAATCGATGTACATACATACAAAAAAAAATAAAAATACGGTCCGAATTGAGAACCTTCTCCTTCTTTTTTTTTTCGAAGTCGGTTAAAAATAAAAAAAAATGTTTCATGTAAGGGTTTATGCATTGTATGAAAGGAAAAAATAGTGATGGCAGAAGTTGGTCTTTAATAGCTCGACACGCACTGGCCAAATCGTCGTTCGATTTTCATGAATTTTTACCTAACTTCAGTGGGGTTCATACCTACTTTGGAGTGCGACATCTTTCGTTTAGAGTCGAAGACGAAAAACGACGGGACAAGGAATGCCCGGTCCTAAGTATGCTAGCCCCACTGGACCTAACATTAGAGTTTTCGTTTGTTATAGAATTTAAGCATGTAATCTTTAGATCATTGAATAGAATATTTAAGTTTATGACTGCCTTTCAAGTTAACAATGGTAAGTATCTATAGAATGCAAATGTTTTGATTATGTGCTTATCATATCAAATAATATACATACTGTCATATTATTTGATCAAAGTGTAGAAAATAATAGACACCTTAGCTTATGTTATCGTTACTGTTAGTAACCTAACCTAACCTATCGTAATATGTGAGGTTTGTTATTGCCTCAGAATACAGAACAAACCAGAATACATACTGAATAGTATAAAAGCGTCATATTGTGTCAAAAAAAACGCGATTTCCGCACCCGTCATCCTTCTCGCCACGATTTACCAATTTTGGGATAATTTTGAATTAGGTATACAACGTTTACATCCCATTTCACCCCTTTAGGGGTTGATTTTCGAAAAAAATCTTTCCTAGTGCACTCATATTGTCTTTTTATCAAGAAATATGCGGATTCTTATTTATTCTGTATTCTGAGGTTATTGCTAAAAAAGTCTATCTTGGTAATGTATAAAATATATAACTTTATGGTTCCGATTTTAACTTTTTTTTAAGATAGAGTGTAATGTGTAATGTAAAGTTAAACTTAAATGGGGGCAAAACTAGTCATCAATTTATCACATCGTAAATATTAAAGAAATTTCAGAATTTCAAATTGAAGTCATCTCTTTTAATATTAACCCGTGTTATTTTATTTTGTAGATTTTCAGACATCCTTTAACATTAACCTATAATGATACAGATTTCCTAAGACTAGACTTATTTTTGATATTTCATTCATAAAATACACAGACAGACAACTCTTACTAAAGAAACAGCTTGTTAGGAAAATGTTTATTTAGAAGTTTTGTAACACTACGCGCCTGAAAGAATGTAAACACGAGTATTATTTTTAGTTCTTGCTGCAGCTGTATGGTTTTCATCTAATTTGTTTGGCGCCAACAGTTCCTGGACATTAAACTTATGTTCGACAACTTGTTGATGTAGTTTTAGGAATCCCTAGTCATTCAATTCCAAATATTTACTTTATTCTTCTTATTGCCTATTAAATTATAAGTTTCGGTCGAACGGAGGTTTTAAATTGTACTAGAGATGCTAGAAAAGGCTGACAGAGGGAGCCTTCGTCGTATTTTTTTTAAGGTTGCTTATCTTATGAAAAATATAGGACTCGAAGATATATTTACATGCCATTATAAATTTTATGATTTTTAGTATTTTTTTATGTCCCTATACCTAATTTATATTTTACTTATACACATACCTAAATATTTTAATTTCTGTTCAAATGTTTTGTATTCTTCACTATTTATTTTTATAATAGCCTAGGGATCCGTTTTCTGTTACCTGCATATCTTTTTGGGTAAAATTTACTCAGTTTTTCGAGCGTGTCGTTGAAGGGTTTTCGATTAAGACAGGCTTATTTTATTTTCAGTGGATACTATCGCTGAACATAAAATGCGGTCAGTGGGTTGCCATAAAACGTAGGCACCTCCAGATTACGATAACGTGAAAGTAGTTCGAATACAAAAACTGTGGGAAAACACGAAAGATAACTTTATCAGCACTAAATGGATACGCCGGTGGCCGAGAGGATAAGACGTATTCGGTTTTTATAATTAAAAAACTACTTGCTAGCTAGCGCAAATAAATTACCTAACAATGGCATATTTCTCTTCTTCTTCTTTTATTGTGGCATCGATGATTTGTCAATGTCAAGTATTACAGCCGTTATAGTATTAATCGGTAGCTAAGATGATCCCGCTGACTTCCCCATCATGTCACGATGGAACGCGTGCGTCGATCGCCATGACATGAGGTAGAAATCGTCTATATATATATTGTTTTAATGGAATAGACAGATAGACTTTACGTTTTTTAAATATCTTATTTTTTTTTATATAATACTAGCTGTTTTTCACCACTTCGTACGTGACTATTTCAGAATGTTGGCAAACATACACTTCATACATAGCTTTTGTCATGTTCACCTCTGCCCACCCCGTTCCCGTCGTCATGCCGTGATGGTATATAGCCTATGTTACTCAGGGATAATGTAGCATTCCAATGGTGAAATAATGATCAAAATCTGTCCAGTAGTTTTTGAGTTTATTCGTAACAAACATACAAAAATACAGATCTTCCCTCTTTATAATATTAGTATACCTAGATTGTCATTGACATAGAAGTTTTTAGGTTCCTCTGTTTTTTTTCTAAAATTTAATATTTAAAGATTAAAAATAACTAAATAAACCAGGTCCGCGTGGAATAGTGGCAAGAATACTGGCTTTTACATCAGGAAAACATCGCGAAGCATAAGAGAAAAAAGTTAATGTTGAATACCTACATATAGCCTAAAACTAGAGGGTTGTTTTTTTCACGGCTGAAGACGGGGGAAGAACTAATCGCACTTACTATGCAGAGTTCAGTCACTCTGTCACACACACTACAAGTTGAGGTCTCAAGGTGAAACTGTATGTGCATAAATGATGACAGATTTCTAAAAAGTCAATTTATTTTTACTTTAAAAAAAATTGAGTTTATGTTTAAAATTGGGCGGATAATTATCAGTTTTTACACAGTTAGTGAAAAATAACAAAAACGATTTTTCGATTTTTTTCCATGGAAATCAACGAAAATTTAAAAAAAGACGTGATTTCTTTCATGAATTTCAAGAAATGATAAAAATAACTGGGGATTTATGACTCATGAAGTGTTTTAAATTAAAGGTTTAAAAAATTCTTTCACTACAGTGAAAATGGACATTTGATAATAATAGATCTATCGCCTTTTATCGCAAGAGGGGTAGACAGAGACAATTGAATGCCATTTGTTACGATCCTGACATACCTCTTTCGCTTGTTTTATATTTATCATACCTTTCATACATGCTCGGCGATTGTGTGTACTTTTAATATTTCCATAATAATAGATACTTGACCTGTCTAAAAATCTCATAGATCCTTGTTCTCTCTAATGATTAGAGACAAATTTTTATTTTATATGTTACAAGATTTAAAAAGAAATAATCCCGTGGATGTAATTTGCCCCTCCCCCGCCCGCTTTCGCGGTATAAAATGTAGTATATATGTCATTCTCTGACCTCTAAACTACCACTATGCAAAAAATCATGTCGATCCTGTGAAAAACCAAAACAAATCTATACCACGGGAACCATACATTTTTCCGGGATAAAAGCTTATGTGTATTCCAGACTATAAGCTATCTCTGTGCCAAATTTCATCCAGATCCGTTCAGCCGTTCTGGCGCTATTGAGTAAGAAACATACATCCATACAAACTTTCGCGTTTATAATATTAGTGGGATTTATCTATAAATTTCAAAAGAAGGAGGAGGTTCTCAATTCGTCGGAATTTTTTATGTTTTTTTTATGTACCTATGTTCCCCGATTACTTGAAGACGCGGATTTTTTTTTGTTTGAAAGGGTATACTTCCCAGGTGGTCCCATGGTCATCAGGTCAGGATCTGATCCTGGAGAAATCGAGAACTCTTCAAATTTTATAGACACACTTGAAACGATTTGGGTTTTTTTTATAAATTGCTTTCGGAAAACACACTTTTCAGTGCATAATTTTTGAAGTCCATACAACTTTTTTAAAAGGCAATTATAATATAATATAATATCAATCCACATATTAAAAACACATTTTTAGTTGCGTCACACGCATCGTGTCATTGTATATAGGCCGTCGCGGCGGGAGACATCCATCCTACTGCGGAAGAATAGCCAGTCTAACCGCGCCGTGTCACAGCACATGACCTGTGTTTACAGCTTACAGCCATAGTTCGTGCTAATCGTGCTACCAGCGGTTTTTTTAAATAAAATAGTTTATAAACATAAGTGACCGTGTATGCCATAAGGAATACTCGACTCGATGCATCAGCTAATAGAGCGAGTGACATGAAAATCCGTTTCCAAGTGCCTAATAAATTGGAAATATTTATTAAAAGAGGTATTTTTATGTTTGTTTTATATTAAAATAAATGAAACAAATTACAATTTAGTATTATTATTAACTTTAAAATGGAAATTGGAATTGGAAAATCAAAATAAATTAGTTTCCATCTAATCAGAATGCAATGCTGCATGAAGTGTGTTATGTCTAGAATTTTAAATCTATTTTAGAATTTGACATTTGAAATACCAAACGCTTGCAATTTGTCTAGCATAGTTGGATATTAGATTGGATATAAGTAATTAATTGATTTAGAAATTAATTGCAAATAATCTATTTTTAATGTGTTTTCAATAATGCTGTTAAGATGATATCGCACAATAAACCTAATAAAATAATCTGTTAATGAAACTACTAAATAAACGTTGTTGAACAGTTGTTTAGTTATTATATGTTTTGTCTCTCTGAACAATCTGTCATATAATATGATAGAGGAAGACAAAACATAAAAATTTGTAAGTAAGAACAAATTAAAATGTAGATGGATACGTATAGGTATTATAATGAAGTGTATAGATACCTACAGAAGTTCTAATAATTTTGTTTTTATAGGTAGGTACTTAAATATGACTTGCCCATTCTCATAAATACCGTTGATAACATTATAATGATATGATTATAAATGCATGATATTATGATACTTTTTGTCATACCTTACTGAATTTTTTGCTTGGTAGTTTTCGACGGAGTTTTTTAGTTGACATGCATTGTGCTGTGTTAGAACAGATAATTCATTTCTGAACATAATCATGGAGATTTGAATGCTTCTAATATTTTAACCGACTTCAAAAAAAGGAGGATTACTTACTTGAAGACGCCTGGACCGATTTGGAAATATTTTTTTTATTCGAAAGGGTGGTCCCATGGTCATCAGGTCAGGATCTGATGATGAGATCCTGGAGAAATCGAAGATTAAACCTCTAAGAATCTGTAGATGAATTAATCATTATATATACGACATTTTTAAAAGCGGAGGCTTGGCAATCTAAACATTAGAGAATGTTAGATTGAATTGGTAAAAAAGAATCAAGAAAATCCAGTAAAACTCTTAACTTAACACAATCGTGACTGTCGATCACGTCGTATCCAATGATCCCAATAAAAAGTCGACATCAAACTTTCCTAACTCACTGTCTTCGTCTTGACAATGATAGCGTATCAAGGCCGAACTAAAACCTAGCAAAAAGTAAATAGACTTGTTGACGATAAAATCGTAGTCTAAGCAAACAACTGACAAGAGAAGCCTTTTTAACTGACTTTAGGAAAAACAAACAAATAATTTAATCTTCAAACAATTTCACTTTGCCTTGAGTCTTTACTATAAATTATAGACACGATATGATACGGTTATCATAATCAAGAACGAACTTGTCCTTAGTTCGCCGCGGCAATACTAAAAAAAAGTATTTACGGGTTGCCTTACAGCTCCCGGGAACCGTTGCCGGCCCCAGGGTACCCAGAGGAATTTGTCTTCCTCACTTAGCCGAAGATTTTTTTGAGGCTATACCTAACGAGTGACCACCTCTGTTGAGGTATGTAGATGGAAAAGCCTCTTTGTACGGTTTGTCGGATAATGTACATATTTTAAAAAACAGCAGCTAAATTGGCATTTTTAAATGTTCGCAATCAGGTTTTATGGAAAAAGTTACAGGGAAAATTTGGGAAAAACTGAAAGTGTATTTTTTATGGGATTTTTGTATGAACTCAATAATATTGAATAATAATAATAATACATTATTGATTTCACTTTTAGATATTATTTAATTACATACCAATGCCATGAAATATGCCTAAGTATACATAACTACAGTTTAGTATTTAGATAGTAGGTATATAACACAGAATACATTTAGTCTATCTTCTGTTCTTAGTATTTTAGTACAATCATAAACTATAAGTTACAACGATAACTATACCAACGTGTTTTCTTATAACAGTTGCCTCCGCCGTGTTGTAGAACGAAACTTGTTTGAATTATTGTTTGCATATGCAAGTGTAATTAGAAAATAAATATACCTCAACAGATCTGGCCGCACGTTAGGTATAGCCTCACGAATACCATCGGCTAAAAATACCCTAGGACCGATACATGGTTTCGGGAGCCGTAAGGTATAACCAAAGAGTACCTTTTTATAGGTAGGTATAACCTGTGAAAAAAAAACAATTTGTACCTATCGATTTCTATTAGGCAAGTCGATCAAAAAAATTATAGAATTTTAGTTATCGATTGTAATTGACATGAATATTATCTAAATCTGTACGATCTATTAGATCCTATCCTATTAGAATTTAAAACTTGTAGAACCCAATGTTGTTGACCTTATTTTCATCTAGTGAAAAAATACCTAGTCTGCCAATTTTTCATCAAACAACTCTTCAAATGCAGCCACGTAGAAATAATATTACCTGTCTACCAGTTTTTCCGAAACAAAGTCGTGGGGGTCGGTTAGTACTGTATTCCTATAGTGAAACTTTCTGAAATCAAAGCTTTGTTAAATTACATCCAGTAGGTCAGATTAATCTGAAGTTATGTTTTGATAAACACACAGACAAACTAAAATTAAATTATTGTATTACTTTTATGTGATCATGGGCAAAACATATTTGCTCGTAGTGTGAATATATTTTTTTATCAATATTACATTTTAACAATGACATTGTTATAAAATTTAAACAAAATATTTTTGATTACAATTTTATTAGTCTCTGAACAATGTGTTCCCATAGTCTTACTACAGAAGTTCTCATCTTTTTTATTACCCACGTGTGTTTGTATATTATTACGTCTGTTATCATTTCTCTCCAAAACCGCTTGACCGATTTTGACGCGGTTTTTTGCATTACATAAGTGTCACTTCAGAACAGGTTCTTAGATATGTTTAATGAAAATCTGGCAAGTAGTTTCTAAGTTTCCTCAGACCCTGTGTAGGAATCTCGACTTCGATAAGTTTGATAAGTTTGTGCTCAATTATTTATTAGACCAAGCATGTCAAACTTTTTACCCTTTTACACCTTATCAAAATAAAATCCCCTCAAGAAAAATTGTGTGTAATAAGTGTTTTTTATAATTACATAGTTTAAAAAGAGGGAAATAATTGAATTTGACAATTTATCTGATGTTATTTTCTTTAGCTTTGAAAGCTTTTCATCATAAAACTGATTATAATATGCTCAAATAAAGTTACTCGACGAACGTTAAAATAAAGTGATGAAGTATAAAACGTTTAGAAATTTATAACGCGCTTTCACCGTTAAATATTCTAATACGACATTGAATGGGATTAGGGAATACAATACCGGGATACCGGGATCCCGAAATACCGGGATCCCGCATACATGTTGCGGGATAAATCTCGGTACAAAAATTTGCGGGATCCCGCTGGACTGGCGGGATTACAGAGAAGAGTGGTACATACGTGTTTCTCTAAGGTGCGGGGCGCCGCCGAGGCCTAGGGGAACGGTTTAAAGGCGCGGGGCAAAGAATTGCCCACCCGCGCCCCTTGTTTGATTACTTATATGTTGCCAGTTACAATTTTTAAAGATACAAAAAGACCCGACGGTATGAGTTTAGTGCCGTGGGAGCGGGGTCGACCGTTGGTTTGGAATGCAACATGCGCTGACACCTTCGCCGCCTGCCACATATCCGCAACTTCCAGAGAGCCGCATCCCTGCATGCCGAGAACACAAAAAAGAGCAAATACTCATGCCTCTCAGCGGACCATTTTGAATTTCTGGCGTTTGCGGTGGAGACTCTGGGTGCGTGGGCACCGGACGCTATAGTTTTTGCAAATAAAATCGGGAAAATACTTCTAACGGAGACCGGCGATCCACGCTCCAAAGCCTTTTTCATACAACGCATAGCGCTAGAAATTCAATAGGGTAACGCGCTATGTGTTCTAGGCACTATGGCAGCGGATTAGGACTCTCTGGAAGAAATTTTTAATTTGTAGTTTTGAGATTTTTAATTATTAAGTTATATTATTATTGTTAAATAATATTATTAAAATATTGAAAACCTAAAAAAAAAAATTTTATTTATGACGCAATGCAATGATTTATTCATTGAATATTGATTGTTATATAATCTATAGATAAATCAAAATCAAACTGAACTTTATAAGAAATATTATTTTTGGAACAAGCAGGCCGGGTATACGGTACCCTGCAAACACCTGCGTCACACCTGCGACTTTTTCTAAGAATTTTTTATATTTTTATATTTTTTATATTAAATAAAACATTTAAAATGTACCAAAAAGCTTGTTTAATTTGGGTTAAAATTAAAACCATGAAAACGAGGTATATAGGTCTTTATTACGATTATTTACGACTGATTTCAGAGGTCTAAGTCCACCCTGCGGGATCCCGCAAATACCGGGATCCAGCGGGACTAAGATGGTTCAGTCCCGAAAATACCGGGATTGAAATTATCTTGCGGGATTGCATTCCCTAAATGGGATCGATTGACGCCACCACTTTGGCCCGGCGAAGTATTGACACATTGTAGCCGATGCTAACTTGAATATATACGTATTACCTTCTAAGGAAAGTTGTCTAAAATTAATTCCTTTCAAGTCATCCGGGAACAAGTAAACTAAAGATCCCTTTTCTCAGTACTTCATTGAACTGGAAAATTTGTAAATAAGTTTTAATTTATTGTCATTATTATGTGTAACACAAACGTTTAGCCTAGAGGAGTTTTTAATTTATTACACTTATTTAAAAAAAACCGATTCATTTTACACAATTTTTATAATTCACTAGCTGATTGCCCGCTACTTCGTAGGCGTTGTATTAGGAATACAATTTACCACTTTGACTAGGTCATGAATTCATGAATTGGGCTAAATAATTTTTCAAATCGGTCCAGTAGTTTTTGAGTCTATAGAATACGAACAAACAAACAAACAAGATATTAGATTAGACTAGTTCTATATTTGTGTCAGGCTCAGTATGATTTCGGAAGTGACAAGAACAAAATTAAGGAGAAAATTAGGGTTCCGTTAGATCTCAGGTTAGATGTACAAAAATCCACGATGGAATAGTATAAAATAAATAATAATTAAACATTGGCGAAGCATCACCTTTTATCGTACAGCCATAGCAGTAGATTGCAGATAATAAAGTACCCACTCGTATCAAACAAAATCAATAATGTGATAATTGCATTGGTTTTAGAAGCACCACGGTTAGATTTTAAACTAAAGTCCCGGGTTAAATCCCCGAACTAGTCAATAATAGAAAGTACACTATAGAACTGGCAACACACATAATTATATTACATATTTTTTTGAAAATTTTAGAGTCAGTATTTTTTTAGATAAGGGCGGGCGCTCAATTATCGTATATGTATTTTCTTTAATATAATTTTAACTATGCATTTTAAAATTATAAAAAATATATATTTATTATTCAAAAACGAGGCCTTTCATTTGATATGTCACATGATGCACTTGAATAAAAAAAATTTAATTTTTTCCCATAAATCTAAATTCGATTATTTACGCTACACGTCCGTGATTGTACCAAATTTTAACATTTTTCGTTCAGTAGATTCAGAGTTAAAAATCGGTGACAGACGAACAGACAGATGATGTACGAAACCATAAAAATGCATCTCAAAGAATAAGGACAGTGACAAGTCTAAAAAATTGACTTTACCTATTTCATCGGGCTTCATTACGGTATTTGAGATAGAGCCTCTAACCTTATAGATAATTAATAATTATGTGACTGCTTAACTGTTGTCAACGGTCTCAGAAATACAAAAACTACGGATTTCTCACTCGATTGAATATTCATACTTACGTCACTTTCTTCGGCGTGAGATTAATTAGCAAAATACACATTGTTAATTTTCTCACGGTAGGTATTGCTACTATTTTTTGTAATATGATAAAAATTTCTAACGTTTATACTATTATTTAATAGACAACTAGCTTTCCGCCCCGGCTTCGCCCGTGAAGCCCACGTTCATATAAAAATCCCATAGAACAAAACACTATCAGGTTTTCTTAAATTTTACAATTTTCCGGGCAACATTTACTTTCTCTAAAAACTCATTCCGTCCGTACCGAGAATTGTCGCCCAGAAATGCGCAGCCCAAAATGCCCGACCCAGGCACGATGCCAGTACACAAATTCCTGCCCTGAAAAAGCTCTCGGGCCGGGCAATATATGGTCATCATTTGTGCTGAGAGCATGTCGTGACGCGAACCCATAAGATTTTCCGCTACCAAAAATTGCATAACGCGTCTAAAGAAGTTTTCACTTCAATAACCAAATCGGTCCAGCCGTTCTCAACTGATGCCCTTACCAACGAACCGCATTTATTTTTAGTCGTTTGTCTTGACAACACAACAGTACTTTTTACAAGCTTTTATTTAACTTACAATTTGTTTGTTAGTATGTTTGTGATGGTCAAATATTGCAAGTTCAGTTTGACCCACTTCCCAGTGTTCGATTGAGCTGTAATTTTGCATACATAATGTAAATTGGATGACAATGCAATATAATGATGTCACATGGTTTGATGATGGAGCCTGAAGGTGGTCACAGGACCTCAAATAACTGCATGTTACACCCTCTTTTTCACTGCTGCTGTCAAGTGTAACACGCTTTTATTTAAAAACTTGACACTGTATAGGTTAAAATGTAGAAAATGCCTTTTTATAATATAAAAACATGTTTCTAAAATGTTTTTTTTACTTTTTTTATTTATTTTTATTAATCAGTTACTGGAAAAGTAAACAACTTTGTTTTAAAGTATTTTAAACTTTTTTGTTTACAAATTATAATAGTCTAACTATACTAGGCTAAGCTGGGATGCATCGATTTATTTATACTCCTTGGACGGCCTTCCATTCCGCTTTCATAAATTAATTTCTTATTAAAGGAATTTTGACAAAAATCATGAAATTAATTAGACTGACTGCACACACTTTTAAGAAAATCTAAAACACTTGTGAAGAAAGTATACTTACATACTTAATTTATGCCAAAGATGGAATTTCATGATTCTATGTTCCAGTCCAATTTCCACGGAATCTGAATGACCCCGATTTATACTCTTAATTAGTTTCTTTATTTTACGTCATGTTCACGGTGTTTGAATTAAAAGGTAAGCAGAGGAATGTGAATAGAAAAATTACTCGTTTATAAGTCCGTAATTTTAAAATTTGTAAATAAAAAATTACTGGTTTTTGTTTATTTATTCTTCATCAGTTGCCTTACAGCTCCAGAAACCAATTCCAATTTCCACCTAATTATACCTCAACCGAGCTGGCCACTAACGAGGTATAGCCTCACAAATACCATCGGCTAAAAGAGGAAGACTTGGTCTTCTGCTGGGTACCCTGAGACTTGTTTTTTGTTTTTGTTCAGAATAGGTTCAAGTTCAAAAACGGATGAATTAATTTTGGTAATCTGCTCTTTTTTATCTCGATTCATCGTTTATCTGCCTTCGCCCTTCACAGCTATTTCAGCATCTTGATATCCAATGAAATTGACATAAAGGAATAAAGATAAAACTTGTAAATACCCAACTACTTGTTAGTAGTCAGTAGTTTGTGAAATTCAGAGTCACAATGTGGCATAATCTAATCTAACTATAATCCTTAATAACTAATAAAATATACATAATTAATTATGTGACACATTATTTATTTTTCATATAAAATTTAAAAGTATTTTTAATTTTTTTATCGAGTGTAGTTACAATTAGAATTTACGAATATGAATAGTGCTATAAATCATATTTGTGTTTTTTGTTGTTAACTTTTTAAATAGTGTGAGTGAGAAAGGCCTATAAGGAAGATAAAGTATAGTTGATTCACTGTTTAATTAAATATGTGTTATCTCTTTTTATCATATACTAATAACAGATTGACCGTAATCGTTTGTAATATGTTCAAATATAATAAAGTCTGAACTCGAGCGCGTTATTTTTTATGTTTATTTTCCAATAGTTAGTTGATATCAAGTGTATTTACACATCATGACAAATGCAGTAACGTTATAGTTAAGTACAAGGTTATGTCGGAACGTGATAGCTTCAGTCATAGTATAGCAGGCGGTAATGCTTGTTGCCGTGTTCGTCGCAGGATGCAGTGCTTCGGTTTCCGCGGTAATTATCACAATTTGAGATAATTTGTTTTTGATCTGACGCACGTCGGTCCTGTGGTTTTAGCATACTTAGGAACGCGACATGAATACCGGGCCCGAAAATGTCCAACACTAGAATGCCGATGAGATTGCTGGGTCAGGTAAAGATCGTACACGGATTTGCCCGGACATTTCTTGGAAATTAAAGATGTCGCCATCCTAAATATGCGAATCAAAAGTTACCTAATACAAGTTCTAACAAACAATCATACACAACACACACCTTCACGGCACAGTAAATAACAGTATCACGGCCCTTGTACCTTGCGGTGTGGCCAGAGAGTAACAGTGTCCACTTTTTGCTAGTTGTCCAATGTCCATATTAAACAGAAAATGGTAAACAGATTCAGCCGTTATGATGAAATGGAGTAAAAATATTCATTTACAAAATTAATGATTGTTTTTCACTTTACTGTTATTTTTAGAAAAGTGCGAACGCCGGCTTTTTGTGCCCTCCGAAGCACGAGGAGTCGATTTAAACGCATATTCTTAAAAAATTGGTGCTTATTCTACATCTAGGTCCAGCAAAGGCCGTGAATATGTGTATGTTCTAAACTAAAACATATTTTAATCAGTTCTTATTGATATTGTTTTTATGGTTACTAACTCTCAAATACAGACGGTTTATTACCAGCAAGTTATGAACCAAAAAAAACGAGATTTTAGGGGCTTATAACTTTTGACCTATTACGAATTTTGAAAAAAGGAAAAAATACGTACGTAGTTTTTCATTATGTCAGTAACATATTACAAAATCGTTATTATTAAATAATATTTAGGGGTAGTAAAACGTTTTCTCCGTTTGTATGGACATGGACGCGGTACACTACACTGTTAGCTATAAGTTACAATTTGGAAGAAAATCCGCAAAATTTCCTTTTATTGATGTGAATTTCAAAGTGAATGTTCACTCTTACAGAACAATAACCAATGCTAATATAAAATACTATGAATATATTTTGAAGCACGTTACACGCTTTAGCATATATATACATTGTATACATGCGCCGTACGTGCTGTCAATTCATTACGTCGCGAGTCGCGAGCATAGAAAGAAGCGCACGCGCATTTAAAATTTAATTGATACGGATCCGTTACACTTATGAGATTTAGTTCGATATTCTCGAAAAATCAAAATTTAGGCAAGTGTCGTTTACTTTTTAAAAGTGATGAACTTTGTGTTTCTTTTAGATAAGTTTATAAAGTGTGTTTTTTTGTGTGCTTTGAGTTTTTGTGGTCGATTTCTGTTGAGGATTTTGAGTTTGAAAAGGCGCTTAGTTCCCCAAATATAAATTAATCTCTCAGTAGAATTTATATTTTATTTCTCTATCTATCATCACGCCAACAGGGGTAGGCAGAGACAATCGAATCTTCTTTTATATTCATTATACCTTTCATTTTGCATGTAGATCGGCGACTGTGTGTACTTTTAATATTGCCATCGATCAATACATTTTTTATATTTTCAATAAAAGTACACCTAGGTCATCCTCTGCCAGCATTTCCTTTCACTTCAGTCATATAAAGCTGTTTAGTCAATCTTTCATCCTTTATTCTTTCAACGTGTATTTTATTTACTTAGTTGAATCGTGTAATCTACGATGTTATAATAAAACTAGCGTTCTGCCCCGGCTTGGCTCAGGTAGAAAAGTTGTTTATGAAAAATTCAACGTTTTGTCGTGAAGCACAACAAAAGACACATTCGTATTTATAATACTAGTTAAGATAAACACTCTTTTTATTTTTCCTCGGTTTATCCGTCCTCGGTTTATCCCATGGATATTTTCAAACAATCTATACTAGTCTACTAATATTATAAAGAGGAAAGATTTGTATTTTTGTATGTTTGTATGTTTGTTACGAATAAACTCAAAAACTACTGGACGGATTTTGATCATTTTTTCACCATTGGAATGCTACATTATCTCTGAGTAACATAGGCTATATACCATCACGGCATGACGACGGGAACGGGGTGGGCAGAGGTGAACATGACAAAAGCTATGTATGAAGTGTATGTTTGCCAACATTCTGAAATAGTCACGTACGAAGTCGTGGGAAACAGCTAGTATAAAATAAAAATTAAAAAATTAAAAAAATTAAATGCTCTTCACTAGTAAGCGCATCACTTGGTTGGTGGACCGATTTGGCAATTTGTTTTAAATGTTTGTAATAGTCTGAATAAGGTTTTTATTTAATAAACCTTTTAAAAAAAAATGTGCACCGACTTCAAAAATTTGGACTGAAAAGTAAGAAATAATAAATATTTCGTCGTAGAATTTGAAGACGGTTGGTGCCAAATTAGGATACAAAACTAAGTAAATATCTAAGAAGATAAAGATCTGTTCAATATTATCTATGTTATTATGTACTGATGATCGTAGGCTCCTAATGAATTGTCTATATTAGTGAATTTGGGAACTAAATTGTTTCTAATTTGGCACCAACCGTCTTCAAATTCTACGACGAAATATTTATTATTTCTTACTTTTCAGTCCAAATTTTTGAAGTCGGTGCACTTTTTTTTTAAAAGGTTTATTTTACCCTTTTAAGTGATTTTGCTGCCTTGAGAGACAAATAATAACGCAACTAAAAAAATATTGTGGAAAATTAAAAAAAAATACCGCTGTGGATGTGATTTGAACCATGTGCTTGTGCATCCTATCCCACCCCATTACATACCGCTAGACCATCGTCACGAAAATTAACAACTTCGTGTCAATAGCAACCGTTGCTAAGGCTTTTTCTGATACATAATTTTCAGCCGTAAACAGAAATTAATTACTGATATTCTGAAAAACTACTAAACCGATTTTCGTCATATGTCTGTGAGATAATGTCGAGAAATTATTATGTCTTAAAAAAAATAATTCGTCAAAATCGGTACATATTTTATCGAGATATCAAGAAAAATGTACTTATAAAGTCAGTTTTTTTTTAATTTCTGAAAAACTAATGAACCAATGTTTATGAGATAAAAATGGGACCAATCCGGAAGAATTATCTGTCGATTAAAAAAGAAACCATCAAAATCGGTTCACAATTGGCGGAGTTATCGATGTACATACATACATTAATTTGGGCTCCACGGACGAAGCAAGTTGTAAATTTATCAATATTCTACGCTTTCTAGTATGAATTGAAACTACGGAGAGCTATAAAAAGAAGTACTATTGTATTTAGTACAGCCACAAGGCACAGAAATAGCCATGTCATTTGATATTGTGTGTATGTGGATGTTAGAACGTCCGGTTTACTATTGTGGTCGAGAGTTGCATTCATATGCGTTCATCCTTGACCCGTTATTGGTATATAGAAAACTTCTATAATCAAAACACCTGTTGGAAATGGAAAATGGAAATCGTTGATGAATTTTAAGGGTAGGCAGAAACTGACCGTCTCAACATGCCACAAATATGATGTACATGTAATATTTTAGATGTTATATTAGGCAAACAAAAAAATATAGACAGATCTCGACATAGAAGTTAAGTGTCAAACTACTAGAGTGAAACCTGCCCACACTCCAACCATCCAAACCAAGTAGGCATATGTCCTCGATTTGTCTATATTTTTTTGTTGGTCTGAGGTTTTAATTTAGTATCTATATTGTGTGCCGGAATCTATTTTGAGCTTTGTCCGGTTTCTTATCTAAAGGAAGAAATAATATTTCCTATATAATATTATTGTAACTAATTCGGTCAACACGCAACCACAATTGATTTATTATTTTAGTTGGTAACGTAACAAAGTTGAAAATGTTTTCATTATGTTATTATGACTTTGCACGGGTTAAAAAAGTCTACCACAGAACATTAAAGAAGGTAGAATATATTTTTTCAAAGAATTAATTAAGTATATAGTTTTAATCTAATAATCAAAAATATTTGGTCCGCGTAGCATGGTGGCATGAACGCTGGCTGCATTTCCTCGCTGTATAGCTATGCTAATTCTCTGAGCGAAGAAAGAGCCAGCCCTCTTGTCACCCGTAGCGCCGACAATTTTTGGTGTTATATCTTTATAAATTTTTTTGGCACTCGGCCCCCATGAACCTAGAGTTTCTACTGCAAACGGCACAAATATATTATCTTTTTCAATTTGTATATATTTGCGCCGTTTGCAAGTCTCTGCTGTTTCGGCAGCTGCCCCGGCTCTTATAGCTGTACTCGAGAGATGTGAGGGCGCCAAGGTATCAACACAAGTTGCGTCCCATACTAGGGCCCTCCCCCTCTCCCAAGGCACCAGCGTCATGCCATCCGGTCTCTTGCCATCATCACGTACAAGACCACAGGGTTCCAGCATAGCTGGTACATTGATGGTGGCAAGAGCCCGTTTTAGAATTAGCATATTTATATGAAAACCGGTGTAACCTTTTTGTACTGGAATGAAAATTTTATGAAAACCTAGTCTAGTTAAATATTAAATATGGTATATTCTGTTAGATATCTTTAACCGACTTCAAAAAAATTAAGAAGAAGGTTCTCAATTCGGACGTTGTCAACATATAGACCAGTCTGTCTATTTTGAGCTCTATGTAAATATTTCGTAATCAATATACCTACAGCAAACGAAGATATGTAAAAAATCGGAAATTTTCCGTAATGATGCAATATTTTTAAAACAACTGACATTAGGGGGTCTTATAGAAAATGGCGGCCAAAGTTGGTGAAAAACACTTTAGTTCGTTTTAAAAAAATAGGCTTTGTTTAAAAAAAGTTTAATACACAAGTGGTGGAACTATTTATTTCGGATCGGTTTAGCTCGGTCCGATGTCAATAAATTGTAAAATATATTATTTATTAAAAAAAACCGTAAAAATGCATTATTTTAAAATTTCAACTATAAATAATTAACTTTAACTCATGTAAATTTTAGTTCTTAATATTAAAAAATGGCGCCACAGGATTATACGGAGATACGGGCGTTTTCAAATAATGCATTTTTTTACGGTTTTTTTTAAATAAATAATATATTTTACAATTTATTGACATCGGACATCTTATAAAAGAAGAACCCATTTGTTCATGACCGGGATCCGGGATCGAACCCGTGGTCTCCCTACTTAATACCAGACGTCTTAACCACTCGACCACAGACGCACGTTGTCTGTCCACTAAAATCCATCAACAATGTTTCTATATAAAATGTATATCTTCTCAGCGAGCACTTTAGACTTACTACTTAGGTACCTACTGGAAACTCCTATTTCATGTAATGTGATGACCCATGGGTAATGGTAATCATATTGCCTATAAAATCTGTAGGTACTTTAGGAAGCAACTAACTATCTAAGTTTCTTCGTTATTTAAGTGTGTGAAAGTCTAATTAAATTAACCTATGTATAAACGAGAAAGTGCAATAAATGCCAGTGCGCTTTCATGGCGTATATTTATTCTATGGCTATTTATCCGTCAGAGATATAACAAAATGATGTACCTATCTAATGCCCCACGAGCATGACCAAGACTGAGAAGACTGAATTGAAGACTGAATCTCATTTAGAAATGTCATTTTTTGTCTTGCTTTATCTTTATGGAACTTTATATCTTTCTCTTTCTAACTGAGATTTTTTTTCGCATTTCGCACCCGCACGAACAGGATATAGATTTCATCCTCACACAGTGGACACGTTCTGCATACGAACGAAATAGTTCAGTGACTTGTTCCTGTGTCGCACTGTCAAAAAGTGGAATGAGCTTCCGGCATCGGTCTTTCTTGCTTCCTACAACCTGGGACCCTTCAGGCTTCAAGCGAAGCGTGAAAAAGCATCTCTATGGACCAGCATAATAAGCGCGACTGGCGGACTGTATTATGCTCTGCCAGTTGCGCGCATTCATGGGCCAACCACCTATGTTATAAACAGGCGGTGGCAAGGTCACATGTTTTCTTCTCTTTAAAAAAAATCTTCGCAGTGAGATTCATTCTTTGTGGTCATGCTAGCGGGGCTGAAAGTCATCAGCATACTTACCTACTCGTATTTTAAGGAATAAGATTTAATTTACTTATTGTCTAATTGTATTACCCGTGTATTTGCTGTATAATAATTTGTATTTTGATAACATTTTTTTTTATTTACAGAAGGGGATTGCGATGGCTGCGAAGCATCAACAGGGGAGACAGGTCGAAGTGTGGGAGAGTTATTACTACCACAATTTGCGCTTGCCACCGGCGGGCTAGCGAGAGACCATCGTCCATTGATAACCTTCCCTGACCACTCCAATTTTCATTTTCTAAGCGCTCCCGAATACCGCCGATTGTTACTCTACCTCACTTCAGTGCCCTCGTAAGTATATTTCTAGTATATAACAGATATATATAGGCCGAACCGAACGATTTGAAGGATTTCAGGAATAAAATACATTTTATCTATGTTACTCTCCAGTCCTATAAAAAATCCCACTGTGCGAAAAAATCAAGACGATCCGTAGTTCTGTTTCTGCTGATACGTTAAATTATTGAATTTTTGATACATTCTCTACGCCAGCTTCGTACGAGTAGGTAAATTAATTTGTTTATGATAGTAAACTGGGTACCCTGGGGCTGGCAACAGTTTACGGAAGCTGTAAGGTGATCCGTGAAGAAAAAAAAAGCAGTAGGATATTTTGAAATACGTATTTTTCTGAAAAGATTCCAGTTGAAAATTATTATGTAAGTTTTCTTCACGTCTTCCTTACAAACTGGAGATTGGACGCTTTAGGCCTTTAGGGGATACGGAATATGGAAAAGCGTTCCTCATATAAATTATACATAGATACCTGAGACTGATCTCACGCCATTACTTCAGTGTAAGAGACAAGATTTTAAAATTATTTCAAACTAAGTTTCCGGCCCGGCTTCGCTTCCATGCACTTTCGGGACCTGTTCTGAACAAATATTGGGACAGACAGACAAAAAAAATCGTCATTTATACTTCGTCACAAAACGTCCAAAAAAGTAACTTATTAATATGTATCTACGGGCGTAAGATTGTGTAAGATTCGTTTTTTAACCGACTTCTAAAAAAAGAAGCAGAAGTTTCTCAAATCTTTTTAATTTTTTTAAGTATGCATGAACATCGATTAATCGCCATGAACCGATTTTGATGATTTCTTCGGTTTTTTTTAAAACGATGAGATATTATCCGTTTTAGATATTTTCATTAATTTTGAAATAAAAGACCGACACTTTAATTTTTAAATAAATTGAAAATCAATATTTTATATCTGTTTCAGGTTATTAGAAGCAGACATGGGCTTCCATATTATTATAGATCGTAGGAAAGACAGATGGAATTCAGTTAAGACTGCATTGCTAAGAATTTCGGTTAGTATTATAATTATATAAACCTATATTTTGGTGTGGCTAGTAATAGTGTCCAAATTTTAAGCAAAACAGAATTATTTAGAGATAAGTTGTATATTTATATTTCAACTCAACTCTAATCCAAACTAGAATGAATAACAAAATCAACGGCAACAAATCCTAACACTACACAATTCACAACATTTCATTTTTCGTTAGGTACCAAAATTAAAAATCCGTTTGGAGATCTTCTTTTGCTTAACACGATACACATATTTTTATTTTTTTTATTCAGTAGTTTAGGAGATATTTTGAAAAAACTACACAGTGTAAGGATAATGCCCCAAAGCTACTATACTCTCTGCCTCAAAAGGTAGCTGGCAATAAAAAGTATTAGTTGTAAACAAAACAGGATACAAGAGGACCTAATTTACGTGCTTCTCTACTCATCTTCGTTGATGAAAGTGAATAAAAATTTAATTTCTAATCAATATACTCAAAAATAAACAATAATGAATGAAACAAACGAACCATGAACGAACTATTGAACGAATGAAACGAACGAACGCACGCAGCTCATGTCATTTCTTTTTTTTTAATACAGAATACGCATAGACCCTGATACATTATGCCGTTATCGGCTTTTTCTAAAAATCCAATATTTAAAAATTTATTTAACAGTGTAAAAGTTAAAATTTTTGAAAAGCAAATATACGGGTACCTTAATTTTTCATCTACTTTCATATAGGCTAATAAAATTAGGGTGTTAAAATTTTGAAATGTTGTAGATTACCTGCATTATTTGGATTTGGTAGGACTTTGCTCTACCAGAGCCAGCTACATAATTATTACTTTCACTTTTCGCGTTCTATCCATCTATCGGCATCACACCTTTTAACTCATGACAGGGACTCGAAAGTCGAATGTTATTTGCTATGACTCTGACCCACTGCTTTATATTTATCATAGTTTTCTGCCCCCAGCTTCGCCCGTGGATATTTTAAACAAAATAAAATATGCCATATAGCACGTTAGTGAACGAATTTTTAGACATCCTAACTTTACCTCTTTATAAATTTAAGTAATACTTAGGTAGGTACTTAATTTATTTATTGCATATTACAGGAATTTTTCCCTGGAGTCATCCACGCAGTTTACGTTCTACGCCCAGCAAGTTTCCTTCAGAAAGCTTTATCGGAAGTCAGTAGCAAGTTATTCAAAGAAGAATTTCGGTTTCGAGTATTAGTTTGCTCGTCTGTTGACGAGTTATATGAGTATTTCGACCGATCACAACTCACACCTGACTTTGGAGGCGATCTTCAATATTCACATGCTGAATGGATCCAGCAACGAATAGTAAGTAAAACAATATAATAAAAAAAGTATAGAAACTCAAGGTCCGATTTATTAAAGTTATATTCACATGACTGATCATCTCCTTTGGTGACAAGAGAGTGTGGCTGGATCCATCCTCGCTCAAAGAATTCAGAGAGGAAATGCGGCCAGTATTATTGCCACGGGTTTATTTTCTTATTTAGATTTTTTATATTGTTGTGTGTTATTTACACAATTAATTGTTAAAATATAAAGCTTGATAAATCTCCCCTACTGTTTAGTTCTTCAATTTAATATTATATATAATATAGAAATAAATAAAAAGAAAAAAAAGAAAAAAGGAAAGATTTTTTTTAGAAATACATAGACTTTTCGAAGTTTGTATAGTGCTCCACCCCTATTTGAATTATTCCTTTGGGTTCCGTGTACCATACTAAAAGGCGGAATGTACCTACCAAAAGGAAATAAATGTTTGAACTTTGAAGTACTAACTAATATAATGATGTGTCGTGTTCTTTGCAAAAGCAGTTTTAAAGATCTTCTTTAATTTCAAAATCACAACCTTTCTCCAAATGTATATCTAACAATTTGTGTTTCCTATATTTCAGGCATTAGAAAAATTCTCCACACTTATGAAGGAAATTTCAGCCAAATTGGATGACTTCATGCATGAAATAGTGGACTGCGATATGGGGAACGACCCCACACAAACCAAAGAATTATTAGATTGTCAAGAAAATAGGTAATATATGTTTCTTATACGATTGTCATTGAGACGTAGGTAGATGTTTAGATGTTTCCTCCAAAAAAAATAAAACGTGTAGGTACCTGCCGTTGATTAGTGTACACGCGTAAGAAGTGACTTCTTTCTGTGCTTCTTTGGTTTATTGTAATTAAGAATTATACCTACTAATTAAACAATAAATAAATATTAATGTATTGTTAGTGGCAGCGCCATCTGTAGATATTTTTTTGGAAAAGTTACTTACTAACGTAAATTAGAAATAACTCGCTTTACCCGTAACTAAATTTTTCTCTACCCCGCCTAAAGAAGTTTCTATCTATCTATCTTCACACCTTTCATCCCAAAAAGGGTAGACGGAGACAAACCAACGCGGAACGCCATTTGCTACGATCCTGACATACCTCTTTCGCTTCTTTTATATTCATCATACTTTTTTTCATACATGCTAGGCGATTGTGTGTAAAAGAAGTTTCATTCAACAATTCCTGAAAAACGCATCCAAATACGTTCAGTGGTTCTGAAGTTCAGCTAGCGCAGTTTTTATGTTGCATTGCTGATTCCATAAATGAAAGCAACTTTAGCCACAAACGCAGTTGCAGGCTTCTTTTTCAAATGCGGTTGTTAATTTTACAACGTTTCGAAGGGTCCTTCGTAGTCTAATGGTAAAGACGAAGGGATAAAACCGGTTCGGCCTTGGTTCTATTACCGACCGCGGCATATATTTATTTATCAATGACAGTATTCAATGATGGTTATCCTTGCGCACTGAAATATTGTGTAGATGAAATGGGATTTCATAAAGTGCATTTAAGATGCATCTTTCTGAAATGCTGAGAGTAACTGTGTTTTGTATAAATATTTTGCCGCAGCTTCGTCTGTGTGAAAATAATATAGACAAATTCCGTAGATTCACCTCACTCCTCAGCGTTTTTAGGAATGCTAATTTTGTACAAGACTTATACTTGTCCATCAATCATATCAATGATCACGACCTTTATCCCAGGAGGTGTAGGCAGTAAATTAGTTTTATTATTGTAGTGAATCTTTCATCCTCATTATATCTTTCAATGTTATATTTTTTTTTCAGGTATAAAGCTTTAAAAGAAGAATTGGCGTCAGCAACAACAGAGGGCGAGGAGTTACTGTCCCAAGTACGGAAACCAAACTTCATTTACAATATCATTAGTCATGTTGCGGCTGTGGAAAGGTAGGTACGCCATAATTTATTTAAATTAACAAAATGTATGGTATACCTACTCTGTAAAAATAACAATATCTAGAAAATAATCCGAAGGACTCATGAAGATCAGGGAAGACTTCCAAATTGGGGAAAATATAGTTGAAAAGTTTTATCACCAGCGCGATTCCGTATAGCGACAGTGTCGCCATCTATGAATGAACCGCCACAACTCTATTTCAGATAGACTATCTCGGTGCAACTTGTTTATCAGTGCGCGCGGCTAGATATAAAATAACGACTGTTTGTCTGTCTGTGTTTCACCAATTGTCCAATAGCCAAACGATTAGGAGGTCGTTATACTTTCATACTGAAAATGGTGTTGACTGGGCTGTACAGAGACTTCCGTGATAACTTTGTTTGTAGCTAAGTATATAAAATATGAAACACAAGATGACCCGTGCGATTACTTTAGCAAAATAAATAAATTAGTTTTGAATTTTGAATTGTTTGTTTATTTCTCGTCGTTAGAGGGAAAAATAATCTTCAAAGTATTAAGCGAGATATTTGATACCGACAAAAAACACCTTTGAGAAATAATATATATAGATTATTATTATTACAGGTTACTGGTTCAATTAGAGGAGACTGAAAGACAATTTGACAACTTTTGGCAGAAACATTCCACAAAATTAAACCACTGGCTAAAATTCAGAACATTTTTATTAAATTTTAAACAAATGCAGGTAATTATAATTACTTTATCCTTAAATAATAGCTGAAATTAAGATATAGGTTTAAATCTAAAATTCGATTGCTCTCTTGATCTGTTATGAAAGTCGAACATTGGAGATTTCGGACTGCAAAGAACACGTGGCTCAGCTTCCTTAGCTGGTCTGAACACAAATTCATCATCATTATGTCGGTTACCAACAATATGAGAAACTTCCATATTATAATCTTCGTCGTCAGAATGACGTTGACCAAAATCATTACGATCATGGCCATGGATACCCTTTCTCTTCTGCGTTTCCAACTGAAATGTCAACTTCTGTATTTTCCGTGACTTCTCTTCCAAACAGGCTGTTAATTCATCAGTTTGCTGACGCTTCTTATTGTATTCAGATTGTAACGACATTATTTTACGTTTACATGTCTCTAATTCAGCTTTAAGTTTCTGCAAGTTTAACCTGTTTAATTCCTCTAAAGATTGCAGTTTCTCTGCATGATGTTTTGCCACGTTTTCTTGGTAAAGAGTCTCTTGTTCCACTTGGTATGACCAAAATGACATCGCTCTCATTGCTATGTCCATAATAGTGTCGGGTTTCATACCAGCTAGAACTATAGACTTGAAGGTCTCACTTGGGTTTAGATCAGCTTGTATTACGTCGAATTTGTCCCGAAGCTCGCATCCACAAGCCGGACAAGTCAATGAGTTTTCTAGATTTCTCTTGAATTCCCTTTTGCCGTGTTCAATGCAAAATGCGTGCGAACATGTGGTTACCCACGCCTGAGTTGATAGCGAACGTCTACATTTGCGAAAATTACATATCATATTTAGAGACATGATAATTCCGTTAGCAAAGCACAATATAGGTACACTTAAAATAATTAAATTATTTATAGTAAAAACAATAATTTATCTGCCATTTTTGACATTTAATTTTTTTTCTTCATAAAAGGTATTTTTTATAGTATAAACAAATAAAAAGGTTATTTCATAGTTGCAATATTTTGTTTGATCAATCTCGTATCAATACATTTTTGGTACCTATAGTAAACAATGAATAATTAATTTACATAACAGTAGTTTATCTACTCTTAGGTATATCGTAACGTCTCTATTACAAAATCGAATTATACTTCATAATGATATTGTTACGAGCTAGGGTTCGAAGAGATTTAAAATACCGATAAATAGACAAACTTTACTTTAACACCACAAAAATACAGTTAAATAAATGAAAACACTTGAATATCACTTAGTCGCACTAAATTCCACTTCACTGTTTCGCTTTGATCGCTCTGATTCGCACTGTGTTCCTTGCGGCAATGATCCTCTGTTTATATTGCCCACCGAACATTCGAGAAACGCCGAGATTGTTGTACAAAGTTGTAGACGCGGCTCGATGCGACTCGGCGCCAAATACCTACACACAGACCGCGCCCGATTTTGGTACCTATGGCTAGGCACATACGGTCCATTTTCGTTTGTACTTGATTCTCTCTGGATGTTTCTAGAGACGTCTATCGACCTTGATGTGTTTAGGTATTTATTTGTGCGATTTAAGTACCTATTCGTTACACTGCCCCCCGCTTAGACTTGCTCGTCCCGAGCAATATTCGAGCCTTTGTAAGGAGCCAGTCGATCAATATGGACAACCTTTAACTGTCCACGCGGGCATCGTTGGATCCGATAGGTCACGTCATTGATCCTCGTGATGACCTTATACGGGCCTTCCCAGCGGTTCTGCAGCTTGGGAGATTTGCCTTTTCGGCGTTTCGGGTTGTGCAGCCACACCAACGATCCCTCGTCAAAACCGTTACTATTGAAGTTTCTATCGTACCTGGTCTTCATCTTTGTACTGGCCACAAGACTGCTCTGACGAATCTGGTCATGTATGTCGCACATCTTGTTTTTCAGGTTCGATACGTAGTCACTTACAGGTTGCGGCGCATCCGGAGGTCCGCCGGTCAGGAGATCAACTGGTAGTCGGAGTTCTCTCCCAAAGTTGGCATAAGCAGGAGTCACCTTTATGCTTTCATGCTCTGCGGATCGATATGAGAGCAAGAACAAGGGAATATATCGGTCCCAGTCCCTCTGGTGATCCTCAACCAGTTTCGCTAAATGAGTCTCCAAAGTGCGGTTGAACCTTTCAACCATTCCGTCGGACTGTGGGTGATACGCCGTAGTCCTCGTTTTATTTATTCCCAGGAGACGGCATACTTCCTGGAACAACTGCGACTCAAAGTTACGCCCTTGATCAGAATGTATCTCCAATGGTAGCCCGAACCTGCAGAATACTTCGTTGACCAACTTAGTCGCCACTGTTGTCGCTTCCTGGTTGGGAATTGCGAAGACCTCCGGCCACTTCGTGAAGTAGTCCATCACGACCATGAAGTACTTGTTCCCGTCTTCAGTGGCCGGGAACGGTCCAGCAACGTCCACCGCAATTCGTTCCCATGGAGCGCCAACATTGTACAGCTGCATACGTCCCCTCGTACGTGTCGTAGGTCCTTTCACGGCCGCACATACTGTGCACTTACGACACCAATCCTCGACATCTTGCCGGCAATGAACCCAATAAAATCGTTTCCTGATTTTCGCCAGGGTTCGATTCATGCCCAGATGTACTCCCGAGGATCCATCGTGCACGGACTCAAGCACTGCGCGCACCTTTGACCTAGGCACGACCAGCAGCATCAGTGTCTCCTGTCCACTTGGCGACTCCCACTTGCGGTACAGCAACCCGTTGTGCAGCACTAGACTTTCCCACTGAGCCCAGTAGCTTTTCGTGGTGGAACTCATGGCTGATACAACATTCCAGCCGGGCCTTGGAACATTCTGCGTCTTCCATTCCATTATCGGCGCCAAGTTGTTATCCTTGAGTTGCTCGTCTCTCGTCCTCTCGTTCGCCCATTCGTCACTAAGGTTGTTAGTTGTAATCACTTTGATGACAGAATCACCGATTTCACGCCTCGAGCAGTGTTTACAATTTTCAGGGCAAGGCCTGCGTGACAGTGCGTCAGCGTTGCCATGCGTCCGTCCTCGTCGATGTTCGTTCGTCATCTCACATGGCGTCCCGTTGACCTCGCCGGCGATCACCAGACTGTTCCCGTCGAAAACTTGTCGGATGGTAAGTTTTGGGGCTGTGTCACGATCAGCCAGTACCCGCCCCGCGGCTCTGGCTGTTACTCGTTTCCCGGAAGCTCCGTAGTTACGGCACGGACATCAGCTCCGACGTCCCGTTTCGGCACTCGTTGATCCGTGCCTTGTCGTTTAAGCGCTGGGCAGCTAGCTTTAAGGTGCCCCAGCTTGTGGCAGTGGAAGCAGCGGGGTAAGTAACTACGCCTCTCTGCTACAGGTGTCGTTGTTGGAGTGGCCTCCTCCGCCACTTGTCGCAATCGCTGAGAGCGAGGCTCCTGTCTCACTGCTTCCACCTCTAGAGCATGGGCCAGTGCATCTTTCAGGGCGCTGTGGTGGCCCAGTCGAACTGCAGCTCTGACCTCCATGCTGCGGATGCCGTCGATGAATGCTTGAACGAGGTTCGCAGCAATGAACTCTTGTCCGGCAGATGGGTACGCCTTCCTCACGATCTTCTCGATCTCCAGAGCCCATTGTTGCAGATTCTCACCAGCATGTTGCGTCCTGTCCCTCAGCTGCGCTCGGTAGACGTGCTCCAGGTGTTTGTCGCCGTACCTGGAGTCCATTGCCTCGATCAGGTTCCCGTACGTGGTGCAGCTGTCTGGAGAGGCCTCCAGAACTGACAGTGCACGGCCCCTTAAAGCCACTGTCAAGGCGGTCAGAGATTGCTCGTCTGTCCAGCCGTTGGCAGAGGCGACCGTTTGGAACTGCAATTTGTACGCTGTCCAGGATGTAGTCCCGTCGTACGGCGGCACCTTGACTCGGGGGCCGGAGACGATGGCGCCTCCAGAAACAGGAGCGGTCAGCTTCAGTTTCCTTACTTCATTCTGGAGTCCCTTGCATTGGCTGTCAAGTCGTGCCTCCAACTCTCCGTAGCGGTCGTCAAGTCTTGCATCCAGTTCTCTGCTCATCCTAGTCTGTATTTCCTTATGGAGATCCTTACAGTGCTGTTGGAGGTCTTCGTATCGGATGTCGAGGTCTTCGATTCTCTCCTCGTGCATGTCTGTAACCCTCTGTAGCTGCTTCACCTCCATAGTCACCTTTCCCAGTGATTCTGAAAGCAGCTCCTTAAGGCTAGCAGACTGCTCCTTGAACAGCCGGCAAGTCTGCTCCTCCCGAAGTCTGGCCTCCTCCTCTTGTCGTCGGGCCTGCTCCTCCAACAGCTGCCGAGTCTGTTCCTCTTGACGTCTGGTCTGCTCCTCCATCAGCCGAACCAGCATTCCCATATCGAATGCCTGGGGAGCACCCGCAGAACCTGCAGCACCCGTATCGACTCCAGCAGCAGCTCCAGCACCACCAGCAGCAGCTCCAGCAGCAGCTCCGGCACCACCAGCAGCAGTCCCAGCAGCACCAGCAGCGGCTCCAGCAGCAGCAGCCTCGTCGACCTCCTCGCCGTGATGTCCAGCAGTAGTTTGTCGTGTTTTGGGTCGCCGTGATGACGACGAGTCACGTGGTGTAATCGGCATTTTTGAATCCCACACTCCTGACACCAATTTGTTACGAGCTAGGGTTCGAAGAGATTTAAAATACCGATAAATAGACAAACTTTACTTTAACACCACAAAAATACAGTTAAATAAATGAAAACACTTGAATATCACTTAGTCGCACTAAATTCCACTTCACTGTTTCGCTTTGATCGCTCTGATTCGCACTGTGTTCCTTGCGGCAATGATCCTCTGTTTATATTGCCCACCGAACATTCGAGAAACGCCGAGATTGTTGTACAAAGTTGTAGACGCGGCTCGATGCGACTCGGCGCCAAATACCTACACACAGACCGCGCCCGATTTTGGTACCTATGGCTAGGCACATACGGTCCATTTTCGTTTGTACTTGATTCTCTCTGGATGTTTCTAGAGACGTCTATCGACCTTGATGTGTTTAGGTATTTATTTGTGCGATTTAAGTACCTATTCGTTACAATATGTTTTATTTACACGCGTCTGTAATATGGCAAACTTCGATAGTACTGAAGTTTTCATACAAAAACGAAATCGTAATGTTTTTTTTTTTTTAAATGCAGAAAGGGAAGAGGATTTTTTTATACATTTAACTCTATGAAAATAACGACACGCGCATGTCCGAGTTACTTGACAGTGTCGGTTTTTATAAATCAATTTAAGAAATAATTAATTTTGATTTGTTTGTTTATTTTTCGTCATTAGAGGGAAAAATAATCTTCAAAATGGCTTATCAAACATTGTTAATTACTAGCTTTCCGTCCAGGCTTCGCTCGTGGATTTTTGACATCACTGATCACCAATCCATTAATAAAAAGAATTCCAATCAAATTAAATTCTTGGCACATATCTATCGCCTCCCCGGTTTAGCGCTCTCAAAAATATATCTATCATCACACTTTTTATTTCAAGAGGGGTAGGCAGAAGCAACCCAATGCCTTTTGTTACATTCTTGACATTCCTCTTTCGCTTCTTTTATATTCATGAAACCTTTTTCATACAGGCTCGGCGATTGTGCCTACTTTTAACATAGCCTTTAGTAATTTTTTTTTTGTTTTATAAAAGTATACCTAGGTCGTCCTCTGCCAGCATTTCCAAACCAGCTTAAACTACTTTTCCTCATTTTAATCATAACATTATCTCTCAATCCGCTATGATTGCAAAAATGTACTTTCTATATAGAGATAAGTATAAGAATATTTTAATTTTAATGAAATTAATTGTTTTTAGGCTACCCTAGACGGCCACCTAAAGAAAGCCTGCGACATGACGGAGGTTGGTGAAACTGCTAGCCGCGTTGAAAGTCTCATACAAGAAGCTAATGATTTTGAAAAATTGTGCAACTGTGATCTAGATACTGCGTCTGCAGTCATTGAAGATGGTAAAGAAAATATCATTAAAATTTTCAATTTTTTACGAAATTAATACTTCATATAAACATTTACTTATTTCAGGTGAAAAGTTAATGGAAGACCCTCTAAGTTCAATCGACCATATAGAATCTAAATGCGAAGAGCTACGACGAACGAGTGCTTTGCTTATAGACAAAATACAGAAAAGAAATCTATTGTTGACAAAAGCCAAAGAACTTATGGATAGAATAGATAAGGTAACTACAAAACTATACTTATACACTCTTATTAATATACTCGAATTAGCGACGTATTAACTAAATTATATTTCGTCTCCGTCTAACAAATCTGCAATTTATTATGATAGACGGAGACGAAATACAGTTTAAGTAGTTAATACGTCGCTAATTCGAGTTTATTAATAAGAGTGAAAGAGTTGTCAAATCGCCTTGATGTGTAAAACATTCTTCTAAGTAAATGAAATTAATTTGACAATGTCGTGAGAGATAGTAACCTGGCAATTAATTTTATATATTACTAGTATTTGCCCGCGACTTCGTACGCGTTGTATTAGGAAAATAACCCTATTTCATCCCCTTAGGGGCTGATTTTCGAAAAATCTTTTACCTACACCCCTAATATTAAATTTTCACATTTATACCTTCAGTAGTTTAGGCTGTGCGTTGATTGCAGTCAGTTACACGACAGTTTTCTATTTTTAGATTATCCCACAAGCTATAATTAATCATATATATTATTAACTAAGTCCGCGTCAGTGAGTGTGAGACACAAGAACCAACCCTAATCTGTAGGTGTAAACTTTAAATAATTTCTATTTTTTTTTTATTGTTAGAAGGAAAATTCGATGGCTGTTTTCAGGAAATAAAAAATATGAAGTATGAATAAATTAAAAGATAATGTCACAACTCTTAACTCTATCTAACCAAATAGTATAAACTGATTTAAAATCTTATTACAGGCAAACGAATGGTGTGCGACAGGAGTAGAGTTATTGGCCGGTGAAGGTGGTTTGCTTGCTGTAGAGAAGTTACTAGAAGACGCTAAATCTTTTGATTTGACTGTTCCCGCCCAGTTCAGAGATATGCTCATGCAGTCTGCTACTCAGGAGACCAGAGCTCTTGTGGCCCAGGTAAAACACACTTATGTTAGAGGCTTATATTAACCCTCCCTGCCCGCGCCACGGCTTTGTCCTTAGAATTTTACCAGATCCCACTCAAACAACTCGTCGAATTAATATAGCGCAAGTTATATACACCGAAACCTTCGTTATGAATCAATCTATCAATTCTCACAAACAATAACAAAATCGGTCCAGTAGTTTTTGAGTATATTCGGGACAATAATTACTATAAATAAATTTAGATATCGAAGAAGGTAGAGTCGAGTGAGACTAACAGCCACTATATTCCCTGTACCCAGCGGAAGTCCAAGTCTCCCTCTTTTAGCCGATGGTATTTGTGAGTCTATACCTAACGAGTGGCTGTTGAGGTATATTTCTTTTAATTTATCTTTTTCATTCGGCAAGTAGAAGAATTTTATCAGTAAAGGCATTTGCCAGATATTTCTGGCACAAAGGAATGCATGCTTGAAACCTATTTCACTTCAATGTAGGTGGTACAACGTGTTGAAGATGTATGGCTGATGGTGTCAGTAAAGCGAGCTACTCTACAAAAGGCAGCAGCTAAACCAGCTCGACCTGTGCAGTCAGTACCTCCTCAAAGTGCAGCTCCACCACCGACACCTGTACCTAATGACCATGTAAGTAATAGCATAGATTTTCTTATTTTTTTATTACAGTTATACAGTCAAAACCTCACCTTAATTAACGAGGTCGGTCAATTGTGAAAATTTTAGCTTTACTCAAAAGTATTACGCAGTTTATTTCTTTTACCTGGAATACTTAAATCATTCATATTATACAGATTCCTTCCCGGGCCCTGTGGAGCAGTCATTTAGTTGATGACTGTTTGAATATACCAACGACTAGGCCAAATCAAATATAAACGAACTCAGTTTTACGCGCAATTTATTTTGTCTATAGATATCTCTTTCAAAATATGTGAGCGAGATGGACTACTATTAAAATCTATAAGATAAACAAGTATAAGCTAAGATAGATCAATATTCACGTACCAGAAACATGAGAAATTACGATTTCTTAACAAAACCTGTCTTGCGATAATACATGAAACGGACTTCCGCTGTATGAGTATTATATAAAAACTATTAGAAAAAGCTGTAGTTAGTGTTTTCTTAAAATTTATACATAGTATATGAAATTATCTATTAGTTAAAAGAAATAAAATTGTACATTAATAAATATATTAAAATAATTTGAGTCGCAAAGTCAATGATATACTATATAAACTGAGGTAGATGCGTGATTGACGCTCAAGCTATAGCAAGGCAAATGAGAGGTAAGTGTCCCACTATAAATTTGGTCGCGCACAGTCACGCACAATCCTACGACTAGTGTACATGTCTCTCTTGAGTAGAATAATCCGCAAAAACATCAAGAAAAATTACATCTTGTGTGTTCCGCTTTTGCAGAAATTATACTGCAACTGTAAAGGATAGAAATGATATCTCATTTCATTGGTAAGTACAGAAATTTTATAATTATGGACATAACAATATTTTATTAATAATAATGCGCTGTTGCCAGTTCGCCGCTTGCCTGAGCGAGACGAACGATGCATTTTGTATGAGAGTGATAGAGAAGACAAAACGAAATGACCGCGACAGACTCAGCGACTGATTATGGGGATGGTTGGTAATATCGGACCTGTCAATAAATTACATGAACAGCATGAACCTATTTAAAAAAATTATATATTTTATTAAATGTACGGAAAATGTATATACATAATTATATTTACATTATTATAAATTTATATATTATATTATTGTTGTATGTCTATACCATAAAATATCCTGTTTTGAATGTATGTATAAACAATACGTTTGTATAAACAAACGTCACTGACTATATGACAGTTATTTTTTTAATATGTATCTATGTTGTAGTAATCTTTGTTGTATAGTTGTTTGTTGTCCAGAATAAAAAAAAATAAAAAAAAATTTAAAGACTTAATTTTAAATTACACTACATAATACATAAATAAGTAGCATACTAATATCCTATACCAAGCCATAATCTACCTCTATGCTAAATTTCATTTAGAACTGTTCAGCCGTTTGAGCGTGATTGAAAGACAAATGGTCTATTTGTTGTAAAGTCATTGATTATTACATTATATTTATTAGTAAAATAAAAGTTTTTTAATTACATATTGTATATTTTATTATTCCAAAAATATTTCTAAGTAAAATATTGAGTGTTCCATTTAGACAATCTTCCCCTAGTTCCTCCGGAGAAGGTCACGCGTCGATGACGTGTCGCAACTTAAAACATATATTTATCTCTTTTTAACAAATGGATTTCGGTATTGAGCTGTGTTTCTCTATCCCTTTCATCGCTTGAATATATAAACGTAAGTAATTAATAGGTAGCTATAGTATTGTTCAAGCTGTTTATTATCTGCATTTAGTATGGGTATAACGTGTCTACTTATAGTACGTCATTGCGCAAAGTCACGAAAACTACGCAAAAATTTAAGGACTTTCAGGGCTCCATAATACTAATGTGTAACTGATTTTTAAAATGTTATTTCCTTTTTATAATTGGATATCAAATTTCCACGAACGAAGCCGTGGCGGAAAGCTAGTAAATTAATATAATATAATATTTCATTATTTTGAACGCTAACCATTTCTTAATCAAAAAATATGTCCATAATGCGACATTGATATGTCAACAATGTGTTGTTGGACTGTTTGCAATACAACGAAATCTATATTTTACGCCATCTAGGTATTTAAAAATAAGCTTAACCTTGAATAATGTATCACGTCCTAAAAAAACAGTAAAGCAATCTATGTGCAATAATCGAAATCAAATATTCAACTTTTTTACATAAGCAACATTCTGGTCACAGAATAAAACTTATATTTATTGGAAATATTAAAAGTACGCACAATCGCCAAGCATTGTAAAGGTATGATGAATATAAAAGAAGCGAAAGAGGTATGTCAGGATCGTAACAAATGGCATTCGATTGTCTCTGCCTACCCCTCTTGGGATAAAAGGTGCAGCAAATAGCTAATTACTCAATGAGCCGAAATGAGCGTCGGAAATAAGGGTTGGCGCGGACTAGACCCTCCAGATGACTGACCATAAATACCAATAAATACATCTTTCAAGGGAAGGACATGAGCAACTATTTTTCTAAATCCACCTTTCTAGGGGATGAAAGTTAGTATGGGCTCTACGTGCGAAGTACGCCTAAGTCGCCTTCTTCTGCCATAGTATAACAATATTACAAGAAATATCGCATCATTTGCATTGCGTTCACGTTTTACAGTTTGACGAGCGTTTCGATTTTATAACGACCAATTGATGACAACATAGTATGAACTCGCTATACACATATTTAATGGATCTAGCTTTAATGGTATTAAAATGTATTTCTAAACATGACATGCTAAACATTAATTTCATCATTTGTTCACACAATATTATTTGCTAGGTAAACGTTATTGATTTTGCTACAAAGCAATTGCAAAAATAATTAATATATTTTGAATGAAGTGTATGTCTGTAATTTCAAAACGAATACACAAACATCTTAGTGTAGTATGAAGCATATATTAGCCGTATTGTAAATTATGTTTGTTTGTCTAAAATAGGCGCCGATACGGCTGAATGGATTTTGATGAAACTCTCAGGGATCATAGTGGGTATTTAGATTTAGAATGTGTATTTTGTTTAATTTCTATATCAAATCAAATCAAATCAAATATCTTTATTTGCCAGCTCAGTCATATGAACACAAACCCATATGGGTGCACAAATATTAAACAATAGCGAAGATTGTAAGTGAAGTTACAATTCAATATTTAAACATAGTTAATACAGAAAAGAGAAAAACCAAGACTTGACACAACAAATCAAACAAATGTCAAGTTATTATGTAGCAAATAATTACAATAATTCAAATAATGTCAAGTTTCAATTCAAAAATATCAATAGTCAAAGAAATAATCAATAAACACTGTCAAATAATTTAAATATAGTCAAAAAAGAGAACAATAAGACAATTACAATAGACACAATTCCACATAATATAAAAAATAAAAATAAAAAAAAAGGTCATATACCTAAGTCATTCCCAGATACTCGTCAATAGTGTAGAACTGCTTTTCCAACAGCCATTTATGCAGTACCTTTTTAAATGTAATTAATGGTAAATCTTTAATATTTGCAGGAAGTTTATTATATATTAAAATAGACATACAGTAAGCATTACTTTTAAATATATTAAGTCTGATTTTTGGTAGACACAATGTATTTTTGTGTCTAGTAGCCTTTTTAAGAACCTGTTCATGGGTTTTATAATAATTGTCATGTACCTTTACAAACATGCAAATTTGCTTAATGTACATTGATGGCAGGGTTAACACCTCTAGTTTTCTAAATAGTGGTTTGCAGCTTTCATAGAAGGGAAGGCCACACATTGCTCTAATACATTTTTTTGTAGTTTAAAGACTTTAGCTACTTCAACTGAGTTTCCCCATAATATCAGACCATAATTAAGTACTGATGACACATATCCATAGTAGGCAGAGAGTGCAGCCTCTAAGGAAGCCACCTGTCTTACTCGCCGTAATGCATAAACAAATCTATCCAATTTTGAGCAAACTTTATTAATATGTTCTTTCCAATTTAAATGCGTATCCAACGTTATGCCTAAGAATTTGTTCGTGTCTACTTGTTCTATGTTTGTGTTTTGGTGTCGTATGGTTAGACCTATATGTTTTGATTGATAGGTTCTGAATACAGTAATTTTAGTTTTTTGAACATTAATTTTTAAATTATTAGAATTAAGCCATGTAATAATTTTGTCAATAGTAGTATTAATGTCAGTTTCTAATTTGTTAATGTCATTTTCCTTTATCAATATTGTAGTATCGTCAGCAAACAATATACACTGGTGAGGTACAATATTAGGAAGATCATTAATATAGAGCAAAAACAACAGAGGCCCCAGTATACTGCCCTGTGGTACACCACTATTGTTTTGCCTTTGTTCAGACCGAAACATTTTTTGTTTGTTATTTACTACTTTATTAATTTCTGTGCATTGATTTCTATCCTTCAGATAGCTTCTTAGCCAATCACAAGCAACTCCCCTTACACCATATTTCTCAACTTTATGCAACAGCTTCTCGTGATGTACGAAGTCAAATGCTTTGCTCATGTCAAGAAATATTGCAGTCAAGGGTATACCATTATTTAAGCTCTCTGTCACTGTTTTTACTAAATTGAAACAGGCCAGTGTGGTAGAGCTATGTTGCCTAAATCCAAATTGTTCAGCTTTTAATATTTTGTTTTGTTCAATAAAACTACACAACCTGTTATACATAGCCCTTTCAAAGATTTTTGATAATATTGGTATCAATGTTATGGGTCTATAGTTTCCTAAGTTAGTTCTATCTCCATTTTTGTACAATGGCTTTACTATAGAATATTTTAGTTTAGCTGGAAACACCCCTTGCTCAAATGATAAATTTATTAAGTGACTAAGTATGTTCATTAAGTAAGGTGAACATATTTTTAGGATACTAGTACTCAATCCATCATATCCTACGGAATTGCTGTTTTTTAATGATATAATTATTCTATATATTTCATGTGGATCTGTTGGTAATAGGAAAAAACTATCCGCAGTCGAAGCCAATGTAGTATCTCTATAGCTTACGGCACCGCCTGCATCATCAGTAATGTTCACAAAGTAGTCATTTATTAAATTAGAAATTGCATTAGGTTCAGTGTATACCGTATCATCTTTTACAATTCTATTTATTTGTGTTTTGGAATTTGTTTGCCGTATGGTATTTTTTATAACATTCCAACTAGCCCGACATTTGTTGGAGTTTCTCATTATATATTTATTATTGTAAATTGTTTGTGCTGTATGTTGTCCTTATTATTATATTATATCTTCTTAGTATTTTATTATATTTGCAATATTTTATTTTATTTTGTATTTTACTACCATTTGACTTAACATATCGGAGATATAAACATCTTTTAATTTTACATGACCTTTTAAGGCCCCTTGTTAACCATTTAATTTTTCTATCTCTATTTTGTATCCTAACTGTTATTATGGGAATACAAAGATTGAAAAACAATACTATAATATTATGAAAGCTATTAAAACTATCTTCAAAATTGTTTGTTTTGTACTCCTCAGCAAATGATAAGGCTGACATACACTCTACAAATTTTTTAACATTATATTCACAATAGTCTCTTTTCTGAACAAACAAAACATGTGTGGAACATCTTTGAAGTCCTGCCCCAATAGATAGTGATTGAGCCGTTTCATGATCCGACAAGGCGAGATGATGTTAAACGCATCCTAAGATATGGCTGTATTATGCGGGATCGGGATTTGAGCATATACCAATGTAAAAAACTAGACGCCTACTACCTACTAACCACTAACCACCGTATTTTTCTGTCGTTTATATGGAGACTAGCTTTGCTTTGCGCCCCCGGTTTCGCCTGTGGATATTATCTAAGAAAATAAAATATAGGCTATGTCATTTAGGGATATCGTAGCTTTTAGTAACTGAATTTTTAGAATCGGTTCAGTAGATTAACTTACATCCAAACTTACAAACTTGTACAAACTTACATACTTTACCTCTTTATAATATTAGTATGGATTATGCTAAAATACAAACATAATAATTATTAATTAAATAATTATAACATTATGTTCCCGCAAAGTAGACGTCCTAATCGCCTTTCACATTTCCGCCATGATTGCTGTCAAGAGCACTACGACTGAGAAGACAATTTTTTCTAGGGTTCTGTCTCGCGACACAAAACAATACCAACGAAACCTAAAATAACTTTTTACTATCCTAATGGTCAGCCTTATGGCCAAATCAGCATAGCCCGTCTATGACCCCTCCTTAGTCTTAAGTACTCTATGGGATCGGGTCAGCGGATATATATATATATATATATATACATATATATTTTCACGGACGAAGCCGGGGTGAAAGCTAGTCTCTAATAAAGAGACTTGTCATCGGAAGTTACTCTCTCCCCCTCTATATTTGTGTTTTTATCTAACATTTTATTTTTTAATAACAGCTGAATCTAGGTCCAGCAACGTGCTTGCCACCTGTTCTCTTCAATATGGACAACCTGGTTGTGTATCTGGCCACACTGTAAGGTATAAAGGCCGTGATGGTGTGTTTGTTTGTTTTGTAATAGATATTTATTATGACAATAGTGTCATAATGTTTTAAAAGTACATAAACTTTTTAATATAATTATAAAATTAAATGAAAGGACCATAAACGACATAACGCATATAATTAATCTTAGTTTTACTTTCATTTTTTATTTACGAGTCACCTGGAAGCTCTCTTGCGACAACGAAAGCTGATATTAACCTCTCAACTGCAGGGCAATGCACTTACAATCTCCTTATTGTCAACAATGTTTATGTACAAGATGCCTTATTTTTATGATCACGTAAAAACGTTCACGTAAAAATTAAGCCTATCACGGATTTTTGAAGTGAAAATCTCATGGATTTGCGACCTGTGTTCTCGATATGTTTTCGGCACATGGATTGCCCGGGCCAAGCATGATCGACCTCGGCAGGAATTCGGGTACTGGCTTCCACGTATGCCTGGGTTTGGAATTTTTGGCTGCGCATTTCTGGCCGCCAATTCTTCGGTTCGGACACAGATTCATTAGGAAATGATCGCTAGATAGCGTTATTATTTAATCCCCATTAGTGCCTTTGCCATTTTTTTTATTTGGTTGAGACTTAATAGCTAGACTATATTATAAAAAGTTGATAACGTAATTTTATTTGCATAGCATTGAATTTGAAAACCTGGCAAATTTCACTCGCGTCAAAAATGCTAACCATGGAGAGGCATCAGCATTTTTTATAAAAATAACACGTTTGTTAATAAAGTGGACACATCTAGGGTGGTCCCACCGCAAAGCACTTGTATCACAACATTTCATTTACTACCTTAGTACTGTTTTCATGTGGATTGGAAGCACATCTATATACTAGTATATAAAGCTGAAAATTTTGTTTGTTTGTACTTGAACGTGCTAATCTCAGGAACTATGTCAGATTTGCGTTCAATAGGGTAGATGACAGGGTAAACAAAATATTATTCTATTTAGTCCGTCATTTAGATTATCAAAAAATATTGGACACGTATTTTTTCTTTTGTCAATCAAACAAAATATGACAGAGATAAAGCGCGTCAAAGTTTGGCAGTGGGGGCTGGTGACGTTACGCCTTGCTAAAAATTGTACTAAGGCGTGACGTCACGCGGAACTTTAGCGGGCTATATCTTCATCATTTTTTGTTTAATTGACAAAAGAAAATATACGTGTCCAATATTTTCTGATAATCTAACTGACGGATTTATTAGAATTTTTTGGTCATCATGTCTATAGCCCGTTTCTTGAGAAAGGTATAGGCTTTATGACATCACGCTACGACTCAAAGAAGCGGAGCAATCAGCAAACGAACCTCAAGGAACTAATAGCAGGCAGATTTGAAAAGTATGGAGGAAGGTTATCTATATAATATCACGCTTTGACCTAACTAAAGAAACGAAGCAGTAAACATAACGTCAACTAATAATTTCCTGAAAAATAAACTTTTAAAAAGATCAAATAAAATTTATATTCACTCTGGCTCGAAACGCAATCACCAAAAAAACTTATATTAATCAGAAACTCATAGGTACAGATGTAATTTCAATAACAATTAAAAAACATTTTAAAAGTGTTATACGGATATGCTTGATATGGATAACGATTTGAGCATAAACTAGAAGTCGGATCACTGTACACAGACTCGGATGAAACCTGAATATCTTGGAAATCGCTTACCCAATTTTTATCAGACATATCTAAGAATCTGCTCTGAAGTAACCCTTATGTAATTCAAAAAACCGCATTAAAATCGGTCAAACCGTTTTGGAGAAAAATTGTAACAGACATACAAACACACAAACGCACTCTTACCCCAAAATAATTCAAATTATTACTTTAATAAACCTGTTTTGATGTACTATAATATTTTCTAAGTTTAACATTTTTGCAGCTAAAATCGGCCGACAATTTTTTTAAAAGACGGTAGACTGAAATAAATCACCATGGAGTGTTGGATTTGAAAATCGGAGGTCGGGTTCAGTCCCTGCCAATGCCGAAAATGCTAAGCACTACTTTTAAATACTTTAATAGCGGCCGGAGGGGATTTTTCGTGCTTCAGAGGGCAAGTAATTAAGTCGGCATCCGCACTTATTCTGAAAATAATAAATATTACTCCTTTTTCAGACTTTCCGCTTAGTATTATTAATATCACAACTCGCTATTTGTGGACATTATTACCATTGTCAACGACCACAACACAAGTTCAAGATTTTCAAAATAAAAGGGTCGGTTCTATTTTTAAATTTATTATTTTATTTTTTTAATTTACCTCGCATCATAGTCGTTAGAGAAGAATACGGAGTAAAAGATGATGTTGTAACTAAAATGAAGAAAAGTAGTATACGCTGGTTTGGACACGTTGAAACAATGAAGGATGAAAGATTGACTATTGGTTTATATGGCTGCTAAAGGACGAGGTGTACTTTTATTGAACATATAAAAAAATATCTATTCATCGATGGAAATATTAAAAGTACAATCGCCGAGCATGTATGAATGGTATGATGAATATAAAAGAAGCGAAAGAGGTATGTCAGTATTCGATTGTCTCTGCCTATCCTTCTTGGGATGGCGTGATGATAGATAGATAGATAGATTCTATGTAGTATTTTTTCTCTTTGACGTGACCTTTCCGCGAATTGCCTAATAAGTAGTTGCTATACATATACAGTGAAACAGGGATATCGGGGATTTATCACTTTACACTTTGCATATCAGCACTTCCCGATTTCACAATTTGCAAGTCTCTAATGTATTTCTTATAGTATAAAGCCATTACAAGCAATATTATTAGTAGTCAACAAAAAGTTCTTTCACGTCCGTAGAAAGTTCGCGAAGACATGGCCATAATGTGCAATGTCAAAACTCGACGTATATGGCTTCTACGTGTTCATTAAACTTTCATACCGTATGTGATATTACTATTGTAGTTTGTATTTTGTATTCCATACTTGATTGGTCGGGCCAATTCTTGAAAGTAATATGGGAGCCCTTTTCACGTGAAATTTTTAATATAATGTTGGTAGCACTGGATTTGTATAGAGAAAAACTCCCGCGCGCCTTTTCGATGGACGAATAAATCGTTATTTTGATGGTTTTTTAGGGTTTCGTACATCCAATTAGAAAACGGAACCATTATAGGATCACTCTTGCGTCTGTCTGTCTGTCAGTCACAGCTTATTTTCTCCGAAATTTTGGACGAATTTTTGGTACAATTTGGTACTTATGTAGAGTTTGATTAAAATACTCGAATTTCGATTTTGGGCGAAAATGTGACTATTAAATGAAAGGGCTCGTTAAAAGAAATAAATTAATAAAAAATAAGTTTTTTTATATAGTTTTAAAAGAAAATATACTAAAATAGAGCGTGCCCCCCTTATCTCCGAAACTATTGTGTCTAAAATTTTGAAAAAATAGGAAATATAGGTCCTCATGGTTTACAAGAAAACCTATAAAAGAAAATTCTCACGGAAAGAAATGGAACGAAAACCACGCGAATTCGACTAGCTCTTGGCCAATTATTTACATAGTTATGTTCAATAAAGTGTCTAATTCAATAATAGACAAAAAGATTAAGTTATTTGGAATTTTTTGAAAGTATTCCACTTTGCATTGGAAGACGTATAGTTTATTTTAACGTTAATTTAATAAAATGGATTTTAGGTTAACTAACACATGCAGAATCTTAATATATTCATTCAGTACTACTGCGACGAAAGGAACCAAATCATGTATACTCTTTGCCTCTTTACTTTACTACACTTTGTTTGACAGCATTAACCAAGGAGGTTTCATGTTTAGGAAATATCATAGACAAGATAGACAAAAAAGGTGTTTGACCTCCTTTGTTAATTAGGTTCTTGTTAGGTGGAAAGTTTGAAGGCGAGTTTAGCCTTGGGGACTCCGCCAACTACGCGGAGTTAGATTGCTTCATTCATATTGAGTTTCATTGTAATTAACATTTTGACGCTGTTAGTTTTGATGAGTAACTTTATAGCTCTGGCTATGTGGCATGTAGGGAAAAACTGACGTTAAATTGGATGGAAGTGTGCAATGTCAAATGGAACAAAAATGTGTAACGTAGATAAATTAAATTTCGAATTGGAAACGATTTTTAACGACTTCAAAAAAAAAAGACGTTACTTAATTGGACCGTATATATATTTTTATTATTTTTTGATGTGTGTTCACGGATAACTTCGTCGTTTATGAACCGATTTTTATGATTTCTTTTTTAATCGACAGATTTTTTTTCCGGATTGGTCCTATTTTTATGTCTGTATGTATGTATATGTTTTCAGTAATTTTGAAAAAACTGACTTCATAAGTCAATTATCAGTATCTCGATGAAATATTTACCGATTTTGATGACTAATTTTTTTAAGGATATAATAATTTCTCGACATTATCTCACAGACATATAACGAAAATCGGTTCAGTAGTTTTTCAGAAAGTATCTGTTTACGGATGAAAATTATGTATCAGAGGAAAGCCTTAGCAACGGTTGCTATTGACTCGAAGTTGTCAATTTTTGTATCGACGGTGGTCTAACGGCTAAAGGTATGGTATGGTATGGTGCAGTTCAGGATGCAAATGGTTCAAATCACATCCACAGCAGTATTTTTTTTATTTTTCCATTTTTTTTTATTTGCGTTATTATTTGTCTCTCAGGGCAGCAAAATCACTTAAAAGGGAAAAAAATAAATTAACTTTTATTAAATTAACTTTAAAAAAAAGTGTACCGCCTTCAAAATTTGCACTGAAAAGTAAGAAATAATAAATATTTCGTCGTAGAATTTGAAGACGGTTGGTGCCAAATTAGGATACAAAATTAAGTAAACGTCTAAGAAGATAAATATCTGTTCAATATTATATATGTTTGTACTGATGATCGTAGGTTCCTAATGAATTGTCTAGATTAGTGAATTTGGGAAATAAGTTGTTTTTAATTTGGCACTAACCGTCTTCAAATTCTACGACGATATATTTATTATTTCTTAGTTTTCAGTGCAAATTTTGAAGGCGGTACACTTTTTTTTTAAAGTTAATTTATTTATCATCACGTCTATACTACATATTATAAAACAAAGTCTCCCGCGCCGCGTCTGTCTGTCTCTGACCTTTTCACGCAAAAACTACTGAACGGATTTTGTTGCGGTTTTCGGGTATTGAACATGGACCTATCATGTTTAGGAGCTGATCAATAACCGTTTTAGTAAATTTATTGTAAGTTTGTATGTAAGGGGTTATCTCTCAAACTACTGAACTGATTCTAAAAAATAATTTTACTAATAAAAAGCTACGATATCCCTGAGTGCTAAAGGCTATATTTTATTTTGTTCGAAAATATCCACGGGCGGAGCCGGGGGCGGAAAGAAACCGCATAAACTCTTTTTCAAACTAAGGCTAAAAATAAAACTCTAAAATACTGAAAAACACCTGAAATCGAGATGGCAAGAAGTGAGCCAAAATCGTAGAGTGAGTATGTTTGTTATGTGTAATTTCAAATAAGTATATCAATGCATATAATTTGTATCAAAATGACTACCTTCTACGCATATTTAGATCGAAATGTAGTTTATTCGCGAGTTAAATATACTAACCCACATCTGTGAGTAGGTAATATAAAAATGATTAAAACGTAACGGGATGTGGCCGCTGACCGCACGAGAAAGCTTAGTTTCGGTAGATTTATTATCTTAACACACGAAGTTCAGTGCGCACGTACGAATATGTTAAGAACTCAGAATACAGAACAAACGAATAGGCATTCGCACTGAATAATATAAAAGCGGCAAGGTCCAGACCACGGGTTCGATCCCGGATCCCGGATCCCGGCCATTACCAATGGGTTTTTTATAATAAAAACTTATGTACATAATCCGACAAAAAACACTTAGGCTTATCCATCTAAATATACCTCAACAGAACCTCGTTAGGTACGTAGCCTCACAAATACCATCGGCTAAAAGAGGGAGATTTGGTCTTCCCCTGCAATGGGTACCCTGGGACAGTAACACGGTTTCGGGAGCCCGTGAAGAAAAAGAAAAGGATAACACCTATTCATGGAATTCTTAGTAATTTTTCTTTTATAAAGAAATACAACAACCGGGTATTTAGTGTGCTATTTTTGCTACATTTTGAAGAATTTATGCGGATTCTGTTTTATTCTGTATTCTGCGGTTAGAAATTAGCAAAATATTTTTAAAAAAATATCACTGATCACCCGATTTTGTCGAATAAGGAATATTGACATTATTGGGTACGACGGCTCCCCAAAGACATAGCATGAAGTTTTATACACCAAAACTTCCTCGAAAGTTAATCTATCAATTCATATCAAACGGTAAGAAAATCGGTCCAGTAGTTTTGTACGTATACATAGACAAAGTGGAAGAATTTTATTTATTTTATAATTTTTATTTTTTTATTTTTGTTAAATAGGCGAATATCAAATTACCAATACAAGCGGATATATTTATATATATAAATATAAAATTTGAAGAGTTCTCGATTTCTCCAGGATTCTATCATCAGATCCTGACCTCAAAAGTATACCCTTTCAAACAAAAAAAAATCCAAAACGGTCCAGGCGTCTTCAAGTAATCGGGGAACATAGGTACATAAAAAAAAGAGTCCAACAAATTTTTTGAAGTCGGTTAAAAATAGCCACATTACTAATATTTTAACAAAATATACGACGAGAAGCAAGCGTTCATTAAATAAATTACGCAATGAAACGCTATTTGAGCGAGCCGTAGAAAGTGCAAAGTTCGTGCCCTAATACAAAAATATCGTGTTTTATATTATGCAACTGATATCAAATCTGTTTGTCCTCAATTTGTGGAATTTACTTCAAAATACATTAACTTTAGCTTAGTGTATGTGATGTAAATACTAGATTTCCGCCCCGGCTTCGCTCATGGAAATTATGAAATGTGACTTGTGAAGAATTTCCGGGATAAAAAGTAACCTATGTTATATAAAGTAAAAAATGTTTTTTAAAATGTTGCCTTATTCATAGGGTCACAAAATTTATTTTGAACAGTGCTGAAGACATATTGCTACAATTTACAAATTACATACGAACACGGGAACACATAATTTTGTTAATAACGCGAAAATTAAAATTCGCAAACAATGTGGTTATTCTAATTAGCTCTAATTACATACACACAACCTCACAAAATTCGAACTCTCTCTTTATAATTCTATTAGTGTAGATATTTATATTAATTAGAATATAGCGCCAATTTTGGACACAACATAATGCAGCCATTTTAATTTTATTAATACCTATACCAGTAGATTAGCAAGCTCAATAGGGAGTGTTGAAATTTTTGGGAAATACTTTTAAATGGGTTAAAATAATTAGAAAATGTTATATTAAGTACTTTTGTCTCGCTTTATCACTATGGAACTTTATATCGTTCTCTTTCTAACTGTGTTGGAAGGACAAACAAACACACGTTCGCGTTTATAATATTATCTACCGACTGTAAAGAAAATTCACTCCAAAATAACTGGCACACGATTTCAGTAGTATATTGTACAATATATTTATTAAAAATATATATCTCTAAGTCTCTAGCATATCTTAAAAAACCAATTTCCTAACAAACCAGTTTTTCTTAATTAAAAATAATAATTAGAAGTCATAAGTCGTGTATGATTTGTCCATACAAAATGTATTACGATAATTACATACACTTTCATAACACATGTGTGCTAATATATTATTCAATCGTATTTGCAAATGTGAATCTATGTCCTTGTTGCAACATTCACACAAAGGGAGTTAAAGAATAATAGAAAGAAGAACCAAAAGTCACATAGCCATGTAATAATGCATGGAAACTTTATATCCATAGCTCAGTGGTTAGAACGTTCTTCTTAAAACCGGAGGATCTGGGTTCAATTCTCACTCAGGCCAAAAATGCTCACTCGGGCAATAAAGCCGACTAAGTTTGACATGGGCAACTCACAAAAAGTGAACATGGTTACAAGGCGCAAGTTATAAAGACGGTGACGGTGTGTTTTTGTTTGTATAAATATTTTGTTGAAAATGTAGATATAACAACCTATTTTTACCAAGTGCAAAAAAGGAGAAGGTTCTCAATTCAACGCGTATCTATATGTAAGTAAATAAAATTAAAGTCTATGTCTGTGATGTCAATTATACAAAAAATTAAGTGGGATATATTTACTTGGAGATAGATATATGCTACCGCGAACTTTTTTGTAGATCATTTTATTCTACAAAATTCTTTCCTAGATAATTTTGTTACTGCAGTACCTACGAGTCGTTTTTACATATACCGAGACTTTTCTTGTCAATGAAAACATTTGATTGTAGGTACTCAAAGAGTTTTCCACTCCAATCAAGCTACAGTCATATCTCTTTGTTCGTAAATTTTTCGTCATACAAGATCGGACTGCCTTTACTCGATTTAACTCGACAGCAATCTGTGTCAATTGAATCAGAGAATCGTGACACTTAATTGGATGTTAGCAGTTAAAGGGACATGACCTCTACCAAATTTCGAAATATACAGATGCTTTCTTTTCAAATTATTTGCTTTTGACCGCAAAACAAATTTTATATAGATTTTCTCGACTGGAATTTGAACGATGTGGTTATCGAAATTAAATATACTAGATGACACATGCGAATACAATTAGTTCAACTGATATCTGATGGCGTCTATTACAAAATAAATAAATTAGTCTAATTTTAAAAGAAACATTAAATTTTGATTTGTTTGTTTATTTTTCGTTATTAGAGGGAAAAATAATCTTCAAAATAACGGGAGATATTTGATACCTACCGACAAAAACACATTTGAGGAAGAACATATAGAGATCGCGTATCAAAATCAAATCAAAAACTTTAACCCAAATATGTATGCTAGGACACACTAGGACTACGCCTTCTCTCATGAAATCGCTGAAACATATGGATGGATATCCCTGAATTTCAGTAGATAAGCTAAATTTATTTATAATTGACAATTATTTTTTAACCTACTAAAAAAAGAACGGTGTAATAAAGCTTTAGTCCAAATATGTTGGCTGTCCAAATGTCACATTCCATATTCAAGGTGAAGTATGCAAGTATTTTTATCTCGTACCCTCTATCTGAGACTAGACCGTTAAGTAAGCGTTGGTATTGTTACAATAGAAGAATATTTTGCAAAATTTTTATTTCTCATATAAAACTATTATACTAAAAATAACAGATATTTACATCTGTTAAAGAAGTGACACATCTAGGCTTGCCCTGTTCTGTTGGCAAAAAGTGGACGATGTTACTGGTGTCGCTGGCCACACCGCAAGGTTTTGGCCATGAAGGTGTGTTGTGTTTGATAATTTATGTATTCGGAAATGGAATCGTAATTATATCTAAAAAGTTGTCAGTCACAGAAGGGGTAGATTCGAGAGGGTATTTTACCATTTCCCTCGATTTCATTTTGCTTCATATAAAACAATAGTGTTGACAGTTGAAAGTTTATTTATTTGTTTAATAAATATTTATTTTTTAATATCTAAATGAAAAATATTTAATTCATACTTCCGCTCACGTGACCGCAAACGGGAAGTTACGTCACTTTCACCTAAATGTCAAATAAATAATCACAGACTAGTAACTATATAATATCTGTCTGTCAATCTGTCACTGACTAAGTTGTTTTCTTGTTATTTTATCTAATCTTTGACAATAATTTTGTTGGTTTGAATAATTGTTTTTGCGGGGATTTGAAAAATAAAATTAAAAACATTTTTAAAATGAATATTTTCTAATTATTTTATTAGGTCTTACAGTTATTTATAAGTTAGAAATATTTCCAAAAAAATTGTATATTTTTTTTGGTGATGTTCACACTTATATCCGCCAGTTATATATTTCTTGTTCGAAAGCGTAAACTGAGGAAATGGTTTATTTCTTCATAAAAATTGTTTCAATTGCCTTCCAGGAAGTTAAAATTAATATTTAACTTTTATATGAACACATTATTTATTATATATGTGTTTACGATTCACATTTCAATTGAAAGTAAATTTGTAAAACATATATACCTACTCTACGTACACTCTACAGCCTAATGTAGTGTATTTCCACATGACAAAGAGTTTTACCTGTGGTTTTACTTTGTTGTCTTGTAAACATGCTTTACTAATTATCTCTACAATTTGAACATTACATGTTCTAAGTAAACTGATTTTCGTGTATGTTTTAAGTGTCACAACGGACGACTAGCTTTCTGCCCCGGCTTCGGCCGTGTAGAGTTTTGAAATGTGGCCTAAGGTATCCTGGAGGATTTCCGGGATAAAAAGTAGTCCGGATCTCTGTGCAAAAAAGTGCAGTCTCTCCTTTGCTTCATTTTGTCACACTCACTTTCGCATTTATAAATTTTAGTTAGGATTTTTGCTAAATTTCATAATGTAAAAATCATTTTACCATAAAAACTTTTACCATTTTATGGAAAATGCTATCTGAAAACTGTAGTATGATGCTGATTTTTACCCGAACTTCAAAAGAAGGAGGAGGAATCTTTATATATTCTTTTTTATGTATGCTCCCTGATTACTTGAAGACGCCTAGACCGATTTAGAATTATTTTTTTGTTTGAAAGGGTATACTTCACAGGTGGTCCCGAGTGGCCATCAGGTCAGGATCTGATGATGGGATCCTGGAGAAATCGAGAACTCTTCAAATTTTATAGGCACATTTGAAGCGATTTGGGTTTTTTGAATTATAGTGACTTTCGGAAAGAACACTTTTCAGTGCATAATGTTTGAAGTCGGTAGTACACATTTTTTTAAAGGCAAATTATTTGTAATTTGATATAAAATTCATAAAGATATATCCCCTCGACTGATCATCTCTTCTGATCAAGAGGGCTGGCCCCTCGCTCAACGAATCAGCATCGCGATTCAGCGGGAAAATGCAGCCAGTATTTTTGCTACTATTCCACGCGGAGTTTAGATTAATTATAAGATTTTATATTCTTATGTGTAAATAATAAAAAAAATACTTACATTAAAAATACATTTCTTAAAAAACAAGGCGCCTACTGAATAATTAATTACAAAGAGTATATACACACAAAAAATACAGAGTCGTATAAATATTAGGTCAGTGGTTCTTATGTCGAGACATGATAATGCAAAAAATGCTATTATGTTACTGAATCGCATAGTCATCGTTTATCTCATTACATTTCGAGAGTACGTCGGCATTGAACTTCGAAGCGAAGACGTGTTTAGAAAATGATCCGATCTTGATCGATGTTTTTAAAATATTTTGTGGTACTTTATTATATAGGGTGACTTGGGAGATGTGTTCAGAACTTATTTTTCCTGACTCAGTAGGTAAATCATTATTATTCCCCATAAGTACAAGTCTGCGTGCTACTGATGGCGTATTTCCATTGCCAGTTATGGGAAATAATATTCCGATCACTGACATGATTGGGAGATGGGAAAAAAAATTTACTCGCTAATACGCTCGGCCAAATAATAAGGTATTAATAATAATGAATAACAATAAAATAAAGGAAGAAAAGTAGTAGCGTAGGTTTGGACACGTTGAAAGAATGAACGATGAAAGATTGACTAAAAAGGTTTATATGGCTGAAGTGAAAGGAAATGATGGCAGAGGACGACCTATGTGTACTGTTATTGAACTTACAAAAAAATATTGATTGATGGAAATATTAAAAGAAGCGAAAGAGGTATGTCAGGATAGTAACAAATGGCATTCGATTGTATCTGCCTACCCCTCTTGGGATAAAAGGCGTCATGACCGATAGATAGATTAATAGATAGATTAATTAATTTACTTAGTTAGGAAAACTAAGTTCTGATAACGTATAACAATAACAATTTAACCCAGAAAAGTGACTTGAGCCTAGAATAACCCAAAAACATCCAAAATATGGTACCAAAAATGAGAAACATGACAATTTTCTTAATTAGCAAGTCTGCGTAGGAAGGTAGATAAGAGAGCTTCGCTCTCGATTTGGTGAAATGTGGGCGAACAACATTTTGGCTAAAGACAAGGCTTAACTTAGTACCTATATGCCATTATATGGACGAGAATCCTTGAAATGTAAATGTCAAGTAAAGATCACACATTGAGATTTTATTAATAGCAATACTGAGTACCCAATTAGATAGAGTTTAAAAATAAAAATGCAATTAAGTAGTAACTTTAAAATTGTAAATAACCATCTTTTTATTCGTTTGTAAGTAAATATTTTGTAGGTAACAAGCGGTGGGTTTCGTGTCGACCCGATCGATTGAAGTCAAACCATTTTTTACATTTTGTTTGACAGCTATTTGACATTTGACGTCTCCAAATCGATTGAATAGACACGAAACAGGATTCCACGTCACGCCTTGGTGAATAACGCACGCGCCCGCCGAGACGTGATGGGGAATCCAGTTTAATCCTGTCCGTGCTTGATGGTTGTGATTAGTCGACGACTAATAATACATATCACGGTCGGCTGAAGAAACTGTTATCAAAACGGAATATGTTACAAATATATCCATGGGAACCCACATGGTTATACCATCACACGGTTTAACAGAACACCTGCAAACAAAGCGACTCTTGCATGGAAGACTGCAAAAACCGACACAATGTCAAACTTGAACTAAGTGATGCGGGACCGGGACTTCTGTTTTTTCCGCTACATCAGATTAACCGATATCATTTTATTATTATCACTAGATTTTCACTCCGATTTCACACGTGGAAATGTTTGAAATGCAACATATGAATTATCCCGAAGAATTTTCGAGATAAAAAGTAGCCTATGTCACTTTCTGTTGATGACACTTCGGTGTCTGTCAAGGCCGTTTTTCTCAGAACTCGAGAATGCGGTTGTTTTAGCATTCAACAAAATAAACAATTAGTTTTTTGTTTGTTCGTATTCTATAGACTCAAAAATTACTGGACCGATTTTGTTACTGTTGATACCATTAGATAGAGTGGTTCACGGGGAAGGTTATAGGCTATATAACATCACGCTACGTCCTTAGGGAGAGGAGCAGTAACCAATAAAATTGAAATTAAAGTTAATATCATCTTCGTTCATACCAAATTTACAAAATTTTGTTTTGTTTATTATTTAATATATAATCGTATTCTATAGAATACTGGACCGATTTGAAAATATATTTTTGCATTTGATAGCCCAATTCTTGGGGAAGGTAACGAAGTAGGCGTGCAATTCGCTAGTGGCCTTGTTTGAACAATCCCGAGTTTGCGAGGCAAAAAATACCTAATTCATACAAATAAAGGAAAAAATATTAATTATATTACTTAGTACAGGAAATGTGGAAAATACCATAAATGCACTGCACAATTTCTAAAATTATGTTCCTTCCGCTCTTTACGTAAGGAATACCAAAACCAAATAGTTCTCAATGTACACATACTGTTCTACATTTTTACATAAGACTTTTCAATTATCGGATTCCATTTAGGCTTATTACATATTTGCGGCAGTCCACGGTGCACCCACTTAACAACTTATTGGTTGAATTGTGAAATAAGTTACACAAGCTAATATTTATAAATTAAAAACATTACTACCAATCACGATATTGCGTTATAATTATTTGAGTTCACTAATTAAATACTTACGTGAAACTATACTCAATTGCTGTGAAAAACAAATAAAAACCCAAAAACAATTTATTATCTTATCTGACAATTTTATTGAATGCACTTCGCCGAAATAAATATTCAACTTACATACCCTAGAAAACACAAACCGAAAACAGTTCTTTGAAATAAATTCCGCAAAATAGATAATTATTTATAATTATATTATATTATAGCCATATAGCCACTTATCATAAGCCTAATAAAATATTTTTCATCAAATGTTTAAATACGGCACTGAAAGGGCCTTACAAAGTGCCAAAGACCCCAAAAATTTGGTGTAGAAACTCTAGGTCCGTGGGGTTCAAATGCCAAAAAAATATTAAAGATATATCCCTTCGACTGATCATCTCTTCTGGTGACAAGAGGGCTGGCTCTTACCTCGCTCAACGAACCAGCATCGCGATTCAGCGGGGAAATGCAGACAGTATTCCTGACACTATTTCACGCGCTGGTTTATTTAGTTATTTTTAATGTTGAGATTAGATTTAAGGTTTTTATATTGTTTTTTGTATAAATTATAATTAAATCTATAGAATGTATTAAAAACCTATAAATTGAACATGACATACTACTCTAGTTAAATATTCATCATCATCATCATCATCAACCTTTTAAGATCCACTGCTGGATCATGGTCTCCCTCTAGTGCACCATTTTTTTAGTGGTGCTCATTGAGAGGAATTTCCATAGTCACCACGCTTGGCAAGCGGGTTGATGACCGGACGCCGGCTTTACGTGCCCTCCGAAGCACGAGGGACTCCTCGATCTGATTTAAGCACATATTCTTAAAGAAAATTGGTGCTTAGCATTTTGGCAAGGGGTAGGATTCGAACCCGGGACCTCCGGTTTCAAGTCCACCGTCCTACCAATTAGGCTATCGACTACCTTAAATATTAATTTTATAATAATAATTAAATATTAGTTAAATATTAATTAATGTTTTATATATTGTACGATGTAATAATGTTACATTTATTATGCGTAACTGCTTGAGTAATTTACATACTTAGTTGATCAAAATGTAGAATATGTAATTTTTAAATTCAATTGTGCTGTGCACTGGGAATCGAATCGAATACTCCTTGTCTACCCCTGTGGGAAACAGCCATGAATATGTTTTTAAAATATATTTAGAGACAAAATCCATTAAAAAAAAGTGCACCGACTTCAAAAATTTGCACTGAAAAGTAAGAAATAATAAATATTTCGTCGTAGAATTTGAAGACGGTTGGTGCCAAATTAGGATACAAAACTAAGTAAATATCTAAGAAGATAAAGATCTGTTCAATATTATCTATGTTTGTATGTACCTACTGATGATCGTAGGTTCCTAATGAATTGTCTAGATTAGTGAATTTGGGAACTAAATTGTTTCTAATTTGGCACCAACCGTCTTCAAATTCTACGACGAAATATTTATTATTTCTTACTTTTCAGTGCAAATTTTTGAAGTCGGTGCACTTTTTTTTAAATGGTTTATTTTACCCTTTTAAGTGATTTTGCTGCCTTGAGAGACAAATAATAACGCAACTAAAAAAATATTGATGGAAAATTAAAAAAAATACCCCTGTGGATGTGATTTGAACCATGTAATGTGCTTGTGCATCCTATGCACCCCATTACATTTAACCGCTAGACCATCGTCACGAAAATTGACTTCGTGTCAATAGCAACCGTTGCTAAGGCTTTTTCTGATACATAATTTCAGCCGTAACCAGAAATTAATTACTGAATTTCTGAAAAACTACTGAACCGATTTTCGTCATATGTCTGTGAGATAATGTCGAGAAATTATTATGTCTTGAAAAAAATAAGTTGTCAAAAACGGTACATATTTTATCGAGATATCAAGAAAAATGTACTTACAAAGTCAGTTTTTTCAAAATTTCTGAAAAACTTAGAAACCAATTTTTATGAGATAAAAATGGAACCAATCCGGAAGAATTATCTGTCGATTAAAAAAGAAACCATCAAAATCGGTTCACAATTGGCGGAGTTATCGATGTACATACATACATAAAAAAAAATAAAAATACGGTCCGAATTGAGAACCTTCTCCTTCTTTTTTTGGAAGTCGGTTAAAAAGTTAACTTAAATTTTGTCCTGATGGAATAGACATTATATACGCCATGAAAACTCGCTGGGGCTAACTTTTTCCCCGACTTGATTTCACTGATTATAGTTATAGGTCAGTGCTTGATTTACTTATACTGTAGACGCGGCGGGGGACTTATAGTGAATATACGCCTTGGATGCCTGCTCATTCCGCTATCATTCGGAATACTGTCTCTACCACGAACTATTAAATACACGTTAGATGTATAATTACGAGATATCAGTAATCTGTGAAATAACACTCGGTCGATTAAGGCAATTAAAGTTGCTTGTATGTAACTGCATGGGGAAGTAGACTGTCTACAATCTCTTGGAAAAACGTTTTAGTGACTTCGGTTACACTTGATGGTGAGCGAAACTAGCCAGAGACATTGGTAATATAGCCAGGTTGCTGCTCTTCGAAATATAAGAAGTGGGACGTCGGCTTTACGTGTCCTCCGAAGCTAGAGAATTTTTTTAATAAATTAAAAATATTTTTTTGTTTTAATATTTATTATGGCTCCATCAGGGTTTTGATGATTCCGCCAATGTCAAGTATCTAAACGTCACAGTAACAAATAAGCCGATTAATCGGTAGATTAGATCTTCCCGCCGACCGTGATACCCTATTAATCACTGACTAATCACAACTATCACAGCGCGGACAGGATTAAACTTCCCCATCATGTCACGACAAGACGCGTGCTTTGGTCGCCATGACATGACGCAGAACCCCAAACAAACACACTTTCGCAACTTTCTTTCGCTTACGTCTTTATATATACGATTTGGAAAAGTGAATGACAATGAAATGAGGTAGTATAAATAGATATACTCTATGTACCTTAAAGTATATTTAGATGGAAAAGACTCTTTTTATGATGATGTTTTTTAGTAAAATATTAATAAGCTAAAGAAAAATGGCTCTTTACGAGCAGTTAAATATACGATTATGGAAAGTTGTTAGAAGCCTCTACTTGTATAACCCTATAAGGACATTATGTGGGCATCGACCTGTCGCAAGAACAACCGTGCGGCACGACTCGTGCAAAAATTCAGTTCAAGCAAAAATTTTTCGTTTAGACTCTGATCTCATCGTTATATTTACTTTTAGATTTTTGTAGCTACTCAGGTATTGTTAGTGACTTCGTTAGATTTATTGCAAAATCAGTTTTTGTTTCTTTATCTAGAATGCAAAAAATAAGGTCATTTTGGTTGAATTTAATACTAGATCAACCGATTTCGTTATATTCATCATAAATTTTAGTTCGAGATAAAGTCACGTAAAGTCAACCGAAAGTACTAAATAAACTAGGTAGTTTGATTTTTGGGCTCGCCGGGTGCAAATTTTAAGTTTTTTTTTTTTTTTTAAAGTTAAATTTTAAGTAACACTGTACTTTGCACTTCTAAATAAGAGTCCAGGCACAGTCAGCTGTACTAGCTTTTCGCCGCGGCTTTGCCCGTGGAGCCCATATTAATTTTAGTCCATACAAAAATCCCATAGAAAAAAAAGCACTTTCAGTTTTTCCCGAATTTTCCAATTTTCCTGCAAGTTTACAATAATTTTTAATTCCCTAAATACCTGATTCTGACCAAACATTCTTCTTAGTCGTGGTGCTCTTGACAGAGCAGTCGTGGTCAATCATGGCGGTCCACAGCGCGACGCACCTTGTATTGACTCGCCATGGTTAACTTTCTTGGGAAGAATAGTGCAGTGGTTTGCCCTTGCCTTCTGCACCAGACATTTTGAGACAATTTAGGTCTTCAGGCTCGCTGTAGGCTCTTTCAGCCAGTTGACTAGCTAGGTGTATGGTTATTGGTTATACCGCCATTGCTCGGTCGCCAGAGCCTCGTTTGTTGTCTAGCAAAGGGCAGCAAGCGTGCAGGTGAGGATGACATTTGGGGTCGGATAGATCTTATTCCGTTCTCTCCCTTACCCCCCAAACATTACGAACTACAAATTAGACAAATCGGTCCAGCAGTTCTCAAGTGATGCGCTTACCACCAAACAGCATTTCATTTTTATTATATAGATTACCAAATAAACTACGAGTACATGCAAATTAAATACCTTATTATTTTTTTGTCCCTGTTAGAAATCTAACTATAAGTATATTTATTTATCTAATGTATTAATAGAGCTGACACGTTCGACATTTGAATTATTGATACCTACAATGAAATAATGTATCACGCCAGTTTTTGTTAATCGTCCTATAGATGTGTAAATGATTGGAAACATAGTATCACTGATTAAATAGTAGGTAATTAATCGAAATTTCTCTAATCAAAATCTAATCACGTATGATGATTTTTAAAGTTCTCCACGTATGGGTATCGGTTGCAAATTGAAAGAAAATGTTAGATCACGGAATTGACCTAGTGAGCTTGGATTTCACAAACAAACACTACTTTCTTTTATATCTGTATTAGGTTTTGTGTAATTTTAAATATAATCCTTTTGATGTTATTTCTGAACGTGCACAAAGCGACCGAAGAGTTAAATTTCCTATCAGTCACACATATAATTATAGCATATTCGATTTCCAAGCATACTTAGTAAGTAGGTTTGTAATTTTTTATCAAATCATTTATTAAATACACATAGCAATTAAACATTAAAAATAACTAAATAAACCAGGTCCGCGTGAAATAGTGTCAAGAATACTGGCTGCATTTCCCCGCTCAAAGTCCCCGCTGAATCGCGATGCTGATTCGTTGAGCGAGGAAGGAGCCAGCCCTCTTGTCACCAGAAGAGATGATCAGTCCTGTCGTGTGGATATTATATCTTTAATAAACTTTTTGGCATTTGAACCCCACGGACCTAGAGTTTCTACTAACACTTTGTAGTTTTCAATAATTGAACTATATTTGCGCCGTTTGTTAGACTCTGCGATTTCCGCCGCAGCTCCCGCTTTGATTACTTTTTTGTTATTTTTGATATTTGATAAATAAAATTTGTGATAGTGTTCAATTCATTTGAATACTAGAAATATCATCAGAGGAATTTTCATTAATTTACCAAAATACTACAATAAAACTTGTAATGGAAATATATAAATAGCGTGTCCAAGAAGTCTGTCCATTCTAAAAATGCATTCGTTTCCTACAACACAATCTCGGCCATTCGTGAAAACGAGCAAAAAATTGGAAGCATGTAGAACAAAACGATGATAAATTATTCTATAACTTGTACGACTGTTTGTATACGTCTTACTCTAATTAACTCGTGGTCTTGTGAATCCGGAATATAAAATGTGGATGTGTTCAAATAAAGTTTAAAAAAAATAAAATTATTCCAATCGATTATAATTTGTTCTAAGAAATAATCGATCATTAAATAAAGCACTTTCAATTCGTCTCTAAAGTAAAAAAAAATTTAAACAATAAACACTTATTGTGACATCAAAAACCCCCTCATATAATGAATAGGGTATATTTGGTAAAAACTTTTATTTATTCAGCGCATTTTCATAGAAAGTTGAAACTGATGACTTCTCTAATTCGTATTTCTTATTATTTATTCAAAATAATCTTTTGTTCATTTCGGTAAGTTAACGGTTCTAACTGATATTAGTCACATGTAAAGTAGAGTCGAGCATGTCCTGAAACACTTAATTTGAATGTATAAATCAATATAGTGAAAGTGGAACGGTATAAAATTATAATTGTACTTTTATGTATGCGGACTCAAAGATTTTTTTACTGCTGTGTCTGTCACATTTAGGAGGTTAGATTCCAGACTTTAGTCCAATTCCCACTTTACATGATCTCCTTGATCTTGGGTTTCACTTTTCATATAGTATGAATAGGATACCACAGGATTTATTATTTCAATTCTCGATTCTTGTTGGTATGCCTGTATTATATTTACAAATATCCTCAGTAAATATCTCTATTGTGACTGATACAGAGAATTGACTTTTGTCACCATTGAGAACTCTTTACTTATGTTTATGAAACTGCATTGTTTTGAATATCTAATGTTACTCATCACTGCAAAGAATCTGCTCATGGTCACAGTCAGGGGCCAGAGGCCATTCTATATTCTCGATATGATATCATTGTTTTACTATGAGAAAGTTGGAATTCCTTGCAGACCACGGGTTCGATCCCGGATCCCGGCCATGTAACAATGAGCTTTTTTAATTAAAAACTTATGTACATAATCCGACAAACTACACTTAGAGGTTTTACCAACTAAATATACCTCAATAGAACTAGCCACTCGTTAGGTATAGCCTCACAAAAACCATCGGCTAAATGAAGGAGACTTGGTCTTCCGCTGGGTACCCTGGTACCCGAGAAAAAGGAATTCCTTATTTACATTTTACCTGAACTCTAATATTTCACAATTATCATACATGTGTTTGTATGTTCTTCTTTCACATCAAAATATAGCAAGCAACAGATCGAGGGCCGGAGAGTGACATACTACTTTTTATCCCGGAAAATCTCTTTCCCCCGGAATAGTTTTTTTTTTCACAAACAACGTCTACCCGGGTAGATAATTCAAAACTAATTCTTGCGTAATTAATTTATTTATTGTTATTATATAGTTTTAAATAATTCGTTTAATCGTATTTAGAGGTTTAGCTTCGTAGTTTCGAGGGCACGTAGTCAGCACTTCTTCTGAAAATAATAGATACCTACTTATTGAAGTGACAGCTAGGTTTACAGTCATCGTTTAATATGACGAACTTGCTAAATGTGGACATTGCTCCTAATTTAGTGTATATAGACCGTAAACCATCACCATGTTTGCTTTTATGAGTTTTGAGCTAGTAATGGTTGTGACTCTTCGTCCATACTTATGAAAATGAGGTCTGAATAAATTTTTTCTTCTCAAAATACTTGATTCTCCGGTCGTTGAAGGATTTCCGCGGTGTAGCCGAGATACCGCCCGTCGCCGCAGTCTGTCCGATGAGGCGTAGCATAACGGTCCTCCGGTATTGACGGTCTGCTTTCCTACAAAGGATTTTAATAATTTAAAAAAAAAACTTTGCTTGCTGCCTAATAAAGTACCTCGTTTAATTGTGAACACTTGTTAAAAGACCTTTTTTATTTTTGTGTTATAATAGTGAAGTGTAAATAAGTGATTGAAACTTTTCTGGAAAATGAAATAGTTGTTGAAACTGGATCAGGTGTTTTAAAGTGACAGAACCTGTGTCCAGATGAAGCGATCTACATGGGTGGATTTACAAAATGGGGGTCGGCTTGGATGCAACGGGGAAATTTATTGGAGCGAGGGTGCAGATTGTGATTGCTCGTACTGCAATCCTAATTACGTGTGTGTGTGCAGCGATAAGGTAACATTAACTTCCTGGGATATTTGATATCATATGTTCTTATATTAGCCCAGATTTTCTCATTGCTAGAGACACCAAAACTTTGAGACTTGTTAAAAGAGAGTGTAAAGGTGGAAAATGGTTGAGCTGATTTCGATTAGCGCAAAATAATAGTGTTATATATTTTGCGCTCATCTAAATCCGCTCAGCCGTGACATCCACAAAGCGTTTGAGTATTAAAACGGAGTAAGTAATTGAGTGCAGCCAACTATTTCAGAGATAATAGGAATTGAAATTTTAGGTTTGCCCTCTTATCTTTGTTAGTTAGCGTCAAATATTTACAATTTAATATGTGTAGGTACATACTACGTGTCATATCATGTCATAGTCAAGGTTCATTTTCCTACACATTACCTACATAAATTCTTGAATATCCTACACTTAAACAATATCCACTTCAATCTTTATAATTTTAAAAAATACTGAACCTTTTTTTAACCAACTTCGAAAAAAAGAAGGTACTCAATTCGGACCGTATTTTGATTATTTTTTTGTATTCGACAGATAATTCTTGCGGATTGGTTCCATTTTTTTCTTATAAAAATTGGTTCACTGGTTTTTCAGGAATTTAAAAAAACTGACTTATATAGGTAAATTTTTCTAAATATCTCTATGAAATAAATACCGATTTTGACGGCTTATTTTTTTAAGGATATAATAATTTCTTGACATAGTCTCACAGACATATATATAACGAAAATCAGTTCAGTAGTTTTTCAGAAATTCAGTAACATACCTCTGTTTGAAAATTATATACCTATCAGAGAAAGCTATTGACACGAAGTTGTAAATTTTGGTATCGGCATGGGGTGCAGCGCAGGAACCACATGGTTCAAATCCCACAGATCTTTTTTTCATATTTTTTTTATTTGTGTTATTATTTGTCTCTCAGGGCAAGAGAGCAATTACTCAAAAGGGAAAAATAAAACATGTAAAAAAGTGTAAGTACTGATTCCAAAAATTGTGCACCTAAAAGTATGAAATTCGTAGAATTTGAAGACGTTGGGTGCAATATGGACTAAAGAGTTCATCTTTTCTCATCCATGTCGCGATGCACAGTACAATTACCTAATTGCTTTAGGAAAAAAAAAACAATCGACATGACTGTGACTCGCCATCCATAATAGAGGTGACGAATAAGAGTTCATATAGAGTCCTATGTTTGTTACCACCACCCAGACTCCACCACTACTACTAAGGCAAGTGAACTGTGATTGCGAATACCATTTGAAGAAAATTTCAATAATGAGCGGCGGACGACGGCCCCTATTTTTGCCGTACTTTTTTGGGGAAAGCTCTGTTCCATCACGCTCACGTCGGAGTCACCAATATAGAAGCTATACACAACAATCCAACGACTCTGTACAAGGGAATACTCCCTAATGCGTGTTGCTGAAAAGTTGTATATATGCCAATCTATTAAATATTTTCAATAGCGCGATACAGGTTTCAATTTCAACATTGTGAGACAGTAGCGATGCGACATCTATCGACGCGATGTGCAGCTACAACTCAATCACGCCATAGCGGATTTTGGTAAAGCGAAATGGCATGCAAAAGCTAGTTTCAAATAATATATGAAGTACGCAATGCTAAGCAAGTAATTCTAGCCTCATTATGCACGAGGTTGTTTGAGCTTTAAGTACTTTTAACATTTGACCTTTCAATAAATTTACACTCTGTTAGTACATCGCAGTCTTGCATTGCAACTGTAATGTAGAAATCAGACGAAGAGATTTGATGGACGTCTCAAGAATATGCGAGTGACTTTTTAAAATCTTTAAATAGGCACCTGTTTTGCCTAACTAAAAAGTGTGCTTTCACTCCATAACGTACCTGTTTGCTTTTTACTGTTTTGACTTTTGTTGTCCGATTATTTTGTATATGATATCATATGTGATGTTATAATTGTAAAAGTTTGTACGGGATGAGAACTTAGCGGATACGGATTATGAAGATCAATTATATTGTAGAGTGCAATGGGCTAGAGTTTCTATTCTCTCGGAATGTTTAATCCTAATATTATATGCAGAACCTTACAATCGAATTATAATAATTATATAAAATGAAGAATGCTCAGCCCATGAAGCTCAATTTATGCATTTTAACTACTTTAAAAACTAAAAAATACGAAAAATAACAACCTCAAACCTCAAAAAATTTGCTGATCGACCAAAACCTTCGCCATTTTTTTCAACGTTATCTACAGGGTATGGGTAGACGCTAACTTTGCGTTCACTAAAGACGCTAACTGAAGACAAAATGAAATAATTACGCTTCGTTTTCTAGAAGGAGTTTATAATTCAAGCAGTTTGTATACAATAAATAGGTATATAAAATCTTTGGTTGGGCACGTAAAGACGGCGTCCACCCTTCCTGTAAAAATAACAAAAATGTATATTTACGTCTGTTAAAGACGTGACACATAAAAATTGGACACTATTTGCTGTCTCGTCTCTGGCCGCTGGCCACACCGCTAACTACCTAATTTCCCAATATTTAGATATCTGCTAGAATAAACCAAGTCGTAGTTCTTTAACAGCTATAAAAACAAAATGGAAGTAGATGCTTTATGTTCTTTTAAAAAAAGCTTTTTCAAGAGCACACCTCTTATACGCCGTTGACTTGAATGGCGTTCTCATAGCGTTCATATTATGTGTGGAGAGAAACGACTGAAGGAGAGGTTTTTCTTTTAGAAACATCACAGTTGCTTTGTTTCAATATTCATTGACGTGGGACAAGGTTTTTAAAGATGATAGCAAATTTTGAAAAAACCTCTGTCATACAATCTCTTAGAAATTGAAAGGTAACCTAAGAATTCAGTCTTTCTTTCAAAATCAGTGATTTGTAAAAAAAGAACGAATTTTACAGTATATAAGAAAAATTCAAATAATATATTCAAATTATACCTACATGTTTATTATAAAGAACCTCAAAAAATATACCTATTCGAATTTGAACTTTGCATTTACGTCTCAATTCATTAAGAGAGATAGTGAACAAGTTAAAAAACAGTCTTGACTTCACCAAGTTACTTTTATGCTTTCCTATTTCCTCCAGTATCATTTTTATAATTTTATCATCAAATTTTTCTAAGTAGATTTTAATAATATTGTTCTGAAAGACATCGTGGCATTTGTGTCTGTCTTCCGGATACGCAACCCACGCCTTCATCAAAGTTCCTTTCACATCGTAAATGCAAGTAGGTTGACTAGGATATGCCAATCGGGCAATATACGAAATTAACTAATCTTTCGTGGCCGAATGGTATTAAGTAGGTTTCGATCCCTGATCCTGGTCATCACAGTTAGAAGCTCTAGCCACTCGTTAGGTATAGTTTTACAAATAGCATCGACTATAAGAGTGAGACTTGGTCTTCCACTGGGTACCTTGGGATCGTAACACGGTTTCGAGAGCTGTAAGTGTGAAAACTGTGAAAAAAAAACATTTCCTTGCTTGCGGCTTCATCTGCGAAGAAGTAAGTTAATCAATTTTCACAGTTTTCCGGGAGCTTCTTGATTATAGACGTTTTCCCATTGCTATAATAGAGCCCTTGATCTTCATACTAAATCCAAACTTTGTAAGACGTCGCAAACAAACAAAAAATATTGAATTATTAGAAGTCTTATCCAAGAAATTTTCTTGCGTTTCGTTTGGTTCCAATATAAAATGCTCATTCGAAATATCTAATCGGACATCTCTCGGCTAGGAAAGAGAAAGAGAAGTAGAGTAAAGTATGCCTAAGTGGCCTTATGGCTCCTTCACGCGTTTTCTGTTCATGCGGACTCACAGCACCTCACAGCTCATGGCGATTGCAAAATCGTATGTTTATCCAAATATTATATGCAAATACAAAAAAGTGTTTGTTTGTTTGTTTGTTTGCCCTTTACTTTTACGTCAAAACAGAGCAACGGATCGACACTGCTTTTTCCCGTTAATCCTTCGGGGTACATACCTACTTGTCACATTTAAAAAAATTCCACGTACGAAGCTGGGGTAGAAAGCTAGCTAGTCTTACAATACTCGTACCAACCATTGGTACCAACTTACAAATAAATAAGTAGTGTAGAAATGATTATTGTTTCGGTTATAATGACTGTGTTTAGAATTAAGTCCCGTTTGTATACTAGATAATTGTTATGTGATCTTGTTCACATACTGATAGAGGAATTTCTCTAACTGTAACAAACATAATAATAATTATAATACCTACTTGTCTTTTTGTAGAATAAATATGAAGACAAAGAAAAATATATATTATTAACAATATATTAAAACAAGCTTCTGTCCGCGGTTTCACCCGCGTAGAAATAGATACAAAAATAAATAATCCCGTGGCTGTAATTTGCCTCTCCCCCGCCCGCTTTCGCGGTATAGAAAGATATGTCACTCTCTCTGACCCCTAAACTACCACTATGCAAAAAATCATGTCGTTCCCGTGAAAAAGAATCTATCCCACGGGAATCATACATTATTCCGGGATAAAAAGCAGCCTATGTGCTATTCCAGACTATAATCTATCTCTGTGCCAAATTTCATCCAGATCCGTTCAGCCGTTCTGGCGTGAATGAGTAACAAACATACATCCATACAAACTTTCGCGTTTATAATATTACTAGCGGACCCGGCAGACGTTGTCCTGCCCAAACGTTGACTTGCCCGCACTATCCCTACCCCTACCCCTACCCCTACCCCTACCCCTACCCCTACCCCTACCCCTACTCCTACCCCTACCCCTACCCCTACCCCTACCCCTACCCTACCTATAAAAAAAATAGGGGTGGACCACCCTTAACATTTAGGGGGATGAAAAATAGATGTTGTCCGATTCTCAACCCTAACGGATATGCACACTAAAATTCACGAAAATCGGTCGAGCCGTATATAAGATTTTAATATTGTCCACACGCGAAGCCGGGGTGGATAGCTAGTATAAACATATTAGAAATAGCCGTTTCCCACGACTTCTAATTTCAAAATGTTGGCAAACATATACACTTCATACATAGCTTTTGTCATGTTCACCTCTGCCCACCCCGTTCCCGTCGTCATGCCGTGATAATAAAAAGTATCCTATGTTACTTCTAATACCTCCAAGAATATATGTGCAAAGTTTCATGATGATCGGTTAAGTAGTTTTTGCGTGAAAGCGTAACAAACAAACTTACATTCGCATTTATATTAATAGGGATTCGGATAACAGACGGACATATGTATTTTGTTTCCTTGTACATGTTTTTGAAAATGCGGACTTATTCAATTCACTCTTGACATTCAATACAATTATCTAGCAATTACTTCTTGTTCTCTCTTTTAGCGATATGTCCCTTATTAAAAGTACATCTATGTTCACATAACAGTGAAGTTTCAATATGACCTCTTTCTCACGTATTGTATACTATTATTGTTTATAGAAATAATCGTCTCACAAAGAAAGTATAGATTTCTATCGTTGAACTGTTCAAGTTCACGTGACATCGCAAATCTATCTGCTATTTTATTCAATTAATCTCCCGGAAAAGCTTCGCCCATGAAAAGTTTTAGAATGTGACATAAAATTTATACCAAAGGATTTCCAGGATAAAAAAGCCCTCTAGCTATTCCTGTGCAAAAAATCGCGTCGGTGCGTTGCTCTGTTGTGGCGTGAAAAAGGTCAAATTAACAAACAAAGTTATTAAATTATCATAGTTATACATACAATTTCATAAAGTTAATTTATATTGGATAGTATTTTTCTTAGCAAAATACAATCTATCTATCATCACGCCTTTTATCCTAAAAGGGGTAGGACAGAGACAATCGAATGCCATTTGTTGCGATCCTAACATACCTCCTTCGCTTCTTTTATATTCATCATACCTTTCATACATGCTCGGCGATGTTAATAATTTTTTATATGTTCAATAAAAGTACACATAGGTCGTACTCTGCCAGCATTTCCTGTCACTTCCACATATATGTTCAAGCAAATAATATAAATATAAAATAATAAAATATCAAAAAAATACAATCATAAATAACAATTTCAAAAGAGGCATTGATAACCATACTTATAGAAAAATAATTACATATATAAAGTGAGAGTTGTTTTCTTAAAGATGTACTTAAGAATATAACCCACTTACTTTCATTAAGCCAGTGTTTCCAATATAACGAAAATACGGTTTCTTTTAAATTTAGATTAAAACCGGCAACACGTGGCTTTATGGTTCCGGTTGTTGTGAACACCCGAAACGGTATGGGCTCGTCGTTTACCGATTTCTAATGGACACATTACCATATCTTCGACGGCCTTTCACGATATCCGATCATATTGGTTAACTCACGCTACAAACCGTACGATAATCTATATTTCATATCGTCAAACTTTTCTCCAGAAATTGTAGCCCAAAATATTCAGTATTGTCACTTTTTTATATTGTTTTCAGAATAATCCTTAGGACGCTGATTTACATACTTATAAGTTAATCATTGGCACCTATCTTTGCTTATTTTGCTTCTTTTTTGAGTCGAAGGAGATTTTTGGAGCCTCAGTTCAATGCCCTAACTACTTATTGCATTGTCAACATGTCAATGAAAACCTTTTTTGAGTCGAATGAGATTTTTGGAGCCTCAGTGCAATGCCCTAACTAATTATTGCATTGTCAACATGTCAATGAAAACCTTTTTAAGTCAAATGAGATTTTTGGAGCCTCAGTGCAATGCCCTAACTACTTATTGCATTGTCAACATGTCAATGAAAACCTTTTTTGAGTCGAATGAGATTTTTGGAGCCTCAGTGCAATGCCCTAACTAATTATTGCATTGTCAACATGTCAATGAAGACCTGTCTTTTTAACTTGCAAAACAAATATCTGAAATAAAAATTACATTACATTAATCAAATACTGTGTAATTTTTATAAATAACGTAAAATTGTAATTTTCCTTAAATACAGGGTAAAATATAGCTTTAAAATACAGTTCAGTTCAATCATTGACTTAATCCAAATATGTAGGTTTCATTCAAAATTATATATTTTAATTTGTGTGTGTTTTAAATGTGAAACAATCGTGTTGCCTGTGAAGTGAATTTTGAGTGCCTAATAATATCTACTTATTTATTTCTTGTATAAATTGTGAACCAAATCGTCGCAGTGTTCGATGACGTATCAAAAATTTTAAAATATCTTCTAATTTCCAAAACAAATATGTATTCATAACATACACAACAGATATTTAGCGGCGACCAGGCGCGAACTACTTGGTATTATGCTTAACAAACAATTCACTCATTAACACCTTTGCAGATGATAACGTCATATTTCTTCCTTGTGTTTAATTGCTTTAATTATTTCAATATGTAGTTATACTATCTGACATTGACCCATTTTTTTACTTTTTTTTTATAGAGAAGACGGCATGTGACCTTGTCACATCCAGGTGGTTTGTCCATGAATGCGCGCGACTGGCAGAACATAATACAGTCCGCCAGTCGCGCCCACTATGCCATAAATTCAACAAATTATCTTTGTATTTTAGAAAAAATATTAGGGAATTCTTATGTCATAATTTAGCTATGTTCTATTTACATATGCGTTCAATAGATTTTTTTATTATTGTTTAGCATAAATGATCCTTAATTTTACATTTGAAAATTACATAGAATTATTTTAACCGTACTTTATGGATAAATTGTAGCATGGCTGTTTTGGTTACAAAATTGCTACAGATTCAAATAATTTTTTTTTATATTTGATTTCAAAATTAGTGCCAAAATCTAAGTGGGATATATTATTTACACGATACTGAAGCTTTGTCCAGAAGAAGCTCTGAAACGACTGAAAGATCATCATTGGTATTAGACATTTTTTTCTTTTCAAATAAATTGTGCGTATTATAAAAAAAGCAGTCATATAAAAATGTCCACAGCTGAACTAAATTTATAAAAGGGAACTATGTCATTCGGAATTTAAAAAAAATTGCGTTTGATCTTTCATCCTCCATTCTTTCAAAGTGTCCAAACCAACGTAAACAACTTTTCTTCATTTTAGTCACAACATCATCTTTCCCTCCAAAAGTTCCAGAAATTAGCGCTTTCAAACAAACAAACAAACAAACAAACAAACTCTTCAGCTTTATTATTAGTATAGATATAAAAAAGTATTGATCGAAGGCAATATTAAAAGTACACACAATCGCTGAGCATGTATGAAAGGTATGATAATTATAAAAGAAGCGAAAGACAGGATCGCAGCAAATGGCATTCACATGTCTCTGCCTACCCCTATTAGGATAAAAGATGGTTGATATTTTTGTAATAAATTTAAGCTCAAAGCCCTCCCTTGCGGTTCTGAGCCTCATCTTTGCAGTATAACTTCTTATGTGGTTGAACTTGTTTCTTTGATACTCTCTTCATGTTTGCGGCTTGTGGCCGTTCATCAGTTTCATAGCTTTCCATTAATAAAATACTTTTTACTATATTATCTAACTAGCATTTGCTTGCGGCTTCACCCGCGTTCCAATAGTATCTATAAGAATGTCTCTCGCTGGCCTCGTGATGTATAACGGTCGTGTTTTTTAGTTTATCTTCATACCAAATTTCATGCAAATAACCACTTTTGATGAAGAAAAAAACCGCCTTCAAAACCAAAATGTGCTTTCCGAATGCAAATGTCACTATAAAAAATACCCAAATCGCTTCAATTGTGCCTATATAAAAGTTCTTGATTTCTCCAGGATCCCATCATCAGATCCTGAGCTGATCACCATGGAACCACCTGGAAAGTATGCCCTTTCAAACAAAAAAAAATCCAAATCGGTCCAGGCGTCTTCAAGTAATCGAGGAACATACATAAAAAAAACATAAAAGATTCCGACGAATTGTAAACCTCCATTTTTGAAGTTCGGTTAATGATTTTTTTTATAATTTATACCAACTCCATTGTTTTTAGTTAACTTTCGACCTCTATTTATCTACTAAAAATATTCGAATAAAAGTTCCTCTTTTTAAACCTCTCTACCGATTGCATTATTAATATAATAATTATAAAATAATTAATAATAAAAATTAATAAACAAATGGACTATTGCTGAGATAAAACTTAATTAAAATTGGGCTATTGTTTTGGGGTGTTAAGTAAATTAGAGAATAGGAGAAAATCATCAATAAGAAAATTTAAACATTTTTTTTGCTCTAAAATTTTCAAATTTTCGTCCGTTTTCTTTACATTATGGGTTACTGCTCGTCTCCCAAGAGACGTAGCGTGATGATTTATATACATAAACATATTCCTTGCGAATCAGTTTATCAGTGAAAACCGTATTAAAATCGGTTCAGTACTTTTTGAGTCTATAAGGCTCAAACAGACAGACATACAGACTTGAATTTATATATATATATAGATAACTAACGACCCCGCCCCCAGCTTCGCCCGGTTACAATATGGTTGTGCAACAATTTGAATACCTACACGTTTATAACTACTAATATATTAAAGATTAGATGCTACCACGGACTCTTTTATAGATAATTTTAGATTAATTCTACACAATTATTTCCTACATCATTTTGTTACAGAGCATACGCTATGAAAACTCATGAAAAATTCTAAATTCGATTTCAATAAACATTTTTGTGACCAGCATTTTAAATTCAAAAGTTTTTATTGTGTGACAGAACTTATGACCAGACTATGTATATAGTTATGATGATGGAGATGATGATGATGATGATGATGATTTTATTGGATAATTATTAAAGGTATATCCGTCCGGTAAAAATTAATTGCATAGAATTTTCTCGTAAGGTTGAACGTCCGTCAGTGAAAGTGATTTATGTGCCTCATACTGCTTAGTATATACCTTATTATATTTATATGCGTGATAATTACCGCTAATAGGCATTTCATTGAATATCTAGGTTCATAAGGTGAAGGCCATTGGTGATATTTTTCCCATCTCTTTCGTGGTCCCTTTGTTTGTCCCAGTGGGACTATGGAAAACTTCATTTACATTTATTTTCATTTTCCATAGTTAGAAAGATAATTGACTAATATACAAAAATGGATGTCTGGTCTGTGCCTTATAGACTTAAAAAGTTTTCAGTAATAGATTAACAGCTATCTAGCGGAAGACAAAGTCCAAGACAATTCTCAATTTATGTGGCAAGCTACGTAAATTTTTTTTAAACAAATCCAATGCCATTTGTTACAATGACATACCTCTTTCGGTTCTTTTATATTCATACTTTTCATACATACTCAGCGATTGTGAGTACTTTTAATATTGCCATCGATCAATATCTTTTTTATATGTTCAATAAAAGTACACACATTGTGACTGCTGAACAGATTTCAATGAAGTTATGCAGAGTTAAATACTAAGTATTTGATTAAACTTTTAATTTCACTGCGGGAAACAGGTCGATGGAAATGGCGTGAAATTTACAGCCATATTAGATATTCGATTTATTTAATATAGAACAGTTATAAAGCTTGAGTTTACTTGAAGAGAATCGATTTACTAGTTCTTAACACAATAGGTAACGGTGACATACAAGTATTAGCTGTTAACAGTACGGTTTATGTCTAAAGTACTAACTTCTTGATGCTGCTATTACAGCTGCCTTCAACACTCGCTTAGATAAACATTTTCAGTGATTTTTGTACGCAAACATATACATTTCTGAGAACCCATTCCTCAAGATTTACTGCAAGATACATAGCATCTATATAAATAAAAAATTAATACTTGAGAATGTAATAGACTGAATAAGGTTTCTAGGGAAACAAAAATTGGAAACGTTGCCCATAAAATTGGAAAATTCGGTAAAAACTCAATGTGCTTTTTTCTATAGGGTTTTTGTATGAACTCCATATAGGGAACCATAATGGGAATGAAAGATAATGTGGGCTCCACGGGTGAAGCCAGGGGCGAAACTAAATATAATATAACACGTACAGTGGCATAGACGATTTACCAATGACCTACGAAGTAAAAAAATATTTTTACAAGTAAACATTTTTATTTCTTCAAGAAAATTATTCAAAGATAATCGTCAGTTTATTTATACTTACAATGAATTAATTTATGAATACAATTAATAAAGGTAGATACCTAGAATTTTCTCAAACCTAACTAGGAAAATAAATTGTATGTGATATTGATAATTGTAATAATTTAATTCATTGTAGTTATTTTATCTATTAATTAATTTATTATTATTATCAATAAATAAATAAAAAAATATTATAAATGCGGAAGTGTCTTGATTGTTTCACGACAACACCAGAACAACGCGGGTCGTCATGTTTTTAGAGATGTTAGAGGGCCGAAGAGTCATAAAGGAACAACAAGAAAAGGACGACTAAGACGAAATTTCATTGATCAAATACCTGATGTCCTTAAAAAAGTCAAATATGTATGAAACGATGTATGGATGTGGATGAAGCAAGAGAAGTAGATCGAGAAAAGTGGTGCTCCATACTCTCTGCCTACCCCTTTGGGAAACAGGCGTGAAGGTATAACTTAAAACTGTGGGTTGTTTTTGTTTCTTATTTAAAAAAAAGCTAATTCGAAATATCTATTGTTGTCTATTGGTTTTCCTGAATACAGGCACATTATTTACATCAAAAGTTCTAATTACATATTTTTTCATTCTTCCTTCACATATTATATATGTTATATTATTAAACTTGTGTTCTCGTTATCTCGTTTGAAGCACAGTTTGGCTATAGGTATATATGTAGTTTCTATTGCATTGACTATATTTTTTCTATGAACAGGAAACTGAAACCTGTTTGTCTCCTCGTCGTGTAGTGAAATCAATATAGCTCGAGCGACGGGACGTTAAATGACGTTTCAAAAGCACCTCTATGTAGTGAAATTCAAAAGCATTTAAATAGAAAATGAAATTACTCATTGAAAGTAAAATACTTCATACTTATTTGATGCCACTTGAGTTCCTTGTAATAGGTATCCAACTTTTTTCGTTGGTGAAGAATTACCTACATATATATGTGTTTGAAATCACTTTCTTTCAGACTCTCCATATCAAATTTCATCAAAATCAGTTCAGTGGTTTATCCGTGGAAGCGTAACAGACAGACAGACAGAGTTACTGTCGCATCTTTAATATTAGTACGAAGTATGGTTATACATTCATGAAAAACAGTTTAGATATTGTATACATTTTTCATAATTTTAACCGACTTCAAAAAAGGAGGGGGAGGTTCGGAATCTTTTATTTTATTTTTTTATGTATGTTCCCCGATTACTTGAAGACGAATTATTTTTTTGTTTGAAAACTTTCTAGGTGGTCCCATGGTCATCAGGTCAGGATCTGATGATGGAATCCTGGAGACATCGAGAACTCTTCGAATTTTATAGGCACGCTTGAATTTGGAGTTTTTTTTAATAGTGACTTGTGCATTTGCTTTCGGAAAGCACACTTTTCAGTGCATAATTTTTGAAGTCGACACGCTTTTTTTAAAAGGCAATTATAGTTACCTACCTAGCAAGAAAAATACGCTCTTAAATCAAGATTCTGCCATAACATAGTTTGTTTTCCATTACTTTTCTGTTTATGTACACATTGTCAAACAGGCAGTGATTTATTTATATTTAGTGTACCTAAATCTTTTTGAATTAACTTTCAATTTGTGTAATTAATTATATATTAAACAGGTAAACACACATAATCACGTACAAAGAGAAAGTGTACCATAACACAGCACGACATTTGGGGTCACAGTTCAGCACATACCACGACACGACATAGTTAATGATATCGTATCGACTATCATGACGCAACTGTCGTCTAAACATACCTACTTCCGGAGAATCTGAATTGTTAATTTCAATAATTCATTATATGTTACAAATAAATTACAATAGTAGGTTAGGCCTGATACGCTTGAATGCGATACATATAGCATTCCGTCAATAGCGTAATGAAGCGGGAAGGGAATTATTCGAACCAAAAATGGCTAATCATCGGTGTCTCCATATCCTCTGAAAACTTTAACTTGCATGATAAAATCTATACTAATATTATAGAGAGGTTTTGTTTGTAAGTATATTAGTGATTTGCCGGATCGTTAAAAATGTATATCCGCGGATACGGATCTGAAAACGGATATTTGGTCTCAAGATCCGCGAATACGGATACGGATACGGATCTTAACTTTCTCAGAGTACGCGGCGGTAAATATTGCACATCGACCTTGGGAAAGAGATAATCTTTTATGGATAAAAGTTATTGACCTCTTTAAGAGTTAACTCTCATAACAGATACGATTTTAAGAAATAAAAAATAATCCGAATGGAATTTAACAGTTCTTCATTGTTACCTAATCACCTATAGGTATATATAAAATTTCATCTATGAATTGAAAATGATCCGCCAAAAACTAACGGATACGGATACGGATCTTTCTTCTCCCTCGGATATCCGCGGATACGGATACGGATATCCGGCACATCACTAGTATGGATGTAGGGGGTTATTCTCTGAAACTACTTATCCGATTCTGAAAATTCTTACACTAATAGGAAGCTACATTGTCCCTGACTGTATTTTATTTTGTTCGAAAATATTCACGGGCGAATCCGGGGGCGGAAAGCTACTTAGGTATATCTGTGTGTTGTCCTAAACTTTTCAGTAATGCCCTATTTCTACGATATGGATAAAAAATATGTTTTATTTAATATCTAAGACATCTTTCCTAATTCTCATTTAATTAGACTTGCATAAATACATGTCATGGTCATAAAAATTAATGATTTGGCGATTTATTTTTTCTTCTTCAAGTTCAATTCTTTGTATCGGATCAGAATCCGCAAGCTCGCAATATAATCGATTGCAGAAAGTTTTCTACTCTGACACAATTCCTTGTGGCCGTAGTTTTGGTGAAACCGGTTGTTAGAGATCTTGTATGATCGTAATCAAGAAGTTCTTGCCAGTGCTTTTTAATTTACCGATAATTTTAAAAATAAACCTAGATACCTGTCAGGACCTGGAGCATACAGTCTGTTCAAAGACATAAGTAAACGACTAATGGTCAAAGAAGCATTACCATCCAACGAGGCAATGCAGGCAGTCTGTTGGAACATAAGGGTGGGGGGGGGTCTAACGGGCCTCGCAAATACCATCGACTAAACGAGGGAGACATGGTCTTCAGCGGGATACCCTGGAACTGTATGGCTAAATTCGTTTGCTATTCTGGACAAACATCCAGACAGACTGAGAAATAATTTAAAAACATAATCCCACTTAATTTTGGTATTATTATATAAAAAGCAGACGGCCACGGACTCGAGCAATAAGTAGAAGAATTAGCTGCAGTTTTCCAAATAGTTATTACATCACGTCATTATTCATAAAGTCGTCATAAAATACAAAAAACTTAATGACTAATTTTTATATTTACACCGGACGGAAGAAAGAACGCCCTACTTAACCAACTTTACCAAAATATCAGAGGATTATATGATGATTATAAATCTCACTGGTCATTATAAAACTAAATTTTTCTGGGATAAACTTTTCCCAATTTCTCTGTAAATAATCCACCTGTGTCACTGTAATTAAGCATATAGCTACTTATAGCCGTTATTTTTTCAATGGGTTTTATTGAATAGGAATTATGGGTGGTTAAACTTTGCCCCCGTTTTCTCTGTCATAATCTATCACAAAGCTCTTAATTTTTTTTAAAGAGCTGTTTTACCATTACCCTTCCATTAAACGTCTTGTGTTTTTTTTGTAGCTTATTGAAAATTCAAAATAATAATTATTTTATTATTTTTGACCAATTAAAAAATCATAAAATATATATTTTTAAGTTTTATGTTTATTCAATGTAATGGAAACTGCAAACAAAAATCAAAACATGAAATTTAAAAATAAAAAACATGTTATTAAAAGTTCAACAAACGTGCAAGACAATGCAGGACCTAATTGGAGCATAGTTTTGGAGGAGATGAATCTAAAGTTTCACACGGTAAGAAAATATTTTGACTAAATTACTTAGACCAGATACAAAAAGTTTTTTTCGCTTGCCACATCTTGTGAAGTGTTGTAGGACAGCTAGATCTTTGACTTTTTCAATAGAACCACTTTTATTTAGACGAAAATTTTGTGAAATATGAACTCTACGACTACAATAAATTATTAATAGTGTACCTTTTAACCCTTAGTTAGGATCTTTCGGTTTTCGATTAGAATTTCCTGTAAACTACAAGAAAAGCCCTATATTCCTTATTTCTTTCAAAATTTTAGACTTGGTAGTTTAGGAGTTATATGCATTTTAAAATTATAAAAAAGTTTTTTTTTTAAGTTTTAATTTTTCCCCCAAAATTAACCTCTAAAATCGAAATCCTATTATTTACACTATACGTCCGTGATTGGGTCATGATACTCTATATATATTTCAACATTTTCGTCCAGTAGATTCGGAGTAAATAATAAAAAAAAACTTGATAATAAATTAATAAGAAGGTTCAAAAAGGTTCAAAACAATCAACCCAGCTGAACCAGTTTATAGAAATTTCTCTATCTATTCGTGAATTATGGCTAGTTTACATGACATAGGAACAGGTCGATAAAGTGACGGAACAACCATATGAGCTCGCTTCAGACCACATTCCGAAGTTAAAAGTTGTTTACCTCACAAAATCAAAGGTGGAATGCAAAATTTCATTTCCTACAAGCTGATCTTGCGTACCTTCACGCATAAACTACTTGTTTTTACATTTATTTTAACTCGAAAAATGTAAATAATAACAGTGAAAATAGCATTTTAAACCGTTCATGGTTGTCATATGACAGACAGACGAAAGCAACGGACGAAGATGGAATTATTTTTATGATTATAAAGAGGTAAATGTAGGGGATAATCTCTGAAACTTCTGATCCGATTCTGAAAAGGAAGCTACATTATCCCCGACTGCTATAGGCTATATTTTATTTAGTTCAAAAATATCAACGGGCGGAAAGCTAGTACTTACATAATAATTGCATTTAAAAAAAAGTGTACCGACTTCAAAAATTATGTACAAAGTGTGCTTTCCGAAAGCAAATGCACAAATCACTATAAAAACAACCCAAATCGCTTCAAGTGTGCCTATAAAATTTGAAGAGTTCTCGATTGGTCCAGGATCCCATCATCAGATCCCTTAAATACTCAAATTCAGATCCTGACCTGATGACCATTGAACCACCTGGGAAGTATACCCTTTCAAACAAAGTAAAATTTTCCAAACGGTCCAGGCGTCTTCAAGTAATCGGGGAACATACTTAAAAAAATCATAAAAAATTCCGACGAATTGAGAACCTCCTCCTCCTCTTTTTGAAGTCGGTTAAAAATAAGTCGATAGCATAATTAGAAGAACGTTTGACTTAAAATCGGATGGACCCGGGTTCTATCCTTTCACTTCTCGTGCTTCGGAGGACACGTAGAGTCTTCTTCTAAAAATAACTGTTACCGACTTATGTCTGTTAACATTAGGTTCATTAAGTGCAGCAACAGGCAAAAATAACATTGTGCAAATTCACTTTGTTTGTGTATTTCACCATTTGTTTATCATCAGAATGAATCATGCATATAACGAACGACCAATAAAAGAGTGGTATATTATCACCCTGCTTCAAGTACTAATTTATTAACTTTATGAGAACAACAATGGCATCATTTTATTCTCGCGTTATCAACTGAATACGTGTGTACAAATATTAATGAAGTAGACATAATAATAATAAATAATCTCTATATATTATTTCTCAAATATATTTTTTCGTCGGTATCCAATATCTGTATCAAGGTTAATGTTTGATACGCCATTTTAAAGATTATTTTCCCTCTATAAATGACAAAAAATAAACAAACAAATCAAAATTAAATTAGACTAGACTAATTTATTTATTTTGTAAAAGATACCATCTGTTAGAGATCAGCTTAACTAACGGTGCGAAGTATTCGCACGGGTCATCTAAATTGTCTTCCGTCCCTTTTCACGCAATCACTCCCACAGATTGCAGGAAAGCGAGAGGAAAAATATTACATATCAAAAAAAATGTTATAGGTGAAATAAAAATAATTCATAAATAAATTAAGAGTTCCGAGGAAACCAAAATGCAAGGATCCTTCAGAAATTAAATTCCTGCACACATTTTTAAGGCACACTCTTTGCTATGATGTTGTCCACTTTTTGCCAGTTGCCTATAATTAAGGAATGTTTATAGTAGGTACAGGTACCGGGACGGTTCTTGAGCGCTCGACGAAAAAGTGGGGGAATGTTTGCGCATATGTAATTCGAGTTCAAAATAACTTGTATATTTATTATAATTGATTTATTGGTGTTTGTTTTTACGATTGCTTTTTACTGCTGGTAAAATTAAAATTAATACCTCATACCGTCAAGCAGACCCAAAAATTGTGTTCTGCGCATCTAACGGCCACCGCTCAAGAACCGTCCCGGTACCTATACCTACATTATATTATTAGCAGTAATCCTGCGCTCACGTATCTGTCAGGGTAACGGAATCGACAACGGGTAATGTCTGTAGGCTGCGGTTGTGTTGTGTAACCTCACAGTTAGATCCACTTATCTTCTAACTTAATAGATATAATCATTAAAATTGTAATTTACAATAGAACCTACACTACTTAAATACATACTACAAAGAATAACACAAGATTTATTTCAATTTCTTTAGTTATATTGAACACTTGCATTCACTTCAACTCTTTAATTCCTACATAAATGTATAATAAGAGTTAATTATTATTAATAGGTATGATATGATAGTAAACAGGAGGTCGAGGTCGATTCGGGATATAAATCATTCAGGATGGAAGTTGCGTGAGTCATATTTAAAGCCCTGTTCACATACAAACTGTTTTTAATCTCTATATTTCTTAATTTTGATCTAATTCAAACCTTAGAATAATACAAATGAGTCGCTTTCGATTTTATTTGTTTATTTTTATAAATCTTGAATTCTAACTGCCTTACCACAAAACCGTGTTTTTAGCTAATTTTTTTTTTCTAGATTTAATTTCTCTGAGATTGGTCGATTGATTCTTTAATCCAGATACAAAAGAGTTAAATTTGAAAAATATTAACGTAATCAAAATCGATATACATTTCATGGAGATTTTACGAAAAATACATGAATAAATTAATTCTCTATATTTCTGAAAAACAACCAATTTTCGCGAAAATATAATGAGACCAATCCGGAAGAATTATCTATCGATTAAAAAAGATATCATCAAAATTGGTTCATAAGTGGCGGAGTAATCAATACATACATCAAAAAATATATGCCGAACTGCCGAATTGAGAACCTCCTCCATTTTTTGAAGTCCGTTAAAATTGGCTACAATTATTGCCTTAATTATTCAGTGACTATGCACTTGTGCTTAAACAATTCGAATGAGTAATTTATATGTGAACATAGTTATTCACTGCCACCCGCCTATTTGCGTTATGGGCAATCAGTTCAAGAGCGCGCATTGCCAAGTGGATAATAATTTTACTGTCTGCAACAACTTTACAAACTTCACACGTTTTCAACATCAACAGACTTTATCCCAACCATTGTGCACCCACAACATTACTCTATTATTTCAATTCAGATCTTCTATGTAGAAATGGGTTTTTTAATTAAAAACTTATGTATATAATCCGACAAACCACACTTAGAGGAGAGGCTTTTCCATCTAATCTAAATATACCTCAACAGAACTGACCACTCGTTAGGTATTGCCCTCAGATCAAGGAGTATAGCCTCACAAATACCATAGGCTAGATGAGGGAGACTTGGTATTCCGCTGTGTACCCTGGAACCGTAACACGTTTTCGGGAGCTGTAAGGACAACGAAGAAAGAAAAATAAAAACCGGTCAAGTGCACGAAGAGTTCCGTGTACCATTATCTATAAAAACGGCAAAAAAAATCACGTTTGTTGTATGGGATCCCCCTTAAATATTTATTTTATTCTATTTTTTAGTATTTGTTGTTATAGCGGCAACAGAAATACATCATCTGTGAAAATTTTAACTGTCTATAACTATGTTCATGAGATAAAGCCTGGTGACAGACGGACAGACAGACAGACGGACGGGCAGCGGAGTCTTAATAATAGGGTTTCCGTTTTTACCCTTTGGGTACGGAACCCTAAAAAACGAGCGAGCCTTACAATAGTCGCATATGATGTGTTACATCTGACATCTCACCTTGGTACACGCACACACTGTTGACTGACAGTACCAACCTCTCGGAAAATGGGCAGAGTACCATCTGACGGCCAATTCTACCACCGCGCGCGCTCATTGTTCAAATCAAATAGCACTTCATGTTACACACTTCCGTCCTTTTTCACGAAATCACTCCCACATAATATCGCAGGAAAGCGATAGGAAAGATGACTTGTACTACTGAATTTTTAAATCCCAACAAACATGGAATAAGTTTTTAAAATATAAATTCAAATAGTGTTGCAATTGTTTTTTGGTCTCTATACATAGAAATTTGTGACCATTTTGGCTCTAAAGTAGACAACGCACTGGCCCGGTATCTCACAGAAATTTTTCTGTCCGGCCGCCGTATGATCGGAAACACAGGCCACACATTAGCAGTGTAAATCATACGATCTAGATCACATGTAATTCACTCACCCACACAGACACACAAGATTCGATTAAACAAAGGCATGTGGATGCGTGTGTGTGTGTGACAGATCGTTCCGGCTATCGAAATCAACCACAAATACAACGAAATGTTTGAAAACGGATGGTGGAAAACGTACAAGAATTGGACGAGTCTGTGGTAGATTTTGCGGTGGACCGTATATCGGCGCGCCGGCGATTGGATGAATGAGTGGGCACCTTTAGATTAGCATTGAGAATGGATAAATGTTGTTCATATGATAAATAAATAAGAAAATAATGTACCTACTACTCCATAAAAATATCAACGCTCAAATTTTAAAAATAAATAGCTGCTACATATACTAATGTTGTACCTACATGTTCTGAAAATAGTATTGGCTGGAATTACAAGTTGGTATGTATGTGAAGTATGTGTCCTTCTGAAATGCGGTAACAATATATTTTTCAACGTCAACAAATTATGTTACAATTGAATATTATGAAGGTATCTAAAAATATCTAGAAGGGCCATCATCATTGAATTTTAGATTACGTATATTTGTTTACGCCAGCTCTCATTAATCTATCTATATTGTTTTTTTATTTTAAACCAAGGAGGTTGAGTAGGTACTTTTTTACTTTTTATCAACAACAAATAAGTTTCTCAATTTAAGCCTCCTTACAAGGAGAGTCAAGCTAGGTGAGGTTATAAATAAAATATCAAGATGTCTTCGACCCTTCGCCCTCTTGCCGCCGAATCTTGAGCTCAGCAGGTGTAACACACGAACAGCTGGGAAGGTTTAGTATGTACACACACACGCACACATAAAGCGACGCTACATGGCTTGGTTTCCAACGTCTGTTCATAACTGCACGTTCGCCCTTTATTACTGATACAGTTGAAGTGACTTCATTCATACTCTACTTGAGTGAGGTCCTGCTCTTGTTTGTATGAAGGTAATGCTAAATATAATTAAGTAATGGTTGTTTTGACAGTTATAAATGACCAGATTTAATAATAATACCTATGTAGAAAATAATATGTTTCTAAAAGAACAACTGTCGAATATTTTTACATTCAGAGTTTTAGAAGTTAATCCATATTTTGTGCTAATCTATTTTATTCCGTTGTAATTTATTACTCAAAAAAACTTGGGAACTAATATGATAAAGCGGCGATAGTTTGCCTCTTTCCAAAACGGCGACGCGGTATTTAGTTAGTCGAATTCGCAATTACAATTTACAATACGACTTATCAACGTTCAACCATATTACAATCCGTTTTACAGGACTGAGCTATTTTGTAAAGCCGCTAGCCGTTTTGTATTGCGGCGGATTCTACAGTACGGCTAAGACAAATACACTATCTACTAATTATTAGCAAGCAACTTATAATATTTATCTTCATAAATGAAGTTGTTAGTGACAACATAAAAGTATGTAATATGACACTTGACGCAATGATAACGCTATGATATATTTTTATTAACCGACTTCAAAAAAGGAGGAGGTTCTCAATTTGACTGTATTTTTTTTCGTTTGTTACCTCAGAACTTTCGACTGGGTGAACCGATTTTGATGATTCTATTTTTATTTGAAAGCTGGTACTTCCCGCGTGTTTCAGTAGTTAACTCGATGAAATGCCAAGCCGATTTCGATTATTTATATTTGTAATAATACTGGTAATAATTTAAGAGGGATTTTTTTTTTTATTATGGAGGATTGTTTGTAAGTATTATACTAAACTTGGTACCTAAATATATTTAATGATGTTACTATAATTTATAGCATTTTATAAAGTTTTAACTAAAGTAGAGCATCCACGAAGTCAGTGCAGGTGTACAAAAAGTGGAGGCAACAACTTTTTTTACGATCCCAACGTATTCCGACCGACCCGAACCCCGTCTCAGTAGTTCCTTATTCTACTCATGCTTCAATACAAAAGCTAAACATGCTCCCTCGAAAACATACGCTCTTTCGTGTAGTTCCAAAAATAAAGCGATTTTCAAACAGTTTTAAAGTAAGGTTGTGCTGTGATCTATTTTGTTCCATAGTTTTATATTTTATAACAAGTACTTAGGTAATATTTTGTATATGGATAATTATGGAGAAAACTTTTAGTTCTGTGTTGAAAAGTGGATGTCGTCTCTTTAAAGACTGCACTGAACTTCAAACATCTGTAAGTTGTTACATTATTGTTATCTAAACTCACATGAAGTGTGTATTTCCTGAATTATTATTAAATTGTTTTATAAAAATGTTTATATAATTATAAACGACATATCTGTAATATAGTTCCCTTATGTAGGCAATAATATTTATCTTATACATAAAGGATGGGAAGTGGGAGCTGACTAAAACTAAAACATACATATATAGTCTAACTAACGGGGAGATCTCTTGTATGAAGACCCCGACAATAATTCGCCCGTCGTTGATACTTTGCAGTTCGATAAAGTCGAGTATGTAGATTACGAATGTCGAAGAATCCAAAACTTTTTTTTTTCGGAAGAGGGTTATTTTCATCCCTAAAGTTTTAAATTGCCTATATCTCCCGATAGAGAAGTCCTACGGCCAAAAATCCTTCCCAACATATCATTGTCTGTTATTGAAGTACAAGTATGTAAAGAAATCCCGGACTTTTTCCTTTCAGGGGGCCCGCTATATACACAGAAAAAAATTGTATGGCGTTGGTCGATGATACTTTGCACTTCGATAAAGTCGAGTATGTAGATTACGAATGTCGAAGAATCCAAAACTTTTTTTTTTCGGATGCTGGTTATTTTCATCCCTAAAGTTTTCAATTGCCTAAATCTCTTGATGGAGAAGTCCTACGTCCAAAGTTTCTTCCCTACATATCATTGTCTGTTATTGAAGTACAAGCATGTAAAGAAATCCCGAACTTTTTCCTTTCAGGGGCCCCGATATACATAAAGAAAAAGTTTGTATGGAGTTGGACCACATTCTTGTCACAGATGATTTAAATGAGATTTGATAGATCTCAACATAAGTATCATTTTTCATTATGGAGTCAAAAAAAATTATCCAGTAAAAAAAAAGTTACACGTATTTAAAATGGAGTAATTTTTTTTTAAATTGCTAAGGTATAAAATTACAGTAACTGCGGTAGAATCTTTGACAGTACCTATGTATTCTATTACAAACGTTGAATAACATTGTCATAAAACCAAATATTTTTAAAATCCGTCTCAGGGTTCTCGAAATAGACATTTCTATTTTTCACCTTTTCATTGATAATATTTCAAATGGACTAGTTTACTATTTTTAATGTTTGAAAATATAAATTATGGCAAAATAAAACAAATTGTTCCGGAGAAATTGAGATATTTCAGAAAATTACAAAATTTTAAAGATGTGCTTTGATTAAATTAATTTAATTTTCATGTTTTGAATATATTTAATTTAACTTTGAACTTAATTTTGAGCACAATGAAATGTATTGTGTTTTTTTGTGTCAAATCTGATTTAAAACTAGATTTACTAGAAATGTGGTGCAAGCCGCCCTAAATAACTTTCATTTCTAAACTAATCTTTGGTTCAAGAGAAAGAGAAGTGGAAACATGTCATTTTCATAATCCGTCCCAGGGTTCTTAATATTCAGTTCTTGATATTTTCGTTAATATTTCAAATGGACAAGTTTACAATTTTTTATTATTGAAAATATAAATTAGGGCAAAATAAAACAAAGTGTTGAAGAAAAATTAATATATCTCAGAAAACGACGAAGTCTTTAAAAATGTGCTTTGAGTAAATAAATTTAATTTTCAATTGTTTTCAAGATATTTTGAAGATATCCGCAATTTCAATTGCTAACTTTGAACTTAATTTTGCGCGCCATGAAATGTATTGTGTTAATTTGTGTTTTTTTGTGTTACATCTGTCTGATCTAAAATGAGGTGCAAGCATTGGTGCAAGCCGAAAAATATTATTTAGTCAGGCAATGCTGTAGAAAATGACGTTTATTTGTTTTAATATTGATAGGCAATGGCATATTTAACATAATGCCGCACTAATATTGGCCCAATGGATTAAAATACTATGATAAATAGCAAAAAGAAATAAATGAAAAAAATGTGAAATTTGTTTCTTCAAATAACGTCTACTATCAGGAAAAAAATAGCAAATTAAAACTTTACATGGAGAATTTTTATTCCGGACACAGATACAATTATATGTGAAATGTTAGCTAGATTCTTTGGGATTTTTATCAGATTCTAAAGTAAAATTTAAGTGCAAAAATAAAAAAATATATAAATACAAATAATAAGTATACTGACAAAAATTTTGCAAAGTAAGAAATAATTGTATTTCGTTGTAGATTTTGGAGACGGTTGGTGCCAAATTAATTAACTTCAACAACTTCGTGTCAATAACAACCATTGCTAAAGCTTTTCTCTAATATATACAATTTACAGTAAACAGAGGTAAATTACTAAATTTCTGAAAAACTACCCAACTGAGGAGCCACCTCATGATTTTTGTCCTATACGAATCTTGTAGCAGACCGTTCTCAACTGTACAGCCAACACAAAAAAATATTTACCCAAACAGTGAAGGACGCCTGGCCATACCTCAATTACTAATGAATAAAAGGGTATCCTCTCAAATTCTCTAAAATATATAATTTCAGAAGCTATAACTTTAGTTGCTATAAATATTCATTTTCTATAAATTTAGATTCTGTAATTTTAAAAATCTATAAATGTGTTTGATAAAATTTTTTAAATCTATAATATTAATTCCTATAATGCATTGTTTTCTATGATTGCAGTTCCTATAATTTTCAAAATCTATAATTTTAAGTCCTATAATTTTTATAATGCCTATTTTCAATTGCACTAATTGCTACTTTTCTATAATTGCTGTTACTATAATTTTGAAAATATATAAATTCAAGTCTTATAATTTCTATAATCTCTAGTTGCAATTGCACTAAGGGCTACTTTTCTATTTTATTATTATGCAGTTATTATAATTTTCTAAATATATAAATTCATTGTCTAAAAATTTATTAATCTATACTATCAGTTGCTCTAATGGATTATTAAAATAATTGTACTCACTATATTTTAAAAGTATAACTTCATTCTATTTACATTTACAAATACATAAGCATAAAAATTTTTTTCTATAATTAAATCAATTTAAATAAGTACTACTATTAAAATTTACAGTAGTTTTTGTTAATCTTAACCTGTTGCAGTAATTTTCGATTCCTATTCCCCTAATTTGTAAATAAAAATAGGTTAGCTTGGAGCGCAGCGACGAGCGTGGTTCGTATAGTGCTAAAAAGGAGCGCGAGCCGAGCGAGCAAAGCGATCGTGCCGCGTTAGCGGACGGCTAAGTGGCAGAAACTAAAAACTTTTATACTCGCAAATAAATAGGAAAAAAATATAGCAAACTAATCATTAAATTATTTAAGTTTGATAATTTAGATATCTTCAAAATTAAAGAAAACAATTTTAGATAATACGAACATTATAGCAAATTAATTATAATATATATTAAGTTTTTTTATATAATATGATTATGTACAAAAATTAATTTATGTAAATATATATTATAATTAAATAAAATTAATTATTAGATCATTGATATTTTGATAATAGTGATTTTGAAAATTACGGATATCGATTTTCGACAAAAGAAAAATTATAGCAAGTAAATAATTAAAGAATGTAATTTTATATATTTTGATAATAGTGATTTTGAAAGAAATCGATTTTAGGTTTATAAAAAATTATAGCAAATTAATAATTATAGAATTTTGATAGTAGTGATTTTGAAAATTACAGTACTAATCGATTTTAGGTTTAAAAAAAATTATAGCAAATGAATAATTATAGAACGTAATTTTATATCTTATGTACTTATAAATTCTAAAATTATATCAAAACATTGTAGAGAAAATGTAGGAGACCCGAAAATAAGGTAGGTATCATCAAATTTAATAAGTTATTTTATAGTAAATTGTGTATAACATTGTCTTGCTATAATATTTTACACCAGGTATTCCGAGTGTATTACTTGATACTACATAATATATACACATGAGTGTTAACTGAATGGAGTAAAAATAGTCTCAATAATTCCAATGTTCAAAATCTCAGTACTTAACCGAAAATAATATTTTTTGCAAACGATGGGATTTCCACTTATCATGATCTAAACAATACTTAGATTATTTTAGAAAGAAAGTAATTTAGGTCGGCTTGCAATCTAGTTTTAGATCAGATAGATGTAATACAAAAAAAAATACAATACATTTTATGGCGCGCAAAATTAAGTTCAAAGTTAGCAATTGAAATTGCGGATATCTTCAAAATATCTTGAAAACAATTGAAATTAAATTTATTTACTCAAAGCACATTTTTAAAGACTTCGTAATTTTCTGAGTTATATTAATTTTTCTTCAACACTTTGTTTTATTTTGCCCTTATTTATATTATCAATAATAAAAAATTGTAAACTTGTCCATTTGAAATATTAACGAAAATATCAAGAACTGAATATTAAGAACCCTGGGACGGATTATGAAAATGCCACGTTTCCAGTTCTCTTTCTCTTGAAACAAAGATTGGTTTAGAAAGAAAGTTATTTAGGGCGGCTTGCACCACATTTCTAGTAAATCTAGTTTTAAATCAGATTTGACACAAAAAACGCAATACATTTCATTGTGCTCAAAATTAAGTTCAAAGTTAAATTAAATATATTCAAAACATATGAAAATTAAATTAATTTAATCAAAGCACATCTTTAAAATTTTGTAATTTTCTGAAATATCTCAATTTCTCCTGAACAATTTGTTTTATTTTGCCATAATTTATATTTTCAAACATTAAAAATAGTAAACTAGTCCATTTGAAATATTATCAATGAAAAGGTGAAAAATAGAAATGTCTATTTCGAGAACCCTGAGACGGATTTTAAAAATATTTGGTTTTATGACAATGTTATTCAACGTTTGTAATAGAATACATAGGTACTGTCAAAGATTCTACCGCAGTTACTGTAATTTTATACCTTAGCAATTTAAAAAAAAATTACTCCCTTTTAAATACGTGTAACTTTTTTTTTACTTGATGATTTTTTTTGACTCCATAATGAAAAATGATACTTATGTTGAGATCTATCAAATCTCATTTAAATCATCTGTGACAAGTATGTGGTCCAACTCCATACAAACTTTTTCTTTATGTATATCGGGCCCCCTGAAAGGAAAAAGTTCGGGATTTCTTTACATGCTTGTACTTCAATAACAGACAATGATATGTAGGGAAGAAACTTTGGACGTAGGACTTCTCTATCAGGAGATATAGGCAATTGAAAACTTTAGGGATAAAAATAACCAGCTTCCGAAAAAAAAAAGTTTTGGATTCTTCGACATTCGTAATCTACATACTCGACTTTATCGAAGTGCAAAGTATCATCGACCAACGCCATACAATTTTTTTCTGTGTATATAGCGGGCCCCCTGAAAGGAAAAAGTCCGGGATTTCTTTACATACTTGTACTTCAATAACAGACAATGATATGTTGGGAAGGATTTTTGGCCGTAGGACTTCTCTATCGGGAGATATAGGCAATTTAAAACTTTAGGGATGAAAATAACCCTCTTCCGAAAAAAAAAAGTTTTGGATTCTTCGACATTCGTAATCTACATACTCGACTTTATCGAACTGCAAAGTATCAACGACGGGCGAATTATTGTCGGGGTCAACTTCCCCGTTGATCGGGCTAATACAGACTTCTATCTATGTAGGTATATCATTACTCTATCACTTCACTACATATTATAAAACAAAGTCCCCCGCATCTGTCTGTCTATGGATTGATTCACCGAGAAGGTTTACTAGTATTAAACATGGACGTATCATGTTTAGGAGCTGAGATTTAACAGTAAGTATAAGAAAAAACTCCACGGTAGCATATTTATCTAGCTATAGGTGTATTTACGTAGGTATTCAAATTGTTGTAAACCCATATCATAAAGTCATAAAATAAAGTCTCCTATCTGTCTGTCTGTATGACTACGCAATCTCGAGAACAAAAACCAATTTGTAAACGAGCGAAGCCGGGCCTAGTAACCGTGTAAGTAGGTATAACTTGAACGAAATGTGTTTAACCGACTTCCAAAAAAAGAAGGAGAAGGTTCTCAACCGTCTTCAAATTCTACGACGAAATTTTTATTATTTCTTACTTTTCAGTGCAAATTTTTGAAGTCGGTACACTTTTTTTTAAAAGGTTTATTGACAATTCTCTACAATCAAAAGAATATACTTACCTACTTATAATAAAATAATTTACCTACAAAATACTTCTTACCTACTTCCTACAACATTTCTTACACATATGTTACACCCTTACACCTCTAAGCAGAAGCTTTTTTACTGCAACTTCCTGTATCCTCTGCTTTAGGAGGGATCTCAATTCAAATTCCTCAGAGAGAGTTTCTAGTTTTAACACTTCATACCTAACTTTAGGTACTACAAAATTAAAAACTTATCTTGCCTTGGCCAATTAATTTTATAATTTTGTAGAAAGATGCAACGTCATAATATTTGTCAAAATCATGATAACTAAACGACCTGAAAAATAACCTAAAGTTATTTTTCGAAATTTCAATCTAAACTAAAGGATAAAATATGTGACGAAGCGGATTAATATTTTAATTTATAAGGAAATATTATTTATTATCTTACATTTAAATTACAAACAGTTGCTGCATCCATAAATTATTTATTCTGTCTGGGCTTTGCAAAAATATTTAAGAAATCTTGTTATGAATAGGTATGTTTTATATAATATATTATTTTATATACGTAGCTCTACTCATTTAATTTATTACTAGCGATAGACCCTGACTGCGCACGGGTTTATTCAAAGTAAAATATCCCACTGTGATTGCTTAAATGTTATCAAAATTCATTGAAGCGTTTTTCGCTTTAATATTTACTACCCATTATTCTTAGTTCTGACTTATATAACTTACTAACTAAATAAATTATGTAAGTATATACAAAGAAGTTTCATAAATTAAGTCACAATGAAAGCTTTCTTTCATATCTTATTCACCAATGCTTCCCCACATTTCACAAAAGCGACCTAGCGAAATCCTAAAGGTGTAAGACCCTTAATAAAATCTTTTATCCTGTAAATGTAAAGGCCTTTCTTTCATTATTATTACTTTCACAAAGCTCTTTTACATTTCACGTTTGTACAAAAAAATGTTTGAATAAAACTATTTTGTTATTGTTTTAGATGGAGACGTCAGGTGGTTCAGAAAGTTCTGGAGGTGAAGATGCGGAAGCTCGGCGAGCGCGTCGTGGGCACGTGTTAACTGAACTATTGCACACTGAGCGGATATACGTACAAGAGCTGGGCTCCATACTTAAGGTAGATAATATTTTCATTTTAAAATTAGATAAGCTTAGCTTAGTAGTTCTAGGGATGGTGAAAGGTGGATACTGATTGATGAGACAGATCACCAAGGTAATGGATCCAACATAAATGAACGAAGTGCCATGAATGCACGCATAAGAGGAAGCAGAAGTTAAAACTTTAAGAAAAGTTCTAATTTAAATATGCATTAAGTAACATATGAACTGTAACATTTAAAACAAATTGTATAAAAAATTAAAAATTAACTCACGTGAACAGCTCAAATTACAACGAAAACAAAAAATAAATCAATAACCATTCACGGGTAATGAGTTTCATCGAACTACTTTCCGGTGGCCGCGCAATATCTCCATGACCATGTGCATTGGAAAACAATTGGACCATTAATATGGAAGTAGTTCGTGCTCCACATATCGATGCACGTGCAGTAAGCCGGCGTGTGCGGTCGCGGGTGGCAGGTGCCATGGCAATGTAGCGGCTGATATGCTCGTCGGAGCGTGCCGTGATCGTGCGCCGGAACGACAAGCCAAGAGTCTCTCGACTCACACTCTTGGACGCGCTCTTCAACTCGTAGCCTCGTGCACTATGCGTCACGGAAAATACGATCTACGCAAGTCAACCAATAGTGTCGGCACTTCTTATTCCTGGTACTACAGAAAGAACGACAACCCGTCAACTAAGAAAAAGAAACGCCTGAAGCGCACCGCTTCCGACTCCACTCTGTTCAGTGATTATGCAAACCAGATCATGATATTCGACAAGGAGAAAAGAGCGAACAGAAAATGTAAGAAATCTGCGAGCTGTTCAAGCAAAAATCAACGAATCAAATACAGCGTGAAAATGTTCAAGCCAGTGAGGATGGAGCCGTTCGTTGGTAACTTTTATTACGGTGAACCTCTTCCGGGTTTTGAATGTACCGACAAAACAGAAGAAAAAATCACATATCTACCAGATTCTGACGCCGTGTCGCCTTCTGAAGAAACATTTACTACTCTGGATTCTACTACAACAGCGCCGACAGTCGTAGATTTGCCGGAAATGGTGAAAAATCCCTTGTTCGGTTGTTCAGAAGCTGACTTACAGCTGCTAGCAGCCGAATATTTTACCGACACTGCATCAAAAGATTCTCAACTCAACACATCCACTTGTACTGAAATAAAAGAAACTATGTTGAGTAGTCAAGGTACAGATGACGTTTGCAGCAGCATTCTGAAGGACTTCAAGAGGAATATGAAAGAATGGAACAATACCATAGTGGAGCATTATTCTTCATCATCCCACAGCAAGAAGAGTACATCTATATGCCCTATCAATACACCTAGTGACGTTACAAGTCTCCATTCAAGCCAGTCTTGCAGGAAATCTAATAAATGCACTAAGTCCTATACAAATATGAATTATGACTACGCTTATATACGCAAAATATTTGACGATAAAATCCGCGAAAATGCTTCATGCGGACGAAAAAGTCAAACCCTTGATAGAAATCATACTTTCAGCGCCAGTACAGTAACTGGCTTGTCATCTACTCTGCGCAATTTAAAAGAAAAAGCTAAATTTTGGAAGGATAATAATGATAAAGTGTCGCCTTCAGAGTGTGATTGCTTAGAAGCAATATATAAAGATTACGATCGGCGACTCCAAGAATGGTGTGAGACATTAAGTGGATGTTCCTCCTTGACAAATATGGTGAATAATTCTGCAAATTCAAAATTAGCTAATCCTCTATTGCATTAAGGTTCTATTCTATTCCTTTCGTCAATTCTATTTAATAAAGCTCCTTATCAACTAATCACATTTCAGTCAAAAGTTCAAACCAAAACGCACTTTTATTTTAGGGTTATAAGGAAGAAATCGATAAGGCTGAGAATCAAAATCTAATCCCTGCAACACTAGTGGGTCAAGCTGACGTTCTCTTCGGAAATCTTCATGAATTGTTCACCTTCCACCAAGATGTATTCCTGAAAGATCTAGAACGATGTATTTCAGCGACCGAACTTGTAGCCCTCTGCTTCGTCGAAAAGGTTTGTTGATTTTAACTAAATATCTATAGATATGGTCCTGTGATTATTCATATGCCATTAGCTCTATGTTTACTCATATTGGATTGTAAAGCTACTTAGTGTGGGTCGTTGTCTAACTCAATTTGCCACTGCACTGGTTTGTCCAACCAGTTGCCCGACGGATCGTGAATCGTTAGAAAACTTTTAATTCAAAACATTTCATTTTTCGTTAAGTACCAAAATTAAAAATCCGTTTGGAGATCTTCCTTTGCTTAACACGATACACATATTTAATTCTTTTTTTTATTCAGGGGTTTAAGAGATATTTTGAAAAAACTACACTGTGTAACGAGTACCGCTCAAAGCTACTATACTCTCTGCCTTCAAGGGAAACTGGCATTAAAAAGTATTAGTTGTAGTTGTAAAAACAAAACAGGATACAAGGGGACTACTGATGGAGCCATAACACGAAAAAATAGAATAGAATAGATACAAGGGAATTTAATTTACGTGCTTCTCTACCCATCTTTGTTGATGAAAGTGAATAAAATTTAATTTTAAATTAATAAACTCAAAAATAAACAATAATGAATGAAACAAAAGAACCATGAACGAACTATTGAACGAATGAAACGAACGAACGCACGCAGCTCATGTCATTTCTTTTTTTTAATACAGAATACGCATAGACACCTGATACTTTTAGCCGTTATCGGCTTTTTCTAAAAATACAATATTTAAAAATTAATTTAAGAGTGAGTTATATCACCTGATGACAAGACAACGACCTGTTATCACCACCAAATATAAGAAGACCATTCACACTATTATTGTTATGCTTAATTAAAGTAATTATATAGACGCACGAGGCAGATAAAGATGTTTGTATAGTAGTATATAAGTCATATTAATAAATAAAATTAGTTTAGTTGTCATTCACCATTCGTACAGTTTGCTTTTTAAAAACTCTCCTCGCCCGTTCCAACACTTAACTGGCGCAGTCGGTAGGATTGCCCTGAGATTCCTCAAATCCAGAGCATACGTCACGTTATACCTGGCTTCACCTCGCGGGAACATAAAAATCTGATCACGTCGCGGTATCCAAGCTAGGCGGGCTCCACGCGCATCAAACTTTGCTGAAGGAACCCTAAGCGAGACGCAACACCTACAACATCAAGGCACGGGCAGGACGAGAGAAGCAGACGACAACTCACTCAACGACCAGGACAACAAGAAGATGAAGAGCTGGTAAAATCAATTTCTTTTGCTACTCAAAAACTTTATCCTTGTCCTAGTCGCTCACAATTTAAGGAAATCTAAAAATCGATTTCACTTTAAATTCAACCCTTATTTTTATTATTTTATATAACGATGGCTACTAACAATAATGCTAGTACATCTCAACCCCAACCAGAGATTATTATTATGACCGATTATAGTCTAATAAATTCTCTTATTCCAACTTATGATGGAAATACCAAAAACTTAAACTACTATATTCGATCCGTCGAATGCATTATTAAAGCTCACAAACTTGCACCAAACGACGCAATACTTGCTTGTCTGGTGAGAGCAAAACTTTCAGCAAAGGCATTAGAAGCGCTTTCACTAGAGGTAGATATTGAAAGCTGGGCGACCATTAAAAGGGCCCTACAAAATCGATTTAGTGAACACAGAAGCGAGATGCAATTAATTAGGGAAATAGCCCACTGTCCTAGAAATAGAAACGAAACCTATGAGAACTATGGAAAAAGAATCCGCGATCTGTTAGACGCTATATGTGGAATAGCCACACAACCCATTCCATACTATCAAACAATGGCAATCGACACCTTTCTTCATAACTTAGACAACAATATAGGCGTACTAGTGAGATTAAATCAACCTAAAACCTTAGAAGCGGCCATAGCTATTGCGCGACAGGAGGAAATTCAATATAATATACGCAATCAGGTTAATACCCCTAATATCGTAAAAAACATCCCTCCTAGACCACCAATGCCCTACAGAAACCCATCTAACGGTAATTATCAACGCCCTAATTTTAATCCAAACATCCCCAACTGGAAATATCAAAATCAGTCTAATTTCCCCAACAAACCATTTACCGACAAATTTATTAAACAAGAAACAATAACAACTGATAAAAAACAATTCGCTCATCCCAAGCCAATTTATCAGATGGAAACGGACGTAGAACCAAATCCCGAATTCCAAGAAAATGAGGACGAAAACTTCGTAACCGATTTTCCAACTGATTTCACAACCAATAATGAGGATAGTGAAAATTTTATCAATATCACTCCACAACACAACCCCACATAGTAAATTTCGAGTATATAGTCGATAAGTTGCCCTATATCTATATTCATGAATTTAAAGGTAAATTCTTAATAGATACCGGAGCGACACGTTCTTTAATCACTCCCGATATTTTAAATAATCCTAGTTACATTAACAATATCATAACGGAAACATTTAGTATAAAAACTGCACACGGAAACTCAACGCATGACAAAATGGCTTTCATTCCATTACCAGAAATTTTTGGCACTAACAAAAAACATAAATTCCTGATATTCAACTTCGACTCGCGTTATAAAGGACTAATAGGAAACGATATATTAGAATCCTTGAAATGCAAAATCGACCTTAAGCATTATCAATTACAAATCAATGAAAACATCATACCCATAAAATTCCATAATATTTCTATCAATCGTAGTATAAATAACACGGATTTAAATAATCATTATCATTACATCGACGTAGATAAGGAACAAAAGCAAAATATAAAACGAATACAAACAGATCATTTAAATAGTGAAGAACAAAGAGAAATTCAAAAACTTTGCTACCAATTTAGAGACATATTTTATTCCGAAAAATTACCCCTTAGTTTCACTCATGCTGTAAAACACAAACTTAGATTAACCGATTCATCCCCTATTTTCACGAAAAACTATAGGAGACACCCCACACAAAACCAAGAAATTCAGAATCAAATAGACGAATTACTGCATAGAGGAATAATCAGAGAAAGTATATCCCCATGGTCAAGTCCAATACACTTGGTACCAAAAAAAGCTGACAATTCAGGTAAAATGAAATACCGTATGGTGATAGATTATCGCAAATTGAATGATAAAACAATTGAAGATAAATATCCCATTCCAAATATTTCCGATATCCTAGACAAGTTAGGAAGAGCCCAGTACTTTTCTTGCATAGACTTAGCCTCAGGATACCACCAAATTGAAATGCACCCTGACGATATAGAGAAGACAGCCTTCAACACTGATAAGCACTATGAATTTCTGAGAATGCCCTTTGGCCTTAGAAACGCCCCAAGCACATTCCAGCGACTCATGAATAACATACTGAAAGACTTAATACCTAATACATGCCTAGTATATCTAGATGACATCCTAGTATACTCAACGTCCCTGCAAGAACATCTAGTAAAACTAAGACAAACCTTCGAGAGATTACGTGAACATAATTTCAAAATCCAACTCGACAAATCCGAATTCCTTAAGAAACAAGTAAACTACTTAGGACATACTTTATCTGATAAAGGTGTTCAACCCAATTACGAAAAAATCAAAGTTATTAAACAATTTCCAATCCCGACTACTCAAAAAGAGATAAAATCCTTTCTTGGACTAGTTGGATATTATCGTAAATTCATACCCGATTTCGCACACTTAACAAAACCACTCACAAAATGTTTAAAGAAAAACGCTAAGATTATTCACACAAAAGAATTCATAGACTCCTTTGAAAAAAGTAAACAAATATTAACAAATTCCCCAATATTACAATATCCCAATTTTGAACAACCATTTATATTAACTACTGACGCATCAGACGTATCAATAGGCGCAGTACTATCACAAGGACAAGTAGGTTCCGATAGACCCGTAGCTTATGCCTCACGTACCCTATCAGACACCGAAAACCGATATTCCACAATCGAGAAAGAATTACTAGCTATCATATGGGCAGTCAAATATTTTCGACCTTATTTATACGGAAGAAAATTCATCATTTACACCGACCACAAACCTCTCACATGGCTAATGTCATTAAAGGACCCCAACTCTAAGTTAACGCGATGGCGTTTACGTCTAGAGGAATATGACTATAAAATCATCTATAAAAAAGGAAAGTATAACACCAACGCAGACGCCTTATCACGAATCAAAATTAACACTCACGAAATCACACAACCAAGTACCTCAACTTTAACCCCATTATCACCAAACAGCGATATCATAGACATAGACATAAGAACATTACTAGACATGCCTATCACGCCCGAAACTAATACAAATAACGATCCAATCGAAGATGTCATAGAAATCCCATCTTGCGACGACGCGATCGACAAACAATTAAAACAGTTTCATATCCGAAGTACCCCAGGCACTGAATATAGAATAGAAGATAAGTCAAAAAATAATAGAATCATTAAAGACGTTTATATTCCAATAAATAACACCGAGTCCGAGATAACTAAATTTTTACGAGAACATACAGTAGCAGATAGAAAATTCCACTGCTATTTCCATAACGAAAATCTATTTCTAATATTCTCTAAAGTTTATAAGTCTGTATTTAACGAACGCGGACCCAAACTTATTCGATGTTTAACACGAATTACAACCGTTTACGATAACGATGAACAAATTAATATCATAAAAAAATATCATGAAGGTAAAAACCTACATAGAGGTATCCAGGAAACTTACAATAAAATCAAAAAAAACTATTATTGGCCTAACCAATTAATAACTATCCAAAAAATTATCAATCAATGTGAAATATGTATAAAGACAAAATACGAAAGAAACCCTTTAAGACCACCCCTTGTACTTACCGAGACACCGGTTAAACCAATGGAACATTTATTCATGGATCTATATACGACCGATGGAACAACATTCTTAACGATAATAGATAACTTTACAAAATACGCCCAAGCTACCCCGCTATCAGCTACAACTAGTATACACGTAGCCGACGCATTATTACAATTATTCTCAATCCTGGGAACACCTAACAAAATAACCACGGATTCAGATCATAAGTTCGAAAATAGTGTAATTAAGGAAATTTGCGAAATGCACAAAATATCAATACATTTCACAACACCTTATAATCCCAATTCTAATTCCCCAATCGAACGATTTCACTCAACAATAGGAGAAATGATTCGATTACAAAAGTTAATTAGCAAAGATGACATTACGCATCTTATGCGATATGCTATAATAGCCTATAATAACACAATTCACTCAGCAACTAGTTTCACACCTTTTGAACTATTATTTGGCCATACAAGTAGTAGAAACCCTTTAGAAATATATTATACCGACGAATACTATCAAGATTATGTAAACAAGCATAAACAAATCACCGAAGAAGCTCATAAATTTGTAACTAACAAATTAACTCAAGATAAGATAAATGTCATAAATAAACGAAATAAAAACAGTGAAGACATTAACCTTAAAATAGGCGATAAAGTTTATAAACAAGTAGCGAAAACATCACGCAGTAAAAAGACAGAACCAAGATATATAGGACCGTATACGATCATAAGAATTCACCCTAATAATATCTATGAAATCGTAGGTAAACATATTAATGCAAAAACCATACGCGTACATTGTCGAATGCTAAAACGACCATGTAATATTCCAGGTGCATCACCCTCATCGGATTCACCTTTATCACCACAGCCATCAGCATCGATCCCATTATCCAACCCCTAACCAATAAAGACGGAATTTTAGCTGTTAAGGAAGCTAACGCTTTACATAGTATAGATACTTATACCCTTATTTGCATCTATAATACGACTAACATTAACGACATTTTTAATAGAAGTAAGAATACATATTATGAAATAATTAGGATAGAAAACGCATTTAAGCAATTTAATCGTAAGGATCACACCTATAGAGATCAACTTAAGTATATGATAGAAAACATAGAAAGTAAGCTATTCTACTTATTACCAAATAGTGACATTCATAGAGAAAAACGAGGTCTAATTAACGGATTAGGCAGCATAGTTAAAGCCATTACAGGTAATCTAGACACGGACGACGCAATGAAATTCGAACAAGAAATTTACACCCTTAAATCATATGCAAAACAATCTCAACAAAACCAAAAATTAAACATAGGAATAATGGAAAATTTCATGAAATCCTATGAAACCGAGTTAAAAAAGATAGATGCCAATCAACAGGTAATAGCGGAAACTATAGTCAAAATCAATAATAATATAAGTGACCTAAATAATCGCATCAACCTTCTTCAGGTTTACGTACAATTAGAAAACAACTTTCAACAGATCTATGACAAAATCTCTCTCTTAGAAACCGCAATAACTTTTGCCTCACTTAAAAAATTGCACCCTAGTATTGTAGATCCAAATCAATTATTAAACGAATTAATTCTAGTTGAAAAGGACTACAAATTACCATTCACAGCAAATAGAATAAATATTCACCTCCTAGAGACTACCATTAACATTAAAGCCTATAGTACGGTAAACACTATTACATTTATATTAGAAGTCCCAATTGTGAGCGATTCCCAATATGATATTATCCACTTATACTCAATTCCTACTGAAAATAATATCACGCGTATCCCACCAGCCCCTTTCCTAATCCTTGGGAGCAAAGAATACGCATACCGCCAGCAGCCCTGTGAAGAAATAACAGAATCAATACAGATATGCCATCACTTAAAACTAGAAAACGTCGAAGACACTACCGACTGTGTTGTACACACACTTAAACACTTACCCGCCACCAACTGTACTACAGTAAAAGTTTCATTACCTACAATAAAAATACAACAAATCAAAGATAATGCATGGATACTAATTACTCAACTAGAGGAAACCATCAAGTCAAAATGCTATAACAACATTAAATATCAACGTATAAAAGGTCCATATTTAGTAACAGTTACAGGAGAATGTTTTCTAGAAATCAAAGGACAAATCTTACAAAGCCATAAAAGGCACTTAAGCATTAAGGAAACAATCCCACTACCTAACATAGAAATCAACATTAATGAGACGCAAAATATACCTATAAAATTGGAAAACTTAGACCTAGACAAGTTACATACAATCATGCCGCATAATATAAACACCGAAGAAATTGATATGACCAACACCTTCCCACATAAGAAGCCAAGTTGGATGTCTATAACAATAACTATACTTATAATTTCATATATTGTCTATCTAATATATAAATTCAAGTTTTTCAAGAAACGCAGTGTAATACAAAATCCTGAAATGGAGCTACAAGATGTTCAGCGTGAGAATCCGTCACCTCAACATGTGCCGCTCCAGACGCCAGCCGCCTAAGCAGCTTTCGTCACCTGTCGAGTCAACTCCAGCTACACGCATCACACTTAGGGTGGAGGAGTTATATCACCTGATGACAAGACAACGACCTGTTATCACCACCAAATATAAGAAGACCATTCACACTATTATTGTTATGCTTAATTAAAGTAATTATATAGACGCACGAGGCAGATAAAGATGTTTGTATAGTAGTATATAAGTCATATTAATAAATAAAATTAGTTTAGTTGTCATTCACCATTCGTACAGTTTGCTTTTTAAAAACTCTCCTCGCCCGTTCCAACACTTAACTAGTGTTAAAGTTAAAATTTTAGAAAAACAAAAAATACGGGTACCTTAATTTTTCACCTACTTTCATATAAGCTAATAAAATTAGGGTGTTAAAATTTTGAAATGTTGTGGATTGGACTACAATCTCCTTCTACATATTATATTTTCTGCTATTCTTTTCCTTTAAACTAACGTTATTATAACCAATGAGAGAATAATCATTATAGAAGTCCATGAAAGCCTAGAAATAAAAAAAATCCTTTACTTATTTCAGAGGGAAACATTCTTCAGATTGTACAGCTATTACTGCCAGAACATACCCCGGTCAGAGAGACTACGCGAGACATTGGTTGATACCCATCTGTTTCTCCAAGCTTGCCAGTTGAGACTCGGCCACAAACTCCCTCTGGCTGCATATTTACTAAAACCTGTGCAACGTATCACTAAGTACCAGTTACTGCTCAAGGTTTGTTTATTATTTGAGGGTACTAGAAACAGATGCTCATACTGATATTACTTGATAAGGCATATAGTTTCGAAAGTTTACCTTCTTTCAAATCTAGCTATTAGCTACACTGTTAACTAAAGTTGTGAATACCTTATAATATTTACCTCAATTTCAGGACCTACTTCGGTACAGCGAATGTGGGTCTGTAAGTGAGGGTCTTCAAGAAGCCCTTGACTGTATGCTGGTGGTACTCAAGTGTGTCAATGACTCAATGCACCAGATCGCTATTACCGGGTTTCCTGTAAGTAGCTATATTTACATTACTAACTATGTAACTATTAAAACTAGGTACTTCATTATTTTCTAGGTTCGTCTCAAACTGCATACATTTTAATTTTTACTAGTCGTGGATTAACTCTTGCAAGCCTTACAGAAGCTGTTATTTTTAAAAACCCAATGAACGATTCTTTAATTTCTAATTATGCCCATTATCATAGATTGAGTCTACGGGCCACGACAATTTTACTTTACTATATGACTACTCTCATATTTTGAATTATTATTATTTTTATTATATACCTATTATTTTATATTTGTCTAATATTCAGTAGATGAACTCATGTGGAATAATATAATTTCAGGGTGACTTGTGTCAACAAGGCGAGCTCCTCATCCAAGGTTCATTTTTGGTGGTATCGGACAGCAAACGTGATTTGAGATTACGGTTACGAGCGCGTCGTCGACACATCTTCTTGTATGAGAAGACGATGCTGTTTTGTAAGCCGGCTGCAAAAAATAGTCATAATAAAGCCACTTACCATTATAAACACGATCTACAGGTAAATAGTTTGTCCCTAATTCCTATTTTACCTATTTATTTTTAAACACATTGTTGCCTTATCGATAGCCTTTCTCAATACCTTGTAAATTTCGCGATAATGAAAATCTAGATGACTGACAATCAACGCACAGCCTATGAAGATATAATATGAAAATTGGAAGGTATATTCCTTAGGGGGTGAAATGGGGGTGTAAACGTTGTAGGTAAATTCCTAATAGTAGGTACGCGTACGAAGTCGCGGGCAACTGCTAGTATATAAATATTTCCCTTCCACCAATATTATTAGCATATTTTAAATATTACATTTCCTTTCATAAAGTCGGTTTACAAAACAATTTCTTGGTTTTTCAGTAATAATTAAAGCAGCGTATGAATTCTGAAATGATCTTGTTGGCCATCGTATGCAACCATCCCGTCTCTTCAGATTCATTCTAAATATTTTCTTAAATACTAATTACTGATAAATGTAATCCTTATTCTAAACTTTTTAGATGTCACAAATTGGATTAACAGAGTCTGTGAAGGGAGATGCTCGAAAATTTGAGGTCTGGAGACAGGGAAGGTCAGAAGTTCACACTATAACGGCACCAACTATTGAAGTGAAAAGAGCTTGGGTGGCCAGAATTAAACGAGTTCTCTTGGACCAGTTGGAAGAACTAAAGGGAGAACGAGTCAGGCAATATAGTGCGCAACATCACAGGTTAGTAAGTTTAAGCCTAGACATAACTTAATTCACCCAGGTGAATTGTGTCTAGATGAATTAAGTCTACTGAAGGGTTAAATTCCATGGTAACAAGACCCGCCTGACGGCTATACCATAAGGACTTGGACAAAGGTAAAGTTTTTTTGGAGACATGACGTTGAATCTCTATAATTCTGGTGTAATGCATGGTGATTCTGGGCGTCGAACAGAAGTATTCAGCGGTAGCAAAAATATGAAATATCTTATTTTATGCACATTTTTTTAAGCCAAGTTTAGAGTAATCTTAAATGCAACGCTTTTAGTTTATCATCATGAGAGTGATTTTTAGGTAGGTATTTAGGGTAGGTAACGTAAAAGATTTATTATATTTTTGTAGGATCTCTTCTCAGAATATAATCTGTAACACGCCTGATCCATGCTATAATTATCTAAATTCGGACTTTCAGAGCTCTGACACAGGCTAGCTCTTGGGACTTGGCTCCTACAGCAGGGAGTCAACAACGCACCCACCCCCCGCCGGCTAGCACCGCGCGTACTGCCTCGTGCGACACTCATGAGGAACCTTGTTGGTCTACAGACCCATCTGATGATGAAGAAGAGGAGCCCGAACACACACCGGTATGGTCAAACCCTCAACTAACTAAAACCCAAAACAATCTTAACTCCAAATTGGGGAGCTGACTAAAACCGTCTAATTAGCTTATCGGGATATACTTACTGCTTTTTAACTATGGGATATTAATACTAATTGTAAATAATTTTGGGTTCACAGTGTTGAGTGAAATGAAATCCACTCTACAGTACGATAAGTTTCAGTAAGTCTAATTATAGAAATGAATGTGGGCTGAATAGACACGGATAGCGCATGGAGAACGGTCTCAAACAACATTGCACATTAATGCTTATCCCGCATTTATGAATAACATCAGCCAATATTATATTTAAAACACTTGCTGACTTACACCTAAGGTGACCCCAAATGGGTAAACTAAATTGATTATAATTGGCTGAACTAAATTCCTGTAAAATTATTTTGATTAAGTTGTACAAAACAATGGATTTAGACACTTATTTTAGGAATATTTTACTAGATACTTGTCACACTTTAATAGATATCATTTAGTCATTACACATCATCGCTTTTAATTTATTATTTTTAGACAATTTCTACACACTGAAGCACAACTAAAATGTAATAGTAACTATAAACTGGGTGCACTTGCACAAATTACAATGTACTAAAAGTGCACTAAATATACTTATTTATACAAATCAATTTAGGCGTGGAACTATAAACGTTCCTTGTCTAGCATTACGACTTTTTACAAAATCAGTCGCCATATTTAAAATGGCCGCAATCCGCCATCTTGTTTTACTGTACGTGTATTGTTCAACAGGTGACGGAGGCCGTGGGTCTCAACGGTACCATACATCGAATGGTACAATTTTTTTCTGGAAGTTCCCATGCAACATCAACTTTTTACGTATCTCAATACTAATGTATAAACTTTGTATAAAACTGTTAGCCATTAGGGGCCTTGTACATAAAAGACTGAATTTGATAATCAAAGTTGAAATGTCTACCAAAGAGTTCGATGAAAATGTGGATAATTGAGTTAATAAAGTGAAGTTCATTAGTTCGTGTAAGTCAATTTTGTTTGTTTTGTCACTCATTGTCAGTGTGCTTTTTATCATTTAAGATGAATGCTTGCTTTTAGATTGAGCGTAGGTATCATTTTATTAACACTAAGTACCAAGATTTTAACATTAAATGAAAAAAACGATAATTATGTATATATTTACCTACTTACCTACAAAGTTACTTGAATGCCTGTTTTATCTCAAACTTGATGGGAAGAGTGCCTTGATTGCATTTTACATGATCGTCTATCTATTGCAAGCTTCGCATTGACACTGCAGCTTTTGTCGAGCATTCATGCCTGTTGTACTGCACAATTGTTTTTCTTGCCACTGATTGGATTCCATCTAATACATTGGATAAAATAAAGGACTAGAACTATTTAAACTTGGAATAATGACAATATTTCTTTAGTCACTATAGCGGAAAAAAATAAATATATTTTCTAATTTAATAGAAAGAAACATTGCCATTATGACATTGATATAGCTAGTTACAAAAATATCGCAATATGCTCGAATTAACCATGCATGAATGTGTTTGTACTAACAAAATATTTAGGTCAATGAGTGGAGACTATAATAATTTCTTTTTGACATATTTATATGTCCGAATATGTCGTTTATTGTACCTAAATTAGATTTCCAAAAACGAAAGCAAAAAAAAAGTATATAAGATAAATTACGGATCGCTACCACTACACTAGAATATTCGAATTTAGGTATTAGCCTTGTCCATCGTTGTCTATAGGACTAAGAACGTAGCAATGATTTATTGCTGGGGTGTGCCTGAAAACCCCTCGGTCTCTTTTTGCTGCGTATGTCCTTTATTTTATAGATATGAAGTTTTCTGTTAGTATCTTGAATATATGTAAAAATAAAGACATCACCCTCGTGTCTTGCATTGTTTTAATTAGTAGGTAACTACAGTAAAATTCATGAAATAATCCCTGCGAGATTTACTCACTTTAATGAATTCGATGTATAATTCTTGTCAGTTAGTTACTATCAGCTAAGAGGCTGGCTTTAGCTTTTTTCGTCATCACTGTCGAGCCAAGACAGCAATTTGGAAGTTAACATAAACCTTACAAGGAAATGCAGAAGGTTCCCATAGAAAAAAATCTCGATTTATGACGATATGAAGAGATGCAAGAAACTCATGCTAGTGTAGGTAGGAGTACTCCAAGCTGAACCCAAATTCTACTATTTCACTTGAAAATTCGAAACTGTTTAAAAAATCTATGTACCTAATCGAATAATTTTTTTTAAACAAAAACGCATTTTGTTGTCCACTTCGTAGCAGATAAGCGAGAGGTTCTATTAAATTCTATTTTGAGTAAATTTCTATCAAAATGAAATAGTATAAATTGGGGGAGGGGGCAGTTCTTAGCTGACATATTTTAAATAATATATTTAAGTTATTTATACAATTTGTGATGTGCGACAGGCGGTTGGCAGCGCTCTTGTGGCCCGAGCTGATTACATGGCAGTAGGAGCTACAGAAGTGTCTCTGCGCGAGGGACAGAACGCGGAACTTATCAAAGTGGGTTGCGCGGGATGGTGGCTGGTGCGTCTAGCCGGTTTGTATTATTTTTAACCGACTTCCAAAAAAAGAAGGAGAAGGTTCTCAATTCGGACCGTATTTTTTATTTTTTTTTATGTATGTATGTACATCGATAACTCCGCCAATTGTGACCCGATTTTGATGGTTTCTTTTTTAATCGACAGATAATTCTTCCGGATTGGTCCCATTTTTATCTCATAAAAATTGGTTTATTAGTTTTTTTTATTTTGAAAAAACTGACTTTATAAGTACATTTTTCTTGATATCTCGATAAAATATGTACCGTTTTTGACAACTTATTTTTTTCAAGACATAATAATTTCTCGACATTATCTCACAGACATATGACGAAAATCGGTTCAGTAGTTTTTCAGAAATTCAGTAATTAATTTCTGTTTACGGCTGAAATTATATATCAGAAAAAGCCTTAGCAACGGTTGCTATTGACACGAAGTTGTCAATTTTCGTGACGATGGTCTAGCGGTTAAATGTAATGGGGTGCATAGGATGCACAAGCACATTACAGGGTTCAAATCACATCCACAGGGGTATTTTTTTTTAATTTTCCATCAATATTTTTTTAGTTGCGTTATTATTTGTCTCTCAAGGCAGCAAAATCACTTAAAAGGGTAAAATAAACCTTTTAAAAAAAAGTGCACCGACTTCAAAAATTTGCACTGAAAAGTAAGAAATAATAAATATTTCGTCGTAGAATTTGAAGACGGTTGGTGCCAAATTAGAAACAACTCAAATTCACTAATATAGACAATTCATTAGGAACCTACGATCATCAGTAGGTACATACAAACATAAATAATATTGAACAGATCTTTATCTACTTAGTTTTGTATCCTAATTTGGCACCAACCGTCTTCAAATTCTACGACGAAATATTTATTATTTCTTACTTTTCAGTGCAAATTTTTGAAGGCGGTGGACTTTTTTTTAAAAGGTTTATATTAATAGCTTCTCGCCCCGTCTTCGCCCGGGGAATTTTAGAAATAATTTCACAATGACTTATGGTTACTACTTCGCTCCTTAGGTTCGTAGTGTGATGTTTATAACCTGAACTTTCCTCAAAAATATTTTTTCAAATAAGGTTACTAGTTCCCGAGATTAGCGCGATCAAACTACACAAACTCTACATTATTGACACATACACCTACACGACCTTTAAACCTTTGGGTATGGCCAGAGACACCAGCAACAGCGTCCACTTTTAGCCAGTTGCCAATATTAAACAGAACAGGTACCTACAGCAAGTCTGTTTAGGTATAAGCAAAAGCGCTCCACTGTTCTTGTGACACTGTTGTTGTCTATCGCGAGGCAGTCTACACCAAAGTGGGTAGTAGGTATATTCCTTGGTCTACGCCGTTCGTTAGAAATACAAAATGTCACAGAGACAAAGCAGGACAAAAAGTCGCGTCGCGATTCCATTTCAAGTTCTATATACGTAGAGAGACTTTTCTCTAGCTCCTCATGCTAGCTGGTTATAAATGAGCTATAAGCCCGTATTTTGGCAAGAATAATTGTATAACGTACTTACTTTTAATTATGTCTATGTTTCCAGGAGAACACCGTGAAGGTTGGGCCCCAGCCGCCTACCTCGACCACCGCAAGACATCACGCTCCTCCAGCCGCTCGCACGACCACTGAGTCACTTCTACACTTAGAATTAGTTATCTTGGTAAATAAAAATTGTTATAGCTTAAGTTCTATGTCAGGAAACTTCAAATTACTAACCGTAGTAAAGTTGTAGGTCCTAACGGATTATTGTCAATTGTGATCAAAGGTAACATAATCTATGTTAAGGGAAAATAAATAGCTTATTTATATAGCTTTTGAGGTTTAGCTCCCCGTGCTTTTCGATATGTAGGGTAGGTAAGCTATTTTGTGGTTCACTATTAGACAAATTCTGGATCCGCCCCTGATTGTAATTTGGGCTTTTGCGTATGGCGCGTTAATAAAAAGTAGAAAAATGTAGCGAATTATTCCCGTTGGAAAAAAAAAATTGGCATCAATTGACAATTAATCCGTGGCAGTTTATGGGTAAACACGTATTTGGAGCCGAAATGTGGAACAATTTAGTATGCGCTTATTGTTGTTTGTTTAGATTTAGAATGTTCTTATTCATGTAGGATTCCAATGGCGTGCGCAGAATGTTTTAAGTTTCTAAATCTTAGTGCCTTTTCTAAATTATCGATAAAAAATCGTGACTAAATTGAATTGGTGAGGTACATTGTTTGTATGTATATATTGAGACAAAATTGAAATGTTTGATACTTTAGTAATTGATGATGGAGCCTTGTATGCGTCTCCCTTTTTACATACAATTAGTACTTTCTGGCACTTTGTATTAACCTAATGTAGATACAGATAAATAACATAAGAGAGTCCGCCACATATTTGAGTTAACCATACCTATACCTAGCTACCAGTCGTGCGATTATGACAGGCCAAGAGAAAATCTTTCTACGTAGACAAAATCTGCGTTAGAAAGAGATAATGAATGCCTCATAGAGACAAAGCAGGACAAAAGTAGCGTCGCGGAGATTTTATATCTTTTTATCTTTCAAACGGAGATCTCACGCGTCGTGCTAGCCCAGCATAGGTCCGCTAATAAATTTATAGGTATTTCTCTTGTTTTATCTCGACATAGATATAACTCTCGCCAAATGACTTGAGCTCTTTGTCACTCGGTGCGCAGTTCAAAATTTTGAAATAAGTCGAATTTTTGTACTGCGCGCTGAATGTCAAAAGATCAACTTATTTGGTGAGAGTTATTAACGGTTATTAAGGACCGTTGCTCTCAGTCATCTTGTATCTGTCAAAAATATCGCAGATCGCAGTTAATCCTGGAAAGTTGAGTTTATTTATACAACTTTTCCATCCCACACAGTTGATAAAGGTAAATAACTTGTACAACAGAGTATTTTATAAGAAGTAATGCATTTTTTTTGAAAAGTAGCTTTCGCCTTTTTAACGATATTTTTACATACAAGCAATACTATATTGTAATTCTATATGAAAGCTGAGATTTTAAGGTAATTTTTTTTAATTTTCTTTATAAAACATCGAAAAATAATGGGTTTGTTTGAAATACAAAAAAACAACATTTTCACTGATTTTCATAATAATTTTTTTTTGCAAAAGTTGAAAATTAAAAACCGAAAAAACTGTTTTTTGCATTTTTCTCGATAATGTTGAGGTTATGGGCAATAATGTATACAAGAAAAGTTATAGATCTTTTTATTATCTACAACTTTTACATTAACCTTTTTTCGATAGGATGCATAGTTTAGCCGCAAATCGCAAAAAACGAGTACCAACCCCTAAAAACGTATATATAACCACACCCACCCCCCTTCCAGAACTTTTTTCGAGTCTGGACTATTTTTCCTTCGTTATTGGCATTGTCACCTAAATTTTCCTACCACTCGTATACTGCTAAGAATTATTCATGTCTCAAACCGGATTGGCCCTGGCCTAGAATGGAAATATTGTATAAATAAACTCAACTTTCCAGAATTAACTGAGATTTGCCAAATTTTTGTTAGTTATAAGATGACCTTGACCAACGGCCCTTAAACCTACTAATTTGGTGTAGGTACTTAAGTACCTATTTATTAAACAGAATCATTATACTTTTATATTTTCGTCCAATTGCAGACTCCGTTGTCTAATTGATCTGTGTATACCTAGAGATTGTTATGGTTGGCTAAATATTGAATAATCTATATTAATATACAATGTATGATTTTTGTAATAAAGCTTTATTGTAAATTAGTCGTTAGTTGTTAGCTTTTAAAAATGGTTGTTTGATATAATTATCCAAAGTTATTAATAATGGATGTATGTTTTATGAGTAGTGCTCTGTTTATAATATTTCATGTAAATATTTAAGTAATTTATTTTCATTCTGATTTGTGCTTAGGTCTTATTAAACTATGTATCCATGACAGAGCTGTGGACAAATGATTATTATGGTCCAAAAAATAATGTTTATAAGTAATGCCATTTCCTCGAAAGACCGACTTTTATACATTATAAAACCTTTGTAACATTCTTAGAATAAATGCACTGGTTAATGTGCACATATAGATCTCATTGGATTTTTTCGATCAATTAAATATTGGATTATAACAGTCTAGTTGCTCAGAATGCTCTTACAAGTTTTTAATATTATAATTAAATTGTAGTGGTTATAGCCAGCTCCCGATACGCGAGTCGAGAACATAAGTCCTTCATGATTATTTAAAAAGAGAGCGACAATAATGTGTAGGTAATATTTAAAGAACCTCAAAAATAATTTCTTCACTTCCGGTTACACACTTCCGTCCCATTTTACAAAATTATTCCCTACAAATAACACATAGCGAGCACTGAGATGTTGAACATCAAGAACAAGATGGCTTAGCATATTGTCAGCAATTTAATGCTTCGACGATTAAATATGGCTACTGTAAATAAGGTCATCCTAAGCAACTGTAGTGGTCGCCATCTTTGATTTTATGCACGCTGCGCAAGATCCTGCGCAGTTATATCCAACCGAGTGGGAGGGTAGTCCTAGATAACTCTTGTCCATTTAGGAACCGTCGCGATGCCATAGTCTAATTATCGCCGCAAATCTGGAGTTGAAATTAATTAGAAATAGGTAAGTTCATATCATTCATTTCATTGTAATATAAACATAAATCCCACAGTACCTGCAAATATTGTTTGTATCGTATTTATTTACGTTAACATATCATTAAACCATCTGTAATTTACTTTGTCAGTGTTGTTGCAAATATACAGATTTTTTCATTAACTTATGTTGTTTTTTCTTTAAGTATGTACTTAGTTACTTCCTTTATTTTTTTATTATTTAACGCAGCATGAATTCATCATCATTATTATAAGTACTATTCCATTTTCCAATACATACTTAATTAAACTTTACAGTACACAACTTGGCTGTGAAATATCCAATGATTACCTTGAAATTTTGATAATAGATACCTAGATACTCCTTCCAATTGTTATCAATAATATTATTTAAATGTACCTATTAAAAAGTACCGTTGTATAACTTCAAAACTATAGTCAATCAATTCAATTAACCTAGAAGACGCTTTAGAAGTCATTGCAATTTAATCAGACTAATATACCTTAGACCTACCCACCTAATTGTAAAAGCTATGATCCAACACGAAAGTTTATTTTTTACTTGTCTGTGATTCGAAACTTATCTTTATTGGGAACTATGGAACTGCGAAAATAATTAAGTTATGTAATGAGGGCCAGTTTCACAATCATGGTCAAGGGAGCAGATCCACCTAGGTACATCCTATTTGTGGCACTTAAAATCATATCATGCCATTAATAAAAGTAATTCTATTTTCCTTATGTGATGTGAGTATTTGAAGTAGGGACTCATACATTTTTAATTTGTCAAATAAAACAGTGTTATAAAATGGGTAATTTACGGTTATTTTATGTTTTAAATACCAGTTGCACAGTTCTATACCCTTAAAAACTATTAACATTTTAAAAATTAATATGAAGTGATAAGAATGAATTATAAATTTTAATTAGGTAACTCTTGATTGAAGGCTTAAAAGATTGATGTAATAATGAGTGAAAGTATTTGCCCTTGCCTTTATTGGAGCTTAATTTGGATGTGGGTTCATTGTTTAAAAATTAATAAGACATGATATTGCTTTAATGTTTCATATTAGATAAATGTTTTGTGTTAAAACCTCCTTTTAAAGGAAATATAATCACAAAATTTACTATTTGGCAATATCCTTTTTGTATAAGTAGAAAAATTAGTTGTTTCAAATAAAGGTTCATATGACTATTATATTGTTTTGTATGCTTTGAGTAATCTTTGCCCATACATAATCAAATCGAGGTTGAAGCCCAAGTCTCCCAGTGGAATTTATTTATTTTATTTGCCAATTTGAGCCATATGTTACAAGTAGATAGAGTTTAGTTTTAATAATTATGGAATAAACTCGCTTCGCCGCCTCCCTGTCAGTCTATACAGACTCTTTCTGGACAAATCATAGAAGATTAGCGGCCTGCGAATAATTTCAGACATTCTGAACTGAATTCTTATTATCTACACAATAAAACAAAATAATATGCGATTACTCTTTTCTATTGTATTGTATTTTAAGAAAATCTTTAACAATTCAATTTGATAGACATCTTTTATGTACCAACAATCAATTAAAAGAATACTCAATTTTATGTATAAAAAATAAATTGTACAAAACACCTTAACTTATACTAGTGATATGTTTATTGAGAGGCTCTAGCAAAGATTCTGTCCTTGAATATATTGTCGATTCTACTGAAAACCGTATCAGCTGCCTTTGAAGCATCTATTCTATAATGTAGACCTTTGCGAGCATAGTAATCCAGAAGAGGTACAGTTTGGGTATGATAAGTGGCAAGTCTTTTCTTTAGAGCTTCCACATTGTCATCAGATCGCCTGATCAGTGGTTCCCCAGTCACATCATCAGTCATGGCTTTTCTCGGAGGATGGAACTCTTCATGGTAGCTTCGTCCACTGCTGGTATGTATAAGGCGACCGGTGATCCGCCGCACAAGTAGACTGTCCGTGATGCCAAACTCTATAACAGCGTCCAGAGAGCTTTTTCTCTTTGCTAATAATTCATCCAGCTGTAACAGAAATTTGTATTACTGAAATTATACTAGATAAAAATATCAAAATATTTAGATATTTCTAAAATATACAATTTGATGAATAATAAGCTAATTTTAATTAAGACGATACATTCAAATAAAATCATAGTTTGAGGGGCGTGGCCTAGCTGCATACGATACTCTAGCGCTACGTGATCGATTGGTCTCTCCGCTGAAGCTCTCTCTTTCGCATTGAATAGAAACGAAAGAGAAGAGGCGCACGGAAGTAGCTTGGAACAAACGTCCTAAGTGACAAATCAAAAATAATTTATATAAATTAAAGGAATAGCTTTATTGAAAATCTAAATTAACATCTTAGTTACTAAATAGATGATACACATTTGAACTTAATTTAATAAACAATACTTCATGTACTACTGAGAAATTTGGAAAGGAGACTATTTTCAGAGGCTACTTTGCAATTTTTTTCTATCGAGCAAAGTTTCTTAAAACATGTTATATGATTAACAGATTAATATGAAATATGATCAATTATAACATGTAATTTTTTCTGTATTTGTAAGAGCTTTAGGTTTCACTCAAAACGATTTGAAAAATATGATTTAATATGAAGGTAGCCTCTTAATATTACAGAGACTAAGGAATCATTCTAACTAAATATAAAATGAACTTACTATAAACTATTAAGGATCCATGGCTCTTAGTCATCTTGTATCTGTCAAAAATATGGCAAATCTCAGTTAATACTGGAAATGTGATTTTATTTATACAACATTTCCTCAGCACACAGTTGATAGTTATTATTTTAAATTGGATTGAGCCATATTTTCATTATTAAGAGTTCTGAATAGCCATAATTTCCAAAACGCAAAAGCACTGCTCGTATTGAAAACTACGGCTCTTTAGAACCCTAAATAATAAAAATGGCTCAATCCAATTTCAAATAATAACTATTAACTGTGCTCAGTTGATTGAAATGTTGTATAAATAAACTCACATTTCCAGTATTAACTGAGATTTGCCATATTTTTGACAGATACAAGATGACCTTGACCACCGCCCCCTAATAACATTATTACAAATGTGATCACATGCCTACTAATCTTAATTTCAAGCCAACCTATCTTTATTTTAGAAACTACCAAGTACAATATACTGAGATATAAAATCTAACTTCCTAATACTATGAGCAATATCACTTACAAAGACATTTTCACACCAGTATTCCAATATACTGGAAAATAATAATAATAAAAAATGTAAAAAATAAAGTTATTAGGGGCTGAATTAAAAAAAAATCTATTCTAAAATACATTATTTTAATTTTTTTACATAATTATATATCTTTGCAGCCTTTATACCTCTAGCCAGAAACACCAGTAACAGTGTTCACTTTTAGCCAGTTGCCTATATTAAACAGAACAGGTGGCAAGCCTGTTGTTGAACTTAATGGACCTTTTGTTTGTCACTTCTTTAATTTAGTGCCTGAAAGAAAAATAATCATCTCTCTTCTGTAACTTTACCTTTTCAGCCTGAGGCACAGTCCTTGGGAATCCATCTAAAAGGAACCCATTCTTGCATTCAGGTTTGTCAAGATTCTGATCTATCATGTCCACAACCATCTCATCAGATACAAGTTTCCCTTCATCCATAACTTTTTTCAATTTCTTGCCAAGTTCTGACCCTGATGATACTTCAGCTCGCAACATGTCACCTGTTGATAAGTGACATACGCAGTATTTCTGCTTTAAAAGGGGCGCCTGGAATTGGTGGTAAAAGAAATGTTTTAAACAAATCACGAACAACAAAATATTATTGGGTAAAAAGAAAGCGAAATGTACTAATTCTGTATTTATAACTAATATTATAAATGCAAAAGTGTTTGTTTGTTTGTTTCATGTCAAAACAGAGCAACAAATCTACATGATTTTTTGCACAAAAATAGCTGGAGAGCCAGACAGTGAGATAGGCTACTATTTATCCCGGAAATTCTCCTTAAGTCACATTTTCAAATATGTGTGGATGATGGATCACAACATATGCCTTCATTTGCATTTATGTTGCAAACTCAAATGCCTAAATTGACATAGGTATTATATTATAATATGTTCTGATTGAAATTTATTATAATATAATATTTAAATTTATTTCATTGGAATAGGCTGTTGCATTATTTACATGAGTAGCCAAGTAATTCATAGTTCTCATTGTATTAAATGTTTATCAAGTAGGTACTTGCAACAACAGCGAAGAAAAATAAGATAACAATTCATAATCAAGTCAATTAACCTTGAAATTACATAAGACAATCAATGTTATGTATTTATTAATTAGGTAAGTGTACAAAGGTCAAGATATTTATTGTTAAAATTACCTGAGTCCCCTTGCCTGATCCAGGAGGTCCCAGCAAAACGGCGTTAATGCCATCTGCACCTTCATCATGTTTAGGTCTTACTGCAGTAGCCGCTGGTGCCATTCTTGATCCTATAAAATATTTTTAGGTTAACATCTAATTTAAATTATATTACAAAATATAACAATGTCAAGCTACATGAAAATAACAATACTAGATAACTGCTATTTAATTCAATAAATACAAAATTACCTATTGATAACGACGCCGAAAATAAAAATAATAATAATAAATTTTATATGGTGACGTATCCAACACTGACTGACTGACTGCTGGCTGGCTGACTGACCTGACTGACAGACGACAGGTGTTAAAAAAAGTACTCTTTGAGCAGTGCCATGAGCAATGGACAACATTTCATTTTTCGTAAGGTACCAAAATTCGAAAACGGTTTGGAGATTACATGCTTGAAAGCTTAATTTTTTTTTTTTTTTATATCCTTTAATTTTCGAGATATTTTAAGAAAAATAAGGATTAATAGGTGCCCCTATCTGTGCTAACCCTCTAATTTAAAAATACTAATGTCTGTTGGCAGAGTTGTTAGTTATTGAACTCGGGTGTTGCCTTCTATTAATTTTACCCATTTTTATTCCATTTGAAGCTAAATTAATAATTATTCTTTAAATATAATTATAAAAATACTTCTTTTATATAATATTTTTTGGAAGTTTTGCTAGTTTCGAATAGGCTATCACAGGAAATATATTTACGAGTGAAACCGCGGACAAAAGCTAGTATTATTATATACATTATGAACTTTGAGTATTTAAGACTGGAGGCGGGAAGAGCTAAATCACCGAACGATTTTTTCTGCCACTTTTGACGGGAGGGGAGGTACAAGCACACAAACTTAAACTCAACTTAAACTGCATAATTTTATTATTGCTTTACTTTATATTGTAATTAGTTACTTTAAGATGCATTAATACTTATTTATAATTAAGATTTGAACACTGCAATGCGGTAGGATATGTAATTTACCATATTAATCAAACAAAGATTATTATTAGCTTCACTTTATCTATTCTATTACAGTGTAACCTTGTTAAGTGAGATATCAAGGGACCTGCAAATTTGTCTCACTTTTAGAGGTATTCCACTTACCCAGTGTCTTACATATACAGGTATAAATAAATATCTGTCTCATTTACAGAGGGTTCCATTAATAGAGGTCAGAATACAGGTTATTTCAGAGGTGCGATTATTAAATAAAATTGTATCAATTACTATAAAAATCTGTCATTTTAGTTTGTCTATTGGAAGCACCTGTATCAGCCATCAGATGTTTTTCGATGTTATAAATTTTATCAAATATGCTTTGGTCACCAATTGATGTCATTTCAAAATAACTGTGCAAAGTTTCTATTGCTTTTACTGCTTCGCGTTTAGACATTTTTAATAAATTTTACATTTAGTATACATATTATAAAAAAGCAATACAATACAGTTGACTTAAAGTAATCGGTTATATTTGTTTGTATTTGATTGTTAGTAGCTGAAACCTGTTTCTCGATAGTACTGACAAACAAAGCATGTGCGAAAGAAATTCAAATGTTTGTAAACAAACGTGTCGAACCTGTCCTAACCTGATAAATTTACTCACTTATAAAGTCCCAGTTATAGAGGTAAACATCGAAAAAATCCTAGAGATCAAATCTCATTTAACCAGGTTCGAAAAGTCCCATTAACAGAGGTAATTCGATGAAAAAGTGCCGGGACCTCAATAGGTTTCTCACTTATCGTCCCACTTAACCAGGTTTCACTGTATATTAAAAGAATTATCAAAAACAATAGCGCGGACATGCTACTATTGAATTTACTCATTTAGTTTATTCATGCAGAGAACTTTATTTAAACACTTTAAAGTTGATTATTAATAATGCTTTTGATACAATTATTAAAACCATCATCAGGTCTTCCAAATTTCCATATTTTCCATTTTATGGTAAAATTGCTAGTTACTGAATAGTTTTAACAGCATTGCTTTATCTCTTCTAGTTTAGTAGATCCTTATGGTCCATCATGACGTCGTCATATTTTCCGAGATAATTAGGTTTTAATCCCGTACAGAAACTATTATTTTATCCTCTAAGTTTCATACAAATACATTCAGCCGTTTATAGACGTGACAACAAACATTAAAACTTCCGCATTTATAGCATTAGTAGTACATAGATTTTCTAAAGAAATCATTCATTCATATCGATCAATCATTCAGATTGCCACATCCCTAAATACGTCACGCAATATCCAAAGAGGATATAATATCCCGCGTACCACGGTATTTATCTGTCGTTTATTTGTCGCAACGGCTTCCATTATTTTATGGAGATTATGCTAAAATACAAACATATAAATTATAAATAATAGTTGCACATGATAGGAGACATCATGTTCTCGGAAATTGGATGTGCTGGATCGCCTTGTACACATAGAAATAGCACAATTAACCATTTTTCTAGAGCTCTGTCTCGCGACACATAACGACACCAAATGAAAAACGGTCGCGCCTAAACCACTTTTATATAACGCTCTTGGCCAACTGGTCGAAAAATTTGGCAGAGGGGATCGCCCGTTAATGGCGTCTCCTGTCTTAAATACTCAAAGATTATGAATAATGTTGTAGGAGATTTGAGTTCCGGCTACGGCAACACCTATTTGGAACACGGTATATTATACTCTTTGCATTCCTATAACGTATACTCTGTGGCTTGACTGACACTATCTGTCACTTTCTTTGGGTGACAGTTTATATTTCTTAATTTTAGTCCTAGCTAAGGTTTTTAGTTTATAAGTCCTCAGAATTTATAAAAAATAATAATTAAATTAAAAATATAAAAACACAACCAAAAATAAAATATAAAAATACGAGTAACTTATTTTTTAATATATTTTTAATTAAAGTAATAAAAATGGGTGATTAAAAAAAATAAATGTTGTCCATTGAGCATGTGCATCAAAGAGTACTCTTTTATACTATGTGCATGAGCAGTGCTCTCTGCATGAACCAATCATTACCTTTAAGTATTATAACACCGTAGACAGACAGAGTTACTATACTCAGTCTACGTAGGTCTACGTATAAGCAACTCAAATGCATTACCTGTCAGAGTCAACGTATAAAATGTTCGCAGCAAAGATCGGTGAGCAGATTGGGGAGGGAGGGGAAATCTCCAAGGTCCAACCACCAACCAAGCCATTATTTTGAAAAAATTAAGCACAAAGTTCGACTTTACCTTTTTTTACATCTTTTCTGCAATAGGACAATATCCTAGCTCGCTTGACTCGATCTCATCAGCTCAGCTGAACTGATAGTCTGTAATTACCTACTTTTTAAAATTCTACTTAAATAAACGGATTTAGGGGGGGGGTCCGGACCCACTGGACCCTCCTCCTGGCTACGTGCTTGGCTCACTCCCAGTTACTAACAAAAAGCGAAGGTAGTATGGCTACTAGCAAAAAGTGGAAAAAGAAAAAGTAGAAAATATAACATGCCGAGAGTGTGTATACCGTGCAAGCTTGCTCTTCTCGGTTTATCGTACATTCAGACGTGGCACTCAAACAACCGCTTCCTTCACCAACCACCGCAGACCACCGCGGGTGCGACATCGGAGTGGACATAGTAGCGGCGCGTACACGTACTGGATGGCTTAGGGCTGTTGGCATTTTAATGGCCGTAGCCGAGAGGCGGGAGCCGTTGGCACCGGGCTTACACCCCACCTTTTCCGGAGACCCGGATAAACAGGCGTTACGGCACCCTGGCCTCTCACTCCCCGACTTTTCGGAATTCGGGTTGAGGTGAGGTCCTGAGGTCACCGCCTGTGCAAAGAAGGCTGCCTCAGCAAGGCCTCAGCACAACGCGAGCTTTGCGGACTCGCAAGAATCATCATCATCATCATCTACTATCAATCAGAAATGATCAATAATCAATCAATTAGGCCAGCTGTCAGTCATAGTACCAAACTTCAAAAAATTCAAATCAAATACAAAAAAACTGAAATTTACTCAAATAAAATCTATGAAACGAAATAAACGCGAAGCGGGAAGCCGAAGGCGGTAAAAAAGTACAAGAAGAAAAGAAGTATTATTTTGCGTGCTCCTTTTATTTAGAATTCATGTGCTTTTCTTCCAAATTATAACTATGTCATTGAACAAAACTAGGTAAGTTGTTATTATTTTTCTTTCCAACCTAAATAATGTTTATTGTTATACAGCTTTGATCAAAGATTTTGTTTAAAACCTTGTTGCCAATATAACAACAGTCTCGGCTAGTACTTTTAAAGAAGCAAACACATTTTATAACATTGTATTTTGTCTAGTTCGGTTAGAATGAGGTTATAATAAAATACATTTTATATCAGTATTAGCTGTGCCTTGCGGTTGCACCCGCGTTAATGATTTCTTCTCCACTCCTTTGGGTTGTACCGTGATGTTATCTAATAATCTTCCTCAAGAATTTGGTTATCAAATGCAAAAATAATTAAAATCTGACTGGTAGTTCCAGAGATGGTAGGGCGATGCTATGACGTCAGTGGTGCGGATGTGAGAGGGTGGGGGTGTATAGGGGGGAGGGGCCAACCTCCCTCTAAAATATTGAAGTTAGGGGGGGATAGTTATCGAGATATTAACATTTGAAATTTCTAACCTAACTTAATTTTTCAACAATTTGAAATGTTCTTACGGAAGTTTAAAGTTATGTTCCTATAATGCTATATTTTTCATATTCATAAATATAAAATTATTCCCTCATTACTATATATCTAGGCATTGTTTCCCAAAGTGGTATATATGAACCCCAGGGGTCGGTTTCAACTTGCTGGGGAGTCCATATCAGAGAGAAAAAAATTGGAGATATACAACATAGTATAGGGACAACTAAATATTTGGTAGGCAGGGGGTCTATGGAGAATAAAAAATCAGGCAGTGGTCTATGGGGTCAAACATTTTGGGAACCTCTGATCTAAAGCATGAATGAATCATAAATTTATTAGAAGTATTTTTAAATATTTCAAATTAAACTTTCAGCTACTGGAAGCAACTATGGAGATGGACAACATCAGACCAACTTTCACAATGTGAAGTCATATCTATTTTAGGTGACAAAGATATTGTGGACCAATTATGTGAAGGTCTGAATAGTTACAAGCCCCAGAGGAAAGAGCAATTTGAACAACTTCAAAACAAGTACCCAGACCAAACTAAGTTGTTAAATGTTGTTCAAACTTTACAACATTATATTGTAAGTTTGTTTTGCACTTTTGTTACAGTATTGTACCAATTAGAATTAGAATAAGAATCTATTCAAATAAGATGATTAATTTTTTGTACTATTATGTAAACAAATACAAAATTATGCTATGGTATAAAGGTTACAATAGTAGGGCAAACTGCCATTATATAGATTGTTAAAAGAAATTACCTAATACCTATGGTGTAGTATTAATGTAGTTTCTAATTTTTTTATTAAGGGGCAGTGGTCTAGGTCGCCTTGTATTTGTCAAAAATATGGCAAATCTCAGTAAATCCTGGAAACATGAGTTTATTTATACAACATTTCCTCAGCACACAGTTAATAGTTATTATTTTAAATTGGATTGAGCCATATTTTCATTATTAAGAGTTCTAAATAGCCATAATTTCCAAAACGCAGGGGCAATGCTTGTATTGAAAACTACGGCTCTTTAGAAGCCTAAATAATAAAAATATGGCTCAATCCAATTTCAAATAATAACTATCATTGTGTGGTGAGGAAATTGTGTATAAATAAACTCACGTTTCCAGGCTTAACTGAGATTTGCCATATTTTTTACAGATACAAGATGACTGAGGCCACGGCCCCTTAAAAAGTCTAGTTGAAAATTCTAAATTTATATAAAGTGTTTTTTTTTTACTTGCCTTATTTAGTAGACAAACTTTGCATGTATTTTTTAAATAAGTTGTCATTTAAAATTAACATATTTAACATTCGCAGAACTAATAGTAATATTTTTTTAAAAATAACAATCAAAGTTTTTTTCACCAAACAAGACAAGTAAAAAAACACTTTACGTACATTTTTAAATTAACAGTTAATTAGTTTGAATACCCCATAACTCTGACGATGTTAAGTTTAGCATTTGCTAATAAATATTCCGCATTGTTATATTTATTAATTTTCTTTCAGGACATTGATACATTTCAAATATGGGATGTGATAAACCATTATTTATGGGATATCTCCTACGGCACACCATCAAGTACCTTGAAAAATGTAGATTTTGTAGATACAAGACCTTCATTCCTATTGCCCAATATTTGGAAGTTTTATTATGCAGAAAGATTGTACTTACTTAAGTTATTGCAGTATGTGGTAGAACATAAGGATAATTTAAATCACAAATATTATGAACAATTTAATCAAGTATATAACAAAATTAATGTAGATACACTGAAAAGTTCCCTATTGAACCAATTTTCAAACGTCATGAATACTACACCGCCTTCAAGAAGAATATTGAAAGATTTCTCTAACGAACACATGAGGAGTGAATGGTGCGAGTTTAATTTAAGAGAACAATTAGCAATTTTACAAATACTGTTACTTATTGCAAATGAAACTACCTTTACTGATGTGGAGTTTAAGAAAATATTTGAGTTATGTAGAAAACATAGTTTTGGTAAACAGCAATGTTTTGTGGAGTTATTGGAAGAAAGACACAGGGAGCATTGTATGAAGATTATGTATTCTGAGATAGCATTATTTATGGTCATAGTGGATGCTGACAAAATGTAAGTAATATTACTTTAATTACACTTTTTTACACCCCCTCTCCCCCCTGGTATGTGGTGAAGTTCTAAGCTACCCCCCCTATCTAACATCATGTATATATTTTTTTATTTAGATAGTGGATACTTAAACTCAAAAAACAAATTAATGTAATGCTCATAATCGCAAATGGTTAAGTTAATGGTTTGGAGTAAGCACTGAGAAATCGAATACTACGGTTAGCATTTAGTCTATAATATGTAATTTCAGAAACAATGTATCAAATTGGATAAATAGCAGTAAACAGGTGCTGGATTATGAACTGAGGAAGTTGCAACCTTGTCAAGAGTACAGTGCTATGCTCATGTCCTGGATGCTTATCACGCTACAGGTATTTAAACAGTTATAGTAAACCGCAAATATAGATTCCCTAAAAGTCGACAGGCTAACGTCGCGGGCGCGAGTATTATGAAATCGGATTGTAACCCCCTGCGCTCGATATAATGTTAACTGAAACGTGTTAAGAAATTTAATTTAATAATCCAACCTTTCTGTGAATCAGTAGAAAAATAGAAGCCTCTTCTAATTACTACAGTCTCTAAACGTTGGGCGCCACTGTAAGGGTGTGAGATTAAGTATTAAGATTGATGAAATGTTTACTTATGTTATATACACAGTATGAAATTTCTAATAGTTCGCGCTAAATAAAATATTTCTTTAGTATCAAAATCAGAACAACACGTTTTAGTTCAGTTTTAGTTTCAGTGATCGTCGGACTTCATGCTCACGCCTGCGCCGATTCCGTTTACTGTACAGTTTAATCTTCCGTAAATAAGCCACGAAAACAGAAACCGTGAATACGGAATGACAATTTGTATGGGATTTGAGGGGATAATTATAATTTCAAGTTATTCTGGTAGTTTAGCGCCTGAATTAGACTAACATTTTTTGTTTTAATATAGCTTTAAAAATGTCTGGTTATTTTTATTCCAGAGCAAAGAACACGTAATGTTATTTGAGAGTCAATACCAGCAGTTTGGAGCTACTGCTATGAAAATGCATGTATTTGAATTTTTACATCAGTTGCTAACTAGCTCTGTATATTCGGTAAGTTTTTTCTACATGTTTTTGTCAATGCTCTACCTACTGTTTATAAGGAAATTTGTTATTTCTTTGTCGTCCTAAGATAATGTAACAAAAGACTTCTTCTTCTTATTTTATAAGGGCTCCATCAATGTTAATCGATGATTTGCTAATGTCAAGTATTATAGACGTCACAATAACAATAATGTAAGATGACCCCGCCGACTGTGATACTATGCCCTATTAATCACTGACTAATCACAACTATCACAGCGCGGGCGAGATTAAACCGGATTCCCCATCATGTAACGACGTACGTGTGCGTTGGTCTCCATGACATGACATGGAATAACAAAAGACAAGAATACTTTAAAGAAAGAGTGAACTAAGTATTTATCAATTTATATACACAATATGTCGAATATGAGTTGATCATATGAAAAATACTTATCAAAATGCACAAATGGACCTACGATAAGGTTTACGTGGCAGAAAAATATAAATACGTAGACATACTAATTAACGTAAATATATTTCAGAACGACTCCAAAGCATCAGTTGTTGTAAGAAAACGAATTTTCAAACTGCTGAACCAATTATGTGACAAATTCGACTGCGATGGTACTCTCGGACGTCAGCCCGGCGCCATAGAGTTGTGTTCAGAATTATTGAAAATACCTGAAATAGCCAATGAGTTTTGGCAACTTCACGGAGAAGAGGACAATTTTGGAACCGTTTCGTTTTGGAATACGGCTCTGGAGTACTTTCCGTACAATTTTCATGCCCTTTCGGTAATGGCGTATGGTTTGGCTAAAGCGGGCGAGAGTAGCGTGAAAAATGTAAGTTGATTTTCTTTATAATGTTGTTTTGATTTTTTAGGTATAGTGCGCGCTAAAGAAGTTGGCCCAGATAGAGCTCTAGAGTGGGAGGACGCCCATACAAATCGTATGGAGCGCAGTCTAACCACTTAATACTATTTGGCCAACTTATTTGGTAGATTGGTAGAGAGTTATATAAATATATATGCGTAACTTAACACACGTACAGAAGAATTATAATAAAGATTTACTCTGAACTAAATTATTAAAACTATATTATTTCAGCTTATAGGCGAACTGAAATGCCTTCCCGTGTACACAGAAATCTACAAAACAACAATACCAATAGCCAAGGTCTCCATAGAATGCGACGATGTCGTCGTCGGCCAGAATTACACTCCCGCGGCGAACCCGTCCTACAGCGTTGACGCTGGGTCTCGGGCAGCTGTCATGGAGAGAAAGGAAGGGACCTTCATACATTTTAGAACGCCCTATTCATACTGGTCCATACTAAATGATGAAATCGAGAAAGCCTTGGATCGAAAGGGGGTGTATTATGATATAAATACAGTATTAGAACATATATGGGACGGGACCAATGTTTTGAAGGAGGTTTTGAGTGTACTAAGCTCTGAGGGGGAGGTATCGAAGAGTTTATTCTCGCCTAGTGAAGGGGTGTTCGATGTGTTACTTAGATTCATGAGAGGTGAAACACCGCCGTTGTCGCTCCTAGTGTCGTGTTTGGAAACGTGTAAAGCGCTGGTGCCTTTGTTTCCTAAAGAGATTTATTCAAGGTTTGTATACTTAATTTATTCTTTTACTTATCATTGAAAATATGTTAAATCTGATTCAAGCATAACCTGCATAACAAATAACAAACATTTTTTTATCTATCGTCGCTTGGACAAGATGGTTATTGCCTCAAACTAGGACAATGGGTTGAATCTTTCTGGCTTACGCCTCACCCCAACAATAATTTAAATCTGCTCGCTCAGTAGAGTCTGTTTTATGTCTGCTGACCGAAAAGCAAAAACGTTACTACACCCTTGTTTACCTACTATAATATTAGTACAGGTACCAAATGTATAGCGCTGAGTATTTATTGTTTTCAAAAAGGTAATAGAGGAGGGATGCAAATCTACGCGCGAGCAGCATTACTCCTTGGATTTTCGTCGAATGGACGTCCTAATAAAATTTAATAAAAGTCGATCGAGTTTAATTGAAGCACATCTAGTCTTTATCATGTCATTATTGCATTTTAATTATTTTTTTCAGACTAATCAACACGGGCTTACTTCCCCGCGTTATGAACCAACGTCTATCTTTCAAGGAGTATGCGGAAGGCGGTTCCTTTGATTCGGCCGTTGTTGGCTCGTACCTAGTCAATATTGAACAACCAAATGGCACTTATAAGTTCCTAGTGGCATATATTGACATGATTTGTGCGTTTAATAAGGTTTGTGATATGAAAATCAATTCTTAACGTGTATTATAAGTCACCCAAAATCATCTTATTTGCCTCTATAAACGCTGCGTAAATACAAGAGTGCAGTAATTTCGTATACATGATATTTATCGCGACAAAAGTAATGAGTACCGGTTATGTAAGTATGTACTGTATCCAATTCCACTTTTTACCATGAGAATCAAAACGGCATATTCAAAGTTCATAATACATCTTTCTCCATGTTCCCTGACAAAATAAAATATACCTTTTTAAATGGAGGTAAAATAAGCAAAATACTATTTCGGTATTTCTAATGTTCCTAATAGGGAATAACATACGCTTTCTTTAAGCATTGTAATAATATTGTAAAATTCCAGGCCGCCAATGACGAACGCATCGCATCCGAAATAGTTCTACCTGGTTTAGTTTTGATACTGCGCGAAGTTTTTCCCAATATCTGCGGCTGGCGATACAGCAGTACATTCGAGAGGCGCCAGTTGATCGGGAAATGTATCGACTTCTTCTTTCTCATACTACAACAGAATAAGGAAAGTAGTAAAGCGAAAGTATTGCTGCAGGACACGTGCGCGTACGGTCTGTTGTATACAGAAAATTCTCTTGAAATATTGAAGATAGCTTCAATTGGTGAGTTTTAGCTTGCATTATGTTTATTGCACGTCATAGATGGCTAGCCAAGAAGCTCCTTCCATTATGGGTAAGCAGAGTAGGTAGTGTTTAACTTGATTATGGTGACATATGACACAGTAACGTCTCATCGCACACTCGTAATTACTTGTATGAGCGCAGGTCACATTTTGTCAATCGTTGACTTCAGTCTGCTTTGATAAGTCCCTACCATTGTTAATTTAAATTTTCAAATGAACAGGACAAACATTAACAATTTATTTACTTTCCGAATGCGCAACCTTATCCCTAATGCTATTAGAATAAACGCTACATTGGTGACTCCGGCGTGAATACGCAACTTGATACGAAACCTTTTTTTTTTCAGGCAATGACCAGCTAGACAAATTAATGTACGACGAAGCAAGCTGGGTATCAGGGTCCGGGGTTCAATACCTGACCACCACACAGCAGTCGCTCGCAGTTCTTATGAAAGTGTTGTCTCTGAAGTCGCGTGTTAGTGGGCCAAATGAGATGTCGCCTCTGGAACAGTTGGTCTTCGCGCAAAACAAACAGAGGGACCCATTAAAAGTTGTCCCCAAAATAACGAGCTACATAAATCATGTGTTCAATGGAAATTTAGCAATGTTGAGTTGTCGACTTCTTAATAGATTTGCTGCTGTAAGTTCCGCCTTAATTTTATCATGTTAAAAAGAAGTCACAAATTCTGCACTGACACCTGCGCGCATATCTGTACATTCTATTCGGCTCCTACTGTTCAGCAGTTAAGGATGGTCAGCGAGACCGATATAGTAGTTAACATACCCCTCACTGTCATTTTTTTTTTAAATCAGATACTCTGTTCTTTTTGTCTTGTTTTTTAATCCATTGTAACAAAAAAAAACTTTTGTCAATAGCAGTTGATCCTTGTGGAGGTCAAACTCTAAAAACGTTTACTTAAATTAAATTAAAACTACGTTTACTTTTACGTGCAAAACAATATCTAAAAACTGAACGGATTTAGATGAGAGACTGGGATGGTGTAACAAATATCTAATCGTGTGTTTTTCAAATTAATTACGAGTATTTTAAAGTTAAAGTTTATTTCTAGGATTTCCAAATGTCCCTCTTCACATGCTTGGACATGACCCCTTACCACGTGCGGGTTATGTTCCTAGAACGTTTGAGAGACAAGTTTGAGTCCACGGCGCTCAAGATTGCCATCATGGATTTTGTGGCTACGTGTGTCGGGAAACAGCCCGGCCTCACTCAAACTTTTTTCAAACTTCGGCATATAAAGCAAGGGACGGACGAAAGTAAGGCTGTTGAGACAACGGATAAGGCTGCAGATGATGACGCTGAAGGTGTATTGACGTATATGGCGCAGTATCTTAGTATTGTAAAATCTGTACGTATCACTAATTCACTACATATTATAAAATATTTTAGAAGTTAAACGAGTTTGCGTCGTATGTATTTCCTGCATTGTACGAAGCCTGAATGCAACTATTTTTTTTTATATTGTACCAGAAAATAAAAAATAAAATTACCAATTTCGATTTTGCTTTTTCAGGATGCAGCCTTGTTGCATAGTCCGCTACTAGGCTGTACTATGGCATTATTCCACGCTCTATGGAAGAACAACATGCAAATACTTGTTAAAGAGTTACGAGAAAATCCTAAATTCTGGGAGCACATGACCAGTCCATTATTTAACGAAATTCAACCTCACCTAAAAGCCTACTCGCAAATTTTCAATATCATCGGAATAGAACTCTTCTTCGCCAGGGAACAAATAGAACCTACATTGAAGGACATATTGGAAAAATTCTTTGATACAAACAAACAAAATCTGGATAAGTGGATTGATTTCATATTTTCGTTCGAAGGTCGAAATGATGAGGAGGAAACGGTAGATACGGTACCTACGTGGTTGGGATTGCTGACATCCTGGAAAGATTTCACTATGATATTTTGTAAATGTTTACCAATCAGTCTAAATATTGCTCATAAAGCCAAAATGGTGGCACCATGCATGAGTGCTCTCTTAAACGAATTGAACGATCTAAAAGATGGCAGACTGGTGGTGATTCTATCAGAGTTATATGTTACTATGCTCGCTAATTGGAAGGACGACTGCTTCGACAACAGAAAAATGAATGCCAAACAGATAGATAATTTGTTAACAAATACTTCTACAGTGTATGATAGTCTGCATTCTCGAGCCAAACGCGCTTTATTGTCAATAGGTACAGTTGCCATCAGTACTTTGGATTACGAAATCAAAGCCAACAGCTCTTTAGCGCACAGTATTATAAGATCTGTTACGAATATAAACACTTTGGAATTGGAAAAGCTGTTCGATGACATAAAGGACGAACCGATGGTGGAAGCGAGTGTTAACGGCCATGAAGAAATTCCCCCTGTCGTATTATCTTTGGCTATGCTAGAACAGTGCCTGGATCTTTATGATGATATGTTCTCCGGTCTAGGCCAGTGGTTCCATTCTACGAGATTTGTGAATAGGATTTTGTGTTGTTTGCAAACCTGCCTCCATAATAGAAGACATTATCATACCTCACTTGCCGCCTTGAGGTGTCTGACTGCTTATTCGCGGGGACCGTTCTCTAAGGATTTGCTTTCGAATGATATCGACCAATTTCTTTGGTTGCAACTGCTACCACCGAAGCAAGATGGCAATGGGATGGTATGGAATCCAGCGGAATGGTGGAGAGTTTATGCGTATAGTTTAGATTTTATATCAATGATGATTATGAAACACGGTCAGTACTTCGTCAGAGATGCGATTACGTTCGTTGGAGTGCATTTGGAGTTTTTAATTGAGTCTGTTCTGTTACCGAGACAAGTGGTCAACATGGATTCTCTGAACGTGTGTGCGTCGACTCTTAACTTAGTTGTACAACTAGTGAAGTATGAAGCGAGATGGCGGATTGAGAATATCACATCTTTGTTTGAAATTATGGTAAGTTTTTTCAGATATTCAAGTCCTTTAATTGTCTGTGACCTTTTCATGCAAAAACTACGGTTTTTATTGCGGTTTTCACTATTAGTTAGGTTGATTCACCGGGACCTATCATGTTTATGAGCTGAGCATTATCAGTATAAGTTAATCAAGTCGGGGGAAAAAGATAGCCCCCGCTATTTTTCATGGCATATACTGTCTAATCCGTCAGAGATATATAACAAAATTATATAGGAAATAATTGTGTTAAATAAAATAAAATAAACTTAGGTGGACACACCACACTTACTTATAATTTTAAACAAACTTAGCACAGTATAATGGACAATATTTATTTTTTTTAATCACTCATTTTTATTACTTTAATTAAAAATATATTAAAAAATAAGTTACACGTATTTTTATATTTTATTTTTGGTTGAGTTTTTATATTTTTAATTTAATTATGAATTTTTATAAATTCTGAGGACTTATAAACTAAAAACCTTAGCTAGGACTAAAATTAAGAAATATAAACTGTCACCCAAAGAAAGTGACTGATAGTGTCAGTCAAGCCACAGAGTATATGTTATAGAAATGCAAAGAGTATAATATACCGTGTTCCAAATAGGTGTTGCCGTAGCCGGAACTCAAATCGCCTACAACATTATTCATAATGTATATAATAATACTAGCTTTTGTCCACGGTTTCACTCGTAAATATATTTCCTGTGATAGCCCATTCGAAACTACCAAAACTTCCAAAAAATATTATATAAAAGAAGTATTTTTATAATTATATTTAAAGATTAATTATTAATTTAGCTTCAAATGGAATAAAAATGGGTAAAACTAAGAGAAGGCAACACCTGAGTTCAATAACTAACAACTCTGCCAACAGACATTAGTATTTTTAAATTAGACGGTTAGCACAGATTAGGGCACCACCTATTAATCCTTATTTTTCAATATTTCAGTATTTTTAAAATAACTCGAAAATTTAAGGATGTTAAAAATAAAAAAAATGAAAAGCTTTCTAGCATGTAATCTCCAAACGGTTTTCGAATTTTGGTACCTTACGAAAAATGAAATGTTGTCCATTGTTCAGTACAAGTTCCAATTGAGTGATTCCACTTTGATTCTTTACTATTTACCTTACAGAGGAGCATCAGCGCGTGTCTCTACCAGTGTGTAACGCTCAGTCTACGTTCGCGGCGAGTGTCGGACCCAGCGCCCCCGCCTGCCACCTTCACCCCCACAACACCTTCGCAGAGCGTAAACTTGACACCCGGTCACAACCTGGACGACTCGTTGACGGCTCCGGCGCAGAATCAACATACACCTACCGTACTCACAAGGTTGGTAAAGTGTTTAAACTTCGGAGGGCACCCGAAGCACCAGTCTACGTTCGCGGCGAGTGTAGGACCTGGCGCCCCCGCCCGCTACCATCAAAATATTACGGAACAGATATTGCATTTACTACATCATTTCTGCATTTTTTCATACAATTATATTTCCTGACATCCATAGATTAGTAATTTGCGATAGACCGAAAAGAGCGAGCATGCGCACATGTACACTCACTCTCGGCCTGTCACATTTACTAATCTTTGGAGGGTTTGCAACTTGCAACAGAGATACGGAATAATGGGGCTGAGAATCATCTCCTCAACTAAATAACGTTTTGTTTCAGAATTCTAGAAATCCAACACATGGCAACTCTGTGCCTTCTTTCGTTCAGTCCTGATTTGCTCTCGCTATTGGCTGATCCCGGCATAGATTTGGAACGTTGGCAGCCATTGGTGGAGCTACACTTCGGCGCACCCAAAATATCTTACGAGCCGTTCCCACAACTTACGTTCGGAACGTTGCTCGCCGCTATTGGCATGCTTACGAAATCGTTGAATCACGTAAGTTGCCATTTTATTGAAATAGAGCTTACTAGCTGTTCGTTCCGGCTACGCCCGTGTGGCCCATACTAACTTTCATCTCCTATTATACCCCTTAAGGGGGGGGGGGGGGTTAAATATATTATATGTCTATATATATAATATATGTTCTTCCCTAGGTTCAAGCTTACTCTGTATCAAATTTCATTAAAATCGGTACAATGGTTTAGCCGTGAAAGCGTAACAGAGTTACATTCGCATTTATAATATTATCTTGTTGATATAATGTTCTATGAAAGTCGCTGTATAGTTAAGGGTATCACAAACTATGTCTACGAATATTCGAGATTTTTCATATTTTTAATAGAAATAAAATGGCGCCCATAAAGTACTTAAGGACCCGTGGCTCTCAGTCATCATATGGCAAATCTAAGTTAATCCTGGAAACGTGAGTTTATTTATACAACATCTCCTCACCCCAAAAGGATTGTTAGTATTTGAAATTGGATTGAGCCATATTTTTATTATTCAGGGTTCTAAATAGCCGTAGTTTTCGATACGCAAAGAAACTGCTCGTATCGAAAACTAAAAATATTGTATAAATAAACTCACGTTTCCAGGATTAACTTAGATTTGCCATATTTTTGACAGATACAAGATGACCTTGACCCCTTAATAGGTCGCAGTCAGAAAAACTATCAATATGCACAAAACTTCACAAGTTTTATTTTGATGCGGCAACACTTGACTTTACTTTGAACTCGCAGTATCCCAATATAATGGAGGCGAAGCCGTGGGCAGCATCTGCCCCTATATTACACATCTCGGTTACTAACAACAAAAAGCAATGTTAACCGTTCACAGTTAGTTAAATATAAAAAGTTGAGAGTGAGTGTACCGTGCAAGCTCGCTCTTCTCGGTTTATCGCACATTACTAATCTGTGCACGGTTACCATCGACTGGCTGGTATTCAATAATTTATTTCTGGAAAATGCCCGTTCGCCCGTAATATTAAAATTAAATATGACCTACAGGCATACCACATGGAAGAAGGTAGCGGATCCCGTTCTCCGCGCAGTCGTCGGCGGGTGTGCTCGTGCGGCAGTCCAGGCGAGGCGCGCCGCGTCGCTAGGAGCGAGTCTCTCACGAGTATATCGTCAGCGACCAGCGCGGCCGTCTGGTCTCATGCTAATAACCAGAGATTGGTCGCCGGCGCTTTGGAGGCCACGCTTACGTTGCTGGCTTCTCAGGTACTTTATTCATATTCATTGATTGTAATTGTAGCTAGAGACGCGTTGACTTGAAACTGGGAGAATTCATGACAAAAACGCTTAGCGCCATTTTTTTATCGTGCTTCGGAGGGCAAGTATAACCAGCTCACTTTAAAAAATAGTACATACATAGTCTGTTAATGCCACCTGCAACTTGCAAGACACTGTTACTGGTTGTCTCTGGCCATACCACAAGGTATAAAGGCCGTGCGTGTTTTTTATTGTCACTAGCTTTTGCCCGCGTGGAAATCTATAAAAATAATAATTTATTTTCAAACCTCTCCCTCACCCCATTACCTAGGATATTATTATTATACTTTCATAATCAAACACATTAAAGTAATACCTACCATGTTTGTCCTACATACAAAATTACAAGTATTATTGTGCTCTATGAAGAAATGTTTTCTGCACAGTTGTCCATCATTACTGAGGATCACTACTCCCAACTCATCTTCTTCTAAAACTATCTTCTCTTAAACTATCTTTCTCCATCGGCTGCGGTTTTCTGCCTGATGAAAGGCTGTGGCAATAAAGTTGTTCAGGTTTTCGGACACATGATCGGACCATCGTTAACGGTTCCGTCGTCGATGTGTCTTACCCTCAACCCTGCCTATTACCACAAGATTTTCGAAGAAATGTCTAAAACCTTATTATACATTACAGGCCCTACTCGCAGTACGTGACCCGAACGTCCCAGATAGACACAAGCAGCTCGTGCGCCGAGAACTCAGCTCGGAGCTGACAGCGTTTCACGATTTCGTACGCAAGCGCATATTATGTGCCGCACACACCCGCCCGCATCTCATCCGGAACAAACTTGGCGCTTGGCCACTTCTTGGTGATGATAATGAATACCGCTTCGAAGATGATGATTCAATACCTCCCCCGCCGCCCCCTAAACGGACGTCGAATGAGTCTATGAGAGAGTATATTCTGCGCAAGCGCTATTTGGTGAAATGCGCACAAACCCCGACTAAGGACCCTCCCTCGCCCGTGTCGCATTCCACCCCGACTTCTGATAAGAAGAAGGATACGTCCAGGAGTTCTAAGAAGGTAAAGGATTACAAAATGTTTTAAAGATAACACCGTGGTAAACAACTAGGTGCATAAATCATCACATTGAAAAATGTGTGCTTAAGTATTTACAAACATCTTTGATTCTCAAAATACCCTGGCCACTTGTTAGGTAAACTAAAAAAATTACATCAGCTACATGAGTCGGCGATTCATAATGTATAGACAAACTGCGCTGTTATTATCCAACACATAAATAACGCTGTACCATATTATGTCGCTATACGACGATTGAGAAACTAATTTATGTGAGTGGAGAGTCATTACTTAAATGCCCTGATTTTGTCCTCAAAATTATTTTATTGGAGTTGTAAAGTTTTCTTATTTTTTTTTCAGGTATCTTGGGCGGACACGACGATGGACAGTGATGAAACAGCTGAAACTTATATGCAAGAAATAGAGCCGGCTTACTCTAATTTAACTGATGTTCAAATAAATAATGATGAGGACTATTTCCATTTTATGTCGGTAGTATTCCTCTACGTGTGTCAAACAGAATTATAAATTAAGATTACAATAATAAATTTTGAATGTGAAGCCTTTCGTTTAATTATTTTAATACCCAAGACCGCTTCCGCTGGGTACCCTGGTGAGTATCAGTCAGCCTTGGTCCGATTTAACACGGATAATATGCTCACATATAATATCGTCTGTGGGTACATTGTGGAAGGAAACCCACTAGATCCAATGCAGGGGAGGTCAGCCTGGCCATGATGTGGAGGAATTTGTCTGCCGGATGTAGAAGTTTGTAATTTTAAAATACACAGACCTTTTAAAAGACCAAGCAGTCGTTAAATATTAATGAAAAGGATTTTCAATAATTTTTTGCAGCATATGGAATTATTGGTATTTTCATGAGGTTTGGGGGGTGGCTAAATAGGGGTTAATTTAATCGAAATCGGATGGCATTGATAAACACCATTATTTGTACTTAGGACAGTATAAATTTCGAATGCCATCCGATTTGAACAATTTTTATTTATTTTTTTTTAAATTATTGTTTAAACAATCGAAAAAAAGGGTTTTTCGGCGACTTTGAGGGGTTGTTGCTCCGAAACTGCCCATCAGGATCGGATGGCATTTTTTTCCCAAATGTTTGTGTTTGGTGGTGTCAATAAGTATGCTCACTAATTTTGAAGCGGTGCTCTGTGGTTGCCTTTTCACTTTTTTTTTTACTCGCTAGTGCAAGAACGGCCCGCGTGTTTCGGCTGGCAAAAAAATTTTATTATATAATTAGAGTATTTCCTTTAATGCTACCGCATTTTTTTCCGGTTGCCTTTTCAAAAAAAATTCGATTTTGCCCCACCCCCATATCGCCGCCCCTGTCCATTTGGGGTCACTTTGGCCGCTACCAGGGGACTCTGTACCACTCAAAGGCCCAGATTACCACTCGCCATCCGGTTGCCTGTCCAATATCGGCTTGACGTGCCATTGCCTTGAATATAAGCCTGGTTAACATGACGCGGAAGAATTTGTCAACCGGGTGTAGAGAGAGAGAGACAAATGTTAGGAAAGAAGAATGCGTCGCGGTCAAGTACAAAACCTCTACACCCGGTAGACAAATTCTTCCACACCCATCATGCCCAGGCTGACCCCCTGTATTGGATCTAGTGGGGTTCCTTCCACAATGTACCCACAGATGATATTAGATTATTTATATGTAAGTAAAATACAGTAAGTAGGTACCTACGCGGCAGAAAGAGAATCTAATTTACCTAGCTTATAAAGAGATTTCGGAGAGACGACATTTCTACCGAATGATCTAACTAAAGAATGATGAAGAGATCAAACCTCAAAACAGAATTAATGTAATCTCGATGATGTAAATACACTTCTTTTGTGGAGTTTTTCGGATGATTTTACTGCATTCGAAGCTATTTTCATATAAGTAGGTAAAATCAAATCAAACGTTTTCTTGTGTAGTACCTACTCAGCTACTTCTGCTACGGCTACTTAGATAGCTCTAGCTAGATAACTCTTTGGTACTTAGTCTTTGGTCCAGCTGTTCTCAAGTGAAGCGCATACCAACGAACAGCATTTAATTTTTATTTATATTGAAGACTATAGATGCAAACAAGTAGCCTATGTCCTTTTCTAGGGTTCAAGCTAACTCCGTAACAAATTTCTTCAAAATCGGTTCAGTTTAGCCGTGAAATCGTAACAAACAGACAGACTATATTAGGTACTATACTATTTGCAGACAGAGTTTACAACAGAGTTACTTTCGAATTTTGTCATTTATATTGATATCTCGTCTTTGAGTATACTCAAAGTATTTCGTATGTATCGGTGCAGATAATCGAATCGTCCAGTAAATCAATCGATATTCTGTGCACATTTTATGTGCTTGCAACACCAAGAAAACTATACGAAAAGTATTTTTTTTTTAAACTGGCAAGCGTAGTACATAATATAGTTATCTGTGCTGGCAAGTGGCAACACCATTAACATGGCCGCATGTTGAACGAAACGATTTTCTTTACTGTTTGCCAAATAAAATAGTTTGATGGGATAACGACGCGAATTGCCCGCCAATCCATGCATAAAATACAGCTAGCCGATAATACGCTTATATAAAGGGAATTGCGGTGAGTTTCTATGGTGGGCGTAGTCAACAAAATTATGTTTATTCACTGTGTACTAATTCGTTTCGTATTTATTATAATGGTATTGTTTTGTGTCGTCGGTGATAGATTCCTGTTACTAAGATGATGCACCATCCAAGCATGCACCCGCAACAGATGTCGGGTCCGCCGCCACAACTTCGCGGGCCGCATCCTCAAATGCCGCATCAGATGCACAGAGATGCAAGGCACCCGCCGTTACCTAGGTAATCTACCTTCCTCCTTGGTCTTCCACCCCACAATTATCCTAGGGCTACCATAAGTACACCCAGATTGAATACTAAACCTAATAAATAAATAAATTAGTCCCTTATCAATCACGATACAAGTCATGAGATCGTTGTTGATTGTTGACCTAAAAAAGCGGTAAAAATGTCTAGTTATTCAATACCTAAAATAATAAACACCTAAATTAGAGCTAAAATTTAGTAGGTATTTAGTAGAAATTGCTAAATCATTCTGATTGGATAACATTTTTTTAATCAAATATGAAGTTTGTAGTAAGTATAAAAAATATTCATAAATGGCAATTAAAATAGAAGTCTAAGCTAGAATGTTGAACCACTGTAATGGTTGCTTAGATATTAGGCAAAAGTCTCTCATTAGGTGCTAAAGAATACCATAGCTAATAATTATGCAAATATAATTAGTTATATTAATTAATGACTGACAAGTTATGGTCATGTAATGGTCTATTTAGGGAAAATGATTATTTTATCTACATATAGATAGGCATACATAAAAATGACACAACTTAAAAGAAAAGTGTATTAGGTTAACCTGGGTATCTATTTTAACTTTAACTTTAACTGGCCTAGAGTCTACCTAGACATAAATATATTTTTATACTACATCTGATCGGAGAGTACCTATTTTCTTCATTTTATAACGAGGCAGAAAGTACATCATTGTTGTCATACAAATATGCAGGAAGAAAGTTTGTCCTTCCCTAGTGTTCAAGCTTACTCCATATCAAATTTCATCACAAGACTGGCAGAGTTACTAATAGGAATTTTAAAAATATTGTTAGTTATGCAAAATGTTACTAACCTAAAATGAATGAATATCTAAAATTGTTAATATAATGTCTTTTAACAATTTTAAATGTGAACTTATTTAAAAAAACCGGCCATTATTTATAAAAATGGCAAAAAAAACACTTTGTTTTATGGGAGCCCCCTTAAATATTTATTTTATTCTTTTTTTTAGTATTTGTTATAGTGGCAACAGAAATACATCATCTGTGAAAATTTCAACTGTCTTAACTATTACCTGTCTTAACTATAACTAAGAACCCTAAAAAGACATGCAAAACATGTTTAGATTTTTCTGGTAGTAATCAGAAGGTTCTGTTATCAAAACTATACAGTTCTGTTGTTACCTATGTATGAGAGGCGGAATCTGAGACCATTTCTAGTATGGAAAATAAAAATTAGTTATTTATCTTTAAAAACAATATGGAAATAATTTACTGAATTGATGAAATTAAAAAATAATTTGATACTCTTGTGTCACACTAATCTTCTTCCTTTATTGTGGCTTCACCAATTTGCTAATGTCAAGTTTTATAAATGTTATGGTATCAATATGCTGATTAATTGGTAGCCAAGATGATCTATTAATCACAAGACTAATCACAGCATGGGCGGGACTAAACCGGATTCCCCCTCATGTCATGATTGAACCTACACTAATCATAAGATTCCTAGATCAGGCAGTCATATAAACTTTTTTGAGAAAAAATAACTTTATTTAATGAAATATGACAACTTTTAACCCTTTTTCACAAGGTTACTCGAAATAATAATTCACCAAGTCACAGCTTCATTGAATTAAGAACTATAAAATAAAATCAATGCCACTGTCTGCACTTAGTGTACATCTTATTCAAATGTAAATTTTGTGTAATTTGTTGATATGCAAGAGGGTTCCTTGCGGCGTTCTTTGTCACACTAACTGGTTATGAAAGGGTTGTCACAATAGAACATATGACCAACTCTTTATTCATACACCAGAGAAAGTTCTATAATGGAAAATAAACCACTTTTTTTAAGAACTTGCGAGACTAATATATCATATGATTCAAAGAACTCCGGTTCCCCAGTTCAGTTTAAACTTGTGTATCATGTTGGAATTTTGAATGTCAGTTACTAAACTGTATGTGTTTGATTGAAGGATGGCCATGGGTCCGTCCCAGGCGAGCGGCGGCATGGGTTCTATGGGCGGACAGGGCATGGGCGGCATGGGAGTCGCGCACCACGCACCGCCGCAACGACCACCACATGCCATTAGAGCCATGCCGCACCATCCACAACAACAACACCATACAGGACCACCTGTAAGTAATTTTTTACTTTCAAGATTTGGTATTAAGTTTTAAAGGAGGTTGGCTAGGATTATTATTTACTAGCTGTGCCTTGCGGTTAACAGTTACTGCTCCGCTACTTTGGGTCGTAGGTAGCGTGATGTTATATAGCCTATAACCGACTAGTACCAGAGATTATTGCGTTCAAACAAACAAACAAACAAACTCTTCAGCTTTATTATTAGAAAGATGTAAAGTTTGGAGGTCTGTTCTAGGTAAAAATTACAGAACCGAAGAGGTAAAATTTATAAATAATAATAAGGCCCATTCATTGTATTTGTCAGACATTGTATGGCAGGTAGAGCAATAGAAGTACATTTTTGGCCTGTGTTTTTGGTCTAAGTATAGACAAGCTATCAAAAAGCATTAAATCTTTCCAGCAGGCCGGCATGAAGGGTATTCGTCGCGGCTACATGAACGCCGGCTACCCGGGCCCTGGTGCGCCCCCCGTCGTGTCCTACACACAGCACCCGCCCGCCAGGAACACAGCGCCGATCCCAGTGCCAAGTCTGTATTGTTTTAGTTCATTTCTATAGTCGTACTAATTCCATTTTCCCGGGATAAGGCTAGCTATCTCTGTGTAAACAATGAGGTCGATATGTTGCTTCGACAAAGTTTCGCATTTATATGAAGTTAGGATTAGAAAACTACTGAACTGATAAACAATTAGCCATGATATTGAAATATTTGCAATTAACAACATTTCACATCATGTCAAAATTATCTATGAAATCTAGAGTACACAAAAAACATGTTACCAGCTCCTAACTGACAAAGCAGAAGACAAGTCATCCCTATTTAGCCAATAATATTTTGAGGCTGTATTGAAAATAATACAGAAACAAGCTACAAAATTTTGTAAAATTATATAATGAGGAATACAACAGTACCATTAAATAACTGTCAGACTCTAAATTTGATATTATTTATTATTAATTTGACCCCAAACACTCCTGAATGCATATTTTAAAATATAAAAAAATCACATACTTCCCAAATAAAATTGTATGATTTGTGTAAATAAGGGTCTAAGATATTGTTTCTCAAATGGTTTAATATACCACAGGGGTCGATTTAAACTAGCTGGGGGGTCCATGTCTGCAAAAGAAATATGGGAGATATACAATGTAGTATAGGCACAATTCAATATCTGGCAGGCAGGGGGTCTACAAATAATAAAAAAATTGGCAAGTGGTCTATGGGCCCAAACACTTTCTGGTCTAGGACAATAATTTATTGATGTTTACATTTTTATAACATTATCAGGTCTGTGCAGGCCACCATCACCTATCATGACAGGACATAAAAAAATATGTCATGTTCTTGGTCAGTATTCTGTATTAATAATATAATATTATAAATTATTAGTCCCTTTATGTCAATTCTTTTCTTTCTATTATATTTTTACATATTAATATAAAAAAAAAACAAAAATATAAAAAAGTAGTTATCCCCGGAAGCAGAGTAAATACTAGAGATGAAACGGATAGCAGTTTATCCAGATACCGGATATTCGAACGACCTTATAGCCGGCGGCCGAATATCCGGCGGAATGAAAACAATACTAGCCAGGTTTAACGTGAAGAAAGAAACGTGATAGTATGTAAGCTTGATTTTATCTTACGTCAGTGTGAATTGATCGCAATTGTGACCCTTATTCTTGGTGGCCTGGGCAGGTAATGCTAAACAATACCCGAATTTAACAAAGTTTGCCAAAATCTATCTTTTAGCACCTTGTAGTGGTGTGTACAGCGAAATACTTTTTTCTGGAGCTGGCCTTATTTACGAAGACACGCGAAACCGATTGCTACCTCTTAATGTAGAGAAATTAGTATTCATTCTCCATAATTTGCCCTATGAGTGTACTAATTCATTTTCTAAGTTGTAGAATTTCTTAAGTGATACTAACTAAATAAAGCAATTAAATACCTAAAAATTTTTTTTTTAAATCCAGTATTTGGCCGGATAGCATTTAGGCCGCCGAATAGGCCGGATACCGGATAGTTACCGTATATCCGTTTCATCTCTAGTAAATACCCAATCTACCGGTGGTTAGGGCTGCAGAGAGAGGAACCTCCTCACAATACGTGCCGTGCTGAGGAGTACTGCCTTCTGGATCTGGATCATTTATTCGTATTATTATGGGCAAACTCAATCTATCATGATATCATCAATTTAACGTTTTTATATGTGAAAAAGTAAGAGAACCATATTTTTTATTTCATACTCATAATTTATTATACTAATTTATATATGTAATTTGAAAAAGATAACAGTTTTATAATTTTGGTACATTTGTTAAAAAAAATCTATGTTATCCATTCTTCTTTTAACAAGACACATAAACACGGTCTTATTGCTTCCTTCTGTTAGTGGTGTTCACATAATTTTGTACACTGTCAAACTGAGCCTTATGTATAAGTAAATATAGTTAAATATAAATTAAATTTAATCGCGCCACAACGATGTGCACTGATACTATACAATAATGTCGCATGCAATTTATCGCATGTTACCCGAAAAAGTACAGTAGTTACGATGCGATCTGTGTTTACATTACTTTCTAGATTGCGTGCGAGAAATTGCATAATGTAAAGGTGCTTAAAACTTGGCCGCAGGTGTTCCCACGCAGCAGCCGGTGATAGTGAGCGCGGGCGAGTCGCACAGCGCGGGCGAGTGTATCTCAGAGGAGGCGAGCGCGGTGCAGGGCGACGGTGAGGCGGCGCGCCCTGCTTCCGACACCGCCCTGGCTAACAGTAAAGAGAAGACACCTATGTGCCTGGTCAACGAGCTGGCTAGGTACAATAAGGTCGGTGGTAATTGTAGCTATAGATGCTAGTGACAAAAGCTGGCATGTTACATATTTAAATTTTTGATACATTGAATGTTTTGTTCTCGGCCGCTTAGTTAACGGAGACCTCGTTTATATAGATACTTCAATCTCAATGTAATTTCCATAATAAAGTTAAATTACAAATGTTCTTGATATGCCTAATTACCTACCTACATAATAAATATTCCTTTTATATGAAATATTTATCTATCCCTGACACCTGTGCATAGACAGACAGACATGATTTTATAAATTAGAATTACTCTAAAGAAAACTAGCTGTGTCTTGCGGTTGCACCCGCGTAAATAGTTACTGCTCCGCTCCTTTGGGTCGTAGCGTGATATTATATAGCCTATAACCTTCCTCAAGAATTGGGCCATGTATTTCAAATCCGACTGGTAGTTCCAGAGATTATAGCGCGTTCAAAGAAACAAATTTCCCTCACTAGAGCCTAAAAATAAATAAACAATTTCCAGATTAAGCATCAATACCGCCTCACATCAGAAACTGGACCGGCCCACAAGAAAATATTCACAGTTACACTAAGGTTGGGCGAAACTGAAGAATATACTGCTGAGGTACATTATTTTTTAACAATCTTTCTATAAGAATGTAAAGAAAATTTTGGATTATACGACCAGTACGCCAATATGCTATGACGATCAGTTTTCGTTAGCAACCGAGATACGTAATATTGTGATTCAAAATGGCGGCTTGTGTATGGGCCACTCACTTGCACCTCGCTCACGCAATAAAATGTGAGAGCGGGAGGCAAATAGACAATCTGCCATTTTCAAAATCAAATTCTGTCCAAATGTTTGTCTAAATTATACTCCAAAATTTCTTAATAAATATTAATAAAATTAATGGGAGCTGGATAAGTTAATTTTAAACTGACTTTATTCAAATAATTATTTATCTTCTATCAGGGTTCTTCAATAAAGCGAGCGCAACATGCCGCCGCTAACATGGCACTTTCACAAACGAGTTTCCCCGCCCCGCCGCCCCGACTACAACCTGCACACACCCCCATACACCATCGACACGCAGGTAATTTGATCAGAGCCCCTACCATAAGTTTAAAGAAGCGATTCACGTTACAGTTTGTAGTAAATTATTTGGGTCTCCTACATTAACTCTAAAATGTTTTGATATAATTTTAGAATATATAGGTACATAAGATATAAAATTACATTCTATAATTATTCATTTGCTATAATTTTATTTAAACCTAAAATCGATTTCTGTAATTTTCAAAATCACTATTATCAAAATATATAAAATTAAATTCTATAATTATTCATTTGCTATAATTTTTTCTTACCCTAAACTCGATTTCTGTAATTTTCAAAATCACTATTATCAAAATATATAAAATTACATTCAATAATTATTTATTTGCTTTAATTTTTCTTTTGTCTAAAATCGATATCCGTAATTTTCAAAATCACTATTATCAAAATATATAACATTAAATGATCTAATTTATAATTTGCTATAATTTTCGTTTTATCTAAAATTGTTTTCTATAATTTTCAAGATGTCTAAATTATCAAAAGGTACACCTTTTTATTATCTAATGAATTCTAATGATTAATTTGCTATATTTTTTCCAGTTTATTTGCGAAATATTTATTAATATATAAAAATCTTCCTTTCTTATTATAAATAATATATATATAGGTATCATATCCGTTATAAACAAGTGATGGTTGTTTAGGTATTTATGAGTTTCTGGCGCTTCGCCGTCCGCTGCCGCGGAACGCTCGCTTCGCTCGCTCGGCTCGCGCTCTGTTTTAGCACTATTCGAACCACGCTCGTCGCTTCGCTCCTCGCTAACCTATTTTTATTTACAAATTAGGGGAATAGGAATCGAAAATTACTGCAACAGACATTAACAAAATCTACTGTAAATTTTAATAATAGTACTTATTTAAATTGATTACATTAAAGAAAATTATTTTTTATGATGATATATTTGTAAATGTAAATAGAATGAAGTTATACGTTTAAAAATATAGTGAGTACACTTATTTTAACAATCCATTAGAGCAAATGATATTATAGATTAATAAATTTATAGAAAATGAATTTATATATTTAGAAAATTATAATAACTGCAATTATAGAAAAGTAGCCATTAGTGCAACTGAAATTAGAGATTATAAAAATTATAAGACTTGAGATTATATATTTTCAAAATTATAGTAACAGCAATTATAGAAAAGTAGCCATTAGTGCAATTGAAAATAGACATTATAAAAATAGACTTGAAATTATAGATTTTGAAAATTATGGCAACTGCAATTATAGAAAACAATACGTTATAGGAATTAATATTATAGATTTAAAAAATTATATCAAACAAATTTATAGATTTTTAAAATTACAGGATCTAAATTTATAGAAAATGAATATTTATAGCAACTAAAATTATAGCTTCTGAAATTATATATTTTTTTTAGAGCATTTGAGAGGATACCAAATTATTTGTATGGGAAACCGTACTACGCTGTCGATGCATAGTTAACTATATAAAAGTCGCAACATGAGTTTCCGTAGTTAACTATAGTAGTAAGTCTTACGTAAACTACAATAGTTAGTTGTAGTTTTTTCTGTAGTTATCATACAAATTCGGTACCACGAGTCAAATATTTGACAATTGTAATAGTAATGTACTATAACTACAGTAGTTACGTTTGTCACCTACATTTTTAAGTGTGAGATCGATTTCGAAGCGGTTAAGGCTGCAGCGCTTCGCTGATATGCAGAAGGACGGTCGCGAAAGTTCTCTACTTATAATTCGACACTCGCTTAGGGTTACTTATGGAAGAAATTATGACATGGTGTTTTAGAAATACTATAACATTAAATTTATTTACACAAAACGTTAAGAACTAATTAAATTAAAATAGTTTTTTTAACGTAACTAAATATTTAAAAAATACAATAAAAAAGTCGCCATATTACACAGGTGAACCGGGAGAAAGACCAGTTAATAAAAAGCTAAGTATTGCAAAGTCACCATATTACACAGGTAAACCCGGAAGAAAAGCTATTTTTTTTTATTCTGGTCACGGATATCGATTTTGGGAACAATCGGTCCAGTTAAAAGTATTCACTTCTAAAAAATCTTTTTTCTAATCACGTAAAATAAATCAAGTAGAGCGACTGTCTGGTTCTCTGGTTCTGGTTATCGGGCTCAGTCTCCGCAACTCGACGTCTTAGCGCCTATTTTGCGTGAGGCGGGAATTTAGTTACTCCTGCCATCCCAGTTCCTCCAGGAAGCCTATCAGCCCCTTGATGTTGCTACATGCCTCCTGAAGGGTCCTCGGGGCACCGAGATGAGCAGCCCTGTATTCTGTCAAACCTACACACTCCAGAAGGATGTGGGTGACCGTTTCTTCAGTCTCCATGCATGCTCTGCATAGTGGACTATCTGTAATGCCGATATTAAAAAGGTGTTTATTAAAGGGCCCATGTCCTGTAATGACTTGTGTCATTTGTCTCAAGTGGTTCCTTTTAAGTTTAATTAGTCTTTGTGTTAATCGAGAGTTTAGGGATGGGAGCGCCAGCTTTGATTGTCTGCAGCTCTCAAGTTTGACCCATCCTGTTTCATGTTTTTGAATGGTTATTTTCCTGAGTTGTGCACGGATCCAGTCTCTAGGCAGTGGTATATGTGGTTCAGGACCCACAGCCACCTTACCTGATCCTCTCCTTGCAAGTTCGTCAGCCGCATCATTACCGCGGGAGTTACTATGCCCTTTGATCCACTGAAGGGTTATGTTATTATTTAGTTCGTTACAAACCTTATTTAATGCGACTGTCAGTACGAATCAATTGTACGCCATAAGACTATGTAGAGTGAAAGAGAGATTTGTTAGAGCGAGTGGTAAAACAGGAACGAGCGTCATCCCTACGTCCATTCACTGCGGCCGCTCGGCGGACACTAAGGAACTAAAGGAAGAATTATTTGTTTTATATCATAATTTTAGCGGCTTTTGCAATTTATTGTTTTTTTGAAAAATATATTTTTTGGAATTATTTTTCTTTTGGAATTTGCTTACCAAAAACTTGTTGTTTATTATATTTAATTATAAGTTACTTAGAATAATATTTAGTAGCCAAAACACTCGTTTACCGGTAGGCAAAATTACGGGAAATTTGACAATTTAAAGCTCTTTAATTAAGCAAATGAAAGATTTTCTGAGAAATCTAGCGAGCCCACATTAACATTGAACATATAAAGATACTTCTGTACTGATTTGATTTTCCAATTATTTTATCAGTTTCGCTTGGTAAGTGCTCAAAAATGACAGTAAGTGCATTAAACCAAATCAGAGGTATATCTTGGTCAGGTTTTAGACAAGATAATTAGTATATTATAAGTGATATATAATTTTCACTAAATTACAATAAACCAAACATTATTTTAAAACTAAATTCATTTTTGTAACATTTGTCTATGAAACAAAATAAAATATTTAATCTATCACAAAATTTACGCGCGTAGCCTTGCACAGCCAGACTGGGGCCTTAAACATTATTATTTTTTATATTCCTTTAAAGTTATGTTTATTTATATTTAATAGAAATTATTTGGCGATACTTAAGTATCAAAAAAAAATGTAACAGTGTCTACTTTTGCCAGTTATCCGTATCAAACCGCAGGTGGCAAGTCTGTTGATTTACTTCATGCACTAAATGGACCTAGATTTGTCACGTATTGAACAGACGAAAATATCTGTTATTTTTAAAAGATGTTCGGACGCAGGTTTTACGTGTCCTCCGAAGTATATTATTAAAGAAAATGGGTGCTTCGTATTTTTGACTCGGAGTAAAAATTTAACCCGGAACTCTTGTATTCAAGTCAACGCCACGCTCTACTAGGCTATCGACTCCTTTTAAACTGCGTAGGAGGCAGGTAGCAACCTTTTTGTTTTCGAAGGGTGTACGCAGGTACAAAAAACAATGGACGGGTCTTTTAGACGATGATGACGCTATCCTTGTCTCCAATACGCAAAAAGAAAGAGACACCTCTATAATTCACAACATTTCATTTTTCGTTAAGTATCAAAATTAAAAATCCGTTTGGAGATCTTCCTTTGCTTAACACGATACACATATTTAATTATTTTTTTATTCAGTGGTTTAAGAGATATTTTGAAAAAACTACACTGTGTAACGAGTACCGCTCAAAGCTACTATACTCTCTGCCTTCAAGGGAAACTGGCAATAAAAAGTATTAGTTGTAGTTGTAAAAACAAAACAGAGGATACAAGGGGACTACTGATGGAGCCATAACACGAAAAAATAGAATAGAATAGATACAAGGGAATTTAATTTACGTGCTTCTCTACCCATCTTTGTTGATGAAAGTGAATAAAATTTAATTTTAAATTAATAAACTCAAAAATAAACAATAATGAATAAAACAAAAGAACCATGAACGAACTATTGAACGAATGAAACGAACGAACGCACGCAGCTCATGTCATTTCTTTTTTTTTAATACAGAATACGCATAGACACCTGATACTTTTATCCGTTATCGGCTTTTTCTAAAAATGCAATATTTAAAAATTAATTTAAGAGTGTTAAAGTTAAAATTTTAGAAAAGCAAAAAATACGGGTACCTTAATTTTTCACCTACTTTCATATAAGCTAATAAAATTAGGGTGTTAAAATTTTGAAATGTTGTGGATTGTGAAGTGAGTAACAGATTGTTTAACTATGCGTCATATAGTACATCCCGCAACTATTGTCGTTACGGGAGCTGTAAGTCATGGTCATAGAGTAAGTAGCAATCACTATGTTCTATAATAAGAGTCGGGACTGCCATACATTGAAATTAATCAAACTTAGGGCTGAAAGGTACTGCCAACCTAACAACATCGTACTGTGGATTGGTATAGAAATATTTGCTATCTATGTCATCTGTATATGGCGTGAAAGAGATGGCGATATGACGCCATTAGTATTTGGCTTATTTTTCCTAGCACAAATTTTTTTGTTCTATGTTGCGCCAGCCTGGTCATGGTAGCAATTTATCATTAAGTATTCATTCTGCGTTTACACGATAACTACTCTGGTTGCGTTAGGCGTTTTAACTATAACGACTCGTAATAGACCTACTGTTGACAATGTATAAGCAGACTTTAAAAACAAAAAATATATACTCTGTTCAACATAAGATGGCATGCATGACAGACAACAAATGTTAACTTTTGAGCTCTAAAGTTTTATTTATCACAACTATACCTACCTGTTTTGTAATACATAATATGATTTTTCTTCGTTTATAGTTTATCAGTCATGCCATCATATAATGAACAGAGTGTAAAGGCAATCACAAATTTCATCAGTTGGCGCGGTGATGCCCACGGTGGAGTTGAACGCGTTGGCCATGAAGCTGTGTCAACCGGCCATATACAACGCCCTGCCACCCGCGGCCCCGCCGCAGCCCCCACCGCCTCAGCGTGCCCGCCTGCGACCCATGCCGCCGCCGTACCGCATGCACCCGCCATATGTTGCCAATTCTTACAATCAGGTACGCACATTAAAGTACAACCTGATTCATTAATGAATGGGATAGGAACTATTTGCCTCTTAGGCAATACGAATCTTGTAAAACCACCAAAAGTATAACGACCACATCCGACCATTTACCAAATCTATGTACATTATCCGACAAACCATACAAAGAGGTTTTACTATCTACATACCTCAACAGAGCCGACCACTCGTTAGGTATAGCCTCAAATAAATAATCTTCGGCTAAGTGAGGAAGACTTTGTCCTCAGCCGGGTACCCTGGGCCGGAAACGGTTCCCGGGAGCTGTAAGGCAACCCGTGAAGGTTTTCCTTTTCTTCGCCCTCAGAAAACAGGGAACACGATAGTGACAAAGTAGTTTTTCATATCGACGCCCTATCGTACTACCTCTAAACGCATAAAACCAGCGTGGTTTTTCTATTTATGCATGCGAGGGCTCGTTGGATCGTGGTTTTAAAAGAATTTTAATAAAATAGTCTGAGTAGAGTGTAGGGAGTAGGGAATTGGCACCATCGTCTATTCGCAATACTTTTGGGTTTTACTCTTTTTAAGTTTCTTAAACAGGTTATTCTGATTCTAGTATGAGAGTTGTTCATTATTGATTTCAGCGGTCATCGACCACATACCTGTTTTTTTTATTGCGATTCGAGCCAGTGAATTAATTTTTTATATTAGTTTAATCCCGGCCATGTAACAATTTAAGTTATAACTTATGTACATAATCCGATTTATTCGATAAACCACACTTGGAGGCTTTTTTATCTAAATAGACCTCAACAGAACTGGCAACTCGTTGATAAAGCTTCACAAATATCATCATCTAAATGAGGAAAACTTCGTCTATCGCTGGGTTCTCTGGGGCCGACAACACGGTTCCGGGACACGTGAAGTTAAAAAAAGTTTTACCAGTAGCTCTTGTTCGTAAATTAGAACTATTTGTTTTCAGAGAATGATGGCCGCCACCGGGCTGGTGTACCGAGTGCGAGTGTCGGTCGGCGGAAACGTGTGGCTCGGTGAGGGCAACACGCCGCAGGGAGCTCGACACGACGCGGCCGCCAGGGCTCTGCGCGAACTGCGACCCGCGCTGCCTGTCGCGCCCGCACCGCCCGTTACGGAGGTGTTGCACAGCGCCGCGACAGACCACGCGACTGCGAACGGTATGGCGTTTGATAGGTTTGGGTCGTTTGTTCGGATAAGCATGGATTACATGGTTACTTTGAATTATTCACTTTTAGTTTTGTTTCATTCAATCTAAAGATAAAATATGGTCTTATTTCAGAATGCTATTCGGCTCTCAGCTAGACTGCTTGCTCTAACAATCATAATGCATTAGCATTGTTAGGTATGCTATTTGCTCGGCCGACAGTTGCGCTGCCAAATAACTCGCTCTTCCCCCGCGCTTGTTCCTATTCTTCGTTCAATGTCCATATTGAATTTAATGTCGACTCTGGGATCTTCGCGGACGTCAACTCTTATATCTTTTTGGGTAACCTAATAGAAGTCACGGTTGCGCTACCAATCAAACTTTCAATGTGAACAGGTTAAACGGGGTGGGTCCCTAAAAGCACAAATATTTTATTACTTTTCGTTTCGGGGATTACAGAAATTATTAGAACCATAGCGGGCATTCAAGTTGGCCACGTTCAGAACATAAATGTTGTGTAATGTTACAGTAGAAAACACAGCCGACCTCCTGAACTCTGACGTGAAGTCGCCGGTGTCTCTGGTGCACGAGTTGGCCCTAAAGAAGAACCTCTCCGTGTTGTTCTCCGTCAAGTCCGAGAGGGGACCGCCGCATATGAGGGTTACTATCTTTTATATTACTTAAAGTTGCTAATAAGATATAATATATCCTACTGCTACTACTAGATTTCAGGCCCGGTGTGAAATATTGAAATGTCACAAGAATATTATCCTGAAGTATTACCCTGAAAAAAATTACCTACGTCACTCTCCGGCCCTTCAACTACTCTTTTTTGATGTGAAAGAAGGTCAACCCAACAATCACACTGTCGCATTTATAATATTTGTTAGTATGGTGTCATAGTTTGTTCTATTGTTTAGTTAGCAACTTCATGCTCACGAGACGCCTTGCCCAGGGAACCGTGTTACCTATGTTTTTAGACTATAATTATCTGTCATACTATTACTTAGATACAACTTTATTCATTACTTGGGTGTCGCAAATTCTTTAGACAGGGTAGAGAAAAAAAATATTTACGCGTAAGTAACTCTTTCTAAGAAATTCAGATGGCGCTAGCGTACATACATACAATATTAAATTTGCATTAACTTCCCAGGGTCACAGGCCGCAATGCGCATGCGTTTGGGCATGGGGCATGAGTATATTATGACGTTTAATAAATAAAAAGAAGTTTCACTTACGCGTGTACACTAATACGCGAACCGATTTTTTTTATTTGATAGATTAAAATGACAGACAAATATTAAAGTTGACAATATGTTGCCAGTTTAAAATGCTGGTGAACCAAATTCCATTTTTACCCCACGTACACAATCCAGGAACTCTGACAGTTTCATTTTCCCATTTAAAGCGTACATCTCTTGAAGCGAAAATCGGTTGCGGCGAAGAGCAAAATCCGGCCACCAAGCACACTGGAAATGGAAAGCTGTCTCTCATGGTCGCTCGCGGGGCGGCATTTCGACTCGCCCAGTTTGATTTATTTGGTCACACCAATTTGAGCAGTATGTTAAAGTAAACAAAGTCTAGTTTCTAATGTTATCCTTTTGAATAACTTTCTGCAGGTGTTCGTAACTACATGCACGGTCGGCGACATGGAGACGGACGGCGAGGGCAACGGGAAGAAAGTGTCCAAGAGACGAGCGGCTGAAAGGATGTTGGACGAGATGAGACGCCGCTGGCCGCCCGCCCTGCTCAGGTCGCGACCGGCGCCCCTCCCTAAACGTAAACCGCAACCCGCCAAGAAGAAGACAAGGAATCTTATCAAGGTTGGTCACTCTCTTACACCTATATTCTTAGACATAACATTTACAATTAAGTCGGTAACAATTTCGTTGACATAAAGTGCTAATGTATCGGTCCTATTGACGCCGGTGTCGCATTTATTGGGTTTTTATACGCGAAATTGAATAAAATTATACGATTTATAATGGTAATGCGATATATAATATTGTTTTATTCGTAAATTTGTAATATTAAAAATAGGCAAGATAATAAAATGTGGACAACTGCAAGAACGCAAACGAAACCATAAAGTTCATTCATAGAGATAGCGCTAGACAAATTAAGTATGAAACACATTTTAAGTCGTCATCGGGGAGGAGTATGCGGACGTAGGGTATGGATTCAGAGCACAGTATGTACATTCCTTGGTATGTACATTTTGGCGTCAAAAGTTGTGGTTTTTTAGGTATAGTTTTGGTAAGGTGATGTTAGTGCGAACTTTATTCTTTTGTATATAAAAAAATCCCAACTCAAATGATTCCAGGAGAACGGCGAGACCGGCGGCGGCGACAGCAGCGAGGCGACCGACAACCCCATCTCTCGGCTCGCTATGGCCCGCCACGCAGCGCGCGCTCGCTCGCCGCAGTACATCGTGGTGGAAGAGAGGGGAGCGGGTCGCCGGAGGGAGTTCGTGGTCAAGTGTGACGCGCCGCCGCACAACGCTCTCGGACAGGGGCCCAACAAGAAGACGGCCAAGCGACGGGCCGCGCAGAGTACGTGTTGCTTGTTGATTCGGTAGAGAGGTCTTAGCAAAGGACCGTTAGATCGTTTATTTATAATTAATTATATCGTTAGCGTGTCGTAAGGATGTTGCTTCCATACGTTTGTAACACGGTACGACAAAACTTGTTCAGTACGCGACCAAAAAAATTGCCTACCGACATCTACTTACTTTTTGTCTTCTTAATACAAGGAAGCAGTCGATTCGTTATATATTTAGTATGAAAATATGAATTAGCGTGTGAAAAAGACGGAAGTATTTTTACCGTACAGATAACGACCCAAAAGCATGGCGAGACGTTTTTGCATTTGCATTTTTTAAGGAATTCATCTGGAATTCACTTTAGTCTACGCGACTATTCATCAGAAATTGTAATATTTTTCATATATATTTGTAGATGTTCTCGTCGCCATGGACTTGACCACTCCACCTGCAGACACATTGATGACCGCAGACTCGACAGTCACTAGCACTGAAACAAGCAAACCTAATGGAGATGTCAAACGAAAGGTATAATATTGATTTAAATTTCCATCAAAAAGTGACGGAGATAACTCAATAATATGGATCTGAGTCACGCTGTTCTGAAGACGTTCAAGAAACCCAAAGGGACAAATTGTAAGCGACTACAAAATTACACAAACTACAAAATTAAATATTAGGGTCCATAACCTTATAAACTTACGGTCTTATTCATAAAAAAATATTGAAGCTTTATGAGCCTGTTATAAGACAGATCCCGAAATACATTATTCATAAACGTTCAATAAGTACTCAATAACGACTTCATAACTTATAGAAGGATGGATCCTACTTTAAACCTCTAATAGGCAGAAAACATGGCGGATTTTAGACGAACAGCTGATTTTTTATTTACGATCGCAGTGCCACGATGTATTAGTAGCTTCTTTACTCATGTAGTAATAGGATATTACAGGTATTAAATATGTACCTATTATGTTTAGGAGCAGCGAAACTTATAATGACCTATAAAAAAATCGTATAAGAATATTTACGTAAGTATTCATATTCACTTGTTGTAAACCCATACTGTAATCTGTACCCGTGCGAAGCCGGGGGCGGGGTCGCTAGAACGCATAGATAATATACAATCTAGAACAAGGAATATACTACTCTCTACCGTGAATCTAGAACGTAAATAATAATAAATTAGTAGCAAAAAAAGGAACGGTCTTTTCCCTTAAAAAAAATATCGTTTGTTTATGTGATAGCACTCACGCCGTAAAGCAAGCCGCAAGGTCTGACCCCAGATTAGATATATTTACTGTGCCGCAGAGTACCTGCAGATTTGATAGAAAACATGTGTTTTTTGGGCATTTTGTCTGGATTCTACAGAACGACAACATAATAATGTTAAACTGTCTTATAAAGTATAAAGTTTTGTTATGAAAGGTTTATTGAACGTTTATGAATAGAGAATTTTATAAAACGTTCAATAGGCTTATTGAACGTTTTAACTATTGAAGGCGCATTCATGGACCAGCCACCTATGCTTAACAATCAGGCGGTGGCAAGGTCACATGTCGTCTTAAAAAAAAAAAAAAAGAATAAGACTGTTAATTTTCAATTTTATTCTTATTCTCTTTTACAATGTTTCAGGAAGGAGAAAACGGTACCGGCGGGGAGTTACGTCAACCAGTACCCGGTGTACTGCTCATGGATTATCATCAGAGACAGTCGCAGCCCAACAACTATACCGGTAATATATTATTTAGACAAACATTGATGTTAAAGTTGATTTTTCGTAACTGAATTATTAAGGTATGACATTCCGTCAGTGTCAAAATATGACAATGAAAAGAAATAAGTCCGTTGAGATTTGATGTGATTGGTTATGGTTAACAATTTGAATGTCATTGACTTTTTATGTTATTGGTGGCATTAGAAAGGAAACAAAGTGAAAAGATTAATGTATAAGCGAATATAGCCTTTAAGGTGTCATTCAAGGTGTGAAGGTGCACTCGATAGTACATAATCCGACGCTTTTCCGTCTAAAATTTCCATTCGTTAGGTATCTACGCAGTTCCAGGAGCACATTTTTTTCTTAATTCCATTCCCCTAGTCTTAATCAATATTCAGTAAAAAATACTTGAAAGACATCTATGTGAATGTGTACAATGTGTCAATTTGTTTAAAGGTTCGAGTGAAAGTACGGCTGTTAGCAGCACCACTAACGCGCTCGGAGCTAAGGATCAGTTGATGTACTTGTCCAAACTGTTGGACTTTACGGTGCATTTCTCTGACTTCCCCAAGGTTAGTAGCTATTCATTGCATTATGTATATGTAATTATTTTATGTTATTATTGCGTTTTTTAAACAAATAGTCAGCTGTACAATACAATGCTATGTTTTTGCCGCCACAATTTTTGCCGGCCTTGCATTGACGCTTCGTTTCCGAGATTCAAAGTATATTCTGTGTTTTTCAAGGTACTGTTAGTTTATCTCTGTACAGAATTTAATCTAAAATCCGCATGTCGATTGAGTAATAAAAAAGTAATTACGTAAGTATTAAAAAAAATACCCTTTTTCCGGATTCAGCAGCGTGAAAGTCAAACAAAAAAATAATTATCTCCGTGACTGTAATATTTATCAAGCCCCTTCCCCGTCCCGTTTTACGCAATCAAATGTACCCTATGTTCAGTTGTCATATCAGATGACCTATTTCCGTTTTTATTCGAATTCATTCAGTCGTGATTGAGTAAGAAACTTCAAATATTTTACAGCGCAACCAGGGCGAGTACCTGTCGCTGGTGTCTCTGGGCACGGAGCCGCCGCTGATGTGTCACGGTGCGGGCGCCTCCACCGAGCTGTCTCATGAGGAGAGCAGTCGGGCCGCACTCGCAGCGCTCGCTCGCATGGGGCTCGACGTGCCGCCAGCACAGCACGCGCCCACCACCACACCTGACCAGTTAGTATACACTGAATAGTAACTAATATTATAAATGCTAAAGTGTGCTTGTTTATCCTTATTTAACTTCAAAACTGAGCACAAATATCCGAAGAGTGCCGTAGGCTACATATTATGCCGGAATTTCTCGGGAATACTAGGAATAAATTCTTGTTATATTTAAAAAAAATCCAGAGGCGAACTGGGGCGGAAGTATAGAACTAAGTAATAGGGCATTGATTAGTAGAGAGATAAACAAAAAGCTAATGAGTTTTGAAACTTGGCAAGAATGTAGATTTGGTGGTGATAAATAGAACCTTAAGTTTGTGAGCTCACTCGACTTTCGCTCGCGCCTCATGTCTTTACCTATAATATAAATTTAAAAAATGCATAAAATCATGGCTTCCCTACGATTTGAAAAATTCGTCTTACTGCTTGGCCCTGTAAATATGAAAGTATTAGTCCACTAAAAAACCATGTATTTAACTTTACAGTAGAGACTTAGAGAGATAGAACCAACAGAAACGGAGTAATATGCCTAAAACTGATTTGAGGGCCACCAAGTTTCAAACCTCCTTGACTTTTTGCATGCAAAAATCCCTAATCAATGGAGTATAAACTTTAGAAAATAGAACTTTTGTAAACAAACATTCAGGTGGTAGCAAGATTATTTAATCAATATTAGTCTTAATGCCTAATTATATTAAACATAATTTATTTCGTTTGTAACAGTTTGAAGAACGCCACCGGTGCCAGTCCCGCCAAACCACGAACGATCAGCAACGGAATAACCGAGTAAACTACGATACGAACGGATTTTTATATAACCACCTTTTGTTAAATGATTTATACTACATTATATAAAGTTTTACTAAGTTAAAATAGTGGAAAGATAAAAATCTTTGCTGATACAGACAATCGTATTCATTTTATTTTTATTAAACTTGTCTATAATCTTTCCACTATAATGTCAATAACAATTTTAAAGAAATTCGCAATTGAAAAATGTTACTTTTACGCTAAGAGTTATTAATATATATTGCTAGTGTTGAAATTGTTACCTAACGTTGTGTTACATAACTTGCAATACTTTTTAACGCTTTTTACTTTAAGTTTACAACAAATCGTTATGACGCGAAGCTCCTTCAACTCTTCAACCAATGGACTGTGACATGACGAATTAAATTAATGATTCGTTAAAATTTTCACCAATATTTGTAATAAAATACAAATTATGGTTGATATACTAAATTCAAAATTGTAAAATTATAATGCGCTTTAAAGCCCTACCATACAGATGCTTTCTGCGTTTTTGCCCTGTCATAAAACTATGACGGACATCGTATTTCTTTTAAACGCACTTGTGTGCTGGGGCCTTTTTCCTAGCACTATATAAACGTTGACAGTTTGACGCGTTGCTAGCACATCACGACGATAATACTGCTTGTTTTAGAAACAAATTCTTCTATATTATTCCTATACTAAAATTACTAGTTAAATTGACATAAGTTTTTGTTAAATGTTAGGTGTATTTTATAACTAAGAGCTGTGGAAGCAAACCAAACAGTACCACCAGACTCGCCAAAGAAGTCCCATCTAGTGTCGAAATGTGACAACAGTTACTTAATAAAACCGGTTGGAATTTATTGCTATTTTTAAATGTTAACTGTATGATTGTTAATGTGATAAATTATGCTAAATTGTCAGTTGGGCCATAAAAATTGTTAGGTATTTTTATAAAGATACAAATATCAACAATATAATACAGATCTACCGTAAACGACATCTGTCATTCAAATTAGTCTTCCATTTGCATATTTTAAAAACTCGACATAGGTAGAATTTATCACAAGTGACTTTTTGATTCAACAGGTGTAATATTAATAAAGAGGGTCTGTTCAAAGTTCATTGTGTGATATGAACACTAATGAACAGACGCCGTAAAAGTTTTTTTTGGACGGTAAAATTCGTCGTACAATCTGTTTGCGCTGTGGGTCTTCTTTGGTGGCGTTAGGCTATGAAAGTATTAACAATTGACTAATTCTGTCAATCTGTTATTATAGCTGATTTTATGACATAAATAAAGCTATTTATCAGAAATGAACAACTAAATATGTTATTTAATACTTGTTTTTTATGTATGTAAACGTATTTAAAAACAATTTCAGTTGTCATCTTTGTTGAGTATTGCTGAGGGAATCAGTATGTCAATCTCAGACATATATTAAATGAATGAAACAAAATCGTATGTCATAAAATGAGAACATTTGTATTTCCACTGCTCTAAAGTTAAATAAGTTACATCATGCGGCCATGGTGTTATATATATAAATTTAGTTAATATTGTAATCGTCGTATTCCCCATAGCCGGGTATTTATTGGTTCGGCTTGTTTACTGTCTGTGGGCAGTATTCTAGCTTCAAGAAATATTAAGTACATATAATTATTAGAGTTTTATGTATTGGAATACGGCGATTCATAGTTATTGGCCTCGATTTTTAAACTCAAGTATTGTGTCCCCGACCCTGGCTATGAAATGTGTAATTTTAGCTGTTTCCTTAATGTGTTATCTTTTAGAATAAGATCGTCTATTTACTTACATTTACGTCTTAGTCGTATATTATTAGTAATATTAATGTCGCTTTACCGTTATACAACTAAATTATTTTGCGTTCATAATTATTTGCATTTGGATATTTTGATGACGGCTTTGTTATCATATAGATCGATATTGTTCTAGTGTGTGGCATAACAATTGATCAGGGCAGCATTATATTTTTATATAAATAACTTCTTCTTCGCTGCCAACAAGCGCTCTGTCAGTTGCATGTTCACAATTGTACGTTTCATTGTAATGGGTCATTAGCAAGTCATGTAATATTGATTGCTTTTCTGTTAACCAAATATTATGTTTAAACATTCTTGTAAAATTTTAAATCGGGGCCATTGTGCCAATTTCTTTATGTAATAAGAGAATTGCATAAAGAAATTAGGTCGAAAATAGATGCCACGAGGGGCATATTTTATTTATTTTCTTTATTTAATCGTCACATGTTTTTATTATTGTACAAGTTTACAACTGAGTGGAGCTACTCCCGAACTTGACTTGTGCTACTTAGGAGAACAATATTTTAAGGGTACAAATAAAATTTTAAAAATAATTTTGTCACGCTTTTTATTTCTCCTCTGATTAATTGTACCCTGTTCCACGCACCGGTAAATTACAAAGCGTGAAGCAAAAGTAGGACTTCACTCTGTCAAGGGAAATTGACCGGTTAACTTCGTGTCAGTAGCAACCGTTGCTAATTTTCTCTGATATTATAATTTTCAGCAGAGGCAAATTACTGAATTTCTGAAACTACTGAACTGATTTTCGTCATATGTCTGTGAGATAATGTCGATAAATGATATATAAAAAAATAAGTCTTCAAAATCGGTACCTAGATAAATTGACTCGAAAATTTTTATGAAATAAGAATGGGACCAATCCGGAAGAATTATCTGTCGAATAGAAAATAAATCATCAAAATCGGTTCACAACGTAGCTCAGCGTACGCAGCGAAATAGGTATTTAGAAAATCATATTCTGTCTCAATCGCACTCTTCCGCCGGTCATCAGTGCGACAGAGAGCACTGCAGCTCGTGGGTGTTCGTAGGTATGTTTTTCGTTGAAAATTGCGTTTTGGGCGAAAACGATTTACACCTACTAAACTATAACGAAACCTTATAATTTTGGTGTCAAACGTTTTAGCAGATTATAATCTACGTACGTACGTTTTGCTTTTTTTGAAATTTTGCTTTGTTTCTCAAATACAGACGGTTTATTACCAGCAAGTTATGAACCAAAAAAACCGAGATTTGATGGGCTTATAACTTTTGACCTATTACAAATTTTGAAAAAAGGAAAAAATACGTACGTAGTTTTTCATTATAACAATAACATATTACAAAATCGTTAAAATTAATTAATATTTAGGGGTAGTAAAACGTTTTCTCCGTTTGTATGGACATGGACGCGGTACACTACACTCTTAATCAATGTTAATACATACATTTAAAAAATAAGATGCACGGCACGCTTGCTTACAGACGCTTGTGTACCAGGGCAGCACACACCATTTGTCTGTCACGACGGTTTGAAAAACCTAAACAAAAGTAGCGATGTTTTTCGATAGGCACGCCGCCCGCACGCTTACAGACGCTTGTGTACCAGGGCAGCATAGAGTGCAAGATGTTACTTTTCGGTTCGGCGACGTCATAGGGACGCTTACAGACGCTTGTGTACCAGGGCAGCACACAGTGCATGATGTTAGTTTTCGGTTCGGCGACGTGATCGCTTACAGACGCTTGTGTACCAGGGCAGCACAGAGTGCAAGATGTTACTTTTTCGGTTCGGCGACGTGATAGGCACACCGCACGCTTACAGACGCTTGTGTACCAGGGCAGCATAAAGTGCAAGATGTTAGTTTTGGGTTCGGCGACATGATAGGCACACCGCACGCTTACAGACGCTTGTGTACCAGGGCAGCATAGAGTGAAAGATGTTTTCAGTTCGGTTAGTTTTTCGGTTCGGCGACGTGATAGGCACGCCGCACGCTTACAGACGCTTGTGTACCAGGCAGAGTGCAAGATGTTAGTTTTCGGTTCGGCCACGTGATAGGGACGCTTACAGACGCTTGTATACCAGGGCAGCATAGAGTGAAAGATGTTTTCAGTTCGGCGACGTGATAGGCTTACAGGACGCTTGTGTACCAGGGGTAGCATAGAGTGCAAAATGTTAGTTTTCGTTTCGGCGACGTGATAGGCTTACAGACGTTTGTGTACCAGGGCAGCACAGAGTGCAAGATGTTAGTTTTAGCATAGAGTGCAAGATGTTAGTTTTCGTTTCGGCGACGTGATAGGCTTACAGGACGCTTGTGTACCAGGGGTAGCATAGAGTGCAAGATGTTACTTTTCGGTTCGGCGACGTGATAGGGACGCTTACAGACGCTTGTGTACCAGGGCAGCACAGAGTGCAAGATGTTAGTTTTCGTTTCGGCGACGTGATAGGCTTACAGGACGCTTGTGTACCAGGGGTAGCATAGAGTGCAAGATGTTACTTTTCGGTTCGGCGACGTGATAGGGACGCTTACAGACGCTTGTGTACCAGGGCAGCACAGAGTGCAAGATGTTAGTTTTCGTTTCGGCGACGTGATAAGCTTACAGACGCTTGTGTACCAGGGGTAGCATAGAGTGCAAGATGTTAGTTTTCGGTTCGGCGACGTGAAAGTGTCAGTTGTCCCATCATTGGGCAACCAATGGGACTACTGGGACAAAACAGTGTCAGTTTTCCAATCATTGGACAACACGATTGGACTAGATGTTAGTTTTCGGTTCGGCGTGCCTATCACCGTGTGAACCGATTTTGATGATTTCTTTTCTATTCGATAGATAATTCTTCCGGATTTTTTTTCACGGTTTGTGCGGGTAGAACGGGTTTATTTACTTATCCATGGTACAACCAGTTGAACATCGTAGTTGTACCACGGGTCGGACCCGGTTTTTTTGGTCAGTATTATTTAATTTCTGCGGAATATTTGTTTCGTACGTCATCTCGGGAACACAGACTGATATACACAAAAAGGAAGATTTCCAGAAATGCCTAGTCTAAACGTTCTGCAGAAGTTTAATCAATTTTTAAGATTCCTGAGGTTGACCGTTGACGTATGTCAAAACTTAAGTGGTAGTGATCAGAATCACCTATTCCAGGTATTATACAGGTGTTCCGTAATTAGTAGACCAACGATATATTGGGAATTGTCGTGTGTGCGGGTCAGACAAACAGGCGGGCTGTCATAAAGGCAGATACGCTAGGTGGGTAGGCAGATAAGTGCAGTGGCGTGACCAGTGACGCATGCGGTCACTGTCGACTGTGTTCCGGTGAAAATGCTTAACTAGCATTGTAGCTTATGTAGCTTAACAACCTATAGGGTGGAAGAGATTTTATGTGGAGGGTTGCGAGGGTTTTACAGTTTTCAAACAAAACAAAATCAAAGTTCGTTATACAGTTTAATTTATACACAAATAGTTAGAAACACGTAACAGTTCAAAGAGATATACTCATTACACAAAGCTTTAATATGAAAAACGGTATACTCCGACCGCATAGGGCTCCGATCCCGGACGGAAGGCCCTGCCGAAAATACGAGTGAATAACATCTCACACGTATGAGTGCTCAAAGTCAACAGAGCAAGTTGACCACTCGCCGACGATAGATGTGTCGCGAGCGCCGGTCACGTGACACAAAAAAGCTCCCGATTAGAGGGTTTCCCGCCAATTCAAATAACCGGTAAACAGAGGGCGTGTATCGGGTGCGTTCAGGAAAGAAATATTTCCTACAAACCAAATAAGTGGTTGTTGCGAAATTGGTGGACATATGTAGTAACGAAGTGAAACTGTGTTCATCTTGGTGAGGCGAGCACAGCTTAGGACTAGAATTGATTTTTTTTGCATTTTCCCAGTAGTTCTGTTGGTAGGTATATACTAGCAAGCTGTGCCTTGAATTGGACTATCAAATGCAAAAAAATATTTTTTCAAATCGGAACTCTTCAGCTTTATTATAGGTAGAAGATAAAATCAAACACATTTTTTATATAAAATAGGTATAATATTAACAATTAGCAGTCTTTTTTTAGACTTCCAGGTAACATAAAACAACAGACTGGCGTAGCGCACTTATTTACACTTTACGTCTGCATGTACTTTACGAAATATATCTAAATAATTAAATATGTAATATAAATTAATACTTCACTTTGCAAACTTGAGACCTAGCGACTGTGTCATGAACGATAATATATCCGTGCATTCTTCAATCTGTAAAAAAGAGAAAATCATATTATATTTTATAGTTTAAAAAGCTAAGAAGAGTTGCTAGGCTTTTTACCAGACTGCCCCAGAAAAAAGGAGAGTAATGTATATAATGTGTAGCCCCCGTAGCCAAATATAAAAAAATGCATCATAACTTAAAAACTTAAGCAAAGAAAATTGTATAAACAAAAAAACCCAACCGCAGTGTAAAATAATCTAAGATCTCTAGAATAAATAGGTATAACCATGGACGTAAAAAAGGAGAGGACGGATCGCCGCTAAGACAAAAGTGAATTGTAAATACGAGTCTCACGCACACATTCTCATTCGGTTATGCTGATCAGCCGCCATTAAGAAAATAAAAAACAATGCCGTCTTGTGTAGTAAAATTATGCTAAAACAACTCAATGTACTCATAAAAAATCTCAATGAATCACATTTGATAGGTAAGTTAGTAATTAACCACTTATTCTAAAATTTAAAGATATATTAGAGATAAATAAAATCGGTAGCACACATGCACACTTGGTGCTTCACTTTTGTCTTAGCGGCGATCCGTCCTCTACTTTTTTACGTCCATGGGTATAACTAGAATGATAAAAGTTATAGCATGCGGCACAAACAAGACTAACAGCATCATTTATTTGGTTCATTTGTCCCGCCCTTTCGTATCGCACTTTCATTATTCTACACTCATGGACAAATTTAGAGGAACGCAAGTATAAAACAAAAAATCTTAGATATTTGTGACAAATAAGTTTATTAATTAGGATTTTGCTTATAATTCCTTAATTTAAAAATAAAATTTTGACAAAAGAATTTATTAAATGACAAAAATTAACCAAATTAAGAAAAAATAAGAATTTTATAGGAAATAAACTTTTTGTACTTTTGTACATTTTTGTAGTTTTATATGAAAGGCTATAACTTTGACTATACTCAGTACATAGTGTTGCCCTCTCTAGCTCTTCGAACTGCTTTTAGTCTACTTGGCATACCCTTAATCAAATTATGAATAAAATCTTGAGGAATTGCGGTCCATTCTTCTTGTAATGCATTTTTAAGATCTCTCAAATTTGCTGGGGCAGGATTTCTTTTCTTAATTTGTCTCCCCAGCTTATCCCATACATGCTCTATAGGATTTAAGTCTGGCGAGCTCGCTGGCCACCCCATAGCATTGATTTCAACGTCTCGAAGGTATTCGATTACTATGGCCGCAGTATGAGGACGTGCATTATCATGCATAAAAACAAATCCATGTCCTATTAAAGGGGCAAATGGTACTACAATTTCTTCCAAAATCTCAGTTATATACCGTGCCGCTGTTAGTGACCCATTCTCAACAACATAGACTTCCGTACGTGCCCCCATACAAATACCTCCCCATACCATAACTGACCCACCACCATATGCCTCTTTTCCAATGATGTTGCACTGAGCGTATCTCTCTCCCGGGCGTCTCCACACTTTAATCCTTCCATCATCTGGCTTCAGACAGAATCTAGACTCATCTGTGAATAAAACTTGACTCCATGCTTCGTCATTCCAATTTTCATGATTGCGAGTAAAATTAACTCGAGCTACTCGATGGCATGTGGCAAGAAGGGGACCTCGGGCAGGTAAGTGTGAATTTATTCCGGCAGCTTTCAGTCTTCTTCTCACAGTTTTAGTGCTTACTGCAACCCCTCGAACTTCTTGGAGCCTCGTTCTTACCTCAGAAAAAGTTAAGGTCCGGTTTCTAAGTACACTGGTTACAATGAACCGGTCATTTCTGGCCACAGTCTTCCGTTTCCGTCCCTGTCCTGCGAGTCTCGTATACCGTCCGGTCTGTCGATACCTCTTGACAACTCGGTGTATCACAGATTTTGATACTCGTAATGTTTGGGCTACATGTTTGTAGGTGTACCCCATTTCTATTAAAGTTACAGCTTTAGCAACTTCAGTGGCGTTTAGTTCTGGCATTTTGAGTTTATTTGCAACAACAATTCACACTTAACACGATACAAGACAGACAAGGCAAAAATTTAAACAAACCCTAGATTTTAGCTCAAATTCAAAAGTTTAGAAATTTTTTTCACAGTATGAATGAACCCAGTATGACGCAATAATTACATAAAAACAAATGAAATTCGAAAAAAAAAACATTCCACGACTTTATTTTTTTTTAATTCATTTACCAATGTTTGTGGCTAGTACGTGCGATAATTACAACAGGAGAAATCAAACTTTTTTTTTGCGTTCCTCTAAATTTGTCCATGAGTGTAGAATTCCAGATTTATTTATTCTAGAGCTTCTATTTTTACGTAATTTTAGTAATTTTCTAGTTGGGATCTTTGTTTATTCAATAATTAACTTTTATTTATAAGCAGTTTCTATTGCAGTTCGAATTAAAAAAAAGCGGGCGTGTCTACTAAATGACTACTAAACTATATTAAATTATATAGCAATATCGACAGAGAATAAGGAGTCGATAGCCTCATTGGTAGAGCGTTGTCTTAAAACGGGAGGACCCGGGTTTAATTCCCACTCGTTCCAAAAGAAATCCTAAAGCACAAATTTTCTTTAAGAATATGTGCTTTAATCGTCTCCTCGTGCTTTAAGTCTGTTAAAGAAGTGACAATCTAGGTCCATTAAGTGCAGCGGCTCGCCACCTGTTCTGTTCAATATGGACAACTGGCAAAAAGTGGACACTGTTACTGGTGGCTCTGGCCACGCCGCAAGATATAAAAGTCGTGAAGGTGTGTGGGACATCTCCAGATATATAACCACTTCTTTTAAAAGCGAGTTTATAAAGTACGCAATCTAATAATTTCATATTCAAATAAGTTGACTCAGATTGAGGTCCTAGTACAAATCGTATGTAGCTCAGCCTAACCACTTGATGAGAGTTTGCACGCAATTTCCCTGGCTATGTGAGTGCTTACAATTTTAGCTGTAGGCTTTCCCCGGCCGTGGCCCGCCTTAGTGTCGACCCTCGCCAACAGAGGGCGGTGCTGTGCCGATCCGCGCGCCGCGTGCTGCATGGACGCGATGTACTTGAGCGAGTGTAGCGGCACCACCCGGTCGTCATGGTCGGCCGTCAGCACCAGTGTGGCCGGGTACTGTGCGCGACCTGGGAATCATAATAATAATTATTATCTACTATAGCTTCCCAATCCGGCTTTCCTGAAGGATTTTCGGGATAAAAAGTAGACATTGATCCGTTACTCTGTTTTGACGTGAAAGGACAAACAAACATTAATAATTTTATAAAGCGTAAAGGCACGTCCGCACTTCTAAAAATAATGATTTGTGCAGCAACAGGCTGGCCAACTGCTACTGACGTCTCTGGCCACACAGCAAGGTATAAGGCCGTGACGATGTGTTTGTTTAATAACAATTCAAAAGATACAGGCAGCATTCTCACCCTTTTCACTCGGAGGCTGTATATTGTGCAGTGGCGAGTACTTGAGTAGATACTCGAACTGAGCCTTGTCGTCTGAGCTGCCATAGTCGGAGATCCACGCGTGGCCGATTGTAAACTTTTGGAACCGTAGCATGTCAAGTACACTGAAATTAGAAAGATATTCTTTATTGATTCAGGCTTATAGATTGTTTAGTAAAGGCGGGGGCCCCCTAGACAGATTCTAATAAGAATTTTCCAGACGAAAATTTTTCTCGGGTAAAAAGTAGCATATTATGTCGCCTGTACGTACAGGGTTCTATCCTCACTAATATTATAAAGGCAACACAGATATAATCCCCGGAAATGCTTCAGCATAAAAAAATAACTTGTCACATTTAAAAAAATTGCACGGGCGAAGCCGGGGCGGACAACTATATATATGCTACCGCGGACTTTTGTAGACCATTTTATTCCACACAATTTTTTCCAACATAATTTTGACGGTTTGAATACCGTACGTCACCGAAAGGGCGCTGGTGCCAACTTTCCTCCCCGGCTTTATTTACTAATACTGTTAATGCTCAGCTCCTAAACATGGTAGGTCTTCCTTCTGCGTGAATCAACACAAAATCCGTTCATTTGTTTAAAATACGTAGTGAGTGACGACTCACCCGACCTCGACGATAGCGGCCCCATACAAGTCGGGCCTCTGGTTGATACAGGCCGCGATTAGCAGCCCCCCGTTGGAGCCGCCCTGCGCGGTCACGAGCTGCGGCTTGGTGTACTTCTCGTGTATCAAGTACTCGGCGGCCGCCTGGAAGTCGTCGAATACGTTCTGCTTGTTGAGCAACCGGCCGGCGTTGTGCCATCGCTCGCCGTATTCGCTGCGGGGAAAACAAAATTTATATTTCCCATTCTCTTTTACGTTTTATTCTCCAAGTTTCATCCAAATCCGTTCAGCCGCTAAGGAGTGATAGAGCAACAAATATACAAACTTTCACATGTATAATATAAGTGGAATGTCAAATTATAATTAGAGGTTTAAAAAAAACTATCTTCGCCAGTTCTGTTCAGGTATAATTTAGATGGAAAAGTCTCTAAGTGTGGTTTGTCGGACTATGTACATGTATAAGTTTTTAATTATAAAACCCCTTGGTACATGGCCGGGATGGAACCGTGGTCCGCGGTTAAAAATGTCTATGGGCGAACAAGACTCAAATGTTTACTTACCCGCCACCACGTATGTTGGGTATAGCGACGACACCACCAAAATGCTGCATGAACACGAGCCGCGTGACACTGAAGCTCGGCTGGATGTTGATGTTGAATCCGCCGTAGCCGTAGATCAGCGCGGGATTGGAACCGTCGCGCGGCAGGTTCTGGGAAATATTATAACAAATTTAGTTTTTTAATAACAGGCTATTTTTTTTATCCCGGCAATGCATTCGAAATATATTAATGTCACATTTAAATAAATCCACGCGCGAAAAGCTAGTAGTACCTCGCCGCGTCTTCGAAAATACTGTTTGGATTTTATTCTTATTGTACGATTAGATATTATTAAACATGAACCATCACGTTTAGGAGCAGTTTTAATGAACGAAATCGGGGGAAAAGTTATCACCAACACGCTTTCATGGCGTACGCTATCTAACCCGTCAGAGATATAAGAAAATAATTTACGAAAGAATTGTGTAGAATAAAGTGATCTGCAAAAAATCTTTAAAAAATATTTAAAGAGTATGTATTATTCTGTGATGTCGTGAGATACAATATTATGCTAGCATTCTAAATAATTCCGCGTACCTTCTTAGAAACAATAAACATAGGAACTTTGGTGCCATCCTTGCTGGAGTAGAACACCTGTTTAGCCTCGTACTGGGACGCGTCGAAACCTTTCACCTTCACTTCCCGGAACACCTGTAAATGTAAATATAATATAGCGTACAGCTAATCTGCATCACGAAGGCATAAGCTACTGAAAGACATCTCCTCAATTAAAACCGCATAACTACATATAAAACATAGTCCTCCGGCGCGTCTGTCTGTCTGTGACCTTCTCACACTAAAACTGCAGAACGGTTTTTTTTGCGGTTTTCACTATTAGATAGGTTCTTTCACCGGGAAAGTTTACGAGTATTAAACATGGACCTATCATGTATAGGAGCTGAGTATCAACAGTATAAGTGAATCTAGTCGGGGAAAAAGTTAGCCCCGGCGAGTTTTTATGGCGTATGCTGTCTAAATAAAATGATCAACAACAAAGTCTGCTAGATAAGTAGTTATAATCGTATTTATATAAGTATTAAAATTGCTGTAAACCCATATTGTATCAGTGCGGAAGCGGGGGCGGGGTCGCTAGTTAATCACTAAATTAAAAAAAAAACGAAAATACAACATTTCTTTACCGTGGGCGTTTGATCCCCTTTAGTAAAGTCCAAGTGGTAGATAATGCCGGGCGAGAGGAACGACATAAAATGGTAGAATATCTCCGTCTGCTCCTTCTTCCCAGAGAACCCGACCACGGACCCCACGTCCAGCTTGAAGGTCTGTAGTAATTCTCCAGTTTGCGCGCTGTGCAGTTGCAGAACACTCTGGAGACAATTATTACACAAACGTATTGTTATTTATTTTTGAAAGGTCAGAAAACTTGAAGACTTAATTGTTTCTCAATTTTTGGAAAAATCCTTTTGAACATGAAAAATACATTATAATACAGTAGAACCTTGATATATTATTATATCGGATAATTAAAATGTGGGTTTTTTTGGGACGAGATCATAAACAACACCTTTTTACATACATATTAAAATTTGACATACATAGTAACGATATACATACATATTTTAAACACCTAAAAAAGTCGTGGCAGTGAGCAACAATGTATATTTCGCGCCAACGTTACTAAGTCATCGTTCGGATAATTGAGGGTTCGGATGATCGAGGTTCAGATAATCGAGGTTCTACTGCAACTAGAAATTGACTGTACCTTAACATCTCTGATATAGTGTATGACAAGTTTATCATTGTTGACTGCGGATGCCCAATCCAGCACGTCAGACGAATGTTCCTGTGAAAAATAAAATTGTTATTTAATTAGTTGGAATACTTTTTATCTATTGTCGTTTCATTTCATTCACTCAAAATTGATGGAAGTAATGCCGGTTAGATATCAAGACACTCACAGGTACTAAAGTCTGCCAGTGTTCTTCAGCATGCTTGTGCAGGTCTATCTTGATGAGGCGGTAGTTAGGGGCGCCCTTGTTGGTGCGGAATATACACACGGAGCCCTCGTTCGTGATGTACTGTCAAATAAATATTATTTATTAGTTTGGCAAATTCAATCACGCTAAATAATATAAGATATACAACTTTCTAACGAAGTCCGTTGGAAAGCCTTCCTATTTCCTCAGTCGTTGGATTTTTGTGTATGTACCTACCTACTACTACATCTAAATTGGTGACTCCGAACGAACATATCTATGACCCCACATTAAAAAACCGGCCAAGTGTAGTATTCTAAAACTATTTATTTTTAATTTCGGAAAGCGGTGCCCGTTATAATTTTAACTAGTATCGAATAGACACTAGAATATTTTGAAAGACTGGGACGGATATCACGTAACGGACCGAATAAGGTGACCTTGTTTTACTACGGAACCCTAAAAACACAATCACTGACGGCATAATGTCAGTCCTTACCAGGTCCCGCGCACTCCTGAATGAGGATAGATAATTCCTCATCACGACATTTAATTCCGCACTGGCAAGGCAACCACAGTCCATCACAGCTGACATTACGCCAAATATTTCGATTGGCAGTATCATTTCCGCTCTGGCAGGTCTCCTATAGGTATAACATGCTGATACGACCAAGAGCTAGAAAAGCTCTATGTGAGAATAATCTCACGAGTGCTAAGCACCAAAAACTACGGAACCGATTTTTTTTCTAACAATAGTTTTCTTCGTCCTTACGATGCGTTGTATAGATGTCGTATTGTACGTGTTCACGAACATACGTGCATGCGAACTGTGACCAGAACCATTCAGGTTTATACGTATATATGCTGACAATTACCTTACGAACGAGCACTTGAGAAAAATAGTGGCATGTGATTGGCCCGTTGGTTGGTTGAACCAATCAATTACGTCAATAAATACGCCTAGTCTCCGCCAATCACGTAAGACTCCGTTTTTTCAGTACAGGCAGAAAATAATACACATCGGGCTTTGAAAAGAGACTACGGTCGTTATCGTGTAATTCGCTCACATGTGACAACGCCTTTATATACAACCAAAGTATTTCTTAAACCCGATGAACCTTATTTGCTACAGTAGTACCTCATAATCAGCCTCGAATTTGTGAACGATCTGCGTGAGCGGCAACTTCCCAGAAATCTCGGGGTGCTTGCTGAGATCCGCGAAGAACACGAGGTTGTCCCGGCAGTCCTTCACAGGCGACACGATCAGGTACTTGCCACAGTCTGATACTTCCGCTCCACTGAAATTTTTAAAAAACAATTAAGAGATTGCCAAATAACTTTGATAGTATGAATCGGTGACTAAACAGTTGATTTATTAGCGAGGAAATGTTTTATTGACGTTTATGGTTACTGCTGTTATGTTCTATAGCCTATAACATTCCTCAATTAACGGGCTACTTTATACAAAATCAAATCGGATTACAGATTTGCCTTTTCAAACATACAAACTCTTCAGCTTTATAATATTAGTATAGTTGTATGAATGTTGTATTTTAAAACATTTTCTTTTTCAAAATTTAGATTTCAACTTATATTGATGCTTGATGATGAATAAAGTGCCTAAAACAGACCCCGAGGCATAGCCTCCTCTCGTGCCACTTCACCAGCCAAAAAGTTATTAGAGACATTGAATAAGAGTGTAAATCATTGTTTTGAATATGCTACTCATCTTACATACAACTTTCTTCGCTTAAAGCGATTCATTCTTACACATTAATCGCTAGATTGACTTATTTTCATTTTCTAGATTCCTAGATTTTTTTTTCTTTTATATTTATTCATTCTTTCACATTAATCGCTAGATTGACTTATTTTCATTTTCTAGATTCCTAGATTGTAAATTGGTCAATTTTTTTTGTATTCTACACATGGGCCCAAAAGTCCCCGTCTCCTTTGAATTCTTTCTTTGAAAATTTTCTTCCTAAACTATACTCTTAAAGACTAATTAGGAACGATATTACTTAAAATATAATGTGAATATTACGATTCTCAACTAAACTGTACGTGTTGCTATCATTTGCGTATACTATTACACAATACACAACTATTTTATAACTAGTCAAACTAAACAACTACACAAAATAAGAAACTATTTACAAAATAATTAAAACAGAACCCACGCGGGTGCATCCACTAAGGTCCACTTGTTCGTTGTACTAGAACTGTGCAAAAGAAATATAGACAAATTAATATATGGAAGTGCATCGTTGATTAGATATAGTGCAAGTGCATTATAAACTAAATTTAAAAACATTTTGTTAGTTAACATGGATTTTTTGTTGATTTATAATAAAATGTTTACATAATTTTTGAAAAACTATTTTTCACGTTTATATAAGAATAGAAAAAAGTGAACTTAGTAGAACTGGGAACTTTTATTGATATTTAAAAATATGGACGAAGTGGGAAAGTCTACGTACTGAACCCGAGACTTATCAACGTGAAGATTGTTAATAAGTTTAAAACAATGGCGTGGATTCTACGTCATGTCGTGGCGGCCAACGCACGCGTCCCGCCGTGACATGATGGAGAATCCAGTTTAATCCTGTCTGCACTGTGATAGCTGTAATTAGTCAATGATTAATAGGTCATATCACAAGAAGAACAATTGCGTGACAAATCAATAACTCCATTAATAGAAACAAGGAGATAAATTTTCCAATGCCACATTAAAATTTCAATCGCATACAAATTTGTCTATAGGAATATGACGAATTTGCTTTTGAGTGCGTATTTTGTCCAATCTTTTGTTTGGTATATTATATTAAATTACTTTGATTAAAAGACAGCTTAATAAATATAAATACTCACATCCTCCAGAGAGGCTCCTCAGGGAACTCTACAACTAGAATATCTTCAGACTGAGGCGTATTTAATCTGTGGTAGCACAACTTCTGGTCGCGGTTCACTTCAGTCTCAGAGCCGTCCGTCTTGCCCGTTTGTTCTGGGTAACGCTGGAAATATAAGATAAAAGTTTGGGTTTAAAACCTGTATGTATATAATGGGGTAGAAACTGTATTTTCTTTCCGACAGTGGGCGCTTTAGGCGACGGTTCTGTCTTCTGTCAAAACTGTCATATTTATTATTACTTATTGCGAGTTTTTAGTTTTTGTATATTATGTGTGCTGTATGACAACCATCTCACTGTTAATACGACCAAAACTAAATTTATGACATTTTCTATTGACAGCCGCACACAGCCTGTACTTGGCACTTTTGATATTCAGGCCCATAAATGCATGCAACTCTTTGATGGAGCTGGCTCGCGGTGCGCATGTGATGTTCTGCAAGCTACGAGCAATATTAAGTATCTTGGCGTAATCATTTTATTTGGTTGTCCATTTAAATTTTCGATACCATATTAAAATGATAAATAGTAAAGCCAGAAAGTTAAAAACTATTAAAGACGATTTATTTTGCACTAGCATATTCACATTTAACATATTGCATTTCTATCTGGGGAGCAGCACCTAAAACCATACTAATGGAACTTGAGCGAACACAGAGCTTTACTAAAGGTTATGCTTTTTAAACCATATCGGTATACAACAACAGATTTATATAGAGAGTGTCAACTTTTAAATGTTCGACAGATGTACTTTAAAGTTGTGTTAATAAATAAACATAAACAATTACTAAAGGACAAGGTCATCGGTCCAGTACATAAAAGAAAACAATATTTTGTTTGCATAACGGCTCCTTGCAGAACAGCATTTGCGCGGCGACATCTCAGTTTCGTTGAGAGTTGTATGTATAATAAAATAAATAAAATATTAAATCTGACGGGTCAATCTGTGAGACAGTTTAAGGAAACAATCCAGAGATGGCAATCGAGTCTTGATTATAGACAGACTGAACAATTTATGGAGCTTCAAAAATAAAGTAACAAACGTAAAATAAAACATGTTTTATTCTTGAATAATCTAAGTACCTACTTATAAAAATAATCTTAAAAGTTCACTTGAAAGAAATATATATATATACATATATATATATATAAATAAATCAATAAATAACATTATATAAAATAGTACTACCTCTAACAAACTACCTGACTTTATTTATTTGATATAAATAAAACGTGCCAATTCAAAATGATTGCACTATAGTGGCATTGACTAGAAGTTTGTAGGTTTTGGAGATTGAGGGTAGGTTTACAAACCGTGGCTGTAATTTCTGTTGCAAATTTTTTCTTATTTAAGGTGTGATTGTGTTTGTTTAGGTATGTTATGTGTGTAGGTACTAGTTGGTAAGTTATTATGTGCATAATGTGTACAAATATACATCTGGTTTGTTGAAATACAGGTTCTAACCTAGTGTGACACCAGGAGCTCAAAAGATTTTTGTAAATTTTTTATGTAAATAAAGTTTTATTTTATTTATTATTATTATTGGAAAAACATAGAAGTGTACATTGTTTAATTGTTTTCTTAAAGATCAAGTAAGTCAATAAATATAAACAATAAAATATTTTCTTTCTACCATTCATTCATAAGAGACTCTCATTTCTTTAGTACATTTTTAGTTGCAGTTAATATTGTCATCATGGAATACCAAAACAAATCTTCACACGATGTAAAATAACTACAAAATTGACAGTTATCTGGGGACCGTCGCCTAGAGCGCCATCTACAATTAGCTTTGAGTTATGTTCCCCATTGTTTCAACTTCCAAAAGCAACCAGTCCAGATTTCGACAAGCCCGCGCGAAACATGTCTGTGAAGTAAGCCATACCATCATACCACACTTAATTAATGATGGAAACGTGCGTTATGCTAACTTCACCGACATGCTTTCCTTATATTTGTAGCCAAAGACCCTATATATGGCAACAAGCTATCATAGAAATAAATGGTACAATTTAGTGTGAATCCTTAGAAAAACAAACCTATAATCTCTTTTTCAACAAGATAGGTACTATGCGATAACGAAGTCGTGACGGTCTAACACAATTTAGATATTTGAAAGGAATTTCAAGATTAAACTGGTGCATTTACTCACAGAATAGAATAGGCCCTTGTTGTCCTTAGTCCAGGACATGGTAGCAAACTTCACCTTCTCTAATACTTCAGGATAATCTTCACCTAAAAATATTTTATATTGTGTTATATTTACATTTTTCGACACCTTTTACTTATTATTTTATTAAGTAGTCGATTTTTATTATAATTTGAAGGGAGCTTATAAGACTTATTATTATAAGCCTATAAAAATGAGGAAGACGTTGTTTCCACTGGGTACCCTGGGAATGGTTCCCGGGAGCTGTAAGGCAACCCGCGAAGGAAAAAAAGGTTATAAGAGGAGGGAACCCAAAATGTTTTCTGTCACTAAATTAGTTATTCAAAATTATTACTGCACTATTGCATGCAAACGTGAAAGCATTTTAGATACATAGGAGGAAATTTGGTGACCCGACAAAAAGTGTAAACAGTCGGCGCCCAACGTTTGACCAGAATAAGCTCCGAAACGGCGGAATGGATTTTGATGAAACTTTTCTATCATTTTTCATCTCCATATCCTAAAGCCTTAAAGGGTTTATTTATTTATTTATTACAAAAAATCCACAGCACTTCACAATATAAAAGATTTAGAAAAAACAAGTAAAACTTACTGCCATAAATGGATTTCTACTATGTTGGCTTTACAGTAGGTACGGAGACATTATATCATTACATTAAACAACAAAATAAAAACAAAATAACAAAAGTAGATAATATAAAATAAATAATTAAAATTAAAATTAAATGTCAAAAAGTACAACAAAAAAATTACAATGTTATTCCGTTCCGGTTCCGAAGATAATAAATAAAATTTCGCATACATAATAAGTATGGCTGTTAATGGGATCGGGTGATACCAATATTCCACAGGGCGAAAAGCTAGTTTCTAACAGACTTCAAAAAAGGAGAGGAAGTTTTGTATTAGACGCGTATGTATGTATGTTCATGATTTTTCAGAAAGGGCTTAACCGATTTTGATGGTTTGTTTTTTGATCAACAGAACTCTTCTGGATTAGTCCCATTTTTGTTTTGGTAAAAATTGGTTCAGTACTTTCAAAAAATATTAAAATTAAGAAAATCACCTGTAGCCACATCCTTAAAATGTATAGTGATCCAATCGGAGCCACTGGCGCTCAGGCCGTACGCGAACGCCGACCCGTCCTCAGTAAACCTGCTGCCAGACAGCGCTATGGTGCCGTCTTCGGACAGTGTGTTTGGGTCGAGGAACACACGAGGCTCGCCCGTCAACGAATCTTGGACATATAGTACACTGTAATTATAATAATAATAATTTACACGTATACATCAAAAACGACAAAAAAATATTTTTTAGGATTCCGTGCTAATGATGTGTCCGGCAGTCTGTCTGCCATAGGCCGATAGATTCTAAATAAAACTACGCACCGTTAGTTCAAGTGATCTCCAACAGATGGCGTATTTTACAAAATACATATCTTAGTCTAATTTTAAGACACATTTAATTTTTATTTATTTTACGTAATTAGAGGGGATAATAATATTCAAAATGGCGTATCAAACCAGAGACTGTAGAGAGTAACATTTTTTTTTAAATTTTACTTTAATAAAAACTTTTTCAAGGGCCATTATAGATCATTACCTATTTACCAGGCCTACTACACAACGGCTTTAAGTAAGAATCTGCAAATTATGTACAATATTACTTGAATTAATATTATTTAAACTCATATCCTGCTGTATTTGCACAACAAATACTAAAATTAGTTAATTTTTGAACAAAAAAAAAAGCATGATTTATTTTGCAACCCCAAAAATATATTTCAGTAGAAATTTGTCTGTCCCTCTGTCTATCACAGATAAGGTATTCTAAATGAAATGAATTAGGGAAATTATATTACCGTGGCTTAGAGAGTAATACAAGATGTTTTGAATCTGTAAGCAGCGGGTTGATAGATTTTAAATACATATCAAAGAATATAATTAAACTCACTTCTGATTCTGCAGACCAGTGTTCTTGAAGAAGAAATATTTGTCGCCTCTCCTGAACGGGCACGAGTACTTTGGGTAGTTCCAGAGCTCCGTGAGACGAGCGTTGATGTCCGCCTTCACGGGACACGCGTCTATGTACGGGCGGGTCACGTTGTTCTCGGCGTCCACGAAGGTCTTGGTCTCTTTGGAGTCGGGATCTTCAAGCCAACGGTAGGGATCGTGTATCTGTGTGGATATAATGGTTGATTAGATACAGAGTTCTAGAACGTGCGTAGGTGGTAGCGCTGGATGCGCTCATGTTTATAAATACCATCTGCAACACACGGTTTCAGGACCTGTAAAGTTATTACACAGTTCTCGGGTGCCATAGGGTATCCCATCATGATATTAAAAAAAAAGATACGTAAGGCACGTATAAGAAATATTTAAGATTATATAAATTATAATTGATCAATAATTCTAAAAATGACGGCATATTCAATGAATACCTGTGTAAATAAATCTTCGTAAGTATACTACATTTATCATAAAAGACGGTATGGCCGATAGGTAAAAATAAAAATGTCAACTTTTGATATATTTAGAAGAATATAATTTCATGGTTTTATTTAGGATCTATCTATCTATCATCACGCCTTTCATCCCAAAAGGGATAGGCAGAGACAATCGAATACCATTTGTTACGATCCTGACATACCTCTTTCGCTTCTTTTATATTCATCATACCTTTCATACATGCTTGGCGATTGTGTGTATACTTTTAATATTTACATCGAAGAATATATTTTTTATATGTTAATAAAAGTACACCTAGGTCGTCCTTTGCCAGCTTTCACTTCAAGCATATAAACCTTTTTAGTAAATCTTTCATTCTTCATTCTTTCAACTGACATCCACAATTCTTTATTTATGACAACTGGGTATCTATATCTTATTATTTTAGATTGTGTTTGTAATCCAAAGAAAATATTTTTATATTTTATACAAAAAAAAAAACGCTGCAAAGTAAGTCAGCCGCTAATGAGTTCATGAACCATGAAGAATAATTTTGTCAATGTCAGAATCTCAATAGGGTCAATCTCAAAATAATAATCAATAAATCGTGATGTATTTTTTTGTTAAGTAGGCTTGTTTGTGTGTTATAGGGGCACAAGGTTTACCAGGCATGATCGCGATCGTGACAAAAAAATAAAACACCTATAAAACCTGCGTAGAATATTAATCATTCGAACTAGGTAAAGGTAAACAACTTGGCAGGGGAAGCATGCTGGTAAGATTCGCCTCATAACTTTTGTCCTATACAAATTACATGCTTCACGACTTTTTAAATTACGCGTAACTAGGTATGCTTAGTTTCGAAATTTAAATAGCTTTCGAAAGATCAAGAATTAAAAAAAAAAATGAAAATCAGTTACACCTTAGTTTTATGAAGATCTGAAAGTCATCAACTTTACGCGTATTTTCAACTGATTTTGCTACTCGATATCTATTAATCCTATCTCGTATTTATCCTATAGATAGATAATTTCATATACTTTATGAAAACATTAGCTACAACTTGCTATTTCTAATAGTTTTTGTATAATACTGAAAGAGCATGTTGTTTTTTGTGTATTTTCGCAAGACAGATTTTTTGTGAAATCGTTCTTTCTCGTGTTTTTGGTACGTGTATATCTTATGCTTGGTTATTTTATCGATTTTTTTTGCAGTGTATCTCTCTAACAAGAGGTATCGACAAAATAAGCCGCCCGGCTCATTGCGCTAACAAGCTTGCTCAAGATGAAATCGTTAAACAAGACGAGTATGGCTTATAGAACGATTGAGGAATAATGAGAAACGATAAAATGTCTCAATAAATGAATACTTAAATGATGTACATTTAATGAAATAATAAAAAAAAAATGCTGATAGCTTGTATGTTATATATAGGCTTGGACGTAAAAAAGGAGAGGACGGATCGCCGCTAAAACAAAAATGAAGCAACCAAGTTATGCCAGTTTCATTGTAAATACGAGCCTCACGCACGCATTCTCATTCGGTTATGCTGATAAGCCGCCATTATGAAAATAAAAAACAATGCCGTCTTGTGTAGTAAAATTATGCAAAAACAACTCCATTACTCATAAAGAATCACATTTCATAGGTAAGTTAGTAATTTACCACTTATTCTACAATTTTAGATATATTAGAGATAAATAAAATCGGTAGCACACATGCACGCTTGGTGCTTCACTTTTGTCTTAGCGGCGATCCGTCTCTACTTTTTTACGTCCATGGTTATAGGAGGTTATTATATTTAATAAGCTAATATGATGCATTTGTATATTTTGTAGCCTTAGCCTTCCGCCACCGGCTTCGCCCGTGGATATATTCGATCAAAATAAAATATAGCCTATGTTACTCAGGGTTATCGTAGCTTGAAAGATTACCACTTACATACAAACATCCAATTTAACTCTTTATAATATTAGTATAGACATATTATAATGTGATAATATCTGTGGAGTTTCTTGCTACTTCTTCACAAATGATGTTTCTGAAATGGTGCAGGTAAAGAGTGAAATTTTCTACCAAATTAATAAAAAAAATAGATTTTGTTTTTTTTTTTAAATCGAAAGGGAGAATGCTGAGTTGATTTGAACATGTCCAGTGGTGTGCTAACTAAAAGACTGCTTAACAAAATAAAGGGTGTCCAAAACATAAAATTTTACTCATATTGCATATTGGAAACACTCACGCTGTGGGAAGGCAATAAATGTAACGCATCCAGCATAAATGTCGAGGGAAGAAAAAAGGGATTCATGTATGTAAGTCAAACGCGCCTAAAATGTAAATTATGTTTCGATTTATCGTTATGGTTTAGCTAAGATAGATATAGAAGATAAGATAGAGATAGAATATATTACACATAAGTGCATTTTTAAGACTTGTCTTGGTAAACAAACTTTGCATGTCTCTTTATCGTATTTAAAAAATGTGATTGTTAGTTCTACAAATGTAAAACAGGCCACAAATGTTAATTAATATGTAAAATTGTTATGAATTTTAAAAGACAACTTATTTAAATAAAAACCGGTCAAGTGCGAGTCGGACTCGCGCACGAAGAGTTCTGTACCATTATCTATAAAAACGGCAAAAACAAAAAACACGTTTGTTGTATGGGAGCCCCCTTAAATATTTATTTTATTCTGTTTTTTAGTATTTGTTGTTATAGCGGCAACATAAATACATCATCTGTGAAAATTTCAACTGTCTAACTATCACGGTTCATGAGATACAGCCTGGTGACAGACGGGGATAGACAGACAGACATACAGACGGACGGACAGGAGTCTTAGTAATAGGGTATATATATAGGATATAGTAATATTGTTTACCAAATAAGAATAGAACATTTTATAAATTAACCCGTGTTAAGGAGGCTATCCTGTAATCGTATGGGCTAAACTAGGCCGTATTTCTCTGTAAATAATCCACCTGTGTCACTGTAATTTAGCATATAGTTACTTATTGAATATATCTAAGTGACAACGTCTTTATTTTTTTAATTGGTTTTATTGAATAGGAAATATGGGTGGTAAAATAAAGGATTATTTTGCCCCTGTTTTCTCTTACATAATCTATCAAGAAGCTCTTAAATTTTATTTAAGGGCTGTTATACCATTACCCTTCAATTCAACGTCTTGCGTTTTTTGGTAGCTTATTGAAATATCAAAATAATAATTACGTAAATCAAGTTACGACCAAAAATTCAGGAGTTTCAAGTTTAAAATTACAACGTTGTCAACTATCATCTAGGCAAATTTGAATATGAACATAGAATCTATATCTTTTGTCTTTCTCTGTGACGCTTGCATTAACGCATGCGTCATACCATCTGTAAATCGTATATGAAACGAGAGTTGAATTGCGTTTGTTTACTTTTTTGACATTTTGTGACGTTTGCATCTTTGCAGATTATTTTTATGGTTATTTATTTATTACATACATAAACATTTGTAACAACAACCACATTTTTGATACTGGAAAATACTTCTATATGCTTCAATAAAGTAAGTACTTACCTAAATCATAATTTATACTAAAAGTGTAAAGATATTATATTGGTAACTATCATAAACATTTTTCCACAAAGAGGTGCTAAGTAATCTGCATGTATGTGATGGTGGAGATGGTGGACTAGCCATGTTTTTAAAGATACCTTGTGTGGTCTATTGCTGTAACTCAAACACTCATTTTATTTAGGCCTCCAAAAGTAGGTATGACTTAGCCACTTCTGTCATCCGGATCCTAGTAGGTACCCCAAAATGACTTTTGTGCAATTCTTGCAATACATGACATTTTAAATTTTCTGGCATTATTATTTTGTGACCCCAAAATATACAATTTCTATCAACACTTATTTCATTTCTCCTCATAAAATATGGTTTCATTTCTTTATTTAAATTGTTTGTCTGGCCACCCATCATAGCTATACCTACCTATCTTCTTTTACTATTTAAATCATTTCCCAATTTATAATTTCAATATTACTTTTGTCAATTTAATTTGTACATTATTTCATAGATAGGTATAGTTTGAAAGAATGAAGGATGAAAGATTGATTAAAAAGGTGTATATGGTTGAAGTGAAAGGATATGCTGGCAGAGGACGACCTAAGTGTACTTCTATTGAACATATTAAAAATGTATTGATCGAAGGCAATATTACAAAGTACACACAATCGCCGAGCATGAATGAAAGGTATAATGAATATAAAAGAAGCGAAAGAGGTATGTCAGGACCGTAGCAAATGGCATTTGATTGTCTCTGCCTACCCCTCTTGTGATGATAGTTAAATAGTTATTCATCATAATTATCACTATTATATTATATAATTATTATAATGTGGGTGATCCAGAGACAGTCTGCCGGATTTCTATCAGTTTGTATGTGTCTTATAGTGTACATATAAAAGAAGAGAGAAATATAGCATAATGGGTCAGAGTGGAAGAAACGGGGCACTAAGAAAAAAAGACTTGGAATATTTTTTAACCATTATATGGATAAACTTAGACAAAGCTCGAAAGTGCAAAAAGATTTTTCATGATTTTCATAAAGACTTTTTTACTCCATATAACACCCATTTCCTATGGTGCCATAGAATGAAAGGCATCACAAGGAGCAACTTTTGTCACATAAACTTTCTACTTAGACTACTCCCCGCGCCGCTATAATGAAAAATAAGCGGGGCACTGAAAAAAATAAAATTTTCGATCGTTTTTTTTTCTATGTAACACCCATTTTTTATGATTCCATATGATGAAAGGCATCAAAAGGAGAATTTTTTATCCCAGAAACTAGACTAGTCCCCGCGCCGCTATAATGAAAAATTTCAACCAAGTAGAGCAAGTGGGGCACTATTACCTACTCAATATTACACTATTTTTTTATGATGCCATAGGATGAAAGGCATCACAAGGAGAATCTTTTATCCCAGAAACTTTCTACCTAGACTACTCCCCGCGCCGCTATAATGAAAAATTTCAACCAAGTGGAGCAAGTGGGGCACTATTACCTACTCAATATTACACAATTTTTTTATGGTGCCATAGGATGAAAGGCATCACAAGGAGAATCTTTTATCTCAGAAACTTTCTACCTAGACTACTCCCCGCGCCGCTATAATGAAAAATTTCAACCAAGTGGAGCAAGTGGGGCACTATTACCTACTCAATATTACACTAATTTTTATGATGCCATAGGATGAAAGGCATCACAAGGAGAATCTTTTATCCCAGAAACTTTCTACCTAGACTACTCCCCGCGCCGCTATAATGAAAAATTTCAACCAAGTAGAGCAAGTGGGGCACTATTACCTACTCAATATTACACTAATTTTTATGATGCCATAGGATGAAAGGCATCACAAGGAGAATCTTTTATCCCAGAAACTTTCTACCTAGACTACTCCCCGCGCCGCTATAATGAAAAATTTCAACCAAGTGGAGCAAGTGGGGCACTATTACCTACTCAATATTACACTAATTTTTATGATGCCATAGGATGAAAGGCATCACAAGGAGAATCTTTTATCCCAGAAACTTTCTACCTAGACTACTCCCCGCGCCGCTATAATGAAAAATTTCAACCAAGTAGAGCAAGTGGGGCACTATTACCTACTCAATATTACACTATTTTTTTATGATGCCATAGGATGAAAGGCATCACAAGGAGAATCTTTTATCCCAGAAACTTTCTACCTAGACTACTCCCCGCGCCGCTATAATGAAAAATTTCAACCAAGTAGAGCAAGTGGGGCACTATTACCTACTCAATATTACACTATTTTTTTATGATGCCATAGGATGAAAGGCATCACAAGGAGAATCTTTTATCCCAGAAACTTTCTACCTAGACTACTCCCCGCGCCGCTATAATGAAAAATTTCAACCAAGTGGAGCAAGTGGGGCACTATTACCTACTCAATATTACACAATTTTTTTATGGTGCCATAGGATGAAAGGCATCACAAGGAGAATCTTTTATCTCAGAAACTTTCTACCTAGACTACTCCCCGCGCCGCTATAATGAAAAATTTCAACCAAGTGGAGCAAGTGGGGCACTATTACCTACTCAATATTACACGATTTTTTTATGGTGCCATAGGATGTAAGATATATATTTTTGCATTTTCGAGCTTCGGTCGCTGATTCATATATAAAATCTTTTTTCTTAGTGCCACGTTTCCTCCTTCCTTTTTTATATATATTTTCAGATGCCAAAACCAAAAAGTGGTGCCAAGCTAAGACGTCATTTGAGACAATTAAATTTTTGTGCAAAAAATAGGTAAGTAAATATAAATTTTATTGATTTTGGTATTTTGTGAAACAAGGTAGGGAGGGGCAAGGTAGTAATTCGGGTAAGATGAACCTATTCTTAGAGAGAAAAAGAAATTATTTCTATAAACCATTTTTAGGGATTACAAGGGCGACACTGGGGAATTAACTTATTGTAGGTAGTAAGTTTCAGGTTCGATTCCCAGCTAACAGGTAATTTTTTTTTCTAGAGTACCTTTTGCTGTGTTAACTAATAATCGACGAACAGTGGTAAGTATGATACATTAATAATAAAAAGCCCCACGGACAAGATATATAAGGTATGTGAGTGGCAGCGGTCATTTACCTAGTTCATATGGTATTAGTCTATGATATGGTACTACATAATAGTACATATTTATCTTCCTACTAACTAAAAAAGGAAGGTTGATCTTATCCCCTAGTATGTATATTTGTATGTACGCGATTTTTTTAGAAACTACAGGATCGACTTTTATGATTATTTCTTTTCAGCTTTCAAGCGTTTTAGCTTGGTAACCTGTTAATTGGTGCCTCTGGCCATAAGATGTGCTTTGTTGTTTAGTAATATTGTTCGAATTGGTACCGATGCGCGATATTTCTAACCACAGGCGTCCAAAGAAAACGAGTCCAGTACGGAGGGCGGGCAAGATGTAGTGGACGTCCCCACCCCCCGCCTCATGGAGAACATACCGTTGCCCGCGACCGCTTTGCCCGACTTACCGCCGCACGTGAACAACGGACACGAGCTCACGGATCCAGTGGTGAGTAATATATACTAATATAATGTGGAAGTGTGTTTGTTTGTCCTTCACGCCAAACAGACGGTAAGTTAGTGTGTTATATGTGTATACTAGCTGTCATGGCCTTGATACAGATACTTTTTAAAGATTCATACTTTTCGGGGGGGTATTATTTTTTAACAGTTATTTTATTTTTGTTTAGGATGATTCTTCGCTACAAATCTCCGTCGAAGAACTTTCCACTGGTGTAGAAGTTGGAAGAAGGATAGCCAATATAGGTTATCTATTTAGGCAATTTCAAAGTATAAGTGATCATGGTTCGATATTCGGATGTAATTTTAGTTGTCTTGAAATTATATCCGAATTAGTAAATGGGCTGGATTCTAAAATTACTATTAAATGCAGAATGTGTGCGGAAATTTTTACTGTAAGATTAGATGATAAAAAAGATGATCGAATGAATATTAATCATCAAGCTGTTTCGGCTATCATGTCATGTGGGTCGGGTCAGACACATCTTGAAACTTTAACGGCATCATTAGATTTACCCAGAATTTCACCAAATTTGTATATTACATTACATAACCAAGTTTGCGATTGGTGGGAAGCGGCAGCAGCACACTCTATGTCCACAGCGGCTACGGAGGAAGCAGATTATGCAATATCAATAGGAAATGTTAACGAAGATGGAGTACCACTAGTTGCTGTTGCTCTTGATGGATGCTGGTCAAAACGATCATATGGCAAAAATTATTCGGCTCTATCGGGTGCAGGAGCAATAGTTGGTTTGAAGTTTAATAAAGTGCTATATTTAGGTGTTAGAAATAAATATTGCACGGTCTGCGCACGAGCTGCTAGTAAGAAACAACTGCCTCGGGAGCACAAGTGCTTCAAGAACTATTCAGGTTCATCTTCCGGGATGGAATCGTCTATTATTGTAGAGGGGTTTAAAAATTCCGTGGCCGACCACGGAATCATATATCATCAATTTGTTGCAGACGGCGATTCTAGTACATATAAACGCATTTTAGATTCGCGACCGTATGGAAATTTAACTGTTCAAAAAATTGAATGTAAAAATCATCTTTTACGTAACTTTTGTAACGCTTTGGTAAAATTGTCACAAGACACATCTTACCCAAGCAATCTACGAAAACACCTAAAAGATAGGTATTTACGTTTAAGAAAGGGTGTAACTACCGCGATTAAACACTGGGGTGTACAAAACATAAATTTCGAAGAAAAGGTTTCAAATCTTAAAAAAGATATCCTAAATGGTCCACAACACGTATTTGGCAATCATCAAAATTGTAGTATTTATTTTTGTTTACCAGAAACTCGACGTATAGAATCAGTGGCTGTTATGTCAGATTTGATTACTTCTGGGTTGATGGTAGCAATTGAGGGTATATGTAGGAAGTTGTCCTATCATTCACGAAGTTTAGTTCATAATCATACGAGTAATATAGTTGAAAGTTTTAATGCACAGATTGCCAAGTATGTTGGAGGCAAGCGAATCAATTACTCGCTGCGTGGTTCTTATGCAGGCCGTTGTGCTGCTGCTGTTATATCTTTCAATACGGGTACGCTTCATACTTTTACTCATGAATTTATTTTAGGTTCTAAACCAAATTTGATCGCGAAGGTGGAGCATCGTAGAAGACAATTTGTCCTTAATTCGGTATCGCATCCAAAAAGACTCCATCATTCTGTATCGAAAGATGCCCACTATGGTTTAAACAGTCAGCAACCCGATATGAGTCCAGAAGTGTTTGAAGAAGCCAAGGCCCATTTTCTAGATAATTTGAAAATGTCTTGTGCTGAATGCGAGGAACTTGAAAGACAAACAGTACAACAGAGAAACAGCGCAGAGTGGATGACCAGGAGGAGGAAGTTACTAACATCTTCGATTTTTGGTGAAGTTTGCAAGAGGAGAATTGCTACCAGTTGCGCTTCTCTTGTAAAAAAAATCGTATATGGTAGTAATATCTCCACAATTCCTGCTGTACGTTATGGTATAGATAACGAAGAAGTTGCAATTAAGCAACTGGAAAAACAAGAAAATGTAACTATAATAGATTGCGGTTTGTTCGTTGATAAAGAGCTTAATTTCCTTGGAACCACACCAGATGGCAAGTATACAGATGGTATAGTCGAAATTAAGTGCCCGTCTTCTTTAGCAACTCTTGCCTTAGAAGATGCTTTAAAAAAACATCCCTTTTGGAAGTTTAGTAGTAGCCAAAATGATTACATTATTAATGTAAATCATAATTGGTATTATCAAATACAAGGCCAGTTACATATTACCCGCGAAAACACATGTATGCTTGGAATCTGGTTTGGTAAAGATAGGCCCATGAAAGTCCATCTTATTTTCCGAGATGACCAATTTTGGGAGTCGAAAATGAAGAATAAGTTAGTAAAATTTTATTATGATTGTTTGCTCCCAGAATTGGTAGATCCCCGTGTCTCTCGTTCGATGGATATCAGGGATCCTGTGTACATAACACAAGCTATAGAAGAGAAGAAAAAAATAAAGACAAGCGCTTTGAATGCAGCTGCTATTTGATTGAAAGGTCGTAAAAGGCAAAGACTGTCATTTCATATGTCATTTATATATATGTCTATAACAAAGTCAAATTTGGTTTTTGCGCCACGCATTATTTTGTTTATGAGACATTATGGTAATACGTTTTTCTTATGTTTCAATATATTATATCTAATAGCTTAAAATATAGAATATTATACGAAACATGCTCACGGCTTTCATGCCTTGCGGTGTGGCCAAAGACAGTATTCAGTTGTCCATCTTATACAGAACAGGTGGCAAGCTACACTCACTTCTTATAGCTGAGTAATTATCTGTTATTTTTAGAAGAAGTGCCCGGCTTTACGTGCCGTCATACGAAGCACGAAAAGTCGATTTTTTGTAAAATTATAATAAATTGTAAAGACAGTCTTTTGAATGAATGAAGGTCACTTATATTTAGGTCTGTCCCTTCCTTCGTATTTAGCTGAGACTAATGAGTTTGCTATTATGTTCTTTAGATATTATGAGCTATTTTATACTTGTACATTACATGTGATATTTTATTCTATAATTATTCTAAAATTAACCGTCAGAAAAAATATGTACCTACTTGAATTTTTATATTTCAATAAATAAATTTGTGACTAAAATATAAATTTTAAGACAACCGTAGTATGTGCCCTGTATATCAGTTTGCCCCACCTCCCTCTGCCTAAGATAAGCTTGTATTTTTATGTAAAATAAAATTATGTTATTCACTAAGCTTTGTTTTATTTTGTAGTCCGTATTATTGTGTAGGTACTAGAGGCGAAGTGCCGATACAAGCCGATTCCATTCGGCTTCCCTTTTAGGAATTTGTCAACCTACGGATCAACGACATTTCATACTATTTTATCAATCCAAACATACTACCTACTCCATAATCCCACTTTCTTCAAACTAAACAAACGCATACATACTGATTTTCAATAAGTATAGAAATTATAAAGCTAAAAAATAAAATATACCCTAGCCCTACCCCCTCTATCATCAATAGTTTTCGCAGCGCACGCGATGTAAGGAATTTATTAGGTAATTTTTTTACACCTTGGGTTACATTATTGGAATTTTAGACAGGATCCCTATTTTTTTTTTAAATAGAATATAGGTAGCCTATGTCACTCAGGGTGAATTCGGCACAGTAATTTTTGAGTTTATTCATTGCAAACATACACTCACAAAAATACAAATCTTTTCTCTTTATAATATTAGTATAGATAAACATCTGTCTCTTTCATTTGTATTAAAAAAGTTTACTCTCCGTTTCGTTTTAGCATGCGCCGATCGCTCAAGACGGCTTCTGACATGACAGAGTAAGATAATTGAACTGTAAACGAGATGAAACGAGAGAGGTAGATCGGTATAATGCTTCATAAGTGAAGAGTGTTGTCGCTGGAAAGTCAAATACAGCGAGCGTGTAACATCTTTTATTTTGAAGGACAATAAGTATTTATTTCTTATCAGTTCCTGATTGCTTGAGAAATAAAAAGTTTTTGATTTTATGATAGCAGACCGATTTCTTACTTCGCATTGAATTTTTTTTTCGTAGGTATAAAATTAAAAAATGTCAGTGTTTCCTTGTATGATGAAGGTGGAATTGGTGCATTTTTGACCTTGCAGCATTTTGTTGAGTGAGGGTTTTTGGAACAGCTTCAATTGTTGTAAATCGACACTTACTCGTCCGAAACCGGGGGACAGTTACGTTATTACTTATTACTAGCTGTTGCCCACGACTTTGTACGTGTGGAATTCGGATAACATTTTTGTTTGTGAACTGATTGGAATAAACAAACACACGGGAAGCTTGCTACAATACATCAGTGAAAACAGCATGCCGTTTCTGAGATTGGCCTGCACAAACGCAGACAAAAATTCTAAAAACTATTTTTTTGACCTCGGTAACATAAGTACCACGTGTGCAAATTGTTTTGTGAAATGTGAATTTTTTATTATTAGTTATAATTACATAGGTAGGTAACTAACCTATGTACCTACTGATAAAGTTTCAAGTAGACCCGGTCAAAAAATTTTCCCCCATACAAATTTTAACACTCCCTTGTTAGGGGTTGTTTTGAATTATTCTGAAATACGTGTAAAAATAAAAAGGATAAATAAAAAAATAATTGTGTGACATAGGAATCGAACCTAGCACCTTCCATTATAAGAGCAGACACTTTCCCGCTCCGCCACGTTAGCTCTAGCGTTGGTTGTCAAAATTACAAATAGTTTTGACAGATAGCAAAGTCTTGTATTTTTGATAGGTACCAAATTCTAAAACTTGAATATTTCGAACGTTCATTTGCGACGTTGCCAACTTTCGTGCGAATTTTGACAGATTGTAAATTGATCACGTGGTCAATAGGCCCCTTAATAGTTACTGCTCCTGCTATAACCTTCATCAACAAATAAGCCATCAATTGCAAAAATATTATTTAAAATCCGACGGGTAGTTTCAGAGATTAGCGCGTTCAAACAAACAAACAAACAAACAAACACAGCTTTATTATTAGTATATGGAGGGTAATTTGTTAAATGTGGACATTGTTACCATTGCCCCAGGTCAAGTAGTAACACATTTATTTATTTATTTATTATCATTATTTTTCTACAGGGTAGGTACTCAGCTGATGTCCAAGTCTCCCTCTTGAGTGACCATGGAAAACTTTGTCGGATCATGTACTTAAGATTTTAATTATAAAAAAAAACCATTTACTTGGCCGTAACTATGCCGTAACAATAAATCATAAATGTTGTTATTAGTTATCTATTAAAGTCTTTATTTTAATTTTATTATGATTACAAAGTTTTATTTCGTCATTAAATATAAGTTTGTATGTTTGTTATCTACTCGCCTTAAGAGTATAGTGTACCGCGTCCATGTCCATACAAACGGAGAAAACGTTTTACTACCCCTAAATATCATTTAATTTTAACGATTTTGTAATATGTTACTAACATAATGAAAAACTACGTACGTATTTTTTCCTTTTTTCAAAATTCGTAATAGGTCAAAAGTTATAAGCCCCTCAAATCTCGGTTTTTTTGGTTCAAAACTTGCTCGTAATAAACCGTCTGTATTTGAGAAACAAAGCAAAATTTCAAAAAAAGCAAAACGTACGTACGTAGATTATAATCTGCTAAAACGTTTGACACCAAAATTATAAGGTTTCGTTATAGTTTAGTAGGTGTAAATCGTTTTCCCCCAAAACGCAATTTTCCACGAAGAACATACCTACGAACACTCACGAGCTGCAGTGTTCTCTGTCGCACTGATGCCCGTGGGAAGAGCGCGCTTGAGACAAAATATGATTTTCTAAACACCTATTTCTCTGCGTACGCTGAGCTACACGATCCTCTTAACAGCTGAACAGATTTGGATGAAACTGTGGATAAATATTTTTTTCATAATAATTGGTTTAGAGTTTGCAGCGTGCAGCGAGTAGCGACAGATATCACCTGTGGGGTTACATAGTATTTAGTGATATTTTTCGTTTTCAGTTTGAAAGAGGGCCAAAAAACACGGGTCCCCACTAATAGCAAGCCAATTTCCACACCGATAATGTCCAACACTAGAATGCCGAGCAAATTGCTGGGTCGGGCAAACACAGTACACGGATTTTTGTAGGGTTGGACATTCTTGGGCTGTAGGGACTATTCTATTTAATATGGGTAGGTATCTATCTCTTACATAATAATTAGACAGACTATATATATATATATCTATCTATCATCACGCCTTTTATCCCAAAAGGGGTAGGCAGAGACAATCGAATGCCATTTGTTACGATCCTGACATATCTCTTTCGCTTCTTTTATATTCATAATGCCTTTCATACATGCTCGGCGATTGTGTGTACTTTTAATATTTCCATCGACGAATATATTTATTTCCATCGACGAATATATTTTTTATATGCTCAATAAAAGTACGCCAGCATTTCCTTTCACTTCAGTCATATAAACCTTTTTAGTCAAGTTTTGGACAGACTTATCACCTATTATAATTATTAGCTAGGAAGGAAAATTGATGCCGAATTGTTTTTTACTATTGCAAAAATTGGTTCATGGCATTTACGCTGCGTTTATTTTCCTCTTTATTACAACGAGCACGTGATAAAAACAGGTAATTTTCCCGAATACTATTTGAGTACAAACAAATTTCGGTTTATCACCTTTATTAGAGACGATTCGTATTTAATATAGGACAAATGTAATTGTGTAACAATAATGATAAAGTACTGGAAAGTTACTAGAGGGCTCGTGACATCTAAAAATACCGTGATGTCACTAATAGACACAGCTAAATCTGTATAAATAAAAATTAAATGCGTAGAAGCGAGGATCATGTCGTGAGAAAGTGCCTTTCTATGGCTACTATAAAGAGAGGAAGAGGAAGACCCCAGACAACCTGGCTGACGAATGTCCATAGGGACATGAAGGATTTGGGTCTGAGGGAGGTGGACGCACAGCGACGGACCACGTGGCGTCGCATGATTGGGAAAGCCGACCCCGTGTAGCGGGAGAAGGCGAGGCCAAAGAAGAAGAAGAAGCTGTTCGCTGGTAAGCGAATGACTTGCGAACGGCTGGACCGATTTGGCTACATTTTTTTTAAATCTTCGTAGTCTGAATACTGTTGGCAAATTGAAAATTGGGGTAAAATTCAAAGTGTTTTTTTATAGGATAGACCATAACAGGGGTCATCCACGGGCGAAGTCGGTGCGGAAAGCTAGTTAGAAGTAAATAAAATTGCAGTGTCTGTCTGGGATTACGAAATTAAATGCTGCTGGTATTTTTATTGTATTTTATAATTGTAAAATGACATTGTTAGCGATTTATCTTGAAATTTTGTAATTTATTGTTGAAATATTGTAATTGAATTTTGACGTTCTGTAAGTTACTTCTGACATTTTGTAACCTATTTCTAATCTCTTGATGTTCGAATATGTAGGTATTATTAACGAGCTTCATTTCACTTTTGATTGTCACAATGTTAATTGATTGAGAATGTGATTTAATACTTAGAAATGTTTGCACACAGTAAGTCACGGTAGGGTTATTGGACTATGTATGTAATATGCACGCACGCATACGCATGTAGGTACTTAGTTCTGAAAAATCCCTGGCAAACTATTTAATTTCATGCTAATCTTCGAAATCGCTGAACCGATTTTGACTGGATTTTCACAGACACGCCTACTTGTTATCCCAAAAATAAGTATTCCCGAAGAGTATACCCAATTCTACGCGGATAAAGTCACGGGCAACTACTAGTTAGAAATCCTAACTAACGTTATAATGCGAAAGTGTTTGTTTGTTTTTTTATTCACGTCAACACAGAGCAACTGATCAACGGGATTTTGAACAGAGATAGTTGGAGAGGGCCTAGGCTAATTCTTTAAAAATTTCCACGGGCGGGAAAACTAGTAGAAATATAAAAAAAACTGCACGAATATTTATATAAACTGATTTCGCTCCCGACTCCGGCCGCATTTCGGAACCGTGCTCGCTCACCCCTTTCAGTAAAAGTTGCGTTATTTTAGCAAACCGGTAACTATGTCTCTATTTAGCCAGTTGCCGTAATAAAACAGAAACAACGTACAGTGTGCCATAGGCGTCTCCTGTCACCTATTACCGCATATATGTAGGTAGAATTTAATTCAGCGCAAATTAAATAAAATAAAAGTAACGACATTTTTCAAATAAGAAATAATACAATTTATAAAGCTTTTAACAATAGAATGACCTCAAATCAACTCTACTGGGCCGAAATAATGCTTTCACCATTAGCCTGCTTCAGAAACACAAGGGCCAAGTATTTATTCCGCACGGAATTGTTTGAAAATGCCCAGTTTTAGATACAAATTAGCAATCTTACAGAAACCATAAGTTTTTTAAATAAAATGTAGCCTACGTCAATCTGGAATAATGTAGCATTCATAATCCGACAAACCACACTTGTATGCTTTCACCATTAGCCTGCTTCAGAAACACAAGGGCCAAGTATTTATTCCGCACGGAATTGTTTGAAAATGCCCAGTTTTAGATACAAATTAGCAATCTTACAGAAACCATAAGTTTTTTAAATAAAATGTAGCCTACGTCAATCTGGAATAATGTAGCATTCATAATCCGACAAACCACACTTGTATACCTCAATAGAATTGGCCACTCGTTAGGTATAGCCTCACTAATACCATAGGCTAAAGAGAGATTCTTGGTCTTCCGCTGGGTACCCTGGGACCGTAACACGGTTTCGGGAGCTGTAAGGCAACCCGTAAAGAAAAAAAAATTGTATCAAGCTAATAAATTAGTATGCAAAAAATAGTAATAACCTTAGTTCCATGGTAATCATCGACGACAGAATCATCCCGCCTGGCGTCTGGGTATACGAAGCTCATGTTTTTCATCGTACTCGACGTCGAAGCGTAAGCACACTGCAACAACACACATAACGTCAACAAAACAAATTCACGTCGTCCCATCACGGCATACACTTGAAAACAGTCCACAACACGCTAACAAACTAATTTATATACGCAAATGTACGAACGCTAGCCAAAACGTCCACCATTCTTTCGCCTGGAGTCGATCGCAGCACAAGTTCAGACTTTCACGAACTATCGTTTTTATTAGCTTTCAAAACTGTCTTCTTTGCTTTTTTTTAAATTTTTAAACTTCAATTTAAACAGAATTCAATTGCGACCTCTTTTTTTGAGCTGAATATTTTTAATATACGACGACCTCTTTGTAATAAAAATCTTGCGGAATATTATTATATTGATAATGTAATGATTAAAGTATTGAATGAACGTGCTTATCATATCAAATAAATTATTTACGTCCATGGATGTTTACACCTATTAGATATCATGGAAATTAGAAGCAGATATATTTATTATTTCTTTGGTCCAATAAGTTCCTATTTAGGTTCCCTAATGTTTCACCAAAACTCTTTTGGCAAATTATTACTTTACAACCAACGTTTCATATCTTCATTTCATCCGCAATTTTTGATTGGATTTGAGAAAGCATAAAAACAATCAAAAAAAGTATGTGATCTAGATTTCTTCATTTCGAATGACCTGCCTGAGAGTCATTTGGTGAAAAAATACCGATCTATTATCTCGATGTTTCTGAATTTTCAGTCATATCTTTTTTCGGAAGGCGAGAAAAATATTTAAAAAAATGACATCTAGATTTCTTCAATATGAACAGATCTGCGTCCATAAAACCAAAATTGGATCAGTTTTTTGATCAGTGATTTGCTATTTTTTTTTATTTCTGCTCGTCGGGCAAACTCAGGTGTTGTTTTGCCAATGCAGTGGTTCCGGAGATTACCGTCCACATACACACACACACTCACTTTGCACTCTCTCAATATTATGGTGGAGGGGGTCGCGACACTATAAAGGTCGAGAAGCATTAGTCTATCCTATACATCACTATATATTTGAATTGTACATTAGGTTAATTTTCTAAGAGAATAAATAAGAATAAAAAAAAATATTATAAAAAAAAGCCAAAACAGGCCTCCTCTGCCTGTGCCCTTTTCACGCAAAAACTACTAAACAGTTTTTGATGCAGTTTTCAGTATTTCGCGAGGAAGGTTTACAAGTATTGAACGTGGCTGTTTAGGAGCTAAGTATTAACAGACTTAATAGTATTGGTAAATCAAGTCAAGGAAAAGTTCATGGCGTATGCTGTTTAATCTATCAGAGATATAAATAATTGGCCAAGTTGCGAGTACGGCTCGCGCGCTGAGGGTTCCGTATCATATTTTCGGTAAGAACTTTAAGACAAGATTTTAGTTTAGGTTTTCCTGTAAACTATAAGAAAGTCCCTATACTCCACCAATTTTTGTATATTTTCTTTAATATAATGCATTTTAAAACTGTAATAAAAAAATGTATTCCTTATAAGAAGTCCTTTCATTTGATGTCACATGATGAACTTAAATAATTTTTTTTTTCGAATTTTTCCCCCAAAATCGAAATTCTATTATTTAAGCTACAAGTCCATGATTGGGTCATGAATAGAGAATACAATCCCAAGCATGTTCTTCAATCCCGGGATTACGGGACATTTATAGTATGTGTGTACCTAGTTGGTAAGTTATTATGTGCATAATGTATACAAGTATACAACTGGTTTGTTGCAATACAGGTTGTGACCTAGTGTAACCTTTTGTAAGAAATAAAAAGACAAAACAAAAAACCCATTTAGAATTTCGAATATACAGTCACTGAAATATCAAAGCATCCAATGTTTGACTTCCAAGCCTGCTTCGTAGTTTATTGCCAACATAAGCAGCAGCTGAAAATGCTCACTCAGGTTCTACACTGGTTGGAGGAATAGACAATAGATACTTTTATATATGCTGTTTCTAAGTGATATCCACGAACTCCTCCATTTTCCAAACAGGCTCATTTCATGTCTAATGCTAATTGCCAACCCCGATTCATTTTGTACTAGTACTTCAGGATCTGGGGATTTCATACTCTCTCTCATGCACTGAACAACCAGATTTTAATAGGTTTGGGAAAAAAGCACAAAATGTTCTTTATCTATTACTCAAGGTCATTGTCAAGACACGAAATATGGAATGCAAACTAGACCTGTTTGTGGCAATGCCGAAAATCCCAAGATTAGCTAAGTGCAGTCCCAGGATTTTCAGCCGGGATTGTATTCTCTAGTCCTAAAACTCTATATAAAATAAGCTGTATTTGTGTAAACCTATAATATTGTACTCATGCCAAGCCAAGGGCGGGGTTGCTAGTATAGCTACATGTAAAGGGCCCAGTGCAGTTAGTATGTATGACAGTCACACGATTAGTCCAATATTTTAATTCTTGTTAACAATAACATGTTAGCGTTTTGCTTCTAAAGGATTAAATTGTCATGAAACAATTTCGCTTATTATACATACTAAGCCCACTGGATCTAACAAATTTGTTTAAAAATACCTTACTTGGTGCCACTGTGTTAGTCAAACGGATTTACCCTTATAGGTTTTGATAACCCAATTACTTATTGACAATTTGTAATCCAATTGGAATCACATGAGGAACATTTTGTTTGTCATACAAAAACTAAGTAGGCATAACTCTCTCCACTCATGCTTTTGAGCCTAAATACTGTGCTCCGTATAACTTGGCTAGGAGCATTAAGACAATTAAAAAACTCTTAAATTAGAAAGTCCTTCTCAGATACTGTAAAAATAGGTATGAAGGAATTTGTGATTCTAGAAAGATCTACAGAATAAATATCCCTCTATGAATAAGTCATTGTTGTTAATTTAGTCTTGCAGTATATGGTACTTTTGTAAGGAATGCATCCAAAAATTCACAAATATATTGCAGGCATAGATGCGAAATATGTAGATTCTTATTAGATTTGTTAAGAAGTACCTACAACATTGCTTATAATTTATAACCTAACAATTTAAACTAACTTAGAAGGTAGTTACATTTTAAGGATGTCTAACGTAGCATAATCAATATTATCTAATCACCAACATAAAATTAAATAATAAAGATAACGTTGCAAACAAAGAACAAAGAAAATTTCAGGTATTACACAGCAATTTCAATTATGGTACTTTTAAAATTTTTAAGATAAATACAAAATCTTACCAATACTTTGCTGGAATTTTGTACAGTAGTAGAATTGTTGTAAATGCGCAATGAAATTCTGTCGTTTAACGTAATTGCTTTTTTATTTGAAAAATATCTAAAAGTTGTAAAATTATTGACGAGGCGACGCGCCGAAACCGCCATGCAATTTGACATTGACATTTTTAGTTTTAATTTTAAAGTTTTCTTTTTTTTACTCAACAAAGTATGTAGCTATGGTTACGTAATAATTTTTTAATCTCTTATCAAGGTTAAACTAATAGCCAACAATAGCCATGTGAATGCTTTGGTACCATACTTATAGGAATTTGTGATAAAAAAGCCCAATACATATTCCGGTTAAACAGCGCGAGACTATCTAAATCTATGGCTCCACCCGTGTCCGCGCAGAGGTGAGTTGCTCAATGTTCGCGTTCTTATTCTGAGGATACGAGAATTCAGGATACCCGCTTGTGGTGAGCGTGAGAGAAAATTATATTTCAATTTTTTTTTATATATATTTTAAAATAGTACCTACTTAAATTATATTTTATAATTATAATTATTTTGAGAGTACCATCCACCAAATTCAGGATCTTGAGCGCTCGACGAAAAAGTGGGGGAATGTTTGCGCATATGTACATTCGAGTGCAATATAACTTGTATATTTATTATAATTGATTTATTGGTGTTTGTTTTTACGATTGCTTTTTACTGCTGGTAAAATTAAAATTAAAGAAAACAATATATAAGTAATCTTGTTTTCTCAAGGTTTTGGGATTTATTAAAATTATTCAATAATTATACAAAAACAAATTGTAAATAAACCCTGGACTCTTAAACAACAATACTAAAATTAATAAAAAACTAACAATAAACAGAAATAAAATTACAAAGATTTTTTTTCATATAACAATATAGGTATTTGATAAATAATTTTTGTCTCGTATCTATTTAGAACAGTTTTAAATCTACGCGGTATTTTTTAAACATATAAAATTAAAATTTTAATAAAATAAATAAATTAAAAATATAGCAACAAAAAAATATATAAAGAAAGGATTGTGCGCTCGACTGTATTTGTTTGGTACAGAAAGCGTAGTGACAGTGTGACATACGTATCAAAGAGTACCTTTTTTGATACGTATAACGACTGGCACGCCACGCCCACGCGCCGCGTTGTGATTCGATAGCGCGATCACCCCGCCCGTCGCGCCTACCTCATACCGTCAAGCAGACCCAAAAATTGTGTTCTGCGCAGATAACGGTCACGTACCTACCACGGTTTATAAAGGATAAAATTACCATAACCCAAATATGGCCCAAAAGAATAATAACAATTTTAATTAGGTACTGCCTTTTAGCTGGGGCCTAGCCAGTGTTTTTCAAAATGGCACCATCAGGATTTTGATGATTCTACCAATGTCAAGTATTATAGACGTCACAGTAACATTATATAAGCCGATAATCGGTAAGTAGGATGCTTCCGCCGAACGTGATATTATGTCCTATTAATTAGGTACTTACTAATCACGACTATCACAGCGCGGACGGGATTATACACCGAATTCCCCATCACGTCTCCGCGGGCGCATGCGCTATTCACCAAGGCGTGACGTGGAATCCCAGTTACTCTATGGCCCCAGCTTTCAATAGGACATAAAATTGCTTCTTTTTGGTACTAGAGGCGCTGATATACTTTGGCCCAAGTAAACTGTCAAATCACATAGTAAAAATATTGAAATCAAATTTGACTTACCGCCCCTAGACCCTACTCTCGGCACTTATCCCTGACAGCTCCCTCCACTGTTTGTATGAAAAGAGTGTAGTTTCATTTGGAGTTAATGGAAAAAAATGGAGTTGGTGGACTTAAGGTACTTTTATTTCAGAAAAAAGGATCCTGTAAGGATACTAAACTGACAAAAAGAGCGAGACAAAGGTCATATTCACCAATCAGTGGCATTATTAGTGCTGGCTCTATTCAACAGTTTTGTACGCCAATGAGGCCAGTGACTATACATTTTCGTTAGCAACAAAGATTCATAAAGGGGAGAAAAACGACTACATAATAAAAATAAAAGGAGATTTTAAACAATCATTTTATTTGTATGGTCAGTGTCCTAAACGAGCAACGTAACCCGTCGTCCGTAGTAAGGCACTAGTCGAGGTACGGACGCTCTGGACTCAAACTACTACAAAAATATAACTAATCCTATAGATAATTACTATTTTACTAGACCAACCTTTGAAGAGCATACTGCATTGCGGCGGTCGACGCTTATAGCATTGCCAAAAAAAAGTAATCAATTATTGTCAAATAGTAACAGCCTGATAAAACCAAATCAAAATTATTAATAATAGATGAAAGGAGGGGCGCAGCTCTTCAGTGATTGGTCAATATACAAATACTTACCTCTCATGTGGAGCAAAACATGAGAAGTATTAAAAGATATGTTACAATAAGGTATCGATCCCGTCACATAACTAGAGCTCTGACGAGAAGTAAGAAAATATTTTGTCTTTACTTAATACTGATTTTACTTTGTTCATAAGATTTAGATTCATAATTTATAATTATAATTTAAAATTCAAAGTGATAAAGCTAGTTCTTTTTTCTTTAAAAGCTAGAGTTATAAGGAATTTACAAGAGATCAAACTGAAGATACTTAACCAAAAATAAAAATAGGAACAATGCAATGGACTCTCATGATTATTTGGTATAAATTTGGTAATACTTACGTACATAAAAAACGCTTTTCCTTTAATTTTTGATATTTCTTTTGTTAACAATAAATGCTTGGACTTATACAATTATAATTGATTGCCTAGTAATAACTATCACATAATATAATCTCAGCATAGAGAGGAATAATGGAAGAATGAGAAGTGAAGACATGCATTACAACTAAGTACATTATAATGACGTATTCTGTTTCTTATACACTAACTACATAATTGTGCCAGATAGAGTAAATTACGTACTAAATTTTCTGACTGGGCGCCACACGTGCAGAGGCCGTGCACAAAATAATTAAATTGCTAATCACGTACATTGTAATCACTTAATATACACATTTTTATGTTCTCATTTACATACGAATTTTCATAATTTTGTAATTAAAAAAACTAGTGCGCGTTCTACATCTAACATATCTAATTAAATCCCCTGTATTTAACTGGTACGTAAATTTTCGAGACACTATCACATAGAACACCGCAAATGTAGTGAGATCATGTTTTTGGCTAAATCTTAATCAGTTCTTGTCAACATTTGGTCATTTCTATACAAGATTACCTCCCTCACTACCAAATCACAATTATTTAATTATCAAACAAATATCAATTGTGAAGTTAGTATGTTAAATCAAGACAAAAACTACACGAACAACTAAAATACAACACTTACACAATTTTATGAGTGTTTTCCTATAACAAATTGAACGATAGGTAACTAAACAATTATATAGTTTGTTCAATAGCAGTTTTAAATTGTCTTTCTCCCATCTTTTTTAATGTAAAGCACAAACAAATGCAGCTAACATCCGTTTTTCAATGTCCTCAAAAATTACCTAGACAACTGACTTCTTGAACAAACCATTTAAAGCCAATGCATGTACTAATTGCATCTTAAATTGTATTTTTATTACCCTAAAGTTTGATTAAAAGCATATTCCAAGATCTATTCATAAAAAGTTATATAATGCTAAATTAAAATATTAACTATTTAAAAATGTGAAAGACGCACAGTTGCACACAAATTGCAACTATTTGCATAAGAGTGCAACGATGTTTGAATTATTTACTTAGACCGTACAATATGTTGATTTAATATAAATATATCTATGTAAAAATAGCATTAAGTATTGGACAAGCGTGGCGTTATTAAATAAACGATGATGGTTTTCTTTATCGGACGGCTAATGTTGCAAAATGTTTTGGCAAATTTTTGGCATACTGTACATACAGTCACAATTCTTCACTGCTGACCGTTTTGTGATAAAAAAAGTAAAAATATCAAGGATATGAAGACACGTTTTTTATTAAATAATCCCATCAACAATGAGCGTTTGTGACTCCTTACAAATCCCAGAAAGTACTATATCACAATAATTGTTCCCAGAATTGCTGTATAAGTTCTGCGATAAGAACCATGCGGAAAAATAAGCATACTTTTATATCATAATGTAGCTGTTTTCTAATTAAAAAAATTATCTATTTGTAATTTTCGCCAAATACGTTGGACCGAAAAGTATCACGTTGTGGCGGCACATCGCGTCGAGATCACCAATATAGAAATGGCAATACACACAACAATCCAACGACTGTGGTAAAGGGAATAACACGTGTAGCTGGAAAGTTGTATATATATGCTTATCTATTAAATATTTTCAATAGCGCGATACAGGTTTCAATTTCAATATTGTGAGACAGTAACGATGCGACGTCTATCGACGCAATGTGCCGCCACAACGTGGTTAGTCTGCGCTCCATACGATTTACATGGGCGTCCTGCCCACTCTAGCTTATTTGGCGAGCACTATACATTTATTTTCGGGATAATCAGAAGCATAGTGGTAGGTGCCAAGAGACAAATTAAGAGAAGCTATCCTGTTCACACTCGTCCCAGCTATCACAATCGTATTGTTCACAGTCATAGTCGATGTCACAGGCGGCGTGGCCGGTTGCGTCCGAGCTGATGTCGGTCAGCGCGGCCTCCGAGACATGTTTTGATGATATGTCAAGAATCTGAAATTTATAAGATCCAATTACCTACTATACATTATTTCTCTGTATTATTAACTTATTTGATTAATCTATGCCGAAATTCATAGCTATCATACTTCGTGAGATAGAATATCTGTATCATGTAAATCATGACTCCACCCAGTGGCATTACCTTCATAATTATAATCTAAAAACCTCGGGTTGCCCTTGTAGCGACATACTACCTATTTTCCCAGGCTGGAAGTTTTGTATGTTTATATCTTTTCGAAAAGTAAAAAGAATGTCAATATGAAAGAAGGAGTTTTGATAGAGGTAACGATTATTGTTAAAGAACTAAATATTTTATATCAATACAACAAGAAATTACATATAAATAACATAAATATTATGCTCTGATATCAGGGGTAAATATCACTTTTATATAAATAAATTGTCAATCTATAGTAGGAACCTACCTACCTATTCAGAATTTGTATATAACAATAGATTTCGTTTAATATTTACAGCTTTTCCCCTATCCTGATATTATTAATAACATATAATATGAAATTGTAAAACTGGAGGTGAAGTTTAAAGTAGCGGTGTAGTAGCAGAGTGCCTTCACCTGAACTACAACACCAGCACCAGAAAGACAATTAAGTATTACCTATACTTACCTATTATATACCTACCTAGTACAATTTTAATGGATGATCGTCAGGAGACATGACTATTTTATATTTCTTAATTTAATTTAGTTTTTTTATTATCCTTAATTTGTAAATATATCATTTAAAATTAATATAATAACTTAATAAGAATTGTACGTAATATTAATTTATTATTAACTAATAATAAATAAGTTAAACTTATTTCAAATTTTGTCTTATTAATCCTGTGTCATCAACCTGTAACCATTGGATTATAAATTATAAAATCAAATAAAAAATATTACACCCTTCTAAAATTATATGAGTCTTTGATATAATCACAATTGCAAAAAAACTCAATAAATGTATAGCACATAGGTTTTATTTAAATCTTCTAAATCAAAGTGTGGTCTAAAGGGCAGGAATCCAGAGTCTCCTATATTAAAAAAAAAAGAATGTGATAGATTGAGTGCATTGATCAGTCAGTTGGGCTTGCAACGGGGCTTAACGAACCCCGGTCGTATTTTCATTTCAATAACATAAAAGTACTCACATCAGCCGACGACCGTAGACTATAATTGTCCGACTGCGCGTCCCTGTCGGCGGTAGAGAGTGCGTGCAGAGCCAACGAGCTACGTTTAGGTTCGTCTTTAGATATGTGTTTACCTTCTGACCTCACAGCCATCTCTGATGGGTTCGATCGTTCTGAAAATTTTAACGTATTGCTTTAGAAACACTGTTATGAAAAAACAAGTAACTGTGTTTGCTGATGCAGAACCCTCAAAATACAGGAGAAAATAGCAACCCTAATAAAAATCATAAACTACTTATTTGTGTTATAAGACGAGGAACGACTCAGAAATACCTAATCGTAAGCCACGCCCTAAACTCGTGGTTCGGGCGCAACTGATCGCGTCATGCAAGACAACGACGGCGCTTTGTCCGTTCTTACTGCAGAAGTGAGAAGGGCATAATGTACCGCTTCTCGGAATAAATGACGTAAGCGACACATTACAAATAAATAATTTATTAAAAAACGATCACATGCAGGGAAACATCTTCTTAATCAATACTAGGTACTGAGATTACCTACAGATTCGTATAAAATTTAAACGTAAATCCCTTCAAAGTATGAGTATGGTCGTATGACTAAAAAGGTGTTTTTGAAGAGGTGATTTCAAAAATTCAAGTTATCGAGAAAATTTTCACCAATCATATTTCATCCTACACAATACTAGATAAAATCCTCTAGTTTTCAATGCCCAAATTGTATGTTCATAGCATTCGTAAAATTTGGGAATTTCAGTTCAGAAATCAACCGAAATTATTTGTTCCTCCCCTTAATCGAGTATCTTATACAGCTTATATTTATGCCAGTTATAAATACTACGCAAGTATAAAATAAAACACTAACCCCCTTACTAATAAACGCTGTACAAAGTAGAGAAGTGCCGAGTATACGTATGATACGTATCCGCGGATAACCGTGGGGAAAAAAGATTTAGCGGATCTTTTATTTTCATCGAAGTAATCGATTTGGCAATAAAATTATTGAACCAAATAATACAAAAAAAACCTACTTAAAGCGATAGTTATGGGTCTGCGGTCACTTACACGCGCCGACTACGAATAAAGTACCTACTTAAGTTGAAATTCGTATCCGCAGATTTAGAACTAATAATACGTATCCGCGTATATACATTTTTAAGTTTGGTACAAAGTTATATGTTTGGTCTCCCTCTCTCACAGCGTTTATTAAAATTCTTTGGATCCATCCTATCACGTTATTCGTTCCTTTTCTGTTTTATTTTCGGTCGCTCCTAACCGTGCCGTTAACATGTCGTCCTAGGGCTTACGTTCTACCTAAATATATATAAAAAAGGGGTGATCCATTTAACGGGGAAACGGGTATAACGTCGACTGTTGTTGCAAAACCGGTTTTTATTCCGCGGAAAAGAGGTCATCCATTGAAGGTTTTGACTTTTCCCCTGTCGGATAATCTCTCCAATGGATCAGTATAATGTTACCTTTAACTAGAGGATCTGCCAAGGATATCAATGAGCCACTGCGTGGTGTGCCAAGGCTGCCATTATAGTACATTTCAGGATTGGCCTCGTGAGGATCTGAAATTTAGAACGTTATCTTGAAATAAGTTAAACAATAATAAGTTTTGAAACAACTTCTTCTTTGCCTGGCCCTTTCCCATTTTATTTGGGGTCGGCCCTCCGTATCATGCGTCTCCAGGCAGAAGTTTATTTCAAAATTGTCATGTTTATAAAATTTACCAAGGCAACTCAGTAATTTTTTTCGAATATTTTTTATGAAAATTTTAAATATAAGAGAATATTTAAATTGAATTTTATATATGTAATATAAATAAATAAAAAAAAATAAAATAAAAACGGGTGGGGTTAAATAAAATATAATGTTGTTAATATGAATATGAAAAGAATACTCAGTACAAAAAACCAAAGGTACAAAGGTATTATTTATTATAAAAATTATTTTCCATGGGCCCCAGCCATGTACCAATGGGTTTTTTATAATTAAAAACTTATGTAGGTACATAATCCGATAAACCACACTTAGAGGCTTGTCCATCTAAATATACCTCAATAGAACAGGCCATTCGTTAGGTATAGCCTCAAAAATACCGTCGGCTAAAAGTAACACGGTTTCGGGAGCTATGAAGATTTTTTTTTAAACATTTAAATTATAATTTACCACAATCAACAATTTCGTGAAACACATAGTTGTCGATGGCGACCGGTTGACAGATCCAGGGATGTAACATCAATTGGGTGACAGTACATCGCTGCGTCGGCTCCTTACATAGCATCCACCGTAGCAGCTTCTCCAAATCTAAAATTTGTATAATATCTATTTGACTGATGTCTTGATTGCTCCCACTTAGGGACTAGTTATTAATGTTGTACTAGCGAGAACGCCCGCGGCTTCGCTCGGGTACAATATGGGTTTACAACAATTTGAATACATACATAAATACGCGTATAACTACTTATTTATTAGGGATAGGCAACATAATCTATGAAATCTCGCTGGGGCTAAGTTTATCCCCAACTTGATTCGCTTATACTGTAAATGCTCAGCTCCTAAACATGATATTGTAAAGAATAGGTACTTAAATCGCACCTAAACACATCAAGGTCGACAGACGTATCTAGAAGGATCCAGAGAGAATCAAGTACAAACGAAAATGGACCGTATGTGCCTAGCCATAGGTACCAAAATCGGCCGCGGTCGGTGTGTAGGTATTTGGCGCCGAGCCGCATCGAGGCGTGTCTACAACTTTGTACAACAATCTCGGCGTTTCTCGAATGTTCGGTGGGCAATATAAACAGAGGATCATTGCCGCAAGGAACACAGTGCGAATAAGAGCGATCAAAGCGAAACAGTGAAGTGGAATTTAGTGCGAATAAGTGTTATTCTATAGTGTTCATTTATTTAACTGTGTTTTTGTGGTGTTAAAGTAAAGTTTGTCTATTTAATCGGTATTTTAAATCTCTTCGAACCCTAGCTCGTAACAATATGTTTAATAATCGTACACCTTCCCGGTGAATCAACCTATCTAAATCCGTTCAGTAGTTTTTGCGTGAAAGGGTCACAGACAGACAGACGCGCCTATTTTTATAATATTGATTACTTGTTACAACAAGTCCCTAAAGCGCGTCTAGTTGTGCAAGTTATATCTAAATTGGTCTTACTATATGTTTTCATAATATAATTTTTACATATTAGGCAAGAGTCTCTAGAGAGATAAGAGGTCTAAGGGTAGGAGAGGCTTAAAGACTCGGTAATAATAAAAGATTTTAAAAAGTTGGTAAGTGCAGATACACTGACATGTCGTTCATTGCCCGTGGTACACCCGCGTAGTCCACCTGGGTGTACCACGGGTAAAAAATATTTCCTGTAGTCCACCGGAATGTCCTTTTGTTTATATCATGGTAGTATGAAAAAATAACATGGATCGTAAAAGCAAAGTAAAAATGAAAACGATGCGATTGAACTATAAGATATCTTTAACTTTATTGCTTGAAAAACAAATGAATATTTTTCATAATTTATAAAAGTCTCGTTACCCATTCGTCAGATTTTTGTTTCGACAGATTTTTGTTTAAAAACTTTTTGTTAATAAAAAACAATAGATCTACTGCAATTTTTATTTTATTACATAGATATGTAAGACATAAATTAAACTTTTATTCCATACTAGCGGACCCAGCAGACGTTGTCCTACCCAAAAGTTGGCTTGCCTGCACTACCTCCCTACCCCTACCAGTCCTACCACTAACGTTGGATATTATTCATACAAAAATACTAAAATCGCGAAAAAAAATGGGAGATGGGGCGTGGCGCGACTATGCGACTTTTTTCTAATACTTACATTTTAAACTCGTGATATCTTTTGAATGGAATGTCCGAATTTAATAATTCAAAAAGTTATATAAAGGCATTGAAGCAGTCGTGCATATAAAGTAATTTATTTTGATAAGGATTAATAGCAAGGTACAAATAAAGAGCCTTTTCTAGCGGCGGCTTTTCAATTATTATATTGAAAATTTAAAATTTCAATTATATATAATGCGATGAAAGGAATTTTTAGGTCTTTTTTTGATCCCGACCCGTCCACACCGGGGAATTAACGATTACCCTTCCACAAACAAAAAAAACAATCAAATCCTTCCTCTTTATAATATTACGTATAGGTATAGATAATGGTGTAAGTCATTCGATTCACATTTTAATAAAAAAACTAATTAGATGAACTGTTATAATTTATTTGTATTATCTCTGTGCAAAGCGGCTTTTGGTAGACCACGGGTAAAAAATAATTTCCCATGGTCCACCTGGGTGGACTACGGGAAAAAATAATTTCCCATGGTTCACCTGGGTGGACTACGGGAAATATTTTCTACCCGTGGTACACCCAGGTGGACTACGCGGGTGTACCACGGGCAATGAACGTGACATGTACCTACCTACCGACCGTGGAAATCTACGTGGTAAAATGTCGACGCATACGACAGCGCACACAACAGACGCATGTCACAGGGCATGACAAAATACTACAGAAAGCTGTTACCACTTTTCTCCAAGTGGCTGGACCGATTTTGATTCGGTTTTTATATTATACCTTCAGACACGTTGTGCGGCAGCTCGAGCGGTCCCTGTATACTGTCTTCAATATCAGAGAATGGATTCACAAAGAATGTCAACACGTAAAGCGTTATGCCCATCGACCACATCTCGAGCTCCGGGCCCGCGTATCTGTAAAAAACAAAAAATAATTGAATTGCCTTTTAAAAAAAGTGTACCGACTTAAAAAATAATGCACTGAAAAGTGTGCTTTCCGAAAGCAAATGCACAAGTCACTATAAAAAAAAATACACAAATCGCTTCAAGTGTGCCTATAAAATTTGATGAGTTCTCGCTTTCTCCAGGATCCCATCATCAGATCCTGACTGGGAAGGATACCAATTCAATCAAAATAAAAATTCCAAATCGGTCCAGGTGTCTTCAAGTAATGAGGGAACATACATAAACAAAAACATAAAAGATTCCGATGAATTGAGAACCTCCTCGTTCTTTTTAAGTTCGGTTAAAAATATTCAGCGTTCGAGTGGAATATATTAGTAATGGATTACAAGAAACAAACTACGAAGTACAGTGATAGGTTATTTAAATATAATAGTACATTTAACCCCATAAATCGGGACAAGGTTAGTAATTTGTTTCTTTCAAATCTGGTCAGTCGTTTCGACGCGATTGAGTAAAAACATAGAAACTTTCACCCTACAGTAATTTTAAAGTAGTTAAAAATAAAAAAAAACACGTTTAAATCTAGAGCAATAAAAGCAGTGTAGATAGATTTTGGTGTTGAAAAATACACTAGTAAAATTGAATTCGCTGACAGTTATCATAAGATCTATTTTATTAGTAAACTAGCTTTCCGCCCGCGGCTTCGCCTGTTGATATTATCGAACAAATATGTTATATCACTCAGGGATATCGTAGCTTTCTATTCGTGAAATAATTTTTAGAATCGGTTCAGTAGTTTGAGAGATTACCCTTTACATCTAAACATACAAACATTATAAAGAGTTATAGATATATGCTACCGCGGAGTTTTTTGTAGATCATTTTATTCTACACAATATTTTCCTACATCATTTTGTAATGTAACTGACGGATTAGACAGCATACGCCATGAAAACTCGCTGGGGCTAACTTTTCCCCCGATTATTTACTTTTAATATATATACTGTTAATGCTCATCTCCTAATCATGATAGGTCCATATGTGAATCATTAAATTTAATTAAAAAAATCTATGTAATAGTGAAAACCGCAACAAAATCCGTTTTTGCGTGAAAAAGGCACAGACAGACAGACGCGGCGGACGACTTTGTTTTATAATACCTACTTAGTAATACTAACTTATTTCCAGCCAAAACTTCGGGACTGCAATATTCTGTGGTGCCGTAAAACGTCGAGAACAAAACATCTTTGCTCATGAATGTTGCAGAACCAAAATCGATAAGTTTAACATGAAATTTGTTATCAATGATCACATTCTCGTCCTTGATGTCGCGATGTAGAATGTTCAGGGAGTGGAGGTATTCCACCGCTTGGCCAATCTGCAAATAAGGAGATTCCTATTAGATACTAGCTGATTGCCCGCTACTTCGTACGCGTTGTATTAGGAATACAATTCACCCCCTTGGGTAGGTAGCTTGATGTTAAACAGTCTATAACCTTCCCCAAGAATTGGGCTATCAAATTAAAAAGAATTTTCCAAATCGGTACAGTAGTTTTTGAGTCTATAGAATACGAACAAACAATCAAACATTGATTTATATATATTACATTTCAATAACTCGAGATTTACACAGAAACACATAATATAAAAATATTGTGAAAATTTCTGAAATGCGACACAAAAATTGTATCCAGAAGGGTTTCCAGTTGATCCCGCGGCCTATAGCTGCATTTTCCCGCTGTTTCAGCTTAAAAGTTTATTACATGTATTTATGCCCCGGTTTCACCAGTGGAATTTTATGAAATGTGATTAAGAATTCATACGGAAGGATTCCGGGATAAAAAGTACAAAACAAAGAAACTTTCGCATTTATAATATTACTTCGGAATAGTTCGGATAATATTTAGGAAAATCTACCTCATATTGTTAAGGCCAAAATTGTTTTGTTCACCCGAATCCATTAACATATGTGATCAAGCAATACATTATTTATCGTCGGAACTCTTTAAAATCGAGATGAAACAGAGAGTAGATTTTAAGTATGTATAATGGACAAAATTTCATTTTTTTAATCACCCAATTTTATTACTTTAATTAAATTACATGTATTTTTATTTTATTTTTGGTTGAGTTTTTATATTTTGAATTTAATTTTGAATTTTTATAAATTCTGAGGACTTATAAACTAAAAACCTTAGCTAGGACTAAACATAAGAAATATAAACTGCCACCCAAAGAAAGTAACAGATAGTGTCAGTCAAGCCACAGAGTATACGTTATAGAAATGCAAAGAGTATAATATACTGTAGAAATGTCCCGTGTTTCGAATAGGTGTTGCCGTAGCCGGAACTCAAATCGCCTACAACATTATTCATAATGTATAACAATACTAGCTTTTGTCCGCGGTTTCACTCGTAAATATATTTCCTATATAATGGGCTATCAGCCCATTTGAAACTAGCAAAACTTCCAAAAAATATTATATAAAAGAAGTATTTTTATAATTATATTTAAAGAATAATTATTCATTTAGCTTCAAATGGAATAAAAATTGGTAAAATTAATAGAAGGCAACACCTGAGTTCAATAACTAACAACTCAGCCAACGGAAATTAGTATTTTTAAATTAGAGGGTTAGCACAGATTAGGACTCCTATTAATCCTTATTTTTCAATGTTTCAGTATTTTTAAAATAACTCGAAAATTAAAGGATAAATAAAATAAAAAAAATTAAAAATAAGCTTTCTAGCATGTAATCTCCAAACGGTTTTCGAATTTTGGTACCTTACGAAAAATGAAATGTTGTCTATGATCTTTGAATGTTTTATCAAAATTAATTCAGCCGTTTCAGATCCTATTATGGACAGACAAACAGACAACAATGCTAATAATATTTATTTAAATATGCTTAAATATCTCGTAAGTTTAGTTTTCCTTATTATTTTTGTAGATATACATACCTGTCTAAATATGAAACTAAGTAGAGGCTCGTCGAGTCGTGGCCTCCGTTCTATGAATTCAAACAGATCCATGCCGGCGCCGTGCTTCTCCATAACCATTTGAAAGTATTTCTCGTTTTCGAACATATCAATTACGCTTACCTGTAATTACATATATAGAAAAACTAGATTCGCCCGTGAGAATTTTTTAAATGTGATATATAATTTATACCGAGGGATTTGGGCTACATAACTTTCCAGCCCTTTAAAAACTATCTCTGTGCAAAAAATCACGTCGATACGTTGCTCTGCTTTGTCGTGAAAGATATGTCGACAAACACACTTTCGCCTTTATAATATGTATTAGTTAGGATCAGGATATAATAATAATTAGAGAAGAATGGAGAGTGAAAGATGATGTTGTGACTCAAATTAAAAAAAGTAGTTTACGCTGAAAGTTTCCAACGTTGAAAGAATTACGGATGAAATATTGACTAAAAATGTTTATATGGCTGAAGTGAAAGGAAATGCTGGCAGATGACGATCTAGGTGTACTTTTATTGAACATATAAAAAATATATTGATCGATGGCAATTAATATAAAAGAAACGAAAGAGGTATGTCAGGATCGTAGCAAATGGTATTCGAATGTATCTGCCTACTCCTCTTGGGATAAAAAGCGTGATGATAGATAGATAACAATAAACTTGTGGCAACCACACCACGTCTGTGCCATGTCACATAGATTGGTGTCACGTCAATGGGCACGCTTACTAGGAGATATAGTGACGACAGGGAAATGCTTAGTTTTTTTACAAGTGAAGTATTTTCGTTAACATACTACTTACAATATTAGTATGTTTGAGCGTAAGCAGTAAACTAAGCTCGAGCGGCACTCGCCTTCCGTCAGGTCCGTCCACCCAAAACTGCGAGCCGACTTTCTCCTTCAAAATAAATTTGGCAACTGCGAGAAGACGGTCGGATCGACGATACGCCATTTTGACACAACCGTAGGCGCCCTTCCCTGAAACGAATTGTCTTGATTATATCCTACTAATATTATATATATTTTTAGTCAGCCTAACTGAATGGATTTTTTTCAATGATTTTGGTAATTTATTACCTATTCCATTTCTATTCTATTTTTTTTCAAAATGCCTCCATCATGGTTTTGATGATTCCGCCAATGTCTAGTATTATAGACGTCACAGTAACAATAAGCCGATTAATCGGTAGGTAAGATGCTCCCGCCGACCGCGATATGTCCTATTAATCACTACTAATCACAACTATCACAGCGACTAGATTCCCCATCATGTCATCATGCGCGTGCGTTGGTCACCAAGACGTGACGTGGAATCCTTATTACTTATTATCTTCGTTACATTGCAATGTGAATGAAAAACAACAACTACCAAAGTAGCAGTTTGCGGCAAATATTCGCGGACTCGTTACCTACTGTCAGCACACGGCTTGTCCATCTCCATATACCTCAGCAGAGCTGGCCACTCATTAGGTACAGCCACACAAACACTATCGGCCAAAGGAGGAAGACTTTATCTTTAGCTGGGTAACCTGGCGTCGGTAACACGGTTTCGGGAGTTTTCGGGTTTTCTGCATGGACTTTCGAGCAGCCTGAATTATTATGTGATATTAGTATAATGATAATAATAATATGCCATGTAAAATGCTTACCAATTTGCTTAAGTGTAACATAATACTTGTTATAATCGCCAGCGACCTGCTCCTCTCCACATTGACTCATCAGCGACATTGACTGAGGCCTGCTGCCCACAGATTTGTTACCCTGCAAAAGCCCAGAATCATCAGGTAACAACATATAGAATAAGGACTGCAATTCTTAGTTAAATCTGTCATTTCATTCAAATCTTCAATAAAAATAGATATTTAACAAAAAAAAATGGCGCTTTCTCGGTCGCACGCATGACGCTCCCTTTGTTTCACTCCCATAGGCTAAGGTGGGCGTGAAATCATATTATATTTTTTTTACAAAATGAATCCAAAATACCAGGGCAAGCGAGTTTTCAGCGGTAGAAGCGACACTGGACGCCAGAGTCGTGTGTCGGGGAGGCGCGTCCTCGAGCTGCACCGCGAGCCACACACACCGCACCCGTCCGCCGCGACCTAGCTGCATACTCGATACTGTGTACATCACACCTGCAAAATCATAAAAGATTTTTAATCTCTTTGCCCCCTGTGCATTTGTGCACTAGCGTGTGATAAGATCTTCACAATGGCTGAACCAATTTCGATGTGATGTGTGATAAGATTAGTTTTTGTTTTTTTAAACATTTAAGTGTTTGTTGAAGTGAAAACTTCTTTACTTCTAAATTTCTTTACTATTTACCTTGAACTGTTTCTTAACAGTAAACGAAACTGATCCGTCACGCTCAGCCACGTTTACTGTCTAGCAAAGAGCGCATCGCTTCTTGAATAACGTTTTATTATTATCTATACTAAAATTATAAAGAGGTAAAGTTTGCAAGTTTGTTTGATGTAGGAGGGTAAATCTCTCAAACTACAAATCAGATTATGACAGTTATTTCACTAATAGGAAGCTACATTATCCCCAAGTGCTATAGGCTATATTTTGCAGAAATCTATTACATATATTTTAATTCGCGTATGTTTTGTTCCCTTGCCTTGGCTAGTGCATAACGACTGCGTTATAAATTCACATAGTGGAGGTGACAAATATAGGACTGTATGAACTCTCACCTCCATTCATAGGCCTACCATAGCCACTTTCCACCACATGGATGGCGAGTCACATTTGGGATAAAAATAATAAAGTTGCTCTGTTTTGACGTGGAAGAAGCACAAACAAACACATACACTTTCGATTGTGTGTACTTTTAACACTGTTTTCAATAAATATTTTTAAATGATATATAACATCTATTTTTAACCGAACTTCAAAAGAAGGAGGAGGTTCTCAATTCGTCAAAATCTTTTGTTTTTTTTATGTATATTCCCCGATTACTTGAAGACGTCTGGACCGATTTGGAATTTATTTTTGTGTTTGAAAGGGTATACTTTCCAGGTGGTCCCATGGTCATCAGGTCAGGATCTGATGATGGGATCCTGGAGAAATGTAGAACTATTCAAATTTTATAGGCACACTTGAAGCGATTTGGGTATTTTTTTATAGTGACTTGTGCATTTGCTTTCGGAAAGCACATTTTGGTTTTGAATGCGTTTTTTTTTCTTCATCAGAAGTTGTTATATTATCTGTATATGTATACGTATTTAGTAAAATAATACAAAACATTACCAAGTTCAGTGCCGTCCTTATGTAGTACGACACCCCTATAAGTGCCGTCTCGTTGCTGCTCAGTGTGACACTCGCTCAGGTCGGTGCTGCGTGCGTTGCTATCCCTGTCGTGTCGGGTAACGCGCCCGGCCGCTTGAGGCGTCGACGTTTGCACGTGACGTAAGACGCGTTTATTCACGCACGGCGTTTCCGGGACGTCTTCTGGCAAAAGTTAAACGCTTGTTACATAATATATATTTTCGAGGTATATGAAAATTACTAGCTTTTTGCGCCGGCTTCGTACGTGGAATTTTTTTATTTGCTGACGTTTATGGTTGCTGCTCCACTCGGAAAGAATTGTGTAGAATAAAATGATCTACAAAAAAGTCCGCGCTAGCATATATCTATCTTTAATAAATATTTGTGTGGGTATTACAATTTTTATAATCCGATATTGTACCAGTGTTGATTATAATGTAATAATCCTTGTTACGGGTTGCCTTACAGAGACCAAGTCTCCATCTTTTAGCCGATGGTATTTGTGAGGCTATAACTAACGAGTGGCCAGTTCTGTTGAGGTATATGTAAATAAATATATATTATAAAGTAATATAAGCTTTAATGTTTTGTCTCATTCTATCTTAGTGAATGACAGAATTGTTATATAGTGACAAAACATATTGTAACTAAACGATTGCATTGTGCTCTTAGTTTCCAGAATACTAGAATGTATAGAGGGTGACTAGACGCGAAAACAAAAAAAAATCGGCCAGGTTCGAGTCGGACTCGCACACAAAGGGTTCCGTACCACCGGAATTATTGTCATTATTAAGATCGAGCAAAAAACGCCGAAAAAACGTTTCTTGTATGGAGAGTGGAGGCCCCCTTTAATTTTTAACTTTATTATTATTTGTTGTTATAGCGGTCATAATCACACTCTGGGAAAATTTCAAGTGTCTACCTATTACGGTTCAAAAGATACAGGCTTGTGAAAGACGGACGCACCCTTTGGGTCCATAAAAATAAATAAAAGCCTTTTACACGCCTTAACCCTTGTCTACTGACGGCCAAATTTTTTACATGTACATATATTAATCTTAAATTACCTTCTCGTTTCCGCGGCGCCGATTCCGTCTGAGTCTCCAAGTCGATATCATTACTAAGACTCTCCACACTATCGTTCCCGTTGTGCTTCGGCAAGTCTTCCAGTTCGCAACCGGGCATCGGCATCTCATTGATCGGAGTCAAAAAGTCTGCGCTCGTCTCGTTCGAATCGCAAAAATCGAGCGACAAACTGCTTTTATCGTCTTTTACCTGTCCGGGCAGGTTCTGCTTCAACGGTTTGTATTTGCTGCTATCAAAGGACAACCTCAGAGATGGATCGTTTAAGCGAACTCTTGGAGCGTTGCCCGTTGGTGTAACTTCTTCCGAATGTTGCGATGTGTAGTATATTGATTCGGAACGCTCCGTTGGTTTAATAACCCTATTGGACTGTTCAGAGCGGAGCATATTTTCAGACCGAGACTTGGATATGCTGCTCAGACCAAAGTGCTCTTCGTCTATCGATAATCCAGACATTCCGGATAATAGGTCCGGCAATGCGGACATGTCTTTCCCCTGTTCCGTGGTGCTGATGCTGGAGACCATGTCTTGGGTGGGTGTGGGCGTGTGCGTGACCAAACTGCAAGACTTGTCTAGACAGAGAGCGCTGGATGACTTCTCGTGGGTGGCTTGCGATAGTTGCGACTGTTGAACGTTGAGCGACATGCAAGCAGATTTCTGGCTGCCGTTAAAAGCGGCACACGAGTCTTCGTCAGTGTCTGAGGCTGAAATTAGATTTTATTAAAAATATTATTATTGTAGGGACCTGGCTCAAGATGGCATTAATTCTTTTATAGCTTTGAAATGTTTTTCTGAATATGCTGAAATAACTGTAGTTTCTCTAATTAAGCACATAACATTGGAAACTATAAGGATTATAATATATTGAGAAAATTATAAGTCAATCGGATCAATTATTCGTTTTTAATTGAAACCTTATAAACCAATTGAAACAATTATTTTCATAATTATTACGAGTAATATCGATATTTTAATAACATACCAGATCCATTGACGTCAGTATTTATTGGAGACAATGTCATGTTCCTGCTTCTATCTGACAACTTCACTAGATCGGCATCTTGACAGAAATTCTGTATCACCTCCTCTATGTGATGACCAATGACATCGTAGTGCGGTTTCCCAAAAGTGAGCATCGCAAAATGGTGATTGCACGCTGTGATAATACCGCAATCGTCAACAACTAATAAACCGCTGACGTTGTATGTCACCTGGAATCGGTACATAAAATAGGTTTGGATAATCTAATTAAAGATTTTTATGGGAAAGGCATGGAAACAATTTATTTTAACAATATAACATAATCCGACAAACCACATTTAGAGGCTTTTCCATCTAAATATACCTCAACAGAACTGGCCACTCGTTAGGTATAGCCTCATAAATACCATCGGCTAAACGAAGGGAAACTTGGTCTTCCACTGGGTACCCTGGAACCATAACACGGTTTCGGGAGATGTAACAATACCCTGTTTCATTCAAAAGTTGTTTTTAGGTAATACTTATTGATATGTATGAATACGCCATTAATACATAAAATAAGTATTAATAGGGTTGAGGCTAGCTAAATTATTCCGCAATGATTTATGCAATTTTCTTCAATCATTACATGATTACATATAATACTGAGTTAATACAGTTACGGCAAGAATAACATTTTGATATAATGCGATATATTTTTTCCCTCAAGGAAATTTGTGCTCTTGCATGGCTAGCATAGAAGTTGACATGTATACAACTTCAAACTTGTAACCTTGGCGCGATACTTTATCCCTCTTTCTTTTTCTAACGATGTAGAGACGTCTTTCTTCTCGATGGGAACAAAACTGACGCGCGTCATGCTTGCAGAAATCAGCAGAAGCCTTAGAAGCCTTGTAGCAATAATTACTAAATAAAAAAACAAACTTATATAAACTTACTCTGACTGTAACTTCTAAAATATTCTTGTCTTTGTGCATTTTAACTGTGGACCATGGCGACGCGTCTGAACAATCAGGTTTACTGATCCAAAGACAAAGAGGGAACGATCCGCCCTCTAAAGATCTACCTGAAATTAAAGTTAGATAATTAGTAAGAATTGTAGATAGTAGAAATGATATTTCATTGAAAACGCCCTTAATTTTTTCTGTGCCAGTTTTGGAGCTGACAACAACCATTCCAATCAATGGACGCAAATTCACGTGAGAAGTAGCAATTATAATATACTAGCGACCCCGCCCCCGGCTTCGCACGAGTACAATATGAGTTTACAACAATTTGAATATGCTTAAACTACTTATCTATTCTAATAGATATATGCTTCCGCGGACTTTTTTGTAGATCATTTTATTCTACACAATTATTTCCTACATCATTTTGTTATAGCTCTGACGGATTAGACAGCATACGTCGTTAAATCTCGCTGTTATACTGTTATTGCTCAGCTCCTAAACATGACAGAGCCATAGGTATTACTCGTAAACCTTTCAGGTGAATCAACTTGTCTAATTGTAAAAACCGCAAGAAAATTCGGTTAGTAGTTTTCAGACAGACAGACGAGGTGGGGGATTTTGTTTTATAATAATAATATGTAGTGATTATGGTGTTTAATAGATACGTAGTAATTTGTACCTGGGCGTCAAATAACAGTGCCGATGTGAATAGAGCGCCAGACTGCGCAGTATTCAAAATTAGTATATGTAAGTATGGCCTAATATATTGCTTTCTCGCTCTTCTAAGCGCACCATCGCAATTCATAACTAGTATTCTATTCACACGGGCATGATTCTTTTAGCGCGCACTATAAGAACAACAAACTTCACCTGCAGCCTTTTGCTTCGATATGATTTTCGGTAGAGCTCCACGATCCCCGCTCGGCAGTTGTATAGACGGTATCAGAGATGCGATAGGCAGCCCCACTAGTTTGTCAGTGCTGTCACCTTGAAACAACATGGCGGCATCTTCGTTGTCACACGACAGAATCAGCCCCGTGTCAGCGTCTATTACGAACTGAAAAAGGATTTACGTTGATTTAGATATATTGAAATGTTTTGTGAGGCAGACTGACGCGGGATCTATATTATATTCTGCTCTACAATACTTAGTTGAATCTTGCGCTTGTCATTAGGCACTTATACAAAGGAAGCCTGCATTCGGCGAGCCAGCGCGAAATATGTTAGTGAAGTTAGTATAAGTCCCACACAATACAACAACAACTTTTATTTTTCCAGTATTAATTAAAAGTGGTATGGCTAACACACAGACGTGTTTCGCGCGAGCTCGCCTAAAGCAGGCAACCGGCTGCCTTTGTGTTTGCACTCATTGACATAACTATCACAAATCACAACCATCGGCATATGGTACCGGATTCATATTTTTTACGGTCCCGAACATCTCCGATAAAAAAACGAGATCCTTATAGGATCACTCGTGGTCTGTCTGTCCGTCTGTCACAATTTATTTTCTCCGAATCAACTGGACGAAAAATGTTGAAACTTGGTACATATATTCTATAAACTCTATAGTTTCATGACCCAATCACGGACGTATAGCGTAAATAATAGAATTTCGATTTTGGGGGAAAAATTAAAACATAAAAAAAAAAAATTTTAACAGATCAAATGAAAGGGCATGTTATAAGGAATACATATTTTTTTATAATTCTAAAATGCATAATTTAAATTATATTAAAGAAAATATACAAACATTGACCGCCCCCCCTTATCTCTGAAATTAGTCTGGCCTCTTTCTTGTAGTTTACAGGAAAACCTAAACGAAAATCTCGTCTTAAAGTTCTGACCAAAAAAATGATACGGAACCATCAGCGCACGAGTTGCGAGTTTGGCCAATTCAATTTACAGTGGTATGATGTGTTCTTCTCAAAATTCCAAAATTGGTAAAATGAGGATGACTAGGTCTTCAGTAACACATGGACCGTAGTTATATTTTTTAAGGGGTAAAAAAAATATATAAATATTTTACCACAACATGCTTGCAGTTTACCGGCTCAGCAACAACTAAACAAGGCCCGTCATTGTCCAGTTGTCGAATCCATAAAGACACCTGTACAGGCACACCTTCCTTTGATATTAGTTCTACTACCTGGAAAATTATTATACTATATTATAATATAGGTATTAGTAGGCATACTGAGGTAGCAGGCAGGATAATAGTATCTTGAGTCAGAAAAGTAAAACGTAGCATTTAATGAACGATTTGCGCGACTAGGTATTTAAAATATTTTGTAACTATCTTCAAGTCCCCATCTCATTTCGTTTAGAAGCAAGAGGTAGGGGGGGGGGGGGCGTTATTTATTATCTGTACCTTTAAAACTATAAACTCAAAAACTTGAGACAGAGGGTCCCATCAAAATGAAATCCTGGATCCGCCCTTGACAGGCAAAGATTCCTTTTTTGGGAACCAAGTCAAAATAAAATTCTCAAAGTAGACAATAAAATGTTATTTACCTTCCCACTAAGCACAACAACAGTGCCATCTTCGGAGGCATCACCTTCTTCTGGTGCGTGCAGTTTAAACAATTTGTTGTTTCTATCACGAAGTAAATCAAGGAATCTCAAGCCACATAGTTCACCAGACGAATACCGCAGCAAGGAACAAGCTTTATTGTTCACTATTAGGATCTGCAATTAAGAGACACCGGTCTATGATGATAGCATAAAGTTAAGAACTGCAAATGGAGATAGCGGACATAATAAGAATAGATATAGCCTCACAAATACCATCGGCTAAACGAGGGAGACTAGGTCTTCCGCTGGGTACCCTGGAACCGTAACACGGTTTCGGGATGTGTAAAGCAACCCGTGAAGAAAAAAAAAAAAAAAAAAAAAAAAATGCAGTATGAAAATGTGGGGTGAAGGGTATGGATTTAGTTAGTATATTGCTTGGACAGTACATCTTGGATTAAGATATTTTTTTAAATCTGACTGGTAGATTCTGTGCATAATCCTATGGAAAACAGGCAACATCTGTGATATAAGCTTGACTCCTATCCATACAAAAGTAATTAATTAAAAGATTATATGTCATCAAGGGTTACATAAATACTGGGATACTCTCATATGTAAAAGAATGTGTGCTTTAATCGACTCCAGATGCTTCAGAGGGCATGTAAAGCTAGCGTCCGTACATTTTGTAAAGATAACAGATATTTATGTCTGTTAAAGAAGTGACACATCTAGGTCCATTAAGTGCAGCATAAGGCTTGCCACCTGTTCTGTTCAATATGGACAACTGGCAAAAAGTGGACACTGTTACTGGTGTCTCTGACCACAATGCAAGGTAAAAAGGCCGTAAAGGTATGTGCATGTGCGATTCAAACCTGGGACCATTCTGCTAAATCTAATATCTTTGTAAATAATCTTACTTTTGAGCTTTTTGGTTCTATAGTGAATACAGCCTTGCTTGAATTGACAGCTGTTTGACAACGTTCGGACTGCGACTGTGCTGGTGACCCCGCACCATCACTGGGAGCTATTATTGAAGAGTTGAACCTTAAGCCATTTGGACCATCCACTGTAATTTAACAAATTATTATAATCAGTATTATAGCTACAGATTAATAATCCTAATTGCATATTTAACACCAGACTTATATCATTGCTCAGTGTGCCACCGAGATAGACAACAGACACCTATCATTCTAAAAACTGTATTTTATGCTTCAGTATCATGTGAATGGCATATTCTTATTATTTTATATGGAAGGTTATATAACAAATCAACAATTGCTAAATAATTTTGTACTATATATGGAATTGAACAAGTTTTGAATGAAAGGTAAATATTGTAGTAAGACCTCTGAGCATAAAATGTAATTAGTAGGAAATCTTATATGAATGAGAATCTTTTATAACTACCAATGTTGCTGCTAAACTTTGCTATGATGTTGCAAGGACTTTGTTCCTGTCCTATGGGTATAACTCTCACAAAATAAGTTGAGGTGCAAAGTGTTAACTAGGCGAACCACCCCCAGCCAGGTACCAATGTGTTTATTATAATTAAAACTTATGTACTAGAGATGTTACATAGGTGGTTTTACCAGAACCAGAGTCGGAGGTTTTAAATTTGATATATCTGAGAACCATCAGAGTCAAAGGCAAAGAGAGGTTTAAAGACGTTAAATGACCCTTTAACAACATAGTTACCTCTTTGTCTTGAATATATTTTTTCATAACTTTTACATGGTGTGGTATTCCCCTCAATCACATTAAAATAGTGCCACATAAGTCTTGTTTTTGGCTTCATTTAAAAAAATTATAACTACAAATTGAAGCGATTGACTGAATTGCTACTTTCTAGCTCTCAATCTGGCTCAACTTAATTTGTGGGCACTTTAATAGACACAATAATAAGATATTTACCTCTGACTATTTCCGGTGTTGGTTTAACTTTAGTAGGTGTCTCCAGCTCCATCATGATGGGTCGGGATCTACGAGTCACCCGAGGGAAGCTTTGATTGCTATCAAAGGAGTAGTCATTTAGCTCATGTTTATAAACTCTTCTTGTATGTTGAGTTTTAATAGTGCTATAAGTAAATAATAGAATACAAATGAAGTTTTTTATTATTATTGAAACTGTATATAAATTCAATAAAATAGGTACTCACTGGGATTGATATTTTACATGGACATCTTTGTCAGGAGTGTGGAATTGAACTTTCTCCTTTTTAATATCACCCACAGCAAACTTATCTTTCTGAAAATATAATACAGGTATTCTATTAAGTAGGTAGGTCTAGCTAGACAAGTTGATTAGTTAATTGAGTACCTAGTTTTTAATAGTACTAGAGTTTTAAATATATATTACTTACATTTTTGGGCGTTATATTAAGATGCTCAGGTGAATAAACATCAACAAACCGTCCCAAACTCTTCTTTACAGGAGTTAAGGCTGACGTATCTTGTATAGAAGATCTGAACAAAGTAAAAATAGATTCTCAATAATGTCCGGATATTCTATTTATTACACTTGACCTTAAACTAACGTATTAGTTCTGTATAGGTCTCAAATGTCATGTGAAATGGTTTATTTACATCACAGTTATATTTTTATCCTAGAAAATCGATATATTTGAGCGGGGAAGTTTAAACGCTTGGTTGACGATTCTGATACGATATTTACCTGCAACTATTGAGTAAACCACCAGAGTCCATGACGATTATTACTCAACACTAATAATATAACTTGATTTTGTAAATAATACCAAATAAAATGCAATTTATCGTAGACACAAAGAAAACAATAAATTCAAATTCAACTGCTGCTTGTAAAAGACTGCTGCTGCTGGCCGTCAAAGAAAAAAACGAAATGTCAAAACAATAAGGCAAAAGAATAGAAATAGCCGAATTTTATTTTTTATCGATATTTTTATTTTAGTATACTAGCCCGCGGCTCCTGGTTTTTCGATTTTATAGATCTATAGATTATTATAACTAGTGGATCCGGCAGACGTTGTCCTGCCCAAACGTTGGCTTGCCTGGTCTTTACTCCTACTCCTACCACAACTATTCCCACCCCTACTACAAACCCTACCACTACCTCTACTATAACCCCTACCACTACCACTACCCCTACCCCTACTTCAATCCCTACCACTACCTCTACCCCTACTCCAACCCCTACCATTACCTCTACCCCTACTCCAACCCCTACCATTAACTCTACCCCTACCACTACCACTACTCCTATCACTACCACTACCACTACCCCTACCCCTACTCCAACCCCTACCTTCTTTTAGTCTAGACGTCTTTTAAGTAAGTCACTTTGTTTTAGTTCAAAATACCTATGTTTTATTTTTTTATAATCTATTCCCATAAAAAAATTAAACATTCTCTGAACTGAAACAAATAGACTACTTAAAACACCTCTAGACTAGAAAATATTCGGCATACCTTCTACTAGATGTTTGGCAGATAATCTAGAAGATATCTTCCATACATTTACTAGCAGATATCTAGAAAACATGTCTAGTAGACGTGCATTTTAAATGTATAGAATACGTATATATCGCCAGATATCTCCTAGATGTTTGTACAAATATTTACTAGATATTCATTAGATATTCTGTAGGTATACATTATGCGCTGTGTGGGACCACTACCGCTGCTCGATTGAAATCAAAACTTGAAGCATTAGAGATTAAAACCTAAGAGCAATAACTAAAAAACAGATCGATTTGACAGTTGAATTTTTGTTTCTGTCATCAATCCGTTCTGAAATCAAAAAATTTAAGTCGTTCCATAGAAAATGTATGAGAAAATGTTTTTTCTTTATAATTTTTTTATTATAGTTATTCTGCTATTCGCGACGGGAACAAATACAACAAATCAAAAACCATGAAAATCGGTCCAGCCGTTCTCGAGTTATAAGTGTTCGAACAAACCCGACTTTGTTTTATATATTAAGAAGATATAGTCGTCATATTTCGGAAACTACAAATACCTACTATCGAAATGAGGTTAGTAGGTACCAATTAATTGGGGATATTTTTATTATTGGCCATTTTCTCCTAGCTTTGACAGTTTCTGTAAAAATCAGAAATTCCGCCGTCAGAGACATAGGTATTTAGCCCATACCTAAGATTTTATAAGACGATGCTCTGTGCCCGCCTCTACTAGATGTGTTCCGCTCACTATAAGGCCGATTTAGACGTTACGAGTGTTTAGTAGAGTGCGTAGGTGGCACTCGAATGACAGTGCATTAGTAGGTTTCCAGTGACGTTTATACTTCTTCCATTAGATTGCCATTTTGTAGGCCAAAACACACATAACTCTCCTTGTCAACTTGTGCAAGTTACTAAAACTGACCGTTTAGACTACAGCGAGTAGCGAGTCAGGAACGCGCGGGGGGTTGAGCGGGCGCGGGAGGGTGTCACTTGAAACAAAAATAAAAAGCGATTCTATTTGATTCTAGTTGAAAGGCGAGTGGAACGCACTAGTACGAGTACTGGAAACTACCGTTTACATGTTTCAACTAATGTACTATCCTAACGCACTCTACTAACCACTAGAACCGTCTAAATCGGCCTTAAGATCGTGCCAGAGAGTTGTCTTCTAAGACAACTATACGCGTCAGTCTGCATTGTCGTCTGACGTTTGCACGCTATCTAAAATTTTACTGTAAAAATTGTTTTTCTTTGATAATATTGCCGTACTGTTCTATTATTACGTGTAGAAATCATAGTGGGACAATTAATTTATCAAATTCTGTTGTGCCATACCACAAGTAAGTAATTTTAAAATTGTTTTATTTGTTTTTATTTATGTAGATTTCAAGAACGCCATTTCGGCCGTAGTGCTGTTAGTCGCCATACGAATTTTATCGATATCGATTTCATGCGTTTATAAAAAGTGTTTAGAAATATTCACTTTTAAAGTATTAGGTAATTACTTTGAGGAGTAATATTGGTTTTCATAAAAACCAGCACAATTTGCTTCAAACATTTTGAAGAACAACTATAGCAAGCTCTCTCCGCGCTATCGCACCTATTCACCCTTCCCGTCGTGCACGCCGCGTCTCCCCTCACCTCCAGGATTTCGTCCGTTAAAAACTCCCGCGCCGCCAGTCGTGTTACCTACTCATAGCGGCGCGTACGTGTCTGTGTCCACGCTATCCACCCTTACGACTCGGGTTCTAGTTTATATTATGTACATTAAAGTAGTATGTTTTCTGTGTGTAAATGTGTTCTCAGTGTAAATAACTTTGTAGAAACGCTAATAAAGTATGTTCTAAACAATGTTTATTATCAGTGGCTAATCTAAAACCTACCCTGAGTAACTTTCCTTTCATTTTATCAAGGAGGAACCTTAGTCTCCCTATACAACTATATTTACCAGGAAAAAATCGTCGAATACTTCATGGTGCAAAGTAATCTAAACATTAATTTACATTTACACTTAAATAGTTTGGGTTAAAATATTTTTCTATACTTTAAATTGATTGTCCACTTTACAGGTCACCCCTCAAGAAACTCCAGCATTATGCACTACACCTACAACTGGCATAAACCTAGAAAATAAACTAGATGACACACCTAAAAAAAGGAAATTACGTGCATACCTTTTTAAATATAAAGAAGCGAAAGAGGTTTGACAGAATCGTAATAAATAGCATTCGATTGTATCTGCCTGTCCCTCTTGGGATAAAAGGCATTAAGATAGATAGATATATATATATTATTAAAAAGCAAAACTTTCCGTTAAGAAACTTCGTGAGATAAGTAGACGAGATTCGAAGAAAATTGCACTATTCAGTGAAAAAATATAATTTGCAAGATGAAGAAATGTAACAGACATTTAAAGAGTACAAAAATAAAGAAAACCATTTATATATTAATAAAGATAAAAGAAATGTAAGCAAACCCGGACAATAGCCCCCTGAAGTTAGGTCCTTTGCTTTAACACTTCATTTTTTATTCACCAAAAACATACAATTATAATATTAGAAAACAATTTGATACATTGTATGTGTGCCACACCCCAGGACTCTATAAAAATAGTACTCTAGTATTGATGCAGAGGCTGGATTTACTGAAGAAGTTTTAAAAGCAATAGTCATTACCTACCGCAAAAGTATTTGTTATTATTTTGACAAATAAATAATAAATAAGTATGTACATCTATTTGCATTTATTTCCTTAAATAATAACTATGACAAATAACATAAAAATGTTATCGATATTAATTTTTATCGATAGTGTCAATGCCTAGTGTATGATTGCAAATTAAAGTTGTGTGCGTGCGTGACAAAGTGACACGTTTGTTTGTTCTTTTACGTGCTCTGTGGTTTGTTCTAAACAACACATCTAGTAGGGGCGTCGTCTTGCAAAATCTTAGGCCCATACCTTACCATAGCTCGTACTAATCTGTTATAGATCTACCAAATGAAAATCATACTCGCAAACTTTGGCCCAAAGGCTCAAGGCATAGATATTATCTTAATACACTAGTATCCTCTTTCTACGGATATTATAGTGTGATGTCGAAAGAAAGCGCCTTTTGTATATACTGCATACTGCGCAAAAAAAGTTCTTGTTGGTGCTTTTCACGAAATAGTTCCTTTCGTTGTTATATTTCTATAATATACGTTAACTTTTTTGTAGATCATACTATTTACAAAAAAAAATATGTGAAAATGGTGTGGTGTTGCTTCGTTAAAACTTTTTATACCTACTTAATTTATTTTATTTTCCTCGTATACTATAGGTACGCGTACGAACTAATAGTCTAAGCATAGCATAAGTGCGATTCCCTACGCGGCTCGGGCCTCAAATCAAACCGCCCAGTCGTTGGTAATCGGCCACTTTCTTCCATTAGTGAACAATGTACTTACCTACCTACATATAACCTATGTATATAATATAACTACTATATACCATAGATCACTCTTGTGTCTGTCTGTCTGTCACAGCTTATTTTCTTCGAATCTACTGGACAAAAAAGATGAAACTGTTCATATATAGAGTTTGATGAATGAAATGTATTTTTTTTTTATGGCAATCGTTCACTTATGAACATTTATGCGAATGAAATGTACCTACCTATTTAAAGTAAATATAATCTATTTTCGATTTAAAGGGTTAACTTTGGGGGAAAAGAAAACGTAATTTTTTTTTCAAGTGCATCATTGTATCAAATGAAAGGGCTCGTCATATAGAAAATTAATATTTTTTTTATAATTTTAAAATGCATAGTTTAAATTATAATAAGGAAAATATACGAAAATTGACCGTTCCCCCACCCCCTCATTTAAAAAATGTCTAAAATGTTGAAAAATAAGGAATATAGGGATTTTCTTATCGCATCGTTACTGTCTCACAATATTGAAATTGAATCCTGTATCGCGCCATTGACAATATTTGGCATTATACAAATTTTCAGCGACTCGTATGGGGAGTAATATGTAGCCATTTCTATAATAGTATACCTATTACATATTTTTTTATAAAGAACACGACAATTAATTAGGTAGATCTACTTATATACCTAGTATTGAACATATCACCAACCGTATTCAAATTCAACCACAAAATATTAATTTTTTTTTTTGCTTTTCAATGCATAATTATTATTTTTAAAGTCAGAATACTTTTTTTAACTGTAAATAAATAGGTTTGTTAAAAATTTAGATATTTAAAATTACTAGTTACATCGATTTATTTGCAATTAAACAATAGCGATCACAAATTTCAGGTCATACTTTGACTGGGAGCGTGGTGTCTTCTGTAATCCGACGGCTCGGAGGTCGGAGTTGGTGAATAGTTTAGTGGGGTAAGGTTCTGGCACGAATGGCGAGCGCGCCGTCTATACGAGCCGGTGTGTATGTGTTACGACCTCACACAGACAAACCCTCGTTAATCTAGACCCGACTCTTTTGCCTTTTTGAATAAATAAACCGTTAAATTTTTTTTTATTATTTTGTGTAGGGAGATAAAGTCGTTTTTTAACCGAACTTCAAAACAGAAGGAGGAGGTTCTCAGTTCGTCGGAATCTTTATTTTTTTAGTTAATTTTTGTTACACTTTGTTTTGACAGCTCTAAATCGATCGAAACAAGACTAAACCGGAAACGATATAGTTTTTCATAATACTAACCCAAATGGCAAAAACTTAACACTGTTACCTGTTATTGTTTGTGTGTGTGTTTGTGTTTTTTCACGTCAGCCTCAGATCTAACTAGCTAGAGGGCCTGAGAGTGACATGTAAATCCCGGAAATCCTTTGGGATACATTTTTATGTGGCATTTCAAAAATGTCCACGGGCAAAGCCGAGGCGCTTGTTTTCAATATCACACAGGTTCGAATTCCACACAAAAATACCACACACTCCACACGATGTTTTTAAAATAAAACAGGCGTTTATTTACTATTATGTTATAAACCGCACGGATTTATTGTAGCATTTTAAACTTTCCAAAACCAAGGTTCTTCAATGTCCGTGCCCCGCCCCGCTATTGGTACCTATCTAAGAATTAAATGTATTGTACTTTATAATTAATAGTTAGTGTCCATTAAATGGACAGGTAGGTAGGTAGCATATCGTGTAATGTAGGTGTGAAAACGTAAAAGTGGGACAGGACAAGGATATAAGCTGTCAATGCAAAGGATAATGGACTGTATCAGAATAAACAATTAAAATAATATAAGTTAAATCTATTAATGATTTTATACTGGACTAGCTTCAGTCGAGGCTAGGGATTTTTTAAAGTGATAACTTGTCCTGCCTGATCTCACCGAATGTGTCAGTGAATGTTTTTTTAGGGTTCCGAACATCTCCGATGAAAAAACGGAAATTTAAATCCTTATTGGATCACTCATGTGTCTGTCTGTCACAGCTTATTTTATCCGAATCTACTGGGCGAAAAATGTTGAAACTTGGTATTTATATAGTTTCATTTGGTAATCATGTCACTGTGTCATATCAAATGAAAGGGCTCGTTATAAGGAATACAAATGTATATTTCTTCGTTCCCGCCTTATAAAAAAAAATCTTGTAGTTTACAGGAAAACCTATTTTAGCTAACTTTACTGCGATTATAGTACCTATACATTTTGAGGAAAATAGGCCGGATGGTTTGTGACTAATAAATATATTATTTATTTATTTCGGAATGTATTAGGGGGTGCCTCACTCAATCGTATTAGTTAAGGCCCGAAAATCCTAATTTTTATAAATGATTTCCTATATCTTTCTCCTTCCGATAATGAGTTTAAAGTAGCCTAGATACTGCCGAGTTAGCATACATTTTGACAGCGACACTTTCGTTTCGGTCGAATGGCCTTGAACAGGCCAAAACGTTCATGTCCAACAAGGACCGGCCAGAGATAGCCCGGACCGGGCATGCCCTGCACAAGAATGCCGAGCAATTTGCTTTGCCGGACACAGAATTTTCCCGCACATTGTTGGGCCGGACCTCGCGGCCCCGGGCTATCTCTGGCCGGTCCTTGTTGGACATGAACGTTTTGGCCTGTTCAAGGCCATTCGACCGAAACGAAAGTGTCGCTGTCAAAATGTATGCTAACCCCCCTGGTTCGTTATCTTACAGAAAATTTTCGGTCCGGCCGCCGTATAATCGAGATTGAAGACAGGCCACACTTTAGCAACGTAAATCATACGATCTAGATCACATGCAATTCACTCACCCACACAGACACACGAGATTCAATTAAACAAAGGCGTGTGGATGTGTGAGTGTGTGTGACAGATCGTTCCGGTCATCGAAATCAACCACAAATACAAAGATTTGAAAACGGATGGGCCGCGCGATAAGAATTGGACGAGTCTTGGTCGATTTCGGTGGACCGTATGGGGGCGCGCCGGCGATTGGACGAATGAGTGGGGCACATTTAGGGGCGGCCCAAGGGTATTTGTAGGTATAGTAGGCGCAGAAATATGAGACTGGGCTAAACATTTTGCATTAGTAGAATAACTTATGCTTTAAAAAATATGTCTATTTTAGCAGGCGGTACTACGATTTTTTATTAAAGTCTGTACGGAGAAGAGAAACTGGTGGTCCCACATGCCCGCATTTAATCCCAATAAAAAGTCAACACTAAATTCTTTAAATAATAAGTGTTCTAATCTAATCAGCGTGGTTAGCAAATTTAGGACCGTGACATCTTTCGTTCGACTCCAAGATATCACTGTCCCTAAACATGCTTTACGTGCGTCGAACGGCACCTAAAGCCGGCGTCGTCCTTGCTTCTTCTGAAAATAACAACGATATACTTGGTCGAGACTGGATTCTACTTAAAAGTGAATTGCAGAGCAATAAGTTAAACGTGTGTGTTACCACTGCAAATAACGTTATCTGAAGATCTGTTCTACGAAACTATAGCGAGGTAGTCGGGCCAAGGCTGTTTTGACTCTTGTGGAATGCTAGCATTACAATACTTAGTTCACTGAGACATTTTATAAGTGATAATTATACTACCCATTATTATATTGTATCATTTGAGTGAATTGTCTTATGAGATATAACACAATCGTGATGTAAGGATTTCACAGCCTCCCGAGATAATCCGTATGCATATTGCAATGGTGAGATGAATTGTATTTTTGTCCTTATGTCTACTCTAAATAGATTTTGTCTAGTCTATAGAATATGTGCTTTAATCGACTTCTCGTGCTTCGGAGGGCAAGTGAAACGTCCGCTCTAAAAAAAAACCAGATATTTACGTCTGGTAAAGAAGTGGACACAAGTTTTCAAATTCAACGGTGAAACAAAAATATTTAGTTAATTCTTGCTTTTCAGTGAACAATGTTTGAAGTCTATAGGTAAGTACTACTTTTTAAAAGTAAATTATTTTTTTGTGATTTTGCTGTTAATAACATCATAATATAATATCATTCCAAAAATAAATCATTGAAATCGGCATACATTTCATTGAGTTATTTTTGTATACCTACCTATCCTTTCAAATAAAAAAATAATTTTTCAAATCGTTTTATAAATGACGAAATTCTGAAACATAAAAAAAATACAACCGAATTGAGAAACTCCCCTTTTTTTGAAGTCGGTTGAAAATATACTAAACTGTGTATAATACTTTTACAATAAACTATTTTGCATCAGCTAACGTCTCTTTGTTTAAAATTACATAGTTTTATTTTCATCTATATATCTCAGCAGAGCTGGCCAGTGGCCACTTGTTATAGGTATAGCCTCAAAAAAAATCATTGGCTAAATGAGGAAGACTTTGTCTTCCATGGGTACCTTGGGGCCGGCAACGGTTCCCGGGAGCTGTCGATATCACAGTTTGCTCACGCTTAACGTCACACTTCTGGCCTTGCTTTAGTCATTTTATTTCACAACTCATATTACTGTCAAACATTCACACATTACATTGTCATAATAGCTATTACATGAGATTTTTTTCTCGTATAATTAATTACCTCTATAATTGCCTTAATTGTACAATTGTTATTTTTTAAATTCTTGCTGTAATTGGATGTTTATTGACAACACATGAGAGTACTTTTCGAATATTCGATTAGGGTGCATCGACTTTAAACTTAGATAAAAGTTCAGACAAAGGGTAGTATACTCAAGTAAGGATTGGTTATCTTATCTCCTCATATAGAGATGGAATTTTGAAGTGGATTTGTGCTACTGCGCTATACAGCAAATTTGGATTATTTCACAAATTAAAAGAAACACTTTTGAATGAAGGATGCATGTAAGCTACGTTTCTAGTCTTGCATGTCTTTTTAAAATAAGTTGTCATATAAAATTCTTAAAAGACGTTATATTAACAATTTTACATATTAATTAACATATATATTTGACATATTATAAACTATTACTTAAAAAATTGACAAAAAAAAGAAATGCAAAGTTTGTTTACCAAAATAAAACAGACAAGTCTTAAAAAATGCACTTAGTGGGAAAACGCAAATTTTTTCACACATATCTACACGTGCATTTGACTTGATAAGTCTCTATTAATCTACATGTAAATATACCTCAACAGAACTCGTTAGGTATAGCCTCACAAACACCATCGGCTAAAAGAGGGAGACTTGGTCTTCCGCTGGGTATCCTGGGACCGTAATACAGTTTCGGGAGCTGTAAGGCAGCCCGTGAATAATGACAAAAAAAGATCAAAAAGAGAAGAAAATAATTCGTTTAATTTTGAGTTATACCTTTCGATCTGTATCTGAGGCTTTTTTAGCTAGCTCCAGCTTGTATGAAAAAGATTCAAGTGAGGTCATCTGCTAGTGAACAATAAGTTTCGAAGGAAATAAGATATTTTGGTCCAAATACATGATTATATAAAACAAAAAATATTGTTTTTCAATTGAAAGTATATTTATATTAGCCAATCTTTGTCAATATATGGAACAAATAAATCCCATTAGTATGATATTATATCCAACGCATGCAATACTCAGAAATACCATTCTTAATTAAACATCAGTTTCTAAATGTTACATAAGTATTGCCTTGCTACAGGTACAAGCAGTTACATGGTACCTAACCAAACAAAAAAGGCAATTAATTGAAACTTCTTAGATAACTAGTAATCAAACTGAAATAATACAACTAAGCCGATTAAATATGAAATAATAATAATCTTACTCACCTACATTATTAGGTACCTATGTTTGTTTCCATTGAACCACGAAATTCGTGGCACGAATAAAAGAGGTTTGTTTGTAATAATTTTTCAAACTTTAGTCCATTTATTTGTACAGTATTAATATTCTGATGACATGCATTAAGGGTCCTATACTGGGAATTTTTCTGGGATAAACTATTCCCAATTTCTCTGTAAATAATCCACCTGTGTCACTATAATTTAGCATATAGTTACTTATTGAATATATCTAAGTGAAATAGCTCTTATTTTTTCAATGGGTTTTATTGAATAGGAAATATGGGTGGTTTAACTTTGCCCCTGCTGTCTCTTTCATAATCTATCACAAAACTCTAAATTTTTTTAAAAGCGCTCATATACCATTACCCTTCAATTATATATATATATCGATTTTTTTGGTAGCTTATTGAAAATTTAAAATAATAATTATTTTGTTATTTTTGCCCAATATTTTTTTTTGAATTTTTAATAAGCTACAAAAAAAAGCGATATATATAATTGAAGAATAATGGTATAAGAGAGCTTTAGAAAAAAATTAGAGTTTTGTGATAGATTATGAAAGAGACAGCAGGGGGCAGAATAATCCTTTATTCTACCACCCATATTTCCTATTAAATAAAACCAATTGAAAAAATAACGACTATTTCACTTAGATATATTGAATAAGTAACTATATGCTAAAATACAGTGACACAGGTTGAGTATTTACAGAGAAATTTGAAATAGTAATATCTCCATACAAAATATGGATATAGGGCCCTTATGGCTCCTATATCCAAAACTTTTCTGGGATAAACTATCCCAATTTCTTTGCAAATAATCCACCTGTGTCACTGTAATTTAGCATAGATATTCAATATATCTAAGTGAAATAGCTGTTATTTTTTCAATATGTTTTATTGAATAGGAAATATGGGTGGTTAAACTTTGCCCCCGTTTTCTCTTTCATAACCTATTACAAAGCTCTTAAAATTTTTTAAAGCGCTGTTATACCATTATTGAAAATTCTAAAAAATATTATATTATTATAAAATATTTTGGCAAGGCACAGACACACCGGTAACTACTATACTAAAATACTAAGATTAAAAATAATAAACTTTACAGTCCGGTTTAGTCAAAGAGGTATTCCTCGCCCGCGTGGCATGGTGCCTAGAACGCTGGCTGCGTTCCCGTGCTGTGTAATGATAATATTTTTTTGTGCAAGGAACGAACCAGCCCTCCTATCACAAAAAGTATCTAAAATATTGTCTTGTAGTTGATTACAACTTACAACTAGGATCAAGGATCAAAGCTTAGGAACCTCCGTTACACAAATACTTAGGTGGAAACGGGTTTATCTTATTTGATCGATAAGAAAGTTTTGAGGTTTTACCAATAGGGAAGATGACAGGGTAAACAAATTATTATTCTATTTAGTCCCACATTTAGATTATCAAAAAATATTAGACACGTATTTTTTCTTTTGTCAAGTGTACTCAAATGTGACGCCACGCGGAATGTTAGCGGACTATTGTCTTCATCATTTAAAAAAATACGTGTCCAATATTTTCTGATAATCTAACTGACGGACTAATTAGAATTTTGTAGTCATCATGCAAATTCAAACAACTGGCTGGAGTTTAAATACATGAATTTGAAGTAAGTAGTTTTCATCAGAAGTGGGAATACGTAAGAATACAGAATAATTTTTTTATGTGTGACAATCAACGAGTAAGGAAAGGTCGTTGGTGACAATGGAAACAAACTAAGAAGAAAAGGAACTGTTTGTACTGGATTTCGGAACTAAGTTATCAAGACAGAGATACTCGCCATGTCTAATTGTGATTGCTTCGAGTGAGAAAGTAACACGTGGGTCGATACATGATCATGATTAATGATCGATAAATCTTCATTGTGAACTTACCAAATAAATAGAGATGAGCTCTTTGAAATATTACTCAATTTATATTATGATTTTAATTTTATTAATTCGACCTGTGTGCCTAACTTAATTGAGTCTGAAGTCGCAATGGTAACTTTTTGAGGACCCGAAAGATATAACCTTTTACAGATCATTAAAAAGATTAAGAAAAATTATCATTACTTACTTAATTTCTTTTTTCAATCTTCTGGCCAATTTTTTAAGGCCGCTAACGAGTGTCCAGCTCTCTTGATTGAGGTATATCTATAGATGGAAAAGCCTCTTTGTGAGGATTGATTGTAAAAACCCATTGGTACATGGTCGGATGTAGAAATCGAACCCGCGAATTAATAATATTTAATTGAAAACATTGTTCTGTGAAATCTTAATTAGCATCTATATAGGCAATGACGTACTATAAGTAGACACGTTATACCCATACTAAGTGCAGATAATAAACAGCTTGAACAATACTATAGCTACCTATTAATTACTTACGTTTATATATTCAAGCGATGAAAGGGATAGAGAAACACAGCTCAATACCGAAATCCATTTGTTAAAAAGAGATAAATATATGTTTTAAGTTGCGACACGTCATCGACGCGTGACCTTCTCCGGAGGAATAGGGGAAGATTGTCTAAATGGAACACTCAATATTTTACTTAGAAATATTTTTGGAATAATAAAATATACAATATGTAATTAAAAAACTTTTATTTTACTAATAAATATAATGTAATAATGTAAAAATAATTGTAATAATGTCTTTCAATCACGCTCAGAACGCTGAACAGTTCTAAATGAAATTTAGCATAGAGGTAGATTATGGCTTGGTATAGGACATTAGTATGCTACTTATTTATGTATTATGTAGTATAATTTAAAATTAAGTCTTTAAATTTTTTTTTTATTTCTTTTATTCTGGACAACAAACAACTATACAACAAACATTACTACAACATAGATACATTTTAAAAAAATAACTGTCATATAGTCAGTGACGTTTGTTTATACAGACGTATTGTTTATACATACATTCAAAACAGGATATTTTTATGCAAATTCCAAAAATATAGAAATAACAAATAATACAAAAAAAAGTTTACTACAATTAACTACTATTTAGAATGTTACAGATATTTTTCCTAAATATATACAAAGAATGTGAAAATATGTCCACTTCGCAAAACTGCTGGTTGTATCGTTGCACCATACGTCTAAATCTTAGAGTAAAAACTTGGCAACCAATCATATTCTCGTCTTTGGGTTCTGATTATCTCTATCCATTTTTCTCTTATTAATCCGCTTCTAGGGAGACTAAAAGATAAATAAATACAATAAGATCATGATACTATACATACAACAATAATATAATATATAAATTTATAATAATGTAAATATAATTATGTATATACATTTTCCGTACATTTAATAAAATATATTATTTTTTTAAATAGGTTCATGTAATTTATTGACAGGTCCGATATTGCCAACCATCCCCATAATCAGTCGCTGAGTCTGTCGCGGCCATTTCGTTTTGTCTTCTCTATCACTCTCATACAAAATGCATCGTTCGTCTCGCTCAGGCAAGCGGCGAACTGGCAACAGCGCATTATTATTAATAAAATATTGTTATGTCCATAATTATAAAATTTCTGTACTTACCAATGAAATGAGATATCATTTCTATCCTTTACAGTTGCAGTATAATTTCTGCAAAAGCGGAACACACAAGATGTCATTTTTCTTGATGTTTTTGCGGATTATTCTACTCAAGAGAGACATGTACACTAGTCGTAGGACTGTGCGTGACTGTGCGCGACCAAATTTATAGTGGGACACTTACCTCTCATTTGCCTTGCTATAGCTTGAGCGTCAATCACGCATCTACCTCAGTTTATATAGTATATCATTGTATATAGGTATGAAATAAAATTTAATAATTATTACATCAGTTAAGGAAAGTACGTGTGCTTTTAAACGACCCGACATTATAGCAAGGACGTTGTACATAAAGCCAATGAAATTAGTCCCAGAGCAAAAAGTTGAAATGAAAATGACATGAGTTTTGCATGAAATGCATACTTCCTGTTCGACGAGCGTTGATCTGTGGTGAGGCAAGGTCGCGAGCAAATTCCAATGCAAGGATTTTCAATGGAGACTGGTAGAATTTAATAAATATAATGTAATTCTAAATCCAAGTTGAACGCGACACATCATTCTGGGAGTTATCGCTGTAAAATAGTCTCAATTGGTATAATTATAACAGACTGATATGGAGAAGGTAATTTCAAATAATTTATATTTTAGCCAAAGTTTGAATGATTGTCAAAATGTAACGGATGCACTGCATGATTTCGATGTTTAATACCGACGTCCGAGATGGACTAGAGAAGCTACCCTCTTCCTCGCTAACATACATTTACTATAACAAATTTATTGATATTTCATAATTATGTCCGGGATTGCCAGTAGAAGGCGTCCTCGGTGGAACTTGCAATGTTCGAAGCCACAATCAATGGGTGTGCTCAGCAGTGCTATGAGAGTGTGATGAATAAAGTGGAGGTAAAAGATTCAGAAGATGTCCAGAATCATAAAAAGCTTCTATCTGAAAAAGGCACCTATATGATGTGAAGCACGATTTAAGCCTCAAAAATCTAGTACTACTATTTTCATTGTTTTTTTTTTGCAATGAAACCGAAATAGTTTAGCTACAGTCTCCAACTGAATTGATACTTGGTAAGGTAAAAATACCTAATTGACTTTTTCTATTGCAGATATTTTTTACTAGAACTAGAATTCGTTTTAATCTAGATATGAAGGTAGCCTTTCGATCTCAGACTAAGTACTTACTTAAAAAGGTAAAAGCCTCCTCTATATTTTTCCACCTTTGCCTGTTTGTAGCGATGCTCATCCAATTTTTTCCAGCTATGTCTGTAATGTCATCTGCCCATCTTTTCCTCTTTTGCCTGTTGGACCCAGCCATTTTGTTGCTTGATAAGTTCACCTTCTGTCTTTGTACATTGCTATATGTCCTGCCCATTTCCATTTCTGTCTTAGACAATACTGAAGGGCGTCTACTACTAGCACCTAGTTTATAGTACCGTGTACCGTGTTGGTATTTTATTTATATTTTTTTTGCCTTTTAACCCTCCATCGGCTGTGGTCGTCTGTCTGATAAAGTACTGTGCTATGTGGTAATAGAGTTGTCCAGGTTTTCGGACATTTGATATTACCATTGTTTGGGGATTCGTCTTCGAGGCCTCTTTCCCTCCATCCTGCCCATCACCACAAGGTTTTCCAGATTGTTGCCCTCTCTTCTCGCAATATGTCCGTGTAGAATAAAATTAATAGTTTTTTGTAGTTTCAAATGGCCGCCACTTGTCTGTTATATTTTAATTACAACAATATGTAATGTAACGGCCAGCAAAAATAGTGGGTACAGTTGATAAAAGACAATTTCACAAGCTTAGCCTTTCACCAGGCCAGTTCTTGCGTCATTGGTTTTGTACTGAATGCACCGATCTTTGTCTTTTACAGGTGCATTGTGATACGAATTATTAAAATAAATGGAACAGTTTAGTGCTTGCGGCTTCGCTTTCCATACTCTTTGGAAACTGATTCTAGACCGATCACGACTAAAATTAAAGTCTATTTTTTTAGACTTGTCTTATTTGGCAAACAAACTTTTAAGAAATTTAAATGCCAACTTATTTTAAGAAAACATGCAAAGTTAGATTATCAAATAAGACAAGGTTAGAAAAAGGGGCATTAGGTGGCTATTGTGAGCCTATTTTCGTGGTTTATAAGCAGGCAGGTTTACAGATAGACTACGATTTCAAAATAGACAAATCTATTATATTAGCGACCCCGCCGCTCCCAGCTTCGCACAGGTAAAATATCGGATAAATTATAGCCTACCTATAACCTACCTAGATAATCCCTCTTTCTATTCTATTCGTATGAAAATCCGTTCAGCGATGCGGGGTACTTTAATTTATAATAATATGTAGTATGTTTATTCAGAATATGGTGACTAAAAATGGAAGAAATCGAGTTTGACTAAAAGTATTTGAATAACAAAAGTGACAGAAAGTGTCGACAGAGGGCATCTTGGTTGTATCGTACTCACAAGGTCAGTATGAGAGTGGGATTTGATCGTCTCTGCTTATCTTTCCTGGTTTAAGAGGCGTGATAAACAGTAGATTAATAAATAGGTAAATAATTTTATTAAGAATGATTAATCCTTTGATCAGGTATTGTTATACTATTACCCAAGTTGTTGGGAGATACAATTATTATTCTGAATAATAATTGTATAAATTTTCACATAAAAAAACGTCATCACCTCTATCATCAATGCTGAAAGCGACATGTCAGGGGCGAGTATGTAAGCTATAACATTTGCTCTTCATAGCAATAACATATAATTAGTGAACATATTTGCTTTTTAGAAAATGTTGAAATTCACATAACAATAGGATCATTATAACCGAAGCTCAACCTTGTCAGTATTAAACGCGACCAATCTACGCTGTCAGATATCTATACTAATATTATAAGTTTGTATGTTTGTATGTAGAACTACTGAAAAAAATAATCTTTCACTACCTACTGTAAATACTTTATTTTATTCCAAAACCGGCTGAACTAATTTGAATGACATTTGGAAGGAATATAATAGGTATAGGTACTTGATTACAAAAAATTAATGATCTAAACAGGATCTAAATAGAAAAAAACCGCTCGTCACAATTAGGAAGTGACGTTTAGTCATCTTATTGGCGTAGATAATAGGCATGATGACAATACTTATATATTATAGCTGTAAGGTTTATTGTACACACCTAATAAAATAATTAGAAATATTTATATTTGTATTTTCTTTAAAAAAATAATGTTTTTAATTATTTTTTTTAAATTCCCGCAAAAAATCTCTGCGCGTGATGATGATGTCACACCTTGGTAACGAATAAAATGATGGTCACAGATAAGATAAAATAACAAGAAAACAACTTATTCAGTGACTGATTGAGATACAGTTTGGATTCCACATCCGGTCATGGCGACGAACGCACGAGTTTTCGTCGTGGCGTGATGTGGAATCCAGTTTAATCCTATTCGTGCTATGATGCTTGTGATTAATCAGTGATTAATAAGACATATCACGGTCGGCGGGATTATCTTAAATACCGATTTATCGGCTATAAACACTATATAAGAGCCATAATAAAAAAAGAAGTAGAAGAAGAGACAATTTTGATATTTACTTAGAAATGACGTCACTTACCGTTTTGGTAACGTGACCGGAAGTATGACTTAAAGCTTTTTCATTTACATATTAAAAAATATATATTTAAAAAACACTAAAATAAACTTTATTTTCAGTGTTTATACATTATAAACTACATAAAAAATATTATTGTGTTTATTTTCTTTCACTGTGATCACCCCTATTGCGTATTTTTAAGTTTTGTAAGTGACCGGTAGATGTCGCTGGCCTATTTAATACAGTTTAGAAGTAAAAAAAGTAATTTCGCTTTTGTCGTGGTAAATATTACAGTCTATCGTTCGCTATTGAAACCTCAGGCAAAAGCTAGTTGTAGGTGGTCGTGACTATGTCGACATTGGACATTTTCTCTCGTAGATTTCATATTGTCTTAGGAACCTCGCCCCAATATTCTCGAGGTAAAAGTGGATTTGATTTTTAAGCTCAAAATGTGACCTAAGTTGTTTGATGGCAAGATATTTTAGTATTATAATTTTCAAACCTCAGAGCACAAACTAGTATATTACAAGTTGCTAAGGCCGAGATCCCTATACAAGCTACTTGGAAACTGCTTACCAGATTTTAACCAAACATAAACTAAGAACTATTCCAAGCGTTCTTCTTCTTCTTTTATTGTGGCTTCACCAATGTTAATTGATGCTTTGCCAATGTCAAGTATTATAGTATCAATATGCCGATTAATCGGTAGCTAAGATGATTTCGCTGACTGTGATATGATCTATTAAGGACCCTTGACTCTCAGTCATTTTGTATCTGTCAAAGATATGGAAAATCCAAGTTAATCCTGGAAACGTGAGTTTATTTATACAACATCTCCTCACCCCAAAAGGATTGTTATTATTTGATATTGGATTGAGCCATATTTTTATTATTCAGGCTTCTAAAGAGCCATAGTTTTCGATACGAGCAGTTTCTTTATAATCAATCCAATATCAAATAATAACAATCCTTTTGGGGTGAGGAGATGTTGTATAAATAAACTCACGTTTCCAGGATTAACTTAGATTTGCCATATTTTTGACAGATACAAGATGACCTTGACCACCGCTCCTTAATGACAGACTAATCACAACTATCACAGCGCGGGCGGAATTAAGCCGGATTCCCCATCATTTCACGATGGAAAGTGTGCGTCGGTCGCCATGACATGACATAGAATCCTAACATTATAAATGTGAAAGTGTGTTTGTTTGTTTGTTTTTTTTTCTATCACATCAAAACAGAGCAATGAATCGATTTCATTGTTTTTTTTTGCATAAAGAGTGATATTCCTCATTCGGGACAATTTTTTTCATGTTACATTTCAAAAAGTTTCCACGGGCAAAGCCGGGATGGTATGCTAGTACATTATAATATGAATATGCTCTATTTTTACGTAATAAAATTCTTAACTTTCTCAGTTGAACTAAAGTCTACCAAGTTCGTACGTAGTTACAAATTGGCAACTCGTGCGCATAATAACGACCTCTGTACACGACTGGGTCGATTTTTTTTTGTATCAATGAACTTGTCATTGTAGGCTTTCAGATTGCGAAATGTGTATATTGACTGTTAACACGCGTTTTGTTGTGCTAGAGGCTAGAGGGAAAAGGTCACGAGTAGGTATTGAGGTACTCAGTTTTGTCTCGGTTTCGTCCGTAGAAAATTTTAAATTGTGAAGTTTTTTGTCGTTTTTTTCAGGTTTTACGGAACCCTAATCTATATAAATAAAAACATTTTGTGTGTCTATTCGTTAGTTATATATAAACAAACATAAGTGCTTTTAGAAGAAAGCCGATTAATTAATTAATTAGAACTGACCACACGCTAAATGAGGAAGACTTGTCTTCTGCAGGAAATCTTGGGGCCTTCAGAATACAGAATAAACCGCTGGTTTACTAAAACGCATGTATACCTACTTCTCGCTACCATTTACCAATTTTGGGATCATTTCTTATTATTGGGATTATTATTTTTGGCATCGGTTCTGAGCATGTAACAATGAAAATAATTTGAACTAATCTGACATTGAAGTAATTTCTCGAGCATATGACTACATATTTTGTGTCAACGTAACAAAAGTGTCAAATATTATAGAGTGCGAATTGTTTTCGAAATATTACTCTGGAGAATTGTGAAATTCACATCAATTGTATAATTTTATTATGGATGTGAGGTTGTTTTCGTATTTCCGTTAATTGACAATAAAGTTACAATGTCATTATTTTACCTTCAAGTTTGTTTTGATTTTGTCAATTATAATAAATTCCTACTAGGATTTTCCACGTTATGTAGGAGTGTGATTGAAATCGTTTATATTTTAGTTTTCTTTAGATTCCTTCTAGAAATATTTTTGATATTTAATCTCTGAGGGGGTAAAATAGTCACTTTGTTAGATGCTTATTACTAACCCCCGTATCACTGTATTTTTCTGTATTTTTAATGAATAAACTCAAAAAATACTGGACCGATTTAAAAAAATAATTATTGCATACCTAAGGGGTTGAATTGTATTCATCATACAACGCGTACGAAGTAGCGGCCAATAAGGGAATAGAGGGCCGGAAACAGAAAAGTGACATAGGTTATATACTTTTTATCCACAAAACTTGCACGGGTGAAGCCGGGACGGAAAGCTAGTACTTTATATAGAGAATATGCTAAAATACAAACATAAGAAACAAAACGATACCAACGTAACCTAAGTTAACTTGTTACTACCCTAATGGTCAGTCTCATGGTTAAATTAGCAGAGCAGATAATTCGGTAAGTATGTAAAGTAAAAGTTAAGGTTTCCTGAATGCAAATCCGTTTCGAGATATTGGTTTTTCAATTTATAACATATTATAAATCTTTTATGTTTTTTATATATGTTCCCCAATGACTTGACATATTTGGATTTTTTTTTGTTTGAATGGGTATACTTCCCAGGTGGTCTCATGGTCATCAGGTCAGGATCTGGTGATGGGATCATGGAGAAATCGAGAACTCTTCAAATTTTATAGGCACACTTGAAGCGATTTGGGTATTTTTTTATAGTGACTTGTGACTTTTTGCTTTCGGAAAGCACACTTTTCAGTGCATAATTTTTGAAGTCGGTACACTTTTTTTAAAAGGCAATTATAGCTACTCAAGTGTCGTCTATTAGTGATAGTGAAAATTTGATAACGCCACTTATTAATTTATCTTTTATTATAACTAATCTAGTTTAAAGGGGGAGCTCGTCTATGACCACGCCTTAGTCTTAGTACTCTAAGCCTACTATGGACAAAGCCGGAAGTGGAAACTAGTAATATTTAGGACCTTTATCGAAATGTAAAAGTTGTTTCTGACTAGGTACCTATGTATTTTTTCTAGTCAATCATATAGAGATAATTTGAGTCCTTTACGATTTCATATCAGCGAGGTATTGGACATAGTCTATTGTAACAGCGAATACAGAGAATTGGCCAAGGTCTCCATTCACACAGGCTCGACTGGTAGCAGCAAAAACTGTAGCTACCCTGGGATTGGTTCACATATGAACTGAATAATTTACATACTTTCACTGATATAACTCTTTATAATATCTATCTATTTATCATCACGCCTTTTATACCACGAGGGGTAGGCAGAGACAATCAAATGCCATTTGTTACGATCCTGATATATCTCTTTCGTTTCTTTTATATTCATCATACCTTTCATACATGCTCGGTGATTGCTTTCGTCACTTTTGAAAATTGTCTTTTAAAATAAAGTGTACCGATTTCAAAAAATATGCACTGAAAAGTGTGCTTTCCGAAAGCAAATGCACAAGTCACTATAAAAAAATACCCAAATCGCTTCAAGTGTGCCTTTAAAATTTGAAGAGTTCTCGATTTCTCCAGGATCCCATCATCAGATACTGCCCTGATGACCATGGGACCACCTGGGAAATCAAACAAAATCCAAATTTCCAAATCGGTCCAGGCGTCTTCAAGTAATCGGGGAACATACATAAAAAAAAACATAAAAGATTCCGACGAATTGAGAACCTCCTCCTTCTTTTGGAGTTCGGTTAATGAGTAAGTACCTACATACAAATATCTGCTATGTGAACATATCTTATATTAGAGACTCGACAAAACATTTTTATATTGCTCAATGCTCATATCGTTCGATGTAATTGGTACAAGCATTTCAGTTATTGCCACTAAAAACAATTTATTCGAGCTGTTAAATGTTCATACATATGACATTAAATAATAACTAGCTTTTGTATACGGCTGCGCACGAGTTGCTGACTATTCTTTCCACGAGTTAGCGTAGTATTTATATTCCAAAATCTATTAAGCTCAACTCATCAAAAAACTATTCTTTTCTATTATATATCTGCTGTTTTCTTGATTATATTAGGCTTGAAATGGTAAAAAAAAGAAAGAAAAAGGAAAAAAATATGATTGGACGAAAGGGTATCAAAGTATTACATTATCAAATCATAAGTTTGCTATACTTACCTGCGTCGGTGGCCGAGTGGTTGTATTAACTAGACAGACCACGGGTTCGATCCCGGATCCCGGCGATGTACCAATCGGTTTTATAATAAAAAAACTTATGTACATAATCCGACAAACCACACTTCAACAGAACTGGCCACTTGTTAGCCTCATAAATACCATCGGCTAAACGAGGGAGACTGGTCTTCCGCTGAGTACCCTGGAACCGTAACACGGTTTCGGGAGCTGTAAGGCAACCCGTGAAGTAAGAGAAAAAAAGTTTGGTGTACCTATAAGTACAAATAATTGAATCGAAGAGAAAATCTCTGGCTACCCCGGTGGGAGACAGTCGTGAAGATGACCAGAACTACACGCATCTTCAACTTGACCCACCCACCAAGACTTACATATCAAAAGCATTACAGAATATTGCTTTGTTAGAATTATCATTATGATCAGTAGCCATTATATGTAAATGGCAGAATATCAATCAGCCCACATGAGTGCATTACAAGGTACCACAAAGTTATTGCATCTCGTTGTTGCAAATACTTTAAGCATTTCGTATGTAATAAACGGATTATTCAATACCACAAAAATATTGACTGAGAAATTTAATTGAAAAAATTATGAGGAAACAAACAGAACGATAAAATTCAATTTCGTTCAATATTGGGTTTGAACTCAGAATTCAGAACAAACCAGAATACGCATGCGTACTGAAGAGTATAAAAGCGTCATGTGTCAAAAAAAAACCTCGATTTTCCGCACCCGTCATACTTCTCGCCACGATTTACCAATTTTTGGTTTTAATAATAGATGATAATACAATATTGTGATACAAGGGTGCTATGTTGGTCATTACGTACAAGGCGGTATTTTCAGCGCGAGCCACTAGGTGAACGCTATAAGAAATAATGACCAATGCACACGAGTTTCATACGACGTTTTTCAACACACTTGCGAGGAAAAAAATAAACTTCATGGAGTCAAATTTACGTATTCTTCGCCACTTGAAGTCGACATTTTTAATAATTAACCACAACACGGCGAAAATGTTAACAAATATTTATGGAAATGTTTTGTTTTTTCCCGCGTGACACGGATAACTCCGCCAAACAGCCAACAAAGTCGTGATTAAAAAAATAAAAACTGTATTATGCGGTTAAATTAAGAATGCTTTGTGGACACACATACAATTTGCAATCTTGTACGAATTTAACTTCATTGGGTTATATTATAACTCTTGTGCTGTAATATAAAGAAAAAGCACGCGTATTTAATATATGGGATTGTGAGTCTAAAATTGAGGTAATAAGACTTACGTTACGAGCAAGTGTGTTGAAAAAAATAACACATATTCTATGTTCTTATTCATTTTTAGAGTTCAGTACCCTAAGTGTGACAACGGAAACCCTTTTACTAAGTCTCCGCTGTCCGTCCGTCGGTCAAAGGGCTGTATCTTTTGAACCGTAATAGGTTGACACTTGACATTTTCACAGAGTGTTTATTACTTTGGCCGCTATAACAACAAATAAGAAGAAGAAGAAGAAAGAAGAAAGAAAGTTTATTGACATAAAACATTGACAAAACATGGTTAAGTTAAGAAAGAAAAAATAAGAAAAATAAAATAAAGTTAAACATTAAAAATGGAAACATGTATTTTCCTGCGCCATATACCAGGGACGTCGAACGTGGTCTGACCTATTGAGTGTACAATACATAAATTGGGTACTCTATTTTGGTGTAGGTCGTATAATAGTCTCAGTTTGAATGTATGCGGATTCTGATTTATTCTGTATTCTGAGGGTCTGAATAATGTTTTCTGTATAAGTTTCAAAATAAGGAAGGATGTACAAAAAACCGGCACACCTACAATTTTATTATAAACAAACTTAATAGGCAGTTGAAAGACATAATAAAAGTAAAAAACTAAAATGATATGCTATGTAAGCATTGTAATGTAATATTCAGAATTGAGATATTATAAAACGACAGCGTGAAGTTTCAAGGCATTATTAAAAAACTTGTCAAGAATAAGTAGAGCACTGCAAACAGAGTTGTTATAGTTTAAGAAGTAATTGTTACTAAATTGCCGCGTCAGACCAAGATTCGCGGTATTATCCGAACGTAATTCTACGAAAGAAACCATAGAAACTGTTTGATTATGCAATTGAATCCGGATGCTAATTTTTTGCAACTGCGAAAGATAGAAATCAATTGTAATGGATAAATAAATGTAGAAAAATTTCTGGTATTAGGGATGATTCAGTCTAGACGAGAAGTAGATTACATGGGGCAATATTTAGTTGTTTCTGTGATTTATTTTATTAATTTGACTGATTTTAATTAGCCATTAAGTTTTAGTACATAATATATATCTATTATTTGACCAATTTTTTATAATGTAAAAAAGCGCCTACCAAAATAGCAAAGTCACCAAACATAGCTATTTTCTCTCTCAGAGTTTACGGTATATTTCCACGCGTGTGAAACCGTAGGCAAAAGCTAGTATATTATAAAGAGGTAACGTCTAATCTCTGAAATTACTAATTCGATTTTGAAATTCTTGTACTAATATCCCTGAGTGCTATAGGCTATATTTATTTTGTTCCAAAATATCAACAGGCGAAGCCGGGGGCGGAAAGCTAGTTTCAAATAAAGAAGGTCCGATCTACTCAGGATCGTAATGACTTAACTACCTATCTGTAACTTTATCTTTGTTTGATCTCTGCTATTTTAACAAATTAAAACCCAACAAAAGAATCATCAAGGATCATTCAATTAATAGGTACTATAGATATTTGCTTCATAAGCCCATCATAAAGTAACCGCACTTGATTTTGATAATGTCAAGGAGTTGAGAACCTCCATTAGCATTCATCTGGTCAATAGGTACTAGGTAGTCTTACCTACTGGTTGCGATATATCAATGACGATCTAAATGTCCCGACTTAGCAGGGGCCTGGGGGGTAACTCTTGTCGTACATTTCAATCCTAATCCTAAAATCCTGAGTTTATTTTCGTTGCGATGGCGACAATATTGTTGAATAATTAAGTAATAAACCATTAAAGAGTATGGCTTAAATTAGCTTGAATTCGACATACACAACATGACAAATATAAATTCATGCCATTCTTCCCTTTTATGTCTACTTACAGTTTTATCTCATATGCTTCTCGATTAAAATAAAATTGTCACTGTTGTCGTCAATCGGCTTACTCTTGATTGAAATTTCAATTTCAAATCCTAAACTCCACAATATAATGGTGACAATTTTGATAAGTTTGAATAAGTTCTTTTCGATTTAAACAAAATTATCACTGTAGTCGTCATCGCAGGGTTAGGATTGAAAATGTCAAGAGTAACCCATTTGCGTCTGCACAGCTGTGCGTTCTCACAATCCAATTGTAATTAGATTAGACACAGTAAAGGTCAGGAACTAACAACTTTGGTAATAATTTATGGCATGATACCTTTCGTCGATGGTTGGTTGCGATTTCCATAGTCAAACGATTATCGTCTAGTCTAGTCGTTATTTTACCAACAAGCTCTAGACCCGAGTTCAAATCCCAGTTTTAGCAATTCAATATGAAAAGTTCACGCGTTAAATTGGTTTATGTTCTTCTTCTTCTTCTTTTTTATTATGGCTCCACCAATGTTCATCGGTGATTTGCCAATGTCAAGTATTATAGCCTTTATAGTGTATATAGCCGGTAAATCGGTATCTAAGATAATCCCGCCGACCGTGATATGTCTTATTAATCACTGATTAATCACAACCATCACAGCGCGAACAGGATTAAACTGGATTCCACATCACGCCACGACGAAAACGCGTGCGTATGTCGCCATGACCGGATGTGGAATCTTGGTTTATGTTATATATTCGGCTTTTCATAACCTTCAAGCGAAACACGAAAAACCCAGCTCTAAAACATAAAAATAAAATATTTATGCTTTTGTTATTAAAATTTTGTAAGGCACCTTTTATTAATGCTTTGATTATTTTTGCTAAGATGATTTTGTACAGTGGCAAGGCTTTATGATACAAATAAATATTTTTTTTGTCTGTGATTTGAAAATTAATTCTAATGTCTAAGTTGGATAATAATTATAAATAAGTAAATAACACGATTCTTTATATATTCACGGGTTGCCTTTATACGTTTTACCACAGAGTACCCAGCGAAAGACAATCTTCCTCATTTTGGTAAAAAAAACCGGCTAACTATTAAAAAAAAATAGTTTAGTAAAAAAATTAGTGCGAGTTCGACTTGGACGACACTTTTTATTAGAGTATGCATTATAGTTATACTAGTAGGACGTTTGAATGTATTGCCGATCGAGTAAAAAACGCCGAAAAAAGTTTCTTGTATGGGGTATCTCTTTAAATTATAGCGGCCATAGTAATATTAGTAATACACACTATGTGAAAATTTCAAGTGTCTACGTCTACCTATTACGGTTCAAAAGATACAGCCCTGTGACAGACGGACAGCAAAGCCTTAGTAATAGGGTTTCCGTTGGCACCCTTGCCTCTAAGTACGGTATTTGGTACTGGACTTTTAATAATTTTGATAAGTCTGATAAAAAAAAAATGTCTTATTGGATTTTTGTTCAAATTAGACTTTGAAACGTCAGCAATCACAGTTAATTAATTAATTTATGTTTATATTTATGTTAGAGAAGTTTAGAATATTTATTTACAAATAATTTAGATACCTACTTATTTAATTGAGCTTCCATTGAACTTTATCAACGCTACGTAATGCGTGTCGATAAAATAATTATTTATTATTGCAATATTTTAATGTCACCCTATCATTCGTATACCTACATCGTTTCACACAGGGGTCCATACTCCATAACAAGAATCTGACCGCACAATATAAGACCATAAATGTAAGAATTCGTTTTGGTTACACAACATATGCATTATCATTTTGTGCACTGCGCAATTTAGAATAGGCGAATTAGTCCATTGAAAGTCTGTCTCTGAACCTTGGATTTCTTTAAAAATAATTTTAATAGCCGAATATGTTCTCACATAGGTACCTACTTTTTAAATCGGATTTCTAAATAATTAAATACCTGAATAGTAGTTGACTTTAAATTAGTGATGATAGGACTAACAGTCAATTAGTCAATCGGCCCCAAACTGTCAGACTAATCGCCGACTATAAAAGTAGCTTTTCTAGTCCGTAGATGCCTAAAATATTTTTTATCTACTCTTATAACGTAAAATCTCTTTTACAAAATCGAATTATACTTCATAATGATATGTTTTATATACACACGTCTCTAATATGTCAAAATTCGACACTATAATGTATTATAGTACCGAAGTTTTCATACAAAAACGATATAGTAATGTTTTGTTTTTTTTAAATGCAGAAAGGGCAAAGAATATGTGTTATGCAGCCACATTAAACTCTATGAAAATATCGACACTCCTATGTGGGAGTCACTTGACAGTTAACGCGCATGCGCATTAATGTAGGTAACCGCGGTTTACCGCCAATTTGTCGATTAAGAAAAATATCTTGGTTCAATTTATTTTGTACTATTGCATGGGTTTAGATAAAGTAGTGTATGAACGGGCACATAACTTGGAATTAAAACACTCGTGGATGCTATTAAAAAATTCCACTTGTGTTTTAATTACCCCTATTATGATCCCGTATCATAAACTACTAAGTTCTTGCCGGTTATCTAAATTATGTTCTTTCATTGGGAATAAATACGATACTAACACATTCAGGTCAGGTATTATAGCCCTTATAGTATCAATATGCCGATTAATCGGTATCTAAGATGATCCCGCCGAATCACATACTAATTACAACTATCACAGCGCGGGCAAGATTAAATCGGATTCCCTATTATGTCACGACAGAACGCGTGCGTCAGTCGCCATGTCATGACGTAGAAACTACTAACAAATTACTTCTATCTTTTAAGTCGACACTTAGCATATCAATATACCGAAGTCCATTTATTTTCATTTGAAAAAAAACTTTAAATTTTATTAACCTGATTGTTCGCACGCAAGGAAAGGTTTTTGTATCAAATATTCCAATAAAATGTTTCCTGAAGGAATGAGAAACAAACAAACAAATAAACACATTCTAATCTTAGTACAGATTAGGAGTAGATAAGTGCAAATTAAATTATTGTTTTTAGTTTAATTTAAGCCTCCAGCTATATAAAATGCGGACATTAAGGTACAGTAGGTTGTCGTCGATATGTTTGACCCCGTCATATATCCAAATAATTCAAAAATAGCTTTTATTAGCATGCCGATAAGAAATATTTTAGTTTAATTTAAGCACATAATATCTACTTTCTTGTCGTGGTAGTTTAGGTACAAATATTTGACAAGGCCATTTAAGAGGTCGAATTTTATGATACTTTGCGTGTCTGAGTTATTATGATCAAAATTGAATTAGTCATTTCTAATGACTTTAATCAACGAGTTCAACCATTGTTTAAATTTATGCAAATTGTTTTTAAATCTGACAGATATTGATTATGGTAGTAGACTAATAGAAATAAAAGTAATTTACCTAGCGGATATAAAAAAAAAATGCGGATTAGTGTTATTTAATTAATGTTATGTCATTACATATACATCCTAGTTTGGATCCAAAGTATTAGTATAGGTAGGTATGCGTAAAAGTTTTTTTTTACGTCGTAGACCCCCTTCCTAGATTTTCTTTATTTTCTCAAGACCCCTTGTACCTTTTCCTTGCTGACGTGGACCCCTCAGCAAGTAGAAATCTACCCCTGGGGGTCCATAATAAACCACATTGAGAAACGATGCTCTAAATCTAAACGTTAGATCTTAGATCTAAAGATTGAATGATTTTCGATCAAATGAACGTTATATACAATATGAGTATTCGAGTAAATGTATATTATGTGTTATGAAATTATATCAATTGTATATCTAACGTTTAGTAAATCTTGTGAACGTATATCAAATGTTGTTATACATGATACCTATAATTCCACCGGATGTCTTCAATGTTTCTATAACTGTTACAAAATAAAATAAATACAAATTGTAAAAATAACTACAAATGAATTAAAACAGTGTCCTAATTTATTTCAATTATATCTAAATGACTACGCAATGAACAAGTGTAATAAAAATAAAAACAAATTATTTTTTATTATCGTCACAGTAGGAATAATTGGACACGGCCATGTTCGTGTTATATCATAAGTCACCGCAATATTTTGGCAACGGTCTTCCGGGTTTACCACAGTAGGGGGCTGAAATGGCATTGGACGCAAGACGCAATGAATTGTAACAAAAATTACTTATTGTTTTTATAAGTGTTGTTTTTTTTATAGCACCTATACTTAATTAGAAGTACAAGTACTACCTACTTGCTTTCTGCCCCGGCTTCCCCCGTTGAGCTATTATTAACCTTCATCCTCTATGAAGTTCATACAAAAAACGACATTCAGTTTTTCCCGAATTTTTCTATTTTCCGGGCAAAGTTTCAAATTTTTATTTCCCTAAAAACCTTATTCAGACTATTACGAATTTAAAAAAAAGCCAAATCGGTCCAGCCGTTTTCAAGTGATGCGCTCACCAACACTCATTTAATTTTGATTTATATATAGCTTCTGGGAAATGTTTCATTTTATTGTAGATTTTATTAGAATATTGTAGAAATATAGGAAATACAATACATGGTTTCAATACAAGCTCGAAGACATAGATATACATATACCTAATACCAAGGCCGTATCCAGGGTTTTTTTTTCTGGGGGTTTTACCTTCAACTTTAAATACCATCCACCCCCCCAAGATACGGTCGTGTCTAATACTGTAAAGAAAACACTTGCAATCATACAAATAATATGTACCTTTACGTAGGTAGGTAATAGTTAGGTAGTAGTTAAAAGTATTGTTCCCCAAATGCTTCGCAACCCAAGACTACAGAATCTGCTAAATGCCCTTTGATTGATCCACAAATTTTGCAATTTAACTACGTTATATATCCGAAATGATTAATTGAAGTTCATCCATTGAAAGGAGTTTAAGTAAGAATGGTTCAAAGTTTTCTAAAGTATAAGATGAGGCCATAACGATAAGGATCTGTTGTTTAATTATTGCCAAAACAATTGCTCGTATATTGCACCAACCTTGCTTGGCATACATTATTATGTGTGAGTAGTAAGTACATTGTTGAGGTCGGGGAATAAAAGGCACATTCTATGCCTAGCATTGACTGACGATTTCTACTGACTTTGTTTGTATAGGATTGTCCCGTCGCGTCTGTCTGTCCGTGACTCACACAAAAACTACTAAACGGATTTTGTTGCGGTTTTCACGATTATATAGGTTGATTCACCGGGCAGGTTTCCGTGTGTTAAACATGTATCTATAATGTTTAGGAGCTGAGCATTAAGTACAAGTGAATCGGGGGAAAATTTAGCCCCAGTGAGTTTTCATGGCGTCATCATCATCATCATCATCATCATCATCATCATCATCAACCTTTTAAAATCCACTGCTGGATCATGGTCTCCCTCTAGTGCACCATTTTTAGTGGTGCTCATTGAGAGGAATTGCCATAGTCACCACGCTTGGCAGGCGGGTTGGTGACCGGACGCCGGCTTTACGTGCCCTCCGGAGCACGAGGTGTCGATTTAAGCACATATTCTTAAAGAAAATTGGTGCTTAGCATTTTGGCAAGGGGTAGGATTCGAACCCGGGATCTCCGGTTTCAAGTCCACCGTCCTACCAATTAGGCTATCGACTACCCTCTACACATGGCGTATGTGTGTACAATAAAATTATATACATATAAGTATATAGTATGTAGTTATAAGCGTATTTATGTTGGTATTCAAATTGTTGTAAACCCATATTGTACCCGGGCGAAGCCGGGGGCGGTGTCGCTAGTACTTAAATGAAGTTGAAGTGTCTGTCTGTTCCAATGTTTGTCTAGAATAGGCTCTGAAACGGTTCAATGGATTTTGATGAAACTTTCAGACATTATAGAGGGTGTTTAGACTTAGAATTTGCTTTTTGTTTTATTTATATATCTTAAAGGGTTCCGTACATAAATAAAAAAATGTAGTAAGTAATTAAAAACAACCCCTTAACTGATAAACGGTAGAAAAATCTAAAAATCCTCAGAGAAATCAATTTTCAGGCGTTTTCAGATAGACTACAAACAGTGTAACTTTTATCAGTTTACGCTACTAATAATGGATTTATATATATTATATATACCTATATATGTATATCTATCTATCTATCTATCATTACGCCTTTTATACCAAAAGGGGTAGGCAGAGACAATCGAATGCTATTTGTTACGATCCTGACATACCTCTTTCGCTTCTTTTATATTCATCATACCTTTAATACATGCTCGGTGATTGTGTATACTTTTAATGTTTCCATCGATCAATAAAAGTACACCATTTTCTTACACTTCAGCCATATAAACCTTTATAGTCAATCTTATCCTTCATTCTTTTAACGTATGTACCAGCGCAAACTACTTTTCTTCATTTTAGTCGCAACATCATCTTTCACTCCGCATTCACATAATTTGTTTCAAAGGTATATTTATATAAGTTACATTACATATATTTGCAATTTAATAATTATACATACTATTTGGCAATCGAAAATTGATCCATTTTGTTATCTCATATAATGACACGACAAAATGTATTGCAAAGTATGTCTCAATAATTAACAATACATTGTGAACAGGAGCGTAGCTTATCTACTCTATAAATAGTATTAAAATTGACGCGTTGTTTGTCAGTCTATATTCTTCTATACCTATACATCTATAAGTCGTGGGCCGATAGAAGAATCGGCCATTTTATTATATGTACAACTAAAATCTGCCATTTCATGAAATGGCTGAATTCTATACCATCAGTCCACGAACATAACAAGTAACGTGAACTGTTAAATTAGATTAAATAGATCTTCTTTAAAAATTTAAGTGAAAACGTTTTATAAATAAGTAGTCATTTAAAATCCTTAAAAATTAACAATTTTACATAATAATTAACATTTTTAACCTATTTTAGGTACATTCGTGGAACGAATAATAATATTTTTTAAACTCTTATTTATAAATTTTACAATAAAAATACATGCTTACCAAATAAGACAAGTAACAAAAAACACTTTAGCTGAAAACTGTTAAAAATGACTTGATTTCTTGCCAACTAAACGTGCAAAACCATGAACAACCGCTAGTATATTTAAACAAAATTAGATCTATTTCACAGGTTGTTATTATTGTTCAAAAGCATTCTGATAATAGAAAGATATGACAGAGTGGTTTCATTGCTTGATAATCTGAACATATCGAGATTGTATGAAGCCCCAGGCAATATTTTGGCCTACAATTCAACACGTATTCATTTTTGAAACACGGTAAGTGTAAGCACTTGTATTCGGAAATGTTATTGTGTTTGCAATTTTGTCTCGTCTGAGTTTTAGGGTTCCTCTTATCTTGAGAGTTTGGTATCTGACATATAATGGACGTGTCACTTTTTTATCAGACTAAGAAGTATATTTCACTTTATACCCTAAAATGTGGGAAACCATTGCCCTTTATTTCCGAAGATAGCAATCCAAACAATCTGACAGATACTTATTATTCAATTTAATTGCGAATAAATTAAAAAAAAAAATCTTCACAGCTCCCGGTAACCGTTGCCGGCCCCATGGTACCCAGTCTTTGAGTATTTACCAAAGGAGACGTGAAGGGTATAAATCATCGAACAAATTTTTCTGCCACTTGGGGGGGGGGGGGGGGGGAATGATTGGAAACACTAAGTTTGACGCCCTAGATCGCCTTTCCTGTTTAAAACATCACAATTAACTATTTTCTTAGAGCTCTGTCTCGCGACACAAAACGATACCAACGAAATCTAAGGTAACTTATTACTGCGCACCTGCGGGGTTAGCATATATTTTGACAGCGACACTTTCGTTTCTGTCGAATGGCCTTGAACAGGCCAAAACGTTCATATCCAACAAGGACCGGCCAGAGATAGCCCGGGGCCGAGAGGTCCGGCCCAACAATGTGCGGGAAAATTCTGTGTACTTGTCTTTGTCCGGCCAAGCAAATTGCTCGGCATTCTTGTGCAGGACATGCCCGGTCCGAGAATATCCGGCCCAACAATGTGCGGGCAAATTCTGTGTACTTGTCTTTGCCCGGCATAGCAAATTTGCACGCACATTGTTGGGCCGGACCTCTCGGCCCCGGGCTATCTCTGGCCGGTCCTTGTTGGACATGACGTTTTGGCCTGTTCAAGGCCATTCGACCGAAACGAAAGTGTCGCTGTCAAAATATATGCTAACCCAGCTGGTCAGTATAACTGGTCAAAGGGGGAAAAATTGGCGAAAGGGGAAGCACGTCTATGGCCCCTCCATAGGCTTAGTACTCTATGTACCCAGCGGAAGACAAATGCTATTTTTCTTGGTGCCTCTGAATAATATCGACAAATATTTCATTGCTACAATCATGTAATTTAAGTCTATAAAATGTACACAATTTATTTAAAATTACAACAACATAATAGGGGTGTAGACAGTAAAAGAAAATAAATACACAATAATATTTTTTATATAATTTATAACGTATAATCACTGAAAATAATGTTTGTTTATTTGTTTAATTAATGTACTTTTTTATATCAAAAAGAAAAAATCATAAATTGATACTTCCGGTGACGTGACCGCAAACGAAAAGTGACGTCACTATTTCCTAAATGTCAAATAAATAACCACAGACTAGTAACTATATTATAATAACTGCCTGTCAATCTGTCAGTGACTAAGTTATTTCCCTTGTTATTTTATCTAATATGCTCAGCTAATATGGGACCAATATTTTGTTGGTTTAGTAGATCGTGACGTCATCAACGTTTTCGCGGGAATTTGAAAAATAAAATTAAAAACATGATTTTTAAATGAAAATACAAATAAAAACATTTCTAGATATTTTATTACGTATAGTAAGTAAACCTTATAGCTAATTTAAAAGTATTAAAAAAATTTGTCTACACCCCTATTAACTTCCTTCCCCGCAGATAATTTATGTCAATTCACAATAAAAATTACAAAATGTTTGTAATCTGTCTAAAGTGGAGCGTAAACGCGTTATCTCAGGAAACCGTGAAGATGATCAGGTCACGCATATACCAGTATAGGTCTTGTTGCAAACTTTATTTTGAAATACTCTTGCGTACACCATTGAAAAATCGTTCCGCGTTTACATACTAAGTCCATTGATAGTATTGTGATATCTGTTACAATTTACATAATGTAATTATACCTTTTTTATTAAATAAATAAAATAAACTACAAATTTGTGCCGATTGGTGTAGAAATCTAAATCCGTGGGGTCCAATGCTAAAAAGTTTATTAAAGATATAATAATATATCCCCTTGACTGATCATCTCTTCTGGTGACAAGAGGGCTGGCTCTCGCTCAACAAATTTGCATCGCGATTCACCGGAGAAATGCAGCCAGTATTCTTGCCACTATTCCACTCGGACCTGGTTTATTAAGTTGTTTTTAATGTTTAGATTCATTTTAAAGTTTTATATTATGTGTATATAATAAATTATATATTTAAATAATACATACGAGTAGATAGCAAACAACACATAACATCCGGCTTACAAGGTTTCGTAGGAAATAAAAGTTACTTGATCATATATAAGCATTCAATACATAGGTAGAGGTACATTATATGTGGAATATTTCACAATATTAATTTATTATGTATGCCTAGTACTTTCCAATTCGTGTCATTCACTTGTGAAGGACATCGTGGACTAAAATTAACTCTTTAAAGTCACAGCTGAAATTATTGCAGCAATTTTACCGAAAGCTTTGAAATATTTAACATAGCCTTAATTACCATGATGTTTAATTTTTATGTATGCGAAAAAATAATAGCGAAAAGTAAGGTCCTTGGCAGTCTGCCATCTTACTTATGTCAAAAATATGGCAAATCTCAATTAATACTAGAAAAAATGAGTAGGTATACTATTTATAAAACATTTTCAACTTAAATTGCTGACAGTTATTGTTTAAGCCATATTTTTATTACTTACTTATCTAGGGTTTTAAATAGGCGTAGTTTTTTAAACAAACATTGAGATTGCGTTTTAAAAACTAATTTAGAAGCCTTAAATTATTAATTTAAGAAAATAGGGCTTAATCCAATTTAAAATAATAACTATCAACAATTTGAGTTGAAAATGTTGTATAAATAAACTTATTTGCCATATTTTTGACAGATATAAGATGGCCAACAGCCACGGATCCATAATTTTTTCACTCAAAAATTGCAACCAGTGCTTGTTTGCAATACATATTCTGACAGCATATAATTTCCCATAATAAAGCCGTTTAACCATCACCATAGATCAAAAGATCGCATGTTTAACGTGCTCTGTGTATCGTGTATGAAATTGAAAGTGGTAAATTCGGCCTACTTCATGCAATTTGGGCTGTGTTGCGCAATATCCAAGCTGCACTGACCGATGCATTTTGACCCACTAGTATGGATTACTTTACGCAAATCGGTTCAATATCAGAATATTTAAGGTTTAATTATCCATTTACTTTTGTTAAATATCAGAGATATAACGAGGCAGAGACAAGATATATATTTTGAAGCAGTCTACTCAGTTATAAAAAATATGTAAGGTATGCTTAAGTGCTTTCTGCTATTATTATGTCAGTTATGAGTTATAAATACGGTTCTTTTTGAACAAAAAAATGTTTAAAATAACCACTTCTGATGAAGAAAAAAAACCGCATTCAAAACCAAAATGTGCTTTACGAAAGCAAATGCACAAGTCACTATAAAAAAAGCCATTGCTTCAAGTGCCTATAAAATTTGAAGAGTTTTCGATTTCTTCAGGATCCCATGATCAGATACTAACCTGATGACCATGGGACCTCCTGGAAAGTATACCCTTTCAAACAAAAACATTTTTTTCCAAATCGGTTCAAAGTTCTTTGGAACAAAAATACATAAAAAAAAGATTCCGACGAATTGAGAACCTCCTCCTTCTTTTGCTCGATTTAATGAATTATTTTTTAACTGTTCTGTTTGAAAATGCCAATTGGATATGAGCGACGAAATGTTCAATTATCTATATCTTTATATAGTGTCTATTCTATTCAATTTTTTTCGTGATGGCTCCATGATTCCGCCAATGTCAAGTTTTATATCCATTATAGTATCAATATGACGATTAATCGGTAGCTAAGTTGATCCCACCGACTGTGATAATTAATAATCACAGCGCGGGCGGGATTAAACCGGATTCCCCATCATTTCACGACGGAACGCGTGCGTCGGTCGCCATGACATGACATAGAATCTATCTAGTGTCTACTCACTAAAATCTAAAAAATACAAAGAATCGGACAATATTTCTTGGACTTTAAAATAACATAATAAAATGAAATAAAAATAAAAAAGCCTTTATTCTACAGATGTTCTAATAGGCCTCCCCCAACCTTCTCCATTCTTCTCTATCCCTGCTTTGGTCATACAATCTGTTCCAACTCTTTTCATAGAGATATCTCTCCATATTTTCTGTGCCCTCCTGGTTTCCTTTTTCCGTGGCGTAGGATCCACTCGTCCTTCTTTGTCCATGTAGAGTTTTCAAGTCTGGAAACATGTCCCAGTTCCATTTTAATCGTCTTGTTCTTTAAAATAACAAACATTTTCGTAGGATCCAAGAATTTTTATAAATTTTCCCCCTCTATGCTCATTTTCTGAAGAAAATTACCTCCATTTGGTTGAGTCATATTATTAAAAAGCTGACATATGTAAGTAGATTATTTGACCTTTAAAGTTTCATTCGTAAATATTCAGTTTTATCTGAACACTTTGCAGGTCCGGGTTCAAGAATATCCACCCACGCAGTTACTATACGGATTCCTAACTAATATTATAAATCCGAAAGGGTGTTTCTTTGTTTGTTTGTCTTTCTTTCACGTTTCAGAGCAACCGATCGACAGGATAGGAGGAAGGCCGGATAGTGACAGGCTATTTTATATCCCCAAAATCCTTTGGAATAAATTCTCATGTCACATTTAAAAAAAATCTAAATATGTACTTGGCAATCGTATTAGTATTCTATTTTAATTCAGGATAAATTCGTGAAAATTCTCCAGTACGAATAAATGCTTTTCATTTATCCTGTAACATACCCAAAAAGTCCGCATTTTTTTTCATTCATTCTCACGAATGGGTCCAATAATAGGTATTCTGGACAGTGAATTTTTGACCGCATCAAGAACGATGACATCAGTGAAGAATGCTGTTGTGACTAAAATGAAGAAAAGTAGTTTACGCTGGCTTGGACCGTTGAAAGAATGAAGGATGAAAGATTGTCAAAAAGGTTTATAAGAAGTGAAAGGGAATGCTGGCAGAGGACGACCTAGGTGTACTATTATTGAAGATTTAAAAAAATATTGATTGAAGAAAACACAATCGCCGAAAGTTATGATGAATAAAAAAGAAGCGAAAGCGAAGCTTACCCCCTTTGGATAAAAGGCGTGATGATAGATAGATAGATGAAAATGTCATACACTATTTCGGTTTCATGTGTTTATATTTTTTATTTGTGATTTTTTTTACACAATAATACAATATAAAAACCTAAAATTAATCTAAACATTAAACATAACTAAATAAACCAGTTCCGCGTGGAATAGGGGCAAGAATACAGACTGCATTTACCCGCTAAATCTCGATGCTGATTCGTTGAGCGAGGAAGGAGCCAGCCCTCAACCAGAAAAGATGATTAGTCGAGGGGATATATCTTTATTATTATTAAACATAAAAATTTTATTTGTCGCGACAAAAAATAGCAGACATGCCCTTCGGTGACATTTTAAACATGAAATCAAAGTGCTCTATTTCCGTGCACCATTTTCAATACGATCCCTGACATTTTCAATACGGAACTATATAGCTGTTTCTTGCTGCTCGAAGGCTTTTATATAAAACTTTAAAAGTCAAGAGGGTAGTTACTTTTAATTAATTATTTATATGTAATTATAAGTTGTATACTTATTAAATATATTCATCAAGTAATTAAAACATATTTTACTTAAAAAAAAAACATAATATGCCTAAATTTGCAGATGATGATATTAAAAGTATAAAAAGTTATATTATATTGATTTGATGTGAATTTTCTTGAAAGTCTAAATATTGTCAATTTTCTACCCTTGTGATAGTCTAGCGTCTTGTAGCGTTTGAAACGACTGTAATGAAACCATGAATATCTTTGAAATATATCGCCATTTTTTTTTTAAATAAGTACTTATTTCTATGATTGTAAGATATTTTCGTAGACTTAAGCGATCTGCCATCCTTAAACTGACCAACGCATCGCTTAACCACTGTTAACGATATCACAAGCATGGCGACCACAAAACCAGGCTACATGAGCTACAAAACAATTTTCGAGGTTCCACCACCTAAATGCGTTGTGCAAGTGGTAGATCGGAGTGGTACGCTGCAAGTTCGCCACTCCCGCGCCAACTGTCGCGAGATACTGACGCGCGTTAGTACGTAGTTGTCTATGAGACATGTCCACTCGGTGGTGTTAGTGAAGTGTTGTGTACTGAGTTACTGACCCGGTGTAACCGCAACATGATGTATAGCAGCGCTTCGGTATTGGCTGTCGCCTTTGCGGCAATTTTAACAGGTAAGGGTTGAATTTAGGGTCGACAATTTTTTAAAAGAAAATTGGGGTGAATTAGGTAATTTAACTTGTAATGCTAAATTTAATAGATGAAAAACACATCTTGCGGTGTGGCCAGAGACACCGTAACAGTGTCCACTTTTTGCCAGGCGTCCATATTAAATAGAACAGGTGGCAAGGCTGTTGCTGCACTTAATTAAACTAGATGTGTCACTTCTATATCAGACGTTAATACTGATATTGTTAGAAGAATTTAAGCGAGGGCGCCAGCTTTACGTGCAATCCGCACGCAATTGGAAAAAAGTCATAATTAAGCTAATTTGCAAACGAAATTAAATTAAATATTTTTAAAATAAATTATGTTGCTAAGTTATTCGTGAAATTCGCGAAACTTTCTTACATCTGGATTGTATAACATGATTGACAAGAAATTAATAAATTAAATTCAATTTGTGCATTTCTAAGATGGATGTTAAAAGAAAATTAATCAACAAATATTTCTGTAATTAAGGAAGTATATAATATAATATTCTCTCACATCTACCTAGAAGTGAAACTTGAAGTCATCATAATCGGCAGTTTATGTGTGTATTAATAAAATAAGTAAGTTGCCAAGATCACTTTCATTTTTAATGAACTCGTCTTGTAAATACGAGAATCGTCTCACTATGAGCGCGGAGACAGTATGTTACCACAATGCAGCCGCACATGGGAAAAATAAGAAAAAAACTTGCATTTCAATGGCTCGAGGCCATTTTCACGAAGAACGGTGTTGCAACCGCTAATTAGGCAATGCTATTGGTGAAATTAGAAATATTACTAATTCGTGTATGAACAATAATAAATTGCAGACCTGTTAATTGCGTAAATCACTTTAAATGTTGATGTTTCTAATTTCGAGACTATGAAAAGGTTAATTTGTCATTTTGGTTACACCCAATTCTTTTATGGAATGATTTATTGAATGAGAACTTTTAAAGCTTTGTTATATAAAAATCTAAAAGTGGAGATAATTATTACTGATTTAAATTCAACTACTATGCTTGGGAGTCAGCCCTCGTCTTATTAAAACATTTATTCCTAAAAAAAAATCATTCATGTTCTATTAAATTGGGTAGTTATCACCAGCATCAGAGACTGATTTAATATGTCTACAACCATTACATTGTTAATTATGTAATTAAAATTTAAGTGATCCTACACTTAAGCTGTTTAAAACAGTTTTCTAGGACTAATTATTAATTTATATAAACATAATAATAAAATATGCGTCTGACTTTGCTTTCGATTCCTGGTTTACTTACTGCAAATAATTTAGTTGATATAAATAATAAATATCTTCCTTTTGGTGTTTTGAGCAGTATTGAAAATTTCTCCACTAATTAAAAGTTCACATATATTTCTACCAAAAATTCTTTAGTCAGGCAACACAGATATTACTAGTCATGTCGAGTAAATACGAAGCTAAGTGTTATTATATCACAAATTACGCAAATGGCGTTTGACGCGGTTTTGTCTGAAAGCAGACTGCCTCGGTCAATGAGACCACTTTCTTCAATGACACCAACTTGTGTTGCCAATGCAACTTTCCCGTAAGTGCTGTTACATTGCAGTTATGTTTAATACGTCGTAAACTTGTAATATTGTTATTACGATTTTATTTCTGTTTTAGAGAATCAAAGTGATAAGGTTGATGCTCTGGCAGGAAATAATTAGGTATGTTTTAATTATTGTGCTAAACACTTTAAACGTCTTAGTCCCTTAAGTAGCTAAAAACAGAATTCAAGCCATCAACCACACTATTATCAAGCTTCCCAAAACACTTGCTGCTTACCTCCATGAATAGTTGAATTCATGTTTTGATCAAAAGCCAGCCGGAAGCACAGCTCAATGTGACAAAGTCAGACGACACCTCAGTGGGCCTAATTGGAATAGAGGATATCACTGAACTCCCTATATCCAGTTAGATTAGAAGTAATAATATCAATCAGAATAAATTACAAATCAATTTTAAAAACTACAGGTTAAAAAGATGAGGTAAGTAATGTTGATGAGTAAGCAAGTAGTTAGAAACAAAACTTAGAACAACACAAAATATCTGCAGGAGATGCGTGTGCAGATGTAAAGTCGGTCAAGGCTTGGCTTAGCCTTAGCAATTTCACAAACTAAATTACGGATTCTAGTCGCGAGTGTATCTTTCACACTTTAACGTAGACATTGTTAAACAAAAGAATAATCTAGGATTAAAACAAAAAACTTAGGTGACCTGATTTGTAGCTACTTAACTATTGCACTTGTGACGAAAATGTCAACATTGGGTAGTTAAGGTACATTTTGATTAACAAATAAACACACAACTAATAACGACGTATTATAACTTTAAGAAGTAAGCAAATATTCTACTCATTCTGCCGGTGATTAAGGAGTGAAAAGCTCTATTGAGGCATTCTGAGATCAAATACTTAAGAAAACTCAATAATTTTGTGAGGGTTATTAAATTAAATATATCTAAATACACAACAAAGAAATTACAATAATAAAGACAGCCTATGATTTAAAGAGGATGGAGCATCACATACCTTATCGAGGTCGATCCCTTGCCTTTCATACATGTATTATCTAAGTTTATTTTTATTTATACGTCCTTAACCTTTTTTAAGGACATTATTTATTTAATTTAACTTGCATCTTTAGGTGTAAGTACTTATATTTGTTTGGTCAGCCTTCCATCAATTTCATCATATGTTATCCAAACTATATTTTAAAAGTTATGATGCTATTGAAAAAAATAACAATAAACAATTTTTGTTTTGAGTACGCAGAAATAGATGATCGGTCAAGGTTTATACTACAATTTTAGGCTACCGGCATTATGATATTAATAAATTATTCACGCTAAGGAAAAAATTGTTCACAAACTTTTATGATAGGTTGTTTATTTATTCGTTTCGTTACATAATAGGTCAAAGTTTGCTCAATTTGATAGTTTTGCATATGAATTAGCTAATTTACAGCTCGGTCAATCGAGTTGAATTCTGTGATGATTACTTGGTAAAATACGTATGTCATTTGATACTTACCTTTGATGTTTTTTCCTGTATGTGCAAGGTTTACGAAAAATTAATTTCTTTACATAGTTTAATTTTTGTATTCAAAATAAAATTAGTTTTAGGTAAAAGTTGAGTTAAAAACTTGAATAATTCTGGAAAAATATGCTATTTAACTGTGGCGTCGTTGCTATAACGAATTAATACTAGCTCGAGGTAATTAATGTACAAGTATGTAAAAATATATATGCACAAACATGAAGACCATATGCACAACTTTACAAAACCTGTATTAGAAGCTATGTCAGAGGTTCACAACAATCACAATCCGCCTTTGACTTCAATATTATATCATCGCAAGTAAAGTAACTAATGAAAAGTTTATGTCTTCTAAGTTTGACCATGTTATGACCTTCTGTCCATTATGTAGGACATCTTCTATTTTGATGGACAGGGTATACGTAACATTTCAATGTAAATATACTTCGTAGCAAGAATAACTTCAATGATTAGAATTTGATTTAATTTTTAAGTTATATCAATTATTTTCCATTATGCGCTTATGTTTGACATTGATTTAGTTCTACGTTTTCGTGTATTATGGTATTATGATCACGCCTCATTTCCCTTGGGGTAAGGAGAGACCAAAAAATATCCACTCGCCATACATCTGCATGCTCTTCGATTACGGGTGCTTTTTATTTTTTTAATTTCACTAATTTGATCAGTGAATTTCTTTCTGGGGCGCCATCGATCAAATATTCCAGTTACATCTGTTTTACATACACATTTCGTAAGTCTTTTATCATCCATTCCATCCATTAGATGATCTAAGCATCGCTTTCGGTATCTTAGTTACTTCTAGTCCACAATATTTGTCACATTATTTATCATTCTATCTTTCAAACTAACCTCACACATTCTTCTTAACGATCTCATCTCCATTGCATTAATCTAGACACGCGGCAGCGTGTCAAGCCAAGTTTCAAGCCAACAGAACTGGCGAGCTAGAAATTTGAATAGTCAAATTATTTACACAAAGCAAATAACTTATGATCTATTGAACCTCAACATTTGCCTTGGCTAGTTTTCACATACTAGTCAACTTATATTTAGCTAATCAACTTATCATCTTTATGATAAATGCAAGTTATTGTTTCAATATTGTAAGGTTCTATTCTTCTAAATATTTGATTTGCTGGTAAAAACTAGCCAAGTCAAATGTTGAGGTTCAATAGATCATAAGTTATTTGCATTGTGTAAATAATTAGGTATTCAAATTTAAAAAGTCATATTTTAAATAGCAAAAATTGTTGTAGCAAAAAAAAAGAAGAAATTGTGTTTTTTTACTAAAGAATGTTATACCTACGTTCTTATAAATAAATTTCAGGATTGTCTACAGAACTTGACACCCATTTAGATCTCAAATCTTTTGTCGGTGGAGCCGACAACCACACAATAATTATCATAAATTGAACTTGGCTCCCATTTTCACATTTATGTTTTTGGTGGGATTTTACTTCCATGGTTGCCCTTCCATACCCATGCTTCACTTCCATATATCAATGTACCAGCCTCCATGGCCAGTTTTTGAAATTTTCTAATGGAAGGCTTTATATTAAATATTATATTAAAATATTAATGCGTTGATAAATGCAATCACTACGGCAGTGATTGCATTTATCAACGCATTAATATTTTTCTTTTCAGTTTTTTGTCTACCTATAGGTGGTTCTGCAGCAATCTCTCTATAAAGGATTAAGTTATTTTTCAACACTTAGATTATTTTTAAAAACAAGACAACATTATTGCAATCGACCGAATTACAATGTGCAACTGCAAATTCTATATTAATTGATTAATTGTGAAATAGACAACTAGTTTGGGCTCGGTTAATGATTTTATTATATCTATATTACACAATGCCCGTTACGTTTGTCTACGTAAATCGAGTCACGGAATGGATATTTTTTCATTGTTTTCGCGTTGTACGGACTTTCACGGTCATGAATGGCGACTCATGTTTTGTACTTTCTTTTGGTAAAGCATTGTTTCGTTGTCACAGACACCACTCATTAGGTGACGGGAAGTGATGTAATGTAGGTTTTTTTAATTATGACACCGGTTTAATGAATTAGGGGAACAGGTGTTGTTAATTCGCTTTCTTTAGCGATTTGCTATGTCATTGTTCGGTTATTCAATTTGGTGTTTGTTAAGAGTCGTAAATGCGGGTGCAAACGAGTTTGATCTTAGTTGCTAAGGAAATATGGTCGATTTTAGTTCCTTCAACATACTCTTAAGTTATGTTAGTGCGGTGAACTCTACCTAAGCAAGTCAAACCTAATCTTTATATATATAATTCTTCTGTGCGTGTGTATGTCACTGAACTCCTCCTAAATGGCTGGACTGATTTTGATGAAATTTTTTGTGTGTTTCACATTTAATATTGGACCCGGTAGGTGGTGTTGCAATCGGGTTCTAGGATATTTTTTTCATATGTAGGTGTGGTAGGGTTCCTAGCCTTATAAGTTACTCATGTCCGTTCATCCGTCTGTTCGTTTGTCACAAGCTTTTATCTCTTCGATCGATACTTATGATAATTTGTACAGAGTTGTGCTGTCAAATTGTAAAAAAAACTTTTTAGGGGTGGTTCTCTATACATAGAACTGGAGAATAATTTTGTTTCCGTGTACCCCATCATGCGGCATATTGTTGAAAAGCTCTGCGCTGTATATTTTTGACGAAAATCATTTTGAGCAAAATCCAGTAATAGGTTTTTGGGATACCTACCCCCTTTTAGTTCACATTTTCACAAGCTGATATCTCGGCCATCCTTTCATGGATTCTAAAAATAATAATTCACAGAAAGATGTCTTGTGTGTAGCTCCACAGAATTTTGTAGTCAAATTCTGGAGAATAAAAAAAAGTATAACGTACATAATATTCATGATTCCAGACGGTTATAGAAGCCTCGATTCAATGGGACGGACCCTCAGCGAACAAGTCATACTCGGAACTTATTTTTCTTGGGAACATTTAAATCATAATAAAATTGAAAATATTAATTTCAACTGAGCCGTATTATTCCCTCAAAATATTGATATTTGATCTATATGTTAAAATCGAGTATACATTAGCTACGTCATAATTTGTTCCGGTCTAGAAGATTCATTGGGAAATGTGCTTATTTTGTACGATGTGACGTTGCGTGTCGCGTGAAACGGTATGCGGTGCGGTTGGCAGACCGGTGGAAAAAGTGTGAGCGAGTTTGGAATTGTAGTAGTTGATTTTCCTTCACTGTCCATTACAATTCCGTTTGAAGTGCGAATAGATCTTAGGGTCAAAAACCCTAGGTGCAGTAGGTGCCTGACTTACATTCTATTCTAAGTATATGTAGGTAACTACCTGATCCCTAAAGCACTTATATTTTTAGACAGAAGGTAGGTATTATGACGTAGCCTATAATTATGAGGTATAAAAGTTGAATTGGAAAATATTGTAATGTTCGGATTTATTTGAAATTCGACCCCAAGGGTAAAAATGCAATTAAATTTTAAAACTTTCGCATAACAACAAAAGGAATAAACGGATTTTGATGGTTTCATATACTGACAAATAGTCAATGCTTATACTGCTAGTACCTGCCTTTTGCCTTCTCAAGGGTTATAGGGGCTTCAGGTCCACATTTAATAACAAAAAACTTATATATTTCAAAAGTGAGTTTTCGTGAATATGCAAAAATGTAAAGAAATCAACTAGTAGCTTCGTCATCTCTACACCGTACTATTATAGTATGTATCGGAGAAATGGTAACTTTCTTATTGCATAATGCCGCATAAGTAATTACCTATAGAAGATCTGGTTTCGTATCTAATTATGTGTGTTAGCGTCTTTGGTGATCGGTTTAAATAGTTTTGTTGTTAATAAAGGCGTTTAAGTGTTGATCTATGGGTTTTAACAAGATTTGCGACTAAACCAAACTCAAGATTCTTGGCGGGAGAAATTCAACTTCTTTCGCTATTTGCAATTCCATTCTTATCTTAGCTTACCGTGCGTTTTGCTTGTTGAACGGGGTGAAGTGAGCCAGCGGGCTAAATGAGCTGAGTAGCACCCGAAAATATTGTAAGCGGTCAACTGAGCCCGCAAACTGTGTGACTAGATATGAACTGAGATGACCAAGTAAACCCGCTGGCTAAATGGGCTGTGGGCTAAGTTGCCCACTACAGTATTAATTTAAAAATTAAAAAGCCGATGAAAACAATTATTTTCCACATGGACTCTCAAATTGTAGAAAACAATTAAACAATATTATTTAATATTATATTAAAAATTGTGTACCAAATAAAATAAAAAGATAATTAGGTATGTTTAGACGGTTTATCTTTTAATAACATACATTAAATTTTAAGAGAAACTATCGTACATTCTATTATCGGTAATAAAGCAGACATTTTCGATTTTATGCACTTGTAAGTAGTGTTTAATGAATAAAAAAAAACCATTAAAAACTCGATTGATAATACGTAGCGAGAGTTACCACATGCGGCAGCCAATTATTGTGCTTGTGTGCGTTTGAGCATCGTCCGCAAATTATTTTCACTCGGCGCATTCTGGTGGAAACATGGTCGATATTAATGAAGAAATATGCACTACCGATTATAATTTGTGGTAAATCGAATAATTATTCAGAAATGTGAAAAATGTGTTATTTCCTCAAATAGTAGTTTTATTAGTCAATTGATTTTTGTGTTCGTTTACAGTTGAAAGTAATCTATTATTTACTCTAAAACTTTATAAGCCATAAAAAGAATGTAGACCAAGAAATACTGCATTTATAGACATTTGAAAACGGTTGAAATGAAAAAATCGATTTAAAAAAATGTATACGCCCGGCAGATGTGAAACATCGAAATTGATGCAATAAATAAATATGGAGTAAAATAAATAAAAATATTAGAAAGAAAGTTCCTGTGTATATGCGGCGAACGCGTCAAATATCAGTACACACATTCACACGGAGAAGCAACGAAGTATGTAGTAGTATACGCGCCACGCACACAAAATAATCTAACATTCCTTTGATTTTTGGAGCAATTTATTTGAAGTCTTTTTTGTAGTGTGATTTCTCTGTAATTAAATATGTAGTTTTATGTTAGATTACGTAATGTTTATTATAATATTTACTTACAATCGACATAATATTCGGCATTTGATATTTCGTTAATCATGATGAATTTATTTGATATTCTGATATCTTGAATGTAAATCACATTCAAGGATATTTTGTCGTAATATGTAAACCCGTCATTTATATCCCCACTCTTTACTCCTACCACTGTAGCAACGAAGATATTTAGATATTTTGATGTGAAAATTATGCGACATACAGTTATATTTTTTAGCTTGGATCCGGTTTTTAAAGGACAACGTTCTTACAAAATGTTTGATTCTAATGTTAGAAATTTTATTGGTATTTTTCTTGGTTATAATATATATTAATAAACTGATTTAAGCTCACTTTTTGACAAATATGGATTCGTCATAATCTATCTATTCTATCGAATGCCATTTATTACGATCCTGACAATTTGAATTCGTCATACCTTTCATACATGCTCGGCGATTGTGTGTACTTTTAATATTTCCATCGATCAATACACTTTTTATATGTTCAATAAAGGTACACTTAGGTCGTCCTCTGATAGAATTTCTTTTCACTTCAGCAATATAAATCTTTTTAGGCAATCTTTCATCCTTCATTCTTTCAACGTGTCCAAACCAGCGTAAACTATTTTCTTCATTTTAGTTTTGTCATAATTATTCTTTTTATTTACCCATTCTCTATATTTTTGACAGCAAATATTATTCCAGACAAAGATTTAGACGGACAAAAAATATATAGAAACAGCTATATTTTTATATTATTTTTAGTTTTGGCAATTGAGAGCTATGCCGAAAAAACTGTAAGACTTCGACCGTCACGACACTTGCTATAGTAGGTTACATTTAGATCAAATTGAAACAGTAACATTATGGTGTCCTGCTTTAGTTACCACAAACCAATGTAGTAGATACTGATTAATTTTGTAATTTGTTTATATTTTTATAATAATTAATGATAAATGTTTATTTACATATAACTTAAAAAATCCTTCGATTACGTTTTTTTTTAATTTTATGTCAAAATTTAAAAGTCGATTATGCTATGATATACCTACTGTAAATATTATTATCTCACCTTCCGTTTGTATATTTCAAAATATTTAAATAAAAATTTATCGTAGATTTTTTTTAAGTATTATGCCTATAGACTATTGCTAAACCTAGCGCCAACTAGAACTTAGTATTCTTAAGTAAATTACCAAGTATTGCATAAAAACTGGGCTGCGAATCGAAAGTGAGTCTTCAATTAGTTGGGAAGTATGAGTAACTTATGTACCATTTGTTTACATTCATTACTTCTTGCTCCCACGGCGATAATTTTGTAGGATAACCTGATGAAATACGTAACTAAAATTATACTCTAACCTTATGAGAATTAAGTCGAAGTTCTAATGAAAATAATACGATGCTAGCTTGCTAAGATTTCCCACAAGAAACGTTGGTAACCATTGCATATGGGCAGCGGATCATGTGGCTGTAATGAAATATTTCTTATGTAATGGAAAATTAAAAAGAAATTGTTAAGTCTTGGAGGTTCTAGCTACCGTCAATTACCAAGGAAATGTTTCTTTTTGTTCCATAATAAATAGGTATAACTTCCTAGGAGGCCTTAGCATATGTGTCCTTCGTTCATAGTTGGTGGCCAGAGTTACATTAAGACCGAAGCCGGGCTGTATGGTACGTATGTATGTTTTCATGTGTATTTTTCATGTTTCAGGTAATCATTGTGAATTTTATAAATAGTGCCTTCTCGAAAGATATTAAGGTAAAACTGAGTTTTCTAATTTAGTACTAGCACATATTAACTTGCCTAATAATCCCATGTAACATTTTAAACTTCTTCCTCGCGCTAGTTCTTCTTCTTTCTTCATGGGTTGCCTTACAGCTCCCGAAACCGTGTAACGGTTCCAGGCTACCCAGCGGAAGACCAAGTCTCCCATGTTTAGCCGGGATACCTAACGAGTTCTGTTGAGGTATATTTAGATGGAAAAATCCTCTGTGGTTTGCCGGATTATGTACATAAGTTTTTAATAAAAAAAACCATTTTCCTCGCGCTAGTCTAATTCAAAATACATTCTTAATCTATCTATCTATCTAGCTATCATCACGCCTTCTATCCCAAGAGGGGTAGGCAGAGACAATCGAATGTCATTTGACACGATTCTGACGTATTTCTTATTTTATCATACCTTTCATACATGTTCGGCGATTGTGTGTAGGTACTTTTAATATTGTCTTCGATCAATATTTTTTATATGTTCAATAAAAATACACTTAGATCATCCTCTGCCATCATTTCCTTTTACTTCTGCCATATAAAACTTTTTAGTAAATCTTTCATACTTCATTCTTTCAACGTGTCCAAACCAGCGTAATATACTTTTCTTTATCTATCCATCTATCTATCTATCATCACGCCTTTCATCCCAAGAGGGGTAGGCAGAGACAATCGAATGCCATTTGTTACGATCCTGACATATCTCTTTCGCTTCTTTTATATTCATCATACCTTTCATACATGCTCGTCGATTGTGTGTACTTTTAATATACTTTTCTTTATTTTAGTCACAACATCATCTTTCACTCCGCATTATGCTCAAAGGACATCGTTCCTTTCATAAACAACAAGATACATTTTTGCCACTTTGTTGCAACATTGGTTCAACATTGTAAATGATAATATATTGCCAATGCTAGCTTAATCATTATTTCCACAAACCCATCAAATATCAATCGGCCTACAAAGTAACAGGCACATGTTTATGTCATTGCCTATGACTTCGCTCGCTTGGAAGTAGTATATTTTATTACAAGAGTTTCAGTTAGGTCAATGTAATTTTTTTTAAATATATAAATTGTAATTTCTTATTTAAAAAAATGATATTGCGTCTGTTAAATATATAGGCTGTTCATGCCAACTCCAAATGCTTATTTAGAAATTATTATTATACAAGCTTCTGTCTGCGGTTTCACCCGCGTGGAAGTATATATACAAAAAGAAAGAATCCCGTAACTGTAATTTACCCCTCCCCCGCTTGCTTTCGCGGTATAAAAATATGTCATTCTCTGACCCTTAAATTAACACTATACAAAAAATCATAATATGTCGATCATGTGAAAAACAAAAACAAATCTATCCCACGGGAACCATACATTTTCCGTAGCCTATGTGCTATTCCAGAATATAATCTATCTCTGTGCCAAATTTCATCCAGATCCGTTCAGCCGTTCTGGCGTGATTGAGTAACAAACATACATCCATACAAACTTTCGCGTTTATAATATTAGTGGGATTATAACATTTGACTAAATCCAATTCACTCAAAATTCACCTAAAACATATTTTAGTTTCTTACTTTTCAGTTCATATTTTTGGGTATGTGCAATTTTTTTTTAAATTAATTTAAAATCTCCACGTGGTCGCTAATAGAAGCTCTAATAAATATTAATGATAAACCGTTTTGCAATAGAGCAGCAAATTTTTTGGACCTTGACATTGTATGTTTGCCATTCGACATCTGCTATAACACTTTTACAAAGAATATCGAAGGAAAACTTTCAACACTGTCGCCTTGTATTAGACCGATCACGACTTTGTATAGGAATAATTCACACTTTTGTTGACATTCAGTCATAATAATTGATCATTCATTGTTAGGGTGTGTGTACATTTATTAACAAGTCGTCAGAATGTATAAGTATGTTGTAAGTGTAATTTTTTATATTGCATTTTTGTGATCGGTTTTAAAGTACGCATAGTATTATAGAATGCGCTGAGTTGCTTAATTAAGTTTATCTTTCTATATAGTTACCTCGATTAAATATTGAAGATATTTCAAAGGAATTTAATAGGATTTGAAATCTTCACGGGTTGTCTTACAGCTCCCGGGAACCGTTGCCGGCCCCAGGGTACCCACAGCGAAAGACAAAGTCTTCCTCACTTAGCCGAAGATTTTTTCTACCTAACCTAACCTAAGGGACCTAAGGAGTGGCCAGCTCTGTTGTAGCTGGAAAAGCCTCTTTGTACGGTTTGTCGGATAATGTACATTATACCTAGACTTTTTATTTTAAAAATCCATTGGTACATGGTCGGATGTGGGGATAGAACCCACGGCTTTTCAGTTGTGAGCCGATGTTTTACCCACACGACCAACGACGCCGACGATTTGAATTGTTATTTTCATTTGAAATTAATCAATCAATCAAATAAATCAATATTTAATAACTCCATATGCAAAAAAAATTTCACGGCCGGGGCAATACAAATTACGTGCTGCAGGTATTCATAAATTACGCGATAACTATATGTAACATTATAATGATATAGATATAATAAATCAGTTACTTAAACTACAGTTTTATGAAGCCCTGAAAATCCTCAATTTCACGATTTTGAAATAAGTCGCGCGGTTCACTGAGTTCGTTGAAACTCTGCTGAAAATATTAGATATTCTGCGAAAGCTTAATTATGCTACTTTTCGAGAAATTATTGCCGGACGTGTTAAAAACAAATAAACACATCTTCACGGCATTTATACCTTGTGTTGTCGCCAGAGACACCAGCAACAGTGTCCACTTTTAGCCAGTTGTCCATATTGAACAGAACAGGTGGCAAACTTTAGTAGGAAAACGTAAAATAATCCTAAAATATATGACAGTGCGAGTATATGAGGACCTGTTTAGTGATTACGACCTCCTAATGTGGCAATATCAAGTTGTTGGTAAAGAGGCTCTACCTATAGTTGGATGTCAATTAAGTGGCTTATGTACTAACCTGGCTTCTTGATTAGAATCCTAATTTAAATTTTCATAGAAAAATATATTTAACACAAACACTCTTTCACGGCCTTCATACTTTGTGGTGTGGTCAGTAACAGTGTATACTTTTAGCCAGTATTATACAGAGCAGGCAAGTCTTTGGATCTAGATGTAAGTATCTGTTATTTAGAACAAGTGTGGACTCGAGTTCTTCAATTTCAACGCTTTCCAAAATTTTCTATAAGACATGGTGTTAAACTTTGTTTTTTCAAAATTTAACTTGTTTATAGTACTTATACCTATAGAAATATCAAAAACCAATATATTTGTGCTGTTTGCAGTAGAGATAATTGATCCGAGTGCAAAACCGTGTGCAGTCTCAGGGTACCCAGCGGAAGACCAACTCTCCCTCTTTTAGCCGGTATTTGGAGGCTATACCTAACGAGTAGCCAGTTCTGTTAATTTTTTTTATTCATACATATTTGTAACACAATATTTAATCAGAGATCTGCTGATATACAACAACGAGGGACTGTCCATTAATACCCAAAAAGCAAACTAAAATGTGTCTATACATTCCATCGTTAAAAAAGCTTTAAACATTTTCGCCCGCCATTACAAAAGCGGTTTTTAAAATATGACATAAGAATACTTCCAGGTTGAAAAGTATAATATGTCACTCCCGGCCCTTTAACTATCTTTGTGCTAAAAATCACGTCGATTCGTTGCTCTGTTTTGACAGAATAATATTTAAAGAATTTAGTATCCTCAATAAATAACAGTGTTGGATATTATGCGTTGTTGAAATTTGTATGTGATGGAAAATACATTGGTTACCTAAATAGTAGACGGTCGTGAAAAACACCGGCTGTGAGATAATAGATGTCACTTCCGCTGCGCTTGTCGAGAAAGTGGTGCACAACCATCCACGCTTCTCTTGTGACGATCTATTTATTACTATAACACACTTTTCTATTATAAACAACTAGGAAATGTTATGCAAGTTTAGAACTCCATGTCTAGGACTGATTTAGTGACTTTTCTTGTGAAAACAAACACATCATCACGGTGGTAAGCGTGTTGCAGCACCTAATGGACCTATATGTGTCACTTATTTTTAGCGAGACACACTAGTAACGATACCCACGTTTTGTCCATATTAAACAGTGTATAAATGACTTTGTTTTTTAATTTTGAGTATTTATTACGCTCAGAAGAAGTACGAATGCCTCCGAAGTATTTAAAACCGTTTAAAAACAATTAAAGACTTGGCTTAGGCCTATATTATGCAATTCGTTCAAGACATGGCCTCTATTTGCCTTAAATAATGAAGACATGGCTGTATGGTTTTACATAGACCTTTGCCTTTTCCTCGGAAAGAAGTCTACCAAAAAAATAATTAAAATCGTTTAAAAACACAAAATGTATGCTAAGTGTTTGCTATAATTTGAGTAAAGATTGTAACTAAGGATCTCCGGTTTCAATTATATATACCTGTTAAAAAAAGTGTACTGATTTCAAAAATTGTGCACTGAAAAGTAAGAAATAACTTATATTTCGTCCTAGAATTTGAAGGCAGTGCCAATAAAAAACGCTAATAAAAAAAATGGAAAAATATTTGTATCATGTGCATCCTGCGCTGTACCCATTGACGCTAGGAAAAATCGTCGATATACGGTAATTGACAACTTCGTGACAATAACAACCGTTGCTAAGGCTTTTCTTTGATATATAATTTTCAGCCGTAAACAAAGCAAATTACTGAAAAAACTATTGAACCGATTTTCCTCATATGTCTGTGAGATAATGTCAAGAAATTATTATATTCTTAAAAAAATAAGTCGTCAAAATCGACACACTTATAAAGTCAGTTTTTTCAAAATTTTTGAAAACCGGTGAACCAATTTTTATGAGAAAAAAATAAATGGGACCAATACGGAAGAATTATCTGTCGAATAAAAAAGAAATCATCAAAATCGGTTCTCAACTGGCAGAGTAATCGATGTTCATACATAATATAAAAAATACGGTCCGAATTGATAACCTTCTCCTTATTATTTTGGAAGTCGGTTAATAATATAATTTCATGTAACATAAGAAAATTTCTACTTCTTATTTAAGAAGGATAAAATAATAGCTTTTAGGTAAAACATAGATAAAATTATTTGAAATTAATTTCATATCTAAGTTGCGTGCTGTATCTAATATCTTCCTACAACGCTTTCCTCTATTAAGAGACACGAGTTTTTCTTCTCACTTAATGACGGATAGTAAAAACACAGTTTCCGCCACAAAGGGGCGTTCAAGCAGAACTGTCGTATAGTGAATCTTGCACATACATATTATTATAAAATACGAGAAAGTTAAGAGAAGATCATGGTAATTTTATAACAAAACATAAGAAACCTTATGGCTGTATTCTAAGAAAATTCATTAAAAAAGGGAAAATAAAAACACCGAAATCGTGCTATAAAACAAACGAAAGAGGTATGTCAGGATCATGACATTCGATTGTCTCTACCTACCCCTCTTGGGATGAAAGGCGTGATGATAGATAGATATCTATAAAAACGGCAAAAAATCATGTTTGTTGTATGGGAGCCCCCTTAAATATTTATTTTATTCTGTTTTTTAGTATTTGTTGTTATAGCGGCAACAGAAATACATCATCTGTGAAAATTTCAACTGTCTAACTATCACGGTTCATGAAATACAGCATTTCCGTTTTTACCCTTTGGGTACGGAATCCTATTACTAAGACTCCGCTCTCCGTCTGTCTGTCTGTCTGTCTGTCCGTCTGTCACCATGCTGTATCTCATGAACCGTGACACCGAAATCGAAGAAGAAAAAATTAAGTGCAGCAACTTCTGCTAGTTCTTGCAAGTTTTGTTCAATATGGGCAACTGGCAAAAAGTGGACACTGTTGCTGGTGTCTCTGGTCACACCGCAAGGTATAAATGCCGTGAAGGTGTGTGTGTGTGTGTGAAATAATAGAGCATGTATAAAAAGAGATTTGAATAAATCGAAAGAGGTGAGCCAGGGTCCTGGCACCAAAAAATAAAGGAAAAATAATATGTTTAATGTATAAGAAGACTTTTCAGTAATTACGGATATGATATTTATAAACACCGACAAAACGAATGGCGAAGGTCGAGCTGTGGTTTTCAATCAACCTTAAAAATAGATTATCTATGTAATTATGTGAATAGAGATTGATAAATTCTTTAAAATTTAGTAAATATTTTGAAAATAAGAAAAACAGCGATCATTAAAGCCATATCCTAGTTAAATTTCAAGTCCTTCCTTGATTTAAGACGAGGTCTTTTAGAGAGAGGGGGTCTTGGAAAAACATTTGGTCAAAAGGTTCAACATTTTAAAGGCAGTTTAAGAACTACTCTATTGAGGTAGTTTGAGATCGAAAGGGCTAATACAGTTTGCTAATTCACCTAATTCTGTTTAATTTGCTAATTCAGTTTGCTAACAGCTTTATTATTTTTCGATACAAAAGTTATTGAAAATGTTAGCCAAATTACGGAAATCATTAAAAATATTTATAAAATAGAGAATAGAATCAAGACTAAATAAACGTTAGATATGAAATTTTCATCGAGATATAAAAATCATAGCATAACATTTCTCTCGTGAACGCATTCACTTGCTGCAAATAGCGTGACAGACACACGGACACGCGACGTCGCATACCGTCACCACTTGCCTTCCGTCAATATAACTGGTGGTACTGAACTTTAATATATACATTTCACGATTAATAATATAAAAAAAATCCATATTACGTAATGTATTATGTGTTGCCAATTAGAGGTAAATGCTGTTAACAACTTCATTTTTTTAGTAGGTAGCCTAGCCGGGTACGAGTCCTACTCGCTGCCAAAATGCTAAGCACCAATTTTCTTTAAGAATATGTGCTTAAATCGACTCCTCGTGCTTTGGAGTCCGGTCACCAACCCAACCCAAGCGTGGTGACTATGGCAACTCCTCTCAATGAGCACCACTACTAATATGGTGCTAGAGAGAGACCAGACCATTGTCCAGCAGTAGGTCTTAAAAAGGTTGATGATGATGATGATGATGACTGCTTAACCTAGCTAATATTAAGCAGAAACGGAGCAGCGAAATTTTTGCACAGAGATAGTTAGAGGGCTGCTGAGTGACATGGGCTAATTTTTATCCCTAAAATCCTCAGCGATAAATTCTTTATTTACACTTAAATTAAATACTTCCAATTAGATAGCAACTTAAACCCTTTATTCTTATTATATTCAACTAACGAAATCACAATAATTTCACAACATATAATAGTCAGGTTAAGTAATAGAACATATAAGTGTTGTAGTTCAACATGTGACCTTTTAATTTAACGAATGCTATTGAGGTTGACACTCTTACATGTTACTTGGCATTTACATGATTTTTACGCTATACATTTGCTAGTTCTGAATTGTATTTTGCATTACTAGATATGCAAACCTGTTACAATTGTTCTATATGCACGACATAGAGAAATCAATTAAGGTATTTATTGCCTAATAAATCAATAGGTGTTATTTAGTGGTTAGGTTAAAAACATTTCTTATTCTTCTTCAGCCTTCTCAGCATTGCGCTTCTCCATATCTTCCGCAGTTCTTCTTCACGGTCAAACCCTCTCTCTTCACAATCTAATCCATCTCGCTGGTGGTCTTTTATGGCCCATTCTAGGTCCCCACTCAGTAACCCTGGACCTCCATCGACCATAGTGTCTTCGAGCTTGTGTTCCGCCCATCTCCACTTCATTTATAATATTATTTAGGATTATTAACTTGTTCCTACAAAGGTAATTAAATTCTTACATAGCTTTTGGATCTATGGCGTTAGCATACTGAGGACCGTGACATCTTTCGTTTTGATTCGTCCCAGCGATATTGCTCGGCATTCTAGTGTCGGACTTATTCGGGCCGGTCATTTCTTGGGTGGCCAACGAGTCCAAAAAATGTCGAACGAAAGATGAACCAACTTATATAATGGATTGACCAAAGATTAAACTCAAAATAATAATTACTTCTTTGAAGGCTGTCATAAATATTTCCGGTGTCTTAGATAAGCCTCTTGATGTCATTTTTAAAAAAGTTTTGTATATAATTATTTATATATAAATAGTTTGTTATTCGCAGCCTTCACCTACAACAATATAAATGTCAGTGATAAGGAAATATTTAATTGTATTTTGTATTATATCATGCTTCTATATTAATCGTACGTGATTTATTATATTTTGTTAAGCTCTGTAGAGCTTTGAGTATTTGAGAAAATAATCAAAGTTATGGTCAAAAAATTCTCACTAGGACAACTATTTTGCCTTCTTTATATTCGCCACACAAAGCATGTATAGAACATCCTTACTAATGTTATAAATGCCAAAGAGTGTTTGTTTGTCTATTTAAGAAAATATATTTTAAAACAGCGCAATCTTTCGGTATAAATTCATGTCAGCATTTTCTTTTTTTTTTCTTTCTTCACGGGTTGCCTTACAGCTTCCGAAACCGTGTTACGGTTCCAGGGTACCCAGCGGAAGACCAAGTCTCCCTCGTTTAGCCGATGGTATTTGTGAGGTTATACCTAACAAGTGGCCAGTTCTGTTGATGAAATTTTCCACGGGCAAAGCTGGGGGGCGGTAAATTCGTTTCTTATAAATTGTATTAATACACCAAATATGCACAATTGCACACTCTGCAAAAGCCGCGCCCGTTCTAAGTACTTTGCTGCAAGTTTGATCTAATAATAGTTAACAATGTTCAGATTCCATACTAATATTATAAATGCGAATGTATATATCTGTCTTGTTGTATGAAAGATACGGAGTTTTATCCACCTTCTAAGAGGGTTTAATTAGGGTCAGTTTGTCAGTTAGTATAAGCTGCTGCACGGGTGAAGCTGGGGCGAACAGCTAACATATGAATAGATAGCAAACTGTGACCATTAAATACCCACATACATATTACTGACAAATTCATTAAAATTAATTCAACCGTCTCGAAGCTTATTCATTCATACAGACAATAAAGTTGGTTTTTTTTCTTCACGGGTTGCCATACGGCTCCCGAAACCGTGTTATTGGTCCCAGGGTGTCCAGCGAAAGACAAAGTTTTCCTCTTTTAGCCGACTGAGGTATATTTAGATTGAAATGCCTAAGTGTGGTTTGTCGGATTATGTACATAAGTTTTTAATGTTTATGCATATTGGTATTAACTTTGATATCAAAGATAGAAACTACAATTTCAAATCAAAATGATATAACAAGATGTTAAAAGGAAAACCACGATATTAATCAGCAGTTATACCCAGATTAAAATATTGATATATAGCATCGTTCTCTGCAAATTAATTCTGCCTTTGCAATCAATAAAGTGATTTTAGTTTGTGGTGAGATTTAAAGTATGTATAAAACGAGTTGTTATATCTGCAATGATCAGGTCCGAGGGTAAATAACCTCGTACGAAAACATCGCATTACCTTACTTCACCTTTAGTCATTGAACTGTTTATTATCAATATTTTCCTCAGACCAAAATTCCTCTAAATTCTAAAAATACCTGTTGTTTCTTTCTACGTATACATCATCTTCATTCTCATATCATGTTATTTTTCTCCTCTAATAAAAAAATAACTAAAAAGGTATGACAGAAGCGCAAAGAAATGCTGGCCGAAGGCAACTTAGGTGAACTTTTATTGAACATCTAAAAAGTAATACACATGTATTTAAAGGTATGATGAATATAAAAGAAGCGAAAGAGGTAGTTGCAAATTGCATTCGATTGTCTACCTCTTTTGGGATAAAAGGTGTGATGATAGATAGATAGATGCTCTCCTCTAAGCACCTAGGTATTTTACTAGAAAATATTATTAGTGCGTGGTAATTCTATATGAATTATGGTAATCACGTGGGAACATCTGCATGCAATAGTGAAGTGTTGATGGGAAATCAGTTCATTCATAATCTATATAAATAAAAATTAAATGCTCATCATAAAACCAGGGCGATTTATTTGCTCAGATATAGTTGGAGGGCCGGGAGTGACATATGCTAATTTTACCCCAGAAATTTTAATTAGAAATGGGTAGAAAATTAAATATTCTCGGGATAAAAGTAGCCATTTTTGAATACGGTCATAACAAGGTACTAAAAATTGCTGCTTGTTCTGTATGTGGACATTGTTACCTGATATAAAAGCGGTTGGTGCGTGTCTATAAATACGACCTCCATATAGGTTTAGAAACTTAAAGAAAATACAGGATCTGTCCGAGGTCACAGCGGTTACATAAGTCTAATGAACGATAAATTATTAATTCTTAAGCAATTAGAATTAATGTAAATTATATATTTGATTTGTATTGGCAATGGTCTACTTTGCTTCATTAATTTTTTGTATGGATTTTATTTAGAGATCTAATTGGATTACTTTTTTATTTTTTTATGAATTAGTTGTTAAAATTGCGTACATTAAAAAATATTAGGTATTGTCCATTGCTACTTATTCGAGGTGACTTAATATAATATTTTAAACTAGCTTTCCGCCCCGACTTCGTCCGACAAAGAAATAGCCAAAATATTGGTAGATTTGTCCCAAGACCAAAGAGCTGGCTCACATTTGGCCCAAAGAATAAGTATCGCCATACAATGTGACAACGCAGCCAGCCCAGCCCTATGGGCATTCTCCCAGACGGAAGCGATTTTTGAGGATTTTTTTATAGGTTAATTTGTATACATATAGCACAGCAGGTATATTTAATTGTATGCGCAATTTAATCGCATACTTCGCATGTAGAGCCTATATTAACTGAAAGTTCTTTTTTCTATGGAATTTTTGTATGAACTCAAGATCATAATAGGGGATGAAAGTTAATATAGGATCTACATGCGATTCGCATACAATTAAATATACCTGCTGTGCTATATGTATACAAATAAACCTATTAAAAATCCTCAAAAATCGCTTCCGTCAGGGAGAGAGCCCATATGGCGATACTTATTCTTTGGGCCAAATATTATGAGCCAGCTCTTTGGTCTTGGGACAAATCTACCAATCTTTTGGCTATTTCTTTGTAGAGGTGTCGTGCGTTAGGTCTCCACGGGTCCAGTGTTTACCCTCAATATCAATATTTATTTTTCTGTTCAAAAGAGTTTTTATTTCGTAGGTACACAATAACATACTATTTGAAACCCTTACTACGGTATATCTAGAGTATTTGTACACCTGGGTTATAGATCGATTAAATTGTAGATTAGAAATCTCATTAATCATCACCTTTCACTGCTCTCTATAGGTACCTAATTGAGGCGGGTGCGGATTTCAGTATTATTTAATCTTTATATATATATAATTCTTCTGTACGTGTGTGTGTATGTCACTCCTCTTAAATGGCTAGATCGATTTTGGTGAATTTTTTGTGCGTGTTTGAGTGCCTGGATTGTTTAGATATACAATTGGGTTCTAGGACTTTTTAAATTTAATTTTATTCGATTCGAGATTAGAACGAGCGAATAGTATATATTTTTTAACAAATATGAAAAAAAAACGTGTTATTACTTTTAAATATGGCTTAGCAAAGGTAAATCGCATTATTCCTATCTTTAATCAATTTCTGTAATTTTCAAATTAAAAGCTTTGTAGCAGATAATCTCCAAACGGTTTTAAAATTTTGATACCTTACTAAAAATGGGACTGGGAAGAATTACGAAAATAGCATACATTACATACAAAAATCCTATGAAAGCACTTTTAGGTTTTCCCGAATTTTTCAATTTTCCGGATAACTTTTACCACTTTTCTTTCCCTAAAATCCTTAAAAGCATTTAATTTTTATTTATATAAATAATACTCTAATCATACAGGCTGTAAGTAAGCACATTTCGAAAATTTCACAGACGATGCAGGGTGCGGAATTAAGCTTGCTTGTATTTGAATTTTAAACAATTAGCTACACCATTTCAATTGCCCCAAATCCTCTCAACACGCTTCGACTACGATCCTTTACGTAACAAAATTTTCCTTTTAACTGCGCAAGCTTTTAAAAGACCAATTTTTAAGATGGCCGTATTGTCAGTGATACAATGGCGTCGGGAAGCCGCGATATTAATATCACGATTAATCAAACTCTTGTTTAAAGTGTTGCATCAGCGGATGTGAAGGGTCTGTTGACGCTTTCACGAAACGAGATCTAATGCCTGGTGTATTTAAATCGATCTCTGTATCGATTTGTTTTACGATTATTTTAAATGTGTAATCGATTTATGTTTGATGTCTCGATGATGAAGTACAACAACAACACAACATAAAAACATACCTTCACGGCCTTTTATGCGGTGTGGCCAGCGATACCAGTAACAGTGTCCACTTTTTGCCAGTTGTCCATGTATATTATTATAAATGCGAAAGTGTGTTTCTTTGTTTGTCCTTCTTTCATGTTAATACAGAGCAACGGATTGACGTGATTTTTTTGCATAGAGATAGTTTGAGGGGCGTTAGAGGGAGATCCCGTGTCATAATTTTTTATGTCAAATTTCGAAAATTTCCACGGGCGAAGCCGGGGCGGAATGAAATAATGTATATATTAATATGTGAAGACAATAATTTGTACCCTTTTTTAATGATGTAGCGCGTCTTCTTCTTCTTCTTTTTTTATTATGGCTCCACCAATGTTCATCGGTGATTTGCCAATGTCAAGTATTATAGCCTTTATAGTGTTTATAGCCGATTAATCGGTATTTAAGATAATCCCGCCGACCGTGATATGTCTTATTAATCACTGATTAATCACAACCATCACAGCGCGAACAGGATTAAACTGGATTCCACATCACGCCACGACGAAAACGCGTGCGTATGTCGCCATGACCGGATGTGGAATCCGATGTAGCGCGTCATTGAGAATTATGAGATTTGGCATAATTAAAGTTTATAATAATGGAGAAGGTGTGCAGAACATTTTTATATATTTGTGTTGGAAACTTATTAAATTAAATTAAATTAAATTTTCTTCTTCATCTTCCTTTATGATGGCTGTGGAACCAATGTTCATCGGTCATTTGCCAATGTCAAGTATAATACTTTATACTACTTTATAGTGTATTTAAGATGCTCCCCAGCGCGGCCGGGATTAAACTGGATTCTCCATCACGTCTCGGCGGGCGCGTGCGTTATACATCAAGGCGTGACGTGGAATCAAGTATATCATTTTATATACAAATCACTCAACAACAAAAAAAAAACAAACAATAAATATATACAAATTGAAAAAGATAATATATTTGTGCCGTTTGCAGTAGAGCTAGAGTCATGGGGGCCGAGTGTCAAAAAATTTTATAAAGATATAACACCAAAAATTGTCGGCGCTACGGGTGACAAGAGGGCTGGCTCTTTCTTCGCTCAGAGAATTAGCATAGCTATACAGCGAGGAAATGCAGCCAGCGTTCTTGCCACCATGCCACGCGGACCAAATATTTTTGATTATTAGATTAAAACTATATACTTAATTGATTCTTTGAAAAAATTAATACTTTTTAAAATTAAAAAAAAAAACACTCAATATCCATCAATTTTGATTATTATAAGTTAAATATTTTCATCACCTTGAAGCTATTACACCGTCAATTGTATAGAATTAAACACGAATATGTCTACATAAGTTCGTATACCTAATAGTTTCACATTTTGTTTGTGGCAATTTACGGCGAGTAATGGAGCGGAAAATTGTAAAAAACCTTGAGAGTTCCGATTATAAAGTAAGATATTTATTACCAATAGAAATGTCTCGCATTTTTCATGAAGTTAAACTGTACGATAAAGCTTTTAAATTCTATGAACGTCACAAAAACACCTTTTGTGAGCTACGTTCGATATTTGAATTCATAAGCGCTGATACGTTCTATGTATTCCTGAAAAAATAGCGACTTTCTGCACTTTAGCATTTATAATATTTTGCCTGCGGCTTCGCTTAACGAATAAGCTAGCTAAAAACGTATAAGTTTCTCATTGACTTATGCTTCCAAACAAGGTTATAATTAATGCAAAACAAATAAGCTGTCAATTTTTTCCCTCAAATATTAGCTCAATTAATTGTATATTCAAATACTCGAAGCTCATGTTAAAGTAAGAACTTGTGTCATCGTCTGATCTCAACCGTGACCCGATACCAGATTTATCAATATACATATAAATGTTAAGCAAAATATTAGTCGAAATGAAGTTTATATTTTTAATTCATAGAGTTCAAAATTGCGTGATAGAATAATATTGAGAAATCTCTGTTCAATGCCAGTGTTAATACATGGAAATGCAGAATTGATTTTCCGATCAAGTTTAAATAAATTAGTTAAAATGTAAGGATATCGTCTTTACAGAAGAAAGAAGTGATCAGTACATATAGAATAAATTGTGCATAGATTTCTGGGAATAAAGACTTATAAATATTAGATCTGTACTTTGATCTGTAATATATATAAAAACACGCTTTTGTAAGTAACACGTGCGTAAATCAAACGAGACCAAACTCGATGGGGTTACGTCGATTCATTACAGAGTTCTACTATCCACATCCTGGCTCCATCATTAGATCAGGTCGATGCTACCAAATAATTGTATTATCATCCTAATTACATACACTTGCAAAGTGCCAAATCGATACGGTTTCGGTTTTTCATTAGATCCAACATATGATCCAATATGAAGTTTCGTCTACCGCTTCGTAAGCAAGGAGGTACTATTTTTTATTTTTAACTGACTTTCCACCCCGGCTTCGTAATATGAAGAATCCCGAAGCATTTCCTGGATAAAATCTAGTCTATGTCACTCTCCCCTCCAACTACTTGTGCAAAAAAATCACTGCGATTCGTTCATCCGCGTTGAAAACAAACATACAAACTATATCTTTATATTTATATCTAATTAAATTATATCTTTTAAACGTGTTCATATTAAATTGCTATAGTTTTTCATCATTACATTTCCACCTCTCTATTCACATAATTCGTCATCGTGATCGCTAGAGGCAAGTTAGACGTTTTGAAAATAGTATAAATTTAAAATTGCAATATAGTTTATCTACATTTTATCACTGTCAAATACTATGCCATAGATTAAATACCACTAATATTATAAACGCGAAAGTTTGTATGGATGTATGTTTGTTACTCAATCACGCCAGAACGGCTGAACGGATCTGGATGAAATTTGGCACAGAGATAGATTATAGTCGGGAATAGCACATATTTATCCCGGAAAAATGTATGGTTCTCGATTTTTGTTTTTCACGGGATCGACATGATTTTTTGCATAGTGGTAGTTTAGGGGGTCAGAGAATGACATATAATATACTACTTTTTATAACGCGAAAGCGGGCGGGGGAGGGGCAAATTACAGCCACGGTCTTATTTCTTTTTGGACCTACAGAAGCTTGTGTATATACTAAAGTTTAGATTACTCTGAATTTAGATATAATTTTAGCTGTTTTTAGCTTTTTTATTTGTCTAGGCCTACGAACTCATTCCATTGATTAATGAACGATGTCATTTAAATCGTAAGTGAATAGATAACATCAAAATAATTACCAATAAAAGTTGATGTATGATACAAATCGATATTAAGAAACACTCCATACGGAAGTACATACATTTGGAATAAATCATAATAGAAGTGTGCTTGCCATTATTTATATAACTTAGTTTGAGGTAATGATCAAATTATATGTCGGCCTGTCTGTTGCACTATTAAAAAGTGGAAAATATTAATAATTTTCTGTGCTTGAATAAAACTTCATATAAAACCTGAAATATCTTACAAAATGCTTTAAGAATGACAGGCTTGCTTTTCATAAAAAAAGTCATCAAATTCAGTACATACTTCGGGAAAATTTACTTATAGTTTCAAAATTCCTGAAAAAACAGAAATTATAAGAAAAAAATGGGTCCAATCCGGAAGAATTATCTCTCGAATAAAAAGAAAATCATCAAAATCAGTTCACAACTGGCGGAGTAGGTACCTAATACTAGATAAAAAAAATACGGTCCGTATTGAGAACCTTCTCCTTTTTTTCGAAGTCGGTTAAAAACTATGAATAATTATAATCCCCGTTTGATGTTATTTCAAGTTTAAAATAAGGGGGGCGTCGGTGGTCCGATCCCCACATCCAATCATGTACGAATGTTTTTTTATAATAAAAAATCTATGTACATTATCCGACAAACCGTACAAAGAGGCTTTTCCATCTACCTACATACCTCAACAGAGCTGGCCACTCGTTAGGTATAGCCTCAAAAATCTTCGGCTAAATGAGGAAGACTTTGTCTTCCGCTGAGTACTCTGGGATCGGCAACGGTTCTCGGGAGCTCTAAGGCAACCAATGAAGATTTTAAAATAAGGAAACCAATTTAAGTGGAGAAATTATAGCAATGGAGCGATAATATAGATTATGCCATTTTGCGCGTAAAAGGTAACATTATAACCGCAATGTTATGTCATTTATCTGTGGGAGGTAATTTTACCCAATACTTATTATCTAGTTAAATTGGATCGATCGGTCAAGTAATTATTGCGAAAAGATTATAACTGTTCTAGCAAACCGCCCGGCCTTATGCGATCTCGAATAAAAATGAAAAAAGCATACTACAGTATATCAGAATACTTGGATGATAAGCATCCATGGGCGTAACAACAATTCTACAAATTGATTTTAATTGACTAATCACTAATGTATTTAGATTGTAATTATATATTTTTTATTGAATTTCTGACATGTATAAATATTAATTTTATTTGACATTTGATTTGTATTTATTGTATTTTTAAATTGCTGTAAAAAATTATTTTCTTTAATTGGGTTTGTAGAGAGAAGTGTATAAAATTGACGATTTCAAGTGTATCTTGTATACCTAAGAATTAAATGATCTTTGAATTTGAATTTGAATTTGAATACGGAACATTGACTGGTTACTGCACAGCTCCCAAGGGAAGTAGCGTGATGTTTTATACACATAAACTTTTTTGTGAATCAATCTATGTTATCGCATAAACAGTAACAAAATTGGTTCAGTAGTTTTTGATTCTATAAGGGACAAATAAATAAACATTTATTTTTATTTAACCGAACTTCAAAAGAAGGAGGCTAGGTTCTCAATTCGTCGGAATCTTTTTTGTTTTTTTATGTATGTTCCCCGATTACTGGACCGATTTAGAAAATTTTTGGTATGGATTTTATGAAATCGTAATGTTTCGAATTGGATTGAAAAAGCTGCAAAGGTTTTTGTTATTGTGGCATAATCAGTTCTGACTTATCTAATCAACATTGAACTTTTTTCTGTTTAATTAATTAATTTTTTTTTTTCAGGTAACTATCTAAATTCTTGCGTTCCTGAGCAATTTATTAAGTATGAGGTTCGTATTATTATTAAGAGTCACATCTGCCTCTTAAAACAGAACTATTTTGAAACCGTTTTATACTTCTTTTTTTTTGTATTATGGCTCCATCAGGGTTTTGATGATTCCGCCAATGTCAAGTATTATAGACGTCACAGTAACAATATGCCGATTAATCGGTAGGTAAGATGCTCCCGCCCACTGACTAATCACAACTATCACTTCACGGACGGGATTAAACTGGATTCCCTATTATGTTATACGACGAAACGCGTGCGTAAGTCGCCATGACATGACGTAGAATCTACTTTTCATTCATATTCTTTTAGGAATATTCGTGCTAAATTATTACTTTACCTTTGTCACTTTGTAGTTTGGAGTTAAAATACTTAAAATATTTTGGAATGTTATTTAGGTAATAATATTTTAAACGTTTCAACATGTACTGTATAATATGAACAACTGGCAAAAAGTGTACACTGTTACAGTCTCTGGCCAAACCAGTGAATATATGCGTTAATTAAATATTTAGAGAAAAATATTTCAAACTCCAACGACATTGATCTATTGTCGTTACATAACGTAATTTGTCAACGATATAAAAACAAAACCTTATCTAAACTATTAAAGAGAATTAATCGATCTTAAAACTAGATCAGAATAAGTCAAAGTGTCTAGTGTTTAATACTTTAATTACGGTTTAAATATCGCTTATGTAATTACTAACCTAGAGTTAGGTAAAAGTGCTCAAGTTTATTTTGGTTGAGACATTGATTGATTATTTACAACGAGTTATGTTGAAAAGCAAGGGTATTATAAAAACAGTCAAGTACGAAAAATAATATTTTGTTACTGTTTGCGCGATAGATTTATATTGACGGTTTTTGAGAGCCGAGCAATTAGTATATAACTACATGACTCGTGCAAATACTTCGCACCTTTAGTTCAACTGATCTGCAACAAAATAAATAAATTTGTCTAATTTTAAAAGAAACATTTAATTTTGATTTGTTTGTTTATTTTTTACTATTGAGGGAAAACTAATTTTCAAAATGACGTATCAGATAATAAGTTTGATACAGCAGATATTAATCAGATATTTGATACAGACAGAAACAGATATATAACAAAATGATGTAGGAAAGAATTGTCCGTCATATCGCTGACTGAATGACAATCAACGCACAGCCTAAACTACTAAAGATATAAAAAAGATAAAAAAAAAAAAAAAGAAAAAAAAAAAAAAAAAAACTAAAGAAAAAAAAAATAATTTTCAAAAATCCACCCCTAAGGAGAACAATGAGTTACACGAAGTCGCGGGCAACTGCTATTAGACTACGATTAGTCTATAAGAGTAGTCGACAGCCTAATTGGTAGGACGGTGGACTTGAAACTGGAGGTCCCGTGTTCGAATCCCTGTCAAAATGCTAAGCACCAATTTTAATTTTCTTAAGAATATGTGCTCCGGAGGGCACGTAAAGCCGGCGTCCGGTCACCAACCCGCCTGCCAAGCTATATAGTGACTATGGCAATTCCTCTCAATGAGCACCACTAAAAATGGTGCACTAGAGGGAGACCATGATCTAGCATTGGATCTTAAAAGGTTGATGATGATGATGATGATGATGAGTCTATAAGAAAGGAAACAAAGAAGCTAACCTATAATTTAAGATCTTTGACAGTATTACACACCGATAACACGCTTAACAAGTGACCGACAATTTACAATTAAACGATATTACAGCATCACATGGTCAATCAGAGTCAAAACTGGTCCAAAACTAGTGCTCGGCCGGTCTTTGACACACGCTCTTGCTCTACATTATAGGGGACCGGTCTGAACTATTGGTTGGCGACACCTGATTCTTAACAAACCTGCGCCTACTAGTGGTCAATTTCGACATTTTCATGCTCCGAAAGACTTTCATTAAATTGGACAATACTGTAATGATAATTGTACAGGTTGTAATATTGAGAACGCTCTATAAAGGAACTATAACAGTATATAAAACATAAAAATAATATAAATAATATATTGTTTTAAGGAACAATATATAAAGTTCTTCTAACTTGAAGAAAAGTAGTTTAACTTATTTATTTAAACGTGTATCAACTGTAAAATATTTTTACATACAAATATTAAATAACTATGTAGTAAAAGTAGTTTAACTTATTTATTTAAACGTGTATACACTGTAAAATATTTTTACATACAAATATTAATTAACTTTGTAGTAAAAGTAGTTTAACTTATTTATTTAAACGTGTATCAACTGTAAAATATTTTTACATACAAATAATAAATAACTTTGTAGTAAAAGTAGTTTAACTTATTTATTTAAACGTGTATCAACTGTAAAATATTTTTACATACAAATATTAAATAACTATGTAGTAATATTTGCTCGCTGCTTCGTACGCATTGTTTCATTCCCTTAGGGGATTATTTCCGAAAAACCATTTCTTAATGCACTTCTACACTCCCTAAGGAATATACCTTCCAATTTTCATAATTAAATCTTCAGTGGTTTATGCTGTGCGTTGATTGTCAGTTTCGTTACAGTTTATCTCTTATCAAATATTCTCGTAATATTCTAATCCGTTCATCCATTTCGACATACCAAACTTTTACATTATTTATTCGTATAATATCACTCAGAAATATCTTCTTCTTTTATTATGGTTCCACCAATGTTAATAGATGATTTTCCAATGTAAAAGTATATGCCCTATTAATCACAGACTCATCACAACTATGACAGCGCGGACGGGATTAAACTGGATTCCCCATCATGTCACGGCGGGACACGTGCGTTGGTCGCTATGATATCCCAGAAATACCATGGTCTATATTCCACAGTATAAATGACATTAACTTTCAAGGCACTGAACGTCTAAACGTAGACTGCCTAATAAGCATGTATTATTAAGTTTTCCATTTTAGGTCCACCACGTTTTACTTGTTTCAAAATCGCGACACAGTATACCCCAAAGCCATAATTCGTAAAGGCCTACTTGCCACTTTAATGTCTACCACTTCGTAGCATTACAAAGTACCAATCATTTGAAATTTCAAATTCAAATCCTAAAATCCTGTTGTGCGATACAGGGCCCGGATTAGAGGCTTGCTGTATGACGCACGAGATGGGAGTAAGATAATAGGAATCTCTGACCTGATATTAGTGTACTGTTCTGGTTGATCTCTCTTCTTCTTACCGCAGTGGTACCACGCGTTTATTTTCTGATCTTGAGTCCTGGTTCTTGCGGGAGTGTCCCGTAATCCCGTTAGTTTCGGGAGAGAGTGATATTGCACAGAGCACAACAGGTAGGAGACAATAGAAAAGTGGATATGAAAAAAGGGTATTTGGGAAATAATGCAAATTTAGCCGGTCACGGTTGCCATACGAAAATATACCGCTAAAGTGTACCAAACACCTGTATTCGAATTAATAATAATAATAATAGAAAAAAAATGCCCGTGAATTTAGAGTGACATAATAATAACAAAATAACACAACACACCTTCACGGCTTTTATACCTTGCGTCCACTTGACGCCAGTTGCTCATATTGAACAAAACAGGTGGCAAGTTTGTTGCTGCACTTAATATATTATCTTAGATGTATTTTAGAAAGAATTTTTAGAAGTGAGGAGTTAAGAGTTAAGTGCCTTTCTTAAGAGCTCTCTTGGTCGCGTAATCAACTAAAAAACGCTCTTTTACCATTTTACCATTCGCACTTAGACTACGCGTAAATAGAGAAAGAAAATTTCAAAACAAAATCGGTGAGTACAATAAAATACACAAAACGTACTTCAGCAATAAAGTATTGTTAAAAAAATATTAGAAATAGCAAGTTCTAGTTATTGGACCCTTAAAGTGTGTGTGTTATCTTTATTCTAAATGTTAAAAAAACATACATTAGAGAACTCGAGTGGAAAGTGGTGTCGGGTGTGGGGTAGCCAGGATGAGTAGGTGGGTAGGTATAGCAGGAAAACTCGTAGTAAACTTTCACCATTCGTTTATTGGTCGAATTAACAAGGAAGGAACAAGCAGCAAAAGAACAACCAGTAAAAGCATCCGTAAGGAGCCAAGGAGAAGGAGCAAGGAGCGCACTGTAATAAAAATGAACTACACATTACTACAGGGCGTTAAGCTATTGAAGTAACACAATACAAAGTATGATAAAAATACTTACAATACTTATTTGCGCTCCTTTTATATTAACATAGATATTAGTTCTTGAATATTGATTCAATACATTTTATATAGTTATTTACTTAGTTGATAAAATAGAAATATAATAAATTTTACAATTGGCAGAGTACTGCCCAAGTCAACAGTTTGTGAAGGAATGAGTAAAATTTTAATTTAGGTTCCATACAATGTTCTATTGAATTAAAATGAACAATATCGTGTTCTAAAATCAAAATAAATGCTATTTATGATGGCCAGCTTGTAAGCGGCCAGGAAAATAAGGTCGTATCATCACAATACCGGGGTTCCCCCGAAAAAATCCTGTCCTTAATGAAGGATTTTATTCAAAGAATTAATAAAATAAAGTTGATGATGAGACTTATATAAAAATACTAATGAATGAAATGAAAAGATACATTTACAAGTTTTATTATAAATAAAACTAATTATTTTACAAGAGAAACGATTTCCACAATCACACAAATCACAAACATTCATCTTCATTTAATCTGTTTAATCTGTTATTAGTAAGTACAGTAAACTCATTTATAATATAGAGTAATTCCCATTTAATAAGGAATGACTCAAAAACGTTCTCGAATTTAGTAAGGGCTTAGTTATACAGTTACCATCCGCTGTTTTAAGTTTATTTATATATAATACAATAGACGAAGGCTTGTTTAAAGAGTCGCAATCCGCTCATACGAACACCCATGGGAAATACATCCACAGATATATTAAGTAGTAATAATAGACGAAGGCTTTTTTAACGAGTCGCAATCCGCTCTAAAAGACACCCATGAATACCCTGATATTCATAGATATAATAATAATAAACGAATGTTTATTTAAAGAGCCGTAATTTGCTCTAATAAACACCCATGGAAATACATCCACAGATATTAGATATAATATTTATAATAGACGAAGGCTTTTTTAAAGAGTCGCAATCCGCTCTAAATAATTACAAGTATTTACAATAAATGAAATGATGAGAATGAAATAAGGAAAATAGTAATTATTGATCATGGTTATATATCCAACCTATAATTTGCAAATATGTAAAAGTTTTAGTTGCTTATTTAAAATTATGTTTACAACCAAATTATGAAATTGAAATAAATTTAACCTCCCTTGTAACCATAAGGTTATAAATACAATTTAATAAATTGTAAATAAAATAAAGAAAAATATAAAATAATATAGATATAAAAAATTCCTTGGTTTAAGTAAGTGTAACTCCTCCATATTGAAAGAGAAAAAAATATTTATGAAATAAAATCAACGCATGCGTTAAGGTATGCGCTAACTCAAACTATCCACGAGCAAAGCCAGTGAAAAGTTAATAATATAAGTATATGAAATAAAATAATATTTGAATTTAAATCAACATGACTACCCCTTGTTGTAATAAGAGCGTAATCATATGTCTATGAAATAGACTTCATAGTAAATAACAATTGAAAATTAAAAGAAAATCGAACGTCGTCGATTCAAAATTTAAAAACTTGTCAATGACAAAGAAATTATATAGGATACATTTGAAAATCGAATATTCCAATGCAATATTGCCGAGCAAAACAAATTGTGTAAAACAAAGAAAAATCAAGTGAGTTCAAATTCTGATATCGAGGTGCTTTTATATGTATCATAATTTATTTGAAATTTATTATTATATATTAAATTTATTCTCGGAAATATTTTAATATTTTAATTGCCTTACTTATGTAAACTGTAGTGTGATATTAGAAATCATTAAAATAAGAATGGACAAATTGTTTTGGATATTTTAAAAATGTATTAAAAAAATCGCAATTAATGAAATTTTGGAATTAAATAATATTTATTTATGTATTATTTTATGGAATCACGATAGACTTTTAGGTTAAAAATAAATATTATAGCAATTATAAGAAAAATTAATATATATTATTTTTCTTGAAAAAATTACGACTATAAAAAGAACCTTTTTCTATTAAGAGATATTGAATTGACGGGATATGATAATGGAAATTAAATTAATATCATTTACGGTATAAGTTTAAGTTATGGGAAGTAATCTATAGATTTCAAATATATATGATGAAAATCTCACATACAACCATACATTCAATGTGAATATATAATCTGAATTTACGAAATTAATAAGTGAATTTAGTGTAAAATTATTCAAGAATACTGCCTTTGAAAAAAAAAATATCCTCTTCAATAATGGAATCTGTCCAAGATCATCAGACTTGTCAACCTCGAAGGTTTGCCGACATAACCTTGATTCAGAACCATAATCTCCAAGAAATATTCTACTGAATTTAAATAGAATTACGTTATATATTAAGATTATATAGACATTACATATCCTGAAATAAAAGTTTGTATTAAAATAAATATTATGTTCTCTTACTTCGTTATTCTTTCTTCTTTATTCCTTCTTCCTGCAGCATTTTAATCACGTTTGGGCGCCATTGTCGGGTGTGGGGTAGCCAGGATGAGTAGGTGGGTAGGTATAGCAGGAAAACTCGTAGTAAACTTTCACCATTCGTTTATTGGTCGAATTAACAAGGAAGGAACAAGCAGCAAAAGAACAACCAGTAAAAGCATCCGTAAGGAGCCAAGGAGAAGGAGCAAGGAGCGCACTGTAATAAAAATGAACTACACATTACTACAGGGCGTTAAGCTATTGAAGTAACACAATACAAAGTATGATAAAAATACTTACAATACTTATTTGCGCTCCTTTTATATTAACATAGATATTAGTTCTTGAATATTGATTCAATACATTTTATATAGTTATTTACTTAGTTGATAAAATAGAAATATAATAAATTTTACAATTGGCAGAGTACTGCCCAAGTCAACAGTTTGTGAAGGAATGAGTAAAATTTTAATTTAGGTTCCATACAATGTTCTATTGAATTAAAATGAACAATATCGTGTTCTAAAATCAAAATAAATGCTATTTATGATGGCCAGCTTGTAAGCGGCCAGGAAAATAAGGTCGTATCATCACAGTGGGTTGAAAATATGCGTGAAATTGATGACTCAGGGCTTCATTTTTATAGGTGTAGTTGATATTGACATATTTTTTACATTTAGGGTATAAATAATTTCACATACTTTAAGGGTACATTAACTAGAACTTGTTATTTTTAATAAGTTGTGTACAATACTTGATTTACTGAAGTCCATTTTTGTATGAGACAAAAGTTATGAGGCGTACGTCTCCTTAAGAAAATTGGTGGAATATTTTATTTTCTTCGAAAATATCCACGGGCGATGCCGGTAGCAAAAACCTAGTTATTTATATAGATAGATCGTATATTTTTCATATTTATTTATGACAAGGATCCTTTATACACTGTGTCTCCACTATATTTATTATATTTACACTGTGCTCTCTAGTACCTACTTCTATCTAATTTATATTGACTGGCGTATAATTTAATTGGACTGTATGAAATGTACAACGTTGAATTGATCTATTATTGCGATATAGTACCTTTATATTATCAGATAAGGCTGAATGTTACGTAATATTGAAACTGGAGCAACTGTCTCAACTGCAGTTGGACCACGCGTGCCCAGTTGTGTTTTGTGGCAATTAATTACTATGTTGAAATGTTTATTATTTTATAATACCCATTTTATTTGGACTAGCATTCCGCATTTCGCGTCACCTTCGCCCGTGTAAATTTTTAAAACGCGAAACAACTATTTTAGTAACAAATACATACCAAGCTCCACGGTCACATCGTTTAAGTAGCGAAAGCGACGAATATGGAATATTACTGAATGTTTAGCAAATATGACGAATTTAAGATTTTATATTTTATTTATTGTGAGAAGTTTAACTTGATTACGTTTTTTAGAATCCGCTATTACTTAATTTTGTTTAAATTAAATGTTCTCGTGACATACACTTGTCGTGTTTCGTGCATCAGACAAAACATTAGAGAAGATGTCTTAATTCTTGAAAAATATTTTCACTCCGTTACAGGTTTTTTACCGTGAACTATTTTGTACATTCAGAAACAAAAGTATAAACAAATATAAAAAAAATACTATACAAACCGGCCAAGTGAGAGTCGGACTCGCACAATATTAAATTGATTAATTTAATTTTTAATTTAATTTAATTTTTATTATTCGTCATCCATACTTCAATAGTAAAGATGTCTTAATTCTTGAAAAATATTTTCACTCCGTTACAGGTTTTTTACCGTGAACTATTTTGTACATTCAGAAACAAAAGTATAAACAAATATAAAAAAATACTATACAAACCGGCCAAGTGAGAGTCGGACTCGCACAATATTAAATTGATTAATTTAATTTTTAATTTAATTTAATTTTTATTATTCGTCATCCATACTTCAATAGTAATACACATGAGGTTAGCATAATTAGGATCGACATCTTTAGAAGGTCAAAAACAGCGGCTCCCCAATAATGGCCAGCCAAGGAATGCCCAACACTAGAATGGCGAGCAAATTGGTGGGTTCGGGCAGCCTTCGTCAAGTCAAAACTGAAACGAAAGATGTCACGGTCCTAAGTAGGTATACAAACCACACAGTTCGCCAGTACGAATCAATTGCCATAATTTATTGTATGAAACGGTATTGTTCTTTGTCATTTTCATTTGAGAACTCGTTGTTTTTAGTAAATGTCAAAAGTTTTAGTCCTACATTTTTATAAGTACGAAATTTAACATTTAATGGAACAGGAAATATTTGCGACAGAAATTTATCTGTTGGTTAAGTAACCGGTTCCTGATTTTAATCTTCGATAGGATAACGAACTACTTTAAAGGCAGGGTTAGATACAAATATATATTTTTATTTCATTTTGACTTAATCTTTTTTTTTTTAAAGAATGCTAGATAATGATCTAACTCTGATTTCCCCGGAAAATGCTCTATCCCAGCGGAAGACCAAGTCTCCCTCTTTTAGCCGATGGTATTTGTGAGGCTATACCAAACGAGTGGCCAGTTCTGTTCTTCTGTTGAGGTATGAGATGGAAAAGCTTCTAAGTGTGGTTTGTTTTTTTTTCACAAGTTGCTGTGTTACGGTTCCAGGGTACCCAGCGGAAGACTAAGTCTCCCTCGTTTATACCGATAGTATTTGTGAGGCTATACCTAACTAGTGGATGGTTCTGTTGAGATATATTTAGATGGAAAAGCTTCTAAGTGTGGTTTGTCGGATTATGTACATAAGTTTTTAATTAAAAAACCTATTGGTATATATCGAACCCGGGGTCTGCCTAGTTAATACCAGACGTCTTAACCACTTGGCCACCGACGCATTGTTTTAGTTGTCATCGTAAAATCGACATTTCTTTCATGCTTCTCGATTAAATTACCTACGTAACAATATTAGGTCATGTGCGGACGCCGACTTCACGTGCCTTCCAGTGGACCCTTAGGGTTTCCGCAAGGTAAAAATATAATAATACATGGTTAGTTATAACTACATCAGATATATAGCATTCTCAAGTTACGAAACATTGAATTTCTACATTACACCGGACGCTGGTAAATGCATACATGAATGCATTTGCATTTTAGATATAAATTTTAAACAGCTTCTCTTATTTATGTGCCAGTTAACGTATAAGTAGGGGTATAGATAACTAGCTATCCACCACAGCTTCTTCCGTGGAATTTTTTAAATATGTCTTAAAAGTCTATCCCAAAGGATTCTCTGGATAAAAAGTAGACTCATCCTTCAACTATATGCAAAAAAATCACTTTCGCAGTTAGGAGGATATGATAGGATATTACGAGAAATAATAAAATAAAACGGGAATGTACTACTTTTACACGTGGCTTTTTGCCTCGACTTAACCCGTTTCTCATTGCAAATATTTTTTTAAATAAGAAATAATCTAATATCCAATTTATTAAATACTTTTTATAATTGGTTCATTAGTTTTAGAGTTTACTTCTTATAGACAAATCCTCTTTCTTTATAATGGTAGTACTACCTATGTTTATATAACTAGAAGTTGCCCGCGACTTCGTACGTGTTGTATTAGTAAGAATTTAATTTAATTACACTTGTATTTTAATTACCCCTATTATAATCCCGTATCATAAACTACTATTTAAATCCGACTGCTAGTTCCAGAGATTACCGTATTCAAACAAACAATTAAACTTTATTATTAGTAATAGAAGAAGATAGATATAGATTTACATACCTATATTTTCATAAATGTTTTTGTTGTAGATATACAATAATATATAAGTATTACTTATATTGACTTTATTTATATTGATCGGAAAGGAAAGTGATACTTTGTTCGTCTAACTAATGTATCTCGAGAAATAAGATCCGGTTCACTGGTTTTTGTCTAGCTAACAATGGCTTCCGTGTATTTAAATCAAACTGTTGTTACACTCTTAATACCTATTGCATCATAATATCATTAACAAGTTATCTTTCTTTTTTAATAGTTTGATGATATTATAGATTACTAATGACCCGCTTAGTGGTCGAAATTCGACTATAATTCATTTAAAAAAAAATAGTCATTATTTATTGGCAACATTTTAAAATTCTTTGTGGCTACAATCTTTACTCTATGCGAGCCGCCATGTTTGACAATGATATATAATTGTAAACAATGCAAATTTTATATGAAAATTTAATTTAATTTAATGAATTTCAAATACATTATATATAAATATTTATTTTCTGTACACCTTCTATATAAACTTTAACTATGCAAAATCTCACACTCCTCGGTGAGGTGACGCACAACATGGTTTAAAAAGCTAGATTATAGAATTACAATAATTTGAATACCTACACAAATACGCTTATAACCACTAATCTGTTAGAGATATATATATGCTACTACAGACTTTTTTGTAGATAAATTTATTCTGCATAACTCTTTCCTACATCAATGAAATTCAAATGCCTGGAAATTTCTGCCTAACCTTTCTATGACAGGTCATTATGATACAGAGATATAAAATTGAATATTCCTTATTTTGCTAATATAAAACTTATCAATCGTAACTAGTTTTTAAACCTTTCTATTTCTTTAAGGTTATAAGAATCGTTCAATAATTTCAACTTATCAAGATTTGTTCCGGCGGAAGCACAAGTAATCGCTTGACCTCGCTACCGCTCCTTTGTTCTGACTTTTATCAGTGGGACGTTCTATCATTTTCGTACAATGCGGATGATATAATTGACACCTCCATCGTCTATAGAGCAAGGTCGTGGAATGACCGGTTTTGGGAACATAAAAAAATATTCTAATGCTAATATGTAATGTGACAATCTTTATAGCCTGTTATTAGCAAGTTAGTTCCTTACGGTGTATTTTTTTAATTAAGTAGTAATCCTTAACCAAGGAGTTCATGTAAAGTAGATTGGCTTACAGAATATTCAATGTACCAATATTCAAATATCGAACGTGCCAGAGTCATAGCTTAAATAATAATTACTACGTATCCAGAGTTTATAATTTTAACTCTAAAAGTTGAGTTTTTAAATATCTTCTCGATTTTTTTAAATTTCCATTTAAAATGAATATTTACTTATTTTCTTTTTTTTTAATATCAAAGTTTGCGAGATAAGCTCTCACTTGCAAGGCCGGGATTGGGACTTACCCTCAACTTAAAAAAAACATAGGTTAATTAACAGACTGCCAACAGAAGTGAAAATTATATAGCGATCATTTTACAATGAATCTCTCGGACCAAATAATTGCCGGCCAGAAATGCGCAACCAAAAATATCCGACCCAGGCATATGTGAAAGCCAGTACACGAAATCCAGCCCGGCATTCTCGGGTCGAGTATACTCGGGCCAGGCAATCCATTGCCTTGTACCGAAAACATGTCGCGAACACTGGTCGCAAATCCGTAAATATTTCCCCCTACCAAAATAGCTCAACGCGTCTAAAGGAGTTTTCACTTTAAAAATATTTATGTGAATGGATATCAAGAATTTTCTCATATTTAGTTCAAATATTATAGGGTTCATGGCGAAAAGGGAGTATTATAACATTGTTGCTTAACATATTCAAGTACCGAAATCAGGTGCACACGTAACATAATTAGCCAGCCAGACGTTACGATTTCTTATAATACGATGCAGTAACGCACAAATTTGCATAGTAAACGTACTTACCGGCTACTATAACGTACTTTGAAAGGCCAACTGACGCAAGGGAGTGTGTGCTGCATTATAGGTGCGACACACTTAGAAAATGTCAACATTTCAATTAGTAATGAAATTTTTTTTTCTTCAGGTAATTACTTCATTTACAAGTCGAGATTATATGTTCGCGTCAATTTTAATATGGTAAGTACCAACATATTCCTAGTCGTGATTGTATCTTGTAGCTAGGCTATAGGGCCTATATTATTATAGGTAAACTAAATTTATATGACTTTCTTCCTCTGCATTCTTACAGATTGTTTCAATGGTCAGAAAAAAATTGATAAAAAGAAAATCGTAAAAAATATCTTATATTTTAAAATTTTACTAGATAGGTAGAGCAAATGGTTATGGAAAACTAAACTAACAACTGAGAACAGTTTTTCTCATAAATCCTGCTTACGAAGCACGCAAAGTGTGAAAATAATTCACATTCATATTGCTTCGCATAAATATTTGCTATATCGACAATACTGTACAATTATTGTAATTAATACACAATATAATAGGGGATATTTATATATACTTAGCATCATATGGACCAAAAATGCGATTCCTTGATATTTTCTCGTTAGAAAAAAATCCAAAGTTAGCTCCGATTTTAAAACATTTTTTTTTAATTATTCACGGGTTGCCTTACAGCTCCCGGGAACCGTTGACGGCCTCAGGGTACCCAGTGGAAGACAAAGTCTTCCTCATTTAGCCAATGATTTTTTGAGGCTATACCTAACTAGTGGCCAGCTCTGTTGAGGTATGTAGATGGAAAAGCCTCTTTGTACGGTTTATCGGATAATGTACATAGAATTTTTATTATAAAAAACCCATTGGTACATGGTCGGATGTAGGAATCGAACCCGCGACTTTATAGTTGCGAGCCGACGTTTTAAGACAATCCGTGCTCTATTTGACCGGCACCGACCGGCTGACGCGAAGGAACTAAAATTGCCACTTGCCACCTATTCTGACTCTCCGCATTGTATAAAATATGTAATAGTGTGGCCAATGTAACCAATATGCCACAACGCAGAGTATAAAGAGCTCGCATTTCTTAGAACCAGCTCGCTCCATCGATACTCAGTCGTGATTATGAATTTTAGCAAGTCCCGACCTTGCCACAATCCCCAAGGTTTTATCCACGCTGACCAGTCAAAGACCCCACCTTTCACCAAGTGCCAAGTGGTGTAAGTTCCGCCTGACAACTTCAGCCCTTATATGCGAGGTCGCCCACTCCGTTCACTCACGAGTCAGCCCCGATACGCCGCAAAGTAGATTGGTACTGTCGCGAACAATATAACGTATCACGCCGATGTTTTGTTTGGTGTAAGCAGGATCTACTACGTTTATCTTTATATAGCTTAACTAGCTTTTCGCCCGGCTTCGCCAGTGGAATTTTGAATCCTCGATTCCATTAACACGGCCATATATGGGCAATGCAATTTTTTTACCTACGGAACCCTTTAACATGTTAAAATTAAACAAAAAGAAGATTCTAAGTATAAGTTCCATACTAATCTATACTAATAATAAAGCTGAAGAGTTTGTTTGTTGGAATACCAGTCGGATAAATATTTTTGAAAAATTTAATCAAAATCCATTGCGTCGTTTCGAAGCCTATTCAGGATAAACATTAGAACAGAAATACTATTAAATTTTATTTATTTATTTGTAGATATTATATAAGGTGTCAAAAAAATCTACATACCCTGAAGCTAACACTCACCAAACACTTGCCTTGGCTCGTGCATGACCGCCATGTTATCAATAAGCTATGGTTTATTATATGCACTCTTGTTTATTCATGGACTCCCATAGCCACTTTCCATGAAAAAGTATTTCTGTTTATAATTATTTCTATATTAAAAGTACCTTCTACAGAAAAATAACCTAATTAAAAAAAAAGAGCGGGATGTTATGGATTTTCATTGTAATTTACTGTTGTAGAGCAGTAAAGTAGCGCTTTCTGATAAAGTAATGAGGAAATTACAGCGTAGCTGAAAGAAAAAGCTTTTAAAATTCTGCATGTTTTGGATTTTTTTCTCTCTTAACAATTAAGTACATAAATAATTATAGAAATCCATATGCATCAAAAAGTACCATTCTACATTATTTTTAAATTCAACAAGGCCTATTGTAGCCTATTTATTTTAATTATATAGTCAATTGTTTGCTCTATAATTTACCTGGAAATTACCACTGGCTGTTTTATGATAAATATTTACAAATCACTCTAGTTATAAGTATATTAATGCAAATGAAGTTGTTATCCTTTATAATAATTTATTTGTCACAATCAATTTACCTTGAAACCATACAATTCTTCAATTGTCCTAGGAAGTAAAATCAGCGCCTGTACTTTTTCTAATAATTAAGAAATCTCTAGTTTTTTATTCCCGTTATCGGTCCCAAGTCTTTCTCTTTTAGTCGATAGTATTTGTGAGGCTTTACCTAACGAGTGGCTATTAGAGGTATATTTAGATGGAAACGCCTCTTAAGTGTGGTTTTCCGGATAATGTAGGTAATTTTGGCGTTTGCTAATTATGAAGAATTGTTGTAATATCACTGGCTACTCCGCAATGTATAAAATCCGTAATGGTGTGAATTTAACTTTCTTAGTGATTGTGAAAATCGTACTATACAATACTTTTTACAGTAAAATTTCAGATTACTACTTGTAGATCACTCAGATATATTATGTATTCTACAAATAAGTTTCTCGCACAAGCAAACAGAAGAATACTCTTTCACAATGTTTTAGGCAATTCCATAATTGCCCTTAATGATTGACTCTAGCAGACTGCAACGTAAATTACTGAGAGTAACCGCTTTAATCTATTGCATTATTTTGTAAATAATGTATATGAATTAGTTATTTGATGTCCAGTGTATAAATTATAAAATATCACATACACATTTTATATAGCTACCTCAAAATTTTATTAAGGGTAGTTAAGGCTGTAAGGCGATCTGTGAAGAAAGAAAAAAAAAATGAGGAAACATGGCGTTCCTAAATACATACACACACTTTTCTCACTTTGTCTACAGTGTATACATACACTCCTACAAAACCTTTTATGCGTTTCTTGCCTAGGCATTTAGGAAGCCTTCAAATTATGTTACTTATGGTAGGAGGAAATCTTATGGGTTCGCGCCACGATAATGTTCTCGGCACAAATGCCAACCATCGACCACGTATGCCTGGGTCGGGCATTCCTAGGGTAAACAGCAAAAGCCGATCATGCTTAAAATAAAATCTGCAAGAAAAAAAAAGAAAAAAAAAACATTTAGCTTTGTTAGGATGAGAATATTTATACTAGCTTTCAATTGACAAAAACAGTATCAAATTCCAATAAATTTCACCAGAAAACCCTGCCATTTCGAAAAGTACAAAACACACTCTATATTTGAGTATAATAAGATATTTATTTAAATCGGTTGGTTAATGCATGGATGGCTAATGCACACAAGGCCACTCTCGAATTACTTTCACTGATACGAACTGCTCTTGGGACGCTTTTGATGGCATTGAACTTAGCTGATACCTGTTGGGGTACTTTGTTCTGAAGCAACCTTTCTAGCCAATTAGAGTAATGAAACTATGGAATTTATATTGGAATTTAGTAATGTGCAAAATGTAGATTAAAAAATATATTTATTAGATATCTAGGGTATATGTTTACGCTTACGCATCTAATCTGACAAATCGTAAGCACATTATAAAATTTATACAATGAACAACTGTAATAACTTAAAATTTCGATAAGCGCGTTCAAATGAATAATTTTTCGGAATATTCAACTGTCTGGATATTTGTCCTAAATTTGGTTCGATTTCAACGAGCATAGAGGAATTTATTTTTAAAACCCCTTCTTTCTTTCATTTTGAAAATAAAAAAAAGGTTTATAAGGTGCGTCGGTGGCCGACGTCTGGTATTAACTAGGCAGACCACGGGTTTGATCCCGGATCCCGGCCATGCACCAATGGGTGTTTTAATTAATAACTTATGTACATAATCCGACAAACCACACTTAGAGGCTTTTCCATCTAAATATACCTCAACAGAAGTGGTCACTCGTTAAGTATAGCCTCACAAATACCATTGGCTAATCGAGGAAGACTTGGTCTTCCGCTGGGTATCTTGGAACCGTAACACTTTAGGTATAACATTATATAATTTTATAAGAATCTTCAAAATATATTTTTAAAGTCCGTGAAATTTAATGTAACAGCTATTTGCGTCATAAAGTTCCCATCGTTGAGACCAGAGGCCATGACACGCCGTGCAGTATTAATACCCGAATATAACAAACGCGAGCCTTAAGCGGAGGTTGTGGGATTTTTATTACAATGTGGCGTAATGTTGATTTTTTTAAACAAACAGGTTCAAAATGCAGGTACGAGTATATTGGGTAGCTTTGGAGCACACGAATTATGAATCAACTAGCATTCCGCCTCCGGCTTCGCCCGTGGATATTTACGAACAAAATAAAATATACCCTAAACCTACCCTTATCCCTACCCCCACCCCTACCCTTATCCCTACCCCCACCCCTACCCGTACCTCTACTTCTACTCCTACCCCCTACCCCTACCCTCTATCAACTACCTCTATATCATCAATAGTTTTCGCAGCGCACGCGAAGTAAGGAATTTCTTAGGTAATTTTTTTACACCTTGGGTTACATTATTGGAGTTTTAGTAAGGATCCCTAATTTTTTTGAAAATATAATATAGCCTATGTCACTCAGGGTGAATGTAGCTACCCAATGGTGAAATAATTTTTGAAATCGGCACAGTCGTTTTTGAGTTTATTAATTACAAACATACACACACACAAAAATACAAATCTTTCGTCTTTATAATATTAGTAAGTATAGAGTATAGATATCATAATAATACATGTATGAACTTTGAAACCTGGTGGATCCAGGTTTAAATCTCAATCATGCCAAAAATGTTAAATCGACTTCTCGTGCTTCAGAAGACACGTAAAGCCGGCTTAAAAATAACAGATATATCTATACGTCTGTTAAAGATGTAACACATCTAGGTCCATTAAGTGCAGCAACAGGCTTGCTACCTGTTCTGTTCAATATGGATAACTGACAAAAAGTGGACACTGTTACTGAAAGGTATAAAGACCGTGAAGATGTGTGTTACCAATACAATGTATACAAAACAACGACGACTTAAGAGCAACCAATCATCTGTGACAACAAACAAAAGGAACTCAGAAAAACTCCTGAACTGGTGTGCACTTGACTTGAGACTCAAAATTTAAAATAAATCAAATGAAAGCGAATGTAGATGTGTCGAAGGAAGAACTGGCCTGTATTAGCCTATAATCTCTCTGCCGATCCCTTCGAGGGCGATGTAGCAGGGTATTTCAGGTTCTCAGAGACTATGGATCCGGTCTGCAATGAGGGTTGAGTAGAAGAACAGTTTGTACCTTCCATTTCTAGGTCTTCCTAGTTTCCTTCTTCCCTCAGTCTTCGTTTCATTATGATTTTCCCAACAATTTCCTTTCTATTTCTTTGTTTTCCTCTCCGTATTCAGTAATTATCAACTTTGTTACTTATTTAAAATAAATGTATCACACAATTGTGAACACAAGCGCGTAGGACAAGTCCTTGCTTCTTGAATATTTAAGAGCATGTCATTGTTATCATTGAATGCTTTTATTAAACAGATTAATATGACAGATGGTGATTTAATTATGACGCAAGTATAAAGATATAACAAGAGATTGTGCCGTTTGCAGTGGCGTGGAGCTCAAGTGCGATAGATTTTTTAAGGAATTGTCAACGCGCCTTATCGTCGTGGCCGATGGTGACCAGAGGGCAGGAGCATTCCTTGCACAAAGGATCAGTATGGCAATACAGCGAGGAAATGCAGCCAGCGTTCTGGGCACGCTTCCGTACGGCAGCAGTATGGAAAAATGTTTAAATTACATTTAATATTTTAATGTTTAGATTAGATTTAAGGTTATTAATGCAATACATACATTATGATATGAATTAAATATGCTCACGCCCTAATAGTGCTGGGGCAGGCAGATCAGTACAAAAATAATTTAAACTTGTATATTAAAATTTATTGAGACAAATGGTTCGTAAATAATTTGTTCTTAGACAATTATTTGCTCTAGATATGGTCGGTACAGACTCTGACAATTTATCAACCTTGGAAAGCTTTATTATAAGCAAGTGACACGCCCTGGCACGGGTAGACAAAAATGTTTTTAAAAAATTTCAAAGTATTTTCTGGCGTTCAAAAGTTACCTCCTTTATCTGCAAAAATTCACCGTTGCTGTTTTGAAGTGAACAAACGACAAACAAACACACAAACACACTTTCGTATTTAGGATATTAGTATTATAGACTATCCTATCTATTTATCGTCACGCCTCTTATCCCAAGAGGAGTTGGCAGAGACAATCGAATGCCATTTGCTACGATCCTGACATACATCTTTCGCTTCTTTTATGTTCATCATACCTTTCATACATGCTCGGCGATTGTGTGTACTTTTAATATTGCCTTTAATCAATTTTTTTATGTTCAATAAAAGTACTCCTACGTCGTCCTCTGCCATTTTTCATTTACACTAATATTATAAAGAGGAAAGATTTGTATTTTTGTATGTTTGTATGTTTGTTACGAATAAACTAAAAACTACTGGACGGATTTTGATCATTCTTTCACCATTGGAATGCTACATTATCCCTGAGTAACATAGGCTATATACCATCACGGCATAACGACGGGAACGGGGTGGGCAGAGGTGAACATGACAAAAGCTGTGTAAGAAGTGTATGTTTGCCAACATTCTGAAATAGTCACGTACGAAGTCGTGGGAAACAACTAGTTCTTTATATAATAGTATAGATTTAATGAATTGTTGTCAGTATGTTTGAGTAATATTATCTTTGATTTCTAAAAGTATTTCCTATTTAGATTATTTACAATTTTGTCGATTTAATTTCAGTTTGTTTTTTTCATAAAAAAACTGAAATTTTATTGAAATTTGACCTGAAAGTGCAAGGTTACCTTTTGTTCAAAATATTTAGAAAGAGGTCGATGTAAAGAAATCAGTTCTCTATGTAAGACAATGACACAGTTTTGTCAACAAGTTATTTCGCTCTAGTTTTGTGAAGGCCAAAGAAAAAATAAAAGTAAACTTTCTCGTACACTTGTACTCGTTATGCAAATACGTTCTTACGTAAATTAACATAATTGTTGTACTGATTTAGTAACATTTTGAATATACACATACATACATACCTATAAATAAAGGGTAGGCAGAGAAGATGGAGTGCCACTTTTATTGATCCTTGCTTCATCTCTTAAAAACGAAGTAATTATTTATGGGTTTCATATTAGGATAGTATTTTCGTGCTATCAATTTAAATTTTTAGAGTTTCCAATAATTTTCTGTGGGTTTTTTTTATAATTAAAAACTTATGTACACAATCCGACAGACCACACTTAGAGGCTTTTCCATCTAAATATACCTCAATAGAACTGTCCACTAGTTAGGTATAGCCTCACAAATACGATCGGTTGAAAGTGGAAGGCTTAGTCTTCAGCTGGGTATCCTAAGACCGATAACACGGTTTAAATTTTACCAAGAAATAGTGAGGCTATTACTTGTATATTGTAGAAATTGGTTAAAACATACATAATGCATGGAATGGAGTTACTGAAGCTTTTCAAGAGATAACCGAACAATGAGCTATTGAGTTAAGTAGCGAGTAACCAAGGTTTTAACGCAAGGCTATAAAACGATTAACATCTAACACTGTGGTTTAAAATAATTATATATCTTTTAATTAATGTACTTAATTATATAAATAAGCTGGGCAACCGAGTTTGGCCGAAAAATAGACATGGATATTTTCAAATGTGACGTAAAGTAAATTCCCGAGGGATTTTCGGGATAAAAATTAACATTTGAACATTTGCATTTGTAATATTAGTTAGGATTAGGATAGGATGATCATTATGAAGCTTGAAAATAACATGTTAACATGCCTGGAGTTTTCGAAGACTCTTGATCGCTAAAAGTTATTTGGCACCACAAAATTACATATTAGCACACAGATATAAAAATTTTGACAGTATTTATAAAAGGTGTCTATTTGTCATCAGCGATTATCTCAGAAAATACAAAAGATAGTCTTTATTCTGACTAGCGGTATACAAGTGTGTACGAAGTGACGAAATTTAACAATTCCATAATAAATCCAAGGCAATATAAACCACTAACAATTTGATATAGTTTTTGTAGCTAATACCTCTATAATTTATTTTCATCACGATATATTTCAATTAAATGTTAAGAACTGGAACAATTTCAACATTCTCGCATTAGTACGATCAACGAAGGTGTTGACGTATGTAAAGTAGTATCAGTAGACTATTGTCAGGATAAATAATACCTCATTGACGTAGGTAACATGAGACGGAGATTTTGGCGGTTACTATATAGGGTTGAGAGAGACTCAATCGTGCTAGGAAAAGTCGATGGAAAAAGCCTACACGATGGGCAAACCAAACAAAATCGTTGACCGGTCTGCCGCTGTTTGATGCCATGAGGAATGTCCAGGACCGGGGCACATGGAAGAGTATTGTCCAGAAAGTGATGAACTCTTCATGATCTTCAGCAATGAAGATGCTGACTAAGAAGAAGAATTTTGTAGATGAACTAAATAAAGAAATGTACATTCTCCTGTCTCCTATATAGGGGTAGACAGACAGGATTCAAATAGATCATATAGGATTTATGGTAAATATTTTGTTCATAAGAATACTTTAACTGTGATTTACAATACGATTTTTAAATTTTATTTACTATAAACCAGCTTTTCGCCTGTGATTGACTTATAGATATATCATAATTATGATTTTGAGTCATACAAAAATCTCACAGAAAAAAGCAATTTCAGTTTTTCCAGAATTTTCCAATTTTACGAGCAACTTTTACAATTTTTTTATTTAAAAACCTTATTCAGACTATTACAAAATCGGTCCAGTCGTTTTCAAATGATGGCGTGCTTACCAACTGTTCGTCGGTATTGATATGAAAGTTTGGCTGTTTGCTACACAATAATCTTGTTATACATACATACCTTCATGCCTGTTTCCCGATGCGGTAGGCAGAGAGTATGGAACGCTACTTCTCTCGATATTTGCATACTTATCTTGCTTCATCCACATCCATACATCGTTTCATACATGCACGTATATTTTTAGTACTACGTATTTGACCTTTTTGGTCGTTCTTTCCTTGTTGTTCCTTTCATGTTATACCGCAGTTAAAACTACTTGTAGTGATATATAGGGTATATTTATCATGAAAATGTGAAAGTCGCAATTTTTCAGAGATTAAATTTAATATTTTCAGTAACGCACAAAATATTTCTTAATTCGTAGATTATTATTTGCTATTTATACGTACTAGACAATGATAGATGTGGCGACATAACTACTTGTATATACGCAGTATTTCAAAGAAACACCTTATTTACCTTAACGACCTATTGTACTTTTGCCGAATAAGTAAAATTGTAACGGATTTTTTTAGTTACGATGTTAGAAAAGGAAATGACTAAATCTGCCTTGTTGAATAACTGTTTAGTTATAATATGTTTTGTTGCTCTCTTACAAATCTATCGTACAATATGGTAGAGGCAGACAAACACGTTTGAAGTAAAACGTAATAAAAGGCCTATAAATTATATTCGCTTTAAGTAAAATCTATTTTATTGACTTATTTAATGACCAATTTTGTCATACAAACTTCATCATTATATCTTATAACCTTTAGATATGTATTACTAGCTATCCGCCCGGCTTCGCCCGTGGATTTTATTGAGATGTGACATAAAAAATTATCCGTAGGATTTCAGTCTCTTTCCGGCCATCCAACTAACTTTATGCAAAAAGATCACGTCAATCCGTTGTTCTGTTTTGACGTGAAAGAAAGACAAACAAACAAACAAACAAACAAACAAACAAACAACCATCTCAATTATAATAATTATCACTTATATGTATTACTCTGTATTTCTTCTTAAATATAAGTATTTATTTTCAGAAATAAAGGTATTGCAAGTGCCCTTCGAAGCACGACTTTATAAAATGATTAAAAAGTTTATCCCTTTAATATTATAAACATATTATAAACGCGAAAGTTTGTATGGATGCCATGTATGTATGTTTGTTACTCTATCATGCCAGAACGGCTGAACGGATCTAGATGCTACGGGCTACTTTTTATCCCGAAAAAATGTATGGTTCGCGTGGGGTAGATTTGTTTTTGTTTTTACGGGATCAACATGATTATTTGCATAGTGGTAGTTTAGCGGTCAGAGAATGACATATACTACTTTTTATACCTCGAAAGCGGGCGGGGGCCAACCACGGGATTGTTTCTTTTTGGATCTATTTCCACGCCGGTGAAACCGCCTACAGAAGCTTGTTTAAAAATAAATTAGTCTTTAACATTTTAGTTGACTAAGGATTGAAGCAAGGACGTTGACTATGAAGTTCATCGCTTTTAACCATTGCTCTTACCACGCTATTGCCTTTAGTAGTTTCATTCGCTCACATCCGCTCTATAAATCTTTTGAATCCATTATTTATGCCAACTTGACATTGTCAAACTATAGTCTATTCTCTTGTCCAAGGCTGAAAGATGGCCTTTAGCTTCCTCTAGTATTCTTAAAGACATCACAATGGTCCACCAAGTCTCATTGTTTTGTGTTCTTTGCAAACAATCCACATACTATCTCAATGACATCTAATGCGTTCAATATATCTTACCAATTATATGAAGAACTAACGACCCTGCCTCCGGCTTCACGCGGGTACTTATCTATCAATAGTAGATATATGCTTCCTAGGACATTTTTCTAGATAATTTTGTTCAACACAATTCTTTCCTACATTATTTTGTTATATCTCTGACGGATTAGACAGCAAACGCCACGAAAACTCGCTGGGGCTAACTTTTTCCTGATTTGATTCACTTATAATGTTAATGCTCAGCTCCTAAACATGATAGGTCCATGCTTAATACTCGTAAACCTTTCTGGTGAATCAAATTATTTAATAGTGAAAACAGCAACAATATCCGACAGACAGACTCGGCAGGGGACTTGTTTTTATAAATGTAGTAATTATACTGTACTATATATCTTTGTAAATTAGGATTTGAGGGCTACTGCGTTCATGATTTAGCGGGTCTTGGATGTCTCGGATTTTAGCTTTTGCCAGCGGCTTCACCCGCATGAAAATGGGTCAAAGAATAATTTTATATGTGGCAGTCAATTTCTGTGTGTGTGTGTGTGGCAAATAATTAGAATTATTTGAATAATTCGTATTTTTGACAATGAGTTTATATAGGTAGATATAATTGATTTTGGAGATTCTTTAGATGTTACCTATTTTGCGACTATTGGCGACTAATGTAATACCCGCTTTTTTGCGTCATCTTAGAGTCACATTTGATTTTTCTTTACATCCGCGAACTAAATGATCAAGCAATTGTTACTTGATTCGTAATTTCTTCTTCGAGAGAAAAAGAAAAATTAGGACACCAAGTCAGCAGTTATTTATTTGCAAAAATGATGCGCCTGTTTCGGTAAATTTTATTACCGTTAAGGTTAATCGTGTAAACATTTGTGTCCAGTTGAACTTTTGTACTCGGATCACGTTTCATAAGCCTCTTTACCTTTTTGGGTACAATGACGACCACCGTTATATAACAATTCAATATTGCTAAAAGCAAGAAGAAAAATAAACAACATTGAATTTCAACTGAGAAGTCGGGGGTTCGAACCCCACAGCCGACCATGTACCAATGGGTTTTTATAATAAAAAATCTATGTACATTATCCGACAAACCTTACAAAGAGGCTTTTCCATCTACATACCTAAACCATTGAGGTATATTGACCTAAACAGGTCGCTCGTTAGGTATAGCCTCAAAAAATCTTTAGCTAAATGAGGAAGAGTTTGTCTTCCGCTGGGTACCCTGGAACAACGGTTCCCGGAAGCTGTGTAAGGCGACCGGTGAAGATTTTTTTTTCAAAATATGTCGTGAAAATTGCTAAATCATCTATACTTTCATAATAATTTTATAAATTCGAAAGTAATTATGTTTGTCTGTCTATCTGCATATTACGCTGTCACGGCTAAACCACTGAACCAATTTTGATGAAATGTGATATGAAAAAAGCATGAAACCTAGGAAAGGATAGTTGTTGGATATTTTTTACTCAAATACACCATGACGGTGGATCGGATTTTGATGAGAAATGATACAGAAAAACATTTACATCTGCATTTGCACATATCGAGGATAGTAAATCATTTCATGAAGAGCACAATAAATCCTTGTTATTCTTAACAACTACGTTACGATGTTGCGGCACTTTACCCAGCAAAATAATGACTCAATTGATAAGCTGTGGAATATTCTACTTTATTTAACGATTTTTTTCTTTAATAATAATCGCTTTATCCTTATTTATTACTTCGCACGAGTACAATATAGGTTTAGAACAATTTTAATACCTACCTAAATTAGAGATAGATATATGCTACCGCGGACTTATGTAGATCGCTTTATTGTACACATAGTATTTCTTTCCTACATAATTTTGACTCTCTGTCGGATTAGATAGAGAGACATTAGTCCTACTAATTAGGTAGGTAGGCGATAGCCTAATTGGTAGGACTGTGGACTTGAAACCGGAGGTCCCGGGTTCGAATCCTACTCGCTGCCAAAATTTTAAGCACCAATTTTCTTTAAGAATATGTGCTTAAATCGACTCGTGAAATGGCAATTCCTCTCAATGAGCACCACTACTAATAATGGTGCGCTAGAGGGAGACCAATGATCCAGCAGTGGATCTTAAAAAGGTTAATAATGATGATGATGATGACATTAGACATGAAAACTTTGAGGCTAACTTTTTCCCCGACTTAATTCATTTATACTGTTATTTATCAGCTCCTAAACATTATAGGCCGGTATATTATACTCGTATACCTTGCCGGTGAATTAACCTGAAACTGCAACAAAATCCGTTCAGTAGTTTTGGCGTGAAGAGGTCACAGACTGATTGTTCCTTCTCCAGAATAAATATATAAATAATCCCACTAATATTATAAACGCGAAAGTTTGTATGGATGTATGTACGGATCTGGATGAAATTTGGCACAGAGATAGATTATAGTCTGGAATAGCACATAGGCTACTTTTTATCCCGGAAAAATGTATGGTTTGTATAGATTTGTTTTTGTTTTTCACGGGATCGGCATGATTTTTTACATAGTGGTAGTTTTGGGGTCAGAGTTGACATATACTACTTATTATACCGCGTAAGCAAAGGGGGCAAATTACAGCCACGGAATAATTTCTTTTTGGATCTATTTCCACGCGGGTGAAACCGCGGACAGAAGCTTGTAAATAAATAATTTCTAAAATATAGACCTTATAGTACACTTCTCTAAAGGTGGCCACACATTCGTCCAATCCCCGGCCGGTCACCGTACGGTCCACCGAAACCGACCACAGACCCGTCCAATTTTTATCGCGCGGCCCACCATCCGTTCAAATCCTTGTATTTGTGGTTGATTTCGATGACCGGAACGATCTGTCATACACACACACATCCACACGCCTTTGTTTAATCGAATCTTGTGTGTCTGTGTGGGTGAGTGAATTGCATGTGATCTAGATCGTATGATTTACATTGCTAATGTGTGGCCTGTCTTCAATCTCGATCATACGGCGGCCGGACTGAAAATTTTCTGTGAGATACCGGACCATTGCGCGGGCTACTTTATTCTCTTATTAAATCTAAAAATACACCACAAAATATACACACAAAAGGTTTGTCGTGTAAATTTTTATCAAAACACAGACAAACCGTGGGCGGACTCTTAGTCTTAAACAAAATAAAAAGTCATATCGATCAGTGCTGTCTCGTTACAACAGTATTTGCAGAACATTTATAGCATATGATAATTTATTATATTTTATCTGCACAAAGCGAACTTACTTTGATGAATGTTGTTGGTTTTGTACCGTCATACATGGAGCAGCTATTGTTGTCATGATTTTGAGACTACAATGCCTTGGATGCAAGTTTGTATATCTGTCATTTTTATTCGTGCTTCGGAGGCATGTAAAGCCAGCGGCCACACTTCTTCTAAAAATACCAAGTATTTATGTCTGTTAAAGAAGTGACACATCAGCAGGCTCGCCACCTGTTCTGTTCTAGCAATAAGTAGTGTGTTGTGTTGTCATTTTTCTTGTGGCCCCAAATCGTGGATACCAAAAATCAACGAAATATTACAATTTATACTTTAACGGGTGCCTTACGGCTCCCAGAACTGAGTTTTAGGGTGTCTTAAGGTACTCAGTGCAGGACAAGTTTAGATTATTATATTCTGGATACTAATTTTATTAAAAAAATAGTGACTTCGCATGGCCTTGCATAAATAAACTAGGTACGATCTTATTTTTTTTATTATTGCATCCTTTTAGGATATTATCATAAAAGAAAGAGCAAATTGTAAGTAAATATTCACTATCATCAAAATTCATCTAGTTGTTTCGGAGCCTACTTAAGACGAATTTTTTAAAATTAATTATTAATGTGAACTAACGAATTTTTTGCACAGACATAGTTCGAGGGCCGGAAAGTGTCACTATTTTTATCCCGGAAATTCTTATGTCATATTTCTTAAATATCCACGAGCGAAATCGGGGCGGTAAGCTAGTATCTAATATATTGGTTTAAGTTTTTTTTTAGTACATAAATATCTAAAGTCACATGCAAAAGTAAGTTAGATTATAAGTCAATGGACCGTAGAACACCTGTTTAAAACTAAAACTGTTTTAAACAAACTAATGTGACCTATAGTGTAGGTAGGTAAAGAAAACAAGACATTTTAAAAATACACTTATTGCCACAGATGATACGGCTCACTATCACATTGGCACTATTCGAGACCGCGATGTTTCGCGAAATAGTGCCTCTCAAGTAGCAATCAAGCGCAATATTTTAAATGCCTTCATGGACCCCCAGTACCTGATTTACGGACCCCAGGTTAAGAAACCCTGCCTTAGAGTGTCACAAACATTACATTTTTCATAAATATTTTTCCCACCCGTACGAATCCGGGACAGGTCGCTAGTTTCGTTCATAATATCCTAACCATCTAAGCATACCTTTAAATCGAATGCAAATAATCAAACAGACATGACCCATTGGCATCATCGATCATAAAGTTGTCAGGTTCATTGGCCATCTCGTTAAAGGCTTTGCGGTTAGACCTCATCTTGTTGCATCAGACCAATGCTGCGTAATGTATGTACTTTTAGTAATGATATACATTAAAGATGTGCTGACCCTTTGGATTTGGAAAATTTGAGTAAGTAATGATTTAGTATATTTTCAGCTTAAAAAAATATAGTATCCTATCTTTAGTATTTTAATTGCAAGGATTTTCATTAATAACTGGAATATAAGTATACAAACAATTAATTTTATTCGTTTATTTATTTTTAATTTAAAGAAATTTACAAATATCCTTATCGCGTGACGTATTGAATATTAATCGAGTATATTTTTTATACTATTTATTTTGAGATTACATTTCAGTTTGTCAGATTTTTTATTTAATTTAAATCAAAGTGGACATGCGTATCTCTCGGCCATTTTTTTTCTTTACGGGTTGCCTTACAAAATTACATGCTGTTGATAAGAGCATCACTTGAGAATGGCTGGACCGATTTGGCTATTTCTTTTTTTTTAATGTTTGTAATAGTCTGAATAATGTTTCTAGAGAATGAAAAATTGGAAAATTGTCACGGAAAATTGGAAAATTTGGGAAAAACTGAACTGATAATAGGGGATGAAAGTTAATATGGGTTCCATGGGCGAAGCTGGGGCGGAAAGCTAGTATTATATATAGAGTAGTTATTTTTGGTTCGTTCGCTTCGCTTCGCTGAGGGCATACCAAAGCTGCAATAGAAGTAGTTATTGCGTACATATACTTGTGAAACGTTATACTTTGTGCAATGATTTCCTGTCGACCTCTGCCTTAATATTGTCTAATTTTAAACAACTAGAGAGGTCAATTTTCCGTATAGTGTTGGCGGTTATGAGCTCATAATATTGCAGCCGGGAAATTAATTATCTTTTAGATATCGATTAGATTAAGTGCAGCAACAGGCTTGCCACCTGTTCTGTTCAATATGAACAACTGGAAAAAGTGGACGCTGTTACTGGTGTAAATGCCGTGAAGGTGTGTGCTGTTGATGTTGTTATGTAAATTAATCAAAAGAATAATGTATGAAATTGAACTGAAGTTGTCTATATTAAACAAAGCAGCCAGCAACACGAATAATAGATACATGTTTTTATTGCATTATTGAAAAGTTTTGATTTTATTGCATAATTTTAATACACTATGTACTTGATTTGCCCCAGATTTGAAACAATGCGGTTATGAAAACACACTGTAGTTTTGCGCTCGTATATACGGGGGCGAATCATGAGTGTTCGTGACAACGATTTTGTTGATACCTTGTTACGAATATAGATTTAAAAATAATAGAGCTGACGTCATTCTTAATTTTCTTTTCTATCTTCACGGGTTGCCTTGCAACTCCTGAAATGTTATCGGTCCCAGGGTACTAAAGTCCAAGTTTCCATCTTTTAGCCGATGGTATTTGTTAAGTTATTAAGCTAGTGGCCAGTTCAGTTAAGGTATATTTAGATGGAAAAGCTTCTAAGTGTTATGTACATAAGTTTTTAATTATAAAAAAAACCATTAGACATGGCAGGGATCTAACCACGACGTTCGCCTTTATAGCCTTTATAGTGTATATGCCGATTAATCGGTTTCTAAGATGATCCCTGCCCTATTAATAACTAACTAATCACAACTATCACAGCGCGGACGGGATTAAACTGGATTCTCCATCATGTCACGACGAGACGATGTGCGGACATCAAATACTTTACCATTTGAAAGTTTGAAATCATCCTATTCAAATAAGTCTAGTTAAGGGATTTTATGTCATGTCATGGCGACCAACACACGCGATTCAAAAGTGCAGACTCCGGCGTTATTATGTCATCTGACGGAAATATGACAAGTCGATTAAAATGTTATGATATTAATTTAATATTTGGGTAGCACACTATCCTGTCCTACGTTAAAATTTGCAACAACCAGTTACGTGTCGTAAATATAGCAACCAGTAAGTTGTATTCTAGTTGCTTGGAAGTATAAATGTAATTTTCATAGGAAATAGTGCGTGTCAACTCTAAATATTTTATTGCTCTGTAGTTTCTGCCTCAGACAAGTCTGACGGAAGTTTAGGATCGTTGATCTGATTATATAGGAATGGACCGACTAAGCGTGGGTCGCACTATTATACAATATTAAACAATATAATAATACTGTCAAAATGTGTCAAAAGTTTATTACGTGAAAGATAAATGATTTTTGACAAATTTTGGCAAAACCTGCTTATGTTTAAAATAACTTCTCCAATTTCTCGTGGATATTTCGAAGTGATAGCTTTAGTCCTAAGTTCCGTTTAATATGGACGTTATTAATTATTCTAATGAAAAAAATGGCCGTTTCGTAACATTTTTTAGAACAGGATTTTAGTTTAGGTTTTCCGGTAAACTATGAACGTGGCCCTAAATTTATATTCTTTTTTTCTTTAAAAAATTTAGAATCAGTAGTTTGACAGATACCGGGAGGGGGGGGGGGGGTGAAATGGTCAATTTTCGTATATTTTCTTTAATATAATTTAACCTATGCATTTTATAAAGAAAAAATTTAGGTTCCTTATAACGAGCCCTTTCATTTTCTGATACGTTACATGAATGCATTTGAATAAAAAAAATGTTTTAAACGTTTAAATTTTTTCCCCAAAATCAATATTTTGTAATTAACGCCCCTCCGTCCACTTGGATCCCATGACTAGGCTCTATAGGAGAATATAAGGGTTCCGAATTTTCATCGTATGTACAAACCCTAATTAAGCAAAAAGCGTTAAAAATCATTAATATAAATATCCCTATAATTTTTAATACGGAATCTGTAAAACCATGGATCGAACGCGGCGAATTTGGTTATGATTTCCTTTGACCCCGGTTAACATCATCATATATCATCATTCATCATGTATTTTGAGGTGTTATTAAACACCGAGTTAGCAAGTACCTATAAAGGTTATTTTCAAAATTATAGTCCACGAGTGACAAAGTAATGATGGTGTCTACCTTGAATTTATCTATCAATGATAACTAGACGACTTAATGATAAATAGTCTGTGATATGAACAAGTAGGTAAGTCGTTTTAGAATCTTATGATAGACGGTAAAGATAAAGTACCATTAGGTATAAAACTTGAAAAAGGCTCATATATCCAATTTTTTTCTAAAATAAACAATTCCCAATTTCTCTATAAATAATCCACCTGTGTCACTATAATCAAGCATATAGTTACTTATTCAATATATCTAAGTGAAATAGCTGTTATTTTTTCAATGAGTTTTATTGAATAGGAAATATGGGTGGTAAAATAAAGGATTATTTTGCTCCCGTTTTCTCTTTCATAATCTATCACATAGCTCTTAATTTTATTTATTATTCGCGTTATTGTAGCTTATTGAAAATTCAAAATAATAATAATTTTATTATTTATGACCAATTAATAAATCAGAGTTACAAATTTAGGTTCACTAAATCAGTTATTAGTATCTCTGGCCATACCGCAAGGTATTAGGGCCGTGAACATATGTTTGTTTTTAAAGTACAGCGATGGGAAAGATTATAATTTAGATTCACATTGTTTACGAGGGCGGGTAAGTTTTATATGCCAATTTTATTTTAGTCCTGTTAGCAATTGAACTGCAAACTAGGAATATTTAGATACAAATTATGTTGTAGATTTTAATTTAGGTTTTATTTAAGGTCTAAAGGGCTAATTTTTATTTCCAAATAGACGAAGCCAGCAGTAATTTTGAAATAATTCGGGCCAAGTCATTCAATAATAATTGTCATTTGCAGTATGTAGCAAACGTATAATGAAACCTCTAAGGCCTGCATTCCATCAATAGAAGGTCAATTTAAGTGTGGGAATAAGAAACAAACTACTTTGAAACATGCCAGTATTTTTAGGATTTAGTGCAAATATTTTTTTATGATTTAGTTAAAGGATTTTTTTAAATAACATGCCTATCTCTTCTAAATTTTTGCAAATTGTTATTTTTACTGATATTTTAGTTCAGTTATTAATTAGTAGTATTAATTAAATTAATTAATAAGGTGCGTCGGCGGCCGAGTGGTTAAGTCGTCTGGTATATAACCATAGTTCGATCCCAGCCGTGTACCAATGGGTTTTTTATAATTAATGTATTTGTAGAATATGTGATTTCTACTATATTGGTGACCCAGGTTGCGTGTTCATAAAGTAAAGAAGGTGGTGGTTTAAACTGTTTAATACTGAATTTATATTTAACAAAGGTAGGACTAATTAAGGCAAACTGTTATGGACGACTAAGGAGCGCGGTGCAGGCAGCTAGGTATATGAAGTGCGCCCGCGCTCGTTTACATAATACATGTGCGTGTGTGTGGGTCATGCAAGTGTGTGTAGATCCCCTACACCACACCCTCCCTTACAAAAACGAAGAGTTCACTACTTAACTGGCAAATTGTACACATAAAAAATTCTCGACTTTACATAATTAAAAAGAGTCACACTGTATATATTATAAAAATCAAAACATACTATAAAAATCATGCTCTAAATTATTAACACGTTTGCCAAAAAAATAGTATACGTTATAAAATCGATGCAAAATTTACAAAAATAACAAAACAAAATAATCAAGTTACAAATTCGTCAATAGCGTCGCATGACGCAATGTTGAAAAAAAATTAGCTAAATTAACACAAATTAAAATAATTATACATTTTGTTACTAGGGTCACGTTACACATTACTTAAACATTCCTTATTAGTACCTACCTAAAATAATTTTGAAAAAATAAATTACATATTTGGTATCTTTGCTTATGTCGCCAACAACGCTATCGTAGGCAAAAGATGCTGTAATTTCTCTAGAATGCGCGAATATTGATCTTGGGTTTCTGCAGTCACTGTCTTGAAGAGTAAAAGTGGTCCTCCTGGTCATCTCTCAGGTCCGCATGGTATTGGAGCAGCAGCTTCACACGGACATCAGGCGTAGAGTATACACATAAGCTCTCGCTATATGCCGAGTACGCGTGTTCGCGACGGTAGGCACTGGGATTGATAACTCTGTATAGCTATCGAGACGCATCGACTAGTAATCGTCCACCACTCGGCTAGTCCACAAGCACAAGATGGTGGCCCTGCGGCTAGTCACGGTGTATCCCAGGCTGGATATCTGGATCAGATATGCGACTATTCCATATATACTATGATATGCAAATAATCCATATATACTTTACTATCCCATTGTATATCGCTCCCAAAATGTTTGTTTTCACTAAACACTGTTCTGTTCACACTAGATTGTTATTACCAGTCTCTTCACTTTAACACTGCGTCTATGTTATTGTCCCAAATGTTTCGCGATATTGCCTTAATAGTCCAGAAAGTGAGTCGTCCCGAAAAAAAATTATCACGTCGGGTTCACCAATGTAGAATATGTGATTTCTACTATATTGGTGACCCAGGTTGCGTGTTCATAAAGTAAAGAAGGTGGTGGTTTAAACTGTTTAATACTGAATTTATATTTAACAAAGGTAGGACTAATTAAGGCAAACTGTTATGGACGACTAAGGAGCGCGGTGCAGGCAGCTAGGTATATGAAGTGCGCCCGCGCTCGTTTACATAATACATGTGCGTGTGTGTGGGTCATGCAAGTGTGTGTAGATCCCCTACATATTTATTATGTAAATGTGTATGTAATGTCTGTAATGTCAGACAAACCACTCTTAGAGGATTTTCCATCTAAATATACCTCAACAGAACTGGCAACTCGGTAGATATAGTCTCATAAAATACTATCGGCTAAAAGAGGAAAACTTTGTCTACATGCCTTAGAATTCGTTTGCAAAGTTTACTAATATTTATGTCATAGTATATAATTATATCTCCGAGCTATATCTTGCCCTACATAAGGAATTCTTCTAAACGCTACAATTCTCGGCTACCAAGGAAGTATTACGTAGAATTATACATAATCAATATTCAATGCAGCGATTGCTTTCACTTGCTATTGTTGGCTAATTCCAAAAACTATCAGCAGATGTCAGTCGATAACGATGTCGTGAACAGAATTCGTTACAACTGGAGCGGAAATACAGCCGGTAAATTCAATTATTTGGTACAAATTCTGACACAATGCTATTTTATTCGGTCATTCTATAACCGATATGATGTTATCTTTATAGAACGCTTCGTATCTGAACAGGTGGTTGTTTTTTGTACAAATTGATTTTGTTTGTTAGAAAGGTTTTGTAGTAATTTTGATAGCGAATCTGAAAGTTTGTGTGTTTCTTATTCAATCATGCTGCAAGGGATGAACGGATTTTGATGAAAGGCGTTCAAGATTACAAGACCATGGTAATGTCCTTTAATAACAAACAGATGGCAAGCCTGTTGCGTGCCCTCTAAAGCACGAGAATCGGAATTAAAATGAGATTAAGATGACTTGAGTTGGGAATATGGGATTGATCCAAAATCAAGTCAAAAAAATATTGAGAAATTTTAATTGAATCACGTGGAATTTGTAAGGAAACAAAGATCTCTATGATAAAATTAAGCGAGAATACAAAAAGTAATTTTATGACAAAAAATATGTATTCAAAATTTTGTCCACTAGTTGCATACAGTTAATGTGCGAGACATAACACTTTATCGCTACGTACGGCAATGTTACGCAAAAGCACATGCTTGACACGCAAATGATCTCTTATGACATAGGGTCGCCAGATTAATAAAATAATCAACGGGACAATTTTGATATAGTCCGGATAGAAAACCTAGAGATTCGCTTGCAACTCTTCCTTCATTGCATCGTAATAGGTGACAAAGAATGCTAAAAATATACTTACTGTGGATATGCTTAGAATATTGCAAATTGGTTCAGAAAACTGCATTGGAAAAATATTTCAGACAAACGTAAACTAAAGAACATATAAGTAATAAATAACTTTATAATTTATAGTAAATCAACCAACCTTAAAATAGGGACATCAAATAAATTAGTCTATGTGATTGGATAGCAATATTTGAAACATATTTAGGTATATAGTGCGCGCAAATTGCTAATATGTTTGGCGAGACATTATCGAATGTTCGAATTATTGTTTAGTTTCTAATTATTATTGCTAATTGTTTTGTTTCTATAGGCTATCTAGTGTGATTGTTGTTATTCTCACTTATTATTATGTTTTGAATATTTTATTTACGTTTAAAATAGCTTTTCTGTGTGTCATACATACTCAGAAGTACTAACACATATTTAAGGGTCTGGCAACACTATTGGTACCGAGTAGTACCTACCATACTTTGATACATCAACTAGACCTTCCGTTTGTTTACTTTCTCTGTGGTCGAGGCGGTCTTTGAACGTGATTTCACTGCCAACGATTTGTATTGCCATTTTTTAAATTTCAGTATAATTCTGTCAATACGAAGGGCACACCAAAATGATAAGAAATTAAATACGTATTTATTTACTGACACATTAAACGCATTTCAACCCTTTCACAGCGCCCGATATCAAAGTTTCCAAAGTTACTTATCTATCTATATTAATAAAAAACTGAAGAGTTTGTTTGTTTGTTTGAATGAGTTTATCTCTAGAACTACCAGTAGTCGGATTTAAAATAATATTTTTACTTTTGATAGCGCCCAATTCTTGCCTATATAATATAACATCACGCCACAACCTAAAGGAGTGGAGCAGTAACCATTAAATTATCATAAAATTAATCACGTCAGGATACTTTTTTGTACTATTATGATGTTTATATTACATAGTTTTAAATATTTTGATAAATTAGTTTCTTTTATTTAAAAAAAAATTGTTAAATTTGTTTAGTATTGTATAATTTTATATTACACTTTCAAACTTAAATAAAGATTTTAGAACTTCAACTTCATTACAGAATATATTTAATAGGTCCCGTATCATAAATTCTATATAAATAATATTAAGTATTTTTTTGTTTGTCCTTCAGAACAGACTATAGAATCGATAGTTTGAAGTCTTAAGAGTGACTAAGCTATTTTTTATCCCAGAATCCTTCGGTCAAATTCTATTGTCACATCAGCTAATATTGTAATAAAAATCGTGATAAAAAGTAGAAATGATTTATGTCGGATTTGCTTAAATTATTTTGCATAAATATTATAACTTAAATAATTTAACAAGTGTATCTACTGTTTTTATAGAAAGTGTATCAGAAGGCATTATTAATTTTATTAAAACGTAAGTTGTTATTTTTCTATATATCATCACGCTTTTTTCCAATCGAATGCTATTTGCTACGATCCCGGCATATATCTTTAGCTTCTTTTATATTTATCATAACTTTAATACATGCTCGGCAATTATGTCTACTTTTAAAATTGCATTGAAGTCGAAATGCAAGTAGTTTTAAAGTAGTTTAATATTAAGACCTAAAAAGGAAAGTATGAACGGTATTGTTCACCTTTTACAAAACTAATATAAGTTACCACACCATTATGTAACGTTTGCAACACAAAACTATTCTAAACTGATTGCTAAGCCCTTTGAAGAAAGGATTATGTACACAAACTCTGATAAAATCGTATACAATGTTTGCTACTGTTTCTAATGTAACCATAGAAGAAAATTTGATTATTTACGTACGTATAGTCAGCAAGAAAAGAAGTATGAGAGGTAAACTTGCTTCGTAACCATAATCGAAGTTATAGTATTGGTTGGGCTATTGTAGGCAAACGGTAGGTTGTAATAACAATATTTTCTTCGTTGGCCCAAAGTAGATATGCCAACCGTTCCCCGACCGTTGGGGAATTTATGCCAACTAAAATGCTAGAGGTTAAATAAATAAATTGTGTAAAAACTTCCCTGACCTACGCAGCTTGGCTATTAAAACGATTATACTGAAATTAAAGTTTAAAGTTCGTCATTGGCCAAGTAGGTTTCCAAACGTGTAATTAATTGGCCACCGTAAGCCTTAAAAATATCGACTAAATGAGAAATTCACGCTGAGGAAATCGGTTTGTCACGTGAAAAAGCAACGAATCGACATGATTTGAACAAATATGGCTGGAGGGCCTTAGGCTACTTTTTATCCCGGGAAAATTTAATTCTTCATAAGCAACTTTTCTAAACGTGCAAATTTTCTTTTATTTGCGAGCGTTACAGTAGTCGCATATGATGTGTAACATCTGACATCTCACCTTGGTAATAAGCAACATTAACATTATATCCTGAAATCATTAATACTTTATACACAACACTGTAGGTTAAGCGCACTTCTGATACGTTATCCTTTTCAATTCCCTATCTCTTTCTCGTCACACACACGCACACACTGTTGGCTGACAGTACCAACCTCTCGGTAAATGAGTTAGTACCATCTGACGGCCAACTCTACCACGCGCTCATTGGTCAAATCATATAACGCGCGCTTCCCCGACTTCCTGTTACACACTTCCGTTCCTTTTCACGAAATCATTCCTACAGCTTGCAGGAAAGCGAGAGGAAAGATGTTACACATCAATAATCCATGAGTAGCCAAGTATCTTGCTATATATAATGTGGTGACAGTAAAACATGACGCTAAGTAGCAAGTTAAAAGCCTCATTTATTTATGCATGTAACTCGTGCATGTATTTAACGAAATAGTCTGCAATCTACAAAAGCTTTGACTACCGATTGCTAACATGACGGCAACGATCTATTTTACAAGCAACTCCAGGAAATAATGCTTGTATGTTAGCCATTACGTAAATTCTTTGTCGTGACCATAAATTCGTGTCGAGTTCTGTTTTCCTTTTAGTCAGCATGAATTAATATTGAATTATTCTACGGTAAATTATCTTCTTACTATGAAAATTTTATCTTTGCGATAAATCGTTAAATGCGCTGAAATGAAACTGCTCTACTTTCCATGAGAAATATTTGTTTTGAGAAGTACATTTTTATTTATATTTTAAACTAGGAAAGCACTGGACCAATTCTTTCGTTATAGTTTTTTTTTCTTCTCGAGTTTCCTTACAGCTCCCGAAACCGTGTTAGACCAAGTCTTCCTATATTAGCCGACGGTATTGGTGAGAGACGGATTATCAAATTATACTTAATTTAGGTATAAACATATTTAGTTAAAATCATTAGTTTTTTACAGTATATACATATAAATTTAATCTAAAAAACCCTTTTTTTACATTTTTATTTTAATGCGATGCGACTGGAGAGTGACTGTTGTCACGGTAAATTTTATAATATTCCAAGGAGTTTGTAGGATACTACGTCATGGCGACAAACACACGCGTCCCGCCGTGACATGATGGGGAATTCAGTTTAATCCCGTCCGCGTTGTGATTAGTCAGTGGGCATATCGCGGTCGGCGGGATCATTTTAAATACCGATTAATCGGATTTATACACTATAAATACTTGAAATCACCGATTAACATTGGTGGAGTATGGCTAAAAGAAGAAGATTTTTGACAAACAACTTTGTCATAACAAAGTCGTAATAAATGCAAAAGTTTCATAACGTCATACATTTTAAATGTACCTAATACACAAAATCTGATATAATTATACAAATTATTTTCATTAACACAGTAATATATATTACATACACCATGTTTGGCTACTGTTACGTTGTTCTTATAAGTAGATACTGAACTTGCATAAGTTTGTAATGTAATATAACTCAATATCAATTATTATAAATTGTATGCATACGCAAATAGTGTACCGATAGAAATGGAAATAAATATATTAAAACCTCTATAAATATATCCTTACCTCGTATGAAGCTACATAATTAAAAATAAAATATTAACACTAACTAAATATATATAATATTAATAATTGTGCGCGTCTGTCTGTATGACTGCGTTTATATCAAAAACCACTAAACTAATTTGGATCTACATTTATTACGGACTAGCTTTCCGCCCCCGGCTTCCTTTTTATTTTCCAACAAAATAAAATATAGCCTATAGCACTCAGGGGCCATCCATAAATTACGTCACATGATTTTTCATGATCTTTTGACTCCCCCCCCCCCCCGTCCTTGTCACAGGTGGTCACATTTGTAGGACCCCCCCCCTTCCTGGTGTGACGTCACATATTTTGCAATTTTACACCAAGAACTGAACAAATTACAACAAAAGATCCAAAAAATTAATATCAAATTATATATACATTTAGAAAATTAACCAAGCAAAATCTAATTAACGAACGATACCTTGTATTTATTCGTATAGAAGGTCTTTGGATTGTCAAAAGGCAACTCTATAGCCTAAAGATAGAATCATTTTTTAAGTTTTTTTTATAAATTAATATTTTTGTTCTAATACTTTAGATTTTGACATGTGACGTCACAAAGCTTATGACCCCCCCCCCCCCTACCCCTTATCACACAATGTCACATTTTGTTGACCCCCTCCCTCCCCATAGACATGTGACGTAATTTATGGATGGCCCCTCAGAGATAATCATAACTTCCTATTAATGAAAAAAATATTAGAATCAGATCACTAGTTTCAAATGTAGGGGACATCCAAACTTAACCTCTTAATATTCATAGTATAGTTTATGTAATTAAAATTGTCATGTAGGTAGGAACTAAGGAAACTTTCCTTCCATCTGGAAATCGAACTCGGAGCCTCTAAGTGTTATCTTCGAATGTTGCCGCTAAACCATGAAGGAAGTCTAATAACTATATGCAAACAAAATTGCTTTACAGTAACTGCAGTTACATTCACCCATTCAGAGCAATTTCCAATTTAATCCAAGAAAACGTGGTTCAAGTTAAATTTATATGCTTGTAAGCACTAATTGGTATGAAATAAAATTTAATAGGTATTTCTAGGCATGTGAGAATTTCGCAATATGTACTAAGGAAAACAGGGTACCTTTTAAGGAATAGACTCTTATAAAAGTTAATGATGGACAAGCAAGGTCCTCCACTCTTCGTGAATGAATTTATTGATTGAATTTAGTTGTTAGCGCAATTTTTGCGAATATTCTTCGCAAATATGGGAAATAATAATAGTAAAATAAAATAATAAAGCGGGCACGTAAAGTCGGCCTGACCTGGCATGTTTGTTAAAGAAGTGACACATCCTAGGTCCATTAAGTGCAGCAACAGACTTGCCACCTTGTTTAATATCAACAATATGGCAAAAAGTGGACACTGTTACTGCTGCTAAAGGCTATGAAAAATATGTAAAAAAAAAATCACAATCACCTTATGGATACTATTAGTGATTTGGTGAAAATAATAAGACGTAGTTTTCGATGTCTAGAATATTTCAGCCATATCTTTTTTCAGAAGCTGAAAATAAAAATTCTAAAAATGTGTCATCTAGATATCCTCAATTCGAACAGATGTGCGTCAATAAAACTAGAATCGGATCAATTTTGGGGCCGTAGTGATTTGGTGAAATATTCGTTTCTGCTCGTCGGCAAACTTCAGCCACATTTTAATTTTAATTAGGCTATCTAACTAGTGGTAAGCTCTGATGATGTATTTTGACATTAATAGGCCTCTTTTTTGATCGATTTATTACTAAATCTTGTGATGTTCTTAGTATCTGTCTACCCCGCAGACATACAGGCTTAATACGTAGGTATATCTACATATAAATAGCGAAGGAAACACAATTGGGGCACACTAAACCCGGAAAACCAATGACCAAGTCTCGTAACATAATCAGATTAGTTGAAAACGTGTATTACACAGCAAGGCATACGTACTCAACTTACTTCCATAATGATTTATGTATAGGTTTGTTTTATAGGGGAACTACATTTTGCTCGTGATTTTGCACGCATATAAATAGTATAGAAACTTAAATAGGTATTAAGGCTGGGTTACCCCAAATTCACCGTTTTTTGAACCAATTAATATATAATTAATAGGCAAATGTCGATTGTTTTGAGATATAGTTCAACAAATGCTTTAAAAACATGAAAGATTTAATATCGCTTGATCATAAAAAAATGGAAAACACGTCTAACTTCGTCTGTTTTTCCAGTTTTATTCCAAAACTAACAAAGGTTATGTAAAAAATTTTTATACATTATCGTTTTACTGATTAAGATCGATTTGTTTGGATATTGTATTGGATAATGTGAGTTCAAACGCGCTGTGCCTGATGTGCGATGTTATAATATAAGCCGGATAACAGGCCCTTAAGTTATTTCAGAACAAGATTTACGAAAAACAGACCGACTTTTACGTTACAATATGGCGAAGGTCCAATTGTTTCAAGTGGTTTATTACAATTTAAACCAATATTTTAAGTCAAAAGCAAATATATTAAAATCTTTAATTTGGGATGACATATTTTCCTCATATAAATAAAATGTCAGAACTACATTTAAAGCTCACCAAGTCTAGTGACATTAGGCTATATTCATAATACATATCTCATAAACAACTTTTTTACCCCTGCGATGCAATATCCCGAAGAATTTCCGAGATAAAAAATAGACACAAAAATTGACCCTCTCCCCTAATAGAAATCCTTGATTGACGTGAAAAAAGGCCAAAAAATGCCACATGGGTGCTAGAAGAGAGCCCCGCTCGATTCCAATTTCTTTAGTGCTGCCGTGTGAGCATGACCGTGTAGAGAGAGTCATTCTACATAGATAAAAAATCAGTTAGAAAGAGAAAAAAAAGAAAAGAGGCTTTTCCATCTACATACCTACCTCAACAGAGCTGGCCACTCAAAAAATCTTCGGTACCCTGGGGCCAGTAACGGTTCTTGGGAGCTGTGAAGAAAGAGATAATGCCCCATAGAAATAAAGCAAGACAAAAGCTTTGTCGAGGAATCGAGGAACCGGAGATATGGAATTTCATGTGACGGATTTAGAATGTCATTGTCAAACAACGACAAGGTCATTTTGATATAAATATATAATTCTCAATTGAGATAGTTCCGCAACAAATAATATTGAAGAATCCGGAATAGATCCTATTGTGTCAGAGTTTCGCGCACGAACGGATATTCGAGTGTTTTAGATGGCTGTTGGCGATTCTTCGCACGTTTCTATAGTTCGGTTGACAAGAGTTGGCGTGAACGTAACTACATCGGTGTCTATAGCCTAAATACACATCTGGACGCACCATCCGATAAAATACTTTTAGAATCTATCTGTTAATGATTTCATCCCAAGGCAGAGACAATCGAATGCCATTTGTTACGATCCTGACATACCTCTTTCGCTTCTTTTATATTCATCATACCTTTCATACATGCTCGGCGATTGTGTGTACTTTTAACATTTCCACTTTTAGTTTTAGTTCCATCACTTACATATGGAAGTGAGACTTGGGTATGGTATAAGAAGCATGAAAGTAAGATAAATGCAGTGTGGTAATGCGGTATTTACGTAGAATGTGTGATATAAAGCATATTGACCACATCCGGAACGATGTTATTAGAGAAGAATGCGGAGTGAAAGATGATGTTGTGACTAAAATTACGAAAAGTGGTTTATGCTGGTTTGGACACGTTGAAGGAATGAAGGATGAAAGATTGACTAAAAAGGTTTACCTATGGCTGAAGTGAAAGGAAATAGATGTACTTTTATTGAACATGTTAACAAAATGTTGTCAAAACTTTTATGAGATCGTCTTGTGTTGTGATGTGTTGGCTATTATAATTACAAATATCATACGTGCCAGTCCTTGTTAATGGAGCTATAATAAATTGTATAATGTCGATTGCATTGTTGTTACCAATGTAATGTATTGTTGCGCAATTTTCGTAATTAAGTAACGAGATCATATCACCGATTACTCGCTAATTTGTTTTTTAATCATAATCGATATTTCAGATTTTTTTATTGTATTAATTTTTTCACACAACAATATAAAAAAAACTTTAAAATCAATTCTAAACATAAAAAATAACTAAATGAACCAAGTCCGCGTGAATCGCTAAGCGAAGAATGAGCCAGCCCTCTTGTCACCAGAAGAGATGATCAGTTGAGGGCATAATATACTTTTAATCAACTTTTTGGCATTTGAACCCCACGGACCTAGAGTTTCTGCACTTCTTACTACTTCTAGATTACTAAAGTCCGTAACTTTTTATCTGGAAATATAAATTAGTTTTCCTATTGAGTGGCAGAGACAATCTTACTCTGTTTAATATGGTTATGGTTAGCTAAATGTTACCAGCTTATTTGGCCATGCAGCAATGTATAAAGCCCCTGATGGTACAATGATGGATCTCTCTGTTACGATTGTCACCTAAATCTTAGGAATTGCTAGACTCCCTGACAAGCGATGGTCACAAGTTGTGACGGTATGGAAAGGTCCGCCAGTGACACGACGACGCGGTAGACCATGAGCTTGATGGGAAATCACTGGAGGAGGCCATCACCTGCGGGGGCTCATACCATAATTATTTTGTAAAAACATTTAAATTTTTGGATTTTTTCTTTGTGTATGAAATAAAAAGCTTTTTTATTGTTATTTATTGTTATATTTAAAAAAATCCAAGACACGATTGAACTCTTTCAATCGCCGTAATAAATATCTCGGTTTATTCGTTGTTAAGTTATCGCGCGATACTTAGCGATAATTTAGTGTAATTAAAAACAAATCCTTGAATACAACTAACAATATTTTTGAACTCAGCAGGAATTACAGCAGTCCACAGATATAACCGATTTTAAAATTGTACAATTAAAAACTTTTCCAGGATATTAAAATTTATTGTCAGTTTTGAAAATATTTACAGTTTTACAGCATCTGAGAAAATTTTCCTTCAAGGTATCTGAACGGAAACCAGAAGTCTCATTTCGCTAATGATTAGGGATCTAGTCGAGAAATCCGTAGTCGGTAGACTACTAATGCTATTTACTAAGACAATTTTTTTCAACCACCAATTTTTTTCACACATATTTCTTTACAATATAATTTTAACATATGTTGAAACCAAGCAATCATAGCAACTTGAAAATTAACCAACGCATTCCGGGTGTTCAATTGCAATTCGTGAATCGATTTCACGCTGTTTTCGTGCGAAACCGACATGATTAATGCTTTAAGATCAGACGTTGGTAGTACGGGCCTGAGCACTATAATTAGCGATGGTTAAGCGTGATGTGCTGGTTTGTTATCTCATCACCGTGAAGTGAGGTAATTATTTAATTAAATTCGGCTCCTGATCAGTTCTTTCTTTTTATGGTATTGCTGTTAATTATGATTTACTAATAATATGTATTTTAAGGGTTGGCCAAATTTGCGAAACGATGAAATATAGAAACGTACGCAATTAATTACTACATATTATAAAATACAGTCCCCCGCCGCGTCTGTCTGTGACTTTTTCACGCAAAAATACTAATGAACGGATTTTGTTGCGGATTTCACTATTAGATAGATTGATTCACCGGGAATGTTTACGTATATTAAACATGGACCTATCATGTTTAGGAGCTGAGCATTAACAGTACAAGTCAATTAAGCCGTAGAAAAAGTTAGACACAGCGAGTTTTCATGGCGTATGCTGTCTAATTCGTCAGAGATATAACAAATACTGATCGTTGTCGATATCACATCGACGCTCTTATCCAAATAGGTATTAATATGTAATTAATTTTTTTTAGATATTTTTGTACTAATAAAATATTTTAATTTTGTTTCAGGTACTAAGCAGCTAATAACTACAGATAACTCGTATATTTAAAGTTTGTATGGTGTATAATAATATTTTGAATTTAATTAAACTAAATTTATTTCTACATTACGTGTAAATAGCCATTTTATAGATGTTTTACAAAATCTACAAGAAATTATTCTCCAAAAAGCTAATTTACTTACATAAGTATATTTACTTAGCTGTGCACAAAAATGCAAATGTAAAGTAGTTTGCAAAAGCCGAGGGTTTCCACATGCGAAGTAGAACACATATATCTATTACCTGCCACTTTATTCTAAACACCTTGTCAGACACTATGTAGATTCTAGAGACATTTCTCACTCGATGTCCACAGATTTTCAATATAATATAAATAATAGAAATCATTACAAAATGTTTTAAATATCTGAAGAAAAAATAATTTTAAATTAGCTTCCGCTGAATCGCGATGCTGATTCGTTGAATGAGGATGAAGCTATCCCTCCTGTCACCAAAGGAAATGATAATTGGAGATGATGATAATAATAAGTTAATTATCAGAAAATTAATTAAAATTAGCAAATTGACCATTTAATTCTATTACGAGTTAATAAATAACACAAACAGTGTAATTACATTATCTACTTGTAAAACGTTTAAAAGTTATTTGCTCAAATACGAATTACGTACCTACCTACGTGTACAGTAAGATGCTTAAATTGTTTTATTGCGTTTAATGCTCAAAGTACTAAAATAAATTATTATAGCCTTTAAAGATCTAAATCCAAACATTATTCAAAAAATATTTATTTTACCTCTTTTAAAATTATGAATGTCGTTGTATATTGGGCCAAAAGGCTTAGGTCAACCATTTTGCATTTGGGACCTTCCATTAAACAATTAGTTTGGATCTGGGGTGTCTAAGAAAAGCGAGAAAATTGTCTACGATGTATAATATTTTTTTTTTGTTCAAGGGTTGCCTTACGGCTCCTGAAACCGTGTTATCGGTCCCAGGGTACCCAGCGGAAGACAGTCTTCCTCTTTTAGCCGATGGTATTTGTGAGGCTATACCTACTTAACGAGTGGCTAGTTCTGTTGAGGTATATTTAGATGGAAAAGCCTCTAGAGGTTTGTCGGATTATGTTCATAAGTTTTTAATTATAAAAAACCCATTGGTATATTGGCCGGGTTTTATTATTTATTATTTTAATTTTGTTCGAGTTAGCAAGCATTAATTATTTCTAAATTATCTATTTTCTTCCTACTTCCTATATGTTTTTCATTTATATACGTTTATTTTACAAAAACTAAACCTAATGAAAATGAAAATCTAACTTGTAAGTAATACTAGCTTCGCACTAGTGGTTAGTTAGGTAGTTGTTTATGAAATTGTTATTTCGTCGTAGAATTTGAAGACGGTTGGTGCCAAATTAGGATACAAAACTAAGTAAATATTTAAGAAGATAAAGATCTGTTCAATATTATCTATGTTTGTATGTACCTACTGATGATTGTAGGTTCCTAATGAATTGTCTATATTAGTGAATTTGGGAACTAAGTTGTTTCTAATTTGCCACCAACCGTCTTCAAATTCTACGACGAAATATTTATTATTTCTTACTTTTCAGTGCAAATTTTTGAAGTCGGTGCACTTTTTTTTAAAAGGTTTATTTTACCCTTTTAAGTGATTTTGCTGCCTTGAGAGACAAATAATAACGCAACTAAAAAAATATTGATGGAAAATTAAAAAAAATGTGTGTGGATGTGATTTGAACCATGTAATGTGCTTATGCATCCTATGGACCCCATTACATTTAACCGCTAGACCATCGTCACGAAAATTGACAACTTCGTGTCAATAGCAACCGTTGCTAAGGCTTTTTCTGATACATAAATTCAGCCGTAAACAGAAATTAATTACTGAATTTCTGAAAAACTACTGAACCGATTTTCGTCATATGTCTGTGAGATAATGTCGAGAAATTATTGTCTTGAAAAATATAAGTTGTCAAAAACGATACATATTTTTTTTCGAGATATCAAGAAAAATGTACTTATAAAGTTAGTTTTTTCAAAATTTCTGAAAAACTAATGAACCAATTTTTATGAGATAAAAATGGGACCAATCCGGAAGAATTATCTGTCGATTAAAAAAGAAACCATCAAAATCGGTTCACAATTGGCGGAGTTATCGATGTACATACATAAAAAAAAATAAAAAAAAATATGGTCCAAATTGAGAACCTTCTCCTTCTTTTTTTGGAAGTCGGTTAAAAATCCTGGAGAATGAAATATTTTCCAGTGATATAAAGTAACCTGTCACTCACCAGTTCTCCAATTATATATAAAAAAATCACGTCAATTCGTTACTCTAGCTGTTTTGACGGACAAACAAACAAACACACTTTCGCATTTATTAGGTAGTTTTTTTTAAATAGGTAGCATTAATCTTCTAACTGTACAGTACATTTGTAATATAGCTTGCATCAACTAGTCAAGGTTTCTGACACTTGATTATGTTTGTTTTGTCTCATGACAGTTGTTTTGTCATTTAGCTATTATTAGTTTAATGCGTGTAACCTTGCGAAATTGTCTGTTAACTTTCAAACTATTTTAGGAAAAATTAACGGCATATTTTTAACATAACTTTAAAAAAGAAGGAGGAGGTTCTCAATTTGTCAGAATCTTTATTTTTTTTAAGTATGTTCCCCGATTACTTGAAAACGCCTGGACCGATTTGGAAAATTATATTTTTGTTTGAAAGGGTTATAGTTCACAGGTAGTCCCATGGTCATCAGGTCAGGATCTGATGATGGGATCCTGGAGAAATCGAGAACTCTCAAATTTTATAAAACAAACTTGAAGCGCTTTGGGTATTTTTTTATATTGTTTGAATGGGTATACTTTCCAGGGGTCCCATCATCCCATGGTCATCAGGTCAGGATCTGTTGATGGGATCCTGGAGAAATCTTCAAATTTTATAGGCATACTTGAAGCGATTTGGGTATTTTTTTATAGTGACTTGTGCATTTGCTTTCGGAAAAAACACTTTTTGTTATGTCTTCAAATTATGTCTTAGTGTACGAAGTTGAAATATTCATGAAATATACTGTATTCTAAACCCAACTATTATTAAAAATGCGAAACTGTGTTTTTTGTCCTCCGTTCACGTCAAAACAGAGAAACGGGTTGATGTGATATATTGCACAGTTAGTTTAAGGGTCGGAGAGTGAGATAGGCTACCTACTAGTGAGAGAGGAAAGCTAGTTTTGCCAAAGTGCTGGCTTTTGTAAGTTTAAGTTAAAAATATGAATTTCGACGGCAACAGCTATAAAATAAATGATACCTACTTTTGACAGTGACATACATACTCACGCCTGAATTATATTGGTATAGGCAGTCGCTAGAGAAAAAATATAAACCACTATCCTAACATACTTAAATCCAGTGCTACAAGGTTACTTTTTAATATTAGTTTTTGTTTTCCTCAGGCAGACAACACTTAACAATCTTTTAATTAGGTTTTTAAAAAAACATCAGTTCCGGCAAATAAATAATTAGGTATATTCACTTTATATGCAATGGCATTAAATTCATTGCCTGAAAAGGCAGTTGCTAAATTTTTAATCAAGGCTACAGGAAATAAAGTTATTTAGTGTGTAACGTTTGGTATGGAGATTGGATAAGGTCGAATCTTTATTAGGATGTGGTTTGGTTCACTTATGCATATAATGCTGGATCAATTTCTGTCCATATTCTAAAAGTTTAGAAAGGCAAAAAACACAGCCTTTATACCTTGCAGTGTGGACAGCTAACTGGTTATAATTTCTTCATATTTTAACGAATAAACCTCTATCTGCTCTAAGGACAGATTTAGGATTTCATTTTTAGGGCCCTCAAACTTCGTCTCAAGGTTCTCAGGGGAGTTTAGATGTAAAGGCAAAAATATAAATAACCCAATACAAAACTAAAAAAAAGTTTTTATTTTGTATTTAGGTGAGAGCATAAATATTTTTTTTTATTTTAATACTAGCTTTCTGCCAGGTCTTGAGTTCATACAAAAATCCCATAGAAAAGAGCACTTTCCAATTTTTCTTTCCCTAAAAACCTTATTCAGACTATTACGAACATTAAAAACAGCATTTAATTTTTGTTTATATACATGTATTACATCTTCTAATTAGTTAGATTGTAATCATATACTTACTTAAATAATATTAATTTTCTTTATTTAATATTTAGCATAACGTAACTGTAACGCTTGAAACTGTTCAAGCCTAAATACATAATTTGATACACAAAATCAAGGAGCAACAATATAGCCAGGATCATAGCGAGTTGAAATTTTCTTGTCTACCCCAAAAAAAGTAAGGCGTGCGTGAGCATATATACGAATATATTATCATATGTAAATTATTATAACACAAAACAGTAAAATGTAGACTGTAAGATAAAACATGTTGTAAGTAACACAATGAATGCGTAAAATTAATTATCCTATCCATATCATATATCGGTAGACATTTCTAATTATCGAATTACCGTAAAGGTTAAACACACTTAGTTAAGAAGATTACTACTTATATATATCTTCAGCAATTCATAGTAACTACGATACAAACTCAGGAAACATTCTAAGTAATGTAAAAACTAGCGACCTGCCCCTGCCTTTGCTCGGATACAATATGGGTTTACAACAAATTTATTTTTGTAGATAATTTTATTCTACACAACTGTTTCCTACATTATTTTGTTATATCTTTGACGGATTAGACAGCATACGCCATGAAAACTCACTGGGGCTAACTTTTTCTGACTTTTCACTTATACTATTAATGCTCAGCTCCTAAACATGATAGGTCCATGTTTAATACTCGTACACCTTCCCGGTGAATCAACCTATCTAATAGTGAAAACTGCAACAAAATCCGTTTAGATTTTATTGCGTGAAAAGGACACAGACAGACAAACAGAAGCGGCGGGGGACTTTGTCGACCTGAAAACCAAGCTGTGCAAGTGTACAATACCATTCTTTTGGTTGTCCAAGTTTTTATTATTTTTAAATTAGGTACTGGCAGCGAGCCTGTATATACAACTTGCTGAATATGGTCATTGTTACAGTGATCTAACTAACCACATAGAAAGGTATAAAAGCCGTAAGGTTCTATTTAAAAATACAATATTTATGCCTGGTAAATAAGCAACGTATTTATGTAGTAGGTATATAAGAACTACTTAGTGCAGTTTAATTTGCTAAATGTGTACATTGTTACAGTATCTAGCAAGGTATAAAAGCCGTCCGTGGATATATTCCAACAATATAGAATATAGCATCATATGTCACTCAGGGATAGGTATGGTAGCTTTCTATTAGTGAAATATTTTTTTATAATTAGTTCAGTTATAGATTTTCCGCCCCCGTCTCCGCCCGTGGATATAACCGAACAATGTAAAATATAGCGTATAACTCAGGGATATTGTAGTTATCAGTAGTTTTTGAGTTATTTCACTACAAACAGACAAACAAATTAATTTACCTCTTTATAATATTAGTATAGATATAGATAAATAAGCAACGTATTATGTAGTAGGTAAAGTAATAATTGTTATTGAGTAGGTAGACCATAATGTTTACTTATGCACTTTGACCTATCACCTATGCTTACATTCACATTTCATAAAATATATGAGTGACGGCGACATTTAACTCTATTGTGTAAATGAGACAGTTTGTCTTTTGAATTTTGTATACAATTTTACACTAAGTTGACTATAAGCGAGTATTTATTATAAAATTCATATACTTAAATTATAAATAAGAAAATAAAACACAAACTCTTATTAATAAACTCGAATTAGCGACGTATTAACTAAACTGTATTTCGTCTCCCTCTAACAAATCTGCAATTCATTATGATAGACGGAGACGAAGTACAGTTTAGTTAATACGTCGCTAATTCGAGTTTATTAATAAGAGTGTTAGAGTATTTTCCATCTAAATACACCTCAACAGAAGGCCACTCGTTAGGTACAGCCACACAAATACCATCGGCTAAAAGAGGGAGACTTGGTCTTGGACTGTAATAAGGTTTCGGGAGCTGTAAAAAAGCAATCACTGGAAATGGTCTTGTCTGGGCCATAATGTTCTACTGTGTACAAGAGGCTTTAGATAATTATACAATATAGCTCTCTTTTTCCTTCTCTCGTTATATATTTTTCTTCTCTCTCATGTAACGAAATGTGCCTAAACGTGACGCGTCCTTGAATTTTCATTCAAAGTTTCAATTAAAAAAAACTTAAATGAGCTTAAATGGTTCATTAAGTCGTGCGAAGCCGGGGTAGGATGCTAGTATACTTATAAATACTAATGGCGTCAATCAGCGTAGCATATTGAATACCCAATTAAAGAATATAATTTTAATTTCATCGTTATGTAAGACAGGATGAAACAGTCTTTCTACTGTTGGTCACGACAACTATATAGTTGTCAACTGATATATGTCTCACAAGCTTTTAGCTTAATTAATTAACAAACGGAAGTATTTCTTGTTTCTATCTATCATCACGCCTTTCATCCCAAGAGGGGTAGGCAGAGACAATCGAGACATTTGTTACGATCCTGACATACCTCTTTCGCTTCTTTTATATTCATCATACCTTTCATACATGTTCGGCGATTGTGTGTACTTTTAATATTTCCATTGATCAATATTTTTTTTATGTTCAATGAAAGGCCTAGGCCGTCCTCTGCCAGCAATTCCTTTCACTTCAGCCATATAAACCTTTTGGAATGGAACTCAGGGATAATGTAGCTAGCTACCTATTAGTGAAATAATTTTCAGAATCTGATCAGAGATTACCCCTACATCCAAATTTACAAACTAAGTATACCTCTTTATAATATTAGTATAGACAGCATTAAAAGTACACACAATCGCCAAGCATGTATGAAAGGTATGATGAATAGAAAAGAAGCGAAAGAGGTATGGCAGGATCGTAACAAATGGCATTTGATTGTCTCTGCCTACCCCTCTTAGGATAACAGGCGTCATGATGGATAAATAGATAGACTTTAATATTTTTTAATCCTTATTTTTCTCGTGACGAATATAAAGAGTAATTTTTAAGAATTCAGAATCATGTAAGTAAATGCCATTAGTTTGTCTCTGCTAATTCCTTTGAAAAATTGTAATAGCATTGAGCGAGAGTGATAAAACTTAGCAAAGTGTCTCTATATCAAACTAAATGAAATTTAACCGCTTTGGTGTCGTGTTGAAATATTAGGTAACATGAAATCAAGTATGGTCAAAGTGACACGAACAATAGGCTATAATAAACGATTTAGTGCTTATAGGTCCTTTCAATCTAGATTGCTTTATTCACCTAAATCCTGAATTATTGTTAGTCGTGAGTTCAAGATATATTTATAGAGTGTGTGAATTACAAAATTGGAAACGTCATATATACTATTGTTAAAAATTTTGCTTAGTTCCATTGGAACTTCAGCTGTGAGGGTTACACACAATATGCTGAATTATTTTTCCTGTTTATTTAATTTGACAAGTCCATGACATCGTTGATTTTGTAGATAAATACTCAGAATATAATTATATTCGAGCGGGCTCTTAATTTACTGCAATGAGATATGATAATATGTAAATAAAAAAAACACAGATGCTCGTGTCCTTATTCTGAAGCTCAGAATACAAATAAAACCAGAATCTGCATAAATTCATCAAACTGAGGCTAAAATAGTACACTAAAATAGAGTAGAGTACCCGGTTGTTGTATTTCTTGATAAAAATAAAAGCCATATAAAGCTTTTTTTTTAAACAATCTTTCATCCTTCATTCTTTCAACGTGTCCAAACCAGCGTAAACTACTTTTCCTCATTTTAGTCACAACATCATCTTTCACTCCGCATTCTTCTCTAATGACATTGTTCCGGACGCTTGTCAATACGCTTTATATCACACATTCTACGTAAAGACCGCATTTCCACTGCATTTATCTTACTTTCATGCTTATTCCATAATTCCACACCCAAGTCTTTTTTTCTAATTATCCCAAGTTGCTTCTCTATTTTCCTTTATTGTGCGACAACTCATATAGGTAATAAACATTATAGCCTTAATTAAAATTTGGTAATTTGATCATGTAATTACTTCTTACTTAATGTAATAATCAAATAAAACTAAAAGCAACAAAATTGCGGTATGAACTTTACCAAAATCCAAATTACATGCAGTAACCGCAGATTGTGTCTTTACGGTTGTAATATCAAGTTTATTTAACTTAATTTAAGTTTACCAAAGTATTTCCGCTACTTGTGGTTGACATTAAGTAAGATATTATGTAGGCGAGTAAACCTACAGCATTAACTCATACTTGGTAATGCCTAGTTTAATATCTATAACTCGGGTCAGACATGCCATTAGCTGTTCACACTAGAATTAAGAAACATTGCTTTATTGTAAACTGGATTTTTTAGGGTTCCGGATCCAAAAGGTGACAATGGAAATCCTGTCACAGTTATGTATATTTTGAACCGTAATAGGTAGACACTTGAATATCATATAATGACAATACATACAAACGTCTAAAGTATAACTATAATGTAAAATAATAATAAAACCGGGCAAGTGTGATTTGGATTGTCGCAATTTTTTTACTAACCTATTTTTATTTCGTATGCGAGTCCGACTCGTACTTGGCCGGTTTTTTATATCACTGTTCACCCGATCCTTAAAATACTTTATTTATTTATACAATCATCATCATCAACCTTTTAAGACCCACTGCTGGATCATGGTCTCCCTCTAGTGCACCATTTTTTTTAGTGGTGCTCATTGAGAGGAATTGCCATAGTCACCACGCTTGGCAGGCGGATTGGTGCCCGGACGTGCACGAGGAGTCGATTTAAGCACATATTCTTAAAGAAAATTAGTGCTTAGCATTTTGGCAGTCCACTGTCCTACCAATTAGGCTATCTACTACCTTTTATACAATATATTTATTTATTTATCTAGGACATCCACTGCAGTGACCGCGGTCAACATTCATTCAGCCTTTTTGGAGTCTATTCTATATACAATAAGACAAAAAGTTGGTATTTATTTATTTGCAGATATGTGAATACATTACCTCTACGCCATGAATCTGGGCAGAAACACAGAAACTAGGAAGTTAGGATCCTGATATTACTTTTCTTTCCTCTTATTATATATATTATATCTTACCTTTCCTACATATTTATAATTAGCTTCGCCCGTGGATATTTTATTTATTAATAAAATATTGGCGAATTACTCTGGAATATCGTAGCTTTCTATTCGTGTAATATTTTTAATCGGTTTTTACCGCCTACATCCAAACATAAAACACTGTACAATTTTTCTAACATAAAGTACTAATCCGTAGTAAAATTTTAACGACATCCACAAAATTTACTCTCAAATTATACACTCAATAACGCAAATCAAAAATATACATTCATGTCAAAATATGCAAAACTCGTTCACAGCACGTCACTTGTGTCGAAAATTTAACTTCTAATTGTTGCTTACAATGAACCCGCTATGTACGAAATGATTGTATAACATACATTATTTGTATGAAAAGAATTGGGACGCTATATGACATGGTGACGCCATAATCTTTAGGTCAAATTGAATAGTAAATTACGGATAATATAAAGAAGGGAAAATTGTAAGCAAATGTTAAGTAAGTACAGGTTTTTAAAAAGTTAGCGTTACAAATGGCACAATTATATTCCATTTATTTTTAGGCTTCCGTACTCAATGGGTGCCAACGGTAACCCTATTACTAAAGCTCCACTGTCAGTCCTCCTATCCAACTGTCACACTTTTTTGCTCAATAAATAATGGTAATACATACAAACGTCTAGCTAGTATAACTATAATGCATACAAATAATAAAAACCACTCAGAGTCAAACTCAAAAGCATTAATTTTTTTACTAAATATATTTAAACGGTGGTGGCGAGTCCGACTCGCACTTGGTCGGTTTTTCTATAAAGACATATTTCGTGTTAAAAGTGTAAATGAGATTGATACTGTATTCTATTGACCCACCATTTTAAAAACTTATGATCGGAAACATAATAAATTAAATATTTGTTAATTCTTTTTTTTCTTTCATCACGGGTTGCCTTACAGCTTCCGAAACCAAGTTACGGTTAGTCGATGATATTTGTGAGGCTATACCTAACGAGTGGCCAGTGCTGTTGAGGTATATTTAGATGGAAAAGCCTCTAAGTGTAGTTTGTCGGATTATGCACATAAGTTTTTAATTAAAAAAACCCATTGGTACATGGCCGGGATCCGGGATCGAACCCGTTGTCTGCCTAGTTAATACCAGACGTCTTAACCACTCGACCACCGACGCACGCAAATTATTTCAAAAACTACTTTCTTCCATTTTCAAATTACCAAGTTTATTGATTAAAAAAAATCTATTGCAAATCCAACCATTTAAATGTAATTAAAAATTAAGTTACATGTTCCACAAAGCAATTAAAGATATTTATCAAACTATTGTTTCTTAATTTTTAATATATTCTGTCTCTATGATAAAATATCTACTAATAACTACATTTAACTGTGAAAAATAACCTCTTAATGACTTTAATTCATCAAAATCATCGTTTGCCCCACTTATACATTAACCTTTATAGTTTCACAACTTATAGTCATGGGAGTATGACCACTGTGGACGTGTACATGGTTACCTCATATATCTTCTTTAAGGTGACGCCTCATGATTTTTGTCCCATGCAAATCAGATGTTTAGTTTTTCCAGTTTTACGCTGTAACTGTATGTGCTAGACTCGAAATTAAAATTGATTTTCAAAGATAAATATAATTAAATAAATATTATTTAATTATATTTAACGAAAGTCAGCCTATTTCAGTTCTCTTAATATATTTACTATTTTACAATTTTCTCAACATAAAAAAATAGATAATTTCACATACTTCAAGAATACACTAACTAGAATTTGAAAATTCTAATAGTTTTTGTAAAAACATAGAAAAGCCGAAATCCTTTTCGTGTTTTTCGAAATACCGATTTTGTTGAGACACCTTACTTTCTCATGTTTCTGGTACGTGAATGTTGGTCTATCTTATCTTATCCTTGGTAACCTTATCGATTTTAATAGTAGTGCATTTTGCTCACATCTTTGTAAAGAGATATGGACAAAAGAAGCCGCACGTAAAACTGAGTTCGTTGCGCTGTGATGCGTCGCCTTAAGAACAATAATGAAATTATATATTGAGCGTTATTAGGTATCAAATGTTATTTAACTATCTTTGTTTCAACAGTACACGAGAAAATGTGATGGTTTCGTTTCGAGATCCTTTGTAATTTTAACAAGGTTTCTAGACTAGGTTTTCTTTTATTTTCATACTACGAGTGCAGGTTGTGCCTTGCGGTTGCACCTGCGGTAATAACTGCTCCGCTCCTTTAGGTCTTAGCGCGATGTTATATAGCTTCTAACCTTCCTCAAGAATGAGTCATCAAATGCAAAAATACCTTAAATCTTTATTATTAGATAGTAAAGAATATAGATACATTATACCTACGTGCTCTTCTAACAGTACAAATAGGTATACCTAAATGATAAATGACAAAGTTGTGTCTTTTTCTTCACGGTGTTGCCTTACAGCTCCCGAACCTGTGTTACTGTGTTATCGGTGACAGGGTACCCAGCGGAAGACCAAGTCCTCCCTCTTTTAGCCGATGGTATTTGTGAGGCTATACCTAACGCGTAGCTAGTTCTGGTGAGAGATATTTAGATGGAAAAGCCTTTAAGTGTGGTTTGTCGGATACATAGATACCACGCCTGTTTCCCAAAGGGGTTGGCAGAGAGTATGGCGCACCACTTCTCTCGATCTTTGCACACTTCATCCACACCCATACATCGTATCATACATAATGTACATAAGTTTTTCATTATAAAAAACCCATTTGTAAATGGCCTGGATCAGAGATGGAACCGTGATTCGAACGTTACAAACGGGCACAAATGTTAGGTGGTACTAAATTCACAATTCATACCTATTTTATATTGTTAGTGTAAAATATTGTGAACTTGACCCCTGAAATTGGTGCGAGGGCTGTTGAACAGAGAGTTGCGAAATTACCGCTGACCTCAAGTATTTTGACTACAATTAATGTAATCGTGTGTCAAGGTTTCTTACTACGTTTTGAGTAAAGTTTGTTATAAAACGAAAATATTGAAAATACTTGTATCTTAATTTTCAGTAAAACATTTTTTGTGTATATTCGGTATTGCCCACGATCGGTCGTAATCTATTTTTCATACCCCTAAGTGATAAGGGTAGGGGTAGGGGTAGGGGTAGGGGTAGGGGTAGGGGTAGGGATAGGGGTAGGGGTAGGAGTAGTGCAGGCAAGCCAACGTTTGGGGAGGACAACGTCTGCCGGGTCCGCTAGTTAATATTATAAAAAGGTGAAGTTTCTAAATTTGGATGTAGGGGTGGGTAGTCTCTTAAACTACAGAACCGATTTTAAAAATTCTTTCACAAATAGAAAGCTAATTAAGAATATCCACGGGCGAAGCCGGGGGCGGAAAGCTAGTTTATGCTAAAAGTGCAATTTTTTTTAGAATATTTTACTTTTTAAAACAGTTAAAGTACAGATATAAATTGATTTAAATTATTTCTTTCTTTCTTCACGTGCCATACAGCTCCCGAAACCATATGACGGTCCCAGGGAACCCAGCGCAACACCAAGGTCTCCCTTTTTTAGCCGATGGTATTTGTGAAGCTATACCTAACGAGTGGCCAGTTCTGTTGAGATACATTTAGATGGAAAAGTCTCTACGTCGGTTTGTCGGATTACATAAGTTTTTAATCTATACTATACTAATATTATATAGAGGAAAGATTTGTATTTTTGTGTGTATGTTTGTAATGAATAAACTCAAAAACTACAGTGCCGATTTCAAAAATTCTAACATTCACCCTGAGTGACATACTTAGGCTATATTCTTTTTTCAAAAAAATTAGGGATCCTTACTAAAACTCCAATAATGTAACCCAAGGTGTAAAAAAATGACCTAAGAAATTCCTTACATCGCGTGCGCTGCGAAAAGAGGTAGTGGTAGAGGTAGAGGGTACGGGTAGGGGGTAGGAGTAGAAGTAGGGGTAGGGGTAGGGGTAGGGGTAGGGGCAGGGGTAGGGGTAGGGGTAGGGTAGGGGTAGGGGTAGGGGTAGGGTAGGGTAGGGGTAGGGGTAGGGGTAGGTATAGGGTTATTTTATTTTGTTCGTAAATATCCACGGGCGAAGGCGGGGGCGGAATGCTAGTTATAAATAAACCATTGATAAAAAACCATAAAATATTGGTTTAGGCAGCGTGCACTTAAATACATTTTATTCATTTTTGATAGTAAGTCCCAGAAATTCAAATTAGTTCTAAAGTAGCTACCTACTACTTTTCGAAATTAATCTCCAATTTTAATTTAAAGGTTATATATACGTGTAAGTTATTGTCTTTTAAAAATGATTGTTTTAGGCTTGACTTTTTAAATACAATTTAGATATTGTAGGAAATTCTGTGTATTTTTAAAATCTACATAAATATGTCATCAATTTGTCAACCTTGACCCCTGATTTATCACTTCTCTTAAACAAGTATGACACGTCCATGTTCTTCTATGAACTGAAGTGACATTTAGTAGTTATGTGCAAATTGGAATGTGTTTAGATACATTTTATTATATGAGTTAAGCTAGTTCTAGCCAAGGAATTTACAACATAACGTTCTCGATTTTTTACCTCGATAAATAGAATTAGTTATCCAAATTTAAAAAAAAGGTTTTCTTCTTCTCACTTGCCTTACAGTTCCCGAAACCGTCTTACGGTTCCAGGGTACCCAGCGGAAGACCAAGTCTCTCTCGTTTAGCCGATGGTATTTGTGAGGCTATACCTAACGAGTGGCTAGTTCAGTTGAGGTATATTTAGATTGAAAAGCCTCTAAGTGTGGTTTGTGGGATTATGTACATAAGTTCTTAATTAAAAACCCATTGGTACATGGCCGGGATCCGGGATCGAACCCGTGGTCTGCTTAGTCACCACCGACGCATAAAAAAAATGATTTCAATTCGAAATATTTCAAAATGTTACAAAATTTTATTTTTAAATTTACAGTTGAAATTTGACATAATTAAGAATTTACCTCGAAGTATTTCCAGCCCCCAAAACTCTGTGAAAAAAAGTCACGTCGATCCATTACTTTGTTTTGATATGAAACAATGACGAACAAACTACTTTGAACAACAAACATACTTTCTCATGTAGATGTTAGTTAATTTTATAATTTATTGCCTACTTAAAGTCTAAATTCAATTGAAACAGCTAGATATTTTTCAATGTGTACTTATAATCTTAAAATGTTTATAGTAGGCTGCTATTAATTATTCTATAAAATATATAATTGCTAATTTAATACAATTTTGTTCTTTAACTACAAATTGAAAATTAAATTGCCTTAGGCTGTATTATATGCTCCAAATTGCGCCACGACATTTTTATATTTATTTAAATGTCGATGGTCACTAAGCAGCCTTGATATTTAACAATTTTTTTTGCTTGATCCTATTTAAATAGTCCGCTAATAATAACGACACTTTATTTGATGTACTTCTTATTACATAAACCTTGGCGGTTGATATTTGGAGGCGTCAGGTATCGTAAATCCTGTTCAGATTGCGTCAAATTGTCAAGGGGAACGATCTGATATCGTCACTTAGACTATTGTGAGAAGTTAAGCTATTATATTTAAATTTAATATACTAACGATAGGCTTTGACTTCGCAGAAACATAAAATGTCGGTATTGAGGAGGTATTACATACTTTGAGTATATAGGAGGTAGACGCTCTGTACTAACCCCTGTACCACTGTATTTTTCTGTCGTTTTGATGTCGCAACGGCTTTTACGTTATATGATGATTATGCTAAAATACAAACATAATAATTATAATTAATGATTGGAAACACTATGTTTTCGCAAGTTTGATGTCTTAGATCGCCTTTCCCATTTAAAACATCACAATTAACACAATTTTTCTACAGCTCCATCACGCGACACAAAACGAAACCTAAGGTAACTTATTATTTGCGCACCTGGTCAGTTTAATTCCTCAAAGAGCAGAAAATTGGCGAAAGGGGGAGCCCGTCTATGGCCCCTCCTTAGGCTTAGTACTCTATGATTAAATAGAATGGGTGGCAAGACATAAAGCTTCTAGATCATTAATTTACATGCCCTCTGATGTACGAGAGACCTTCAGTTTCAATTATAATGCTCTACAAATTACTTCATTCAGCTCTTTCAGATGCTATTAAGTATTTAGTATTAGTTTTAAAACAATTATTTAAACTTAAATCATATCTTATCACATTAAATCACAGACTTTTTTTTACTTTACGGTTCCAGGGTACCCAACGGAAGACCAAGTCTCCCTCATTTAGCCGATGGTGGCCAGTTCTGTTGAGGTATATTTAGAAGGAAAAGCCTCTAAATGTGGTTTGTCGGATTATGTACGTAATCTAATAAATTTTATTAAAAAAACCCATTGGTACATAGTCGAGATTCGAGATCGAACCCGTCGTAACCACTCGGCCACCGACGCACCACCTCCCAGACATTAATTAATAATATGTATTTAATACTGAAATTGAGTAATTTTTCCATAAATTATTATTATAAATGGAATTAGTAAAAATAATAATGAAACCATGATCGACTGTTTAGATATGCATATTGAGTAAGCCTTAGAACTCTTCAGGCAATCATGTCATAATTAATTCGATATTCAATTTTTGATGATGAAAACTAATTTTCGTCAATAAAACATAAAAACATTTTAAACTGCAATTTAGGAATATAAATAATAATTATTTTAAAGTTCATCTCAATTAAATGTTAAGTTGCCAACCTAAATATGAATGAAAATTGCTCTATTATGTAAATTAGTTTGTAATCTAATATTGTAATTCAGTATCGTATTGTATATAAACCTTTATGCCTTGCTGTGTGACCAGATGTGTCTAGAAGGAAGCCTGTTGCTGCACACCTCATACCTTTTGTCCCATACAAAAATGGACTTCAGGAATTCAAGTATTGTACAAAACTTATTAAAAATAGCAAGTTCCTGTTAATGAATCCTTAAAGTAGGTACCCATATAAAATTATCTATACCCAATGTGTAAAAAATATGTTAATATCAGCTACACCTAGGTTTCATGAAGTCCTGAAAGTCATCATCAATTTTCAACTTAATGAAAATATTTTTTATAATAATATATCGACTAAATGTAATTTCACATACTTTATGGATTCATTAACTAGAACTTCATATTTCTAATATTTTTTGTACAATACCTACTTGAATTGCTGAAGTCCGTTTTGTGTATTTTATTGTACCGATTTTGTTAGGAAATTTTCTTTCTCTATTTATTTCCATCGCTCGGATATTGGGTGAAAGAGATGCAAAATTTACGAACACGTGCGTTTTTTAGTTGGTTACGCGACCAAGAGAGCTCTTAATGGATCTAGATGTGTCACTTATGTAAGTATATATTATTTTTAGAGGAAGCACTGACCCGTCTTAACATGCTCTCCGAAGCACGAGAAGTCGATCCAAGCACATATTAAGTCCAACACTCTACCAATTACGCAGGCCACTCCTATATTTATTTTTAACAATTTATTAATTGACTTTTAAAGATGATGTTTTGAGTTAAATCATAGGTAAAAGAAAGCAGATTTAACACATTATTAAAAACTTGACGATTGAGGACAATGTTTAGAAGTCGAAAGAATCGAATTTATTTGCATTGTACCATATTCTAGGATACAGGACGAGATTATAGATAGATAGATAAACTTCTTAATGCAAAAAATATATTCAATATTACTTAGTAAAATATGTTTTGATTGATTTGACACGCATAAGATTTGATCTAGTCTACTGTGTGAAAAATGTCTAAATGTCAACGCCCAATGTTTAATTAAAATTTTTGTTTGTGCTAACATAAAAGACCGGCTGTCAAACTTTAAATTGAATTGCAAAAAACCACGCCTACATTGCTCTTATTGTTAATAATTTTATCGACAGTGAATGGTGCAAGGTCGTGGCATATTATTGTACTTAGCTCATATAAGACATGCCACCAATGGGCAGTTTGGTGATATAGTTGATAGATACGAGCCCAAAAGGTTAATGTTCTAGAACGGGCACGGTTTATTGTGATTAAGAACAAAGACTTGGCTTGTTTATTGAGCGAAATTAATACTTGCTTGGTATGAAAGGTCAGGTCGTATGGCAAAATGATTGTATGGTATTTAATGCAATGGTTCATTTAGTTCTTATATTACTACATAATCTAGAATAATGCCTATAAATAGACAGTTAAGTACCAACTTGTAAAACAATTGTAATAATTTCTAGTCAAAGAAATCTACTAATTACTTATATAATTTATTGTTTGGTTCTTCTAATTATAATAAATAAAGTGTATCAGGTGGTGTATTTACACTGAAGATGAAGTAAGAGAAAAGTTATTTCTCTCTGTCGTATGGAAATGAGGATATTAGGGACGTCATCTGACTAGAAACATCCAGTTATATGACAAATACTTGAAATACTACCATATTTTATGTGATAATCTAGTGAAACTACACTAAATCTGTCAAAAAAGTGGATCTTGGAATATTCGACATTTATTCCATTCTTTCTTTCACAAAATCTCTGATATCCTCATTTACCTACGACACGTGGAAAAAATCTTATTTGATACGGTACCTAAATCTACATTTAAAGTTTTGAAACTTTGATCTTGAGTGTAAAATTGCAACGAATTGCGAAAAAAAGCATAGTCCATTTTCTAGAATCAATATTCGTGATCATGTTTATTGCGACATTAGGTATTGCGAGATTAAAGATAACATAAATCATTCTGTATGTCTAGGCTTGTACACCCACGTGTTTATATCCTTAAGGCAAATGTTATGTCTCATACACACTATGTACAAATTGTGAAAAAGATTTGCTAAAATTCTTGTCGCTTTCTTAAAAATCAATTAAATCATAATGTCGGTTTCAATTTGTAATGACAACATACTCGTAGTTGAAAATGTTACAAATTGTTTTCATAAACACAGTGACTTAAAAGGACCAAAGTACCTACTTATGTTAAAAATCGGCTCGCAGATAATATTAAGATCAAACTTAGTCAAAGGCACTCCCAGACCAGACCAAACTCTGTAAATCAGGTTATTCTAAAGCAATTTCATTCGAATACATTCAACAAATACCAGGTGATTGTGTAAATATCAAACACCTCAGGGAAGGTTTCGCACCTGAACTCTCATAAATAAACAAAAATTTGTGGTATCTAGATTAAGTGATTGTGATAACTATCTCATATTTAATTTCTGTAGAATGTTTATCTGTTACAAAAGTCACAAAAGAGACTGTATACAGGTATATTTCTACTCCTCCTTCAAAACATTGCCTTGTCAGTTTAAAAAACAGCATAATCAAATATAGTGTACACGAGTCATTATAAATTTTCATGCCACCTCCAGGCAATTTGCATCCCACCTTCTTACCAGTGTCAAGTTCTACAGCCATTTCCCGACAAACATGTATCCTACTGTGCCTGTCCTATCAAGTTTCATTTACATCTCGAGTACCAGGAATACAGCTGGGATCACATTTGTTTTCTTGATATATGATAATGGTACTTTGAATGTATTTAAAATAGCCTGCGAATAAATTTTTACTTGAATAGCTTATGCATTTGATATAATGTCTGGCTTAGGTTTCATGTAAAATTACTATGTATCTTTTTAAATATACATTCGGGTTTTAGAATTATTGTCTGACTGTCTATTTGAATGAATGTAATGTGATACGGCTAAATGCATTTTATGGTTTTCAAAGATGATTTTATCTTTTAAAAGTGCGAAGTGTTTAAAATATAAACTACCTAAGAATCTCTTTAAAAGTTATAATAAAATTACAGTGTTAATTAAAGAAATATTTTGTATTTTATTTCTGCCAACGAAGACATTTCTTCGAAGGTGCCTTTTGTTGTGGGCGTAATAGGTTCAAGATCGGAGGTAATTGTAAATATTGCTATACTTGGAAATGTACTGGCATCGTTCGCCCACGAGATCCAGGACTCAACAGCTAATGACTGTGAATAACGCAATCGAATAAACAGGGGAATTGCTTGGAACCTAATAAAACGATAAAGAAATTGGCCATTTATTCTTTGGTAAATAAGAGTTGTGTGGGAGGCGTTAGGGTTTCAAATTGGTTTTTATACACGAAGGATTCTTGGATCTAATCCTATTTGAAGTAAATATATTAATGTTGTGCATATAGAGAACTTGAGAATAAGAAGTTAAGTAAAATGGAATTCCTGCAACATTCACCAATATATTCCTGCAAAAATGTAGAGGTTTTCTTTCCACATAATATTAATAGCAACGTAGTTCATGAAGAAATCTCGGCTAAAGCGTAGCAATGATGTTTTGCTAAGAATTAAGGGATGCCACAGAAACAGTCGTTTCGAGCTTTTAGAGCGGGAAATAAAAATCTTTTCTTTTCTATTTTAAGTTTATTAACCGAACTTCAAAAGAAAATCTTCTCAATTCGTTGGAATCTTTTGTTTTTTTTTATGTATGTTCCCCGATTACTTGAAGACGCCTGGACCGATATGGATTTTTTTTTGTTTGAAAAGATATACTTCCCAGTTGGTCCCATGGTCATCAGGTGGGATCCTGGAGAAACTTTTCAAATTTTATAGGCACACTTAAAGCGACTTGGGTTTTTTTTTATAAATTGCTTTCCGAAAGCACACTTTTCAGTGATAATTTTTAAAGTCGTAACAGTTATTTTCTATACTAAAAACAATGCTGCTTTACCTACCCATACAAACGGAACAGGTCAGGGGGCCGATTCCCTAGGGCTCTTTCGATATTTAGTCGAATTGGAGAAATCTCTATAGAAAAATATTAAATAAATATTTACTTTTGAAATTTGATGGATATCGTTTTTACTCGTTTTGTCTCACGTTTGATATTATAACAACTGCAAGATGTTGAAAACTACGTCATTTGAGATCCGCCATGTTTTTTCTACAAATACAACTACAAATGATTTTTTTGTGATATTTTGTCGTAGAGATTTCTTTAATTCGACTAAATATCGAAAGAGCTAGAATCGACCCTCAGGTCACTAGTCGTAGTTTCCATAATCTATCAACCTAGTAAATTAGTACTTAAAACTTTCTCATCCATTCTTATCCGTTGGTAATGAATGGGTAATCCACAATACCTAATTATGTGATTATTACCCTTGCATAAGACTAAACGTATACTACGACCGACAATCTAGGAATTTGTTGATTGATTAATGACTTATTGTTGGTCAGTTGTTGCGTTAACTAGGTCGATTTCGTCCCTGCTCATATAGCGGGTAATAGACTACTTACGAGTTGGCGAAGGAAATAAGTTAACGTTTTATTTATATTGTTTTATTTCATTTGATATTTTATTGATCATCAAATGCCCGTGGTTATCCGTTTCTCTCATGCATATCCATATTTCTAGTTTTCCGTTCCCTCGTCTTATTATTTCACCTCTTTCCAAATGAATATCTATTGCTCCAATATTTTTTATCTGATGCTTATTTTCTCTTTCTTGCTTTCCCTTTTTCTTCCATGCACCTAGCAGTTATTATCTCAATCCTTAATATTATCATCGAATCTCACGTATCTCTTTGCTGCCATAACACAAACTTTGTTTCTTTTCGTTTCTCTGTATACTATATAATCCGGGGTCCAACTATTCAGCCCTAGTGTCCACTTAATGTACCTCAATTGTATTCTTTCTATTTACTTCCACTCTTTGCACCCCTACACTTAAACCAAATACTTAAACAACATTATCTATACTAATATTATAAAGAGGAAAGATTTGTATTTTTGTATGTTTGTATGTTTGTTACGAATAAACTCAAAAACTACTGGACGGATTTTGATCATTCTTTCACCATTGGAATGCTACATTATCCCTGAGTAACATAGGCTATATACCATCACGGCATGACGACGGGAACGGGGTGGGCAGAGGTGAACATGACAAAAGCTATGTACGAAGTGTGTTTGCCAACATTCTGAAATAGTCACGTACGAAGTCGTGGGAAACAGCTAGATGCTAATAAAAAAGTCATATTAAGTATTATTTCAATAATTATTTTACATAAAATACGTACTAAATAATCGAGATTAATATTTAACTCAGAATTAGATCAATATGCCACGTGCACATGCATTCCCCTGCGGCACTCCACTTGGTCACGAGTCAACCGCCAAATGTCGACACGCACTGACAATATACTAGGTACCTAAATTGTGTGATTTGAAATCAGTTTAAGTATTTTAGCTACCATGGGAAACTAAGGCTTTGTCTTTGTAATGTCGAGTGACTTGTAGGCTTCTGTATTACAATTTATAGCGAAGGTCGTGTGGAAATTATTGTGGTTGTGTATTAATGATTTAGTTTACAACTTTAGTTATTTTGTCCAAGATTGTTAGTTTTGTAAAGGTCAAATGGTAATAGGTTGTACTTGAGTTATAATTGCATCTTTAATGAATCGGATAAATTTATAAAATTATGATGAAACTTTCAGCGGATATTTGGACAAGCTTGGACGAATTAGGAACTGTAAAATTACTTATTTGAATTTATATTTTGCCCACGGTATCATTCGCGTGGTAATAGAATACCTATACCGTAACGCCTGAGAAAGAAAATAGCAATGTTTGGTGACGTTGCTATTTTTAGTAGGCGCTTTTTTACATCATAAAAAATTGGTTTTCGCTAAAAGCCCTTTTATCTTAATGGGATAATATATAGCCTGTCCACCCTAAAGGTCCATTCTAAATATTGGTAAAATATTTTTTTAAATCGAATGAGTAGTTTCTGAGATTACTTTCTACATCCAAAACTTACAAACTTACAAACATTATCTGTTTATACTATTAGTATGGATTTGTGTGTAATAGCGAGAGTTCTGCAGTACTGCTCCAAATCCTAAGTGACCTCCTTACTTAGTTCATATTCTCATAAGGAATTAATATCTTCTTACGTATAAAATATTTTAATATTTTACGATTTAAATGATGCTTTCACACATTGTAATACATACATATTTACATCACAGTTAATTGAATTTTCATGTAGTACAAAAAGTTGCAAAATTTCCACGTTGCAATTTCCGTGCATTACACAAGCAACCGTTCTTGATATATCGGGCTGATGCGAGATCGCTTTATCTGTACTACTGCGGGGAACGTAACAATGAAACCTTCAAGGTTCCATTGCAAAATAAACAACAGACATAAAATCCGCATACTTTAGCATGCCTGTCCCAATTTTACAGCCCTGTGGTTTCCGAAATTGCTATCTATTTCTAAACATTATAGATGTGGTTAAATATAATTTTAAATTTCATCAATATACACACATAAATAGCAAACCATATCTAACGTTAAACGTGCGTAAAAAAATATGTACATAATCCGACAAAACACATGATGCTTTTCCATCTAAAATATATCTCAACAGAACTAGCCACTCGTTAGCCTCACAAATACCATCGGCTAAACGAGGGAGACTTGGTCTTCTGCTGGGTACCCTGGAACCGTAACACGGTTTCGGGAGCTGTAAGGCAACCCGTGAAGAAAAAAAAAAAGAAAAAAAATCTAACGTTAAAATATTTGACATGTGGATTAAAGAACGGCAATTGACTAGTCTCAGGATTAATTTCAATCTTTTTTATTGTAATCGTGATATTCTCAGGTTTTGAAGTTTTGATAAAATATAATTCCTAATTCTACACGGACGAAGTCGCAGGTATTTGATGTAAAATTAAATATTATATCAATATAATAGTCTCTACATATCTCTGTGCTATTTTTCTTTTTCACAAGTAGCTATATTTGTCGCGTATAAAAATATGACTCTGAACTCTGGCCCTATAGCGTAACCTATTACAAATTTAACGCTTTAGGTGAAATTTGCGAATTTCATACAATTTTTAAAATCAAATAACGAGTTTGACTCTTTTGAATTTTTTCCTCTTTTTGTCGAGATATTTATAGACCACTGCACAATTTCGGGTATCGTTGACATTGTGTCCAGTTGAACTTGTGTCTATTTGGAAACAAATAACAATATTGTATTCATAAAAAAATTAAATACTTAATTAATTCAGAATATTTTTTAATTAAAATTTATCTGAATTTCAGGATCCTTGGCAGCACAGTCTGATCGTTCCCGACAACGTTCCGGACCCATCAGAAGTGTGCCCGTGGCGGCTGATATAAAACGCGATACAAACTTCGACTGCCCAGAAGAGTTCGGATACTACCCACATCCTTCAGATTGCACTTTATACTATGTCTGCGTTTTTGGCGGCGCCTTGCTGGAGTCTTGTACTGGTGGCCTTATGTACAGGTGAGAATTATTTCTATTGTTGATGTAGGTACGATCATATTTTTAATGCTTTAGTTATAATCAGAGCCAAAAGAGGTTTGTTAAAATAGTTGTGGTCAGAATATTAATATTGACCATCGTTGCACTCTAGCCCAAAATACTTCGGGAAAAATACTTAAGCTACTACTTAATACGACCATAAAAGTATAAAAATATATTTTTTTAAATTTCAGCCACGAGCTCCAAACATGTGATTGGCCGCGCAACGTAGGCTGCGATGCCACCAGCGCGGGCGCAGAAAGAACCGCCGACATCGAGCGGGAGGTGGATGTAGAACGGCTCAATGAACGAGAACGAGAACCTTTGCCCGCACCACGCCGACCTCCGCCGCCGCCTCGAGTTCAGCCAAATCCAGTTGTTACGTCGCGAGGACAACCTAGTAGACAAATTACTAGAGATGAATATGTAAAGGTAAAATAAATGTTTAAATTCATATCAGTCATACGTCTCTAATTCGATTTTAATAGATAATTTCAGGTAATACTTCTCCTCACAAAGATGCTAAAAGTTATTGGAGTCATTTTCAGATAAGAAATCAACAATTTATAATAACGAAGCTGTTTCTCAAGACTCCGTTATTGTTGTTACGGATATACTTTATAATAACATACAGTTCACTTAAAGTTTGAAAAGGATTTTCAGTAAATTACATATTATTATGTTTAAGGACAGACAAACTTGACCATTTCGAAAATCTACATTAATTATTTACACTATTCCAGCAAGAACAGTTGTATGCCGTCGAAGATGACCTACCACCAGTAGAAGAAATTGAAAGCGATAGACAACAACGAGTTTACAGAGGACAACCTTCAACAATCGGTCAGGTGCAACGTGATAGAGACGGCTACTCACAAACAAAACCGGGAAGAAACTTAAATTCTAATATTATTCCATCGTCTATACCACAAGGAAATGGTAAAATTGGTTCATTCTCATTTGGCACACAAGTTGATGAGAGAAGAACTCAAACTATCACTCAAAATCCGCAATCTTACAGGTAACGTTAATGATATTTTCTAAAATATTCATGAATAACAGACAAACCCTATATTAAATTACATACAATAATTTCAGCGGCGAGACTGACTATCAACTTGACCAACACTCAGATATTGTGACAAATGAAATTGACGACTTTACTACAAACATCGACAACAACATAACTCTTTCACGTAGGAAACGACAAGTAAAAACCGTGGTCTCCCAAATTAATGATACAGTAATTAATATGGACGGGACATTGGAAAAAAGAGATATTGTTGACGAAGACAGTGAAAATTTTGAAGTTGACGGTATTGATGATAAATTAAATGAATCTGAAAGAGGAAAAAGGCAGGTTAGACATGGAAGATATTATGTAAAAAATGTTCCTAAAAATTTAGGTATTGCTAAAGCTGTGAAGTTTTTTGATTTTACACAATACAACAACAATCTACACAACATTCGACAAAATCTAAGAAATGTACCAACATACAACAGCATTTCTTTTCCGGATTCAAGTCCTAAATCAACTTACTCAGATAATATATTTACTACACCAAATCCATTTCTCCATTTTTCAACCAATACAAATTCATTACCTTATCATACACCATCGTCTTACAATAAACCTTTTAAGGCTAGTTCTCCCGATCCATATAGTCTACGTCCACCCCATAATCCTATTAACACAGCAACTCATATAATAACTAAGAGTCCTCCAATATCATCTTTAAATAATAATGAGAACCCATTTTCTGCACTGGCTGGAGGATTCTTAAATAATATTCCTCAAAAAACTGGGAACCATGGAGAAGTAAATAATTTTCTTATACATAATCCTTACGACTCTTCGCTAGGATCAAGTTCCGTTGTAACTGATAGACCTGTTTTTATTTCAACATCACCACGTGGTAAATTAAATAACAAGTTACCATTGCAAACACATAATATAAACGACTATAACATGCAAAATAATAAAAATCAATCAAAACATCCGAAAGTGACATCAGATAGTAATGAAGAAAGCAATGATTATGACGAAAAAGAAGATGAGGAAAAAAATGAAGAAGATTCTAATAGTACAGAGGAAGACGACGAAGAAGACGACAGCAGTGACTATTTTCATAAACATGCGTACAATTTTCCAAAACCACCGTACGAATTCAGACACCCTAGTAATAAATATGCTGAAATATACAATCCGTTTGAAGATCCCAATTTTGATTTTGACGACTTTTTATCAAAATTAAGGGATGAACCTGTATCAGTTACTGCCAGTTCCACAAGAAAACCTAATCAGCTGCAAAATGCTGCATATCATGACGAAACAATTGATGATGACAATGCGATAATTAAGAAAACCAAAAGTACTACACTGAGTTACAAGGGAATGAGTACTCCCCGTCCATTTACTTTACCTTCAAATATAAATTCATGGCCAGTTCATTCAACTTCTGATGAAATAGTTAATACAAAAAAAAAAAACAACTCAAATTCTCAAACCGTGGCTAATAACAATATTCAACAAGATAAACAGCAACAACACGCACATATGCAACAACAAATTTTGAAGGCCTTCAATAACGCCCCGCAATTAGGAGCTGTAAGCCATCTAGGACCGTTTCGACCGCAATTGAAACCACCAAACTTTAAGGACGATCGGCAGTTACCTCTAAGCCATAACTTTAACGGTAATTTAGTTTATAATCCATCGTCGCAAAGACCAAAGTTAGTGGTATCAACAGTAGCACCGAAGCACTACTTGTTTGTCACTGGTAAAAATCAACCTATTCTATTTACCACGCCTAAACCAAATTACAGCGTTTCTCAAAATCAAGCAGTTGTAACAGGCATGCCATATTTATTGTCAAGTTTTAAGCCAAATAATGCAAATAATAATAACATATATAAACAACAAACATCAAATCCCATTTTACTTAACCAACAAACACCAACTAAGTCACAGGCATATCGAATACAGCCCATAGAAGCCCAAAGGCCAAGACAGAATAAAGTATCAGAAATACCAAGTTTGGAAAGTATTTTTTCACAATCGCACAAACCGACAAGCCAATCTTCTACTACTACCCGAAGAACCCCTTTGCAGTCCGTTACGACTGAAGTATCAACTACAACTTCATTACCCAAACGTAGACCTATACCAAAGCCATCGCCTGAAATGGGTGATTACTATTACGACGATGACGAAGAACAATATTATTATGAACCTGTTGTTAAGCCAAAATACATGCCTAGTTCCGAAGTTCGACCACAAAGACCGCTAATAGCTCAAAACTATGAGGAATATGAAGACGATCATTTTGAAGAGCCAGCTTCTTTAAGAAAACCGCAAAATGTTTCTATAAGAATCCAGGGTAATAAAATTGAGTCGGCTACAAAAAATCATAATGATGTGTCTGTTGTAACTAAATCATCTTATAAAGGATTAATTAAGAATAATATTAATGGAAAGATACCTGTACCAGTAATGATGAACTATGTTACACCTGCTCCTACAGTGTTAATGAGGCCTGAAATTTCGAACTATAATATCGATCACTATTATAGGAACAGGACAGCTGTTCGAATGCGAAGACCAATGAAACGGCCAATTAACTCTGGTCCAAACACTATAAGACCGCCAAAGTATCTGAACCAGACTACTCTGCGACCGTACACCGTACGACATCGACTCGCTAAACCTACGACAATGCAAACTCCAGTAGTTCAGAACACTGAAAATAAACAAGTGCAGCGAGGCAGAACTCGACGTCCTTCTACATTTACTCAAGTAAAGTCTACCACTCCTCATGACAATCATAATCAAGAGACTCGTTATAGTAAAACTAAACATGACGACAGGACTAACAGGTAAACTTTTGAAATTGAATACTGATGTCAACTATCTACTACTAATAAAATCCACTGTACAGACTTTTCACTGGACTAACTTAACTTTTACTCTTATTTTTGATTTTTTTGCAGAACAAAGAAATTATAAAATATGTACGCATCTATACTTAACATTATTCAATATTTTTAGATAAGTTATATATGAAGAGCGAATTATATAAAGTTTCTTTGTGTAATAATATTTTACACATGTCATTAAACATCTACTCGTTTCCTCTTCTTCTTGATTCATTTTATGGTTATACTTAATACTAGCATTACTCTTGAAGATAAAAATTTAAATATTATTCATTCAAATTGTAATGTAACAAAAATGCATTCAAGTTAGTGAACTAAGACTAATATATTGATATTTTACAGTTTGGAACCAACTGAAAGTGTTACTCCCGTTTCTTATTCCGCTAGTCCACGTCCTAAGATGTTATACAATGGATCTCAAACATATAATCCTGATCAATTTGATCCATACTATGTATATGACGAAGATGGTGAATTATATAAGGACACAGGTGAGTGTTAACAACACATAAAAATAATAACTTTATTTAATTATACTGAATTTATACCATTGGACAATACATCAATTATTTAAAAATCATATTAACTCAAGAGAAATATATCAATGTATTGCATGAAATTAAATCTTCATATGCACTAGCTTTAACAAATATATAACTTTATTATTTATTTCTCTCTCCATCTTTGGTTTAACACATCACAATATATTAGGAATGTTCCCCATATATCAACTCTTTGATTTGGAAGTAGGTTAACAGTAAAATAATTAAACATGGTGAGAAGGCACATTAACGCACTAACGGGCGATTGGTGACCGGTGTTGGCAGATTACGTGCAGCAATATAACACCGCTTCGCTCCGTCCTGCAGTCCAGCAGACCTACCGTGGTACTCCACCGCCAGCTCGAAGACCAGTAGAAACATACACAGCCAGACCTGTCTCAGCAGATGATTACGACGATGCTCTAATTCAAGGACAGGTAAGATTTTTTTTATATCCTAGGTTGCCGTGATAACTGCCAAGGTATCAAGCGGATGATGGCAGTTAATTAAATATTTGAGGATACTTAACGAGTGCCCAGTTGTGAGTTGAGGTATTTTCTTATCAAAAGGTATTTTAGTACTACAGTTTTTTTGATTGTGTTAATAAAAAAGTTTTTCTTATATTATTTAATGACTTATTTATTTTTCAGATAAACACGCAAAATCAATATCAAACAGCGATACGACAATCAACAAGGTCAGTGTCAATATTATTACCAAAATATGCACGTAAAAACATTTTACTTTTATTAGTTTGCCAAATTTTGGTTCACACAAATTGAATTTGCTTTAACTAAATTAATTTAGAAAATGTAGCTAATTATAAATCGACCACGCAGGGGCGAAGGTAACGATTTGGGTTATGACCATAACCAGAGCAGCGTGAAGACGACTTATTATGAAGCCACAACTGTTAGCACCACTCCCTCTACAACCACTAGCACAAGCACAACAACTACCACACAACGTCCAACTACTGCACCATTCACTGAAGCAATGATCCCGTCTCGATACACTCAAAGGTACTACAAAAGAGATACATGACAACAAAACAAATCATGTTCATCCGCTTATTCATTTAGCAAGTTCACTTAACATCGGTATAAATTCATTTCATCATTACATTCACTGATACAACCTTTAGGCTGATATAATTTTGACGCATACAATAATTTACAAAAATATGGAACTGTCTAAAGGTTGTCACACGGCTGTATATATTTTATTGAATGATAATCTAATGAGATTGCTGCTTCAAAAGTTGGCTGTATTTTTAGCCTTTATTTTTATAGGCTTTTGTGGTATCTTTTTCCTGTTATTCCTTTTTATTAGCAATCCTCTATTCTTACTTTATATTTATATTCTTTCTATCGCTTAACTGATTTTATTTTATAAGTTGATTAATATTGTGAAGTCGCTCCCACATTAACATTTATCAAAATTATTTTTATCAGCAATTAGAAAGAATTTTTGGTTTGTATTTCAACAGATCGCCCACAGATGAAACCTATAATCCTGAATCCATCCCTGACGAACTAACTTCCCCATTACCGCATACAACGAATCCTCTGACAGATACGTATTTGAACTTTTCATCATTTGCAAAACCTTTTGAAAAGACGAATAACTCGCTTAAATTCAGACAAACAATTTCAAAAACTGAATTAAGTGATGAACCGTCCCCTATATCTAAATATGTAAATAGTGACTCGAGAAATTATAACAAAGAAAATAATAAAATTGTATCATTATCAACTGGATTCTCTATCAGAAGAAATTTATCGAATAGTAGTAATCCATATACTTTGACAGTAATATCTCGACCATTAGACAACTATAATATTTCTCGCAAATCTTTAAATGGAGAATTAATTCCAGTTAACAACAAAAATTATGACATTTCAAAAGAAATTAATCATGAAAGGAGTATACAATCTCGTAAGTATCCTACAAGAAGGACAGATTCAAGCCATGAACAATTTTATAATAAAGAAGAAGATGAAGGCCCTCTAGTCTACATTCGTCCGAATAAAAATACCAATAACAGAGATTCAATACAATATCCTACATTAAAACCAACAGTACCTAGTACTATGGGACCAAAATACTTTCTGAAAACTGTTATAAAACGGCCCGCTCCATTTTCTACACATGATGAACAATATCTTGGTTCAACTGAAAATAACATTGATACCGAAGTACTCATTGAAAAAGGTTTACAAAATGCTCAGAAGAACAATATCATAAACACATCTGCTGAAAGAAATAATGTCTTTAAATCTACTGAAGAACCGCACTTAGATCTTACAGTTTCACCATACAGAACGCTAGAAAATTTGAGAAAACCTTACGCAGGAAAGAATAGTAATAGCCGTTATGACGTAACATCTTTACCTCCATCAACAGTGGAATATATTTCCCAATCAGCTAATAAAGATATTGTAGAAAACACATCAAAAGTGAACAGTTTTCCATCGAAGTCTTATACTAGTTACAAGTTTGAGGACAATGTTCAAACAGATACCCCTAGTGGAATCTTTAGTAATACTGCTAAACAAATATTGAGAGCATTTTTCGGCAGAGTGCCATCCAAAACTGCAACAAAATTACCTGAAGTCACATATTCCCCGTCAAATAAAGTGTCTGATGACGAAGAAAAAACTGTAAATATAGGTTTTAAAAAGAAAACATTTAAATACAATGAGCCTAAAGTAACACCTAAATATATTAAGCACGTGGAAATTATACCAGAAACAATGTCAATAGATACTACACCGTTACCAGAAACATACAAATATATTTCTGAAGATTCAAGTGTGCTATCTACGACAACTCCAGTAACTACGACAGGGCCATCTTATTGGAATAATATTAATGAGGTCACTACAAATGTATATAGTCAAACTATTCAAGACGATTCTCCAAAAATATTGAATTATGAGTCTACAAGTAAATTCATGAACATTATTAAACAAAGTTCATCAACAGAAAATGAATATAATAAATATGATTCAAGCAATAATATAAATATGGATGATAAGCTCCTAACTCCAACTGACTCCGACTCCACTACAACCCTGTACCCAGAACAAAACTTTGACATTATGAAATACGAAACTAAACCTTCTACTAAACCGACTGTAACAAAGACTGTGCCCTTGACTACCACTAAGAGTTACTCATCCCTCCCGACTCGTGCTACACGGGTGAATCCGGCGATTAAGTTAGCTGCGACAAATCTGGGAGGTGGGCGCAGGAGTTATCAATCGACGTCCAATTGCTCATCAGACGACAGTCTGCAAGCGAATCCAAAATGCAACGAAATCAAATATCAGAGGTACTTTTACTACTCTCGGTAGTAGTTCGTTAGAGACGGTCTGATGTTACTTTACAATAAAACTCACCAATTCTTCATGGATGGTGGAGGCCTCTCGCCTATATGTGGAAAATAAACCTTACTTTCCGCCTAGCCAAGTAACTAGCATGGAGAGAATATTTTTTAATGGCACAAACAACTAAACTCTGTCGCTTAACCCAAATTCTTCTCATTGGGGGACTTCCTATTCATTATTTATTTATATTGCTAACTCCTGACGCAACCGTTCCTGTTGTTTCAGTTATTGAAAGTAGAAATAATTTTGTAATCACAGCTTTATTGAACAAAGTTCCTCAATGTAGTTTTAAGCACCATTGCAATCAACTATCATTTTATAAGAGCACTTACAATTTCACAGAAAAACTTAATCATATTAAAAACATTTTCCTAATTTGTTAATGTTTTTAGTATGATGGTAGTTGCATGTCTATTGTGTTCCAGGTAAGTTGTGTTTAACCATACACATTATTAAAGATTTCAACCATATATTATTATTTAATAAAATATATTTATGAGATATTGTTTTTATGTCTTTTAAATGTTTCCTTTATGTATGTTATTAAGGTTATTGCTTACATCTATAAGTACACGCGATACTAACTCCAAAATGTAAGTTGTAGCCACCACCGTGATATATTAATTTTCTTTATAGGCCCACTTCAACGAGGGGTCGAGGATCGGCACACTACTCAACCCTGAATGGAGATGCACCGCTGCCACCCCAAACAGCTAATAGAGGAACTCCACCAACGTTAGATTATTTTAAAATTACTTTACATACTTTTAGTTATGCTATCTATATAATAAATCGAAAAACCAGAACGAGATAAAAAAAAGAAGAGCGGGATGGCGCTCTACAAAACTTTCTTGGCACGTTTCTACCAAACGACGTACCTACTCCTTTTTAGGAATTTGTATGTAATTCGATTCCTTGATCTCTAGAATCGCGAAACACTTAAGAAAATATGATATTGGATGTGTAATTTTTGTATAGTAAGCAAAATGAAATCGCAAGTTCGAATTTCGAGCCAAAATTGACATTTCTTTTCCCAAACCTATGCTTCTACACTTCTACACGGGTGGAGCTGCGGGCGGTTTCTAAGTTGAATGAGTTGCAAGTGTCCCTTATTACCTCAGTGACTGTACTTTTGCACAAATAAGTACTTATGTTCAAATAATTTCATTTATTACAATAATTTTAAAACTCTTCATCTATTCATAAATTAAGGCTAGTAAAGCAGTTAGGAACTGCGTTTTAAATTAAAATAAGTTTTACATTTTAAATTATGTTGTCAAAATATGTCTCTAAAATAACCACATTATCAATCGAGTAAAAGACAATTTATTTTTCTACTATGAAGTTGTATATAATTAAACAATGCTGACAAAATATAATTTCATTTAACAGTCGCAGCCGACCAACTTTGAAGCCTTCCACTGTGATCGTTTCCAAGGCAACTGAATTCACAGACATTTACACCAATCCTCCTAGAAGACCACCACCTGTGTACCCACAACCTACACCGGATAAGACTGCAGCCAAATGCCGGAAAGATGTGTGCTTGCTCCCAGACTGTTATTGTGGTGGAAAGGATATTCCTGGTACGTTGTTTAATTTTTCAATCCAATAATTTCTTAAGTTTAATTTGTCACAATAAGTTTAGAATAACTAATATTAATTAAACTATACTGGCATTGTGTTAATTAGGAGGTTTACCTGTCGACGTTGTTCCTCAATTGGTATTAATAACATTCGACGATGCTGTAAATGACTTGAATAAAATGTACTATGAGGAACTTTTCGAAAGAGGTCGAAAGAACCCCAACGGATGTCCTATATCTGCCACTTTCTACGTGTCTCATGAGTGGACAGACTATACTCAAGTTCAGAATCTCTACGCTGATGGTCATGAACTAGCTTCCCATACAATATCGTAAGTTTTAACTTACAAGTGATAGAAGACATCTTTCTGGTTGGCGGTATCTGATTATTACAACAATATATATTTTTCTTCGTAATCTTGACCGGATTATTATACCACTATACAATTTTTATTAATTATTTCTTTACTAACATGTTTTTATTTTTCTTTCCCGCTTGCTCCTCTATCCATATTCTATCTATCATTTACAATCTTCTCCGTGTCCTGGCACAACATCATATGTACCGTACATCCGACCTACACACACGCACGGATCCTATTTTGACAACACAATACAGGAGAGCTGCCAGTGGAGAATGTGCCGCAACTCGTACTACTGACATTCGACGATTCTGTAAACGACTTGAACAAGGTCCTGTATGCTGACCTCTTCGAGAAAGGTCGTGTCAATCCCAATGGCTGTCCTATCTCGTCCACTTTTTATGTATCCCACGAATGGACCGATTACAGCCAAGTACAGAACTTATATGCCGCCGGCCACGAGATGGCATCCCACACAATTTCGTAAGTTCATTTGTCACACATCTAACATCTACAAGACTTGTAAACTTTTCTTTATATGGTGAATATTTATATATGGTTCATTTAAATTATTTTATTTATTTTAATTTTTTTTTTATTTCTTTGGGTTCTATAAATCTTAAATAACAATGAATTGGTATCAATGCTATTATAAAATTGGGAAATAATGTGTACACTTTATTTATTTTTTGCAGTCATAGTTTCGGAGAACAATTCTCCCAAAAGAAATGGAATAAGGAAGTGGGTGGACAAAGAGAAATATTATCGGCCTACGGTGGTGTTAAACTCGAAGACGTTCGTGGTATGAGAGCGCCTTTCCTCTCTGTTGGTGGAAATAAAATGTTCAAGATGTTGTATGACTCGAACTTCACTTACGACTCTTCAATGCCGGTTTATGAAAATAAACCACCGAGTTGGCCATACACTTTGGACTATAAGCTATTCCATGATTGCATGATCCCACCGTGCCCTACCAAGTCATACCCAGGTAAATTTTTTTTTATTAATGATGACACCTATTTGTAGACAGAATTTTTTTACGATTCACATTCATCAACATTTTATTTAATTATCAATTATATTACAGGTGTATGGGAGGTTCCTATGGTGATGTGGCAAGATTTGAACGGTGGTCGATGTTCTATGGGAGACGCATGTGCTAATCCACCAGCCGCTGACGGAGTATATAAGATGTTACTTAAAAACTTTGACAGACACTACACAACAAACAGGTAGGTACCTACTATTTTTAAGAATTTTTTTGAAAGCATTGACAATTTTTTTTTGCGCAAAATAATTGATATTTTAATCTCATTTCTTGCCAAACTTCCCATCCCAACTTACGATTCCCGGGACAGTGCTAACGGACCAAGGACAACCAGCTTTAAGACAAGTCTTTATGATGCCGTTTTTGAGGCTATCTCTACCTAACTAATGAAGAAATGTTGAAGATTGTGGGGAAAAGAGATGCTTGCTGTACAAAATATAAAACAGAATAGCAAAGATGGTGGGATGGGACCCTGTTAGGACACGTTAATTTTATAAAGATTATTTATGGACTCCCAATAGCCACTTTCCATCAAGTGGATCAGACACGTCATGTCATGCTATCTATAAAAAAAAATTAAGAGAAATTTGTAGAAAAGAGAGATCAAGACCAAGACTAGCTGTTTTGATCAAGTGAAAGAAATAGTTAATGTTGTGTCATACCAGAAGGTCAAATTAAGAGCAGAGGATAGAGAAGAGTGGCTTTTACTTCCCGATAAGAGAGAGAGAGAAAGAGAGAGAGAGAGAGAGAGAGAGAGAGACACGAGAACTCTTAAATTATGAAAACAACACTTTTTACACTCTTTTACAAATAGCTACATTTGTCTATTTCAGAGCTCCGTTCGGTTTGTTCTACCATGCTGCATGGTTCACTCAGCCGCATCACAAAGAGGGTTTCATTATGTTCCTGGACTTCATCAACCAGATGCCTGACGTATGGGTAGTTACAAACTGGCAAGCACTCCAGTGGGTGCGAGACCCTACGCCTATATCTCGACTTAACAGTTTTCAACCATTCCAGTGCAATTACCAGGTAATAAAATATTTCTAAGAGTTTTTAAATCACGATACTTTTTTGACTATTTAATATCATTCGAATGCGACTCAAAGAATCAAGTCTCTCAGTTCCACTAGTGCCTACCGACCTATTATAGTCGGTTGGTTTAAATCATTAATAATACAATCCGCATGCTATTTCTTAACGGGCCATGCTACAGTTCATCCTGATCATATGAGCCGAAAACTATTTCGACAGAGTAATAGTTTCGGAATATACACACTAATTATATATTTACTATTATATATTTTATTTTATTTATTTTTATTTTATTTTATTTTGACACAAACAGTCATTAAACAAAGTAGGTACATATACAAGCAATAAAAATACAACAGACCTAACAGTGTCGATACTTTGATATAATACAGTCAAATTACCAACATGCAACGCGTTATAAAAGAAAATAATAGGTACAATAACCACAATAAACAACCTTATCTTACAATCTAGGCTAATTTTAAGGTTTCCAATCTCTCTTGTACGAATCTTTTAAAAGTGCACAAAGAGTTATTAAATATATCTATATCCGAAAAGTAATCATTATACAATTTCAGAGAGCGAATTATAAAACGATTTTGTGTATAGTTTTTTCTAGCATGTGGTGGGACAAACATTCTCGAGTAAATATCCTGCAGCTCCCTATTTCTTGGTGGACGGATAAGTAGACGCGAACGATCAATAAATGGAATCTTTTCCAGAATAGAAGGACAGTTTATTTTATTGTTAACAATTTTATATAAGAAACATATATCAAACAGAATACGCCGCCGGCGAAGGGACAACAACTTATAAACCTTCAGTGAATCATCGTAAGAAGTATCTGCTACATAATTACGGTAGTTTAGATGTTTTAAAAATTTTAATTGAATTTTTTCAATTCTAGAAACATGGCATTGGTAGGAAGGACTCCAAACGACACAAGCAAAATCAATTACCGACCGAATGAATGCAAAATATAATAATTTTAAAGTTGAGCTATTTTTAAATGGTTTACCTACGCGATTTATAAATCCCAGATTCCTGAACCCACGTTGAACTATTTCATCAATATGACAGTTAAAAGATACTTTTTCGTCCATTATTATTCCAAGATCACGAGTCCTTTTAACCCTTTGAAGGGTGTGATTATTGAAAGTATAACGGTAATGTGTAGGTTTCTTTTTCCGCGTATAGGTTATAACGTGGCACTTATCAATGTTAAGGAATAGTTGATTAAGTGAACAATAATTGATAAAGGCAGCAATTTGCTTTTTTTGCATTTTGTTAATTAGGTGTGTTTTCTATTACAGGATCGACCCAAGAAATGTAATAATCCGAAGGTATGCAATCTTTGGCACAAATCTGGTGTCAGATACATGAGAACTTGCCAACCATGTCCCGAAATTTACCCTTGGACTGGCAAGACGGGCATAAGATCATCACGCATCGACAATGAGATTGAAGAATAAGAATAGAACAATAACTTAGTAGCAAAAACTTTTAAAACTCAATGATAGTAAACTGGTTTTAGGCTTTGGAACACAAATGCCTTTCTGATATATTTTTAAGTCACTGTCATGATAAAAAGATCATTTTACTGTCGATTGAGTTAATAATTTATTGGCTGATAGGTAGGAAAAGCTAATCATCAATGTCAATGTGGAAAATGTTTTGTCGCCGATATTTCGAGTGCCATTTAGGTAAAGATGGTCACAAAGCATGATTTGAAGACAATTTCACTGTTTAGTTTTTAAGAAATTTCAACAATTATTTTATTATCTTTGAAATATATCGAACATTTGAGAAACATATCGAAAGCTGTGATATTTTGTGTCCTCATATCAATTTCAAAATTCATGACCGGATTTAGCTAGTGAGTGAGCTTGGCTACGAAACTTGTGCAATCATTATTGCAATATGAATTTTCCTATTATGTGTTCGTGTGTAATTGTAGTTTTTAAAATAAATACTCCTCGATTCGTAATGAATATATTAAGCAGCTCCATAGATATGTTTATTTTTAAGTAAATAATATGTGATATGCAAATGCAAGTGTTATTAAGCGTGACATTGTCATTTCAATTGATTGAAGTTTAAAACTATTTTCAATATCTTTACCAACATATTACCACTTTCCATAAGTTTAGAGACAGCCATATTATAAATTAGACATCTTGCCAACTTTGTGGTGACACTGCCTTTATTGATGATATTTTTGTAAATATATTAGTTTAAGTTTTGTATTTAGCTGATATTTCATATTATTGTCTTATATTAACTGGAACAATGATTGTGTTTAATTTGACACTTTTACATCAAGGAAAGTTTAAAAGTAAATTTAATATTATTCAATTTTACTAAAACTAAGATTGGATGAAGATTAATACCTATAGTTAGATAGACGTCTGACTACATCGAAGTCTGTGATGTAGCACATGTCTAGGTAACTGTAATGTTTCCATGAATATTGCTCTATTAAGTATTTGTTACAAATAAGTAAGTTTTGTACTCAATTATTGTAAGAGCTTTGAAGAAACTAGTTATTAGTATCTACGCAATAACTACGAATTTGATTAAGAATTAGAGAAACGCTTTGTTGTAATATGATTTTACAATGGTTTAGTATTTATAGTGTCACTATTGTAAATATAGGTTAGTATTTAAATATTTTTGTACTTCTCTTCTGGAATTTTTTATACGTCTTGTTTGTTACTATAATATGCTATATCAAATCCGTAATAATTTCTGTTAGAAATTTATGATTTCTAAAGTTATTTTGAATTGGGAATATTTATTTATATAAGTATAAGTCGTAAAATGTTGTCGACCAGTGCTTAACCAATAAATAATACCATATTAAGATGTGTTTTAATGCAATGACATTAGTAATAGTATACGTACCTTTGTAAAAATGGTTTATTACTGTAACGAACGCGCGTGTTATTTTAGATGCGTGGTCAGAGTTAAAACAACCCTGTCGATGGTGTACCTACGAGGTAGATACACCTGCTTGGCTACAATCTGAGACACGCCAAATCACCCAAACCAACCAGTAGTACAGAGTTCCACTTACTTGAGGTTGCTTTGCTTCTCTGCAGACCACCGGCGCCGGGTCTCTTTGCTAGTATCCCAGATTGGTGCTTGTACTGTGTGGCCGATCTTTCGCCTCCTTTCCAGATCCATCACAACACACTCTAGTTTTAAAGTAATTTAATTATATGTTGCGTGCGCTAGCCGACGTTGTTGACAAGGAGTCAGTCAAAACCGTTCATTTTACTCTCCTTGATGCATCGCTCGTTCAGTGAAATTTGATTTGAATGAATAGACATACTCATAAAGAATTACAAACAAATACACTTTATAATATAGTATACCTAGGTATATAGCTTGATGAAATATAATATTTGTGGGGCTGCAAAGTCTGTTTGTATCCTATACTAAAGTTTATCTAAATAAATATGAAACCGTCGTGTCGCCGACTTATTTGCAAATCAACGCATGTATGCATGCATTATATTTCTTGAAATGAGGTGTAAACTTTGTATTTCTAATACGGGCAAATTACTAATATAAATACTTCATGCAATATGTAAAGCGGCTAATGATTTTGATGGCATACATACGCAGGGTTTTAGGTCGACTTGATATTTTATAAATGCAGATGTTCTCTTTCATATAACTTCATATCAGTGACATCTACTGTTATAGTGGCTGGCTATTGTATTTTAGCAGCATAGACCAGCACGGACCTACGCGCGAATTCTTGGTGGATGTCAAGATTCATTGTAAGATACGCAGCGCTTCGAACATTCACGGTAAGATATAGGTACATTTAAATTCAACACATTTCCTCATTTCCTTTAATATCTTGAATTTATCGATACTGACTGCTGTATAGACACTATCGATATCCTTGGCTGCGGCAGCATTTCATGTTTGTACACAAATACTGTTTTGTATCGGGACAGAAAGCTATGGTTTCTCCCCTTAGTTCACATATAAGATCTAAAATAATAAAATATAATTTGACCGAACCATACATATAAAAAATACATTTTAAATGACCCTCATATTATTTACTAAAGGTCACACATTCATCCAATCCCCGGCGCATCGCCGTACGGTCCACCACATACTCGTCCAATTCTTGTAACGAACGGTCCGCCTAAATCATCCGGCGGCAGGAATGGGAAATTTTCGGTGCGATGCCGGACCAATGTGTGGCCTACTTTAATACATATTTCGTATTTTTGTTAATAAAACTTCTAAACACACTACAGTCCATTTTCTCCTAGTATTTTATAAAATAGGGAGACGAACACTCGCGTAGTTCTAAGCTGAACTCGTGATCCGATTGTAGCAGACCTGATCTAGCTTTTCACAAAATAATACAATAACTGACAATATTAAAATAAAAAGGAAAAGTACCTATCATAGGTGAGGAAATTAAAAGCCCTTACCTTCGAGATGTTATTTGTATTCATAGGTCGCTGTACTTCGGTTCGGTGTTTTGGCTGTCACGTTCTGCACCACACTTTTCTTCTAACCTAAATATCGGGTTTGCGTATAAACAATTATTGTCCTTGCGTTAGCGCGACTCGACCGTTGCGTATTTATCCGCTTGGAACTACCGTATACACCGGTGTGTTGCTAACTTGCGACTGACGTCTCGATTTACACTTTAGGGAAAACGGAGGGTAGGTAGGGAAATGTGTAAAAAATGTATGGCGTGTTGTGTGTGTAGATACGTAATACAAAATTGGCCTGACCAATCATAATTAGCAAAATTACACATATATACATACATATATAATAGCAGTTAAGTATTATATAGATACTAATATTCTTCTTCTTCCTTTATTGTAGCTCCACCAATGTTAATCGATGATGTATAATGTCAAGTATTATAGCCGTTATAGTGGTTTCAATGTGGATTTAACCGGATTCCCCATAACGTCACGACAGTCGCCATGGCATGACGTAGAATCCTATATTAAGTATTAATACTAAAAAAAACATAATTAATATTATAAAGAGGTAAAGTTTGTAAGTTTGAATATAGTAGGTAGGTAATCTGAAACTACTAATCCGATTTTGAAAATTATTTTAATAATAGCTACATCATCCCGGAATGTTATAGGCTATATTTTATTTTGTTCAATAATATTCACGGGTAAAGCCGGGGGCTGAAAGCTTTCAACAATGCCAAAATCAATCTAATCAAACTGCAATCTAAAGTCATAGACAAATACACATTGAACTTTCGTGAAGGTCGAGGAACATTGTTTTTTCATATGACCTTCAAGTTCATGACTGCGACCATGGAAAAAGTGGTTAAAAATTAATTTCCAATTATAACACCTGTCATATGACATTTCACTGGCCCAGACCTTTGAAAATATTCTGCTATATAAGAGAAATTGTGTTGAGTTCCGATTTATCTCTATACAAACCTGCACAGTGGATATTTGTCATAATGACAGAGATAAAAGCATTTTGTTATTGTTTAATAATTTGCAAAACAATTTTTGAAGTGTCGACTGAAGATATTGAGTTTTATCCTTCCAGAGATAACATTAATAAAATTGAAAAAAATAGTCATGTTACTTTACAAACTAATGTTCGCATATATAATAATGACGTTGAAGATTCACAATATACCTCTTCTTTTGCTAAAAATAAACAAAAACGTGTTAAAAGAATTATAGATCCCGTGTTTCATGGACACCCCAAAACTCAAGAACAACTTTGGGAGGAACATTTTCTAAAGAAAAGCACAGCATTTGATCAAACACCGTCCTTAATAAAGCTTCTATACAATATAACACTAGAATATCTCATTGACTGCACTCCAGTTATTTTATACGACAGCCATGTTGAATATGAAGAAGCTTATTTGTTACAAAACCTTTTCAATAATTTTCCAGTAACATATGCTCACGGTCGAATTAATGATGCAGATGACATAGATGAACCGAAGCTATTGATTCCTAGATTACAATGTTTGCATTATATCGTTTTTCTAGCAGATGTAAAAAGATGTTCAAAGGTCATAGGAATGCAGTCTACCAGCAAAGTGGTAGTTGTTGCAAGATCATCACAATGGGCAGTACAGGAATTTTTATCTGTTTCACTTTCTACCAAATTTGTTAATTTGCTTGTCATAGGACAAACATTTAAAGATGACGACGATACACTGGTGAGAGAAATAACAAAATCTTTAGCTAAGAACATAATTATCATAGAAGTTTTATTTTTCACTCCATCAGTGTTCACAATAATTTGTCAATATGGAGTTTTCATAGATAATACTTTTGTTGGACTAGTGCTTGGTTGACTACAATAAAATTGTTAAAATGTATTGCGTATCACGAAGAATTTCAGCATGAAGACGCATAACATGGAATCTTTATATGAGTTGATTTTATTATGTTAGATTGTCTTTACTTCACGTCAAAACAGAGCAATGATAGAAGTGATTTTTTGCACAGAGTTAGTTTGGAAGACTAGAGAATGACATAGGCTAGTTTTATCTCAGGAAAATATCTCATTACCTCGAAAAATATATTATTGGCATTTTTCATAAACTGTCTACCCGTGCGAAGTAATTTTATATAAAACTAAATTCCAGGAAGCACCCTACTTATTGTACACACATAAACTATATACGGACGGTCTAGGATCAAGCAAGCCTATAGTTCTCACATCTTGGACACATGGCAAGTACTCTAGGAAAGTCAACTTGTTTCCACCAAAAATGACGACAGGATATTCTGGGCATAGATTTATAGTTGCAGCTGCTAACCAACCGCCCTATATTTTTAGAAGGTATAATTACTTTTTAACCATGTATGTTAAAAAAATTGCATGTCAAATATCTTCACCCAAGGGTCAAGACCCAATACAAGTCTTACTTATTTAGCCTCCTAGTTCTGTTTGTTAATGTTGATAAATTTTGATCAATGGTCATTAGCCCTTGTGGGAATACCTAAGTCATTCTCATTCATATACCACCATTTTTCATCATTGATTTTTAGAATCGTAAGTGATGACGATGGTGGCAATCCACGAGTGGTATGGGATGGCGTTGAAATGAGAATATTGAAACTTCTATCACAGAAAAATAATTTTACAATTGAAATAATTGAACCTAAAGAACCGAATTTGGGGTTGGTATTTTTAATTTACTATTTTTAAAACAATATAGTTCTTTTAGTAATACTTTTATTATTCGATAAGAAATATTTAAATTTAACAGTCCAGGCGACGCAGTTGGTAAAGAAGTGTCTCTCGGCCGTGCTGATGTGGGCATTGCAGGAATGTACTTAACTAAAGAAAGATTGGAACAGTTTGATATGTCGTTAGCACATTCTCAGGATTGCGCAACTTTCATTACTCTTATGTCGACTGCTCTACCACGGTAATAAATAGTTATAATTTGCTTAACAGTATATAAATCAACGATTGATCGAAGACAATATTAAAAGTACACAATCGCTGAGCATGTATGAAAGTTCTGATGAATATAAAAGAAGCGAAAGAGGTATGTCAGGATCGTAAAAAATGGCATTCGATTGTCTTTGCCTAAATTAACGATATCTTCATAATAGAGTATGCGAAATTGTAACGTAAGTATCAAGATTAGGTGAAGTGATACAATTTTTTAGCATCATTTAGTTATCGTTAAGAACCCTGGAAAAAAACATCATCTTCTTTTGAAAGATTAGGCGTTTAAAAGTTTTTAATTTCAGATATCGAGCAATTCTTGGTCCCTTCCACTGGCATGTATGGATTGCATTAACAATGACGTACCTTATTGCCATATTCCCTTTAGCTTTTTCTGATAAACACACTTTGAGACATTTAATCCATAACGCAGGTGAAGTTGAGAACATGTTTTGGTATGTCTTTGGGACCTTTACTAATTGTTTCACATTTGTTGGAAAGAATTCTTGGAGTAAGACTAAGAAATTGACTACTCGTTTGCTAATAGGTAAGATAATATTTATATTCAGTCAACAGCCAGACTCTGGTCGGTGGAGCAATCGCCACTCTTCCCTCTTCTCCGCTAACTCTTTAACCTTCTGATAGGACCCAACCATTATTACTAACTTTATCTTTCACTTGCTCAAACTTGCTGTCTAGGTTTTCCCCTGCCATTCAATTCAACCTTTATTTCCAAAATTTTCTTTATTACATACATTTAATATAAAATATAAATTAATAATAATTTTCCCCTTCTATAATTCTCAGCAAAATGGCCTTATGTTAAAAGTATCATTTACAATTTACAATGACTCGTCGTTTGTTATGTTTTCCGTTCAACAATACATGCAATACCTGCTATCATCTTCCAACACCACATTTCAAAGACTTCTAGTCTCTCCATATCTCTCTGCTATAGGTACTCTTTACTTTCCATGATTAACTTTACAGGTTGGTATTGGATATTTACAATCATCATCACCAGTTGCTACACTGGATCGATAATAGCGTTTGTAACGTTGCCAATTTTTCCGAAAACAGTCGATTCAATAGACCAGCTGTTAAGTGGATTTTACAGAATTGGAACTCTAGGTAACTTCTTATACGAAATTTCTGAAATAGAAAAAAATAGAAAAGACTCGTCTATGCCTCGGGTTTTGGTAACATTTTACCGAAGTGTTTTGGGAAGAAGTATTCTTTCTATATATTTTTTTTATTAATGTAGATGGTAGTTTTTAAGTTATTTTTAAAATTAAACTATTACTATTATGTTTTTAAGATCGAGGAGGATGGGAGCGCTGGTTTATAAATTCATCAGACCCACAAACGAATAAGTTATTTAAGAAAATAGAGTTTGTGCCGACTGTTCTTGCAGGGATAAGAAATACTACTAAAGCATTTTTTTGGCCATACGCTTTTATTGGATCACAGGCTGAATTAGAATATATTGTGCAAGCCAATTTCTCTATTACGAAGTAAGTTACAGCAAATAATGTGGTAGAAAGTCAGGAAAGGTATAGTAAGCCAAGTGACTGTGACTGAAATCAGAAAAATTAAATAACTAATCAAATCCGTGATATTTATAAAAAAACAAATAATTATCACGTGAAATAGAATCGATATGAATGCGAGTGAGGTAAACGCTAGGATCGTAGCCAGTGGATGTTTTTGGTTTCTGCCAACCCAAAAGGAACTATGGTAGCATTTTAATAATTTAATAAGGGATTATGTGTGGAGCATTTTCAGAATATGTAGGTTCTCATTTTATTATTGTTTTTAATTAAAGGTCCAAAAGATCTGTACTTCACATATCAGACGAATGTTTTGTCCCTTTTGGAGTATCAATGGCATTTCCAAATCAATCTCTGTATACAACAAAACTAAATGAAGACATAAGGCAGTTACTTCAAAGTGGTTTGATTAACAAAATTGTAGATGAAGTACGTTGGGAAATGCAGAGAAGCCCCGCTGGAAACTTATTATCGGTAAAATAACATATTATTATAATTATGGAATTTACCCTGCCTGCCAGATGACAAATAATACCTCTAATTTTAGTTGCAAAAGTTGTAAGTATAAAATATTTACGCAAACAAACGAAACTGGTTAACTTGTCAGTTTCCCCATACCAAACTGAGGAGAGGTATCAAACCTGACGCTGAAGTTCTTGAATAAAAGTACTTACTGTTTTTAGAAGTACCGAAGTCGATTAAACTACATAAGTATCATGACGGTTTTTAGAATTGTCGACTGTCTGACTGTCCCAATGTTTTTCTAGAAAAGGCTTCAAAACCGCTGAATGGATTTTGATTAAACATCAGGGGTTATACTTTAGGGGTACTTAGACTTAAAATAAGATTTAATATGTTTCATCTCGAGATCTTAAAGGATTTCAACGATATGGCTGTGTTATGAGGTCGGGTCAGCGGTGATATACAAATTTCCACGGGCGGATAGCTAGTTGGTAAAATATTATTGGTGCTTAGCATTTTAGCTCGAGAGCATTGAACCCGAGGCCTCTTCAAACTGCAATACCCTAACCGGTGTGCTAATTTTCCCTTAGGTTGTCAAGGGGGGTATCAGGCCTTTTACTGTGGATGAGAAAGGTTTAACATTAGAAGATACCCAAGGCATGTTCCTGTTGCTCGCCATTGGATTCGTATTAGCTGGTGCGGCTTTAATATCCGAGTGGATGGGAGGCTGTTCTAGATATTGCAGTTTAAGAAAAAATAAAATAATATGTACAAACAGCGTTAGAACATCCCGAAATACTCTAATTGCAACTCCTGCAACCGAAATTCAAAGTGAAATAAAAGTATTTGGAAATGATGATAATGATAGTCAGTTACATTTTGGTCGAGAATCAAGTGGTAAATGTAATAGTAGCCTATATGGTGAAATTATTAATGTAACGGAAGATAATATTATTGTACATAATAGCTTTGATGCTAATAATGTTGGCTCTCGAAGGTCCAGTTCTCCTGATGTCGACAAAGAAGTAAGGGAAATTTTCGACAAAGATCTACACCGTAGAAGATTTACATGTGCTACTGATGTTACTGATATTTCTGAAGGAAGCGAAAGTGAAGTTAACACTAAAGAAGTATTTGGTGAACATATAAATTAAAAAATAAATATTGTGAAAAATAAAAAAAGTAAATTGACATCCAACTCTTTATTATCCTTCGAACAGTCATCAAAATAATTTATAACAATTCTCTAACACTGTATGTAAACATTAATTTTGTTTCATTCATCCACTGAGATGCTTGTTGCCTTTAGATACAAACATTGCGGCAGACACTGCCTCTACACAAAATAAAGAACACCGACTGACCTAAAATAATGCAATGTTTGGCCCGGCCTTATCTTAAAACATAATTACATATTATATACTATGACTTAAAACTTCCAGGAGAAAATCATTCATACGACTTTTTCCTGGATTTCGTAAAAATATTGATAAAATACAACTGAACCGTTCATACATTCCATGTAAATAACTATACTAATCTAAGCAATTTGATACATATTGCACAACTGAAGGATAGACAATGTGAAATCGATTTTGAGTATTCAGTTAGGGATATGTATTCAAGTATCTAAAGTCTACATGGATTGATCGATTCTCACATTTGTGTCTCACCAATAGCAGACTACTCATATATTTTACTTAAATCAATTTAAATAACGATTTCGATGGATACAGAAAATAAATGCGAATAGACACAGGAATACCTATAACTAATTTCCTGCCAACAATCTGCTATTGGCGAAATATCTAAACATTAAAGGTAAAAAACATTACACAAAAGTAGATATACATCTACAAATCAAACCAAACGAACAATTTTTACAAATGCACACTACGATGTTGTGCGTAATTTTAAAAACAATAAAATAATCATAAATGTTCACTAGAACTTAATGCTATCATTCCCGAAAGCAAAGCTCACAACCTCGGAAATAATATGCTCCCAATACCAGCTTACGGTTTGCAGAATATAATTATATTTATAGTATATTCATTTGTGCAATACACCTAATTTAACAATTGGATACCTTCAGGCTTAATATATGGACCGTTAACAGTGCAACTGGTGACCAAAAATACATAACAGCGACAATAAGTATTCAGTTTTTAACCAATTTTAAAATCCAGGAAAAACATTACACAAATGCAACGAATCTTTACATCACACTCAAAATATAACAGACTACTTCAAGTTGATAACAAGCAGTGCTAAATCCGTCTCGTTTCACGCGCAACACGTTACTAACAAACACGATTGAGCAAATTCTAACCAGATATGATATTTGTAACGAAACGCTCTTACCACAAAAGGAACGTTTAGGAACGAATGACCGAAACTATAACACAAGATTAAAATCTCAAATTGAGGGATCGTAACAGTGGTTCGTGTTTTATATCACAACAACATACACTAACATACAGGTGTACATTTAACATTAGCGACATCTCGAACTATTGAACGTATTCATCGGAAAATTCGACGTCTAAGTCGTCGATGAGACGACTTAACAAAAAATGTACATTCGATAATTCGAGCGCGCACACCGATGAGTACTTTATGTCCCTAAATAAGGGTCAACGATCTATCATAATCCTGTATTAAAATATTAATTCGTTTTATTTCTAAGTGTATATTAATTAATAATGTGAAAATACATTCTCTTATACCTTTAGCAATATATATCGTTCAGACTTTTTGAACATTACAAACTGTTTTCCTCCCTGTACACATTTAACAACTATGGACTTACACTCCAATGTTCATGACATCTTCACATATGGTAACACATTGTACTATGGCGTTGTTACAAGAAAAATTGTAATCTCCGAAAAGTTCATTATTAAGCAAAGCGAACAATTAACAGTACATTTACAATAACTACTTATGGATTTTGGTATATATATATAAACATTACCAATGTGAAAGTTGTCAAGTGCGTAGAAAATACTGTCCATTACATCAAACATTTTGTTATTGTGATTTGAAGGACATTTATATATAATTTAAATACAATATTGGTTCCTAATACTCCTAAAGAATATCATTCTTAATTTTAATTTACTTTTTATAACAACAATCACATGTTCGTGCATTAAAAACCTTTCAGGTAAAGCGACTTCGCACTTATTTAATCACTATTTTGAAATTCCACAAAATTACAAATTTAACTTACGTTAAAGCGTTCCGTCGTGATTGGACAATTTAGCAATTTGCACAATATCTTCGTACGTGGTCTGACCATATCTTAAGTTATAACAATTAGTATTAAATAACGTCAGGAATTTGAAATGTCAGAAAATGTTTCAATACCTATACAAATTTTGGTATAAAATGTTTTATAAATGTGATAATTAGGCACTGTGAGTAAGGCATCTACAGTGAGACGATATGAAAGAGTGAAGGACGTGCAATACAACTGCTCAAAAATAAAAGGAATATATAGAGCATAAAATATACCAGAATTATTTACCTTAATAAATGGACAATTTATGATAAATATGGATAATAAAATCGGACGTCATAACATCAACAATACCTACAAATGTAATAAATATATAATACTATATTATAGTGAAAATACGTTATGCTCCATGGTACAAAAATAGGATAGGGTGCTATATAGTTGTTTATCAAAATAGGTTCATTGATTTCTTGTAAAATATCTAGGTACCTATATGTATATAATCGTGTAAAAGCCGAGGATCTCTTTACATATATAATTATTTACAATCTTATATTGTTCATTGTCACATTACTTTGTAAAACTTATCAGGTAAGTAAGTATACATATAATTTACTAGTAAATATCAATATTGACCCTTAGAACATTTCATGAGAGACAATACGAGCTAACATCTGTGCTTCAGATCACAGTAACAAAAATGAAGTCCTTACTTATCCGATAAAATCATCTAGGTACACAAATCAACACGCAATTTACCTAAAATGTATATTAATTATTATGATATTTTAAATTGACTTACTTTTTGGTCTTTAACAATGGAACACTCACTCAAAAGTATTTAAAAATAAATGGTTAAAATAATATAACTAGGAAGTTAGAACCAATAAAGTCTGACACAATGTATAAGTTTGTACGCTCGGAACGCCCTGTATAACAATAAAGTGTACTTATTTGAAATGTGAGAGCTTACAGTGCAAGTGTATTCATAAGAATTTTAAAGCTTCGTGTGGTATCATAAACTCGACTCTAATTTACTAACCTACGTACATAACATTCGTTCCTAACGGGACGCGTACGTACATGTATAAGTATAACATATATTTTATATATAAATATCTCGATACATATAGAACTACAACATAGTTATTATCTTCTCGTGACCTCACTACTGTACAAGGTTCAAAGTTCGGATGTCACTCTATAATATATACTTTAAAATGGCACAAAAACTTTTAAAACACTAACACAATGTATGACAATGTCAACAGTCGCTTCTCCACAGTTTATAAACACACACTTCACCAATACTAAGTCCTTAAACGCACTACCACTCGGCCTAGCCGGTCCGTTTCTGATCCGTTCCAACTTTCAAAATTGTAGCCACTGATACAAATTGACTAAAATAGTTGCTAAGAGACAATGGCACGGATTGCACATTTAATTGTGAGTTATGTACAAAGGATTTGTTAATCTATCTATAATTACCTACAGGTCGACATTGATTAGAAGGTCGCAACTTTGGATTTTTACTGGACAAAATCTATAGTTCTATACAACGTAAAAGCTCCCACTTTAACACATACTTTACTCTCTAGTGTATAGATACTGCAGTGTGCATTTATCAATAAAATTTAATTATATTACGTATAACAAGGGACTGGTTCAGCTGAACCAATATAAAGTTAAAACATCTAATATTAGTCAACAATATGACCATTTTTGGACAAAGTCGCAATTTAAGTTTTTAAATATTAAGTAATTTTGAAACCTTTAGCCGGTAAGCTAATAGTGCCAGTAACTTCTAAAAGTCGTGTAGCACCGTACGCCGAATAAAATCTTCATGCCGACTATTGAAACTATTTAGTCCAGCACCATGGAAAAGAAGGGACTATATGTCTCTAGTCTTTAGCAGGAAAGGTAGACTAATTTGGTTTGTTGGCCAGTCGTTGCCATTCAGGGCGGCGACTTTTCGGGCGAGCTTAGCAGTGCGGGTGCAACGGCCTGGGACTTAGCCCAAAGCCATCGTGGCTTAGCTAGGTGGCCCAACCCTCAGATATCCGGGGTCGTTTGGAGTGAGGCGGATCATATTCGATGGAGACCACACTTGAGTGCCGCATATCTTGGCCCGCCGGCGAACCCATGTTGCTAGATGATACTGACCCTGTAACCACAAGAAGTAAACTAATATTAAAAAGAGCTTAATTTAAGACTAAAAGTCTTTGCAAAACCGGAAATTCGCATATTTTTAGCCACGATTAATGGTAATTGACTATGTAGAATTTTAAATTGCAAAATAATAATTATGCAAAAGTGCACATTTTGATACGAAAGATCTGACTAGGAGGTAGGAGGTAAGGTAAATATTTTTAACAATCTTTGCCTTTATGTGTCATTCAGTTTGGTTGTTCAGAATCAGCTATTTAAAAAAAACTAGTAAAGGAGTACAACTGACCATCAATGACCCCGGAGAGATGCGCAGGCGCCGGCGCCGAAGATTGCGGCGGGGCTCGGTGGAGGTGTTCTGGTGCGCGAGGCGGCGACACCGGCTCAGCTTTTATTTTAACATTGCTCGGAGACGCCGCTGGAGGTGGTGTTCCTCCGCCTCCCAATACTGGTAATCCCCCACTGGAATATAAATTACAGAATATTTAGTAAAAATTAAAAAATCCACCAAAATAATATTAAAGATTGTACTAATTTATAAAGAGTGTGGAATTTGAAAAAAGTTTCACTGGTATAAAGCTATAAATATTATTCCAGATGGATACAGGCTGCTTTATTAAAAAAAACTTGTGATTCAATAGCCGGACGGAAAGCTAATACTTGTAATAATATGGATATTGATTGAAGATTGAACAGACATTTAACTTGAGCCTGTCTAATAAATAATAAAGTAAAATAAAACGACTTTACTAAAAACTAAAGATTTTAATCGAAGGATTTAATTAATGTGAAAAAAAGAATCCAGCAAGAACCTTCAGATAATGGATTTTGAAGTGACGTCAGTTAATTACAGCCTGCGCAAGCGCAACCGTGCGGAACGCATAAGTGAAAGTGCTCTGGTTAAAGTTTGAATGTGGCGATTTGTTTCGTTAAGAAGTTATCTGCTCCGATAGCCGTGATCGTCTAGTGGTTAGGACCCTACGTTGTGGCCGTAGTAACCCAGGTTCGACTCCTGGTCACGGCAGTGTGAACACTGTTGCGGTGGAGCTATTTTTTATTTATATATTTTTACTTATGACATTGTGATAAGATTTTTTTCAAAATTCTCATCTATGGAGAAAAATTGGTATAAAATATAGAGTATAATATTTTTTTCATTTCGGCAATTTATTTGGTCTCTTATTAGCTGGAAGCTGATTATAAAGTTCATCTTGACCAGTAAATGCAGATAAGTTATCTTAATTTAAGTAATAAAAAATATTTCTGGGTACAGACATGTACCTGTTGTGCTGTTGTAGAGTCTGCAACTGATGCGCTCCCCAAGAAAGTCCAATTCCCATATCGGAGCTCATGCTGAAATCTTGAGGTCCAAAACTGCCAAGTCCAGAATAACTGAGCGGTGTCTGTGAATAGAAATACTGTTTTCAGTACAAATCTGCAGGCTAACTTAAAGATTTTAGTGGGAATATTCTAAGTTTGGTTCTTATGATCTAGGTATATCTTTTAAATATTTATATTATATATTCAAGACATTTGTCTTCTTGGAAGTTTAATTTAGTTTTACAAAATGAAATACTCTACAACATACACCTGTAGATTAGATAATTTCTGAACTGTAAAGTCGCCCTTATGTCTAACACGACTAATTAATAAAAGCGCATTGTTGAATCATTCACGGTTGAATGAACTTAAATTTTTAAAACATTATAAGCTGTGTATCATTTGTTAATTTGTGGAGAATGAAATGGGACCAATCGCAAAGATTTGTTCATCACCTTGAAATTACCAGAGTTCTGTTCCTAAAGAAACATATGCTATTACTAGAAAAAATTTTTTGTTTAAAATAGGAAAATTCATAGGTTTTTGTAGGTATTTTTGCAGACTTACCTCCCCAGCGTATGAAATATCATCTTGAGGTGGTGGCATAGAGCTAGGTATAACAACGCGAAGGTTATTATGTCGCGGTGAGTGATGAGGCGGTGGTGCATGTCCGTGGGCTTTGTGCGGGTGTCGGTGAGGCGAAGGGGCTGGTCCGGGAGACGGTGATGGGGTACATCCCCCACCAAGAGGTGACCCAGATCCTGGGTAGCCATTTGACATCTCTAGCATTCCGCCGCTTGGGTATACTGGAAGAAAGGTTTTAATTGTTAGATTGATTAAACTATAACAGTTTTTATGCTAATTGGAATTTGGTTAGTATGCACTACCAGCTCTCTACGATTATCGAAATTAAACAGAGAGCAGAGTTATTTTTGTAGACTGTTCGAGGAATTACTCATATCAGGAGTCTTTTCTGGTTGATTAAATAAATAATAAAAAAAAATTAGTTACCTGAATCGGTTTCTGAAGACGAGGGCCGTGGACTGATGGAAGTGTGCATTTGAGGACTGGCTTGTAACAGCGACTGGTCATAACCTCCCACCGGAACGCTCACAGGCAAGTTGTAGTTACTTCCAGCCACTCCTACAGAAACTCGATTCCCGTTCAATTGGTTGCGTTGCATCATCATTTGGAACTCTTCATCAATCTTTGAATATTTAGCTTCGGTTCTTGGTGTCAGGTTGTATTCTGGCTCAGCTTCTGGACTGTCTGGTGACATCACTCCGTTTTTATGCTCCTTCTTCGTGAGTGCCTGTAAGTGTCAGCGAAACGAGCTCAGGTGGCTTGATGAGCCAATGTGTAATAAATATGGCCGTTACTTTCATCATGCATTTTGATGTTTGAGATCAATTGATACCGAGTTAAATGAATTTGAGTGTGACGGTCGTTTTCTGACATTCGATAATGGTATAAATATTGTTAGAAAAAAGTAATAATTATTTGGAATGCACAACAACTTAGCAGCTTTTTAGGTTATTAGTATAAAAGTTGCCATACGGTTCGTGTTGATGCATTCGAAATAAAATTAGTGAAAAATATTCTGTTCAGAAAATGACCGTTAATAGTGAAAAAAAAACATCTTGATCGGTAAAGTAATTCAAAGTGTATTGATCATTTATATGTTGATCTTACTGTGGGACTAAAGTGACTTAACTTAAATAATCTACATGAAAGTGATATTAAACTAATAAAATAGCATGTGAAACTTTTTAGCGTACATTTGTGTGTTGTGTCGAATGCAATAATGCAACACTGACTTTCTGTATTTTTTCTTCAACAAAAAAAAACTAACATCCTTTTTGGTTAATTTAAAATAAACACAAAAAAACTGTTTACAAAATATCATGCTGTTGGTACATAGGATGTAACATAAATGTTTAGGGATAGTCGTAAACTGTTAGTATAAACAAAAATCTGTTTTGTACCTTTATAGGAAATACAGCATGCTCTTTCAACTTCAAGCTACGAGTGTATCGTGGCATATAAACTACATCAAAATCTACTTGTTCTTGAAGATTTTTCTTATTAATACTGTGTTTAATATAATAATTTAGTTTGTAAGTATATTAAGCAGTTAATAGAAGTCAATTTTGCATGGACATTGCATTGCACGCACACACAGATGACGCCGTACTTAATGTACCTCGATTATGTTGCGGTTGGTCAGGGATTCGTGTGGTTCGTTGTACTCCGTATATTTCAGCAAAACCTGAAAATTTAAGTGGGCGGGAATTAATTATAGGCTTCATTTAAACCTAATTAGATGTAGGCTAAAGTTGTAACAAAAGCTTTCAGCTACCAAAGTCTAATCTATCATACTGTTTGGTGTTACTAAAAAATAACTGGTCTCGCTTTTTTGCTGGCGATTCCTCGGTAGGCGCAGGGGAGAGTGCTGATCATGAGCTATGTCCAGGTGTAGTGGTCCTTTAAGAAATCCCACATAGATTTTTTTGTTGATTTCAGACGTCCGTCTCGTCGTCGAGAACAATTCAAAAATACCTCTGCAATAATACCTATATTTTCTCTTATCCACGACTCTCAGCCAATTGATGAAGTGGTGAGCATTTTCAATGAATATGGTTTACATAGTGTTATTTCTAGCACTTTTTGTATCATGAATTGCAACTGGATCGTAATATCAACCTCTTTAAGCTATAATATCGAATTTCATTGAAAAACTCATTATTCCATCATTTAGCGTTTCCGGTGTAAGGAAGACTTTGTTTGCCGCTGGGTACCCTGAAGCTCGGGAGCTGTAAGGCAATTTTTTAAGGCGTTTCCGGAAATTCAGAACCGGATGACAGAAAATGTTAGCAGATACTTCTAATTCTAATTTGAAATTATCAGGTCACATTACCACTTCCAGCGTCTGAACAGAATATTCAACACCATCTCCTACACCTACCCATTAAACGTCAGACAAAAAGCGAGATCGGTAAGCCAGGCAAAGTATCACCGCCTGGTGTTAGGCATTTTACCTCATACAGTGCATATAGTTGTAAATAAAATATGAAATTACCTTGTCCATGTCTGTGCTGGCGTATTGATAAAGCTTGTTGTTAGAACTGAATATGATAAGCGCTATCTCGCAGTCGCAGAGCACGCTTAACTCATACGCTTTCTTCATAACGCCAAACTTGCGTTTATTGAACGTCACCTGAAACAATATTAATAATATCATTTCAATTTGGAAACACAAGCTTTTTTAATGATGGATACATAAGATACATTAACTCCGTCTCATCACAGTGAAGCGCTAACTGCGGCAGATAGCTACCAAACGGTGCAAACATATATATCAATAGTTTTCGGCCCTGGCTTTGCTCGTGGAAATGTTTAAAATGTTATATTTTTTCCTAAGAGATTTCCGGGATATAATGTGCAAAGAAATTGCGTGAAACCCATGCTCTGTTTTGACCTCAAATAAGGACAACAAACAAACAAATAAATAATATTAGTTAGGAATTAGGTATGATAGAAAACTAGGTAATTTATGGCGTTATCTAGGTATGGTTCAAATGCCGAAAAATATCAACATGTCTGATGGCCTTTCTAGTGATCACAAAATCACGACACAGCAAATGCATCTAGTATTTTTGCCACTATTACACACGTACTATAATTTAATTATTTTTAATTTTTAGTCGAAAATGATGATATTGTTTTCAAATCGCAGCTTTTTTGATTCTATAATACCCTGTGTTATAATCAAAAAATTATTGTATGATTTTTAACAATGAAATAAATTCAATACAAAATAATAACAAATTACTTATTTTCGGCGCTTGCAGTGGAAACAATAGGTCCATAGTCTGCCCAAATGAAAATAAAAAAATCATGAAACATTTTAACTAAAGGCTGGCTCTTAAAGGATCAGTTTAATCATTCAGCGAGTTAACGCAGCCAGTGTTTTGGGAACCATGCCACAGGGAGGGGTTCTGGAAGAGGTATTCTTTTTATACTTTGTATATATATATAGTTTTTAAATTTATTATTTATTTATTATTTTACATTTTAGCAAGTTGTAAATGTGTAAAAAATTATTAAAAAAACAAATAAATCTATACTAATATTATAAAGAGGAAAGATTTGTATTTTTGTGTGTGTGTATGTTTGTAATGAATAAACTTAAAAACTACTGTGCCGATTTAAAAAAATATTTCACCAATGTAAAGCTACATTCACCCTGAGTGACATAGGCTATATTCTATTTTCAAAAAAATTTGGGATCCTTACTAAAACTGCAATAATGTAACCCAAGGTGTTAAAAAATGACCTAACCAAGGGTAGGGGGTAGGAGTAGGAGTAGGGGTACGGGTAGGGGTGGGGGTAGGGGTAGGGGTAGGGTAGGGTAGGGTAGGGGTAGGGGTAGGGGTGGGGGTAGGGGTAGGGGTAGGGTAGGGGTAGGGTATATTCTATTTTGTTCGTAAATATCCACGGGCGAAGCCGGGGGCGGAATGCTAGTATATAATAAATTAAGTAAATCTAAAAGTGCTTTCTCTGCCTAACCCGTAAAATGTTTTGTTTCCAATTAGTAAAAATTGTATGTGTATCTTTGTTATTTAGTATGTAATTGATAAAGCCTGTTTTGTATATAAAACGAGGCAATGAAAACTGGTAGAGTGATAATGCAAGTTCACTGACATTATTGATAGCAAAGTGGGATGCAGTTCCTATGCGTTAAATTAAATGTCTTTTTTTATATAAAATTTCGTTAGTGATCCTATTTATGATGCAAAGGAATGCCAAATCGCTCCAACAATTTTTTACGGCCCTTGGTAACCATTGCAGCGCGATAGCGGTAGAAATCTTCGTAGTTTATTTTAATGGTAATTTTTTTAAACAAAGAAAAACGCTTATTACTACCTATCTAATAGAGCTAGATATATACTACCACGGACATTTTTGTAGATAATTTTTAACCGACTTCAAAAAAAGGAGGAGGAGGTTCTTAATTCGTCGGATTTTTTTATGTTTTTTTATGTATGTTCTCCGATTACTTGAAGACGCCTGGACTGATTTGGAAATTTCTTTTTTGTTTGAAAGGGTAAACTTCCCAAGTGGTCCCATGGTCATCTACTCAGGATCTAATGATCTAGAGAAATCAAGAACTCTTCAAATTTTATAGTGATTTGTGCATTTGCTTTCGGAAAGTACACTTTTCAGTGCATAATTTTTGAAGTGGGTACACTTTTTTTAAAAGGCAATACATTTCTTTCCTATATCATATTGTTATATCTCTGACGGATTAGACAGGGCATTAGAATTCACTGGGGCTAACTTTTTCCCCGACTTGATTCATTTATCCTGTTCAGCTCTTAAACATGATAGGTCCCAAATACTCGTAAACCTTCCCTGTGAATCAATATATCTAATAGTCAAAACAACAACAAAATCCGTTCAGTCGTTTTTGCGTGAAAAGACAGACAGACGCGGGTGAATAAATCGAATACAATATTTTTATTTTATTTGGATTTTATTTGTTCACAGTTTTCAATACAATGCAAGTAAATTATTGGTATTTATTAGGAATACAATTAATTCAGTTGAACTACATTTTTTGACTGCCTTTATCATAGTTTAATTTACAAATAATGACCTCTAATTACCATTTTTGTAGTTAGAAATGAATATACATGAATTGAACTAGTATCAGGTCATGGCCAATAGTTTTGGTTGAGGATTAAAACAATAGGTTTATAATGATAAAGAGTACTTTGTGTTAGTATTATGGTTAAAATTTAACCACAAAATATTTAACTGTGTGTGTCATTAATTAATGTGCAATTTATTTGCAATGTAATAACTCAGAATATAGAACAAACTAGAATATGCATGTGCAATAAATAGAAGGCGCCATATTTATCATCACGCCTTTCATCCCAAGAGGGGTAGGCAGAGACAATCGAATGCCATTTGTTACGATCCTGACATACCTCTTTCGCTTCTTTTATATTCATCATACCTTTCATACATGCTCGGCGATTGTGTGTACTTTTAATATTTCCATCGATCAATACATTTTTTATATGTTCAATAAAAGTACACCTAGGTCGTCCTCTGCCAGCATTTCCTTTCACTTCCGCCATAAAAACTTATTTATTATCTATAAGCCATATCTAGTACTTACATAAAAAGTAATATTTGTTTGTTTGTTCGTGTTCCTTAGACTCAAAAACTGCTGGACCGATTTGAAAAAATATTTTTGGCATTTGATAGCCCAATTTTTGAGGATGGCTATTTAATAAGGGAGTGAATTGTTGAATTGTTATCGTAATAGAACCCGTACGAAGTAGCGGGCAATCAGCTAGTCTATACTAATATTATAAAGAGAAAAGATTAGATGTTTTGTATTTTTGTTTGTAATGAATACACTCAAAAACTACTCAATTGATTTAAAAAATCTTTTTGCATTTGATAGCCCAATTTTGATTTCATTATCCAATTTGATTTAACTTGAAATAATTTAAATAATAATTATACTTAATTGTGGTAATAATTGTATGATTTCTAGACTCATTACAGGAATTTATGACATAATGGAATTCCCATCAAAATAAGCATGACATTTTGTAATACTATGGACCATTAAAATTATATATGACTTTGCACAAGTGGAAAATTATTTAGTAAAATTAAATTTTCCCGGACGAATGAGATATTTTCCCGGAATAAAAAGTCCCTCTTAAGGTGTCATCTGTGAAATAAATTTGAACTTCAATACGGACTTTTTTCAATGACTTTTTTCCGGAATATTTTTTCTTAAAAAATCGGGAAATTTTGGTTTAGGAAAATTTTCTAAGTTTTCAACAAATCTGGGTACTCACCGGACTGTTTACGCTCACCGGACGCCCTTCACATGTTTTTAACTTGAGGCAAGTATTTTTAAGAATTCTACTTTGACCAAATTTTTAATTAATGTGTGACTCGAATAAGAATTAAGCTTAAACATTTTTTTTATTATTTAGGTCATTATGATCTTGGCGACTCTCAATTCCCAACTTCCCCATTAATGCTGTACTCACTGCTTATATGAACAATTAATGCATTACATTTGCGATACGGTCAATGGCCTTAAGATATGATAGGGAATGGAAAGAACATCTCGTCCTACGTAACCTTGGAGTGTCGAACGTTTGTTGATATAATGAAGTAGAAAAAAGTTGAATTTAAAGTGATTTAAACTACTTTTAAGGTAATCAAATCAAATTAAATAATTTATTTGCAAGAATCAGTATTAAAATGATGGTAAGTATTCAACCTACGAGCAGGTGTGTATACATTAGGTATATTTTAGCTCTCAAAATACATGTTAGAACTGTCCACTTGTTTTACTCACAAATCCCATCGGCTAAAAGATTGGTCTTCCGCTGGGTACCCTGGGACCGTAACACGGTTTCGGGAGCTTTAAAACCCGTGAATAAAGAAAAAAATACTGTTTATCAATATCTACACAATTACAATAATTTTCCTCAAATTCGATGACAGTTTTGTGATACATACAATGAGATCCCATAAAGGCAATGTTCCAGTTATTTTGTCAATTTAAAGTCATTTCCATTCAGGTGTAAAATTAGGCAGATTATTATATAAAGTACTAGATTAATATTAAAATAAGATAATTGGGCTATCAAATCCAAAAATATTTTTTCAAATCAGTCCATGTAGTTTTTTAGTCTATAGATTACAAAACAAAGAAATAAGCAAACAAATATTTTTATATATTAGATAATACACAAATTGTAAATATAGAATTGAGATCTGGATATGCAGCACTACCTCAAGAATTTATAAAAATAATATCCTTGCACCATCTGAAGTCCGTTTTTTTAGTAGTTGTCTTATTTGGTAAACAAACTTTGCATCTCTTTTTTTGTCAAATTTTAAAATAACTGTTAAAATGAAAAAAAAGCCTCGGGTGACCTAAAGGCTGGCTCTTACCTCGCTCAAAGGATCAGTTTAACCATTCAGCGAGGTAACGCAGCAAGTGTTTTGGGAACCATGCCACAGGGAGGGGTTCTGGAAGAGGTATTCTTTTTATAACTTGTATATTAGTTTTTAAATATATCTATTATTTATTTATTACAATACATTTTAGTTAAGATTAAAATATTTAAAGTAGTTATAGATTTAAAATAAAGCTACATTAATTAAACAAAAAAAAAATGAAAAAAAAAATCTTGAGGAAATGTAAAATAGTTTAAAAATGTTAATTTATATGTAAAATTGTCAATATAAAGCCTTTTAAGAATTTTAAATGCTAACTATGATAAGTCTGAAAAAATTGGCCAAGTGCGAGTCGCTGAGAGGATTCCGTACCACCATATGTACTTAGGTTTTTTTGTCAAATGCGTAAACCTTCTCTTACCTGTCGATTCCGTTCATCCGTAATTCGGGATATTTGTATTTTCTTTCGTCCCATGGTGGCAGCAATCTTGGAGAGATGATGGGTAAACGGTGCGTGAAGAAACCTGGCCTTTACTGGCGGGCGCGATACTCCAAACGTCAACAGCTAACTGTAAACAAAAACACAAATAATTAGTAAAAAGGTTTATACGGCTGAAGTGAAAGGAAACGAAGACCTAAGTGTACTTTTATTGAACATATAAAAAATATATTGATCGATGGCAATATTAAAAGTACACACAATCGCCGAGCATGTATAAAAGAAGCGAAAGAGGTACCTATATCAGGATCGTAGCAAATGGCATTCGATTGTCTCTGCCTACCTCTCTTGGGATTAAAGGCGTGATTATAGATGTAAAACTACTTAATTTCTAATAATTTCTTACTGGTATGCTCCTTTGGGTCGTAGCATGATGCTATATAGCCTATAATCTAACTTCCTTGATAAAAAATATTTTTTTCAAATTGGACTGGTTAGTGGTTATATTGGTGGATTAAATATAGATTAGATATGTATATCTGGACCATACTTAAACTCTTTAATTTAAGTATTAGGTAATTTAGGTATAATTAATTAGCAGTACATATAATAAAGTATTGAGTTAATATTTAATCTAAAATTATAAAGAATCAACACATTTTAATGCCGTCGTCCCAAGGGTAGGTACTCAGCCAACATAAGACAAGTTTTCTTCATTTAGCAGACATTATAATCAGGGCAATTATGTTAAGGTTCCGTACCCAAAGTGTGCACACGGGATCCGTCTGTCACAGGGCTGTATCTTTTAAACCGTAATAGTTAGACACTTGAAATGTTCACATAGTGTGTAATTACTATGGCCGCTATCACAGCAAATAATATAAGTAAAATAAGGTTAAAAAATTAAGGGGTCTTAAGAAACGTGTTTAAATAAATAAATAAATGTCAATACATACAAACGTCTAACTAGTATAACCAGTCAAGTGTGAGTCGGATTCTTGCAATTCTTTTTTAACTAAACTATTTTTATTGTACTTGGCCGGTTTTTTGAGATTGAAAGACCTTTTTTGCAATTTCTCGGATTATACATTTTTTTTCTACTAAATATGACTAAGAAATAAGTGAATTATAAAAAACAAATACTTTCAATGTATTTAATACAACTTTATTGACCAAAGATGCTAAAATCGTACGTAAACACAGCGAACAGGTAACGCGTGGGTAGTATGCTAGAAAAAAAATCGAGGTCACGTGGGCTGATAGTTAGGTCATTATGCAAATCTATGGTGACCTGCCCCCTTAGAAAATGTACGAACGCTAGTATTCTATTCTCTCGGAACGCTAAATCATAATATTTTATGCAGAAACTTATAATCTCATAATAATAATTATTTAACTATTTAAATAATAAAAAATCCGAAAAACAACAACCGGGTATAACCTCAAAAAAATTACTGATCGCACAAAACCTTCGCCATTTTTTTAGCGTTATCTACAGGGTATGGGCAGACGGTAACTTTGCTTCACGAAAGACGCTAATTGAAGACAAAATGACATAATTACGCTTCGTTTTCTACAAGGAGTTTATACTTTAAGGAGTTTGTATACAATTTGGTTTCGTCAGAGTAAAGGACAGTTAAGTTAGGTCACGTGGTTCTATTTCAGTCGATCACATACCTACATTTCAAGTTATCTATTCTACATTCTATTCTATTCGTTTAGTTGTAGATACATTGTCTAAGCCCATTGAATCGTTACTATAAAAGTATACGTTAAGCCTATGTTTTCTTTAAAGGATATGCACACACACCGTCTCCATCACTTGCGGTGTGCCCAGAGACAGTATGTAGTAGTATTTGATCTTATATTGTATCGAGATTATAGTAAAAAATAACATACTTACGTCTTTAAGCAACGTATAAGTTTAGCGAGATATGGCGTACTGACAAAAAAACACCCTTGAGAAATAATATATAGAGATATTTTAATATAAGTTATTACAATATTTATATGTATGATATGTGGTTTTTCTTTGTAAAAACTAAATTATAGGCAATAAAAAATTTAGTAAATGCAAACACCACCAGTAAAGTGATAATTGTCTAAATTAATTAAAAGTAAATATTGATAATTAAAGATAATATCAAATTTATTGTTACTTATTGAAATTGTGATATTTTTTTGCAAAAACTTTTATTTTATAATTCAATTAAATATCATGACCGTTTTGTTTTCATTTGTATTTATTATTATAAGTTCGGATAGTTCGGATAATATTTCTAATTTAAAAATATAGAGTCTTCTTTACAATATGGTTTACAGTTTACAAATTTATAACCTTATAAACTTCCTCAATAATATTTAACGCAAAATATTGGAATTTCCTGAAATAAGCGCATACATACAAAGAAAAAAAACAAACAAATTCTTTAGCTTTTTATAATAGTATAGAAGTATAGGTAGTTATTGATTACTTGAGTCATACAAAAACAATATATTTTATGTCTGTCATTAAGAATTGTGTAGTTAAAAACGCGAAAGAAAGGGCAGACTTACGTCATAGATTTCACAAAATTCAGTTCATTCAATTAAAGAGTTCAAGTTTATTGCAAGGGCAACCTAACAAGTAGTGACCGAGTGCGTGAGTCAGCACTTACTTTTCTATAAAAAACCAACCGTCCTTTAGATTTCATAAATTCTGCTAAAAAGGAATTTGTTTGTTTGTTTGTTTGAACGCGCATATCTCTAAAACTACTAGTCGGATTTGAAAAAATATTTTTGCATTTGATAGCCCAGTTCTTGAGGAAGGCTATATAACATCGCGCTACAACCTAAAGGTGCGCAATTACTTTTTAGTGAAATAACTTTTGTTGATACGTAAGTAATTTTTGTAACTAGCTTTCCTCCCCGGCTTTGCCCGTGGAATTTTTGACCTCTATAATTATTAAAATATTTGTTATATTAAAAAATCTAAGCTAGGTGAGGAAGAATTTGTCTTCCGCTGGGTACGGCAACCCGTGAAGTGATTTATGTAATGTTTTTTTTGTTACTACATTAATCTCTGAAAATTTCATGAAAATGAATTGAGATGTTTCGGAAGTGTTCGGTCCAACATTCAGACATACAAATAGGTATTGTCAAGGAAAAATACAATGAACGAAGGTTTGGTTAAGAGGAAGTGGTCGATGGGAAAATGAGTGATGAAAGAGCAGAACGCATTTATCTAGAATCGCGCGCACGCGAGCAGGATAGAAACAGTAACAGTAGTTTCAACGTAAACGATAATTTTTGTTTAAAACGCAAAAATATTACAATGAAAGGATAGATAATTACCAAAAAAAATATTCATGTTAATATAGCCATAAAATTTGCTAAATAAAGTTTTCAGAGGTGTATTTAGGATTTTTTTTATTGAGTAAAATGTTTCTAATCATATTTTCAAAACAATAACAATATTTGTCATATCCTTAAATTCAATATATATTTTTTTCAGTTTCGTAAATAGATCAGGTTTTCATGATTGCATTTTGATGACTGACTCCCCTTAATAACAGTTTACGAAAACTATTTTAAATTTCTATTTGAATTTGTGTGGGTGTGTAGAGAAATTATATTTGAACTTCTGTAAATATAAGTTACGGATTACCTTTAGAACTGTTCACGCGTGACTTATGACGATATTTATTGTTATGCAATAGTTTTTAACCGAACTTAAAAAAAAGGAGGAGGTTCTCAATTTGTCGGAATATTTTTACTTTTTAACGACTTCAAAAAAAAAGACGTTACTCAATTCGACCGTATATATATATATATATATTTTATGTGTGTTCGCGAATAACTTCGTCGTTTATGAACCGTTTTGATGATTTCTTTTTAATCGACAGATAATTCTTCCGGATTGGTCCCATTTTTATGTCATAAAAATTGGTTCATTAGTTTTTCAGTAATTTTAAAAAACTGACTTTTATACGTCAATTATCAGTATCTCGATGAAATTTTGACGACTTATTTTTTTAAGGATATAATAATTTCTCGACATTATCTCACAGACATATGACGAAAATCGATTCAGTAGTTTTTAAGAAATTCAGTAATTTGTCTCTGTTTACGGCTGAAAATTATGTATTAGAGAAAAGCCTTAGCAACGGTTGCTATTGACTCGAAGTTGTCAATTTTTGTATCGACGGTCTAACGGCTAAAGGTATGGCATGGTATGGTATGGTGCAGCTCAGGATGCAAATGGTTCAAATCCCATCCACAGCAGTATTTTTTTTTATTTTTCCATTAATTTTTTTTATTTGCGTTATTATTTGTCTCTCAGGGCAGCAAAATCACTTAAAAGGGAAAAATAAATTAACTTTTAAAAAAAAGTGTACCGACTTCAAAAATTTGCACTGAAAAGTAAGAAATAATAAATATTTCGTCGTAGAATTTGAAGACGGTTGGTGCCAAATTAGAATACAAAACTAAGTAAATATCTAAGAAGATAAAGGTCTGTTCAATATTATCTATGTTTGTATGTACTGATGATCGTAGGTTCCTAATGAATTGTCTAGATTAGTGAATTAAATTTGGGAACTAAGTTGTTTCTAATTTGGCACCAACCGTCTTCAAATTATACGACGAAATATTTATTATTTCAAGATTATTTCTTACTTTTCAGTGCAAATTTTTGAAGTCAGTGCACTTTTTTTTAAAAGGTTTATTTTACCCTTTTAAGTGATTTTGCTGCCTTGAGAGACAAATAATAACGCAACTAAAAATATTGATGGAAAATTAAAAAAATATATGATTTAAAGATGTGATTTAAACCATGTGCTAGTGCATCCTGCGCTGCACCCCATTACAAAGTCGGTGCACTTTTTTAAAAGGTTTTTATTATTTGATGTTATAGCGTCATAGTAATACACATTCTGTGTATTCACAAAATTTCAAGTGTCTACCTATTACGGTTTGAAAGATACGGCTCTGTGACAGTCGGACTGGGGGACAGAGAAGCCTTAGTATAAGGGTTTCCGATTGCACCCTTTGGGTACGGAACCCTTAAAATGGATGTTGAATGGCAACTTAAAACACAATTTCTGCAAAGTTAACCCATTTCTAACCACGTCAAACGTTTAACATTCATTTTTAACTTACACCTCGAAAGCTACAAGAAAAACTTACCAACGTAATTATTCAGAACTTACTGAAAACTTCAGAGTCCATTAATTAACTAAGCATATGGGTAGGTTTGTACACGTGTTTACTTCGCCACTTGCGTAGGTTAGAGGGTTTAGGGTGGGGGCTTGGGGGATGGGTGGAGAGGCTAGGTCACTGTGTTTGTAGGTAGAGGCAGGTATTCTGTGACGAGATTGGGTGGAAAATAACGATAAAAGTATTATGAAACTGAGCTTTACATTAAACACAGAAAAGGATGGAAACTATGTGTCACTTCTTTAACAAACCTAAGGTGGACTTAAGTATATCTACTTTACACTTGCCCTCCGAAGCAAAAAAAACAAGAAGTGTGAGGTTATCTCTTTAAGGATCAAAATAATCAATGTTATCACAGATCCATGTTGGATAATGATTTTGTATTTTTTTATGGATTCCATGTTTTCTTCATTTAGCCGATGATATTTTTAATGTTGACATTTAATGTTATCATATATTTGTACATATTTGTACATTGTAAATGTGTAAATACATAAATAAAAAAAAATAAAAAATAGAGACATTATAATTAATAATTATTTGTATCGCGATTCGGCGGGGAAATCCAGCAACTATTCCACGCAGAACTGGTTTATTTAGTTATTTTTAATGTTAAAATTAATTTTAGAGTTCAATATTGTTATTTTTGAGACGAACTAACAAATGGCGCTCTGTTGAAGTATTTTGAGATCAACTTTTCAACTAATTATTGCTATTAAAGAAAAGCTCATACGTCTGAGGTGATCATCAAATACATGTGTATTTACGAAATGATAGTTAAATATATATGTAAATTAATACAGAAAAATGTATTTTGAATTTAAATTATGATGATAAATCCACTTAATGTTTTGTTAGTAACTTATCATTGTATGTATTTATCAAGTTACAAAATAATATTTTATGATAACAATATATCTTATCAAAGATTTTCAAGTAGATTGCATTGAATGTGCATTAAACTGACAATCCCAAGTTTCGCAAAAAAAATGTTTGTAATGTGAATATTATTATGTGTTTATAAATTAATACTGGGTACCCTAGGACCGTAACACGGTTTCGGGAGCTGTAAAACAAACCGTGAAAAAGAAAAAAATAGCTTTATGGAAGTTGTCGAAAAGCGAAAAAATTAAATCTTTCCTGTTTTAATTAGATTTTTTCTATATCTTTATTTTAATTAAAGTTCATTAGTTTTTGAGTTATACCCATATTCTTTCTTTGTAACTATTTTAGACTACTTTCCGCCCTGGTTTCGCCCGTGGTCTTGAGTTCATACAAAAATCCCATTTATAAAAAGCTATTTCCAACTTTGATAATTTTCTTTCCCTAAAAATCTGATTCGGTCTATTACGAACATTTAAAAAATATAATGTTAACCAAATAAGTGAAGCCGTTCTCGACTGATCCGTTTATTCATTTTTATTTATAATATATTAAGTATACAAAATAATTAATGTTTTCTAAATGATACTAAGCAATGAAAAGAGGTTGACCATTTCTAAAATATAATTTTGTAAGTATTTTTTCCTCTGAAAAGTATGTAGGCGTGGAAGCGTAGAGCGTGAAGGGCCGCTCGCCCTCAAAAGTTAATCATATGAGAAAAATAATCCAGCTAGGTGCTTTCGAATGAATTATTTAAAAATACAACCTAAGAAATATGATAATATTTTGATCAAAATATATAATAGAGATCATTAGTTCGCCGCGTCAAAGTGTTAGTATTATTTAGTTAAAATTTCATAAAAAATCTACTTTTTATGTTTCATGTAAATTGGGTCATGTCGCATAGTTTCCGAGATTTTTTTTTGTGGTAGACACATAAGAATTACGTTTAGCTAATTTTAATAAGTAAGTTTTAATACAGAAAGTAATTCAAAATCTAAATATTAAGATCATAATTGAACGCATAATTAATTTAGAGTAAATTTTCATATGATACGATTTCAAGTGAGAGTAAAAGCACTGAAAGTAAAACAAATTCCTCCCAACCACCTTCTGAAAAGAGGGGTAGGTATGGGTTAGGGAGGGAAGAGGAAGGGAGGGACGTTGTCATGGATACGATGCAGCGTCACAGGCTGATACTTGCAACTTGTAGTGTGAGGTAGAGAGTGGGTGAAAACAAGTAGAAAGACATAATAGAAAATGAAAAATTATTAAATATTAAATTAAGAGCGCTCTTGGTCGCGACCAACTAAAAAACGCACGTGTTCGAAAATTTTGCATCTCTTTCACCATTCACGCCTAGGCTACGCGTAAATAGAGAAAGAAAATTTCAAAACAAAATCGTTACAATAAAATATACAAAACGTACTTCAGCAAATCAAGTATTGTACATAAAAATTAGAAATATCAAGTTCTAGTTATTGGAGCCTTAAAGTATGTGATATTATTTTTATTCTAATCGTTAAAAAAATATACATTAGGAAATATATTAAGAAAAGTCGAGTCGGAAAGTCGGTTGAAATATGCGTGAAATTGATGACTTTCAGGGCTTCATAAAACCTAGGTGTAGTTGATATTGACATATTTTTTTACATTTATAGTATAGATAATTTCAAATACTTTAAGGGTACATTAACTAGAACTTGCTATTTTTAATAAGTTTTGTATAATACTTGATTTGCTGAAGTCCAAAAGTTATGAGGCGCTCCTTAAGAAAATAACACATCTTCCTCACGCCCTTTATACCTTGCGGTGTGACCAGACACATCAGAAACAATTTTTGCCAGTTGTCCATTTTAAACAGAACAGCTAGCAAGCCTGTTGCTGCACTTAACGGAACTAGATGTGTCGATTAAAGCATATATTCTTAAAGAAAATTGGCTAAAGTTTAGCAAATCTGGTGTTAAAAGAAATCAACAGACGAATGCACTTTTGTTGTGAATATGAAAACCTGATAAAATAGTCCATTATTCTTATAATTCTCAATAATTTGTAATCATTAATGTATAATTTTGCATAAATTAACATGAAATAAAAAGCACCAGAAATCGAAGAACATGCATGAGGTGTGTCCAAAGAGGTGTCCCAGGATTTGTGACACGTGAATGTATGGTCTCTGTCAACCCAAAGGAAAATAAGGCGTGAGCACATATATTATATAATATATGTATGTAAATCTCTAAAAATCTAGTATATTTATAGTTTATGAATTTGACAGTTAAGCAATCGTTAATACGCTTTGTTTTTTATTTCATGAGATGAACGACTATTGAACGCTGAATGGCGTCACAACTATTACCGCAGTCTGTTGTCACGAAACCTTTTACCAAATTGAACCATTGTTGCTTGAACTCAGTACTCTTCCTATATACAAAGGATTTTCAGAATACTGAAATTGTATTGTTCAAGGCATACCTATTGAACTCGCGGATACCCAGATATCAGATAGGAACCGTCGCACATACAAACTGTTTGTAATGTTCATTATCTATCGGCCTTGCTCTGACGCCCTCATGCGATCCGATTTGGAGATATTTGGGAATGTCGCTGGGCTTTCACCGTTGTTTTACGTGTTTCTGGTGTAATTGTACGATTTTACCTGTTCATAGTTTTATGTATAAGAGTTTTGATGTTTATTTGATACAACAATTTGAATACTTATATAAATACGCTTATAAAGTAACTACATACTTACATTAGATATATGCTAATTCTTTACTTATATTATTTTGTTATATTTCTGACGGATAAGACAGTATACGCCATGAAAACTCGCTGGGGCTAAGTTTTCCCCTGACCGGATTCATACTGTTATTGCTCAGCTCCAAAACATGATAGGTCCATTTTTAATACTCGTAAACCTTCCCGGTGAATCAATTAATCTATCTATTACTGAAATTCTTAAATAAAACTGGTGCTTAGCATTTTTTGAAGCGAGTGGGCTAGACAACGCTCTACCAATAGGCTATCGACTCCTTTTTCATATAATATATTTAATATTTTTTTTTATATTTCTCCTTGAAACTTTGTAATATTGTAATACAAAACCTTTTTAACAGACTTGTTGTTATACCAGTTGATGAACAGATCGGGCATCGTTAGGGTGGCATGACCTTGCTGACAAGGAGGGTTTTCATACACCCACGCCTTCTACGAGTCTGCACGGGATATTATGTTTATTAAATGTAGTCTTAAATATTAATAATCAGTTTCAAATATAAATAACGGACATACTTTTCTTGGCTTGGCCTGTGGAAATTTTTAAAATGTGACAGAAAATCCCCGAATGATTTTTGTAATGGAAAGTTGTCTATGCCACTCTCCAGCCCTCAAAAATCCTCCAAAAATCAAGTCGATCCGTTTCTATGTTTTATAATAATAGTTATAATAGTTAATTTTTTTTCTTGAAAATTCGAAATCACTTGACCTCTAGTAGGTACCTAGAAAAAAATGTATTAGAAGTTTTTATAATTGATTTAAATAATACAATAATATTAAATTGTGAACAATAATAATTGGGAAAAATCGTAATAATATCTACTTAGAAGCTCCAAGACCGAATCCTAGGTTGCGCAAAATATTTGCAAAAGGATGGAGGTAACTGTTTAGTATTAGATTGATTGGACATGGTTTTAAATTGTAGAGAATTTAAAATTAATATCTTATTATATTTCAAAAATATAAATTTAAATATAAAATCAATTTTTTAAAAGAATAATAATTCTATTTTAATACCTGTTAATATGTGAAGTTAGAAATAATCACCAACATTATGAAAGTCATATAACAACTAGTTCAATTTAATAGGCGTCAAAACATTAAATTCTTATGAATTTTTAACTCTTTCGCCACTTTTAATAAAGAGGTTATTAAGTAGAACTACTTAAAATATATATATATATATTATATCAATGGGTATAATAGTTAGAATAATATACTAGTTGGAAGTTCTTTCTTTAGCTTTCATATTTTCATATTTTTATCATTCATTTATATTCAGAATGAATAATATCACTACTTATTATAAAAAAAACAACGTCCCCCGCTGCGTCAGTTCTCGCGTCAAAACTACTGAACAAATTTTGATACGGGTTTCACCATTAGATAGATTGATTCACGAGGAAGGCCTACGAATCATGTTTAGGAGCTGAGCATTAACAATATTAGTGAATCAAGTCGGGGGAAAGTTAGTTCCAGTGCGTTTTCATGGCGTATGCTCTCTAATCCGTCAGAGAATAACAAAATTGTGTAGAATAAAATTATCTACAAAAAAGTCAGCGGTAGCATATGTATCTATCTCTAATGGGTAAATATTAATAAGCATATTATTCAATAACTATGTGTAGGCTAATACAATTTATAAAAAAAAATGTATGAAAAATGCATTTGTCGTGATGAAAATGTATGTGTTAATTAAAATTAACATTAACAATTAATGTGTTTGTGTTTGTACCGCATTTCATCCTAAACTTTTATAATTCCCTAATTTAATTCAAAATTCAAATTTTCTTTAAATCTATCTAGTCAGTGGCATATATATTTTTATTATATTTATAAATGTTGTAGATGTATATTTACTTGTTAATTTACATTAGTTTATTTTTGTAAAGTGTAATGGAGTCACGACTAAGTAGGCCAATATTCACAACCTGAAGTAAAATTAGTATAACATTACTATTAATATATTCATAGTTAATATTTAAAATTAAAATAACATAAAATATTTCGCTGCTGGTGCAAAGGTTTCCATAAGACTAGCGACGTTATTTGAGAAATTAAATATTTTGAAGTAATATGTTATTAAATAAAATTGTATTAGAAAAAAAAAATATAAATAGAAGTCATGATGAATCAATATTGTTACATACACAAACACACATACATACTTAAATAATTTTATTTATTTGTATATAACTGTAGGTAAAACTTACATACGTAGTTACAACTCAGTAAATAATATATTTTTGTATTTCGTCGTCGTTAAATCAAAAATAATTGGATGTTGATTTCCGGTCAGTGATACAATAGAAAAGAAAATAAGAAAAATAACAATTAGTGTACTAAATATGAAAGTTACCTAACAGGAAGAAGGAGCTTCCTGTAAGATACTTGATTTGGAAACAGATAACAGGTAGGTAGAGGTACTTATAAATAAAGAATGTTTCAAAACATTGTTATATATAGTTTATTTTGAAAATAGTCAAGTTTATAGTTTCGCATATCTACTCGATCTACTCATTATTTAAGAAAAAAGCATAAAAATTACAAGAAAAAAGTTGCTTAAATTATTGTAATATACTTTGTTATTTTTTTATTTTTTTTATTAATATAAAAACCTTAAATCAAATGTAAAGATTAAAAATAACTAAATAAACCAGGTCCGCGTGGAATAGTGGCAAGAATACTGGCTGCATTTCCCCGCTGAATCGCGATGCTGATTCGTTGAGCGAGGAAGGAGCCAGCCCTCTTGTCACCAGAAGAGATGATCAGTTGAAGATGTATATCTTTAATAACATTTTTGGCATTTGAACCCCACGGACCTAGAGTTTCTACACCAAACGGCACAAATTCCTAGTTTTCAATAATTGAACTATATTTGCGCCGTTTGTTAGACTCTGCGATTTCCGCCGCAGCTCCCGCTTTGATTGCTGTTTCCCTGAGATGAGACGGGGCTAATGTGTCCACGCACGTAGCATCCCATACAAGGGCCCGACCTCGCTCCCAGGGAATCAGAGTCATTCCATCGGGTCTCTTGCCGTCTTCCCGGATTATTCCCGTTTATTTTTATTTTTTTTATATTTGTTATTATACTAGAGGGTACTTTTTCTAACACTGACACATCTAGGTCCATTAAGTGCAGCAACAGGCTTGCCAACTGATCCCTTCAATATGGACAACTGGCAAAAAGTGGACACTGTTAATTGTGTCTCTGACCACATTGTAAGGTATAAAGGCTGTGAAGATGTGTTGTTGTTTTTTCTTTAAAAACCTATATAGAGATTTAATTTTATTTTTCAATATGGCGGAGGCAATATGGCTGACACAAATCATGATACCTCATTGATAGCTTGAAACAAAATTAATGCTAAACAATAATTAGAGAGAATATTGGAAGGCGTTAAAACGTGAGAAGTTTATTAAGTTTAGTAAGCGATATAATATTTGTCAAGCATTTTATATGTTTTTGCTGTTAACGTGTATGACATCAATGAGACTGAACTGACGACGATTGAGCTTGTAAGCCATGGGTCTAATTAGTACTTTAATGAAAATAAATGGAATATCACGTTCAAACTTGCTGATGTTTGCTTCAACACCTGCTTTGATCTAATCCTTTAAATTATAAAAATTCTGGTTATGTAAAAGCAGCATTATATACAATTTAACTAAGATATTGTCGTATTCTATAGGAACTTACCAAACCAATGTCAATGACATCACATAGTATCGGAAATTACTTGTATTTTAATAATTTCTCAAAATAAGATTCGAATCCCTTTCGTCTTGTCTTATATAATGTTATAATAAATTCAGATCAATCTTTTGTAACTAACACATTCTAGTTCTAAAAAGTGTTTGAAGGTCTTTGTCAAGCGATTCTCAGAAGCTTAATTGAAAATAAAGATATTTCTATATCATAAACAAATGTCTCTCAAACTCAACCTACATACGACTGGCTCAATTATTCGCGAACTTCTGAACATAATCCAACAATAAAATGACATACATTTTCAAATGTCAATATGCTTTTAAGTGCGTAATCGCGTGGTGGGTTGCCGAGCAACGCGTCCATAGCAAGATGGCGAAGATGACGTCAGTCGGCAGGGGTAGGGGGGGAGGGGCAAGGTCTTGACAGCAGTCGAGCGACGACCGTGTCACTTCCCAATGAAAAACTTACGTTCGAGTGTTCGACCCGCCAAAACAAGCTGCGTCCTTGAAAATTCAATACAAAAATCCAACTTCGATAAAAAAGTTGCCGAATCGTTTTTCAGCGCATTCGGTCAATACCTACAAGTTCAATTTAATTATTGTGTGAATAGTGGCAGCAGTTCGAAACTATTTGAAATCGTGACCTGACTTGACTTCACGAGACATTAACGTTAAGGAATTTATTTGTTTTCATATTCAAGGAAATTATTTTCCAAATGCCCATCCCAAAGAAAACGATAATCAATTTATTTTTTGAATTAGTTTAAGCAGGATGAAGCGTCGATGACCGACTACCGTCCATGCCGCCTTGTTAGCCGTGACAGAGATGACAATGTGCATGACGTCACCCAGACACAGACGCACTCCTGCGCATATGCGTTGGAGAACAATTCGCTAAGTCGATGATCAATTTTGGAACTAGAAAACAAAGAAGATAATATCCTAACAAATGAACAAAGGAATGTACCTAATATCGTTCTCAAATGAGACACGTGTGCTAGTTTGCATTATGGCAAAGTGCCGAAAGTGATATAATCGCAATACAAATGGAAAAATATCGATAGACCTAGTTGAACAATTTAGAAATAGAAAATCTTAGACCACTATAATATAGATACAACATAGATGATTTCGTTAATTCTCATCCAAAATATCAAATCGCCGAAGAAAGTTGTATTGTATTTTTCATGAAATCAACATCGCCATAAAGTCATAAATGAAAGGAAAGGAGATATATAGAATTATGGGATAGGACAATGAGCCATATCAGTTAAAAGCATCAAAGCGAGACTTTGAACATGGATTTGTGAATTGGAGGCTTGTTAATGTGTAGTGTAGGCGTAGTAAAGGTTATGATGTTAGTTACGTTGTGATTGTGAGCTATATGACCGCATGTGTATGATAAACAAATATACCATTGTAAACTTTTAGTCAAGGACTTTCAATTTCGATGTATGTCGGTTATTTTTTTTTGTAAAAACTCGATTACAACATAATCTTAGTAAAATTACAGATTTGATATTATGTCTATGAAAAAACCATAGCGATGTAAGTATATTCTTTTGAAAGCAACACGTATAGGTTGAATAAAATACATCTGTTGGAAAATTATTATTATTTTCTCTTTAAAGTTCAGAGTATTGAAACCAGAACAATTAAAAAGTGAAAATTGAATAATCAAATAACACTATGGAGGTTATTGACACTAAAAATATGTATTTTGCAGAATTTGTGCGGTATATCATATTTCTGAAGTAATTTAAATAAGAAATATTTAAAAAGTTGTCGTAGGTAAGTGTTGAATGTTAAACGAATGCAAACGTTAACAATAAAATTGCATGCAATCAATAAAATTTAAATCATGATTCACATTGCTATAATTATACATAGAAATCGAAATATTTCTTATTTTATAAAATGTCATAATAATACACTTTCGTATAGCTTTGATCGACTTTGTATACCCGAAAACCAATAACAATTTGAATTTTAATGCAGTGTAAGTAACATCAAAACAAAAATATAGAATATCTTCGTTTTGTTTTTTAAATTACTTAGGTAATTATAGTTCCGGAACGCACGCTAAAAAACTTTAAACCATTACTTTCCAACGGTGCTTCACTACTTTATGATTCGGTATGAAAGTTATAGATGTTTTTAATTATATATTTTAGTTTAGTGCAGCTATTTAATACATAGACGTACTATGCAGTAAGCATAATATTTTCATTGTTATTAACCTAATACATATTATTGTAATAAAATTACAGTAATATTGTTAGGAAAGCATTAGTTAATATTACATGGGTTTCAATTGTATATAAATTAATTGGATCATTTACACAAGAAGCTCTAATATATTAAATATAATTCAAGGGCTGGCACATTCCAATTAGCGGAAAATTATACAAGTAATAATTAAATGGCTTTGAGAATGCTAAATTTGTTGAATTATACCTATTTGAGATTAATAATATATGCTAAATTGTGAAGTTCAAAATGATTGATGATAATAATGATCTAGTTCTATAGGATGGACTTGTGTCAACAAATGTTACACAAAGAGAATTTGTGATCTTTGATTGTGAAGATGTCCGATAAGGTGAGGTTTTAAAGACGTCTGTAAAGATTAAAGTCTAACCTCACAAGGAAGTGTCTCTTCATATGCTAATTGTTATTTTACACAAACACCGCAACGGAATATTTTGATTATATCTTTGCAAGATTTGGGTGTTTCGTAACCGTTATGTTCACTGTTCTATCTATACTAAAAGAAATTATGATATATTATAGCAAAAATCTTAATTTTAGTAATTCATATTATGATGAATAAATTGTTGAGAATATTGGCTTTGTTATTAATGATATTCCGTTTCCTGCGACAACAAAAGATTTTATGTATAGTATCTTAGAGGACCTATCAAAGATAAACGAGTGAATCACTGTTAGTGACTTTGTTTCTTTCACATGTCGTAACCGATGTTTATTAAACTTGTTAAGGAGTTTTATCATACTATCCTATTTTTTTTGACTTAATTACAAAATAATGTAAATATCTGGTTTAAGTTTCTTATAATCATTATTAGAACTTGAAAATTTCTTGTTTCTTTCTTGTTTTTTCATTATACTTTTTTTCTTATCTAAAATACAAAATTAGTTAAGTAAGTAAATATTATTTGTGGACTCACGTTTACTTTTATAATCTTTAGCTGGATTTATTTGTAATTTATATATTTGATTTGTAATTGTACTTTTTAATAAGACTTTAACTAGATGTAACTAAAAAGTTTCCACTGTATGCTCGTGTGACCCGAAATCCGTGAAACTGTGTCAAGCAGTTTATTCAATCTGCTCGGAGTCGGCGAACAGTAGCAAGCGGCCCCGTTGAAAGCGAAAAGAACTTCCGAATGAACTCCCAACCTTTTACTATCTGCAATAGAATTCTTTCCATTCACAATATTTCTATGGAAGAGTTTGAAAGATGCTCAGACTCGTAAGTTAATGGGGTTATTTATTAGTGTTTATAGTTTGTCTTGATACTGCATAACATTTTATTTATTATGATAGTATCTATGTCTAGTTAGATAAGGAGCCTAACAATTCGTTTGAATTTGTGTATTTTTTTTAGTTTAAAATCAGATTTATATTTAAAATTTCTTAATACACAGTAAATACGTATTTATGTTTTTGATTTCTAAATGCCGTAGATAACTGTGAAGCGCTGAGAACCTAAGACCAAAATATTAATGGAATACAACTTATCTAATAAATTTGCATTGCCAGAGATTAAATGGAACGTATTCAATTCACACGAAAGAGATAGAAAGAAGATAATGATATAATGCGAAAGAGACAAAAAACAAGATTGATATGCGCACCATTTAGTTTCATTAGCAAGTCCTTACAACGCGTTTGGCGTTGGTCTTTTTCGATTTCGATTTTGGTTTTTAACTGTTCGTATCAAGTCATTTCATTCACGTGTAAGCGTATATAAAATTTACATAAAATTAACCACTACATAGTCTAGGCTCTTACGTGGAATGCAGGAAATAGATTACCACAGTGAGCCGCGCTGTTGATAAGATTTGGCAAGTGGTTGGCGTAAAGGTGTTCGACGTATCATACGCTACCTACTATCTACCCGTCTCGTGTCAAAGATAAAGTTTGTTTGTGTGTGTGTATGATAACAATTACTTAATACTGGATCAACACAGCAACGTTCACTTTTTAATATACTAAAAAAGTTGACGTCTTTGTTTTTGATTTTTTTTTTTGAGACATTTAATCTTAACGTGTAATCTTAAAGTTCATGACTATGAATTCATCTAAATGGACCGTTATATGTGTTGATAAAGTAATAAGAATAAAAGTGAGAAAAAAGCTTGATATTTCACTGCCCATCGCAATGCAAAAGCTTGCAAAAACTGGGGACTAATGAGCGAATAAGCAACAAAACAAAAGGAACAGGTCCCTCGGTATATTGAACGCACTTGCTTCGTCAAGTTGGCAACACTCTAAGGAAAAAATAATATGGCGGTCGCAATACAAGGTCGCAAAAAGCTGTCCTAGTCAAGAGAACATTACAATTTTTATGATACCCAAAGGGACAGAATGTTGCGAAAAGTTGAGCCGGTTTTATGCCAACGCGTTGTTTTGTTCATGTGGTCTCCTGCAACGAATTACATAGATGTTCCATGATGTTCATTACACTTTGAAACTTCACTTTGTAGCGAAATATATAATATATTTATTTACACAAAACAATTCAAAATAAGAATATAAAAAATATCTATATAAACCAGGCCTGCGTACTGACTGAATTTCCCCATTAAATCGCGATTCTGATTTGATGAGCGAGACCTTTCTCTTACTAGAGGAGATGATCAGTCGTGAGGATATATATATCTTTAACTAGCATTCCGCCCCCGGCTTCGCCCGTGTATATTTACGAACAAAATAAAATATACCCTATAATATAATACCTACCCCTACCCCTACCCCTACCGTTACCCCTACCCCTACCGTTACCCCTACCCCTACCCCTACCCCTACCCCTACCCCTACCCCTACCCCTACCCCTACCCCTACCCCACCCCTACCCCTACTTCTACTCCTACCCTTGGATATTGTTCATACAAAAATATTAAAATCGCGATAAAAAAAAACTTACATTTTAAAGAACACTTATTGTGACTTAACTATAATAGTTAGACATATGCTATCGCGACACTTTTTGTTGATAATGATGTGTTCTACAAAGTCGTAGTACATTATTTTGTTCTATCATCAATAGTTTTCGCAGCGCACGCGAAGTAAGGAATTTCTTAGGTAATTTTTTTACACCTTGGGTTACATTATTGGAGTTTTAGTAAGGATCCCTATTTTTTTTGAAAATAGAATACAGCCTATGTCACTCAGGGTGAATGTAGCTTTCCAATGGTGAAATATTTTTTGAAATCGGCACAGTAGTTTTTGAGTTTATTCATTACAAACATACACACAAACATACAAAAATACAAATCTTCCCTCTTTATAATATTAGTATAGATTTGCCATTTGACCCAAAAAACACAAATTGGAAATTATAATTATTAGCCAATATTCACGACATATCGGAGCGTGTATCTTAAAAATTTGAATGACCTTTATGTACCTGTATCTCCAAAACTCGCTAAACCAGAATCGTCCTATGGATAAACATTAAAATGTTTTAAAGTGATAATAAATAATAACATTTTTTTTGGACGGTCGATTTTTAACATATTTTGTATCTACCTGGATAAAATGCGTAGTACTAAATTTATTTAAACTAACACTTTTTAACATTGAGTACCTACATTAAAATAATTGATGCAATTCTAGATGAATCATAATTGCTAATCAAGCTACATTGTTTTTTAATATGAATCAACAAGTAACAAAATCCCTACAGGGAAAATACTACATTTAAAGCTCCCAATATTTGCAATATTGTTTATTAGTTTCACTCACATATTTCTGTTACAAATAATGCAACTATTTTGTTTAAAATAATTGCTTACTTGAAGAGGGCGATAGAATAAAGATTGATTAATGGATTATTAAACGATGTTAAGGTCAGTGCAATGTACAGCAGTTACTCAGGAGTTAATTGCTAACAGAAAATGTAATGCATTTGAACGTGTCAAAATCTTGATATGTCGCATCTAAAAGTTAAAATATTTTAATATAACTATAACTAGTCAATAGTATATAAATAAAACTCAGAATATATAAGAAAATAAAGAATAATTTAACATAATTTAAATTAATATAAAAAATGTTACTGTAAATATGAAATGTTTGACCACCAATTGCAATCAAAGCTATAGTTTTAAGAATAAATAGAAGGATCTTTATTATATCTAATTAATCTCTTTAAGATCAAAATAATACATGACGTTATTTATACACCTTATTTCTGCTTCTGAATTTATTTAATGTACTTTTTAATTTTTTAAGATATTATAAATAACTTTACATCTGTAAGTGTAAGTTAAATTAATAGCCTTTTTTTCTTTCGTCACGGGTTGCTTTACAGCGTCTGAAACCGTGTTACGGTTCCAGGGTACCCAGCGGAAGATTTGGTACATGGCCGGTATCCGGGATCGAACCCGTGGTCTGTACCCGACGCACAATAATTTCTTTATTGCTTATTAAAAATACAGAAGTAATATTAATCAAAGAACCCTTAAAATTAAAAAAAAAATGAGTGAAGGAATTAAAGTTAGAATACCTTCTCCAGCCCTGAAGAAAGTTCAACCGTGCCTATTATTGCACACTCGCTGCATTAACCCTTAATTTTTTTTAATTTATTAGACTTAGTTGCAATTGGACTAGCAGATTATGAATAGGCCCTTAGAATTAATTGTGATGTTTTTGACTGAGAAAAGTGGTTTAATGAAGTTTGTTTTTGTAAACAAATATTTTTCCAGACGAGACTATGATACGACAACACCCGTCAAAAACAAGTACTTACCTAATTGTTTTATTTACAAGTATCAATGTGACCTCACGAACGACTCTATAATGTATAATTTAATTAATTTGTACATAAGAGTTTTTATCTTATCAAGTTTTTAAGAATCTTTCTGGATACAAATGTGTATATATTTCCACTGTTTAGTACATATTTACATAAAATTGTAGTTTGGGTTTTACAGTAATCTTAGTTTTTTTTGGAAATTATTATGTAATAGGATGCGTTACATATTTATGTCGGTAAACTACAATGACTATAAAATAATTGCCGAGTGGTTAAGACCTCTATGGTTAAGACAGCTGGTATTAACTAGGCAGACTCCGGGTTCGATCCCGGATCCCGGCCATGTACCAATGGGTTTTTTAATTAAAAATTTATGCACATAATACGACAAACCACACTTAGAGGCTTTTCCATCTACAGAACTAGCCACTCGTTAGATATAGCCTCACAAATACCGTCTAAACGAGGGAGACTTGGTCTTCCGCTGCAGGGTACCCTGGAACCATAACACGGTTTTGGGAGCTAACCCGTGAAGAAAGAAAAAAAACAATTAAAAAAAAAAAATTCTAATCCTTACTAATATTATAAATGCTAAAGTTTGTATGTTTGTTTGTCCTTCTTCCACATCAAAAAAAAAGAACAAATCGACGTGATTTTTAGCACAGATATACCTTTTGTCCCAGAAATCCTTCTAGTAAATTTGAGTTTTCAATTTACCTCATTAGGTAGAAATTTTAATTTAATTTTTATTCCATCCGCAAGCACTTAGAAATAATCGTAGAATATTTAATTACAGTTGAGTTGAGTGTATATGAAACTATAGCCATAAACATGAAGACTATTCTTAATACTTTTACTGTGTCACTTAATTGCGGCTACTGGACAAGTCTAGATCTTAAACCGGTCTAGCTATGGCAACGACAGTAAATTACTAAGTACGAGACGCCGCGCTTTGGTGCAAGCGACGCCTTAAGAACTTACTAGTCTAGATGGTTAGGGATGATACATTTCTAATTTGATATTTTAAAAGTAATTTAATATTAAGCCAAAACCTATATGATTATTATTGGAAACTTGCAGTTAAAAATATTGTTTTAGTCGAATATGTATTTCAGAATTTCCCAAAATTCAAACTGTAAATGGAAAAGTATGCGTGAGAAAAGTAGTTATTTATCTATATATAAATAAAAATTAAATGCTGTCTGGTAAGAGCATCACTTGAGAACAGCTGGGCCGATTTGGCATAAAAAATCTGAATAAGGTTGAAAAAATCAGCATCAGCATTACGATCCATTTGATTCCTTTATGTGTGTACTGTATACATCAATTCCTAATCCTACAGTACTTTCTAAAGTAGGTCCAAATGCACAGGTATTTTAAGTTATCAAAATATTTAATTCGACAAACGTCTTCAATTGAATTATTATGGGTAAATGATAATAGTCGTTAAACTAGTACAGATACGAATCTTTTAAACATACCTAAGTATCGTTGGCAAGGAAACAATAAAATTTTCATGAATTATTTATGGCAAATAAAAAATCATTTCGGCTGTGGTTTCGCATTTTGGTTAAAATTACAAGAGTAGGAGTAAGTATTAATAATTTTTATGAAAGAAGGAATGTACAGTATTAGTCATATTATAAATAAAATCGGCCAAGTGCGAGTGGGACTCGCACACGAATATTTTAAATAGTTTAGTAAATAAATTAGCGCGAGTCTACCACACTTGGCCCGTTTTTATACTTTGTTGTTTTAAGTTATACTAATTAGACGTTTGTATGTATTACCATTATTAAGATCGAGCAAAAAAGCCAAAAAAAAAACGCGTTTCTTGTATGAGGAACCCCTTTAATTTTAAACTTTATATTATTCTTTTTTTTTTTTTTTTTTTTCTTTATTCACGGGTTGCCTTACAGCTCCCGAAACCGTGTTACTGTTCCAGGGTACCCAGCGGAAGACCAAGTCTCCCTCGTTTAGCCGATGGTATTTGTGAGGCTATATCTAACGAGTGGCTAGTTCTGTTGAGATTATATTTAGATGGAAAAGCCTCTAAGTGTGGTTTGTCGGATTGTGTACATAAGTTTATTATTCTTATTACTTGATGTTATAGCGGCCATAGTAATAATACACTGTAAAAATGTCAAGTGTCTGCCTATTACAGTTCTTCTTCTTCTTTTTTTATAATGGCTCCACCAATGTTCATCGGTGATTTGCCAATGTCAAGTATTATAGCCTTTATAGTGTTTATAGCCGATTAATCAGTATTTAAGATAATTCCGCGGACCGCGATATGTCTTATTAGTCGTCGACAAATCACAACCATCACAGCACGGACAGAATTAAACTGGATTCCCCATCACGTCTCGATGGGCGCGTGCGTTATTCACCAAGGCGTGACATGGAATCCCCTATTACAGTTCAAAAGAAACAGCCCTGTGGCAGATGGACGGACAGACAGCGGAGACTTAGTAATAGGGTTTCCGTTGGCACTCTTTGGGTACGATACCCTAAAAACAGATTTATTGGAATTAACTTCCTAAAAAGTACTTAAAAATTAGAATAAAATAAATATCCGAAGCCGATGAAAGTTCTCGACAACCCTGAACTCCTTAAGAGCGTTTCACAATAAAAAATAAATCGCTCTTGTGCCACCGTGTTAACCGCCCTAGGAACCAGTCTGGACAGGGCGTATAGATGGATATGGCGCTTCTTTACTTCGCTGCTTAGATTTAATTGATATCTGAACAAAATTGTGTACAAATTGAAATGTGGTAGCAAATTTGAAAGGCTTTCTTTGAGCGCTTTAATATTAAGGCTTTAATAATTCTCTTTTCTATAATTTCATCCCATAGATTGATGGCGATTTTATTTATTTGTCTGTCTGTCTGTGCCCTTTTAACACAAAACTACTACACCGATTTTGTTGCGGTTTTCAATATTATATAGGTTAATTCACGAGGAAGCAACTGAATCAAGTCGGGGGAAAAATTGCTCCAGCGCGTTTTCATGGCGTACCTATGCTGTCTACTCCGTCTAAATAACACAAAATGTTGTAGGAAAAAACAATACATTGAACTTAAAAAATCTTCGTCATCATATACATAGTTCTAATACCTAGCGTATTTATGTAGATATTCAAATTGTTATAAACCCATATTGTACCTGTGCGAAGCCGGGGGAGAGTCGCTAGTTCATTATACGATTGCTTTTCCTTTCAGTAATTTATTTATTAAATAGTGATCAAGTTTTAAACCTAGATTTTTCTTGCAGTAATGGTTACGTAGAATATTGTTGGCAACGCAGTCAAAACGCAAATGACATCAGTCTATTGCGACCTTCAAGAATTATATATTTGAAATCGATCCAATAAAATTTTGATGAAACTTTTTGGGCAACTCATTCGAAAACTAAGTGTATTTATTTCCCTTACGTAAAAAAAATATTAGCTGAAAATTTGTTTAAAACCATCAAAGCCTTCAAACAACTCATCAAATAAGGAACATTGCCATTATTGGTAACTGCTCGGCTACCAAAAGACTTAGGCCTTTATTCATAAACGTTTATTAGCAACGTTTTTGTTAAAATATGTTTTGTCACTCTCTAACAAACCTGTCTTTACTAATAATAGAAAGAAACAAAACACATTTTAACAAAAACGTTGCTAATAAACGTTTATGAATAAGGCCGTTAGCGTGTTGTTTTATACACATAAACTTTCCTCGCGTGAATCAATCTATCTATTAGTGAAAACCGTATCAAAATCGGTCCAGTAGTTTTGAGTCTATAAGACAAACAGACAGACCAACATCGATTTTTATATATAAGATTTGGCTAGGCTTTTAATTACCATATAGGTTTAATTAATATCGAGTTAATTTTTATTTAATTAGTCTTTGATAAAAGTAATATTTTTTAATTTAATCAAAGTAATAAGGTACATTTGGAGGTTCGTCAAAATTGACTAACTCACGTTGCAAATTGAAAGCTTTTAAGTTGTTTGGGAGTTTGGAATGGCATTGAATTCAATAGGCTTAACTGAATTTAATCTAAATTTATTTAAACATTAATTAGTCTTCATTTCGTCCTGAAAAATCTGTCTAAAAATTTAGAGGTCTAGCTAGTATATTTTTATTGGTTTCGGAAGTCTCAAGGTAATGAGTGTAAGATGAATTAATGTAAAATCGATCGGTAACCTTTTTGTGTAGGCCGAATTTTTTTATTAGGTTACTAGATTTCTGCACCAGGTTCGCCCATGGAGCCCAAATTGACTTTCCATCCCCTATTATGGTCTTGAGTTCATACAAAAATCCAATAGAAAAAAGTACTTTCAGTTTTTCCCGAATTTTCTAAAATTCCGAGCAATTTTTCCAATTTTTCTCTACCTAACAATGTTTATCAGACTATTACGAACATTTGAAGAAAACTCTAGCCAAATCGGTCCAGCTGTTCTCAAGTGATGAGCTTACCAACGAACATCATTTCACTTTTATTTACGTATATAATTAATTTTTATTTAGTTATGTATTAATTACTTATATGCTTAACCTATGCTAAACCAGGGTTGGGGGTTGTCAGAAATTCGCATAAAATGACCCTTAGTCATTACTCGTAATACGGTTCTAAAACTTTACAACGTTCTGACATTTGACACCCCGTTCATTTGATGTGAAGCGGAAAAATATAATGATGTGCCCATAGTTTGCCATAAAAGCATGAAGTCATTGTAAAGCCTTGATTTTAACCTTCATCGCGAAACATTTCTGTTGTTATTTGTCAAACATGGCTGTTATCTTTGATTTAGTGTCAAATTAGATGAACTGATGCTAACAAGATGTGTCTGGATACGTAAAATTGATCACAATTTCGTTTCTTTTTAACCGAACTTCAAAATTACTTCGTCGGAATCTTTTATTTTTTTTAACATATCCCCGAATACTTGAAGACGCTTGGACCGATTTGGAAAATATTTTTTTGTTTGAAAGGGTATACTTTCCAGGTGGTCCCATGGTTATCAGGTCAGGATCTGATGATGGGATCCTGGAGAAATCGAGAACTCTTCAAATTTTATAGGCACACTTGAAGCGATTTGGGTATTTTTTTATAGCGACTTGTGCATTTGCTTTCGGAAAGCACATTTTGGTTTTGAAGGCGGTTTTTTTTCTTCATCAGAAGTGGTTATAATTATTGACATAACATTGTTTTACACTGGAGACTAATTGTCACTTTATAAAGTTAACCAATAAAATTTTTATATTGCATCAAAAAATTAAGTAAAAAAATAGCCTATGGTGGGAATAATGTAAGAAAATAGGGATCAATTTAAATAATTGTACAAGTTTAAAAAAAACAGTAGTCGCATATGTTGTGTAACATCTGACAACTCACTTTGGCAATAAGCAACATTAATGTAACCTGAAAATATTAACACTTTATACACAACACTGTAGGTTAAGCTCACAGTTGATTCGTTCTCCTTCTCTATTTCCCTTTTTCTTTCTCGTCACACATACGCACACACTGTTGGCTGACAGTACCAACCTCTCGAAAAATGGATTGGTACCAACTGACTGCCAATTCTAACACCGCGCGCGATTATTGGTCAAATCAAAAAGCGCGCGCTTCCCCGGCTTCCTGTTACACACTTCACGAAATCACTCCGCCAAAGCGAGAGGAAAGATGTTACATATCAAAATTATCAAGGATATTCTACTACAAACAAAATAAACACAAACTCTACGGAAGTTGATCTTGTTTTACCTGTTTATTTTTTAATCAGAAATTTATAATTCTATACCAGTTTTGTAATAATAAAGTAAAATGTAATAGAAATAATTGTTTAGAATTTTTGGTAAAGTTGTAAAATATTTAACGATTTTCTGATATTTTTTCACTAGGAACGTACCACGGGCTAGTTCTCATTATGCCATGGGTCAGAAATGCAAATTTTTAATAAATTCTGTCCTACGAGTAGATAATATTTTGTCTATCCTATGTTCTATTCTGATGTATAAGGTATAAAATTGTAAAGTTTCATCAAAATCCGTCCAGTAGTTTTTGCGCGAAGGAGTAACAAACATCCATCCATCTTCACAAACTTTCGCGTTTATAATAGGATTCTTCTGTACATGTATGTTACTGAACTCCTTCTATACAGTTTGACCGATTTTGATGATTTTTTTGTGTGTGTTTGATTGGGTCGCTGTATAGTTAAGATTCATAATTGGACCCGGTAGGTGGCGCTGCAATCTAGGAAATGTATTTTTCATACTGGCGAAGCCAGGGGTGGAATGCTAGTAGTCTTATAAATAAAAATTAAATGTCGTTCGTAAGCGCATCACTTGAGAACGGCTGGACCGATTTGATTTTTTTTTATGTTTGTAATAGTCCAAATCAGGTTTTTAGGGAAAGTAACTCAATTTAAGACCATAAATAGGGGGTGAAAGTTAATATAATATAATATATTTTAAGTTATGCATAAAATAAACCTAGAATTCCGAGTAAATAAGAATTAGTAAACAAATTTATAATTCCAGTAACAATATAAAATTGCCAGAAAGTAAATTAATTATAATATTAATTAGACAATGTCTATTGTGACATAATGTTGATAGTTACTATATTCAAATAATATATTAGTCATTTTCAGATTTACTTGAATTCAATACATACGCGTCTTATATGGTTGAAGAGCTTTTCAATCCCAATTTATAAATTAATCACGTACCTGAAAATAAAGCAAACATACTATTAACTAATTATAATATAAAAACACCTTACATTTTTTTAGTCGATAGTATTAAGATCCCTATAATTTGTATGGGGATATTACTATTCCCAATTTCTCTGTAAATATCCACCTGTGTCACTGTAATTTAGCATATAGTTACTTATTCAATATATCTAAGTGAAATAGATGTTTTTAAAGCGCTGTTTAACTATTACCCTTCAATTATACGTCTTGCGTTTTTTGGTAGTTTATTGAAAATTCAAAATAAAAAATATTTTATGATTTTTTAATTGGTCAAACGTTTAATTGAAAGGTAATGGTATAACAGTGCTTTTAAAAAAAAGAGCTTTGTGATATATTATGAAAGAGAAAAAGAGGGCAAAGTTTAACCATTCCTATTAAAAAAAATCCACTAAGAAAATAACAGCTATTTCACTTAGATATATTCAATAAGTATCTATATGCTAAATTACAGTGACACAGGTGGATTATTTACAGAGAAATTGGGAATAGTTTATCCCAGAAAAATTATGGATATAGGAGCCAACCTAACCTAACGAGTGACCAGTTCAGTTGAAGTATATTTAGATGGAAAAGCCTCTAAGTGTGGTTTGTCGGATTATTTACATAAGTTTTTAATTATAAAACCCATTGGTATATGGCCGGAATCCGGGATCGAACATGGATAAAATATAAACATTATTTCCTTAGTGTTTGGTATTAAAAAAATCTAGTTAGCGTTTTTTGTAGTTTTTTTTCACCTTTCGTCTAAATGAGAAATATTTACCTTCCATTGGGTACCTACCTTTGAGTTTAAAACATAATAAATATGTAATTGTTGTCTATTAGCGCGTGTTGAAGAGTCGTTTCGAAAAGCAAGCGACCCGCGTAAACAGGTTAACTGGAAATTAATCCTACTTAATATAGGTACTCGTATATATAATATAAGGTAAGGTTTTATTTTGTATGGTTTTATATATTATAATAAAATATTTAATGCCAGGACGAAAAAGTTCGTGTTATAATTACTACTAAATAATAAATAAAAAAAATCCGTCAAAATGTTGCCTTCTTGTCTAGGGATATTGTTATTTCATAGTCCTAAGTTTTCACTTCTGTCGGCGGTCCCCACTGCCTATATTTAAATATTTCTGCTTATTTTAAGTAAAATAAATTTTAATTTCTCTCGAAGGACCTAAGAATAATATGATGTTCCACTTACCTATTTCCATTTAGATTTTAGAAATATTGGAAAGATTGTGTCGAGGCATTTTTCCGTTTTCCTAAACAGTCAGTGACTTATAAGTCGCAGTTTACGTTATGAATATGGGCTGGGTTTGTTCGCGTGTATGGAAGCAGTTTCGGCCGGTCGACCCCGTTAACCAAGCTGCGTGATGACTGTGGACTTAGTCACAGAGTATAGTCCGTCGACTACTAATAATTTGTTTTCTTTTAGTTTCTACTTGTCAAGGGTTAACATCAATAAAAATTTTAATAATAAGATGTTATAATAAAATAATAAAAACATTAATGAGAACTTTTTCTTGTGCTTATTAGCAGACGCGTACGCATCTCATCTGAAAAAATAATTTCTAATTATGAAGTGACATATGGACATGTCGTGATGGTGTATTGCATTACTTGCTACTTTTATACTTTATTTAACTAATATTTATACTTTAAATATTATATTGCGAAAATAGTTTGCTAATAAATGCTAATATTGTATAGTCCTTCTTTCATGTGAAAATGGAGCAACGTATCGCGTTATTTTGAGTGAGTTGGAGTCAATTCAGGGACTGTAGAGTGATACCTAGGTTACTTTGTAAGCCAATAAAATATCTCAATTATTCGTGAAAATTCTTATTGGAATCGTTGATACATTTTTTTTACTACCTGTGCTAGTCTAGCCATTAAAAATTAAATTAAACTTGCTAAAAAATAAAATTTATTCGCTTTGGAGTTTTGGAATCTCAAATATATTGAATCAGTTGAAACAATCGGACTTGAGTGTAGAGTCGGCGTTCAGAACTTAACTGTGGTAACCTTTCACTTCCCACTTGTTTTATAATATCTTCTCAAATCTCATCAAGTGCATGTTAATGACTCGCGTTCTTGGCATATAAATATTAACTGTAAACATTGCCTTTAATGAAAACCATAACACACTTTTCTATGAATTTTAATTCTTTGTTTTTTTTTGTTTAATATTATTTATTTACTGGCTTGATTTTTTTTAAATTCAACTTTCAATGAAGAGTATGTAGGGATAAATGCAGCTTTGGCCAGATTTGCTTTTTATAAAGGGTTTAATTTCTTTCAGATTTCATAAAATTCCACGGGCGAAGCTGAAATTTATCAACTAAAAGTTCAATTACAATACCTGGATGTAACTAAGGAGCATACGTGATTGACAGAATCAGTCTTTTTTTTCACGGTTTGCCTTACAGTTCCGAAACCGTGTTACGGTCCCAGTGTACCCAGTTTTGTTGAGGTATATTTAGATGGAAAAGATTCTAAGTGTGGTTTATCGGATTATGTACATATATTTTTATTTATAAAAAACCCATTGGTACATGGCGGGGATCCGATATCGAAACCGTGGTCTGCTGTTAATACCAGACATCTTAACCACTCGGCCACCGACGTACCATTCATCAACCAAGAAGAAAAGAATCTGTCAAGTTTGAAAAAGATTTGATCAGAAGTGTAACAGGCTTCTACAAGGAAACTATAATATTAAAAACTTAATTTGTTCTAGTGCTATCAATAGGCAATAATAAAATTATGTATGTTATCTATACAATTTTTGTTTGGAGGTTATACAAGCTATCACAAAGAGCTTCGTTAGCCCATATCTACTGCACAGGTCAAGAAGATTATGTCAGTATGAACAAATGATAAAATTGCAAAATAAACTATTGTAATTTAAGGAAGTTTCCATCAGAGTGACAACAAAATAAGAGTGTGTTTATGAATACACAAAAAATATACAAAATGTACCTCCCAATGTCACGGCTTGTAGCTATGACATTGATACCAGAAAAAGCAAATTGTATGAATTTTGTTTTAGTAGCTGTTTTTTGTGTACTAGACTCCATGAAAGTGAAAATCATTTTGTGCGACCCTAAACCCAAATTTTCATGTAAAATAAACTGAAAACTGTCATTGATAAGAAGTTTAGAAGTTAATCAAACTGTGAGAATGTCACCTTCTCTTATTTAGTTACTATCTCGCTTAGTTACGCCTTCTATCCCAACGATCCTGACATACCTCTTTCGCTTCTTTTATGTTCATCATACCTTTCATACATGCTCGGTGATTGTCTTTACTTTTAACATTGCCTTCGATTGTTTATATATTCAATAAAAGTACACCTGGGTCGTTTTCTGCCAGCATTTCCTTTCGTTTCTTCCATTAGTCAATCTTTCATCCTTAATTATTTCCTTACTTGCTTGCTTGTGACACTCAAATAATTCTCAAATTCAAAATTTAAACAGATTTGGTATATTTACACTTGTAAATTGGTAATATGGGTGTATTATCAATTTGGCTGTGTTTACAAATCATTATTTTTGACTAAATAAAATTATTAAAATTCTTATCTTAAAGAGATAGCTAAATTTTATTATTTTTAACCGACTTGGAAAAAAAAAGAAAGAGAAGGTTCTCAATTCGGACCGTATGTTTTTTTTTTTTTATGTATGTCGATTACTCTGCCAGTTGCGAACCGATTTTGATGATTTCTTTTTTAATCGACAGATAATTCTTCCGGATTTGTGCCATTTTTATCTCATAAAAAGTGGTTCATTCGTTTTTCAGAAATTTTGAAATAACTGACCTTATAAGTAAATTTTGACATGCAAGTTCATGACTTATTGGTTAGTGCGAATTATAATTCATCATCATTCTTGTTACTAAGTAAGTACATATATATTATAATACTCTTGTTCATTTTGTGTGTAAAGTCGGTTAGATTTGTGCTACTTGAAATCAGAGTCAATCTTATCCTTAAGGGTAGTAAACTTTTCATTATATTCAGCATTAAACTTAAAATCTCAGAATATTATGCTCGCGTCTTTATTCACTGACGCCGCGCCGGTTAGTCTAATATCTCATTATAGTCCACAGGTCAATTTCTCTGTTTATATGGTAGTTTGAAAATTTTATCTGGTAATTTTAAAGTAACTGTAACATATTCTCGGGCCGGGCATTCTTTAGCTGGCCATTGGTGGCTTGTCGTTTTTGGCCTTCGAGTCGAACGAAAATATGTTAAGTGTCCTGGACCATAAAATACATCAGACAAATAGTTGTATGTACATGTACTCAACAATATAAAATAAGTGAAATAAGTTTTAATACTAAAAACCTTTTAAAAAAAAGTGTACCGACTTCAAAAATTTGCACTGAAAAGTAAGAAATAATAAAAATTTCGTCGTAGAATTTGAAGACGGTTGGTGCCAAATTAGGATACAAAATTAAGTAAACATCTAGGGACATAAAGATCTGTTCAATATTATCTCTGTTTGTACTGATGATCGTAGGTTCCTAATGAATTATCTAGATTAGTGAATTTGGGTACTAAATTATTTCTAATTTGGCACCAACCGTCTTCAAATTCTACGACGAAATTTTTATTATTTCTTACTTTTCAGTGCAAATTTTTGAAGTCGGTACACTTTTTTTTAAAAGGTTTATTTTTCCCTTTTAAGTGATTTTGTTGCCCTGAGAAATAAATAATAACGCAACTAAAAAAAAATGATGGAAAATTAAAAAAAATACTGCGGTGGATGGGATTTGAATCTCGAGCAATGTGCTGCATTCCATACCTTTAGCCGCTAGACCACCGTCGATACGAAAATTGACAACTTCGTGTCAATAGCAACCGTTGCTAAGACTTTTCTCTGATATAATTTTCAGCAGTAAACAGATACAAATAAATGAATTTCTGAAAAATTACTGAACCGATTTTCGTCATATGACTGTGAGATAATGTCAAGAAATTATTATATCCTTAAAAAAAATAAGTCGTCAAAATCGGTACATATTTCATCGAGATATTACGAAAAATTGACTTATAAGGTCAGTTTTTTCAAAATTTCTGAAAAACTACTGAACCAATTTTTATGAGATAAAAATGGAACCATTCCGGAAGAATTATCTGTCGATTAAAAAAGAAACCATTAAAATCGGTTCACAACTGGCGGAGTAATCGATGTACATACATACAAAAAAAAAATATACGGTCCGAATTGAGAACCTTCTCCTTCTTTTTTTTTCGAAGTCGGTTAAAAATAATATAGTTTTTGTTATTTAAGTACTTCGTGACAATTATCAATAGGTTACATCAGGATCTAAAAGGAATTTATGCTTAACATTGTTGCAGGTTAACAAAGTTAACAGTCTTTGTGCTTAGACTGATGTGTTATTGAACTTAAATGTATGAGTAAACAAGTATCATCTATCTATCTATCTATCATCACGCCTTTTATCCCAAGAGGGATAGGCAAAGACAATCGAATGCCATTTGTTACGATCCTGGCATACCTATTTCACTTCTTTCATATTCATCATACCTTTCATACATGCTCGGCGATTGTGTGTACTTTTAATAATTCCATAGATCAATATTTTTTTTATATGTTCAATAAATGCCAGCATTTCCTTTCACTTCAGTCATATAAACCTTTTTAGTTAAGATTTAATCCTTCTTTCTTTCAACCTGTCCAAACCAGCGTAAACTACTTTTTTTAATTTTAGTCACGACATCATCTTTCACTCCGCATTCTTTTTTAATGACATCGTTCCGGATGCGGTCAATACGCTTTATATCACACATTCTGCGTAATTATAACATTTATTTATCCTACTGTTCTATAATGAATGTTTGTTACGAATTTGGCTGAAAGGAATGGAAATATATTTATCCCTGAATAATACATAGTTTACCTGTTTTAATCCCGTAAATACCAAAAGGTAAAGAGGAAAAAATCAATATATAATGTAGATATATCATTATAGATGGTAATTTTTATTCAACTAAATATTAATTGAAAAAAAAAAATTTGGTAGAGATGTCCCACGACCTAAGAGCTGGCTCATATTTGGCTCAAAGAATTAGCATCGCCATCCAACGTGCCAGCCTTAGCGATCTTGGTTATTAATTTTATCTTCTTTTTTCATTTTTTTTCTTTCTTCACGGGTACCCAGCGGTAGACCAAATCTCCCTTGTTTAGCCGATGGTATTTGTGAGGCTATACCTAACGAGTGGCTAGTTCTGTTGAGATATATTTAGATGGAGTAGCCTCTAAGTGTGGTTTGTCAGATTATATACCTACATAAGTTTTTAACTAAAAAAACCCATTGGGTCTGCCTAGTTAATACCAGACGTTAATTAAGACAGAATTATTTTTATTTATGGGTTTATTTGTAGATATATAGCATAGTAGATATATTTAATTGTATTATTATATTATTTTATTGTATTTTTGTGGTAATAAAATAAGTAGGTACCTATATTTAACTAGTAAATATTAAAAGTAACATCAAATCCTAAATAGTTAAAAGTGAGGACGTGACTGAGATTTCACCTCAAACCAGATATTTCAATTATATTATATAAAAGCAATAAATAATACAGTTTTGTAACTTTATTAAGCCTAAATTATATATCAATAATATTAATTTAAATAATTTTAAGATTATTTTTGATGAAATGATTCTTGCATAACTTACTAACGCAATTCTATGGATCGACCTCGACAATTATTGGCAATTTATGATTGAATTATTTTATTTAATCCCTTAGAAATAACCAATTTTATATTTAACTAAAATGTCAAATATTCATAGAAAATTATACCAAATAAGTCGGATGTGAGGTCACTTTTAGACGATACCATGGCAGGTACGAATTTAAATAATTTTACATTATTTTATTACTTACAATATTACTTATATTTGTAAATCGTGGTCTACATGGTGATTCCTGAAAATGGGTCCGTGTAGGGAAATTTTCTAGTAATAGAGAAATTTGGTTCTTGATTTTAATAACAGGTAGGTACCCAGCGGAATAAAAAATATTCCTCACTTAGCCGAATATTTTTACGGTTGGTCGGATAATGTATATAGATTTATTATAAGAACCCATTGATACATGGTCTGATGTGGGGATCGAACCCGCGACTTCTCAGTTGTGAGCCGACGTTTTACCCACTAGACCACCACATTCAACTTTTAAGAATGAGTGAAAATATTGTATGAAAAACTTCCGTAACTGCATAAAATAAATGATAAGAGAATTTTATCCTTACAACCTACTCAATCAATTTTCGTAATAAAATAACGTGTACATAGGTATGAGAGAACTAGCAAAAACTGGACACCCTTACTAATGTCTCTAGTCACACCGCAAGGCATAAAAGCCGTGAAGATGTGTTTATGTCATAAACACGAGAATTGACAAACGAAAAGTAAATAAACATAGCGTAGACGACACTATCAACGAGCTGTTATCAACCGTAGAGGCGTCGATCCGTTTTTAGAAATATTAATTCAGTTATAACTGTTTGTACTATTTTTAGTTCGGCCTAGGCTAAAAATACTCAATCGCTGCGAGCTATGACGTTACATGATAATACAAATATTATGGTCTTCTGTATCAATGTCGTTGACTTTTGTACAGATTTCAAGTGAAATTTATTATTATTGGAGGTAGGCCATGAACTTCTGTACCATTTTGTTGCACTATTAGATTCCGTTATGAACAAAATAGTTATAGTGAAGTCGTCAAACGAGAATTTGAATGTAGGTTGCGTTTTGTGAATGACCGAATTTAATACTCATCAATTTTTAGATGGTTATTTTTTTTATCGCGGAATAAATTTTTGTCACATTTCAAAAAATTCACAGGCGATATCTAATAATTATTTTATTTAAGCATCGATAACGTATTGGATAGAGAATTGACCTAGAAATCGGAGGGTCTCCAATATTTTATTTTTAAAAACTTATGCACATAATCCACACTTACAGGCTTTTCTATTTAAATATACCTCAACAGAACTGGCCACTCGTTAGGAATAGCCTCACAAATACCATCGGCTAAACGAGGGAGACTTGGTCTTCCGCTGGGTATCCTGGGACCATTGGCCCCATCACAAAGTACAAAAGCGAAAAATTTGATGACTTCAATAAAATTCTTCTAGTTTTTTATTTAAAATTATTGACAGTATGAAATATAGTAATTCGCATGTGCACAACAACTTCCTTATTGGTGTGCAAAGACGATCTGCATAAACAGGTCAAATAGTACGAGGTCATCTTGGACAAGTATCAGATATCGAATTCAATGCAAACTAGGGTCGCGTGGTCAAGAATTTTAAGAGATCATAATTTGGGTTTCGTTTAGATAATAGAATGTAATAATACAATTACTTTAGTAACTATACTCTAGTTTCTAAAATGTTTTCCTTTAGAGATTTTCATGAATTTGCCAATAAAATCGGAAAAAAACCTTTTATAGAATTTTTGTATGAAGTCAAGACCGTAATAGGAGATAAAAGTTAATATGGGTCTACGAACAAAGCCGGGGCGAAAATCTAATTAATAATATTAACTAATCGTATAAACCAACAGAATAAGCAAAGCTATGCTTGCGTCATTTTCCTAAATATAAATGGTCAAAATGCAAACATTTTTTTATGGATATTTTCACGAATTTGACTATTCACTTCTTGTGATAAAGGTTTCAGAAACTGGGGGTTGGTGTAAAAAATCTGTAACTTTAGAACCGAATTAAAAAATGTTTTACTAATAAAACTCTATTTTTTGAGTTTTTTATATAGAAAACTTCCTCAGGCGTAGCGTAATATTGTAGAATTAGAAGATAAAGAGCTTTCTTCGCACAAAATGTTGTTTCCTATTTATCAGCTATATACAAAGCCGCTATACCTACTACAAGACAAGCGGTAACCCATCCTATTTTGACCTTGACTTAGAGCTACTAGACTACGACGTATTGCGCGTTATGTGTGATAAGGAAAAAAGTCATAATATTGTTGTTTCTTTTAATCAGGGGAAGAAATTTCCAGTTTTCTCGATTTGTACGTAACTTTTTAACCAAATATCAGCTCACTTTTTATTCACTTCTCGGTGACATATTTACTTTATACTTGCCAGGTTAACTCAAGTCTGATGGCTATGCAATATTATGGCATTACTGAGCTGATATGATGATGGAGTCGGAGTCTGGTCAGGGGAGCTCCTGAGCAGTTAACCCACACTTTTATTATTTTAGAAAGTACATATTTTAAACCTCTTTCTTGTCTTCTGTCGCTTTATTATGTTTTGGCTTATTTAAACCGTCTCCGTGAATACCTATGACGGCCAAAGTCTGATGATGGAGCCGGACCCTGGTTTGGTTAACAGACCCATATTTTTTTCAATACTTAAGTTTATTTTATTTAGAATTATTTTACTAAAAAGTTTTGGATTCACGTATTGTTTTATGATTTTATCGGCATGTACTTAAGTACGAAGTGTATCTATTATCTGACGATTGTTGGTCATTTCCGTTTTAGCTTATCAATGGGGTCGTATTTTTACATCTTTCATAGCGATAATATCTATATTTGATTAAGTTTTCTATTACAATGTTTCTTCATAATATACTTATCTTGTGTTCCAAAGTAGTTAAGTACTTACCTAATTTTTAAGAGTTTTAAAAAAGAGACTTTCTGAATTCGAATTTTGTTTTATTTTATTTTATATATGTTCAGGTTCACCCATATATCTCTGTCAATTATGAACCGATTTTGATGTTCCTTTTATTTCAGTGAAATGTTAACTGATTTGTATGACTTGGATTTTCAGGATTCTTTTATCAAATGTCGATTTAATTTGGATCCAAAGTCTTCAAATTCTATTACGAAGTCCTTGATTACTTCTTGCTTTTCAGTGAAAAATTTTTAAAGTCGAAATCCTTTTTAATTATGTTATTTACTTAAAAAAATAGCCTTAAACAATATCATTGGCTAAATTGAAGTAGACTTGTCTTTTCACACACAAAGATATTAAATATATTGAACCTTTTTAACAGGTATACACACTAGGTCAAATCTGTACCTAAAGGTTTAAAAAAATATGTTCACATGACCCTGGTGACATTGCTACCAGATTCGTCTTTCCAGCAACATTTTTCCCGGTACCTGCGTTTTCCTGTTCGCAAAAAAAACTACTAACGTAATAGTGCGGAACGATCTCTCGTTTAAGCTTAATCTTGTTCATCTTTTGAATTATTTTGGACAAAATTGATATCATTTATTTAATTTAGATAAACTTTATTCGTTAGTTCATTGAATATCAAAATGTTTTTTCCTCCGAAATCTTTTAAAATTTTAAGTGACTCTTTCTTCGATCAAAAACTTAGCATAGCCAGCCAGCATTCTTGCCACTATGCCACGCCGACCTAAAATCTTTGTTATTATTGTTATTAAAATTTAATTAGGCTTGTTTTTTTAAATTTTAGATAAATTGTTTTTTTTATTTCTTGTTTTTCTCTTCAACCACTATTATCACTGAAAGTTTAATAAAAACTCATTAAACCGTTTCGGAGCATATTGTGGACAAACATCAAGATATTTTAAAATACCGTGTAAACTACATATAAGATAGATTTTGAATTCACAGACACTTAAATTTTATATGACTCCTAAGATACATCTAAGATAAACTTACTTAATAGTCAAAAGTTTTCTATAAAATAAATAAAAGACGAAAACGTAATTACAGTGGCACGCGGAGTTCCTCAAGACAAATAATCAAGGAAACCTAACTCTGTGTCAACAATCTGTTATATAAGCAAGATTTTCTGACAATATAAAGTAAACTAGCAACATTGGAGCTACAAGGTCGACTCGACATTGACCGTCAAGTTACGACATCGCTACTAAATAACGTAAAAAAATCGTTTCCGCAAATCACAACCTCACGGTGTTTGTATCAAACGATTATTTAAACTGCCTAAATATTACCCATCATTTTGATAATGTTAAATAAGTTGAAATTATTGCCAAGTGGCGTAGTTATTTTTACATTTACACAAAGCTATTTTCGCAATAAACACTGGTTCGGTCTAGAATTTTTTGGCATATATTTTGTTATGTAATGGCACTATATTTATTATTAATGGCACATACGACCGTCGACCACTTTTTTTTTTAATTTACCATATTAAATTCTATATTATTAATACACTTCTTTCTTATGCTCGGAGCTTTAAATTATAATATGAGCTCCGATGCATGAGAAATCGGTTATTTTTTTTAATTGAGTTGAAATATGTACTTACCAATTACTGTTTTATCAAATAAATTAGAAGTTATGTCATAAACTTTGATAAGTATAGAACACCGGTCAGCTCAAAATCTGAAATAAAACTGAATGTCTATCGAAAGTGCATAAATGAAAGAAAGATTAGGTAGTTGATTTTTGGGCACGTTACTTAGATGGCGGAAGTCTTAAATTGATAAATAGATAGTATTGCCGCAACTATATAAAATATCTTTCATTCATGAAATTAATGATAAAATGAGCCAAAAATAACGAAATCAGTAAATTTTAACTGATTTTACAGTGTTTTCTTCAAAATCAATGATCATATCTACTGTGACAAGAAGGTCGTGACTGACTAATTCCTAGGTACCTACTTAAATTTAATTTATTTTATGTCTAGATACAAATTATCTGATTATTAAGTAGTAAATTTTTTTTGGAACATAAATAATAATGTTGCAAAATCAAGCAGTTCTATTTAGTTTGGGAAACACGTGTGATGGCGATGAACAATGAATTGTTAATACACATATCGAAATGTTTAACTTTGTGATTTGAATTCATTAACTTTTGCAAGTAGGTACATACAATTTTGCTTTGCTATATATAGATTTTTTGATCTGCCAAAGTTTATTATCTTCAAATCTACTGGACGAAAAATGTTGAAACTTGGTACATTATAGCGTAAATAATCGAATTTCGATTTTGAGGGATAAATTAAAACGTAAAAGAAAATATTTTTTCAATGATGCTATCATGTGACATATTAAATGAAAGGGCTCGTTAAAAAGATTTTTTTTTTTAAATTTTAAAATGCATAATTTCAATTATATTAAAGAAAATATACGAAAATTTACCGTACAGGGGGGGGGGGGGTACTGAGTCTAAAATTTCAAAAAAATAGGGAATGTAGTTTACAGGAAAACTTAAATTCGTGGTGAATGAGTCTATTTGGTCTCTGCCTACCCTAAGGGAAATAAGGCGTGAGCATATTACATTTTAACAAAATTCAACCCATACAAACAATCTTTTATCTCATTTACAATAATAAGTATGACAGAAATTTCTAACATTTATTTTCTATTATAATTAATTGTTTGTATAATATTATATAACGCACTTACATAGACAAACACATTTCACCTTCACTTATTTCTTATCAATAAGCGAGTACATATATAATTAAGGAAATTTAACCTTCTACACTATGTTTATTGTTAATGTTAAGCTTTCATAAATTAATTATATCAGTTAATTTGTAACTAAGTAATATTGTTAAAGCGAAAGTGTGTTTGTTTGTTTTGTTCTTCTTTCATTCAAGCCAAAATTGACATACAGATGACTTTTTATCCCGGAAAAATAATGATTTCTTTTTCCCATTGAAATGTAGGTGTAGGTAAAGATATTAAACAAAACAAGTAGCAATTTAATCGGTCTAGAAATATCAATTGCCAATTTTTTTTAGAAGTACGAAATTATTTAGACTAGCTTTTCGGCCTGGATTCACCCGTGGAGCCCAAATTAACATAGTTTAGTTTTGAGTTCAGACTTCTTGATAAAAGCGCTTTCAGTTTTCCCGAATTTTCTAATTATCCGGGCAACATTTTAATTTTTTTTAATAAATATTTAGTCTAAACATTTAATTTTGATTTGTTTGTTTATTTTTCGTCATTAGAAGGAAAAACAATCTTCAAAATGGCGTATCAAACATTAACTTTGATACATTATTAACGCGAGATATTTTTGATACCGACAAAAAAAATTGATATATAATAATAATAGACTTAAATATTTTTACCTCATATTTCTGAACTGGTATTTTTAAGTGAGTTCGAAAAATAGAAATGTTAGAGTTGTGCCACATGAATATTTTGACCATTACAAAAACTGGATTTAATATTCTAATTTATAAATATTTTCCTTATGTGCTATTTACATCGTAGAATGAGATAAAAATAAAGCATATCTACATTTATATATCTTTTTAGTTTTTATATGATAAAAACTTATGACATTGTTACGAGTATATGTATGAATGCAAAACTGTAGCACCTACAGCTTACGTCATTTTAGATAACATCAATTGCCATCACTGTAGTTGCCTACATAGTGAAAAAAATTACTAGGCATATAGCCCAAGAGACGGCGGAAAATTGGGAGACGGTACTTGATAAAAGCTGGAAAGATGAATTTTGCAAGCTGACATCTAAGTAGGTACTATCGGCGGAGTTGTATGCCAAATATTTTTTATGTTTATAAATATTGCCTATTAGAGATAGATATATGCTATCGCAGATTTTTTTGTACAAAATTTTATTCTACACGATCTTTTCTTACATCATTTTGTTATATCTCAGACGGATTAGACAGCAAATGCCATGAAAATTCGCTTGGGCTATCTTTTTTCCCGACTTGATTTACTTGTACTGTTAATGCTCAGCTGCTAAACATGATATTTAATACTCGTAAAACCTTCCCGGTAAATCAACCTATCTAATAGTGAAAACCGCAACAATATTTGTTCAGTAATATTTCCGTAAAAAGGTCACCGACAGACAGACGGCTAGGGACTTTATAAGTTAGTATATAATATATATAATATAGTATATGTTTATATTATGAAGTGCTGTGGATTTTTTGAAATAAATAAATTCTAGCATTTAGAAGAACCTCTATTTGTATAAAAAAAAGAGCGAGTCTTACAGTAGTCGCCGAAAATGTGTAACATCTAAAGAACATAAATAAAATAGAATATTCAAATCTAAATAACTTCAAAAATTCTAAATGCGTAGTTTTTTTTCGCATCCGGCTCATTTCACAAAATTACTCCCTATAAATTTAAGACACAGATGAGAGCCAAGAGTTGGCAGGTCAACGATTACATAACCAGGGAAGGTATTTACATATTACAAACTCTGAGCTTTTATCAAGTCCTTCTCCAAATCTTCCACTTCCTCTCTAGATATAAGTACTCAGTCAAAATTTGTGATAAGCCCTGTTCTACAATCAATCTAGCGATCACCTCACTTTATATAACATACTGAATCAACATCATCTGTTGATAGAAGTGTCCGCCGCTGACTAAGTCAGATTATTGCATTACTAGCCTCTGCAACGTGGCTCTGCTTGTGTCGAAATGGTAGATATGATTTACGGAAAAATGGGAGGTGTACCCACTAATATTTCAGGAGATTGCTTTTCGATATTTTCTAATCTGTGCCCTAATTTATAAAATATATAACTCTCAACAGTGAGATAGGTTTATTTATCATTTGTCATAAAATCCAAAAGGAGGTAAATCAGACACTTTAAATTCTGATTCTAATAAATCTGCTACTAGAAATGTAGGAACGAATTCTAACAAAACAAATACACCTTCACGGCGTTTATAACTTGCGGTGTGGCCAGAGACACTAGTAACAGTGTCCACATTTTGCAGTTGTCCATATTGAATCTAGATGTGTCACGTAAATAAGTAAGTACCTATATATTCTTAAGAGCCCTATATTCATAATTTGTATGGGGATATTACTATTCCCAATTTATCTGTAAATGCTCCACCTGTGTCATTGTAATTTAGCATATATTTACTTATTCAATATATCTAAGTGAATTTGTCGTTATTTTTTCAATTGGTTTTATTTATTAGGAAATATAGGTGGTAAAATAAAGGATTATTTTGACCCTGTTTTCTCTTTCATAATCTATCACAAAGCTTTTAATTTTTATTAACAACAGCTATTTCACTTAGATATATTTAATTTTTTTTTTTTTTTTTTTTTTTTTCTTTACGGGTTGCTTTACAGCTCCCGAAACCGTGAAACCGTACAAATATATTTAATATGTAACTATATGGTAAATTACAGTGGCACAGGTGGATTATTTACAGATAAATTGGGGGAAGAGAACCCGGGACCTGTGACATGTTAACAAAGAAGGCGTAGTTATAAAAGAAGGTTACGGGATAAGTTTGTTGTATTAATTGACGCCATGCATTAAGGTTATGTCACATGGCTGACGCGCCTGCGCGTTGATACAACCTTTACTATTAAACTCTAAGCGACAGCAATATACACACTAACCGATTACCTAACAAAATTATAAGGTCTATCAAAAGTAGGAGTCTCCATACTTTTTAGAACACTTTTAAAAAAGTCGGCTAATACACATATTCGACAAAATATGGCAAGTTACCTTACGATAGTTACGACAGGACCTTGAGCGCAACTGCCTCGACAAACCGGCCAAAACACATTTAATTATTCATTATTTCGCATTAATTCGTATAAGACTGGTTGTTTTTGCTTCTTTTACTATATAAATGCTTGTGTATCTGAATTTTGAACAGGTTGAAAGAACCGCCACGTTATCTTATCCGTCTAAAGAGGCGTCATTATATTTGTGACCTTTACTGGAACATATGAAATATATTTTATGGATATATTTATCACATATCTCACGCTTAGTTATTATAGTTAATACTTTGATGAGCCCAAACTGGATGGGGTTATGTTGTTGAGTTACAGAGTTCCACTATCCACATCCTGACTCCATTATCAGATCAGATCGATGGTACCAAATTATTGTATTGTCATCCGAATTAAATACACTTGTGCCAATTGTTTACATACATACATAGTTATTTACAAGTGAAACTAATATAAAGCGTGTAAAAAACAATGATAGGTACTAGGATTCAAATTGAAATTTTTAACTTATGTCCAAAATATTGCACTATACCTGTTTATTTTATAACTCAATAATAGAATATTATACTAACAAGGATGTATCTAAGTACTTAGTTATAGTGCAATAAGTGATCAAATGCGGGGACCTGCGCAAGAGTTGATCATAACATAAGTACCTCAGGAATTACTGATGGCCCATCTATTCATATTGTCAAGCACTGAATGAAGTAATCAACGATTGTTAGGGCGTTCCTTAACAGTTCAAGGATTGCATCATCTAGGTACTTGTCTTTAGAACTTTGTTTTATGTTGTTATTAAATATTAATTATGTTGTATTTCTATCGTTCCTTCACGGATTTTAATGAAATTTGGTATAGTGAGTCGGTACGACGCGACGAAGTGAGGGAGGGGCTTTACCAAATTATGGATAAATAAATGGATAATATTTAATTTTTAGGAAAATCTGGTATATTTGAAAATTACAAAAAAGGAATGATGAGTTTCAACACAGTCATTTTGTCTATCTTTTTCGAATTATATAAAATTTAATTAAAATATTTATACAAAATAAAAAACGGGTCTCTTATGTTTTTACTATTTTTTCAATAAAACAATAAAACGGGTGGATAAAAAAATTAAATGTTGTACCTACGTTGGAAAAACTACTCTGGGCGGATATTAAAATTTATCTATACTTTGAGTGTTGAAAGTTTTTCAGAAGTCACGTAAAACCTTCTGAAAACAGTACCTGCATCTGCAGTAGATAAAGTGTAGCGATAGGATTGCCACTTGATATTTAAAGTAGGTATATTTGGCAACGCATTTATTTTATATTTATGTTATATCAGATTAAGTAAAAATAAAAAATGGGGAAAAGTGCAACAATTATGCAAGCATAACACAATAGTTACATTACGTAGTAGGTATCGTTGTCATGTTCAAGGCTGCAAGGAAGTAGATGGCTAGACAATGTACGATTTCATAACGACATTGATAGCTCGATCAAATAAAAAAGTTACATTTTGTAGCTAATACTATTAAAATTGTCACGGTGCTTGTAGTATTTCTGCATTCATGAACTAGAGACGGATTTTGAAAAACATGTAAATAAAATACAATATTTTATTATGACAAATACAAGCTATTTCACAAAACAATTAATTCAAACAGATATTTAATTAACAAGTATGCAAAGTTACAGCTTTTCAGGTGAGCCATTTCAGCCCGAAAATCTAGAAAAATATATAATCACTATAATAATTTGTAGGCTTTTATTTAACACATGTTTTATGTAAATCTGTAATATATTTAAACAAGTGTTAATGCTTTTTAATTAAATTCAATTTATTCTTACATCTTCGTTGGTACGGCTTATAATATAGTAAATTGTAAAATTATTGGTAAATTCTCACAAACATGTCGTAAACTGTAATCTATAAGACAAAAATGCAGAAACAATTAATAACAATAAACAAATAATTAATAAGAAATAATTAAAAACTTATAATCCGACAAACCACACTTAGAGGCTTTTCCATCTAAATATACCTCAACAGAACTGGCCACTCTTTAAGTATAGCCTCACAAATACCATCTGCTAAAAGAGGAAGACTTAGTCTTCCGTTGGATACCCTGGGACCAATAACTCGGTTTAGGGAGCCGTTAGGCAACTCGTGAAGTAAAAAAAATGAAAGGCGATTGGTGTCAATTTAGAAACTTAATTAAGCTTATATAAAATTAAACTTATGTTACAAGTTTTTTTAAGCGCCAATCGATACCAACTACTATACGAAAGAATATTAAATATTTCTTGCTTTACAGTGGAAACTTTTTGAAGCAGGTTTTTCTTTTCTAAAAAAGTTTGTTTATCTTCCCAATACATTGTTGTTTATAAAAACGGATATTACAATATAATGAAAAAAATATTTAGACAAATAAACCTATAAATAAAAAAAAACATGAAGATCGCTGCCTTCTGAATAGCAATACTTATCATTTGGGCCAAATATGAGCCAGCTGTTTAGTCGTGGGACACATCTACTAATTTTTGGCTATTTCTTTGTAAAGGTGTCGTGCGTTACAAACGCAACAAAAATCAGCAAATAATCAATTTTGAGAACATCAGAACTTAGCTAATGTTGTTTTAGTCGAGTGTCCTAGAGGTAGAAATATCTGTGCAAAGACTAGTCTTTTATACAAATAACCTATTGCCCAATATGGCTGTGATCCCAAATCTCCACAGGCGAAGCCCGGGTGGAAAGTTAATCGTAGATACACTCTTGAAAACTTAAATAAATATTAGTTCATTGACTTCCGAATGTAAGTATTGGATGCTTTATGAACTTGTAAATTTAATAATTCATTAAAACATTGCACACGACCATGAGAGTTTATGCACATGTGCACTTAATAACAATAAGGGCTTCTGTTTGACTTAAACGGAATAGAATATTTTTTGTAAGAAATGTAAAAAGCTGAGGGTTAATAATAATAATAATTTAATGTTATATTTACCCCGCCTGTGTTAAAATAGGAATTCTATAGATCACAACCTTCTCACGTCCGTAGATTTTAATTATGGAAATAATTGTAGATTACAGAAAATTCATGAAAAAAATCCTGAATAACTTTTTTTTTCAAATGCCAAATGTCTATAAGTAGAAGCAGTTACCTTGTAAAGTTTTTGATTGACTGAGAAAATATTGGTCACATACCTGAAACAATACATTTAAATAAGAATATATATGTTAATAAACAACAACAATTTCATAAGTTATTTACAGATAACGTGATATAACAATATGAAAAACATTAAAATTAAATATAAACATCAAACAAAAGTCTAAAACTACATAATAAAATTAAAATCTAAAAAATGGCTTACAACTGAGAAGTCGATCCCCACTTCCGACCATGTACCAATGGGTTTTTATAATAAAAATCTATGTACTTACATCATCCGACAAACCGTACAAAGAGGCTTTTCCATCTACATACCTCAACAGAGTTGGCCACTCGTTAGGTATAGCCTCAAAAAACTCTTCGGCTAAGTGAGGAAGACTTTGTCTTTCGCTGGGTACCCTGGGGCCGGCAACGGTTCCCGGGAGCTGTAAGGCAAACTGTGAAGATTTTTTTCAATTCTCCCCTCGTTTAGGCGATGGTATTTGTGAGACTATACCTAACGAGTGGCCAGTTCTGAGGTATATTTAGATGGAAAAGCCTCTAAGCCATGGCGTATCGAAACAAAAATCCGCGATCAGTTGCAATATGTGGCAGAATAGTTTATTATACAATTTATTCAAGTGAAACAATGATATCGTAACAGAGGACGTCAGTTCATTGTTTGTACAACTGTTCATAAATCAGATGACAAATAAATAGTGTAGAAACACAAGCAAAATATAATTTCTAAGGTCCTTGCTAAGTAGTCATTAAATAATTATTGTTTATGATAAACATTTCATACAATTCGGTATGTAAAGTAAAATAAAGGTATGTTTTTTATATTAATATTTTAAAAATTACACTATTTTAAGAAGCTTATTTATTATTGACAGCATCCGGAACGATGCTATTAGAGAAGAATGCGGAGTGAAAGATGATATTGTGACTAAAATGAAGAAAAGTAGTTTACGCTAGTTTGGACACGTTGTAATAATGAAGGATTAAATATTGACTAAAAAGGTTTATATGGCTGAAGTTAAAGGAAATGCTGACAGAGGACGACCTAAGTGTACTATTATTGAACATAATATAAAATGTATTGATTAATGGAAATATTAAAAGTACACACAATCGCCGAGCATGTATGAAAGAAAAGAAGCGAAAGAGGTATAATGGCATTCGATTGTCTCTGCCTACCTCTCTTGGAATAATATCTTATTTCTTCGGGAATTAGATTCTCATTGCAATGTTTGTTTACAAATGTTTTTTTGTCTATTCGTGCGTAGACAGGACTCTTATTACATAATATTAATGAATAACTCTTGATGACAAGTGGATATGTTAACTATGGTCAATATTACTCAGCACTTGCAAATAAAAACTTAGTTTTAATCAAAGCAGTATTGATGTTTTTGTATTACTAGACTAGTAAAAAAAATTCTGAAGATGATCGCAATAGTTCGTAGTCCACTAAAAAGCAATTGTAAGAAAAATGGTTCCGGTATCTTTAATATAAAGGTTAGTGCTTAGTAACGGTTTGTTCCACTCAATTACAAATTTAATTTCCAACTATAATAGAACTTAAAATTCATTAAATTTGAATATAACAAATAACTTTTCTCAACCCAGTGTTATAATTAACCCAACTAAGTTACGAATGGACGTTATGTTATTGTAATTTAACGATTTAGTGTGAATTACATAATTAAAATGTGTACTTTTGCCATATTTTTTTTGGAAACTATACTATACATAACCTATATTAAAAATAAATTCTAGTTAACACTAGAGCGCACGCGCGGGCTACATTATGTAGCCCAGATGGTTTTATTGTGGTATTTTTTATTTATTTGGGGTCTTAGTGAGTTACGGTTTGCTGTATTCCTAGAATACTTATCCCCGCACCTACCAGTAGCGTGCTTACTACTGCTTACCCCCGCGGTGCTGATACAACAGTGCACCAAATGTATGAGGCGCATATTTAGCGATCATCAGAGAGTTGTGTGTCCAGAATGTATGCCAATAGAATGATTTACTTACCTAATTAGATGATTATAAGTTAATATCTAACATTAAAACCAATTCAATGTTAGATATTACTTTCCTAATAGAAAATTAGATTCTGATCACAAGCCTTCCAAACGATGTTAATTTTTTTATCTGAGAATATGTTTTTGTTTATTTTATAGCCCTTATTGGTAAAAATAAAGATAATAAGTAATTATATACTAACATTATTTTTATTAATAGTTCAATATGTTTAAGAAAAAAATTGAGTCTCAGAATGGGCTACACCAGTAGCCCATGCGTGCACTCAAAGAGTATTTTACAAGCGCGTGCGCTTTAGTGTTAAAATAGAAGAAATAGTTAGAAATCTTCAATATAATATAGTTATATAAATAAAAATTTAACCGATATGGCTATTATTTTCTTTAAATGTTCGTAATAGTCTGAATAAGGTTTTTAGGGAAAGAAAAAATTTGAAATGTTGCTCAGAAAATTGGAAAATTCGGATAAAACTGAAAGTGCTTTTTTCTTTGGGATTTTTGTAATGGCTTCACGAATAATATCATATACATAATAATATTTTTTAACCACATATCTCTGAAAAGCTTTATAATATCTATCTATTTATCTATCATCACGCGTTTTATCCCAAGAGGGGTAGACTGAGACAATCGAATGCCATTGGTTACGATCCTGACATACCTCTTTCGCTTCTTTTATATTCATTATACCTTTCATACATGCTTGGCGATTGTTTGCACTATTAATATTGCCATTGATCAATATATTTTTAATATGTTCAATAAAAGTTCACCTAGGTCGTCCTCTGCCAGCATTTCCTTTCACAGCCATATAAACCTATTTAGTAAATCTTTCATCCTTAATTCTTTCAACAATATAATATTATTAGTCAAATACTACTACTACTAACAACAAATACAACAAAGTCAACAAATATTACAAATCGTAGCTTGAATAATGAATGTCAGCGATTTATGTGAATCACTTGACATTGAAAACAACAGTTTAGGTTTGTCGAAAACGCTGACGAATTTTGGGGAAATTCTAGGGCGACTCCCATCGATCCTGTGGAAATGGGGTCGACCCCACCCTGCAACCTTGAAATACGAAGTGTCACGAACGAAGCCGAATAAACACGAAGGCTTTCATTCATCCCGAACGCCCACGAGGCGAGGCTGCGGGCGGAATTCGAGTTACACATTATTTAATCACCGTGATTTTAGGGGTGGAAGCAAAATATACCTTTCGTACTATTTCTCTTTTACAAAGTAATTATATGTCATTTTATTTGTTTTATATTCAATCGAAAGTTGTTATTACTATCTTGGTACAAAATAAGAATTAAATAAAAACGTATGACTGTTAAAAATGTTCATTTAGAAATCTATAACACATAATTATAGCTTTCAAGTTTTGTTTTTTTTTATCTATGTCCAATAGTTTTGGAAATTAAGAATGGGAAAAGCTTTATTTCAATTTTAAAGCAAGTATTTTTAGGATGTAATTTGAAATTAATTATTAAATTAAATTAACTTGGATAAAAATAAAATAGTAGGTACGCCTTTAAGACGTCTGGTAGTAACTAGGCAGACCACTGGTTTGATCCCGGATCCCGGCCATGTACCAATTGGGTTTTTATAATTAAAAACTTATGTACATAATTCGATAAACCATACCTAAAGGCATTTTCATCTAAATATACCAATATACCTGAACAAAACGGGCCACTCTTTAGGTATATAGACACTGGTCTTCCACTGGGTACCCTGGGACCGTAACATGGTTTCGGGAGCTGTAAGGCAACCCGTAAACAGAAAAAAAATCTAGTACCTATATATAATAAAACTAAAAAAAATAATTAAGGTAATGTTGATAGATTTTTAAGAAAATAGGGCCACTAAAAAAATATTTTTTTTTTATAAATAATTTTATATCTGTATAGCCAAACCCTTATGCTATTATACATACACATCAAAACAAAATGACGCAAAATAATAATATAAAGGTATAGGTAGGTAGGTATCTAATTAAATAGTCTAAGGTGTCATCTTATCAAACTATATCAATATTTGCAGAAATATGCGCTCTTGGGAAATTTTTGTTAAGTCTTAACCACACTTATCTCTATTACGTGTAAGTATGTACATAAAATGCAATGTCACGCCCTCTTTGTGTTTGATAATATATATGGCATTTCTCGAGTTACCAACGTAAACACAGATTTCTAAGCCTATAATATGAAGCGGTCTATATTTATCAATTTTAAAGAGCGAGTGACCTCCCAAACATTTATTTTAGCTCGGATGAGGTTTGAACCTGGGATTAAAGGATGAATCTCTACAATATCAATGATATCAATAATTGAAATTAAGTACTAGCCTAAAGAGAAACCTACATTTCCCACTTTACACATTTACTCACATCGAGTTCTGATGACGTAGGCGATAGCGGACAGTCAATATTTGATATGCAGCCATTAGTCCCGCCGCGATAACAAGGCGCAAGTTCACTAATGAATATGAGACAACACAAAGATGCCTCAGTTGGACTAATAACACTAACAAATTTGTTAGCAAACCCACGAGGTGAGGTCCGTAATATCAACACCTACATTTTTTAAGGTCTGTGAATTTTTCGGGATCGAAGGACCAAATTCTGGTTTTACATATACATCTTTACGGGCTTTCAAGCACGTAGGAAGAGGGAGGGTCCAGTGGGTTCGGACCCCCCCCCCCCTGAAATCCGTCAACGATACTATTTGAAATTGAGAATTTTACTATCAGTTCAGCTAGCTTATTGCTAGGATATTGACCTATTGCAGAAAAGATGTCGTACTTTGTGTGCCAGTTATCTATATTATCAGAACAGGAGGCAAGTATGTTGCTGCACTAATTAATGGAACTAGATGTGACACTTTTTTGTGTGTGTTTCAAGTGGTGTGGACGCTTTATGGAAGGCCGAAGAACGAACATTTTTGGCACTAATGAGAATTGAACCCGGCTGTATATTACTTTATTTGCATTCGCCAACACTTCTGGCTTCTCATAATTAAAAACAGTTTATTTATAAATCGAAATTATAAATAATGTGATAAACCAACTTTACTAGAAGATAATGTGTTGAATATAATAATAACTTAATTGTTTTAATAATAAAATATCAATAACTGTCTAGAGTAGTCTGAAGCTATTAATAGAGCTGATTATAATCGAGAAATACCTTCTAAATATAGATTGAGATAAACTTTAAAATATATAGGATCAAATTAGTAATTTGCAGTCTCTACGTGGTCTGTATTATTTTTTTGTAAATTAAATTAATAGAGTTAGGCGAAGCAGATTCTAAAGATGGAGTCTTTTAAAAGTTCACCATTTGACCTGATGGGAATGAGTCTTATACCATCAGGCCTCTTGTCATCATCACATAATAATATTAGGTTAAAGCGATTAAAATATCATGATAAAAATCCGTACCGTGAAACCATGTCATAGACCCTTTAATAGACCGCATTTTTGAGGCTACTAACGAGAGTCCAGATCTGTTGAAATAGAATTTGAAGAAATTTCGAGGTTATAATAACCCTCAACCTACCTTATTGGGGTTAAACCGTGAATATATGTTGTAGCTGTCAAATAAACATGAGTATTGATAAGTGCCTCGTACTAAGCACTTTCGCTGAACGTTATCAGAACGGGAGCTGCATGCCAAGCGACTGGCAGAAGGTTATCGGAGTAAGATAAGAGCCCATCAATCAAGTCTCGTCTACGCATCTATCACGGGCGAGGTGTCAACGTAATACGGAAGATTTTTAATGTTCAACAGAGCAACGACATCTATCACAATATTGGCTTGACAACAAATAAACAAAACATGATATCCCTCTTTTGAGATTTAGGGTGGTACATGGTTCTTTAACTTTTCAGCAAACGCAACAATATGGCTTTTATAGATTGTGTGTGGCCCAGTGAGGGACATATTGGCAACAATGTCCACGTTAAGCGGTCGGTGGTAGCCTATATAATAGCTGCACTCGATTTTCTGACTAAGTGCAGACGGCTTTACTGGATTTAAAGTTAAACCAGACAAGCTATGCCTCATTTGAGATTTGGGCTGGTCTTTAGGTATGGTTCTTTGATTCTTTCGGAATATATACGCACTATATGGCTTTTATAATAGCCTGGTGGCAACAATGTTCACGTTTAGCGAGTGGTGCACTTGATTTTCAGGCAAAGTGCTGACGGCTTTACTGGATTTAAAATTAAACCAAAGAAGGTATCCCTCTTTTGGGGTTTGTGGTGGTCTTAAGTGGAGCATGGTTGTTTGGTTATTTCTGCAAACGCATAATCGTGGCCTTTATAGCTTGTAGCCTGGTCAGAGACATTGGCATCAACGTCCACAATTAGTGAGTAGTGCACCGGTTTTTAAACAAACATGAGATCCCTCTTTTGAGATTTGGTACGATTTTCTGACTCTTTCTACCATCATGCCATTTATTTTTATTTAGTAAGTGGTGCATTCTATTTTCAGACGAAGTGCAGATTTGTGGTGATCTTAGGTAAACATTTTTTAAGTCTTTTAACAAACGTAAACACTATCATGACCTTTAAGCTTATAATATAATCAGAGACAACAATGTCCACATTTAGCAGATGGTGACATAGCGACTGCACTAAATTTTCAAAAATAGTGCAAACACGGCTTTACTGGATTTTAAAGATATGAGATTAAAGGCGCCCACTGATTGGATCAATCCCCGGCCGGTCGCCGGCCGGTCCACCGAAATCCACCACAGACTCATCCAATTCTAGTACGCGCGGCCCACCATCAGTTTCAAATTGTTTAAATCTGTAGTTGATTTCGATGACCGGAGCGATCTGTCACACACACACATCCATACCCATTACACATATACCTGATAGTTTGACACTTTGTTTAATCGAATGATATGTGTCTGTTTGAGTGTGTGAATTGTATGCGATCTAGATCGTATGATTTTCATCGCCAATGTGGGGCCTTATTCAATCTCGATCATAAGGCGGCCGGAACGAAAATTTTCGGTGCGATGCCGGACCAGTCTGTGGGCTACTTTACATATAAGTAGAGTGAACATTATATAAGAACATGTCATTATCATGATAAAGATATAAAAAATAGATTGTCTCAAAAACAAAAATATCATTTGAGGATAATCGTGTGACCTTAACCTCCTGCAACTTGATATGTTTTTTGCTAATTAAAAACGAATACAAGATATTTCTATTTGAACTTTGATCATCTGTGTTAATAATAAACATATTTGAATTGATGGACTTTAGAAACAGAAAGGAAGTATGAAGATCTTTGAAAGTAACTCACAACCAGTCAGTTCACTTAAAACATAATAAGCCAGGTTACGAAAGCACATAATTTTGTAATCTATTTAATTTAAAAAAATATTACAGTTTTCATAATGATGTGGAAAATAGATAATTATTTTGTTTAACGTTAGTTGGATTGGAAAAAAATCAACAATTTTGATCGACTTATGGTTCTACAGTGGGCACATAAAGCCGACATCTGAACTTCTGTTGATAATAATATGTAAGAAGTAAAAGCTATTTCCATACTTTTCATTTAAATAGGGAATAAAGGCCCTGGTGTTACGTTGAATTTGACTTCACACAAGTAGCAATGGTACAAAGATTAAATTATCTTTCTCCGTTCTGAATTAAGGAATGAACGTAGCTACTCTGTGTATACCAGACCAGAATATAATCTATGTACCTAGTTTATCTTCTTGAAATAACTCGTATGAATCTGTTGTTATTGATAACTGGAAACTTGCCAAATGATAATATTGTATTGTGTTATCATTTTGTAATTGATTTTTTCAGATTATAAGGAAAATTAAAGTTTTTACCAATAAAGTCGATAAATATATTTGAAAAAAAATGTGTGGGGCGTTATTTTCTTTTATATCATTCTATCTTATTTATTTTCAGATCTAGAATTAGTTTGTTATATTAAAGAAGTATGAATATAAGATAATATTGGAAACTAATCTTGATGGGCTCAAGTTACCTATATATTAAGATTTTCTGGCGAAAATTGTATTAGAAATCGCAATTTCACGACAAACTGCTCTCAAGTTCTGCTTCCAACTAATTGAAATCTGAGAACGGATCGTTAGAAGCCATCTTCCTGAGACTATGTACTTGTTAATACTTAGATTTAGATGGAAATATGATGATAAATTGTAGCAAAAATTGGTAGTAAATTTAAAACTCACTGGAGCACACCTGTGTAAAACTCAAATATAAAATTTTACGGATCAAAGAAAATTACCAATATTTTTACAGTAAACTATAACATCATAATACCAAATAAGTATAGACGTATGAGATCGTTGGTACTGATATTACGCAACGACTCGTGACTCTTATTACAAGTGTTAAAATGATAAAAGATAACAAGTAGAATCGGCATTGAGTCGCGAAATTAGACTTTATGTCGTCTGCTTAAATATCAATATCGTAAACTGGGTTTTGACAAATCGTTTGCTGTACACGATGAATACTAACATGCTTTTTCCTGCACTTTTCGAGTTTATTTCATTGTATAGTGGCTCCTTAATATATTGACCGCTGTAACAGTTTATATTACATTGTTGTCTTATAATCTTAGCCGGTGTTTGTTATATCTTAATAGTATAATTTAATTTGCAAAGACGTTTCATGCAGAAGATCTTTTACGACACTTGTTTTATAGTGTTTGAAAAGTTTTCTTTTCAAAACAAAGCTTTTTCTAGAAGGTACGAAAATAGCTTTTGTGGTAACACAAAGTGCAATATTTAGTATTTTATGCGACTTTGCGACCCACGCACTTCGTCTACTCAGACTGTTTTTACATTAGCGATCGATAGTTTTTAAAAGTAAGAGTAAATTTTTTTTTCTTTGAAAATTTTAGTAGTAGTTTTAGCAATTTAGTAATGGGAATGGAAACATTCTCTTACGTGTGCAATAATTCACTTCTCGATCAAGTTTACGAATCACGAAATGTGACCCACATCACAGCGCCACTTGATAACTTTAAGATTACGTTTATCGTTACTGAAAAAATCAACATACATATTTTGAATATCATTATTATTAATTTTCAACAAGGACACGAACTGTTTGTATTCTTTGATGATCTAGAGTCAAAAATATTTCAACTAGACATTAATAGTGTTATTTGTATGAATATTTATATTTATTAACGATAACGACGAACAAAAAACAAAAACGACAGTTAAGCACGCACAAGGGGCCACATCGCACACAGATGAGAAGAAAACCATAATTATACACTCACACATAACTAAAATCTTTGCAGATGTGCTCACACGCATCGCAACAAAAACGCGGCAGACAAGTTCTTGATCGCGCCTGGCCTACGTCACATTTGAACAGGTTCCATATTACTTTTATTTCTCATCTTTACATATTGAAATTATTTAGCGATGTCTTTGCTCAAATATTTTTTTATTGTAAAGGAAAAGACCTATGAACTAAATACCCTTAAGGATATGTAGAGTCCTCGACCATAGATATCTACAATAAAACAGTGAAATAATTGGAAGGTTTCTTATAAATACATATGTACTATATTTCATTAGAGTTCATTATGCTTATTTACTAATAGTTAGCAAGTAGACTTCATTTTGTAGTTTCATTACATTGTGTTGTGTGCGTATTACTAGAGTTAATATAGAAGTATGTTGGGACTTCGGGAGCCGGTCTGCGGCGCCATCACACACTCTTGCTATGTTATTTTGAATAATTCGCTTAAACCGCTTTATATATTCACTTGCTGGAACCAGTGTAATTAAACCTTTATTATTCCTTCACTCACACCAATATCCTCTAGGAACTTGTTCTTAATTACTATCTCAGATACCATTATGAATGCATGGTGATAACACCAGAAAAAAACAGGAATGTTATGTAGAAGAATTATACATAGTTTATATTAACTACTTATTCTCTTTAGAGATCTATTGTAAAAAGTAAAAAATAGGTTGATAATAATTTGTTACATAAAACAATAGTAAGTGGTAAAATCACTGAAAAAGAACAAAAGTGTGCACTCCATAATAATAATAGCCAAAAACACGTTGTTTCCACTACGATAAACATCTCATAAGCAATAATACGCTTTAATCTTGCATCTTTTACTAAAACTGCCGAATTAGACAACGTAAATGAAACCTGTTTTGAAAATTTGTGCAAAATATCAAACTTTGAAGGTTGACTTAAGGAAGCAATATTAAAAACCCAAGACGGAACCAGAGGTTTGCTTCTATTTTAATGAAAATCATCCAGCATTTTAATTAAAAGTTCAAAGTCCAATAGGAATTAATCATTAAACCTTTTAGCACGTACTAACAGAAGTTCTGATGAACTGTTACAGAACAGAACCATCATCATCATCAACCATATACGAATGATATTATTATTACCATTGTTTATTATCATTAATAGGTAGATAACCGCAACCCATTGATTTTTTCACGTACTAAAAGTATAAATTTTATATCATCCTTCTCACCAAGTTGTCTATATTTTTACTTTGTTGTCCTTTTTATCCTCTTAGTTAGTAAGTAAAACCACTTCAATAACTAACAAGATGTGAGGCAGGTCACGGCTGAATGCTTTAATGCAAACGGATGTGCGTGAGATAACATTATCATTATATTGCACTTATTCTCGTCAGGACATTCTACCACAATATTTATAACAGTTAAAACTTTTACTAATTAAGTAAGATGCTCCTTTTGTAACGAACACTAACGAAGGAGCTCATGTTTCAAAAGTGTTCATAGACGTAAAATAATGATTTGGAGAAAATACTCAAGTTACTGAAATTCTTTTCGTTTCGTTATAATGAAAGCTGCTTTGGTATAAATTGACATTCAAAAATGTTTCATATAAATCTACTTATTGAAGATAAAATTTTCTGAAGTCAGTGTCTTTACATATGAATTAAGTTTTAAATTACCCAAGGTTTGTCTAAGTAGATGTAATTTCAATTATTGCATTAACACTAAAATACGTTGAGATTATTATCTTGCCTCCAGGAGAAGCAGGCGACTTAAGACGGTGTCGCGTTACGCGGTGGCTGTTGACACCAGGGCCTGATTAATATTTATGATACGAGCGAGGATCTTGTGCGGCCGCTTGCGAATTTATCTGCATCCTTATCATTTGCCTCTTTAATGTCACATGAGTGAACGAGATGGAAAACCCACATCACATATGGCAATTGTCCTTCCAACTTTAAAGACTAGCTTAAGAATAAATACCAAAATTAATTTAATTTGGCTTATAACTTGTTTAGTTTTTTTCTATAATCGATGTTTCTTTATCTACACATTAATGAAACTTACGATTTTATTATTTGCTTGTTATGGTAGGTATATACATAAGTAACATTTCAATTGTTCATTTGTATCATCCAGAAGCATAACTACCCTCAATTAAGGAAATTATTTTTAATTAAAATTGGACGCAAAAGTAATTAAAGATTATTGTTTGATCTCAGACTTGGTTCTTCGTGGCCTGCTGTTGACAACTGTTTTTATACAAAGCTGTAAGAAAGTAGGAATGTGGAACAAGGTGTGGAGGCTGGAGATGTCCGTCGGTTCTAATGTATCCGTATTGAGTGATATTAACCGGAATTCTTAATAAGTGGACCAATGACAAATAATTGAGATGTTATAATTTCAAGATAGGTACATATTGTTATTAGTACGTAAAAATAACACCAATTCAGTTACATCTGCAGAAACAGATCGGTACAGGTAATCAAGATTTTTCCAAACTACTACTTTGAATGGAAAATCACAGGAAACTTTGAGGCAATCCGACTATATATTTCTTATTTTGATTTACGAGGATTTAGTAGGTTTTAAAGAAATTTGCAAGTCAAGAGAAAATACATAATTCACCAACGTCTATAATACTTATTTCTAATTTAAGAATGAATATTTTTAACTAAATTGTGTCTAATAATAGAATACTAATTTTATCAGTGTTTTAGTACTTATTATTATTATTGTTTACATTAATTTTGTTCAAAAATTAAATTACATCTTAAACATGTCTTGCCTTCGTACAGATTCCATTTAGATTCAAATAAGATTCTGGTAGTAATGTAATCTTTTCCGTACATAGTTGGCACAATCCAGCTCGGATCTGCAGGCAGACTGAGGGCATTATCATGTTTAATGCGGCGCTATTATCACAATATGTCTGAATATTGTCCGTGCGAGGGCCGCGGCTGCCCGGCCGGCGGTAGCTCGTCAACTCAAGGTCGCGTTATCGCGGGCCCTGAACCGCTCGAAGGTCGCCTATCAAAATATTTGACCCAAACATGGGATTCCCTGTAAAATTTTTGTTCCACTGGGATAACTTTCACTAGCTAAGTAATAATATTTGAGAACAACAACAACACTTTTCTCAAAAGTGTTTAAATGGATCAATTCTTGACTTAATCTCTTCATCTCAAGTTTCAAATGGAAAATCTGAACCCATTAGCATGGTGTAAACAGAAAATTCACGTGTTTACATGTTATTAATAGAGCATTCACGTGGCGCCGTCGGGCGACGACACTCACCGTGAGCTGTTCGCATCCTCCGCTCCAGATGTCGGTTGCACTCCTGGCACTCACTGGCGGCACAGCGTCACAACACGATCGCGGTCGTCCCACGCGCGAGAACTGCTCGGCGCTACGCTCGACACTGAAGTGCGAAGCGTGGCGGGGGGAAGCGCGGGTAATCGCGACACGACACTGGTGGCTCGACGACGTTGCGCGAAAGACTGCGGCCGGGAAACAGTGGCGGTCGCTCGATTGGCGATTGTGGAGTGACGTCACAGTAGCCGCCCAATAGCAAAGGTTCGTGTAGATCTCTGCGGGGAGCTCCTCGCCGCCCTGCACCTGAAGCGGGGTAGGGCGGGCGGCACGCACTGCCCGCGAGTTAGGTACGATTTTATAAAAAATAATGTGATTTTGAGATAAGTTTATGATTTTTAAGTGATAATAATTCTTATTGAATATTGAGTTTGTGTCAAAACAGCCAAAATACTGTCATTATTGCCAGGGCAGAAGTTTAATATTTAGTTCTTATTTTTACCGAACTTTCTTTGCACTTGCAACTAATTTTAAACTACTTGTACTCGCTCGTGACTGTGAGTCCTGAAATCTGGTGGCTAACTTTCTTGGTTTTATAACAAGTGCTTCGTGACTCTTTTATTTTATATACCTGCTTAGGAAAATTTGAAACATATGTCACTTAAAAAGTAAATAACCGGCTTTATCTTATATAGAATCGACATAAGATTCGAGATTTCAGGCATTTTCAGACGGTGTCAGTAAAACATTTTCAATTATATTACTTTCCCTCTCGAACTTCCTTCATCCGTCACATTATCTCATTTACTTAATTTATTTTTTATATTACTTAAGATTTGGTGTGTTATTGTGATATATATTTATATGGAGATATTGTGGATATTTTCTGACAAATATGAATAATAATAGATATTATAAATTTAAAAATAATTGTAAGTAGAAACTAAGTGTGTAAATATTTTTTCACGCACGAAGCTGAGGCGGCTAATTGCGTAATCAAATGTTACAGGTATTTTCAGTAATTATTTAAAATTGTGTCACGGACTTGTCAAACAGCTTTTTAGGAATTATGAAAAATATCTTAACATATAATTTACCTAAATGAAAGAGAAACGTGAGAATTAGATTTTTCAGGAATTTTCAGGAACCATGAAAATTACAAATAAATATTTAATATAGTATATTACTAACTTATCAGCATTTATATGAAAGAAGAACGTACAAAAAGTTTTCAGGAACCATGCACGTCAATTTTGTTTACAAGTAGATTTCGTATTAGTACAGAGGACGAAGTAAGATAGATGTGTCAGCATTTGTCCCCTTTGTAATCAATTATTTCACGTAAGTTTAGTTCACAACGACCATTCATACTGATTGTCACCATAGTGAGAGCTGAGTTGTAAACAAACCCTAGAGGAGATCGAGGGTCCCGACAGCTGTCTCCAAGCCTCCCATTAAACGCCTACGCCAAACCAACTAAACATCTTAACTACTAACTTCGTCAATGAAATTTAAACTTTAAAATAAAGCGTTAAAGTCTTTTTTCGCAATTGTTGAAATTGCATTAAAATTTAAAATGTCATAACTAAAGGTGTATTGAAAACGAACTTTAAAGCGAGGTGTTAGAGTTAAAAGTCGTGTAGATAGTTTTAATATTCATTAGGACTCCTTTCAGGAAATTGTTTTGAAGAGTTACGAATGTTTCTTATATGTAAAAAAAATATAAAAAGTCTGGTAAAAATATGTTTATAGGCCTGTTTAAATCGGCCTGTCAGCTATATCTATGTAAAAAAAACTTAGGTCGATCCGTTTTTTTTCTTGAAAATTACAAAGCCCATTTAATTTTGATGGCTTTTATTCAAAGAATACGAAATCATCAGTTTCATTGATGGAATAGTTTCTTATTAAAATTTGACTAATTGGAGTAAGTTACAAAAATAGACGTAATAACCGACCTATAAAGTGTATTTAAACTTGCCCTTGACATAGGTAGATATTAATAATTCAATAGAATCGAGTTGTCCAAACGAAATTCTGAAACCTTTATGTAAATTATTTTTCTATGTATATAATATTACAATCAAGAAGTGATGAACTGAGCGAGTGTTTTTGCCTTGCCAGAGACACAGTATATCAATTAACCATAATAGCGTCATGTACTTATTATAAATTATAATAAATATCTATATAAGTACTAGCGGACCCGGCAGACGTTGTCCTGCCCAAACGTTGACTTGCCCGCACTACCCCTACCCCTACCCCTAACTCTACCCCTACCCTACCCCTACCCCTACCCCTACCCCTACTCCTACTCCTACCCCTACCCCTACCCCTACCCCTACTCCTACTCCTACCCCTACCCCTACCCCTACCCCTACCCCTACTCCTACCCCTACCCCTACCCCTACCCCTACCCCTACCCCTACCCCTACCCTACCTATAAAAAAAAAAAAAATTTAGGGGTGGACCACCCTTAACATTTAAGGGGATGAAAAATAGATGTTGTCCGATTCTCAACCCTAACGGATATGCACACTAAAATTCACGAAAATCGGTCGAGCTGTTTCAGAGGAGTATGGGAACGAACATTGTGACAGGAGAATTTTATATATTAGATATAACAAAGTATTTGTCTCCGTCCCGAATAGCAGAATAACTAATAAAACATTGGAAAAATGCACGAAAAAAAATTATAAAGAAAAAACATTTTCTTATACATTTTCTATGGAACGACTTTTTTGATATCAGAACGGATTGATGACAGAGACAAAAATTCAACTGTCAACTCAATTGGTTTTAATCATTCTACGTAATTCGGTCAATCAGTCATGATGTTTCTTCGCGCATTATAATACAGGGGGTGGTTTACAAGAAAAAAAAATCGGAAAACATTTTGTATGGGAAATGTTACTTAATCTCGCTATAGGTGTAGTGTTAGTGGTAGGAATAGGGGTAGTGGTAGGGGTAGCGGTAGTGGTAAGGGTAGCGGTAGTAGTAGGGATTGGAGTAGGGGTAGAGGTAGTGGTAGGGGTTGTCAAGCACCAAGCGCGTATATATAGAGATTCTTTAAAAATTGTGGTTGGTTGCTTGCGAATGTAATTATTTAAAATAACATACTTCATGTTTTTCGTAGAGTCCGCGTAGAGCCTTATCTTGATACTTTCCTTCCTTTATTTAAATACATAAAGCAGACTTGTAAAAAACATGATTTCTCTATTTAAAAAAAATACTGTTTAGGCACTCTAGGTACTCTGTGGATACTACCTACAGTTTTATATTTCTTACATATATTTCCAAAACCCGGAGCCCAACCAACTTTAGGAGCCCCGTATAACTATATTTTTTAACTAATATAATAAGTATATCAACATTTAAATATCATGAAACATTGTCTATCAAAGCAACGACTACAAAATTTTCGATTTAATTTTTTTTAACAATGCAAATGTTTTTTCGATTACTTCTGTACTCCTACAGCATTTTAGCAAAAGTGCGACATGCCGAGATGATTGAGTGAACAAAAAAAGCAATTTTTTTAATTCTACTTGTACGTGTTCAGAAAGGTTAGCTCGGGATGTTTATCGAAATTTAAAAAAGTATTAAAAAATGGAGTTATGATGATTTTTAAAAGGGACATAATCTCGAAAACCCCTGACTATACAGATCGTGTCTATACCAAAATGAAAGGACTCTATGATCATGAAGGTACATGAGATGTGCATGAGATCTGTGATTTTTATTGTAAGACAAGTATATGACTTATCGAGCAAAAGTGGTGAGTCTATGAGTGAAGGCAACTACTGGCACAAGAATCGCAATCGTCACATTTACTATGAATAAGAAAAATAGCTGCATTTTCTCAGTCCTGCTATTATAAAATTATCCTGTAAAATTATACTTCAGCATTATCGACTCTATTATTAATAATTGACAAATTACCAACCTATTACTGAACAGTTGTAGTTTTCACACTGCATTTTAGTAATTTACGTAAAACCTTGCTGGAATTATAGACAAATTGTAATCAGAAGGCAAAATTAAATATCACAGTTTAATAAAATATGGTAGGGAAGTTTGATTTTCAATCTATCTATACTAATAATAAAGTTTGTTTGTTTAAACGCGCTAAGAAAGAAATGAATAATTATGTTCGATTTACCTGCCCTCCGAAACACTAAAATTCTACACTAGATTATAAGAAAAGCTGGCATTACTTCATTCAATTTCGTTAGCATAAACACTGGGGAATTTTCGAAAAAAATATACAAAACATTTAGCTTTCTGAATCTTTCTGAATTTAATTTATTTTTTTACAGACATTCTGAATAATTAAGATCCAATTAATTACTGGCCACTCGTTAGGTATGTATAGCCTCACAAATACCATGGTCTAAAAGAGGGTCTAGAAGACTTGGTCTTCCGCTGAGTACCCTGGGACCGTAACACGGTTTCGAGAGCTTTACGGCAAACCGTGAAAAAAAAAACCAACTATTGATTACTCCATCAATTTTAACATTATTATTTTAACACGGTGAAGAAACACTTTAGAAATTATACTTTAAAAAGTTGGACTATAATAGACTTAAAAATATAACTATCCTATGTATCGTATTATTTTTTTAATACTTAAAAAGTTTGATAACTTCTTCGTTTGTCACTTATGAACATCTTCTAAAACTATAGTTAGTTTAAGAAATAACACATTATGATATTATTACTAATTTATTGTTTGCTTTCTCTAAAAAAAACATTTTTTTCTTTCTTCACGGGTTGCCTTACAGATTTCGAAACCGTATTATGGTTCCAGGGTACCCAGCGGAAGACCAAGTCCTAGTTTAGCCGATGGTATTTGTGAGGCTATACTTAACGATTGGCTAGTTCTGTTGAGGTATTATTTAGATGGAATAGCTTCTAAGTGTAGTTTTTCGGATTATGTACATAATTTTTTAATAAAAAAACCTATTGGTACATGGCCGGGATCCAGGATTGAACCCGTGGTGTGCCTAGTTAATACCAGACGTCTTAATCTAATTAAAAAATAATCTCTTTGGAAAATTGTCTAAAAAAAAACTATACGGTAGATATAAAGGTTTAAATGACTGAGTAAAACACTTGAGTTCTGTGGTAAAACTTATTTTTATTCTGTTACACTTCCCGGGGGTCTCTACCCTGCCCATTGTGATTCTTTTAACTGACATTTATTTTTTAGAATAATTTTTCACTTTTCGCTTATTCTAATAAGAATGAGACTGGAAATGCAACTAGATTGTTTATTTGATAAAATATTTAGTATATAGTGATTTGTGCACCCGCGAAACACATAAGATGGCATTTTAATTATATTAAACGCATATTAAACGTCTATAAATTTATGATTTCACTTAGTGGCGTACGTGTGCAACGACAGCGTTGATGAATGCGACGGACAATCTATGAGACCGTGGACTTGTAAATTAGGTGTCACTAGGGTATGCAATCCCGCAAAATAATTTCAATCCAGGTATTTGCGGGACTGAACCATTTTAATCCCGCGGGATCGACTTAAACCTCTGAAATCAATCGTAATAATGACCTAATAGACCTCGTTTTCATGGTTTTAATTTTAACCCAAATTAAATAAGCTTTTTGGTACATTTTAAATGGTTTATTAATATAATAAATAAAATTCTTAGAAAAGGTCGCAGGTGTTTGCAGGGTACCCGGCCCAATGGTTCCAAAAATAATAGTATTTCTTATAAAGTTCAGTTTGATTATGATTTATCTATAGATTCTATGACAATCAATATTCAATGAATAAATCATTGCATTGCGTCATAATTACATGTTGTTACTGGCAAAATATAAGTAATCAAACAAGGGGTGCGGGTGGGGAATTCTTTGTCCCGCGCCTTCACACCGTTCCGCTAGGGCTCGGCGCCCCGCACCTTAGAGAAACATGTATGTACCACGCTTCTCTGTAATCCCGCCAGTCCAGCGGGATCCCGCAAAATTTTCGACCGAGATTAGTCCCGCAACATGTATGCGGGATCCCGGTATCCCGGTATTGCATTCCCTAGGTGTCACTAAAAGTCACATATCTATAATATTTTTTATTTTATCAAAGGATTGTAATTTATTAATTTAATTAATTATCAAAATATACCTAACTACTTAAATAACATATCTAAATTATAGTTATAATATAATACATATTATAAAAGAAAGTCCCCCGCCATGTCTGTCGGATTTTGATGCTGTTTTCACTGGAAAGGTTTACGAGTATTAAACACGGACCTATCATATTTAGGAGCTGAGCATTAACAGTATAAGTGAATCAAGTCGGGGAAAGAGTTAGCAAAAAGTCCGCGCTTGCATATATATCTCTAATATGAACAAAATGGCTATCCTCACTCATAGACTCACCACCAGGCAGTGGTAGTCATTTGCTCGTCTTAATATAAAAAAATGTATTGATTAGCAACTTCTTAGATCTCGCTATGTGGTATATTTATGTGAGTAATTTCATATGGAACGGAAATGTGTAATGTCAAATGAAACGGAAGTGCGTAAGTAGAAGTAAATAAATTCAAGTTCGAATTTTGAATTCATATCTATTTTTTAAGTTACAAATTATTAGCGACTCCTACCAATGGGTTTTTTTTTATAATTAAAAACTTACGTACATAATCCGACCACAGAGGCTTTTCCATCTAAATATACCTCAACAGAACTGGCCACTCGTAAGGTATAGTCTCACAAATACCATCGGCTAAAAGAGGAACCGATAATACGGTTCCAGGAGCTATAAGCCCTGTTGCCCGTGAAGAAAACTTCCACCGCGAAACCGGGGCGGAAAGTTTATCTTTACTTTAGTATCAATCTAGTTAGTCTTAATTATTTTCATATGTAGACCATCACCACTTTCATATTTAAATAGAAAATATTCACTTTATCTTTAATTGAAATACTGAAGATAAATCTTTCAAAGCACGGTGTCCCCTCTTCTCAAGAAATAATATACGTCACCCTGACTTCATTTATTTTATTTATCATCTCCTATTTCTGTGAACGTTCATACTAGAGGCCGGTACTTTTATTGACTTTTTCATGATTCTGTATCTGAAATTGCAAGTTATGTTCTAAAATCCTAAGTTTAATTTCGTTGTGATGGCGATAGTAGCATCAATTTTATTGAAATTGATCTATCTATCATCACGCCTTTTGTCCCAAGAGGGGTAGGCAGAGACAATCGAATGAAATTTGTTACGATCCTGACATACCTCTTTCGCTTCTTTTATATTCATCATACCTTTCGTTGCTCGGCGATTGTGTTGTACTTTTAATATTTCCATCGATCAATACCTTTTATATATGTTCAATAAAAGTACACCTAGGTCATCCTCTGCCAGCATTTCCTTTAACTTCAGCCATATAAACCTTTTTAGTAAATCTTGCATTCTTAATTATTTTAACGTGTACAAACCAGCGTCAACTACTTTTCTTATTTTAGTCACAACAAGGAATTGGCCATGCTACATATTTATGATATACTTTTTTTATAATTTATTTTGAAAATATAGCCCATTTTAAGAAACTAATTTCGATATTTTTGTTTTTTATCCATGGAGTCTATTTTTAATATATTTTACAAATTTTACCAGCGAAAAGTAAACGTGACGTCACAAGAATTTAGAACAGAATTATAATCTTGGCCACTACACATAAAAAAGTGACAGTCAATCAAATTAAGGTCAAGCAAACGTCAGTCAAGGTCGACTAACCTAAAAATTACTCTTTATATACTCGTGTTTATAATTATTTAAATTGAATAGTTTTTTACAATGGCAAGTAAATAGTGTTTCAGCCCGTCATGTCCTAATAACAAAGAAAATATAAATTTATAAAGATGTCACTCAAAGATTGACGATTACCTTTTTTGGTAGTCAATCTTTTTTGTAGGCAAAGGTATTTTTTTTTCATACCGCCTTTGATGACGTCATACTTCGGTCAAATTAAGGTTATTGTTTTTTATTGAATATCTTAAAAAGTATAGACTTAATTTAAAATCTGATAAATAGAAATTGTACTGAAAGCTTATATCTCGAAACGGATTCGAGATCTTCGTTCCTGTTCAAAAAGTTAGCATGGCCAATTGAATTATATTTAAATACGTTGTCTCATTTATGTTATTTAGATAAAATTGTTACTGGGAAATTAGGTTTTTATTATTTTATTCTATTATCTATTATTGCTCTACAAATCCCAAAAGACTTTGTGTGGTGAGTAACTTAGTTGGTAGGTACATTATTTATTTTCAGATTATTTTTGAATATAGATTTGTCTTCCACTGGGTACCTTGGGACCGATAATACCGTGAAGAAAAAAATTATATGAGAGGTTTCGTCAATATTAATTTAGACGTTTATAATCGTATTCAGTTTTAAAAATTCTTTAATTATTTATAAATTGGTTGGTAGATCTGTCTGTGTGTTTGAGCTTTATAGACTCAAAAACTATCGAACCGATTTTGGTATGGTTTTTACTAATTTATTGGTGGTGAATACCACTAAGAAAGTTTATGTACATAAAACATCATAAGTCTCTTGGGAGAGGAACAGTAACCCATAATTTCAATGTTTAATTATATCAACAGGATCGTGTGAGTCGCTAGTAATACATAGATTTTACCGACATTAGATAATTTACTTACAATATCCGTCCTGTGATTTATAAATTCACTGTCCTAAGAAATATTTAGGAGTTTGCTTAAGAAAAAAAAATTATAAAACCGTAATGAAAACTACGAAGTTCAGACAAAAACATTTCATGTATGAACGAATGCGAACGATCCAAGAGCGTTCTATTTTTGGAGTTTTCCTCTCAAGCTGATTGGCGCACGCGCAGCAACTATATTACGGTAGTCGTAGAGATTTACACAAGTCGTGGGTTTAATGTACTGAAGCGTGTTAGGGGCTCGATATTTAGTACTTAGGCTTAAGCTTTGCTAGAGTCGTAGCTTTAGTCTGAGAGTAGTTTTAAATTTAGGTGAATTTTTATTTATTATATTTTCGAACCTTAACAAAAAATATTAATTATAATTAACAAACTTATTTAATCTAGGAATAAGAAGCATGGAAGTATGATAAATGCAGTGGAAATGCAAAGGATTTTGACCGCATCCGGAACGATGCCATTAGAGAAGAATTCGTAGTGAAAGATGCACAACATCATCTTTCACTACGAATTCTTCTCTAATGGCATCATGAGGGAAAAGTATTTTACGCTGGACACGTTGGAAGAATGAAGGATGAAAGATTGACTAAAAAGGTTTATATATGGCTGAAGTGAAAGTAAATGCTAGCAGAGGACGACCTAGGTGTACCTACTTTTATTGAACATATAAAAATGTATTGATTGATGGCAATATTAAAAGTACACACAATCGCCGAGCATGTATGAAAGGTATGATAAGGAATAAAAGAAGCGAAAGAGGTATGTCAGGACCGTAGCAAATGGCATTCGATTGTCTCTGCCTACCCTTTTTAGGACAAAAGGCGTGATGATAAATATATAGATGTTTATTTAATCTCTCTTTTTTACTTAAACTTATTTAGTCTTATGCCGAAAACATGTCGCGAATATATAAGATTTCCCCCTACCAAAAATCGCTCAACGCGCCTAGAGATAAATTAGCTGAAAATTTAAAAATTAAAAAAAATATTTAAAAACTATTATGTATCAAAGTCCGTGTTGCATAGTGGCAAGATTGCTAGCTGCATTTCCCTGTATATATATATGCTTATTCTCTGGGCGAAGAAAGCGCTACCCATCTTGTCACCAGTGGCGAGGACGATTCTTACATATTTTTTTTGCACTCGGCCCCCACGGACGAAGTCTTTTGGTATTTCTATATAGAGGCAATGTATACTACAGCCGTGCGAGCATGACCGTATAGAGAGAATCTCTCTACGTAGACAAAATCTCGGTTAGAAAAAGAAAGAGATAATGTCCCATAGAGATAAAGCGAGTCAAAAACGACCGGTGTTCGCGACGCTACTTTTTGTCCTGCTTTGTCACTACGGGAAATTGTATATTTCTCTTTTTTTTGTATTATTTCTACACCGTCACTGAGTTTTAGAGACCGCCAGTGGTAGATTTTGCAAGCAAAGTTTGGGTGACCAGACTCCAGTAACAGTGTCCATTTTTAATATATTTTTTTAGTTTAGGTAGTGTTAATTTACTCTAATTAAGATATTTTATGAAACTATTTGTATTCAAAAGCATTATTTTCCATTATTGTATCGTATTGTTTCGAAAGAAATAGCAATTTTCTATTAATTTTAAGCTAAAAACAAAAAATACATTAATGAACATAGTGATGAAAGACAAAATAAATAACTGAAATTTAATGCACTTAAAAACCGTAAAATCATTAATCTCCATGTGCATACGGTTTAACTTTTGTCCTCTCCCTTGGTTTCTCTCCCACAAGGTGACAAAAAGCAGTCAAATCACACTAAATAAAATATTTTATTGTTTATACGTCCTGAAATAAAGTTCATTATTGTTTAACCATGCTGCTGCAACTTTTTAGGCCCACATGGTTTATACTACACAATATACACAAAAATATGTTATTTTACCTACTTGGGAGAATTCAAGTCATGTAGCTATGTTTGCTTCAATAATGAGTTTACAACAATTTGAGTACCTACGTAAATACGCTTATAACGCTTATAACGCTATTAGAGATAGCTATATGTTACCGCGGAGTTTTTTGTAGATCATTTTGTTTATATCTCTGACGGATTAGACTCGCTGTAGCAATTTTTCCCCGACTTGATTGATTCACTTATACTGTTAATGCTTAACTCCTAAACATGTTAGACCCCACCTACCTCGTGAACCAATCTATAGGGGAAACCACAACAAAATCCGTTTAGTAGTTATTGCCTGAAAAGGTTATAGACAGAAGCGGCACGGGATATTGTTTTATAATGTCGCCGCCTCCTCCAGCTCTGCAGGTGTCGCAGCTTCTGATGCGGCACATTTAAAAATTCAAAAGTATTTTACCTGCTAGATCACTTTGAGTTTCTTGCTTTTGCGGTTGGGACTCTTGGCCCGTGGTCATCTGACTCTAAGAAGTTTGCTGATAAAATTGGTAAACTTCTTAACGAAAAGTCTGGTGATCACCGAGCTAAGAGCTTTTTCATTCGCCGCATAAGATTCAAAGGGGTAACGCAGCGAGTGTTCTTGGCACGGTTGGACTTTCTACAGATCTGGAGGTGTTCTACCTTTGATTCCTCCACCCTTTTTCATTTTTTAATTCTTTTTAAGGTTTTTAGATTAAATTTAATAAATAAAAGGTTATATATAATTAAAAATTAAAAATGTGTAGGTACGCCAGTCGGGCATTTGGTACTGGGATAAAATCTTTACAAAAACCGGTCACAGTCTAATTTAGCCGGACAAGTTTTAAGACGAGGAACGACTCAGAAATTTCTAATCGTAAGTCACGCCCTAAACTCGTGGTTCGGGCGCATGATTGGTTCGGGCGCAACGATCACGTCATGCCAGACAATGACGGCGCTTTGTACGTTCTTGCTGCAGAAGTGAGAAGGGCATAATGTATCGCCTCTCGGAATAAATGACGTAAGCGGCACATTACAAATAAATAATTTATTAAAAAACGATCACATGCAGGGAAACATCTTCTTAATCAATACTAGGTACTGAAATTACCTACAGATTCGTATAGAATTTAAACGTAAATCCCTTCAGAGTATGGTCGTATGACTAAAAAGGTGTTTTTGAAGAGGTGATTTCACAAAATTAAGTTATCGAGAAAATTTTCACCAATCATGTTTTCATCCTACACAATACTAGATAAAATCCTCTAGTTTTCGATACCCAAATTGTATGTTCATAGCATTAGTAAAATTCGGGAATTTCAGTTCAGAAATCAACCGAAATTATTCGTTCCTCCCCATAAAAGCCTCATCATATGGATAAGGTGTGTTAACGAACTCAACTGAAGTTTTTTTAAATGTTTTTTATGCTACCTAACGAGTGGCCAGCCCTCAGATGGCCAGCCTCTTTGAAGTATTTTTAGATATTTTAAGAAGGTTTTTTAGTACAATCCCTAGTCTCCATCTATCCTTGCTCTACATTCAATATAGGATAGTTTATTTTATATATTTTCGTATATCTTTATATACATTGAATATAATTCAATATACTTCTAATAATAATTTATAGGCACACTCGAAAAGCAACGATTGATAAACAGATTTGAAAATTTTGTATTTCTCACCCTAAGATTCCTAACCACCTAATTAAAAAATGTGGCAAATAATTCTAAGAAAATTCGCTCATCACACAAGCTGTATTTACTAAAAATTAAAATATTCCAATATGACAAAAAGTTGTGAGTCAGAAATTCACACGAAGACCTCAAAACGCGGTCCCACATGTGGAACACATTTAAATAATCTCCCGCCCGCGCAACCCTCGCTAAGGGAATCACTGAAAAAATATTATTCTCACAAAACTATAGCACAATTTAAAATCCTATATTCAAGGGCATTAAGATCTAATTTTCTTTGCATAATTCAGTCATATGGTCGACCCTACAATGTCAACCGTTAGTACGGTATCTTATACTAAGGGACAATTTTTTTCTTAGAAATGTGGTCGCAAAGATGCAATAGGTTGTTGACCCCGATTTTGTAACGAATTTGTAGAACTTGAAAACGTTGTTATTATTATGTGAAACCTACTTACAAACATTTATATTCGATTCAAAAAAGTTTGTGTTCAAAATACAATTAGATTTTACTAAAGAACAAGTTAGATAATATTAATTTATAAACTAAGCACTAAAATAATAAAATAAATAATTTGTCGAACGCTGGCAATATTTCCCAAAATAATTGTTTTTTTTATTCATTAAGGATACATGGGTAGAGAAGATATAATGCCATGACAATCGAATGCCATTTGTTACGATCCGGACATACCTCTTTCGCTTCTTTTATATTCATCATACCTTTCATACATGCTCGTCGATTGTGTTTAAGTACTTAATATTTCCATCCATCAACACATTTTTTATATGTACAAAAGTACACCTAGGTCGTCCTCTGCCAGCATTTCCTTTCACTTCTGCCATATAAACCTTTTTAGTCAATCTTTCATCCAAGGTATAATGCAACGTCACCTCGTGCACCTGTCAGTACTATCTACCAATTATTTTCAGAAGAAGAAAACTTGCGGCCACTGGCTTTACTTGGCGTCCGAAAGGCCTCATCAAAATATGAGCATAGATTTTTATGCCTCGAGTAGAAATTGAACCCGGATCCTCCAGTTTCAGTCGCTATACAAAAAGCTTCATGTAAATTGCGGACATAGTTCGCGTGTAATGCAAAGTTCACGACGAGCGTATCAGGCGGGTCGAAGGTTATAGGGTGTTCATGCGTTTATTATGCATCCAACAATCCCCTAGAAAATGTCATGCAATGTATTTGTAAAACCTCTACAACACACCATCAAGGCCTTAAAACCATGCGGTGTGATCAGAGATACAATGTCCATATTTAGTGAGTTACCCAGAAGGTGGTCACGAGGTTGCAGGGTGTTCATGCGTTTATTTTGCATCCAACAATTCCCTAGATAATTTCAACCGACTTCAAAAATGATGCACTGAGAAGTGTGCTTTCCGAAAGCAAATGCATAAGTAACTATAAAAAAAAACACAAATCGCTTAAAGTGGCATAAAATTTTAAGAGTTCTCGATTTCTCCAGGATTCCATCATCAGATCCTGACCTGATGACCATGGGACCAGCTGGAAAGTATACCCTTTTAAACAGTTTTCAAAATCGATCCAGTCGTCTTCAAGTAATCGGGGAACATACATAAAAAAAAGATTCCGACGAATTGAGAACCTCCTCCTTTTTTGAAGTCGGTTAAAAATGTCATGCAATGTATTTGTAAAACCTCTACAACACACCATCACGACCTATAATGCCTTGCGACGTGGCCATTGCCATTGCAAATAACAAAAAAAAAGTTCGAGTGGCCAGAACACATTGCGTTCAGTGTTTCCGTTAATAATGTTTGTAAAACAACGGGAGTGGTGACCATAAAAGGATTTATAGCGACACCATAAAGTGCAATGTGCCGCGTGCTTTTGCACAGGATGTGAGTATGTAGGTATATTATGAAAATTATGATTAATACTTTGATAAAAATCTGATTTTTTTACTCGGTGGAAGACATGTTGCATGGAAATCATTCCACTAATATATTATAAACACGAAAGTTTGTATGGATGTATGTTTGTTACTCAATCACGCCAGAATGGCTGAACGGTCTGGATGAAACTTGGCACAGAAATAGGTTATAGTCTGGAATAGTACATAGGCTACTTTTTATCCCGAAAAAATGTATGGTTCCCGTGGAATAGATTTGTTTGGTTTTCACGGGATCGACATGATTTTTTGCATAGTGGTAGGTTTAGCGGTCAGAGAATGACAAAGGCTTTTTTGATAACGCTAAAGCGGGCGGGGGAGGGGCAAATTACAGCCACGGGATTATTTCTTTTTGGATCTATTTCCACCCGGGTGAAACCGCGGACAGAAGTTTGTAGGTAAATAAAATAACAATAAAATACCATGGAAATGTTCGTAATAGTCCGAATCAAGATTATATGGAAATAAAAATTTGAAAACTTGCCTGGAAAATTGGAAAACTTAAAGCGCTTTTTGCGCGGAATATTTGTATGAACTCTTGACCATAATAGGGGATGAAAGTTAATATGGGCTCTCCGGGGTGGAAAGCTAGTCTATACTAAAATTTTGTTCGAATATATCCACGGGCGAAGCGTTAGTAGTTAAAATGTGTCTAGGACAAGAATAATAAATATGAAAGAATACATCACATATAATCTGCGTCCAGGGAGTATTTGGTAGAAGCGTACCTAAACATCTTGGGCTGAAATTACGGCTCACACGTGCTAGCCACGTCAATTTTTAATGTTACTCACCGCTGCACGTTAGCATATTGTGGATATACCTTACTTACTAAAAAAATATGTAAGATATATAATAATAAACTAAATTATCTATTTAACATAATTAAATCCCACTAATATAATAAACGCGAAAATTTGTATGGATGTATGTGTGGATCTTTGTTACGCCAGAACTGCTGAACGGATCTGGATAAAAGCACATAGGCTACTTTTTATCCCGGAAAAATGTATAAGTTCCCGTGGGATAGATTTGTTTTTGTTTTTCACGGGATCGACATGTTTTTTTGTATAGTGGTAGTTTAGGGGTCAGATAATGACATATACTACTTTTTATGCCGCGATAGCGGGCGTGGGAGGGGCAAATTACAGCCACGGGATTATTTCTTTTTGGATCTATTTCGCGGGTGAAACTGCGGACAGAAGCTTGTGGCGACTGGCCACATAGATTGATCTTGTATGTGCTTGTAATGACTTGATGTTTGAATTGTCAATAGAGAAAATAAAATATGTTACTTTTCACATTTCGTTATTTTAATAAATATTAAATATACTTAGGTATATCTGGTGACCTTTCGACATTTTAAATATAATTTATACAATGGATACACCAACAACACAAGATCAAAAATCTGCAGACGCATGTTCAACAAATATTGATGCAATTTCACTGTCAAGTAAAATACCTCCATTCTGGCGAGACCGCCCACGACTATGGTTTTTAAGGTTCGAAGCTGTGATTTCACCTCAGAAATTAAATAAAGAATCGCAATTCAATGTTCTCGTAGCTTCACTGGAAAAAGAAGAGTTGGACCAGGTATGCGACATTCTCTTTACAGCCGATGAATTGTCATCCACGGAAAAATATATACAAACCAAGTCACGACTTCTTGAAGTTTTTGAAGAAAGCGAAACTAGACAGTTTCAAAAACTAATAAGTGAAATACAACTCGGAGATCAACGACCATCTCAACTTCTACGACGCATGAGAGATCTTGCTCGTTTGAAAGTACCTGATGAAACACTCAAAATAATGTGGACTGGTCATCTTCCTTGTTCTGTGCGAGCAGTTCTTGCGGCTAGTGATGTTCAGGATTTAGATAAGTTAGCTGTCATTGCTGATAAAGTTATGGAAGTAGCTACGACAAGTATATCTGCTGTCTCAGATAATCCATCAACCACCACCGAATCTGTGGCAAAATTAAATTCCTGCTGCTCGTCTGTTGAGATAAAACAGCAGATTGACAAGTTGACCGCTGAGGTAGCTGCATTACGGGGTTCATATTCACAACGCAGAAATCAATCACGATGGCTATCTCCATCACCACATCCTCGACGGCGCCGATCACCTACTGATCCGGATTGGCTATGCTACTATCATCTTAGATTCAGAGATGATGCTAAGAATTGCGAAGCGCCATGTAATTGGAGTAAAGGAATACAAAAAAACTAACTTGTGCGCAGTCAGAGGCGGATGTCTGCGCTGTTGTTCCCGCCCAAAGACTAACTGCTACAGACCGCCACACTGGATTGAGGTTTCTTGTGGATACGGGTGCAAACCTGTCTGTTTTGCCTAAAAAAGCAGGTACTCGTGCAGAGGTATCTCAATATAAACTGTATGCTGCTAATGGATCAGAAATAAAAACTTACGGCGAGAAAACTTTAGTATTGGATATAAATTTACGTCGCCCATTCAGATGGACATTCATAGTTGCTGACATCAGTCAACCGATACTGGGTGCAGATTTTTTAACTTATCACTCAATTATTGTGGATGTTCGTAACAGGATCCTCATTGATGGTATCACTCGGTTGTCTACACATGGAATGCTGGCTAGTATTAATGACACTGTAATTAAAACTGTTGATGTACAACAACCTTACTATGACTTGTTAGACCTTTATCCTGATATTACTAAACCGAGTTCTTTGATGAAACCTGTTAAACATAATGTCATACACCACTTAAAAACTACAGGACCACCCATTTATGCACGTTCACGACCACTTGCACCCGATAAGTTTCATAAGGTTAAGATAGAGTTTGAAAACATGTTAGAGTTAGGTATTTGTAGGCCATCAAAAAGTCCCTGGGCTACTCCGTTACATGTAGTTTGTAAGAAAAATGGTGAGCTACGGCCTTGTGGCGATTACCGTCGCCTCAATGCAGTCACCAAGCCAGACAGATACCCTATTCCGCGTCTTTTGGATTTCTCTCTTATTTGTTCCGGAAAATCTATATTCTCCCGTCTCGATCTCCGTCGTGCTTACCATCAAATTCCTGTTTGTTCAGAAGATATTGAAAAAACGGCAATAATAACTCCGTTCGGTCTTTTTGAATTCCCAAGGATGACATTCGGACTCAGAAATGCGGCACAAACTTTTCAACGATTTATAAATGAGGTTCTCAAAGGTTTAAATTTTGCTTTTCCCTATATTGATGATATTATTATAGCTTCTGCCAACAGTTTACAACATCGAGAGCATCTAGCCAAGGTTTTCGAGCGACTAAACGAATATGGCGTCACCCTTAATACAGAAAAATGCGAGCTGGGAAAGGCAGAAATAGAATTCCTCGGTTATCACGTCTCTTTTCAAGGTATTAAACCTTTAGATAGTAAAATCAAAGTTATTTGTGATTATCCTAGACCTATTATTATTGCTGAACTTCGAAGATTTCTCGGCATGTTAAATTTTTATAGGAGTAATATACCCGAAGGTGCTCAACACCAAGCCTATTTAAATGATTTACTTCATGGTTCCAAAAAAAATGACGCTGTTAGGAAACCTTTAACTCCTCCCTTTGATGGACCTTTTAAAGTTTTAAAACGTAATCCAAAATTTTATACAGTTAAGCTGCCGAACAGAACTGCTGTAATTTCTCTGGATCGTTTAAAGCCTGCATTTTATTTTCAGTCACCTTCAGTATCTTCTACGTTATCCAATACTCCCATTCTAACTCCAACTTTGCCTTCCAATGCAACTAAACTCGACTCCACTGTTACTACTACACGTTACGGGCGTACGATTAAACCTACAGTGCGTTTTAACTTGTAATTAATGTAAATAGATTAATTTTTTTTATGGGCGGGGGAATACTGTGGCGACTGGCCACATAGATTGATCTTGTATGTGCTTGTAATGACTTGATGTTTGAATTGTCAATAGAGAAAATAAAATATGTTACTTTTCACATTTCGTTATTTTAATAAATATTAAATATACTTAGGTATATACTAAATTATCTTTTTAACATTATTAAATAATAATTAAATATGATTTTATGGTTGATGGGAGCGCCATCTGTATTTTCTAGAAAGAACACCTTACACGTAACGAATTTTTTTCTTTAAATTGCCTAAAGAAGTTTCACTTAAAAAAAATTGAGTTAGGAATCCTAATTATAAATGCAAAAGTGTGCTTGACCTTCTATTACGTCAAAACAGAGCATCGGATTGACGTGAATTTTTTTCACAAAGATAGTTGGAGGGCCGGAGTTTAACATAGGATATTTATATCCGGGAAATCCTACTAAATAATACCTAAGTCACATTTCAAAAATTTCCACAGGCGAAAGTAATTACTGGGTTGACCAAGGGCAAGGATAGTACACGGATTTGTCCGGACATTCTAGTGTTGGACATTCTTAGGCTGGGCCATTCTTGAAATCACAAAAAAGTTGGTCGACGGCTGAGTGGTTAAGACGTCTGGTATTAACTAGGCAGACCACGGGTTCGACCCCGAATCCCGGCCATGTACTAATGGGTTTTTTATATTTAAAAACTTATGTAGCCTGTACATAATCCGACAAAAATATGCGCATTGAGTCGCCACATCTCACTTAGAGGCTTTTCCATCTAAATATAGTTACCTCAACAGAACTGGCCACACAATACCATCGGCTAGGGAGACTTCGTCTTCCCCTGGGTACCCTGGGACCGCAACGCGGTTTCTGAAGCTGTAAGGCAATTGTGAAGAAAAAAAAAATGAAATGCTGTTCGTTTGGTAATAGCATTACTTGAGAACGGCTTTATAAATGTTTTCAATAGTCCGATTCAGGTTTTTAAAGAAAGATAAATTGGAAAAGTTGCCTGGAACGTTGGAAAACTCGCGAAAAACTGAAAGTGCGTTTTTCTATAGGTTTTTGTATGAAATCAAGACTGGACCGAAGAAGCCGGGGTGGAAAGCTAGTAACTGAATATATTAATTAAATAGAGATTAGACTGAATATTATATCACTACATTAACCAAACCATATAGCTGATTGATATCAAATCCTAAAATTAAATAATTTGTAATTATAAAGTTGTAAGTTTTTTAATTGTAGAGTTTGAAGAAATGAAACACAGTGATTGTAACTCCAAAGTTTGTGGATCGTCCCTCAACAAATCCATGAATTCTACTGCCTTCCAACTAGCACGTTTTTTAATAATGTTATGTTACTTGTTCCGGCACTGCCTTGGTCTGCTTAACTAAGTAATAATAGTTTTATGTTAAATATAAGTTAAATGACTGTTTGTGCCACAATAAAAAAAAAATGTTAATTATAAAAAATTCACTTCATACGCGTAAACACTAATACTCTTTTTTAATAACAAGGGTGTATCCATGGGCGTAAAAAAGGATAGGACGGATCGCCGCTAAGACAAAAGTGAAGCAACCAAGTTATGCCAGTTTCATTGTAAATACGAGCCTCACGCACACATTCTCATTCGGTTATGCTGATCAGCCGCCATTAAGAAAATAAAAAACAATGGCGTCTTGTGTAGTAAAATTATGCAAAAACAACTCCATTACTCATAAAAAATCTCAAGGAATCACATTTCAAAGGTAAGTTAGTAATTTACCACTTATTCTACAATTTAAAGATATATTAGAGATAAATAAAATCGGTAGCACACATGCACGCTTGGTGCTTCACTTTTGTCTTAGCGGCGATCCGTCCTCTATTTTTTACGTCCATGGGTGTATCCATACATTGGTACCGTTGGACTCAAGTAACACATTCGACGGCGCCCGTGCCTCAGCCGTCTCTTGTGGGCCATGTGGTACAGTATCCGGCGTAACACCCCCCCACATTTTACTTGCTGTACAATCAAATACATAGTTTTTTTCTCTCAACTACTATAATAATATGATAAATGCGAAAGTAACTCTGTCTGTCTGTCTGAACCGATTTTAATGAAATTTGCTTGAAGCCTAGGGAAGGAAGTCGCGAGCAACAGCTAGTAGTAGTATTCATAATTTCGTTTAGAGGTACGGTAGACTTGATTCAAACGCATACCTAATTGTTAAGAAAAAAAATTAATCAATTCTGGGTTAGGAACATATATCCGCAAAATTCGTATAATCCCGTAATTTCAATAAATAAGTCCAAATTTATTCATTATTGCTGTCAGAAGCAATTTTCAACGTGCCAGTAACGTTTGTTTGAGTCAAAGAAAAGAGTGGGCATTGGGTAACGTTTGTTTGAGCCATGTACTTTATAACTCAGGACAACTCCAAAGTCAGTTCGTTTTATATAATTATCAAATTCATATAATTACCTAAATAATACAGTGATAAAGTAAAAATAAATATAATTAATATATAATAAATATTATTTGTAAGTAATAAAAGTAAGTATGTAGGTACAGTAAAGAACACCCCGAGCGAAGCCGGGTTTGTTTCTAGTATTTAATAATCTCATTCCTTCGGGAAAATTGTTATTGGAATCTTTGATGCAACATTTTGTCTACGTCGTGCAGGGCGGGTCGCTAGTCCTAACTTTCTAACTAATATTACAAATTTGAAAGTGTTTTAGTTTGTCTTTCTTTTGAGTTTTTGGACGATTCTACGCGTTCCGTCGTAACATGATGGGGAATCCAGTTTAATCCCGTCCGCGCTGAGATAGTTGTGAAGGGCATATCACGGTCGGCGGGAGCATCTTAGCTACCGATTAATCGGCATATTGTTACTGTGACGTCTATAATACTTGACATTGGCGGAATCATCAAAACCCTGATGGAGAATAATCGAATAGAGTTTTTGGACATATATAGTTGAAGAGTCGGAGAGTAACATCTAGGTTACTTATATTAGGTAGTATATTGGAAATCCGTCGGGATACATTGTTATGTCACAATTAAAAAATTACCAAGTGAAGCCTAATGTTTCGAAAATAATTTAGTTTTTACACGAAGTTCCTTATCGCATGTTACATACACTCCAGCTACTTGGCGAATGAGAGCTAATCTGAAAAAAGTCTAAGACTTCGACCGTCACGACACTTTTGCTATAGTAGGTACGTTACACTTAGATAAAATTGAATCGTACCACAAAGAAATCTTTACTAAAATTGAATGTAAATAAAATGTTTATTTTCATAACTTTTTAATTTTTTTTATATTTAGTTACTCTTAAACGTTGTTAATAAAATTTATTTAATTGTGCCTGTTATTTAATACATAATATATAAGGAAAGAACTTTGTTCCAACCGGGTGTCCCACGACACCTCTCGAATTTTTTTTAAGCGATTCATAAAGAAAATGTTGATTATATTAGAAAATATGTTTCATACATCAGAGAAAATGGAACCTTGAGTACTAACCTTTAATACTGGTTTGAATTCCATATAGAAAAATTATATAAATACTTTTATTAATAATTATTAATAAAATATTATATTAAAACTTACGTGACTACACTACAGGTGATTCTAAGTAATACGGATGTTTACCAGACCAAATAATATCAAAAAATGGGTGTCAAATTATTTACGGACGGTAAACAAATATTGTGTAACCTTAAGGATTCCGTAGCCAAAATGGTAAACATTATAATTCCGTCATGTTCATTCGTCCGTCAGTATTTCCATCGGCTCAGTAGATATAAATTAAAAAGTTTCATGGAATTGACAGAGGAAAAGGTTTACGCGCGTCATCGTGTGGAATATCCTTGGACAGGTTTTGAAATAAAAAAAAAAGTATATTCTAAAATGTACTGAGTCCATATGAAGACAGTACCTTGATTGATGAGCCATCAAGTTTTTTTTAGCTGAAGTGATAGTTACCAGTTAATGACTTGTTAATGAAGTTTGAAGAGAAATTTTACGGTTTTACGACAATATCTAGTTTAACGATCGAATAAAACTCTTAAGTAATTGTTGTTAAGTATTAAACTTTAAAAGTATTCTGTTAAAAGCTTTTCATGCATTCGAAATTTGACAAAGTTTAGGTAAGTACATATAGTTACAAACTTCCCACTTGGATAAAAAAATGTAAATAAATTTTCATAAGACGAAAATACATAATTGATGACGATTAAATTACTGAATTCCTGAAAAAATGCTGAACTGATTTTCTCTCTGTCTCAAACTCACAGACGCAGCGCAGCTATCTATCTAAATATGAAAATTTTAAGGTATATTCCTTAGAGGGTGTAGAGGTGCACTAAGTAAGGATTTTTCGAAATATAATTCCTAATACAATGCGTACGAAGTCACGGGCAACTGTTTGTAATATTTATTATAGTTAGGCATATTATAATATAAATATGGTTCTATATAGCTATCTATAATATGTAGGTATATATCTATTACGTCAACAATCTATATGACCGTCAGTGATATGAAGGCAAAATATATATTGTAGCCATATACGTTATACTCAGATTCCGTGTGTGGAAATTCCTGAAAAACTACTGTATCATGAAACAAAAATCAAACAAAAAGGAAATAGACGAACCTAGAAAAAGCGCTAGTGATTTTATATCGATGTCACATTTCCTCCCTTGTGTTTACAAATAGCTATTCAACTAATATATTTTAATACAATTCTCAAATACAATATTCTAAATAGAGCGTGACCTTAAGGAAACAGATGGAGGGTAACACTGTGAGTGCTACGCATTTTGAAGGTTCCCTAGATTTACAAAAAAAATACAAACCTAATTTTTTTGTTGCTTTTTAACCGAACTTCAAAACAAAAGGAGGAGGTTTACAATTCGTCGGAATCTTTTTTTCTATGTATGTTCCCCGATTACTTGAAGACGCCTGGACCGATTTGGAAAATTTTTTTTTGTTTGAAAGGGTATACTTCACAGGTGGTCCCATTTTTTTTGTGAAAATTGGTTCAGTAGTTTTTTAGAAATTTTGAAAATACTGACTTTTTAAGTAATTTTTTCTTAATATCTCGATAAATATATACCCATTTTGACGACTTATTTTTTAAGGATATAATAATTTTTCGACATTATCTTACAGACATAATGACGAAAATCGGTTCAGTAGTTTTTCAGAAATTCAGTAATTTGTCTCTGTTTACGGCTGAAAATTATGTATCAGAAAAAAGCCTTAGCAACGGTTGCTATTGACACGAAGTTGTCAATTTTTGTATCGACGGTGGTCTAACGGCTAAAGGTATGGTATGGTGCAGCTCAGGATGCAAATGGTTCCAATCCAATTCACAGCCTGCAGTAATTATTTTTTTATTTTTCCATATTTTTTTTATTTGCGTTAATCACTTAAAAGGGAAAAATAAATTTACTTTTAAAAAAAAAGTGTACCGACTTCAAAAATTTGCACTGAATAGTAAGAAATAATAAATATTTCGTCGTAGAATTTGAAGACGGTTGGTGCCAAATTAGAAATAACTTAGTTCCCAAATTCACTAATCTAGACAATTCATTAGGAACCTACGATCATCAGTACAAACATAGATAATATTGAACAGATCTTTATCTTCTTAGATGTTTATTACTTTGTATCCTAATTTGGCACCAACCGTCTTCAAATTCTACGACGAAATATTTATTATTTCTTACTTTTCAGTGCATATTTTTGAAGTCTGTACACTTTTTTTTTAAAACTAAATTTATTTTTCTTGGTAATTATAGCAATTCCTGAAAAAGTTACCTCAGTACATGTAAGTTTGTGATTTCAAAATTAATATTTGATTCTATATTAATACTAGCTTTTCCCCACGACTCCGTCAGCGTAGAACATTGACATAATTTATCTGGACAAAGAGTGTTGTTCTATTATCATTTTTTTATTTTTTCCAAGGCCTGTGTTACTGAATGGTTTTTGTTGTAGCCCTTCTTAAAGGTTGTTTTGAAAATTCCTAAAACACATGTTTCATTAGTGGTTTTGAAGAGAGACCTAGTTTCAAGTTGATACACGCAGGGAATACGATTTTCCATGCAAACTTCTACACCCCACTTCACCCCCTTAGTTGTCTCTGTCTACCCACTAAGAAATATACCTTTCAATTTTCATATTTATATCTTTAGTGGTTCAGGCTGTGCGTTGTATTGTCAGTCAGTAAGCGACACGACAACTTTATATATATAGATTAATTAAGTGAGATAATAATGCTATCCAGACTATAAAATACTTCTTTTTTATATTCTGTCTGTATCTGGATGTTGCATACAGTAGGGCTCCGAAACGGCTGAATTGATTCTCATAAAACATTCAGCGATCATACGTAGTACTATTTGTAAATATCTCTAGTATGCAAAGGATATGATTTTTTATATGAATAAGAAACCATGTCAATAAATTCCCATAGGAAATTATCAGCATATTTTTCCCTGTTTCCCGATACAAAAGTTTGATAACACGTTTTCTAGTAGGATAAAAATACATTCTAATTATGTAATAACGATTACGATGTTTCATTATAAAATATTGGTTATAAAATGACTAGAGGGTTTATATTTAGGTATTTTTAATATAAAGTTTGTTCTGATTTGGGTCAAATTTATATATTTATAACTATATTCGTAGTACCGTTGTTCGTTGGTTTAATTTAAATTTTGACCGGACTTTTGCGATTTTTTAAAACTATTACATACCGGCTCCGCACGGGTACAATATTGGTTTACAACAATTTGAATACCTACACAGATTCGCTTATTGTAAATCATTTTACTGGACACATTTTTGTACATTTTGTTTGAGACAGCATTCGCCATGAAAATTCGTTGAGGCTAACTTTTTTCCTGTCTTGATTCACTTATAACTACTGTTAATTCTCAGCTCCTAAAGATAGTTCCATGTTAAATACTCTTAAACGTTCCCGGTAAACAACCTATACAATAATGAAAACCGCAACAAAATCTGTTCAATAATTCTTGCGTGAAAAGTTCACAGACAGACAGACAGATGCTAAAATGCTAAGAACCTTATTTCGAGAAAATAATTATGTTCTCGTGCTTCGGAGGGTACGTAAAGCCCACTTCACACTTCTTGTAAAAATAATAAAAACAGAAATGACACGTCTTGGTCCATAAAGTGCAGTAACAGACTTGCCACCTGTTCTGTTTAATATGGACAACTGTCAAAAACTGTACATTGTTACTGAAGACTGGAGTCTCTGGCCAGCCCTAGTAAAGGCTGTGATATAATGAAGATGAAGATATTAACTAAAACCTTGTATGGGATGCTACGTGCGTGGACACATTAGCCCCGTCTCATCTCAGGAAAACAGTAATCAAAGCGGGAGCTGCGGCGGAAATCACAGAGTCCAATAAACGGCACAAATATAGTACAATTATTGAAAACTACAAATTTGTGCCGTTTGGTGTAGAAACTCTAGGTCTGAGGGGTTCAAATACCAAAAAGTTTATTAAAGATATATCCCCTCGACTCATCGATCATCTCTTCTGGTGACAAGAGGTCTGGCTCCTCCCTCGCTCAACAAATCAGCATCGCGATTCAGCGGACCTGGTTTATTTAGTTATTTTTAATGTTTAGATTCGATTTAAGGTTTTTATTTTGTTATGTGTACTTATCACAAAATAAAGAAGAAAAAAAAACTATAACATTGTTTTTCAATTTCAAGAATTGCAAAATAATGCATCATTGCACGGCCGTTTTTAGTGGTATAACTTCGACAATGCTTTCAGATAAATTAGGAACGTGTCGGTTTTCTACGGTTTTGATAGGTGATATCTAGGAAAGTCTTCTCTATATTTCATACGACTTAGACAGCAAAATGGCTGAGTAATTGCCGCTATTCCTGGAAGTTGCAGGTAGAGTTCAGACGGCAGACGTAAATCTCTTATTGCTTTGAGATAATATCAAATTACGGGTACCTTTATAAAAGTCTGTTCAGATTTTGTGCAGTTTTTAAAATGAAATTAGAAACGGAAAGAAAGAATTGTAGTTTTAAAAGTAAAGAAAAATACATCTACACGGCCTTCATATTTTGCGGCATGGCCAGATACACTGGTGATATTTAACATTGTAACAACAGGTGACAATCCTGCTATATTTTTAGATGAACTGTGGACGTGCCTTCCGAAGCACTAAAAATCGGTTATTATTTAAGAAAATTTATATTTAGCTTTGAACCCGGGCCCTCCGGAACTGAAGAATACATGGTCGGACAGGTTATTGTTTATTTTTAGGAAATTGTAAGTTGACGTGCGTCCGAAACGCGCTTGGGCATTCTTTTATTTTTAATAAAAACGTATAGCTTAATTGGTAGGACGTTGGATATGAAACCGGAAGGTCTGGGCTTCAATTCCTCATACTCATGCCAAACATGCCAAGCACCAATAACTCGGAGAGAACTTCTTCTAAAAATATCAGATATAATAACTTCTTAGTCGTGGTGCTCTTGACAGAGCAGTTGTGGTCCATCATGGCGGTCCACAGCGCGACGCACTTTGTATTGACTCACCATGGTTAACTTTCTTGGTAGGAATAGTGCAGTGGTTTCCCGTTGCCTTCAGCTCCAGATATTTTGAGACTTTTCAGGTCTTCAGGCTCGCTGTAGCCTCCTCCAGCCAGTTGCCTAGCCAAGTTTGTGCAAAAGGGTACCAAGCGTGCAGGTGAGGATGACATTTGAGGTCGGATAGATCTTATTCCGTTTTCCCCCTTACCCCAGATATATATCAGTTAAAGAAGTGTCACTGGCCACACTTCAAGGTATTAAAGCCGTGAAGATGTGTTTGTCATAAAGCAGTAATCCATAGAAAACATTCGTGATACATGTGTATTAAATATTAATATACGTCTATATCTGACCTTACGAATAATTCCCATAATTTCCTTTGTAAATACAATTTGTAGATACCACATAGGCTTTTCGCATATTTAATATGAATTGATTCTCGGGCTATGATTTTCTAGCATACGTACATTAAAGACGGACTATAATTTCTATGTCGATACATTTTCATATCTAGTAATTAAAAACTATTATGTTAATTTCCTATTTAATAAATCAGGAATACCTTTGAGTGCAGTAACAATAATTGTACTTAACTACTTTAATTTAACTATCTTTGTTTTTTAAATATGTTCTCAATTTTTAATCCAAGATACAAATGAATAGAATGTTCAAGTTCTTAAAGTTGGCAAAAAATAAAAATAAATTCCTTTGATATCTTATGCAGTGTGTTTCCAGATTTAGTGAGTTGTTCATATTAACAAAACAAGTAGCAATTCAAGCCTGCACTTGACCCTTGATTGTCCATTCATTATTCTTTCTGAAAGAGAACTTTGTCTTTTTAAACGACTTCGAAAAAAAAATAAAGCGGACCGCAATATTTTTTATGTATATTGTTTTGTGAACCGATTCTGTTGATTTCTTTATTACTCTTCCGAATTTGTGTAATTTTTTTCTTTTGGAAATTAATTCATCAGGAATTTTGAAAAAAAAAACAGACTTTATAAGAATGTGTTCTTAATATCTCGATGAAATATGTAGGTATTCATTTTGACGACTTATATTTTTAAGTTTATAATAATTTGTCGACATTGTCTCACAGACATATCATGAAATACAGTTACAGTATTGTATAGTAAGCAAAATAAAATCACAAGTTCGAATTTCGAGTCAAAAGAGAGCGAATCCATTGTCTATGCCAGTGTTGTCGTTTGAAAAAATCGTGACATTTCTGTCATTGTTTTCGAGATTTAAGGCCGATTTACACAATATAATGAACTTACCCCAAACCAGTGCACAATAGATTCTACGCGGGTGGAGCCGCGGACGATCGCTAGTTAAATATAATTAGCAAATGATCGCTCTACCCTATTCCTATCTAATATTATAAATACAAAAGTGTTTGTGTGTTCGTTTGTCTTTCTCTCACGTTAAAACGGAGCAACGGATCGACGTGATGTGTTTGCACAGAAATAGCTGGACGTCCGGACAGTCATATAGGCTCCTATCCCGGGAAAATATCTCGAATTTTGTACCCGTGCCTGTATTCTTCAGTGTTCCCAGCTTCATACAGTCTAAAATCCTTGAAGAGGATTGTGAAAAATAATCTCTGACCTTTCACTGTTTACTCTGAGTTCTGACCGACTATTTCCCAGGCTATGCGGTAATAGAGTATTTTGCTCGTGTTACAATAAAAAAATACTGTGTATTTAAAAAAATTATAACCTCTACTAATTTGCAGTGTAGATTTAATTTTACATCACATACATACGCAATTATCGCTAACCTGCAATTAATGGAAGTGTAATTTCCATATACTACGAACTTCAATATAAAATCGATTTCTAAGTGAATTTTAGTATTATACTAATCCATTATCTAAGGTCTGTGGGTTTCAATTGCCAAAATGAAAATTAAAGAAATATCCTCACGACTGATGATAAGAAGGCTGTCTTCTTCCTCACATCAACATCGCATTCATCATCGCGCTTCAGCGGGGAAACGCTGTCTGTCTTACTCTTGTCACTATTCAACGCTTTTACATAGATATTTTGAATTTTTACATTTAATTTTATGATCGTTCAGACCATCCGACCAAAAAATTTCAAAAAAATCTGGTATTTCATATTATTATATTTTTATTTTAGCCGGACTGTTGTCCACACACACACACACACACACACGTACATACACACGCGTTACCCATTGTGACTAACATCATCAGGCGAACGGACAGAAATTTTCGGTGATATATCGGCCGTGTCTGTGGTGTCAACCAGTCGCGCGACGGCAATTCAGCCTGTACTCTAGTTACTCGCAAGTAAATGACATTTCTAGTATGAATGAAAGTGTAAATGTCATTAAAAACTGTTTTAATTATGTAATTTTCGGCAGGTATGAGCTCTAGCTTCGATTGCAAGGTTGTCTTGACTGGAATTATCATGCAATTCAGTCGTAGTTGCTAATTCAGTTGATAAAAAAGAGCTAATTTTTAAATTTAATTTTAAAGAACCTAGTTTTAAATCTTCGTACTTTGTTCAGTCAATGATTCATATTATTTTAAGAGATAAGAAATCGAATTCTATTGCAGAGGATATAAATAACAGATATCTTGATTTTATTTATCTGTATTGTAACATATCATTTCCTGTGCAATAATCTCACATCCTTTATAAACAAGTACACACAGATAATTATTATAACCTTGACAATAGGTATTAGAATCTTTAAACTATTTCCACGGAACGCGCATTTTAAACTCGACGATTTAAAATTTAAAGAAACTAGACATTTTTGGTGTGTTTTAATCTAATCTACCAAGTGTCTAAGTACTAGGAAACATTATACAATATTCACGTTTTTTGTATTCTTCACGGGGTCTTACAGGTCTCGAAACCATGGTATTTGTGAGGCTATACCTAACGAGTGGCCAGTTCTGTTAGATGGAAAAGCCTCTATAAAATCCCATTGGTACATAGCCAGGATTGGATCTTGGTTCGCCTAGACATATACGAGACGTCCTAATCACTCGGCCACCCCACAATTTATAATTCCACTTACTCATAGGGCTACTGCTATATTGGAAATATCATTGGAAAGGTTTTGACGAGACATGCCATCAATGCCATCAGTAACGGCCTTTTAAGTTAAGGGGGGTTTAAAGGTTATATTGAAAACTTATGAGAAACCCAGTTGAATGTTATGACACAAATCAAACAGTTAATTGAGAAAATTTGGTGTTAAATAAATCAAATCAGCAAGAAAAGGAATGAGTTATAAAATTATCGATCCTCCTCATAGGATTCAACATCCACGTCGGTCATGTACATTTTCCTATAGGTTTCCCACATAACCTTTGACCCCTCATAACTATCGTAAAAGGCGGTTACTGACGGATGACATATTCTATCTTGTCCCGTCAAGACCTTTTCAATAATATGCAGTAGATGCATACCCAAGGTTAATCTACGTGTTAATGATTTTGTTAATCCAGGACCAAAATATCTATTTAACCATATATTCAATCTATATCTCTCTAAATTTATAATTATTTCAATCTTATATTTCATCCAAATCGATTTTATGTTTTACATTTCTATAGAACCTGAAATCTTCGACCATGTATAAATTTCAGGAAAGTAGAATCTACCTATATTCCATTAGGATGCATGTTTTAAAAAAATAAAATACAATATTATAGAACAACGCTTACTCAAATAAATAAGAATAAAATTTAAAGTCTGTTCACCTCAAGCAGTTATGAAATATTGATTATTTTGAGCGTTTTATTTTCAAGAGAAATAATATGATTTTATTGTAGACAAGGAATTCTGTAGAAATATTAATATACCCTATATTATAAATTAACAACATAATAACAAATTTAGGACCAGTTTAATTTCCGGGTCATATCTGAAAGGAATCTTTGAAAAAAAAAGTTTTTTCTATAATTCGGTATGTAAAGTAAAAACTATTTGAAGAAACTAATTTGAATGTTTTTGTTCTCTATTTAGTAGTTTTTTTATAATTTTTACTGACAGAAGGCAAAATGACATCATCATTTAGGTAAATTTTGTTTTTTTTTTTAATTATTGGTAGTATCATAAACGAGTAGTACCTAAATTCTTAAACTTAAAAATCGACGATGTGAATTTATCTACCTCCAAATTTCTGTATAATTACTAAACTAACACATCTCACCGAGCGAAAAATTTTTCATTGAAAAAAAAAATGTTTCTTACCCGCCAATAAGTACTTCAAGTGCTCTTAGAATTTTTTAAGCTGCACTTTTAGTAAAGTAAACAACGTCAGTACTTGCATACATACATTATTCAATAGTCTCTAAGTGGAGAGCCATCCGCTTCCGCTGGTCATATATAATTCAACCCTCAGGTTGACACGTCGACGCCTACCTCCTACCCTGAACGTGGGATGGGGCCTACGAAGCCAACATGTCAGTTCCGTTCCCAATTATGCACTCGCTGAAATGTCACAGGCACTTAGCGAGAATTGACCCCTAGACCTAAATTGGCTTTTTATTTTGGCATTTTGCGGTTTCGGGTTGGGTTAGGTATTGTGGGTTAGGATTAATTTAGATGTACGGTCGATAGGAGAGAGTGACTTTTTTGGCGCGTTTTCCTGATTGAGGGTTAATATTTTTAATTGTAATTGTCTAATTTATTTATTTTGAATAATATATTACTGTATCTATATTATAATGCGAAAAGAAAAAAATATTTTTTAAATTAAAGCTATGTTCATAATTTCGATTAGAAAATAATTGTACAGATTTAGATACGTACTACTTATCCTCAAAAATATAATTTCTAAAATGTGAAAATTGTCTTTTGTTTGGTATCCTGGACCCGGTAACATAAAAAGGAAAAGAAAATCAAGTTAAAACCTATAATTTCATTTATCTGTGAAATATTTATATAAAATAAATTTATTGCATAATGGTCTATATTCAAATAAGAATGACCTAAATACACTATTCATGTCAATCTAAAACTGTCTACAAAATGTATCTTTTAAATTCAGCCGATTTTCAGGTAAACGGAGAATGCATTTTTATCAGTGGACCGTTTCCGAATTAATAACTACAGTGAAATGCTTTAAAGTTACAAATTATTTTAGTGCACAACACGGAATTTCGCTTAACCTCGTGGCATATTAATGAAAATTGAGCGACATCTATTGTAACGGAGTCAGGCCAGTTTTAGACCAGACCAGACCTGATGTCTGCTATACGAAATCTAGGACATATATTTCTGTAACATTGGAAATTGTGACTGCATTTTTTATTATTCTGATTAATAAATCATAGTTTAAACTATGTAGTATTCATAATTAGTTCGACCAATTAATTTCCTTGATAAAACAAGCAGTTTCATACTTTTTGGTTAATACATTTTCGAAACAGAAAAACTGATATCTTTAATAACATTTTGACCCCGAATATACCCTGAACATACCATAAAAGATTTCTATAATCCATATATGAAGTTTTCATTAACATTTTCTTAATTAAACGGAAATTACGAAAACTGTGATACAAGAGGGGCAGTTGCCAAAAGCTGTACAAAATTTTCCATCAAAGTTAGACTTTGTAACTTCTGTAGATAACAGCTACTTGTCCATATAAAACTAAATTAAAATGAATGACTATAAATAAATAGTGTGAGTCTGTTTGTTCGTAAGAAGTAAACTCAAAAAATATTGAACCGACAAATTATTTCACTGTTTTTCAAAGTATTTTTTTTATTTTTTTTCATATTTAAAGCTTGGGAGACTTGGTTTTCCGCTGGGTACACAGGAACCGTAACACGGTTTCGGGAGCTGTAACCCGTGAAGAAAGAAAAAAAAAGTACTTTTCAGATTTCAGAATTTTCAATGGGGAGGCCGGGAAAGCTTCTTCTTAAAATTAAACTAACTTTAATCTATACAAATACATAAAATCAAAGTGTCAGACCCAATATTTCTTCAGTATACATTCCTAAACGGCACAATGGATTTTCATGGAAGTTGGGATCAAGTGGGTATTATCTTGAATGGCTCCATATAGATAGAAAAAAAATCGTTTATATATAGCTCTGTTAATGGTCGTGTGAACATTGATATAAAAACACGGGTGAAACCGGGCCGTAAAGTTAGTATTCAATAAAATAATTCATCAATCTTCAAACCTATCTCTGTCTTTTTCAATAATTTAACAAAAATCTTTGAAACGGTGACAAATTCGTATCGAATTGAGTCGCGTGTGCGGCGCGCAGGTGTCTCGCCGGATGTCACTGAAAGATGGAGCGGCAGGAAGTGAGATGAGGAATTAAGAGGGTTACGTTTTATTTAGTTTCTTTGACTTTTAATATACTGCATATGGAAGATATGCTCAAATTATTTACTTATAGAAATAAAAATATTATTCTCTGCTTTCAAAATAAATCAGTACCTCCTAAAACAGCTTTATATAAAAATATGCATATATTAATTTTACTAGCTTTTCGCCCCGGTTTCGCCCGTGGAAAATCTTGAAATGTGACACAAGAATTTATCCAGAAGGATGTCCAGGAAGTCTGTCAGTCTCCGACCTTCAAACTATCTCTGTGCAAAAAATCACGTTGATCCGTTGCTCTGTATTAATGTGAAAGAAGGGCAAACAAACAAATACACTTTTGCATTTATATTAATAGTTAGGATTGTGCCGCATCCAATATCATTAATTAATTAATGCTGATTTGGCCTCAAACTTCGAAACTTTGAGATATCGATTTTCATTCTAGAGTTACCTATATACAAAAAAGTTTATATGGTGGTATTGCAAGGAAATGCTGGCAGAGGATTACCTAGGTGTACTTTTATTGAACATAAAAATTTAATATCGAACGCAATATTCAAAGTACACACAATCGCCGTGCATGTATGAAAGGTATGATGAACATAAATGAAGCGAAAATTCCAAACATAAAAGATTCCGACGAATTGTAAAACTTCTCCTTTTTAACCGACTTCCAAAAAAAGAAGGAGAAGGTTCTCAATTCGGACCGTTTTTTTTTATGTATGTATGGACATCGATTACTCCGCCAGTTGTGAACCGATTTTGATGGTTTCTTTTTTAATCGACAGATAATTCTTCCGGATTGGTCCCATTTTTATCTCATAAAAATTGGTTCATTAGTTTTTCAGAAATTTTGAAAAAACTGACCTTATAAGTCAATTTTTCGTAATATCTCGATGAAATATGTACCGATTTTGACGTCTTATTTTTTTAAGGATATAATAATTTCTCGACATTATCTCACAGTCATATGACGAAAATCGGTTGGTATCCTCTCAAATGCTCTAAAATAAAATATATAATTTCAGAAGCTATAATTTTAGTTGCTATAAATATTCATTTTCTATAAATTTAGATCCTGTAATTTTAAAAATCTATAAATGTGTTTGATATAATTTTTTAAATCTCTAATATTAATTCCTATAACGTATTGTTTTCTATAATTGCAGTTCCCATAATTTTCAAAATCTATAATTTCAAGTCCTATAATTTTTATAATGTCTATTTTCAATTGCACTAATGGCTACTTTTATATAATTGCTGTTACTTTAATTTTGAAAATATATAATCTCAAGTCTTATATTTTTTATAATCTCTAATTTCAATTGCACTAATGGCTACTTTTCTATAATTGCAGCTATTATAATTTTCTAAATATATAAATTCATTTTCTACAAATTTATTAATCTATAATATCAGTTGCTCTAATGGATTATTAAAATAATTGTACTCACTATATTTTTAAAAGTTACATTTACAAATATTAAAATTTACAGTAGTTTTTGTTAATCTTAACCTGTTGCAGTAATTTACAATTCCTATTCTCCTAATTTGTAAATAAAAATAGGTTAGCGAGGAGCGCAGCGACGAGCGTGGTTCGAGTAGTGCTAAAACAGAGCGCGAGCCGAGCGAGCGAAGCGAGCGTTCCGCGGTAGCGGACGGCGAAGCGCCAGAAACTCAAAAACAATCATCACTTGTTGATAACGGATATGATACCTCTTTGGAAAAAGTTTATTTTAACACTCAGACTATATCTGTGTAAAAAAAACATCTATCAGTTGCTCTGTTTTGACTTGAAAGAAGGACATACAGACACACTTTCGCATTTATAATAAAGAAGGAAGATTTTATATAAGAAATAATACTTCACAAATAAATTGGAAAAAAATTAAAGCAAATTAATCAAAAGATTTGATATTTTAGATATCTTCAAAATTATAGAAAACAATTTTAGATAAAACGAAAATTATAGCAAATTAATTATTAGATCATTTAATGTTATATATTTGGATAATAGTGATTTTGAAAATTACGGATATCGATTTTAGACAAAAGAAAAATTATAGCAAATAAATAATTAAAGAATGTAATTTTATATATTTTGATAATAGTGATTTTGAAAATTACAGAAATCGATTTTAGGTTTAAAAAAAATTACAGCAAATGAATAATTATAGAACGTAATTTTATATCTTATATACCTATATATTCTAAAATTATATCAAAACATTTTAGAGATAATGTAGGAGACCCAAATCGGTTCAGTAATTTTTCAGAAATTCAGTAATTTGTCTCTGTTTACTGCTGAAAATTATATCAGAGAAAAGCCTTGTTGCTATTGACACGAAGTTGTCAATTTTCGTATCGACGGTGGTCTAGCGGCTAAAGGTATGGGGTGCACCGCGGATGCACATTGAACATGGTTCAAATCCCATCCACCGCAGTATTTTTTTAAATTTTCCATACATTTTTTTAGTTGCGTTATTATTTGTCTCTAAGTGCAGCAAAATCACTTAAAAGGGAAAAATAAATTAACTTTTAAAAAAAAGTGTACCGACTTCAAAAATTTGCACTGAAAAGTAAGAAATAATAAAAATTTCGTCGTAGAATTTGAAGACGGTTGGTGACAAATTAGAAATAATTTAGTACCCAAATTCACTAATCTAGATAATTCATTAGGAACCTACGATCATCAGTACAAACACAGATAATATTGAACAGATCTTTATGTCCTTAGATGTTTACTTAATTTTGTATCCTAATTTGGCACCAACCGTCTTCAAATTCTACGACGAAATTTTTATTATTTCTTACTTTTCAGTGCAAATTCTTGAAGTCGGTACACTTTTTTTTAAAAGGTTTATTTGAAGTTCGGAATCTTTGACATAAAAAAATATAAAAATGATACCTTAGTTTTTAAATTACTTAAGTATCTAATTAAGAGATATTTTCCACCAGCTATACCTAACTAATTTCACAAAATTTCAACAAAAAGGGTGTTTAAAGAGTAATTTAGTCAGAGTTTTGTAACACCGGACGTAATATAAGGATCGTAGCACACGGCTGAAGTCAACGAACTCATTTTTTCACAAACCGTCGTCCCACCGTTTCCTGTCACAATTAGTGGGATTTTTTTTCAACGTTACGGGGTATGTTTTTGTATCCGTTGTCTTATGGATTTTATACTAACTACTGTGCATGCGAGGGGCCACTGAAATATTATGTGTTAATGAACTGAAACTAATGGATGGTTTCGACAATGAAATTTTAATATTGGGAAATATTGGTTTAGAGATTTACGTTGTAAACAGAGTAAATGATAATCTGTTAGATAAATAAAAAACTTATTTTTTGATAAATATTTTAAAGTTTTTGCAATAATCCGTATGTTTTATAATAAAATTTAAAAAGGTTGACTTAAAACCGGGAGGTCCAGGGTTCAAATCCCTTGTGCCAAAAATGTTAAGCACTTCTCGTGCTTCGGAGTGCAAGTCGGCGTCCGCATTTCTTTTAAAAATAACATATATTTTTAAGTGCAACAACAGGTTTGCCACCTGTTCTGTTTGATATGGACAATAATAAATGTTCTATAGATTCGTTAGAAACACAATTTAATTTATTAATTAATTAAATATAGCTGTGGTCATTAATTAGAAATATACACTGACCTCTATTGACATTTTGCCAAATATTTGCATTCGCAAGCGATTACCTATTGTCCATGTGTACACGGCCTTGATAAGTGAGAAACCTATCACTTATGGAAATCTACGAAATTGAAAATTGGAAAGCACAAAGAAATTATTCATATAAGGTACCTATCTCTATATGTATATGACGGCACTGTGTATGAAATTCCAAATAGAAAATGCTGAATTTTAAACTCTTGCCTCCGTGTTAGGCTTGCCGTCGCCGTCGCTGCCATAAAAAGTGGCATGATTATGAAATTTGATGGAATATTTTTTATATATTAAAAATAACAATTTGATATATCAATACATTATATGCTTATATAAAGTTTGGTGTGTGTTTTGTACCTAACTTAGACGCTTAATATACAACAAAGTCACCTTGTGAAACTTTAGACTGAATCGTATCGAAAAACTGTCATCGAAAACCTATAATTTCGAAATCCACGTGCACACAGCTGTGATTTTGGATATATGACAACATATTTTTATTTATAAAATATCAACATTAATGAAATTGTTTTGCTGAAAACAACAATGCATAATGAACAACTAAAGTTCACACGTCCACAGTGCTGGTTGGCAGTTGCAATTAAGAATTCTCACTCAATGCAGAACTGCATTTGCTAATTTAAATTGACACATCAGGGCAGACGAAAATATATCGTCCGATACCTCTTCCCCATACCCTTGTTTAACCTACAAACCTCCCAATCTGTAGTTTCTAGAGTGGGGCAATCTACAGATTAATTTTCCAAAACGGTCATATTAAGTAATTGAGCGAGTTTGTCTGATTATTGGAAAATTACTTGAAGGATTTTCACACGATTTTCACAAAAAAAAATAAGAAAAAAGGCGAGTCTTTCAGTTGTTTAAGTAACATTTAAATTTGAATAAATCTAATAAAATATTCGTAATAGTTCGTATCAGGTTTTTAGGGAAAGATAACTGATAAAAATTGTCCGGAAAATTTGGAAATTTCGGCAAAAACTGAAACCGCTTTTTTCAATGGGATTTTTGTATGAACTCAAGACCAAAATTTTAATAGGGGATGAAACTTAATATATGTATGTATTTAAAATGTTAGTGTAAGATGTTATACATTCCCGGATAACTGAATCGAGCCACCTTGCATTTTTAGGTTTGAAGTACTAAACGTTCCTTCTTCATACATTTTTTAAGCTTTAGTACTCCAAACCTAAAAATGCAAGGTGGCTCAATTCAGTGTATTTAAATAAATATATTTATTCTACTGAAAGTGTTACTGAGTGCATAAGATCTCAATCATAATTTCAACTTCTTACCTTTAGACTTTTCATTTATTTCCTTTGAATTAATAACAAGAATGGAAATTGGATAAATTGTAGAAATTTTTCTTTAACGAAATAAAGAATTTCATTTTTCAATTTTTAGAACGCAATTTTGATTTCCGTTTAATAAAATGTTTTTCATAAAAATATATTAGTCATAATATTTGATAAGTGTTGTTCGCTTCTTAATACCTTTTTAATGATATACTTGACTTTATGTTAAAGAGCATTTCTATTCTGTTTATCATTATCAAATAATTTTCAGTCAATTAGGATAAGATGTTAGAGGTACAACCTTATTGAATAACTCGTCAATTTAAATTACAAATTTTGCGATCAGAAATAATCGAATTATTAGGTAACTCTGTAGATTATATAAATTGCCTAGTGCGGCTAATTTCGTAGCACCTAATTTCGACCAAAAATAATTAGAGACACTTCCAATTTACCAGTGAGTTTTTTATAATTAAAAACGTATGTTTATCCGACAAACCACACTAGAATTGGGTACACGTTAGGTATATTCTCACAAATAGGTACTATTGCACATTTCGGGAGCCGTATGGAAACCTGTTGTAATGTTGTACATCATTTTATACTTTGGCCCTACAAATTTGTAGCCTTAGCATTACAAAATTTAAACACTTTGTTTTTCGGCCTGGATCTCTGAGGCGGTTGTCACACTTTATGATGAGGCTCTAACCGACCTCCAAATCCATCTATTAAGGATATCCCCAAATTGGATAAGTGCAGCTCATCTGTAGCTACATTATTTTATATTTAATACATAGCACTATGCGCATCATTTGAGGACTGACTTGGCTAATTAAAAAAAAATTATTTGGGGGGGGAGGTAAACGCCTAGTACTAGCCCCTGTACCACTGTATTTTTCTGTCGTTTTATTGTCGCAACGGATTTTACGTTATATGATGATTATGTTAAAATATAATAATTATAATTAATGATTGGAAACACTAAGTTTGACGCCCTAGATCGCCTTTCCCGTTTAAAACTTCACAATTAATTATTTTCCTAGAGTTCTGTCTCGCGACACAAAACGATACCTAATACGATACGAAATCTAAGGTAACTTATTACGCGCACCTTGGTCAGTATAACTGGTCAAAGGGGAAAAAATTGGCGAAAGGGGGAGCCCGTCTATGGCCCCTCCATAGGCTTAGTACTCTATGGTCTGAATAAGGTTTTTAGGGAAAGATAAAAATTGGACAAGTTGCCCGAAAAATTGGACAGTTCGGGAAAAATTTAAGTTTTTAGGGGATGAAAGTTAATATGGACTCCACGGGCGAAGCTAGGTGAAAAGTTATTAAACTTTCATTTACTTTCATTGACACTTCTTGATACTTGGTCATTTCTTCGCATTGTCAAGAGCACGCGCGCAGCGGAAGCGCGAAGTTTCGGTCGTCCGGAAGTCCTGCACATCAAAGTATAAATAATAGCAGCGTGATGCTAACGAACCGCACACACACTCGTAGTATGATATTTCAAGAAGGTATCCCCCGTCCTCTGCGAGACCGTAGCAGAACATACTATTTTTACACCTCTATCTATACATTCACTAAACTGGATAAAAGTGGACACTATTACTGATATCTCTGGCAATACCGCAAGGTATAGAATGTAATTATGTGTTTGTTTGTTTTGTTTCGTATAATATTTGTCAATACAAAGACACTTCTTGATATTTGGTCATTTCTTCGCTGTGTCAAGAGCACGCGCGCAGCGGAAGCGCGAAGTTTCGGTCGTCCGGAAGTCCTGCACATCGAAGTATAAATAATGGCAGCGTGATGCTAACGAACCGCACACACACTCGTAGTACGATATTTCAAGAAGGTATTCCCCGTCCTCTGCCAGACCGAAGCAGAACATACTATTTATACACGTCTATGTATAAATTCACTAAAAGTTAACGCGTAACGAATATAAACTCGGAAAAGCCTCTATTAATAATCGACCGACTGACTTTGCTACCAAAAATAATAGTCTAATTGTGAAAAGTTTATGCGCGATGGGTCGTGGACCGTGCTATCTTGGGGCGGCTAAACATAGTGGTGCCAGAATCGGATGGGTAATTTTAGTGTTGTCGAGACGGCGTCTGTGGACTGAGCCAGGTCTCATTCACGTGGCGGATGACGAAAAAGTGACGGATTGCCAATAACTTACGCTTCAGGGATTTCCTCGGTGATATAGTGGGGACACCAGCTGTCTTTGAACTGGTTTTAGACTCAGGAGTCTATATCCTTGGACTTGAAACGGGAAGGAGCCAGGTACAAATCTCATTTGTGCCAAAAATGCTATGCACCAATTTTCTTTAAGAACATGTGTTTTAATCAACTTCTCGAGCTTCGGAGGGTACTTAAATCACTTTATCTAAAAATTATAAAAAACAAAACTGGTATCTCTGTCTACACCGCAAGGTATTCATGCCGTGAACATGTCTTTTATGTCATCTCAGGCACGAGCTTTTTGATTCGTATAACCCAGGAATGTATGAAAGGTATGATGAATATAAAAGCAAATGGCATTCGATTGTCTCTGCCTACTCCTCTTGAGATAAAAGGCGTGATGATGGATAGATACAGTTCAAAATAAAATTGTAAATTGTAGAAATGTCGATATATTAACTACCGAAATGCGAAAGTCCTACTTTCACGTCAAAACAGAGCTACGGATAAACGTGATTTTTTGCACAGAGATTTGAGAGTTGGAGGGCCGAGGACGACTTTTTATCCCTGAAATCGTCCGAAATTTATTATGTATATGTCACATTTAAAAAAATCTACTGGCGAAATGCTAGTAATATTAAATATATTTTAGTAATTGTAGATTTCGTATCCATTTACGCACAATTCATGCTTTTATTTATAAATCTTTCATAACAATAGTGAATTATGGCGTTGGCTTCCGATTGAATAAAGTGAAATTAGTAACGGAATTTCAAGAAAACTATACTTGGAGCACACGTGTAAAAGCCTACGAGAAATGTGAAATGAATTGGCGCATTAATAGTGTATTATTTCTTTAAAAACCGGTCAAGTGCGAGTCGGACTCGTATACGAAGGGTTTCGTACTCTCAATAGTATGCACTAAGGTCAAACCAAGTTTGACGCCCCTGTATGGCCCAGGAACAAATTAGCGCGACTCCGACTCACACTTAGCCCGTTTTATTATTTGCATTTTTGCCATTATTAAGATCGAGCAAAAACGCTTAACTTTATTTAATTTTTAATATTTGATGTTATAGCAGCTATATGAAAATTTCAAGTGTCTACCTATTACGGTTCAAAAGATACAGCTCTGTGACAGGTGGATGGACGGACAGTGGAGCCTTAGTATAAGAGAGTTTCCGTTGTCACACGGATACGGAACCCTAAAAATGTTTACTATTTATGAATTGGTGAATTTATGGTAATATTTTAAGCCCACCTAACATAAATATAGATAAAATGTGAAAATTTAATGTAAATGCCCTGAGAATTTGACAATACCTTCATTGAACATCGATACAAAAGAGTGGATGCTCAGTGTTCCCTTAAAAAAGCCTTTGATTTACCGCCCGACTACCCGGCGAAGGTTCAAAGTGTTCCGAAACTCAACAGGGCCTAAAATTCAAACGGTGCCCCTTGAGTTCTGCTTTGACATACCTTAGGTACTTGTAATTAAATTTTGTACACTTTGGAAAATATTGGTTCATGTAATACATTGTTCATATCACGTATATTTCTCTTGGGGTTTATAATTTCGCAGAACTAATGTAGAAGGATAGTCGATAGCCTAATTGGTAGGACGGTGGCATAAAACCGGAGGACCCGGGTTCAAATCCTACTCGCTGCCAAAATGCTAAGCACCAATTTAAGAATATGTGCTTAAATCGACTCTTCGTGCTTCGGAGGGCACCGACCCGCCTGCCAAGTGTGGTGACTATGGCGATTCCTCTCAACGAGCACCATAAAATGGTGCGCTAGAGGGAGACCAATGTTCCAGCAGTGGATCTTAAAAGGTTGATGATGATGATGAATATAGAAGATTTGACTAATATCTAAATGAAAGACTTATTGATATTGTAAATGCGAGAGTATTTCTTTGTCCACATTTCACTTCAATACAGGGCAAGGAATCTATGTAATTTTTACCCCCGGCATTAAGGATAAATTCACATTTCACATTGCACAGGCAACGTCGGCAGAACTCTAGTAAAAAGCAATATTCAAAAGAGTTGCCCAAAAGAAGATATTCAGGATGCTTAACTCTTCTGAAAGTGTACGCCAGCTAACGCTCGATCGATTAGCATAATCTTTAGCGGTATCTACAATATTTTACAATTATTTTTGTAATTAAAAAGTAGGTATTCAAATGGTTGTAAACCCATTTGTACCCGTGCGAAGCCGGGGGCGGGATCGCTAGTAACAAATAGACAACATAATGATGTAAAATCATACAAAATTGTTTTTTAAATCATTTCCTTATTAGAACTGTCTAATAAAAAAATCATTGCCCGACGTATGCACAGAAAATTCCTTGATTTTCAACTCAAATCAAAGGCTTTCATTATTTATTCAGCACTAAGTAGCTCGAATGGCAGTCTACATATCGACTTCCACGGTTGTAAAATAATAATGTACAAAGTATGAAATTTTATGTTATTATATATAGACAAAAATTGTTTTATTTTTGCGTCGGTGGCACAGTGGTTGAGACGTCTCTTGCGACGAGCCCGGGATTTTTATAATTAAAAACTTATGTAGGTACATAATCCGACAAACACTTAGAGGCTTTTCCATTTAAATATACCTCAACAGAACTGGTCCCTCGTTAGGTATAGCCTCACATATACCATCGGCTAAAAGAGGGAGACTTTTTGCCTTACAACCCGTGAAGAAAAAAAAAACCTAAGATGGTTAAAGCGTCGTGCTAGAAACCTTTTCGTGTTTCGGAAGGTAAATAAAGTCAGCTTCCGGATATCTTCTGAAAATTATAGATGCAAATGTGCAGCGACAGACTTGCCACTTGATTTGATTAATACAGGTAACTCGCTAAATGTGGACTATTTGTTGCCAATGTCTCTAGCCACGTCGCCCAGGTTTAATTTTTGTTTTCAACCTACAAAAAATTGACTATACCACGTAGTTTTACTAATATTGTAAATGTGAAAGTTTGGATGTGTCTGCGCCCGTTTTCATACAAATGGAGAAAGCGTTTTACTTCCCCTAAATATTATCTAATTTTAACGAAATTTTAGTATGGTACTGACATAGTCAATGTACTGGATTAGAACATAGGCTACGTTTCATTCTGGAAAAGGGGATGGGGATGGGGGAGGGGCTTGACACATTATACAGATGCTGAATTATTTCTTCTGTTTTATCTATTTCTGTAATGTTGTTTATTTTAGATGATAAATTAAACCACTGTTTACTTCTTACTTTCATATATTTTATGTTAACAAACTATATTGTACACGTGTACCTTTCTTAATGTCGAGTGCCCCACCGCCCTACTGTCACAGCGCACACAGTGCTGCCATGACAGTAGTGTTGCCAGCACCAACCGACCACTAGTACATCTTCCCTTTTAATAATCACAAAAAAAAACAAAAAAAAAAACTTATATAAATATACATATTAACTATATCATGAGTATTACCAACTGCTTGGTCCAGGGTCAAATCACCAATTTCCAGTAACTTTTGTTGTAGCTTTGTGTCGTTGATTCCCAAAACTATTCTGTCCCTAATCATTCTATCCTCAAAATTTTGGTAGTTACATCTCTTCACCAGTTTTCTCAGGTCACAGTAAAAACTGTCAAAAGTTTCTCCATCTTCTTGTTGTCTGTTACTGAAGTTGTATGAATTTATTAACTCGTTCTGTTTAGGTTCAAAGTAGGTATCAAACAATTTTAACACTGCTTCAAATTTAGGAGGATCTTCATCTCGCTTCAATACGTTAAAATATAAGTTCTGGCCATCTTGCCCTATGCTATTAAGTAATATGGCGGCTTTTCTCGCTTCGGAATATCTTTCGAAGCCCGCTGCCGTCATGTAAATTTGGAGTTCTTGTTTGAATCTTCTCCATTTCGGCAACAAATCTATTGAATCGAACGTAATGTGTGATGGCATTCTGAATTCCCCGGCCGCCATGTCAAATATCTCTTCCGTTTTGTTATTTTGGGATGCTGTAGGTTTTTCTTCGGACTGCGCCATGTAATGTTGTTTATTTTAGATGATAAATTAAACCACTGTTTACTTCTTACTTTCATATATTTTATGTTAACAAACTATATTGTACACGTGTACCTTTCTTAATGTCGAGTGCCCCACCGCCCTACTGTCACAGCGCACACAGTGCTGCCATGACATTAGTGTTGCCAGCAACAACCGACCACTAGTACAATTTCCACGCTGGTAAAACTGCAGGCAAAATAACATAAACTCTGACTGTAACCAAATTAAAATATCCCACTAATATTATAAACACGAAAGTTTGTATGGATGTATGTATGTTTGTTACTCAATCACGCTAGAACGGTTGAACGGATCTGGATGAAATTTGGCACAGATATAAATTATAGTCTGGAATATCACATAGGCTACTTTTTATCCCGGAAAATTGTATGGTTCCCGGGATAGATTTGTTTTTGTTTTTCACGGGATCGACATGATTTTTTGCATAGTGGTGGTTTAGGGGTCAGAGAATGACGTATACTACTTTTTATACCGCAAAAGCGGGCGGGGAGAAGCAAATTACAGCCACGGGATAATTTCTTTTTGGATCTATTTCCACGCGGGTGAAACCGCGGACAGAAGCTTCATCATCATCAACCTTTTTAAGATCCACTGCTGGATCATTGGTCTCTCTCTGGCGCACCATTTTAATGGTACTCATTGAGAGGAATTGCCATAGTCACCACGCTTGGCAGGCGGGTTGGTGATCGAACGCCGGCTTTACGTGCCCTCCGAAGCACGAGGAGTCGATTTAAGCACATATTCTTAAAGAAAATTGGTGCTTAGCATTTTGGCAGCGAGTAGGATTCGAACCCGGTACCTCCGGTTTCAAGTCCACCGTCCTACCAATTAGGCTATCGACTACCTAAGGACAGAAGCTTGTCACACACAAAATAACATGGTCCCTATTGCTATCATCCGCACGAAGTCGCCAGCATTCTATTTCAATCCAAACTCAAGACTGTAGCTACAATGAAAACATCAACTTGTTACAAGCGAAGTGCTAGTCGGATAGACAGGCACTCGTGCATCGAGACTGAATAAGTGATAAATGCCTTGATCTCCAACCTTGCAACGAAACTTCCTACAATGTCTGCTGTTCGACTTGTTTTAGATTGCTTATAGTTCGGTGAACTAAGGGTTTGAAGTATACCACTTTGCACCTATGGAGAAGGCTTTAGAAAGAAACCGCAATACAGAAATGCTCATGCCTTAATTACTTCAGGGTAGGCAGAGACCAAATAATATCAAATCTTTGTAATCCTGGCACACCTCATTTAAATTTTTGCATTTGTAAGAATATCACTAATTTGATCTGTTCTTCTAAGACGCCTTCGATCATCTCTTCCACTCACATTTGTTCTTTAATGAAATAAGTACCTTTCGTCATCCTTACTTTCCATAATTACAGCAAGTGCATAATTTTTCATATTTAGATTATTTGATAAGTTTTATATTATACGTACTATATTTATTAAAGGAACGGGAGAATAATTTGTCATGGTCTTATTACAAAAAAATATCGTTATTGATCCGGACTGCTTTCAGCAGAATCCAACGATTTTTTATATACTTCCATCTGGGATTTGAACCCGGAAATGTTTATATTACATGGGTGGAATCACTAACCACTAGGTTTAACCTGTTTTGGTACTATTGTGATTGTGGAAGCAAGACAAATTAAAAATTCAAATGATTTTTTTTAGAATTTTAGAAAGATACACTTTACGTTGATAATGGGAGCCCATCTGTATCTTTTAAAAAGAACACACCTAAAGAAGATTAATATCAAAAATTTTTTTTTTTCCAAATCATAGTCAAATAAATGTAGGTAATATTACGGTATAATTGGTATTTGAACTTAATGCTGCAGTAACCGGATACAGTAAAATTGACTTTTACTAACTTTTTATTTATAAATAACAAGTGTGATCTTAACAGTAAATATTTCAAATATAAAACCATCATTCACCACTGCAACAATAAAAAAGCTCACAAAAATTTCAACTCTAATGGACGATTTTCAATATAATTTTACAGGCTCTAAACTCGTAGGCGATAATGGCGTGGCAAACGAAAAAACTGTTTACGTAGATCTGACGGACCGACTAATCACTCGACACAATGAACGGATCATTAAAAACCGCCATCAAAATGAAAATTTCTAGCAAGCTGGAAGCAAAATGTCTGAACTGTAGGACAGTCATAGATTAGCTATGCGATAGAAATGCCATTTTTTGAAACTAAACAAGGTATTTATATTATGGCTCTCAATTCATCATAATCGTCCACCTATTATAATATTCCAAATAAACTAAGAAATGCTATCTTTACGTAGAATGTGTGATATAAAGCGTATTGACGGCATCCGGAACGATGTCATTAGAGAAGAAACACAGTAAAAGATGATGTTGTGACTAAAATGAAGATAAGTAACTGTAGTGTATGCTAGTTTGGACACGTTGAAAGAATGAAGGATGAAAGATTGAATAAAAAGGTGTATAATGGCTGAGTGAAAGGATATGTTGGCAGAGGACGACCTATGTGTACATTTATTGAAAATATAAAAAATGTATTGATCAATGGAAATATTAAAAGTACACACACACACACAATCGTCGAGCATTTATGAAAGGTATGATTAATATAAAAGAAGCGAAAGAGGTATGTCAGGATCGTAACAAATTACATTCAATTGTCTCTGCCTACCCCTCTTGGGATAAAAGGCGTGATGATAGATAGATAGCTACCAAGAATTTTTTATACTATTAAAAAATAACGGATAATGCATCAGTTTCTTTGCCGATGGTAAATACCAAGTGTAGCAATAAAAGAAAAATATAGAATAAAATATAGAAACATCTACCACCCATACTGCTGTCCGTGAGGCGCCCACGTCGACTGGGCTGTGCATCACGGCCTATGATGTTTAAAAAGCGCCGGTCGCTTTTCATGCCACGGCTCAATCAACGACCTAATCCGCAGGGCCCTATCGTCTCCGTCAATATTCCGGCAACACTTGAGCCTCGCATTTACCGCAAATATGGTAAGCGGCCCGACGGATTGACTCTAATGCCCTGGTAACTGGGAAGTGGGACGGTGTCTTTTGTGTGGCGCCGTCACATCCAGCATCCAAGGCACCTTCTGTGAAGCTAGGGTGATCGCGCAGAACGCCGAATCCCTCAAACGGTGCAAAAGAGGTCATAGCAAGGATGCCGTTTGCAGTGGAGACGCTTTGGCCATGGAGCTCAGGTGGAAAACAATTTTTTAAAGAAATATATACGCGTCTTGGCGTCGCGGCTGATGGTGACCAGAGGGCTGGCTCAAAACTCGTAATAAAAATCTTGCAATACAGCGAAGCAATGCAGTCAGCCATGGCATGCGGAGCTCTGGGCACACTTCCGTACTTACTACACCAGTCTGGATTATTTTTTTAATTATATTAAAGTTTTTCAATAAGTTATAGAAACAACTCTAGCATGATTTTCTTGATCTTCATGAAACGAACATATTATTATTATTTCTATGGGAACTTAGAATTTCATGGACTCCAAAAGAATTATATGGTTAACTCACCGAAATATCCAGAGAGAATAAGATCACATTATACCTATTGTCACTTCTGCGTACAGCTTGGTGTAGCAGTTAACCAAGCGAGGCACGTCGTACGGCGGGCGCCGCCCAAAATAGATCGCACGTGCCTACTTGCCCATGCGCACCCAACATGGCCGCTCTGTAGCCGATACAAATATGTTGTGCTGTTCTCACATACACCTTCTTTCATTTCCTTACGCTTGCATACTGTAGTTTGCCAAATACGTAGCTTTGTTTATCTGCAATAATATCAAAGATAATTCGGCATGTAAAAGTAAAAACTAAGGTAAGTAAGGACAGAAACGAGACTTTATCTAAATGATGACGTCACTATGTCGTTTGCAAAGTGTCAAACATCCATGTGTGTGTGTGTGACAGATCGTTCCGGCCATCGAAATCAACCACAAAAACAACGATTTAAAAACGGATGGCAGACCGTTCGTTACAAGAATTGGACGAGTCTGTGGTCAATTTCGGCGGACCGTATGGCGGCGCGCCGGCGATTGGACGAATGAGTGAGTGGGCACCTTAAAAGTAATTGTTACTCCGATGAAAGATAAAAAAAGGTACTTATTTGGTATAAAACCAGACAGTGCCAGCCTCTTCAGATACCTTGGTTATGTTAAGTTGAAAATAATATAGCTTTAAGAACCCGTTCTGATGGGCACTATCTATCGAGGAGTGTGCCAGGAACCAAGAGAGAGTCGTTTATGAGAAAGTATCGATTAAATAAGATATAGGATCTGTCAATATTATCTAAAATGGCAATAACTGTGTACAAGCTTCTGTCCGCGATTTCACCCGCGTGGAAATAGATCCAAAAAGAAATTATCCCGTGGCTGTAATTTGCCCCTACCCCGCCCGCTTTCGCGTTATAAAAAGTAATATATGTCATTCTCTGACCCCTAAACTAATAATATGCAAAAAATCATGTCGATCCCGTGAAAAACCAAAACAAATCTATCTCACGGGAACCATACATTTTTTCGGGATAAAAGTAGCCTATGTGCTATTCCAGACTATAATCTATGTCTTTGCCAACTTTCCGTTCAGCCGTTCTGGCGTGATTGAGTGACAAATATACATACAATATTAGTAGAATATACTGAATTGTTTTGGTTTACTAGAGTTGACATCGTACGGATAAAAACTTCAAAATAAATAAATGATTAAAAAAGCACACTGCAAGGTTTACTAGAAATTTATTTTGACATTTCATAAGAACTTCTCTCTATTTAGAATTTTAATATTTTACCAGACTTTTCGATGAGATATTTACCAATTTTATCAGAAAACTTCTTGGAGTCTGATGACCACGGGCCAAGAGTCTCAACCGCAAAAGCAAGAAAGTCAAAGTGATCTAGCAGCGAGGAATACTTTTGAATTTTTAAATGTGACGCGAAATATGTGCGAAAGTTAAAGATGTATCCAAAAATAATTTATAACTTCTTTCATGATGTATGAATCAGATCATAAAGGATTACATCTGGACGGCGTCTGCCCCTCTAGACTCAACGTATGAAATATTAACAAAAAATTCGGAAGTCTTGACTCATCGTTTCATCTATGTAACATCATGCCCTATAACCCAGAAAAGGCAGACAGAGACAATCGAGACATCATCGTTGAGAAAATAATCTTGGCTAGGTTAGTCATGAAGTTAGAATGTACGAAATCTATGCGATATATGTAATGTTTTTTTGGTTGAAACAGAGCAATGAATCGACGTGTTTTTTGCACAGAATGGTGGACCGGAGAGTGACATAAGCTACTTTTTCTTCCGGGAAAAATATCATTGAACAGGGAAAATTAATTTTTCATAAACAACTTATCTTCCAGTTCGATACCGGGATGGATCGCTATTGTTACAATTATTGGAAAAAACTTCGTTTCATTCAAATAGTAATGGATTAAATTCTACTTTTTGTCCACTTCTATTTTTTATAATATTATGTGTGTTGGATGTTTCGTATGAAAGCGACTTTGTTAATCGATAAAATAGTGATTACGTATTCCCCTTGTAAAGAGGAAGGAATCCTGTAAAACTGCACTTATTATAATTATTTTTCATCATCGGTTTATTTAAATAGTATGCTTAGAAACAAACCATATTTGATGTTAGAATTTTATACACGTAAACCTTCCTTTTGAAACAATATATAATAGTGCAAACCAGAATTAAATTCATTTAGTACTTTCGGAGTGAAACTGGTACAGACAAACAGACAGACAGACGGCGGTAGTATAATTATTATAAACTCGTTTGCGCACAATGTCGAATATGGAAATTGCCATTATTGGTTACTGCTCAACTGCCAAAAGACCTAGCGTGATGTTTTATAAACATAAACGTTCCCCTTGAATCAATCTATTAGTGAAAACCGTATCAAAATTGGTCCAGTAGTTTTTGAGTTTAGTAATATCAAACAGATACCTATACCAACATTCAACAGTATTTTAGTGATGACGATTTGAAAAAATTGCTTGTTTTTTGTTGTTGGGTTCGATCTCATGTACCAATGGGTTTTTTATTAAAATATATGTACCTAATTCCGACAAACCACACCTAGAAGCTTTTCCATTTAAATATACCTCAACAGAACTGGCCACTCATTAGATATAGCCACATAAATACTATCGGCTGAACGAGGGAGACTTGATCTTACGCTGGATACCCTGGAACCGTAACACGGTTTCGGGAGCTGCAAGGCAATCCGTGTAGAAAAAAAAGGGTAAAGTACTTTAGTGATGATGATTGCTTGTTTTTAATGAATTTGGAGAAGAAAAGCTTTTTAATGGTAGTAACCATATCTATGATTCAGGAAGACAATTTAAAACTATCAAGCGCTGGTTTAAATCACCCAAGAGGGAATTAGATGTAAGCGCAATGAATTTACGATCGAGATGCGTATACGCAGCTGCCACCCTCCGTCCCTCCCTTCGACAGCTGTGAGTTTCCACTCGCCTCTTAGAAAAAAAATCCACAAAACTAATGAGAGGAGACTTCTAAGTGGTGATTCTCGGCCGCGCGTGGTATCCATTTTCATGGAACATTAAAGGTGTAGAGTCGATTGTGTTTTGTAATTTCCTGAAAAAAGTTTTGTTGGATGAAAACTGTACTGTAACTCAATTATACTCATTGAATACCTTTTAAGCTTTGTAGGATGTTATTTATAAATTCTTTATTCGTGAACTTTGCATTTTCTGGTTTTTAAATCGATGTAACCCGTAGGTATATCATCATTTCTTTAATCGTTCTTCGAAGCGTGAAACCGATGTTTGCACTATTTCTGAAAATAAGATATAGGTAAGTAAGTGACAACTCGATAGCGACATTTTCTATCAATATATTGCTATACATAATGCTGTTTTAGTTCCATCACTTAAGCGAGACTTGGGTATGAAATAAGAAGCATGAAAGTAAAAAAAATGCAGTCTTTACATAGAATGTGTGATATAAAGCGTATTGACCGCATCCGGAACGATGTCATTAGAGAAGAATGCGGAGTGAAAGTGTTGTGACTAAAATGAAGAAAAGTAGTTTACGCTGGTTTGGACACGTTGAAAGAATGAAGGATGATAGACTGACTAAAAAGGTTTATATGGCTGAAGTGAAAGGTAATGCTGGCAGAGAACGACCTAGGTGTACTTTTATTGAACATATAAAAAATATATTGGTCGATGGAAATATTGAAAGTACACACAATTGCCGAGCATGTATGAAAGGTATGATGAATATAAAAGAAGCGAAAGAGATATGTCAGGATCGTAACAAATGGCATTCGATTGTTTCTGCGTACCCCTCTTGGGATGAAAGGCGTGATGATAGATAGATAGATATATTGCTATTTAAATAAACTACCTGTGTTGGATATATACATATTTATCCAAAAATAAATAATAATTCCCTTGACATAGACTCCGGCCGTCCCGATTATTATCCTATATATAATCCGGATCAGAATGTTTCTTTAAATATGCGAGTTCAACTCAGGTCAAACCAATATTGTTTATACCTTCATGACAGTTCTCGCTGTTAAGTGTATTTTCACCTCTCAAACTCGTAGCAAAAGGCGATGGGATGTAAATGCTACTTTACCAAAATGGTGACGTCATTTTGTCGTTTGTCTGCAACATTTTTTTAATTTATTATAGAAAAGTGCTAGATCGAAAACAAAAAAACCAACATTATAATATAATAAAAAAATGGCTCAAACACAAAGGACAACAGCCTTGAAAACAAAATGCTTGTTTTTAAAATGTTTTCTATGTATTATTACATTTCATTTAAAAATGAATCTCCATAGATTTTTGTTCAAGAAACTGGCGGCCACGACGGGAGGTGGTGTTATATTTAGATGCGCCGGCGTCGCGACGCGTGCCTCGACGCGCATGCGCGACTATGCCGTCTCGCTGTAAAACACTCCACTGAAAACCTACAGAATTATTATTCCCTGTTGAACCCTTTCTGAGTTCATCGACCATATTACTTTCTTTATGGACTTTCTATTCACAAATCATTTCAAGAAAGTTCATAAAAAACATGGCGAATAGAGGGGGATATTTTAATTATTATTGGGAAGTTGTAAAGTTTAGTTGGTAGATATGAGGAAGCTTCCATGTGGCTTGAATTTTTACATAAAAATGGATTGTGGGCTAAGTTGTCCTCGAAATTAAATTTCAAATCCAAAATTTCGAAAGTAATCTACAAGATGGCCAAGTAGATAAATCATTAAAATTGCCAAAAAAGTGCCAACGATATCTGTCAGTCTATCACGGTCCTCTAGCTTCTAAACTAAATAATTTGAATTTTTAAAAAAGTGTACCGACTTCAAAAATTATGCACTGAAAAGTGTGCTTTCCGAAAGCAAATGCATAAGTCACTATAAAAAAATACCCAAATCGCTTCAAGTGTGCCTATAAAATTTGAAGGATTTCTCCAGGATCCCATTATCAGACCCTGACCTGATGACCATGCGACCACCTGGAAAGTATACCAAAACAAACAAAATAAAAAGAATACCCAAATCGCTTCAAGTGTGCCTATAAAATTTGAAGAGTTCTCGATTTTTTCAGGATCCCATCATCATATCCGGACCTGATGACTATGGGACCACCTGTGAAGTATACTCTTTCAAACAAAAAAAATCCAAATCGGTCCAGGCGTCTTCAAGTAATCGGGGAACATACATAAAAAAAGAGATTTAAACGAATTGAGAACCTCCCCTTCTTGTGAAGGACCTGAAATTCACATAAAATAAATGTAATAAAGACGGTGGGAACAAACAATTTTAAAAAGTTTATTTCCTTTGTCTCCTTCTATCATATACTTTGAGTATATACCAAAGGAGACGTGTAGCGTGTAAATCACCGAACAACTTTTTCTGCCACTTTTGGCGGGGGGGAGGTAAACGTCTAGTACTAGCCCCTGTACCACTGTATTTTTCTGTCGTTTTATTGTCGCAACGGATTTTACGTTATATGATGATTATGTTAAAATACAAACATAATAATTATAATTAATGATTGGAAACACTATGTTTCCGCAATTTTGACGTCCTAGATCGCCTTTCCTATTTAAAACATCACAATTAAATATTTTTCTAGAGCTCTGTCTCGCGACACAAAACGATACCAACAAAATATAAGGTAACTTATTACTGCGCACCTGGTCAGTTTAACTGGTCAAAGGGCAAAAAATTGGCGAAAGGGGGAGCCCGTCTATGGCCCCTCCATATGGCTTAGTACTTTATGATCATATATGACGACGGTTATGTTATTTTAAAAATATCAATCTTTAACAATCAATTGATGAATATTTGTCAATCAGTTACGATGCCAAGATATATTTACTATTTAGTATGATAGAATTTTATGTGCTGCGCTTACGTCGAATGTAATAAATTGAAATGTTAAAATAGTAGGTCGATGCTCTTGAAGTTACTGTGATATCTAAATGGACTATTTAACCTGAATATCGTAGCACGCGATACGTTTTTAACTTTAGTTACGATGTAACAAGGAGCTGCCACTGAACAGAAATCAATTAAAAAAGTCACATTATATCCTAAGTATAATATTATAAATGAAAAGTCTATTTCTTAAGTTATATGTAATATCAACGAGCGAATCCTGTGCGGAAAGCATGTATATAATAAACTATACTTTATAATTATTTAGAAAAAATATACCTAAATAGTCTACGGCCTACGGCGGCATGGCTAGGATGATCGAAATTGCAGGCAAACTATAAGAAGTTTCAAATTGTTTTCAGCTGAGATATTTATATATACTGAAAATAAAATATGGATGCAAGACTTGGGTATGGAATAAGAAGCATGAAAGTAAGGTAAAGGAAATGCGATCTTTACGTAGAACGTTTGATATAAAGCGTATTGACCGCATCCTGAACGACGTCATTAGAGAAGAATGCGGAGTGAAAGATGATGTTGTGACTAAAATTAAGAAAAATAGTTTACGCTGGTTTGGACACGTTGAAAGAATGAAGGATGAAATATTGACTGAAAAGGTTTATATTGCAGAAGTGAAAGGAAATGCAAGCAGAGGACGATCTAGGTGTATATTTATTGAACATATAAAAATATTGATCGACGGCAATATTAAAAGTACACGAACATGTATGAAAAGTATGATAAATATAAAAGAAGCGAAAGAGGTATATCAGGATCGTAGCAAATGGCATTCGATTGTCTCTACCTACCCATCTTGGAATAAAAGGCGTGATGGTAGAAAAATAGATAGATAAATAGATAGATAATTAAATAGATAATTATTGTATTGTCCTTATGTGCCCTCCGAAGAAATTCTTAAAGCAAATTACTTCTTAGCTTTTTTAGCTGAAAGTGCAACCTAGGACATTTGAATGGTTGCAAGTCGATTTGAAAAATATGATATTGTAGGTACCTAGCGCAAGCTCATTGCCTTCATTTCACTCGCTTTCTTTCTTCCTGGTCTGACATTGGAAAACTTGGGAACAACTGCAATTGCTTTTTTGTATGCACTCAAGACCATATTAGGGGATGAAAGTTAACCCTTAATTAGGCGCATGGGGTCAATATTATTTCATATTGAAAAAAAAAATGTGTTGCGTGCCAGCGCACTTTCTAGCTTCCTAACTCCTCGCAAGGTACGCAAATCAGTCGCGTCCAAAACATAAACGCATTCGCACAAGTGCCTGTCTGGTGCCCGACCGACTTACGTGTCCTAGAAAGAGCGACAAAAAAGTGCCAACCAAATGCAATAAATGTTGTAAATTTAATTGTCAACAACACTTTAGGGTATACTGCATCGGGTGCAAAACAGAACAATCTGCTGATGAATCCGATAAAATATTTTTTAACTTTGATCTCGGGTAGTTTTAAGACAGATTAAAAGTTGGTAATTTTTAAAATTATTTTAAGTAAAAGTTATGTTTTTTAATAAATGATTTTATTAATTTTAGCTTTATTTATTTCTAAGAATCCAATTTTTTTGGAGTCACTATAGACCCTATGTGACTAATTGTGTGATTTTCTTGATGCGCCTAATTAAGGGTTAATGAGGGCTTCACGGTCGAAGCCGGAGAGGAAATCTAGTTTGAAATAAATACATATTTAAGTTTCAAAAAGCAATTATTGTTTTGCGACACGTGCACGAAGTGAGAGACGTTAGTTGAGATCCTTTGGCAGCTGCGACCTGCGACCGGGCGGCGCGGTGAATCAGCTGCGCATACGCCGTGGTGACTACTCCATTCCATTACTCACAATATTGAAAGATTTTTTTCAAAAAGCTTAATTAGATCAATAATGACATTTCTATAAAAACTGTTCTGTTAAATTAATATTTCATAGTTAATTAATAAAACGAATTACATATTTTGCTGTACATATACCTAACTAAATTACTCTAAATAAAAGGAAAATGAATTTATGTAGAACTGGCCACTCGTTATGTATTTATCTCTAATCACGCTTTATATCCCAAGAGGGGTAGGCAGAGACAATCGAATGCTATTTGCTACGATGCTGACCTCTTTCGTTTCTTTTATATTTATTTCATACATGCTCGGCGATTGTGTACTTTTAATATTGCCTTCGATCATTTTTTTTTTCATATGTTCAATAGAAATTTTGGACCCCAATATTTGTATTTGTAATTGTTTTTGTAATTGTTTTATATGACATGCCACACTTTGTTGGAACCCCCCCCCCCCCCCCAAAACCTGTGACGTAATTTATGGATGGCCCTTTACATCAGAATGGCAGTGATTTTTCAGAAATTTTCATTAAATATGTTTACCGGCTGACTTTCGCGTGGGCTTTTCATAAAATACCGGGATAATGTTGTTATGTACTATGTACTTATATGGCAGTAAATTTTATTATTAGGGTTCCGTACTTCATATATATTATTATGCTTTTATAAATCTATCTATCTATCATCATGCCTTTTATCCCAAGAGTGGTAGGCATGCAGACAATCGAATACCATTTGTTAACTATCCTGACATACCTCTTTTGCTCCTTTTATATTCATCATACCTTTCATACATGCTTGGCGATTATGTGTACTTTTAACATTTCCTTCGATGAACAATTTTTTAAATGTTTAATAAAAGTGCACTTAGGTCGTCCTCTGCCAGCATTTCCTTTTACTTCTGCCATATAAACCTTTTTAGTCAATCTTTCATCAATCATTCTTTTAAAGTGTTCGAACCAACGTAAGCTATACTTTACTTAATTTTAGTCACAACATCATCTTTCAAGATATACACTTTTTTCATTGCCATTTTCACGATGATTTGCAAACGTTTCGATAAACAAACATTAATATTTTCAATTTTCAGAGTGATTTTTTCATTCCTAGTAAATCTATCTATCTATACCATCACACCTGTTATCCCAAGAGGGGTACGCAGAGACAATGGAGTGCTATTTACTACGATCCTATAGTAAAATATTAAAATAATATTTTTGTTTTCTCCTTTTATTTTGGTAATCCGTCCCAGCTTCGGTGGATAAGAAATTTGTTTATGTTAAATTAAATTTCCCAGGGAATAACATATTTTCCTGGGTTAAAAGTAGCCAATTTTCCAGTTGTCCATATTGAACAGAACACAGCAAGCCTGTTGCTGCACTTAATGGACCTAGATGTGTTACTTCTTTAACAGACGTAAATATCTGTTATTTTTAGAAGGAGTGTGGACGTCGGCTTTACGTTCCCTCCGGAGCACGAGGAGTCTATTAAAGAGAATTGGTGCTTAGATTTTTTTTGGCGAAGTGGGAATTGAACCCTGGACTTCCCGTTTTTAAGAAAACGCTCTACCAATTACGCTATCGATTCCTTTTTTAATTTTTTTAACACCAACACCTGCATTAATAATGACATACAAGCTTCTGTCCGCGGTTTCACCCGCGTGGAAATAGATCCAAAAAGAAATAATCCCGTGGCTGTAATTTGCCCCTACCCCGCCCGCTTTCGCGGTATAAAAAGTAGTATAATATGTCATTCTCTGACCCCTAAACTACCACTATGCAAAAAATCATGTGAAAAACAAACACAAATCTATCCCACGGGAACCATACATTTTTTATATACTATGTACCTACTATTCCAGACTACAATCTATATCTGTGCCAAATTTCATCCAAATCCGTTCAGCCGTTCTGGCGTGATTGAGTAACAAACATACATACAAACTTTTGCGTTTATAATATTAATGCGATATATCATACATATCGTATTATAGTATACACAGTACACACCTCTCTGTCCAAAGATTTCAGGAGATGCTCTGACGCATATAAAAGATGCTCGACGGCCATTTTTTTTCTGAATGTTGGTAGATTTGGCACCATGCCAGTAACGCCGGTTGGCATGAAGCCAAAATGCGCCATAACCCCCTTTGAGAAGTGTATCTATATGCTATCTGGTCGTGGTATTGTCGACTTCGGAATATTGAAGTTTATATTTATGATTGTTAAACGCATGGCAAAATGCTGACTTCAAGTATAAAGCACTGTATGTATATATGAAAGAAGAAAAGCCATCGATGGAAATTAAAAAGAATCTATCTATATATCTATTAACACGCCTTTAATCCCAAGTGGGGTCGGCAGATACAATCGTTTATATTCATAATACTTTTCATATATGTTCAATAAAAGTACACCTAGGTCATCCTCTGCCAGCATTTCCTTTCGTTCGTACCATATAAATATATAAACGTTTCTAGTCAATCTTTTATTTTTCATTCTTTCAACGTGTCCAAACCACAGTAACCTATTTTTCTTCAGTTTAAACATATTTGTGGTTAAAACGTCTGGTATTAAGGGGAAGTCAGTTATCAAAATGCAATTTTTAATCAAATTTTTCAGAAATAACTGATCTATTTACGAAACTGAAAAAAATATATATTGATTTTAAGGATATGACAAATATTGTTATTGTTTTGAAAATATGTTTCTAAATATACGTCTGAAAACTTTTATATAAAATTTAATGGCTATAATATAAGATGGTACAATTACAAAAATTAACATGAATATTTTTTTTGGTAATTGTCTATCCTTTCATTGTAAAATTATTTCTATGTTGTATAAGTTTTTTTTAAATTGCGTTTTAAACAAAAATTATCGCTTACGTTGAATCGCTTACTGTTTCTATCCTGCTTGCGTGCGCGCGATTCTAGATAAATGCGTTCTGCTCTTTTATCACTCATATTCCCATCGATCACACGGGTTTGATCCCGGATCTGGTACCAATAGGTTTTTTTTTATAATTTAAAACTTATGTATATATCCGACAAACCACACTTACAGGCTTTTCCATCTAAATATACCTCAACAGGACTGGCCACTTTTTAGGTATAGGCTCACAAATACCGTAGGCTAAATGAGGGAGACTTGGTCTTCCGCTGGGTATCCTGGGACCGTAACAAGGTTTCGGGAGCTATAAGTCAAACCCGTGAAAAAGAAAAAATCTATTGCGCATATAACCGAAGTTTGTTTTCGGTGTGTAAATCGTCACAGGTTCATGAAAGCTGGCTTAGTGCCAACAAGCAACAGGCGTCAGTTGCAAGTTATTGAAAAATACTTGCACGTACTGTTTTACTTGAAAAGTTTTAAGTTGATATTGAACTTTTCTAAGAAATTATTTTTTAGAAAGAAAAATAAAGGCATAACTCAATTAATTTAAAAGTTTTAAAGTTTGGATATTCATTAATAATCATATAAATGGAGTCAACGAGGTGGACACCCAGAAGAACAACGAAGACAGTGGAACGGCCACAGAAGAGATGGTTGGATGACTGGGACACATATTATAAAATCTATGACTGAGATGAAGCTGTATGCAACGAAAGGATGAAGAACGATATGGAAGAAGGAAGAGGTCTATGTTCAGCAGTGGAGACGCAGGCTAAGAAAAATAAGAGGAATATTCTTAAAGAATAAACGTAATTAATTTATAAAATTTTCTAGCACGTGTACACACTGGAAATGGCCTTGTCTGGGCCATAATGCTTCACTGTGTACAAGAGGCTTTAGATATACAATGTATATATAGCTCATTTTCTCATTATCTCTACGTTATATCTGGTCTTCTCTCTCATGTAACGAAATATGCCTAAACGTGACGCGTCCTTGAAATTTCACTCTCAATTCTCGTCCAATAAAATTTATCGAAGAAGTTTTACTTCAAGAATTGTCTATAAGGTTTATATTTGGCTCAAATAATCAGTACCGTCATCCAACGTGGCAACGCAGCCAACCTCATGGGCAATCTTGATGATATTTTTTAATTTATAGGTTTATTTGTATATGGCATAGTAGATATTGTATTTTTCTGGTAATTACAATTAATTGTAATAAGCTATTTAAAAACTTATGATAATAAATTGTATACATAGCTATTACAATCAATGAGATTGTACAAAAGCAATGTATAATACAAATAAATACAATTTAAGTGTCCGATTGTTTGTCTAGAATAGGCTCCGAAACTGCTCAATTCATTTTAATGAAACTTTCAGGGTGGGTACTTGGTACTTCAGGACGGACTCTTTCTTCACAACTTGACGTCCCTATTTTGCTTGAGATATGACGATGGACATCACTCCTGCCATACCAGCTCCCCCAGGAAGGCGAGCAGTCCTCGCATGTTGTTGCAGGCCTCCAGTATCGTCCTCGGAGATCCTAGATGCTCTTCTCTATAGTTTGCCACACCTGTATACTCTGCATGAAGAGATCCGTATATAAATATAAGAAATATGTAGCCTGTGTTATCTGTTATATATAAATTCTGGTCTGACATGAGTTCCGAACCCTAAACCTTCTAGATAGGTCTAAGTTGTTATTGATTTCTTCCTTTTATATACAAATAATTTTGGTTTAGGTCAGTATGACAATGATCTATGCGATACTCTGAGTCTTGGGGGCACGTAATTTAATACGTTGTTATTCTTTCTATATTATCTTTGTAAATATTGTAACATTATTATTTATAGGTATTTAATAAAACTGGTATGTGACCTCATCATAGGTCGATGTCAAGCGAAATGTGGCGAAAAATGGCTTTCATTAGAGTCACGAATAACAATGTCCACAATTAGGAACTGTTTCATAATGTTTATATGTATAAAATGTGCAATTGTTTATTGATGTGTAACAACTTTCCTCTCGCTTTCCTGTAATCTGTCTGTTTCGTGAAAAGGGACGGAAGTGTGTTACAGGAAGCCGAGGAAGCGCGCGCTATTTGATTTGACCAACGAGCACGCGCGGGTTCTCTGACAGGGTTTGTACAGTACTCGGCGTTTGATATGGCACATCGGGTACAAGAGTGAGATGTTTGGCTAAGATCGGCCACTTTCGGATTTGTAGAGCATTGTCTCTGTCACACAATGCACCTGACTGCGATAGACAAAGAATCGCTCTTGTCCCCGACGTGCCATATCAAACGCCGATGTGTGTGTGACGAGAAAAAGATAGGGAAATAGAGAAGGAGACAGTGTTGTGTATAAAATGTTAATGTTTTCAGGATATAATATTCTTCTGCTTCTTCTTTTATTATGGCTCCACCAATGTTCATCTGTGATTTGCCAATGTCAAGTATGTCCATGATAGCGGCCTTTATAGTGTTTATAGCCGATTAATCGGTATTTAAGATAATCCCGCCGACTGTGATATGTCTTATTAGTCGTCGACTAATCATAACCATCACAGCACGGACAGGATTAAACTGGATTCCCCATCACGTTATCATTCCTTTAAGGGGTTATGTATCCAATTTTATAATAAGGTCCCCTCTGACATACAAAATCTACCATTTAATGCATTCAAAGTTACAATAAAACTTAAATTAATTAACAAAAGTGATTATAAGATATCAGAGTACTTGGATGATAAGCATCCGTGGGCATAGCTGGTGATGCTTCGTTTCAATAATTAGATAGGGATAAAAATTAATTTTTAACTATTCCTGTATCAATTTTGTTTTTTTTTAAATTGTAATTGTATTTCAGTGACATATTATTTAGACATTATATTATATAAATTGTATTTTAGATTGACTACTCCTGACATAACATAATTTGTATTTTTTTTAAATTAACTACTTTGGACACCCATTAACATTTATAAAACATTGTATTTTTTCTAATTTGCTAATTCAAAAGTGTATTGTGTTTCTAATTGACTATTTCAAGTGTACCTTGTGTACCTACGAAATAAATATATTTTGAATTGAATTGAATTGAACGTCTCGGCGGGCGCGTGCGTTGTTCACCAAGGCGTGACATGGAATCAATATAATGTTAATGTTGCTTATTACCAAGGTAAGATGTCAGATGTTACACATCATATGCGACTACTGTAATTTTACAGTTTATTTGTCGTTTAATTTACTTGTTAGTGTATTTTATGAAATTATAGCTATCCTAAGGGGCGGAAAGTGACATAAGCTACCTACATTTAATCCCGGAAATCCTTCGGTATACATTTTTATGTCACATTTCAAAAATGTCCCCGGGAAAAGCCGGGGCGGAAAGTGCGGATGAAAGCTTTATTTTCATACTTTATGGTTTAATTTTTTTTTTCATAATTACCTGTGCAGCGTAAATTTTTGAAAAGCCACGTGTTTGATGGGAAAAAAGCCACAACAAGGCGTATTAAACTAGTTATTACAGAGTTACAAGTTCTGGCAATTAGCCACGAAGACCGCTGTGTAGAGAGAGACGACGACCTCGCACAAATGTCTAGCCAAATGTCGGCATACCAACGACAGATTCTATGTATTGTAAACAGGGTGTTAATGTGACCATATAACAAGATTTTTTTAAATGAATTTTTATACTAAAAAAATGTAAGAAATTCTCTTTCGACCAAAAAAGAAATCATTCGAATCGGTACATAATTGGCTGAGATATAGACAAAATTCAATTTCCTGGAAAAAAACTGAACGGGTTTCAAATGTCTGTCGGAGAATCTGGAGAAATAATTCTTTCAATAAAAATTCGTGAAAAGAAAGGGGAATTTCATGGAACTGCCTTACCGATCCCATATATAAGTTTTCCTTTAATTTAGCCGATGACATTTTTGAGGCCAGTTAATTCTGTTTACGTACCTATTTAAGTATACATAAAACATACATTTTAATCTGTAATTGGAAACAGCTTTTAGTTACCTAACTTATCTATATAAAATAAATTTCAATTTAAGATTTAATTGAGATTCAGCGTAGAGTTACCTATATTAGGTAACGCTGCCAACGACTTCGCCTATATTATTTTGATATTAACTTATTAGGTACGGAGATGAAACACATATATCATACATAGTCTTTATACTTTGTGGTTACCAGAGAGTAGAGACAACAGTAACAATCTCCACTTTTTGCCAGTTAGGTATCTTTAAACAAGCCTGTTGCTGCACTTATAAATGTGTCACTTCTGTGAATTAAGAAACAAAAATCTGAGCCTATGACAGACAGAAAAACATACAAGCATTAAGTAATATATTTTTTTAAATAAGTTTTTCATTTATTCCTAAAGTTAATAATTCTTCGCTAATTGGATAGAGAGCGATATTCATTTATACAATTTCTTGCCACGCCTATGTAGTAATATTTATATGTCTGTTGCCAAGATATATGAAAAACGTAGGCGTCGACTACGTAAAACATATAAAAACGTCCGTTCAGACTTTCAAACGTAATATATTGATTATTACTCTTTCGAAAAAAAAGAAATAGCGTTCTATCGTTTGTTTCAAGGAAACTTACTAAAATATCCGTTTAAATTTCATAATATTTTCAGCAATTTTAAGTCTTCGATATCTTTTTTCTATATAATTTTTGTTCACATTTTTGGAAAATTTAAAGAAATACCTAGATAATAGTACAATAAAAAAAGTTGTTGTCCGAAAGTGTAATTGTCCAAATTGTACCTAAGGGTTTCCTAATGTTACTACCTGCCCACCTTTTGGTAAATATGCATAAATATATTATGAAACAAGTATTTTTTTCAGATTTTCAGAAAAAATAAAGTATATCAATAATACCTAGCTTAAAGAACTTTATCAATAAAAAAGTTTTTGAAAGTGTAGTTGTCCAAATTTCACCTAAGGCCATCCTAAAGTTGTTTACCCTGCCCACCTTTTGGTAAATATGCGTAAATATATTAGAAAACAGGTCAATTGAAAACCCAAATAAAGTTGGGTGTCAACAGAGACGGCTGTACGCACAAGAAGGAAGTTTTTGTAGGTATACCAGTATATGATTATGTAGGTCGCAGTTTTGGCTTTTAGCCAGGGCAAGCGTTACTCACTCACCACGCTGGCCAGGCGCGGTTTGACTCGATTGTTCCTTCAAAAAGGTCAAAGAGACGCTACTGAGAAAACAATGTGTTAGTAGATGAAATTTAGATTACCTGAAAGGTTTTTTACAGGCCGTTTTACTATTCGTGATCTTTCTATATATACATAACACGACAGATGATAATAGGTGGATAAATAAAATAAAATTGGGTTAGAAATATACTGAAAATTCAAATATAATAATAAATATTTTTTGTTCATTTCTACGAAAGAAATGAAGTTTAAGAATAAAAAGAATAAATTCTGGGTGAAAAGTGTTTTATGAAAATACACCAATTACAAATTTTGCATATCAGCGACGATTTTAAAGAAGATGAATTTAAAAAAAACAAACGCATGCCTATATACCTTGCACTAGGAACAATGTCCATATTTTGCGAATCGTCCATATCAAACAGAATAGGTGGCAAGACTGTAGGAATTGACTCATCTATATTATTATGAATATTATAAAGAGAGAGTGCGAATTTTATGAGTAATCTGCGGAACCACTGAACCGATTTTGAAAATTATTTCACTAATAGGAAGCTACATTATCCCTTTTATTTCGTTTAAAAATATTCACGATCGAAGCCGGGGGTGGATAGCTAGTCTTTAGATCAAGTGAACTGAAGTCCAAACTAAAACGTCACTAGACAAATTTTTATCGTAGTTACATTAAATAGGCAACGTCGTATAATGATAAATGTTTTCAGAAGATATGGTTGGCGTCAAGCGAGCACGACGGACGTTCAGCGTCGCGTGGGCGGGGCCTCTAGGCGTGTGCGCAACTGGGGACAGTGGGTACACTCAGTCACACAACGTTTTTTTATTGTTATTATTTTTTTATTAACCAACTAGTCGTGTGCCCAATGGGATTTCATTCAGGAGCCACCCGACGTCTACAAGCCCACTTCACCCCTTGTGAGACTAATTTTCAAAAATAGTGAAACACATGTTTTTTATTTTATTTGAAGAATATATTTTTAATGTTTCTTTATCTGCAAATGCCTCTTAGAGTACTCAAGGTTTTTCTAATAGCAGTTGAATTAGGAATAATGACGTAATTTATGTAAAAACGAAAAGAGATTTCGTTTCATTTATTTTTTTACTCCTGTAGTTGCTTCGTATCGTATGTCAGAAGTTCGAAAATATATGGGTATCTGATATAACCAATACACAATTTAACACCTAGTTGTTAAGGAGGCTTAAGGGTTGTTTTACAATAAAATCCTTCTATGTCCTCTAGCTAAGTTTCAAGTAGATCCGACCAAAACAATATTTTTCCCCATACAAATTTTCACACCCCGTTGAACCCCTCCTTAAGGGTTGATTTGAAAAATCCTAAAAAACGTGTTTTATTATTTGATGAAGAGTATTTGTTCCCAAGTTGTTACATGCAGGGAATACGATTTTCCAAACAAAAGTATACACCTTCCAATTATTATTTGTCAATCAATCAGCGACACGATAGTTTTATATATTTAGATTAATAATTGACCTGATTGATATCGGTGAGGTCCAAAAAAAATTGCGTACCAAGTCACGGCCCTCCAACTATATTTCACAATAAAAAAAATGTCCTCAAAGAAGGACAAAGAAACAACCAAACACACTTTCATTATGTACAATATTAGTTAAAAAATTGTGCTCGACGATACTATACAGTGGTTGCTGCGCCGCGCACACGCCATATACGTCTCGCGCTCCCGCCCCTCACCTCATGTCTTGCCGCCCGCCCTGGACAACCATTTGGCTCACGTTTCTTCAAAGATAACACACATTTTACAGATATGACAGTTCTTAGAAGTAAATTTTGTTTAGGTATACTATAATAAAGAGATAAATTGGATGTGTGTTTAGGGTAATATCTAGCTAGAACAGCTGAACCTTTTTTAATAATTAATGTATTATTGTAAAGATGATGGACATTCTAAGTTTGACTATAAATAACAGGCAATATTTAATATTTTTTGCAGTTTTAAGTTTTTCTTTTTGTTCAGTAATTAAGTTAAAGAGTAAAGATTTAAACTGATTTTTTTTTTGTTATTCTCATATTGATAGTTTTGTTACCTAAGACCATAAGTTTGCAGTGTAATATAGACCTCTAAAGGTCATACCTAAGAAGATAATTATTTTAGAATAATTATGATAGAAATATGTAAGTATTGCTCTACCTGAAATTGGAACCCAAGCCCTCGTGCTTCGTGGGAAGGATTTATACTAATCACTAAGTCTAATCAGTTGTGTTCGAATTTCGAAAACAACAATCAACAAACCTTGATGATGAGATTGTCATTTTTCACTCGAATAGTCACCAAACTAAATATTATGTCTTATCTGTTTACAAACTCTATGACCTTAGCTTGCGTTAACCCGTGTTTGTTTACCCAGCAGCTGCGGTGCATTTGTTTTTTCTCAACGTAGTGACCCAGCTTGGTTTACGTACTCAGGTCACCGGCGCGCGCGCAACATAAACCGTCGATAATTACTTTAAACTTCCCTTATATTGTTTACTTTCTGGCATTATTAACGAAAATATTACTCTATTAGCAAGTGGGGTTTTGAGACTGTTAAATTAATGAGATTCTACATGTAGGGATTTGTTTTTGCTTATTATAGGCTCTTTAACATAATAAAATAGATATATAGTTCAGATAGGCAAAGCAGAAGAAATTATTGTTTTGAAAATGGTAATTATAGGTGCCTGGATACGTCCTACTAAATTTTTTGCTTTACCCAGGATACTGAGGTATCTTGACCCAGTTCTCTTGAGGTTTTTTGGGATGGTAAGGTACCAATGAAAGTATACGAGATAAATACATATTCAGTGCTATAAGTCAATTGTCATTGCTACAAGTCATTAAAAATTACCTTGAACGAAAATTTTGTTGATTTTCATTATAGTCTTCTGATAGTTCTGATGCACCAATAACGTATACTCGTATAACATTACTTACTTACAAAAAAATCATTGTTTGTATGTTTGGAAGCATAATATTTTCACTATTATTTTGTGAGTTCACTTTTTTAGTCCATAATATGTTTCCTTATTTCTCAATAGATTTTGGATGGAGTAATCGTTATGTACAGTTTTTAACATTTTAATTATTAGAATAATTGTTTAAAAAACAAAAAAAAAACACATATTCTTTTGCGTTTTCAAAAGTTTAGGTAGAAACTACTTGCTTGTAATCCGATACGGCCTCCACATCCATATACAGTATAAAGATTAAAGCAACCAATCAACAGATGGATCAGATTTCCCGCCCATTGCGTTGTTATTTATTAAGCTACGTCACCGAATGAACTATGTTATTTCGCCCGGATTTAGCTAATTTATAATATACAATGGGTTTTCTAATAAAAATCTTATAATAAGCACTTACCACCGAGCTTTGAAATAATACTTGTGCAAGTGCAACTTAGACCACAAACTATACGAAAAAGCTCCAAAAATCGACTAAATGAGGAAGACTCATCTTTTAGTAGGTACGGACCCGAAACCTTGAGTCACCCGTGAAAAAAATAATTTCTAGATATTATACAGTTCATGTGATTTGTTGCTATTATGTAGGTACTTGTCAATTGCTATTGTTCTTATCTATATAAATAAAAATTAAATGTTGTTCGTTAGTAATCGCATCACTTGAGAACGGCTGAACCGATTTGGCATTCTTTTACATGTTTGTTATCTTCCGAATCAGGTTTATAGGAAAAGAAAAATTGGAAAAGTTGCCCAGAAAATAGAAAAATTCGGGATAAACTGAAAGTGCTTTTTTCTATGGGATTGACGGTAAAACTTCAAATCCCACTTCCCACTAATATTATAAAAGCTATAGTTTGTATGGATGTATGTGTGGATGTTTGTTACTCAATCACGCCAGCGATAGATTATTGTCAGCACATAGGCTACTTTTTATCCCGGAAAAATCCATGGTTCCCGTGGGATAGATTTGTTTTTGTTTTTCACGGGATCGACAGGGTCTTTTTGCATAGTGGTATAGTTTAGGGGTCAGAGAATGACATAATACTACTTTATATACCGCGAAAGCGGGCGGGGGAGGGGCAAATCACAGCCACGAGATTATTCCTTTTGGATATATTCCCATGCTGGTGAAACCGCGGACAGAATTTAGGGGTCAGAGAATGACATAGGCTATTTTTTATACCGCGAAAGCTGGCGGGTAGGGGCAAATTACAGCCACGGGATTTTTCCGCGGTCAGAAGCTTGTATTTTTGTAATTCAAATTCAAAGATCATTTATTTCTTAGATATACAAGATACACTTGAAATCGTAAATTTTATACACTTCTCTCTACAAACCCAATTAAAGAAAATACATTTTTACAGCAATTTAAAAATACAATAAATACAAATCAAATGTCAAATAAAATTAATATTGATACATGTCAGAAATTCAATAAAAAATATACAATTACAATCTAAATACATTAGTGTTAGTCAATTAAAATCAATTTATATAATTGTTATTATGCCCATGGATGCTTATCATCCAAGTATTCTGTCTGATATACTGTAGTTATGATTTTTTCATTAATTTAAGTTTAATTGTATCTTTGAAATTAGTGAAAGAAAGATCTTGTATATTAAAGAAGTCCCCCGCGGCGCTGAGTTTGTGTATTTTCGGGATAATTACAGAAACTACTGTACGCATTTTCATACGGTTTTCACCGATAGAAAGAGGGATTATCTAAGAAGGTTATACCTATAGTTAATAATAAATATATAAGGCTATAGTTATTCCGATATTGTACCCGTGCAAGTGTTATTGTTTGTCTTTCATTCACGTCACAACAAAGCAGTGGATCAACGTGGTTCAATAAATACCTAGTTGAAGGGCCTCAAGTGACAAAGGCTACTTTTATCCCGGCAATACAATTCTTGTCACATTTAAAAATTTTGCACAAACGAAGCTGGTGCGGAAAGTTATTATATCAATAAACACAAAACAAGCCAAAAAGCTGAGCTACAATTTTCCTGAAAATGGTTTATTCGATTTTTATCGCCTCTTGTAGGTAAACGACAGGCTTTGTCATCCATTCTCGTTAAATGTAAACATTGTTACAGTGTCGCTGACCAAGTCGCACTTTATTAAAAATATTCAATTTATTTTTTTATGACATCACTTGCTACTCATAGATTAAAACCCTTCAATATACCACCGTAAAGGCATAAATAAGTTCATTTATTTTTCAAACAACATAAGTTAATGGATCTACGGTCGGTCGCGTTGCGTAGTTACCTTGTGATAGGGGTGGCAAGTGGCAACTCCCTTCCCATCCCTAATATACCACCAGCATACCCCTCCCCCTTATTTCCCGGGAGTCCTGGGGGGTATGCACGGGAAAAACACTTGTTGATCGTCCTAGAGGCTCCTTAACGTCTATAGCATAAACGTTCAGTAAATCCTATTAGTGTTATTGCTAATGCTACTTCGAACAGTATTCGAGTGGATATTAAAATTAAAGTAAAAGAGAAAATGTTTTCAATGTTTTATTTTATGAAAATAATTGTTTTTTCTTTATTGTCTGAAAAAACACAAAAAATAGAATAGAAATGTAAAATTTTAACGGCAAGTAAATTGATTAAAAATGAACTCGAAATTTGATGTCAGTAAGTGCCAAATTAGGCTACAAAAATAAATAGATTCTAAAGAAAATCTATTCAATGTTATCTATGTTTGTAATTAATTGTCTAGATTAGTGAAATTTAGAGCCAGGTAGTTTCTAATTTGACATGTGGGGGGCTGTGTAGTTTATATTACCCCACATTTGTCGGGGTTTCAACCCGACTGTTATAGCTAGCTGGACGAAGTGAATACGGGCAATAACTATTAGGTATTGAATAGTAACACTGCACGAGTTAGGTAAATATGTTTACTATTATTCTACAAACAAGTTAAATTAAATAAACAAATCAAATAACGCGCGCGACTCACAACACGTACTATGGACGACTCGTTGGCGGTCGGCGCCGGCGGGCAGCGAGCGGTAGGTACTCCGCTGCGTAAGGTTGTGGCCTCGAATTAAATTAATGAATAATAAATAATATATTTAATAAGGTCGCCACAGTACTCCCTGGCCAGACCGTAACTACGGTCGATAGCGTTCTGGTAGACGTACTCTTCTGCCGCTCCGCGTGTGTTTAATTTCTTCGTTAGAAAAATTTTGGTTTTGCACTTCCCTCATCAAGTACGCCGGTTTTAGCCTGTCGACAGAGACGTTTGTGTTTTTTCCTTTGACCTCCAAAGTGAAGTACTTGGGCTGTCTTTCAATTACTTTGCGTATGGTGGTTCGAGGGAGCCTCGCACGTGATCTTGCCGAAGAAAGACATGAGTAGCTGTATGCAGGTCACGTGGTATGTAGAATGGAGAGTTGGAATGCCATGATGTAGGTTTTGGGGTCAGCTTGGCCATGTGAGATTTCAGGCGCGTTGCGTACTCGGTGATGTCAGCAGCAGAGAAGTCATCTTTGGGAGACAGGAACTGACCAGGTAAGCGGAGAGGCTCACCGTACACGAGTTCAGCAGGTGACGCGCTAAGATCTTCTTTCCAGGAGCTGCGCATGCCCATGAGTATCAGCGGAAGAACTTCAGTCCACCGTGGTGAGGCATGGCACATAATGGCTCCTTTCAGCTGGCGGTGTAGGCGCTCGATTATACCGTTTGCGGCTGGATGATAAGCGGTAGTGCGAAAGTGACGCGCACCAACCAATGCCGTGAGGGCATTGAATAGGTGGCTCTCGAATTGCCGGCCGCGGTCTGTAGTCACTCGAGCAGGGCATCCAAATCTGGCGAACCAACCAGATACGAGGGCAGCAGCACAGGACTCGGCTGTAATGTCTTTGAGCGGGAATACCTCAGGCCATCGCGTGAACCTGTCGATGACGGTGAGGCAGTACCTGTAATCACAAGACAAAGGTAACGGTCCTACAATGTCGAGGTGTATGTGAGAGAACCTCGAGGAAGGAGTAAGGAATGTGGATAGGGGGGAAATTGTGTGGCGAGTAACTTTACTCTTTTGGCATTCAGTGCATTGTCTAGACCACTCTCTACAGTCTTTACGAATCCCTGGCCAGACAAATCTTTGTGTCACCAGTCGCACTGTAGCTGTTTTTCCGGGATGGTGAAGATAGTGCAGCATGTCGAAAACATGTCTTCGGAACTGTGGAGTTATGTATGGACGAGGTTCTTGCGTAGACACGTCGCAATACACAGGTAAGCGACCAGATATTGACACTTTTTCGAGCTTGAGAGTGGAACCATGATGAAGCAGATTTTGCAGCTCTGGATCTGTAGCCTGAGATTGTGCAAGACTCTGGTAATCGATGGTTGTAGTAAGTTCTTCAACGCGTGAGAGAGCGTCAGCAACGACATTGTCCTTTCCAGGTATGTATCTTAAGTCTGTCGTGAATTGTGCTATGAAGTCTAGGTATCTGAACTGTCTAGGTGTGCACTTGTCCTTGTTCATGGAGAATGTGAAGGTGAGAGGTTTGTGATCCGTAAACACAATAAAGTTTCTAGCTTCCACCATGTAACGGAAATATTTTATGGCTTCGTAGACAGCTAGTAACTCTCGGTCGTAGGGGCTGTATTTCTTCTGAGACGAACTAAGCTTGTGAGAGTAAAATGCTAGAGGTTCCCACTGTTGACCATGGCGTTGTTGCAGAACAGCTCCAATAGCTACGTCAGAGGCGTCTGTGACTATAGCTAGTTCAGCTGTAGGATCTGGATGTGCGAGAAGTGTAGCTTGAGATAAGGAAGTTTTGCAGTCTTCAAAAGCTTTTAGCAATTCTGGAGTAGTCTCGACAGGATGTGAGCCTTTGATTTTTGGACCAGCTAAAATAGCATTTAGCGGCGCTTGAAGTTGAGCAGCGTTGGAGATAAAACGTCTGTAAAAATTGAGCATTCCCAAAAAACGTCGCATCTCTTTCACTGTTTTAGGTATTGTGTAGTTCTGGATAGCTTCTACTTTGGTCTCTAAGGGTTTAGTACCAGCAGCTGAGACACTGTATCCAAGAAATTTTACTTCTTTTTGTCCAAGATTGCATTTAGAAGTGTTGATAAGTATACCATGTTGCTTCAGACGCTCGAATAGCTGACGTAGATGAGATTTGTGTTGCTCCTCTGATGACGAAAATATCAGGATGTCGTCGATGTACCCGAAACAGAAGTCTAGACCAAGGAGGGCTTCATCGATGAAACGTTGGAACGTTTGCGCAGCGTTTCTGAGGCCGAACGTCATAAATGGAAATTCGTACAATCCGAACGGTGTGGTAATCGCTGTCTTCTGGATGTCGTCAGGGTTGACAGGGATCTGATGGTAGGCTTTCACGAGGTCTATTGTAGTAAATATTGAGCAACCAGCTAACTGATGCGAGAAGTCATGGATATGACGTATAGGGTAGCGATCGGGGACAGTTCTGGCGTTCAAAGCACGGTAATCACCGCAGGGTCTCCATCCGTTGTCCTTCTTTTGCACCAGATGCAGCGCAGCAGACCAAGGGCTCTCGGAGGGTCTGGCAATACCACTAGCGAGCATGTCCTGGAACTCTTTCTTTGCGATTTGCGATCGAACTGGGTCGAGTCTTCGAGGTTTACAAGATACAGGATGTCCAGGTGTGGTCTTGATGAAATGGACTGTGTTATGCTTGGGTGGTGAGTGAATACCTGGTGGATGAGTGATTTCAGGAAATTCCTTTAGTATAGTATGAAATACGGTTTCACCAGTGACAGCCTTGATGGAAGATATGTCTTCAGATGCTTGTGAACGAACAGCTGCTACTGAAAGTGTAGTAAGATTATCGACTAATCGTTGATTTTTGCATTCGACAAGTAAGTTGTAGTGTCTTAGAAAGTCCACTCCAATGATGGGTTTCGTCACGTCTGCTATAGTGAAGTTCCAAGTGAAGTCACGTCTGAGACCTAAGTTTAGATGAAGTTGCGTTTGACCGTAAGTATGAATGATAGTGTTGTTAGCAGCAACGAGGTCATACGAGGATTTGACACAGGGCGTCTTGACAGCTGACCGCGGAAAAACACACAGGTCTGAACCAGTGTCCACAAGGAACTGCATTTTTGTAGCGCGATCAGTTACAAATAGACGGCCTGTTGATGAAGGGCAGTCGTGGGCCGTTACTTCCGACCGCCCTGGGAGTTTTCCGACTTGTAGCTACAGGGCTGCTTACACTTGTTTGCTCTTGGGCCGAAAGTGTAGTGATAGAAGCAATGTGGATGGTCGTGTGGTGGTTGCCGTGGTCCGGATCTGGAGTGACTGCGTGATTGTGAGCGAGTGCGACTTGTGAATCTCGGCCGCGAGCATTCTGTTGTGTTAAAACGGGAGATTAGCAAGGAAATTTGTTTAGTCAGTTCGCTGATCTGCGTGGCGACGTCGTAAGGTGCGGCGGCTGAGGTACTTGCAACACTCATTGTATATAAGTATAAAAATATTAAAAATATTCTTTGCCGGTAAGCGGTCACTAGGCCACAGCCTTATTTTTCTTCAAAAAAATACGTCGGTATGTTTATTTTATTTTTTCAAATATGTACTTGCTTTTTATAGTCCAGCGGCGTCTTTTCTCCGTCAGGATCCTCAGAGTTAGGCACAGGATATGTTCTTAGGGGTCACCAGTAATGTGGGGGGCTGTGTAGTTTATATTACCCCACATTTGTCGGGGTTTCAACCCGACTGTTATAGCTAGCTGGACGAAGTGAATACGGGCAATAACTATTAGGTATTGAATAGTAACACTGCACGAGTTAGGTAAATATGTTTACTGTTATTCTACAAACAAGTTAAATTAAATAAACAAATCAAATAACGCGCGCGACTCACAACACGTACTATGGACGACTCGTTGGCGGTCGGCGCCGGCGGGCAGCGAGCGGTAGGTACTCCGCTGCGTAAGGTTGTGGCCTCGAATTAAATTAATGAATAATAAATAATATATTTAATAAGGTCGCCACAGACACCTAAAAATTCAACTGCGAAACGAAACATTTTATTATTTGTTTTCAGTGAACAATGTTTGAAGTCGGTACACTTTTTTTAAATGTTAATAACATCATAATATAATATAATTACAAAAATAAATCATCGAAATAGGCATACATTTCATCAAGTTATGACTGAAATTGCCTGAAAAATACAGTTATTTAGAATTTTCTGAAAAACTATTGATCCAATATTTTACTAAAACAAAAATGGAACCAACCCGAAATAATTAACTGTCTATCAATAGAAACCATCAAAATCAGTTCACAATTGGCGGAATAAAGGCCTAACAAACATACAAAAAAAAAGAAATCAAAAGTCGAATTGAGAACCACCTCCTCTTTTTTAAGTCGGTTAAAAATAATTTTGTAAAATTGATAAATCTTTGTAAGTATATAAGTAGGTACTTAGTTACCGTCACTAGAAATAAATTAAGATTATAGAAAAGAAGTCGAGCTTTCGAAAATGTCATCAGCCAAATGCTAAAGCTAACGGGAGTCATAAATACTAGCGACCAATCCCGCGGAATTTTAATATCACATTTTTTTCATAACTTATGTCTCATATAAAAACGGACTTTAGCAAATCAAGTATCAGTCCTGATGATTTCGACAGAGCACGGCTTCTAGCTGTATCTGAAAAAGAGTCAGGACACTGGCTTCACGCATTGCCCTCCCATAACATAGGTACGGTGTTGGACTCGTCGACCTTACGTATCGCCGTTAGTTTACGATTAGGTACTAAGGTCTGTGAACCTCATCGTTGCCTATGTGGAAGAGACGTGGACTATTTTGGTCGCCATGGACTTTCATGCACAAAAAGTGCTGGTCGCACCTACCGCCACGGTACCTTAAATGATATAGTACGCCGATCTCTTGCCACTGCCTCTGTTCCTGCGATTCTTGAACCATCTGGTATGAGCAGGGACGATGGCAAGAGACCTGATGGCGTAACTTTAGTACCGTGGCATTTAGGAAAAAATTTGGTGTGGGACGCTACCTGTGTTGATACACTGGCAGCATCTCACATACAGTATACAAAATTAAAAGCGGGTGCGGCGGCAGAACACGCTCAACTGCTCAAGCGCCGAAAATATTCAAATATTTTAACAAATTACTTATTTTCGGCGCTTGCAGTGGAAACAATGGGTCCATGGTCTACCGAAATGAAAATATTCTTGAAAAATTTAGGTACTAGATTAGTCCACGCCTCGGGAGACCTAAAGGCTGGCTCTTACCTCGCTCAAAGGATCATTTTAACCATTCAGCGAGGTAACGCAGCCAGTGTTTTGGGAACCATGCCACAGGGAGGGGTTCTGGAAGAGGTATTCTTTTTATAATTTGTATATATAGTTTTTAAATATATTATTTATTTATTACCATTACATTTAAGTTATGATGTAAATATTTAAAATAAATATATTAAAATATAAAAAAAAATCAAGTATTGTACAAAACTTATTAAAAATTAAGTTCTAGTTAATGTACCCTTAAAGTATGTGAAATTATCTATACTCTAAAATGTAAAAAAATATGTAAATATCAACTACACCTAGGTTTTATGAAGCACTGAAAGTCATCAATTTCACGCATATTTCAACCGACTTTCCGATTCTAGTTTTCTTAATATATTTACTAATGTATATTTTTTTAACATTTAGAATAAAGATAATATCACATACTTTATGGCTCCAATAACTAAAATTTTTAATACTTTTTTTAACAATACTTGATTTGCTGAAGTACGTTTTGTGTATTTTATTTTACCGATTTTGTTTTGAAATTTTCTTTCTCTATTTACGCGTAGCCTAGGTGCGAATGGTGAAAGAGATGCCAAATTTTCGAAAATTTTCGTTTCTTAGTTGGTTACGCGACCAAGAGAGCTCTTAATGCTCACCTGAAAAAGGTTTTAACGCCAACCCATTAAGTGGAATGTCATTTGAAAGGTCTCTTGGAATGATTAATTAACAATTTTTAGGGTTTCGTACAACCGATGATAAAAAGGATCCCTTATAGGATAACTCTTGTGTCTGTCTGTCCGTCTGTCTCCGAAACTACTGGACGAAAAAAAGTTGTAATTTGATATAGTGTTTGATAACCCAATCACTTTTATCCCGGAAAAATGGGTGGGGGAGGGGCCTATATTACAGCTGCGGGATTATTTCTGTAATTTGTTCTATTTCCACGCGGGTGAAACCGTGGGCAAAAGCTTAGTATATAAAATATTTTACATGAAAGATATTACGTAAGATTCGGTGTGTTCACTTACCCACATCGTAACTTGACAAGTATTGTCAAACCGTTCAGGACGTCTAAAAATCAATAGCTAGAATAGTCACTGCTACATCGTTCGGACCAATAGCCAATAGTTCTGAATATTTCAGCTGAAAGACTGAAGGATGGTGGATGGTAAACCCACTGGATTAGAGTCGTTACTTAACTATTTTGAACCGACTTCAAAAAAAGGAGGAGGTTCTCAATTCGTCGGAATCTTTTTTTTTATCAATGTTTCCCTATTTACTTGAAGACTCCTGGACTGATTTGGAATTTTTTTTTGTTTAAAAGGGTATACTTTTGAGGTGGTCCCATGGTCAGGTTCTGATGATGGGAACCTGGAGAAATCGAGAACTGTTAAACTTTTATAGGCACGCTTGAAGCGGTTTGGGTATTTTTTTATAGTGACTTGTGCATTTGCTTTCGGAAAGCACACTTTTCAGTGCATAATTTTTGAAGTCGGTACACTTTTTTTTTAATTATAAAAGGCAAGAGAGAAAAGAACTACATTCCTATTTAATAATAAGACAACCAGTGTCTGTCCAATGTCATTTTAGATATGTCTTGTATGTAAATAGCGACCTGCCCGGGCTTTGCATGGGTAGAAAATAATTATTTTTCAAATAAATACCATATTGTAAGAATGTCTGTGAAATTTCATCAGAAGCGATGAAAAGATAGGACAAGACCTTCAACTGCTCAGCATGCCACGTAGTATACGCTTTGCATATACGCATACGACGCTCTTCGTCCCGCTCTTTTGTTCCTCTTTCCGCGCTTTTGTCCCTTCCGTACGGTCTCACGCGTGTTTGTATAGCAAAGCGCTGAGATGCATCATCTTTTTATTTTATATTGAGGACAGGACGAATTGAACGACATTGTTAGGGTTCCGTATGTCATTGTGCCTACCCTAATTTTCCAAAAAATGTGTTCCAATCCAGAAGTTTGCAATCTGATTGGCATACGACAACGGTATTTGAAAGTACAAGAAACGACAGCCGGTCATTCAGGAAATTACTGGTAAATAATAGTAGTTACGACTAAGCAGTACCTATCATTAATAAAATATATCTACATGTACTTGGCATGCACAATCAATCAATGAATATTTTCTATTGAACGTATCTCATCGTATTGGCCCAAAAATGGGTAAACAGGGAATATCACGTTCGGGTCAGCAATATAGAAATGGCAATACACAACACTCTAACGACTCACAGTTAAAGAGAATACTTCCCAACCCGTGTCGCTGGAAACCAATTTCAGGTTTCAGTATTGAGACAGTAGAGCCATCTATTGATAAGCCGCCACAATTTGGAAAAAAATAATTAAAAGAATCTTAAGAAGTTTTCGATATTATGAGCGATGACCATAAGATTTTTTTTCACGGGTTGCCTAAAGTAGGCCACACATTGGTCCGGCATCGCATAAAAAATTTCCCATTCCGGCCGTCATAAGATCTAGGCGGGCCATTTTTGTTATAGGAATTGGACAAATCTGTGGTCAATTTCGGTGGACCATACGGCGGCGCGCCGGTCATTGGAAGAATGGGTGGGCACCTTACGACTCCCGTAGCCGTGTTATCCGTCCCAGGGTACCCAGCGGAAGACTAAATAAATAATTTATCTATATAATTAAAAACTGTTTTATTGCGATAACCGTTATCTGTTAATAAATAAATAAATAATTTATCTATATAATATTGAATTAAAAACTTTTTTATTGCGATAACCGTTATCTGTTAATAAATAAATAAATAATTTATCTATATAATATTGAATTAAAAATTTTTTTATTGCGATAACCGTTATCTGTTAATAAATAAATAAATAATTTATTCGTCCACACAAAACTCTAACACGAATCACCTCGTCTTAAGGTTAGACAAAATACGCATAAAAAGATTTATGTTTAATATTAATTATTTCTATTATAAAAAAGTCATTTTTTATTGATTTGGCGCAACATAAAAGCCGAAAATAGTTAAGTAAGCCCATATTCAGACATTTTTACTGATTAGTTAATTAGTTTATCTTAATTACATTTTTGTATGGAAAACGAACCACCTTAAATGACAATACGATTGTCACTTCCTAAGTTGTGCCTACCTAAGTATACTTAATCGATGTTTATGTTCTATTTACACAATATTTTATTGGTTTTATTTTTAAATAGCTTTCCGTCCCGGCTTCGCTCGTGGAGCCCATATTAACTTGCATCCCCTATTATGGTCTTGAGTTCATAAAAACCCCATAGAAAAAAGCACTTAACTTTCCCAGAATTTTTAAAATTATAAGGCAACTTTTTCAATTTAACTTTCTCTAAAATCCTTATACATTTAAAAAAAGTTTGCCAAATCGGTTCAGCTGTTCTCAAGTGACAGCAACCAATGAACAGCATTAAATTTTTATTTACATTTTCCTGTATCCTTTTTTTTAAGGCGAGCTAATGACTACCACTGCCTGGTATTAAGCAAGTGGTCTATGAGTTAGGATAATATAACCATTGCTGCATGATGTCGCAAATTGTCGCAAATGCATGCTTTACCACGTTTCGCTTGAAGGATCCAAAGGAATTGTTAAGAGTCCTATATCCATAATTTGTATGGGAGATAAACTATTCCCAATTTTTCTGTAAATAATCCACTTGTGTCACTGTAATTTAGCATATAGTTACTTATTCAATATATCTAATTGAAATAGCCGTTATCTTTTGAATGGGCTTTATTGAATAGGAAATATGGGTGTATATATACAGAAAAACTGGGAAAAAATATGGATATAGGAGTCTTAATTATAGGCCATAATTACTTTCAATCTGCTTGAACAGATAAATGCTACCTAATTTTATAAATCCAAAAGGCCAAAACAGAGCAACGGATCGAGATGATTTTTTGCAGAGTGATATTTGGAGGGCCGGATAGTGACATATGCTACTTTTAATGCCGGAAATCCTACGGTTTAAATTATTATTTCGCATTTAAAAAAAATCCAAATACGTAGTACTAAAAATAGACATGCATGTATGAAAACTATATGAAACGATGTATGGATGTGGATGAAGCAAGAGAAGTATGCAAAGATCGAGAGAAATGGCGTTCCATACTCTCTGCCAACCCCTTTGGAAAACAGGCGTGAAGGTATGTATGTATTTAGTTTATCAACAAAGACACCGCTTACTATGGTGGTCCGATAGATACCTGAAAAATTATTTGAAGTGGCCTGGCGCCTGTTATTCAAGTGGATAAGTACAAATATTACATGTGTTTTAATAAGCTTTTGAGATTTTAAACCATGATCTGCTACTGAATAGCGTAGATAGCGGAGTGGCAAGTGTTGGATTTGAAACTGGAGGTCCTGGATTCAAAGAGCACAAGAAAAACGTGTTTTTTTGTCAATCTTTCTCGTCAAAACAGAGCAACGGATTAACTGTTTACACCCTGTTTTATCCCTGAAAAATATCTCGTGGCGAATCGTCAATAGATGGCCTGTCAATACTGAAACCTGTAAAATATTTAAGATATTGGCATATACAACTTTCCAGCGACACGCGTTGGGGAGTATCGCACTGGTCCGGTATCTCACCGAAAAGTGAAATATTTGAAAACTAATCTTATTCCATGTTTAATTGGGATCTGCTCCAATCGCTTTTCGCCAGCTCGATCTATTCCGGGTCGTCAGTGGGTCTAGTTTTAGAGCTTTGAGGTCATAATATTGCTAAAAGCCATGAGAGTCGGGGTCTGCCACGGCATCTCGTTTCTAGCTCAATGACCAACACTTTGGGCCATGTGGTCTTCGTCTTTCCTTTCTTGATCTGCTTTATGTGACAGGATTGTCTTTATAAATGTTGTTAATAAATCCCATTGGTCTTCACTATTCAGCATTTCGTCCACCATATTGGTCTTTAACTGGACCCCGGTTTTCGCTCTACATGTCTCGAATTGGGTGTAGTGAAAGGTGTGTTCCACTGTGTCTTCTTCTTCGCAGTAGAAACACTTGTTGGTATTTTCCCTATTCTTTTTCTGTAAGTTGAAACAACCGTGTCCAGAGAGGGCTTGAGATAAGTGGTAAGTAACCCGTGTTTCTGAATTCTATCTACCTACCCCTAAAGGTGTTATAGTCCTCATAATGCCTGTAATATGGATGATTAGGTAAACCGAGGTAAACGACGAGGTATTTGGTAAGGTTGAGCGACTAAGTGAGGTACGGGTCGGTGCATCCACGCCCAGTGGACTGTGATTACTCAGTCACCCCTTATTATTTTGCCGAGTCTAACGCGCTAAGCTGCAGAGTGGTGAATCTTAAAAACTCGCTCAAGTGAAAGTATGGTATATACCACTCAAATTGTTAATTAAGAAAAAATAATTAAAGATACATTCCTTCTCATTTTTGGTTTTCATTTATGAAACGTAATTTAATGAATCAAATCAAACGAAATTCCTCAGACAATTTATAACGGTAATCTAATATATAAAAGCTAGATGACCCGTGCAAATACTTCGCACCCTTAGTGGTGTCAATATTGTTGTCATAGTTCAAATTCTCTACAATAAATGGCGTCTTTTACAAAATAAATAAATAAGTCTAATTTTAATAGAAACATTTAATTTTGATTTGTTTGTATATTTTTCATCATTGGAGGGAAAAGTAATCTTCAAAATGGCGTACCAAACATATAACCTTTGAGAAATAAACGTATTCTATAAACTACTGGACATATTTGAAAAAACTTTTTGCATAGGCTATCTATCATCACGCTACCTACCCAAAGGGGGTGAATGAGAGGTTTTCAATCTGACAGTTTAAAAAAAACAAAAATAGTTTCATTATGTTGTTGTTAGATGGCGATGCAGTGCAGTCTTATGTCAAAAACTCCTGAGGGTCGCTGAGGGTGGAGAAAATAACTTCTAGTCTGTGAGCGTCGTTCTACATTTTTCTTTAATTTTTTTTAAACTTAACAATTTCATTTCAGCTGTCATAGTGATAAATCCATACAGTACACATTTTATTTTTGACATATTACTAGACCTAGGCGCCATCTATTGGCGTTAAAAAAACGTCTTTTTTTTTTAAATGTCATCTTGAAAACCTCTCATTGTATTCTTAATACAACGCGTACGAAGTAGCGGGCAATCAGATAGTGTAAATACAATATCATTGATTGTTTGTTCTTAGAAAATAAACTAGGAAAACACCGGACCGATTTGAAAATTTCGACTGTAACTAATTATGAATGTATGTATATAAACAAATCTTCGAAGTCGAATTTAACCAACTTCTACTGTCGTATTGATTTGAGACTTTACAAGTGTATGTAATTCGGATGACAATACAATAATTTGGTACCATCGATCTGATCTGATGATGGAGCCGGAAGGTGGCCACAGGAACTCTGTAACGAAACGACGTAATCCCATCGAGTTTGGGCTAGGGACTTTGAGCAATTGTGCGTTACTGACAAAAGCGTGTTTTTTTAGTTTTTCTATAAACTAATGATTTATAAAAGAACACAACTACTTTAACTAAATCCAGAGGAAAAAGATGTAAGGATTTCATAGAAACTAAAGTGGTGAGTCAGAATCGTGTCGAGTGGATTTGACGCCATACAACATACTTTAGAGCTTTGATTTTCAAACTTGGGGGCGCGACAGCATCTGAAGGGGGGCGCGGGCACGCGGGGCGAGAGGCGGATAGTGTTCATCGCCCGCGCATTTTCAGTTCTTGTGGCTATAAAAACGAAGTACAGAAGCAAACTCGATATTGCTGGAGATCTACGTTGCGCAGTTTTTCTACTCAACCCAGAATTGGAAATCTCGTCAAAAATATGCAAGCTCATCCATCACATTGACTACCTATGCAAATTTTGATTGTCTTTTTTTTCGTGATTTTTTTTTAATAAAAAATTTGACTCAAGGTTGATTTTTTAATTTATAACTCCAGTTGTACTTATTTTTATTAATTTTGCTTGCGCCGAAGTTGATCCGGGGGCGTGGACATTTTGATTTTGGCATTAGGGAGGCGTGACTAAAATAACTTTGGGAACCTCTGCTTTAGAGGATAGATACAATTATTTAAATGACGTAACCGTCTTCTTCTTGAAATTGTAGCCCTAAGGAGTGAAAAAGGGTGTATAATTTCTTTGGAAAAAATCATTGCACTTTAGAGGGGTGTTTCACGTAGGCGTCGTATAAGAAAGTTTTTTTTTTATTTTATAGCCCCAAGGGAATTGAAATGGGAGGCAAAATAAGCATATTCCCAAATTTCTATAAGTCTATACTTATTCTATTCTATTCTATTCTATTCTATACTTACTATGTTGTGACCTATTTTTAACAGACTTAAAAAAAGGAGTGGGTTTCTCAATTCAAAATATTTCGTCGTTGAATTTGAAGGCGGTTGGTGCCAAATTAGAAACTACCTAGCTCTAAATTTTACCTGACTAGAAAATTAATTACAGACATCTTCTTTCTACATCTAGATCTTCTTTAGAATCTATTTCATTTTGTAGCATAATTTAGCACCAACTGACCTCGAATTTTATATATTCCAAATAATTTCGTATTTACTCTAAGGAAATGTTGGTGCACGAGTAAAATCTGTAAATGCATTTATTGGTGTGTATAATATGTGGAATGTATTTTGATGTATCGTATAGGGGGTATTTAGACTTGGAATGAAAAGGCTTAATGGATTTTGATGAAAATTTCAAAGGTAGGTACTTACTTACTTAGAATCTTTGATACAATTATTATAATTTTTAAATTTATGTTTTTATCTGATATTTATAAATAAAAAAGAAAAAGAAAAACGTCAAAGTGACAAGTCGCAAAAATATTATTAAATAATATTTAATAAAATATATAATCTTTATATACATGCAACAAAATTAAAAAGTATACGTAGGTACCCTACGAGCTTTGATTGAGCCCACGAGCCCTACAACATGTGCGTAGTACACGCCGTGCCGAACAAGAGCAACAATTTCACACTGCCTCTGGCCCGGCTGCCGCCACAGCAAGGAATATAAGTACTATCTACCGAGAGTACCGTCACTATAAGTACTATCTACCGAGAGTACCTAAGATACCCTGTACTTGTACAACGTACACCACACCATGACCAACAAGTCCAGTTAAAATGGTACATTGAAAATGGACAATATGAAATCTAAGTGCAATGAATCTGTCAGTGTTTAACATCTGAAGGAAATGTGATAGTGTAATATTATTAGTGTTTTTTTTTTAATTGAATTATCCACAAACAATTATTTTAATTCTTACTTATATTAATTTTATATTTATTTAATTTTTAGTTATTTAAAGTACCTACCTACCTATAGCTCAGTCATTACGTTTACAATACATGAATATCGATGCCTCTACTAGCCTAAGGTCCCAACCTCAATTAATAAAATGTCATATATGTAATAACAACAAATTTTTTAAAGGTCAAAAAGGACTTAAAATCCATGTTTCTAGATTCCATAAAAATCTATCCCTTTCACAACCTTCAACTTCAACTCATTCGAATAACTCCATCTCATTTGAAATTGATCTAAGTAAACTACATCAAACTATTCCAGTAGTCAAAAGAATTCCTAGAGGGGCAAGAATATCGTTAGCAAAGTCGCTATCCATTACAATTCAAAAATGTTTACAAAATAAAATAGAGGACTGGCATAATCTTTTCACCTTTGCATACACTCATTTCCATGCAGATAAAAATTCAAATAAATCTTTAACATATCAACTTAAACAAAACTCCAAACTCATTGACCATAACATAATCATCCCTCCTACTATCCCAAACAGTACAAATAATTTCAATTTAAAACAAAAAGTAGAGTCAAAGGTAATGGATGGTGACTTAAGAAATGCCGCACGTATACTTTTCTCTGACGATACTCTTGCCCCCATTAATGATGAGACACTAAAAGGCCTCCGAGAAAAACATCCTTGCATCAATCCTTTCACCCTGCTTTTCCAGTCAAATCCTCCACAAAATGATATTCAGACAGTCAAAATCGAAAAAAAAGACACTTTAGATGCTATAATGTCGTTTCCGAGTGGCTCGGCCGGCGGTATCGACGGTATCACGCCACAACACCTCAAAGATCTCGTGAGCATGACCGCTGGTGACGCAGGTCAGGCCCTCCTAAACGACATCACAAATTTATGTAATTTTTTATTATCGGGAAACATTAATAAAGAAATTTTACCTATAATGTATGGTGCGAGACTATGTGCCTTTAAGAAAAAGGATGGAGGAATACGTCCCATTGCCATAGGCAATACACTCCGACGGCTTACAGCAAAACTTGCTTGTAGACACATAGCTTCGGACCTACAGAATAAATTACAACCAATTCAAATAGGATTTGGCAGCAAAGCAGGGTGCGAGGCTGCAGTGCACTCGGCTCGTACTTTTATAAAATCTGAGGATCCCGATGTGCTACTGAAAGTTGATGTAAGGAATGCTTTCAATTCATTAGATAGAGTAGCCCTGTTGAAAGAAGTAAATAAAAACACCCCAAAAATTTATCCCTATGTTTGGCAATCTTATAATACACCTTCTAAATTATTATATGGAAATAATGTTATAAGTTCAGAAGTCGGCGTTCAACAGGGTGATCCTTTAGGGCCAGCTCTTTTTAGTATAGGAATTCACCCCATTATATCATCTCTAAATTCTAAATTAAATGTTTGGTACTTAGATGACGGAACCCTAGGAGGTGAAGCCAATGAAGTCCTCAAAGATCTGATATTACTAAAAGAAAAATTTTATAAATTAGGCCTAAAATTGAACTTTTCTAAATGCGAAATTTTCCTTTCTGATAAATTATCAAATTTAGAAAAACAAACCACTTTAAAAAAATTTAACGATCTTGCACCCGGTATTAAACTTGTTAACAAAGAATCACTTTACCTTCTTGGAGCTCCGTTATTAGAAAAAAGTATCGAACCTCTTTTGGAAGCAAAATTTCAAAAATTTTCGGATCATTCAAATAGATTGGCATTACTAAATTCTCACATTGCATATACGATACTAAAATACTGTCTTTTCGTCCCCAAATTTACATATATTTTACGCACAAACCCAATCTGGAAATTCCCAAACCTATTAGATCGATTCGATACAACTTTAAAAGATACTCTACAGAAAATTCTAAATTTACACTTTAACAATAACTCTTGGAACCAAGCAACTTTACCAATTAAGTTAGGCGGTATCGGAGTTCGCAAAATTTCAAGTGTTGCTCTACCTGCTTTCCTGTCCTCTGTAAATAGTGCCTATTCTACATCCGTAAAAATTTTAAAATCTTCATCTATAAAATTGGCCTATGCATCAGAGGCAGTTGAAGCATGGAAATCAATTTGCCCTAACGAAGACATCCCAAAGGAATCAAATGTACAAAAACTTTGGGATGCCCCGTTAGTGCAAAAAATCCATCAAGAGTTGGCCCAAAAGTTCACAAATAATATTGATAAAGCTCGCCTATTAGCTGTCTCTGAAAAGGAATCTGGCTACTGGCTTCATACAATACCAGCAACCAACCTTGGGACCTTACTAGACAATAATACGTTTAGAATCGCAACTGGCATTCGTCTCGGGGCATCGATATGCATGCCACATAAATGTCCGTGTGGTAGCGACGTCAATGCTCTCGGCCTCCATGGACTCTGCTGCCAAAAAAGTGGAGGTCGTTTTTCGCGCCACGGCTCTTTAAATGAAGTTATTAAACGGGCTCTTGCCACCATCAATGTACCAGCTATGCTGGAACCCTGTGGTCTTGTACGTGATGATGGCAAGAGACCGGATGGCATGACGCTGGTGCCTTGGGAGAGGGGTAGGGCCCTAGTATGGGACGCAACTTGTGTTGATACCTTGGCGCCCTCACATCTCTCGAGTACAGCGATAAGAGCCGGGGCAGCTGCAGAAACAGCAGAGACTTGCAAACGGCGCAAGTATATACAAATTGAAAAAGATAATATATTTGTGCCGTTTGCAGTAGAGACTCTAGGTTCATGGGGGCCGAGTGCCAAAAAATTTTATAAAGATATAACACCAAAAATTGTCGTCGCTACGGGTGACAAGAGGGCTGGCTGTTTCTTCGCCCAGAGAATTAGCATAGCTATACAGCGAGGAAATGCAGCCAGCGTTCTTGCCACCATGCCACGCGGACCAAATATTTTTGATTATTAATATTATTTTAGGTTTATATTGTTATGTGTAAAAAATTTTAATGTAATAAAAATTATAAAATTTGAAAAATAAATAAACTGTTTTTAGAACTGTTGTCTATCTGCCTCGACATTCATCCAGCTCCGAAACCACTGAATGAATTTCGATGAAATTTTAACTAATTAAAGACTTTTAAATCAACTTGTTTCATCTCGATATTTAAAAAAAATCCAGAGATAAATTAAAGAAAGCGAAACCGTATCAGCATCTAATTTAAAAATCTGGCCTGACCTAATCAGTGATATCAATATTCTAGCAGGTATAATGACTTTATTACATTCAGAAATCACAAAGTATATTGCACAGAACACTCAGGAGCGTGATATTTCGTTAAGTTAGGCTTCTCTAAGAAAATGTGTTGCTCTCGAGGTAAATTGATTGAGTACCTGAGCTACGGCGTGGGCGTACAGTAGGTGCGTTTCTATGGAGGCACCCACGCTTCCACCCTATTCCTGCCACCCCATCCAACATTGACCCGGAAAACCTTGACCTCGACAGCTGATAAGCTCGCGATGGTACGCTTGGAGGCATGGTTGTGTTTTACATAAGGCTGTGATGTAGTTATAGAGGAGATGGTAGTGGAATAGATTTGTAGAAGCGCAAGTATTCTATGTACAATTTTGAATGATACATGTTTCAGTAGGTACTATGTGGTATTATTTATGTACCTATGTGTATTTCAGAGTCGTGGATTTGTTTTGTATATTTAATTTTATGTTTAATTTTATTTTTTTATTTGATTTTGATTTGAATTTTTAATTTTGATTCTAGTTTAAATTTTAATCTTTTAATTTTGATTTCAAGTTATAATTCCTTTTTTTATATTATAATTACCTATGTACTTTTTCTCATGTATGTTAACTTGTAGTCAATAACGTGTAAATGTATAGCCATGTTGTGTTCACTACTAATTGGAATATCTGTATAAAAAGTGTTTTATCCTGTTAAGTAATATTGTGATATTTGCAGTTATTCTGTACTTGTGAACCTTAAACAAGGTTAAATACATAAATACTATTTGAAATGGTTGATTTTTTTTTGATCTTTAAAAAAATCTTCACGGGTTGCCTAACAGCTCCCGGGAACCGTTGCCGGACCCAAGGAAGCTGGGTAGCTGAAGACATAGTCTTCCTTACTTAGCCGAAGATTTTTTGAGGCTATACCTAACGAGTGACCAGCTCTGTTGAGGTATGTAGATGGAAAAGCCTCTTTGTACGGTTTGTCGGATAATGTACTTAGGTAGGTACATATAGATTTTTTATTATAAAATTTTTTTTTATTAATATTATCCTATCTCTTGCTAATAAGAAATTATCCCAAAATTGGTAAATTGTGGCGAGAAGTATTAAGAAGAGTGCGGAAAATCGCGTATTTTTTTGGACACATGAACTTTTACATATTTTATTAAAGGTTTGTTCTGTATTCTGTGCATTTTAGTTAGAAAAGTAAAAAAAACAACAGAACTGGCCACTCGTTAGACATAGCCTCACAAATGTCATCGTTTAAACGAGCGAGACTTGGTCGTCTGCTGGGTAACACGGTTTCGGGAGCTGTAAGGCAATCCGTGAAGAAAAAAACCTATTTATTTTTAAATAAATACCTATTTTTTAATCTGCCTGAAAACTTTCCTGTAGAACCTTAAAATTTTCGTTCAATATCCCAGCGATAGACGTCATTGAAAGGACTCAAGACGTCACTGAAATTTCCCTACAAAAGCCTCTAATGAAATTCTTATTACAACAATGTTCATTGCTTCTTTTCTATTAGTTTTTTTATATAAATAGTACATAAAAACGCAATGTAGGTATATTGTGTTTATGAAATGGTTTTCAAAAAAGTTTCTAGGTACGACTGGACATGTGAGCGGGACACGAGTTGGCGTCGTTTTCACCTGCCTCTATATAATTCAAAAAGTTATTTTTATATTTTACGAATAACTGAATTCAATGGATTTGTTACATTTTGTTACGAGATTATACTGGACATCTTTCCATTCATAATTCATTCGTCTATGACCTCGTAGAATTACATAAGTAATAATAACCTTTACAATTAAGTAGTTGCAATTATTTAAAAAAAAATAGATTCAAAAAAGGTCCGATTTTTTTTCGATGATATTTTTTTAGGGTACATCTTCAATGCAAAAACAGAAACCCTTATAGGATTACTCTTATGTTTGTCTGTCTGTCCATCTGACACAGCTTATTTTCTCCAAATCTACTGGAAGAAAAAAGTTGATACATATAGAGTTTGATAACCCAATCACTGAGGTATAGTGTAAATAATTGATTTTCGATTTTGAATTTTAGTTTTGATGACAGAATTAAAACGTAAAAACATAGGGAATATAGGGCTTTTAGTCTTAAAGTTCTGACGGAACCCTCAGCGCGCGAGTCGTACTCGCAACTTTGCCATTATTTATTATTTTGTAGCTATTCTGTCTCTCATAGAACATTTTTACGTGTAGGTGGGAAAACTGTAATGTTTTCGCACCTTGTCGAAACCTTAATAAGATCACTTTTCAGTGAGGTACGAGTATCATGCTCAAAATTTGCAAAAAATTATCGCTCCCCCTCCCCCTGTTCTCCTAAGTTTCTAATAAATATTAGTCCATAGATTATAGGAAAACTGCTGCTTTTTTGAAAAATTTAATAGTTGCTGAAACAAAGAATTATATAAAAATATGTGTTTTTACGATGGTATTTTATTAAATTTTTATTTGGAAGTCAATTCGACAAAATACCAACGAGCAGTCATCCCGCTCGCACGCCAGTTTCCACCCCACTCTATTACCTTAAAAACAACTAATATCTACTATGGAGAGCTGGCCTTGGAGCCATCACTACATTTAACAAATGAGTACTATACATTTGATACCTATACCTACTAATAGGTAAAGAGCTGGCGACAGAAAGTGGTTGTAAGCACTTGCCGGCAGAAAACCTATTTTTCGTGTAGTCTGAGCCCCCTCTACAAATTCTTATTGTCGAGTAGGGGTCCCAGCGCTTGTCGGTACGCCGCTGAGGCGCTTTATAAGAAAAAAAAACCTCTCCTACCAGTTGGCAGAAAATGAGTTGTAAGAAATACCTATATCTTCTGCCAATTTACTTCTTGCAAAATTCTTTCAAATGAAACCAAAAAAAGAATAAAAAAAACTGCATGGAGTAAATTGGCAGAAAATATTTTTCCTACAACCGAGAGGTCCCATTCCCACAAATGCTGTTCACTCATATTCTGTCAGCTGGTCTGCAATTTTTTTTTTCTTTTAAAGTGCCTCAGCGGCTTACCGACAAGCGCTGGGACCCCTACTCGACAATACGAATTTGTAGAGGGGGCTCAGACTACACGAAAAATAGGTTTTCTGCCAGCAAGTGCTTACAACCACTTTCTGTCGCCAGCTGTTTACCTTTAAAATTACAAATTAAAGTATTTTAACATAAAATGCTAACAATATAGTACAGATCAAATTTGTGCTTTACTTAATGTCATTTCGATGTTAAGCGGAATATAGTAACTACGGCATACCAGTCTCTGGTATAGCCAATGCTCTTGTTACAGAACCTTCCAAGAGCGAGCCCCACTTATGATTTCCTAGGAGTCGATTTAGACATACGGTCCGCCGAAATAGACCACAGACTCGTCCAATTCTGTAACGTACGGTCCGCCACCCGTTTTCAAATCGTTGTATTTGTGGTTGATTTCGATGGCCGCGGAATGATCTGTCACACACACACGGATGTTTGACACTTTGTTTAATCGAATCTTGTGTGTCTGTGTGAGTGAGTGAATTGCATGTGATCTAAATCGTATGATTTACATCGCTAATGTGTGGCCTGTGTTCAATCTCGATCATACGGCTGGCCGGACCGAAAATGTTCGATAAAAACATTGATTGACAAGACATAAATCAATATTGTATGGAGAGTTCATGGAAATTAAAAATAAAATTATTATTTACTCTTCTAAAATCATAATGATTATATTATATGAATAAAGGAACTATTAAGAACTCCCCTCATAACGTTTGTCCCATACTAATTACATTCTGCAGCTATACCTATGTAAATTACGCGATTACTATATGTCTTGATTTAGAAATTAAAACTGCTTTCTAAAGATCTATATATTAAACATGATATAAACGAAATAAATAAACATTTCGAAATAAGATTTCTCTTCTTTTTTTTTCTTTCTTCACGGGTTCAGCTCCCGAAACCGTGTTACGAGCTAACGAGTGGCTAGTTCTGTTGAGATATATATTTAGATTTGTCGGATTATGTACATAAGTTTTTAATTAAAAAAACCCATTGGTACATGGCCGGGATCTGGGATCGAACCCGGGGTCTGTCTAGTTAACACCAGACGTCTTATCCACTCGGCCACCGACGCCCTCGAAATAAGATATACACCATAAGTTTTATGAATCCTTGAAAGTCCTCAATTTTTGCGTATTTTTAACAGACTTTGCGACAATTGCGACTTATTTAAAGTAAACATTAACTATAACTTGCTTTTTCTAATAGTTTTTGTATAATGTATAATATTCATACAGCCGAAGTCCGTTTCGTGTATTATCGCAAGACAGGTTTTGTTGAGAAATCGTACTTTCTCGTGTTTCTGGTACGTGAATCTTGGTCTATCATATATTATCCTTAGTTATATTATTGATTATAATAGCATTCCATCTCATTTACATTCTTCTACAGAGATATTATATGGACAAAATATGTCGCGCGTAAAACTGAGTTAGTTGCGCTGTGATGAGTCGCCTTAAGTAACCTTACCTAAGACACGCACGTAGACAACAAAATATGTGGGTGGCAAAATATATTTAGGTAGGTTTCCACAGCAATTACTACCTTCAATTTGGATCAACATCCCATAGGAGACTGCAATATTTCACTATCACTTGCCAGAGACTTCTATCGTGTGAGTATATACGAGTATTTGTAAATAATATATTTATTTTATTCGAGCGAATATAAAGTACAATTTAGAAAACAGTTAGTCGGAAGATAAATACTTATAATTACTTTTAATTACTTATAATAAAAAAAAAAAGAAAAAAAAAAAAAAACTATCTACTTTTATAAATAAAAATTAAATGCCGTTCGTTTGTAATCGCATCACTTCTTTGAGTAGGTATATACCAAAGGAGACGTATAGCGTGTAAATCACCGAACAATTTTTTCTGCCACTTTTGCCGGGGGGGGGGGGGAAGGTAAACGTTTAGTACTGGCCCCTGTACCACTGTGTTTTTCTGTCGTTTTATTGTCGCAACGGATTTTACGTTATATGATGATTATGTTAAAATACAAACATAGTACCTAATTATAGTTAATGATTGTAAACACTATGTTTCCGCAAGTTTGACGTGCTAGATCACCTTTCCCATTTAAAACATCACAATTTACTATTTTCCTAGAGCTCTGTCTCGCGACACAAAACAAATAAAAGTTAGCGTTAAAGCTTTACCTGCCCTCTAAAGTATGAGAATTCGAATTTTTTTACTCTTACTTAGATAAAACTTGTATTTTCATATATTTAAATTTAAGCGTTAAGTAAATATTCAAAGATACATATTTGCTATATTGAAAACCCTGTCATGCACAGATAACTCCCTAATAACAAGTAATCGAAGTCTTGGCATGTTTCAGGCATGAAACACAATAACTTGAACAATTATAAAGTTTTCAAATTACAAGGTTCTATTGATAGCTTGATACAAAACAATAATATTATTTATTTTTATCGAAACGTTGTAAGCGTGTTTATCAATGCACGTGACTGGAAAGGGATTTTAGCTGAAAAATCTTTATTTTTATACTTAAAACTCGTATTTATTGTCACAACACAAGCCTTAGAAGCTATTAAGAGGAGGTATTATCTATATAAATAAAAATTAAGTGCTCGTTGGTTAGCGCATCACTTGAGAACGGCTGGACCGATTTGGCAATAGTGTTTGATGTTAGTAATAGTCTGAATAAGGTTTTTAGGGAAAGAAAAATTGAAAAAGTCGCCCGGAAAATTCGGGATTTTTGTATGAACTCAAAACCATAATAAGGGATGAAAATTAATGGTCCATAGGCGAAGCCGGGAGTGGAAAGCTAGTTAGGTGCTTAATAAATCTGAAAGTTAATTATATATTAGTTTTACCTTCCATGATTATGGAAACAACTTGGTGGTCCGGGGTTCGCGGACCACACGGCCGGCATCGCACCGAAAATTTCCCATTCCGGCCGCCATAAGATCTAGGCGGGCCATTTGTTATAGGAATGGGACGAATCTGTTGTCAATTTCGGTGGACCGTACGGCAGCGCGCCGGTGATTGGACCACCTTGGATTTCGATACTTTGAGATTATCCGTACGCGGTCCGTCTGTATTGGGACAGCATAACAGTTGCTTAGCGGATGCGTTACTTGGCCGTGACTAACTTGACGCCGCCTTGTGGCGCGTTTATATTGTGGGTTAGGTATATGTGCTGACCACCACAATATAAAAAAATGCGTAAGAAATATCATCAAGATTGCCGAAAGGACTTTTGAAACAAAGCGTTTTCTAATCAACTTTATGGCCCTCTTATCCTCTCCATCACCTTCTCAAATAATAGTAGACGGCAAATTAGGTACATAAACGCCTAGTTTTTAAGATAATTAGTATTAAAAAAAATTGAATATCGCAAACCATTCACTCCCAAAACCCCTTATTGAAGTTGCAGAAACCCATCGATATTGAGAAACATAGCCTCAAAAAATATCATATAATTATTCTCTTAAGAAACAATACCATTTGGAAGGTCAAGTTGAACTCCCTGGATCTCTACATTCACACTTTACCCAAATTCATCAATAATATCTATCTATCTATCTATCATCACGCCATGTATCCCAAGAGGGGTAGGCAGAGACAATCGAATACCATTTGCTACGATCCTGACATACCTCTTTCGCTTCTACTATATTCATCATACCTTTCTATATTATATATAGGTATCGATGACAATATTAAAGGTACACACAATCGCCGAGCATGTATGAAAGGAAAAAAGGTAATATCAGTATAATTCAAGTGACGCGTTTACTTACTGCTCCCGAGTCCGTTATGAAAATAGTCGTCGTATTTGTGATTTTCAGCCTCCAGTTTGAAATATTAACCCCTACGTCCAACCTTACAAAACTTCTTTATAATATTAGTATAGATATATATTTAAATCGTCGTCGGTGGTCGAGTGGGTAAGACGTCGGCTCGCAAATGAAAAGTCGCGGGTTCAATTCCTACATCCGACAATGTACCAATGGGTTTTTAATAAAAAATCTATGTACATTATCCGACAAACCGTACAAGGAGGCTTTTCCATCTACATACCTCAACAGAGCTGGCCACTGGTTAGGTATAGCCTCAAAAAATCATTGGCTAAATGAGGAAAACTTTGTAAGGCAACGCGTGAAGAAAAAATCTGCTTCGCTTTAGACTTTAGAGCATCGCGTGCGCCAGATAAATAATGTATTTTAATCTAACTAGTAATCTAACGTAACTTCCAGGCGCAGATGGTTATTTTCAAAGTAACAAAAAGGTAAGACTTTTGCCCACTAAACAGCCTATCAACATCCCCTTCATGCCATTTCGTCATCTAAGCAATATACCTACCTAAAGATTTAATTACATGATTCCCACTGGTGCCAGCGACTTCAAGCTTCACCACACTTTCGATACATTTTTAGAGCGCTCAATCAGACTTAACAGCCTTAAACTGAGATAGTATTCGTTCAGAAATAAGTTACCATTTTTAACATACAATATTATCTATATTGATAAATAAACATCTTAATAATATTAAATCTGGGTAAATATTAAAGCTAAGGCTGAGAAGTTCCTGGCTCTGCTCTACAAGTCCACGGAACCTACATGCGACGATGCCCGCCTTGCCTTGTTTGGCACCAATCAAGCGCCTGAGCGTTTGCCACCCACGCAGCTATGATCAGGCTGACCCACCACTGCCCGATCTAACTGAGTGCGGCTATCAAGAAGCCGTGTCATCATTGCTCACCTCGGTACCCAATGAATGTATCACACTTCTCTCGTGCAAGTGCAAAGGTCGGTGTGGCACACGCCTGTGCAGTTGCAGATGGGCAGAGGAAGTATGCACCAATATGTGTAAATCATGCAGCAATGATTGTCTGAATAGAAAGAAAGAGGATGACGATTTTATATGGATTTAATGATGTTCTGTTTTTAATAAATGACGGGAAATTTCCGTTTTTTTTAAATCTTTTAACCAATCTCCAACATTTTTAAGTCTATAACTTCACTTCCGGTAACCGAAGTTACTTCCGGCGTCAATTTTAAGTTGTGCAGTCCTGAAAACCTTGGAAACGACACATGAGAGTGAGTCGCTATGTCTCAAAATCATTTTATGCTTCCGAAATCGCCACCATTTTGTTTGTATCCATTACCGGTACCCGGACGAACTTCCGGTTATTAAAATTGAGTTCAGCGACCCCCAAAACCCATGCCACGATACCACACTCGACTAGATTCGAGTTATAATACGGTTTTTTTAATTAAGGCTCCGTTTCGGCCGCCATCTTGAATTTTGAGCAAAGGAGCCAAAATTCCGCTTGGCAACATTCAGAATCGTATTCAGCAGGCTATTTTACTTCGGAAAACTCATTTTGCCAAAATGGCTCACAAAATGCCGTTGAAGTTGAATTAGTCAAAAATAACTACCAGTCTAATTAGATTGTCTCTACCCCTGAGAAGACCCCTCTTGGGATAAAAGGCGTGATGATACATAGATAATTATGCTGCTTACTCGTTGTTAACGGTCCTACAGATATTAACAATAAAAATCCAAGTACCTATTAATATGTATTTTACATTGTTTTATAAGTTATAACCAAAGAAAATTCGTACACCTACATCAAAAGCTGTCAAAGCAATATTTCAATTATTTCACATTTCTTAAAATGTTGCGACAACAAAGAAAGTAATGCAGCAATACAAAAAATTAATGTCAGACACTTAGAACAATTTACTGAAATAATTTTCAATAAAATGGGAAAATTAAAGGACAGAGAACACAGGGTCCGTGACGTATGTCACGTAATGTCAAAGAGGTTAATAACAGCTAAAACGTTGCAATTATATTTGATAGATAGTCTGCATAAATGTGAACCTAACTGATGGGGTTGTCGATCAAGACGAATTATAAGTGACAGCTGATCCAGTAAATTACTTTGTAAAATATATATTTCTGAATTGAGTTCCGTTAAGAATTATTATTGTACTTAATAACCTTAGCTTGTAAAGTAGGCCACACATTGGTCCCGCACCGAAAATTTCCCATTCCGGCCGCCTTAAGATCTAGGCGGACCATTTGTTATAAGAATTGGAGGAATCTGTGGTCAGTTTCGGTGGACCGTACGGCGGTGCGCCGGGGATTGGACGAATGGGTGGGCACCTTGAAATGAATATTTGTTGATACAAATTTGGTTGGTCTATTGTTGTATGTGGACAAATTAATTGCTTATTTTGTTAGGAAAATCGTTATAGCTCATATACATATAATTAATATAATATAGAAATAATATTTTGTTATTCATATAGGTATATTAAACCAGCCATACTCAAAGTGTGCTCCGCGGAGCCCTAGGGTTCAGCAAAGCCTCTGTGGGGGCTCCGCGAAAATATTGGTCATAATGAAAAATGCTATAAGGTTGCAAATATTAATATATAATATAAATAATAAATATTTATTTGGTAATATTGACATTTAATTTTGTAATTTATGAATTAGATTAATGATTGTATTATAATTCAATATTTATATGATGTAGCATTGTAGAATAATTAGTTTGATCTTTATTGTACGCCTTAACAGGTAACATGTAATAATGTGAGTCAATAAATATATTTGAATTTGAATTTGAATTTGAAAGAAAAATAAAATCTATCTAAATATTAAAAAATTAACTAGTACCTAGTGGAATGTCTAATAAGAGAGCGCCCATTAGATATTTGATATAATTAATAAAGAATACACATAAACCAGTTTTTTATTATTTTAGGGCTCCGTCAAATATTTTTCTTTCCAAAAGGGTTCCGTCGCCAAAAAAGTTTGAGAACCGCTGTATTAAACAAATAAAAAAAATGTAATTGCGGACGAAGCTTTGGGTCAACTCGTCAATAAGCCATGGTGAGGAAATTAACAGCCCTTACCTTTGAGATGTTATTTGTATCCATAAGTCGCTGTATTTCGGTTCGATGGTTGGCTGCTTCTTTCTTTCACCACACTTTTCTTATAAACTAGCTTAACTAACGAGATCGCGGGTTTGCGTATATACAATTATTGTCTTTGTGTTTGCGTTATTTTGAGTGGGCGGCGCCGCGGCTCGACGGATGCGTATAGCGCGACTCGACCGTTGTGTATTTATCGACACGGAGCTACCGTATACACCGGTGCGTTGTGATTAACGTCTCAATCTCTACTGGAGGGCCGGTATGAGGAAAACGGAGGGTAGGTAGGGAAATATATAAAAAATGTATGGCGTGTTGTGTGTACGTATTGTGTAAAAAATTGGCCTGACCAAGCCGGAAAAATAATGTCATGACGTTTTCCATGGGCTGTTTTCGGGATATACCTAAGGTATAAATAGGGATATACTACCTACACAACTAACATAATTTTTCCATTGTCGTTGAATAGAGTAGGTACTCAAAGTTTCGTCAATGTTTACAAAACTTGTTTCGATCGTACCTATAATACATTTTTAAAAGTTTTAATACATTTATCTATCTATCTTGATAGATATGTGATGATTCACGCCATGTATGCCATAAGAGGGTTAGGCAGAGTCAATGGAATGCCATTTGCTACGGTCCTGACATACAATATTGAAATTGAAACCTGTATCGCGCTATTGAAAATATTTAATAGATTGGCATAATATATACAACTAAAATAAGTATTGCCACATTTGCCACGAATCGTCTTACAATGTCTATATTATTATGGAGAAGCTTTTTCTAGTTTTGCTTTGAAACTGAGAACGCATTGTATCTGTGCAAAAAAATCACGACGATCCGTTGCTCTGTTTTTATGAGAAAAAAAGACAAACAAACAAATACACTTTCGCATTTAGATATAGATAGTTAGGATCACAGAGATTTCTCAAGCTGGGGGGTCGCCACCCCGGTCTAGAGTTCAGTGGGTCATGTCACAATCACAGTTGGTCTAAAAAGGTGGTCTTTTTAACTTACTTCAAAAAAGAGTTTCTCAATTCGTCGGAATCTATTTAGAAATATATTTTTTGTTTGAAAGGGTATGCTTTCCAGGTGGTCCCATGGTCATCAGGTCAGGATCTGATGATGGGATTCTGGAGAAATCGAGAACTCTTCAAATTGTATAGGCCTTGTTGTAATTAATTGTCTAGATTTGTAAAATTTAGAGTTAGGTAGTTTCGAATTTGGCACCAACCGTCTTCAAATTCAACGGCATAACGAAATATTTAATGATTTCTTGCTTTGCAGTGAACAATGTTTGAAGTCGGTAGGTATATTTAAAAAAAAGTTATATAATTAATTACGTGTCGGATACCTAAGAAATTAATATACCTAAGAAAAACTATCAGTGATATCAGATAACATGTTCTGCAGTTTTAAATATTAGAGAGTACCTATATATAATGCTAGCTCATTGACCTAATTGGACAAACGACATTAGTATAGTGTTCCTTTTTGAAAACTTTTTATCAACTTATCTATGAGATTCCACATCCGGTCATGGCGCCGAACGCACGCGTTTTCGTCATGGCCTGATGTGGAATCCGGTTTAATCCCGGCCGCGCTGTGATGGTTGTGATTAGTCAGTGATTAATAAGACATATCACAGTCGGCGGGATCATCTTAGCTACCGATTTATCGGCTTACTGTTGCACAAGAACAAGATTAAACACTGGAGACTGGCAGAATTGCGACAAAACTCAGCACTGTTGCCATATATCAAAAGAAGAAAAAGAAGAACTTATCTATCTTATTTTTAAAGTATTATAAATTCGAAATTGTGTCTGTTTGTTTCTCTTTCTTTCACTTCAAAGCAGAGCAACGTTGGCATGATTTTGGGTTGGAAGGAAGGTGTATTATGCTACTTTTTATCCCAAAAATCTAATGTCACATTTCAAAAATTTCCACGGAGGAATTTGGGGTGGGAAGTTAGATAAAAATATTTAAACAAATTTTACGTCACGTAGATGGTGTAAATCCACAGAATGTCATTAAATCTATGGCCTTTCACTCGTGCCCCAGTCATGAGTAATTATTACTGTACGACAGTGCGTCCTCTCGAACTACTGAAAAGCTAAAATATTATGGAAAAGGAGTTTCATGCAGCATTATGATACAGATATTCTATCTCACAAAGTCCGTTTGGGTATGAATGTTGTCGGGCGTGCACATGCAAATTGTTTTAGTGTGCGTAACCTCGGGAGCGCATTTACATAAATCACGCACACTAAAACAATGTGCATGTGCACATTCATAGCCAAACGGACTTCGTGAGATAGAATATCTGTACCTCAGCTTGACTTACTCTAACGAAAAAAGTGATCTGTTTGTAAATGTTGCAACATTTCGAATTGCATTTGCACTGTGCAATGCACATGTATTGATATACGACCAGTCTGATTACAAACATAATAAATAATAAACTTCTCGTGCTTCGCAGGGCACATAAAGCAGGAAATTCTTCAAAAGTTAACAGGGTTTACCTCTAGTTCTGTTTAATACAGCTAAAATACTGTTACACGGTGTCTCTGGCTTACAGCGGTATAGAGAGAAGATACCGAGGATAAAATAGCCCATTCCATACTAAGCGAGCGTTGCACCCACGCGTAGGCGTAGCGGGGGCCAAGGCACAGCTGGAGCGAACACGTGCCGCCTCTACGTCCCACAGATCTCCCTCCCCATCAGACACTCCCGACCACCTGCGCGATTCTGAACAATATTAACGATAAGTATCTGAAAAATATTTTCAGCGGAAATGCAAACTTGGATGTGGGCGACGCAATTTTATTATAACTTTTGGTGATAATATTTGTATGGGATCTACTGGGGCTTTTTAATATTTACGCTGTTGTCAAAGTGGTTTTTAGGACGATGAGCTTAAGAGTGTAGTGTACCGCGTCCATGTCCATACAAACGGAGAAAACGTTTTACTACCCCTAAATATTATTTAATTTTAACGATTTTGTAATATGTTACTGACATAATGAAAAACTACGTACGTATTTTTTCCTTTTTTCAAAATTCGTAATAGGTCAAAAGTTATAAGCCCATCAAATCTCGGTTTTTTTGGTTCATAACTTGCTCGTAATAAACCGTCTGTATTTGAGAAACAAAGCAAAATTTAAAAAAAAGCAAAACGTACGTACGTAGATTATAATCTGCTAAAACGTTTGACACCAAAATTAAAGGTTTCGTTATAGTTTAGTAGGTGTAAATCGTTTTCCCCCAAAACGCAATTTTCAACGATGAACATACTTACGAACACTCACGAGTTGCAGTGTTCTCTGTCGCACTGATGCCCGTGGGAAGAGCGCGCTTGAGACAGAATATGATTTTCTAAATACCTATTTCGCTGCGTACGCTGAGCTACACGATCCTCTTAACTTAACAAACATGTTTATTTAGACAAGCATATAGCATATATAAGCAAATAGCAAGAATTAAATACATATTAAATACTTGCACCCGGCTTCGCATGGGTACAATATCGGTTTACAATAATTTTAATACCTAAATAAACACGCTTATAACGTTAATACGTTGTATCTATTAGAGATAGATATATGCTACTGCTTTATTCTACACAATTCGTTCCTATATAATTGTGTTACATCTCTAACGGATAAGACAGCACACGCCATGAAAACTCGCTATGGCTAACTTTTCTCTGACTTGACTGTTAATGCTAATCCCCAAAATATGATAGGTTCATGTTTAATTCTCGTCAATACGACCTTATTTCCCTGGCCGCTTATAAGCTGGCCATTATAATTAGCACGATTTCAATTTATTTTAATGTTCCGACCCTTCAACCAACTCTGTGCAAAAAATCACGTCGATACGTTGGTCTGTTCTGAAGTGAAAAATGGACAAACAAAGAAACAAAACTTCGCATTATATAGATTATAATTATATTAAATAATAAGCATAGAAATTATATAAGGAATTATCATTTCGTCTAATCGACATTTCAGGTGACAAGAGGGCTGGAGCATAGCCATAAGGCGAGGAAACAGTGCTAGCCTTCTTGGCACTTTACCGCAGGACAGTGACTTCGAGGTTTTATACTTATGAGTACCTATGTATCACTACATATTCACGAGGTTCCCTGTATTTAAAAAAATAAACCTTGTTAGTACCTAAATAGGTATTCATTAATATTGTTAATAATTAAAAATTAATTAATTGAATGAAACTTCGCATTCGTTTGTTATAATTAATTAGGTTTTTTATAATTAAAAATGTAGGTACATAATCCGACAAACCACTTATAGTCTTTATATACCTACCTCAACAGAACTGGCCACTCGTTAGGTATAGCCTCACAAATACCATCGGCTAAAAGATGGAGACTTGGTCTTCTGTTGGGTACCCTGGGATCGTAACGGTCGTGAAGAAAGGAAAAAAAAAGAATTCAGTTTTTAAATTTAAATTTTATCGCTTTATCATGTCGCGGGTTATCACAAAATTTTACTATAATAAGTGAACATTTTCACTGCGATTTAATGGAGTGTCACGATTTGACATTATCTTTAATTGGTTTTATAAAGTCCGCGAGATTTGGGATTAACTTTTATTCATTCAATTAATCTAAATCCAACCATTTATTTTACTTTTGTCTTTTGACTAAGCACGCTTATGAAAGAGCAAGTCAATATTATTATAATTATACTACTGACAGGCAACCATAGTTAAAAAAAAAAAATACTTCATGGATGTTGTTTTTTCTTTACAATAGTGAAGCGATGTGCTCTTTAGCTCCGATATTTCTTAACTACCTATGATCTCCTTGATTGCTATTGCCAAATAGGTAATAATTACATTTACAGTAGTGCTTTATATAAATGGTTAATTTTAATACATAAATTATAAAATGTTGAGCAAAAATAAAATATAAGTAACGTATTAATAAAAATATTAAAAAAAAAAAATTATTTTCTAATTATCTTTACTTTTTATTATAATTATATCTTTACTTACTAGCTTTTGCCCGCAGTTTCACTCGCTTGGAAATAAAATATCCCGTATCGCCTGAAAGAAAGTTAATGGCAATGGTTGGTAATGTTGCTATATTTAGTAGGCGCTTTATGTAAAATGTCATACAAAATTGTTTTCCTGAATGTCCAATAATTTTTGAAAGCGGATGAATACCTACTTTCAGAGATTACCTCCTAGATGCAAAATTTACCTCTTTATAATATTGGTATCTATAGATCACAACGGATCATAGATTTATTAAATACTACTTAGTAGTTTGATAGGATGAACAGTAATTTCGAAAAAGGACCCGAAATTCACACAAACAAAAATCCAAATATACTTTTTTATTTTTGCATTTTACATACATAATCATTTTAACATGTATAATTTCACTACACATACATATACGAGTAATATATATTATTTTTGAGCATAGCCCACAAAGATATGGTTTAGATACTTTGTCATCCTATATGTTTTCAATTCAAGATAAAATAAGTTTTTGTGCAATAGAATACATTAAATTTGATTAAAATAATAATAGTTAATTGTTGCTAGACGCTAGTAACTCATTATATCACATGAAAAGTCAAGTTAAAATATGAATATGATAGAAAAATATTGTAAGATCATTGGCAAAAATATTATTTATTCTATTCTTCATAATATATACTATGTTCATTACACATAATATTATGTGGAATGGCTAAGTCTATAGGGATAGGAAAAATAGGTTATTATTTTTTACATATATCTTGTCACATATCAGAGTCCAATAAACATGCCTTAGTCGTTTTTTTTTCATTTTGCCGTCAAGTCATAAATATATTTTAATAATAATTACTTAAATCATATTATGTATGTATATTGTAAACAAATAAATGCAGTTAAGATATTTTAAAAGCAATTTACGATATACGTAAGAGTTTGAAATTATATCTATTATATTAAACCCAAATATATATATTAAATTTTAACAAAATTACAACGAAAATATTTAAGTACTTAATTAGACATTCATTACATTTTGCTAATACATCTTAAATCTATACATTTCTTATAAGTAATGTACCTATATATTAAAGATAACTGAAAAAAAAAGGAATGTAAAAATCAGGCAAATATTCGGAATGTAAGATCTTGCTTACGTAATTTAAAAAAAAAACTACAATAATTTAACATCAATTTACATATTTTCTAGATAAGATGATTGCACACAACCCAAGATGTAGTATTTATCAACTTTATTTAAAATACTGTGTAACGATAAAGGTCTCCCAAAAAAATATTTGTAACATAATGAAACGCACAAAAAAAACTACAATAAAATTTGTATGCGGACATAGAAACAACACCTATAATATACAAATACTAATAAATACGTTTTAACCATTTAATGATTATAAATTTTAATATTATGCATACTGCCATTGACTAGATTAGATACATTTATAAATAAATTCTCACTTAGAAATACTATTTAAAGGGTTAAAAATGGCATATTGATTTTGTTTAAAAAATAGGAAAAATAAATTATAAATGTGATATTATATCATTATATATATTTCATTACCTCATTGGCCATTTAATTAGCAAATAATGATATCAAAGTGTAATGTGAAGATATAATGATAGCATGCAAAAATATATAATATAGAAAAATATATTAAGGTGCAAACGCACAAAGCGGATCTGCACTGCAGCGGAGCAGCGCGTTACAACGGAGCCAAATATTGTTTATATGGTATTGTTTGAAATAGTACGCACTACACGGTAGCGGAACGGCGCGGCGCGGCACGGCACTGCTCGGCAATAGATCTGCGTCGCTCCGCTGCAGTGCAGTTCCGCTTAGTGCCTTTGCACCTTAAAAGGACATTTAATGTTTTTTTTACTAATATTATACTTTTAATACTAATTTCTAGGTTTAATAGACATCTATAAATTATTATGCATTATTTTTATGATATTATAAATTACATTTAGGTATAATAGACAGATCAAACATTCAGACCTTATATTACAGACAGATAAACACTTATATTTGAATTGTATACTTAGGTTTCTTTTATAATAACGAAGACTATACTTAATTTTTTTTTGTCAAAGAGTTAAATTTAAGATTTCTAATTATTATAAGATTGACATGTTTTGTTTAGCCTAGTGGTCTGAAGAAGACGGTTCCGGTTCGAATCCAGTGATTTTTTATGGATCCTATGAATAATATTTTCTACATTGGAATATGTAATTATGGAATGATAAAATATGAAAGCTGCATAATGCTACTACTATGCATATTTTAAATTTAGAAAAATTTGTAATATGTATAGCGATATCATTTAAAAATCCTTCGCTATATTTTTATATCTAAAACAAAACTAAACATCAAGCTTTTATTATAAAGGATACCCAACAATCTGCAAAATAATTTAATATCTCGTTTTATTTCAGAGATTTTTACTTAAAGTGTTGTCAACATAACATGCTATGACGATTTCCAGACATTACCAGAGCCAAAAAGATCTAGAAAATTCGAGAACAATCTAGAAGGAAACATTTACAAGGTGCTAGCTTCAAGGTCCGGTATACGGTTGAAGTTCTGCGGGGCCCTGTTCCAATAATAATACGGCGGTCCTGGCGAGAAGCAGTACTTCTGTTTTAGCGGAGTGTCATTTTCAACCCAATACATCAGGTAGAAGTTGCACATCTCATCTTTGTTTGTTGCACTGGAATAAAAAATAAAATATTCTTATCTTATTAAATAAAACGCCGTCACGGCATTTATACATTGCGGTGTGGCTAGAGACACTAGTAACAGTTTCCACTTAGTATAGCCAATTGTCCATGTGTTTTGATCTTCTTTTACGCCACAGCAGAGCAACGGACCTACGTGATTTTTTGCACAGAGATAGCTGGAGAGGTTGAGAGTGACATAGGCTAGACCTATACTCCCGGAAATCCTTTGGGATAAATTCTTGACACATTTAAGGAGACGCCTCATAACTTTTGTCCTATACAAAAACGGACTTCAGCAATTCAAGTATTTCTAAATATATAAGATAAGTAAGTATCTCTAAATATAAAAAAAATTGAAGTCCTGAAAGTAACCAATTTCACGCATATTTTCAACCGACTTTGCGATTCAAGTTCTCTTAATATATTTACTAATCTATATATTTTTTAAAGGAGATCAACATATTCCCATACATAGTTGGGCTAGTGTCGGGCAATGTCTGGCACCAACCGAGTGCCGACATGAGATATATATATATTAATAAAGGTCACAAATGGGCGAACCAAAATAAATTAATCTTATATTTTTAGCGGTCGTATTTTACACGTATTTTTACTTATAATATTTTAAACACTAGTAACACTAATATACAATGTTTACGCTTCGGAACGTATCTACTTAAGTCAGCCGTCGTCAGCCAGTTCAGTCAATCAGTCAGGCTGTCACTTCGCTAGCTAGCTTCTGTTTTTGTCGGTTTTTGTTATTTCTCTCGTTATTTCTTATGATATTCAATATAAATAGATAAAATATAATTAATAAAACAACCTACTAAAAAAGGTAAACAAAACATTCAGTCAAACAATGTCAGTCAAGTTGAAAGTGACAGCTAAATAATTATTGCCAGCAACAAATAATGTTGAAATAGGTGTTCAAAATCAACATCTGAAAACTATTAATTCAAGAGCTAAAAATACTGGACCACGATTTTTGAGTTCTATATCTTATATCTAAGAACTGTGGATATTATCGGTTCTGTTCGCGAAGATAAAAAAAAATGGCCCAAATGTAGGGATCTCCTTTAGAGTAAAGATAATTTTACAAACTTTAAGGATCCATTAACTAGAACTTGCTATTTCGAATATTTTTTGTACAATACGTGATTTGCTGAAGTCCGTTTTGTGTATTTTATTGTACCGATTTTGTTTGGAAATTTTCTTTCTCTATTTACGCGTAGACTATGTGCGAATGGTGAAAGAGATGCAAAATTTTCGAACACGTGCGTTTATTAGTTGGTTACGCGACCAAAAGAGCTCTTAAAAACACCACGTTGCGAAATTTTGAATTACCCAGGGCCGGTAATATAAAGGTACAAAAAAGTGCATACCCAATCGACACAGCTTCGTCATGAGTGTTATTCATAGTGCATCGTGCAGCCAAAATCTCGCCCTTCGTGATGGGGTGGGTGTTAGTGACCGGGTAGAACATTTGAGGTAGTTGCGGATTCTTCTTCCCAAGCAAATTCCAAACGTCGCCTCGCACTTCTTGACGGACCACGTAACCGCTGACGACGCGACCTGCAAACATTTAAGAGCATTTAAGAGTAAATCGTACTTTTGGATCAAAAACTGTACTATTTGAACAGTATAATTTCCATGAAGCACTTGAAGAAATTACCTGTTATTTAGCCACATTATAGAGAACATTGTTATCTAAAAAGTTAATTGAAAAAACTTTTAAATTAATAAAGAATTTTTGAATTATAACAAGATAATTGAGACGGGTTTTCTCAATTTCGCTTTCATCATCAAGTTCCATAAAAAAATATTATTAGACAATAAATATCATCAGAAAAATTGTTATCAATAAATATATTAATATTTTGGTTCTTTTCTTCAGAAATTAAAAACACAATCATATTAAAAAAAGTTATAATTATAGCCCATAAAATTGTTATTTTCTCTATAAATCTCACTTCATTTGAAATGGTAATTATTTATTATAATAGAACAACATCTTCTTACAATTATAGTATTTTTGTAATATTTTTTTAATATTTTTAAAAAGTGCTATTAAAATCAGCGCGCGATTCATTTAATAAATAATAAATAAAACTGGGGTCCAAAATTGGTTAGTCAGACTATAATGACAGCGAATACTTTCTTTACGCACACAAACACATTCGCTTCCGTGCAGGTGGACACTTGCTGTGAAATATCTAAACATTAAGTCTCGATCTAGTCGTAAACCCTCTTAATCTATATAATTCTAATAATAACATATTATCTGTCTGTGCCAGATGCACAGACATACAGATAAAATAGTTCAATTCACGAAAAAGGTTTATGAGAATTAAACATGGGCCGGCCTGTCGCGTTCAGGAACTAAGCATCAACCGTAACAGTGAGTCAAGTCGGAGGAAAAGTTAGCACCAACGCGCTCTCATGGAGCATGTTGTCTAATTCGTCAGAGATATAATAAAATTATATAGAAATGTGTAGAATGAAAGGATCTACAAGCAGTATAGGTAAGTGTGTTTACAATTTAAATTACGTATTTGTGTAGATATTCAAATTGTTGTAAAACGATATTAACCCGTGCGAAGCCCCTACTAAGAGTTTGTTTGGATGCGCTAATCTCTGGAACTACCAGTCGATTTTGAAAAAATATTTTTGCATTTGATAGCATACGACCCAAAGGAGCGAACCATTAACGCGGGTGCAACCGCAAGGCACAGCTAGTTATAGTTATAAAGTGAATAATGTGTACATTTAAGTTATGTACGTTGAGAGCCATATGTCCATAATTTGTATGGGGATAAACTATTCCCAATTTCTCTGTAAATAAGTCCACCTGTGTCACTGTAATTTAGTATATATGTAGATACTTATTCAATATATCTAACAGCGCTTTAAAAAATGTAAGAGCTTTGTAATAGATTATGAAAGAAAAAACGGGGGCAAAGTTTAACCACCCATATATCCTATTCAATAAAACCCATTTAAAAAAATAATAACTTTCACTTAGATATATTGGATAAGTAACTATATACTAAAATACAGTGACACATGTGGATTATTCACAGAGAAATTGGAAATAGTTTATCCCAGAAAAAATATGGATATAGGAGCCTTAATGTAGCGTGTGGATTTGCAAAGACCACACGGTGGGGTTATCATGCATGAGAATTGTGCTATCGTATAGCAACGATTGGTCGCTTTATAAACATTTTTTTTTAGCTTTTTGACATTTGACGTCTTCAAAGCGATCAAATCGTTACGAAACTATATCAATATTATTATGCACACTAACTACACTGGTTCGATCCCCGCAGAGGCCATGGGTCAAGATGCAAGGGTTTTTCAATGAAAAACTTATGCTCAAAACAAAATTTAACTTCAAAGTCTTTATACCTCAAGGTGTGGCCATAGACACTTATAACAGTGTCCACTTTTTGACAGTTGTCTATATCAAACAGATGGCAATCCTGTTGCTGGACTTATTTTTTTTTATTATTCTTCACGGGTTGCCTTACAGCTCCCGGAACCGGTGCCGGCCCCAGGGACCCAGTGGAAGACAAAGTCTTCCTCATTTAGCCAATGATTTTTGAGGCTATACCTAACGAGTGGCCATTTCTGTTGAGGTATATTAGATAGAAAATCCTCTTTGTACGGTTTGTCGGATAATGTACATAGATTTTTCATTCTAAAAAACCCATTGGTAGATGGTCGGATGTAGGACGTATTAAATTTTCGTTTCACAAATTGGGGTTTAGCAGCTGTGGCACTAATGAGATGTACTAACCTAACGCGTGAGTGTGCGTCCGGAAGGCGAAAGGATGTATAATTTTGTCCTCATTGATGGTGCACGCCGTCTCCATATGTTCAATAGTCCGCGGGGGCACCACGCCGCCAGTACCCAGCAGTATCACACCGGCTTGACGAGGCATTCTGGAATTGTGATCAATATTTTGTCTCAAAGATTCGAATAAGAATTTTCCCGGGATAAAATAATGTCACTCTCCGGCCGTCGAACTATTGTGCAAAAAATCACGTTGATCCCTTGTTCTGTTTGCGACCCGTTTTGACTTCGAAAAGGTAAGCAATATTTCGTATGACAGATTCCACAAGAATTTGCCCTAAGAAATGACATATTATCCCGGAAATAAAAGCCTATATGTCGCCATAGGCCCAACCCCAGAATAAGACGAGGAACGACTCAGAAATTTCTAATCGTAAGCCACGCCCTAAACTCGTGGTTCGCGCGCGTGATTGGTTCGAGCGCAACGATCACGTCATGCAAGACAACGACGGCGCTTTGTCCGTTCTTGCTGCAGAAGTGAGAAGGGCATAATGTATCGCCTCTCGAAATAAATGACGTAAGCGGCACATTACAAATAAATAATTTATTAAAAAACGATCACATGCAGGGAAATATCTTCTTAATCAATACTAGGTACTGAAATTACCCACAGATTCGTATAAAATTTAATCGTAAATCCCTTCAGAGTATGGTCGTATGACTAAAAAGGTGTTTTTGAAGAGGTGATTTCAAAAAATTAAGTTATCGAGAAAATTTGCACCAATCATGTTTTTATCCTACACAATACTAGATAAAATCCTCTAGTTTTCGATGCCCAAATTGTATGCTCATAGCATTCGTAAAATTCGGGAATTTCAGTTCAGTAATCAACAGAAATTATTCGTTCCTCCCCTTAAAAAGTGAATCACTTGGCCCACATCAGAAAAAAATCACATCGATCCGTTGATTGGCCTGGCGAAATAGGTACTAGAAACAAACATACATTTATTAATATAGAAATATAGATTTCAAGCCCCTCCCCCACGCCAGTTGGTAATCCAGTATACAATCAATTTCCGTTCCAAATATACAAAGCCGTTACTAATCAAGCAACATCTAAACTTTGGTGTTTATAATATTAGTAGGATTTGGATGAATCAAGTGGTGTTCCTCAGTCATTGGATTCACCCGCCCCCATTTTTCAGGACCAAATGTAATTGAAAATTTCGTCAAAATCGGCGTGATGGAGTAACAAACAACCAAAATTTGATTGCCTTGATGTCCTTTAGGGTTTCGAATTCATTTACATATTCATACTTGTTTCCTGCGTTGTAATTAAAATATTTTAATAATAGAATTCAATTATTGTTAATTGGAAATTGATTAAAGCAATAGAAGCAATAATTATTTTGTATACAGATAAGTGTTACAGATGACGAAAAACAGACAAAACTTGTCTTGTTTGTTCATATAATTTTCACCTAAAATATTTATATGGAAGAAATGAAAGGAAATTCTGGCAGAGGACGACCTAGGTGTACTTTTATTGAAAATATAAAATATTATAAAGCATAATAGCATGTATGAAAGTTATGATGAATATAAAAGATGCGAATGAGGTATGCCAGAGTCTATGACTACTTCTTGGGATAAAAGGCGTGATGATAGATAATTTATACATATTTTAAAAATATTTTAGCACGGAAACATTTTATTCAAAAATATACTCACGGTTCCTTGGTGTACTTCAAGAACACGCCTGAATCGTCAGTATTGCCTTCTGAAAAGGGGGAAATCAATGTTTTAGCATTTTAACCTTCGTGGATGCCTTAAGATTCTAGGGAACTGTATTACCAGCCCCAAGGCACCGGAGACAAGTATTTCTCATTTAGTCGATGTAATTTTTTGAGGCTATCAAACAAGTGTTTTTTTTTAAATAAATGTAATATCTCCATTATGGTATAACTACTGTATCACTCGGACCAATGATATTGAACTAAGTACCACTTTCCACTTTTATTTTACTTTGCGTTGTTCGATTGCCATTTCTATATGTGCAATTAATATTTAATTTCTTTAATCTCAGTGAGCTAGATGTGTTAGGTTATATTACTCATGTAATATTAATTAAATTTAATGATTTATAAGTTGACTTGATCTCATAATGTGAAATTATGTGAAAATGTTACCTGGAAATTTATGCATGTAGTGTACTTGCAAGACGAGGTACTTGATTGGAGAATCCTTGCCTATGAGGAAACCAACTCCGGTGGGAAGACTGAGACTTGGTGCATCACGGGCCCATGCATACACTATCTGAAAATCATCAATAACATTGGTATATGGATCATGGCTTTTTTTAGCTATCTATGCCAACATTATTTTCATTGCTGCTATAAATTGATTAAATTATTATCTATACTAATTATTATAAATCTGAAAAGCTGCTATTTGTAATGTAAAAATAAATAAGTATTCAAAAAAAAACTTTAATATCTCAACTTGCCTTTCCACTTTTTATTTTGTTTTAAATAATTATGAAACTTGTATGCAAACAAGGCTGTGCATCTACTTCATACTTTAAACAGACCAACCTATTATTACATAACTTAATAAACTTATAAATTACATAGAAATTCCAGGTACCTACACAGTATATTCGCTTCTCTACTCACTAGCGTATTCGACATAAAAGCGGCTGAAGCCCCATGCTATTCCTATTCTCAAGGCGTTTGGTATAGGGAGCCCCTTAAGGAAGAATACAGGCTATATAACATCACGCTGCGCCCCAAAGAAGCGGAGCAATAACCATTAACGCGGGTGAAACCGTGGGGCACAGCTTGAGGTTCTCTCCATCCCTCATGGAATAAACATGTTTATACAATATTGTCAGAGATGACAGTAACAAAGAATTATTTATTATACTAACATTATTTATATTATGTGTTTATAAACACATTTGAGTTAGGAATTTTTGCAAGCCTGACTATATTTTTCTTTTTTTTTCACGGTTTGCCTTACAGCTCCTGAAACCGTGTTAACCAGGGTACCCAACAGAAGACGTTTAGCCGATGGTATTTGTGTGGCTATACCTAACGTTCTGTTGAGGTATATTTGGATGGAAAAGCCTCTAAGTGTGGTTTCTCCCCATTGTAGCGGCCTATCGTAGCGGAGATCGAAACCAGAAATTAATACCAGACGTCTTAAGGGCCCTCTATCCCCATAATTTGTATGAGGATATTACCTACTATGTCACTGTAATTTAGCATATAGTTACTTATTCAATATATCTAAATGAAATTGTCGTTATTTTTTCAATTTTATTGAATAGGAAATATTGCTTTCTCTTTCATATACTATCACAAAGCTCTTAATTTTTTTTAAAGCTCTGTTATACCATTACCTACCCTTCAATTAAACGTCTTGCGTTTTTTGTAGCTTATTGAAAATTTAAAATATTAATTATTTTTGACCAATTAATTTTTATTTTGATATTTCACTTTGCTACTTGAAGAGTAATGGTTAAACAGCGCTTTAAAAAAAATTAAGAGTTTTGTGATAGATTATGAAAGAGAAAACGGGGTTAAAGTTTAACTACCCATATTTCTGTTGAATAGCAATTGCCCATCCCTAATTTTGGTTTATGGTTATGGTTAGATAGATATAGGAACAAGATGGTTGTCTGTTAATAGAAAATAAGAATGTGTTTAAATAAAAGTTTAATATAAATAAGAGTTGTATAATTATATGAAGCTGTCCACCATCCTGCAAAATATAAATAACAGTGGTAGCAGAACGTGGTTTCACTGGTTACATGGATTCATTGATATTTGGTGATATATAAAATGGCGAATTTTCGAGAAAGATTTCCAATTCTGCAATTTGCCGGTACGAATTTTAGTACGTGGTCATTCAGAATAAAAAGCATATTGAAAGAGAATGGAGTTTTAACGGCAATCGAGGATGAAAATTATAGTCAAGCTAACTCGGAAAAAGAGGCGAAGGCGCAGGCGATTCTCATAGCCGGCGTGGCGGACAGCCATATTGAATATCTGAAAAAGGAAACTGCATTTTATATGTTTCATAATTTGGAGGAAAACTTTAAAAAGAAAGGAATAAGATCAAAATTATTTTTACGGAGAAATTTATCGGAAATGAAATATGCAGAAAATAATTCATTGATTAACCATATCACAAAAATGGAAGAAATCTTTACAGAGCTGAAGGAAGCTGATACTAATTTGAGCGAGGAAGAAAAGGTTAACTATTTGCTATTATCTATGCCGCAGTCATATGAGGGTATTATCACTGCATTAGAAACAATGGAAACTTTGAAGCTAGATTTTGTGAAGAATAGATTATTGGGTGAAGAAGAAAAAAGAAAGAAAAATTCAAATAATAATTTTGGAAATATGCAGAGTACCAGTGCCTTTTCTTGTTTTGTGTGTGGCAAACCAGGTCACAAGAAGTTCCAGTGTCGTTTGAGAGAGAGACACACAAACTATAGTAACAATAAATATGTACATGGTCAAGAAAATTATCATGGTCAAAGAGGAGGCATCAACAGGAGTTTTGGACAAGGAATGAATCAAAGTCGAGGGAGAGGTTTTGTGCAGGGAATAAATAAAACCAGAGGAAGAGGACAACAAGCATATTATGCGTCAACAGGACATAATTCAAGAGGAGAAACAGCATTTCTGTGTCAAAATAATCATTATGGAAAAGCGAACAATTGTGAAAATATATCAAATGAGAACTGTTTAGTGTGGTGCATAGACTCTGGATGTTCTGATCATTTGGTAAATGATAAACAGGTTTTTATGAACTACTTAGAGCTTAAAGTACCTAAGAACATAGCCGCTGCTAAGAGCGGTGTAACATTAAAAGCCATAGGGATTGGTAATATTAAAATAAAAAGTTATGTAGGCAAAAGTGTCACTGAGTGTACTATTAAGAATGTATATTATGTTCCCGAACTAAGAAAGAACTTACTATCAGTTTCAAAAATGGAATCTAGTGGTTATAAAGTCACATTTTATAATGGAAAAGTTAGAGTTTATGATTATGACAAAATTATTATGATTGGAAATTTAAATGGTAACTTGTATACAGTTCAAACTGAAATAAATAAACATAGTTGTAATTATTCTGCAAGTAAAGATTGTAATGAAATAGCTAAATTGTGGCATAGGCGCTTTGGTCATTTAGGCATGAATAATATAAATATTTTAGCAAAAAAGAATTTGGTGAATGGTTTGGATGATTTGAAAGGTGATAAAATTGAAAATGCATTGTGTGAACCATGTTTGTTGGGAAAAATGACAAGACAACCTTTTAATAAAATAGGATATAGGGCAAGGAAGCCGCTAGAATTAGTACATACAGATGTTTGCGGGCCAGTCACTCCAACTGGAAGAGAAGGTCATATATATTTTTTGACATTCATTGATGATTACACTCATTTTGTCATGGTTTATTTGATTACACAAAAATCAGAGGTATTTGAAAATTTTAAAAATTATTATTATTATGTAACTAAATACTTTAACACAAATTTATTGAAACTTCGATCAGATAATGGTGGAGAATATGTGTCAAGTGAATATCAACAATTTTGTGCTCGAAATGGGATTTCTATGCAATATACAGTTCCATATAACCCAGAGATGAATGGAGTAGCCGAGCGAATGAACCGCACTTTGGTTGAGAAAGCAAGAACCATATTATTAGAATCAACATTGAGTAAGGAATTTTGGGGAGATGCTGTATTATATGCAGCATATGTAACAAATAGAAGTCCATCAGTGGGAAGAGAAGTAACAGCAAGTGAATTATGGACAGGAAGAAAACCAGATGTTTCAAATATGCGAGTTTTTGGCTGTACGGCATATAATCATGTACCTAAGGAATACAGACACAAATTTGACAATACAGGAAAGAAAATGATTATGATAGGATACAATACTTCTGGATATACTCTTTTTGATATGGAAAATAATAGAAAAGTTATTGCAAGAAATGTGAGGTTTGATGAGACAGAAAAAGTTAAGCCTGTTTACTTACCAGGTAGAAGAGAAGAAAACTTTATACAAGAGAAAGAAAATTTGGAAGAAATTTATGAAGAACCGGAAAATGACTTGTACCCGGAACAGAGTGAAAATGATATAGAAAAACCAGTTATAGAAGAAGTAAAAGAGAGACCTAAAAGAACAATAAAGAAGCCAAAATGGCATAAAGATTATGAAGTAGATTTGACTGAAAATAATGATGAAGCTTTATTTGCTCTATTAACTAATCATGAAAATGTACCATTAACTTATCAAGAGATAAAACTAAGAGAAGATAAACAGGATTGGCAAGAAGCAATAAATGAAGAATTAAAAGTTTTAAATGAAAGTGAAACCTGGAAAATTGTGTCAAGACCAGAAAAAGAAAAGTTATTGGATAGTAAATGGATATTTACAAAGAAAAATATTGGAGAAAATGAAATATATAAAGCGAGACTAGTAGTACGTGGATATCAGCAGAAAGAACATTTTGAAAATATATACTCACCAGTTTTAAAATTACAAACTTTAAGAATATTGTTATCTGTTGCAACTTGTAGAGAATATTTTATACATCAAATGGATGTAAAGGGAGCATTTTTATATGGAGAAATTAAAGAAAATGTGTTTTTGAAACCACCAGAGGGTTTGCAAGTACCAGAAGGACAAGTATTGAAATTAACAAAATCTCTATATGGATTAAAGAAATCACCAAAGTATTGGTATGAAAAATTTAATAAAACAATAACTGGATATGGATTTAAGAGATCTGAAAATGACTATTGTTTATACAGTATGGGAAATTTATATCTGTCATTGTATGTGGATGATCTTTTGTTAATGGGAAACGACTTAAATGAAATAAAAAGATTAAAAGAATTTTTATCAACTAAATTCAGAATGAAAGATATGGGATATGAAAACTTAACATATTTAGGGATTTCAATTACTAAACAAAATGGAAATATTTATATTAATCAGACAAAATATTTACAAAGTATTTTAAGAAAATATAATATGGAAAATTGTAAAGGTAGTGACACACCAATGGATGTCAATTTTAAATTAGATGACAACTCAATTATTGATATGAAGTTAGAATTGCAGTGTCGATCATTGATAGGGTCGCTTATGTATGCCACAGTAGGTACGAGGCCAGATCTAGCTAATGCTGTATGTTACTTGAGTAGATTTCAATCAAAACCAAGTGAGCAGTTGTGGATAGCATTAAAAAGAATTCTTAGATATGTAAAACAAACTATTAATTATACTTTGATATATAGTAGTGGCAATTGTAGTGATATGTCGCCATTGATAGGATATGCTGATGCTGATTGGGCTAGAGATAATGATAGAAAGTCTACTAGTGGATATATGTTTAAATTATATAATAATACTGTAATTTGGAAGTCTAAGAAACAAACAACTGTAGCGCTAAGCACTACTGAAGCAGAGTTAATCTCTTTATGTGAAGCAACTGTAGAAGCATGTTTTGTTATAAAACTTTTGTCAGATTTAAATGTTAAAATTAAAATTGTAACTATTTATGAAGATAACCAAAGTACAATGAAAAGTGTAAATAATCCTGAGCAAAGGAAAATGAAACATATAGATATTAAGTATAATTTTGTAAAACAAAAAGTGGAAGAAGGTTTGATAGATGTACAATGTATTAATACTAAGTTTCAATTGGCCGATATGTTAACAAAGCCTTTGGGAAAGAATAAGTTTTTTAGTTCAGTTTGTGAGTTGGGATTAGAACATGTAGGATTAGAAGATGGGCATTGAGGGAGAGTGTTGAATAGCAATTGCCCATCCCTAATTTTGGTTTATGGTTATGGTTAGATAGATATAGGAACAAGATGGTTGTCTGTTAATAGAAAATAAGAATGTGTTTAAATAAAAGTTTAATATAAATAAGAGTTGTATAATTATATGAAGCTGTCCACCATCCTGCAAAATATAAATAACAATTTCCTATTTAAAAAACCCATTAAAAAATAACAGCTATTTCATTTAGATATATTCAATAAGTAACTATATGCTAAATTTCAGTGACACAGGTGGATTATTTATTTATTTATTTAGAAAGAAAATCAACAGCATATACAATAAATTTACCTATATAATGTATTAATCTTAAAAAAGGCTAATTACAGATTTCCCTAATTATAACCAGTATATACAGAAGAACCACTGTTATACACTCAAACATTTCGTGTGTGTGTGTGTGTGTGTGTGTGTGGGTGTGTGTGTGTGTGTGTGTGTGTGTGTGTTTGGGTGTGTATGAGCATGTTGTGTACTTTACAAACATCACAATTGATAACCACTTACAAACATTAATAATGCATTATTTGTTTTTTCAATAAGGTTTTAAAGGAATTTCTATTATGTTTAAACAGGTCAATTGATGAGAAGGTTTTATTATAGGTTGATCTAATTCTTATTATATACAGAGAAATTGAAAATAGTTTATGCCAGAAAAATTATGGATATAGGAGCCTTCACCACTCGGCCACCGACGCACCTCTATTTGTAGTTCTTAATTTTATATCATAAACATTATAAATATATTAACCTGTGATCCAGTGCGACATGGGCTGGCACTGTTGTAGAGGGGGTCAACCTCATTGCTCTGCATTTCACCACAGCTCCTGTAATTTTTAGTGAAATTTTGAAAAAAAAAAAGCATATCTAACATATAAATGATGATATATACTAATAATAAAGCTGAAGAGTTTGTTTTTAGGATTCCGTACATCTTCGATAAAAAAACGGCAACCCGAATCTACTGGACGAAAAAAGTTGACTTTTGGTAGAGTTTGATGACCCAATCACGGACTGGTAGTGTAAATAATCGAATTTCGATTTTGGGGGAAAATTATAAGTAAAAAAAATCTCAAGTAGGTACATCATGTCGCATTATTGCATTTTAATATTATAAATTTCATTTGACATGTCACATGATGCACTTGGATAGGAATTTTCCCCCCAAAATTATTATTATTTCGCTTATTTACCGCTATACGTCCGTGATTGGGTCATGAAACTCTATTTAAGTACCAAGTTTGAACTTTTTCGTTCAGTAGATTCGGAGAAAATAGGCTGTGATAGACGGACGGGCAGACAAGAGACACATGAGTGATCCTAAGGGTTTCAGTTTTTTCATCGGAGATGTTCGGGACCCTAAAAAGAGTCGATAGTAATTAGTAGTGTTGGACTTGTGGCAAAAATGCTAAACGACTTCCAGTTGCAGTTGCATTTCAAAAACCGCAAGTTTATTACATACTATCAAATTAAATCTGATAGTTACTTCAATATAGTTAAATTGGTATATTATGTGAAACTCTTCCTTATCTTCTCACTGGGTTACTTAATTACTGTTGTTTTAAAGGAAAAATAAATGCATTTGCAATACAATTTGTTTGCAATCAAAAAATATTAGGTACGGTGCTTGAGGTAATTTGGCTTTATAAAATTAGGCATGCATATTATTGTTTATGATTGATTTTCGATGCTTTTTAAATGTTCATATATTGCGTTGGGGTTTTTTAATATCCAGTTAAATTAATTTTGATTTCCCACTTTTAAACTACATATGTAGGCAATTATAAAAAACTTTAAAAAACCTTCATGGTATGGGGATTTAATTTTGGGAAGGGGGAGGGGGGTTACGTTTTAGAGCTGCATCAAAATTTTGTAGAAAAAAACCGGCCAAGTGCGAGTCGAACTCGCACACGAAGGTTTCCGTACCACCGTACAATATTTAACACAATTTTTTTTAAATAGTTTATTTAAAATTTGCGCCAGTCCCACTCACACTTGGCCGGCTTTTATTAGTTATACTAGTTAGATGTTTGTATATATTGCCATTATTAAGATCGAGCAAAAACGCCGTTTTTGTATGGGCGGGCGCCCCTTTAATTGTTAATGTTATTTTATTTTTATTATTTGTTGTTATACACCATAGTAACAGAGAGTGAAAACTTCAACACTCTTATTAATAAACTGTATTTCGTCTCCGTCTAACAAATCTGCAATTAATTATGATAGACGGAGACGAAATACCTACAGTTTAGTTAATACGTCGCTACTTCGAGTTTATTAATAAGAGTGCAAGTGTTTATCTATTACGGTTCAAAAGATACAGTCCTGTGATAGACGGTCGGACAGCAGGGCCTTAGTAATGGGGTTTCCGTTGACACCCTTTGGGTGTAACTCTAAAAATGAATATTTTCTGTTATTTTCATTGTATATTCCATTAATGATTGAGAGTTTTTTCATCACTTCATAAATATAAATTAAAGTAAGCCACTTACCAAACTGAATCATCAGCACCAGGCTCTGAGCACCCATACAGGAGCATGTGGTGTGCAGTATGCATGGTTGCATTGGGTTCAAAACCAACTAAAAAAAAATAAGTACTCTAGGCAAATCAAAATTCCATGATATTATGTGGGTCTAGTCAATCTATAAATACAAATTAATATTACAAACTAGCTTTCAGACCCGAAGCCTATATTAACTTACATCCTCTATTATCTTGAGTTCATACAAAAATCCCATAAAAAAGCACATTCAGTTTTTCCTGAATTTCCCATTTTTCTGGGAAACTTTTCCAATTTTTCCTAAAACCCTGTTTCTGACAATTACGAACACAACAAAAAAAACAGCCAAATCTGTCGAGCCGTTCTCAAGTGATGATCTTTCATACATGCGGCAATTGATTTTTAAGTATATATTGTTAAGAATAAAATAAGATCGATATGATGAAATATTAATTTATTTAATAATTAGTCACACGTCCGATAGTTTTAGAGGTCGGAGGGCACTGCCTTCTCGCGGGCGGCGCGGACACACACTTCACCTCTCGCCCTTCCCCTCATCTCGTATTGTTGCTAACACGGCCATACTGACGACTGCTTCGCCCTCGAAGCTCTACCTAAAATAAAATACAGGAGAGGGGGTTACAAGCCTCTCACCGTCTGCCTTCTGCCTGACTTTAGTCAGAGATCGGTTCTGCCTGACATTAGTCAGAGATTTGTTCAGCCGGCCAACTTCTCATATTTTCAAACGTGACCGTCACTCTATGAGTGCTGCCATTGGGTCTTATTCCCAATACTTCAAACCGATCATTCTTTAAAACTTTTGTCACTTTATACGGGATAGTCCGGAATCTACCTTTTAACTTTTTGTATCCTGGATTTCCTTTACTAATGCGAATCAGTACCATATCCCCAGCTTTGTAAGGGGATTTCACGTATCGTTTAGCATTAAATCGTCTCATCTGCCGCTTTTGATCTTCATCCAAAAGCTCTCGGGCTTTTGCTCTTGTGACCCTCAGGTCCTGCCTCTCACCTGCCTGCGTGAGAGTATTAACCAAAAGCGCCTCACACAGCGCCGTCGGCTTATAGCCAAACAGCAACTCATTTGGAGTTCTGCCGGTGACTTTATTCACCGAATTATTTAACGCCTGCTGTGTGACTGCCAGGGCTTCACACCAGTTTTCTTCTGGTTCATCCCTGATTATAGCGTTTAGAGTATTTAATATCGATCTGTTCAAACGCTCTACCTGTCCATTAGCTCTGGGCAGATTAAGTGAATTTATCACTAATTGAATTCCGGTTTCATTGCAGAAGGCTCGCATACCTCTTGATGTAAATGCTGATCCTCGGTCGCAAATCAGCCTCCGAGGCACTCCAAATAAATATGCCATGGCCTTTAATGCTTTTATCACTCCTTTGGTACTTGTTCCGGCAACCGGTTCCAAAAAGCAGTATTTAGTAAATCCATCTTGTAAGGCGATGACATACTGGTGTCCTTCTTTGCTTTTCACAAACGGGCCAAGATGATCCACGTGCACTACATCAAATGGGGTTTCACCTTTTGGTATTGGATGTAAAAGCCCTGGCTTTCGACCAGTATCACTTTTACCAATTAGGCACTTAAAACAGTTTCGAACGTATTTCATCACAACCTTCCTCATCCGGGGAAACCAGTATTTACCCCGTATGGCAGCCAACGTTCTGTCGACACCTTGATGTCCGATGTCATCGTGCATAATTCTTAACACCCCCCATCTTGCATTCCGAGGCACAACCCACTTGGATCCTTCCGGTGTCTTCCTGTAGAGGTGCCCCTCTTTTATCGTGTAATCGTTAAAATATTGGTCACGATCTCCCTCATCGTTTCCTTCTTTCAGAATACTCATAATTCTGGCCAATTCTTCATCAGCTACCTGGCATTCCAATAAGTTTTCTGCCGTTGTGAACTCATAGGCCAGATAAACAGGGTTACGGCTCAAATAATCAACGTGAGCAACTCGTGTACCTGAACGATATTCAATGTCAAAATTGTAATCTTGCAGGTATATCCACCATCGAGCCACTCTTGGATTAATCTCCTTTTTTGTCATAGTAGCTCTGACAGCGCTACAATCAGTGACCAATTTGAATTTGATTCCAATCAAATACACTCTGAAATGTTTGAGAGCTTGTACAACTGCTAGAGTTTCTAAATCATACGAATGGTACCTCGCCTCATCTGGTGACGTCCGCCGACTGTAGTATGCAACCGGATGCATTTTCCCATCCTCGTCTCTTTGTAACAGTATTGCTCCTAACCCAATACTGGATGCATCAGTGTGAACTTCAGTCTGCGCTTCGGGATTATAAATCTTTAGTACCGGTCTTTGGGTAAGAATATTTTTCACAGCTTGAAATGCTCGCTGACAATCTGAACTCCAGACAAATTCAACGTTTTTCTTCAAGAGGTTGTATAGTGGACAGATGTTGGATGCAAAGTTACGAACAAATCTGCGAAAATAACTCGCTAGGCCCAAAAACTGTCTAAGTTGTTTTGTCGTTTTCGGAGGTAAAGCCTTCGTCACACAATCGATTTTATGATGACTGGGTCTAACAGTTCCAGCCATTATTTCTCTTCCTAAGTATTCAATGCTAGTCTGAAAGAATTTACATTTTTCTAAATTCAACGTAAGACCGGCTTCTCGTAACTTTTGCAATACCTGCTTCAATCTTTCAAGACCTTGTTCTTCGCTCTCTGATGATATGAGAATGTCATCAATGTAAACCAGGACTCCTTCTAGACCTGACAATGTGCTGTTGAGTGTCCTCTGGAACACAGATGGTGCGTTTGCAAGTCCAAATGGTGTCCTTAAAAATTCATACTGACCGTCAGGAGTGACAAAAGATGTTTTTGCCACTGAGCCATCTTCTTCATTAACTGGAATTTGATAAAATCCTGATTTGAGGTCTAAAACTGTATAATATACTCCTTTACTTAATGTATCAATTTGGTCTTCAATACATGGCAAAGGAAATCGATCTTTTATTGTGGCTTTGTTTAATTCGCGGTAGTCAACACATAGACGATTAGCTCCATCTTTCTTTTTGACGAGCAACATTGGGCTTACATATGGAGAATTGCTTGGCCGTATTATTTTTGCTTCTATTAACTCCGTGATCATTTTCTTTACAATTTCTCTTTCTATTTGGGCTAATCTACGGGGTCTTGCAAATATTGGTTCTTCTTTCAAGAGCTTTATTGAAAGTTGACATTTATTGGAACAACCAATATCTTTCAATGATGTGGATACACGGTCCCAATATTCGGTCATAAGTTCTTTAAAATCTATTTTTCCATCTTTGGAAAGAGCGCCGGTTTCTAAATCAGATAATTGTACAGCTGCGTAGGTATGATCAACATTAAGAGGTTCTTCGTATCTAATGTGTACACCTTTCCTATTAGCGACAATTTGGACACCTGGATGTTCTAATATATCGCGGCCCACTAACAAATCCACTGGAAGATCGTGGTAGTTCATGATTAGAGGGGTGATATCAACCCCAACTCCGTCATTACTTAGTCTGCATGATGTCTGCCCGACGGCCGCCACAATACTTCCTTTTATTCCGCTCATCAAAGCTGTTGTTGGATTTGAGTGTAAACCAAGTTTTTGTGCAACATTCTGTCGTATTAGAGTCGCAGAACTTCCAGTATCAATAATGGCCTGAATAGGGCTATTGTTTATATAACATGTAGTAGACATACGTACTAATTTGTCTGAACATAAGTTGACAGGTTTTAATTTCTTGAAACAATTATCAATTGTGTGCCCATAGCGATGACAATGTTTACATTGAGTGGACCCTTTGTTTGTGTAATTTTGGTTAGAAGTTCCGGCCCCGTTGTTTTTAACTGTGATGACCTCACCCGGTGTACTTAAGTTCGATTTACACTGGAATCGTCTATGGCCCAGCTTTCCGCACTTGAAACAGGCACCCTTTGTTTCTTCGCGACGACGACGTGACGAACGAGATTTATTTTTATTGTTAAAACTCTTCGTTAATGTAACAGCGTTATCAAAGTGGGTAAGATTACGCGTTTCACTCATTGATCTCCGTGACATCTGTGTTACCATGTCGTGTATTGTTTTGCAACCTTCTAGTACTATACTGATATTTTTGTCTAATATACCACCAAGCATTATATCCATTTGCTGACGTTCAGTCAATTTTATACCGAGACGTTTAATCTTGGCAGACATTCGACCTGCATATAGCACTAGGGAATTCGCATGGTTACTTTTGAAATTTACAATGTCTTCCATTGTACTAAAAATATTTGTTTCCCTTGGGTATGAAATAATTAAATCTCTCTGAAATTTCTTCCAGGATCGTTTTTTTGGTGACCATAAATTGTACCATGCCCTACCTTCGCCTTCCAGGGCCTGGCTTGCGCGATATAATTTCCTGCGCTCACTCCAATTGCAGGCAGTCGCAATGTCCTCAATTTGTCCAATCCACTCCTTTACGTAGGATCCCTCCTTGCTGGGATCGAAACCCGGACAGAGCCTAGTTCAGGCGTTGTGGATCTCCTGCGCCGCACTTTTCTTGGAGGAGTATAACCCGACGAGTCTGACTCCGACTCCGACTCCGACCTGTCACGACTACGGGATGATCGTGACATTGTCAATAGTGTTCATATATTATAAATAGTTCACTTTAAGTGTCTTCACTTTCACTTTAAATCTATTCACTCTCACTATAAGTCTTCGGAAACAGTTTATGGATAGTATCCCACCGCTGTGTTAAGAATAAAATAAGATCGATATGATGAAATATTAATTTATTTAATAATTAGTCACACGTCCGATAGTTTTAGAGGTCGGAGGGCACTGCCTTCTCGCGGGCGGCGCGGACACACACTTCACCTCTCGCCCTTCCCCTCATCTCGTATTGTTGCTAACAATATATAGATGTGAAAGTGTGTAACATATCGACGAGGTTTCTTCAGGGAGTTTTATCCAAAATTCGTTAATAAATATGGTTAAGTTTTGAGCTCCACTAATGCTGCAAGGGATATGGTTAAAAATTAAATTTTAATTTGGGGAAAATCAGCCAATAATATTTTCAATAAACTTTGAAACTCTGAAGCCACAGACAATACAACCTCAACACACCAAGTGGCTGCATATCAGGCAGAAGTATGGTGTACCAGTGATCATAGCTGTAGGATGGGTTTCCCCATTTTTTTAAAATAGTTAAAAAGGTAAAGCCTGTCACAGATGTAGTTATAATACATGTTAATAAGCTATGCTATAATATTATATATTTTGCCTTCATCTCACTAATGATCAGGTATACGGTATAGGTTGGTGACATAATAGAAAAAATATAGTAATAACTGTGCCTTGCGGTTGCACCCCATGTTTATGGTTACTGTTCAGCTCCTTTAAGTTGTGGTGTGATGTTATATAGCAATTTTTTAATCTGACTGGCAGTTAGCTATGTCTGTGAGGGGCTTTAAAGGTCATTACTTATTGCCTTTCTAGTTTAAGGTTGAGCCCCCAACCCCCCCAAAATAGTGGAAAAGAAGTAAATTCTTGACACAGCATGCTCATATTCCAGAAGCTTGAGACTGGACTCATGGGTTCATATATGGAACATCATACCTATTGCTTCAAAGGCCTGTATTGAATTGGTTAAATGTAATCTGGAAGACTCAAGGAGAGTGCACTGAATTGTGCAAATGTCAATGTTTGTATACAACCTTGACATAAGAAATACATATGAGGCATCCTTTGAAATTATTCGCCATATTTCATATACCTACAATTTCATAATATGATTTTATAATAAATGTCATTATTCAATTTGAATTGATGTTAGTTTATAAATGGCAGTATAACATTAGCAATGCGTAGTGAACAAATTATTAGTTGATGCATTTAAATTTCTTTCATATGATTGTATAAAGTTAATTTTAAAAGTTAATTTAAACATTGTGTAAGTTGTTGTATTCCCTGACTCCAAATATGTATTTGGACACAAAGTTTGTAATCCTAAGGGATTTAGAAGCCAAGATATTAATAATATGGGTACTAATATTTCAAAATGGCTGGATAAAATCCAACTACTTACCAACATAATAATTAGTAGTTGGTGCAATCCTTATAGGTGTACAGAGGTATAGCTCATCCTGTGTACAAAAAATAAATATAAAATCAAAATTGTTATCACTAAATGTCATGTCATAAAGACTACTATTAAAAGCAAATAACAAGTATAACTCGCCCTAAATTATCACATGGTTAGACTATACATTCCATGCAATTTGTTATACCTCAACAGAACTAGCCACTCGTAAGGTATAGCCTCACAAATACCATCGGCTAAACGAGGAAGATTTGGTCTTCCGCTGGGTACCCTGGAACCGTAACACAGTTTCAAAAGCTGTAAAGCAACCCGTGAAAAAAAAATACTTGAAGTACCTAGCCTGTGTTTTATAATAGTAATAAAACTTTACAAGCTTCTGAATTTCTGAATAACAGGATACTAGGAATTTATTCTCAAATTCAGAGCTAAAGATCTCAGAAGAAACACAGAATATGGTCTGCAGGCATCTTCTAAGCAATTATATATCAATTCCATACTTTTGTATGAAAGGCAAAGGCTGCCTACAGACCGCATCCTGTGAGTGACAAACAATAATTATACAACTTAATTTAACTAGCATTTCTCTTCTGTGATGTGACCATTACAATGCCATTATACAATACATTAAATACTGCGTGGGAGAAGGTATAGGTACCTACTGAATACTGAAATACATTAAAATTTGTAATACTTATTGATTTTGGGGTGTTTCTTATTAGAATCACAACAAAATAGTTCCCTTACCTGGTGAGGATGTACATTTGGCATCAAGAAATCGTAGGTATCCACTTCTATGGCTGAATTTATTCCGAAAATTGATAGGCACAGTGCAAATTGCAAAATAAAATTATACATATTTATAAACATTTCTGAGATTTTAGTGTAAATGTTCTTAGGGATTCCCAGCCTAGCTTGTACGTACGTCCGTGCGTGAATAATAAAATAGAAGCAAATAAAAGCACTTTATCACAGAGCACTTCACGCAAGCGATCGCAAGTGTTTATTTAATTTTTATCACAAACAGAAAATGCTCTGTGCAGAAAATCAATAAAGCGAGCGAACGTCATTGAGTTGTTTTTCTCTGAAATGATTGACTTGGAACGATTATTTTTTGCCAATTTTGTAAATCTTGTACAAAATAATGTTATTATTAATTAATTAATAAAGGAAATATCATTACGTCATACTTACTTTGTTTATATTTTTTATAGATCACATTATTTGTTTCTTGTTTCGTACCAAAAATTACAATTCCAAGTTTACTCTGATGAGTTTACTACTATTGGTCATAGATGGCGCTGACGAAAGGCCGACGAGGGAAATGAGAGGGTTCCATTTTCCAATGTTCCATAGCCAAATATTATGTTCGTCAATCCAAACTTTGAATGAATATTTCGTGAGATAGGATAGGTAGGTACTTGCCCAAGGTCCTAAAATCAACAAATCCTAAAAAAATAAAAAGGCATACAGGCAGTCAAGGGGACTGTCGATGTCGATAGGAGTGAAAACTAACTAGGTACCTAACCTAACTATGATTATCAGTAATTTTTAATTTTTATGTAGATATAATACTTACATATACGTATCAACGCCATCTAGCGCACGCCTAAAGAAGTGTTCAATAAAAAAGAATCTCGGTCCTGACCGAGAATTGCCGGCTAAAAATGCGCAGACAAAAATGCCCGAACCAGGCAAAGTATATATATGAATATTAGAAAATGTTATTTACGTTAAAAAGAACATATATTTTTTTAAGAGAAATAGAGACATACACAATATCAACACAAGAAACAAGGATAAACTTGTCAGTTTGTGTGAGTCGACTCCATAAAATAAATCAATCATTCAAGGGGCTATGTGTGCATTTTTACATTAAGGTCCCCTCTCATATACCTACAAGATCTTTCTTTCTCTAATTTCAAAGATACAATTAAACTTAAATTAATGAAAAAATCATACTACAGTATAGGTATATCAGAATACTTGGATGATAAGCATCCATGGATTGATTTTAATTGACTAATCACTAATGTATTTAGATTGTAATAATTGTATATTTTTTATTAAATTTCTGACATTTTATAATAATTTTATTAGACATTTGATTTATATTTATTGTATTTGTAAATTGCTGTAAAATGTATACTATTTTCTTTAATTATGTTTGTAGAGAGAAGTGTATAAAATTGACGATTTCGAGTGTATCCTTGTATACCTATAAATAAATGATCTTTGAATTTGAATTTGAATTTATGTGGAAGCCAGTACACGACTTCCGAGGACATTCTCTGATCGAGCATCGATTTATGATCTTGGCCAAAAGCGTGTCGTGGCTTTAACCCATGAGATTTCACCCTACTAAAAATCGCTCAACCAGCCTAAAAAAGTTTTTATTTCAAAAACTGAAAAAATATTTGTGGGTAGGTAGGTAGGTACTTACCTACTATTTTTTTTAAGAAAATTATTTTGAGCAAGATACGGTACACCCGTATCTAGGTGTACGCCTATAATTTTTCTCACAATTTTCAGCTGAAATTTAGGTACCATGCATTTGTAAACAAAAACAGTCAAAATACGAATCTGAATCACACAAATGCAGTTCACTAATTTCTCGTCTTTAAGTAGGTACCTACCTACCTACAAATGTATCTATACCTTATCTATTTTCACAGCATAGTATACCGTCGTGCTATCTATCGTGGTATTAAAAGTTTTTTAAATTTCGAGATAAAGAGTAATTTACCAGTAGGTAGGTATATAATTTATGTATATACCATATTATATAACAACTTATATCATAGTGGAGTTACACATTTATATATTTTCAACAAGTAATAGGTATTCACAATATTTCATGTGACAATTTTCATACCTGCCTATGAAGGGAAACAGTCTGAGATTACTTCTTTTTTTAAATATGACGTTCCCTGTGCTAGGATAACCTGTGTTACAGAGGTCAGTTTGTTCCGTCTAAAGCGATGTCCACACATTTCCGGGTCAGGGCTATCCGAGTTCCGAGTTCTGAGTTTCAGTGTTCCCGTTAGGGATGTGCCATCCGTCACCCGTGTTTACACATATCAGGGAAATCGGCATCAGTGTAGTCGGTTTCGGTGAGAAGACTGTCAGCATGTCGTCCACGTAGATAAAAATCGGATCGCACTGTCAGAGCGTCCGTGCGTCCGGGACACTGACGATCCGGATCCTCCTGATGCGGAGATGTGTGGACGGCGCTTAATCCTTAAAAAGTTACAACTTTTTCATTTCATTACTAGTTATAAATTATTGAGTTGGATTGGATAGACACGTTACATCCTTTTGGACACAGATAAAATATTGTGCACAAAAAAAATCTTGGATTAATCAATCAAGTAAGTAGTAGGTATATATAGTTACCTACGTAAATAAAATAAGACAGAACTCACAGAACCCCACTTGAAGTTGTAAAACTACCTGTCCCTTCAGGCATCTGCTATATTATAGAAAATAGACAAAAGTCCACCCACGCAATGAACCATTGAGGGTCACAAACCAGTTAGCTTGAGATAGCCGGAGGGTAACTACTACAGATAAATTGACATTTTTTGATGAACGATCAAGGAATATTCAATACCATGAGAGCGTAGATAGCGCGAGCAAAATATGCTAAGCACTTCTTCTGAAAATAATAGATCTGTCTGTATGTCTGCAACAAGTGGACTTTTGAGACAAAAAACAATATAAAAATTTAGAGTAGGAAATTAGAAACACAATAAAAGATTACATACTTTAACAAGTGGTTTTAGCCCCATTGTTAAATACCTATTTCGAGTAAGTGAAAATTTTGAGGTAAGTATCAATATTCCTTAAAAAATTGGCCAAGAATGAATCGAAAACGAGTCGAACTCACGTGGGATTCGCATTGGGGATTCGTACGATTATTTCCGTTTAGGTTTTTCTCTAAACTATGAGCGAACCCCTATATTTCCTATATTTTTCAAAAATTTAAGACTCGGTAGTTACGGCAATAAGGGGGGCGGCCCAATATTTTCGTATATTATACATTTTAAAATTAAAAAAAAAATATTAGAATTTCTTATAACGAACCCTTTCATTTGATATCTTGTCACATGATGCACTTAAACATTTTGTTTTTACTTTTTAATTTTCCCCCAAAATTATTTACGCTATATGTTCGTGATTGGGTCAACAAACATACATTACATACATATGTACTAAAATATGTGACAGACGGACAGACAGACACAAGAGTGTTCCTATAAGGGTTCCGTATTTTCATCAGATGTACGAAATCCTAAAATGGAGTGTACAGGGCAGATCCTACGCATTAAAGTAAACGTAAGTATATTCATTAATAATTAGGAATGAAATAATGTACAGGATGTAGGAATAGAAGCACAGACTATAAAGTTGCTCCATCTACTCTGCTAAGTGTGCTTACCCGTATGGGAAACAGGCGTCAAAATTTTGTACCTAAGTACCTAATGGACAACATTTCATTTTTTTAATCACCCATTTTTATTACTTTATTTAAAAATATATTAAAAAATAAGTTACACGTATTTTTATATTTTATTTTTGGTTGAGTTTTTATATTTTTAATTTAATTATGAATTTTATAAATTCTGAGGACTTATAAACTAAAAACCTTAGCTAGGACTAAAATTAAGAAATATAAACTGTCACCCAAAGAAAGTGAAATCATCATCATCATCATGGCGTCTTCCGAGCCGAAGGCTCGGCAGGTGCCGAGGTTTACCTCTTCACACCAGCATTGTCTCGGGGGGGCAACTACCCTCCGGTGTCTTCTTTAGGCGCACCGCCCGGTGCGACAAGGTGGCTTGCAGCTACCTGATACCTTAGACTTGGGACCCAGTTGGTCCCCCTACTGGGGACTCAACTCGAGGGGTAACTATCTCCCGCGGGAGCGGGCGACCTGCTGCTGGCCTATGGTACGCAGGGGCTATGTCGCGCAGATGCTCGTGTCGGCTGTTGTCGGCGCGGTCGTACATTCGACGCGCCAGCGCGACCACGAACTCTACGCTTGACATTCGCAAGTCCCTGCGTATCGTAGTATTGCGGACGAACCACGGCGCGCGTGTTATTGCGCGCAGTGCCTTGTTCTGCTGGATCTCCAGCTGGTGTTTCCTAGTATTGGACAGGAGACTGTACCACGCCGGCGAGGCATAAGTCAGGCGGGAGCGGACATAGAGCTTGTATATCCTAAGTTTTACCCGGAGTGGCAGACTTGAGCTTAGGACCGGCCGCAGCATGCCACTGGCAGCCCTCGCATTACGAATGGCGTAGGACGCCATATGGGCCATGCAGAGCTGCCGGTCTATCTGGCACCCCAGGTACTTGGCGGTACTAGTCCACTCCAACGCCTGTCCTCGCAGGCTGAGCGGCGGTGGTAGGGATCTCCGGGAGGTCATCAGTGCGGCAGTCTTGCCGACATTGACGGACAACCTCCACTTGTCCAGCTGAAAGTGACAGATAGTGTCAGTCAAGCCACAGAGTATACGTTATAGAAATGCAAAGAGTATAATATACTGTGTTCCAAATAGGTGTTGCCGTAGCCGGAACTCAAATCGCCTACAAAATTATTCATAATGTATATAATAATACTAGCTTTTGTCCGCGGTTTCACTCGTAAATATATTTCCTGTGATAGCCCATTCGAAACTAGCAAAACTTCCAAAAAAATATTATATAAAAGAAGTATTTTTATAATTATATTTAAAGAATAATTATTAATTTAGCTTCAAATGGAATAAAAATGGGTAAAATTAATTGAAGGCAACACCTGAGTTCAATAACTAACAACTCTGCCAACAGACATTAGTATTTTTAAATTAGAGGGTTAGCCCAGATTAGGGCACCTATTAATCCTTATTTTTCAATATTTCAGTATTTTTAAAATAACTCGAAAATTAAAGAATATAAAAAATAAAAAAATGAATAATAAGCTTTCTAGCATGTAATCTCCAAACGGTTTTCGAATTTTGGTACCTTACGAAAAATGAAATGTTGTCCATTGCCTTTTAAAAGAAAGTGGACCGACTTCAAAAAATATGCACTGAAAAGTGTGCTTCCCGAAAGCAAATGCACAAGTCACTATAAAAAATACCCGAATCGCTTCAAGTGTTTGAAGAGTTCTCGATTTCTCCAGGATCCCATCATGAGATCCTGACCTGATGACCATGGGCCCACCTGAGAAGTATATCCTTTCAAACAAAAAAAATAATCCAAATCGGTCCAGGCGTATTCAAATAATCGGGGAACATACATTAAAAAAAGATTCCGACGGATTGAGAACCTCCTCCTCCTTTTTTGAAGTCGGTTAATGAAACAAAACTTCATGTAATACTGCCGTAATACTAAAAACCACAATCACGATCCAAAGGTTAATATTGTTAGTTTAGAACATAATCCTTACATTTTACACAATCTACATAAGATAAGAAAAGAAAACAATATAAAAAGGTCAACAAATAACAAATCTTTAGGGAAAGCCCGTGTCCGAATCCATTTACCGTTCAGTGTAAAAGTGAAATATAGATTTATATTATTTTACTGCTATGCCCGCGCGTTGAGACAAATCTAATCATACCATAGAATATTTCTTGAAAAGATGTGCAATTAGGTATTTAAGAATGTTAGTAATTCATTTAGTAGGTCTACGTGTATAGAAAATATACACGAAAGTTGCTTTTGAAAGCTCTACCTGATTTGAATTAACATCGCTGGCCAAACATGAGTAAGTATTTTGTGAGAAATTAAAGGAATAAGTAGGTACCTAAGTATTAGTTAATTAAATACACAGCTACCAACTGTTTCCATTTTATTACCGTAAATATTCTTATTCTTCTTTTATTGTGGCACCACCAATGTTAATCGATGATTAGCCAATGTCATGAATTATAGCCTTTATAGTATATAATTATGCCGATTAATCGGTAGCTAAGATGATCCCGCCGACCGTGATATGCCCTATTATCACTGACTAAATACTAAACTATCACAGCACGGACGGGATTAAACTAGATTCCCGCTCATGTCATAACTGAATGCGTGCGTTCGTTGCCATGCCATTTAAAAATAATCTTTTTAAAAATAATACTCTGAGAGACAACCTTGTATAGGTATAAAACAAATCAAGAAATGATAACAAATCTGTGATACTTCGTATTCCCATCACGTAGATTTTGGAGAAGTATCGGCGTGCGATGCATGACTACAGGACGTGTTCACGTTACGACCTTGACGTAGATTTACGTGATCAGATCCGACCGAGGATGTGGGTAAATGGGGCATTATGGCCAGATTTTTCAAGACATAAATCAATGTATTGTGGCGAGTTCGCACTTTCAATTACCTATCCTATTTCTAACTAATATTATAAATGTGAAAGTGTGTTTGTTTGTCATTCTTTCAGGCCAAAACGCGGCAACGTTTTAAAATTTCCACGCCAAAAATTAGTTTCAAATAAAAGTAAATGAAAACATCTAATACTAGAAACTCTAGGTCGTCCTCGACTGATCATCTATTCTGGTGACAAGAGGGCTGGCTCCTTCCTCGCTCAACAAATCAGCATCGCGATTCAGCGAGGAAATGCAGCCAGTATTCTTGCCACTATTCCACGTGGACCTGGTTTATTTAGTTATTTTTAATCTTTAGATTTGATTTAAGGTTTTTATAATAATGCATTGATGTATTGAAATAAAAAAACCTTATATATAAAATCAATATCTACAGAAGGCATCTTATAACATTTATACATTCTGTATAATTACATTATGTCGCTAGACTAGATCGCTATAGGCAGCTTTTTTGGGCTCTAGAGTTCACTAGAAGGCGGTTCTTATATAAATAATCCTGAGAATTTTGGCTCTCTAGTAATATTCAGGCCTATGCTATGAGGGTATGAAAATGCGACGAAACGGTCGAGAAAAGGTGGACCTAAAACTAAAATGAAGATTCGTGGAACTAAGATTTAATATAAGTTAATAATTAAAAAAATCTCAAAACTACAAGTTAAAAATTTCTTCCAGAGAGTCCGAATCCGCTGCCATAGTGCCTAGAACACATAGCGCGTTACGCTTTTGAATTTCTAGCGCTATGCGTTGTATGAAAAAGGTATACATACAAACCTTTCCCAAAGGGGTAGGCAGATAGGGTGAAGCGCCACTTCCTTGATCTTTGCATACTTCTATTGCTTCATCCACATCCATACATCGTTTCATACATGCACGTTCATTGTTTTAGTACTTACCTTATAAAATTTCAGAGTTCATATTGACTGAAACTTCAAGGAAAGAATCCACAAGAGACCTACAAATATAAACATGAAAACGCCTGTAAAGTTTTACACACTTCATGACGCTGTTTGTATTGTATTCTTATCACAAAAGCTGCGGAGAAACCGACATCAAAAGTAGTATTACAATTTTATTGGATGCCAATAGGATACAAAATTTCATCACATCCCTAAGGCTACGAAGCAAGTCACCCTTCCCGAAGATCCCCTTTTCGATTTCTGTGCTCAAGTGAAAAAAAAAATCAAAATACCAACCGATACAAATATCTGAAAGCCGATGCAATCGGTGGGTGCAACCGTTTCCCCTTGTAGATTTTATTTTTCTCTTTTTATCAAAAGAAAGCAGCGTTCAGTTTTGCCACTTCAGTTAAAGCGATGATATTGAGAACTTAAAACTATAGAGTTACTTATTATTAGATTTTTTTAAATATTAATTAAAAAAAAAATGTGTAAAAAAGCACAAAAAATTATGAAGAACAAGTGGGTGTTCCCTCCTGAAAGCGTAATATACCATAGTTACCTAGTTTTTTTTTACAAATCACAGTATACAATTTGGTTACACCGATTTTCATATAAATATGTTGTGACGTGACTTTAATGAAGAAAAGTAGTTTACGCTGATTTGGACACGTTGAAAGAATGATGGATGAAAGTGAAAGGAAATGCTGGCAGGGGACGACCTAGGTGTACTTTTATTGAATATTAAAAAATGTATTGATCGATTGAAATATTAAAAGTACACACAATCGCCGAACATGTATTGAAATAAAATAATCGAAAGAGGTATGTCAGGACCGTAAAAAATGTCTACCACTCTTGGGATAAAAGGCGTGCTGATAGATCATATAAATATGCTAACATGCTTTCTTTATAATGTTCTGTGGCAAAAAGTGTTAAAATATTTTTAGGGTTCCGTGTGTCATTGCTTTCACTTCGATACATTAGATTATTAAATATGCATTTAGCTCATCAGTAGCATTACACTTAGCCATGTGATGAAAAAATCAGACCTTTTGTTAAAACTCCAAAATGTATGGATCCAAAATTATTTTGCTTACAGAAAAAAACATAGGCCGACTCACTGTTAACAGATTTTCATTGTGCACATTCCGCTCACAAAATAAACAATTTAATTAAATATAATAATAAGATATTCTACTACATTCCCTGTTCCATACATAAATGTGTCTTAACAGAACAGAAATTCACGTGTTTGCGTTGTTTGTTCGTATCATTTCAATGCAATATGTCCGATCACACGTCCTTCGAGTGGGATAGATAGGATTTTTTCTACAAATCGACATCGTTGAGTGATAAGCCGTTATTGTTGCCGTAAATATCGGATTTGAGTTTTAGGGAAACGATATAAAATACATTTTCTTTTCTTTCATTATTCTTATCATAAATTAAGTCAATCGTATAAACTATTTTACACCTCTTAATTTATGTAAACTTATCATCTTCTTCATCATCATCATCTTATTATTTTTAGAAACTTATTGTATTTTTATATAGAAATACGTATTTAATATTTTCAAATTGCACTAAAAGAAAAGGTAGAAATTATTCGTTGTAACACTTGTAACTAATCACTGAAAACAAATTGTTTCTAAAAGCTTTTTGTATTTATTAACTTATTAAATAGCTTTCTTTTGAATAAGAAATAAATAGAGTTTTTTTACATTTATATTTGGATCAACATGAAATAAAACTAATACAATAAATGGATACTAATGGAGACTTTAACCTAGTGACCTTTCAAACATTACACACGATGACAGATGCTTTCACACCTTAATTGCGGAAAAACACGCAATATGCTTCCATACCCCTTTTGTAAGTTTCGCCACAGCTTAAAAAAATGCTTATATCTTCGACCTGAGCAATAGTTATTGCAAAGTACATGGACTTAGGATATAGATAAAGTCACGTACGTAAAAAAACTAAGTGTCAAATTATACAATGTATCAATCATAGATGTAGTATAGTCGCACTGGCGTTCTACTAGATTGGCAATACAAAAGAGAAAGCGCATAGATATGCTTATGTTAAAGCGAGACAGATAGACGAGACCGTTTTTTAATAACTCTAACAGCCTGTAACAGCCTACCGTCAGTCGTAACTTCGCTTATTTTTGTACCTACTATTTTAAGGGGATTCTGGATTATGTATTCTGTCTGAGGCATAAAATAACTTTATTAAAAAAAATCTGTCTATACTGCAACTAACTAACTACATATTATTCTACCAAAACAAGTAACTTACAAGTACATATTAACAATAACATGATTTAGTCGGATTTTCTGCCGAATAATAATTAAAAGTAAAAAATACTTTGACAAAAAAACTTTTAATTTTGTTAGTCTGCGACTTAGTTCAATGGAAAGTCATTTAAGCCTACCCGTGGCGTTTAGGATAAACGGCGACCTTGCGTGTCATACTTAAGTAAGTATATCAAGATGTGTTTTTAAAAGTGTATTACAACTTAATTAATAGACTGTATTATTTATTATGAGCTATTTTTCAAATTGACATTGTGTACATATGGAGTTAAGTTTTAACCTTAAGGCGACGCATCACAGCGCAACGAACTCAGTTTTACGCGCGACTTGCTATAAAAATCGATAAGATAAGCAACAATAAGATAAGATAGACCAAGATTCACGTATCAGAAACATGAGAAAGTACGATTTGTCTACATAACCTGTCGTGCTATAATACACGAAACATACTTTAGCTGTATGAGTATCATACAAAAACTATTAAAAAAGCTAACTATAGTTATTGTTTTCTTAAAATATATGAAATTATCTATCTATGATATAAAAGAAATAAAATTTATACATTAATCAATATTCAAAGAATTAGAGTTGCGATTTCGTTGCGATTTTCACTATTAGATAAGTTGATTCATCAGGAAAGCTTACATATATTAAACATGGACCTATCATGTTTAGGAGCTGAGCATTAACAGTATAACTGAAATAAGTCAGGAAAAAAGTTAGCCCCAGCGAGTTTTCATGGCGTATGCTGTCTAATCCGTCAGATAAATAACAAAATGATGTAGAAAACTAGGAATGAATAAAAGTGTGTACAAAATAGTCGCAGTAGCATTTATCTACAAGTTATACATAAATTGTAGTAAACCCACATTTTACCCCTGCGAAGCCAAAGGCGGGGTCGTAGTTTGTATGGATGTAATTGTAAGTATCGTTACTCAATCACGCCAGAGCGGCTGAACGGATCTGGATGAAATTTGGCACAGAGATAGATATAGTCTGAAATAGCATATACCTAGGCTACTGTTTATCACGGAAATTTAGATTTGTTTGGGATAGATTTGTTTGGGATAGATTTGTTTTTGTTTTTCACGAGATCGACATGATTTTTTGCATAGTGGTAGTTTAGGGGTCAGAGAATGACATATACTACTTAGCATACCGCGAAATCGGGCGGGGGAGGAGCAAAATACAACCACAGGATTATTTCTTTTTGGATCTATTTCCACGCGGGTGAAATCGCGGACAGAAGCTTGTATATAATAAAATAGTAAGGAAAAGGTTAAACTTGGCAGTCTTAGCAAATATCAACGACAAACAAGTGTTCAGAGATAATAAGGTCGACTTTACTATATAGAATTTATTTTATGAAACTATGTCAATTTGTTTGGCCAGAGGGAGCACTACATTCTATTCCAGTCTTCTATGGAGAAAAATATATATGATTGGCTATTGCATTGTATGTGGTTCATATTAGGTTGCTTCACATAAAAGGAGCTCGTAATAAAAATTGCAGTAGTCGCATATCATGTGTAACAACTGAGATCTCACCTTGGTAATAAGCAACATTAACATTATATCCTGAAAACATTAACACTTTATACACAACACTGTAGGTTAAACGCACAGCTGATGCGTTCTCCTTCTATATTTCCCTTTCTCTTTCTCGTCACACACATGCACACGCTGTTGGCTGACAGTACCAACCTCTGGAAAAATTCGCGCGCGCTCATTGGCCAAATCAAATAGCGCGCGCTTCCCCGGCTTCCTGTTACACACTTCCGTCCCTTTCCACGAAGTCACTCCCACAGATTGCAGGAAACCGAATGGAAAGATGTTACATATCAAAAATAACTTTCCGTCCCATCTTTGGATCCGGTTTTAGTTACAAATATTGATATGTGTAATATGTGATGCAGGAACTCTTACCTTCTTGTAATTAAATAGAGACTATAATCTATCTAGACTAAATTACTGCATTGAACGGGATGGCGACTGCATGAAGAAATAACTGACATATTCACCAGCAAAGAAATACAAAAATCAAGTACCTCCCTAGGTAGGGGAAAGGTGTACAAAACGATCCCTCGAGGTTAAACGATTCCCCACTGTTTTAAACAAACTGTTAGTGTCATCTATCTGATTTACTCGCTAACGTCTATCCCGCCACCTGCTCAGTTGTCCGGCAAAGTGTCATGGCGTTGTGATGACGGTGCGTTGTGTAACGATAAAAAAAAGAAAATCTCTGTGTTTGATCTAAGGTAAGCTTAAAATCAATGTTAGATTGTTGACATTTTGTTACTTTTTGGTTAATGGCTGTTTTAATGCCGGTTTCTATTGATTTTCAATAACATTTCAAGCACGTTTTGATACTCATTAGGATAATATTTGAGGTTATTTTTGAATAAGTTTTGCAAATATTACATTTGGGGTCAAACGATCCCTTTCTGTGGGTATAAAATGATCCCGGGGATCATTTTACCCATAACATTTTGTCAGTTTGCAAAAAAGAATGCTAAATTGAGTGATTTGTTTTACCTATACCTATATTTACCTATATGTATGTTTGTATGCATGATCATAGTACGATGAATGCCAACCGCTCGCTATGCCGTCCACAGAACATATGAATACCCCTATTGATACACCGTTAGCTCTATCGTGTGAATCTCTTCAAAACCAAGCTTATAATTTGATTTCAAACCAGATTACGCCCACAAAAACTACGCAAGCCCAAGAGAGTGATCCTGTTACAACCTCTACTTTAGTTACGTCTATTGATTTACCTTCTACATCATTTGGAGTTTTTGCACCGCGAGACATTCGACCTTTGCCAAAGATAGAATGAAATAGAAATAATAATGTAAAGAAAAGAAAAATAGACACATCAACACACAAAAAACAACTTACTTCCCAAATTCTCTAATCTAGACAATTCATTAGGAACTTACGATCATCAGTACAAACATATTATGTTATTTATCTTCTTAGATGCTTACTTAATTTTGTATCCTAATTTGGCACCAACCGTCTTCAAATTCTACGACGAAATATTTATTATTTCTTACTTTTCAGTGCAAATTTTTGAAGTCGGTACACCTTTTTTTTAAAGTTAATGTTATTATGTTTGTTTCCCGATTACTTGAAGACGTTTGAAAGGGTATACTTCCCAGGTGGTCCCATGGTCATCAGGTTAGGATCTGATTTTTACGTGACTCGACTATTAGGTATTTATGGATATTAGTTTCCCGCTAAAAGTTATTTTCAATAGAATAACAATAGAATTCAGTGATTTCTGTTTGACAAGCGATCCCTTCCGCCAAGATGAACCGAAGGAAAGTATTATGTTTGTTAATTTCGGTCTGTTTGTATAGGCCAGATTTACATTGTGGCTTATTTACTGGAAAGTGAGGAATAATCTAACGGTCGTTTAGTAAGCCCGGTAAATAATAGACGATTTTCACAAAGATAACAAACACATCTTCACGGCTTTTATAGCTTGCGGTGTGGCCAGAGACACAGTGTCTACTTTTTGGCAGTTGTCCATATTGAACAGAACAGGTGGCAAGCTTGTTGCTGCACTTAATGGACCTAGATGTGGCACTTCTTTAACAGATATAAATATATGTTTTTTTATAAATTTAAATATCTGCCTTACAGCTCCCGAAACCGTGTTACGGTCCCAACAGAACAAAATACCATTGGCTAAAAGAGTGAGACTAATTTTATTTATAATACTATTTTGAGGGACATGTAACAAACTGATTTAAATTCAAATAATTAATTAATTATTACTTATATATAGGTCACCCAGATATACCTGATACCATCTTGATGATGGCAAGAGACCCGAAATGGCCAAACGTCGCAAATATGCATCTCTTCCAAAATAATACATATTTGAGGCGTTTGATGTGGAAACGATGGGACCGTGGGGACCTGGAGCATACAGTCTGTTTAAAGATATTAGTAAACGACTAATAGAAAATTCACATGACCAACGGGCTGGCTCTTACTTCGGTCAAAGAATAAGCAAGCATTGCCATCCAACGAGGCAATGCAGCCAGTCTGTTGGGTACTCTCCTAGTATATATAGCGATTTACAAGAATTTTTTAATTTGTAATTTTATAAAAACCAGAGACTCAACTAAAAAAATAATATTTTTATGTTCAGAAAATTCGCACGCATTCATGGAACAGGTGGTGGCAGTCACATGTCGTCCTCTCTATAAAAAAATACTTCATATAATTTTAGCAGTTTTGGGGAGCGTCAATAAAAAAATAAATATTGTGTCTATAGAAAATATGAAAAAAAAACAAAAACAATGTTTCCGCCCGGGATCGAACCGGGGACCTTCTGCGTGTTAGGCAGATGTGATAACCGCTACACCACGGAAACCTGTGCAAACAAATATAAAAATATAACTCTCACTTCTCACCACCAGAAGAATTGTGCAGACAGACAGAGAGGCACGCGCATATTATTTCTATTTTATTTTTTTAATTTTAAATTAAATTTAATATAAATTTAAAAAAAATCCTTAATTTAATCCAATGAATCAATGAAGTCAGTCTGCTGGGTACTCTCACAGTAGATAGCGATTTATATGTTTTTTTTTTATTTGTAATTTTTTTATACTAGCTGATTGCCCGCTACTTCGTACGCGTTGCATGAGGAATACAATTCAACCCCTTGAGTAGGTAGCGTGATGTTAAATAGCTTATTTCACAAGAATTGGGTTATCAAATGCAAAAATATTTTTTCAAATCGGTCCAGTAGTTTTTGAGTTTAAAGAATACGAACAAACAAATATTATTTTTTATATATTACATAGAGCCTAAAAGGAAAAATGTAAAAAAGCTATACCTACCTGTTATCTGGATATATCACAATTCGCAGAATAAAAAAGAACATTGACATTATTGGTTACTGCTCCGCTCCCAAAGGACGTAACGTAATGTTTTATAGCCTATAACCTTCCCCGTGAATCACTCTATCTATTGATATCAACAGTAACAAAATCGGTACAGTAGTTTTTGAGTCTATATAATAGGTACGAACAAACAAAGAAACAAACAAATATTGATTTTTATATATTAGATATTTTAAATACTTACTTATTTAGCTATTTATCTATTAGGTAGAGAGATGGCGATACAAAGTGGTTGTAAACACTTGCCGGCAGAAAACCTATGTAGTCTGAGCCCCGACACGCGCCGGGTACGCCGCTGAGGCGTTTTAAAAAAAACCTCTTCAACCAGCTGGCAGAAAATGAGTGAACAGCCTTTTGGATACCTCTCGGTTGTAGGAAAAATATTTTCTGCCAATTACCTGCCTGCAGTTTTTTTAAAAATCTTTTTTTGTTTTATTTTTTGAAACCGCTGCAGGGAGTAAATTGGCAGAAAATATTTTTCTTACAACCGACAAATGCTGTTCACTCATTTTCTGCCAGCTGGTAGGAGAGGTTTTTTTTCTTTTAAAGCGCCTCAGGGGCGTACCGACTAGCCCTGGACCCCTACTCGACAATAAGAAATTGTAGAGGGGGGCTCAGACTACACGAAAAAGAGGTTTTCTGACGGCAAGTGCTTAAAACCACTTTCTGTCGCCATCTCTCTGCCTATAGGTATCCTAGCTAATATTATAAAGAGGTAAAGTTTGTAAGTTTGGATGTAAGGGGTTATCTCTCAAACTACTAAACCTATTCTAAAAATTGTTTCACTAATAAAAAGCTACGATATCAACGTACAGCTTAAAACACTGAAGAAATAAATATGAACATTGGAACATTCTTTAAATCCTTAGGGAGTGTAGAGAAATATTTTTCTAACATCAACCCCTAAGGGGTCAAATGGGGTGTAAACGTTGTATTCCTAATACAACGCGTACGAAATCGCGGGCAACTGCTAGTATTTTTTTTAATAATTTCACATGTCATGTATTATCGGAGCCAGGTTATATGATGTCGTCTGGCTACGTCGCAAGTTTATAATAACAATTGTGGTGTATTTTTTTAAAGCAAAATAAATACGCCACTGCGACACTGGCAGCAAAAAACCAGATACATTTATGTTATCTCTACATTCCATATATTATTATCTTCTTAATTAAAACATGTAGGTATGTATTTTGATAGATAATGGTAGATAATGCATATAGCCGCTTTTACGACCTTTTGATAACTAATTTTAAGGATTCCGTACTCAATGGGTGACAACGGAAACCCTATTGCTAAGGCTCCGCTGCAATGTCCATCCGTCTGTCATAGGGCTGTATCTTTTGAACCGTAATAGGTAGACACTTGACATTTTCACAGAGTGTGTATTACGATAGGCTCTATAATATTAAATATTAAAAATATAATAAAGTTAAAAATTAAAGGGGGTCCCTATACAAGAAACTTGTTTTACGGCGTTTTTTGCTCGATCTTAATAATGGTAATATACAAACGTCTGTGTCAGTCGCGCTCGAGCTAATTTTTAGTCGATGGTACGGTCCCTTCGTGTGCGAGTCCGGTTTTTTCATGTAATTCAAGTACTTTAAAAGAAAGGAGGAAATACCGACGCCGGAAGTTCATTCCACTTTTTGGCAGTGCGACACAGGAACGAGTCGCTGAATTTTTTCGTTCGTATGCAGAACGTGTCCACTGTGTGAGAATGAAAACTATATCCTGTGTTAGCAGTGCGTATTTAATACTGACTATTACTCGCGGCTTCCTTCAAAATAATTATGTTCATGTGCTATTAATTAAGAAAGGTGCGTTCATATAGTGCTGAAAAGTCGTTGCCAAAAAACAAACAAACAAATAATTTGACAGTACTGTCTGTCTGTCAGTCTGTTACGCTTTCATGGCCACGGAATCGATTCTGATGAAATTTACTGGCCAGAAAGCTTGAACCATAGGGAAGAACATAGGCCACTTTTATTGAAATCAACCCCCTGGGGGCATATTTGGGCTCCACCGGCGAACAGCTAGTATACCTATAAATGCACCGTGCGATGGTTTGGATGCGTTGAAATGAAGGATGAAAGATTGACTAAAAATATTTATATGGCTTAAGTGACAGGTAAAATTTATTGATCGAAATATTAGAAGTACACACAATCGCCGAGCATGTATGAAAGGTATGATGAACATAAAAGAAGCGAAAGAGGTTCCTCTCTGCCTACCCCTCTTGGGATAAAAGGTGTGATGATAGATAGTTGGACTGTGTGAGGGTGAAAAAGTGACATTTGAACTTTTACATAAACAAACATAAACTATTAAATATATCTGTACAAGTAAATTTATGATTAGGATTGGTAAATTAATAAAACAACCCTTTGAAATCGGATAGGCTATGTGCTTCATTTTAAAACTGAAGTAAAACATCACATAATTCAATTACCAGTCACTCGTGCCACAGTATATTGAAAATTAACAGAACGTTATTGGAAAAAAAATCTTTGTGGTGATATTATTTTAGTTCATGCATTTTATCCCAAAAGGGGTAAGATAATCAATCTAATGCCATTTGCTACGATTCTAACATAAATATCTCTTTCCCTCCTTTTATATTCATCATACCTTTCATACATGTTCGGCGATTATGTGTATTTTAACATTTCCTTCAATCAATATTTTTTATATATATAATTATCTATTAATTATCTGTTTGTAATGAATAAACTCAAAAGCTACTGTGCCGATTTCAAAAATTATTTCACCATTGGAAAGCTACATTCACCGTGAGTGACATAGGCTATATTCTATTTTCAAAAAAAATAGGGATCCTCCAATAATGTAACCCAAGGTGTAAAAAAATTACCTAAGAAATTCCTTACATCGCGTGCGCTGCGAAAACTATTGATGATATAGAGGTAGTGGTAGTGGTAGAGGGTAAGGATATAGGGGGTAGGAGTAGAATTAGGGGTAGGGGTAGGGGTGGTGGTAGGGGTAGGTATAGGGTATATTTTATTTTGTTCGTAAATATCCACAGGCGAAGCCGGGGGCGGAATACTAGTATTCAATAAAAGTACACACTGCCAGTATTTCCTGTCGTTTCTGCCATATATATATACCTTTTCAGTCTTTTTAACGACTTCAAAAAAAAAGACATTACTCAATTCGACCGTAGGTATATATTGTAACGAGTAAGTACTTAAACCGCACACATAAACACGTCAAGGTCGACAGACGTCACTAGAACATCCAGAAAGAATCTCCACTACAAACGAAAATGGACCGTACCTAACCATAAGCACTAAAACGGCCGCGGTCAGGGCGCGCCTACAACTTTGTACAACGATCTCGGCCTTTCTTGAATGTTCGACGGACTATAAAAACAGAGGATCTTTGCCGGAAAGAACACAGTGCGAATCAAAGCGACCAAAGCGAAACAGCGAAGTGGAATTTTGTAGCTCAAAATCGAATCTTGCACTGTTACATTACACGCCTACCGATGCATATATATTCATATATTTTGGTATGTCATTCGAATTCGTTCAGAAATCACGGTTTTGATTTTATTTATGCGGTACATTTCAAATGCAGTTAGTAACGATTAAGTAAATTATGTTTAAAAAATAAACCCTCTGAAATACTGAATGATACTGTTTCCGACACTGAAATCGAAAGTAACATAATTATACACGAGCTTTTAGGCTCGGGACCCTCAGTAATTGCATTAAACCAGTGAAAACGGAGACTAACGATGTGCGACAGGCTGAATTTTATTCAATTTTTGCCGATTTATGAAGTATGAAGTAACCAATTTGGACAGAAATTGATAAAAACCCATAGCACTTAGACTTCGACGTAGATGTCGAATCAAATTTCAGACGGAGTAATAGTACCTTAGGTATATTTTGAATATTTACTTTTAGGTACAATTTCAGGAATATCTGATCATAGCGAAACAACTTATTTTGTCCATATATCTTTAGAAAGATGTAAACGAAATGGAATGCTATTAAAATCGACAAGGTAACCAAGGATAAGATAAGATAGACCAATATTCACGTACCAGAAATATGAGATAATACGATTTCTCAACAAAACCTGTCTTGCGATACACTAAACGGACTTCGGCTGTATAAGTATCTTACTAAAACTGTTCATAAAATATATTAAATTATTTATAAAATAAACGAAATTTTGTACATTAATAATTATATTCATAGAATTTGAGTCGCAAAGTCGGTTGAAAATAAGCGTTAAATTTAGGACTTTCAGGGCTTTATAAAACTTATGTTTAACTGATTTTGAAAACTTTATTTCGTTTATATCATTTTTAATATATCAATGTTTAGAAATAAATTTTAATTTTCAACCCAAATAATATAGTTATTGCGTAATTTACATATAGCTGCAGTATGTAATTAGTATGGGACATAAGTTTTGAAGATAAATAAAAATGAAATGCTGTACGTTGGTAAGCGCATCACTTGAGAACGGCTAAATGGATTTGGTTATTTTTTTAGTGTTCGTAATAGTCTGAATAAGGTTTTTAGGGAAAGATAAATTTTTTTGGTGCCCGATTTTTTTTCTGATTTTCTTTAAGAATGTATGATTTAATCGACTTCTCCTGTTTCGGAGGGCACGTTAGGGCGACGTCCGCACTACTTCTAAAAATAACAGATAGTAAGTATGTTAAAGAAAAACTTAGACACTGTTGCTGGTGTCTCTGGCCACACCGCAAAGTGTTTTGTGTGACAAAATACCTACAAAAAAATTCTGTAAAATAAAAACACTTGCAATCCCGATGTCTGAAATCCACATTCAATTAACGCGTGCAGGGAACCGTTAACGCCTCCCAGCCGACGCACGTGTGAGCGGCTAGTGTGCACTGCGGCATATTAGATGCTAATTAAGTTGAGACACAGACGTTTCCGCAATAATTAAATCTAGGTTTCATATAGGGATTTAGGATCCTGTTAGAATTATATATATTCAAATAGATATAAATTCACGCCCGTCTTTCATATAGGTGGGCATATAAGAAAACCACAATCTGTAGGTTTTATATCGACGGGTGAAAGGCTAGATTTGTCTTAACCGACATTTTTGAAACTTTACAGGAGAGCAGTTTAAAGTTCGCGATTATAAAAAAAAAATCCTTACCTATCATTTCCATTATTAAAGCCTCAAATTTAAAGTTAAGCTTCGCTTCATACAAAATGCCCCAGTTATGTCTTTTTATAGAGTAAGGCTAAATGTTTTAACCACCATCGATGTCAATTTAATGGCTTCAAGCAAAAAGCTTCAAGTTCCCTTTCGGTTATTTTTAAGAGTAAAGCCAAATGCATCAAGCACCATTTAACAAGCAAAATTGAGCTAGTTGTATTTGACTGAAGTTCAAGAAAAACAATATGTGGGAGCTGACAAAGTGGTCTAAGTGACGGTTCATATTTTAGTTGTTTGAATTAAAAATTAAATCTATAGGAAATCAACCAAAATGTTCTTTTAACATTGAAATTCTTTTTACGTCCATGATTGAAATTATAATAAAGTAACAAAAAGTAATTAAAAAAAACCAACAAAACGTTTTTCAAATGACTAAGTAATCTACAGTACTGTTAATAAGCTTTCACATCTTTATTCTCCCCCTTCTATTTCTTCCTCGATATCAGTGTCGACTAGTACATCTCTCCCATTATATGTTGAAAAGTTAATTCAAGAAAACATGCTGAAGCGACTTCTAAATACACTTTCCGATTAAGGCAAAATGATTTAAGTGCCACGAGGTGTTTAAACGGGTTGCAGATGAAAGTGTTTTAAGCGACGCTCTTATATATTTCTTGTGCAAGGTAAAATGCTTTAATGTGCATCGCTTATCAAATGTAATGTCAGGATAAATGACTTAAACGACATATGTCTGTAAAGTCAGGAAAGCATAAATAGCTTAAATGAAAATAAATTTAATTTTGTATAGCTCAAGTCCACCTGATCTGAAACTGCACAAATGTTGAGTCGTTTCATACAATGCTTTTAAAGCTTGCCTACCAAATTAGCATGGCTTTAAGCGCCACAAAAGTGCTCATATCTAAACGAAACGAAACTCGGCTCATTCGACGCAGAAAAATCCGCTGATTCCGAATATTTATATAACTCAATATCGCAAATTCACCCGTCGATATGGATAATTGAAACTGGAAACAGAGCAACGGATAGACGTTTATTTTTGGACATTATTGAGATAGTTAATGGGTCGGAGAATTACATATTAGGCAATTTTTTCCGGAAATCCTTTAAAATATTTAATAATTATTATCACATAGTCAGTATAGTCACGTTAGCTCCTAATCCTTAATTCCTAACTATTATTGTAAATAATAATTATATTAATGACAGCTATTTTTTGTGTATTAGATAACAATTTAACTATTTTATATTTTGAACAAAATAAAATATAACCATTAGCACTCAGGGATAATGTAGCTTCCTATTTAATAAAAAAAACATTTCAGAATCGGATCAGTAGTTTGAGAGATAACCCTTAATCCATAGTATAGTATAGACAAACACTTGTTTGCGTACCTAAGCCCAAAACAATTTTATGGCCTAGAAAACTAATTTATTGTTTTAAAATTTATTACCCGCTCGTATCTGACGCTCCCTAGATAATTAGCGAATATGTGTAAAGGTCTTTATGAAGGGAGTTCATAGAGCGGACATCATTGTTAACGCCTGTTTGAGTGCCTTAATTATCGTAGAATAGCTTTCTGCCCCGGTTTTGCCCGTGGAAAATTTAAAAATGTGACATATAATATTCCGAATAATTCTGGGATCTGTTGCTTTATTAACCGAAATTCGGAATCTTTATTTATTTTTATGTATGTTCCCCGATTACTTGAAGACGCCTGGACCGATTTGGATTTTTTTAAAGGGTATACTTCACAGGTGATCCCATGGTCATCAGGTCTGGATCTGATGATGGGATCCTGGAGAAACCGAGAACTCTTCAAATTTTATAGGCACACTTGAAGCGATTTGGGTATTTTTTTTATGGTGACTTGTACATTTCCTTTCGGAAAGCACACTTTTCAGTGCATAATTATTGAAGTCTGTGCACTTTTTTTTTAAAAGCCAAATTTTTTAACCTGAAAATTGTACAAACAACCAAACAAAGACACTTTCGTCTTTATAATATTAGTTTGGAAGTTAGGACTAGGATTGAATGTGACTATGTGATAATTATCACGTAACAGAAGGTACCAGTAGTCTACTCAAATAACCACTTCTGATGAAAAAAAAACCGCCTTCAAAACCAAAATATGGTTTCCGAAAGGAAATGCACAAGTCACTATAAAAAAATACCCAAATCGCTTCAATTGTGCCTATAAAATTGAGAACGAAGTTGGGAGAACGGAATAAAATCTATCCGACCCCAAATGTCATCCTTACCTGCACGCTTGGTACCCTCTGCTAGACAATAAACGAGGCTCTGGCGACCGAGCAGTGGCGGTACAACCATACACCTAGCTAGGCAACTGGCTGGAAGAGGCTACAGCGAGCCTGACGACCTAAATAGTCTTAAAATGTCTGGTGCAGAAGGCAAGGGGAAACCATTGCACTATTATTCCCAAGAAAGTTAACCACGCCACGATTGACCACGACTGCTCTGTCAAGAGCACTACGACTGAGAAGAATTATTTTACACAGACATGACTGGGCGGAGAGTGACGTAAGATACTTTTTCTCATGGAATTCCTTCGTCGCATTTAAAAATGTATACAGGCGAAACCAATGCGAACCCTAGTCTTAAATATATTTTAAAACTTGAGCTTGATCTTGTTTGGATTCATTAGTTTTAACTATTGTAAAGTGCTTGAGGGGAGATGAAGTGTTTAAGTGAATATTCCCATTTCAGTGGGATACCCTCGTCAGGAAGCGGAGGTATTTGCTTTTGACAGCGAACATTGAGTGAATTGGAAAATGCTGACAGCAAATAGACGAATAATGTAATGTACCTATAACCTTTGAATCTTCTAGTAATAGGATGATATAGAGATTGAAAAGTCAAAGACAGACGTGATTTTTAGTAAAATCTAACTCACACTTAAAAAAATCTACTGGCTAAACCTACTTAATTTAAATGAAATATCTGAATAACTATTTCATCCCATCTTTACTTAATACTCATTTTGAAATTGAGAAATTCCTACTCGTGCCAAAAATTTTAAGCTCCAATTTTCTTTAAGAATGTGCTTCGGATGGCACTTCTTCTATACGTCTATTAAAGAAGTGATACGCAACAGGCCTGTCAACTTTTTTTTCTTCACAGGTTACCTTACAGCTCCCGGGAACCGTTGCTGACCCCAGGGTATCCAGCGGGAAACTAAGACTCCTCATTTAGACGATGTTTTTTGAGGCTATTACCTAAGAAGTGGCCTGCTCTGTTGAGGTATGTAGACGGAAGAGAATCTTTGTACGGTTTGTCGGATAATGTACATAGGTCAAAACCCATTGGTACATGGTCGGATGTGGGGATCGAACCAGCGACTTGCCGTGATTCTAGCTCAGCTATAAAATGGAGAGTTGCTGAATTTTTGTATGGACAGTGAAGCAGGGGCAGAAAGTTAGTTTTTAATAAGATCTGCTAGAATGTCGACACAGCGTCTTCAGCAGAAGCTAATATTACAATCGGTGTCATTTTAAATGTCGCACGTGATATTGAAGTATATAAATTTTAAAATTTTTACGTAATATAAACTACGGAACGAAGTCTTTAGCGATCGAGTTATACAAAACTAAACAAAAAATAGAATTTTATTTATATTTATTATTTTTAACATTTTCATTTGGAGGTCTGGAAAGTAGTACTTTCTATCCCGGGGGTCGCTAGTTGATTACAAATTTTCAGAATCGGATCAGTGGCTTCTGAGAATATCCTCTACATAACCACAAACTGCAAACTCACAGAATTCGTACTCTCTCTTTATACAGATACAATAGGATTGAAAATAAAGGGAGGTATTTCTTTGACACCGCACACTAACGGATATTGCTAGCTTTCTAGTCTAGCAGGTTCTGCCAACCTACAAAAGTCAATTTTGTGACGAAAAATACGAATACGTGTGAAAATATAGGTGCTCCTCATGCGTCCTGTTTTACTGGTATTAAAAAACTTCAGACATTTTGGAGCCTATTCTCGACAATCATCCACACAGATTGCCAGACAAAAATAAATATCTTTTGTGTGAGATCTTATTTTTTTCTTTACGGGTTGCCTTACAGCTCCCGAAACCACGTGTTACGGTTCCAGGGTACCCAGCGGAAGACCAAGTCTCCCTTAGCCGATGGTATTTAGGCTATACCTAATTTAAATAAAATAATAATCCCTATTAATATAAATGCGAATGTAAGTTTGTTTGTTACGCTTTCACGCAAAAACTACTTAACCGATCATCATGAAACTTTGCACATATATTCTTGGAGGTATTAGAAGTAACATAGGATACTTTTTATTATCACGGCATGACGACGGGAACGGGGTGGGCAGAGGTGAACATGACAAAAGCTATGTATGAAGTGTATATGTTTGCCAACATTTTGAAATTAGAAGTCGTGGGAAACAGCTATTTCTAATATGTTTATACTAGCTATCCACCCCGGCTTCGCGTGTGGACAATATTAAAATCTGAAACGGCTCGACCGATTTTCGTGAATTTTAGTGTGCATATCGGTTAGGGTTGAGAATCGGACAACATCTATTTTTCATCCCCCTAATTGTTAAGGATGGTCCACCCCTATTTTTTTTTATAGGTAGGGTAGGGGTAGGGGTAGGGGTAGGGGTAGGGGTAGGGGTAGGGGTAGGGTAAAAACATGGCCGGGATCCGGGATCGAACCCGTGGTCTGCCTAGTTAATACGTCTTAGGTAGTCGATAGCCTAATGGTAGGACGGTGGACTTGAAACCGGAGGTCCCGGGTTCGATTCCTACTCGCTGCCAAAATGCTAAGCACCAATTTTCTTTAGGAATATGTGCTTAATCGACTCCTCGTGTTTCGGAGGGCATGTGAAGCCGGCATCCGGTCACCAACCCGCCTGCCAAGCGTGGTGACTATGGCAATTCCTCTCAATGAGTACCACTAAAATGGTGCGCTAGAGGGAGACCATGATCCAGCAGTGGATCTTAAAAGGTTGATGATGATGATTTGACGTCATTTCAATTTCCTTTATACCTAAATTATATATGTATATTAGGTATATATGTATATATCCTCTTTAATACTACAAATACAAAGTCGGCTAAAAAACTTGGGCTTCCACTAGGTAGGTACCTACCCTGGGACCGACATCACGGTTTCTGAAATCATAAAGCAACCATTGAAAAAAATATCTCCTGTTGTTCGATTTTTCTAATTTAATATCTCAAATAAATAGTAAGGTAAGGTGTTGCTGAAAATTGTTCAACTGAAAAAACGTGATTTGGGAGAACCTAGTGGAAACAGGAAGTGGCAGTCTGGCGAGAACCTCACTTTATAGGAACCCTCAGCACTTCCGCTGTGTTTACAAAATGCCGTTCGAATTGAACGATATCGTGGAATTTTTATTTCCATCGAGACCTAACAAAGGTTTGCTTTGAATGGCGTCGATTGTTGCTGAATTGCGTGTTTTGAAATTTACGTGACAGTGTTTAAGCAGGCCACTAAAGATTGCTTTACTTTGCCGATATCTCGTAAATGAAGATAAGGTCATTTTTGAGTATCTTAATGAAACACTTGTAACTTGTTTAACAGATTATTTGTTTTTATTTTTCGTGATAGACGTGATAGACGATAGTCGTAGATATGGCGTGAAATTAAGTAGGCATAATTTTTAATTTTTTTTTAATTCTTCACGGGTTGCCCTGCAGCTCCCGGGAACCGTTGCCGGCCCCAGGGTAACCTGCAGTGGAAGACGAAGTCTTCCTCATTTAGCCAATGATTTTTTTTGAGGCTATATACCTAACGAGTGGCCAGCTCTGTTGAGGTATATAGATGGAAAAGCCTTTTTGTACGGTTTGTCGGATAATGTACATAGATTTTTTTTATAAAAACCCATTGGTACATGGTCGAATGTAGAAATCGAACCCGCGACTATTCAGTTGCGAGCCGACGTCTTACCCACTCGACCACCGACGCATAAAATAAGCATAATATAGGATTTATTTGACTGATCCTACTTATAATTTATGTATGGATGTATGGATGTATGTATGTTTGTTACTCAATCACGCCAGAACGGTTGAACGGATCTGGATGAAATTTGGCACAGAGAAGATTATACTCTGGAATAGAACATAGGCTACTTTTTATTCCGGCAAAATGTATGGTTTCCGTGGGATAGATTTGTTTTTGATTTTCACGGAATCGACATGATTTTTCCGTAGTGGTAGTTTAAGCATCAGTGATCGACATCTACTACTTTTTATACCGCGAAAGCGGGCAGGGGAGGGGCAAATTACAGCCACGGGATTATTTCTTACATCATCACCTAGTACCAGAACCAGTAGCCAGCGTGGTAGTCAGAGGGTATTCCATTATTACCATAGTAGGATACTAATGAGTTATTGTATAAGTATTATTGATTGCAATGTCCTTTATTTGAGCTAAGCAAACATAGCCATGATTAAAATTGGCTGCCACAAATGTGTTTTGCAATTTAAATTAACGATTGAATTTATTACCTCATACGAATAATTCGTAATTATTACTGAAAGCATATAAATCTGATAACGGTGACCAAGTGGTAATCCTACTAATATTATAAACAGGAAAGTTTGTGAGGATGGATGGATGTTTGTTATTTCGTTACGCAAAAACTACTGGACGGATCTTGATGAAATTTTAGAATGTTATAGCTTATACATCAGAATATTACATAGGCTATAATAGACAAAAGTCCGCGGTAGCATATATCTGTAGCATACCATATTGTATACGTGCGAAGCCGGGGGCGGGGTCACTATAGGTAAACCACTGAGAAAGTAGCACTCCCATGGTCCGCGCGGGTGAGAGGGGCGGGCGTGATTCTGCCATACACGATACGAAGTTTCACGTGATATATCTGTTGTCGACGCGATCCACCTCAAAAATTTCATAATACCCGCAAAAGCCCGAGGTAAATCGCGTCGACAACAGACACATCTCGCGAAACCTCGCGTCGTGTATAGCAGAATCACGCCCGCCCCTCACCCCTCATGGACCCATGAGTGCTACTTTCTCAGCGGTTCATAATAGTGCCGGCACATCTTGTCCATGTCCAACCCTAGAATGTTCGTATTACGTACTATATTTGCCTGACCCTGCAATTTCGTATGGCGTATTCTGTCTAATCTGTCAGAGATATAACAAAATGATGTAGGAGAGAATTGTGCAGAATAAAGTGAACTACAAAAAAGTCCGCGGTAGCGTATATCTATCTCTAATAAATAAGTAGTTATAAACGCATATGTGTGGGTATTCAAATTGTTGTACCAGTGCGAAGCTAGTATAGATATAATTATGTTTATTCAAGAGGTAAGCTGTCAGCAAGAACATCTCTCGATCCCGACTCAAAGTTAAGGGATACTATATTGTTGACGTAGGTGACTTTATAAACGTGTTTTGGACATCTATCTCAGGTTTACATCGGACGGGACAAAGTCGAAACAAATTTTCTGATCAGGCGTTTATTCTGTTAATATCAAAGATATCTAGAAACTTCATCACTACATAGTATAAAACAAAGTCGCTTCCCGTCTGTCTGTCCCTATGTATGCTTAGATCTTTAAAACTACGCAACGGATTTTGATGCGGGTTTTTTAATAGATAGAGTGATTCAAGAGGAAGGTTTATTATGTATATAACATGCATAATATAGTAGAGAAACACTGATAATTTTAGAGGTTTCTAATGTGATGTAGTGAATAAACACATTTTTTTGCGCTTACATTGCAAACCCTACGAGATAGATCAATAATGTACTATAGTATTCTACACCTTAAAAAGGTCTACAAAAAAGTCCGCGATGGTATATGTCTATCTCTTAGGGATAACCCACAATAACCATTTTTTATCCTTTACTTTTTACGAGAAATAATGGCTTATTTACGAAGCGATTTTAAGCAATACAGCATTAATCTTATCCAATTAAGTACCTTAAATACATTTTGCATTTAATATAGATCAATATGACCAACATATGACCCATTACAGTATGTAATTTAAATTAATATTTTCGAAGATATTACAGATTTAAAATGCAGGGACATAGCGGTTGCGGCGGTACCGGCCTAATGACAAAAAAGCTGTGAACGATATTATAAAAACATTCTGTAGTATTTAGTATCGGCATTGCAACCGTGCGGAGCCGGGGCGGGTCGCTATTTATTAATATTTTGTGTAAACTGATTGAAATATGACGATGATTGTTGAAGTCTGACATTGGAAAAAGTCAAGCCGACTGGGAGCAAGGTAGGCATAATTAGCTCTGCTACCCGTGCGAAGCCGGGGCGGGTCGCTAGTTTTATATGTAACTTATATTATAAATGCGTATGTGTGTTTGTTTGTTTGTCCCTCTTTTACGTCAGAACAGAGCAATGTATCAATGTGATTTTTTGCACAGAGATAGTTGGAGGGCCTGAGAGTGACATAGGCTACATTTTATCCAGGAATTCCTTTAAAATTTTCCACAGGCGAAGCTGGGGCAGAAAGGTAGTTGTACTATAATTTCATGAAAGGGAGCTTTGTTCGGAGAGTTGGACTTGAAACTACAAAATATACCACCTGTTTAATATGAGGAACTTGCTAAATGTAGACTGAGTAATCTACGTTGCAGATCACAAATATTGATTAGAGATTTGATTTTGGTATTTTGTGTCCTATATTTTCTTTACGATTACGATTAATATTAGCTTTCCGCCCCTTGCCCATGGAGCCCATATTAAATTTAATCCTTTATTAAAAATCCCATAGAAAAATTTTACACGAACTTTTGCAATTTTTCTTTTCCTAAAATCCTTATTTAGACTCAATTCTCAAGTAATGCTCTTCCCAACAAAGATCATTAAATTTTTATTTATATAGATAGATCGAGCTTTATATAGTATAATAATTATGTACTTCCATGAAAATAATTACAATCTAATCAGACTGACATCGTCATTCCACCCCAAAATTATGTTGCAATAGAGGTAAAACGCAAGGCGAGATCTAGTTTTAATTTAATTTGAAAATTTCTTCTAACTAACACGGGGAATTGCAATTTAAATCCCATCAATAATACAGCTAATGGTAAAAGTTTTGAGTACAAAGTGCCATCCCTTAAGAAAATCTACTTAATAAACATGAAATTTATAAACCAGTTCATTTAAAAAGTCGATTTATAATATGATTTACCTTCAGGAATATATACATCTTAATTTGGCTGGATTACAACAATTATAGGGGGGAAAACTACTAATGATATTTTGATGGAGTGGCCCACATGCTCGGAAAAGTTGATTAATTAATTCTATGAACAAGACTCACAAAACAGGAAATTGGATTAAAATCCTTTCATTATTACACCGGCTGAGCTATGTAGGTAATTATTTGGTACCTAAATTGTTATTTGGTATGTAAGAATGCGGAGTGAAATTTGATGTTGTGACTTAAATGAAGAAAAGTAATTTACGTTGGTTTGGAAACGTTGAAAGCATGAAGGATGAAAGATTGACTAAAAAGGTTTATATGGCTGAAGTGAAAGAAAATGCTGGCAGAGGACGACCTAGGTGTACCTATTTTTATTGAACATACAAAAAATGTATTGATCGATGGAAATATTAAAAGTACACACAATCGCGAGAATGTATGAAATGTATGATGAAATGAATATAAAAGAAGTAAAAGAGATATGTCAGGATCATAACAAATGGCATTGGTAAGACTAGGTACCCTGAGACGGATAGCGCTGTTCTGGAAGCCATAATTTAAAAAGGATAAATACTTCAAATAATATGCAATGTAGGGAAAGTGGAACATGGATTTGTATACGAGAATTTGGTTTGGAATCAAGAAAAGTTCCATAAAATCGGTTCATTAATTAAAAACGTGACTGCAACGACACCCAATTTTGCCACTAAAATCGCTTCATCACTTAATTTCACTTATTTATCCGAATCTGTAATTTTTCAAGGGAAATACAAAAATAGGAAATGGAAATAAACGCACATTCATGACAAGTGAATAGGCGTCGCGGTAGAGTCCATTAGTTAGGAGGTCCTACAGGCGCCTGTCGCGGCGGCTGATGACGACACAACCAGCGGGGGTCCCTTAAACTCATTACGGACATTATTTGTGTTATTTTGACCATGACTCAAGAAAATCGATAGACATCTAAGATATAAAGTCACGGGTTTAATACCTTGCGGTGTGGCCAGAGACAAAATTGTCCTTTAATTAGGAGATCCTACAGGGTCCAGTCGCGGCGGCTGATGGTGACAAATGCAGCAAGGGGGACCCAACACTCCCAACAGATATAAAATACAAAAACAATTTAATTTAATTACTCGTGCTTCGGGAGGAACGTAAAACGGCGTTCGCACTTCTAAAAAAGGCCAAGTGCGAGTCGCATCGCAGTCGAGTGCATTATAGCTATACTAGAGACGTTTGTATATATTGCCATTATTAAGATCGAGCAAAAAACGCCGAATGAAACGTTTCTTGTATGGGGACCCCCTTAAATTTTTAACTTTATTTTGTTTTTATTATTTGTTGTTATAGCAGCCATAGTAATACACGCTCTAAGAAAATTTCAAGTCTCTACATATTACGGTTCAAAATTAATATGGACGACAACAAAAAGTGGATACTATTACTGAGGTGTCTCTGGCCAAACCTCAAGGTATAAAAGCCGTGAAGGTATGTGTGTTTTTGGTCCAAAAACTTAGGTATGCTTATCCAAATGGCCACACAATTAGAATAGTAAGAAAAGTAAGCTGTCAAAACTAATAACTAAGTATATTAAGTGTATTTCAGGACAACATGATAAACCTGCTAACTTAACAAACTCACACGCGCACAGTCCAAAATGATCTATGGCCGAGTCCGCGATAAATTATTACGGACGACACTAAAAACAGATTATTAGAGCTCGGGGATAACCCACTTATTCGGGGAAGTTTCTCTCCGAAATAATGTTTTAGAGATAATATCTACTTGCTTTGGGGAATAATTTTTTACGTAATTTTAAGTTTGAGTTCATATTTTCATTTAATATTTAGACTCGATTCCCTGGCGGGTTAAGTGCGTCGGTGGCCGAGTGGTTAAGATGTTTGGAATTAACTAACCACGGTTCGATCCCGAATCCCGGCCATGTACCAATGAGTTTTTTATAATGAAAACCGTATGTACATAATCCGACAAAACACACTGTGATACTCAAACTTAAAATTAGGTAAAAAATTATTCCCCAAAGCAAGTAGATATTATCTCTAAAACATTATTTTGGAGAGAAAATTACAGCAACACATGTGGATTATTTACAGAGAAATCGAGAATAGTTTATCCTAGAAAAATTATGGATATAGGAGCCTATCATTTAATATTTAAACTCGGAGTCCATGGCTTCGATTCCCTGGTGGGTTATGTTTTCGAAATAGATTTGTTTTACGTTCACTGTGTTATGAGTTTCATAGGTCACCTGTAGCATACCTATTACCACTGGCTAAAAGAGGAAGACTTGCTCTTCCGCTGGGTTCCGGGAGCCATAAGGCAATCCGTGAAAAAAAAGAAGAGATTTATTTCGAATCAATTAATAAAGAAATTGAACACTTGCTAAACCATATACTGTAACTATAAGGATTCGAAAATAACTACAATAAATAATTTACAGATCAAGTCTTTATACAAATAAACACACCTTCACGGCAGACACACCAGTAACAGTGTCCACTTTTTGCCTGTTGGTGAAAGGTGAAATTTTATTACTATAATAATGCCCTTTTGAAAAAAGTGTACCGACTTCAAAAATTATGCACTGAAAAGTGTGCTTTCCGAAAGCAAATGCACAAGTCAATAAAAAAATACCCAAATAGCTTCAAGTGCCTATAAAATTTGAAGAGTTCTCGATTTCTCCAGGATCCCATCATGAGATCCTGACTTGATGACCATGGTACCACCTGGGAAGTATACCCTTTTCAAACAAAAAAAAAACCAAATCGGTCCAGGCGTCTTCAAGTAATCCGGGAACATACATAAAAAACATAAAAGATTCCAACCAATCGAGAACCTCCTCCTTCTTTTGAAGTTCAGTTAAAAATACATTAAAATGTCGATAAATCCTCCATCACTAAATATCATTGCTCAAAAATGAAGCTGGTACCTTAGAAACCTGATGACATGATCTACCTTGATCGGTTTAAAAAACCCTCGAACTCAACTTCATGGCCATTTCATACCAGTAACAGTGTCCACTTTTTGCCAGTTGTCCAATATTAAACCGAACCTTCATGCAACAAATAACATGAAAATCGTTTGCTCGGTAGACCTTTCTAGGCTAGCTTTAACAAGCTTGTATATTTACTTTAACATTATTATCAAAAGCGTAGCGGAGACAGTTATGAAATTATTACAGGGCGAGCCACCGGCGGTGGAAACGCGACAATTTCCGGCTATTTCCTCCCACCACGCAACAGAATGACCGAAATATGTAGTGAAATTGGTGGTCGAATGTGCGGTAGGCAGCTCGTGTTGCGAATTAATATCAAATTAGTACTCTGGGATGAATATAAAATGTGTAGCATTATTGTAAATTAAGATTTATGGCTAAATTTTAATTAAATTTAAGTACCAAACCTTTACCCTTTATCCTATGAAAAGTAGACAGATACAATTGAATGCTATTTGCTACGACTTTCTTCTTTAAATTCATCACGCCTCTCATACATGCCCGCCGATTGTGTGTGGGCAATGTTCCAAGAGTTAACGAAATCAAAATATACAAAAAACATAAAATCCGTAAAGATTTTAAAAAAATATAATGCATTTTCTTTATTTAGAATGAAAATCTATACGCGAACTTCACGGATAGCATTACCATGTTATCGGTGCCGGAAGACCAAGGTCTCCTTCTTTTAGCCAATGGTTTTTGTTGACGTATATTTAGATGGAAAAGCCTCTATGTGTGTTTGTCGGATTATGTACATAAGTTTTTAATTATAAAAACCTATTGGTACATTTCCGGAATCTTTCATTCGTTTTTTTTTTATTTTTTTTTTATAAGTCTTTTAATAAAATCCTAATTACAGAGGCATAATATAGCCTAAAATATGTGCCGCCATTAATAGCCTTCATATCTACTTTGTTTTATAATTGTACCTATTGTTTTCTTTCAATTACTTTTTACAACATTTTTTATTTATTTTTAAACTCGGTTATACACGATTCTTATTTTTTAACAGAACTTCAAAAGAAGGAGGAGATTCTCAATTCGTTGGAATCTTTTTTTTATGTATGTTCCCCGATTACTTGAAGACGCCTGGACCGATTTGGATTTTTTTTTGTTTGAATGGGTATACTTCACAGGTGATCCCATGGTGATCAGGTCAGGATCTGATGATGGGATCCTGGAGAAATCAAGAAATCTTCAAATTTTATAGGCACACTTGAAGCGATTTGGGTACTTTTTTTATAGTGACTTGTTATCGAAAAGCACACTTTTCAGTGCATAATTTTTGAAGTCGGTACACTTATTTTTTATTTAAAGGCAATTATTAAAGAAATCACATAATCAACAATTTTAAAAGTATGCTTGGATTCCAAGAGGTACCAAAACTAGGTGATCATTTTAATTTTTGAAATAACAAACTTGTAAATAAACAATTTGATCCCATCTCACATTTAATAAACGAATCGTTTATAAAACGTGTTAAGAGGAATCACTACGCGCAGGGAGTTCTACAGATAAATATCCGAACAACTCGAGTGCACTTATGACCCTCTTTTTCGATCTCTCAAACATAAAGAGAAATATAAAAAGATAAGTTCCCATTTTCCGAAGAGGATGATATCACTTCAGAAAGTGTTGAACTTCTCGACAGAAGAAATATGCTTTAAGACAAATGTTTGTTGTATAAATGCAAAAAAAAAACTTCTAAACATAGAAATAATATTTAACCATTTAAAAATTAACGACATTTTATATTCGATCGCGGATCCCGGCCAAGTACCAATGGGGTTTTTATAATTAAAAACTAATGTACATAATCCGACAAACCTCACTTAGAGGCTTCTTAATCTAAATATAACTCAACAGAACTGGCCACTCGTTAGGTATAGCCTCACAAATACAATTGGCTAAAAGAGGGAGACTTGGTCTTCCGCTGGATACCCTGGGACCGTAACACGGCTTCGGGAGCTGTAAGTCAAGCTGCAAAGAAAGAAGAAGAAGACGAAGAAGAAGACATTTTATATTACCAAATGATATCGGAAAATTGGATAATTCGCAAAAAACTGAAAATGCTTTTTCTATGGGATTTTTGTATGAATTCAAAACCCGGCAGGGAAAAACTAGTTTAAAATAAATCAATAAATCATGGTTTTGTCTGGGAATCATGGCGTTGACAGACAAACATACATCGATAAGTAACTACGGTGTTTTTAAACTAATATTTTGAATACCAAAAATCCTAACATGATATATTTTCTCGGTATATTCCTTTGCCTGGTGGCTGCCAACTTTCATCTCTATATTTTTTCTCGAATGGAAATTTTTATAGCATAGAAAATTGCTCCACATTCGTATCAGCTGAGACAAAATTGAATACTGCGTTGTGATATACATTATGTTTGAGATTCCATATTTCACTTTTTTATTCCATGAATTTTGCGTCCATTTTATACATTATTATAGACAGAATAATTAATTGTGTTTGATAACTTTATCGAAAAATAATTTGACTAATCAAATAAGAAAAAAGTTATTAGAAAATCATAATAGAAAATAATCTAATTTTCATTCTGTGCAACCAAGAGAGACCTAAACAAATCCCCCTTATCACAAAACCGTGTATAAGCAGTGTTTAGTTTAACTTTAAACGTACCTCTCTCTTATAAAAAAAAGTGTGTCATATTGTATGACAGATTTGAGAGAGACGTAAAACATAGTAATGCTAAAGCTAAACACTTGTTAAACACCGCTGCACCGTTTTTGTTTTAAATTTTAAGGATTCTAAACTAATGTCGAAAGTATCAAATCATTAATTATTTTATTTTATTTTAAACAGTTACATTTTTAGGAGTTAAAATAAATAAGTATATAATCGTAAACTAATATATAAATGAAACCTATTGCGTTGTTAACTGCTTATAGTTAACTTCTTCTCTTCTTCTTAGTCGTGGTGCTCTTGACAGAGCACGAGCAAAAACTTTATATTATATACTTATAATATAAAAATAATACCTCTTCGAAACACTGGCAGTGTTACCTCGCTGAGTGTTTAAACTGATCATTTGAGTGAGCTACGAGCCTAAAGGCCACCCGAGACGGGGACTAGTCATGTACCCAAGTCTTTCAAGTTTTTTTTCGGCAGACCCAAAATATTTCAGGAAAATTTTTGCAGCGCCGAAAATTCGTAATTTGAAATTATATTTGACTATTTTCGGCCCTTGAGTAGTTAAGCGTGGTTTACCGCTGCATCTGCTCTTATCTTAATTTTGTATTATGTAGATATGTGAGACGCTGCTAGAGATATAACACCAGAATAAAAAATAAATGCTAAACTAACTTAGGTAAGCGCATCACTTGTCACAACGGTTGGACTTATTAGTGTTGAATCTGAATAAGGTTTTTAGGGAAAGAAATATTGGAAAAGTTTCCCGGAAAATTGCAAAATTCCAGAAAAACTGAATGTGTTTTTTTCTATGGGATAATAAATAGGTAATGAAAGTTAATATAAAATATATTTTCCAAATCCACTCAGAAGTTAAACCTACAACCACTAAATTCTAAGAACTAAGTATTCCCTCTAAACTATGTGGTGTCATATTCAGTTTTCTAATAAACTTGTCTCATATAATCGCTGATCTAAACTTCAAGTGACGGCATTCCCAGGCAGCGAGACGCGAGTTGTGAATGAAATAATTATGTTAATAATTTTACTTGAAAGTTAGTTGCATAGCTTTAATATTATTATGTGTTCTAGGTTTGTATTTAATATACACTAGCTTTGCCCCCCCCCCCCCCCCCCACCGTAAATTATGTCCGGCGTCAGTCAGAAAATTAATATCTTCCCAGTCCCGTTAAAATCATACCTAATTTAACAATTTCTTAAGGGTTGTTTTATTTTTTGATAAATATTTCTACCAAGTTTCAAGTTTGTACACGCAGGTAATACGATTTCCCTATACAAACTTCTACACCCCGTTGCACCCCTCTTTAAGGGTTTTTTTTTAATCCAAAAATACGTGTTATATTATTTGTTTTGAAGAATATTTGTACCAAGTTTCAAGTTGATACCTACACGTAGGTAATACGATTTCCGTATACAAACTTCTACACCCCGTTGCAACCCCTCCTTAAGGGTTGTTTTTAAAAATAGGCTACTTTTTATCCCGGAAATCCTTCGATATATTTTTTATATTCACATTTAAAAAAATCCACGACGGGCGAAGCATACCTTGCGGCGTGATCAGAGACTCTGGTAACAATGTCCACATTTAGAGATTTTTCAGAACTTACAGAAATGGTTTACAACCTGATCTATATTGTCAGTACGGGCGTCGGCTTTAAGTGCTCTTAAAGTGCAAAAAATTTGCGCTTTTTGGCTCGTGTTTGAATACCAGATCCAAAAAATTTTATACATTCCTGTAACACTGCATGGTACAACAAGTTATGCTGGCGAATTTTGAGCAGCTATGTTATGAAGTTACTTTATTAGTTTTGTATTTTAGCTTAGTTTCTAGAATTTATTAAATAACTTAGTTTCCCGCCCCTTTCTTCGCCTGTGGAGCTCGTATATTCATCCCATATTATGGTCTTGAGTTCATACAAAAATTCCATAGAAAAAACACCCGAATTTTCCAATTTTTCGATTGCCGCCAATCGCCAACGAGTGTAACAGTTCTGTTAAGGTATATTTAGATGGAAAAGTGTCTAAGTGTAACTTTTAAATATTAAATACTACAAGGAATCCTAGATCCGTCTAAGAACCAAATGCTTCTTATTCAAACGGAGGGTCTTGAATTCTGAATGCAATTTTCTCTACAAAAGCGCACCCTCTTATCCCCAAATGAAATGCTTAATCCGTGTTTGACCGGGGAATTGTGCTCAAAGTATTTTTAACTTGATGTCACATAACTCTTTTACTTATAAAGTGGACCTGGGTTTGAGTTCCAGGTAGAATATTTGGTTTGAATTGCTTTTATTATGTACTAATACCTAAAACATTAAATAACTAAGTTTTCAAAATTATTACCAACTAGTTTTTCGTCCCGGCGTCGCCCGTGGAGCCAAATATTAATCAAGTTCATATAAAAACCCATAGAAAAAAGAACTTTCAGTTTTTCCCGAATTTTTCAATTTTACGCGCAATTTTTGCACTTTTTTATTTACCGGTTACCTTAAAGCTCCCGAAACCGTGTTATCGATGGTATTTGTGAGGCTATACCTAACGAGTGGCTGTTGAAGTATATTTAGATGGAAAATCCTCTAAGTGTGGTTTGTCGGACTATGTACATATCTATATAAGATTTTAAATTAAAGACCTATTAACGCTTTTTCTTAGCGCAATATTGAGCGTCGGACTAAAATATTATTATGGCACAATTTTCTATGAGATTATTAAGTGCTTTGATAGCTCTAATTATATGCTATAGTTTCAGTAAGTAATTGTGACGGCGGCGCAGGCTTGGCACTTATTTTTTGTAATATAGACAACGCGCTAAATGTGGACATTGTCACACGCATATTTTATGAATCACATCTATATTTTTTGGAAAATAAAATTACAAATAGAGAAAATAAGCATTATTATTGGATCATTATTTTAATTTACAACTCAATTATTAACTACAAACTTATTACATTACAAAAGTTCTAATGTATTCTCTTGTTTAGTTGGCATAAATTATTATTTCTATCGAAATAGGTAGACGAAGCCACAGCGAGAGTGTCAATGAAAGCAATCATAGGCTATTGACCTGGCTGAAGGGGACTGGCTGATCGATATTTAAGCTTTTCATTTTTGATAGATACATTATCAACACATTTCATAAAATATAATTGTTATTAAGGATCTACCGAATAGTAGATTAGTCTCATTTTCAAAAATTGACAAAGTGATGCGCTTACCAACGCTTATAATTTTTATATTAACAGATTTATGAAGGGTTTAGATCTACTTCTATAATTATTCTATTCTATTCTATTCTATTTTTTGTGTTATGGCTCCATCAGGGTTTTGATGATTCCGCCAATGTCAAGTATTATAGACGTCACAGTAACAATATGCCGATTAATCGGTAGCTAAGATGTTCCCGCCGACTGTGATATGTCTTATAGAAATAGCAATACATACAACAATCCAACGTCTATGAGTAAAAGGAATACTCCCCAACGCACATCGTTGGAAAGTTGCATATATGCCAATCTATTAAATATTTTCAATGGCGCGATACAGGTTTCAATGAGTTAGTAACGGTGCGACATCTATCGACGCGACGCGAGGTGCCGCCACATGACTCCCTTCCTAGACCAGAGGTCGATACAGTATGAAAACCAACATCCATTTTAGCTTTGTCAGCAGTGATGGACTGTGTGGTGGACTGTATCGCGGCTGAATCACCTGTCGTGATGTATGACCTGTCGTCATGTCGGGCCGGCGGTCTGGTCAGTGGGAAGTGGAAGTAGGATGCGGGGCATTGCGGGGTCAGGAATACAGGCGTGTTTATACGGGGTCACCAATATTGATTTAGCAATACATACAACAATCCAACGTCTATGAGTAAAAGGAATACTCCCCAACGCACATCGTTGGAAAGTTGCATATATGCCAATCTATTAAATATTTTCAATGGCGCGATACAGGTTTCAATGAGTTAGTAACGGTGCGACATCTATCGACGCGACGCGAGGTGCCGCCACAGTCTTATTAATCACAGACTGGATTCCCCATCATGTCACGACGGAACGCGTGCGTTCGTCGCCATGACATATCGTAGAATCCTTAGATCTACATCACTTATCGTTGACATACCTAGTACTTGGCTCTCGCCATTTTACTACAAAACTTACCTTTTTATTTGAAAAAGCGTGCCTACGGAATCTACGCAAGTACGTGGAAAAGCTAGGATTTTCCCCGCAGGATTTCATGAATGTGTATGATTATTTACTGAAGCGCAAGCGGCAGTAGACCGGTTTAATAACGACTGCAGTGAGGAGATAGGGCGGTGCCGTCACGCGTCACTGACGCAAATGCAAATGTGCATAAATGGCACTTAATTAAGGATTCTACCTCGATAAGATAATAATGAAATAAATCTGCTTTAACTTTTAATTATACAAAGGCTGGAAAAACTGTTTTTTTTTTACCATGAAAACAATGTCCTATTTAAAAACTGCGCAAGACAGATAGGATTTTACTTCAACTTCGTCATAGATCGGTATTTTTACCACATTAAAATACCGATCTGAAATCCTTATTCTATCTAATAACATATTACCTATGGACTTTTTTATGTTTTCAGGAACAACTACCGAAATCGGGCGACCTGAGCGTTCAGCGTCAGCATAATCGGTGTTGTCGATGAAGCAGAGTCTGAATAACACTTATCAAGCCATAGCTTTGATTGAAAAGTATTTTATTCCATCAAAAATCAACGCACGAAATTATTATTGTTCATACATTGTTTTTAAACAAACAAAAGTTGCTTCATTAAAACCAGTCTTTTAAACTAAACGCCAGATTGTCATGAAATTTTAAACCGTGTCGTTTGAAGGTTAGAACTACTAGGTTAGGTTTGTGAAGGTTAGGAGGTGGCATCATCTATATGTCAGACCAGGAACTTAATGAGTGATGTCTATGTGTTTGTTTGTGCTTTATTGTTTGGGCCGGGGAGTGAAATGGGTTGGTTCCGGTTGACTTTTTTTTTAAATTTAAATTTATTTAATTTAATTTTAATTTATTTATTCTCTTAAAAATAACCTAATGTACAAAATTTCGCCAAACTGTTACACTAAACTGAGCGCCTATTTTGCGTGAGGCGGGAATTTGGTTAATCCTGGCATTCCAGCTCCCCCAGGAAGCCCATCAGCCCCGCATGCCTCCTGAAGGGTCCTTGGGGCACCGAGATGAGCAGCTTTGTATTCTGTCAAACTTGCACACTTGTAGGATGTGGATGACCGTTTCTTCACTTTCCATACAAGCTCTTCATAGCGGACTGTCATTAATCTCAAGTGGTTATTTAGCCTTCTTGGCAGTCGAGTGTTTAGAGATAGTTTAGACAGTCTACACCTTTTAAGTCTGACCCATTTTGGTTTCACATTTATGAATTGTGCTCATAGGCTACTTTTATCCCGGAAATTCTTCATGTCACATTTAAAATATAACCACGGGGCAGAAAGCTAGTAAGAAATAAACGTAAGTAAATTAGTTAAGGTACCTACCCATATTTTCAGAAATTCCCATCTGTCAATCTAGATTCGCAGTACAAGGGCAGTGTTCGACCTCGCCGCATCTGTCTTCTGTGGCGACACTTCATCAATCAGCTCTGCGTACTTGTGAATTATTTATGTAACACAGTTTCTGTAAGATGACTATTCCAAAAAACATGTTTTTTAGGATTTGGTGGTGATCCAACTTCCCATCCCACGCGAAAGTTTGTATGGATGTATGTTTGTTACTCAATCTCGCCAGAACGGCTGAACGGATCTGGATGAAATTTGGCATAGAAATAGATTATAGTCTGGATTTTGTTGGGGTTTTTACGATTAATTCACGAAGAATATTTACGAGTTATAAATATGGATCTATCATGTTTGGGAGCTGCGAGAATTAACAGTATTAGTGAATCTAGTCAAAGATGTAAGAATTAATTGTGTAGAATATGTAATAGATACACACACACGCAGTGTTATGCCGAAATACATTTTGCAGGTTGGTTACAATATGGGTGCAATTTAATTGAAGTTGTAGCTAGCTAAATCTAGATGTAAAGGAAAACGTGCGGATCTAGTTTTTCACTAAATCAATATCATATCTAATAAAAATTCTCGCAATTCACACAATTTATTTTCTTTAGAATCCATTCCTGTCAGTCCGAAATAAAATTTAAAACACTAGGGTGCTGTGATTGGCATATATCTCCCAATGATTCGCCACACTTCTACAACAGGCAACCTGTCCCTATTTTACATTTAATTGCATTTCTTTGTCGATCTCCCTTAAGTGTGGACGCACCCTTATCTCGCTATAAGAATGAGTTTATTTGATGTCGATTTAGAATAAGAATGAACGAAATGTGTACCGATGTGCTTAAAGTTCTGTAAGTTTGTATTGAAATTTTCTTTAAAGGGGATTCTAGTGGAAATGTACAGATTTTATTTACTGTCTGACAATTGCTTTTTCGATTGAATAAAATTTAAATAAGTAAAGATTTTGTGTCTATTCCACACGTAGCATATAATACGTTGGACTTATCTCAAAAAAACATTTTCGTTCGTAATATTAATACAAATAATTTGCCTTTTAAAAAAATGTGTACCGACTTAAAAAAAATCCGAAAGCAAATGCACAAGTCACTATAAAAAAACCCAAATCGCTTCAAGTGTGCCTATAAATTTTGAAGAGTTCTCGATTTCTCCAGGATCCCATCATCAGATCGTGACCTGATGATCATGGGACTACCTGGAAAGTATATCCTTTCAAACAAAAAACAAAAGGCGTCTTCAAGTAATCGGGGAACATACATAAAAAAAAAAGAAAATAGATTCCGAAAAACTGTGAACCTCCTCCTCCTTTTTTGAAGTCGGTTAAAAATAACAAGGGTTTTTTAGTTGTTTATAAGTATATCTGTCAGAATGTTTGAGTAGAATATGCTTCGAAACGGCTGAATGAATTATGATTAAGTTTAAGCGGTCCTATGTCTTTATTTTTTAACAAGCTTTTATTTATCTTACAATATAATGTTTGTGAGGGTCAAAGTTCAATTTGCCCACTTCCCAGTGTTCGATTGAGCTGTAAATCGGATGACAATTCAATATAATGATGTCACATAGCCGGTCTGATGATGGAGCCGGAAGGTGGATACAGAAACTCTGTAACAAAACGACGTTACACATCGAATTTGGGTTTCTTTTATTTGTCTTCACAAGAACTCTGGTTTTTGCTATTATAGTAAAATAAAAAATAAAAAAGGAAAAAAGCTTTTTTTTTCAAATTTGATAGGTTTCGGCAAATATTTCAGGGATACAAATTTATTTCGCTACTTCCACCAAGTCGGAGCCATTAAAAATCACCTTGAACTTATCAAAAATGAAAATTAATGGACTTCCCTGGAAATATAATTCACATTACATGAACTTATATTTCAACAAAATACAGGCTTATAATGTCACCACCCCATGCATTCCGATTGAAGCATAGGGTTGTTTCCCAATGGACGGAATGCAATTTGAAACCCATCAATAATGTTTCTAATGGACAAACTTCCGACGTGGTTGCCTCTGCATCGCAATTACACTAATGTGATTACATTCTTTCCTGACGTATCCCTAAAAGTAGGGTGACAATTGTATTCGAAATTGTAACGTTAAAAAGAGCAAAACTTCATCTATGTAGGTATCTTATTGATAGGTCTTTTATCACAAATGACATAAGCATAAACAATCCAGAAATTTGCCACGGTCCTGACATACATCTTCGTGTTTCCTTTATTCATAATAACGACTACTACTACTTTGGCCATGTTGCTCGTGGAAACCCTGACAACCATGAAAAGCTAATCATGCTAATGGAAAAATGGCATACCAAATAAAATCGTTGACCGGTCTGCCACTGTTTGATGCCATGAGGATTGCCCAGAACCGGGTCACATGGAGGAGTTTTGTCCAGAAAGTGATCAACTCTACCTCTTCATGATAGACATGGCTAAGAAGAAGATATTTATAAAGCTCGGCTATTGTGAGTGCTTAGATTGTTGTGTTTAACAAGTTTTTAATGTCAAATGCAACAAAATGTAATAATCGGATTTTATTATTTGGTAACAATTAGCAAACAATCGGGATTAAGATTAGAGTGGAACTTAGAGACTTTTCATGTAAACAATTCTGTCAATTTTTGACAAGCCGTAGGCTGTACTAGGAAAACTGCACACTCATTTTATTACAAGATCATGTCATTATGAGAACTAAATGGATTCAAGTATTTTTTGAGTATTAAAACAACACATACATTCATATGTCTCAAATGTGGACGAAACTGAAGAAATTGAGTACCCCTGACACCAGTTTGACTAATGCCTTTACATATACTGATTAACTCCTTCCCAATTATTCCCAATTAATTTTATAAAAAATATAGCAAAAGCACAACTTCATGGTCACCCTACATAAGTGTTATAGACCGTGGTTGTGTTATTGCTGGTTGACATCCCTACATTGGCTGTAGATTTATTGGCATCTAACTTTTTTATTGGACACCTGTTACTTGATAATGAAAGGTTCAAAAGCTGACACGAGCTTCATTGTTCCTCAAATTATGTAATATTTATTTTGTGGAGATATTTTAAAAACAAAATACCAGATATTACCTACGTAATCGCATCGTGACTGACTGACTTTTTGATATGCTTTAGACCTTAATGGCCCGATTAAAAGTGTATAGGCTACAATCACCAAAAGTGATTGGTTTCAGAGTTACGACACTTTTTAATGTTGCACTTGTTACCAGTATGTTTCCGTGTTTCCAGTTACTTTTTATAAATTTTTGGTGATTATGGTAAAGATAACTAAAATAGTTTTTACAACATTATCATTATAGTACATATGCTCACACCTTAATTACCTTAGGAGAGGCAGAGACTAAAGGTAAAATCACGAATTTGCAAGCTCTCTGAAATCGAGATGACAGGTTAACCACTTGTCCTTATTAAAAGCAACAGATAAATATAAAAAAAAATAACATTATTTCTGGCCACGTCCCAAGGCATAAAGCTAGGTTTACATCGATACAGTAGCTGGATCCAGTACCCGATGGCTAAAACAGCGTCAGTGACTGGACTGGATTGTATCATTTATATTGTGTCAGTCAGTTGCCTTCGATTTGTATAAGGTATCAAGAAAAATAACGGCGCCAGCGACTGGCAAGGGGCGCGGGGCATGTGGAGGGATGTCATGCGATTGAAAAGTAGGCAGCTGGTCTACTCCATGCCAGCGCTGGATTGGCAAGAAAAGTGTTTACACGGAGCTAATACTCGTGCCAGCGAGATTGGCGCTAGCTACTGTATCGATGTAAACCTGCCATAAGGTGTGGTGGAATTCGCAGGCTGCTATGGACTTAATATTAGTAATAACTCAAGTATACCTTAAGTAAGCCGTCGTACACGGCACGAAGTTTTGAAGATAAATTCACTAAGTGGCTGTAACGTTTTGAGTATAAGTAGTTTCCGAGTTGCGATGCGGCGCACTTCTACTTAAATTCCTTAACTCTTCAGTAATTACTTAATGTGAAGTGGGATGAAGTTTGAAGAGTTTTGTGTACTCGTATGCTAACCGACTACCTACTGCTTAACTAGAACTTTGAAACTTTAAGATGAAAATGTTGGCGTTTTTAATATATATTTTAAAACGATTTTAGAGTAGTCAAACATAAGGGGTCTGTTTAATAACTGTGAGACATTTGCCAAGTGTGAAGAAGAATACGACAAACCATTTCGATTTCAAAATACCTGAACGTAGCTTCATCAATTTCATCGTCTAAATGCGGAAGATTTGTCTGGATTCAGTGGAGCCGGTAATCCGGATTTAGGAGTAGAAGTAAGACATCCTATAAACATGCAAAAATCTGTATGAAACTATACAGAAATATATGCATGTGTTCGCTGTCTCCATCGCCCATGCTGTGACGCTCACGAAGGGCACATATTTGAAAGCAGTGGAATATAATGCTATGCTATGCTGAATTGAACCTACAGTAAATTAAAAAAAACCTTTTTAAATACCTAGAACTTAAAAGTTACGGAGTAAATAACAAGTAGTTATTATAGGAGGTTCTCAATTCGTCTAAATCTTTATTTTTTTATGTATGTTCCCCGAATACCAACCGTCTTCAAATTCTACGACGAAATATTTATTATTTCTTACTTTTCAGTGCACATTTTTAAAGTCGGTACACTTTTTTTAAAAGTTAATTTATTTTAGTTAGAGAAATCATAAAAAGGCAAATTACAAACTAATTTTACAAATAAAACGAAAACTTTACAAATACAAATTCCATTGAGACAAATAAACATGATTCAAGCCATATTCTTTCCGAATACGTTACCGCCTCATTGAACCGTAAAAAATATACTCCGTAAAATCTAGCATATTATATTTTCGAGGGAGTGAATATTTTGGCGATTTTCGAGATGTTTGAACTGAGTTATATCCCTCTTCCGCCCGGCTGGCCTCTTCCAATTGTAATGAAACGTTGATTGATTTCTGTTTACATTGGGGAGAGTTGCAATTTAATATCTTATTGTTAATAACGAGATATTCTGGTTTGTTGACGCGACGTGACACTGTTTACTTTCACGTTTTGGTTATCGTGAGGTTAAATGTATCTAGATTCTAATTTACTGATATTATAATGCGTGTTGCATGCGTATATATACTTAGTAGTTGAATTTGAACGAAAATTCTATGAATAGTCTAAATAATAAAGTCGAAATTGAGCAAAGGAACCGCCGAACATGGGAAGCTAAACTATAGACAAATAGGATATTATTTATATAGCATATGAACTGTAAATATCTGTATGAACAAATCCGAAAGTTGTTGGAATATAGAACCTTAAAGTCATCGGGTCTTCCAAGTTCATATCATCATTCATCATCTATAACATTCATCATCATCCGAGAATGAATGAAGAAGTTTGTATGGATCACGCCAACACTATACTCTGGGACGCGTCAATACGGAACACTGCAGGTATTATTTTTGTGTCTGTCCTTCCGTTCGTCTGTTACAGGTGTAGGTTACATGCCATTTTCTCTGAAAATATTAGACTCAAACATTTGAAAAGTTGCCCAAATTATTGACGTGAAATATAAAAACTAAAATTTTGATTGGATAAAATTGAAAAATGTATAAAAGTATGCTAATATACTAATAACAAAGAGATTGTAGAGGTAGTGGGCAAAACTATTTTTTTTTAATTACTCATTTACAAATAAATAAATAAACTCATTTTGATGCGGTTTTCACAATTATATAGATTCAAGAGGAGGGTTTACGAGCATTAAATATAGACCATCATGTTTAGGAGCTGAGCATTAAGAGAATTAGTGAATCAAGACAGGTAAAAAGTAAGCTCCGCTTTCATGACGTACGCTGTCTAATCCGTCAGTGATATTACAAAATTATGTAGGAAAGATTTGTGAAAAAAAAATTATTTACAAAAAAGTCAGTGGTAGCATATATCTATCTCTATATAAATAAGCGAATTAACAAATTACGTATTATGTAGATATACAAATTAATAAATAATCGTTATTTTCCCGGGAATACCTACTCAAAGAAATATGTTCCCACATGTTGAGGATTACTGAAGCTACAATTTTTGCACTCGAGGAGGAATTCTTGCTCTCGCTGTCGTATGTTTGAGGTTTGTGACATGATCAAGTTCACCGACTGGAAAATCTTTTGACGCAAGAATCCTCCTTTGTCAGCTCGCTCAATATATGAAATATTTTCTTTTGGAATTTGAAAAGTACTTTACACCTTTTATTGATTTTAAAACATAGAGTATAGAATAGGTTATATTCGGTTTCTATATATCAGGCACTCATAGTTAAGTTTCTGCGTAGTTATCATGTCAAAACTAAGGTTTTACCTAAAAACGTATTACGTATTACGTAAACACGTATTTACGAAATTTATGATAACTCTGTAGAATATAATTGGCATGCAATAAACTGACATTTCTTACCCGCGAAAATAATGAAACAAGGGTAAATTTTGGTACAAATATCTCCAAGATTATATAACTTTAAAAATAAAAAAATATATATTTATAATAATGTATAAACTATTCCCAATTTCTCTGTAAATAATACACATGTGCCACTGTAATTTAGCATATAGTTACTTATTCAATATATCTAAGTGAAAAACCCGTTTTATTTTGCTTTGTGAAAGATTATGAAAGAGAAAATGAGGGCAAAGTTTAACCCGAAAAATTATGGATATAGGAGCCTTAACTTTTAACAATGATAAAATAACATGATACCGTAAATATATATTCAATGTTTTATGTACTTGATAAAACACTCAAAATAAATGTCGGAATCTTTTCAATAATTTTGAACAATTATAGTAAATTTCTCTAATTTACTTAATACATCATCCATACTAAAACGCGAAAGTAACTCTGTCTGTCTGTCTGTTACGCTATTACGACTAAACCACTGAACTGATTTTGATGAAATTTTAGTGACATAGGCTACTTTTTTTTTAAGTCCACCCCTCTAGTTAGTATGAGCACCACGGGAGAACAGCTAGTAAGAAAATAAGGTTTAAAATACTTTGATAATTTTCTTAGTTATGTCTTTTAGAAATTGCTTCAGTTCGTAAACACGTCCTTAAACTTTACCTACATGCCTATAGTTATTTAACATATAATATATATCCCATACCAATCTGTGTCGGCTCCAGATGAGCTGGCCACTAGCGGTTTTGCAATTCCGGACGCCTGTCCGCAGGGTGGGAATTGGTGAAATCTGTCGGTCGGAAAATCCTTTGGCTTAAAACGCCCTCACACTCTGGTTATTGGTAACGCGTTTATTAAAATGCTTCTAGAGTTTCGTTTTAAATGTGAAGCAATTTTAAATTGTTGTATTTGTTTTTATGTATGAAAACATTCCATTCAAGAATGTTATTTTCTAAAACATGAATTAAATTGTAGCTTAATTTGTAGTTAAATTGGGTTATTAGTTATGTTTAAATTAATTAAATAATTTGCACACACAGACACATCTTCACGGTCTTTATACATTCTGGTATCGCCAGAGACACCAGTAACGTGTCCACTTTTAGCCAGCTGCCAATATTAAACAGAAAAGGTTGTCAAGCGTAGGCTTTTCACATTTTTTTATCAAATTTCAGTATTTGTTATTTTTAGCCCTCCGAATCAGTTAAAGCATAGGTAATATTATAAGTAGTTCCGTTGTCTCGGACCATAACCTATGCGGGGCGCGGGAGGGGCAGTCAATGTAGTGCGCCTGGTGTCGAGCCGATACTTATATCTAGTATAATAAATATATGTATTAGATTAGATATAAGTGAAAAGATTATTAAAATCAATAATAATAAAAGAAAAAATAATAAGCGGACTTCATTGTAGATAATCTTATTCTACACAATTCTTTCCTACGTCATTTTGTTATATCCATGACATATTAGACAGCATACGTCATGAAAACTCGCTGCCGCTAACTTTTTTCCCGACTTGATTCACAAATAGTGTCAATGCTCAGCTACTATACAGGATAGGTCCATTTTTCATACCCGTAAACCTTACCGGTGAGTAAGGTTAGTTACCTATCGATAGTGATAAAAATTACTGCATTTTTGGCACTGAATACGAAAATATATTATCATTGAAGTTTTCTATTAATAGATGTTGTTAAGAATATGTGGTTTTAACAATGCACTTTTTTCTACCAAAATAAATAGAGATATAGAATCATATAATACAATGACATAATGCATATTCATAATTTAGTCACATTTATTTAATAACGTGGTATACAAAACCGACTCTTGAATACACACAAAAAGGTTTCCTACATAAAATCGTAACTCAGCTAACATTAAAAAATAATTAACAAACGCCCGTGACGATTTACACGTACAAACAAAAACTGCGAGTTCTATTCAAAAGAGAATTTCGCAAAAGAAACAAAAATGAGTACGGGGGCTTGTAAAAAAATTCACCCCCTCTACAAGCATTGAGGTGTCTCGACCGTGCAACCCCTGCCCACCCCCGATGGTTGATGGCGCGTTTATACTATGTAACACGAGCTAAGTGAATCAAACTGTCATTCCGTCCGCATAACGCGACTAGCTGAGCGAAAGAATAATGTAGATATGTATATAATTTGGGAGATCTTTAGAGTCATTTTTGGAGAAAAAATGTGAATTTGTTATAACACATGATGTAAACTGTTAAGTTATTTGCAGTTAGCCTAAGAAATTGGCACATACCCTTATTTAGGAAAAAAAACACTCTAAGTAAGAAATCTAGAACTTAGATACTTTTTTGAACGATGTTCCTTATCGCACTTTACATTCCAGAGACTTGGCGAATGATAACTAGGCCAAAAAAATGGTAAGACTTCGACCAACACGACACTTTTGATATAGTTGTATTCGTTATATATGTATATAATTTATATTCGTTATATTTATACTACAGTAGTATAGTTTTTTTTTACTTAATTACTCTCAAACGTTATTAGTTTATTTCATTACCTGTTATCTACTAATATTAAAAATCGGCAACGGTTTCGGGAGCTGTAAGGCAACCCGTGAAAAAAAAAATTAAAATGATGTAAAATTTGTAAGTTTGTAAGTTTGGATGTAGTGGGTTCTCAAATTACTGAACCGATTATAAAAAATATTTCACGAATAGAAAGCTACGATATTCCTATCCTAAGTCACATAGGCTATATTTTATTTTGTTGGAAAATGTCCACGTTAAGCCGGGGGTGGAAAGCTAATATATAATATATAGCGAAAGGAACTCCATTCCAACCGGGTATCCCACGACATTTCTCGTTTAAATTTTTAATCTAACTAATATTTTGAGAAAACACCTGATTTGTTCTAAAATTTGTATTTAAATGGCAATAGTAAATCTTATTCTAGACCAGTGTTTCTCAAAGTGGGCGATAAGGCCCCCTTGTGGGCGCTGGAGGCCTAGAGGGGGGCGGTAAGGGGCCCAGAAAAACTAATATAGCACACTATTTCATAGTCATTTTTAAAATGTGGTAAAGTAAAAATAAATTGGGGGGCGCTGAAAAATAATTGATTTTTAAAGTGGGCGGTAGACAAACTAAGTTGAGAGCCTCTGTTCTAGACCATCCCAGATTATAATATATTTATGTAACTTTCAGTACTCCTCTTTACTAATTAACGTCGTTATGTTATTGATTTCCGGGTTGCATATATAAATCATGGTGCTCTCATCTAACTTTAAAAAAAATAAACAAATTATTTTGTACTTGCAAAAACGTATCATACTTTCGGAGTCGTCCCAGTTTAGAGTACCTAATAATAAAACTCTATAGAATATTATATTCCACGTTTTGCAAGTTGGCAACATAATCAAAACAAGTGTCAAATCTGACCCCCATCCAAATTGGTTCAGTATGTTTCTCATGAATATACATAATATTATGGCCATGTCCATATTATGATTTACATGGCACCTAGTTCGCTAAGCATTACCCTTTGCATTTGAGGCGTGCACGAGGGAGGGCTATATGGGAGTACAACAAAATTGTCCCTCTAGCCACTGTCGCTAAACTTTACCTGTTATATTGGATCAGATTTTAATTGATGCTCGTATTTGAATTGGTAGCTTGCAAATATTAATACAGCTGATAGGAATGTTGCTTTTAGTTATATCCCCTATTTTATTTTTCATATTTTGTTAAGTTTTAATAATATAACAACGACTTGACAACTTTTTTAAATGACTTACTGTACCAACACGCGTGTTATGTGAGATGTGCCCAGTACATTTGGGTCAGGGTTAAAACAACCCTGTCGATGGTGTACCTACGAGGTAGATACACCTGCTTGGCTACAATCTAAGACACGCCAAATCACCCAAACCAACCAGTAGTACAGAGTTCCACTTACTTGAGGTTGCTTTGCTTCTCTGCAGACCACCGGCGCCGAGTCTCTTTGCTTGTATCACAGATAACTGGGTGATATACTGTGTGCTTATACTATGTGGCCGATCTTGCGCATCCTTTCTGATTTTAATGTATTTTTAAGATATCTTGTATGCGTAAGCCGACGTTGTAGGCAAGGAGTGAGTGAACCGTCATTTCACTCTCGTCGATGCATCGCTCGTTCAGTGAACTTTGATCGCGACCGATTTGAATGAATAAACATGTCACAAATGGCGGGAAGTTTCAACCGAGTCGAACGCATCAAAATGAAAACGATAACAAAAAAAATATTACAAATCTAAAATTGCTATTTCATATAATGACTACACTACACGTTCCCTTGTATTTTTCAGGAATTTGGAAAAATAAATAAGTGTATGATTCTAGGCGGACCACGGATCGATCCAGGCCAGTTACCAATGGCTTTTTATAATTAAAAAATAATCCGACAAACCACATTTAGAGGCTTTTCCATCTAAATATATACCTCAACTTGACCTTAACAGAACCAATTAAAGGTATAGCCTCACAAATGACATCGGCTAAAAGAGGAAGTTTAGTCTTCCGCTGAGTACCCTGGGACCGATAACACGATGAAGCAAGCCGTGAAAAATATAAGTACCTAAGTATCATAATAATATTATGATCTTTAAATTTTTTCAAATTTCAATAAATATATATTTATTGTAAAAAGTGCTAAAGTAGTTTTTCAGATATTTAGGGATGGAGAAGATAACGAATCCGGTTAATAAAAATATTAAAGACAATTAAATGTCTCAAATATGTAAATTCTATATTTTAGCAGGGCAACAAAATTGTTATTAAAATTTTTCACAGTTATAAAATGTGCAGTTTATTTAAATTATAAAGCGCGAGAAAAGCGCTGCTATTCCGAAAACCACATTCAGTCACGTCCAGCGTGAAATGTACCTACTGAAAATAACATTCGTTGGATTTAATAAAATTTTGTTTTAAATTTACCGCTGAAACACAATTGAAAATGATTTTAAGCTAGAAAATGACAGAAATACTTTTCAAACTGAATTATTTAGTTATGAAATAATGCACCTGTATGCAGTTTAGTTCTTGAAGCTTAATCGGATTTAAGCGGCCAAGTACCAAATAAAAAAAAATACTATCGGCCAATTAATTTATTTTTTAATTTATTTATTGAAGTGAAAACTTCTTACTTCTTTTTAATTTTTGTAGGGCAAAATCTTATGGGTTCGCATCACCGACATGCTAATGTTAACAGTCTATCTCAAAGATTAATACAATTTGTAGCTATGAGTATGACGTGTTACGCTTATGGCCAGCAGTGAAATTATATCGGCCATAAATTAATTTCTACTTTGTATTTGCATACAGATTAAAACTAAAACAATGAAATAATAATTCCAAAAATTTATAAAATAATAAAATGAAAAACAAATAAAAACTACAATTTCAAAAATAAATAAATTTAAAGTAAATAAAAAAGACCTTATATTTATTTAACTTTTTTTTTTCGTCATCTAAATGTATATTTTAAGAGTCCTATATCCATTTGTTCAATAATTATTAACATAAAAAAAGAATATAATATAAATACCTTAAAATAGACTTAATACAATTATAAAATCTAAAACTAAATTTATAAATAAAAAATTTGTCCCAGGTCCTCATTGGAAGTGTCCAGAAGGCTGGCTGCGTTTCCTCGTTGAACTTTTTTTTAAACTAAATTATTACTTATCTTTTGGTTGGGGCGCGCTATTTTAGGTCCATTGTTTTGGTAGAATTCATAAATTCAATGAATAAAAAATAAAATAAATGCCCACTAAATGGAAGGCGTTTTAATTTTTTAAGCGGCAATCCCTAGGCTATGTGATGTCGTAAACCCAGAAACCTAGAATTCTTGATGTTTTTCACAACTTTTTCATCGTGAAACGAGCAAGTAACATGCAAGGCAACACATTTTCATGCTCAAGTACTATTTCAGGTGGTGAGCTGACAATGTTCACGCCATTTATGTCGACGGGATATATTATTTTCTTTGTGATTATTTAGGTAGTCCTGACTTCATCAGTGGTTTAAAAAGGCACAAACGATGATATATAAAAATTAGGATAAGTGTGTATCGAGTGTCGTGCTACACAAAGAGAAGGGTTCCCGTACTTATTATGTGTGAATTTCAAGTCCCTATCTCATTTTGTTTAGACGCTAGGCCTGTGACAGACGCACAGACATCGTTGGTACAACAATAGGGATTATTTTTTGATACGGAACCCTAAAGAACAGAGTTGCCACCTCTTCTGTTTAATGTTGGGTTACTTGTTATCATGTGACAGTAAGAATTTCCTGAAGGTATCAGGATGATTATACATATAACTTTCGCATTTACCGATATTAAATTTCGCTATTAGATAGGTTGATTCACCGGGAAGGTTTATGAGTATAAAACATGTACCTATCATATTTAGGAGCTGAGCTATAACAGTATAAGTGAATCAAATCGGGGAAAGGTTTGTACCCGTGCGAAAGTTACTTATAATGCTTGTGAACTTTCGCATTTACCGATAAGGTATTAGTTATAAAAGGTATATATAACCCCGCTTCCGGCATCGCACGGGTACAAACCTTTCCCCGACTTGATTCACTTATACTGTTATAGCTCAGCTCCTAAATATGATAGGTACATGTTTAATACTCATAAACCTTCCCGGTGAATCAACCTATCTAATAGCGAAATTTGCAACAAAATCCGTTCAGTAGTTTTTGTGTGAAAAGGGCACAAAGCATTCAATTCTATGGCGGCTCTTTTTCCGAACACCTATTCTAGGAGGTGTAGTTCCTATAGCTTTGTGTCCATTTACCAATTACACTATAAAAGGCAGTGCTGCACTCTCAGTGGGAACACTTAGTCAGTCCTTTGAAGCCTTTGTGAATAACGATTTTTAAATTGTGAAAGTTCTCAGGTGCTTTCATTCTCTTCCGATACTTCCATTTTCCATTTATTGAATTCCTATGGATTTTATTGCGAGTTACGTTTTATTTCCTGTACAATAAAAGTTAATTTTTGAATAAGAATATGAATTTTGGATTCATCTATTAGATGGGTAAGTTATTGAATGATTCAAATATGTTGTAGTTTTATCATTCTTGAACTGACTCTGAGACATTGAAATTGTAGAAGTAAATAAATTAAAATTCATAAATTATAATAGTTTGGACTGACAACCAGGAGGCCCAGAGTTCACTCGCACTTGCGCTTTTTAGCGTTCTGTACCCAAAGTGTACCAACGGAAACTCTTTTGCTAAATCTCCGCTGTCCGTCCGTCTGTCACAGGGCTGTATCTTTTGAACATTAATAGGTAGACACTTGAAATTTTCTAATATGACCGCTATAACAACAAATACTAAAATGGCATAAAACTTCAAGATAACGCCATTGCTAAATTCGATTAAAGAAGTTACCCAAAATTACCGGCCGGAATTGCGCAGGAAAAATGCCCGACCCAGGCATACGTCTTCCACATACACGAACTCCTGACCGGAGATTGTCGGGTCGAACACACTCGGGCCGGGCAATACATGGTCGGCATTTTCAGCAAAAATTGCTCAATGTGCCTAAATAAATTTTCACTTGAATAAATAAAGTCAAAAATTAACGGGAGACCAAGCAGGATATACAAGAAACTATTTTTATTCGACGTTTTTTGCTCGATTTTATAATGGCAATAAATTTTAATAACGTCTAACTATTATTAACTATAATGCAACAAATAATAAATGACGAACTTGTCTTTCTCGAGTATCCCAGCCTCTAAAACGGTTCCTTGGATGGATGCATCCATAAAAAGAAAATAATTCAAGCGTGGAATAGTGGCAAGAATACTGGCTGCAGGAGACTGCTGGGTACTCTGGAGCCGGCAACGGTTCCCGGGAGCTGTAAGGTAACCCGTGAAAAAAAAACTAACATTATAAATGTAAAAGTGTGCTTGTCAGTTTGTCCTTTTGCGTGAAAACAGAGCAACGAATCAATGTAATTTTTACACAGAGAAAGTTGGAAGGCCTGATATAATTCCAATGTCATAATTCAAAATTTTCATGCGGGGCGGAAAGATTATTAAATAAAGCGGTTGATAAAGGTAAATTCGTAATGTTATAGAAGTTGTGGATGAAAGCAGTGTTGAAAATTGAAGCTTTCACAACGGGAATGTGATAATGTTGCACAAGTTTCCTTAATCTGGTACAAGCATCCAGGCGTGACCGTATCCTGAAACTTCACTGTGACTTGCACAAGCAACTTTGACGTCTTTGTCACAGTTCATCCCGTTGGGAAATGCTTTAGATATATTTAATAACAACTGAGAGGTATATAAAAAGTATGTGTTTGCTGTCATTACTTTACATTTAAATTATGCACAAGTCACTATAAAAAAATACCCAAATCGCTTCAAGTGTGCCTAAAAAAATTGAAGAGTTTTTGATTTCTCCAGGATTACTTCATAAGATCCTAATCTGATGACCATGGGACCATCTGGAAAGTAGGTATACCCTTTCAAACAAAAAAATAATTCAAATCGGTCCAGGCGTCTTCAAGTAATTGAGGAACATACATAAAAAAAGATTCCGAAAAATTGTGAACCTCCTCCTTTTTTTGAAGTCGGATGTTTATAACCTAGGATGATAAAAGGATTCTAACAATACCACAATTGCAAAATCGCTTCAAGCATTTTTGAATTTGATTTTTTTTTATTTTTGATGTAGGGGGGGGGGGGGTAATCTGATGCGATTCTGAACATTATTTCACTGAGCAGAGTACTTGAGTAGTCGTATAGAAAATACGTAAATAACTTAAATTTCAGTATTTGTCTGTGATTTTAAAAATATTTCTACAAAATAAATAAATAATTAATTAAATTTGTCCAGTAGTTTTTGAGTTTATTCATTACAAACAAAAATACAAAAAATCTAATCGTTTCTCTTTATAGTATTAGCGATTGTCCAAATGTTTGTAAAGACCTCCGAAACGACTGAAATAATTTTGATGAAACTTTCAAATATGGCTGTTGATAAGTAAATTCCATTAGACTTCAGTAATTACAGCGTCAGACATATCCTCACTCGAGCTTCCGATGCCACTTATATGAAAGGCTTGCCACAGTTCTGTTTTTAATATGGCTAATTCTCTAATAAAGGCTGGTAATTATAATAGCACAGAATACTTAGGTGAAAGTGTGTACCTCTCTGTAAATATATTGAACTGTGACTTAGATACTCGATCGATAGTTGTTTGTGTTAACTGTTTTTGATTATAAACTTAGTTGGTTTGCAATTGATATGTTCGGTACAATATTCTATATACAATATTGAACTGGACGTACAATTTGAGCGTTTGAAATTTAATTTATGAAATTGCAAAGTTATTTAATTTATTTTGACAGAAGTAGTAGATAAATAAATATGTTTGTTATTACTCAATTAGGGGGAAAATAATTCATTGATTCGACTAAAATAAAATATTTTAAAAAACGCTTTGAAATTGCTTCATCAGACAGACATACCTACAGATAGACATAGACATATATATAGAATTCAAACTTTTAACACACCTCTTTTGTCGTCTCTTTGTCCTACTAAAACCGGCCTACTTTGAATGATCTATCTATCTATCTATCATCACGCCTTTTATTCCAAGGGGGGTGGGCAGATACAATCCAATGCCATTTTTTACGATCCTGAGATACCTCTTTCGCTTCTTTTATATTCATCATACTTTTCATACATACTCGGCGATTGTGTAATATTTTTTACTTACTTTTAATATTTCCATCGATCAATACATTTTTTTATGTCCAATAACAGCAGCTTTTCCTTTCACTTCAGCCATATAAACATTTTTAGTCAATATGTCATCCTTCGATTAAAATAGCAAATTGGTACAGCAATTATCTATCGGTTGAGTTTCTAACTAAAAATAAAAGCAAAATTTTTCTCAAGTACTAGCTTGGAACTTGTCCTAACTATGCAAGGAAAAAAGTTATTTTGAGGTCGTGAATACGACGTGGAACATTGCCAAGTGGACTAGAAAATCTAGGGAACTCGTTTGCTTGTAAAATATGTAATGAATTCAGTATGAAATATTCAGCATTGCCTATTTCTAAGGCTACTTTTTATGTCAACTCGTTATGTCCATTATATTATGCATATATCGATTTCCTTGAACGGACGATTTATTCAGGAAATAAAACTACTTGCTTTTTCTAAAAACTATATACAATTTTTGTATTGTGTAATTTTTAACTTTTTGTTTTCATTTTAGGAGCATTTTATATGGATATATATTTATTTTTTAATATAGTTGCTTGAAAAGTGGTTCTTTGCGCAGCTGTAGGTATATGGTGCAGGAAGGTAACTTCGCGCACTTGTGCTTTTTACTTTCCCTTTTTTTTCAATTTACTATACTTGGTATTTGGTTCCAATTCGTAGACAAAGGTATCCCGATGTATACATAACATACTTATCAAAGAGTCTATTTTTAACCGACTTCAGAAAAATGAGGAGGAGGTTTTCAATTCGTCGGAATCTTTTTTCTTTTTTATTTATGTATGTTCCCCGATTACTTGAAGACGCCTGGACCTATTTGGTTTTATTTTTTGTTTGAAATGGTTTACTTTCCAGGTGGTCCCTTGGTCATCAGGTCAGGATCTGATGATGGGATTCTGGAGAAATCGAGAACTCTTCAAATTTAATAGGCACACTTGAAGCGATTTTGGTATTTTTTTGTAGTGACTCGGAAAGCACACTTTTCAGTGCATAATTTTTGAATTAGGTACTCTTTTTTAAAGCCTTTTTTTATGTGCCTTCGATCAAGTCTTCCATTTACATCACAGCAGATAAAAAAAACATAGTTGTTCAAGAACTACTCCATTAAAACGTTAAAAAAGATGTAGAGTTTCCTATACACACAATGACAAAGATGCGCCCGACGACATATTTGTCGGTAAACATGCCTCCTCGATCAAACATGATATCCGATGGAATATTTACACACTCTACAAGGTTTTTTCAGTTGAAAGGCAAAGGGATTTTTATATTTTCTATTTCTGTTGGATAAAGGAGTTATTTGTAACGAAAGGGATTATAGATACAAAATATAATAATTTTTATATTAATATACTTAATGTCACAATCTAGTTTTGAAAATACATTAAATAGGCCAATTCTTGATTAAGGTTATAAGCTATATAACATCACGCTACCACCCAAAGGGTCGGAGCAGTAACTATTAAAAAGCGGGTGCAACCGGCACATCTAACATTAAATATTATTGTAATTTATTTCAGAACAGTCTCTGATTTTTTTAAATAAACTTATAATACATAATTAATTATTTCTTGGGTTTCTTACATCCAATGAAAACACTCTTATACATTCATGTGTATGTCCGTCTGTCTACTGGAAGAAAAAGGTTGAAAGTTGTATATAGAGTTTGATGATACGTATAGCGTAAATTATCGAATTTCGATTTTGGGAGAAAAATTAAAAAGTTAAAATATAAATGCGAAACTACTGAGTCCAAAATTTTGAAAAATTAAATAATAAGGCAATATAGGGCATCGCTATAGTAAACCTAAACGAAAAAACAATGGTACGGAATGTCCCAAATCAAAATTATTCACTAAAATCTTTAAATTTTCATTAAAATTATTTCAGAACAAACATCCTAGACAAGCAAAATTAAATAAAAATAAGAACAAATTTACTTTTGAATCACAGACTGTCACTAAGTTTTATTATTTTTTAATTATAAATATTTATGTGTATGTATTGAACAAATGAAGAGAAATTATTTTGTGTACACAACCAACGCAATATTCGGCAACTTTCTCTAACAAAAAATGTGAGATAACAACCGAGTTTATATTAACGTTTAATAAAACGTTGTTGTTTTTGCAGTAGATCCAGTTAGATCGACGAGGGGATAATTGTTTTTGTTTCCTGCTCACTGGCGCCGAACACTCCGGTCAGAATAAAATCGTTCCCTGCAATATTTTAGCGTTCGGAAGCTGGTTTTTAATAGAAATTGAAAATATTTACTGCTTTCATCTAATAATTATATTTATGAATCCGCCCTGCAATGAAAATGTGTTTTATTGTTTGTTTGTGTGTCGTTCTTTCAGTGAAAGGAAATGCTGGCAGAGGACGACCTAGGCGTTATTTTATTGAACATATAAAAAATATATGAAAATATATCGATGGAAATAGTAAAAGTACACACAATCGCCGAGCATGTATGAAAGGGTATGATGAATATAAAAGAAGCGAAAGAGGTATGTCAGGATCGTAACAAATGGCATTCGATTGTCTCTGCCTACCACTCTTGGGCTGAAAGGCGTGATGATAGATAGATAGATATTTCACGTCAAAACGGAGCAACGGATTTGCACGGACATAACAGGAGGATCGGAAAACGACTGAGGCTACTTTTTATGACGGAAAACTTAGAACGAAACATTTTGTACTGGAAATTCATCGCTTTTTTTCCTTCTGTTCTCAATGTAATATTCGAATTTGTATTAATTACATATGAATTATTCTAAATATGAGTAATATTTATGAAAATTGTTTTAACACGAAATAATGTAAAATACGCTTCCTACCTATTTAATTAATTAGGTAGCAGCACAAAGAGACGATATTATTATAGAACCTCTTTGCAGCAAAGCTTTGTAATCAAATAGATTCAAACAACATTATATTATTTGAATTATACTTTGTTTGTAACTGTATCTAAGATATATTGATATTGAAAATTTAAAAAACTTTAATTACAATTTATATATATTTTTATTATCTATATTAGTATACTAGCATTCCGCCCCCGGCTTCGCCCGTGGATATTTACGAACAAAATAAAATATACCCTATACCTACCCCTACCCCTACTTCTACCCCTACTCCCTACCACTACCACTCACTTTGGATATTGTTCATACAAAAATACTAAAATCGCGATTAAAAAATACTTACATTTTTAAACTCGTGATATATTTCGAATGGAGTGTTCGAATTTAATATTTCAAAAAGTTATATAAAGGTATTAAAGCAGTCGTGCATTCATTTGTTTTGATAAGGATTAATAGCAAGGTACATATAAAGAGCGGCTTTTTAATTAAATTTTTAAAGTAAAAGAACACTTATTTTTGTAGATAATGATGTGTTCTGCAAAGTCGTAGTACATTATTTTGTTCTATCATCAATAGTTTTCGCAGCGCACGCGATGTAAGGAATTTCTTAGGTCATTTTTTAACACCTTGGGTTACATTATTGGAGTTTTAGTAAGGATCCCTAATTGTTTTTAAAATAGAGTATAGCCTTAGTCACTTAGGGTGAATGTAGCTTTCCAATGGTGAAAGAATTTTTGAAATCGGCACAGTAGTTTTTGAGTTTATTCATTACAAACATACACACAAAAATACAAATCTTTCCTCTTTATAATATTAGTATAGATTATATATTTACGACTTTTTCATGCTATTTCGTATATAATAACGTAGCTATTAACCGTAACATTTTAAAAGTCTAGCTTTGAAAGCTGAAACGAGAGTCTGCGGTACGGAGACGTCAGAGCCACTCGGCGGTTTCCTAATTTCGATTGCATTTTGTGCAGTGAAGGCGGTGGGAAACAGCCAACCCGCCACGACATCTACGCTTATCGAATGCCAAATAAGTATTTCTAATACTATATGGCAAAATACAAGTAATTTTTCAGTTCATTATTTTACTTCGTAAGGGTACAATTTACAACAATTTGAATTCGCTTATAACTACCTATCTATGTAGGATCATGTTGTTATATCTCTGACGGATTAGACAGCATACGCCATGCAAACTCCCTGGGGCTAATTTTTTCCCCGACTTGATTCACTGATACTGTTAATGCTCTGCTCATAAATATTTTCCGGTGAATCAACCTATCTAATAGTGAAAACCGCAATAAAATTCGTTTAGCAGTTTTTTTTTTTTTTTTTTTTTTTTTTTTTTTTTTTTTTTTTTTCTTCACGTTTAGTAGTTTTTGCGTGAAAAGTGCACAGACGGACAGACCCAACCGTCTTCAGATTCTACGCCGAAATATTAATTATTTCTTACTTTTCAGTGCAAAATTTTTGAAGGCGGTACACTTTTTTTAAAAGATTTTATAATATGTAGTGATCATGATGAAGTGTGATGTTAAAGTTGTTTATGAAACATTTAATTTTTCTAGTAGTTATAAAGTAGATTTGCCTTCTATCTCTGTGCAAAAAAAATTACATCAATCCGTTTTGACATGAAAGAAGGATGAACACACAAACACACTTTTAATTTTATATTACATACTAGTGGTCCTGCCCAAACGTTGGCTTGCCTGCACTACCCCTACCAATAACTTTGGATATATTGTTCATACAAAAGTAATAAAATCGGCATTAAAAAATGGGGGTGGGGGTAGGAGGGTGAAAAATAGTTTACGACCTATTCGACAAATCGGTAAATCCGTTTCGGAGGAGTTTGGTTACAAACACCGTAAAACGAGAATTTTATAAAAAATAATTTTATATATTATATTACGTATACTAGCGGGCCCGGCAGACGTTGTCCTGCCCAAACGTTGGCTTGCCTGTACTACTCCTACTCCTACCCTACCCCTACCCCTACCCCTACCCCTACCCCTACCCCTACCCCTACCCCTACCCCTACCCCTACCCCTACCCCTACCCCTACCCCTACCCCTACCCCTACTCCTACCCCTACCCCTACCCCTACCCCTACCCCTAGCCCTACCCCTACCCCTACCACTACCCCTACCCCTACCCCTACCCCTACCCCTACCACTACCCCTACCCCTACCCCTACCCCTACCCCTACCCCTACCCTTATCACTTATGGTTAGAAAGATGGAGACAGAAAGTGGTTGTAAGCACTTGCCGGCAGTAAACCTCTTTTTCGTGTAGTCTGAGCCCCCTCTACAAATTATTGTAGGCGAGTTGGGGTCCAGCCCCCCCACAAATGCTGTTCACTCATTTTCTGCCAGCTGGTAGGAGAGGTTTTTTTTTTTATTTTTTTCTTCTAAATCGGCTCAGCGGCGTACCGACAAGCGCTGGACCCCTACTCGCCTACAATAATTTGTAGAAGGGGGCTCAGACTACACGAAAAAGAGGTTTTCTGCCGGCAAGTGCTTACAACCACTTTCTGTCTCCTCTCTCTAAATATTAGGGGTATGAAAAATAGATTAAGACCGATCCTGGGCCCTACCGAATAAATTTACTTGTGACACGGAAATTTTATTTTATATACCTATATAGATAGGTAATAAAGTTAGGAAGATAGGTACTAATACGAGGAAACGTCCCCGAAATAGAATATTATTTGATGTTATCCTAAGCACTCATCTTCAATATCCGAGCATTAATTCTTTTAGCATTATCATTTCTATGAATTCCAGACACGATCGGCCTTGTTTATTCAGGACCAAAGTAACTTTAAACGGGCCGTCATCTCCGTTACAAGAGATTTGGGGCTTCGACAATGTTTACTCGGATTTTCGCGAAATATGAGATAATGTATTTGGTTTACGATAAATGCTGATCCAATAATATTGTTTGGACGCATTGAAACGGTATATGACCGCAGGTTTCGGCTGAAAATTTTGTGGTACAATCAATAACTGAGTGTTATTTTAAGCGAGAACAATTAAATTTAGTAATTAAAAATCTTTGTCCACATTTAACTATACGCTGTTTTTAATTAAACAAGAACTAATCGCATAGAAAATGGCATTCGATAATTTTTGGACGAGAATTGAGAGTGAAATTTTAAGGACGCTTTTAGGCACATTTCGTTCCATGAGAGAGAAGAAAGATGTAATGTAAAGAGAAGGAGAAAGAAAGCTATACATTGTATATTTAAAGCCTCTTGTACACAGTGGACCATTATGGCTCAGACAAGGATATTTTCAGTGTGTACACGGGCTAGAACATTTTATCGTTTCACTTCTATCACGTGTGTACGGGCTGCACGCGCAATTTTTTCAGCGCCGTCTTTATATGCTCTCCAAAGCACGAAAAGTCAATAAATTGATACACTCAGTCTCAGTCTTTGATCGAGTAAAAATTTAATCAGAAAAAGTAATTACAACTATATACTTTTTCTCAATTTTCATTGTCTACAAATATTTTTAATTGTGATTTGTGCTGATTCTGGATAATGTCCCTAAATCAGTTTCACATGTAAATAAGTAATTATTATTATAATGTTCTATAAAATGAAGGTGCGGGTGACACTTATTAAAACTTTAGAGTTGTAACCAATGCAAGTTCTTTATTGAATAAAATCGATTATTTCTTCAAACAAATTATAATCGATTGGAATAATCAATTAATAGTTATTTTCTTTATTTTTAACTTTGATATGATGTCGAAATGAGAATTTAATAACAAGATTATGTATATTATTTGTTTTAAATACTTATTTTGTTCTTAGGGAAGTTAACATATTGACACGTTAAAAATAATATATTTTTGTTTAAAAAAAATTGTGACAAACATAATGTTAACACAAGAAGTAGGGATGAACTTACCACTTACGTTAATCGACTGCGTAGAGTCACTAAATCATTCAGGGGTCAATGTATACGCTTTTACAATAAGATCCCCATACATATTCGGAATTTGCCTTTGCACCAGTTTAAATTAACTGTAAAAATAGATTTTTATGTGAAGGCATACACAGTTTTCATCTGAAGCCAACTGACGGACGCTAAAAACAAAATGGCGGCAAATTATTTAATCATTTATTATTACGTAATCAAAGTTAGATTTATTTTATCAATTCGATTTTTAACTTACTATTGTTAGGAAGAACTAGATAAACTAGGTTTTAATTCACAATCTAGGCTTTAATTCAACAATTACGTTTCTACAAATCTGTTATGTGTTACAACTCTAAACAATATCAACCGATCGCTGCCACGCTCGCTATCAAAGTGAGGTCATACAGTCACACTGTGAGATCTGTTCTTCGGACCCACAATATGACGCCATACAATAAAGTTGCTTCGAGTTTCATAGGGGATACCGCACGCGTAATCTAAACAAGAGCCCAATTCCTTGATTTTTACGGTAGATGGGCTCAATTCATTGACTTCATTTCCAACAATATTATTATTTCATTTAATCGTTGGGCGCACAAACATACACATTTAAATATGTAATAGAGATGTTTGGTACTGGACACGGTGTCTGACGATTGATTGCCAACACTTCTGATGTTAGGAAGAACTAGATAAACTAGGTTTTAATTCACAATCTAGGCTTTAATTCAACAATTACGTTTCTACAAATCTGTTATGTGTTACAACTCTAAACAATATCAACCGATCGCTGCCACGCTCGCTATCAAAGTGAGGTCATACAGTCACACTGTGAGATCTGTTCTTCGGACCCACAATATGACGCCATACAATAAAGTTGCTTCGAGTTTCATAGGGGATACCGCACGCGTAATCTAAACAAGAGCCCAATTCCTTGATTTTTACGGTAGATGGGCTCAATTCATTGACTTCATTTCCAACAATATTATTATTTCATTTAATCGTTGGGCGCACAAACATACACATTTAAATATGTAATAGAGATGTTTGGTACTGGACACGGTGTCTGACGATTGATTGCCAACACTATATTTATTTGTCAATACGCTCATCACTAATTTAAGTAATAAATGCCTGCAAAGAAACATACTCGTTCGTAGAATATTAATTTATTTAGTATCATCGTTTGTTAAAGCACTTCATTTAATAAATTATATTGCCACGAATTTCCCGTGGAGATGAGTTTAATAATGATATTTAATAAATAACTTATGTTTCTTTCATAATGGCGATTTCACGAAACATAACAAGGTGTGTCACCCGCACCTTCATAATAATGTATCGAGTGCAGTAACTATTAAGTTGATTCTTATTCTATCTACTTTTTACCGAGGTCAAAAGCCTACAATTTAAACAATAGATCTAGGTAACAATATAAACTGTACGACGTATGTTGACATGAAATAGTCGTAAAAATTTTGAGTTATGTGAGCAAAGTTACATATCTCAATGGTACTGGAGCACGCAATAAGCTATAAATTTTAACCAACGCTGAATAAGTACTGTCGGATGAAAAAACTACATTTGTAATATAAAACTCGTGTTCACCGTTAGTTATGCAATTTTTTTCATTCCCCGCTTCAGTGTATGGACAGCTGCTAGAAACTGCTTTTTTATATTGGAAATGTTTTTGGATCTATTCTGTAGTGCCCCTTTTTAACAAAAGTGCGACATGCCGATCTTCGGAAGGCAATTTTTTTTAACGTTTTTTTAAATTTTATTTTTTATTCTACGTGTATGGTATGTACGTGTTCAAAAATCCCGGGAAATTAAAAAGAAAAAATTAATATCTCTCACAGGTAGACCGAGAAATCAAACAGTGTCTTCATTTCGGATGACAGCTGTCAAAATAGACAAATCGAAGTTCATTTTCAATTTAAGATTTCGGATGACAGCTGTCAAAATAGACAAATCGAAGTTCATTTTCAATTTAAGATTTCGGATGACAGCTGTCAAAATAGACAAATCGAAGTTCATTTTCAATTTAAGATTTCCAATCACAGAAAGATTCCACATCCGGTCATGGCGACATACGCACGCGTTTTCGTCGTGGCGTGATGTGGAATCCAGTTTAATCCTGTTCGCGCTGTGATGGTTGTGATTAATCAGTGATTAATAAGACATATCACGGTCGGCGGGATTATCTTAAATACCGATTTATCGGCTATATACACTATAAAGGCTATAATACTTGACATTGGCAAATCACCGATGAACATTGGTGGAGCCATAATAAAAAAGAAGAAGAAGAAGAAGATTTCCAATGCTCTTTGAAGGTTTTTGTTTTTCATAATTTGACCACATTCTAGTGCTAGCAGTTAACCAAAAGGACCAAAAGATGGCCGTGATAAAAGAATTTGACATACGGACGGATGGACAAAACGAACTTATAAGGGATGCTGGTAGAGGACGACCTAGGTGTAGGTGTTGAACATATAGAAATGTATCTCGATGGAAATACTCTGCCTACCTCTTCTAGTATTAAAGGCTTGATGATAGATAAGGGATCCGATTTCGCCAAATGAATATGGAACCCGAAAAATCGTCAATGGTGTTTTTTAATATTATATTTTTAGGTGAAATAACACCAATTTTAATTTAAAAAATGCTGAAAATCTTAACCGCTTTAAAAATTAAAATAATAAATCGTATACAATCTTTGACTGTACAAATAACCCAGACATAAGGTATAATTTTACATACATTTTAATTTTCACCAACTATAATATTTTGATAATTCATTTTCAACTGAATGTTTTGATGATCTTACAATATAACTAATAATTCCCATATCTAAATAAGTTCTCTTGATTTATTATAAAGTACAATAAGTTTTAAGTTGGTTTCACATTAATGACATTAATTTGTATAATTGGATTTCTGATTGCTGTTACTCAGTTTCACTATTCAGTATTTGACAAACCAATAAATTTTAAAATCAATATTACATGGTTTTGTAGACAGTCTCTGAAAAAAATTGTGCTTTTTTCAAACAGTTTTCACAAACACAAAATACCTATAATCTATACTTTGATAAAGTTGAAGATTTTATTTGTGCGTCTACTAAGTTATAAAATGTACAATGCATATGTGTGGACGTAGGTGTTGTATATTTTTGCATTTGTTAGCCCAATTCTTGAGGAAGGTTATAGGCCAGAGGTTCTCAAACTTATTTTGTCTACTGCCCACTTTTAAAATAAATTATTTTTCAGCGCCCCCCAATTTTTTTTCACTTTACCAGATCTTAAAAATCACAAAGACATTCATTATTTCTGGGCCCCTTAACGCCCCCCTCTAGGCCTCCAGCGCCCACAAGGGGGCGTTATCGCCCACTTTGAGAAAGACTGTTATAGGCTATATAACATCACGCTGCCCTAAGGGGGTGAAATAGGGTGTATTCCTAATGCAACGCGCACGAAGTTGTGGGCAACTGGCAGTTATGTAAAAAATATAATTTGACTTCAGTTATTAGTAGATACCCGCCCTTGGCTTCACATGGATTCAATATGGGTTTCCAACAATTTGAATACATAAACGAATATTCTTATAACTACTTATCTATTAGAGATAGTTATATGCTACCACAGACTTTTTTGTAGCCTATTTCATTCTACATAATTCTCTTTTACATCATTTTGTTATATATCTGAGGGATTCGACAGCATAATCCATGAAAGCGCGCTGGAGCCAACTTTTCCCCAACTTGGTGCTCACTAAACATGATGATAGATCAGACAGAGGCGGCGGGGGACTTTGTTTTATTTATATTTAATAGTACATTGTGATACAAGAGTGCTATGTTTATAATAACTTAAATTTATTGACGCCGTTTGTAAAGCTTGCCTTGAAAGTGTTATCACCTAGACAGTTTTTGTTATGTGTGTGGAGAATTAACTTTTGCATCTCAACGTCGAAAATTTACACCATTGATAGAAAAATGTGATTTAGGTATATTTAGACTGTTTTGGTTTTCCTGTGCGTCATCAAGACAAATCCTGGGTTCCACATACATGTTGTGTAACATGTATGAGACTCATATCAGGTTGGGCTAACAAAGAAGCCATTTGCTACACCAATGATTTATTGTACAGTAAATACTAATTGTCTAACTGTAGGTGATTATTGTACTTTTCATGAAAATATGTTTTCATGTCACAAAAAAATGTGACGTGTCAAATTTTTTTCATTAATATATCATTCTGTGGCCATAGTACATACAAAATTTGATATAAGTTTTCGTGTGACAAAAAAAAGTTTGAATTTTGTTGACCAGTGTAATTAACCACAACACGGCGAAAATGTTAACAAATATTTATTGAAATGTTTTGTTTTTTCCCGCGTGACAGATAAGGCAAGAATGGATAACTTCGACAAACAACCAACAAAGTCGCGATTAAAAAATAAAAATATATTATGCGGTTAAATTAAAAATGCTTTGTGGACACACATACAATTTGCAATCTTGTACGAATTTAACTTCATTGGGTTATATTATAACTCTTGTGCTGTAATATAAAGAAAAAGCATGCGAGTTTAATATATGGGATTGTGACTCTAAAATTGAGGTAATAAGACTCACGTTACGAGCAAGTCTGTTGAAAAATATAAAATGATACAATTATGTAGTAGTTTTATAAAGCAGAAAATATGAAAGTAATACTTTGAAACTCCACAAACTTTTAATTTAATTTTAATCCAATATGTGCGCTTGTATTGCTGCTCTCTTTGACAATGTTCGAGAGGACAAGCTTTCGAGGCAATGTTCGAAACACTTCGTTATAGTGTTTGTGAAAAAATAATAAGGCCGCAGAAAAAAATGTTTGTTTGTGGGATCCGCAGGTAATAATTAATTATATTATTTTGGATCCTATTGCAAACTTTAACGAAAACCATTATAATAATTTGGCTTTTTTAAAAATTGTACTTCAAAAATTATGCACTGAAAAGTGTGCTTTCCGAAAGTAAATTCACAAGTCACCATAAAAAAATACCTAAATTGCTTCAAGTGTGCCTATAAAATTTGAAGAGTTCTCGATTTCTCCAGGATCCCATCGTCAGATCCTGACCTGATGACCATGGGACCACCTGTGAAGTATACCCTTTCAAACATAAACAAGTTCGGTTAAAAAGGGGAGGTGACAGCAAATATTTGAAAGTGTGATTGACGTAAACGAAAAAAATTGAAACAGAATTTTTGACATAATTAATTAATAATAATAATCTGAAAATCTATAAATTACAAATAATAATGGCAGCATAATAATGGAAATATTAAAAAAAAATCCATAAATTTTCGAGTTTTTTTTTAAATATGGAAATTGACTAAAGACCTAAAATACCTCAGATCAATTAAGTAATACAAATGATCTGAGTAAAGAATTAACACATTTTATGGACATTTTATTTCGCAGATTGCCAAGTTTAACCATGCCTTGGTTTACACAGTTTATTTTTCAATTTATATAAAACTTGCTCTCCGCCCCGAGTTCATAAAAATCCCATAGGTAAAAAAAAACACTTTCAGTTTTTTCTCGAATTTTCCTATTTTTCGGGCAACTTTTCTTTATTCACGCTATTACGAAAATTAAACAAATAGCCAAATCGATCCAGCCGTTCTCAAGTGATGCACTTACCAACGAACAACATTATTGTCACCAGAGGATTGCATGACATGAGGATTGGGGATATTTTTTATAATATACCACAGAAAAAAACAGTTCATTGCCATTCACACCTAGATATCTGGTATGTATTGCATATTTCATAAAATTTAGAGATTTTTTTTTGCATTCAATTGAACAAATTCAAGTAATTCAAGTAAACAATAAATTTAACAACAATAATGAGAGGAAATATAAGCTATATACAATTTAAGGCACACATTTAACAGTCATTTTCAGTAGTCCCATAATCTAATTTAAAAAAAAAACTTGTAAAATAAGTAAAATATAACTTAAAGTAATAACCACATATCGTTAAACTATGAATTTGAAATATGCATTCGCAATTTCCGCCCGAAGGAACCTTAAAAAAATCACCAACTTTTCCCTGCATCCGCTTGCACACGCGTATGAGTTTCTAGTATTTTCCAGTAGAGTGCACTTTGCATAGTTTACCGGCGTCGTTTGTAGGGTGGCAGGGAGGATATATGAGAATATTAATAAACATATATTTGACTACCTGTATTATATCTTCAGTTGTCTTGTATTTAATACCTACACAAATACGCTTATAACCTTATCTATTGGAGATAGATGCATGCTACATAAAAACTTTTCTGTAGATCGTTTTAAACTGCATAATTCTTTCCTACATCATTTTGTTATATCTCTGAAGGATTCGACAGCATACACCATGAAAAGGCGCCGAAGCTATTTTTTTCCTACTTGATTTACTAATACTGTTAATGATCAGCTACTTTATTGGTCAATGTTTAATACTCGTAAACCTATATATATGCGGGTTTGTCCTTCTTTTTTTTTCTTCTTTAAGAAGAGTTTTCTTCTTCTTTTATTATGGCTCCACCGATCCCGCCGACTCACTGACTAATCACAACTATCACAGCGCGGACGGGATTAAACTGGATTTCTCATCATGTCACGACGCGATGCGTGCTAAGATATCCGGCTATATTTAATTTTGATCAAACATAATCAGAGGCGAAGCCGGTTGCGGAAAGCTATAGCTTATAAATACTATCGGCTAAATGAGGAAAACTGTGTCTTCCACTGAGTACTGAGTATAAAAAAAAGTTCGACTTGCGCTTGACCCATATTTTCCTTGAATTAGGACTACCAAATTAAATTAAAATATACAACACTCATTGTGGTACGTGTAATTCATTTCTATGTAAGCGTTTGCTTTCATTACTACAGCATCTCATCCATCAGTGCCAGAATGAAGTGGGCAAACATGATTATTTATACATTCGCTACGGAGGAGCTAATCTTTGAAACAACAAGGTGTTGAACCAAACTCGCGGAGAACGCAGGATATTTCAGCTTTCACTAATCCTGTAAATTAAGAGTCTTGATACGTTTTGTATCTTGAAATAGATCTGAAAACACTTGAAACTGTTTTAATTATTAGAAAGGCCCTGATTGCTTAGAAAATGGTAGAGACTATTATTTTTAAAGTTAAGTTTTTAGAAATGGAAAATACAAAGAATATGGAAATGTAAGTACGAAAAATATTATAGCCTGATTTTATCGAAAGGTAACGAATCCGTCGGCTCTCTGCGAAATATGATTTGTCGAATCTGAACGTATTTTATTGTGGTTTTCAGTATTAGATAGATTGATACAAGAGGAGGGTTTACGAGTATTAAACATGTACCTATCATGTTAAGGACCTGAGCATTAACAGTGTATGTGAATCAAATCGGATAAAAGGTTATCTTGCCTCATGCAGTCTAATCCGTCAGAGATATAATAGTCCAGGGTAGTTGAAAATGGTAAAAAGTGAAAAAAAAATGGTAGGATGAAACCCATTGGAAAAGGAAGAGAATATAACAAAAATTAAAGGAAAAATAACTTACGGGCGTATTGAGGTCGGGAAGGGTAAGGGGGTGGACATTTAAGGGTGGAAAATGGTTTATCACGATTTCTGGCAAAACTACAATTCCTATCGAAAAAAGTTAAATAGTAATAAAAAGATCTACAACTTTTGTATTTACACTTTTTTCACATAACCTCAAAATTTATGTGAAAAATTCAAATAACTAAGTTTTTTGTTTTTTATTTTTATTTTTTACAAAAAAAATATCTTTTCACCCTTAAAAGTCCACCCCCTTACCCTTCCCGACCTCAAATCGCCCGTAAATTATTTTTCCTTTCATTTTTGCTATATTCTCTTCCTTTTTCAATGGGTTTCATCCTACTATTATTTTTTTTGGTTTCAAAAATTATCGACCCTGGTCCATAAGAAAATTATGTAGAAAAGAATTGTGTAGAATAGAAATAAAATAATCTACTAAAAATCCCGCTGTTGCATATATTGCGTATTTTTGTAGGTATTTAAATGATTGTTAATCCATATTGTAGTTAGGTATAATATAAAATTCAAAATGAGATAGTTACCTAAATATTTAAAATTATAACAAGAATTGGAAACTTACAAGTAGGTACACTAGCTACGTGATTGGTAAAATTGTTCATCTAATTTTCTACAAGATCTGCCAGATAAGTGCAATGCTAGCGTTCCCTCACTGCCTTCAAATAGAGATATTCGCCAATCAAGATCAACAAACCCATCTTCATCTAATGGTTAAATACAGTTCTATTTAATTTAACCTCTGCACCCCATTAACGAATCTCAATCCCCAATTCAACATTCATTGCTTGTTCTGTTTCTTATTAAGTTTAGATATTAATATGGTTATTAAGAAAGGCGTCATTGGAAAGCAAAATACTTCAGTTGAAGGATTTAGGGAGTAAGATGCGCATGTCTGGCTGAAACTTGTTGGCGCGTGGTGATTCCCTAGCGACAGCACGGCAGTGCGACGTCGGTGCCGCTGTACAACGTTCCTACTACGTACAGTAGGAAAACTCCCGGGAAACAAATGTTTCGTAGTCGATTTTTTTCAAACTTTTTTAGGGATCCGTAATTTTTAGCAGGCACTTTATTTTATCCAATTGTTGTTATTGCATTTAGTTTAAAGTACTTTATGATACTTAAACATATATTTTTTAATTTATCTTGAATATTTTTTTTAGCTAGAGTAACAATTATAAAAAAATGGTTAAGTAAATTAAAATGTAACTCATAGTTCAATTTATAAAAAAAAACAATGTAAGTGATTATTAATATTTTTGACTAATTAGTGAAATGCCTTCAAAATGATGTTACTGAGACTGATAAGAGTTTGGACTCTCTGGAGCCTGTTGCCATTGGCAACGGGCCATCTTAACGTGCTGATCAGTCAAGCTGAAGTAATGAAACTATTGGGTAAGTTCAGTCATTCTAACCAGATAAACACAGCATTCAAGTTTCTATTATTGTAGCTACTATCGGCATCCGATGTATTGTTGAAGTCAAGTTGATGCTTCGGGAGCTGCAAGGAAACCCGTGAAGAAATAAAATAGAATTAAAGACATAATAATTACCCGATCAATATCATTTCTGTCTCTCTGTCTGTTACACTTTCACGGCTAAACCACTGAACCGATATTGATGAAATTTGATTTGGAGAAAGCTTGAACCCTAGTAGACATATGCTACTATTTTTAAATCCACCCTCCTAAGGGGTATAATAAGGGATGAAAGTTAGATTGTACCCCAAGGGTGTAGCCGTGGCGAACAGCTAATGGATTAATAATTGTATCATTTTTTCAAGATGTTATAAAAGAACTTCAGAATTAATGTACACAGCAAAATCCTCGCGTTTTTTTAATGTAAATTAACGGTAAACGACCAACGACCACTGATACAAAACGACGATAAATAAAAATAATTGGACAAGTTGCGTGTAACACTCGCGCGCTGAGGGTTCTGTACCATTTTTTTTGCGTTAAGGTTTTCCTGTATACTATGAAATGCCCTATATTCCCTATTTAAAGAAACATCCAAACGCACTGGCCAATGTTCTCATGGACAGAACATCCAAACCGCTCAGGACTTGATATAGAGATCAGGGTGTAACAGAGGTCACTCACCGAGCATGTCGGCTAAATTGAAATCATAGTATGGGACTATGGGACTCACCTATTACTAAATGTCCCGTTGACACTAGTTTCGGAGATAAGGGGAGGGGGGATGGGTCAATTTTCGTTATGAATTAAACTATGCATTCTAAAATTATAAACAAAAAGATATTTGTAGTATTACGATACGATATGTCACATGATGCTCAAATTCAATCATTTACGCTATACGTCCGTGATTGGGTCATCAAACTCTATAATTATGTACCAAAATAAGCTGTGACAGACGGACAGACAGACACAAGAGTGATCCTATAAGGGTTTCGGTTTTTTTCATCGGAGATTTACGGAACCCTAAAAAGCGTCAATTTCTTCTGAGTCATTCTATAAAAATCCGCGTATGTAATAACTGAGCAAAAACGAAGGAGGTAGCTAGTATGAGATAGCTCAAAAAAACATATGCATTTATCTTATTAAAAAGCTATTTAGGGAAAACCACAGTTGAACTTTCATTAAGTAATTTTCTCCTATCTCCGACACTATCAAAACAAGGTACAACACAAAAGGTTTTGATGCCTCCACAGCTTCCTATATGTCATCCCCCATTGACTGAGATCAAAAAATGTAATTATCTACCCTCGATCTACCCTCAACCATTTATATTTTGTTGTACAAATTCGAAAAACGCAATTGACACTGTTTTCATTGTACTATTCGACACGTCGATTTTAGAACTATTGCGCAATGTAAATCAGACTTTATATACTGACGGGTATGTCTTGACATACATTTTAATCCTAATTTAGTTTAATCCTGAGTTTTATATCGTTGTGATAGCGACATCAGCGACAATTTTATTGAAAATGAATTGTGTTTAAATAAGTTGGATCATATGCCAGGTATAGTCGTTTTAAATAAAATTATTACTGTTGTTGTCATCGCATCGAAATTAAATTCAGGATTTTAGGATTTTAATTTAATATTTATGTCAAGAATAAGCTACCAGGGCTCTGAATAAAAGAGTCACATTACAAAAAAATATATGAAACGATTCAGATGTATTGAAAGCAGTTATATGAGTTCTATTATAGGTATCCATAATTATATAAAAAAATAGGTTTTAAAAAAATATATGAAAACATTAGTACCTACCTACTTAAATATTTATAAAAAACTTTGGGACTTTGTTTTCTTAGCTTTTGACGTACCGTATTACAATGGAACTACGCATCATAAGTTTCAGCTATAGGGTGTCTCGTTCTAGTTTATTACTTTAGGGACTACGTTGGAGTAAGATGTAGGATACCAAATGGTATTACTATAGATAAAAGAAACTTGACATGAGTCAATGCATATAAATTAAGATGTTCTAGAGTATGGCTGACTCATAAGTAACATACGAGAAATGGGGTACATAAATAATAAATGGTTACCATACAAATTATTAGAAATATTCATGATCTTCATCTTCTCAGTCGTAGCGCTCTTGACAGATTAGTCGTGGTCAATAATGGCGGTCCACAGCGCGATGCACCTTCTATTGACTCGCCATGGTTAACTTTCTTGGGAAGAAAAATGCATTGGTTTCCCCTTGCCTTCTGCACTAGACATTTTGAGACTATTTAGGTCTTCAGGCTCGCTGTAACCTCTTCCAGCCAGTTGCCTAACTTTACCGCCATTGCTCGGTCGCCAGATCCTCGTTTGTTGTCTAGCAGAGGGTATATACCAAGCAATCAATTCATGATCATTATATACTTATTATAAAACAAATTCTCCGCCGCATCTGTCTGTCTGTCTGTGACTTTTTCACGCAAAAACTAATGAACCGATTGTATTGCAGTTTCCACTATTAGATAGGTTGATAGGTTTACGTGTATTAAACATGGACCTATCATGTTTAGGAGCTGAGCATTATCGGTATAAGTGAATGTAGTCGGGGGAAAAAGTTACATGTTACAGTTTCATGGAAGTTTCATGGCGTATGATGTCTAATTCGTCAGAGATATAACAAAATGATGTAGGAAATAATTGTGTAGTATAAAATAAAGGCTAGTGCATAACAAGTATAATAGGAACTTTAATAAAAACGTAAAAAGCACCAATTTTATATTCGCTCGTGCTTCAGAGGGAAAGATAAGACGTCATCCGCACTTTCCAAAATATCCTAATAAATGCGAAATGTTGGTATATTTGTCTTTCATTCACGTCAAAACAGTGCAACGGATCGATGTGGTTTTTGCACATAGGAGCGCTAGAAAGTGACTAGACTACTTTTTATCTCGTAAATCCTTCGGGATAGATTTAAGTCACTTTTGAAGTAAAACATCTATACGCGCTTTAGACTAGGGTAAAACCAAGATGTCTCAAAATTCAGGAGACGCTTGGTTTTGGCCTCCGCCGTCTGCGCCTACCGCTGTGCACACGTAGTATAGAGGGTATAACGCGTTGTCATGAGGCAATACCACGCGTCTCACCAAGTCTCACACTTCGGCGACGCTTGGTTTTGGCCTGCGCTGCTTGCTTCTGGTTGTGTATTTCTTCGTCTAACAAAATATATACTAATTTTGATGTTTCACATCTACCGAGTGCCCCTGACGCACTCTTCTTTTTTTTAAGTTTTCACTGCGAAGTTGTTGCAGTAAAAAAGCAATCAATTATTATTCCTAAAAAATATATTATCTGTTTAAAAAGAAACAGCTCTGTTTGGTTGTAAACTAGGTTACTAGCTAAATGTGACCACGTCGCAAGGGTATTTTTTAGCATCACGGTAATTTAACAATACAATTTCGAACAGTTAACTCTGTTTACAGTTTAGCTTTAAGTCAAGACACAAGCAAATGTTGTTAATTTATTTAAGAGTATCCCAGGTCAAGAATACCAATCCTTCATTCTATTAAGCTCCATTTGTGTCAAGGAAATAAATCATTCAAAAGACAAACGACATTGTACGTGTCAAAAATAATAGCCAACATGGCAGTTGTCACTCGCCTTGTGAGTTAATGGGGGCAGTTCAAATATGTGTCGGTAAATTGGGGACTTGTGTACCGTCTTATCAAAAAGGGGCAGTGGGCAGTGAAGAGCAAATTTTGTTTGTTATTTTGGGATTTACGCAAAAACTATTTGTAATCTACTAATTTAGTCGAATAAATAATTCGGCTCCAAAATAAAAAAAATATTGATAGAAAGCAAGCCGGTCGGAAAGCAAGTAGGTCATAAAACAGAGTGTATGATTTTAATAAATACCACGTTAATAACTATAATTATTTTTAAGGGGTTGAAAAAGTGTAAGAACTTTTTGACAGTATATTCCTAATTATTATATTATCGATGAATATGTATGAAAGGTATGATGAATATAAAAGAAGCGAAAGAGGTATGTCAGGATCGTAACAAATAGGTAGATATTTAGGCTCCAAAATATTATAGGGACGTTATAAATAATTACATTATAGTTAAAGACTGTCGTGGAGACTTGATACTGATACTAAGAAAATATAACCACTACGTACCACCATTCTTTGTAATATGCCCAATTTTTTTTTTCATTAAATTACTCTCAGATCTTGTTAATTTATTTATTTGTTCCTGTTATTGAATATTATATATAGCGAAATGAACTTTGTTTCAACCGGGTGTCCCACGACACCTCGATTTTTTTATTCTACGAAAACGAATACAAAGGTGCGTCGGTGACCGAGTGGTTAAGACGTCTGGTATTAACTAGACTGACCACGGGTTCGATCCCGGATCCCGGCCATGTACCAATGGGTTTTTTATAGTTAAAAACATATTTACATAATTTAACAAACCGCACTTAGAGGCTTTTCCATCTAAATATACCTCAACAGAACTGGCCAGTCGTTAGGTATAGCCTCACAAATACCATCGGCTAAAAGAGGGAGAATTGGTAGATATTCCACTGGGTACCCGAGGACCGTACACGGTTTCGGGAGCTGTAAAGCAACCCGCGAAGAAAGAAAAAAATGAATACAATACCTATCTAAAGAAAATATCAAACCAAACCACACAAAACCTCCCCGTTTCTAATAACAGTTGATACAGCTACTTGTTGCGATCACTTGAGGGTGAGAGTGTGTGAAAGTAACTATATTATTCGGATCCTTACAGATTTTGGGATGAGAATAGTTGGGAATAGCAATATTATGGAATTAGACATAATACAATTATCTTTAGTGTGGATGGGAGAACTTTTATTATACTAAATTAATGTTGTAGTTTGTTTGTAAATCTATCCTAATATTATAAACGGAGCAACGGATCGACGTGATTATTACCTTACCTTGCGGTGTCGCTAGAAACACTAGTAACAGTATCTACTTGACGCCAGTTGTCCATATTGAACAGAACAGGTGGCAAGCCTGTTGCTGCAATTAATGGACCTATGTCACTTCTTTATTTTTAGAAGAAGTGCCCTCCGAAGCACGAGGAGTCGATTAAAGCACATATTCTTAAAGAAAATTGCTGCTTAGCGTCCGGGCGGGGTTTTTAACAGTCTGAATTTTAAAGTTGAACAGTAGACTAATAGTAGTTTATGATACGGGATCATAATCGGGGTAATTAAATCACAAGTGGAATTTTAATTGTTTTAATTCCAAGTTATGTGCCCGTTCATACACTACTTTATCTAATCCCATGCAATAGTACAAAACAAATTGAACCAAGATATTTTTCTTAATCAACAAATTGGCGGTAAACGCGGTTACCTACCTACTACGCATGCGCGTTAACTGTCCAGTGACTCCTACATGGGAGAGTCGATATTTTCATAGAGTTTAATGTGGCTGCATAACACATATCCTTTGCTTTTTTTGCATTTAAAAAATTTGACATATTAGAGACGCGTGTATGTAAAACATATCATTATGAAGTATTTGGCACCAACCGTCTTCAAATTCTACGACGAAATATTTATTATTTCTTACTTTTCAGTGCAAATTTTTGAAGTCGGTGCACTTTTTTTTAAAAGGTTTATTTTACCCTTTTAAGTGGTTTTGCTGCCTTGAGAGACAAATAATAACGCAACTAAAAAAATATTGATGGAAAATTTAAAAAAAATACCGCTGTGGATGTGATTTGAACCATGTGATTGTGCATCCTATGCACCCCATTATATTTAACCGCTACACCATCGTTACGAAAATTGACAACTTCGTGTCAATAGCAACCGTTGCTAAGGCTTTTCCTGATACATAATTTTCAGCCGTAAACAGAAATTAATTACTGAATTTCTGAAAAACTACTGAACCGTTTGTCGTCATATGTCTGTGAGATAATGTCGAGAAATTATGATGTCTTAAAAAAAATAAGTCTTCAAAATCGGTACATATTTTATCGAGATATCAAGAAAAATGTACTTATAAAGTCAGTTTTTTCAAAATTTCTGAAAAACTAATGAACCAATTTTTATGAGATAAAAATGGGACCAATCCGGAAGAGTTATCTGTCGTTTAAAAAAGAAACCATCAAAATCGGTTCACAATTCGCGGAGTTATCGACGTACATACATACATAAAAAAAAATACGGTCCGAATTGAGAACCTTCTCCTTCTTTTTTGGAAGTCGGTTAAAAACATATCATTATGAAGTATAATTCGATTTTGAAATAGAGATTTTACGTTGTAAGAGTAGATAAAATATATTACGTGGTGAGGAAATTAACAGCACTTACCTTCGAGATGTTATTTGTAACCATAGGTCGCTGTACTTCGGTTCGTTGGTTGGTTGTCTCTTTCTTTCACCACACTTTTCTTATAAACTAGCTTAACTAACGAGATCGGGGGTTTGCGTATATACAATTATTGTCTTTGTGTTGACGTTATTTTGAGTGTGCGGCGCGGCGGCTCGATGGATACGTATAGCGCGACTCGACCGTTGCGTATTTATCGACACCGTATACACCGGTGCGTTGTGATTAACGTATCGATCTCCACTGGAGGGCCGTTATAATGAAATCGGAAGGTAGGTAGGGAAATATGTAAAAAACGTATGGTGTGTTGTGTGTGCGTACTGTGTAATACAAATTTGAAATGATGAAACTGTTGGAATGAGTAATTTATACACATCCCTAAATCTACTGCACATCACTAAAACTAAAGGTGAACTGTCATCTTGGGTCTGTAGAAATTGCTCACACATAATTTATCACCGCCATGTTACCTAAGCTAAAATGTAAAACTAAAATTAATATAAACTAAAATAAAACAACCAGTGCAAAGTAAAAGTGTATTTCTTTTTCTCCGAACAATCAATATTAAAAACCCAACAGAAACCCCATTGAAAACTCTAATTTCGAAAATATTAGGTACTATACCCTGGTGCTTGATTCCAATTTTCTTTGCAAAAACCAATATTTAAATAACTTCCCGATTTTTTAATAACCTTCCATTTTCATAGCGAAACATTAAAAAAAACCGGCCAAGTGCGAATCAGACTCGCGCCGAAGGGTTCCGTACCGTTCCGTATACCATTATCTATACTTCTATACTAATATTATGAAGAGGAAACATTTGTAAGTTTGTAATGAATAGGCTCAGAAACTACTGGGCCGATTTTAAAAATTCTTTCACCATTAAAAAGCTACATTCTTCGTGAGTGACATAGGCTATATACCATCACGGCATGACGACGGGAACGGGGTGGGCAGAGGTGAACATGACAAAAGCTATGTACGAAGTGTATGTTTGCCAACATTCTGAAATAGACACGTAGGAAGTCGTGGGAAAAAGGGTAGGGGTAGGGGTAGGGGTAGGGGTAGGGGTAGGGGTAGGGGTAGGGGTAGGGGTAGGGGTAGGGGTAGGGGTAGGGGTAGGGGTAGGGGTAGGGGTAGGGGTAGGGGTAGGAGTAGGGGCAGGGACAGGGCTAGGGGTAGGGGTAGGGGGTAGGGGTAGGGATCGGGGTAGGGGTAGTGCAGGCAAGCCATTATCTATGAGTGCTGTGGGGTATATTTTATTTTGTTCGCAAATATCCACGGGCGAAGCCGGGGGCGGAATGCTATAATCTATAAAAACGGTAAAAAAAACAAGATTTTGTATGGGAGCCCCCTCAAATATTTATTTTATTCTGTTTTTTAGTATTTGTTGTTATAGCGGCAACAGAAATACATCATCTGTGAAAATTTCAACTGTCATGTTCATGAGATGACAGACGGACAGACAGACGGACGGACAGCGGGGTCTTGGTAATAGGGTTTCCGTCTTTACCATAAAAATAACTAGCTGATTGCCCGCTACTTTGTACGCGTTGTATATAGAAATACAATTCCCTCCCTTAGGGTAGGCAGCGTGATGTTAAATAGCCTGAAACCTTCGCGCAAGTTTTTGAGTCTATAATACGAACAAACACACAAAGAAACAATCATTGATTTTGAATAGATAAAAATTCCAGCAAACAGTCCAGGTTTGAAGTCAAAAAATCCGGAGTTTTCGAACTTCTTATCCTTGTATACCGATTTTACAGATGTCAATCCTACCTATATAGCTTCAGCAGTTTCGGCTCAACGATGATGTCGAATCAGGCCTTTGAGTATTAAGACTAAAGGAGGTGTGAAGCCGTAAATCCCCGAACATTTTTTTCTGCCACTTTTGGCGGGAGGGGAGGTAGACACCTGGTACTAACCCCCTGTACCACTGTATTTTTCTGTCGTTTTATTGTCGCGACGGCTTTTACGTTATATGAAAATTATGCTAAAATACAAACATAACAATTATAAATAATGATTGGGAACACTATGTTCCCGCAAATTAGACGTCCTAGATCGCCTTTCCCATTTAAAACATCACAATTAACTATTTTTCTAGAGCTACACCAACGAAACCTAAGGTAATTGATTACTGCTCTAATGGCCAGTTATATTGGTTAAAGAGCAGAAAATTTACGAAAGGGGGAGCCCCTCCTTAAGCAGCCCACCCGCCAATTTCGGTACGGCCAACGGATCGAGATTGAACACAGGCCACACATTAGCGATGTAAATCATACGACTTAGATCACATGTAATTCACTCACTTACACAGGCACACAAGATTCGATTAAACAAAGTGTCAAACATCCGCGATTATGTGACAAATCGTTCCAGCCATCGAAATCAACCACAAATACATCGATTTAAAAATGGATGGCGGACCGTATGATTGGACGAATGAGTTGGCACCTTTAGGCTTAGTACTGTATGAATCAGACAGTAGATTGTATAATTATATTGCTTATAGATATTTTCCAAGTTGCTAAAACCAAAATAATAACAGACTAGCTTTTATCTTTAGTGTAATTCAAGAACTTTACAAATTACGCGTTTAAAACCATGACAAGTTAATTTACCACCGTGTAGACATATTTTATCATGTCGTTATGAAGAGCGGTATAGTATAGCAAATCTACCCAATTAAAAAGTTATACGACACCAAGTAAACGATGAGGTGTCATTATTTGACGGGTTATTTTGTAACCGTGTGTTTTAACTCTTTTTTTAACACGTGCTTCTTTATTTATGGTTTCTAAAAATAACGAGTTCTTCCTTCTTTTAATTAAAGCGAGACATTTTACCTTTCAAAAACTTTGGGGTGTGGATTTCATGGGACTTGTCATTATTGCCATTTTTGCCAGAGAAATGTAAAGAAATTTATATCAATGGCTTCTGTGCGAATTTGAGCGTAGCATCACGGCTTTTATACCTTAACATGTGGCCAGAGATAATCACTACATATTATAAAACTAAGTCCCGTGCCGCGTCTGTCTGTCTGTGACCTTTTCACGCAAGAACTCCTAAAAAAACCTCATATGATCATTCACCAGGAAGGTTTTCAAGTATTTAAGAGCTGAGTATTAACAGTATCAGTAAATCAAGTCGGTGAAAAATTTAGCCCCAGCCAGTTTAATGGCGTATACTGTCTAATCCGTCAGAGATATAACAAAATAACGTAGCAAAGAATTGTGTAGAATAAAATTATCTAGAAAAAAGTCCGCGGAAGCATATATCTATATCTAATAGGTAAGTTGTTATATACGTATTTAAATTAGGCCTAACAACCAAAATAGAGCCAAAACGGTAACACACACCCTAAAATAATATTTTATTATTATATACGACAGAAACTCTCCAATTTCATCCCATTGGGACACGTACATTTTAAACACAAACTCGTTGATAACTCGTTATGCCCAATCAAATGGCCCCCAGTGGACAATGAATTGGTGTGTTGGAGCCAAAAATGTATTCGTCGTAAAATGCTCTTACTTTACGGTTGAGATAAAATTAATGGAGTTACCTACATAGATTTACGCCTGCTTCCCATAGCGGTAAGTAAAGAAATAGAGAGTGAATTAAGTATAACAATTTTCAGCTTCAAACTTGATTCGTTTAATTGAAATATGTCCAGAATTACATACTTTTTTATTAAAAGTAATAGTTATTAAAATCATCTTAAATACTAAATTACAAATATAAAATAAAAAATGATAAATGTAAATAGGAGAGTACCCAACAGACTGGCTGCATTGCCTCGTTGGATGGCAATGCTTATTCTTTGACCGAAATAAGAGCCAGCCCGTTGGTCATGTGAACTTTCTATTAGTCGTTTACTATTATGTATCAATTAATATATTAGAATTCTTATTTTTAAAATCTTCCTTTGTAGTGTTGTCTCACGGGTACTCAGCAGAATAGACTCTTTTAGCCGATGGTATACCGCACCAAATGTAAAGGAATAAAATTACATCAATTGTACAATCTGAAATATCGCGTCCTTTTTAACCGACTTCCAAAAAAAGAAGGAGAAGGTTCTCAATTCGGACCGTATTTTTTTTTTTATTATTTTTTTTTTTTTATGTATGTATGTACATCGATAACTCCGCCAATTGTGAACCGATTTTCATAGTTTCTTTTTTAATCGACAGATAATTCTTCCGGATTGGTCCCATTTTTATCTCAAAAAAATTGGTTCATTAGTTTTTCAGAAACTTTTAAAAAACTGACTTTATAAGTACATTTTTCTTGATATCTCGATAAAATAAGTACCGATTTTGACAACTTATTTTTTTAAGACATTATAATTTCTCGACATTATCTCACAGACATATGACGAAAATCGGTTCAGTAGTTTTTCAGAAATTCAGTAATTAATTTCTGTTTACGGCTGAAAATTATGTATCAGAAAAAGCCTTAGCAACGGTTGCTATTGACACGAAGTTGTCAATTTTCGTGACGATAGTCTAGCGGTTAAATGTAATGGGGAGTCATAGGATGCACAAGCACATGGTTCAAATCACATCCACAGCGTTTTTTTTTTTAATTTTTCATCAATATTTTTTTAGTTGTGTTATTATTTGTCTCTCAAGGCAGCAAAACCACAAAAATTTGCACTGAAAAGTAAGAAATAATAAAAATTTCGTCGTAGAATTTGAAGACGGTTGGTGCCAAATTTGAAACAACTTAGTTCCCAAATTCACTAATCTAGACAATTCATTAGGAACCTACGATCATCAGTACATACAAACATAGATAATATTGAACAGATCTTTATCGTCTTAGATATTTACTTAGTTTTGTATCCTAATTTGGCACCAACCGTCTTCAAATTCTACGACGAAATTTTTATTATTTCTTACTTTTCAGTGCAAATTTTTGAAGTCGGTGCACTTTTTTTTAAAAGGTTTTTCTTTGCTCTGATTATTACAGAAAAATCAAAGAAACCTTTTAAAATTTACAGTTTGAGCTGTTGTTTACGCGCTTGTTGTCAAATATTTACAGTATTTATAATTTCCAGCGGCGTCGATGGACGAGTGGGTAAAACATCGGCTCACAACTGACGAGTCACGGGTTCGATCCCCCCACATCCAACCATGTACCAATAATAAAACATCTATGTACATTATCCGACAAACCGTACAAAGAGGCTTTTCCCTCTACATACCACTGGGTACCCTGAGACCGGCAATACATACCACTGGGTACCCTGAGACCGGCAACGGTTCCCAGGACCTGTAAGGCAGCCCGTTTTTTATAATTTTCATGTACTTTTTTATAAATCACATTTATTTCAATTGCGTTAGATTGCCAAGTAGGGAAAATTCACAAAACAATAATAATAGACTGCATTTACCACTAAAATGTGCTTTAAAATATAATAATGTATTGGTGTCATGTAATATGGAAGTAATAATGTGCCACTTACTGTATTTTGCATACCAGGAATCTGGTGAAAGTGCCTAGACTTTCTGCAAATAAATATCTTTCTTTCTTTCTATTAAGTGTAACTACAAATAATTAAAACAAGAACTTCTAGTAACAAAACAATCATGATAAACGACAATTTGTATTCTAATTATAGAAAAGCAATAAAGATTCCAAGGAATCGTCAACAAATAGCTGAAAATTTCATCAAAAATTCACAGAGCAAGGAAAACACTGGCAAATTACGAGCATTTTCAGATCCATAAGTTATAGTGTGTCTAGGAATAGCTTGGACAAAGGATAGCGTGGGAAACATCTGGTGTTTACGATAAACGGACTCAGAGCCTGTCAACCCTAGCAATTACAATTGTTGGGCCTCATGCCAAATTATATAGCACCTGTTACAATTTACTTGGAACGCATCTAAATCATAAGTTCTAAAAATAGAAATACATATTTAAATAAAACTGAGTGTTTGTTTGCGGTTTTAAAATTAAATGTCAATATCATTACGCCTTTTATCCCAAGAGAGGTAGGCATAGACAATCGAATGACACGATCCTGACATTTCATAGATACTCGGCGATTATGTGTACTTTTAACATTGACATCAATTAATATTTTTTTATATGTTCAATAAAAGTACACCTAGATCGTCCTCTGCCAGTATTACCTTTCACTTCTGCCATATAAATCTTTTTAGAAATCTTTCATGCTTCTGAGTTGGCCGTTACATGGTAGCAACCCATTTTCCGAGAGGTTGGTACTGTCAGCCAACAGTGTGTGCGTGTACCAAGTTGAGATGTCAGATGTTACACATCATATGCGATTACTGTAAGGCTCGCTCGTTTTTTTTAAATCGGAGATTACCCTCCACATATATACAAACTTACAAAATTCTCACTCTCTCTTGCGCAAGTCCGCGGCAGCCACAACACCATCCTAAACACGATAGCCGACAGATGGGATTGTCCCATCTTAGGGCATTGGGTTCGGCTGCACACAAACAACTGTTCTCCCCGCAATGGGTTATCACTTGTAGTAATTATTTGTATTATTATATATTTATTTATAATATTATGCCATTATTCATAAACGTATTTTAGCAAGGTTTTTGTTAAAATGTGTTTTGTTTCTTTCTATTATTAGTAAAGACAGGTTTGTTAGAGAGTGACAAAACATATTTTAACTAAAACGCTTCTAAAATGTGTTTATGAATATGGCCATATGTATCTAACATAATACCTTTTAGTAAGTCATGGACATGTAAAGTGGTTTACACAAGTTTGCCTATATATAGACCTGCATGAAGCATGAGCTTTACAAACAATGTTCTTACACGTAGCAATCCATAAATCTTTCACTCGCATCCATTGTATTGATAATAATGGATAACACTTAGGTAAATATTTAATTTACTAATTTTCTATAAAATATTAAGTACATACATTGTATAAGTATTTATTTATAGTATTTACATGTATTAAAATTCTAGAAAGAAAGAAAGAAAGAAAAAAGATTATTGACATTTTAAAACATTGACAAAACATGACTAAGTTAATCCAACAGTGATAGGCGTAATTTAATATTTTTAACCGACTTCCAAAAAAAGAAGGAGAAGGTTCTCAATTCGGACCGTGTTTTCTCTCCGCCAGTTGTGAACCGATTTTGATGGTTTCTTCTTTAATCGACAGATAATTCTTCCGAATTGGTTCCATTTTTATCTCATAAAAATTGGTTCATTAGTTTTTCAGAAATTTTGAAAAAACTCTTTATAAGTACATTTTTCTAGATATCTCGATAAAATATGTACCGATTTTGACGATTTTTTTTTTAAGACATAATAATTTCTCGACATTATCTCACAGACATAAAATATGACGAAAATCGGTACAGTAGTTTTTAAGAAATTCAGTAATTAATTTCTGTTTACGGCTGAAAATTATGTATCAGAAAAAGCCTTAGCAACGGTTGCTATTGACACGAAGTTGTCAATTTTCGTGACGATGGTCTAGCGTTTAAATGTAATGGGGTGCAGCGCAGAATGCACAAGCACATGGTTCAAATCACATCCACAGCGGTATTTTTTTTAATTTTCAATAATAAATAATAAGAAATTCACCCAAAATCCGCTAACAAAGGCTTCAATAAAATTGGTTTTGTTTAGTCCTTCATATTGATAGACAGATTTATAAGAGAGTGATAAAACATAGTTTAGGTAAACACTTGTTAAACACCGTTTTGTGACAAAGCCCTATATGTATATTACGATTTAAAAAACATTAAAAGGTGTTTTATTTGGTCCGCTTGTTTATTTTGAAATTCATCGAGCCGAGAGTTCCCTTGTGCGACCGTGCGTGAGATCCCGAACCTCTCCGAAATATTGTTAGTTATTATTTTGGAGCGAGTTTGGAAGTTTAGCGACTTTTCTCGCTTAACGAAGCAGGACCCGGATCGCTTAAGTGAATTTATTAGTGTTTCTCCATGTTTGCTGACTTTTGTCAGAAATAACGTTGCGTGATAGCTCTTGTTCTGAATTTTAGTAGTTAAGTTGATTGGTCAATAATTATCATTTTGAATTTTCAATAAGCTACAAAAATTTAAGAGTTTTGTGATATACTTACCTAATATTTATGAAAGAGAAAACAGGAGCAAAATTATCCTTTATTTTACCATCCATATTTATTATTCAATTAAACCAATTTAAAAAATAACCGCTATTTCACTTAGATATAATGAATAAATACGCTAAATTACAGTGCCACAGTAGAGAAATTGGGAATAGTTTATCCCCATGCAGATTATGATTATAGGACTCTTAAAACGATTTTTTTATAGTTCAATTGGTACCTGATGGATACTATGATATTAGACTGATAGAATTAGCAGATCCACCTTGGATATCTCCACTGCAATATAAAAAATAGAAAACGATTAAAGCAAATTTGTACCGATGAAAATTTCCGGTACAGCCCCAAGAAAAATGGTAAAAATTGCCAAAACATGTTTATCGCGTCTAAAAGAAAACCGAAGAAACGTACAAAAAAAGTGTATCGTAAAAAAATGCGCATTTTCAAGACGAACAAAATGAGCGACGGTGGGTTCAAATCTGTCCAGACATTTTTTTGCAAATCGCAAAAAATTGTCATTTTGGGCCATTTTTTCGAAATTCAATCACTCGCGTTTCAATTGATATTAAGAACTGAAATTTGGTCTGAAGGTAGGTATTTTAGCCCTAAACATACACATCAAATTTCAGCTTGATCGGTTATATACTTTTTGAGAACCCCAGTAAAAACCAAAAAAAGGTCTTCTCGAAAAATTACCCTAAAAAGTTGTTGGCCAACATAGGGCAATTTTTCAAACGCGCTTCCCTTCGTCTATAACTATACAACTTATCAAAGTGCCGTTTATATTACCGTAGTAGAACTACCTTTTTAAACGATTTTTTTATAATCACAATCACACATTTCGGTTACCTCGTCAGTTCCGGGTTCAGCCGCTTGCATGGCAGAGTCACGCAAGCGGACGAAATACCGGAACTTGACCCAAAAATATGAATTTGTGGCATTTGGCGTTGAAACTTCGGGAGTACTTGGATCTGAAGCTCAAGATTTCCTCCAAGAGCTTGGAAGACGAGTGTTCCTAGAATGTGGTGACTCCAAATGCCATAGTTATTTGAAACAAAAAATCAGCATTGCCATTCAACGAGGCAATGCTGCAAGTGTATTAGGTACACTGCCAAGTGGTGTCCCACTTATGGACTTTTTTTACCTAGTTTAGAGTTTTTAGTTTTAGTTTAAATTTTAATTTTTGTTAAATTTTGTCATTTATTATAATAAATATACAAGTTATGTTTCAAAAATTCATTAAAATGTCTGTTTGTTTGTTTTTTTTTGTAAGACAAATCTCCTTTCGTGCTAAAACGGAGTAAGAGATGGTTTATTATAGAATAATTTAAATTGGTATTTCGGGACGGGGTAGGGCTATATTAATTTTGTACTCAAATTAATTTACAATAACAATACCTACACGCCTATACAACCACGAAACATTACTTAAGGCGCGGTATTCATCGAAAATATTATTAATTATTCACACACTGCCTTTGAAGGTTTCGACGCACGACGCGCGGCAGGCGGGGGCGGGGGGCGTGGTAATCGACAGTTGTTCATGACTTCGCACACATTTGTCAATCCATTGACTGTCGGCTTACATGAAAGGGGAATTGTGGAGGAAAAAGTGACAGTTTTTACAGGCTGAAACATGAAGTGTCTGTTTTGAAGTCTATGATTGATTCGTATTTTTGGGATGTTTTGATATTTTCATAGACGTATTCCCGTGGGGTTGGCGTACTTACGACTGCGACATATTTAATTTTGACTTGGTTTGAACGACCAATCGCCAGCCAAGGACCGTCTCTAGAATGCCGATCAAATTGCTGTGTCGGGCATAGACAGTACACAGATTTGCGCAGACATTCAAGGGTTGGACATACCTGGCATTCCTTGGGTGGACCCATCGTTTTTGGCCTTCGACTCCAAACGAATGATGTCGCCAGTATTTTTGCCACTATTCTACGCGGACCTGGTTTATTTAATTATTTTAATGTTTACATTAGATTTAAGTTTTTTATATTGTTATATGTGTATTAATTAAAAAAAGGATAAAGATATATTATATTACTAATACTTCACATTTATCAACTAAAACTTTGCAATTCATGTGACGGCAATTCGGTTGCAAATTGCAATAACTTAACCCAGTCGAATTCCAGTTACTGCAAGTAAATGCCATTTCTAGTAAGAATCAGTTGTAATGTAATGTAATTCCTTAGTTGTTCGAGCGCTACAATAGATTCGGTTGTGAATTTAGTTACGTTTTGACAGAAGTATTATGCAAGACTGCCGGTTCCTATTTCTTCAAATTTAGGAAATTTCTACGCGCGAAATCCGGGGAGGAAAGCTAAATTTTCTTTCCATAACATGAAACTAACTAAGTACTTTGTGAATAATTAAATTGAGTAACGGCTTATAGCTTCAACTGTCGACACTTGTGACAGGCTTCTTCCTGAAACAAACCGACAACTCACGGCAGTAACTCGATGCTGATAATTATTTTATTAAGTAGTCATGTTTCAATAATCTTGTTTAATTTTATTTGGCGGATTTACTTAATATTTAACAACTTTTACTCTATTCTATTTGCCGGTCCGGGCCTTTTGTGTTTTTGCCGTGGTATTTTATTTTTTTTAAATAGGATGAAGGATAAAAGATGTGACAGAAGCGAAAGGAAAAGCTGTCAGAGTTGAGGGCGACCTAGATGTATTTTTATTGATGTTATATAAAAATTAGGGCAATGTTTAAAGTACACACAATTGCCGAATATGTATGAAAGGTATGATGAATATGAAAGAAGCGAAAGGGGTATGTCAGGATCGTAGCAAATGGCATTCGATTGTCTCTGCCTAGCCTACCCCTCTTGGGATAAAAAGCGTGATGATAGATAATATCTCACCATTGCAACCTTAATTCCTTGCGACGCGTCTGTCTGTGACCTTTTCACGCATAAACTACTAAACCGATATCTTTGCAGTTAGGTTGTTACACCTGGAAGGATTACAAGAATTTAACATGGGGCTATCATGTTTAGGAGCTGAGGAATAATAGTATAAGTGAATCAAGTCGAAAAAAAGTTAGCCCCAGCTAGTTTTCATAGCGTATGCTGTCTAATCCGTCAGAGATATAACAAAATTATATAGGAAAGAATTATGTAGAATGAAATTATCTACAAAAAAGTCCTTTGTAGCATATATCTATCTCTAATAGATAAGTAGTTATAAGCATATTTATATAAGTTTCAAATTGTTATAAAATTAGATGTTTGGTGTGTGAAGCAGTAAACATTTTTTCTAAACAATTTCGAGAGCTGTAAGGCAATTTTTGAAGAAAAAAAGTTTCAATAGCCTAGTACCTAAACCCCCATACCACTGTATTTTTCTGTCGCAACGGCTTTTACTTATGAAGATCGTCCCCGCAAATTAGACGTCCTAGATCGCCTTTCACAATAAACTTGGCGGAGGGAGGAACCCGTCTTTTCTTGTTCTTAGTACCTACCCTATAAGATTGTTACCCTATCAAATAAAATAAAAAAAAATCAGAACTTTTTAAGAGTAACGAAATTTAATTTAAATTGCAATATTTAAAAGTAGTTATTAGTAAAACGATATTATGTGGATATTTGATTTCCTATTTTGTCAGACCATCCAAGACGAGTTTATCATTGCAAAAATCTCTTCCACAAGTCCGGATTTAGTGAATATTTCACTTCGGCAGATTAAAAAAAAAATTAAGGTGCCTACCACCCTGCTGTGATTCAATTAACACTGTAACGAGCAGAGATTTTTCAAAGAAAAAGTACATTTTAAAAACGATAATTAAAGAAATTTCAGTTAAATTGTAAATTCAATTTACGTGTTTTGGGTAGTTGTTCCTTGAAACCGCTACGACAGAATCTTCCAGGAAAATTTCTATGTTTGTTAAAAGCTTCGCCCATTTTTTTTTGATTGGATCATGTATATGGTTACTGTTCAGGTCATTTAGGGTGTAGCGTGATGTTATATATCCTATAACATTCACCATTAAACGGGTTATCTAAAGCTATAATAAATAAAAGTTATTATTTAAATTACATCTCTTCTTGAATGTGGTGGAATGAAATTAAATCACAGCCCTGTTCTGTGAATGAAATTGCCAAAAGATTGGTAGAGGTGTCCTACGACCAAAGAGCTGGCTCATATTTGGCCCAAAGAATCATAGTATCGCCATAGAACGTGGCAACGCAGCCAGACTTATTATGCTAACTCTCCCAGAATTATTTATATGGGTATTTGTATATTATATCGTGGGTCGATCGTAGAATTCGGCCATTTCATCACATGGCCAACTAATATCTGATATATCATTAAATATAATTAAGGTTTGTCAACTTGACAGATCACGTTTGGCCATATTATGATAATGTAGAGATAAAGGACTAGCGGACTCGGCAGACGTTGTCCTGCCCAAACGTTGGCTTGCCTGCTATTTACTTTGCTTCGTCCGTGGAAAACAACTACTCCTACCCCTACCTCTACCCCTACCCCTACCCCTACCCCTACCCCTACCCCTACCCCTACCCCTACCCCTACCCCTACCCCTACCCCTACCCCTACCCCTACCCCTACCCCTATCCCTACCCCTACCCCTACCCCTACCCCTACCCCTATCCCTACCCCTACCCCTACCCCTACCCCTACCCCTACCCCTACCCCTACCCCTACCCCTACCCCTACCCCTACCCCTACCCCTACTCCAACCACTACTATCATATGTCCTTCTCCTGGCTCTAAACTACCTCCCTGCCAATTTTCAGCTAAATCGGTTCAGCCGTTCTTGAGTTATAAATAACCTAACTAACCTACCTGGCCTACCGACTCTGGAATTAACACATTTCCGTGGTAGAAAGTATAATACAGCGCCATCTATTGACGTTTGCAAATACATTTTAGTACACATGAAAAACTCAAGATGACGCCATATATTCACAATTAAAATTTATAATTTTAACTACCCCTACTCCAACCCCTACCACTATCCTATGTCCTTCTCCTGGCTCTAAACTACCTCCCTGCCAATTTTCAGCTAAATCGGTTCAACCGTTTTCATGTTATGTCGTGACAACGGAAAACGGGTTTCATTTTTATATATATAGATTATTTATAAGAATGTAAAATAAATTAGCAACTTTTCATGTTAATTTTTTCTTTAAATTTTGTATGAATTCAACGACATGGCATATTTTAGTTAGCCATATCATGAAATGGCCAATTTTACGATCAGACCACGACAGATATATTTTATTTTATTTTATTATATTTTTCGAATTATACAGATTTTTCTAGTTTTTAAACTCAGAAAAGAATGCTAAAGTTGTAGCTAATTATGAAGTACCATGCATAAATTATTAGGGTCACGGATACAAGCAACGCACTTCGAGCAAGGCAATGAATTTTCAAATTTATAGCTCTGATAACGAAACTTTTAAGGGCAGCCGTAAATTCTAACTTAACCAAGTTTTTGTTTGACCTAAGTCGATCGAGTTCCTTATTAACTTATGTTTACTTATTATTAGTACATTGGTTATGCATTTACGATTATGTGACTACTCGTAATGTATTTTCCCTTCGTTCACTTGTTAACGAAGGTTTTGAATCTAAATGTTCCTCTAAAATAACCATGTTAATTCGATTGGCAGACTATATTATAGTAATTTTAAATACCTATAATTACAGTCGCCTATCAAAGTTAGGCGAATTAAGATGTCAGATTTCTTTTTTAAGTGACTTAATTGATTTCTTGTGAATATAATAGAAAAATGAAATAAATATTTCAGAAAACAATAATGAAAATTGCTTAGATATATCTAATGAATCATATTTATTCACATTCAAATAATAAATCATACTTATTACATTGGTTAATTAATTTTATATTCAATTTTTTAATAGTTTAATAATATTTTATTATACCTACATAATTTATAATAAGTATATAATGCTATTATGGCTAATTGATATATGTGTCTTTGTTGTAATATAATATATTGTTTACCTACCTATCTGTTATGAAAGTTAGATCGTGCGTTTCCTTTTTAAAAATGAAGTTATTAATTAATACAAGTAACACACGAATTATGAATCTTAATTTTTCATGTTCCTCACATTGTATTTTGATCCATCAATTCAGTATAAAAGGCGACTTCGGACGCGTTGTACATAGATACCTATTAGGAATAGTGACGTAATTTATGTAAATACCTACGTAAAGAGCTTTCCCCTAATTTTTACACCCGTAATGTCAGTTGATGAATCCTAAAACATGTGTTTTATTATTTGTTTTGAAGAGTATTTTCCATATAAATATTCCCTTTTTCACCCCATTAGGGGTTGATTTTCGAATAGTGGATTCTCTAGTAGTGGAATAAATTGTGAATTTGTAAACCTGTAGGTTTCTATGTATTTATTGAAACCTATTCTACTGAAGCGATTCTTCTCTAGCTTTTTCTTTTTACAGTAATTATTATCATGGCGTACACGTACAGGTATTCAAATAAAACTCGCCAGACTCTACGGTACAGTAGCGTGTTCACAGACAATAAATAAGGTGTTATCACCGCTTTATAAATGGTTGCCGACTTTCTTAGAATAAACAAACGTATTCCTCTGGTGCTATTTAGTTGAACTTAGAAAAACTGTTAATTTTAATTAAAGTGTGTCTACAATTTGTATCCTAAGATAATAGCTTTCAGCCCCGCGCTTTGCTTTTTGGGGGGTAGATTAAAAAAAAGTACATTATGTCCTTCCTTCGGGTTCAAGTTTATTCCGTATCAAATTTCATCAAAATCGGTTCAGCGGTTTAGCCATGAAAGCGTAACAGACAGACATAACAAAATGGAATATAGCCTCCTAGCTAATTGCTCGCTACTTCGTACGCGTTGTATTAGGAATACAACTAACTATCTTGGGTATGTAGCGAAATGTTAAGAATTCCCTTCATAACGTTTATCCAATACTAATTACATGCTGCAGGCTTATACCTATTACGCTCTACATCAAGAATTGGGCTATTAAATGCAAAAAGAATTTTCCAGTAGTTTTTGAGTCTATGGAACACGAACAAACAAAATTTTTCACTCCGCATTCTTCTCTAATCACATCGTTCCGGCTGCGGTCATTGTGGTGAATTATGAATTCTCTATTTAATTTTCTAAAAAGATTATTGAAAATTCTAAATAAAAAATATAATAAAATAATAAAATAATTTGAATTTTAAATAAGCTACAAAAAAACGCGATGTATATATAATTGAAGGGAAATGGTATAACAGTGCTTTAAAAAAATTTAAGAAAGAAAGAAAAGAAAAGAATGAAAACATGAACAAAGTTTAAGCACCCATATTTTCTATTCACTTTCTATTCTATTTTATAACAGCAATTTTACAGAGAAGAGAGTGGATTATTTACAGAGAAATTGGAAATAGTTTATCCTAGAAAAATTATGGATGAGCCTTAAGTTAACATACAAAATGGTTCATAAAATATGAGTCTGCATCACGAGTAACCACTCTGAATGTGCTGTACATGAACCGTTACGCCTGTAATTACCAAAATGATATCACCTCTAACAGCCCTATAACTCTAGTCCGTCTGACAAGTAGAACGTTTATTACCATTTTGAAGTTATATTTTCTACATACACAGATATTTTTAAATAGCTTCGCACGGGTAGTTTTCCCGGAGGAATGAGATCATTTCCCGGGATAAAAAGTAGCCTATGTCACTCTTCGGTTCTTCAGCTGTCTCTGAGCATCCACATGAACACTTATTTTTATCATATTTGTGAGATGTTTCATATGAAAACAAAATAGTTACGACAAAATCTTATCAAATCTTATCAAAATTTGGGACGTCGGTTGTCGAGTGGTAAAGGCGTCGGCTTACAACTGAGAAGTCACGGGTTCGTTCCCCACATCCGACCATCACCGATCAATGGGTTTTTATAATAAAAAATCTATTGTAGGTACATTATCCGACAAACCGTACAAAGAGGCTTTTCCATCTAAATACCTTAACAGAGCTGGCCATTCGTTAGGTATAGCCTCAAAAAATAATCGGATGAATAAGGAAGACTTTGTCTTTCGCTGGGTACTTTGGGGCCGGCAACGGTTCCCGGGAGCAGTAGGAAGAAAAACTTGTGAAGAAAAAAAAAATCTTATGTATTTTCTGGTACAAAATTAGTTTTTGAAAATGTATTATTCTATATGGTTATGATGATGACTGACTATGACTCCTATTGTACTTTTTAAAATTTAAAAAAAAATTAAGTGATTTTGCGCCCGAAACTATCTAAACTTTTGTAAAAAGTACAAAAAGAAAGCGAGACTGCGACAATCATCGGTCTAGTGCTTCAGAAACTCGTCATGTAACATAAGAATTGCTGAAAATGCAGACGGTTGAAGATATGCATTGAATTAAAACATATACCGATATTTCCACCTTACTTTTGGACTAAGAAAAATTAATTGTTTTTTGCTAAACTTATCTATCTATTCCTTTCATTTCAAGAGGGGTAGGCAGAGACAATCGAATGCCATTTGTTACGATCCTGACATACCTTTTTCGCTTCTTTTATACCTTTCATACATGCTCGGCGATTGTGTGTACTTTTAATATTTCCGCTGATTTTTAACTATTTTTTGCCTGAAACGGGACGGTATCGAGACGTGACATAAAAAGCAGCAGCAGGTATTCACCAATTAAGTATTCAACACAAAATATTATAAAGGAAATCTGCTAAATATAATTAGTGAAAATTCTCTTTGAACAGTATTTAAAGATATCATCTTTCCATAGTGACATTGTTAGGTTATACACTGTCGCTATTGCTTTGTGTGACTTAGTTAACGAGGTAGCGCCTGTTCTGCCTGCAGGTACATATACCGCATATATCATTAGAAGCCTTGTGCCGTAATTATAAGCTAGGGAAAATTTCAAAGGGAAGGAAGGTGTTTAATAAATGATTGTGCTAATATTTCTATGGATACCATCACTACATTATAAAACTAAGTCCCCGTCGCGTCTGTCTGTGCCCTTTTCATGCAAAAACTACTGAACGTATTTCATTGCGGTTTCCACTATTAGATAGGTTGGTTCACCAGAAAGGATTACGAGTATTAAACATGGGCCCATCATGTTTATGAGCTGAGCATTAACAGTATAAGTGAATAAAGCCGGGGAAATGGTTAGCCTCAGAGAGTTTTCATTATGTACGCGGTCTAATCCGTCAGAGATATAACAAAATGATGTAGGATAAAAATGTATAGAATAAAATTATCTAAAACTAGCTTTCCGCCCCCTGCTTCGCTCGTATATATTTCCGAACAAAATAAAATATACCCTATACCTACCCCTACCCCTAGCCCTACCCCTACCCCTACCCCTGCCGCTACCCCTAGCTCTACCCCTACCCCTACCTCTACCCCTACCCCTACCCCTACCCCTTTCATCAGATAAAATTTAAGAAAACACAAATAGTTTTTTCTTTACGGATTGCCTTACCCAGCGGAAGGCTTTCCTGTTTTAGCCGATGATATTTGTGAGGCTATTCCTAACGAATGGCCGAGTTATGTTATTTAGGTATATTTGGATGGAAAAGTGATGTTGTCGGATTATGTACATAAGTTTTCAATTATAAAAACCCATTGGTAGTTGGCCGGGATCCAATCGTGGTCTGCCTAGTTAATAAAATAATATTAAGTATGAATATATTAAGAGAAAAAATCTCTGTATATCTACTATGTGCTTGTGCAAGTACATTCACAATTCTCATGTATATGATTTTATAACAGGTATTTGAAGTTTCATAAAACGATGGAAATTAGAGACAGAAAATTTACAACTAAAAATAAATACTTTTTGAGTGAGACCAATTTAAAAAATATTACACCCATATGATTTTTATTATCAAAATCTACTTTATAGAACTCAGTTTTAACATTCCCTTTCTTTATTTTTCTTTACTATCAGTGAGAGCTGGGTATTTTCTCCTTCCTTAATAAAGCAGTTTCACTTTATTTTATTTATTTTGTATTATGAATAAAAAATCAGACGCCTTCATTAAGTCTTCAAAAGCACATAATGACGTTGCTGTGTAAACAGGTAGACGCATTACGGTGCGTCCCCCAAGCCCCCAAGTTTCATACTAATGTCACAATGCACACAAGGGTGGCAAGATGCAGCCCTTACATAACCGAGGGGATGGGCGGTTTATGCTTAAATGTACAGTCGATGACAAAATAAAAAAGTACAACGACGCTATATCTAGTGTGCTAGAATATTCTAGCATTTTTATCTTTTTTTTTTCATTATAACGGGTTTCCAGTGTACCTAGCCGAAGACCAAGTCTTCCTTATTTAGCCGATGGTATTTGTGAGGCCATACCTAACGAGTGGCCAGTTCTGTTGGCGTATATTATATAGGAAAAGCCTATAACTAAGGTTTGTCGGATTATGTACATAAGTTTTTAATTATAAAAAATCAATTTTTTGTATGGCCGCGATCGAACCGTTTGTAACGACACTTATGAAATGAAAACTTCTTTAGGCGCGTTGAGCGATTTTTGATAGGGGGAAATCTTATGGATTCCCGACCTGTGTTCGCAACATGCTCTTATCACAAATGCCAACCATGGATTGTCCGGCTCCGAGCAGGAATTCGGGCAGTTTTGGCTGCTCATTTCTGGCAGGCAATTCTCGGTCCAGACCGATATTTTTTTTATTGGAAACTTCTTTAAGCACGCTCTATACTTATGGCGTTATTATATGTTATATACCTATTAATACTTAAATTTTAAGTCTTCACTTCTGTCGGCAGAATCCATGAACTATGCCTTTTTATTTACTTTTGTAATTATTAAAATACCTATTTATATTTTATCTTAGTAATCTTAGTAATTATTAATTTGTGGCATATCTGTAACGTACTATAGCCAATGTTTTTTTCGCCTAGCTCTCATTCGCCAAGTGGCTGGAGAGTAACGTGATCAAAAAAGTCTATTTGATTATAAGTTGGAATAATTTACTTAATGACTGTACCAATAGTAGGTATAGGGTAGTGATTCATCAATTGTGCAAAGTGCCACTTCATATTCAGTCCGTTTCACTGTCGTGTTCGCTTTGTCGCCTTCCAATTTGTCATTGATTTACTAATCGCGATCGTTTAAACTTATATTAAACTGAAATTTTGCACATTTTAATTGCGCCAAATAGGCTAAGCTACTAATTTCTCTAAGAATATTTGTGCTTTAAAATACAATGACAACATAATCCCATCGAATTTGGGCTCGTTTTATTTGTCTTCACAAGTACTCTGGTTCTAGATGATGTCCAGGGTCCTGATGATGGAGCCGGAAGGTGGCCACAGGAACTCTGTAACGAAACGACTAACCACATTGTGTTTGGGCTCATTTGGTGTGCGTTACTGACAAAAGCGTGTTTTTTAGTTTTTTTATATCACTCGTGTTTCAGTAACACATTTTCAATAAGAAAGTATCAAAGTTATCAATTCCAACTATGGACTAAACACTTCTTTTTGGCTAAGCAAATAGAGTTAGTTGGATAATTTGGTACTTCAAACCCCTAACGCCTCGGGGAATAGAACCTGCCCTAGCGAGATTGAAAGAGACCGCCCTGTCATTCCCAGAACAACGTTTGAGTCACTCCAGATATTAGGATAATGCGATTTTCATAGAATAAAAAATTGTAGGGGCTGGAAGTACGTTTACATTGCTTTTAAAGTAATGGGTAATTTTCTAAAGTTTTATTATGACTATATGTTAAATCTCTCTGTAATAATATCCTTGTAATATAATAAAATACATAGGTATGTGTTTATTTTTTATCATGGTGAAAATTCACCACAATATTTGGTGATTTTTTATATAAAAAAATTGCTATGATTAAATTCTATATCAAGTGATGAAACAAATTGAGTATTTAAATAATCTCTGATCATCTTCAATCATTAAAATTCATTCAACAGTTTCAGAGCCTATTCTTGGGTCCAATCAAAAAAATTATCAAATTGTAAATTAGGAATCCTCTACCAGAGATTTTTTGTCCTTTATAGACTCAAAAACTACTAAATCGATTTTGTTACTGTTTGCGTGATTATATAATAGGTTTAGGTTTGTAAAACATGACGCTACGTTTTTTGGAGCCGATCAGTAATAAAAAAAATTTACATAATCCGACAATCACACAGAGGCTTTTCCATCTAAATATACCTCAACAGAACTGGCCACTCGTTGTGTACCCTGGAAACGTAACACGTAACCCGTGAGGAAAGAAAAAATCTAAAATTAATATATTTTATTTTATTTTAACCAGGTTTGGATGCCGAATTGTACTATGTAAGAGAAGGTGTCGTCAACTCATATGCCACAAGCTTCGTTGTACCGGTGCCGGCTCATATAGCAGATTTGGAGTTTATGTGGCAATCTTTGGGAAAAAAACCTGTAAGTTTATAATAATGAAATATTATTTGTTTAATTTAAATTTATTTATTACTAGCTCATCGCCCCGGGCTCTCCCATGGAGCACGCATCCCCTAATAATGCCATAGTTATTTAAAACAAAAAATCAGCATTGCCATTCAATGAGGCAATGCTGCAAGTGTATTAGGTACACTGCCAAGTGGTGTCCCACTTATGGACTTTTTTTACCTAGTTTAGAGTTTTTAGTTTTAGTTTAAATTTTATTTTAATTTTTGTTAAATTTTGTCATTTATTAAGTTTAAATTAAATTAACTTTAATATACACTAAAAATTATGATCTTGAGTACATACAAAAAATCTTTTTTAAAATTTCCAATTTTTCGGGCAACATTTCCAATTTTTCTTTGTCTAGAAACAAAAAAAAAATTGCCAAATTGGTCGAACCGTTCTCAAGTGATGAGCATACCAATTCAAATTCAAATTTTTCTTTCCTTAAAAACCTTATTTAGACTATTACGAAGGTTCTTTTAAAAAAATGACAATTCGGTAAAAGTAAAGCGCTTACCAAGGAACAGCATTTAATTTTTATTTATATAGATTATATTCAACTTTCCGCCCCGGTATAGCCTGTAGAAATTTGAAATCAACCTCTTTTTCAAAATATTGCTCTTACTGTTCCTGGAATAAAATAGGTTTATAAAGATTTTTTTTTCTTAAATCTTTCTTTAAATCTTTCTTCTTTCTTACAAAGAAACTCTCATACTTATAGGTATATAGATAGGTATTTTTAATATAATTTCGTTTTTTTTAAATTTATATTTCACGCATTAACCTTTTTTATACTTTATTTAAACAAGTAAAATTAAAAGATAATCAAGCACTAAATTAAGCTTAATGTTACGCCTGAGGAAAAATATTAAAAGCGTTCTTACGTACTCTACATTTTATTTCCCTAGAGTCGTCTAGTCCTTGAATAGGTCGTTTATTACAGACAACAATGAAACACTAACTACGTTGGTACACAAAAATATCAGTTGGAAAACACTCGCTCGAGTAATTGTTAGTTCGTCCATCTCACAGCTTCCAATCTTCTGACAAAGCGATTTAATTTTCAGAGACAAAAGACTAAATGAAGGCAACAGTTTTCTGAAAATATATTTTATTTGGAAAATCTTGTTACTAGGAATAGTATTATTTCTGTATAAATAAGGTAGGTAGTATATTAATATAAATGTTTTCATATTTGTTATTGTAATCTATTTTAAATTGCTAGAAATAAATGGCTTCGTTTGTAAGGCATCACTTGAGAACGGCAGGACCGATTTGGTTAATATTTTTTTTATGTTTGTAATAGTCGTCGGAATCAGGGATTTAAGGAAAGAAAAATTGGGAAAGATCCCCGGCAAATTGAAAAATTCGGGAAAACTGGTGCTCTTTTCTATGGGATTTTTATAGGCACTCATAATTAGGGGTTGAAGGTTAATATGGGCTCCACGGGCAAAGTCCGGGGGCAGAAAGCTATAGTTGATTGTCAAAGTAATGTGAATTTAATGGATTAATGGAAATGGAAAATGGGTAATTCATTTAATTTATTAGAGTTATTAACGTTATATGACAATAATAGGAGATAAGGATGCCAATGTATATAATGAATATACAATTTAATTTTAAATCGTTGAAATGGTAAAATTTTCAAAAGTACGTCGGCTGCAAATATATTTAATACGAGATCGAATCCATGTTTTAAAATAATAAACTTCAGATAAGCTGTACTAAAAAAACCCTTTTGATTTCTAAATACCTCAATCTCAAAAATGACATCGACTAAATGTGGAAACCTTGTACCCTGGAGCCAGATAACCGAAAAAAAAATACAGAACAAAATATTTTAAAATATTTTTTTCGCAGTTACCGTATGTGATGGGCATTGACTACGAAAGTAGAGGTGCGATGCTGCCTCCACAAGTTAACATCTCTGAAAAAGGAATGGTGCCAACTAAGTTGCAAACATTTAGGTAACTATTATATTAAAAACTAGCGGACCCGGCAGAATGTTCTTGAATACGTATGTAAATCTGGTATATAACTTAGCATAATTTATTCCATAAGTTGATAGTTCATCGCCCAAATTAATATAATATTGATCGATTTTAAGAAACTAACCAGTGTTTTCTTTTTAGGGTACGATTGCCATGTACTGGAGCAAGAAGTGCAGAAATTTTAGTAACCATGCAATTGAATATTTCGGCACCGGATCGCGCACATAAAGATGTTAGACTGCTATTCAAGAGAAACAAAATATGCTTAAAAGGTAAATAATATAATGGTAAATAGCTTTTGGTGCTTCTGAGGACATGTAGAAATATTATTGTCAAAATAACGGTTATTTTGACAATAATATTAATTATAGATATTTTAAGATTGGTTAAATGTGAATATATGTTGTCGGCATACACGAGGTATAAAAAGCATTGATGGTATAACTTTTAATGTTACAGAATTTATCATAAAGCTAAACTAAAATAATCTTTTACATTACAAACCCCGGATTTTATCAATATAACAAACAAAACTATGTTATTAGAGAAGAATGCGGAGTGAAAGATGACGTTGTGAGTAAATGAAGAAAAGTAGTTTATCCTAGTTTGGACACGTTGAAAGAATGAAGGATGAAAGATTGAGTAAAAACGTTTATATGGCTGAAGTGAAAGGAAATGATGGCTGAGGACGACCTAGGTGTACTTTTATTGAACATATAAAAAATGTATTGTACGATGGAAATATTAAAAGTACCTGCACACAATCGCCGAGCATGTGTGAAAGGTATGATGAATATGAAAGAAGCGAAAGAGGTATGTCAGAATCGTAACAAATGGCATTTGATTGTCTCTGCCTACCCCTCTTGGGATAAAAGGCGTGATGATAGATAGATAGATAAAAAATAACAAAATACCTAAACCAGCGTGGAATAGTGGCAAGAACACTGTCTTCATTTTCCTACTTATTTTCTTAGTCGTACACTCTAGACAGAGTGTTTGTGATTTTGAATCACTCTAGAACTCCCGTTAACAGCCTCACGGGAACATTAATTGATGGAATACTCGTTACATATCTAATCAGGTCAGTCCATTTGGTAGAGGAGCGATCGCGTGACTTCCTGCCTTCGACTTGACCTTGTACCACTGGACGCTCCATAGGTTATATGGCCGAAGAACTTTAACATGAGTCTCTATTTTAATGAAGCTCTTTCAATATGGAGAAATTGGTATGATATGCGGTCCAGCTTATTGTCAGAAGACACTAGAGCTGGGTCGTTTCGTATTTTACGTGAAACGGAACGTAACCCATTTTATAAATCGACAAACTGCTTCGAAAAGCAGTGCCAAAAGAAACGGCTTTTTATTCATAAGGCGTAAATCGTACATACTACATATTATATTCATTCATTCAAAAAAACCGTTTATTCGACAGTCTGTACCATATCAGTCTAATGTATTTATACACTATACAGCGTCCATATTAAAAGAACAGCAAACCAGTTTCTTTTTCAAAACCGCGTCGTAAATATTTTTGGTAGAATTTTTATTTTTAGCATACATAGGACCCCCCGCTACATCTTTTATTTTGACCAGAATGAGGAAACTTAGAACAATTATTTTAGCCATTTATTGTTTGCATAGAAAGTACTGTCATCGGTAATGAAAAGGAATGCACGGCCCGAGAATGTCCAACACTAGAATGCCGAGCAAATTGCTGGGTCGGTCATTATGCTGTTGGACACACTCGGGCCGTGCATTCCTTCCCTGGCTGGCCCTGTATGGATTCGTCGGTTTGGCCTTCGAGTCGAAACGAAAGATGTCGCGGTTCTAAATATGATAACACGGAACCCCAAAGCATGTGTTATGGGTACATGTATCTAATCTATACTAATATTATAAAGAGGTACAGTTTATAAGATTTGATGTAGGGGTAATCTCTGAAACTATAGAATCGATTTTAAAAATTATTTCATTAATAGGAAGCTAGAACCTCTCACACTTCTCACAGGCACTACACTACACACACAAGCGCAATATGTAAATGGTTGCAAAAATCTGATTCTTGAAACGGTTAGTCAAAAAAAACGACCAGGCTCTATTGTACGTACGTACAGTTGAATCGCCGAAGCAATAAACCTGCTTTTTAAAAAAAACTGATTTTCCTTCTGTCATAAAAGCGTTCGTTCGTTACATGGCAAAAATCTGTTTCTTGAAGCAGTTTGTCAAAAAAACGACCAGCTCTAGAAGACACCACCAACACCACATCTTTAAGCCATCAATCATTCGAATTGTTCATATCTATTCTATTATTTTTGAGTATTTTTACGTAGTCTTCTTTGAGAAATGTAAAAACTTTGAACATTACTACGATATAATCGATTTAGTTACATTTACAATCCTTCCCCCGAATAAAACCACAACTAAAGCAATATAAATTTCATCAAGTTACCAAGAAACTCTCCTATTCCTACGCTCGGGGCAATAATAATAAAAATAAATTTCGCACACAATCGCCGCTGAAGTTGTAAGAACGGCTCCTAAATCATATCCTGCCCGTCTTTATTAGCATGTAGCTAGATACGGTCGGAGCAACAGGATATTTTGTAGGGAATGAAGACACATTTGCTAGGGGAGTAGAAGAAAGCAAATTTACAACGGATATGAACCGCCCTTCCTCTTGTCTTAATGTGTTTACAAGAAATATCGATTGCTTTATTAGACTTTTGTTTGACTTGAAAATAGGGGTGTTGACGTTTTTTTTTGAAATACTTTTAAATTATAGCTGTATAATAATAAAATATTATAAAAAGGTGCGTCGGTGGCCGATTGGTATTAACTAGATGGACCACGGTTCAATCCCGGTCATGTAACAATGGGTTTTTTTATAATTAAAAAAGTATGTACATAATCCGATAAACCACACTTAGAGGCTTTTCCATATCTCAAAATAACTGGCCACTCGTTAGGCATAGCCACAGATCATATAGGGCATATCAACACAAATACCATTGGCTAAAATAGGGGGACTTGGTCTTCCGATGGGTACCCTGGGACCGATAACACGGTTTCGGGAGCTGTAAGGCAACACGTGAAGAAAGAAAAAAACAAAAAAGTAATTTAGTCAATGACAGATTGACAGACAGGTAATAATACTTAATACAGTTAGTATGTGTGTGGTTATTTATTTAAAATTTGCATCAATGTGACGTCACTTCCCGTTAGCGGTCACGTAACCGGAAGTATGAATTAAAGATTTTTTATTTAAATAAAAAAAAATGTAATAAAGATAAACAAACATTATTTTCAGTAATTTATATACTTTTTTTTCTTTTTATTATCTACAACTTTTACATTGGTAGAATAATAATTTATTAAAACAATATTAAATAATATATATCTACATACAAAGTTTAAATATTAAACACAGGGAACCCCATGAGTGGCTCTCTAATCATGAATATGTAGTGATACATACTCATAAGTAGAAAACCTTCTCGAAATTACTGTCCTGCGGTAAAGTGCCAAGAAGGCTAGCAGCGTTTCCTCGCTGTATAGCTATGCTAATACGTTGCCCAAGGTATGCTCCAGCCCTCTTGTCACCTGAAATGTCGATTAGACGAGATGATAGTTCCTTATATAATTTCTTTGCTCCGAGGCCCCACGGACCTATGGTTTCAACCCCAAACGGTGTAAATAAGTAATCTTGTGCAAGGTTTGCGTACTTACGCCGTTTGAGGTTTTCAGCTGTTGTTGCTGATTTATATAATATATAAAAAATACTATTGTGTATTTATTTTCTTTTACTGTCAACACCCCTATTTTGAGGGTTGATACGCGTAATTTTAAACTTTCATGAAATTTTATTGGAATCTTTAATTTTATAATAATTAAATTTCAAAATTGGCTTTCTTTCAGTACTTCCTGAAAAAATCAATTTCCGCTGTCTGAAAGTGGAATATAATTGAATTTTAGAGCATTCAAATTTTTATTAATTTAGATTTTATAACTAACTATCCGCCTCCGTCTTTGCCCGTAAACAGTTTTGTAATGTGAAAAATAACACCTTCATATTCAAACCAAAAACATCATTAGAATATTTGTGTAAATGATTCAGTGGGTAGAGGTTAGAGGATTACTGATGATCGTGACTCCCACTCATCAGCTTCTTCTCAATTATTTTCCTCAATCGACTGCGGACCTCTGCCTGATGAGGCTGTGGTGTCCAGGTTTTCGGACAGTTGATCGGGCCATCGTTTAGGGCTTCGTTCTTAAGGTCCCTTTCCATCCACCATGCCACCAAGGTATCTAATATAAATTTTATAAAACTTACATGGCGTTCAAGCCTAAATTGACTTAACCAGTTAGAAAAAAAAACGTTAATCAATATTAATGTGTGTACTTGAACCAATCATTATATAGCAATTGTAAAGGATAATATGTAAAAAGGATAGCTAAAGAGCAAATAACCAAGAAACCGACATTACTTTGAATATCTATATTGACAACTAAAATTATAAACAAAACACTCATTTCTGAGAACATAGACAATATCTACTAGGTACCATAAATACTCAACATCATCCCTCCCGTGTAGCGTAGGTACACAACTACATTCATATTTAGTAGGGCTAGTTTTCTAGTAGGCCGCCTCAATGTGCCCCCTTTAGTGGCTACATCAGCCACTCGAACTACTCCATCTCTGCCCGGATACACAGCAACTATTCGGCCCATGGGCCACACTCCTCGTGGCAAGTTAGGGTCGACCACTAGGACTACGTCGTCAACTTTAATGTTTGCGAACAGACCTCCCTGCTGCTTCTTAGGCCTGAGATTGGGTAAATATTCTTTTAGCCATCTGCTCCAAAAATGCTCAGATAACCGAAGAACCTTTAGCCACTCCTTTCTTAGTGAGAAAACTCCGTCATCCAAACGAATTGGCAACTGCTGGTTTGAAGAGGCTCCTATTAGAAAATGGAATGGTGTAAGGCTCTCACATTCATGATTTTCAGTGACGTATGTTAGAGGCCTCGAGTTAACTAGAGCTTCCGCTTCAAGGAGAAAGGTGTGAAGCAGCTCTTCTCTAGGCGCTCTTTCTTTCAGCGTCGTAAGGAGGGCTGTTTTCACTGTATTTACGAGCCTCTCCCAACAACCTCCCATGAATGGCGACGCCGGCGGTATGAAACACCATTCTATGCGTTTGCTAGCAGCATAATCTTGAACAGCATTGTTGTAAAATTCACATAGATGTCGATTAGCTCCAACAAAAGATGTGCCGTTATCGGAGAGAATTTTTAGTGGAAGTCCCCGACGTGCAGTAAACCGACGTAAGCTTAAGATGGCAGAATCTGCTGAGAGACTTGTTACGATTTCAAGATGAACTGCTCGTGTCGTCATGCAGGTAAAAAGGGCTATCCATCGCTTTTCTCTTCGGCGGCCAACTGACACTTCTACAGGGCCAAAATAATCCAGGCCGGTGTTTGTGAATGGGCGGCTGTGATGATTTAGACGCACATCTGGCAGGTCACCAGTCGGCGGGATCTGAGGCGTCGCCTTTTGCTTTATGCAAAATGGGCACCTTCTTGCTATCATGCGCACTTCACTGCGACATCGAAAGATCCAAAAATGCTGTTTCAGTTCATTGGTTACCAATTCATTAAACGTATGTGCAGCTTTTACGTGATAGTGGCGGATAAGAAGGCGAACAGCAGGGTGACGACCATCCAAAATAACAGGCGATTTAGTGGTGTAATCAATATTTTTCATATGCTTGATACGACTGTCTAGTCTTAGCAGGCCATCTTCGTCGATTATTGGGCAGAGAGGGTGTAGTTTGCTGGCTTTTGGCAAGGACTTGGCATTACGGAGTAAAGAAAACTCTTCGCTAAAACAGTCAATCTGTGACTTTTGAAGAATGGCAATTTCAGCCTTTTGTATCTCGGCGGCAGTGAGAGGTAAAAGCTTGGAAGAGGAAACATTATTAATTCATTTAGAATTTGGGTTTTTATGTGCCAAAAATGACCGAAACTTATTCGCGCTCTGATAGATGCGCGCAGTCGCACGAATCAGACGTATCCACTCACTGAAACGTCAGGGATCTGGCACAACCGGTGAAGGTGTGTCCAGTTGAGTTAATCCTACATGTACCTTAGAGGGTTTCAGTTCCACCAAGGTAGATGCAGCTTCCGTCATCGATGGTTCTTTGGGCCATTCACTATTTGGAAGTAATAAAAAATCAGGTCCAGAGAACCAGCGAGACAAGTTAGTATCGCGATTCTTTAATCTAGTCATATCATCTGCGACGTTCAAAACACCTGGCACAAATTTCCAATTATTAACGTTTGTTATTTCAGTTATTTCACCAACACGATTTGCTACGAATGGTTTGAACGTTCGCGCGTCACTGCGAATCCAACTTAAAACTGTGGTCGAATCAGACCAAAAATAAATTGAATTCGGGTGAATGTTATGACCGGTACACACAGTATTGGCAAATCGAGCGGCAATCAGACCTGCTTGGAGTTCTAAACGCGGTATAGATGTAGGTTTTAGAGGACTTAGACGCGCTTTTCCACCAATGAGAGACAACTTCACTGAACCGTCTGAGAACGTGAAGCGCCAGTAAGCGACACAAGAGTAAGCCTCCTCGCTTGCGTCAGCGAATGTATGAAGTTGCCTGTCACTAATCTCCTCATTTCGGAAACCACATCTGTACCAGCGACGAATTTTTATGTCTGATATCGTAGCCAGTTGTCGAGACCAAAACAGCCATTTTTTAATCATGTCTGAGTGCAGCTCAATGTCCCAATCAATACCGGTTCTCCAAATTTGTTGAAACAAAATACGTCCTTGAATAACTAACGGAGTCAGGAGCCCAAGAGGATCGTACAGGCACATTAGGTATGACAATACCTTGCGTTTGGTTATTTTCTCGGTTTCAGGAATTGGAGACACATTACGAAAACTCAAAGTGTCACTCAGAGGATGCCAAATGAGTCCCAAAGTCCTAACAAAAGCCTCGTTACCTATGTGAATATTATCAGAAGGAGGAGCACACAAGTCTTTAGGAACAGCGGCCAGGGCGGCAGGTATATTGGATACCCAACCTCGCATTGTCATTCCTGCCGCTTTGTGCACTGTAACTATATCAGCTGCGAGTTTTGAGGCTTTCTGAACGTCATCGGTGCTGCCTAAGAAATCGTCCATATAATGGTCTTGAACGATGGCTTTTGCAGCCGCGGGGTATGACTTCTGTAATTCTTGGGCGTTACGATTTTTTATGTATAAAGCAGTACACGGGCTGCATACAGCGCCAAAAATTACAGAAGTCATTCTGTATTCCTTCAACTCGCAGATTGGATCCTCTCTCCAAATGTAGCGCAACGCATCGCGATCTTCCGCCCTGATCCTGATCTGTGGAAACATTTCCATCACGTCAGCTGTTATTGCGGCGTAACCTTCACGAAAACGAAACAAAATGTGTATTAACGACTGCAGAAAGTCGGGCCCGGGCAACAAAAGCGAATTTAAACTCACCCCAGAGGTCTTTGCAGCCGCGTCGTATACTAATCGAAGTTTTCTTTTTTGAGGGTGTACCACCGGAAAATGGGGTAAATACCAACGCAATGTTTTGTGTATATCACTTATATTATCATGGTATGTATGTCTAGGACACTCTTCGGCATAACCTTTTACTATCATATTGTTAATAAAAGCGCAATAATCATTCTTTAAATCGGAATCTCGAGCCATGCGCTTTTCTAAACCGAGAAATCTAGAGAGTGCGTGAGAATAGCTATCAGGTATTTTTGGAGTATCCTTACGCCAAAGCAGGCCGACTTCAAACCTACCTGACGGCAATCGTTTGACCGTAGAATCTAAAATTTCTAAAGCGTGTTTATCTTCTTTAGAACACAAAATTTCGGGCTTTGAAATACCTATAGCGTCAAGGCGAAAATAATCTTTAATAAGATCATCCATGGTGGGCTCACCACAATTTTTAGTAGAAACGTAGTTTATAAATTGAACGGGCTTCGTCCAAGAGCTAGATTTGCCATATACTACCCACCCTAAAGCTGTGCGGATAGCCACTGGCTGATTCTTGGAACCTTCCCTCACCTCGCGACTGACAGTTAAATACCAATGCTCAGCACCGAGCAGAATCTTGGGTGTAGCATCGGTTATTGTAAGAACATCAATCAAGTCTGACAGATGTGAATCGTTCGATATATCATTTTGGTCGATAGTTTGTGTAAAGCACGAAAGTTTGTCCATGGCCAAAGCATTGTTAACAGAAAATTCCTCAGAACAGTGTTTACTCTTGATAGAAAAGCTTACATATTCAATAGGTTTGTGCGTTGACATTCCGGCAACTCCGTCAACCTTGATTGATTCCTTTGGACCTGTCACTCCAATATGACGTGCCACCTCAGAATCGATCAAAGTTGCCGTCGATCCGTCGTCAAGCAAAGCATATGTGTCATATTTTCCGAGCGGTCCGCTCACTTCAACAGGAACTATTTTTAAATATACACTTATCTGAGAAGGTTTTTTGTCATTTGAGTGCGAATCCGTTATATTAGAAATTGTTACGGACTTATTTATATCGTTTCGTTCATTTACGACGTTGTAGGAAGGAGACGGAGAATTATTAACAGTGTTGGGTGAGCGTGGTATCGAAGTTGAATGTAGCAGGGGATTATGGAAACGTTCGCAGCCGTCGACGCCACACCGACCAATCCTACAAGTTTTCCATTGATGCGTCTTGGATTTCAGACACTTGTAACATATTTTAGACTCCCGCAACCAGCGCCACTTATCGTCTAATGTTAGAGACTTGAAGTCTTTGCAATCAGTAAGTTTGTGTTTATTGTTACAATAACGACATAACTCGACCAACTCAACGATATTTTTATTCGCAGATGTCGTATGAACGTTTTCACGTCGTGTAAAATTCTGTGACAAAAAATTGTTGCCGACTGTACCAGGCCGTCTACCGAAGTTTGACGTTAGTGTGCCGGGCACCTTAGCGTAATCGAGAATTAAACCGAATCTGTTATGTTTAATAGCCTCGACATCGAGGAACGCAGATAATAGTTGAATTTTCGGTAAAGAACTATCATTATGATATGCGAATTCTTTCCACTGACTATACAATATCGGCGTTAATTTACTTAATACAGTATGAAATAGTTTAACAGAATGTATGTGTTCCTTCTGTTCTAAATTATTAATAACAGCTATACAATTACGTAATCTACAAGCAAAATTGTTCAGATCTTTTTGGTCAAAGCTTATCTTAGGAAGATTCCGAACGAGAGTGATCTCGTGCATTACGATCATTTCAGGGAGCGCGAACGTCTGTTCCAACATGTCGAGTACTTCTTCAGGTTGCTCAGCTGTGTACAGTAGCGACGACACGCTCTCAAGAGCTGGACCACGAAGCGCTCCGCTCAATCGCACAAGATTCTCTGAGGGTGTGAATAAATGTTGTGTATTGCGATAAGTACGCTTAAACATTAGCCATTCCATGGTTTTACCACTGAAAGGCATAAGCTCAAGTTTATGCGAGCATCTGTGCGAGTAATTATTAGGCTCGACCTGTTTTGGTAGTAAAAACTCTTTGTTTGAGTTGACAGTCGGCCGTGTAAATGACACAATGCTGTTTGACGCTGACATTTGACATAATTGTGACTTGTTATTGAATGGAATTTGAAAAGTCACGGGTTTTTTGTATATATTATGATGAATTTTATTCTCAGGATGTTTCGATGCAAGATTTTCAGAATTGTTGTAAAAATCAAGCGTTTTAGCCCTGTGAGAACTATGACGGATTGTATGCTCTCGCGAGAAATATGGTGTGTTCGCATTGTTTACGTTTTTTAGGTCTATATTGCTAAGCATGTTACTATGCTCCGAAACCAAATTTCTCGCGGGACCCGAAACCATATCAGCAGCATCCTCTCGTGTGATTAAGGGATCTATTATAATAGGTTCAGCGTTTTTGTCGATCGGATGGTTGCTATAGTTTACATCACGAACCCATGATGCAGTACGAGAAAAAGATGGACTGACCGATCGAGTTGAACATTCATCGGCATCCTGAACCGCTAAAGCTGCTTCCATCTCCAGCCGCTCAACTTGATTGACCTGTTGGATTTGCTGTTGGATGACCTTACTTTTGTAGTCTAATAGCTGCTGTTCACGTTCCATGGATCGTCGGGCCAAATGTGCCTCCGCAGTCAATCTGCGTGCCGCCTTTATCGTGGCTGACGACTGCGAAGACCCCGAAGTGCGTGATCTAAAACTTAGTGATAAATTAACGTTTTCCGTGCTAGTTGCCGGGCGGTCACGTGACTTGCCGGGGCCAGGATTGCCAGTCGCGGGCGTAACAGTGGCATCGGTAAGGATGGGGTCCATTTTTGTGGACCGACCGAGCCCACCCATGACTGGCGTACCTGATTCTGAGCAAGCCTCGCTGGCGCCTCTTGGTTTTTGATCGCGTATTCATTTCAAACGGTGAGAAGGACCAATATGTAAAGGATAATATGTAAAAAGGATAGCTAAAGAGCAAATAACCAAGAAACCGACATTACTTTGAATATCTATATTGACAACTAAAATTATAAACAAAACACTCATTTCTGACAACATAGACAATATCTACTAGGTACCATAAATACTCAACAGCAATTATTACACCTGTGGAGTTGCAGGAATGTAATAGTTAAACGCTGAAATAATCTTGAAATACTCGTATATATTCGTTGAATTATATTTACATTCAGTAACGTCAAAAACCAAGATGACGTGCAAAATATCAAATATAATATTATAAAGTAAACGTAGGAAAGTGTACCAGCCAGGTCTCCACATCACTCCCCCACCGAGACCGTGACTACGGGCGTAAGTGAGGTGGAAACCGGACGTGGCGTCCAGAGCGAGTAATGCGTGGAGGTTCGGGTTGCATAGCGGCTGCGGGTAGAGTAGGAGACTAAGGAACATTGGTTTCAAGATCTTTTTCCAACATCATGAAAGCTGGTTTCAACCTATCTACCGAAACGTTGGTATCCTTGTTATTAAGGAGAATACGAAAATATTTTTGACCTCGCTTTAGGACTTTATGAGGTCCAGAATATGGTGGATGCAGGGCTGGACGGACTCCGTCTTGACGAAGAAACACGAAGTCTGAAGTTGCCAGTTCCTTGAAAACAAAAACTGTTTTAGAAGTATGATGTATAGTAGGGATAGGCTTTAGTTTATTAGCGAAGGAGCGTAACCTTGATACGTAGTCTTGCATGTCTAATATAGTGTTAGAATTCGAATGAAAAAATTCGCTAGGAAGGCGCAATGGTTCGCCATAAACAAGTTCGGCTACAGATGACTGTAAGTTTTTTCCAGGCGCTTCTTATACCGAGGAGAACCAAAGGAAGAGATTCTGTCCAACTGGAGTCTGCGTTGCACATTATAGCAGCTTTCAATTGTCTGTGCAAGCGCTCAACTAAACCATTGGAAGCTGGATGATATGCTGTTGTCATCTTATGTTGCGAGCCAATTAGCTGAGTTAAATTTTTGAACGTAGAGCTGTCAAATTGTTTACCACGGTCAGTAGTGATGCTGACCGGGCAACCAAAACGGGAAATCCAACCTGTCAAAAATGCATTGGCAGTGGAAGCCGCCGTGATATCGGTGAGTGGTATAACCTCAGGCCAACGAGTAAATCTATCGATAACCGTGAGAGCATAACGAAAACCGTTTGAAATGGGAAGAGGACCTATAAGATCGGTGTGAACATGGAGAAAACGGGCAGGAGGTAATTGAAAAACGCCCAAAGGAGAAGACACGTGCCGTGTTACTTTAGCACGTTGACAAGCTAAACAGCTACGGCACCACTCTCGGCAATCTTTCCGTATGCCAGGCCAGACAAATCTTTGTACCAAAAGATTAACTGTGACATTTATTCCTGGATGAGAGAGAGAATGAATGGCATCAAATACTTGACGGCGTAATGCTTTGACGATAAAAGGTCGAGGAGTAGAAGAACTCACATCACAATAAATGAATGAGGAAGATCCTGAAATAGGAAGTTTAACAAGTTTGAGTGATGAACCCCCTGATAATAAAAGGTTTAATTCAGGATCGTTAGATTGAGCATGAGCAAGCACATCATAGTCAATAGCCTTGGAGGTCAACTCTTCAATCCTGGAAAGGGTATCTGCGACTACATTATCCTTTCCCGAAATATGTTGAATGTCTGATGTAAACTGGGAAATATAGTCGAGGTAACGGAATTGTCTGGGTGAAAATTTGTCTCTATTTGCTTGAAACACAAATGAGATAGGTTTATGGTCTGTAAAAACTGTAAAAACCTGAGCCTCTAACATATGCCGGAAGTATTGAATTGATTTGTATATAGCAAGCAATTCACGATCGTAAGGGCTATACTTAATCTGCGATGGAGAAAGCTTACGTGAAAAGAATGCTAAAGGCTGCCAAAATCCATTTTTAAACTGCTGTAAAACTCCACCTATGGCAGTACTAGACGCGTCAGTGACAAGAGCAAGCTTAGCGCTGCTGTCAGGATGGGCCAGAGTTGCAGCATTGCAGAGACCTCTTTTGCAGTCTTCGAAAGCCCGTTTGCATATGTCATCAAATTTAATAGTCTGATTGTTTTTCACAGAGCCCTTAAGTAGATCGTTTAGGGGTGCTTGTAACTCAGCTGAACGAGGTATGAAGCGATGATAAAAATTATACATACCAAGGTAACGTCTTAGCTCTTTCACAGTTTTGGGCTCTGGAAATGTTTGAATCGCGACAGTTTGATCTGGTAGCGGTTTAACACCTTCAGCGGAAACTGTATAGCCGAGAAAAGTAAGAGTTGAAACCACAAAAGTGCATTTGGAGGTGTTGATGAGAAGACCGTATTTATCAAGTCTAGAGAAAAGCTCACGTAAGTGAAGTTGATGCTCTACGAAATCATGCGAAAATACCAAAATGTCATCTAAGTAACTATATGTAAAGTCAAGACCTTTGGTAACTTCGTCAATGAATCGCTGAAAAGTCTGTCCAGCATTTCTTAGGCCGAAAGTCATCATTGGGAACTCAAAAAGCCCAAAAGGAGTCGTAATTGCCGTTTTGGGAATGTCGGGTGGAAAAACGGGGATTTGATTGTATGCCTTGACAAGGTCAATTTTAGAAAATATAGTGCAACCTGAAAGGCTAAAATTGAAATCGTGTATGTGTTTAATGGGGTACCTATCTGGTACAGTGCGAGAATTAAGCATTCGGTAGTCCCCGCAAGGTCTCCAGTTATTGTCCTTTTTAGGAACAAGGTGCAAGGCTGAGGACCAGGGGCTGTTAGAAGGTCGAGCGGTACCCATCCTAACCATCTCGTCAAACTCACGTTTAGCAATAATAAGTTTGTCTGGATGTAGACGACGTGGTTGGGCAGTAACTGGCGGGCCAGATGTAGTTTTGATGTAGTGCACAGTATTGTGGGGACAGTCACGTGGCCTGCCAGCTGGACGCGTTATGTTTGGGAACTCTTCTAGGAGAATTTCAAAATCGGGGTTAAGTTCCGGATAATTGGTTTTAATGGAAGTGACTGTTTCGGTAGGGTTAACACCAGATGCAGGTGCAACTTAATATGTAAGTTGATCACAAATCCTGTGATTCCTGCAGTCTACTAAGATGTTGTAATACGCCAGAAAGTCGACGCCAATAATAGGTTTAGTGACGTCAGCAATAACGAACCTCCACCCATACTCACGTCGAAGACCGAAGTTTAATGTAAGATGTATAAAACCATAAGTTGATATTGTAGTGCCGTTGGCTGCGAAAAGTTGGTAGCTTGATTTTGTTTGTTTGTTCTTGATAGCTGTCCGAGGAAACACGCAAATATCAGACCCAGTGTCAATTAAAAACATCATTTTTGTCTTTCTGTCGGTTACAAATAGGCGGCCAGACGAGGGTTGACGACAGTCGTTGGCCGCTACTAACGACCGTCGTTTGAGTTTTCCGCGTCAAATTTGCAGGGCGAGACACATCTTCTTGCTCTAGAACCAAACTGGTAGTGATACCAGCAAAGGTCGCTTGGAGAATTGTTTCGAACAGGCGTCGATGGAGAGCGAGATCGGGAACTAGAACGGGAGCGGCGTCTATTGTCCCAAGTTGAGAGCTTCTGAAAACTTTTCTTAAGTGCTGCACTTTCATGCTTAACTTCTTCACAGCAGTTTCCAGGATTATCCTGACTGGTCGTCGCCACTTGCTTAGTGTAAGGAGCTATATCCTGGATTCGATCCGCTAAATCTGCTAATATAGATAATGATACTGATGGCTGACTGGCGAGAACACACTGGATATTTGCGGGAAGACGGCTCATCCAAATAGTTTTCAAAAAATCCTCCGGTACTGTCGCTCCAGCTAAACATTGTAGATGCCTTAAAAATTGGGAAGGCTTCCGATCTCCTAATTCTTCCTGTGTTAATATTTGTTGAATTTTTTGATCGTGAGTAGCGCTGAGTCGTTTAATTAATTCTGACTTTAATTTTTCATACCTGTCATTTTGTGGTGGATTGATTATAATGTCTCGAACCTCTTTCGAAAATTGACAGTCCAGATGCCCGATAACATAATTAAATTTGGTTGTATCACTTGTGATCCCGGAGTTGGAGAATTGGCCCTCGACCTGAGCGAACCAGATTTCAGGATCCTCAGGCCAAAACGGTGGAATCCTTACTCCGACTTTGCACAGTTTTGCAGACGTACCGTTTGCGGCAGTGGAACCGGACACAGCCGCCGGGTTGCCGCTGCCCAAACTGCTATCCTTGTGCGCCATGTATATTATAGTTACATAATAGTAGTTCAATTCGGTGGTCACCAATGTGGAGTTGCAGGAATGTAATAGTTAAACGCTGAAATAATCTTGAAATACTCGTATATATTCGTTGAATTATATTTACATTCAGTAACGTCAAAAACCAAGATGACGTGCAAAATATCAAATATAATATTATAAAGTAAACGTAGGAAAGTGTACCAGCCAGGTCTCCACACACCCTATTTGGGACATTGAAACTTTTTCTATTAGCTTTAATATTTAATTTCATAGGCTTCTTATAATATCTATTGGGGACAACATTCTGAAGTTACTTACGGTAGGATTGTCTAGTCTTGTCTTATTGTCTTTTTAAATAACTTGTCATTTAAAATTCTTAAAATATGTTATATTAACAATTTTAAATATTCTTTAACATTTTTGACCTATTTTACATTTACAGGAATAACTTTTACATATTTTAAACGGTTATTTAAATATTATATAAAGGTACACATAATAGTCGAGCATGTATGAAAGGTATGATAAATATAAAAGAAGCGAAAGAGATGTGTCAGAATCGTAGCAAATGCCATTCGATTGTCTCTGCCTATCCCTCTTGGGATAAAAGGTGTGATGATAGATAGATAGATAAAAAATGCACTTTAGATAGAAAGGCCAGGCCATATTGAGCAGCAACAAACAAAAGGTGGCAAGCCTGTCGCTCAATTATTTTCGGAAAAATCTTATTATATTTTTGCGTTCTTACCTATTAGCGAATTAAATATGAACATCAACATTTTCTTTTTTCAAATCTAATCTAATCTTATCTTATCCTACACAGGTTTATCAACTATTGTAGCCCACAACGAATCAGCACGATTAGCAAACGACGCAGCCAGAGGTTTCGGGGGTGTGTTATTTGCAGCTGGAGGATGCGCGGCAGCCGCTCTAGCACTATTGGCTGCAGCTGCCGCAGCTGGGACTTTGTATAAAAGAGGGAATAAAGCACGACATCATGATTCTATACAGTAAGTTATGATTTGTTCATTTGTTGCATTAATAAAAATCATATTCCTCAACAGAACTGGCCACTCGTTAGGTATAGACTCACAAATACCATCGGCTAGAAAAGGGATACTTGGTCTTCCGCTGGGTACCCTGAGACCGATAATACGGTTTCGGGAGCTGTGAAGAAGAAGAAAAAAGGAATAACCGTAGTTCTGCCTATATATCCCTCGTACAAGAAAAGAAAAAATACAACATAGGTATCAACACAAAATGCTTAGATTATTTAGCCTTGGAGGTAAGACCGATTCATATCTCTTGACGACTAACGGCATGACGCTCGTTTATGCCTTCATGCCGTCTATCCACCGCCACTCTCTACTCCCTTGTATGTGCGTGGCGCGTATACTATATACTTCGTTGCTACTGCAAGTGCCTCTCTATTCGGCTATTATATAGTATACTTCACTATTTTTACTTATCTAATAGCTTAGAACGCTAACAAAACACTTTACAAAATAGCAATAATTAAGAAGCATATTTTTTAACTCTTTCATATTTCGAAAAATGTTCTAATTTCTGTACGTTGATTTCTAATTAAATTAATATTACAAAATTTGTAAAGGTAAATTTTAAAGATCCATAATTAAAACAACATCAACCGGAGGGAAAAATAGAAATTTCGAAAATAAAGTTTTGTTTACCTTATAAATATTTTCTCGTCCATCTTGATTACCGAGGGATCCAATATACAATTTAAAATTTCGCCATTTTCGGCCCTTGTCCGAAATAAAGTCAAATTTGTTAATGTTGCTGAGTTTCTAACAAATTTATCTCGCCTTTGAACTTCATTAAAACACTTGAGTGCCTACAAGAGGAGTTAATTGTGAAGAAAATATCTCTTCAAAATTATTCTTTTAGTTATGAATACAAAATTTTATCGTATACTAGCTTTTTACCCCGGCTTCGCCCATTGAGCCCATATTAACGTATTATGGTCTTGAGTTCATACAAAAAAAGGCTTTCAGTTTTCCCGAAGTTTATCAAATTTTCCGGGAAACTGTTCCAAATTTTCTCTCTTCATCTCAAGAGATGCGCATTTAATTTTTATTTAAATAGATTCATTTAAGGGACTCCACGCAAAAAATAATATTGTCTATTTTCTTCTGAATTGAATTCTGAGTTACCGGTATTGGAAAATTCAGGAAAGACTGAAATTCCTTTTTTATATGAGGTTGAAGTTAGTTTGGTCTCAACTCCCAATAAAAATATAGATCCTTTAAGCGAACCATTAAAAAGCATCTCTACATCCCTAAAAATGCAAGTATTTCTTTAAAATCTAAAAATCAAATTAAATTTTAAAGAAAATTGACCGTTTGAAGGGATACAAAATAACGATTATGGAAATTGGTTTCCCGTTTTCTCAAGTGGAGTCCCTAAATATTTTCCTACAAAATATTTCGAGAGGGCTAGAAACTGTTGAATGGCCAATCATTTGAAATTTCATTGACCGTTTACGAAAGCCGCGGTAAAGTTAGCAATTTCTTGAATATTTCCCAATTTACTAATGGCATACTTTGCTAAGGGTTTCAAGAGGTTTGTTACTTCTACATTATTAACACAAGTAAATAAATATTTTTTTGGCTACACATAAAAACGCATCTTCAGTAACGTGCACTTTTTGCCAGGTGTCTACAGGGGCAAATCTTCGGTCGAGAAATCGCTTAGAGAAAATTTGTTCCTAGCATTTTTGGCCAAGCTCTGCCAATTACGCAATCGACTTCTATTTTATTTTATTCTCCTTGTGTATTGCTTCATCTAATTATTTCTGACTATTTAAATGTTTATGATCTTCTAATAAAAAGTATTTTATAAATCGGAGACTATTTTAGGATATAATAATAATAATAAAGCTTTATTTTCCACACATTTTAAATTTACAATGAACAAGTTTGTTGTTTGTTAGTTTGTTTATATTTTTTTGATGTATGGTCCCCCGCTAGTAAAAGCCTCCTCCATATTTTTCCACTTTTGCCTGTTTGTAGCGATGCTCATCCAATTTTTTCCTGCTATGTCCGTAATGTCATCAGCCCATTTTTTCCTCTGTCTCCCCACATGGCTTTTGCTTGTTGGGCCCAGCCATTTTGTTGCCAGATAAGTCCACCTTCTGTCTTTGTACCTTGCTATAGGTCCTGCCCATTTCCATTTCTATCTTAGACCATACTGAAGGGCGTCTACTATATTAGTTTTCCTACGTATATCTATGTTTCTTGTTTTCTGTATTCTTTTCAGCTTCAAGATACTTCTTTCCACAGGATTTTGTTTTTCGCTTTTTCGGTGTATATCCATGTTTGACTTGCATACGTTAAGCTTGGGAGGATGCATGAATCCATTATTAACTTTTTCGTCTTTAAGTTATAATTTCCTTATAGAATTTCTTTTTGCGCCCAGTATTTTCTCCATGCTATATTTATTCTTCTGTCAATTTCAATTTCGTTACTGACTGTTTGCATCAAAAGAGACCAGTTTACCCAAGTACACATAGTCGCTCACGTATTCTATCTCCTTCCCTTCTATTTTGATTGTCTTCTTGTGGCTGTTTGTCATGATTTTAGTTTTAGAAGCATTCATGTGTAGACCAACTTTTTGATTCACTAAAATGAGCTATGTCGTCCGCGAACCCTAAGTGTGTCAGCCTTCCACTCATTATCCATATGCCTTTATTTTTCCAATCGATGTTTCTGAATATGTCTACAAGAACAGCTATAAACAGTTTAGGAGAGAGGGGATCTCCCAGCTCCCTTCCCTTCCAATTTTACTCTGCTTACACTCTTGGAGTAGATGTTCTTTAGAATGTTTATGTATTTTTCGCTTATGTTATTACTTTTTAAAGCATTTCATATGGATGAGTGTATTATGCTATCAAACGCTTTGGAGTAGTCCACGAATGCTATGTAAAGTGGTTTGTTAAATTCTTTACATTTTTCAAATATCTGCTCTATAGCGTGTATATGGTCAATTGTGGAGTAGTATGGCCGAAAGCCTGCCTGTTCCATTGGTTGTTGTTTGTCAATTTCTGGTGCTATTCTACTCAGAATTATTGAAGAGAACAGTTTATAAATTGTCGATAATATGCTAATGTCGATAATTACTGATGTCGAGTTTAGGATATAGTTACAACAAAATAAAAACTTGATTTACTTATACTGTTATTGTTTAGCTCCTAAACATCATAGATTCATAATAAATACTCATAAACCTTCCCGGTGAAGCATCCTATCCAATAGTAAAAACTACAACAAAATCCGTTTAGTAGTTTTTGTGTGAATAGGGACAGACAGACAGACGCGGCAAATACTTTGTTTTATAATATAAGCTCTTGTATTACAGAATAAAATAACCCGTAATAAAAAAATGCTTTTAGAAATTCCTTTTAAAGGCCCGTAAGTTGACCCGGGTGGTGTGTGGACACCCTCGTCTGTCACCGTCATATACTTGATGGATGATGCGGTGCCCCATGGTGAAGCTTTTATCGGCTGACAATAATGCTCCAATGGCTTAAATTGACCTTATTCTGGGAGAACAAAGATTCTTTAAAATGTACTTCTCATTGTGAATTGTAAAATAAATGATATTACCTATTAATAATTTACCTATTTCATTTCACCCCATGTGAATTAATCTTTGTGGCGACTTAAGTAGCCCACTGGTCAATTTTTACATCACATGCAATTCACTCACCCACACAGACACACAAGATTCAATTAAACAAAGGCGTGTGGATGTGTGTGTGTGTGACAGATCGTTCCGGTCATCGAAATCAACCACAAATACAACGATTTCAAAACAGATGGTGGGCCGCGCGATAAGAATTGGACGAGTCTGTGGTCGGTTTCGGTGGACCGTACGGCGACCGGCCGGGGATTGGACGAATGTGTGGCCACCTCAATTGGTAGGGTGTTGGTCTTGAAGCCCGGGTTCAATTCCTACTCGTACCAAAAAAAGTAAGCACCAATTTTCTTCTAAAAATAACAGACACATATTTACGTTAGGTTAAGAAGCGACAAATCTAGGTTAATTAAGTGCAGCAACCAACAGACTGGACAACTGGCAAAAAGTGGACACTGTTACTGGGTGTCTCTGGCCACATCGCTAGGTATAAAGGCCGTGAAGGTGAAGGTGTGTGAACTGTTTCACTTTTAGCAGTTGATTTTATTTATTTCCAAGTGTAATTTTCTACAAGTGTATTCTGGATTAGCACAATAGGCATGATGACTAAAAATTCTAACTTGTCCGTCAGTTAGATTATCAGGAAATATTGGACACGTATTTTTTCTTTTGTCAAATAAACAAAAAATTATGAAGATATAGCCCGCTATAGTTCCGCGTGACGTCACGCCTTAGTACAATTTTTAGCAAGGCGTGACGTCACCAGCCCCCACTCCAAAACTTTGACGCGCTTTATCTCTGTAATTTTTTGTTTGATTGACAAAAGAAAAAATACGTGAACAATATTTTTTTGATAATCTAAATGACGGACTAAATAGAATAATATTTTGTTTACCCTGTCATCTACCCTATTATAGATGAACGTTAATTAGGGTTTCGTACAACCGATGAAAAATCGGAACCCTTATACCTAGGCTGTTTGATAAGTACCCGTTTTCTAAATATATTAATATCACTGGCCGAAAATAAGTATACCACCTTTTTAAGCCATTTTTCAGAGGCGGGAAAATAAAAAAAAATGGCATTCTTTTGTTTTTTCTCATTTGACAGCGATTTAGTGAAAGCGTGAACTTAAAATTGTTAAAATGGAGAAAGAACAGTATCGGTCTGTAATTAGATTCTTGTTTTTGGAAGGAAAAACATGTGATGAAATAAAAGTAAGAATTCAAGCGGTTTACCATGAATGTGCTCCTTCTATGACAACCGTCAGATATTGGTATAACGAGTTTAAACAGGGGAGAACAACCGTCTTTGATGAGGATCGCCCAGGCCGGCCAATTGAGGTGACTACAGACGATATGGTTAAGAAAATTGAAAATATCGTTTTAGCCGACCGCCGAATTAAACTTCGAGAAATCGTTGATGCTGTAAACGTTTCAATCGAGAGGGTACAACACATATTAGAAGAAAAATTGTATCGGCGAGGTGGGTGCCGCGTTTACTCACGGAGGAGCAAAAACGGAACCGACTGACTACTTCGGAGCAGTGTTTAGCCGTGTTCAAACGTAACCCGAAGGAGTTTCTGCGTCGTTTCGTGACCGTGGACGAAACGTGGGTTCACCACTACACCCCGGAAATGAAAGAGCAGTCGAAACAGTGGATTTTACCGGGTGAACCTGCTCCAAAGAAAGCAAAAACCGTCCCATCGGCTGGAAAGGTCATGGCGACTGTTTTTTTGGGATTCGCAGGGTATTATACATATTGACTACTTAGAAAAGGGGGAAACGATATCAGGGCAGTACTATGCCAATTTATTGGATGAATTTGACGCCTTGTTGAAGGACAAACGACCCCATTTAAAAAGAAAAAAGTACTGTTTCATCACGACAACGCCCCGGCTCATTCGTCGAGAGTTGTGACGGCTAAATTAGCACAGTTACGCTACGAACTATTGCCTCACCCCCCGTATTCTCCAGATTTGGCCCCATGCGATTTCTTTTTGTTTCCCAACCTAAAAAAATGGCTCGGTGGTAAACGATTTGGATCAAATTACGAAGTCATTGCCGCCACAGGCCTATTTAAATGACTTTCCAAAATCATACTTTTTGGATGGTTTTTTGAAGCTTGAGCATAGGTGGAACAAATGTATAGAGTTAAAAGGTGACTACGTAGAAAAATAAATGCATATATACAAAAAAAAATTTTTTTTTCCATAAACGGGTACTTATCAAACAGCCCTCGTAGAATCAACCTTATAGAAACCGTCTGTCACAGCTTAATTTCTCCGAATTTGGACTAAAAAGGTTGAAAGGTACATATATGTACAGTTTGATGACCCAATCACGGACGTATAGCGTAAATAATCGAAGGGCTCGTTATAAGAAATACAAATACTTATATATATTTTATTTATAACATTTTTAAATGCATAGTTTAAATTATATTTAATAAAATATACGAAAATTGAGCCCCCCCCTTCATTCCGAAACTACAGAGTCTAAAATTTTGAAAAGGTTGGAAATTTAGGGCCTCACTCATAGGTTACAGGAAACCCTAAACGAAAATCCTGTCTTAAATTTCTTCCGGAAAAAAAACGGTACAAATCCCTCTCCACGCGACTCGCTATTGGCCAATTTTTCGATCATAATACACTTAATAAAACGTCAGTTAAACTTGAACTTTTTATATCAACTAATCTCTAATTAACTTTGACTAGCTTTCAGAAACTGATGATTAAGCTAGGTATAGAATCGAAAATCTGGTAACAACTTCTATCACTCTAAAATTAGTGTTGTTTTCAACAGTACCAGCTACACGACCGCTGCATATGGGAGTCATCAGAACGTTTTGCTTCGTTTGGATACACTTGGTCGACCTCCGAGTTCTACGGGATCCTACGCCACAATAGCTAGTTTACATAAATTTCCATTTGGTAAGTACTTACCTAATTTTTGTCGTAATTTTTTTCCTCTCTTCCATAGTAGATATTGAGGCAAATACTAAAAGTATACAGCTCACAGAGACAACTGATAAAATTATCAAAGTAATTTAAACCTTATTTTATGCAATAAACTGATATTTCATTGAGTTTCGGTACAAATATTTTTATACTAAGTACATAACTTTCATCATTAATAAAAATAACATGATACACTAAATATCTTATGTTCTTGATAAAATATTCAAAATAATTTCAACATATCTCGGAATATTTTTAAAATTATTGTAATTTGTTTACCTTTCTTGTAATTATCTACCTGCCCAGACATTATCTCGTTGAGCATATTCGGGCCGGGCAATACATGGGCTTGGGCCGAAAACATGTCGCGAAAACGGGTCGCGAAAAAAAAACAAATTACCTGATCCCGTAGCGCCTGAATCTCAGTTCTAAATTAAATATGTCAGTATATTGTGTCAATCAAAAAACATAAATTGTAATTATATTATTTTAATGTAAATATTTTTGCCTCCCTCGTAAAACAAAATTCTAACCTTCTTTTTGCCTGCTCCGAGGCTGGTGAGAAAATTAATTCACTAAAATTTGGGTACAATCCATGGACCTAAAAATCACGCCATTTTTAGTTGGTCTTACAGTTTAGAAGTTTGAAAGACCTTGAAGCTCCAGATTTCAGCCTCTAAAATAATGCTGAAAACTCGCTGTGTTAGCCATTTCTTAAGGTGAAGTGGTCGATGGGAAAATGAGTTATGAAAAAGCAGGACGCATTTATCTAGAATCGCGCGCACGCGAGCGGGATAGAAACAGTAAGCGATATTTTTTGTTTAAAACGAAATTTGAAAAAAAACCTATACAACATAGAAATAATTTTACAATGAAAAGATAGATAATTACCAAAAAAATATTCATGTTAACCATCTATAATATAGCCATAAAAGATAAGTAAAGTTTTCAGAAGGATGTTTTTATTACGAGTAAAATTTTCTAATCATATTTTCAAAGCAATAAAAATAGTCATATCCTTAAAATCAATTTTTTCAGTTTCGTAAATAGATCAAGTTTTCTGAAAAATTTGAATAAAAATTGGATTTTGATGACTGACTTGCCCTTAAAGAAACACAGGAGAAACCAATTTATAAATATATTTTGCATTTTCTGTTCGAACAGGCAGTCGAAGATCCCCATCTCCGTATGCTACGACGCACATAGGAGAGCATATTTACGCTAAACCTGAATCACGTGTCTCTTACTACGCTGCATCTAATATAACACACGTCTCCCAGGTGAGTTGAGATCACATTTAAATCCAGACTAGGCGGGTTCGAAATTGAGTCGCTTTTGGCTGGATAAAATGACTTTTCTATGAATATTGAGGTAAAAATTTTATTACATAATATCGCACGACTAGGATTTCTTCTATTATGATCTAAGTTCCCTCATAATATATTGTGATATGGTATCGTATAAAAGAAAACTAAATTATATGTACAGAAATGAAAGATGGCCACTCGTTAGGTACCATTGCATCGGCTAAAAAAGGAAGACTTGATCTTCTGCTGGGTACCCTGGGACCGATAACACGGTTCCAGGATCCGTAAGGTAACCCTTAAAAAAGAAAAAAAAATCAGGGTGGGTACAAGATTTTTTCGTGAAGCCCCCACCGTTTCGATGCGCTGCGAACTTGTCAACATACCGCTATTGATACTCATATTTTCTGATTCCCTGGGTCGTCCACATCCATTGGAGTCAAATTCTAATCGGTTTGAAGCTATCCAGTCGTTGTAGAATACTGCAAAGTTAAAATTGACGATTTCCGTGACTGGCGCTCGGCATTTTCAGTAACCTGGTTCAAGCTGGTGTCATTTTTTTGTGCTTCTTTCTTTCTTTCTGCCCCTGAGTTTTGGTCGGTGGCAAACGGGATTTAGTATTTTAATTCCTTGTTTTCGGTATTGCAAATTATTTGACATTGTGAATACATTCTTGGGACAAAATTATTATTTTTTAAACAAAATACTGTTAATTTCGTTAAAATCCATTGATATTTGCCTTTTATATTGATCTTAGGAGTTTAGCACATTGGAGAAATACTTAAAGCAATGATGACCGACTGAATATAATCAAATCTAATTTATTTATTTTTTCTTCACGGGTTGCCTAACAGCTCTCGAAACCGTGTTACGGTTCCAGGGTACCCAGCGGAAGACCAAGTCTCCCTCGTTTAGCCGATGGTATTTGTGAGGCTATACCTAACGAGTGGCCAGTTCTGGTAGGTATATTTAGATGGAAAAGCCTATAAGTGTATGTCGGATTATGTATATAAGTATTTAATAAAAAACCCATTGGTACATGGTCGGGATCCGGGATTGAACCCGGGATCTGCCTAGTTAATACCAAACGTCTTAACCACTCGGCCACCGACTCACACATTATAATCCAAATCAAAAACAAAGCAAATCCGTTGGCAACAACTAGTATGTTATAATGTTTGGCAGAAATAGTAGAGTTGTGTTGTTCCATATATTACCTCAATAAATTAGTTCTCTCGGAACAAGTCGGATAGAGCCAAGTTTGGCCACAAATAAATTAACCCATATTACGAGAGATTTAAACTGCTTATCTTTGTTTCGTTAAACCTACGCTTAAGTCTAAATGATATCCTATATTTAATTATAGTAAATGCTTATAGTGCTTACATGATAGTCTAGGCAACGTAGTAAATCTTTATTCTAAAACTGCCTCAGTCACCAAAGATTTACCTTTGTAGAATTTATTATGACAATAGTAGTTAAATAGGTATAGAAAAATATTCTCTAGTAGCAGATCTGCCTACCCCTCATGGGACAAAAGGCATAATGATTCTCTACACTTAGTACAAAAAGGAATTATAAACATAAAATGTACATAACCTCTTGAAGAAGGAAAAAGATAAATTCATTAAACATCCTTTCAAGGCACCCTTTACAAAAGACGCAAATTAAAAAGTCGGTGCCATCTCTACTTTTGTAGCCGACGAGTTACTAATTGCGTTAGCCAGTATCACCTGCAGGGAAGATTCCGCCTTAAATTGGATCTTTAATGATGTAAAGAACTTATTTTATGCACAGTTCAACTCCCCCGCTATTCTTCAAAGGCGTGCAAAGTGCCTTAAGACAAGAATGAGGTGCATAAGATAGAGCGATTGTACTGCCGCGTTCGGAATTGCAAAGTGTCGAAAGGTGTTCTATAGAAACTTATTCATAGATTTACTGGATGATGATAAATATAATGGAAATGTGAAGACCTGATGATGGAGTCAAAGATTATACTAAACCAGATATAGAGAAATGCGAAAATAATGCGCGATCTGCACCGATAATTTTGTAATTCTGGTCATAGCGCTTTTGTATTAATATACTATAAGGTTCCTTTTATTCTTTATTTCTTGCCTTACCGCCCTCTTTGAGCCGATGGTATTTGTGAGGCTATACCTGACTAGTGTCCAGTTCTGTTAAGGTATATTTAGATGGAAAAGCTTCTAAAGGTGCCCACTCATTCGTCCAATCGCCGGCGCGCCGCCGTACGGTCCACCGAAACCGACCACAGACTCGTTCAATTCTTATCGCGCGGCCCACCATCCGTTTTCAAATCGCTGTGTTTGTGGTTGATTTCGATGGCCGGAACGATCTGTTACACATTCACACACATCCAAACGCCTTTGTTCAATCGAATCTTGTGTGTCTGTGCGGGTGAGTGAATTGCATGTGATCTATATCGTATGATTTACATTGCTAATGTGTGGCCTGTTTTCAATCTCGATCATACGGCGGCCGGGCCGAAAATTTTCTGTGAGATAACGGAACCTTAAGGTTCTTTTTTTTCTAACTTTCTTCACGGGTTGCCTTATAGCTCCCAAAACCGTGTGACCGATTAACTAAGCAAGACCAAACCCATGGTCTGCTTAGTTAATACCAGGCCCAACATACTTCTATTCTAGAAGGACCAAATTTATATACTTTTAATCATTCTAAATTTTAACTCAGTCAGAAAATTATCCCTTATAATCAATAATAATATATCGTATCTTCAAGTATAAAAACCACGATGGCTGTTAGGGATAAGAAACATTAGTATAAATGCAATCCTAAACCTTGCTCATATTCACTTCCTACTTCATACTATTTCCATAATATTGAAGTACCTTCTATTCCAATAACTTAATTAGCTATCATACGGGCGGGCATACGTTTGTGAAATGCAATTATGATCCCTCTCCAATACCCTCCTAGCTAAGGTACTGTGCAAATATTAATTGACAAGAATTTTGAGTGACTTTGCTTGCGATACGGGTGGCTAAATATGAAGTAAAATTGAGACTTTAATATACTGAATTAAGGCTCCTATATCCATAATTTTTCTGAGATAAACTATTCCCAATGTCTCTGTAAAGAATCCACCTGTGTCACTGTAATTTAGCATATAGTTACTTATTCAATATATCTAAGTAAAGTAGATGTTATTTTATCAATAGGTTATATTGAATAGGAAATAAGGGTGGTTAAATTTTGCTCCCGATTTCCCTTTCATAATCTATCACAAAGCTCTTAATTTTTTTAAAGCGCTGTTAAAATAGTATAACTTAGATATATTGAATAATTAACTGTGTGCTAAATTAAAGTGACACAGGTGGATTATTTACAGAGAAATTGGTAATAGTTAATCTCCATACAAATTATGGATATTGTATCCCGTGAAAGGTAGCCAAAGAAAATATGAATAATAAACTAAATTTAATCAAAAAATTTAAAATAACTTTAAATGAATTAGATTTATTAAAAACAATACTGATAATAAAGACATTTGTCAATATTACTTAGATCAATACCTATTACAATATATTTATTTAGATATTTGATTAATTTAGGAAGCTTTATGAAACTGCAGATAATAAAGGCTCAAATAAACAATGGCTCTCAAATAAAATTATTTAGCCTCGCCTCTCGGGCGAAGTTTAAATTTTGTTGACATGAGAACTGGAGTTAATCCGTCGCGTTCTCATTTACAAGTTGAATGAGATTCCATTTCGCTCATAGACGGGAACTCGATTAACGATATCGCTCGCTGCCTCCCGCTTCGAGACAATGCAATTATGGGACCCCTTGCACCTATATCGTGTGACAAAGTTTTTTTAGATACGTTGTTCAATATTAATTGACATTGAAGGATCTTGTGTCTTTTAATAATGTTACTTATTGCGCCTTAATCTCTTTGGGGTAGATAGAGACTGACATTCTATAACAATTAACTGAAACACAATTTCATTTACTTTAGCCTAAGCGGTCTCAAGTGCCTGCCAACTTTCTGATTTTACTAATTCTAGTAAAAAAACACTAAAAATAAATAAAAACTTTAAAATATAATACGCAATAACAAAATAAAAACAGAGCCTAAAATACCCCCTCCAAAATGTATTACCTCGCTGAATTGTAAGACTTACTCTCTGTGCGAGGTATGCACTAGCATTTACCACTATTTATCTTTTTAATTTGATTGGCTCCATCAGTGTTTTCCAAAGTTTTAAATTACATATACACATAGCATATTTTTATCCCCCGATGAAGCTGAATGCAGAATTTTTTTACATATTTTATGGGTACTTTTAGCATATAAGGTTATTGAATTCAAGATCTAATACCAAAACCTTTTTCAGCAAACGACACTCAAAGATCGTATAACAGACCCAGTAGACCAAGTTCGTCATTTATCGACAGCACGAGCTAACATCAGACTAGAGGTTCTCATACACGAAGGTACATTCGGACGTCTTTATAAAGGTGTTTATCGAAGAGGTGACAACTATGAAGAAGTTATAGTCAAAACTGTATCAGGTAAGAAAAAATTCCTTCATAATCTGAAATTGTCTTCACGGGAAACGAAATGCGTAAATTACTTACATAACACGTATTATGTTGTTTTATCATTATCATTATCATTAAAAAACGGGTTTACTGTGTAACCACTTCCAGAATAAAAATAAATTTTGCCAAACGTTTTAGCCATTTTATGCACATATACAAAAATTTTAAAGTAAATTAATTTAAAATCTTGCTCAATAATAGCAAAAGTGCTAATTACCAATTTCTGTCGTCTATAACTTACGATGAGATTAAAAATTTATCAATAATAAACAAAGTAAATCTAAAAAAAAACCCAACCATTATTGTAGTTGCTTGCTCGGTGTAACCTTGAACAAAATTGTAATTTTTTAAAATTTGTTTTGTCATGTTCATTATTCTAGTTGTAAAATTTTAATTGATTTGCATGTTTTGATTTTTTGTATGTGATCTTTTGAGAGTTACAATTGTGATTTGTTTTAAGTACGGGTTTTTGCCGACCTTTGGATACGTCGGAATCTCACCACTGGATAGTTTTAAGAATTGGCCTCTGGCACTGTAAAAGTGATAGGCACAACTATTAGGCTAGGAGGCACACACTAAGTGGAAATACATGGACCATTTATACTTGTAATTACCGAAGATAATATATTTTTAGAAGCCGCCTCAGCTATGCAAGCGGCTCTTCTAGTGGCAGAAGGTCTGAGACTCTGTGGTTTAGTACACACTAATGTACTGGCACCGGTAGCCGCCTGTGCTGAAGATCCTCGAAGACCACTTCTGGTCTACTGTTCTGCTTCACATTCTTGTAATTTAAAAAGGTATGTCGATTTTTTTTCCTTTTTTATGAAGAGCTGGCATAATATGAGTCACTTCGGATAGCCAAAGTAGTATAGGCATAATTCGCGCCAAATAAGTTGAACCAAATAATATCACGTGGTTAGACCGCGCTCCATACGCTCAATGGGGCTCAACGCTCTATTTGTGGAAAGTTTTGAAATTCCTTATTTTAAGGCTTTGTGTGATTTCTATTTTCTCCAATATAATCTTTTCCAAAAAGTTAAGTAGCAGTAAAGTGTTTCAAGTGTTCAAAGTGTTGTGTGTTGTAATCAACTTATAATGCTTCGGTGAGCAGATAAAGCCGGTGTCCGAACTTCTTCTGTAGTTGTAATACCAACTATTAAGCGCAGCGACAGGCTTGAGAGTTCTGAATGAACTTTTTAAATGTTTTTACAAATTTAAATTTTCTATAATATATTACAAACAACAAGAACAGAACAGGTGGCAAGCCTGTTGCTGCAGTTAATGTACCTATGTGTCAATTCTTTAACAGACGTAAATATCTGTTACTTTTAGAAGAAGTGTCGGCTTTACATGCCCTCCGAATCACAAGGAGTTGATTAAAGCACATATTCTTAAATAAAATGATATGATGTTATTCTAACCATCTTATCCCTATAGATTTCTAACATCTTGCCGACTTGGGACACAAACAAGTCCCGCGACACGAGATCTCGTCGACTTAGGAGCACAAGTGGCTTGTGGACTGGCTTACTTGCACGTTCAAAGATTCATTCACACAGACGTTGCTGCGAGAAACTGCGTGTAAGTTACCTATCCTTTGTAATACGAAGCTTAAACAAATCCACTTGCTTTCTCTTCTATTCAAGTGTGTATTCTCTAACTTTTTATTTTATTTTAAATTTTACTGCTTCCAAACTTTGTTCTTTATTTTAGGACAGTACCTACGCCTTGGATGGCTTCATATGCTATTGATATTCCGATTTCATGAGTAAGACTGCATGTTAGTTAAAATTCTACCGACACCTTATTATGCTGATATATAATAATAGGTCTTAAATAGCTAGGTACTAGGTATAAATAAATTACCTATATCCTTAGAAATATCTCGAAATGTCTAAAAAGAACTAGCCACTCGCTAAATGATGAAGACTTGTCAGAAGGTATTAAGATTAAGTTTAAGTCTATTCATATGGAAATAGAGAGGCGTCAAGGTACAATAATTTTATTATTGTTTTAATAGGGTGGATGAAAAATTAAGGTTAAAGTTAGCAGACAACGGTTTATCAAGGGACCTATTTCCTGATGATTACCACTGCCTTGGTGACAATGAAAACAGACCAGTGAAATGGATGGCGCCTGAGTCGTTGCTGCAAGACTTATACACTTCAGCAACTGATATGGTAAATATTAATATTATTTTTTATATTTATTATTTTATTTTTATTCTCTTTATTTCATTTCATTTCTTTAATTTATATTTTTAAATATTTATTTAAAAAAACATATAAAAAAGGAGTTATCCCCGGAAGCGAGGTAAATACCCGGTGGTTAGGGCTGCAGAGAGAGGAACCTCCTAACAATACAAAAATACAATTTGTTTAAATAAATAGTTTTGTTAGTTATAGCAACATTAGCACACTGACGACGCCGCGAACAGCGGTAACGTGGCGATTCCATGCAATACTTATGTTGGTAGCTCTGTCATGTCAAGTCGATGTAAACCCGAGAATCGTGCTTTAAGGGTGCAAGTAAATATTTTTTTCAATTTATGTAGTGTCAGCTCCAAGCACATTAAGATTTTGATATGGCTAACTAACTAAATATGAGCATTGTTACTTGTGACATAAAGTATAATAGACCGCGATTATCTAATCCAATGTAATCTAAACTATTTCCATTATAACAGTGGTCAATTGGAGTAACTTTGTGGGAGTTAGCAACTCTAGGTGCATCACCATTAGCAGAACTGGACGCGGCGGATGTGGGAGCTTTTCTCAATGGAGGGTATAGACCAGCACAACCGCATAACTGCCCGGATGAATTGTAAGTTGTTTAAATTCAAGGTAATTAGGGTTTTGTAGTGGTATTGGTGCATCGGTGGCTGAGTGGTTTAAGGGTCTGGTACATAAGCATACCACGATTTGATCCAATGGAGTCTTTTAATTGAAATATATGTACATAATCCGACAACAACACTTAGAGGCTTTTCCATTTAAAAATATCTCAACAGATCCGACTTTGTCTTCCACTGGGTACCCTGGGGTAGGCAACGGTTTCGGGAGCTGTAAGGCAATCCGTGATGAATAAAAAAAAAAAAAGATCCGGCCGCACTCGTAAAGTATAGTCTCACAAATTCCATTGGCTAAGTGAGGAATACTTCATCGTTACCCTGGAACTCAATTGGAGCATAATTTAACAGTCTGTCTTCATTTATGACTGCGCTAATCTCGAGAATCACTGATCGGATTTGGATTCGGTTTTCAATGTTATATATCTATCTATCATCACGCCTTTTATCCCAAGAGGGGTAGACAGAGATAATCAAATGCCATTTGATAAACCGTTGTTCCGATCCTGACACAATCTCTTTCGCTTCTTTCATATTCATCATACCTTTCATACATGCTCGTCGATTGTGTGTACTATTAATATTTCCATCGATCAATACATTTTTTTATATGTTTAATAAAAGTACACCTAGGTCGTTCTCAGCCAGCATTTCTTTTCACTTCAGCGAAATAAACAATTTTTTAATTAATCTTTCCTCCTTCATTCTTTCAATGTTAAATAAAATAGTAGTTTTCAAAATTTTCATTAGTTGTAGGAGCTGAGCTTCAAATTGTGGTACAAGTCGAGAAAAAGTTTGTCATCAGCCATTCTAATTAAATATGCTGCCTAATCGTTTAGAGTTATAATAAAATCATGTAGAATTAAATGTACACAAAATTATTAATAGTGATTTTTAATTTACTGTGTTTTAATTTTCCACGCAATTTGAAAAATATTGTAAGACTTAATTGTACCCGGGCGAATCCGGGGCGAATAAAATTAAAATATTTTTATTCAAACTTTGTCTTCCGCTGAGTACCCAGGAAATACGGTTTCGAGAGCCTTAAGGACATCCGCTTGTAAATAATTATAAATGTATTCTTTCTAGATATGGTCTAATGTGTTGGTGTTGGAGTATATCAGCCACTTCCCGCCCAACGGCTCCTCAACTTCTCGCGGCACTTCATGACTTCCGACAGACGTTAAGTACTTATATCTAAAACTACCACAATATCTTCATACTATTTTCTAACGAAAAATTTCTCTTTGCACTTAAAATGTAATACAGTGTACGCTCTTTATAACGAAACTTAAGGGACAGAGAAATTTATCAATATAGAAAGAAACATCATACTTGTCTACAAATAAGCAATAAATTACTACTTGTAGCCGTTCCCAATAGACTGTCTAGGCATTTAGGCATACGTGGCGTATGTAAGCCTGTCAATTATATACAATTTTCAATTACTTACATACGCTTTGTATGCAAAATGGACGACGATATGCAGGCTATTGGGCATTAGAGAATAAGGTTATATAAAAAACATGACTACCGTTACAAAAAGTTTTTGTTTGCTTTTACAATCATTTAATTGCTGTGATACAAATCTATTGCCTTGGGGGTAAGACAGACTCGTATGTCGTGACGGAAAACGGCATGCCGTCATGCCCCCTCTCTCTCTCTCTACTCTCTTGTGTGTGCGTGGCGCGTATACTATACACTTCGTTGCTTCTACGTGTGAGTATGTGTACTGAGTGAGCCTCTCTATTCGACTACAGTATACTTGACGCGTCAATTTTGATATTTAACATCTGCCGGGCGTCCCGTGACGACCACATTTTTTCTGACATTTTGTTAGTTAGTCACCCGGGAAGACATAAGGATTCCAATAACACATACATTCAATGTTATGGTAGAATAAAGAAACAGACAAACATACATGAATTTTGAAATCATTTTACTCCTTAGTCGTGTAAAAGGAGGATTTTTGCTACAAAAATCGGCCGTTAGCTTTGAATAACATCGTTATAGACAGCGTACACTGTATGAAAGCTCTATCCTATGAAACTATTGGGACCTTAGAGTATAATACAAAGTATGAACAAGTCAAAAAGTTTATCTTGCTGCAGACCTTCATTAGGTAGAACCGTGACGTCCATCATCAGGTCTTCCAAGTCTCCACATTTCCATCTCTCGGTAAATATATAAGTTATTCGGTAATGGAATCGTTCTATACAATTATTATACTTTAAGGTTATTAAGCAAGTTTGAAAAGTGCCTGTAAAGTGATTTCAACCACCAAAGAATGTAAAATTATAATGCAGAAGTTAAAGAAGCTAGATGCTAGCAAAATGCTAGGTGGCTGGATAGACTGTATTTTAGATGAAAGTGATATAAGTTAAGGCTAAGGAAATGTAGAATTCGAAGAATTCGGACTTATCTGTGCGAAAAACACCAACTGTAATCACTACATGAAGTTTGTGTTTTTATGTATGTATTTATGTAAAAAAATGTATTAATTATGAAAATACATTGCAAAAAATATTAATCAATAATTGTAAATAATAAATGTTTAATGTCTAATTTAATTATATCTAATGGGTATTTGACTGTTTTAAAAATTATATTTGCCGAAAATATTGGAAAACTTTTAATCAATGCATCTCGTGATCGCAGATCTAAGGCCTTCTTTATAAGACGCGTTGCGCGCTAGAAATCCAAAGAGGTAACGCAATTCTTTAAATCTAATTTTAACATTAAAATAACTAAATAAACCAGGTCCGCTTAGAATAGTGGCAAGAATACGGCTGCATTTCCCCGCTGAATTACGATGCTGATTCGTTGAGCGAGAAAGGAGCCAGCCCTCTTGTCACCAGAAGAGATGATCAGTCGAGGGGATATATCTTTAATAAACTTTGTGGCATTCTAATTAGTTAGATAGGAATAATATTTTATTACGATTTTTTTTATTTGTGCTGTATTATCAGTCATACCATCATTATAATGAACAGAGTGTAAGTGTGACATGATGTTTACACGGGCGTATATAATAAAATTGTCGGTCTGTTTATATTATCTAATATCTTAAAATGTATGAAAACATTTAGTTAATTTTAAGTACAGTCAAATACCTTTATTATAGTAATAAATATGCAAAAGGAATTTGTATAATTGATTAATGCACAAAATATATAGATGGATACTTCAGTATATTGATGTTTATAATAAATATGTACATAAAGTTCCTGCGGGCATACGTCTCTCCAGGCACAAAACAAGGATCATACACCAAAACAGTAGTTAGTATTCGATAATTTTATTGAAACTGTTTTTGAGACAAAAGTCCATTAAAATGAAATTTTGTTTCAAAGCCAAATTTCAAAATTCGTCGACAAATGAGAAATATATGTCTATTAATCCACAATTAACTATAGCAGTGATTTCAATATAAGGATAGTTAAATAATTATGTAAATATAGATTAAATTTTACTATTTATTGTTTATTACTCAATTTCTAGTATTGGTGTTGTAGATGTTATCACTATTAAATATTATTATATTTTGTTATTTTTGACATATTTTTCATTATTGTAATACAGATAAATTTAATTAGAGAGTCCGTTGTAAATTACAAATTATCATAGTAAATGTACAGTCACTTACTTAATTTCACATTTTTTTTGACATTATAATCAATAAGGTTGATTTTGAACTCTTACGTCCTACATTTTAGAAAATTTGTTTTTCGTGAAAAACCACGTTACATCAAATTATTACAAAAATTGTCGCAATATTTTAGTAGTATAAGATATTTTTTTCTAAGGAATTAACAGGTACATTCTGAGATTTTTTAATTCATTAATTTTTACTACACATAACAATATAAAAACCTTAAATCTAATCTAAACATTAAAAATAACTAAATAAACCAGGTCCGCGTGGAAAAGTGGCAGGAATATTCTGAGATTCTGAATGTCAATTTATAAAGTTGAATAAGTACATACTTAACGAAAAAAGTATCTGATTCTGTTTTCTGAAGTATCTCTATAAAGTTTGCGTTGAGCGAAGTAGAAAAATCGGTTGAGTTACTATTCAAATATTTTAAACTTATGTAGTCTAATATCAAAAAAGTTTTAATATTAGCATTGTAAACCATTTAGCAACCTCCATTGTAAGAATTTACTGTTTAAAGATAGGCAATTTGTAATTTTAGTAATGAAAAAGCTGTGCTTGGCATTAAACAATTTTCGATTTATAATTTGCTATAAAACCTAATAATATGAGAATATTTGAAGGTTTTTTTGTAATTAATAAGAAATATTTCATAAATTACTCTCTAATGCTATTTATAATTGTATTTAAAAATCACATCGTTGGATTAAACAGGGTTAAATACTCTTAGGTACGTAAAATGTATGTTTGTTTGCATGTTCTCGATGTTGTTTCCTAATTACTAGCTTTTCGTATGTACACTCATCTGTAACGAAATCTGACCCTTTTTCATAAATATCCGTTCAAATAAGTAACAGAACAGAACATTTAATCTTAAGATAGGTCAGATTTCAATGTAGGTGACATTACTGTAATAGTCGAATTTATTAAATACAACTATTTAATATAAAAATCTAGTTAGTATTTATGAATTCGACTGTACTTTAATTAAATTGTATTTCAATATTTGTATACTCAAGTCGACATTATGTAAAGGAGCATTAGTTAGAAATATATGTTGTATTAGAAATAAGTCGGTGTTCATTAATAAATTAATCAACGATAGGTTTTGTCATCTGTTATTTTCTTTTTATTTTATAATTTCTAAAGGAAATTGCCAAAATAAATGTGTGTAAAGATCTAACTTTAATAATGTACCTACCCTTACAGATAAAGTTTCAATGAACAATTGTTTTACTAATCTAATCTAATCTAGTCTTTACCTATTTGTAATATAGAATGTGCGTATCTCAAGACAATGAGTTACAGATGAATGTGATTGTATGTACGTTTAAGATAATAGATGTTTTAGTTACAAAATATATGTATGTATCCGATACGGCTTCAACAACTAGCTATACAGAAGAAATAAAGAAATATTTTACATGTCAAATGTTCATTACTTGAATTTCTCCTGAAAATATTACCTATATTACAAATGCAAACGACGGAACCGATTTTCATGATTAAAACTGTCACATTTTAAAGTGAAATAACGAATGTATTATAGAAAGGTTAACATGTAAATCAGGTTGTTTTGGGGAACATCAGCAAAATCAAATATAGAAATTGCTATGTCACGAATAGCTCCATCATCAAGGCATCAAGACTGTTACCGAAGTTATCTCCGAGTCGACTTTAAAAAATAGGTTCTAAAGAATATCTTAAGGCTTTAACAGCGGTAAAATCGATAAATTATTCGATATTTAAGTCTAAATATAAAAAAACAACAGTAATAAAAAATACATATACTTAGATACTTATGATTGTTTTCCATAGATTATTTTAATTAAAAATTAAATAATTTTAACATATCCTTTTAAGACAAAAAATCCCCAATTGTCGTCATGATTTGCAAAATTTCTCCAAAACGGTTTTACACACAATATGATATTCTAAATTGAGAGTTTTGTTTTTAGTCCGCATTTTACTCGTGAATTTTATTTTTTCACCTAAATTGAAGATTATCCGCGCAAGCGTGCCGGCTCTGTTGCCTTATAATCTTGAGCATTTACTGTACAAAATTTAGAGGTCAAATCGTCAAGGTTATTGACAGATGATAAAGACTTAAAGAGGTTTAGCAGTGTTCTATTTTGAAATTATTCGGTAGGTATGGGTATGTAAAGTAAAAATTAACGTGCCACTAGTACCACTGACCAGTTAGACAAATTACTCAAATTAGTTGACAAATGGCGCATAAATGGCTCTTTTACCTAAATCATGACGACACTTTATCGTCTGTTGGCAAAACGTACACCATGATCAATTATCTTATTATAATACTTAAAAATAGAAAACTGATACAGGAAAAAAATACTACCAAACACATTTCATGTAAAATAGGTTGCAATGATTCACAAGCTCCTAACGTTATCAGATCTCATGAAGACCAAGTATTTAACTCTACAATCCCTACATCTTTATCAAAAAGTATGGCTTGGCTGTTTCTCAGCCATCGCCATGGTAAGAAATTAAGTCACTGGTAAAAAATTTAATTATTAAGTTAAACAAAAGTTAAAGTTACATGAGGATCCGAAAACAATGTTCAATTCCTATTTTAAAAGAAGAGAACCTGCTCTATTTTTTATATAAAAATCGTACCAACTTTAAACCTAATCTAAACATTAAAAATAACTAAATAAACCAGGTCCGCGTGGAATAGCGGCAAGAATACATGGCTGTATTTCCCCGCTGAATCGCGATGCTGATTTGTTCAAGTTCGAAGAAGCCAGCCCTCTTGTCACCATAAGAGATTATCAGTCGAGCGATAAACCATTTTTTTGTATTTGAACCCCACGGACCTAAAGTTACTCACCAAACGGCACAAATTTGTAGTTTTCAATAATTAAACTATATTTGCGCCGTTTGTCGGACTCTGCGATTTCCGCCGCAGCACCCGCTTTAATTACTGTGTTCCTGAGATGAGGTGTTCCCGCACCTAGCATACCATACAAGGACCCGACCTCGCTCCCAGGGAATCAGAGTAAATCCATTCCAGAGTCTCTTGCTTCTTTTTTTTTATTTGCTAAATATGAGGACCACTGAAAATACAGTTTTCTTTCGAGTTACATTAACCCAGATTTAGATTTAAGGGGCCATATAAAAAGTAATAGGACCACTAATTCTAATGTTCGTATAGACAAAATTATACTAAAAGTCGTAAGTTGGACAACGGTCTCTTGTTATAAATCAGAGCAGTAATGGAGTACCGCCGCACCTCGAACTGTTTACGACTATTTACTTATGTTATGTATTTTTCCTTTTTATTTATTTCGGGACTATAGGTACAGGCAATATTATATAAACATTTTTTCTACAGCTCCTGAAACCGTGTTATTGGGTCCCAGGGTACCCAGCAGAAGACCAAGTCTCTCTCTTTTAGCCGATGGTATTTGTGAGGCTATACCTAACAAGTGGCCAGTGTGTTTATTAAAGTGTGGTTTGTCGGATTAATACAAAATACATTACATAAAAGTTTTTTATTATAAAAACCCATTGGTCCCTCGGCCACCGACAAACGATATAGGTATGTAAAATATTTTAAAACTACCGAAAATCTAGTATAGAATTTTTCACGAAGAAAATTAATTAGACCTATCATGAAAATCTGTTCACAATAGCTACCTAATTATTATTCGACCAAGTGAAGGTCAAAAATAAAATCGAAATACATATTATTATGAAACAAAAAGGTTTCACACTGAAAAATGTTTCAGTACTTTTCGAGTTAAATTTTCAGACAGAGAGACAACTGTTTTAAGAGAAGATGTAAAGAATATTCAACTGTTCTACGAGCTACGACATTGAATAATATAGCTACATAATAATATAAATGTGAAAGTTTGTTTGTTTGTTTGTCCTTTTTTCACCTGAAAACGAAGCAACGAATCGACGTGATTTTTTACAAGGATATAGTTGGAGGTCCTGAGAGTGACCGGCAACTTTTTTTTTCCCGGAAATGCTTCGGGATAAATTTTTATGTCACATTTCAAAACTTACATGGCCTAAACCGGGGCGGAAATCTAGTAATAGTTATAAAATAAAAAATCTGTAAGTATTTACTGTTGAAATATTTGGAGTTAAAAAGTGCTACGAGGAATAGATAGGTATTTACAATAATTAAATGATTTTTTTTACTTCACGGGTTGCCTTACAGCTCCCGAAACCGTGTCAGCAGGGTACCCAGTGGAAGACCAAGTCTCCCTCTTTTAGTCGATGGTATTTGTGAGGCTAAAGGCCTAATGAGGGGCCAGTTCTGTTGAGGTATATTTAGATGGAAAAGTGTGGTTTCTTGGCTTGTGAACATAATGAAATGTTTTTCCACACTTTTGATTATATTTTATTTTAAAAAAACAGGCAAAGTACGAGTCGGACTCGCACACGAAGGGTATGCACTGCTCAACAGTATGCAGTGCATACTATGCAGAATGCACTAAGATCAGACCAAGTTTGACGCCCTTGTATGGCGCAGGAACAAATTAGTCCGACTCACACTTGGCCGGTTTTTATTATTTGTTGTTTTACTTAAGAGGAGGAACGAATAATTTTTGCGTGGCTACTTTAGTACATTATGCTTCCAACAGATCTACTATGATATTTTTTATGATTATTATTTTTCGTCTGAATTGTCCATCAGAAAGTTTAAAAAAGCCGCGGCTGAAGACAGATTTTTGAACTTTAAAGTACTTTTTAAAAGGAAATGAAAAAGCTACAAATATTGCAATTTCGAGTCGTTTGTCCGACTATAAACAGCCTGCGGGAGTCGGCGCGACAAAGTGGCAATATTCTCTCTCGACGGGGATTCTCAAACAAGGGGTGTTGAAAGAGATGGCTTATGCAAATACACTTGAGTGAAACAGAGACATACGCATATTCAGTAACTATGGATGAGCTTATGAAGCTTTCAACTTACAATGCGGAGCGGTTCGACTCGCTGACAAACAATTATATATGTAAGTGTGATGAGATGAGTCGACATCAGGAGACCAATGTTGACAGTACCAAGGAGTCAAATGTTCCGACTTCTGGGCACGGTATCGAGTTTAATAAAAATAGTACCTCCTCGCCATCGAACATAGAGTCATATAAGCAAAATATTGTAATATATAGTGACGAAATAGGTAAAAGCTTGGGTAGGCGACTTAACCATTATACTGGACAGGCTGTAGTTAATAATTGTATGCCTGGTGCCACCTATTGTCAAATATTAGAACATATATTGTCATCAAGTTTTGAAGAAAACACAGTTCTTGTAATTTTGATTGGTAGAAGAAGGAATGCAAACAGAAAAGCCATTAAATATTACTTCACCAAATTAAATATGTTACAGAATATAAATAAAATAATTCTGTATGCGTTCCCATTTTGCCGAAATTATTCAACTGAAAATGCCGTGAGACACAATTTAAATATGACATTGCATACACTAACATGTCGTCACAGTGAAAGATTTCACTTTATTGACACAAATATATTATTTAGTAAATGTTTATACTTGACGGAAGATAACTATTATCTTCCAATGTACTATAGGCGACAAATAGCAGAATCGCTATCATATTATATTTCAGTCAATCTGTTGACTAAAAAGACGACTGCTACTATTGAGCACTATTCTTTGGAATCCGTTCCAAATAATTATAATTTAAATTAGAATGTAAGACAACAGAGAGTGCCTCTGGCAACACTTTGACCCACAAGCTCCCAAAAATGTATAAAAAAAATATTAATAATAATAAATCTATTATAAACCTGGTGCATCAAAATATACAGGGCATAACGGGTAAAGAATTAGAAATTGAGTTATTCATGAACTGCAACAATATAGATATTTTTTGTATTACTGAACATTGGCTTAAAAGGTGTCAGTTCATGTTTGGCTTCAATAATCATCAGGTTGCTAGTGCCTTCAGCAGAGAAAAAGCAGTGCGTGGCGGTTCACTGATACTTATTCGTAATGCACTAAAATTTAGGGAACGCCAAGATATTGTGAACTTATCTGTTGAACGTACTATTGAAATGTCCTGTGTAGAACTGAATGGGCTTATTGTATTGAGCGTGTACAGACCCCCCACTTCACAATTTGATTTGTTTGAAAAAATTATGGATGATGCATTACATAAACTAAGCAATACTAATAAGTATATTGTGATTTGTGGAGATTTCAATGTGAACCTGTTAGATGACTGTTGTTTAACTAGTAAACTTAAATCATTATACAAGTGTTATAATCTTGTAAATCTTTTTAACGAGCCTACTAGAATTACATCCACATCGGCAACTTGTATTGACAATATTTTTGCCAGTGTTGAACCCATTGACAAGTCAATAATAAATAAATTAGCATCGGATCATTGTGGACAATTGGCCAGTTTTAATATTCATGTTAAAACATATATTAAAAGAAATATTAAATATGTACCTATTAATGAGAATCGGTTAAATTTGTATAGAACTAATGTAATGTCAAAATTGTCTAATTTGGAATATTGTGAGAATTCGAACGAGTTATACAACACCTTGTTTAACTTCACTAAATCTGAATTTGATACTGTATTTAAGTCCAAAACCATAAAAGTTAATGACTCCTTAATGTTTAGTGATTGGGCAACTGTGGGAATACATGTAAGTAGACGAAGGCTGTATGAACTCTATGATGAAAAATCTTTTAATAATAGTGTCAGTTTTGCTGAATATGTTAGGAAATACTCTAAAATATTTAAACGTGTCTGTGTCATAGCTAAGTCAAAATTTATAAAAAACAAAATTTTTCAAAGCGAAAATATAATGAAAACTACTTGGCAAATAGTAAACAGCGAGACCGGAAGAGTCAAATTTCACAACCGTGACTTTCAATTAAAAATAGATGATAGACTTTTAGATACTGATGCTGAAATTGCTAAAGCCTTCGAGAAATTCTTTACCGAAATTCCGATCTCTACTACCAGGTCTCTCAATTCGTCTCCCACTATAGCTGAATCTTTTCTGAAACAAAATGTTAAGGAGTGCAAAGTGGATTTCAAATTTCATCATGTTAATCCTGAAGACATTCTTAAAGCATTCAAATATATTGATCTGAAAAAGACTGCCGACCTTCATGGCCTCTCAGTTAAAGTCATTAATTCTATAATTGATTGCATATCACTTCATTTAGCTACTATTTTTAATAAATGTATTGATGGTGGGAAATTTCCTGACTTAATGAAAGAAAGTAAAATCATTCCCTTGTTTAAAGCCGGTAGTACCACTGACCCCACTAACTTTAGACCCATATCAATACTGCCGACTCTCAGTAAAATATTTGAAAAAATAATTTTAAATCAATTGCTTCTTCATTTCACTTGTAATAAGCTAATAAATTCGCAGCAGTTTGGGTTTACCCGGGGTCGCTCAACAACTGATGCTGGTGTTGAGCTTCTTCAACATATTTTTGGGGCCTGGGAGGACTCACGAGACGCCGTTGGCATCTTCTGTGATTTGTCCAAGGCCTTCGATTGTGTGCAACATGATACTCTAGTTAGGAAACTTCATCACTACGGTATAAAAGACCTTGCACTCTCCCTTCTTATATCGTACCTAAGCAACAGAGTTCAGAGGGTTGATGTAAATGGAAAGATGTCGTCAGGGTCGGCAGTCCGCATGGGAGTCCCACAGGGCTCGATTCTTGGACCTTTCCTATTTCTAATTTATATTAATGACCTACCTAATGTTGTCAATGACAAGCACGGGATAGTTTTGTTCGCTGATGATACTTCTTTACTATTTAAAGTTGAAAGACAACAATTAGCTTTGGACGATGTGAACAATGCTATAGCCAAAGTAGTGGAATGGTTCAGGGCCAACAACCTACTCCTCAATGCAAAAAAAACAAAGTGTTTAAAATTTTCATTACCTAACGTCAGACAGGTATCTAGTAATATATTCGTGGGAGATGAAAAATTAGAACCTGTGGATTCCACTGTATTCCTAGGCATGACTTTGGATGCCAGGCTTCAGTGGGGTCCACATATTGACAAGTTGGCGAAGAGGCTTAGTTCCGCAGCGTACGCAGTAAAAAAAATTAGAAACTTTACAGATGTAGACACCGCGAGATTAGTTTACTTCAGCTACTTCCATAGCCTGATGACATATGGCATCCTGCTATGGGGGAACGCTGCTGACATAAATAAAATATTTGTTCTGCAGAAGCGTGCAATTCGCGCAATATATGGACTGGGACCTAGGGTGTCCCTTAAAGATAGGTTTAAGGAAATTGGTATATTGACACTGGCGTCTCAGTATATATATGAAAACCTTGTGTATGTAAAAAAGAATATTCATTTGTTTAAGTTGAATAGGGACAACCACAGTGTCAATACAAGAAACAAAAACAAACTTGCCATACATATCAGTCGTCTCCACAAAGTTACTAACTCATTTGTGGGGCAATGTATACGTTTTTATAATAAGGTCCCTGTCGACATTCAAATGTTGCCTCTTGACAAGTTTAAAGCAACTATAAAACAAAAACTATGTACAAAGGGTTATTATAGAATATTAGATTATATAGAAGAAAAAAATCCATGGATGTAGAATTAATATATTATGTGACATTGGCTCAATTTTATCTACTTTGTGACATTTTGTTTGTATTTTTTATTTTTTATTTACATGTATATGAGTCTGCTTTTTATTTTTTTCAGACAAAGATTATATAATATTATATAATATTGTATTTTTTGTATTCAGACACAAATTGCACATTTTATATTATTTCAGACATAATTGTACCTAATATTTTATTTTTTTATTATTTCAGACATAATTGTAATATTTTATTTTATTTTTTATTATTTCAGACATGAATTGTCTATTTGATGTTTTATTATTGACTATTCAAAAGCGTATAAAAATGAAATGTAGGAAATATATTAATTAATTGTATTTTTTATTGACTATTTCACGTGTACTACTAATATTGTACCTACGAAATAAAATGTCTTTTGAATTTGAATTTGAATTAAAAATTTGAATTTGAATTTGAATTTGAATTTATTAATTGGAGAGAATTGACGGAAGTGCAGGGTGAGTTGTGTTTTTGACAAATTTCTCTTTGATACGCCGATTACTTTCACCTTACTGGGGGCACAACCTTATTTGACTCCTTCAAGAAAGTTTTATCTACAATTTTCTAGTCTAATTCTTCATAATTTGTTTTCAACATTTCAGGGCAGGGTCGAGTGGGTAAAACGTCGGCTCGCAACTGAGAAGTCGCGGGTTTTCCATCTACATATCTCAACAGAGCTGGCCACTCGTTAGGTATAGCCTCAAAAATCTTCGGCTAGGTGATGAAGGCTTTGTCTTCCGCTGCAAGGTATCCTGTGGCCGGCAACGGTTCTCGGTTGCAGCTATGTTTCTTTCATCAGATCAGCATTTATATACTAAAATTTATTTGGTGAAAATTGCTTGATAACAATTTCTCAAAAGATAGTTGCTCGAAATTATATTATGTGAAAGTAACTCTGTTTGTTACGTTACGTTTTCATATCTAAACCAATGAACCGATTTTCATAAAATTTTATGTTGAATAATTTAAAATCTTGGAGACTGGTAAGACCCGATTCGATCATGAAACTTTTCGAGCATTTCTTCACAACCTAACCATTTTGAGATAGATTATCATAGCGAGTGTTCAAAGTACTCCAAAACCTTTTATTCCTATTTGTTTGCAACCAAGCATTCAAAAGCATGCAAATTGCAGTTAAATTACTTCAAATTCTTGGTATATTGGGAACAAGAACTGTGGTAATTATGCTAATACTTATTACCGCGACATCTTTCGTTTTGACTTTCGAAGGCAAAAAACGACGGGTCGACCAATAGCCCAATAAATGCCCGGCCCGATAATGTCCAACCCTACAATGTCTTGGCAAATCCGTGTACTGTGCCCCGTCGTTTTTGACCGTCGAGTCAAAACGAAAAATTTCGAAGTCCTAAGTAGTTTAACCCCACAGATCACTCACAAACAGTAAACAATCAAATTTAAATTTACAAGCGTGTAACTCAGGGATCATCAAAAAATAGTTAATTTCTCGCTTTGTCTGTCCAATTTCAATCAACTTTAATCCAAATTGGAAACCGGTGAAAGGGATGCGGACGCTTGCAAAGTGATTTAATTTTACATCCGATTGTCAAAAGCCGAACTGACATATCCAGAACAAAATCATATCAATTAAAATTATCGGGCAGTATTCTAGACAAATATATTCATTTTGATTTTTATATTGACAAAAGCAGAAATATTGATCAAAATTAATTCAGCCTTTCTAACTTATACCGAGTTTATTAATGTGTAACATCTTTACTCTCGCTTTCCTACAATCTGTGAAAAGGGACGGCAGAAGGGGAAGCTGGGAAAGCGCGCGCTATTTGATTTGATCAATGAGCGTGCGCGGTGGGAGAGTTGACCGTCAGATGGTACCAACCCATTTTCCGAAAGGTTGGTACTGTCAGCCAACAATGTGTGCGTGTGTGTGACGAGAAAGAGATAGGGAAATAGAGAATGTTGCTTATTATTAAGATGTCAGATGTTACACATCATATGCGACTAGCTCGCTAGTTTTTTATTATTTGTAATTTAAAACAGGTGAAATTGAGCTTGGTGAGTTAAATATTCTAACATTATTGATTATTAACTTAAAAAAAAAGTGTACCGACTTCAAAAATTTGCACTGAAAAGTAAGAAATAATAAATATTTCGTCGTAGAATTTGAAGACGGTTGGTGCCAAATTAGGATACAAAATTAAGTAAACATCTAAGAAGATATAAGATATTGAAGTTTGTACTGATAATCGTAGGTTCCTAATGAATTGTCTAGATTAGTGAATTTGTGAACTAAGTTGTTTCTAATTTGGCACCAACCGTCTTCAAATTCTACGACGAAATATTTATTATTTCTTACTTTTCAGTGAAAATTTTTGAAGTCGGTACACTTTTTTTTTAAAGTTAATTTATTTTTCCCTTTTAAGTGATTTTGCTGTCCTGAGACAAATAATAACACAAATAAAAAAAAATGGAAAAATAAAAAAAAATACTGCTGTGGATGGGATTTGAACCATGTACATCCTGAGCTGCACGCCATACCATAGCCGTTAGACCACCGTCGATACAAAAATTGACAACTTCGTGTCAATAGCAACCGTTGCTAAGGCTTTTCTCTGATACATAATTTTCAGCCGTAAACAGAGACAAATTACTGAATTTCTGAAAAACTACTGAACCGATTTTCGTTATTATGTCTGTAAGATAATGTCGAAAAATTATTATATCCTTAAAAAAATAAGTCGTCAAAATGGGTACATATTTCATCGAGATATTAAGAAAAATGTACTTATAAAGTCAGTTTTTTCAAAATTTCTAAAAAACTACTGAACCAATTTTCACTAAAAAAAATGGGACCACCTGTGAAGTATACCCTTTCAAACAAAAAAAAAATTCCACATCGGTCCAGGCGTCATCAAGTAATCGGGGAACATACATAAAAAAAAAGATTCCGACGAATTGAGAACCTCCTCCTTCTTTTTTTCATGTTCGGTTAATAATGGAAAAAAATACCTTCACGTTTTTCCTAAAAAATCCGCAAAACGAGCGTAAAATTCTCTAACAGAACAGAAAAACAGAACATAAGCAGGTTTATTCGACTGAAGGGTACAATTTATTTTTTCCTACAAAACTTTAAACGCTCGAGATTGGACACAATCCTATTAGCAACACTTTCCGGCCTGTCCTAATACTACGATAAGGGTAAATAATTTTAGATGTATGTTTTTATTTTTTCTAGAGGTGGGTTAGGATTAATGAAATTGTAAAATGATATATGGGGTTTATTTTCTTAGGTTGCTAAAGAAAATGCTAACCACCAATTTTCTTGAAGAATATGCTCTTTAATCGACTCTTCGTGCTTCAGAGGGCATGAAAGCCGACACTTCTTCTAACAATAACAGATATTTACGTCTGTAAAAGAAGTGACACGTCTAAGTTCATTAAGTTCAGCAACAGGCTTGCCACCTGTTCTGTTCGAAATGGACAACTGGCAAAAAGTGGACACAGTTACTGATGTCTCTGGCCACACCGCAAGGTATAAAGGCCGTGTAGGTGTCTGTAGATACATGTATCTAATATACATTGATAATATAATATATACACAGACATATGATTGTAAACACACAAAGGCACATATAATGAATATAACTGCACTGCACTAAATGCATGGCTGTAACGTTTTATAGCAAAAGTGTCGTGACGCTCGAAGTCTTACACTTTTTCGATAGGAACTTCATACCAAAAACTAAAGAAGGTTAAAAAATTTGAAAAATTATTTTGACAAAATCTCAATAACTGTAGAATGTTGGAAAATATTTTCCTAGTTCATGCCTATGCTGCTTACCATCATGTGTTAGCTGAGGCACATGTCTATCAAACAACAGATATCTTTTGCTTATTTGTTTGCTCTCCTTTCACGTCAAAACAGAGCAACGGATAATCATGTTTTTTTGCATAGAGACTCTATTTATAACCTGATATTCTTCGGGATAAATTCGTATGACACATTTCATAAAGTTGCCTAAGTGAAGCCGGAGCGAAAAGCTAGTTAAATAAAATTCCTTACATTTTTATGTAAACAATATAACTTTTCCACGAAAAGTAGTTTCCTTCACTGGGTCAACGTAACTTAACAGTCTCACGCCTCTAAAATAGATGAGCTTGCTGAAACACAAAAACTTGCGATAACACAGCATTTTATACATACACAAATACTTTTAAACTCTGTAAATATGCACCTTATGCTTTAATGTTTAAGATTTAAAATAGTTTGATAAACAAAGTTGCTTAAGACTTTCTGAATTGTGTTTATAAAGACCATTAAGGACACGTGTTGCAAAGGTGAGAGGGAATGTTGAGATTCCTCGCAAGATAAGTTTCAAGATTACGTCTCTAAGAAGGCATTGCGCGGTCACTTGTAATGAAGAACTATAAATCGTGGACTCGCACGAACTAACTCGTTGATGTATGGAACGCAATCACAACTCTAAGAGAACTATGTGGGGAAGATCTGTTATTATTTACTTTATTTTTACAGATTTTTCCTTTTAGTGCAAAGTGTTGTTTGCGTGGCCATAAAGTTAAGAACTATGAGTATGTATCACTACATATTCATGATTAGAGAGCCACTGATGGGGTTCCCTGTGTTTTTTTTTTATTATATTTAAACTTTGCAAATGATCAAAATCCGTCCAGTTCTTTTTGAGTTTATTCGTAACAAACAAACAAAAATACAAATCTTTCCTCTTTATAATATTAGTATAGATATATTACTTTTAATAAAGGTAGTTACGATAGTTTTCACTGACCATGTTAGGTGGCGATGCCGATATCTTGTTATATCTGTGTGCAATTTTATTAGCTCTCATGTGTGAGCTATAAAATGACAAATAAAGTGTTATATGTCCGGATATACGATGTCCAAACCATAAACTGCTTGTTTACTAACCAACTAGACAAGTTTTCTTCGTTTACAGTTTTCAACACAAACGTAAAATTCAGCGACAATATCTATACTAATATTTATTTATTTATTTATAACAAAATCCACAGCACTCCACACAACAAAACATTTTGCAAAATAAGCAAAACATACTGCTACAAAAAGGATTTCCACTTTGTTGACCTTACATTAGGTACGGAGACATTATATAAATTATATTAGATCACGCATCAAATTAAAAGAACAAAATAAAAGCAATATTAAACAATAATCAAAATTAAAAGTCAATAAGTAGGTACAACCAAAAATGTCTAAGTATGTCAAAATATTTCAAATAAATCAAAAAATTTCCAATTAAAAGTTACAATCAAAATCTAAAAATAAAACTTAGAAAAATAAAAATAAAAATTCAGACTGTCCAGCGTTCGTGTAGTGTGTGGTGAGTGAGTGAGGGTGTGTGTATATTATGGTGTATGTATGTGTGTATGTATGTGTGTATGTGCTAACCATCCACACATGAATTAATAAACTGTTTTTTGATGTTGTTTTTGGACATGCAGAACATGTCCAAGTGAGAAGAATGCTTATTGTACATGTCATGCAATCTGCCAATGACAGCGTTTCTACCATAATATTATAAAGAGAAAATATTTGACAATGGCCGAGTGGTTAAGACGTCTGGTATTAACTATGCAGACCAGGTTCGATCCCTGATCCAGGCCATGTATCATTTTTTTAATTAAAAACTTATGTACATAATCCGGAAAATCACACTTACATAGACTTTTCCATCTAAATATACCTCAACAGAACTGATGGCCACTCGTTAAAGTATATCCTCACAAATACCATCGGCTAAACGAGGGAGACTTGGTCTTCCGCTGGGTACCCTGGAACCATAACACGGGTTCAGGAGCTGTAAAGCAACCCGTGAAATAGAAAAATAATTTCATTTTTTATATTTTTGTTTGTAATTAATAAACTCAAAAAACTACATGACCGATTTTAAAAATTCTTTCACCAGTAGAATATCACTGAGTGACATATATTTTATACATATTTTTCTTAATAAATAAATAAATAAACTCAAAAACTACTGGACCGATTATAAAAATTATTATTGCATTTTATAGTCCAATTCTTGGGGAAGGTTATAGGCTATTTAACATCACGCTACCTACCCAAGGGAGTGAAATTTCTGAAGACAGGAATATTTTTAGCACAAAGTCAAATGGAAATAACGAAGGCAATTATAGTGGGTAGGTACTATAATAATTATTCAACAAAAACTAAAACAAAGGAAAGGAAAAGGAAGTTTGTCTACAAGTTTAAAACTTTTAACAAGTATCTGTATACGTTGATGTTTTAATGAGAAGTAGGTACTGAAACTCTGATATTCGCAATTAATCGTTCAGTTTGACAAATTAATTTATCTCTAGTAAGGGATCCTTTAATTACCTAAAGGCTAGTGCAAACGGACACCCTATTACTTAAGGCTCCGCTGTCCGTCTGTCTTGTAACTTTTGAACCGTAATAAGTAGACACTTGAAATTTTCACAGTATTTCTACGGCCGCTATAACAACAAAACATAATAAAAATAAAATAAATTTACAAATTAAATGGGGTCCCCATACAAGAAATGTGTTATATTCGGCGTTTATTGTTCGACCTTAATAATGGCGATACATACCAACATCTAACTAGTATAACTATAATGCATACTCTTAAGTGAAACTACAAATTAAAAAAACGCTTCGTGTGCGAGTCTGTTTTTAATATAAATATATTTTTTTATATTCACTTTGGTAAATAAAATATAAAAATTTATTCACAATTATTAGTACACTATTGTATATTCTGTGAATATGGGTTATATTTCAATTGATCAAAAAGATTGACATCTCGTACTTAGGAGGCAACGTAAAATCCTTTCCTTCAAAACTATACCTCTGTTTACAACGCGACAAGCCTGTCATCTGTTATATTTAATAGAGGTATCTCTCTACATGTGGATATTGTTACCGTAACTCTAGCCTTTCGAATTTCAAAAGAAGGAGGAGGTTCTCAATTCGTCGGAATCTTTTATGTTTTTATGTATGTTCCCCGATTACTTGAAGACATCTTGACCAATTTGGAATTTTCAGGCCAGGATCTGATGATGGGATCCTGGAGAAATCGAGAACTCTTCAAATTTTATAAGCACATTTGAAGCGATTTGGGTATTTTTTATAGTGACTTGTGCATTTGCTTTCGGAAAGCACACTTTTCAGTGCATAATTTTTGAAGTCGGTCCACTTTTTTTTAAAATGCAATGAAATTATTTGTCTACACTGTTAAAAGTAGCTATAGAATTTGATTTCGTACAGATGTTGCCTTGAAGTGCAGTAGCGGAAGTCACCCGGAAGTTCTGAGCTTAAAAGCGGTGCACTCTTTCATATCCGGAGCTTTCTGCAATTTCAGCGCTGAATAATTTGTAGCATTGTAGGCTTTGTTGTGATTTTACTGAAATTTTACTTTGTAATCTGTAGAAATATATAAAATTTAAGTGTCTACACTGTCTACAATAATATAATTAGGTACGAAATAAATGAATAGTTTTTCATAAAACTTTCAGAGGATATAATTTTATTATTAGGGTTTGATACGTAAATTAACGATCTCAACTGAGGTATATTTATTTAGAAATATAATGTACTAACTTTTTTTTATTTTGTATGGCTGAAGTGAAAGGAAATGCTAGCAGAGGACGACCTAGATGTACTTTTATTGAACATATAAAAAATATGTTGATCGAAGGAAATATTAAAAGTACACACAATCTCCGAGCATGTATGAAAGGTAAGATGAATATAAAAGAAGCAAAAGAGATATGTCAGGATCGTAACAAATGGCATTCGATTGTCTCTGCCTACCCCTCTTGGGATGAAAGGCGTGATGATAGATAGATAGATAGATAGATATACTGACTTCCATCCTCTATTTTACACCTTTAGAGGGCTGGAATTAAAAAAAAGTTTCGTATGTCCTTCCCTAGGGCTCAAGATTACTCCATATCCATCAAAATCGGTTCAGTTGTTTACTCGTGAAAACGTAACGTAACGTAATATTAGTATGGATTTTTTTTAAATGAAAAATGTACCTACAATATATTTATCATCGGCCAATTTAAAGCAATTTATAAATATTTATAAATTCATAAATATTCAAGCTTTTAATTGTAACCAAAACCACAAAATACAAGTAAACAAAACAATTTATCACAATTTTAAGACAATTTACTCAACACTCTCTCAATTTCAAGCTAAACTAAGAAAAGACACAGGAGGCATCGATCTCTGCACTTAGAGGGGTATGTTGACACTTGGCCCGGAAAATTTATGATTGCAACGAAGTGTGGTGACCGAGCTATCAATCGTGTTTAGTATGTAATAGGAGACGGTATGTGATTTGTCAACCTTTATGCCATTATTAGAGTCATTTATTGTGGGTCTTCCTTATGGAAAATGATAAATTCACCCTCCGTGAATGTACTATTAGAATTAGATATCTATGTAAAGTAAAAACTTAGGTATGTTTTTAGGGTTCCGTACCCAAAGGGTAAAAACGGAAACCCTATTACTAAGGCTCCGCTGTCCGTCCGTCTGTTCGTCTGTCACCAGGCTGTATCTCATGAACCGTGATAGTTAGATAGTTGCAATTTTTACAGATGATGTATTTCTGTTGCCGCTATAACAATAAATACTAAAAAACAGAATAAAATAAATATTTAAGGAGGCTCCCATACAAGAAACGTGATTTTTTGCCCGTTTTAGCTCGATATTGATAATGGTGTTGCCACTTGAAATATTCACAGAATATTGAGTTATATTATTCACTTTAAAAATAAATAATTAAAATAAAATTCATATACAACAAACGTGTTTTTTTTGCCGTTTTTATAGATAATGATACGGAACCCTTCGTGCGCGAGTCCGACTCGCACTTGGCCGGTTTATTTATATTTTTATACATTCAGTTACCAGTAAAATAAGAGTTTATATAATAGGTAAAACATATTTATAATATCTATCCTAAAAGGACGCTAACCTAATACATAAAAATCAATATTTCTTTGTTTGTTCGTATTCTATAGACTAAAAACTACTGGACCGATTTGAATAGGTAGCCCAATTCTTGCGGAAGGTTATAGTCTATTTAACATCACGATACCTAAGATAATTGAACTCATAATACAACGCGTACAAAGTAGCGGGCAATCAGCTAATCTATATAATAATTCTCGGTTACGGTGTTTGTAACCAAACTCCTCCGAAACGGCTTGACCGATTTGTATCATTGTGTATATTCGGTAGGTCCGAGAATAAGTCTTAACTATTTTTCACCCTCCTACGCCTCACTCCCTATTTTTTATTGCGATTTTAGTATTTTTGTATGAACAATATCCAAAGTTAGTGGTAGTTAGGGGTAGGGATAGGGGTAGGGGTAGGGGTAGGGGTAGGGGTAGGGGTAGGGGTAGGGGTAGGGGTAGGGGTAGGGGTAGGGGTAGGGGTAGGGGTAGGGGTAGGGGTAGGGGTAGGGGTAGGGGTAGGGGTAGGGGTAGGGGTGGGGGGAAGGAAAATAAATAGCAGGCAAGCCAACGTTTGGGCAGGACAACGCCGCCGGGTCCGCTAGTTAAGTGGGTAATAAAAATGAATCAAAGATGTCTTTTAATTTACGAGCTTTCGGTTTTCTTTTGAAAACCTAAACTTTTTTAAAATAACATACATATAGATATTTAATACAAATATAAACAGAGATATAAGCTTTCAACCAAACATGTAAGTATATTAAAACTGGCCATGAAAAACACGACATCCTTTGCTACACACTCTCCTTAATGATTCATGTTTGAATCCACGTTGAATGCAACTTGGTTAAATTTTGTAAAACCATGGACCGTATAATTTACATACATACATACATATACCTAAGTACGTCCATAAAAGTCATGCCTGTTTCCTAGAGGGGTAGGCAGAGACCAACGATTTCCACATTCTACATGTCATATCTATTTCGCTTCATTTACTCTCATCATATTCTTGATGCATGCTCATCGGTTTAGGGTATTTCTGACCAAATTTTATTCTCATAGCAATAAAAACTGTCTTTGATCTACCTATAATAAAATTTAATGTAACGAAGAGAAAATATTAGCGGCAAAACACTATCGCTAGCACAAATCGAGCTGCATTGGCAGAATAAATCTAACAAACAAATGCATTGTGCACTTTTTTATTGCTGTGAGGGTGTGTCGCTCCATGAACTTGATAGTTGAATTTACGATTCCAGTCTTTTGAGGAAAAAACAGCTACATTTTCTACTGAATCACCTGGTTTATTATTAGTTTTTAAAAATAAATTTGTATTATCTATCTATCTATCTATCTATCATCACGCCTTTTATCCCAAGAGGGGTAGGCAGCGACAATCGAATGCCTGGCATATCACTTTCACTTCTATATGCATCATACCATTCATACCTTTCATACATGTTTGGCGATTGTGTGTACTTTTAATGTTACTTTAATTCGATCAATGAGTTTTTATATGTTCGATAAAAGTACACCTAGGCGCCCTCTGCCAGCATTTCCTTTCCTTTCTTCCATACAAACCTTTTCTATTAAGTATATTTATACAAAATGATTACATTGAATTTGCAAGTACTTGTTATAGTTATTTTAGTAATTAATAAGCTTGAAAAAAGTGTTTTAATGCTGGTTAGGCAAAAGTATTTCAATGAAAATTTTTACCCTTTCGTGATACATTTATGATAATAGGTGGGAAAAAATGGCTTTGTGAAGATTATGTTGATGCAGCACACACGTGTATTGTTATTTATTACCTACTTCAAAATAGGAGAGGATTTTGGAATAAAAATAACTTCATTTATATTATAAATCATTATTTTTGCCGTAACAAAAACCACAAAGATCAATCAAATTGTAAAATATTTGAACAAAAACAATTCAACAAACAAAAATTACAATTAATAACTGAACAATTAATAAGAAACATCAATAGGGCTAAAAACAAAGGATATTATTAATATTTCAACTGAAGATCTACACCAAACGCCTGCTCCGGGATCAAACGTTGCTATGGAAGCAAAATCTCGTAACAAGAAATGTGATATTATTGTGTCTTGTTCCACAGGAGCGATGTACGTAGGATCGTTTTCAAATTGTCCTTGTAAATGGGCAGATTGTGTTTTTACAAGGAAATACTCGTGGGTACAAATTTCCTTTTCCGTAAATAAAATGTCAAAAAGCTTCAGAGATGTTTTAAGAGTATCTGTTTCTTTTTTTTGTTTTCTTATTGTTCTATAATTAATTTATGAAACGACTTTGCTCCCTTCGCCCGTGTAATTTTTTGTGTTTGAAAAAAAAATATCTATTATCTATCAATATGCTTCTTTTATATTCATCATACCTTTCATACATGCTCGGCGATTGTGTGTACTTTTAATATTGCCTTAATTCGATCAATCAATTTTTATATGTTCAATAAAAGCACACTTAGGTCGCCCTCTGCCAGCATTTCCTTTCGTTTCTTCCATATAAACTTTTTCTATTATTTAGACATTATTGTTTACATTGAATATGCAAGTACTCTTTGGGGTAATTTTTGGAAACGATTCTCCTCTCTCCTCGCTTTTGTAAATTTTTGTAAACACATTTTAATAATATAATGTTAGTTAGGGGACAGGAATTTAAGGACACATAACTTTTGTCCCATACAAAAACGGACTTCAGCAATTCAAATATTGTACAAAACATATTAAAATTTGCAAGTTCTAGTTAATGGATCCTTAAAGTATATGAAATTATCTATACTCAATATGTAAAAAATATGTCAATGTCAGTTACACATAAGTTTCATGAAGCCCTGAAAGTCGTCAATTTCACGCATATTTTCAACCGACTATGCGACTATACTAATGTATATTTTTCTTACATATAGAGTAAAAATTATTTCACATTCTTTATGGATCCATTAAGTAGAACTTGCTATTTCTAAAAATAAAGTAAAATCCGTTGCGACAATAAAACGACAGAAAAATACAGTGGTACAGGGGCTAGTACTAAACGTTTACGTCCCCCCCCCCCCCTTTCGAAAACGTGCTATTTTTAGATTGTTACGCGACCAAAGAAATACTCTTAATTATCAGAGATATGTGAATAACAAGTGTCGACAGATTAATACAAAATGTCGCATTATTCGTTATTTTTGTCAATCAATTATAGTCCTTGTTACTTAAACAATTACGTCCAAATTAAATTTTCCAACAAATTCGTTTTGTTTACATTGAACTCTGGTCAAAGTTAAATTAACTTGGGATAGCTCTCTCAAAACATTGAGTGATCCGTCCCGAAATTGTAAATTAACAATTCCCTCGCCGAGAACATAACTTGTTTACGTCTCCATAGAATTACTTTTTGAGAAACAGTCCTATATTTCCATGGAAATCAAACAGGTTTATCAATTTGCTGGTATTTTTTACTTAGAAATCTATATTTTTATATAAAAGACAGTTCTACGAAATCTCTGTAACCTACAAATACAACAAATATGATATTAGTGGCCTTCTTTATAAGACGCGTTGCGCTAGAAATTCTTAGAGGTAACGCAATTAGTGTTCTCGGCACTCTAGGCCAGTCGTCGGAGTTCCTAGAACAAATATGTTATTTATAATTTTAGTGTGTGTGGATGGGTGGGTAGTGGGTAACCACTTTTAATTTCTTTATTTTTTATGTACATACGATGTATTAATATTATATAAGATTTAATTTAATGTATTTTTTAGTAAGTTATAGGTACCGGGACGGTTCTTGAGCGGTGGTCGTTAGATGCGCGGAACATTTTAATTTTACCAGTAGTAAAAAGCAATCGTAAAAACAAACACCAATAAATCAATTATAATAAATATACAAGTTATATTGCACTCGAATTACATATGCGCAAACATTCCCCCACTTCTTCGTCGAGCGCTCAAGAACCGTCCCGGTACCTATAGATTCCTTATACTACGTAGGGATCCATTAAGAAAGGATTATTCGATATTCGACCTCTAAGGGGGTAAACCGAGGTGTCAAACTTTGTATTGGGAAAACATGTTACACAATTGTTTCCTAAATAATTGATTAAACAGCATACCTTCGCCATAAAAACAAGCATGTGCTAACATTTCCCCGACTTGATTCACTAATACTGTAAATGCTCAGCTCCTAAACATGATAGGTCCATGTTTAATACTCATAAAGCTTTCTCGTGAATCAACATATGTAATCGCGAAAACCGCAAAAAAATCCGTTCAGAAGATTTTTCGTGAAAAGGACACAGACAGACAGACGGACGCGTTAATTGTATGTTCAATAAAACGAATACCTTAGATTAACAGATTTATGTTTAAAACGAAAGTTAGTGTGGATGCTTGGGAGCTCAAAGTGGCGGATTAAAGTAAGAATAGTGAACTTTTCAGAGTAAATTTAAATAAAACTTTACCAGGGTAGGACTATTTACAGAAGAAGTTCCTGCATGATAAGAGCAGGGTTTGTTATGAGAGGAAACTCAAACCTTGGAAGGAAATGCACTAGTTCTATTCTTTGTTTTAGTTGAGTCTTAAGAAAACTAAAGAAATGTCTACAGTCTATAACTTTTTTACAATATTTATCGTTTTCGTCTTAACACGAAATTAGCAACTGCGAGAATAGAGTAATAAGCCTAAGGAGGGGCATAGACGGGCTCCTTCTTTCCAATACAACTGATCACTAGAGCAGTATGTTTCGTTGGTATATTTTTGTGTCGCGAGACAGAGCTCTAGAAAAATAATTAATTGTGATGTTTTAATTGGCAAAGGCGATCTAGGACGTCTAATTTGCGGGAAACTAAATCAAAATCGGTTCATCCGTTTAGGAGCTACGATGCCACAGACACATATATACCCCTCTATTTGCGTCAGGGGTTAAAAACAATCGTGAAAAACAAATATCCGCGGCATCACGTCTTCATCGACGACATTCGAATTCACAGATATCCATGAATATTTACTTCGTTATCAATGTGTTTTCAATGTACCCTTCCTTTTATCATAAACTGAAGTAAACTTCAAATAATAACCGTGTAATAACTTAAACTCTAAAATAAAATAAATCTTAGTTAGGTACCTACTTTGAAAATAATAACGACCTAACACATTAAGTAAATACCATTGCCATTAAAAATATTTTAAAAAGTTGAAAATTGTTGTCAATGACATATTCTTTTTGTTCCTGTAAGCAAGCATATTTCCTGAATACAAAGCTGTCAGTCTCTCCGTCAGGCAAGTTTCCAGTTCAGTGTTGCCAAATTATTTTGCAGATGGGAACAAAACAGGAAATTTACGGATCTAATTTACGAGCTGGAGGGTTATTTTTTGTGGAAAATTAAGTAACAATTACGAGATTTGAGATAACAATATATAATAACAACAACCAAAGAGTAATACAGTATATAAAAGAGTATGTACAACAACAAACAAACGTCAAAGTCAATAAGTCACAGACTAATAGAAACAAACTTTTTCTTTAATTTTGTGTAGGAAAAGGTAAATGCGGTATGCGTCCCAAAAGTATATTTTAGAATGAATCAATTTTCAAAATTATTTTTGAGCGACTTAAAATAAAAAAAATAAAAAAATAAAAAATACGTGTCTCCTGGTTTTGTAAGTACTTTCTAAGGAGCATAAAAAACATAGGGTTAAAATTTTGAAATCTTGTAAATTCAAACGCGCGGGTAGATTCTTATTTATTATTATTCTACCATTTCAAGTCCAAAGGCCCGAACAACCTTGACATTGGCAAATCATAAAAGAAGAAGAAAGAAGGTTTTGATACATTTCAATCAAGTCTTACTGTACTCGAAGAAATTTTTACTAAATAAAATTATTTGTGTATTATAATAACTTGATTTTACAATTACTTTAATCACAATTTAACTGACATCAAAAATATTTTGTTGACTTGACTTGACTTTGTATCTTGTTTGGCCTCCCCCAGTGAAGTGTGGTAACGTTATTAGTAGGTATATGAAAAAAAATTGGTAGGGTAGATTGAAAACGAATTATATATTCATTCAGTTTTTTCATGTCGGTTGGGACGAGAAGTATTGGATATTTGTTTCTCATGAGAGGACATATTTTTGTTTAGTACTATCATGACTTGAAGTGTTGTAAAGGCTGTATAAGTGTTTATATTAAGGTTACCGTGTTTTATTTGTGATATGAAGTGTTAATAATTGTGTCATTGGTGCTATATACTTTTGTTTGGTGCTTAAAGAGCTGCTCTGCTGATGCTGTGCTGGTAAGTAAGTAATATTTTCGGCTTTCCAATATAGGCGTCACCAAAGGGAACATAATCACGGCGGCGTCGCTTGAATAATATAGATAATATTAATTAATTTAAGCAAAGTGTGATTGTAGGGAGATCCAGGGAATCCAGCTTGAACCTTCCCAATGGGTTTTAGTGAGACATATAAATAAAGAAATATAATATACTTAGTATATTTTTGTATGAAAAAAATAATGTTTTCATGAAACATCGGTTCGTTTTCAAATATATCATTTGACTTTATGACTTTGAGGTTATGTTTCTGCAACTTGCCGGCTTTTGGTAATGAGGGCTAGGCGATATAATCTCTTATGAGAAATTGGTTATTTTAAGATTTTTTTTTAATCTTAAATACTAGGCGTTCTCGCAATTTTACGTTCTTAAGAGGGTGATTGAGAGGTCAAGGGGGTCACAAACTCGATTATAAACTCTTAAATTGCAAAGTCCTTCCATAATTGAATATAGAAATAATCCCGCAGCCGTCTTCCAATGCAAAGTAGCTTGACTTCGTCTAGATCCCCTTTGAATGCGTTTAGACCAAAATAAAAATGCATATAACTATTACTTATAAATGACGGGGATTTTCCTAAAGAGCTAATAAATTATTTGCACACCTTCTTTTACAAGTTTAGGTGCAGATTTTCAAATTTATTTATCTTATCTGTGGATATATTAATTTTACCATTGAACTATATTAAACTATTTTTTTTTATTTCTACACGGGTTGCTTTACAGTTCCCGAAACCATATTACGTTGCAGGGTACCCAGCGCAAGACCAATTCTCCCCGTGGTCTTGCCTAGTTAATACCAGACGTCTTAACCACATATTAAACTAATGTGCTACAAAACTTGTGGACCATTAGACCTCAACTCTATCATTTACTCATGGATGAAAGAGAGGGAAAGATAAGACCGGCGCTATGTCTGAAAGACAAAATATTGTTTGAAATGTCTTCCATACTTTACTAATATGCTTCAACCAAAGTCTATATTTTTGCCACATGTAATAATAATATTAAGACAGTCAGTTCGTATGAAATCGCTTATAAAACTGGTACAACGTAAGCTTGATAAATATTTAAGCCCTCGTTTGAATACATGATGAAGGAAGCGAATTACATGCAAACATGGCTAGATCGAGAATCCAGTTTCCACTCAATGGTGGTTAAAACGGTTTAAACGGATTACACGACTCGACTAAGGCTTTCATTTATTATGTAAATAGGTGACAAATTAAATCCTTCTGAATTTCGTATGGTAAACGGTTTGTGTGAATATAAACAATTATAATATTGTTTAGCTTGGACGATTTGAACACGAGATGTGTGCGAATTATTTGTGCTTTTGTATGTAAAAGGGTTTCAAAACACAAATTAATTACTCGAATTGGTAATGTATTTTATGATTTATGAAAGTGTTTCGGATCAGAAGTCAATGTTTAGGTTTGAATATAACCATGTAATTTTAATATAACTAAATTGTATTTTTATCGACTTGCCTTATTTGGTAAAAACGGAAACCCTATTACTAAGACTCCGCTGTCCGTCTGTCCGTCTGTCACCAGGCTGTATCTCATGAACCGTGTTAGTTAGACAGTTGAAATTTTCATAGATGATGTATTTCTGTTGCCGCTATAACAACAAATACTAAAAAACAGATTAAAATAAATATTTAAGGGGGCTCCCATACAACAAACGTGATTTTTGCCGTTTTTATGGATAATGATACGGAACGCTTCGTGCTCGAGTCTGACTCGTACTTGGCCGGCTTTTCCAAATAAGTTGTCAGTGTCAAAGACACAGAAAAATTACAAAAAATAGACATTTAAAGTTTTTTACCAAATAAGACAAGTCGAAAAAATACACTTTAGAACAACTTATTTAATTAATTGCATAACAAATATTTACAATGTTCAGTTTTACCCCGTTCACCTTTGCGTTCATTAATGGGAGACCTGTCTCTAACATTAATAATATACTTATTATTTCATGAATTTTAGTACTGAAACATATATTAAATTACAGCTATCGAAACCGTTTACTGACCCCAGGGTTTCCAGTGAAAGACAAAAAGGTATACTTCAAATTGAGAATTATATTATTTTTCGTACCATTTTTTCCGTGAGAACTTTAAGACAGAATTTTCCTTTAGGTTTGCTTGTAAACTACGAGCGAGGTCCTATATTTCCCTTTTTTTTCCAAATTTTAGACTAGTACTTTCAGAGATAAGGGGAAGGGGCTCAATTTTCGTACATTTTAATATAAATTAAACTATGCATTTCTTATAACGAGCGTTTTCATTTTTTTTAACTTTTTAATTTTTCCCTCAAACCCTCAAAATTGATCATCGAACTCTACATATGTACCAAATTTTAACCTTTTTCGTCCAGTAGATTCGGAGAAAATAAGATGTGACCAACGGACAGACAGACACAAGAGTGATCCTATATGGTTCCGTTTTTTCATGTACGAAACCCTAAAAACTACTAATAAAAATTCAATATACCAAACTACTCTTCTCCGTTACGGTTCAACGGAACATTAAAATTCACTCTCATTGCGCTCTAGTAATTGCAGGTTGATCCTACAGAGCCATCGGTTTTCCCGACAAGCACGACGACGTTTAAAATATGCAAGAGCTACGAACACTTAGTGCAAATTAATAAGAGGTTGCAGACCTTTAGTTTGTGTAGCCAGTACTAGCCAGTCTAATGTATTCTCTGATAGGAATTAAATCTCGGTTTGTTGTGAGACTAGCTTTCCTCTCTCGGCTTCGTGGGATTTTGTGTTGTTATAATAAGAAAGAAAGAAAGAAGGTCGTCGGTGGTCGAATGGGTAAAACGTCGGCTCATAATTGAGATATCGCGGGTTTGATCCCCACATCCGACCATGTACCAAAATCTATACAAACCGTACAAAGATACTTTTCCATCTACATACCTCAACAGAGCTGGCCACTCGTTTGTCTTCCGCTGGGTATTATTATTAAAATATAATAATAACACATAAAATTTACAACAATTTGAATACCTACATAAATACGCTTATAACTACTTATTATTAGATAGCATATTATATGCTACGCTGATTGTTTTGTAGATTATTTTATTCTACCTAATTCTCGGTTAAAAACACGCTAAAATTTTTTGACTTTCAGGGCTTCATGAGATTATGTGTAACTGAATATAAAAAAATATATGTTAAATATATTTATCTTTAGAATACAATTTTAATTTCGACCCCAAGACATATAGTTAGTAGCGTAATTTACAGATAGACTAGCAAGTAATTAGTATGGGACAAACGTAATAATACTCGTAGAGCTCAAATACCACAGTATTTGGGGGCAGTGTACAAATAAGGAAACACTTATTTTTATTAATTCATTTGTATTTGAAACAAAATAATAGATTATACAGAAACAAAATTCCAAATTATTTTTCATTTATATTTAAATTTAACTTAACATCTATCCAAAACTAAAACCTCACCAAAAAAATGTAAACGATTAAGTTATTTCATGGTTATTTCAAATAACTAAAACAACAAAACTCTCCAAAACTCGGGCCATGTTTACATGTTGTCGCCACAGTTTAAGTTTAATGGATTTGTAAGGTTTCGTCGCCAGAGGAGCGATTAAGCGGTCTCGGAGCTGATGAGAAAGTGGAAAACTACTCAAACTAAATTAACTGAAAGTGGAACGTCGAGGGAATGACGGGGACTTGAGATGACTGTACCTAAGGTCCGTTTTTCTAGAATTGTCTTACTTAGCAAACAAACTGTCTTTTTAAAATAAGTTGTGATTAAATAAAGATTAACATTATCTACTATGCTATATATACAAATAAACCTATAAATATACATTTTCATCAAGATCGCTGCCTTCTGAGAGTTCCCATAAGGCTGGCTGCGTTGTCACGTTGGGCCAAATATGAGGCAGCTCTTGGGTCGTGGGACACCTCTACCAATCTTTTGGCGATTTCTTCATAGCTAGGTCCCTACGGGCCCAGTTGTCATTTAAGTTATTTAAAATAGCCGATTTTACATTTACAGAACAAATAATAAAAAAATTAAACGGTTATTTAAAACTAGCTGTGCACTGCGTAGCGCAATATTATGTATTCCTTAAGGATCCATGGCTCTCAGTCATCTTGTATCTGTGAAAAATATGGCAAATCTCAGTTAATCCTGGAAACGTGAGTTTATTTATACAACATTTCCTCACCACACAATGATAGTTATTATTTGAAATTGGATTGAGCCATATTTTCATTATTTAGGGTTCTAAAGAACAGTAGTTTTCAATACGAGCAGTGCCTTTGCGTTTTGGAAATTATGGCTATTTAGAACTCTTAAAAATATGGCTCAATCCAATTTCAAATAATAACTATCAACTGTGCGCTGAGGAAATGTTGTATAAATAAACTCACGTTTCCAGGATGAACTGAGATTTGCCATATTTTTGACAGATACAAGATGTCCTTGACCACCGCCCCTTAAGAAATGAGCTATCAAATGCAAAAATATCTTTTTAAATCCGACAGGTAGTTCCAAAGATTAGCGGGGTCGAACAAACAAACTCTACAGTTTTGATATTAGTATAGATTTTAACAATAAAAAGACATACTTTGTTTACCAATAAGACAAGTATATAAAAACTGACTTTAGGTCATTCTCGTACAGCGGGAAGGCAATTCACTAATATGACGTTTATTTAAAATAACTTTCTGCCCCGGTCTCATCCGTGATTTTCTTTAATGTGACATGAGATTTTATCCCTAAAGGAAAGTAGCCTATGTGACGTGAAATAGGGACAAAGAAACACACTTTCGCATTTATAATATTAGATAGAAAGTTTTTCGCCCGTCTTCCTAAAATGCTGCTGAAAGTTTCATCAAAATCCATTTAACCATTTCATAGCCTATTCTGGACAAACAGTGGGAATTTGGGTCAAGCAGACAAAACTATGCTTTCACTCTCCGACCCTCCAACTAACCCTGTGCAAAATATTACGTCGATCCGTTGCTCTGGTGTGACGAAGAAAGGCAAGCATTAACCTAACTAACCCTGTGCAAAATATTACGTCGATCCGTTGCTCTGGTGTGACGAAGAAAGACAAGCATTAACCTAACTAACCCTGTGCAAAATATTACGTCGATCCGTTGCTCTGGTGTGACGAAGAAAGACAAGCATTAACCTAACTAACCCTGTGCAAAATATTACGTCGATCCGTTGCTCTGGTGTGACGAAGAAAGACAAGCATTAACCTAACTAACCCTGTGCAAAATATTACGTCGATCCGTTGCTCTGGTGTGACGAAGAAAGACAAGCATTAACCTAACTAACCCTGTGCAAAATATTACGTCGATCCGTTGCTCTGGTGTGACGAAGAAAGGCAAGCATTTTAAGCTTCAATTATATTTATTATTTGTATGGACATACTATAAATAGCTATAAAACAAAGTTCCCCGTGTCATCTGTCTGTCTATGTATTTCTCTGTAACTACTGAACGAATTTTGTTCAGGTTTCATGATTAGATTTAGATAATTTTGATTCATTATTCTTGTAAATTTCGTATGGTCAAAGAAAGTCAATCGTCGCTCGATTGAGATCAAGCTTCGTTATATTTTTTTATGTGAAACACATCTATTGGCGCGTGACGGAAAATGTGTGCGTGGCGCGTATACTATATACTTCGTTATTTCTCCGTGTGGGAGTGTGTACTGCGTGTGCATTTCTATTCGACTACAGTTTACATCTGCCGGGCGTCCCGTGACTGCCACCTTTTTTTGTATACTGTTGCGATGATTAAATTTAATTATTAAATAATCAACAATTACTTTCTTTAGTTTTTCTTAAATGTATGAATTTTAATGTATTTACCGAGACAACAATGTCATATCGTAGACGTGATATGAAGGAATTGACTCCCAATTACGTAACCAGCAGAGATTAACTTCAGGACTTGCAAATTTTAACTAATTTTCTAGCTCCGTCCAATAGCAGATGCAGTGACTTAGTTAGTTGATTGGCTGCCATAATATTATCTTTCATTATTTTGTATATAGACTCGCCTGTCATATTTTTTTGGCGACTTAGGATTCCAATTCCAACCCTTGGGTTATCGAAGCTTTCTCTATTTTTAACCGAATTCGACAAAAAGAAGGAGAAGGTACTCAATTCAGGCAGTTTTTTTTATATGTATGTACACCGACTACTCCGCCTGTTGTGAACCGATTCTGTTGATTTCTATTTATTAGACAGATAATTCTTCCGAATTGGTCTCATGATTTTCTAATGAAAAGTGATTAACTGGTTTTTCAGGAATTTTAAGTATCTTTTTCTTAATATCTCGATGAAATATTGACTTATTTTTTAAGATATTGTAATTTCTCGACATTGTCTCACAGACATTTATTATGAAAATCGGTTCAGTAGTTTTTCACAAATTCAGTAACTACTTTACTGAATTTGTGAAAACTTTACAAATTCTACGACGAAATATAATTGTTTCAGTGTTCAGTTTTCGAAAAAGTTTTATTAAATGCTATAACCCCAAATAACAAACTTAAAGCATCCCATTCTACTCCCTTCCTATCGAGTAACCCAGAATGTGGAGCAAAGTGTTTTGCCAGTGGCATTCTCGAGCATTAAATTGTCATTAAGTAAAAGCTGGGTGGACCCAAACGGAAAGAATTGCTTAATTAGTTCACTAACCCAGCTTAAGGCGAAACTTGCCGAATGAAGATAAATGTTGTTTTCCTGAAACATCCTTTAACTGATTCAATTGATTAATTGCAAGAATATTGAATTATATCATGTTGAGCGAGATTTTTGTAGTGATTTTTCTTCTTAACAAAACACAAGCACACGTTCACGGCCTTTATCAGAGACACAAGTAACAGTGTCCACTTTTTGTCAGTTTGTCCATATTAAACAGAACAGGTGGCAAACCTGTTGCTGCACTTAATATAATAATATCTGTTATTTTTAAAAGAAATACGTATGTGGACGGGAACCGATTAAAACACATATTCTTAAATGATGCTCAGCATTATTGGCACTAGTGGGAATTGACTCCGGGACCTCCCGATTTCAAGTCAACGCTCTACCAATTAGGCTATCGACTCCTTTTCCACTATCCACTCGATTTCACGCTTTTATTTTCGACGCGTTCATTTTTCCTTTAAAAAGTTCCTATTGATGTTTGGCGTAACCAGCATTTTTGTCTGTGAGAGAAAATCTAATGGGGTTATGTAATATATAAATACAAGGTAACACACAGTATAATGAATGCTTGCTTGACTGTAAAACTCTGTAATTTATTACATTTTAATTTAACTGTTAGTTTAATTAAATTTATTTTGGGCAAATGTAAGCAAACGGTAATTCCAATAATACACAGGTAAAGTCATAGGCAACACCTAGTTGTTCACAAGTACCAAAGTCAATAATATAAATATTTATTAGGTACATAACCAATTTCACAGTAATAATTACTTTTAACAAATCCCCAGAAATTGTAAACGATTCAACCTTTATTTTATGCTCCAGAGAAACGGTAAACTAAAGTTTAATTAAGTTGTTGACTGTCTCCCAGACAAGATCAAAGATTCGTTATATGTCTCACTTCTGAGATTTGATTCTCGGCCATACTTCACTGAACATTGAACAACAATCAATAGATGAAAGACTTGATGAAATATCTCCATATATCTCTTTGTTTCGTTATGTGGGAGTAGAAGGTGGAAATAGACGAGATGTGGGCATTTTAGCATTGTTAATATCACAATCTAATAATTAACACACAGCAACGAACGCGTCGTTCGATCGTCATATAACAACATCTCATTTTTTAATCCCACAGTTATTTGTATTCCGCAAGCCTATCAGCTAAAATTTTGCAACTAACAACCAGTCGCGCGACTTCAATTCGGTCGCTATAGCAACCTGTCGCAAATTGCGGACACTTAAACCCCAGTTGTATTCTAGTCGCTCGCGAGTAGGTAAAATGACATTTCTAGTATAAGTTGCGGATTATTTTGAACACAATTTTTTTTATTTTCCAGCTGCTATTAATTTCTACTTTACCTTTTATATTCTGGAACTGTATAACTATATAGATACATAACAATGTATTTTTTTTATTAATTAACAAATCTGTGTAAATATCACAATTCTAAAACTGCCATTTTAGGTCATGTTATAATCCGGGGATTATTTAATCTTAATTTAGAGTATTTTTATCCCGCTAAGATACATTTTATGTCAAATTAAAAAAATTACGGACGAATCCGGGATGGAGATTTAGTCATGAAATAACTATTGCATTCCATCTTCAGTCTAGAGAAAAAGTCCCCATCAATATTTCAATATTGAACGTCAATTCAATTTGCAAACCGACATCGTCCTCGAGTACGAAATATTCAAGCTATTTGAGTAGAAGATAGTTTTATTCATTTCACTAGATTTCACGAGTGAAAGAATCGCAAATTGCCAACGTTCACTGAAGGCGCCGGAGTAATCGATTGTGCTGCCATCTGTTGGCAAAATAATGACTTCGTCTGGTATTCCTATTTGTATCGCGTAGAACAATCTACGTAATTACAAGAGAAGATAAACTTGGTATTTTTTCAATTTTATTATGAGGCATCTTCATTGATACATAGAGCTATAGCTAATTGTAACTTATTAACGGATTTTATGCCATGTGACGTGGCCAGCTAGAGACAGCAGTAACAATGTCCATATTTAGAGTATCGATTTAAAAGCAGATGCTTTTCTTTCAATGGAAGGCAGGCCGTTCTGTTTTTCTTAAGTAAGAACTTTGCTAATCCTATAAAGACGCCGACCGCTGAACTTTTTCGTATTATAAAATATAAACAATATCTACCTTTAATTTTATCTGTTATGCTTGTGGTATGGTAATACTGTAGAATTACCAGACCTTCCATAGAAATTAGTTTCTGTATTATAGTATATAGTAAACTGTAAAATTGTTTGAATAAAAGCAAAATTAAGAGCTCCCCTCATAATGTTTGTCTTTCTTATACTAATTGCATGCTGCAGCTATCCGTAAATTACGCGATAACTAGGTATATTTCTTGTGTACGAAATTAAAATTGCATTCTAAAAACATGATTTTTCAAAGTTTTATGAAGCCTAAAAAGTCCTAAATTTTTGGCGTACTTTTAACCGACTTTGTGACTCTAATTCTTTTAATATATTTATTAATGTAAAATATTATTTAGTTTATTTCATAGATAATGTCCTATATTTTAAGAAAACATTAACTACAACTTGCTTTTTGTAATAGTTTTTGTATAATACTGCGATAGCCGAACTCTGTTTCGTGTAATATCGCAAGACAGGCTTTCTGGTACGTGAATCTTGGTCTATCTTATTTTATCCTTTTATTATATTATCGATTTTAATAGCAGTCCATTTCGCTCACATATTTCTAAAGATATATGTACTGAGTTCGTTGCGCTGTGATGTAAAGCGTCTAATTCAATTCAAAAACTCTATTAGCGACAATCGTAGAGCCAATACTACCTTTCAACCCCTATTATATACACCTTTAGGGGGGGTGGATTTACAAATAAAGTAGTCTATGTTCTTTCCTAGGCTTCAAGCTTTCTCCGAGGCGCGCAAAATATACACATTTGGAGGTCAAGCTGCCTCAGAATCTTTAAAAATAATTAAACACTTAATTTTATCTAAGAATACATCATATACTGTACAATAGTCGCCTCCTAACACCAAACCCTACATAATGAAACTATTTATCTGAACCGAACACTGATCGAGGCGAGTTACCCGTTTCGCGCCCTTTCTATCGGCGATACGTCCAAATCGCCTAAAGTGTTGGTAATTTTCTTTCGACATGTCTCTTTGCGGGAAATGGGATTTCCTTCGTCTTATATTGTGTGAAGATGCTGTTATATGATTATTTGTTACCCAGTATTGTTGATGGAAAAAAATGTTTTATTGATCTTTTTGTGCGGTTTAATAAGCCTTCTTGAATAATAAAATGATTTACTGTTAAATTTTGTTAAAACCAGTTATATTTTTCCTTCCGTGATCCATTCTAGATTTTTTTTCACATTAAAAATATATTGTATTACGCTTTTTACAGGTGAAACTAATATAAAGCGTGTAAAAATACATGAGTTTTTCCATCAGCAATAGTGGGTAACAAATAATCATATAACAGCATCTTCAAACAAATCTAATTGTCGTATCGATTTGAAGCTTTGCAAGAGTTTGTAATTTAGATGACAATACAATAATTTGGCACTGTCGATCTGATCTGATGATGGATACTGGAGGTGCAGGATAGTGGAATTTCAAACCATCATAGATTCTTAAAAAACATAAAATTCATATATTATTTTATAAGTTTAATTAAATTATTTATTGAAAATTAACCATTTTAAATGTTGTATGGACCCCTTTCGGACCAAAGAGTGCTAGACAGATCTGTCTGTCTTTTGCTCTGTCATACCAAGTCTTGCATGAAATTGTGGCAATATAGTCTTGCCATCAGGTGATTGGTCGATCTCTGCCTTTAGATTCTTTCGGTCCCTTCCATGTTGTTATGTTTGGACACATCTCCCATCGCGCGTTGGTATATCATGCTACAACCCATTTCCACTTCATTCTTCGTCTCGTCAAATATCCAAGTCTGGCATCCATAGGTGAGACATGGCAGTACTGGTGAATCCATCACTATTTTCTTTGTTTTTATATGGAGTTGTGATTTTATTATTTCTTTTATATATTACGTATGTATTACCTACATTTTTCATTACATTAAAGAAATTGATATAAATCTTTGATTTATTTCAATCATAGAAACAGATTTATTTATTTTATCCTCACGTAATCCAAAAGTTTGTATCAAGCTCGGACGCCTCCCAAAAGGTAACCACTAATTCGGTCCATTGTTTCTGTGATCAAATCCTATTTAATCCTAATTGGAAACGGGGCAGGCAATCAGGGAACATATAATTCTATATTGAAGAGATTTGCTCAGTGAAGTGTATCTTGTCCAATCATTTATTTTAATTCACAGAATTTCGTTATACTTCATATTAAATACGCATCATCACCGCCTGGTATAGTAACTATGTCCACATTTAGCTAGTATTAAAAGGATTTGTCTGGAACTAGATGGCGGGCTAGTCGTATTTATTGTTTTTTAACCGAACTTCAAAACAGAAGGAGGAGGTTTACAATTCATCGGAATCTTTTTTTTTATGTATGTTCCCCGATTACTTGAAGACGCCTGGCTGGACCGATTTGGAATTATTTTTTTCAATAATGAATCAAATCAAAGTAAATATTAAATATTGTATATTAGTTAGTAAGATATATTTCTTGTTTATGTGCATGTAATGGGCATCACTAACAACCCTATTTTTAACAAGAGAGCAGACGGATTCGTTACCTTACGATCAGGCACGGCTCTCTAACTAAAAAGCGTACCGAAAAAGTATCTTAGATAGCATTTAATGATACGCCACATGATGAAGTATAGGAAAAATATAATTTATCGTTTGAGAACTTGAACGATTTTAAGCAATTAATTTTTCTAAAGAAACGAATTTACTTTGGGTCGTATTAAAAAGCTATCCCTCTGATACATTTTTCTCTTTTGATTATCACTAATTACATCGCCCTGGTTTGTTTGAACGAGATAAAAGGGTGGCAATCGTCACGGCTCGATGATTCTGAATCGTTTTTACGTGATGAAAATCTTGATTACACTTTTTAAAAGGAAGTTAACGAACTAATTATTTGTATAAAGTCGTTAGGAACGATGTTTTGGGTCTAATAGGCTTGTTAAAGGCGTTTTAATGAATATTTGGAAATGTAATTTTGTAGGGTCCTATATATAGGACACTACCGGTAGTGCCGTCTACAAAAATTATTGCTAAACTATGTTGAAATGAAATTGACTTTGAAGTGATAACTATGTTTTCAATACAGTTGCTCGAAAAGTGGTACTTTACGTAGTTGTATATCGTGCTTTGTGCTTTTTATTTTTCCCTTTTTTTTCGTATCCCCAATGTATGTATCGCGCCGCAGTACCGGGTAGCGTAGGCATTCGGATGTCAAAAATAGACTCTTTTTTTTCTTCACGGATTGCCTTATAGCTCCCGAAACCGTGTTACGGTCCCAGGGTACCCAGCGGAAGACCAAGTCTCTTTCTTTTAGCCGATGGTATTTGTGAGGCTATCTAACGAGTGGCCAGTTCTGCGGAATGCAGATGGAAAAGCCTCTTTTAAAAAAAAAAGATATATCTATTAAACAAATTAATTGATTATACGTTATGAATAATATAAAAAAAATGTGTATTTATTTACTTTCACTGTCAACATATTGCGAGATTTGTGTTTTAAAATACTTGAAAAAATATATCTTATATTATGCTAAACTGTAAGAAAAGTGTGCTGTGATAGTCCATCTACATAATATTACAATATTCATGCTAACTGTGGAGCGAAGAGTTGTTACAGTACAAAGTTTTCTTTTAAAATATTGCGTGAAACTATTCAAGCTCATTGTTATTTTTCACAGAAAGAGGGAAAAAGTATTGCGCCATGGAATTAATTTACTCAAAGAAATTTTATAATTTCTGTATGTTTAACTCTATTTAAATATATCATTTGAATTTTTGAAGAAGTTGAAACACTCTTTCTATACAAAAATTTTCAATCTCATCAAAGGTTAGCGTTACTCGCAAATAAATTAAAAACATTAGTGTGAAGTTTGAATATAATTGTTATTCCGAGCGAAGTTGGGGCAAGCCGCTAGTTAATAATAATGAAGTCACATAAGACCCAACAATTTTCTTTTCTTTCTTCACGGGTTTCCTTATAGCTCCCGAAATCGTGTTACGGTTCCAGGGTACCCAGCGGAAGACCAAGTCTCACATGTTTAGCCGATGGTATTTGTAAGGCTATACCTAACGAGTGGCCAGTACTGACTGCTGTATTTAATATTGTTATATTTCCTGAAAGTCTAAAAAAAGGGTCCAAGGAAGACAAATTACACATTGTTATTCCTATGAAAACACAAGTTTATAGCAGACAAAAAGCGAAAGCTCAGCAAACAATCCCGGAAGACTTTGTTGAAGGAAATATCAACTTTGTTTTAGTTAGTGCTGTTTGCTTTTAATCCACTTACGGGGTTGGATGGCCAAAATCTACGATCTGCGGTCTGGGTCTACTGGATGATGGATTGCCTTAAGAAAATTGCATTTCCGCAGGCATACTTCACTTCACTTTGGGACATATTGCATAATGTATTACTATTTTCTTATTCAGTTAAACTTTTACCATCCATCTAAGCCGTTTTCACCTATATTTGAATCTTAGAGAGCAGTGTTTTCTCCTCCTTTATAATTTCATCAGTTTATCTCACGGGTAATCTCACCAATTTCCTTCTCGTGTTTTATAGGACACGTAAAGCCGACTTCCGCACTTCTTCTATAAATAACAGGCACTTACGTCTGTTAAAGAAGTGACACATATAGGTCTGGATAGGTGTGGCTGGCACAAGTTATAAAAACCGGCCAAGTGCGAGTCGGACTCGCGCACGAAGGTTACGTACCGTTGTCTATAAAAATTACGTTTTTTGTATGAGATTCTGTTTTTTAGTATTTGTTGTTATAGCGGCAACAGAAATACATCATCTGTGAAAATTTCAACTGTCCGGTTCATGAGATACAGCCTGGTGACAGACGGACAGACAGACGGACAGACAGACGAATAGCGGAGTCTTAGTAATTGGGTTTCCGTTTTTACCCTTTGGGTACGGAACCCTAAAAACCGTGAAGATGTTTTTTGTTTTGTTTTTAATTTCATCATATCAGTAAATAGCCATAATCGTTAGTGTTGGACTTAAAAGCGGAAGTCCTGAATTAAAGTGAAACCAAGGTCTTTAATTTGACCACGTGTCGCAAGGAATACGTACTCTTAAGTCGCAATGGACATATTTCTGGAAGCTTTCAACTTCATTTTCAATAACATCTTTCACAAATGTTTCGCATTATTAAATTGAAAAGCATAAAATTTTTATCATCGCTTGCAATTTACTACTATGCAACGAAGATACAATGTAATTCCCGATCAGAATAAAAATTTTATTACACATAAACTATGAAATTGAAAAATAAAAATACTAACAAGCCTTTTATATAGCATACCACTTACTAAGACAGTGTACACAAGGAGCATGCTATCTAAAACCTTGAACGAAGAGCTGTGGACCTACTGTAATGATATTTGCTTAGACTTCTCTTCTCTTTTCGCCAGAAAGTTGTAACTTAACAAACTTATTCTATTAATTTTAAGCCCTATCCCTCTAGATTTAAGAAATAAAATTAAATAGTAGATATTTAAATCCATCATCACTTTAGCGCCTTGCTTCACTTTAAAGCGAGAGAAAACTCAGGGGCTACAATTTCAGTGTTTGAAATTCATTCAAAGACTTATGAGGTTTAGTTTATTTTTGAGTTTTTATCAGATACCATATAGATAGGTTGTTTAAAATAAATCTTTAACATTATCTACTACAGATTTTCGCCATCCCGATCATGCTCCACAAACATTACCTCTACGGCACATCCGATATTTTATTATCTTTTTGTATTTTCCTTCTTCTGATTTAAAACTAAACAAACACATCTTCACGGCTTTATACGTTGCGGTGTGACCAGTGTCCACTTTTTGCCAGTTTTATTGTTGCACTTAGCAGAGGAAAGTGTGCGTTATATTTAGAAGAAGTGCGAAGCCGGCTTTTATGTGCCCTCCGAATTACTTTATTTTCTATTTTATTGCTATTTAAACATATTTAAATAATTATTAGTTTTTTATAATGTTCTTGGTTCATAATTGATATTGTATTTTTTCTGAGACGGCCCATTCTTCCTTTACCATCTGATGTTGTGTTTTCCTAATTGTATTCTCATTCAGTCTCTATATAATACATTCCACAAATTCCTTTTTCTCATCTTGTTACTTTATTATCCTTCATTCAACATTGATCATTATTATTGATATTCTGTTTTTGTCAACATAATGTTATCATTTCTCGTCGTTTAGCCGATGGTATTTTTGAGGCTATAACTAGCGAGTGGCCAGTTCTGTTGAGGTATATTTATATGGAAAAGCCTCTAAGTGTAATTTGTCGGATTATGTACATATGTTTTACATGGCTTGAAATATTGTAAACCAATATTTTGCCGGGCAAAGCCGGGGGTGGGCCACCAGTAAATAATATTTAAAAATCAGTATCACAAAGAATTTTCTTCACATGTGCCTATCAAATCCTTTTTTGATATTCACCAGAAGTTCGGTAATATCATAAAGAAAGCGTTACACGTGGTGCTCCTTAACATTTTCTTACAAAAGTTTTCGAATGCTAATGTCGGGATAAGCCCACTGGGGACCCTTGTTCGGAACTTTTGTGTTTCCATCAAACTATTGTCGCTTTTATGTGTGTTTGTATGTATCACTACATATTATAAAACAAAGTCCTCTGCCGCGTCTGTCTGTCTGTGCCTTTTCCCGCAAAAACTACTGAACGGATTTTCTTGAGGTTTTTGAGTATAAAACATGGACCTATTATGTTTAGGAGCTGAGCATTAACAGTATAAGTGAATCAAGTCGGGGTAAAAGTTAGCCCCAGCCAGTTTTTAGATAGGATGCGGTTTTCACGTTTAGATAGGTAATGTCATATACTGAGTATTAGCGAATCAAATCAGCGCTTCTGTGGCGTTTGCTGTCTAATCCGTCAGAGATATAACAAAATGATGTGGGAAAGAATTGTGTAGAATAAAATGATCTACATAAAAATCCGCGATAAGTAGTTATTAGCTAGTATTTATATATAGATTTTAATTTTAAATTTGACTAAATTTTAAGATATTTATAAGTCTCCCCAAAACGATTTTATTGTCTAATTTTATATCATATTGTTATTTTACAATTACAATTAAAGGTGATGGATCTTTGTTTCGATTAGAAGGCCAAAAATTACGGGTCGGTATCAATGCCGGACAAATTGCTGGATCGGGTAAAGATAGCACACGGATTTGCCTGGAAATTCTAGTGTTGGCCACTCTCGGGCATTTTATATCATACAATTGTTGTTAACCGACTTCCAAAAAAAGAAGGAGAAGGTTCTCAATTCGGACCGTTTTTTTTTTTTTTTTTTTTTTTTTATGTATGTATGTACATCGATAACTCCGCCAATTGTAAACCGATTTTGATGGTTTATTTTTTAATCGACAGATAATTCTTCCGGATTGGTCCCATTTTTATCTCATAAAAATTGGTTCATTAGTTTTTCAGAAATTTAAAAAAAACTGACTTTATAAGTACATTTTTCTTGATATCTCGATAAAATATGTACCGATTTTGACGAATTATTTTTTTTAAGACATAATAATTTCTCGACATTATCTCACAGACATATGACGAAAATCGGTTTAGTAGTTTTTCAGATATTCAGTAATTAATTTCTGTTTACGGCTGAAAATTATGTATCAGAAAAAGCCTTAGCAACGGTTGCTATTGACACGAAGTTGTCAATTTTCGTGACGATGGTCTAGCGGTTAAATGTAATGAGGAGTCATAAGATGCACAAGCACATGGTTCAAATCACATCCACAGCGGTATTTTTTTTTAATTTTCCATCAATATTTTTTTAGTTGCGTTATTATTTGTCTCTCAAGGCAGCAAAATCACTTAAAAGGGTAAAATAAACCTTTGGTGCCAAATTAGAAACAACTTAGATCCCAAATTCACTAATCTAGACAATTCATAAGGAACCTACGATCATCAGTACATACAAACATAGATAATATTGAACAGATCTTTATCTCCTTAGATATTTACTTAGTTTTGTATCCTAATTTGGCACCAACCGTCTTCAAATTCTACGACGAAATATTTATTATTTCTTACTTTTCAGTGCAAATTTTTGAAGTCGGTGCACTTTTTTTTAAAAGGTTTATTTTGCTATAAGGCTTTATAGTAATTCTATGTATCTATCATCACACCTTTTACCTAAGAGGGGTAGCAGAGACAATCGAATGCCATACCTCTGTTACTTATTTTATATTCATCATACCTTTCATACATGTTCGGTGATTGTCGTTACTATTAACATTGTTTTCGATCGATATGTTTTACTAGCGGCTTACCCCGATTTCGCCCGGGGTAACAATTATATACAAACTTGCATATAGAGCTATGTTAAGTCTTGATAAAACTTATGGGGTGAAGCTGTAAATACTGCTGTGTATTCTTCTACAGTTGCAAATGATGGAGCTACTCCTAAGGAATTATGGTCTGGTCGAAAATGTCACCCTTTGCTAAGGTTGAAATTTTTTGTATGGGAAAAGTGGCTTCGCTTTATTGCCTTTTGGGCACATCGGTTAGATAGTTTCAAAGTCTATAACGGATATATATATATATATATATATAATATGTCGCCGCCAAATGGTTAAAACAGCTACTCAATTGGATGGCTAGGCATTTTATTAAATGGCGGCATTCAATTGAATGGCTAGGCCGTTCGTTAAATGAATTATGATATCTTAACGTTTAATGTGTTGGCTGAACCAAAAGCCGCCAGGTCATTTAAAATTTAGTTCCTAATTTTTCCACTATAGCGCTAACAGTCTCTAACAAATATGGCGTCAACAGCTGATTATTTGTGTGTGTTGTTTTATGTAAAGTGCTTTGATTCGAATTAAAATAGACAGTATAATAAAATAAAATTAAACAAAATTTTGAGTCTAAAAAATACGAATACGACGAACAACCAAGGGGCTGCGACGTTCAGCCATTATGTTACACGTTTCTTTCAACAATTTGGCTAGGCATCCTATAGCCATTCAATTGAATGCCGCCATTTAATGAAATGCCTAGCCATCCAATTGAGTGGCTGATTTGCTAATGGCAAATGGTTAATTTGGCGGCGACATATATATAAGGTAGAAACATTATTTGTGTTTTGTATATTATTATATAGAAAATAGATATATATGTTCAATAAAAATACATCTAGGTCGTCCTCTGCAATCTTTACAATTAAACCGGAACGGAAGGGATACACTTATAAGAATATACTGGTACCTATATGAACAAAAAATAACCATAATAATTTTCATGATAGAAGACTTCTCAGAATTTTCACACTGAAAATTAGTTGAACATTAAAATGGTGAAAGTTTCCTTCATGAAGACAATCAGATAAAAGTTGAGCTTTATAAATAATCATGAACAGCAAACTTTATACTTAGCTCCTTACAAAATTACGCCATCAAGATATGCTAATAAGTTTTATGTCCAGCTTTTATGAGAGATATGAGTTTTATGCGAAAAATAAATCATTAATAAAGCATTATTTTCAAAGTTATAATGGACTCTATACAAAACATGATTTATCAAAATTACCGAAATAAAATAAGTTAACTTTTTAAAAAGTATACCCATTTTAAAAATTGTTCACTGATAAAATATTTCGTCGTTGAATTCGAAGACGGTTGGTGCCTTTTTTAAAAGTGTATTATAATATGATAAATCTTCGAAATCGGCATACTTACCTACATTTCATCGAGTTATTACTAAAATTGCCTGAGTAATCAGTTTTTCTTTCCAAATTTCTGAAAAACTGCTAAACCAATTTTCATCAAAACAAAATTTAAACCAATCCGAAAGAATTTTTTGCCGGTTCACAATTGATGGAATAATCTCGTAACTAACAAAAATAAATAAAAATATTTTTTATTTATTTTATTCATGCAGTATTGCTTTTTCTTTGATATTAATTCAAGTTACACTTTTTGAGCGTGGTGACCGATAAGAAAACAATTTTTTCTATTATTAAATAAATAAAAAAAGTTAATATTGTTGGTTATTCAGGAATATTTATCATTGAAACTATAGGTTTATGATAGAGTTTTCGTAGAGTCGTACAATACGTCTAATCGCACGCACACAACGCCGTGTCGAACACTGCCGAACTGAAACGACGTTAGACGATGCACGGCCTTCAAGCCACACCTCCTTGCCCGTCGGAGTGGGGAGCGTGAGGTTTTTTCGTTACGGAATTTCTGGATTCGGTCCCCGCGCTCAAGGCCCGCGATAGAAGCTATGCAATAGCTTAAAATCACTCGAATTGAAAACCTCCTTTGTTTTGAAGTCGGTTTAAAACTAGTAGACTAGTCAAAATAGTTTTATGAACATTTTATAGCACCACCACCGTTTGTGTTTAAGTGTGGTTGGTTAACCACAATAACTAAATATCAATTATTATAGTTAGCAATAGAATAGAGCTGGGTCGTTACGTGTTTTTCTTAAAACGAAACGCAACTAAAAACGTGTAGTCCGAAGTTCATATATCGAACTGGAAAAACAGTTCTCATTGTAGTCAGTCAGTACACAATCAGTTTAATGTAAACAGCATTATGGTCCATTTTATAAGAACCCTTAAAACAGTTTCTTAAAACGGTCCTCATAATATAGTTTTGGTTGAATTTTATGTTTAATTAATTATTTCTTAAGAGTACTAATTTTAGTAACTACGTGCTGTACCATGGGCAGAAAACGGTTTTTCTACAAACTGTTTTTCGTTTTGGCTAGAAAGCGTCCGTTCTTTTTATGGCAAAAAACTGTTTCATGAAACACTTATTGAAAATTACGCACGTCACTGCAATAATATGTATTCCTTAGATCAGGCGAAAAAACGGACAATGACCAAAGTATTATGTTACGATCGAAATAATGTTGTTTTTTATCGTTTAGATATTGTACCGCGTCTCTTAGTACGGGGGTGGAGTTCTACTCTACTTTACCCCGTTAGCTATAGTATAAAATAATACTCGTCTTTTTTCGTCTGAGGTTACTAAAGAGAACGCTAAGTAAATTTTGTCAAGCTACCTTTAAAGGCACGACCCCAAGCCAGTCATTATCCTGTCGCTCACGTCATAGTCCGGATGTGTACCGTTTCATACTCGACTAACGACTTCCGTTGACATAAAATGACACTTACAATTACCCACCACAACCTCCCTTGTCTGCTATTTTTAACTAAATTATTGTATTAATTCTTAAACAGGTGTATTTCACGTACAAGTACTAAACCTAAAAGATGACGTCACTTTGTCCTCTGTTGACAAAGAGTGTACTTGTGTAGTGTATTTTTTATGAGAAAGACAAGGGACCAATCCGAAATAATAAAGAAATCATCAATATCTGTGTACAACTGACGGAGTAATCGATACTTATACATACATATAAAAAACCGGCCAAGTCGTACTTGGTATTATCTATTAAAACGGCAAAAAAAAAAATCTGTTTTTTAGTATTTGTTGTTATAGCGGCAACAGAAATACATCATCTGTGAAAATTCCAACTGTCTTACTATCACTATGTCTAACATATGCGGACGGACAGACAGACATACAGAAGGACGGACAGCGGAGTCTTAGTAATAGCGTTTCCTTCTTTATTTGGAAGTCTGTTAAAAACGGTATTGAATTCGATTGCTCAGTTGATGAGTTAATGAGTTCAGAATGAGATAATCGAAATAAGGAATAATAATAATCATTCGTTTTGCGATTTTACTATCTAAGCTAAATGATAGGTACCATTGTTTGGACACTCCAAAAAATTCCCACTATACATCCTACAGTTCACACCTATTAAAATTTTCACTGGTTTCTTGACTGTGACATGTTAAAAGCGATGAATTTCAAAATATTTTCTATATAAAATAGCTTTATCGTGTTTGCCAAGTGTTTCCGAGTCTGACTCTAGCGGAAGCAAACGACGGCACCACGCTGCGTTTCTCTTTGAAACTAAAAAGCGGAAATTGCGTACTCTCTTGTTGCCCTGTTTGCTCTCTATTGTCGGTAAACTGAGTAACTTTGTTGATGAAATGGCGTACATGGTTTTGGATGTCTAGTTAATTGCTTTGATGTTCTCTTTTGAAATTTTTAGCTGAAAGAATATCCCACACAAATAATTAATATCACTTATATCTATATAATGCTGCCGCCGATTTGTTGTATATCATTTAATTCTACACATTTCTTTATTATATAATTTTGTGTATAAATTTAGTTAAGTAACGCGCTCGTGTGCGTTATTGAAAATTAGTCGCGCCTTCAAATTTTGATCATTTTCGCGATTTATTTTGTTGACTTTGATATCAAAATAAAAAGCGGGGATGGTTTGAAAATAAAAAATACTCAACATTGCAAATTTTTCACTCTTTAAATTATTTTTTATTTATATTTGTAATGTTTTCTGCATTAAATAAAATTTAGATTCTTGTTATGGAATAATTCGAGAATAATGGTTATTTTTATATTACTATTTTTTTTGTATATAGCTCACAAAAAATACATTTTTATATCTATGAATTTTTCCAAAAATTACGATTTATCAAACATTTTTTTCTCGTTTTTTTTTATGAAAGTTGAAAAATCTAATCATCAATATTTAAGTTGACCATTTACGGTGTCAATTTTGTTTTTAATGTTCAAAATCTTCAGTGAGCTTTACAAGATCGATCGTCAAACGTCACTCGAACGTAAGTTTTTGGAAAACGAGTCCGGAAAAATGATAATTTACCAACACTATAGTAATAATTTACAAAATTTCCTTCTATCAGTATTTTCGAAATTACACATAATTGTATCCACAATCTTATTCGTATTCTCATAAACAGACATCAAAAATGTCCGAAACGTAGCGTGTGCCGCCGGTAAGGAGCCTTAATACTCCTAAACATGATAGGTGGTCCATGTTTAATACAGCAACTTATCTAATGGTGAAAAAAAAGTCATAGACGCGGCGGGGGACTTTGATCCATAATTTAAAATTCAAATACAAATTCAAAATTTCTTTATTTACAAATGTACAAAGGTCTTTCAAAGCGAAACGTTAAAAACATGCAACTTTCGAAGAAATAGTTATCTTCATTCACTAAAAAAAAAAGATTCCGACGATTGAAGTTCGGTTAATAAAAAGGCTGCTATCTAGGCGTCAAATTTATAAAATAGTTTTAAATCAAAAGTTAAAAATCAAGTCAGTAGGATTGGTTTCACGTAGGTATCGACAAAAAATTCAACCTTCTGACAAACTTCATAATAATTTTCCAATCATCTATTTTTACAAAGTTATAAAACAACAAAGCTCCTAAAATAACTAAAACTCAAGTTTATTCCGTTGTTGACGGGATCATTCATTGTGAAAAAGAAATTGTGGATATAAAAGAAATCCATTATCAAAGGTTACAAAAAGAAAGTTAAATAAGAAGTAAGCATAAACTGAATACAATCTAGAACGTGACTACGTATTTTTGTTTCAAATTGACATAAACTTGACATTCCAACTGGGAAGATGGAAGTTTTTACGAAAATAAGAATTTAGGTTTTTTGAATAATTTTCTGTATTTTTTGTTAATTTATTTTTTCTTTCTTCGTGTTACGGTTCCAGGGTACCCAGCGGAAGACCAAGTCTGCCTCGTTTAGCCGATGGTATTTGTGAGGCTATACCTAACGAGCTGTTGAGGTATATTTAGATGGAAAAGCCTCTAAGTGTGGTTTGTCGGATTATGTACATAAGTTTTTAGTTAAAAAACCCATTGGTACATGGCCGGGATCGAACCCGGGGTCTGCATAGTTAATACCAGCCGTCTTAACCTATTAGGCAAAGATGATGGAACTGCACCACTAAACGCTTCATATTATAAATAAACTAGCGACCCCGCCCCCGTCTTTGCACGCTTAAATATAAATACTAGAGGGAGATATATGTTCCCGCATATATTTTTGTAGATCATTTTATTCTACACAATTCTTTCCTACATCACTTTGTTATATCTTTGACGGATTAGACAGTATACGCTATGAAAACTCGCTGGAGCTAACTTTTCCCCGACTTGATTCACTTATACTGTTGATGTTCAGCTCCTGATCATGATAGGTTCATGTTTAATACCCGTAAACCTTTCGAGTGAATCAACCTATCTAATAATGAAAACCGCATCAAAATCTGTTTAGTAGTTACTGCGTGAATAGGTCACAATTAGACAGAGAGACTGACGCGGCGGGGGACTTCGTTTTATATTAGTGACAGTGAAATGAAATGCTGTTCGTTGAATGAAAGTTAATATTAAAGCTAGTATTATATAGATTTGAGCGCTAATTATATATACGGTCGAATTGAGAAACCTCCTCCTTTTTTTAAAGTCGGTTAATAAAATTTAAAGCGTATTGACCACATCCGGAACGATACATTAAAGAAGAATGCGGAGTGAAAGATGACGTTTTGACTAAAATTAAGAAAAGTAGTTTAAGCTGGTTTAGCCATAGAAGAAGTTTAGAATGAAGGATAAAAGATTGACTAAAAAGGTTTATTTATATGGCTGAAGTGAAGGAAGGTTCTATTACTGAACATATAAAAATGTATTGATCGATGGAAATAATAAAAGTACACACAATCGTCGAGCATGTATGAAAGGTATGATGAATATAAAAGTAGCGAAAGAGGTATATCAGGATTGTAACAAATGGCATTCGATTGTCTTAATCTTGGGATAAAAGGCGTGTTGATAGATATATAGATGAGCACTATTACCTAATACCAATTAAAGGTATGTCATGTCATATATGAAGTTATAATATAATAATTAAACCAATTTGTATGTCGGATATTTAATTAAAACATAAACCTAACACATAGTGCGTGCGGCTCTAACATTAATCTGTTAACATTTCATTAATATTCATGGGTTTAAATTAAGTTCAACATGCGTGAGATATATGCCTACCTATCAAATTAATACACATTAATAAAGACTATCCATATACGTAACAATTTTTTCTGCCACTTTATTTGAGGTAAACGTTTAGTACTAGCCCCTGTACCACTGTATTTTTCTGTCGTTTTATTGTTGCAACGGATTTTACGTTATATGATGATTATGCTAAAATACAAACATAATAATTATAATTAATGATTGGAAACACTATGTTCCCTATGCAAGTTTGACGTCCTAGATCGCCTTTCCTATTTAAAACATCACAATTAACAATTTTTCTAGAGCTCTGTCTCGAGACACAAACGAAATCTAAGATAACTTATTACTTTACCTGGTCAGTTTAACTGGTCAAAGGGGAAAAAATTGGCGAAAAAGGTAGCCCGTCTATGGCCCCTGCATAGGCTTAGTACTCTATGTATAAATCTGAAGAGATCCACAGAACATTGAAAATATTATAGATGTAGCATGTTGTATGAAAACTTGTGTAATAAAATGTTTGTACTGGAATGACAATATTGGGACAATTGTGTGTACTTTTAATATTGCTATTGATCAATTTATTTTTATATGTTCAATAACCTAGCAATAGACAAACCAAGAGTTAGGGGCTTGGTTCTTCATGAAACCTATCTCTATTTTAACCTTTTTTACATGAAATCTTTTTTGTGAGATCCAATTTTCCGATCAACATTTCAAATGCTTTCCCTAAAAACCTTATGCAGACTATTACGAACATTTAAAAAAAATAGCCCAATCGGTCCAGCTGTATTCAAGTGATGCGCTTACCAACGAATATAAGTTGAAGCGTGTAGCTTGATTTTTTTAATCATATAGTAATGACGTAAAATGCAACGAGTGTGAAAAATTTTATGTACTTATCTGAAACGAATAAATAATAAATTTGTTTAAGCCATAATTAATTGGATAATGTAAATAAAGTTTAATTGAAAACACACCATACGGCAGACATGTTAAAATGAAACATAATTTTTTATTCAAGTAAATAATTATTGAATTATGACAAAAATATGACCTATAATTTAGCGTATATAGTTTTTACCGAAAGAGATTATAAGCATAATCTTCTTTAATTAAAAATAAATGCTATCATCTATCTATCTATCATCACGCCTTTTATCCGAAGAAAGGTAGTTCACATTCTATTGTCTATCGAATGTGAACTACGATCCTGTCATACCTCTTCGGCTTCATTATATGCTGTTCGATGGACCAGGTTTTTAGGGAAAGAAAAATTAGAAAATTGCCCGGAATATTGGAAAATTCGGAAAAAACCAAAAGTTCTTTTTTACTATGGATTTTTTTTATGGACTCCACCGGCGAAGCCGTGGCGGAAAGCTGGTAGACAATGAATTATGATAATGAAATAAATATAAAATGGATATTAAATTTTGAGATAATCTTCTGGTGATCTTTTCATTTATGGTTATTTTGGTTCATATTTGGTTTTTAACAACACTCGACGTTTATTTCAAACAATAAACCTTTTAAAAAAAAGTGCACCGACTTCAAAAATTTGCACTGAAAAGTAAGAAATAATAAATATTTCGTAGTAGAATTTGAAGACGGTTGGTGCCAAATTAGGATACAAAACTAAGTAAATATCTAAGAAGATAAAGATCTGTTAAATACTATCTATGTTTGTTTGTACTGATGATCGTAGGTTCCTAATTAATTGTCTAGATTAGTGAATTTGGGAACTAAGTTGTTTCTAATTTGGCACCAACCGTCTTTAAATTCTACTACGAAATATTTATTATTTCTTACTTTTCAGTGCAAATTTTTGAAGTCGGTGCACTTTTTTTTAAAAGGTTTATTTTACCCTTTTAAGTGATTTTGCTGCCTTGAGACAATTGAGAGACAAATAATAACGCAACTAAAAAAATATTGATGGAAAAATATCCTGCGCTGCACCCCATTACATTTAAACGCTAGACCTCAGCGCTAGACCATCGTCACGAAAATTGACAACTTCGTGTCAATAGCAACCGTTGCTAAGGCTTTTTCTGATACATAATTTTCAGCCGTAAACAGAAATTAATTACCGAATTTCTGAAAAACTACTGAACCGATTTTCGTCATAATTATGTCTGTGAGATAATGTCGAGAAATTATTATGTCTTAAAAAAAATAAGTCGTCAAAATCGGTACATATTTTATCGAGATATCAAGAAAAATGTACTTTTAAAGTCAGTTCAAAATTTCTGAAAAACTAATGAACCAATTTTTATGAGATAAAAATGGGACCAATCCGGAAGAATTATCTGTCGACTAAAAAAGAAACCATCAAAATCGGTTCACAACTGGCGGAGTTATCGATGTACATATACATAAAAAAAAAAAAAAAAAAAATACGGTCCGAATTGAGAACCTTCTCCTTCTTTTTTTGGAAGTCGGTTAAAAATAGTACCTCAGAAAACAAAAATATATAAATTGGTTTCTTAAAATAACTTAATCTTAGAAATAAAATATAAAAGATATACCTTACTTTTTCTAATGACTATGTAGTTGCAATGTTTCATGAAAATCAAGTTAGCGGTTTTCACGACATACCGGTTTCAGGTTTCCAATATGTATCTTTACATATTATGAAATATTCTTCACTATTGCTTTAATAATCTCCCATAGCGCTTAATTATGAAAAGCCTCATAAGTTGGTACAACCTATAAATAATAGGACCCTTGTCAAAAAGGCTTAGTGCAGCCGGTATAATGTGTATCCAATGAAATTAAGCTCTTAATTTGTTTACAACCGTCCTGAATTACAGTACATTGTCATTGTATTAACGAATTTCATGCTACTTGTAAAGTGTTTGTATAGCTTTTTACAAAAGAAAAACATATCTTCACGGCCTTCAAAGCTTGTGGTGTGACTTTCTACTGACTGAATAGACTGACTTTCCGCACCGGTTTTCACCCATACTTACATTTTTTTTAAATGTGACATAACATTTTACCCCAAAGGGTTTTTGGGTGAAACGTTGCCTCTGTCACTCTCCGGCGCTCCAACTATCACTGTTATAAAAAAGTCCGACTCACACTTGGCCGGTTTTTATTATTTGTTGTTTTACTTTACGTACAGCCAAAAAGTGGAATGAACTTCCGGCGTCGGTCTTTCCTCCTTTCTACAACCTTGGGTCCTTTAAGCGAAGCGTGAAAAAGCATCTCTACGGGCCGGCATAGTGGGCGTGACTGGCGGACTGTATTACGATCTGCCAGTCGCGCGCATTCATGGACCAGCCACCTACGCTTAACAATCAGGCGGTGGCAAGGTCACATGTCGTCTTCTCTATAAAAAAATAAGCATTATAGTTAAACTAGTTAGACGTTTGTATGTATTGCCATTATTAAGGTCGGGCAAAAACGCCGAAAAAAACACGTTTCTTGTACGTTTGTTATTTTTATCTTCCTTTTATTTTTGTTATTTGTCGTTATAGCGGCCATAGTAATACTTACTCTGTGAAATTTAAAGTGTCTACCTATTACGGTTCAAAAGATACAGCTCTGTGACAGACGGACGGACAGACAGAGAGACAGCGGAGCCTTAGTAATAGGGTTTCCTTGGCATCCTTCGGGTACGGAACCCTGAAAATATATCAAACCGTAGCTCTGTTTTGACGTGAAAGAATGACTAATAAAACACTTTCGCATAATATTAGTTAGGATTAGCTGCTTCGCCCGTGGTGCCCGTATTAATTTTCATACGCATTTAATTTTCATTGCCTATTATAAACCCTTAGGATGTGGATTTAAAAAAAATGGTATTAGCCTATATCTTTTCCTAGGCTTCAATCTTTCTCCGTACCAAATCTCATCAAAATTGGTTCAATGGTTTAGCCGTGAAAACGTAATAGACAGACCTCAGAGACAGACAGAGCTACTTTCGCATTTATAATATTAGTATGGAATGCAATCCGTGTGACCTCAAAGCAATCACTAAATAAATCTATATAAACACAAATAATGTTTCTACCTATGTCCGTTATAGACTTTGATACCATCCAACCGATGTGCCCCAAACCGGTTTAATTTGAAATGCAATGCGAAGATGGTTTTAGAAGAAAACTAAAACTAAAAAAGGGTGGCGTACTCGCAAATAAATTAAAAATGTGTGAAATTTGTATATAATTGGGTAACCCCCGGACGAAATCGGGGCAAGCCACTAGTTTCAAATAAAATACCAACCAAAATTTAATACCTCTTTTGGTCCTTTAATTTAGCAGAAGTGCATTCAAATTCAGATCACAGACTCCTTTAAGCATAGGTCTCTATTAGGACTGTAAAATCTACTCGGAATACGTGGGCGTTCTTTGTTAAACGATCCAGGGTTCTTGCTCTTTACATCTGGGACACGGTTCGTCTGTGAATGCGAACTGCAAGTATATGCACTGAATATTTTGAGGGCAAACTTTCAAGAACGTGACAGAGTTTATTGTCCCCTGTATCTCGCACACGAATCGCCGATAATTCAAGATTGACGTTTTCAATTTCTGAGAGAATTGTATGTTGTTGTTTGTAAAGTTGTGTTTTTCATACATAAAAAGAAACCTCCAGATCTCACTAAAAAATCCTAAGCACCAATTTTCTATTTTCTTAATCGACTTCTCGTGTATAAAACGTCAGTACTTCTTCTAAAATGTTTTGTGTAATATGGACAACTGGCAAAAAGTAGACACTTTTACCGATGTCCTGGTCACACCGCAAGGACCGTCAATATGTGAATGTTTTCTGTTTGTAAATGGGCTGGATACGTAGCATCGTAGGACCAGCGTTTTACCCAAAGAAAACGTCATGAAAGGGACCACTTGGGAAAAAATATATAGAAAGACCCACGACAAGATGGGAAGAAGAAAAAAATCTTCACGGTTTGCCTTACAGCTCCTGGGAACCGATGCCGGCCCCAGGGTACCCAGTGGAAGACAAAGTCTTCCTCATTTAGCCGAATATTTTTGAGGCTATACCTAAGGAGCCAGCTCTGTTGAGGTATGTAGATGGAATAGCCTCTTTGTAGATGGGAAGAAGACATAAAAAATTCGCTGGTCGAAACTGGATACACACGGCCAAAGATCGGGACAAATGGAAAACTTTGGAGGAGGCAGTCACCTATGAAGATGTGGTTCTTGCATATATTTATTATATAATTATATTTTATTTTATTATTATCATAAAATTACTAAACATTAGAACTAAGAGCATACTAACATACTAATGTTAAAAAAACTTCAAGAAATAAAAGTTTTTTTTATTTTTACGGGATTGCTCTATGTATGTATTGTCTATATATTTATTTGGTAATAAAGCTTTTTAACTTACATCAACCATCTTCTTATTGTAAAAATTTAGATCTGATATTTTTACAAATAAAAATAATTCCTATGCTTTCCTTACAAACTATGCAGACTAAATTATAATTAGAAAAGCAAATTTCCAACTGGTGTTATATGCCAAACAGCCAAAGTATGGAGGCTCTGGCAACACTACTGTAGGGCGCGTGCCAAATAATTACATGTCCTTAAGCCTTAATGATCAACCAGACTAATATAGAAGTCAGTGAACTTTACAATATTTTAATGAGTCGTTCAGTATATTATACACACCTTTTTCTACTTTTTAACCGATTTCAAAAAAAGGAGGAGGTTCTCAATACGTCGAAATCTTTTTTTTATGTATGTTCCCCGATTACAAGAAGACGTCTGGACCGATTTGGATTTTTTTTTGTTTAAAAGGGTATTCTTTCCAGATGGTCCCATGGTCATCGGGTCAGGATCTGATGATGGGATTATGGAGAAATCGAGAACTCTTCCAATTTTATAGGGCACACTTGAAGCGATTTGGGTTTTATTTTTTAATAGTGACTTGTGCATTTGCTTTCGGAAAGAAGAATAAGAAATATGGATTTATCATCGGAACCATTATACCCACTATTATCGTTGAAATTAATCAAAATTAATTCACCCGTTTTGAAGCCGACTCCAAACAAACATTGTAGAAAATTAGTAGATATTCGTACTTTGAAATCACAGACATACAGTGGACAAAAGTAAAATTGGTTCAAAAATAGAAAAACCAAATTTAGTCTGAAATTTGAATAGGGTCCATCAAACGGTGTCACGTGCAGACTCCGCATACATGATGCGGGTGTGGGCCCGTAGGGGTGCTAAACGAATGTGGTTATTAGTTACTTTTCAACTGGATGGGAAATCATTTGAATTTTATGCACATATTAAATGCAATACCTATCGGAATAGGTACCTATATAAATTATAGAATCGTTAGGCTTTGGAACAATCTTTAAATTGCAAATGCATACATACCTTCACGCCTGTTTCCCAAAGGGGTAGGTAAAGAGTATGGAACGCCACTTCTTTTGATCTTTGCATACTTATCTTGAGATGGTTTGGATATGTTGAACGAATGTCTGATGCTGACGAAGTAAATAGGAAAGGACGACCAAGACGAACTTTCATTAATGATATAACTGATGTCCTTAAAAAAGGTTAAATACGCAGTACTAAAGTAGGTGCCAATGGCAATGGTGATAAAAAACAGAGTTGACAGATACGGGTAATCTTCAACTTTTGCCAATATATGTTGTCGATTCAAAATAATTAAAAGATTAAATAACTAATGAATTAATTCAATATAACTTATGAATGAATGACTGTTATTTTCCAAAATTAGAGAAGTTCTACCAGATACAAATTCAATAAACAATTCACTAAAGACAACTTTATTCCCATTAACAGTTTATTCATGGTTCTGTTCCCAATTAAAGGAAATGCTCGATGTTTTCATTATTTTGGTTACAATTTCGCTTCGGAAATAAACTTCGCAATTGTTTCAAGTTTACTTTGAACATGAATGTATGATTAATTCAGTGGCAGAGACCGTTGTTTTCATATCACAAATTGGGGGACGATGTTTCTATAGATGAAAATATAGAGTAGGAACCTATAGAAATGTCAAAAAATTATTTGAATTAAAATGTTCTAGACATCAATTTATTTTTCTTCTATACGCTTGTGGATTCCATCTATCTAACTATCATCACGCCTCTCATCCCAAGAGGGGTAGGCAGAGACAATCGAATGCCATTTGTTACGATCCTCACATATCTCTTTCGCTTCTTTTATATTTATCATACATTTCATACATGCTCGGCGATTGTGTGTACTTTTAATATTTCCATCGATCAACATATTTTTTGTATGTTCAATAAAAGCACATCTAGGTCGTCCTCTGCCAGCTTTTTGTTTCACTTGAGCCATATATATCTTTTTAGTCAATCTTTCATCCTTCATTCTTTCAACGTGTCCAAATCAGCGTAAACTACTTTTCTTAATTTTAGTCACAACATCATCTTTTACACCGCATTCTTCTCTAATGCGGTCAATACGCTTTGTGGAGTCCACGTTAACATTAATTCCCTATTTATTTCGCCATAATTATTTTTGATGAAATCCGTGTAAGTATTGTAAGAGGAATATGCAATATGCAAAATTCTGCGTCGTCTGCAATGAAAAACATTATTTTTTTAATATTGTAGTAAATTAAAACTACAATAATCTGAATAAATATTTTGGTATGTTTGTATATGTATTTAACTGAAAAGTCGCGGGTTCTATTCCTACAACCGATTATGTACCAAAAAATCTATGTACATTATCCGACAAACCGTACAAAGAGGCTTTTCCATTTATATACCTCAACAGAGCTGGCCACTCAAAAAAATCATTGGCTAAATGAGGAAGACATTGTCTTCCACTGCAACCCGTGAATAATTAAAATAAAATGTGTTTGTAATTTCCATTATTCAAAGCAAACTAAATTAATATTTTTTATATGAAACATTAACTTACACTATGTTTGTTTAGATAATTCCTTCAAAAATCTACAATATTCTATAATAAATATGTCAATTTCAACCAAACTGCAACAAATAAAAACAATTTCCGGCTTCTAAAAATAAAATATTTTGCTCTTTCAATCGTATAAACTTTGAGGATTGAAAGTAGATTTTCGTCATAAGAGCACAGTCTGCCACAAGAAGCTATCTACGGCTTAGAATACAGTGACAACAAAAATAAGAGCTATCTAGTGACAAAGGAAAAATGCTTTCTCACAAAATGTGGCTGCTGCAATTCTGTTTGTGAACGAACGATGTATTTTACGAAAGATATTATTTTATTTGGAACACTAAAATAATAAAAATTTGTAGAGTAAGTTGTGAAAGGATAATTCTATCACTACATATTATCACGGTTTTGGAAATGCAACAAAACAATTTTGTTCCGGAAACAATTTACTCATTTAGCATAACAAAAATTTCAATTTTTTTTTTGTTTAGATTAAGCTAGTTCTAAACCACCATTTCAATACCGCTGTGATATAAAGCGTATTGACCACATCCAAACGATGTTATTAGAAATGAATAACGAAGAAAGTTAGTTTACACTGGTTTGGACACGTTGCAAGAATGAAGGATGAAAGGCATAGGACGACCTAGGTGTACTTTCATTGACCATATAAAAAAATATTGATCGAAGACCAAGTTAAAGGACACACAATCGCCGAGCATGTATGAAAGGTATGATGAATATAAAAGAAGCAAAAAGGTATATCAGGATCGTAGTAAATGGCATTTAATTGTCTCTGCCTACCGCTCTTGGGATAAAAGGCGTGATGATAGATTTATAGAAATATTATAATTAATTCTAACTAGACATCAAGCGAATCGAACTTTGCCTCACTGTTTTGAACGATAATAACAGCAAATGCAATAAAAAATCTTGGACAAATCTCCCCGGCAAATCCCGGCGACAGGCAACTAGGCACGACTTCAAAATTATTAAGCCTTTTCCTAGACGGATTAAAAAGGGAGTAAATGAATTTAAACATTACAGCACGAGTTTAAGGTCCATTATTGATTGATTTTTTTAAGGCTTATTAAGGCATTCTATCGTCGTATTAGTTTTACCGTGGAATTTTACGTTGTCAACTTTAATAGGTGCTTTTGTGATTCAGTTTTTATATTACATATAAATTCTATTGGAATATCTGGCGGTCAGTACCATTCAATACAAGTCATTCATAATCCAATAGCTTTGGGGAAACATTAGAGAAACAGGAAAATCCATTTAGAGAAAAATATGTGTCTTAGGTTGGATTAGGAGAGTGTAGTGGATTGAAAATTGAAAGAAAATTTTAAAGAAAAATAACATTTTGTCAATTTCGTCGTCTATGTGTTTGTTTTTAATGCACTAATGTGTACATACAATGTATGCAAGAGTGAATAGATTTGAATGTGATTTTCACTTTCAAGATCTGTAGGTAGATATGTGTTTTAAAAAATACATAAAATAATAAAATAAAAATACTTGCAGTCATAATAGTAGTATTTTCCATATAAATATACCTCAACAGAACTGGCCACTCGTTAGGTATAGCCTCACAAATACCATCGGCTAGGGGCGTCGGTGGCCGTGTGGGTAAAACGTTGGCTCACAACTGAGTAGTCGCGGGTTCGATCCCCACATCCGACCATGTAACAATGGGTTTTATAATAAAAAATCTATGTACATTATCGAACAAACCGTACCAAGAGGCTTTACCATCTACATACCTCAACAGAGCTGGAAGGCTAAATGAGGAAGAATTTGTCTTCCACTAAGTACCATGGGTTCCCGGAAGCTATAAGGCAACCCGTAAAGATTATTAAGGATAAGCAAACAAACAAACAAACAGACAAACTTTTGCATTTATAATATTAAGTACAGATACTTTGGTTTCCAAGCCTTGTCTTTTTATGAACCTTATAAACCAGCAATGTTCAGTAATATTGTCACATAAAAGCTACGCGAGCAAAATTTATTTATAACTATTTTATGGTCCTTTATTCATAAAACGATACAAGCGTTGTGGTAAACGTTTTATTAAGTGTACATAACTTTATTATGGACACAATTAAATGATAAATTGAAAAAATATGTTGTTAAATCCAAGAATACGCCTATGTACTGACTAGCTGTCCGCCCCCGGCTTCGCCCGTGGATATTTTCGAACAATTAAAACCTGCACTACCCCTACCCCTACCCTTAGCCTTACCCCTAACCCTACCCCGACCCCGACCCTGTTTCCCACGACTTCGTACGTGTCTATTTCAGAATAACAAACATACACTTCATACATAGCTTTTGTCATGTTCACCTCCGCCCACCCCGTTCCCGTCGTCATGCCGTGATGGTATATAGCCTATGTTACTCAGGGATAATGTAGCATTCTAATGGTGAAAAAATGATCAAAATCCGTCCAGTAGTTTTTGAGTTTATTCGTAACATACATACAAACAAATCTTTCCTCTTTATAATATTAGTATAGGTAAGTATATGTGTCCAAAAAATGTTTAGTCTAATTTTGAAGAATTTATGCGTATTTTGGTTTATTCTTTTCACGGGTTGCCTTACCCAGCGGAAGACCAAGGGGCCAATTCTCGCGTTTTTAGACATTTTGTCGAACGATAGAGATTAAATGCGACTACGACACGTGCGCAGAGGGTTCCGTTCCATCAAATATTGTCGTCACGAACTCTAGAGTCACGGATTTTTAGTTATTTAGTATTTAATTTAAATAACTAAGTACCTAAATTTTATATAAAATAATTAGGTAGTACCTACCTACTTACTAAAATTTCTGAATTTTTTTTTTTATTTTTCATGTAAATCCTGACAAGTGAGTACTTAATATTCCCGTATTTTTCAAATTTTTTTCATAATCCTGAAAATTCCTCATAAACTCTTCTTTCACATTTTCCTTTCATGTAAATTTATACTAAGCAATTAGTAATATCGCATATAAAACAATTATATTGTTTTCATAATTCCTGAAAATTCCTGAAAAACATTTTTTAATACTTTTTTTGTAAATACCATACAAAAGCAATTAGTTGTACTTTTTCATATATCCTGAAAATTACTGAAATCTGTTTTTGACAATGTGAAAAAATGTGTCATTATGTACCTCGGGATTTTAAGATTTTTCATATCTCGCTAAATATTTACCAAATAAAATATATTATAAAGAGGTTAAAACAAGTCCATGTGCGCTAGGAATAGAGATATGCCTAAAAAACATGGCGGATTTCAAATGACGTAGCTGTCAACATCTTGTAGTAGTTATTATATCTAACGTAAAAGTAAAAACAAGTTTATCCCTTGACATACGACATCCAACTCTATCGTTCCCAAGAATTAACTTGTGCGAATATTCATTTTAAATACATTAATTTGTCAAAATAGCAAATACGCGAACACGAATCAATTCTACTGTACTATATCAATCAATGTCGATATGTCGGCCGTAACTCAATTCTCACGTACTGCCATAATCCAGGTCATGATCCTCACTACTACTGGGAGATTATTATAATCTATGTAACCAATTGTTGATTGGCTCAGCATTGTATTTATTGACGCGTTTACGAAATTACGCTCTTTCATACTAAATATGGAGGCAACTACTAAAAGTACAAAGTAAAGGTAGTCGATAGCCTAATTGGTAGGACGCTGGACTTGAAACCGGAGGTCCCGGGTTCGATTCCTACTCGCTGCTAAAATGCTAAGCACCAATTTTCTTTAAGAATATGTGCTTAAATAGACTCCTCGTGCTTCGGAGGGCGCGTCCGGTCACCAACCCGCCTGCCAAATGTGGTGACTGGCAATTCCACTCAATGAGCACCACTAAAATGGTGCGCTAGAGGAAGACCATGATCCAGCAGTGGATCTTAAAAGGTTGCTGATGATGATGATGATGATTACGTATATAATACATTCTATAGTTAAAGATTTAGTGTATCTTTAGGTAGGTATAATTCATAACATTTAATAAAATTCCACAGAATTATCGTAACATGTACCTCAAAACTCAACATTTTACTAGTTTCCGTATAGTATAATAAAATCGGTGAAACGCGCGAAGTATTAAAATACGTCTAATACGTTTTAGGAAGATGTGAGCTAGATGCACGGCGGAAAAAATCTATAAGATGATATAAGATTGTCAAGATTCACGTACCAGAAACATGAAAAAGAACGATTTCCCAACAAAATTTGTGGCACAGTAGCATCATAGCACCGTAGCAAGGAGGCACCTTAGTACCGGCGCACCATAGTATTCTAGCGCTGTAGTACCATAGCAACAGTTCGTAGCACCGTAGCAATATGGCACAGTAGCATCGTAGCACCGTAGCAAGGAGGCACCTTAGTACCGTAACGTAGCACTACGGTAGTCTAGCGCCGTAGTACCATAGCAACAGTTCGTAGCACCGTAGCGCCGTAGCAATATTCCATGGCACAGTAGCATGATAGCACCGTAGCAAGGAGGCACCTTAGTACCGTCGCACCATAGTATTCTAGCGCCGTAGTACCATAGTAACAGTTCGTAGCACCGTAGCAATAGGGCACAGTAGCATCATAGCACCGTATCAAGGAGGCACCTTATTACCATCGCACCATAGTATTCTAGCGCTGTAGTACCATAGCAACAGTTCGTAGCACCGTAGCAATATGGCACAGTAGCATCATAGCACCGTAGCAATGTGGCACCTTAGTACCGTAACGTAGCACTACGGTATTCTAGCGCCGTAGTACCATAGCAACAGTTTGTGGCACCGTAGCATCGTTGCACCGTAGAACCGTAGCAATATGGTATCGTAGCACCGTAAAACCGTAGCAATGTGGCACTGTAGCACCGTAGAACCGTAGCAATGTGGCATCGTAGCATCGTAGCATCATAGAACAGTAGCAATATGGCATCGTAGCACCGTAAAACCGTAGCAATGTGGCACCGTAGCATCGTAGCACCGTAGCACCGTCGCATCGTAGCAACGTGGCACCGTAGCAATATGGCATCGTAGCACCGTAGCATCGTAGCACCGTGGCACCGTAGTACCGTCGTACCGAAGAATCGTAGCACCATGTGGACCTATAGCACCGTACTAGTACTGTATCTCCGTCGTAACGTAGAACCGTAGCACCTAAGTTTGTCTATATGTCTCTCCCAATGTTTGTCCAGAATAGGCTCTTAAACGACTGAATGGATATTGATGAAACTTTCAAAGATCATAGTGTGAGAATTTATACTTAATATCTTCTTTGTTTCGTGAGATATTTTTCCAGGATAAAAAGTAACCTATGGTATAAATAACTTCCATTACACTTAAGCCGAAAACAAATATTAAATAAACTGCAAATTGCTCAAGGTCCTGCACATCTTATATTTTGGAAAGTGAAAAAGGACACTTAATACGTATATATGTACACCAACTTTCAAAACTACCCGTTCGATTCTGACCTTAAATATTAGAATGATTGGTTGTGCAAAAAAATATGTCGATAAGTTACTCCATTTTTGCGTGAAAGAAGACAAAACATCTCATAACATAAACTCAACTCCCATAATAAAATTGTATGACAAATATGAGGAAAATAAAGGAAAATTGTAATTATTACACTGTCAACCACAAATATTGTGGCACAAACTTTATATCAGCAATTATTGCTTTGTTCAGCTAAGAGTTAATTTGGCTGTTATCCAAATTTAGCTTTCATGGGAGGATAAAAGTGCAATATACTTCGAGAGCTAGCGGAGATGTTCGGACTTTGTACTACCAAGGAAAATAAAGCAATTTAGACTTATTCTATTATTTATTTTTTGTTTTCGGAACCATTTTAAATATCAAGATGAAATAAAGACAGGTTAAAAGTTACTTAGTGACCCGCTTAGTGGTCGAAATTTGACCATACCTTATATTTAAAAAAATTATCAGTATTATTTTAAAAAATTTTAACGTAGTGGTTATTATTCTTCTTGTTCCTTGGCGACAATCTTTACTGTATGCAAGCCGCCACGTTTGGCATTGACATATGTAAACAATAAAAAAAATATATGAAAATGTTATTTAATTTAATTTAATGAATTTCCAATACATTATATTAAAATATTTATTTCCTGCACACCTTCTCCATGTAAACTTTAACTATGTCAAATCTCATACTCACGCGCAACATAGTTAAAAAGAGGTACAAAGTTTGTCTTCACGTATTAATATATAAACTCCCGGTCCTATAAAGTCTGTGGACCAATTAATTAGTTAATATTAGTGTGTTTGTTTGTTTGTTTGTCTTGTTTTACGTCAAAAGAGAATGTATCCACGTGATTATTTTACAAGTATCTATTACAAGTGTTCTCATTCTACACTCGGGTAGAGAACTCAGTGGAGTAGGCAGGCAGGTGTACCCATTTTATTTACTAAAATACACTCTAGCGAATCTACATTCCTTAATGTATGTATAATCTATTGTAAATAGTTTGTTTAGAATTTACTTAAAATACAAATGCACTGAATGTTTTCATATATACGACAGAATATATTGCATATATTTTCTTTTACAAAATGAGTGAAGAAGAATCAACACAAAAATATACTTTTAAGATGACTAGATATTATTTAATAGTGTGGTGAAAACTACGATTTCCAAAAATTTCGCCCAAAATACATTTGTTTTACAATATAAACCACCCCGCTCGTAGATTATGACATGATATTTATTTTTGTTACTCTGCACGCGACACTAACGAGGTTCTACATTGTTTTCACAAAATATGATAAGTTGAATTGTCGTTTGTTATAACTTCTATACTTCTTATTTTAAACTACAGAATCTGACAGGCTTTGCCTTAGTAGAGTTTAGCTGAAAAACTGTGGGGTTAGTATAGTTGGACCGTTAACTCTTTCGTTAAGTCAAAGGTCGAAAACGATGGGTCCTCACTTTGGTGGTTTGAACCAGCCCATGAAAGCCCGGCTCGAGAATGTCAAATTGCTGGGTCGGGAAAAAATAGTACGTTTTTTGTAGACAACATTCTTACGTTAAATCTCCTCAACTTATCAAATGGGAAACATTTAATTTTTGAAAACATTCCGTTTTTATCGTTTAATGAAAAATATGTGAAGAAATAATAGACCAGTAAAAAAGATTCGATTTTATCGTATTTTTGTTAATGTATAAAAAATTAAAGACTTTGTAAAATCTTCGAAGGGTTTTCGAATTTTGGTATCTTTAAAAAAAGGTATATGGAAGTAAACTCCTGCACAGATCTGAAAATTTTGTAAACCTTGATATAGCTACATTATGCGATGAACATAGGCTATGTTTTATTTAAAAAAGAATAGTCCACGGGCGAAGCCGGAGCAGAACGTTAGTTTAATATAAATCTGTTTTCAAAATAGACAGCAGTTTAAAGTTAATCGTTCCTACATTGGTCCTATTAAATCTTTACTTTATCCTCCTTCGGGTGAAGAATTTGCATATACCCGAAACAAATTGTACGAAGTCGTATTTAAGAGGCTACAAGGAAGTTGCTCATTACCATGCAAATCTTCTCTTAAACCTTCTCAAACATAGTACAAAATTATTTATCTGATCTAGGAAACATGCTGTGATAAATATTAAACAACTATGTAGGTGCGTCGGTGGCCGAGTGGTTAAGACGTCTGGTATTAACTAAGCGGTTGAATCCGGACCATGTACCAATGGGTTTTTTTTATAATTAAATACTTATGTAGGTACATAATCCGACAAACCAGCACACATTAAATAGCATCACAAATACCATCGGCTAACCGAGGATGACTTTGTCTTCCGCTGGGTACCCTGGGACCGATGACACGGGTTTGGGAGCTGTAAGGCAACCCGTGCACAAAAAACAATAGTATATATTATGTAGGAGTCAATAGCGTACCAAGATTCAAATCTCACTCGTGCCAATGCTCTAATCACCTCATCGTGCTCGTAAAGCAGGTGCCATTAAGTGCAGCAACAATTTGTTCAGTTTAATATGGACCACTGGCAAAATGTGGACACTTGCTGGTTTCTGTACCCAGGTTCTACTTCTATCTCCACATCGGCCATATATAACTAAAAACTGTACTAATCTGCGAAGACAAACAGCTACCATTTCGATCTCAAAATTTATATAAATAAAAATTAAAGGCTGTTTGTTGTATGCGCATCACTTGAGAACGGCTGAACCGATCTGGCTATTTTCAAAATATTCGTTAGTCTGAATAAGGTTTTTAGGGAAAAAAAAATTGAAAATTTGTCCGGAAAATTGGAAATATCGGAAAAAACTTAAACTGCTTTTCTACTGGATTTTTGTATGAATTCAAGAACATAATAGGGGATGAAAGTTAATATGGGCTCCATGGGCGAAGCAAGGGATGGAAAGCTAGTATTTTAGTAAAACTTCAAAAATTTTATTAAATATTTTAGTAGGCGCTTTATTGTATCATACCAAAATTCATCAAGCTTTTTCCTCGTCCAGTTTTCCGGTATTTTTTTTTCCTTTATAAAACCGTGTTATCGGTCCCAGGGTACCCAACGGAAGACCAAGTCTCCCTCGTTTAGCCGATGGTATTTGTGAGGCTATACCTAACGAGTGGCTAGTTCTTTTGAGGTATATTTAGATGAAAAAGCCTTTAAATGTGGTTTGCCGGATTATGCACAGGATAAAAGTAGCCTATTTTTTACCTAGAACATAGACTCCGGGTTCGATTCCGGATCCCGGCCCTGTACCAATGGGTTTTTTAATTAAAAACTTATGTACATAATCCGACAAACCACACTTAGAGGCTTTTCCATCTAAATATACCTCAACAGAACTAGCCAATCGTTAGGTATAGCCTCACAAATACCATCGACTAAACGAGGGAGACTTGGTCTTCCGCGGGTACCCTGGAACCGTAAAACGGTTTCGGGAGCTGTAAGGCAACCCGTGAAGATAGAAAAAAAAACTATTTATTCTACACAATTTTCATCCTAATTCGTTTAGCCATTAGACGTGTTTGAGCAATACACAAATTTATAGAGATTCAGGATTTTCAGATATGCGAGTTAGATAATTAATGTTAATGCACAATTTACGTCGATAAGTGCTCTATAAATCCTCTAATGGTGCAGCTCTTAAGAGAATGTACATTCCAGTGCATTCTGTCCATATGTCCGCACTCCCAGTACCTAAATTGTCATTAATAACGACTAGCTACTCTGCAATATCATTTCAGGTTAAATCGAATTGCAATTTTCTTGGAATTCGTGTTGAACAATTTGAGTTTTTTTTTGGGCTATTAAAAATCCATAATTATTGTTATACTGTTTCTTCATCAAACATCTTCAAATACTAATTAATAGAATACTTAATAGACTAGCTGTGGTAATTTTAGACCAAAATAAAATATACCCTATGTCACTCAGGGATATCGTATTGTAGCATTCTATTAGTGAAAGAATTTTTAGAATGGATTCAGTAGTTTAAGTCTTACAATTTTTAGCGCTTTATATGGAGCCTATATTCTGGACAAACATTAATTAAGCTTCAGTGTCCAGTCAAATAAGATACCTATTACCTCATAGATTTTGGTTTTAATTTGAAATAAATTTCAAATTTAAATCGATTGAATATACCAATGTCTTCCCAACGAGTAACTTTGTGTCTGTATGAGGTAGAGAGTACTTAATCTTCATTGCGAAAGGGGTTAGAATTTGTAAGGATTATGTTTGTATGTAAAGATACTTTGGGATAAATTCAAAATACTGATATTACCTCATAGATTTTGGTTTCAATTTGAAATAAATTTCAAATTTAAATCGATTGAATATACCAATGTCTTCCCAACGAGTAACTTTGTGTCTGTATGAGGTAGAGAGTACTTAATCTTCATTGCGAAAGGGGTTAGAATTTGTAAGGATTATGTTTGTATGTAAAGATACTTTGGGATAAATTCAAAATACTGATATTACCTCATAGATTTTGGTTTCAATTTGAAATAAATTTCAAATTTAAATCGATTGAATATACCAATGTCTTCCCAACGAGTAACTTTGTGTCTGTATGAGGTAGAGAGTACTTAATCTTCATTGCGAAAGGGGTTAGAATTTGTAAGGATTATGTTTGTATGTAAAGATACTTTGGGATAAATTCAAAATACTAATCCTATCTCTTTATATTATTTCTCAAAGATGTTTTTTGTTGGTATTTTTTTCCCTCTAACGACGAAAACAAATCAAAATAAGACTTATTCATTTATTTTGTAAAAGACGCCATCTATTAGAGATCAGTTGAACTATGACAATAATATTAACACCACTAACGATGCGAAATATTCGCACGGGTTCTCTAGTAATAGTATGAATACGAAAGTGTGATTGTTTGTTTCCTTCTTTCACGTCAAAACGGAGCAACGGAGTGACGTGAGTTTTTGCACAAAGATAACTGGAGGACCGGATATATGATGTGATATCTACTTAGGCTACTTTTTATTCCTTTATTATTTGTTGTTTTACTTAGGAGTTTGCATTATAGTTATTCTAGTTAGACGTTTGTATGTATTGCCATTAATAATAATACAAAGATCGAGCAAAAAACACCGAAAAAATATGTTTTTTGTATTAGTCCAAAAACTGTATGTGGACCACTATATAATGGGACCACTATTTAATTTTTAACTTTATTTTATTTTTAGGTTTTCGTACCCAGGGTGCCAATGGAAACCCTATTACGGGTTTACCCTAAGGCTCCGCTGTCTGTCTGTCCGTCTGTCACAGGGCTGTATCTTTTGAACCGTAATAGGTATAACTGTGTAACTAAAACATTTTTTTATTCTGATACCTAACCTATGTTACATTTAAAAATACCCATTGAACATTTATGATAGAGCATAGAAATTAAATTTTATAAAATCTTCATGACCTCGTAGTTCTATACTAGGTACTTACTATAAAAGAAACAGTTCACACAATACATGTGTCAATTTTCATTAGAAGCAATGGAAATATGGCTGAGTTATTAGCTTGTATCACACAATTATTTTTTTTCAATTTTGGTTAGAGTTTTGCTATTTGGCTACGGATCCTCAAAAATATATAGCCTAATAGTACTCCCACGATTAAGACTACCTCATTTATTAAAACCCGTTAAGCCGTTTAGGCTACAGAGCGCGCCAATATATTTTGGATACAAACATACACAGCCGAAAAACATTAGCATCCTTCAGGGACAGTCGGGTAAAAAGCCCGGAAATCTAGAAAATACATTCAAAATCCTAATCCTATTGTATTTGTCTGTTTCTTTGTTTGTCCTTCTTTCAAGATTTATTTGTACACAGAACGTAAATTATAAGCATAAAGCGGAGTGAGCGCGAAGTGGACTGTAATAGGTGTAAGGAAACTATATAAGTGATTAAAAGGAATATAATACAGAAAATAAACTAAACATACTACTTCCAATGACAAGAACATAACAATCTTTCAATACGTCAAAACAAAACCTTTCTTTTCGTCCAAAAACATCATTCTACGATGTGGCCAGTCTCTCTGTGCAAATTATCATGTTCTCCGAATTTTTCGTACTTCGGATAATTCCAATTGCATTCTCTAGTTTTCCCGAAGGAATTCCGGGATAAAATCATATATGACATTTCAAAAATTTCCACAACCGAAACCGGGGCGGAAAGCTAGTAAATATATACAATTAATACTGAAAAGAATTGCTTACGTATCAACATCATTCCTTTTGATGAAAAAGAACGTACCTAAGTACCGCTATAAAATCTTGAACAAATAAAAAATATGTCTACAAATAATTCCTTGGAAAATAACACGGCAATAAAGATTTATTACGGGCGTTTTCTTTTGGTGAGAACAAGCGACAGCAAACGAGCCGAAAGAAGTTAATGAACTGGCGCTGTGGGGAGATGTGACAGACGTAGCTATGGCAATCATGAGGGCGTTCTTGGTCTGAACAGCAGCTATAGATTTTAAAGTTGTTTTAATATCAGGAAAATATTTTTAGTATCTACCAGCTCAAGGTTGTGCTATATTCATTAATGTATTTTTTAATACTAATCCTAATTAATATAAATGAAATAACTTACGTTATTGTTTCCGAACTACTTTAGCCATAGATTAAATAACTTCAGCTTATAAGCCGCGGCCTGACTCGTCACCCGATGCATCACAGGGTGCACTGTCGGACGTATGTCGCTTTGCTCAAAAATTTATCTCGAACACATAATAATATTATGTACTCCAGTCAAACCATTGGAATAAATTATTACAAACAATATTTATATAGGAAAGATACTGTTTCCACGACATTTGACTTCAAATAATTGACTTTACAGCTCTCAAATCTATGGCGAACATTATTTAGAACGGTAAAATGAACAAATGGACAAACCTATGACTAAGGCGTTCGATTTTGTTGAATATAAAATATTGTGTGCTAAATTAAATGCCTACGGTATTAGGGGTGTGGCAAATAGTCTCATAAAATCATATATGACTAATAGGAAACAATATACAGTGATATACACTGTATTTACTTGAAATTTAGCATAAAACATATTCTACAATTAAAATCATTTAAAAAAACCGGCCAAGTGCGAGTCGGACTCGCGCACGAAGGATTCCGTACCATTACCTATAAAAACAGCAAACAAATCACGTTTGTTGTATAAGAGCCCCCCTTAAATATGAATTTAATTTTAACCTCAAGCGCCGCTTCCTCCCTAGGAAGTGGATATTTGTTTGAGGCATATAGGATCGAAACTCTTGGACCATCAAGATGGATCAAGTGGGCACCGACTCTTCGAGGAATTGTCGTCTGGTGACCAGAGGGCTGGCCAATATTTCGCCCAGCGAATTAGCATTGCCATCCAGCGTGTCAATGCAGCCAGCGTTCTGGGCATACTAACCCACTGACAACGATTTGGGACAAATTTTTATCTTTAAGTTTTATTCAATTGTATAGCTTAGATTAAAATGTAGTTATAAAGGTTTTTATTAACAAATTACTTATCTTATTGTACCAATATTGTAAATAAAAATATAATTTAATTATTTATTTTTAAAGTGAATAATATAACTCAATATTCTGTGAATATTTCAAGCGTCTACCTGTTGCCGTTATCAATATCGAGCAAATACGAGCAAAAAAATCACATCTAGACAACGCGGTAGCGTGTCAAGCCAAGTTCAAGCCAACAGAACTGGCTAGCAGCACCGTGTGTAATATTACACATATTATTTGGAGCCACTTTTGACCCCTTCATAACTCAAAAACACTTTTTAACATAAACACACCAATTTGGTTTATATAGTGAGACCCCTAGACATAAACTAGTACCTATTTTTTTATAAACACGGTTATTTAGATATTAACGTCTAAAAATCGTCATTTTTAGTACTGACTAACCTATATATCAAAACTCTAACCCAGTTCCAGATGACCTAGAAAGTAAAAATTTGCCAACCATATAGGTAATAGGGTGTATACAAAGGAAAAAATCAGAAAACAGTGAATTTATAAGACTTGAATTTTTTTAAACATTCATCGTCCAAAAAAGTTTTTATTTATGACTCGTTAAATATTTCGTCCAAAAATCGTCATTTTTATTAGGTAAAGTAGATAACTTTTGAATAATAATAAATTTAAATTGAATTAAATTTAAATTTACTAAAGAATGTTATACGTTCCTATAAATAAATTTCAGGATCGTCTACAGAACTTGGCACCCATTTAGATCTCAAATATTTTGTCGGTAAAGCCGGCAACCACACGGCCACACCATAATTATCATAATATTGAACTTGGCTCCCATTATCACATTTACGTTTTTGGTAGGATTTGTTGTATGGGAACCCCCTTAAATATTTATTTTATTCTGTTTTTAGTATTTGTTGTTAGAGCGGCGACAGAAATACATCATTATCCATAATTTTGCGTTGTTAGCAACTGGTTATACAAAACAATTTATTACGTCCGAACGAACTGATGAAAACAAGTGACAGTTTGCATAAATATTCTGGGATTGACACTTTTTAATTCGAATTCCCCAAAAAGGTTTTATATATTTGCACTTCTAAGAACTTTTTGATTCACCCTGGTATTTAATTCACCAAGAATAGTACGAAACACAAGCGTGGTAATTAGTGAAGGAGTAAAACTAAACACTAATTAACCTCTTCACAAGAAAAAGCAGCAAAATTCACAAAAATAATATGTGCATGCACCGGCCTGCAAATATTTTGTAAAAAAAGTTTGTATGTTTATAAGTTTATAAAGTATAATAACGTCATCTAGCGAGCATATCATAATTATGTTCTAGTTGACAGCTGCCATTGTATGGATAGTTTTAATATATAGATATTCTATCTCACGAAATCCGTTTGGCTACGAATGTGTGCAATGATGTGTGAATTAGTGTGACCTCGGGAAGCGCTCAGTCCATAGATTAGTATGCGCTCCCGAGGTTACGCACACTAAAACAATGTGCATGTGCACGCCTGACAACATTCATAGCCAAACGGACATTGCGAGATAGAATATCTATACCATAAACGGGTCATTTAATTCTAATAAATAATAAAATATTAATATGATGGTATAATAGGGGTTCAAATGTCAAAAAGTTTATTAATGATGTCATGCGAAGGACTTTTGCCACTGTCCACGTGCCGGCCATATTAGAGCCGCCTGGTAAACCATGTGACGATAGCAAGAGACCCGTCGGTGTAATACTCGTGCCCTGGAATACCGTTAGTGTGGGACGATAGCTACGTAGATACATTGGCCTGGGCCACCTCAAATAATGCGGGTGCAACAGCAACGGAAAATCTCAAACGACGAAAGGGATGCACCATGCATGTAAGAAGACGTGGGTCCGTGCGGTCTTGGAGCAAATAAATTATATAAAGAACTATCATCTGGACTTACAGAAAAACATGATGTTGCGTTTTATAGTATAATATAAAATAGGTAAAATATTAGGTGATGTCAGTCATAGCGACACAGTTACCAGGCCAAAACTCAGAAACATGTTCATGGCCTTTTGCAATAAAAGTTTTCCATAAAATATATTTTATAGCACTGGCTATAGCTCCCGCTGCAGCACAAGTCGCCTTCAAGCTGCATTTACCTAAAAAATACCAAACGTTTTATAATTGTTAAAAAATTAACTAACTCGGATCCTCGGATCGTTTTCAGAGAAAGTTAAGTACGGTGAGGAGTCGAAGCTATCTCTGGCAACTTCCAGAGAGTTGAAAAGTGTTTGATTTTCACATATCTATCTACCCTTACACCCTCAGACGAACCAAAAGCACGGGGGTAGCATTCTACAAATTTGTCTCAACAATATTTATTAGCTGCAACCCCTAAAAACAACCCCTATTAAAATTATATCGTAATAGCTATCAATACATGAATGGGAAATGGAAAAAACTCAGGTGTTCAAGGGCAGTTAAACATGATGTCTGGTTTGAGTCACGGTGGAGGTTGGTAGCCTGGAAATTTTCAGAGGGTAAAAAAAATATTAAGATCCAAAAACATTACATTCTGAAGGAGTCAGGTAAAAAGTAAATTATTGAATTTGTATTCCTTGCCTTTGTTAATAGAAGTATCCTGGAATAAACCTTCTGTTTTGTTTTGAATCAGCCTCATAGAAGTAAAACATCCAGGCTTTACTTGATAATTTGATATCAGTTTTTCCCACCATTCTCGTTTATGTAAATCTCTACTTCGTATACCGCAAACCAGAACTGAAACAGAAGTGTCGGTGGTCTAGGGGATAAGACGTCGGCTAGCAACTGAAAAGTCGCGGGTTCGATTCCTACATCCGACCATTTACCAATGGGTTTTTATAATAAAAAATCTATGTGCATTATCCGACAAACCGTACAAGGAGGCTTTTCTATCTATGTACCTCAAAAGAGCTGGCCACTCGTTAAGTATAGCCTTAAGAAAACATTGGCTAAATGAGGAAGACTTTGTCTTCCACTGGGTACCCTGGGGCTGGCAACGGTTCCCGGGAGCTGTAAGGCAACCAGTAAAGAATCAAATTTTAAAAAAAAGAACTGAAACAAACCCCAATAAAAAACCCATTAAACTTTTGAGATGAAATACGTTTCTCTAATATGCAGTGTAAGACATTCAAAGAATCGAAAATCCTTATTATCCTATGCGATGTTGTCCGTCTATTTGTCCGAACGTGTCAAGGTTCTTTTCATAATAAATCCTAACTAATATCCTATACTAATCCTAAATATTATAAATGCCAAAGTGTTTTTCTTTGTCACTTTTTCACGCCACAACAGAGAAACTGATCGACGTTATTGCACAGGGATAGTTGGAGGGGCTGAGAACTTTCAATGGACAAAATCGAGGTGGAATGCTAGTATCTATATAAATCCATTTCATTACACCGCTTGCGTCAATGACCGAGCGGTAAATGGTCTGAATATATCAACGGCAATGGTCGTTTGGTAATGAACAATAATTATTATTTTATAACTTAGGTTTGTAAAGTACCTACACAATTCGACAAACCATACAACCTCGTTATGCATCAACAGAACTGGGCAATCCTCAAAAATGTCATCCCATAAATGAGGAAGTCTTGAAAGACCGCTACATATAATTATAAAGATAACCGCACCTATGGACGCACCTAAGTACTTTTGAATTTCATAGTGCATCTTGAGGTGCGTACGAATTACGCGATCCGTTGTACGCTGGAACGAGCAATACGTACCTGCAGCAACGCGTACATACATTTTTAGCACGTAGCTGGTTTTGTCCGGGCGTCAACGTTCTGTTTGGACGGCAAAATTGATCACGCGTTCCCGTCGATTTTAGACAATGAAAATTGCATAAAATGAATTTAACCTTATGTTTCTCAAAGAGATGACGCGATACTGGCTGGCCACGAGCGCGACTTGAAATGGATCAATTGGACTAGCGTACAGACTCGCCGCAGTCCATACAGGTTCTGTAAGCGTGTTCAACGAACCTAGATTTGCACTCCGAAAAAAAGCAGCTTTAAAATTTGTGTTAAAATTAAGATTAAAATTAGAAAATGTCGTCCGTCTTGTTCGGTAAGGTATTGCATCAATCGCAGGGAAAAGTGTAAATATATGTATGTACAAATAATTTTGCGACAATTTTTAAATAAAGACTTTGTAGTAAGCGACGATATGACAAGTGGCGCTAATTTTGATGGATGTTTTGTATGAATCGCCGCCGACGCATATCTTATATAGTTTAAAGTCAATAGTAAAAACAATATGTGTTACACTATACTTTGTTTTAACGTCATATCTGTCGCATACATATCGTACTTGTATGCCAGTGAGGCCTCTTTAACTGCATAAGTACATAAATACTTGTATTGCTCTTCATCGTTGTCACTAAGACTACACTTTCGACCAAAAAAGGACATTAAGTGTGCCATAACTCTGAAAATAAAAATAAATGTTTCAATTCTGTGAACGGCTAAACGGCACGACGCGACTCCAGGATACGTACAGATACGTAGCCCAATATAATTGCAGGGATATGTGATGTACGATGCGAATCTAATTCATTGTAATTCAGTGGCATCAAGCTTAGAGCTCGCCTAATTGTTATATTGATTGAGAATAATAATTTAATTTAAGCCAGCTGCTCTCTTCCATAACACTGCTCTGTGCAGTGATGACGTTTTGGTGGCCCTCGTCCCATGTTCACAAGACTCATTAGTCCGAGGGACTATAGGGATGTAGTGTATCTAATAATATACATTTTCTGTCGGGAAGCATTGATGGGTGGCTTTGTGGTTACCGGGGTTTAGGGTTCCTAAGTTCTAATAAACGTTTTTACATGAAGATAGTTTAATTACGTCAACCATCCCCCTACGTTACTTAGACACCCTCTCTTATAAGAACCTCGACACCATGATGACTAAACGAATATGTTGACCGAATGTGGCGACCCTAATTCATTACACTTACCTGTAATATATGGAGAAGCCAGTAGGTATACTCTTATCCATAAATAATTTACGACATGTTGGCAGTTCTTTATCACAACGTCTCATATCATGATTGACTTCTTTGTCTGGAGGTAACCGTACTAAACTAAGTTCAGCTATACATTCATCTGAAAAACAAACGTATTATTATTTTTCCGCAGTCCCATCAGCTGTTCCAATGATGGGACTACATAAAAACAATAGTCCCATTGTCCATTTATCATATTATAGTTATTTATTCAACATATCTAAGTAAAATAGTCGTTATTTTTTTCAATTGGTTTTATTGAATAGGAAATATCGGTGGTAAAATAAAGGATTATTTTGCCCCTGTTTTCTCTTTCATAATCTATCACAAAGCTCTTAAACCATTACTCATCAATTAAATGTCTTGCATTTTTTGGTAGCATAGTGAAAATTCAAAATAAACACGTTGAAATATTGAAGGCGCTGTTGATATACTAAATGACATACGATTGTATTTTGAAATATCATTTGTGCGTACATATTACCAAGTACTTCTGTGATTCTGAGGCAATTTCAAACTGTCTTTTAGATCAAGTTTTGTATAGTTTTCCCCGTTGCCTAGTTGGCATCTTAAATAATCAAATAGTGGAACTGGATGATTTTATTCAATAAGTACAGGATTTTAGGAGGATATAATCTCCACAAATTCTTATTTGGCCGTTGGATTTAAGTACGTTTACTGTTGGCGTTGCCCACTCCACAGCAGTTTCATTAGGATCTACTAGAGTTATTAGGCCTTCTTTCTCGAATAGTTTAAGTTCAGCTTCAACGTTTTTCTACATTCCAAATTTTATATGACGTGCTGATATATGTACAGGCTTAATTCCTTGCTTAACGTGAATGTTTACCTTGAAATTCTTGACTTTGTCTAATTCATTATTGAATAATTATGTTGCTCAAGAACAGAGTTAGTATTGCTGGTTTCATTGAATAGACGTAATTTGGAAATCCATTGTCAAAAGCTTCACTCCACTATAAACCGAAAAGCATAGGCATAAGCATATTTATAAAAAACAATTGGCAAAACTTTGTAAATACAATTTAATTCAACTGTGACATTAGCCAACCCTTTAGGTTTTAGTTTATGATCACCGCAGGCTCTCAATTTCAAGCCTTTATGTAAAAGCGGAATATGTGATTATGGAATACATGGAACCTATCCCAATCCATTATACACTTAACTACTTCGATTTCAACATCGATACGTTTTGCTTTGTGTGTAATAGCATTTATATTATTTACACAATCATGCTCGCTTTCGCTTCCATCTATAATGCTGTCAGAAGTGTTTATGGAAACATCATCTTTTGATGAAATTCTATTTAATTTTTTTTTTTTTTTTTTTTTTAAGGTCGCTTTATAACTGCTAAGGTCCTTAGCGACCACTGTAAATACAAGTATACTTAATTTAGTAGATTACAACATTTTGTATACACCAATTTCTTTAACAAATTCTATAGTTCGTTCAAAACCATTCTGTGTTAGACAATCTTTAAGACATGAGGGTAATTTACATTTACTTTTTTCAGTCTCAAACTCAACACATTCCACCAATAAATGCATTACAGTTAAATCCAAGCTGCATCTGCAACATTTAGTTTTTTCATTTTTAGTAATGAGATATATATGGGTCAAATTTGTATGGCCTATACGAAGTCTAGTTATTACAGCCTGATCTTTTCTGCAACGAAATCCCGTCGGTATCTTTTCAAAGATGGAGTTCCTAATTGCATATAATTTACTTGTGTTGTTATTCTTCCAACAACTATCCCAATATTTCTTAACAGCGAATTTGACGATTTTTTTTATTTCTGTTTCACTTGATTTAATTGAACCATCTATCTGTTCCTCTCTAGTGGCCTTTTTAGCTTCTTCGTCGGCCTTCTCATTGCCAATTAGGCCTTGATGACTGGGTATCCAGATTTATTCGATTTTAACGTTACTTTCAATCAACTGTATAATTTTTTTCCTGATTTCTAGTACAAGTGTATTTGTGTTATTTTCATTTTTTAGAGCTGTCAAACATGATTTAGAGTCGCTGTAGATTGCGCATTTAGTAGGTTCTGGTAGAGTTTGTATTAGTTCTAGTGTTTTAAGTATTGCCATAGCTTCGCACGTGAATATAGAATGGAAGTCCAGAAGTCTATATCTATAGCATTCGTCGCCTGTTACTATTGCACACCCTGATCTCTCCTTCATCACCGAACCATCCGTATAATATGCCTTCCACTCTTTGTATTTTTCATTCATTTCATGAAATAGGTTTTTGTAGATATATTGTGGAGTGTAGTCCCGGAGATTTTCGGCTAATTCAAGATTGATAGGGAGGTCTAATTTTTCCCAAGGTGGGAATCTGGGAATTTGTCTAGGTAGAACCAATGGTATGTGAATATTAGTTTCTTTAATGTATTTTTTAACTCTTATTCTTAATGGTTGTCGCAATCCAGACCTGAATTGATATTCTATGTCTGATACTGATCTTCTGTTATAGTAATTGAAAGTTGGATTATCAGGTTGGGACATAACTTTGATTGCATATTTTATTGCCAGTTCCTTTCTTCGGAGTTGCAAAGGCATTTCTTCTGCTTCAGCTAATATGCTATTAACTGGGCTTGTTCTAAAAGCACCTATACTCATTCGGATTCCTGCATTTTGTAAGCTTTCAATTGTTTTTATATTTGATGTATTTGCCGAGTCGTATATAATGGAACCATAATCTATTTTTTGTCTGATTAAAGCTCGATATGTACTCAATAGACATGATCTTTCGGCACCCCAATTAGATGATGATAGTGCTTTTATTATATTTAGTCTTTTATAACATTCTGCCTTTAGTTTATTTATGTGGATATTCCATGTCATTTTTTTATCAAAAGTTAATCCCAATATTTTAATTTGTTTTACTTCTTTAATATTGTATTCTTTTAGAGTTAATTTAATTTCTTTATTTTTATTACCTTTATTAAAAACAATGAATTCCGTTTTGACTTTAGAAAATTTAAATCCCGTTTTATCAGACCATTTTTCAAGTTCACCTAATGTATTTTGTATTAATTCAATTGTTGGTTCGAAGCTTTTGCCACTACAAATTATTGTTAAATCATCAGCAAACAGGAATCCTTTCACTGGTTTATGTATTACCCCAAGAACGTCATTTATTGCTACTAAGAAAAGAATAACACTAAGGACGGATCCCTGTGGCAAACCATTTTCTGTGTTGATCGTTTCAGAGAGAACATTGTCAACTCTTACTCTCATACATCTGTCCGTAAGAAAATTTCTGACAAATGCCAGTATATTGCCTTTGACATTCCTGTGTTGTAACAACCTGAGCACTCTATGCTTCCAGACCATTTCGTATGCTTTTTCAATGTCTAAAGCCACGGCTATGGCGTGATTATTATTTGCAAACGCATTTAGTATTTCCTCTTCTAAATTTATTAGGTGATCAATTGTTGATCGGAATTGGCGAAATCCATATTGGAAAGGTGACAAATATTTATTTATTTCCAAATACCATCTCAATCTTTTACTGATAATTTTTTCAAGAATTTTACAAGGGTTACATGTTAAAGCTATGGGTCTAAAACTAGTTGGTGAACTTGGTATTTTTCCTGGTTTTAAGATCGGTATAATCAAGCCTTCTCTCCATTTATCAGGGAATACTTGATTCTTCCAGATATAGTTATAAATATCCAGTAAATAGTGCAGCCCAATGTCTGGTAAGTTCTTAATTATAATGTTAGATAGGTTGTCAGGTCCGGGGCTTGTATTCCCAACCTGGTGAAGAACATTCAGCAGTTCATGCATTGATATATCCTTGTTAATTGCGTTGCTATTATCATCAGTAATAAATTTATCTTCGTTTTCTTGAGTTGATTTGAATGTGGCAAATTTTTTATCATAATTACTTGAACTCGAATTCGATGCAAATGTAGCTGCTAAAATATTAGAATTTTCTATGGCATCTGCAGTTAAACTTCCTTCAGCGTTTTCCAGAATGATTGAACTATATCTTCTTTTATTGTTATTAATACTTTGAACTTTCTTCCACATATCACCTATTGTTGTTCGACTGTTAATGGATGAGACATATTTTCTCCAGTAACTTCTTCTACTTTCTTTAAGAATTCGTCTATAGTTTGCTCTTTTTTTTTATATACGATTTTAAATTTCGCCTCTGGGTCATATCCTGAATTTTGTCTATAAATTTTTAGGGCTTTCTTAGTTTCTTTACTGGCCACTTTACATTCCTCGGTCCACCAGGGTAAATTATTCTTTTTATATTTCCCAGATGTTTTTGGTATGTATTTGTTCGCAGATTCCAGGATACAGTCATTAAACCCCAGTAACAATCTCATTGATATTAATGTCCTGGTGGCAAGATTTTAAGTTAGTTAATTTAGAAATATTAGTCCTAATATCCAGTTTAAACGAATCCCAGTCTGCTGCATAATATTTCCATTTCTGGGGGAGCCTAACAGACTTTGGTACGGTTTCAGTGAATGATGATCTGATATAAACTGGAAAGTGATCACTACTATAAAGATCTTCAAGAGCATTCCATTCAAAATATGATGCCATATTTTGTGAAGCAATTGTTAGATCAATATTACTGACTCGTCCTCTACTGCAATCAAAATGTGTTGGTTCGCCAGAATTCAACAAAATTACATCATCGTGTGAGTCCAACCAGTCTGCTATTATCCTTCCTCTATGGTCACACCTTTCAGATCCCCAATAAAAATGATGACTATTAAAATCTCCCAGAATTATGAATGGTTTGGGAAGCTGTAATACAAGATTATTGAAATCTCCAATGTTTAATGGGCAACTGTTTGGGAGGTAGACATTACAAATTGTTAATGTTAGTGGGAATTTTACTTTTATTGCTACTGCTTCTAAATTTGATGTAATTTGTATGTACTCTGGAAAGTTACAGGATTTGGCATAAATTGCAACACCTCCACTAGCTATACTACCCTGATCCCTATTATTATAAAACTTTTCATATCCCCTTATTGGTGCACAAAAATCCGACTTAAAGTTAGTTTCTTGCAGGCAAAGACAATTTGGATTTAACTGATTTATCAATACTTTAATGCTCTCTAGTCTAGTATAGAAACCGTTTACATTCCATTGTAAAATGTCCATAATTGAAATGTATATAGCACTAATATATTGTATTATATTATATATTTGAAGAAACTTTGGTGAGTGTATTGTCAATTAATTCGTATAACTTTCTTGTTAGCCGTGAACTTCTATTTTTTAAACTTTTGTTCATTTTAGGGTATAACTTTTCGCACATTGTAATGAGGTCTTTAATATTGTCTGTGTAATCATATACTAACTCTATAATATTTTGTTTACCGCGGGCTTTATCTAGTAAACTTATCAGTTGTTTTATGTTCACAGGGAATTTCGTTGTTGCTTCTTCTTCTAATATTTGATTTTCGATGTCCTCCCAAACTTGTTTTTCTGTCCTAGAGTCCGTAATTTTCACTTTAACCTTTTTCCTTGGACATTTTGTAGTTGGATGTTCATCCTCTAAAGAAAAATTACTGAAAGATTCATCCGTTTCGTGTTCCATGATGTCAGAGTCATCCTCTTTGGAATATGTAGGTAGAATAATGACCTCTTCTGTAGATACCGTAGTATTAATCGAATGTACTCGTTTAATTCCTTTTGTAGTTTCTGGGGGTAGTTGTAAATTTATTTGAGAACTTTGTGGGGTATGTAAATATGTTTGTTCAGGATCATCGTTTATTTTATTATTAATTTCTGTGTTCTCGTGTGTTCTTACCGTTGTGTTATTCAAGTTTTTAGGGCAATTTTTTGCGAGGTGACCCATAGTATTGCAAGTAAAGCATTTAAGAGAATCAGTGGATATATAGATCCAGTAGTTAGTCCCTTCAAAGTTCAATTGGAATGATTCTGGTAAACACTTTTCATCCTCCGGGGTGACATATAATTGTCTTCGGAAACTCAATACATGGGAAAATCCTGGGTCTGTTACCCCTACTTTCATAAATGTGATCGGGGACATTAACTTAATTCTCATTTCTTGAAATTTCTCTTCAATGACGTAATGTGGGATAACTGGACATACATTGGACAAAACAATCCTTTTGTTTCTTGTAATTAATGGACGTATCAGGAGAACGTTACCTTGGATTGTTACTTCTTTTTTTATTTCTGTGAGTTCTTCAGCGGTTTTTTTGGTATCGCAGTATACGCAAATACGTGCATTTGCTATACGTGAAATAAATCGAATAGTCGAGGAGTGTACAAGAGTTGAAAGTGCTATTAGATAGTCTCTCAATGCTAATCCATCAATTGAGTCTAGAATAACTGCTTGGTCTTTTTTTGGAAACCATCCTCCGGAAGTTACATTAGCATAACTTACTGGTATTGTTGATTGGAACATTGGTACTTGCTGTTCAAGTGGAGTTTGAAAAACATTTGGGGGTAGCTGCGACATATTGTTCAGGGGCTCCTGTAAACAGGAGTTGCCCTTATAACACACGATTCACGAATTCACGATCACTCAGTTCACTCGTAGTTCACTGATAACACGTAATACATACTTCAGCGAATATCAACGAACACGACGTACGTGCATCCGCGGTGGTTGCCAGAGCGGAACTGTCTATTTAATTTTGTTGCTTCGACTTTTAGTAGAATATTTATTTTTAAATTTTGGTATTAAAGCTCTACCGATTTTAATACAGCAAAATCCAAAATGCCCTATTATACAACACTCTTCACATATGTGATTGCGTGCTTTGCATTTATTAATCTGATGTCGTTCCTTCTTACCACAACATCACAACAATTTTAAATTTTTTTCCCGGGCACATACTCGTACATCCAGGAACGTACGCACCCAAGCACACTTAGTTTTTAAATAGCTTTATTTACATCTACGTATCGCGTTACGCCACAATAAACGCGCGTAATGCTGCAACGCAAAACGTACCGCATATTTACTTACTAAAATATAAAACACAGTGCGGCACATTCAAAGATATTAAAAATATTTTTAATGCATATGATTAAGCCCATGTAAAGAGCTTTATGTCTTAGATTTTCCGTTTATTGGCAAAATGAAAAAAGGTGCCTCGACAAAATGTATCTACAATACGTACAGTTGACGCGCGAGTTCCACCATGCGGTCCGCCTCTACCAGCCGCGCATCGTCTTACAAAATCTTAGGTTTACCCGTTCATATAGGTAATACTAATAAATAATAAAATATTAGTATGATATACTTACACAATAGACGCCTATCTGATATTGCTTGGTTATCATTATATAGTTTCTGTACGTAGTATTCGTAGTTATCGTTTATTTCCAGTGCGCTGTCATTTTCATAAACCCTTAAGTTATCTTGAGGCATATGTCGTTCATAAACTGATATCTCTTGGAACAAAGAAAACACTGTAACAATTATTTATGGTTTAGACAGATACTAAGGACTTCTACATACTACGATGCAGTTGTACATCGTTCATCGTCGATTACATCAAGTCGGTTATGCATATTTAGTCTGTTTGTAATTGAAAACTGTATCGCGCTAGTTTGGCATATATATATATATACAACTTTCCAGCGATACGCATTGGGGAGTATTCTCTTTTACTTACAGTCATTGGATTGTTGTGTTGTGTGTCTTGCTATTTCTGTAGAGGCTAAAATTTTGAATGGAAAGGGAAGGCCCTGTCTTAAAGTTCTGATCGAATAAATGGTACCGATCCCTCAGTGCGCGAGGTGTACTCCCAACTTGGCCAAGTGGATTCATCCAAATTGAAAAGTAAATGCGGTTCGTGTAATGCAGCCTTAACAAGATACACAATACACATAGAGTACCTACTTACCTGTAGTATAGTTCGCATAATCCGTATCGTTTACTCTTCCATATTTTAGTCCTCGATACAAAATTAATATTTTTTCAATTTCAAATAAAATATAATTGATATCATTTTTCATTGCAATATATTTGATATTTTTGTAGTAATTCTTCATAAAAGGTCTTAAAAAACCTAAAAAGAACGCTGATTGAAACATTGCATTGTTAATCTATAAACGTTAATGTGTTAACAAGTTACACAGAATATTTATAATGTTGAACCTAATGCCTTCTAGAAATAACGCACACAACGTGTAGACATGAATAAATAGAAAAAAATCCTTAAATTTAATTAAAATTGGTACTTATAACTTTATTTATATTTAGCTTTCCTGTGGGGGCCATATTAACTTTCATCGCCTACTATGGTCTAGAGTCCATACAAAAATATCATAGAAAAAAGCACGTTAAGTTCCAATTTTTCTTTCCCTAAAATCCTTACGAACATTTAAAAAACAAAATTAGCCAAATCGATCCAGCCGTTACCAACAACCAGTACTTAATTTTTATTTATATAGATAGGACTTTGCTATATTATTATACTCGTATCACCGCAGTCTTATCCCAGAATTAATAACCGCGACGGAATAAATAATACTACTTGTCTTAACACAAAGTAAACTCACAGCATCTATAACCAAATAACTAATAAATTAATTTGACAATTAAAAAACCCCCGAACATTTAAAAAGCAGGAACTTCGAAAGAACTTGATATCATGTTAAATCTCACTTCTTTTATTAGCGAAGCCGTTATTCAAGTACTTCGGGTCTATTCTGCTCGTTTTAAGCAGCGCCAAGGCAACGCCATATTGGCGCTATTTCAAAAATCTGTGTGATCTTGAAAGATATTTTGGTACGAACTTGGCTTTCTTTCACATTTATGATTTTGATGGGATTGTAGTTTCTAGACTCCCTGTGAGATTCTGGAGTGATCATGTTGTAGAGATTCCGTATCTACTTACCTTTTACAAAAAATAATCCGGGATAGTTTTCCAAATTAATTTCATGTATATTTTTTGATACGTAACTCAGTAAATACTTTAAACTTTTAATAAGAAGTGTTAAGTCATATAATGTCAAATACATCGGTTGCGGGGGGTCTTGTGAATCTGTTTGATCTCTCAAAGCTATGTATGTGAGCAAACACATAAAGATCTTCTGTAAATGCATAAATAATAAAATTAAAATATTTATACGAAAAAAAACTTTTCATTGTTGAAATAGTGCGAAAATATTTTCAAAAGTCGTGTCAATTTGTATGTTTGTTACTTAACCATTTCATAACGGATGTTTGGATAATCATTTAGTGCAGTTAAACTATATTCTGAACGCATATATAAAAACATTACATAATAATTGCCTTTTAAAAAAAGTGTACCAAAATGATGCACTGTCAAGTGTGCTTTCCGAAAGCAAATGTACAAGTCACTATAAAAAAATACCCAAAACGCTTCAAATGTGGTTATAAAATTTGAAGAGTCAGGCCTGATGACCATGGGACCCTTTCAAACAAAAAATCCAAATCGGTCCGCGTCTTAATAGTAATCGGGAGACATACATAAAAAAAATTAAAAAATATTCCGACGAATTGAGAAATACTTTTGAAGTCGGTTAAAAACCTACCAAGAATGCAGAACAAAAATATCAAAAAAATAAAAGGTATCTAATAATAATGTAAAGTTACCGTAATATTAATGAATGATTTGAAAAATTTGTAAGTATTTCTAGACAGATAGATGACGCTCAGCATGTGTTTAATTATCGTGGCCGAGTTGTAAAAATGTATCATAATAAATATAAATTTCATACCATTTTGTTCATATTTGTAGGTATACTTCCCTTGTATTTATTGGCAACAAACATTTATAGACTGAGAAGTGATCGTAAAATATATTTATAATCTTACATTTTAAATTGCATATTATGAAACTGTGAACAATCGCGTGCAGTGTAAATCTGTCACACGGCTCGTTAACTGCCAGGCCGTCCGGACGTTGCGAGGCCCGTCGAGGCCTTTCGCGGCCTGTGTCGAGCAGTTCCCAAGGCCCGGCGCGGCCAGGCAATGATATTAAAATACAACTGATATGATGAGATGAGTCTTTTAATTTACCGACTCACAACAAATCGGACGAACGACGACAGGCCGTTGCAGGTCTTATCGGACGTGATGCTTCCCACGGTCCGTCTGCTTGGAGAGGCGCGGCCTAACCTGTCAAAAAACGGGCCGTGGGACACCAGCTTTAGTAACAAATCGCAGCAAAATGAATTATATCCTAAACAAACTTTCCAATAACGCCTAAAGTTTTAAAACCCAATCCAATCGAACAATATGCTAAGTTACAAATTTTTTTCAAACGATCTATCATCACGCCTTTTATCTCAAGGGTAGGGTACCCAGGCCGAGACAATTTGGTACGATCCTGAAATATCTCTTTCGCTTCTTTTATATTCATCATACCTTTCATACATGCTCGGCGATTGTGTGTACTTTAAATATTGCCTTCGATCAATATTTTTTTTTATATCTTCAATAAAAGTACAAAATTTTAGTTTTCCAAAGTAAGATGAATTCTCAAAGCGAAATCCAATAAAACTGGGGGAATGTACCTGAAGTCAAGTCTCCTTGCTTTATATAAGAATGTTAGGAATTCCGTTCATTACTTCCTACTCTCGAAATTGTTATCTTTTGGATTCTAGCCGTCTAGCATTGAATCCTTTTTTTACTAAATAAAATACGTATATTTTTGGGTTAATAAGATACAGACTAAGAAAGAATATATTTTTCCTGTAAATGAATTTATATACTGAAAAATTCCCCTGGCCCTACTCCCTAATACCGCTTTATGCATAGGTAAATATAATATTTTAACATATTGTAAAATTTACGTTGCAATATTTTAAATTGCCGGACTCGAAATCGTGTTCACTTCTCAAAATCCAATAGTCGTTACTTCGTATACAAACAAAACTTTTAATTGTAAAAACAGACAAGCGCATTTGTTCGGGGTGCATTCTCTCGCCTGCAACTAACTAGCAACATCATGTTTCCAATTAAAATTTTTCTGATTGAACCGGCGACAAGTTGTGCAACAAACTGAGGCTGAAACATACACACTTTAAAAATAAATGTAATTCTATTTAACGAACTATTATGTTTGTGCATGTGGCCGATCACTTCGAGCCAATATCGGCCATGTTTCAATTGATAACTTAAGAATATACATACTATTTAAGAAGATGCATAATAGAAGATAATAATTATATAAGAATATATATGTAGGGGATGTATATGTACATATATACACAGGACAAACAGATTATTAGTTGCAATTGCACTCTATGTAGATGAGATGTTAACACGCTGATAGGCACTGCATTTAAAACAATTAATAAATAATTAAGGAATAATTGTCACAAGAAAAGGTGAAATTTATTTGGATCAGAATAATTATATTAATCTGTCTGCTATGGAAAAGCTTAAAAAGTATGGAGGAGCCGCAATTTAGCCAACGCCACGATGACCCGGTTGGTTAGAGCGCTTGTGTGTTCCTTAAATTCCTCTACGCGGCTGAGAAGTTAATATAATTTAATAGATTCATACTGTAATTATAAATTTAATATTCCCGTTTTCAGAACTCACTAGTGAAGTTCCCGTTCTTTTCAAAGTTATCAATCGTCTAATTTAAGGTAAATTACTCTAGGTATGGATATTTGTCTAGAATATGCTTTAAAATGGTAGAATTACTTTTTAGACTGTGTGTAATAAAAGGTTATGAAAATTAAGATTAAAGTTGATTCTCTGTGACATCACGGACTATCATATATCAAAAGTGCTGGTAGAATACCACACCACACCAGTCTTAAAGAGGTCATCCGAATGTCTCTTGCTAATGTCCACGTGCCGGCCATATAGCATGTGATGATAGCAAGAGACCCGTCGGTGTATGAAGAAGTAAACATAAGCTTGCACCGCTCTCTGCTAGGCTCCATAAGGTTGGAGGTTCATTTAAATGTTGTTGTGTGAAATTTTATAACAAACTTATACATGATTTATCTAATAAGAAATTTAAATTATTTATTAAAAGTAAACTTTTGTCCAAGGCATAAGCTTGGGACTAAATTGTTATACCTAAATGTAACTTTATTTAATTTATTTTGGTTTGACGTTGATAAGCAATCCATGGATTCTACATCAATAAACATTATTTGATTTGATTTGATTTAATACTCGTGCCCTGGACGCGGGGAAGACCGTATGTGTGGGACGATAGCTACGTGTTGTGTATTCCCATGTCCAGGCCACCTCAAATAATGCTGAAAAGTATGCATCCATTGCATAAGATTATTTATTTGCGCCGTTTGGGGCTGAAACCGTGGGTTCGTGGGGTCTCGGAGCAAATAAATTATATAAAGAACTATCATCTCGTCTATCGACATTTTTTTTTATCTTATGCCAATTATACTATTGTATTTAGTACATTTCTACCAGTGTCAGGTCGTTTTAAATATCCAATACAGATAAATTACGAAATTTTAATAGCGTTACTTTCAAGAATCTGAAACAATAATATAATACTACTACATACTTATATTACACTAGCATTCCGCCCCCGGCTTCGCCCGTGGATATTTACGAACAAAATAAAATATACCCTATACCTACCCCTACCCCTACCCATACCCATACCCCTACCCCTACCCATACCCATACCCCTACCCCTACCCCTACCCCTACCCCTACCCCTACCCCTACCCCTACCCCCACCCGTACCCCTACCCCTACCCCTACTTCTACTCCTACCCCCTACCCTCTACCACTACCACTACCTCTATATCATCAATAGTTTTCGCAGCGCACGCGATGTAAGGAATTTCTTAGGTCATTTTGTAACCTTGGGTTACATTATTGGAGTTTTTGTAAGGATCCCTAATTTTTTGAAAATAGAATATAGCCTATGTCACTCAGGGTGAATGTAGCTTTCCAATGGTGAAAGAATTTTTGAAATCGGCACAGTAGTTTTTGAGTTTATTCATTACAAAAATACAAATCTTTCCTCTTTATAATATTACTAGCATTCTGCCCCCGGCTTCGCCCGTGGATATTTGCGAACAAAATAAAATATACCCTACAGCACTCATAGATAATGGCTTGCCTGCACTACCCCTACCCCTACCCCTACCCCGATCCCTACCCCGATCCCTACCCCTACCCCCTACCCTTAGCCCTGTCCCTGCCACTACTCCTACCCCTACCCCTACCCTACCCCTACCCCTACCCCTACCCCTACCCCTACCCCTAACCCTACCCCTACCCCTACCCCTACCCCTACCCCTACCCCTACCCCTACCCCTACCCCTACCCCTACCCTACCCCTACCCCTACCCCTACCCCTACCCTGTTTCCCACGACTTCGTACGTGTCTATTTCAGAATGTTGGCAAACATACACTTCGTACATAGCTTTTGTCATGTTCACCTCTGCCCACCCCGTTCCCGTCGTCATGCCGTGATGGTATATAGCCTATGTCACTCACGAAGAATGTAGCTTTCTAATGGTGAAAGAATTTTTAAAATCGGCCCAGTAGTTTCTGAGCCTATTCATTACAAACAAACTTACAAATGTTTCCTCTTTATAATATTAGTATAGATGTATAGATAAGGTGACAAGAGCAACGTATTAGTATAGCATATATTTTATAAATTTTATTTGTGGCACGGAAGACAAGATATTGGCGCCAAACCCCACAAATTACCACAGATCCCTAGGGCCAAGCCCGGAACGGTAAGCTAGTCTGTAGTAATATTTTCAAAAGTATATGTTCTGATAAAATTATGTTGGCGACATACAGAAAAACATAATGTTGTGTTTTTTATTAGGTATAAATATTAGGTTAAGTCTCCCATAACCATACAGTCACTAGACCAAAATTCAGAATAATGTACGACATGAACTGCTCGCTCAACAAAGGTTTTCCATATAATGTATTTGATAGCACCGGCTATAGCTCCGGCTGCAGCACAAGTCGCCTTCAAGCTGCATTTACCTAAAAAAAATACCAAAAGTTCTATAAATGTAATATTTACTACCTTGTAACTCTGCAATGAAAAAACCAGTTAATTATACGGGTTAACCTTCTCGATATGCGTAGAATCTGTTGCATATTTATACTACTGAAGGAATGCAGGATGAAATACACACAAAATTCTGCTGCAGTAACGAAACCTACTGCCTTCCCCCTGCTTTCGAGATTGCTGATCACGGAAGTTCGTGGTTAAAATTCTTTTTACGGAGGGCAACCTAAAACAAATTACTCCTTTTTGCGTATTTTGTAATATATTTTATATTATCCTATATATAAATGCAAACGTGGAAAAATAACTAAGCCGGATCGTTTTCAGAGAAAATTAAATACGGCTGATAATTTAAAAAACGGATTTTGTCTCCTCGCTCAATTTAAGCTTGTTGTTTGGATATATAGCAACGGAACTTATAGTATAGACTAGACCGAATGAAGTTGTCAGTGCTTTTTAGGGTTTCGTATCCAAAGGGTAAAAGTAAAAACGGAAACCCTATTACTAAGACTCCGCTGTCCGTCCGTCTGTATCTCATGAACTGTAATAGTTAGACAGTTGAAATTTTCACAGATGATGTATTTCTGTTGCCGCTATAACAACAAATACTAAAAACAGAATAAAATAAATATTTAAGGGGCTTCCATACAACAAACGTGATTTTTTTGCCGTTTTTATAGATAATGGTACGGACTTGGCCGGTTTTTGTTGTCTCTTCAATTTTTTGTTTAAGGTCTTGCAGCCGTTGTGACAACTCTTGTTTTTCTTTAAGGGCTTGAATATTTATATGGGCCTGGATGGTTTTCGACTTTAAGGACTGGTATTTCCTGCCAAACTGGGAAGTACCTTATTGTATTTACTTTTGGTCTGCATTAAGTTTCCCTTCGGTTGAGATAGAGCATACCACATTCAAGCACTCTTCATCCAATTTTGGATCTCATCTGTCGACACTACTTCGGGTCCAACTTCTCCTTGATTCGTTTTTCCACTACGACTGAAGGGACTGCCGGTGTCCATATTTAAAATTTATTTTAAACAGTAAATCGCTAAGAACACACATGACACAGATAGGTACTTCTACTTACTCGATAACTAGGTCGTGAATTTTGTAAGTAATTATTTATTTAATTAATAAACAAACACGTCCATTCACATTGAACGTTGTACAGTATCCTCCAGTATTGAAAGGAGAGTGAAAGCGGGAAACAAGGTATTTGGTGGACTAAACAATGCATGCAGGAATACACAACTTACAACTAAAAGTAAAATTAATATACATAATGCTGTTTTAGTTCCATCACTTATGGAAGCGATCAAGCGATACTTGTGTATGGAATAAGAATCATGAAAGTAAAATGGAAATGCGGTCTTTACGTAGAATGTGTGATATAAAGCGTATTGACTGCATTCAGAACGATGTCATTAGCGAAGAATGCGGATTGAAAGATGATGTTATGACTAAAATGAAGAAAAGTAGTTTACGCTGGTTGGGACACTTCGAAAAGATGAAGGATGAAAGAAAAAAGAAAAAAAAATTATATATGGCTATAATTATATAGAGGACGACCTTAGGTGTACTTTTATAAAACAAATAAATAATATATTGATCGATGGTAATATTAAAAGTACACAAAATTGCCGAGCATATATGAAAACGAAAGAGGTATGTCAGGATCGTAGCAAATGGCATTCGATTGTCTCTGCTTACCCCTCTTGGGATAAAAGGCATGATGGTAGATTGATAGGTAGATAAAAATAATACATACGTAGACATACCTACATACATACACCCAAAAACAATACATTCTTATGAAGTCGGGTAAGAAGTAAAATAATTTATATTCCTAACCTTTGTTAATAGAAGTATCCTGGAATAAGCCTTCTGTTTTGTTTTGAATCAACCTCATAGAAGTAAAACATCCAGGCTCTACTTGATAATTCAATATCAGTTTTTCATACCATTCTCGTTTATATAAATCTCTACTTCGTATACCGCAAACCATAACTAAAACAACCCCCAATAAAAATCACATTAAACTTTCGAAGTGAGATACATTTCTCTAATCTGCAGTATTCTATTCTGAGAATCGAAAAGCCTTATTAAATAGGATCTTTTCATAATAAACTAATATACTAACTGATATTATGAATATCAAAGTGTGTTTATTTCTTTATTTCTTTGTCATTCTTTCACGCCACAACAGAGCAACGGATCGACGTGATTGAACAGGGATAGCTGGGGGGCTGAGTAAAGTGACATAGGAAATATTTATTTTGTCACTTTTTCAAAATTTTCGACGGACAAAATCGGAGCGCAATGCTAGTTGCTATTAAAATTAAACTTGTTCGGTAAGGTATTGCACCAATCGCAGGGGAAAGTGTAAATATATGTACAAAGTATATACCTATGTAGCTTCAATTTTTAAATTAAGGGTAGTAAACGAATTTTGATAGATTTTTTGTATGAATCACCGCCTACGCACGTCTTAAGGTGCCCACTCATTCGTCCAATCCCCGGCGTGTCGCCGTACGGTCCACCGAAATCGACCACAGACTCGTCCAATTCATGTAACGGACCGTTCGTAACGCCATCCGTTTTCAAATCGTTGTATTTGTGGTTGATTTCGATGGCCGGAACGATCTGTCACACACACACACACACACACACACACGTCCACACACCTTTGTTTAATCGAATCTTGTTTGTCTGTGTGAGTGAGTGAATTGCATGTAGGGAATGCAATACCGGGATACCGGGATCCCGAAATACCGGGATCCCGCATACATGTTGCGGGACTAATCTCGGTCGAAAAAATTGCGGGATCCCGCTGGACTGGCGGGATTACAGAGAAGCGTGGTACATACGTGTTTCTCTAAGGCGCGGGGCGCCGAGCCCTAGGGGAACCGTGTGAAGGCGTTTGATTACTTTTATTTTGCCAGTTACAACTTGTAATTATGACGCAATGCAATGATTTATTCATTGAATATTTATTGTCATAAAATCTATAGATAAATCAAAATCAAACTGAACTTTATAAGAAATAATATTATTTTTGGAATCATCGGGCCGGGTATACCCTGCAAACACCTGCGTCACATCTGCGACCTTTTCTAAGAATTTTATTTTTTATATTTATTATATTAATAAGCCATTGTAACACAAAAAGCTTATTTAATTTGGGTTAAAATTAAAATCGTGAAAACGAGGTCTATTAGGTCTTTATTACGATTATTTACGATTGATTTCAGAGGTTTAAGTCGACCCTGCGGGATCCCACAAATACCGGGATCCCGCGGGTTTAAGATAGTTCAGTCCCGCAAATACCGGGATTGAAATTATTTTGCGGGATTGCATTCCTTAATTGCATGTAATCTAGATCGTATGATTTACATCGCTAATGTGTGGCCTGTGTTCAATCTCGATCATACGGCTGTCCGGATCGAAACTTTTCTGTGAGATACCGGACCAGTGCGTGGGCTACTTTAGATATTTTAAAGTCAATAGTAGAAACAGTATGTGTTACACTATACTTTGTTTTAACGTCATATCCGTCGCATACATATCGTACTTGTATGCCAGTGAGGCCTCTTTAACTGCAAAAGTACATAAATACTTGTATTGCTCTTCATCGTTGTCACTAAGACGACACTTTCTTCCAAAAAAGGACATTAAGTGTGCCATAACTCTGAAAAACGAAAAAAAATGTTTCAATTCTGTTAAAGGAATTTGAGCCCCTTCCTTCAGCCAAAATTATAGATGCTTTCACATCAATAAGCGAAACCAGATATCTATAAAGACAGTTAAGAAATTATTATTGTAGACCACCTGAATTAAAGCATAGACCCTGTATTCTTTTTTTTTTTCTTCACTGGTTGCCCACCCATAGCCAGCGGAAGACCAACTCTTCCTCTTTTAGCCTATGGTATTTGTAAGCCTAAACTCTTTATTGTGTATCATTATACATTTTGTGTGCAATAACAAACCATGATGACTAAACGAATAATGTTTAATATACATAATAATTAGGATAACAATAATTAAATCAGTCTCGCACAAACCATTGCGTTGTTTCAAAGTAATATCCCATCATGCATTACATGGCAACCCCAGTTTATTACACTTACCTATAATATATGGAGAAGCCAGTAGGAATACTCTTGTCCATAAATAATTTACGACATGTTGGCAGTTCTTTATCACAACGTCTCATATCATGATTGACTTCTTTGTCTGGAGGTAACCGTACTAAACTAAGTTCAGCCATACATTTATCTGAAAAATAAACGTATCGTTCTTTTTCCGCAGTCCCGTTGGCTGTTCCCATGATGGGACAATAAAAACAATAGTCCCATTGTCCATGGTACAAAGGAAGAGAAATCTTTTTAATTTTCGACTCTTTTTACCCGATAATGTACGCACTTTCTTGCATATTTACTTACTAAAATATTAAACACAGTGCGGTACTTACACAATAGACGCCTATCTGATATTGCTTGGTTATCATTATATAGTTTTTGTATGTAGTTTTCGTAGTGTTCGTTTATTTCCAGTGCGCTGTCATTTTCATAAACCCTTAAGTTATCTTGAGGCATATGTCGTTCATAAACTGATATCTCTTGGAACAAAGAAAACACTGTAACAATGGTTTAGTTTAGACAGATACTAAAGATTTCCACATGTTTCGATGCAGCTTTGTACATCGTTAATCGTCGATTACATCAAGTTTGTTATGCATATTCATTTAGGCGGTTGAACATAAACCCGAATTACATGGTCCAGGTAAATTCAAGCACAAAACGAACAGAATCTATATATATAAAAGAAAGTCAGTTAGTTACACCATTTACACCATAACTAAAGAACGGCTGTACCGATTTGGCTGAAAATTTGTTGGGAGGTAGCTTAGAGCCAGGAGACGGACAGTAGCGGTAGTGGTAGGGGTTGGAGTAGGGGTAGGGGTAGTGGTAGTGGTTGGAATAGAGGGGTAGGGGTAGGGGTAGGGGTAGTGGTAGTGGTAGTGGTAGTGGTAGTGGGAGTGGGAGTGGTAGTGGTAGTGGTAGTGGTAGTGGTAGTGGTAGTGGTAGTGGTAGTGGTAGTGGTAGTGGTAGTGGTAGTGGTAGTGGTAGTGGTAGTGGTAGTGGTAGTGGTAGTGGTAGTGGTAGTGGTAGTGGTAGTGGTAGTGGTAGTGGTAGTGGTAGTGGTAGTGGTAGTGGTAGTGGTAGTGGTAGTGGTAGTGGTAGTGGTAGTGGTAGTGGTAGTGGTAGTGGTAGTGGTAGTGGTAGTGGTAGTGGTAGTGGTAGTGGTAGTGGTAGTGGTAGTGGTAGTGGTAGTGGTAGTGGTAGTGGTAGTGGTAGTGGTAGTGGTAGTGGTAGTGGTAGTGGTAGTGGTAGTGGTAGTGGTAGTGGTAGTGGTAGTGGTAGTGGTAGTGGTAGTGGTAGTGGTAGTGGTAGTGGTAGTGGTAGTGGTAGTGGTAGTGGTAGTGGTAGTGGTAGTGGTAGTTGTTTTCCACGGACGAAGGAAAATAGCAGGCAAGCCAACGTTTGGGCAGGACAACGTCTGCCGGGCCCGCTAGTTGTATATACATAAACAATTTCTTTGAATCATTAACTTTTGTTTGATGGTTTTGTTATAATATTAACGGATTGGACAGCATAATTTATGAAAGCGCGTTAACACCAACGTTTTCCATTTTTATTAGGTAAGTCCACGTAAACAAACCTTCCTTTTGAATAGTGAAATCCGGAAGAAATTCCAAAAAGACGGTAAAATAGACGCGGGGACGTTTTTAGGGTTCCGTGTATCTCCGATGAAAAAACTGAAACCATTATAAGATCTCTCATGTGTCTGTCTGTCACAATATTTAAATTGAAACCTGTATCGCGCTAGTGAAAATATTTAATAGATTGGCATATATACAACTTTCCAGCTACACGGGTTGGGGATTACTCCCTTTTACTCACAGTCGTTGGATTGTTGTGTATTTCCATAGACTAAAATTTTAAAAAAATAGGTAATATAGGTAATATAAAATATAAACGAAAACTCGAAAAAAAATGGTATGGTATGGTTAGCCAATTTTTTTTTATTGTAGTTATATATGATTAAAGTGGATTCATTCAAATTGAAAAGTAAAAGTGGTTCGTGTAATGCAGCCTTAACACAAAGACACAATACACATACCCCCTTATTCATAAACGTTTATTAGCAACGTTTTTGTTAAAATGTGTTTTGTTTCTTTCTATTATTAGTAAAAACAGGTTTGTTAGAGAGTGACAAAACATATTTTAACAAAAAGGTTGCTAATAAACGTTTATAAATAAAGGCCATAGAGTACCTACTTACCTGTAGTATAGTTCGCATAATCCGTATCGTTTACTCTTCCATACTTTAGTCCATTATACAATATTAATATTTTTTCAATTTCAAATAAAATATAATTAATATCATTACTTATTGCAATATATTTGATATTTTTGTAGTAATTCTTCATAAAAGGCCTTAAAAAACCTAAAAAGAACGCTGATTGAAACATTTATTCTATTAATCTATAAACTGTAATGTGTTTGTGGGGTGGCATTTGTCGGGATTCAAACACAACTCTTATTATAGCTGGACGAAGTAACTAACGGGCACTAACTATTAGGTATAGAAGAGTAACACTGAACAATATAAACAAGAGATATTCAATAATAATACATTATGATACAAGTGTGCTATGTTGTTCATTAAGTACGAGGCGGTATTATCAGCGCGAGCCACTAGGCGAGCGCGATAGGAAAGCTGAGTATGTAATGACCAATGCACACGCGTTTCATACGACATTTGTCAGCACACTTGCGAGGAAAAAACAAACTTCATGGAGTCAAATTTACGTATTCTTCGCCACTTGAAGTCGATATTTTTGATAATTAACCATAATACGGCGAAAATGTTAACAAATATTTATGTAAAATGGCGGGCATGTTTTGTTTTTCCCGTGTCGCGCTAGCTATGTGCGCGAAGGTGACAGATAAAGCACGGGTAACTTCGCCAAATAGCCAACAAAGTCGTGGTTAAAAAATAAATAATTGTATTATGCGGTTAAATTAAGAACGCTTATTTAACTTCATTGGGTTACATTATAACACTTGTGCTGTAATATAAATAAAAAAGCACGCGTGTTTAATATATGGGATTATGGGTCTAAAAGTGAAGTAATAAGACTCACATTACGAGCAAGTGTGTTGAAAATAAATTAATGTAACGCGTGCGACACTTAACGCGAACAATGGGTGACTCCGCTGTCGTCGGTCAGCGCCGGCGGGCAGGTCCCTGCTGCGTAAGGATGTGGCCTCGAATTAAATTATTTAATAAGGTCGCCACAATTGCACATAATATTTACAATGTTAAACCTAATGCCTTCTAGAAATAAAGCACATAACTTGTAGACATAAAGAAATGGTAAAAAATCCTTTTTCATTACAATTGGTAACTTTATTTAGCTTTTCCGTGGAGCCCATCACCTTTCATCACCTACCATGGTCTTGAGTCCAGCATTTCCTTTAACTTTAGCCATATAAATCTTTTAAGTCAATCTTTCATCCTTCATTCTTTTAACGTGTACAAACCAGCGTAAACTACTATTCCTCATTTTAGTCACAACATCATCTTTCACTCCGCATTCTTCTCTAATGACATCGTTCCGGATGCGGTCAATACGCTTTATATTTTTATTTTTTTTTACTCTACTTACCTTTTACAAAAAATAATCCGGGATAGTTTTCCAAATTGATTTCATGTACATTTTTTGATACGTAACTCAGTAAATACTTTAAACTTTTAATTAGAAGTGTCAAGTCATATAATGTCAAATACATCGGTTGCGGGGGATCTTGTGAATCTGTTTGATCTCTCAAAGTTATGTATATGAGCAAACACATAAAGATCTTCTGTAAATGTATAAATAATAGAATTAAAATGTTAAAATATTTATACGAAAATGCCGTTCAATTGACCTTGGTTGAACCACGCCGTAGGGCAACGCCGTTGGGCAACCAAATTGATTTGCCGCTCAATCGACCTTTTTTATTAATTTCTTATCTAAACCATATTTACTGTGGTATCGCCCTGTGGAGATTCGCCCATAGAGTTTGTATTGAATTTGGTGGCACGTCGAGATTATTTTATCGTGGCCGAATTTTAAAATTTAATTTCATAACAAATAAAAGTTTCATACCATTTTGTTCATATTTGTAGGTTTATTTCACTTGTATTTATTTGCAACAAATTTTATAAACTGAAAAATGATCGTAAAATATATTTCAAACCATAAATTTTAAATTGAATTTTATGAAACAATAGCGCGCACCTCTGACGGCAGTGTAAAAGGTGCCCACCCATTTGTCCAATCACTGACGCGCCACCGTACGGTCCACCGAAACTGGTCACAAACTCGTCCAATTGGAATGGGAAATGGACCAATGCCTACTTAAAGCTGGGGTCACACGGAAGCGCCGGACGTTGCGACGACGCCCGTCGAAATAAAAATACAACTGATATGCTGAATGCCACCGCGCCTTTGAACGTAGACTCCCGACGGATCCCCAAAATTAAAAATGTGAAGCCATAGAAGATCGCTATAATATACATAATACGACAAGCTAGAGTTATTTCAGACTAGCTTTCGCTCTGGCTTTCCTTTCTAACTTTCACCCCCTATTATACCCCCTGACGGGAGGGGTTCAAGTTTACTCCGTATCAAATTTTATCAAAATCGGCTCAGTGGTTTAGCCGTGAAATCGTAACAGACAGACAGAATATGAATATATGTTTTTCATAGAAAATATATTTTTGACATAGGCTACTTTTTATCCCGGGAAAATATAATCTTTGATATAAGTATAACTTTTTCACCCGTGCGAAATGTAACAACAACTACAATAAACCTTGCGGTGTGGCCAGAGACACAGGTAGCAGTGTCCACTTTTTGCCAGTTGTCCATATTGAACAGAACAGGTGGCAAGCCCGTTGCTGTACTCAATGGACCTAGATGTGTCACTTCTTTACCAGACGTAAATATCAGTTATTTTTAGAATGTATGATTTGGATTAACTTCACACACTAATCCATACTAATATTATAAATGCGAAAGTAATTCTGTATGTCTGTTATGCTTTCACGTTAAACCACTGAACCGAGTTAGTTAAAATTCTATTTGGAGAAAGCTGAAACCTAGGGAAAATCATTGACTTATTTTTTTTAAATCCACTTCTCCTAAGGGTGTTTTATATGGGATGGAATACTAGCTGACCCGGCAGAACGATGTCCTGCCAAAACGTTGGCTTGCCTCATTGCCTGTTATTTACTTTCCTTCGTCCGTGAAAAACAACTACCACTACCCTACTCCTACCACTACCACTCCCACTACCCTTACCCCTACTCCAACCACTACCACTACCACTACCACTACACTTATCTCTACTTCTACCACTACCACTACTTTTAGCGAGATTAAGTAACATTTCCCATACAAAATGTTTTTCCGATTTTTTTTCTTCTAAACCACCCCCTGTATTATACCGAACAAAACATCATGACTGATTGACCGAATGATCTGGAATGATTAAAACCAATCGATTTGACAGTTGAATTTTTGTTTCTGTCATCAATCCGTTCTGATATCAAAAAAGTCGTTCCATAGAAAATGTATGAGAAAATGATTTTTCTTTATAATTTTTTTTTCGTGCATTTTTCCAATATGATTATTCCATGAAAATCGGTGCAGCCGTTCTCGAGTTATAAGTGTTCGAACAAACCCGACTTTGTTTTATATATATAGATAAGTTAGAATGGGCCTCACAGGTCAAGCCTTGGCGGAAAGCTAGTCTGAAATATCTTTAGGGGGTAGCCCTAAGAAGGTATAATAGGGATGAAAATTAGTATGGGCATCTTTCAAATATTCCCGGTTTCAGAACTCATTACTGAAGTTTCTGTTCTTTTCAGTTGGTTAGTAACCAACTTATTTAAGGTAAATTACTCTCAAACATAACCGTAAAAAGGATTCACAATATAAAGGATTTTCTACGGATTTTCATCTTCCGTGTCAAATCATCCAACCGAATAACGAACTGGATTAGAATGAAATATGGTGAAATGAGACAGATTTTTCCTACAACTTTCCTGAACGTAATTTGAATACATTACGACTTGATTGCTGAGGTTTCTTTTTATTTGATTAAGGTAACTTGTGTGATGATGGAAGTCTATGAAATTCATGAAAATATTTCCAGAAGGCTTCCCCTTTTATTGTCTGTATGGATGTTTGTCTAGAATATGCTTTCAATTGGCATTTCTTCTCGATATAAAAGGGTTTTAGACACAATCGCCGAGTATGTATGAAAGGTATGATGAATATAAAAGAAGCGAACGAGATATGCCAGGATCGTAGCAAATGGTATTCGATTGTCTCTGCCTACCCCTCTTGGGATAAAAGGCGTGATGATAGATAGATTTTATTTTATCAGCTATAAAAATGTCGGCTTTCCTCTAAAGTTAATGTAGAAATACCTTAAAGCAGCGCATTAGTAAGAAAAACACCCGTAATTCCCTTAAGCAAACCGCATTTAATCACAAAGTAATCTCGTGGATTGCGTGCGACCGTCGATTTTTATTCCCGGGAGAGCTGACGGACAATCCGGTACATCGGAACAATTGCATTGGGAAAGATTTTTGTTTCAAATATATAAACGTGAAATGTTTATCATCTTTATTATCATTATCATCATCATCACTCATATTATTAAACAAAGTTCTTCATCGCGTCTGTCTGTCTCCAATCGACTCCAAAACTACTAAACAGATTTTTCTGAAGTTTTTAAATAGGTATAAATATATTCACGATCATATCACGTTTAGAAGCTGATCATTAACAACATTGTTGTCTCAATATTTATTTTTATACATTACAATATATCTATCTATCTATCATGACGCCTTTTATCCCAAGAGAGGTAGGCAGAGACAATCGAATTATACTATATAAAGCTCGATTACCACTGACTCACTCACTCACTAACTGACAGAATTGTTCTCCCAGAAAGAGTTGTGATGGGGGGAAACTTTTGGTGGGATCGTATAGAGGGGGTCCCGGTGAGTACCAGAAAAATCCGAAACCCCCCTTTTTCGCCCCCCTTATTTTTTTTTGTTTTTTATCTCGGAAACTACAAATCGGAGGGGGTAGGTGCCGAAACTAATAATGTTTAGGATCTGTTCCTATTAGCGAATCCATTAAAAAAAAATGAACTCCCATACAAAAAAAAAACTCCCATACATTTTTTTTTGTTTTTTATCTCAGAAACTACAAATCGGAGGGGGTAGGTGCCGAAACTAATAATGTTCAGGATCTGTTTCTATTAGTGAATCCATTAAAAAAAACATTCTCCCATACAAAAAAAAACTCCCATACAAATTTTCATACATTTTTTCTTTTTTTTTCCTATGGACTGGGATTTGATTTCTACCCCTTTCCACTTTCCCCGTACCCCCCCCCCCGTCTCCCATACAATATTTTTTAAACTCGCGAGCGAAGCGAGCGATGCCGCGGCAGCGGCCGGAGAAGCGTCAGTTATCAAAAAACCGAAACCCCCATTTTTCGCCCCCCTTGTTTTTTTGTTTTTATCTCGGAAACTACAAATCGGAGGGGGTACGTGCCGCAACTAATATTGTTCAGGATCTGTTCCTATTAGCGAATCTGTTAAAAAAAAATCTCCCATACAAAAAACTCCCATACATTTATTTTGTTTTTTATTTTTTGCAATCGAACAGTGGTAGTGGTAGTGGTAGGTGTTGGAGTAGAGGTAGTTTTAGTGGTAGTGGTAGGAGTAGGGATAGTGGTAGTGGTAGAGGTAGTGGTAGGAGTTGGAGTAGGGGTAGGGGTAGTGGTAGGAGTAGAGATAGTGGTAGTGGTAGGGGTAGAGGTAGTGGTAGGGGTTGGAGTAGGGGTTGGGGTAGTGGTAGGGTATGGAGTAGAGGTAGTGGTAGGGGTTGTAGTAGGGAGTAGGGGTAGGGGTAGTGGTAGGAGTAGGGATAGAGGTAGTGGTAGGGGTAGAGGTAGTGGTAGGGGTTGGAGTAGGGGTTGGAGTAGGGGTTGGTGGGTTGGAGTAGGGGTTGTGGTGGTGGTAGGGGTTGGAGTAGGGGTTGGGGTAGTGGTAGGGTTTGGAGTAGAGGTAGTGGTAGGGGTTGGAGTAGGGGTAGGGGTAGGAGTAGGAGTAGGAGTAGGGGTAGGAGTAGGAGTAGGGTTAGGAGTAGGGGTAGGGGTTGGAGTAGGGGTAGGGGTTGCAGTAGGGGTAGAGGTAGTGGTAGGGGTTGGAGTAGGGGTAGTGGTAGGGGTTGGAGTAGGGGTAGGGGTAGTGGGAGTAGTTGTGGTACGAGTAGGAATAGTTTATAGGTGGCGGGCTTATCGCTGACTTGTAGCATGTCTTCTTTGGTGTGGGCAGCAGTTGTTCCCTCACAGCAAACACGCGAGTTGCTTGCAACTCGCGCACTACACAACATACTAGTTAACAATATAAAACCTCTCAAACTTAATAATTTGAGTTGAAAATGTTATATAAATATACTCTTTTTTTAGGATTAATTGAGATATGCCATATTTTTTACAGAAGTAAGATGACCGACTGCCAAGGACCCTTAAGACAATATCAAATAGTCTCATGTAATCTCAACTAAGTATAATGACAATAACACTCACAAAATAAAGTCACTGCAATGTTACATAGAGACAACAGCTAAAATAGAACACGTATTCTGTTATCTCTGTCAAAACTTTCCTTTTACAATCCTGCCAAGTTGGTGAATGAACGAACTCCATCAAGAGAGTTGCTTTTATTATCATACTAACTATGCCCCTGGGTTTTGGATGGGTCTTGTCTGCTTCGTAAATAGGGTCACTGACCACTATACAATCTTTTAAACTCATCATACCAAACGCAAATAACGAGAACGAAAATTAAGAGAAGAATTATGAAAATATTAGCAAACGACTAATAACGGAATATGCATAAATTTAAATCAAATAAAAACGACATCCTTAAAACTGGCCCTAATCAAGGTAAAGCAAGAAAATATTATAAAATGATGGAAGATTGCTACATATTCTTGTGCATTCTGAAAATGGCGCTAAAATACACTAATTTCTGAAACAACCGAAATATTATTTCTAAGTGTAAAGTAATTATTTTCATCTTAATTACGAAACATTATTGTTAACAATTTCAAAGAGTTCCACCGCCTCAATCACCTCCCTTACATATCCACAAACCACAAGCCGGGGCACCAGACGTATATAAATCGTATTTCCATTGTATCATCCGAATCCGAATTTGAAAGAGGCTATTAGATTTCTTCTTCTTCTTCTCTAATCGTTAATCGATTTTTTTTCTTTATTCACGGGTTGCCTTACAGCTCCCGAAACCGTGTTACGGTTCCAGGGTACCCAGCGGAAGACCAAGTCTCCTTACATAAGTCTCCCTAGTACATAAGTTTTATATTTATCACTACCTTTCCACCCCCCCGGCTTCGCATGTGAATATTTTCGAACAAAATAAAATAAATATATCTATAGAACTCAAGGATAATGTAGCTTTTTTTTATTTATTTTTTTTCATTTTTTTTATTAAAAGGTTACAGATTTTTATTGTATTGTCTAGAGTACTAAGCCTATGGAGGGGCCATAGACGGGCTCCCCCTTTCGCCAATTTTTCCCCCTTTGACCAGTTATACTGACCAGGTGCGCAGTAATAAGTTACCTTAGATTTTGTTTGTATCGTTTTGTGTCGCGAGACAGAGCTCTAAGAAAATAGTTAATTGTGATGTTTTAAACGGGAAAGGCGATCTAGGGCGTCAAACTTAGTGTTTCCAATCATTAATTATAATTATTATGTTTGTATTTTAACATAATCATCATATAACGTAAAATCCGTTACGACAATAAAACGACAGAAAAATACAGTGGTACAGGGGCTAGTACTAGGCGTTTAGTATAGATTATTAGTATAGATTGTGGCATATTGTGGAATGTTGGTGGCATGACGGGAACAGGTAAATATATAAAAAAAATCGTACGCACGGGGAATACGATTTTCCATATAAACGTATTTAGCCCATTTCATCCCCTTAGATGTTGATTTTCTAAAAATTTCTTCGCGCACTCTAAACCCTCTAAGGAATATATCTCACAATTTACATATTTATATTTTCAGTTGTTTAGGCTGTGCATTGATTGTCAATCAGTCAGCGACACAATGGTTTTATATTTGTGATAAATAAAATAAAATAAAAAAAAAAAAAAAATAATTTAGATTTGAGATAAAGTATGCTTTTTTTATAAATTATCCAAATCGTTGACTTTATTGTGGTAACATCTTATGGTGAGTTATCTTATTACATTTAATTTTAACCAGATTCATATTAATCAAACGTGATTTGTTATAACCAATTCTACATCCTTTCATCATAGCTTTTAAAACTCTACCTTGGCGTCTGAAAATTAAGTAAATAAAAAAGATACGCTCTGTTTTACAATTTCTTTGAAAAAAATAGACCAGGTGAAAAAAAAATAGTAGGATGAAACCCATTGGAAAAGGAATAGTATATAACAAAAATTAAAAATAATTTACGGGCGATTTGAGGTCGGGAAGGGTAAAGGGGTGGAAAACACTTTTAAAGGTGGAAAACGGTTTATCACGATTTCTGACAAAACTACAATTTCTATCGAAAAAAGTTAAATAGCAAGTTGTAGGTAACTTTTGTATCTACACTTTTATATACAAATATTTTATAAATATCGGCGAAAAATCAAAATAACCTACTTTGGACTTCACATGGACATTGACACCCAAATAAATCAAGATTAATTAAAAATAGATTTCTTAAGATGTCTATTAATTTGAATTAACTTGAAAGGCTCAAAGCTGTCTCAGAGCAAAATATTATAATTTTGACGTATCGTAGGTAATGCAAGTATGGAACCATTTAAAGCACAATAGAAATTATAAGTTGGGTGCCACGTCTCGACACCATTGTGTCCCACAGTTGTACGAACATGAGGTTCTCCCTTAATAAGGCGCCCAGACTGTTGTTGCTGCGGCGACTCCCTTCATAACAACTACTTATTATTATATTACATACTACCTATCTGCCTACGACTTCACTTGTTTCAAATTCAAACCCATTAAATTAAGATAATCTGCGTACAATTTCAAGATTTGCTTATGTTATACAATACACGTTGGGCGCCATTTGTAATATTGTTGTGTCTATCATCACGCCTTTTATCCCAAAAGGGGTAGGCAGAGACAATCGAATGCCATTTGCTACGATCCTGACATATCTCTTTCACTTCTTTTATATTCATCATACCTTTCATACATGCTCGGCGATTGTGTGTACTTTTAATATTGCCTTCAATCAATATTTTTTATATGTTCAATAAAAGTACACCTAGGTCGTCCTGCGCCAGCATTTTCTATCACTACAGCCGTATAAACCTTTTTAGTTAATCTTTCATCCTTCATTCTTTCAACGTGTCCAAACCAGCGTAAACAACTTTTCTTCATTTTAGTCACAACATCATCTTCCAGTCCGCATTTTTCTCTAATGACATTGTTCCGGATGCGGTCAATACGTTTTATATCACACATTCTACGTAAAGACCGCATTTCCACTGAATTTATCTTACTTTCATGCTTCTTATTTCATACCCAAGTCCCGCTTCCATAAGTAAGTGATGGAACTAAAATATTTACTTTAATACCTACTTTAATATTATAAAATTAATCATCGGGTGACATGACTCCATTGTTTCTCTGACGCTCTTCTGACAGATCATCCATACTCATGGATCTTAAATATATCCCATTAATTACTAGCTTTCCGCCCCGGCTTCGTCCATGTTTTTTTTAAATGGTAAATAACAATTCATGCAGAAGGATTAAAAGTAGCATATGTCATTCTCCGGCTCTCAATCCATCTCTGTGCAAAAAATCACGTCGATCCATTGCTCTGTACTGATGTGAAAGAAGGACAAAGTGATATAGAAACAAAATATATATAATACTAGCGGACCCGGCAGACGTTGTCCTGCCCAAACGTTGACTTGACCGCACTACCTCTACCCCTAACTCTACCCCTACCCCTACCCCTACCCCTACCCCTACCCCTACCTCTACCTCTACCTCTACCTCTACCTCTACCTCTACCTCTACCTCTACCTCTACCTCTACCTCTACCTCTACCTCTACCTCTACCTCTACCTCTACCTCTACCTCTACCTCTACCTCTACCTCTACCTCTACCTCTACCTCTACCTCTACCTCTACCTCTACCTCTACCTCTACCTCTACCTCTACCTCTACCTCTACCTCTACCTCTACCTCTACCTCTACCTCTACCTCTACCTCTACCTCTACCTCTACCTCTACCTCTACCTCTACCTCTACCTCTACCTCTACCTCTACCTCTACCTCTACCTCTACCTCTACCTCTACCTCTACCTCTACCTCTACCTCTACCTCTACCTCTACCTCTACCTCTACCTCTACCTCTACCTCTGTCCCTGTCCCTGCCCCTACCCCTACCCCTACCACTACCCCTACCCCTACCCCTACCCCTACCCCTACCCCTACCCCTGAACCCTGTCGGGTTGTTGGGTAGCCAGGCCGGGTCGGTTGGTAGGTATAGCAGGAAAACTCGTAGTAAACTTTCACCATTCGTTTATTGGTCGAATTAACAAGGAAGAACAAGCAGCAAAAGAACAACCAGTAAAAACATCCGTAAGGAGCCAAGGAGAAGGAGCCGTAAGGAGAAAGGAGCCGTAAAAGGAGCGCACTGTAATAAAAATGAACTACACATTACTACAGGGCGTTAAGCTATTGAAGTAACACAATACAAAGTATGATAAAAATACTTACAATACTTATTTGCGCTCCTTTTATATAAACATAGATATTAGTTCTTGAATACTGATTCAATACATTTTATATAGTTATTTACTTAGTTGATAAAATAGAAATATAATAAATTTTATAATTGGCAGAGTACTGCCTAAGTCAACAGTTTGTGAAGGAATCAGTAAAATTTTAATTTAGGTTCCATACAATGTTCTATTGAATTAAAATGAACAATATCGTGTTCTAAAATCAAAATAAATGCTATTTATGATGGCCAGCTTGTAAGCGGCCAGGAAAATAAGGTCGTATCATCACAATACCGGGGTTCCCCCGAAAAAATCCTGACCTTAATGAAGGATTTTATTCAGAGAATTAATAAAATAAAGTTTGATGATGAGACTTATATAAATATACTAATGAATGAAATGAAAAGATACATTTACAAGTTTTATTATAAATAAAACTAATTATTTTACAAGAGAAACGATTTCCACAATCACACAAATCACAAACATTCATCATCATTTAATCTGTTTAGTCTGTTATTAGTAAGTACAGTAAACTCATTTATAATATAGAGTAATTCCCATTTAATAAGGAATGACTCAAAAACGTTCTCGAATTTAGTAAGGGCTTAGTTATACAGTTACCATCCGCTGTTTTAAGTTTATTTATATATAATACAATAGACGAAGGCTTGTTTAAAGAGTCGCAATCCGCTCATACGAACACCCATGGGAAATACATCCACAGATATAATAAGTAGTAATAATAGACGAAGGCTTTTTTAACGAGTCGCAATCCGCTCTAAAAGACACCCATGAATACCCTGATATTCATAGATATAATAATAATAAACGAATGTTTATTTAAAGAGCCGTAATTTGCTCTAATAAACACCCATGGAAATACATCCACAGATATTAGATATAATATTTATAATAGACGAAGGCTTTTTTAAAGAGTCGCAATCCGCTCTAAAAGACACCCATGAATACCCTGATATTCATAGATATAATAATAATAAACAAATGTTTATTTAAAGAGCCGTAATTTGCTCTAATAAACACCCATGGAAATACATCCACAGATATTAGGTATAATATTTATAATAGACGAAGGCTTTTTTAAAGAGTCGCAATCCGCTCTAAATAATTACAAGTATTTACAATAAATGAAATGATGAGAATGAAATAAGGAAAATAGTAATTATTAATAATGGTTATAACCAACCTATAACCAACAGGTTATAAATAGAATTTAAAAAAATACAAAATAACAAAAAAAACAAATTTATGCACTATAGCTAAATTCCCAAGAATTATTATCAAATTAATAATAAAATAATAAAATTTATTTAATAAGTAATCATTTTTAATAGGAGAAAAATAATGTTTTACAATTTAAATTTCAGGTGAAGGCCTTAAATCTTTAATATGCCAACGACCCAAATTTTTTCCAGAGAGATCTGAAAGAACGTATATCAAAGGTGATATTTTCTTTGTAATTTTACATTTAATAAATTTCGGAGCTAGTTTAGTTGAGTAATATTTAGCAGTGGAACTAATAGTATAATTACGTTTCCAAACAAAATTATTTTCCTGAAATTCAAGATTACGATGTGTTTTATTATACGATGCGGTATTAGATAAATGTGCTCGCCAAAGACGAGTTTGAACTTCGTTAAAAACTGGTGCAAGAAAACCTAGATTGTCTGCAAACTCATCTCGTGGTGCAAAAATTAGATCTTCTGTTAAATCATTAGATTTATAAACAGAACCACAACTAACAAGTTCCCGACCAAAGACAAGAAAAGCAGGTGTATAATTTGTAGTTACATTAACAGAACTGTTAATAGCAAATTGAATTTTTCCTATATTAATATCCCATGTTCTATGGGCTTCTTGAACGAAAGAAGATATTGCGACCATTATAGTCTTATTATATCTTTCAACTAAATTAACTTGAGGACAATAACGTGGAGTATAATGTATTTTGGGTATATTATAAGTTTGAAATAAATTCGTTAACTCATGACTCACGAATTGAGAACCATTATCTAAAATAATTGTTTCTGGAATACCATAAGTCATAAAAACAGATTGTTCCAGAATAGTACTAATAATAATAGAAGTTGCTTTTTTAATAGGGAATAATAGACAATATTTAGAAAAACAACATGTAACGACAAAAATATATCTATTGTATTTTAAAGAAATTGGTAAAGGTCCTATTAAATCAATGGATATGCATTGGAAAGGTCTAGAACAATGCTTAGGTTTACCCATTAAACCGATAGTGAGTTGATTTTGATGTTTATAAGATAAACAATTTTCGCATTTTGAAATAAAATTTGAAACATCTTTATACATGCCTGGCCAAAAATATCTTAATTTTAATCTATGATAAGTTTTAAAAATTCCGAAATGAGCGCAAGTAGGATTTGAATGATTTTCATTTATTATAGGAACTCTAAATTCCAATGGAATTACTTCCTTCCAATTGTATTCAGATCGTAATAAGGAATTGGTACTAGAGTAGCGATATAACTTGTGATTATTGATCATAAAATCGGGAGTAGATGTAGGGTTATTTAGACATTTTGTATAAATAGAATTAAACCATTCATCTTGTGACTGTGAACTATCGTAATTAATAATATTAATTAAAGGTACAGAGCGTGAAAGAGCATCAGGAATCAAATGATCTTTACCACGTTTGTGTTTTATTTCAAAATTAAAAGAAGAAAGACGAATACTCCATCGTGCTAAACGTCCACTAGGATTATCTAAATTAAGAAACCATTGCAATGCTGAATGATCAGTATAAATGATGAATTTTTGACCGTTATCTAAATAACAACGCCAATGTTCTAGAGATAAGATTATACTAAGCAGTTCTCTTTCTGTAATGGAATAATTTCTTTGAGGACCTGTAAGAGATTTACTCATATAAGCTATAGGTTTTTCAATTCCATCAATTTCTTGAGTGAGCATAGCTCCAATGCCAAAGCCAGAAGCGTCGCAATGAACAGCAAAAGGTTTTGAGAAATCAGGACAATTAAGGATAGGAGTAGAAATTAGTGCCTCTTTTATTTTTATAAAAGCGCTATTGGTTTCAGAAGACCATTTGAAAGGAGGAGATTTTCTTGAAGTTGAGGTAAGTTTATTAAGAGGAGCTACTAAAGTGCTGAAGTTAGGCACGAACCGTCTATACCAACTTGCAGTACCTAAAAACTTTTTAACTTCTTTAGGGGTGGTAGGTATAGGTATATCTAAAATAGCTTTAACTTTTCCCGGATCTGTCTGAAGGCCGTCTTTATTTATTATATAACCTAAATATTTTAATTCTTCACGGAAAAAAGAACATTTTGAAAAGTTAACAGTAATCTGAGCTTTTATTAGTTTTTGGAGAACCTTATTAAGTAATATTATATGTTCTTCAAACGAATTACTGATTATAATTATATCGTCTAAATAAGAAAATACCGAATTATCAAGACTTTCAGATGAAAAAAGATTATCCATGAATCTTTGTTGAGTAGCGGGAGCGTTAGTAAGACCAAACGGCATAACTTTGAATTGAAACATACCCCTACCTGGTACATGAAAAGCTGTTTTTGGTCTGTCCAAAGGACGCAATGGGATTTCCCAAAAAGCTTTAGCTATATCAATGGAAGAAATAAATTTAGCATTTTTAAGATTATCCAATATCTCTGAAATAAAAGGTAATTTGTAAGCGTCTTTTTTAGTTATTGAATTTAATTTACGACTATCAATACAAAAACGCCAAGAACCATCTTTCTTTGGGGTAATGAGGACCGGATTGAGCCATGGGCTTTCACAAGGTTCGATGACGTCCATTTTTAGCATTTCATCAACCTCTTTATTAAGTGCAATCTGTTTAAAAGGGGAAAGTCTATAACATCGCTGTCTAATGGGACAATGATCACTTGTGTCTATATGATGTTCGACAAGGTTCGTTCTTCCCAAAGGTTTACTATCAGTGGATATCGATTTAAATTGATTAACTATAGTATCGGAAAGTAAACGTTGATCATCGGATAAATAGTTATAAACAGAACTTAATTGAGAATTATTGATCAAAAACGTTTTGGGAGAATTTGATTTACATGTTACTATATGTTCTAATATGTCAGGAGCCAAATTAAAAGCCTTCCAAAAATTTATACCTAATACAAAAGTTTCCTTGATAGAAGGTATTACATGAGTAGTAATTATTGCTATTTTATTTTTGAAACTAATAGGAAGATCTATGGTACCAATAGAATATATAGGTTGGCCATTGGCTACCGAACCAACAATAGTATTTTTTGAATTGATCTTGATACCCTTTTCCAATAATTTTTTATGAGAATTGTCTCCTAAAATACTGATAGTACTACCACTATCTAAAAGTCCGCATAAAGAAAAATTATATGTTTTAATTACAGCATAAGGTCTATCCTTACATATTTTATTATCTAATAGAAATGTGCAATAAGAAGTAGTAAATAATTTTATAGTTTGTAACCACTGCTTCCATTCTTCAGAAGTAGTTTTTACAAAAGATGCTACATTATTTTTCTCCTTTATAAGTTTTTTGAAGTAAAATTACAATTTTTACAATCTGGGAATTTAACATTTTGTTTACCGCACCGGAAACAAACTATTTTATTACTAGTACAGTTTATAATTAAATGATCATTTGTTCTGCATCTAGGACATTTAAATTTATTTTTATTTACATTACTATTTATAATATTTATGTTAGCCATATTTTTATAGGGAAATTTTGGAACAAATTTTATATTAGAGTTAATTGAAGTAGTTTCGGGTAATGAGTCAGTATTGTGCATTAAAATGCAACTTTCATACCATTTGCATGAATTAAAAAAAATGTCAATAGATTCTAAATCTGTAGGTAATAATCTAGATGAAATAAATGGGTTCATATTTCTACGAATTATATCTATTTTAGATTTTTCGCTAAGAGGATCTTGAAGTTTGGAAAACAAGCCTTCCATTGAAGAAAAATACATAACAACTTTTTCATTAATTTCTTGCTTGCGATTATCGATATTTTTTCTCAGCTTAAAATCGTAATCATGTATTTCAAAGTCGTTTAGAAATTTAATTTTAAAAGATTCCCAATCTGTTAAAGTATCTGATTTAGCTCTATACCAATCTAATGGACTTCCAGATAATAAATCATATATACGATTATGTAAATGTTTAGTAGAAATATTTCTAGCCACTGCAAATTCTTCAACTTTTTTAATGAAATCACGAGGACACGAATCTCCCTTAAAATTAAATTTTCCAAACCCGAATTTTTTTCTTTGGTAATAGTAGGAGTAATAACGGTAGAAGCAATAGAATTAATATCCGCTGTTAAATCTTTAAAATTTTTATTATACTTTTGAAAATCAGAACTAAATTTTTCAATTTTATTAATTATTTCAACTGAACATTCTGTACTGATTTCAATTCTATTTAACCTATCCCTAATATGAATTAAATATGTATTTAATTTTTCTTTTGATGTAAAACTGTTATTATAAATATTTAATCTAGAAGAAATCAACGATAAACATTTGGATACTTCATCCAAATCTTGTTCAATAGTGTATGGACTAATGTTTTCTGATAAAGGGTTTGTAAGTAATAAAGGATTTAATAACCTACGTAAATCATCTGCTGTCGTTGTATTCGCAATATCTATTTGACGTAATTTTAATTCGTAAATTAATTCAGGTTTATTTAAGTGTAACGCATCCATAATGAAAGAGGAAAAAAAATTATGAAATAAAATCAACGCATGCGTTAAGGTATGCGCTAACTCACTATCCACGAGCAAAGCCAGTGAAAAGCTAATAATATAAGTATATGAAATAAAATAATATTTGAATTTAAATCAACATGACTACCCCTAGTTGTAATAAGAGCGTAATCATATGTCTATGAAATAGACTTCATACATAGTAAATAACAATTGAAAATTGAAAGAAAATCGAACGTCGTCGATTCAAAATTTAAAAACTTGTCAATGACAAAGAAATTATATAGGATACATTTGAAAATCGAATATTCCAATGCAATATTGCCGAGCAAAACAAATTGTGTAAAACAAAGAAAAATCAAGTGAGTTCAAATTCTGATATCGAGGTGCTTTTATGTGTATCATTTAATTTATTTGAAATTTATTATTATATATTAAATTTATTCTCGGAAATATTTTAATTGCCTTACTTATGTAAACTGTAATGTAATATTAGAAATCATTAAAATAAGAATGGACAAATTGTTTTGGATATTTTAAAAATGTATTAAAAAAAATCACAATTAATGAAATTTTTGAATTAAATAATATTTATTTATGTATTATTTTATGGAATCACGATAGACTTTTAGAATAAAAATAGAATTTTTAGCAATTATAAGAAAAATTAATATATATTATTTTTCTTGAAAAAATTACGACTATAAAAAGAACCTTTTTCTATTGACGGGATATGATAATGGAAATTAAATTAATATCATTTACGGTATAAGTTTAAGTTATGGGAAGTAATCTATAGATTTCAAATATATATGATGAAAATCTCACATACAACCATACATTCAATGTGAATATATAATCTGAATTTACGAAATTAATAAGTGAATTTAGTGTAAAAGTATTCAAGAATACTGCCTCCGTATAGAAATTAAAAATATCCTCTTCAATAATGGAATCTGACCAAGATCATCAGACTTGTCAACCTCGAAGGTTTGCCGACATAACCTTGATTCAGAACCATCATCTCCAAGAAATATTTATTCTACTGAATTTAAATAGAATTACGTTATATATTAAGATTATATAGACATTACATATCCTGAAATAAAAGTTTGTATTAAGATAAATATTATGTTCTCTTACTTCGTTATTCTTTCTTCTTTATTCCTTCTTCCTGCAGCATTTTAATCACGTTTGGGCGCCATTGTCGGGTTGTTGGGTAGCCAGGCCGGGTCGGTTGGTAGGTATAGCAGGAAAACTCGTAGTAAACTTTCACCATTCGTTTATTGGTCGAATTAACAAGGAAGAACAAGCAGCAAAAGAACAACCAGTAAAAACATCCGTAAGGAGCCAAGGAGAAGGAGCCGTAAGGAGAAAGGAGCCGTAAAAGGAGCGCACTGTAATAAAAATGAACTACACATTACTACAGGGCGTTAAGCTATTGAAGTAACACAATACAAAGTATGATAAAAATACTTACAATACTTATTTGCGCTCCTTTTATATAAACATAGATATTAGTTCTTGAATACTGATTCAATACATTTTATATAGTTATTTACTTAGTTGATAAAATAGAAATATAATAAATTTTATAATTGGCAGAGTACTGCCTAAGTCAACAGTTTGTGAAGGAATCAGTAAAATTTTAATTTAGGTTCCATACAATGTTCTATTGAATTAAAATGAACAATATCGTGTTCTAAAATCAAAATAAATGCTATTTATGATGGCCAGCTTGTAAGCGGCCAGGAAAATAAGGTCGTATCATCACAACCCTACCCCCACCCCTACCCCTACCACTACTCCTACCCCTACCCTACCCCTACCCATACCTCTACCCCTACCCCTACACCAACCACTACCCCTACCCCTACCCCTACCCCTAACTAAAAAAAAATTAGGGGTGGACCACCCTTAACATTTAGGGGGATGAAAAATAGATGTTGTCCGATTCTCAACCCTAACGGATATGCACACTAAAATTCACGAAAACGAGAAGTTCAATAACGTACACCGTGACACGAGAATTTTATATATAAGATGTTGGCATTTATTTATATGTATTATTTAAGAGCCCCTATTTCCATAATTTTTCTGGGATAAACTATTCCCAATTTCTCTGTAAATAATCCACCTGTGTCACTGATTTAGCATAATAGTTATTCAATATATTATTATGTAAGTGAAATAGCCGTTATTTTTTAATTGGTTTTATTGAATAGGAAATAAGGGTGGTAAAGTAAAGGATTATTTTGCCCCTGTTTTCTTTTTTATAATCCTATTTTTAACCAATTAAAAAAACCTAAAATAATTTTTTTTTTGAATTATTAATAAGCTACAAAAAACGCGATGTAATAATTTAAGGGTATAATGGTATAGCAGCGCTTTAAAAAAACTAAGAGTCTTGTGATGTAAGGGAAAACGGGGACAAAGTTTAACCATCTATATTTCCTATTCAATAAAACGCATTCAAAAAATAACAGCTATTTCACTTAGATATATTGAGTAAGTAACTATATGCTAAACTAGCTTTTGCCCGCGACTTCGTCCGCGTAGAATTAGGAATAATGACGTAATTTATGTAAATACGCAGAGATTTCCCTTAATTTTATCTTTTACCCCCGTAAATTCCCCGTCAGTCAGAAGTTCAAAAAAGTATAAATTCGGTACCTATAAATTAATATCGTCCCAGTCCCGTAAAAATATTTCCCCATGTCCAATTTAACAATTTCTTAAGGGTGGTTTCAAAAAATCCTTTAGGTCAACTCCTATTATCTCTAGCTAAGTTTCAAGTAGATTCGTCCAAAACAACATTTTTCCCCATACAACTTCTACACCCCGTTGCACCCCTCCGTAAGGGTCGTTTTTATAGATCCAAAAATACGTGTTTCTTTATTTGTTTTGAATAATATTTGTATTGTGTAATAGTTGATACACGTAGGTTTTCCCTATATAAACTTCTACACCCCGTTGTCGTTTTTAAATATCCAAAAATACGTGTTTCTTTATTTGTTTTGAATAATATTTGTACCAAGTTTCAAGTTGATACACGTAGGTTTTCCCTATACAAACTTCTACACCCCGTTGTAGCCCTCCGTAAGGGTCGTTTTTAAAGATCCAAAAATACGTGTTTCTTTATTTGTTTTGAATAATATTTGTACCAAGTTTCAAGTTGATACACGTAGGTTTTCCCTATATAAACTTCTACACCCCGTTGCACTACTCCTTAAGGGTAGTTATAAAAATCCAAAAATACGCGTTTTATTATTTGTTTTGAAGAATATTTTAACCAAGTTTCAAGTTGATTCACGCAGGAAATAAGATACAAACATATTTACCCCATTTGACACCCTTAGGGGTTGAATATCGGAATTTCCTTCCTTATTCCTTGTCTACATAATAAAGGGAACCCCTGTGCAAAATTTCAGCTTCCTAGGTCCAAGGGTTTGGGCTGGGCGTTGATGAGTCAGTGAATCGGAACTTCTCTTTTTATATATACATATATAGATTACAGTGACACAGGTGGATTATTTACAAAGAAATTGGGAATAGTTTATCCCAGAAAATTTATGGATATAGGAGCCTAGGAAATTTGGGTTTGATTCAAGCGAAGTCACCGACAATTGCTAGACCTCATTAAGATGCATCCATGTAGCCGTCAAGTAACTACGGTGACTGAACACCAATCACGGAGTGCGTCACCCGATACACAGAGCGCGCGAATTAATTGAATAAATTTGCATTTAATTTAAGTAACATTTCCATTTGTTTCGCATTACTGTCGTGGAAGTGACGATGCGTGAATTAAATGTTCAGTTTAGCTACACTTAATTCACGAAGCCTAACATGATTGTGAAAAAATGAAATTATTCAAACCTTAACCTAAACCTTAGTGTTAAAAAAACACTTGTTACAGCCCTTATACAATATTGCTAAGTATCAAGTTAATTCTCCTTAGGATGCCTTAAGGGCATAATTTCGAAAAATCCTTTCATAGTTGGTGCTTTCATAAACTAACTAAACATAAACATAATACACAACTAATTTATTTAAACCCACATCTAAATATACCTCTACAGAGGCTATACCTGGCTACTCGTTAGGTATAGCCTCACAAATACGTAAGTATGTATGTAAGGCAGAAACATCGGTCAATGTGCTACGTGATAATGAAAAATAAACAAAAATTAACTTTTAAAACCAGCACGAACTAATAGAACATGCTATTGGGAAGTTTTAAAGTTCTCATTTGCAATTTATTTTCTAAATGTCTGTGAACAAAATAAAGTCTCGTTGAAATAAGTCAAATTGCAATATACAAAAGAAAAAAGACAGATGCGTCGGTGGCCAAGTGGTTAAGACTTCTGGTATTTAACTAGGCAGACCACGGGTTCGATCCCGGATCCCGGCCGTGTACCGTTTTTTTATTAAAGACGTATGTACATAATCCGACATACCACACTTAGAGGCTTTCCATCTAAATATATCTCAACAGAACTATAGCCACTAGTTAGGTATAGCCTCACAAATACCATCAGATAAACGAGGGAGACTAGGTCTTCCGCTGGGTACCCTGAAACCGTAACACGGTTTCGGATGCTGTAATAGGCTACCCGAGAAGAAAGAAAAAAACCATTTTAGGATAGTAATATGATTCGGATTTCACTATATTTAATCCACAGCTAGTTTAAGAATCGATCGAAGTTGTAGAACTCTGCCAGACTGAACTATGCTACAGAAATTCTGTATTTTCACACAATACCTAAAATTTACATTGAGTGAACGCAGTTTCTTGAATATAGACGGTCCTAGACGTCACACAAAAGGACACGTCCTTAAGTCCTCAACTATCATAAATTTCACACGAACACCAACTTTCTAGAGATGTGAATATAACAAATTTAATAGAATGGTACAGTGCACTCCGCTTTCAACGAGTATGTTTAGAGCTTTCCCGTTTTACTGAGGTATCTGGGAGCTATATTGCGGAGATATTATTTTTAAATGGGAATATATTTTTCTATATTGCTTTGTGCTACGATAGCGAGTCTATATATAAGGTAATTTTCAAACGACCTAAATAGAAGTAATAGTATTTTTTATCACAACTTAATTATTATAAAACAATTTTCACTATTAGATAGGCTGATTCACCATAAAGATTTAAGAGTACTAACCATGGACCTATTATGTTTAGGGTCTCGAAAAAATTAGCCCCAGCGAGTTAGCATGGCTTGTGCTGTCTAAGTCCTCAGAGATATCACAGAATGATGTAGGAAAGAATTGTCTATAATAAAGTGATCTACAAAAAAGTCTGCGGTAGCATATATCTTTCTCTTATAGAAAATTAGTTATAAGCGTATTTAGGTATTCAAGTTGTTGTAAACCCATATTGTACCTGTGCGAAGCCGGAGGCTACACTAGGCTCTTATAATAAATATTCTATTTTTTTTTATGAATCCAACATTTGAAACCTCAACTTTTAACTAAGCAAAACATTCAGCAATAATTAAAACAAGTGCGAGTCGGACTCGCGCACGAAGGGTTCCGTATCATTATCTATAAAAACGGCAAAAAAAAAAAAAAAAAAAACACGTTTGTTGTATGGGAGCCCTTTTAAATATTTATTTTATTCTGTTTTTTAGTATTTGTTGTTATAGCGGCAACAGAAATACATAATCTGTGAAAATTTCAACTGTCTAACTATCACGGTTCATGACCTGACAGACGGACAGACAGACGGACGGACAGCGGAGTCTTAGGGTTTCCGTTTTAACCCTAAAAAGCCGCCGTTCAGTTTTTTTAAATTTGTGCCATATTCAATTATGCCAAAAAAAGTACTAAATATGAATATGTACTGTAAAATTACCAAATCAACCTCACTTTAGATTGTTTTCAAAACTTAAATATCCATCTTGATTCAATATTCCAGTCGCAGTATTATTTATTATAACATCATTAGGCGAGATCCCCTCTTTTATTAGCCGAAAGATTTCGTCTAGTGGGGTATTTCCCCTAAATCGTTTAAGGTAACTCTGGAGATTTTTCCCACAGGCTGAGCATTAAAGGTGCATTTACGTTACTAATTGAAAAGGGAGGTAGGGAATTGGGCATCGATGGGGATTTTAAAAGAATTTTTGTTATACAGTTCGTCGCTGGCAGTTTATTAATTTTACTGAAGCGTAGAACCACTGAAGTGCAAAAATCTTGTTTACGATTTTCCTTATAGGTACAAAGTACTTTCTGAAACCGATGGAGAAAAAAAATACAAACTAAAGGTATTTGAAAAGAGCAAATATACAACGAATGGTTGCCATTTAATATGAACAACTCGGAAATTGTGGGCATTGTTACCGGTTTCCCTAATAATATGCTGCACCATATTCGTAAAAACACAATAGTCTCTGAAATTACCCTTGAAATGTATCTTATACCAGGCCTTTTACGAAATTTACCTCCCCCCGCTCGCACCGCCGCACTGCCCACTCAGTGGGAAAATTATATGGCTAAAAACAAAACACTGGCGTTTATGTAATTTAATTATCACCATAAAACGAGCCTTATCTGAAAGCAAATAGATTCATATTGGCTTATTTAAGTAAATGTACTAAGAGAAACTTCTGTACCTACTATTGTTTTTTTTGTGTTTATTTATATGGACTCATTCTAAGTATGTACACACACACGGCCTCTATACCTTGCGGAGTGGCCAGAGACACCGCGGTAAATATGTCCACTTTTTGCCATTTGTCCATATTGAACAGAACAGGTGGCAAGCCTGTAATTTTGTTTTCTTCTTCTTCACGGTGTTATCGGTTCCAGGGTACCCACTTTATATTCGCAAGATATGAAATCAGAAACAGTTTCAATTTCCGACATTATTGCAATGTTTTAAAAATGTCACATAAGACACCTGTTCAGGAATGAGCCTACATTCAATTTAGCTGTAAGCTCTATAATCGGATTACAGGCGTCACGCGTCGTGTTGCGAAATTAATTATGTAAATTGAAGTTACGACATACTATTTAAAAGACATACAAGTATTTTTTGAAGTGTTTTTGATCCCGGTATGTAGGAGTTTGTAAGAAGTAATTTCATGAAATATGCGACGGGAGTTAAATATCAAATAATAAAGTAAAATTTAAAATATCGAATAAAATGGGACGGGAATCTGTAACCGGAAGTTATTGCCTATTTACAGGCGATTTTAAACATACTTTTAATTTATTTGTTTACATGAGCTCTTATTAACCTACCTATAGTCGAATTATTGAAGTAATTTAAGGCCAAGTCAGCTCCAAATGCCTCAAAACACGAACCCAAAATAGCGATAATGTCAATTGATGCAAGAAACTCCATGCTCTCAAAACTGACAAAGCAGACACGTAAAGCATCAAGTACAAAAGGAAGTCTCACTAATTTCGTCTGAAAAGCTTAAGGGATGACGTGGCACGTAAGGTGCGAAGGATTGTCACCTAAATTGGAACCCTGAATAGTCCTTCGATGAACGGACTTAATCCGCTTAGAGGACCGCCTTTGCACCACTCCAGATACGTTGAATATTATAATAGAATAGGTATGTAGATGTTATTGAAAGATGGCTTCTGAGGTATTATAGGAATTGATTTATTACAGTGACATGACTCAGGGAAGTTTTATATTTAGTCTTGTAATTGAATTAACGATAGACTCTGAGACTATTAAGGGTCCGTGGCTGTCAGCCATCTTATATATCTGTCAAATCTCAATTAATCCTAGAAAAATTAGTATATTTATAGAATATTTTCAACTTAATTGTTGATAATTATTATTTTAAATGGGATTAAGCCATATTTTTATTATTTACCTAACGAGTGGCCAGCTCTGTTGAGGTATGTAGATGGAAATTAGGTTATATCGTTATAGGTATAGCCTCAAAAAAATCATCGGCTAAATGAGGAAGACTTTGTCATCAGCTGGGTACCCTGCGGGGCCGGCAACGGTTCCCGGGAGCTTTAAGGAAACCCGTGAAGAATTAAAAAAAAATATTATTCAGGGTTTTAAAACAAACATTGCTTTTGAAAATGTTATTGCCATATTTTTGACAGAAGTAAGATGGCCGACTGCCAATGACCCTTAATTTAATTACAAGCACATCTAACATATTTTGAGTTTAATTCCCTTTTGTTACTCAAAAATAAAAATAATATAAAGAAAATAAAATTCTCAAGTTCCGCTAAAGTCGCTAGATGACTAAAGGAAAACACAATTTTATATTCCTCCGTTTTAAAAAAACATTACATTTTGTTTAAATTTCAAAACAAACAAACAAACAAAGCTTTCAATTTTACAGTAGTAACAAATGTACTGTTACACTCGTTTTAGATGGTACAATGAGCAATCGGAATTTCAATAATGTACGGAATTAGCCCTATGTAACCATCAATATATGTTACGAATTGCTTCATGTGGTTTAGGGGTGAAATAAATACTTAGAATTCTGATATTGATTTTATTCATGCTGAGAAAATGGATTATCATTTTCCATTCTCGTCTTTTTATAGATTTGTTTACTGATTTTTAGTATCCGATTTCGACCAAAAAAAATGTAGGTTTGGCCGAAACTTCAGTTCGTGAATTCAGTTCACATTTACTTTAATATTAAATAAATAACAACTTCAATTATTGATTTTTATTTCATTTAACATGATGTAACTGTCTGCATATGTGTAACATTTTCAAAAAATCACTAGATTTCAGTATAGAATAGAAACTGTAACATGTCTAATCGGGTTCGGCTGAAAATTCTGTTTTGGTCTGATATTACTGATTTTAATATAAACAAAAATTAATTGTTGTATATTTTGTATTGTTTGTTGTTTGTAATTGTTGTTGTAAGATAGCACAAAATGTGATAGATATATAAAAGCTAGATACCAGTAAAAGGTATTTTGTACTCGTATAAGACATCGTTTGCAAATTCCCTCTTGAAACAATTGGAGTCGATCGAAAGTCCTCTATCAAATTACACTAAAATTACCCCAACACACTTAATTTAAAGGCTCTCTCGTAGGCTAACCTTTGATAATAGTCGAGAGGTGAACGTAGGGGCTACATGATTGAATATTCATACCAACCATCAGACCAACAAAAAATTATAGACAGAACACGACAGTTGACAGATGTGAAGTGAGCAACTAAGTATAATTAAATATAGCACGTTTCATAAATGAGTTCTGAGACATGGTTTAGTTAGTTAGATGCTTGAATGCAGGCAAGCTTCACTTTTATTTATCGTCGTGATATGTCTATCTTTTCTGTTTGTCTGAGTACCAACCCTAGAGACAACAGCATAGAATCTGCACCTTTGGATCAACTTTGATAGCGTTCATCCCAAAACTTGAAGTTTCTATTGACTTGTTCTCTATATTAGAAGATATTTGCATAACATGCGTGGTTTATGTAATTAATATGCCATTATAGTGAAATTGAATTTTAGAAATATTATGAATAGGTACTACAGACTCTATATATCGATTATCACGACTTTCATCCCTAGAGGGGTAGGCAGAGGCGATCTTATTCCATTTGATACGATCCTGACATACCCCTTTCGCCTCTTTTACATCCATCATGCCTTTCATACATGCTCGGCGATTGTGCGTACTGTTATGTTACACTAGCATTCCGCCCCCGGCTTCGCCTGTGGATATTTTCGAACAAATTAAAATACACCCTATTCAGAGATAATATAGCTTCCTATTAGTGAAAGAATTTTCAGTATCGGGTCAGTAGTTTAAGAGATTACCCTCCACATACACACAGACTGACAAAATGTTGGCTTGCCTGCACTACCCCTACCTCTACTTTATCCCTTAATTTTTTGAAAATATAATATAGCTTATATCACCCGGGGATAATGTAGCTTCCCAACGGTTAAAGAATTTTTCAAATCGGTCCTGTAGTTTCGGAGCCTATTCAATGCAAACAAAGAAACAAAAAAAAATTATATTATATGGAATTAAGATGGCTGGCATCCGGAATCGAACCCGTGGTCTGCCTAGTTAATACCAAACGTCTTAACCACTCAGCCACCGACGCACATCATTATAAATTCAATACATTTAGGTAATATTAGAAATTTATTACAAAAATAAACGTTAATGTTACACTTAAGGCACGGAGGAAGTAATAATCATAAAGTGTAGTTCATATTTCCTGAAGACACCAACTACTCGAGAGATTCAGCGAAGGCATTATTGCAGTTTTATGCAGAGCTTCACAAAGGGAATTTGAACTCAGTCCAAATAAAAGCTTAACGCAGGCAATATCTCTATGAAGACACTCGTATTTACTTAACAGACGATTTTGAGTTTTGCTACACGCCTTTAATTTTATGAGAGGTAGGTAGAGACAATCAAATTACATTTGTGGTTATTGTGCATACTTTAAATCTAACTTAAGGGTCCTATATTGGGAATTTTTCTGGGATAAACTATTCCCAATTTCTCCGTAAATAATCCACCTGTATCACTGTAATTTACCATATAGTTACTTATTGAATATATCTAAGTGAAATAGCTCTTATTTTTTCAATGGGTTTTATTAAATAGGAAATATGGGTAGTTTAACTTTGCCCCTTCTGTCTCTTTCATAATCTATCACAAAACTCTAAATTTTTTTAAAAGCGCTGTTATACCATTACCCTTCAATTATATATGTCGAATTTTTTGGTAGCTTATTGAAAATTTAAAATAATAATTATTTTATTATTTTTGCCAAATTAAAAAATCATAAAATATTTTTTTTTTGAATTTTCAATAAGCTACAAAAAAAAGCGATATATATAATTAAAGAATAATGGTATAAGAGCGCTTTAAAAAAAATTTAGAGTTTTGTGATAGATTATGAAAGAGACAGAAGGGGCAGAATAATCCTTTATTCTACCACCCATATTTCCTATTAAACAAAACCAATTGAAAAAATAAAGACTATTTCACTTAGATATATTGAATAAGTAACTATATGCTAAATTACATTGACACAGGTGGAGTATTTACAGAGAAATTGGGAATAGTAATATCTCCATACAAATTCCCAGTATAGGACCCTTAACTATTATAAATATGGATTATATGCCATGTAATGGTCGTGACATGATGGCGAATCCGGTTTAATCCCATCCGCGCTGTGATAGTTGTGATTATTCAGTGATTAATAAGACATATCACAGTCGACGGGAACATCTTAGCTACCGATTAATCGGCTATTGTTACTGTAACGTCTATAATACTTGACATTGGCTAATTATCGATTAACATTGATCGAGCATTAATAAACTAAGATGAAGAAGTATTATAAATATGACCACTTTCTTTGTTTTTTTTACGATTGTAATCAAATCAAAAAAACAATCAGCCTTTTAGGAACATAATATGCAAAAACAAGATCTTCAAATTGTGTTTACAGTTTTCTTATTTTGATGTTTGATGTATAATTGAGAATTAAGAACCTGTAAATTCTGAAACTGTATTTATTTATCAAAAAGTAAGTAGTTGTTTAGTGTTTAATCCATGTGATGTATCCATTTTTTCGTAACAAAATAATTTAAATTAGTCGCTGCTGACAAAACTATTAGAAATACAACCAATTTAAGATATCAGAGATATCTATAGAAAAGTTCATGGTAGCATACATTTTAGAACATACGTAAATCGAGATTTAAATATAAATCGTAATCTCTAAAAATAAGCAATCATAAGACAATCTCTTACAAGAGCTTTCACTTGAAGCTGACATTTTAAGCGGATCCTTCAAAAGTGCCATTCCCACAAAAACCTCACAGAGTCGGCGCCCTCTTTACGATGTACGAGCCACAAATAAGTCAATCTCGTCACCAGTTTGCATAGATTAACTAAGCACTCCATATACCACAGCCCGTAGCAAATACCCATATTCAACACTATAGTGACGCATGTGACGGATCTGAATCAATGGTTCTTTTGCTGTGTCCATGAGTCAAATGTTTTTTTTTTATTTTGCTTTTTTTATACTTAGTTTACCGGCGGATCGTGGAAAAGCTTCTATGTAAACCACGGTTTGTTCCCGGCCATGTACCAATGGGTTAATTAAACAAAACTGATATTCATAACCTAGCGAGTGGAAATTTCTGTCATATTGAGATGGAAAAGCCTCTAGGGTGGTTTGTTAGGTCCTGAGGATCGTGTATTTTTGAGGTATTTTTATATCTAGGCTTCTGTAACTATCTATATAGGAACATATAAGTTTTTTTTTCTTAAAAAACATTGCATATTCACAGGCCTTAACCACTTGGCCACTGTCACAATTGTTGCTTGATTTCACTTATATACTGAATGTAAGCATTGAAATAATATTACTTTAATCTTTGCAGATCTGATTGAGAACCGGTTCAAACAGATCATTAGTGATCCGAATCAAATGAAACACGGATCCAAATTACGGCCATCACTAAACAGTTTGTACTGCACTCCTTAACACGTCGAGCACCAATCTGCATAATCCACAGACATACCGCTATAAAAATGTAAATGCAAGCCAGTGTACAAAACACGACAAGCGGCACACGAGCTGACAAAGTAAGAATCTGGAAAACTTTTTAAAACTCATCAGCAATTTGCAAACGGTTTACGTTACTTCATTTTTCCACTGACATTACATATAAAAAAAGTATATTCCGTATACATTATAATGTAGTTTACAAATAAAATTGTGACTCCGTAGTCAAAGAAAAATGAGTTGATCAAATCATACTTGAAAATAGGTTTAGTTTATTAGAATCTTCAAAATTGACCGATTTGGGTCATAAAGGTGGCCACAGACTCGTCTGATTCTTGTAACGAACGATCCGCCTAGATCTACGACGTCCGATGCCGGACTAACGTGTGACCTACTTAGACCAAATTATGTATCTAGGAGTCTTCTTTCCAGCTACAACCATTTCTGCATTCCTATACCTTTAGGGCCAAATCTCTTCCTGGCTCCATGTCTATTATAAACCCACAAAAAAATCTAATCTATATTTATATTGTAATTCTACACAACTCATTTCTACATCACTAATCTCTGACGGATTAGACAGCATACGCCATGAAAACTCGCTGGGGCTAACATTTTTCCTAACTTGATTCTCGTATACTATTAATACTCAGCTCCTAAACATGTTTATAACTCGTAAACCTTTCCAATTAATCAACATATCTAACAACAACTGAAGTAGTGATAGTAATTTAGTAAAAGTTAATCTAGTTGCCCTTACATTAAAACTACTCTTTAATTTATTTTCATAAGTACTCCGAAACAGGATAAGGCATTCAAAATGAAGAAGCAAAATAAATTATCGGTGAGTTATTGTAACTATTGTAAGTATAATAACTTAATGATTCTAAGGTCAAAAGTTTAACACCGCAAACCGCAACTTTTGTCAGTTTTTGAGATATCTTTTAATTTCAAACATAAAAAATTTGTTTAAACTTATCCATTATTTGGTCATTATGTTATCTTAGAGCATGTTTTACTAGTCACAAAAACGAAGCCGATAGTGTAAGGTTGATAAATTTCAAAGGAAGCAGTAAATAATGTTAAATTGCTCACCCTTGTCAAGCTGTATCAAATTGGCTCAGAAACATAGGCATCTCTACTAAGTTAACCTTATAAACGTATCGAAACAAAAATGTAATATTTTCACAGTTCAAAGGAAAACCGAAGTTTGTACGTCCGTCCGTCTGTCATAGACGCTTTTCTTTTTTGGCATAAATTCATTTAGTTTACTTTTTTTTATTTACGTGTTAACGGCTCCCAGAAACCATGTCACGGAATTCGGCCAATAAAATCGTCTTATAATAAAAATGAAATGCTGTTCGTTGGTAAGCTCATCACTTGAGAACGGCTGGACCGATTTGATTATTTCATTTTAAATTTTCGTTATAGTCCAATGTTTTTAGGGAACGAAAAATTTAAAAGCTGCCCAGAAAATTGTTTGAGAAATGCTTTTTCTATGGCATTTTTATATAAACTCAATACCATAATAAGAAATGAAAGTTGATATGGGCTCCATGGGCGAAATAAATACAAAAATATAACACTATAATTAAATTAATGTTGTAAAGTTATCTTTTTACCTGTTTATCTGTTATGGAAAGAATAGTGCTACGTACGGATACGGAATCACTCGCGCTTGAATCAAACTAAGATTGATATCGCTCACCACATTTCAAAGATACTTCTCTGTATGATTACAATTCTACACGGGCGAAGCCATGTACAAAATGTCTACTATAAAAAAACATAGATTTAAATACAGTATATAATTGTTGTTGTTAATTAATTTGTTTACGAACTTAAATATTCTTTGAAAGTTTGTTCGAGAATCCAATTGAAATAAGTTGCCAGCAGTAGGTAGGTGTACTTGTGTACTTGTAAATAACAACCATTAATCATTAAATTCCCTGTTTTTGAGTTTCAAAACGAGGTAATGAGTCGAAAATCGCTTGGAAAAATGTTAATATAGGCGAATAATCGATTAATTGCTATGGAGTATATACCTACAACCAAACGATACATTTTCAATGGGGCTAAAAACTTACGAATTTAAAATTTTTATTTTCATAGATGAGTTTTTTATTACAATATTAACAATTCTAACAAAATTAACAAGCCCTAAGAATGAAGTGAAAACTTCTTTAGGCGCGTTGAGCAATTTTTGGTAGAGGGAAATCTTATGGATTCGCGACATGTTTTCGGCACAATACCATGGATTTTCCGACCCGAGTATGTCCGGGCAGGAATTCGTGTACTGGCTTCCATGTATGCCTGGGTCGGGCATTTTTGGCTGCGCATTTTTTTTAACAGTAGGTAGGTACATATTTTTTCTTTTTTACAGTATTATTCTTAAAATAAAAGATAAAACAGGTGAAGAAATAGGCATATTAATTAAATAGCATCGTCCACAATTATCCAGACCATTTTAAGCGAATACCTTAATGAATACAATTAATTTGATTTGTTTCAGTAATTACTTTGATTGTTGTGATGTTACCATTATTTGAAAGGGAAATTGGAGGCCCAAATAAATATTTGAAATGGTTTTCTATCTAATGGCATGTCCAATCACTCAAGTTTTATTAGTTATTGTATTATTTTATGATTGCTTCGTTTTGAAAACAAAACAATAGACTTATAAATAAATACGATATCTCTAATTCTCTATTTTTTTTTTTTCTTCACGGATTGCCTTACAGCTTCCGAAACCGTGTTACGGTTCCAAGGTACCCAGAGGAAGACCAAGTCTCCCTTGTTTAGCCGATGGTATTTATAAGGCTATATCTAACGAGTGGCCAGTTCTGTTGTGGTATATTTAGATGGAAAAGCCTCTAAGTGTGGTTTGTCGGATTATGTATATAAGTTTTTAATTAAAAAACCCATGGGTACACGGCCGGGATCCTGGATCGAACCCGTGGTCTACCTAGTTAATACCAGACTTCATTTTATATTTTATATATCATACTTTATTATTTGATGAAAAAAATTGATGAGCCCAAACTCGGTGGGGTTACGTTTTCAAATCATCTAGGACCAGAGTACTTGTGAAGACAAATCCAACGAGCCCAAACTCTATGGGGTTACAGAGTTCTACTATCCACCTCCTAGTTCCTACATCAGATCAGATCGATGGTACCAAATTATTGTATTGTCAACCGAATTACATACACTTGCATAGCCTCAAATCGATACGACAATTAGAAGTTGGTTAAATTGGACTTCCAAAAATTTGTTTACATAATACATAAACTAATATAAGGCTTCTAAAAAAGTATCTACTTTCTATTCATACTTTTATATCTTAAACTGGCTTCTAAACTAGGTAATTTAAGTATGAAAGGCGGATTTAATAATAATTAATTAAATAACGCTAGACGGGAGTTTCAAGTGGCAATAAGACATAAGTAGGAGCAAGTTAAAAGAAAAACTTAGTTTTCGTATTCTCTCGTATAACAAGGAATTGCAAAATATTATAAAAAAATGTAGCTTTTATATCTGTCTGTGTGAGGACGCTAATGTTGAGAATCACTGAACGGATTTGGATGCGGGTTGGTTACGATCGGGTATTAAAAATCACAATAAAAACGGTGGTATCAATAAATGAAGCAGCGGGAAAAGGTTGACTATACTTTGATGACATTATGTGGACATTATTACTATCGCGGTTTTTTTTATTTTTAATTCATACAATTTTTATTGGTATAGATTTATTTATTTACATATAATATTTACATCGGTATTAAAATTATCTTAAATAGGTATAGATCTACTAAATTACAAAAATAAAATTTTTTTTTTTATATTTATGTTGGATAGAATATTGATAAATTGAGCTCGTTTTTTAGAGAAAGAAAAATTTGAAAAGTTGCATGGAAAATTGGGAAATTCGGGAAAAACTGAAAGTTCTTTTTTATATGGTATTTTTGTATGAACTGAAGACCATAAATTATGTTAATATGGACTCCACGGGCGGAGCTGGGGCGGAAAGTTGGTATTTAATACAAATTTGCGATTGATAAAAGAGTTGTATCAGTTTATTAACAAACCTAAAGTTACTTAATAAGATGATGGAAAATTAAAAAAAATACTGCGGTGGATGGTATTTGAACCATGTGCAATGTGTATCCTGCGCTAGACCATCGTCGATATGAAAATTGACAACTTCGTGTCAATAGCAACCGTTGCTAAGGCTTTTCTCTGATATAATTTTCAGCAGTAAACAGAGACAAATTACTGAATTTCTGAAAAATTACTGAACCGATTTTCGTCATATGACTGTGAGATAATGTCGAGAAATTATTATATCCTCAAAAAAATAAGTCGTCAAAATCAGTACATATTTCATATATTACGAAAAATTGACTTATAAAATGGGACCAATCCGGAAGAACTATCTGTCGATTAAAAAAGAAACCATCAAAATCGGTTCACAACTAGCGGAGTAATCGATGTCCATACATACGTCATATACGGTCCGAATTGAGAACCTTCTCCTTCTTTTTTGGAAGTCGGTTAAATACAATTTTTAATTATTAAAAAACAGACACGACATATTCAGAATGGATATTTTTGGAGTTCCGTATATAAGGCTCCGCTGCCCGTCCTTCTGTCTGTCACAGAGCCTAGCTGTATCTTTTGAACGGTCATAGGTAGACAGTTGATTTTTTTACAAAGTGTGTATTACTACGGCCGCCATAACAACTAAAAATAAAATAAAGTTAAAAATTAATAATAGGTACAAGAAACGTTTTTACTCAGCGTTTTTTGCTTAATCTAAATAATGGCAATAATGGAAATACATACAAACGTCTAACTAGTATCTTAGTAACTTGGTCTGACCTTTCGTGTGCGAATCCACCTCGCACTTGGCCGGTTTTTTTTAGCATCATTGTTGTGTAAGTTAAAATGTTTAATATTTCAAGTTATTTTATCACAAACTCAATCGATTTATTGCCGTTGAATAAGAATCTGTTAAGGTTCTGAGAAAATTCAATGAAATGTCATTGCTCGAGGGCACACTTTATAGGTTTTCGAATGCGTTTGCGTTTCTTTATTATTCATACCCTAGACCGCTCTTTGAATTCAAATGGCGTTTCACTACGTTTCTTTTTGTAAGAAAACTTATATTTAAATTGCAGAAAAAGCGTTTCGTTTTCTTTGTGATTGAATTTTGCTTCTTGTTTTATCGTAACATTTTACCGAAGCTCCGCCCGCGTTGAATTGGCTTCAATTTCTCAATTTCCAATATTATTTCTTTAAGAAATGAAGTGGTATTTTTTTTAATATCGTCATAGCACAGCGGATACTGTTTTTACAATCACCTCTCCTCAAGAAAGCGTACCTGTTGAAGTCCAAATCTGCTCCAACTGGTTCGATCCCCACAGCGACCATGTACCATTGGATTTCGTTCATTAAAAACTCAGGCTTTTTCGACCTTAAAATACCTCAACAGAACCAACCACTCGTTAAGTATCCTCAAAATGTCATTGGCTAATTGTTGTGTCGGTAACACGGAGGCAACCCGTCAAGATATCTATATAAATAAAGAAAAATGTAATGCTGTTCGTTTGTTCAGCGCATCACGGTACATTGACAACGGCTGGACTGATTTAATGAATATTCGTAATATTTTTTAATAAACACATTTTTTTGGAAAGAAAAATTAGCAATATCCTGTAAAATTGGCATATTCAGAAAAAACTGAAAGTGCTCTATGGGAATTTTTATATGATCTCAAAACCATAATAGGGGTGGTGAAAGTTAATCTGGGCTCCACGGCTGGAAAACTTCTTAAAAATATATAGTGATAATTTATACCATTAACTCGTCATTCCACTACATTTTTAACCGACTTCAAAAAAGGAGGAGGAGGTTCTTAATTCGTCGGAATCTTTTATGTTTTTTTTTATGTATGTTCCTCGATTACTTGAAGACGCCTCGACCGATTTAGATTTTTTTTTGTTTGAAAGGGTACATCAGGTCAGGACCTGATGATGGGATCCAGGAGAAATCGAAAACTCTTCAAATTTTATAAGCACACTTGAAGCGATTTGGGTTTTTTTTTATAGTGACTTAATTGTTTTCGGAAAGCACACTTTTCAGTGCATAATTTTTGAACTTGGTACCTTTTTTTTTTAAATGCAATTATAACGGACAAAATACTGTTAAAGGCCTATAACCGTCTTCACATATGAGCCGATGAACCGAAACTAAATTAAGAGCTGTAAACCAATCTGGAGGTCCGTAATTGGCTGACGCTACGAGGTCCCTGTGTCAAGATACCCGTGAAATGACCAACTGACGAGGGTGGGGGATGTCTGATAGCTATCTTATAGCTTAACATGCATAAGGAAACTTTATAAGGCTGCCTGGCCACGAGAGGAGAGGAGAAGAGCGGAGCGGAGCTGTAAAAATTTTGAACCAATAGACGTCTATAACGTATAAATAATTACTGAAAATAATGTTTATTTATTTGTTAACGACTTCAAAAAAAAAGGCGTTTCTCAATTCGACCGTATATATTTTTATTTTTTTTGTGTGTGTGTTTGTGTGATTTTTTATTTATTTGACACTTAGATGGGTCACGTGACCGGAAGTATGAATAAAATCTTTTTCATTTAGATATTAAAAAAATTGAAAAAATAATATACAACAATAAAATTTTCTAATTACTTTATTAGGTAGGTATAATAAATCTTACAACTATAATTTAAAAATATTTCCAAAAACTTGTCAACACCCCTATTGCACAAGCGGACCGGAGTTTAGAGTATGTATGGAAAAATATCACTTGAACTAAGCGCACAGGAAATCATCGGGATCTACCCCGCATAAGTAACATCATTTTGTTATTATCTCTGACGGATTAGATAGCATACGCCATGAAAACTCGCTGGGGCTAACTTTTCCCCGACTTGATTCTCTGATACTGTTAATGCTCAGCTCCTAAATACGATAGTTCCATGTTTAATACTCGAAAACCAACCTATTTAATACTTAAAACCGTCACAAAATCAGTTGAGTAGTTTTTGCGAGAAAATGTCACAGACAGACAGACACGGCTGTGGACTTTGTTTTATAATATGTACTGATACATAACTGGCTAAATGAGGAAGCAAAGTCTTCAAAGCCTTCAACTGGGTACTCTGGAGCTAGTAACACGAGACGTGAAGTTAAAAAAAGGCTAATTTAAAACAAGGTTAATTGTGAATTAAGCAATTAAAGCCTGAAAGTGATTGTTTTCAACTAGGTCAGTATCATTCATTATCATAATAGCCCATAAATTAAAGCTATTTATTCATTTCATATAAAATTATAAGTTCTCTAAATCTCTGGGCTCTCAAAATAAATAACCATAATAAAGCCCGCCCGTCACAGACGTAGCGTAATACTCCATAGATTTAGTATTTAGATAGAATGCAAATGAGAAATCGCATAGATACGCATATGTTAAAGCGAGACAGATAGGCGAAACAGTTTTTTTAATACTCTAACAGTCTAGCGTCAATCGTAATTTCGTTTTTTGTAAAATATCATATTTTAAAGTATAATATAGTGTTTTGTAGACGTGATTAATTATGGTTACGTGTGCACTTATCAGTTCATATAAATATCTATGCCAAAAACCTCGAAAATTGTTTTTTTCTCTTTTCATCTTTATTGTAAGGTCCATAAAACAAAACTACTGACTCAGTCAGTCCTACACTTAGGTACCTATTGCTGTGCAGTGCCTGGGTAACTCATCTAAGAAAAAACATCCACAGAATTACACATTTACCCTTTACACGCACACTGATGTATTAATTTTTTGGTCACGTTCTAATCTATTAATATTTCACCAACCTATATACTGTAATATATTTAATATGTACGTGATTTGCTGACCGTTAGTGATATGATACATACATATTTTAAAATCACTGATTTTTGTAAAATTTAGTAGGTATCAGAGGCGAAGTCCCAATACAAGCCGATTCCTTTTACGAATTTGTCAACCTATGGATCAATGACGTTTCATACTATTTTATTTTTTACTCTATAAGGCCACTTTCATTGAACTTATCTAAACAAACGATTTTAACGTTTTCAATAGGCACTTTTAATGAAATAATACCAAATTGAAGACTGATTTTGAATACAAATGTTTTACACTTTATTTAATTAAAAGACGATTTCCGTTTAAATGAATGTTAGAGAAATTATCCAAAACAAATTTATTCAATTCCTCCAAGCAGGCACTAAAATACCACAACAAACAAACTCGCCTAGAATCAATTGAATAAATTTACATAGAATTAATTAACATCTGAATGAGGCCAAAATCACAAAGGACTAAAATCAAGATTAATTCTCTTCAAATTTGTCCACAATCTTATTTACAAATCTTTCCTTAATTTACACTTTATTTGAATATTTAAAGTATAAATTTTGTTAATATTATTTTGTAAACGATTAGTTTTTTTTCTTCACTGTTTGCCTTATGGCTACCCAAACCGTGTTATCGGTCCCAGGGTACCCAGCGGTAGACAAACTCTTCCTCTTTTAGCCGATGGTATTTGTGAAGCTATACCTAACGTAATTATAAAATATCTATTGGTACATGGCCAGGATCAAACCGTCGTCCGCCATGTTAATACCAGACATCTTAACCACCCAGCCACTGACGCACTTACTTATATTAATTTGTTTTCACTGTTGTAATTTATATGTAAAGACTGATCAGTTGTGCTAGCTCTCAAAAAAGTGCTCTCTTGGTCGCGTAACCAACTAAAAAACGCACGTGTAAATAGGAAAAGAAAATTACCAAACAAAATCGGTACAATAGAATACACAAAACGGACTTCAGCAAATCAAGTACTGTACAATAAAAATAAAAATTAACAAGTTATAGTTAATGAATCCTTAAAGTATGTGAAATTGTCTTTACTCTAAGTGTTAAAAAAATATACATTAGTAAATATATTAGGAGAACACGAGTCGCAAAGTCGGTTTAAAATATGCGAGAAATTGATGAATTTCAGGGCTTCATAAAACCTAGTTGTAGTTAACATATTTTTTTACATTTAGAGTACCTATAGATAATTTCACATACTTTTAAGGTTCATTAACCAGAACTTCCTATTTTTAATAAGTTTTGTACAATACTTGATTTTCTGAAATTCGTTTTTGTATGGGAGAAAAGGTTATGAGGCGTCTTAAGTCATCCTCATTGGCAACTCAATGAAGGCATTTTGGGACCGAGAGACTTCTTATGATGTTGCTATATTCGCTACCTAACCAACTATACTACGGGCCACCCCTAAAAGGAAAAAAAAACAAAATTAAAATGAGTTTGCGTGAAATTATTTCTGTAAAGGCAAACGTAGCTTCATTAACATTCCAAAAAATGACAAAGACAATTTACAAAGGGCCTACTGAAATACATTTTTTACACAATTTCTGTATAATAAAACTTGAACGTGTCCGATTTCCTTCATTTTCATACTCATAAATTACACCCTATGGGAACATTCCCCTTTGAACTTTCCCTTCTTTTTATTAAGTTGTCAACTTTACCTTCTTGCCTATCAGTGCAAGGTCTTTTATGTTTTACTTTGACAATGTGACAAGTATAATGGAATGGAATTCGGTGGAATTTCACTTTGTGATATTTAAGGAACAGTTAATAAAATAAATGAAATTAGAGCGGTGCATTTGTATTTTCTAAACATAGACTCCGTTCATTTTGCAGATATAATACGTTGTTACATTTATAAAACTCAAGAAAAAATCCAAATGAACTGTATAAAAATTGCACTAATAACTTTTTAGGAGGCGTTTCCTGTGTATTTTTCATAACATTGCTATGCGTTAATGAGCTCACCTATATCTATATAAATAAAAAAACCGGCCTAGTGCGAGTAATAGACACTGCGAAAATCTCAAGTATCTATCTATTACGGTTCAAAAGATACAGAGCCCTGTGACAGACGGAAAGACCGCAGAGCCTTAGTAATAAGGTTTCTGTTTGCACCCTTTTGAGTACGGAAAAATGAATTGATGTTCGTTAATAGCGCATCACTGAGAACGGCTGTATCGATTTAGCATTTTTTTTAAATGTTCGTAATAGTCTGAATAAGGTTTTTAAGGAAAGAAAAATTCGAAATGTACCCAAATAATTGAAAAATTAGAGAAAAACCGAAAGTTCATTTTTCTATGAGATTTTTGCATGAACTCAAGACCATAATATAGGATAAAAGTTAATATGGACTCCACGGACGAAGCCGAAGCTAATCTATCTATACTAATACTAATCTATACTAATATGGATAGATTTGTATTTTTGTGTGTATGTTTGTAATGAATAAACTCAAAAACTACTGTGCTGTTTTCAAAAATTCTTTCACCATTGGAAAGCTACATTCAGGCTAGGCTAAGGTAGGTCCGGGATATATGCCAAACTTTTTTTATTTATCTCATATCTCCTAACATACAAATAATATGCACATGATTTTCATATGTGCACTAACTTTGGTCATTTAGTTAATCACCTCATACTGCTTTTTATATACTATTCAATAAATAAACCGTAAGATTTGAGTTGAAAATAAAACTGCATAATGGGATATATGTCCCAAACCTAATCTTTTGGAGAGGATATATGCCCTTTGAAAGAAAACAAACATTTTGAATATTAACATTATTATTTAGGTATTATTACTTATTAAAAATACGCATATAATAATATTCTATATAAAAAAAACAAAGTTATTTCAAATAAGTAAAACAAATATTTCTTTTAAAAAACACTATAGATATCAATATGTAGAGGTAGGGGTAGGGGTAGGGGAAGGTATAGGGTATATTTTATTTTGTTTTGTTGGCGAAGCCGGGGGCGGAATGCTAGTACAAAATTAAATATAGTATAGGCCAAAAGTAATAAGGCCAAGATCAGATTTTTTCAAAACCACTGAAATACTTCTGAACCAATGTATTTAAAATTAATATATTTCAAAATTATTTTCTTTCGACCAAACTAAATCATTCAAACCGGATCACAGTTGTCGGAACATACTTAAAAATTAATAATAGCATATTCAGTAAACACAATCTAACTAATGTCTAATTAACTCAGACGAACCCGCGGCCAGGGACTAGTCTATGTCAAAATTATGTACAAGTATAATATAATATATAAGTGATATTCACAAATTAGGCCCCCTGCTGTCCGTTTAGGAAACAATTAGGCGGTCTAATGCACTAGGAGATATGAGGAGACGAGGTACACCACACTGTATAACTTTGTGGGACATTCCGTAAATATCCAAAATTTTAACATGTGAAAACTGAATGATAAAAAATGTATAAGCGTGCCAAATTAAAAAGGAACTTTTTACTTCCTACTTAAAATTATCCTAAAAATCTCTGCCAATTTTTTATACATTGACGATGTTATATATAGTCTTGCTAGTGCACATTAGCGTCGGAATAATACTGTGTTTACCGCGCCATACACTTCTTTATACACACACGAGGACGACCTAGGTGTACTTTTATTGAACATATAGAAAATATATTGATCGATGGCAATATTAAAAGTACACATAATCGCCGAGCATATTATGAAAGGTATGATGAATATAAAAGAAGCGAAAGAGGTATGTCAGGATCGAATGGCATTCGATTGTCTCTGCTTACCCCTCTTGGGATACAAAGCGTGATGATAGATAGATAGATTATTGAAAATCCTTTTTTTTTTATTTAATCATAGACAATTTCTTCCAAAATACATTCTGCTGTTACTGAAAATATCCACAATCGTACTAGAACTGCTAGAGCTATAAAAACACCGTAAAATCAAATTTCGACGCCGTATGCATCATATAAGAAAAATATGTTCACCCTACACATTTAGTTTCCCGCCACACTATAATTAATTTACTCCCCACTTGAATGACATATCTATGTAACAAACATTTTTGTTGGTTCATTTTCTAAATGAGAAAAATCATTCTGTTTCTTATTCCACTTACATCCGCTCTTTAAGGGGAAGTCAGTCATCAAAATCCGATTTTTAATCAAATTTTTCAGAAAACCTGGTCTATTTACGAAATTGAAAAAAAATTATTGATTTTAAGGATATGATAAATATTTTTATTGTTTTGAAAATATGATTAGAAAAATTTTACTCGATAGAAAAAAAACCTAAATACACCTCTGAATTTATCAAATTATGGTTTTAATATAGATGGTTCCATTACAAAAATTAACATGAATATTTTTTTGGTAATTACTTTCGTTTCATTGTAAAATTATTTCTATGTTGTATAAGATTTTTTTTTTAATTGCGTTTTAAACAAAAATTATCGTTTACGTTGATTCCAATAAAAGGCGTGATGATAGATAGATAGAAAAAGAAAATTAGGTGTTATTTTTCATCATTAAAGATACAAGAGAGTATAATAAAGTTGAAGTAATTAGTTTTCTTCGGCATTATGACGGATGAGTTGTCAAAGAAAAGTAAAGCAAACGGTCCGCGAAAGATTGAGGACATGGAAATGGTGGCAATAATTAACAAAGTTTGTTTCATAATTTACACTAGCAACAGTCTTCCTACTTTGTTCGTGTAGTTCTTGAAGTGTCCAAGGATAATTAAAAGCCAATTGACAATAATATCATTTTTGGGAAGATAACAAAATTGGAAAACTGTTCGGAGATTATCCCATAACACGTCTTTTGACTTTGGCAGATTGTCTTTTTTATTTTCATGCTGACCAGGTTTTGTCAAGGCAACACAGGTAGTGCCTATAGAAAAATGTGTTTCTTATTTTTCACATATTTTTGAAATAACTCGAAAAATCTAGTGGTTAAAGGTCTTTCTGCTAATAGGGAGGGGAGCGAGAGGCACTTAATATAATTTATATTGCATTTTGAAGGACCAAAGGAAGAAAAATTCAATTGAAATAAAAGTTTGCTATGGTTTTCATATACTCTTCAATTTTGATTTCTGTGTTGTGTTTTGTTTAGAATTTCCATAACGAATGTTTCACAAAATCTAGTTTTAGATTTAGAAACATTCAAATAGACAGACAGACAACAATACATTTAATTTTAGGATTATGTAATAGAAGAGAAATCATATTATTATAAGTGCATATATATAGATAAAAGATATAAGCTACGTCGCAATAAATAATTCATAATAATCCTTTGTGTTTCAATGGATTTGCTGAAATTTATTTCGGATTAAAAGGCTTTGGAACTCAAAATATAATATTAGCTATGGATATGGTAATTCCGACACCGTATCAAAGTTAAAAATAAAGAAAATAAATAATTATTAAATTATTAATCTAATCGATTATAATTTGTTCTAAAAAGCCCTTTCAATTTAAAGTAAAAAAATATTTTTAAAAAATAAATGCCACAAACTCCTATAATGAATAGAGTATAAATATAATTGGTATTGATCCTGCTTGCTCGGCAGCCTCGGTTTGATTCGCGGCAGGGGCATATATTTAAGTGAAGTATAAATGTTACTTCTTGAGTTTTTTTCATCACTTTTAAATACTTTTAGTGTAGTCGAGGAATATTTTTTGTGAAATATTTTTGCTTTATTTTATTATTTAAAGTATTTCGGCAAGACGTAAAACAGAGGTTGAGTTCCGGGTTCATCCGTGTTTGTTCCTATCCTTCCGGTCCGCAGGGAGCAAAGAGGGAACATAGAAGATGTTTCCTATTACATTATGTTTGCTTTGCAATATTAAGAGCCTCCGATACGGAAGTTAATAAACAATGGCTTTATTTACCAAAGTTATGTTTGTATTTAGGTACTTTATGTAATAACTCTATCAAAATTTAAATTAGAAAACTTGGGAGAAAAAAGAGACTTGCTTTTACAACTTTGGCAACATTTAGTAATTTAAAAAACATGGTATGTTCACTAATAAAAAATAACCTCTATTTTTTTCAAAGAACTCTAACGTTTTATAAATGAAATTTAAACAACATATTTATTATTCCATTAACTTTGAGGACAACGATATCAAAGAAGCAACATAGAACGTAGTAACATCATTGTGCTTTTACATAAGATGTGAAGTTTCACTTCTAACAAAACTTGTTCAACATTATTTCCATGTTGGTGTAATCACAAAGATCGACGCACTGGAAATGTGGTGCTAGAGAAAAATGCTGGGCATATCTTGGACCCAGCACCGCACAAATGTTGTCATCATCCAAGAACTTCATGTCAAAGAGAGACTGTCGTCTGTCGTTCAATCCTTATATTATTTGGACATGTTACGGGATGAGACGAGCGGTCCATAGAGAAACAGGTCAAAGTTGATGGCGGCAGATCACAAGGAGGGGAACGTCCTTTTCGCTGGAGCGATCAAATAAAATCACTGACCAACATCTTCTTGAATGATTGTGCAAGAAATGCCTTGGGGAGAAAGACATGGCGCAAGGTTATGCTACACGCTGTGGACCGCCATGATTGACGACGACTGCTCTGCCAAGATCTATGGCCGTATCTACGGGGCAATGATTTTTTTTAAAGTTGAAGTTAAAACCCCCAATATTTGTTAATTTAGCCATATCATATGCCAATGTTTGTTAATTTCGCTCAATATCCCTCATTCTATTAATTTTGTAGTCACTTGGGCCTTGTTAAACATATAATTATGTTAATCCTAGTGAGACGGGCCTTAGAAAATGCACATCGACATAAATATAGTCCCCAGACTAAACATCCGTGAAGTTTCATCTCATACGAGAGCACACTAATGAGCTCCACAAAATCCTGTTTACAAAACAAGCACTTCCCATCACGCCGGGAGCCAAGCTATATTCTTGAAGTAGAAACTTTGATATCTATTTCAAGGGGTTGATTTTATATGTATTTTCTTCTCACAAAATGGTGGAAACATATGGTAATTTATAATTTAGATTATTTACTGCATATCTATCACGCCTTTTAACCCAAGAGGGGTAAGCAGAGACAATCGAATGTCATTTCATATCTCTTTCGCTTCTTTTATTTTCATCATACCTTTCATACATGCTCGGCCGGCGATTGTAAGTAGTTTTAATATTGCCTTCGGTGAATTCTTTTTATATGTTCAATAAAAGTAGGGACACTTAGGTCGTCTTTTGCCTGCATTACCTTAGCTTTAAGATGATTTAAGTACGCAGAGTACGATAAAGTATTGGTCAATGATTGAAGTGACTTCATTGAAAATTTCAGTATTTCAGTCGGTCTCATACATTTAAAGCTAAATGTTCTACATTCTATGTGGATGAAGCAAGAGAAGTATGCAAAGATCGAGAGAAGTGGCGCTCCATACTCTCTGCCTACCCCTTTGGGAAACAGGCGTGAAGATATGTATGTATGTATTCTATTCGCTAAGTTGTACATTGTCTAAGCCCGCGGAACCGATTAGAGCTAGCCAAAACCTAAATCGTTACAAACTGGTATGAAAGCCCGTGGAAATAGTAGTTCAAATTCAATCTCTTCAAGTTAAATAATTCGTTTACGTAGTGAACACGGTTCCTCCATTCTTGAAGCGCTGTACGGTATATGGAGCTTGTGGGATACTTACGTAAACTTGCAAAATAATTAAATTTTAAGCTACGCGTTTTACGTAAACTATTAAATTTCTACAGTGACTATCTTTTCGCCCCGGCTTCGCCCGTGGATTTTTTTAATGTGTCATAAGAATTTATCCCGAAGGATTTCCCTATGAGTCTATGTCACTCTCAATGTGGCTCTGGCGTGAATGAAGGACAAAGAAACAAACATTCTTTCGCGTTTATATTATTAGTTAAGATGAGAGAAATTCGTGTTTGGGAGGTTGACGGCATAGGCATATTCAATGGAAATATAATTATTAACAATAAAAAGTGTGCCATATCTCTAGTGATTTTGTATAAGCTGCTTAAAAAAACAAACTGAACAATATTAAATTATATCTCTTGATCTATGATTAGATATATAATGGAACAATTTTAATACATCTTACCCTTTTTTTTCTTCACGAGTTGCCTTAAAGCTCCCGAAACCGTGTTGTAGTTCCAGGATACCCAGCGGAAGACCAAGTCTCCCTATGTTTAGCCGATGGTATTTGTGAGGCTATAACTATCTCGAGTGGCTAGTTATGTTGTTGAGGTATATTTAGATGGAAAAACCTTTAAGTGTGGTTTGTCGGATTATGTACATAAGTTTTTATTTAAAAAACCCATTGGTATATGGCCAGGATCCGGGATCGAACCCGTGGTCTGCCTAGTTAATACCAGACGTCTTAACCACTCGGCCACCGACGCACCGTTAACTTTCCTCGAGAAATGCGGCTAATGTTCATTGTCTAGATTAGCGCTGTTACGTGTACAGATAAACGCGGATTTGTGATTTTTTTAGGGTTCCGTACCCAAAGGGTAAAAACGGAAACCCTATTACTAAGACTCCGCTGTCCGTCCGTCTGTCTGTCACCAGGCTGTATCTCATGAACCGTGATAGTTAGACAGTTGAAATTTTCACAGATGATGTATTTCTGTTGCCGCTATAACAACAAATACTACCTAAATAAAAAACAGAATGAAATAAATATTTAAGCTCCCATACAACAAACGTGATTCTTATGCCGTTTTTACAGATAATGGTACGGAACCCTTCGTTCGCGAGTCCGACTCGCACTTGGCCGGTTTATATACTATTTATGTTAGTATGACATAAACAAACAAAGTATCAGTCTAATTAATATGGACGGGGAGAGATAAAATATATGAAATATGTGTCTGAAATTCTATACGCAACCAGTAGACCGAAACACGTTATCTGTGATTTACTTTTAAAAGTTACAATCCCTATAGATACCTAACTAATGACGTCCTCTTTGTAAAAGTTCTATCTATCTATCATCACGCTTTATATCCCATAAGAGGTAGGCAGAGGCAATAGAATTGAAAAATTGTATCAGTTCATTTACATATTTTTATACTTAGATATTTTATTTTTATAGAAACGATACGATGTGTTTAAAACTTTAGAGTGTTCAAAATAATGTTAACTTTAAATACCTACCTACAATTAATTAAAGTTTAATTTTTATTATAATAGAATACTTTATAAGTAGTTATGGAACAAGAAAACATTTTTTACCGTTGGCGGCCCCAGGGTATCCAGCTGAAGACAACGTCTTCCTCACTTAACCAATTATTTTTTGAGGCAATACCTAACGAGTGGCCAGCTCTGTTGAAGTATACCTATAGATGGAAAAGCCTATATTTGTACGGTTTGTCGGATAATGTACATAGATTTTTTATTATAAAAACCCATTGGTACATGATCGGATGTGGAGATCGAATCCGCGACTTCTCAGTTGTGAGCCGACGTCTTACCGAAAACATTATTGTGCTTCAACATTGGTCAAACATAATAAATAGATACTAGAGCTTGTCTTTAAATAAGTTATTTGGTGCAGTCGGGTTTTTTTATGTTCCTTAATAAGTTATTTGGTGCAGTCGGGTTTTTTTATGTTCCTTAATTATTTATTTGGTCATGATATCCATAAAATTGGTGCCAAAATTAAAATTAAGTATATAACAACAGAAGTCGTGAGGAAGTAATTGATTCATATTTTTATGGGAGTGATCGGATTCATTGAGATTTTTTGAAATCGAAAAGGTCAACCAATTTTTTTCTGACCTTGATGCTCGCTGCTTACCGCTGCAATCAGTTTCATTCACCGATGTATTTCAGTTACAGTGATATTCCATTTTGAAAACAATCTTATTTACCTTTTCGTCCAAAAAAAAACCTAAAAGACATTATTGTATGAAAAAACTTCATCTCATAAGTATAGTGTCCTCGGCATATTGTTGTCACTGACTTACAAGCTAAGAGAACTTTCACAATATCTCATACGTAGTATAAAAAAGTTGTTTGTCTATCTGTACTAATTTTAAGTACCACAAAACGGATTTTGATGCGATTTTCACAGTTTTATCTGATTTTTTTTGACAAAGGTTCTTGTGTATTTAAAATGACTCATAGGAGCTGAACTTTAACGGTATTATAAAATCAAGTGGGGTAAAATTTGCTACAAATGCGCTCTCATTGAACACGCTAAAGATATAATAAAATCGTAGAAAATAATTGTGTAGAATTCTCTACAAAATGTACACATTAGAATGTATAATATCGTAGAGTATGTTTGTTTGTAAGAAGAACTTGAAACTACTCAACGTATTTGAAAAAAACTGTTTTAAATTACATTATCTATTTAAATATAAATTAAATGCTGTTCGTTGGTAAGCGCATCACTTTTTTTTTGAGAACGGCTCGATTTATTTTTTGGATATTTTTTTAATGTTCGCAATAGTCTGAATAAGGTTTTTAGGGAAAGAAAAATTAAAAAAGAAAAAAAAATTCAAGAACAAAACCTAAATGAAAAGCAAATGTTTAATAAATAGCTAGTAAATACATGGAATACATGTTTACAATTTAAATTAAACATGATGAATGAAAATCCATGTATTCCTGTTAAAATTGTACCCAAACAAAACCAGCCCGCGTCACTAGTTTTCTGATATACAAAGGATCAGATTCAGGATGAGTAGTTAGACTAATATTTTCTAGTGAAAGCGAGGGGAGGTGGTTAGGAACGATAAATTTAGTTCCCTATTGATGGTTACAAGCACATTACTTCTATCTTTGTGCTCGCCCCGGCTATAGGACTGACAAACTGGCTTATAAAAGTGTCTGCCTTTATCGCAAGAATTATTTCCTAGGGATTAAGAATTATTTACAAAGGTCAAGCCTATTGAAACTTAATTTACGGGCTAAAATTCTTAGGAATATTAAAGGTCGTTACTACCTCACATTGCTTCGCATAAATATTTGCTGCATTATTTTTGTAATTATTACACAATACTTATAATAATAGTACATTATGATACAAGTGTGCTTTGTTGGTCATTACGTAACTACGAGGCGGTATTATCAGCGTGACTAATGCACGCACGCGCGTTTCATATGACATTTTTTAACACATTTGCGAGGAAAAAAACAAACTTACAGCCAACAAAGTCGTGGTTAAAAAATAAAAACGGTATTATGCGGTTAAATTAAGAATGCTTTTTGGACACACATACGATTTGTAATCTTGTACGAATTTAACTTCATTGGGTTATATTATAACGTGCTGTAATGTAAAGAAAAAAGCACGCGTGTTTAATATATGGTATTATGGGTCTAAAAGTGAGGTAATAAGACTCACGTTACGAGCAAGTGTGTTGAAAAGGATATAAACTAAGCGTCACATGATCAAAGACGCGATTTCTTGATATTTTCTCGATAGAAAAAAATCCTAAGTTACCTCTAAAAACCCATGACATTACATAAGCACTGTATTTCACACTCAATTTTGAATAATAACTAAAATCACGTTTACTTAGTTATAGTTTGGGTTGGATCAACAAAATATGACCTACTTTTTAAGACAAGCGCCGCAATCTTGGAGTGGAGCTGAAAAATCTGCAGCAAAACTCAGCGCAATTCCAGTAGACAGTATGTGTTCCAGATGTCTAGGTATTTCCTATCATATTTCAAAGGTTACCTATAACAGTCCACGAAAAAGTTATATGCAACGCAATCAGTAAAAAAAAAAAAAAAAAAGAGTACCCAGCAGAAGACAAAGTCTTCCTCACTTAGGCGAAGATTTTTTTGAGGCTATACCTAACGAGTGTACAGTTGTGAGCCGACGTTTTACCCACTCGACCGCCAACGCCCAATGAAATTGTTCCACAGCTTTAACAAAAAACGCAGAATTTAAATTATCGAAATCCATTCAAAATATTGGAACCAAATTGCACGTGACATCAGTACTGGAGGAATCCAATTATTGTGTCCCCAATCAACACGGGATTATCAGCCGATGTGTCTCGATTGTTCGTCCGAGCAATCCGTGTTGCGGTGTCGAATTTCAGAAATAATTACTTGCCACGAGCCACTTGGTAAATGAATATGTAATGCTCCAAGTCGGACATATCAATTTCGTTTAATTAAAAGAGCTGTTCAATTCAAAATTACTTTTTAGTCTTCTAAATATTGAAAAACTTATAGTAATTAAAGTAAGAATGTTGGAAAATCAAGGAATGCTAGAAAATGCTTACAGTAGACTACGCCGTGTTCAAATTCTACGACGAAATTAATATTTATTATTTCTTACTTTTCAGTGCAAATTTTTGAAGTCGGTACACTTTTTTAAAAGTTCGATTTTGCTGCCCTGAGAGACAAATAATAACGCAAAATAAGTTGTCAAACTCGGTACATATTTCATCGAGATATTAAAAAAAATTACCATATGTCAGTTTTTTCAATATTTCTAAAAAAACTCTTGAACCAATTTCTATGAGATAAACCATCAAAATCGGTTTACAACTGGCGGAGTCATCATGTACATACATACATAAAAAAATATACGGTCCGAATTGAAATCCTTCTTTTCTTCTCCTTCTTTTTTTGGAAGTCGGTTAAAAATAATTTCCCTTTCGAAGGTAAGGTCGCCCGCTGCGAAGACAAAAAGTACGCAGTCGTATGATCCAGTAAGAATTTTCCCAAAGGAATAAGATATTTTGTCACTCTCTGGTCCTCCAACTATATCTATAACTAGCATTCCGCCCCCGGCTTCGCCCGTGGATATTTGCGAACAAAATAAAATATACCCTAAGGGTAGCCTTAAAATACATTTTTAAAATAAAAGAATACTTATTGTAACTTAACTATAATAGTTAGACATATGCTGTCGCGACACTTTTTGTTGATAATGATGTGTTCTGCAAAGTCATAGTACATTATTTTGTTTTATCATCAATAGTTTTCGCAGCGCACGGCATGTATGGAAAACCCTGTTCAGTGGTTATATACAATATTTATGTCAGTTTTCATAATCCACATAAAATATTTGCGCAACACGATCGTGTATATACAGGAATCCTAATTAAGCAACCATAACATGAATTTCAGACATTGTCCACGTAGCGTCCGTAGATAAATGCAATTACCCTATGTCCACATTCAATACAAACTGTATGTAATGGCGTGACCCCCGCGGTGAATCAATCATCCCATGTCTGCCATCTGAGTTTTTAGTCTAGGAGCCAACGTGAAAATTATGTTTTCTATTATATTTTTGATGTCATATCTTTCCTTTCGCTTTCCTGCAATCTGTGGGAGTGATTTCGTGAAAATGGACGGAAGTGTGCAACAGGAAGCCGGGAAAGAGCGGGCTATTTGATTTGACCAATGAGCGTAGAGTTGGCCGTCAGATAGTACCAACCCATTTTCCGAGAGGTTGGTACTGTCAGGCAACAAACAGTGAGTGACGAGAAAGAGAAGGGGAAATAGAGAACGAGAACGCATCAGCTGTGCGCTTAACCTACAGTGTTGTGTATAAAATGTTAATATTTTCAGGATTAAAAGTTAATGTTGCTTATTACCAAAGTGAGATGTCAGATGCGACTAACTGTAAGGCTCGCTCGTTTTTTATGCTTAGCTATCTTATTCAAATTACCTATACACTTGTTGTTCCTTGAAGACAAATCTCTCGACTTTTAGCCCAAAAGTAGTGAGATCTTATGTGGAGCCTATCGTCTGTCGTTACATTCACAAATCATACCATGAATCATATCATATTCAAATATTTTTAATCGTTAGTTAATATCTAAATTTTATCTACATAAAATAATAATTACTATATTTTACTTCCCCTTACCCTGATGGCAACCGTCAAGCACCGCAATGTATTAAAATATGTCAAATAGCATGTATGTACCATTTCATTTCGTTTCCTTGTCAAATCTATAATATAAATAAAGTCAGTTTTTTCAAAATTTCTGAAAAACTAATGAACCAATTTTTATGAGATAAAAATGGGACCAATCTGAAAGAATTATCTGTCGATTAAAAAAGAAACCATCAAAATCGGTTCACAACTGGCGGAGTTATCGATGTACATACATACATAAAAAATGAAAAAAAATACGGTCCTAATTGAGAACCTTCTCTTTCTTTTTTTGGAAGTCGGTTAAAAATCAATTGCCGTGCGTTAGTCTCGCAAAAACTCTAAAATGGCTCGAACGATTTTGATGTTTTTTTTTGTGTTTTTGAGTGGGTCCCTGGATTGTTTAGATTCACAATTAGACCCGAGGTGGCGCTACAATCGGGTTCTAAGAAATTATATTTCATACGGGCGAAGCCGGGGGCGAACAGCTAGTATTTTATAAAGACAAAACAAAATGTATAGTTTGTGTATACATTGAGAGAACAGGTCAAATTCATACAAACACATACACAAAGTGTTTTGAAAGAAAATTTAAATGCGAAAACACTTTCATAAAATAACAAAAATATTTCATCCATCTCCTGGACTAAATAGGGTTGATATTTGGCTTAAATTCATATAATCCTAGAATGTTTTATATATTGTTTGCATAAAATTGGCCACTGAATTTTTTGTTGGTGCCTCTACAGAATTGCAATATTATCATCACTTACATATTTATAAAACAAAACTTACGCAAAAACTAATGAACGGATTTTGTTGCAGTTTTCCCTATTAGATTGTTTGATTCACCGGGAAGGTTTGCATATCTTTTTTAGTATATAAGTGAATAAAGTCGGGGAAAAGTTAGCCCCAACGAGTTTTCATGGCATATGCTGTCTAATCCGTCAGATATATAACAAAATGATATAGGAAAGAATTGTGTAGAAATAAAAGATTTACAAAAAAGTCCGTGGTAGCATATCTTTAATAGATAAGTAGTTATAAGCGTATTTGTGTAGGTATTTAAATTGTTGTAAACCCATATTGTACCCGTTGCTAGTTTAAACTAAAATAACTGCAAATATTTGTATATTCAACTCTAAGTACCCGTGCTTCAAAGGGCACGTAAAGCACTTCCAAAATTACAGATACTTATGTCTGTAAAGAAAATACGCATCTAAGGTTCATTAAGTGCAGCAACAGAGTGTTTTGTTTATTATGGACCATTGTCAAAACGTGGACACTGTTACTGCAGTCTCTGGCCACACCGAAACGTATAAAGGCTGTGAAGGTGTGTTTGTGTTGGTTTTTTTTTATTATTTTTAATTATTTAACTTTTTTCTAAATCTATTGATACTACATTTGAAAAAGATAGATTTTGTTAAAACTTAAATTTATGATAAAAAAGTATGATAATGAAAAAGTATGATAACCGTGCATAGTAACCCCACTTTCCACAGACGATGCAAATTTTAATTTGTTTCTGGATGAAAACAAGGCAGTGTTTGCTTTAGTCTGCGCATATTTTACTGAGTTAAACGTTTGGCTACGAAAACTAGATTTTACTTTAGGTACAATAATTTAACATCTAAACAGTGGCTGAACTTTGAAAATAACATATTATTCACTCGGTAAAGGTATCAAAAACTTCTTCAAATGTAACTCATAACTCATACCTGTTCCTTCAACTTACAAAACTTTACTTAAAAAATACTGTGCCGGGTGCCTTCGTTACCGGCTCAGGGTACCCAACAAAAAACACAAATTTAGCCAATGACATTTTATTGAAACTATCTAACATTTATTTATTTATTTATAAAAAATCCACAGCACTCCACACTACAAAACATTTTGAAAAATAAGCAAAACATACTTCTACTTTGTTGACCTTACATTAGGTACGGAGACATTATATTAGATCACGCATCAAATTAAAAAAACAAAATAACAAAAGCAATAATAATAATTAAAATTAAAAGTCAATAAGTAGGTATAACTAAAAATATCTATGTCAAAATATTTCAATTAAATCAAAAAATCAATTACAAAATACAAATAAAATGTCCAATTAAAAATTACAATCAAAAACTAAGAAAACTAAGAAAAATAAAAACAAAAATTCAGACTGTCAGCGTTTGTGTAGTGTGTGGTGAGTGAGTGAGGGTGTGTATATGATATTTATATTTTTTATAATATGGCTTTGTCGGTGGAAATCTTAATTTCACATGGTTACCCAATCTTCGCCGAATGAGAAACATTGCAATAGCGTAATGTTGTATACGCATAAACCTTTGTGAATCAGTCTATCTATAGTGAACATTTTGATAGCCATAATCAGTCTAGTAGTTTTTCTCAAACAGATATAAGATTTTATGATTTACATTCCGATATTTTGAGATTGAATTCCTGATTTGATTTGATCTATGCAAAATGGTGTGAAATTACATATACAAAAACAAAGGCTAGAAAATTTGTAGACTGACAAATATTAAATTAATTAAAAAGTTGATAGAGATCCCTCTCGTCTTAAAAATATTTCTAAAAGACGTGCTCTCAAGGTGTGAAATGAGGACAGCAATTAAAAATGTAATTTCTTGGGTGACACGGCTCATGCTTTGATCTCGTAGAGGGTGTATTCGTAGAGGGTGTAATTGCAAAATGTTTCAAGTGCCAAAAGGACACCAAGAAAATATAACTAACTAGGTACAAAGCTGTGATTTAAATTAAAATGTTATTAAGTACATGTAATATAATTGGTAATTTCCTCAAAATATTATAATGAAATAATAATACATGTTATTTTTGCATGAGCCTATTTACGTCTTCAGGCTTGCTGTAGGCTCTTCCAGCCAGTTGCCTAGCTAGGTGATATGGCTATACCGCCATTGCTCGGTCGCCAGAGCCTCGTTTTTTTTATACCGCAAGCATGCAGGTGAGGATGACATTTGGGGTCGGATAGATCTTATTCCGTTCCCCCCCTTACCCCCTTAGTAATGAACTAATGTACATGTTATTTCTCCATCAGCCGGCATCAAAGTAATTAAAGTGATTTTAGTTTTGAACAAACACATCGATCGGTTAAAAAAAATGTTACCTTCACGGGTTGCCTTACGGATCCCGAAACTGCGTCATCAGTACCAGGCAAGTCCCAGGTTACCGAAGACCATGTCTCCCTCTTTCACCCAATGGTATTTTTTTTTCTTAGTTCGTTAAAAGCATCCAAATGCAAATTATAGAAAAATTGAGCTTAATTAATGAATGGCCAGTTCTGTTGAGATACTTTGAGCTATTTTAAGATTTTATTTTTTGCATATATTTTCCGTAGTAAGGCTACGTAGTATAAAAAGACTCATATTAGCAAAATTATATTGTACTTTACTTTCACATAATAACTAGCGACCCGTTCTGGCTTAGCACGGGCGAATTTATGCGTTGGAAATGCAAAAAACTAGTTAGCAATCAGCCGAACCTATTGTTAGAAAAAAAAGTTTTCTGGATTTGTATTGTTCATTTGGGAACGTTCGCAGTTTTATAGATTTTGCTTTTACTGTTCGCGTATTAAACACATCTGGCACACACGTTATGGTCTTCTATGGATATAGTGTCTGGTGGAAAATATATATTTTTGAATATCAAGTTCGAATCAGACACGGTTCAGTACCTATTTGTTTAAATTTAATTACCTTAATTAATACCGTGCGGTATGTCCAGACTCACTTGTAACAGTGTCCATTTTCAGTTAGTTAATATTTAAATGGCATGAAACTAATAAATTCATGTAATGCTTCTTCTAATCACTGTTTTGTAAGTAAAATTTTAAAAGCATTAAATATAAGGATAGAGAATATGGAGTTGAAAATGGCGAAATTTTATTAAGACTGCGGCGGACTGGGTCGCACCGTTATTGAAACCTGTATCGCGCCATTGAAAATATTTAATAGATTGGCATATATGCAACTTTCCATCATGTCGTTGGGAAGCATTCCTTTTACTCATAGTCGTTGGACTGTTGTATGTAGCCATTTCTATATTGGTGACCCCGGATGAGCACCCCTGTATTCCTGACCCCGCAATGCCCCGCATCCTACTTCCACTTCCCATTGACCAGACGCCGGCCCGACATGACGACAGGTGATTCAGCCGCGATACAGGCAACCAGTGACGCAGTCCATCACAGCTGACAAAGCTAGGTACATGGATGTTGGTTTTCATACTGTATCGACCTCTGGTCTGGGAATGGTACACTGCATCGATAGATGTCGCACCGTTACTATCTCATTGAAACCTGTATCGCGCCATTGAAAATATTTAATAGATGACATATACAACTTTTTTTTTTGTTTTATTTTAAGACCTACCAACTAGTCTGACCTATATCGTTGTATAATTAATAAACCCACTCTAAACGCCAATAGAGGTATTTTTTATGAAGAATAAGTTTTAATATAGCCATAACTATTCAAGAATTATGTCATTTAGCCCTTAAACTGACTAGTTTACTATGACACATAAAACTACGGGTTGCTGATAGTAAAACAGAGTGTGTCCGACCTCATAACACTTTTATTTTATGTTCGGCTGAACCAAGTGATAGTTTCTACCACACTTGCAGTCTCTAGAAAGTATGGCGGGAAAACTCCGTTTTTTACGAACCGTCAGTAAATTCTGTAATTTGAAGTTTCAGAATGTTGTCCATATCTGAGGACTGTATTTTTGCAGAATGTTATATGTCCCTACTTATTTATATCTTATTTTTTGAAAGTTTAAAATAGATTCAGTCGTCAATTCGCTGGAATTTTTCTAGCTGTTACAAATGTTGCTATGTATTACGTAATCCTATTTTTTTATACATGCATTTCCGACAAGATTAGAGAGGTCCGCCTGCGTTGGTATGGTCATGTCATGAGACGTGAGGATGATCACATAACGAGTGCTTTCCATAGATGAGGGAAAGCGAGGCTGTGGACGACCCCCAATAACCTGGACGCAAACTATAAAAAAACCGGCCAAGTACGAGTCGAACTTGCACACGAAGAATTCCGTACATTCTACACGTTTCTACTATGGGGGCCCTATTTAATTTTTAAACTTTATTTTAATTTTATATAATTATACTTTGCTGTCTTTTATATGCCGATGATGCGGTATTAATTGCATCTTCGGAGCAAGAGCTGCAAAACTTGGTTGCACTTTTGAATGAGGAATGCGAGAAGAAATTCATGAAAATTAATATTTCGAAATCAAAAGTATTAGTATTTGAAAAGGATGATGAAAGGACGGATTGTAACATTTGTGTGAAAGGAAGTAAATTAGAACAAGTGAATGAATATGTTTATTTAGGTAGTATGTTTACAAGAAGTGGAAAGATATACAAGGAAATTGAAAGGAGAGTGAAAGCGGGAAGCAAGGTATTTGGTGGACTAAACAATGTATGCAGAAATAAACAACTTAAAACTAAAAGTAAAATGAACATACATAATGCAGTTTTAGTTCCATCACTTACTTATGGAAGCGAGACTTGGGTATGGAATAAGAAGCATGAAAGTAAAATAAATACAGTGGAAATGCGGTCTTTACGTAGAATGTGTGATATAAAACGTATTGACCGCATCCGGAACGATGACATTAGAGAAGAATGCGGTGTAAAAGATGATGTTGTGACTAAAATGAAGAAAAGTAGTTTACGCTGGTTTGGACACGTTGAAAGAATGAAGGATGAAAGATTGACTAAAAAGGTTTATATGGCTGAAGTGAAAGGAAATGCTGGCAGAGGACGACCTAGATGTACTTTTATTGAACATATAAAAAATATGTTGATCGATGGAAATATTAAAAGTACACACAATCGCCGAGCATGTATGAAAGGTATGATGAATATAAAAGAAGCAAAAGAGATATGTCAGGATCGTAGCAAATGGCATTCGATTGTCTCTGCCTACCCCTCTTGGGATGAAAGGCGTGATGATAGATAGATAGATATTTTAATTTTATTATTTTTGTTGTTAAAGCGGCCATAGTAATACACACTCTGTTAAAATTTCAAGTATCTACCTATTACGGTTCAAAATATACAGCCTGAAAGTGACAGTGAAAGTGACGAATGGACAGCGAAGCCTTAGTAATAGGGTTTCCATTTCACAACGGAACCCTAAAAGACCTGATAATCATAAAAGCAACATCCACAACTGTGAGATGTGGTGCAGTTGTACCAAGAGAGCAGAGAGCCGACCCCAAATGAAATGGGAACATATAGGCAGAATAATAAAGCCTATATTTATCACGAATAGTGTAACTTTCTATATAAATGATATAATTTTTAGAATTGGTTCAGTAGTTCCAGACGTACAAACAAACAAATGGTCATGTTTTAATTTTTATCATTTACGCCTTCATTCTATTACGAGGTAGGCTGGGCCCTGATAAATGCAATCATAAAGTTCTTTTGGTAGTTTTTTTAATTTTAACATAACTTGGGTATTGGTTAAGTTGTTTTCTCAACATGATTCTACATTAAAAAAATCTTGCAGCCATCGGCAGCTTAGAGAAAAATATTTTTCAAACAGCATCAAACATGTAAAGGTATTTAACAAGATATCATACCGACCGTCTACAAACACTTTACATCAAAGGTGAAAATATAAAAAAATAACTAAATAAGAAACAGGGATCAAAAGACCCACCGTCACCTGCAGATATTATTTATGAATGAGTTTCTATAGCGCTTTTTCGCTCGCTTTTAACGTTTACTTAAAATGTTGGTGAGTTCAATTCTAGTAAATTGAATTGTTTCCCCGTTTTCGGTAACCGCTATGTTGAACGATGTGGTGTGGTTAAAGTACTTTCATTAGTCGCCATTATTACTACTGATATTAAGGAGACGGCCTCATAACTTTTGTCCCATACAAAAACGGACTTCAGCAATTGGCCATGCTACATATTTATAATATACTTTTTTTATAATTTGTTTTGAAAATATAGCCCATTTTAAGAAACTAATTTCGATATATTTGTTTTTTATCCATTGCGTCTATTTTTAATATATTTTACAAATTTTACCCGCGAAAAGTAAACGTGACGTCACAAGAATTTAGAACAGGATTATAATCTTGGCCACTACACATAAAAAGTGACAGTCAATCAAATTAACGTCAAGCAAACGTCAGTCAAGGTCGACTAACCTAAAAATTACTCTTGTTTATATACTCGTGTTTAAATTTATTTAAATTGAATAGTTTTTTACAATGGCAAGTAAATAGTGTTTCATCCCGTCATGTCCTAATAACAAAGAAAATAATTACACGTAAAATATAATTTATAAAGATGTCATTCAAAGATTGACGATTGCCCTTTTTTGTAGGCAAAGGTATTTTTTTTTCATACTGCTTAAGATGACGTCATACATCGGTCAAATTAAGGTAATTGTTTGTTATTGAATATCTTAAAAAGTATACACTTAATTTAAAATCTGATAAATAGAAATTGTACTGAAAGCTTATATCTCGAAACGGTTTCGAGATCTTCGTTTCTGTTCAAAAAGTTAGCATGGCCAATTCAAGTATTATACAAAACTTATTAAAAATAGCAAGTTCTAGTTAATGGATCCTTAAAGTATATGAAATTATCTATACTCAATATGTAAAAAATATGTCAATATCACTTACCATGTACCAATAATCCGATAAACCATACTAAGATTTACCTCAACAGAACTGGCCAACCGTTAGGTATAGCCTCACAAATACCAAGAGGGAGAATTGGTCTTCCGCTGGGTTCCCTGAGACCGTAACAACGTTTTCGGGAGCTGTAAGGCAACCAGTGCAGAAAGAAAAAAAAGTTTCACATAAGATCGCTGACTAGGCTTAGTTGAGCTGCCATTAATTCTAAACTTTCCCGACGTCCTGCTGACGTATTTTCCGACGTCGATTACCCCGAGCTGTGGGTATCTACTGAAAATGGCTTTAACATTTACTGTAATACACATAGATTTTAAGCAATATTAATTTGACCCATTCTTAATTGATAAAGAAGAAGAAGAAAATAAAAATAAAATTTTTAAAAAGCCTTATAAAAAAGAGTTGTAGGTACGACGTCCTGCCGACGTATTTTCGGACATACTGCTGACGTCTTTTTCTGAAACGGAGAGTATGTCCCGACACGCACTTGACGGATTTATGTCAATAAGTAGGTTGGCAGGATAAATATAATATTAAATGATAAATAAAACATGAATACATAAAAATGTCGCCGTCAAAACATCAAAGCGAGCTTAAACGATTTCAGGGATTGCTTTGACAAATTTAACGTTACTCAAATAGGTTCATAAATGAAAAAAATATTTATTTACGAGACCAAAGCAATTTCTCCTCTTAAGCACTTCAAAGAAATTTTCAACTACTTAGAGAAATTGTATCAAAAGCTGGTGTTAAAACATGAGGGTTAAAATTAAATGATTTAAACGTAATCAAATGTAAAAAGAAAGTAACGCTAGAATGGAAGTCCAATGCTATTTTGACATAGGAAAGAATGGATGACATGAGATTTACGAAAGGTATATTTATATCTTTAGACAAATTATTTGTGCGGTTATCAATTGTGCTGAATTGTGCACTTAAATATAGCACAAAATGTATTTGTTTTATTTTTTGGGCTATATTTCTGGGCAAATTCTGTATTCTGTTACGTAGGAACGCCCACTTGCTACTTCTACCTTTATTATAATGTTCTGTATACCTACAGAAGAGATGTGACTGGAAAAAATTAACGAAGGCACCTCAAAAAAAATCACTTTAAAAAAAGGGGATTTTAAAATAACCCGAAATGAGAAGAGTATGCCTGAGAAGATAATTATATGGATATGAGGCGAAAGAGGTGTCCCATATTATGATCGCGGCAAGTGGATATCTTTGGCCCCTGCCCATCCTAAGGGAAATAAGGCGTGAGCATATAGGTATATGTACCTAATGAAATGTTTTATTTATAATTTCTTTATCTTTAAGATTTTTTTATTGAATATTTAGAACATACAATAATATATTAATAATATATTTAGAAACTATATAAGTATACATGTTATAAAAAGAATACCAGTCTTCCCGACACCCTCCCTGGGCAAGGTTCCCAAAGCACTGGGTGCGTTACCTCGCTAAATGGATAAACTGATCCTTTGAGCGAGGTAACAGCGAGCTGAAGCGTTGACTAGTCGTCTTTCATGCTTTTTTTTCAAGTGCAAGCACCGAAAATTCTAAATTTCATAAAATTAAGCACCTAGTTACAAATTTATGATTCCCCTTGCATTGAAATTTTATCCAAAATCCTATTCCTACCAAAGTGCCTTCGACTTATTGTGCAGTACTTATGTAAATAATAGATTGCAGTGTTAGTCGCTAAATGTGGCCATTGTTACAAGTATTAACTATATTTGGTGTAATATTAATTGAAAAAAAATCTTAATGTATATTTTCCAACAAATTCAAAAACAAGTTAAAGAGTGTTCGCGAGCGGGAAGTGACGCGATATTGCTTGCTGCGGTTCCCATAAAGAAATTTTAATGTAATAAGCTTTCTTTGTGAAAGGATTTTCAAAGGCTTTTAGTTTATTATCCTGGGTTATGAAACTGGTGTAGCGTTTACTGTTGCGCTTTACGATTTACTGCAAATTTTTGTTACTTTGAAATATTCTGGTGAAGGAAACTTCTGTTTTATAGTTTTAATAATAGTTTTAAACTTACATTTTGAAATCAAATAGAATGAAATTACATAATCTACATAAATAAAAATTGAATGCTATTGGTTACACCATTTATAACTCAAGAACGGCTGTACCGATTTGGTTGAAAATTGGTGGGGAGGTAGCTTAGAGCCAGGAGACGGAGATAGGATAGTAGCGGTAGTGGTAGGGGTTGGAGTAGGGGAGCTAAATAATTATAATTTATAATTGTGAATATGTGGCGTCATCTTGATTTTTACATATGTACTAAAATGTATTTGCAAACGTCAATAGATGGCGCTGTATTATACTTTTCTTATCTCTATATATATAAAAGAAAGTCGTGTTAGTTACACCATTTATAACTAAAGAACGGATTTGGCTGAAAATTGGTGGGGAAGGTAGCTTAGAGCCAGGAGACGGACATAGGATAGTAGCGGTAGTGGTTGGAGTAGTGGTAGGGGTTGGAGTAGGGGTAGGGGTAGTGGTAGGGGTTGGAGTAGGGGTAGTGGTAGTGGTAGTAGTAGTGGTAGTGGTAGTGTAGTGGTAGTTGTTTTCTACGGACGAAGGAAAGTAAATAGCAGGCAAGCCAACGTTTGGGCAGGACAATGTCTGCCGGGCCCGCTAGTAATAAATATGGTCGAGTGGATAAGACGTCGGCTCGCAACTGAAAAGTCGCGGGTTCGATTCCTACATCCGACCATGTACCAATGGGTTTTTTATAATGAAAGATATACATGATAAAGATGTACGTACGATTATCCGACAAACCGTACAAAGAGGCTTTTCCATCTATAATACCTCAACAGAGCTGGCCACTCGTTAGGTATAGCCTCAAAAATCATTGGCTGAATGAGGAAGACTTTGTCTTCCACTGTGTACCCTGGGTCCGGCATCGGTTCCGGGAGCTGTAAGGCAACCCGTGAAGAATAAAAAAAAAACTCGTAAACAAACATTTTATGTATCTATAGGTGACTTAATAAATAAATAAATAAAAATGTCGCCATATCTCGGTACTTTTTACGTTTACTATGATATTATGTCCCGCCAAGTCCGCATTAAATATGAGAGTTTATTTCTAAGTCCACGGCTCCAGACTGCTTAGAAACGGTAACGGCGAACAGTCCATATACGGTCTGTGGACTTGTAGTACTTTCCGTCCCCTATATCTATCCCTTCATATACCTATGGTCTGCGGACAGCTCAACACAACTGGCTAACGAGGTATATCCTCACAAATACCATGGAACATGGAAGACACAAGGAACACGGTTTCGGGACCCGGCCGTGAAGAAAGAAAAAAAGTAATTCTCTCTGCCTACCACGCTCTTGGGATAAAAGGCGTGATGATAGATACATAGATAGAAATATAGTAATTAATTACTGTCCCTACCTGCATTTGCCTTGTTATGGAATACTGAAAAATAATATAGTCATAGCGCCATCTACTGGAAAGTAGTATAACTACAATTTTTAAACCCAAACAAAGCAAAGTAGTTTCTAATATAATGTCACTAGATGGCTCTTGTGAGAGAAGTTAATTAAGTTTTGACTTACTACTATACCTGGTCGAGTCCCTAGTAGGGGGACCGACTGGGTCTCAAATGCCCGGATAAAAGGTAGCCACAGGCCACCTTGGCGCACTTTGTGCGCCTAAAGAAGACACCGAGGGGTCGTCGCCCCTCGAGACACAGCCGGCGCAAAGAGGTTTTCCTCGGCGCCTGCCGAGCCTACGGCTCGGAAGACCCCGTGTTGTTGTTGTTATTAAGACATTTTCTAAAATATCTTCTGAAAATAACAGATTAAGACGATACATTCAAATAAAATCATAGTTTGAGGGGCGTGGCCTAGCTGCATACGATACTCTAGCGCTACCCTACCGCTACGTGATCGATTGGTCTCTCCGCTGAATCTCTCTCTATCGCATTGAATAGAAACAAAAGAGAAGAGGCGCATGGAAGGTGCTTGGAACAAACGTCCTAAGTGACAAATCAAAAATAATTTATTTAAATTAAAGAAGTAGCTTTATTGAAAATCTAAATTAACATCTTACTTTAGTAATAGATGATACAAATTTGTACTTAATTTAATAAACAATACTTCATGTACCTACTAATGAGAAATTTGGAAAGGAGACTATTTTCAGAGGCTACTTTGCAATTTTTTTCTATCGAGCAAAGTTTCTTAAAACATGTTATACGATTAACAGATTAGTATGAAATATGATTAATTATAACAATTTATTTTTTCTGTATTTGTAAGAGCTTTAGGTTTCACTCAAAACGATTTGAAAAATATGATTTAATATTAAGGTAGCCTCTTAATAAAGTGGATAGACAAGAAATGTGTGGCGTAAATGTTTTGTTTCTAAAATAAATTCTTATTATAAAACAAACTTCTGTCCGCGGCTTCACCCGCGTGGAAATAGATCCAAAAAGAAATAATCCCGTGGCTGTAATTTGCCCCTTCCCCGCCCGCTTTCGCGGTATAAAAAGTAGTAGTATATTATATGTCATTCTCTGACTGATCCCGTGAAAAACAAAAAAGTACCTGTGGAGGTGTGATGTGTACTGTCAGACTGTCTCTTGACATTTGTCTTCTTAAATTATCGTGTCACCACACAGTGTCGCCACAAATCTATCCCACAGGAACCATACATTTTTTCGGGATAAAAAGTAGCACATGTGCCATTCCAGACTATAATCTATCTCTGTGCCTAATTTCATCCAGATCCGTTCTGCCGTTCTGGCGTGATTGAGTAACAAACATGCATACTACAACCATACAAACTTTCGCTTTTATAATATTGGTGGGATATTATAGGAATGCTGAAACACTGATCTAACCATTGAGTGCGTAGTACATTATACTTCAATGGATCTAACATGTAAATATTTTTTTAATTTTCGTAGCACATAAGCGGCGTCCGAAATTCTAAAAATAACCGATACCACAAATCTAAAGACTTTGCCACCTGATCTGTTGATATGGAAAACTGTCAATAAACCATTGACACTGTTACTGGTGTAAAGACCGTGAAGCTGAGTTTGTGTGAAGCGTTTTGGGAAGAAATATATACGTATGTTAGCTATACCTACCCCTATAGAAGCGTGAATGTTTGCATATGTCTGCATAGTGATGATAAGTAAAAAAATTAATGATGTAAATTATTGTATTGCTCAAAATAAATTGTTTTTTATAGTGGGAATATTTGAACATCTGTTTCATACCTCCTGCAAACTAGACCTTGGTAATGACCGTGAAATTTTATTATGTAATAATACCAAATGTCACATGTGTTCGTCGGTTATTCCATGTATAAATATTTTAGCTCTTACGTTATTTGGTAGGACGTTTTATTCAGGTTTTATTTTTAAATATTTGCTACGTTTTCTACTCGGCTATGGCTGTGAAGTTTTAACATTTTATATTATATATATTAATCCTCATCCGATCTCATTAACTTAGATTTCATCACAGAGCATTTAAGTCCGTGTCGCGGGGGCGCGCGGGCGGTGCGGCCCGGCCCCGATCGTTGTTCTGTGGATTTCATCAAAATTCATTGAGCAGTTTCGGAGCCACATTGGGACAGCTGGCACTTTATTTATTTGTATAGATAAATTCACCCGTTGGAATTTTCGATATTAAAAACTAGGTATGTTTACTTTACCACCCCTTTCTTTGCCCAGAAATACGTGTTCAATTTATGTACCAATACCAAGTTTCAAGTTAATTTGACCAGGGCGGGGCGGGTCGCTATTATAGTAATCTATTTTGGTTTTTTTTTTCTTCACGGGTTGCCAGGGAAGACCAAGTTTCATCATCAACTTCTTTTAGCCGATGATATTATGAGGCTATACCTAACGAGTGGCCAGTTCCTGTTAAGGTATATTTAGACGGAAAAGCCTATAAGTGTGGTTTGAAGAATTATGTTTAAGAAGTTTTTAACTATAAAAGCCCATTGGTACAATGTCTATACTTATAAATAAAAATTAAATGCTGATACCGATTTGGCATTTTTTTAAATTGTTCGTAATAGTCTAAATAATGGTTTTAGGGAAAGAAAAATTTAAAAAGTTGCTCTGAAATTGAAAAATTCAAAAAAAACTAAAAGAGCTTTTTTCTATGGGATTTTTGTATGAACCCAAGACCATAATAGGGAATGAAAGTTAATATGGGATCCACGGACGAAGCCGGAGCGGAGCGCTAGTATTATTATAAATGCGAGCAATGGATTTTTTGAACAGATCTCTCGGAGAGCAGGGAAATAAATTATTGAATAAAAAAAACATTTGTCTAACAGTGGGAAGCCGAAGTAGTAGGATGCTTGTCAATGTTACCGAAATTTTCCATTTCCACAAACTCCTGAAACCCGTTTGAAATGTTTATTTATTAAAATATTCAGTAGCTAAGATTTTCAATAAATTTATTAGACACCTTGTAAATTATGGCATTGCTAAGTATGTAACAAATTTACATGTAAACTGTTTGTAATTGAAAATGTAATGAGAAACTGATGGTTTATGGCCAACCTCAACTAGAATATTTACTTATTCACCTCCGCGTTATGTTAGTGAAATATAGCTTTTCAAGTATGGATTTGTCTTCATATTTGTGTCAAGATCATTTTAAGATGTATTGAACTAAGTTTTGAAATGGTTGAATATGAAACCAGATGAAAAGCGTTTGATTTTCATTCGAGATAAAAGATAAGCATCATATTTCTTTTAAATGCTTTAGTCGACTTCTCATGCTTCAGAGGGCAAACAAAGCAGCCATTACTCCTGAAAAGAATACAAAATCTTAAATATTTAAAATAAGAAGGGCGTCGGTGGTCGAGTGGGTAAAACGTCGGCTCACAACTGAGAAGTCGCTGGTTCAATCCCCACATCCGACCATATTTACAAATGAGTTTTTATAATAAAAAATCTATGTACATTATCCGACAAACCATACAAAGAGGCTTTTCCATCTATATACCTCAACAGAGCTGTGTATAGGTATAACTCGTTAGGTATAGCCTCAATCTTTTCTCTTCCGTTGGGTACCCTGGGGCCGGCAACGGTTCCCGGGAGCTGTAAGGCAACCCGTGAAAGATTTTTTTTAAGAATTATTACACATTACACATTTTTCTATTTAAGAAGTGACAGATCCTGCAGCGACAAGCTTAATATAGGAAACACGCTAAATGAAACATTGTTATTATGTCTGGCCACCCCGCAAGATTAAGGGCCGTGATGCTATACACTGACCATATAGTTACTATGCCTATATGTATATATTACGTTTTTGTTATGTATACTTATCAAACATATAATACGACATTTCTAAATCGGACAGGAATTTTCACATAATACCTATAATATTCTAATAATTTTCACATAAAGATCAAAGCAAAAATCCAATCTCTTTAAAATATTTTTTATATAATTAGGAATAAGTAAGCTATTTAAATAAAAATTAAATGTTGTTCGTTGGTAAGCGCATCACTTGAGAGCGGCTGGACCGATTTGGCAATTTTTTTTTCTTCACTGGTTGCCTTACAGCTCCCGAAACCGTGTTACTGTTCCAGGGTATCCAGCGGAAGACCAAGTCTCCCTCGTTTAGCCGATGGCATTTGTGAGGCTATACCTAACGAGTGACCAGTTCTGTTGAGGTATATTTGTAAAATGTGGTTTGTCGGATTATGTACATAAAATTTTACTTAAAAAATCCATTGGTACGAACCGTCGAACCCGTGGTCCCCCTATTTTTTTTATATTCGCAATATAGTCTGAATAATGTGTTTAGGGTATAATAAAAATTGGAAAAGTTGTCTGGAAAATTGAGAAACTAGGGAAAACTGTGCTTTTTTCTATGGGATTGTTGTATGAAATCGTGCTGTAATTTCTTTGCCTAGGATATCACAATAGCAATCTAGAAACTAGGTAAGAGGTAGATATATCTATTATTATACTCCGGATAATACACATACACACGAAGCCGCGGGCATTATACAGTGGCCCGTTGAATACATTATTTACATTCCAATAGGATAAGGAAGCGATAGAGATAATAATAAACTAGATGTATCAACAAGTAGGTACTTCCTGTAGTACACAGTACTGTATTATGTGATATTTAATATGAACATAGTAGGTATTAACTCGTTTTATGCTGTCTATGTTTAAGGAGACGTCTCATAACTTTTGTCCCATATAAATTACATGCTTCACGATTTCTTAAATTATGCTATAACTATGCCTTAATTTTGAAATATTGCCGATTTTTTATGAAATCGTGCTTTCTCATGTTTCTGGTATGTGAATATTGGCCTATCTTATCTTATCCTTGGTTATTTTATCGATTATTTTTGCAGTGTTTCTCTCTAACAACTTTTTAAGAGATATAAACAAAATAAGCCGCGCGGTTTATTGAGTTCATTGCGCTAACAAGCTTGCTCTTAAGAGGCGTATCACAATTTTTTTAAATTTTACAAACCCGTCGATACATCTACACCAATCTACACAGTCATCTAATTTTTTTAAATTCCATTTGTGTTTTAATTATCCCTATTATGAACCCGTTTCATAAACTACTAATATTATGTCGTTTTGCCAAAAGTGTAAATTTTAATATGGTATACGTATTATTATAAGAATCTTATTGTGTTTATGAGAAAGTTTTAATATTTCAGGACTTCCAGAATATTCAGGAATTCCATAATTTTAATATTTTAGAACTTTTGCGTAGATAATTAAAAGTAATGTATATTTTGGATGTTTTGGCAAAAAAGCTAAAAAGTAAAGCTGCAGTGTACAATAGAATAATTATAGCGGACATAAAACATTTTTTGTATAAGGTGTTTATTTCAGTGTAATTTGCCTTCCCACCTAGGTATGTATAATATCAAGAAACGGCCTAGGTAATTCTGTAATTATAATTTATAGAAACCTTTCTATTTTTTGTGATTAGAACACCAAAAATCCATTTTTCTTGCCTTTTATGTGAAAGGGGCCTTAACGTCATATCGCCATATGCGAAAGTAGCTGATGCAATCTTATTATTATTTACTAAAATACAGTCTCTAATTTAGTCAATTATTAAGCTGTTATAAGCGGTGTTGGCTTAGATGTGTTAAAAATAAACCCGGATTAAAAGTAGGTGTGAATTTACATATATAGTTATACCATAGATACATTGCAGTTGATTGCAAATATCAACTTTTGCCTTCGATGCAAATTATTTAAGAACAGTCTGTTATCTTTTACATAAAAAATAATATTGGTATATCTGTTTGTGCTTTATAACCTCCAAAATTACTAGACCCATTTTCTTACTGTTTGATTCACGAGATGTCTTTTTTTCAAATTTAAATTCCAATTAAAATAAGGTGTTTAGATACATTTATTAAAATTGTGTTTTCCATGTGGTACCTTTTCAGGCGTACAATAGTATTCTTACAATTTATTATTATTTGAAATTAATACAAATGAGAAAAATATAGAATCAAACTATGGGAATCCAAATATTATTACAAAGCTAAACATTTACATAATAGGCACACAAATATATGTAATCTATAGATTACAAATTCCAAAAAAAAATAGTTAAAATAATAAAATTAAATAGGTAATACATTTAAAAAGTTATTTTCAAAAAATTCAAACATTTGTATACAAGTATCCTCTTTTATTTAATTTTAAAAATTGTCAGTGGTAATTCTTTAATTTCGTCAGGCAAATTATTATAAATTTTGGGAGCCATTTCCATTATATTTTGTGTAACAATCTACCTTTAGACATTAGTGGTAAAATTTGGCCGTGGTCTGGGACGAACTAATTTAAATTTATATTGCATTATTTATACAAAAATCGAATACCGAGTAGTAACCAATAATATCAATGTTCCTAATTCGACGAGTCGTACTGATATTAATATTACACGGGCGAAGCTGGAGCGGGTCGCTAGTATTTTATATAATAAAATTAAAAAAAAAAAGAAAATGCCCTTTAATTTCTTGTTACATTTTTTACAAAGTATTTGATTTCTTTCAAACATAAATAACTAAGTATATCAAACATATTACATATTAAAATTTAAAATTAATTTCAAAACGAGGGGTTCTTGTATTTTATATAACAAAACTTAAATCAATGTCGAAATATTTAGCCAAGGAAAATCAATTCTAAGGAAAATACAGAAATATCCGGTACTGTATTGATTCAGATCACGTCGGGGCCACCATTGTAGAAATGGCAAACCACAACCACCCAAAACATGTGCCATCAAAAAATACTGTGCCAATTAAATAAAACACTCTACAAATAGCAACCAAGTCAAACCGCGTAGACAATAACATACATTGCACAAAAACACCTGCAGAAATGCATTGTACTAAAATTAATCAGTAAAGAATTAATAAATTTTGAAGTCATAACCTCCAAATGAAGACAAATCACACAAACACGAAATTTTCTAAAGAAATACCAACACCTCACAAATAGTAAATGTAAAACATAATCGACCTTAACTTGACTTCAGCCCGTTTATTTACACATATGACATTGTGAGCCAAAAAAAATTGAGTAAAAACTGTACGCGCCGCACCACAGACTGTTCCACAATTCAGTAACGTTGCGTTCAAACAACAAACTTTACATGAAAATATCATTATTATTTATTTACTAGCATTCCGCCCCCGGCTTCGCCCGTGGATATTTACGAACAAAATAAAATATACCCTATACCCACCCCTACCCCTACCCGCAGCGCACGCGATGTAAGGAATTTCTTAGGTAATTTTTTTACACCTTGGGTTACATTATTGGTGTTTTAGTACGGATCCCTAATTTTTTTGAAAATAGAATATAGCCTATGTCACTCGGGGATAGTGTAGCTTCCCAACGGTGAAAGAATTTTTCAAATCGGTCTAGTAGTTTCGGAGCCTATTCAATGCAAACAAACAAAAAAACAAACAATCAAATATTAGCATAGATAACTAACTAGCGACCCCGCTTATAACTACTTATCTATTAGATATAGATATATGCTACCGCGGACTGTTTTGTAGATCATTTTATTCTACATAATTCTTTCCTACATCATAATTCTTTCTTTTATCATCATATAATAATAATAAATAAATAAATAAACGATTTGTTATATCTCTGCCGGATTAGACAGCATACGCCATGAAAACTCGCTTGGGTTAACTTTTTTCCAGACTTTATTCACTTATACTGCTAATGCTCAGTTCCTAAACATGATAGGTCCATTATTAATAATTGTAGACCTTTGCATTGAATCAACCTATTTAATATTGATAACCGGAACAAAATCCGTTCATTATTTTTTGCGTGAAAAGGGCACAGACATACAGACTTACCCCCTTATTCATAAACGTTTATTAGCAACGTTTTTGTTAAAATGTGTTTTGTTTCTTTCTATTATTAGCAAAGACAGGTTTGTTAGAGAGTGACAAAACATATTTTAACAAAAACGTTGCTAATAAACGTTTATGAATAAAGGCCATAAACTATAATATATTATGTGGTAATGATAATGATAGAGAAGCTCATATGGGATGAGACTAACGACAGGAGTTTGGTGCCAAACATAGGTATCAAAGTTTTAATGTTAATGCAATCATGAAAATTTCGCCAATCTACAGTGATAAAACATAAATAATAAAATAAGTAATCCTAATATTATAAATGCGAAAATGTGTTTATTTGTTTGTCCTTCTTTCGCCTCAAAACAGGGTAACGGATATACATGTTCGTTTTGCACAAAGAAAGTTAGAGGGCGGAAATCCTTCGGGATCAATTTTTTTGTCACATTTAAAAATTTTTCATGAGCTAAACCTGAGCAAAAAAGATAGTTAATTATAATAAGAAGAAAATAATATGGATTCCGGGTCAGTATGCCCTGAGAGGTCAGTGACTTAGAATCAACTAAACTTATTCGTTTGTAGAATATGACATCTATTTATTGGTATAAAATAATTTCAATCAAATAAAATTACAAATTATGGATACTGGTAAAATATTAAGTGTTCAGGTACATTTTACAATAATTCTGTGGAATTTTCTTAAATGTTTTGAATACCTAAAGCTACACGTAAAACGTCGGCTCACAACTGAGAAGTCGTAGGTTCGATCCCCACATCCGACCATGTACCAATGGGTTTTTATAATAAAAAAATCTATGTACAGTATTCGACAAACCGTACAAAGAGGCTTTTCCATCTACATACCTCAACAGAGCAGGCCACTCGTTAGGTATAGCCTCAAAAAATGAAGGCAGACTTTGGGTACCCTGAGGCTGGCAACCCGTGAAGATTCCTAAATTTATTATAATTTTATTTATTTATATATAGATAACTAGCGGGCCCGGCAGACGTTGTCCTGCCCAAACGTTGGCTTGCCAGCTATTTACTTTCCTTCGTCCGTAGAAAACAACTACCACTACCACTACCACTACCCCTACCCCTACTCCAACCACTTACCTAAACCACTACCGCTACTATCCTATGTCCGTCTCCTGGCTCTAAGCTACCTCCCCAGCAATTTTCAGCCAAATCCGTTCTTTAGTTATAAATGGTGTAACTAACACGACTTTCTATATATATATATATATATATATATAGGTAAGAAAAGTAAGCACCAACTATTGACGTTTGCAATTACATTTTAGTACATATGTAAAAAATCAAGATGACGCTACATATTCACAATTATAAATTATAATTATTTAGCTCCCCTACTCCAACCCGTAGGTGGTAGCACTACCGCTACTATACTATGTCCGTCTCCTGGCTCTAAGCTACTTCCCCACCAATTTTCAGCCAAATCGGTACAGCCGTTCTTGAGTTATAAATGGTGTAACTAACTGACTTTCTTTTATATATATAGATGTTGAACGTATTTTTTTAATATACAATTAGCATACAATAAACTGATATTTCCTTACTCTCAAACCGCGAAAACAATGAAAATTCAATATTTTATGTTCTTGTTAAATTACTTAAAAATAATTTAACAATCTTTTTCAATCATTGTGTACCATTTTCGTAAATTTCTCTCATAAATAAGGTTTAAATTACTTTGACAATTTTCTCAGTTGTGCCTATGAGCTGTAGTATGGAAAGCATTTCGTAAACGACGACAATTTTTGGTAATTTTTTTGTACTTGAGATTCTAACTCGGGAATTTTGTTTCGTAGGATCACGAACTAGACCAAACGTCAAAAGTTTACGGTACTGTTGTTTAACAGAAAGTTAGTGAATAGAGCCCCAGTACAGACAGGCTTTGTTGGCGTCTAGCTATGACCTTGTGTATGATGAGCGACTGATTTTCGCCATTACAAAAAAGCGTCCGGTGAATTTACCTACCTCACTTTTTTATAGCCGTCTTCTAAGAATCCAGACAGACCTAAACGAGTAGGTAATGCATTCCTAAAAAGTTTAAGATGGCGATTTATTTCGCCAATCGTATGAATTAGGTGTATAATAAAAACCCTCCGATAAAATTAAAGTAAAAACTAAGATATGTTTTTTTTTCAAAGACAAAGCTATTTTAAGAAACAAATTTAAATATTTAAGTTTTATAATAAATCAAAGTTTTAGCGGCAGAAGACAAAATGACGTCATCATTTAGGTAAAGTAGCCATTCTGCCCCATTTCTCAACTCATTTGTATTACTAGTAGTGGCACGTTAAGGGCCGTGGTAATTTTATCACTGGTATCACGGGACAGAAATGCTACGTTACCAAAATGATGACGTCATTTTGTCGTCCGTCGGCAAGCGATTTTTGGTAGAGGGAAATCTTATGGATTCGCGACATGTTTTTGGGACCATAGATTGCCCGGCCAAGTATGCTCGACCCGAGAATCTCCGGGCAAGACGAATTCCTGTCGTGCATTTTCGGCTGCGCATTTCTGGCCGGCAATTCTTCGGTCTGGACACAGATACATTTATAATGTGATATGATCCGTTAAACTTATAGAAAATGTTAATAATGTACAAATTATGATTATTATTTTTTATTGTTATTTCATAGTTTTAAGTCTTCACTTCTGTCAGCAGTCCCCAAATTAACAAGGTAGATGACCTTTTCAACCTTACCATTGTTTCAACCTTACCATTGTCGATGTCAAGAAGACGGTATGGTAAAGAAATACACATGAAATAAATTTTAGATTTTAGACTTATATACCCAAATGCTATGAAGTCTTAGTACCAATATTTCAAATCTTTACAGAAGCGCCATCGCTCGGACCATCTAATCTACCGCCAGAATCCGCCAGATGTCTCCCGAAAATAATTATGAAAATGATCCCATTGAGTTTATGTACTCCTAGTACTCGTGAAATGAAATGACATGAAGCGCCATCGTGAGCGCATTCTGTACCTTTGTTTTCTTATAGCGCTGCCCACCCCATGTTGTTTTATTTGGTCCGTTATCATGTGAAAATGGACTGGTGAAAAAAAAACAAACCTCAATAGGATTATAGACTGATATACCCAAATGGAATGATGCCTTAGTACCACAGTTTTAGTAACACTTTCAGTTTCCAGACACATCACCCGCCAGAATCCGCCAGATGTCTCCGGCGTGTTCGTAAATAATGATGATAATTTTCCTATTGAGTCTATGTAACCCTAGTACCTGCGGCATAAAATGACATGAAGCGCCATCTCGAGCGACACATTCTTTTATTTCTAGCATAGAGCTAGTGTGCCCTTAATGCCCACCAGATGCCGCCCCATGTCGCTTTATTGAAGTAAAAACTTCTTTAGACGCGTTGGGCGATTTTTGGTAGGGGGAAATCTTATGGATTCGCGTCCGACATGTTTTCGCAACAAGACCATGAATTGTCCGACCCGAGAAGGTCTAGGCAGGAATTAGGAATTCGTGTACTGACTTCGGCACAAGACTCTGTGCACAAAAAACACGTCGATCCGTTGCTCTGTCTTGAAATGAAAGAAGTATATCCCGTCGGAAATATATTGGCACCTCAAAAGAATGCGTCCTAGCAGCAGCACACTACTTACGGCAAAAAAAATAGAATTATGATTTATATAATTAAAATTAGTCAATTTATTGTTTACTTTTTTTATTTAAAAATTAAATAATGCTCTTAATTTTAATATAAAGGGGGAAGCGCATTCTTTCGAGATGCCGAGATATTTCCGACGGGTAGTACACACAAACACACTGTCGGATTTATAATATTAGTTAGAATTTATTTTATTGTCCTCTTTGTTTCATCTCAAATATGTGTTCAAAAGGGCTATCTATCGACCTAATTAGTAGGGCGTTGGAGTCAAAACCGGAGAGTCAAAAATGTTAACCACCAATTTTATTGTCTTCGGACTTCTTGTCTCTCGGGTGTCTCTGGCCACACTGCAAGGTATAAAAACCGTGAAGATGTGTTATTGTTGTTCACAATCCACCGCGTAAAATTAGCCTTTTCCTTGCCGAGGGTTTAAAAGTTGTACCATACAATAATTTGCGAAGATAAGCATCTCTAGGTCGGAATTGTCCTCGATAGTATGCTAATTAAGATTATTGGAAATGGTCTTTGTAAATCTATTCCTCGGAATCTAGAATCGTTGGAATTCTTCTAAACTTTATATTCACTTTTTTAGTTTTTATTTCTCTACTTTTTTTATTTTTTTCACAGGTTGCCTTACAGCTCACGATACCGGGTTACGGTTCCAGGGTACCCAGCGGAAGACCAAGTCCACCTCGTTTAGCCGATGGTATTTGTGAGGCTATATCTAACGAGTGGCTAGTTCTGTTGAGATATATATTTAGATGGAAAAGCCTCTAAGTGTGGTTTGTCGGATTATGTACATAAGTTTTTAAATAAAAAACCCATTGGTACATGGCCGAGATCCGGGATCGAACACGGGGTCTGCCTAGTTAATACCAGACGTCTTAACCACTCGGCCACCGACGCACCTAAATGTTCTCCTATAAAGAAGTGGAATGATTGCCTTTCCCCGTGTTTGATTCACTTACGCCCAGTTTCTGAAAGGCTTGTCAAAGTTAATCAAAGATTAGTTAATCAACAACTGTCAAAATCCATACATTTTCACGTATTTGACAACTGTTATGTTTACTAATCGTAGATTAACTTTTGATCGACGTTTCAGAAACTGGGGGTTATACTGTTAATGCTCAGCTCCTAAATGATGTATAGAGCAGAATAACATTAATAAGCATTATAAAATAATTGCACACAATCCGTAATTGAATACATAATCTAATAATCATCTAATACATAAACGGTACCTTTTTAAATTGTCGAGCGACATAAAGGCCGACTCGTGACTGATTAAACCATAAATCTAACAATGCTAGGTAATATGATAGAATAAACCTTCGTGGGAAGGGTCCTTGTCACCTCCTACATCAACAAGTAGTTACAGGGTTGACACTTAACACTCAGTTATGCTCATTAAACTTTATAAGTAAGCGATAAAGCTTTGTTAATAATTATACAATGTTACCAACCGAGCAAGCATGACCGCCTAGAGAAAATCTGGAGTGGGTACAAGCGATAGCATGACGTCCTCAATTGCGTCAGTTTGTCTATTTATGACATTTGTGACGTGATCTCTTCTTCTTTTATTGTGGTTCCACCAATGTTAATCCATGATTTGCCAACGTCAAGTATTTATAGCCTTTATAGTGTATATGTCGATTAATCGGTATATAAGATGATCCCGCCGACTGTGATAAGTCTTATTAATCACTGACTAATCACAACTATCACAGCGCGGACGGGATTAAACTGGATTCCCCATCATATCACAACGGGATCACGTGACAAATGTCATAAATAGACAAACTGACACAGTTTGTAGATTGTGTCTACGCGGTCATGCTCGTACGGCAATAGTATTAATCGAAAGACTGATCAACAAAGTTCATTACACATATTTTCATTTCGGATTATACACAGAGGCTCAAGTTCGGTGAAGAAATGTCCAGTGGCAGTATTTCCGATCTATAGTTTGTTTATTAGCTATTTGATATGTACTAAATATTAAAACCTAATATTTCCGTGTCGGTGAAAATATTATCTCACAGCCTGAACAGCCATACCACTTTTAATTTAGATTGAAAAATAAAAGCGTGTTACATTTGACAACAGAAGAGAAATATATGTGTAACCTTTTATTTTTATTAAATCAAAGGTGTAACACGCTTTTATTTGAAAACTTGACACTGTAAGTAAAGTGTAAAGGTTAATATATTTTTTTTAAAACGGCTTGTTTCCAATCGGAATAAATTTATTATTAACTTCCTAGTTCATTTTATCAATATATTGATAAAGCTTGTTTTTAAAAAACCAGAGTACCTGTAAAGACAAATCAAATGAACCCAAACTTAATGGGGTTACGTCGCGTCGTTTCGTTACAGAGTTCCTATTGCCACCTCCCGGCTCCATCATCAGACCAGGGGGGTGAGCATATTTTTGACGTGACATCTTTCGTGTCGACCGAAATGCCAAAAACGTTTATGTCCGTACAAGAACCTGCCACGGAATGTCCGGGCCGAGACGTCCAGCGCAACAATGTGCGGGCAAATTCTGTGTACTTGTCTTTGTCCGGCCAAGCAAATTTGTTCGGCATTCTTGTGCAGGACATTCTCGGACCGGGCATTCTTTGGCTGGCTCTTGTAGGGACAAAATGTTTTTGGCCTTTCGGTCGACACGAAAAATGTCACGTCAAATATATGCTCACCCCCCTGCTATGACATCATTATATTGCATCGTCATCCGATTTACATATGCACTCGTATGCAAAATTTCAGCTCAATCGAAAACCGGGAAGTGGGTTAAATTTAACTTGTAAGATTTGATTACACACAGACATCGGGACAGGTGAAACTAAGTAAAAGCTTGTAAAAATAAAAGTTGTGCTGTATTGTACCGCACTAACTTTCAGTCTATTTCCTTTAAAATGGGTGGATTTTTTTTCTTTTTTCACTGCTTGTACCCACCCAGCGGAAGACCAAGTGGCCAGTTCTGTTGAGGTATATTTAGATGGAAAAGCCTTTAAGTGTGGTTTGTCGGATTATGTACATACGTTTTTAATTAGTTTCTGCATACTTTAATACAATCACTCCTGTCTCCCATAGCGGTAGGCAGAACTGATGATAGAGCATCACTTCCCTCGATTCATACAGAGTTCTCTTGCTTAATCTACATACTACGTTTCATACATTAATTTTCAATTATCATCTTATTTTGGTTTTCTTTAAATCCGACTTCAAAAATTGTTCACTGCAAAGTAAGAAATAAATAATATTTCGTCGTTGAATTTGAAGTTGACCTAGCTCTTTTTCCCTCCGAAATTTCACAACTCATTTTAGTAGGTTATCATAATGTTGTATATATATTTTTTTGTATACAGTTCACAATAATTGTACAGTAAATATACATTGCTGATTGTTAATAGGCAAATATGATCATCAAATTAACAAAGATTTCTCTTATTATAAACTTTCTTCGGCAACCGTGACTCAGTCTGTATATTGGCTTTCTCTGTTTATACTTTTTTATCATTCTTATCTCAAGGAAATTACCTACATGCAATACTTTCACGCTATCCTCTCATAAGAACAGGTAGTGAGGATCTAACATAATGTCCTTGTTCCATGCTCACTTTTCTAATATTATTAAGATTAATATGAACTGTCTCGGCTTGTGTTATGGCCATAGATACTGGTAATGGTTTCCACATTTAGTGAGATAACAAACAGATGACAAACGTCACATTTTTATTATTTGTGATTAGGGCTATTTTCTTACACAGAGCTGTATCTCTGCAGCTTTATTAGTCACTTAAAAATAATAAAAATAAATACAAATATAAACAATTTGTACAAACAAATGTTATTCAAGCCCATCCTATCCTATTCACTTATAAACAACTAGCTTTCAACCTGGAAAATTTTGAAATAAGGCATTGAAATTTATCCCGAATGATTTCCGTGATAAAAGGTTAGCCAATGTCACTATCCGGCCTATTTGAATGCCTACATAAATACGCTTATAACTGATACTTTTATGCTAATGTGGACTTTTTTGTAGATAATTTTATTCCATACAATTCTTTCCTACATCATTTTGTTATATCTCTGGCGGATTAGTCATGTCATGAAAACTCGCTGGGGCTAACTTTTTTCCCCGACTTGATTCACTTATACTGTTAATGCTCAACGCCTAAACGTGATAGCTCCATGTTTAATACTTGTAAAGTTTCCCAGTGAATCAACCTATCAAATGAAAACCGCAACAAAATCCGTTCCGTAGTTTACGCTTGAAAATATCACAGACAGACGCAACGAAGGAATTTATAGTGATGAAAAAAAAATTGTAGATATTTCACCGTATTTCCAGCTTAGGGTTATACCATAAGAATAATAAATGTTATACCCTGCCTGCAACAGAAGACAAGTGGTTCTCTTTTTGAAGCTGCCAAACGTGTTGAATTTGTCAAATTATGTATGTATGTTTTTATTAAAAATCTTTTATTGAACATATAAAAAATGTATTGATCGAAGGCAATATTAAAAGTATATACACACAATCGCCGAGCATGTATGAAAGGTATGATGAATATAAAAGAAGCGAAAGAAGTATGTCAGGATCGTAACAAATGGCATTCGATTGTCTCTGCCTACCCTCTTGGGATAAAAGGCGTGATGATAGATAGATTGAACTTACATAATTATCCTATCCTATTGTTTTGCTTATTACCCCAATTTAACATTTAAATAAGAAACAGTCAAAAATAAAGATAAATTCGTACACCAAACACGATATTTGCAAACCCTAGATGATCATCAGAGGTGTGAAAATGACAAGTTGGCGCCCTGACATAATCTTCAGAGTCTATGTAATTAATCGGGGACTTTTAACGAGTATCATCATACATATTCAGCTAATGTATCTGTCAATCACTACTATTGTTCACTTGACATAAATTACTTTGGCGTAGGCCTGATGCCGGCTCCTACAATGGATGGGAATAAAATTAAGAAGATTATAGGCTTGTTCTAGTCTAAGTGCCGTTTTGAACAAGGCTAATTGCTTGTTTGTTTTGTACATGGTTTGTATGCAAATAATGTTAGAGATAATATTGGGAGTTTTAATTTGGTAAATTAATGAAAGACTGAGATTATTTTTATATACATTGAGTTGTTGCAAATCTTGCAATATGTATACCATCTTTATATTTAAAATAAAAGTTAATAAAAATAAACATTTTATCTCAATTTGTATAAATTTAAGAAGTGCGTATGTGAAGTATGTGCAAAAACTATTGGTGAGAACAATTTAAAGGGTAGGGCACTTCCTCATTTTATGCTTATCTTGTGTATGTCTTGTTTCACCTACATCCTTTGAAGAATAAATAAATAAATGCTGTTCGTAGGTAAGCATCACTTCACTTGAAAATGGCTGGACGGCTTTAATGTTTTAGGGACAGAAAAATTTGCCTGGAAAGTTGGAAAATTCGGGAAAGACTGAAAGTGCTTTTTTCTTTGGGATTTTTGTGTGTAATGAAGACCATAATAGGGGATGAAAAATTAATATGGGCTCAAGGGGCGAAACCAAGGTGGAAAGTTAATTGTTTATGAATAATTTTCCACTTCGACCATGGATATTTTTGAAATGTGAAATCAACTTCTATAATTTTAGCCGGTTTTGTCGTTTTTAGGGTTCCGTACCCAAAGGGTAAAAAAACGGAAACCCTATTACTAAGGCTCCGCTGTCCGTCTGTCTGTCCTTCTGTCACCAGGCTGTATCTCATGAACCGTGATAGTTAGACAGTTGAAATTTTCACAGATGATGTATTTCTGTTGCCGCTATAACAACAAATACTAAAAAACAGAATAAAAAAAATATTTAAGGGGGCTCCCATACAACAAACGTGATTATTTTGCTCGTTTTTCCTCGATATTGATAACGGCAACAGGTAGACGATTAAAATATTCACAGAATATTTAATTATATATTCAGTTTAAAAATAAATAATTAAATTAAAATAAAATTAATATTAATATTTAAGGGGGGCTCCCATACAACAAACGTGATTTTTTTTTTGCCACTTTTATTAATAATGGTACGGGGAACCCTTTGTGAGCGAGTCCGACTCGCACTTGGCCGGTTTTTTTGCTTCAACTCCATTATGAGCATTGTTTTTTTATTTGTAGAATCATTGACATGACAGGCACAGGATTGTCACAGTTACACGTAATGACTTTGCAAGGACTGATCTAGGCTAATTATTGTTCAAATGGTGAAACTGGAGCGAGAACTTAGATCCATTGGTTATCCTATTCCCACTTAATATTTAAATGCGAAAGTGTGTTTCTTTTGTTTATCCTTCTTTAATTTCAAAACGGAGCAACGGCTTGACGTGTGTTTTTGCTCAGAGATAGAGGGCCCGATAGGCTACTTTTTATTACAGAAGCTCGGGATAAATTTTTATATCGCATTTAAAAAACTTCCAAGTGTAAAGCTAACATGTTTATTTGGGGATCCTGTAACTATTGAACCGATTTAAAAAAAAAATTTAATATCTATCTATCATCACGTCTTTTATCCCAGGAGGGGTAGGCAGAGATAATCGAATGCCATTTGCTACAATCCTTACATCGCTCTTTCGCTACTTTTATATTCATCATACCTTTCATACATGCTAGTTAATAATAAATAACATTGTTAACATTTAAAAAAAAATTACAGTAGGCTAAGCTAGTACCTAGTTCTAGTGATGATGAAGGGAAGTATCTGCGCACCCCATAAAGAGTATGCGTACACATACCTACAACGTATTATTTCTCAAAAGCTATTAAAAGTTACGAGAGCTCGTGCTTACAACCAGTAGAAGCCAACACGACATTGATACACTTCTCACGGAGCTATATAACCTTCATAACGCACAGCCTTCGATCTCTGCTAACTTTTGGGTTATTCTCTAATAATGTGTTTAAAAAAATAAATGAGACTTCTAAAGAACAATAGTGTGTGTGTGTCTGGTCGAAAAGACATTTTTTTATGAGAACTACTTACTTAAAATTATCTAGCTCTATTATATCATCATCATCAACCTTTTAAGATCCACTGCTGGATCATGGTCTCCCTCTAGCGCACCATTTTAGTGGTGCTCATTGAGAGGAATTGCCATAGTCACCACGCTTGGCAGGCGGGTTGGTCGTGCCTTCCGAAGCACGAGGAGTCGATTTAAGCACATACTCTTAAAGAAAATTGGTTCTTAGCATTTTGGCAGCGAGTAGGATTCGAACCCGGGACCTCCGGTTTCAAGTCCACCGTCCTACCAATTAGGCTATCGACTACCTCAAGCTGATCGAAGAAGTATTATCCTATTTAATAGAAGAAAAAAACATTTTGTTTCCTGACAATGCAAAATATCTGAAAGTGGTTGATACCGGTGATGGGTGGTATGATTAATCCACTCTATTTACTCTTATTTATATTAAACTACCGACTGATAAAAAGTTGTTTATCAAAAATTCCAGTATCCCATGGGAATGAGATATTATCCCGGGATAAAAAGTAGCCTATGCCTTCCAGCTATCTGTGTGCAAAAATCAAGTCGATTCGCAGCTTTAGAATTTGAATTTGAATTTCGTTATAGGTTTGAGAATGAACCACGCTAGTTGGTGTATGCGGAAACAAAGCGCAATAGCAGCGAATGTAAATGATGAGCAACGGAGAGAACAATCTAATGAGGTACCTGCTGTTAATACACGGATGTGTTGCTTTATTGAAACTGTTTAAATCCGCATTGCGACTAAGTTTCAATCTTGTTAATAAAGTGGTAGAAATTTTAATTGTCGTTTTCATTTAGCGAAGTTTTATATTGAATAGATATATTGAAATTGACCGAAAGAACTCTTTTTTAGGGTTTCGTACCCAAATGGTGAAAACGAAAACCCTATTACTAAGACTCCGCTGTCCGTCTGTCTGTCTGTCCGTCTGTCACCAGGCTGTATCTCATGAACCGTGATAGTTAGACAGTTGAAATTTTCACAGATGATGTATTTCTGTTGCCGCTATAACAATAAATACTAAAAAATAGAATAAAATAAATATTTCAGGGGGCATACAACAAACGTGATTTTTTGCTCGTTTTTGCTCGATATTGATAACGGCAACAGGTAGACGCTTGAAATATGTATTCACAGGATATTTAGTTATATATTCACTTTAAAAATAAATAATTAAATTAAAATAAAATTATTATTTAAGGGGGGCTTCCATACAACAAACGTGATTTTTTTGCTCGATATACCTAGATAACGGCAACAGGTAGACGCTCGAAATATTCACAGAATATTTAGTTATATATTCACTTTAAAAATTAATTTAGTAATTTAATTAAATTAAAATAAAATCAATATTTAAGGGGGGCTCCCATACAACTAACGTGATTTTTTTTTGCCGTTTTTATAGATAATGCTACGGAACCCTTCGTGCGCGAGTCCGACTCACACTCGGCCGGTTTTTTTGTTCCACAACATGTCTTTCATCTTAATTATGTATTTTTTATGAGAAAATAAAACAATAATTTTCTGTGATTTTAGAATTGAGATATTTGATTTTATCAAAAAAAAAGGTCTTACTTTCATTAGAGATAGTACTTACCGAATTTCAGCTTACTGATTAGGAAGCCAACGGTCCATAGTTCCATTCCCAGGTCGACCATATTTCATCTACTTTACGGCCGTATATATATAGTACCGTGTATATAGTACACAATAAAACCATTCAGGATGTGATAATTATAATTGCTTAACTTATTAACATGCTTTTTATGATTATTTTTGTATCGAAAATCTCCATGAACAAACATAATGGAGCGGACCACTTCATTTCCATATTTATATTACCTTAAATGGCGACGTAATTTTTTCTACGTTTTTTTTTTGAAAGGTACTTTGCAAGTCGCGAAATCTTTAATTATCCTCTCAACTTTTTGTCTGAGTATGGTTAGCGATCGGCTCGCCACTAAGAATATTGTCTATAAAATTTTTAAGCATTATAAGTATTGTCAAAATATATTCGTTTCCAATGCATTATAAGTAATTAAAGTGTCTTTGTGGTATTTCAAAATAATTTAAAATAACTAAGTGGGATACTGATTCATAACAAACAAAGGTGCGTCGGTGGCCTAGTGGTTAAGACGATACATTCAAATAAAATCATAGTTTGAGGGGCGTGGCCTAGCTGCATACGATACTCTAGCGCTACCCTACCGCTACGTGATCGATTGGTCTCTCCGCTGAATCTCTCTCTGTCGCATTGAATAGAAACAAAAGAGAAGAGGCGCACGGAAGGTGCTTGGAACAAACGTCCTAAGTGACAAATCAAAAATAATTTATTTAAATTAAAGAAGTAGCTTTATTGAAAATCTAAATTAACATCTTACTTTAGTAATAGATGATACAAATTTGTACTTAATTTAATAAACAATACTTCATGTACTAATGAGAAATTTGGAAAGGAGACTATTTTCAGAGGCTACTTTGCAATTTTTTTTCTATCGAGCAAAGTTTCTTAAAACATGTTATACGATTAACAGATTAGTATGAAATATGATTAATTATAACATGTAATTTTTTCTGTATTTGTAAGAGCTTTAGGTTTCACTCAAAACGATTTGAAAAATATGATTTAATATGAAGGTAGCCTCTTAAGACGTCTGGTATTAACTATAGACAGACCACGGGATCGATCCCGGATCCCGGTCATGTACCAATACTTATGTACATAATCCGACAAACCACACTTAGAGGCTTTTCCATGAAAATATACCTCAACAGAACTGGTCACTTCGTTATATTTAGCTTCACAAATATCATCGCCTAAAAGAGGGAGACTTGGTCTTCCGCTGGGTACCCTGAGACCGTAACCAAAGAGACACCATTAACAGCGTCCACTTTTTGCCAGTTGTCCATATTGAAGAGAACAGGTGGCACTAAATAGACCTGGATGTGTCAGGCAAGTGTAAATTGTATATCTTGTTTTTTTTAGAAAGTGCAGACCCTCGATTAGTATTTTGAAACGAGTGGGAATTTAACCGCGAACCTCCCGATTTCAAGCCAACGATTTACCAATTAGGCTATCGACTCCTTAATAAATAATCATTTAAAAAGTTTATGCCTGTTTGTCCAAAATAGGCTCTGAAACGGATGAATGGATTTTGATGAAACTTAGAGTTTGCTTTTTGTTTCATCTTGCACCATCATCACGGAATCCGTAGATGTGACTGTGTAACGGAATGGGGTCAGCAGTGGTCGGTCAAAGGTCGATAAAAAAAATTTGAAAGCTAAAGTTACAGAAGGTTTAGCAGTCTATTTTTGTTGGTGGCAATTACAACTGCAATAACATATGAGACATAACACTTTAATGATGATTTAAAAACCTAGACAATTGCATCATACTTAACACATGGTCTATTTTAATATCAGTTAAATATTTCATACAGAACTTACTCCACAATGAAATAGGAAATATAATTCCTATATTACTCTAAATTTGATATCCGTGATAGATTTTCTACTTGTCACAAGTCTCCAAAGAAAATTTACGAGATTCTAGATCACTCATAGAAGTTCGACGTATGCAAATGTAGATTTTTAAAGGTTGGAAGTCAATTGATGAGGCGGAGTCGATAGTCTAATTGGTAGATCGTTGTCTTGAAACCGGGAGGTCCCGGGTTCAATTCCCACTTTATTTTTTCCTCCCAATTTTCTTTAAGAATATGTGCTTTAATCGACCCCTTCAATTTTGTGAACATGTAAACTGTGTAACAGTGATACATTTAAGTCCACTTAGGTTAAAGACTAGGTGTAGAGGCCGTGAAAGTGTGTTTTGTTTTATAGTAAGGACTTACAAATAAATACCTTTAAATTTTCCTTTTTCGAGTCTTTTTCGAAACCTGGGTACTTAAGGGGAAGTGGTCAATGGGAAAATGAGTGATGAAAGAGCAGAACGCATTTATTTAGAATCGCGCTCACGCTAGCAGGATAGAAACAGTAAGCGATTCAACGTAAGCGATAATTTTTGTATAAAACGCAATTTAAAGAAAAATCTTATACAACATAGAAATAATTTTACAATGAAACGATAGATAATACCAAAAAAATATTCATGTTAATTTTTGTAATGGTACCTACCATCTATATTATAGCCATAAAATTTGATAAATAAAATGTTTCTTTGATAAATAAAATGTTTCTAATCATATTTTCAAAACAATAACAATATTTGTCATATCCTTAAAATCAATATATATATATATATATATATATATTTCAGTTTCGTCAATAGAAAATTTGATTGAAAATTGGATTTTCATGACTGACTTCCCCTTAAAAATCTTAAAATATACAAAAGAACAATCTACAACAAAGTCTCCTGCCGGGTTTGTTGAATCTCATCTCATTCAAATATTTTTAAAATGTATATATTTATTAATTAAGAATCCTGAATCTATTTCTTTACTCTATAATTATAAGAACAGGACTTATCCAGTTGTTAACAGTCAATCATTACATTGCTCAATTTTAAAATTACATTAAAACGTCATTGCTGCAAGAAAGCTCCTTTGTCTTCCCGACGATTTGCATGTGCCCATTCAAACGCAATACAATTATAAAACACGCTATTATAATAGCTAGCTGTCGTTATTAATAAATAATCGTCGAAAACTATTTTTATTTTGTAATTAACTGGATTATTTATAGAAAATTATCTGCAGCAACGACTTAAAACTTTCTTGAAATAATTATTTTAAATATAACCTATATGAGAGGTGGTAAACTTTTTTTGAAATCTTTTTTTATATGTATTTCTATCTATCTATCTATCTATCTATCTATCATCACGCCTTTTATCCCAAGAGGGCTAGGCTGGGACAATCGAATGCCATTTGCTACGGTCCTGACCCTGACAGCTCTTTCGCTTCTTTTATATTCATCATACCTTTCATACATGCTCTGCGATTGTGTATACTTTTAATATTTCCATCGATCAATACATTTTTTATATGTTCAATAAAAGTACACCTAGGTCGTCCTCTGCCACCATTTCCTTTCACTTCAGGCATATAAACCTTTTTAGTCAATCTTTAATCCTTCATTCTTTCAACGTATTTCTATCTATGAAATCTTGCAAATGCCATTTTCCAAAATGACCGTGTTCAATTCCCGAGTAGTGTATGAATTTTTAAAAAATCTATAAATGCAGTTTTTCTTATCTCTAAAATCGACGACATGGTTCCTTAGAACACATTTTGATATCTCTTATAGTTTCGGAGGTCCCCATACTGACCCATCTCGATGTTACAGCCTATATAACACTGAAAATCTAATGAATTCAGGTTTTTTTATCAGTAATTAGGGTCACTTTTCTTGCTTTCCTGCCACAACCGGAAGGCAAGCAATCTTATTGTTTTACCACATTTGCATGCCATTATACCAACCGCTTTGTTTTTACTATCTTAGAAATCGACTGCGAAGGTCGATGTTGCAAATAGAAATAATAACTTTAATTACACATTTATTACGTGTGTATCTTGATATTCATTTGAACGGAATTGGAAGGATCTCTCAATTACTATGGAGATTCTATAGGTATACTTACCTGGGTCTTTGTGGCATCTTTTATGCACCTTTATTCCTAGTAGTTTTTTTTTATAGGGAAGACGACATGTGACCTTGCCACCGCCTGATTTCTAAAGCGTGGAAATATTAGCACTGGGAAATAGAAATAGGAAATATTATGATTTATTTATTTATTTACAAAAATCCACAGCGACAATATAAACATTTTGAAAAATAAGCAAAACATATTGCCACAAATGGATTTCTACTCTGTTGACGTTACAGTAGGTACCTACGGAGACATATAAATTAGATTGTAAGGAATGGTTGCTATGCGACATCTTGTTATCAAGTAGACATAATTCTGTTGTCACATTGTTTATATTAATAAACTAATATTATATTGTAAACGTTTTCTTTAACTTTAATATGGTAGCAGAGCGTGATTAAAATGGCTTCAAAAATAGAAGTATTGAACAAGAATAACTACGATACATGGGCAATCCAAGCAAAGCAGTCCTCGTCAAAAATAAATTATGGAAGTATGTTATGTCACCTATTAATATCTCAAAAGCTGATGAAATCACAATTGAAGGCGATTTACTTGCACAATCAGAATTAATTTTGCTAATCTCACCATCTGAAATTAAATTAATTAAGAAATGTGAGAGTGCGAATGACATCTGGATTAAACTAAAAGATATTTTTGCAAGTACAGGTCCTGCTAGAAAAGCAACCCTTTTAAAACAACTTATTCTTGCAAAACTAAAAGACGATAATATAAGAGATCACTTGAATAAATTTATGGATGTGGTGGATAAGTTACAAGAAATGGACATCACAATTCATGAAGATTTATTGTCTATTATGATGTTATACAGCTTATCCAGTGAGTACGAAAACTTTCGAGTTGCAATTGAATCTCGAGATACTCTACCAAAACCGGAACTTTTAAAAATAAAAATAATGGAATAGTATGAAGCTCGAAATCATAACTATGACTCTCCACAATCAAGTACCAGTCAGGAAGAGTCGTTTTATATTTTCTGCACTTTTTGCAAAAAGAAGGGTCACACTAGTAAGAACTGTAGAAAGAAGAAATATAAAAATATCAAAGAAGAAGGCAATGGAAATAGTAATCAAAGGAACAGTTATGCCGTATGTATGCACACCTCGAATGCTTGTAATGAAAAACAATGGATTCTAGATAGTGGATGTACGTCACATATGTCTCACCAAAGAGATTGTTTCAAAGATATGGAGTTAACTTCAGAAAAACTAGGTCTAGCATCCAAAGCACATTCTGCAACAATACAAGGAAAAGGTACTGTCATAATGACTACCACCAATCCATCAGGAGAAATTAGTTTCAAGAAAACTTTGTATGCACCCGACCTGTGTACTAATTTGTTATCAGTTGGAAAAATTACAGAGTATGGAAATACTGTACTGTTTACAAATAGAAGAGCAACTATTAAACATCCTGAACTTGGAGTAATCCTTGCTGCGGAAAAAGGTAATGATGGTCTCTATTATGTTGATTATGATTCAATAAAGAAAAATGACACTTGCAATGTAGTACATGGCAGTGAAATGTATGAATGGCATAAGAAATTAGGCCACATGAACGAAATGGTGAAACTTGCTCTTAAAAATGGAAGTTTAATAGGATTAGACTTTAATCCTAACGAAAAGCTTGGAGACTGCGAGATTTGTATTAAAGCAAAAATGAAAAGATTGCCAAGCAAACCTAGTACAATTCTGCGTACTGGAGATTTACTAGAAATTGTACATAGTGATGTTTGTGGACCTATGAAAGTACCGACACTAAATGGATGTAAATATTTCGTAACTTTCATTGACGACTATACCAGGTATTGTCGCATATATTGTATTAAAAATAAAAGCGATGTTCTTGATAGATTTCAGGAATATAAGGCAGAAGTTGAAAATAAAACTAATAAGAAAATAAAATGTTTACAATCAGACAATGGTCTTGAATATTGCAATAATAATTTTAATATTTTTTTGAAAGAAAACGGAATCACAAGACGTTTAACAGCTCCCTATACTCCACATCAGAATGGGATAGCCGAAAGAAAAAATCGAACGCTTGTAGAAAAGGCAAGAAGTCTAATAATAGAATCATCGGCCCCTATGATCCTATGGGGAGAAGCTATTTCAACGGCTAATTATATTTCTAATAGATGTATAAATAAAAGCATTGGAAATATTACACCTTTTGAAAAATGGGTAGGAAGAAAACCTTGCATAAATCATTTTAACATTTTTGGTACAAAAATGTTCTCTCTCCTGAAAGATGGACAAATTAGAAATAAATTTGCGTCAAAGGCAATTCCAGGCATGTTTGTGGGATACTCGGAAATCTCAAAAGCTTTCAGAATGTGGGTACCTAATAAACATAAAATAATAATTGTCAAAGATGTAAAATTTACTAAGAATTTCTTCTACAATAAAACTGCTCATAGCAGAAGCTCGTATGAAACCACAGAAAGTTATGAGAAGCCACATTTTACAGAATTAAGTTTCGATGAACTTAATGGTGATACTATACAAAGAAATCAAGATGAAACCGATTTTGAATCTATTACTTCTGAAGTGGAAGATTTTGTCGAAAATGTTGAGAGCGTTAATAAAGAACAAGAAGATGAATTTAGTTGTAATGATCAAGGAGAAGAAATGGATAAAATCACAGAACAAATAGAAGAATCTGACAACGATACAAATGTAGAAAATGATTTAAACGTAAATATAAATCTTCGTGATCGTGATACACTTCGCAAACCTCAAAAGTTTGAGGATTTTGTTATGACTGCTGTGAATGAAGTAACACAGAAATACAAAGAACCAATGACTTACAGTGAAGCTATACAAAGTTATAATAAAGATAAATGGCTAGAAGCAATGCTGAGTGAAATAACGTCATTGAGTGAAAACGAAACGTGGGAACTTGTTGATTTGCCTAAGGAAAGAAAAGCACTACCATGCAAGTGGGTGTTCAAGGTAAAAACAAACCCTGATGGAAGTGTAGAATGCTTCAAAGCAAGATTAGTGGTAAAAGGATATTCCCAAAAACCGGGAATTGACTATGATAAAACATTCAGTCCAGTGGTTAAACTAAATACGATAAGAGCACTTTTGGGAGTGGCTGTAAATGAACAATTATCATTAAGTCAATTTGATGTCTCTACGGCTTTTTTGAATGGAACAGTTGTAGAAGAAATATATATGAAGCAACCAGAAGGGTACAATGATGGTACTAACAAAGTATGTCATCTTAAAAGAAGCTTATATGGTCTAAAACAAGCCCCACGGTGTTGGAATACGTGCATTCACGAGTTTTTGATAAGTTCTAAATTTAAACAAAGCAATTCAGATCCCTGTTTATATATTCGTAAACAAGGTCAATCTAAAATATTGATTGGCTTATATGTTGATGATGGATTAGTTGCTTCTTCTTCTGAGAAAGAAGGAAATAATTTCTTAAAAGAACTACAAAATCGTTTTAAGATAAAGATTAAGCCTGCAAGTTACTTTCTAGGCCTAGAAATAGAAAGATCTGCTGAAGGAACTATAAAATTGAGCCAAAGAGCTTATACAAAGAAGGTACTAGAAAGGTATGGAATGTCAGATTGCAAACCAGCACTGACTCCAATTATAAAAGAAAAGATGCAAGAAAATGTAGAAACTCAAGAAGAAACTTATTTTCCGTATCGTCAAGCAGTAGGCGCCTTAGCATACCTAATGGTGGGGACAAGACCTGATATAAATTATGCAGTAAGTGTAGTCTCCAGAACTTTAGATAATCCATCTAAACAAGATGTTATCAAAGTAAAAAGAATACTACGATACTTAAAAGGCACAATTGACAGAGGCTTGATCTTCAAAAGTGATATTGAGAGAAATTTGATCTGTTATAGCGACGCTGACTTTGCTGGTGATGAAGCAACTTGCCACTCTACATCTGGTATGATTTGCTTATTTGCTGGTCCTATCAGTTGGAGAAGTCAAAAACAAACAACTGTGGCTCTGTCTTCGACTGAAGCTGAACTGATTGCTGCCAGTGAAACAGCTCAAGAAATGGTCTGGCTTAGAGAATTGTTCTCAGAAATAACAGAATTGAAAGGAACCCCAGTTCTCTTCGTGGATAATGAATCAGCAATAAAGTTATCCTATAATCCATCATATGAGCAGCATCGTAGAACAAAGCATATCAAGCGGAAACATTTCTACATACGGGAATGTGTCTCTACTGACATGCTTACAGTGCAACAAGTTTCTTCAAACTCTCAACTGGCTGATATGTTTACAAAGCCTCTGTATAAACCAAGGTTGGATGATCTAAGTTCCCAGATCGGTTTACAACGTCTTTAATGATGTCATGAGATGATGACGATGATGATGAAGGAAGATGGAACTATAAAAGGTGGAGAGGATGTAAGGAATGGTTGCTATGCGACATCTTGTTATCAAGTAGACATAATTCTGTTGTCACATTGTTTATATTAATAAACTAATATTATATTGTAAACGTTTTCTTTAACTTTAATATAGATCACGCAATAGAAAAAAAATACAAAAGCAATACTTACAAATAATAATTAAAATCAATAGTCTAAAACGAAAAACTAAAAATTTATTCATAATTATGTATTGTCGAATTTGAAGATGAATCTACGCATACAAGTGTCTCTGTAATTTCAAAATTAATGTCTGCGTATATCTAAGTGGAGATAATGAAATGATGGCAAAAGGCCCGATGGAATGACTCTTGCGCCTTGGAAGAGGGGGCGACCATTGGTATGGGACGCAATATGTGTGGACACCCTCGCTCCGTCTCACCTTCCATGCACATGATGTGAGGTGTCCCACGACCAAAGAGCTGGCTCATATTTGGCCCAAAGGATAACTATTGCTATCCAACGTGGCAACGCAGCCTTCTGGCACTCTCCCAGAAGGCAGCGATCTTGATGATTTTTTTTATTTATAGGTTTATTTGTATATATAGCATAGTAGGTATATTTAATTGTTTTTTTATTATATTTAATTTAATTGTTTGAAAATGAATTTAAAAAAAGTGGTGTAATTACTAAACGTAAATACCAATCTAAGTAAATTCGAAATGCATTGCTATATAACAAAAAAATTAAAAGCCTTTACAGTAAGAAATCTTAAATAATGTTAGTAAATATAAATGTCACCTTTTTCGTCCTTCTTTGGTCTTGAAGACATGCTACGTGGCCAGCCCATTTCCATTTTAATGCTAGGGTCTGTACTGGAGAATCAGATGTTTTGGATATTTTTCTTATTTTTGTGTGACGTATTTTTGTATTTTCTTTATTTTCAAATTTTGTGTGTAAAATTACATGTGATAATTTTACTTCTTATCTTTCTGTTGAATGTCCACGTTTGGCAAGCATACATTAGGCAGACTTTTCCATCTAAATATAACTCAACAGAACTAGCCACTCGTTAGGTATAGCCTCACAAATACCATCGGCTAAACGAGGGAGACTTGGTCTTCCGCTGGGTACCCTGAAACCGAAACTAGTGGGGACTAAAATTATAATTTCTAATATAGATATATAAATATAATTTCAGGTACCTACATCAAAAGTTTTCAGTTAATATACACAATGCCGTCAATTTGATAATAATTATTCTTGTTGGTAATACTTTAATATCTTCCTGAAGATAATTGGCAGTCAAACATGGTGATTATATCATTATTACGGTCAATTAACTAATTTACTTATCGGCGTGAGTTGAGATCGGATGTTGTAGCAAAGTTTCTTGTCTATTATATTTTTTTATATCTTCTACAAACGCAAATCCTAACTTAAATATTATAAATGGAAAAGTGTGTTTGTTTGTTTGTTTGTTTGTCTTTCTTTCAGGATAAATTCTTAATTCTTATGTGACATTTCAAGAATTTCCACAAGTATTTTTATATGAATTTTCGTCCCGCATATTTGTATGACTGCAATTCGTACTTTCGGCGCTGTTTTTGATAAATGAAATAAATAGTGTATTTAAATTTCCGAGCAGGTGTTTTTCTATGTGCTTTTGATTCATTCTCATCACGAAAACTCACTTCCTTCCGAACTGACATGAAAATAATTGACCTATGTAATAGCAAAATTAATTTTTAAATATGCCACATCCGTTCCCAACCTAGTAATAATCATTTAAAATTAATTTTTGTTTTATCATTTACAGGTTTCCGCTGCTCTCTCGGATCCTGTCGAGTACCGTTATTCAGTAAGTGGTTAGACCGGGGCAAACCGGGGTTGGATTTTATTATTTTTGCAATTGTAGTTAATATCACACGGCGGCGAAGAATTCTTCGTTAAGCGAAACGCTTTCTTAACTATATTGTACGTGCGGTAAATTGAAGTGCACGCGTGTTATAATTTCCTTATTATGAGAAAAACAAATGAAAATTACAGTGTGTTTGTTTGTTTGTCCTTCTTTCACGCCAAAACGTTGCAACGAATCGGCGTGATTTTTTGCATATTAGACATTGTTGTATGGTCTGCGACCCTGCGAGCAAGCCTTTTCAGCCGAACTTCAAAAAAAGGAGTAGGTTCTCAATTCGTCGGAATCTTTTATGTTTTTTTTATGTATGTTCCCCGATTACTTATAGACGCCTGGACCGATTTGGAATTTTTTTTTGTTTGAAAGGGTGGTCCCATGGTCTTCAGATCAGGATCTGATGATGGGATCCTGGAGAAATCGAGAACTCTTCAAGTTTTATAGGCACACAGCGATTAGGGTTTTTTTTTATAGTGACTTGTGCATTTGCTTTCGGAAATTTAAGCACATTTTGGTTTTGAAGGCGGTTTTTTTCTTCATCAGAAGTGGTTATATTATTAACTTAAAATTCAGAATATATTTTGTGTTACATGGAAAGCTAGTCGCCAATCTATATAAATAAAAATTACATACAAGATTGGCTGAATATTTTTAAAATTTTCGTAATAGTCTGAATAAAGTTTTTAGGGAAAGAAAAATTGGAAAAGTAGCTCGGAAAAGGTAAGTTGTTATAATCGTATTTATGTAGGTATTAATATTGTTGTAAATCCATATTGTACCCGTGCGAACAAAAATACAGTAAATTATTTTCAGAAAATAAAATATCGCAATTGACTTGAGCGTACAAACAATATACATTTAAGAAGTATTTCTCCCGTATGCCTAGTTGTACAGGACACAGGTGCAAGTGGACATGGCCGCGGCGTGGGAACATAGAGATGGACACTTGGTATAGATCAAGTATTTATTTATAACTGTACATTACATAGTTATTGAAATAATTTGCGATACTAACAAACCGGGCTTTACTTTTTGTTTTCATTCTGTCATTCTTATTACAAAGAAAAGTTACCTTTCAGTAAGAAGTTATTAATGAAATGATCAATCTACGATCCCATATATCTTGACTGATATCATCGCAGAGTTTAAACTTCTGAAGCTATAATTATGAAAACTGGACAGTAAAAACGTAGACGCCCATTATACCAATATTTTTCAAAAAACAATTAGCTGTTAAAGGGTTTAGAGTATATTATGCATATGGAAAATTTCACAGATCTTAAATGGTATTAAAAATAGAAAACTAAACATAAGTATATATTTTGACAGCTCAACGAGACCTTTCATTTTGGTGAAGACACGACCAGTCTAGGGTCAGTGGTATTAGAGATCCTTTTAAATTTTTAATCTTAAAAGTGACCATTTAAACTATAAAAAAATCGAAAAACATCTCAAGAACCTTTCTAAAAACGTATATGTACAAATAACCATTTTAGAGCCTTTATTTTATTTTTTCAAAAAATACACAATTAATTCAAAATTTCTTTATATTTTTGTTTATTGCAGACCTCTTCCAAATAAACATTTTGACACCTCAATCATCTATCTATAGTAACCTACAACTTCCGGAGACATCGGCATGTCACACTTTTGCTGAAAAAGGGGCGCCTACAGAAGCGATCGAAGAATACTGTATGTTAAAAATATTGTTTACTTGAAACTTCAAATTCTACAAGAACTTACGAAGTAAATGTTTAAAATTTGATATAAAATTTAATTTTCAGGGATTCAAGTGACATGATTTTGATAATTGCCTTTTAAAAAAATTCAATTTCGACTTCGACTTCAAAAATTATGCACTGAAATGTGTTCTTTCAGAAAGCAAATGCACTCACTATAAAAAAATACCCAAATCGCTTCAAGTGTGCCTATAAAATTTGAAGAGTTCTCGATTCTGGATCCCATCATCAGACCTGATTACCATGGGACCACCTGGAAAGTATACCCTTTCAAACAAAAAAAAAATCCAAATACATAGGTCCAAAAAAAGATTCCGATGAATTGAGAACCTCATCTTTTTTTTTGAAGTCGGTTAAAAATAGAATTGCATTCCCGAACAGAGAGTGTACATCTAAATTATCCTTTAAAAGTTTGAAAAAAATACCCAGTTTATAAATTTTTGCATACATTGTAAAGTTAATTCCCGTGATAATTCCGAGCCACACGTCCTCATTCATACAAAGTACGTCCATTCATCTCCCGCAAGTTTAAAAGGCATAATTGTACCGTTTAAAATTAACCACAAATTGTTTGATATCTGCTATTTTTCTTGTAACTTGTAATACAGTAGCAGAGAGTTGGCGCCACATCCTTTTTGAAAATACCGTTATTTACATTGAATTATGAATTGGATGTGCTAATTGTGTTTTAGTTTAGAAATAAAAAAAAACATGAAATTTAAAAAAATTGACGAACGAGACGTGCGGTGGTCCATAGATAAACTGCAGAGCAGATTTTGATGGCGGTAGATCGCGAGGACGTTCCCCTTTGCGCTGACCAATACCTCTTTGAATCACAGCCTCGGAGAGAGAGACATGGCGCCATGATGGACCACGCCCGACTTCTCCGCCAAGAGCACTAAGAAGAATACGCTGAACAAAAAATATATTTAAATCAGTTTTTAATGCTCTCCTCTCTTTCTATAGAAATATTAGTAAATATAAATACATATTATTAATTTTAAATATTCCTATAATTTTTATCCCAAAATAACATTTCATGTATTTCGATTTTTTGAAATCCTGAATATCAAATGTCTCAAATTATAATATGAATGGCACTAAATACGTAAAAATATAAGGCGTTTTTTAAATTGCCGCATCCATTTACGAATTTAGGTCTTTCCTTGGAGATCTCTATCTTTCCCGCAAACCAGATCAGCAACATCTATCCCAACTCCCTCCTTAATTAGCGCGTCCGAGTGAACAAACCACCTGCGATATGATTCTCTTTTCGTGGGAAAATTTCCTAACACCTGCTGACTTCATCTTTGATTAAAAAACCATCATTACTGATGCAAATTTGTGATTATGTATCTAATAGTTCTATATATATATTAAGATTATATAATATAATAAATTGTTCGTATGAGTGCAAAAAATTCAGCTAAATTCCATTTATTTAATTAACAATTTGGAAAATGAAATAAAGGCATAATTAATATTTAAACAACATTAAATTTAACTTGTATATTTTTGTTTTGGGACAGTTTTGGAGTGATGCCTAAGAAACTTTTTGAGTCCAGGCTGAGGTGGTATGGACATGTTATGCGAAGACCCCATGATCAAAGTGCAGTGAAGAAGTGCCTGAAGAGAGGGAGAGGCAAACCACAGGAAGAGTTTAGGTCTGTCTGCTGACGACGCTGGTCAGCGAAATAAATGGCGCCTCAAGATTAGTAAAGCCGACCTCGTGTAACGAGAAGAGGCGAGGAGGAAGAAGAAGAAGATTTCACTATATTAGCCGTTGACTAATACCGGCTTCCAGTGACAGTATTGTCAAAATCCGTTCAGCGATTATGGCGCAATCCAGTTTTTAAATATCAAAGTTTTCACGTTTTGTTTATTTTTTAATTCACAATATCATATTTAGAATTGATATTTCTTATTAGACAGACTTGTCACTTGTTCTGTTTTATATATTCTACATGCTAAATGACGACGTTGTTCCCATATCCACGCCGGTAGGAATAGAGTCCGTGATAGTGGGTTTTTAAAACCCTTTTATTACCTGTAAATATGTACCTAATCACTCACTTTTTCGTTTTTCAGCTAGTTTCAGATGAGGTATTGACTCGGCAGTAGGTACTGAACTGATCTGACGATAGAATCGGACCTTATAATCAGAGGTGTAAGATTTCCATATTGTATTCGTGGCCATCACTTCAGCACTTGTAGCGCGCGTCGCCACATCTCTCTAACAGCTGTCTTTCTTGCAGCCCTCACTTTGGCTGTCCATCTCATAGGACCTCGTCCGCGCGCCCAATTACCTTCAACCCTGCCCTGAACCACTCTCATTCAAAGGAACCACCTTGGACAAAAGAAAGTGAGAATGCGGGCCTGTATGATAGAAGATAGTCGCTGCTTTATGTCGAGTTCTTATGGAGTATAATCTCATAACATAACAAATAATACTTTTATTTATTCATATTACTTCCCAAAGTAGCCCATCTTATGAGAATCCAATAAGAAAACGTAAACTTTTACCTGTCCAACAAGATATAGACCAGCTGTTTGACTTTGGCGATAGGTACCGGAAACTGCAGCTGGCTGTTACCATCCGGTGTCACCGGTGTGTCTCGATTGACAGCAACATTGATTAGAATTAGGTCACGGCCATAAGCTGATAGGGGAGCGGCGCGATGACGGAAAGAATTTGAAATGTAGTAGAGCAATATGATATCATAAAAATTGATACGCAAATAAATACAATAATGCATTATTCCTGTTGCTGTATCCGTTAGTTCAATCCAAACTGCGATATTTTTTGATATCACAATATGAATTACTTTCAAACATGCAGGCAAAGTTCATAGCACCAAAATTTACTTTTGAATATATTTATGAAGATTCAATTTATCAACAAAATCCAACAAAAACCCCGAAGAAGTACCTATCTTCGGCCCTCCAACTACATTCAAACTAACAAGTAGTTGTGTCATGACAGTTCGATCGCTAAGCAAACGGTAGCTAATTGCAAAAATTTAACCTAGTTGTATTCCAGTTGCTCGCAAGTAAATGACAATTCTATTCTGAATTAAAGTGTCACTGTCACCAAATGCTCTTTTATTTAGTAATTTTTTTTTCTTAGTTGCTCAGTGGACGCGAGGTTGTGAGTTTAGTTGCGTTTTGAGAGGAAGTAATATGCAATCCCTCTCAGTTGTTTAATTCCGTTTTATTACTTATCTAAAAATACATGGCGATCCTATCGCTTATCGCTATAAAATCGCTCTCTAGTGCAATATGTACACAGTACATTTAGATAATATTTCACGGGTGCAACCTGTTTCAAGTAAATAGCTAGAGTGCGCGGTCATTACTCAGGATGTTGCTAATTACGAATCGATGACAAGAAAAAATCTACAAGTAGTTTGTCTAGTGGATCACCTGCCAATTAGTATGGATATTAATAATATGATGGTGACTATTAAGACCGCGAGAAAAGTGGGTAATTTTTCAACCCCCTTATAAGTTTGCTAGCTTTCCGCTCATGAAATGTGTGACATTAAAAGTTATCCCAAAGGATTTCCAGTACAAATTGTTAGCTTACGTCACTCTCAGGCTTTCCAACTATATATCTGTGCAAAAAATCACGTCGATCCGTTGCTCTGTTTTTGCGTATAAGAAGGATAAACAAATAAACAAACAAATAATAGTAACGATATGGACAGTTGATAGGAAGTAGATAAATGAATCTTTATAATTATAAGGTGGCCTGTATTGATGGGTGCCCTGCTATGACAATGGCCTGCCGCTCACGGCTCAGCAACGACTTTTTCAGCAGCTATTTGACAACGTACCTACTGTCGAGTGCTGACATCAAAAGTAACTTTTTTTAAGCTTTGCTGGAGATCGTGTTCTAAAAATGGCGAGCGTGTCTCTTTGCTGAAACGTTAATTTCTAGTATTTTCCTCGCAGATGTTGCAACTGAAAAGTCGCGGGTTCGATTCCTACATCCGACCATGTACCAATGGGTTTTCTATAATAACAAATCTATGTACATTATCCGACAAACCGTACAAAGAGGCTTTTCCATCTATCTACCTCAACAGAGCTGGCCACTCGTTAGGTATAGCCTCAAAAAAATCATTTGCAGAATACATCAAAAATAATTATAGATTCCCAACACTAACAAAATCATGAAATGTTTAAAAATCACTAGTTGGTAACAATGTTCACATTAAACCATATGCCCATTATCACGGCCTCTTAATAGAACAGACAGTAGGTTTCTTTAGTTTTATACAAAAGTTTTAATTGTAATATCGTAGCAGAAAACACTATGGATTCGTGGGAAAAAATATTTCAATACTCTCAATTTCACCTTTACAAAAATATAAATATTACTTACATTAAGTTAAACGGTCATACCAATCATTTTATTACAACTCGGCTTCAATTATCGCCACAATTAAAATTAAGTGCGTTTAATTAATCACGTAAAGAAAACACATCACCTCGACATAAATAACCGGAAAGAGTTACCTTCGTAAAAAAATTCAATCGAAACCAATAAGGGCAAATCCGATTAAAATCGTAGATAAATATGCGAATTGAAAAGGCAAAACGGCGTGGAGAATGTCGCAATGTCAATATTAATTAATAGAAAATCGATTTACCTATTTTTACTTCATCTTCTTATATTCATTCCATGTGCGGCATAAGGACAATCACTATATGGAGCAGAAAAACGTTAAATGATTTTACTTATAGGAGATTTTTATTACAAATTCCTTGTATTTAAATGGATAGGTCTATCTATCTATCATCACGCCTTTTATCTCAAGAGGGGTAGACAGAGACAATCGAATACCATTTGCTACGATCTTTTACTTCTGCCATATAAACCTTTTTAGTCAATCTTTCATTCTTCATTCTTTCAATGTATCCAAACCTATTTTTCTTTATTTTAGTCAAATCATTATCTTTCACACACCTAGATACATATCCTCACGCCTTTCTTTTCAGGCAGTGACCAAAGATCTCCGCTCGCCCTGGCACGGGGCACCTCTTTTTCGTCTCATTCAAATCCATCATCTATTCATGCATGCATGCTGTTTGATTTCAGGTGGGTTTTTTAAATGTCATTGATTTTATTCGTGAATTTATTTCTGGGCGCCTTCTACGCTAGACGGATCAAGCCGGGAAAGCTAGTCAATAATAATGAAAGAAGCTTCTGGTATACTTCCAAAATTAATTTGAATTCCTTGTTAGCAAATTATGTAAAAGGAATCTCTAAGTTAATTTCTCTTTTAATAGCATCCATTTGTATCTCTTCCCACCAGGTGAGCTTGTTTGACATTTAACTTTAGAATTTTATATTTTTTTATTGGAGAAATGATCGCGAACTATTTCCTCTGCAGCCTACGAGAAATGTAGCCTTGGGAGGGCACTGGACGTATTCAATGTCGTACACTTACTTTTTCATTTACAGTTCAAAATAAAAGCTGGATTAATACACGTAGACATTCAAGTCGATTACAATCGTACCATACTTGTGAAAACTAAATGTTTCTGATCCAATCTGAATCCGATCTTGTATTTTACTTAATTTGAATAAAAATTGGCGATAATAGAGAAGTGAATTATATGCAGATATAATGTATGTAGAATTAAAAGATAAAATTTGTATGAAAAACATTATTTTGTGATTTCAGATATTTGGCAAATTCATGTTTACTAATTCAGTATAAGAGAATATTTGATTAAAGATATTGTATTGTATTGGATGCGAGTTCAATTTAAATTCAGTTTTAAAAGTAAAGTTTAAAGAGTAGCCTTCGAAGTTATGAGCAAGAGTCAGGTTTAATGCAGAAAGTATAATGAAACAGCAATTTAATACTTAACACCTTGATTTCGATTAAACACTTTTAATTTTCTTATTTTACCTTAAGATAGTTACTTTATCTATACAAAGTTATATAAGAATTAATTAACAATTAAATTGTTAAACCCATAGAATCCAACTTCAAATACGCTATTGGGATAAAAGGCGTGATCATACATAGCTTATAGATGCATTAATTTTACCTAAAAAGGAAAAATTAAAAGTAGTTGTTGTAGTAGATGTTCATCCGTCCGTTACAACTCATTTACAGACAAAATCCATACTTCGATACTAATATAATAAATGCGAAAGTAACTCTGTCTGTCTGTCTGTCTGGTATGCTTTGACGGCTAAACCACTGAACCGATTTTGATGAAATTTGATACGAAGAAAGTTTGAACCCTAGGGAATTTTATTTTAAATCCACCCCCTAAGCCTTTACCATCTAAAAATACCTCAACAGAACTGGCCACTCGTTAGGTATAGTCTCACAAGTACTATCGGCTAAAAGAGGGATACTTGGTCTTCCGCTGGGTACTCTGGGACTGATAACACGGGTCCCATGGACAGCTACTAGCTATAATTTTCATCCTAAATTATTACTAGCTGTTAATAATTTAGGATGAAAATTATTCAACTTTTTGAGATATCCGCAATTTTCTTTTACCAACAAACTTCCACGGTTCGTAATTTTAATAGAGATATGTATATTATTTATGTTTCTATAGTGTTCCATAGGTCATATAAATATTTTTGTTATTTCATATTTCTTGTGTTACATTAACAATAAACGGGTTAGTTATGTCAACGTTCCACAACACTCAACCGTTCGCCAACAAAAGCTTTTCACATTTCGCAAGTTAGTGGCCATCACTAGCAAACCCACAGTAATGTTGCAAATGGTCCTCGTTCGAGGTGACAAGGCCTTAGTCAGATATTCTGTATTCTACCAAAAAATAATATTCTTTATATCAATTTTATATGTCGCGCCGAATTAAAAAATATATGTCTAGGAAACCCACAAGTTATTCAATATTTCTACCAGATGCAGTGTGTTTCGATTTGTTATTAATAACTTGCTTTCCACCCCGGCTTCACCCGTGGGCCCATCTTAATATTTTATGGTCTTGAGTTCATACAAAAATCCCAAAGAAAAAAACACTTTCAGTTCTTACCGAATTTTCCTATTTTCCGGGCAACTTTTCCAATTTTTCTTTCCCTAAAAACTTTATTCAGACTATTAGAAACATTTTGATAAAAGCTAAATCGGTCCAGCCGTTCTCAAGTGATGCGCTTATGTCACATTGCAGTTTTTGTGATATTTGGATCATTAAAATAAAGTAAATTCAGTTATTGATGATTATAATTATATTAGAAAAAAAGCAATTTTGATGTTTAAAGGTTATTACCATTGCCTAAGATGCCTAAATAGAAGGTATGAATATATCAAGATGTCCTGATAGTAGAAGTAATATCTCCGTTGGCAACACTGGACATATTGAAATACTGGCTGTTTGTTATCTTGTTAGAATTTGACGTTTAAAAATAATATTCTTGGTTATGACATTCCATGAAAAACAAAAGAATAGCATTTGCCGATGGTTGAAAGCATCTGAGATATTTTTTTCAAAATACATTATAAAAATAAACTAAATAATTGAGTTGATTATTTGAGTGTAGAAAGTGAAATATACCTAAATATTGGTTTATTTATTATCGGCGACTGTTTATTATTATATAAAATATTGTCACAAGAAACCACAATAAATAGTTGTCAGTTGGTTCAACTAATAAGACAAAAGTCTTGAATAAATGATAGCCAAGATAATTTGGAAATTCCTGATCCGGTCTCCTGTCTGATGACAGCTCAGGAATAATAAAATAAATACTACTTAAATAACATCAGCTGGTAAAGTAACAATTTATTTTCATAATTTACACCGGTGAAAAGTGGTTAAGGACTTTAAGGACTTTTAAGGACGTTTTAAGGACTATTTAAGAAATTTAAACTAACTAAATTAGAATATAAGGGATAAGCTTGTAAAGAACCCACACCTTAATTTAATAAACAATTACTACTATAATTTGGTTTCATTGGTCTCCAAACTTTTATTATTTATTTAAATTCTTTTTATACTGTTGAGTCTAGCCTTAAAAACTTAAAAAAGAGGCTCACACTTACCAACGAACAGTATTTCAACTAACAAAATCAGGAAAGTAGAACCGTAGTAGCAAGTTTTCAGTTTATTTTTTTATTCACGTGTTGCTTTACAGCTCCCGAAACCGTGTTATCGGTCTCAGGGTTCCCAGCGGAAGACCAGCAGGCCTATTCTGCTCAAAACGCACGCGATAATCGTTTGGTTGCGATCCTATTACGATAGCGCTGCCAAAAATTCGTATTCTCCTACTACTGTGTCCAAGCGATATGTAAACTTCTTGAGCAATGTATGTCATTCATTATATCAACAACTTATGTTTATTTTAAATTAATTAAAGATTTTATTATATACTAGCATTCCGCTCCCGGCTTCTCCCGTGGATATTTTCGAACAAAATAAAATATACCCTATAGCACTCATAGATAATGGCTTGCCTGCACTACCCTACCCCTACCCCTCGTCTGGTCTGTCGACGTCATTTTGTAGTGTTGGGAAAATTCTGAAAGTGTATTATAAAAAAAGTACTGAATAGAAAACAAAAATATTCAAATTGGTTTGCCAAGTTCCGAACCATCCTTTCGCGTTTATGAAAGTCCCTATATTTCCTATTCTTTCAAAATTTAAGACTCAGTAGTTTCGGAGATAAAGTAAAAAATCAATCTTCGTTAATTTAAATTAAGGATTTTAAAATTATATAAAAAATATATTTGTATTCTATTATATATTATAGTTAGCCCCTTTCATATGATAAGTCACATGATGCACTTAAAAAACATTGTTTTTACTTTTTTCCTCCAAAATCGAAATTCGCTATATTCCTACTTACGCTATACGTCCGTGATTGGGTCATGAAACTCATTTTTCGTCCAGTAGATTCAGAGAAAATAAGCTGTGACAGACGGACAGACAGACACAATATGTCACTCACTCACATAGGATCACCTATAAGGGTTTTCGATTTTTCATCGGAGATGTTTGGAACCCGTTTTTAGTTATATTGTTATGAAATATTTGGTAAAGCAACAGGTACATTACATTACAACCCATCCTAATCTTACATCTTGTTATACGTGGTCACGATCGAAGAATTTTAATAGTCTCACCTTTTATGGAGAATCGATGTGCAGCGGTAAAAGGTCACGGAGACAAGTACCTACATAGATTTTGTTCAAAATCTCATAAATACTTCATTAAATTTGCTTGAAATTTGTTCTATCGCACGAGTTTCTTACTACGAACAAACTAAGTTTAGTTCAGTATAGACACAATTTGATTTCTTAAAAAAATATATTTATGTTCATATGCACACGCCTTATTTACCTTTGGGTAAGGAGCCCAAAATATATCCAATTGCCACGATCTTCAACTTGGGTGCTTTTCATTTGAGCAAACCATCGCATTTAAAAAATATCTTCAACATAAATACGTATTTCAGCATTTCCCAAAATCCAACCCAAAGAGGGTCTAAAATGTATAACAAAAATAATGTTTTGGTCAAATGAACTTAATACAAATACAATTAATCCTTTTAAAAATTTTCACGGGTGAGTCCGGGGGCAGAACGTCTATAGTATGCTAGTAGCATAATGCTACATAGTAAAAAGCACCATAGAACATTGTAATTCATTCATATAATTGCATTAACATTAGAGAACTAGATGTGCAGCTGTGCATCACCTTGTGGCAAGTGTATTAGTTGCAGAGGAAAAATAAGTACCTAGGAACTATAGCGTAAAATGTAAACATATTGAATACTTTGTAATTTGTAACTTTTGTGTCTGTCTGCTAGATTTACATAATGTATCAAAAATGTAATAATACAAAAGAACAAATATAATCCCGGTAAATCAGGCAAGAGAGATACCTGATCTACGAGAGTTTTAAAATCCACCTCGCCTGACAAGTGGACGATATTAGAAGAAAAAAAATTGAAATAGTTCAAGTTTTAAGGGCCGTTGGTCAAGGTCATCTTATAACTGTCAAAAATATGGCAAATCTCAGTTAATCCTGGAAAGTTGAGTTTATTTATACAACATTTCCATCCCACACCGTTGATAGTTATTATATTAAATTGGATTAAGTCATATTTTCATTATTAAGGTTTTACTCGCTTTAATGCTCGTTTAAAAAACTATGGCTATTCAGAAGGCTAAATCATAAAAAATATAGCTTAATCCAACTTAAAATAATAACTATCAACATTTTGGGATGAAAATGTTATATAAATAAACTTACCTTTCCAGGATTAACTGAGATTTGCCATATTTTTGACAGATACAAGATGACTGAGAGCAACGGTCCTTAAGTCTATTTTCTGAGCAGCGTTAAATCGAATATGAATGATATAGGTTTAGCCTCATAGAATATACATAATTGAATACCAAAACTAGTGTTTAAGCTTAGACTTAGACCTAAAAATACTTAGGCAGATGCAACACGCGTGAAAGGTCAATATGTACCTATCTTAATTATTCTCATACAAGCGTTTTCTATGCCATAGTTTGTACGTGTATCTATTAATGTATTAGAAGTAAATGTCACTTGTTAGTAAACACAGGTATGCATAATTATATATAGAATTAAATCATTGTATCAAAAAACCATTTTATTATACTTTTGGGTTTTTACAGGACTTCGCACAGGCTAATAAAAAATAATGTATTTTTATTTTCGAAACCTTCGGGAGGAGGCACAGACTGTAGGTTTGGTTTCATCAAAATTAGGTCAACGGTTTCAGATCCTAATCTAAACAAACATTCTGTACCGAAGGGTATTAGCCTTTAGCTACAAGAAGGAGAAAGTAGGAGAAGAGATGTTTCCTGGATAGCTCATGTACCTACATTATATCAGGGAGGTTCAGCGGTCTACACTACAAGATCCCACGGGTCCCTGACAGAAGTTCACATTTAAAAGACACTTACTGTTCATAATATACTATAATGACTATTTCTTTATACAAAAGCACTCGAGGTTATCGTTTAACTATCTATACTCTGAACCCGTCCGTCTTCATTCTTCTTGGAGGCGGTGAAAGGCGGACTGCCCGGTAGGTAGGTAGGTGCTTTCATCTTCCACGGCCCGCCCATGCGCGGCTATGCTAGGAGGCTCTCTGAATTGCCTCGACGCTCGAAGCCGTCGTGGCCTCTCTGCCATCAGAGATGCCAGCGGGTGCTGCCAGCAGATCATACAGATAAAGAAGTTCTAAATTATTATTTTTGCTTGCAAATCGAAAAATAAACTGATATTCTACCTACGGAGTTGAATCCTGGACTAGAATGAAAGAGAGAGCCAAAATTTACGCTTTCGAAATGTGGTGTTGGTGACTTCTGCTTGGACGAACGTCTCCATCCTTAGCAAACTCCACATAACGACAAGGCTGTCATCTCTCTGCTTCCAATGCATCATCAACTACTTCGGGCATGTTGCGCAAACCCTGTTAACATTGAAAAGCTAAGCGTGGTAGAAAAAGACCACACGGTCAATCGCGTACAGGATGGGCAGATCAAATAAAATCGCTGACCGGTCTGACCCTACTTGATGCCATGAGGACTGCCCAGGACCGGGACACATGGAGGCATATTGACGACACGACCTTCAGCAATGAAGATGCCCCCTAAAGATCCACCTCTCCATATAACTTTAGTCGTAGAATATATAGTTTTCCAACGTTGAAAGGAATTTCCAGAATTGCTAACTTCTAAAAATTGTTAGAGCAGATTCCGTTACCGGAATAATTGAGTGTATAATTTATTGAACTGTAGTTTAGAATATCAACAATGGGAGTTGTCTAACAATCTAGAACAATCTCCAATGTCACTTAGGAACATGAGCATTCACGCAAAACGCAAAATGCCTGCACGGTAAGGGCGAGTCGTAAAACAATGGAGCCAAGCCCGCGATATAGGCAGATAACGTACATAACACCACGTTTCTTTAGTAGGGTTCTCAACAACAATTATTTTAGGGTATTTTAATACTGGTAAAAATAAAAATTCTCAACATTTACAATAATCACCCCCAATCACTTAGGGGCAGAATCACCGTAAAACAAAAACTTTCTTACCTTCTACACACACAATACAGAATTTCGAATGTTCCCATAAAATCTACATCCCCTTTTATTTTTTACAATCAATCCATACAACAAACAAGTTGAAAGAATGAAGGATGAAATATTTTGATTAAAAAGGTACATACATTTCAACATGTCAAATATTTATTGATCAAAGACAATGTTAAAAGTACACAACCACCGAGCATGTATGAAAGGTATGATTAAGATAAAAGAAGCGAAAGAGATATGCCAGTACAGTAGCAAATGACATTCGATTGTTTCTGCCTGCCTACCCCTTTTCTAATACTTGGAAGTGGTAGTCATATCCTCAAGTTCATGTTTCTTAAATTCTCATCTCTAATTTCAGGATCATATTGCATTCAAATAGAAAATTTCAACATTATTATTAGTATGAAGGGCAGTTTTATACTTTTTTTTTATTGAGAACCCTAGCAAAGTAGATTTAATGTCACTATCACAGAACTGACTTCATTTTCTTACACATTGGCTCTGCGCACAGGGCTGTGTCAATCACGATCAAAATTAGAACGGCAATAATCATATATTAGGAATATTTTATAGCATTTTACGTAAATTAAGAGTATAATTTAATAGTTATGTCTGATTTTGTAAGCGATTGTATGAATATACACAAATTATTATTACTTATTTTAAATTTATTATTTAGCACTAGCAGTTGTCCACGATTTTGCTGTCTTTGTTTTTAGAAACTGATCCATCTGAGTGACATTGACCTTTCGCAATGTTTTAAATGCCTAGTTTGGAACTCAAAATATAATTTTGAAGTCTTATTATTATTTTAAAACTTTCAGCAAAAAAAGACGTTTTAAATAAAATAATTAAATTTCAATGGCAAACATTAGTAATTTGGCATACTTAAAAATCTTTCATATCATAGTTTCGCATTTCACATATGAAATCTGAAATAGTTTTATTAGCTTTCCCTGCGTTTTCTCCAACATACATATATTCACGCCTGTTTCCCAAAGGGGTAGAGGCACGGAGTATCAAGCACCACTTATATCGATCTTTGCATACTTCCTTGCTTTATCTACATCCATACATCGTTTCATACATGCTCGTTTATTTTTAGTACCTACTATTTTTTCTCTCCATTCTCTAACAACGTCGATAATAATATAATGAACTTAATTTCCAATGGATTTGCTTTTTTTGGAACATACTGCTCATCTCTGATCAATTTTCAGAGTATTTTTCATACATTTCTATTCATATTTTCATGATAGTTCAAACCTGTTACTTCCGCACTCCCTCTTTACTAAGGATCGTGACTCCGACTCATCAGCTTCTCCTCAATTATCTTCCTTCATCGACTGCGGTCCTCTGCCTGGTGAAGGACTGTGGTAATAGAGGTGTCAAAGTCTCCTTCCCTCCACCCTGCTCATCACCACAAGATTTGCCAGGATCTTGACCCCTCTTCGTATAATATGTCCGAAATACTGCAGAAATTTTCGGTGAGATATGCGCCGGGATCTGTGGTAAATTTAAGTAACAAAAATCGCGTAGTTATATAAAAACCATCTTATTGACATGCTTGCATACTTGTAAATACATTGTATGAAATAACAGCGTAAACGAATTTCTTTGACCCAATTCTTTAACCAATACAGTGTGACAATGTTAACCACAACAATCATACAGCGAGGACGTTAGTTACGATTTATAACACGCACCTTTGATAATCGGTTGGAGGATGTTTGGTTTTAATAAGTGACAAAATAATGTCATTCTTTGTCACTTTTATATATGAAAATTAAGAAATGTGTTTGGAAAAAAAACCTTGTGGCTGAATAAGATTTAGAGAGACGTTTTAATTACCGTTTCTGATGAAAGTACAGAAATTTCAATCTCAACTATTCGAAATTTTGAATGTTGCTTCTTAGTTTTCCGAGACCAAAGAGATGGAACGCAAATATTGTATGAATAAAGTTACTGGCAGATAAGAAGGGCGCGCCGGCTGAATAAAAAAAACTCATAGAGGGAGATGAAAAGGTCAGAAAGATCACTGGGCCGCAAAATATTTTTTCCTCTGACGGCGTACTTTAAATCCCTCAGGCTCCTTTATGATGCAATCTACTATTCCATTCCAGCTTTTGAAAACAGTAAAACAATAAAACATTCATTTCTTTGTTAGAACTATGTCTATATGATTAGAAATTATCCAGGATCACTCCACACAATATAAAGCAACTTGTAATCGCAAGTCAGTTACATGTCCCCCACATGCGATTCGTTTTTCCACTTGTCCACAATTATGTCCGATTCCCATGTTTTTCCTTACAGCATCAGAACGATCTACTTCTTTGATTTCATAAGACCAGCCGTTAGATCTTCCTTTTAAGTTTGTTCTTCTTATTGTTATGTACCTTTTAATTTCTGAAAGGTTATTCAAAATTGTCAAAATAATGTATATAAATGTAGAGTCAGTCTTGTTTGTCTGACTTGTCTTTTCTTATTTTGTAACCATTTTAAATAAGTTATCATTGACAATCATTCCATGATGTTATATTAACGACTAGCTTTTGGTGTGGCCAAGAGTGGTTTGGTTTGGCGGTCGCGTAGAATTAGGAACATTGACAAAATGTATCTGGATAAAGAGTGTTGTTATTATTTAATAGATGTTTTATTATTTGTTTTAAAAAGAATTTGTACCAAGTTTCAAGTTGTTACCCGCAGGGAATACGATTTTCCATACAAACTTTTACACCCTATTTCACCTCCTTAGGGATGGATTTTTGAAAAAACCTTTCTTATGGACCTCTACACACAATAAGGAATATACTTTCCAATTTTCATATTTATATCTTCAGTGGTTTAGGCTGTGCGTTGATTGTCAGTCAGTAAGTAAGCGACATTTTTAACCTATTTTACTTTAACAGAACTATGTATCGACCCTTTAAGTCGTAACGCGATGTTATATAGCCTTAATAATTTTTAATAATTGGCCTATCAAATTCATTTTTATCAAATGCAACTGGTAGTTCCAGAGATAAGCGCATTCAAACAAACAAACTCTACAAAAAACAAGACAAGTATTTTTAGTAATCGTGGATTAACTCTTGTCAAACATTTTTGTTTCTAACTATTATGTCATATCCATTTGTATTACCTACTTTGTTTTATGTATAAGTAATATTTGAATATTTCAATGACCTTTATAAGATTGTGAATGAGGGCGTTAAATAGAGCCCAGGTCAAGTGTGACGCGAAGATTCACTCTGTCAATGTCAAATAGACGAGGTAAGTGACACTAGATGTGGCGAAATGTATGATATGTTACACGTAGCTGCTAATGTATGACTGTCATCTGAAGTGGGTGATAAACTCATTTTGTCAAGGAAAGTCTAAATAAATAGACACTTATTTGATTATTTTTCATATCAATGCCTTAATATTAGGCCTTTTAACTCTCAAATAGAATATACTTGTGCTAAATTTATATATAGTTTTAAAACGTATACTGTATATTTATCTTGAGGTGTGGGTTGTTGCCAGATTTACAAGTTGACAATATTAATCAGTGCAGGTGGGTAGCAAGCCTAATATTGCTAGAATTGAGAGACTGAGGATAAAGTAGTAAAGACCATGTTAAAAGTACACAATATCGCCGAGCATGTATAAAAGGTATGATGAATATAAAAGAGGTATGTCAGGATCGTAACAAATGGCATTCGATTGTCTCTTCCTACCCCTCTTGGGATAAAAGGCGTGATGATAGATAGATAGAGATCTTATTCCGCGAATAAATAATGTCGTGGTATATTAAAAACACTTCCTTTTGCCATTTAATGCACTTGTTAAGTATTTTGTATTCATAGAATCTAGCTAATATTTGTTCTTTCATTTCGACACAAAACGTTTAGACATTATTTTTGCATAGAGACAGTTAGAGGGCCGGAGATTACATGGGATACTTTTTATTAAAATTCATTCTGGTAAAATTGGTGGTTGTTATTCAATAGACTGGGTTAGAACTTAGGGCAGAGCTCCTTGCATGCTTCAAAAAACACTGTAGTCAGTCAGGCGTAGTTACTATTAAATTTCTATGTGCCTATTAGAGTCTATAATACAAAGAGTTGTCCTAGATAAACAGACAAAGGACAGGGAAAGAGTCGCTACTGACCTAAATAGTCCTGAATGCGCACAAAGGCGACTCATACACTGCACACGTGCGCCGGCGCAGGATAGGATCCACCATTACCCACTTTACATCATCGTTTGAGTACTTACTACGCAATAGATAGAATAAATACTTACTTACTATGACCGGCGACTGCACTCCTGTGGATTTCATTTGATTTAATTTGATATGAAAGTTATATACGTACGTGTTCCGATTTACATACCGATCAATAACGGAAGAAAAAAATCGTGGTTGACTTAGATTTCAAATTTAAATCCTAAATTCTTGAATTTAATTTCGTTGCGATGACGACCACAGTGACAAGTTTATTTAAATCGAGTAGCATATGAGACAATACGATTTAATTTCAATAAACTGCTTCCTTAGACAATACGAACGCTAGTATTCTATTCTCTCTGATCGTTAAATCCTAATATTATACGCAGAAACTTTCGAGTTTGGGCTCTAGATGCAGATGTGCCGGGTCCTGATGAATGTGGACACAGGAACTGTGTAACGAAACGAAATAAATTATTAAATGCACTTTTCTATAGAACTTCTTTTCTTCACTACTTCATGCATTTGCTAAAAAAAAAACGAGAATTTAAACAAATTAATGCGTACTGTCACGTTGTACTATATATAATTTGCATCTTTTGAGGACATCACTACCATTGTTTCGTTTCTAATGCTTTTAGAGATATAGTGGAGTTTCTAGACAACCTTGTTATAAAAAATTGCGAAATTCTATTACTAAAATATAAACAGACATTATTTAACAAAACTAAATATTGACAGCATAATGCAATAATGTTTATCGTGATAGGTAGCTGTCAAATCATGGTGAAAACTAATTATTGCTTTTTATGGTTTATAAGTATGCACTGAAAAGTGTGCTTTCCGAAAGCAAATGCACAAGTCACTATAAAAAAAATTACCCAAATCGCTTCAAGCGTGCTTATAAAATTTGAAAAGTTCTCAATTTCTCCTGGATCCCATCATCACTGACCTGATGACCATGATGGGACCACCTGGGAAGTATACCCTTTCAAACAAAAACGGTCATAAAAGATTCCGTCGAATTGAGAACCTACTCCTTCTTTTGTAGTTCGGTTAAAAATAGTTTCTTTGCCATTATCGGTTTAAGCATATAATATTATCACATCATATAAAGTAAAAACTAAGGTTGTTTTTTATATTTTATTACTACTATACTAATTTGAATATTTTTGTTTTCCAGGCAGTAGTTTTTTGTAATAAATTTTCAAATTTTGCCAACAGACGATAAAATTACGTCATCATTTAGTTGTAAAGTAGCGCTTCTATCAACGTAATCGTAATATGTTGTGTTTGTAATTTGTCAGGACAAGGTTTTTAGGGAAAGAAAAATTGGAAAAGTTGTCCGGAAAAATGGAAAATTCGGTAAAAATGGAAAATTCGGTGCTTTTTTCTATTTGTATGAACTCAAGATAGGGGATGAAAGTTAATATGGGCTTCACGGACTAAGCCGGGGCGGAAAGCTAGTTTATTATAAAAAAAACAGCTTACTTTACTTAAACAGAACAATAATATTTCTACAATATTCTGAAATGTATCTATCTATATATCATCACGCCTTTTATCCCAAGAGGGGTAGGCAGAGACAATCGAATGCCATTTGTTACGATCGGGATCCTGATATACCTCTTTAGCTTCTTTTATATTCATCATACCTTTCATACATGCTCGGCGATTGTGTGTATCGATCAATATTTTTTTTATATGTTCAATAAAAGTACACCTAGGTCGTCCTCTGCCAGCATTTCCTTTCACTTCTGCCATATAAACCTTTTTAGTCAATCTTTCATCCTTCATTCTTTCAACGTATCCAAACCAGCGTAAGCTACTTTTCTTTATTTTATAAATGTTTCTCTAGGTATTTCTATCAATTTTATCCCAAGATGGGAGGCAAAGACAATCGAATGCCATTTGTTACAATCCTAATATAATAATATAATAAAATCTCTAGGTATTAATCGTCATGAGGAAGATGGTCGAGTGGTTAAGACGTCGGCTCGCAACTGAAAAGTAGCGGGTTCGATTCCTACATCCGACCATGTACCAATAGGTTTTTGAAAATATAAATCTATGTACATTATCCGACTAACCGTACAAAGAGGCTTTTCCATCTATATACCTCAACAAAAAAATCATTGGCTAAATGAGGAAGACATTGTCTTCCACTGGGTACCCTGGGGCCGGCAACGGTTCCCGGGAGCTGTAAGGCTATAGGCAACTCGTGAAGAATTAAAAAAAAATCGTCTTATCATTTATTCAAACAATCTTTAACTTTCAATAACTTTGTTATAATAATATTGGAATTTTCTTTATTTTTCTTGCAAAAAAAGCAAATATTTTTAACAGACAGTGAGAAAACATATGTACAATTTTAACGCGTTTAAATTTCATGCGCAAATGTTTGCAGAAAAGTCGAAATCCTTGGCCGGAGTTAGTTTGAAGAGAAATATTTGCTTTTAAATCATTTAAGTGTGTTATTCAACTATTTTACGGTTCTGAAATAAAATTTAATAGTTGCCTACTTATTTTATTATGATGGCTTTTGGAAAATGTCGACACATTAGTGTGATATCTACATTAATATTTAGTTAAGCAATTTTGGCTATATTTATTATTCATTAAATATTATTACACGTTAAAAGTTACCTATATAAAAATAATATATCAATTGGTATATTTTTTAATCATAGGTATTATAGAGAACTAGCGACCGCCCGCGGCTCCGCCCGCGTAGAATCTATTGTGCACAGGTTTGGGATAAGTTCATATGTTGTGTAAATCGGCCTTAAGTCTCGAAACCAACCAAAGAAATGTCACGATTTTTTCAAACGACAACACTGGCATCTTTTGGCTCCAAATTCGAACTTGCGATTTTATTTTGCTTGCTATGCAAAAATTACACATAATTCCCGAGATCAAGGAATCGATTTACATACAAATTCCTAAGAAGGAGTACGCAGTTTGGGGGAAACGTATCAAGAAAGTTTTGTAGAGCGCCATCCCGCTCTCTCTCGTTTCTTTATGTCGTTCTGGTTTTTCGATTTTATTATATAGATTGCAAGGGAGATTAATTATTGTTTTGTAGGTATCCATTTTGTCCACAATTTTTATTTTCATTACACAATTAGCGACCCTGCCCCTGACCCTGCTTCGCTAGTTGTTCCTTGAGTTCATACAAAAATCCCATAGAAAAAAACAAGCATTAATTTTCTTAAATTTTCAAATTTTCTGGGCAACTATTCCAATTTTATTTTCCCAGACGCGCCCTTACTAACGACTTATATAATATAACTAATAGTGTATTCATTCTAGATTTCAATGTATGGGCAAAACGGCAAAATTTATAATTTTGTTTTGTTGCTGCTATGTTATACCTATAAGTGAGTACATTATAATACACAACTCCCCCCCCCCGCAACCTGCTTCACCCCTCCCCTCTTGAAAAGGGTCCCGTTTTACAGATTTTCTCAATTTTCAGGAAAACGATACAAGCTAGGACAAAATGGTCAAAGGCTACATTATTTATTAATAAATTACCTACATATAAGTTCTTACATTCATTTTGATACGAGTTATAGTTTCCAAGCTATGGTGCGTCAAAGTTGACTGAAAGTTTATAACCAGCAAATAATCACAATTTAAATACTCAACGCGCTAATTGCGTTCGAGATTTGCGACGTTGCCGCTCTTGGCAGAAAAATCGACTTGCAAGGTACGATAAATGTTTTTAATAACCCTAATGTCTCTTACGAGCAAGTAGAACAAGCAGGAGAAAGATATATTCTTGCCTTGTATGAGGCTAAGCAAAGCGAAAAAACTCTGAACGAGTTACGATACGTCCACTTCAACAAATACGTTGGTCTGATGGCCAACACGGTGATATTATCAAAGTTACCACCTTCTTCAGCTGCAGCTCGTCAGCATTCAATGCGTACTTTCCATCAAGTTCAATTATGGCGAGGAAACGCATTGAACCCAGAAAACTGGGGCTGGAAAAAGAATAATAACTTTTTATCACCCATGTATACCACAAAGTCACCAGCTCCACAATCGATACTGAAAATAGTATCATGTGGATGCAAAAAAGGTTGCGGAAAAAGATGTGGATGTGTCAAAGCTGGATTGCGTTGCTCCACCATGTGCATACATTGTCAGGGCCTTAGTTGCTTCAACAAAACTCTAGAATATAATGATGATGATTCTGATTTGTTTTAAATAATTGTTAATATTGTAATTTATTTTAAAATAATAATTTATATTGAACGCATTTGTTCCACCAACCCACAAATAAACTCTGTGAAGTGACAGTGCAATGTGTGAACTTAAAACTATAATAGCGTCTGTCCGTATAGTTGTATAGTCATTTATATTGTATAGTTGTGTCTAGTATAGTTTGTTATACTTAAATAGATATTTGTATAGTAATTGTGTATAGTTATAGTCTTTGTAATTCATGTAAAACTATTTGTAAATAATTTGTGTACATATATTTCTTCTAAAAAATAATAAATAATATTGTTTCCTGTGTAATGTTTCATTTTTGCTAAGTGTAGATTTTTCGTGAACTTTGACGCACCATAGCTTGGAAACTATAACTCGTATCAAAATGAATGTAAGAACTTATATGTAGGTAATTTATTAATAAATAATGTAGCCTTTGACCATTTTGTCCTAGCTTGTATCGTTTTCCTGAAAATTGAGAAAATCTGTAAAACGGGACCCTTTTCAAGGGGGGAGGGGTGAAGCAGGTTGCGGGGGGGGGAGAGTTATGTATTATAATGTACTCACTTATAGGTATAACATAGCAGCAACAAAACAAAATTATAAATTTTGCCGCTAAAAAATCAAGAATGAATATACTATAAGTATACCATATACCTAGTTATAATAATATTTTCTGTTCAGTCTAAAGTTTAAAAAATGCTAATCCATACTAAATATATGTGAAATGTCTATTTAAATTTAAATCCACCTTATATTAATTATAAAAGGGATGTAAGTTAGTCTTCTTCTAGTAAATCACTTACTTATGGAAGCGAGACTTGGGTATGGAATAAGAATCAAGAAAGTAAAATAAATGCAGTGGAAATGCGGTCTTCACGTAGAATGTGCGTGATATAAAGCGTATTGACCGCATCCGGAACGATGTTATTAGGGAAGAATGCGGAGTGAAAGATGATGTGTGACTAAATGAAGAAAATTAGTTTACGCTGTTTTGGTCACGTTGAAAGAATGAAGGATGAAAGATTGACTAAAAAGGTTTACATGGCTGAAGTGAAAGGAAATGCTGGCAGAGGACGACCTAGATGTACTTTTATTGAACATATAAAAAATATATTGATCTATGGAAATATTAAAAGTACCTACACACAAACGCCGAGCATGTATGAAAGGTATGATGAATATAAAAGACGCGAATGAGATATGTCAGGATCGTAACAAATGGCATTCGACGGTCTCTGGTCTCTGCCTACCTGAAAGGCGTGATGATAGATAGATAGTAAGTTAGAATGGCTCCCATGGGCTAATAGGTAGAGAGATGGAGACAGAAAGTGGTTGTAAGCACTGTAAACTTGCAAGAATTTGTAGAGGGGGGCTCAGACTAGAGGTTTTCTGCCGACAAGTGCTTACAACCACTTTCTGTCTCCATCTCTATAAGTTAGAGCGAACAGCTATAATAACTATATTAGGACAATTTAGACCACTACGTAACTATATAGCAATATCTATGTCCAATAGTCTCTGAAATACTGATACCTGTCCTGTGACAGATAGACCAGACACCGATATGAATAATATAAGTATTGCGTTTTACAGATTTAGGTAAAAAAAATAGGTATAATACACTACAAGATTGCACAAAATCATACAAAAGAAACTATAAAGAGGGAAAAGGTATTATTTTTTCTACTTATAAAAACGTTTCTAAACACAAGAATGCTTTTACGTGCTTTTACTTTCATCCAAACTTTTTTGGATTGCATTCTTTTGGAATTGAGCATCGCTGTTGTTCAACTACCTTTTTAGTTTAGCTGTACATTTTTGCAAGAAGGACGCTTTTGGACGATTTATTTATTGTTCGAAAGTGTATTCGGCCGAAAAAGCCACATTTTAAAAACAGTATTTCAGAAATTAAGAAAAAAAAACTTATTTAGTTTACATATTAATATAGAAAATTGTCGGCGCTACAGGTGACAAGAGGGCTGGCTCTTTCTTCGCCCAGAGAATTAGCATAGCTATACAGCGAGGAAATGCAGCCAGCGTTCTTGCCACCATGCCACGCGGACCAAATTTATTTTAGATTAAAACTGTATACATATATAATTCTTTGAAACATATAGAAAGTGTGTTTATATATAAAACAGATCAACGTGATTTTTGCACAGAGATTTGACTGTTTGATATATTAAAAAACATTTTCTTGTTGGAAACTCTTCAGCATTTTAGTTATTTTGCCGCAATTTCTTTTGAATGGTTTCTATTTGGATGTTCCGGTCGTGTTCAGTTTGTCTTCTAAATATTTTTATTTAAAAGTAATGAAAATAAAGATAAATAATCCATAAAATTTAAGAGCCGGCCTATGATTTCACAATTCAAACGACACTGAAGTGTAAATGGGAGATTTTTTGATTTTTTTTCTGTCTATCGGTCTGTGCTAATGTTTGTCCAGAATAGACTTATGATTCTTGATTTAATTTTATTGGATCATCATCGTCATCATTCCTCCTCCACAGTCGGTGAGAGAGTAGTGAGGATCGTGACTCCGACAAATCAGCTTCTTCTCAATTGGCCATGCTACATATTTATGATATACTTTTTTTATAATTTATTTTGAAAATATAGCCCATTTTAAGAACCTAATTTCAATATTTTTGTTTTTTATCCATTGACGCAATTTTTAATATATTTTACAAATTTTACCCGCAAAAAGTAAACGTGACGACACAAGAAGTGGAACAGGATTAAATAATCTTGGCCACTACACATAAAAAAGTAACAGTCAATCAAATTAACGTCAAGCAAACGTCAGTCAAGGTCGACTAACCTAAAAATTACTCTTGTTTATATACTCGTCGTGTTTTAATTATTTAAATTGTTAATAGTGTTTTTACAATTGGCAATAGTGTTTCATCCCGTCATATCCTAATAACAAAGAAAATAATCACACGTGAAATATAAATTTATAAAGATGTCACTCAAAGATTGACGATTACCCTTTTTGTAGGCAAAGGTATTTTTTTCATACCGCTTGTGATGACGTCATACATAGGTCAAATGAAGGTTATTGTTTTTTATTGATTATCTTAAAAGTATAGACCTAATTTAAAATCTGATAAATAGAAATTGTATTGAAAGTTTATATCTCGAAACGGTTTCGAGATCTTCGTTTCTGTTCAAAAAGTTAGCATGGCCAATTATCTTCCTCCATCGGCTGCGGTCCTCTGCATGTTGAAGGACTGTGGTAATAGCGGTGTCCAGGTTTTCGGACCATAGTTAGGGGCTTCGTCCTCGAGGTCTCTTTCCCTTCACCCTGCCCATTACCACAAGCATATCCAGGTTGCTGCCCTCTCTTCATACAATATGTCCGAAATACTGGACAGAACTTGCCTCATGCACGCAGTGGAGAGCCGTGGCTTAGACCTGATGTTCAGCTCTGACAGGATAATATGGACACATTTATACGTAGCATACGGCGTCAGCACCACATGTCAAATGCATCAATTGTCTGCCTATCATCAGCTCTAAAGGTCCATGCTTCCGAGTGATCGAGTGAGCAGCGATATCAAATAAATAGTCTATCTATACTAATATTATAAAGAGGTATTTGTAAGTTTGGATGTAGGTGGTGGTCGTAATATATCAAACCATGCTCAAACTACTTCAAACCGATTCTAAAAAATCTTTCACGAATAGAAAGCTAATATCCTTGAGTAACATAGGCTATATTTATTTTATTCTAAAATATCCACGGGCGAAGCCGGGGGCGGTAGCTAGTCCGTAATAAACATGAACCACATAAATGCATCATTCCTTGCCTATACAAGCATTGCATCGCTACCTGCTCGCATTCCCACACATCACATCACAACATATTTATCTTGATTCATTTCCCCATCTCTTTCGTTGTCGTAGAAAACCATATACCTGTTTCATACAGATATGTTTCTTTGTATTTATTACGCTGCGTCTCATACGTCATTCTTTCACTCTCACTATCAATACAGTATATAAATAATTGTTAGATAATTATTATTTTAAATATGCATTGTGTGTTTAATATTTTATTTTATTTTAATGTGTTTTCATATTGATTTTAATGTTTAGTACGTTTAATATTTCAAACTACTTAAATTTATTAGTAAAATAATCAATTAATTTATCTTAAATTTCAATATACTGTATGACGTAAATAGTATTCTGTTGGAGCATGCACACTTTCTTTAGAAAGGGATAGAGTTATCAAATTTAGTCATACTAGACAAGGACGGATATAGCAAACAATAAGATTTTTCTCTTTTTTTAGAAGCCTCGAACAATGTGGTTGCTGTCGTAACATCACTTTCTTTATGATGTTTTTGCATCGACACGCTCGATTCGTTGACTCCCGATTGATTGGAGAAAGAGTGAGAGTCACTTTCGCGCATCGCGTTAGTTTTTGTCATGATAAGTGGCGGTGCAGTTTTTTAAACGACGTCATTTACTTTAAGCGACTGAAGCAATTGATTTACTGAATACATTACTGAACTGTTGAATAAATTAGGTAATTATTGAGCAAGTTTTTTGTTAAGGTAGATACAGTTTGGAATATGACGGGGAAAGTTAAACTTTCGTAACAGGTATGTACGAACAAGTAGCTGTCATTCATAGCCTTGACATTTACCTAAAACCAGGTTATGGCACATCACTAAGTTCATAAAAGGGAGCTGCAAGGCAACCCGTGAAAAATAAAAAAATTAGTTTACGCTGGTTTGGACACGTTGAAAGAGTGAAGGATGAAAGATTGACTAAAAAGGTTTATATGGCTGAAGTGAAAGTAAATACTGGCAGAGGACGACCTAGGTGTACCTACTTTTATTAAACATATAAAAAAATGTATTGATCGATGGAAATATTAAAAGTACACATAATCGCCGAGCATTTATGAAAGGTATGATGAATATAAAAGAAGCGAAAGAGGTAGGTATGTCAGGATCGTACCTCTTAATAAATAGATAGATAGATATAATAAAATAAATTTTATGTAAATTATGAATCTACAAAATTGTGTTGATTTTGTTTCATTAGGCCAATAGAAAATGTATTTTTATTAAATTCTAGAACTTCCAAATACAATAGATTTTTCAACGAGAATAAAAATATATTTCAACAAAGACCGGTAACCTGTAATTTAATGTAAGGACGTGATATATTCAATAGATATTTCAATAGGTGCGTGTGCGCACAAAAACTATCGCTCCGATCAAAATCGGTATTTCTAAGGATTTATTGTTGAAAAAAACCCTTAGAGAGAGATGGAAAGAAATCAAAATGAACTTTTTTCTTTCACGTCACTTTCACAACGAGGGATACGACCAGGTAGGTGAATAGTTTTAGAAAAAGGTGGGCGTATAAAATGGCGTTTGTATGTGCTTAATGTCATACTAATAATATACGTTTGTATAGAAGTTTTGGTGAAAACTCATAGTTTCATAGAGATATATATATACCTAATATGGATCTACTGACTAGCCTTGATGGTACTGGAAACGAGTAATAAAGTATACTAAACGCCAGTACATACTGTATATTAAATTTTTTTATTAAAGTAGCAAATGAACCAGATTAAAACAATTTCAAATTCACAATTAATTCTCAATTACTAGTCGGTCATCTTGGGGCATTATATTTGCGAAAATTTGTCTCAGGGTATAGAGGCATGTGTAGAGGTTTAGGTTATTTCAAAATTATTCATGTATGACTATGAGTATAAAATGTATAATATTTTAATAATCTTTAATTTTTATTTTTGGTTTCTGTGATTTCATCATGCAGATAATTTAATAACCTCAGTCTATTAAATTATTTGAAATAAAATATATAGTAGGTACCTACTACACTAAATTACACCGACTTTTGACAACTTTCATATCTTCTGACAATGAAATAAGATAGAATTAAAAATCTGTCTTCATAGTCAGCACATAAGTTATATTGAACGCGCACAAATCTAACAGTAGACACGTGTGTTGGTAGATACCTACCTGCGCTTGCACAAGGCGACCCTATAGAGTTCAAGATCTTTGAATTATTTCGAAATTCAAACGTTTTTATGTGTATTCGACTAAAATATGTGAAGGTTTCTAACCTTCAAGTTTAATTTTCATATGTGGTCGAAAATTGTTTTAGTGGCCATGTTTATTGATTGGATGAAGTGATCGTAACAGGTTTATTTAGTATTGATAAAATAAAACAACTGTCTATAATTAAAATAAATCACGACCAAAATATGAAGATACAAGTAACAATCTTATATATAAAACCGTCGCTGACTGACAATTAAGAGTGTAGTGTACCGCGTCCATGTCCATACAAACGGAGAAAACGTTTTACTACCCCTAAATATTATTTAATTTTAACGATTTTGTAATATGTTACTGACATAATGAAAAACTACGTACGTATTTTTTCCTTTTTTCAAAATTCGTAATAGGTCAAAAGTTATAAGCCCCTCAAATCTCGGTTTTTTTGGTTCATAACTTGCTCGTAATAAACCGTCTGTATTTGAGAAACAAAGCAAAATTTCAAAAAAAGCAAAACGTACGTACGTAGATTATAATCTGCTAAAACGTTTGACACCAAAATTATAAGGTTTCGTTATAGTTTAGTAGGTGTAAATCGTTTTCCCCCAAAACGCAATTTTCAACGATGAACATACCTACGAACACTCACGAGCTGCAGTGTTCTCTGTCGCACTGATGCCCGTGGGAAGAGCGCGCTTGAGACAGAATATGATTTTCTAAATACCTATTTCGCTGCGTACGCTGAGCTACACGATCCTCTTAACGCACAGCCTAAACCACTGAAAATATAAATGTAGGTGCATTGAGAAAGGGGTGAAATGGGGTTTAAGCGTTTGTATGGAAAGTATTCGCTGCGTGTATCAACTTGAAGCTTGGTACAAATAAAAAATAAAATTGAATATGTATGTATTTTAAATGAAATCTTTAAGTAAACCAAAGTTGTGAGCATTAAATGTTTACTGCATGATTCAAGATAAAAAAGTGAACCGTATTCAAAAATTGAGCACTGAAATGTAAGGTAGAATTTGAAGACGGTTGGTGTCAAATTAAAAACTACTTAGCTCCCAATTTCACTAATCTAGACAATTAATTGTATACCTTCGATGATCAGTACAAACATAGATAATATTGAACAAATTTTATCTACTTAGATGTCTACTTAATTTTGTTTTGTATCCTAATTTGGCATAATACATTTAAAAAAACGGTCCGAATTGAGTGCCTTCTCCTTCTTTAATACATTTTATTTTTACACATTATGGTTACCAAATATATTTATTTAATAGAATTTCAATTTCACAGCAATTTTCTTGACATGTTTATTAGTATTGTATACCTAGCTTAGCCCATATTCACTTTCATCCCCTATAGTCTTGAGTTTATACAAAAATCTCTCAAAAAAAAAAAAGCAATTTTAGTGCAGAAAAAAGCAGTTTTTCCCTAAAAACCAGACTATTACCAAATTTGCCAAATAGGCCCAGACGTTCTCAAGTAATGCGCTTACCAAAGAACAGCATTTCATTTTTATTTATATATATAAGATAAATAGTTTATGAGAAGAGTTTTATGTATCCTAAGCAGTTAATAACAGACCAGGGACGAAAGAACTCTATACCCCAAAACAGAAATGTCTTAAGCGACATTTTGACGGTTCAGTTTAACCAAAACAGCAGCTATTCTTTCATTGCCGAAACATGGCAGAAGTTACAAAAGAGTACGAAATGGCCTTTAAAGATCTGCATTCAGGCGAGCAGTTAGTCGTCGTGGAAAGTAGCTCACAGTGAGTCGACGCCTCGCTCTATGTCGAAACAGATCTGCCTTGCGCCAGAGCTCAGAGAATGTGAAAGGGGATCTCGACTCGACTGGCCTATTTGCCAGCTTTCCTACACTCCAATACTAAATTACGACACAAAGCAAGGTAATGCTTTTAAAATTATTACGTAATATACGTAATACGATGACAAAGTTAATGAAAGTAATTAAAGGGCGAATGATCCGTTTAATGGAAAGAAGAAACTTGGAAGTCTTATACCCAATACAGCCTAATATTCACCACAACTGACACTAAACGTTTAGGGTTATATTAGGGTCGTGCATTTATAATTTCAGTTTTCTCCAAATTAAAAACTTTTTTCTCTTATTCTTTCTTCACAGGTTACCTTACGGCTCCCGAGAACCGTTGCCGGCTCCAGTGTACCCAGTAGAAGAATTTGCTTCCTCATTTAGCCGATTTTTTGAGGCTATAACCTAACGAGTGGCTAGCTCTGTTGATGTTTGTAGATGGAAAAGCCTTTTTGTACGGTTTGTCGGATAATGTACATAGATTTTTTAATATAAAAACCCATCGGATGCGTGGGGTCAAACCCGCGACTTCGCAGTTGGGAATCGACGTCATTCCCACTCGACGCCTTTTCCATTTATAAAATCCAATTTCTTACACGATTGGTGTTGCAAAGGTAACTATTTTGTGCAGCCATATGTCCACAACACTGCAGTTCATTAAAATAATTAAATACATTTTTTATCTTCGAATCTCTTCAAGATATCGAGATCAAATCGCTGAAATTTTCATCAAAATTATTTGAAAACATATTCTGAACAAACCAAACAGATAAAAATGGCATGTAGGACAATGCTATCGACTTTAATATTCCACTTTTTGCGACAGACAAAAAAAAATCTCTAAACTGCTTCGTTCATTTGCAGACAGTTGCAGTGATGCACCTTATTATCCAATCCATAAAAGACATTTGGTTACACAAAACCAAAAAGAAATGAAAATTTTTTCTCAATAAATTCTAGAAGATTATGAAACAATTTAAGAATCAACAGCAAGGACATTAGATTAGAAGATGTGTCGAACTAACGTGACCTAGATATTCGCAACCGCATAATCTGTTATACATACGACAATACGCTATATTATGACTTAATATCTATTTAATACATTGTCCTACAGTCCAAAGTTCAATTCTCGGATAGACCAAATATGTAATAACCATTTATATTTCTTTTATTGTTGCCATGAATCAACAAAAGGTTAAGACGTCTGGTATTAACTAGGCAGACCACGGGTTCGATCCCGGATCCCGGCCATATACCAATGGGTTTTTTAATTAAAAACTTACGTACATAATCCGACAAACCACACTGGCTATTCGTTATGTATAGCCCCACAAATACCATTGGCTAAACGAAGGAGATTTGGTCTTCCGCTAGGTACCCTGGAACTGTAACACGGTTTCGGAAGCTGTAAAGCAAGAGAAGAAAAAACATTTTTTTTAACTGGAATTTATGACAATCTCTATATTTTTGCCAGTTCGTTGGTTTTACTCCGGTTTTAATTGTTGTTTATTTAATCGGTACAGTAGTTTTCGAGTTTACATCCTACAAATAAACAAACTATCTCTATTTAACTTTGGTACTAGGTCAAAGCATTGTTGTTTGTATATTAGTCATTACAAAAAAAACACTTCTATGATATGTCTAAAATATTTTTCATAAATGTGAAACCAATATGACGCAACTGTAAACTTTCCACGATTTTCCTCGTTCTAAGATTAGAGTCCTTCAAGTACGTTTAGTGGTGAAGTGAAGGTACAAACACATTTATTACTTGCCGCACATCTGAGATGATTCAGTGTGTGTGTATTTTATGGTACTCAGCATGTGCTATAGTCTAAGAGCTGGTGACCTTTTTCGGAAAGGATTTGATATTATTTTTATATTGCAATGTTGTTTCTATAGTAGATTTTGGTCGAAAGCAATATGTAAACAAGTGTATTATAGATAGTGTTTCTTTCAAAATGTCCTGAATTATTAAGTGGTCTGAGTACCGTTGGCCTGCATCTGGTAAAGAACAGACATTGGTTCAAAACTTCGAATCCTACAACGGCTATGTAATAATATGTTTTTAATTAAAATAAGTACATAAATCTACAAGCCACACTTAGGTGATTTTCACCAGAACTCACCACTCGTATAGCCTAGGTCAAGCCTCAAAAAGAACATCTTCTGAAGTGGTCGGTAACACGTTACGACTCCGGGAGTCGTAAAGCAAATATAATAAAATAAATAAATAAAATTCCGATTTTTATTCCGATAGGCACTGGGATTGATAACTCTGTATAATCGTCCACCACTCGGCTAGTCCACAAGATGGTGACGCTGCGGCTAGTCACGGTGTATCCCAGGCTGGATATCTGGATCAGATATGCGACTATTCCATATATACTATGATATGCAAATAATCCATATATACTTTACTATCCCATTGTATATCGCTCCCAAAATGTTTGTTTTCACTAAACACTGTTCTGTTCACACTAGATTGTTATTACCAGTCTCTTCATATTAACACTGCGTCTATGTTATTGTCCCAAATGATTCGCGATATTGCCTTGCCTTAATAGTCTAGAAAGTAAGTCGTCCCGAAAAAAAAATATCACGTCGGGTTCACCAATGTAGAATATATGATTCCTACAATATTGGGTGATGGTTTAAACTGTTTAATGCTGAATTTATATTTAACTAAGGTAGGGACTAATTAAGGCAAACTGTTATGGACGACTAAGGAGCGCGGGGCAGGCAGCTAGGTATATGAAGTGCGCCCGCGGTCGTTTACATAATACATGTGCGTGTGTGTGGGTCATGCAAGTGTGTGTAGATCCCCTACATATACTTAAGTACCTAATCATATTATTGTGTTTGTTTTTTATTTAAACTTGTAAAAATTGCAAAATTAACGATTTGATTGCCACTGCCAACACCAAAAAGAAAGATGAAATTTGTTAGCAGAAAAATAAAAAATAGAAGATTAAGATCATGCAATAGGAGGACACCTTTTTCATGATTTTTGGAGCTGAACTTTAGAGTTTTAATACTTTAAATTTATACACGTGACGTCATGAAGCTTATGAGCCCCTAACATGCCACGAGCTCTCCGACTATAGTTGCAATACAGAAGATGCTAGTAGTATATATCTCACTATAACTAGGTCAAATTGTTAGCCCATTTCAATTAATTACTTCAACATACAAGGAATTGTACATTGAGATATATTCTCCTTGCCTAGTCTAGAGTAAAATTTAGTTTAGTATTACCACTATTTTGGAGTATAAAGTAACATATTTTTATTTAAGTATTTTGCTATTTTGTAAAACATTTGTTATAAATATCTATATTACATTTATCTACCATGCCTTATACTTTTATGTCTTCTTAGCTTTCTTTATCTTCTCTAAATACATGCCTTCAAACATTTACTTCTAATCTTTGAATCCTTTAAATGTATCTAAAAACTCATTGCTTACAATGCAAATGCTCATACAAATACATACCAGAGGCATCGGTAACAAGGTCTAAATTTTGCTTAATCCTCTCTTTTAATGGGACTAAATCTGTCGCAGAAGAAATTATTTTTTCCATCAAGATGGCCTTCGGTGTGAAGCTAGAAAGGGTCGTTATAAAAATAATTATAAATGCACAGTAGAAGATATTAATAACACTCAATTACACTGTATATTATGCAATCTTTATCGTGAAAAGGTCAAATTACAACTTTTAATAATACCTCTCAAATATGAATAACTTTCTATCTTTAGAAGTTAGAAGTAATCAAATAATATGCATAATGTGAGTGTACATTACTTTATTGCAATTATATAGTGAAAACATGCTCGCTTTAATTAATGTTATAATTAAAAATGAAACGCTGTTCATTGGTAAGCGCATCACTTGAGAACGGCTGGACCGATCTAGTAATTTTTTTTTTGTAAATTTTAGGAAAAGAAATCCTTGAAAAGGTGGCCTAAAATTTAAAAGTATAATTTCGAAAAATTTTAAATTTTAATTGTTCTCTGGGACTGAGATACTTTCCCGGGATTAATAGTTTTTGTTACTTTCCAGTCCTCCAGCTATTTCTGTGCAAAATATCACGTCGATCCGTTGCTCCGTTGTGAAGTAAAAGATGGTCAAACAAAACAACAATCGCGTTTAGACCATTAATTAGGATTAGTTATAGGATTCACTAATATCATAAACAGTATTCGAAAATAACCTAGAATAGAAGAATTGAAACTTCACTTCCCTGAGACATTTTGAAAAAAAAAAGAAAATAGCACACAAAACCCACAAGATGTGGTTAGATGCGAAAGAGATGTGCTAGAATCTTAATATTGAGTTGATATTTTAATCTCCGCCTTTGGAATTGAGGCAAGAGCAGTATCTATGAAAATAAACTAAACTAGGTGTCTAAACACGTAACATTAAATTTTAATTTAATCGTATTCCATCCTAAAATATTTTCTTTTATAAAGAAAACCTATTAAAAGTGTTAACCTAGAAAAGTTTAATTCCTTCCGGAAACGAAGTACTTCAGATTATTTCGTTTCTAGGTGCAATCATTCAAATCAGTGTCATACAAAATCGTCATAATCTTCACAAGAAAATTACGCAACTGCGCTCAAGCAGCCTGACGTAACCGAAACGAGCTCAGCGAAAGTTGCCACGGTAATTTCACTCTCATGTCTTTCTCTTTGGCATTACCTGTCTAACTCGCTCTTATTGCATTTTTATTATTCCTTCTCGTTTCCTCAGTTTTATTACTTCTATCTCTGTTTAACGCAGTTACTTAACTTGTATCTTCGTCTCTTTTTCTAATTTCTTCACGCTTGTCATGGACTATTTTTTCGATGGATTCGCACGCGACTGCTGGGGGCGTTGCTTCCATATAATCAATTGTTTTCTCGCTTGTTGATTCTTTAAGCTCCGAATAAATTACTATTTAGTTCTGTTTCTTTGTTTTTGACAAACTGATCAATTAACGTTTCTGCTTTCACATTTTCATTATTATATCAACAGTAACAATTGAGTGTAGACAATAAATTCACGTTGATAGTTTTGCTTTGTGGCATTGATTTCAAATTCATCAACCATGTAATAAAAAATACCATCACGACCTTTTAGCTTTGCGGAGTAACCAGAGACACAACACAGAGATCGAAAATCTATGTTTTTGAATACCTCAATGGTTTTTTATGAGTAGGTGTTGCATGCACTTTGAACCTCAAGTTGCTAAGACTCCGATAATCGATTATCCAAAGTCCTTAGAGACGTTGTAATCGATAATTGAAAAATGGTAAAAAAGTGAATTCCAAAAAACTCAATCTTTTATTATTATTCACCGGCGAACTTAGAAACATAAAACTTAGGTAAAATTCAAGGATTAGATACGTGTGATATGAAGACTATATGAACACAAAGATATAATGCAACATATATATTGTAATGAAGAAAACATATTTGTGGTAGGTATAGGTATTCAATTAAGTGCAGCAACAGGCTTGACACCTGTTCTGTTCAATATGGACAACTGGCAAAAAGTGGACACTGTTACTGGTGTCTCTGGCTACACCACAAGGTATAAAGACCATGAAGGTGTGTGTATATTCAATTACAAAAAATATAATACAGTATGAAAAACAGATGTATAAAGTCTACATATAAATTAAAATGTACAAATATAAATTTTATTTAATATTAACATTATTTGAAACAAAAGGATTAATTATATACCTATTTGTGCTTTTTATGTTTTCTTTACAAAGTCTAACATAACCCGCATAACACATTAAATTGTCAGGAATTTATTTATACAATGCGTCGGTGGATGAGTGGTTAATACGTCGACGCAAACCTCAGTTTGATCCCTTCCGTGAGTTTTTTATAGTTTGAACGTATGTACATAATCCGACAAACCACATTTAGAGGCTTTTCCATCTAAGTTAGGTATAGCCTCACAAAATACCATCGGCTAAAATTCGTCCCTGACACTGATAAAATATTTCCAGAAACAACCTTGAAATAATATTTATTCCATATTAAAAAAAGTTGATTGGAAAACCATTTTATTTGTCTAGTTTTATGGATTGACCTTGTATAAGTTTCATGTCTTTGAAATTCTTTACAATACACAGAAGGTATTATATTAGAAGACCTTAAAAATCAAACCTTATCTTCAAAATCAAGTCCAAATAATTTCATCTGTCAGGCTACCACATTTGCAATATCTCTGTAATCTATAAGTACTTTTTTTTGTTGCTCTATAGAAATTTAAAAAATGTAAGTGTCTGATCTGATAGTTCTTTAAATTTTTTACTGCCTCTTTGCTTATTTGTACAAGCTAGTCTCCGAAACTTCTAAACCGATTTTGATGGGATTTCAACAAGCAGGTAGAAAACTTTGCATAATATGTTCCTGCGTAAGAAACTGTTGAAATTAGGAGCAACTGAACAAACTTACTTTTGGTATTTAAAACTGAGTATTGCTCTCGGGAATTGTTATTTCTGTACTTATCTGTACCTTGGATCACAGAGATACTTAAGTACTGTACTTATAAAGGTACATTTCCTCTATTTCTGGTGATCAGTGAACTACCGGACTTGTTGGGAGTTCGCCGCGGCCGCCCAAGTACCCCAAGGTTGCTATAGAAAGTAGCCGGTCGAACATTCCGACTCGACTAGTTGGCAACTACCAACTCACTTTCGTTACAACTTGTGCTGAAATACGAGAATAAATAGTTCACTTTATCCTACTTTAAACCAGTTTCTTAGAGTCTTATATGGAGATTTAGGGCCCTATTTTGTGTTGCTGAAAAATATGGTATTTCATGACACGATATAAAAAATTCAATTTAACATATAAAAAAATTATTGAACAAAAGGCAATGTTAAAAGTACACACAATCGCCGAGCATGTATGGAAGATACGATGAATAAAAGAAGCGAAAGAGGTATGTCAGGATCAAATGACATTTGATTGTCGCTGCTCACCACTCTTGGGATAAAAGGCGCTATAGATTTAAATCTTTTATTTCGGAAAGTGAACATTTGGAAAATTCGAATTTGCTCAATAGGATCTTTTATACAGAAAGCACTGTGAAGCGAGTAATTAAGTAGGTAAAAAAATGTAAACTATATTTTAAATTATATTCTTATATTCAAAAACTTAAATTACAATATTAAATGAATATTAAATAGGTATGATATGATCATAAATTATTATAGTAAACATATTCCGAATCCGACAATAATCAATTTCGCCATGATCCACAATTTAGCGGATCTATCCCTATATCACAAAATACTTGTAATTCATAAGAATAAGATAACAAAACTACACCAAAACACACCAAAGCCAACACAAAACCTAATTAAATCTGCTAAATCGTATCTAAAAATAGCTAATAAAGAACCGCCAGCTCTACATACCACTAATAAGCCATAAGGTACTCAATGACTGCAAATGTCATTGGAAGGACGGACTCGTGACTCAGGGAGTGAGATAGGTCATTACGTCTCCACGAAAAGATCAAGGCCGGAAATTGTTAAAACTTAAGGTTCATTCGATTTATGATAATTTCTTTTATATTTTCCTTAAACATTCCTTCCTAAATATAATTTTATCGTCATTTGAAAGATATTTGTATGGTGCTGTTTGTAAATTCAATAAATTATATTAAGTATTTACATACAGAAATGAGACATAAAATTTTATCTTGAAGGATTTCCTATGTCACTCTCAGACCTTCAAACTATCTCTATGCAAAAAATCACGTCGATCCGTTGCTCTGTATTGTATTGACGTGAAAGAAGGACAAACAAACAAAGAAATAAACAAACAAACAAACAACTTTCGCATTTATAATATTAGTTAGGAAGGATTATGATATTACTTATTTTGGTTTTTGAAAGTTTTTGAAAACTTAAATTCAGCTTAATTAATTAACCGGCTGAATAATAAGCCATACAATACAGTCGGCTAAAGGAAGACTTTCTCTTCCGCTGGGTACCGTGAAAATATAAAATAAATTGCTGAGACCTCTAACAATAGAACCAATTCGGAAAAATTCTCTATTACTCAAAAAACAGAGCATCGAAATCGGTACACAATTGACGAAATACGGCAGGTAGCATTTTCATTTCAAATCCTAAATCCTGAATTTCATTTCATTGCGATGACGACAACAGTGATTCAATTTCAATAAAATTGTCGCCATCGCTACGAAATTAACACAGGATTAGCATTGAAATTTGCGTCAAGAACATGCATAAAAAACCGACCAAGGTTCCCAGGTTTACCATTATCTATAAAATGTTAAAAAAAAACACATTTGTTGTATGGGAGCCCCCTTAAATATTTATTTTATTCTGTTTTTTTAGTATTTGTTGTTTAATCGGCAACAGAAATACATCATCTGTGAAAATTGCAACTGTCTAACTATCACGGTTTATGAGATACAGCCTGGTGACGGACGGACGGACAGACAGACAGACGGACAGAAGAGTCTTAGTAATAGGGTTTCCGGTTTTACCCTTTGGGTACGGAACCCTAAAAAATCTTAAATAAAAAATAAAAGTGGCTTCCATTGGGAGTTAGGTACGAGACGATCGCCCCTAAATTGTAGGTATGGAAAAATCGCTTTCTAAAACATTTTAAGTTATTGTTGAATTTTATTTGAAAGTAAATATGAAATAATGCAATATTCAAATAATCTTATGTAAAACGAAATATATTCATAAAACTGGCAAAATTTAAATATACAAGTAAGATGCAAGTTTTCTATCAAATAAATCATTAATGCAATTAATTTAAAGATCGTCAGAAATTTGTTTACTTTAATTAATATCATTCCATTTACATTTAAAGTGATAGGTAGGTACCTATTTATGGTAACATAAGATTCAAAAAAAAAACAAAAAATATGTAATGTGAAAAATAACGGCATGTATTAGCCTATATGCTTTTAGTGGTATATAATTTTAGTTTTTTTAAATGCAGAAAGGGCAGAGGTTTTTTTTTATATAGCCACATTAAACTCTATGAAAATATCGACACGCGCATGTCAGAGTTACTTGACAGTTAACGCGCACGCGCACTAATGCGCAGTAGGTAGGTAACCGCGGTTTACCGCCAATTTGTCGATTAAGAAAAATATCTTGGTTCAATTTGTTTTGTACTATTGCATGGGATTAGATAAAGTAGTGTATGAACGTGCACATAACTTGGAATTAAAACACTCGTGGATGTGTTTTAATTACCCCTATTATGATCCCGTATCATAAACTACTATTATATCTATCTATGTAGGATAGGTATCTCAAACTTCTGAACCGATTGTAAAAATTATTTCACGAATAGAAAGAATAGAAATCCCTGAGTATTATAAAAGCGAAATTAACTCTGTCTATCTGTTACGCTTTCACGTCTAAACCACTGATCCGATTTTGATGAAATTTAATACGGTGAAATAAATAATATGTCCTTTCCTAGGGTTCAAGCTTTCTCCATATCTTACAGACAGAGTTACTTTTGCATTTATAATATTAGTATGCGTATTAGATGAGAACACTTGTTAACGTAGGATATTCGTATATTTATGACTTTACAATGAAATTTGATTGAATCCCTTCTCCATAAATTGTGAACTTTGCCATTAGCGGATGGATATTCTGTAGATATTGCACAAACGTATGCAGCTATTCGTTATAGGTATACCTACCTATAGAACACGATTATTTGATCACATTCTATGCAATTATTATTTTAACATAATCACCAGGTTTTGATTTATTATTCATTGCGGAGGTAATTTGAAAGGATGAATGTAAAATATCTACCGAGAATATGTTAGGTGTATGCTAACGACGTAGGTATATGATTTCTTTACATAGACCATCCAAGTGAATTCCTAGACCATAAAGCACTTGCTAACTATTACAGTTGGTTAAGTAATTTATTTTTTATATTTTCTTCGAAATATTCTGTTTAATATGGACAATTGTCAAGAAGTGGACACTGTTACTGCTGTCTCTGACCACTCCGCAAGTTTTAACATTGAAATATAGTGCAAAATTCACCACTTATTACACATATTACACTTATTACACATATTTACACATACCTATTAGCTTAAATTTTATATCTGTGCAAAAAAAAACATCGATATTTGCTCTATTTTGACGTGAAAGGATTATTTATTACTAGCTGTGCAACCGCGTTAATAGTTACTACTCCGCCCTATATATATAATAATTGGGCTATCAATTCTAAAAATATTTTTTTGCATTCTGACTTTAACTTTCCAATATTTCTTACCTTAAAACCTTGTGTATCTACATTTGAAAAAATGCCAAATCGGTCCAGCCGTTCTCAAGTGATGCGAACGCCATTTATAGATCTTGCGTTTGCACTCGCGTTAATTACTGATCCGCTCCTATTGGTCGTAGCGTGATGTTATATAGCATATAGCCATCCTCGATAAATGGACTATCCAACACAAAAATATTTTTTAAATTGGAACCAGTAGTTCCTGAGATTAGCGTGTTTAACCAAACAAACTCTTCAGCTTTTATAATATTAGTATAGATATGTAGATTATAGGTAAGACAATGTAGGTAGTTTATGATACGGGATCATAATAGGGGTAATTATAACACAAGTGGAATTTAAAAAAATGAGGCGAAGCATTTTAAAAAACAAAACATTACGATATCGTTTTTGTATGAAAACTTCGGTACTATAATACATTATAGTATCGAAGTTTGACATAATATTACAGACGCGTGTAAATAAAACACATCATTATGAAGTATATTTCGATTTTGTAATAGAGACTTTACGATATAAGAGTAGATAAACTATTTAAATTCTCCCTCTGAGGAAATAAAAGGGGGTTTATAATTGTGAAATATTTTATTAAAGCTTGATATTTCAAGATGACTTTATTTTAAAATGTTGTAACTCCATTTACCCTTAAGAAAACGTCTATCACTCTCACACTCAGTGTGAGCGGCGTGAAAAATTGGTTAAGTACCTGCTTAGCGAACGGCACTGCCAGTTTGTATTGAGAAAATAAATTATCATTACATTTCATTATGACTTTATAATCTCCAGTAATTAAGGTAAAAGATGGAAAATATCATTTAAAACTTGAATCCTCGTTAATTAGCTCGTAAAAAGTAGTTAAATTTTATGTGGACCCAGTGTATTTTATTCACTTTAACTAAGCGTCGGTGGCCCAGTGGTTAAGGCGTCAGGTTCGGTCCCAAATCCCGGGTACAATGGGTTTTTTATAATTAAAAACGTATGTACATAATCCGACAAACCACACTTAGAGGCTTTTCCATCTAAATATATCTCAACAGAACTCGTTAGCCTCACAAATACCATCGGCTAAACGAGGGAGACTTGGTGTTCCGCTAGGTGCCCTGGAACCGTAAAACGGTTTCGGGAGCGTATATAAGGCGACCCGTGAAGAAAGAAAAAAAGTCACCCGCCACATCTGTCTGTCTGTGACCTTTTTACGAAAATTTTGTTAAAGTTTTAAGCATAAGTGAGTCAAATAGCCATCTTTAATAGAGAAGTAGTTATAAACGTATTTGTAAACTTGTGAAAATTCAAATTATTGTAAGTAAACCAATATTGTAACCGTGCGAAGCCGGGGTCTCTAGTATTAAGGGCCCTATCCCCATAATTTGTATGGGGATATTACTATTCCCAATTTCTCTGTAAATAATCCACCTGTGTCATTGTAATTTAGCATGTAATTTATTCAATATATCTAAGTGAAATAGTCGTTATTTTTTCAATTGGTTTTATTGAATAGGAAATATGAGTAGTACCTAAAATAAAGGAATATTTTGTCCTTGTTTTCTCTTTCATAATCTTTAACAAAGCTCTTAAAAATTTTTAAAGCACTGTATAACCATTACCCTTTAATTAAAAGTCTTGCGTTTTTTTGGTAACTTATTGAAATTCATAATAAAAATTATTTTATGATTTTTTAATTGGCCAAAAAGAATAAAATATTTATTATTTTGAATATCAATTGAGAAAATAACTTAGCTATTTCACTTAGATATATTCAATAAGTATGTATATACTAAATTACAGTAACACAGGTGGATTATAATTTACAGAGAAATTGAGAATAGTATATCCCAGAAAAATTATGGATATAGGGGCCTTAAATATAACAAAAAGCATAGGTTGTCATGGGGACTGTCGACAGCAGTGAAAACTTAAAACTATGAATAACAGTAGTAACGATATAATTTCACTTAAAAATGTATCTGTGTACGGACCGAAGAATTGCCGGCCAGAAATGCGCAGTGAAAAGTGCCCGAAGCTAGTACACGAATTCCTGCCCGGACATTCTCGGGCCGAGCAACCCATGGTCTTGTGCCGAAAAAATGTCGCGTTTCACTACAAAAATGATGAAGTCCACATACAATTAATTAGATAATACGTATTCCAAACATTAAAGGATAACATTTAGCAAGTTGACCCTAGTTTCGCAATATCACCATACCATAGACAACAGAGACATGGGACCGCGAGCCCATAATGTTGCAAGCACAAACGTGGCTGTAGTTGCCCAATCTTCCGTATGTACAGTACATTGTGACACACGTTTGGAGACGAATGTGTATGCAAAAGTTAAAGTTGTCGTGAATATGTCACCAGAATGTCAACAAAATATGGGATGCGTTGAAAGAATGAAGGATGAAAGATTGACTAAAAAGGTTTATATGGCTGAAGTGAAAGGAAATGCCAGTAGAGGACGAACTAGGTGTATTTTTTTGAACATGAAAATAAATTATTGATTGAAGGCAATGTCAAAAGTACACGGTACAATCGCCGAGCATGTATGAAAGTTACGATTAATACAAAATAAGCTAAAGATATATGAATATATGTCAAGAATAGTATTCAATTGTCTCTGCACACCTCTTTACCCAAAAGGCGTGATGATAGATATCATTTTAATTTGAGTGTTCACTCATAATAGTTAGAGATATTAGTGAAAAAGAATCTCAGAGGGAAGTCGAAGAAAATCCATACCCTTTCTTACATTTTCACAATTATTACATTAAATAATGCAAATTATATATTCGGTTTCAGAACTTATTCTGGACAAACAAGCTTATAGACAAAGAAACATTCTTATAAATATTAAGTATGTGTGTTAAAATAACTTGTAAAAACTATATACACCATTATTAAAATTGCAAACATTTAATTTTTTGTCATACTTTCCAATAGCAAACAATATCTCGTAGCACAATTAAGATGTTTGAGTTTCCCTACTAACCCCCATGAAAACAAGCGTGAATGTACATGTGATTTTCTGATATCATGTGAGCAAAATTATCCAAATTACAAAAAAATATTATAAGGCGTGTAATCTTCGGAGGAGAAAGAGGAACATGTTATGTGATTTTCTAGTCCTTAAAATAATGCGAATTGATCTTCTTTAGAGGCTATTGAGGGCATCATGCAGATAATTTGAGTATCTGTGAGTGTAAATATCTACTTTATGACACGCATTAGGTAGCTATACTGATATCTAACTATATAATAATATCTACATAAATAAAAATTAAATGCTGTCCGTTGGTAGGCACATCACTTGAGAACTGCTAGACCGATTTTTAAATGTTCGTAATAGTCTGAGTAAAGTTTTTAGGGAAAGAAAAGTTGGAAACGTTGCTCGGAAAATTGGAAAATTCGGGAAAAACTGAAAGTCTTTTTTTCTATGGGATTTTTGTATGAAATCAAGACCGTAAGAAGCCGGGCGGAAAGTTAGTTTTGAATAATAAGGTAATAAACAATCTCTAATTACTTGATAACAATTTTAATAAGCAAAAATTAATTAATTTACATCTAAAAATAATAGAGAAAACAAGGAAAATATATAAATAGAGGAAGGAAGCTGTCACAACCTACTCACAGTTTTCCTCATTTCATGGCAAACAAAAATCAATTAATTATAAATTAACTTGTACTAACAAAAATAGTCCAATTAACGTCGTCTCACTTTCATTATTTTATAAAAATAAAACTACTCATTACGTAAACTGTAGCAAACATTTTAATCATGCTCGTTAACTTTAAAACCAATTTTGAATTCATTTTGTTCAATCCACTGATAAATTAAACACGTAATAGAAACTAACTATCTTGAAATTTAAAAAATAATATACATTTTTTACTTGAGTTTTGATTATTTAGAAAAGAGATCGGTACTCCACCCATCCTGGGACTAAAATAAATAAAACAATTTTTGGAAACAGAGGTCACACGAGCAATAAACATCTAAGTATCAATTTGACTTCTGCTTCGGAGGACAAGTAAAGCCGACGAAGAGTCCCATGTGCAGCGACACTTTTGGTATTCGATAAATCCAGACATTGTTACCAATGACTCTGGTCACACTGGAAGATGTAAAAACCGTGATAAGGCGTTACGTTTTTTAATCGACAACAAACTTTTCACAAAAATACCAAGTCTAAATTACAATTTATTTGACACAACATTCTCATGGAAATATCTAATAGCGTCTCTAATTAAGGAAGTTAAAAAAAAGTTAAAAATGGACTAGCTAGAAGATATAAGAAGTTTTTGCCGCCTAGCCAGTTGAAGAATGGCTGATGTTCAATTTTCAAGGCGATCTGCTAATAATTTTTGTAGAAAATGTCGACCTTCGACAAACGACTCACACGCGAGGCACAAGGAAGGAGGAAGCTAGATGTTTGTAATCTCACAAAGAAAAAAACTTGGGCCGGTCATTTTAGAGGTTTTGGGGATCGACGTAATTGTACGTGAGTTGGCTGCAACAATACTTAAGATGCGTTCACAGACAAACATATTTTTTTGGCCATATTTAAATAAATGTTAAATATAACCCTCTTTTTTAATTTTTATATCTTCCTCTTTTAACTAATAGAATTTGTTAGGCTATACCTAAGTAGTGGCCAATTCTGGATGGAAAAGTTTTTTTTAATATCAATTTCAATTTCATGCAAATTCCACATAGACAGACAGGTAAAAAATCCACAAGAGGTGTAAAGAGCATAATAATATAGATATTAATTAGCTGATAACATAGACAGGCATCTTATTTATTTCTTTGTACAAACGCAAAAGTGGCAAAAATAAAATAGACTAGCTACATTACCTACCTCGCTGTATGACAAAGGCACACTGATGCATAACAAGCTTAATGTCATCATAATTAAAATTAAATTTGATGCTGAGAACTCAATCGTAGAGAACGAAATTGAAACTAAAAAATATTATTAAAAATTGTGTTAGCATTGTGAACGGATCCTAAGGTGTTTTTCTTTTAAATTATATTATAAAGAAACCTTACATACAAGATGCTGCCCACGGATTTGCCAGTATCATTTTGATACCAATGCTCATCAATGCTCATATACAAAATACAAAAGCCTAGTTTCGGAGCCTATTCTATACAAGTATTGGGACAGATAGACAAAAATTCTAATCGGCCATATAGGCCAACAACTTGGAAGAGCTTGTAGTGATAGGCAGGGTGGAGGGAAGGAAACCTCGAAGACGAAGTCCTACGATGGTACGACCAAGTGTCCGAAAACCTGAACACCTCTATTACCACAGCCAGAGGACCGCAGCCGATGGAGGAAGATAATTGAAGAGAAGCTGATGAGTCTATACCAAACATACCTATTCAATTTATATAAATAAAAATTAAGCGCATCACTTGAGAACAGCTAGTTTTTTTTATTTTCGTGATAGTCTTAATAAGGTTCTTAGGGAAAGAAAAATTGGTAAAGTTTCCCGGAAAATTTGAAAATTCGGAAAAAAAGGATAATGCTTTTTTCAATGAGATTTTTATATGAACTCCAGATCATAATAGGGGTTGAACATTTTAATTTTACTTATATGTATGTATATATTAGTTACAGGATCGCTTCAAACATAACCAAACCATTTTTTTAGAATATTTATTATGTGCCATCACGTGGGGTAACACCAGACAATTAGTATATTTTATTGTTTATCATCAAGGGATGAAAGTGGCTGATTACCAACAAGACGGCAATTGAGGCCGAGGAGTATACACGAGTTGGGATTCGCTAGTCAACTATATACACCCTTGAGGAAATGAGAAGAAATTAACCGTTTTCAGTTATATTGAAGAATGGGGTATATGCTCAGCGGCCGTCGAAACTCGAAAGTCGTTGCTGCATATGATTTTTTTAAAATTAAAAAAGGCAATATTAAATGTACACACAATCGCCGAGTATGTATGAAAGGTATTATAAATAAAAGAAACGAAAGAGATATGTCAGGATCGTAACAAGTAGCATTCGATTGTCTCTGCCTATCCCTGTTGTAATAATAGGCGTGATAGAAAGGTTATTTCCGAGCATTTTTTAACAATTTAGTACTAATGTAATAACATTCTCTAATCAATTCAATTCGATTCAAATTGTGGCACGGGCCTCATTGTTCACTAGGCGTCACCAGTACAGTATGATGAATTTGAACAGACCTTGCTTGTGCGCATAATTTTTCCTCGAACGTGCCTTAACTGCAAAATAGCATCTGTGCATTATATATTTGTGTAACAAAGAACTAATCTATAAGTAAGGCACGACATTTTTATTTAATCATAAACTGAGTTTCTTTTCATTCCTACTAGCTTGTGCTCGCGACTTCGTCTGCGCGTTTTCTATAAAGAGTTTTTATTGTTTTACACACAACCCTAAATTTTTTTTCAATCTTCACGGGTTGCCTTACAGCTTCCGTGTTACGGTTCCAGGGTACCCAGCGGAAGACCAAGTCTCCCCCGTTTAGCCGATGATATTTGTGGGGTTATACCTAACGAGTGGCCAGTTATGTTGAGGTATATTTAGATGGAAAAGCCTCTATTCCGAAATAAAAAGTTTCCTATATCACTTCCAATACCTATCACATGTGAAAATTCCGTCAAAATCGGTACAGCCGTTTCAGACAGACAAAATGTTGCTATATCCATAATATATACTTAGCTACATAACAGTGAAAGATTTTTTAAAATCGATCCAGTATTTTTCAAATTTTCTTTTTACAAACAATCTCACACTCTTTATAATTCGCCCCATCATATTGAATGATAGATATCACTCAAAAACTCTTAATTTCATAAATAAATAATGAATAAAGCTCTACACGAATATTTATTACTGCAAAGTAGGTACTTCTCTATTCAATAAATGTAAAACAGTTTATTATTCATTTATGCAGATATTTATGAATCTCATAAGACGTATGTGCTAGACATAATGAGATATGTAGGTATTAAACACTACGACAGGTATGTGGATTCTACTTTTAATAAACTCGAAAGTTTCGAATGTTTTGAAGTTTGTTATTCATTCACAAGACTTACACCCATGTAAGGTTTTAACTAAATAAGAAAATTACACTACAATATTCTGTAGAATAGATAGAGTTATTTAGTAATTCTTACAGAACGGAACCCTGACAAAATTCCACCGTAAATTGAACCTAAAGAACTACATCTCTACTCGCTATCCTCAAGTCTTAGGTGGCAGATTATCACGATATTTATAAAAGCGTTAAAACACAGTTTCCACTTTTTTCCAGTTGTCCATATTGAATCCTGTTGCTGCACTAAATATGTGTCACTTCTTTAACAGACGTTATATCTGTTATTTTTCGAAAAAGTGCTGTTGATTTTCAGTGTCCTCCGAAGCTCGAGGAGTCGATTAAAGCACATATTTTTAAAGAAAATTAGTGTATAGCATTTTTGAGGATTGAACTCGGGACCTCCCGATTTCAAGACAACCTCTACCAATTCCATTTTTTTATTATTTTGTTATTGTTACCGTTTACATTACCAATGGCATTTTCCAAGTTAGAAGAAAAAATATAAAAATTTAGGGGATTGCTCTTTTTGTCTGAAAATTGTAGAATGGAGGGGTGGAACTTGTTTACTAAAATAATATTGTGACTTTTTATTTTTAAATCCAACAATAATTCCCATTTTATTTTATATATTATATACCGGACCAGTGTGTGGGCTACTTTATAGGTAAATATTTTCCATACTATACCAATTAAAATAAAAGGTATCGATTTGTCTCTGCTCTTGGGATAAAAGGCGTGTTAGATAAAATAAATTGTGCTTTATGAGTAATATTTTTTACTCTATTAATTTAATAGTTTATTAAATCATCGATACCGATCTATGATGAAAGATAATATCGTATGTAATAATTCCAATACATAATACCTATATGTCATGCAATTATAATTTTATTACTAGGTATTAGCTATATTAATTAAACCACAACATAATAAACATTAAATATGAGTTATTTTATGACTGCAATAACTTTTGATATAATTAGTAAATAGTAATCATATGCTAAATTAAAGTGACACAGGTGGATTATTTACAGTGAAATTGGGAATAGTTTATCCCAGAAAAATTATGGATATAGGAGCTGGCTCGTGTTAGATTTCTGCACTCATAGGTATTCCAAGTTATCATTTCGTGTAAAAAATAGACTTTACAATGCCAGTGACAAAATATTCTGCAACTAAAATTAGATGGCGATGTGACTATTAAGTGCTTTGTGAATGAAATAAGTTCTCACAACTTTTTACTGGCTTTTAAGACCGCGTATGTTGGCTCAATTTTTACATTTATGATTTTGGTGATATTTATTATCTCTGTGTATATTATTTCTCAAAAGTATTTTTGCCGATATCAAAGTTAATTTATTGAAGATTATTTTTCCCTCTAATCAAGAAAGAAATAACAAACCAATCTAAATTGAATTAATAGAACGTTCACATGACCAACGTGCTGGCTCTTATTTCGGTCAAAGAATAAGCATTGCCATCCAACTAGGTCTGTTCGGTACTCAGTAGATAGTAATTTACATGAATTTTTTTATTTGTAATTTTATTTTATTTTTGTAATTTAGTACCTATTTATGATAATTTTAATACCTATGTAAATAAATAAATAAAATTCTAGACTAATCAAAATTAAAAGTTCCTTTTATTTTATAAAAGACGCCATCTATTGGAGATCAGTTGAACTATGACATTGTTACAATTTATTTCTCTTTTACAATCCAATAATAAATACACATTAGATACCTAACTATCGCTACCTATCTATGAAAACAAGATTTTAAATGCAAATTAACTGTTATAAATCAATGTTGTTTCTGTATTACAAATATGATAATGCATTTATCCCAATGACATAAACTATATAGATAGCATTAAAAGGATTATCTACTTAGCACATTAAGTAGTGCCGTCGGTATAATGTGGTATAATGGCGACCTACGCGGGTCCATTAAAGATCCAATCATTAATTAATAACTAAGTATGATACAAGGAATTTTCATAATTAGTACACGTAGAAACCTCATATTAAAATTTAAACATCTCTTAAAGTTTATGTTTGATATGCCATTTTGAAGATAATTTTTACGAAAAATAAACAAATTAATCAAAGTTAAATGTTTATTTTTTTATTTATTTATTTTATAAAAGACGCCACCTGTTGCATATCAGTTGAACTAACGGTGCGAAGCTTTCCTCCCTGGTTTCACGTATGGTTACTGCTCCGCCCCTTTTAGTCTTACTGTATATAGGTATCTACTATATATCTATAGATTTCCCAGCTGAATCGCGATAAAGAATTTGAAATCTCAGACTTTTCTGCAGCCAGGTTTTCTAGCTGAAGCTCCCTCGATGACTCCATCAAAAGATTGTGACAATTAAGGGAGCTGACTCCTTGCTTCTGTCTCTGCCGGAGTAAACTGCCTTGGCATATAATAAGGCGTGATGATAGATAGCCTCCCTGCCAATATTTAATGTAATTTCTTCAAATCTCTATTGTACTCTTTTTGTATTAAACTGTACTTATTCGGAAAATTCAGTGTTAGCACAATTTATACGTATAGTTAAGAAAATTAAACATTCGGAAAATTCGGAATTTGTATAATTAATGGAAAATGTATAGTTTGGAAAAACGTGAATTCGGAACCTTTCTCCGAAATCTTCTGATTTTCTTCTTCGTGTTTGGTAGATTGGTTGACGTTTTCCTTACACTGTTTCAGATGGAGAACCTAAAGGTGACCACACATTCGTCCAATCCCTGGCCGGTCGCCGTACGGTCTACCGAAATCGACCACAGACTCGTCCAATTCTTATCGCGCGGCCCACCATCCGTTTTCAAATCGTTGTATTTGTGGATTTCGATGACCGGAACGATCTGTCACACACACACATATCCACACGCCTTTGATTAATCGAATCTTGTGTGTCTGTGTGGGTGAGTGAATTGCATGTGATCTAGATCATATGATTTACATTGCTAATGTGTGGCCTGCTTTCAATCTCGATCATACGGCGGCCGCACCGAACATTTTCTGTGAGATAACGGACCAGTACGTGGGCTACTTAACTAGTATTATGTGTTTGTTTGTTTGTTTGTCTTTCTTTCACGCCACAACACAGCAACGGACCGACGTGATTTTTTGCACTTATGTGTTTGTTTGTTTGTTTGTCTTTCTTTCACGCCAACACCCCGACGGACCGACGTGATTTTTTTGCACATGGATAGCTGGAAGGCTTGAGACTGACATAGGGTATTTTATCCTTCGGTATAAATTCTTATGACATATTCAAAAATCTTCCACAGACGCAGCCGGTCGGAAAGCTAGTTAGTTTACTTATACAATATTAGCTTTAATTTAAGATGTATTTATAAAACTTGATGTGAATCTCTGGTAATTTTTCCTGTTTAGTTAGTAATCAATAGAAAGGATTTCCTCCTTCCTACAACCTTGGATACTTCAAGCGAGACGTGAAAAGTCATCTTAGATATATCTATGGAAAACGCAATTACCTATTTTTATAGGGTTCCTTCCAAGGTAAAGATAATCAAGATAAAAAGAAGCAGCAGATTTTTTTTTGTCTCAGCACTTGACCGGTTTTTGTCGTTTAATAATATGCTTCATTAAATTTACGCCCAATTTCTGAAAGGCATGTCAAAGTTAATTAGAGATTAATTAATATAACAACTGCATTAATTTGCATAAAAATGCATACATTTTTGCATAGTCGTTTTTCAATTCTTGTATGTGCTACGGTTTTATTTCAACGCGCCTTTTCAGTTCAGTTTCAAAATCTTAACTGGTTCAAAAGCTTGTTAGCGATATTTAACCACTGGTCTATTATTTAACTCAGTAAACCGCGCGGCTTATTTTGTCGATATCTACCTATTTAAAAAGTTGTTAGAGAGATACCCTGCAAAAAGAAAATAACCAAGGGTAAGATAAAATAGACCAAGATTCACGTACCAGAAACATGAGAAAACGATTTCACAAAAAAAGCGATCTTGCGAAAATATACAAAACGGACATTTGCTCTTCCAGTATTATACAAAAACTATTATAAATAGCAGGTTGTAGTTAATATTTCCATAAAGTATGTGAAATTATCTATAGAATAAATACGAGAGAATGGTACATTAGTAAATATATTAAGAGAACTTGAGTCGCAAAATCGGTTCAAAATACGCGTGAAATTGATGACTTTCAGGGCTTTTATTTATATATTTATATTTCTAAAGCTATTTAAATATCGAAACTAAGACATATGTAGTTATCTTGTAATTTAAGAAGTCATGAAGCATGTAATTTGTATGGGACAAAAGTTATGATGCGTCTCCTTAATTCATTTATTTGAATGATTTCATGAAGTTTTTGATAAAGATTAGATATATCTTGTATTAGATTTTATCTTAATTTCTACAAATAATATTGGGTATCCTCTCAAATGCTCTAAAATAAAATATATAATTTCAGAAGCTATAATTTTAGTTGCTATAAATATTCATTTTCTATAAATTTAGCTCCTGTAATTTTAAAAATCTATAAATTTGTTTGATATATTTTTTTAAATCTATAATATTAATTCCTATAACGTATTGTTTTCTATAATTGCAGTTGCCATAATTTTCAAAATATATAATTTCAAGTCCTATAATTTTTATAATGTCTATTTTCAATTGCACTAATGGCTACTTTTCTATAATTGCTGTTACTATAATTTTGAAAATATATAATCTCATGTCTTATAATTTTTATAATCTCTAATTTCAGTTGCACTAATGGTTACTTTTCTATAATTGCAGTTATTATAATTTTCTAAATATATAAATTCAATTTCTATAAATTTATTAATCTATAATATCATTTGCTCTAATGGATTGTTAAAATAAGTGTACTCACTATATTATTAAACGTATAACTTCATTCTATTTACATTTACAAATATATAATCATAAAAAATAATTTTCTATAATGTAATCAATTTAAATAAGTACTATTATTAAAATTTACAGTAGATTTTGTTAATGTCTTTTGCAGTAATTTTCGATTCCTATTCCCCTAATTTGTAAATAAAAATAGGTTAGCGAGGAGCGAAGCGACGAGCGTGGTTCGAATAGTGCTAAAACAGAGCGCGAGACGAGCGAGCGAAGCGAGCGTTCCGCGGCAGCGGACGGCGAAGCGCCAGAAACTCATAAATACCTAAACAACCATCACTTGTTGATAACGGATATGATACCTATATATATATTATTTATAATAAGTAAGGAAGATTTTTATATATTAATAAATATTTCGCAAATAAACTGGAAAAAATATAGCAAATTAATCATTACATAATTAAATGTTGTACCTTTTGATAATTTAGACATCTTGAAAATTATAGAAAACAATTTTAGATAAAACGAAAATTATAGTAAATTATAAATTAGATCATTTAATGTTATATATTTTGATAATAGTGATTTTGAAAATTACGGATATCGATTTTAGACAAAAGAAAAATTATAGCAAATAAATAATTATTGAATGTAATTTTATATATTTTGATAATAGTGATTTTGAAAATTACAGAAATCGATTTTAGGGTAAAAAAAAATTATAGCAAATGAATAATTATAGAACTTAATTTTATATATTTTGATAATAGTGATTTTGAAAATTACAGAAATCGATTTTAGGTTTAAAAAAAATTATAGCAAATGAATAATTATAGAATGTAATGTTATATCTTATGTACCTATATATTCTAAAATTATATCAAAACATTTTAGAGATATTGTAGGAGACCCATAATATTGATATTTTCTGTCACATAATAGATCAGAAAAGAGCAATAAATAACAAACGTCCTTAATAGAGGTAATACATGTAAACTGCAGCGTGAATTACTAACAATAGCGATATAATCTTGTTTGACGATCTATTGATAATTAACAGAATATTCAAATTCAGATGCTATGTTGTAGAGAACAATTATTACTCAACACTGCCTGGGTTTATTTTGAAGGAAGTCAGCGTTGATTTTTTAAATCAATATAGTCTTTACAGTTTTTACATTTCACTGAATCGATTTTCATTAAATACTTTTTAAAATAAGCCACTGATGAACTTCTGTTGGCTTAATTTAATACCATGTTTATTGATTAATCACATTCAATCGCAACTAAAACAAGTAACATACTTCTATCTATCTATCAATCATCACGCCTTCAATCCCAATATGGGTAGGCAGAAACAATCGAATGCCATTTGTTACGATCCTGACATACCTCTTTCGCTTCTTTAATATTCATCATACCTTTCATACCTACTCGGCGATTGTGTCTTTTTAATATTGTACATCGATCAATACATTTTTTATTTGTTCAATAAAAGTATACTATATTATATGTAATAAATATATGTAAAATTAACCATGCTTTTCTTTACCACTGGTCAATGTTACAAAACAACAAGTAGATATTTTGTCAGCAACATAAAGGTGTATTCATTACCACGAAGGCGGGTGGGAGGACAATATAGTGTGCAAGCTAACATCAAAGGCCCACGACTCAATACCAGTTGTACAGTAATTAATAATAGTAAGAAACAACACTTGCTTGATTAATAGTATTAAGTTTAAAAGCCTCCAAGTCTTGGGCAAAACGTTAGACGATTTTTGTTGAAGGTCTTCTGTTTAATCTATGGTTGCATGCATATATTTTCCTTGGCCTCTAGAAATATACCTCAACAGAAATAGCCTCACAATTAAAATAGGTACATTCAGCTAAAAGAGAGAGACTTGGTCATCCTCTGGGTACCCTGGGAAAGGTAACAAGCAACCCGTGAAGCTATAAAAAAACATTAGAATCTGAAAAAAGGTCTGAGATAAAGGTGGACATTTTTTCAAAATTACGTTCAACATATTTTATCTGCAAGATCATGAATTTTAAAATCACACAAAGTTGTATCAAAATAATTTTTCCATTTTCTCGCAACCAGATGAACCAGACTTTCCCCCAATTTCTGAAAGATTTCTCAAAAGTTTAAGGCTCCTAGATCCATAATTTTTCAGGGATAAACTATTCCCAATTTCTCTGTAAATAATCCACCTGTGTCACTGTAATTTAGCATATAGATACTTATTGAATAAGTGAAATTGCTGTTATTATCTCAATAGAATTTATTGAATAGGAAATATGGGTGGTTAAATTTTGCCCCCGTTTTCTCTTTCATAATATATCACAAAGCTCTTAATTTTTTTAAAAGCACTGTTATACTATTACCCTTCACTAAAACGTCTCGGGTTTTTTGTAGCTTATTAAAATTCGAAATAATAATTATTTTATTATTTTTGACCAATTAAAAATCATAAAATATTTTTTATTTAAAATTTTCAATAAGCTACCAAAAAAGCAAGACGTGTAATTGAATGGTAATTAATGGTTATACAGCGCTTTAAAAAAATAAATTAAGAGCTTTGTGATAGATTATGAAAGAGAAAATAAATAATAAAATATTCCTTTATTTTACTATTACTACTCATATTTCCTATTCAATAAAACCAATTGGAAAATAACGACTATTTCACTTAGATATATTGAATAAGTAACTATATGCTAAATTACAGACACACAGGTGGATATTTACAGAAAAATTGGGAATAGTAATATCCCCATACAAATTATGTGGATAGGGCCCTTAATTATTAAATAATTAATAATTATGTAGGTATGCATTTTTACAATAATTATCTGTATTCATCTCTAATTAACAATGACAAGCCTTTCAGAAATTAAGGGTAAATGCTTGATTAATCTCTTGAATCGATAACTGTTCTACATATTATAAAACAAAGTCTCCCGCCGCGTGTCCTTTTCACGCAAAAACTACTGAACGGATTTTGTTGCGGTTTACACTATTACATATCATGTTTTGGAGCTGAGCATTAACAGTATAAGTGAATCAAGTTGGGGGGAAAAGTTAGTCCCAGCGAGTTTTCATGGCGTATGCTCTCTAATCTGTCAGTGAATATAACAATGTAGGAACGGATTGTGTAGAATAAAATTATCTACAAAGTAGTCCGTGATATTTTATAGTTACTTAGGTATTCAAATTGTTGTAAACCCATATTGTACCCGTGCAAAGCCGTATATTTTTATTGTTTTTGTAGTATAGCAACTTGATATATCTCTGTTTAGATCGTGTAGGTGCTAAATATAATTAATCAAGATCCATTATTCACTAATTAACTATTTGTATTTGTTTGCACTCACAAGTGTTTTCATCGGGTCTGTATCTTTATTTACAACATAAACATGTATGTATGTGGTCATTATGTTATTTTGGTATAATAAAGAATTGCTTCTTTAGAAATTCCTAGCATTTTCTGATTTTCTGACGTGATTTTTGCAAAGGTATAAATTGAAGGCCGGAAATCCTTCTTTGTTTTATTTTCACTGGACGTTTTATTTTAATTTGTTTTATTAGCCACATCGACATAATATCCACCCTTTTATAATACAATACATACATAGTATAATGTATTAGAAAAATATATTCAACAGGGCGGAAGGCTTATTATGGATAAATTATGTATGTCTGGTACTATTGAATATAGTTGACTACACTGAAGGTCACTTCTTTGTTTCGGTGACAATCAGTCACAAAGCGGCACTACCGGTTGAAATGTCAATATTTACTTAATAATTTGACATGATTGTTCAATTATAGCAACAATTTAACAAGTGGAATTCCAAAGTTATTTTAGGTTTTCATAGAGCTTCGGACTCGAAACCACGGAGAGCCAAGAATCAAATCACGCTCCTGCCAAAAAAAAGTGATTCGGACATCAACTGGCAAAAAGTGGACACTGTGAAGATGTGTTTGCAAAGCCATAGTATATTCAAATGGCATATAAATATGGGACCTTCATAATTTTTCGTTATGTCTGTCCGTTTGTGTTAATTATCCTCAATCCTTATTGGAATCCTTTGTATATTTTAATTTTAATGTTTCACGTCACGTTGTGATCCTTGATGGACGTCTTGGCATATCATTTTCCCACGCTATACCTATTTACTAACGTAGTCATTGGAGATCGGCGAAATAGCCATGAAAGAGGATATAGTCGAATTAATTTAGTTTAACATGATTTCTGTTTCGGAATAATTTGATTCTCTATAATGGTAGGTATTCAGACTTTGAACATTTTCCAAACAACGCAAATGCTTATAGGTATTGAAAATTTTGACCTCAACCAATATGAAAGTCGTTAGTACGAAACGAAGTGTCGAATCACATTCCCTAACACTCTATGTAACCGAAGTAAGTCAAATATTGCCTATAGCAGTCTTTCTCAAAATGGGCGATAACGCCCCCTTGTGGGCGCTGGAGGCCTAGAGGGGGGCGGTAAGGGGCCCAGAAAAAATTGGGGGTGTTGAAGTGGTTTAGGGGCCGATGGCTGATTTGTAATTTCATCTATCACAACGCGAAGCGGTGGAGGTAGTGCTTTATTATCGGTTTGTCAAAAAACATTGTTAAAAATCATCAGATTCATCCTTCACATTAGATTAGTTTTAAAATTAAAATTGATTATGGTTGCTTCAATTTTAATAAAAGATATTACAACTCACGGGTAAAAAAGTCTCGTTTAGAATGTAAGTTTAAACTCCAAACGAATATAGCACACTATAATTAAATTGAAGTAATGAATGTTATTGTGATTTTAAGATGTGGTAAAGTAAAAAAAAATAAGGGGACGCTGAAAAAATAATTGAGTTTCAAAGTAGACAAAATAAGTTTGAGAACCTCTGGCCTATAGCAAAGAAAGTCAAATAACTGATTGTAACTGTATGCAATATTATGCCAACTAATACTATAAATGCAAAAGTGTGTTTGTTTGTTTGTCTTTATTTCACGTCAGTCAACACAGAGCAACAGAAATAGTTGGAGGGTCTGCCAATGACATTAACTTGTTATCCCATAAATCCTTCAAGAAAAAAAAAACTTCACAGGTTGTCTTGCAGCTCCCAGAAACCGTTGCCGGCCCCAGGGTACCCAACGGAAGACAAAGTCTTCCTCACTTGATGCTATACCTAACGAGTGGCCAGCTCTGTTGAGGTATGTAGATAGAAAAGACTCTCTGTACGGTTTGTCGGATAATATGTACATAGATTTTTAATAAAAAAACCATTGGTACAAAGTCAGATGTGGGATCGAACCCGTGACTTCTCTCAGTTGTGAGCCGACGTTTTACCCACTCGACTACCGAAACCCCAAATTTTCCACGGGCGAAGCCGGGGCAAAAAAGTTGTAATAAATAATGTGTAATTGTGTTATTTTAAAATATTTCAAGCTGAAAGTAAATATGTGTTAGGTATTTTTCACAAAATGTATATTGAAAATTAACTGACTACACAAGTGTTTTCCAATGAACTTATTTTAAAAGATTTAGAAAGGTTGTTTGAAGTAAAAATCCTTTGTATTCATACAGTTGACACTCACCAAAGCCAATCGTTGAGACTAAAGCAACGTATTTTCGTGACCTTGTATTTTGTAAATTACCAAGCTAACAAGCGTGAGCACAATGTGAATGTGACATAACAATTCTCTATTTTACTGACTTGCGTATGCGCCGCAATTATATTCAACGTGAAAGGACAAAGTACGATAGGATTATGAAAAGCCTTTTAGACAATAACTGTAGATGCAGTCCTTTACTATTTGACATGAATTAGCTAGTCGAGGGCGCCCCTGAAAGTTACTGTGACTGATATACTTAGCCCGTCAATTTTTTTTTGTATGCCTATACTTACATATTGGATTGTTAGATTATTACTAGCGACTCGCCCTCAGCTTCGCACGAGTACAATATGGGTCTACTCCAGACTTTTTTGCAGACCATTTTATTCTACACAATTCTTTCGTACATTGTTTTGTTATTCTCTGACGGATTAGACAGCATGCGCCATGGAAACTTTTCACCCGACTTGATTCACTAATACTGTTAATGCTCAGCTCCTAAACATCATGTGTTCATGTTTAATATTCGTAAACCTTAGTCGTGAACAACCTATCTTATCACAAAAACCGCAATAAAAAAAAAAAAGGCTTAGTTGTCAGACAGACAGATGGTCAAACATTCTGAAAATTTCTCATGTCCAAAAGTTTGGTGACTCGTTCGTAAGTCGGTTTGATTCACTCTTCAAAAATCTTCACTCATTCCAAAATGCTATGCCAATAATCCTACTTCCATTTTAAGTACAACCACAGGCTTTTCACCTATACTGTGTATTATGAGCAACTCGGTTAATGTAGAAATTGTTACCAGTGGTCTCCAGTCTGCCAAAAGTTGTATGAAATCAAAAAGCTCAAAAATCTCCACATAAAGATAAAGTCGAAACAAATTCGAGTAACAAATTGATTCCTAAACGATCGCTCTCATTACGAAACTGACCTCGCAATACGATGAAGAAGATAAATGGTACGCGGAAGTATTACCAAAATAGACGTAGACAAATCTGCTATGCCATTTTCGTACAACAGATGGCGCTTAAGGCCACAACACTCAAATCACGTACAAGTAGCCTTCAAAGAGGGGTGACGTCGCATATTAATAATTTGTTCATGTATTCAATCACCGTTCTCGAAGACAACTAAGGTGGAAGAAAGGGCAAGGAATGTCAGCGGCGCAAGGCCGTCTACTTGTTATCATTTACATATAACTAGGTGTCACCCGCGACTTAGACCGCGTGGGATTAAGGAAAGTATTTCCGAGATAAAAAGTAGCCTAGATTACTCCTTGCAAAGTCCTCTAGCTGCTTGTAAAAATCCCGTCAAAATCGGTTAAGTCGTTTTGAATATTAGCCCAGTCAAATGAACAGGCATAAAAATAGGCAGACATTTTTTTTTATCATACCCAGTTTGAGATGATCGCCTATACTGGCTATTATATAGAGGTGAATGCTAAGATAAAAAAATTGCTTGAATAGAAAATGGCTTGAAATTCTGTTAAATTTTCATGACTAAACCACTGAACCGATTTTCATTAAATTTGATATAGAGAAATAAAAAATCTGGTACTTGGAAGATCTGATGATAAAACTAAGAAAACAATGGGAGTTACTTGGGCAGTTGATGAGTTCACAGTTGTTTAGGCTTGGAAAATAATAAAAAATCAAGAAAATTATGTGGGTGATGCAGGCTCCTATGTGCAATGGGGGTGCCATGACTACCCCTAGGCCAAACATATCACATTGACAACAAACCCTAAAAAGGCGTTTCACAGGCTTTTCACACAAGCGCTGCTGGCCATGGACGGCACGACCCTGGGATGAGGTAAGTGATATTGATTCTCGCTCAGTATGTCTAGTACGACTCCATTTCCCTATACAAATATTATGAACACTTCCAATTACACTGCACTATCATTAGCTATGAGAAGCCAAGGTAGATGTTTTCTAAAATGTCAAGGGTTCAGCACGTCGTCATTAGTGCTAGGTAGGTACAAAGGTAGATAATGTACTGCGATGATGAAACACTATAAAATGTGTTATTATTAGAAACTGAATAGTATTTTATAATTGACTTTTAACATTCATATGCATTCATATCTAATATTGTGAGAGAATCTCGAAGGTTCTTTCAATATTAGATACGTATAGCGATCCACCCAGATTTCACGCAGGTTTCAAAGTCTGAAATTTTGATATGGAGTTTGAAATCGCTTGGTCAAAAAAGTAGACGGTTACCGTACTATTGAAAACCGACCCTACTTCAAAATGGTCCAGATTAGAACAACCTGGATTCCATCTCGCGAACTGTAATGAGGCGGTAACTAACATCATATTTCACAGAGAGCAGACGGATTCGTTACCTTTCGATAATATGGATTTCGGGATCGAAACCTAAATGTCACTCTCCGGCCCTCCAACTATATCTGTGTAAATATCACGTCAAACCGGGGTTCAAACCTTGACTTTTCGTGCCTCGGAGGGGAAGTAAAGCGTTGGCACTTCCTCTAAAAATAACAGACAGCTACTTAACGTCTGATAAAGAAGTGACCCATTAATTGCAGCAACAGGCTTGCCACCAATGCCACCAACAAAAATACCAATGGGTTTTTATAATAAAAAATATATGTACATTATCCGACAAACCGTACAAAGAGGCTTTTCCATCTATATACCTCAACAGAGGTGGTCACTCGTTAGGTATAGCCTTAAAAATGGTGAAGACTTTGTTTACCACAAACGGTTCCCGGGAGCTGTAAGGCAACCCGTGTAGAATAAAAAACTGTTCCGATAATTATTATAGTCAACTGGCAAAAATCTTTTACTGGTGTCTCTGGTCACACCGCAAAGTATAAAGGCCGTGATTTTTTTTGCATGTTATATCATACTATAGGAACATAATGTAGCGGCAATAGTACAATCAATGCAAATCCAGGACGAATAGCTATTTGGTTAAAGTCCTTGCTTCTGGATGTTTAGAAATGGTCCATTCAAAAGTAAACAATGGAGGTTATCGAAGACCTTGATAGGTCGACCTAACCCACGCAACAAGCACATCTAACACAAAAGGTAGTAAATCTCCCGACCTTCCTCTCTATTCCACTGATCACGCCGGCAAACGCACTAACATATAAACTCAAACCGATAATGTATGAAAATAAATGTTCTAAGAATAGGTACGTTAAATCATTGAATTGCATTTTAGATTATAATAAATACGAGTTTCAATGTTGGTAAATATACTACTGAGCTTGCCAAATTCTTCTAAAATTCAGAGAAAACAGCTATTCCCCAGAAATGTAGGTGGAAAAAGAAAAGTCTTCTGGTTCTGGGGTTAAGTATCAGATCAAGCAAAAGTCTCAGGTTATTTTCTGGTTGTTTTAGGATCCACCCATAGAGTAACTTATAATACTGAGAATAGAGACATCAGTTACAAATTCAACACTAGCGCATTCTGACGGAAAATGATTGTCATTCGCTATATATATATATATAGGTAGCTATAGTACCTATTTGTTTACTTTTTAGTTTATTTTTGTAACTTTTACTTCTATATTCGTAAAAGTATTTTAACGTTTTAGTTACTTATAAAAACGTTGTTAAAAATACGTTTATGAATATGGGGGTTAGAAATTTTCCATTTTCAGCTTCTTGATAAAATGATAAGACGTATCCAGATCCAGATTAATGTAATCTTAAAACAAATTACTTCTTGCGTAGGTAGACAGTCTTCAAAGTCCATGGGAGGTAAAAGTTGATAAAAACGCCGAAAAATAGAATACAAAACAAATGCGTCACGAGATAAACCTGTGGATCCAGAACATAAATTTTTTAATTTAATGGCCAAAGAGAATATAATATTGACCGACAGATTGAATGAAATCCCGCTTTTCAATCTTATTTTTAATTTAATGACCAAAGAGAATATAATAATGACCGACAGATTGAATGAAATAATCTTTTCGTTCATAAACGACCACAGGGACATCTTACGCAATGTGATAGAATTAAATTTCTATAGAAATAAAGATTTGTATGGAGTGATATCAGTGTGGATCCACCCATAGAATAGAGTTTGCTAGTTTGGAGTCAAGGCAATATGTTTTCCTAGTGTTTAAGTAAAGCAGTGTTGCAGAGCTTGTGTTGCCAAGTCGCGGACTTCACACGACGTGCGACCTTCGTGAATATGGGGCGGCGTAATAGCTCGTAATTGTAGAATGTTGGAATGCCACAATCAATCGGGCGTATTTACTTCTTCACCCGTTCAGGGAAACTAATTCTAATAATTGCCGATGTAATCGTTGAGCCAATACAACAAGTGGTTTGGTTTGACTCATTGATGTGGCTTAGCTTGATATTATCTGTGTAATTTTATATAATAGGTATAATTTTAGGATAGCTATGAGACAATATGAAATAACATCATCAAGATTCAGTTTTCTTAAATTGATCTTTTCTGGCTATCTAATTGCTTCTAGAAGGTGTATACGATGGATCTAACTTTAATAAATATATAGCGGTTATACTTTTGTCACCATAATTCAAATTGAGTTAAAGACTTAAAACCAATATAATGTTTATTGAGTTTTCACAGCAAACTGTTACCGACATTGAGTGCCACGGAAAATTTAGTTTGTCTACCTGTTCACATTTACTTGTACATTGCGCTAACAGTACAAACAAAATAACCTAACACTGTGTGCTCGAGTAGGTAGGTAAACTTATTCAAGGAGAAACTTCATTTGCAGAAGAAAACTTGAGCTCGCATATTAATTAGCAAAGATTCACTCGGAAATTGAGCATATCTACAGTGTAACTATAACATAAAAAATACTGTTCTTAAGATACCATCTTCATTAGTATACAATTATTACAAAAACTTTTGAAAAAATCATTGCTCTGTCGAGTAAATTCTACAAATTACAAACAGTTTTGATTTAATGTACCATCACATTACCATTACCGCCTTTATACTTTGCGGCGTAGCCAGAGACCCAAGTACAAAATAACAGGTTGCAAGCCTGTTGCTGCACTTTATGACATAACACTACAGTTATCACTTCAAACCAATAAATAGAGTTAATATTTTCAGTTCTGATAACGTTTCCACAGAATCATCACGAAATTGGCGCTTAGACGTTTTGACTGAAATGAGGGTTGAATCCGGGACTGCAAGTTCAATCTTAAATATTTTGCTATCAAAACTCATGTGTAGTAATAAAATTAATGAAAAGCTAATTGAAGGGATAGCCAACATTTTTCATCCCGCCCCTTTTAAAGAACTTAAAATTTGGTTGCATAAACTATCTGTCTATCTGGTCAATTGGAAAATGTTTTTATACAAATCACCTGTGAAGTTAAAGTTTGAATTGTTATTTGTCCACAAATGAAAAGTTGTATGTCCACTTACAATAAGTACAAAAGTAAAACCAGTATCGACATCTGTCAGTATCAATTAAATTGCCCAGTGGGTGGTGTCTATTACTTCGCAGGGTTTGAAGCAGGTTGTTTGTTAATGAAATAATTAGACATTCGACTCGTGTGCGGAACCATTTCTAACATTATGGCTGGCGATGACGGCAGTCTGCACATTCATCATATTAAGTAGAAAAAAAAGACAATGCTTCGCCAGTACGCGACCTTGGTTGGCTAAGTCAAATTCTCAACTGGGCGTGATGTGCCTGACGCGTGGGCTCTAACAAAAACTATCCTATGACATTGCACTCACTAAGTAACCATTAGTTCTAACTTCTTGATAACTTCGAATCAAATAGGACCTTGTGGTTTTATAAATGTAATCTAATGTCAGGAGGACAATTACAGTGCAACCCACGCTTGCCCGCCGTCTCTGGCGTGAGATTCTGCCGCTTGAGTGGGCGAGGAAATTTTGGAATGTACTGGCAGGTAGTTTTATGTTAATTGCGAGCAAAAGACTATATCGTTAATTATCGTTCCTTGTTTTAATTGCGTAACAAAGTTGTCCCTTCTTTGTGATAAGCAGGCATAGCATTGCTTGATTTACTGAATTTCAAATTTTCTTTTTATCTCAATTTCATTATAGAGCTTGGCACTAAACTGTTTACTGTCGTGTCGGTCAGTTAGAAAAAACTAAGTCAAGTTATTACTTTTATATTTATATTTATTTATTTATATTTATATAATTTTCCAGCATTCGCAATTTGTGATGTTTCCAGCTTCTATTTAAAATGTATGTAAGCTATAATTCTGTTTGATGTTTAAATTATTTTATTTATAATTTGGTAACCTTACTTTATTTTATTTCAAGCCGGATATTTTATCCGTGCATCTTGTTTCTTCAATATCAAGAGGTTATTTTTTATCAAGCTAAGTTTTTTTGCCCACGATCCGACCAGTGCATTTAGAGATTGTAGGTATAACAACATTTTGGCATTCTAATATTCATATCATTCTTGTTCGTGCCTGGATCACGTTCCAAGGACCTTTTACTTTTTTATTTTTGAAGATTTTTTGTTAGAAATTATTGCTGCAAATACATTGCTGTTTTACAAGAGGCTGTTAGAGAGAAAGCGTGTATTCACTTCGCAATGTAGAAATCTAGAGCTGTGACCTTCACAGTTGATATTATAGGTAGCAATTTTTTGTGTGCGTCAAATGATATTTGTGCGCAGGTTTTTTGTGAATGAAACGGTCGCGTGCAGTTCTTGAATCTGGAAGGATCCAAAATGTGAGATTACGTGAGTCATTGTATGTTGGGTTAGGTACATTTATAATCATTTTGATAAGTTGTTTTCGGATTCCTCGAATTACGTCTATGTGAGTATAAAATTTCCTAATGTACTTAGAATGTTATCTTCTACTACTTCTACTATCATAATAATTGTTTCCTTTTCTAAGAACTCTAAAATTTAACATTTACCTAGATACACCTACCTGCCTGCTTGTCTGTTACGAACTAGAAGTGGTGGTTTTGGCTCGAGTGAGGATTGAACCCGATCCGTTATTTACATTACAAAAACTACCTACACGCTTGCCCCATTGGTTCGTTAACAATCTTCTATAGAAGACTACAATAGAAGAAGAGCATTCTGTTCTTCACTTCTTCTTCTTATTCTCCTTCAGCTTATACTCTTGCACTGCTGCATACTTTGTCAGCATTGCGCCGCTTCTCCCTCTTTATGATGTAATCACTCCACTCCATGTTAGCTCTTTCCAATATCCACCACTTTTGTCTTTTGTCTATTTGGAGATTGGGCACTTCCCTCAGTGGGAAATGTCGAGCACCCTACTTGGACCAATGTACCATCTTTATCTTTCGAACATGTCAATGGCCATGTTTCTGATACACGCCCTGATCAAATAATGTTGTCTCTTGACTTGACACTCTTGACAGACAGACGTACTATATATAATACGGTATATTTCTATTCAAACTATATTATTAGATTTATTTACTTTGCTTTGTAAAGCAGTACCTAAACATAGGTTTAATAATTATACTACTTTATAAGGCAATAGGATGTATATCAAAATTCCCACGGTTTTAGCATCAAGTATTCCACATTGAGTGCATAATAAATACATTATTATAATAGATAATTGATTAGAGTAATAATTAGTTGGTCGTGATCATGCGAACATGATAGGCGATGTAAGGTTACTACAGACGGCCAGCCTCTGACATCTAACACTCGAGAGGTGATAGCTAATATTAACTCAGTTTACATAATAATCAAAGTAGCAGATCAATTAGGTTTTATTTTTATAGTAGCTTTGCTCTCCGACTTTGATTTGATACCAACTGTCCCACTAATATTATAAACGCGAAAGTTTGTATGGATGTATGTATGTTTGTTACTCAATCACGCCAGAACGGCTAAACGGATCTAGATGAAATTTGGCACAGAGATAGATTATAGTCTGGTATAGCACATAGGCTACTTTTTATCCCGGAAAAATGTATGGTTCTCGTGGGATCGACATGATTTTTTGCATAGTGGTAGTTTAGGGGTCAGAGAATTACATATACTACTTTTTATATCGCGAAAGCGAGCGGGGGAGGGGCAAATTACAACCACGGGATTATTTCTTTTTTGATATATTTCCACGCGAGTGAAACCGCGGACAGAAGTGGAAAAAATATAAAATTACAAATTCATTTACTTATGCTTTGTACCAGCAAATTTTGAAATTACAGACAGACAATTTCTTGACAATTCTCCTGTCATCGATACTTTATGCTAATAGAAAGAGATATTTAGTTAAAGTTTCGGAGGGGGCGGAAAGGTAGGTAGGTATTGTACCTTTCTTCTATATCTGCGTTCGCCGGTTTAGCCCAAATCATTTTCACTTTTAAGATCTAGTCGTGAAATTTTATAAGTAAAAAATTCAAATTATGAAGTCAGGTTTACAGAATATTATTATTACCAAAAATCGATGGCGACAATGTTGGCAGAGGACGACTTAGGTGTACCTACTTTTATTTAACATATAAAATTATTGATCGATGGAAATATTAAAAGTACACACAATCGCCGAGCATGTATGAAAGGTATGATGAATATATAAGAAGCAAAAGAGGTATGTCAGGAATTCAGGATCGTAACAAATGACATTAGATTGGCGTGATGATAGATAGATAGACAATGTTATAGCGTAGTTTTCAGATATAAATATTATAGGTACTTAAGGGTCCTATATTGGGAATTTTTCTGGGATAAACTATTCCCAATTTCTCTGTAAATGATCCACCTGTATCACTGTCATTTAGCATATAGTTACTTATAATATATCTAAGTGAAATAGCTCTTATTTTTTCAATGGGTTTTATTGAATAGGAAATATGGGTAGTTTAACTTTGCCCCTGCTGTATCTTTCATAATCTATCACAAAACTCTAATTTTTTTTAAAAGCGCTGTTCTACCATTACCCTTCAATTATATATGTCGAATTTTTTGGTAGCTTATTGAAAATTTAAAATAATAATTATTTTATTATTTTTGCCAAATTAAAAAATCATAATTTTTTTTTTTTTGAATTTTTAATAAGCTACAAAAAAAAAGCGATATATATAATTGAATAATAATAGTATAAGAGCGCTTTAAAAAAAATTTACAGTTTTGTGATAGATTATGAAAGATACAGAAGGGGCAGAATAATCCTTTATTCTACCACCCATATTTCCTATTAAATAAAACCAATTGAAAAAATAACGACTATTTCACTTAGATATATTGAATAAGTAACTATATGCTAAATTACAGTGACACAGGTGGAGTATTTACAGAGAAATTGGGAATAGTAATGTCTCCATACAAATTCCCAGTATAGGACCCTTATGACAGAAGCATACCTACAAAGTACAAGGGTTTTCAGAATTGAGCTTAGAGTCAAGTAACTTGTAATACGATTCCTTATGGTTTAACCATAGTTTTGACCCACATCAATAAATCTATATAAGAATTACAAAAAAACTCCACGTTTAGACTGTCTACATTTTCATACACCATACCTACTTAGCAACAACGAAGTCAAAACACCTTATGTTACGCCATCGTCTACTGAATAGACTGCTGTATTGCTGTTAGGCCCTCTGTGGTAACCGACCAACGTCCCACTTCAGTCAAGGTTCTAATATGAACTAGCTTGCGATTATCTAAAAGGGCTTATATTTCACATACCCTATATGCAAAATTAGGCTTTAAATTCATACGAACTAAGTTCACCTTAACATTCAGAATTGCTAACTGATGATGCCTTTCCATATTTCCTCCAAGGTCCTACAGTGAGCTAGTGCACGCATTACTGTCCAATTCAAAAATGTTTTAACCGACCATTTCTATTTAAACAAGATTCAATTCTTTCATTTCGCAATAAAGTCTAAATTCCAATTTAAAAATGAACAATCATTACCATTTTAACAATAAACGCGAGTACAAAGGAGCAGTGATAGTCGAGTATTACGTGGCTGAACGTGTGCCTGCGAATGTCACGTACTTCTGAACGTAGTCTTGAATTTTTTTAAATGTTAAACATAAAAATTTCATAGGCAAAAGTTGTTATGCACATTTGGAGGACGCAGAGTTTGTTACAGTTCAACATTTTTGTCACATTTGGACAGTTATTGTGAAGCAACGCAATTTAGTTCAGATTATAAGAAGATTTGAGTAAAATACTATGTTTTGTTACCCACTACACGAACATAGATTTAAATTTTATATCTGACTAGCAACCCGGTGGAATTTTAATATCACACCCGATGCTGTTGATACAATAAGGAACATTGACATTATTGGTTACTGCATGTGAATCTGTATTTCCATTAGTGAAAACCGTATCAAAATCGGTTAGGTAGTTTTTGAGTCTATAAAGCACAAACAGACAGACTTAATATTTACCATCTATTTCATGACACAACATCCATTTTTATATATAAGAAAAAGTTGGTGACATAATAACATCAATCTACTATTCTATTCTATTTTTATGCTAATTTTGCTAATTATTTCCATTCAATTCAAATAAATGAAATGATTGTTTCAATGTCAACTGAAAGATATATTACCTATAATGTTAATGATCCTACAAAATGTGATATACCCACTCGTACCTAAACAATAATGTCGAATACACTACCTGCCCTAAAGACGACCATCAAAATACTGTAAATATAATTACATGTGTAAAACGTTAAAGTGTAACAAAAGCAACCTTTCTATCACCATCAGAATTCAGGGTTATTTCAAGGTTGCCATGAAAAAAAAAGTAACGAATTTTAAAATTAATTTCATGCGCACACGCATACAGTATGTCGTGTTAGCCTGCGGTCACATCGACAGTATTGAACTGAGCGAGGACAGATAACTAGAACCAATATCTTAAGAGAAAGTACTTCACATTGATGGCTGACTTTTGACCACACATCTATATTACTATACTTAATTTTTAGTCTAAAGAAAGAAGAGTGAAAGCGCGAAGCAAGGTATTTGGTGGACTAAATAATGTATGCAGAAATACAAAACTTACAACTAAAAATAAAATTAATTTACATAATGCTGTTTTAGTTCCATCACTTACGTATGGAATAAGAAGCATGAAAGTAAGATAAATGCAGTGGAAATGCGGTCTTTACGTAAAATACGTAATAGACGGCATCAGGAATGATGTCATTAGAGAAGAATGCGGAATGAAAGATGATCTGTTGTTAGTCACAACACAACAAATGAAGAAACGTAGTTTACGCCAGTTTGGATACGTTGCAAGAATGAAGGATGAAAGATTGACTAAAAAGGTTTATATGGCAGAAGTGAAAGGGAATGCTGGCAAAAAACGACCTACATGTACTTTTATTGAACAAATAAAAAAAAATTGATCGATGGAAATGTTAAAAGTACACACAATCGCTGAGCATGTATGAAAGGTATGATGAATATAAAAGAAGCGAATGAGGTATGTCAAGATCGTAGCAAATGGCATTCGATGATCTCTGCCTACTCCACTTGGGATAAAATGAAATGTAAAGCTACATTCACCTAATACACTTTAGTTTTCATACTTGATTTAGTGTTAGCCAATGACTTGTTTTAGCTTATTCTTTAGTGTAATAATCTGCTTTGTGGGTGTGGTCTTAAATGTTCATAATAAAATAATACTAGAATGATATAGAGCAACATTTTTTATCCAGAATTGAAATATTCTGAGAAAATTATGACGGCTTTGTTCGAAATTTAACATCGCTAATGTGTCAAGTCAAAAAGGTTTCGAGAAACTCGAAGCAATTTTTTACATTCGACTTTAACAAATGGCACCAGAAATTGCTTATTTATCCTCGTACACTTCTCCTTTTCACGACCTTCGAAATTGACAAAAAAATTGATAAAAAAAGTTGTAAAAGATATAATAAAAAGATCGCTAATTCGCGTACCCGCCATAAATAGCATTGCCGCTGAGACGCTGCGGACAAACAGACTGCATTCGTAACATCAAGTTCATTGGAACTTATTAGCATACGAAAAGGCAATGTGACGCCTATGACTTTGTCGGTCATCGAATTCTACTTTCGACTAAAAAGGGAAAAACAATAGTTGATCATAAACTGACCGGGCCACACTACCAAGAACAGGTCTACACTTTTTGCCCCATTAAACTCTGCATAATAAAGTTTTATTAGTGTTTGTCAAGGAGAGCTTTTTGCCGAGCGACGAATGATCTAATTTTTTTGTAAGTCATTGTCGTGAAAGCAAAATGTATTGGCGGCTAGAATATTATGTTTGCCCTGCCGACCCTCGCCACATCTGACTTACACACATAAAAATCTATAAATAAACTGTTGCGTAACCTTCTCTTCAATATTTACGTCTTTTCGTCTGCCTGTTTGTCTGTCTAGGTTGATTCAGTAATATTATTTTATGGTTGCGATAATTTTATTTAAAATCTATGATATTTTTCGCCTGTATGCGGAAATTGTAAGTCAAACTAGTGTTATTATTTTACTCGTTGTATTCCAAAAAAAAAAATTTATACAAGTTACAGTTTTTTAATAAATTAATATTTTAAAATATGACAATAAGACAGTGAAAGAAAATACTAATAACAGTAATATTTTTTTATATAAACGTACTGAAAATAATGTTTATTTATTTGTTTAATAAATATTACTTTTTTAATATCTAATTGAAAAATGTTTAATTCATACTTCCGGTCACGGTTCCGCAAACATGAAGTGACGTCACTTTCACATAAATAAATTACCACAGACTAGTAACTATCTATATTATAATAACTGTCTGTCAATCTGTCACTGGCTAAGTTATTTTCTTGTTATTTTATCTAATCTGTGACCATTATTTTGTTGGTTTTCAAGATGCGACGTTATTATCGTTTTCGCGGGGATTTGAAAAATAAAGGTATTTTTAAATGAAAATGCCCATTTTTTTTTAATTAGGTATAATAAATCTTCCAGCTATAATTTAAAAGTATTTGCAAAAAAATGTCTACCTGGCAAAAATATTAGTAAAGTTGTAATAGAAATGTGAATTTTAATTAGGCAATATGATATAACACGAGTAGGTATATATTCGTAAGTATCCTAAACAAATAGATTTATTATCAGTCTGTCAACAATATATCACATGCCAATATAATTAAACAAAAAATACTAACAACACAAAGATCTATTTAAAAATGTAATTTGCATAACATAAACACTACATTTAGAACAAACCTTCCATTGTGGTACACAATAAGCTACCTCTTTGTCTAAAAAACAATACAAAGTATTCCTTTCATTTTTGTTAAGGTACCGCCTCCCTTGTATTATGCCCCATTGCATAATTTCCAATACATATTTTTTATTTACAATTTACTGTGAAGAAATTTGTGAAAGTGAGAGGGCTGATCTTAAGATAGCCGACAACGCTTCCGTAATAAAACTTTACGATATATTTGCTACTTACTTTTGCTTTCATAGTGATTGCGCACCATTGTCAAAAGAAATGCATATTTTGTAAGTTTTGACACTACGTTTATTACGTAGAAATATTAATTAATAGGAAATATTGACTAATTCCATTATTAAAATTCAATTAAAATTAAATCAAAGTAACATTTAGTTAAATTGGGTCCTCGCGTAGAAATTTGATTATTGTCACATAAAGTTTTAAAAGATGAAGGAAACTAAATGAGGTAAAAGTATATTTAAATTGGTTTTATATTTACCTAATCATTTTTTCAATTATTAAAAACTACGCGTTATAAAGTGATAAAATACCTTTTTCCTTTGAAATACATTTAATATGGTCTAAACTCATTCTTAGATATGAACAAGGATGTGTGAAGTGATTTATTTCAGATTACGAGTGAGTGACATGCTATAAGAGTAAACACAACGAAAAGTTGGCGGAAAATTTCTAATCTAAAGTTCACATCCTTTGTTTTATCCAAATAGTCTTATATTCAAATACATCAGTGAAATTTTCATATATGTATTCTCAAAATTCTACGCTAATAAAGTAATAATTCAGTAGGTTAGTTAGGTTAGGTCACATGGTCACTGGGTCGTCACACTTTTCTGGTCAAGAGCCACATAGAAAAATATGGGGTAGGGATCTGGGGGGAGGGGAACGGCAGTGGTCCATGACCTAAAAAACGGCTTCCGTTAGTTGAATTAAAATTATTTATCCTTTAACTACGAATAACGAATGGATACTTAATTTCTTATAAGAAAATCGTAATTTATTGTTGGCCTCATTTGACGATAAATTAAGCACATATGCCTACTTCTAAATAGACGAAGTGTTACGGTTGCGTTGCGACAGTATATTTTAGATCATAAGAGACTTCCTTTGATTAACAATAATCTCGTAGCTTTAAACTTATCTCAACTAATGAGTAAAATAAATATTTTCTATTCTGAAAAATCAACTTAATCTCGTATTTCCTGGTCACATCAGAACAATGCTGTCATGGTATGACTCATCTCTTGTGATGGCTTGCCAAAACTCTGAATGCAAATATTATTTTAAACTATTAGATCTTAGTGTTATATTATAAGTATGCGTTATATATTTTTAGAATTCCGCAACCAAATTTTTAATTTAAGTATCATTTTATATTTTAATGTTTAGATTAGATTTAAGATTTTAAGTTTTATAAGAAGTTTGTTATATAATAAATAAATACAGACTATAAATACAAAAAAAAAAAACCTACATGTTAGAAAATTTAAATTAAATATTAACAATTTTAGCATTAAAAATTACAATAAAAAATTTGTAAACTTTCGGCTTACAATAGCAATAAAAAGTATCATCATAAATAAGACATTGTTTCATACTAGATGACCCGTGCGAATACTTCGCACCGTTAGTGGTGATATCAATATTGTTGTCATACTTCAACTGATCTCCAATAGATGGTGTATTTTACAAAATAAATAAATTAGTATAATTTTAAAAGAAACATTTGTATTTGATTTGTTTGTTTTGTTGTCATTAGAGGGAAAAATATTCTTCAAAATCGCGTATCAAGCAATATAATATAATAGAGATTATTCTGTGAAAATCAGGTCTTGGCTAAACTATTTTAAATTGTATAAAATAATTTGATTTTCTGTATTACCTACTTAAATAAATGAAATAATAAAAAACCTTTTAAAAAAAAGTGTACCGACTTCAAAAATTTGCACTGAAAAGTAAGAAATAATAAAAATAGCGTCGTAGAATTTGAAGACGGTTGGTGCCAAATTAGGATACAAAATTAAGTAAACATCTAGGGACATAAAGATCTGTTCAATATTATCTGTGTTTCTACTGATGATCGTAGGTTCCTAATGAATTATCTAGATTAGTGAATTTGGGTACTAAATTATTTCTAATTTGGCACCAACCGTCTTCAAATTCTACGACGCTATTTTTATTATTTCTTACTTTTCAGTGCAAATTTTTGAAGTCGGTACACTTTTTTTTAAAAGGTTTATTTTTCCCTTTTAAGTGATTTTGTTGCCCTGAGAAATAAATAATAACGCAACTAAAAAAAATTATGGAAAATTTAAAAAAATACTGCGGTGGATGGGATTTGAACCTCGAGCAATGTGCATCCTACGCTGCATCCCATACCTTTAGCCGCTAGACCACCGTCGATACGAAAATTGACAACTTCGTGTCAATAGCAACCGTTGCTAAGGCTTTTCTCTGATATAATTTTCAGCAGTAAACAGAGACAAATTACTGAATTTCTGAAAAATTACTGAACCGATTTTCGTCATATGACTGTGAGATAATGTCAAGAAATTATTATATCCTTAAAAAAATAAGTCGTCAAAATCGGTACATATTTCATCGAGATATTACGAAAAATTGACTTAAAAGGTCAGTTTTTTCAAAATTTCTGAAAAACTAAAGAACCAATTTTTATGAGATAAAAATGGGACCAATCCGGAAGAATTATCTGTCGATTAAAAAAGAAACCATCAAAATCGGTTCACAACTGGCGGAGTAATCGATGTACATACATACATAAAAATACGGTCCGAATTGATTCTCCTTCTTTTTTTGGAAGTCGGTTAAAAATGGGACCAATCCGGAAGAATTATCTGTCGATTAAAAAAGAAATCATCAAAATCGGTTTACAACTGGCGGAGTTATCGATGTACATACATACATAAAAAAAAACTTCTCCTTCTTTTTTTGGAAGTCGGTTAATAACAACTTTTTTTCAGGCCCACTTAGAAACCCTTAAAAATACATTTTATTATAATTAAACTTTTAAAGTTTTTCCAATAACTATTTTCCCACTTTCCATTTCAATATATTTTTTAACACACAATGTCCAAAAACCCTATTATTTAGCTTGGTACTCAAAGTAACGGCTAAATGGGTATATATGGCTATGCTTAAATTGTGTCCCTAAAAACTGCACAAATTTTCGTCTATACTTATTGAGTAGGTATTTATCAACCATGTTTCATAGTTGCAAGTCCATATAGCGTTGACAAAGGTGTAAAGTAAAATCGTGCTTAATCTCTTCTCAGATACTATAATGCTGTCACCCATGACTCATACAAACTTAACTAAACTGTTCAATATTCTTACGTAATTTCACGATGTGATCTGGCCTTAAAATGTTTAAGGAAGCTTTTTTGCAGTGTACTCTGATACGGAAGTATATAAGCTATGTTGTTATGATATGAAGATTAAATTAAAATTATTATCTACACTAATACTATAAAGAGTTACATTGTTTGTGAGATTATTCTAAGTAGGTATAAACTTGATACTCAAACATTATTTTATACAAGCTTCTGTCCGCGGTTTCACCATCGGGTTTCACCCGCGTGGAAATAGATTCAAAAAGAAATAATTCCGTGGCTGTATTTTGCCCCTCCCCCGCCCACTTTCGCGGTATAAAAAGTAGTATATATGTCATTCTCTGACCCCAAAACTACCACTATGCAAAAAATCACATAGATCCCGGAAAAACAAAAACAAATCTATCCCATTTTTCCGGGATAAAAAATAGACTATGTGCTATTCCAGACTATAATCTATCTTTGCGCCAAATTTCATCCAGATCCGTTCAGCCGTTCTGGCGAGATTGAGTAACAAACATACATCCATATAAACTTTCGCGTTTTAATATTAGTATTATGCAATGACGTAAGTAGGTATTATACGTACTAACTTAATACTATGTGCTTAACTCCCATAACTTTCAAATTTATTGTTTTTATTTTTTTAGGAGCTTATTTTCTCCGAATCTACAGGATGAAAAACGTTGAAATTTGGTTCATATGTAGAGTTTGAGGAACCAATCACGGAGGTATAGCTCAAATAATAGAATTTCAAAATTGTTTTAAGTGCATCATGTGACATATTAATTGAAAGGGCTCATTATAAGAAATACAAGTATATATTTATTTTTTTTAAATTCATAGTTTAAATTATAATAAATTAAATATACGGAAATTGAGCGTTCCCGAAGAGTCTAAAATTTTGAAAAAAAATAGGAAATATAGGGCCTTGCTCTTAGTTTACAGGAAAACTTAACGAAAATCCTGTCTAAAGTTTCCACGAAAAAAATGGTGCGAAACCCGTTCGTCTCGCCCGTCGCCAATTTTTTTATTTTATTTTTAACCCGAAATTTAATGAATAAATTCAAACTAAACATAACCAAACGCTGGCAATTTATAAAGGAAATGTAATACAGAATCAATACAATATTGTTTTATTCATATATAAAACAGCGTTAGGTAATTCTATGGACTAAAAGGGGATGACGAGGTACCGTGAAGACATAACAAAACGAGCGAGCCTTAAGTAGTCGCATATGAGGTGGGTAACATCTGACATCTCACCTTGGTACATGAACACACTGTTGGCTGACAGTACCAACCTCTCAGAAAATGGGTTGGTACCATCTGACGGCCAACTATACCACCCCGCGAGCTCATTGGTCAAATCAAATAGCGCGCGCTTTCCCGGCTTCCTGTTACACACTTCCGTCCCTTTTCACGAAATTACTCCCACAGTTTACAGGAAAGCTAGAGGAAAGATGTTACACATTAAAAGTCGTAACAACAAAAATAAATAAATGATATATTTAACACAAGCTTACGCCGTGACTTCTATCGCTTCAAAAAGTCTGAATTGACCAATCGATTTCAAATATGAATTGGTCGTAACAATTTAACTACACATATTTTATGGCTAATATTAATTTAAATTATTTTAGAGTTAAATTTTATATCTATTGCATTTATATTATTACCTATCTAGCAAATTAGAGAAGGACTCAAAATAATATTTTGTTACTATTACCACAGAACAATGGGTTTTTATAATTAAAAACTTATGTCATGTACATAATCCGACAAACCACACTTAGAGGCTTTTCCATCTAAATATACCTCAACAGAACTGGTCACTCGACAGGTATAGCCTCACAAATACCATCGACTAAAAGCAAAAAGAGAAAGATTTTTGTTTCCGCTGGGTACTCTGGGACCGATAAGTCCGATAACACTGTTTCGAGAGCCATAAGGCAACTCGCGAAAAATTACTTATATCAATAATTTAATTTGTACGTAGGTACATACCTTCACGCCTATTTTCCAAAGGGGTAGGAGCACGATCTTTGCATACTTCTCTTGCTTGATCAACATACATCGTTTCATAGATGACCCGTGCGAAAACCGCACCGTTAGTTCAAGTGATCTTCAACAGGTGGCGTCTTTTACAAAATACATAAATTAGCCTAACTTTAAAAGAAACATTTATTTTGATTTGTTCGATTATATTTCGTCATTAGAGGGGAAAATAATCTTCAAAATGGCGTAGATATCAAACATTAATTTTGATGAGAAATAATTTATAGAGATCAGTACAAAATATAATATTTCTAACATTCACTGTTATTGCGCAAATATTTTCACAATACTTAGTAGTTTTAACTTTAGAAAATAATTTATGAACTTGTAGTAATTTTAATACGTACGAATTACGATTAAAAAAACTCTATTAATATTTATCATGTAACTAATGAGGGAAATTTCGTGAATCCATTGTTTTCTGATTTTATAGTATGAATCATCTTATTTATGTATAATTATTTACCTTCGTATTATATTTCATATTTTAAAAATCTTCGGTTAAGAGTGTAGTGTACCGCGTCCATGTCCATACAAACGGAGAAAACGTTTTACTACCCCTAAATATTATTAAATTTTAACGATTTTGTAATATGTTACTGACATAATGAAAAACTACGTACGTATTTTTTCCTTTTTTCAAAATTCGTAATAGGTCAAAAGTTATAAGCCCCTCAAATCTCGGTTTTTTTGGTTCATAACTTGCTCGTAATAAACCGTCTGTATTTGAGAAACAAAGCAAAATTTCAAAAAAAGCAAAACGTACGTACGTAGATTATAATCTGCTAAAACGTTTGACACCAAAATTATAAGGTTTCGTTATAGTTTAGTAGGTGTAAATCGTTTTCCCCCAAAACGCAATTTTCAACGAAGAACATACCTACGAACACTCTCGAGCTGCAGTGTTCTCTGTCGCACTGATGCCCGTGGGAAGAGCGCGCTTGAGACAATATGATTTTCTAAATACCTATTTCGCTGCGTACGCTGAGCTACACGATCCTCTTAAGAGTGTAGTGTACCGCGTCCATGTCCATACAAACGGAAAAAACGTTTTACTACCCCTAAATATCATTTAATTTTAACGATTTTGTAATATGTTACTGACATAATGAAAAACTACGTACGTATTTTTTCCTTTTTTCAAAATTCGTAATAGGTCAAAAGTTATAAGCCCCTCAAATCTCGTTTTTTTGGTTCATAACTTGCTGGTAATAAACCGTCTGTATTTGAGAAACAAAGTAAAATTTCAAAAAAAGTAAAACGTACGTACGTAGATTATAATCTGCTAAAACATATGACACCAAAATTGTAAGGTTTCGTTATAGTTTAGTAGGTGTAAATCGTTTTCGCCCAAAACGCAATTTTCAACGAAAAACATACCTACGAACACTCACGAGCTGCAGTGCTCTCTGTCGCACTGATGCCCGGGGGAAGTGCGCGCTTGAGATAGAATGTGATTTTCTAAATACCTATTTCGCTGCGTACGCTGAGCTACACGATCCTCTTAAGTAGTAAAGACCATGTTAAAAGTACACAATATCGCCGAGCATGTATGAAAGGTATGATGAATATAAAAGAGGTATGTCAGGATCGTAACAAATGGCATTCGATTGTCTCTTCCTACCCCTCTTGGGATAAAAGGCGTGATGATAGATAGATAGAGATCTTATTCCGCGAATAAAAAATGTCGTGGTATATTAAAAACACTTCCTTTTGCCATTTAATGCACTTGTTAAGTATTTTGTATTCATAGAATCTAGCTAATATTTGTTCTTTCATTTCGTCACAAAACGTTTAGACATTATTTTTGCATAGAGACAGTTAGAGGGCCGGAGATTACATGGGATACTTTTTATTAAAATTCATTCTGGTAAAATTGGTGGTTGTTATTCAATAGACTGGGTTAGAACTTAGGGCAGCGTAGATTATAATCTGCTAAAACATATGACACCAAAATTGTAAGGTTTCGTTATAGTTTAGTAGGTGTAAATCGTTTTCGCCCAAAACGCAATTTTCAACGAAGAACATACCTACGAACACTCACGAGCTGCAGTGCTCTCTGTCGCACTGATGCCCGGGGGAAGAGCGCGCTTGAGATAGAATATGATTTTCTAAATACCTATTTCGCTGCGTACGCTGAGCTACACGATCCTCTTAAGTGAGGAATACTTTGTCTTCCACTGGGTACCCTGGGGCCGGCAACGGTTCCCCGGAGGTGTAGGGCAACCTGTGATGAAGTACATCGAATAATTAAAATATACCAAAAAAATTTTGCTTGAAAGTTTAGGGGTGCGGCATGCGAACCTGAATCATGTATACAAATAAAATTATGGCTTTACCCGTGGAACCCATATTAACTTTCACTTGCAAAATTAAAAAATCATAAATTATTATTTTTTTGAATTTTCAATAAGCTACAAAAAAAGCGAAATATTAATTGAAGAATAATGGTATAAGAGCGATAAAATTTTTTTTTTGAGTTTTGTGACAGATTATGAAAGAGACAGCAGGGGCAGAATAATCCTTTATTCTACCACCCATATTTCCTATTAAATAAAACTAATTAAAAAAATAACGACTATTTCACTTAGATACATTGAATAAGTAACTATATGCTAAATTACAGTGACACAGGTGGAGTATTTACAGAGAAATTGGGAATAGTAATATATCTCCATACAAATTATGGATATAGGGCCCCACCGACGCACCTATTTATTTTCATTAGTTGTATTTAGTGCGTATTACAAGACATATTACAATTTCAACTTCTCTACAAAAACCAATTCATCTCGAATGTAAATACATAGATATTATTTCTTTTTTTCTTTATTCATCTACATATTAAAGGTCATAGAATAATCGATACATAATGCCCACTCCCCGTGCAAGTAAATAACACAATCTAAACACATAACTATGCAAATGGCCGCGTGATGGATATTAATCATTAAATTGTTGGAGAGGAAACGATCGGCGATGCTTTAATTTATGTAAATCATAGATTACCAACTGCGTGCTGCGTGCGGGCTTGCTGTCCTGTGAGATTGTGTGACGCGACAATGGAAGCTTAATATTTTTGCTAAAATCGTAACAGAATAAGACAATTAAACAAGACATTGAGAAAATTAGAACAATTCTGTGCCTCTAGTGAGAAAGGGTACAATTCAAAATAGTTTAAAAACCATTGAAATTATAGTTGATTGTTTAAATAGTCTTGTGAAAATAGTCAAAATTGAGACCTTTTTCCATGATCGAAGTGTAAAAAATAACTACAAACGTATTTCGTGAAAATGCCTTCAAGTCGAGTTGAACAACGTTCTACCAAAAAAAGCGTCCGAAATGGTGTACTGCATTTGTAGGTACTTGCTTATTACTTTTTGCACCACTTTTGAGTCTAGTTCGAATTAAGCCCAAAAATTTAAAACATTTAAGTATATGAATTAATACGCTTCACGCGTTCTTATACCGTTCGAAAGATTTGTTTTTGTTTATTATCAATAGCATAAAATCTAAAAAGGGTACAAATTGTCTTATACCATTTTTCACCAGAGGCACAGAATTGGTAAAATGCTAGTTCAAGTCGCGCCGCTCGCACGAGTTCCGTAATAGCATTTTTCGCATTATTTCTCAAAAACAAATAAAAGCTTTATCTCGACAACTTTGCTTGTTACTGAAAAGGAATTATTACATTTTTCACAATCGAGTAGGTACAAGTACCTACATAACAACCTACTTTCAGCAATTTTGTCTCAAATATTGAATCTATCGAATGGATTGCTTTCATAATGATTTTGAAAGCCTAATATCTTCTTAACAAAACATGTGTTATATTTTATATATCTAAACACACATAACACATTTTTTGTCTATAAAGTTTCCAGATAAATTCTGCAGCATTTAGCAACGTCAACTGTATAAAAACCAGTCTAAAATAAACTTAATTCTTGGAACTCACTACAGAATTAACCGAGTAATTAAACAGAATGTTTTAAATGTAAAACAAAAGGACAAAGGATAGTTTCAAATTATACCTACAGACTTCACCTACAGGTTTGAGGACAGGAAATGCTTGTATCCGCTCATTCCTAAGTGAATCTCCCACGTTATTTATAAAGAAACACAAAGTTAAAATTAAGTACCTACTAATTTGTAATGATAAAAGATTATTTTTTAAATAACTTAATTTTGATTTCGGTTTTGTTATATTTTATAATAAGCTGCGAAATGAAATATTACTCAAATACCATTTTTTTTTATTTTGACGGTAATTCTAGGTTGCATACTGAATTTTAGGTTTCTGCAGGAATGTTGTCAGAAATTGCAATGATTGAAATAGAATTTCTATTGATATTTGCAATAGCCGGGCACTGAGAATAACCATCTGTCAAAAATTACAACTGGAGCCATTTTAATTGCAATAATTCCAAACGTTTAAGATTTCAGAATAGTCCCGTCTATTGGAGATATCTGCACTCTATTTCTAAATGGATGAATAGTTAAAAAATTAAGAAGCATCTATAACAATGTAGTAGGTACATCACCAAGACTTCCATTTACATCTACTCTATAAATAAATACATGTCGCATATTCTCTAACATATAAATCTTTGTAGTAATAGGTGTGTAGAACAATAATAACAGATAATTGTAAATCCTAATATCAGTAATAAAATTGCAACTTTGAACTAAAATTGAGTTTAATAGTTGAACCACATTTATAGTAGTAGGACCAGTTTCCATGATCGATCCGTAATGCCTGCAATATTGTTTCGATTTCCATTATTTCAATACCTACATGAAGGTGGTGTTTTTCTGTTTGTTTAGACTACTGAAAAAAAATTACTAGTTATTTATATGTCTATACATACTTTCCGCCTTCGTCCGTGAAAAAAATATTTATTTTTAAATGTTACCTAAGATTTTCGGGAAAAAGTATATACCTCAATTTACATAAATTTTCTCTGACTGGTCATGAAAGAAGAACACAAATAGATTTTCGCAATTTTATAAATATTATTCAGGATAAGTTCAGTAAGTAATAAAATTGACATAATTATAGGCATAATTAAATTTTATTTTTATTAATTTAATTAATAATATACTTATTTAAAATTTAGATAAAACGTTTAAGTACCTATATACATCCTCTTAATCGCGTTTAGTTTAAGTTTCAGTAATAAACCTTTAAAACTTTGTGTAATAAATGTTAAAATATTTACGTGCCGAATAAATAAAGTTATTATTATTATTTATATTTGACATTCATTCAGGTAATTAATTTAATCTTAATGATAGACGGTATAAGGATGTACAAACAATTGGGCGTATTTGTAATGATAATATTATAAGTATTGGTTTCAGTTTTACTTCCAGAATGTCTGAGTGTTGCGTGCGTCGGTGGCCGAGTGGTTAAGACGTCTAGTATTAACTAGGCAGACCATGGGTTCGATCCCGCGTCCCGGCCATGTACCAATGGGTTTTTTTATTAAAAACTTATGTACATAAACCGACAAACCACACTTAGAGGCTTTTCCATCTAAATATACCTCAACAGAACTAGCCACTCGTTAGGTATAGCCTCACAAATACCATCGGCTAAATGAGGGAGACTTTGTCTTCCTGCTGGGTACCCTGGAACCGTAACAGGCAACCCGTGATTTGAGCGCTTGACGAATGTCACAGGACGGTATGATACAGAATTGAATCGATCAGCAACATAAATTACGAATGAAACGATTTTTACTTTCTTCATTATTTCTTCTTTTCTAATTTAATTAATTCTTAACCTTTATTAGTTCTTTGTTATTCTTTTTTTTACAACTATAAACAACTTGACCTTTATCCTAAAATGGCCAAAATATGTTATAAATACCACCATAAAATATAAGTAGAAATTTGTCCATAGAACTAAAATCCATGGTTATATTTCGCATGGCACAGCAGGCGGTGTCGCTACCCACACAGCGATGTCGAAACCGCCGGCAATTTTGTTACATTGGGCAATATTACCTCATTTCACGTAGATTGTGTACTGCGGCCGATGCGTTAACTCCGCTGCACTCGGGAAAATGCGTTTGGTACTAGAAGAGTTTTATTTGTCGAGGAAATCTCTTGGAATCTAGGAAATACTTCTTTCACGTGAAAACAGAGCTACGGATTGACATGCTTTTTTCCACACAGATATGTTGGAGGGCCGGAAAGGAAATCAGGATAAATTTCTATTGAAAATTTACTTATTCGACCCAATGGTTTCCTAATAATATATTATATTGTATTCAAGTAGTTTAGAGTTTAGTACATCCGATGAAAAAACGCAACCCTTGTAGGAACACTCTTATGTCTGTCTGTCCGTCTGTCACAGCTTATTTTCTTCGAATCTACTGGGCGAAGCAGGTTGAAATTTAGTACATACATATGTATTTTTTTCAAGTGCATCATGTGACATATCAAATGAAAGCCCCCCCCCCCCCCTTTTATCAGGAAAACCTATAAAATCATGTCTTAAAGTTCTCACGGAAAAAATTGCACGAAATATTATACACATAATTTTGAAATGTAGGTATGTCTGTTTCAAACAGAACAACGGATAGACATTTTTTTTCCACAATAATGGATAGAGGACCGAAAAGATATAGGAAATCCTTCAGGATAAAATATTATACCACAGTTAAAACTATTTTACCTTTTCGCGCTAATTAGAGTTCCGTTATGGAACGGACCAGAACAAGTTGGCAATTTAAACCATGTCTCCGCTTGTTGTGTAGAAAAGTATCGAAACTTTCAATAAAATAATTCAATTGAAAAGTAACTCAATGGACAACATTTCATTTTTCGTAAGGTACCAAAATTCGAAAACCGTTTGGAGATTACATGCTAGAAAGCTTATTTTTCATTTTTTTTTATTTTTTATATCCTTTAATTTTCGAGTTATTTTAAAAATACTAAAATATTGAAAAATGAGGATTAATAGGTGCCCCAATCTGTGCTAACCCTCTAATTTAAAAATACTAATGTCTGTTGGCAGAGTTGTTAGTTATCGACCTCAGGTGTTGCCTTCTATTAATTTTACCCATTTTTATTCCATTTGAAGCTAAATTAATAATTATTCTTTAAATATAATTATAAAAATACTTCTTTTATATAATATTCTTTGGAAGTTTTGCTAGTTTCGAATCACAGGAAATATATTTACGAGTGAAACCGAGGACAAAAGCTAGTATTATTATATACATTATGAATAATGTTGTAGGCGATTTGAATTCCGGCTACGGCAACACCTATTTGGAACACGGTATATTATACTCTTTGCATTTCTATAACGTATACTCTGTGGCTTGACTGACACTATCAGTCACTTTCTTTGGGTGACAGTTTATATTTCTTAATTTTAGTCCTAGCTAAGGTTTTTAGTTTATAAGTCCTCAAAATTTATAAAAAATCATAATTAAATTAAAAATATAAAAATTCAACCAAAAATAAAATAAAAAAATACGTGTAACTTATTTTTTAATATATTTTTAATAAAAGTAATAAAAATGGGTGATTAAAAAAATGAAATGTTGTCCATTGATGAAATAACCTAATTATTATTTATAGAAGGATTGATAAGAAATTTTATAATGTAAAATGATCATGGAGGAAAATTAATTTGGTAAACATATTATATTTTATTCCAAAAAATATTTATTACTACACACACAGTCAATCAACTTGTATAACAACGATCATTACTGTAATAAAATAACAAAATAAATAAATATTTAATTACCTAATTATCTAACTTTACAAGTAATTTTTCCTTCTCATATTAAAATAAATTTTCTTTTTCATACTTATACTAATTATAATAATGGACTAGCGACTAGGTTTTCTATTAGATATATGCTACCGCGGACTTTTTTATAGGTCATTTTATTTTTATAGATAAATATTGTTGACAACTTTTTGGAAATACTTTTAAATTATAGCTATAAGATTTATTAATTATACCTAAAAAAATCTTTAGCAAATTTTAAATTTGTATTTTCGCTAAGTATAATATTTTTTTCCAAATTCCTGCAAACGTTCTGGGTGCGATGATCACGTCACATCTTGCAAAGTTAGGTAGTTTTAGTTAGTACCTAGTACCTATGTGGTTATTTATTACAAATTTAGATGGAAGTGACGTCACTTCCTGTTTGCGGTCACGTGATCGGAAGTATGAATTAAAGATATTAAATAAGAAATATTTCATCATCATCATCATCAACCTTTTTAAGATCCACTGCTGGATCACGGTCTCCCTCTAGCGCACCATTTTAGTGGTGCTCATTGAGAGGAATTTCCATAGTCACCACGCTTGGCAGGCGGGTTGGTGACCGGACGCCGGCTATGCGTGCCCTCCGAAGCACGAGGAGTCGATTTAAGCACATATTCTTAAAGAAAATTGGTGCTTTGCATTTTGGCAGCGAGTAGGAATCGAACCCGGAAGAAAGGAAGAAATATTTGTTGTCAGTGATTATACGTTATAAACTATATAAAAAATATTATTGTGATGTAATAATTGTGACGTTTTCAATAAAATTGTCGCTATTGTTGCTATTGCAACGAAAATAAACTCAAGATATTAGGATTGCAAACGTCAAGATCGTTATCCTTCAGAAATGCAGAATCGGTACCTACCAAAGGTGGGCAGAAAGTTGGTTTCATGTGGAAAGTGTTATGATGAATATAGAGGGGGTGAAAGTCCTGTGGGGTTAGTACACTTCGACTCGAAGGTCATAAACGACGGCTCGGCACCAAGATTGCCCGACCCGAGAATGTCCAACACTAGAATGCCGAGCAAATTGCTGGGTCGGACAAAGACAGTACACGAATTTGCCCGGACATTGTAGGATTGGACATTCTCGGACCCCACCTGGGGACACAAGGCGTGAAAGTTAGAAATACTATGATACCATTTTATTTGTCAGTTAACAATTGTGAACTTTATCTATACATTGTGAAACTATTAATTTACTGCCTGTTAGTCTGTGAAATTACTAAGACGCAAGGAAAAACGTCTGCAAAACTAGTACGATTATTCGTTGCTCTATTTCACTTTCATTTCGAGAGGCGTCTTGAGAGGTGAGACTTGTATTACAGCATTTACAACTATCTCAGAACAGATTGCCAAACCAAGATAAAAAACACTTGTTGATACTTTTGTACATGATTACAACAGATGTAATCTGATTGGCAGATAATTGAATGATTTTGTTTCTATTTCACTTTTATCTATCGACTTTCTTTGTCACTTTTGTGACTTAAGACGATACATTCAAATAAAATCGTAGTTTGAGGGGCGTGGCCTAGCTTCATACGATACTCTAGCGCTACGTGAACGATTGGTCTCTCCGCTGAATCTCTCTCTCTCGCATTGAATAGAAACAAAAGAGAAGAGGCGCACGGAAGGTGCTTGGAACAAATGTCCTAAGTTACAAATCAAAAATAATTTATTTAAATGAAAGGAGTAGCTTTATTGAAAATCTAAATTAACATCTTACTTTAGTAATAGATGATACAAATTTGTACTTAATTTAATAAACAATACTTCATGTACTACTGAGAAATTTGGAAAGGAGACTATTTTCAGAGGCTACTTTGCAATTTTTTTCTATCGAGCAAAGTTTCTTAAAACATGTTATATGATTAACAGATTAATATAAAATATGATTAATTATAACATGTATTTTTTTTGTATTTGTAAGAGCTTTAGGTTTCACTCAAAACGATTTGAAATATATGATTTAATATGAAGGTAGCCTCTTAAATATTATTATGACAAATATTTAACGCAACACTTTTTATAAAAATGTCCATCTGGAATAATGTAGCTTTACGAGTACCTACCTATAAGAATTTTTCAAATCAGTCGAGAAATAAATAATAAAGATTTATTCTTAAAAAAATAGACTGGCCACTCGTTAGGTACAGCCTCACAAATACCATCGGCTAAACGAGGGAGACTTGGTCTTCCGCTGGGTACCCTGAAACCGTAACACGATTTCGGGAGCTGTAAGGCAAACAGTGAAAAAAGAAAAAAAATGTAATAAACTTAGCATTTATTAGTATAGATTTAGATATTAGTATAGACTAGCGACCCCGCCCCGGCTTCACACAGGTAAAACATGGTTTACAACAATTTGAATAGGTGCCTACACAAAACCGTTTATAACTACTTACCTATTAGAGATTGATATTTTATTCTACACAATTCTTTCCTATATAATTTTGTTATATATCTCTGACGGATTAGACAGCATTCGCTGGGGCTAACTTTTTCCCGACTTGATTCACTTACCTATTCTGTTAATTCTCAGCTCCTAAAAGTGATAGTCTCAGTAGTTTTTGGCAGGTGTTTTTTTTTGTCTTCACGGGTTGTCTTACAGTTCCCGAAACCGTATTACGATTCCAGGGTACCCAGCGGAAGACCAAGTGTAATTTGCCTGATTTTATTATACAACAGCTGTACGGTTAGTATGTACGAGTTCGATTAGAGGAATCAGACAGTTCGAATCCTAGGTTAAGTCAAGTAATAATGTTTTAAATTATAAGTTATCGGTAATTTTCTCCGGTCATCGATGTTTTTTGGTTTCTTTGAAACGTAGGCATTAGCACAGTAGAACAATGTTGTTGTATCTAACCTTAATTATCTATCTGTCATCACGCCTTTCATCCCAAGAGGGGTAGGCGGCAGAAACAATCGAATGCCATTTGTTACGATCCTGACATACCTCTTTCGCTTCTTTTATATTCATTATACGTTTCATACATGCTCGGCGATTGTGTGTACTTTTAATATTTCCATCGATCAATACATTTTTTATATGTTCAATAAAAGTAGACCTAGGTCGTCCTCTGTCAGCATTTCCTTTCACTTCAGCCATATAAACCTTTTTAGTCAATCTATCATTCTCATTATTTCGACGTGTCCAAACCTTAATTTTATTGTCATAAAAAATATTGTATATATTTTTTTTAATATTTGAAGGTAAAAGTCAACATTAATTACCCAACATCGTTTCAAAGTAACTACCTAAAACCTCTATCGTATCACACAGAATATTCCTACATTAATATAGACAAAAACCATTAACAAATTCAAATTATATCTACGACCTTACAAAACCTCAAATTACAACTTCTTAAGCGAAAAGCACTTGCGTCTAAAATATTCCCACATTAAATGCGTAGATACAATGTTGAAAAAAAAACTAGCAATTTCGGCGACATGTGGTGACCAAACCACGAACCATTGTCTAACAAGGTTACCAAATTGTTACACTACCATTCAACAACTTTTAGTATAACCCGTCTAAATTGAATAATTCACGCCTGTTTCCCAGAGGTGTAGAGGCAGAGACCACGGATTTCCATTTGCTACGATCCTGACTTTTTCGCTTCATTCACTCTCATCATATTCTTCATGCATGTTCGTCGGTTTAGGGTACTTCTGACCCTGGTCTATCTGCATACATCCGCCGAGGTCTTCCCTTTCCAATCGTCCTTTACACTTGCCTCATATCATCTTTCACCTCATCCTTTCTACATGCCCAACCCATCTTAAGCATTCCTGAAGCCAAATGACTTGTCCTCCATAGGCTCCGAAACTGCTCAATATATTTGATAAAACTTTCATGGATATATAGAGTACTTACACTTAGAATCTGCTGTCTGTTTTATTTCAAATCGGGTGAAAAGTAATACCAAAATTCCACGGCTAGTTTAAAATAAAATAAAAAGAAAGTCATAGATTGCCAGACTTCGTAACTTAAACGGTTATATGCATTCGAGATTAAGTTCCCACCGAACTGTATGATAAACTAAACTTAACAAAATAAATATTCAACAGTTTGTGATTTAAACAATCAGCTCGCACTTGCTTCACAATTTGTATGGTCTGCAAAATACGAAATTATTCCATGAATAATTCCATATTTATAGAGTGACCGGCAGTGAAATCTGATTCGATTTAAAACTAAACGACGCATTGACGATTCTAACCGATAAAACATTTTTTTCTTTGATCATAATGAAATACAAAATTTCGTGAATAACAACTCATGTGAATCCAAACTGATGATATAAATGCGAATGTGTCTTCTTCGTCTTCTTCTTTTATTATGGCTTCACCAATGTTAATCGATGATTTGCCAATGTCAAGTATTATAGCTGTTATAGTAGGTATCACAGACTAATCACAACTATCAAAGCGCAGGCGAAATTTAACCGGATTCCCTATCATGTCACGACAGAACGCGTGCGTCGGTCGCCATAACATGACATAGAAGTGTCTTTGTTTGTTTTTTTGTCCTTCTTTAATGTCAAAACAGAGCAACGGATCGACATGATTTATTGGAGAGGTCATATATGCTACGTTTTATTTCATATCGGAAATTATTACGTCACTTTCAAAAATTTCCACACGCGAAACCTATTTCAGATCACTTAACGTATCTTTCTTTACGTTCAAGCCAATGGACATACTAGCTCCCAATTTAAAACTGAATTGAATGAGAAACAAGAAATATCAAACACGATCAATAAAAATCTTTCAAAGCTCACAAAGCAAACAATAAATCAACAATTGATTAGTAAGTAGTAGTCAACTTTGTTTTAGGAGGTTTTTTTGTCGACATTACTTGTCGATCTTATAACAGTTTAACTTTCAGGGTTACCACGTGTGACACATTCATGCTTCTACGTCTGACACAGAGTATACAAATGACGGCGCTCTATTAAAAGAGGAATCGAGGATATCTCTTTAAAAAATGTAAGCGAGATGGAATGCTATTAAAATCGATAAGATAACCAAGGATAATATATGATAGACCAAGATTCACGTACCAAAACATGAGAAAGTACGATTTCTCAACAAAACCTGTCTTGCTATAATACACGAAACGGACTTCGGTTGTATGAATATTATACAAAAACTATTAGTAAAAGCAAGTTAAGCAAGATCACTATGCGAATTATAATTTTAATATTATAGTTAGAGAGATGGAGACAGAAAGTGGTTGTAAGCACTTGCCGGCAGAAAACCTCTTTTTCCTGTAGTTTCGGGGGGGCTCTACAAATTCTTGTAGACGAGTAGGGGTCCAGCGCTTGTCGGTACGCCGCTGAGCCGATTTAGAAGAAAAAAAAAACCGGTTCTAGGAAAAATATGTTCTGCCAATTTACTTTTACAACCGAGAGGTCCCCACAAATGCTGTTCACTCATTTTCTGCCAGGTAGTAGGACAGGTTTTTTTTATAAATCGGCTCAGTGGCGTACCGACAAGCGCTGTACCCCTACTCGTCTACAATAATTTGTAGAGGGCGGCTCAGACTACACGAAAAAGAGGTTTTCTGCCGGCAAGTGCTTACAACCACTTTCTGTCGCCATCTCTCTACCTATTATCAGAGATGTGTTAAAATGGTAATTAATTTTATAATTAATAATAACTTATATTGCAAGTACATATTTTAGTAATAATATTCATTATACATTATATTTCTATATTCGAATTACATAGTTTTGTTTACATAGGTCAATAAACATTGAAAATTAATTTTGTACCCATAATTATAGCAAGAAAAAGATTTCCAAAAATTAACTTATGTTTATTTCAGTCATTATAAAATAACCTCATTTCAATTCCTGACTTTTAGCAATCTCCTATTATTTATACATTCTAACATTATATATTTGTATCATATCATAGATATTAGGTTTAAAGATATGAAAAATTCCGATTAGAGTTTATGTTTCCTAAAATCGGTAATAAATGGGTGACACATAATGAAAGGAAAATCAACAAAATATACCCAAGTAATCTAATTTTCACATAAAAGAAGGTTCTAGCATTATTTCTAGATAATTATTTGTCAAATAGTCAACACGTCTGTTAAAGAAATGACACATCTAGGTCGATTAAGTGCAGGAGTGCAGCAATGGGCTTGCCACCTATTCTGTTCAACTGGCAAAAAGTGATCACTGTTATCAGTGTATCTGGCTACACCGCAAGGTATACTTCATATTTTTATGAAGTAAATTCCTCATTTATTAATTTTGATTATTGTAAGTTCGTCACATTGTAAGATTGTGACAGCAGAAACATCAAACACAGAATCACAAAAACAACAATTTAACCTTACATCTAAATAAAACCGGCCAAGTGCGAGTCGGACTCGCGCACGAAGGGTTCCGTACCATTATCTATAAAATAAACACACCTGCGACCTTTTCTAAGAATTTTATTTTTTATACTTATTATATTAATAAACCATTTAAAATGTACCAAAAAGCTTATTTTATTTGGGTTAAAATTAAAACCATGAAAACGAGGTATATTATGTCATTATTACGATTATTTACTATTGATTTCAGAGGTTTAAGTCGACCCTGCGGGATCCTGGATCCCGCGGGACTAAGATAGTTCAGTTAAATACCTGTATTGAAATTATTTTGCGGGATTGCATTCCCTACTATCGATGGATTCCTCGTAATTTTGTAAGAAAATTAAAAAAAAATAGTAGGGTCCAACAACAGCGGATAGATGGCGCCTGCTATAGCTGTGATATTTCCTTGATATTTCTTTGTTTGCACCAATATTATTTTATGAAGAAAAGTATATATAGGTAGATCATAGGTAGATATACTTTTTATCAGGTACCTAATACTTGGCAAATATATATTTATGTTGGATACAGATGTGAATAACAGTGGTTTTTAATTTATAAGTATATGTATAACGCCATATAGCGATCATTTCACATATAAATGTATCTGTGTCCGGACCGAAGAATTGTCGACCAGAAATGCGCCGCAAAAAATGCCCGACCCAAGCATACGTGGAAGCTAGTCTAGTACACAATCCATGGTCTTGTGCCGAAATCATGTTGTCGCGAATCCATAATATTTCCCCTTACCAAAAATCGTTCAACGCGCCTAAAGAAGTTTTTACTTAAAAAAAATAGGCTTAACTTTCTAATTTCTTTTTCAGATACAACTTGTGCCAACCCTATCAACAAGTAAGTAGGGACACAGTGGTGGGTATGTGGGCCGCGACACGAGGCTGCGTCTTATCCAAGGGATAATTAATTATTTTTACAATACGTTCACAACAGTTGACGTCAGCGGAATTGTGTCATGCAAAACACATTAATCGTTAGGTAGCTTACAGTCTATTTGTTCTAAGAAAAAATTAAATTAATCTATACTTCTTGATTGTAACTAGATATTTGTAAGGTCTTTGATTTAAACATAGCATACATCCATCTAGAATATTTTTTCATCTATCTATCTGTCATCACGCCTTTTATCCCATGAGGGGTAGGCAGAGACAATCGAATGCCATTTGTTACGAACCTGACATACCTATTTCGCTTCTTTTATATGCATCATACCTTTCATACATGTTCGTCGATTGTGTGTAATTTTTTGTGTGTCCATCGATCAATACATTTTTATATGTTAAATAAAAGTACACCAAGAATTAAAGTCTGAAAAAATAACTAAATTTAAACGTTTCTTACTCAAAAACTAATTTGGAATCTTCAAAAAAACTTATTTCGAAATATATTATCAATTTTCATCACCACATAATAAAAGGGTTAGTTTTATCTTAAAAAACAAAATATTTTTATAAAGTGTACATTGTTGCCTACTACAGTATTACATAGTTTACCTACATATAAACGAGTAATATATGATAATAATACAAAAGTTCGATAAGATAACAACTTGTGAAAGAGTAAATTTTTCGGTCAATCAGATAGAGAGATAATGCCATAATAACAATGTGTGGATATATTGTTTACTACTAACACATATATAAAAATTATCAGAGCTATAAATATCACTTATATAATGGATTTACAACAATTTTAAATAACTACGTAAATACGCTTATAACTACTTATCTATTATAGATAGATATATATGCTACCGCGGACTTTTTTGTAGACCATTTTATTTTACATAATTATTTCCTATATCATTTTGTTATCTCTCTGATGGATTGGACAGCATACGCCATGAAAACTCGCTCCAGGTAACTTATTTTTGACTTGATTCATTTATTCGTAAATTAACCTCTCCATTCTTGGAAACCGTATCAAAATCCGTTCAGTAGTTCTTGCGTGAAAAGGTCACAGACAGACGCGGCGGTGGACTTTTTTTTATAATTCCGTCTTCAAACTCCACAAAGAAATATTAATTATTTCTTAATTTTTATTTCACAATTTTTGAAGTCGGCACACTTTTTTAGGGTTCCGTACCCAAAGGGTAAAAACGAAAACCCTATTAACTAAGGCTCCGCTGTCCGTCCTTCTGTCACCAGGCTATATCTCATGAACCGTGATAGTTAAGGCGCCCACTGACTGACAGACTCATCCAATTCTAGTACGCGCGGCCCACCATCAGTTTCAAATCGTTTAAATCTGTAGTTGATTTCGATGACCGGAGCGATCTGTCACACACACACATCCATACCCATTACACATATACCTGATAGTTTGACACTTTGTTTAATCGAATGATATGTGTCTGTTTGAGTGTGTGAATTGTATGCGATCTAGATCGTATGATTTTCATCGCCAATGTGGGGCCTTATTCAATCTCGATCATAAGGCGGCCGGAACGAAAATTTTCGGTGCGATGCCGGACCAGTCTGTGGGCTACTTTAGACAGTTGAAATTTTCACAGATGATGTATTTCTGTTGCCGCTATAACAATAAATACTAAAAAACGATAAAAATAAATTTTTAAGGGGGCTGCCATACAACAAACGTGATTTTATTGCTAGACGCTTGAACTATTCACAGAATATTGAGTTATATTATTCACTTTAAAAATAAATAATTAAATGAAAATAAAATTAATATTTAAGAGAAGCTCCCATACAACAAACGAGTTTTTTTTTTTGCTGTTTTTATAGATAATGGTACGGAACCCTTCGTGCGCGAGTCCGACTCGCACTTCGCAGGTTTTTCTATGTTACTTTCTTTCAGAAGTTAGAACGCATGTATGAATATGTTCTCGCGTCTCTGTCTACCCCAGTTAAATTCCACCGTGAATATAATGGTATAAACTTTTTTCTATGCAAATAACTAAAGTAATAAAACCTAATGACTAACATAGATGTTAACAAGAAAAGCGTGAAAACCTGTTCTTGATGCTAAAAGATTATGCTAAGAAATAGCAACTTCGTGTCAATAATAAAACTTTACACATACATACACTCATATACCTACTTCCTATGATGAGATAATATAGGAATCCACCTAGAATAGAAGGGGGGGCGGGTAGGGGCACCTTCCCCATCCCTAGTTCTTAATTCTTCTTTTTTTATTATATGGCTCAACCAATATTTATCGTTAATTTGCCAATGTCAAGTATTTGTTTATATCCGATTAATCGGTATTTAAGATAATCCCGCCGACCGTGATAATGTCTTATTAGTCACTGGATTCCCCATCACGTCTCAGCGGGAGCGTGCGCTGTTCACCAAGGCATGACATGGAATCTTCAGTGTCAAAAATGATATGACAATTTTTATGTATGTTTGTTTTTACACTATATTTCTTTGTCTATCTATCTGTTCGTTTGTCTGAAAATATATAAGCTTCGAAACGCCTGAATATGAAACTTTATCACTCTTATTAATAAACTCGAATTAGCGACGTATTAACTAAACTGTATTTCGTCTCCGTCTATCATCATGAATTGCAGATTTGTTAGAGGGCGATGAAACACATGTCATCGTCGCTAATTCGAGTTTATTAATAAGAGTGTTAGCGTTTTCATGCAATATTTTATACCGCATTGTGGGGTACAATTTTGAAAATCTGTAAAATAGTTGTAATGGTAAATTATTTTTTCAGTTTCAAGTTTAGCCCCAAACCCCTTCTTCGCTTATGTTTTGTCATCTAAACTAAGTCACGCTCTAAATTTCATATTCCTAAGACAATCGTTCAGTAAATAAAGGAATATACCTATCACTTCCGAATCTAAAACCGTTAGTATTTTTAATTGCCTTAAAAAAAGAAGGAAGAGGTATATTTTTTTTAATTAAAATAGAACAAAATTTGTTTTTTATTAATTGTTTATTTAATAAATAATATTTTTTTCTAATTAAAAACGTATGTACCTACATAAACCGACAAATCACACTTAGAGGCTTTTCAATTTAAATATACCTCAACTGGCATCTCGTTAGGTATAGCCTCACAAATACCATACCAAAAGAGGGAGACTTTGTCTTCCGCTGGGTACCCTAGAACCAATGACACGGTTTCGGGAGCTATAAGGCAACCGGTGAAGAAAAAAAATTGCAGCCGCCATATAATAACAGCATTATTCTAGACTTGATCTAAACTAATTACTAACAGATATCGAATATGAGTAAAAGCTATATTTAGTTAATGTTGTCATAGTTTAGCTAAATAGACTATGTATTCTAGGATGGCCATAATCAGTTGACACACATATTGTAGGTCACCTTTGTCCATTATAAAATGAATTGCACAGCTGAAGATACGTGATAAGGGCTGAACGGCTATCACTTTGTTTTATGTCTCGTAATGCCTACTAATATTTTTAGAGACACTAAACTAAATCTAGTCTAGAATATTCTATTTGATCGGAGAATTTCGCCAGGCAGACCACAGATTCGATCCCGGATCTCGGCCATGTACCAATGGGGTTTTTAATTAAAAACTCATGTACATAATCCGACAAACCTCACTTAGAGGCTCTTCCATCTAAAATAAATATACCCCAACAGACCTGGCCACTCGTTAGGTATAGCCTCACAAATACCATCGGCTAAACGAGGGAGACTCATTACGTCTTCGAGATTTTTACAACAAAGAGATAATTTCTTATACTTACACTGTTTTTCCTTTCATGACTTTGTTTGGTTTTGACTTCACTTTGAAAATTCCGTGGACGAAGTGTTAACCACTGCATAATTTTTGCACACACGTGTATCAAAAATGATACATTGTGCCAATTTTGTTCAAAGCGTATCATAGGAGATACACATAGCTTATATACGTCAACAAAATAAAACTATTTCATAGCCAGTGTATAATTTATGATACACAACCGTAAAACTCTGAAAACCTGAATAAAGATGGGGATATAAAATAATAACAAAAATTTTGTAAAAAATAATTGATTTAATAAAATTTATCTAAACTTTTTCAACCCATAGCTATATAACAATGTTTTAGCTTATTAGCCAGTTCATACTTACAAACAAACAACACAATATTATGTTTATACCATAATATAACCTTTAAATTTAAAATATTTACAGAATTATTACCTACCCCTTGACAAATAAAAAAAATATTTTTTCATCAATATTTTCTTTGTTTACTATTTTGTTTCTAATAGATCCATCACAATAGGAATCCTTCGTAATTTAACTGCAGAACTCAGTATGTTTCTAATTGTTGAGAACATAGAATCCTAAAAACGTTAATGGAGATGTTAAATGTTATGGTTTGAACAACATGATCAAGGTTGTCTTACTCAGTCTACTAATTAAAACTGTTAAAATTCTCAGTACCTAGTTTCCACTTTGCAGATTCCTATTTATTGTTAATGTACACGGACATTTCTTTATCTAGTTATCACAATACATTGATTTTTTTGGGTATTTTAATGTTTACTTACAATGTTTCATAAATAAAGAATTAGTACAGCCGTGCAGAGAGGTAATGCCGCCAGCATCTTGGGCACCATGCCACTAGGAAAACATTTAGAAGGGATATTTTTCATTACATTTTTTTTTTGTTTAGGTTTTATATTAATATGTATTTTATGATTTTGTTTTAATAAATCTATAATTACATAGATATAAATAAAAATACAGAGCAGACGTAGGAAGATCGACGAATAGGTATGGAATGCAGAACAATAAAAATACTAGATGACCCGTGCGAAAACTTCGCACCATTAGTTCAAGTGATCTGTAACAGATGGCATCTTTTACAAAATACATAAATTAGGTAGTCTATTTTTTTATTTGGTTGATTAATTTTTGTCGTTTGAGGGGAAAATAATCTTCAAATTGGCATATCAAATATTAATTTTGATGAAGTACTAAGGGAGATGAGATATAGCGTACCAACAAAAAAACACCCTTGAAAAATAGTTTGATATGAATATTTTTTTCATATTCTGTAAACCTAGATTCACGCTCCGTGTTCGTCTAATTCAGAGGTTCTCAAACTTATTTTGTCTACCGCCCACTTTGAAAATCAATTATTTTTCAGCGCCCCCAATTTTTTTTACTTTACCACATTTTAAAAATCACTATGAAATTCATTACTTTAATTTATATATAGTGTGCTATATTCGTTTTTCTGGGCCCCTTACCGCCCCCCTCTAGGCCTCCAGCGCCCACAAGGGGCCGTTATCGCCCACTTTGAGAAACACTACAATTTATTGGTTGCTGACCAATTTTAGTTTTAGCAAGTAACAAGGCAATATAAATTCATGAAACTACTTTTTTGGGAATTATGTCATATAATCTGTTCAAATATTGTCATACTCTCTCTAGCCTATACATGAAAATGAATGATTTCATAGAGTTTATAGAAGTATTTAGCCTGCTTACCTCAAAGTGATGCAGGCGTGGTTATTATGTTTATGTCTCAAGTCTATAAAATCATAATAGAATATATTTTCTTGGAAAAACTATTAAAAGGCTTGATCTCTTTACAACTATAGGTAAAGCTCAGTGCTGCACGTGTCCAACAATAATTAACTGAGTCGTATCATTTATTACAATGTTCATTAACAACAAATCTATCAAATGTTCAATGTTAACTAGGAAATAATAGGAGTTGGCTGGCCTTTATGCCTTAATTACAATTGATTTAGAAATTAAAATCAAATAATCTCGAAAACTAAAACGCTTGGTACTCTAGGCTCGGTTGCACCACAGAACATTATAAAGAATATAGAAGTAGCAAGTGGGCGTAACCACACATATGTGTTGTAGTCATAGATGTAGTATGCTGGTGCTCTACTAGATTGGTAATGTCGCGATTAGAACGAGACCAAAAAAATAATACATCAGTGTGCGTGACAAATGTGTAATTCTGTGGATTTATCATCTTAGATGACTTACATCCAAGCACTGTACCATGCACTGCATTAACCATAATTAATGACGTCTATTAAACTCTAAATTATACTTATAAAATAAGCCAAATTACTACTGACTGTTAGGCTGTTATAGGCTGTTTTTCACAATACTATCATTGCAGTACAATAATTTAGTTACACCGGTTTTCATATAAATAGGTATATACGCTATTAGTGCTACTTCTACTTTATTCATAATGTTCTGTGGGTTACACAGTTCCCGTGAAAGAAATAAGGTAAAATCTTAGTTGGTTAACTACCATTGATTTATTTGCGGTCAGTTAATTTCATATTACGTCTATTGTTAGTACTGCGTAATTGACCTTTTTTAAAGACGTCATTTATATTTATTTGATTGAAATATTGAATTGTGTACACGAATATTATAAAGAGATAAAATTTGTTTTTTTGTTTGTTCTACCTGATTCTAGAAAGCTATCCTTGATTAATATACCCAATATTTTATATTTAAAAATATATTCCTCCGTAACACAGCAACCAGTTGTAACAACCAGAGAAAATCCACCGAATTTACAACCAATATAATATGTATTTTTAAAGTTTTCCACTGACAAAATCGGGGCGAAAAGTTAGTGCAAAAAATAAAGAAAAATCCAAGAAAGTGCTGACTGATCTGTTTTCTCAATCATCTTTAATGAACCCAATGTATGATAATTTTAACTTTTTGACTTTATTTTTAACAAGCGACCAGCCCTTGCTTCGCATGGGTCTATACTGGTTTACAACAATTTGAAATAGATACACAAATATAGAGATAGATGCTTCCGTGTTTTTATAGATCATTTTATTCCACACAATTTTTTCCTACATTGTTACACATTAGACAGCATACGCCATGAAAACTCGCTGGGGCTAACGTTTTCACCGACTTAATTCACTTATACTGCTAATGCCCAGCTTCTAAACATCCCGGTAAATCAACCTACTAAATAACCTAAAAATATAGTTTTTGTTTGAAAAGGGCACAGACAAACAGACACGGCGGTGTTTTATAATAATATAGCCCCGGCTTCTCATGGAAGAAATACATATACGACTTCTTTCTAACCAATCAAGTTTTTTTTCTTGATTATTATCGTTTAAAAGACGCACATACGACATTTTCGATTGAGCAACCATCGAATCTAGTTAATTAGAGATAGCTCGCGTTACTGACGCGTCAACGGGGTTATCAACAATTTTGTAATGTTCGATTGAAGGTTGTGACATACTTTTCATAGATTCGGACGTTTATCTTTAAAGTAAGTACTTCAATTTGTATCGAGATCCATCAAATGTAGGTTACATTCTGAATAGGAGAGAGTCAAAATATTAAGTCGCTCGTAGCAGACAAGAGGTTATCGAGCATCGTCCCAAATGTTTACAGTGCACTAGTTATCCGCCCAGCTTTAATCTAGCATCACCTTTTATCCCAAGAGGGGTAGGCAGAGCATGTATGAATGGTATGATGAATATAAAAGAAGTGAAAGAGGTATGTAAGAATCGTAGCAAATGACATTCGATTGTCTCTGCCCTACTGCCTAATGAATCCAATATTTCAAGAGATTAATATGGCTGCTGCCACTGGTTAGGTAAAATCAATAAATGACCATAGAAAGACGTCCCTAAAGAAACACGTTGGATGGTACAATAATGGACCGCCTTCGCCTTAGTCCCAACATATGGGGTCGACTCTCCCAATCATGCGTCGCCAGGCTAATCTATCCTAGGTCGTCTCAGAATCCATGACAAACGCCTTCCGCGTCTCCTTTGGGAGTTCATGTCCAGGACTTTTTTCATCATTTGGTCTGGTTGTCGCCTTATGACATGACTACCAGTACAATTCCAGTCTTATAATTTAATATTATTTTCATTCGTAGCTGGATCCCCAAGTCTGCAAAACGGAGAATACTTTCTTTTTCTCCTTCTTCTTCATTATTCACGGGTTGCCTTTCAGCTCCCGAAACCGTGTTACCCAGAGTATCCAGCGGAAGACCAATACTGTTGAGGTATATTAAGATGGAAAAGCCTCTAAAGTAGCCCACGCATCTGGTCCGGTATCTCACAGAAAATTTTCGGTCCGGCCACCGTATGATCGAGATTGAAGACCACATTAGCAATGCAATTGACTCACCCACACAGACACACAAGATTCAATTAAACAAAGGCGTGTGGATGTGGATGTGTGTGTGTGTGTGTGTGTGTGACAGGTTGTTCCGGTCATCGAAATCAACCACAAATACAACGATTTGAAAACGGATGGTGGGCCGCGCGTACAAGAATTGGACGAGTCTGTGGTCGGTTTCGGTGGACCGTATACGGCGACCGGCCGAGATTATGTACCTACATAAGTTTTTAACTATAAATAACCCATTGGTACATGGCCGGGATCCGAGATCGAACCCGATCTACCTTAATAGCTTTCCGCCCCATTGCAGCTTCGGCCGTGAAATGTGACATAAGAATTTGTCCCGAAGGATTTCTGGAATAGCTTGTGTCAATGTCCTGCCCTCCAACTATGTCCAAAGCACGTCCATACGTTACTCTGATTTGACATTAAAGAAGGACAAATAAAGAATTTCACCCTTACCTATATGTTAGTTAGAATAATTATCTTCCAATACCGCTTCATCTACAATTACATTCATATTATTATTCATGTTAGCAGGACTGCAATCATAAAATGTAGTGTCCGCCACAACCTGACACACAATTTGCATCGCAAGTTTTTCCGCATTTTAAAAGTATTTTCCTATACTTACATTGTAAGAAAACAATTTTCCACGTGACGTAAATGCAACATTATTAGTAAAAGTATGCCATTTATGCTCAGCAGCTGCATTTTATCTATCTCTTTATCCTTTAATTGGTTATGATCACGTACCAAGTACTTGTATAAAGTTCTTGGCTTACACGTTCACTGATTTCTTTATAGTATAAACGTGTGTTAACTTCTACAAATGATAGTGTGACAATAATAATGAACTATTTAAACATAAACTAAATGATCCGATTATGAAACCTTCACTTCTCTTCTTTGTAGTTGAAGAGAAGGTGTGGATAGAGAATACTTAGATTTTTCTTGACGCCAGATGATTTTTGGCTGAACAATTACAGTAAGTTGGCCTTCTATGAATCCAAGAGATCTATTTTTTAGTAGTTATGGGTTCGCGTCATGACATACTCTTGGCACAAATTGACCGGTCCGATAATGTCCGGGCAGGAATTCGTGTACTGGCTTCCAATTGCTGGGTCAGGCATTTTTGGCTGCGCATTCCTCGATTTTTTAAGTGCAAACTTCTTTAGACTAGATGGCGTATTAAAAACCGATGTTATTCATAGTTATAAGTTTTCACTTCTGTCGGCTATCCCCATGACTGTCTTCACCTTTTTATACCCATTTTGACGTAGAAATGTCACTTTTCAAAATTAGGTGGCCAAAGCAGTAAAGGAACCAGTTATTTAGAAAATATCACATACAAAAATATCTTAGTACCTAAGTTTTGTAAGTTTTCTCAAAGTGAGTAGGAACAGTCTGTACCTCATAGTCCTTGCGTCGAGTTGTGGTGTGATATTCAATATGTTAGGACAATTGTTTCTAGGGTTACGTAATGCAATGCTTACTTCCAATGCCGCGATCACGTTGACCCATTGTCGTATCGCTTGTCTATATACCCCGAGTGAGACTGCTATTTAGCGTAGGTAATAGACGGATACTGGATTCGCATGTTAATAATGCTAAATAAGAAGTTCGTACCTACTTAATTGCTCCGAAAATTTTCTAATTCTGTAACCGGATCTGTAACCTTTTTTGTTAAATATTTAGGGGTCATCTTTGAATTCAATCAAAAAAACTTGTGCAATGAAAGCGAAAGTAAAGTGTTGGTCAAACAGACAATGTCAATCTTTTTAACCGAGACTTTCATTCATTTCTCTTAATCCAATGATGAAAGCACTATTTGAGTCCCCACCTTAAAATAATCATGTACAATTTATCAGTCCTTAGGTAAAATATCGTAATATAGAGATCTTTCCGCAGACATTGGTCCTCTATTTTCTCTATTTCTCTAGGCTCTAAATTTCAGAGACAATCCAATCTAAAATCCAAAGCAATCCATTCATAACAATATTTTGCTTAATCTGGGAACGCAAGGAGGTGGAATCACTGCCACTTGACCAAACCTGTCTTCAATAGTTTAGTGTCAACCAGTATTTATCAGCTTCCCGTGCATCATGGATGTTATTAAACATAAGAGTGAGCCAGCAGTAGTAGCTACAACAGCGCGTTGTGAATCACTGTCTAGCGAAAGTGGGAGAAATGTGTCGTACGCCCCGCGCGCTCCAGTCACTTTTACTTTCGCTCGAGTGAGTGGCGCAACCAGCGCAGAGCTAGCAACTGCCACTCGCCCGGCGCCTGCGGCCCGCACCGCCGCCCGTCGCCGTCGCGTCACCACCCGCGAATATCCCGGATTACAGTGCAGTGATTGTGAATTCTGGATTGCTATATGACTTACCAGTGCTCTTTTCCCCGCGCGAAAGCGGATCTATAGTGAATTGTGAAACCGCGCGACCTTGCGCTCTCCAGGAGGAAGCGTGTCGCAAGCGGGGAAGTTGCGCAAGCGCCGGGAAGCCACCGCCGGCCGCGCGCCGACTGCCCCACGTACTCTCGGTAAGACGCGCTCGAGCTTCCATATACTGGAAACTGTAAAGGAAGGAAAGTAATATCCTTGACGACGTCGGTGAAGGGATCGTCGAGAACGGAACGAACGCCGTCACCCGTCATCGAACTTCGACTCGGGTGTCGGAAACGCGAGTAAAGAAGTGAAATAACCAAGGACAATGCAACTTTCGAACGATTTCGCTCGCGTTTAACAATGAGAACTTCGTAATACTGCCTACTGCGCAACAGCCACTGTATTTAATGGCCTGATCTTTTCTCCAATCTTGATGACTGAAGGGTTGGGCACTTTCATTTACTCTCAATTTGAAACGTATTTGCAGTCTGTAACACGAAGGACTTAAAATTTTGAAAGTGGAGTTGGTCTAAGTTTCCGTGAGCACGACGGTATACGGTCATCGAGTTGCCGTCATTACGAGCAGCACGTTTAAACGCAACTGTCATCATTAAGTGGTAGAACTGAAAGGAACAGACTCAAGGCTAGGTGGATAACGAATTTTCGTTTAATATTAATAACTGGCAGCCAGGGTCGATCGTGACGGAGCGACGATAGCGTGAGATTGCGGATGCATTACCGCATAGAGATCGTTGAATCGCTTTCACATTTGCCTAAATTATAATTGGTACAGTCGAATCCGATTACAGAGACACATAAAATATTTAGGCATGACTATTGGAAAGTTACCTACTGTTCAGTGTTTACACTAAAACTGTTTGAGCTGATGTTTCAGTATGTTTGTACCTAATCAAAGAAAAATACATACTACTACAAAATGCGTAAAATTATCATAATTTTCCTATCTCTTGCAAACAAAAAATATACTTAATTTAATGTGATAGCTAAGCTTAGCCGATGTAAAATAAATCATAGATACGATTACGTGCGTGAATTGTCAATTTACAAATGACTTTCATTTCAAAGGAGAAGATTAGTGGGCGTGGGTCTCTAAATGTCAGGATTACAATTTCGATAAAGATCGTGATTTGTGAATGACAAAAAAAGACAATGCATATGTTCACCACTCTCTACTTTCTCTCAGAGAAATGGCACGCGGGGAAAGTGAGAATGCGTTCACAAATATCGCATTTGCAAGCTCCCTTTTTCATAATTTCGTTCCGATGACTAATGTAAATGGAAGTACATAACGCCACTACATTGTTTCCATATTCAGGTCAGTATAGTATAGGTACTCGTATTATTTCTAACAAACGTTCATTATTTCTACAAATTCGATTTAAATATAAATAATTCATCAATATATTTCGTAAAATGTATCCATTGTTCTCTATTTACGGAGTAAATTACTAATGACTTTTGGCAATAAGTACTTGATAAATTAACCAACAGCCATACAATGGCTGTTTTTTTCATATTTATTTTTTTTATTCAAGAAGTATAACAGTAAAATATAACAAAGCAAAACAATGTTTGACATTACATAGAAGAAAAGAGATAATTGTCTTCTAATGTAAATGTTTTTGATTATGAAAGTAAAAACAATAATTTTGAGAGAAATATAATACTTTGTTATTGTCGTATTTACGGAAATATCAAAAACTGTTCTCGTAAAAATATTTACTCGTAAATTATACTACAACCGCGCTTCATTTCCATTCTCACTGCGCAATAATATATATCCTATCGCGAAATTTTAGGAAAATATCACGTTTTTTAACAGTGTAAAATTACATTTTTAATTGCAACAGAGGCGTTAAAAATTGCGAGAGTATCACATTTCGTTGCGAAAATAACTTTCAATAACACAAAACCGTTCCGTAAGTAGGCAATTAAATTAAAACACGAGAACAAGTGGCAATTAAGGCGAATTATTCCCACCAAAGTAGCTCTGTAGAACAATTGCATAACCTAATCTCGGTGCAGGCAGAAGCGAGCTTCAAGTACAGAACAGTTATCCAATTCAAGCATCCATTAGACAATAAGATCGGCGAGGAAACGAAAGTGGAAAGCGGTTACGGCATCCGCACACTAGCGGAACTGGTAACCTCGCGCTGAGCGCTCCTCGATATCATAACACGAGTACCTCACTTATGTAAAGTTGCGATACCTGGCTCACTTTACGGCAAATTCACAATTTTTCAAAATTTCCCTTCGTTTGCCCATGAATTGAGACTATCATCGCCTAAAGGTATTCTAATGGGACTTTTGGACCCAGGTGATTTAAATTGTAAAAATGTACAATATATTTCAAAAAAGGGTTATATTTTTCTAATGTGGAATACGAAAAAATAGATCAACTTAGAATCTAGGAAACTAAAATAAAATAAAATAAAGAAAACTCTACAAAGTAGATCGCTTCAAGTTTGCTTCAAGTGAATAAACAATATGACAGGTAGGTGACTGATGCAAAACAATGATTTACTAACTAATTTTTTGCCAGTGAAGTGGCACTAGGAGAAGTTATCCTTTGAGGTCTGTTTTAGGCGAAAGAGACGAGGGAGGGCCAGGGATAAATTGTTTTGCTACAGTAAGTAAACAATAAATGCTACTTAATATATTATATCTATTACATCCAATTACAAGTCACTAATCATCTGTTTGAAAGTATGATAATACATAACTTCACTTTTACTTTATCCCTTATTTCAGTTCCCAGATTTCCATATTTCCTGAATTATGAGTATGTAATTATTTTATATTACCTCTTTACAAAGTCACTAATTTCATTTTGTTATATCTTATTTCCACCTGGGCCCAAGAATGTTCAAGAGGCTCTTCTGCATATAGTACACGTTATGACAAAAATTTTATGGTTTTTGTTAGCACTTTAAACAAAGGCCAAAAAAATACACAAGAGAATTTTACAATTTTTAATAAATTGTCACATTATAATCATTCTATAAAATTAAAAGCGCTAAATAAAATTCATTGATATGAAACTGGGTCAAACCGTTCAAGTTACAATGGTGGCTCCTAAATTAATGCATATGAATATTTAAATTTGCAAAATATGTAAGGGCTGCGAATATTGATTCTGATGATAACAATATATTGACCTTCCAAAATGATGACACTAATACTACTAGATACATGACAGAGGTAATGAACTCATTTAACGACCCACTTATGCGCGTTGTTTGAGGGAACTGTTCGGACGTATGAGTTGGGAAATTGCGCCACAGTCCGCGGGACCACCCACTCTTCGCTCGTGTCAAATCGCCATTCATTATCAACTTTCGTTACATCATCATGGGTGTCAATAATTACTACTATGTTTGTTCTGTTACTACTGTTCCGAACAACACCCTCTTTGTATCTTAAACAACTCTTATTACATCAACAAGAGTATTATTTCGCGCCTTTTCTTGATCGATGCACGCTTTCTACTTTGTGTATTGTTTTGTAGCGCTCGTCATATTCAGTTTTACAGCCTTAAAGTTTTTACATTTATGAATTACTAGCTTTCCGTCCCAGTTTCATCCGGGGAAATTTTTAAAACCTTTTAAAAAATTTAAGTGCCTATATTATTATGTCATTCTCATGGCCTCCAGCTATATCTGTGCAAAAAATCAAGTCTATCCGTTGCTCTGTGGTGGCGTGAAAGGAGGATAAACAAACAAACACACTGTCGCATTTATAATACATATTAGTTAGGATTTAGCAGTTTTCTCTGATAAAAAACAAAAATAATATAGGTACTCTACTACTCTAGCGGAGAATGGAAATCCGAACTACGGTACTATTTATTTAATCCTTCAGGATTTCCATCATTTCTTATATAAAATCATGGTCATTCCAAAGCCTAGATCGTGTATTCAAAAGGGGGCCAACGGCGTGGGCAGTGCAGCAAATGCCGGCGCCGAGTCGATTGAGACCCAAGGTCTTTCCTAGTGGAAGAGAACGGAGTTTCCTGCGCCTATCTCCGCCGGTCGACGCACGTGCACACACACGCGCCTGGCCGGCTCTCCTGTGTTGTCTATCATCTTTATCCGTTTCTGAAGCTCCTTTACGTGGTATATAGGCGTCAGACGCTCCGCGCGCCTCACTGTGTCACTAGTGGCTGAGCCCGCGCCTCTCACGCCCGCAAGGACTGCCGCGAACCTTTTTTTCTGTGCGTGCGATGTTTTCACTTTCGTCATTTTGACCGGGCCAGTCGGATCTGACGCCGCTCGCGCACGGACGTGTCGTGCAACGTGACAGCTTCTGTGATTCTGTGATCGGCGGTGCCTCAAGGATGTTTTCTTGTGAATGATGGCTGTGATATAGTGCTAATATGTTCGAAACTAACGCGCTTTTGAATTTTTACAATGAGATTGCTCATAGAAATGTACTACAGTTGGCCAGGTATTTACTTTATTTGTTTACTTTTTATTTGTATTTTCAGACTTTTTTCAGTATATGAACAACTTTGTACTTTAGAGTTTTTTCGTTGCACGTGGAAATCAGTTGATTAAATAGATAATATAAAAGTTTATTTCTCTTTAGTAGCAAGTTAATGATTGTCTAGTTTTCCGAACCGCTGTAAAACACTGACCATTCACCATAGTTACTGTCACATCCTAGCGCGTCTGCCGCCCGCCTACTTGATCAGTGTGTTTGTTAACTAGGACTGTCCGCACAACCTTGGATCTAATGAACGCACTATCCCCCGCCTCATCCGTACCATTCGCCTTCGCCTCTAGCCTCCGCATCTTGTGAAGAGGTTAATAGGTTCACATTAGATGGTTTGCGAAATAGAACTAAATGCCGCCTCGAATTTTCTTTAAGTACTTTATTGTAATTGAAATCTTTACCGTTTGAATAATTCTTTTCGATTGTGAACACATTATTTTGGCCCCTCATTTATACAAATCATTAACATACAACAAAGTATAAATTTGAAATATTCAAAGAAAGAATTGTCTACCTTGACCTATATGCTATTTTCAGAAAGCCCCAAATTGTATTAAATATTTATAGTGATGACTGGCTATGTTTCAAATCTATCACTGATAATTTCTTAAGATAATTATAAACACATTTTGAAATAAAAGATAGGTAATTTTCTTCTAATATAAAAAATATATATTAGCTACCTAATTGGGCAACTCTAGTAGATACTATTAATACGAGTATGTACGATGATAAACAAGAATTGTGTCAATGAAGCGACCGCGCGATCTGTTGGCACGGATACCTACAGTTAGTTGATGCATCACATAAAAGAAAATAACTAGTGAAAACTATTATAAAAACAAACAAACCTAAAAATAATATCTCATAGCATACTATTATGACCCTCTTTTATTTCAAAACATTTTATAAGAATGACCTTTTTGCACACGAGTTAGAATCTAACATGAGTATTATTCTAATGGGAATTTTTATTCAATTAATCAGCCTCATTATCATTTCTTTAAAACCCTTCGTGATAAGCAATGAGCGTATCTTAGATATAGCCAGTACTTGAAAGCCACAAATTGGGAATATTTTAAAACAAAACATTTGTACCCATTGTACCTAAATACATCCACGTGTCTATAAATTATACATCTTACATTTCTTTAACAATGTGTACTGTAACAAATAAGTTATCATGAAAACCTTCGATGGCAAGATAAGTGAAAAGCTGTTTTTAACCTTCGATAAGATTATGAGGATTGTTTCGAAAACTTCCTTCTGTTAATTAGCGCCGAATGAAATAGCCGTCACAAATGTGTATAATACTTGTGGCCTTTAATTATCAATTACGATTATCGATAAGTAAGTAAAAGTAGGTAAACTAATACCGGTTTGATTATTCGATAAAATAGCAAAAGCCTAATTTTTATCACAAAATAATATAAACCTAGATATAAGAGTACTATCAACACACATGCCCCTTAATTTGATAAATATGTTATATAAGATATGCATATAAAATCTTTAGGTAATGAAACTTGTTACCATGAGTCAAGAACAATTAAAAAATAATATCTAGTAATAACATTTCACTAAGTTGGTAATTGTATTTTTCTTTCTGCGTTGATATGTTAACCTATTGTTTCTATCCCAACGATTGAGTAGGTAAAGGTCTTGTTCGAATATTGATAATAATTATTATTCACGTCAACGTACCAAAATATTAGCACATATAAAGACAGAAGAAAAGCCAGTCGCTGTATTTTATTATACCATTGATAATCAGAGTTGTTACGTTGAGAAGAAGAAAAGCCAGTCGCTGTATTTTATTATACCATTGATAATCAGAGTTGTTACGTTGAGAAGACGCACTCAGGAACACAAGATGTTAAATCTTCCAGTTTTGTACTTTACAATATATTTGATGTTGCTAATATTGTTTTCGTTGTTAATAATGAGCAAATATGATTGTAAAATTATGAAGTTTCCGTTGTCCTGGTCCACTTGTTTATCTGCCTCGTGTCCATTAGTTGGCTATAATTTTTCCTCTTTAGCACACTTACTAATTAGCTACTATTCCGCATTAGAAGGGCCTTATTACCTAAATGTATTGTACCTTGTACATAGCTAATCTGTTTACTGGCCGATATTGGCGGTGCGTAATTCTAATTGGATAACTCAAATATAATTTTATTACAACCTCATGTTTCCTGGAAGTTGCGATATTTATTTAATTCACCGGTACTGATTCCGTGCATAATTTTATTGAACCTAGTTTAACACCTACCTATACTATTTTATCATTATTGTTATATTAGTTTTGTATATGTAAATTCATTTTGTAGAATAGTTAAAACAGTTATTGTATAAATGCATTATACAGACCTCATTCAGTATTTGTCTAAGAATCTGGGTTTACTACTTCTAAACACAAACATTTCGAATATCCGAAATGCAATAGTCGAGTGCTGAGTGTCGCAATCTATGCTACTTGCTCTTTGCAAACTGACTGCAATTAGGTCAGCTCTAACGCGTAATTTGTGGATATGCTTTACAAAACACTAACTCTCTCAAATGCTTTTATTCTTCGACCTAAATACTACCTTCGTAGCTGCATCTATTTTATTCACATTACAAAAAATAACTGCAGTTCTCTGGTTTTCTGAGATTCTGTTTTTCACGTACCACTGTATAAGGTATATAAACACTGTGGGTTAATACATAGTCTAAATATTATCAGGATTGCATTTTGCTTGTCTGTTAGTCTATTGCTGGATCTTCCAAATAAAATCAAATGTTATAACGCTTTATGTTCGCGACTCTATTGGTATAAATGTGGCAATTGACATTGAACTAATTCTAAAACAAAAAGTGTTATCAGAGTCATAGGGCTTGATATGAAATTCATTACTACAAACATAATTGTGAAACTTGAAATCTAAGAACAGAACCGGTAGAGTGTATTGCGCTCCTGATCTCGCTAAATTATTATTAAATTGTATTTTAATGTGTTTTCTTCCTACCACTAAGGTAATGTCATTGCCTATTAACACAGTTAGTTCTACTCGGCTGATTCATTATTAGTAAATTTTCGCTGTGTAGCAATTGAGTGGAATAAATCGATATTGCATTTCCTTTGATAATTTAAATTAAGTTTTGTTAAGTTTTCACTTTACAGCGAATAATTGTTTAGCGCTTTTAAAGTAATCCTGCTAGATACGCACCAATTTATTAAGCGACCAGTGTCGATTATGAAAATCGGTTCAATTTGTACAATGCGCGTTTGTTTATAAATGAGGTATTTGTTTTGAGAACAATAGCAATTTTGTTGTGGAATCGCTCCCAGCCCTTTCTTGTTCCCGTCCGAGGCACCAATTACCGAAGGACGGACAAACTAGGTCACTTCGGAAATAGTTTATTGTTATCGGCAAGTCTGCGCACACGCAACACTCACACGAGTATGCTGCCCGCACGACCACGCGTCTATTGATTTCGTTATTAGATAGAATCAATAAGAATCTTATATGATGTCGGCACAGTGCATACCAAATCTGTATAATAATCAATTTGTATAGAATCCCAAAAATTTGTGATTTATAAAGTAATTGATGATATCCGTTTTCGTTCTGACAGAATTAGAAGAAGTCAACTTTCCTAAGGCCGACTAGGCAATAAAATTGAAAAGTCGATGTCTCCATCATAATATTCCGAATGTCCTTACAAGTTTCAAAGGCCGAATATTTTAAACCATTAGTTTTATTACGTCGTTACCCTTGCAATGAATATTTATGACATTTAAATGCAAAACTATCTAAACAGTCCCTTCCTGGTACACTTGTTGACTTTTTTTTGTCGATTTCTTTGTGAGTTTCATTTATTAATGAAGTGTTGACATGAATAATATAATTCGGAAATATTTTTAGAATACTGTCCTCAACCTTGCCAAAGTTGAATACATTATGCAAGAATTTTCTGAACGCATTAAGAGACACATTTGAATTTAAATTCAAATTAGTAGGAATATTATAGTGATAGGTAACGAAACCTAGGTTGTAGTGCGCAATAAGTCCACATTAACACACAGATACCAGAATCTGCGCTCACATCCGGAGTGAATGCGAACTCACACATCCACACCACAACCACAACTATGACCCCCCCACCCAACGTCCCCTTCCTTCGGCGTTCATATTCAAGACACGTGTGTGACGTGTTGAATGAGACAGTGTGTCATACCCACATTATCCACACCTAGTGGTTAACAGAACGCTGAAACTGAAAACTCGCTAAAGAAAGCATCACATGTGCAACGATTGCTTTATATTTTTAGGCGAAACATGAATGCATTGTATAAGTCAGTAACATGCTGATATTTTAGAATGTAATACTAAATAACGTGCAGTAGTAGATGTTGTACGTTTTAATAAATTTAATATATTGGTTAGTAATTAATGCAATTTAGAAAACTAGTATCTATTAACTAACCTTCTTGAAAGTAAAACACATATATTCCTATATTTACTTTGCTTAACTAATGCAAAACAAGACATAGTTAAAGTTAACATTAACAACAAAGTATATTCTCAACATAGTCAAGCAGCATTAACTACCTCCTCGAGATTAACGAATGTCCCATACGTGACTCTAGAAAGTTTCAAACAATGCTCAGCACTAAGGGGATATAGAGCATGACCGAACCGTGAGTCATTGTGTGTTTAGTTCTCCTGAACGAATGATTCAATCCTGACATCTCTTTTAGGTAAAAGACATGGTTACATCATCTTCGTGAGCATGAGCTTTGTAACTCTATTATTCCACACTATTTTCACACCGATCACATTTCATCCATCTTTACTACTTCTACGAAATTCCATATTAGATTATTTTTATTTATGAATAAGCGTGCAAATGACTCATGTGAAAAGCAAAACGCATGCAAAGCGTTATCTTTTCATACGGTATGCACTAATATACTACAAACAGGTAGTAAGGCTTGATGATTATAAAAAGTTTTGAAATGAAGTTGTTTAAAATTCGCATTATAAGTAACAAAAAATTAATTACTTAATGTTTCCACCTTTCTTTTTATTTATTGCGTAAACATGGAAGCAAATTGAGAAACCACACGCAACGACTTTTGTTGGTTGTTGGGAAAGATAATGAGATTGTTATCTTAGATGTATGCCAAGAGAATCTTGTAGTGTTGACGACAACTATATCAGAATTCATAGAAAAACCTTCATATTATTTGCTCCAAATTTGCTGAGAAATTCAAACAATACTTTTATTACATAAATAAACTAAACTAAAAGTAGAAGGTAAGCGAAGGCGAAATACGAAAACGTATTTATTAAGTTGTTCAATTAAATCTAAGGATCTGCTCAATTTTAATTTTAATTAAAATAATCGATTAGCTGTAACAGCAGATACAATATTACTTCCATTATAATATTAAGTGACATTTGATTATAAAAAATTTGTACAATTCCATATCTCCCTATATTACCGTCATGACCGTAACCCACTTTACTAGAAATGTAATCCATGCATGTGCGCTCTAACTCCTTCGATTCACTCTTATCTCTAAATGTACTTCTAAACGCACATTTGGTTGCGATATTTGACTTGACTAACAGATAAGGCGGAAATTGGGACAAAGATTGTATTGTTACCACATGCAATCACTGGGTAGTTTAGATCTTGCATATCAATTTCAGACAGAAGCAATTTATAAAGATTATTGAAATGTTAGAAAGTTTACAAAGTACTATAAAAATACAAGTATATCACTGCAATGAAATTAAATTGGGAATATATGCATGTAAACAAATGTACTCAGATGTGTTAATTTTAGAAGAACATAAAGTAAGCGGTGATGAGCGTAGCCGACACTCTAACAAAAACTAGAGCGTGATACTTAAAGCTCTAAATTGCCACAAAATTGACGTAACTGTGGTGATGGAACGTAAAAGTAAGCAAATCAAAATGGAGTCAGCAGCTACAATGTTACGTGGCCTCCTTACGTAAAGCCTTTCGTATACTTTCTCTGTCAGCAAAATTCAACGTTGGCTTATGCAACGTCTCGAAATGGCAGCAAGCGAAATTTCAACATTTTGACAACGACGGGAGATGATGAGAATTGTATAGAATCTTATATGGAAAAGCATTGATATCAGTTATATTAAAATAATAAACGTCCATGCTTTTAGCTGTGAAGAAACTGAAACGATTTTGCTGATGTTTATCGTTTATAATAAAATAATCTTATATTTATTAATGTCTGACTATATTGGAATGAAAAAGGATAAAAATAATAGTAAGAATGTAAACAAGAATTAATTTTAATTTCATAGAAACGCTAGCTGCCACAAACCGGTTTCGAATAACCATAATGATCTAACGACTGTTGTGCACGACAAGGGTAAAGTAGAAGTAGGAAATGATGGTGTTGAAATTAAAAAATTAAAGATAACATTGATATGTTCTCATTCTTAATAATTAGACTTATTTTAGGTTATGTATAAAATTGAAAACGGAATTATTATTTTTTTCCACACGGGTTGCTTTACAGGTACCCAGCGGTAGACCAGTCTTAGCCGATGGTATTTTTGTGGCTGTGGTCAGTTAGTTCTGTTGAGGTATTTTTCTTTCTTTCTTCACGTTGAGGTATATTTTAGGTCGAAAAGCCTCTGTGCTTTATAGGATTATGTACATAAGTTCTTAATTATAAAAAAATGTTGAGATCTATCTACTTTTAACGGTACTTTTAATGGTACGAGATTTTGATTAATAAATTCTTAAAAACTTGGCTTCAATTAAAATGTTATCAATTAAAGGTACATATTTGGTACAGAGTAAATAAAATGTCAAGATATAACCATTATCAGAACGGGAAGCTCTCACGGTTATTGTTACTTTCATTTACAACACGTCACTTTACCTTGTAGGCACGTACTTATTTTAATTTTTTATCCAAGCCGTGAATATAAGACGTCAAGTTAATTTCTATTGTAACTGGAAGAGGAATTGAACAATGAGGTTTCAAATACATTTTATTATTTCTAAAATATGTATCTAACTACTAACAGATTGTAATGAAGACATTTGCTCGCGGCCGTAGCGTTTTTCCGGGATGAAACTTTCTGAAATTTTAATCTAGGTTCCAATTCAAATCCGTTTAGCCGTTACATGTCAACTTAACACATAATAATATTAGTACGATTATCAACCTAGTGAAAACGTTTTTAGAAATGAAATTCGATAACATTAACGGTGTGAAGTTTCAGATGTATTTTTGGAGTTAAAATAAATCTTTATTTTCGTATAAGTAACTCTATTTAAATATTGTTAATATAAAAAGCTATCTGCGCTCAGCTAATACTGCCTAGCTAACTTTCTAAAAACTGATATGACCTTGAAATAATACGCTGTTACAAAACCGCGAACCGCTCGCTACTCATTGCCTCCCCCCACCACTGCACACTACTGCAACTCCAGCGCACACACAGACATTAGATAGACCTTCCCCCTCCATACAGCAAAACACACACAATCACGTAGAAGCAACCAGTACAACATCAAGTAATATTAGATTTTCTTCTTCTATAAGTTTTCCTGTAATTTTCCAAATTGCCGAACGTTTATAAAATAACTACCGAATCTGAGTAAATACAGCTTTCGAAGTTGCCGGAAGGACTAACTATAAAAACCTTCACGATTCTGATAAGTGCTACTTACGAGTAGGATAAACTACCATATAACATTTATTATAAACACTGACAGGAAAACACTTTTTATAGGTGACTGGTAAGTGAAACATGATAGCATGTCTAATGTTTAAATTGTATTCAGAATTATTGAAGGTATGGCTTTTATGGGAAATCATTCTGGTTAAATTGTTGGACTAGATATAAGAGGGTCTTATTCAACAATTTTTTCAACTCTCTGCCAGATTTAATAGAAATTCAGTCAAACCTTACGAATATTATTTAACAATGGTCCTTCTTCTTTCTGCCCTTTCCCAACTTATTTGCGGTCAGGTCTCCTTATGCGTTGCATGTTCTAATCCATTGTCTATGATGGTATATTCTGTGACTTCAAAATCTCTGAAGAAACTCTGTGACAAATACCGGCCACACTTCCACAAAATACTACTGTCATGGCTAAATTATGTTTTCAATTCAATCACTCGTAGATATTTTCTAGAAATGCACAAAACCTTAAAAGCAAGGCTACCTCCACGACCACGTATGTTTAATTAGCACCTCAACGCCAACAACGAGTCAAATGCGATGATCGGTTGATTTTGAAATCACTGCCTTCCAAATAAGTGAATTCCTTGAACGACTATGTGGGTCACGATCACGTTGGCAATATCTAGGTATATTATGACGTCGATAGACTGCTGATTGTTGTGACTGTTGACTTTCATCCTTAAGGTCAAGAGTGCTACGGTATTGCATTTACAAACTTTTTTGACAATTTTTAATCAATTATTATTCGTTCTAAGTATTATAAACTTTACTAGTTGTACCTAAAACTACGACATCTCGGCGTTCCAAATCCAAATCCAATGAGAAGTGGTGAAAACTCCTATTAGTTTTTGATGGCATTTCACAATCCAAGTCAAATTAAATTCTCTTAGTTGTTTTCCAGTATTTTTTTACAATTTTAATTTTTACTACAGTACAAATTATTTATTTATTTCTTTCACGAGAGGTAGGTACAGTCAATTGGGAGATTGGGATATATGTATTTGAATCTCTTTGAGTCAATCGAATGTCATTTGCTACGATCCTGATATTCATCTTTCGCCTCCTTTATATTTATCACATCTCTCTATTGCTTAGCAACGAACATCGAACATTGTCCTTAATCATCAACTTTTTAATGTATTTAATGAGAAAACATGGAATGCGCCCTCTCTCTGCCAACATTTCATTTTACTTCTGTCATGTAAATCTTTATAGCCAATCTTTCATCCTTCACTCTTTCAAAAGTCTGAAAACTAGCGTAAATTATTTTTCTTCATTTTACTCAGCATCATCTATAGTTCAAATAACACCATGAAAAATAAATCCAGTCAGTTATTTTCTATTGTTTTCTTCCTTTCTGTAATATTTGCATAAGGTCGAGGATTTAAATATTTATCTACCAAACATTTAATATTAACTCTCAAATATATATACTCTATACATACTTACAATTAATTTAAAGTTTTATTAAAATTCAAAAATAAAAAGAATAAAAGAATTTATAAACAATAGTAAAAAAATACAAACCAAGGTAAGAAGTAACATAACTTGTATAATAGGTGAACGTTTTAGAAACAATTTTAAACACCACTCAATTTTAAGAAGATTTCAGACATCATGGACCGCGGTGTATAGGATTCAAAAGTGATTTTCATCGTAAATAAACAGTGCGCGCAAGGTCAACTAATTTCGCGGCGTGAGAACCGCCTCGCTCTAGACGACTTAATTCATCATAATTTGCTGTAATAACACCTGCGATATTCAAATGACTGCCGACAATCAAATCCGACCTTTCGTTAGAGACACGTTCCTTATAAAATGTCATCAGAGTACAGCGGGCGGCGGTGGTCGCAAAATGTCGAACATTCGTTTCCGAACTATTGCGAAAAGTGGAAATACGCTTTGGATTGTAACTTTACTTAATAATTTAATAATTAAACTTGTCTGATGAAATATACCCAATAATTTCTTATTGATAATGGATCCCAAACATAACATTTAATGCAGAGCTTACATGAAAACTTAATGTTATTTTTTTATGAATTTCATTTAGAATGTAGAACGTCATTTACCGTACATCTGGCACAAGGGTTCGATCGTCAATCAAAGGCAAGGTGAGAGTGTACTAACTACGGGGCTATTTTCGCATCGTTCGAAGGTAACATTCATTCGCGCTTTCAACTACGAGAGCATCTCACACGCAACACTGGGGCTCTGTTCGATATAAATAATACTGTCTAACAGTTTTCAGAACTACGATTGTTTGTTTATAAAATATAAGTACTTTTAAAATAACGTTACGTAAATACTATCAATTTAAATACGTAAAGAATCGTACCAAGAATAACAGTTAACTTCACAAACAAAATGAATAATGATAATCAAAATGACAATAATCATTTTGTAAACAATGATTAATAATTTCGTAAATTTCCGTATTACAACTTACAACTACGCAAAAGAAAAAAATCGTCGATAAGGTTATCGTTTCTTCTAAACAGACAAAGTCGTGGCTCAAATTGGAGAATAACATTCCGGAAATATTTGTGGAAATCCTTGGAGTTTGAGGGGGGATGAACACGTACGTATATACTCGACATAATATTTGGCATTGGCGATCATGAATGGGAGCCGGTGCGACCGAAGCACGCGTTACATAACATTAGTATGTGGGGCACAATCGCGAGATATGTACTCGTACTGGCAGCTAAACATTTCGTCCGAAGGCCGTTCAGTCGGCTCACAAAGCGAGGAGCGTATCGCCACGCGCGCCCGCGGATTTCCTGTTTGACGACTATCGGCTGGCATCACTATCGCTTTCTGCTCGCGACCGCTCTTTGGAATAGAGGGGTCTGTTGCTACCTACTGAGTACCTTTGTAGTTCCTCCTTGAAGGTGGACATCCTTAGTCTCCTATAACAATAATGCTTAGAACATGTTCGGCACAATCGTTCAATACAACCCGCTCATCCAGATAATCGAGTTGAGCAAACATTTTTAAATTTTGTGAAGCTTTCAATTTTGTTGGAAGCAGTTACGTTAGTTGCTAGATGAACAATCACTCACACACAATATAAGGAGTGGTTAAACTGTAATTGATTGAGACAATTAAATGTGTCCATTCGTTTCAAGATGATAAATAGAGCGTAACCTGTTCATGATCAAATGCAGCTTTCAAACAGAATTTTATGCAATTGTGCATAACCAGGCCGAATGTCGATCGAGACCGCATCAATGCACCACAACTAAGTGACATTACCTTTGTACTTTGTACCTTGATGATTTTTGTATAATATTACTAATTATAAGTTATTTACTTCATGACACATTTATCTGGTCACCATATTATTCAGTTTACTTAGAAAATATTAATCATCGTGTGTTCGTACAACACATAGTGTTGAATCAATCAATCTATGAAAACAATTTTTTTTTTTTTTTAATTCTGAAAACTGTTATTTCTACAAATTACAACTTACAACGTTACTAAACACAAATAAAAATAAATAAGTATTGGTATGGTAGCGGATGTCGTCTGAAAATCCAGTAGTATCTTGGATGCATTGCCTCTCTGAATATGTAAGCTGATGCGGTGGATGAAGAAAGTCTTGGCGCGAAGATCACCGGACTGTCCAATAAGTAGGTTGGTAGTTTTTCTACTTTTGAAGCAAACTGTTTTGCCTCTGATGACCATACACCAAACATACCAAACGCCAGATTATTTTACTATAAAGTATTAATTATGTACATTTATTATTCCAACGACAGTTGCTTACATTTGTTTTAAATTTTTAAACGAAATGCCAGCTGAGTACACGCCTCTGTTATTTAAGTTATCATTAATAAAATTTGCGAAATATATATATTTTCTGGCAATTGCACGTGCGTAAAGGAAACGCCGTTTTCACAATATTTGGCAAGTTAGGCGAGAGTGAAAGTGCGGTATTCAATCCCACGCTCCAGTACTTATCTACTTGGCCGCTGGCAGCGAGTACAATTTCTAAGGCTTGCAACACCACTACAACCATTTTATGAAACATTCACGTCATTTCGCAAAGCTCGATTTATTCACCGGCAAACTGTCTGCCTTTAGTGTTTCCGGCGATATGCTCAATTAGTTGTTAAACTAGAAATTGTCGTATTACCACACGGCTTTATACACATTATATATGTTTATGTTTGATAATGTTCTCACAATAATGTGAATGTCAAATAGTTGGGAACCCATCGAATTGTAGATTCTCAATGACTCTCAACTCCACTGTAGTAAATACTTGAATAGTAATAGCTGTGGGCAGTAGCAGTTATGCAACTGCGGTTTATTTCTTTCATATAGTCACCTTGAATAGTAGTTAATATGCACTTGATCCTTGGGTACAACTTTAACGTCGTTTCATTGCTTATATGACTCATAAATCTGTTTATATTGTTATTCAGCAATAAACATAAGCTTAAAAGATATCCAATTTTGGTTTCCAATTTAAATTAATGATTAATTGTAACAAATTACATATCGGATATATTCAATGGACACTGCATTCTCATAAATCATATTTTTATCTTTATTGCTCTCCTTGCGACCCAGATTTCTGATATAATTATTTTAAACTAATTAAGGAGTTCACTTTTTACCTTCGCTGTTGTCCAAATTTGTTAAGTTACATTCACTTAAGGAGGTCGGTCCTCCGCTTTTCCGGAATATTGTTTACTTGTTGAAATGTTCTGGTGAGAGTGAGTGTCAGCAGGCAGGCTGGGTACACTTATGTGAAGGTCGTAGCCACTCGTTGCTAAAGCGATTTGTAAAAGGAATATGAAAAAATGTCAAGAACAACTGCAAAAAGAAGATTCATTATGTTCTTTTAAATAAAAGATAGCATTACCTAATTAGTTTGAGTTCACTAAAAAAACTCTCATCCTTTATTTACACACAATCTTAGATCGTGAGTCTTGAAGTTTTTTCACATATTTGAATTATTTTCTCTTATTTTTAATAGTTCCAATGAAATGGTTGATTAATATTGTGAAATTGTAACAATTTATTTAACTTTGATAAACCCAATTGCTACAAATTAACTTGTTTGAATATTATTCATAACGATGACTAATGTTTTGATTAAATATTTTCCATTGCCAGTCTCAGATGCAATTAGTCAATAGATTATCTATTTGTGATGAATACAGTTCATAATTGTACTGAAAATTCTATTAAAATTCCCTCTTCATTCATAATTCAGTGCTGCTAGAACTCCCAGTTTCATAAAATGACTCTACATTCGTTAATAGTGGCGGCATCTTGCTATAAAAGTTAGAACTACGTCTATGAGTTTCGTTTCTACGTAGCGCTATGTGGCCGATAGGTGGCGTAAGAAAATTTTATATATTTATTTTCACTTGTTTAATGTGTAAAAAAAATAAAAATAATTAATTTAACATCCAATAATGGTTAATTTTATTACGAATTCATTATCACCATTGATGTACAATCATTGATGGTCTGGTCATCATGTGAAAAGACAATCCATCTACTCTACTTTTATCCCTGAAAATTTGTACTCAGTTCTTTAATTAAAAGAAAATAAAGTTAATGTTTTAATTTAAATTGTTAACTGCGTTGTGATTTCCTCGTAACCTGATGCGCTAAGATGGTAATTTGATGCAAAACACGTAAACTGCATACAGTCGCGTATGGGTTAACACGGACAATGGCGGGCGAGTCTGAATACTACGCTTGGCTGCACAACCAAACTTGAAAAGGCGAAATCACTTTGTTGTTTTGATAATAGCAGATAGATATTGTGCTTTTCTTTTACTCTACGAATAGAATAGGCATACAAAATGATGGGTTTTGTACTGAGGGTCGGGAGGGATTTTAAACAAATTAATATATTGAATGTAACTCCACAGTTTGGAACCCACCATATAAGATTTACATAAACATGATAGAATCCATCCAAAGAAAGTTTGTAAAACATATCGAATATAGATTCCCAGATTTTACAATAAATTCCAGGCTGTGCTCGTCTCTCTTGAAGCGCCGAACCGAAAGTGATCTAATATTTCTATATAAAATCATAAACAATTTAGTAGATTCTCCTTCTCTTTTGAAAATGATTGATTTCAGATGTCCTCGTATCATTACAATTTTGTAAAACCAAATTACATGGCAATATACTTATCAACCGTACATGCAATGTATTCCATGAGAGATATAGTAAGGTGGATATATTCGGTAGCACTCTTCCTAAGTTTAAGAAAGCCCTGAATGTAACATATGATAGCTGAGTGGTGTTTTTATTTATTTTTTAATTCTAATGTCTTTTATTATATATTTTGTTGTGTTTGTGTAATGTGTGGAAACCTTGTTGGTAAATATGTATTATTAATGTTGTGTCTGAAATTTTGTTGTTATTATACTGTTTGTTTCCCAAATATATTAATTAATAAATAGACGCAATTTTACTGTTATTTAATTTTTTATTGTTATTTAATAATGTTTTGTTTACTTCAATTAAAATCTCTAGTATAGGAGGTCGTAAAATTAGAGTCGAAGCAAATGTAATCGAATGTCATTTGCTACGATCCATACCTATTGCGCCTCGTTTATATTCATCACATCACACCTTTCATAGACGCCCAACGAACGGTGGTGAAGTTTATCCAACATTTCCCTCAGTCATCAGGTTTTTAATGTGTTCGATTTGTAAAAATGCAAACACTTATATTAATAACTAATGAAGTTTGTAAAGAAATGTTAAATGTTATTGGTGTTTCCTTTTTAGTACAAAGTAGGTATACTGCGGCGTATACAGTAGCCATATAAAATATGTGTTTATGTGGTTAATAAAAGATAACAAAGTTTATGGTCCAATCCAATTAGACATTATAAATTATAATAATAACGCGTTATAACAAATATGGTCAGGAAAACATTTTGAATGTATTTTTAACAAAAGCAACCTTGAATTGAAGCTTTATTAAATGAAATCTACCCACATTCAATGGCGAAGGAAAATCGTCTATGACTCCCACTAAGATTATCTTACCACATTTTTTTGCGTACATTAATTGTAATTTAAATTACTTATGCGATTCCCGCGCTCAAGGAAATGTAACTGACGATTGTGTACTGACTCTTTGTTCAAACTTTGTTTTCTCGGATATAAAATTATAAAAAATATATATATTACCATCACATAAAAATTCTACAGCTTTAACAATTTATCATTTTCCGCCTCGATTACATCTAGGTACGAGCATTCAAGGCGATCGTGATTGTCGTACAGTGAGGCACCTATCCCATGTTATTGTTTCTAATTTTATATTTAAAATATAGTAGCGCGTAATAAATAATCATCTATGAAAAATAATTTAATTGGTACTTGAAAAATTTTTTTTTCTCTGTGAATATTTCAAGTGTTTACAGACGGACGGACAGACAGCTGAGCCTTAAGGCCGATTTAGACGTTACGAGTGTTTAGTAGAGTGCGTAGGTGGCACTCGCATGCCAGTGCATTAGTAGGTTTCCAGTGACGTTTATACTTCTTCCAGTAGATTGCCATTTTGTAGGCCAAAACACACATAACTCTCCTTGTTAAGGCGACGTCTCCGTACATTTTCTCTGAAACGTCTATTTTTTTGTCGCTAAATGTGGACATATCAAGCCATTTTACAAGTCCGAAAAAAAATTTGTGAATAGTGAAATATATAAAGAAAATATATAAATAATAAAATATTATTAAATCTTTGTAGTATCTTTAAAAAAAAAATCGCAAGTTACAGCACGAAAATAATTTTTGCTCTCAAAATTCTCAATATTTTGAGCGACAACAAACGTTAAAAAAAAACTATATTGTAGGAAAATCAATGTACTAAAGACATTGCTTAAAAAATGGCAAATTAATAGCGTGTTTATTTTTTAATTAATTATAAAGCCCGAAATTCCGTAAATATCGGCAGATGGCGGACAGATACCGCCGGCAGCGGACGTGTCCCGGACGCTCTGGTGAACTCGCCTGATTATAAATTAGCGATGTTTTTCTCGTAATCCTATTGTCTGTCCCTTTCACACCCGAACTTAAACGTCTACCACTATCCCGCTCTAGCTATCTTATTAGAAACAGCGGGCTTTCTATACATACTAATACTACTTAGTTTTTAATAAACTACCATATGTCTCGGTTTTGCCTGTGTAAATATCTGAATTTATACCTACTTAGGTCTTGATGGACTAGGCTTTTCCCGGCTTTACCTATGTAAATAGGTAACTTATACCTACTAAGTTTTTCATAGACTACCCTATGTCTCGGCTTTGCCTGTGTAAATATCTGACTTTATACCTACTTAGGTCTTGATGGACTAGGCTTTTGCCCGGTTTTGCCTATGTAAATAGGTAACTTTATACCTACTTAGTTTTTGATAGACTACCATATGTCTCGGTTTTGCCTGTGTAAATGTCTGACTTTATACCTACTTAGGTCTTAATGGACTAGGCTTTTACCCGGCTTTGCCTGTGTAAATAGGTAACTTTATACCTACTTAGTTTTTGATAGACTACCATATGTCTCGGTTTTGCCTGTGTAAATGTGGTGTTTTATACCTACTTAGGTCTTAATGGACTAAGCTTTTACCCGCCTTTGCCTGTGTAAATAGGTAACTTTATATCTACTTAGTTTTTGATAGACTACCATATGTCTCGGTTTTGCCTGTGTAAATGTCTGACTTTATACCTACTTAGGTCTTAATGGACTAGGCTTTTACCCGGCTTTGCCTGTGTAAATAGGTAACTTTATACCTACTTAGTTTTTGATAGACTACCATATGTCTCGGTTTTGCCTGTTTAAATGTCTGCCTTTATACCTACTTAGGTCTTAATGGACTAGGCTTTTACCCGGCTTTGCCTGTGTAAATAGGTAACTTTATACCTACTTAGTTTTTGATAGATTACCATGTCTCGGTTTTGCCTGTGTACATGTCTGACTTTATATCTACTGAGGTTTTGATGGACTAGGCTTTTCCTATGTAAATAAGTAACTTATACCTACTTAGTTTTTCATAGACTACCCTATGTCTCGGCTTTGCCTGTGTAAATATCTGACTTTATACCTACTTAGGTCTTGATGGACTAGGCTTTTACCCGGTTTTGCCTATGTAAATAGGTAACTTTATACCTACTAAGTTTTTGATAGACTACCATATGTCTCGGTTTTGCCTGTGTAAATGTGGTGTTTTATACCTACTTAGGTCTTAATGGACTAAGCTTTTACCCGCCTTTGCCTGTGTAAATAGGTAACTTTATATCTACTTAGTTTTTGATAGACTACCATATGTCTCGGTTTTGCCTGTGTAAATGTCTGACTTTATACCTACTTAGGTCTCAATGGACTAGGCTTTTACCCGGCTTTGCCTGTGTAAATAGGTAACTTTATACCTACTTAGTTTTTGATGGACAAGCCTTTTTATCGGGTACATAGGGTAGTCTATCAAAAACTAAGTAGGTATAAAGTTACCTATTTACACAGGCAAAGCCGGAAAAAAGCCTTGTCCATCAAGACCTAAGTAGTTATAAAGTCAGATATTTACACAGACAAAGCCGAGACATAGGATAGTCTATCAAAAACTAAGTAGGTATAAAGTTACCTATTTACACAGGCAAAGCCGAAAAAAAGCCTAGTACATCAAGACCTAAGTAGGTATAAAGTCAGATATTTACACACGCAAAGCCAAAATAGGGTAGTCTATCAAAAACTAAGTACAGGTATAAAATTACCCATTTACATTAATTTTACAAAAATTAAGAGGACAACCCTAACGCTCCACTGGAGCGTAGGTATTTATTTTAACAAATAGGCCTAGTTTCGGTACTGTTTAGATATATTTACTGTGGCCGAGTGTAAGTATAAAAGGTTATGTACATACGTAAGCTTCATTTCTGTACTCTCACTGTTTTATAGTATTCGGCCGTAGTGCTAATACAAAATAAAAGAGGAACACAAGACCGGGACGAAGAGTAGTGTATAGGCAGAGCGTATGCTACGTGGCAGGCACGCTGGGCGGTTGTATTACTCCATCTTTTCCTTTTACATTGATTGAAGATATTGAATAATAAGGATTTTGTATTATAATTTCAAATATTATACTTACTCAGAGTCAAAAGTATGTTTTTTTATATTCTTCTTACGTCGTTTTCTAATACAAATCTTACGTAGTTCTTTATTCCTTTTATTACCCATTATTTACACTAAACTATAAATTACTACTTATTAGTTAATACTTAATAAAATAAACTATAATATAATCACAAAAAAATACAAAATAAAAATAAATTGTGTAACGAGATTTTATCAACAAATTTACATGATATGAGAGGAACGTGCACTTTCTAGACGTCTCAAGTCAACGGCTGTGACGCGAAATAGTCGCGCGGGATATGTTCGCGCGTGCATCATTTTATGAATACAGCGTGTTTGATATTTGTCTCCCTCACAAAGTTTTATAGACCAATGAAAAAATATTTTTAGTAGGATGTATCTACCTACATTAGTAAGGGCATGTAATAATCTCAATATTCTGATTATCAATATTCCGGTATATATCTTCCATAATACCGATAATTATTACGTACTAGTTTTTATAATATTTTCTGATTCTAATAAAATAACACACTGAAATACAATGTTTATTTTAAATTATATTACTTTATTTGATATTTTATTTCTTCTTAAATTATCTCTGAATAAAATAGAATTGGTACTATTGGCCACGCACTCGAAATCCACAGTTTACTTACTACTACTCTAAATAAAATAGGACGTTTGAAGAAGAGGCAGTGTTTATTGGCTTGTGATTGTGATAAAGAAGAAAAATACATCATGCAACTTTTAATTTAAATTAATTTAATACTTAAAATTTCACTCAGTAAATTTTAAAAGATTTTTTCTAACAAATAAAAATAAAGCTTCTAAAGTATAAATAAACAAAATGAAATAGTGATTTTAAATTCACACATTGGTTATAATAATTGTTCTAGATGTAACATCATTACAATGGAATAAGTTTTTATACCTATTCCTTTCGAACAAACAACTTCAGACACAAACTGAACCTTTTTATTGAGTAAATACTTGATAAAAACCTTATAACTATCTATAATTCAACATAGATGTTTGAAATATTTTTACTGTAACAATAATAAACACAAGAAACATCCTGTGAATGTAAAGAGATAGTCGCTAAGTCCTTTGATGCCGTGTGGCTCGCGCCGCGGCTAATCGACCGGCCGCCAGGAGAAACCGCCAAAGGCAAAGGGATGCCGCAAATCGATGTCAAGAGTTGGCAAAGCAAAGTGTCGATTACGCAATTTCTAGTTTCTTTTATAGTTAGGCACCTATAATAATTAAATTAAAAGTACAAATTAAAGAAATTTTTATATGGAAATGACTTTCGGTCAAATTTCACACAATTTTGAGAATAGATTCGTTTCGTAATTCTGAGCAAAAGTCTCCAAGGACGCGACTTTCGAGTTTCAGAGTTATTGATAAGAATTGGTCTACAAAAAGGCAGCGGTAGCGGTATAATTTTAGAGAATGATTAACTTATATTACACTTACGCATTGGATGTAAAACATTACTATTATTAGGCACAGTTAAAACTCATACATGCTAAGTCGCTGGCAAAACGAAAATTAATTATTTCAGTCCGATTATTCCTATGTTCCTAGATTGTGATGTCGCGGTCTCGGTTTGTTCATAGTAGGCGCGCCGCATCTCCCCGCAAATCGAAGCTTGCATCACTCCGCCTCACCCCCTCTACTGATTTTTTTGCACAAGCAGTGAGGGCCTTAACTTGTGCAAGTTACTAAAACTGACCGTTTAGACTACAGCGAGTAGCGAGTCAGGAACGCGAGGGGGGTTGAGCGGGCGCGGGAGGGTGTCACTTGAAACAAAAATAAAAAACGATTCTATTTGATTCTAGTTGAAAGGCGAGTGGAACGTACTAGTACGAGTACTGGAAACTACCGTTTACATGTTTCAACTAATGTACTATCCTAACGCACTCTACTAACCACTAGAACCGTCTTAATCGGCCTTTAGTAATTAAATGCTGTTCGCTAAGCGCATCACTTGGGAACGACTGGACCGATTTGACTATTTTTTTAATGTTCCTAATAGTCTGAATAAGGTTTTAAGGGAAATTAAAATTCGAAAAGTTGGCCGGAAAATTTGAAATTTCGGGAAAAAACTTAAAGTGGAAGTACCATTATAGGGGATTAAAGTTAATATTGGCTCCACGGGGGAAGCCGGAGCCGAAATATAGTTAATGCAATATTCATGTCACATCACATTTGTGATTCTTTTTGGGTTCTTCAAGCGATACATGAATAGCATCTCTTGTGAATTCTACGATTGAGACTATCCTAACTTTCGTAGCAATATGTCACTCATGGACTCACCATTACCACCACTACTAGTGGTAGTCATTTGCTTGTCTTAGGGCAGTTCCCAAAAGTCTATATTATATCTCCCATTTAGGCTTACATACGCCTATTAAAAAACCTCTCCTACCAGCTGGCAGAAAATGAGTGAACAGCATTTGTGGGGACCTCTCGTTGTAAGAAAAATATTTTCTGCCAATTTACTCCCTGCAGCGACTTGCAAAATTATTTCAAAAAAACCAACAAAAAACAAAATTAAAAAAACTGCAGGAAGTAAATTTTTTTTTTCTTCCAAATCGTCTTAGCGGCGTACCGACAAGTAAAGCGCTGGACCCCGTCTACAAGAATTTGTAGAGGGGGGCTCAGACTACACGAAAAAGAGGTTTTCTGCCGACAAGTGATTACAATCACTTTCTGTCGCCATCTCTCTACCTAGAACTGCCAAAAAAAGTACATGTTGACAAACGGGCCGACAGATCCAAATATCCAATATTTGGTTCTATCATGCGAAACGAACAACAGCTGAAATCCTAAAACGGCGAAAATACGCATCTCTTGTTAAATGAAGGTTATTTATTTGCGCTGTTTGGGGTTGAAAGTGTTACAACCATGGGTCCGTGGGGCTCGGATCAAAGAAATTATATTAAGTTCCGTAGTCTCAATACGGACTGGTGCAATGGGTAATAATAACTATAGGTAATATTTTTTTTTAATATTTTAAACATTCAAAATAATAAACGCAGGCTAACATAAATAAGAAACGCTGCTATTTTGGTAATCTGCGCACCACAGGACAGGGATTTCGAGAAAGTGTGTTCTGGGTATTATTCCTACTCAATATTACTCATGAGGTTCCCTTTTATTTTATACCAGCTTTCCTTCCCCGGCGTCGCCCGTGGAATTTTATTACGTAAAAATAGCACTCAGGGATAATGTAGCTTCCTATTAGTGAAAGGTTTTTCAGAATCGGTTCAGTAGTTTAAGAGATTACCCCCTACATAAAAACTTGCAAAGAAAAACCTCATTTTTAGCATTTAACCCGTCCTCGGATTTTAATGTGCAACGCTCCGTAGGGTTATATTTCTAACTACCGCGTTTTAAAAAAATATACGTTTTATTTTAGCTGCAAAAATGTTTAACTTAGAAAAATATTATACAAACAAAACAGGTTGGTGTATCGATGTGCATGAGTCAACTGAGCACATTAATTTAATATAGGTAATTGTTTTTTTTTTTTTGTTGAAGTTCCAATAAATACCTAGTTCCTGACGCAGTTAAAACCTACGAATCAAATTTCTAAAGATTCATTGTATGACGAACGAAATCAAAATTTCTTAACACAGTAAATTTCAAAAAATGTTTAAGTTTGTTTTCATAGTCGCTTTCCGCCCCCGGCTTCGCCCGTAGACATTTTCGTACAAAATAAAATATAGCCTATCCACTGACGCACCTTTTTAGGATTTCTTATATTTTCATGTAATTTTGTAGTTTTGAATCTTTAAAAATAACTACGTTATTTAATGGACCATTGAGTATGGGCAACTAGCTAAAAGTGGACACTGTTCCCGCCGTTTTCTTTTGTTCTGCTAGAATCCTTGAGGTTCGTAGGTCCTAGCTACTTCTCGACAATTAAATATAGTGCAACAATGGAACCAGTGTTCACAACAATGTAGTGGCAGTTGACCCGGCCGGTTGCTAAACATCGCTACAATGAGAGAAGCGCCCGTTGATCGCCTTTTAAACGATCTTGCGCGTCTATCGCAACACTAATGGCGCTTTATCGGGCCAAGGCTCTATTGCAACAGGCTTTCTAGCACCTGAGTCTTAAGTTTATTTTTTTTTAATATCACAAATGTGAAAATTTGAAGTTTTAACATAATAGCGTCCGTTCAAAGAAATCAAATTATTTCGTCAATGTCATGTAGGATATTGTAAAATTATACCAATCAAGATGGGCCCACAAACTATGATTATATGCATTGTAACTCAACATGATATGAGTTGAACAACAAAATATTGTTATCTGGAATAATGTAGATCTGAGTTTTTTTTTTATTTTTGTACTTGCTAACTGCACTTTTTTATGTACATACAAAATTAATTAACATAATATAGGGTAAATCTTCTTCTTATGAATAAAAAAACGAGCAAAAAATCACGTTTGTTGTATGGGAGCCCCCCTTAAATATTTATTTTATTCTGTTTTTTAGTATTTATTGTTATAGCGGCAACAGAAATACATCATCTGAGAAAATTTCAAGTGTCTATCACGGTTCATGAGATACAGCCTGGTGACAGACGAACAGACGGACGGACAGTGGAGCCCTAGTAATAGGGTTTCCGTTTTTACCCTTTGGGTACGGAACCCTAAAAAAGCGCATCAATTGAGAACGGCTATACCGATTTAGTTCTAATGTTGTGGTTTTAGTGTTCGTAATAGTCCGAATCAGGTTTTTAGGGAAAGAAAAATTAGAAAAGTTTACCGGAAAATTACAAAATACGGGAAGACCTGAAAGTGCTTTTTGTATGAACTCAAGTATAATAATAGAAAAGAAAGGAAAACTACAAGAGTAGCTCTACTTATGATAAATATTCATAACTAGAAAACCTTCTCAAGTCAGTTTGCGGTAAGGTGCCAAGTAGGGTAGCAGAGTTTCCTCTTTGAATAGCTATCTGCTAATGCTAATGTAGTTTGAAAATAATGAAATAATTGTTAGAATCGATCTTATAGTATTTGATTTTAGGTAGGTACCTCTTATATGACTTATATAGGTAGAGAGATCTTTATATGACTAATTTTAATTGTAAGTAATAGTGTTCTATATTTTAAGGTTCCGTAATCAGAAATTAACATGTGGTGGCTGTTTGGCTCAATTACGAAATACTATAGAAATATTGTTTGCGGAAATGAGATAATAAAACTTGCAAGACTTGTCTTATTTGTCAATGACATTTAAGTATTATCATTTCACACTTATGTGTTTGTGAGAACATATTTAGAGTCTTGAATATTTCGAGACGTGAATTCAAATAGTATACGTTTGAATATTTCACTACTGAATACAAGATTTATGAAAAATAACTCAACTTGTTTTTTATTTAATTTTACTTCCCCCAAGATTAAAAATATGACAAATGCATTTACTTTCATGATATAGATACCTATCTGAGAGCTACAACCTTAATGAGAAAAATTCAAGTAAAAAAAATATAAATTCGGTAATTTAACCGAGATTTTCAGGAAAATTGATTGGAAAACCCTACTTTTTCAAAATTTCTGAAAGACTACTTATACAAATAATTAATAAAAGAAATATGAACAATTTTTTTTCTGAAAATCTCGAGGGATTCTTTCAAACAAAACATAAATCTTGAAAAAATACTTGTGTAATCGAGATATTCCCCAAAAGTTATGCCTGAAAAAACCACTGACCAATTCTCATAAAAAAATGGCACCATTTTGGAGGAAGATAAATAGATTTTAAAGTCGTTTAAAAATGTACGCCTTTACTTATTTTGCGTTCTGTTACTTCCAGTGCTGGAATGATGGGAGAAGGCCTGCTAACTCTGACGTACGGCAAGCACCACGCGTGCATCCTGAGCGAGGTAGGCGCGGCGTGGAGAGGTGCACGCTACTCCGACCTTGTGCTGGTGTGTGACGACGCGGTGCCCCTAGCTGCGCATCGCATCGTTATGGCGGCCGCTAGCCCTCTTATCAGGTAAATATTAGATCCAGATTTTGTCTGCGGTTTCACCCGGGTAGAAATAGAAGGCCTACTAACTCTGACGTACGACAAGCACCGCGCATGCATCCTGAGCACATACCCGTGTCCTGTTTTCTGGGACAAGAAGTAGCCTATGTCACTCTGTCTAACAGAGTAAGGGATTAGAAAATTACCATTTTTTGACGATTCCCATTGTTAATAACTCTAAGAATCTTTTTTTTTTCTCGTCATCATTATCAAAGAAACAACTCTTGCTTTATCGTGTTTCCTAGAGATAATCGTCTTCCATATATTTACTCACTAAAATAAAATCCATATAAGTTATACAGACAGTATGGTTTTCGCTCCAAACTTGGAAACTAAAAAATATATAAAGCGAAAAATACATATTTATATATTAGGTACCTTATTACTTGGACATGGAATTTGAGCCAATGACTGCTGCTGAATAGAAATAGCTAAAAAAATCTTAATTACTTAATTCTGCTCATCCTCCTCCACAGTCGGTCCCTCATTACTGCAATGAGGATCGTGACTCCGACTCAGCAATTATATTCCTCCATCAGCTGCGGTCCTCTGCCTGAAGGGCTGTGATAATAGAGGTGTCCAGGTTTGCGGACACTTCATCGGGACTTGATTGGGGCTTCGTCCTCAAGCTGTCTTTTTACAATGCTCATACTAAACGTAAAGAAAACAAGTAGTGAAACTATGAGTTGTGGCAACCTACATAATTATTTACTTCGTTGTTATGAAATTTATATTTATATTTAGCAGCTATGGACGCAGCTTGCGGTTGGATATATGGGTATAGTTATTTACTAGCAATATTATTTTAAGACTAGTTTTAATAGAAAAACATTTATATCAATATATATAATAATAAATAGCACAGCACCTACCTACTTGTTAAGAAGTAGTGAGTTTATATTTACAAACACGTGTATCTGAATTAAAAATATTTGTATCCCATGAAATTTTTTGCATCATAGCCCTTTAATCTGGGCCACAGAATATTTAATCTATAACGAAATCTTCTTTTTTTTTCAGGAAAATACTCGATGATACTCCGTCCGTCGAAAATCCAGTCACCATCCACATGTCCGGCATCAATAGCACACTTATGAGACATTTACTCGTGTTTCTATATAGCGGGCAGGCCTATATAGAGGTAAACTATTGTATACTTAACATTGTTGCTAACTGACCTTGAATAATAAACTGAAACCTTCCGGTCTGTTCGAATTTCATTACCATTTCATTTCATCCAGACAAATCATTCATCACACGTTACCAACTAGACACATCACTCTCTGACTAGATACATAAACCATATTATTTATATTCCAGTCAGGGGAAATAGACGACATGCAAGAGTTGTTCGAATTGTTAGAGATCAAATCGGACGTATGGAGATCTACAAAAGAACGACAGCAAGCTGAAGAACGGAACAGATCCTGCGACAGATTAAAGGCAAAGTCTTTGAAAACTGATATAAACAGCAACGAGAGCAGTAAATCACATGATGTGCCCTCGGGATCCTCGCATTCCGAGAGTGACGGTGCTGTGCCGAGCGCCGGGTTCAGTAAGGAGCGGGAGCGCACTGACTCTGAAGCTATGAGTATAAAGAAGGAGAATATGTCCGGGAGTAGTAATGATGAGCGAGATGAAGAGGAGCTGGATGGAGAGAGGCGCGACAAGCCGGGCGGTAGGCTCGCCGGGCGACGACGGAGCTCCTCTAATCCGGTCAACTTGTCGCTCGCCAGGACCGCGGACCGCGCCTCCAGCGACCATGACGACCGTGATGTAGACGTCGAGACCGTGGCTGCCAAGGTGAGTTGTACACCAGGCGCTGCGCTATAAACATATCATACGGCTGGACCTAAACTAATAAATTTAAACTTTTTTAAATTTTACAGACCGTGTCGAGACGACGATCGACGACTTCGAGCCAGGAAGAACCGCCCCCCGAGACAATGTACAGACGACAACTACTCAGTGATCGGCTCGGCAGAGGCATAGAGAGAGCGAAAAGAAAATCTCACTATCTGGAACCGCCCGAGCTCGACCTGCGCACCGGCAAGCTGGACGAGTACGCGCACCTCAAGCCGCCCGAGGAGCTCATGTCGCTCGTGCAAAGCTCGCCTGAGAACTACGTGGTCACGCCGCACCGCAAGAGACGGCCCGGCTTCCACAACTCTCCCTCGCAGAACCCGCCGTTCGTGTCGTTCCCCCCGAGCTACCTGGAAGAGATGGCCCAGCTGCGGTATCCGGGCGGCGCGCGGCTGGGAGCGCTGCACCCGCTGAGCGCGTCAGCGCCCCCGTACGGTCCGGACGCGTCCCCGCCGGCCGCGCACGACGACGCGCTCAAGTACCGGCCGCCCAGCGCCGGATCGTGGGGCCCGTGGCTGTGCCAGCCCCAGATGGAGGACACGGCGCCGCCTGAGCTCGAGCAGGGCTCCAGTAAGCAGCCGCCCGTGCGCGAGTACCGGTGTGAGTACTGCGGGAAACAGTTCGGGATGTCGTGGAACCTTAAGACGCACCTGCGGGTCCACACAGGAGAGAAACCGTTCGCGTGTCGACTGTGCGTGGCCATGTTTAAACAGAAGGCTCATCTCCTCAAACATCTATGCTCCGTGCATCGTAACGTCATCTCATCGAGCGAAGGCGACGGACGCAGCAACGCGCCGGGCCGGTTCAACTGCTGTTTCTGCCAGCTCACTTTCGAAGCGCTGCCCGAGCTCATCCGACACCTGTCCGGGCCGCACAACTCGCTGCTCCTCAGCAAGAACCTGCACGAGTGACGGTCTCTATATATACTACGTCTCGTTCCGAGAGCCCCATTGTGATATGTGTTTAAATTTGAATTAGTTAAGTCGTAGTCGTAAGGGATGTGATGTCGCAGAGCGATACCTACTCTAGCTGTCGAAGCGATGCGGTATGTAAGTACACTTAGAACTCGCGGAGCACGGTGCGCGCCGGCCGCCGACGGGGCCCCGCATTAATCGGGACCGACACCTTCCGAGATAGTATTTATTGAACGTTGTATTTCCTTAGGGTAAAAGTTATTTAAAAGCCACCGACGCATTAATTCCTTAAGCATAGAAACTAGAAGAATCCGTCAGTGAAGTTGCGAAATGTACGAAATCTGCCCGTCGTCTAACCAACTACCTCCTAATGTAAACGAGTCTCAAAGAATCGACAGCGCGACATCCACGTGGCTCTAGTCAGTTTAACATTCAATTTTGTGTTATTTTGCTTTCGTTAATCTTCATTTGATATTATATTATTAGACCCAGCAACATTTCTATGTTCCGACTCTGCATTTCGCAGCTTTTTCGTGACTAAACAATCTCAGCGTTAAGATGTAAACCTAGATCAGTTCTAAGTAGAGAAGAAATGTGTTCGTAATATATATTATTCTTCCTGTCGTTTTGTGCTGAATATTTGCAATATGGATGAGCACCAAAGATTTGTAAAGCATTGATTATAATTTTGGTGTATACAGTGTAAGGGAAATTCAAGGGACCTGAATGATTTCGATTTGTATTAATTGTAATTTAGGTACCATTTTTAATAATCTCATTTAGTTACTAGCTCTCCTTCCTTCTAATGTTCGTATATGACTCATTAACTGAGATTTCTTTTCCAAGGTAATAACGATATGATGCCCCAACAACCAAAATTACCTATATATATTCACAAGAACCAAAGACTTGTCAATTCCTGTAAACTGGACATCATAGTAAAAATAAAGACTTGAGATTAAAATCTGACTATATATTCCGAAAATATATTCCTACAATTTAGTTAATAAATACTTGGAAGCTATTTGCTACTCAATTTTTATATTTCACGACCATTTCCTTATAATCTTTAGTATAATTTGTCTAAACCATTAAAATAACATGATGTTGTTCTGATAATTTCTTTAGCTCTAAACTTTGGCTTTTAAATCTAAATAATTTGAACACATTGTTGTGGCCAGTCATTATAAAAGCTCTATTTATTGAATAAAAGCTGAATATATGACGTAATTTTCATTTTAAGTCTCGTTGTAAGTTAACATTTAAGACATTGATGTAGTTAAAGTGGGATATGCACCAAATTAATTTGTAGTAGAAATTGAACAAATACTCAAAGAAAAAACTCTAACGTCATTCGAACATACTCGTGAGATATTTGGTACGTAATGTAATTGTTGCCTTTATACTCGTTAAGAAACATCTGTAGCCAGATCCCACTGTTAGCTATTGTCAATTATATCTAAATTGAAAACTAAAGTTACCATTAAATTGTTCACATTGTCAACAAAGTTTGCTTTAACATTTCCGATCGTTACCTGTTTTACCTGATTTGTTTAGTTGTTTTTTTTATGTCGAATAACGATAGTAATTGGGGAACAATTAATATAGGTAAGTATTGTGATGTCGATGTAGTTAAGTATATCTATGTGATATGTTTTGTTTTAAGTACACATATTGTAAACTGTGTCTTCCCAAACGTTTTCCATAAATATTTATCTTCCAAAATAATATTCCAATTGGACTGTAGTGTCCTTTGAACTACTACTTGTGCCTTATATTCTAGCTGTAGCAAAAATCTTAAAAAATAATCTATAGAAAAAAGGGAGTATTTTTACAGTTTCGTGTTTTCTATATTGTTAATGTTATTATAGCATATTTAGCTATTTGTGCTGCTCTCTTAGATTTCAGAAAACCATAAACACATAATGCAACAAATTTTAATATCGAACAAAATTGTTACTTCTAATTACTTTTATGTTTAAGTAACGTTGTGTAGCTAACAATGTTATAAGTCTAATAAAATTAACTGACAGAATATTATTTTCTGAACCGAATATATTCTATTCAAATTGATTCAAAAGCAATATTGACGAATTTCAACACGAAATTTCAATAAAAAAATTTTACAAATATATAAAGAAACGCATTCTTAATATTCAATATTAAATCATATTTAAAGTAACACTACTTACTAAATAACAATTGAAATTAAATTTCAAAATAATCGGAAAGTAAAACTTCATTCGATTGCAATTTGTACATACTATGTTAAGCTTACAGTATTTATATATATGAACAATTTTTTAAAACGAAAACTTACGTGAAATTGTGAAAATTATAAATGCGTTTCTACAGTTAAGCTAGTAATATACGAATATGGACCAATTAAAAGAAACTTATGACTTTTATATTTTTGTAACACATTTGAATACCTTCTTTACCTTAATTCCACAAAACATGACGATGTTAGTTAAGTTAATTTTAGAACTTGTAAATATAGGTTTTAAGTATTAATTATAAGTAAACGTTAACTTAAAATTGTTGACCTTGAATATTGATTTTTCTCTGTTAATTGTAAATGAAAAAGAAGTATTTTTGTAAGTTTTATATAGTGTACAAGTTGTATAGATAATTCTTAGTTGATTAACATTCTGTAAATGTGTTCTTATGTACCGTAATAAATTAAATAACGACAATATTTTAGTTACAGAAGTTGGGATTGTTTTTCTAACCACTCACTGTTTCTATTTGTATAATATTTAAACACACATTCATTAAGAAATCTAATTTTGTTGTCCAAGAAAGTGGATATTGTGAATGACCAGCCAGTTGTTTGGAATGTCATTCAAAACAAGGCTTCTAAAATCAATAGATTATTTCACAATTGAATAGAATAGAAAATTTTAAGATCTCACAGTGTGTCCTTGTGTGATCTCCACTACAGTAATAAATTATTAAATAAATTCCTTAAAATGCTTTAGAAACCTTGGAGAGGCCTATTGCTGTTTCAAGACTTTTATTAATATATTTAAGTAAGATTATCCAACAATTTATTTGGTTGAAGAAACTGAATTTATTAATTTTATTCGAAATAAATATGCTAAAGCATGATCTCACAAAGGAATCAAATTAAGCACGTGGGCATTTTGTAAATATTGTATGGTCAAATGTTTATTAGGTGTCTTTTTTTTTAAATCAATAAGTATTACATAAATATTAGTTCAGCTTCACACTATTTAATCCAATATTATCTACTAATGTGGTATTGTCTGTCTGCATGTTTGTTACATGTTTGAGTTTGATGCTAAAAAACTGAATTTCACTTCCATAATGGTTTCTGAAATTGGTTTATAGACCAGTGTCACAATAAGTTGAGAGCAGTGGAAAAGGCTCCAACAGATCTTGGAATGTTAGATTATCCAACATATACCTACATATACTATGCTGAAGTTTTGAATTTAAACATCTAATTACATTAAGTGCAGCAACAGGCTCGCCACCTGTTCTGTTCAATATGGACAACTGGCAAAAACTGGTCAATGTTACTGGTTTCTCTGGCCACACCGCAACGTATAAAGGCCGTGAAGGTAAAGATGGATTTAAAATTGAATAATCTTGCAAAATTTGTAAGTATATGACAAACTGTAACGAATGTACAAAAAGTAGATCCAGTGAAAAAACAAATAGAACTTCCCTCTTCATAATTGTTATTGTAAAACATGCATATTAGTCTATGGATGGCCTACCAGGCTATAGTGGTGAGTCCAAGAGAAATAAAATAAATATTGAGGAACCGAAAGTCATATCAGGCTGGAAACACAGAGGAAGGCAGACTTCGATTATACTATTCATATATTATTATTATATTATATCAACGTTATATTTTTTATGGTATAGAGACAGCTTTAAATGCATTTGCAAATTATATTACCTACCTACGCACATGTTTAGGGAAGCCTTTCAAGTAATACTTTGTGTGGTGCACTGGGTCAGTCTCGACTATGTATTAGACTGCATCGAGAGACTGGAATATTGTTCGCCTATTATCAACTGTTTGGAGATAGAAATAAAGGGGTAAGTTACGGAAATATTGTGCAATGTACTACATAATTTTATGAAAGATTCCAATAATAATTATCCTAATGGAATGATATATTTTTCTATGATAATGTAGCCTCTCGAAACTCTGTGTAAAATCACGTGAAAAAAGGACCGTCTCTTCTAGATAATAATAAAAGAAAAGGGTATGAAAAGAAATTAGAGGAAGGTTGCAGAAGTGAAAAGTGATGATGAAGAATTGGAAAAAAATTAAAATTAAAAGAAAGATAAGTATAATGTTTTAGCGAAAGAAATATGCAGTATGAGTAAGAGAAAAAATGCAAGAAATATAAATTGTATTAATAAGGTAAAAAAGGTAGAATGTAAGGAAGAACTGTCTGTCGATTAAAAAATAAACCAACAAAATCGGTTCATAAACAAAGAAGATGCCCGAACATACATTTAAAAATAGGTAGATATTAATTGAGAACCTCTCTTTTTTTTAAATATATTTCACAATAATGAGTTTTCAGGATTTAGTAATTAATGTTCAGAATTATGTGGTAGCAAAATATGTTTTGTGCCTGAAATTTTCAAAATATTTTAGTAGGCGCTTTCTCGCACCAAACTTTCGCATATAGAATTTTCCTCTTTACAGTTTACCTAGGTAGGTAAACTGACCGTTCACTTGGGTGTACTACTGGCATTTTTTGGTAAATTTAAACTATGTTCAATTTAAAAATATCTATCAAAGATAGAAGAGAAAGAGAGAAATTTATCAAATATCCACGGACAAAGCTAGGGAAGATCTTATATTACTTATCTTAAAAAAAACTAATAAATGTAATTAAAGTTAATTTATGGTTAACTAAAATTGTCTTAAAATGTGCACTGTATAAAAAGAAATAATTAAATTAGAAATCACTAATCTCTTCAAATTGTCAAAATCATTACTTACATAAAATTAAATTAACAGCTCTTGCATCTTAGATATTAATTATTAAATACTAAAAGAAATAGGCAAGTCAGGATCGTAGCAAATGGCTTTCTATTGTCTCTGCCTACCCTTCTTGGGATGAAAGGCGTGATGATAGATAGATATTAATTTAATTTTGTATCCTAACTTGGCACCAACTGAATACAAATATTTAATTATATCTTACTTCACAGTTGGTTTAATTTTTACCCTCACCGGAACGTTGACGTTATTATGTGCTTGGAATAAGAGAGTGTTTGTTTGTGTGTTTGTATGTTTGTTACCATTCTTCTCCAAAACGGCTAAACCAATTTTGATGCGTTTTTTTGCATTACATAAGTGTCACTTCAGAGCAAGTTCTGATGAAAATCGGGTAAGCAGTTTCCAAGATATTCAGGTTTCATCAGAGCCTGTGTAAAGATCTCGCTACAGCGCGACTTCTAGATTGTACTCAAGTATTTATGATGCCAAGCATATCCGTCTAACACTTGTACCTGCCCCCTTCCCCTTCCAAAATAAAATCCCCCCCCTACCAATAAAATATATAAAATAAATTTAAAAAAAATAGTTTATTTCTCTCACATCAATTTAAACTAGGTGAGAGCTGGTGCCTGTAGTAGGACAAAAAACCTAGCTCCTCTCCGGTCTGCAATTCGAAGTCATACATAAGCTAATGATTACAAGAACTAGCTTAGATATAGGTATATGGTTTTTTTTTTTTTTTACTCGTACCTTTTGAAGTTTTTATTCACTACAAACAAAAATCTAAAATATACATTAAAAATCTTAAAAACCTTAAAAACCTTAAATACCTTAAAACTAAAAATATATATATATATTAATAATATATGTATTATTTAATTTAAAAAAAATAATAACCATATATATTAATAATATATGGTTAAATTTACAAGGAAATGAGAAGTTTTTGAAAATAGTTTCAAAATAAATTCTGCTATAAGGTGTTATACAATTACTATGTTACTACACTGATTAGTGACTCTGTTTCATAATATGTTCTGTCTGCAGCCACTCCACCACCAAACGTCTACAGCTATGAGAATTTAAATTATATATGTTAATGTATTTATTAGCTAAGTTATATAAATTAAAACCAAGAAAGCAGAACTGACGCTGAGCAAATACTGTACTGAACCTTATAGATGGATATATTAGTAAAGGAGTTCTTCAAACAAGTTAGTTGTGGGATTATACACTAGTTGGGAATGCTTCTTAAGTATGGTGTTCAATATAAAGAGCTGGCGTTCAGTTAATACTTTATACCTGTTGTACAGTTCTAAAGTAGGAAAGCGGAAAGGAAGAGATGCACCAACCTTGAGAACTGCTCTTTGAAGTAGATGCCAGTGGAAGTAGATGTGTTTTAGCAGTACCACCCCACACTGTGATGCAGTACGTAAGCAGTGACTGACACAGTGGAAAATATACAGTTTTAATTACCTATATTTGTGTCCGCCACATGTCTGAGGGTTTAAAGACAAAGATAAGCTTACGGACCCTACAAGTTAAGTCTTATGTGCTCATTGAAATTGAGTCTCTCGTCCAAGACCACGCATAAGTACTTAATAGAACATGTTTTGTGTATAGAGAGAAAATATGAACCTTACGCCTATGATTGTTTATGATTGCTTTTCGAGCCTGTGAATATAAATTATTTAATTGTTAATATTCAATCATTTTATTCAATATTTGATCATTACCAAAGGTTCAATAATATAGTTAATAAAAACTAAAAAACACGTTTTTGTCAACACTTGCGCAAACCAAATGAGCCCAAACTCGTTGGGGTTACGTCGTTTCGTTACTGAGTCACCTTGCGGCTCCATAATCAGGACCCTGGATATCATCTAGGACCAGAGTAGGTACCTACATGTGAAGACAAATCAAACGAGCCCAAACTCGATGGGATTACGTCGTTTCGTTACAGAGTTCCACTATCCATATCCTGGTTCCATCATCAGATCAGATCAATGGTACCAAATTATTGTATTGTCATCCGAATTACATACCTACCTACATTTATTAAATTTGACTTCCAAGATCTGTTTACATACATACATAGTTAGTTACAGATGACACTAATATAAAGCATGTAAATAAAAGGATGTAAAATTAAACACTTTGCTGTGTCCCTTGTTTGTTATTAAGGCCATTATATTGTAAATACAAAGTCTAAACTTAATTACCAGGACTCCGTATAGAAACAGGTATAAGGTAACTCTAGGGACGTCTGAATAACCAGATCCTACAGTACAGGTTTTCCTAGAACTACTTGTTTGATAGTTATAGTTGGTTAGGTACCTTTTTGTTTTATATTTCTATAAACGATATTCTGTGCTATTCTGAAAAAGTCCAACACTATTGCAATTATTTTGCTGTTATATCCTTATCCAAAAGTGTCTGATTTGGTTATTCTGAAAGAGCTAGCCTTGTCGTTGCAAAAACTTCACGCCATTGCTTTATATTGTTTATAATTGATATTAATGCTAATCCTTTTAGTCAACTCTTTAATTTCATTATGCCGTGAAAGAGATAGACTTTTGTACTGCGTGAACAAAAGAACCACAGGTATGACATAAAAAGAGGAATAGATACTAGCTTTTTACCGCGGTTTCACCCGCATAAAAAATATCACGTTTATGTAAAATTGCAATGAATAAAATTCATAAAACACTGTTGTTAACATTTTTAATCATTGAAATAGAATTCCAATTGATCATACTAAGTTACTGAGTTACTAGTCAAAAATTACAATTGACGCCATGTTGATTGCTATAATTCCAAACGTCAATCGATTGGAATTATTTCAGAATATCCCAGATTTTGCCTATAAAGTGCAACGTGGATTCAAGCGTGAGCATAACATACCTATTAACCTTTCTTTTAAAAATAAACTCTATTAATTAAATACTAGCTGATTGCCCGCTACTTCGTACTCGTTGTATGAGAAATACTTCACCCCTTCGGCAGGAAGCGTGATGTTAGCCTATATTGATTTTTATATTTGGAAGATATATTTTATTAGATAGAACTAGTGACCCCGCCCCGACTTCGCACGGATAGATAATATGGTACCGCAGACTTTTTTGTAGATAGTTTTTTCTACGCAAATCTTTCCTATATCATATTGTTATAAAGTCTGACAGATCAGACAGCATATGCCATGAAAACTCGCTGGGGCTAACTTTTTGACCGATTTGGTTCACTTATACTGTTAATGTTCAGCAATCCGTTCTGTAGTTTTGCGTGAAAAGGTCACAGACAGACAGACAGACGCGGCGGGGAAAAATCAATTGCATTCAGCATTGATACTAAAAAGTAAAATCAACGATCATGTATTTAGAAACTTATGTAGGTACCTGACAAACAATACTAAGAGGTTTTTCCATCTAAAAATACCTTCAGAGTTATTATTGGGCTAAATGAGGAAACTTATCTTCCGTTGAGTACAATGGGTATACCGTGGATGGGACTGATAATGTAAACTTAAAAAAAATCGGAAAAGGGTCATACACTTTTTTCAATTGCATTACAAACACTATGAAACATTAATCATGAAGCTATACATAAATCAAAGCTTACATGATAATGATGTTGAAATTGCTGCAATTTATAGTGGGAATGCTTTTGTAATTACAATTTTTACTTCAAGCCGCTTGCAAAAAGTATATAATTTTTGTTTGCACATTCATGAACTTATATTCTGTATCCTGTTTATACTCTAACTAGATACAAACAAGGTGTTCTTTATGTTTTAGTATATTTTTTTGACAAAACAAAACATCGACACTTTTCGTAGTAGGTATGCTAACCTATGGTAATATGGTCTATGTTTTAGTAATAGCAATTTTAATGTTATACTGTATATAGATTATTTAGGTAATTATATAAATTGGATAATTATATAAAACGACCTGTCTTTGGAGTTCATGGCGCAAACAAACGTTACCCAATGACTCTTTTCTTTGACTCAAACAAACGTTACTGTCACATTAAAAATTGCTTCTGACAGCATTAATGAATAACTTTGGACTTATTTATTGAAATTACGGGATTGTACGAATTTTGCGGATATATGTTCCTAACCCAGAATTGATTAAGTTTTTTTTTTTACAATTTGGTATGCATTTGAATAAAGTCTACCGTACCCCTAAACTAAATTATTAATATAGATAAATGAAACCGTGTATCGAATTTTAGAACCGAAATTGTTTTATCAGCGAATGCCTCTAGCATTTTTTTAAATGTGTTATAAAAATTTATCCCAAAGATGATAATAATAAAGGATAAAATAATAATATGTCACTCTCCGGCCCTCTAACTGTCTCTGTGCAATAAATCACGTCCATCTATTGCTCTGCGTTGACGTGAAAGAAGGACAGATAAACACAAACAAACATACAGACTTTCGCATTTATAGTATTATTTAGGACTAGCTGTGCCTTGTGTGATGTTATATAGCCTCAAGCCTCACCTTCCTCAAGAATTAGGCTATCAAATTAAAAAAGAAATCTTCTAATCCAACTGGTAGTTCTAGAGTCTAGAGATTAGCGCGTTCAAACAAACAAACTCTTCAGATTTTAGGATATTAGTCAGGATTTGAAACAAACATTATGATCGGTAAATGTTTCATCATTATTAATTCAGCTGTTTCAGACAAAAATCCAGATATATGCGTCGGTGGCCGAGTGGTTAAGCCGTCTGGTATTAACTAGGCAGACCACAGATTCGATCCCGGATTCCGGCCATGTACCAATGGGTTTTTTAATTAAAACTTATGTACATAATCCGACAAACCACACTGAGGCTTTTCCATCTAAATATACCTCAACAGAACTGGTCCCTAGTTAGGTATAGCCTCACAAATACCATCTGCTAAATGAGGGAGACTTGGTCTTCTGCTGGGTACTCTGGAACCTGAACACGGTTTCGGGAGCTGTACGGCAACCCGTAAAGAAATAAAAAAACATACAAATATTCTAAATTGAAATAACAGCCAGGCTTTTATTTATTTGTATTTCTTATAACTCGAAGTACGAGTATATCCCTGATATCATCGTTAGTTATTTCGTCACAATATGCTTATCTTATATTTACATACATTTTCAAATTTACCTTTACTGGATTAATTGTATTGCGGTTCTCTCTTTCCGATATTGTTAGTACAAAAACACAATTTTAAATGTATGAAGTCAGTAGTAATTCAGAAGGCAACAGGTAACATCTAATTTCGTAGTAAAACTAAAACTTCCTGAAAACAAACTGACAAAATAAAACACACAAACAAACACGTTCTCACTGAAGTCTAGTTCCAAATAGACCATAATGAGCTAGCAATACCATAGAAAGCTAACAATAAAAACACCCCTACTAGTCCACTAGCCGTGCAATTTAGTCCCGAGCAAGAGTTAAAAATAGAAAAACTTATAGAAAATAAAAAATTAGACGTTGTTGGTTAAGAACCGGTAAGGGAGGCAGATGCACTTAGTACATCTTTTTGCTCTTTACTTGTGGCCATTGGCGGGAGTAGAACCTTGGGAACATTCCAGGTTTCTATCGCATCGTTTGTTACACGCGCTTAATGTCTCTGAGTCTGGGAAGGTAACGAGCTAATGGACTTTTACTTATTAATAAACCGATGTATATTTATGTACCCTGTACTTGTGGTTCATTTATACAATAAATTTTCCCCCGGCTTCGCTCTAAATGTTTTGGAGTATTCTCCAGACATTTCCATTTGATATTTTCTCTAACAAACATTATTTTGATATTTTGCACATGTCCTGTGTTTTGTAAAATTTAATTTACAATTTAAAAATGTAGCATACCATTTCTTAATTTTAAACCTATCAGCGTTTCCGAAAAATAATATTCATATATGCTTACGCCAGTATTTTATGGGGATTGCTGTGATTAATCAACCTTAGAAACTATACTTTGGTTTGTCTATCTTTTTAATACCTTCTAAATAGCCTTTAAAAAATAAAGACCATAAAACAAGAAATAATTATATATTAAATCTGTTGAATTGGTTTTCATGAAATTAATCTATCCATGATATAACAAAAATAATTCATGAATACCTAATTTGCTGAAAAATTCGCGAACGTGCATAAAAAAGATTAAATTGGACGCTACAAATCGCTTAAAAATAGCTAAGGAACCATCAAGAAATAAAAATAGCTAATACATAATATTATAGTTTCTGACGACGGTACCTTAATGATACCAGTTAAATATAATCCCACTCAAGCCCAACGGACGTATAAAAACAATGTAAGAATGTAGCATGCTCCAGACTAAGTCATATATAGAATATTGTAAAATTCATTAGGCTTCCAGTCTGTATAATAAATCAACAGCTCGTAGCTAAGGGAGGTATATTAGACATGGCATTTGCGAACGTAGACCGGTTCCAGGGCGAATAACGTAGGCTTTAAAAGGCTGACGCGGGACGCTAAGCCTCATTCCCGTGTCGTCAGTACTATCCACAAGTTCTTTTGACAACCCTGCTTCTTGCTTCAGAATGTGGAAGCTCCTCATATTAACGTTAGCCGCTTCGGCGTCGGCGCAGATTCCAGCCTTGGGATGGTGTCCTGATTTTCAGGTATGGTTTTTTTCTATTAATTTTTTTATCTATATAAATAAAAATTAAATGCTGTCACTTAAGAACAGCTGCACGAGAAAAAGGGGGGAAAAGAAAAATTGCAAAAGTTGTCCGGAAAATAGGAAAATTCGGGAAAAACTAAAAGTGCTTCTTTCTATGGGATTTTGGTATTAACTCAAGACCATAATAGATAATGAATTTTATTATGGGCTCCACGGGCGAAGAGAGTTCATTAATATAACCATCCCAAAATAAACATGTGCATTTCCTTTGCTGAACTTCACTGAAGCTAGGTTAAATATTTTTCCTCGATTTTTTAATCTTCAAATCCTATAAAATATCAATAATAAATACATTTGTAAAATTATTTTTAAAAGTTTTGTCAAAATCATTTTGCCTACTTCGTATCCTATCTGGATAAATGGACAGACAAAAATGTTTAATTCAGTTTTTCACCAGAATCAACCAACACGAATTCAAGTATAAAGTAGTAATTAATTAATGTTACTTATTAGTTATGTTGTTCAATATTCCATATCACCTGAAGCTGTGTTGCAATTCTCATATTATATAACGGTGACAATGACCTCCTAGGTCCGATCACTGACCAGACACAACCACACTGAAGACTTGAGACCGGTTGTGCGCAAACCTTGTTTGCTTCTTTTTATACGCCTAGCTTATTTTAATACAAGATAAAATAACTTTCTATTTCACTTTATATGTAATTTTATTGGTATATTTATTTTTCTTTGAAACACTTATTGCTCTGTCTCAAGGTGTGCTTCTGCTACAATGTGTAAGTCTTGTAGACTCACTAGATAAATTATTATGTACCAATGGGTTTTTGATTAAAAGCTTATAAAAACGTGACTGGCCATTCGTAAGTATAGAATCAAAAATGACATCGCTAAATGATGAAGAGTTGTCAAGTTCCGCTGGATACCCTAGGACTGGGACCGGTATCTGGGATACTAATTTTAAAAATATTTCTAGCCTATGGCGAACTTCAATATGAATCGTTTCCTCGGCTCGTGGTATGAAGCGGAACGATACTTCACTGTAAGCGAGTTGGGATCTCGCTGCGTAACCACTAATTACGAAAAAACTCCTGAAGGCAGAATTTTGGTCTCCAATTTAATTACTAATTATTTGTGAGTAATATTTTTTTAAAGTATTTTATATTATGTTGTCTGAAAATATACTCATAAGAATTTCTTCCAATTAAAATAACTATTTAATTTGCTTGTTACTAAATAAAGTTTCTTTCTAATTAAAATAATTTACACTGTAACAGCTAAACTGTTTTATATGAAATTTGGTAATAGAGATAATATCCAAAATTAACACACTAAATAGTACGCCTTATACAGCCATGAAAATAAACCTCTACAACCTACAGTTATTGCACCCTCGTATAAATAGTATAATGAGAGTCTAATTTAACTTTTAATGTAATATTTCTTTAATTATTTTTAGAACTGGAGTAAAACGAGTTCTTGATGGCTCTCTCCAACTTATTGGCCGTGAAGGTGAAGGTAGAGTAATAGTGAAGTACTCTTCACTCCCCGTGCCCTATGACACTGAGTACAGCGTATTGGACACAGACTACGATAACTATGCCGTTATGTGGTCATGCAGCGGAATTGGACCCGTACATACACGTAAATTGAATAATTCAACTTTATAAATGTTCATGCATTTTTTTGTGCACTTTCACATTCTTAAATATTATAAATTGTCAACAGAAAACGCATGGTTAATGACTAGGGAGCGAATTGCATCAACAGCGGTGATGCAAGCTGCTTACGGAGTATTAGACAGATTCAAGCTCTCAAGGGCATTCTTCGTTAAGACAAACCAGGCCGACTGCACTATTTTGCCTACACCGGTAGACAAGTCGTCTGTAGGTAAAAATGTTGGAAACCTTGAGAAAGCTGTCGGCAAAAACGCTGGAGTTGTCCCAGATGTGGTACAAAAAGTAGTGGAACAACCTGTTGAGGTAAGAAAAATATAGGTAACGATAATTTTTCTAAATGTTGTAATTAACAAAATGTGTTTAAACAATTATTTGTTCAATACAGAAAAAGCAAGAACCTGTGGTGAAGTTGGATGTGAAATCGGAGGTTTCTCGAGAACGAGTAGCAGTACCAATCCCGGAAGAACCGGCTAAACCTATGCAAGTTCCCGAATTGATTATGTCAGAAGCCTCAGAGAAAAAAGAAGAAATTATAGATAAACCTGCCGAAGAACCAATGAAAAGTGAAATGAAGCCAGATTTGCCAGCCTCGAGCGAGTCCAAAGAAAAAGAAGAAAAGCCGTCTCTTTAAATACAATAGTATTTAATTTTGTGTAAGGTTGAAAGAGGTAGTGATGTAGGTAGATGGAATTGAACGGTATGAAAGCAAAGTAATCATATAAAATAAATAGGCTACTTTACCAAATAAATACTGATGAAACAATGATCTGCTCTACGGGAATCGATGTTGCTAATGGTTTATTTTTCCTATGAACAATAAATTTGTTCTGTTTAGTTAAATTTATGTATGTGCTTGATAGTCATAAATCTACTGTCGAATCATCATTTCAATAAATGGACAGATGAATTGTGATTTTTATTTTTAGCATTTACCTCGAGTATTTCCACCTTCCTAACCAATTATTTTCGAGACATTTATAGATTACTTTAAAACAATCACGGTAGATACCATTATTATATTCTTTCTTCACGGGTTGCCTTACAGCTCCCGAAACCGTGTTACGGTCCTAGGGTAACCCAAGTCTCTCTCGTTTAGCTGATTGTATTTGTGAGGCTATAACTAATGAGTGACCAGTTCTGTTGAGGAATATTTTAGATGGAAAAGCTTTTTTATTAGAAACAAAGAGATTCAATTTAGAAAAGAACTTGCCTATCATTAAGTTAGTAAATATTTTAGTACCTTTACTTAAATATATATTAAACGAACATTATTCCACACTTATAGATCCATTAGTACATACCTACGAGTAGGCTGTTTCGAAAGTTTTTAGCTAAAAAGTTTGTATTCATTATTTATTCAGTATTCTGCATTTATTAGAAATTGAAGTGTAATTTCAATGTAAACCTCCTTGGAAAAAATCACTGGCCATCTACAATTACTTTTTTTAATATTATTTTTTTACGTATATGCGTCGATAGTAATTTGATTTGAACAATGAGCGTGCCGCGTGAAGCATTTCGTGCGATGATCTTCTATGATTATAAACGAGGGTTAACCTTTAAGGAATCTCACGAAAATTTGCAAGCAGCTTTTGGTGAGTGTTCTCCTTAGTTAGCAACTGTAATCTATTGGTAAAGAAATTTCAAACGAGGTCGGGATAGCCTAGAGGGTGATGCTAGGTCAGGTCGACCGCCAACTGCGGTTACCCACGAGAACGTCATCAAGGTGGAGTGGTTATTAAAAGAGCATCGGAATATCACACATCGAGAGATTGCCAATGAACTAAAGATTGGATCACAGGCGGTTTCTACGATCCTGCATGAACATCTCAGAGTAAGGAAGGTTGCTTCGAGGTGGATACCACATTGTCTCTCAGAAGAGCAAAAATCCCGACGTGTGGATTGGTGCAGGTTTATGTTAGAAAAATTCGAAGGAGGGACTTCGCAACAAGTATCCTAAATCCTAACTTCCTACGAATCTTGGATTTATAGTTACGATCCTCTTACAAAACAGCAATCCACTGAATGGGTGTTTGAAGAAGACGAGTTACCCACAAAAGTTGTTCGCGGGCGGAGTGTAAATAAAAAAATGATTACCGTTTTTTTTCCGTTGTAGTGGCCCAGTAGCAATAATTCCATTAGAATATCGTAGAACGGTTACTAGTAAGTGGTATTGCGAAGTGTGTTTGCCCCGAGCCTTCGAGGAGTTGAATGAGAGTCGCCCAAGGAGCGGAACTCGGGGCATTCTTTTTCACCAAGACAACGCGCCTGCTCACACGGCCGCTAGAACGATGGATTTCTTAGCCACTACGGGCGTCCAATCACTACCCCATCCACCTTACATCCCAGATCTGGCCCCGTGTGATTTTCATTTGTTTCCCACCATTAAAAAAAATGCTCTGTGGATGAAAATTTAAGACTTCGGATGAGGCTGTTGATGAATTTAGGCGATTGTTTTTCGACCTTCCGCAAGATCTTTTTTAAATTGTTTTGAAAGCTGGTTTTCTCGAATAAATAAATGTAAAGAGGCTGGAGGAAAGTATTTTGAAAAACTGTAAATAAAATATTCTCATATACTTATTATTTTTGGTTTTACTAACAACTTCCGGAACAGCCCACGTATTACCTAGAATAGAATATAATTTATGTAATCAATATTTTTTCGATTGTTCGTTAGATCTTCGTTCTATAGACTCAAAAACTAGGTACTGGACCAATTTGAAAAAATATTTTTGTTTTTGATAGCCCAATTCTTGGAGAATATTATTTAGTCACGCTACCTACCTTTCCTAATACAACGCGTACGAAGTAGCGGGCAATCAACTTGTATTCAATAACACGCTATATTGATACTTAGTCATTTGGTTATAAAAATAATATACTATTAGAAATAAAAGAATCACATAGGTGTGTATATATTTTAAACTATTTTAAAGAAGCAGAAATCACTACAATTTTGACTTACTCATTGAATAAAGAAGACAATTCAGTTCACGGGTTGCCTTACAGCTCCCGAAACCGTGTTGCGTTCCCAGGTTACTGAGTTACTCAGCAGAAGACCAAGTCTACCTCTTTTAGCCGATAGTATTTGTGAGGCTATACCTAACGAGTGGCCAGTTCTGTTGAGGTATGAGATCGAAAAGTGTTTGAAAATTGTACTAAATTATTTGTGATACATTAGTATTGACTCTAGAATAATTATCAGTCATCATTATATTAATTATTTAGAAGTTAGTAGGTATACTTAGCTTAATATTTGTAATGTATTCGAACGAAAAGTAGTAAAGTAACTTTTATCATTATTGATATTTATTATATTGTGTATATTTGTGGCTTTTGATAAAATAAAAAAGTCCACGTTCTCATAGATTGTCCGTCGCATTCATCAACGCTGTCGTTGCACACGTACGCCACCGAGTGAAATTATAAATTTAAAGACGTTAAATATAATTAAAATGCATCTTGTGCCTTTCGCGGGTGCCCAGATCACTCAAGAAAAAAAAACTAAATTAGTGTAGTCATGTGTGGTCTAGCTGCGACGGACTGGATTTTTTGATGAAATGTTAGGACGTAACATATCCATATGTTTTATTTTATCAAAGACTTTTGCACATTTTGACTAAATAAAAAATAAAATGTGTACTTATAAGAAATTTATATGAAAAATAGTATATTGTCTAGTCATGAGTCCTTTTGTAACATTCTCTTTATTGCTATTATCTATATACAGCATAAAAGGTATAAACACAATCCTATCATTTACTGATAATAATGAATCTACAAACACATGTGCTGCAAATATAATTAAAACATTTTTCACAAATGTTTCTGGATTAACAATTGTGGATATTGAGACAAAATATAATGGCATATATAATACAATACACAATTTAGGTTCCTTTTCAACAATTTCTCGAAAACCACTATGGATTCAGAACAGAACAACAAATGAAGCTTATATCATTGTATCTCAAAATACATCTCATTTTATAGATCATGTGGCCAAACTAGCTCAAGATGTTTACTGGAATCCTCTGGCAAATTTCATAATTGTTATTTATAATTTTGATAAACAATTTTTGAATATAATGTTTAAGATATTATTGAGGATGCATATTATCAATGTTGTTGTAGTTGCTGATGTTTTAAATAATACTATATTGTACACATACAATCCACTTCAAAACAACAGTTGCGGTCGAAAATTGGACAAAATAATAGAATATGGAGATTGCTCTAAATTACAAGAAAAACAATTATATGCTGTGCAAGTGTTAAACACTTTACACAACTGTACACTCAACATATCGATGGCAGATTGGCCACCTTATGTCATAAAAGATCCTAATGAAAATTCAGAAACGATGATGGGTATTGAACAATTCGTAATTAAACTTCTGGCTCGCGCTGAGGGTTTTAATTACAACATTAATTGTTGCGTCCCCCGAGAAAATCGCTCCAAAGTTTATGATGATTTGACTACCTCAGGGCAGCTGAAATATTTACAAATAAACGAAGCAGACGTTGTCATCGGTGGTTTAATACTGCTCAGGAATAGAGCTGAAGTTACGGACTGGATGATCACTCACATCGAGCAGTATGACGAAATAGCAATTATTATTCGGACTCCGCAGGACTATGAGAAATGGAAAGAGTTTCATTTAGAGTTCAACTGGCTTTTGTGGTCTATGATTTCGGCCACATTCTGTTTATGCTGCTTCATAATAGTCAGTGTAGCTCAAATAACTTCAAAGAGACCCGTTGATAAAATTGCTATTGTTTTGTCCATGTTTGATAATATGTTACAACACGGAAGCAACGAGAGATTTCTACAAAAACTTAGTATTAAATCTTTGGCAATTCAATGGATTTGCTTCGGTTTCTTTATCAACTGCTTCTATCAAACTTCCTTGGTGAGTTTGGCTGCTACAAGAAAGTATGAAATTAAAATTTGGACTGGTCCAGACCTCTTAGTGTACAATAAAGTTCATTGTGTAAGTATGCCAATGGTTGATATTTATTTTAGTTTGCGGGAAAATTCTACTTATTATGATAAGCATGGCGAACATGTTGTAAAATCGCTTCCTAAGGAATGTTTCAATATAGATCAAAGTTTGCTTATAGTATCCATTGACGATAATCGCTTTGCTTTAATACCCAAATCTTATTATCTATATAACAATGTTTATACAAGAACTGACATAGGAGAGCCTTTGTTATATCCTATTGCCAATCCTTTTGCTAAACATATTGTGCCCGCTATCCTGTTCTATCGTGGATTCCCCTGGCTTCAAAGATTTCAAATTCTCGGTTTACATATGAGAGAGGCTGGCCTGATGCAAAAGAACTTGCGCGATATATATTACCAACAGAAGCTAAAAGGTAAATATATTGATATAAAAGATTATCAAAATTATCTTAGAAATGTAAGTATAAAAGATCTAAGAATTGCGTTTTGTGTAATTTTATTCGGATTGATATTGTCAATTGCTGTGTTTGTATTGGAAATTGTTTTTTATAGGTACCGCTCACATAGGATCTCTTTACTTTTGTACAGGTTATATCAAAAATATTTATATAATGTGTGAATTATTAAATTACAAAAATAATAAATTCTTTCAATACCTACATTTAAATGTCTTTCATTATTGTTGTTTGATAAATAATTATTAGCGAAAAAAAAATAGATCTATTCAGTATAATTATGTACCTATCCCACCATAATTATTCAATACAGTCCAGCTTCTCGCCAGGATTGAGTGAGTATCTGAAAAAAACTAAAAGCTGAGACTTCAAAACTTGCCATGTTCGTCTGTATTCAAGGTTTATTTATTTATTAATACATTGTCACACAGATTAAATTAAAAAAATTACATAATAATGATGTTATTAGGGTTCCGTTCCGTCTGTCTGTCTGTCTGTCACCAGGCTGTATCTCATGAACCGTGATAGTTAGATAGACAGTTGAAATTTTCACAGATGATGTATTTCTGTTGCCGCTATAACAACAAATACTAAAAAACACAATAAAATAAATATTTAAGGGGGCTCCCATACAACAAACGTGATTTTTTTTGCCGTTTTTATAGATAATAGCTGTTTCCCACGACTTCGTACGTGACTATTTCAGAATGTTGGCAAACATACACTTCATACATAGCTTTTGTCATGTTCACCTCTGCCCACCCCGTTCCCGTCGTCATGCCGTGATGGTATATAGCCTATGTTACTCAGGGATAATGTAGCATTCCAATGGTGAAAGAATGATCAAAATCCGTCCAGTAGTTTTTGAGTTTATTCATTACAAACATACACACAAACATACAAATATACAAAAATACAAATCTTTGATCTTTATAATATTAGTATAGATGACGAAACCCTTCGTGCGCGAGTCCGACTCGCACTTGGCCGATTGTGTCTTCTATGTGGTACCTATGCAGGTGTACAATAGAAGTTCTATAATTTATTAATATAATTTAACATATATGGGGTGGGGCTATATGAATATGTAGAGTTCCTCTAACTTGTCTTGAGGCATGGTGCCCAAGACGCTGGCAACGTATGGCAGCGTATGGCGAGACTGATTAGTACGTGCCAACTCGCATTTTAAAATTATTAATTCATTCATGATACAATTATCAGTACATTATCTGCGTTTATTAAAACACAAGATGTAGTAGATAGATTCAAATTTTCGATACAAAAAAAAATAAAAAAAATCAGCAAAAGAGTCGGGTCTAGTTATATTGGTGAGGCTGTCACTGAGCACCTACTCCCGGCCGCTATCCCACTACCGCCCGATACGGGTACTTTTGGCTGCTGGGTTTCCCCCCTGGCCCGATTCGCTCCTCCTTAGACGACCTGCACCTCCCTTGCTCCCAAGGGTGGTCCATGCCGATACCGGGCTTAGTGTGGACGTCCAGTCAACGCAGGGGACTCAACGACAGTGAACCCCCACCTCAAACCATCCACCGACTCCGACCTCCGAGTAGCCGGATTACAGGAGACGCCACGCTCCCAGTCAAAGTAGGTAACTAAAATTGTGAACGCTTTCGTATTACAAGAAAGGAAATCGTCATTTTTTTCTGCTTTTTTTATATATTGCAGTTAATTTAATTGACATTTTTTTTATTAAAATATACATAATTTTAATTAAATTCTTGATTATTATTTTTCGATAACATTTATATTATTAGACGAATATACTCAGTTTCAGCAAACAGCACGAGCGACATCATTCGGTATAGCGAAACTATATTTTGAAGTCTCCATGAAAATGTAATTGTATTTACAATGTTGCTGCTAGTACAGTAGCCTAAACACAGATGTCGCTGTACTTGGTTATCAAACGCCATTGCTGGCGACTTCGCGTGCGCTGAATTGGAAAAAAAAATTAGTAATGTAGTAAAAATCTAATTTCGCGTTACGAGTGTATGTACGAGTATGATTGAATTTTATCCCAAGAGGGGTAGGCAGAGACAATCGAATGCCATTTGCTACGATCCTGACATACCTCTTTCGTTTCTTTTATATTCATCATACCTTTTATACGTGCTCGGCGATTGTTTGTACTTTTAATATTGCAATCGATCAATATATTTTTTATATGTTCAATAAAAGTACACCTAGGTCTGCCTCTGCCAGCATTGCCCTTCACTTCAGCCATATAAACCATTTTATTCAATATTTCATTTTTTTCAGCCATTTTTCTATTTTTATAGAAACGGTGATACGTTCTTTCTTATATCTCCCGGGTCACTAACAGGGTGCGGAGAGGTATGTCGCGTATATTTAGTTTATCCTTTTGTAAATATAAAATAGATAATATATTATATGGTGAATGGTGATAAGTAAATATATCTAGATATCATTGTCTACATAAAATAAATAGGAAGGGCTAACTGACAGCAAAGTAACAATTCACGGTGATCCATGTTAGAGAAATGTATGGAGAAAAATGCCCGCGAGCTATTTTGGTGGACGAATAATTCGTTATTATTTACGGATATATACACTTTGAGCGAGGTAAGAGCCAGTCTTTAGGTCATACCCGAGGCACAGTAAATTAAATAATATAAGCTACGGCGTGGACTAGTCTTGTACCTACATTTTTCATGATTATTTTCATTTCTACAGTGGACCCATCTTATTTATTTACAGAAATCAAAAATGTCTTGTCTTAATTTTCAAAATAAATCTTATAGTCTATCTATCTATCTATCATCACGCCTTTTATCCGAAGAGGGGTAGGCAGGGACGATCTAATGCCATTTGCTCCGTAGCAAAGCGAAAGACATCTTTTATATTCATCATACCTTTCATACATGCTCGGCGATTGTGTGTACTTTTAATATTGTCATCGATCAATATTTTTTTATATGTTCAATAAAAGTACACTTCTGCCAGCATTTCCTTTCACTTCAGATATAAAAATATATAAAATAAAATATTAAATAAAATGTTATACTTAGTCATCGCTTAAAATTTTGAGAAATGCGAAGGCAAGTTTTTCTTTCAAAGTTTTTCTTTTCATTTTGTAATTTTTGTCGTAAAAAACAGTGACAGACAAACAGACATCTAATAGGAATCAGTACGGAATTCTAAATACTTATATACCTCCTAGGTACCTATTGAAAATGTGTAGTCCGTGATTTGAGTTGCGCTTGTTTGTACTGTTAGGTTACCTCGACCGGCTTCGACCGCATTCGTATACCAACCGTTCGATAGACCGCCAGCAATTCGCAAGCAACCGTAAAACCGGTAAAACCGATCAAATAATATTTAAAATAAAACGTCTTTGCTAAAGAAAACAAAATCAACGTAAGTAAATTGAATAATAATATGTAAATACTATTTTAATATTTTTTTAAATACACAGATCATTTCTTCAGTTTTTTTTTTCTTCACGGATTGCCTTACAGCTCCCGAAACCGTGTTACGGTTCCACCAAGTCTCCCTCGTTTAGCCGATGGTATTTGTGAGGCTACCTAACGAGTGGCTAGTTCTGTTGAGGTGTATTTTAGATGGAAAAGCCTCTAAGTGTGGTTTGTCGGATTATGTACATAAGTTTTTAATTAAAAAACCTATTGGTACACTCTTAAGATTTCATTTTTAATTTCTTTTTATTAAAATAAATTAATATGTATAATTAATTAAGATTAAAATGTATATACCTATTCCAATAAAAAAAATCATATTCTAGTATATAAAAAGATTTATTATTTGTGCCCAGTTCTGTTGAGGTAGTTAGATGGAAAATCCTGTAATTGTGGTTTGTCGGATTATGTAAAAACTCATTGGTACATGGCCGGGATCGAACCGACGTCCGCCTAGTTTAAAATACTCTGGTATTCTTCTTAATACATCTTAACCACTCGGCCACTAGGTACTTATTTGTATATACCTAAGTACCTAGATTGTTTCAAATTCGAATTAAAATCAGCCTAATCTCAAAAATAAATAGGTAATAAGACAAAAAATATTTTATTAAATTGAAAAAGGTAGTTTTCATGATAATTCTGAAACTATTCAATTCAGTTGATTATACTATTTTTACTCTGTATCTATTCATGTTATTTAGGTTTCTATCATTATTTTATTGTATTGGTCTCCATAGCTGTTGAATATTGATCATATCATATATTCCTTCATATTGCAGAGCTCAGCCGTAGGGCCTTTCCAGTTCTGGGGCCGTGACATTACGGCAAAACAATGTAACTAACATACTATTATTGTTATAGGTAGGCTTATTCTGGATGATTATATTTTTTTAGGGTTCGACGCCGTTTCACAGGCTTTTACCTCAGCTGTCTTTCGATCGATTCTTATGATAATTAACTTACATGAACCGCCATAGAATTTTATTTGTCAAAATTGTAATTTTATGTGTCAATTTATGAAAAAAATATTCCGAGGTGGCTCTCCATGTACAATAAGAGAATTTAAAAAATAGGTACATCATATTTATAATTACTAGCAAGTTGAAGTATTTTCGCTAAGAAAATTATTATTAGGGCTAACATAAAAAGATAAGTTTTTTATGGAACCCATAGAGATTTCAAAATTCAAAATAATATCTACTTTAGAATATAACTAGCGATGAACCTTAGGGTCATATAGTAAACTAGATTGCTGACTTTATCAAAATTAATTCAGCCATTTCGGGCCCTATTCTGCACAAACACCCAGACAGTTTGCCGGCTTATGTAAGTTTTTTTCTTTACGGGTTGCCTTACAGCTCCCGAAACCGTCTTACCCCCAGGGTACCCAGCGGAAGACCAAGTCTCCCTTTAAAATTATAAATACCTTAAAAATTAGGAAGTATAATGGGAAAAAATCTATAAGTATAATAAAATCATTACTCGCTGCTCGCATCGTGCAAAAATTAGGTACGAAGATCGAGAAGCGGCTTTTAAAAAAATCTTTATGATAGTTCAGAGATCAAATTGTGGGCCACGCAGGCGAACACGTGCATATATATAATAATTAACTAGCTTTCGTCCCGGCTATACACGTGGTTTTTTATTATATTTGACGTTTATGATTACTCTCCTTTGAGTCGTAACATAACCTTCCTCAATAAACGGGTTATTTAACGCAAAAATAATTTTTCATATCGAATTGGTTATAGTTTCTAACATTAGCACGTAACAAACATGCACGTAGCTTTTCGCCAGTGCTGACTTTCATCTCTTATTATACCCACGTATGATGATGAATTAAAAAAAAATTGCCCATGTCCTTTAAGTAAGGCTTTCTTAGTATCAAATTTCATCAAAATCGGTTCAGTGATTTAACTGTGAAAGCGTAACAGACAGACAGACAGAGTTACTTTCGCATTTATAATATTAGTATGGATATAATAACCCTTACATTATACAGAAATACATTTCGTTGTAAACTTGTAAACATCAACACTCATTGTTCTATTTTAAAATTCGGCTAAACTAGTTTTCTGCTGATCTGAGGCCGCAATATACAAAATATTCCGTACTTTTAATATACCTACGTCATAATTCTATTTCACTAATTCACAGGCAGTAATGCGTTGTTATTAAGGCTCCTAATCCATAATTTCTCTGTAAATAATTCACCTGTGTCACTGTAATTTAGCATATAGTTACTTATTCAATATATCTAAAAGAAATAGCTGTTATTTTTTCCATGTCTTTTATTGAATAGGAAATATGGGTGGTAAAATAAAGGATTATTTTGCCCCTCTTTTCTCTTTCATAATCTATCAAAAAACGAGATGTATATAATTGAAGGGTAATGGCGGCGAACGTAAATGGTATAAACTGCGCTTTAAAAAAAATTTAAGAACTTTGTGATAATCCTTTATTTTACCACCCATATTTTCTATTCAATAAAACCAATTGAAAAAATAACGGCTATTTCACTTAGATATATTGAATAAGTAACTATATGCTAAATTATAGTGACACAGGTGTATTATTTACAGAGAAATTGGTAATAGTTTATCCCCATACAAATTATGGATTATACGACTCTTAATAGAACAAAATACGTAGGTAAATATTTTAAATGCCAATACAAGAACATTCCGATTTCAATTTAGCTGAGTACATAAGACGAGAGTCGGACAAGCGGGGCAACTAACCGTTACTTCTCTCTCAGTACCGTAAATGCAATATACGGACCTAACCTACATGCAGGACCTAAGTGCTATTTGACCATAAAACTCTCCATACAACTAGAATCTGAGTAAATAGTATGAGAAAGTTTGACTAGATAAGTCTTCATACAAAATGTTAATTTTGTGATTCCGTGTCTTTACTCAGTGCTTTGTGACAATCCCAGATACACTGGCACGTAAAATATAAAGGAAGTGACAAAGAATATTTAGTGTAGCGACAGCGACTTGGTATATGCGGACATCGTTACGTGTGTGTAAACAGGACAGGTGATAAACCCGTCGTTGCATTTTTAGGTTTCCGTACCCAAAGGGTGACAACGGAAAATCTATTACTAAGGCTCCGTTGTCCGTCCGTCCGTCCGCCTATCACAGGGCTGTATATTTTGAACCGAAATAGGCAGACACTTGAAATTTTCACACAGTATGTATAACTATAACCGCTATAACAAAACATAATAAAAATAAAATTAAGTTAAAAATTAAAAGGGGTCCCCATACAAGAAACGTTTATTGCTCGATCTTAGTTTCCTAATTTATATGGGGATATTAGATACTATTCCCAATTTCTATGTAAATAATAGACCTGTGTCAATGTAATTTATCATATAGTTACTTATTCAATATATCTAAGTGAAATAGTCGTTATTTTTTCAATTATTTTTATTGAATAGGAAATATGGATGGTAAAATAAAGGATTATTTTGCCCATTTTTTCTCTTTCATAATCTATCACATAGCTGTTCAATTAAACGTCTTGCATTTTTGATAGCATAGTAAAAATTCAAAATAAAAACTATTTTATGATTTTTTAATTGGTCAAAAATAATAAAGTTAACAGCTATTTCGCTTAGATATATTCAATAAATAACTATATGCTAAATTACAGAGACACAGTTAGATTATATACAGATAGTGTATCCTAGAAAAATTATGGATATCAATACATTGTATACAAACGTCTAACTATCATGCATACTCTTAAATAAAATAACTAATAATTAAAACCGGCGCCATAAAGGGGCGTCAAACTTGGTCTGACCTTAGTACATACTAGTGAGTCGTACGGAATCCTTCGTGTGCGAGTGCGACTCGCACTTAGGCGATTCTTTTTACATCGATTTCATGCCATGATTCTTGTTTTTGGAAATTATTTATAGGTAATGAAAAAATTTATCAATGATCAAAAATTATTATAATGCCAATGATAAATAAGTTGAAACTTTTAAAATTCACTGAGATTTCAAGTGATCGGGCGAATTCTACAAAAAAATAATTGCTGTGATTTTAATCTATCTATCTATCATCATAACAAAAGGCGATTCCAAGAGGGGTAGGCAGAGGAGACAATCAAATAACATTTGTTACGATCTTGACATATCTCTTTCACTTCTTTTATATTCATCATACCTTGCTTAGCGATTGTGTGTACTTTAATCAATAATTTTTATATGTTCAATAAAGTTAAGTTAATATTAGTCAAATACTTGTTAATACATAGGTGTACTTAAGCATACATTATTGATCTTTTTTAGTTTTTTATTGGATATATTAATTTTTTACATTTTTCAATAACACATAACTAACTAATTTACAAATATAATATAAAATTTACAAATAAAAAATTTCATGTAAATCGCTATCTACAGGGAGAGTACCCAACAGACTGGCTGCATTGCCTCGTTGGGTCTTTTGAATTTATTTTCCATTGTCCAAATCGTAAGAAAGCTTCATTTATTATTAGAACAATGAAGTACTGTAGAATGCCCTACTTGCTGTTGGAATACAAATCAGAATTTCCCTTGTTACACTAATCTGAATACGAGAGTCATTAACATATGCATTATGGATATTTAATAAAGATCAAAGAAGGTCAGGGGTGAACGACCCGGCTCTGCCCACGTGGAAATGGTGAACAGATTTGTATGAAAAGTCTTCCATGACTTATCCAGGGTATCAACTGATTTGTATTCTAAACTAACTTCCCGCCCCGGCTTGGCGTGTGGAGCCCATATTAACTTTCATCCGATCAGGCCATAGTCTTAGTTCATACAAAAATCCCATAGAGAAACTTTTAGTTTCAGTTTTTCCGAACATTCCAGTTTCCAGAGCAATCTATTACAATTATTTAAAAAAAATAGTCAAATCGGCCCAGCCGTTCTCAGAATTTTCATTTATATATGTAGAAAATTATATTTCCGCTAAACCAAACTTATGCTGAATTCTAAGTAGGACATGCTATTTACTGTCTATTTCTATTTTTTATAGAATATTTGTCTGTATATTTGTCAAGAATAGGCATAAACAGGATGAACCAGTCTATAAATAGAGAGTAACTGTATGTTTGAACTTTAAAGCCAAAGTCAGAGCTCTTGGCTCTTAGGTCAAAATCATTAGCAACTATAAGGCATAATAAACGTGTGGAAATGAATATAAAATTATGTATTTTGTATATATTTTACAGCGCAGGGATAATAAAAATAATAATGGTCAGTTCTTTAATAGATTGACATATGCATACGCTTTAATTTCTTTGAGGTAGACAGAGACCGAACATCCTGGCACATTGCCACACCTATTTTAAACATTTTATTAGATTGTTGTTTTCATAGTTCTGGGCAATTTTAATATTTGATATGTTTATATATTGTAAAATTGCTGAAATATACAAAGAAATGGGTATGATTTACTGTACACAAAAATAATTTGTGTGCCTTCACTTGCTAAAACATATTATTATTACTAATGAAACAATTTCGTACATTGGCCATAATACAATTTACACAAATCGAAATTAACATTTTGAAAAATAATCAGCCACGCGTTTGAATGGTTTAATTAAATATTAGCCATTAAATATTAAAATACATTAGAAAAATTCGACTTTTCTTCCGCTGACTGCTTCGTAACGTAACGTAAAGTAAAAATCGCTAAAGTATGTTCAAAATTATTTTCAGATGTCGGTATTGAGGAGCATAGCTGTGTTTCTATGTGGGTTCCTGTCACTACGCCGGTCGTGTTTGGCTCAAGTACCGTTCTTAGGAACGTGTCCCGATGTAGCGGTCATGCCAGACTTCGATGCTGCTAGAGTAAGTTAAATTTATAAAATGGGATAAGTAAAGTTTTGTTCTGGAAAGCTTGTTCAGGTTGTGGGGTTTCTGCGAGCAACATGGCCGAAGTAGTTGAGGATGAGGATGCGTTGGAAGCAGAGAGATGACAGCCTTGTCGTTATGCGGAGTTCACCGAGAATGGACACGTTCGTCCTGAAAGCGGTCCATGGAATACATGAAAATATATGGTTTTGACAGTTGCTTTTTCAGATATTGGGCGTTAGAGACCGCTATCAAAAGTTTTTAAACAAATCACTGATCGCGTTCAAAATTCAGTTTGTAGATTTTACTTACATGCAGCCGAGTGGGCCAGGCCTATCCCAGAATACTTCGGGTCCACCCAAAAACCTTCTGTTATCTGTGCTTCTGGCTGGGCACATACCAAAATCCTTCAGCCAGTATTTGAATTATTTAGTTGTTTTAATATGTATATATTACTTTGTGTAAATAATTGTATTAAATGAGTTAATACATAACTTTCAGTACATGGGCAAGTGGTATGAAGCAGAACGCTACTTCGCAGTGTTCCAACTTGGAGGGAAGTGTGTGACGGCCGACTATACTGACAAGGGAGACGGGCTCATAGGTGTGGTGAACAAGCAGCTCAGCAGTTTGTACGTAGTATATTAATCGAATATTATACAGTATACTTAAAGCTGAAGAATTTGGTTGTTTGTATTTTTGAACGCGCTTATATCAGAAACTACCAGTCTTATAAAAAAAAATGTAGACATTATTTTATTGTTTTGCCTATTTTTAATGTTACTAAGTAATTTACGAATAAAACAATATTGTATATTACATTACCATTATAAATTTATTTTGATTTGATTCGTTCAATTACATGTAAAATATAAAAAAAAAAACATTAATACAACACTAGTGCCGCCATCTATGAGAAAGTTTTTTTTTCCGTTTTACAAAACACTGACTGCAATATCTTGTTGATATATATACATATTTAGGTAGGTACCTAATGTAGTGTTAAGGTCATTCGCTGTGTGAATCAACTAATTTATAGTGCCAAAAATTTCCTCACGTTTTGCTAAAAAATTGAATTCAGCCGATAAACCTGATATGAAATACACCCCTGGAAAATCTAAGTTTATTATAGATGTAAAGAATAAAAATGTTTATTCAAATAAAGATGATCGTATTGAAAATGGGTTAATTTTTGGCTCCCGGAACCGTGTACAAGTCTTCTTCATTTAGCGGATAGTATTTACTAAGTATACCTAACGAGTGGTCATGCAGCTCTGTTGATGTATATTGGGATGGAAGATCCTCCTAGTGCATATGTACATAGGTACATGGCTGTGGGGTTTGAAAACTAAGAAACTAACAACGAATTTGATAATTTCCTTTTAATATTTCAGCACGGGAATAATATCACAAATTAAAGGTGAAGCCAATCAAGTGAGCCGTTCTGATGAGGCTAAGTTATCAGTGAGATTCCCGTCGCTACCTTACAACTTCGCAGCTCCTTACTGGGTAGTTGACACAGATTATGACAACTATTCTGTTGTATGGGGGTGTAATGATTTTGGAGTGTTCCATACGCGTAAGTTGATATTTCCATGATTAACATTAGAATAAATAAAATTGACTTTCAGCAATGTGGACTGCAAGAATAATTAAATAAGTGTTTCGTCGTATTTGGAATCGGTTGGATAAATTCCTAAAATAATGCTGATTTTCAAATATGTATTTATGACATAACCTCGACAATAAAAACTAACTCATCGGCAGTACATATTTCATTGAGATATCCCGGAAATAGAAATAAAAATTTGAATTCCTGAAAAAATACTAAATCAATTTTCTACAAAAATACAAATCAAATGTGGAGATAAGTTATTATATAACGCAAATTACTGAATTCCTGGAAAAACTTATTCGAACCATCGAAATATTCCTGAAAACGATTAAACCAATTGTCAATTAAAAAAATGGCGCCACTACATTTTATATTGTTGAACAAAAAATTAATTATTTAAATCGTTACATAATAATGGATGAACGTGAATATATACAATAACAAACTAATTGAGAACTTTATTTCTCTTATTAAAAAAATAACTTTTCAATTCCAGGTAATGCGTGGATTTTGACTAGAGAAAAAATTCCTTCCTTGAATGTGTTGGAGAAAGCCTACACGGTCATAGACAAGAATAACATTAGTCGAGCCTACTTCACTAGAACAGACCAGAAGAGTTGTCCTGAAGATGACAAATAACTTTATTTATTTAGAGATGTAAACTGACTTCCACAATCGCTCGGATCGATACGATTATAAAAATGTATAAAAAAATCGTGTCGAATCGAAAAGAGTGGCCTATTTAATATTAGTTCTGCATTTACTTATTTATTAATAAAATAGTGACTGAAATCCACTTGTCGTAAGTAAATAAGTTCTTTTTTTTTTAATGTTTAAAATGAGATTTATTAGAATATTTTACAAAAGTAATTTTCTTATTTATAAAAGTGGATTTTATTAGTTTAGTAAATTAGTCCATAAGTTTACTATATGTCTAATATAAAATACAATAATATTGTGGTGCTGACAATAAAAGAAATATTTTATTAAAACAATTCATTTTAATTTACATCAAAATTACGTTATCAAAATGAATTAAAAGTGCGTTAATGACTAAAAAAATATTTAAGTTACAACTTAAATAAGTTAAAGCATATTTTAAAACGTTAAAATACTTGAGAACACTGGATTTTTTTTTTTCATTATAAAAATAAAATAGGTACATAAAAACTGTTTAATAGTTTCTAATCTAACTTAAACTTTAGTTCGTTAAAATTCGTTATTTATCTAGGTAGGCGTACTATCATCGGAATGCCAACTTTTTCTTGGCTCATTGATAGCCTCAGCGTATGTGGGAGGTGGAGGTAGATGATCACTTTTAGTTTTTGTTTGAAGTCGTGCGGCCGCTGCCAACCTGTCTTCTTCTGCTTCTTCAGGAATAGAGTCGCGACGTCGAATGTCATAATCAGAAAGTACTGGTTGAGATACATTGTTTCTTTGCGTTAGTTTAGGAGCACTGTTGGCTAGCTACCAAAGCAAAACAAACAAGAAATTAGAAGACAGATATTATTTACCTGTAGCAGCAACAGTCTGTATAATATTCAATTAACATTGTTTTAATACTTGGCAGCTCTGAGAGGCTAGCACGAGTTGCGAACGATGAGGGTGCTGTCAAACTCCTATTGAAATTGGCTCGACATCCGCTCGAATCCGATGACTATACGATAAACTGTGCTAGCCCTTCAGAGCTGCCAGTTATTATAACATTATAATTAACGTAATTTTGTAAGGTTCCCGTTGTAAATCGAGTCTCTAGTAGCTCGCATCGCAAATCATAAAGGCCATGATGCTTCAGTATAATATGTTTTTCTACTTTCATTTTATAAGCTCATGTTATAAATTTGCATCAATACGTCATTTGTATACAACGCTGAGACTGTCTGAGTAAACAAAGGAATCAAAGAAGGCACTAAGCAAGGTCCCATTTTATTTGCAATGGTTTTAGAGTATTACCGAACTATTATCTATTGTTGGTTTTATTATCTTCAGAATCCTATTTGTTTGAAGTTTTCGTATTTCTCCATTAATATTCTGCCTCTGCACATGTTTAACAAATATCAGATGTTACTTTACCTTATAAGGATGTGATGTTCTGGTAGTGTTTGTTAAAGCCGGGTTTGATATGTGCCCTTTTCCATGATGATGGCCAATTTCCAAAGCTGATCGTAGCATATCTACTTTAGAGGCAGACCCTCTTGGAGTCTTTGGTGATATTTCAATATTACTACATCTTCTCTGACTGTTACTACCACTTCGACTACGGTATAAGTCATTAATATCTCCTTGTGATAACTGAAAATTGCAAGTAAATATTAGATACCAATTCATATATACTAATTTATTATTGGTTTATTGATTTGCTGGTGATTCAAACTTACTCTAGCTCGAGAACCCCGTGGCAGTGAATGCAAGGATCCAATTGGATTAAATCTAGTAATCATATGAAGACGCTCAAGCGACATCGATGTTTCAGCATCTTTCTTCATCGGTTCTCCATTCAATTTATCGCTTTCACCATTTTCTGAAACAAATTATTTGTATTTCATATTATTTGACGAATATTTTTCTTACGAATAAAAAATAAGTAACTTGTACTAAACCCGTGTCTTGAGAGCATGTGTCATCTGACCCAGATATGGAAATTTTTCGTAACCAAAAGTAATGTAGCAAGCCGTATGTTACTCCTCCAAGGAAGGCGATGAGACCCATATAACGGAAAGCTTCTCTTGTGCCCAATGAAGCTATTAATAGTCCACCACCAAAACTCCCACTGCCTCGTCCTGTTATTAAAGAAATAATTAAGTAAGTATTTATGTTTTAATACTTTAACTGCAGTCGATTCAAAATAAAATTATTCAGAATAATATGGATAAAACATATCAAAGCATGTCTTTGTGCTATTTATATCTCTGTACTATTAACTTAACCTCAGTAATAATGACGTGGTATATAAATTAAGATTAAAAAAAACAATTGATAAGACATTTTTCATGACTACAGTTTCAAGGAAACATTTACCTAAACTGAAGTGAGCCATTCCTAAAACTCCAATTAGAGTTGCTAATAAACTTTTTGGCGCCAACATAGCACAATAAGTAGCAGCAGCAACCCACATCAAATGAACTGATAACGATTCCATAGCTTCAAATGGAAAACACCACCACGAATTCCTGAAACAAAGTACAATAATATTCGAGCTCATATTTAATTTTATATCCCAGATTTGTTTTCAAACCACACTAAATCTTATTTCAGAGTCAATGAAAATGGTGCTGTAATCGGTACTGTATTTAACTTTTCAGGATCTTAAGTAAATATACTCTATTTTATAATCTAGGACATAATCTATTTGAAAAGTCATCAAAATACTTCGAATGTGTATGTGATTGAGATTAGACGGGTTTCTTCTCAATATTTTGTACATCTGAAATTTAGTCAAGAAACTGGCAATTTACAAATACATAAAGTGCTGAGTAAAATGAGCCACCTACGTTTGTAAAATTTACATTTTAAACGAAGTGATTGCTACAAAGAAGAGGAAGTGTTCATATGTTTCAAGATAAATCGCCTAGAATGTCGCCATTTAACTGCTTGGTCACTTGAAGGTCCGCCCACATACAATGCCCTCATAAACTTGACAGTGCTTCATCATGGCAAGAGTCATTAATTCGTCAAATATACATTAGTGTAATACGACATTCATATAATCTAGAAAATTCAGAGTACTTTAGACACCGGGCCCAGTTATCAAACACATGTCTTCATTGTTGTTGTAAATTATCTCAATGGGCCACGGTCTGGGTTGTACTTAACTATAATATAATCCTATTTAAGAGTGCTACTGTGTTCTACATAAGAAAGATATATTATCTATAATTAGATATATTTATTTATGTTCAACATTCGCAGTAAATAAGTTACAGCTAAACAATCCTAACGAATAAGTTCCAACAATAGCATATACAGTGACCACTGACCTCAGACTCAATTGAAGTAAACACAACAATGATATATAAATAAGTTATAAAAGGACTTACTCAATGAAGGAATAGCCAACAAGACGTGCAGCGTGGGAGAAGAATGCAACGATGATGACATTGACATGTCCAATACGAGCTGTGATGGCGTCGGCGCCGTAGAGGAACGGGATGCTGCTTAGTGTACCCACGGTCACGGTTATTCCTGAATGTTCAAACAATTACGTAAATATAAAAGTATATTATAAATATACTGTAAAAGTATATTATAAATACATACCTAATAGGAAATTTGGAGCACCCAATTCCTTTAGATACAAAAACAAATAAGATTCTATGAATCCCCAGAAGTTTCCTAAAGCAAACAAGAAGAATATGAAAATAATGATATGTGGCATTTTAATGATATTGACAAGGTCGTGTAGCAAGTTATCTGCGGGAAGTTTGGCGCCCAGGGGCATCACGGCAACTGTGATAGCAGATATCAGCAGTAGAACATCGTAGGTGTAGAACGCTGCCGAGTAGTCAGTGTAACCTGCAGAACGAACAAACCAATGTAAATACCAGTAGAGCTTATTGACATTAAAGATAACGATTGCGATGGCTCCACATACCAACTTGTTTACTTCTCATATCTATGAGCATTCCCGTGATAGGGGAAAATATTGCCATTCCGATACTAGAGAAAAGACGCTCTCTCCCAAAGTCACCTCCGTACTTCTGAATCATGGTTAACGCGATCGGATCCATTATTGTGACACCAGCTGATAACATGATTGTGCCCATAAATCGCATAAAGAAATAGATGTAGAAAGTTTTGTCGTCGCTTTCCTTGTAATCTGGTGGACAGATATCTGGTCCACCTTTCCTGTAATATTCCAATAACAATATTTACCTGTAAGTGTAAGTCAATATTGATTTAGAAAACAAGATTATAGGTAGATTGATATCACCCTTCAAGTTTAATGCATTTATAACTATCAATAACCTTTAGTTATGACTTATGATTATTAGCTACTAGCTGTGTCTTGCGGTTGCAGCCGCGTTAGTGGTTACTGCTCCGCTTCTTTGGGTCGTAGCTTGATCTTATATAGCCTCAAAAATTAGGCTATCAAAAGCAAATTTTTTTCAAATCCGATTTGGTAGTTGTAGAGATTAGCGCGTTCAAACAAACAAACTCTTCAGCTTTATTATTAGTGTAGATTACCTCAGTTACATTCCCAAGAATAATCAAGGATGGCAATAGCATACGAATGAAATAAAATAAAAAAGATTGTTCTATTTGTGAAAGGTCTAAATATTAATTAATTTATCTTTTATGATCTGCCTAATTTGATACTGCCTAAATTAAAAGTTTTGTGATATTAGCCTACCTGAAATTACATTTCTGTACCATACAGTCTGCCGCCAACTGAGAAAGTCTTTGTTGAGTGAGCTTCGTCATGTTATGTCCTAGGACCAACCCTCCGCATCTTAAATCCTCTTTATCAAGAGCTGTTAAGTTTACCCCCGACGCTATTAGCAGCTTTTCTCCAAAACGCGATCTAAAATCTGTGATTGTTTCATTGTCATCCTGTAATAAAATAATAATAACCATTATGTTTTAGCTTGATTTCAATTTATTATAAGCTATATTTGTGAACGCTAAATAAAACACTTTGGTAAATGCTATAATTATTACGTTTTATAAATAAATCATCACGATGATAAGAACCAACCAGTACCTACAATTTTATGCACATTTCTATATTGACTTAAATAATATTATTCACTTATACTTATACTTTATAATATTTATTATTAAATTACTTACTCGTTCCATTTCCATTCCCAGTTGTTCTTTAGGTTCACCTAAATCGTCATGAACTTCTATTTGGAAAAAAGCTGCATCGTTATATTCTTCGTCTGTCTCATTTGTATAACTGAAAAATTTACAAAGATTAGGAAGTGTAAAGTAATTAAGATAAATAGCGGTTCTCGGAAGATTATTCTGTCACAACAATTTATGGTTCATAGTATTGTATATAATGAGTAATTAGTGTTTACTTGTATTATCATGTTGAAGTTGACTTAATTTTTTTAATTTAATTTGGACTGGCGCTATATTTTCTATTTTTTATAAATCGGTTTTACATTTTATTTTCACTTCGTTATTTATTTATTACTCAGATGTACACTATGGCTCACAATGTCAAATTTTAAAAATTGGTTTACAATATCAAAATTAAATAAATACAATTAAACAAATAAAAAACTGCAAAGTAAAAATTTTATCCATACTATATTTACTACATATATAACGAAAGTAACTCCTGTCTGTCTGACTGTCTGTTACGCTTTCAGGGCTAAACTACTTAACCGATTTTGATGTAATTTGATACCTACGGAGAAAGATAGGGAAGGAGATAGGTTACTTATTTTTTAAATTCACTTCCCTATGGGGGTATAATACAGGATGGAAATTAATAAGGGCCTCACGGGCTAAGTCGGGGCGCGCAGCTAGTCATTTATATAACTAAATAACTGTTATAGTATGTATAATGTATAAGTAATTTAAATAAACGAAATACGTTGCGGCAATAAGTGCTTGAGTTTAAGTGAATCAGTTATGCTTGCCACGTATCATAAGTCTCTAACCCAATTGGCAAAACACCACAGTTAGAACCCCTTCAGGCACATGTATATCCTGAATTCCTGACTCTAATACTATAAATTAAATGCGAAAGTGTGTTTGTGTGGTCCATCTTTCACGCCAAAACGGAGCAACGGATCGACGTGGTTCACTTTGCACAAATATAGCTGAGCATAGACTACTTCATCTCAGATTTTATGGAAACGAGATGGAAAATTGAAAATTCCTGACATAAAGTCCTGAAATTTTTTCGCAAACGTAATTAACAACTCTGTGGAAAAAAGGTAAATTAAATTATTTTATATATATAAAAAAATAAAATGAGGACATTATGTTGATGTTAATTACGTTGATTTGTGATACTATCCAAAGAAGATTATGTATTTGTTTTTGTTGATTGTAACTTTCTAATAAAAAAAGCTGAAAAATTGGATTTTATTGAAAATCCAAAAATACTGAGACTTCCGAAATCCGGCCGCAATCCTGTCAGTACCCCAATTATCCTAAAATCTCAGGACAAATCCTGAGATATGGTAACCCTAGGTCCGAGTTAATAGTTATCAAATAAACCTTTTAAAAAAAAGTGCACCGACTTCAAAAATTTGCACTGAAAAGTAAGAAATAATAAATATTTCGTCGTAGAATTTGAAGACGGTTGATGCCAAATTAGGATACAAAACTAAGTAAATATCTAAGAAGATAAAGATATATTCAATATTATCTATGTTTATATGTACTGATGATCGTAGGTTCCTAATGAATTGTCTAGATTAGTGAATTTGGGAACTAAGTTGTTTCTAATTTGGCACCAACCGTCTTCAAATTCTACGACGAAATATTTATTATTTCTTACTTTTCAGTGCAAATTTTTGAAGTCGGTGCACTTTTTTTTTAAAAAGGTTTATTTTACCCTTTTAAGTGATTTTGCTGCCTTGAGAGACAAATAATAACTCAACTAAAAAAATATTGTTGGAAAATTAAATAAAAATACCGCTGTGGATGTGATTTGAACCATGTGCTTGTGCATCCTGCGCTGCACCCCATTACATTTAAACGCTAGACCATCGTCACGTAAATTGACAACTTCGTGTTAATAGCAACCGTTGCTAAGGCTTTTATCATACATAATTTTCAGCCGTAAACAGAAATTAATTACTGAATTTCTGAAAAACTACTGAACCGATTTTCGTCATATGTCTTAAAAAATTAAGTCGTCAAAATCGGTACATATTTTATCAAGATATGAAGAAAAATGTACTTATAAAGTCAGTTTTTTCAAAATTTCTGAAAAACTAATGACCCAATTTTTATGAGATAAAAATGGGACCAATCCGGAAGAATTATCTGTCGATTAAAAAGAAACCATCAAAATCGGTTCACAACTGGCGGAGTTATCGATGTAGTAACATACATACATAAAAAAAAAATAAAAAAAAATACGGTCCAAATTGAGAACCTTCTCCTTTGGAAGTCGGTTAATAAATGAAATTAAAACCTTACCTGGTATTAGCTAGATTGGGTGGTTTAAACTTTTTACTAATATGAACATCCAAATCATCGTTGTCGTCAGCTGGATCGTTTGTTGTACTTTCCGTGCGTTGAGACAACATACAATGATCTTCACACCGGTCCAGTATAAAATCTACTTGTTCATCTTCATCCGGACACTCACGACTGGGGCAAGGACTCCACCATATCTATTACATAAAATTGGTTGACATACTAATCTTATTTTTAAATTCTAAGTAGTTAAATATTTTTTTAAAAGTACCATCACGGTATTTATACTTTAGAACATGACCACTGGTAACATAGCTTAACTTGCCCTCAGAAACATAAAAAAATGTTTAAAGTTTTTTACCTCGAATTTTAAATTATTATTGTAACTTACCTATATAGTATTTGTTTTTAATTTTTCACCAAGGTAAAGCCATTCGTATGGACCAGACAAATTTCGACTGACACTTCTAATTCATTTATCTATGATACCTACAAGCTAAGCTAGCATGATATATATATGTACAGTATATACAAGGGGCCATGATACATAATTCGGTCATTTATTTTCATCAACTGACCAAGGGATTCAACGTCAAGATTCAGTTTAATAAATTTATTAATATCTTTTAATAGCAGCGTTTACTCTACATAACCCACAAAGAGCCGGATGAGGACGATTTGCTTATTCTTAAACTAGTACTGAGAGGAATAGATCACATTGTCTTCGTAAAACGATATATACCTCTACAGCCTCTACTGACTCCTTGATTGGGTGACGCATTACGTACGCAGCTGGCATCACTCCCGGTGTCTCCTGGTGAGGTATCAGAAGCAGCGAATGGTGAAAAGCGGCATTCAGTATCAATGCCGTTATCACAACAGGCTTGTATTCCCCGAAACGATCCACGAGGAACCCTGAAACATTCCACTATAAGGCTCGCACAAAAGTATAAACTTCAGTCTTTATTCCACACTCACCAGTTATAGGAGGACTCAGGAAGGTCGTGAAAGGTAACGCTAGGTAAACAAACGAAATTTCTGGTACAGTCAAGCCAATACTCTGCATATGGATGGTTAGGTACGGCAGAAGCGAAGCAGTGGCACCATACATCACAAATAAAGTTAGCTTCAGCATTATCAGATTCGGATTGACACCCATCCAGTGCATCAACCTCTTTGCGCGAGTTTGCTCTTCTTCGTCTGAATCCATGGCAGAAGTTTCACCTTCACTATATTTCTTAGATTCCTCGTTCCTCGTATTGGTCATGTCTTCTAAAGATTTATTGACGCGAGTTCATTTTATACTTGAGTGCTGTGCTAACTCGCCCGCTCTATCTTATCGACTGATGGCAAGATCGACGACGCAGACGTATATGACGATATGTTTGTGAAAGGATTTTGTATGTAAGTTAGCTCGCGACGACCGGGAGTGCGGGATGCAAGACCCCGAGTCCGGAGCTCCTGTGTATTTTGTACTATACACGCAGATTATGGCGGACGTTCGCGCGGGCCACCAATTTACAGATAATAGCAAATTACCTTCGTTTAAGAAGTGTCGCCGATTGGTGGGGATGGTTAAATCGTTTGGCGATTCTAAGACCTTGTGGATAATAGCCGAGCTCGGGGCGCTATGCAGGATGCAGAGTCACAGATAGCTGTGGAGATCCGTGCAAATTGGTACCGCACTTTGTAAATTGTTCACGACCTGATATTTGAAGAGTAAGTCATTTTATTACTTCTTAGATAGTGAATAAAATATGCTTTCATTTTCACATTATGGTACTGGGTTCAATTCCTGGTACGTAGGGTATGATTCTTTACCCGTGGTGCACTGCGTAGTTCACCAGGTTGGACCACGGAAAATTATTTTTTCCTTTAATTCACCTGGAGTTGAATATGGAAAAATATTTTTACCGTTAGATACTTTCAGCTATAATAGACGCGGCACATCCTAGGTTTTTTATTAGTTTATCTACACTAATATTATAAAGAGGTAAAGTTTGTAAGTTTGGATGTAGGGGTTATCTCTGAAACTATACTGGTAGATTCTGAAAATTATTTCCCTGAGTTTGCCATTTATCCCTGAGTGCTACTAGGACGTTTATACCACATCACATGGGTTTTTAACTTTTTAATGTATAATTATTTCTTCGTGTGGTAATTAATGTATGTATGTATCGAGATCATCAAAGAAAACTTACATACATACGCTTGTTTCCCATGAGTAGCCAGAGAAGATACAGTACCACTTCTCTCGATCCTCACACACTTTCCCTTGTTTTATCTATACAAACTTTCAATATATCCAAGCAATCTCATCATCATCATCATCATTCTCATCAGTTCACCACACATCTATCGAGGTACTAATATAATCATGTCAGAGATTCATGTCGATATTTTTTTATAGATACATAGATAGCACGACATGTAACTCGCCATCTACTTGGCGGACAAATGCACAGCAATTATAATGCTAACTACTTCTAGACCAGTCGGATGCTGTTTCAGAGTGGATGCACGTGACGTAACGCTAAAAAAAATTTTTTCGGATTCTTTGTACGATATAGAATATAGATCCGTGGGTTGCGCCCCCTCGAAGGTACCCGCTTCATTGTTCAAATCAACAAAATATGATTTTTATAATGAAAAATGCGTATTTTTTTTACGTTTGCACGAATAACTTGGAATCTGAGGGTTTTAGGCCAAAATCTTCTTAGACAAAAGTTGTTCGCAATAAAAAAATACACAAGATATGTGGGTTTTAATACCCCGTTTTTTCAATTAACCATGTTGAAATGGCTATTGTTTATAAAAAAAATCGAAGAAATGCAAGAAATTTCTCGATTTTTTTAAAGTTATTAATAATCATCTTAGCTTAACGAAACTTTAGCTTAAGTTACCTCAATATATCATAAGTAAGCCATAAAATTTTCAGGGCGATCGCTAATGCGGCTTTTGTTTAATTGTTATGAGAAGATGGCAGTGCATGAAAGAGTACTCTTAGTTGCAAAATAGCTGGACGCCTGAAAAAAATTTTTTATTTGCCAAAAAAAATTTGAGAGGTTTCTGGGGGGTCTATTCATCGATTCCAGGTGCTAGAATATTCATTTTATTTTTTTGGGATTTTTAGTTTGTTCAAATCAACAAAATATGATTTTTATATGAAAAATGCGTATTTTTTTACGTTTGCACACGAATAACTTGGAATCTGAGGGTTTTAGGCCAAAATCTCATTTGACAAAAGTTGTTCGCAATAAAAAAATACACAAGATATGTGGGTTTTAATACCCCGTTTTTTCAATTAACCATGTTGAAATGGCTATTGTTTATAAAAAAAATCGAAGAAATGCAAGAAATTTCTCGATTTCTTTAAAGTTATCAATAATCATCTTAGCTTAACGAAACTTCAGCTTAAGTTACCTCAATATATCATAAGTAAGCCATAAAATTTTCAGGGCGATCGCTCATGCGATTTTATAACCTATTTTATGGCTTACTTATGATGATGGCTTACTTTTTATCGCCCTGAAAATTTTATGGCTTACTTATGATATATTGAGGTAACTTAAGCTGAAGTTTTGCATTTCTTAGATTTTTTTATAAACAATAGCCATTTCAAGATGGTTAATTAAAAAAAACGGGGTATTTAAACCCACGTATCTTGTGTATTTTTTTATTGCGAACAACTTTTGTCTAATGAGATTTTGGCCTAAAACCCTCAGATTCCAAGTTATTCGTGCAAACGTAAAAAATACGCATTTTTCATTTAAATATCATATTTTGTTGATTTGAACAAATTAAAAATCCCAAAAAATTAAAATGAATATTCTAGCACCTGGAATCGATGAATAGACCCCCCTGGAACCTCTCAAATTTTTTTTGGCAAATAAAAAAATTTTTTCAGGCGTCCAGCTATTTTGCAACTATGAGTACTCTTTCATGCACTGCCATCTTCTCATAACAATTAAACAAAAGCCGCATGAGCGATCGCCCTGAAAATTTTATGGCTTACTTATGATATATTGAGGTAACTTAAGCTAAAGTTTCGTTAAGCTAAGATGATTATTAATAACTTTAAAAAATTCGAGAAATTTCTTGCATTTCTTCGATTTTTTTATAAACAATAGCCATTTCAACATGGTTAATTGAAAAAACGGGGTATTAAAACCCACATATCTTGTGTATTTTTTTATTGCGAACAACTTTTGTCTAATGAGATTTTGGCCTAAAAGCCTCAGATTCCAAGTTATTCGTGCAAACGTAAAAAAAATACGCATTTTTCATATAAAAATCATATTTTGTTGATTTGAACAATGAAGCGGGTACCTACCTTCGAGGGAGCGCAACCCGCGCAACCCACGGATCTATATTCTCTATCGTACAAAGAATCCAAAAAAAATTTTTTAGCGTTACGTCAGGTGCATCCAGTTTACACTGAGCTTTTACAGCATCCAACTGGTCCATTCTGTCAAACATTCACATCCATACATAGTATTTATATGTGTGTCTAGGACCTAGAATCTATAGGTATATACATTATCTATTTATTTTCGAAACTCTGATGAAAGAAAAAGCAAATTTTAAATAGGTAGGTAAGTAACATCCAGTATGATCACTGGAAGTTTCATCAAAGTCGTTTTACACAAATATTTCTTTTCAAGCGTCGGATTAAAAAAATCTGGAATAATTCACGCGACTTTATTAGGTATTTTTAGTATAATTTTTCTTTTATAATTTTTTTACCTCAATAATTAATTTGTAATAATCCACGGTTTGAATAATTAAACGACTCGCGCCATCTATTCGATCTTCCAGTAAACATATCAAAGTCAGCTGTCTTGTATGAAAACAGTGCCATCTCTTAGCAAACTAACTAACTAAAGCAAAGGAGACATTTAAGTAGCAAGCATAGACAAAATAATATTTTTATTTTATTAAAATTGCACAGAACATTCGTCAATAAAGATGAATAAAATCAGTTTTCTTAATATAAACTAACAATGTTATCAATGTTTTGAGTAATATTAAAATTTTATAATATTTCCCAATATTGCGCCACCTATCAGTAGAATGTGGTAACATTGACTGAGCTCTGTGATCTACCCAGTCTATGGTGACTTGTCAACCTTATTCGTGCGCACAAATGGCCGCCATGTTGCTGCCGTCTGAAAGATGTTCTGGACTTTGTGTGTTTACTAATGGATTTTAAGACATTTTCTAGTTAAATTATTGTGATTGTGAAATTGTGAGTGTAGAATGGTTTTATATATTTTACCAGATAGTGAATGAATAGTCTGTCAAATGTCTCTGAACCCGATAAACAGTGAAATTTTCTTTAGATAGTCATTCGATTCGGACGGCATAATGGCTGACAATCTGATTCAAAAGTCACATAAAAATAGTGATAAAAGCAAGTACAACAACGTCGTGCACCGTACCACGAGCGAGTCGCTCCGGCTGAACGAATCCGAGAGGGGGTCGGCCCATCCGACAAGTCTGCAGGCCGGCCATAACCCGAGGAAAATATCTTCGTTTCAGATCACGAGCGTGACCGTGGGCTCGCGCGTCAGCACGGACGCCGGCGAAGACTCCGCCGACGACCTGGACGAGTCGCACACGGACGACATCTCGCGTCTCACGGACGTAGAGAATGAAACTCCCAGCTACTCCGAAGATACCTTCTCTAAGGACGACGTGTTCTACAACGCCAGCAGCGCCTCGCTGGGCTGCGCGCCTGTGATCCCCACCAGCTCTCAGTACGGGCTGGCCATCGTGGGTCAAGACGGCGGTCCGGGACCAACGGTCGCGCCCGGACACGCGGACTTGACGGACATGCATGTGAGTGTCACTAGCGCCGGCGCCGGCAGCATCATCAACATTAACACCAAGCCCCAGGAGGGGATGAAGGAGATCCAGGAACATGTGCGGAATGAACGGTTTAAAGTTGTCAAAATAGAGAGCACCGAACCTTTCCGAAGAGGACGATGGATGTGTATGGACTATTTAGATCACACTACGTCTCAACCTAACGCTCCTATTATTGTCAATAATAATATAGATGTTACAGAACCTAACACTTTGCAAGCTCCGGACAGTGGTGTTGTGATTAATGATAGTCATCTCGAAGATGTGCCTACTACTAATGATCTGAACAATAAAGGGCCTAAAGAGTTACAACCTGGTATTCAAATTGATCAAAATGTGCAAAAACAATATCCTATGGTGTCCCCTGGACAATCTTTGACTCAACCATTAACCCAACAGCAGATGCCCACGACCCAGTCGGTATCTGTACAATCACCTCCATTAGAAATGCCACAGCAAATAGCGAGTCAGAATATGCAGACAAACCAACAAGTTGCCCAGCAACACCCCCAGAGTATGACTCACATTACACTACAGAGTGCTCCCCAGAACCATCCTGCACAGACGCAGCAACAGCAGCAGGTTCAACAGATACCACAAAGTTTTCCCCAGCATCAACTGCAACAGGTAATAGCACAATCACAAGGCATGACCATGCAACAAATGCCTATGCACCAACAAATGCCGCAGCAGATGCAACAAATTCCTAATCAAGCACAAATGCAACAAATTCCTAATCAAGCGCAGATGCAAATAAACCAACACTTATCACAAACCCAAATGCCGAACATGCAAACTATGCAGCAACAGATGCCGCAGATGCAAGGTATGCAGGGCCAAGCGCAGATGACTCAAGTACCTAGTCAACAACCCCAGATGCAGCAGATACAAATACAGCAAATGCAGGGTCAACCCAATCCACAAATGCACCAAATGCAACCGGCTCAGATGTCAAATATGGGACAGAGCCATCATATGCAAGGTCAGCAGTCAATGGCGCCGCAACAACCACAACTACAACATCTATCTAACCAGGCCCAGATGCAGGCCCTGCAGAATCCGCAGATTCCTAACCACATACAACAAATGCAGATGCCAACTCAAGTCAATCAACTCACTAGTGCCAATCAGCAAATGCAAATGCAGACTCAAATGCATCAACTTCCACCACAACCCCAGCAGCCGGTCGTACCAGGCATGCATCCACAAATACAGCAACAAGGTATCTCCAATGTTCAACAGCAGTACAGCCAAGCTGTGAGTCAGCAGCCCAATCCGCAGACTATGATGGCGGCTAATATTCCTCCCTCGCAGCAAACTATTGTGCAACCTCAACATAATGTACCCCAGTACCACACTCAACAGTCACAGATGTCTCAACAAGGCCAGACTTTACCCCAAGAGGTACTCACCAGTATTGCTTCCTCGCAGCAGGGAGCTACTCTACCCTCTAATCTGCAAACAATGGCCCCGCAGCAACAAGGCTCCACTCTACCTGCAAACATCCAAAGCCTGAGTCAACAACAAGCCACAGCAGTGCACTCTATGGCTGCTCAGCAGCAATCTGTCACTCCTGGAAACATGCAGCTGATGACCAACGCGCCCCAGAATATGCAGATGGCGCTGGACAATCAGCCTGGCATGTCGCTTCCTACATCGGACCAGATGTACATGCAGCCCGCAGGAGTGGTCAACCAGCACATTCCTCAACAGAACATGCTGCCACCCCAGCAGGTCCAGTACGTGTCCGGCCAGCCGGTGTCCATGGCTCACCAGTCCATGCCGATGACGATCCCCGTGGCCATGGGCGGCGGAGTCCACGCAGGTGTGGTTCAGTCCCAGACCAGTATGGGGATCGGTTACGGAGGTGGTGTAGTGCCGGTGATGTCGCAGAGCAGCGTCGCGCCCGTGGAAGCAGCTGTGTCCGGGACTAATTCGCCAGTGGTATCGTCGGCGTACGGCCAGCCGACGACCACGCACGACGCGCAAGGTTTCGGTAGCCCAGTGAGTGGTGTAGTGTCACATGTGGTGAGCAATGTGGGTGTCAGTGATAGTGTACCGACGGAGCAAGCGACGGACGGACTGCAGGCCGGGGACACGTCCGATGGGAAGGATGAAGCGCCGCCTGCCGCGCAGACCGAGGATGAGAGGTGAGTCATTTTTATTTTTTTCTTCGGAGGGCACGTAAACGTCCGCACTTCTACAAAATACAGATACCTACCTACTATCTAGATACATTAAGTACAGTAACAGACTCGCCACCTGTTCTGTTTGGGCAACTGGTAAAAGTGGTCACAGTTACTGGTGCACACTGTAAGGTGTTTACTTACTGTGTATTATTTCTTTAACTACAACTTGATTTGAAACTAAATTAAGGCGCTTAGTGTCCCCAACGTCCTTGACCATACAAACGGTCACCGAGCAGCGCCCCGAAACACCTTCGAAATTGACATATTTCGATATTATTTAAAGGAAAATGTTAATTGATTTAGATATACTTTGTTGTGTTTAAAGCACAACATGTTATTTATAAAAAGGCAGTAAATATTTCCAAACGTCATAGCCGTTTAAGAACAGCCAAAAAACACCAATCCATTATTATTATTTTAAATATTGAAGTTTAGCTCTTACAAAAAAAATTTTTTTAGGATTTGTTGTACTAGAATTGATACTACATAATTTTTTCTAACATTTTAGTAAACGAGCAGTAGTCTGTCGAAAATGCTCATTCCAGCGGATTTGAGGATACTAATCACCTTAACCAAAACGTGAAATTATTCCTGAGTAATGCGGTATTGTGCTGGATTATCAATTTTATTAGTAGGCAGTAGGCACAGGAATATAATTGTGAAACTAGATCTTTCTTGTTACTTATTATAAGTTTATTGTATAGGTACTGTAATGTATAGATTACTAGCTGTTTGTACTAACTTTCATCCCCTATTATTACCCCTTTAAGGTGGACTTAAAAAGAAGTCACATAGGACACAGTCCTTCCCTAGGGTTCAAGCTTTCTCTGTGTATCAAATTTCATCAAAATCGGTTCAGTGGTTTAGCCGTGAAAGCGTAACAGAGACAGACAACATCAAGTCATGTCAAATTGAAGATTTTTAATTATTTGGTTTTTACTTAAAATATTGGTACATAATTATTATTTAATCTGATATTGGTTGAAATTATTATAAACCACTTGAAACAATACTTTCGCATTTATAATATTACCTACTTAGTATGGATTAGTATGAATTTCGTCACCTTTGCCCCAAAAATATCAATTTAGGTATTATCTAGACCAGTGGCTCCCAATTACATTTTCCTGTGTACCCCTTCGAGAAAGAGCCTAAACTCGCGTACCCCTTGTAACTTGTAGTTATTATCACTTCGGATAATTAATTAATTAAATTAGTGTTTCGTCATATTTAATAAAAAAATCTTGATTACATTGATTGATTGACTCAAAATATATAGCGGCGATTGATGTTTGCGTTAATGTGTTTCTTACTTATAGGTAATATGATAATCCTGAGTTTGCCGCGCGTACCCCCTCAAGCAAGCCCGCGTACCCCTGGGGGTACCCGTACCAACTAATTGGGAAACGTAGATCTAGACTGTAGGGATAAACTAGCTATTTTGAGTAGGTATGCTGATTTTTTTTTAGGGTTCCGAATATCTCCGATGAAAAAACGGAAACCTTTATTAATCACTCATGTGACTGTCTGTCCGTCTGTCACAGCTTATTTTCTCCGAATATACTGGACGAAAAATGTTGAAACTTGATACATATACAGAGTTTCAAAACCCAATCACGGATGTAGGTATAGCGTAAAAAAATTAAGATTCCGACGAAGTTTTGAAGTTCGGTTAATAAGCGAATTTCGATTTTGGGGGAAATTTTAAAAACAGTATAATTTTTTTTTCGAGTCCATCATGTGACATATTAAATGAAAGGGCTTGTTATAAGGAATACAAATATATTATTTTTATAATTATAAAATGCATATTTTAAATTATAATATATGTATTAAATAAAATTTACCGTTTCGCCCCTCCCTCCTTTATCTTCGAAACTACTTAGTCTAAAATTTTGAAAGTAATTGGAAATAGGGCCCTTGTTATAGTTTATATCAGTATATACAGTAATATAGAACCCTCGGGTGCGTCGTACTCACAACTTGGCCTATATTTTTTTTATAACAATATGTGCCTTAGAACGAAATAGTTACAACTTAATTAGATTACACAGTTAAATGAGCAAACGTTAATCTTATTGGTCAAATAAATACCTACATCTACCGTACACGGCTGTCTGACACATCGATGGCTGAATACCGATGCATCTGGTTACTATAGGCATCCTATTAGCAAAAATAACTCAACTGGTAGACAATGGTGTTTGTTTTGTAGCCCCTCGCACTTTGCAGCACCCGCGGATAGGGATGTCAGGCGATTAGGCTTTTTAAACGCTTATCCGGCCAAACTAGACGATGTCCGGCAGGTTTTTGTCAGGCTTTTATCCTAGAGACGTTTCCTACCCATCACCCACGTTCAAATATTATAATTACGGACCTTTCTACATACATACATTTTACATAAAAGTATTTCCCAGAGGGGTAGGCAGAGACCACGGATTTTCATTTGCTACGATCCTCCTGACATATCTCTTTCGCTTCATTCAGTCTCGTCTCGCCTTTCTCGAGGGCTCTTCCTATTTGATTTGCATACGTCCGCTGAGATCTTCCCTTTCCTTTTACACTCGCCTTTTCGTTATAATCTTCTTGGATCCATCCTTTCTACATGCCCAAACCATCTTAGCATTCCTTTCTCAATTGTTGTCACTACATCGTCCTTCACTCCACACTGCTCTCTTATCACACTATTTTTTTGTTTACTCAACAAACGAATTGAGAACCTTTTGGAACCTTCTCCTTTTTTTGAAGTCGGTTAAAAAGACTGTAAAAATTGACATTCTTTACATATTCTAGGGCGATTAAGTGTAGAAACAGGACAACTGGCAATAAGTGGCCACTGTTACTCTGGTATATGGCTACACCGCAAGTTACAAAGACCATGATAGTTGTTATCCAAATGTCAGTCTAAACTGACTGGTAAATCCGGCTTAATGGCTTCTAGTCCTGGCAACCCTACCCGCGGACGACCGCGCGGAATCCCACATCCCTTTGATGCGGTTTATTTGCGCGTGCGCCGGCGGTCCTGCAACATAAATAGGTGGTTGACACCGGGTGACTGTGACTGGTGAACGTGACTCACTGCTTCGAGCGGTCTACGCTGTGTCCAGCATTGTTTGACATCGTCCGGTGGTCGGATATTTGGCGAAGTTGTGTAGAGAATATTACTGGAAAGTAGAAGTCTTAGCAAGTTGTAACCATGGAAGATTGACATAATAATTCTAACCTATATTAAGTTAAATAGTTACTTAAATAATTAGGTAGGTACTTACTTAATATTATTATATAGGAACCTTCTAAAAGAGGTACCACATATAAAGTATTTTCCTATCATTTCCAAAAAAGTAGACCGTCCGTCACAGAGCCCCCAACTAAAATAACGATTCTGTATAATTTAAGAGGCTACCTTCATATTAAATCATATTTTTCAAATCGTTTTGAGTGAAACCTAAAGCTCTTAGAAATATAGAAAAAATTACATGTTATAATTAATCATATTTCATAATAATCTGTTAATCATAAAACATGTTTTAAGAAACTTTGCTCGATAGAAAAAAATTGCAAAGTAGCCTCTGAAAATAGTCTCCTTTCCAAATTTCTCAGTAGTAAATGAAGTATTGTTTATTAAATTAAGTACAAATTTGTATCATCTATTACTAAAGTAAGATGTTAATTTAGATTTTCAATAAAGCTACTCCTTTAATTTAAATAAATTATTTTTGATTTGTCACTTAGGACGTTTGTTCCAAGCACCTTCCGTGCGCCTCTTCTCTTTTGTTTCTATTCAATGCGACAAAGAGAGATTCAGCGGAGAGACCAATCGATCACGTAGCGCTGGGTAGCGCTAGAGTATCGTATGCAGCTAGGCCACGCCCCTCAAACTATGATTTTATTTGAATGTATCGTCTTAAGGTAAGTATTCTACTTCTAAATCTAAAACAAAAGTAATAAAATTTCTAAATTATAATTAAAAAAAGTACAGTTGTCATTCTGCACTGAAATACATGTAGCACAAAATGTATTTATAAATATTTTTTTTGGGCTAACTATATTTCTATTGTTCTTTACAATGTTCTGTGGCATTACTAATGGGTATTGGTTGGTATAGCTTGGTACCTACTACCTAAATATTGAAGAACTGTTTAAATTTTTGAAGAATTTTTTCTCTAACAAATCTTTCACTCAATAAGATAGAGAGAAACTAACAGCCGTTTTCACCAATCTATTACTTGGATGCCTTTTCAGTACCACTTTAATTTCAGGATCCTCACCTGAAAATTCAATATACGACAATTTTATTTCCGCAAAATAATATCACGATGGCATCATTTTGATTTCTCCGTTTGCAAATATCCTTGTCGACCTCGTTTCCTCTTGTCCCGTTAGCTGGTGATACGGATAACAATTTTGGCATTGGCAAATTAGTTTTGTAATGCATTGGTTTCGCATTTAAATGGTGTGTCGGTCAGTCAGTCTAGTTCCGCTAGGTACCAACCGAGGACATGTAAAGTGTATTTTTTTGACTTGTCTTTTTAGGTAAACAAATTTTGCATGTATTTTTTAAATAACTAAGTTGTCATTTAACATTCTTAAAAGACCTATACTTACACTAAAATTAACATTTTAATTCTTGAAATTTTTCATTTTATCTTTTGCTTTCCGGCCCGGCTTCGCCTGTGGAATTTTAATATTCCCGATCCCATTAACATAACTCATTTAACACTGCATTATTGATTACTTACTGCTCGGCACACCAAAGACGTAGCGTAGATCAGGATCACGCATACAGTAACAAAATTGGTCCAGTAAATTTTGGAGTGTCTTTATAATAAAACCGAAAAACCAGAGCGAGATAAAAAACGAGAGAGAGCGGGATGGCGCTCTACAAAACTTTCTTGACACGTTTTCCCCAAACGGTGTACTCCTTCTTAGGAATTTGTATGTAATTCGATTCCTTGATCTCGGGAATCGCGAAAAACTTAAGAAAATATGATATTGGATGTGTAATTTTTGTATAGTAAGCAAAATAAAAAAGTTCTAATTTCGTGCCAAAAAGAGCGAATCCGTTGTCTATGGCAGTGTTGTTGTTTGAAATCGTGACATTTCTTTGGTTGGTTTCGAGATTTAAGGCCGATTTACACAATATATGAACTTATCCTAAACCTGTGCACAATAGCTTCAACGCGGGCGGAGCCGCGGGCGGTCACTAGTATGTAATATAATACAGGACAAACAAAGAAACATTGAATATAACCTATGTAAAGAATGAAAATTAATCAGTTGTTCCAAGTTCTATTTTAGATAGGCACCTTAGCCAGTCCGTCAACTTATTATTTATTGTAACTCGGCTTTTATACAAAAAACTTTTAAAAAAAACCAGCACCAAATAAGGACTTTTTTACATCGATTGTATCTATGATTCGATAAATAACCTGTATTTGTTGTTTGATGTTGACTAGGTAGGTATAGTTACCTGCAAAATTCAGATCCTTATAGGCACGATCAATGATCATGTTATTGTCATATTAAATATATTATTATATCAAAATAACTTTAATTTAATTTAGGCAAATATTTTCGTTTTATATTATTTGAACAGTTTTCAATTAAATAAGTGACGGGTACCACATCTATAGATGGCGCAACTGTCGCTTTAGGTTCATTTAGGCACGTCAGCGATAAAATTAAAATAATTGTCCAACGTTGCCTTTGGGTACATTATGGCTTGCCATTTCCACATTGGTGACCCCGTACGAACACAATCTGTGCAAGCCACCATCTACTTACATTAGTTTTAAAAAATTGGCCAAGAGCTAGTCGAACTCGGTTCCGTACCATTCAGTTTTCTGTGAGAATTTTAAACAGGATTGTGAGGCCCTAATTTTTTTTTATTTTAGACCCAGGAGTTTTGGAGATAAGGGGGGCGGCGGAAATCTTAATTTTCGAATATTGTCATACGGTCTTATTCATAAAAAGTTATTGAAGCTTTATGAGCCTGTTATAAGACAGATCCCGAAAATCATTATTCATAAACGTTCAATAGTGCTAAAACGTTCAATAAGTTCTCAATAACGACTTCATAACTTATAGAACGATGGATCCTACTTTAAACCTCTAATAGGCAGAAAACATAGCGGATTTTAGACAAACAGCTGATTTTTTATTTACGCTCGCGGTGCCACGGTGTATTAGTAGCTTCTTTACTCATGTAGTAATAGGATATTACAGGTATTAAACATTTACCTATTATGTTTAGGAGCAGCGAAACTTATAATGACATATAAAAAAATCGTATAAGAATATTTACGTAAGTATTCATATTCACTTGTTGTAAACCCATACTGTAATCTGTACCCGTGCGAAGCCGGAGGCGGGGTCGCTAGAACGCATAGATAATATACTATCTAGAACGTAATTAATAATAAATAAGTAGCAAAAAAAGGAACGGTAAAAAAATAGTTTGTTTATGTGATAGCACTCACGCCGTAAAGCAAGCCGCAAGGTCTGACCACAGATTAGATATATTTACTGTGCCACAGAGTACCTGCAAATTTCATAGAAAACATGTGTTTTTTGGGCGTTTTGTCTATGGATTCTACAGAACGACAACATAATAATGTTAAACTTGTCATATAAAGTCATTTTTGTTATGAAAGGTTTATTGAGTGTTTATGAATAGATAATTTTATAAAACGTTCAATAGGCTTATTGAACGTTTTAACGATTGAAGGTTATAAACCTATAATAGGGGATTTTTATGAATTAAGACCGTTAATATATATTTAAAATTATTTTAAAAAATATTAGTATTTCTTACTAGCTGTGCCTTGTGGGTCTTTCGGGTCTTAGCGTGATGTTATATTCAAACATATATTCCAGAGATTAGCGCGTTTAAACAAACTCTTCAGCTTTATTTTTAGTATAGTAACGGCCCTTTCATTTGATGTCACTTAATGCAATTGAAAACAAAATTATTATTTTTTACTTTTTAATTTTTCCTCCAAAATTATCCCCCAAAATCGAAAGTCGATTATTTACTTACGCTATACGTCCGTTATATATTTCAACTTTATTCATCCAGTAGATTCGGAGAAAATAAGCTGACAGACGGACAGACAGACTCAAGAGTGATTCTATAAGGGTTCCGTTTTTTCATCGAATGCACGAAACCCTAAAAATAAAGATAGTCAAGTTATGATGATAGAGCTGAACAAAGGGGATCAGGTCAGGGTTAGTATTCCAAATATAAATGCATCGTGGTGTATTTAAAAAGTAGAACACATTTTTATGACGTGTAGCGGGGTAATGCAAGTAAACATTAAGTCGAGAATTACTGTTGTTTTTATGTTTAAAACATATTTATAGATTTTAATTGACAGGGATAATACTTACTTAATTGTGAAAAGTTTATAAAAAAGTATGTAAGGATGTATCTGTCTGTCTGTGCCCTTTTCACGCAAAAACTACCAAACGGCTTTTGTTTGTTTCGGCTTTCACTATTAGGTACATTGATTCAACTGGAAGGTTTACGAATAATAAACATGGACCTTTAGAAGTGAATCAAGTCGAGAAAAAAGTTAGCCCCAGCGAGTTTTCATGGCGTATGCTGTCTAATCCGTCAGAGATATAACAAAATGATGTAGGAAATAATTATATAGAATAATATGATCTACAAAAAAGTCTGCGGTAGCATATATCTATCTCTAAAGGAAAAGTAGTTACAAGCGTATTTACGTATTCAAATTGTTGTAAACCTATATTGTAATTTGTACCACAAGTATAGTATAGAAAGATCACTGTACTCAACCTGTTATAATATTACAAATAACTGTTCTTTAATAAACATTTTTTCTTCAATTTAAGTGATGCAATGTGATAAGAAGTGTACTTTCGTACATACACCGTATATTACCAGGAATATATAGTTAGAGATTTCCATAATTAGTTAATTAGGTATATTACACAAAATCTATCTAATTAAGTAGGTACTACCTACCTCAAATTTCAAAAGGTAATTATGAAAATGATATATCTGTATAGCATATACATAGATCTATCTCTAACAGATAATTAAAGTAGTTACTTATAAACGTATTTATGTAGTTATTCAAACTGTTATATAAACTCATATTGCTAATTCTACCCGTTGGAAGCCGGGGGCCGGTTTCGCTAAGTACGCATAAAATCAATAAAATTTAGTTAAAATTCAAATTAAGAGGCTACCTTCATATTAAATCATATTTTTCAAATCGTTTTGAGTGAAACCTAAAGCTCTTAGAAATATAGAAAAAATTACATGTTATAATTACTTAATCATATTTCATAATAATCTGTTAATCATAAAACATGTTTTAAGAAACTTTGCTCGATAGAAAAAAATTGCAAAGTAGCCTCTGAAAATAGTCTCCTTTCCAAATTTCTCAGTAGTACATGAAGTATTGTTTATTAAAATAAGTACAAATTTGTATCATCTATTACTAAAGTAAGATGTTAATTTAGATTTTCAATAAAGCTACTCCTTTAATTTAATAAAATTATTTCTGATTTGTCACTTAGGACGTTTGTTCCAAGCACCTTCCGTGCGCCTCTTCTCTTTTGTTTCTATTCAATGCGACAGAGAGAGATTCAGCGGAGAGACCAATCGATCACGTAGCGCTGGGTAGCGCTAGAGTATCGTATGCAGCTAGGCCACGCCCCTCAAACTATGATTTTATTTGAATGTATCGTCTTAAGTCTTTTGCTTCGGTTGCAGGCGTTGCAGCACTTGTAGTTTTTTTATCCTGGTGGTAAGCAATATAGAATGGCAGACTATTTCACACGGAGAACCCAAGATTGTATTCTATTATTTTCCAAGAGCCCTTAAAAATTAAACCTATGAGGTTCTTCTCCGCCTATGCAATAACACTAGACTCTGGCGCCGGCGCCTGCGTCACCGTTCTCCGGTAATCCAGTAAGCAGTCGAAGGCCAGGTAACTCGATATGCACGTAGAATCGCTCGCCCCTGACTGATTTGTATGATTGACGTATTATCTCTGCACTATATATCAATCAGACAAAGTGCAATTAAATGATATTGATTTTACATTGCTTAGGAGTCGTCAGCTTATGGTCGACCATAACCTACAAAAGTGATAAAAAGGGGGTGGATGAGAATATTTTTCCGGGATAAAAAGGGGGTGTTTCCGCCTATCCCTATACTAGCTATCGCTACTGGTAGGGATCTAGGTGGATTTTTTTCCACTTATCTCTATCTTATCTCTTCTATTCTCAGACCTACCGAATATACACAAAAAAAATCATACAAATCGGTCAAGCCGTTTCGGAGGAGTTTGGTTACACACACTGTGACACGAGAATTTTTACAAAGACTGTGACACGAGAATTTTATATATAGAGATTTTAAAAACCCTGTTGGCACGTAGAGGTAGGCTATGGTGTTTTTTATAACCGTACATAAGCCCACCCTGGGCAGTTTAATGTCTCTATTTGAAACTAGGAACAAGAGGAAATAAAATGCCACCCATATAGATAGGTGGAAACTCTCATAAAAAGTAAGTCTGTCACTCCACGGCCTGTCTCTGGCAACTGTCTTTTTTAATGGCAATAGTACTTATTGTTTCAGGTCGTATTGTATTTGCTAATAAAGATTGTCACGAACGAAGCTGGATTCGCAGCTATTAGTAACTTTTTAGTAAAAAAAGTTTTGGGACTACGAGTAAGATAATTTCCCCTTGGTACAGTCAAATAATATCAAAAATGCTAATTAATTATATTAATAAATAATTTGTTGTAAAAAATACCAGATTCTTGCGTTATAATCTCAATAAATAATCTCGAACTGTTTTGCTAGTGATTTGAACCTTCAGGAATAAACATCTAAATATTTAGTGGTTAACCGCGTTCAAATCGTAGTTAAAAGTTTTCCTGCAAGGCATAAATAATAAATAAAATAATTGGCCAAGTTTCGAGTACGATTCGCGCGCTGAGCGTTCCGTATTATTTTTCCGTTTAGGTTTTCCTGTAAAGTATAAGAAAGGCCCTATACTCCCTATTTATCAAAATTTTATACTCGGAGTCAATATTCTTATATTTTCTTTAAGTTATATAATTGAAACTATGCATTTTAAAATAAAAAAATATATACTATTTGTATTCCTCATTTGATGTCACAATGATGAACGAGAAAAATAAATGTTTCCCCCAAAATTAACCCCTTAAATTTAAATTCGATTATTTACGCCAGCCATGTCAAACATGCGGCTTACTGAGCATTTTTCTGCGGCCCGAATAAATTTTTGAAACAGCCAGATAATGAGGCCCGCGAGGTTTTTGAAAACGCGCGCGCAGCAAACAAGCGTCCTTTTTATTGAAAATTTAATAAATATACTTGTCCTTTAATAATACTTCTTTTTGTTAAGATTTTCAGTACTTTGTTTCCGTTAAAATTAGGTTTTGCGGCCCACCTACTTTACGGTCTTCATGCTTTTGGCCCACCAGTGACTTTGAGTTTGATATGGCTGATTTACGCTATACGTCCGTGATTAGTCATACATAAACACTATCATGTACCAAGTTTCAACCTTGTTCGTCCAGTAGATTTGGAGAAAATAAGCTGTGTCAGGCGGACATGCAGACACAAGAGTGATCCTATTTAAAGGGTTTCCATTTTTTCATCGGAGATGTACAGAACCCTAAAAAATAAAAATATGTTTATTCATTATGTTTATATAATATGTTTCTAAAATATTAACAGATGTCATGTATATATTATACCTACAGTCGTACTATATTACTAGTCTCAAATGTCCCAATGCATATCATGTTTATTTGACGTCATAAGCGTACGTATGCACTTATGTAATTGTAACTCAAATGTCCCGATATAGGTACGTAAATGTAGACAATCGGTGCATTTTGTCGGTGAAATATAATAAAGTACTGATAAAATAGACGCATAGATAAATTTTGGTATTTTTTCCACTGCCCACCCGCACCAAAATATCCTCGCGCCACTGTGTCGATTTTTAATTAAGTTAATGCGATTCGAGCTTTTCTGTAGACAGTAATTACTTAGGTGTCCAAATGTCACTAATTGTTTATTAATTTTGTTGCTAGATGTCGAATTCAAAGCAACGTAACACGCATTTTGTTTTGTTTTTTGAATAGGAAAAATTAAGTGATATGTATTTGAAACTTTTTCAATTTTTATGTAACACTAGCGGCCCCTGCTTCTCACGGGTAACAATATGGATTTACAACAATTACACAAATACGCTTAAACTACTTATATATTAAAGATACATATACACTCTTGACGGATTAGACTGCATACGCCATGAAAACCGCAACAAAATCCGTTCAGTAGTTTTTGCGTGACAGATGCGACGAGGGACTTTGGTTTAAAATATGTAGTGATTTGTTACATTGTATAAGAATTGGGTTTCCCAAAGAAATAAGTTAACGAAACTTACAATGAAAACCTTAATTTATTTGATATTTTTATACATTTTGTACAGGTTCAATTCTACTATACTGAATCTATTTAAAACATTATTTCATACTTAATAATATCCCCAAATAAGTAATACCAGAAGTTAAGTTAAATGTGATCAGATGTATTTTTACGTTAGAAGCAGATCATAACTCATAACGTCTCCTATGGTATCGTATTAAGGTTAATACGATGACTATAACACAGTTAGCCAATTATTATTGTTCAGAGTTTAGTTAGACCAATCTAGGCTTGTCGACCACTGACTAGATATTACCGGTATTTGATATTGAAAAATATTTCTTAACCAACGGCGATTGATATTTTTTGAGCTTCGTAAGGTATTGAGAGTAGTATTTTATTACTAAGTAGTAATTATCTACTTAATCTATACTTCTATATCAATATTATAAAGAGGTAAAATTTGTTATTTTGTATTTTTGTTTGTAATGAATTTGTATTTCTTATAACAATCCCTTCCATTTGATATGTCACATGATGCACTTGAAAACTTTTTTCGTCAAGTAGATTCGGATAAAATAAGCTGTGTACTTCATTTTATTTATTTGTAGGTTTTTTTATACCCATGTCGATGTGATGTAGGTACCTATAAAGCCTGCTAAATATAGTCTTAGGTAATTCCAAAGAAAACCAAGCAACTGCTCCATATTGTCTTCAAGTGATATGACCATCAGGATCAGGTTGAACAATTGCTAATTTGCCTTTTGTATTTAAACGGTTGTTTACGCAACTCTGACTTACCGGTCTACATTTTGCTCCACTCTGTTCATACCTGATCTGAGGTTCATACCTACAGGGTTTTGAGATTTTAAATTTTTTTTTGAGATTTTTTTAATTTTATACATACTTTGAGCTTCGTGGAAATATTTCACTAGATTTCTTGCAAGGATAATTGTAGTATTACAAAAAACAATATTAAAAGTACACACAATCGCCGAGCATGTATGAAAGGTATGATGAATATAAAAAAAGCGAAAGAGGTATGTCAGGATCGTAGCAAATGGCATTCGATCGTGTCTGCCTACCCCTCTTGGGATAAAAGGCATGATGATAGATAGATAGGCAATAATTGTAACTATAACTTTTAAATACATAATTAATTTTCAAAAACTTTAGCTTGTGTTTGTGTTAAATTATTATTTAACTGTGAACATTTGCTTTAAATTACCTAATTACTTCCTTGTTTCAAAAAGTCAGTGTCGCGTGCTCGTGCGATGCAAGCCGATGATCCATCATACGTAATGGTGGCGTCACAGACTAGCGAGTGTCAAAAAAGCAGGTGTGCACAGCTAGTGTCGTCTCTTAAAATAATAGCCCTTGAAATGAGCCTGTTGATTTGATATGCGCAGATTCTGTGTTTGTTGTCAAACAACAGCTGTTTGCCGGCGCGGGCGTTGGCGCTCCACTGGCAAGGACGAACGCTTCGCAAAAACACTGTCTGATAATGTGTGTGAACTCGCTAGCTTTTTATCTCCCGGCGGCACTAGAAAAAAAACCACTTGTTTTAACGGAACCTCTATAAGAAATCAAGTATTATTATTGCGCCGCAGTTTTAACTTTAAATAACCGCCTAATCATTGCTGTTTGTTTATAACACTTTGACTTTATTATTTTAGTATATTTATTTCAATATATGTCTGTCTGTTAAATTGTTACCTTGACTAATTTGTTAATTACGAGCTATAGTTAATAGTTCGATAACTCGTGTTTATGATTTTCGTGCAAATAATTGTACTATAGCGGCCGTGTGAGGATATCGCAAACATTCCGCGAATGATTCCACGATCTTTGATACAATATTGCAACCTTCAATTAATTTACAAATACGTGATAGATTTTTGTATAGACAATGTGTCTGTTTTAGTATTCAAAACGTGTAGTGCGTAGTTTACTTTATTTAGAACTTATTTTTAAAACATCTCATAAATCCGCATCTTATCAAAATGATTATAACATCATAAAAGGGACGCACGGATTGTCATGGTTGATTCAAAAATAGACTGTGTAGGTATCTAGGTTGTATTTTCACATCAAGACAAGATAATTTTCATGTCGAAAAAATCCGAAATCCTAACGAATCGAGCCGCGAGCAGTACCCACGTCAATCAAAATAAGAAACTGAGAATAAAAACGTGTCTCTGTGTGCTCGCTTTTTTATTTCCACCGCATATTTAGGAATTTTACACGTCATACGTGCTTCTAGCTAGATGTATGGAATCTTGTTAAAAACTTGCACGCCACCACACACGTTTGCTCGTAATTAAAAAATATTCTATTACTCCGTCCGACCAATTAGGATTTTTTCCGTATGGGCGACAATATTTCGAAATAATTCTAGTGTCAAAATAATATCCAAAAAGTAACTGCTAAGTTCTTTAAACAATAATTAATATTTTGACCTCACATACGTTCTAATAATAAACAGTTTATCGCTCTTTGTTTGCCAGTATTCATACTGAAATAGACTAATTAATAATTTTCGTTTGATTATGACACGAATACATAACGCGACAAGATTGCTTTTCCATCGGTCGGCCGTATCAGGACTCGTTCTCAATAGTTATTAAGATAAGATTCTGCTACATATATGGACTTCTTCGTAGTGTATGCAGCTCTTTTTGCAATAGCTATCTTTTAAGAAACATAATATATATATATTTGATAATACCTCGGTGTATTGACCTCTATCGTAAATATTTCGCGGCGAAACGCATTACAAAGTTTCCAACAACACTTGCAACGGGTAAATAATGATTTTTAGATAAAGGTTTTGCTTCTCGAAAACAACATGGTTCAAAACCGTTTGTGCATATACTGTATGTATGCGTAAATGATGTTTATGTCACATTGGTACTGCGTATTATTGCCAAGAAAAACTAATTATATGAAGATTACCAAAGGTAATTTTTGGGATGTTACTCATTTTAATCTAGATTCAAACTCAGTTTACAAGGGTAGGTTTCGGACCGGAACTCTTGAAAATGGGCGAAACTTTGCAGGTATCGCACTGATCGTTATCATAAAATTACTGAAAAATCTATATTGGTGACCCCGTATGAACACGTTCTGTGTCTTGACTTATTATAATTATGTGACAGACAAACATTCCGCTGAAATTAAATATGTGGTAGTGATCAGAATCACTCTTAAGGCCAAAAATGACTGGTTTGCACCAATGGCCAGCCAAGGAATGCCCGGCCCGAGAATGTCCAACACTAGAATGTCCGAGCAAATTTCTGGGTCGGGCAAAGACAGTACACGGATTTTTTGGGCGTCGTTTTTGGCTTCGAGTTGAAACGAAAGATGTCGTAGTCCTACGTATGCTATGCAATTTTGTTCACGAGATTCGTTATGGAAGATAGATACAGGAGAATTATTTGTCAAGGTACCTTATTACTAACTAGCTGTTGCCCGCGACTTCGTTCGGTAGTATTAGGAATATTGGCAAAATTACTGACCAATGACTTTACAACAAGTGACGCGGCGCTGCGGCGCGCTTCTATGAGGTTTCTAACTAAACATGAAAATTTAATATGTTTTGATTCTGTTGGTCGATTTTAATGAAATAAACACTAAAATGTTACTCAGAATAAAGCTTCATATTTTACAGTAATTCGATTTTGAATGCGTGATGCACGTAAACGAACAAACAAACAGACAACATTTTCAAAGATTTTTACGTTCTGTTACTTATTTTTCGCGTCTTCCAGTACTTTTTTTTTGCAAAAATATTGAATGTACAGCCACGGAAAGTCTACGATTTTATTATATGTATAGATAACACCTTATTACTACTAGCTAAAAGCGTACTAAAAGCATTCGAATCGTAATATTTCTCGCCAAACAAGTAACTTAAGACTGCAGCATGCTTTACTATTCCTGTTATGTATTAATAATCAGCGGCAATCAATTATCACGTTTAGAATTTGTAATTCAATTGATGTTTTGCTGTCAATCAAATTATCCTGTAAATACTTTATTTAATTGATCAATTTCACTACTTGTTCATGTTTTTATTCGAGGTCTCAAAGGTCGAGTTTCAAATTAGGTGATAGAATCCAACAAACTGTACTTAAATGCCTTTAGATCTCAAAATAATTAAAATGAGGAAGACTTATATAATAAAATTGTTTTTTGAACATTTTCAAAATTCATTTTGAGATTTCCGCCAATGGATGTCATAATATACCTAGCAGTTATTGCAATGAAATTGTCGTGTTTCTAATACCTACTTCTCTACTAACAAGTTAGAGTTGACGTTGCTATAAGAATTCCACCATGCTTCCCTACGTGCCTGTGACTGTGTTCTTGCGATTTGCACTGCACGTTTGTCTGCATTTCTGTAATAAACCGCGACCAAACATTGGCTGTACTTTCCCGTGCTACAAGTTCATTGGCTTCGCAACATCTCCCAAACATTACGTACTGTACCTAGCGTTGCCGGATGTGTTACCGGTCAGGATTAAAAAAAACATATGACACGAAAATTAAAGTAAGCTATTTTTATGATAACTAACTAGCACTTTCTTTTTATTTATTTGACCAGACAGACGTTAAAACCCGGACATCTGGCAGCCCTAACTGTCCCGAGTAATGCTAATAAAAAAGCCAATCTCAATATTATTTATAAAAATAGAAAGCGAAGTTTTTTCTCTCAATATTTGCACTGTAAAGTATTTTTAGCTACTAATTCTATAGAATGTCTAGTGCATTAATAAACAAGTAGTGAGTTAACGCGGACATGCAAATTTTTGTCGCGGTTCCGTTCTGACGTTTTGGTTACATAACGGCTGCGGAATCTTAAGTTTTTTTGCGTTGCAGGATATATTGAAATAATTATTGGTTAAGTTAATATTGATAAACGCCTTTTATCTTTAGGTGGCGAGCCTATCTTACAAGTAGTGGAATATTACAGCAAACGTTTTTATAGGTACCTATAGCGCTCATAAAGTTTGTGATTGAATCGGACAGATCATAATTTATGGCCCACTGATACGGTTACTAAGAAATGGTTTAGGTTTGTTTTCAAAGGAACTATAAACTATAAATTGGTTATTACTTGTTATTGTGTTTCGTTTTATATATGAGATCAAATTAATTTCGCACTGTCGTCTGTGCTGTCTTGTTTATCCTAACTAGTATTATAAAAACGAAAATGTGTTTGTTTGTCCTTCTTTCCTACTCTTTATAGGTAGAGAGATGGAGACAAAAAGTGGTTGTAAGCACTTGCCGGCAGAAAACCTCTTTTTCGTGTAGTCTGAGCCGCCCTCTACAAATTATTGTAGACGAGTAGGGGTCCAGCGCTTGTCGGTACGCCGCTGAGCCGATTTAGAAGAAAAAAAAAACTACCAGCTGGCAGAAAATGAGTGAACAGCATTTGTGGGGGGCTCAGACTACACGAAAAAGAGGTTTCTGCCAGCAAGTGCTTACAATAATAGTTAGAGAGAACTATTATTCCGGGAAAGTATGTATCTCACCTCTCCAAGATTTTTAAAGTGACAACTTAAGTCACGTTGAGCGATTTTTGGTAAGGGAAAAATCTTATGAGTTCGCGTCACCAACATGCTCTCCGTACAAAGGCGGGCAGGAATTCTTGTACTTGCTTCCAATTGCTGGGTCTGGCATTGTTGGCTGCGCATTTCTGGCCAGTAATTCTCGGTTCGGACCGAGATTTTTTTGAAGTGAAAAATGCTCGCTATATGAAAATCCACTGTAATTCATAATTTTAAGTTTTCCCTTCTGTCGGCAGTCCCCATGACTGTCTAGTATAATATCATACCTATAATAATGCGGATAGTGTGTTGACATCCTTATCAACAATAATAATTTGTATGAGAAATACCGCACCTTCCAGTTTATAAGCAGATTCATTGGATGATCCAATGCTTTGACATTAACATATTAACTGCGTCATATCAACATTAACCATCAATTTGTATTGGTTAGCATTCTAAACCATAGTTTTAATTTGGCTTCGCCCGTGAACTTATATGAACTTTCATCCCCTATTATGAGTTCATACCAAAATCCCATAGAAAAAAGCACTTTCAGTTTTTCCCGAATATTCTATTTTTCCCAGGACAAATCGGTCGAGCCGTTCTAAAGTGATGGATGATCTTTCATACATAATTCTTTCTGATAGGTCCCATTTTTGTTTTAGTGAAAATTGGTTAATAAGTTGTAAGTAAAGTACTAAAAATTATTCACTGTAATCAAGATATTTAATTAAATAATTCGCCGTTGAATTTGAAGACGGTTGGAGTCAAATTAAAAACTACCTAGCTCTAAATTTTACTAATCTAGGCAATTAATTACAAAACAAACATAGATAGCATTAAACAGATCTTCTTTAGAATCCATTTAATGTTGTAGCATAATTTGGCACCAACCGACGTCAAATTTAACGACGTACTTAATATTTACTTAATTATTTTCAGTGACCCATTTTTGAAGTCGGTATACTTTTTACTTTATATTTTTCTAAGAATTGGCACACAAACAAGCTATAATAAAATTAAAACATTGTCGCTGTGTCCACTTTGGCATGGCTTGTTCATCGCACTGAGCATATTTTTGCTATTTTATTTACTGAAAATTTAATCCATTTCGCAGGTATTTTCATTTTTTGTAATTGCAGTTACCAAAAATAGCAACTAGTTATGGTAAATCCATATTTATCATGTCTTTAAAGGTTGAATTTACAGCCGAGCGAGTCATGAGCCAAGGTCGCGTTTGTACCGCACCAGTTGGTACCACGCAACTTTCTTATCCTCAGTACAAGTCTTGTGTCCCTTTATAGCCTAATATCGATCTTAGGTCTTGTATTGAAACCTAGAGTTATATTAGTCCAAAGCTTCAATAAGTATTGTAAGAAACGAATTTTTATTTTGATTAGGTTCACTTAGATCCAGTTTCAGAATGTAGAAAAAAAAATTTGCAATCAAACTATCTATATAAACTATACTATAAGCTTCGTGACTTCGTTTCATATTCGTAAAATGGTTAACTAATGCCGCTTTATTCAGTCAGACCAGTAACTACTTTATTTACGTTTCTACACACTGTGAATCAAATAATCAAAAATTCATATGAAGTTCTTTAAATTACTTACTTGCCTACTAGATCTAATTGAAGAAAAATAATAAAGTTAAAGTTGAGAGTTTTTATTAACAAAGTAAACGATAAAAGCAGAGAAAATCACTATTTTTAAACTACTATTTTATCTGTCCATTCAATATTCCACATTAATCTAATTTAAAAAAATGTATATCCGCATTTGCATAGTCCATAAATTATCTAGAAAATGTGTAGATATATAGATAAGATTTTAATTATGATGTAACTTAGTCTTGCGGTTTAATTAGATCCGCGCACGAATTATTAATTCCCCTCCCAGGATTGAAACTTGATAGGTTTTCCGCACGTAAGCCTCCGGCGGCGTCTGCTTGCCATCTAAAAATATCACATTGGCTTCCAGGAATGCGATCTGATCATCTATAATATTGCCGATGCGTTTGTAATAAAATTTGAAAACTCGTAAAACGTTCACCTGTTGATCAGAGTCTTGCGCTTTTGTTGGCGCGCGTTCATTGCGTTTCTTAGAACTAAATAGTTCCTCCTGGTAATTAAGTACAAGGTGATCCAATTTCACCTGGAACACTATTTCCGCGAGGCCTTTTCGCAATGGCGCTTTTTTTTCTTAGGATTCAAGGTGGGCACTTGACCTATATATTTTGGACGACCGAGGTTTAAAATTACTTCTGACATCGTATTGTAACTCATTCATAATCTCTAGCATTTTAGTTAATGAGGATCTTGGAGGCGATCCAACTCATTGAACATACTTAATATATTATAAATTGGCATTTTGTTATTCGGAGTGATTGTAAATATTGTAATTCTCATTGGAAAATGTTTTGTTCGACGTGCAGTTAAACTCTAGCTTTCTGTGGATGCTTTATGGCCACTCTCCGTGAAACATAATAACATAAACTCTTAAATATGACACCGCAATGGACAACATTTCATTTTTCGTAAGGTACCAAAATTCGAAAACCGTTTGGAGATTACATGCTAGAAAGCTTATTTTTCATTTTTTTAATTTTTTATATCCTTTAATTTTCGAGTTATTTTAAAAATACTGAAATATTGAAAAATAAGGATTAATAGGTGCACTAATCTATGCTAACCCTCTAATTTAAAAATACTAATGTCTGTTGGCAGAGTTGTTAGTTATTGAACTCAGGTGTTGCCTTCTATTAATTTTACCCATTTTTATTCCATTTGAACCTAAATTAATAATTATTCTTTAAATATAATTATAAAAATACTTCTTTTATATAATATTTTTTTGGAAGTTTTGCTAGTTTCGAATGGGCTATCACAGGAAATATATTTACAAGTGAAACCGCGGACAAAAGCTAGTATTATTATATACATTATGAATAATGTTGTAGGCGATTTGAGTTCCGGCTACGGCAACACCTATTTGGAACACGGTATATTATACTCTTTGCATTTCTATAACGTATACTCTGTGGCTTGACTACAGTTTATATTTCTTAATTTTAGTCCTAGCTAAGGTTTTTAGTTTATAAGTCCTCAAAATATATAAAAATTCATCATTAAATTAAAAATATAAAAACGCAACCAAAAATAAAATATAAAAATACGTGTAACTTATTTTTTAATATATTTTTAATTAAAGTAATAAAAATGGGTGATTAAAAAAATGAAATGTTGTCCATTGTCTCGTCCGGAACAAGGTACATATTAATTATTCTTCTTGTAAAGGTACCTAAATATAATCAGTATCACAATAATAAAAGTGCGTAGTTATTAGTTATATTGTTTAGAAAATTGTAAATATTATGCCGAGTTTCCCTCCCACCAGTTCTCTAAATTGAGGAGACTCAAAATTCCATCAAATCTGTTCCAAAATCGTTAGGGCGACGAAATATATTTTGAAAAACAGACTACCTACTTGTAACTCAAAATTATCTTAGATATACACAGACAAACTATACCGGCGTCGCGTCTCGTCTCGCCGAAACAGTCACTTTCTAATGAAATTAAGTAGCTACGCAGTGCGACACCAAAATGGTTTTCTCTTTCGCACTAACTGCAGAAAACAGGCTGTACTGTACGATGCTAATACTTGGAATTACATAGATTTTATTTAATAAACATGAACTTCGAGCATGAAAATGTGTCCTCAGTATTGCTGACTCATTGACTTGTTTAAACCGAATGTGTGCAATTACGTTCTTATGAAGCGAGAGATCACAAGGGCAGACGGACTTTCACCATCTTTTCTGGCTTTCGCGTCATTTTATATCGTCACTGGATGTGTTTATGGTTCATTTTTACCTACCACTCGCACTGTCTTGATGAAATATTGATTTGTTTGTATAAAAGTTAATTCATCATTAGCTATTACTGTACCTAGACTATTGGTTACGGGGTCTAACATTATATAAGCTTCAAAGAGGATTAGAAAACTGAATCTCCCTACTCGGGTGTCTACTAAGTGTCCCTAATTCTTGACAACGTTCGGATTACGGTCATTAATTAAATACAAGTTTTGATTTACTCGTAGAAATGTATAGTTGCCTCTAGGTAGGTATTTCCCTAATTCGTCTCAGAATCATTATATTCGTCAGTCTTTACAATATCCAATAGATTGTGTTATTCTTTACTTAAATTGTCTTTTTATTTTATTTTTTTAAATTTTCTTATTCCATAGTAATTTGTAGTCAATGTTTAACATTTAGTTTTAATAAGCAAGATGAAAATATTATTTGAAATACAACAACTAGTCATAAAATTAAATAGCTTTTTAAGAAAATTTAAGTAAACAGCTTTTATTTTCTTGAAGTTGACAACTTAATACGAGGCATATTGCTCGTCTCTACGTAGGGTATTTACTCTTTATCTTCTAAGATAGGTTTTATGATTACATGACGAGCAAATTGCGTGTCTAGTGTAGGTTTGTGTCTACGTTTCTATACAACGAAATTAACAAGCTTCAAGCAAACCGGATAAAGTTACCTGTTAGTGAATAGGGTAAACTTTGTGTGGAAGAAAATGTTTCGTTGAATTCTTCATTATTTTCAATATTATTCTGTCCCTTGATGTATTTTGAGTTTCTAGACTTAGTGCACACAATATATTGAACGAGAGTTTTCTTTTTATTAGTTAAATGGTTGGCATTAACTTTACAATAAGTTTATCACTCTCTGTTTAGCGGTATAGTACTCATTGTTCATTTTAAAATCGTAAAATGATGAACTTTAACACGAATTATATAACAATTGGTGATGTAGTTTTTTGTTCGTCACGCGTTAAAGCGAAGGTTGACGTTTTCTTCGTTGAATGGAGTAAAATATTTTTATATTGTTCCAACATTATTTTACACAATGCAATAAGGTAGGTACGTGATCCGAACAAAAAGTTGCAATTAGTTTAAAATAACTCATTCATTATCAACTTCCTGATTACGCTTATTCGTCAAACCAGTCATGCCTCTTCGTCATTTCAATCATAACTTAAATGTTACCGGAAGTTTTCGGGCAAGTTCGACTTAAATCACGTTTGACAGGTCCGGCTTCCGGTGTATTCAATGTCGTAGTTAGTGTAAAATTAAACATCGATGAAAATATTCGACGTATTTAACTTTATCGTGGTCGCTCAAAATAGCCTTTATCTCGTCCGTACTGAGGTCAGTGGGCGCTGCGTCGTCGTACGGCTATCATTAACAAAACTATGACAGAACCCTTTTTCAGTGCGTAGTACTACACAAATAATACAGCTTATCAACTTTTACGACAACTGCGATTTTATAATATGTTTGCCAGCCCTCGCTGAAAAAAGATTAACTATAATATTATCTTGTTTATCAATATTACATTCCATATTCATACTGCCTGATGTAGGTACTAAGTACTGTATCTATGCTAAATGCCACAAATATATTTTTTTGTTGCATTCTTATTATTTACATGTAAAGATATATAGAATGTATAGACTTGATATTAGGATGAAATGTGCAGTTATTTTATTATCGCCATTATAATCATTGCCATATTTGAACATGACGTCTTTGAACATGTGTGGGAGTGGGGGAATGCAATAAACAACGCAGTTGACTTACGGAATATGCCCCTAGATGATTTAGTACCGGCTGGTCCACGGCCGGTTTATTTAGATGCAGTAAAGCTTGGTGGGCAAAAGCCTCCCCAAGTCCCAACAGAATTTCCATAAAGTACAATTTGCTCTTCTCTTTAGAAGACACCTCATAAATTTTGATCCATACTAATTTTCATACTACAGCTTTTCCACGATTATATTATAAACATGTACCTTGTCTATTTTTATGGTGTTTTGAAAGCCGGTATTTCACGCGTATTTTGAGCCAACTTTGCGGCTCTTTGATAAATTCACGAAAGTTGCTACATATTTGTACAATCCTCATATAGCCGAAGTCCATTTATTGTATTATCGCAACTCCGAATTATCGTAAGTCTCATTCACTGCTACAGTACATTTCTTATCACATTTTACTTGCTGGATATCATAATAGGTATGTTTTGTATGGTGGAACAGCAAGGTTTGTCCTTAACACCTATCTACACATTTTACATTACGAATCTCAAGATGGAAGTTTTATGTCTAATTCTGTGAAAACCTTTTCCTTCTTATTGTATCACCTTTATTTATGTATCTGTTATCAATGCGCAATTTCAATTCACTGAAAATGTGTTATCTGCAAAAGTTCATCGAACGCCGATAAGGGGCTGATAATGGTTGTGTTGCCTCAAAAAGTCTTTTGTCCGTTTCTAATTAAAGAGCCTTGTCTTTGATTTTGCGTGAAAATTATGTTTAAGTTTCCTTGATACTGGTATTCTCGATGTAATGTCAGACTAAGTACCAGTTTTATACACAATTGATTATTACTCGTCTCCTGTCTAGCTAATTTATACTTTCGTGCTGATAGCTCGTAATGACTAAGCTGAGCCGTGGGTCGTATACTTTCTCTTTTTAACTTGATGCAATTACATTTCTAGCCTTTCGACGCTTGATTGTCGAACTTCTATCATTCTCAAAGTTGCATTCGTTTTTATTTTGATTTGGTTTTCTCTTGATGGCATCTTTCAGGTGTTTTGCAATGTGAATCATAGTTACGTGCTCAACTTCACGGTTGACTTTAGCACTAAGTATTACGAATAACCAGCCTCACCACTTTCTTAATATCCTGTCTTATCGCAATTCTAACGGTACATAATCTGCTAACCTTACCGCTAAGCCTAGGAGACAGTTTTGATAAATTGTTGATGCATTTGTCAGTCCACGTAGTTAACAGTCATCCATTCACATTTCACATATGTCGCAATGTCGTCACTCCAGACCGGATGGCCATGTGTGTACTATCACCTCCCAGTATTATCCCGCATTGACGTTCAATTTATGTATTTATTATACGCGAGACACTAAGTTTTACCAAATTCCATATATTTGACGATACTGTCATATTCGTTTAACTAAAATCTTCATACCCTAAAATATGTGCGACCTTGTCTAGGTCGTTCCTGTCTGCGCGCATTCGTCCGGCAATAAAGCAGTTTCTCAATGAATTAAACTGATTAAAAAGCCTCATTGGCGTATCGCCAGTCCGCATTCGCATAAACATTGGAAATGAAAAACCTCTTACGTAAGTCCTATCGCGCTGGGCGAACGGGATGGTTACAAAACTAAAAGTCACAGTGAATGCCAGTGAATATATTTTTTTCTGGCTGCATAACGATTAGATAAAGTCTATATACAACTTTTTAGTGTTTCTAAAGTTTCCTACATATTGAACAGAAAGTAATAAGAGGGGAAAAGTAGTGGCTGAAGGAAGCCAAAAGAATCTGGAATTTTCACTGCGAGTCACACCTCCGGGAATATGTGAATCACGTCATGTGTAGTCATGCTCGCGTATTTGAAGACACACACTCATACTGAGCAATAATATTGATAATTTTATTCAATCTGTTTAAGCTGGTAGAGCTACAACATTCCACATGTAGCCGTGTCAATATATAATTTGTTTTTGCTTCGGAGACAGGTGTGTTGTAGGCTTGTGGCGTCCTGTTCGTTGACTCCGCTGCGGGCGACCTTCAGTCCACCGTCATTTTCATTTCAATGGCTGGTTATTCGCGTGACGACATTTTTAGGTGTCAATTTTTTTTTCACCAATTACTTTTACTATTAAAAATTTAAACTAAACCGCAATAAAATGGTATGTATGGTAAACATACATGAATTTTGAGTTTACAATGACAAAAAGGTTTTATAGTTTGAGAAAAGCAAATGTTTTGCTGAAAAGCAGTGCTTTCTTGGTGTAACGAGCACCCGCTGATGTATTTGCATTTAGTGTCACGCTAACTTTCTTCAATAACCGACTACAATTTCGTTTTATTGCAACTTCGAAATTGCATAGTCTTTTAGTTTTCATTTTTGAGTACTGCCAGTGCAGACTCGAGAACAAAAAACGAGCCATGTCATTCAAATAGATTTTTTTCTCCTCGTCTGAAATAAAATGTATCAAATAGTTTGGAATGCGAAAGCTGCACAAATCGTTAAAGTTAGTCCCGCCCGTCCCGTTTGGCCGCCCTAGTCGGAGTTTGTGCTGACGTCACATTGTCTATACTTCGTCTGCCGCAACTTCCCGGAACTGTTGCCCGCAAAGTCTTCCTGCATCCCTCACATTTCGACCTCATTTAGCAACATGAATGGACAGCTTTTTAAATGGCACTCGTATCTATTTGTGCTTTCCTTTGAAATTAGCTAAGAAAGTATTGGGCACGACGAAACTTTTTAATGTCGTACTCGTACTTTTCTTAATTTACTCGAAAGTATAGGTTTAGGTTACTTATCAACTTCTTTTCACTCGTGTATCAGCAAACGTACTTTCTAATATTTAAAATCTCCCTCCTTTCGACATTTAATAATGACCCCCCTGATGACACATGCTGAGTCTATACTGAATTCAGAATTACAGAAGATGATAAGACTGTTAGATCAGTGTTCAATTCGAATCCAGCTAAAACTGGGCTGCGTCTCGGCCACGGAGACGCAGCAACTTTCTCTCGGGCAAGATTCCTGAAATGTTCAGACGTCGTCGTTTATGTTTAGTTTTAATTGGCTATGTCACCTACGCTTATTATCATGGTGTTGCTTAGTATTTTTCCACATATAGGCTCTGCTCGCTCGGTATGCGAGGAGCATTGATCGTTTGCAAGGAAGTGTGGACCGTTTACCTCACGTTACACAAACGCATTGTTGTCTCCTTTACTATTGTTTGGAAATGTGCGCTTTGAATTACAATGAAAACCTACATAATCGAATCGAGTTGATTGATAGAGATATAATTTGTCTGATATATTTTCCTCTGCGACTATTTTTTACAGGTTTTGAACGTTCTGTGAATGTTTTAGAATATTAATGTGAGGATTGTCGTTAAAGTTGTGTCGACTCATTTAGACTTCTCCGTCGTATAACTTAAAGGAGGCTTTGGCATGGCGGTCGTTGTCTTCAATTAACCCACTTATTTCCATTGTGCTACGTCTGCAAGCTGTCTGCTTTCGATGTAACATTTTGTACTATATATACCTACATTACTTGCTATTTAAGAATTTTGGATTCTGAAACATTTTCTATGTATTAAGTTTGCGTTCTACTAGTTTGCGTTACTTTAATTGGTATTATGTAGGTATATGTCATCAGACAAGTGGCGGGAGTTATGTGGAACAGAGAAGCACAAGAAAGGAAAGAATGGAAAAGGTTGGAGAAGGCCTTTGCCGACTGGCAAACAGATCTAGGAAAGATAATAAAACAACAGATATTAGTATAAATAGTTTATAAGTCCAGTGTTAGTTTTTAAGTTTGAATTATTGTATAGTGATCTGAATAAAAGGCTATATTATTATTAGGTATATGTCACACCCCTTCATCCAAATCTAGCTAGGCTAGATTATTTATTCCACATTATTTAGTGATTCAACCCTTGTTAACTTTAAGGATATGTCTTAATTTGCAATTTTTGTCAAGCATGTTTTATCGTTACTTCAGGCTGTTTTATTATTCTCTACTGCGAATAGTGTTTTCTAAGTCGCGATAAATGTGGCGGAAAACTACAATATTGATCAATGGTCTTGTTGATTTACGATTATGTCCCTTTTGAGTATTATTAGATTATTATTGCGGGTTTGCTCGAGAAACTTGCGGCAGCTTTTCTCATTGATATTAATGAGCGATCATTGAAAACGTACTGCCTCGGGCTGAAGAAAGCGACGGGCGCGCCGTAGACGACAGCCAGACGGTGCACAATGCCCGCCCGCTCTGAATGTAGGTTAGGTGGTCTTGTGACTGCCGTGGGCATACCTACCCACTTATCTTTTGTGGAACTATCTGTTCTATTAATGAGTGTAACCAGTGAACCTAAAATATTGCCGTTGGCATAAAGTTAATTGATGCGCGACTAAACAATGTGTGTTCTAAATAAAACTGTAAAGGACTGATTTGATTGTGAACGACTAGCTTTTGCTTGCGGTTTTATATGGAGCGGTTTTCACGCCCCTTTTTCGTTCCGTTTTCCGGGATGCAAGTAGGTCTAGGTGCTCTGTTTTATTCAGAGTTTCGTCTGATCTAGAACAACTCCATAAAAAATGGGTCACGGGTTCAAATCTCTAATAGAGTAATGGAAAGTTCGTTATTTGGTAAAGGATGACATTGTTACATTTGTTACCAAATAACGAGGCAGTTCTTATTAAGACCTGCTGTTTGACCCTTCAGTTCCTACGTGTGCACTCTAGCTTTTTGTTTGTTCTTGGTATTGGAATGGTTATAACATTTTTGTTAGTTTATCGTTCAGCCAGCAAGAGGTTACTCTCGTTCGTCGCCCTTGATCCCTCAAGTACTATACTACTAGTACATTCCCCTTAGCTAAAATAGTTTATGGTTTTCTCTTTAGTCGCAAGGCATTGTGTTTCACTTCATTACGTTCTATACGCCTGGACAAGTGACCCATTTGGCACGTTGCGTTCTCTAAAATAATTACAAAAATGTTTCGTTACGTACAGCAACTTCCGCGAATAATGGGTTTTGCGTTGCTATCCTAATTTTATGACATATTTATAAATGTGATATTTTTAATGGAGGCCATCCAACCTATCTATATTACATGCAGCGCATCTCGGCGTCATAAACTTTAAAGACTTTCAGATGACAGTTGCTAAATGTATCACCATCCATGATAGATAGACGTTACACATATCAACGTACATAATATTAATAACAGAGCGCCGAGTTGTAAATAGCTTTGAGTTGCGTGTACGTAGTTTGGTGGCCCTTCCAACCTCATCCCGTCAGAAGCGCGGGTCGCTGATTTTTTATTTAACTACAAGTAGGGGACTACCTCGCGAAAACAGCAGCGTTATAGGTGACGTAGAAGACGCCCCGCGTTACACGCCTACTTGCGTGCCGCTCGAGTGAAAAAACTTGGCAATCTAATGGGAGCTCACTTTGATAACTCTACTCGTCTCGCACTCGAAAATACGAAGGCGGGATAATAAGTACCTGGCCTAGCAAATAATGTTTGACGGGTCAAAACGACTTTTATTTTTCGCCGAAGTCTCCGTTAATTAACACACTTAATCCATCTACCCTCCAAAGCAGTTATGTCCTCCATAAAATGACTTTCTTCAAGGCTTGCAAAATACTCGTCTACTGCAGCTGTAAAGTCGTCATTCGTCTCAAATTTCTGTCTGTACACCTAAAAAAGTTTGAGCTTGGGGGACAGGTAGAAGTCCGATGATGCTAGGCCAGGTGAATAAGGTGGATGGATGGGGCAACAAATTGTAATGTAATTCGTTGATTTTCGCCATAGCCATGTGTGAACCCTTGCTTTGTCGTGGTGAAATATGTTTTTTTTTTCTAGCCAAACCTTCTTTTTCGCTGAATACATTTCTATTACTTGTGTAAGAGATCAGCATAGTATTCACCAGTAATAGTTTGACGCTTTGAAAGGTAATCTTTTAGGCTAAGGAGCCTAGATGATGACATCACAAAGTAGTTGTGACGGTAAAGCTTTGACAAATTATCATAAAATAACTACTGCTTAAAAAACAAAATTTTACCTACCGAATTTCTTGCAGCATAAAATCCCCGGCACTTCTCTTTGTCTGGTCTGTGCTGATCCGAACTCAAAATTGGATGATAATAATAATGATAAATGTTCTCTTATTATTTACTAGCTTAGGCCGTGGAAATTTTTGAAACGTGACGTAAGATAAGAATTTATCTCGGTATAAAAAGTAGCTTGTGCCAGTTGTGTCACTCTTTGGCCCAATAAAAATCACGTTGATTTGTTGCTCTGTTTTGACGTGAAAGAAGGACAAACTTCGCATTTATAATATTAGTTTGGATTAAATAAATCGAGATATTTAAGATGAGTTCCCAGAGCGAGTAACAAGATTGGTGCTTTTTAAAGCGGTTTCTTTTTATCACATGGCGCTCTCTGTGTCAGTGGCGCCTCCTCGCGGCCCACGAGTGCAGGCGACGGCGACGTCCGAAGTGACTTTTAATTGGACGTTTCCCATCTTGGCAAGCAGATTTGTTTGACGGCCTGCTTTACTTTCTGTATATTTGATTGGCGGCGAATACCTACAACCTACGACTAGCTGGACAATCAATCAGAAATCCAAGTGAAATCCAAAAGTTGCGAAATAATCGCTCGATGATTGATTCTATATCGGAATTACTGGAGTTTATATTTCTCGCCTCAAGAGTTTATTTGCAGAAATAAAATGGAACTTTAATTGACCTTTTGACGTGTACAACGCCCCCAACAATTATATTTATAGATATATCTTATTTCAATTTACAAATTAACGTAATATGTACATAAATTGTAACGTGTTCTTGAATTACATCATTTTGTCTTGGTTTTTTTTTACTTTCTAGCGTGTAATAAGAGTATCGGTTCCCAAGATCTGAGTCTAGTCTAGACGGCGCTCGTCACGTCAATTTTAACCGCATTGCTTACTTATTCCATCGCAGACGGTTTTTATTCGGTCCTCCTATAGGCTCGTGCCGTCTTAAAGTTTTTGATATTTGTAACATTATAGTTTGTGAAACCCGTTGCGCCAAGTAATTGAAACGGCGATTTTTCAATCTGTATTTTATTAGCGGTTTTGTCAGTTAGATATCAAAATATTTAGTATCGCCAATGGAGCGCGACTAACTGCATTATTGCCTAAAATTACAATTTTTCTTCGCGTGGGTACAGTTTTCCGTTTGCAATTGCTTCCCGTATTTAAAACAAATATTTATAATGCTTGATTACCATTATTAGTGGTGTTGAGTAACACGTGCCATTATTGGTTAATTGGTTGAGATATTGCATTGTATAGGATATTCTGATTTTCTGAATCAGTGATTTGAATGGGATCAAGCCAGTTGAGTAGTGACAAGATAATACTAGTGACCTTGTTGTCTATTAACCTCTTTTAGATGACCTCATTGTATCAGTACAGTAAATTACAATTCTTCATTCCTTTGACATGTGTAATTTGTACACGTGTTTTACCTTTGTGCAGTTTCTTTATGTCATAATAGGGATGTTGACAGTGAAAGAAAGAAGAAGAAAAAAACAAGTTTAGTCTACAAAATACATGTTTTTTTTAAATGAAATACTTTTGGTCACGTGACCGCAAACGGGAAGTGACGTCACATTCTTGTAAATATGAAATAAATAACCACAACTATGTTATAGACTGAGATATTTTTTGTTATTTTGTCTAATCTGTGACCATCATGTTGTTGGGTTGCGTGAATGTGACGTCATCATCGCGCCCAGTGCATTTTCGCGGGAATTTTAAAAAGAAAATTAAATAAATATATAAATTAATTATAAAAGTTTTTTTTAAATGAAGATACATTTTTTAATTATTTTATTAGATATAATAAAGCTGCAGCAGCTATAATTAAAAAGTTTTTTCAAAAAATTGTCAACACCCCTATAGTCGGATGTCGGATTGTACCGCGTTGCGTAAGTTTTCACTATAGCTTAGTTGATGCAAATTATTGAGTATGCAAAAAAAAAGAGGTTTTTAAATACTGGATGAGTCGTATTTTACTATATTTTTTATATTCCGCTTTGAAATATCACGTGCCTAGACAAAGTCTTTATTTGGCTATTTTTTTTGTCGACGTCATATTAAATAATGCGAACGTGTATTTTGTTAATGTAGCATAATGCAAGGCCAATAAAAGCCAAGGTTGACGTTGATTCTAGGAAACGAAACGTGTTTAAGTCACAGCCTGTCAAAATTTTGAACTACTTGCGGCGGATAATCTGCACTTCCCCCTTTTTTAGAATACAACCCTTATATTATCGCAGTTTTGATTCTTTCTAACATCACTAAATATTATAAAACAAAATCTGTCTGTCAGTGCCCTTTTCACGCAAACACAACTGAACGCCTTTTATTGCGGTTTTCACTATTAGATAGGTTGATTCACGAGGAAGGTTTGCGAGTAATAAACGGGACCTATCATGTTTAGGAGCTGAGCATTAACAGTATAAGTGACTCAATTAAGTCGGGTAAAAAGATAGCCCCAGCGCGTTTGCATAGCGAGATAACTAGTTATAAGCGTATTTATGTAGATATTCAAATTGTTACAAGTTATAAACCCATATTGTACCCGTGCGAAGCCGGGGGCGGGGTCGCTAGTTCTACATAACCCGATAAGTGTTCCAGACAGGAGGGGGATCTCAAGGGTAATCTAGAGAATGATTATTGTAGCTTTTGCAATGCTACCTACTTATATTGTTACTTTGAATTGACACGTGATATGTTTAGCATCACCTGCGATTGTGATTCATCATCCACCTGGTGATAAGTAAAATTATATGCTGTTTGAACTGCACTCACTGTATTTGAAAAAAATCAGTCAGTATGCAAATGTTTGTAAAGTAATGCATCATAGTCTCAATTTGTAAATTGTTACGAAAAATCTGAAGAATCCTAAAACAATAAAAAAAAAATTTTAAAAACTTCACACTAATGAGTATATTTTATTTATTTTGGTACATACTTATTATATTAATATGTAAGTAGGTATTTGAACTTCAATTAGGTAACTATCAAACAATTTTGAAAATAGTATACGGACGTCATTAATCTCATATCTTTCTTTTTTATTTTCTTCTTCTTCATGGGTTGCCGCCTTACAGCTCCCAAAATCGTGTTACGGTTCCAGGGTACCCAGCTGAAGACCAAGTCTCCCTCGTTTAGCCGATGGTATTTGTGAGGCTATACCTAACGAGTGGCCAGGTCTGTTGAGGTAAATTTAGATGGAAAAGCCCCTAAGTGTGGTGTGTCGGATTGTGTACATAAGTTTTTAATTCAAAAACCCATTGGTACATGGTCGGGATCTGGGATCGAACCCGTGGTCTGCCTAGTTAATACCAGACGTCTTATCTTAACCACTCGGCCACCGACGCACTTATATTAATTACTAGCATTCCGCCCCCGGCTTCGCCCGTGGATATTTACGATCAAAATAGAATATACCCTATACCTACCCCTACCCGTACCCCTACCCCTACTTTTACTCCCACCCCCTACCTTCTACCACTACCACTACCTCTATATCATCAATAGTTTTCGCAGCGCACGCGATGTAAGGAATTTCTTAGGTAATTTTTTTACACCTTGGGTATTTTTTAAAATAGAATATAGCCAATGTCACTCAGGGTGAATGTAGCTTTCCAATGGTGAAAGAATTTTTGAAATCGGCACAGTAGTTTTTGAGTTTATTCATTACAAACATACACACAAAAATACAAATCTTTCCTCTTTATAATATTAGTATAGATTATATTTATATTAATATAATAGATAAAATTATCAAAAAAATCTATTAGCTTGCCAAATGAGAACAAATTAGAAAGATTACATAATGTTAGGAAATACCGCACTCCGTCTGAATCACGGCTTATCAATACAAATCTACATATTTATCAATAAACATAAATCCTTAGAAACTTGTAATCGAGCTGGCCAATATATTATACTTAGCTCTTTTAGCGAGAAACCTATATCTCATTTCTGGATCTGGAATTCTAGACTAGACAAATATTTAGGTAGCCGAAAATGTGTCTACGTCTGCCTGCCTGCCTTACCCCCCGTCTGTCTGGGTGCGTCACAGGGCGTAGTCAGACCTCATTTGGTCGATTTTATGGCCGTGTGAATTGTTGGCGTGGGACTGTATATTATTTGTCATTATTGAAAAGGATCGCTCGCCATGATCGCCTTTCCATTCAGTTTGTTGTTAAAAAGGCACTTATTGTGCTGAAAATATATACCTACTTTGCTTTTCATGGATGAAGTGGGAGTTCGAAAATGAATGCTCTGAGTTGAGAGTTTTTTCCGTCTCGTCCTATCGACATTAATTTAATAATCTCTATGAGAACCTAACAAAGTAACGAAAAAATTTTGACGCAGGGCGTGGTCTTTTAGGAATTCTTCTCATGCATGCTTTTATTAGACACAATACAAAACTAATCGATATCACAGTATTAAACTAACACAGTAACAATAAAAATGTGTCATAAGGCCGTTTCTGAAAAATGTATCTGTAGACGTACTATTTATCTTCTTATGGATTTTAATGTGTGGACCGGTCCTCGTAGAGTTATTGATATCTGTCTGTGCTGATCTCTGTGCTTTACATTACCAGTTGGATGCTGTAAAAGCTCAGTGTAAACTGGATGCACCTGACGGAACGCTAAAAAAAAATTTTTTGGATTCTTTGTACGATAGAGAATCGCCCTGAAAATTATTTATGGCTTACTTATGATATATTGAGGTAACTTAAGCTAAAGTTTCGTTAAGCTAAGATGATTATTTCTTGCATTTCTTCGATTTTTTTTATAACCAATAGCCATTTTAACATGGTTCATTGAAAAAACGGGGTATTAAAACCCACATATCTTGTGTATTTTTTTATTGCGAACAACTTTTGTCTAATGAGATATTGGCCTAAAACCCTCAGATTCCAAGTTATTCGTGCAAACGTAAAAAAAATACGCATTTTTCATATAAAAATCATTTTTGTTGATTTGAACAAATTAAAAATCCCAAAAAATTAAAATGAATATTCTAGCACCTGGAATCGATGAATAGACCCCCCAGGTACCTCTCAAATTTTTTTTGGTAAATAAAATAATGTTTTCAGGCGTCCAGCTATTTTGCAACTAAGAATACTCATTCATGCACTGCCATCTTCTCATAACAATTAAACAAAAGCCGCATGAGCGATCGCCCTGAAAATTTTATGGCTTACTTATGATATATTGAGGTAACTTAAGCTAAAGTTTCGTTAAACTAAGATGATTATTAATAACTTTAAAAAAATCGAGAAATTTCTTGCATTTCTTCGATTTTTTTTATAAACAATAGCCATTTCAACATGGTTAATTGAAAAAACGGGGTATTAAAACCCACATATCTTGTGTATTGTTTTATTGCGAACAACTTTTGTCTAATGAGATTTTGGCCCAAAACCCTCAGATTCCAAGTTATTCGTGCAAACGTAAAAAAAAATACGCATTTTTCATTATAAAAATCATATTTTGTTGATTTGAACAATGAAGCGGGTGGGTACCTTTGAGGGGGCGCAACCCAAGGATCTATATTCTATATCGTACAAAGAATCCGAAAATTTTTTTTAGCGTTACGTCACGTGCATCCACTATGAAACAGCATCCGACTGGTCTATAGGGTTGCCAGACGTAGTTAAGGCAGGGATCAACCTCGATTTAGTAGATATGGTGTTATTACCCTGCGACCAAATTAGTGTTAAAGCCTATTTACCCGCTCTCACTACAACCAAATGTACAAACCACATGTATTGTGCTCGTTCAAATGTACTGGTAAATATGGGTTTTTGGTTTTTAGTCATTGCTCTAGACGTGGGCATTGTCTAATGTCTGTGCAAGCTATTTAAAAGGAAGTCGAGACATACAATAATTATTGACAGCAGTCGTCGAGAAAGCCGACCTTTTATTGATTACTCCTGCCGGCAAGACGGTCGAGGTCGGCCGTTTACTCGAGACGTTTTAAAAACACCAACTCTCCGAGGATATCTTATTATTTAATTGGCGAACTCGACTCGCTGCCGTTGGAAACCGCATTCCTGGCGACGCGCGACGCGGCCGGCCCCCGCCTTCTCGCATCTCTATGACAACTATTTCGGACATCATTTTTAGGGTTCCGTACCCAAAGGAAACCATTCGCTGTCTGACCATCCGTCCGTCACAAAGCTGTATCTTTTGAACCGTAATAGGTAAACACTTGAAATTTTCGCAGAGTCTGTTTTACTATGGCCACTATAACAACAAATAATAAAAATAAAATAAAGTTAGAAATCATAAGGGGTCCCCATAAAGTAATCGTGTTTTTATCTGCGTTTTTTTACTGGCAATACATACAAACATCTAACTAACTAGTATAAAGTAAAAAAACAAATGATAAAAACCGACCAAGTGTGGTTCGGACTCGCGCTAATTTGTTCCTGCGCCCCATACAGGAGCGAGCGTCGAACTTGGTCTGGCCTTAATGCATATTATGAGTGGACGGAACCCTTCGTTTGCGATTCCGACTCGCACTTGGCCGGTTTTTTTATTATTATCTTGTCCTATTGATTGACCGGTTTGTTGATTTTTGGGTTTTGGGTGTTCTGCTATTGTATAAATCAAATATAGACCATAATTTATTTTCAACTTGAAGATATTGTATGAATTCATTAATTGTATCTTGTATTCGCTCTAGTATGAAATATAGAAAGAAAAATTACCTGTTTCACAATTACTATACCACTTACTAAACCAGTAGTTTGAGGTTAGCCCAAACTGACATAATTTGGTAACAATCCTAAAACTGATTTATTTTTGCCACAAGCGACTCGCCCCCGGCTTTGCACGGATACAATAACGGTTTACAACAATATGTCCAACTAAACAAATACGTTTATTACTACTTATCTGTTAGAGATAGATATATATGCTACCGCGGACTTTTTTATTGATCATTTTATTTCTCATAATTCTTTCCTACATCATTTTGTTGTATATATCTCTGACTATGATTAGACAGCCTGAAATACGCTATGAAAATACACAGGACCTAACTTTTTCCCCGACTTGATTCACTTTCCTAAACATGATGGGTCCATGTGAATCAACCTAATGGTGAAAACAGCATCAAAATCCATTTAGTAGTTGAGAAACGGGCACAGACAGACAGACGCGGGTACATTACTCTAAAATTCTAAATAAGTAATGCGTCAATTTTATGATTGTTTATTCAACTGAATCAGACTAATTGAACGCGATAAGTTGATTACATTATTTTCTGTTGCAATTATGACTAATGCCCCAAAACTACAAAACTACAGGCGTTTTCAAAATCACACGCGAGGTGGGTTTGATTGCTTCTACAAAAAAAATATTTGGCACAAACAATAACATCCTCATACTACTGCGCCATCTCTCAATTATATTTTACAAGTTTTCCGCGCCGCTAATTTTTGAAGTGTGACTTGAGAATTTATCCTGAACGATTTCCGGGACCTATGTCACGACCCACTATATCTGTGCAAAAAGGACAAACAAATAAATACACATTCGCATTTATAATATTAATTAGGATTTACAACAAAATGGTGGTCAATCCCAGATCAGCATAGTTTAATTTCGTATCTAATACCTACGTAGTTTTAATACGACAGTGTGTATAACTGTACAGTGCTAATACGACTGCTAACTGACCAACTTTCTGTTTGTTCCAGGTATGATGACTGTCCGTGACTATAGTCTGCGCACGCGCAGTGAGTCACACACGATACACCCACATTCACACGATATACAACCACATTTGCACATTTACTAATAAACGCTGTCAAAGTAATAAAATATTTAGTATGAGAGAGTGAGATAAAACATTGTATAACTTTATACAGCGCTTACTAGTAAAGGTGTACTACACAAGATTTGATGAGCGAACAAGACTCATATGGGCCAAATCGTCTTTATTTTTAAATCTGCAATTTGAGCCCTTTTTTGTGCGCTCAGCAATGACGCCCGGACCAAGTTACTCTTGACGATAATTTCTATCTCAATCCTAAAATCCCAAGTTTTAATTTCCCTGGCGACAGTAGAAACAATTTTATTGAAATTGAATTGTGTTTGTTTGTCTGAATGCTACTCGCAAAAAAATAAATTCAGGATTTTAGGATTTGGAATTGAAATTGAAACCCAGAGTAAGCAACCTGATGGATGTTTAATTTACTTGACATTTTAGAGCTAAATTTCAATGCTTCGACTAGCTCCCGCCAAGAGCACTCAAGGAGCAAGCAGACCACCATCGGTGTGGTGAAGTCCAGGCTTTGTTCTTTGGCAAGGATACTTTAAAGTGTGATCAATAACTAGTTTAAACAATAATAGAAATGCATATTCCATTCCACGTGTATTTAATTACTGTTTATCACTGTAATAGTAATTGTAGCACATTCTTACTAATAAGAGGAAAACTTTATTAGATGTATTTATTTATGATAATATTGTAGGTCATTAATATTTTAACTGCCTAAATTAATCTTAAACCAATAATTTCCGTTACCTGGTACCCTATTTATTTCAAAATACTAATTTGTGTTAAGAATTTCAAAAATAAATTGTGTGAATCTGATCAATAGTATGCTAAACTGGCACGGCGAATGTATACGAGTTTTACAACGAAGTATGCATGAGCCCGGATAGCTCAGTCGGTAGAGCATTGGACTTTTAATCCAAGGGTCCAGGGTTCAAGTCCCTGTTCGGGCGGGCTGTTTTTTGTTCTTTTTTTATAAAATCAATTATTTTTTGTTACCACATTGTATTTTTTTACTTAATTTTGATTTAAATTAAAATAAACTACAAAAAGTGGCTAATTGTAAAGTTAGTAACGCTGCTCAGTTTTTGTAAAGTAAATTCATTATTTAAAAGTTTGCAATTTGGTCTGCAGTATTTCATCGAATATTTACAATTATATTATTGTCTATGTTACGAAGGAAATACTAAATTACCATTTTAATGATTTTAATTTTAGTTGCCGTCAGAGCCATCTATCGATAGTTACAGAACTAACTCAAATAAACTAACTGCCCGCCAGCGCCACAGTGTTTCCTGATTAGTTCGCATATATTATAGCTAGATGGCGTTAGTTGCCTTTAAATCTAGTGTCACTACTTGACAACAGATGGCGTATATCTATTTACAATACGGTTTGTTACCTTTAAATCTAATCTCACTACTTGACAACAGATGGCGTATACTGTCTAAAATATTTGTTAATAGAGCTATCCCTGAAAATGTGCTAAAATCTCTTGGACGATATTTAATATTTTTTTTTAACCATGGTAGCTATATTCTGTAGTAATATCCAATCATTATCAATCATAATTTAATAATTATTTTTACAAAACGTACCTACTTCCATCAAACTTTACCATTTTCTTTTTTGATTTAGTTGTCCGTCATTTCTAAAAATAGCCATGAAAACGTAGCACCATATTTTTACCTTTACATAAAAGTACATATGTTTTATTAACAAACATCTAAATACATACTTATTTACATAAATTTAAATAGAGTCGTGGATAATGTAAGATTTCAAAATCGCACAATTTATAGTAGGAAAAGAACTCGATAAACACGTTTGAGAGAAGTACCTAAGTAGGTACCAATTTTTTTACTTTTTTTTTATTTACCAGCATGATTAATTTTGAATTGAAATATAAAGTTTCTTACATATAATCAATCATAAATATTTATTATAAATACGAGTACAGTTAGGTTGTTCTTTTGCTTCAATCAAAATGACAGGATGAGAACATCAGCGCAAAAAAATACTCATTTATTTTTCCGAGTTGTGTTCTTATTTACTTACCTACCGCTAATTTAATAAGCTTATTTTACTGTTTTAGCAGCTTTTGTCGCTCTCTGACAAAGCTGTCATTCAAAATGGTAGGTAAGTACTTTTAAGCGATCGGATTTAGACGAATGAATGAGTGGATGAATTAGGCCAGGCTATAAGGCAATAGAATATTTAAAGAGTTGCCTACAGATTTTTATCAAGAGTTCCGCATAACACATTCGATCCACGCCATGTTGGAATGTGATTTCGCCTTATCGTTCACTGAAAATTAAGTGTAAAGTTTCAGGAATTTTCATGGCTTTATGTAATGTCTGTATTGGAAGGTAAATCGGCGGTAACGACACCTTATACCTCAGAATACCGTTAATTTAGTTTCAGAAAAGCACTAGTATTTATCTCATGTCATATTGTATGTTTGTGCTCTCCGATACCACAGGTTATCATAGATCGGATTGTTATTAGTTATTACAGACAGACGTTTTAAAATATTATTATAGCGATTCCGGTTCCGGGTTCTATTCTAACATAAACTAGATAGAATGAGGTCAAACAGATAATAGAAAATTATCACTAATGCCTCTTTAGATAAATCCCCACTGATTACCTTGAATGCACATTACCCTAGGCCCTAAAACTAGATATAGACGCGCCGCCGCCGCCGCCGGCAGACGGATTAGTGGCAAGTAGTTGGCCATTTGTAACCTTAGCTTTAGGACAGTCTTTTATTCCATCCTTAGGACGCTGTGTTACCTGCTGAAGGCGACTCTCAGGGTTTCTTAACCATTGGTCCATGACTACACGCGTCTTTCTAAAGTTGTTAAATACAACTCCTCAAATTAATGTACTCATCCAACTTTCTCACTAACCAACGGATATTAGACCAGTTATTTATACCCTCCAGTCATCTATACTAATATTATAAACTAGCTTTGCTTTGCGATTTACTGCTCCGCTCCTGTGGGTCGTAGCGTGATGTTATATAGCCTGTAACCTTTCTCAAGAATTGGGCTATCATATGCAAATTAGAGTAGTTCCAGAGATTAGCACGTTATGAAAGATGAGTGACTGATGCAAATTGTCTCTGCCTACCCCTCTTGGGATGAAAGGCGTGATGATAGGTAGATAGATAAACATATTGTTTTCACCTGGGCCCAAGAATGTATGAAAGGGTATCGATCTCCTTTAATTTTATGATATAAACTGAATACTGTATCGTACTTATATCAAAAACACGTAACTTTTTCGCACCTCGGTTGCAAAGTTAGTAATAACCTAAACCAATCGTTTAGATAGACACTCGCACCAAGAGCCTCACCACAAACAACCGCATTGCGGCTCCTGTCACTCAATAGTGCGATGAACCGGTTGACGTGACGACCGGCCGCGTATCATATTAAACCTACCCTTGCCGCTTACCGCTTGTGTGGTGTCCGTCAGCGTTCTTTTTGCGTTTACTTTATTATCTACTTTAAACTGCGAGAAAGCCGATAGCAAGTTTAAATCTCAGACGTGTTAAAAACGCAATAGGATCAAATTTTCTTCAAGAATGCTGCTTTAATCGACTTATCGTGCTTCGGAGGGCATGTAAAGTTCGCACTTCTAAAAAAAAAAATAACAGAGCATCTTATATCGCTTAAAGAAGTGACACATCTAGGGCCATTAAGTGTCATCCATTGCTCCGTTTTGACGCGAAAAAAGAACCTCGTGTTACGGCTCCAGGGTACCCAGCGGAAGACCAAGTCTCCCTCGTTTAGCCGATGGTATTTGTGAGGCTATACCTAACGAGTGGCCAGGTCTGTTGAGGTATATTTAGATGGAAAAGCCTCTAAGTGTGTTTTGTCGGATTATGTACATAAGTTTTTAATTAAAAAAACCCATTGGTACATGGCCGGGATCCGGAATCGCACCCGTGGTTTGCCTAATTAATATCAGACGTTTTGACCACTCGGCCACCGACGCATTTATAATTAGTTGTTTGATAATAGCGACTTCGCACGGGATTACAACAATTTGAATAGATACAGAAATACTCTTATCTCATGACGGATTAGACAGCATACGCCAAGAAAACTCGCTGGGGCTAACTTTTACCACGACTTGATTCACTAACATCTTCCATATGAATCAACCTATCAAATAGTGAAAACCGCAATAAAATTCGTTTAGTAGTTTTTGCGTAAAAAGAGCACAGACAGACAGACGCGGCTGGGGACTTTGTTTAATAATATGTAGTGAAATTATAATATTGTCAGATTGAATCGCGTTGACAATAGCATCATAATAATACCGACATACGTGTTAATTTATTTCTTAGCACCAACTTATTGTTTCCATTCCCCGTAATGACGAATGGCCGCATGCGATGCCAGTCATACTCTTTTGTACGAAAATGTTTCATTATACCATCAAACAAATTACCTACCCTACCATTGATTTGCATTTACGATAATAACGAACGCCCGCTAAATAATGCAGCGCGACCTACTTTACAAACACAAGGGGGTACAATTTCCTTTTCTTGGGAAATTATTTCTTTCGTGGAACCATCTATTTGAAGGTTTTGACTGTTATCGATCGGTTCTGTAGTTTTCCTTTTAATAGAGTGTCATATAGTGTATCATGTAGTATTACATACTAGCTTTCCGCCCCGGCTTCGCCCGTGGAGACCATATTAACTTTTATTCCCTATTATGGTCTCGAGTTCATACAAAAACCCCATAGAAAAAAGCACTTTCAGTTTGACTATATCGGTCCAGCCGTTTTCGTTTCTTACCAAACCGACGAACGGCATTTATTTTTTATTTATATAGATGGCTGAACGGATTTGATATCCACAGATCCTTTATTATAGAAGTTCTGTGGGTAGGCCCAATGGAAGCCATTTGCTACGATCCAGACATACCTCTTTCGCTTTTTATATTTTAAAAGTACACCCAGGTCGTTCTCTGCCATTTCATTTTAATTCTAACATGAACCTTTTTAGTCATTCTTTAGGATTTGCATGGAAATTGGAACGGAAAATAACGGGTACCTAGTAGGATATCTACAGTTCTACACCTACATGTGATCTCGTAAAGCGGAACCGGATATGAGCTTGACTGAAGACCCGCCTCCGTAATATAAGTTTTCCAGAATATAGTGGGTTTTTTTAATTAAGCAATTAAAAATAAACACAGATCACAGAATCGCTTTCATGCAAGTGCTGGCTGATATCCATTGCTTTGCTTATAGCAGCACTAAGCTAAATTCAGCTGTTAGTAAACAGCACCAAATGACCGCCTTATAATTTTTACTGCCAACCGGTTCTTGACGGTCAAATGAGACTGCACCGCACTAAGGCATAGTTTAAATAATAATACTAAGGCTACAAAAGTTAGAACCGGAAAGAAGTTGATAATATATATTAATCTAATGTCCCTGAGCAGCCTGCATTAGGCGTGGATAGCAAACCATACAAATACGTTATAGCGTATTATCGTAACAAGTATCAAAGAGAAAGGCGGCAAATTACATTCGCGATCAATATGCGAAACTGAATGCAAATGAAATTTTCCTATATAATATTTAAATATGTGTTGGATAACTCGGTACCTCACAGTACTAGTAATAATTGTTTTATTGCGTACACCATGTCATATCGAGCTAGAGTCGTGTTTATTACGTATTGAAATTGCTTCAACTTTGTATATAACCAAGTCATTTGGTTTGAATAAGCGCTTCACGTGGCCCCATTTAAAGTGCTACTGTTTTGTGAAACGTTGCAATTTTCAGCTTGTTTTCAGTCTACTCGTTTGCATCGCAGCCTGTAGCCTTGTGGTTATCAACGATGTAGTCTGTCCTGACTAAAAATGCAGTTACAATGAAGCTATAGTACCGCGAGGATTAGATCGCTTTGGAGACGCATAAAGTGTCTTGTCAAACAAGTAAGTTCATGCTGCCCTCCTCATAGCTGTTCTAAGTTATGAATAATAAATCTACAACCACCTGATACTATTCCTCACGTTTTGATTCAAGTCAATGTAGGAACATTAATCTCTGCAGCCGGCTTGTATATGCGTGATGTTGCGTGTACGCAGATAAATAGGTGATTAAATCGAGCGCGTGATAACTAGAGCGCGGTTCGTCCGTCTGTCTATCTTGCTTTGGTTCGCGGAATTGCAATTACGACCGATGATTGTGCTCTCATGCATATATTACAACATTCTTTTGCAACTTTTTTTACCTTATGTCTCCCGGGAAACTGGAACCCAGGGTTCTCATTGGAAGAAAATACTCCCTCCCTCGTTGACGTATTCTTGAGATGGAAATGTTTCTTAGTCACTTTTGTTTGCTCCAAACATTTCTTATTGTTTGATTTCCCCTCACTTAAAAGTGCGGAAAATGCACCTATACATTGTGGCCCCGATCTGGTCAGATCCAAATTTAATGACGTCTTCAACTTCCGTATAATTCGTTACTTCCTTATAATTATCGCTTGTATGGTGTAAAGTGCTATTTTTAAGTTGACACCACTAATTGCATGCATATCGGTTAAATATTTTCTTGTACACATATCAGATCTCTCTTACATAGTTTATAAACAATCGAAATGTCTCATTCACTGAACTTATTCTGCTCTGTAGCTATGAAATTGATAACAGCGCTTAAGCAGCTTAGAAAATGATCAGCATACGATGCGTGACCTTTTATGAAAGGCCTTTCTATCTGCAAATACCGTTTGTCTCAAATTGTAGGTTATATTTGGTTTACTTTGGTGTCTTTGGTTCTTATGGTTTTTTCTGGCACAGTTTGTTCAAGGTTAAACTTGTAAATTGCACTTTATAAGTATTTATTCTCCACACCAGGAACTATGTTCTAATATGATGTTAGTTTAGATTGTTTAGTTAGAACGTGGGTCGATATCAAAGATTTTATTTAAAATTATCGTCTGAACACAAAGGTGGTGGGTGTGTCAGCATCATAAACTAATTCACAATCACTACAGTTACTGCACACCAGTATGGATTCGTTCTTGAACTTTAGCTTAGCAGTATGTAATTCCTATTATGTGATGAAGTCACACTCTAGGTATTTATTATGTTGTGCAGGTATACAAATCTTATACAAATAAATAAAATTAAAGTGTCTGTCTGTGATTTCAAAATGAAAACCTATACCCTAAGTAAGATACAATAATTAATCATAAAAGTTCTTAGAATTTTTGTTAGGCTCCCAAAAGCTTCGATCACAGTGGTATGCACCGCATCGCATAGACTATAAATTTGCTCTTTGTTTCGTCAAAATAAATAAATAATGTATTGTCATAGATTAAATACTAATTACTACGTAAATATTGTCTCTATCCACACTAATATTATAAAGAGGTAAAGTTTGTAAGTTTGGATGTAGGAGGTAATCTCCGAAACTACTCATTCGATTTAAAAAAATCTTACACCCATATTTAGAATGGACCTTCAGGGTGTATAATAGGAGATGAAAGTTAGTATGGACCCCACGGACGAAGCCGGGGCGAACAGCTAGTCTATAATATAAGAACAGAGCAGTGACATATCAAATAATACGGCCAAAGCATAGTCACTAATATAAAATCAACAACTTACGAGATTGTTTATTATGTCTTCCAATAATTCTTTATTGGACTATTAGATGTTTGGGACACAATTTTGTTATAAGAAAAATTAAGAGAGGATATTGCGATGTCGTAATAAAAACGCCACGGCAAGATGTATCTAAGTTGAAAAAGATAAAACGTTATAATTTATATTAGAGGTTAGTTTTAGTGTTGTCCTCTGTTTTAAATTTAAACGTGACAAAGGATTTGTGGTGGTTAATTTAGGATCGTCCTGTGCGACGACTTCCGTTACAATCTCCTCTAATGACTGTGCTTAATTTTGGTCTGCTTTGATGATTTCATTTTGTTTCATTCCTTGACAAGGTTCTGGTTCCTAGAAATACAGGCGGTTCATTTTACCAAATACACAAAATATCCTCTTACTAACTATTTGTTATTAAATTCAACAAAATTCCCCGTTTCAATCATCATAAAGGTGTGAATGTAATGAAGAAAGATATGTACGAGAAGTGTAATTCATATAAAGTAGGCGAAAGGGTTATGTCAGGATTACGATTTCTGCTGCAAATGGTATTCCATTAGACAATAGCCCTCATGTAATAAAAAGCTTGATGAGAGATATCGGTCTCAAGTGGCAATACAACATTAAATTCCTGCTTCCTTCTGGTTATTCTACAACTTTAATAGACATTCATCTTTCATATAGTTGATTATCTCGGAATCAAATTAAACTACTGTTAGTTATCTAGTACAATACGGAATTGGAAGGACGTAATTTTCCAATTAAGATCTGGGTGATATTTTGTTGAAGTTATTGAACAAGCCCACGATTAGGACGCTCAGTGAAAGTCGTCACAGTCAAATCTATTTCAAATCCGAGAACTTTCTATAAGTTTCTATTAAATACTTTTACGTAATAATATATATTTACATAATGCAGTACTGAAGCGGATAGGCAAGGATATCACTGTCAACTGTATGTTACCACATTGCAAAATATTCACTCTTATATCTAATTGATCACTATCTTGCCGATTAACTTGTCCTCATATCGGCTATTTTAAATGGATAAATTGATTCATTACACACTTGATGTCGTCAATTTTAACCACCATGTTTTCTGGGTATGTGACGAAATTTTTAAAGCCGATGTTTGCGATGTTATTTATCGCTACGATATTTTTTCTAACGCGTCTTGGTATTTTTTCTGGCCTATGTTATTATGTACACAACTAGTTATATAATTCAGAATCTTAAGGTCTTCTGTCAAGTTCTTGATAATAAAATGATACATTACTGGGTCATATGTGATTGACATATCCTACTTAGACTAACCTAAAAAAACATCCGGAAAAAGTGCAACAAACAACAAGTATTTTTTAAATCACGAGGTTTTGAAAAGTTTGGCCCTCAGACATTGAAGATTTTTACTCGACGCACGTTATCAGCGCGTGCTCGCTGCGTACTCTGGAGTCTGGTGCGTGTAATCAATTTCAAATTTCAGATCAACATCATAAAAAATTCACTCCACAAAATGTTATAATTCTGGTCATTCAACTCTATTAATGGATTATTTTAACTCACTGCTCTCTTAATCCGATTAACATAGCGATATATAAATAAAACAATTAATTCAGCCGTCCACAGAGCCTGTTCTGGGCAAACATGCGTACAGACAGTTTATAATTTAATGTGTAAGTAGCATATCCCACTTCTGAACAGATTTTGTTCATGTTAGATATATTGATTCACGATGAATATCGGCAAGGTCGGAAAAAAGCTCAAAAGTGTAGCATAGATTACAATATTAACCGGAACACAAATTGCATGGCGCTTCTACACTTTATTGGTCATAATAAACGTTAATATGGGGGAGCGGCCCCCTGACGTTTGCTCGGGGACCCGGGGTGTGGATCAAGGTCACAAATGAAGGCTAACTCTTTTTACGACCCAACTATATCCGAGGCCAACTTAACGAAGGCCATTCGACGTCAGCTCCACCGTAAACAAAAGCGACCATTTACTGTGTTGCTACTAGCTTTGCATTATTGACAATAATTATTGTAATTTCTTACATTGTTTTGTACTACTTTATGAGGAAAATAATTTCTATGCATTTTATTCAAATTATTAAAAGCTGATTGTATTTCTATTGTAGATTTCTTATTTCATATTCCGTTTGTAAGCTCAATGGTAATCCTGTGGATAAGTGCAGCCGCCCTATTCTCAGAAACTAGTACTAATTTTATTTACCACTACCAGTATTTCTGGGCCTGTGCTGACATAACTCTCAGATATAGATTAAATAATAATTACTACGTACGATTTGTTGTTGGAACGATTTTTTTCTCGATCTTGTATAGACATTATTCATTAATCAGCAAAACACAGTTGATATTATTATGTCACGGTCAAAAGAAAAGACTAAAATGTTACTTGTATCCAAAACTAGGTACACTATTACGAGTTCTAGTTTATTTGTGACACACTTTATGTAACTGTGTACAATGCTTATCAAACTCAAATATAATTCGTTGTTATCATAACCAAACTCGCAGTCGAATAATATTTACATACACACCTTCAAAATATACAACACATACCTACTCCATGATTTCTAAATTTTCACAGTTTTGCACTGAGTTGGTCCTGATAATTTCCTTGTTTACACAAATAAGCGTGTGTTAGTTGGTTTGCATGAAGACGTGAAACCTGTAAACTCGTTTAACATCTCTTGTTGTTTACGGTTTATTTTCAGAAAATATAAAGCTGATTAATTTTACTAAACATTTGTTTAACTATCTCTTCTTTATCTACCTAAATATTAATGTGGTATATCTGTGATATCAAAATTAGTACCAATATCTAAGTGGGTACCCTGAGACCGATAACACGGTTTCAGAAGCTGCAAGCAACCCTTGAATAGAGAAAAAATATAAGTGGGATACGCTACAGTTAGTGTGGTTAAGCATAAAAAACCAACAAAAATGAGATTTTATTGTTTCTGTCTGGATGTTTGTCCTTAGATTGAAGTGAGTATTTATATTTAAAATCTGCTTTTTCTATCTTGTCCTTTTATTTATCATGTTCCTGTTAATGGGATTAGGTGAGCTGACCAAGTGACTTTAAATTAATACGTACAAAGCCGTGAGCATTATTTAGTCCTAATAATTTACCAGTCACAGCAAAACTAAACTGTAACAATCTACCGTTCTTATAACCAGAGCGAAAAATTGTAATTCAAACATTTTTGTCACAAAATTCGTCAATGTCCCTTTAAAACACGCGATGTGTGTTTTATACAGAGATAATTTCAGCCTTCTGCTGTGTTATATAATTATTATTTAGGGCATATTATACACATAGGTACACGTTTGTGGTCGGTAATAGAGTATCATTATAGTAGATGTCGACGACCTGCAATAGTTGCTTCTAATGCCGCCGGGCCCATCAATCATCCGCAGCTTTTAGTTCCCGGAAGTACCTACCTAGCCGAGGTTCGATGCCCGGCCTTAGCCCTAACGCGGAAGCAACCCTCGTGTGACCTTGGCGTCAAATTACAGGGGGTAACACATAATTTTCACTGTTGCTGTCGGAGTTCATTTAACTGCGCAGTGTGTTTTTGTTACCAACAACAGAAGCCATATTGTGAAAAGAATTATTTGCTTTGGTTTTGTGAATTACATTTCAATATGAAATGAGAAATTATTCTTTAATTATGTTAAGATCATGTTATTTTTTTCACATTTTTGCTCCTAGGGCCAAGATTTTAAAGCCGTTATTTAAGAGTTTTTTCAGTCTCATTCTTCTGTAAGTTCATCGTCCGTCCTTCACTGTTCACCCTGTGTCTAATGCTACTAATACGATTAAGGGTTCAACAAACTCTCCTACACAAAAATATATGATATATTACAATTAGAAATTTCTTTTGTTATATCGTCGTGTCTCGTGTCTTTCCGATACGAATCGAATATCTAAGTGTTACTTATTATGACTCCTCGTTAGTTGGTTGTATGAATGAATGAATTAGCCTAACCCTTATATTGTCATCCTGCTAGAGGGGGACGAAGGATCTTCTATGTCTAATAATTATGAAAATGCTTTTTGTGGCTATGATCTTTTATAATACCAAAATCTAACATGATGGATTACATAAATTCATGTGTGACATCAATATTATTAATTACTTGTTTTATAATGCATCAAGTGTCGGTGTCTCACCCACATTGGTTATTCATTTAACAAACCTTGTATCTTGTTTGTGTTCACGTTCGGGTAAAGCTCTTACAGTTCACTTGTCATCATCTAAATTTAAATTCTGCGTGGGTGGTGGCAAGCTCGTTGAAACTTATTTGTAAATGCGATTTAAATATCGATTTTTTTCTCTCGTATGACTTGTGTGTACACTTATATTATGTTTTTTTATGTACAATATGTACTTCGTACGTGGGTGATGTTGGATTATACGATATGGTCACATTTATCTAAGCAATTCGTATCTTGCCATTGTTGGCACAATGTTTAGCATCTAGGTCTGTAAATTTTTCATAACATGTTACTTTCGTCATAAGTCATGTGTTTGTATTAAAAGTTATTTTTTATTTATTTTTAACATAATATATTAAGCAATAATGAAATATGATTAGTTAAAGTTTCTATTCACTTCACGGTTCCTTTTACTCAGTCAATTCTAATAAAGTTAAAAAACGGTTATATAATATGTATTTAAATTTTTGTTTTACTATTAATAGAGGATAATTTATTCTTAATAACTTGGTAGGTACGTATAATTTTAGCATTTTTGTTAGCATTAGAATTCACAAAAAAACAACACATTTTAGCTCCGCAACACCTATTAAAGAAATGTAAAGATCAGATGAAAGTCAACTCACTTCGTAAAACGAAACATCTGCTACATGGTAACTGCTTATAAAGTTACGACTGCTCTGAGTTTGCGTTAATCTTTAGCTCGTGTAGGTGGATTGTTTATTTAAATATACTTGAGTTTATATTCATTTTGCACGGAAATTTTATGAAATAGTATTTTGTCGCAAATACGTTATCCACACAATATTAATTTTGCACGTCTTTGTAATATATTTAAAACAAGACTTATATCAAGGCTGTGGCCTGATTTGAATTTTAAATAACTTTTAGTAGTGGAGATCCGAATAATTCCGCTTCTTGCATCTATTTTCATTTCTATGACAATATGGAATTGTTATTTTCGTATTTAACATTAGCACCAGACCGTCTAAGTATTGTTACACACTTGTGGTGGAGGCATTATATCAACTTGTTACGAAACGGTGAGGTGAAATGGCGTTGCATATTGCTCATTTTCTTGATGGCTTTTTCATGTAAGTCATTATGTTTTGTGGTAAGGAATGTTATAACTGCGTAAACTGACATGTTATCATATTTATAAATTTTGTAAACTTATTTTTGTCCGAATAATGTATAAAATAATTTGTAAAATTGACATTTTGTGTCTATAATCTATGGTCCAGGTAGACAAGGGCTTGTCTCGGGACTGTCTCAATGTCGAGATAACCTTTCTCGAACATTAACCTCTGATACCTACGTGTGTCCTTTCATAAACAACACTGAAATAAAATACTGACATTGCTTCAAAACCTTGGTAAGGTTATCAAAGTAAAGATAAATTAAATACAAAAGAAATATGCCCACCTCATGGTCGGCTTTAATAAACTTTATCTTTATTTACAACCAGCTGTTTCCCACAGCTCCATCCGCTCTGTATTAATTTTTATCAAACGGTGAAAGAGGTTCTAAAATCCACAGGAAATCGAGATGCGTTTCTGTCCTTATCCATTTATTCCACTCATTAATGATGTCTAAATTCATTTCAAACATTCTATTAGTGGTTGATTCATATCGATTGCTATGACCGAAGTTCTTTGCAAAAATTTCATGTTCGAAACGCACATGAATTTTACTGCTATATGTTCTGTTATTACGGTTTGTTTTGTTTTTATTATCACAAAATTAGCTGATCTGCTAATTCTCATGATATACTGCTGCCCGTATTGTTGGTTATTCTGAGCCAAGTTTCACGTCCACGTTCACATTCACATCACATTTAATGTGATGGTTGGCGCCGATCTGAAATAGATTTTATGGTTTGTTTCTGTTTACGCGCGTATGTGAAATGTAAACAAACACTAGTTTACACTGTCGATATGGGGTGCGTTTCGTAATCTAGCTAGACGATAACCTGATGAACAGACTGCGTGGCGTTCTTATTTTGTGTTACGCACGCACCACATGGATCACGGGGCTAACTAGGCGAAAGAAAAAAGAAAGCAAAATGCTATTATATATTCGCAACAATGTAGTATATTATTTTATTATTACTGCCCTTGATGCAGCATATTAACTATATTCATTAAGAATGTCTAAAAACATCGAAAACCGCAAATTGTTTTTTATAGACAACTTTTCTACCTGTGCGAAGCCAGGTTGGGTCTCCAGTTCTTTATAAATACATAGGTACTTTTGTTTTGGCAGTATCTGATTCACTTATGCCACCTGACGGTAATGAACTTGTCTGTATTAGTTAGGCAAACAATGGATTATGCCTATGAATATATTTTTCGGGCTTTGGTAGAAACCAGTTGCGGAACCGGTCGATTTCTACCTACTGCAAAACATATGATTCTAATTTAAAAATAATAACAAGCTTTGCTTCTGAAGATTCGCGTTGCCTGTTCAACGGTCAAGGTGAACACGGCGTCTGCTGCGGCCTCATGATACACACATGCGCAAATTTTTATATATTAAAGTGATCCTATGATGGATACATTTTGCGAATAATTTGTTAATTATGCGAATATTGAGTTCTTAAAATAATATTTAATCTATTTTTTTACGTAACATACATAACAACAACATCATAAGAATATTTTACCAACAATTTTGATTGGAATGCCAGATTCCTGTCCAAACAGCCTCTGATTTCAATGTATCTTGTGAGAAGTTGAAATTTCTCTGACAAATTTAAGTCAGTCAAAAGTTCTCGGTATTTATAATCATTTTGCATAAATTTTGTTGTTCAAGATTTAATTGCAATCAGCACGACCGAATGTGTGGGTGACCTGACCACACAGAGCTCCTATGTTATTATTATGCAAAACATTAGTCATATTTGATCATTGAGATCCATCATTGCAGGAAGTGAGTTTCCTGTCGATAATCATATTCTCATCACTAATAAAAATAATAAAAAAAAGCTCAACGTCAAAGTATCAACTGACATTCAAAATTTATTTTCCTTTATATTTTATTTTATAGTAATTAATATATCTTACCTTTTTCTATATATATACTATTTAAAATTAAGTAAAATAAAATAAAAGTAATTACAAGATATATACAAAAAGGACTATACAAAAATACAAAATTATAACGAAATAGTTGACATTTGGATGACATGTCGGACTCAGAACAACAACAAATAATTATTTTAAATAAACGCTCAATAAAAACAGAAAATACAATGATACAGAAAGAAAGGAAAATATTATTTAAGATACAATGATAACAAGATCCGGAGCTATACTACACGCACGCCCAACACCCTCGGGATCGTCGCTGGAAGGAACTTCAGTGTTTGTGCAGGAAGTGGTGGAGCCAGCACAAACACCACAGGCAGACCCCAAAGCTGCAGATGCCACTCAAACATCAAGTTCCAGCGACGAGTTCTTCTCACCACAAACGTCACCAACACCAACACGACGGAGAGGAAAGCCCCAGCCCCCGGCACGCCTAGGAACTGCAAAACATGATGTTTTGCAAAAGGCCCCTGCTACCGGTGGTGCAGTGCGCCGCATGAAATGGACAAATGAAGCGTACTATGAGGCTACAGAGGGGGGAACTAACCTCACTGCGTACCGTGTCCGGATGCTCCCCTTGTTTCAGACCCTGGAACCAACTGTCAACGTTTCGGTTCAACGACTGTCGGATCAAGTGCGGGCAATCCAACGCTGTCACATGCTGGATGAGCCCGTGCAAGAGAGGCTGCGCTCTGAATTTCAAAGTAACTTCATCATCCCTGTCCCATCACAACCTGCGGTAAGCGAACTAACATCATATCCCGCTACCCCGCAGACTGTTGATGTAGACACGGATAATGCAGTTATTACAGTAAGTAGCCAGTATAATGAGCACTTGAGGAGCGTTTTGGAAGATGTGATTTCGGAGTATCGAAATACACCGCCCTTACTTAGACCACGTTTACCACGTTTGCCTATGCACAAAAAAAACATAGAGATTATGGGTACCCTAGATTCACTATTATCAAATTATTTTGATAATCATTATGTAGAAACCAGCTCTTAATTTTATGATTTTTTGTTCCAAGTTATGTTTACGGTTCACAAAAAAGTATGTCTCAACAACACATACTAATGAAATCAACACTAGTGATTTGAGCTTTAAGAACGTAGCCGGGCTGCATTTTCTCCATACAAATGTATTCCCCTATTTTCTTCACGGATAATGCCTCTAGAGCAATCGTTTTTTTTTTTTTTCATAAAATCTAGGTTTACTGTAGGCATGCCCCTGTCATTTACTTTTTTCCAACAACTAATTACTTAAAAAAATAAGCCCTTCCAAAAACCTTAAAAAAATGCCTCGTTTATACCGCCGTGATCAGACGACTACCAGACTAATTTGAAAAGGTTTTAATGTAAAAGAAAAATAGGAGCATAGATCTACTCTTTCTTTAAATTTCAATACCAAAAATAATTAAATCGGATCAGTTTTGGAGGAGAAAACAGGGGAATACGAAACGTCTATCTGGTCAAGGTTTTATAGGTATAATCGGTCTAAGCTGCAGTTGTCCCTATCGCACTTTACGGGGGGGATCAAAGGGTGAGGCGACGGCAATAGTTTCTTCAAATACCTATTTCTCAATTCCCTTGCAGACCGTCTACGCTCTTAAGTTCCTATTTTATTTATTAAGTATATGATAACATAGCAGTTCCCGCTTTGCGTTAAACCGCCTGTGTTGTTTATCGCTATAACGAGCTGATTACGAACCACTAACCAAGCGCACTTAGCTCTTGTAAATATGATTTATTGCGAACGCCGATGAAGGGCTAGCTACTGTTGGCTTATTGCTGGGTCAGTTACACAATCGACTTCTCGCTCGAGGTTATCTTATGTTTGCCTCCTACCATTATTGCGATATCAGTATTTTTCCTCATCAATATCACACGTTCCCTTCATGTTGTTAATAATGTATTATTTCTATCTATCTATCATTACGCCTTCTATTCCAAGAGGGGTAGGTAGAGACAATCGAACTTGTCATACCTCTTTCGCTTCTTTTATATTCATCATACCTTTCATACATGCTCGGCGATTTTGTTACTACTTTTAATGTTGCGATCGATCAATATATTTTTTATATGTTCAATAAAAGTACACCTAGGTCGTCCTCTGTCAGCATTTCCTTTCACTTCAGCCATATAAATCTTTTTAGTCAATCTTTCATTCTTCATTCTTTCAACGTGTTCAAACCAGGGAACTACTTTTCTTCATTTTTGTCACATCATCTTTCATTCCGCATTCTTCTCTAATGACGCCGTTCGTGATGCGGTCAATACGCTTTTTTTTTAATTTTATAGGAACAAACCTATTGGGAAAACTTTTTGATGTCCAGATTTTAACTATAACCAATTCAATCGTAGTATTTCTGGTATCCTTTCATCTACATTACAATTAATCAATGGCTCTTCAACACGAACAAAGATGCGTTCTTTCCCTAACTATTATTCTTAGGTATAGATATATAAATTGATTCGTGCTTCAAAGTGGCGACACGTTTGCCAAAATTTCTTCACAACGTTAGACATCTTCCAGATTGTTTTTTTTTCTTTTTTAAACGAAGATCTGGACAGTTTGATAGACTGCCAAAATCAACTTAAAATTTTGGGAAGCACCTCAAGCACCCTCACTTCTGTAAAATTTATGTTTTGAGTTAAATGGTATTTTTATTATTAATTTCTAGGAAATGTTTTTTCTTAATTTTTCCATTCATTAATAACATTTTTGTTAATGTTATAAGTGTTTTAAACACAATGGCCTTTATGTGTTTATCGTCAGTGAATAATTAGTAAATGATGGTGTTTAGTATACACATCGTATCGTAATTAATAGTGTCAACGTCTTGACGATTGTCGTTATCCAGGATCGTGTCCGCAAACCTGCTTGTCACGTGTGAACTACTAAATAATTAACTCGTACAATCTGATTTATCTTCTGTGCATTTGTTTGTAGAATGCAAATAGTTGCATTTCCACTTATCTATAACGGGTAATTGTACACATTTTTAACCTTCAAGCAACCTTGCCAATCACCGGAACAATATTCTGGTGAAATTAATTTACCACCTTGATACTTTGAGTATTTAAGACTGGAGGCGGGAAGAGCTAAATCACCGAACAATTTTTTCTGCCACTTTTGGCGGGAGGGGAGGTAAACGTCTAGTACTAGCCCCTGTACCACTGTATTTTTCTGTCGTTTTATTGTCGCAACGGATTTTACGTTATATGATGATTATGTTAAAATACAAACATAATAATTATAATTAATGATTGGAAACACTATGTTTCAGCAAGTTTGACGTCCTAGATCGCCTTTCCCATTTAAAACATCACAATTAACTATTTTCCTATAGCTCTGTCTCGCGACACTAAACGATACCAACAAAATCTAAGGTAACTTATTACTGCGCACCTGTAGGTCGAGTACGAGTTTCAAATGTCATATCGAGTAACTTTACTACCGCGTAAAGTGAGTAAACTACACTCACGGTGAGAACCGACAACATGCGAGTATGAGTTACAAATGCTTCTAACTTTTCAGTCAACGTTTACTCACCGTGAGCGAGTAAATCAGTCAAGGAAGCCGACCAAATTTAAAAGAATGCTATCTAATATTGCTCTTATCGGAAGATGCGATCTACCAAAACCAGCCGGGTTACATCTTCTCACGGTCAATGTCAACAACAACAAAACTTGTTTGTTTACTTACATATTTGTTTCTGAGATTTGTCGACTTTCTTTTAATAAAAATGAAGACAAGCACGTCGCAATTAGAATTAATGATAACGTTCAACAGTAAGTATAAATACTACGTAATTAAGAGTGCTAAAGTTTTAAATAATAACAAGTACCTATGTACATTATGTTTTGTGATTTCGTTTATTATTTATAGACATGGAGACCTTAGCAAAACCTCCAATACATCAAGAGGTCGTGCGACGAGTCACATGCGTTGGGAGGAATTGGTGTCTCTGCTGAATAGTGACGGCAATGGAAACACAAAAAGCAGACTGGCTGACTGGGAATTGCCTGTCCTAAAACTGGCTGCATGTCGAAGAGGCAGGATCTCCACAGGTATATATTTTTATATAATCATGCTACAATATTTGTATTAATTATATTATAGTCTGCGCGATAATCTTTATTACTGATTAATCTGCATATTTACTGTAGAATGTTGCATATATATCACTGGATAGCGAAATCATACCATAATATTGGTTGGACCTCCATTAATAAAAAAGAAGAAGATAATCCTTAGTTCTACATACAAACTGTGGTGCACATTTTTCATTTTATGTGCTATTGCTAGGGAACAATATACTTAACAGTGAAAATTTTTTTAATTGGGACAGTAATTTTAGTGAGATATGAGAATTATTCAGCAACTACGTCCACTCTACTCCCCAGGCGGTTGTCTGCTTTTGATAAATTAGAGGTATTATTTTTCAGATGCTGTTTCACCCACGCATGCTGAAGTCACTCCTCGTCATATTCCCCGACGACGAAATGAACGGTCGCCTCGAAGGCGTCTGAGGCCAGCTGAAACGGAGCAGGCTGCAGATCACTTTTTCCATTCCGATGAGGCGTGGAGAAATTTTTTGATGCAGCAGCACAGGGACCAAATGGAACAGCATAGGGATAACATGCATCAAAGGCAGCTGGAGAGAGAAGACCAAAACATGCAGCATAGGGAGTGGGCGGCATAGGCAGCAAAAGTAATTCAAGTCTTAGATAAGTTAGCCAATAGGTTTAATAAGATAGTAGGTAAGAATTCAATTTAGGATAGGTTATGCTATGATTAAAATTAAAATACACATTTAATTATTGTCTTTTATTCCTGCAATCTTCTAATTACTTGGTCTCTTATAATTCGTCCTCTTATCAAATCTGTGGTATGTTCTTCTCTATCTACTTCTTCCCTCCCTTCTTGTTCTTCAATAGGTCTCAACTCTAGAAATAAAATAGATTAATTATCATTATTATCTTCCATTAATATTTTAGGTACCTATATGTTCAAATTAAATTTAAGATGGATTTTCTCGCTCTTTACATTTAAAGTTCATTTATTTCTATCCAAAATTGGTGCTGAGTAGATCATAACCTACCTATATCTTCCTCTAGGTCTATAATGCCAAAATTAAGACCTATATCTACAACAGGCTTGTATGATTTTGGCACATTTTGTTGGTTGGTAATGAAGAACCCTGTCTTTATTCAAACAATGCCAGCGGTTTTTTGTTGTAATATGCTTCTGGAGTGTCCGGAGCAGCATAATGCACTGGTACTTACCTCTGGATATTCTAGATATAATTGTGAATTCCATCACCCCTACTTAAAGCCACTTTTTGAAGGGTAGAATAGGTCTTTCAGATTTAGTACAAAAAAATGTAATGTGTAGATTATACCTGCCTTTTCTTCTAAGGAACTCGCTAAGAGGAACTCAACTCTGCGCACAAGAATACGAAACGAATATCCTTTTCGTAAGGCGGTATCTTTTTCTGATTTCCATAATTATAATGTCGTGCTCTCGCTGTTGCTGCAAACATCCTCCAGGCAAAATGAAATCTTGCTGCCATTGTTATGATTAGTTTTACACTTCGCAACTACTAATACCAACAACTAACAAAAATACTAATAACAATAATAACATAAAACGAATGAAAACAACAATAATATAATAAATTAGTACGTAAACTTCGAATCTCACAGCAAAATCCCTCAGTGACAACTTTACTTCCGCGTTTGCGAGAACGTTAACTTTCGAACTGTCAAAATGGTCAAAATAGTAACTCGTACTCGCAAAACCCATACAACGCTGTCGCCACGTTCGATTGTGTTCGATTACGCCAACGTAAGTGACACGTAAAAAAACTCATACTCGCAAATTTACTTCAGATTACTGCCACTAGGTGGCGCTGTTTAATCTCCATACAAATAATTGTTAACGTTAACGCGGCGTAAAAGTTAGAAAAACTCGTACTCGACCTACTGGTCAGTATAACTGGTCAAAGGGGAAAAAATTGGCGAAAGGGGAAGCCCGTCTATGTCTCCTCCATAGGCTTAGTACTCTATGCCTTGATATGATGCAATACCGATACACAGATTTGTGATTTTAGCTTTGTAAGTTAAAAATCTAGAAATGTTCCTTTCTATAAAGCTGTTAACAAAACTATAATACTATATCACTTGTCAATATTTTCTGTCACACAATATTCATAATATTCATCCTCCTGTCTGAGGGTAATCTATTAATTTATTTAATTTCATTAATATAACTATTAGAAATAATTATGTTTTAATTTAATGGATTTAGGTCTCATGAGTTTTTTAACCGTAGCACTTTTAAAAGACTTCATTATTCATGTTTATCTACCTTTGGCTTTAACAAATAAAGTACCAGAGAATACAACGTCACCGCATTTATTTCCAGGTCGGACAAAGTGTACAAAGAAATATAGTGTAAATTAATACCTGTCACACGAAATGTACAAGCTTTTATATGTACATTTTGTTCTTAAATGTCAAGAATACGATTTACGTAACTTGAAACATTGAAAGCCTTTGTCTTTCCGTCAAACCTCTATTATTCTTCACTTTTATTATTACATATAGTCTACATTTATTTTTAATACATATCTCATTGATACAAATAAAATGTTGTTACATATGAGGTAGTCACAGTTACTAAATTGTAAAATTGCTCTTCCTTACAAAATTGGTTGATTTTTATATTAAATTCCAATCAAACATTAGTTATTATTTAATATTCCTTATTATTGCTATGCTCCATTATTTTTTCTCTCTGTAATAATTATGAATCATCGTATTTATTTAATTCATTTGATTAGAGCAACAGAGAAGTCTATTTAATTTGCCGCTGACAATGGCCGTGCTAGACAAACGTTCACCAACAAGTTTGTTGATAAAGTACAGTGTACCCAATAATGTACCGTCAACTCTATTATTTAGTTAACTTTTGTATGATATTATTAACCTTTATGTATAAACATCTGAAAGAGGTGGCCTTTTCATTTTTGTCTTGGTTAAAGTAAACGGAAACGTAATGACCTTCATTCATTAGTATTCAAGCTTGTTTATTTTTATACTCGGATGAGGTTGTATTTATTAATCAAGCTGTGAGGAACAAATAAATCAATAACTTGCAGTTATTTTCTAAATGATTACGTATCGGATATTAGTTAAAAATATAATAGTTTGCATCATCGTTCTGCCCTGGCAGGAGCGGCAAGCATGTAGTCATCACTTTAGCGTTGGTGATAGATTTGTGCTTACGTGATTTCTTCATTCATGCGCGAGTGCACACTCGCTCGTGACATATCCGTACCATCACTGACGTCTGCGTGGCTAGTTGTGCTCGAGTAATTACTTCTCCACGCCCACTCGTTATGCGAGGTGTCTTCTAGATATAACTAACATTATTCACTTCACTACAAATCCTATAACTAACTAGTAACAAGGTCCACAAACAAATATGAATAAATGAAAAAAACAATTACTTCAGAGAATATATTAATTTTAAGACCCCACTCAATGACCTGTTGCATGATGACAGTCTCAACAAGGATGAATACGGAATGCTTGCCTGATCCATTTTATACTCATAATTTATAATATCTTAGGGGCTAGCATGAGATTCTTGTGTCCATCGTATCATTGTTGTATCGAACAGTTTTTCAATGGGAACCTGACAATACTACGATAGTTTCTAGGGGAACCGATGATGGAGCAGTCAAATTCCCATAGAAAAGTTCTAGATTCATTGGCGATACGATAACGCTAGAAACTCGTGCTAGCCCCTCAATACCTATACCCGACGCTCCCGATGCCTTGCCACTAACTAAGGACACTGCTTCTGTACTCTCACCCCGCTGAGAATGTTCAGCTTCGCTCATATTGTGTATACCTTATTACTCTCTATACTCACTACATTTTTAACAATTACTTATTATAATTATATAGTTTTATACATGTTTTAGATTCATCACGCATACTTGGCGGGATAGCAGTTAGATCAAATTGCTAAATATAAACACCATTAGTTTAGGTACTATCTCTAACTCTAGCTAGTACCTATATATGCCATAACTGTGAGTTGAGTTGTGCTCCACGGCGTGTGGAGCTCCTAAGGTGACATGGTGTGTGTCGGCAGCATCAGCGGGTTGGCGCTGGCTCTGGGCGGCAGCGGCGCGGGCAGTCCGGCCAGCACGTCGGAGCAGCGCGACACGGCCGCTTCGTCTCGCGCGCCCTCTCCGCCGCCCGCCGACAGACAGCCTCTCTCCAGGTAGCCTCCCTGCCTGCTGCTCACCTGCAGAAACGTAAACTTAGATAAACCCCGTCGCCTCCGGTGACGTGTCACCTTGTTCCCCTCCTCACATTCTAAGTTTGCGTTTCCGTGTCCGAGATGCATTTACGGTTGTGTGGTTTTGGGTTTTTTTTTTGTTTCAATTTGTTATTATTGTTGTTGTTTTTATTATTTCTTTGTAATTTGTACATGTCGTAAACGTTTTTAGTGTGTGTGCATGCTTGCCTGTTAAATATTCATTTTTAATTTTGTTATGTTCTTTTAAAACATTACATACTCGTATTGTTAGATTGTTACTGTTATATTATTAGTCGGCCCAAAGACAGCAATTGCCACTTATACGTGAGAGTTAAAGATAAATATTGACATTCAAAAGATGTATGTGGGCATAAATCAACCCACACAGCTCCAAACAAAAGTTAAAAACAAGTCGTAAGGATTATCATTAATACAAAAGTTATTGCCATGTCATATTTGCAGATCATTCTGTAACATAATTTGAAGTAGCGTTCGGCTCATAAGCTTGCGTCATGCCTCAGAATAGACTGTAGTCCTGTCAATGGGAAGTTATTGTAGAGTTTTTTGCAGCTAGGTTGTTGACTCCATCGTTGGATGTCACGGCAAGGGTATAAGCCGCGGGCGGTGATGGTATGGTATGATGAGCGCATTTACACACTTGCAACATAAATATTATGAGCTAGATACGATTAAAGTATAACTTCGTAAGTAAATTCTATTACAAACTAATATTATAAATGTGAAAGTGTGTTTGTTTGTTTATTTGTCCTTCTTGCACGTCACTACAGAGCAACGGATAGACGTGATTTTTTGCACATAGATAGTTTTAAGGCCGGAGAGTGACATAGGCTACTTTTTCCCTTCCTTAGGGGTACATTTTTGTCATCATTTAAAAAAAAATAATTGGCGAAGTCGGGCCTGATAGCTGATTCATTAAATAAACCATAAAGAGATATTGTAAGTGATATTACATAAAAACATTTTTTTATATGTTCATACAAGAGATTAATGCAATATGCATGTGTTGCTATATAAATGCGGCAGAATTATTTGGGAACGGCCTCAGTCAGACAGAGTCGTGAAATTCATATTGTAGTTCGATTTTAAAAGCAAAAGATTTATTCCTAGTTTTAGTAAAAAGCTCAGCCATTAGGAAGTTATTTTATCTTGTCACGATCATTTAATTTAATGTTACTTTGATAAGCGTCTTAGCACTAATATAAATAGGTAAGTACGCTTAAAATTTGGACAAAATCGCTACTTTGAGGCATGCATTATATTCTTTATATCTTTGTCTTTGCATCATGTATATTTTATCACCCACATTATTAATTTAATTTACCTACTATATGATTCTCAAGTCTGCCTTCAGTGGTCACAGGTCATTACAGTATATTCCCTTATAAGACTTTAGTTGGTGGTCGGCGTTTGAGCTGGTTTGAGCAATTACGTTCATGCCGATAATTGTTAGTTAAGTATTCAGTTATAAGTTACCAGTGCTGCACAGCTGCGTATGCATTGAGAAGCTGTAATTATAGTACTCACGTGCATTATGTAACTTGCAACAAATTTCAAGGCACTCTAATAATAGTGGTATAGTGCTGCAGTTAAAATGTTACAATTGGGTTAGTTGTAATTGGAACACTTTTCTTTCATTAGAAACGCAACTGTTTACTTCAATACTTTGATCGCCATTCGAAAAGTGTATTACATAAATACTAAAATTATTTTGATTTGCAATTTTGGCTGCCAATTTGTGGTGTTGGACTCTTTGAAAAGTTGATTTCTATCAAGTTGGCATTCACCGTTAGACATTGGCATAGCAACAACGCAGTCAAATGTCTACTGCGAGTTCGATGGCCGACGAAAGCTTCGTTTCGTTCCTAATGTTTCCAAAAGCACCTCCCCGTTTCGCATGTGACTTAAACAATTTGTCATCTGATACTCATGTCTGTCAATCATTCGCGAGTGGACCAGCTTGATAATTTTTTTTTTTTATATAAATGTTCTACTTAGGGTTCGCACTTCTCGGCACGGTTGAAGTGTTTTAGGCATGAAACGTCACGCTTTAATACTGTTAGTTGGCCTCTTGCTTGAATCTAGATGGAACATTTGAGTAGTGCACAATGAAGATACGAGTACAGTAATGTTTTTCTCTCCGTAGTGTTTGATTACCATGTTCAAGTCTGATTTCTTAAAATGACCCTACTATGTCTTCTCTTCATGTTTTGTGTAGCCATATTGTCTATTTATTATTATTGTCAGTAAAATTTTCACGGACGTCTAATCTCAAGTCACGTTTTTCCGATTTTTTTTAAATCTTAAATTCTGTATTTTTTTGCAGAATTAAATAAGATTACCACCAATGGTGGTTTGTTGAGTTAGAGAGTATAAGGACAATGCCAATAAATTACTCATTTAAATATTCATAATGATCAACAATAGCAATGTCATAGTAACCAGTCAGTGGTAAGAAACAGGATTAGACAAAGACGTGACATTGAAAATTAATCTCCAGTGGTAGTCATTGTAACCACAGTCTGGCCAGGATACGCGCACGTAGCCAACCATTCAAGGACTCTCACTGACGTCATGGACTCTGCTATGTCGACACTTTCCAGCGATGCAGGTTTCATATAAGTATATTTTCATAAAATCATGTTCACTTTTATTAAAACCAGTTTTATATATTCAGTAAGTTTCCATTTTGTCTGACATCATGTTGTTGATTTCACATTGGATCCTAGGTCGCATGGCAAATACACGGATTATCTCGTTTGGATATAGAAACATACCGGTTTGTGTAATAAAAACTACATAAAGTAAATACTTTATTGTTCAAGATCTTTCATAACTATTTGGAATGTTTTGGTATTATCGATTGGAGTAATTTGGGATGTCATCTAAATTATTCAAAGATGTAAATATTTCATATAAGTACATAAGTAAAGTACATAAAGAGTAAGGTATATACATTTTGTATTGACCCATTTACAAAAAAGTTACACTTGTATTTCAGGCTTGACCTTGTGGTGTAAGAGTTGGTTGGTATTGGCTAACGGTTACTTTATTATTAGTTACCTACTTCACAAGTAGTTAATAATACCTCATTTGAAAGTACCTAATTACGGATCAAGACCACAAAATAAGTGGTAGTATAAATTGCAACTGACAAAATTAGACTGCATTTTGTAGTTTCAAATAATTTAAACCGAGAGTGCACTTTTTTTTAATATATCTCTATAGTACTTGCACAAATATATATCTGGATATTCGCTTAAAACATGTTTTACAAAAGTTCAACTAAAAAAATACAGGTTCACGGTTGAGGAAAAAATCTTGCCGGTCATTCGGAGTAATTCGGAAGTAACTTTTTGGAATCTGAAGATATCTAATATTCATAACGTGACCATACATCCCGTTTTCAACTGGACAGTCCCTTTTTTGGGTACTCCGTCCCTGTGTCCCCGAGGCAAGCTTCGGGACGAAATACTGTCCCGTTTTCTCAGAAAGCTCAAACGGCGCGATATTTTGAAGTGACATTCGGCGGCTGAGGCCAAAAAAAATCGAACTTTATTCTTACTAAAAAACATCACCACTTAATTATAAAATAAAACAAGTTCGGAGAAATATAGTAACTGAGCATGTTTCATTACTTTTTCATGATTTCAAAAGAAAATTTATCATTAAAAAAAATTTTTTATATTATTGCTGAAAATAACCGATGTCCCGTTTTGAGAAAATAAATAAATGGTATCGTTAAATATACACACAAATATTTTCGATTTAAACTTTATCACTCTTATTAATAAACTTGAAGTAGCGTAATCTGCAATTCATTATGATAGACGGAGACGAAACACAGTTTAGTTACTACGTCGCTACTTCGAGTTTATTAATAAGAGTGTATCTGTATTAATATTACGAGAGAGCGTAAGTTTATTTTTTTTAATTAAACTCAAAAGCTACTGGACCGATTTTAAGAAAAAAAATTCTGCTTTATAAAAATATAATAAAATATAGCTTATATTACTCCAGCCAGATAGGGCTGTGTTGTTTTGAAAAAAGTTAGTACGATGAAAAACGAAATGGAAATCGGAACGGAAGTAAGCTACTCACTATTATTTTACATTGTTTTAATTTTAGCTCCCAATATGGACTTTAATAATGATCTGAATTTAGGATATTTTAAATAATTAAATGATTTTGTCGTGACACTCAATTGCTAAAAATTATATAATTGACAATTTTGACCTCAAAAATACTACTTGAGTACTAAATTATCTGACCAAGCCTCGCTTTCAACTATGACCTTGTCACCACTGTTCTAGATTCAGATTAAACCTTTAACTGCATCTAAATAAATTAGAACATGACTTGTCTTTGATCCGATTATGCAAGTGGACCGTACACAAAATGGGGGCGCGTCTATATACCCGTGCCAAAGGCGAGAGTACCCTTTGCCAAGTATTCTTTCAGCGGTGTTAGAACAATATCTAGGTATTAGATACTTAGTAAGCGACCTCTTTAAGCGATCGTTTACTTTCATGAATGTGCGAATTGCCCAGCGACACGTTTCAAGTATGCTACAGCCGGAAGGCTTCCGCATTAGATGCTGCCAACTGTATTAACGTTAATCTGCCAACAAACTATCCCATTTCTTCTAATAACACGGGAAAGTAAAGTATTAAATTTCTTTAAAAATATATTACTAAGCTTCTTGTACCATAAATAAATGGTAATTATTCTTAATATTTACTATTACATACTTTCATTGAATGGCGATAGGTTAAAGCACTGGACTTCCAGAGATTCGGGAGGACCCTCCAAAAAATCTTAGCTACAATTTTAATTTTAAAGATTAGACCCTGTACTACATTTTCTGTTTAATATGGGCAATTGTATAAATAAGTACATTTCTTTATAGGTCGTGATGTTGCGCGATTTAAGGATTGGTAGTTCTTTTATACATAAATGTAGCAATTAATTTGTCTCAACCTTACATTGAGGTGTGCCGTATTTGGAAGATAATTGGTTCTATTCTATATGTAATTAATAGAAGTAATACGTCGTTAACTGGTACGGATTTGTACATTTATCATTACATTTGTACATCATTAAATATATCGTAAATTACACTTTTAGGTAACAGTTCATTTGAAGGACCACGTTGATACACTCGTAAGAGGTATTTGTAGCACGTTTACTTTTCCAAGGACATTATGAGCCACACTCAGACCGAGCAAACCATGAGGTTGGCTAAAATGTTGAGTTTATCGCAAATTCGTTCGTATAATTGATCCTCTATCAAATTAGACCATTATAATATAGGAAGACTAAACTCCCGTTATCGCTGTCAGTGAGCCCATATCTGATGTGCTCTAAAAAGCCAGGTGGGTTCTTAACGGTAACCGACACAATATAGCGTTCTCGTTTCGAGATATCGCCAAAGGGTGTAACTGACTGTTAGTGTCGACTGCCTGCCCAGTTGGAACTAACCCTGGCCAGCAAACGACAATAGCGTGTTGTGTATTTGCCAACGGTACTTGAAATGTCCATTATATTCCTTATTTCTGTAGATTGACTATTTGTGTCTTTCACTGCCAAATTGTAAAAGATCTGTGGATAATTTGGAATGCGCTTTGCTTTCAACTTCAACATGGCAACAACATATCCAACAGAAGATTCAAGAAATTGAGTAAGATTCAGAAATCGAATACGATGTAACAATAATACTTCTGATATCACAGCCACAAATTACAACACATTCATATGTTTATAATTATGTCTGTATCTCGTTGGGATAGGTAAAGACTAGAAAGGACCAATAGTCGCTTTCACGGAGATTTTGTATGTCCTTCTCACATCAATGCATATCTAAATTTTTCTTCATGATTATTCTGTCAAGCAATCACACCATAACTAATAACTATTTTTGCGAAGGTGACTGATTTCCCTGCTTATTACTATGTTCTTTTAATAATATCAGCATTTTACTATGTGTTATGCTGATATCAATTCCAGACTATTCAAATGTATTTACATATCATTCTGATCTAGAAAAAAATATTTTTTTATAATTGCCTGCTCGTTCGTGTTTGTGGTTCACTTAAAGTATTTAGTTGGTGTATCAAAATCGCACTCTCGTCAATTTACTTCCTTGAAATAACTGTTATTATTTTCTGTTTCAGGTAATACACATTCGTTAACAGTATGTATATAAGAATGGATCAGATATCTAAAATCTAAATAATGACTGTGTGATTGTGGATTGGAAAGAGTGACACACGAGAAAGCATACTTCCTTTGAACTGCGGCAGATGTTCTACAAATACGATACAAGCGGAACTGCTTGTTTGCTATGCCATCAAGTTGTCCAGGAAGTTCGCGGTAAGTATAGGCATCGTAATAAACACACCGAAAGTCACATCACTTGTTGGTTTAGGTTGTCGCGGCCAATGTGCCAAATTATTACAGCGGCCCCGCTACAAAGACGTCAATCCTAATTGTTTCATGGATGTCAAATTTGTCCACACCAACGAAGTTTTAAATACACGGAGTTCGCGGGTCGTTCAACAAACAAAACCGGTCAACCACCCTGCTGGGCACTAGTTATTTTATTTGTATTAGTCACAATCCAAAGTTTACCAAACGATTCACGTGTGGTTCGATGATGAGCTGTCGCTAAACAAACACAAGAGATAAGTTTCGCGGACCAAGTAGTTAGCACATCTGTATATATTTTTGCATATTACCTCACGCTCAGAATTAATCTCCATTAACATTACCTTTCAATATTTATTGATTATTTTTTTATTTCTGCAGTTACCGTAATTTTTGACATCTATAGAATAGACGTTAAATGTAATACCATTTGATTCATATATTTTATTATTATAAAATTAGCACCTACCATAAAATTATATTTTTTTATTTTTTTTTCGATCGAAAATAGATTGTTTACGTCGGTTTTTGAACATATGCCAATGTTCACCTGGCTGTCCCTAGTTATAATATTTTGGCACATGTAAGCACAGTTCAATTTTAAGACATATTCTCATTTCGCCGCATTTCATGCTGGTAACGTAAAATTTTTAACGACATTTCTCACAAGTGTTTTAGCCTTGATTATAAAATATGTCATCCAGAACATATGGCCCCGTATTTATACCACGGCGTAAAATTCAAACTGATTCTGATAGTTATTTTTATTTCCTCAGCCTCAATGTAGAATGTTAAATTCTCAAAGTGTATCACAATATTTTCCATAACTCCTTGTTTGCCTGTTTCTGTTGCTATAATAAAAAAATTTGACCACTATACAAAGGTTGCTATGTATGTATGCGGAATTGACCAACATTGTTTGCCTGTTTCTGTTGCTATAATAAAAAAATTTGACCACTATACAAAGGTTGCTATGTATGTATGCGGAATTGACCAACATAATGAGTTTAGTCGAGATATGTAACCTCCGTGGAAAAGTTTACTTTTTTGGCGCCTAGATTAAAAAAAGTTTTGACATGCGAACGCATTTAATTTGTTTTTTGCAATTCCAAAGTTTGGTGTTGATAGAGAAAATGAAACTAACTTATGAAAATTTTCGCACTATGATTTATTATCATTTTCGACGTGGGTTAACTCAACAACAGTTTATCGATCCGTTTTCTTTCCCGATCAACTTTCTTTCTCGAATCAAATTCCCGACTGGATTTCAAAACCCCCCAGGGGGAAGATGCCACGTAGAAATTCGCGGACCGTTACAGGGCGACTTGGGGCACTACCTACTATCGTAATTAAGGCTCAGCAGACGGTAGCCATACCAGTCAGTATGGCTATATGGCCAGCTCTCTAACTATGACTTTCGGTGATGAATCACCATCTAAAACTACACTCTATCACTGGTTTGGTGAATTTAATCGTGGCCGGTGGTCGCTCACGGATGAGTTGAAGTACATCTTGTTGAAGCTTGTTTGTCCTTGGGATGTGGTCCTTGTTTTAGATTAAAAGCAATAAATACATGTGATTGTATAATATGTCATGTTTATATTTACTTTAACAAATTATATGGGTTGTTTATCTTCTACGAAATATGTTGAATAACGCACACTTTTATAAATTATGTCATAATTGCTATAATTTTAAATAGTATAACGTTAAGTATGCAGTATTAGTCTTATGCCAACAGTAATTTGCGCTGAAAAATGTAGAGTCCTTATCTTTTGTGGTATTTGTATATTTTTCGATTACGTAAGTAACTATGTATATTTGAAAATATACAGTACCTATTTATTTCTCATTTAAACGCAAAGTAGTTCCTAACGCAAGGACGGCCAAGAAATTAACGTGTCGTCTGTGTTTCAAAGAATGAAACCTATGTACGAAAAATGCTTAGAGTTAGTTCCAGTCTTGTGCGTACAGATCTGTGACTGCCGCCAAAATACACTTATTGTGATATCACTTTACAGTGTTATAGTTCAAATCACTTTAGGAATTTCAACAGGCGATTTACAGTCAGTGTTTACCTTAATGAATGTTCCTCCAGATGAGTAGATTTATCTTTTCTTTGATAGAGGTCTACATTCACATGAAATGTGTATAACAGTTTCCTCTTCTGTAAATCAGAATCTACATTCCCTCGTGGCGCATATTTTAAATTGAAATTGAACATAATTCAGTTTGCAGTTTTCACAAAAAAAATTAGTAGTAATATGGTCATGTTTCTTTAAATAAATAAAAAACTTAAATTCCACCAAAATTGAATAACTGGGTTATTATTTTTTTCTTCTCGTCTATAAGATATTGTTTTATTATAAAAATAAAATACTTTGATTTTACAAGTCATAGTCAACAGTGGCTGCCGGACAAACACCAATTCCTTAGTACATACAAAATTAAAAACAAACTTAAAACTCAGTAATTCGTTTAATCATTAATTTTACCTTATTTAATTAAGAATGTGACTCTAGATACCAACTTTCGTGATTGTAAACAGGTCGCGAATCGCCTTGTTCGTGTTAATCGTGGTCTTATTGACGTCAATGTTTCTTTACCTTCAGATAAAATGACAGTATGTATACTTTACAGTGATACATCACCTCTTCCCAGAACGTTCTCTATTTGTTTGTAGCCTGTCTGTCAGCAAACTGTGGCGCTGATATCATTTATAAACTTTACAATTTGCAATAAGATTTAAGTTGAAACTTTTCCTTGTCGCTTTGCGATTTGCAGATTCAATATCCTTTAATAATAAATTAATGTTTAACCTATTACTGATACCATTTTGTCAATTTCACGGACAGTCATTAAAAACATTTCTCTTTTTCAACCAAATTAGATTGCAAACAAAATCTATTATTTTTTCATTATGCAGATTGATTCATTATGATCACATCATGTTTGAGTAAGTTCTTGCCATTATACTCCATTACATTTAGGTATCTATATCTCCAAATTAAATCAATGTAATAAATAAATTTAAAAAGAAAATTCTCAATTGTTAACTGAAAATTCATAATATTTACTGATATAACGCAAATCAGTTTTCATTGCACAGTGGAGCGCTATCTGACACAGTCGTTGATAGTGATAACCCCGACATGTTGAATTGTTGACACAGCTCCAAATTATACAACCCAATACATTATTATAAAATAAGAGTACCAAGTAAATCAACTACATACTTCTCGAGGATCCACTTTATTGAACATTCTTTCATTGCAGTTTATTCGACTTTAATTAGACATTAGAAGACAGTGCAGAACCATGTACATACATTTCAAGTCCAAGGACGTTTCGTAACTCAATATTTAGCAATATAGCTTACTGCTTATCTCTCGATGTTACCTATTAAGCTTCACGTGTCCACTCTGTGATTTATGTTCTCGCTCAAGATGTGACGAAACATTCACCGGTCGCCGCGGCCTAACCTAAATACCTCGCAAAATGTTTCTACGTACTTTTATAAGCATTTTTAGTGTGATAAATTGTCGCCCCAATAAAAGTTGTTTCTAGTGAATTTAGTTTACGTAACTAAGTGTGTTTTCGAGATACCGTCTTTGTGTTTGCAAATGTCAGTATCAAATATCTGATATTAAAATATGTAATTTTTTTCATATGAGATGACATTGTTGTCGTTTTTAAAGTAGGTCAACTCAGAAATAGTTATTGGGGTAATCCATTAGGTGCCATTCACACAAAACAATCATGTGTGAATGTAGGGCAATGTCTTTTAGTCTGTTGTTATCTTTAATATTGAGTGGCGTTTTAAAATTAGTAATCACAAATTAGAGGGGACAGTATGACAAAACAATGTGACAATATAAACGACATAACTTCATTATATGAGTTCAGTTAGCATAAATGATATCATACTCACAAAAGGACGCAGTACCTAGTCATAAGCTAAAATTAACTTGTTTACAAATAAAAATTATTTACCTCACCCTAAACCACATGACATGTTACTCGCCATTGACCACCATTGACCAACGTTGATTAACTTGGCGTTAATTTCATTATAAAAAGTACTAATAGGTGTTTGTTTTGGCTTATTACTCATTGCTTTAACATACGATTTCATTAACATTTTATTCTTCTTTATTATTATTTTGAACATGATAAAACATAATAGTGGTTCATATTATAAGATTTTGAGAAGAAAAGAGCTAGGCTATTTTATTTTAGAGTTATTATTTTTCAAAAAAAACAAGAAAGCCTTTCAATTGTGTTTGACTGCCACTTATAATCATCAAATCAAACATAAATAACTAAATACTCTGTTTTCCTATCACAAACTTTCCCTTCGAAAACTCTTCGGCGATTAACGACTATTTTAATGACTTTCAAATTGAATGATAAATCCAATGCTAGGTGTCGCAAGTTTAGTCGAATTCGATTGTATTTATATTGATTAGCTTAGTATTCTTCGATGGATAATCCTACGATTCTCTTTAGTATATGAACGTTTACACGGTGAGGTCTACTTGTTAGGATTCACCTAATTATGTATGCCTTAGCAATGAAGCCCTTTATCTATCTCGTACATGTCTACAATATACTGTCGGTTACATCACACTTGTTTGTGTACGTACTTGTTATCATCACATTTGTTTTGTTCCATAATATTAATCTACACATAACTACTTATTACGTTTGTTAGGTAAAACAACTCCGCTAATGACACGTTATCAATCGGCACATTGATACCGCGCCGAATTTCAATACAATAACAATTATAATTAATATAGATGTATATATATACATACTATGTAAACAGCGATTCCTACTTTAGTTGTATTGTTTTTATGAGGTGGTTGCGTCACCGCCAGTTGTAGAGTTTAGTTTTTATTTTCACGCCATCATATGGTCTCTATAGCGAGTTCTCTCTCTTCTCCGTGACCGAAGAGCTCGCCGTCTCGCTCGTCGAGCACGCCGCTCGCTGGCGACAGGCTGTCTGGTGATGCGGCCGGCCGCGTCGCGCTTCTTGTAAACAAACCCTAGCTAGGATGTGGTGATTTCCTCACACGCGTCTTTCTCAGTTCTGCTTTGTGTGCGATTACCAACCAGTACAATTTCTAGGAAACTTTAAACTTCTTTATAGAAATCGCTTGCATCTTGTATCACACAGTCACACATTTGGTCTTCAGTTAAAAAAATATTTTGTTTTATTACATTAAATTACTTGCTTGTGTTTTTCGAACATTTCAAGGTTAAAGAGATTTAAAGTAGGTATTTCGTAGAAATTTGAAGCTGGCGTGAACATTTCACACCAACAACCATAACGACTGGTCGACGCTTACTCATATACCTAGTAATACAGAAATATGATAGGGCTAAGACGACGATCGAATGCCGTGCCAAGTAATACATTAGCATCTCATTGGGCGCTGTTTTGTAGATAACATCAAGCCAAGTCTCTCGAGGTAACTGTCGGCTGATTGTAGTTGACGTTGCCGCCGCTAAACACTGCAATGACAAATTCAAGGCACGCATTGTTACATCGCATTCGAGAGTCGTGTATTCTATTATTTCATCATCGCAGCGCTTATAGCATGGGCAATTGGAAATACTGCACTAAAGACTTCGAAAATGTATAGCGACAATCTTGCAAATTGTTTTGATGGTCACATTCATCCATTGGAAGTGGTTCTTCTTTTCTTTCAAATGAACTATAAAAAAACAAGAGTTTAAAGATAATAAAGAGCCGGAAAAAGATAATAACGGGTTTGTAGATAATAATCTCTGTTGAAGTTTATCCACAATTTTCCTATTATTTGGCCACGTGTCGCATTGTAGACATTAGGCACGTTTTAACAACAGCCGCACTGAGTGACAGATGTCTTCCTGCCTCTTTTTATTTCACACTTCACGGGACTGATCGATTTGGCTCTAAGTCTATATGTGGGCGTTATATGAGAGCCAAAAGTATCATCGACGGTTTTGTATTTTCGCTTATTTCCACACTAATTACCTTGGATACTAACAGGAATACATGTTTCATCCTGGTAGACAGTTAGACACTTGTAAATGCTTATAATTCAAAATTCAAATTAACGAAGTAGTTATACAATTTGATCACGCGACTACCATAACCAACTAGAACTGCCTGATTTATGTGACTATGACAACTCCGAAAATTCATAGCACAAAGTTAGGATAAAAAGGAAAACTACAAGGAAGTTTGAACTCCAATTAAAATATGTACTATTAAATAATAAGGACTTTGACTTTTAACAAGCAATGCATGACCAATCTCATTATACTGCCACATGACTGATACAAGACATTAAGTAACAGTACTAAGTAAATTACGATATATCTTTTATTTTGGATAAGTATTTAAACTTGCTATCATTAAGAAACACCTGAACAAACACCCAACATAACATAACGGGTGTAGTGTATTTAAATGAAAACGATTGTAACCGACTATCTCACGGACACGAACAAAAAGCAACTCATCTCGCATGAATGTTACAGAGTTGGCAAAAAATTAGAACCATTCTCTTCGTGCTTTGAAACTGGTGTAGTCTTGGTTGGAACGCCTAGCAACAAGTCGACTTCAATAATTCAATCTGCCAAACCAATATGTACAGTTAATGTTACTGCTATTTCGACCTAAATGTCAACATTGCCTTGAAGCAACGTCAAAAGTAATAACCGTTTGAATGTTAATTTCAAATTATTGCTCTCTGTACTCTTTAATGATCTGCGCTAATGTGACTACAATTATACGCCGGTTAATTTAGTATGAAGCGACGAGGAGACTGTCTTTGATCGTGCAAAATACAAATAACCTGAACAGAACAAAACTCAATCCAAATATGTATGTAGTAGGTACATAATCATAATACCAGTTCGGTCTGGTTTGTTATAACCACAAAAATAACTTCTTGTAATAGCTTTTTTAACTTATTTTCCACAAACCCCACCCCTAGAGACAAGTGATTTGAGTGTTCGTTCAATTGTAGAAGTAGGTGTATAATGTATAATGCGTAGTTCGAATGTTTCTGTATTTATTTTTTAACATTCAACAGCGGAACGAAATATCGTACTTGTAAATAGGCATCTTTTTTACGAACACTTTTTATAGAAATTTGCTTGGACGTCACGGTTTGATGAAGACTTTACTTCTTAAATTACAGATAGGTACACGTTTATTTGTGTGATATAGAAGCAAAAACATGTTTTCTCATCGAGTACAGTTAACAACAAAAATGTACTAGCACATTGTATATTTGTAAAGACTCTATTTTGAAATAAAAAAGTGTAAATACATATTCATCGCTGATAGTAAGTACTCTTGCATCTTTCTTTATGCCATAATCCCTCTGTCGCAATTTTTTTTCTAATTTCATTAAACAAATAAACAGTAAATACAGTTTGTTTATGCAAACGCAAATGATACTGAAAAACTGCTAGGTACCATTTAAACCCCCCTACTTCAAGAACGTCAAATCATTTCCTAGTGGTTACGATGCACAGCAAAAAGTTGTATGACTGGAGAAAGATTTATTGCGTGACTGAAATAATCTTCTTTATCTACATAAATATGATTAAATAGGAGCGGCGAGCACTGCTCAACTGTCCTGCATGTCCATAAATGTCGAACTTACAATAAATGTAGACGAAGTAATTGTTTTTAAGACTTAATACTATCAATGAAATTGACGAAGCCTGGGAAAGAGCGAACGGCACCGGAAGTTTTGAAGAATATGTAACAAACAACAAAGTCTTCAAGATCTTCATTCCATACAGACAGTGTCCTAATGCCATGAATACTCAAACCAGTGATGATAAAAACGAGACAACACATCACAAAATGCAGTCTCTGACTTAATGCACAGATACTTTATGAACCTTTATATGGTGTTAGTATGGCTTTTATTTCCAATAATAATGATGCTTATTCTAATGAATCATTTTCTTATTCTCATTGATTTATTTTCACGTTGTATTGTTACTCGTGATTTCAACATTATTGTTCACTATAATTTTGCTCGTGCTATCCGAAGTAGAGAATTTGAAGAGAGAACATTCTATCCATTTATCCACCACCATACGACTAGGACTTGAAAATCATCCGAGAAAATGTGTGAAATTTATTTGTATTATTTCTTTACCAATATTATACCAAATCTGTTCTGGTAATTAATTATAAACACAGCAAAAATATAAAATATAGATTGATGAAGCTCACGTGATTGATGAAGCATAATAATTTATCGAATTTGCAAAATGTTTCTGCATATTTTTCCACACAACTCGCTATACCTAATGAGCTTAAAATTATTATTAATTATGTAATTATTCATCAAATTCCATACAGTTTTTTTTCCCTCTGTAATTATGTATACAAAATTACAAATGCGAACATACCTGGACCTGCAATGGGTAGTGGGTACTAGGGGTATTCACTAAACATCGATATATCGAATTTACTCGATGTTTGTCATACGATATATCGGAATGATTCGATATTTTGACAAATCATTTTTCTATTCGATATATCGATATATTTATAGAAACATCGAATCAATTAAAAAACATAACATTACTTAGTGATTTTAATTTTAAATAAATGTCAGTAGCAGGTAGTGACATCTATGAGTGAGCAGCTAGATCAACGGTGGAAATTACCTATCTATTTTTTTGCGGTCGGCTACAATGATATACCTACTATAGAAACTCATTGGTTGGCTATCCCAACCCTAGTATACATATTTAAACCAATGAATATTAATTTCTTAGGACCTAACCTAATATAAGATGTAATCATTAATCTGTGGATTCTGAGGGTCAGTGGCGGATTTGCCCTAAGGCCCAGTAGTGACGTGACGACAAAAAACACATTATGTCGTATGGCGGGCCGCACTGCACGGTGCAGTCTGCACAGCATCATATAACAATAATCTTCCTAAATAACTTTCGTGCGTTTTATGTATAAAATATAGATATGTATATAATGTAACACGGTATCGTCTTACTTAATGGAGAGCCGAACGACACCGAGGAAGATATAGATAGGGTAACGACACAAAGAGAAGACCGTTTTTACAAAACGCTGCTAGAAGGCAGAGCAATATCACAGCTCGCTAACTCGTTGAGAGGCTACGGTTGCAACACCAGCTGGTTATTAGTGACCAAATTGTTAGAAACAGGCTATATAAAGTTAATTTTCACGCTCGTAGACCTCTATGAGTTCCAGCTCTACGACGAGGAAATCTAGGGAAACGATTAGCATGGGCTCGTGAACATTTACATTGGAACAATAATCACTGGGCCCGTGTCATGTTTTCTGAGGAATTTCGCTTCGGGTTTCATCAAGATTCCAGGACGTCCAGGAGAGTACGTATTTGGCGGGGTCCTGGACGTAACAGCCGACTTCAGCATACCCATGAAAATCAACCTTATCAAGAAATTATTTCAGGCCTCTGTGCAAGAACGGACCTCGTTTGGATACGTGGCAATTTGAGTGCTCCAAAATACCGCGACGAGGTGGTCCGACCTGTTGTGATTTCGCACCCACTGCAAATCTGTGAAGATTTTCTTTTCTTGCAAGACAATGCTCGCGCGCACACTGCACGGTTAGTCATTAATGTATTCCGGGCGAACTCGTGTCGCTGTTATCGTGGCCGGCGCAGTCTCCTGACATGAATCCCATTGAGCATGTATGGGATCTTCTCGGACGAAGACCTTTTACTGAAATGCCTAAAAATTTGCGCACTGAGGAAGGCCTTTTTCTAGAGATTTCTAGAATTCAGAACATGATCCCACATAACACCATTAACAATTATATTACGCATGGAAAGATGATGTAAAGCGGTAATGAATACCTTAGGAGGTCCAACAGACTACTAATTTGAATATAATTTAGTTTTTCAAACTGTTGTGCCTCTTTCTTGTTTTTTTTAATTTTACAATTAATACCACTTATTTTTTTTTTGTTTCCCTTAGGTATATTACATTATATTATTTTTTATCTTCTTTCGATTTTAATAAAGTTATAAAAATATGTTTAATCCTTTTGATGTGTTTATAATGTAAAATTGTAAAGGTTATTATTTCGTACATATAAGTTATTTCGTACTTAGGAAGAATATTGTTGGCAAATTTGGCAATAAAGTAAATTCATTATGTTAAATTATGTAGTCTATATGATGGGTGCTGAGAAAGAGGCGGCTGGTACTTACTACATGGCCTGGGGCCTAGGGCGGCCAAGACTGCAAATCCGCCACTGCTGAGGGTTCATTTTATTCACTCACTCACTCTCCCTGCTCCCTCTCTCTTCTGCTCTGCTGCTTTGATCGTTTTGATCAAAGAGAATATAATCACTACGTATTAGTTTTGATTGTTTATTAGAGTGATAAGTGTAATTACTCTAAAATAACTGATTTGACACGACATCTGATTGCATGTTCGAAGTTGAAAATGTATGTAATGTTATAATAATGTATTATGTGTTTTATATTGGGGATATATCATAGGGAGCGTTCAAGTATTACGTAACGCAATTTGGGGGGGGGAGGGGGTCCCGTAAAACGATGCGTTACACGGGCGGGAGGGGGTCTTTCTTACAACACGTTACGTAACATTGTTTCTAAAAAATTTGGGAATAGGAACTGGCAACCCTTTTCATTTACGTTACGGGGAATCCCTCGATTGTTAGTCTGGTCGTCATTTTTTGCATGCCTTAAGAGTGTAGTGTACCGCGTCCATGTCCATACAAACGGAGAAAACGTTTTACTACCCCTAAATATCATTTAATTTTAACGATTTTGTAATATGTTACTGACATAATGAAAAACTACGTACGTATTTTTTCCTTTTTTCAAAATTCGTAATAGGTCAAAAGTTATAAGCCCCTCAAATCTCGGTTCTTTTGGTTCATAACTTGCTGGTAATAAACCGTCTGTATTTGAGAAACAAAGCAAAATTTCAAAAAAAGCAAAACGTACGTACGTAGATTATAATCTGCTAAAACGTTTGACACCAAAATTATAAGGTTTCTTTAGTAGGTGTAAATCGTTTTCCCCCAAAACGCAATTTTCAACGAAGAACATACCTACGAACCCTCACGAGCTGCAGTGTTCTCTGTCGCACTAATGCCCGTGGAAAGAGCGCGCTTGAGACAGCATATGATTTTCTAAATACCTATTTCGCTGCGTACGCTGAGCTACACGATCCTCTTAAGCGCGAGCGTAACGAACTTTTTACGACTTTAGTGTAAAAATTATCACTTGAGTGTTACGTAACGTTTAGAGAGGGGGAGGGGAGGGGGGGGGGGGGGTACAGAAAAACGTTACGATGCTTTACAAGGGGGGAGGGGGGTCACAAATCTTCAAAAATTGCGTTACGTAATACTTGAACGCTCCCATAATGATGGACACATTTTTAACCGACTTCCAAAAAAAGAAGGAGAAGGTTCTCAATTCGGACCGTATTTTTATGTATGTATGTACATCGATAACTCCGCCAATTGTGAACCGATTTTGATGGTTTCTTTTTTAATCGATAGATAATTCTTCCGGATTGGTCCCATTTTTATCTCATAAAAATTGGTTCATTACTTTTTCAGAAATTTTGAAAAAACTGACTTTTTCTTGATATCTCGATAAAATATGTACCGTTTTTGACAACTTATTTTTTTCAAGACATAATAATTTCTTGACATTATCTCACAGACATATGACGAAAATCGGTTCAGTAGTTTTTCAGAAATTCAGTGATTAATTTCTGTTTTCGGCTGAAATTATGTATCAGAAAAAGCCTTAGCAACGGTTGCTATTGACACGAAGTTGTCAATTTTCGTGACGATGGTCTAGCGGTTAAATGTAATGGGCTGCATAGGATGCACAAGCACATTACATGGTTCAAATCACATCCACAGGGGTATTTTTTTTAATTTACCATCAATATTTTTTTAGTTGCGTTATTATTTGTCTCTCAAGGCAGCAAAATCACTTAAAAGGGTAAAATAAACCTTTTAAAAAAAAGTGCACCGACTTCAAAAATTTGCACTGAAAAGTAAGAAATAATAAAAATTTCGTCGTAGAATTTGTAGACGGTTGGTGCCAAATTAGAAATAACTTAGTAGGTACCCAAATTCACTAATCTAGATAATTTATTAGGAACCTACGATCATCAGTACAAACATAATATATAATATTGAACAGATATTTATGTTCTTAGATATTTACTTAATTTTGTATCCTAATTTGGCACCAACCGTCTTCAAATTCTATGACGAAATTTTTATTATTTCTTACTTTTCAGTGCAAATTTTTGAAGTCGGTGCACTTTTTTTTAAAAGGTTTATTTTATAATCAATATAATTCATACATACGAAATCAAGGACAGCCAATGACGTACTATAAGTAGACACGTTATACCCATACTAAATGCTGATAATAAACAGCTTGAACAATACTATAGCTACCTATTAATTACTTACGTATATATATTCAAGCGATGAAAGGGATAGAGAAACACAGCTCAATACCGAAATCCATTTGTTAAAAAGAGATAAATATATGTTTTAAGTTGCGACACGTCATCGACGCGTGACCTTCTCCGGAGGAGCTAGGGGAAGATTGTCTAAGTGGAACACTCAATATTTTACTTAGAAATATTTTTGGAATAATAAAATATACAATATGTAATTAAAAAACTTTTATTTTACTAATAAATATAATGTAATAATCAATTACTTTACAACAAATAGACCATTTGTCTTTCAATCACGCTCAAACGGCTGAACAGTTCTAAATGAAATTTAGCATAGAGGTAGACTATGGCCTGGTATAGGATATTAGTATGCTACTTATTTATGTATTATGTAGTATAATTTAAAATTAAGTCTTTAATTTTTTTTAATTTTTTTTTATTCTGGACAACAAACAACTATACAACAAGGATTACTACAACATAGATACATATTAAAAAAATAACTGTCATATAGTGTTTGTTTATACAAACGTATTGTTTATACCTCAGATCAATTAATACAAAGTTTATACATACATTCAAAACAGGATATTTTTATGCAAATTCCAAAAAATATAGAAATAACAAATAATACAAAAAAATGTTTACTACAATTAACTACTATTTAGAATGTTACAGATATTTTTCCTAAATATATACAAAGAATGTGAAAATATGTCCACTTCGCAAAACTGCTGGTTGTATCGTTGCACCATACGTCTAAATCTTAGAGTAAAAACTTGGCAACCAATCATATTCTCGTCTTTGGGTTCTGATTATCTCTATCCATTTTTCTTTTATTAATCCGCTTCTAGGGAGACTAAAAGATAAATAAATACAATAAGATCATAATACTATACATACAACAATAATATAATATATAAATTTATAATAATGTAAATATAATTATGTATATACATTTTCCGTACATTTAATAAAATATATAATTTTTTTAAATAGGTTCATGTAATTTATTGACAGGTCCGATATTATCAACCATCCCCATAATCAGTCGCTGAGTCTGTCGCGGCCATTACGTTTTGTCTTCTCTATCACTCTCATACAAAATGCATCGTTCGTCTCGCTCAGGCAAGCGGCGAACTGGCAACAGCGCATTATTATTAATAAAATATTGTTATGTCCATAATTATAAAATTTCTGTACTTACCAATGAAATGAGATATCATTTCTATCCTTTACAGTTGCAGTATAATTTCTGCAAAAGCGGAACACACAAGATGTCATTTTTCTTGATGTTTTTGCGGATTATTCTACTCAAGAGAGACATGTACACTAGTCGTAGGATTGTGCGTGACTGTGCGCGACCAAATTTATAGTGGGACACTTACCTCTCATTTGCCTTGCTATAGCTTGAGCGTCAATCACGCATCTACCTCAGTTTATATAGTATATCATTGAGGACAGCAAACTTTCTGCGTTTGATTAGAAAAAGGTAATATTAAACTTTTGTGAATAGTATTCGATATTAAAAAAATATCGATGTTTTCAAGCGATATATCGAAAAACATCGATGCAGGGATCCGATGTTTTATATCGAATATAAACATCGATGTATATTTTAAGTGGACACCCCTAGTGGGTACATCTCAGTCAGAGACAACTAAGAAATTGATGTAATATTGCAACAAGAACATGCCAAAAAGTATAAGACTAACAGTACAACAATTTGAATATTTAACTTTTATTGATTTGTCCAGCATAAATATATTGTCTACTATAATCTCAGAATTTTTACGAGTATTCAGTGATCATAAGTGACTCACTCGGGGTATCCTACTAATATTATAAATGTGACAGTTTGGATTTTTGTGTGTTTGTAGCTCCATCACGCCTCAAAGGCTGAACGGATTTGGATGAAATTTGGAGGATAAATAGTTAATGTCCTGGATTTGAATATAGGCGCTACTTTTTATCTTGGAAAAGCGGGTGAAGGAGGGGCATATATCAGCAACTGGATTATTTCTTGTCATGACTATTTCCACGCGGGTGAAACCGCTAGTAAAAGCTAGTATGTGTAAATTTTAGATTCATTAAATGTATGTAACAATCACTTATTGTTTTTTTGTCACTTAGACATGAATATGTTTATTGTTTCTGGTTCAACGAATATGATGCTATAGGCCAATTCGGCAATGACATTGGTGTATTGTACGTACTCGTTATTAGCAATATTAGCATTGATTTATAAAATAATATCATCTTGTTTTTATTCCTTATCCTCCTCGTGGAAATGGTTAAGTACAGTCCTTCTTTTGACTAAAATTCAACTTAATCAGATTTATGCAATATGTATTATAAGAGTTCAACTCCATCGAGAAACCTGGGACGTTTCTTTCAAAAACGCTATGTCCATCAAGGGACGTAGGAAGCATACGAAAAAAGCCGTGCGTGGATAACAACTAGCTACAACTACATACATATATTTTTTCAAAACTAGTCCTGCAGCTTTCGCCCGCGGCGTGTCTTCTTGTCGAGCGAACGGACGGTTCACGTTCCACGCTATGTTTGGCGATGATGTCAGCTCTCCTTTAATGACCGCGCGGCTCGCCTGCAAAATTTCACGAGCGTAAACATTGCCAGAGTGCTTCGGCCATTTTTTGTTTAACACTGTTTTGGGTTGTTTTTTGCTCGCATAGCTTTATTTAATACTTGGTACCTTAAACACGATACCAACAAAACATATATGTAGGTTAAGGTACACCTTGAAAAGTCTTGATGATGAAATATTTACTAAAAAGGTTTGTATAGCAAAAGCGAAAGAAAATGCTGGCAGAGCCGCGGGCGACCTAGGTTACTTTTATTGCTCAACTTAAAATTCGATTGCCATGGGATAAAAGGCGTGATAATAGATATTATACATAGATAGATGATAGAAAAGTCTTCTTTATTGCGATCATACATTATATATATAGTGCTAATATCACAAATATAATACTCGGTCGAACACCCTGTCATGCCTTTTATCTTTTGCCATGTCGTTCATAATGCCTGCAAGAGCTAAATGAAAATAAAGGTGATGAAGATGAGATTGAGTTTGCAACAAAAAATATGTTTTGTATGTATGTATATTCTCAAGTATAATTTTTAATATCCGACGAATCTCTCAACAAAGAGATGCGTCTACCAAAGTTACCAAACCAATTATTAGTATAATGCACCCTGCCATGAGCATTATTTGGAGAATGAAATCCATCACGAAAATGATAGAAATTACTCACCAGAATGGCTCCGGCGGCGTGTAGTCCGGTCCGGTATTTTTATATCTTTATTTTTACCAGGTCTCGTTTCGGCAAACCTAAATTATCTTCAGAGCACGCGTGGATGCTTCGTTGCGTTTTCCGACGTTGGTCGCCAGAAATTGGTACTCGTGCTCTATTATATCCCGAGAGATAACTATTCTGTTAACAACTTTCGTCAACCAGTTATATTTGCTGACTTGACTTTTAATAAACACCTAAAGTACGGTTTTACACTGTGTTAATTTGATTTCACGCCTTTGAAACTGTGCACTGTGGACTAAGTATTGGTCGTTGGCTAGTTATTAATAAAATGCCATTAGTTTCTCCAATCACGAAGAGCATCGTATAAGTTTATTGCTTCCTTACAGCAGTTTCTTCCGTGTCCAGATGGTCACTATATATCAATTTACGATAATCTAAATGGATTTTTAACATTATGTTAATTTTTTTTTTTTTCCCTGTTATAGTTTCAATAGGTGCCGTATTTGAAGTGTTTATCTTAACAATCACCTAGTTTCATGCGTTGATAATATTTTAGCGATAAGCACTATAATTTAGATTGAAAAATATTATACATAATTAATATGGCTACAGTCAACATACTACTTGTTGGTCCTCTGACCTGTATTTTGCGTTTTTATGATCCATACCATAAATTAATGCTTGCACAACTACGCGCCGTTGAACCAGTTCACTGCCTATAACGTAATGCAACTATTTTATAGTGTACCTATATTTATTATCTTTATATTTCAGTTAAGAATAAATTCTTTAAGTTATCTTGTAACAACTTCCTTTTCACGCGTCTGTTGTGTGACAGACGCTAGACGGGTCATGATTCGTGATATAAAAAAAGTGGTTTTTGCAGTCATTAAACTCTACAGCTCTCCTGTTGTAATTATCTGAAGTATATAATTTTACCATCGAGACATCAAAAGCTGCGTTGCAAGACGAAAATTCGCTTCGGATTTTCAGATTGACGAGCATATTAATTGGACGAGTCGAAGAATCAAGAAGGGCCGACGGCTGTTGTAGTGCCTTTTGTTTGTCGTTGACGTGTTAGATTTTTGTTGCGCCTCGTCTAGCGTGACAGACACGCAAGATGAACCATTTCTTAGAAATCGTTTGCTATGGCTATGCATAATATGAATGCTAATTTAATCAGCGTCTGAATTACCAATATTATTATTTTTTCGCCAAAATTAAATCTTGCCTAATTTGTCTGAAATGTCGACGAGTGCTTTAGTGATCATTATTAATACTTGTACACGTCCTAAATAATTGCGACAAATTATTTCAAACATCTCCGAACCAACTATCGCATGACAAACGTTGAGTCATTCGATTTATTTATAGTTTCTTCGTGGTACACTACTGTACCCCTAGAATAAGTACATACCTAATCGTACATTGGTTTTGAAGGACACAAGAAAAAATATTACGTCATTGTTTTTGTTGCTGATTTATTATACTATACAATAAAACTAAAAGTTAAAAGTTGTCAATTTGTTTCTTTGCGTAATTAAAAAGTAGAGTCAGCAAAATTGTTTTTATAAAAATCCTATCTACAAAATAGTTTAATTAATGCTACGGTTTTGAGTTGCCAATTGGGATTAACAGCGTTTTGTGACATTAACTAATTTCAAATGAAATATCATATATTTATTTAGCTCAGCGGTTTTACACTTGTGATATTTACACTTACAGATGTGTTAAAAAATAAAAATATATTTTATTTTTGTATCCATATATGTAGTTATCGTGTATACAATTCCAGAATATAAAGGTAAGTAGAAATTAATAGCAGCTGGAAAAAATGTGTTCTGCGCATTAGTCAAGTTATAATCCGCGACCTATACCTAATTATGGATCTTGATAATGATAAAATATCAACATTGGCAAAGCAGTTGTCTACAGTTAGTTCGCTGTACCTACCTAATGTAATTGTTTAGAGACCATCAACATTGTTTTTGTAGACAGAGGCACAAATAAACCAAATTGGTTGGGAGCAATCTTCACATTGGGTCTTCCCAAATAAAATGAAACCGTACGAAAGAAAGTCTCTGACGTTATTCTTCAGTTATTTTATTAGGTTGTAAATTGAACTGTCTGTTTTCATGGTAAAACACTTCAATATTGCACAGACATTGCAATATTGAAGTTTCCAACATGCTGAGATGACAATACTGTTCGTTCTAATTAGTTGTTTTATGTTGCAATACTTGTAACTGCTGCCAAACGAATGATGACTTTACATATTACAATAAAATTGCTGTTGATAATATTGATGCAATTTAATATTCGCATAATTCTACTTGATATTATTAATGCGAAAGTTGAGATGTTTGTATATTTGGGTGGGTTCCCCGCTGTTATAGTCACGAGAAAGGATTATTTATTTGTTCCATCGGCACGGCCAAAGCTAGTGTAAACGTTGGCTTTACTAGATGATTATCTTTGAATAGTTTTCCGAGAATCGACAGTAAGCAGGTCATATTTCATAAATTCCATTCACGTGCACCTATCGTAGGTATCATTACGGTGCAACTTTACAATTTTCCCACGTCATGTTCATTTTCACGCTTTGTCCCCGCCTACGGTTTTATTGTTATTATTATTTAATACTTAGTTGTATTTTGAAACAGTGTATCAAGGTACCCTTCGAACCCTAATAAAAAAATGTCAAAACCTTTTAAAATATGTTTTTTAATTGTAAGACAAGCAAATTATTCGACGAAATTATCACTACACTCACTATACCAGCCAGGTTCACTTGAAGGGTCCAAGATTGTATGTGGCTGGGACCACAGAGGAAGGCAAACCGTTCCATCAGTAGAGTACACCATAACATAGTCGCCGAACTTCTTCGTTCGTCTGCTGATTATATTAATGGATGGAGAAGGATGGTGAGCTCTTCGCAATTACTCCATGATATAATCTGTAAGTAACCTCTTTAGGTTCGAGATGCTGTGGAACCTTTTGATCATTAATGATACGGACAGCTTTTTCTTCAAACCTTTTAAGGGCATCAAAAGATTTTTAGACTTTGCATCCCAGAATCCTAAGTTTCTTGCAGCTATTTTTGAGATGCTCTTAGATAGGATCATTTCCTATAGATTTTGTGCTTATAAGATTGGTCAAAGAATCAAAAGTATATCCTTATATACTTACCCCAAATGTAGATATTTCCAAGATCTGTTGGAAAATAGAAGATTTCCTGCAGCTATACATTATGTTGTATATTACATACTCGTAACTGCACTTTTATCATTCCGAGAACAACTGTAAGGAAGTTATCCCAGCTACGGGACTCGGAAAATACACCAAGCGGCGATCACACTTCTCAGAAGCTTCTAATTACTGCGCCAATTGCCTGTCATCAACGACATATATTAATGAAGGACTATACACATTAAATTGTAACCGTTTCTCATCGCGTTGTACATATTGGAATCCCTGCTCCCGTTACTGAGCGTTATGGTATAAAATAATTCTACTCGAACTAAGAAAAACCGACGAATTCATAAATTGTTTGACCCCTCCATCGCTGAATTGTTGCAGGATGATCAAGTCCATATAGTTTTTCAAAAAAATCCAATCATTTTTTACTTCGAGGAAACTGCATCAAATTCAAAATCAGTTCAATAGTTTCAATAATTATTACCTTTTATCAACCCCGTATCAACTTTTATAAATTAAGTATGTATCGAAAGTTTTTCCGCAAGCTATAAATTGCTACTTCCTTTCAGATTTCAGGGCCATTGCATTCGGTAAGCATTTCTAGTTATGTAAATTGCGATGTTACATGCGGTAAGAATAAATATTTTATACACTGTAGTACTAATTTTTATTAAGAGCTTGTTATCATATAAACCAAAAAAGTACTTACCTATTTGAACTAAACTTCCGACCATCACGAGGCCGTTGACCGAAACTGCTCTATGTTTGGCTATTTTGGGGAATCCAAATGTAAATATTTACCAATTTTCGAATTTTATAAACATTTTCCTAATTTATTTATTTATTTGAAAAACCAACAGCACATCTTAAAGTATATAACAATAAAAGGAAAATTCTTAAAAACTATTGCCAAAATCGGTTTTTACTTTTAGGCAAATAACATCAGCAAACAAAATACTACACTTAGCCCAAAACATAACATACCCAGTAATACAATCAAATTTTACAGCACTAACCCTACACCCTAGCTAGATAATGCATTCTTAAAATATAAAACTATTAACTATTAATAATTAAATTGCGTAAATAAATTCTTAATAAGTTTCACATTCTACATGAATGACTATGTATGTACTTGTTTGTATTTTTTTACTAGCCTTCCGCCCCGGCTTTGCCTGTGGAGCCCATATTAACTTTATGTTCTTGAACATGTCATTGAGTTCATACAAAAATCCCATAGAAATAATAAATTTCAGTTTTTCCCGAATTTTCAAATTTTTCTTTCCTTACTAGATTACGAACATTAAAAAAAATTAAAATAGCGAAATCGGTCTAGTCGTTCCCAGTGATACACTTACCAACTTATATAGATTACCCTAATTTTCAACAGAGCTGGCTACTCGTTAGGTATAGCCTCAAAAAATCATTGGCTAATTGAGGAAGACTTTGTCTTCCACTGGGTACCCTGGGGTCCGTGAAGAATAAAAAAAATCCCAATGTAGTCAAATTCGTGTAAATCGAAAATACAGGTATCGAGTGTGTTTACTATGTATTGGTAGATATAGGTACAAAGTATGTAGATAGAGCTCGCGTCGCGGTGAGTGGTTACCGCATGAGCGCGAGCAGCCGTCCGTACTCCGTCCAGTCAGAGTGCCGCCGCGCTGACAGACGCACGCGCGCACTCGCCGCTCTCCTACCTCACTGAAACTACCCGGCGCGATGTCCGTATGCATGTACCTCTTCTGCCCTTGGTTCTTTCTCATCGTCTACCTCGCCTTCTTGATGCTGGACGTGTGAGCGATCTCGGCCGCAGCTTCGTAGAGTCCGCGCAGGCGCGTGGTGTGCCGCTCGATCGATAGTCCCGTAGTACTCCCGTCAGAAGGTGCCGTGCGGTCGTGATGCCGGGCAGCCGGCTGTAGCCGCCACGATCGCTCCGCACGCGACGCGCGGGTCGGCGCGCGGCGGGCCCGCCATGAGCGCGGCCACGCAGGAAATGCGCGCGCCGCCGCACGACGAGACCTCACCGACGGTCGCGATCACCCTACCGCGCATCAAGCCCGATCTGGGCCTCAACGACGCCACCCTTTTCGCCGTCTACTGCTTCATTAAGAATTTCATTGGGTGAGTTGACACCTCGATTTTTTGCTAACCGGTTTTTTTATATACAAAGTACAAAGTGGAAGCAATGATTACTATAAATTACATTATACAGTCCGTATGTAATTTATAGTAATCATTGCTTATACAGTATTGGTATCAAGTAAGAAAGGACGCAATCTATAGATAGCTGTTGTCCCTAAAAATCTGTACGATCTAACCAACTTCAGTACACGAGGACTGATAACGTGATTAAAATTAGATCCAGGCCGGTAAACTCCAATAGGCTTTTCCTATCTGATAACATTTTTTGCATCACTTGATCTCTCAATATTGTTTAGTTTTGTTAATAAAAAAACCGGCCATGTGCAAGTCTGACTCGCACACGAAGGGTTCCGTACACTCAACTAGTATGCACTAAGGTCAGACTAAGTTTGACGCCCCCTGTATGACGCAGGAACAAATTAGCGCTGGTCCGACTCACACTTAGCCGGTTTTATTATTTGTAGTTTTACTTAAGAAGAGTATGCATTATAGTTATACTGATAGACTTTTGAATGTATTGCCATTATTAAGATCAACCAAAAAACGCCGAATAAAACACGTTTCTTGTATGGCGACACCTTTAATTATTACCTTTGTTTTATTTTTATTATTTTGGTTCAAAACAATCAACAGCCCTGTAACAGGCGGACGGACAAACGGACAGCGGAGCCTTAGTAATAGGGTTTCCGTTGTCACCCTTTGGGTACGCAACCCTAAAAAGATACAGACTAACAATGATCTTCCATTACCAGATTTTTGTACCAATCGTACTAGTGCTAGTGCACATAACGAACAATAAATACGTTACTGTAAAAAAGCTAATTTTATTATATTCAATTGATAACAAGATATCGAATAATTGTCGTGAAGATAATAAAATAAAATAAAGTTGTTTACGAAAGATATCTTTTATCAGATCAGTACAGGACACTTAAACGTGCACCGGGTAGTTTTCTGCAATCGCTAAATAGAAATTATAATACGTGTAATAATCAAGTATATTAAAACGAGGTTTTCAAATGAAATGTCGGGTAAACTTCATCTGATTTGAAAGACAATAAATTAATTAAATTAATTGAAATATCAATGATTTTACGAACGTATATGTCCGTCAGATGTATCATTTTTTTACTACGAGTACTACTCGTAGTTTTTTTAGATTCTGATTCAATTCAATGTGCCTTTGAGATAATTTAACAATATTTTCGAGCAATATAGTTTTGGTCTTATTGTAAGGCTTCCGTTCCGGTTCATGCGAAATGGCCGCCTTCTGTATGTTTTATTCTATCTTCTAAATTCTCCTGGTCATCATCATCCATGCAGACGTATAGGCTAATAAAGAACCCTAAACATCGTCGTTTGCCTATCTGGAAATCATTCTCATATTATTTATTTCATTTAAATATTATACACTTATTAGTTAAAAAATCTACTTTGTCATTTGACATTACTCGCTATTTGCAGAGTTGCATACTTAGTAATATTTTTGCTTCATCAATAATATTGTATTGTAAAAAACATAATGCTATTAATTATGTTAATGACCTCGTTACTAAATATTTAGCGTTAAGATACTATTTAGTTGTGTTTTTTTTTATAAATTAGGTAACTGCATCTAGTTTCGATAGTTTTCTTTGGTGACCATAGGGCCGCCACTTATCAAGAAATAACAAAAACTTGTTTCCACAGTTTTCGCTGCAGTACCTAATTGACCTCAATTTAAGAACCTAAGACGGTGAAAGTTGGTGGAAAGTCTGCTATTGTCTTAGTATTCGAAGTACATACAATTAACTTGCCTTCTTTGTATTAATGATTCAAAGGGCATTGGGAATTTGGAAGTCATTAAATGCTTGCTTATTTTAGATATTTTTAATTTACTCTATTACCTATAAGACCTATGTATAAAATTCTCTCTCTTCCATCATCTTCCCTCTTTATATGGCCTAGTCACATCCTACTAGCTATATTTAGTCCCACAGTCTTTTATAGCGTGTTATCTATCATTTCCTTTTTGTTTTCGCTGCTTCCCAATTCCAGCTTGTACCCAGTTATGATTGATCGACTCCCTCCAAAAAGCATTAATAAATTGGCCACGTGTAGGACACTATCCGAGTAATATTGAAAAATGAATGTTCTATGTAGAATGTTACAATCATGGTAATTGAAGACTAACATCCATACATGTTTGCCTACTCTTTCTTTAATGTTTTTTTGTTCTATTTACTTCCTATAATGCCCTTCTTCACTTTCACAGTGCAAAGAGAAATATATATCAATGGCAAAGAGGGAAAGTTTTAATAAAGCTCATTTTCTTGCGGTTAAGTTAGCATAATTACACGGTTTCTTTCCATAGATATTTCCCGTTGGTTGGTAAGTTGTGGGTATTTATTTTCATAAAATATTAATATTAATGCATCGTAATCTCTAAAGCACTCTTTGTTCGATTTCTATTGCTTACCAAAATTTACTGCTATTTCCATCAATATGAAACAACTAACGTTGAACAACTCAGCCGCGCAGACGCAGAGATCATTTTGTATTGATTATATCTTACCAAAATTGAATGTCATCGATCAAAATGTCAATTGTGTGAAAGGTATTTGGCATTCCAGACATATTCTTGTAATTATTTAGTTGTATCTAATATGTATCTTGAAACACTAAATGAAAGTCACGACCTTCAAAGATAGATTGATTCTCAGTAAAGTATTCTTCTTGTATCTACTGCAACGTGACTCTTATCAAACAACTCAAGGTAATTTTCTCTGAATGCCTCCCAAATTCCTAATATTTATTTCATGACTATGCAATATGTAGTCTTACTTATAATCTTTATACATATATTATTATTTCTCTGTTTTTTGTCAGTATCAAATATCTCCCTTAATACTGTATCAAACTTTATGTTTGATACTCCATTTTGAAGATTATTTTTCCCCTCTAAATGACGAAACAAATCAAAATTAAATGTTTCTTTTAAGGCTCCTATATCCATAATATGGGATAAACTATTCCCAATTTCTCTGTAATTCACCCATGTCACTGTAATTTAGCATATAGTTACTTATTCAATATATCTAAGTAAAATAGTTGTTATTTTATCAATGGATTTTATTGAATAGGAAATATGGGTGGTTAAACTTTGCCCTTGTTTTCTCTTTCATTATCTATCACAAAGCTCTTAAGTTTTTTTTAAAGCGCTGTTATACCATTACCCTTCAATTATCTACATACATCGCGTTTTTTTGTAGCTTATTCAAAATAATATTTTTTATTGACCAACTAAAAATCATAAAATATACTTACTTTTTTTTTTCTTCACGGGTTGCCTTACAGCTCCCGAAACCGTGTTACGGACCAAGTCTCCCTCGTTTAGCCGATGGTATTTGTGAGGCTATACCTAACGAGTGGCCAGTTCTGTTGAGGTATATTTAGATGGAAAGTGATTTGTCGGATTATGTACATAAGTTATTCCTATTATTACAAAAACAATTTAACAAATTAGATACCTTTAGTTGTAAATAATCAATAAAGAAATAAAGAAAGTATTTCTATTATACAAAACATTTTCTATTATTCAGGTAGATTTTCGTACATTTAGGGCATGACCACTTGCTATTATTTTTGGGTCTCTTGCATTTTCTTCTGATTCTAACTCCATTCATATTTAATTTGGAGCTATTTGACATGCAACGTATCGCTGTAGATTTTCTTCTGTGGCGATGATCCGTTTTCTTGATTGAGGTCAGTTTTGTTTTAAATCTACTTCGATTATTGTCGTCTACGCTTCTCTTACAACCTCTGCAGATAGTTTTTTTTCCATGATTTCTTATTACATTATTATTGGTAACAGATCGTAATGGTACAACAGCGCTTCAAAAAAATTGAGAGCTTTGTGATAGATTATGAAAGAGAATACAGGGGCAAAGTAATCCTTTATTTACCACCCATATTTCCTATTTAATAAAACGGCTATTTCACTTAGATGTTATATTGAATAAGTAACTATATGTATATCCATAATTTATATGTGAATAGTTTATCCCCATATATAGGGCTCTTAAACTAAGACTAATTTATTTATTTTCTAAAAGACTCCATATCTAGTCACTTGGTATTATTTAATAACTGCTGTTACGGCTGAATGGATTTGTATAGATACAAATTACAGATCTAGTCTGTATCTAGATTAGCACAAAATATGTACCTTTCATTTTAAAAACCGGTTATTTGTGGTGAGGATGTGAAAGGGTGTTAAAACAATAAACAGAATTTGTACTAATTGAAACAATTTTTTTCATGTTGACAACAACACAAATTCGTCTAGTCATTTATTTTGAGCGTAACACACGCCTTACACAATAGTGTTATCAAATCAAATGGCGCTGCAACAAACGAGGCGGTTTGGTAAGAAGCAAGTTTCGTATTGGAGACGCGGGCCGCTTGACCGACATGCTCTCGGCTACTTGCGCTGTTCTGCTGCTGCCGTCCGTACACTGCCCGCTATGTATTTGGTTGTTGCACTGTGTTGGTTACGTAACATCTCTTCTATTAATCAGTCCCACAGTGCAATACTGTTCAATAATAAAAACAAGTTTCAAGGTCGTTTATTGAAATGAAAAAGCAGATAACTCATAAAACTGCATCGCCCCCGCGAGTTTTATTAATCGCTGAGGGGTTTCATCTTCTATATTGATTGACGCGAAGAGCCTTGACACGCTACCATGGCGCCACTACCCTCCCGAAGCCGCCCCTCTCGCGAAGGACGCCGGGATAGGGAACTCGCGCACACTCAGTGTGTGCACGCCCTCAGCACGGGAATAACGCGTACTTACCGTTTCTTGCGGCTTCTAGAAAGTAAAAGCTCGCCGCTTCTCTGTTTCTTTACAAAGACAACAACAAGCAATCAACCTGGATAACATAACTCTCCTCCAGTACAAGTTGTAAGTAAACAATTATTTATTTAACACGAGTTAAACTAATCTAGGTCACATATCCTGCATAAATACCTGTGACACAGAACTGTACTCATGCTTATCCTAATATAAGCTGCTTTGTCCTGTCCTTGGTTGTATGTACTGTAACCTAAATACTCCACATTCGTTCCTATAAACAATAAAGTAATATACCGAGAGTTTTCGGGCCCTCTTTCTCTATGGTGCGACTACGTCATTTTATGGCTCATAAAAACCCCAAAGCAGGGAGGGCTAGGGCGCGCTGCGTTCACTGAACCCAGGTTCTACAAACATTGAGTAGCTTCACACGGCACAGGTCGGCTCGTACGATAATAGTTATACACGTCTATATAAGGTACACACCTACTACGTGCTGTGTCCTCGATAAATTCAGCTTACAATTTTTTATCCATCATAGACTTTATTTTCGTGTTGTATTTACTCTCGACTGAGTTAATAATAATAATAATAAAGCTTTTTATTTCCATATAACCTAGTTTTACAATTTAAATGTTAGTAACATATTTAAATAATATCTTAAATCTAGTGTTAGTTGTTATTATATAATGTTCTATGTAGGTATTTATTATATGGACCCCATTTGGGTATAAGCCTCCTCCATCTCTTTCCATTTATTCCTGTTTCTGCCAATGCTTGTCCAGAATTTACCAGCTACTGCGATCACATCATCAGCCCATCGTCTTTTTGGTCTGCCAACATTCCTTTTGCCTAGTGGACCTGTCCACTTTGTCGTCTGCAGCGTCCATCTTTTGTCAGTGTATCTTGAGATGTGACCGGCCCACTGCCATTTTAACTTCCGCGCATGTTCGAGAGCATCTATGAACTTTGTTTCCTTTCTAATATCTTTACTTCTCACTTTATGCATTTTTCTCAGTCTTAAGATACTTCTCTCCATTGCACGTTGGTTTGTGATTATCTTGTTATTTATTTTATTGGTATATACCCATGTTTGACTCGCATATGTTAGACATGGTAAAATACTGGTATCCATAATTGTCTTCTTTATATTCATGCTATAATCTCCTTTTAGTATTTCTTTTTGTGACCAGAACTTTTTCCATGTAATGTTAATTCTTCTTTCTACTTCTTGATCGTTATTGTCTGGGCTAAATGAAACTTGTTTTCCAAGGTATATATAATCTCTTACATATTCGATTTGGTCACCATCTATCGTAATTGGATTCTGATGGAAGTTTGTCATGACTTTGGTCTTGCTAGCGTTTATATGTAAGCCTACTTTCTTGCTTTCATCACTTAAAGTCTGCATCATGTGTTCTAGTTCTAAAGCTGTTTTAGAAAAAATTGCAATATCATCAGCGAATCTAAGGTGTGTTAGCTGTTTATCCAATACCCAAATACCTTTATTTTTCCAATTCATTTTTTGGAATAAAACTTCTAGCACAGCTATAAATAATTTTGGTGATATAGGGTCTCCCTGTCTAACACCCCTTTCAATTGCGATTTCATTTCCTTTTCTTTCCAGTCTTATCACACTTGAGCTCTTCGAATAGACATTTTTGAGGATGTTTATATAAATTTCCTCTACGTTGCATGACTTTAGTGCTTCCCATATCGAACTGTGGGTTATACTATCAAAGGCTTTTGAATAATCCACAAAACCTATGTATAGAGGTTGTTTATATTCTTTAAATTTCTCAAACATTTGTTCTATCGTATGGATGTGGTCTATGGTAGAGAAGCCTGAACGAAAGCCTGCCTGTTCCAATGGCTGTTTAGCATCTATTTTATCTGTTACCCGACTCTTCAGTATGGACGAAAACAACTTATACAGGTTTGGCAACAAGCTAATTGGTCTGTAATTTGCGATATCTAGCGGGTTACCTTTCTTGTAAAGTAATACTATCTCTGATTTACACCATTGATGTGGCACTATTCCTGAATTTAGTACTAAGTTAAAAAGTATTGCCAAGAAAGTAATTAGTACAGGGGCTCCTATTTTTAATGCTTCGTTGCTGATGTTATCGGGCTCACAGCTTTTTTCTGATTTTAGCTTATTTATATGATTTAGTACTTCAATTTCTGTTATATTGTCTATTTCCTTGTTTTCCTCCTCTGTATTTATGTGCCCTTCATCGTTGATGTCCTCTGGTATTCTTGCGTATAGTTGTTTATAGAATGTTGTAGCATAAGTTATAATATCCTGTCTTGTTTTCGTTTCATCATGTCCTTTTTTTAATTTTTGTATCCAATTTTTATGCGTATTTAGTTCTTTGTAGGCTCTTTTAGTGCTTCTATTCTTTGTTAAATTCCATTCAATAACTTTCCTTCTATGGTTATTATAGTCATTTCTTATTGCTTTATTCGTCTTTTTATATAGATGTTTCATTTCTTCTTTCATTTCTTTACTTTTATTCTTAGTTTTTATTATTTCAGTGCGTCTTTTTATTAGTTCCATTGTATCTTTAGTCAAGATTTTATGATTTTCCTTTTTATCATCCACGTTTATTTTTAGACTAGATATGATTGTTTCTTCTAAGTTATCGTAGTAGAGCTGAACATCTTTTGTCTTCTGTAAAATTTTAATTTGTTTTCTTATATTTTCTTCTAAATTGTTTAGGTAATTATTAATTTCGCTGTCGGTCTTTGGTCTTCCTGTCATCGATTTGAAGTTTTTTCTGCTCAATTTTGGTCTTTCTAAGAGTAGCGATGCTCTTAGTAATCTGTGATCAGATGGAAAATTCACGTTGTTTAATACTTCTATGTTTGTTATGTATCTAGGTTTGTTGCTTAATATGAAATCGACTTCATTCTTGGTGCTTTCTCCAGGTGATATCCATGTCCATTTACGGCTTTTATTTTTCTTGAAATAAGTGTTCATTATTGATAATTTGTTCTCATAAGCGTATTGGATTAATTTATCGCCTCTTTCATTTCGAGTGCCATATCCATATTGCCCCATTATTAAGTGTTCGTGGGCTAGCGGGTGTCCAATCTTCGCGTTGAAGTCTCCCATGACTATTACGGTCTTATCTGATAAATCGTGGGCTTTTACTAGGTCTTCATAAAATTTGTTGACTTCATCATCACTTGACTTTGCAGTAGGAGCATATACCTGTATCAATGATATGTTGGCATCGCCAAATTTGAGCTGAAGCAATGCTACTCTTTCCGATAGTCCATTGAAGTTCACGATGTTTCCTTTGAGGTCTTTTGTTATTAGAAAGCCTACGCCATGTAAACCATTTGTTTCGCCTTTATAACAAAAAATATATTCATCGTGTTCTTCAATCTCGCAACCGTTTCTTCTCACTTCTGCAAGGCCCAAGACATGACAATGTATTTTTTTCAAAGCGTGAGTCAATTCTAGAAAGCGTGTTGTTGATGCTAGTGATCTTACATTGTAAGTGCAGATTTTTAATATTTCAGATTTCTTGTCTATCTTTTGAGATGGAGGGTAGTGGTCTGCAGAAGTCCCACGGGGACCAACCGGGTTGGGACTTGTTTCTTTGTAAATTTTTTCATAATCGGTTTTAAAATTTAGTGCTCTTTTATGTTTAGGGGTCAATATTAGTTGCTACTTTGTGTGACTTTGTGAACATGCAGTGATATTTTTAGGCGTTTGTATTATAAAATTTTTCATTTCTACTCGATTTCTTTTCTGAAGCTGTGTTATTGTCTTTTTCTTGTTATCTTCACGCTCCGGTACCTCATTTTGTTTAGGGGATTCAGATAGCTGGCGTTTATTAGAGTTAATGTGTCTCTTTTCTCTTATAATTAGCTTATCGTATTTAAGCACAGCATATTTTCCACTTTCTCTCTCTTTTTCGAGTTGGATTTGCAGATCTCTCCGTTTGTTAAGGACTTCTTTGGGGAAATCTTCTTTGATATAGTAACTCTTCTCACTAATTGATTTCTTCTTTCTTAGTATTTCAATTTTTTTCCCCATGGTTGTGAAAGTAACTACTACTGGTCTGATCTTCATATCCTTTTTACCGATCCTTCTCACTGATTCGATATTTAATTTCCCACATTGTATCTGCATATCATTTGTAATTAAATCTAATATGTTTTTTTCAAGCTCGTTGTAGTATTTTTCTTTTTCTTCAACTCCAAAAAATAGTAAATTTCTTCTTCTAGATAAATAATCATAATTCTGTTCTTGTATTTTAATTTTTTCTTCTAAAAGTAAATTTTGCTCTTCCAAGTTTCTAAATTTTTCATTCATGCTATTATTAATTGCGTTCGTGATCTCTTCTTTCATTTCTCGTATTTCTATTTTTTGTTGTTGCATCTCCATTTGAATATTTTTTAGCATTGTATGAATTTCCTCCATTTTATACTTTCGACTGAGTTAAACAATAGTATTTAGTTATTGTCCTAGATAATTGTTACGTGAAGAATATAGAGCATTCCATTATATTATACAATACAGTCTATTATATTGTGACTATCTTCATTTTATTGTTGACTGGCTACTAGTGGCTACCTGTTGGTCTCGTTTAATACCAAAAGGATGCGTCTCCCCAAAATACCCTAAGGTCAATAACAACTAATGAATTAAATTATGATTCACAGTTATTTATAAACAGGTTGTATGCTATTATTATAATGTTTTATTACTTTATAAGCTATATATGGAAAGCCTTCTTTGTTCAAAAAATACTTTATGTAAATCACAATAAAAATGCTATTCACGTCTGTTTGCAAGATAAACAGAAAGAAGGACAGACTTCATTACGGAACCAATCTCACAAGTTTCCGATGTTTTCAATGACTGTAATTTTCATTATTTACGACTATATAGCACTGCAATTTATATTTAGGTATTATATTTACTTATTGTACAGTGGAATTCTCTGACCCAGTTTGTAGTGGCTCTTAAGTGTTGAAGCGAGCGCACCGCTGATGGTGACCCACTTAACTAGGTCCACAAAGCTGCTATGTGACCTGCTTTATAAGGGTGCATCGTTCACGCTGACCTAAATCCTGTGTAGTAATAAAATTCTCAACATGTTGATATCTATCTTCGCGAGAATGTCAACCTTCGCGTTCTACGTGCGTACGTTCCTTTCGCTATCTAAATATAAACGAAAATCTTATTCAGCGATTCACACGAACGGCACACTCATCGGGTACTTATAAAAAGCGTCGAGGTCGAGTCGGCGGGTGCGGGGCGTCTCATACAGTGCAGAGGGCGGCCGCGGGTGGAGACGACGCCTCTGTCGTTGTCGAAATCGTCAATATTGCACACGTGCAATGGAAAGTGCACAGTGACGTTTGTGTCCATGTCGCCAACGAATCTTGGCATCACCTGGTCACCGAGACATCGGGTCGTCGAGGAGTCGTCACTAGTGCACGTCTCGAGCAGCCGGTCGCCCGCGTCTTTGTCTCTCCGCATGGTGCAAACCTTGATGGCCGAGTTGCGAGGGCTGGTGGGCAAGCGCGCCCTGCCCGCCGCGCACCAGCCGTCCACCGTACCGCCTCACGCACAATACTACTCTCGAAAGGATCTTAAGGCGAATCTGCACAGGCATATGAGCATAGTACTTGACAGGTACAAACACAATGCACCAATGTTTGTTGTAAACTGCAAGTATGGTCATTTATTAAGATTCATTTACTTTACTTAATCCCTAATTAAAATACAAACAACCATTCATAGAATCTTAGTCGAATTGATGCCAATGTTTCACGTTATTTGTAGTGATGTGTGTCGAAATGTGTCCAATATTGACACTTGGCAGCGATGTTGTTTGTGACAGGCTCCTTGGTGTCTCAGATTCATACCGATCATTTTTGATGTATCGCTTTGTTTGTACTTGTGTCTTGATTGAATACTTCGTAGTAGTGATCTATAACTAGTTTAGGACAATACAGCTTCTGTGTATATTAGACATGCTTGAACCGCCTTCACCAAGTGGTCTTACTCAAAACTAAATGGTAAAGAAATACGTGACTGGAATTCTCAAATGTTGACCGGGGACTTCGTATATTTTGTAACAATCCGGTAAAGTTAGAAATTAGATGATTAATAAAAGTCGGGGCAGTGTCCACCTGGATCGTTTCCAGAGGAATGCCGGAATGAGAAGATGTGACGCATGTCGCTTGCTCATTGCCCGCCGTGGAACATGGAGCTAGCTACGTAGGCGATTCACCGCAGATATCGATATCTTCTACACGGTTAGATTACTTTGCGTCTGGCGGGATCGCTTTGTCAAAGTAGCCACAGTCGCGCGCTCTAGCCGCCTGCGCAAGGTAGCCGGACTGGAGGCCGAGGTCGCTGTGAAGCCGTGTCAGGCCGTCTAGGTCAATATACTATTCGCGTGTATGTACACTTTATCGCAAACTGTTTATCGCATTAAACTTATTTCGGCCATATTATTGATCGCTTTCCGTACGGACTAGCTGTCTCGACTTATATGTGCTTCACTCGTTGGTGGTCGCACGTTGTTCGTTCGTCGGATGACATCAGTTAATTCTCTACGTCCGCTAGTTATTACTACGCCTTCAGTGGTCGCGTTGGGACTGAACAGAACGCACGGTGACCGCCATGGATGAAGAAAGATGCGCGACCTGCGATGCTCTGGGAAGGCGAAGCTTGTCCTCCAAGCTTCTGCAAGTCGCTACGACTCAAGCCCACATGAAGAGCTGCACGCGAGCGTCCTCCCCTCCAGAGGCCGCCCAGGACTCTTTAGCCACACGAGCGCTCGAGGCTAAACGTCGAAAGTCTATAGCCGGATTAAAGCTGAGCCTACCTCCACCAGAATCCGTGCTCAAACTCAACCGCGCCATACAGCCTAGATCACCGCTAGCTCGTCGCAATACGTGGTGCTCGTAAGTTACATAAAATTCAAACTTACATTCATATCATAATGCTTTATTAATAATAAAAAATACGAAATTGAAATAAGTTAATATTAATGCCACTACGACGCCATTATTGTCGTTATCTTACAATATAGTTCGCCATTTTATTATCTTATAGATACTCGTACTTATCAGTACCAAGTTTTCATCATATTGATTGTTGCCAAGTTATTTGGACATATGTTATTCAAAAGATAAATTTGTCTTCATCAATTTTCAAATTGTTATTGTTGAATCTGAATTGATTAAATTATTTTATTTTCCATAGTAAAATAATACCAGATTCAACCAGCTCAATAACCTACATTCACGATTGTTTCCCAAAGGGGTAGACAGAGAGTATGTTAATAAATACATATTATGTAGAAATAAGCTAAGACTAACCTTTAAAAAAATATAGTTCTAAAGATTAAAACTCAAACCTACCTTTACAATATTCACAGTCACCAACATACGAATGCGACCTTGAAACTAATCACTACCTTCTATCTACGGGCAATATAGGTGTAAAAATACTATTAAACATATTTAAGTTTGAGTTTTACATAAGTGTCCAAAACTGATGAGTAGGTACAAAAATTATTAAAGATCTTGAATTAATAGATTATAGTCCTACAGCCGTTCATATAAGCATCAATTTAAAGCTGACGGAAACACAATTTGATTTTTATTGTATTAGTCTCAGTTAGCTCAGTTAACGAAGCTTAGAAGGCGAAATATTTGGCCTACAAAGAGAAATGTTTTATAGAAATGTTGATAATTAGGTTAACTACTAGCAAGTACTGTCTTAATGATAGATTAAGAAACTCGCGAACTAACAGTAGGTAGTTTTAATCCAGGATCAAGTTTATCTCTGAATACCAACAGCATTCCTTTCATTAATATCGTCTATTCAGACTATATCCTTTATAATATTTGTGGTTTTTTTTCGTAAATTCAAATTAAAAATTGTAATAGCGAAATTCATTAGTAGACAGACATCGAAAGCTGAAATAAACAGAAAGTTTACTTGATGGTGCCCCACCCACTACACAAAGAGGTTTACCGATCAAATCTAGCCAAAGGAAGCATGAGCTGTGTACAAAATCGATGACCATGTTTGAATATAGGGAAAGCAATGAATATAGTCTCTTGCTATCATCCTATTGGAATGGAACACACACAGCGTGCATGTATTTTTATTGTCTTCTGTAAGTTTCTAAGTTCTAGCGTATTATATTTAATATGACATCACTATTTAAATTGATACTTGTTATAATGATATACTCCACCGTTATAATGTTGTCCATGATGTTTATAATGGCAATAAATGCATCGCGTATAATAAACCACAATTAAATGTGTCTAGTGTCGTGTTGCAAACACGTGATAAACTTGTGTTGGCCAAATAATTTGTAAAACAATTTTATTTTAAAGCGAAGGCATCGCATAAAATTCATTACAGCCTTATTAATTGTAAGAAACTACAATGTATAATAGAGATGATACCTTAAGATGATCCGTACAAGAAATTAAAATATTTATTTTAGTGTTCACTTGTGAGAAGATAATAATGTTGCATGCGTGATCACCTGTATTATCTATCCAACAGGTTGAGGGTTACCCATGTCATTTATTTTGTTTCTTTATGATGTTGTGTGTGACTAAACTTGTGTGTGTTGTGACTAGGTAATAAGAGGTATTGTTTCATATTTTTCTATCTTATTTTTTTCGTTTTCATTATTTTGTAGGTATTGCCTCTACAATTTTATTCACGGAAATTAAATTCTGAAAAGTAATCATTCTTTGCCACCACATGAAAGTGCATCTGTAGAAAAAAATAAAACATTATAACATGGAAATTTTAATCATTTGATTTTCATAAATTCACACCTTATAGCGACATGGACCAATTTACTGAGGTGATAATGTGTTTTGTGGCACCTTAATGCACATAGCATAATGTCAATACTATCAAACATTATTATCTCTCAATACATCCCAATGATCTCTTCATTATTGATGAATAGTTAAAATTTGACAAATTGTGCAACGTTATAATATCTTATGGAACGGAGGTGGCCCCGCTATGCGCGCGCCGCCCGTGGACACCTCCACCGTTTGTGCCTCCACCGCGGCCCCCTCCCGCTGCACACCGGCCAGTTTACTGCAGCGCGCCAAGACGACCGCTCGCGCGTCTAAATTCATTTATCCTAAACATTTAAAAAACATTTATAATCTAAATTCAGTTCTATCATCACACATAAATTGACCAAAAGGCAACGCCACCAGAACCGGGCTCCGCTACGTCAAATTCCCTGTCTGCGACAATATCGATTGTACCGCGTCCGCCATGCAGACCAAACTGATCAACTCTAGCTATTCGTCCATTATGAACAAACAAGAATTACTCCGGGAGGTTGTCGTCAAATACATTGACTATTTTTTCCCCGTGTGAGTATTGATTTATTATGATATTTCTTTAGTTAACGGCATGTTAACAGTTATATTTTAATAACGTCCAGCTGGAACGTTGAATTTTCTCATGGTGAGCAGCTAATCACTGAGCCGGTAAGTCGGTGAAGGTCCATGCGGTGTGCGTGGACACCGCTGCAGTTTCACACGCCCTCCGCGCTGCCGCCATTACAGGCCGTGCGCCGCTATTGGCTCACATCTATGCCCTCCCAGCTCTTCAACTGATAACTGAGCACGATGTTATTGATCCTCTGCAGTGAGGATTCTATTATTACTATTACACCTAACTTCAAATAACTTCTCGACTCGCTTGATGTTTATAAACACAGAGCTTAATTTTGATACTTCTTTCTTTGAAATGAATTTAGTTTTTATTGTAAAAATATATACAAAAAATTTGAGGTTCCTTTTGTTTACTGGTCTTGAACATTTATATAATACATGCAATACCGAATCCGTCATGCATATGTATGGTAGAGAACAAACACATCTCGTCGAACTGAAACCTATTACAAATATCTTGCGACAACGCTCGATGGTTGTGCAGCCTATAAATTCTTATTATCATGCATTAATTGTACAATCATATTATATAATGTTAAGTATTTAGTTTGATTTTTACTAGTGCGTAGTAATGCGTATTTAAAGTTGACGATGACAGTCCCAATGGAATTGTGCTCGACCTGCTATTTGATTCCGCTGTGACTAATGCACATTAAACTTTCATGCTACTTCCATTGTTCCTACTAACCTTTGGGGTGTGCCATATGCTAATGAACGTTTTGAAAGAATCCACAAACATTATAAACAGTGAGTCAGTTACTAGTACTACATATAATATGTTCTATTTGTATTTTTTAGCAAAAATATGTAAGTACACAGAAAAACCTTCCCGGGACGTGCAATTTTTCACGCCCTCCCCCAACCCATTTTTCATGTATTAATCTAGATTATATTCTGTTTTTCCGAACACAACTCCATTAGCGTTTGCGCAATGTCTTTAGTTAGTATCGTAAAACCAAATCTCATTCTCGCCCTACTTTTCTATTTTTACTCGTATATCTCTGGATGTCTTTCTTGGTTCTATTATAGTTCCTACAGTTACGATGTTGGTTGTTGGTACATACTTTTCGTGTTTCAAACCAAATATTTAATTTTTGTCTTCTATATTATGTTGTTAAATCAAGTTAAGTTTTTATTTGCTTTCGACTAGTTGTTATCAACATCCTTGCTTAAAATGTATACGCTTCTCAATATTAACATTATACTCGTGCACCTTTACATCATGCTATACTTTATAATATATTATAATACTATCCCTGAAACATCAGTTCGTCAGTCCTACTACTTTCTCCGTTCACAAACTTCTCATATTTCAACTTTTTCATGTATCTTGTCAACGCTGGCACTTTTGTAAACTCTTTCTCTTACGACTTACGTAATTGAGACTTGTTTTAGTCGGGCTTCGTTCAGAGAAAGCGGCATTGTCTTTGTGATGTACCGTTTCGGTTATCAAACAACTGCGACTTCATGTCACTCTTGGTCGAGTCATTTAATGTCGACTTTTTAGTCGCACGACTCTTTTGCATAAGTCCGGTCAGGTTGGTTTGGACCGGTCGAAATCAATCCGGTGCGCTCGTTTTGAACGCTCCAATGGGTTCAAGTTTAGCAGTAGTGTGTTGTTCACCTCGCGCCGCGGCACGTATCCGACAGTTGGGAGAAAGTCAAGTACGTCGTCCTACATACGTCGTCACTCGCTAGCAAACTCCATTACACGAACGATGTTGGGTCAAAGTGTGGCCGGTCCACGTGGCCGCACATTTCGAACCAGTTTTATAATATCAGACTGAACAGAATTCGATTGCGAGTTTGAATATGATTTGACTGATTGCACTAATTAGCAAGTTATTGCAAAAATGATGTATGTAGATAAATTGTTTAAGTACACACTTTCAACTTCATCATATTAATATTACCAAAGATGCATTCTTCAATCTTTCTTATATCTATTCTATTCTTATTCATTCACCTACAAATGGCTTGTTTTATAAAGTTATTTTTTCTGTTTTATTTACATTTGTAAAGGATAAACTGAAATTGCGTTATACCTTTATATTTAGTAATAGATATCTTTAAACTTGACGCACCTGTGTATTTCGTACACGCAAATGTAGAGTTCCCGTTGTGGTTCCCGGATGAATGCAATGCATGAATGGTTTGCCACTGACAAATATCGTACATTTGTAATTACGATTGTTTTTAATACTCATATTAAATGAAATATTTTCTTCTTTTCAGCGCATCTGGCACGAGTGCGGTGGCCATCGACAACAAGATCGAGCAAGCCATGGTAAGCAGCATTATTATTAATATTATTATTTAAGATTAGGGTTAATTCAGATCTGTGTCACTTCAACCAAAACATACTGATCTCCCTTTACACTTTACAGTGTCATAGTTCACTGTACAAGTACATACCTCTTCACTTTAGGAATTGCAGCAGACGTTTTGTAGTGAGTGTTTGTAGTGCTGCGTCTGCAGTTGATCTTAATAAATGTTTTCTCAGATTAGTATCGCTTATCTGTGTTAGAGGTCCACATTCACATAAAATGTGTATTGCAGTTTCTTCTTCTGTATGACTGAATCTACATCCTCGTGGCGCATAGTTTTAAGTTGAACATGTGACTGTTCAGCTTGCAGAGTTCAGTGCGAATTCTGGTGACACTACGAAGGTCGGTTCGACTGAGTGAGTTACTTCATTCGGAAGTTTCTACAGGTGTCCCTTTATAAGCAATTGTGCATGATGCAGATGATGGTGAGTTATGCCAGTGTTGTATCGCTTCCACATTGCACCGGTCTATTAGAATCCTTCGAGTTGGGCCTTTAGGAATTCCACAAGTAACATTCCATACATTGTTATTTGTTAATACATAATCATTCAAAATGACATAAATTTGCGTTATGTACGTCAAAGAATCTAAGCTTCTGATCTGACCGCGGGTTATTATCATAATTGACCATATAGGTATGGAATGGCGTGCTATAAATGTCAGTAAGATACTGGACTTGTAGACGAAGACAAATGGAATCAATTACACGTTGCTATCCGGGCTGGTGTGTCACAGACAGCGCTCTGAGCATGTCAGTCGGCCATCTGAGTTCCGCGTACCTACGCTCTCTCTATACAATTCCATGAACAAAGACCTGAGTTCCACCGAGGAATGTCATTGCATTCCACGACATCGTCAATCTCAATTACACCTTCACAACTAGCACGACTCCCATGGACTAACTGCATTCATTGAAGATTTATCAATATGGGCACAACAAACTACAGCCTCAGATATATCTTTTAAATCCTAACTAATACTGTATTTTTTGTCTTTTTTTCGGATCGATGTAATTTTTTTTGCACGAGATAGTTGAGGGCCGTAGAGTGGCATAGGCTATTTTTTATTTCGGAAATCCTTCAGGATACGTTCTTGTCTTGTATCAAAGATTTTCACGGGCGAAGCCGGGGCCGAAAACTAGCTAAGAATATTTTTAATATAGTGTCTACGGATAATACATTTATTGCGCAAACATAATAATGCAATCGTTACCACCTTGGCGCCGGCGCCGGCTGGGCCGCTGGGCCAGTCTCTCTCTTGTAATGATGCTTTCAATGTAGATATGTAATTTTAGAAGGTATTATTTGAATCTACATATTTACTTATTTCCGTTTCGTAATACATATTTAGGAACTGCAACTGCATGTATAGTTTCACCAACGATATCTCAACATTGTGTAAATTAATGAAGTGTTAGAATACGAATAGTGACATTTGCAGTATTGCCTGAAATATTACATCAAAGAAAACGAGTATTTTATATTATGTAGTGTGGTATAATACCCAGATAAAAGTAAACTGCAATAAGCAGATAAAAAAGGGAGAATCACAGTATTATCAAGTAAATTGACATACTGTACTAGCATGCAGCTTTATAGTGGACGAAACATGAACGAACATCTTTTAGACTATAATTAGCTACCGCTGATGATCGCCGTCGAGATTGACCTCAATCCCATTTATTGCTGCGCCCATTGCCTCTGATATTTTTATTTTATTCGTTATACTTTTCCGTTCTCTATTAAATGTTATGTATTATGCCATGGGCCATGCCAACACATAAAAATGTGAAATATAAATATTACTTATTAGTTAAATAAATGTAATTCGATAATAGATATGGAATTACCGGGTCATTATTCGGTCACTATCACCATTAACTATTTGAAACACTTTAACAACAAGCCCGTTTCTATAACGGCTTGTCCTCAGGGCGCTGTACATTATAGTTTATGGCTTAATCTGCCCAGATAACAGCGAGACCATTTGGTTTACTTCTATTCCCACAAACACATTTCATAACCGGCTTGCGGCGCTAAGTAAAAAGACACGTACCTTTGCTGTTGCAATGAATGAAATGAGCCCGCCCAGCATTATTACATCACACTCTAGATAGGCCGTTTCTCAAATAGCTGTTTGTCACGTTGACGACTCTTGTATTTTACGAATAATTTACTAAAACTATTGTCAGCCAGTCGATATATGTATGTTTTATAATACATTATAAATTTTGTCCTCCGCCTCTTCACAAAGATGCGCGCCCCCTTCAAATCCCTTGTCCGCGTCTCGGTCGTTTGCAAAACCGGTCCACCTTGAAATGCGGCGCCATCCACAGCCGTGCTTTGCTACGAGCTCGGGCTGCATATTGAAACATTTATTTTTGGTTTGTTTATGCCGCTCTTGCAAAGAGCTTCGCGAGCTCCTCTTACGTCACTCTGCACAATCGATTTATCAGACATCAGTTCAGAACTATCGCGTTCAATTTTGTTGATCAGGTTTGCTTGTTTATTTTGGCCATACGTAAGATCCTGTTTGAAATAAATTGTTATTATCTCGCTTTTATATGTCTGCTCTATTGCGAAATGAGTATGCGATGCTAGAGCTCTCAGCACTCTGTGAGCGCGTCTGTGTGTATGCAAATTCCTTCATTGTATACGAGTAAAGTACATGATTTGCATCAAGCGGGCGTGACCCGGCAGGGCTCGCTCCGCCGAGAATAGACGCGGAAGGAAAGCCGTCCCCGATGTTGGGCCGGAGGAGACGCGCTAGCTCTCACCGCGGATATTCCGACACTGTTGGCGGTCGAGTGCCCTTAGAAACCGCGGGTCGCGCACGTGTCGCCCTGTCCCGCAACTCGCAACATGCAGATTGTATGGACCTCGCCGGCTTCCGTGCACGCCCTAGATTGAAATCTCAGCACAAGCCCTGCTACCCCAGGAAATGTACTCGTTTACACTTTTCCACTGAGCAACTCAGTAATGAAGGTGTCACGTTTGTGATATTAACAATTGTCTTGCACACTGCTCGATCACGACTTTTCGTTCATTTGTTATTGTTTCTAACTCTCTAGTTACTTGTGTGTATATTGTCAGGAATCGTCCGTTTAATTACTGAAATAAATACACAATTTTGTATTCGTTCATGGTATATGTTCACTTCTTCATAGCTTAATTTACATCTCAAAGGTGTGAATAAACATTGGCCCTCTCGAGTATAATTCGTACGAAACAGTATGTGGGGCACGGGGCAATAGTTATTTGAAGGTTTTAATACTTCACATAACTCTTATTATAGCTTTAGGATTATCATTACGTACCTAGATATTTAAAAAATATATAATATTTACGTAAGTCGATAAATCCTTCATGCGTGTGGAAAAATTCGATAACGCGTGGAAATCTACACAAGGCAACTTCATGATATTTGTTTATTACTAATAATAATAAGTACAGTACATGTGGCGTTTGCTATCAATGTAGACTCGAAACCGCCTGAAACCAGATATCTGCCTGAATTAAATGCGAACAACCTTGTAGGTAATCACATGTGCTCAGACAAACATTTTCATTTCTTACTTTTCCAATCAAATATGTTATCTTCCTCGGTATTTGTTTTTATTTCTTATTGGTTATTGTATCTTTTGAAAAAAAAATCACGTGATATCGCGATAGCCTCTTCCAATTTATTGAAATAATGTCAATGTTTCGCTCAAGAAGAGGTCAAAGCAGTCTAGATTGTAGAATATTCACTTCATAATCGTTGTTTTTCTTAGCTCCTCTTATCAAAGCGATAAATTTCCGACGTCAATTTATAAGTTTTTTTAAATGTTTTGCATTGATAACTCGTAGGTAATATAAGTTTCGTCAAGGTATGAAGAAGTTTTGATAGCTTACGTTATCGTGTGTTGTTTACAAACAAGTCTCGTAGACCGGTCGGTGGATGAATACTGTTATCAACATTAGAATAAAAAATACATTTGTATTTTACATGGATGGGGCCTATAGCATTATTTTTAAATTGTGTCATATGTATTAATAGAAAGCCATCTGAATAAATGTTAATATTATGTATTATTAAGCACCCATGTTCGTTTTCCATGTGATATTTATTTACTCACATATGGATTTAGCATAACTTTGGCACTGCGTAATAATTTATTTACTCAGCTGTTATAAGAATCTAAAAAACACTTTGTTACTTAGATTTTATGAAAACGTTTGCCATTTTTAAAGAAGTCCGAAACGAACCCTTCGGTGTCCGTCTGTCTGAAATTCACGGCAATTTTTCTTCACACAATAATTTGTACAAGCATCTATTACCAGTGAAATAATTTCAGCAATATCTTTATTTAAATAGGGGAACATATGCATAGTATGTTTGTGGTTTGATTTAAAATGTCTTTCATTAGTTAGGTTAGTTTTTTTTTTGTTATTTAAGCCCCATTAGCTTCATTCGTTTTTTACTTAAGGCAAAAACGTGACTCTGGCTTTTCGTTTCCTATGGGATCATTTCTGAGTGAAATCTCTAAATTAATCATATTGTTTACAATTAATTCCGCCAATCCAATATGGTCGTAGAATTGAGTTCAATTGATTATAACACTATAGATAGAGCGATTCGGCTCCCATAAACACATTAGGTTGGTACTGTTCTATACTGTATACACATTGTGTGTGTTGTGTATAACAAAGTGTGCGGCTCGACTAACTAAATGTGTGGATGATGTCATCGCACGCTCTACGACCGCATCAGGATTGTTTTGAATGTTTTTGTTTTCAATTCGCCAGTTAAAATGTCTTGTTTGTCTACTCGAGGACAATATTAATATTGTTTGAATATTTAATCTATTTTTTTTTGTAATGAAATGCATAATTTATAAACTCTTGAGACACGTGTAAGAGTCTTTGTCTAGATGAATGTTATTGGTTCTAGTTTGCAACAATCACATTGTGTGTTTACTTACCGTTGCCCTGCTACAAATTAGAACGTTAATACACATTGTTATTACAGAACGGTGTTATCAATCGCCCTTGGACTCGTTATATCACAGCTCTATCCGTTTGGTGCGAACAAACAAACAAACATATTGAGTTCATTGTTCTTGTCCACTTATTTACTTACTTTTGCCTGTGAGAAAACTGGCTTTCGCTCTTGTCTCCGCGCCAATGAATATGCCAATCTAAAATAATAATGGTAATAAGCAGCACAATCTAACCGCAAGTAAATATGAGCGCTTACTAACCCTAGGGCCTAGCTCATAAGAGTTCTAGATTCTATTTTGTAATTGGATTCTGGAGCTATCCTGAACCTTGAGATGAACAATTTTTTAGAATCTGCGTTCCAAATTGCCCGCGAAGCCCACGATCTTGCACTTCACTAATAAATGTTCATAAAGACAGCTATTTTTATCCTCTTCTAATTATATCACGGACGCGAAGGACCAATTTAGCATACAACAGGTTTACTCGCTTCTTGGGACGGGCGAACTACTTATGTATTTGACAAAAAATCCGCTCGGCAATATTTTTTGTTGTGCAAAGTCTCACCAATGCTCGTTCAAATACCATGAAAAAAAGCTTCCGTCAAATTAGGACAGCAGAGCTATTATGGCAATGTTTCTTGATGAGTATTTTGTTTGTTGCCTCTACGGCTCTATTGTGACATACATAGTAGCCGATGTTTATATTTGGCTCGCCCATTTAGCGCTCCTTTTATAAACTCAATGGACGCTGAAATAGACTTCAATAAAAGTTAATTATTATTTATTGTCCGGCGCGATCAAGATGACAACTGAGCGAGTTGCATTTCATAGGTTCACGCACAAATAATGCTTTAATGAAGCTTGACTCTTGAGCTTGTCTTTAGGAATACTCTTCAAACTGTCGTCGATATGCCGCCAATAAGGAAATGATCCAGTTCGTAACATGGAAAAGTATTCGAGATTTTTAAGGTGCACCCAACATTGCTCAGAAGTTTTATGAACATGACGTTTGGGATACATTGCTTTTCTAATATCATGCAACTTCAACGGCATTTTAAATGAGTTCAACTCTTTGTCTGCCTCCGAGCACACAGAGAATATACATAATTCACGCAAACAAGAGCTTCGCTGATAACAGGGTACGAAAGGTATCTGCGGGTGTACCGGCCGCGACACGAGGCTCGTGCGTGGCGGTGACGTGTGTGTCCGCCGCTCGCCGCCCGCCGCCCGCGCCGCTGACATATATGGGGAGGCGCGCGCGCAGACCGGCAGTCGCCTGCCACCACGCGCCGCGAACTGTTCGTTTGTTCATATACTCCTGAAACTTTTATCTGTAAACTTGCACAATGATCGATGTCGTGCAACCTAAGGACGCGTGCCTCTACGAGATCAGGCAGCGCGGGAAAACTGACGCCTGCTACGTTGTCGTGCCCGATACTCATGTACGTTTCAATACAAATTAAGCACTACTTTGCGAAGTTTTGCCAAAATTTGGCAGTCCATTGACTCAAGTACGTTTCAATACAAATTAAGCACTACTTTGCGAAGTTTTGCCAAAATTTGGCAGTCCATTGTTTTTTTTTTTGCGGCTCGTTCCTTACTGTTGGCACAGGTTCCGTCTTGTGAATTTGTAATGGCCTTAAGCTTAAGAAACTAAATTTCATGTTTTTTTTGGGAAAACATTTTAAATTTAGAAAAAAATTTAGAAATCACATATTGAGTTTTTTTCCGGTATTTATAATACAGTACCAGCACCAAGGCCCAATTAATTTACCATCGGCTAAATAAGGAAGAATGTGCCTTCCGCTACGTACCCTGCCTGCAAGGCAATCCGTAACGAAAGTTCAGTAATAATAAAGTGAAACATTTCTCAATAATAATATTGGTTACAGGATCTGGTGAAGAGCCACTTGATGTTTGCGGTGCGCGAGGAGGTCGAGGTGCTGAAGGAGCGCATCGCCGAGTTGATGGAGCGCATCAACCAGCTGGAGGTTGAGAACACGTACCTGCGGGCGCACGCCAGCCAGGACACGCTCGCGCAGCTTCCCGCCGTCGGGAAGACCGCGCCGCCGCAGGGACCGCCGCCGCCCGTCTCGTAGACGTGTGTCCGTCGCCCACCCTATGGCTGTGCTATGTTCATTACTAGGCTAAACGTCCGCCGCCACGCGCGCCATGGACGTCTTGTTCTCATATTCCATTAAGGTCTCGCTGTGTGTAGCTAGTGCTTCCTCCGCGCCGTCGACGCGGAAGGGCCCGCTATTCCTAGTTTGAACAATGACTGTGTGTTTATTTATTGTTAAATTGTTTTTAAGTTATTTATGTATCGGTTTTACTCTGTAATGTTTATATAAAAAAGAGTTCTTCCATGTTTTCTGGACCGTTGTGAAGTGTCTGCATTAATGATCTGTAGAAGTGTGAGAGAGGTGTGTTAGTCGTCGGTGTAGCATTTTATTTTAATTGAATCAATTGCATCACGCCAACGTGTGCCTGCAGAGCGATATTGTGCTGGCTTTAATGAATTTATGCACGCATGATAACTATTTTATTCCAACCTATATTATTAATAGAGATTATAGCGATTTTACTCTGTATTTTTTTAATAATTAAATTAATGTGTATATAGTACAAGTTAGTCGTCCCCGTGACTCGAAGAGTCTGCTGTACATAGTGGGGAAGGAGCAGCGTTAGGAGATTACACTACCCTCAAAGGATAGTCTCGGATCTGTAACTGAAAGCCTTCAATAGATAAAGTATAATAAGATATTTGAAATTGGCTTCAAAGTGTATGTTAACGAACAACACGGAGCGGCCGCGACGGGACGCTGTGTTTGTGGAAGCATTTGGAAGGCTGTGGTTTGGTTGTGTGATATGAGAGTGCAGTCCCGACGCGCCGCGAGTCCGCGACCTATATTACCACATATTTTAGAATAGTATTTTGTACAAGACCTGCTGTTATGTGTATAGAAGATGACTTAGTTATTCGTAATTATTGTGAATATACAGTAATTTACTCGTAATGCATTACCCTAGCTCCTAGATATGAACATATTATAAATATTAAATTTGTAAATATATTGTAAACAGAATGTCCATTGTAGCTTATGTTGACCAGAAAGGTTCCTCATACCCATTAAAAGCAAAATTACTCACAAATGTTTTTTATTTCTTTACTTACCTATTTTTAAGTAATGTTACAGGATTGTATCTAAAGATATTTATGGCTCTAGTTACCTTAATAATATATTTGTCTTCCGCTGGGTACCCTGGGGCTGGCAACGGTTCCCGGGAGCTGTATGGCAATCCGTGAAGATTTTTTTTACCTTAATGTTCTAATAATGCCTAAGTCAGCGATATGTCCACCATTATGAGAGACCATAATATTATTTTGGCATTATCTACCTAACTCGTAGATTAACCTTGGGTATGCATCTACTGCCGAATATCCGTGCCGTCAGTAACGGTTTTACGAATGCTATCGATCTGATAGGATTCAACATCCACATCGGTAATGTAACCTTTAACTTTCTTAAAAGGCCGGGATGTCCTGTCATGTCTCGTCAAGACCTTTCCAATGATATATAACAATATAATATACATGTATGCAGTAGATGCATACCCAAGGTTAATCTACGAATAAATTATAATTCTCATAAAGTCATGGGTCTAAAATGAAGGCTGGTATCTACCTAATTTGATACCTACTTTATAGCATAAAAGACTATTGGGTAACCAATGAAGAACTCTGCAAAAAAATCCTTAAAACCAGTTGAAAGTATGAATACAACAGGTAGTTCTACCTTATTGGCCCCTGTCTTTTTGAACCACCTGGGGTTCCATGAACTTCCATGTGATCATGAGCCCCCTCCGTACAATGTGCTCAAAAACCAAATGCTCTAGAATCTAGAACTAAATCGGTGCAGGGATTGGATGGATTAACTGGTGATTTTGAAACTACACCTCTATTACTAAAATTGGTCGATCTCGATATTGAAGTTAGGAACAAGGTGGCTGTTTACATAACATTACATATCATAAACAATTTTGACAAATAAACGTTTTCCAAGTCAATCCTTCCTTCTTTCATTGTTATTTACAAATAAAAAAATAACGAGTAGTACTAACTCGTCCCCTTTTATTTATAACCGAAAATATATTTCGAAATAAATGCATGTGCTGCCATCTATTCACGAGTAGGAAATTTATCGATGTTTGCTATTCCTCTCTAGATGTCGTAACTGTAATTTAATGGGTATAATTTACGCGGACACCAAAAATATTTTTAAGACTAAGCTTAGGCACCAAATAAAATAATTGACACTATTAAAAGTGTCCTAAAGTATATCATATTATGATCCAAAATAATAGAAAAAACATCAGACAAATAGCACGCCTTGTACTAATATTTTATTTGGTTTCTAAAATGGATAAATGGTCACCAAGTAAGGTAGGTAGGTTAGGTTAGTATAAAATTTATTAGGTAAGTATAAAGTGTATTTTAAAGGCGTCTATATATTTTTATGGCAGTCAATAATAGCAAAAATGGATCTATTTCATAATATTTTAGGAAACGTAATTTGGTGACCATTCATCCATTTTGGTAACCGTTTAGAATTTTTTTGGTACAAAATACATACATTTTTGGGCGCCGCTTAAACACAAGCCTAATTTAATTATCTTGTTTGACTGTGGTTTTATTTATATTTATTTATACATTATAAATACGGCTTCTTATTCATTAATTACTTTCGAGTGTGGAGGTTTCGAATACAACAGAACTAGCCACTCGTTAGAATAGCCTCACAAATACCATCGGCTAAACGAGGGAGACTTGGCCTTCGGCTGGGTACCCTGGAACCGTAACACGGTTTTGGGAGCTGTAAGGCAATCCGTGAAGAAAGAAAAAAAAAGGTTTCGAATACTACATTTTTCAAATTATATTCCTTAGCTCTTGATTATAATTAAAAATATAACTGTCAGTTATCAATCATCTTAAAAACATTGTTGTTGATTGATTGCTGAAATGTTTTGACGTCACCAACAACTCCAAAGTAGAATAAAATTGTGTAGGTAGGTGATTGTGTAAAAATAATGTTACTTATTTTTACACATCTTTTACTTGCTCTTTAGATCATTTTAGCTACCGATTAATGAATTAACAGCACAGGCATATTGATACTATAACGGCTATAATACTTGACATTGGCAAATCATCGATTAACATTGGTGGAGCCATAATAAAAGTGGAAGAACAATTTAATAACAAGAAAATATAATAATATGGACAATAGCATGTCTCTACGAACAATACAGAATCGTCTAATACGTTGGGAAGAAGCAGGCGCTCCCCTAACGCCTTTACAGCGTGAAGCTATCTTGGATATAGAAACTTTTCTTCTTGGAGACACTTCCACCAGAACTGAAGTTAGTATTGACAATTACAATCACAAATTATACCGGCTAACACTTCTAAAAGAAAAACTCTCGAGTACAGCGATAAGAGCCGGGGCAGCTGCAGAAACAGCAGAGACTTGCAAACGGCGCAAGTATATACAAATTGAAAAAGATAATATATTTGTGCCGTTTGCAGTAGAGACTCTAGGTTCATGGGGGCCTAGTGCCAAAAAATTTTATAAAGATATAACACCAAAAATTGTCGTCGCTACAGGTGACAAGAGGGCTGGCTGTTTCTTCGCCCAGAGAATTAGCATAGCTATACAGCGAGGAAATGCAGCCAGCGTTCTTGCCACCATGCCACGCGGACCAAATATTTTTGATTATTAATATTATTTTAGGTTTATATTGTTATGTGTAAAAAATTTTAATGTAATAAAAATTATAAAATTTGAAAAAAGGAAAGAAAAAAACTTCTTCCCTTTTGTTGAAAGTTTGTTGAACTTATTTATGTTCTACAGTTGTGATTGTGGACTTATCAATTCTTGAAGATTCATGTTGTTTTTAGTCCTCACTGTAGTGACATAAACGTAGTTCCTGTGATAATTAGGCAAATTTTATATTTTATTGTAGAATGAAGAACAATCTGCAGAAAGTGAAGAGAATGAGCAGCTGCCACCAGTGGACACCACTTTCCAATTCTTAGAATGGTATGAATCTCTTTGTGAAAACAATACAAAGAGTGATGACATTATGTATGAAGCTTATTATAAACAGTTGGAGGATAGCAGGGATGATTGTGCAGCTCTTATGAAACAGGTATATATATTTTATGCTTTGGGATGCTTGCCAAGAATCTGTAAACCACAAGAGTGCAAAAAAAATTGGTTTAGGATATCAGTGACGTTAAGACCAGTACTGCTAGAACTAGCTTTCCCCCGGGTTCACCATGGAAGTTTGTGATTGATTGATGTTTATGGTCACTGCTCTGCTCTGTCTGCTCCTTTGGGTCATAGCATGATTGTATAAGCCCTATAACCTTTCTCAATAAATGGGTTATTTTACACAAAAATCTTTTTTTAAATCTGACTGGTTGTTCTTGAGAATATGCATGTTCTAGCATAACACACTCTTCAGCTTTATATATTAGTTATCTTAGATATCTCTGTATATTAATTTCTCTTCTATGTAATTTTTATGAGAATATTCAGATGTTAAATAATTTCTGGTTTCAGATTGACAACACTCTATCAGACTTAAACAAGCTATCAGATGAATACAACCTAGTTTCAACAAAGACTAATGCACTTCACACAATGAGTGAGCAGTTACTAGCAGACCAGAACAGACTATCTGTAATAGGAGATGATATAAAGACTAAACTACATTATTTCAATCAAGTAGAACATCTGTCTCAAAGATTAAGCAGCCCTACTATGTCAGTGAACAGTGAAGCTTTCTTTAAAGTTCTTGAAAAGATTGATGAATGTTTAGAATACATGGAAAAAAATGTAAGTGAATTTCATACTAATGCCAATCTTGTGCAGCTTACATCACCAACATTCATGAAGTTGCTGCAATAATGAAACTTACTATTTTCTAGGGTTCTGATCATGAAATGAGAGTTTTTTTTTTGTTTATTTATATTCTAACCACTTTTACGTTTGTAACTTAAATTATACCTTATTATGTTTAACAGGCATTTTTCTGAAATATCAGGCATTTAGGCACCCTAAGCAGATCCTATCCTTTCATCCTGAAAAGTTAATCCTAAGCAGAAGTGATGTTTTCCATTAAAACTCATATTCCCTAATTTATCATTTTCTTTAACTTGACATTGGCCAAATTACATTGTCTTATTCTTGTCCTAATATATTTTGAAACACTTACAGGGTTCATTCAAAGAAGCACACACATACCTAGTGAAGTACCGCCACCTTCAAAGCAGAGCAATTTCTCTAATCAGATCATATGTGACACACATTTTGAATAATGCTACGGAACAAATACTGTCACCGCAGGGTGGGGACAGCAATGACCCAGATAGTATAGACACGGCATATGCTGTGTTCTTTGGGAAGTTCCAAGCAGCCGCACCTAAACTAAAGATGATTATTAAACAAATAGAACAGAGAGCTGACTCTAGTGACGAGTGAGTACATAACTTTACTATTATTATGCATTCTACAGATTGCAAATAAATACTCTACACACATATTTAAGAACAACACTTGGCGAAGGCACAGTGAACAAGGACCCATAGAGGTCAAAATTTCGCTTCAAAAACGTTACTTGAGTGTCGGTGGATATTGTGAGAATACTTACACTAGTCCAAGTGTCCTATACAATGTCTTCCCATGTTGGTCAGTTCAGTAGCTACTGGGAGAAATCTGACATTTTGCTAGGAGAATGATCACACTTTTCTAAGTGTTGTTCTTGAATATGGGTGTTCCATCAGCAACAAATACACCTTTTTGACATCATATTTTCCATATTTGTATGTTTGGCATATATGTTTCAGATACGCGTCCCTCCTCGCCGACGTACAAAGCGAGTACGCTGGGAGAAGAGCACGCGCTGCCGGTGCTGCCACGTCCGCAGCTCTAGCCAGCACAGCGGCGGCCCATCCTCGGGACCACTGTGCACTACTGCGGGCCGCGTGCTCGCTGCTGGCTCACGCTGCTAGAGACGAGACGGCGCTGTATAAGCATTTCTTTGATAGACCCTCGCCGGCTTTGGAGTGAGTGTCATTCAAAATACTAATACAATTACAATAAACAATTTAACTAAAACGAAAAATATAACAAAATCAATAAATATTTTTTTTTGTGATTTCACTGGGATTAATGTTGGTGTTTTTTTGTTACTTCCAGTAAGTACTTACAATCGCTGTGTAACGGTTTGTATGAGACATTGCGGCCACACATTATACACATCAACCACCTGGAGACACTAGCGGAGCTGTGTGTCATACTGCGAGTGGAGGTCTTGGAGGAGCAAGTCAATAACGATCGTGAGATATATTTCAAATAATATAACAGTAACAAACAACACACATTCACACCCACGTTTCTTTTTCCATGTGGGCCGACGTGCGTTTTACACAGATATAATTGGAAGGCCGGAGAGTGACATTAGGCTGCGACCACAAAGAAAGCTGGTTGCCTGGTGAAGTTAGCCATAACACTTTTAATTAATATTGGAAAAATGAAAGTTGTGATGTAATGTGCGGGACTTATGCTTACTTCACCGACATGTTTCGCACTGGCTCACCCAATGCAGGCAACCGGCTTTCTTTGTGTGCGTGCCCTTAGACTATTTTTTATATCGGAAATCCTTCGGGATATTTCCACGAGCGAATCTCAGTAAATAATATTTTTTCCCCCACAGCGAGCACATTGTCCGCCCTCGGTAATGCGGCACGCTCCCTACTTCAAGATGCGCAGGAGCGGCTGGTGTTCCGCGCACACGTCCACCTGCGGGCCGATGTGTTACTGTACCGACCGGCGCCCGGAGACCTTGCGTACCCTGACAAACTGCTGATGATGGAGGTATAGTTACCGACCCCAGGGTAACCCTATGGTTCCTATGAAGACCTTGAAAACACTGCACCTTTCAAATCCACACGCATTACCACTCATACAACATTAGCAACTTTAAAGCTTTCAAGTACGAATATTTAGCTGACCTCATTCGCTATATAATCGGGCTTACTAGGTAGGTAGCCTTAGAATTTACTGAAATGTGAAATCGTTCTAGGACCAGGAAAGGTGAAAAAATTAATTCCGCTATTAATTTAGGTTCAATTTTAAACCGGACTACGCCAATGCTACAGTCAACACTAAAACACACTGAATTTACTTCCCACTTTTTTCAGCAAATTGCCTTATCCATACAAGAGCAGAGTCTAAAGCGAAGCGACTCTAGAAACTCCATGGTATCTGACGTATCCGCTACCTCGCAAGAAGTGGCCAACATAAACGTGGAGGCTCAGAGAAGACCGCAAACCTCCCCAGCAGATCTCCACGGAATGTGGTACCCTGGCGTAAGGAGGACTTTGGCAGCTCTATCAAGATTGTACAGGTGTCTAGAAAAGAGGGTCTTCCAAGGTCTTGCTCAAGAAGCCATATCACTTTGTGTCCAAAGCGTGGAGAGCGCTGCAAAGCAAATATCGACCAATAAGACTACTATAGACGGCCAGCTGTTTGAGATTAAACATCTTCTGATATTAAGAGAGCAGATTGCGCCTTTCCAAATGGATTTCATTATCAAAGAAACTTCGCTAGATTTTAGTAATATGAAGAATGCAGCGTACGGGCTACTGCAGAGGCCGAAACAGATATTTTCTCTGAACAGCAACAATGCTCTGTTAGAGTTTTTACTTGAGGGCACGCCGATGGTCAAGGAACATTTGTTGGACTCTAGGAAAGAGGTCGATAGGCGACTGAAGACATGTTGCGAAGCATTCATTAAGTTCTCCACGGACTTGCTAGCTGGACCTATACACTCGTTTCTGGACAAGGTAATTATGTTACACCAAATACTATACATTTCATTGTCAACAGGAAATCTAGCAGCATGCTACGATTTGAATTATTTTTTTTCTTCATGGGTTGCCTTACCTTATAGCAGTTATAATAATAATTATTGTCTTATAATAATACACAAATGAAATTTTAAAAGCGCTAGTGTAGCGGGACGTAGATGTATCCTTCTAGTCTAGTTACAGGTCCACGCCCATTTATTCTGAGTTGGTGGCATTTTAAAGCAGTATTGTTAAAAAATGGTGACATTTTATTTTTCTCGAAAAGTATTTATTTTGTTTATCAATATCTATTTTGTCCCCTTCAAAGTAATCCCCCTCAGATATAATACACTTTTCCCAATCCTCGAAGCACTTCTGATATGCACTTTTTGGCATTGCCTTGAGCTCTTCCAGCGATGCGGTTTTTATCTCCTCAATCGTGGCAAAACGCCGCCCTGTCATGGGTCTTTTCAGTTTTGGGAACAGGAAAAACTCGCAGGGGGCCAAGTCCGGCGAAATTCGCAACATCATTATGTTGGGAACATCACGTACCAACATAAGAAACAAAAAAATCGAGAATGTAATATACGTAATCGTAATCTAAGCCCGCAAATTTGAATAGTCACCTTTTTTTGAACAAACCTCGTATATCGTGTGTTACTGGCCCCAAGCGAAAGACGCTTTACACACTGACATTTTTGAGGCTATCTAACGAGTGGCCAGTTTTGTTGAGGTAATTTGAAATGGAAATATAGTACAACTTGTCTGATTATTACATAAGTTTTTAAATGATTTTATTTACTATTGTATAAGAATTACATGTAGATCTTTTCAATTCCAGACTAAAGAAATATCTCCTAATGATAATATACGCAGCCAGCCGTGGACCGAGCCAGAGATGATAGCGCTCGTCGTTAAGGAGAGTCAACAAAATATCAAAACTCGACTCGCGCCTCTGCAAAGGTCTATGCAGCTCTTTTTGGCCAACAAGGAGACTGAATTTATCCTGTTTAGGCCTATCAGGGTTAGTTTCGTGCCTATATCCCATCAGTTTCTTTAAAAAAGTTTTAGTTCTCTCTCTCTCTCTCTCTCTCTCTCTCTCTCTCTCTCTCTCTCTCTCTCTCTGACGAACCTGTCATCTGTCTACTACATACATACATATATAAATAGAAATTAAATGCTGTTCGTTGGTAAGTTCAACATTTAAGAACGGCTGGATCAATTTGCCAATTTTTTTTAATGATTATAAAAACTGGAAAACTGAAAGTGCTTTTTTCTATGGGATTTTTGTATGAACTAAAGACCTTAAAAGGGGATGAAAGTTAATATTGGCTCGAAACTGGGGCAAAAAGCTAGTTCTAGATGAAGAGGTAGACTTTCACTAAAACATACAAATAAAGTAATGGCCATGCTCATAAACACATTTTAGAAGCGTTTTAGTTAAAATATGTTTTGTCACTCTCTAACATACCTGTCTTTACTAATAATAGAAAGAAACAAAACACATTTTAACAAAAACGTTGCTAAAATATGTTTATGAATAATGGCCTAAATGAATTTTGGGGTAATAATACGAAAGTGTGTTTGTCCTTCTTTCACGCCAAAACGAAGCAATGGATCGACATGACTTTTGCTCAGAGATAGTTGGAGATAGTGAAATATCTCATCTCCCAGGAAAATTGTATTTTTGATAAACAAACTTTTTTTCATATACTCAGTACACGTTTTCTGGTTTGCTACGCACTCAAACTAGCATCTCAAGTAACTTTGTCTCTCAGAGTAATTTTTTAATTTTGCCTTACAATAAAAAAAATTGTAGTCCATCCCGGGACGGGAATGCCATTTGCAAAGATCCTGACATACTCCAGTCACTTGATTTAAGTGCTTCGAACATTGCAATCAATCTAGGGCGCCTTCTGTTATCATTTCCTGTCACTTTCACACATTTTAACGATTGTTTCAGAATAACGTTGTCGGATACTTTGTGCAATTAGAACAATTTCTGGTAAATTCCGGATACAGTTATGAAGACACCTTGATAGTAGCTTGTCCCACCCAGGAGCAAGTATCAGTGTTTATATCATCCGTCAGCCTCATGAGTCACTCGGAGCCAGTGTTGCCGTTTGGGAAGAAAAGGAAAACAAGTGCAATACTCAAGCCTAGTGTTGCCAGTGTTCAAGAGACATCTGAAGAGAAACAGACCCCACCTTCGCAGTAAACAGAACGAGAATTTTATTTTAGGCGTCATTATAAAATGTAATACAGAAATATTCGAACAGAATACGACCAAGCCGAGTTTTGGTGGAGTCTTTATTTTAATGCCCTAAAAGTAGGTACTCCGAAATAAAAAGCTCTTACCAAAACTCACCTTGGTCGGAATATTTTTGAAGCTTTCACCTATATTATTTCTTCTATTTCCTAGTATAGATCATAAATTAAAGTATATCTCGTGAGATAAGCCGATTGAATAATTCTGCCATATCGTGAAAAACAATAAAAACAGCACATGTTATTAATTTTAAAAGCAGTGTGCTTGGATCATGGTTGTGTGAAAATATACACGCGATATGCAAGAACAACCCCCCTCCGCCATTGTGATCCATAGTGATGTTATTCAAAGCCCCACTCCCCTATTTGCACCACTTATAAGATTATAAAATAAATTGGCAAATGTTTCATGTAAATTTTTTGCTTAAAATTTTTATGCATTCAATGATATGGCCAATAAATTTAATAAATTTATTGTATGATCGGCATACGACATTTATACATGGTTCAGTTAATTCAACACCCAGCTAGATGCCACTTAGACGTTTAATTCCTCGCGCTCGCTCTGTTTGTACTTTGTAGCCACGCGATATGACATCATCAGTATGAGGTGCCAAGTTAACTCAACTGTAGTAGGTATGTGTCAACTAAGGAGTAAGGACACCCTTAACCTAACCCTTGCTAGCTTGCAGTGATTCTGTTAACTTTTTAAAATCCTGGTGAATAAAATAGAACCTTTTATGATTGGTCTAGTTTAGTTCCCTTTCCGTCCTATGAGGGCGCTGCAGTCTAATTTAACCTTAGTACAGTCATAATTTAGCTTGAAAGGAAAAATTTATGTGAAGTAGGTCAAAAAATAAGAATATTCCTATTCCCACATCAAAAGGTTAATTTCATGTGATGAGGAGTCTTTGCATTTATTATTATAGCATTAAATGCTTATTTAATTAATTTATTATTTTATTTATGTAATATTGTAAAATAAATGAAAAAATATAATTTTAAGAAATATTACATTTATTTACATTAAACTTAAGTTCACATAATAAATTACAATACACCAGAAGACAAGCGTTTTACTCAATAAAACAACAACTTTTGGGCTAGCGGTTTAATGTTTCATGATGTAAGTCTGATTTAAATAAAGATTCTAAATACACTATTCTCTAAAATTAACGACGGAGCCAGTACATGGAGGCCCTAATTCTTGTGTAGTCTGGTAGGCCTTCAGTGGGGCCAACTGCAGCCACAGCGGGACAGCGGTCGTAAATGTATTTGTGGCACACTTCCCGTACATTATTAACGGTCACAGAGTCAATACGTGCATCCAGCTCGTGAATGGGTATACGTCGGTTGTAACATAGCATCTGCCTTCCTATATCTTCGCACACAGGAGTGGTGCCGTCCAGCTGCAGCAGCATGTTGGTCTTCAATAAGTTCTTTGCTCTCTCCACTTCTCCTTCAGTCACAGATGTACAAAGCTTCATCCATACAGTTTGAACATTGAACAACATGTCTTCCAGTTGCATAGGTTCTGCTACATAATAGATGCCCCACAGACCAGTGTCTTTGTAGCATGTGTTGAAGGACTGGAAACTGTGGCAAAGACCTCCAAGAGAAGCATTCCTGGCAAGTTCAGAGCCATTGTTTGAGCCACCACCTTGTGACCGATCCCAAGCTCCAATTAAAGTGTTTGCAACCATTAAGGGAATGTTATCTGCATCACACCAGCCTGCACCTTCTACTGCTACAGCCACGTGAGCCAGGGGCATGGAATCATCTCTTACTCTGATCTCAGACCCTGTAAACCGGCAAGGAGTAATTTCGTGTGTGTCTGATGTTACCTTATTTTTGAGTGTGTTAAAGTGTTTGTTAGCAAGCTGAACAAGTTTTTCGTGATCCACTCCTCCCGCTCCAGCTAGAACAATCCGTCCAGGCTGGTAGTGGGTATTAATATAGCTTTGGAGGTCATTCTTAGAGATCTTCTTGATGTTCTTGGTAGGTCCCAGGATAGTCTGACCTAGGGGCGTACCCTGGAAGGCTGTCGAGTGCAGATGGTCAAATACTACCTCCTGTAGGTTGCTCTCCACATCTTGCATTTCACGGAGGATCACACTCCTCTCTCGTTCGATTTCGGGTTCAGCCAGGGAAGAGTTTTGAATGATATCAGCAAGGATCTCGACCGCCGCATCGATGTCGTTTGCGAGGCACTTGGCGTAGAAGACGGTCTGCTCCCGAGATGTGTAGGCGTTGAGATGGGCGCCCATGTTCTCAACTAGCAGCTCGAGATCGGTCTGCGAACGTTTGCTGGTGCCTTTGAATGCCATGTGTTCTAGGAAGTGCGCGACGCCATTGTTCTTGGCCGACTCTGAGCGGGATCCCGCGTCAATCCATAAACCAACGGTGGCAGTGGGTGCTCCGGAGTCTTCTGAGGCGACTCTCAACCCGTTGTCGAGCACTGTGAGGCGAGTCGGAGGCACGTTCACGAGCGCTTGCTTGTAGCCCACGGCCGCCGACATGGCGCGGACCTGGCCGGGCAGCGCAGCCCGCAACGCTGTCGCTATCGTGAGCATTGTTGTTTCTTCCTGAAGACCTTAGTGATATAAATTCTTTGATTTACGTAATGGATGGCTCACTGGCTCAGTCCACAGCTCAGTCAGTTGGGCTCAGTCGGTCGAGGAGGCAAACGTCAAATTGGAAAATGTGGTGTTGCCACTTTATGAAATATCTATCAATCAATATGATGCATTCTAGTGAAATAATAATTTCCAATTCATATTCGATTTTATCTCTTGTCACATTGTACATCTAAGAACAATAATGCCTTTAGTTATTATTCTTAGTTGTACATAGAATAGGAATTGGGAATTATAGGAGGAGAAGGTTATCTATGGATTCTACGTCATGTCATGGCGACCAATGCACGCGTTTCGTCGTGACATGATGGGGAATCCAGTTTAATCCCGTCCGCACTGTGGTAGTTGTGATTTGTCAGTGATTAATAGAGCATATCACAGTTGGCGTGAACATCTTAGCTACCGATTAATTGGCATATTGATACTATAACGTCCTAAGATTTTGTAAGACGATGCGGATGGAGCCATAATACAAAAATAGAATAGAATAAATAGAAAATAGGGAGTTGTTTTACCAAAATCATTAAATCACCCATATCACTATTTTATGACTCTGCCTCTATTACAAGAAATTGAATAATTAGCCAGAGATACTTTAATTAGAGCTACAATATTATTTATAAAAGTTGCTGAGATTGAAATTTCGACATCATGAAGTTGCGCATCGCGAAATATTTTTGTTTGTTATCCATGTAATACTTACATTTGAATAATGCTCTCTTTCTGTCTTAAAAAAATGTCAGTGAATGTGAATGTGAGTCAGGAGGAGGCACACGTATATTTTTTCAATAAGTAGAACTGTCTTTGATTGGACAAGAACCTTACTAATATTACTGGACACTAAAGACCATTACACATTTTTTTTTATTTATGCAGCAATGATTCGTTACCTGAAATGTATAAATCTAAAGTATTAAGACTTCAAAATTCCACACAAATGTGACCACCTGTGACAAGGAATTGGGTCAAAAAAATCATGAAATTCGTGTGACGTAATTTATGGATGTAGTAGTAACTGTAAGGCAACACAGTTTTTTCTATAAATATAGTTCTGTCCATGATTTTGCTATAAAATTATGATTACCTACCAAATGTTAGAACGAGACACAGTACTAATCGAGGTGCCTCTCATTCTGGCCGCATTTCACTTGCTCCCCTTGGATGCTTCATGGCTGAACCTATAAATTTATTTGTCTACAAATCGAAACATGAGCAAACACTAGGAGCTTGTTCTTAGAGCAAACATGTACGTGTGTTGACAGCCCAAAAAAATCTCTTCTGACTGAGTCCGTACTCTACTCTGTGGTCTGCGCTGATTTGACTGAAAAAAAAAACCAAAGTAGGTGTAAAAAAACACGTAATTCGTTGGAATATTGCGCCAGAAATAATGAATTGTGGGAATCCATTCAATTTAATTTTCTTCAAAGGTAACCGGGACGACGTTTGTCGATAGAGAAGATGGTCGAGGGCGCCAGGGTACTGTCGTGATGAGTAGCACAATGAAGAACAGCGGTTCGTCATCGAAGCTGGCGCTGCTCAACCATATCAAGTATGAGCACCTGGTAGCCGGCATCTCGGGAGGAGTTACCTCCACACTCATCCTACATCCCCTAGACCTCATCAAGATAAGATTCGCAGGTATGTACCATCATCCATCACACCTGATAAAACCTTGACATGTGACCACATGACGACAGACTATTTCTTCATAGAAATGTTCTAACTTCAGTAGTGAGCTACAAATTTACTTCCTGGATATTTTTCAGCCATTCTATCTAACGATATTTGATAGAATTACAAATAGTGTGTGTTAATATCTCAGGAATTCTATTATTATTTCATAGTATCATAATTATGGTGTTTTCTAAATAAAACAAAAAAAATAGCAATATAAAAATAATTTGGACTTGAAATGACATTGCTTATAGTAGTCTTTATCATGACTAGTATTGATTTTTAGATTGTAACTAAGTAACAGGTGACCTTGACCCTACAGTAGAGTAATACACATTTTATTATTTAACCTTCTTATCAAATCATCCATGTCATCCATATGAGACAATTTGTGGATATATTTTAATAATTACAGCCCATGTTGTAAGTTGGAGGTGCTTAGTCTGCAAGTCTGTAGTGGGGCTTTTTCTTTTATCATTGCCTAAAAAAGGCGAAGATTTAAAAAATCATACTTTACATTGTAGTAATTACATAGTCTGTTTTGAGTTGATACTCCTAATATTACTTTTACTTAGAATATCACTGGGGTAGTTTCCAAATGTAGGTTAAAAATGTGTGCAGAACTAATAAATAATTAGATTTTATATCTATCTGTCATCATTTTATTCCAAGAGGGGTAGGCAGAGATAATCAAATGCCATTAGCTACAATCCTGGTATACCATTTTGGCTTCTTTTATATTCATTATACCTTTTATACATGCTCAGCAATTGTGTGTACTTTAAGATTGCCTGCAATCAATAAATTGTTATATGTTGAATAAAAGTACACCTAGGTTGTTCTCTGCCAGCATTTCCTTTTGCTGCCACAACATCATCTTTTCTGAAACTTCAACATTAAAGAGACAAGGTACCAAGATTGTTTACTAAACAAGACAAGTATAGAATAACTTGAATTCACCAGGGTACCCAGCGGTAGACAAGTCCTTTAAGAGAGTTTACTTCAACAATAACCATAACATTTTTGAAAGAATAAGCCAGTTTATATTTCTAAGAATCATTTCCGCCCCCTGCTTCGCTTGTGGATATTTTCATATAAAATAATAATAATATAGCACTCTGGGTTATGTAGCTTCCTATTAGTGAAAGAATTTTCAGAATCGGTTCAGTAGTTTTAATACAAACTTACAAACTTTACCTCTTTATAATATTAGTATAGATTTTCTTGTTCCTATAACATTAATGAGGTCATACATTGTAATTTTTAATGATCACTAGTCATAATGAATTGTTGTCAATTATACTAAAACACATTTAGTAATGTTTATGTGATGATTGACTAAATTACTAATGAGTCACATTTGTTTGCAAAAATAAACTGAACTTGAAGAGCAGCTGTCTAATTGTCTATCAGTGGCGTAGGGGGAATATTTACAGAAGGGAAGCCCTAAAATAGCTCACTCAACTAATGCTGCAAGATCCTAAATTTTCTTTTATAATCGAAAATGCACCAATTACTAACAATAAATAGTAATTTATATTTAAGTGGTCCCTTGTATTCAAAACTATAATGTAAAACTAAATTTTCTATATTGTACTGTCATAACTCTCGCCAATTCTTCGATTTATTTACGGGACTGTTTGAGCATGCTAAAATGAGAGGGAATGTGTGTTGTGGAGACAGTTGCTTAGTATGAGGTAAAGTTGTATGATAGATCAAACCAGTATTGTTTCAGCTTATATTCTTATGTTGGAAAAATCACTTATAGTGTATGTTTGGATTGATAATAGTTATTTGTTCAACAAGTGAGCAAAGTTATTTTTTGTTGCAAGTGCTGACTTTAAATCACGAACTAGCCAATTGAATCAATAGCACCAAACTTGATATTTTTAAAAGGCAATAGTGCAATTTATTTATAAACTTAAATTTTATATAAACACAGAATTTTGTGACTATGAGTTGATCAAAATGAGTTTCTGAACGAACCATCGTCCCTAGTTTATTTTTTTCGGCGCCGAGTGGTGAACGAAATTTGAATCAATTTGTCTTTGAGTTTTTACACACCAAAAGCGAGCGAGCCGGAGAGGTGAAAAATACCTTTCTATTGATTATAAAATGTCGTTAGTCTATAATCTATATAGATTGACCAATTCCTAAAGGGAAGCCGAAATCTGCAATTAGACAAAACTCATAACAAGTGAAGCAAAATTCCAAACTCACCTACTTAGATCAGTGTTTCTCAACTCAATCTTTTAGGGCAAACAGCTAGTAATTTAATAGTTATAAAACTATTGTGCGTGTCAATCAATACCACATATTTTTAAATGATATTTTTCAGTGAATGATGGTAGAACTGCAACAGTGCCTAGATATGACGGTCTCAGCAGCGCTTTTGTGACAATAGTGAAGAAGGAGGGTGTCAAAGGTCTCTACAGAGGTGTCACTCCTAATGTGTGGGGCTCGGGCTCTGCCTGGGGGTTCTACTTCTTATTGTAAGTATACTAACGGAATTTATTTAAACAACAACAACAATTAAGTGTCTAACTTTTAAGCTATTACGAATATTGAAAAAAGGATGTTTCTGTGTTGTCCTGTGATGTCTTAACCTAAGGTCTAAGAATTCCAAACCCCATATTAATAGGTTTCTTGTTATATAATACTAAACATATTGGCTCTCCTTAGGAAGTCTTTCTCAACTGTGACATTGTCGGAATCATCAAAGCCCTGATGGAGTCATAACACGAAAAAATAGAATAGAATAGGTAATGTTTAGGGGTTAGTAAAACGTTATCTCAGTTTGTTTGGGCGCAGTACACAATCCTCTTTAATGGTTTTTCAAACAAAAATTGAGATTTACCATCAAAATATTCCAGTTACAATGCAATCAAGACATGGATTCAAGGTGGCAACGCTCGCACACCGCTCGGTCCCGGGCTACACATGTTGGCAGCGGCCGAAGCTGGAGTGCTGTCTCTGGTCATGACAAATCCTATCTGGGTCGTGAAGACCAGACTCTGCCTCCAGTATTCCGATGAGCACCTAGCTGACAACAGACGGTACAAAGGCATGGTGGACGGGCTTATGAAGATCTATAGGTTGGAGGGCATCCGAGGACTTTATAGGGTGAGTAACCTAGTAATAAAACTGATCAGTTTATAATGTTTTAATGTCAGGAACTACCGGTCCGATTTGAAAAAAAAAACGAGCGAGCCTTACAGTAAGTCGCATATGATGTGTAACATCTGACATCTCACCTTGGTAATAAGCAACATTAACATTATATCTTGAAAACACTAACACTGTAGGTTAAGCACACAGCAGATCCGTTTCTCTTTCTCGTCAAACACACGCACACACTGTTGGATGACAGTACCAACCTCTCGGAAAAAGGGGATGGTACCATCTGACGGCCAACTCTACCACCGCGCGCGCTCATTGTTCAAATCAAATAGCGCGCTTCCCCGGCTTCCTGTTACACACCATGAAATCACTCCCACTTATTGCAGTAAAGCGAGAGGAAAGATGTTACACATCAAGAATATTTTTTATTAAGGAAGGGAATAGGGTATAGCAGTAATAAAAAACGTAAATCAAACTAAAATTTTCTGCGCGGATTGTAGATTGTAGCCTATATTCATTGGAATATTGTGGCTTCATATCAGTGAAATATTTTTTCAAGTTCTTTACAAACATTTGTTTAAAATATTACTATAGATATTTTACCTCATAGTAGGTATTATTGACTTGTAATTGGAAAGATTGCTGTACCCCGCCCACACATTTTTGTTTGTGTTTATATATGTATGTTTATCTGTTGGCAATGTTATTATACCAAAGTCCACTTTTTACTCACTCATGATACACATCTATGACTTTTTCATAGTTATTTTCAATTGATAGTATAGTAACCTGAAAAATATGTGTTAACGAAAACATATGTTTTTTAGACTAAAATAAATATGAAGTGATATTTTGGATCCTACATTAGAGGGGAAATCGACTGGTGGGATATTCCGAAGGTTAAGCCCTTTGAGAGAAAATAACAAGTAACTTCTTCATTTCAATCAATTTATATTCAATTCAATAAACATTCTAGAATTCAATATGTATAACCCGCGTCAAATAAATTGAGCTGTGAATGTAATGCATCACGTGGTTAGACTTGTGGTATACTTGCGCGTTCTCCCTAGTACTACAGCATTTGTCTATTACGTTGTTTCTCGAGTTTTAACATAGTAAAATTATACTGAGGTCAAATTGAGAACATTTTTTTTTGAAACGAATCGGTGGTAGCGTAATTAAGACAGCGACATCTTTCGTTTTGACTCAAAGGCGAAAAACGACGGGTCCGCACCAATGGCCGGTCTGAGAATGTCCCAAAACTAGAATGCCGAGAAAATTGCTAGGACGGGCAAAGACGGTACATTTGCTCGGACATTGCGGGGTTGGACATTCTCGGGTCGGACATTCGATGTTCTCAATTTGACTTCAGTATAATTTTCTTGAGAACAATTGAGGAGGGCGTAAGGATATTTTGTGTTTTGGTTTGAGTTTTGAGCTGAGGTTGTGAAGCGATAGTTGTTTTAAATTGGATAAATGCTAATTAAAACTATCTTAACACTGATAAGGTATTAGTCGTGCACAAATAATAAGTGCAGTTTGTTTTGCTGTGATATCTGGCATTGTAAATAATATTGTGCAGAATGGACACGATACGAGTCGGTTTTTTTTTTAATTTGACGCTGTGCATAATGTTATTGTCCGTTTGTTGTAGTTTTTATCTACTCCGTCATGCATTACAACTCACAATGATGTAATTAATACGGCACTGGCGCCGTCTATCGGGACTTAGGATCGAAAAAGTTACAAAAGGGTTGCCAGTGAAAATTAATGGATCTATTTAAGAGCCCTATATCCATAATTTGTATGGGGATAAACTATTCCCAACTTCTCTGTAAATAATCCACCTGTGTCATAGTTACTTATTCAATATATCTAATTTAAATAGCCGTTATTTTTTCAATTGGTTTTATTGCATAGGAAATATGGGTGGTAAAATAAAGGATTATTTTGCCCCTGTTTTCTCTTTCATAATCTATCACAAAGGTCTTAATTTTTTTAAAAGCGCTGTCATACTATTACCCTTCAATTATATACATTGCAACTTTATATTGTAGCTTATTAAAAATTCAAAATAATAATTACTTTATGATTTTTTAATTGGTCAAAAATAATAAAATAATTATTGAAATTTCAATAAGCTTTCTGATAGATTATGAAAGAGAAAACGAGGGCAAAGTTTAACCACCCATGTTTCCTATTCAATAAAACCCATTGTAATAATAACAGATATTTCACTTAGATATATTGAATAAGTATCTATATGCTAAATTACAGTTGCACAGGTGGAAAATTTACAGAGAAATTGGGAACAGTTTATCCATAAAAAAATATGGATATAGGAGCCTTAAAGCAACACTTATTCCCAAAGAAAAGATGATAGAATAACGTGAGCAATTTGTCACAAACTGGGTATACCAGCTTGTTCCAGATAAAATATCGGAATGTTTGCAAATAATTATATGTTGTAATCATTTCCGCCCTACATTAATACTGTAAACAAAGTTAGATATTTTCCTAGTTTGGCCAGAAACCAGTTATATTAAGATCACAGTTCAAATACTCAGATAAAGTTTCCGCTAGCGTAGGCGACTGTATGCACAACAAAACAAAGAAAATAATATATAAACGGGAGTTTCAAATAGATTATGCATACAAAGCTAGGCAGAGTAGATCAAACAGTGTTCTATGCTAATTGTTCTTAAAATACCATACATCTATAAATATAAGTATAATTAGACTCGACATAAAACGAATACATAAATTACATCTAAGTGATTTTTTAATTTATTTGATTCATATTGCATGATATGAACACGATCTGCATACGAACTTGAAGCATAAGGAACCTGACGTAATAAAGTTTACTTTCTATCTATCTATCATCACGCCTTTCATCCCAAGAGGGGTAGGCAGAGACAATCGAATGCCATTTGTTACGATCCTGACATATCTCTTTTGTTCTTTTATATTCATCTTACCTTTCCTACATGCTCGGCGATTGTGTGTACTTTTAATATTTCCTTCGATCAACATATTTTTTATATGTTCAATAAAAGTACATCTAGGTCGTCCTCTGCTAGCATTTCCTTTCACTTCAGCCATATAAACCTTTTCAGTCAATCTTTCATCCTTCATTCTTTCAACGTGTCCAAACCAGCGTAAACTACTTTTGTTGTTTTGTTATAGTTGACTTGAATATCTCTTATAAGTAACTCATTTGGCTCGACCAATTTGGCCGATTTTTTATTGTTGTAATCGTAATTGTCAGGACAAAGATTTTTAAGAAAAGAAAAATTGGAAAAGTTGCTCGGAAAAATGGAAAATTCGGGAAAAACTGAAAGTGCTTTTTTCTATGGGATTTTTGTATGAACTCAAGAAGTTAGGGGATGAAAGTTAATAATACGGGTGAAGCCGGGGCGGTTACTAGATGTCCATTGATAAATATTTTGTGTCCTCGATTAGAATGTTAATTTTTCAGATCAGGGTCAAGTTCATAGTTATGACAATGTACTATCAAAAATTCAAGAGCCTTAGTGGAGATATAGTTGAAAATACTAATTTTCTGCATTTCCTTATTCATTCAGATTGTATCAGAATAAAAAGAGAGAAATATGGTTTTCAATACTTATCCTTAAAATATGATTTATTTACTTTCAATACTCAATCTAAAATTAATGACGTTAAAGTTGATTTTGCGTTATTGAATTATCAATTATTATCAAATTATGAACGCCGTCAGTGTCAAAATATGACAATGGGAAAAAATAAGACAGTTTGAGCTTTTGTGAAATTGAATAGTATAAAGCGAATATAGCCTTTAAGGTGTCCGTCCAATCCTGCACTTGATAGTACATAGACATACACACACAGATCAATGTCAGGTAGAGCCATAAATAATAATTCTTAAAGTTGTTTTGTTTAAAGTAAAAAAAAAACTCGTATAAAACCGCTGGTAAAAGCCAGTATGTTTATAATATATTCTCCTTTAATTGCAGGGGTTTGTTCCGGGCATGTTTGGTGTGTCGCACGGTGCTCTGCAGTTCATGACATATGAGGAAATGAAGAATAGGTACAATGAGTATAGGAATTTGCCCATTGACATTAAATTGGTAAGTTATCTTATATCGCCAGATTACACGTCACGTTGCGGGTGTTTGACGAACGTGTCTTAACAGGACAGCGTGACTGAGTTAATAATATCTTAGTGAATCAATGTGAAAAAAACAACCCTCTGATGTTTGTTTTTTTACAAATATTGCTGTCTTACGGAACCCTAGGTCCTTCATTTGTCGGCCAAAAAGGTTACCGTCTCCTGCTGTAGAGCATTTTTCATCAAATCTTTTATAATAACAATCTTTTGTGTTGCTAGTGTTGCCACGTGTTTAATTTCCAAAACTATAACTCGCAACTCAATAATACAACAAATAAAGCAAAGCATCCAAAATGATAGATCCATAAATTATTATATACACGAATTCTAGTAAAGCAATACAAATTAATGGCGCCTCCTGTTGACGATCATACCACTATACTTATACTATTTCTTATAAACCATTTTCTAATACTAGTAGCGCCCTCTAGCGACTAAACCTTTACTTACTCCCTAAACACCACCCCTTAAGTTAATTCTGACAGTTGATTGACACGATGGCAATTCGATAAAGCATTTGATCCCGGTGAAATAGGGGCCCTAACAGTAATGGATATAGAGCTGTATTTCCCCCGCAGACGTCCGTCGAGTACCTGACATTCGCGGCCGTGTCCAAGTTGATTGCGGCGGGCGCGACCTATCCTTACCAGGTCGTGCGAGCCCGCATGCAGGACCAACATCGCACCTACGACGGGGCCTGGCATTGTGTGCGCGACACCTGGAGGTATGAGCGCTTCGGCGGCTTCTACAAGGGTCTATCGCCGTATCTCCTCCATGTAACGCCTAACATATGCCTCGTCATGCTCATTTGGGAAAAGTTCACGAACAACGACTAGCTTAGTGCGCATCTGATGGGAAATGTAAGCGGCTATTTACACTTGCCTCTTCCTTGTAAATGATGTACAAAGAGAGATATACACCATTGTATAATTTTGTACAACGTTTATTTAGTAAGGGGGGTTTGATTACTTTGGGTCGACGCAGATTGTCGTAATGGCGGATTTGAACCTTATCTTGTAGTGTAGAAAGACGAGTATCAAATGTTGTTGAATTAAGTCGCTTCGCCGCCAGTCCGACGTCTGCGCTGGTAGGTTACTCTTGTTACTTCAACTGCAAATCCTTAAATCCTGAAGATATTTTCGTTGTGATTGCGACAATTTTGAGATAACAATTAGATTTCAATTGCAAATTGAACGGAAATTGAAATTGATGTCAAGAGTAACCCACCAGACCCTTGCGTGTTTTTGCTACAGGGATTTTTTTCTTTTTGAAGTGGTTTCTATATAATTTTTATTTATTATGTAAATTGCGTCGCGGAGGTAAGTGGGCTCTGACCGCTCGTTCCCGGCGCCTCGATTTGCTGTATTTATTTGTTTATTGTAAATTATATAATATTTCTAGGTATTTAGACATTTGTTTAGTCTTTTAAAATGCTAAATGATTTTATTGTAATAGATATTTATGTAAGAATGTTCTAATTGTGAATCTGAGACACTTAGTTGTATTGTTATTGTGTAACTGTTAGACAGCCGGCTGGCTAGTGTTTAAGAGTGGATTTGTACGGTTTGTTGCATTTCGGAGTGATCTTGTTAAAAATATCTCTTTTAAGTACTATTAATTAATATTGTTTCACAAAATTGTCATTTAAATTACCAATAAATAATTGCATTAGTGCACATACAATTATGTAAAAGTTGTAGTTTTTATGTGAATCACAAAAAGATTAGTATTGTTCATATATATGTTATTGTTTCTGTACGTCTGTCTCACGACATATGTTTATTGTTTAGTGAATAGTAGCTGTAATGTTTCCCATCAGATGATAGCTGGCAACCCAATGAGTGCCGCATTAGCACAATTTTAGTTTATAATTTGCAAATTTTTGTGATAGTAGGTACTTAGAAGATTGAGCTCGACGAATAAATAATTATTGAAAAAGACATACAATCGTTACATGTGTGGTGAGACGACATAGGGTCTTGAACTTGGCGGGTGAGCTTCAAATTTTTTGTAATTATATCTAAAGTTTTTTCAAATTATATTAGTACTTTAATCTACCTGACAATATTTAAATTTGAAGCTACTCTGTCATTTATGTTATATAATTAGTTACCCGCCTAGTTACGATCATCTTTCGTGTTAAGGTTTGAACAAACGATTTTTTCAAAGTAAGTAATGTAATTAAAATATATTTGACATTTTTTCTACAAAATTAAAGTCAATACAATTTTATAGACACTTATCGTACTGCACAATTCTTATTAAATAAATCTTCCATAAGTGTAACTATTAGATTCGTATTTAGACCAAATTATGCACGATGATGTATTTCTCAACATCATTTTAACCGGTAATTTAGAATTTAGTACTGTCTTTAATAATTCAATTTTTGTTTTATACTGAAAATAAAGCAAAAAATTGACAATTAAGATTTGTTGTATACGTCTGAAATATCAATTGAACGTAATTTTACTTATTCTCTAAAAATGTTTTAAAGTTTATTTTTCCCTGTGTAATGTCCCTAAGATTGAAGACCTTTAGACAATAACTTTATCATTAATTAAATAATCCATATTTTTCTATTCTAGTTCATCACATTAGAACTGTTCCCCTGTCTCTGAAGAGTTAGTCAAAAGTTAATCCACGATTAGTAAATACGAGCAGTTGTCAAATAGGTAAAAATACATTTTAACAATGGACAACATTTCTTGCGAAGGCATATTTTGAAACCGTTTGGTAATTATCTGGTACAAAAGTTTTTTTTTTTTTATTTCCATAATTTTTCGAGTTCTTTGAAAAATACTAATTTAAAAAAAGTGATGGCATGACATTGCTTTTTATTGTCATACTCACCATGATTGGCCAAGTGTTTTTCTATATTGTTCTATTTATATAGAATTGAATTAAATATATTACTATTAAATAAAAATAAAACAAAAAATACACCTTATTTCTTCACATTTTTCAGTAAAAAATATTTAATTTTGTCCATTGCTATTTATTAAGTAAACTCTAGCCTTGACAAGCCTTTCAGAAACTGGGGGATATATTATGTAGTTTTTTCTTCATACAAATAAATGAAACTAGACTTCATCTCCTATTTAGTGTAGTGTAGTTAATGTTTTACTAATACTAGACGACTAGACGCATTGTGATAATATCATTATATCTGACGATGCATATTACTCTAATCTTGTTAGTTAGTCCCAACTGTGTTAATTTAATATTTGTTCAGTGGCTGGCCACACTTCGTTTAGTAAGGAGCGTATATTTTTATATATTAGCTAAAAATAAAGATGTTTCCTCTTCAATTTGTATTATCAAATAAATAATGTCAAATTGATCATGTTTACTTTTTTCCCCCTTTAATATTTTAAATATCGGTAAGTAAAGGTGCAAGCGCCAGGTACAGAAGAATATACATTGCCCTCAGTGAGGCTTCACCCCGTACCACTAACCGCCCTATCGAATAATCGAGCGACAGATTTGTATGACGTTGGGATGGTTATCGTGACGTTTATATAGTACAGGGTATGTTAACGACCGAAATTCCTCCTATTCCGAAATTGCTCACTGTTTCCTAGCTAGGCGGTAAAGAAGTGTATGAATCGTTATGTATCGCTTTATTTCGACGCTAATATATGAGGGATATAAAAGATGTTTCCGCATATTTCAGATACGAGGGTTTTTGGGGTTTCTACAAGGGACTGAAGCCGAGTTTGGTCCGTGTAGTGCCGGCGACCATGGTTACGTTCCTCACGTACGAAAACGTGTCGCACTACATGTTGAACCGCGGGAAGGAGATCAAGATGCCGTCCTAGCGGTCATCGCGAGACGGGAAGAGGTCAGACGAATAAATTGGTTATCGAGACATGATAGTCTTGACAGTCTTTCTTTAGACTTTGAGGCTATACTAGTGCCAGTTTATAATAGCGATTACCGCCGTTTGAAGATGAACGTTTTGACCTAGCCCCCAATCATGGGATGGTGTCGTATTTATTGATTTTCGCTTCGCCCGTGGATATTTTCGAACAAAATAATGTATAGCCTATTGCACTCAGGGATAATGTAGCTTCATAGATTACCCTCCACATACGCACAAAAATATAGATATATTAAAAAAGGTCAAATACGTAGTACTAAGGATAGACGTGCATGTATGAAACGATGTGGATGTGGATGAACTAGGATACGTATGCAAAGATCTAGAGAAGTGGCGCTCCGTACTCTCAGACCACCCCTTTAGGAAACGGGCGAATGTATTTAAAGTCCGTTTTTCTGTAGTTTTTTTTAATAAACTGCGTGTATTTTTATTGAAAAAAATAAATATCCGTTTCAAAAATATGCATTAGTTCTGCAAATGTAAAATAGAGTAAAACCGTACATAAGGTCAGATTTTCATTATCTTTATAAACAAGTTGTCATTTAAAATTATTAAAACAATAAAATTTTACACATTAATTATTATGCATATGCATTTTTTTAGGAAAAATTTACAAAGCACAGATAATTTATTTTAGGTAATATTTAGAAGACTTGATTAATTTTTCGCGTAAAAAAAACCAACAATAAATACGACACTGGCGCCATCTATTGGGGACTAGGTAAATTACATGGGCTTTCGAAAGGTTGAAAAAAAATTAGGAATGATAATGAAAATAGAAATATTTTGAAGAAAAATTTACCCATTCATGGCCCAGTGACCTAGTTTAACATTCATAGTATAATAAATTAGATGGTATCAATTAATGCCTGTTTGTACAAAATGCTTCTGAGACTAATAATGTTAATTGCCGAGGAGAATATTCTTTAAAAATTGTAATGAACATGTGCAGTTGTAGCCCAATACAATAATTCTCCCGTTCGATCGCCGGCCGGTCCCCTGTCCGTTTTAAATCGTGTTTGTAGTCCCATTTCGATGCCGGACTGCTGTCCACACATGCATTACACTGATATTGTGACTGACTCAATCTCGATCATCCGGCGGACGGACCGAAAATTTTCGGTGAGATATCGGCTGGGTCTGTGGGGTTTTAACCTGTTTAATAAAGTAGACACTAGATTACAAATTTAAAATACGTCTTTTTATATATTAAGTTAAGATTTTTTATTATACTTACAAAAGAATGGAGTAGTACACTGAGATTTCCTTAACCTATAAATAGGCCAGTCTGTGTAAATTTTTTGGACCAAAATCACGATACAGCAAACGAAGATATGTAAAAAATCGGAAATATTCCGTAGAATTCAAATTCAATTTTTAAAACAACTGACATTAGGGGAACTTATAGAAAATGGCTGCCAAAGTTGGTTAAAAACACTTTATTTCGTTTTAAAAAAAATTGGCTTTGTTTTAAAAAAGTTTAATACACAAGTTGTGGAACTATTTATTTCGGATCGGTCTAGTCCGGTCCGATGTCAATAAATTGTAAAATATATTATTTATTTAAACAAAACCGTAAAAAATCGCATTATTTTAAAGCGCCCGTATCTCTTTGAAAAAAAAATTTTTGAAACCGAAAAATAGTGAAAATGTAGCTCTTGACAAGCCAAAAAAGAGCGTATTTTCAAATTTTAAAAATATTAAAAAGATCTTGCAGAAATTTGATTTTTCGAAAAAAAAGTGTTTTATTTAAATTCCTATAACTCATAAACCCGTGACTTTTTATAATCGTGTCTATGCTTAAAATTTTCTTTAATAGTTGCCGTTATATGTGCGAGTATTGCGCGCTTCATTAATTGATCGGTTATATGCATATAATCGGTCAAATCGGTTTTTTTAAATAAATAATATGTTTTACAATTTATTGACATCGGACCGGACTAGACCGATCCGAAATAAATAGTTCCACAACTTGTGTATTAAACTTTTTTAAAATAAAGCCTATTTTTTTTTAAAACGAAATAAAGTGTTTTTTACCAACTATGGCCGCCATTTTCTATAAGTTCCCCTAATGTCAGTTGTTTTAAAAATAGTGCATTGAATTCTACGGAATATTTCCGATTTTTTACATATCTTCGTTTGCTGTATAACGGTTACGAAAATTTTCCATACAGCTCAAAATAGCCAGACTGGCCTAAAAACGGTGTACATACTTGACGCCAAAATTTTCTAAACAAGTTCTAAACTGACACAAGTCCACATGCTTCGCCCCGATGGTGACCTTTTCATACTTGATATGTCTAACGCTATCTCTATTCGTAGGTCTTAACTTTATGGATTAGGAACAGGGGGAAAATATTAATCAAAGTCTCCATACAAAAAGCTAGTCTTGTAAAAAAATGTCTGATGACCTCTTTCTAGTGCTCGGTATTTTTTTAATAATGATATTCTAATAATACTTAGGGGACATCCATTAATTACGTGAGCTATTTTTCTTTAAATTTAGACTCCCCCCTCCCCCTTGGTGAGATTGAGTGAGATTTAGTGGGACCCCCCTCCCCCATACGTGAGATTTCTGCTACTGCAGTTGTTAAAAAACTACATTTATTTTTATAAAATCGGTATTTATTTATTTATTTATTTATTTATTTATTTATTCAAATATAACATCTTGCACTAACATTTCAATACACCCATGCAAGATTTAGTCAAGACAAACTATACCTAGCACATTTTCCATCGAACACAACTATTAAAAAGAAAAAAAAAAAAAAATTAAACCATCAGCGCACTACATCGTACCAGAATATAAACAAATTACTTAACAAGACACTATCAATCAGGTAATATACATGCAGAATAGAAACATATTATTGACACATTCCAGATACAATTAAATTTGGCATAAGTTACCAGCCTCCAATATGCATCCTGCTGTTGGTATTGTCTATACCTTTTTTTTTCTTTTAAAAACTCTAACACTCTTATTAATAAACTCGAATTAGCGACGTATTAACAAAACTGTATTTCGTCTCCGTCTATCATAATGAATTCACAACATTTCATTTTTCGTTAAGTACCAAAATTAAAAATCCGTTTGGAGATCTTCCTTTGCTTAACACGATACACATATTTAATTATTTTTTTATTCAGTGGTTTAAGAGATATTTTGAAAAAACTACACTGTATAACGAGTACCGCTCAAAGCTACTATACTCTCTGCCTTCAAGGGAAACTGGCATTAAAAAGTATTAGTTGTAGTTGTAAAAACAAAACAGGATACAAGGGGACTACTGATGGAGCCATAACACGAAAAAATAGAATAGAATAGATACAAGGGAATTTAATTTACGTGCTTCTCTACCCATCTTTGTTGATGAAAGTGAATAAAATTTAATTTTAAATTAATAAACTCAAAAATAAACAATAATGAATGAAACAAAAGAACCATGAACGTACTATTGAACGAATGAAACGAACGAACGCACGCAGCTCATGTCATTTCTTTTTTTTAATACAGAATACGCATAGACACCTGATACTTTTAGCCGTTATCGGCTTTTTCTAAAAATGCAATATTTAAAAATTAATTTAAGAGTGTTAAAGTTAAAATTTTAGAAAAGCAAAACATACGGGTACCTTAATTTTTCACCTACTTTCATATAAGCCAATAAAATTAGGGTGTTAAAATTTTGAAATGTTGTGGATTGCAGATTTGTTAGAGGGTGATTGATGAAACATTTAAGTTAATACGTCGCTAATTCGAGTTTATTAATAAGAGTGTTCATGTTTCATTTTTTACTTTTTTTTAAATTTTAAAATAAATGTTTTTAAGCATGAAATGTTTGAGCGGGCAAAATGGGACATTTCAAGTGAAGAAAAAAAATACCCCCCTCAGTTTAAGTGAGATTTGATGAGATTTTACTGGACCACTCCCCCCCATTTTGAGCTCACGTAATTAATGGATGTCCCCTTATGTATATCATAGTTAATATTTAATATAAATTTATTGTTTATCTTTTTATTATTGTAGTTTTCCAATTTTTTTACTAAGTTGTTTGACCCTTTAAAACAGGGGTGGCCAACCTTTTCATCAGCCGGGACAAATTTAAGAAATAAGATTCTGCACTACAAAAATCGATTGATCCTACGAGCCAACCATGAAACTTGCCGCTATCTGTAATTTTTGTCGCTCGATAACTTTAAAAGTAATCAATCGATTTAGACGTTCTTCAAGGCGATTGAAAGAGTTCAATGAGACTTAGATTTGATTATATTTTGAGACAAATTGATTTAGTGGTTTACTAATTATGCAACAAAACAATTAAAAAAATGCAATTTTTTTATAACTTTAAAACTACTCAATTGATCGACTCCAAAAAACTCTTTCGATAGCTGTATTGAAAGTTCAAATCAAAGATATTGTACGACAAAAATTCCGTTTATAATTTTGTTTTAATAATTTTCATAGAAATAAGAAATACAGTTTTGTACAACTCTTCCAAAGTGACGTTTTAGTAAAAATAAAAGGCAACATTTCTGTTTATAAGTTCATGTCATAATAATATGATTCAGCTTCGCGGGCTACAAGAGGGCACCCGGCCGGCGGGCCGCGGTCTGGCCACCCCTGCTTTTAATTTTTTTTACACATTGCCACCGTGAACTTAGTATGTAATTTTTTTCCCCTGAATAACGTACTAATCTATGTACTGCTTATTTCAGGGTTGTTTAATTTTATATTTAATTTAAACTATGATACTTGTTGAATTTTAGGTGAATATTCTTGTTACTAGGTTACATGATATGGAAAGATGTTGGACGAATTAAGTTCCTAACTCTTTTTGTTATTTAGTAAATAGTATAAGCGGATTTTCTATCACAAATTTAGTATAACTAGATGTTCTATAGGGGAGTTATTTTAGTACACTTTCCATATTCTTGTAGGTTATGGGCCCTAATAATAACATATAATGATATTTAACAACTGTTTAGTTAATATGTTTGATCTACTCCTGTATCGTCAATTCTGTATTATAAAATCATATTGTAGGACCAAATATTAGAATGGCTGTTATATTTTTGTTACTTGGGTTCCTACTTTATTAATAGACCAATGAAGAAGTTTTGAAAATATTGTGATGAAAAAAACATTTTGAAGCTTTGGCTTACATTTTTTTTTCATTCACAGAAGGAATAAATAAACTTCTCCATTGCCTAAGTATATTTAGAATTAAAATTACGTATATTAGTGCTAAATATAATTTTAATGTTTTCTTTATTGTGTGAAATAAAAGTTAAAAAGCAAAGTGCAATTTTAGTCCGGTTCATATAATTCGTCCTCGATTTCTGTATCTATTGAGATAACTTACGTGAGACCCCTTGTATTACTTTGTAGTTATCTGTGCATATATTTGGAAGTGCCTCCTTACTTATAAGTTCAGCGTTCTTTGCGTATATTTCATACAAATTATCGAAGTGTAATAATAGTGTGATAAGAGGTAGGAATGTGCTCGGTTGCGACGGTAGCTTCGCGAGATTTAAGGGGATGTGTTCGCACTTTGTCATAAGCATCAGAGGAAAAATATTAAAATTTGAACACTGCTATTTCGAGCTATGGTAAGTGTCTGGGTATATTTAACGATAACCACGGAAATATTCTTTGGTAACCACAGACCAAAGCCACAAATCTAAAAACTCAAAAAAAAAAAGTAAATATGAAGAAAGTAGGTACTTGGTATTTGACCCACAGACAATGGCGATGGCACATATTTGCTGCAATTTCATACCTTATTATGGTCTTGAGTTCATACAAAAAATACCACAGGAAAAATTTCATAATATTTCTCATAGAAAATTTCAGTTTTTCCTGAATTTTCCAGGCAACTTTTCCAATTTTTCCTTTTCTAAAAACCTGATTCGGACTATAACAAACAATAAATTAGACAAATCGGTCCAGCCGTTCTTGCGCTTACCAACGAACAGCATAGGTAATAGATAATCGTTGGTCCCAAAATATTCCGTTAAAAGTTTCCCGTGAAATGTTAATATGTTATTATTGTAATTGATTACATAGCAAATAATAATTAGATATCTTCGTTCATAAATTAGTTGTAGTATTTATGTTTCCTACGTAAACGGCACTTCATTTATTAATAGATAGTTCGAATATATTCGTCGATGTGACTGTTAATTTCAAAATATTAATTAAGTAATTATGAACAAGCATAGTTCTGACTCAAATATTTTAAGAAATGGCCGAAGATGTTGGTTCCTTAAAGGATCTTTCAGTTCCAACGGAATTTTTAAGGTAAGTTTCTTATTACACTATTAATTTATTGCTAACTAACTTTGCCTTCAGCTCTTTTGTGTCGTAGCGTGATGTTATATAGCCTATAACCTACCACAAGAATTGGGCTATCAAATGCAAAAAATATTTTCATATACGACTGCTAATCTCTATCATTATTATTAGTATAGATATGGTCGGGAAAAACATATAGATTTTGCTGTAGAATAAATAGATTTGATTTTACATCTATAAACAAAACAAAAATATGGGTGTGTTAGTGTGTGACCGCATGACGGAAGCGAAGCTACTTTTTGGAGTGAAACATCTTTAGGCATGGTAAAGAATAACTTTCGTTACGCATAAGGTGTATTGTGTTACGCGTATATCATTGTTGTTACGTGTTATTGTTTATTTATGTTAAATAGATGATTTAGTATATTTCATTCTTAAATATATTTAACCAAAGAAGTTTAATTTCTTACGCATGCAGACTAATACAAGTTTTATTATTTTTACTATTAGACTACCTTTATTAAATTATCCAGCGAAATACCTACCTACTAGTCCCTTGCTAGGGGGCGCTTAGTATGGTGTGACGTCACTGCAGTCTCGTGACGGTCAGTTTTTCTATGCTGATTCCATTCCCCATTCAAAAATACTGTCTTAATTAAAGTACTTTTAAATAAGTACTGAAAATTTGAGAATTGAGATGAGAAAGTGACTAAAATGAAGAAAAGTAGTTTACTCTGGTTTGGACACGTTGAAAGAATGAAGGATGAAAGATTGACTAAAAAGGTTTATATGGCTGAAGTGAAAGGTAATGCTGGCAGAGGACGACTTAGATGTACTTACTTTTATTGAACATATAAAAAATATATTGATAGATGGAAATATTAAAAGTACACACAACCGACGAGCATGTATGAAAGGTAGGTATGATAAATATAAAAGAAGCGAAATAAATATGTCAGGATCGTAACAAATGGCATTAGATTGTCTCTGCTTACCCCTCTTGGGATGAAACCCCTGATATTAGATAGATAAACTGAGATTTTGACATAAATGATGTACAGCACCTGCTGCGCACCAAATGTCTTTGCGAGAGTTATATCTCCGAGTTTAGCTTTACCTAAACACCTTAATTTCAAAAATTGGTAAGCGCATCACTTAAATACAGCTGGACCGATTTAGGGTAAGAAAAATTTTAAAAGTTGGCCGGAAAATTGGAAATTCGGCAAAATTAATAGGGGCTCCACAAGCAAGCCGAAGCGGAAAACTAAATTAATACATTAGATTTGCCGAATTCTAATGCGATGATACGTAAGAATGATTTTATCAGCAGGTAAGAGATAACAATGTTATAGCTGTCATACAAAACATATCGATAGTACTATTTGATATTCCTTCATGCAGACACTGTCAAATAATTTATATTTCGATCATGCTTTACCAGAATTTAACGTTAAAATTGGTTTAATTTTATTTGTGTTTGTGACAAAATTGTGTATTGGGAATGATGTATCCATTTGCTGAAGAAGGAACTGAAGTGAGCGTGAATAAGGTTTGATATTTTTTTAATGGTTACACATGGCTAAATAATATGTACCTACCGTGGCATTAAAGTGTATTTTCTTCGACTTTTCGTATACAAGCTTTGAATGTCTTTTTATTGTAGGTAAGATTTGAAATAAAAGTTTAAAAAATATTATTGTCTGCAAATGTAAAATAGGTTAAAAATGTTAATTATTATGTAAAATTGTCAATATAGCGTCTTTTAAGAATTTAAATGACAACTTATAAAAAAAGAGACATGCAAAGTTTGTTTACCAAATAAGAAAAGTAAAAAAAAAACACACTTAGAGGCTTTTCCATCTAAATGTACCTCAACAGAACTGGCCACTCGTTAGGTATAAGCCTCACCATAAACGAGGGAGACTTGGTCTTAACTCGTAACTCTTTCACTGTTAAAAAGTTATCAGATCTCATGAAGAGCCAAGACCCTAACTCTACAAACTAACTAATTTACCCAGATATCCTATAGCATTACTGTGTGTCAAGCAGTAAGTCCACATCCTAGGTTAAAATAGGACCTAAGGTCGGAATCGAACAGGTAGTTTTGAAAATTTGTATATGCTATCAAGGTCCTGACCTTGAGGAATCGCCGCCATCTTGGAAAATATACCCAGGTATTTTGCAGATTTTTTTCGAAAACTCGATTTTAGAGGTTTATTACATTCTAGACAAAAAAAGTTCTACGTAAATTTAGAATAAATTACTAAAATAACACGTAATTTTAGTCAATTTACAACTATCAGATCCTACTGCATCACGCTGTGGTGTTTGACAGTCGTCTACAGTGCAGCATGCAACAACCTATAATGGTGACACTATTAGGGATCAATCAGTTATTTTTCACTTTATATTTGCTAAATTATTTAAGTTATTTGAATGGACGCGATTAGCATAAAAATATAATGTATCAAGTACTAGATAGAATACCACAATTTGTGACTGATTAGGACATAATAATATTATGATTTATCTTTAAAAGTCTACCTAGAAGTTAGATAAAAACTTGTGATTGCACAGATTGCACATAATTAAAACACTTTGTTTACACTACAATGTTGATATAATATTTTGTTTTGTCTATGGAATTTAGGTAGGTATTCTACCTACCTTATATTAAATAAATACCGACCCCACCCCCGCCCCCGGCTTCGTACGGGTTCAATATGGGTTTACAACTTTACTATTTGAATATCTACTTAAGGGGAAGTCATTCATTAAAATCAAATTTTTAATCAAATTTTTCAGAAAACCTGATCTTATTACGAAACTGAAAAAAAATTTATTGATTTTAAGGATATGACAAATATTGTTATTGTTTTGAAAATATGATTAGAAACATTTTACTCAATAGAAAAAATCCTAAATACACCTCTGAAAACTTCATTTTTTTATGGCTATAATAAGTATAAATGGTACCATTACAAAAATTAACATGAATTTAATCGTTTCATTGTAAAACTATTTCTATGCTGTGTAAGATTTTTTTTTAAAATTGCGTTTTAAACAAAAATTATCGCTTAGGTTGAATCGCTTAGTACTTACTGTTTCTATCCTGCTCGCATGCGCGCGATTCTAGATAAATGCGTTCTGCTCTTTCATCACTCATTTTCCCATCGACCACTTCACCTTTAATACGCTTATAACTGTTATCTATTAGAGATAGATATATGCTACCGCAGACTTTTTTGTTGATAATTTTATTCTACATAATTTTGTTACATCTCTGTCGGATTAGACAGCAAACGCCATAACTTGCTGCGGCTAACTTTTTCCCGGCTTGATCCAATTATACGGTTAATGCTCAGCTCCTAAACATCATAGGTTCATGTTTAATACTCGTGAACCGTTCCCGGTGAATCAACTATCTAATAGTGAAAACTGAAATCAAAATCCGTTCAGTAGTTTTTGCGTGAAAAGGTCACAGACGACAGACAGACGCGGCTGAGTTTGAATGTTACAATATAGAAATAATCTTGACGAAGTAAGACAAATGTAGCCTACCCTGATAGGAAAATACTATTCATACCACTTACCAGAGACACTTGTCCACTGTAGCGAGTTGTCCAATGTCCATATTACCTAAATAGAGCAGATAGATCTCAAGTGTCTCAAGCTTGTCGCGGCTCCTAACAGTCATATTTTTTTTGGGATAAACTATTCCCAATTTCTCTGTAAATAATCCACCTGTGTCACTGTAATTTAGCATATACCTAGTTACTTATTCAATATATCTAAGTGAAATATCTGTTATTTTTTCAATGTATTTTTTCAAATAATAGGAAATATGAGTGGTTAAACTTTGCCCCCGTTTTCTCTTTCATAATCTATCACAAAGCTCTTAATTTTTTTTTAACTTTGTTATACCAACGTTTTTTGTAGCTTATTGAAAATTCAAAATAATAATAATGTTATCCTATTAAATAAAACCAATTGAAAAAATAACTACTATTTCACTTAGATAATATTGAATAAGTAACTATATGTTAAATTACAGTGACACAGGTGGATTATTTACAGAGAAATTGGGAATAGTTTATCCCACAGATGTGATTTATCCCCATACAAATTATGGATATAGGGTTCTTAAGTATTTATTTATTACGAGTCGTAGCAGCATAATTATTATTGGTAGAGCATCGGATTTGATACTAGTTCTTCAGCGAGCAAATAAATTCATCTAAAAATAACAGATACTCACGTCTGTTAAAGAACATCTAGGTCCAATAGCGGCCATCCATAAATTACGTCACACGAATTTCATAATTTTTGACCCCCCCTCGTCCTTGTCACACAAACTTCGCTCCCCTCTCTGGTGTGATGTCACATATTTTGCAATATTTGCAAGAACTGAATGAATTACAATAAAAGTTCCAAAATTATTTTTTATAATAAAAATATTAAATTAAACATTTTAGAAAATTTACCAAACAAAATCTAATTAACGAACGATAAATTGTATTTATTTGTATAGAAGGTTTAATTATATTGTAATTACATACTAGATGCTTCCTGCTAAAAAATATAAGTCGTTGTCAATAGCAGCAGACAAGAAGAAAACTTGAAGAAGTTGGAAAAGGTGATAAGAAAACTGTTGTTGCTAGAAGGTTACATTCCGCTCAGTACGAAAGTACGAAAAATAATTCTTATTTACTTTCAATAAATAAATTAGAACTTAATTTTTTTAATTCAAACCTTTTACTTATTAAAAAATTAAATAAAATTATTTAGTAGGTAAGTCCCTCCAACTTCGAATTATCAAAAGGCAACTCTATAGCCTAAAGATCATTTATATATATGTTTTGTGTTCTAATACTGTAGATTTTGACATGTAACGTCACAAAGCTTATAAGAACTCTACCCCTTGTCACTCTTGGATGGCCCCATAAGTTCAGCAACTGGCTTGCCATCTGTTCTGTATAATATGATCAATTGGCAAAAAGTGAACACTGTTACTGGGTGTCTTTGGCCACACGCACGGTATAAAGTCCGTGATGATGTGTTTATTTATATCAGCGATAACCAATCCCATACATCCCTTCTATATTGCGACGGTCGTGCAGCTGCCAATGCAATGTTACTTTGCATATAGTTCGTATCAATCAACCACTAATAGCTTAGATTAGACGTCTTTATTGAAACTTCCTTGAGAGATACTACTGCTCGTAAATATGCGTGAGTTATATTCTGCACATTACGAACAATATCTTTTTTACCTTTTTGTACATAGTACTGTATTGAGTTTGGTAGGTCAACCTACTCAATCATATTATATATATATATATATATATATACATATTATTTAAAAAAAAGGTCTGTCGACAGTTGTGGCCTTTGTGGGTACACAACTACTTATGGACAGACACAACATGCATACAAAATATATAATAATGAACAACACAACGCTAAAACTAACCTAAACTAATCTAAACATTTTTTTTTAATAATTAATTTTCTTATTGTGCTAATTGAGTCTATATTAATATCCACTGATGTACTGCTCATGTTAACCATCTTACAAAAGCGGGAAATTGGAGAGTTGGATCCCAAAACCGTCCGTCTCAGAGGAGGCACCAAAGGCGTAATTTGGTTGCGAGGGTATCTTGCGGGGGCTCTAAAGAAAATCAGTTTCAGTAGTTGAGAACAATCGGTTTGGCCTTAAGTAATTTAGAAATAAAAACAAGATCCAACATATTCCTTCTACTTTTCAGTGACGTGATGCCAAAGTATTTAAGTCGCGCCTCATATGAAGGATTTTTTTTGCGTACTTTAGAGCAGTATAACAAATGCCACAGAAACCGTTTTTGTATTCGCTCAATTCTTAGTGAAGTAACTGCATAATGTGGACGCCAAATGACGCTGCAATATTCGAGTGTACTCCTGACCATAACATAATTTTTGTATAACGTGTACTGTATCCTTTATCTGTGCCATTTTCATGCAAAAACTTCTGAACGGATTTCGTAGCGATTTTAGATAGGTTGATTGACCGGGAAGGTTTAGTATTCTAACTACCTTATCTATATGTATTTAAAATTCTCGTGTCACAGTGTTTGTAACCAAACTCCTCCGAAACGGCTTGACCGATTTGTATGATTTTTTTTATGTATATTCGGTAGGTCTGAGAATAGATCGTAAACTATATTCCTACCCTCCATTTTTGAATCGCGATTTTAGTATTTTTTTATGAACAATATCCAAAGTTAGTGGTAGTGGTCGTGGTAGGAATATTATAACATAACAAGCGGACCCGGCAGACGTTGTCCTGCCCAAACATTGCCTTGTCTGCACTACCCGTGGTAGGGGTAGCCCTACGCAAACCAACGTTTGGGCAGGACAACGTCTGCCGGTTTGAATACCTACATAAAATTTTAAATATAATAAAATAAATTTTAAATTTAAAATAAAATTTAATACGCTTATTACTACTTATCTATTAGAGATAGATATATGCTGCCGTAGAGATTTTTGTAGAAAAAAATATTCCACACATTTCTTTCCTACATAATTTTGTTTTATCTCTGACGGATTAGACAGCATACTCCATGAAAACGCGCTGGAGCTAACTTTTTCCTTGATTCACTAATACTGTTATTGCACTAATGTGCAATAAATAAGTTAATACTTATCTAATAGTGAAAACCGCATCAAAATTCGTTTAGTAGTTTTTGCGTGAAAAGGGCACAGACAAACAGACGCGGCGGGGGACTCTTAAGTCTTACTCGCAATAAAAACTTCCCAAGTAGTAGTTTAAAGTAAGGTTTCCTGAAGACATTTACCTGACATTTTATATTTAGGCGAGGGCCAAAACCACTTTTCTTGTCCATCGAGGGTACTTAAAAAGGTGTTAGTGCAATCAGCAGAAATGTGTCGGAGCGGTTGTATGGGCTCTTCATGAAACGGCGGATAGCAGGAAACCATACTAGTGTGTACATTTGATATCGACCGGTCTTAACAGATTATTTAATTAAGTTTATTAAAATGTTTGTAGTTATTTACCATTTTGATAGATATATTTACAATGCAGCACAAATTGTTGTTTGCACATAAAGATAGGTGTCGATTATATAAATATTTTCATTTCGCAATGATTTTTCATTCAATAATTTTATATTATATAACAGGTAAGAACTTAACAATTTCAATATGAGACTTTGGTGAAAAACTTCCCAGCAAGCTACAAGAATAATAGTTAAATTCCTAAATCAAAGAATCGTTAAATAGCATAATTTTACCAGACGTTAAGTTAATCTATATTATATTTCATGCACTTTAAATTTACGAATGAATATATAAAATTAGGTAAGTTCATGTACCTACCTACATATTAGGCGAACTCATAGGAATAAAATTTATAACGATAAATATTGCTAAAAAAGTTAAAAATACACACTTCATCCAAAATAGTGCAATTAGCTACATTATTGTAGAGCTATATTAAAAGTAGGTTGGATTAGTGTGGTGAAGTAGAACGAAGGTCGAGCGTTGGACATCGCGCGCAGTCGGACGTCGCAGGTCAGACATGCAGCACGACGGGGCTCAGCCGGACGACGGGACACTGCCGGACGACCAGATCCGTCCCACTAACACGGCACCTTCAAGACTCCGACGCACGCTACACAGACTCAGCTCACCATTCCGCACCGCATCGCATCTCGAACGAACCGCATCCGCCCGATCTTCAGCCTCCGAGACCGAAGTAACACGCGAGCGCGTCAGAAAACGCAACAAGAAAGCCAAAGCTTCCAAAAGCGACGACGGATTGCCCGACGAAAGGAAGAAGCGAGGTTTCGTGCGACGCTTCGGTAGCATAGGGAGGAAGCGCGGGGAGGGATCTCTAGCTGCATCCTCCGAGACGTCAACTCAGTCGTCTATAGCTCGCGATATGGAGGAGCCAGTCGGTACGGAAGATCCGCAGGCCGATATATCGGTGGAGCATGCCGTAGCCACAAAACCGTTCACCAAAGCCGCGTGGCTTAGGAATGAAGGGCCAGTGGTTATCGAGAGGCCTGTAGAAGCGCCCAGTCCTGAAAGTGCGGTGAAGCGACGAATAGCATTTGTGGCTCAAGCTTCCGCGTGTCTGTCGGAGGATGCGGGGGGAGGTCCCATGTCGCTACAGGAGGCGGTGTCGGCGGCTAGAGTTAGTCTCATAACGCTGCACTCTCGCTCACCGTCGCCACGCTCGCGGGAAAACGATACTGAAGAAGAAGGATACTCGGACGCCATGCCGCCTTATGGAGACCTTATTGAAGCACCTTCAACATCTGGGGTGAGTAACTGCGCCTGCGCGTTAAGTGGTGTCCGTAAAGTACAGTCGGCGCATGAGTCGCCTCCATGTCGCCGGCCAGTGTACTCGTCTCTCACTGCAAGTGCTGCGGTTTCCGGTGTGAGAGTTCTGTCGTCTTTCCCGCAGTACGTTATTGTTGTTAGTTGTGGACTATCGTTATCCGGCCGACATGAATTTCGTGAGTACGCGTGTGCTCTAAATATTTTTTGTACGAAATAATTATTTGAGACACCTTTGTTTGATCAGATGTTCGTACGCAATAAATATAGTAACAAATCAGAAAGTGTCATCATTTTTAGTTGGAAGTTGAAGCCATGAAAGAAGTATAAAAAGTTGTGAGTAAATGTTGTGATGAGTGAATATGAGACGGGTAAGTACCTACCTACCTGTGTAACATATAGTAAACATATGTTGTAATAGAATGATATATAGATAAACTTATAAATACGTCTTATGATGACCCATTATTTTTCTAATATAAATTTTCTTTGAAAAATCAGATTCTTAGTTACTTATCGTATTTTACCGGATGCTTAATAATTCGATAAATAATTACTTAGATTTTTTTTCTTTCTCACGGGTTGCCTTACAGCTCCCGAAACCGTGTTACGGTCCCAGGGTACTCAGCGAAAAACCAAGTCTCCCTCTTTTAGCCGATGGTGAGGCTATACCTAACGAGTGGCCAGTTCTGTTGAGGTATATTTAGATGAAAAAGGTGTGGTCTGTCGGATTATGTACATAAGTTTTTAATTATAAAAACCCATTGGTACATGGCCGGGATTCTACCATGTGTAGGAACCCGTGGTCTACCTAGTTAATACCAGACGTCTTAACCACTCGGTCACCGGCTCACTTACTTAGGTATATTTATGATTTATTAGAAAAGCTTTGGCATAATGATTCGGTATATTTCAGAGACTAGGCTGTATTGAAGATGTCATTCGGGCAGTTTTAGGGCTCAAATAAAATAAACTAATTATTATAGGTTATACCTTTCAAATATTTTCAAAATATTCATTATTACGTTAGCCCCATAACCACAAAGTATACCGCCGCGTCTGTCTGTCTGTCTGTGCCCTTTTCATGCAAAAACTACTGAACAGATTTTGTTGCAATTTTCATGATTAGATAGGTTTATTCAGGACGAATGTTTCGTTGCGTATGCTGTCTAACCGTTGAGAGATATAGCAAAATGATGTTGGAAAGAATTGTGTAAAATAAAATTATTTACAAAAAATCACCTTACCGTATATCTATCTCTAATGTACGAATGGGTTTTTTAATTATAACTTATGTACATAATCCGACAAACCACACTTTATCCACGTCGATGTCCATTTTGAATGTTGCTAAACCATTGAACTGTTACAAATAGTATAGATAGCTGATACTATTATTGCATAGTGAACGGTATGTCGTCGGAGGTCGGCTCCGGTGGTGCGTGTATGTAACTTGATACTGCGGGTTGGTTTACCACAAACCAACCAGCCGTTGCGTCGCGGCAGACAGGCCACAACTTTATGCGATTTCTATTATTATACAAGTCAATGTGTACGCTACGCTCTGTTGAGTGACCCGTTGTAAGTTTTCATTACCCATTTGTAAGTGTAAAGATTATAAAAAATATTGACCGATGCACGCGGTTCCATCGTGACATGGTAGGGAATCCATTAACATTGGTGAAGCCACAATAAAAGAAGAAAAAGACAAAACTTTCAGAACGTCAATACAAAAGTTTTATTAAAAAAAAAGTCTTATTACGACCATGGTTGAATATTAGTAAGCTCAATGAAAAGATTTGAAGCATTGTAAAAAAATGTAATGGAACGTAAATCGGATTTTTTCAGTTTGTCCTTATGACCTTTTATTGTATTTAATCTGTCTATCATCACTTCTTTTATCCCAAGAGCGGTAGGCAGAGACAATCGAATGCCATTTATTACGATCCTTACATACTTTCGCTTCTTTTATATTCATCATACCTTTCATAAATATTTCCATCGATCAATACATTTTTAATATGTTCAATAAAAGTACACCTAGGTCGTCCTCTGCCAGCATTTCCTTTCACTTCAGCCATATACAACTTTTTAGACAATCTTCATTTTAATCACAACATAATCTTTCACTCCGCATTCTTCTCTAATAACATTCTACGTAAAGACCGCATTTCCATTGCATTTATCTTACTTTCATGCTTCTTATTCCATACCCAAGTCTCGCTTCCATAAGTAAGTGATGGAACTAAAACAGCATTATGTATATTAATTTTACTTTTAGTTGTAAGTTGTCTTTTACTGGGAGGGATAATAATTTCAAGGTAATTAACAAATTAAATATAGTGCTTCGTGCTACTTAGTTAAGTAAATACATAAAAGGTTTCATTTTCGGCTTAACTAAGGTTTCCGATACTAAAGTATTTAAAAAGTTAATCTGGTAATTGTTTTCTAACAATTTTATTTATGTTGAAAAATAAAAATATAATAAAATAGAATAAAAAAGAAATGTCGCCAAGTGAAAAATGTTGAAGGTTATCACGCTGCTGCCCTGATGGCGTCCGTTAAGACCGCAGTCTATAGAAACGTTAATAAGTTTCAAGGACTTAGACATCGGTCTGTTTTTATTTGCTTTTGTAATAATTCTGAAACGGAAGTATGGATGTATGTTTAAAGTTTTAAACACTTACACTCTTATTAATAAACTCGAATTAGCGACGTAGTAACTAAACTGTATTTCGTCTCCGTCTAACAAATCTGCAATTCATTATGATAGACGGAGACGAAACAAAGTTTAGTTACTACGTCGCTACTTCGAGTTTATTAATAAGAGTGTTTGCGAATTATTATAGAAAATATAAGAAAATTGACCGCTCCACCTCCCCCCTTATCTCCGAAACTACTGAGTGTAAAATTTTGAAAAAAATAGGGCCTTTCTAATAGTTTACAGGAAAACATAAACGAAAATCCTGTCTTAAAGTTCTAAGTACCGAACCCTCAGTGCGCGAGTCGTGCTCGCAAATAGGCCAATTATTTTTGTTGTGTACGTAATTGTCAGGACAAGATTTTTAGGAAAATAAAATTGGAACAGTTGCCCGAAAAAAAATTGAAAATTCGGGAAAAACTGAAAGTGCTTTTTTCTATGGGATTTTTGTATGAACTCATAATAGGGGATGAAAGTTAATATGGACGAAGCCGGGGCGGAAAACTAGTATTAAATAAAAAAAAGTAATATTACATTTTGAACACTTTCAGAAATTATGTTTTAAAATTGTTGCAGAATGAATTAACATAATATTTTACTGAAATCGCAGTGAGGCCGTAGTGCAATTTTCTATATAAAATTGCAATAACAATTCTGGTATTAACTAAGCAGACCACTGGTTTTTAAGGTTTCGTATCCAAAGGGTAAAAACGGAAATTCTATTACTAAGACTCCGCTGTCAGTCCGTCTGTCTGTCCGTTTGTCACCAGGCTGTATCTTATGAACCGTGATAGTTAGACAGTTGAAATTTTCACAGATGATGTATTTCTGTTGCCGCTATAATAACAAATACTAAAAAACAGAATAAAATAAATATTTAAGGGGGCTCCCATACAACAAACGTGTTTTTTTTAGATAATGGTACGGAACCCTTCGTGCGCGAGTCCGACACACACTTGGCCGGTTTTTTTTATAATTAAAAAGTTATGTACCTTTACATAATCCGACAAACCACACTTAGATGCTTTCCATCCAAATATGCTACCTCAACAGACCTGGGCCACTCGTTCGTTAGGTACAGCCTCACAAATACCATCGACTAAAGAGGGAGACCTTGGTTTTACCTGGAGACCTGGTACCGTAACAGGGTTTCCGCAACCCGTAAGTAGAAATTGATGCAATAATTCCTGATGTGTCATACCTATCGCATTTCATTACTAGCTTTCCGCCCCGGTTTAAAAATTGATCTTAAACGATTTCCGCGGATTTCCGTGATAAAAAGTAGCCTAGATCACTCTCCTGCCAATTTGTTCAAAGAGTTGATTACATTTTAAATGAGATATTGTAAGAAATAACGTAAATAAAAAATTGATGGTAAAGACCACCCGTCAATACAAAAATTTACAACTTCGTGTAGGCTTTTCTCTGATATAATTTTCAGCCTTAAACAGAGGCAAATTACTGAATTTCTGAATAAGTATCTCATATGTCTATGTCATAGATGGTCGTAGCTTTACTTGTAAAAATTATTTTTAACCGACTTCGAAAAAGAAGTTGTTCAGAAATTTTGAAAAAACTGATTTTTTTTAATATCTCGATGAAAAAAATCGGTACATTTATTTCATCGAGATATTAAAAAAAATTCAGTTTTTTCAAAATTTCTGAACAACTTCTTTTTCGAAGTCGGTTAAAAATAATTTTTACAAGTAAAGCTACGACCATCTTTCCATTATCATCTCCATATCAAAAAGTTTACTGATTATCATTAAACTTATCCCTTGACTGGCTCTTCCATTAATATTTGCTCTATAAATAAAAAGAAAAAAGCTGTCGAATTCCACATATAAAATGTATTATCACATACTGCCAAATTAAGTTTGCAACTGAAAATTGTGGATTGGTATCGTATTTTGTTCAAAATTTGTTTTCATGGAGGGTGTAATCATGCCTTCATATAACTGACGGTCAGCTAGCTACTTCAGCTATCATAGCCGTAATTAATAATATATTTATATATATATTAAAAGTACACACAATCGCCGAGCATGTATAAAAGGTATGATGCATATAAAAGAAGCGAAAGAGGTATGTCAGGTTCGTAGTAAATGGCATTCGATTGTCTCTGTCTACCCCTTGGGATAAAAGGCGTGATGATAGACAGATTACAGTATAGGTTGGAGGCGTGGTCACTTAAATATTACTATACAAAACATATAGGATATAATTTATATATGGCAAATCAGTATTAGTTGACAGATGGATGGATGAATGGGTTTTCGCTCTTATAAAAGGGTGGAAAATATGGAATGTCCTAGATCGGGCTCGTTGTTTACACAAGCGGCTATCTAAGGAAAGAGAGCTAATAGGTATATGACAAATACTATAAAATGATAAATGTCTCTCCGATAACGTTGTTTGTTTGTCAAGCCACTTGAAGCCACACTTTATAAATCGTTCAGAAGTCGAATAGGAATTTATTCAACAGTCGCTTTTTGAACGGAATATTAAAAATATTTTTCATATAAGTTTTTGAAACAATGTTCCAAGAGTGATATTTAAATATTGTATTGTGCCATGTGGAATATACTTTTTGAAAATATATCATTTTATTGCAATATAGTTTATTGGACTCATTGTCGTGTTTCTTGACAACTACTTTAATATCAACGGTTTTTAGAACGGAAATATGTCGCCGAACAACACTGGGATTAATAATGTAATGTATTTGCATATTTAAAATCTATATAAATATAAAATTTAATGCTGTTTGTTGGTAAGCGCTTCACTCGAGAACGGCTGGACTGATTTGCCTAATTCTTTTTCAAATGTTCGTAATAGTCTGAATAAGGTTTTAGGGAAAGGAAAAATAAAAAATTTGCCTGAATAATTGGAAAATTATCTCTATAGGATTTTTGTTTCCAATTCCAAAATTGCGGCAAGAATACTTGTTGCATTTTCCCGCCTGATGCTTTGAGCGTGGGCCCTGCCCTGAGATTATATTTTGCAAAAGATAGATTATAAATAGACGATTTACGTATTAATTTATTTGTTTAATATAATATGTTAAGTTCGCATATATTAAATGAAATAATAAATACATAATGATATTAAAGTCGGGCGTACGCATTTCTAGAGATAACAGATACCTACCTACCTGCTTCACATCTAGGTCCAATGTGTGTGCAGGCTTGCCACCTGACTGGCAAAAAGTGGACACCCACGCTGACCTCAAAAAATATTATCTCATACAGTTCCCAGGGAGTATGACATCCATGATGAAATATATCAAATTTTCGCGAAAATCCTAAAATTCCTGTATTATTTTCAGACACACGCATCTGCCTCTACCAATGAGAGACGTGAACATCTATACAAAATATTGGTTATTGGGGAACTTGGTACCGGGAAGACATCCATCATAAAGCGCTACGTACATCAGTTCTTCAGTCAGCACTACCGCGCTACTATTGGAGTTGATTTTGCGCTTAAAGTGCTTAATTGGGACGCGAATACTATTATCAGACTTCAATTATGGGACATTGCAGGTATTTTGAACTTTTATTTGTTTAGATTATCTTTGTAATTACAATATACTAACTTTTGCCCGAGGTTTCACCCGAGTACCCTTTACATGGCTGTAACACCGATATTTAAATTAGTAGAGGCGCGGAGGTGTCGAGCTTGGGGGTGTTTTCCAACGAAGCGAATTTGGGCTTATAATTACAAGAAAATACAAAGAACATTGAGCGAGATCGGAAAAGTGGTTTTTTATTGCAAAATAATTTTATTTTGGATTTTCGTTACGTATCTCGAGAAGTATTGCTCTTAGAGAAAAATGTTTCGAGTAAAAGTTGTGATAATTCTGCACGCGATTGGGCTTTAAAAAATGTTTTAATTGTTTAAACAACCAAAAAATACGAAAATGTCAAAACCTGATTCAGACTATTACGAATATTGAAAAAAAAACAATTCCAAGGAACAGTATTAAATTTTTATTAATAACATTAGTAGAATTTGTGCTTTATTTATACACAACACTTCCAAATTAAGGACAGATTTTTGTTAGCCCATTAAAATCAGTAAAGGTGGCCACACATTCGTCCAATCCCCGGCGCGCCGTACGGTCCACCGAAACCGACCACAGACTCGTCCAATTCTTGTAACGAACGGTCCGCCTAGATCATACGGCGGCCGGAATGGGAAATTTTAATTTCAAAAACACGACACTGTATGAGAATCAAAGAAGAAGGCGCCACGTGTCAATGTTGTATCAGCCAATGACTTCTTACATATAAAAAGCCAGGAGGGCAGATAAATCTTGAAAGTTAAAGTGCTATAATATATTAAATTTATTTTTTCCTTGCCATTATGTTTGGTTCAATAAAATTGTTCCTGCACCTGGATCCACCACTGCATTGAGAGTTTTTATATATTTCATTACTTACCTAACTTTCTAACAAAGACTGAAACACAGCCTTCAATAATTTCAGGGCAAGAAAGATTCGGGAACATGACTCGTGTTTACTATAAGGAGGCCGTGGGGGCCTTTATAGTATTCGATGTGACGCGTGTGGCTACATTCGACGCTGTCGTCAAGTGGAAAAACGATCTTGACGCTAAAGTACAACTACCTGATGGATCTGCTATTCCTTGTGTTTTATTGGCGAATAAGGTAGGTGTAAATAACCTACATGAAAAATTACCACCGTGACATTTAAGGGGGTGGGGGATAGGTTGGGATCTCGAGTTGGTTTTTATTAAATCTGGTCCAGGCTAATCCTAAAAATGAGTGCCGAAGCTTGGTTTGGATGTTTGTATAGTATGTGCGAGCTGGCTTCATTTCTATCGACCCGATCTGTCTGATCTATTTTTGTTTGTCTGAGAGTAGGCCTTAATAAGTTTCTACATTATCCATATTTCTACAAAAATAACGTAGAGTTTGTGGTATTCTCCCTTTCATGCCTTTTGCGTATAATTTTAGTAGTTTTTTTTTATTTAGCGCACTGTATAGTATATTTTAAATGCTTGTTTAGACTATGCAAATTGTCGCATGCAATTTATCCCACAGATATCACGATAAACTACATAATGTGCTTTAGGTTTAGAATTAAAGCCATATAGAGTTCGTTGCGAGTACTTCAGTGAGACTTTTGGCTATGTGAGGCAATTTAAACATGGCCTATATATCATATATCATAAATGAAAATATCAGTCGGAAATATTTATGTAAATAAATGATAAAATATAGACAGCAGGTAAATCGTTGAATCAGTATATGAATCATAAGTTATTTGTGATTGATAAGATAATACTAATTGTACATATTTACTATTCACCTCATTTTTAATATGTCGAAACAGCAAAAGTATGGCTTCGTCTTCGTCCACATGATAATTAGTATATACTTATGTAAAATGAGCCTAATGTTTCAGGCCCCTACTCAACCCCTATTCTTGATTACTTTTTCAATTATGGGTTTGGGGGAATGTAAGGGGAAGGATTTGCAGAGATTACTTGCAATTTACGTCGATCCGTTGCTTCGTTTTAACTTAGGATAGGACTATAGTTAGAATTTTTCTCAACCGGGCGGATTTCATGGTTTTATTGCCCTACAAATAATTAAATTTTTTTTTCTACACGGGTCCCAGGGTACCCAGCGGAAGACCAAGTCTCCGTCTTTTAGCCGATGGTATTTGTGAGGCTATACCTATCGTGTGGCCAGTTCTGTTGAGGTATATTTAGTTGAAAAGCCTCTAAGTGTGGTTTGTCGGATTATGTACATATACGTTTTTAATTATATAAAACCCATTGGTACATGGCCGGGATCCGAGATCGAATCCGTGGTCTGTCTAGTTAATAATAAAATAATAATAATAATCTCATAACCTCCAAAATACATTTTGTAACTTTAAATATTTCAGTGTGATCAACAAAAGGAGGGTATAGTGAATACTCCACCGGCAATGGATGCGTTTTGTAAGGAGAAGGGGTTCACAGGATGGTTCGAAACTTCCGCAAAGGAGAACATCAATATTGAAGAGGCTGCCAGATCTTTAGTTAATAAGGTGACAATTATTATGTTTAGAATCAAAATAACCAAAACCAAACATGCTAAAATGGGTCAAATTGGTCATTTTGTATCAATAAGTAGGTATAGTCAAAAAATCTGTACTCATTAGAAATAAGGTGATTTTTTACGTTAATAAACCGTTCTTTCAGCACTTAAGGGCCCTATGGCTTTAATTTGTATGGGATAAACTATATTCCCAATTTTTCTGTAAGTAATCCACCTGTGTCACTGTAATTTAGCATATAGTTACTTATTCATTATATCTAAGTGAAAAAGCCGTTATTATTTTAATGGGTTTTATTGAATAGGAAATAGGGCAGACCGGGGATGGTAGGCTAACTTTTCGGTAATTATTTTTTTAAGCAAAATATATTATATGGACAATAACGAAACCTACTGTAAATGATGGGAAATTTCATTGTCATTTAAAATAAAATTTTCTTATACAGTAAATGTAAAGAGAAGTACTATTTTTTTCAGTTTCTGTAAACTTCTCCACGTTGGTCGAGCTGCCCCATGTCTGGGGTAGGTTGACTAGTAGCCTGGGGTAGGTAGACTTGAATCTAGTGCTAATAAGTATACATATATTAAAAGAAGTATTTGGCTAATATCACAAACTATTATTGATCATCTATAAACTTATACATAAAATATAGCATTTAATTTATTTTAACTAAAAACAAAAATTAAATAACAATTGTTAGAAATATATAGGGCTTTCTCATTTTTTAGGAACACAAGTGTAAGAACTAAAGCAAAGGAATTGTAAAAAAAATAAAGATTTCTTCCTAAGTAGTAGATACAAGATGCGTGTTGCACGTACTAAGCTTTATTATCTGTTCTGTACCAAAGTAAATTAGTGACCGGTACAGGTTGACATAGTCAACCAGCCCCCAGTCTGTAATGGCCTACCAACCCCTCACGGAGTTTTTGCATTCGGAAATTCGCTACATTGGAATGCTTTAATTGATCGACTCAATAAGACCCTATACACCTTTAACGATAACTACTTAATGATATAAACATAAGTTGATATTCATTCGTCTCAAAACAATAGCGTCAGAAATAAAAAAGTACTCAGTGTAAAATTTACTTATGTGTAACAATTATGGGTAAACCGCTCTCATTCGCAGGGACATAGCCACACGCTAATCTTGTTTGGATGTAATGATCGGTTACTCGATGGACTCTCTTTAGACCGCAATGTAGTTTCGTTCACTCACACATGAACGAAATTATGAGCCGTTAGTCTACCTACCCATATGCGCTACCAGCCCCGGTCTGCCCTATGGTATTACTTTGCCCCTTTTTTCCCTTCGAAAATCTATCACGAAGCTCTTAAAAAATTTTAAGCGCTGTTATACATTTGAATTATATGCTATGCGTTTTTTGGTAGCTTATTGAAATTCCTATTCAATAAAACTCATTGAAAATATGGCTATGAATAATTGCTGTTTCAAAAAGATATATTGAATAAGTAACTATATGCTAAATTACAGTGACACAGGTGAATTATTTACAGAGAAATTGAGAATATATAATGATGATACACAGCGAAAATATTTTTATTTTTTTCACGCTTCAAGATTTTTCAGATTCGGAAAAGGTTTTAGGTCCAATAACTTATGGTAAAATAAAACCTATAAACTTGGCCGCACTGACGCGTCTATCCCACCTTTGATACCGACAGTAATAAATGCTGTTTTAATTTAATTAAAAGTCAAAATATGTCCTAAAATGCTTATTTTTTTAATTTTCAGATTCTACTAAATGATAAGTTACTCCAGAGCGACGTGAAAGATGGTGAAAAGTTCGCACTCGACCATAAAATAGCTAACGGGGAAAACACTAGCGATAGTTCTAACAAATCTTGTAATTGCTGACAACTTTCCTCCTATTATGTGTGATCCAAAATTACACATAATAATATAATACAGTACGCAAAGTCACAAAATATAATTAAACAAGAACAACAGAATATAGAAGCGACCATGGCGACAATGTAGAAAGCCATATGTGAAATACCTACTTAATTAATAAAATATAGTAACTAACTATATACCTACCTATGTGGTATGCACAAAATATTACTGAATAAAAACTTCTGTCTATTTCTGCATATAAATGCATCTGAAATATTAAGATACCTACTCAAGAGTCTCTTGCATCGTTTTATCGGATCGTCTTCGTCTTATTTTTTAAGTAACAAAATTGTTGAAATTCAGAAAATGTACTTTTAGTGTCTTTGATTACATTATTTCAGTCTAATATTTAAAAACATGTGGTTTTTAGAGTTAAATAAATTTAAATTGAAAAGATGGTCTAGCGTACTGTAGCTGCAAACTTACAATAGTTACAATAAGGACAAATGAATATACTGCCTAATATACTGTATAATAAGTAATTATTTATCTATAAATGTTTTCATGACTTAGTGCCATTTACAAACACTATTGAATTTGTAATCAATGAGAAAATGTAAATTAATTAGAATAAGTTTAGTACGAGTGACTGTGGGAGTACTTTGTGTTCATTCAATAAATCTGAGACGAAGTTTTAGTATGTTTTTTATTAATAAAACCTATGTTGTAAAAAGATCTGAAAAATAGGTAGGTATACATTGTGAAGAAGATATATGAACTAAGTTGACTAAATTAATGCTGTATAGGAAAACGGAAGTAGTATTTTTCCTTCAAATGATTCAAAAGTTCTTTCATACTTAAGACCCCTTTTACACATTTTGTCCAGAAAGGCAATAAACATGAGTTTTTGGTGTTTGTAAAGAGACGATGATGGATTGAATAAAATTAACGTCTTTACTAATTACTGTCTTTAATTTCCACTTTGGACACAATTAAACAGAATTAAAATATTACACAGTTAAAACAAAGCGACCATTTTATTTGCTGGCCAACGCACCTCTCTTTCTGCCACCTGGCGGGCAAAAGACGTAACTACTAATCAATTGACTGTCTTCTTACATACTCCCCCTTTTGACCAAATATAGGACCACCAGTTTGGTCAAACAAACACAAAAGTTACACAAAGAGAAAGTGAGTAAGAACAATTAACAATAACAAAAAACAATTAGAACAAGGAACTTAAACATAATCTAATAGTTTAAGAGGTCGACCGCGTTTCCGTTTTGGGTTGACGGGTCGTGGCTTGGACTGATCACCCTCACACTCACGTGCATGGTAGCGAGTAAGATCGGACACGTGATACTTACCGATCGATTCATCAGGAGCTTCACGATGCGAAATTAAGTAAGTGGTGGGACTCACCTTCATTTTTATACAGTAGGGCCCATCTCTTCTTGGGACGAGTTTCGAGGTTATACCCTTACCGGCATTACTCAAAACATGGCTACGTAGAAGGATTAGGTCACCAGGTGAATAGTCTTCCCCCACACGACGGGTCTCGTCTTTAGTAGTCTTAGGAAAATGGTTACCTGTATCGATGGTATGCTCGGCGAAAGGTGTCGCTCCTCCCCCTTCACCAAAGATGTCCTCGTACTCGTGAACTAAGGTTGACAATGCAGTTCGCTCCATTGACGACAGCATCGCCCCCTCATCAGGTCGAATCACGTCTGCAGCTGCACAACTCACCTTGACGCTTGACTTCTCGCCTTGCAAAGGATACACAGCCTGCGGGTGATCAGTCATAAACCATGAGTTCGCGTGTAAGTTAAGAACAATACGAGCACTACATAAAAAATCGATACCAAAAAGTGTTTCATTATTTACGGCGTTAGGTAAAACAATGAAGGTAGTTGGTACAACCTTACCCTCAAGTTTAACGTCGACGTCAACAAGTTTGACATTCATATCGCGCACAATCCCGTCTGCAAATTTTACACGAAAATTACTTTTACGAAACGGGTGACCTTGATCGCGTAGCAACGTATACAAACTATAACCAGCTATACATCGTTTGGCCGCTGTGTCCACTAAACCGGTACCACGAACCCCATTAATCTCGACATTGAGAATAGGTCGGTTACTGGTACCGTTACTGTTGGAGTCAGACGCAAAGGCAACCTTCATTAATGGTAGCTTGTTACAATTTTGAATAGGCGACTTGCCTCTGAGAGGCAAACTCCCATTAGGTACAAAAGTGTTAGTACACAACTCGGTGATCTTTGACAGATGACCTTGCTTAATCTTTGACAAATTTGTATTAAACGAAAACGGACTCTTCTTTGGGCTACGATTGCTACGATTTACAGACATATTGTTACAACATGTACAACTACGATCGTTACTACGATTTATAACATTAGGTTCATGACTAAGATCTGTAAATGGGTAGGTATCATCGCTCAAAGACTTGTCCAAAGAATGAAAATTACAAGAATAAAATGTATTACTAGTGTCTTTAGGCTTACTGTCCCCAGCATTACAATTAGCACACTTAGAACGAATGATGCCCTTAGCACCACAACCATAACACCTTATTACACTATCACTTTTAATTTTAAGTCGCGGACACTCAGAGCGAGCGTGACCACTTTTACGACAATAAACACAATAACTTTTGTTACCTTGAAGAGGTTGAATTACTTGGTTACACTGTGTCGCCCGAGGAACTTTGCACGTCGAAGACCGAAGCGGAGTCTCGACCGAGTTACGAGCAGTCGTTGACCCGTGAAACACAGGTGACCGGAGTGAGGTGCTCGGCGCAGGCGCCGCCGTAGAGCGCGGCTCATGCCGGCCGGCACGAAGCTCCCGTTGTCCCTGAACAGGCACCGACGCTGCTTCGTCGAACTCGTCCTCCACCTGTCTGGCGCGCTCGATGAGCTCGTCGACACTATTAACCAGGTCTCGAGGTATTCGCTTTCGAATATTGATGTTTAGCAAGCCGTAAAGAAGGTCTAATATAATTCGTTCATCAAGAACATACGGTAGACTCGCGAGTTCCGCGCGTTGACGGCTGATATAAATATCGGCACGCTCGTGTCCTTGATCTGCACTGAACACGCCACGAAATATTTTGTAGGGAGGTTTCGGCGCACCATACATGGATCGCAAACGTTGTATTGCCTCTGTCCACGAAGAAATGGAGCCCTTTACTCCCTTGTACCAAACAGCAGCATCTGCCTCTAGTAATATTGGCAGGCCGCGGAGCGCATGCTCGTCACTTATATTTGTACACTCTTTGTATACTATGATTGTATCAATAAAAGCATCCACGACACGTGGATCTTGATGAGCTCTCCCGCTGAAACGCGCTGTACAGTTAGCGAAGTTTCCCATAAGCGCGGAGGGCGGTGCGATGTGTGATGTCGGAGACAGGCTTGGAGCGCCGCTGTCACTGTTGGAATCCTTGGAAGCTAGGATAGCTGATATTAACTCTCTGTTAGACTCAGCTTGAGCCCTAGCAAAGGACGCGAACATCGCTGACATGCGCGACTCCACCTCGAAGTCCGCCTCGTGGCTACTTTGCGCACTTTTTCTTCTTGGCATTTTCACTTTTACTTAACACCTCGAAGATTGAGACAGTCACACATAAAACCAGCAAAATGCTTGTTGAAAACTGAATATATTTTAGAAACAAAATTTAAGAGTTCGTAAAAATTCGTTATTTTGGTTCGAAACTTTTATTGGCCACTAGTTGGGCTGCCACTTGTAAAGAGACGATGATGGATTGAATAAAATTAACGTCTTTACTAATTACTGTCTTTAATTTCCACTTTGGACACAATTAAACAGAATTAAAATATTACACAGTTAAAACAAAGCGACCATTTTATTTGCTGGCCAACGCACCTCTCTTTCTGCCACCTGGCGGGCAAAAGACGTAACTACTAATCAATTGACTGTCTTCTTACATGTTCTAATACCGAGAAATAGAAAGGTTTCTATAAAGTTTAGTTACAAAATTACCTAGACCGTTTCTTGATATTGTACATAGAGGCCTTAAATTTTAGATGTTACCTAAGATTTTGTAAGACGATGCGTGGCCCGCCTCTGGCTGTAATTTACTTATTCCGCCCCGGTCCATATCAGCCATATAAACTTTTAAATATTTCATCCTTCATTCTTTCAACATGTACCTATAAACTACTTTTCTTCATTTTAGTCACATCATCATTTTCACTCTTCTCTAATGACATAGCTCTGGATACGGTCAATACGCTTTATATTGTTTATATCACACATTCTACGTAGGTACTTAAAGACCGCATTTATCCTTACTTTATACCCAAGTCTCGTTTCCGTAAGATAATTATTTTGACATTTGAATAAGCTACCAAAAAACAAGAAACGTCTAATTAAAGGCTAATGGTATAACAGCGCTTAAAAAGAGCTACAAGAGATAGACTATGAAAGATTTTTTCTTTTTCCTTTATTGTAACAACCCATATTTCCTATTCAATAAAAGCGCTTCAATTTATATGCTATGCGTTTTTTTGTTAGCTTATTGAAATTCCTATTCAATAAAACCCTTATATTGAATAAGTAACTATATGCTAAATTGTTGTTTTTTATTAATATAAAAACCTTAAATCAAATCTAAAGATTAAAAATAACTAAATAGACCAGGTCCGCGTGGAATAGTGGCAAGAATACTGGCTGCATTTTCCCGCTGAATCGCGATGCTAAATTGCAGTGACACAGGTGAATTATTTACAGATAAATAGTATTAAGTATTCAAGTTTTCTCATAAATACAATAAGATTATTGTAATAAACTACTTTTGCAATAAACAAATAAAAGTTGTAAGTATGTTTATTTCTTTACGCTCGAGAAAAATCCTAAATTAGTTAAAAATGATTCAATAATAGGAAACAATATAATATTGTCTAGTCTAAATAACTCCAGCACCGCCGTGTGAACTCTTTAGTCATGACTGTGTAGACGTGTCGCCGGGTTTGAAGTTTTTTTTTCAGAACGCTATTTTGTAATCGCCTGTTCTCAGTCATCTTGTATATGTCAAAAATATGGCAAATCTCAGTTTATTTATACAACATTTCCTTACCTTACCACACAGTTGATAGTTATTATTTTAAATTGGATTGAGCCATATTTTTATTATTTTGAGTTCTAAATAGCCGTAGTTTTCAAAATGAGCATTGCTTTTGCGTTTTAACAGTTATAAGATGACATTGACCAACGGCCCTTAAAAGAAAACATATTCTTATAACTTTTACTACAGGGTAAACTGTCTACACATTAATATTATCTACACGACACTCGACAGTCAATAAAAGTTCCGAGATAAAAATGTTAACGCTCTCAATTTTTTGCCATTTTATGATCTTTCATACGAGCAACTAGAAATTGTGATTGTAAATATTTACAAAGTTTAATTATTATTTATTTAGTGATATGACATTTACCCCAAACGAGATGAAACAATTATGTTGAATAAATAGCAGTTGTCAGTTAAGATAAGAAAATAACTTGAACCTACATCATATCTTGCTTTAATAGTTTGTTTTCTGAACTTAATAAACGTTTTGTAGATGTAGTTTCTAAGAAATATTATTAATAATGGTGAAAATTGAGGTATTTTAAACTTATTTGCTGTTTCATTTAAGAATTTATAAGTGTCTTTATAATGTGTTGGTGTTTTTCAGAGAAGCAAAATGTTTAGTGATAGAAAAACCGTCCTTAAATTTAGTGATCTACGAGTTAGAACTAGAGAGGAGAGATCGTGGTGGAGATCGAAGATTGATCAGAAAAGTACTACACTCTTAAAAAATGGTATGTCCTTATTAAGTACCTACTAACCATGCTTAGAGGCTTTTCCATCTAAATGTAACTGCCCACTCGTTAGGTATAGCCTCAAAAATACCATCGCCTAAAAGAGGGAGACTTGGTCTTCCGCGGGGTACCTACCCTGAGACCGTAACACGGTATTCGGGAGCTGTAAGAAAGAAAAAAGTACCTACTTGCAATATTTTCACATAAAATTTCGTTTAGTGAGTCTATTTTCTATCATAAATCAGTGGAAAACAAGCAAATATAGGTAGAGCTACGTGATTAATTTTTAATATTAGGTAATTGTGCGGCATCTTGAAATCAGTTTCAGGTGAAATTAGAAGCGGTGATTTTGTTGCTGTCATTGGCCCAAGGTAACAATATTAATATTTTTTTTACATAAACAATTCTAAAAGAAATTAAGAAAATAACTATATTTTAAAAGAGATTGGCGACTGATAAAATGGCAATATTGAATTGAATAAGTAGGTAGCTGAAATTGCACTATCTAATGCCGTTTGAAAGTATGTTTAAATATTTTAGTATAAATTAAAATGTAAGTCGTAACCTTTGATGAAACTAAACATCAAAGGTCGTAACAGCCTAGGAATTGCTAATAACCTAACCTCAGGTGGTGGTGGTGACACAGGAGCTATGTCACAGATTTGAGATACAGTAAAGTAAATAGTGTGTAATGATTGGTGTAATGTGGCCTAAGGTTCATTAAACTTCCTCGACTAAATTAAATCATTTAAAAATATAGCAAACACTTACTGTTGGCTCTGTAGGAAGCAAGGAGTACTTCTTCTTCATCCGGGCTCCATCAATGTTAATCGATGATTTGCCAATGCCTTTCCCGCCAAATATGATATGTTCTATTAATCACAGCGCGGACGGGATTAAACTGGATTCCCCATCATGTCACGACGGAATTCGTGCGTTGGTCGTCATGAGATGCAAAAGCAAAGAATATACTGTAGGAAGTGGGCAGTGCCATGATGCTAGCGGCTGAGAGGAAAAAATTTACCTACCCTCAACTACTTTTAAATATGCGGTTAATATAAAATTTAACAGCGGTTGCGTATAATACGAGATTTCTCGGTTTCCAGTTATTCGTGAAAATGTATATCTATACACTAATATATGGAGGAGTTTGTAGGTTTGTTTGTTTGCACCCGTGGTTATTTTGGATTGGTTGACGTTTATTTGGGTTGTATCCTTCATAAAGAACGGGTTATTTAAATTAGACAGACAGAGTATTGAGAAACGTTGAAAGAATGAAGGATGAAAGATTGACTAAAAAGATTTATATGGCTGAAGCGAAAGGAAATGCTGGCAGAGGACGACCAGATGTACTTTTATTGAACATATAAAAAAATATGTTGATCGATGGAAATATTAAAATCGCAGAGCATGTATGAAAGGTATGATGAATAGGATATAAAAGAAGCAAAAGAGATATGTCAGGGTCGCAACAAATGGCATTCGATTGTCTCTGCCTACCCCTCTTGGGATGAAAGGCGTGATGATAGATAGATAGATAGAAATAAATAAAATATTAATACATTTCAGTGGAGCTGGAAAGACAACATTTCTAGTGTCTTTGGCTGGTAAATGCACTCTACCATCAGAAGGTTTAGTGTTACTAGATGACACCAATGTGGAGGAAGCAGCGCGAGGTGTTGTGGAGATTGTACCTCAGTTTGAAGTGTTCATGGAAAGTCTTACTGTTTTGGAACATCTCACTTTTACGGTAAATCTGAAGCATAAATTACGTTTTTTAGATTTTTTATGTGTCCCTCTGTCTGGCCCAATGTTTGTATGAAACTTTCACATTTAGAATCCACTTTTTGTTTCATATCGTAAAAAATCTAGCTCCCATCCCACATATAGTTAAGATTTAAATTTCAAAAAAATGTGCCGTAATTGTCGAAAAATTGAAAGTTAATGAGTGCTGCACAAATTTCTACGAGATTTTTTTTACCGATGTAAAGGGACCGGGATTTTCGTTGTCTAATGGCCAGACAAATCCGTGTACTGTCTTTGTCCGACATTATGTTGGACATTCAAGGGCCGTGCATTCCTTGACTGGCCCTGTGCGGACGCGTCGATTTTGGCCTTCGAATCGAAATGAAGATGTCGCGGTTTTAAATATGCGAACCCCAGTGAGAACTTGAGAGTGTAAAATCCATTTTTCCATAGACGGCGCCACCAGCTTCGATGAAAATCTATTGCCATTTTGTGTTATATAATGGAAATTGTTACCCAATTAATTCAGTTTTCCATTCAGTATCAAAGGTTCAATAAGTTTATAGTTTCAGCAGTGTGTGGTGTGGTAGCAAGTAAAACAGTTAAATAAAAATAGTGGTTTGAAAATTACACGGGGACAGCCGGGGCGCAATTCTTGCTACCTAAGTGATATAGTGTGTTATGGAAGAATATTTTAATTTGTTATAAAAGAAGTAATAAAACAGTAAAAATTCTTAATTAGAGGAAAATTTAGAAATCTGTTGTATGACAAGGTCTCGAAAAGTAGTTTAAAAAAATAGTTATCATCAAAATCGGTTTTGTTGTTTCTACTTACGTGGCAATTACCTACATAGCGCGTGTGTTTGGTTTCATTAAATGAAACATTTTTTTTCAGGTAGAAATGAAGGTAAAAAGTTCATTAAGCGCAAATAAAATGACGACATTAAACTTCTTATTAAAGGAATTAAAATTGAAAGCACACGCCCATACGCTAATACAAGGATTGTCTGGAGGGGAGAGAAAGTTACTGTCTCTAGCAACTTCGGTAAGTATTTTAATTTATTTTAGTAAAAAGACGACATATGATCTGTGCATATATCCTTAAATAAAATAATTACAATATATCGATTAATCTACCTTCTGATTTTCCACTCTCTGAATATGTCACCCTCAAATAAAAGCTTGATAATTATACTCATCATGCCATAATTTCCTTAGGGTAGATACAGACTAAAATATCCACTTGCTACGATCCTGACACACCTCTTTCGATTCGATTTATCTCTTCGATTTGGGTGCTTTTTATTTTTTTTTAATTTTTATGACTGTCGTTATCCCAATTTCCTAAATATATAAAACTGTCATGTCACTGACTGACTGACAATCAACGCATAGCCTATAAACCACTGAAGATATAAATATGGAAAATTGATATAATTGGTACTTTTATTTCACAAATAGGCTTCGCCCGTGAAAAGTTTTGAAATTTGACATAAGAATTTATCCTGAAGGATTTCCGGGATACCCTCTGTGCAAAAAAATACATCGATCCTGTGCTCCGTTTTGGTCACGTCAACCAAAGAATGTACTTTTTTTATTACAGTTAATATCAAATCCAAAAGTAATAATTTGCGACGAGCCTACCACCGGTCTGGACAGTTATAATGCAAGTTTGGTAGTTGGAGTGTTGAAAACTTTAGCAAGCTCTGGTCACGTGGTTGTGTGTTCGGTACATCAACCATCCTCGGATATATTCAAGGAATTTACTTCAATTATATTACTGTCTGAAGGAGATATTGTGTTTCATGGCAACAAGAGTTTATGTAAGGAAGTATTTGAAAGGTAATCAATCCCTGAATTTTATTTGTCAACTTCTGTCGGCCATTTTAAAAATGTAAATTAGGTACTTTTCAAAAAGACTGATATCAAATATAGCTTCTATATTATCCAGTGAGATTTTTAGAATGAGTGATTTGAAAATGACTGAAAACTATGGCACAACTAGCTTTCCGCCGCGGCTTCCCACATACTAACTAAAAAAAGTAGCCTTATTTCTTTCTTAGGATTCTGGCTTTCTCCGTATCAATTTCCATCAAATTCGGTTTAGCCGTGAAAACGTAACAGACAGACAGAGTTAGCAATGTGGCGTAGTATCGACCCTAAACACATAATTATTTTATTATTTTTCAGTGCCGAACTTTCCTGTCCTACAAATTACAATGCAGCAGAATTTTACATCAGATGCATTTCATCTAGTGACAACTGCAATAAAATATCAAAAGTTTTCAGTAATTTAGAGAAGAATAAAGACGAAAGTGAATTTGTGGATCATGACGACGTAACTTATAAAGATCGTGTGCCATTCAAAATGTGAGATTTAATTATATTTGTTGCCTTATTAATTAAGTAATGTCTAAAATAATTCAATCATTATTTGCCCTCGATTAATCTTATTTGAAAACCTCTTCACATTTATGGTTGACTTTGAAAATAAACTAAAAGAAAAAATTAAAACCAAGATAGAATAAGTATTGCACATTACGCAATTGTCAATTATGTAATTATTATCAAAATAAAGACATCAATACAGGACATTATGAGCCAAGACAATACTAGATTTTTTCTGTATTTAGATCTCGTAGAAATTGGCTCATGCAAGTGTTGCTGCTAGTTTGGAGGAGTAGTTTAAGTCTAAAACGAAATAAGGTGAAGCACTTTATGGAGATGCTGACAGGAGCGGTGACTATTTTTAATACTAACTTTCCGCCCCGGCTTCGCCAGTGGAGCCCATTTAACTTTCATCCCCTATTTATGGTATCGAGTTCATACAAAAATCCAATAGAAAAAAGCTAAATTTTTTCTAATTTCCGGGCAATTTTTCCAATTTTTCTATTACGAACATTTTAACAAACGATGCCCTTATCAACGAACAGGATTTAATTTTAATTTTTATAGATTTTTGACTTACCCTATTGTTATTATTAGTTTTAGGGAGTAACGTGCTATGGGGAAATCCTTGATCAATTAGTAGTTTAGAAAATGATAAATGATGCCTTCATCCACATTTAAATTATTTGAAAATCTATGGTAGCAATTAGTCATATGAAAACAGATTGAAAGTAAAAAAATAGGAGAACATTAGCATGAATAAATGAGAAGAAAATCAAACCCATCCATATAATATCGCTCTGTTTTTACATTTCCAGATGATATCAGGAATAATTGTTGGATTTTGTTATTTTGGGGTGTCGGGTAGAAGTCAACAGGGCATTCAAGATATCCGTGGTCTTCTATGGCTGGTGACCAGTGAGATAGCATTTGCTATCGGTTACACTTCTTTGGTGGCATTTGAGTTTGATTTGACACTGTTTAAACGTGAATCTGGAATGTACAGTAGTTCAGCTTATTATGTATCAAAAGTTATTGGATTGGTAAGATGTACAAGATTTTTCTTTAGAAACAGACGCCACAGCATACATATATGTATATACTTGTGTTAGTCGACTGCACAGGGTGTCGAAATTATTTAGAGGTCAATGTTTACGCTTTCATAATAAGATCCCCACTGATATTCAGAGTTTACCTTTGAATGAATTTAAGATAATTATAAAAAATAAACTACTTGCAAAGGCATGGATGTAAGCCATTGTTTGTGTACCTGTGTGTCTTGTTTATTGTATAATATTTACAAAATAAAGATGGCTTGACTTAACTTAATTAACTAAAGCGCAAAGGAGAGAAGAGAGTTGTAATTGCTTGGGTGTACCTATCCACTGAAGTTAATCCACAATTTGTTACAGATACCAAAAAGTGTAATATGGCCAATAGTATACATGATAGTACCAACTATGATCTTGGATGTTCCGAATAAACCATTAGCTGCGAGTAGTATGATACTTTTTCTTATTGGCACTGGACTTGCAGCGGCATCATATGGTAAAGGACCTTGTAGATAGATTGATTTTGTAGTTACTTTAAGCTAATTGAAATTAACGATTAACCAATCGTGAAATATGTTAAATAATGAGAAAGTTAAAGGCATTACTAATTGCCAAAGAGTTTTTAATTGTAGACTATTCTGTGAAGAATATGGTGTTTCCTCGACCCATAGCTACACACACCATCTCATACATGCACGTCGATTGCAGTGTGGCGTCTTGACTTTTATCATTGTAGAACTTATATTTTAGAAGTGATACGGTGTTTTCATACATTTCTTAATTTTCAGGTTTATGTTTGGGAGCTTTGTTCACATCGTCACATTTAACTACGGAGGTGATGCCTTGTTTTGACACAGTTCTTGTATTGACATCGGGAACATTTCTCAGACTCTCCACTTTACCTGTTTGGTTGTTCAGCTTCAAATACTTATCCCACTTTTACTATGGGATGGACGCTATCAGTAATATTTACTGGAGACAAATAGAAGTCATAGGTAATACATTTTAAAATCCGCCAAAATCTCAACAGTAGGTACTGGCCACTTGTTCACAATGCTTATGACTGTTTCCATGAAACTATAAAACTTTTCTATAACCTTTGCTTTCCATTTAATAAAATTAGAATCAATCAAAACCAAAAGCTACGCTGGCTATCACCCGGTATAAAAATAAGTACAAAAACTAAACGAGCGATGTACTGGAAAGGTAAATAATCCAGACACATATATAAAAAATACAGTAAAATATTAAAACGTGTAATAAGCAATGCACAACGTATACAAAACAGTAAACATATAAGTGGTGCAGTAAATAAAACTAAAGCTACATGGCAAATTATAAACAAGAATAAAGCAACTGTTAAAAAATATGTAAAGCAAATCAAATATGACGACAAAACTATTACCAATCAAATAGAGATAGCAAATGCTTTTAATGACACATTTATTGATATAGTGAAAAATGCACAATCTAATAATAATCTTTTGACTTCTACATATAAATACACAATAAATAAAGTGACCCAATCAATATATATGACAAAGAAATCACCGGACTATATAATTAAAATAATTAATAATATGAAAAACACTAAGAGTGTTGGATATGATGAGATTTCAACAAACGTAATAAAATATTGTTCCCACGAAATCGCAATTCCACTTAGGTACATTATTAACTTAATGATCGAGCAAGGAACATATCCGAAAGCTCTTAAAATATCATTGGTAAAACCAATTTTTAAAAAAGGAGATCCAATGTCGTGTGATAATTATCGACCAATAGCCCTCATTCCAATTCTCTCAAAAATCTTTGAACGCGTTATCTATAATGACATATATAATTTTATTGAAAAATTCGACATTTTTTGTAATGAACAATACGGATTTCGAAAAAACAGGTCAACAAGTCTGGCTATACATGAATTGGTAAAAAACATATCTGAATGCCTTAACAGTCGTACTCCAATAACATGTGTGTTCATGGATATGTCTAAGGCGTTTGACTTTGTTGACCATTCCTTACTCTTACAAAAACTATATGCATATGGTATTAGAGGAACAATTTATGAACTTATAAAATCTTATCTGACGAACAGACAACAATATACAGAAATTACATACGTAGATACGGATGGTATTGAGAAGGGAATGCGATCGAATTATCGAATAGTAGAATATGGAGTCCCTCAAGGTAGCATATTGGGGCCGTTGATGTTTCTTTTATATATTAATGACCTCCCTGCTATATTAGATCAGAAGATGATTTTATTTGCTGATGACTCAACGATTTTAATTGAAGGGACAAATATTAATGAATATGAATGCGAGATAAACAGATCTGTAAATAATGTAATAGAATGGCTTAAAAATAATAACCTTGTAATAAATATAAATAAAATAAAATTTCTGGGTGTGATGTTAGACCGCCATATAAACTGGAAATCTCATATGAACCTACTGTGTGCTAAATTGAGTAGATTTTCATTTGCCCTTAAAAAACTACGTGAAAACACATCACAAAAAGCAGCTCTTACTGCATATCACGGATTTGTTGCGTCTAATTTAAGATATAGCATACTCAGCTGCAAAAACCAACATATTACCTTTATTTAGATTACAAAAAAAGTGTATCAGAGCAATGTCTGGCATGAAACAAACGGATTCATGTAAGCCTATATTTATACAATTAAAGTTATTGACATTGCCTTCTATATATATTTATGAAGCATGTAGCTATGTCAAAGCTAATTTAAATGATTTTAAAATAATTATAAACAGGCGACCACGTAACAATAGAAATAAATATTATGTTCAGCCCTGTCACCAAGCTAAGACACAGTTTTATGAAATCACAACGCACATAATGGCTGCTTCCCTTTATAACCACCTACCTGATGCCCTGAGGGACCTTAGCTTATCAGTCTTTAAATGTAGAATTCAAAATATGTTGGTTGAAAAGTGTTGTTATACCGTTGAGGATTTTTTAAAAGATCCTTTATTTTGACATTGGAATTTACTGTTTTACACTTATTGACTAATATTTTTATTTTTTATTTGGTAATATTGACATTTAATTTTGTAATTTATGAATTAGATTAATGATTATATTATAATTCAATATTTATATGATGTAGCATTGTAGAATAATTAGTTTGATCTTTATTGTACGCCTTAACATGTAATAATGTGAGTCAATAAATATATTTGAATTTGAATTTGAATCAATAATAAATAATCAGATAAATGAGAAAAACTTGTCTTCCGCTTGGTAACATGAAAAGAAGGATGATGTGTTCCTGTGGAATGAGTACTAATTTTGAGATCAGCCATAAATCAAACGATCTTTCAAGACATGAGGGTCACAATAAAATGGAAAATTGAGAATCATATTCAATTGTTGTTATACCCTGGAAGGGGAAATCCCTAATTGTGTGAATTTATACAATGTTCCAATCCTAACATATCTAATTACGTCCTTCCCATATATGATACGGGATTAGGAAACTGATGTCTTTAGTAAAAAATAAAGCAACATAATATAATACATAGGTTTAATTATTTTTTCAGATTGCACATGGAATACAACATGTATTAGTGAAGGGGCAATAGTTCTTGCAGAAGATGGATATTCTAAACACTTTTTACTTCAAGATTCGTTAGGATTAATCTTAGTTACATTTGGTTGGTGTATTGTGGGGTACCTAGGATTATGGAGAGAGGAGAAGAAGGGATATGCTTATTGATAATTAAATATATTCACTTTTGCTAAATAACTCACTTTTCTTTCAACTTATCATCTAATTTGTACAGTCTTCTTTTTATTCAATAATAATGATATAAAAATTAAAAAGAACTTTAGTTGTGTAACTCTACTTACAAAAACTTAATAAATCGGGGTGCTCTTACTTCGTCTAACAACCATAACAAAAGCAATGAAATGAGCAATAAAATACATTGATATTAAACAAATACAATTTCTCCAAAAGTTCTCTTCAGCAAAACCGTAATTTTGTAAAACTTCTGAACCGGTTTTGACGCAAGGCATTCCTTTGACGTCAACACAATCAATATTCTTTATAGAACTCCATTGAAGTATCGAAATTGATTCTATTCCATAATAGAAACCTGATAAGTATTTGATCCAAGATATGTAGGGACTTAGACTTACAAGGTTTATGAACATACCAGAGAACATGGTACCTAGTAAGTCGAAAGGCACCGACACCAGAGCAGCAGTCTCCATTCTATCGAACACTGATGATAGAAATGATCCTGAAATAATAAAAATAGTAACAATACAAGTATTTGATTACTATTAGATAGATGCTCATAAAACATAAAATATATAATTATAATATATAAGTTATATTTTGTTAAAACCGTGTTAAGTAAGTTAGATACTAAAACTGAAAGTTTGTATGTTTGTCACTTGATTGTGTAGTAAACTCGTAATAACTTAACGGCTAAGTATAAAATCATAAACAAGATAAAATACAACAACACTATGGAACAATGTAAAATAAAGAAAGAAGTAAACGAAGTTTTCCGTAGTACCATTCCTTGGGTAATACCTATATTACAGCAATAATATTGAAGAAATGACAAAGAAAGTATTCTGAATTACTGAACCTACACTTGAATTCGTTTCCATTACTCACCATAAGCGTTTGCGTAGTTAGCACATAGTACACAGACGAAACAAAATCCCAGCCAGCCTTGTACGCCCCCTTTTAGACCGGCCACTCCGAAGATCACAGATCCGAACATAATTGGTTCAATTACTGCCCTTGGTATCTAAAAAATATTACTATGGTTATAACATTTTCGAGTTTAGAAAAGTGTTTGCGACTTGCATCTCCCTGGGTTGTATGCGAGTGTGATGAATATAAAGAAGACGAAATTTATGCCAATGATACAGAACGTGATGATAAATTGGAAATTAGTCTCACCCAAAATATCATTTTTGACATATAATAAGGTCCAGGGGAATATAATCCACTGGCTGTTTCCCGGAGCAGTATAGGTACTTCAGTCGGGAATGTAATGAAAACAGCATAAATAAAGAGGAATATGTCTTCTGTAATAGTCAGGTACAGGAGACCTTCGATGTTCTGTATATCTCGTTGGTCGATGGATTCAAAACGACCCATATATGGCACCGATATCACTACACCAACGAACTGAAATTATATACGAGAAATTATTATCTGTAGGTATGTATGTGAATTCAAAATTAATTCTTACCAATTTCTATGCTTATAGAGGTGGCTATACACAACAATCCAACGACGGCTGTGAGTAAAAGGGAATACTCCCGAACGCGTGTCGCTGGAAAGTTGTATATATATATGCCAATCTATTAAATATTTTCACTAGCGCGATATAGGTTTCAATTGTGAGACAGTATCGATGCAAAATCTATAGACGCGATGTACCGCCACATGCTATTTGTTTACACGATACTGAAGCATAAATAACAGTTTTTGAAAATTTATCTATTTGTCTTGTTTAGACTATAAGAATCTTTAGAATCGGCGGAAAGCTAAGTAAGTAGTAAAATATAGGAAGGTAATGAGCATGTCATGTAGCACTCTTACCATGAGAAGTAGAAACTCTGCTATCCATGTTCCCCGATTATGTTTCATCGTTTGTATATTTCTCCATAATAACCAGTAAAATTGTATAAAATAATTCACTTTGACCCTAAAATACAATTTATAAATTAGTTAGTTTTCATTTTAAAATCCAAGAATAAATTAAGTATAATAAACAATACAAAGTAGGTAATCATAACAAACGTACAGCGTTGAATATTTCTCTAGAAGTTCATCCTGAAAAAGAATGAAAAAAATCCTGATTATTTTAGGCTATAGGTATTATCACGTTTGATTTGAAAACCATTGCAATCACTTAGGGCCTCAAGGGGTAGGTCATACAAAAAGTTTTGGCCTCCTGGCTGCTCATAAATATGTAAATATACTGTGTTATGTTTTTTTTAATTTAAATTTTATTATTTTTATTAATTGTCTTATTAATTTATTTTGTTTAGGAAAAAAACTGTATTGTATATTGATTGATTGAAATATTTTTTGGCTATCGATGGATATCGATTGTCAATTATATTTTATCAGAAATCGAAGTCCGTCGTTCGATCAGATTCTTGAACGTCGGTCTTCAACTGCGACCACGGAGGTAAATGTGGCTACTGTCAGGCTGCTAATTGAATAAAACCGACGTATCACCCATGAAGAAATTCGAGGACATATGGGGATCGGTAAGAGACAAATTTAAATGCATTGATGTTTATGACATTGCGAAAGGGGACGAAACATGAATTTAATTCTAACGTATTGTAATTCTAAACAACAACAATGGGTGTTCGAAGGCGGCAGCAGACCAACAAAATTGATTTATGTGAAAAGCGTTTTTTTCTCCAAGACAATTTTTTTGTCCTGTTTGCAAAATCTTACTTGAAGAACAAAATACGGGTAATGCTTAGTATTGCTGAGTGACATCGCATTCTTTTGCATGATTTCTCTGCACACCGCGAGCAAGTCAAAATCATAATTGGCTTCCCAAAAGGTGGAGCTCGAACCCATTCCGACTTCGACCTCGATTCGACCTGATTTCATTCCTTTTCCAAAAATCAAAGATTTGACATTTACGGGGCCAGAAGTGGCTGTAATTGCTTTTAACCAGCACGTGAAAAATAGAGATCACCATTTAGAAACGATGTTTTAACGAATGAAAAAGTGTTTAAAATGTATCGGAGAATATTTTAAAAGACAATAAATATATTACTTTACTCATAAACTGTTTTATTTTTTAGTTACGCAAAACTTTTAGTGTGTTTATCATGGACGTAAAAAAAGAGAGGACGGATTACGAAGTTAGTAATTTACCACTTATTGAATAATTTAAAAATATATTAGAGATAATGCACGCACACATGCACATGCACGCTTGGTGCTTCACTTTAATCGTAGCGACGATCCGTCCTCAACTTTTTTACGTCCATGGTGTTTATATTATTATTAGGAATTCAGCGTTTACACCCCATATCACCCCCCTTAGGGTAGGTTGCCACTGGTAGTTCCAGGGATTAGCGCGTTCAAACATACAAACAAACTCTTCAGCTTTATTATTATTATTAGATTACTACGGGTGCAATTAATTTCTCGACTGACCTTATCATCATAGTTAACGGAAATTAAGTCTCCTTTTTCATTTTCTACTATTTCATCATATACATGAATTTGTTGTTCAATTCTTTCTGCTATACTTGATCTTCTGTAGGCATCACATATATTCCTTATCCTGTCTTTACTCTCTTTTTCTTTGTCTAATTGTACTCCCAGAAGAGACACATAATATTCAGCTGCATTGTAATCTCGAGGACACTTGTAATTTAGCCTGAGAATAAAAAACAATCTATTATTATATTATATCACTGCTCTGTGGTATGTGGGTAAACATTTTTTATTTATATACGGAATCTTTTAAGATATCGAGATTCTAAATCTAAACACTCACTATCATGCTCCATGAATAAGTGTATTTTAGCCAATGTTGTGTCATAGATTAAATAATAAATTGTTGTGTGTAAACAAAATAATATGAATTCCGCATCACGCTGTTCTGAAGGAAAACTATGAATAATAATTAAATCCTATAGCTACTAATCCAAAATATTACAAATGCGAAAGGATGAACATACTCAATCACGCCTCAATGACTAAACGGATTTTGATGAAACTTGAAGGATAAATATTTCATATCCTGGATTAAGACGTAGGCTACTTTTTATTCCAGAAAATCTGGAGACATGGAAAACCTGATGATGATGATGTTGTCACAAAACCGCAGGAGTTCTAATTTGTATCTAAACTAGAGATAGAGAAAAGCTGCACAAACAAAAAGTATTCAATAATACTGGCAATTAGCAAAAAAATTGAAGGTCTGGAGATTTGGAAGCCTGATGTTGAACCTTAGAGGTCCACCTAAGCTATTAAATATAGAGGAACGCTGCTCAAATACAAAATAAGTATTTAATAACAAGTCACTGTCCTTTCAAGCGCGACGGGAAAATATTTTCTTTTTTCCATTTTCACACAAGTGAAACCGCGGGCATAAGCTACTTAATAATAAAAATTAAACTTACGAAGCAAAGAAATCATCAGCTTCCTCAATAGTTCCATGGAAGGCAACTCTTCCATGTGCTAACAGAACTAGTCTGTGGAACATTTGGAACACACCGGACGCAGGCTGGTGTAAAGCGCATACTACTAATTTTCCTGCTACGGCGAGCTCACGAAGCTTGGAGCATACCATCCGGGCTGCCCAACTATCTAGACCTGTGGTTGGCTCATCGCAAAATAATATCGGTGGGTCGTTGAGTAACTGGAAAAAAATCATATGATACTGTACGATACAATAATCCGGTGATAAGTATGTCCAGCAACGTACACCTCAATTTGTGTCTGAATAATTTCATATAGTTCAACGTTATGTATATACAAATTACCTGTACTGCTAAAGACACGCGCTTTCTCTCCCCTCCAGACAAAGCTTTTAGTTTAGTAGTTGAACACGACGCTACGACCAGGTCTTTTAAAAGTTGTTTAATTCTTGCTGACCTAGTTTCTGAATCAAAGCGACGATCCATCATTAGTCGCGCCTGGAAAATGTACAACAGGTATTTTTACTGCAGACCGTGAAACTGTGTCAGGAGTCGTTTTGACTATCAATTTGAATCAGGGTTTTTTACTACCGCTGTTTGTAAAAGGATAGCAGACTTGTGCGATCTCAAAATAAGCGTTAGCAAGCATTAATAAAAGTATGAGACTGATGACATAAAAATCGTGGGGCATGGTAATACTGCAATAGTATTTTTATTGCAAAGATATGTAATGTAACATAGTCAAATCGTACAGTTCATTTTTCATCCAGTTCCAGATGAAATACCTACTTAAATCTGATGACAATACAATACTGATCTGATGATCAATGAATCTATCCATATTGAGTTTGGGCTCGTTTGAATATTTTCAGTAAATACTTTATTGACAAGTGATGACCAGGGTCTAATGATTGATGAACTCCTGAACTGTTACCGGTATCCATAATAATATGAAATTCTCTTACCATGAATTCCATATGTTCGGCGACCGTCAGATCGTCAATGGCCAGGTCATGTTGTGGTACGAAACCGGAGATGGTAGCTACAGACTTGACACCAGCCCTACGACCATTTAACATTAAGTAACCTGTCATGTTACCTCGTTCTCTACCACTTACAGCCGCTAGAAGAGAGGTCTTACCCGCACCACTGAAATTTTACAATAATTGATGCATTTAAAAGTTTTGAAACTCTTTCACCTAGTGGTTAGTAATTCAAGCGACTGAGTAGGTAGATGGTCTGATGAAGATGGTCGGAAGAAAAGAAGCTGTACATTAGTACCCATCACACGAGGTGGGTATGAGCTTATATTTCTTATCCATCATGATATTTTCAGTCAGTCAGTTTTAATTGAAATATTTTTCTCTTCACATCTAAATAATTCATCAACGTTCTTTACAGAATGTAAGTAAGTATATATATATGACTTTCACCACTTTAAATAATGAACTTCTTTGAATGTTCTAATAATTAAGTTAAAAGGCCATGGTTCTAATAGTCTCTCAATGCTCATCACGAGGATAGAGCAATACTTAAGTAAATATTGAAACACACTGACTTGTTTTATTTAAAATTACCTTGATCCCATTAAAGCAAGCAAATTCCCAGATGAAATGACACCACTCACTGAAAAAAAAAACAAAAACATGTTAGTAACGGCTAAAATAATATCTATCATCACGTCATGCATTCTAGAAGGCGTAGGCGGAGACAATCAGGTCAAAACGGCTAAATGGATTTCAGTGATATTTCTTATGCATCGTTATGATAATATGAAGAAAACAAGAAATCAGAGTTTTCAAAGATCATCAGAAGGGAAATGAAGTATCTGACAAACAAGCCAATGGAAAACTACGGTAAATGTTTAGATTATCTAATCCTGAGTTTTTCGTGTTTTTTCGACTTTATTAAATTGCTGCACTGTTTTATTGTATACTTTAATTATTTTCAAGTCTCGGTAAGGTAATGGTGCAAATAGGTGCAAAAAGGTGCAAAAATATTTTTGATAAAAAATTTCGATCCATTTTTTTTACTCCCATATAACACCCATTTTTTATGATGCCATAAGATCAAAGGCGTCACAGGGAGCATCTTTCGTCCAGGGCACCAATCCCGGAAACCCCTGCCGTGACCGCCAGGTCTGTGAAAAGTCTTCAGACACATAGAAAAATTTCGATCGAATTTTTTGACTTCGCAAAATAGGTTGCGAGCAGCGCAGCGACGAGCGTGGTTCGGATGGTGCTAAAACAAAGCGCGAGCGGCAGCGGCCGCCGAAGCGCTGGAAACCTAAGACCTGGCGGGTCAGGGAGGGGATACCGGGAAAGTTTACCAGGACAAAAGTTGCGTTGAAAGAAGCCTTTCATCCGATGGAATCATAAAAATGGGTGTTATATATAGAGCAAAAAAAATCGATCGAAAATTTTTTAAGTGTTTTTTCAGTGCCCCGCTTGCTCCACTTGGTTGAAATTTTTTTTTCTAGCGGCGCGGGGAGTAGTCTAAGAAGAAAGTTTCTGGTACAAAAGTTGCTCCTTGTTGATGCCTTTCATCCTATGGCATCATAAAAATAGGTGTTATATGGAGTAAAAAAAATCCTTTTTTCAAATTTTTCAAAATCATGAACAATATTTTTGCATTTTCGAGCTTTGTCTAAGTCGCTGATCCATATAAAAACGGTTAAAAATATTCTAAGACTTTTTTTCTTAGTGCCCCGTTTCCTCCACTCTGACCCGATCGAATTTTTTTTACTCCGCAAAATAGGTTAGCGAGGAGCGCAGCGACGAGCGTGGTTCGTATGGTGTAAAAATAAAAGCGAGGCGAGCGAGCGCTGCGAGCAGTGCCGCGAGAGCGGCCGCCGAAGCGCAAATTTAAGATTTTTAGGTTAAGTTTTTCAATCTCAAATTTTCTTATAAACTTGTGAACACCGGCGAAAAGTGGTACCTTACCGAGACTTCAAAATAGTTAAAGTATGTAATAAAACAGTGCAGCAATTTAATAACGTCGTCAAAACACGAAAAATTCAGTATTAGGTAATCTGAACCTTTACCAAAAGTACTTAGTGATCCTGGCGTGAATCAGCACAATAATTTAATAGTCGCACTCACCTTCATTAAGGACTTTAACATCTTCATACGTCGGGGACCTCCATATACTGCTTTGGTGTTTTTTCCTCCTATAGACGCTGAGATTTTTCCAAGCTAGAGTTAAGTTTTTCGGCTCGTCTGACAACGCGTCTTCTTCTGCCCAGTTGACTAGAGCGCCCGTGAGAATGTTTCTTGTAGGAAGTCGGAGTCCTGACTCTGACATGACTTAGTGCTTTGTATTCTTCATTTGACTCTTTTCTTCAATCGTGTTATCGGCCCCCCTATTTCGTATCTCCGTTACTAACAAAAACGTGTTTAGTAACCGTTTACAGATTAGTAAATATAACAGGCCGAGAGCGAGTGTACCGTGCACGCTCGGTCTTCTCGGTCTATCGTACATTACTAATCTGTGGACGGTTACCAACACGTTTAAACACAGAATAATATTTTTCCTTTTTCACATGGAATTTTTTCATTGGAACCCTGCGGATCTCTGATATGATACTTAAGTGTAACACCTATTAGCAATTGTTTATAGTATAGTCTAGTTATGGCGACTGTTGTGGTTGGAAGCCGTTCAATGCGAGTGCTTTCCCTATACTTTCTATTTATTTTGTTAGGGTTGTCACTAGTCAATAAACTTGTAAAAAAATATGTGTAGGTATTTTTAAGATTCTACGATTTATTAGATCCTATATCACTACATATTATACAACAAAGTCCCCCGTCGCGCTTGTCTGTCTGTCTGTACCATTTTCACGAGGAAGGTTTACGAGCATTAAAAATGGACCTAGCATGTTTAGGAAGCAGTATAAGTGAATCAAATCGGGGGAAAAGTTAACTCCAGCGTGTTTTCATGGCGTATGCTGTCTAATCCGTCAGAGATATAACAAAATGATGTAAGTAGGAAATAATTTTGTTAAATAAACTTATCTAAGTACAAAAAAGTCCGCGGTAGCATAATATATCTATCTCTAATATACTTAATAGATAAGTAGTAATACGCGTATTTGTATAGGTATTTAAATTGTTGTAAATCGATATAGCAGAGCCCGCTGTTAGTTAATGTAATAAATGCGAAAGCGTGTTTGTTTTTTGTCTTTCTTTCAAATCAAAACGGATCAATGGATTGAAGTGATATTTTGCACAGAGATAGCTGGAGGGTCGGAGAGTGACATAGGCTATACTCCCGGGAAATTGCAGGATTTTTTATAAACAACTTTTCACTCGTGCAAAATCGGGGTGGATCGCTAGTATTTTTATAATTGTAGCATATTCTAACAGCCTTATTCATAAACGCTTATTAGCAACGTTTTTGTTAAAATGTGTTTTGTTTCTTTCTATTATTAGTAAAGACAGGTTTGTTAGAGAGTGACAAAACACATTTTAACAAAAACGTTGCTAATAAACGTTTATGAATAAGGCCGTTAGAGAACATTATTGCTTCATTGATTCGTTTCAGGAAATGTGCGACGCGATAGACGAACGATTTTAAATTTCTTCGTTCTCATGAAGATCATGAAGAATCAATTGGAATGTTGAAATAATATTCTAAAACATAGTCACGCCTTGGCCCTGACTGACGAGCGACCAGCCCGGGTTTTGCATGTATACAAAAGTTGTTTACTATTTGTTTTCCCAGGGAAATGAGATATTTACCCCGGGATAAAAAAGCCCATGTCACTCTTTGGTTCACCAGCTCTCTTGAAAAAAAAATCACGACGATCTGTTGCTCCATTTGACTTGAAGGAATGGCAAACAAACACTTCCGCATTTATACTATTAATATCTTTCCCTTCATCCCCCTATTATCTGACTTATTCAGACTATTACAAAAATTTAAAAACTGACAAATCGGTCTAGCCGTTCTCAAATAATGACCTTACCAACATCAATAATACACAACATCAAGAAATTATTTATAAATCACATTTAAAAATTCAAAAGTATTCCTCGCTGCTACCTATATCCCTTTGACTTTCTTGCTTTTGCGGTAGAGACTCTTGGTCCGTGGTCATCATACTCCAAGAAGTTTGCTGATAAAATTGGTAAACTTCTCATCGAAAGGTCTGTGATCACCGAGCTAAGAGTTTTTTCATTCGCCGCATAAGCTTGGAGATTCAAAGGGACGCAGCGAGGGTTCTTGGCACGATTGAATTTTCTTCAGAGCTGGAGGACCTCCTATTTCTTCTCCTAATTCTACCTTTGATTCCTCCATCCCTTTTCTTTTTCTTTTTAGTTTTAAGGTATTTATAGTTTTTTAGAGTAGGTATATTTTAAATTTATGTTTGTAGTGTGAAAAAAACTTACAATAAATTATTAAAATCGGTTCAATACGGAAAATAATTATAAAATAATGAAGCCGCGACAACCCTATAAAGTAATTGAAACCAAAGTAAAGCCAGCTCCTCATATACTATTTCATTAGGCGACACAGACCAAGTTGTTTTCTATCGTGAAATAATTAATCAATGTCCTTATGTCTATTTAGAAAATTTTATGGAAAAAAACTGAGCAATTGAGCCTTGCCATCAGAGACACAGTATATCAATTTATTGTATCATAATATATATGTTATTTTTTAAATATGTATCTATGTTGTAGTAATGTTTGTTGTATGGTTGTTTGTTGTCCAGAATAAAACAAAATAAAATATGTATAATAAAAATTATTAAATTGTTACAAAATTTAAAATAAAATTAATTCTTTTTAATAAATATCTATTATCTAAATCTAATATCAAAATAATAATTAACCTATGTAAAGGTGAATTAATATGATGTTTTTAGGGTCCCGTAAAATTTGGGGGAAAATTAAAAGGTTAAAAATTTTTTTTTTCATTGCATTATGTGACATCAAATGAAAGGGCTCGTTATAACATATCCAAATATATATTTTTATAATTTCAAAATGCATACTTCAATTTATATAAAAGAAAATATACGAAAGTTGAGCGTCGCCCCCCTACCTACTTACTAAACTACCGAGTCTAAAATTTTCCACTCGCTCTTCGGCAAGATAGAAAATCGTGTTGTACCAGGAAGTAAAATAGAGAGCGGATCAGAAAAGTACCGATCAGGCGATTACTCCACCGACAAGAGCATGGAGACTTAGTCCAAACAAATTACATACAAATCCGTTCAGCCGTTCAGCTTTAAAGTTTCATTTAAGATACCACCTACTTGTATATGTAAAAGTAGAAATTTGTAATAGGTGTTTTTCATACAAGTAAAACAGTCTGAGATACATTCTTCTTGTAAAATATAGTAAAATATTCACCTACTTAATAATTAAAATTTTAGTAAAGTCACAGCACATGTAGGTACTTATTATTAAACACACAAATAATACAAAAACACAATAATGTTGGCTCCGCAACGACGCATGCACTCTACTCCGCACTGTAGGTACTACAAGACTAACTAAATGAAAAGGTTCTTTGGGAAACACTGAGTGCATTCTTTAGTTTCATATCTTTATCTCGCTCAAATAAATCACATACAAATACACTTGCTTAAATGTGTAAATATATAAGGATACTAGCTTTCCGCACCCGGCTTCGCCCGTATGAAAAAAAAAATATAACCCGATTGCAGCGCCACCTACCGGGTCCAATTGTGAATCTAAGCCATCCAGGGATCTACTCAAATACACACAAAAAATTTCATCAAAATTGGTCCAGCCGTTTAGGACGAGTTCAGTAACATACACCTGTTCAGAAGAATGGCAGACGTTGTCCTGCCCAAACGTTGGCTCTACACTATCCCTACCCCTACCCCTACCACTAACTTTGGATATTGTTCATACAATTCGCGGTTTAAAAATGGGGGGTGGGGGTAGGAGGGTGAAAAATAGTGTACGACCTATTCTCAGACCTAACGAATATACACAAAGAAATTCATACAAATTGGTCAAGCCGTTTCGGAGGAGTTTGGTTACAAACACTGTGACACAAGAATTTAATATATATAGATTACATTACTTACTTTAAAATATCTTCTGAAGTGAGAATATTTTAATACCTTACGCGATGCACACACGACCTAATTTTTTCTTTGAATAACTAGAAATTATCAAAACAAAATTATGGGGTACTAACTTTCCACCAAGGCTTCACTTGAAATGTGAGATGAGAATTTATAGCTAAGGATGAATGAATGAAATGGATTTCCGGGATAAAATGCCACTATGACTCTCCAACTATCTCTGTGCAAAAATCACATCAATCAATCCGTTGCCCTATTCTGGTGTGAAAGAAGAACAAACAAAGAAACACGTTTAGTTCCCATTTATAATTTACAAAAAAGTTATTAGGTTTAGTTAGGAGTTATTGAGGATAACTCGAGGACTCGAGTTTAAAAATCGAAAATATATTTGAAATGCCATGAAAACAAAACGTTATATTCTAACAGAATATATAATGTACCAATAACCATAAAGTTTAAAATAATTCCTGCATTAAAAATTATATCCACTCTAAGTATTATGAATCATATTACAACAGATGCGAGTCTTACACAATACCATAAACAAAATTCATGTGATGAAAACTATGTAAATAGAAACATTATCTCTTATCGTCAAGTATGAAGTAAAACACTATAAATATATGCGAATTTATACTGTTGACGTGTATAAAAAGCTTCCACAAACATCTTATTCCTCGAATAATACTTAATAAAATGCTTCCATAGATATCAAACACATATATGGGTGAAACAAGAAAATTATACCCGTCAGCCTTTAGAAAAATCCTAAACGGGACTAACTCCAGCCTCAAAGGTTTCGTGCTTTTTCATGACTGAAAAAGCATAGACAACAATTTCATTGAAATTAAAGAGAACAATCTCACAAAATAAATTTAAAACTATTTAACCTCAGCAAAAACTTAGTAGTATTTTATTATAATTGTTGTTAAAGAAAAAAACACTAATAATATTGTCGGGAGAAATTTTATTGCGATCTTTGAAATGGTGAGCTCATTATATTTTAAAAGTGTAATTGTTTACTTAATTAAATTATTTATTAACTGGCATCTGTCATTAAAAATATAAGCAAGCGTCATATGGATTGTTGGATTAAGTAAAAGGTTATTATTAAAATTAACAGATTTTTGTCTTATATTGTTAAAAGTATTAAGTATTTAAGTAAGTAAGTATTCTCCATAAGTTATTAATTAATTATTTCTCTACAAATAGAATCTTCATCACTTACTTACAAGTACTTAAAACAATTTTGGTATTGTTTTTTATAATATTGTTATAACATGTTGGTTTAAACGAGCGTCGTTGCCCTGGAGATAATATTATAAATTCAATTATTTTTCATTAAATTGACTATCGAAATAACCGCAATCCAAACTTGTCCAATTTTCCATATAATTTCTTGCTAGCACACACGACAGGCGCTTTTCAACGTCAATTTATAAGTCGTAATTCAGTTGTTTTTAAATGAATCCTATCGTGTTAGACGTCGAATGTATAGTTTGCAACAAGACGTTGGAGAAAATTAATCACGTTCCCCAGGGACCTTCGAAGATGATGGGGAAAGTCGGGAACCGTCGCTCCAGGACTCCAAATTGGTCCGCTGACGAAAAGGCCTTCCTGCTGGAGTTAATACGGAGAAAGAAAGATGTTGTTGTGACGACGGCTAACAACGGACCGAATCAGTATGAGGCGAAGGACGCAGCGTGGCGAGAGATACTTGGAGAGCTTGCGGCCAAATTTGGTAATAAATTCTCTGAGAGTTCTACGAAGAAAGTTAAGACTCAGTGGCAGAACATGAAGCGGATTGCTCGGGAGGAGCTGGCAGCTAAAGGAGGGACTCCTGAGACTCGGCTATCCTTTGAGGTGTGTCAAATTCTGGAAAGTTATGGTGCGACTGTTAAACAAGAGCCGGGAGAAAGTTCTTCAACTGCTACAGTCACGGTTGTTCCTGACATCCAGGTGAAGGCGGAACGGGAAGACGAGTTAGTATTTTATTCTCTATTTTAGCCAATTAATTCTATTAATTAGATATTGATACATAAATTATATAAACTTGACAGTGAGTCGCTGTTACTTAATTTGACTTTACATTTTTAGGGATCCGTACTACAACGGAAACCCTATAAGGCCCACTAAGGCTCTGCTGTCTGTCCGTCTGTCACAGGTCACAAGGCTGTATCTTTTGAATCGTAATTGAAATGTTCACAGAGTGTGTATTACTATAGCCGCTATAACAACGAATAATAAAAATTAAATAAAATTAAAGGGGTCCAATTCCCCAGCCAAACAATTAGTTTTTTCGGCGTTTTGCCCGATCTAATGGTAATACATACAAACGTCTAACTAGTATAACTATTAAAAACAACAATGAATAATAAAAACTCGCGTAAATTTTTTTTGTACGGTGGTACGGAACCCTTCGTGTGCGAGTCCGACTCGCACTTGGCCGGTTTTTTTATAACTTTCTTTGTAAAATATATAACTACTAGCGGACCCGGCAGACATCGTCCTGCCCAAACGTTGGCTTGCCTGCACTTCTCCTACCCCTACCCCTACCCCTACCCCTACCCCTGCCCTTATCACTTAGGGGTATGAAATAGATTACGACCGATCGTGGGCCCAACCGAATTATACACAAAAAAAATCATAAAAATCGGTCAAGCCGTTTCAGAGGAGTATGGCAACTAACTTGTGACACGCGTTTTTATATTATTAGATAGTAGAGTTGCGTAACCTTACATGATGAATATCGAAAGGTTTGAGAGGTACAATTAAATACAATTTAACATTTCCTACCTTATTAAAATTCCTAAATTAAAAATTGCAAAATCACACACCACACTGTGACCATGTGACCATCTGTGACAATGACGGGGGGCTTCAAAAAGAAACTTTTTAGCAATTTGGTAAAATGATAATATAATTTAAAAAAATTGTTTTTGTCCAGAAAATTCGGAGAAAATAAGCTGTGACAGACAGACACATTGGGGTTTCCGTTTTTTCATCGGAGAACCCTAAAAAAATCCAAAATTAAAACGCATAGTTCTTTTTTTTCTTCACGGTTTGCCTTACAGCTCCTGAAACCGTGTTACGGTTCCAGGGTACCCAGCGGAAAACCAAGTCTCAGGGCGTTTAGCCGATGGTATTTTTGAGGCTATACTTAACGAGTGGCTAGTTCTGTTGAGATATATTTAGATGGAAAAGCCTCTAAGTGTGGTTTGTCGGATTATGTACATAAGTTTTTAATTAAAAACCCATTGGTACATGGTCGGGATCCGGGATCGAACCCGTGGTCTGCCTAGTTAATACCAGACGTCTTAACCACTCGGCCACCGATGCACCCAATGCATAGTTTAAATTATATAAAAGAAAATATACGAAAATTGACCGTCCCTTCTCACCGTAACTACTGAGTCTAAAATTTTGAAGAAAAAAAAAATATAGTCTATCTTGTAGTTTCAGGAAATCCTAAACAAAAAATCCTGTCTTCTGACTGAAACAATGGTAGACGAGACCCTCAGCGCGCGAGTCGTACTCGTAGATTAATCCCACAATCACAACTAAATTGTTCTCTAAATTACAGCGACATAAACCAAACAAGTAGCAGTGATGGTATGAACACAGAGTATGCTTCAGAGGAAAATGATATAATGATGAATGAATCTGTTTCTCCTGGGCGGTTGGAAATAATAACAGATTCTGAAGCTATAGATTGTGACAACGATGAAGAAGGGACTATTGAAGATAGTAAAGACAAAGTTGATGTCTCCTGCATGACTGATATACCGATGGAAAATCCCTTCCAGAAGGAATTGAAGGAGTATCTTAAGTTAGTAATTTTATTTATTTCCGTCTTAAGGGTCCTATATTGGGAATTTTTCTGGGATAAACTATTCCCAATTTCTCTGTAAATAATCCACCTGTGTCACTGTAATTTAGCACATAGTTACTTATTGAATATATCTAAGTGAAATAGCTCTTATTTTTTCAATGGGTTTTATTGAATAGGATATATGGGTAGTTTAACTTTGCCCCTGCTGTCTCTTTCATAATCTATCACAAAACTCTAATTTTTTTTAAAAGCACTGTTATACCATTACCCTTCAATTATATATGTCGAATTTTTTGGTAGCTTATTGAAAATTTAAAATAATAATTATTTTATTATTTTTGCCAAATTAAAAAATCATAAAATATTTTTTTTTTGAATTTTCAATAAGCTACAAAAAAAAGCGATATATATAATTGAAGAATAATGGTATAAGAGCGCTTTAAAAAAAATTTAGAGTTTTGTGATAGATTATGAAAGAAACAGAAGGGGCAGAATAATCCTTTATTCTACCACCCATATTTCCTATTAAATAAAACCAATTGAAAAAATAACGACTATTTCACTTAGATATACTGAATAAGTAACTATATGCTAAATTACAGTGACACAGGTGGAGTATTTACAGAGAAATTGGGAATAGTAATATCTCCATACAAATTCCCAGTATAGGACCCTTAAGCAAATAGCAATCTTTCTCAATAACATACATACATACAAATCTTAAGCTTTATAATACCTATTTTCAGTATAGATGCTTTTCCTTCCTGGATGTGTGGAATTTTTTGAAGTGTGAAATGTGTCGTTTTTCTCCAGGGAACCGGGAACCCTAGCTCTTTAGATAAAAACTTTAGTCTAAATGTGCAGTGAAAGAATTTTACAAACCGATCTACTTAATAGTTTTCTATTTATCTACTTACCTATAAGAAATATAATATTTTAGTAGATAGTAGATTATATTAGTTTGTTTTGATTCGTCATAGTTAATTGGCCTAGGTTGGTTGTGTATGTGTAACACAGAATAAATACTAGTTAGTAGCTAGCTATAAATATATTATTGTATATATTGCCCACATATTATAAGGTTTTAAGGACGAAAAGACTAATTTAAGATTAAGGCTAACTAAGTTTATGGCTTAGATATAAATACATACTAACTATTAATATTATAAATGCGAATGTGTTTGTTTGTCCTTCTTAAACAGAGCAACGGGTCGACGTGCACAGGGATATTGGAAGGGTCTGAGAGTGACATAGTCCAACTTTTTATCCAGGAAATTATTTGAGATTAAATTATAATGTCACATTTTAAAATTTTCAACGGGCGAAGCCGGAGAAATCTTTAGTAGAGCATGTAGTACAAACTTATTGTTTTAAGTGTGATTGTTCAATCACGGCTTAAAGTATTTTGAAAATATTTGATGTAGAGTCCCGGAGACTCGTAAAATATAATGAGCCACAAGATGTCAAATTTCTAAGTTGTACAGTAATTTTTTGCCTAGGAGACGCCCAAAAACTCTTATAGCAGGTCTTAATAAGAACTGCCACATTATTTGGTAGGTGCACCAATCAATTAAAAATACGTCATTAGTTTAGCACTTTGTGGTAGGTACCAAGTACCAAGTTAGATGGTATTTGTGGCAGTTTTTATTATGGCCTGTTTTAAGAGTATACGGAATGCCCCCAGATTTAGTTCAACAGAGAAGCAATTGAGGTTGGAATCACTGACTGAGGAGCGTCATGTAGTGCGTACTATGCGAGAGACTGCCGAACTGAACAAGATTATTGCGGAGCAACGTCTCAAACACCTGCTGTGGATGAAGAAACATCAGATGTGGGAATCGTGAGTATGAGAACCTATCCATCTTTTTGTTCCAAGAGAAGGATCAGCACGGGTTTCTTACGTTATCGTATCAAGCAGTTTTATTTTATAGAATTCCTACAATACAATAAAATTATTTATTTCTAAAAAGGGCTAAGTAAAAAAAAAACAGGATAATGTTAACACTGGTATAGGGTAAACTGTCCCACAGTGAACCTTTCGAATGTTCAAAAAAACCATCCATAGCATAGTATAAACTAAACCAGTAGTTGAAGCCTTTCCCAATACCGCCTCCCTCCCACGATCCGTTTCGTCTGAGCGGGCGACGTTGGAGTGACTAAATGGATTTTTCCATGTATATAAAAAGAAAACTTTCGTAATGCTTTTGTGCTAGTTCGATAATTATATTATGTATTAACGATGTTAATATTTAATTTAGAATATAGTTCTATGTAAATCAATAGCGAATAGCTTATACCTAACTGATTAAAAAGAGAAATAGTTTTGATTTTTAGCCTTTTAATAATATTATGTACCGCATGTCCAACAGTGAACCTAAGAGAAAATAGTAGAACCTAAGTGTAGTACACTTTACTATACTTTACTATAGTTTTTGTCATTTTAATTTTACAACATGGACTAGCAAATCATCGTAAAATAAGTAATCATACCGAATAACGAAGAAAGAATGACAGCAGGTGACTTAGTAAGCTCTTATATTGGTTCCTTCTTTTCACTGTGTAGATGCTGGCGCATGGTTCACTGTGTCCTTCCACAACATAGTAGGTACCAGGTAGTAGGTAGGTAACCATTCAGAGACATTTTCTTTTTCATTAAAAAATATAAATATAGTGGTCAAATGATTACCTACACAGGAAACAAGCCAAAACAATATGGTTTCCGTTTAGCATGTTCTCTAAAGCATTATTATCCCATTGAACAAGTAATAAGCCTCAATAGTCAATACTGAAAGTGGTTCACTGTGGGACAGTTTACCCTACTATAAACAAATTGTTGGATTATTCAAGTTCAATCAATGATATACAGTTTTAGCCACTTGGAAATATTATTGTGATAAATTAGTGACCGTAACCGACAGATGCTGTCAATTTTCCACAAAAAAAATCGACATGACCCGTAGTGGCTTTTTAATTTCAAAAGCAGCGACACTTTCTAAATCCTAACCAACCTTTGGTTGGTTGTGAATAGTCGGTCAAACTTTTCATTACCCTTCAGGGGTTCAGTCGGGTTCAGTTCAGACCATTTTTCCTGTAAAATTGGATTTTTCATGTGAAAACCAGGCTACAGAAACAACAATAATCCTTCAAATTAAAAAAAACTTAGTTAACCTAAAAGTAAAAAAAATCGGAAAGCATAATAAAGATTTAACTTACTGAGTACGGAACCCTAGCCTTTGCGTGGCTCTTGACACTTTGCTCGACACCTCCAACTCCGTAAGATTTATTAATGCGCCATCTAGTGTTCGTCTTGCACAACTCTTGAAAGATAAAATATTATTTCAGTGTTTCTAGTTGAAATTAATTTTAAATAATATTTATTAGTTTTGAGGTAAAATAAGTTTTATCTGGCTTTCTAAAACTGAATTAAAGTAATTTAATATATTTTGAGAACTTTAAATAAATAAATTAAATATTTTCGGCTATCAAGAAATTCGAATCGAGTTCGATTATTAGATAATATCGTTAAAATTTTCAGGATTAAGATGTTTAAGTATGTATTGCTATTATAATAGTATCTCCAAGCTATTGTAGGCAAAGAGTACTGTTTTGTACCTAACCTAACCTAATATTGTACTACCTACGAACTGATAATAAAAATGGCTACAACACTAGAAAAACTCAAAGGCAAAATCACGCTCGAATGACGACATTTAAAAAGCAAAGTAATTATCTGAAATTGTGCAGTATAGTGAACGAAATATAATTCTTAATATTGTAGGTACCTATGTAAGTTCCTACCGTCAAACTATTTTGTATTATAAATTATTTTTATATTTTTTAACTATGCCTTTTTTATTTACAAATCCTGATATTGCAACAACTTGAAATTATTGCCGCGTAAAATGGAGATTTTAGCATTGTTTTAGTTTCAGTAGGTCGACTATGAATGCACTCCGCTAATCTTACCCCCAGTTTCTGAAAGGTCGATCAAAAGTTAATCTACGATTAGTAAACATAACAGTTGTCAAATACGTGAAAATGTATGGATTTTGACAGTTGTTGATTAACTAATCTTTGATTAACTTTGACAAGCCTTTCAGAAACTGGGTGTTTTGAATCAGAATCTATAATTGGATTGGATTTAAGAGTTTATTTATATTTTATATAAAAGCATTTATTATTAATTTAAGCTATAATTCTAAAATGAAAAGTATTTTGTACAACGTAAAAAGACTTCATAATATTATGTGTATCATCGATATAAATAAGAGTTCCTGAATGATTTTGAGGAATAGTGAAAATAGTGTTTTATATTTTTGGCGAGGTAAGTAGTTAACATGTTATATTTATAGCATGGACGTAAAAAAGGAAAGGACGGATCGCTGCTAAGACAAAAGTGAAGCAACCAAGTTATGCCAGTTTCATTGTAAATACGAGCTTCACGCACACATTCCCATTTGGTTATGCTGATCAGCCGCCATTATGAAAATAAAAAACAATGCCGTCTTGTGTAGTAAAATTATGCAAAAACAACTCGATTACTCATAAAAAATCTCAAGGAATCACATTTCATAGGTAAGTTAGTAATTTACCACTTATTCTACAATTTAAAGATATATTAGAGATAAATAAAATCGGTAGCACACATGCACGTTGTCTTAGCGGCGATCCGTCCTTTCCTCTTTACGTCCATGATTTATAGTATGTTTGTGTCCTAAATAAATATAAATAAAAATATTTAGGTCGATACAAATAAACAATCGATAGTTTTTGCGATTGTGCAATCATGAACGGACATATCAACAAACGTCACTACAGCTGTCAAATGTCAAATTGATTTTTTGAAACATTTTCATAAAACGTGATCTCAGAAATAAATTGCATTTTTTTTCGAGTTTATTTTGTTGAATAATTAATATAATTATGAATTTTGTGTCCAAAACCAGAAGAGGACTAATCCCAGTCATCAACAGTTTAAGGTTAGCGCTATTTGACCATTTTCCGGCTTATTACGCAACATGCCGACTCCTCCCAATCTATTTTTACTTTTCCTTTTGTAAATAAGGTGTGATTGCCAACAATAATGAGTAATCATGTTTAACTATTGTCTTTGTAATAAAGTCAAACACTGCCTGTTTGAGTTTCTGGTTGCCTCCGAAATATATATCTTATCTTTGTCACACGTGATTGATTATCTCAATCAATCAAGATTAGAGAGTAAGAAAGCCATCTCAAAAACCATGACGGTCATCACATCAACATAACAATGCACACCTAATTATAAATATGCATGTATCCAAAGATAAATAGTTCTACACACATACCTAGTACTTTTTTCACTGCCTCTTGATTACCTAGGTAATTATTAAACTACCTATTTAGTTTCACACTAATTAGTTTATTGAGGGATACATCAGATATGAACAAATAAAGCATTTTGTTAAATCATAATGGAAGTGTTTTTCTGTTGTGTGTAAATTACAATACAATATTATTAAATGAAAGTGGTTTGGAGTAATAAATAAATTAATAAAATAAAAATCTCTTAATTCTGACAACTGTGATGCATAATTTGTTATTAACAATATATATATATATATGTTATTCTACTAAAAATAAAAGTAACAAAATAACTCAGGGTTATAGGGGATGGAGGTGGGTCCCCTTTCTAAGCTGCAACTATTTTTTTTCTTTGCAGCAGATGCATAGTTTATTTAATATAATAATATGCCCCATTTGTTGGCTATTGTATTTAGATGTTAGGTGTTATGGCTACTGCAGACTCGCGGTAGTGTTTTTATGAATATTTTTTACAAATCATTAGGCCTGAAGTTACCAAAAATGTATGTACAGTGTAATGCAATGTTATACCTAAGTAATAAATATGTATATTGATATGTATAATTTTCATTTGATGCAAACACTTTGTGTGAATCCTGCCAAAATCCTGCCAAACATATTTCTATCTGTATGACATAACTAGTTTTCCATCCCAGCTTTGCCTCAGGAAATTGTTTAAATGGAACAAGAAATTATTGTGAAAGATTTCCGGGATAAAAATAACCATGTCACTGTCATATGAAAAAAAGTATATGTCAATCTGCTTCTCCATTTTTTTGGTGTGAAAGAAGCTCAAACAAACACACTTTCACTTAGAATATTAGTTTTTGGGCTACACTACACCTCAAAAATATATCATGCTTATTATGTTTCAGAATGTATTCAGGTGAGCCAGGATCCGGAGCTGGCAGGGGTGGTGGTGGTGGAGGGGCCATCCGTGAGGCGGGTGGTGCCTTTGGGAAGATGGAGGCTGCCAGAGAAGATGAATACTTTTACAAAAAGGTAAGCATTTTTAAAATAAAGTCATTCATCAATTAATTACCTCTTCTAATTAGTTAAAAATATTGTGATAATATACCTAATATAACACACACCCCACAATGTTAACACTTTAGTTATTCTAATATCATTAATTTTTAATTCATGGATTTTAATTAATTAAAAAGATTGTTTCTATTGAAAGTAAGTTATTTTTCTGTATAAGTTTATAGGATGCTATTACAATTTATTATCATTGATCCCTCTTTGTTATCTGTTTTTTGTATGGTGCATTTCTAAAAGGTGGGGATCAGGCAAAGGAGGAGGCCTTCAGCTTTAGAACTGAATAAATCTGTGTTTAAATGTAAATCAATCATTGATTTTCAAACTATTTGGTGTCCCGACCCCCCTATCAAAAAAAAATTATTGTTATCACAGAATTTTATATTATTTTTTTGACAGAAAGAGAAACGTACCCCCTACCTAAATGCGTCCCTCAGGTTGAGAAATGATGATGTAAAAGTGAATTTATATCATCTCTTGCCTATAAATATTTAAGTAAAAAACATGTCTTTTTTTAAATTTCAGCAAAAGGAACAGCTACAAGACATTAAGGGGCACCTGTCCAAAGAAATAGACTTCCATGAGGAACAAATTAAGAGGCACGAGGAAGCCATCCGTCGTCACAAAGAGAAAATGACAAACATGGAAAAGAAGTAAACTAAAGAACTAACTGCCATGTTTCTGTACTGTGGAGAAACAAAAGTTGAAATATAAGCTTATTTTGTGAATATTATGTTGGCATATTGTATTATCTTCAATATAGAGTATCACAATAACACATACAATAGTGTTTTAAAGTATATTTTTTTATTAAAGAGATGGCAGTATGTACTTGTGGAAATATAACTGATAATATTTTTTTAAGGATGTCACAATTTCCTTGCTTTTGTTAGTTAGATGTTTGAAATACACTTTACGATAATTGGATACTTGTATTTTTATTTGTAAGCAGTGTAGACTATAATTTGCGTCACGTAAAAAGAGTGCTGAGAGTGGATGTTGTGGTTAGTTATAAGTGAACAGAAAAATAAAGGGAAGATGCGTGTACGTTATGCCAGCAAGAAAGTGTCTCCTAGAGTGATATGAGTAGAACGTACATTTAGAGCGTTATCTGCTGGAAATGTGCGCCGCATATTAAATTTGTGCGCTCTTTTTTCTTGACGCGACCTGTAAAATTTTTTATTTTGATAGTCACATTCCCAATAAACTTTTATATTTTTTTCATTGAAGGTAAGACATAGGGAAAACCATTATCTGTCTTAGTGTGTGAGTACTGGCACAGTGGCACTGCTCTGTCGTCTGTCACTACAACTAGAAAGTCACTGTCAAGAGCGAACATTCAAGTTGTTTGTACTAGGAATGTTACGCTTTGATGTTACGGAGGTGGTTTTATCGGAACCGGAGTCGGAGTTTTTAATTGATCTGAGGTCAGAGTCGAAGGTGGTGGCAGGCAGAAGACAAATATGTTGAGGTACCTAAGCCTTAAGAAAATAAAATAGTATAAGTAAAAAAACATTATTCAGCCAGCCTCATTTATTTCATTAAAAAATTATAAACCTACCTAACATAGGCGTTGAAAATAAAAATAATCATGTCAAATGAACTACTCTAAAAGTAGCAAATTATATTGAATGAACAAAAGCTTCGCAGCTATAAAAAATAACTTAAATTGTAACGCCGCTCAAAAAAATCATCAACCTACATTGCGTAACAAAAAAAAACACAAGCGGTATCAATGCTTCGACCTCCGATTCAAAAGTGTCGAAACCGAAGTCGGAGTCGGAGGTGTAAAATCAATCGGAAGTTCCGACATTTCGGAATCGGACTCGAAGCTCCGTAACATCCCTAGTTTGTACTAAGATATATTAGGTACATTGGTTTTGTACAGAATGAAACGTTTCTTTAAAGCGCCATCTATTAGTTATTTTGGAAAACTGTAAAATGTCGGTTGTCTAGTTTTTGGTTTTCGTACCTCCTGAAACATTCTATCAATGACCAACAGGCAGCGGCGCAAAGAAATCAAAAAAATAACTTTGACCTGCGTAGGTTTCGACTTTTGTTTAGTTTTTACATTTTGGTAAAGCTTGAAGTTTTCATGAAACACTTACATTTTTACGTGGGTAGACTTAAAAAAATGTTCTGTAGTTTTGAAATAAAAAATATTGGATAAGGGCATCTTGAGAACGGCTGGGCCGATTTGATTTTGTAATAGTCTGAATAAGGTTTTTAGGGAAAAAAAATTGCCCGGTAAATTGGAAAATTTGGGAAAAAGATTAAAGTGACATTTTATAAGGGATTTTTGTATGAAGTCAAGACTATAATAGGGGATGAAAGTTAGTAGATATTAGTTTCTGGAAAAGAAAATATAAGTAGGTATACCTATGCCAATATTATGTAAACCGATTAGGTAATGTCGTTAATTACCCACGACGCTATATCGTTACTAACGTGGGTAGTGTCGTGGGCAAGGCGGACAAATTTATATTTTTCAGAATGAAAAACTAAAATAGTTCTTATAGAGTCTTTCTAGCGACCCCGCTCCCAGCCGCGCACTGGATTTACAATAATTTTAATAACTACGTAAATACACTTATAACTACATACTTATTATTATAGATAGATATATGCTACTGTGGACTTTTTTGTAGATCATTTTATTCCACACAATTTTTTACTACATGATTTTGTTATATCTCTGACGGATTAGACAGCATACGTTATGAAAACTCGCTGGGGCTAACTTTTTTTCCGACTTGATTCACTTAGCTCCTAAACAGTTTATCTAGCTAGACAAAGTAGTTTTTGCGTGAAAAGGTCACAGACGACGCGGCGGAGGCTGTTTATAATATGTAGTGATTTTAATAACCACTGCGAATATAAACTGCCCTGAAAAAAATTTTCAGTGATTTTTCTTTCAGAGAAAGAAATTATACAATCACTCGTGTCTTGCGAGTCTAAATGGGGGTAATTTTTCCACTCTATAAAGGGGTTAAGGGGTCGTATATTTACACAGAGAAAATCCATTTAATTATTAGAAATGAGATGTCAGTTCATTAAATGTAGGTAAGCTAAACGGATTGTTATTGCTTTCAATTAATGTGCCCTCGCGTATTGATTGTATCCATTAGTTCGCATCAATTCTAGTTGACCGGTTATTTCGCAGGGTGAACTCGAATAGGCTTATTCGTTGGTACCTATATGATATTGTATAACGGTTAATGTTGCGCTTCTTTGGGTGGTAGCGTGATGTTATAGGTAGCCTATAAATTTTCCTCAAAAATTGGGCTATCAAATGCAAAAAAAAATGTTTTCATTTCAAACTTTCAAACTCTTCAGCTTTATTATAAAGTAGTTATTATTATTATTATAGATTAATTTCACACAAGTTTCCTAAATGAAAACATAGTAAATTATTATAAGGCCATTAATATAAAGTTATAGCAGTATTCAAAATATGTTAGGTACAACAACTAGAGACCCTCTTCGGCTTCCCACGGGTACTGTTCGCGCACGATCGCTTCACATCACTAGCGGTGCGCGCGAACATCACTAAACTGAAAACTGTGAGCGCGGCGGGCCGCCATGCCGCCATTGCAACTAAGAAGCGGACACGCGACACCGGCTTATTGAATATGTTAATTTGTACATTTATAATACACTCCCGGACATCTGAATCGAACCACCTTGCATTTTAATGTTTGGAGTACTGAAGCTTTAAAAAAAAGGAAAAAGTTTTGATGCAGTTTTGAAGCTAATATACTAAACATCGTTTTAGTATGCCATTGTTCTAAGTTTGAACTAAATTTGTACTAACAAATCGAGTTAAGATTGATCAAGTCGATATCGGCTTTTTTCAAAGCACAATTTGTTTGAGAAAAAATATGGTTTAATTTAAAAAAAAGTTTATTTAGTAACTTGTATTACCCCCGAGTGAATTTATCACGGCCGTCATACGGTTTGGCATAGAATTTATCAACGCCATTATGACGTGTTGAGGAATGATCTCCCATTCTTCCAAGATGACGGTTTTCAGCTCCTGTATGGTTTGCGGGGCAGGGTAGTGAGTTCGAAGACGCCTCTTCAGCTCATCCCATAAATGCTCTATAGGGTTCATATCAGGGCTTCGTGCTGGTCATCTCATGACAGTGACACCAACGTCATTTAGGTACTCCCTGACGATTCCCGCAGTGTGGGCCCTTGCATTATCGTGCATAAAAATGAAACCCTGTCCAATAAATCCAGCATATGGCATCACATGGTTCTCTAAGCATTGAAGAATGTATCGGTTGCCATTTAAGCGCGGCAGCCGTGGTCCCGTTACAACCTCAAGCTCAGTTTTGCCTTCCATAGAAATTCCTCCCCAGACTGTCCATGATCATCCACCATAACTATAACAATACAGCATTGCGCGAAACTCTCGCCCTCCCTTCGGTACACCTTACTCCTTCCATCATTACCGTACAGCATTATCTTGGATTCATCAGTGAAGAGTAACTGGCTCCATTGTTGTTGAGTCCAATATAAATGTTCGAGCGCAAACTGTAGGAGAGCCATTCGGTGAGCTCGTGTCAATTTGAGTCCATTGGCTGGCTTATGTGGTTTTAGACCACGTTCATTGAGTCACCTTCTAATGGTCCGAGAGCTTACAGCCACTCCATTGAAGTCTCGGAGGTTTCATTATATCTGAACAGACGTCAGGTGTCGATTTCGTAAGGTGGTAGTTAAAATAAACCGATCTTGCCTTTCCGTTGTCACTCGGAAACGAGGTCCTCCTGCTCAGCGAACGAAGCTGACAGTCTCTAGATACCGATGGTACACTCTTTGAATGGCAGAACAACTTATGTGAAGTTGTGCACTCACGTATAGTTGACTTAGCCCAGATTGAAGAAGCGCTACAGCTTGCGCGGCTACTTCAGGTGTAGTATCCATAATTTTAAAGCGAAAATCAGTTTAAATTATGGGAACATAAAAACTGTACCTACTAAACTTTTTTTTAAAACGGTTATTACTAAATAAAAAAATAACAAACTTAAATTGCTTCAACTTTCTGCAGTCGTATTTTTCAAATCAGTGACCTAGCTCGGCTTTTGTAAAAACTGTACCTACTAAACTTTTTTTTAAAACGGTTATTACTAAATAAAAAAATAACAAACTTAAATTGCTTCAACTTTCTGCAGTCGTATTTTTCAAATCAGTGACCTAGCTCGGCTTTTGTTCTTTAATTTAAATTCTTAAATTTAAATTTGGAATAATACTCAGTAGAAAGATAATTAAATGTGTCTGCACTAAAACTGCATCAAAAGTTTTTCCTTCATCATACATTTTTTTAAGCTTCAGTACTCCAAACCTTAAAATGCAAGGTGGCTCGATTCAGATGTCCGGGAGTGTAATATAAACCAGCATAATACAGTCCACGTCTATAATTTACACCAAGCTCAAGTAGCGACCCCAACAAATGGTCCTTACATTATCACATTTACTACTTACTTACATCATTTTGTTATTTAGACTCATGAAAACGAGCTGGAGCTGACTTTTTCCCCGACTTCATTCACTAATACTAAACATAATAGTGTCCATGTTAAATACCTACACGTAAACTTTTTCGTGAACCAACCTATTGTGAAAACCGCATCGAAATCCGTTCGGTAGTTTTGCGTGAAAAGAGCACAGATAATATGTAGTGATGTGAAATTGTGAATTGCCGAGTTGGCGATTTTCTAGAGTAGCCGCATAATGACGGGAGAACAGATCTACTACTTGTCTATTTCTCTTAAAATATGATCACAATTTATGGTCACATCACATGGACCCCGAACCGAACCGAATCTAGCTTTACCCTGAACCAAATCCTGGCTACTCTATAGGTTTTGTATGGTGAGACATGAGACACCTGCATGCTGCAGTGATTACATCAGTTTTTTTTGGCAATGTCATAATAATAATAAATACCTATTTGAAGTTTGCAGTAGAATAGAATCTCTGCATTTTGTGCATTGCTAAATAAGGGAAGTGTTTGCTTTTCACTGTAAGGTTGTGTCACTTGAAAAGTTCACTCATTATAGGTACTTTTCGCCCCGACTTCGCCCGTAGAGTTTTAATACGACCCCACACAGCCGTGAAGACAAAAAACAAACAGCTAATTTTTATCTACTAATCTACTATGTCTGAAAGTTTTAAAATCAAAAATCCATTGAACCATTTCGGAGTCTATTCATAGACTTAAATTTTATTTACTTCTATAAAGTGTCTGTCTGTGTGTCTATGGGAGGTAGGGTAGATGCATGTAGAAGGTACCTCTATTCTATTTATTCTATAGTGGTTTCGTGGCCTTGATAAACCCGGCAGCAACATGTACTAAGACTAGAACGTGTTCTGTGACCTAAATAGTGTCTATCAAACAAATTTTAAGAGTCATGAACGAAGTACGCATAGTAAATCTGAATGCGTGACGTGAAATAGAGCTTCTGAGTCGGGGCGTCGACCGAGCCGGCACCCTATGTACGAAGTTGTCGACAATGAGCCGACGGGAGCGAAGTTAGCTGCGAGTGGCTTCAATTTCCGAACGTTCAGTCAGTTTACAAAAGGCCGCCGCGCGAACGGTTACCGCTACTCGTTTATTCCCAACCGCGTCGCTGTTTTGGTGTTTCCTAACTGCAAGTTTGTGTGTTTTCTTGTGTGGTGTGTGTATTTAAGTGATTGTGGTATTTGGGAGTTCGACGCTAACCAGCATTTGTGATGCATTTGAGGATATACCTATGGCTGTCTTGTGTCGTCCTCGCAGGATACATTCGGGCCGCAGAGGTAAGGGGGAACCGTCTCAGCCGACTTGGGGCCGATGTTAGCGCCCTTCGCCGGCACATTTTATAAAGAACACTTGCTAATGTCAACAATATGTTGTAGGTAATTGTAGCACGATTGAGTAAACACCATTGATGATAGCGTTGTAAGTTGTAAACTTGCAAATCAATGTTTACAAGATAAGTTCTGGTTTTGGAGCGCAAAGCATGCCCTATAGACGAGATCGGCGCCCACGTTCGGATGGTGAAAGTGGTGTTTCTACCTATATTGTATGGTGACCCTCGTGGGCTTAAATTGTATTGATCTACTGTAGTTTGGTAGGTATCAAAGAATTCCAAATTTGAAAATTGTCCAAAGATAAGTTGCATGGAGTAAAATTGTACAAAACACCTATTTGTTTGTTTTTATTGTCTAGTTTCGATAGGTAGGTAGGTAGCGGCCCATCTTGATTTCGCACGAACCCCATGTGATGATACGAGTTCACTGTACATAAAACAAAATTTCAAAACATTCCTATCTACCTCTCTTGTATTACTACTCTTTAGGTAGGTACATATATATCTATTAGGTATTGTAGACAAACGCGATTGGAAATTTTGTTTTATAAACCTAGGACGTTATATTATTACAACTAAGTTACCTGATATACCTACCTACTTAACACACATACAGATGGATGGGTTGTCATGGGTGTGGGCTTTGGGAATTAAAGTAATTAGGTAGGTATCTAAAATCCGTATCAAAAAAAAAGTAACTAATTAAGTTAAGTTAGTAAAAAGTTGGTAATTTGGATGTAGTACTAAAATTTGAACAAATTGCCAATCAAAAGTTGATAGGAATGTATGTACAAGAATCCTAATAATAGAACTAAGGGAGAGTGCAGGGATCCGGAAGCTCTACTGTAAGTTAATGGCACCGACTGATTTAACTGTGAGTAAGCTTAGTAATTAATAAGTATTTTAATAAAATAATTATTACGAAGCTACATAAAGTAAGAATCACAAAATTATAGAAATTTGGTAAACATTCAATGCGTTCCAATTACATTACATGTTACCAATAATAGAAATACTGCTAAATAACTAATTAAAAGAAAGTTTAAAGAACTGGCGAAATTTTGCCTGTTTATACTTTTTTATCCGTCTTTCCTCACGGGTTGGCTGTTGGCTCCCGGAACTTGTTATCGGTCCCACCCAGGGTACCCACGAAAACCCAAGTCTTTCACTGTGAGGCTATACCTAACGATTATAGGTACATAATACCATTGACGCTAGGAAAAAAAATACCATTTAATTACGGATATGAATTGTAACCATGACAGTAGTTGTCAACATTTCAGTTCTTTGTTACGTTACATATTTAAAAAAATGGCCTTGGTATACTAAAATCCATGAAAAATGTTGCAAAAGTTGCAACCACCTAAATGTTTGTTTATAAAATTTCTATCTTCTCGCAAGTTTAGTTAGAATTAAACTATTTTAATAAATAACATAAAATATCTAATGCTTACCTGTATAACCTGTAAAGTATTATTTTTAATTTAAATTTATTTAATTCTTAAAAGACGTTTCATCAACAATTTTATATAACAATTAACATTTTAAAACAATTTTACATTTGCAGAATTAATAAAAATATTTTCAAAACTCTTAAATTTCTAAAAAAAGACATGCAGTTTGCTTACCAAAAAATAATAGGTCAAAAACTATGTCTTTTGTAGAGGTATCTACTTACCTAAAATGCCTACTCTAAAAGTTCTAACGTAATGTGCTCAATTACTTGAAGTAAAGTTACAAGTTACAACATAGGAATTAGAACCGAGGTCGCTCATATCTGTTCAATAGGTCTTCTCTTGCGATAAATCGAGGTAACTACGGTCGAGAACTTCAGGAAATTAACTGAAAATTGTACTTAAATTGAACGTTTCGACTTCCGACTCAATAATAACAGAAAATTTGTTTATGGTTTACGGTTTTATTTTCAAACAAACATTTATAAACGTTTTGTTTTAGTATAAATATTATGTATTTGTACAAATTATGTGTGATTATCGTTTAACCGTACCTAAAGTAATAGTGATATGTTGTTGTGGTAAGCATTTTAAATTGTATGTATAATATTCGAGATTAAAACTAGAGTTACCTACCTTATCTCTGAAAGATATAAAAGTGTTGAACACATTGATTTTTTATGTTATCTATTGACTGATTATAAATATTTGTAATAACTACTAGATCCAATATCTAATTAGAAAGCATTCTTAGTACTACGTCTTCCGAAGTACCTAACGGTCTATTAAAGCTAATGACACTTTAGATATCAAGTCTACGTCACTTTCAATGGTGTGATTGTGATGTGATTATCTATTGTGTGTTTCAATATTAATTATTTATGTACACAGAATTATTGAGAAGCCAACGAAAATTAAAATTTAAAGGTGAATCCTGAAAAGCATAATGTTTGATGAGTGACCAAACAAATTATAAAGGATACAATATAAAGGAAAAACGACTAAGATGTTTTTTTTTTTTTTTTTTTTTTTTTTTCTCTCTCCACGGGTTGCCTTACAGCTCCCGAAACCGTGTTACGGTTCCAGGGTACCCAGCGGAAGACCAAGTCTCCCTCGTTTAGCCGATGGTACCTATTTGTGAGGCTATATCTAACGAGTGGCTAGTTCTGTTGAGATATATTTAGATGGAAAAGCCTATAAGATACTAATATGAAAAATACTAAGATGTACATTTTAAAATCAAATAATAAACTATCTCCTTAAAATGGGCAAGTTCCTAGTCCTACGTAGTACTAAAAATAGGAACGAGTACCTTTAGTATGAAACGTTGTAGGTACAGGAATAAGAAAAGTGGCACTCTATCCTCCCTCACAGCCTACTCCTTTAGGAAACAGACGTTTTATGTTTGTTAAGTGAGATAAATAATGTGACATCTAAATAATAAATTTTACATTTAAAATTCGCGTCGTCTAATGAATACAAATTACCTTATTACCTATACCTACCTATTACATTGTAACGAAGGTTAGTTAGGTACCTACACGTGTATGTCAACTCTAAGGGTATAACCCTGCCTGCACGAATTATAGGCGTGATGATATGAAACCTTGCACTTAAACTAGAACTAGGTATGTACCTATATGCAGTAGACATCCATTTGTAATTACACTTTGGTTATTATATGTTGGTATAGTTAAGTAAATGAAGAAAAACCATATTAAAATATTATTCTTATTATGTGTACTACAAAACCAATCTAACTAATTGGGTATAGGTAGGTGTAATAAATAATTAATATTGAAATAAACTTTCGATTTATGCAGTTACTCTAAAAAGCTAACATTTGTAATCTGTCACGCATACCTACCATCTTATGTTGAACAGAGTATGTAAAAAACAAGTCTAAAATATGACAATACTTTCTAATAGTTGTTCTTTAAAATATTAATTGAATTGATTCGATCGAATTTTGAATTAGTTAAATTTTTAATTTGGGACAGCTACTTACCGTCACGCACTCTCTCAGTCGCCGTGTGAGATGTGTGAAAATAGGCCGCTCGACCCACCCCATTGTTCCTTCAGTTTTTTTGTTTTGTCCCTTCCGACCAGTCATGACTATGTTTGAGTAGGATTCCAGCTAAATATCATAATGGAAAAAAACTAATAGAAAAATGAGGACCACTCACTTATACACTATAATACTGTATTAACCATAATGTATTTTTTAATTTAATGACCATAAAAATTGATGAATACTTCTTCGATCATGTAATAGTAGATTTTCTTTAGAATGTCTCGGCATGGCAGAAACAACCTGCCTAAATTCACAATACTTAAATAATTCTTGTCTGTCTGTCCATTGTCCATCTGTCACAGCATATTTTTCTGAACGAAAAAAAATTTTTTTTTCTTTCTTCAAGGGTTGCCTTACAGCTCCCGAAACCGTGTTACGGTTCCAGGGTACCCAGCGGAAGACCTAGTCTCCCTCGTTTAGCCGATGGTATTTGTAAGGTGAGGCTATATCTAACGAGTGGCTAGTTCTGTTGAGATATATTTAGATGGAAAAGCCTCTTAAGTGTGGTTTGTCGGATTATGTACATAAGTTTTTAATTCAAAAACCTATTGGTACATGGCCGGGATCCGGGATGTAACGAAAAAATATGTAGTGTTTTATGACCCAATCACGGACGTATAGCGTAAATAATCGAATTTCGATTTTGGGGGTTAATTATGGGTGCGAAAATTAAAAAGTACTAAAATACCTATATATTATAATTTTATAGATTTTAAATGCATTCTATGTAGTTTAAATTATATTAAAGAAAATATACCAAAATTAAACGTATCTCCGAAACAACAGTCTAAAATTAAAAAAAAAATAGGGAATATAGGTCTAAACAAAAATCCTCTCTAAGTTCTGAATGGTACGGGACTCTCAGCGCGCGAGTTGTACTCGCAACTTGGCTAATTTTATTTTTAGTTGAAGCCTATTTAATTTCTTACATTACAAGAAGTAAGAAATCGATAGTAATTAGTGTTTTCATTAATTAAGTACCTAACTTTGAAACAACTGAGAGGTTGAACGGTCGAAGGTTGAAATTCGAATTTCGAATTCAGTAAGTGAGGTGTGTCGGATTATGTACATAAGTTTTTAATTATAAAAAACCCATTGGTACATGGCCGGAATCGAATGATATTATTACCCCGTCGAAAGAAGAAGGTAAAGTGATTCAGAAATTTAGCGGACGTAATACCTGGGTAGGTATATTTTTTATGACAACGTTTGTATTTTTATTGTACCTACCTATTTAGATGAAACTGCTCGCAATGTTACTTCAAATGGCCTTGGTGCTGTTTATTATTATTAGGTAGGTATAATGTAGACAATTTATTTTCTTGTCACACTATTCCAGGAATTATATTAATTTCGTTATTATTTCCAACTCATTTGATATCAAATGCGATTAATATATTGACAGGATCCATTGTCTTTATTGATAAATAGGTACTTACTTACTATAGTCTGTTTTTCTGTAAGTACCTACTTGTCTTGATAAACAAACTTTGTATGTTGTTTATTGTTAAATATTTAAATAACAGTTTCAAAAATATCAATATTAGTTCTGCAAATGTAAAATTGATTTAAAATGTTAATTGATATGTAAAATTGTTTATATAAAGTCTTTTAAGAATTTTAAATGACAGCTTATTAAAAAAACTGAGAAAGACAAATCTAGAAAAACGGATCTTACCTACCGATGCAGGAAAAAACCATTTGGTCAGAATATAACATTTTTTTAAAGTTTGGGTAATGGAAAAGTAACTTTTTCATAAACAAACATGTCAAATTGCTATCATTGAATCGAACCATTATATTTATATGACGAATTATATATAGCCTATAGCACTCTGGGCTAATGTAGCTTCCTATTAGTGAAAGAATTTTCAGAATCGGATCAGTAGTTTGAGAGATTACCCCCTACATCCAAACTTACAAACTTTACCTCTTTATAAAATTATTATAGTAAAACCGCTGGCATTCACAAAATAAATATGCATCTAGGTATAGTTTTATGTTAGCAATGAAACCCACGTGGTGTATCGTTAAGATAAATTCTACCCACAGTCACGATTGAATATGAGAAGGTGAAATCTGTATTATTGTAACCTAGCCAATAAGGTTTATGGACTCCTACGTACACTCAATAATAATAAATCACAATACAGGTAGATTTTTGTCGCTTTCGGGTTGCTTAGTTCCAATACTCATAAATGTCAGTCAATTTCCTCAATCTTTAATGTATTCAAAAGTTAGTCAGTTCAATAGCAGGCGCTGGGTGATACTATAACAGCAATCATGATCAGTCCATTGAATATACAGATCAAAAAAGGCTTTTTTTTCATGAATCCGTAGAAAAACAAGCAAATCTTTCCTCTATTATAAGATGAGAAGTATTTTATTTAAAACACTTGTTGTCAAGTTGATTAAAATTTTAGTTGCGTGTTTCGGCTATAAAAATATTCAGTTTAATGGCCTGTTATGCATTTTAGGTGTAACTAGAGGCCATACATTGTATAATATTGAATGAGCATGAAGGCGTGTGACATTTAACAATTTACTGAATATTTCCTTTCTACTTTCTTGCTATGAGGATGGCCATTGACCACGGCTTCGGCCGTATTATTTCCATATCCATTCACCCCATTCCATTAACTGCGGCATAATTATGTTTTATTTATTTATCTTCGACTCATGGGTAGTAGGTACATAATCTGACAAACCACATTTAGAGGCTTTTCCATCTAAATATACCTCAACAGAACTGGCCACTCGTTAGGTATAGCCTCGCAATACCATCGGTTAAATTACCGAGAGCCATATGGCAACCCGTGCAGAAAAAAAATCTTCGACCTACTATAGATGCTGAAAACTTTAATCAAAATTAATTCTGTCATTTCGGACTGTAACATTCAGAATTTCAGACATACAAAAAAAATTTAAAGTAAGAGTAAGTGCTACGAAAGTTTATAAGGATGGATGGATGTTTGTTACTCCTTCACGCAAAAACTACTGGACGGATTTTGGTAAAACTTTACAATGTTATATCTTATACATCAGAATAACACACAGGCTATAATAGACAAAAAGTCCGCGGTAGCATATATCTGTAGCATACCATATTAGTACCCTTGTGAAGCCGGGGGCAGGGTCAATAAATAGTAACATAATAATTTTAAGTTTTCCACGTATTAATTTTGAAATCACAACCATCAAAATAAATTAAAACGGTAATGAAAAAGTTGAGAAATCTTTAGAAAATGTATTGAGTTTTTCACAGCGATCAATAAAAATTGGGTTAACGAGGTCACTCTTGATTACACGCTGAAAGAATGGCTAATCGTAAAATTTTATTATCTGAAAATACAAATCCTATTCTGAGAATTACGTGGATCACGTGAAACTGGAAATTAATTTAAAAATTGAACTCTATTTTATTGAACTAGCAACTGCCCCATGACTTCTGACCTTAAAATATTGAGGATATGAGATTATATGAGGTTTTTTTTTGTTTTTTTAATTTTTATTTCATCACAGGTTGCCTTACAGCTCCCGAAACCGTATTACGATCCCAGGGTAACCAGCTGAAGACCAAGTCTCCCTATTTTTTGTAAGAATTTGTAAGGCTATACCTACCTAACGAGTGGCCAGTTCTGTTGTGGTAGGTATATTTAGAAAAGCATCGAAGGTGGTTTGTCGGATTATCTACATAAGTTTAATTATAATAAACCGACACACCTGTATTTCACGAATCGAAACGTTTGCCATCAGAGAACTTTCATGGAATATGCTATCTACTCATTTTAAAGTCATCCGTATTCGTAACCTTTTGTGGTACACCTAGCTACTATTTTTCAACTCTTTACAGCGTTGACTCCGTTTTCTTTAGCTTTAGAGTTTTTCTTGCACCGACACGAATGCTGAACTGTGGCCCCTTTCATGTGGAAGGAAGTAAGATTTAAGATGTGATCCGCGACTCAATTTTAATTAACTTAATGTGTGTTTCATTTACTTTGGATATTATAGCAAGGATGCTTTTTAATAGAGCTTCAAGCTCCATAAGATCGTCATTCTAGTAGATCTACTAGATCCATTATGTGTATCGAATATCGATGCATCGCTAAATATGGACATTGTTTCCTCCAGAGTACTTATCTCTCCGGCCTTCCTGCTTTAACAATTTGGTGACACCAAGAGTACGAATGAAAGTAACGCTGTCCGGTAATCCAAATTCTACTACTCTTATGATATGCAGTGACAAATTTTACGTCAACACAAGCTTTCCGTCCCCGGCGTCGCCCGTGTAATTGTATTACTTAAAAGCATTTTTTTTATATAGCACTCCCCTATAATGTAGCTTCCTATTAGTGTAATATTTTTTAGAATCGGACAAGTAGTTTCAGAGAAAACTTTAATATTAGTCTAGATTGTTGCAAGCTTTAGCATTTAGCAAAACCTAAGGGAATGAATGAAAGTAACTCAGTAGACTTAATTGTAGTAAAAATGATGTCCAGTAGTCCAAATTATAGCAGGAAGACATATTATTTGTTGACCTTACACACATCAGGAAGGGACCAGGAGTGCGCAGTATAAAATTCATCAGAATTGTCCTAACGTTATTGGTGGCAATGCAAATTGTTAGATTCAATTTATTCAGTTAAGATATTGTGTAGCTCTTGCTTTAACTAGACACATCCGTGAGTAAATAAGTGGCGGTGTGCGATGCAAGAAAACATACTGTAACCCTGACAGAGAATCAAAGGAAAATTCCACGTAAATCCAGACTCAGATTATTGATAGCGCATCTGGACTTCTCTGGATATCTCTGATTCAATCGACTTTTCGTTCTTCGGATGGCGTCCGCCTGAAAATACTATAGATGAATAATACAGTGCTTGTATTGAAATGTGGAGACTTGGTCTTGAGTCTTCTTGATGGTAGAGTTTATATACCTGAACTATTATAGATAGAGAAATGGGCAAAGAAATCTGCATTGAGACTGATCAGTGTACTTCAACAACTTTTGTATTTGTTCATATAATATTTATATATGCGTATTTACTGTTCAGGGCTTTGAGTATTTAAGACTGGAGACGGGAAGAGCTAAATTACCGAACAATTTTTTCTGCCACTTTTGGCGGGAGGGGAGGTAAACGTCTAGTACTAGCCCCTGTACCACTGTATTTTTCTGTCGTTTTATTGTCGCAACGGATTTTACGTTATATGATGATTATGTTAAAATACAAACATAATAATTATAATTAATGATTGGAAACACTATGTTTCAGTAAGTTTGACGTCCTAGATCGCCTTTCCCATTTAAAACATCACAATTAACTGTTTTCCTAGAGCTCTGTCTTGCGACACTAAACGATACCGAAAAAATCTAAGGTTACTTATTACTGGTCAGTTTAGTTAAGGGGGAAAAATTGGCGAAAGGGGAAGCCCGTCTGGCCCCTCCATAGGCTTAGTACTCTATGGTTCAGGGGCATTTATAGCTATATAAGATGCACATTAAAGCGACAGACTTACAATGGGAAACTCGCTAAATGTGAACATGTTATTTACAGAATTAGAACTACCAATATAGACCGTGTTAAAATATCTTTTTATCGGATTTTTTAAACGGTTCTGTACGTCTACGTACTGTGTAATAGTTCTGTGAGGTTAGCATAGGACCGCAACATCTTTCGTTTCGACTCGAAAGTTAAAAACGACAGGACCTTGCCTTAGAGTCAAATGAAAGATCTTCTTTAGTATGCTATTGCTAACCCCACTGTCTTTTCTCCGTTTCGTAATGCTACCTACCTATATCTTTTTTTCTTCTTCACGGGTTGCCAGCTCTCGAAACCGTGTCACGGTTCCAGGGTACCCAGCGGAAGACCATGTATATCTGATTAATACTAATCTGGGGACTAGCAATCGTTCTCTGTATACTACTACATCTCAAATTAATTAGTAGTTTTTGTGTAATCCTTATAAACTTTAATTCTTTTATTGTAATTCTATGACCACGATAGCCATTATCGATTGTCGAAATCTTTATCGATATTGTTAGTCGACTGAATTAATTGACATAGTGCGGGCGGCTTGTCGATAGGGAATGCCTTTGACATATCTACTTACAGCTTGTTGATGGACAGAATCAAGCAAAAGCAAATTTCAATTGAATAAGTCCCCTATGGTGTAGGACCGCCGCTCGCCGCAAGCACTGCATTCTGTGGTTCCCCATGAATATGGAGTAGATACGTTTTATCTGCATTCTTAATTGATTATTAGATGGGTTTATCTCTTACTATCCGTTGTACATAAGGCTTTGTTTTGTATAATTCTGAATCGTTGCCTGCACTATGCTGTTAACTGAGGATTTGGGTGTAATATAACCATGTAATTCGTGCATAAGTATTAATATGTTTGTCACGTCCATAAATCACCCATTCATGACATAGACACTTTCCGATGTGTCGGATTTACGCAGTCGTTTTCAAAATAATACCTATTGAATTATCTTTAATGTTTTTTAGTTAAACCACTTCGAATGTTGTTGTATTGATGATTTATTAGCGATATATTACATATAATCCCTCTACGGAATTCCGCGTGTACCTGGATCTCGCAAGAGTGAGAATGTTAGGGACTTAAATAACGGGATTTAAATTATCTTACTTACAGGATTGCATTCCCTAATTTCCACCAAGTGGATGGCGGTTGGTTTTGTGGGTTTTACCATGGATTAAGTAGTTTGGAATAAAAAGTGAAATTCAATCCATGGATTTGGCAGTGAAACAGAATTACTCGAGATAGATCAGAAGAACCGCGTTCAACCTTCAGTCGAGCAAAAAACACTTGTTATGTTTAAAATTTCTAAATGTCGACATTGTTTCATGTTTTTTTTTTTAATTTGCTTGTCCTGACTACTTTTTTTATAGAGAAGACGACATGTGACCTTGCCACCGCCTGATTATTAAGCGTAGGTGGTTGGTCCATGAATGCGCGCGACTGGCATATAATACAGTTCGCAAGTCGTGCGCCATAGAACTCCAGGTTGTAGAAAGGAGGAAAGACCGACGAAGAAACTGATCTTGGATACTGATGTTTTTAATAAAGCGCTGAGCTATTGAAGTGTATTAAGTTGAAGTACAGTCAACAACAAAAGCACTCCGAACTAGTAGGTACAGACTACGGAGTCATTTGTCATCGGACGGTCCGTATTTTCATAATAACATTGTGACGGCGCTATAGAGGGATTTAATTGCTTTTTATACAAACGTAATTAATGGATTAAAACCAACCTTAATGTATCAGACTCGACGCATACATTATGCTAATTTAGGATGTACAATAGAATTTGTTACTTTATTAGGCAAAATTGGTGAATTAGTGGACATATCGCGGTCTTTACGTCTTGTAGTGTAGCTAGAGAAACTGATCAATGGTCTATCTATCTATCATCACGCCTTTCATCCCAAGAGGGGTAGGCGGAGATAATCGAATGCCATTTGTTACGATCCTGACATACCTCTTTCGCTTCTTTTATATTCATCATACCTTTCGTACATGCTCGGCGATTGTGTGTATTTTTAATGTTTCCGTATTTTCCCAGTTAAATAGGACAGGCGACAAATAAAAATGTTAAAAACCGAGGTCTTTTTAAAAGAAGTTTCCAAAACTATCATCTCAATATTTATAGCCTTTTTAAAAAAAGAACTTGAAATGAAAGCTAATATTCGCACGGGGTACAATGCGATATGGGTTTATAATCTATCAATTTCATTTATAGATAGACGAACTACCGCGGACTTTTTTGTAAATAATTTTATTCTACACAATTCTTTCCTACATCATTTAGTTATATCTCTAACGGATTATACAACTATACTATGAAAACTCGCTGGGGCTAACGTTTTCCCCGACTTGATTCACTTATACTGTTATTGCTCAGCTCCTAAACATGATAGGTCTATGTTTAATACTCATAAACCTTCTCGGTGAACTAACCTATCGAACAGTAGAAACCGCAACAAAATCCGTTCAGTAGTTTTTGCGTGAAAAGTGCACAGACAGACGCGGCGTGGGGACTTTGTTCCACACCACTATCACTGTCTACGCCAAACCGGTTAAAGGTTGTGATGGTATCGTGTGATTCTGATACATCACAATCGTGGACAACAAGAGCTATTTTTAATTATTTTATTTTAAAACATTTTTAATAATACATCAGATTTTGTTACTTAATGAGATGTAATATTATCTAATTATTTCCATCCTAAAATTTTTATCAATAATTAAAATTAACACATTTCATTTTAAATAACTAATGTGTAATTAAAAAAACTCATAACTTTTGCCAATTTATCCAAAAATCGGCGATAAAACTTTTTTTATCTCATTAAACCAATTAGAGATTAAAACTATAATAGAACATTTTGCTATGATAAGCTGTGTATAATTTTGCAAACTAATTAAAATTTAGTTGCGTGTTGTGATAATAATGTATTAATTCAGTTTAATGGCCTGTTATGCATTTTGGTGTAACCAGGGGCCATACATTGTATACTTAAACGATATTGATTGAGTTGTGTCATTTTTTTAAACAACTGCATATTTCATACACGTCTTATTAGCACAAGGAGATATTGTTTTCAATTACAATTATTTATTTATGTTAAAGATTGCACATAACTTGAACATGGAAGGATTTTTTAACAGTAAAACGTAAATGCCTTTACAGCTCCCGGGAACAACAAAGACAAATTCTTCCTCATTTAGCCGTTTTTTTTTTGAGGCTCTATACCTAACGAGTGGCCATCTCTGTTGAGGTATGCAGGATCGAACCTGCGACTTCTCAGACCTAGTCTGAACCAAATCCTGGCTACGCCTATAGCCTTAACACAATTTTTTGCAATCGTTTGTGAGGCGTAGTTGTCTATAGGTACTAATATTATAAAGAGGAAAGATTTGTATTTTTGTATTTTTGTGTGTGTGTGTGTGTATGTTTGTAATGAATAAACACAAAAATACTGTGCCGATTTCAAAAATTCTTTCACCATTGGAAAGCTACATTTATCCTGAGTGACATAGGCTATATTCTATTTATTTTTTAAATAGGGATCCTTACTAAAACTCCAATAATGTAACCCAAGGTGTAAAAAAATGACCTAAGAAATTCTTTACATCGCGTGCGCTGCGAAAACTATTGATGATATAGAGGTAGTGGTAGTGGTAGAGGGTAGGGGTAGGGGTATTTTATTTTGTTCGTAAATATCCAATGCTCCGTTAATCCGAATGCTAGTTAATTAATATAGCAAATAAATCTTATGTCAATGAGTCCTACAATATTTTGCCGCAATAAAATAATTATCAAGAAATTAGATAGGTAATAACTAAACTAAGTCGAGACCTCTCCCAAGTGTATTAACTTTTTAATTAAAGATATATTTTCCGTATTACATTTCTCATCGAGGATTAAGAAAACATCTAGGAATAGTAAATCCCTATTACTTGAGTCGTCATATGACATTGACAAACAACATTGCGCTGCAGGCGATTAAAATAGGACAACGCTTGGGATGCAACCTCCAGCATCTTATTGTTTACATTAATTTCATATTTTACTGGGAAAAGCTTTTGTTCGCGAATGTACCTGGGATTTGTAGGATTGAACCCGGCCATGTATCAATGGGTTTTTTATAATTAAAAACCTATGTACATAATCCGACAAATTAGAGGCTTTTTATCTAAATATACCTTAACAGAACTGGCCACTCGTTAGGTATAGCCTCACAAATATCGTCGGCTAAAAGAGGGAGACCTCAGTCTTCCGCTGGGTACCCTAGGACCGTAACACGGTTTCGGAACTGTTAGGCAACCTGTGAAGAAAAGAAAAAAATACCTTTATCCCTGGACATAAGACGTCTATCTCTATCGTTCCCATGTATTAACTCTTTTCAAAAGTAGATTTTTGTGATATTTTGACAGAGAGAGAGAATATAATATATTAAGGGCCCTATACTGAGAATTTTTCTGGGATAAACTATTCCCAATTTCTCTGTAAATAATCCACCGTGTCACTGTAATTTAGCATATACCTACTTAGTTACTTATTCAATATATCTAAGTGAAATAGCTCTTATTTTTTCAATGGGTTTTATTGAATAGGAAATATGGGTGGTTTAACTTTGCCCCTGCTGTCTCTTTCATAATTATTTATTTTATGATTTTTTAATTTTGCAAAAATAATAAAAAAAAAAATTTAATTTTCAATAAGCTACAAAAAAGGCGAAATATATAATTGAAGAATAATGGTATAAGAGCGCTTTAAAAAATTTAGAGTTTTGTGATTGATTATGAAAGAGACAGCAGGGGCAGAATAATCCTTTATTCTACCACCCATATTTCCTATTAAATAAAACCAATAAAAAAAATAACGACTATTTCACTTAGATATATTGAATAAGTAACTTATGCTAAATTACAGTGACACAGGTGGAGTATTTACAGAGAAATTGGGAATAGTAATATCTCCATACAAATTATGGATATAGGGCCCTTAAGACTAGATTCCAAATTCAAGGTACTTACTGCCTTCTAGGTAGATTGTTTTAGAAAATATTTTCTTATACAACATGAATTAATTCCAGTCGGATCGTGATTTCTATTTTCGATCCCCAAACCCCAAATTGTAAAGGACCTGAGCGTGATGAATACGTAAATAATAAATCTCCCGTCTCAGACCTTATTCTCAGTTTTTACTTAATCGCTATCGCATTTAGTAGGCCATATTTTTCCTTGTCAGGGTGATATAAATTCTGTTAGAAAGCCTTGATGGACGTCCGGAACCATTATGTTGAACAACTTTCCTCCCCAATGTTTTGGCGGTTTATTTATACTCGTATCTACTAGCTGTGTGAACCTGGAACCCGACTTTCGAAAAAAATTTTTTTTTTAAATGCATATGATTGTACTAGGTATGTACTGGTTTGTACCACTTTTCATTTCGTTTGTACCTCAAAGGGTTCCGAGATAGGGGGGTTTCAAAATTGCTTACAACAGTTACAACCCCGACTTTGGAAAAAAATATTTTTTATAATTGCATTCGATTGTACTAGGTACGTACTGGTTTGTACCACTTTTCATTTCGTTTGTACCTCAAAGGGTTCCGAGATAGGGGGGTTTCAAAATTGCTTACATCCAGACTTTGGAAAAATTGTAATTTTTATAATTTCATTCGATTGTACTAGGTATGTACTGGTTTGTACCACTTTTCATTTCGTTTGTACCTCAAAGGGTTCCGAGATAGGGGGGTTTCAAAATTGCTTACAAGAGTTACAACCCCGACTTTGGAAAAATTTAATTTTTATAATTGCATTCGATTGTACTAGGTACGTACTGGTTTGTACCACTTTTCATTTCGTTTGTACCTCAAAGGGTTCCGAGATAGGGGGGTTTCAAAATTGCTTACAACAGTTACAACCCCGAGTCTGGAAAAATTTAATTTTTATAATTGCATTCGATTGTACTAGGTACGTACTGGTTTGTACCACTTTTCATTTCGTTTGTACCTCAAAGGGTTCCTAGATAGGGGGGTTTCAAAATTGCTTACATCCAGACTTTGGAAAAATTATAATTTTTATAATTTCATTCGATTGTACTAGGTATGTACTGGTTTGTACCATTTTTCATTTCGTTTGTACCTCAAAGGGTTCCGAGATAGGGGGGTTTCAAAATTGCTTACATCCAGAATTTGGAAAAATTGTAATTTTTATAATTTCATTCGATTGTACTAGGTATGTACTGGTTTGTACCACTTTTCATTTCGTTTGTACCTCAAAGGGTTCCGAGATAGGGGGGTTTCAAAATTGCTTACAACAGTTACAACCCCGACTATGGAAAAATGTAATTTTTATAATTGCATTCGATTGTACTAGGTACGTACTGGTTTGTACCACTTTTCATTTCGTTTGTACCTCAAAGGGTTCCGAGATAGGGGGGTTTCAAAATTGCTTACATCCAGACTTTGGAAAAAAAAATATTTTATAATTTTATTCGATTGTACTAGGTATGTACTGGTTTGTACCACTTTTCATTTTGTTTGTACCTCAAAGGGTTCCGAGATAGGGGGGTTTCAAAATTGCTTACAAGAGTTACAACCCCGACTTTGAAAAAATGAATTTTTATAATTGCATTCGATTGTACTAGGTACGTACTAGTTTGTTTCACTTTTCATTTCGTTTGTACCTCAAAGGGTTCCGAGATAGGGGGGTTTCAAAATTGCTTACATCCAGACTTTGGAAAAATTATAATTTTTATAATTTCATTCGATTGTACTAGGTATGTACTGGTTTGTACCATTTTTCATTTTGTTTGTACCTCAAAGGGTTCCGAGATAGGGGGGTTTCAAAATTGCTTACATCCAGACTTTGGAAAAATTGTAATTTTTATAATTTCATTCGATTGTACTAGGTATGTACTGGTTTGTACCATTTTTCATTTCGTTTGTACCTCAAAGGGTTCCGAGATAGGGGGGTTTCAAAATTGCTTACATCCAGACTTTGGAAAAATTGTAATTTTTATAATTTCATTCGATTGTACTAGGTATGTACTGGTTTGTACCACTTTTCATTTCGTTTGTACCTCAAAGGGTTCCGAGATAGGGGGGTTTCAAAATTGCTTACAACAGTTACAACCCCGACTCTGGAAAAATTTAATTTTTATAATTGCATTCGATTGTACTAGGTACGTACTGGTTTGTACCACTTTTCATTTCGTTTGTACCTCAAAGGGTTCCTAGATAGGGGGGTTTCAAAATTGCTTACATCCAGACTTTGGAAAAATTATAATTTTTATAATTTCATTCGATTGTACTAGGTATGTACTGGTTTGTACCATTTTTCATTTCGTTTGTACCTCAAAGGGTTCCGAGATAGGGGGGTTTCAAAATTGCTTACATCCAGAATTTGGAAAAATTGTAATTTTTATAATTTCATTCGATTGTACTAGGTATGTACTGGTTTGTACCACTTTTCATTTCGTTTGTACCTCAAAGGGTTCCGAGATAGGGGGGTTTCAAAATTGCTTACATCCAGACTTTGGAAAAATTGTAATTTTTATAATTTCATTCGATTGTACTAGGTATGTACTGGTTTGTACCACTTTTCATTTCGTTTGTACCTCAAAGGGTTCCGAGATAGGGGGGTTTCAAAATTGCTTACAACAGTTACAACCCCGAGTCTGGAAAAATTTAATTTTTATAATTGCATTCGATTGTACTAGGTACGTACTGGTTTGTACCACTTTTCATTTCGTTTGTACCTCAAAGGGTTCCGAGATAGGGGGGTTTCAAAATTGCTTACATCCAGACTTTGGAAAAATTATAATTTTTATAATTTCATTCGATTGTACTAGGTATGTACTGGTTTGTACCACTTTTCATTTCGTTTGTACCTCAAAGGGTTCCGAGATAGGGGGGTTTCAAAATTGCTTACAACAGTTACAACCCCGACTATGGAAAAATGTAATTTTTATAATTGCATTCGATTGTACAAGGTACGTACTGGTTTGTACCACTTTTCATTTCGTTTGTACCTTAAAGGGTTCTGAGATAGGGGGGTTTCAAAATTGCTTACAGCAGGCTTTGTAAATTTTTTCTTTTTGTTCGTTTTAGTTCTTTTTTCTTTTGTTTGTTGTGTCAGTTTTTGTGTACATTTATTACAACGATTCGGGGTGCTTGTTTAATGTGAGTTCCCCTCGCCACTCACTTTTATTGTTTTTTGTCTTTTATTATTATATTTTTTGTAGATTTGTTTTGTGTAAATTTAATAAAACGATTCGGGGTGCTAGTTTACTGTGAGTCCCCTTGCCACTCACTTTTATATTTTTTTTGTGCTTTTCATTATATTTTTTTTGTATTTTCTTGTTTTTTTTCTTTTTTTTTTGTTTTTTTTTTCTTTTGTTTTTTGTTTTTTTTTTTATTTTTGTTTCGTTATCCCTTCGTTTTTCACATTTGTTTTACATACATTAGCATTGCTAATTTTCGTTTATGTAGCAATGCCCTCGCTGTTGCTAATATCGGTTTACTGTCTATACATAGGTCGTTATGCACCTCCCAACGCCCAGTTATTCGATGGATGTAGGCTACATAATGTCCTATAGATTTTGGGTCTGCAGTCCCAATATATTCGATTACAGACACTAATATATAATTGAACCCGTTTATAGACAGCCGCAAAGGAATTTCAGAAATAGTGAATACGCCGGGCCAATTCGGGTACCTCATGTTGGCAGCTAGTTCTGTCCATTGTAGGCATTCTATGTCAATGAAAAAATGCAACCCGGTCGTAATTTCTGTTCTTACATTGTTGCTTCCACATCTAATGCATTTCTGATATACTCGATCAGATATCTTCTCGTTGACAGCACTTTCAAGAGCTTGTATTCCTCTTTCATAAAAAATCTTCACACTTACCTCGATAATTGGCCGATTATCAATGACATTACGGCCGCAGTCAAAACATGACTGTGAGATTTTATACGATGATTCAGATGTCAACAAATGTCGAGAAACTAAATTGGCTATGTTGCAATGACAATCAATAGAATTGGCTTTCATGGCAAATTTAGTGATCAGCAGTGTCGAGCGTTTCCGATACGTTTGCGCTGTTGTTCCTGAAGCAGATAATGTTCTGATGAAATCATAAAACTCATTATCAGTATTTTTTATATAATCGTTATAACAAGCCCAGTCACGGAAACCGGTCAACACTGATTGCGCCAGTGAGTCAAAAGAACAAGTGTTATAAAACGTCACGTCTTTTCTTGCTATGCGGACTGGCCCCAACACTTGTCCGTTCTTTAATAATGGCAAATTTATGTTGCAATTTGGTTTGTCAAGAACATTTTCTATATCCGGGCATGGAGTCAGATATTTTCCACGTTTCGTCGATTTTGTAATCTTCGATTTCGGCAAATCAACATCGGTATCTAGTCGGTTAAGGGCACAGATTGGCGGTTTCTTATCGACGTTATTGGACTTGTATTGCGACAAATTTTTCCCGCCCCAGTTTTCTTCTTCATGTAAGAACGCGTAAGTTTCTTCGGAGCTTGTCGTTATATTCTTGTTTAAATTTAAATTCTCATCAAGTTCCGACTCTTGAACAAGTTTTACCGTTTCGTTAATATCCGGCTCCTGGTTGAGTTTTGAAATCTGGTCAAGTTCTGACTCGACTCCGATACTCACTCGATAATGATTAGCGTTTAAGAGCTTCTCGGTGCCCGAAATGGATCGTATGTGTTTTACCAAGAATTTGTCAACTCGGAAATTCCTATCACTATTTAAAGTCTGGTGTTTCAATTCTCGGAAATATTCTTCGCTTCGGGATGAAGTTGCAGGCCGCCCATTTGATGCAAATATTGATGTCCAGAGTGTAAAGTGTTTGCTTATTCGTAGGAGACTACTTGCAAATTTTGGACACCAATATGGATTTGGCCGATCACCTGTGTTTCTTGCTTTTTGGTTTCAAAATTGCTTACATCCAGACTTTGGAAAAATTATAATTTTTATAATTTCATTCGATTGTACTAGGTATGTACTGGTTTGTACCACTTTTCATTTCGTTTGTACCTCAAAGGGTTCCGAGATAGGGGGGTTTCAAAATTGCTTACAACAGTTACAACCCCGACTATGGAAAAATGTAATTTTTATAATTGCATTCGATTGTACAAGGTACGTACTGGTTTGTACCACTTTTCATTTCGTTTGTACCTTAAAGGGTTCTGAGATAGGGGGGTTTCAAAATTGCTTACAGCAGGCTTTGTAAATTTTTTCTTTTTGTTCGTTTTAGTTCTTTTTTCTTTTGTTTGTTGTGTCAGTTTTTGTGTACATTTATTACAACGATTCGGGGTGCTTGTTTAATGTGAGTTCCCCTCGCCACTCACTTTTATTGTTTTTTGTCTTTTATTATTATATTTTTTGTAGATTTGTTTTGTGTAAATTTAATAAAACGATTCGGGGTGCTAGTTTACTGTGAGTCCCCTTGCCACTCACTTTTATATTTTTTTTGTGCTTTTCATTATATTTTTTTTGTATTTTCTTGTTTTTTTTCTTTTTTTTTTGTTTTTTTTTCTTTTGTTTTTTGTTTTTTTTTTATTTTTGTTTCGTTATCCCTTCGTTTTTCACATTTGTTTTACATACATTAGCATTGCTAATTTTCGTTTATGTAGCAATGCCCTCGCTGTTGCTAATATCGGTTTACTGTCTATACATAGGTCGTTATGCACCTCCCAACGCCCAGTTATTCGATGGATGTAGGCTACATAATGTCCTATAGATTTTGGGTCTGCAGTCCCAATATATTCGATTACAGACACTAATATATAATTGAACCCGTTTATAGACAGCCGCAAAGGAATTTCAGAAATAGTGAATACGCCGGGCCAATTCGGGTACCTCATGTTGGCAGCTAGTTCTGTCCATTGTAGGCATTCTATGTCAATGAAAAAATGCAACCCGGTCGTAATTTCTGTTCTTACATTGTTGCTTCCACATCTAATGCATTTCTGATATACTCGATCAGATATCTTCTCGTTGACAGCACTTTCAAGAGCTTGTATTCCTCTTTCATAAAAAATCTTCACACTTACCTCGATAATTGGCCGATTATCAATGACATTACGGCCGCAGTCAAAACATGACTGTGAGATTTTATACGATGATTCAGATGTCAACAAATGTCGAGAAACTAAATTGGCTATGTTGCAATGACAATCAATAGAATTGGCTTTCATGGCAAATTTAGTGATCAGCAGTGTCGAGCGTTTCCGATACGTTTGCGCTGTTGTTCCTGAAGCAGATAATGTTCTGATGAAATCATAAAACTCATTATCAGTATTTTTTATATAATCGTTATAACAAGCCCAGTCACGGAAACCGGTCAACACTGATTGCGCCAGTGAGTCAAAAGAACAAGTGTTATAAAACGTCACGTCTTTTCTTGCTATGCGGACTGGCCCCAACACTTGTCCGTTCTTTAATAATGGCAAATTTATGTTGCAATTTGGTTTGTCAAGAACATTTTCTATATCCGGGCATGGAGTCAGATATTTTCCACGTTTCGTCGATTTTGTAATCTTCGATTTCGGCAAATCAACATCGGTATCTAGTCGGTTAAGGGCACAGATTGGCGGTTTCTTATCGACGTTATTGGACTTGTATTGCGACAAATTTTTCCCGCCCCAGTTTTCTTCTTCATGTAAGAACGCGTAAGTTTCTTCGGAGCTTGTCGTTATATTCTTGTTTAAATTTAAATTCTCATCAAGTTCCGACTCTTGAACAAGTTTTACCGTTTCGTTAATATCCGGCTCCTGGTTGAGTTTTGAAATCTGGTCAAGTTCTGACTCGACTCCGATACTCACTCGATAATGATTAGCGTTTAAGAGCTTCTCGGTGCCCGAAATGGATCGTATGTGTTTTACCAAGAATTTGTCAACTCGGAAATTCCTATCACTATTTAAAGTCTGGTGTTTCAATTCTCGGAAATATTCTTCGCTTCGGGATGAAGTTGCAGGCCGCCCATTTGATGCAAATATTGATGTCCAGAGTGTAAAGTGTTTGCTTATTCGTAGGAGACTACTTGCAAATTTTGGACACCAATATGGATTTGGCCGATCACCTGTGTTTCTTGCTTTTTGCTTACAATCGTCTTCAACGTTTAGTAAAAAAGCACTGAAATTTCCGGTCACATCAAACTCGCAACCTTCAAGATCTAGTTCTACTTTAGAATCACCTTCGGAATTTTCGGAATCTTTAATATTCACTTCTTCTTTAATTATGATATCGATATCCTTCTCATTCATAGATTTAATATTTTCAATAAGTAGTTTTTGGGCGACGATGCAGCAGCAGTCATCAGCACTCATGTCTTCGGTCTCTGAAAAAGCGACCGTCAAAGTATCGCGTAATAAAACTTCAAATCTTTCAAATGTTGTACACTTAGCCATAAGTCCAATACATCGAAGGAAAAATTCCTTTACTCGTCTGTGCGTATTAAGGAAGCATTTCCAACGAGTCACGAGCTTGATGAGATGTGCAATATCAATTCTTATGCAGCAACGTGGCTTCGATACGGTAGAACTACCTTTAACAAGCGTAAAACATCTGTTCACGTAAGAATTGAGATCAGATGTTTCGAACGCCAAACTAGCAGCATTTAACAATGCCAAGGAGTAGTCAGTAACAATTTCCGTAGGACATGGCACGCCAGAACGTAGCCACTCGCGTAACCAGTATGTTAAAAGATTAGCATCGTGCTTTTCAGAAACCATTTGGATAACCGGCAAAATTTTGTTACAGAATGGAATAACACCTTGGTACAGATATATTGTTGAACTTGATCCATCTGGTTTCGGAATTTTGGAAACAACTGTGCCCGTAGCGTCCAAGCTAAGGCTACCTATTTTTGACGAATCTTTGCAATGTTTCTTATAAAGAAAGATTTGTTCAGGGCTCCAGTACATTACGAAAAATTTGTCATAACCAATCTCTCTGATAGTTCCCACGAATTCAGGGCGATATTTTAATTCCCGTACCGATTCAAGAACACCAACACCTTTGCGTATCCCTAGTATCCGGTCGCTTTCTGTTTGTTTTGACTTGCGCAAAACATCTTCATCGTACAGATGCGCGGGAACTTTATCGCCGAATATCATTAATTCATTTGCTTTCTGTCTACGCCAAGCATATGTCGATTGTGCAGTGACTTCTTTAGCGACACGTTTTCTCTTTTCCCCCCGAAGTTGACGTTTTTTTTGATGCACAATGTCCTTTGTGTCACTTGTCGATACCTGTAATGTGAGACCGTCTTCGGTCGGTTTATCCGAGGAATATAAAGATATTCCAATACCACACTCAGTACACTTTCCTTTAATCCATAAAAATGGTTCTCCGGGAATTTCAGTAACCTTCGGATTTTTAAAGGAATAACAACACGGCAACTTATGTTCACGCCATAGTTGCTCCTGTAATATATCGGTCCAGCCCAACCCTAATACTTTGTAATCCCTATCTGCATAGCACACATCACGTGGTCGAATTCGATTCCAGTCATCACTTGTAATAGTAATTGTCACTCTGAGTGATGATAACGAACCATGAGAAATATCCATCGACCAGTTTGAGTCGTAACTGCAATTTTTTTCTGAAGTTGTTTCAGGGTTTTGTTCAATGCAATGCCGTTTTCGCAGCATGTCTTGAATATTGTGGTCATTCCGAGAGATGTATAGGTACATGTATTTTATCGACATATCGTGACTCATTTTGGCAATGGCCTCTTCCCAAACTCTTTCTGATAAAGGTTTTAATTTTCCGGTGTCATCAAAGAAATCCAATTCTTTTACGGTATCAAAAATGACTTCGACGGTATATTTTGGCGCACGTGGCATTGTTAATGAGTTTTTATAGGAACTATGTCAATCGTGAAACATATATATATATATATTACGTGAATCATTAATTTAAAATGCAAATGATAAATAGTTTAGGAAATTACGATTAGATCGGAGATTTCGGTTGCTACTGTGGCTGGACTTAAGAAACAATTAAAATCTTTACGTCTAGATATTAATCCGGAAGATATGGTATGGTTAGTGATAATAAAATGATAAATAGTTTAGGAAATTACGATTAGGTCGGAGATTTCGGTTGCTACTGTGGCTGGACTTAAGAAACAATTAAAATCTTTGTGTCTAGTTATTAATCCGGATGATATGGTATAGTTAGTGATAAAAAAATGATAAATAGTTTAGGAAATTACGATTAGATCGGAGATTTCGGTTGCTACTGTGGCTGGACTTAAGAAACAATTAAAATCTTTAAGTCTAGATATTAATCCGGAAGATATGGTATAGTTAGTGATAATAAAATGATAAATAGTTTAGGAAATTACGATTAGGTCGGAGATTTCGGTTGCTACTGTGGCTGGACTTAAGAAACAATTAAAATCTTTGTGTCTAGATATTAATCCGGAAGATATGGTATAGTTAGTGATAATAAAATGATAAATAGTTTAGGAAATTACGATTAGGTCGGAGATTTCGGTTGCTACTGTGGCTGGACTTAAGAAACAATTAAAATCTTTGTGTCTAGTTATTAATCCGGAAGATATGGTATAGTTAGTGATAATAAAATGATAAATAGTTTAGGAAATTACGATTAGATCGGAGATTTCGGTTGCTACTGTGGCTGGACTTAAGAAACAATTAAAATCTTTAAGTCTAGATATTAATCCGGAAGATATGGTATAGTTAGTGATAATAAAATGATAAATAGTTTAGGAAATTACGATTAGGTCGGAGATTTCGGTTGCTACTGTGGCTGGACTTAAGAAACAATTAAAATCTTTAAGTCTAGATATTAATCCGGAAGATATGGTATAGTTAGTGATAATAAAATGATAAATAGTTTAGGAAATTACGATTAGGTCGGAGATTTCGGTTGCTACTGTGGCTGGACTTAAGAAACAATTAAAATCTTTGTGTCTAGATATTAATCCGGAAGATATGGTATAGTTAGTGATAATAAAATGACAAATTGTATAGGAAATTACGATTAGGTCGGAGATTTCGGTTACAAATGTGGATGGACTTAAGAAACAATTAAAATCTTTGTGTCTAGATTTTAATCCGGAACATATGGTATAGTTGGTATATGGGATGAAATTAGAATATTATTGTTAGATGGTTTTACTTTCTCTGGTTTCCAAGATACATGGTAAGACGAACCTATTCCTAATTATTTTAAAAAAGGAGAGGTTCTCAAGTCGACGCGTGTATTTTTTTCTATTCCGATTTGGATATCGCTGGGCTTTGACTCGATCGAGTCTGGTTGACATGAAATTCGTGTGACGTAATTTATGGATGGCCTCTATCTCGAAACCCTTTGAGGTACAATCGAATGCAATTAAAAAAATACAATTTTTCCAAAGTCTGGTTGTAAGAAATTTTGAAACCCTAGGGAACGCTTTAAGGTGCAAAAAAAATGAAAAGTGGTACAAACCAGTGCGTACCTGGTACAATCGAGTGCAATTAAAAAAAAATTTTTTTTCAAAGTCTGGTTTTAAGTGTTGTAAGCAATTTTGAACCCCCCTATCTCGGAACCCTTTGAGGTACAAACGAAATGAAAAGTGGTACTAACCAGTACGTACCTAGTACAATCGAATGAAATTATAAAATTACAATTTTTCCAAAGTCTGGATGTAAGCAATTTTGAAACCCCCCTATCTCGGAACCCTTTGAGGTACAAACGAAATGAAAAGTGGTACAAACCAGTACGTACCTAGTACAATCGAATGCAATTATAAAAATTATTTTTTTCCAGAGTCGGGGTTGTAACTGTTGTAAGCAATTTTGAAACCCCCCTATCTCGGAACCCTTTGAGGTACAAACGAAATGAAAAGTGGTACAAACTAGTACGTACCTAGTACAATCGAATGCAATTATAAAAATTAAATTTTTCCAGAGTCGGGGTTGTAACTGTTGTAAGCAATTTTGAAACCCCCCTATCTCGGAACCCTTTGAGGTACAAACGAAATGAAAAGTGGTACAAACCAGTACGTACCTAGTACAATCGAATGCAATTATAAAAAATACATTTTTCCATAGTCGGGGTTGTAACTGTTGTAAGCAATTTTGAAACCCCCCTATCTCGGAACCCTTTGAGGTACAAACGAAATGAAAAGTGGCACAAACCAGTACGTACCTAGTACAATCGAATGCAATTATAAAAATTACATTTTTCCATAGTCGGGGTTGTAACTGTTGTAAGCAATTTTGAAACCCCCCTATCTCGGAACCCTTTGAGGTACAAACGAAATGAAAAGTGGTACAAACCAGTACGTACCTAGTACAATCGAATGCAATTATAAATATTACATTTTTCCATAGTCGGGGTTGTAACTGTTGTAAGCAATTTTGAAACCCCCCTATCTCGGAACCCTTTGAGGTACAAACGAAATGAAAAGTGGTACAAACCAGTACGTACCTAGTACAATCGAATGCAATTATAAAAATTACATTTTTCCATAGTCGGGGTTGTAACTGTTGTAAGCAATTTTGAAACCCCCCTATCTCGGAACCCTTTGAGGTACAAACGAAATGAAAAGTGGTACAAACCAGTACATACCTAGTACAATCATATGCAATTAAAACAAAAATTTTTTTCGAAAGTCGGGTTCCAGGTTCACACAGCTGTATCTACTTGTGATATAACTATTTCTGTACTACCTAAATAATGTTTTGTAATTTTTTAACGACTTCAAAAAAAGGCGTTTCTCAATTCGACCGTATACCTATATATATATATATATATATTTAACAGATCTTCATCTTGTATCCTAATTTGGCACCTAATAAACGTAAATATCTGTTGTGTTTAGGAAGAAGTGCCCTCCAAAGCACAAGGAGTCGATTAAAGCACATTGTTGTTGGCTATCGACTTCTTATGCATACATAGGAAATAGACAATAAAATAATGTGTTAATTCATACAGTTACAGAATCCAGTGTCCAAACTTCATGTTCGGTGGAAGGTGTTAAACAGATAAATTTCCATCTGACTCATTGATGTTTGTATGCATGTACAGCTATTATGTGACTTGAGATTTAACATATATATGAACACATTGATAGCGTATTAGGACTGCGACTTGACTCCAAAGCAAAAACGACGGGTCTGCATCAATCACCAGCCACTCACGGCCGGGAACATAGGCACCTACAGGGGTAAAAAATAAAATTAAGGGAAAACTCTTTGCGTATTGTACACAAATTACGTCATTATTACTAATACAACGCGTACGAAGTCGCAGGCAAGCTAGGCAAATGAAATCAATCTATCTATCTATCATCACGCCTTTCATCCCAAGAGGGGTAGGCAGAGACAATCGAATGCCATTTGTTACGATCCAGACATTTTTATATTCATCATACCTTTCATACATGCTCGGCAACTGTGTGTACTTTTAATATTTCCATCGATCAATATATTTTTTATATGTTCAATAAAAGTACATCTAGGTCGTCCTCTGTCAGCATTTCCTTTCACTTCAGCCATATAAACCTTTTTAGCCAATCTTTCATCCTTCATTCTTTCAACGTGTTCAAACCAGCGTAGGGTAAACTACTTTTCTTCATTTTAGTCACAACATCATCTTTCACTCCGCATTATTCTCTAATGATATCGTTCGGGATGCGGTCAATACGCTTTATATCACACATTCTACGTAAAGACAGCATTTCCACTGCATTTATTTTACTATCATGCTTCTTATTCAATACCCAAGTCTCGCTTCCATAAGAAAGTAGGTACCTAATGGAACTAAAATGAAATCAAAGAACTGTTTGTCTTCCAGATAGTTTATATGATTATACAGTAGATTGGTTTTGCAATGATTTGCTTTAAATACACCTATAACCGTAATATTATAAATAGAATTTATGGCCAATGTCACGCATTACGAATTTACCACCGCAGGGTGTCAAAATATCGTTTTGGCATCTATCCAGTCCAGCCACAACGGTATATCGCTAACTAATAATAAAATATGCTTACATTGTTTAAATTGATGGCAAAAAATAATCGAAATTGACAAAAAAGGCAAAAGAAAACTACGGTTTCGAAGTTTTTCACTGAATTCATAACAGCTAAACGGATAACAATAAAGGCGGGAACTATAGAGAGATGGGGAGTGACTGGCAATAATTTTGAATAGAAAAACATGGTTTTTATTCTATTTATATTGATTATCTAAGTAAAGAACTAAAACGAAAAGTCGAATGTAAACATCAATGATTTCTGGCGTCAGTCGTATAGCGGTCTAAACCGGTTTTGTAATTCATAACCTGTCTGCTTGGACATTACATTACGTCTATGGATCAGTAGGCTGAGGGGAAGTGAATGAAGGTCAAGGACTTTTTTGCAAGTGATATTTTGAAAATATGATTTCTAGATTTAGTTTAGCATATACATTACAACACCAGACCAATTTATTTTTAAAGGTCCAGACTTTGTAAAACAAATTGCCCTTTAAATTTTTTCCAATAAAAATATGGTTTGGGAACACCAACTGGACTTAAAGTTCAAGTTAAAACTAAAATTAAACTATTTTTATAAAAATCCTCCCTTTGGTAAGGTTACCCAACCTTGACTACCCTTTTGTGCGAGGTAAGCAGATGTATAACAATTTGATACCCACGTTTTCACCTTAATTCCAGAATTTCTAGAGGACCACATATCTATTCCTTCCGTCCACTTGAATCCCCTGCTAGAATCCCCTGGGGGATACAGTTGGATTTTTTGTCCACATAGATCCCCTGCAGCAAAATTTATTCCTTAACTTCTCTGTCAGCCAGGAGGTCTTCTCAGCAATGTGCCACTTCTCCATATCCTCCACTGATCTCCTCGACACTACGGTCTTTCTTTACAATGCTGTTACTCCCATCTCCCTGCAGTCTCTTCTCCACTCAGTAACCCTTGACGTCCATCTCTCATCATGTCTTCGAGCAAGGTAGGGTCGCAAATCTAGTTCCAAAGTTCACCACTGTTGATAACTCTATAACAAAATATCATGCAAGTCCACCTGCAATCAAAAGCATGGATACCCACCCATCCACATGTATCGTTCTAAATGATGCGCAGCGGAAATCAAGAGTGGTGATTTTGACTTTCGATTGTAACGCTCAGTAACGCTAGCACGGAAGCCGCACATAATTCTCTAATAACTGTCATGCGTTTCCTGTTGTGCTTCTATAATCTGGACATTAATTCAGTTCATTTGAAGTATAAGGCTGACTTTCCACCACTGTGCGAGAATCCACCTAGAATCCTATTGATGGTTTTTTTCCTCGCACATCACTGATGGTAGGTTAGCCCAATGTTCGGAAGTTAAAAATCCGCGCGAAAGGGAAATGCTTTGAAATATTTAGTAGACGCTTTATTGCTCCCCATTTTCAGTATTCCGGGATAAAATGTAGCATGTTTTAATCCTGGATATAAACTATTTATCCTCCAAGTTACGTCTAAATCCGTTCAACCGCTAAGGCGTGATTGAGCAACAAGTTTCAAATCACTTTACTACATAAATTATAAAACAAAGTCCACCGCCGCATCTGTCTCTCTGTGACCTTTGTTGTCACTATTACATACGTTGATTCACCGGGAAGGTTTATGAGTATTAAACATGGACCTATCATGTTTAGGAGCTGAGCATTAACAGTATAAGTCAGTCAAGTCGGGAAAAAAGTTAGCCCCAGCGAGTTATCATGGCGTATGCTGTCTAATCCGTCAGAGATGTAACAAAATGATGTAGGAAAGAATTGTGTAGAATAAAATTATCTACAAAAAGTCCGCAGTAGTATATATTATATCTATCTGTAATAGATGAGTAGTTATAAGCGTATTTACGTAGGTATTCCAATTATTGTAAAGCCATTTTGTACCCGTGCGAAGTTTATAATGTTAGTAGAATTAAATTGGTAGGTTATTAAAGTTACAGTTTCGAATATAGAATCAATTACCTGAAATGATGTGAACGACGGACGCAATAACGATTATTCATGTATGAAGTTCACTGGCACATACGACAGATATTAATTACCCGGAATAACATTAACTGAAAATTTCACAAAGTCAAAACACACTTCTTTTGATCCTAAATTAAAACTTTCACAGCTGATATAGATAAGTACTTTGTGGCATGACACAATTTCTAAATTTTTCGGTTCTTCCCCGTGGCATCGTGCGCATGGACATCTTCTGAACTGTAAAGAGTTATCAATAATTTGTATGGGGATAAAGTATTACCAATTTCTCTGTAAATAATCCACCTGTGTCACTGTAATTTAGCATATAGTTACTTATTGAATATATCTAAGTGAAATAGCCTTTACTTTTTCAATAAAATTGGTTTTAATTCAATAGGAAATATTGGTGGTAAAATAACGGATTTTTTTGCCCTTGTTTTCTTTTTCATAATCTAATGAAAGGTAATGGTTATAACAGCGCTTTAACAAAAATTAAGAGCTTTGTGATAGATTATGAAAGAGAAGACAGTGGCAAAGTTAAACCACACATATTTCCTATTCAATAAAACCCATTGAAAAAAATAATAGCTATTTCACTTGATATATTGAATAAGTAACTATATGCTAAATTACAGTGACACAGGTTGATTATTTACAAAGAAATTGGGAATAGTTTATCATCTGTAACTAAATTTTCTTCGAGAAATACAGATTTTAAGAGTGGTTAGCGATTAGCAGTCACAGTGACACGTGCCACAAAAGTGACATATATTTTTAAAGAGGCGACAACTGATATCATACAGAACTTCCAGTTTATTATGAGATTATATTTATTCTGTTCGCGACAGACACACACATCGTGATTTAGTGCATAAAAGTGAAGTGATTACGGACAGGGACTGCAGCATAGTGAGTGGAAGCTCCGGAGGGACCGGAGTTTTATTATATAGTGCGTAGAGGTAGAGCTAAGTCAACGGATGCGCTGCGCCTGGACAGAGATAGCAAGCGTCCGCCCGAACTGCGCGTGGGTTTTCCCCGCGTGCAATGTTGACCCCGTAAAAGCGGCGCTGTGACTGGTCGAACAACTTGTGCACTTTTCGGCCACGAGGCCGAGATTTTTCACTATAAGTTTCGACTTAATCACGGTGCCCACGAGCCGGGGTAGACAGGCTCATATCTCTGTCATATTCGAGGGATAGACAGCGTCTCTAGCTATCTCTGGAATATAGCTGTGACCGTCTACGCTTAGAAGAATAAGAGTTAGACGGCTCACAGTGCCAAAGTAGCGCCCCGGGGGAAACAAGTATGACATGGTTGGTCTGGTTTCTTCCCGTCTTAGCTCATAACCTCGCCATGTGGGTACGCATGTGGATTCGACCTGAGGGCTGTGTGGAGTACAGTGTAGACTCAGGAGGGTGAGAGGCATAACCTCTATGTGGGGGATCTACAAGAGGTTATCACTTAGGTCCGCCAGGCGTCCGGATGAAGCTCGGTTCGGACGTCTGCAAGGCTCGCCGGGCCTATCGTCACCCTAGTGTCCACATATGCTTCCTACATGGTTACCTCGCGACTACTCACCTGTCCGTAACCCAAAGGTCGGCCGATTTATAGTTGTGTATTGTTACGAGCTAGGGTTCGAAGAGATTTTTAAAATACCGATTAAATAAACAAACTTTACTTCAACACCACAAAAATACAGTTAAATAATTAAACACTATAGAATAACACTTATTCGCACTAAATTCCACTTCACTGTTTCGCTTTGATCGCTCTGATTCGCACTGTGTTCGCTTTGATCGCTCTTATTCGCACTGTGTTATTTCCGCCAATGATCCTCTGTTTATATTGCCCACCGAACATTCGAGAAACGCCGAGATTGTTGTATAAAGTTGTAGACGCGTCTCGATGCGGGTCGGTGCCAAATACCTACACACAGACCGCGCCCGATTTTGGTACCTATGGCTAGGCACATACGGTCCATTTTCGTTTGTACTTGATTCTCTCTGGATGTTTCTAGAGACGTCTATCGACCTTGATGTGTTTAGGTATTTATTTGTGCGATTTAAGTACCTATTCGTTACACTGCCCCCCGCTTAGACTTGCTCGTCCCGAGCAATATTCGAGCCTTTGTAAGGAGCCAGTCGATCAATATGGACAACCTTTAACTGTCCACGCGGGCATCGTTGGATCCGATAGGTCACGTCATTGATCCTCGTGATGACCTTATACGGGCCTTCCCAGCGGTTCTGCAGCTTGGGAGATTTGCCTTTTCGGCGTTTCGGGTTGTGCAGCCACACCAACGATCCCTCGTCAAAACCGTTACTATTGAAGTTTCTATCGTACCTGGTCTTCATCTTTGTACTGGCCACAAGACTGCTCTGACGAATGTGGTCATGTATGTCGCACATCTTGTTTTTCAGGTTCGATACGTAGTCACTTACAGGTTGCGGCGCATCCGGAGGTCCGCCGGTCAGGAGATCAACTGGTAGTCGGAGTTCTCTCCCAAAGTTGGCATAAGCAGGAGTCACCTTTATGCTTTCATGCTCTGCGGATCGATATGAGAGCAAGAACAAGGGAATATATCGGTCCCAGTCCCTCTGGTGATCCTCAACCAGTTTCGCTAAATGAGTCTCCAAAGTGCGGTTGAACCTTTCAACCATTCCGTCGGACTGTGGGTGATACGCCGTAGTCCTCGTTTTATTTATTCCCAGGAGACGGCATACTTCCTGGAACAACTGCGACTCAAAGTTACGCCCTTGATCAGAATGTATCTCCAATGGTAGCCCGAACCTGCAGAATACTTCGTTGACCAACTTAGTCGCCACTGTTGTCGCTTCCTGGTTGGGAATTGCGAAGACCTCCGGCCACTTCGTGAAGTAGTCCATCACGACCATGAAGTACTTGTTCCCGTCTTCAGTGGCCGGGAACGGTCCAGCAACGTCCACCGCAATTCGTTCCCATGGAGCGCCAACATTGTACAGCTGCATACGTCCCCTCGTACGTGTCGTAGGTCCTTTCACGGCCGCACATACTGTGCACTTACGACACCAATCCTCGACATCTTGCCGGCAATGAACCCAATAAAATCGTTTCCTGATTTTCGCCAGGGTTCGATTCATGCCCAGATGTCCTCCCGAGGATCCATCGTGCACGGACTCAAGCACTGCGCGCACCTTTGACCTAGGCACGACCAGCTGCATCAGTGTCTCCTGTCCACTTGGCGACTCCCACTTGCGGTACAGCAACCCGTTGTGCAGCACTAGACTTTCCCACTGAGCCCAGTAGCTTTTCGTGGTGGAACTCATGGCTGATACAACATTCCAGCCGGGCCTTGGAACATTCTGCGTCTTCCATTCCATTATCGGCGCCAAGTTGTTATCTTTGAGTTGCTCGTCTCTCGTCGTCTCGTTCGCCCATTCGTCACTAAGGTTGTTAGTCGTAATCACTTTTATGACAGAATCACTGATTTCACGCCTCGAGCAGTGTTTACAACCTTCAGGGCACGGCCTGCGTGACAGTGTGTCAGCATTGCCATGCGTCCGTCCTCGTCGATGTTCGTTCGTCATCTCACATGGCATCCCGTTGACCTCGCTCATCACCAGACTGTTCCCGTCAAAAACTTGTCGGATGGTAACTTTTGGGGCTGTGTCACGATCAGCCAGTACCCGCCCCGCGGCTCTGGCTGTTACTCGTTTCCCGGATGCTCCGTAGTTACGGCACGGACATCAGCTCCGACGTCCCGTTTCGGCACTCGTTGATCCGTGCCTTGTCGCTTAAGCGCCGGGCAGCTAGCTTTAAGGTGCCCCGGCTTGTGGCAGTAGAAGCAGCGGGGTAAGTAGCTACGCCTCTCTGCTACAGGTGTCGTTGTTGGAGTAGCCTCCTCTGCCACTTGTCGCAATCGCTGAAAACGAGGCTCCTGTCTCACGGCTTCCACCTCTAGAGCATGGGCCAGTGCATCTTTCAGGGCGCTGTGGTGGCCCAGTCGAACTGCAGCTCTGACCTCCATGCTGCGGATGCCGTCGATGAATGCTTGAACGAGGTTCGCAGCAATGAACTCTTGTCCGGCAGATGGGTACGCCTTCCTCACGATCTTCTCAATCTCCAGAGCCCATTGTTGCAGATTCTCACCAGCATGTTGCGTCCTGTCCCTCAGCTGCGCTCGGTACACGTGCTCCAGGTGTTTGTCGCCGTACCTGGAGTCCATTGCCTCGATCAGGCTCCCGTACGTGGTGCAGCTGTCTGGAGAGGCTTCCAGAACAGACAGTGCGCGGCCTCTTAAAGCCACTGTCAAGGCGGTCAGAGATTGCTCGTCTGTCCAGCCGTTGGCAGAGGCGACCGTTTGGAACTGCAATTTGTACGCTGTCCAGGACGTAGTCCCGTCGTACGGCGGCACCTTGACTCGGGGGCCAGAGACGACGGCGCCTCCAGAAACAGGAGCGGTCAGCTTCAGTTTCCTTACTTCATTCTGGAGCCCCTCGCATCGGCTGTCCAACTCTCCGTAGCGGTCGTTAAGTCTTGCATCCAGTTCTCTGCTCATCCTAGTCTGTATTTCCTTGCAATGCTGTTGGAGGTCTTCGTAACGGATGTCGAGGTCTTCGATTCTCTCCTCGTGCATGTCTGTAACCCTCTGTAGCTGCTTCACCTCCATAGTCACCTTTCCCAGTGATTCTGAAAGCAGCTCCTTAAGGCTAGCAGACTGCTCCTTCAACAGCCGGCAAGTCTGCTCCTCCCGAAGTCTGGCCTCCTTCTCTTGTCGTCTGGCCTGCTCCTCCTGACGTCGGGCCTGCTCCTCCAATAGCTGAACCAGCATCCCCATATCGAATGCCTGGGGAGCACCCGCAGAACCCGCAGCACCCGTATCAACTCCAGCAGCAGCTCCAGCACCAACAGCAGCAGTCCCAGCAGCAGCAGCAGCGGCTCCAGCAGCAGCAGCCTCGTCGACCTCCTCGCCGTGATGTCCAGCAGTAGTTTGTCGTGTTTTGGGTCGCCGTGATGACGACGAGTCACGTGGTGTAATCGGCATTTTTGAATCCCACACTCCTGACACCAATTTGTTACGAGCTAGGGTTCGAAGAGATTTTTAAAATACCGATTAAATAAACAAACTTTACTTCAACACCACAAAAATACAGTTAAATAATTAAACACTATAGAATAACACTTATTCGCACTAAATTCCACTTCACTGTTTCGCTTTGATCGCTCTGATTCGCACTGTGTTCGCTTTGATCGCTCTTATTCGCACTGTGTTATTTCCGCCAATGATCCTCTGTTTATATTGCCCACCGAACATTCGAGAAACGCCGAGATTGTTGTATAAAGTTGTAGACGCGTCTCGATGCGGGTCGGTGCCAAATACCTACACACAGACCGCGCCCGATTTTGGTACCTATGGCTAGGCACATACGGTCCATTTTCGTTTGTACTTGATTCTCTCTGGATGTTTCTAGAGACGTCTATCGACCTTGATGTGTTTAGGTATTTATTTGTGCGATTTAAGTACCTATTCGTTACAGTATTATTATATTCATGTATTCGTGTACTAAATTGTAAACTGTTGTAAATTGTTGCCTTGCTTGTATTGATAAAAAAAGACTAAATAAATAAGTGAACGGCGGGCCCTGATTGGCGGAGAGCGCATTCGAGGCGGTCTGGTTTTAGTGCCGCGCGGTCCGAGCGCGGCTTTGTTATAAAACAGAGCCGGGCGGACCGCTCGGCGTCAGTGGAAAGCAACCGTCGTGTCATTCAGACGTCTCCGTAGTGCGCTCTACGTTAAATGGCTCGCCGGACATGTGCCGACTGAAACTGTCTTCTCATTGCTCCGTGGCGTCCCATCTTCATCCCGCTCGCCCGTACTTGGCCCTACGCTCTCTATCCGTGTAGAGCATATTAGGTACATATTCTCTCGTCATAACATAATGTATTTGGTATATGGCGATGTCTGTAGTAGATAGCCTTTGATAAACCGACACAGATGTTGTGGTGTCACAGAATATTTATGAGGTCGCTACTAAAAACCACATTTTGTCTCTGTTGTTCTCATCATTATTTGGACATAACATTATCATTACACAGAGCATCTTGTTTGCAGAGTATTGGCTAAAACATAAAAAAAATATCTATCCTACTTATATAAAATAATTTAAAAAATGCGTCGGTGGCTAAGACGTCTGGTATTAAGTAGGCGGCAGACCATGGGTTCGACCCAGGATACCAATGGTTTTTTTAAACTTATGTACCAGCCGACAAACCACACTATCTCAACAGAACTGGCCACACTCGTTAGGTAATAGCCTCACAAATACCACCGGTTATACGAGGGAGACTTTGACTGGGAACCGTAACATGGTTTCAGGAGCTATAAGGCAACCCGTGAAAAAATAAAATGAAAAAAAAAGAGGAAAAAAAAGTTATTTAAGAATATGTTCTTTAATCGACTCCTCGTGCTTCGGTGGGTACGTAAAGCCGGCCGGCGTCCGCACTTCTTCTAAAATAACAGAGATATTTATGTCTGTTAAGGAAGTAATACCACATGGACAACTGGCAAAAAGTGGACACTGTTACCGGTGTCAAGGTATAAAGGCTGGTAAAGGTGTGTTTAGTGTGATCTAAACGACTGAATCGATTTTGATGAATTTTGGAACGTTTGTTGTATGGGAGCCCCCCTTAAATATTAATTTAATTTTATTATAATTTAATTATTTATTTTTAAAGTGAATAATATAACTCAATATTCTGTGAATATTTCAAGCGTCTACCTTGCCGTTATCAAAATCGAGCAAAAAAATCACGTTTGTTGTATGGGAGCCCCTTAAATATTTATTTTATTCTATTTTTTAGTATTTGTTGTTATAGCGGCAACAGAAATACATCATCATCTGTGAAAATTTCAACTGTCTAGTTATCACGGTTCATGACATACAGCCTGGTGACAGACGGACGGACAACGAGACCCTTAGTAATAGGGTTTCTGTTATTACAGATAGTCCGCTATGCAGGGCTTGCATGCTGACTGAAGAAACGGCTGCTCACATACTCTTAGAGTGTGAGGAAGTGGCCGTATATAGAGTGAAACACCTAGGTTCCAGTAGAACGCTGCAGGGGGTCTGCAGCAACATCGGAGGTCTGCTGGGCTTTTTGGAGGAGCTGGGATGGGAAGAGTGATGTAGTTTCCCCACCTCACGCAAAATAGGCGCTTTTAGACGTCGAGTTGCGGAGAACGAGCTGATCACCAAGTACCAAGTACCAAGGGTTTCCGTTTTTACCCTTTGGGTACGGAACCCTAAAAAACGTTTAAAGTTTGATTCATATAAAAGTGTCGGCTCGTAAATTTAATTCCAATGCCAGTAAAAGTTTCTGTGTTATTTACTTGGGAAAGCATTGGTTACATAGCCTGCAAGAGAGGCTATATTTCACTTAGCAGCAGAATTGTGTAAACCGTACGCAATCCTTTTTTATTCTCAACTTGTTTGGTCACACAAACATATTGCACTTCCAAGCGAATGAAATAAACTGCACAATGCCACAGCCCTGACGTCATCCACTCTTTACTTATGGAAATTACTAAAAAATGACGTAATGTAGGTAATAATAATATGGCCTGGTAAATAAGTGTTTAAAACTAAATGTACATCCGACTGAAATACTACCACGTGACCTAACGAAACTGTCGTTCACTCTGACCAAACCAAGGAGTTTATATACTCATTGTATACAAACTCCTTGAAGTATAAACTCCTTGTAGAAAACGAAGCGTAAAAAGTTTGTGAGTTTTTTTTATGTCCACCTGCATGGACTGCATGTGTTTGTGTGTGTAAATAATGTATTTTCTGTCATTATAGTCGGACTGGACTAACCAATTTTGGTCCCCAGTATGATAAAGGTTCAATTTCAAAATAAAACACATCGCCCGCTGATTTTAATAGCACTTTTTAAAAATATTACAAAAATACTATAATTGTACATGTTGTTCTATTACAATAAATAATTATCATTTAAAATGAAGTGAAATTTATAGAGAAAATAACAATTTTATGGGCTATAATTTTTACTTTGTGATTTTAATTTCTGAAGAAAAGAACCAAAATATTAATATATTTATTGATAACTATTTTCCTGAGGATATTTTATAGTCTAATAATATTTTTTTATTGTGAGATCGGCAAGTGATTTCAGATACCTATTAGAAGTTTGAAACTTGATGATGAAAGCGAAATTGAGAAAAGTTATAATTCAAAAATTCTTATTAATTTAAAAGGTTTCTTAATTAACTTTTTAGATAACGATATTCTCTATAATGTGGCTAAATAACATTTCTTCAAGTGCTTCATGGAAATTATACTGTTCAAAAAGTACAGTTTTTGATCCAAAAGTTTTTGTCTTCAGTTAGAGTTTTTTTGTGTTTTTGAGTTGCCTGTATGGAAAAATGTCTCGTGCTAAATGAGAAACACTTGTCTTCCGCTGGATACCCTGAAGCTAACACGGTTCCGGGAGCCTTAAGGTAACTATGGGCACGTAGGTACTCGCCGACTCGCCAAATGCATTTATATTTGCCCCCTATATTTCTTATGGCTCAACGAAACCAGTAAATAAAATTGAAGTCTTTTTCTGTTCCAATGTTTGTCCAGAATAGGCTCCGAAACGGCTGAATGGATTTTGATGAAACTTAGAATCTGCTATTTGTTTTATTTTAATATCGAAGAGATTCGGATATAAATAATGTAAGCGATATCAAAATTACACGGACGAAGCCAGGGCGGAAAGCTAGTCCTTAAAATAAAATGTCAGTGTAATAAGCTTCCCCTTGATATTTACGGATTCCATTCAAAATAATTATTATATTTATCAGTCATCTACCGACTATGAATTTGCCCGACTAGCCGACTAACGACTCGGCCCCAAAATGACCGACTACTCGGTCGATAGTAGATCCCCTAATTGTCTAGATATTTGAGATTGTTTAAACTTAAATTAAAAAAGTAAAACATTTTTAAAACAAGTTTAGTGTATTTGAGTTCCCGTTTCCTGTAAAATCATAAGAGCCGATTAGTCGGTACTTTTCCCGACTATTCGCCGACTAGAAAAGTGGCCGAGTATTTATTAGTAAGACTAAGTAAACTGTACGAGACGAGGTACCTACATAATAAAATAAGAGAATTAATTTCATGTCATCAACCAAGATACCTTAAATAGTTAGGGGAGTCTTTGTAGCGACATTTTCTTTTGTAATGAAAGCTTTCTTACACACGCTTCTGTTGGGAGCCAGGGCTCGTCGATTAATCACTTTTCCTTTATAAACAGCAACAAAGTCACTTAAACAATATGTAACAGCCAGTAATGGCACTTTTAGAATGTAGACTTTAAGGTCAAAAAATACCAGTGGGGTAGGTAGACTCTATGGACCTTCACATGATACGAACTGCTTCTCCTGTCTCGGATTTGAATCCAATTTCCCATTGATAAAGGATTATATATATCATGACGCCTTTTATCACAAGAGGGGTAGGCAGAGACAATAATGCCACGGTCCTCTCTTTCGCTTCTTTTATATTCATCATACCTTTCATACATTTCAGATCTATACATTTTTTATATGTTCAATAAAAGTACACCTAGGTCGTCCTCTGCCAGCATTTCCTTTCACTTCAGCCGTATAAACTTTTTTAGTCAATCTTTCATTCTTTCAACGTGTCCATTGCAAACCAGCGCAAACTACTTTTCCTCATTTTTTTAAATTTTCTCCTTTTATGAAACTTTTGCAGTAAACCGAATGGAATTATAAAAGACAATGATAATAAAGACGTCGAATTACAACACTATAATGTTTAAATTGACTACTTACTTTCGCCCGTGGAGCCCATATTAACGTTTTTCCCGAAATTTCCAAATTAACTTTCTAATTTTTCTTTCCCTAAATTCATTTTTATTTGTAAGTTTATAAAACAGACAGACGGACAATGCGGTATTTTCGGACCTTTAGTGTTTCGAATTTTAAAAACAAACACAAGAACAATTATGCTATTAATTAATTATCTAGCTAGGTCATACAATATGATAAATTGTAGCTAAATATAACGACATATAATTCGAGCTTGGTTCGCTATAATCTCCGTGCTCATGTGGACAGATGACAAATGCCCGGATTTTTCTCGTTATCTATATGTAACATACACCATTTTCTGTTGCCCATATCATATTAACACATATCTGTGTGATTCTGTCTATCTACCCCATGTAATTGAATCGGCTTAAATGTGCTTTCCGAAAGCAAATGTACAAATCACTATCCCAAATACCCAAATCGCTTCAAGTGTGCCTTATAAAATTTGACGAGTTCTCGATTTTTCCAGAATCCCATTATCAGATCCTGACCTGATGACCATGGGACCACCTGGAAAGTATACTTACTATTTCAAACAAAAAAAGTTAGGTTAAAATAAGCTAATGAGCATATATTATGATTGCATAATCCTTTTTTTTCTCGGGTTGTCTTACCGGTCCCGAAACCATTTGTAGCCGATGGTATTTGTGAGGCTATGTGGCTAGTTCTGTTAAGGTATATTCAGATGGAAAAGCCTTGTCGGATTATGTACATAAGTTTTTAATTATTGGTACATTGCCGGAATCGAATAGTGGTCCGCCTATTTAATACCAGCCTTGGTAAATGCAACGACAGACTTGCCACCTGTTCTGATCAAAACGGGTTAATTTTAGATATTGTTCTTGTGTCTCTGGTTACATCGCGCGATATAAAGACTGTAGATTTAAATAAATTTTGTATGATTTTTCAGGGTTGACTCCGAAAGTTGATGATTCAATGTTTATCTGATAAGAGTGCCTACATAGATAAAGGAAGTAGGTAGAATCTTGTTCGCGACGAAGTGATCAGTGACCGTGAAAGTGAAATAGAATTCGAAAATGAATCAGTGAATTAATGTCTCATAGTGCCAGTGCTTAAAATAGTGAAACATAGACTATCAATATAGAGTTTAGACATAGGCCTAAGTGAGCGAGTGCACTGCGTTGCGCGAGGGCGGGGGTAGACCCCCAAGGCAAGCTCGCACCGCGAGCTATGTCAACCCGTAGGCTCGAAAGGCATCCGCTGACCAATACCCGTTGTCTGTCTGGGACGGAGAGATTGGTACAGCGACTGGCATAGATTCGTATTTCCTCTGAAAAGGTATATCTTCAGACGAAAATTGATTCGGAATATTGTACTGTATAACTTGTTACAGATTGGAAAGGCAACTAACTTGCCACTTGTACCTAATGTTATTATTCGGAATTACACATGTGTAAACTTACCTCGCTTACCACGAGGCGGTCAAAGTGTTCGTTTGACCATGCTATCGTTGGGGACTATGTCCCTAAAATAATGTATCAATGTGAAATAGTATTTAACACTACTTGACTATTCTTGAGGGCCTGATCAACTCCCAAGGATAAACTTATGACTACTTGACTATCGACGTGTTCGCCTCCTTCGGGAACGCACCACCCGGAGGAGCTCTCCAAACTCATAATCGGAGTTTGATGGTTACCATGTCCTTGTGGCGTGAAGGTTCCACCAGGGAACGACTGACTTGACTTGTTCGCCTCCTTCGGGAACGCCCCGCCCGAAGGAGCTTTACAAACTCATATTCGGAGTTTGCCAAACTCATATTCGGAGTTTGAAGAAGACCATGACCTTTGGCATGAGGGTTCCAAATGGGGAACCTCCAAACTCATATTCGGAGTTTGATGGAAATCATGTCCTCGAGACATGTAGGTGCAAAGGGAGCAGTCAAACTCATAATCGGAGTTTGCCAAACTCATATTCGGAGTTTGATAGAAGCCACGTCCTCTTGGCAGGAGAGTTCCACAAGGGAACCTCCCAAACTCATATTCGGAGTTTAGAGGACACACTCATATTTGTTGATGTGAGTCTTTCGTCGTGAAATAGTTTGAGATCACTCGAACCGAGCCTTACAACCTCGGTTTCACCTAATAGAAGGGTAAAAGCGTCAAAGGGATATAGTAATGATTGATGCATATATATAACTCATATTCGGAGTTTGATAGAAGCCACGTCCTCTTGGCAGGAGAGTTCCACAAGGGAGCCTCCCAAACTCATATTCGGAGTTTAGAGGACACGCTCATATTTGTTGATGTGAGTCTTTCGTCGTGAAATAGTTTGAGATCACTCGAACCGAGCCTTACAACCTCGGGTTCACCTAATAGAAGGGTAAAAGCGTCAAAGAGATATAGTAATGATTGATGCATATATATTACTCATGTTCGGATTTAATATATAGTTTGGCGAGGATTGATGCATATATATTACTCATGTTCGGATTTAATATATAGTTTGGCGAGGATTGATGCATATATATTGCTCATGTTCGGATTAATATGTAAAGCCTAATGATGTTACATACATATGTTTACATTATTTATATTTGGATTATCGTGTACAGCTCAACGAGACTTATGTGTTTATAACCCTGTATTTAATATAATATTTATAAGACTTGTTTGTATTTAAATCTGTGGAGTTTCTTGCCATTTCTTCTCCACAGATATAATTTCCGAAATGGTGGTAAACTCATGTATGTTTGTTTAAAATAATAATAAACGATTCTATACCCGTTGTGTTTCACTGAGCGAACTGTGCTCTGATTGGTTGACGTTGACCGCGTGGGAGGTTCTTGTTGTCGCGGCGACGTTCCGTGCGCTGCCCGCTATATAATGGCGAGCAAACGGAGCGATCGTCAGTCTGCGTCAAGATCTCGCGACAAGAGGACCTCCCAGCAACCAAGAAGAGCTCAGCCGTCCAGTGGCCGCCCGGGCTAGATTGAAGTTACATCGTGCAGTTTCAATAGTCTCCCAGTTTCCCAGTCTACCTACCTACCCTACCTTGATAGTCAGTTCCCTGGGTCTCGCGCTCTCTACTGCTGCAGAGCAGACCGCCGGAACATTAATTGGTCGACTTCGAGCCGGATCACTCAAGACTACGGAAGCTGAAGAAACATACAGTCCACAAGGCCGGATCACTCAAGACTACGGAAGCTGAAGAAACATACAGTCCACAAGAATGCCCATCACACGGTCGCAGACAGGGGAGCGCCAGCAGTGCCCGCTTCGTCACGAAGAGCCGCCACTGTCCCCAACGGACGAAGCAAGCCCACCGACGAGCACCGAGCGCCCCGCATCGCCGCAGCCCGCAACGTCCGTACCCGCGCTCGCGCAGCGCGGTCGAGGCCGTCCGAAAGCTCCGGGCCACCGCACCCCGTCGAAGCACCCGAGGCGGTCCGTGTCGACTGAGCCGTCGCTCGCGCAGCGCTCCCCGTGTAAGGCTCCAGAGGTGCGCGCTCTGTCGAAGCCCGCGACGCGTCCGATGTCGCCGGAACCCCGTCGGTCGAAAGCTCCGGAGCCCCGAGCTCCGTTGAAGCTCGCCGCCACCGCCGTCGCCGCACGACAGGCTCCGCAGAAAGGCCGGCGCGCGAAAACGGGGCCGATACCCCCGTCGACGGCCGCCCAGGAGCACCGCACTCCGTCGACGCGCGCTCCCTCGGATCGCGCAGTGTCCCGTGCCGCAACAGCAAGACCGGACCGTGAACGCAGCATCTACCAAGCCAGAGAAGACCTAGCCCGCTTGAAGATGGAAGCGGCAGAAGCCAGGCTAGCTCGGCTAGAGGCCGAAGATGAAGAGCAAACACTGATGGACCCGTCAGAGAGCGACCCCGATCCAGAGACCAATCCGAACCCAAGGATCGAAGAATGGCTTGACGCACAACCACAAGCCGCAGGCAACCCGGAAGCAAGACCGGTACGACCCGAGACAACTGGACAGATAGCCGCTCCACTACCACCGAAGAGGCCAAAAATAACCGAACGAACGCCGTCAGTATTGACTCGAGAAGAAAGGCAGAGAATCGTGGAGATAGCCTCTGCCGTAGCCGAAGTTACCCGGGCGACCGCGCCACAAGCTGCTACGCCACACCCAGCTACCAACCGGTACCTACTAGGAGAGCTACCACACTTCAACGGGTCGCACGAAGACTGGCTGGCGTTCAGAGCAGCCTACAACGAGACGGCGGGTCACTTCTCAGCTGTAGAAAACACAGCACGACTCCGTCATGCACTGAAGGGCAAAGCCAAAGAAGCAGCACAGAATCTACTTATAGCGAATACAGCACCAGCCGACGTCATAACAGCACTAGAAAACAGATTCGGGCGCCCAGATTCGATCGCAATAGCAGAGATGGAACGAGTGAAGCGACTACCACGGGTACCGGATTCGCCGCAGGAAGTGTGTGAATTTTCCAACAAATTGGTGAACAGTGTAGCAGTTCTACGCGCCTTGAATAGACCGCACTACCTACACAATCCAGAAGTGGTACGACACCTAACGGAGAAACTGCCAGCTGTACTCAGATATCGCTGGTATCAACATTATGAAACGAAGCCGAGCCATGAACCGGACCTAGTGACCTTCGCTAACTTTATGAGTACCGAAGCCGGACGCTGTCGTCACTTCGCTCCACCAGAGGTCGTGACCACGCAGAGAGGGCCAGACGCCGGACCAAGCCGCGCACGGCCACAGCGAGCATATACGATGAAGGAGAAACGCAACAAGAAACCACAACTTCCCTGCCCCATCTGCCAAAGAAATAACCACGAGCCGAGCCAGTGTAACGAGATGAAAAAGGCTCCGGTCAACACACGGTGGGACATTGCCAAGAAACATCGCCTATGCTACCGGTGCCTCAGACCCATGACCGTATCGCACCAATGCCGGTACAAACGGTGCGGCGAAGAGAACTGCTCTCGGAGTCATCACTCCCTGCTCCACCATCGGAAGGAAAGAAGGAACCCCGAGGTTGTAGCTACCACATCGAGCCGATCCCGCTTCGCCTACTTGAAGATCGTACCAGTACGCGTCACCGGCCCCAAAGGGCACGTCGACACACACGCCTTGTTAGACGACGGCTCAACGGTGACACTACTGGACGCCACTGTCGCGAAGAAAATCGGCGCCCGAGGACAAGTAGAGCCGCTAAGAATGGAGGCAATAGCGGGAAAGAAGATCGACGCGGCTGAGTCCCAACGAGTTACCATCGATGTAAAAGGACAGAGCGAGACACACACCATTAGCGCGCGCACCCTCGCTAACATCGAACTATCGACGCAAGCGGTCGATAAACGAAGCATCGACCGGTACCCGCATTTAAGAGAGATAGAAAGACACCTCACCTACGAAACCGCTCGGCCAGCCCTCCTCATCGGCCAAGACAATTGGCAGCTGCTGGTAACAAAAGACATGAGGCGAGGGACGAGAGAAGAACCGGTAGCTTCCCTCACCCCATTGGGATGGACCCTACACGGAGCCTGCAGCCGCTCCACACATCTCCGAGTGCATACGATACACTTCACCAAGGAGAAGAGGGCAGAAAAAGAGCTCGGGAAATGTTAACCCTCGAACAACTCGACGTCCCACCGACGACTACGACTTAGCACAACGAACCCCGATAACAGAAAAAAAGGAGAGCGAGGGCGCATTATCCGACGACTACGACAGGGCGGCAAGAAGCCTCAAGGGCATGGAAGAAATATCCATTAGAATCGGAATAAGGGAAGAAGACAGAGACTCCCTACGCTTCCTGTGGCGAGGCGACCGGCGGGAGGGACCGCCGAGAGAAATGAGAATGAAATCAGTGATATTCGGTGCGGCGAGTTCGCCATGCGCCGCACTGTTCGTGAAGAATTTCAACGCCGAGAAATATCGTGCAGACTTTCCAGAGGCCGCTGAAGCCATCGTGATCCACCACCACATGGACGACTACCTACAGAGCTTCCCCACCATAGAGAAGGCGGTAAAGATAGCCAAAGAAGTAAGAACTGTACATGAGAGAGCTAACTTTAGACTCCACAAATGGGCCTCCAACTGCGTCGACGCCGTGACGGCCCTACAAGGGACACCCCCTCCGCCAGCCGATACGCTTGTGGAGCTCAACGACGGTACCTCCGAGGAAAAGGTACTCGGTCTCGCCTGGAAACCCAGCACGGATACCTTGAGCTTTAACTTAGATATGGCTCGTGTCGCACCGGAAGTAGTCGACGGAAGCCGCACTCCGACCAAACGCGAAGCTTTAAGCACGATGATGTCAGTGTTTGACCCCCTCGGCCTCGCTTCGCCAGTGACGATACAGGCGAAGAAAATACTGCAAGAAACTTGGCGCAGGGGCGTCGAATGGGACCGGCCGTTACCAGAGCCTTTAAAGACCGACTGGAGCACCTGGCTAAAGAACCTGACCCTGCTGAGAAGACTGAACATACCCCGATGCCATGGCGGGTGGACGCACGCCCGGCGGAGAGAACTTCACACCTTCGTCGACGCCAGTGAGACGGCCTACGCGGCCGCGGTGTATTGGCGCACCATCGACGACAGCGGACGCGTCCACGTTAGCCTCGCCGCAGCCAAGGGTTGCAGAAATCGAGGAGCACACCCTTGTAAAAGAGTGGAGATGGTTACCCTCGAAACATAACGTCGCCGACGACTCCACACGACAAGTTCCAGCAGATTTCGAGTCTACTCACCGATGGTTCACCGGGCCAGAGTTTCTACTTAAGGACCAAGAAGAGTGGCCCGCCACCAAGAACGTGACAGTAACCGAAGCAACGGGGGAAGAGTAGTACGGTCATCACAGGAAACCACATTCGGAACAGAAGTCGAGGCGCTGAAAAGAGGAAAGGAGCTGCCGCATGACAGCCGACTCCATCAACTCGCGGTGCACCTGGACGACACAACTACTTTACGACTAAGGTCGAGGATTGCCGAAGTAGAGAACGTTGGCATAGAGCAGAAGTCGCCCGCAGTACTCGACGGAAATCATCACTTGACAAGATTGTACATAAGAATGGTCCACGAGAAACTACACCACGGGGGGACGGAGATAATAGTCAACGAAGTCAGAGAGCATTTTTGGATCATCAAACTCCGACCCACAGTTAAGAGCATAGTAACGAGCTGCTTGCGCTGTCGTATACGCAAAGGAAAACCCGCGGTCCCAGCCCCCGGCGACCACCCACGCAATCGTCTCGCCCACCACAAGCGCCCTTTCACCTACACGGGCCTAGACTATTTCGGTCCCTTGTCAGTAACAGTGGGGAGACGACGAGAGAAAAGATATGTAGCCCTCTTCACGTGCCTAACCACGCGAGCCGTGCACTTAGAAATCGCAGACAGCCTCAGCTCCGATTCCGCCATCATGGCATTGCGGAGGATGATCGCCCGACGTGGCTGCCCCGAAGAAATATACAGCGACAACGGGACGAACTTTCGGGGAGCCGACAGAGAACTACGGGAGGCCCTAATCGACGAAGCGGCTACACGCGCCATCAAATGGCGCTTCATCCCCCCAGGCGCCCCATTTATGGGAGGCGTTTGGGAACGACTTGTGCGCGCGGTAAAAACCGCCCTGTACAGCATATTGACGGAGCAGCACCCGCACACCGAGACACTCGCCACCTTGCTGTGTGAGGTGGAATACACCGTAAACAGCAGGCCCCTCGCACATGTGTCCACAGAAGCAGACGACCCGAGCGCCCTGACACCTAACCACTTCCTGTTGGGCGGCTCGGGACTAGTGAGGCAACCAGGCATCTTCACCGACGACGACCTACATCTACGCGCGAGGTGGAGACGAGGCCAGAGGCTCGCCGATCTTTCCTGGCAGAGATGGCTGAAGGAATACCTTCCGCTACTGCAACACCGGCGGGAGCCACGCGGGCGGGGTGAGACTCCGCGCGTCGGGGACCTCGTGCTCATAGTGGACAACTCCCTGCCACGAAATACGTGGCCGAGAGGAAAAGTCGTCGCCCTCTACCCGGGGCCCGACGGCGCAGTACGAGTCATCGATGTAAAGACCGCGGGTGGCGTGCTGCGACGTGCCACTAAGAAACTCGTCGTGCTGCCTACGGCCGCTGAGCACCCCGTCGCTCATACGGGCTAGGTGCAGCGTCGTGACGACCAACGCTGCACGGCGGGAGAATGTTCGCGACGAAGTGATCAGTGACCGTGAAAGTGAAATAGAATTCGAAAATGAATCAGTGAATTAATGTCTCATAGTGCCAGTGCTTAAAATAGTGAAACATAGACTATCAATATAGAGTTTAGACATAGGCCTAAGTGAGCGAGTGCACTGCGTTGCGCGAGGGCGGGGGTAGACCCCCAAGGCAAGCTCGCACCGCGAGCTATGTCAACCCGTAGGCTCGAAAGGCATCCGCTGACCAATACCCGTTGTCTGTCTGGGACGGAGAGATTGGTACAGCGACTGGCATAGATTCGTATTTCCTCTGAAAAGGTATATCTTCAGACGAAAATTGATTCGGAATATTGTACTGTATAACTTGTTACAGATTGGAAAGGCAACTAACTTGCCACTTGTACCTAATGTTATTATTCGGAATTACACATGTGTAAACTTACCTCGCTTACCACGAGGCGGTCAAAGTGTTCGTTTGACCATGCTATCGTTGGGGACTATGTCCCTAAAATAATGTATCAATGTGAAATAGTATTTAACACTACTTGACTATTCTTGAGGGCCTGATCAACTCCCAAGGATAAACTTATGACTACTTGACTATCGACGTGTTCGCCTCCTTCGGGAACGCACCACCCGGAGGAGCTCTCCAAACTCATAATCGGAGTTTGATGGTTACCATGTCCTTGTGGCGTGAAGGTTCCACCAGGGAACGACTGACTTGACTTGTTCGCCTCCTTCGGGAACGCCCCGCCCGAAGGAGCTTTACAAACTCATATTCGGAGTTTGAAGAAGACCATGACCTTTGGCATGAGGGTTCCAAATGGGGAACCTCCAAACTCATATTCGGAGTTTGATGGAAATCATGTCCTCGAGACATGTAGGTGCAAAGGGAGCAGTCAAACTCATAATCGGAGTTTGCCAAACTCATATTCGGAGTTTGATAGAAGCCACGTCCTCTTGGCAGGAGAGTTCCACAAGGGAACCTCCCAAACTCATATTCGGAGTTTAGAGGACACACTCATATTTGTTGATGTGAGTCTTTCGTCGTGAAATAGTTTGAGATCACTCGAACCGAGCCTTACAACCTCGGTTTCACCTAATAGAAGGGTAAAAGCGTCAAAGGGATATAGTAATGATTGATGCATATATATAACTCATATTCGGAGTTTGATAGAAGCCACGTCCTCTTGGCAGGAGAGTTCCACAAGGGAGCCTCCCAAACTCATATTCGGAGTTTAGAGGACACGCTCATATTTGTTGATGTGAGTCTTTCGTCGTGAAATAGTTTGAGATCACTCGAACCGAGCCTTACAACCTCGGGTTCACCTAATAGAAGGGTAAAAGCGTCAAAGAGATATAGTAATGATTGATGCATATATATTACTCATGTTCGGATTTAATATATAGTTTGGCGAGGATTGATGCATATATATTACTCATGTTCGGATTTAATATATAGTTTGGCGAGGATTGATGCATATATATTGCTCATGTTCGGATTAATATGTAAAGCCTAATGATGTTACATACATATGTTTACATTATTTATATTTGGATTATCGTGTACAGCTCAACGAGACTTATGTGTTTATAACCCTGTATTTAATATAATATTTATAAGACTTGTTTGTATTTAAATCTGTGGAGTTTCTTGCCATTTCTTCTCCACAGATATAATTTCCGAAATGGTGGTAAACTCATGTATGTTTGTTTAAAATAATAATAAACGATTCTATACCCGTTGTGTTTCACTGAGCGAACTGTGCTCTGATTGGTTGACGTTGACCGCGTGGGAGGTTCTTGTTGTCGCGGCGACGTTCCGTGCGCTGCCCGCTATATAATGGCGAGCAAACGGAGCGATCGTCAGTCTGCGTCAAGATCTCGCGACAAGAGGACCTCCCAGCAACCAAGAAGAGCTCAGCCGTCCAGTAGTCTCCCAGTTTCCCAGTCTACCTACCTACCCTACCTTGATAGTCAGTTCCCTGGGTCTCGCGCTCTCTACTGCTGCAGAGCAGACCGCCGGAACAAATCTTGTTTGTTCTATCTTTGAAGTAATATCTACAGTTTAATTTTTCATCTTAATTTTTCTTTTCGTAAATTACAGTAAATTACTGAGAACTGTGGTATTTTAAGAAAGTTAATTAAAATATTATCACAACTTATCAAACTTAATTAAATTAAGGCCATTTTATATTTACGAGGAAGTATTTTTGAGTAGATTTTCGTGTCCTTTCAGTCAGTTTCAGAGGTTTGCTTCCTTCAAGGTCACGAGATTGCGTAAAGTTAATAGGCGACGACATTTTATGTTAAGGTCATTTTGTAGCTTTTAGGATAATTAGGAAACTTTCTAGTTATACTACGACTCCCTGTGCATACGATTGGTTATTGAAGTTTGGTGACAGATCTGAAATAATTATGGCGTCGGTGGTCGAGTGGGTAAAACGTCGGCTCACAACTGAAAAGTGGCGGGTTCGATCCCCGATAAAAAATATATGTACATTATCCGACAAACCGTACAAAGAGGCTTTTCCATCTACATACCTCAACAGAGCTGGCCACTCGTTAGGATATAGCCTCAAAAAAATCTTCGGAAATGAGGAAGACTCCGTCTTTCGCTTGGTACCCTGGGGCCGGCAACGGTAAGGCAATCCGTGAAGATTTTTTTTCATAATTATGTAAAATTATAACACCCTCTTCAAATCAGGACTTACAGCATCATGCCTTACCGCAAGGCTAGAATAATTTTCTATTTAAACAAACGTATTATTTAAAAAAATATGAACAAAACAGAAATATTATTAAGAGGTATAAAATCATATCAAAATCCTTCTCTTAGAGAAAACTCATCTTATTTCAAGTTAAAACTGACCCCTGAGGACTATTAATAAATATTGTTGTTTTCAGACGTACTCGTAAAGTAGACCATTTCATTATGCAGGTTGTCTTTGCCGTCTCCAATGTGTATATTTTCAAGTTTAGATGAGCTCGCTGTAAAATTCCGATTGTAGAGTGACTTTTTGTTGAATTGTTAATTTACTAAGTTTCTTCATTTTACCTTTTGTCTTGGGGAGAGCGGCGGCGCGGTGTGAATTGCTTCCTATTGGATGAGAAGTTTGTGTGCTATTGTCTAAATAAACTTTTGGTTGAGCAATGAGATTTTATGCTTCACTTGTAGCTATAAATATGTCAGCAAGTTTTATTAATATTTATTAATAATTTTCGTAGTATTTTATAACTTCAGGGGATATCCTAACTAATATTATAAATAAAATTGATATTGATTACTTTTTATACCGAAAACCTTCGCGATAATTCTCATGTCACATTTTAAAAATTTTGTCGGGCTAAGCTAGTTATATATGTTAGATTTCCGCCCTCGACTTTTTGAAAATATAGCTTATATCACTCAGAGATAATGTATCTTCCTATTACTGAAAGAATTTTCAGAATTGAAATTTGCAAAGAAACTTGCAAAACCTCTTTGTAATATTAGTATATATAACTATATTTTTAATTATCGATACTTCTTTCACATAAAATAGAGATAAAATAGAGATTGTATCTCATGCCTTTTCAAAATTTTATAACTTGACGGTTTGCCTACTTAAATTTTATCTTATTGATGATATCTGTTGTATAAATCCCTAAAGATTCATTCGTCTAATAATATAAAATTATTCCCAACGATCGAGCTATTAAGTTCTATTCATTTGACACTTAAGTAATTACATTTCCTTGGAGATTGGATCGGATTCATTTCTTATTGAATAAACGCAATATTAAAAGCTTTCATCTTTTTAATTCATTCTAGTTATTTGGATTAATAACTAGAATGAATTAAAAAGATGAAACGTATGTGAGTAAAAAGTCATCTGATAATTTTACAAAGCAAAGAAAACAGACTATCCTGGATATCTCCTATGTTCTCTAAGTATAACTAATCTTATCTTATAAATAAAAAACCATGTACCAATAAGTTTTTTATAATTAAACACTCATGTACATAATCCGACAAACCACACTTAGAGGCTTTTCAATCTAAATATACCTCAGAACTGGCCACTCGTTAGGTATAGCCTCACAAATACCATCGGCTCAAAGAAGGAGACTTGGTCTTCCTCTGGGTACCCTGGGACCGTAACACGATTTCCATTTTTACGACTCTATTTACTGTTGCCATATGATTTCATTAGATAATAAATTCATTTTTTTAATTAGATCATACTAACTTTCATCCCTTAGGTAGCGGTTTAAAAAAAAGTAGCCTATGTCCTTCCCTAAGATTCGAAAGCTTTCTCCGTTTCAAATTTCATCAAAATTGGTTCAGTGGTTTAGCTGTGAAAAAGTTACTTTCTCATTTATAATATTGTATGGATGAAATGCATATACAAACAAATATATTTCATCAACATTATTTTAGCTTAAGTTCTAAAAACAGTCCTATAAAAAATATAACCTATATTTAAATATAATATGTCTGTCGTTCTATGTCAAGGAGCAGTCATTTAAAAGCCATGGTATTATGTATTTGTACCATGGATCGATTATATGTACTGTACTGAATAAGCAATGAATTGTCGATAGCAGAAACTTTGAAAATTGATTCAAGAGCCATTTTCTTGAGCGAGGAAAATTTGCAACTACTGTACCCTATTACGATTTTATTTTATAATTGGGATACTTTCATGATAGGTGGCAAGCATTTTTATCGTGCTTCGGAGAGCACATAAAGTCTGCGTCTTTTTTCTAAAAAGTAACAGTGGGGTTAGCATACATTTTTCGTTTTGATTCGAAGGCCAAAAACGACGGATCTGCTCGGAATGAGACGGAGGAATGCTCGGCCCGAGAATGTCGCAACACTAGAATGCCGAACAAATTGCTGGGTGGGGCAAAGATAGTACACTGATTCTAGGGTTGGATTCTAATCCCACAAGTCTAATCACCCTGATCTAATAGTTGTCTTGTAGTAACGGAGAAACTGATTTGGATGTTTGTTTAAAAACCAATTTCTTCTACTAAACACTTTGCTCCAAATTCTCAGGCACGTTACTTAATTATGAACAATTAACACATAGTTTACGTTCAACTCATTAGAGACACTAATTTGCTTTATCGTTCGAACGCACTTCACGTGGAAGTTTGTATCATCGGGAGCTAAGTTTTTGTTCTTATAGTTTGCGAAACTTTAATAATTAAACTTCTACTTTTAACACGGATTTACTAGCGACTCGTGCCGGCTTCGCCCGTGTTGATACAACAAGGAACATTGACATTATTATTTACTGCTCCCGCTCCTAAAAGACATAGTATGATGTTCATTATGCAAAATTACCCCTCGACTGATCATCTCTTCTGGTGACAAGAGGGCTGGCTCCTTCCTCGCTCAACGAATCAGCATCGCGATTCAGCGGGGAAATGCAGCCGGTATTCTTGCCACTATTCCACGCGGGCCTGTTTTATTTAGTTATTTTTAATCTATAGATTTGATTTAAGGTTTTTATATTAATAAAAAAAAAGTCTATCTATTAAACCATTATCAAAATCGGTCCAGTAGTTTTCAGTCTAACATAATTAAGTAAAACAGATATAGGTACTAACATAATTTTTTATATATATTTAAATTATATTACTAGCATAAGCGGTTTATGAAGAAATAAATAAAATATCTTTTATATAAATAATAAATATTTATATCTTCGGAACCATTATGGAACATTGGGACTTTATTTATATTACTTTAAAATCACAGACAGAAAATAATCTCCATAAAGCAATTTCGGTGGGGTTAGCATACCGCGACATCTTTCGTTTCGACTCGAAGGCCAAAAACGACGGGTCCGCACCATTGGCCAGCCAAGGAATGCCAGGACCGAGAATTTCTAACACTTCGTCATTGCCCGACCTTGGTTTTAGACTAATATTATTTTGGTTTCTCTTAACTATTATTACATACCTACTTCAGAAACATTATCTATAAAAACGGCAAAAAAAAAAAAAAAAAAAAAATTTAATCATTTATTTTTATATATTCTGTAAATATTTCAAGCGTCTACCTGTTGCCGTTATCAATATCGAGCAAAAAAAAAACACGTTTGTTGTATGGGAGCCCCCCTTAAATATTTGTTTTATTTTAATATACTTATTTATTTTTAAAATTAATATAATATAACTAAATATTCTGTGAATATTTCAAGGATCTACCTGTTGCCGTTATAAATATCGAGCAAAAAAATCAGGTTTGTTGTATGGGAGCCCACTTAAATATTTAAATATTCTGTTTTTTAGTATTTGTTGTTATAGCGGCAACAGAAATACATCATCTGTGAAAATTTCAACTGTCTATCACGGTTCATGAGATACAGCCTGGTGACAGACGGACGGACAGTCAGTGGAGTCTTAGTAATAATAGTAGTATTAAGCATATAGAGGTACATAATTCGAAACGGGGTATGGAAAGCGATACTTGAGGGTTTTGCAAGATTCGGTGGACTACTTAGTTATTAACCGAACTTCAAAATCTTATTTTTTTTATATACTTGATAACAACTTCAGATTTAACTACCCAAAGTATTGTTATGAAAAAACTTACCTCTAGTAAAAATTAAATTAAATTACCAAAGAAACTTTTGACCTGCACACAAGTTTCATTGGCTGGCATTGCATGGTCTTAAATAACTTTTAAATTGAAATAACTGGAAAGCATGTTCGCGAGGTTTCTTTGTATAAATAAATCATGAAAGTGGCTCTTCCAGGTCTGCAAAAGGCTGCGCAGGAAAAAAATGTTCACAGTGGAGGCTTTCTTCCAATACTCATGGGCTCATTGCCAAAATACGAGTATATACCGAGCGTTTTTAAGTATGGGACGGTCGTTGTTTTGTGGATTTTCAGTATCTAAATATGTTTCGTATTATATCAAAAAGGCAGACGTATGTGTTTTCGCCAAGTGTCAGTAGGTACAGTTTTTACTAAGAACACTTACATAGTCTCCGACAAACAGACAAAAATCTTCTTTATTACATAGTTACAAACTTATGATCTATCTATCACCACGTCTTTTATCCCAAGATGGATAAGCAGAGACATACTTCTTTCGCTTATTTTATATTCATCATACCTTTCATACATGTTCGGCGATTGTGTTTACTTTTAACGTTGCCTACGAGCAAGTCGTCATCTGTCAGTATTTCCTTTTGTTTCTTCCATATAAACCTTTTTAGTAAATCTTTCATCCTTCATTCTTTCAACATGTCCTACGACTTTATGATAAAGACAAGATTACGATCTTTCGTTTCAACTATCATTAAATGGCAATTATAATTACTTAATTTTTGTTTGTTTTTAAAAACTTAATTACAAATAACCTTCAAATATGAAAGTTGAGATGAACTCCGTCGCGGTCATACAGTTGGCTTATTGCTTTTCCCGGAAGTCAGCAAGTCGGAGAAGTGTTTTTCGATAATTCAATTTGTTTCCCAAATAGCCGCTCCAGTCGTCAACTCCGATGTAAATTAAATACGCTCGATAGGATTTCTCATTTTTTCGCATTTCAAAGTTCCAGATTTTTCCCCATTACTTTATACGGCCGCATTCGCAAAAAATCCATTTATGAATGTTTAATTTGTTTTACTTCTATCTACGACCGGAATCGCGGTATGTGAAGGGAAGTTGAGGAAAAAACTTAGTAATCTATAAAGAGCAGACGTTTCTTTCGTGAAAAAATGCCTTTTCTGTCTGTACTATGTTTGAAAATCAAGGATTTTCAATCTAAATTCCTCTAAATAATACCCTTTAAAATCCGATTATACCCGTGTGAAAAAATGACAAACAAATTGGTATGAAGTATGCAAAGTCGTCTTGTAAAAGTAATTATGAAATTCTGCTTAAACTACTTCGTAGATAGTTCAACAATGAAATTTATCTCTCGTAAGACAAGACTGCAGGCGGTAGATTCTAATTAAAGTTTTCTAGCGGTACAAATCTCATTACCAGTCTTGACATAAATAACATTTTTATACCTTTTCATCTGAATGCTTGGAATCATCCTCGAAAATCGACTTGATCATTACTATTTTGCAAGATATTGGCCACTGGCTATCCCAACAAGAATCCTTGCCGTGAACTTTGGTGTATATTCTTCTCAGTCGCAATGCTCGTGGTCGCCATTCCTCCCTGACAGCTGCTGCCCTTCTGGTATACTCGCTGAAGCCTTTCCTTGAATCACCAAGCGTTCAATGGAAACACCTTCACGTCGCGACACGTGACCAAAGAAAGTGAGAATGCGGGCCTGTATGACAGAGGAATATACATATAGAAATATATTCTTGAAATACAGAAGTCTATATAGATCTATTATTTCCAGAGATTGTGCTCACGCGCCGGCAAAGTGTTGCAAGTTAAGAGTCGACAGTAAATTTGCTAAATGAAGACATTGTTATAATATAGCATCTCTGGCCACACCGCAAGATTTAAAGACCGTGTGGATGTGTTTTGTTGTTAGATTATTAAAAGTGACATTAACTTTACAATAATAATTAAAATTATGAAATCCGTATATGAATCTTCGTACACGACTGCTTTAAAAGTTTAAACTAATGAGTTTCTCTCTTATACTTGACTAGATTAAATTTCAGTTCTCAAACAGCTTGATGTTAAAACGCGCTTTCCTCAACTAGGTACGAAACTGAACACTTGTGTTGAGTTTTAACCGAAACTTCAACTCAAGACGTTCCTTTATGCCATTTCGGTTTGTTTGCATTTTGACTTCAACTTTATGTGAAAGTTGGGAGATGAAACAGCATTTACATAATGCATATTTGTTATTATTTTTAAAGGCAAGAATTTGAACAAAACACCACAAGATTATTTTCAGTTTTTCAGATTATTTAGAGCTCAGTCCAATTTTATTTTCTTTCTTCACGGGTTGCCTTACAGGTCTCGGAACCGTGTTCCAGAGTGAACTAGGTAGTTAAGGCCCCGTGACTCACAGCTGTCAAAAATATGGCAAATCTAAGTTAATCCTGGAAACGTGAGTTTATTTATACAACATTTCCTCACCCCAAAAGGATTGTTATTATTTGAAATTGGATTGAGCCATATTTTTATTATTCAGGGTTCTAAAGATAGATAGTTTTCGATAGTTTAGTTAGATATTTTCTGGCAAGTGAAATTACACTAAAAAAAGAAAACTCGGCCGAGTGGTTAAGACGTCTGGTATTAACTAGGCTGACCACGGCTTCGATCCCGGATCCCGGCCAATGGGTTTTTATATTTAGAAACTACATAATCCGCAAACCACACTTAAGAGGCTTTTCCATCTAAATATACCTCAACAGAACTGGCCATTTTACTGGTATAGCCTCAAAAACACCATCGGCTAAAAGAGGGCGACTTGGTCTTCTGCTGGGTACACGGTTATCGGGAGGGAAAAAAAACTGCGATAGCATAAATTTACTGATATGGCTTACAAAAATTTTCTTTTATTAAATGCTAATATACTTTAAATGCGAAAGTGTGTTTGTTTGTAGAGATAGTTAGAGGGCTAGAAAGTGACAAAGGCTACTTTTTATCCCGGAAATCTTTGGGATAAATTCTTATGTCACATTTAAAAAAAAACACGGGCGAAGTCTAAGCCGAAAGCCAGTAAGTCAGTTCAACAGCAGAACACTGTAAACTTATTTAGCTAATTGTCACTTGAGTTAAATATCTTTGAACCATTTCATGAGATATGCCATCGTACGGTTCTTACCAAATAATATGGCAGTTCTTATTATCTGTCTATCTATCATCACGCCTTCTATCCCAAAAGTGGTAGGCAGAGACAATGGAATGCCATTTGCTACGATCCTTACCTACCTCTTTCGCTTCTTTTATAATCATCATACCTTTCATACATGCTCGGCGATTGTGTGTACTTTTAGTATTTCCAGCATTTCCTTTAACTTCAGCCATAATCTTTCATCCTTCATTCTTTCAACGAATCCAGCGTACTTTAGTCACAACAGCATCTTTTATTCCGCATTCTCTAATGATATCGTTCCGGATCCGGTCAATACGTTCTTATTAAGGCCTAATATAACACGTTTTAACCAAAACTAGGTAGGTATCTACCAAATGTTACCATCCATCACCCCAACTGAGTTTTAATTATCCTTTTTTCGAGCCTTGTCCCTTGTCACGTAGAATCTGGAACCTTGGAAACTATTTAGGCGGAGCTCTGTTTTTGTGCAAAACAACCAAGTTTACCCTAATTGCTTAAAGCTAGAATGTTGCTCTACTTTTTATTGCTGGACTTAATTTTGGGTAAAATTACCTTTGAAGTAAAGTACTTTACTTGGACACGTTGAAAGAATTAAGGATAAAAGATTCTCTAAAAAGGTTTATATGGCTGAAGTGAAAGAGAATGCTGGAAGAGGATGACATAGGTCGAGCATGTATGAAAGGTATGATGAATATAAAAGAAGCAAAAGAAGTATGTCAGGATCGTAGCAAATGGCATTCGGTTGTTTTTGCTTACCCCTCTTAGGATAAAAGGCGTGATGATAGATAGGATAGATGTAATGGATTTTCATATGAACTTTATCGCCGTATATTTGTACTACTGCAATTACATACTTTCGGTTTTTTTATATCAATGCTTTCGGCGCTGTTTTTGATATGAAATAAATAGGTATACTTTCCGAGCAAGTGTATTTTTGTACAAATAAATTAGCTTGATATAGGATATTGTATTGTATTTTGAATTTGAAATTTTCACAGAGAGTAAAAGGTGTCCCCATACAAGAAACGTGTTTTATTCGACGTTTAACTAGTATACTCTCACTTGACCGGATTTTATGAAAAATGGCCAATTTTAGTTTCAGTAAAAAAAAGAGCTAGATAAGTATAGATAGATAGATGGATAGAGACGCAAGACTAGATCAGTATTAAAACATATTCTGCAACTAAAGTTATAAGGAGCTGTAAGGTGTCAATATCTTTTATTTTTACGTATTTTCATGACTGAAACCTAGGGCGGAAAGCTATTTTTAATACTTACAGATTAAATTCATAATAACGTTCACAATTTATTCATAAGGCGAATTTATGAATATTGAATATGACTTTGTTTGTAATATGGATTTATTTTGTTTACAGGTACGTTCGAGAATTAATTTAATATTATTGGTTTGGGAACAATCGGTAATATCGTACGTAAGTAAGTAATGATGACTGTTTACAAAAACATGTAATTTTCTTAAGTGACTCGTTTGCAAAGTACTTTCTGAGAAGTCATACTACAGATCAATCATACAGAAGTAATAATGTCTACAGTTATACGACTACAGAGTAAATGAGTTCACATTTCTAAAAAAAACTGAGAGAACGCATATTAAAATTTTCTATAGAAAACTTCGCTATGATGTAAATTATCTTCTAAAAAATCTTTAGGGGCAAATATATATAAATAAAAATTAAATGCTGTTCTTTGGTAAGCGCGTCACTTGATTTTTTTTATGTTTGTAATAGTTTGAATAAGGTTTTAAGGGAAAGAAAAATGGGAAATATTGCCTGTAAATTGGAAAATTCAGGAAAAACTGAAAGTGCTTTTTTCTTTGAGATTTTTGTATGAACTCAAGACCATAATAAGGGATGAAAGTGAATATGGGCTTCACAGACAAAGCCAAGACGGTTAGTAATTAAATAAAAATAAAAATTTGTTGCAATTCAAATATCTTTTTTGTGGATCATAGGTATGCAGGTTTGTTATGGTTAATCTTATTTGTTTAGGATATTATATTAACGACTCTGTAATTACACTAATTACCGAAATTTTATTAATTGTAATTAAGTAAGGTACCGAATTTCTGCATTTTTTTTTTATTTTACGATTTTATTTTTTATTTAAATAATCAAAGGTATTAGTATTTTATTAATTAGTAGATAAAGTAAATGTTAAGTTTACAGCAACCCTAATTTAAAGTTCAGAGTTGAGGCAACATCTCGGGCTGTCAATATTACCTTTGTCGTTACTCCGAACTGCTGAACAAAGTTGGTCTACAAGAAAATCGGTCTCGGCTAACGAAATCTGATCCAAAGAAATTCTCTAGTTCAGTTCTTTAATTCGAATTCATTCGCTAATTCAGCCAGAACTCGATCCGACGGATTATTGGCGGATCGACAACTTTGGCAAGAAATTAATAGAAAGTTGAATAAGAATGTTCATGTACCGAGGGGAAAACTTTAAATTGGATTTATGGAATTATACAAGTAATACAATTTTATATGTTAAATTATACGAATTTATCAATGAATTTGTTTATTGAAAATTACGTACATATAAAACATGAACTCTTGAACCGTGTTGTCGGTCCCAGGGTACCCAGCTGAAGACCAAGTCTTCCTCTTTTTCTCGATAGTATTTATAAGGCTATACCTAGCGAGTGGCCAGTTCTGTTTGATGTATATTTAAGCCTCTAAGTCTTTACTACCTTTGTAAATATAAAAGAGATTATTATCATCTCTAATTTGTATTGATAATTTTCATTGTTTAACAAGCTTTATTTTATATCATGTGGTGCTAGTTAGAGGCATTTAGTAAGAATGTCCACATATAAATTGACAGGTGGCAAGTATGTGTACTATTTTTTAGAATAAGAGCACGAGTAGCAAATTTATTCTTCCAAATATTTTTTTTATTATAGAAGAATTTAGTATTTGTTATAACAAAATCATTATTGAATTGTCCCCTGTTTTTTAAAACGCTTTATATCCCAAAACCTTGATTTATTTGCCTCCATTTCGATCATCTCCCTATTCAAGTTGTTTATTTATCTAATTACATTTCCGCGCCATTTGACGAGACAGCGCCAGCGTCTGCGCCGACTACACCCCAGTCTCCTGTCACCGTAGACGTTTTCTATTAAGATTCCTATTTCTGTACCTTGAGTGAAGTACAAGTTGTCTTATTACATTTTCTCATGCATGTTTGTAAATAAATAGAGGAATTCCTTGATGAAAACGTCGACAAAACTACAAAAAATCTTTGAAAAAATCTTAGTGAGTATGCAATTTTCTTTTTATTTTTAACCATGCAAAGTAAATGGGGAGATATTTCATAGTATAAAATACCTCTTCGCAATGTGTCGTATAGATTAGAATAATGACAGGCTAAATGATGAACACTTGGCTGCCGCTGGGTACCGTTGGGCCGGTAATACGGTTCCGATGAAAAAAAACCAAATTTCTGCCCTTTATTTCCGCACTAGTCTAATAAGGTCTAGTGAACGATTTCAATCTCATTTTTGTTTTCAAAAACCTTGTCGCGCAAAATTTATTTCGGCAAGTATCTACTTGCTTATCAACCAATCACTGTCCAATGAAATTTATTATAGCTAACAAACACAAAAAAAAAATTAACAATATTAAAAGTCGAAAGTTTAACACTAAATTACAAATATAATATAAAATTAACATTAAACTAAAACTTATAAAACAAATAAACAAAAAAAAAGAGTTATGTCATGAAAAACATCCCTTCTAAATGTTCGCCTTGTGGCATGGTGCCCAAGATGCTGGCGGCGTTACCTCGCTGCACGGCTATACTGATTCTTTGAGCGAAGTAAGCACCAGCTCTGGGGTCACCAGAGGCGAGAATTAACCTTTTTGAAATATTGAATTTTAATAATTTAGCATCGGACGACCAGGGCCACATTGTTTCTACTGCAAACGCGGCGAATTCATGAACCAATGAAATTAATTAGTAGGTACTAAGCTTTTACGAACATTTCGCGCATAAGTATTGGTGATTTTTTGCATTCAATTTTTCCTGTGATTTTACTCTTTTTTTAAAGAAATGAATATTTTGAGTAGGTATACTACATTGTATTATCACCAGCACCAAAAAGTTTTTATCGCAGAAGTGAAAGGAAATTCTGGCAGAGGACGACCTAGCTGTACTTTAGACACAATCGCCGAGCATGTATGAAAGGCATGATGAATATAAAATAAGCGAAAGAGGTATATCAGGAATTCAGATCGTAGCAAATGGCATTTGATTGTTTCTGCCTACCCCTCTTGGGATAAAAATCGTGATCAGTCGCAAGATTTGATTCACACATTTAACTAACAGGTAAAGTTAAATAAAAGCTTGTAAAAATCAGGGCGTGACATACACATTACAGTCATGAAAAACGTTAATTATTTCCACATGAATAGTTTCCTAGAAAAATGTAATTGATTCCAGTAATACAGTAGCTAAGTAGGTAACATCGATCCGCCCCTGATGACGGTTGCGTGGGTCTAAGTGATATTGATCGTGGCTGCTCCCATGCCATGACCAACCTCCATGAATAACGCAGTAAAATTTTTAAACTGTTTACGTAACTGCTTACGTAAACTGCTTACCCTATGACTTACTTTATCAATCGATAAATCATTTAAAAACCGGTCTGAAAACTATAGGTTTTAAGGATGGTACCTATCTACGAAAGTTCGAAAATCGCCTGTTAGAAACACGGAAATTTACTGAAAATTATTAAAAAGTGAACTTTTTGACATGATTTTGTGCAGATTGATTAAAAAAAGTAGCATATTATGTCCATTCCCTAGGGTTTTTCTATCAAAATCAAAAATACGTGTCTCATATTTTGTCACAGTGAAATAAATAATTGTTTACCATTACATGAGTGAGACTACTGCCATAAATATCAAATATGTGACATATTGGACGGATATGATCAAATTATACATTATCTTTACGTCTGTTTCCCATAGGGGTAAGTATCTAAAGCGTATTTTTTTCGACTTGTCTTATTAGGTAAACAAACTTTTCATCCAACTACGCAGTATTTTCCTCATTACTTGACAATATAGCGATCAGTAGGCGCTACTTTACTGCACATAATGCAGTAATGTTGTATGAAAATCCATATTAACATCCCGCTCTGGGTTTTATTTTTAAATTAGGTTCTTTTTGTGTAGGGACTTATTATAAAGGTACTTTTTAAGGTAGACGTAATTATAAGATTTATGTGGCGGGCATGTTGCTTTATTGAATAATTTCTTTTTTATTAATTTTTCATGACGTTGGCGATGTAAATTTGGAATGTGACTTTTTATTTCACCATTATTTTCAGAGCGAATTTAACACTCGATGAAACCATAGGCTGTTTGGCTGTCTTTGCCTTTGCCTTCCATTAAAAAAAATATTGTCGACGCAAATGACGTTTTGGCGGGCTTTGTTTATCCGGAATTTTTTTTTTTTTTTGTTGTAGTTGAAAGAAAAGCAGATTACGAACCTCGCTGAGCGTGACTTATTGTTGCACTCGTGTTTTTGGTGTCCAAACTAACCCTCAGTGCAACAATAAGTCACTTTCTGCTCGGGTCAGTAATCTACTATTGCATACACTTTGCATGTATATTTTTCACGAAATCATAAACAACTTTCAATAGTAACATTCTTGTCTGAATTATTTTCGGTGACATTTTCAGCGACAATATATCTTTTAAGGAACACGTGCGAAGTCTGTGTCAACCCCTAGTCAGTAGTAGGTAAATTAGATAGTTACAATGCTCTCGTATATAGTTAGACAATCAAAATGACCGCATTCTGCCTCATTTACTGTACCACTTGTGGCCATAAAGGCTTATTAATAGTACTTTGATATCAAGAGAGGTAGATAGAGACAATATTTTGTTTCTACAATTGATAGTTATTATTTACTCTCTTCGCGTCTAAACTATTGAACGATTTGCATTAGTGATCTACCGACTATGGATTTGGCCGACTAACGACTAATTAAAAAACTGTTTACCGACTAGTCGCCGACTATTCGGTCGATAGATCCCCACTGATTAATTGAAAATTTAAGTTTGTTTAAGACTGTTTGATTTCCTCTGAGGGTTACCATTTTTTGGGTCAGAACTCCGAGCTCTCTTGGTCGCGTAACCGACTAAAAACTCACGTGTTCGAAAATTTTGCATCTCTTTCACCATTCGCACCTAGGCTACGCGTAAATAGAGAAAGACAATTTCCAAAAAAACGGTACAATAAAACGTACTTCAGCACATCAATTGTACAAAAAATATTAGAAATAGCAAGTTCTAGTTATTAGATCCTTAAAGTATGTGAAACTATCTTTACTCTAAATGTAAAAAAATATACATAAGTATATATTAAGAGAACTCGAGTCGCAAAGTCGGTTGGAAATATGCGTTAAATTGATGACTTTCAGGAGTTCTTCGGAACCCTAAAAAAGTAGATGACATAGTAAGTACTGGCATTTTAGTACCATTTATTTCCCGTATCCTTAAGTGCCGAATAGTCGCCACTAGTCGGTAGATCCTTAATTTGTATGAAACTTTAAAAAAAATCGGTACAGTAGTTTTTGCGTGAAAAGGGCAAAGACAGACAGACAAACGCGGAGGGACTTTGTTTTATAATAACTTTGAATATGGTCATGCTCGGCATTAAGAAATAGGTCGCATAATTGTGGTAAATGTTCTCTCATGGAATCTGAAGAACGCAATGACCGCTGACCTATATTATTCAATTGAACTTCCTGAATTCTGAATTTCAGTTAATGTGATAGAACTATGAGCATTTTCTGTCATTTAAAATTATAGATGGAAAAAACTGACAAGAAATTACATAAATGAAATAAGCGATATTATAGGTTCTTCCTCGTAGTCAAATTATTTTGTCAAACTGATTTGACCTACAGGAAAAAAAATCCTGTTAGTCAAACTTCTTAGATAGATAACTGACCTAACCTAACCTAAGCTAACAATTTGACCACAAGGAAGAACAATTCCTTGTGGTCAAATCAGTTTGACAAAATAATTGATTGAAAGAACTGATTTTATGGCATGGGTAGTATTTAACTGCAAATAAAAAAAATGCACATACTGATTGCACAGCATTTTGCCTCATTGCTTACCTCATGCCAACAGGGTCGTACTTTCAATAATTTATTTGATGTGCAATAAGTATTTTCTGATCAGCAATTAAAAGTAACCCAAAAAAATGGAATCGACCTCAGATCAACAAAAAATAATCTATCTAAAGATTAGAAAATAGGAAACAAACAGTATTATTTCTGGAAGTTTTAATTATTTACACACCACAATATGAAAAACCTTATAATTAAATCTAAATATTAAAAATAACTAAATAAACCATGTCCGCGCGTGGAATAGTGGCAAGAATATGGCTTCATTTCCCCGCTTAATGGCGAGCCAGCCCTCTTGTCACTAGAGTTTCTACACCAACCGCACCAAACGGAACAAACTTGTAGATAATCTACAAAATATTTTAAAAAAATCGACGAATGGTTCACAGTTTCGATTCGAAATCGAAATCTCTAGCATTTTGACAATATTAACATTTCATACACACGGCAGCTAAATCAATAAAATGTTATGCTTACAATTTTCATGTTCCGCCTAAAGCAAATACTGAAAAAAACTGTCTCGAAGCTATTTTCCCGTATGCGTGGCGTTAATAGATCAAGTCACGCGGATCGGACATGTATTGAATGAATTACTTGGTCAGTTAATTAATTACTACTAGAGTTGGTTATCGATTACTAAGTCGGTAAGTAACGTAATAAATTGTAACATTGAACTTTCTATACTAGTTTTATACAGAATAGGTAGACTGGCACCGGAAATCATGTGCCGGTGGCCGAGTGGTTAAGACGTCTGGTAGGCAGACCACGGATTTGATCTCGGATCTCAGCCATATACCAATGGGTTTTTTCATAATTAAACACTTGTGCTTTTCCATCTAAATATACTTTAACAGAACTGGCCACTCGTTAGGTATAGCCTCACTAACACCATCAGCTAAAAGAGGGAGACTTGCTCTTCAGCTGGGTACCCTAGAACCCATAACTCGGATTCGGGAGCTGCAAGGCAATCCGTAAAAATAAAAAATGGCATAGGAAGTCATGGGGACTGCCGACAGAAATATTATCAGTGGTTTTTATTTATAAGCCATCTAGCGATCATTTTACATATAAATCTGTGTCTGGACCGAAGAATTGCCGGTCAGAAATGCGCAGTCAAAATGCCCAACCCAGGCATACGTGGAAGTCATTACACGACTTCCTGCCCGGACATTCTCGGGGCGGGTAATCCATTTGTCTTGTGCCGAAAGCATGTCACGAACACAGGTCGCGAATCCATAAGATTTTCCCCTACCAACAAAAACTTCAAATAACACGAACAAAGGCGGTGGGTACGAGCTAGTGTGTAAACAGTAGATTATTCACTTGTAAATATATCGCATGTTCATTAGTCGTTTAATAATAAGGAACAAGTCACCCAAAAAAATAAAAAAAGTGATTCCGTAAACAACACGTATAAGAATTATATATTTACGTAAAGTGCTATTTTTTATTTGTTTTAATATGTCAGTTGCAGTGGCATGATGGCAAGCTTAATATAAATGGCATACACGCATCTGGTGGCACTTTATGAGACTTAGAATAGATTTAGAATATTCTAACTAAATTATAAATGCGAAAGTATATATGTTTGTTTCTTTGCCCTTCTTTCACGCCACAACAGAGCAACGAACCGACGTGATTATTTGCACAGGGATAGCTTGAGAGCTTCTTGAGAGTGACATAGGAAATCTTTCGGCATAAATTGTTATGACACATTTAAAAATCCACGGGCATAACCGGGGTGATTATTTTTGCGCAGAGATAGTTGGAGGGCCGGATATTGATATAGACTAATAACTTTTTATCTTGGAAATCCTTCGGCATAAATTTTATGACACATTCCAACATTTTCCACGGACGAAGCCGGGGCGGAATGCTAGTTTATAATAATTTGGCGGTAAAGAGGAGTATTATTAACCGAACTTCAAAACAGAACGAGTTCTCTTCGTTGGAATCTTTATTTTTTTTATGTATGTTCCCCGATTACTTGAAGACGCCTTTTTTTTTTGTTTGAAAGGCTATACTTCACAGGTGGTCCCATTTTTGTGTGTGAAAATTGGTTCAGTAGTTTTTAGAAATTTTTCTTAATATCTCGATGAAATATGTACCCATTTTGACGACTTTTTTTTTTAAGTATATAATAATTTCTCGACATTATCTTACAGACATATGACGAAAATCGGTTCAGTAGTTTATCAGAAATTCAGTAATTTGTATCTGTTTACGGCTGAAAATTATGTATCAGAGAAAAGCCTTAGCAACGGTTGCTATTGACACGAAGTTGTCAATTTTTGTAACTACGGTGGTCTAAAGGTATGGGGTGCAGCTCAGGATGCACATGGTTCAAATTTTTGAAGTCGGTACACTTTTATTTTTAAATTCAATGCGATATATTATATTATGTATATCCACAGCAGTAGCCTTTTTCACGCAAAACTACTGCACGGACTATGTTGAGGTTTTTACTATTAAATAGATTGATTCATCGGGAAGGTTTACGAGTATTAAACATGGACCTATCATGTTTAGGAGCTGAGCATCAAGTTTTCATGGCGATGGCGTCTAATCCGTCAGAGTGTCGGGTGTGGGGTAGCCAGGATGGGTCGATGGGTAGGTATGTAGGAAAACTCGTAGTAAACTTTCACCATTCGTTTATTGGTCGAATTAACATGGTAGTAACAAGCAGGAGCAGCAAAAGAACAACCAGTAAAAGGATCCGTAAGGAGCCGTCAAAGGAGCGCACTGTAATAAAATGAACTACACATTACTACAGGGCGTTAAGCTATTGAAGTAACACAATACAAAGTATGATAAAAATACTTACAATACTTATTTGCGCTCCTTTTATATTAACATAGATATTAGTTCTTGAATATTGATTCAATACATTTTATTTAGTTGTTTACTTAGTTGATAAAATAGAAATATAATAAATTTTACAATTGGCAGAGTGACTGCCTAAGTCAACAGTTTGTTAAGGAATGAGTAACATTTTAATTATCGAATATTTGAAAATAACATACAATGTTCTATTGAATTAAAATGAACAATATCGTGTTCTAAAATTAAAATAAATGCTATTTATGATGGCCAGCTTGTAAGCGGCCAGGAAAATAAGGTCGTATCATCACAAGAGATATAACAAAATGATGTAGGAAAGAATTGTGTAGAATAAAATGATCTACCAAAAACTCCGAGGTAGCATATATCTATCTCTAATAGAATATAAGTAAGTATTCACTATTCAAATTGTTGAAAACCCATATTGTAACAGTGCGAAGCCGGGGGCGGTAGTAATGTATAAACGGGTGGATTTAGAAGAGATATTTATTTAAAGTCGTGCAACGGACACGGCTCGAGTAACCATGTCGCTTTCTTGAATATTTATTACCTAGTGTCTTCAAGGCATTGATGGATTTAAAATGCTTGTTTCAGAAGTGTATATTCCTAGGATTTTCCTTGTATTTTCTGTGAAAATAACGTCTGCACTCGTTGAGCGAATGAGCTTTTGAAGATTGCAGGAAAAGCTTTTATTTTATTATTAGCGACTTGCCCTGTCTTCGCCTGGGTAAAATTAAGTTTTAGATTTAATAAATGTTTAGATTGTTTTTAATATAGTTAGTCAGGTATCCAAGTGTGATATTTACAATGATTTTTAGAATAAATATGTACCTAAATTATTTTGTTATAATATTATTTCTAACATCATCTGACAAGAATAACACAACTGAGAAGTCGCGGGTTAGATTCCCACATCCGACCATGTACCAATGGGATTTAATAAATAGAAAATACGACAAACCGTACAAAGAGGCTTTTCCGTCTACAGAGCTGGCCACTCGTTAGGTATAGCCTCAAAAAATCGTCAGCTAAGTGAGAATAACTTTGTCTTCAGCTGGGTTACCCTTGGGGCCGGCAACGGTTCCCGGGCGCTGTAAGCGTGAATTTTTTTTTTCTAATTTCATGGGAGCGACTATTCGTTATGTATAGTAAAAATTCTACCCCATTTCTCAACTTTTTGTATTACTGGTAGTTAATACTTTTATCACAAACAGGTAGTACCACGCGACAGAAACGCTATTTTACCTAAACGATGATGTCACTTTGTTGCCTGTCAAAACTTAAAATTTATTATAAAATAATTATTTACTAAAATAAAACTAAAAAACTCGCTTCTGTCAGTAACGCACAGTTTCTCAAACCAAATGAGCCCAAACTCGATGGGATTACGTCGTTTCGTTACAGAGTTCCTGTGGCCACCTTCCGGCTTCATCATCAGGACCCTGGATAGCTAGTTATAATTATAGTTTCGAAGTTAAAATAATGTAATTTTATCCTTTAGTAAATCTCGCGCTAGTATAAAATGTAGAACTGTTGAGTGTTTGTTTATTACAAAGTCAGACGAGGTATAACTTTCTCGCCTCGAGCGCTATATTTACGCGTACGCTTTTAGCAAGAAAGCACTTGTTTACAAACATTGACCGGGTTGGTAATGTTCATGATGAAAAACTAAAGTTTTTCTATTTCCGGTCCCACCCGGTGGCATATTGTAAAAAAATCTATTGTGTAAAAATCTATCAACTGAGTTTTGAAAGCTATCTTTGATTTGTTCAAAAAAACTTTTGATAGCGATCTCAAATGCCCTATTTCTGAAAGTCTAGAACTGTCAAAACATTTTTACGTATTTGGAAACTGTTATGTTTACTAGTCGTAGATTTTATTTATTATTTTATTAGTTATTATTATTTTATGTATTATTTCTCATAGGTGTTTGTTTGATACGAATTTTGAAGATTATTTTACCCTCTAATGACGAAAAAATAAACAAACAAATAAAAATTTAATATTTCTTTTAAAATTTAAGTTTTATTTTGTAAAAGACGCCATCTGTTGGAGATCAGTTGAACTAACGGTGTGATAGATAGATATATATTATTTCATACAAAATATTCATATAATTTTATAAATAGTCCTACAAAAAAAACTTCTCAAAATAATAATAATTTTATGATTTTTGACCAAATAACGACTGAATTAAAAAAATCTTGAAAAATATATAAAATAATTATTATATTGAATAGAACGGCTGTGAAGTTGGCACCCCCAAATTCGATTTTTCAAATTTTTTTTCATCAGGTTCGTTTGTCCAGCGTTAGTCTACGTATGTCCACCAAAATGTTTTTTTGTCCACCCTCCAAAAAAAAGTTATTTAAAAAAAAACTAAAATTGAGGTGGAAGTTGGCACCCCCAAATGCGAATTTTCAACTTTTTTTCATCAGGTTCGTTTGTACATCGTTAGTCCACGTTTGTCCACCAAAAATTTTTTTTGTCCACCCTTCAAAAAAAGTTATTCAAATAAACATTTTTAAAGAAAAAATCCCTGAATTTAACTTTGACGGAGGATATCTAGCTTCCTAGGGGTGGATTTGCTTTTCTGAGGGGTAGGTTTGTTTGTCCACTTCAGAAACTTATTTGTGCACCACATACTGTCGTTTGTACACCCTCAGAGGTATAGTTATGCGTGAGTTAATTAAGTATATATCTAAGTATTTTAACTTTGACGCAGGATTTCTAGTTTCCTAGGGGTGGATTAGCTTCTCTGAGGGGTAGGTCTGTTTGTCCACATAAGAAGCTCATTTGTCCACCATATATTGTCGTTTGTCCACCTTTAGAGATATAGTTATACGCGAGTTAATTATATATCTAAGGATTTTAACTTTGACGGAGGATTTCTATTTTTCTAGGGGTGGATTAGCTTCTCTGAGGGGTAGGTCTATTCTTCCACCTCAGAAGCTCATTTGTCCACCGTATATTGTCGTTTGTCCACCCTTAGAGATATAGCTATACGTGAGTTAATTATATATCTAAAGATTTTAATTTTGACGGAGGATCTCTAGCTTCCTAGGGGTGAAATTGCTTCTTTAAGGTTTTGGTTTGTTTGTCCACCTCGGAAACTCGTTTATCCACCACATATTGTCGTTTGTCCACCCTTAGAGATATAGTTATGCGTGATATAAGTATGTATCTAAGGATTTTAACTTTGTCATGGGATCTCCAACTTCCTAGGGGTGGATTTGCTTCTCTGAGGGGTAGGTCTGTTTGTCCACTTCAGAAACTCATTTGTCCACCACATATTTTCGTTTGTCCACCCTTAGAGACGTAGTTATGCGCGAGTTAATTCAGTATATATCTAAGTATATTCACTTTGACGGGGGATATATAGCTTCCTAGGGGTGGATTCTCTTCTCTGAGGGGTTGGATCGTTTGCCCACTTTATAAACTTGATTTTCAAATCTTTAGTGTAGTTTGAACGTACCCGGAAATTCAGTTTCTATCGTTTTTTTCATAAAAAATGTTTATTTGAATAACTTTTTTTTGAAGGGTGGACAAAAAAAAATTTTGGTGGCCAATTGTGGACTAACGATGTACAAACGTACCTGATGAAAAAAATTGAAAATTCGCATTTGGGGGTGCCAACTTCCACCTCAATTTTAGTTTTTTTTAAATAACTTTTTTGACAAAAAAAAATTTTTGGTGGACAAACGTGGACTAACGATGGATAAACGAACGGGATGAAAAAAAATTGGAATTTCGCATTTGGGGGTGCCAACTTCCACCCCCCAATTTTTATTTTTTGAATAACTTTTTTTTAGAGGTGGACAAAAAAAAATTTTTGGTGGACAAACGTGGACTAACGGTGGACAAACGAACCTGATGAAAAAAAACTGAAAAATCGAATTTGGGGGTCCACGGTGGACAAACGAACCTGATGAAAAAAAACTGAAAAATCGAATTTGGGGGTGCCAACTTCACACAGCCGAATAAAACCCATTGAAAAACTTAGATATAGATATGGTGAATAAGTAACTATATAATTATGCTAAATTACAGTGACACAGGTGGATTATTTACAGAGAAATTGGGAATAGTTTATCCCATACAAGTTAAAGCTACGAGTTTACTCGTAGAGTTAAAGCCATAGGGCCCTTAACATAAAGTAATATTACTGGGTATGTAATAATAATTAGATGTTATACTCCAGAGTGTCCAGTTATTATCTGATACTAGCATCCGCCCTTCATAGCTCTTCATATAGACTAGGACTAGATTAATTAAGTGGATTATTTACCGCGTAAGCTACCACGCCGGTTTCCATACAAACGAAGAAAACTACCCCTGAAGTATTATTTAACAAGATTCTGTCCGCGGTTTCACCCGCGTGGAAATAGATTCAAAAAGAAATAATCCCGTGGCTGTAATTTGCCCCTCCTCCGCCCGCTTTCGCGCTATTAACTGTAGTATATGACATTCTCTGACCCCTATACTACCACTATGCAAAAAATCATGTCGATCCCGTGAAAAACAAAAACAAATATTTTTCCGGTATAAAAAGTAGCCTATGTGCTATTCCAGACTATAATCTATCTCTGTGCCAAAAGTCATCCAGATCCTTTCAGCCGTTCTGGCGTGATTGAGTAACAAACATACATACATCCATACAAACTTTCGCGTTTATAATATTGGTGGGATTTTAACGATTCGTAATATCTCAAAAGTTAGAAACCTTTGTTTTCTTCAAGTGTTACGTATGTATCAAGAAACATGACCTACGTAAATTATGTGATATGAACATTTTTCCTGACAGCGATACTGTTTCAGTAAACTCACGGCGTGAAGAGGGTGGTGTCATGATTTATTATGACGATGGAGGATATCGCTTAAAGAAACACAGCAAAACATTATTTTTTACCTACAAGGAAAAGGGGTGATTGGGAACTCGAAATCCATACTGTGCCATTTTATAGTTTATGACGAGGCAGGTAACAATGTCTACATTTAAACTGTGTTTATCAATAAAAGTACTTGCCCTCCGAAGCACTGTATGTCGAATAAAGCACTTTTTTTTAGCTGTTTTGGGTCGTTTGAGGTTGAAAGTTCCCGATTTTAAGAGCTCTGTATCGATATTTTGTATGGGGATATTACTATTCCCAATTTCACTGTAAATAATCCACCTGTGTCACTGTAATTTAGCATAATTATAGTTACTTATGCAATATATCTAAGTGAAATAGTCGTTATTTTTTAAATTGATGTTATTGTATAGGAAATATGGGTGATAAAATAAAGGATTATTTTGTCCCTGTTTTCTCTTTCATATAATCTATTATATAACAGCTATTTCACTTAGATATATTTATTGAGAACCTATATGCTAAATTACAATGATACAGGTGGATTATTTACAGAGAAATTGGAAATAGTTTATCCCAGAAAAAATGTTCGACGCACGTAGACTTAAGGGGAGGAACGAATAATTTTGGTTGATTGCTGAACTGAAATTCCCGAATTTTACGAATGCTATGAACATACAATTTGGGCATCGAAAACTAGAGGATTTTATCTAGTATTGTGTAGGATGAAAACATGATTGGTGAAAATTTTCTCGATAACTTAAATTTTTGAAATCACCTCTTCAAAAACACCTTTTTAGTCATACGACCATACTCTAAAGGGATTTACGTTTAAATTTTATACGAATCTATAGGTAATTTCAGTACCTAGTATTGATTAAGAAGATTTTTCCCTGCATGTGATCGTTTTTTAATAAATTATTTATTTGTAATGTGCCACTTACGTCATTTATTCCGAGAAGCGACACATTATGCCCTTCTCACTTCTGCAGCAACAACGGACAAAGCGCCGTCGTTTTCTTGCATGACGTGATCGTTGCGCTCGAACCACTCATGGGCCCGAACCACGAGTTTAGGGCGTGGCTTACGATAAAAAATTTCTGAGTCGTTCCTCGTCTTAAATCGGTGGGAGTCGATGATCGTTTTTTGGTAGTAAAAGTCGAACGGGCCTAATTAGGCTAAAGATTTGCATGAATCCCTGAAAACAAGCTAACAAAACATACCCTTTGCTGCATGATACACTGAAAACTCAGTAAATCTTAGTAAATAACTTTCGCAAAGGTCAATTTGCCGTTCCCAAATCCTGAAGACGATACGAATGGCCGCACTTATACAAATATGGAGGAAACCCGCAAGTGTAACAGCTAAAAATTTGCAACTAACAACCAGTTGCTGGCATTTTCGTCGCTAAAGCAACTAGTCGTAACCCAGTTGTATTCAAGTTGCTCGCAATTCTAGTATGAATCAATATGTCAATAATTTTATTTATGAATTTTATAAACTCCTTAGTTGTTCGGTCGGTTCTAGCGTCGGTTGTGAGTTTAGTTGTTGCGCTATGATTGACAGGAAGTATTATGCAATCTGACGCAGTTGCTGATCCCTTGATAAGACTGCCGCAGTCTTATTACTAGTAATTACGTCCCGGGCTTGGCCCGAGGAGCCCGTACTAACTTTTATCCCCTCAGAGGGATGGATTAAATAAAAAGTGTCATGTGTCCTTCCCTAGGGTTCAAGCATTCTCCGTATCACATTTCATCAAAATCGGTTTAGTTATTTTCGCATTTATAATATTAGTATGAATTAGCACCTGGTAAAAACATAACTAAACTCACAACCGACGCTAAGAATAAAGAATGACGCAAAACAGTTTGAGATTCATACTAGAAATGTCACTTATTTGCGAGCGACTAAAATAATGGCGATCAGTTTAACGGGCCGTGCTGTGATAGTTGTGATTAGTCAGTGATTAATAAGGCATATCACAGTCGGCGGGAACATTTATTACCTACCGATTAATCGGCTATTGTTACTGTAACGTCTATAATACTTGACATTGGCTAATCATCGATTAACATTGATGGAGCCATTTAAAATAAGAAGAAGAAAATACAACTGGGTTAGGTGTTTACACTTTGCGACCGATTGCTGTATCCAACGAATTGCCGTCGCACGATTGGTTGTTAGTTGCTAATTTTGAACTGTAAGCTTGCCGGTAAGGACGACATTGTCGCTGCTTCCTGAGTAATTTTCATCAAACATGCATAGAGCTACGTAAATAAATCGCATTATACGAAGCGAGAAGCGACCCTTCCGAAACTTCATGAATAAATGAGGATACTCAAAATTCAAGAAGCCGACGCGCATTCCTGCGACGTTCGGGCTTAAGGCGCTCTTACAGATAACCTTTTTAGTACAGGTATGATAGTCGATTAACTAATACTAGCTGTTTCTAAAGGATTTGCCTGTACTTTATTCGAAAATTTGGACGAAATCTATTTATTTTTAATAGAAAGATCTTTACATGAAGTACTATAGACGCACGGATGAATATTTTTTTTAAAGCATCTTGTAATAATTTTCCCGGGATAAAAAATAGCATATAAATCAGTTGCTCTGTTTTGACAAGAAAAAGGGACAAACAAACACAATTTCGCATTTATATAGATTATGGCTATGAATCACAATAACGACAATGAACCCAAGGAAACCCATCATCCAACTGGTTTAATGAAAATAGTGAAATGAGATTGCCCGTTACAGTGAGATTGCCCGTTACAGACGTAGCATAATATATATTAATATGCTGTATATATGATATAATATATATTTTGCTTTCATATCGGGTTTAAAATACATAATTTAATAAATTCTTCTCAGTCGTAATGCTCTTGACAGAGCAGTCGTGGTCAGTCATGGCGGTCCACAGCGCGACGCACCTTGTATTGACTCGCCATGGTTAATTTTCTTGAAAAGAATAGTTCAGTGGTTTGCCATTGCCTTTTCTGCACCAGACATTTTGAGACTACTTAGGTCTTCAGGCTCGCTGTAGCCTCTTCCAGCCAGTTGGGTTATACCGCATTGTTCTTTCGCCAGAGCCTCGTTTGTTGTGTAGCAGAGGGTACTAAGCGTGCAGGTGAGGATGACATTTGGGGTCGGATAGATTCTTATTTCGTTCTCCCCTTACCCCCAATAAAATTTAATAAATTAATGTTGTAGATTTTTTTTATAATTTCTAATTATTTTTAGGTTACACAGAAGTGTATAAGCAAAGAAATTTCAAAATTTCACCGGAATAATTTTATTCTTATTAGCAAACCCAAATGAGTTGTTTCTAAATTAATTTCAATTTACTTTTTATTTCCAACTGTACCTACTTATAAAAACATCAAACAGGAATAATTGAGAATTTGGGAACTTATTTCTGCTACAATGTATTCAGAAAATAAGAGATTTTTTGTGTTTAATCGACTTCTCGTGCTTAGGAGAGCACATAAGGACACAGCAAATCTTCTAAAACGCAGAAAAAGGCTAGTATTAGGCTCTCGCTGAAAATTGCTAGTGACTCTGGCTACCAAAGATTTTTTATGTATTTATTTATTTTATAAAATGTTTGTTTGTGTGTGACATGTTAAAAGTACATACAATCGCCGAGCATATATGAATGGTTCATACTTTTGACTATAAAGAAGGTGAAAGAGGTATGTCAGGATCGTAGCAAATGCCATAATAATATAAATACCAGAAGTTTATTTTTTTTAAATGAACTCATTTTTCTATTTGCATTTATTAACCGACTTATGTACACCGAAGTTGTGAACCGATTTTGATGATTTCTTTTTTATTCGACAGATAAATTCTTCCGGAATTTTTTTCATGAAACTGTACACTGGTTTTTTCAGGAATTTAGATTTTACCTATTAAGTATATCAATTACACCAAGACATTCGCGCTTGTAAGTGAGCAACAAGAATGTACGTAATTACAAGTGTATAAACAGAACAAGGGTGGTTGGAATGCCTCGTCGTCTTAATTGACTTGGTTTTTTAATAGAAAATATTCTTTGCGGTCGCCCTGAACAATTATTTACAGTTTCTTTTGTGACATTTAACATTGTCATCTCAAACTAGAAATTGCTTTAATTATTATTGGCCGCGGTTTCTGTGTCGTTGAGACCGATAGTACCTCTAAGGTCAGAAAGATGCTTGGAATGATCGTTTTGTGTCGCATGTAATTGTGAAAATTTTAAATGTTTCCTATCATTATTTATCATGTTTGTATTTTAGCATAATCTCCATTCAAAGTAAAATCCGTTGCGACAATAAAACAACAGAAAAATACGCGTTTTCAGGAACATCACCACATAATAGATAATTGTTGTTTGTAACACAGGTCGGCATTTTTTTTATATTCTGATTTTATTATTGCAAAACCAAAATATCCATTTTCGACTTGCTTTTGTCTGTTTTACGTCGATAAATGAGTTTTAAAGATTTTAATTGATTATATTATGAGCAACAGGTGGCTCTGGTTTCTACAAAAACAAACTATTTTCCCTCTATTAGTTACGTAAGAGAAATCGAAATTTGATATTTAGGACTCAAACCCAAAAATCGTGTTCAACAAGTTTGCCAATGTTGCCAATGTACAGTTTAAGTTCTGTAGATATTTAACCCGCATGAATAGTTAACAAGAGGTTTCGCATATATATATATATATATACCTATTATGAGCATCAAATATATTTTTTCTAGTTTCTGGGTTGTACAAAAAATCACGTCGATCCGTTGCTCCGTTCTCAACCCAGCAAGTAAAAATCCGAAGTTATGTATTAAAATAACAGTTTTTTTTTCTCTTACTTCTGAACAGGTAATTAAATAAATTAACAACGTTTGAGAGTAATTAAATGAAAAAAAATTAAGGAATTTATTTTTAAAATCTAATAAAATAAACATTTTCTTCTTAATTATACATAGACATACGCTTGTAAACACACAAACACACATATAACGAATATAATTGCACTGCACTACAATCTACATGCATGTCTGTAACGTGTCGTGACGGTCGAAGTCTTACACTTTTTGTCTGCAGCATAAAGTGCGATAAGGAACTTCGTTTCAAAACCCTTTATTGTGGGACAACAAAGGATCGTAGTAGGTGTAATTATGACGTTATAAATGTACCTCTCAAACTATATATAAAGTAGGGCCCGAGTAACAATTAGCAATCAACCTTATCTAGCTAGTGGGCTCTACGTGTTATTATACCTGCACGAACGTAGAATAAACTACTGTACGTACGTATATCTTAGGTGCTTTTATCCAAAGTTAACTAAGGATAAGCAAACATCCTATTAATGAATGTACTAATAAAAAAGCTAAAGAGTTTGTTTCGGTCGGATTTTAAATTATTTTTGCATTTGATAGCCCAATTCTAGACTATATAATATCACGCTACGACCCAAAGGAGCTGAGCAGTTAATATTAACGCAGTAGCATTCGCAAGGTAATATTATTAAATGTGTGTATGTTTGACTGTCTATCCATCCAGGAATTTGTATAGAATTCTGCACACAGACATATGCTACTTTATATCCCGAAAAAATGACGGGGATGGGAATATGAGGTACCCATACATTTTCGAACTTTTAGTGCAACTATAGGACTCATCTGGTTTACTGAAAAGGAGAATGTATTTGCATAGATGTCATTAGAGATTAATGGAGTGAAAGATGATGTAGTGACTAAAATAAAGAATGAAAGATTGACTAAAAAGGTTTATATGGCAGAAGTGACAGGATATGTTTGTCTCTGCACGGGATATCTAGGTGTATTAAAGAGGTGAAAGATGCTTTTAATATGTCGATTGTCTTTCCTACCCCTCTTGGAATAAAAGGCGTGATGATATATAGGTACTGAAAAAAATTATTCATGAAACCTACTATCACTGAAACATCAAAATTAATTCAATCAGACAGACATATTAAAATTCTGAAATTACGTATTGTGTAAGTAAAAATGCATACAATCCATCCATTATTACTCCATGTAAACAGACAGACGTTCAGAAACTTTATGATACTGAATATTCCGTACTTCACCGCTAGAAGCTGTCGATCTAGCAGATTATTCTTATGAATATTAAAGCGTTTTATAGAAGAGCTCTCAGCCGGGACTCGGATATTTAGGTTGAAGATGAGCTGATGGTAGTCTTTTTGCACTCATTCAAACTTTAAAAGTTCCTCTTGAATTTTTTATACTTAGTAGTAAAATAAAGATAAAGTTTTGGTTTAATTATTATCTAGTTAGATTTGTTGCTGATTCAACACAAAGACACAAAGATTTACAAGTGGCAAAACCTATAGGATTTCGAAAACAATCTATTCTATCTATTTTTAACCGAACTTCAAAAAGGAGGAGGTTTACAATTCGTCGGAATATTTTATGTATTTTTATGTATGTTCCCCCCGTTATGCAGGGCTTGCATGCTGACTGAAGAAACGGCTGCTCACATACTCCTAGAGTGTGAGGAAGTGGCCGTATATAGAGTGAAACACCTAGGTTCCACTAACACGCTGCAGGGGGCCTGCAACAACATCGGAGGTCTGCTGGGCTTTTTGGAGGAGCTGGGATGGGAAGAGTAATGTAGTTTCCCCACCTCACGCAAAATAGGCGCTTTTAGACGTCGAGTTGCGGAGAACGAGCTGATCACCAAGTACCAAGTGTATGTTCCCCGATTACTTGAAGACGCCTGGACCGATTTTGATTTTTTTTTGTTTGTGGTGGTCCCATGGTTATCAGGTCAGAATCTGATGATGGGAAGCACAATTGAAGTGATTTGGGTATTTTTTTTTATAGTTACTTGTGCATTTGCTTTCGGAAAGCATATTTTGGTTTTGAAGGCGGTTTTTTTCTTCATCAGAAGTGGTTATATTATTAGTAGTCTGTTTTCGTTTCGTTTTCACAAATCTTACATTTATTCTCTTCTTCTTTTTCCCAATTTATCTCCTCCATATTCTCGCATCTCAGTTTTGCACCGGTCTCTGGCTTCGTTTTTCCTCTTTTCTCTTCAAATATGCCGCCAGTCTCCTAAATATTATACCCTCTCTTTACGTTACGTTGTATCTTGTATCTCGTATCCATTAATTATACATCCACTGTTCCTGTCCTGTCTATCTGTCTCTCTCATGCATATCCATCTTTCTAGTTTATTATTTTCACCTCTTCCTTACTATCTATCCTAGTCTAGATCTCCCCTATGCGTACGCAAGTATAGCCACTACATTATTTATTCAGTATTACTACGATATTTTACCTTACCTCTATTTTAATACTTTTTGTATGTCTGGACGTTTGTCCGGGAGAATGAAATGTTTTCCCGGGATAAAAAGTAGCCTGTCACTAATCGGTCCTCCAACTATCACATTTGCACAGTCAATATCATCAGTGATTTCCTCTTTGTAATATTGTTATTTTTGTGTATACTGAATTGTTTTGGTTTGCTGAAGTTGACATATCTGGAATAAAGATTTAAAAAAAACTCTCCCTTGAAAAATAATCATCCGTTGCAACAATCACATTTTCGCATGTATAATATTAATTAAGTTATAGTATTTTGTTTGATTTGATTTTTTAAAGTTTTACTTTTGGACACAGCAATACTCACTGTTACTTTATCGAAAAATTTAATAATACACTGACAATGTCTCCAGAGATAAAAAAAACACTTCACAAACTTTCACTCCGCTTACTTACGAAGCTCCCGGGAGTAAGGCTTTTAGTCTTGTCACTAATTTTCCACCTCTACGGCTCTTCGGGTTGAAAGTTCCCATAAATCTGACGTTGCCTGGAGGTTACGCGACAATACGTTGTAGCGGGCGATGCCACCGTCTGGCTGGTTTCCAAGCCTGAATTAGGTAGGAAGTGCTTCCGGAAAAAATCTCTGCCAATGTTCAAATATCTAGCAGTTACCTACTTGTTATGGGTAATGTTCCGTGAATTGTGAAATTAAATCTTGGATTTTATTCTTTGGAATGATTTATTCGTAAGTTATTTTTCATACTATGTTCTATTTTAATTTATATACAACTAGCGACCCCGCCTACTATATACGGTTACTATTAGAGATAGATATATGCTACCCCAGACTTTTGTAGATTATTTTATTCTACACAATTATTTCCTACATCATACATTTGTTATATAATCCCTGACGGAATAGACAGCATACGCCATGAAAACTCGCTGGGGCTAACTTGCACTCATGTTTCTAGAGGCCGAAGATTCGGTTTCGGCTAAAAATTCTATTTCGGTCGGACACTATATAATAGTAGTTTATGAAACGGGTTCATAATTATTGGAATTTTTTATAGCACCCACGAGTGTTTTAATTCTAAGTTATGTGCCCGTTCATACACTACTTTATCTAATCCCATGCAATAGTACAAAACAAATTGAACCAAGATATTTTTCGTAATCGACAAATTGGCGGCAAACCGCGGTCACCTACCTACTGCGCATGCGCGTTGCTCTATGGCGTTAACTGTCAAGTGACTCGCACATGGGCGTGTCGATATTTTCATAGAGTTTAAGACTATTGTTTAGCTAAAATTTTTCATACAAAATTAGTACAAAATGCGTTAACGTTTCTACCCCACTAAACATAATCCGTTCTTGCTGTTTTTTTTATATGTTATAGAGACAAGTAAAAACTAGGTCGACTCGTTTTTGTTTTTTTCATATTGCTTATAAATTGAGAAAAAAATAATCCTGAAAAACCGTTTTTTTAACTAAAAAACTTCCCCATACTTATCTCGTGATAATTATGAAATTAATCAAAATTTTGAAAAAATCAAAACTAGCCGACTTAGTTTATGATGTAACAAAACGATAGAGACTAAAATTAAAAAAATTCGTTAACGTTTAGGTATAGTAAAACGTTAACACCTAAACACCTATTTTGCGCGTAATTCAAGACAATTTCGTCAGAAGCCTGCAACTCTCTCTATCGCACACGTGTAAGTGAACGCGGGGTGACTGATGAGATAGCAAATATTCGAAAAACGCACATCGCCCGAACTCTGTAACTAAACGATACTCTTAATGTGGCTGTATAAGACATATCCTACATAATACATTACAGTATCGAAGTTACGATATAAGAGTAGAGTAAATTGATCGGGAAATGGTAGACGGTTGAAATAAGTTCTCGTATGATCTTTATAAATGTTAAGTATCGGTCGTTAAGTAAATATTGACGAGTTCTTGTGTATACTCGATACCCTTTTGTCACTTCGCCGCGTCGGTTGACCTGTTTGTTTTTATCGCAAATGTGATACAAATAATGTTTTGTTTTATTTTTTTAAATTTAACGACGTACGTGAAGGCTATTGGGAGCACAGAATCACTGCATACTATAAAACAAAGTCTGTAGGCTTTTCACACAAAAAATACTGAATGGATTTTGTTGTAGTTTTTACTATTATATAGGTTGATTCACATGGACCTATTATGTTTAGGAGTATAAGTTCTAAGTAAGTATCTAGAAAAAGTTAGCCCCAGCGAGTTTTCATGGCGTATGGTGTCCAATCCGTCAGAGATATAAAAAAATAATTGTGTAGAATAAAATGATCTAAAAAAGGTATTTTAGAACAAAATAAAATCTAGCCTATAGCACTCAGGGATAATGTAGCTTCCTATTAGTGAAATAAATTCGGTTCAGTAATTTGAGAGATTACCCCCCATATCTAAACTTTATAATATTAGTATAGAAAGATGATCTATCATCACGCCTTTTATCCCAAGTGGGGTAGGCATGCCATTTGCTACGGTCCTGACATACCTCTTTCGCTTCTTTTATAGGTATTCATTATACCTTTCATACATGCTCGGCGATTGTGTGTACTTTTGATATTGCCATTGATCATAAAAAAGATGATTTTATATACAGATTGATTTAATTTGTATATCCTTTTGGTACCAAAATTTTTCATTATATCTTTGCATTTCTGGAAATATTTCAACAATACAATATTTATTATTATTTATTTGTGTGATTTATGTTACAACTTATCTTTGGCAAATGACACGTAATTATAACAAGTAACAACAGCATATTAAAGTTATCTAAACGACTTTATTGGCGGATAACACTATATGTGTTTCTAGGTTTTTTAGATTTACTGTCTGTTTATATATATATTGGTATATTTGTTTGAGATTAATAGACTCAAGAACTAGTACGGATTTTATAGATTGATTCCTAGGAAGGTTTGTGTATTATGAGAGCCGAGTAGGAACCAGTAATGGCAATGTTCCTATTCGAGTTTATTGTTTTAATGACATCGGGTGAGGGCGGGTCGCTTGCTATACTAATATTATAAAGAGGTAAAGTTTGTATGTTTGTAAGTTGTTTAGAATGAAGCGATTCTATAAACTTATCACTAAATAGAAAGCTACGATATCCCTGAGTGACATAGGCTATATAGCTTGGGGCGGAAACTACTTATCTATTAGAGATAGGTATATGCTACCGCGGACTTCTTTGTAGTGCATTTTATTCTACACAATTATTTCATACATCATTTTGTTATATCTCAGACGGATTAGACAACATACGCCATGAAAACTCGCTGAAGCTAACTTTTTCCCCGACTTGAATCACTTATGCTGTTAATGCTCAGCTCCTAAACATGATAGGTCCATGTTTAATACTCGTAAACCTTCCCGGTGGATCAAGCTAACTAATAGTGAAAACCGCAACAAAATTCGTTCTGTAGTTGTTTTATAGACATTGTTTTATAATATGTTTATCTGTAAATCATGATTGCAGTAATAGGGCCTCAAGAGCAAAATCACCATTTTCAAATGAGTAAATAAGCCTTACGCTAATGTATATTAATCAGAAAAAATATATTTTGGTATCTAGGGACCAATATCTAATAAAATGACAAATAAAAAAATTTTATTGCAAAATTCACTGAAAAAAATAATTATAAATGAAGTCTATTTTTTATTATTTTTGAGCAAATCTCTTAAAGTATGAATTCTATTATGATCAAATAAACAGGTATGTATAGTAAAATAATAAATCTAGTAAATTGACCCAAAACATAATATAATTATTTATTTTTTATTAAAAAATAACTATAAAACAATCATCGCGCACTACAATTACTCAGTATTACCGGACTATCAGACGTGTTATCCGTAGTATTTTGGGCGCGCCTAATATTTACCTTGAAATGGGTATTTTATGGCTCTTATATAATTGTAATTTGCGCCTAATGGTCTGCGGGCTCCATTTTACATTTTAAAGTTATTTATTAACATTTACTTTGCGTCCGCCATGTTACGACTTTTAAAAGCTTTGCAGCGACTTTTAAGTTTGATTGCCGCTTGTGTAACAACTCAAGAAGCATTATTTTTGATATTTTACAGGCGAGTGGAAAGTAGCCCGTAGGCTTTTCATTATTTATTTGAAAATAAATTATCTTTACGGATTTTTTAAGTAGGTGTAGATCGTAGCTTATGTTCATCTGGAAAAATGTAGCTTACATTTTTTTGCATACTTTTGAGCATGGCAATGCTGTTTAATGCGTCAAAGATATAACAAAATGATGTAGGAATAGGGTTCCCAGATCAAAAAATCGAAATTCCGGAGAAAATTCCTGACATTTAATGAAAATTCCGAACTTTCTTGTAAATATAATATTAATGCATCGTGCATGTGAAAAACGATGCAAATTTTTTATTTTTTTATTTCACTCTACTTAATTGTAGAAATTCCGGATGGTTTAGGATTCCCCCCGCTTTCCGGACAAATACCTATATTTCTGGACATGTCCTGAAAATTCCGGACGTATGGCAACCTTATGTAGGAAGGAATTGTGTACAATAAAGTCCTTGGTAGCATATTATTATATATATCACTAATACATAAGCGAGTTTGTGTATGAGTAGTGTCAGTCGTAGCATAGTTGTAGAACAGCTTTTCGCATTTCGCTTGTTCCATCAATTTCCGCAACTTCTGAACGGATTTCGTTCTTCCGGTTTCCACGATTTGATTCACGAGGAGTGTGAGTGTATATTAAAAAAAACCGGCCAAGTGCGAGTCGGACTCGCGCAAAAAGGGATCTATAAAATGTAAAAAAAAAAATATGTTGTATGGGAGCTCTCTTAAATATTTATTTTATTCTGTTTTTTTTAGTATTTGTTGTTATAGCGGCAACAGAAATACATCATCTGTGAAAATTTCAACTGTCTACACGGCCTGGTGACAGACGGACAGACAGACAGACGGACGGACAGTGGAGTCTTAGTAATAGGGTTTCCGTTTTTACCCTTTGGGTACGGAACCCTAACAATTACTGTATCACTTATATTAGCGGTATTACTGAATCAAGTCGGGGAAGAACTTTGCACAATTTAATATGCAGGTTTTTGTCACGTTTTCCCATACACGCAAATAGTCACCTAAGTTTTTACAGAGACATAACTAAGTACATAAAGAGGTAACTCTATAAACGTGCCACGTTCTTGAAACGACACCGTTCCTCTGTAATTCGGTACTAAAACGTTTTACGGTTGCGCCTACGTCCTCCCTGCCGTCGAATTGTCAACGAAATCGACGCAAAATTACTTGGGTACACACTTTATTTGTACGAGGAGTGTTTTAAAATTTTTATATTAAAACTAGCTTTTGCCTTCTATTCCACCCACAATTGTCACTACATGTTAGGGGCCAATTATAAAGTTAGCCACACATGCGTCCAATCCCCGGCCGATCGCCGTACGGTCCACCGAAACCGACCATCCGTTTTCAAATCGTTGTATTTGTGGTTGATTTCGATGGCCGGAACGATCTGTCACACACACACACATCCACACGCCTTTGTTTAATAGAATCTTGTGTGCCTGTGTGGGTGAGTGAATTGAATGTGATCTAGATAGTATGATTTACATTGCTAATGTGTGGCCTGTCTTCAATCTCGATCATATGTTTTCAGTGAGATACCGGACCAGTGCGTGGGTTACTTAAATGACGTCACACGAATTTCATGATTTTGGACCCTCGTCCTTGTCACAGATCACACAGGTATATGGACCAGTGGTATGACATCACATGTCATTACACTAAGTTGACCCCCTCCCTCCCCCTAAACCTGTGACGTAATTTTTGGATGGCCCCTTATAGAACAAAGTCCCCCCGCCACGTGACCTTTTCACACAAAAACTACTGAACGTATTTTGACGCGGTTTTCACCATTAGTTAAGTTGAAGGAAGGTTTATTATCATGGTTATGAGCTGAGCAATAACAGTATTCAGAATCAAGTCGGGGAAAAGTTAGCTTTAGCACGTTATCATGGCTGCTGACTTATCCGTCAGAGATATAACAAAATGATGTAGGAAAGAAATGTGTGGAATAAAATGATCTACAAGAAAGTCCGTGGTAGCATATATCTTTCTCTAATAGACAAGTAGTAATAAGCGTATTTGTTTGGGTATTACAAGCCAGGGGCGGAATCTCTAGTTGTAATGTAAGAAAGAAAGCAAACAATACTGGCTGAAGCCTGAGAAAACTGAGGCGCCTTGTTGTATCCTAAATACTAAAAAAAAAAGAAAATAAGCCCCCTCCACCGTAATGTTTTGCGCAGGATAAAAAGTAGTCTATGTCATATACTGCGGCCTTTAACTATCTCTGTACAAAAAAAAGGCATTGGCAGTCATGGGAAAGTGAAAACTTAGAACTATGAATAAAGTTTTCACTCAAAATAGACCGCGCGAGCTTAAAGAAGTTTTAAATTAAAATAAATCTCGGTCCGGACCGAGAAATACGCAGCCAAAAATGTCCGACCCAGACATTCGTGGAAGCCCGTACACGAAATCCTGCCCAGAGATTCTCGAGTCGAGCATACTCGGGCCGGGCAATCCATGAAAAAGAAAAAAATTACGTCGATCCTTTACTTCGTTGTAATGTGAAAGAAGGACAAACAAACATGCACACTTTAGCATTTATAATATTAGGATAGGATAAAGGAATAGCCAGATGGCAAAAACGGAACCCTTATTAAAGAAAGTCATACATAGAATCATGCATAGGATTTTTTGAAAGAAAATTTTCCATTTCATTGGTAAATATTTCAAAATACGCTACGACGGAGTAAAAATAGCCGAACAATGTTTATCCAACGCAAGTTTGCTGGAAATCCTGTCTGAGCTCGAAAACTAAGCGGTTCCGTCGTCGAGGTCTTGACAGCAGACTTGGCGACCGGCGTACTATTTCCTAAACTTTAGCTGCTGTCGCTACAAACAAGCTCTTGACTTTTATAGAGAAAGCTACGGATTTTGGGTTCGGTAGACCTTTTTTTATTAAATTTTACTGCCAATTTTCATGGCATGTGACATTCTATAGGCGCCTTCGTAAAGCGTAATTACTTTCTGTAATTTTTTTCCAAGTTTTTATTTCAAAATCTGAAATTAATAGAAATTAGATTTTTTAGGGTTCTACAGCTGTAGCATATAGCTACGTCATTGCACGGAATATTAAAGTACAGATACACTGGTTTTAATGGTAACACTAATTATATTAAATAAGCACGTATCACGGCCGGGAGAAAAGTTTATTTATTTATTAAAAATACACAGCACAACAAATAACATAAATATTGAATAATATAATAACATTTGGCCAAAAAAGGATCTATTTTATTTAGGTAAGTATTTTGATTTAGAAACAAAGATACATTTTTAAAAACTTTTAAATTAAATTCAAATACCTATCCAAAAAAAAAAACAGAAATTCTTTTCTATTTACTTACACTAAAAAAATATTATTAGGATAAAAATATATAACAGACGCGCATGCCACAACGTCATGACAGAATACTACAAGAGCCAAATGTAATTTTCAGCCTTGATTCAATGAGAAAATCACTCCTCACTACAACTACAGAACCCTACATCACGCACTTGACCATTTTTTTTATTATTTTTCCTTTACGATGTTTGTGTCGAATATGCCATTATTTTGGTATGAGTAAATGGGTTATCTTTTGTATAAAATAACTTAGATAAGGTTACTTGTACTCTGTATGATTTATGACTTATTTGTTCCTGTTATTGGGTCAAACTTCGACTTGGTACCATCGTTGAATTGACATTTCTATTATTCTTCCCCTTTCTTACATTATACTTATACGACCATCATTCTTTCAGCAATGTGAGGTATTTGCATGGATGTATGTATGGATGTAAATTATTTCGATTACCTTGTAAAATTTAATCGTATTTCTGGCTTCGTACTTTCACTTGCTCATTCGAAATGTATAAATCAGATTTTGTACCTAAAAACATGTATATTTGTATAACCCGTAACTTTATTGGCAAAGTACAGCCGGACATACCATTTCCGTATCCATGTAGTTGGCGGGAGTTGCGCGGTCATTTCTATAGAGAACATAATTCTGTATGTCGACCCCTCGTCATGTGCTATCACTAAACATTCATAGCTTATTAATTTTACCTATATTCTAACATATTGTGTTATTTAATCATTTATTAATCTTCTCTACACACGTTGTATAAAAAAAATTGTACCTATATGTTCTTTATGCTTCTGAGGGCAAAAAAGCGGCGTCCGCACTTTTTTTAAAATTATGTTCTAAAAGAGGTTCTAAAGTGTATTTTTTAACTTGTCTTTATATGTATGTTCCCCAATTACTTTAAGACGCCTGGACCGATTAGGATTTTTTTTTTGTTTGAAAGGGTATACTTTCCAGATGGTCCCATGGTCATCAGGTCAGGATCTGATGATGGAATCCTAGAAGAAATCGAGAACTCTTCAAATTTTAAAGGCACACTTGAAGCGATTTGGGTTTTTTTTATAGTGACTTGTGCATTTGCTTTCAGAAAGCACACTTTGCAGTGCATAATTTTTGAAGTCGGTACACTTTTTTGTTAAATATTGACAACTCTTTAATTAATATGATCATATTATCTTGTATTAATTTGCTTCAAGATCAAGTATGAAACAGTAGAAATAATCTATCACAATATGTGAAATAAACATAATGTAGTGTAGAAGGTTTCTCATGTAGTTTACATTAATCATGTATAGCTGTTCGCAGCTGAGTCTCCCTAAACATCAGATGCCGCATTTTAACTCTTTTCTTACGTAAAAGCTGTATACTTTGTTTCCTAAGCTTAAACCAGGTGGGTTACTCTTGGCTTCAATTTAAAATCAATTCAATTTTGTAGCGATGGCGAGAGCAGCGATCATTTTATTGAAATCGAGTATAAGACGCGCCAAAAAAATGGATTAATTTCGTACATTGACCAGTCTAAAATTTTATATGGAGACGATTACCATACCATTTGAAAACCGACTCTACTTCGTGCTTCGGAGGCACTTGTTCTAAGAAAACAACAAATATTTAAGTCTGTTAAGAAGTCCTATTTATTGGTGTATCTGGCTACACCGCAAGGCATAAACGCCGTGAAGGTGTATTGTTCATCACTAACAATCATATTTCATAAAGAGCAGACGGATTCGTTACCTTTAGATAAAATCAGGCACAGCTCCCCGACTAGATTTGTATGGCATTGATAGTTGGGTTGATTATCATAATTCATAACATATTATTAGATGACTCGTGCGAATACTTCGAACCGTTAGTGGTGTTGTTAACATAGTTCAACTGATGTCCAATAGATGGCGTTTTTTATAAAATAAATAAATAAGTCTAATTTTAAAAGAAACGTTTAATTTTGATTTGTTTTTTTATTTTTCGTCATTAGACAGAAAATTAATCATCAAACATTACAATGGAGCCCCCCATAAATATTAATTTTATTTTAATTTAATAATTTATTTTTAAAGTGAATATATAACTAAATATTCTGTGAATATAAATATTAATTCTTAAATATTTATTTTATTCTGTTTTTTAGTATTTGTTGTTATAGCGGCAACAGAAATACATCATCTGTGAAAATTTCAACTGTCTAACTATCACGGTTCATGAGATACAGCCTGGTGACAGACAGACGGAACCCTAAAATTACCTTTAAGAAATAATATATCTTATATAGGCTATGTTTAAATGCCTGAAATTCCTCCTATCCATGGCGCTTGATAAAAATGCAATAACTTAAATACATAATTATCGATTTATATATTTTAGTATTTGAAAAGAGTTTGCGGGTAACGTCATAAAACGTGATTTTCACAAATTTTACGGTTCCTTTTGTGGTTAATGTCTTGGTTAGTTGTGGTTTAGCCAATTTTATCATCGTTGATACAAATTGATACAATAGAGTCATAACATCCAAATACAATGTACTAATACGTTTTAAAGTTTCGTAGCCAAACGGACGGGCTCCATTTATTACGGAACCCTAAAAAAATGCGATGTGTATAATAACAGCGCTTTAATTAAGACGAGGAACGACTTAGAAATTTCTAATCGTAAGCCACGCCCTAAACTCGTGGTTCGGGCGCATGATTGGTTCGGGCGCAACGATCACGGCTTGCAAGACAACGACGGCGCTTTGTCAGTTCTTGCTGCAGAAGTGAGAAGGGCATAATCGGAATAAATGACGTAAGCGGCACATTACAAAATAAATAATTTATTAAAAAACGATCACATGCAGGGAAACATCTTCTTAATCAATACTAGGTACTGAAATTACCTACAGATTCCTATAAAAGTTAAACGTAAATCCCTTCAGAGTATGGTCGTATGACTAAAAAGGTGTTTTTGAAGAGGTGATTTCAAAAAATTAAGTTATCGAGCAAATTTTCACAAATCATGTTTTCATCCTACACAATACTAGATAAAATCCTCTAGTTTTCGATGCCCAAATTGTATGTTCATAGCATTCGTAAAATTCGGGAATTTCAGTTCAGAAATCAACCGAAATTATTCGTTCCTCCCCAAGAGAAAACGGGGGCAAAGTTTAACCAGCCATATTTCCTATTCAATAAAACCCATTGAAAAAATTACATATTGAATAAGTAACTAACTATATGCTATTTTACAGTGGCACAGGTGTATTATTTACAGAGAAATTGGAAATAGTTAATCCCAGAAAAATTATGAATAGGAGCCTTAATTTTAGATAATTTCGCATGGGTACAATATGGTTTTATAACAATTTGAATACTTATCTATTAAAGTTAGATCTATGCTACCGCGGACTTTTTTGTAGATCATTTTATTCTACACAATTCTTTCCTACATCATTTTATTATATCTCTGACGGATTAGACAGCATACGCAGTATTACGCAATGAAAAAAGCGGGCCAACTTTTTCCCCGACTTGATTCACTTATACTGTTAATACTCAGCTCCTAAACATGATATTTCTATGTTTAATACTCGTAAACCTTCCAGGTGAATCAACTTACCAAATCCGTTCAGTACTTTTTGCGTGAAAAGGTCACAGATAATAGTGATTTAGGCTATGATTTTTAACTGATTTCTAATTTACTTAACTCAGTATGCGTCATCAAAAGATATAAATTGAAACTGTTTAATGTATTTGCATGTGAAATGATAAATGACAATGAATACATTACAGTAATGAACAAGTGATTTAAATACGTTAATGAAATGTTAATAGACTGGCACAATGTGGTGAATATAGAAAAAGTGACAGGGGTTAAGTAGCTAATAATAATTTTGATCTCAAATACCCCAACAGAGTGCGACACACTGAAAGTTTGCCAGTATACGATTGTGAAAATTTAAAGGTTTATTTGACAGTTTAGATGAAGTTAAGGCCATATGAGTCGAAATATGTGTCTAAGTACTACCTACTTGATGTTCAAATAATTACACAAGAGTTATATTCAGAAAAAAAATGGTGGCAGATGTAAAACATCGAAATTGAACCGTCAAATATCCTGTAGTCGAATAGAGAGGCACACGGAAAAGCAACTAAGTATATAGTATACGCGCCACGCGCACTCAAGGGAATAAAGAGCGGCGGAGGAAAAGGGACATGACGCCGTTTTCCGTCACGGCATACGAGTAAGTCTTACTCCGAAAGCAAAGTTTTTTCGTAAATATGAGTTATCTATTTTTATATACCTAATACAGAATTAATACTTTCAAAGACTTTAATGTCATGTAATGCGAAAACGAGCTTTCCACTTCTGATAATGAAAAAAAACCGCCTTTAAAACCAAAATGAGTTTTCCGAAAGCAAATGCACAAGTTACTATAAAAAAATCGCTTCAAGTGTGCCTATAAAATTTGAAGTGTTATCGATTTCTTCAGGATCCCATCATCAGATCCTGACCTGATGACCTGGAAATTATCCCCTTTCAAACATCAGTCCAGGCGTCTTCAAGTAATCGGGGAACATAAATTAAAAAAAACATAAAAAATTCCGACGAATTGAGAACCTCCTCCTTTTGAAATTCGGTTAAAAATAAAAACTTTATGTCACAAATTATTGAGTACCCCTTCATAAGGAACAATTAATACTATAACGCTAAGTAAACGGTAAAGGGTAGACAGACAAAACAGATCCCAAGGCAATAAAATAAAACATTTTCTCTACAGTTCTCTATAAAAGTAGCGGGTGTGCGGCACAGATGGCCGAGTATCGGATTCTTCCTTCCATTTGAGAATTAAGGGGTAGAATTTGTGAAGTACCGAATACGTTTGAGTATCGAATAAGAATGGTATCGAATAATTCCAGCCCCGGGCTCGAGGGAACGAAGCCACGTTTTATCTTCGTCAGTTCTTTGTTCGTGGAAATAGAATGCGTTCTAAGTGTACTTTTACTAAATTTTATTCCGGTTTCAAGCGATTTTTTACCGATTTTTTTAAGAAATCGGTAAAGGGCTCCGACAGATTAAAAAAAAATTTGCACTTAAAATAATAGTGAGAAAAACGAGCATATTTTCACCATACCTACTAATCAAAAGACTAATCTATATAAATAAAAATTAAATGCTGTTCGTTGGTTGCGCATTACTTGAGAACGGCTGGACCGATTTGGCAATTTTTTAAAATATTCATATGTGCGTCGGTGGCCTATTGGTTAACATGTCTGGTATTAAGTGGTAATGGGGTTTTTAATTAAAATCTTATGTACAGAATCCGACAAACCACACTTAGAGGCTTTTCATCTAAATATACCTCAACAGAACTGGCCACTCGTTAGGTATAGTCTCACAAATACCATCGGCTAAACGAGGGAGACTTGGTCTTCAGCTGGGTACCCTGTAACCGTAACACGGTTTCGGGAGCTGTAGAAGAAAAAAAAAGTCTGAATAAGGTTTTTTAGGGAAAGAAAATTAGAAAAGTTGCCTAATAAGTTGGAAAATTCGGGAAAAACTGAAGGTGATTTTTTCTATGGGATTTTTGTATGAACTCAAGATATCATAGGGGATGACAGTTAATATATTAGGAATCCTATTAGGCATGAAATTACTAGTAGATCACTATGAGCTAAATGTAGACATTGTTACCAATGTACCAGAAAAGCCTGAATGTTTTATTTTCAGCATCTCGTTATTTTAATACTTTTCCTATCTAAATATTGTATCTCACCATACAAAGTATATAGAAAATACATTGAAAATATTTACATAACAGGCGCGGCCAAGAACTAAGAATAAGTTTTGTTTGACTTGTCTTGTTTACTTGCTTACATTCTACTACAAGTATTTGCAATGCATGACTTTGTACTAGCACGTGTTTGTAAATTTCACCTTAAACTTTGAATATTATAAATGTTGTATGTTGAAGATTGGACGTAGACCTTCTCAACATCAACATCCCGCCAGTTCTCCCTATCCTCCGCAGCATCACTCCATTTCGCTGGTGGTCTGCCGATACTTCTATGTACAGATACAATAAAATTATATAGGAAATAATTTGTTAATTAATTTACGCTCTAAAACATTATGTACATTTTTTTTCAGCCTAATATTCATTGCGTTTACAAATTATTGTAGGTAATACACGTCGTTATACGTATATAGGTATATATACCTCAACAGAACTGGCCACTCCTTTGGTATAGCCTTAGAAATACTATGGCTTAAAGAGAGAGACTTGGTCTTCTGCTGGGTACCCTGGAACCGATAACACGGTTTCGGGAAGCCGTAAGGCAACCCTTGAAGAAAGAAAGAAAAAATACAGGTCGAATATTGATTGCTATATTTTTTTACGTTTGCATTTTCATCTTAGTAGGATTTCTATGTATCACATACGACAATGTATTAGAATCTCTCTAGCGTTCTGACGCAGATTTATACGTTACGCGAAATCCACGCCATCTGTTGCCAATACTGGCTTCATTTTTTAGGGTTCGGCAGTAAAACAAGGAACCCTTATAAGGTCGTTCCGTCCGTCCGTCAGTCCGTCCTATTCGTTCAAAAAAATTTAATAGTTTGATAAAATTTGGTATATATTCCTGTTAGAGATTTCAATTTTAACGCAATAAAACATTATATATTTAAATTTTTTCATGTATGTCTTCTTATTGTAAAGTTGAGATGATTTTTTTATCCCCAACCCCTTTGAGTGTCATCAAAAAAGTCTTATGAAATTATTATGAGGTTCTATTTACATTTTTTTATTTTAAGTTTTATTTACAAGATATTAAGCTTTAAATGGTCTGCAAAGTGGTCCGTACCTAACTTTTTGAATAAAACTACCAAATAACTGAAAAAAAATCTAGAATACTTTCAATGAAAATTATAACGGGCATCCAGTCTCTCAATCGGATTCTAATCTTACCATGTATTGAAAATTTACAATAACAAATAAATAATAATTACAAAATACAATAATAAGTACAAAACAAATCACAAACAATTCACGGCCTTTATACCTTGGTGTGGCCATCAGACGTTAATATCTGTTACTTCTGAAAGTGCGGACGGAAGTAAGAAAATTTGTGCTTAGCATTTTTTACGAGCTTTTTTGTAGGTACCTACACCAAACTCTGTACAAAGTGTCAGATTTATTTTTATTACTTTATTGTGAAAATCTAAATTATCTTACAAACCTATATTAAAAAATACATTTTTTTGTTTCAGGTATGGATTAAATTTGCATTTTAAGAACCTGAAAATGTGAAGTCTCTAATGTAAGTCGTCAGATAGTCCGCAGAGACACAATACTGATAGGTAACCTCGCTGAACACTGAAATTGTTACAATTTTAATACGACTTGGGATTTCAGAAAATGGAAATGTTTTCTTTACAATTGACAACACCTATTTTTAGTATCAATGCTACATGTTTTTATTGCATGTAGGAAGTTTAAATATGTACCTCTAAAATTTTATATATTTAACATAACACAGATGATAAATCTGTTGATGATTCCATTTCGAAAAAGAACCTTTCATATTTGTTAAACTTTATAAACAAAAGGAGTACAATAATTTTCTTTAAGAATTACGACTTTTCTGTTTCGTGCATCTAATACTTTTTGAGAATCATAGTGAAGCTTACGGTATTATGTATTATGAATTTTATTCTATTATATACAAATTATAAAAATAATACCTCTTCCAGAACCCCTCCCTGTGGCATAGTTCCCAAAACACTTGCTGTGTTACCTCGCTGAATGGTTAAACTGATCCTTTGAGCAAGGTAAGAGCCAGCCTTTAGGTCACCCGAGGCGTGGACTAGTCTCGTTCCTAAATTAATATTATAATTTAAACGTAAAATGCACCCTTGGCAACACACAACCTTTGGCCCCATAGGTTACTACCGATTTTTTATTTTCCGTATGCCTTCTGCATGCCAAATATTCAATGATATGCATCCCCAGCAAGTTGAAATCGACCCTGGGGGTCCATAATCCATATAGACTGTTTTGTGAAACACTTACATACTTTGTGGCATACTTTATGGTTATAGTGTCCGCTTACTACTAGATCTAAATAGTATAGAATATAATATTTGATAGGCTCACAAAAAGACTCACATACGAGAATTTGTGAATCAAAGAAACAAAAGTACTATTGTAAGCGAGTCGGCTCCAGTGAAAAGCTTAAAAGTCATTTCTGTTGTGTCGAGGGCAGATTGATTTATGGCCTGAAGTATGTCGCTGATGCCATATTGTTAGTTACAACTTGTATTGCTGTTCTTTTGTACCTGGACGTTGAATTGCCTTTGAATTTTTAAATCTTTAGGATTCTTATCTAGATTATGAAAATACTTTCTTTTTAAAAGATGTTTACTTGTCCAAGAAAACAAGGTTTTTAGAGAAAAAGAGCTCTAATCGATTTCTCGAGCTTCGGAAGGCACTTTTATAAATAATAGGAGTTGCAAATCTAGGTACATTTAGTGCAGCAACAAAATTACTGTTACTGGTGTCTCTAGCCACACGGTGCTTGACGATCGTCGTTTTTTTCTTGTAAACATATTTCATTCACGTCTTTAGGTATTATTAGTATAGTAATATCGATCCAGGAGAGCATTGTACGGTGCAAGCCTCGAAATAGAGTGGTTAACGAATAGTTATGAAAGCAAACAAACGGTGCATTGTTGAAGGCAAAACACACATGCACTAATATCTGGTACAATACTTATTTTGTAATTAGTTTAACAGCGACCTCGTACGCTTGAAGCGGATTGGAGATTGTTGGCCAAATTTTATTTTTTTCGGAATATATATAAATAAAAAAAAAAAAAAATATGTTTATTTATAACCAAAATTTGCATATAATATGTGATGTTCCTGGCTCCCAAACTAGGATTCCCTGTATTATGGGTAGCCAGGGTTTCATCCATTTCCACCTTCATGTAATAAAAACAGGCATCAAACAATGTATATTAGACTAACAGACATTTCTTCAAACCTTGTTTCCTATTGCATTTTGCATGTAGTCCGTCTGTGTTTTCCTCGGAAATGGTTAATTAAATTAGGGGTCCGAACATCTCCGATGAAAAAACAGAAACCCTTATAGAATCACTCATGTGTGTGTCTGTCTGTCTGTCCGCCTGTCACACAGCTTATTTTCTCCGAATTTACTGGACGAAAAATGAAAAACATTTTTACTGTGTACAGTTTTTACCAGTAAAACACAAATGGCATCTGTGAGATTTGAACCCTAAAATATGGAATAATTTCTTGAAAATGTCTACGATTAATTTTAGCCGCTTTTCCACCATCTGGAACCGACAAAATAATATGAACATAAATCCACACTGAAACTAGAATTTTCATGAATAATTTTTCACAAAATGGAAACATTGATTGATGTGATCGTATTTCATAGCACAAGCATGTGATTGGGAGGGAGGTCTGGTATTGGCTATCGGATGTCGTTCAAAAGGTCATCAGACGGGCGACGCGCGACGTGACCCTGCGTGATTGATTTACGTTATTCTGGAAAAACTGGACAAGTTAGTTGAGCAGCATATTAATGGTTCTGTACATTGCTAAGTATCTGCTGACCCATGATTCATTTTAACGCTTATTATTTATTCTTAGAACACTATGTAAAATACTCAATCTTTACAATTTATCTCCATATAAAGAACTAGCTGTTCGCCCATGGGGTCCATACTAACTTTCATCCCCTTTTATACTCCCTTAGGGTAGTAGATAGTAGTTTCTTCAAAATCGGTTCAGTGGTTTAACCATGAAAGCGTAACAGATAGACAGAGTTACTTGCGCATTATATTTGTATGGATTTAGTTGTATTGTAGCTATTTGAAATTTAAAAGAAATGTAAATTACCATCGGCTAAAAGATTTGCTTCCGCTGGGCATTTCGTAGCACAACATACAAAATACAAAAACGGACTTCAGCAATTCAAGTATTGTACCAAACTTATTAAAAATGGTAAAAAGTATATGAAATTATCTATACTCAATATGTAAAAAATATGGTCAATATCAGCTACAGCTAGGTTTCATGAAGCCCTGAAATTCATCAATTTCACACATATTTTCAACCGACTTTGCAACTCGAGTTCTCTTAATATATTTATTAATGGATATTTTTTACTTGCAATTTCTTTGTACAATACTTGAATTGCTGAAGTCCGTTTTGTGTATTTTATTGTACCTATTTTGTTTGGAAATTTCCTTTCTCTATGTATTTCTATCGTTCGAATATTGGGTGAAAGCTATGCAAAATTTCGAACACGTGCGTTTTTTAGTTCGTTATACAACCAAGAGCTCTTAAAACAGGTATTTAACATATCCTACGTATTAAGTTTAAAATCACAGACAGCTAGATACAGTGAGACTCACATAATGATAGAGGTTATTTTATTTTAGATTTACTGAACCCTAGAAATTGGTATAAAATATATCGCAATTTCGACGAACAATTATCAAAAGTTGCTCATATTGCATTGCACTCGGCATTGGATTTTTCGTTGACAAGATGGAAGGCTAATTGATGAAACATTTTTTTCACATATTGCTTTTCTTGGACTTTTTTTTATATTAAATTTTTTTTACTAAAGAATCATTAAGACCTCTTACGTGGTTGACGGAAAATAAGACAGGGATATGATTTTGTATTTAGGAAGCAATAAAGCGCCTACCAAATGTTTTATAGCAGTGTTAAAATAAACTTTTCTCAGGTGAAAAATATATTACAGCTACGACTATATTTCTTTTCTTTGTTCTATTTTCATATTATAAAACAAAGTCTGTCTGTTTGTGACCTTTTCACGCAAAAACTACTGAACGTATTTTGTTGCAGTTATCATGTTTAGGGGCTGAGCATTAACGGTATAAGTGAATCAAGTCTGAGAAAAAGTTAGCCCAAGTTTTCATAGCGTATGCTGTCTAATCCATCAGAAATATAACGAAATTATGTAGTAAAGAATTGTGTAGAATAAAATTATCTACAAAAAAGTCCGCGGTAGCATATATCTATCTCTAATAAATAAGTAGTTATAAGCGTATTTAAGTATGTAGGTATTCAAATTGCTGTATAAGCCCACATGCGAAACCGTGGGTTGAGGCGCTAGTAGTATATAATTGTTAGAATAAAAACAGCCACGGAAGCTTTGTAGTGGGTAGACGATACCCCGTGGAGTTGCTTCCTGAAAAAACGAGTAACTTCCGCATTTCATATTCTAGAACAAGTTTTACAACTGCGACTGCGAATGACGTTAAAACGGTAGGCGAATATGACTTTGTGGTAAATCGGGACTTACTGAACAGATATGCACTATAAATTTACGACAGGAAATACGAAAAATTGCGATGCATATAATGTCTTTTGCGGCGTGGCCACTACTAGCCACTTGTCTACAGCTGTCACTTCTATTGCGTACCCTCCGAAGCATGAATTTAGTGTTTTGCTTTTTTGTCCTTCTTTCACGCCCCAACAGAGCAACGGACCGATGTGATGTGACATGGCTTGAGAGGAAATCCTCCGAGATAAATTCTTATGACACATTTAAGACAATATCACAAGCGGCTCCTTTTGCGCAAAGATAGTTGGAGGACCGGCTAGTGGCATAGGCTAACTTTATCCTGGAAATATTTCTTTATATCACATTCAAAAATTTTTCACAGGTGAAGCCGGGGCGGAAAGGCATATCCTTCTCTAGGGTCCAAGCTCTCCGTATGAAATTTCATCAAAATTGGCATGAAAGCGTATAAGACAGACAGACAAAATTTCTTTCGCATTTATAATATTAGTATGGAAACAGACTTAACAGCTGGCAAAAGCTAGTTTAAAATATTATAAGGATTCACAAGAAAACAAAATTGTTCATGTGTTCCATAAACTTGGCTTCCCGGTCGTAGGTAATACATTTATTATAGTTCTCAAAAATATTTGTGCTTATTGCAAAATACAAGAGAGTTCCGCAGATATATTACTTTATACTTGTGTTAATATTTCTAGAAACGTAGCCGCAATAATACGGGCAAACATAGCACTCTAGGGGACTATGTCGGGGTACCGGCCAATATCATACTGGAAGAGATTTTTCTTACACCGTACACGATTTTAAAAATGAGAAAATAAAATGAAAGTTTCTGCAACGAGAAACAACTACGTGTACAGATATTGCTATTTTTAATGATATAATTTTAATCAAAAATCTGTTATAATTAATCTTCTTCTTCTTTTATTGTGATGATTTGCCAATGTCAAGTATGAAAGATATTTCTTATTAATCACAGACTAATCACAAGTATCACAGCGCAGGCGGGATTAAACTGGATTCCCCATCATGGCACGATGGAACGCGTGCGTCGGTCGCCTCGGTTAGCTCCTGCGTGTTTTCATGGTGTATGCTGTCTGATCCGTCAGAGAACTCGGAGATATAACAAAATGATATATAGATTCCTAAATTGTGTAGAATAAAATTATTTACTAAAAAGTCTGCGGTAGTAAGCGTATTTGTATTAAAATTATTGTAAACATGATAAAATCTAAATATTTTTATGTATATAAATAAAAATTAAATTATGTTCGTTGGTAAGTGCATCACATGAGAACGGCTGGACCGATTTGATTTAAAAAATAAATCATAATAGTCTAAATAAGATTTTAGGGTGAGAAAAATTGGAAAAGTACAAAAATCTATGTACATTATACGACAAACCGTACGAAGAGGCTTTTCCATCTTATATATCTCAACAGAGCTGGCCACTCGTTAGGTATAGCCTCAAAAAAAATCGTTGGCTAAATGAGGAAGACTTTGTTTTCCACTGGGTACCCTGGGGTCGGCAACGGATTCGGGAGCTGTAAGGCAACCTGTGAAGAATAAAAAAAAAATTTGGAAAAGTTGCCCGAAAAATTTAAAAATTCGGGAAATACTGAAAGTGCTCTTTTTCTATTATGGAATCCACGATCTAAGCCGGGTTGGAAACTAGTTATTATTTAACTCTAAATTCACAGGCATAATACCCGGTCCTTTGTAAGGCTTGCATGGGGACATAGGTCCAACACGTAGAGGCCCTTTTAGAGTGTTTAATCTAAAGTGTTGTGACTAGCACCCGTCGGGACCTATCTCTGAATGCATCAAATACAATGCGCTCACAGACAGGCCCCGTGCCTGGACTATTGCTGAGATAAAATTAAATTGAAATCGGGCTATTGTTTTGAGATGTTAAATGGATTGGTTTATCAAGTTTATTGGTTGAGACTACGGTCACCTGCCGGTATCATTCATCTCATGAAACGTAAAATTGGCAGGTTAATATAGTCTTAAATTCCGTATTAATTGTACAGAACCTATTCTTATCTTATCTTTAATCACCATTTCGTTTGAGTGAATGTAAAGAAATGAATACTATTCGATAGTGGAGTTTAATGCCCTCTATTTTTAACCGACTTCGAAAAAAAAAAGAAGGAGAAGGTTCTCAATTCGGACCGTATTTTTATGTATGTATGTACATCGATAACTCCGCCAATTGTGAACCGATTTTGATGGTTTCTTTTTTAATCGACAGATAACTCTTCCGGATTGGTCCCATTTTTATCTCATAAAAATTGGTTCACTGGTTTTTCAGGAATATTGAAAAATCACACTTTATAAGTATTTTTTTCTTAATATCTCGATGAAATATATACTGATTTTGGCGACTTATTTTTTTAAGGATATAATAATTTCTTGTCATCATCTCACAGACATATGACGAAAATCAGTTCAGTAGTTTTCCAGAAATTCAGTAATTTGCTTATGTTTACGGCTGAAAATTATATATCAGAGAAAGGCCTTAGCAACGGTTGCTATTGACACGAAGTTGTCAATTTTCGTATCGACGGTGGTCTAGCGGCTAAAGGTATGGGATGCAGCGCAGGGTGCACATTGCTCGAGGTTCAATTCCCATCCACCGCAGTATTTTTTTTAATTTTCCATCATTTTTTTTAGTTGCGTTATTATTTATTTCTCAGGGCAACAAAATCACTTAAAAGGGAAAAATAAACCTTTTAAAAAAAAGTGTACCGACTTCAAAAATTTGCACTGAAAAGTAAGAAATAATAAAAATTTCGTCGTAGAATTTGAAGACGGTTGGTGCCAAATTAGAAATAATTTAGTACCCAAATTCACTAATCTAGATAATTCATTAGGAACCAACGATCATCAGTACAAACACAGATAATATTGAACAGATCTTTATGTCCCTAGATGTTTACTTAATTTCGTATCCTAATTTGGCACCAACCGTCTTCAAATTCTACGACGAAATTTTTATTATTTCTTACTTTTCAGTGCAAATTTTTGAAGTCGGTACACTTTTTTTTAAAAGGTTTATTAACATAATAATCTTATTTATATTTATTCTGTGGTGTGACAAGACAATCTCATGAAGTGAAGCTTAGAAATATGTACCTAAACATTAAGTAGCTACTGTCCCACAAATTGTTTTGGTTTCTCGTCGGTGGTCGAGTGGGTTAACGTCGGCTTAACAACTGAGAAATCGCGGGATCGATCCCCACATCCGACCATGTACTAATTGGTTTATAGAAATGGCAATACATACAACAATCCAGCGATCATGAGTAAAAGGAATACTCCCCAACGCACATCGCTGGAAAGTTGCGTATATGCCAATCTGTTAAATATTTTCAATGGCGCGATACAGGTTTCAATGAGTTAGTAACGGTGCGCCATCTATCGACGCGACGCGATGTGCCGCCACATGACTCCCCTCCCAGACCGAGGTCGATACAGTATGAAAACCAACATCCATTTTAGCTTTGTCAGCAGTGATGGACTGTGTGGTGGACTGCATCGCGGCTGAATCACCTGTCGTGATGTATGACCTGTCGTCATGTCGGGCCGGCAGTCTGGTCAGTGGGAAGTGGAAGTAGGATGCGGGGCATTGCGGGGTCAGGGATACAGGCGTGTTCATACGGGGTCACCAATATAGAAATGGCAATACATACAACAATCCAGCGATCATGAGTAAAAGGAATACTCCCCAACGCACATCGCTGGAAAGTTGCGTATATGCCAATCTATTAAATATTTTCAATGGCGCGATACAGGTTTCAATGAGTTAGTAACGGTGCGCCATCTATCGACGCGACGCGATGTGCCGCCACATGACTCCCCTCCCAGACCGAGGTCGATACAGTATGAAAACCAACATCCATTTTAGCTTTGTCAGCAGTGATGGACTGTGTGGTGGACTGCATCGCGGCTGAATCACCTGTCGTGATGTATGACCTGTCGTCATGTCGGGCCGGCAGTCTGGTCAGTGGGAAGTGGAAGTAGGATGCGGGGCATTGCGGGGTCAGGGATACAGGCGTGTTCATACGGGGTCACCAATATAGAAATGGCAATACATACAACAATCCAGCGATCATGAGTAAAAGGAATACTCCCCAACGCACATCGCTGGAAAGTTGCATATATGCCAATCTTATTTTCAATGGCGCGATACAGGTTTCAATGAGTTAGTAACGGTGCGACATCTATCGACGCGACGCGATGTGCCGCCACAGGTTTTTATAATAAAATATCTATGTTACATTACCCGACAAACCGTACAAAGAGGCTTTTCCATCAACAGGTATGAGCTGGTCACTCGTTAGGTATAGCCTCAAAAAATCTTCGGCTAAGTGAAGAAGACTTTGTCTTCCGCTGGGTACTCTGAGGCCGGCAACGGTTCCCGGGAGCTGTAAGGCAAGATTTTTTTTTGAAACCAAATATATGTAATATAATATAAAACAATTAAATATACCTACTATGTTATATATACAAATAAACCTATAAATAAAAAAATGTAATATAGGAAATCACCGGACGACATGATTATTGGGTTTGAGTTCTAAAATATCAAATTTTGATTTGTCTAACGTTATAAGTTTGCTTTTGAAGAAACCGGAGCCAACTTATCCAAACCATTTTATCTTTATTATGTAATATTTTTTTCAAAATATCACTAATTTGATCTCATTTTTATGGGTGTCCTAGAAAAACGTTTTCATTCTTATCCGTTATATATATATTTTTCAAGTATCTTATCATTTATTATTTCCAAGTACTAAGACCAATGGAGATGTGAGGCGATAAATTTACCAAATATGTTTTCTTTATATTGCGATTATGCTAACATATAAACATAATAATTATAAATAATGATAGGAGACACTATCTATTACAATCTTTCGGTTGACTAAAAAGGTTCATATGGCTGAAGTGAAAGGAAATGCTGACAGAGGACGACCTAGGTGTACTTTTATTGAACATATAAAAATGAATTAATCGATGGAAATATTAAAAATACACACAATCGCCGAGTATGTATGAAAGATATGATGAATATATAAAAGAAGCGAAAGAGGTATGTCAGGATCGTAACAAATGGCATTCGATTGTCTCCGCCTACCCTTCTTGGGATTAAAGGCGTTATGATAGATAGATAAAAGAGGTTTGTCCGTTTCGTAGATGTTTCTGCCTACCCCAAAGACATTAAGCATAGGCATCATAAATGTTTTCGTTAACTGGATTGATATTAGACCAAATAAAACTACTTCTATCCGGTAAACAAAATACGCAGATATATTGTTGTTTACAACATAGTAAGTATTCATTTCCCACTTAACACATCGTTATCTTTAATATATCTTTATCAGAGGTCCCGGGTTCAATGCCAAAAATTCTAAGCACCAATGGAGAGTACCTCCCCGCAATCCTTCTCTACGTTTATCGACAGGGGCTACTCGCTAAATGTGAGCATTGTCATTATTTGTTACCAGTGTCTCTCGTCATACTGCAGCAAGGTAGTTTTATTTAAAGAGTTATGGGGAGAAAATGATTAATGAATCCTCAAAAGACCTTTACAATGACACCCCACTCAATGTGTTGGGGTTTAAAATTTTTTCAACTCAACATTACATACCTAAATGAAAAAATGTATAGCGTCAAAATTGAGATCTCTAACACGAGTAAATATACATATGTATACGTTCGGACGGACTGAACGATCTTACAAATGTTCCTTATTTTACTACGGAACCCTAAAATGGCACCATACCAAAAATATACGCCAAGCAACAAAATCTTATCTCACACATGAATAAATAAATAAAGGCAAGTCACTAAGAGCCAAAAACAATGAAGGAGGGGAAACAAGGGTCTGATTTTTCTTCTAATGAGACAAGTAAATCGACCGTGTTTTTCTTTTATTAAGATTTGACAAGGAAAAATGGGAACATTTCAAAAGGTTTCGTTTTAGTTAGATTATTTCAGTTGCAATGTATTTAACTACTCCTAACATTATTCAAATTCAAAGGTTCAAACAACGAACAGGGTTCAAATAGACCTAAATTCGCCAAATAAGGAACATTGACATTATATGACTGCTCTACTCCCAAAACTAGCGCTATATTTTATATACACACACCTTTCTTGTGAATCAGTCTACCTATTATTGAAAACCGTATCAAATTCGGTCCAGTAGTTTTTAAGTCTATAAGGCACAAACCTACCAAACCGCACGATGCAAGCCTGTTTTATTTTTTATTATGCTAAATAGACAATTTAGTACCTATATTTAATTCTCAATCATAATGAGCCATTTTTTAAATTTAATTATTTAATTGAATTCAGATTTTAGTAACCGTATTATCATCACGCAATTTTATTTCCATTAATTCATTTAAACTTATTTGTATTATGACAAAAAAGTATAACTTTTAACGCGCGTACAGTTTTTTTTAATATTTAAGATTTTTTCAGCAAAGTTTACAGTTTTATTATATTTTAAGATTTAAAATTGGAAGTGCCTGAAGTTTTCCATTGTTTTCCTACTCGGACTACAAAGAAGTCCTCGTGTCGAGTTTTGAATTTGAAACCCTCACTTCACACGTGACATTTTGAAGTGCTTCAAGTGGCGCCCAGCAGTCTGAAGTGACAACAAATCGCGTACATACATCTGACAACGACGTAATGGTTTATCTATATTATAACCTACGTTTTTGCCCCAACTTTGGTCCATATATTTCAGTCATGAAGTTTTAAAAAAAATCCCAACTCAATGATTTCAAGCCTCTAATCCCTTGGTATCATTTTACATAGTATATTTATTTTTAAAATCGGTTTAGTAGTTCCGTAGTTTATTTCCGGTTTTAAGTTGCGAAAACTTAACTTTATTTAAATAGAACGATTTAGAATTAGATCCCTAAATATATATATTACTAGCGGACCCGGCAGACGTTGTCCTGCCCAAACGTTGACTTGCCCGCACTACCCCTACCCCTACTCCTACCCCTACCCTACCCCTACCCCTACCCCTACCCCTACCCCTACCCTACCCCTACCCCTAACCCTAACCCTATATAAAAAAATAATTTAGGGGTGGACCACCCTTAACATTTAGGGGATGAAAAATAGATGTTGTCCGATTCTCAACCCTAACGGATATGCATACAAAATTTCATAAGGATCGGTCAAGCCGTTTCGGAGGAGTATGGGAACGAACATTGTGACAGGAGAATTTTATATATTAGATATATATAAATCACGATTTCTTTCTTTTATTTATATTTCTTAAGTTTTATTTTCTTATTATTTCATTTTTAAATATAAATTATATAAAAAATACTAAATAAGTTTATTATAAACATACAGTTAACAATATGAAAAACCTTAAAATTAAATCTAATCATTAAACATAACTAAACAAACCAGTTCCGCGTGTAATGGTGGCAAGAATACTGGCTGCCGCTGCGATGCGAGGAAGGAGCCAGCCCTTTTGTCACCAGAGCAGATGATCAGTCGTGAGGATATATTTTTGGCATTTGAACCCCACGGCTTCAGAGTTTCTACACCAAACGGTACAAAGTAGTTTTCAATAATTGAACTATATTTGCGGCGTTTGTTAGACTCTGCGATTTCCGCCGCAGCCACTGCCGCAGCTCCCGCTTTGATTACTGTTTCCCTGAGATGAAACGGGGCTAATGTGTCCACGCACGTAGCATCCCATACAAAGGCCCAACCTCGCTCCCAGGAAATCAGAGTATAGATTGCGTAACTGAATACCTAGTATTTATTTCAAGGTGTCTATATAGTTACTAGGCTTCCATATAACCTTGCCCTAAGTTTCAGATAGTCAACGATGTTTATGGCTTCAAAGGCACAATGTTTGTAAATGATTAGGTTACGCATAATATCGTTTTACATAATTATGTTTATTCTCAACTCATGGTGTTTTAGCTAAGAAATTGTATACATTCATTATTTAATGGCACATTGTTTAAAAGTTCATTAAATGCGACTCATGCTCTAACTAATTAGACTTGATTTACTATTTATCTATCATCACGCCTTTTATGCCAAGAGGGCTAGGCAGAAACAATGGAATGCCATTTGTTACGATCCTGACATACCTTATTCGCTTCTTTTATATTAATCATACCTTTCATACATGCTCGGCGATTGTGTGTACTTTTAATATTGCCATCGATCATTATATTTTTTGTATGTTCAATAAAAGTACACCTAGGTCGCCCTCTGTCAGCATTTCCTTTCACTTTAGCCATATACACCTTTTTAGTCAGATTTACTAATATCGTTCTAACTTCAATACATATAAACCTTCCTCGTGATTCAGTGTCTAGTCGTAATACAGGTACAAAATCCGTTTAAAAGTACACAGCTCGCAGACAAAACTGAGAAAATTATAAAAGTAATTTGGACCTTAATGCATAGTTCCGCCCCCGGGTTCGTCCGTGGATATTTTCTAACAAAATAAAATATAGCATATAGCACTGTTATTAGTGAAAGAATTTTCAGAATCGGATTAGTAGTTTCAGAGTTTACCCCCTCACATTCAAACTTACACCTTTAATTTGTATCATATTATTTTTAGCATTGATGAAAGTTATGTCGTTATAGAGATATTTGTACTCAACCCTGGTTTTTTCATTGTTTTCACGGAATGAGAGTAAGGAAATATCAGTTTATTGCATGCCAATTAAATATTAAAAAAATACGTTTAATACATTCTAGTGTATATTTAGGTATTCATAATATTTAAGAAACTTCTACAGAATTATCGTAAAATGTACCTCAAAATGTAAAGATGTTCTTAATTATATATTTTAGTTAATGAAGGTAAGGGTCTGAAGGTTACAAGTATAGGTCTGTACAAACATAACTAATTAGTTTTGGTACTTCATTAAATTAATTTAGATAAAATACCGTAAAAGCTTTAACAAAAGAATTTAAAATTTAAATAATCGGCTTCTGAGTGAACGTGAAGCCATCGTCCACACTTCTGTAATTACAGCTGCAGCATAAACTGTAGCGATAGCCTTGCCACCTGCTATTTTCAACTTAAACAATTCACTAAATATGTTACAAGACCCAGAGTACCCAGCGGAAGACAAGTAAAAGCCAATGACATTTGAGGTACCTATAACGAGTTTTAATTCTTTTTTATTAAGGGGAAGTGGTCGATGGGAAAATGAGTAATGAAAGAGCAGAACGCATTTATCTCGTGAGCAGGATAGAAACAGTAAGCGATAATTTTTGTTTAAAACTCAATTTAAAAAAAATCTTATACAACATAGAAATAATTTTACAATGAAACGATAGATAATTATCAAAAAAATATTCATGTTAATTTTTGTAATGCCATCTATATTAAAGCCAAAAAATTTGATAAATAAAGTTTTCAGAGGTGTATTTAAGATTTTTTTCCATAGAGTAAAATGTTTCTAATCATATTTTCAAAACAATAACAATATAGGTATGCTATATCCTTAAAATCAATATATATTTTTTTCAAAATAGATCAGGTTTTCTGAAAAATTTGATTAAAAATTGGATTTTGATGACTGACTTCCCCTTAAGGTGCATCAGTGGCCCTGTGGTTAAGGCGTTTGGTATATAACTAGGCAGACTACGTTTCCGGGCCATTTTCTTTAAGAATTAGTGCTACGGAAGGCACGTAATTCTAAAAATAACAGATATTTACGTCTGTTTAAAAAGTGACACATCTAGGTCCATTAAGTGCAGCAACAGGCTTGCCACCGGTTCTGTTCAATATGAACAATTGGCAAAAAGTGGACACTGTTACCGGTGTCTCTGCTCACACCGCAAGGTATAAAGGCTGTGAAGGTGTGTTTTTGTACATATATACATAATCCGACAAACCACACTTAGAGGCTTTTCCATCTAAATATACCTCAACAGAACTGGCCACTCGTTAGGTATAGCCTCACAAATACCATCGGCTAAAAGAGGGTGACTTGGTCTTCCGCTGGGTACCCTGAGACCGATAACCGGTTTCGGGAGCCGTAAGGCAACCCATGAAGAAAAAATAATTTTAACCTCATTAGTACCTACAATAGCAGATGCTATGAAGAGCGAATTTCTAGAGGCTTTTCCATCTAAATATAGGTACCTCAACAGAACTGGCCACTCGTTAGGTATAGCCTCACAAATACCATCGGCTAAAAGAGGGACACTTTATCTTCCGCTGGGTACCCTGAGACGGATAACCGGTTTCGGGAGCTGTAAGGCGGGTTGCATGAAGAAAAAAGTTTTAAAACCCCATTAGTACAATAGCAGATGCTATGAAGAGGAGATGTGGCAAATTAGGATACAATGTTGCTTAAAGGTAATATAAGTGTCGTATAATATAAACCTTTTAGATTTATTAAAGGAACTATGTTGGTTCGTTTATAGCAACAGATTTATCTTCATTTTCTCATGATTGATGATAAAATGAATTATTATTAAAATTACTCTTGTTATGGACCCTATATTCACTGTCCTAAACATAATATTCTATTTACTTTCTTATGACTAGATTTCATTTTTAACCGCTGAAGCAAAAAAGGAGGGTGCTATATTAGAGGATAACACAGACCAAACTTAACGATTAATTTGTATAATTAAGGATCCTATATCCATAATTTGTATGAGGGATAAACTATTCCCAATTTCTCTGTAAATTCAATATATGTATGTGAAATAGCTGTTATTTTTTCAATGGGTTTTATTGAATAGGAAATATGGGTGGTAATGGTAACACGGTTTCGGGAACCTTGTGAAGAAAGATAGAACGGTTTCCCGTCAAAAATAAAAAAAAAACAAAAAAGACAGACAGACGGACGGAGCTTTTATTTGCTTTGCTATTTATAATGATAATGAATAGTGTAAAGAGACGATGATGGATTGAATAAAATTAACGTCTTTACTAATTACTGTCTTTAATTTCCACTTTGGACACAATTAAACAATTAAACAGAATTAAAATATTACACAGTTAAAACAAAGCGACCATTTCATTTGCTGGCCAACGCACCTCTCTCTCTGCCACCTGGCGGGCAAAAGACGTAACTCCTAATCAATTGACTGTCTTCTTACATACTCCCCCTTTTGACCAAATATAGGACCACCAGTTTGGTCAAACAAACACAAAAGTAACACAAAGAGAAAGTCAGTAAGAACAATTAACAATAACAAAAAACAATTAGAACAAGGAACTTAAACATAATCTAATAGTTTAAGAGGTCGACCGCGTCTCCGTTTTGGGTTGACGGGTCGTGGCTTGGACTGATCACCCTCACACTCACGTGCATGGTAGCGAGTAAGATCGGACACGTGATACTTACCGATCGATTCATCAGGAGCTTCACGATGCGAAATTAAGTAAGTGGTGGGACTCACCTTCATTTTTATACAGTAGGGCCCATCTCTTCTTGGGACGAGTTTCGAGGTTATACCCTTACCGGCATTACTCAAAACATGGCTACGTAGAAGGATTAGGTCACCAGGTGAATAGTCTTCCCCCACACGACGGGTCTCGTCTTTAGTAGTTTTAGGAAAATGGTTACCTGTATCGATGGTATGCTCGGCGAAAGGCGTCGCTCCTCCCCCTTCACCAAAGATGTCCTCGTACTCGTGAACTAAGGTTGACAACGCAGTTCGCTCCATTGACGACAGCATCGCCCCCTCATCAGGTCGAATCACGTCTGCAGCTGCACAACTCACCTTGACGCTTGACTTCTCGCCTTGCAAAGGATACACAGCCTGCGGGTGATCAGTCATAAACCATGAGTTCGCGTGTAAGTTAAGAACAATACGAGCACTACATAAAAAATCGATACCAAAAAGTGTTTCATTATTTACGGCGTTAGGTAAAACAATGAAGGTAGTTGGTACAACCTTACCCTCAAGTGTAACGTCGACGTCAACAAGTTTGACATTCATATCGCGCACAATCCCGTCTGCAAATTTTACACGAAAATTACTTTTACGAAACGGGTGACCTTGATCGCGTAGCAACGTATACAAACTATAACCAGCTATACATCGTTTGGCCGCTGTGTCCACTAAACCGGTACCACGAACCCCATTAATCTCGACATTGAGAATAGGTCGGTTACTGGTGCCGTTACTGTTGGAGTCAGACGCAAAGGCAACCTTCATTAATGGTAGCTTGTTACAATTTTGAATAGGCGACTTGCCTCTGAGAGGCAAACTCCCATTAGGTACAAAAGTGTTAGTACACAACTCGGTGATCTTTGACAGATGACCTTGCTTAATCTTTGACAAATTTGTATTAAACGAAAACGGACTCTTCTTTGGGCTACGATTGCTACGATTTATAACATTAGGTTCATGACTAAGATCTGTAAATGGGTAGGTATCATCGCTCAAAGACTTGTCCAAAGAATGAAAATTACAAGAATAAAATGTATTACTAGTGTCTTTAGGCTTACTGTCCCCAGCATTACAATTAGCACACTTAGAACGAATGATGCCCTTAGCACCACAACCATAACACCTTATTACACTATCACTTTTAATTTTAAGTCGCGGACACTCAGAGCGAGCGTGACCACTTTTACGACAATAAACACAATAACTTTTGTTACCTTGAAGAGGTTGAATTACTTGGTTACACTGTGTCGCCCGAGGAACTTCACACGTCGAAGACCGAAGCGGAGTCTCGACCGAGTTACGAGCAGTCGTTGACCCGTGAAACACAGGTGACCGGAGTGAGGTGCTCGGCGCAGGCGCCGCCGTAGAGCGCGGCTCATGCCGGCCGGCACGAAGCTCCCGTTGTCCCTGATCAGGCACCGACGCTGCTTCGTCGAACTCGTCCTCCACCTGTCTGGCGCGCTCGATGAGCTCGTCGACACTATTAACCAGGTCTCGAGGTATTCGCTTTCGAATATTGATGTTTAGCAAGCCGTAAAGAAGGTCTAATATAATTCGTTCATCAAGAACATACGGTAGACTCGCGAGTTCCGCGCGTTGACGGCTGATATAAATATCGGCACGCTCGTGTCCTTGATCTGCACTGAACACGCCACGAAATATTTTGTAGGGAGGTTTCGGCGCACCATACATGGATCGCAAACGTTGTATTGCCTCTGTCCACGAAGAAATGGAGCCCTTTACTCCCTTGTACCAAACAGCAGCATCTGCCTCTAGTAATATTGGCAGGCCGCGGAGCGCATGCTCGTCACTTATATTTGTACACTCTTTGTATACTATGATTGTATCAATAAAAGCATCCACGACACGTGGATCTCGATGAGCTCTCCCGCTGAAACGCGCTGTACAGTTAGCGAAGTTTCCCATAAGCGCGGAGAGCGGTGCGATGTGTGATGTCGGAGACAGGCTTGGAGCGCCGCTGTCACTGTTGGAATCCTTGGAAGCTAGGATAGCTGATATTAACTCTCTGTTAGACTCAGCTTGAGCCCTAGCAAAGGACGCGAACATCGCTGACATGCGCGACTCCACCTCGAAGTCCGCCTCGTGGCTACTTTGCGCACTTTTTCTTCTTGGCATTTTCACTTTCACTTAACACCTCGAAGATTGAGACAGTCACACATAAAACCAGCAAAATGCTTGTTGAAAACTGAATATATTTTAGAAACAAAATTTAAGAGTTCGTAAAAATTCGTTATTTTGGTTCGAAACTTTTATTGGCCACTAGTTGGGCTGCCACTTGTAAAGAGACGATGATGGATTGAATAAAATTAACGTCTTTACTAATTACTGTCTTTAATTTCCACTTTGGACACAATTAAACAATTAAACAGAATTAAAATATTACACAGTTAAAACAAAGCGACCATTTCATTTGCTGGCCAACGCACCTCTCTCTCTGCCACCTGGCGGGCAAAAGACGTAACTCCTAATCAATTGACTGTCTTCTTACAATAGGAGTTAGTTATATGTGGTTTCATTCAATTAAATTATGCGGCTTTCTCTAATTAGTTTTACCACAACATTAATTGACAATCACCAATATTTATACAACTAATTAATTGAAACAATCTGTGCAAAATATACTTGACTGTATATAGTTTTAATAGCATTTCAGTGAAAGCTCATCTCTGGGCCGATTTTAAATTTTAATCCTAATTAATATGAATGCCAGTCGCGCGTATTCATGGACCAGCCACCTATGCTTAACAATCAGGCGGTGGCAAGGTCACATGTCGTCTTCTCTATAAAAAATAATAATATGCGAATGTAGATTATGATTACAAGTGAAAACCGCATCCAAATCATACAGACAGAAAGGCGGCCTTTTTTTTTACTAAGTTCTTCTTCTCTGTCGTAGTGCTCTTGAAAGAGCAGTCGTGGTCAATCATGGCGGTCCACAGCGCGACGCACCTTGTATTGAATCGCCATTCGCCATGGTTAAGTTTCTTGGGAAGAATAGTGCAGTGGTTTCCACTTGCCTTCTGCACCAGACATTTTGAGACTATTTAGTTAGATCTTCAGGTCGGTCGCCAGAGCCTCGTATCAGAGGGTACCAAACGTGCAGGTGAGAGTGACATTTGGGGTTGGATAGATCTTAGTACCTTCTCCCCCTTACCCTCCCTTTATTCCATTAGGACAGACATAAATAGGGTTGCCATTTGTAAAATTAGTAAATTGGAGTAGAACCTAGAAAAACCCGGATTTTTTTGCCCTAGTTGACAAAAAAGTTTAAATGATTATAATTGGTCATTTTTAACTTCCCGCTATGAACATTGATGATTTTTTTAGTTCGGGAAGGAACATTTTTCAATTTCTAGTATGGGTTCCCCCACGACGTTTACAAAACCCTGCCCAGACAAATCCGGGAAAACTCGGACGGAAGGTAATCCTAACACAACCAATACACTTTACTCTAAATTTTCAATTACCCCGAAGACCCTCTGTACTGGTTGCCAGTAAAATAATAACACAGGAAAACGCAGAAAAACAGGTAATAAACAAAGTTATTTATTTGAACCACCTGACATGAAACAGGGTAAGTGTAAAAGAGAGATAGATGATTTTTTAGGGTCCCGTGAGGTAGGGTTTGGAGGTAATGGAACCCTATTGATATACAAACGTTTTCCGCATGTCCGTCTGTCAAAAGTCTTTTGTTAATTTTTACACTTTCAAAAAGTCATATCTTTATATACATACTTGCTTTCCGCCCCGGTTTCGCCCGTGGACATTTTTGAAATTTGAAATAAGATCTTATGAAGAAGGAGTTCCGGGATAAAATCCTTTAATCCTTTAAATCCGGACCTTTAATTTTATATAATTCTATATGTACAAAAAATCATGTTGTGACGTTAAAAAAAGACAAAAAAAACAAATAAAGATTTATAATATGAGTTAGAATTTTGTTCACAAAAAGAAATTAAATTAAGTAAATTACAAATGCATATAAACTCATGAAGTTTTTCATAATACAAAACTCTCAGTACATAAGTCCGAGTCGCGCTTGACCAATTTTTTAAAATCTACTCGCGCTCCCCGGATAAATAGTCTCGTTAAGGCACGTGCACACCTGCGTCTAACGTCAAACGGCCGTCAAACACTTTAATAGCTTCATTTTACTGAACTGAGCGTATTTTGGTGCTTTGGCTCGCAACTGAATATTTATAAAGTCTGAGATTTTTGTATTCAATTCAATACCCAGACTACAAGATGCACCCTTATACTGTAATGTAAGTTCATTCGTTATTTTCCGACAGGTACAATATGGGTTTACAACAATTTGAATACCTACACAAATACGCTTATAAACTACTTGTCTTTGTTACCGCTGACTTTTTGTAGGTAATTTTATTCTACACAATAGGGTAGATGACAGGGTAAACAAAATATTATTCTATTTAGTCCGTCATTTAGATTATCAAAAAATATTGGACACGTATTTTTTCTTTTGTCAATCAAACAAAAAATGACAGAGATAAAGCGCGTCAAAGTTTGGGAGTGGGAGCTGGTGACGTCACGCCTTGCTAAAAATTGTACTAAGGCGTGACGTCACGCGGATCTTTAGCTGGCTATATCTTCATCATTTTTTGTTTAATTGACAAAAGAAAAAATAGATGTCCAATATTTTCTGATAATCTAACTGACGGACTAATTAAAATTTTTTAGTCATCATGCCTATTCTTTCCTACATCATTTTGTTATATTTCTGGCGGATTAGACAGCATACCATACGCCAAGAAAACACGCTGGAGCTTACTTTTCCCTTGTTTACTAATGCTGTTAATGCTCAGCTATTAAAAATTATAGGTTTAATACACGTAAACCTTTTTCATAAATCAACCTACCTTAAAATTAAAACAGCAACAAAATCCGTACAATAGTTTTTGCGTGAAAATGGCACAGACAGACAGACGACGGGAGTTGTGATGAACTCGTGTTTATTTGACAGCTAAGTTAGCTTCATTGTAAATTTATTCACACATGGATACCAACCCTATACCACACCCTAACTAGAAACCCAAGTTTACAGGTAACTAATACCGATGTTATTTAAGTTAAGTCCCTTCGGCGAAGAAGAAGCTTTAAGCTTAAACAATAAGAGGTTTCTGTGGCTTCGGGAACGGTTTAACGGTTGAACATGAAGTAAGAAACGATAATCTTCTATGTAATTATAAAACGGTCTGGTTGGCTGTCTGATTGATATAAATATAATAATAGAATAGCTGTAGATACCCCAAAGTACCCAGCCGAAGACCAAGCTCCCTCTTTTAGCCGTAGTACCTAAAACGCCTAATAATTTATAACAATATACATAATAATATATTTTGTAGGAGTTTTAACATTGGAAAGACTCTAAAATGTTCATAGCCGCCTCGGGAGTGAGAGAACACATCTAGTCTTATTTATGATTTTTTTTAAATTCTACATGTACGTGTTCAGAAAGGTTCCCGGATGTTTTTCAAAATTTTAAAAATTATATTTTTTGTAGTTATGACGATTTTGAGAACAATATTTAAAAGGGCCATATCTCGAAAGCTCATTTCGAATAACAACTGTCACAATATACATGTTCGTTTTCTATTTTTAAACGACTTCAAAGAAAACGGAGGAGGTTGTCAATTCGACTGTTTTTTTATGTTTGTTACCTCAGAACTTTCGACTGGGTGAACCGATTTTGATGATTCTTTTTTTATTTGAAGAAATTTTAGAAATTTTGAAAAAACTGACTATATAAGTAAATTTTTCTTAATATCTCGATACCTTAAAATTCTACGACGAAATATTGATTATTTCTTACTTTTCAGTGCAAATATTTGAATTCGGTACACTTTTCTTTTTAAAGTTTATTTATTAATACTGAGGTTCATGGTTGTGATTAGTCGACGATTAATAAAACATATCACAGTCGGCGGGAACATCTTAGCTACCGATTAAATGGCTATTGTTACTGTGACGTCTATAATACTTAACATTGGTGGAATCATCAAAACCCAGTTGGAGCCATTACTTAAAAAATAGAATAGCAGTTCATTTCAAATGCTCTTTGAAGGTCATGTGGTGCATGAGATCTGTTTTTTTTATATTAATTTCGCTTTGTTGCAGAGATTGTTTGAAATTGGTTTCATCCCTAAAAGCTACGATAGCTACATTTTATACCTGTAGTTTAATGTTTTAAAATGGGTTAGACTTAATTCACCCAGATGAATAGCCTAGCTAGATAAATGTAATCTACTGAACGCTGAAGGATATACCTATTTTTATTTGCAACTAGCGACCCTCCCAACAATTACTTACAGAAATACGCTTATAACAAATTATCTATTAGAGATAAATATATGCTACCACGGACTTTTTTTAAGATCTTTTTATTCTACACAATTCTTTCCTACATTATTTTGTTATATCTCTGACGGATTAGTGATGAAATGAAACGAGACTTTATGCAAATATAATATATAATTAATTTAATGTTGGAAAACGTAATGACAAAATGTGAGTGGCTTTAAGGAACGAAAATGAACAGCGCATAGTTTATAACGCCTGATAGAAACATACACGATAGCGACTTGCTAGTAATATTTTAGTAGGCGTTATGTTTGCATCCTAACTTATCTCAACATCCCCTCCTGGATGCAAACCCATTGCTTGTGTAAAAGTTTGATGCTTCTGCCTCGGTACTAGACAAAGCTGTAATAGGCTGTCTTCTTAAACACCAGCTAATTGCGGCGCCCTTTGGCCGTCGACTTAATACGTGACATAACCTTTTTGTTCTTCGGTATTCTTCATTTATAGCTTCTTTCCACTTTTCGGCATTATCACCCTTTATGGTTTCGGAATAACTCTGTGAATCACTATCAATAATGCTCATTGATGATTCACCATTCATGCATACAAAACTAGTATGAGATTCGGTACCTTCATTAGCATCACCATATTCAACGGGAGAACTATTATATATTTCGTCTCGCCGTGCCGATCGAAGAGTCATTTTACAAGTTGGAGTGTCAATACTTTCTTCAGGTACGTATGATTCGTCTTCTGGATCGGTATATTGCGTCGACAAACTTATATTTTCTTCTTGTAAGGTATAATTTGTACCATCATAATTTTCTTCAACAATTTGGATTTCTTCGGACAAAGGTGAGTCTATGTATATTGGTAAGTATGTTAATTTCATACTTTTTACTTTATTATTTGTTACATTCTCTATTTGTTTGTTTTTATTAATGTTTTCCTTTTCAGGTTTTGTTTTATTGATCTCACTGTCAATCTTATTTCTTTTTACAGTGGCTTCGAGGAATACAACATCTCTACTGACAATAGCTCGTTTGCTTTTCGGGTCTATAAAACGGTAGCCCTTTATACAGTTACTGTAGCCAACGAAAATCAACTCACGTGATTTAGCATCAAGCTTTCTACGGCATTCTTTCGGTATGTGCACCATAGCCTTACATCCAAATATCTTCATATGACTCAAATCCGGCTTCTTGCCTGTCCACATCTCCTCGGGGGTGATGTCGGAGAGAGGTCTCGTTGGAGAACGGTTGATGATGTACGCTGCCGTAACTATTGCTTCGCCCCAGTAATTATTCTGTACCTGAGCATTTTGAATCATGCATTTAGCACGTTCGACAAGCGTCCTATTCATCCTCTCACTCAAGCCGTTCTGTTCAGGTGTATATGAATTACTAGTTTGGTGCAGTATGCCAAACTTTTTTAAATAATTGTTCAAATTTTTATTTTTGTATTCCTTGCCATTATCACTCCTCAGAGTTTTAATCTTGTAATCTAATTCATTTTCCACTCTGTTTTTAAATTCTATGAATTTTTCCAGTACCTCGGCTTTACTGTTAATTGTATATACAAACACTTTACGTGAAAAATCGTCTATGAAAGTAACAAAGTACCTGGCTCCTCCAAGTGATGCATTCTGCATCGGACCACATACGTCGGAGTGGATAAGCTCTAGCAAATTCTTTGCTCGGGAGCCTTCACTTGGAAAAGACTGTCTCGTTTGTTTTCCTTCTATACAACTTATACAAGTTATAACTTCTTTCGTCGGAGACAATTTTACACCGGTAGTGCAGTTCGGAACCTTATTCATATCAGTAAAGTTCAAGTGGGCCATACACTGGTGCCACAGGTAGGTATCATTCTCAATTATTGCTGGCATAGCACGGGCTTCTCTATTCGTTACATTTAGTCTATACATATCATTTATCAGATTGGCATTAGCTACTCGTTGACTATTTTGATTTAGGATTTTACAGCCATTTTCATTAAATTCTATTTTACATCCACTTTTTATGATTTTACTCACGGACAGTAAGTTTGTTGATAACTCTGGTATATATAAAACGCTTCTAACCAGAACATTATTGATATGATGTCCATCTTGTATTTTTATAGTTACATTACCACAGCTCTCAACATGCAACACTTTATTGTCAGCGATCCTTATATTTCTCACAGGTGGAGGTACTTCATCTTCCAACCAGTCCCTGTGCATCGTCATGTGCATGGACGCGCCGGAGTCAACGTACCAGTTCAAAGAATCTTTAAATGATGAAGCTGAAAAAGCAGCAATAAATCCATTTTTATTATCTGATTTTTTATTTTTGTACCAACTTTAATTTCCTGTTGTACTTTTTTTATGTACTTAGACTTTGAGTTTGAGTAAAAAGCACTTGATTCCTCCTTTTTTACCTCTTGAAGTAGTTTTGTATTTATGGAATCTGAACATATTTTTACTCCGGAACTCTCAATTCCCATTATCATAGGTTTGTAAGTGTCTGGTAAGCCCGCCAGCATCAGTGTTCCTAGCCACTCATCGTCCACTTTGAATCCTATATTTCTTAGACGATGTGCAGTGGACATTATTTTATTTACGTACTCATCTATATTTGCACTTGTTTCTAAATCGGTGTTGATGAGATCTCTCAGCAGACCTACTTTGCGGGTCAAGCCGGAGTCTTCAAATGCTCGTGACAAATTATCCCATACCTCTTTAGCGGTCTTTGCCTCAGTTATGTGGACATAAATTATCGGGTCTATTAATAGAATTAATTTAGACTTAGCTTTAATGTCGTTCTTTGTGTCGGTTTGTTCTCCAAGTATACAATCCCACAAATCCTCTAACTGCAAATACGCTTTCACTGCAAAACTCCAGGTGGAATAGTTTTCTCTTCCAGAAAGCTTATCAATGCTCATAATTCCATTATTTGAGGTCATTTTTGCTGAAATATAACTGAAGAAAAAGTTTTTTTTTCAGACCGCGTGATAATTTTTGAGGTTAAAATTTAAAAATTCACTTTTCCAAAAAAATACTATTACTTTCACTCAAACTATTTTATATAGGCATGAGGCGGCCCATAACCTGATGAAATGAAACGAGACTTTATGCAAATATAATATATAATTAATTTAATGTTGGAAAACGTAATGACAAAATGTGAGTGGCTTTAAGGAACGAAAATGAACAGCGCATAGTTTATAACGCCTGATAGAAACATACACGATAGCGACTTGCTAGTAATATTTTAGTAGGCGTTATGTTTGCATCCTAACTTATCTCAACAATTAGACAGCATACGCCTTGAAAACTCACTGGGGCTAACTATTTCCCCGACTTGATTCACTTATCCTGTTAATGTTCAGCTCCTAAACATGATAGGTCCATGTTTAACACTCGTAAACCTTCCCGATGAATCAAACTATCGAATAGTGAAAACCGCAACAAAATCTGTTCAGTAGCTTTTGCGTGAAAAGGTCACAGACAGACAGACAAACGCGGCGGGGACTTTGTTTTATAATTAATATAGTGAAGTGATAGTGATATGAACTTAATTTGCAGTTGCTCTGGACAAATATTCAGACAGGCATAAGTTCTGAAAACAGGCCTAGATGGTGTTATTACTTTTGAATTCACAGACAGACAATATTAGTAGAAATTTTCTAATTTTCTAATTCATATTTTCTTACAATTTAAACGTCTAAAGCGCCCCCTCGTCGTATCTCTGTAACCTAATTGCCACAATAAACTGTCTCGACGGAACACGAGGGCGGGCCATGTCACACGCACTCCTATTACCTCCCTGACTAATGTTCTACTAATGACAGACTAGGTCAGATTATAGTCGTCGATATTGAATGATATTTATTTATTTAATGTTTTACCTAGAGTGAATATGGTGATACTTCGGTGTAGGTTTGTCTGTCTTCTTGACTGATGAACAGAGTATAATTACTTCGACTAATTGATTCGTCCAATCCCCGGCCGGTCGCCGTACGGTCCACCGAAACCGACCACAGACTCGGTCCAATTCTTATCGCGCGGCCCACCATCCGTTTTCAAATCGTTGTATTTGTGGTTGATTTCGATGACCGGAACGATCTGTCACACACACACATTCACACGCCTTTGTTTAATAGAATCCTGTGTGTCTGTGTGGGTAAGTGAATTGCATGTGGCCTAGATCGTATGATTTACATCGCTAATGTGTCTTCAATCTCGATCATACGGCGGCCGGACCGAAAATTTTCTGTGAGATACCGGACCAGTGCGTGGGCTACTTAAGGGTCCTATATTGGGAATTTTTCTGGGATAAACTATTCCCAATTTCTCTGTAAATAATCCACCTGTGTCACTGTAATTTAGCATATAGATACTTATTGAATATATCTAAGTGAAATAGCTCTTATTTTTTCAATGGGTTTGATTGAATAGGAAATATGGGTAGTTTAACTTTGCCCCTGCTGTCTCTTTCATAATCAATCACAAAACTCTAAATTTTTTTAAAAGCGCTGTTATACCATTACCCTTCAATTATATATGTCGAATTTTTTGGTAGCTTATTGAAAATTTAAAATAATAATTATTTTATTATTTTTGCCAAATTAAAAAATCATAAAATATTTTTTTTTATTGTCAATAAGCCACAAAAAAAGCGATATATATAATTGAATACTAATGGTATAAGAGCGCTTTAAAAAAAATTTAGAGTTTTGTGATAGATTATGAAAGAGACAGAAGGGGCAGAATAATCCTTTATTCTACCACCCATATTTCCTATTAAATAAAACCAATTGAAAAAATAACGACTATTTCACTTAGATATATTGAATAAGTAACTATATGCTAAATTACAGTGACACAGGTGAAGTATTTACAGAGAAATTGGGAATAGTAATATCTCCATACAAATTCCCAGTATAGGACCCTTAAGGCGCAAATGAAGAAATCTTGCATAACTTTGTATATAAATAAATTGTATATATTCCCAGTTAAATTCAGGGATATTTTCTATTAAAATTAAACAGGGGGTTGAATTGAGAACTCGAAAATGTTTATTATTTTCTTTTATAGATACGGCTGGGAAGTGTTACAAAAATAATTTATGTTTTAAAAAAGGAATTAACAGTAGCGGGAAGTAAATTAAAGAGCTTCTCATCTGGGCGAAAGTAAACTCTTTTAAAATTCCTAACCAGGCCAGCTAAATAAATTACTTTAGCAGTTACAGCCTTTGCAAGTGAATAAACAAAGGTAGGTACGACATACATGATTACATCTTCTATACTAATATTATAAAGAGGAAAGATTTGTATTTTTGTATGTATGTTTGTAATGAATAAACTCAAAAACTACTGTTCCGATTTCAAAAATTCTTTCACCATTGGATAGCTACATTCACCCTGAGTGACATAGGCTATATTCTATTTTCAAAAAAAATTAGGGATCCTTACTAAAATTTCAATAAGGTAACCCAAGGTGTAAAAAAATTACCTAAGAAATTCCTTACATCGCGTGCGCTGCGAAAACTATTGATGATAATAGAGGCAGTGGTAGTGGTAGAGGGTAGGGGTAGGGGATAGGAGTAGAAGTAGGGGTAGGGGTAAGGATAGGGGTACGGATAGGAGTGGGGGTAGGGGTAAGGGTAGGGGTAGAGGTAAGGGTATATTTTATTTTGTTCGTAAATATCCACAACCCCTCCTCTGGCTTCGCACATAACTACATATCTATTAGAGACCACATACTTTTATGTAGATCACATTGTATTCTACACAATTTTTTCTACATAATTTTGTTATATCTCTGACGGATTAGACAGAATACGCCATGATAATTCGCTGGGGCTAACCTTTTCCCCCGACTTAATTCACTTATACTGTTAATGCTCAGCTCCTTAAAGTAGTAGGTTCATGTTTAATGCTCGTAAACGTTCCTCATGAATTAACCTATCGTGAAAACCGCATCAAAATCCGTTCAGTAGTTTGTGCGTGAAAAGGTCACATACAGACAAACAGACCGACGATATATGTATTTTTTTTAATCTAAAGATTAAAAATTACTAAATAAACCAGGTCCGCGTGGAATAGTGGCAAGAATACTGGCTGCATTTCCCCGCTGAATCGCGATGCTGATTCGTTGAGCGAGGAAGGAGCCAGCCCTCTTGTCACCAGAAGAGATGATCAGTCGAGGGGATACATATTTAATAACATTTTTGGCATTTGAACCCCACGGACCTAGAGTTTCTACACGAAACGGCACAAATTTGTAGTTTTCAATAATTGAACTATATTTGCGCCGTTTGTTAGATAAATATTGTTAGGAATTTAAAAAATTTGAGACGAAGCAATAATATTTCATGAGCGCTCATCATATGCTTTTCTGCAGACAATGAAAATTATCCTGTTCAGCTTATAAAATCAATGAAAACAACTTTTTAGTGCAATTTTATTTTTAAAACCATTGTTTTTAATATATTTTTTATTTTTCGAATTGAAAGTACATAAAACTTAGACAGGTGGTCTTAAGGTGAGTTTTACATTATAGTGTTGTACGCATACTATTATGGAAGCCATTTTTATCGCGTTTCTGCCCAGCAGAGCGGGATAAGCGGCTGGAAATCACCTATTAGTGATGTCTTGTAACGTTTTATACTAAATATCGATAGTTTGCTATTATTTTGTGATTCTTTTTCTTTCTTCACGGGTTGCCTTGCAGCTTCCGAAACCGTGTCGTTCCCAGGGCACCCAGCGGAAGACCAAGAGTGGCCAGTTCTCTTGAGGTATATTTAGATGGAAAAGCCTCTAAGTGTGGTTTGTCAGATTATGCATCGAACCACGTTCGTCTAGTTAATACCATCTTAACCAATCGGCCACCGACGCACTTTTTGTGATTTATCTTAATTCATATTATAAATGCGAAAGTGTGTTATTGTGTCTCCACCATTGTTAATCGATGTGTCAATATTATTAGCCTTTATAGTATATATCCAGATTAATACCGATTAAGTCTAAGATGATCCCGCCGACTGTAATATGTCTTATTAATCACAGACTAATCACAACTATCACAGCGCGGACAGGATTAAACTGAAATCCACATCATGTCACGACGGAACGCGTTCTTTGGTCGCCATGATCAGTTATAATTTTATACTTTACCTCACTTCATAGTTTATATTTGCGCGCCACGGACATCGTTTATACTCTGCGGCATTGCCAGTGTAACAAAGTCTGCATTATGAGGGTTGTTATTAACCTTACGGCTCCAGAAACCATAAGGTCCCAGGGTACCCAGCGGAAGACCAGGTCTCCCTCGTTTAGCCGATGGTATTTGTGAGGCTATACCTAAATAATAAGAGCGTTCATTTTGTATAGATAACCGCGGAGGTGTAATATGTATGCCTTTCGAATGAAAAAAGTTTATAAGAGACACATCCCTAGCGCTTCCGATGTATTTCACTTGAAATATCGAGGTTGGGAGTGGCGTATTTTAGGGAAATTTGACTATTACTTAGACGTTCGGTTTGTTTCCCTCAAATATAGGAGTTCGTCTCTCCTATTATAGAAGGCGTGGTTGTATGATTTTGCCTATTGCTACTACGAAAATTGAAATCTTAATTGACAATTCAGTCAGTGAATTGGCTTTGAAAATCGTCAAAATATGTAAAGTTCTGTTTAATATGGACAACTGGCAAAAAGTGGACACTGTGTGTCTGTGTCCATACCGCAAGATATAAAGGCCGTGAAGATGAATGTGGGTTCCAATAACTGTTTATATGCCAAACAATATATTCCTTTTTTAAATTTTAAAACCTCGCGATTTTTCTTCTACCGAGTCACCAAAGAGCTCCAAATAATGCCGTTTGGTGTAAGAAATTAAAAATATATCACCACGCAACGCCTGATTAAGGGGCGGTGGTCAAGGTCATCTTGTATCTGTCAAAAATATGGCAAATCTCAGTTAATCCTGGAAACGTGAGTTTATTTATACAACATTTCCTCAGCACACAGTTATAGTTGTTATTATTTTAAATTCGGTATGTAAAGTAAAAGCTAAGATACGATTTTTATATTTTTATTTTAAAGATTAAGCTATTTTAAGAAACTAATTTGAATATTTTTGATTTCTATACAGTAGTTTTTTTATAATAAATTATCAAAGTTTTAGCACTCATGACGTCTTTTTGTCGACTGAATACTTCAATACCTTTGATATGTTGGTACAGAAAAAAGAACATCTGTGTTTTTTTTTTTTTTTTTATTGATTGGCAATTGTACTAAGATAAGTACATTTCTGCCAGTGTCACGTCGTTATTCAGTTACATTTATCTGTCGAAATTTAGTATCGAAACTTTCAGGAATCTGAAATAAATAATACAATACTACTTCTATATTTACAACTAAATTAATTAAAACTATTTACATAAACAAAAAAAATTATTCAACATTAAAATAATATTTAAATTAAATAATTCATGACTAAATACAACTTAAGATAGGAACATTGAAATTGATACATAACTGAAACTAACAAATTATTTAATAAGAATGATAATAAATAAACATAAAGCTTTATTTAAAATATAGATAGACTTATATTTTTATGTTATTATCCGATAAAAATTTAGATATGCATGATATTATGAAAATATTAGAATTCATCATAATATGTAGAAGACTCACTATGTTGATGGGAAACTGAATATTGTTACTTAATAAAGATTTCATAAAATTATCCCGATTATATAATTCACATGAAAAAAAAAGATGGTTAGCATCTCCAATATCCAGCCCACATTCACAAATTGATGAATCTTTGATGTGAATTTTATTGAGATGAACAGGAAGACAGGTATGACCCAAGCGTAATCTACTCTTCTCAGTGTTCTTTGACTTTGACATTTAACAAACAATAGTGTTGCCGTCTCTAAATCCTACAAAATCTACCAAAACACGGCTTTTAATATATACAAACGTCAAAGAATATTCTACCATAAACAAATTCTTACACATTCTTCCTAAATAATAAACTAGATTAGTTATAAAAACTACTGAAATAGTAGTATTTCTAGTAACAGGGTAACATTGGTTGACAAGTTGGCAAGTAAATATTTTGCTTTTATTTAGCCGATATAATGACGTCATTCATAGGTGAAATGTAGGTTAAGTTAATTATTTGTTTTTGAAAAAATTAAGACAATCTCACGATTTTAAGAACTATAAATTGAAAAATACGGATTATTAAACCATTTTTTTTTTAAAACTATGGCTAATTAGAACTCCAGGATTAACTGAGATTTGCCATATTTTTGGCAGTTATAAGATGACCTTGACCAACGGCCAATTACACATTCGTCCAATCCCCGGCCGGTCGCCGTACGGTCCACCGAAACCGACCACAGACTCGTCCAATTCTTATCGCGCGGCCCACCATTCGTTTTCAAATCGTTGTATTTGTGGTTGATTTTGTTTTATTGTTTAATCGAATCTTGTGTGTCTGTGTGGGTGAGTGAATTGCATGTGATCTAGATCGTATGGATTTACATTGCTAATGTGTAGCCTGTCTTTAATCTCGATCATACGGCGGCCGGACCGAACATTTTCTGTGAGATACCGGACCAGTGCGTGGGCTACTTAATGGAGGAAAGTTATAGGCTATATAACATCACGCTACGGGCCAAAAGGGTGGAGCAGATAAGTTTAATTCAATTCATGATAGAGCCTTCTGAGGTTGATCATGACATACCGCCCCTTTCGTATGGGAGGCACGGAATTGATCAAGGTATTGAAGCTGATAGGTATTACTAGCACGTACTCCTCGCAATATCACCTCCCTACATTACATATATTATGAACAGGCTGTCAATTCTAAAATAAAACATATTAATTTTTTTTCTTAAGCTTTTGGGTATTGCAATAATGTAAAATAATAAATAAGTGAAAAAATTTTTTTTTTTAAATTACAGAAGTCGCATATGATGTGTAACATGTGACACCTTGGTACATGCACGTACTTATTGGCTGACAGTACCAAATTCCAGTTATCAGTAAACTTTTTGAATTCTACACTTGTAAATTGAGTTCCTGAATCTGAATATAAACATTCTGGTATTCCATACCGTGCAAAAATTTCTTTCAAGCTTTGAATAGTACAATTAGCTGATAAGTTTCTTAATTCTGCCAACTCAACATATTTACTATATGAATCTACTACAATAAGATACGGTTTTCCAAATAAGAAAAATATGTCTGTTGACACAATTTGCCAAGGTAAGTCCGGTATTTCTTTGTTTACAATTGTTTCTTTCCTATTATTATTTTGAAATTCTTTACATGTATTACAATTAGATATTAAGTCTTCAATTTGTTTGTTCATAGATGGCCAATAAAGAGATTTGCGAGCTAACATTTTACATTTTTCAATCCCTAAATGAGCATAATGTATTCTTTGTAACATATCTTGTCTTAAACTCTTAGGTATCACTAATTGTGACCCTTTGAAAATTACATTATCACATTCACTTAACTCATCTTTGTAGCTATAATAAATTTTAGCTAACCTATCCACATTATATTTATTATCAGGCCATTCCTCTTTTATATATTTCAACACTTTTTGTAACTCACTATCTTTAATTGTCTCCTCTTTTATTAAATTTAATTTCTTATCTGTGACAATAAATCCGTCTAATATCATTGCAACATGAGCTTGAATATCAACCTCACTTGACTTACATTTATCATTTATATAGGAGCGACTCAAATGATCAGCTACTATCAACTGTTTTCCTGGCTTATAGATTAATTCAAAATCAAAACCTTGTAATGATATTCTTATTCTTTGTAATCTAATTGGACTTTTATTTAATGGTTTTTTAAATATCGAGACCAATGGTTTATGGTCAGTTTCCACTATGAACTCTTGACCATATAAATATTGATAAAATTTGGTACATCCAAATAGTATTGCTAGACTCTCTTTTTCAATTTGACTATAATTTTGCTCTGTATCTGTCAATGCTCTAGAAGCATATGCAACTGGTTTATTTTCTTGTAACATTACTGCACCTAATCCGCTTTTTGATGCATCTACACTCAAAATTATTTGTTTATTTATATCAAAATATGCTAAAACCGGAGAGCTACTTAGCAATTCCTTTAACTTATTGTAACACTCTTTCTGTTCACTACCCCAAATAAAAGGAATGTCTTTCTTTGTTAATTGTCTCAAAGGAGCCGTTATTTCTGAAACATTTGGTATAAATTTTGATACATAGTTAATCATGCCAAGATATCTCAATAATTCAACTTGTGTTACTGGCTCTTGCATATTTTTAATAGCTTTTACTCTATCACTATCTACATGTATCCCTTCCGATGAAATTATATGTCCTAAATACTTTACTTTAGAAACCTTTATTTGACACTTATTAATATTAAACTTTATACCAGTCTCCTGTGCTCTTTTAAGTACCTTTTCTAATATCCTATCATGTTCCTGTATGTTTTTTGCATAAATTAAAATGTATTATTCATTTATTAGTATTAAAATATATATTTCCACTCCATTAATGTTTTTAAAAATATCTGAGAACACTCTGTGAAAAATTTCAGCACTACAATTTAAACCATATGGCAGCCTATTGAACATATATCTTCCATAAGGTGTGTTGAAGGTTGTGAGTTCTTTTGACACATCCTTCAAACTAATTTGCCAAAAACCTTTGTTCGCATCGAGTACACTATATATTTTACTACCATTTAATTTAGATGTAATTTCATTTAGAGTAGGTATCATAAATTGTTCTCTCTGTATTTGTTTATTGAGATACTGTGGATCTAAACAAACCCGGATTGACCCATCTGGTTTTTTAGTCATAACCAAAGAATTAACAAATTGTGTGGGTTTTTCTATTTTAGATATTATACCCAAACTTTCCATTTTATCTAATTCTGATTTTAATTGTGACATTAATTTAAAAGGTACATTGCGACATGGTTCTATCTTACCTTGTATGTTTTGTTTCAACTTTATTTCATATTCATCATTGTTGATTTTACCAATCCCATTAAACAATTCACTATAACTTTTCAAAATCTGACTTTTATTTAATATATCCAAGTTATTTACCTCCATGACATCTATATTTCTTTTAATCAATTCACACTCAATTAATGTTGGTAAGCCTAAGATAGGTGAAAAATTTCCTTTTGTAACCTGAAATTCAATTAAACTTATTTTATTATTTATTTTACAATTTAACATTACTTTGCCCAGAGTATCAATTGGTTGCTCATTATAATTTGTCAACTTTACAGTAGAATGCATGATTTTTAAGTGTAAATTACTACAAATATATTTAGGTATGACATTACATTGTGCTCCAGTATCAATCTTAAATTTCAACAAATAGTTATTATAATCTGTCAGATAAACTGATTCAAACCATGTTTTCAAATTATTCAGACTAACAAGTCCTAATTTTACATTGTTATTACAAATTTCAGAGGTTATTTTATTATCTTGAAATACCTGTACACTTTTAATACGACCTGTCTTACACATTGATGCATAATGACCAATTTTATAACACTTCATACACTTTTTGTTGTAGGCCGGACACTTGTTCTTGTGATGAGTGTATCCACACCGTTGACATTTCCACTCTGGCTTCTGTGATGATATATGATTATTATTTCTCCATGATGTATATTTCTTACTATACCAATTGTTTTCAGTATTAAATGTTGAGTTATTATTTGAAGAATTTTCTTGTTTTGAATAAAATCTTTGTTTTGGCTTGATTTGTGTATAATTTTTGTTCCTAACCGCAGACACACTGGGGTCACTTGGTTGATTTTCTATTACTTTTAGATGCTCACTGGCTAACTCTGCAGCCTTACATATTTTTATAGCCTTTGTCAATGTTAAACTGGATTCTGAGAGTAATCTTTCCTTCATTCTAGTGTCATAAATTCCTGCTACAATTCTGTCTCTGATCATCTTGTCCTGTAATCTTCCAAACTCACATTCTTTGCTCAATTTTCTCAATTCTGTTAAATAGTTGTCAAAACTTTCTTGCCTTTTCTGATTTCTTGTGAAAAATATGTGTGATGCAACGCTTTCATTCTTTATGGGTACAAAATATTCTTTAAATTCATTTATTACTGTTTCATAATTCTTTGTGTCATTCTCTGATATGGAAAATGTGTTATAAATGTCTATACAAGACTCACCCATGCAGTGTAACAGCAAGGCTACCTGCACCTCACCCGGTTTTTTCATAACTCCGGATGCGATTCTGTATAAGTCGAATCGTTGTTTCCATTTTTTAAAACCTTCTGATGATAGATCAGTTAGATTTTCTGGGGGTTTTAATCCCATGATGCCACACGACGACATTGCGTCATTTAATCCAAGCACATCAGCCGACACGTTTTTCTCTTCCGCCATAATTGATGAATTTTCTTATTACTTATTTAATTTCACATCGGTTGCCGTCTTTATTTATTAATACGCAGCGCCATGTTGTGTTGTTTGTAAATAAATATAACTGTTTTAGTAAAACCATTTATTTCTAGTCACCATGTTTAAGTCTGTACATTTTGTTGTCTATCTTCTTAGGCCAAAGCTTCACTACATTCAGCCACAGGTTGGCTCTAAGATAATATATAACAGAGTACTTGTGAAGACAAATCAAACGAGCCCAAACTCGATCGATGGAAATATTAGAAGTACACACAATCGCCGAGTACGTATGAAAGGTATGATGAATATAAAAGAAGCGAAAGAGGTATGTCAGGATCGTAACAAATGGAATTCGATTGTCTCTGCCTATCCCTCTTAGTATAAAAGGCGTGATAGATAGATAATTTTGTATTTCGGAAAGTTTATTTTGCTCAGTACCGGTTATAATTTTCATTGAGAATATTAAGTTATTCTAGATTTATTTCTGATTTTTAACCGACTTCCAAAAAAAGAAGGAGAAGGTTCTCAATTCGGACCGTATTTTTTTTTTTTTTTTTTTTTTATGTATGTATGTACATCGATAACTCCGCCAATTGTGATTGGTCCCATTTTTATCTCATAAAAATTGGTTCATTCGTTTTTCAGAAATTTTGAAAAAACTGACTTTATAAGTACATTTTTCTTGATATCTCGATAAAATATGTACCGTTTTTGACAACTTATTTTTTTCAAGACATAATAATTTCTCGACATTATCTCACAGACATGACGAAAATCGGTTCAGTAGTTTTTCAGAAATTCAGTAATTAGTTTCTGTTAACGGCAGAAATTATGTATCAGAAAAAGCCTTAGCAACGGTTGCTATTGACACGAAGTTGTCAATTTTCGTGACGATGGTCTAGCGTTTAAATGTAATGGGGTGCATAGGATGCACAAGCACATTACATGGTTCAAATCACATCCACAGGGGTATTTTTTTTTAATTTTCCATCAATATTTTTTTAGTTGCGTTATTATTTGTCTCTCAAGGCAGCAAAATCACTTAAAAGGGTAAAATAAACCTTTAAAAAAAAAGTGCACCGACTTCAAAAATTTGCACTGAAAAGTAAGAAATAATAAAAATTTCGTCGTAGAATTTGAAGACGGTTAGTGCCAAATTGGAAATAACTTAGTAGGTACCCAAATTCACTAATCTAGATAATTTATTAGGAACCTACGATCATCAGTACAAACATAATATATAATATTGAACAGATATTTATGTTCTTAGATGTTTACTTAATTTTGTATCATAATTTGGCACCAACCGTCTTCAAATTCTACGATGAAATTTTTATTATTTCTTACTTTTCAGTGCAAATTTTTGAAGTCGGTGCACTTTTTTTTAAAAGGTTTATTATTAGTCTTATTTGGAACAAAATTAAATATCAAATGTTAGGACTGTTTTTTATACATTTGCGAGTTGTCCATTTTATAGCCTAAGTGGCAAGTACTGCACTTAATGGATCTAAAACTGGCGCTTCTCAAATAGAAGTGTCAAGGAGTGCGGACGCCTGCTTCTCTTGCCGTCCGAAGCACTTAGCATTCTGGATCAAGTGAAAATTTAACGTGGGGTGTCAAATCTAAACGTTCTCGGCTTTTCTTTCCCTATAGAACGTTAAAAAATCTCAAACACCATTTTTCTTTAAAAATCCTACTATCTTAAACTTTAATCGAGTTCTCGTGTTTCAGAGGGAACATAAAGTTGCCATCTTCTGTTTAATGTCTAATTGGCAAAAAGTGGACACTGTTACTAGCCACATCGCAAGTTGTAAAGGCCGTGAAGATGTCTGTGTGTATTTGTGGTGAGATGATAGATTTGTGAATAATTAAAAGCAAACACAACTTGCTCGTTATATCAATGACGTCACTTGGACACGATTAATGAGTGAACGATTCTGCAATCAATCGTTGAATCCGTAATCGAATAATCGACGCGGTGATCTCGATTATCCCTTTGCGAATCGAGTAAATAGATCGGTTGCGATTTAACCCTGCACCTAGGGTTGCCAGAGGTTCTGATTTACGCAAATCTTGGTCATTTCCGTGTATATTCCAGCTACAATATGGGCTTACAACAATTTGAATACCTATATAAATACGTTTATAACTACTTATCTATTACAGATAGATATATGCTACCGCGGACTTATTTGTAGATCATTTTATTCTACACAATTCTTTCCTACATCATTTTGTTACATCTCTAACGGATTAGACAGCATACATTCGCCATGAAAAGGCACTTAGTTAAACTTTTTCCCCGGCTTGATTTACTTATACTGTTAATGCTCAGCTCCTAAACATGATAGGTCCATGTTTAATACTCGTAAACCTTCCTGGTGAATCAACCTTTCTAATGGTGGAAACCGCAACAAAATCCGTTTCCCTCTAATGACGAAAAATAAACAAACAAATCAAAATTGAATGTTTCTTTTAAAATTAGACTTATTTATTTATCTTGTAAAAGACGCCATCTATTGGAGATCAGTTGAACTATGACATCAATATTGACACCTCTAACGGTGCGAAGTGTTCGCACGGTCATCTAGTTATATTATAATATACTAAAGTTAGAAAATTTAGGTAACTAAGAGTAAATACAATTTAAAATTAATTTTCTCTATGAAAGTTTAGTTTTCACCTCGTTAGTTAGGGACCGTGTGTTTAAGTTTAATAAATGAACTTAGTTGTTTATGAATGAGCGACTTGTTTCTACTAAGATTTAATAAAGTGGATGGTCTGGGACGCAAGTCTAGACAAAGTTAGAGGTCGAGAAACTTTGTATTGCAGACAGGATGTCATGTGTCAATGTATCAAACATTTTAGTGTATTTATTTTACTACCTCTTCGCGCGTGACGCCCACACTATTTTTCACCCTTATACCTCCTTAGAAGGGTGGATTTAAAAAAAAAGTAATGTCCTTCCCTAGAGTTCAAGCTCCGTCAGCTTTTATCAAAATAGGTTTAGTGGTTTAGCCGTGAAATCGTAACAGATATATGTCATCACGCCTTTCATCCCAAGAGGGGTAGGTGAGACAATGGATATGACATTTGTTACAATCCTGACATACCTCTATCGCTTCTTTTATATTCATCATACCTTTCATACATGCCCGGCGATTGTGTGTCTTGTAGTATTTCCAGCATTTCCTTTCACTTCATCCATATAAACGTTTTTAGTCAATCTTTCATCCTTCATTCTTTCAATGTCAGTGTCTAACTCTAATGCAGTTGTAACGTTAGAGAATCCCTAGGGCTCCTAAATATTACAAGACGAAGATAGGGGGTGAGATTAGAAGAAGAGATAGAAAGAGAAGTGAGATACCGGGCTAGTTCAGCTCTACAGGGGGGTCAGGCCTACCTACATGTCGCCACTGCAGGATCCTACCAGGAGTATAAATATGAACCCACGATCTATTTTCACACACTATATATTGAGTCACAACACTTGTTCCTAACCCCCAGCCGACTGGCAAACTACATTGTCCTGTCACAGTTCTTCATCTTCTTCTAGGCGTTAGTGAAGTAGTGCCGGCCGTGGTTATGTCTGTGGCCCGCCCGACGCCTCTCGCGCCGTCTTTGAGTCGGGCGACTCGCTGCCCCTCATGTTGACTGCACGCCCTGCCTTGCAGTCCGGCGTCCATGGAGGTATGGCGCCGTTGCGCCCCGGCGACAGGCCCTCGGCACTCACGCCGACCGTTGCTCCGGCGACGCGCACCCGCGCTATGCCATGAGTCCACGTCCACTTTCCTCACGGTCTCGGTCTGCTGTCCCCTGATTTTCTTTTTCTTCCACCTTCAACATGATCACAGACTTTTTCAAATCAACCAACGGATCGCAGCCCTGTTTACGCTACGCCCACAAATCGCTCTGTGACATTTGTTGTCGTAAACATTGCTGCCAGCCGGTGGCTTGGATTACACATTCAGCCTACCGCAGTCGACTGATTATTTACAATAAAATATAACAAACTATTACTATGCTTCCCACGGTTCATCTTTATCCAACTCGGCGGTGCTCACGGCTAGACTTTGTAATGAAATCTATTCATTACACAGTATTTAATTATTTTATGCAGTTCCGGAAGTTTATCTGTCATTATCACTTCTATGGAAAACTTATCTTCATAAACCTTTTAAAAAAAGTGTACCGACTTCAAAAATTTGCACTGAAAAGTAAGAAATAATAAAAATTTCGTCGTAGAATTGGAAGACGGTTGGTGCCAAATTAGGATACAAAATTAAGTAAACATCTAGGGACATAAAGATCTGTTCAATATTATATGTGTTTGTACTGATGATCGTAGGTTCCTAATGAATTATTTAGATTAGTGAATTTGGGTACTAAATTATTTCTAATTTGGCACCAACCGTCTTCCAATTCTACGACGAAATTTTTATTATTTCTTACTTTTCAGTGCAAATTTTTGAAGTCGGTACACTTTTTTTAAAAGGTTTATTTTTCCCTTTTAAGTGATTTTGTTGCCCTGAGAAATAAATAATAACGCAACTAAAAAAAAATGATGGAAAATTAAAAAAAAAACTGCGGTGGATGGGATTTGAACCTCGATCAATGTGCACCCTGCGCTGCATCCCATACCTTTAGCCGCTAGACCACCGTCGATACGAAAATTGACAACTTCGTGTCAATAGCAACCGTTGCTAAGGCTTTTCTCTGATATAATTTTCAGCAGTAAACAGAGACAAATTACTGAATTTCTGAAAAATTACTGTACCAATTTTCGTCATATGACTGTGAGATAATGTCAAGAAATTATTATATCCTTAAAAAAATAAGTCGTCAAAATCGGTACATATTTCATCGAGATATTATGAAAAATTGACTTATAAGGTCAGTTTTTTCAAAATTTCTGAAAAACTAAAGAACCAATTTTTATGAGATAAAAATGGGACCAATCCGGAAGAATTATCTGTCGATTAAAAAAGAAACCATCAAAATCGGTTCACAACTGGCGGAGTAATCGATGTACATACATACAAAAAAATAATATATACGGTCCGAATTGAGAACCTTCTCCTTCTTTTTTTTTCGAAGTCGGTTAAAAATCCAGCATATTTCTCTATCTCTTATAGTTTCAGAGTTCCCCATACTGAACACTAAAGCATTTCTTCTAAATATCTGTCTATTAAAGAAGTGACACATCTAGGTTTGTCACCTGTTCTGTTCAATATGAAAAACTGACAAAAAGTGGACACTGTTGCTGGTATCTCTGGCCACGCCGCAGATATTGAATATTGTAATATTGAATCTCTATAAGTTTTTGTGTAACATCTGTCGACAATGAACGTCTATGAAAGTTTCTGACTCACAATGGTTGCAGGCGTTGTTTGCACCAATTATACTAGTTAAGACTGTGTGAAAATATTTTCACTTTATATTTTCAACAGTTTTCTGTAACAGCTTGTTAGAGCACACACGATTATTAAACATGAGGGTTGAGCTGATTTGGTCTAGTGGATTACTAAATGGTAATTCTACTTACTTTTTTAGGTAAATGCAAGTATTTGTTAATATAAGTATATAGGTACTCAATATTTTTTTTGTAGACCATTTTATTGTACACAATTCGTTCCTATATAATTTTGTTATATCTCTGACGGATTAGACAGCATACGCCATGAAAACTCTTTGAGGCTAACTTTTCCCCCGACTTGATTCACTTATACTGTTAATGCTCAGCTCCTAAACATGATAGGTCCATGTTTAATACTCGTAAACCTTCCCGGTGAATCAACCTATCTAATAGTGAGAACCGCAACAAAATCCGTTTAGTAGTTTTTGCGTGAGAAAGGCACAGACAGACAGACGCGGCGGGGACATTGGTGGCAGATTTTTTATTCCAATAACAATTTTCCTAAATTTTGAGATATTTTTCCGTGTCGTCCAACTATTTATACCTGTGCAAAAAATCGCATCGATCCTTTCTCCGTTTTGCCATGATTAAAGCTCCTATATCCATAATATTTTCTGGGATAAACTATTCCCAATTTCTCTGTAAATAATCCACCTGTGTCGCTGTAATTTAGCATAGGTATATATTATATAGATACTTATTGAATATATCTAAGTGAAGTAGCTGTTATTTTCTCAATCGATTTTTTTGAATAGGATATTTGGGTGGTTAAACTTTGCCCCCGTTTTACACAAAGCTCTTAATTTTTTAAAAGCACTGTTATACCATTACCCTTCGATTAAACGTCTTGGGGTTTTTTCTAGCTTATTGAAAATTCAAAATAATAATAATTTTATTATATTTGACTAATTAAAAAAATCATAAAATAATATTTATTTTGAATTTTGAATAAGCTACTAAAAATGAAGGGTAATTGTTAAACAGCGCTTAAATTATGGAATGTTTTAATAATATTAGGTTATTTATTTTAAATAATTTGTATTACCCTACAGCTTTGTCAGAGGTCCTTTATAAATTAGTTAACAATGGAGAGTTCCGTCATGCGATCGACGGCCGTGAAATATCTAGGAGTTGGGTTTTAGTTAAGTTTAATCCCCTAGGGTAGGTGTAACCTTAAATGAGTCTAACTAAAAGGCAAGGGAGCCATTCCTTATCTTCACACTCATATCGTACTAAATAGTGAATGCAAAACAATTTTGCTACTTAAGGACGCGTTTACGAAATTATGCCTTCCCTTCTAGATATTGCGGCAACTACTATAGAAGACCAAACCTTTCTCGTTTAGCCGATGGTATTTGTGGCCAGTTGTGTTGAGGTATATTTAGATAGAAAAGCTTTTAAGTGTGTTTATCGGATTTAATTAAAATGTATGGCTGAATAAAATAAATAAATCTTACGACGAGGTTGTTTTTTATCAAAAGTATATTATTATTAAATTTTATTTTAATTTCAAATACCCACACACATGCCCACAGTGCGCTTATTACGTGACGCCCGTGACGGGACTTATATTCCCATAGTAAACATTGTTAAGGTTTTAGAACATAGTGGCAGGGAATTGAACCCCAAGTCTACGTGATCGGCATACCTACAGACATCCACAGACATCCATTGTGAGTTGTATTTCTAAGGACGTCAAATACGTGGTTTTGAAAGAAATTCTGGCGAAAGGTGTGGCGCTCTATTGATTTTTATACAGTAACTGATACGTTTACAATTTTACATGCTCTGATATAAAATACACACGTCTTTTCCTGCGATTTTTGGAAATCAATGCTCGTTTTTTTGAATTTGTTCGGAAATACATAACCATGTCCTTTTCTATATGAAATTGTAATCAAACCAAATTTTCCCTCAACCCTCTCCTAAACTACAGTGAGGTAAGTATCCGTTACGGCGCGATTACAACAACTTCTAGCTACCTATATAAAAAAATCCTAAAATTAAATATAACTAAGTAAACCGCGTGGAATAGTGGCAAGATTACTGGCTGCATTTCCCCGTTGAATCGCGATGCTGATTCGTTGAGGCAGGAAGAAGCCAGCCCTCTTGTCACCAGAGGAGATGATCGGTCGTAGGGATATTTCTTTAGCAAATTTTTTGGCATTTGAACCCCACGGACCTAGAGTTTCTACACCAAACTTCACAAATTTGTAGTTTTCAATAATTGAACTACATTTGCATCATTTGTTCTGCAATTTCCCCCGCTGCTCCCGCTTTGGTGACTGTTTCCCTGAGATATCTGTCTGTCTGTGCCCGATTTTCTCTGTAACTACTGAACCGATTTTGATCCGATTTTCACGATTACAATATAGAAGCAATTGAAAATATCTATACACATACCTATCTAATTTACAATTATGTACTTGTACTTAGTAAATTTTAGAATATTCACCCTTACCAAAATGTTCTTGCACTAGTATCTGAATATTCATACGAGAATCTGGAATATAATTTCCTAATTTGTTCCGTATTCCGGCCACAATGAAGTCACTACGAGGAGTGTATGAATGAGCTGCTATACTCGAGCGTCAACGCATCCTTCCGCACTGGCGCTGTTTGAGCTGTTTCCTGCCCGCACGCTCCTACTCACTCATGTTAAACTGCACTTTTTGTTTATAATTTGTTCGTTTATTTTCTACTTGCATTTTGTAAAACTTGTTAAATTTAAATTTTTAACCATTACCCTTCAATTAAACGTCTTGCGTTTTTTGGTAGCTCATTGAAAATTGATCATGGTCAAAAATAACAAAATAATTATTTCTAATATGCTACAAAAAAACGCAAGACGTTTAATCGAAGGGTAATGGTATAGCAGCGCTTTAAAAGAGAAAACGGGGGCAAAGTTTAACCACCCATATTTCCTATTCAATAAAACAGCTATTTCACTTAGATATATTGAATAAGTAAATACAAATTACAGTGACTCAGGTGGATTATTTACAGAGAAATTGTATCCCAGATATCGAAATTATGGATATACTTGTCATTTAAAATTCTTAAAAAACGTTATATTAATAAATAACATAATAAATAACATTTAAAATAATAATAACATTTTAAACCTATTTTTCATTTGCAGAACTAATAATAATATTTTTAACTCTTATTTAAAAAAATACAATAAAAACATGTTTCGTACATTGACCTCAGTGACATTTTTTAAGTATGCAATTTTCTGCGACAGATTTGTAGGCGTTGACAGTTGGTGATTTACGAGAATACGTATAATGTTATCTCTTCGTGGCGTGGTGGTGGCTTTTTGTCTATAATTTAGTAAAGAATCGGACCCTTAATTTTAAAATGACATTACCTAAACCTAAACTATTAGTTGAACCCGAGCCAAACGTGTGCAAAACATAGTTGACAACATAACAAAGGTTAATTAAAATCGTACAGAGAATAGCGGCCAGCGTTGCTTCTCAACTGCCTCAAATTAAAGCCGAATTTACATTACGAAAGTAGCGACATGAAATTGCTTTTGCGATGTCAGTTCCTCGAGATATATTATAATAATTATTTAAATTGTATTTATTTGTTTAAAAAACAGTAGAGTTTGCTTAAAACTAAGACAAAATAACTTTTGCTTGATTATCGTTTTTCTATGAATAGAGTTTATACATTTTAATCTTTAGAGTCTAGTATCATGATTGCAACAACTTTGTGGCGGCACATCGCGTCTATAGATGTCGCATCCTTACTGTCTCACAATATTTAAATTGAAACCTGTATCGCGCCATTAAAAATATTTAATACATTGGCATATATATTTACAATTTTCCAGCGACAAGTTTTATGTAGACATTTCTATATTGGTGAGCCCGTATGAACACAGCCCGTCCAGCCACACCTACATGACCCCGCATGCTTCTCCCACCCACTTCCCACTGACGACATGTCAGCCCTTACCAGGTCCTCCCGTGCACGCCCCGATGACGACAGATCATTCCCATATCACGACATTTGATTCCGCACTGCAGTCCATCACAGCTGACTACGCTAAAATTGATGTTGGTTTCATCTCACATTTAAATTGAAACCTTTATCGCGCTATTGAAAATATTTAATAGATTGGCATATTTCCAGCGACAAGCGTTGGGGAGTATTCCCTTTACTCAATGTCGTTGGATTGTTGTATGTATTTTCATTTCTGTAACTTTAATGCTGATGATTGGTTGGTTTGCAGATTTCACGGTAATAATGTTATACCACTAACTTTCGATTATTTCGATTTAAACAAAACGATTTAGCTATCGTTAATATGTCACCTTATCCATAATGTCCATACTAAATAACAAATTAGCGCTAATTTAGCCCTCCTTTAACAGTTAGTGGTAAGACTCATGTTCAGTGTCATGAAATTAAATCCAACATGCATGAAAGTAGTTGTAATGTAAATTCTGCTTAAATACAGCCCCAAGCGGTCTCTGGAGAACAAATATTGAAGTAGACTAACCGTTTGTACCCTGAACCCGTTATAATGGAGCAGTTAATGTGTCTAACGTTGGTCGCTAGTTGGCGGCTGATTCTACATTAACCCATTATTCCCCTATCTGCTATTGTTCTGGTGAAAGAGGCATTAAATATTTTATAGGTACCTTCTGGCAAAAAATGTAGCAATTTACGATAAAACTTCTAATTCTTCTTATTTTATTGTGGCTCCATCAATGTTAATCTATGATTTGCCAATGTCAAGTATTATAGACGTTATAGTATATATGTCGCCGCCAAATGGTTAAAACAGCTACTCAATTGGATGGCTAGGCATTTCATTAAATGGCGGCATTCAATTGAATGGCTAGGCCGTTCGTTAAATGAATTATGATATCTTAACGTTTAATGTGTTGGCTGATTGAAAGCTATCTTTTTAGAAACGGCTGAACCAAAAGCCGCCAGGTCATTTAAAATTTAGTTCCTTATTTTGCCACTATAGCGCTAACAGTCTCTAACAAATATGGCGTCAACAGCTGATTATTTGTGTGTGTTGTTTTATATAAAGTGCTTTGATTCGAATTAAAATAGACAGTATAATAAAAGAAAAAGGAACACAATGGATTTACCTGCAAATAATGAGCCGGACACTAGTTTTAAACAAAATTTTGAGTCTAAATAATACGAATACGACGAACAACCAAGAGGCTGCGACGTTCAGCCATTATGTTAAACGTTTCTTTCAACAATTTGGCTAAGCATCCTTTAGCCATTCAATTGAATGCCGCCATTTAATGAAATGCCTAGCCATCCAAGTGAGTGGCTGATTTAACCATTTGGCGGGGACATATATACCGATTAATCGGTATCTAAGGTGATCTCGCCGACTGCGATATGTCTTAACAGCGCGGTCGGGATTAAGCCGGATTCCCTATCATGTCACGACGGGACGCGTGCGTGGGTTGCCATGACAAGACGTAGAATCTACGATTCGATAGTGTCAAGATTTTGTTAGCTTTTACACTTGTGTTAACAAATTATTAAACCTGCTTCAATCTATAGTAATCTATAATTTTATTTATCTTCTATACCAATAGATTTTGTTCGTTTGAACGCGCTAATCTCTGGACCTACCAGTCGGACTTGATTCTTTTTTTGCATTTGATAGCCCAATTCTTGAGGAAGGTTATATATTATAAAAACAAGCTTGACGTATCTGGTATCATGTATCGAGCACTCTCAGTAACAACAGTTTACGAGCTACGTTTTCTATCTGCCAGTTCGTTTTACAACTTGTTACGACTGTGAAATCGTTATTTCTTTGAATGCACTTTTATTGCTTTTCACTGCGTTAGGAAGTCTCTCTCACTAGGATGTTAAGCTTGATTTCTTTTACTCGTCTGATAATAAATTGTAATTTAAAAACGCTGCATCATGGCTGTACTACATGTATTATCCGCCGTGTCTGTATGTCCGTGCCTGAATCACTCCAAAATTACTGAACATATTTTGTTGTCGTTTCCAAGATTAGATACACGAGCGAGGTAAAATTATGTAGGAAAGAATTGTGTATACATACATGGAATAAATTCATCTACAAAAAAGTCCGCGATAGCATATATTAACTCTATATTATTTATCAAAAGGTTTTTTGTCGGTATCAATTCCCTCTAATGACGAAAAATAAACAAAATCAAAATTAATGTTTCTTTTAAAGTTAAACGCCATCTATTGGAGATCAGTTGAACTATGACAACAATATTCATCTAGCTAGCGTATCGTGTAAAGCCGGGGGACAGGTCATAAGTTGCACATATAAAACAGATCGTAATGCGATTTAAGAAATTTGCTTGACTGCATATTACCCTACCTTGCCAAGTTTCTCAGCAATTCACTCAAGCTCTACCTTTCAAGTAGTCAAAATCTCATGAAGAATTTATACGAATTTGCACATCTGCTGAAGTGAAATGAAAACTGGCATCTAAAGTTGGGGGAAAGAGGATCCATCCAACCCTAAGATGCTTTTGTCTGCCATTACTAAATCGATACCTTTGTAGGTGGTTACAAAACCGTATCGGATCGGTGATTGTGTTCCTCCGACCCTCAACTCGAAAGCTCTCAAGGCAGACAACTTATTGACTTTGTTATAGAATGCAGTTTCACTTTACTTGGAGATTATAGCTTTTAGGAACTATTATAGCAATGCAGTCACCTACGAGTAAGGAAACTACATTATATAAAATAAAATCACCGCTGTCTGTCTGTGATTTTCTCCGTAGCTACTGAATGTATTTTATTTTTTTGGCCAATTTAGATCATCTTTTTTTACGGGTTGCCTTACAGCTCCCGAAACCGTATTACGGTTCCAGGGTACCCAGCTGAAGACCAAGTCTCCCTCGTTTAATACTCTATACTACTAATAAAGCTGAAGAGATGTTTGTTTGAACACACTAATTATAGGATATATAACATCACGCTAAGATAGCAATATTTAAATTACAATTTAGCGTCATACTAGCGGACCCGCAGACGTTGTCCTGCCCAAACGTTGGCTTACCTGCACTACCCCTACCCCTAACTTTGGATATTGTTAATAATAAAATCGCGATTAAAAAATGGGGGATGGGGGTAGGAAAGTGAAAAATAGTTCACGACCTATTCTCAGACCTACCTAATATACACAAAAAAAAATCATACAAATCGATCAAGCCGTTTCGGAGGAGTTTTGTTACATACACTGTGACACGAGAATTTTATATACATATTTTCTTACCATACATGTTTTTGAATTGAATATGTTTATATACTTTTATATCTTGTTTCAGGTAAATATGGCAACTACATACCTACTTAAGGGTCCTATACTGGGAATTTGTATGGAGATATTACTATTCCCAATTTCTCTGTAAATACTCCACCTGTGTCACTGTAATTTAGCATATAGTTACTTATTCAATATATCTAACTGAAATAGTCGTTATTTTTTCAATTGGTTTTATTTAATAGGAAATATGGGTGGTAGAATAAAGGATTATTCTGCCCCTTCTGTCTCTTTCATAATCTATCACAAAACTCTAAATTTTTTTTAAAGCGCTCTTATACCATTATTCTTCAATTATATATATCGCTTTTTTTTGTAGCTTATTGAAAATTCAAAAAAAAAAAATTTTATGATTTTTTAATTTGGCAAAAATAATAAAATAATTATTATTTTAAATTTTCAATAAGCTACCAAAAAATTCGACATATATAATTATGGGTAATGGTATAACAGCGCTTTTAAAAAAAAATAGAGTTTTGTGATAGATTATGAAAGAGACAGCAGGGGCAAAGTTAAACTACCCATATTTCCTATTCAATAAAACCCATTGAAAAAATAAGAGCTATTTCACTTAGATATATTCAATAAGTAACTATATGCTAAATTACAGTGACACAGGTGGATTATTTACAGAGAAATAGTTTATCCCAGAAAAATTCCCAATATAGGACCCTTAATGAATTGTGTCAGAAAAGTAAGTGGATATTAAATTTAATCTTAACCACTATAGAATATATTTTATGAATGAATTTCACTCAGTATATTAAAAAATCTTCATTGACCTACTTAATAAATTGTGTCAGAAAAGTAAGTGGATATAGTGGATAAATTTAATCTTAACCACTATAGAATATATTTTATGAATGAATTTCACTAAGTAATATTCGTTAATGAAAAAAATCTTCATTGATATTTTTTCCATTTCGCATTTATCGTCAGGGAACCTACCAGCCACAGAAAAAATATCTTTCGAATGAAGTATTATTTGTATTGCATTTTTGTCAGATTGTTTCAGTTGTATCGTCCCTTTCTTTCATGTCTAAATAGTCCAGATAGTTTGTAATTCTTTCAGACAATTTTCAGAAAAAACTGAATAAAAAAATGCATATGCAGTGATGGGTTGTGTGAAGAGAGAGAAAGAAAAACTTTTATTGCTGGCCAAGCGCAACACACTCATAATACTGTTGACACTAGCATGTCGGTGACGCGGTGATGCGAACTCATAACATTTTCCCCTACTAAAAATCGCTCAAAGCGCCTGCGAGAAATGTGTATTTTACAATAGCAATAACTTTGTGCCTTTCAATGACAAAATATTTATCAATAAATTATTTTCGTTGCCGGGTTTTTGAGTTTAAGGACACGTTCTCTCACCTATTGTTAACTTTTCTAAAGGAGGTTACTACCTCTGAACTTACTCTCCTTTTAGTCGTAATTTTTTTCCTTTTACGAATAAAAGCAAGTTTTGGGTCACACGTATCAAAGAATAAAATGGAATATTTTTTTGTTGTGGCGCTTATTTTCTTTCTGTGTAGTCTATATCCGACACTTTGAGATACTTTCATCTTTCTTTAGCCAATTTAACATAATAGTATTTGAAATTCAGTATCTACTGAATTTTTATACTTTGTTCTTATATCTCTTTTGTTGTTGGAGTAGTAGGCGGTGTATTCGATTTTTTCCAATATTAATAATGTAATGTAACTAATAGTAAAAAATAATTAAACAATTCTATAATTTAATTTTATATCAAGCGTTTTTTCTTTGCAACAATTTTAGAAATACATTATGTGCTCAGTGCTCATGTTGCGACTCGCGCACTGAGGGTTCCGTACCATTCAGTTTTTGGTCAGAGCTCAGAGAGGATTTTAATTTAGATTTTCCTGTAAATTATAAGAGAGACCATATACTAAATTCCCTATTTTTTCAAAGATTAGTGGCTTAATTTTCGTATATTTTATTTAATATAATTTAAACTAATATGCATTATAAAATTATAAAAAAAATTATAACGAGCCCTTTCATTTGATGATGCACTTGAAAAAAAAATTTTTTACTCCTTAATTTTCCCCCATAATTAACCCCCAAAATCGAAATTCGATTAGGTATTTATGCTATATGTTCGTGATTGGGTCATCAAACACGACATAAATATGTACGAAATTTAAACATTTCTGGTAGATTCGGAGAAAATAAGTTGTGACAGACGGACAGATAGACAGATAGACATAACCATAAAAACGTATAAAAATACCGGAGACACTCATAAAAACATCCAAGTGGTTAACCTGTCGCTGCACATTGTAAACCTAGAGTTAGTATTCACTTCAGAAATAGTGTGAACTTTACGAAGCACATAAAACTTAAAATAAAGTAAGGATTGAACCTGGACCTCTACTCTAACCCTCCAACCATTACGCCATCGACACTAAAATGAATTATTTCGTTTACAACACGGTCATCACAGTTGAATGGGGACCGATAGACACCCGTGACAACAAACTGGATTATCGAATCGAATCGGACTATAAGCTACAGTAGGTACGAGTAGCATTGCTGAATAAATCACAGGGCGGGCGTTTAATGGACCTACGTCAGTTCGGATTAATGATAGTCTACCGCAAACTCGTGACACTAGCCGCGATCGTTCATTTGTATGCATAGAAAACTATTTTTTATGAAAAATCGAGATAGACAGACACTTAGATAGTCCACTTTCTGAAAGCACTTTTCAAACCACAAAGTTTCGTTTACCCTGTTATATCCTTGTATTTACACATTGTGATATATCATTTGGGGTTGATACGTTTTTGAAAAGTGTTTTTAGGACAATAGAGTCAATTACATTTTAAAAAATAGATGTCTATCTCTTTTTTTCTGGACTCTAAAGATCCCTCTATCGAATTTTCGTATAAACAAACGTGTTCCTAAAAATAATTACCTTTTAAAAAAAGTATAGATACCGACTTCAAAAATTATGCACTGAAAAGTATGCTTTCCGAAAGCAAATGCACTAGTCACTAAAAATACCAAAATCACTTCAAGTGTGCATATAAAATTTGAAGAGCTCTCGATTTCTCCAGGATCCTATCATCAGATCCTGACTTGATGACCATGGAACCACCTAGGAAGTATATCCTTTCAAACAAAAAAAAATCCAAATCGGTCCAGGCGTCATCAAGTAATCGGGGAACATACATAAAAAAATGATTTCGACGAATTGAGGACCTCCTCCTCCTTTTTTTAAAGTCGGTTAATAATAAAAAAAATAAAAATAAACAAGTAGTCATAAGATTCAATTTTATTTTCATTAATAAAACTTACGCGATATATCTATCACAGTGTGTATTTAGCTTTAAAAGCAAAATAGCAAAGATGTGCTTTATAAATCTTTTATACATATATTTAAAATATTTACAAATTCTATAATTTAAATTTCTTGACATTATTGATTCTAAGACTGCAGGTCTTCGTAAGCGTTGAGTCTGTTGATAAGATCGTCAGTTACAAGTTCCTTCACAGTTGGATCAAAAATAAATCCGGCATGACTGAAGTTCCCATCGTCAATTCTTACTGCAGATGCATTAGGGAGATTATTTGTCAGCTCCAAAATATCTTCAGGTCCAACCAACTCATCAGCATCACTATAATATATTATAGTTCCAATGTCAATTTTTGTCACATCGTATGACGGGGGTGTTAATGTACCGTACACTTCACGATTTCTAATTAAACCGTAATCCCATTGTCGGAATGCTCTTGACCTCACGTTTTGTCCATAGTGAGCCAGTTGCTTCATGGATGCTCCGCCGAATAAACTTTCCAGATCTGGGTCATCGGCCTAGTATAGACATGACAAAATAATATTAGACAAAAATGGAAAACATCCCAGCAAATTGCAGACTTGTAGAACATTGAGGGTACTATAAAACTAACAGATTCCTTGATTCTAAATACATTATCATACTTACACTATTATCTCTCAGTGCTCTTGTAACTTCAGATATAATATTATAGAATACATCAGCTTGGCTTACTTCACTTCGTAAAAATAGGTTTGCTATATTTTCACCAATTTCAACAACACCAGTGCTTACAGCCGTGTTCTGGAAATTAATATTCATGTTGTTACGATATGTTTAAAATTTCTGAATGTATCCATTGCCACTAGTTAATATCACGTTCATTAAATTCCTTTAAGATAGTCAGATACTTCTCCTCATTTCCTTCTCTTCAACATCTTTAAAGGTCACATACTATCAGTTAAGAGGACATTGAATAAATCTCATTTTAACCTGTTCTTAGTTTGAAGCTTGAAAAAACATCACTTGGGCGCGACTGGCGGACCTCTATTTTTTCTGCCAGTCACGCATTCACGGACTCCTCTAGGCGGTGGCAAGGACACATTTCGTCTTCTTTATATTAAAAAAAACTATATGATTTACTTACATAAAGAATATCAGTCATCAAAGAAGCAGCTCTTAAATATGCATTAGGGAAGTTTCGTTTGTATGAAGCCGGGGCTAACAAGTTGGCTGTAGCAAAGTTATCAATGTACTCTGGTCGAATGCTGTTTAACACCAAGAATGTTGTGCCCCCTTGGGAATGACCAATGTAATGTACTTTTTCAAAATTAGTATACGCCCTCACGTAGTCAGTCATACTGGCCAGGTCCAATACACCAATTTCATGCCAACTGAAGTCCCAGAATGTGAATTTGTCTTCAGAACCATCAGGGTCAAGACTTACGTGGAACCTGGAATCTTTTGAACCTCTAGCGTTCCCCATCCAAACATCAAAGCCTGCATCTGCTAAGTTAAAGGCTGGAACAATGATAAATTAAGATTTTAAAAATTTCATAACACATACCCCAAAGGACACTATGCTGTAGACGCCAAAGGTAATAAGAACAATAAAAGATTTCTTAGCTTTGTGGTTGAGACGATTATGGTAAAGGTTTTTTTACAGTTTTTGTACATATCTAGGCTATGTCTAGGGATCTTGTAAAGGACGATTTTTTTAGACGGTATGTACTCTAAAAATGTCATAGATATTTGTTTACCTATAGAATGATCAGGTCCAATAGCAACAAAATTGCTAGAAGCGCCCATAAGTCCGTGCATTATGAATACAGGTGGTCTGCGGCCGACAGTGGCTCCTTCCCGACCAAACGGTATTCGGTGCATCTCTAGTATATAGCCATCGTCAGTAATCACATGGTGAGTTTCGGAGACGTAGCCATTTCCTTCGATAATGCTAGGCTAAAAATTTATAGAGATTAAACATAAATTAGTAAAGAATGTGGGTTAAATAAAGGACGTCTCAGACGTAGGTCTGTACACTTGTATAGTTGTAAAGGAAAACTATAAAAATATGTTATTTTACAAAAGCAAAAGCACACGTTATGTCGGTAATACGAGTTAAGCCTCAAATTATGACATTAATCAATGTGAAAAGAAAATTTCCCATTTATAATTTAATTTCCACGCAAAGTATTTTAATTGAAATAAGTTTTTCATATTTAAAATTGTACGAAATTATAATTATGTATTTTATTCATGAATTTCGATGGAGAATGGAATAGAAATGAGAAATAACTCAAGCGCCCGAGTACCGAATTTAACAAAAATGATTTCCCAATTTGGGGTAAATCGATACATAGATATCATCGTGCCTGTTTCCCAAAGGGGTAGGCAGATGGTATTGAGGATCACCTCCCTTAATACTTGTCTTGCTTCATCCTACATCCATACAGTCTTTTAATATTCCCAAACCCCGCATTCTATTTTACACAACATAATTCACGCCACATCTTTCTCTAAGAAATATAATATAAAAGTATACGTACAGTTGTAACGACTTCAGAATCTCTGTTTGCAGGTGTTGCTCCCACTAGGAAGCACACCGCAGACACAATTACTAAACCATATTTGAATATCATTGCTGTACGAATTTTGTACAACTTAACACTTACAAAAAAACTCTCGTCTTTTATATGCGAAGTTAATTAATCTTTTCATGATTATTATTGTTATCTGCTAGAAATAGATCAATTATAATTATTTTGACAGATCGTCTATGTAATCGCCTTTTTATTGCTTTTTAATAAATAAAAATAATTAATTATAGATAAACAAAAGTGGGTCTTAAAACACAATGCTTAAGGTTCTTTTATTGCATCTAGTATCTATATAATGTGTCTGTTTATTAAGTTTTTACGCATACACACACATATATACTCGCGCCTAAATCAAAGGATACGTTCTTGACATCTCTTGAGATTTGGTTTATTTCTAGTTTAAATCTATATATAACATTTCCACGGACCGAATTCTAATCGTTGTCTGCTGAAAATTCGCGCAAAGTGGGCTAAAGTTAAGCAAAGGCAAGAAAGGGCTGTACAGGATCGTTCAATAATATATCTACCTCAGGGTGAAGTACCTACATAGCTTAGCAAGTCGAGATTGTGCGATTAGTAATTTCAGAGTAAGAATGCGAATTTCAGAATGCTGTGGAAGCACAGCCCTAAAAAGTTCAAAGTCGACAAATCTCCCGGCAAAGGTCATGGCGACCATCTTTTGGGAAAAAAAGGACTTTTTCTACTGGAGCTCATGCCACCTAACATAACAGGAGAGGCCTACGCTAACACTTTGAGAGCATTGCGAGAGTCTATTAAGGAGAAAAACGCGAAAAGCTCACATATGCTTCTCCTTCACGACAATGTACATGTGTGCGAAAGCACAGGCCGTCATCCGAGTCTGCGGGTTCCAGCAGCTCAACCATCCATCCTACAGCCCTGACGGCTCCGACCGATTATTTTATATTTCGATACCTAAAAAAAACCTCAGAGGACAACGATTTTTCAGCGATGAACACGTCAAGGCCGCTATTTTGAAGTTTTTTTTCTAAGGGTTTAAAGTCATTGCAGGAGAAGTGGACCAAGTGCACTGAGCTTAGGAGACATTACATCGAAAAATAAAATCTGTACTGTATTTTTCTAGGCTAGGTAGATAAATTATTGAACGCTCGTCATACTTGCGGGGCCGTGGGTAAAAATCTTATAGACCAATATATATAATAGAACTGTCTATGAGGAAAGGTAGTGAATTAGTGATTCTATCCTTAAACTCTGGTTTAAATCGTAGGTTGAAAGAATTTTTTTTGAGTATTTTTAGTTTTTACTTAGACCGAAAGAGCTAAGGTTTTTTTTCTTTACCCTGAACTTACGGCTTCAAGTTCAACGCGCTATACCATTGCTCTATCAACTCTTCTTATATTCCCAACTAAACATAATGTGTACGGTCTTAATAATTATTTACATTATAATTAAACAAGTAGTTATAAGATCTAACTTTATTTTCATTAACAAAACTTACTTAGGTGATATATCTATCACAGTGTGTATTTAGCTTTAAAAGCAAAATAGCAAAGATGTGCTTTGTAAAATTAAAAATTTAAAATATTTACAAATTTTATAATTATAATTTCTTGTCATTATCGTTTCTAAGATTGCAGCTCTTCGTAGGCGTTGAGTCTGTTGATAAGATCGTCAGTTACAAGTTCCTTCACAGCTGGATCAAAAGTAAATCCAACATGATCGAAGTTCTCATCGTCAACTCTCACTGCAGATGCATTAGGGAGATTACTTGTCAGTTGCAAAACATCTTCAACTCCAACCAAACCATCGGCCTCGGTATAATATATTATAGTTCTAATGTTAATTTTGGTTACGTCGTATGACGGGGGTGTTAATGAACCGTAGACTTGAGGATTTCTTATTAAACCGTAGTCCCATTGTCTGAATGATCCTGATCTCACGTTTTGTCCATAGTGAGCCAATTGTTTGATGGATGCTCCACCGAAGGAACTCGGAGCTATTTCCAGGTCTGTGTCATCGGCCTAGAATAAATACAACAAAATTATATTAGAATAAAATGGAAAACGAGTTGCAGACTTGTAAATTAATAAACCTTTCAAATTACAGCACCGAGTGCCATAAAACTCTTTTTGATTCTTAATATTAACATACTTACACGATTAGCTCTCAGTTCTCTTGTAACTTCAGATATAATATTAGAGAATACATCAGCTTGGCTTACTTCAGTTCGTAAGAATATGCTCGCCATACTTTCATCAATTTCCAAATTACCAGTGCTTACAGCCGTGTTCTGGAAAAATAATAAATAAATTTATGTTGCGATATTTCTTAATTTATCCATTGCCACTACATACAATTACGTTCACTTTTCGTTGAGGTTCGTCCTTACTTTCACATTTTTTAGTAGGTACATTACATCACATCCTATGCTATATAGGCAAATTAGTTTCATCAGATTTATATGTCACCCACGATAAAGAAAATTGAGGACTTCTCATTTTAATCTGTTCAGTAAATATCCCTACTATCAAAATTAATATCAAAATTACTTTATGATTTACTTACATAAATAATATCGGTCATCAAAGAAGCAGCTCTTAAATATGCATTAGGGAAGTTTCGTTTGTATGAAGCCGGGGCTAACAAGTTGGCTGTTGCAAAGTTATCAATGTACTCTGGTCGAATGCTGTTTAACACCAAGAATGTTGTGCCCCCTTGGGAATGACCAATGTAATGTACTTTTTCAAAATTGGTATACGCCCTCACGTAGTCAGTCATACTGGCCAGGTCCAATACACCAATTTCATGCCAACTGAAGTCCCAGAATGTGAATTTGTCTTCAGAACCATCAGGGTCAAGGCTTACGTGGAATCTGGAATCTTTTGAACCTCTAGCATTCCCCATCCAAACATCATAGCCTGCATCTGCTAAGTTGAAGGCTGGAACAATGATAAATTAAGATTTTAATAATTTCATAACACATACCCCAAAGGACACTATGCTGTAGGCGCCAAAGGTAATAAGAACAATAAAAGATTTATTAGCTTCGTGGTTGAGAATCTTGATCAAATAAGGTTTGGTAAAGGTTTTTTTTAACAGGTTTTGTACAGATCTAGGCTCGTAAAAGTATGGGGATCTTGTAAAGTTTTTGGACTGTACGTACTCTAAAAATGTAATAGATATTTGTTTACCTATAGAATGATCAGGTCCAATAGCAACAAAATTGCTAGAAGCGCCCATAAGTCCGTGCATTATGAATACAGGTGGTCTGCGGCCGACGGTGGCTCCTTCCCGACCAAACGGTATTCGGTGCATCTCTAGTATATAGCCATCGTCAGTAATCACATGGTGAGTTTCGGAGACGTAGCCATTTCCTTCGATAATGCTAGGCTAAAAATTTATTGAGATTAAACATGAATTTGTAAAGAATGATTAAATATACGAGAAAGGTGTGGCTGACTAAAGAAATGACACTAATAGTTATAGAATGAAAGAAAAGGACGTCCAAGACCGTTGCAAGCACTTGCAAGGTTGTAAAGGGAAACTATGAAATATATTATTTTACAAAATCAGAAACACATGTTATGTCGATTTTACGAGTGAAATCTCAAATTATGATATTAATAATAATGAAATAGTAAATTATAAAATTAATTTAATAGTCGGCTGTAATTACTACAATTTCTGAAAATTCATTTCCCCATGTATAATTAATTCATTTTCCACGCGCAAAGTGTTTTAATTGAAATAAGTTTAAATTAACTTTTTAATTTTTGAAAATTGTACATTTTATATAATTACGCCTGAATGTGACTGGGGCAAGCCAATCTTTTTAAAAAGCTCTTGTTTTATTCATATTTAATGAATTTCGATGGAGAATGGAATGAAAATGAGAAATAACCCAATAAATTATTTCCTAATCACGGACAAATTTGCTCCTTACTCATCCATACCATTACGCCTGTCTCCCAAAGAGGTAGGCAGAGATGATTGAGCAGCACTTCCCTTAAGAGGATCGTGTAGCTCAGCGTACGCAGCGAAATAGGTATTTAGAAAATCATATTCTGTCTCAAGCGCGCTCTTCCCACGGGCATCTGTGCGACAGAGAACACTGCAGCTCGTGAGTGTTCGTAGGTATGTTCTTCGTTGAAAATTGCGTTTTGGGGGAAAACGATTTACACCTACTAAACTATAACGAAACGTTATAATTTTGGTGTCAAACGTTTTAGCAGATTATAATCTACATACGTACGTTTTGCTTTTTTTGAAATTTTGCTTTGTTTCTCAAATACAGACGGTTTATTACGAGCAAGTTATGAACCAAAAAAACCGAGATTTGAGGGGCTTATAACTTTTGACCTATTACGAATTTTGAAAAAAGGAAAAAATACGTACGTAGTTTTTCATTATGTCAGTAACATATTACAAAATCGTTAAAATTAAATGATATTTAGGGGTAGTAAAACGTTTTCTCCGTTTGTATGGACATGGACGCGGTACACTACGCTCTTAAAGCTTATCTTGATTTATCTACATCCATACAGCCTTTCATGACAAATCCGTTAAATATACCCAAACCATTCTATTTTACACACAATGTTATTCACGGCACATTAAATAAATATAATAATAAAAGTATACGTACAGTTGAATCGACGTCAGAATTTCTGTTTGCAGGTGTTGCTCCCACTAGGAAGCACACCGCAGACACAATTACTAAACCATATTTGAATATCATTGCTGTACGAATTTTGTACAACTTATTACTCACACATTTTTTCTCGCCTTTTATATGCGAATTTAACTAATCTAGGTATTAAGGATTATTGTTATCTGGTAGAAGTAGATCACTTTGAATATTTTGACAGATTGTTTGTGTCGCCTTTTTATTGCTTTTTAATAAATAAAAATAATTATAGATAAGCAAAAGTGGGTTTTAAAACACAATGCTTAAGGTTCTTTTATTACATCTATTATCTACAGAATGTGTCTGTCCATTAGGAATTTACGTGATTCTACCCATATACTTGGCTGACACCAACTCGAGAGGGTCGCGACGTAAAGTCCTGAACTCTGATATTACGCGTGACTATAGGTTAACAAACGTCTAACTAACTAACTTGTGGCATGCTTATGGACATATCTATGAACCGAAATCTAATCTTTGTCTGCTGAAAATTGGCGCCAGAAAACTTTTAGCAAATGGAAGAAAGAGTTGTACGTGCGAAGTCGCGGGTTAAACTATAGACTGGCAACACTATAAGTTAATAATTAATTGCTCGAAGCCTTTGGTTTGAAAGTTTGAATACTAGGTTGAGCAAAATGTTACAATAAATTGTAGCGAATCTATAAATATTCCTTACTATTGACCTCACCCCCGGCTTCGCATGGGTACAATATGGGTTTAATTGGGTTTACAACAATTTGAATACCTACATAAATACGCTTATAACTACTTATCTATTAGAGATAGATATATGGTACCACGGACATTTTTTGTCTATTATAGCCTATGTGCTATTCTGATGTATATAAGCTATAGCATAATCCGTACAGTAGTTTTTGCGTGTTGAATTCTTTTATAATTATTCTCTTTTACTCATTTGCTTCTTGTAAATAATATATATTGTGTAAATAGGTACTGAAGTTTCCTTTCACCATGGACAATGGGACTACGATTAATTGAATTTTCCGTAATCCCATCAATGGGACGACCAATGGGACTAGGTAAAAAAACGGTAAACCAAAGTTATAATTGAATGAATGGTAAACATTTTGTTTTCGTCATTGCAGTATTGATAGTAAAATTGATGAATTGCACGTAATTGAATTATAATATTAGCTAATTAATATAGACGTCATCGGTATATCTCTGTTTATTTATATTTTGATACATATTTTAAAGATAGGTCTTGTGCACAAAGAAATAATATTTTTAAAACGATTTTATGAATTAAGGCAGTTCCCGTAGCAAAACCGTAAGAAAGGTACTTTTTAGAGGATCTCTTCTCGTTAATTATAAGGACTAAAAATAAATAAGGATACAAAAAAATTCTTTAATATCTCAACTTGTCTTTCCACTTTTTATTTTATTTTATTTTTGTTTTAAATAATTATAAAACTTGTATACAAACAGGGTCAATATTTATAGTAACGATCTATTACGTGCATCTACTTCATACTTTGAAGTAATTTTTTTTTTATATAACCTATAATTACATAATTTAATAATAAAAATACGAAATCAAATTCCAGAAAGAGGAGCGGTACGTACACTATCGCTTCTCTACTCACACTTAGCGTATTCGACATAAGCGGCTGAAGCCCCATGCTATTCATATTCTCAAAGCCGTTTGTTACAGGGAGCCCCTTAAAATTTAACAACTATGAATTTGAGGGGTATGCAGTCGAAACAATAGGTCCATGGTCATCCAACATGAAAAAAATTGTGAAAGATTTTGGCATCAAATTAGTCCACGCTTCGGGAGACCTAAAGGCTGGTGCATACCTTGCACAGAGAGTAAAGGTGGCCACACACTCGTCCATCCCCGGCGCGTCGCCGTACGGTCCACTGAAACCGACCACAGATTTGTCCAATTCTTCTAACAAACGGTCCGCCTAAATCGTTCGGCGACCGGAATGGGAAATTATCGGTGGGATGCCGGACCAATGTCTCTCAGTCTACTTAGGGAGGTAATGTAGCCAGCGTTATATGGGTACTCATTTGAAGAGCATATTCTTTTTATAAAATATTTGACTAAATAAAATTAATGAAATTATACATCATCCACATTCTTTAAAAATCTTACTTTAATTTAATGAAATATTTTAACTTTGACAACCACGTGCTAATACATACGAATAAAATGCACTATGTCATTTTCGTGTTTTACTATATTATTTAAAATGTTTAATATTTTTTGTAATAAAATTCTACATTGACATTTCTGAAAAACAAGGGGCATTAAAATTAAAATGCCGAGCCTTTTCCATCGTAACATATACATATAACTGGTAATTCCTGAAAGATTTAATAAATGTAATCGAAATAAATTACTATAATTGGAAAGTTCTACTTTATCACTATTTGCGTGGTAAACACTGTCCATTAAAAGAATTTTGAATAATTGACCAGAGAAGCAAGATAAAGAAATAAAAACCATTTTTAATCTTGAAGATAAATAAATAATTGTCAACAGACTATGTTATCTATTCTAGCAAAATAAAAGTCATTGTAAAACATACTTCGAGTTCTATGTAGGTACTCGATTGATAAGTTATATGAACTCAGTTATAGAGAAATGACTGATGAAAGGCGGTTTATTCCCATTTCCTGTATATTTGCCCCACACCGATGGGAAAAATGGAACTTAGGACAATATTTTGGTTTCTTTTTCCATCCCACTTCCATCTATGGTGGGGAAGATGGAATAGGCATGATGACTAAAAAAATCTAATTAGTCCGTCAGTTAGATTATCAGAAAATATTGGACACGTATTTTTTCTTTTGTCAATTAAACAAAAAATTATGAAGATATAGCCCGCTAAAATTCCGCGTGACGTCACATTTGAGTACACTTTTGACCTAGAAGTGACGTCACCGCCCCCCCCCCCCCCCCCTCCCAAACTTTGACGGGCTTTATCTCTGTAATTTTTTGTTTGATTGACAAAAGAAAAAATATGTGTCCAATATTTTTTGATAATCTAAATGTCGGACTAAATAGATGTTGTATGTAAAATAGATGGCACAAGTAAAAAAACTACTTAATATTGAAATCTTTATACTTTATTAGCGACCTCGCCCCCGGTTTCGCACGGTTTAATTTTAATCCCTCTATTATTATTATGCTACCGAGGACTTTTTTATAGATGATTTTATTCTACACATTTCTTTCCTACATCATTTTGTTATATCGCTTACCGAGCTAACTTTTTCTTCGACTTGATTTACTTAAACTGTTATCTCAGCTCCTAAACATGATAGGTCAAAGGTGTTTTTCCGTGAAAAGGCCACAGACAGACGCGGGGAACTTTTTTTCATTAAAAATATTAAATATATTTTATTTTAATCGTTTAGGTGCTAATTTTCAGAAGAAATGCGCATTTACATGACCCCCGAAGCACCATATCCATACAAAATCTCATTGAAATTATTTAAGGTGCATAGAGACCAGTAAACTAATCCACATTCTAATAAACATTATGAATTAACTGTTTAGTATGCACCCACCCTAAGATCTCTCCATATTAAGATCATTAATTTCAATACAGGAACAGGTGCGTCGATAGTGATTTGGAAACCCATTAATATTAATTATGTACTTAGTTGGTCATTATCAGGTGTTGTTATACATTCTCGATATAATTATCTCTATTAATTATCTTTTTGAACTTAAAACTAAATGACAACTGAATATAAAATACTTGTGTCATGTAAACAAAAGTTGACAATTTATGAATTAATCCGATTTAATTATGATTTATCATTGTAATTTCATTTCTTCACGTATATATAGTGAATTATTTAAATTATTGTATATTTTTTGCAAATTCAAAGGGAATTAATTATCTGAAATTAAATTAATGACCCATGTATCTAAGTCTATCACGCCTTTTATCACAAAAAGGGAAAACGTTGCTAATAAACGTTTATGAATAAAGAAGAGTATACCATGATTAGGAGCTGATCATGAAAAGTTAGCCAGCGAGTTTTCATGGCGTATGCTGTCTAATCCGTCAGAGATATAACAAAATGATGTAGGAAAGAATTGTGTACAATAAAATCATCTATAAAAAAGTCCTCGGTAGCATATATATATCTCTAATAGATAAGTAGTAATAAGCGTATATTTGTGTGGGTATTGAAATTTTTATAAACTGCGAAACTAGTAACTTATAAATTCATATGGACTACTTTGGGCATTTTCAACTTAGAAAAATATATTGTTATTTTTGTATACATATACCAAGAGGGTGTTAATGTACTTTATACGGCTGTTACCTGCGTAGAAGCCATTTATACAAAATCATAAATAAGCTCATATCACCAAATATTATGTAGCTGGCTCATAAACGTGTATTTATTGCGTCATTCCCAAGGTAAGGGGATGCTTATATTTATTTTATACTTTTTTCGTCGTGAAAATGGATCTAGGGGTGGCTTAGAGGTACCATAATAAAATTGAGTCGTACGTAAATACCATACGGTCCACAGAAATCGACCAGAGACTCGTCCAATTCTTGTAACGTACGGTCCGCCATCCGTTTTCAAATCGTTGTATTTGTGGTTGATTTCGATGGCTGTAATGATCTGTCACACACACACGCACGGATGTTTGACACTTTGTTTAATCGAATCTTGAGTGTCTATGTGAGTGGATTGCATGTGATCTAGATCATATAATTTACATCGCTAATGTAAGGGCTGTGTTCAATCTCGAACATACGGCGGCCGGACCGAAAATTTTCGGTGAGATACCGGACCAGTGCGTGGGCTACTTTTTATGTTTAAACTACACATTTAATGTATCTATTCCTTGCTACACGCCTAATCTTTTGAGATACATACGTGAGTATAAAGGATGAAATGGAATGTCGGAGAATTTAAGACCAAATCTGTATACAATATATATAATAATTACAGGCTACTTGGGTGTTTGTTTGTTTGTTTGTCCTCACAGTCAAAACAGAAGAAGAAGAAAAGGTTTATATGGCAGAAGTGAAATTGAACACATAAAAAATGTATTAATCGATGGAAATATTAAAAGCACGCAATCGCCGAGCATGTATGAAAGGTATGATGAATATAAAAGAAGCGAAAGAGGTATATCAGGATCGTAACAAATGGCATTCGATTGTCTCTGCCTACCCCTCTTGGGATAAAAGGCGTGATGATAGATAGATAGATCACATAGGAAGTCGAAGGGCCGTAGAGTAACATACTTTTATCCCGGAAATCATTCTTAAAAAATGTGCACGGGCAAAGGCGGGGATAATTCTAATATTCAAATGGGCAAGGCACAAACAAAAGTAATCTTTAAAAAACTAATCTAATCAGCTAATGTAAACCACACCTTTATCATTTATTTGTTCATATGGGGGCAATCGAAATGCACAGTCATGATGACCCTTCATGACAAAGGGTCAATATATCGATTAGTGTTTATCTAAAATGTTCCCCTGACTTAAGGGGAGGAACAAACAATTTCAGTCGATTTCTGAACTGAAATTCTCGAATTTTACGAATGCTATGAAAATACAATATTTTGTAGACAAAATTTCAGTTAGAAAGAGAAAGATATAATGTCGCGTAGAGATAAAGCAAGACACAAGGACCGGTTTCCGCGACCCTACTTTTTGTCACTACGGGAAATTGTATCTTGGGGAAGTCAGTCATAAAAATCCAATTTTTAATCAATTTTTTCATAAAACCTAATCCATTTACGAAACTGACAAATCTTTTTATTGTTTTGAAAATATGATTAAAAACATTTTACTCGATAGACAAAAATTCTAAATATACCTCTGAAAACTTTATTTATCAAATTTTATGGCTATAATATAGGTAGATATCTATCTTTTCATTGTAAAATTATTTCTAGTTGTATTTTTTTTTAAATTGTGTTTTAAACAAAAATATTCGCTTATGTTGAATAGCTTACTGTTCATAAATGCGTTCTGCTTTTTCATCACTCATTTTCCCATCAACCATTTCACCTTAACTGAGATTTTGTTTACGCAGAGATATTTTTTCTACACCATCATGCTCGCAGAGTCATTGGCCACAGAAGTATAAACGGAACGTAGACAATAAAATGATCCCGGTCAGAACCGTGTCAAGTGGTTAGAAGAACCAAAACGTGACCAATTTTAAATTTGACGTCACCTCTCTGCACATCTATCTATTGCTGCCCATCTTAAATTGGTTTCTGTCCAGTTTGGAAAATTGCTGATAAAACCCTGAAAACATACAAGATTTGTTTATAAGCTCCGCCCGCGTAGAAGGTGTTTTTTTGTCGGTATCATGTTTGATACGCCATTTTGGGGATTATTTTTCCTTCTAATGACGAAAAATAATTAAACAAATCAAAATTAAATGTTTCTTTTAAAATTAGACTAATTTATTTATTTTGTAAAAGGCGCCATCTATTGTTTGTTTTTCCTTCTTTCACTTCAAAACAATTTGCGTTATTTTTTTGCACGTATAGTTAGAGGGCCGGAGCGTGACATAAGCTATTTTTTCATGGAAGCTAGTTATTTTTGTTTATTTTTATTTTTATTTTTATTTTGTCTTATTTCTAATACAAACAACACTTACTAAAAAATAAATTAGTAATTTACAATAAAGGTAAAATAAATAAATGTCAAAAACATATCAAATAAAACAAAACATAACAAAATACATATACTTATATACAATTTGTAAATATTCATACATATATTAATTGCATACACACACATAATAAAGAATAAGATTCATACATACACAAACATATTAAATATCAGGAAAAATCAGCACAGCTAACAAGTAGTTACATGAAAATAGATTGACATATTCCGCACGATGGTCTACCGAGTTTAGTCAACATCTTCTGGTACCTAACTATGACTATAATATAATTTCGCTTAGATGTCGTGTCACTAAAATTTTTAGGGAGGGGCACTCTTGACTTAGCCTTGCCTCCTCACTTGCTATGCATATCAATTTCGAATCTTGTTTATGTTAAAATTTCCATCTCATGTAAGATTTGCCTTTGAAAATTATACCCTAAGGTGATAATATGTAACCTAGTTAAATATTATGCGATTAGAGCGACATGAAGTTTGGCAAGTTGTAAATTCCGGAGCGTATCATGAAATAGTTTAAAATATGTTGGTATTTGTTGGTAGAGTTGCCCTTTGTTTGCAGAATTTCACTTGCTAGCTCAGTTTATTAGTTTGTTTAATTGCAAACTAATTTCATTTATATAATTCAATTTAAAAAAAGTTGTACCGACTTCAAAAATTATGCACTAAAAAGTGTGCTTTCCGAAAGCAAATCATAGTTAGAGAGATGGAGACAGAAAGTGGTTGTAAGCACTTGCCGGCAGAAAACCTCTTTTTCGTGTAGTCTGAGCCGCCCTCTACAAATTCTTGTAGACGAGTAGGGGTCCAGCGCTTTTCGGTACGCCGCTGAGCCGATTTAGAAGAAAAAAAATTTAAAAAAAAAACCTACCAGCTGGCAGAAAATGAGTGAACATCATTTGTGGGGGGAGGACCTCTCGGTTGTAGGAAAAATATTTTCTGCCTATTTACTCCCTGCAGTTTTTTTTAATATATATTTTTTTGTTTTTTTTGAAAGAATTTTGCAAGTCGCTGCAGGGAGTACAGAATATATTTAGCAGATAATATTTTTCTTACAACCGAGAGGTCCCTAGAAATGCTGTTCACTAATTTTCTGCCAGCTGGTAGAAGAGGTCTTTTTTTTAATAAAAGGAATACTCCCAAACGCGCGTCGCTGGAAAGTTGTATATAATATATAAGCGATTTCAATATTGTGAGACAGTATCGATGCGACATCTATCGACGCGATGTGCTGCCACAAAAATAAAAGTTTAAGTATTTGAATGTTTGTAGTTTATATGAGATGGTTTGGCCATATTGAACGAATGTATGATGAAAGAATGACGAAACAGATATATAAATTAAAGCTGCAGTGCCGATAGGACCAACAAGTCCTTTAAAAAGTACGTACTAAAAATAGACGTGCATGTATGAAACGATGTATGGATGTGGATGAAGCAAGAGAAGTATGCAAATATCGAGAGAAGTTACGCTCCATCCTCTCTACCTACCCTTTTGGGGAACAGGCTTGAAGGTATGCTTATAATAAACTTACGATCGACGATTGCTAGATTCATGTGTGTATAAATATAGACTAGCTTTTCGCCCCGGTTTGTGACATATATTTATCCTGAAGGATTTCCCGGATAAAAAGTAACCTCTCTGGCCTTCAAACTATATCTGTGCAAAAAATCACGCCAATCCGTTGTTTTGTATTTTAGCCTTTGATGGCTTACAGGTAACACAAAAGGTCGAAAATCGTCGATCTGTTTAGGGCCTGGGCCCTTAACGACGTAATATCTCTAAAACATAATATATTGGTTCAAATACCGCAAGTACTTAAATTGTAGCTACCTTCAGACGGTTAATGCCATTAAAAGTTTAAATTCATTCAGAACTCGTAAAGGGGTTACACCAAGCTTCCAATGAGAATTATGTTTCTTAATTAAAATCGCCGAAAGTGATGTAAATTGAAAAATATTGCTATTTTTTATTGTTAATATTCAATTTTCGACCTACATGTGTACCTTCACATTTCACAGTTTATCCCTACTGAACAGCTATGGATTCACGAGAAAGTACGATTTTTCAACAAAACCTCTCTTGCGATAATACACGAAAATACACATATACGGCTAGGCTAGGAGTATTATACAAAAACTATTAGAAAAAGCAAGTTGTAGTTTTCTTAAGATATATGAAATTATCTATGAAATAAACTAAATTAAATTGTACATTAAAAATATATTAAATTTAATTAGAGTCGCAAAATTGAGGACTTTCAGGGCTTCATAAAACTTATGTGTAATTGATATTGAAATTTTTATTTCGTTTATATTATCAAGTTTAATTCTGTCTTTAGAAAGCAAATTACATATAGCTGCGGCATGTAATTAGTATGGGATATGTCTGAAACATGGATTACGAGTTACAAGTACAATTTATCAAAATGATTTCATATCTCATTACCAAACGCAGGAGACATACATTACCAAATTCATAACCTAATCTAGTACAATCACCTAAATTATATGTTTTGTTTTACTTGTACGGTTACTATATGGGTTTATAACAATTTGAATACCAGATATATAACAGATATATGCTACCGCGGACTTTTTTGTAGATCATTTTATTCTACACAATTCTACATCATTTTATTATATCTCTGACGGTACGCAATGAAAACTCGCTGGGGCTAACTTTTTCCTCAATTTGATTCACTTATGCTGGTAATGCTCAGCTCCTAAAGATGATAGGTCCATGTTTAATACTCGTAAACCTTCCCGGTGAATCAACTTATCTAATAGTGAATTCCGCAACAAAATCCGTTCAATAATTTGCCACCTGGCAAAAAGTGGACATTGTTACTGGTGTCTCTGGCCACAATGCAAGGTATAATGGCCGTAAAGGTATATTTGTGTGTGTCTCAAAGATTAGTATGTGAATATTGTAAATTCTAATTCCATGGAAACATGAGATAAAAATATATTGATCGATGGAAGTATTAAAAGTACACACAATCGCCGAGCATGTATGAAAGGTATGATGAATATATAAACCTTTTTAAAAAAGTTTACCGACTTTAAAAATTTGCACTGAAAAGTAAGAAATAATAAAAATTTCGTCGTAGAATTTGAAAGACGGTTGGTGCCAAATTAGGATACAAAATTAAGTAAACCTCTAAGGACATAAAGATCTGTTCAATATTATCTATGTTTGTACTGATGATTGTAGGTTCCTAATGAATTATCTAGATTAGTGAATATGGGTACTAAGTTGTTTCTAATTAGGCACCAACCGTCTTCAAATTCTACGACGAAATTTTTATTATTTCTTACTTTTCAGTGCAAATTTTTGAAGTCGGTACACTTTTTTTTAAAAGGTTTATTTCTCCCTTTTAAGTGATTTTGCTGCCCTGAGAAACAAATAATAACGCAACTAAAAAAATTTATGGACAATTTAAAAAAATACTGTTGTGAATGGTTTTGAACCATGTGCAATGTGCATCCTGCGCTGCACCCCATACCTTTAGCCGCTAGACCACCGTACAACTTCGTGTCAATAGCAACCGTTGCTAAGTAAGGCTTTTCTCTGATATAATTTTCAGCAGTAAACAGAGACAAATTACTGAATTTCTGAAAAAATACTGAACCGATTTTTGTCATATGACTGTGAGATAATGTCAAGAAATTATTATATCCTTAAAAAAATAAGTCGTCAAAATCGGTACATATTTCATCGAGATATTACGAAAAATTGACTTATAAGGTCAGTTTTTTCAAAATTTATGAAAAACGAATGAACCAATTTTTATGACATAAAAATGGGACCAATCTGGAAGAATTATCTGTCGATTAAAAAGAAACCATCAAAATCGGTTCACAACTGGCGGAGTAATCGATGTCCATACATACGGTCCGAATTGAGAACCTTCTCCTTATTTTTTTGGAAGTCGGTTAAAAGAAGGGAAAGAGGTATGTCAAGATTCTAGCGAATTGCATTCGATTGTCTCTGCCTACCCCTCTTGGGATAAAAGGCATGATGATAGATAGACATATAGATAGAAATATGAAATTATCAAAGAGTATCATTATACTGAAGAAAGAATAGTAGGTAGTATATTCGCAAATTACATCAATCAACAATGATCAAAACTAAGCTTTATTCCAGAAATTGTCCATATTAAAAAAACATATGATATTGACAGTGCATATGTCAAGAATAACTATAATGTCAAAGATAATTTAGAAATTTATTTATATAGTGATAAATATACATTTGAATAAATCATGGACGCCACTACATCAAGTTCGGAAAATATTAAAATACAAAGCAAGGCATGTCTGGCATATCAAAGGACTTGTTACTTCATAGCATTTTCAGCCATGGCACCCGTACTAAGTTTCATGGTTATTGTTTTAGTTGTATCAGCCAATAATATGGAAACTGGCCTGGAATACTCATCTTATGCTGCCATATATTTCATCTTCGCAATCTTGTGTATCCAGCTTTTCTTTGCCTGCTTCATACTTTTACTTGGATATCTCAGAAGAACCAGACCGACTTTAAAATACCACGTTGGTTACACTATTTTCCATCTAATTGTTATGCCAATCTTTATCGTGTTGTGCTTTTTAGTAACCATGTTAAATGAAGCTTCGATTTTATCAATTTTGATATTGATTGGTGGTATTAGCTATTTCTGCTTGATGTATTACAATTTCAAGATCAATAGAGATTCCTGGGCGTACTTGAAGGCAGCGTTTTAAAAGAAGTTGACGATTCATATAGTTTCGGGAGTTTAGTTTCTGTAAGTATTTTCTTTTCTTATATACCTTAGTAATTTTGGACTCAAATTGCTATTTCAAAAGTATGTTCTTGTTATTATTATGTTATTTTAGATAAACTTGGTAACTTGTTCCCTGGGGAGTGGGAAGGCTTAATTGAGAAACCCACGGTTATTTTTGCTTCATTTAAAATTGTGTGGGCTTCTTTGTTATTCAACATATAAGTTATACCATTTATTTATTTTTTATAATATCAATAATTAATTTACCAATGATCTAAAATACTGTAGATAGTATAGTTTAACGTTTATGAAGTGGTCCAATTTCCGAGGTGTTATACTGAGGAAAGCGTCGCAATTCGCAACCGCCGCACATAATCGGATTTATGACACGCCTTCGCATAAACTATATGAATTTGCATAAACTTGCTAAAACTATCTCCCTTTTATGTTTATGAAGGCATACTGTCCTTTTATTTTCACTTGAAATATTTTTAAGCTCTATACTTACCTAAATAAAACATTGACGTGTGACAGGCGAACAATTTTAAATTCATCCGAGATAAAACATGAATAGGGTAGGGTGAATTTCGATTTGATTTCATACTTCATTCAATTTTTTTTTACTTTTACAATCACGGTATTTATTATCCGTATTCTGATGGAGTTATTAAAACATCTATCTATCTATATATCATCACGCCTTTTATCCCAAGAGGGGTAGGCAGACACAATCGAATACTATTTGTTACGATCCTGAAATATCTCTTTCGCTTCTTTTATATTCATCATACCTTTCATACATGTATGCTCGGCAATTGTGTGTACTTTTAATATTTCCATCGATCATTACATTTTTTATATGTTCAATAAAAGTACACCTAGGTCGTCCTCTGCCAACATTTCCTTTCACTTCAGCCATATATAAATAAGCAAAAGGAAAATTAACGACAAAAATATTTACAGCTTAGATAAAATAAAGAGTGAAATTTCCACAAGGTGTTCAAATGTTCAATAATATGACCAAATGAATAAAACATAACATCTGTACAACACAAATCTTCAGGATCACAGCATACGAATATCCTTAATCTCCGCCTATTCATGATATTATCATCTAGCATATCCCAAAGTGTTTCAATAAGGCCATGTTTACTATGCGCTGTTCACCTAATTCCATCCGAACCTTTTAGCAGATAAAGAGCTGTTAGGAATGATCATATATCATGTCCGAATAAGTGCTCTAGCTGACGTCTCATGTCGGGATAGGTTGGCTCGGCAATCTATCAAGGAAAATGAGCCAAGCTGTACTAACTACTGGGCTATTAACTCTTTACCATTATTCATAAGACTAAACGTTTTAAGAATATCAACTTAACTATCATGTTTCTCTGGCTTTCCATGCTTGAAATCTCTCGGTATGTCTGTCTGTAGCTGATCAAGGAAAGTACTATTAATTTATTACTGTTTTAAGGGTCCTATATCCACAATAAATATTCCCAATTTCTCTGTAAATAATCCACCTGTGTCACTGTAATTTAGCATATAGTTACTTGTTAAATATATCTAAGTGAAATAGCCATAATTTTTTCCATTTGTTTTATTGAATAGATTAAGTTATTATGTCCCTGTTCTCTCTTTCATTAATATATCACAAAACTTTTACTTTTTTTAATTGGTCGAAAATAATAATTATTTTGAATTTTCAATAAGCTACAAAAAGCGCTTTAAAAAAAAATTAAGAGCTCTGTGATAGATTATGAAAGAGAAAACGGGGGTAAAGTTTGACCGCCCATATTTCCTATTAAATAAAACCCATTGAAAAAGTAACAGTTATTTCACTTAGATATATTGAATAAGTAACTATATGCTAAATTACAGTAAATTATTTATTGAGAAATTGGGAATAGTTTATACCAGAAAAATTATGGATATAGGAGCCTTAACGGTGAACTTAATTTTCTATTACTTTATTATAATGTTTACTTCTGATAAGAACCTACATGCAAATCTCGAGTTATAAATTATACCTGCCATTATCATAAAAATCGTTTCATTTTCTATTTACAACCCATATAAAAATTTTATAGATAAATTGTAGTGTAATTTAGATTAATTTACTTCGTTGGTGTATGTTTAGGATTAGCGACTGACTACATAATATAAGTATTAAATTATTAGATATATATGTCAATTACAATAACTTTAGATTTACTGGAGATACTGTTTATTTTATTACTAGTGCGTGCCTATAAAGTATAAAAAAAATCTATGCTTTTTATATACCTACTAGTATATCAGAATCCTTGTTTTCTGTATGAGAATTTAGCAGCACCTCGTAGATAACCAAGTATGATAACTAAGAAAATAATACTTCTGAGATGAACTGCAATTTTCATGGAATCTTTATCTTTTTTTTCCTTACAAATCTATACTAATATTATAAATGTGAAAGTATGTTTGTATGTATGCCATTTTATAACTGGGTTAGTTACAAATAATTATATATTCCTTGTAGAAAACTAGATAATTAAACTCAGTTTTCTATGAGGAAAAATTAATCCTATTTGATAACCGGGTTAACTACAAATAATTATATTTCCTCATTGATAATCGTTATCATACAAACAAAAATCCATCGCTTCTTGCAACCAAAATTAAGGTATATCTGTCAATTATAAGATTTCCTGCTGTAAATGCTTATCTGCAAGTCGTTTGTTTTAGTGATTACAACATCAACTATTATAAGCTTGTAGAGCCCTTAACCCTGATTACCTCACAAGTGGTAATAGTCGTGATGATGATGATAATAATGACAATATATTAATAATTTAAATCCCAATCAAGAAATCAGTGGGTTTGGTAGTGAGAGATAACTCGAATTTCGTCGCGCGAATTTCCAATGACTTTATTTTTAGGGACTATTAGCATCAAAATGAATATTCATCGAACAAAAGCCTCGATATCGACTACAGTTAACAGAGAAATAATTGTATTAACGAGCTTCAGTAACCTTGTTACCGTACCGGTCATGTCTAGCGGATTTCATTAGAAAATTTACATTAAAAATTGAACAAGGTAGATATGTCAAGAAGGCGTCGCGGTTTGAGCAATATGATCATATCGGATGAAAGCCATGATTGCTTCAGTAATCTACTTCAGCGAATCCGTAGATTCTTCTAGATTAAGATTTAAATTCTTAAGAAAATGTAGAGCATATGAAAGTATGTAATATTTTTTAGATTAGACTGCTTCGAGCGGAAAAAGCAATAGCTGAAATCGGAATATGTTAAAAATGTTAAAAAATCTTATTCAACATCGAAACAGATTGACTTAACGAATTGTGCAAAGGGGTGCTTGTATTTTTCTGATCCATTGAATTTTCAAGGACCACAGAGTAACGTCCCTCGCAAACTATTGGCACAGTATAATGGAATACAGTAGAACTTGATATGAGACATCTATAAATGGCAGGGTTGCCATAAGTATGAAATTAAATGAAATAATTTTTATTTGACAGGGATTTTTAGACCTACATATTATATAGTCCAATAATCCTACCGTGACTTACAGTGTGCAAAAAATTACAAGAATTAAATCACATTCTCAATCAATTAACATTGTGACAATCAATAATGAAATGAAGATAGTTTAATAAAATCTACATGTTCGAATATCAAGAGACCAGAGACAACAACAAAGACAACATGACATCACAAAAAGCAAAATACAACAAAATTGTCAAAACAGATTATAAAGTGTTTAGAAATAGGTTACAAAATGTCAATATTAATTTCTTCTTCTTTTATTATGGCTCCACCAATGTTTATCGGTGATTTATCAATGTCAAGTATTATAGCCTTTATAGTGTTTATAGCCGATTAATCGGTATTTAATATAATCCCGCCGACCGCGATATGTCTTATCAGACGTCGACTAATCACAACCATCACAGCACGAACAGGATTAAACTTGATTCCACACCAGGCCACGACGAAAACGCGAGCGGTCGCCCCCATGACCGAATGTGGAATTTGTGGAATCCCAATATTAAGTTACAAAATGTCAGAAATAAATTTCAGAACGTCAAAATTCAATTACAAAATGTCAACAATAAGGATTCCACGTCACGCCTTTGTGAATAACGCACGCGCCCACCAAGGCGTGATGGGGAAACCAGTTTAATCCTGTCCGTGCTGTGATGGTTGTGATTCGTCGACGACTAATAAGACATATCACGGTCAGCGGGGTTATCTTAAATACTGATTAATCGGCTATAAGCAGTATAAAGGCTATAATACTTGACATTGGCAAATCACCGATGAACATTGGTGGAGCCATAATAAAAGAAGAAGAAGTCAACAATAAATTACAAAATGTCAAGATAAAAAAAATCTTTGGTAGTGGGTAGTGGTATTTTATATACCTACAACTAAAAGCTGAAGGCTGTTTACCGTCTTTACGCTGTTCTTACATTAATAATCAAAATAATATGAATTAAACTGGATGCACTCACGAATCGAGACAAGATTAATAACTTTTCTGCTGTGGTCAGTTCTGGACGCTACCGCTTCCCCCTAACCGCCCGATTGCTCCGTCACACCTCTGTATACTCTGTGCTATTGGTTTATACGAAATAGAGGCAATTAGGGTTCGTTCTGGCCCGAGAGTTCAGGGTGAGCGGTTCCAGCTATCCCAACGGCAAATAGCGCCACTTGATTGGGTGCAGGGAACCATCTAAACTTAATTCGTTTCAGTGGCGACAACACTACGACAAATTGTAGAGACACTCTCGGTGCGACGGGCGGCTTTATTAAGAGCTGTGGCTGGAGTAATTGGCCCCTAAACTCGTTACACATTCTATTGCCATTTACAACTTTTTTTATTACTATAGTGTTTTTGTTTATCAGATTTCCGATACCACGTCGTACATTGAAGAATCTGACCCCCATGTTTCTAAGGTTAATCAGAAAACCAGATCATTACGAAAATCCTAGGACGATTGCAGCAAATGTCAAGATATTTGAAACTACGAAAAGAATTTCGCAATCATCTTAGATGTTTTCAGGAGTATCAGGATAATCATTATTTTACGTATTTGACGAGATCTCATGTTTATTATTTGTAGATCTTTGCAAAAATGGGCAGTAACTGAACTTAAGTTACAACCGCCTGCACTGATGATGATGCTGCTAAATTCTCACTACAGTGGGGCTAGTATAGGTTTTCGTTTTGACTCGAACGAAGGCCAAGAACGGCGGGTTCCCACCAATGGCCACTTAAGAAATGCCCGGTCCGAGAATGTCCAACACTATAATGACAAGCGAATTACTGGGTCGAGCAAAGGTAGATACACGAATCCTAAGTTTGCAACCCCACAGGACATTTGACAGTTGCTTCTAATTGTCAAAGCCATTATTTTCACAGTATATATCGCTTTTAATTCCTTTGGTTACATCGTAAAAATTTGCCTGAATTGTAACGAAATGATTGCGAGCAGTTATTGGTATAAATGTATTAGCTACACCGATCACGTATATGAATGACCGAGCGATAGATGCTGGCCTGCGGAACCAATTAACTCTCCACTCTATAAAAACGTGTGTGGACTTCTTTATTACCCATTTATGTTTGTTGAAGACTTGCTCTTAATATAGGGAAAGAAAACTACTTATATTTAACTAGCGACCTCGCCCCGGCTTTACACGGGTTAACACAATATGGGTTTACAACAATTTGAATATCTTCATAAATACGCTTAAAACTACTTATCTATGTAGATAATTTTATTCTACAGTAGCTGTGCCTTGTGGTTGTAACCGCGTTAATAGTTTCTGCTCCGCCCCTTTGTACATTATGTTACAAGGGTGCTATGTTGGTCATTACATACTCAGCTTTCTTATCGCGCTCGCCTAGTGGCTCGCGCTTATAACACCGCCTCTTACGTAATGACCAATGCACACGCGTTTCATACGAAGTTTTTCAACACACTTGCGAGGAAAAAAACAAACTTCATGGAGTCAAATTTAAAATTAACCACATCACGGCGAAAATATTAACAAATATTTATATTTTGTTTTTTCCCCGCGTGACAGATAAAGCACGGGTAACTTCGCCAAACAGCCTACAAAGTCGTCGTTAAAAAATAAAAAACTGTATTATGCGGTTAATTAAGAATGATTTGTGGACACACATACAATTTGCAATCTTGTACGAATTTAACTTCATTGGGTTATATTATAACTCTTGTGCTGTAATATAAAGAAAAAAGCACGCGTGTTTAATAGGTATATGGGATTATGGGTCTAAAAGTGAGGTAATAAGACTCACGTTACGAGCAAGTGTGTTGAAAATATTTTTTCAAATCCAACTGGTAGTTCCAGAGGTCAGCGCGTTCAACTCTTCAGCTTTATTATTAGTAAAAAAAGATAATTCTTTTCTACATCATTTTGTTATATCTCTGACACCAACATATGTATAACTTGCGAAGGACAAACAAGATTGTTAAGATTATGATTATATTAATCAACTCTAAACTATCTATCTATCATTACGCCTTTTATCCCAAGAATGATAGGCAGAGACAATCGAATACCATTTGCTACGATCCTTCTTTCTTATTATTAATAGTTTTTGTCGGTTTACAATTAGTTCTGTATTAGATGGAGCCGTAAAGAAAGTCAAGTATTCACTAAATAGTGTACTATCGTCTTTGTAGTAATCCAAGTTAAATTACATGTAATTGATAAAGAGTTATAAAAATTACGGTTGTAAATCGTTATTAAATGCTTTACAACGCCTGTATAGATATCGTTTTGATTCTGAAATAATATTTATTGCACCAAATGGCATTGACTTTTTAAGTGCACTCCATTTTAATTGATTTGCGGATTTGTAAAGAAATCATATTTACGACGCTAATGTTTCAAGCGTGCGTCAACATCCAGTTTCCACTCGGATCAGAATCAATTTGCGGCAGATTCCGCTCTACAAAGCTTCTAGCCGTACCCCCACGTCAATTTAACTTCGATTAACCGCTGGAGACATGACTGCAATAAAGTTAGAAAAAAATGGAGCTGAATTCGGGATGAATTTTATGCTTGGAGTATTTTTGTATTCGCTTTATGATGATTGGGGGAGAGATTTAGTGAGTGGAAACACTAAAAGTTATTCGCAAAAGTAGCTTTACTTTTAAGTTGTTTGGAATTGACACAAATTAGAATTACTAAAGTAAGAATCACGAATTTGTAGAAATATGGTAAACATGTAAAAGAATTTTTAGAATCGGTTCAGTAGTTTTTGAGTTTATTCGTTACAAACTCAAATACAAAAAAATCAAATTTTACATCTTTATAATATTAGTATAGCCTAATAATAGAAATAAGGCTAAATAACTTGCATTAAAGCAAGTTATTCAGAACTTGTGAACTATTCTATTTTTCCGGATTATACTTATAGGTAGGTTATGGACACGAATAATTGTAACTATGACAGAAATTATTGTCAACATTTGAATTTCATGTTCAATAACGAAAAAAAAAATCCTGAAAAACCTGAATGTTTGTTTCTCTCCATGCGAGTTCGACTCGCTCTTAGCCAATGGATTCATATCTCGACTGAAAATGATTACTATAGTAAATAGTTAACAAATTCTTCTTTAAATTACACAAACTATTTTGCAGGTTCAAATAATAAAGTCGCACATTTAGAAATCGTTAAGCGAGTGGATTTTGCGATACAATTGTATCTACAACGTAGAGCACTTCTGGACTGTATCCAAATTCTACACACAATCATAGGTCGCTGCAGTATTCTGCATGGCTACTCTCTGTATTATTTGACAGTGTTTTTAGTTTACGTTTTGCATATGAAAGGCAAAGTTTAGAGTCATTCATTTGATATCGAAGAAACGGCACGTACCCTCAATGTACCCTTTATGCCTCATTCCAAAGACATTTTCCTCTTTATAAAAGTGCTAGCTTACCGCCCTCGCTTTGCTCGTGGAAATTTTTGAAATGTGACTAGAATTTATCTCGAAGGATTCTCTGACCTTCAATTATCCCGCCGATCCGTTAAGGACAAACAAACAAACAAAATTTTCGCGATTATAATATTAGAACCTACGGATATTACAAGGTTGGTGAAGTGTCCACTAGCAAGTAACTTATGCATTTTCTTACTTTTCTACGTGTAATTTTTCTATGCAGAAGGCCAAAATTGCAGAAGTTGACTTGTTGCGAGTGTTTACATAGTACAAGTTTCAGTGGACAATTAAATTCTTAAATTTTGATTTTAAAAACACAATTAGCCTAGAATCAAATCCAGGTCGATCACAATATTGATATCGCCTTCTGCCTTTTGGTAGGTGTTCAATAACAATTAGATAAGTCTAAGGAGGAATATCCTTTTTCAAATACATATCCTGTTAGATTTAAGTTAAATTTATGGTAATCGTATTACCAATAACAAGTGTATTGCCCGCTGCCCGGCCTACTCTCGCAGGAATTTCTATTCCAGCGATATATTATTTCTATATAAGAATAATTCGGGTTCAACGAACAACTGTTGTTCCTAATGGCCCAAGTTTTCCCTCAACGTACGATAAAACGTAGAACTTGTCAAACTGTATGTGATCGCAGACTTATTAACTGAGGAATAATAATTCATTCGGAAAGGATGAGAGTTTGATCTGAGGCAGTTATGGTTACAATGGCTTTCCCATAGAAAAAAATACTTCGTACAGACCGTTGTTCAGCGCTTTGTTCCGTCTTTTTTACCTTCATCAGTTTTATTACAAATTCCTTCAGCTGTTATGACGTTTTTGTTTTGCTTAAATTAACTAACGGTTGGATCCCGGCCATGTACCAATGGGTTTTTATAATTAAAAACTTATGTACGTAATCCGACAAACCACACTTAGGGCTTTTCCACCAAGAGAACTGACCACTCGTTAAGTATAGCCTCACAAATACCATGGGCTAAGGTTTCGAGAGCCATAAGGTAACATGTGAACAGATTAACCAGCTTTATAAATGCAGGGGCAGGCTTTCTGTTCTTTTAAAGGAGCTCATGGACAACTAAATCTAAAATCAAAATGGCATAAAAGCCGTGATGTTGTGTTATTGTTAAAAGAGTATCGGTTGAAAACGATTATTCGAATGGCACGAAACATGCATCGGTCATCGATTATTTCACTAAATTTTACGTTCAGTTTACGTTTGATCGGCGATTTATGGACATCGAGTCTGCCACACAGCCTCAACTGAGCCTATAAAACTTTTTACTAACTTTTACGACTTTGTCCATGGCCTTACATAAAATTGAAGCATCTTCTGAATTGGCCTAAAGGATTTTACTATATTGGTTTGAAAATTTCCACTTTCCAACAATTTAGTACTCCTTAGTCAATTGAAAAATAAAGAAAGTGCGGGATAGGACTCGTGCCTTGAGATGGCTCCTTGTGCATTACATTATTGTACCGCAAATATAAGTACTAACAAAGGCAAGGTTTTGATAATGAGTCTTTTAGTTTTCAATATTTCTTCTTCATGGGAAACCGTGTTATCGGCTTCAGAGTGGGTACTCACCAAGTCTCCCTCGTTTAGCTAATGGTATTTGTGTGGCCAGTTCTGTTGAGGTACATTTAGATGGAAAAGCCTCGAGTGTGATTTGTCGCATTATGTAAATAAGTTTTTGATTATAAGAAAACCATTGGGATAATACCAGGTCGCCACCAGGTACCTCCATTGGTATAAATACTCAAAAATGGGCATGATTATTATTTCTTAATAACACCGTAAAATTCCGTAGATAGTATTATTAGAAGTACTAGGGTAACATAAAACAAAGATAATGTTTTCATGTTTACTTATGATATGGCAACCCTATCTTTTACGGTCTAGACATTATCAAGGGCCCTCGTCCTTATGACCTTAAATTTAACTATGTTTTATTGATTAGCGACCCACCCCCACTGGTACAACAATCTACCACGGACTTCTTTATAGGTAATTTTATTCTACACAATTGTTTCCTACATAATTTTGTTATATCTCTGACGCGCGGGAGTTAACTTTTTCTCCGACTTGCTTCACTAAATAATGTTAATACTCAACTCCTTAACCTAAACCTTTGCGTAAAAAGGGCAGAGACAGACGCGGCTAGAGACTAATTTCTCCAATTACTTGTTTCAGGTAATGCCACGCGTTCACAAAATGAATGAAGAGTTGACTTCAAGACATCCAAGTCGATTAATCTTTGTCCGATATCTCCAAATCATTGTGAAGTATACTATATAAAGTAAATTAGAAAATCACTTTATTGGCTGAATGTAGTAGATTTCGTTGCTGCAGATAGTTCAGGCCACCTAAGTAATTGGATAGAACATGGGATTGTCTGCGGCTACGTATAGATGTGGTCATTAGACTGAGTTGAAGCAATCACTATAATGGAATTGAACTTGTTCGTGTAGTGTAGATAAATTAATAGTGAGAAGACGCTATTTTTTGAAAATATTTTAAGCTACATTTTTTTTATGATTTTTTAAAGTATTTATCTTTCTAACATTTATTTTATTTTCTTACTAGACATAACAGCCCCTGACCATAGTATAATATTTCTATCAATTTAAAGGAAAAAGTTTCTCCCATACCTCGTCGTGCCACCTATGCGCGTCGGGTTTTAAAAAACTTCATGGGTGCTAATGCTCATTTGAAGTCTTATAAATCCGATTCCTGAGTAATTTTGATGTCTATGGTCATGGGTGCTCTGTAATGACTATATCTCGTGGGTGCTGGGGCCCTTGTACCACCAATCGATCAATTACAGTGAATCACGTAGGGTGCTCTATTAATTAATTACATATTATTATTGTAATTATCTTAATTATCTATTTTATTAATATTCAAATTGTTTGCTCTTATGGATGTGGAATAGGTTGCCTAATCCGTTAGATAAAATTATGACTAAATAATTATTTCTGTAAATTACACAGATAAAACATAGTATAATAATAATATGTAGAGTTATAATTTGTATGTAGGTGGTATTTTTATTTTAGACTCAGTAGTTTCAGAGATAGGGGGGGGGGGCGGTAAATTTTTATTATTCTTTTCTTTCTTTAAATTCTTTAACATAATTTAAACTATGCATTTTAAAACTAGAAAATAATACTTAATATTTTTATCCCTTATAACGATTCCTTTTATTAGATACTAGCATTCCGCCCCCGGCTTCGCCCATGGATATTTACGAACAAAATAAAATATACTCTATACCTACCCCTACCCCTACCCATACCCCTACCCTTATCCCTACCCCTACCTCTACCGCTACCACTACCACTACCCCTACTTCTACTCCTACCCCCTACCCCTACCCTCTATATCATCAATAGTTTTCGCAGCGCACGCGATGTAAGGAATTTCTTAGGTAATTTTTTTACACCTTGGGTTACATTATTGGAGTTTTAGTAAGGCTCCCTATTTTTTTTGAAAATAGAATATAGCCTGTCACTCAGGGTGAATGTATCTTTCCAATGGTGAAAGAATTTTTGAAATCGGCACAGTAATTTTTGAGTTTATTCATTACAAACATACACACACACAAGTATAGATGTCACATGATGGACTTAAAAATTAGGTTTTTTTTTGTTTATTTTTTTTCCCCAAATCGATTATTTACGCTACTATATAATGTACCAAGTTTCAACCTTTTTCGTTCAGTAGATTCGGAATTTCGCAGAAAATAAGATATGACAAACAGACAGATTTTTCGTCGGGGATGTAGGTACGGAACCCTAAAAATGGGTAGCAACATTTGTAACTCCAACCATCCATTCACAACAATCCACGACGACCGATTAATTTCATAACTTTTCCACTGGCGAAAAGCTAATCTATACCTACTAATATTATCTTCTATATATATAAAAATGAATTGCTATTCTTTGTCTCGCTAAAACTCGAGAACGGCTGAACCGATTTGGCTGATTTTAGTCTTAAAATATTCCTAGATATCCAGGGAAGGTTTAAAAGGTGAGACAATTCGAATATATTGGAAATGTACAATGTACTACATTATTGAACGCATCTAAAGTATAGTCATAGAGTAGTGGAGTAGGGACCCGATGTCATTGGCTATGGTGGTTTTTGTCTCAGCTCAAAAATGGTGTCCGTTCATTGTACTGTTGAGTTGTAACTTTATTTCTTTTTAATACATTTTGCTTTAATACTGAACGTGTATTTTTATTTAATCGCAAGAGGTTATGGGCCCAGAGCACCCAGAGCACACAGGATAACCAGAATCCTCAAAAAAGTAAGATTAAATAAATTTGAAGAAGTAGCGTCATTTTTTGAACTACCGACCTACACGTTCCATTATAATCGATTATTCGAGAAGGACTTCTACGCGAGAAGATTGATATTATATCTTGCAAAGAAGGAAGGAAAGGCAAAATGGAAGGACAGAACAGTAATTTAATTAAACTGGAAGGATCAAGGAATTGGAATATTTGGAAATTTCAAACGACGGTACTGTTACGTGGACGAGGCTACTTGGATATTGTTGAAGGTGTGAAAGTGAAACCTGAACCTCAACTTGCAAACGAGCAAACAGAATGGGAATCCAAAGATGCCAAGGCGCAGACATTGTTGGTCACGAGAATGACAGAAGATGTGATGTTGCACATAATTTCCTGTGTAACTTCAGCTCAGATGTGGAGAAAACTTCATAGTGTATACGAGCAGAAGACAGAAACTAGTATACATATTGTGCAGCAAAGATTTTTTCAATATAAATATGAAAGCGGTACTGAGATGTCACAATTTCTATCAAGGATTCAGGAGATGCAAAACCAGCTGAAACAGATGGGTGAAGATGTATCGGATAAATTTGTTATAACAAAGGTTTTAATGTCGCTGCCAGAGGAGTATAAGCACTTTATCTCAGCATGGGAGTCAGCACCAGATGATAAACAGACTATTGACAACTTGGTCGCTAGATTGTTAGTCGAAGAAGAAAGGGTGAAGGAGAAAAGTGATATTTCCCACCAGGCTTCATCATCATCTGCATTTGTTGCCAAAAATAACCGTAATTGGAAGAACATTAAGTGTTTCAAATGTAACAAAATGGGACATATTCAAAGTGACTGTAAAAGTACAAATAACAAGAATGAAAATAAATGTTACTATTGTGGCAAAGTTGGACACTTTAAGGCACAGTGTCGGTACAGAAATAACAAGGACAATAATAACAGAAAAAGCAATGCGTTTGTAGTATCAAACACTCATGGACAGTATCAAGAATTGAAGTGGCTAGTGGACAGTGGAGCTACGGAGCATATGTGCTGTGATCGAGGATTGTTTACTACATTTACAAGTGTATCACAAAAATCTGTTATTGTTGGAAACGGAGATGCAATTTGTGTATTGGGTTATGGACAAATAGTTGGTCAAGTAAATAATGGAAAAGAATGGATTGATTCTACAATAGAAAATGTACTGTTTGTACCAAAATTAAAAACAAATCTTTTCTCAGTGAATTGTGCCACAGATAAGGGTTATGTCATGATGACTGATGACAGTTCATGTAAATTTTATAAAAACAAAGTTTGTGCAGCAATTGCAAAAAGGATGGATAATTCATATTTCCTAGATTTTCGCTATAAACATTGCCAAGGAAATGTCGCTATATTAGAAAACAATAATTTTATGAAGTGGCATGAAAAACTTGCACACCAAAATTATGACTATGTGAAGCAAGTGCTATCCAAAAATAAGATAAATGTAAATATGAACTCTGTTCCTAAGTGTGAGAGTTGTTTAAAGGGAAAGATACACCGTCTACCCTTTACTAACAGTGAGAACAAAACTTCAAGAACTTGTGAATTGATTCATGCTGATACATGTGGCCCTATGGAAGAGAAATCTGTTGGCGGATCAAGATATTTTATAATACTGAAAGATGACTTTTCTAACTACAGAAGTGTATATTTTGTGAAAAATAAGTATGAAGCAAAGATATGCATAGAAAATTTCTTAAATAAAGCTGAAAATATAACTGGAAACAAGGTTCAGTTTTTCAGAAGTGACAATGGGCTAGAATTTGTCAATAAGGAGATAAAAGAAATGTTTTCAAAACGAGGTATCATACATCAGACGACTGTACCATATACACCTGAACAAAACGGCAAGGCAGAGCGAGAGAACCGAACTTTGGTCGAGTTGGCAAGAACAATGTTGCATTCTAAAAACTTAACAAAGAAGTTGTGGGCAGAAGCGATTCATACTGCCGCATACGTGTTGAATAGAACTGGTAGAAGTAAAGATGATAATAGAACACCCTACGAAGTTTGGACTAACAAAAATTATAATATTAATGAACTGAAAGTTTTTGGAACACCGGTATATGTACATATCCCAAAGGAAAAACGAAGGAAGTGGGATACAAAGGGAGAAAAAGGATTTATGGTTGGATATGGAGAAGATGTAAAAGGTTACAGAATATATTTTTCTCGTAGAAATGTCGTGGAAATTAAAAGGGATGTAATATTTATGGATCAGGAACAATATCATGAGGAGGAACCTGTAATTGCTCTGGACTTTGATAATGTGATGCAAACAAATGAACTTGATACACTGTTAACTGAGAAAGAAAATTTAGTAAATAATACTCAGAAAATTGAGGAAGAAAATCAAGATTATATATCAGAAGACATATCAGTGAATACAGATAATAGTGTTTCAGTACTGCCAGTTACTCCAGATAAGTCACAGAGTGAGTATAAACCGTGCTTGGATGATGAGGAGAGTTATTCTGATGACACATTAATGTCAGATCAACAACAGAAAAATAAGAGAGTAAGAAAACAAACATCTTTCTATAAATGTCATAATGTCTACAGTGAGGAGAATGACCCTACTACATACAAGCAGGCCATGAAAAGGAGTGATGCCAGTAAGTGGAAAGAAGCCATAAATAGAGAATTGCAAACACTAAAGGAAAATAATACGTGGTATCATTGTGATGTACCCATACAGGAGAAAGTTATAAGCAGTAAGTGGGTTTTTAAAATTAAATATACCAATAGTGTTAAACAGTATAAGGCCAGGTTAGTCGCAAGGGGGTTTGAGCAAGATGATATATTAGATTTATATGCCATTTATGCTCCAGTTGCAAAGTTGACAACATTTAGATGTTTTGTAGTTGTTGCAACAAAGTTGAACTTACCAATTTACCAAATGGATGTGACAGGGGCATTTTTGTATGGGGATATAAATGAAAATGTATATATTAGTTTGCCAGAGGGGGCTTATACAGGTAAAAATAATATTGTAAAATTAAATAAATCTTTATACGGGCTCAAAAGTTCACCAAAGTGTTGGAATAAAAAGTTTAACTCAGTTATAATGGGAGATGGGTTTAGAAGATCTCAGTGTGATTCATGTTTGTATATAAAATGTAAAGGTAGAGATAAAACTTTTGTATTGTTGTATGTTGATGATCTTTTAATTTTTGGTTCAAGTGAAAAAGACATCTCTCAGCTTAAATATGTTTTAAATAAGGAATTTAATATGAAGGATTTGGGATTGGTTTCAGATTTTTTAGGTATAAGTATAAATAGAAATGTACAAACTGGTACTACTGAGTTATCTCAAAGTAATTATTTGGAAAATGTCCTTAAGAGATTTAACATGGAAAATTGTAAACCAATTTCAACTCCTATGGATCAGAATTTTAATACAAAAATATTTGAATGTGATAGCCAAACTAAGGATGTAAATATTGAGAAGTTATGTAGACAGATTATAGGATGTCTTATGTATGTTGTATGTGGGACAAGGCCTGATTTATGTTTTGCTGTTTCAATGTTGAGTAGATATCAAAAGTCTGCCAATAATATGTTATTAGTTTCATTGAAAAGAGTGTTGAGATATGTCAAACATACTTTGAATTATAAGTTAGTTTATAAATGTACAGATGAAATTCTTGAAGGTTATTGTGATGCTGATTGGGGAGGGGATATTCAAGATAGAAAATCTACCTCAGGGTATTTGTTTAAGTTTTCCAATTGTATAATTTCATGGTGCTCTAAGAAGCAAGTATCTGTGAGTTTGTCATCAACTGAGTCTGAATATGTTTCAATGAGTATGGCCGCTAGCGAGGCTTGTTGGCTGATAAATATACTAACTGATTTTGGAATTGAAAATGTTTGTCCAGTAAATATATACTGTGATAATCAGTCTGCAATAGCAATAGCAAGTACAGATTCTGTAAAGCGCTTGAAACATATTGATATTCGGTACCATTTTGTAAGAGAATTGTTAAATAATAATAAAATTTGTGTAAAATATATTAAAACTAGTGATCAGCAGGCAGATATGTTAACCAAGTCCTTAAATAGAGTGTTGATTGAAAAGTTTTTGAAAAAGTGTGGTGTTGATAAATAATTAGTTAGGTACTTAGTTGTGTAGTTTACTTTATTGAGTTTATCTTGTTTGGTTTATGTGTTTAGTAAGTTGTTAAATGTATTACATTGAGGAGGGGTATTGGAAATGTACAATGTACTACATTATTGAACGCATCTAAAGTATAGTCATAGAGTAGTGGAGTAGGGACCCGATGTCATTGGCTATGGTGGTTTTTGTCTCAGCTCAAAAATGGTGTCCGTTCATTGTACTGTTGAGTTGTAACTTTATTTCTTTTTAATACATTTTGCTTTAATACTGAACGTGTATTTTTATTTAATCGCAAGAGAATAATTGCCGAAAAACCCCTAAAAACAGCCCCTTTTCTTTTTCCCATAATAACGAGTCAATTTGAACCTTATTGCTATTCAATAAAGTTCATTTTAAATTAAAAAAACTCATTGTTGTCTATGCAATGTGTGTTCCTAATGTCACCGCACAAAGTTAAAATTCGCGTGCGTGTTGGAGAATCTAATGTCGCGTTCCGACACTCAACAAAAGTGATAAATCGCGAACGCGACCAAATTGAATAGTCACAAAATGTAATTTAATAGATCATTAGTAGTACTGATTTTCAATTTGGTCGGCTTCGCGAAACTTAATTTTGCCTAGGAGTAGGGGTAGGAGTAGAGGTAGGGGTAGGAGTAGGGGTAGGTGTAGGGGTAGGGTAGGGGTAGGGGTAGGAGTAGAGGTAGGGTTAGGGGTAGGTGTAGGGGTAGGGTAGGGTAGGGTAGGGTAGGGGTAGGGGTAGGGTAGTGGTAGGGTAGCGGTAGGAGTAGTACAGACAAGCCAACGTTTGGGCAGGACAACGTCTGCCGGGTCCGCTAGTAAAGAGATAAAATTTATAACCTTATATGTAATGGGTAAGGTGTAATCTCTCAAACTACAGAACCGATTCTAAAAAATCTTTCACGCTACGATATCCCGACATAGGCTATATTTTATTTTGTTCGAAAATATCCACATGCGAAGCCGGGGGTGGAAGGCTAGTATTTCATAAAATTTAATTTAGCCCATCACATGACCCTGATCGCATGTATTTCGGTCCAAGTTTTATTATCTGTGTGCACGAGCACTAAGCTAGGCTTTATTAAGCTTCCTAGATAATGTTCCACAATACACTCAGTTATGACACTTTATGAAGTAATAAAATGTCACTGAAACTATTTTATGGATAGGAGCTACCTGTGATCATTTCATAAGAATATTAAATAAAACAAAAACTGCGCAAATAACTGAAAAGTGAAAAACAAGCTATAGAATCTAGAATCAACAACCAAAATATGTCGTAACTTGATAGCGATTTTATTTTCATTTCTGCAACAAAAGATGTTGTAACCTTTGTCTCTCCCAAGACTGTTTTCAGTAATAGCGATTTAATTATGATGAATCACTTAGCATAGCTATTGATTTAAATTATTTGCTACCGCAAAAAATTCTTGGCGTTAATTTTAAAGAACAATCAAACTGCAATAATTGCTTCAAATATAATACTCCATTCATTTTCGTAAATATCTTCTAAATTATCTGAAATAATTACGGCTTGTCTCAATTGTCTGTCTTGTTAATATTGGCAACTTACTAAATGTCGACAATGTTCCAAGTGTCATTCCATCTCTATACTAATAATAAAGCTGAAGAATTTTAGCCGGAGTCGGATTTAAAATAATATTTTTGCATTTGTAAGCCCAATTCTTGAAGTAGGTTATCTTATATATAAAATTCTCGTGTCACGGTGTACGTAATTGAACTCCTCTGAAACGGCTCGACCGATTTTCGTGAATTTTAGTGTGCATATCCGTTAGGGTTGAGAATCGGACAACATCTATTTTTCATCCCCCTAAATGTTAAGGGTGGTTCACCCCTAATTTTTTTTTAATTTTTTTATAGGTAGGGTAGGGGTAGGGGTATGAGTAGGGGTAGGGGTAGGGGTATGAGTAGGGGTAGGGGTAGGGGTAGGAGTAGGGGTAGGGGTGGTGCGGGCAAGTCAACGTTTGGGCAGGACAACGTCTGCCGGGTCCGCTAGTAGGCTATAATATAAAACATAGGAGCTTTAGTTTGAAAATAAAGTTCAGGTTAAAAAGTATACTACAACCGCATTCCAACATTCAAAGTATGAATGCATCAATCCAGAAACAGGTTTCATACATTCCTTCCATTTGAACTGATAGTTCGATATTAAATTGCATATTGCCTGTCTGGATGTTTTTTATTTTTGTTTTAGCTCTCATACGAGTATCTCTTTGAATAGATACGTTCCCGCTCGCATAACCAATCACTGGTTGGGTTTTCTGATACTAAAGTGGAATCAAGTTGGTAGCCATTTTTATTTGGTGCATATTCGTTGCGGAAATAATGTGTTGATAAATAATGAAATGAGTAGTATCATAATAACCTATGTATTTATTAACCGACTTCCAAAAAAAGAAGTTCTCAATTCGGACCGTATATTTTTTATTTCTTTTACGCCCCCATTTCTTTTTATTCGACATTTATCCTTTGAAAAAACTATCTTTATAAGTCCATTTTTCTTAAAATCTCTTTGAAATGTACCTACCGATTTTGACACTTATTTTTTTAAGTATATAATAATTTGTCGACATTATATGATGAAAATAGCTCAAAAACTCAGTATCCCTGAGTCACATAGGCTATATGTACCATCACGGCATGACGACGGGAACGGGGTGGGCAGAGGTGAACATGACAAAAGCTATGAATGAAGGGTATGTTTGCCAACATTTTGAAATAGACACGTACGAAGTCGTGGGAAACAGGGTAAGGGTAGGGGTAGTGATAGGGGTATGGGCAGGGGCAGGGGTTAGGGGTAGGGGTCGGGGTAGGGGTAGTGATAGGGGTATGGGCAGTGATAGGGGTAGGGGTAAGGGTCGGGGTAGGGGTAGGGGTAGGGGTCGGGGTCGGGGTCGGGTTAGGGGTAAGGGTAGGGGTAGGGGTAGAGCAGGCAAGCCATTATCTATGAGTGCTGTAGGGTATATTTTATTTTGTTCGAAAATATCCACGGGCGAAGCCGGGGTCTTGATAGAAACCCAGCAGAATAAAAGTCTTCTTGATTTATATTCTATTCTTCTTGATATATACCTAAGTCTAACGCCAAATGAGTTGAACCGAAACTCCATAAGATTTGTATGTTATTTGTTTTAATTAATTTACACGGAAATAGATAAACATGTGAAGACATATCGTTACTTATCAAATCTTTTTGAGTTACTGATTATTTAACTTCAAATATTCCACTCAATATTCAATGTTCTGTTGGCTAAGGCTGGCTTTCTACTACCAAGATGTAAGGTGATCGAGGGATCCTTGATGGATCTTCTTCGCGCTCACCGCCTGCCCAGCTTCCTCGCACAGCACAGGTGTCACTGGAAAGCCGGCCTAAATGTGGATATTGCTACCCACACCGCAAGACATAAATGCCAAGTAAAATAATATTTAAGATATTTATTTAAACATTACGCTACATTAAAGTGGCATTCAAACACTGCGTGCAATGGTCTCTGTATCATTAGGTAACTAATCGAGCACACTTTGTAAGGCTTTGTGTATCTAGAATGGAGGTATCAGCCGTGCGTTCCTAAAGTCCCCTTTATTATCCACGGCACAACCGTACTACCAGTAGTGTCGTGGGTAATTAACGGCACTACTTAATTAGTTTACAATCCTAAAGTTCTAAGATATAGTGATTGAAAGTATTGAAACCGCGGGTATATGACAACCCTAAATCGAAAAAAAAATCGTTTTCATTACTTCCTTTACAACACGGTTTTCAAGCAAGACATACAAAGCGTCACTAAACTATCACATTTTTGCTCTTTTTAACTGACTTTAAAAAAAGGAGGTTCTAAATTTTTTTTTTATATATGTATGAACATCGATTACTCCGCCAGTTGTGAACGGATTTGGATGATTTATTTTTTGTTCGACAGATAATTCTTCCGGATTGGTCCCATTTTTTCTTATAAAAAATGGTTCACTGGTTTTTTTAAAATTAAAAAAAAAATGACTTTGTAAGTAATGTAATCTTAATATCTCAATGAATTTGTTTTTTTTACTTTTACATAATTTTTTTTTTATTTGCGTTATTATTTGTCTCTCAGGACCATAAAAATACAGACAGACATATTTTTACGTATACATTACAATATGTATTATTCTAAAGCACCAGCATTATTTCCTAGACGCTTATTGCAAGAATATCGTAAACCCCATTGTTTTTAATAAGCTTGGAAAAGTGGAAACTATTATGTAGTAACTTCCATTACGGTTACGAGTGGTGCTCAGATGGTTATTGTCCGTTAAACGCTGTAAGTTGTAGTTATGGAATAACGCAGGTGTTTAAAGCTTTTATGCTGCTTTTTTACGACTACTTCAATTTTTATATAAATAGCACGACTTTATTGTGATTTTTCACTATGATTTTTTTTGTCAAATTCTTCCCCTTGCTTGTTTTTTCTTTATAAAGAAACTCAAATTTTAATATTTTTAACATTGACTTGAAATCGAAACCATAGAAGCGAAGTATAAATTTTTTTAATGGATACCAAAGCATATGACTCGCTTGGTGGAAAGTGGCTAAGGGAATCCATGAATGGAGTTGACAAATACAGTTCATAAAGTCCTATGTTTGTCACCTTCACTATTGATAATACGTGGTTACGCACAAGCCAAGGCAAGTGTTTGGTGAGTGTTCAACTATGATTGCAGATAAAAAAATGTGTGAATAAGTAAAAACTTTAGGATTTTCTAATTTTAAAATATATAAATATTTAAGCAGAGTATATACGTGATTCAGCGTCACCGTCCCGCCTGAGCGTGACGGTTCAGTTTCGTTCACTGACACTGACATCCCCTTACTATATGTATGTACAGTATAAACGGTGTACTTGCCGCCAAAAGTTTTCACAACGTTTTCATATTTCATAAATTGTAGCCAAAGTTTCAGTTGTAAAACGAAACTCCGCATTTTGATTCCCCAATTAAAATACATTTAGCACAAGTAGCGTTAAAGTGCTAACTTATTTAGTTGTCACTGAAATACAAGCGCTTTTGTGATGTAGTTTTACATCGACGAACATACTGCGATGGGGTGTGAAAGTTTTCGGCTTTGGAGAGTGACCGCAGTTAGATCGTTTCGCTCATTTTTGCTTGTTTGAACTTTTTAATTTCGACTCTCATTCTGAAAAGTTTATGTATCTGATATTTGAATGCCATTGTTTTTATCTTTGCTTTTTAGTGTAACTAATGAGATGTACGTTTTTTTTAGCAAATCTAATGTGATTTTTCATTCGCCTGATGGTCGAAAGTATTCATACAAATATTCAAACTCAAACTTTAATTACTCGAGTCAAAAAAGCTAAGCATCAAAATTCAATGCACTTCTGAAAATAATTCGGAAATTGAATATGGCTCTATATTTATCAATGTGTCTAGCCACATAGCAAAGATCGTCTTGATATTGCATTATAAAGTAATTTCGTCTATCAAAAAATTTATCAATTTCAGTTTCTAAGCATAAATAGTTAAGATTTCATTTCAATTTCATTCGGTTTCATTTCAAGCAAGAAAACTTTTAATTTACCTCAGGCAGCGGCCGTATCTGGCTACACCCTTGTAGGTTCCACTTTGGTCAAAACAACCAGGATACAAAGTATAATGTCTCACAAAGACGATTATTAACCGCCACCAATAAAAGTCATAAAACATTGGTTTTATTACAGAATATCGATTAGATAATTTTGTTTTGACTGTTGTTTTATCAGTTTGGAAAATTTGGCATATATATATATACCACCAACACATACCACACAACTTAAAAAACTATTTTATTTATACACCTACACAGACTCTGAGGCAAATTTACTCGGGATTTAATGTCTCCTGGCATTTAATCTTTTAGGGGGCATGTATAAATTATAATGAAGAAAATAATATAAAAGAGCATACCAGAGATGGCCAATGGGTTTTTTTTAATTAAAAACTTATGTACATAATCCGACAAACCACACTTAGAGGCTTTTCCATCTAAATATATATCTCAACCATTTAGGTATAGCCTCACAAATACCATCGGCTAAACGAGGGAGACTTGGACCTGGAAACACGGTTTCGGGAGCTGAACCCGTGAAGAAAGAAAAAAAAAGAAAAAGATGGCCATAGAAATAGGACGCGATCATCTTATCATATTAATTAATATTAATATCTAACAAGGTAGATAATAAGATATTAATATTCGTCTATTACGGGGTTATTATGTTTGCTACGGGAAACAGGATTTCCTTTCTAATAGTGTCCAAAGATGTATTACTTGGAATTATTTTGTCAGAGACTCTACTCGTGTGGAAGGAATAGTAGGTAGGTACACAGAAATTAGCTTTTCTTTATTTGTTAATTGTTGCTGTCCATTTTTATACAATTTTATGGAAATCCATTTCATGACTGCTACACTGTTTCTTAATTCATTGGAAAATGTCAAAATATATGTAAAATTAATTTTCTCAGAGTTATTTTAATTATCTTTGGCAAAGTACTTTTAGCCTCAATTTAAAGAGTTTATGCGGTGTCTAGCTTGTTATTCCGTATTCTGCAATACCAAAACCGTATACATTTGTCTATTGTGTTTATATGCGTTTGTCTGTGCAATTTTCACGCAAAAAATACAAAAAGATTAGAAATATTGATTCCCGATGAAGTTTTACGAGTATTAAACATGGACTATCATGTTTGGAAGCTGAGTATTTACAGTATAATTGAATCATGGCATGGCGTATGCTGTCTAATCAGTTAGAGATATAACAAAATGATATAGAAAATAATTGTATAGAATAAAATGATCCACAAAACGTCCGCAGTAGCATATATATATATGTATCTTTAATAGATAAGTAGTTATAAGCGTATTTGTGTGCGTATTTAAATTTGATTTAAACCCATATTGTACCCGTGCGAAGCCGGCGGTGGGGTTCAAATAATAAAGCAAACTCAAGTCTTAATCATACTCATATATCCACTTAGTACTTTTTTTTTCAAATTGATCTGATTGAAAGCTCAATGCTCACGACGCGCAACTTTTCCCATTAAAAGTTGGCGTCACGTGCAAATTATTTGGTTTTAGAGTTTCCCGGCCGCTTTGTCTTCGTGTTTTGGTCCCTTTTGGGCAAACTTTGCTCAACTTTCTTGAACATTAAGTATATTATTTATACGTTAAATTTGTATGAAGGCAAACGATAACAACTGTAAAAAATCTTATTTATTTCGCTACAAAACTTGTATGTTAAGACTTTCTTTTGAATAGTAGATACATACAGTTGCAAGAAATATTATCTTATCAACAAGTATAAATTATAAATAAAATTATATTCCGTTGTATAAATTTTTCCTGACAATACAAATATTTCTTAGCAATGTTATGAACTTTTTCCAGTCTTCACTTGGGTTTTCTGTATTCCGATACTACACAGTATGCATCCAAACCCGTTTCGCTGTTATGTAGATACTCGTATTAGGTACTTTATACTAATATTATAAAGAGTTTGAGAGGTTGTAGAGGATATACTCTGGATCTACTCAACCGATTTAGAAAATTCTTTCACTAATCGGAAGCTACTTTATCTCCGAGCGCTATAGGCTATATTTTATTTTGTTCGAAAATATCCACGGGCGATTCCGGGGGCGGACAGGACAGCTAGTAAATAATAAAATCACTTCATATTATAAAACAATGTCCCCCGCCTCTTCTGTTTGTGCCCTTTTCACGCAAAAATTACTGAACGGATTCTGTTGCGGTTTTCACTATTAGATAGGTTGATTCACGAGGAAGATTTACGAGTATAAAACATGGACCTATCATGTTTAGGAGCTCAGCATTAACAGTATAAGTGAATCAAGTCGGAGAAAAACTTAGCTCCTGAGCATTTTCATGGCGTATGCTGTCTATTCCGTCAGAGATATAACAAAATTATGTAGGAAAGAAATGTGTAGAATAAATGAATCTACAAAAAAGTCCGCGGTATAAACCGATATTGTACCCGTGCGAAGCCGGAGGCGGGGTCCCTGCTCTATACTAATATTATAAAGAGGAAAGATTTGTATTTTTGTGTGTGTGTATGTTTGTAATGAATAAACTCAAAAACTATTGTGCCGATTTCAAAAATTCTTTCACCATTGGAAAGCTACATTCACCCTGAGTAACATAGGCTTTATTCTATTTTCAAAAAAATTAGAGATCCTTACTAAAACTCCAATAATGTAACCCAAGGTGTAAAACATGACCTAAGAAATTCCTTACATCGCGTGCGCTGCGAAGACTATTGATGATATAAAGGTAGTGGTAGAGGGTAGGGGTAGGGGTAGGGGGTAGGAGTAGAAGTAGGGCTAGGTTAGGGGTACGGGTAGGGGTTGGGGGTAGGGGTTTTGATCATTCTTTCACCATTAGAATGCTACATTATCCCTGAGTAACAGGCTATATACCATCACGGCATGACGACGGGAACGGGGTGGGCAGAGGTCAACATGACAAAAGCTATGTATGAAGTGTATGTTTGCCAACATTCTGAAATAGACACGTACGAAGTCGTGGGAAACAGGGTAGGGGTAGGGGTCACTATAGGGGTATGGGTAGGGGCAGGGGTAGGGGTAAGAGTAGGGTAGGAGTAAGGGTAGGGGTAGTGGGTTGTTCGAAAATATCCACGGGCGAAGCCGGGGGCGGACAGCGAGTATGATATAAATTGAAGATCTTTTTTTTAAAGCCCTTTGTAACGTTTGTATACATTACTTTGATTAATAGAGCGTGAATAAGCTGAATAAGTGAATCGTACCGAAAAATTTGATTTTTTTCTTTTCAGTACTCCTTTATACATTTGAATGGGAAGGGATGTCAAGCGTCTTTCGTCTTGGATTTTACTTCAGACATGTTTGAAGTGCTCATGTTTTGATCTCGCTAAATCATTGCTGGGTCAGTAGCTATAAGTACTTTGTCTTTTTTTACTAACACTGTTTTGTAGAAAAATTACCCACATATCTTATCTATACCTTGCGGTGTCGCCAGTGACACCAGTAACAGTTTCCACTTTTTGTCCGTGTTGGTCATTTCTTCTGATATTTTGTTTTACGTGTCCTCCGAAGAAGAGGAGTCGATTAAATTACACATTCTTCAAGGAAAATTGGTGCTTAACATTTTTGGTACGAGTTGGAATTGAACCCGTGGCTACTACCAAAGGGTAAAAACGGAAACCCTATTACTAAGGCTCCGCTGTCCGTCCGTCTGTCTGTCACCAGGCTGTATATCATGAACTGTGATAGTTAGACAGTTGAAATTTTCACAAATGATGTATTTTTGTTGCCGCTATACGACAAATACTAAAAAACAGAATATTTAAGGGTGCTCCCATACAACAAACGTAATTTTTTTGCTCGTTTTTGCTCGATATTGATAACGGCAACAGGTAGACGCTTGAAATATTCACAGAATGTTGAGTTATTTTATTCACTTTAAAAATTAAAACATAATTAATATTTAAGGAGGGCTCCCATACAACAAATGTGTTTTTTTCTTCTTCTTGAATTAATTTTTTAATTTTTTAATTTCTTTAATTAATCTTGATTAAATGGACAACACCCGCCTTCACGGTCTTCATACCTTGCGGGGTACCCAGAGACACCAGTAACAGTGTCCACTTGACGCCAGTTGTCCATATTGAGTAGAACAGAATTAAATATTCTGTGTGTTATTTTAGAGGAGATAAACATGCATAATTCACAAATATCAATATTCGAGAAGATTAAATTAATATACTGGCCAAAGATAAGTATGAAGAATTTACCTGTTATTTAGCCACATTATAGAGAATATTGTTATCTAAAAAGTTAATTCAGTAAACTTTTAAATTAATAAAGAATTTTTGAATTATAACCAGATAATTGAGACGGGTTTTCTCAATTTCGCTTTCATCATCAAGTTTCAAATTTCTAATATCTGAAATCACGTGCCGATCTCACAATAAAAAATATTATTAGACTATAAATATCCTCAGGAAAATAATAATAATAAATAAAATAGCCTTTTATTTCTTACAAATTACAAATAATCTTAAAATCTAGTTTCTTAATTATATAATGTACTTATAATTAATATGTAAGTAAGGGTGAAGGCCTCCTCCAAAGATATCCATGTGTCTCTATCTTGTGCTACTTGAGTCCATTGCGGTCCAGCTGTTTTCTTTATTTCATCTTCCCAGCGTGTCAATGGTCTTCCCCTACCCAGCTTGCCCTGTGGGCCTATCCATAGAGTCGTTCTCACAAGAAGGTCTGTAAGTCTTGCCACATGTAACATCAGGAAAATAGTTATCAATAAATATATTAATATTTTGGTTTTTTTCTTCAGAAATAAAAATCACAATCATATCAAAAAAGTTAAAATGATAGCCCATAAAATTGTTATTTTCTCTATAAATTTCACTTCATTTTAAATGATAATTATTTATTGTAATAGAACAACATCTTCTTTAGAACTTAAGCGTTAAAATTACAATTACTTATAGTATTTTTGTAATATTTTTTTAAATATTTTTAAAAAGTGCTATTAATAAAGCGCGATGTGTTTTATTTTGAAATTGAACCTTTATCATACTGGGGACCAAAATTGGTTAGTCCAGTCCGACTATAATGACAGAAAATACATTATTTACGCACACAAACACATGCAGTCCATGCAGGTGGAAAAAAAATATCACAAACTGTAGTTGAAATATATTAAGGGCAGTAGGTGAATGTTGTACCTACATTAGTAATCGCAACGCGTCTAAATCGAGTTTAGAATGAGAGTAACACACGCTCATCTAATTAACTGAAATCCCAGTGTTTGCTTTTCATTAGACTAGTCAACAATGTTTTCTGCGTCAAAATTTTCACCAAATTAGATTTCTATGTTTAATTACAAGCTCTTTGTGCGGTGTAATAATATATTTAAGATATGTTCACGGTTTAATTAGCTTGCTGTATTCTTGTTGGAGTGCGTTTATAATAGGGGTTGTTGACCATTTTTTGGAAATACTTTTAAATTATAGCTAATAAAATAATTAAATATTTTATTAATTGGTATTTTCATTTAAAAAATTCCCGCGAAAACGACGATGACGTCACATCTTGCAAACCAACAAAATCATGTTCACAGATTAGATAAAATAACAAGACATAATAGTTATTATTATAATATAGTTAGTAGTCTTTGGCTATTTATTTGACATTTAGATGGAAGTGACGTCACTTTCCGTTTGTGGTCACGTGACCGGAAGTATGAATTAAAGATTTTTCATTTAGATAACAAATAAATAAACATTATTTTCAGTGATTACACGTTAGTGACGTTATAGACTATATAAAAAATATTATTGTGTATTAATTTTCTTTTACTGTCAACACCCCTATTGGATTTTTTTTAAATGTGACATGAATAATCCCGAATAAAAAGTAACCATTCCGTCACTATGTCACTTTCCGGCCTTACAACTATCTCTGTGCAAAAAATCTCGTCGATTCGTTGCTCTGTTTAGACGTGAAGGAAGGACAAACAAACCAACAAATACACATATTTTTTATTATTATTTAGACATAACAATATAAAAACCTTAAATCTAATCTAAACATAAACTAGGTTCGCTTGGAATAGTGGCAAGAATACTGGCTGCATTTCACCGCTGAATTTAATGGCGATGCTGATTCGTTGAGCGAGAAAGGAGTCACCAGAAGATATGATCAGTTAGGATTTATCACAAATTCTAAGTGATAACTACCTTTCCGCCCCGACTTCGTCCGTGGAGCCCATATTAACTTCCATCCCCTATTATGGTCTTGGGTTCATACAAAAATGCACTTTTGTTTTTTCTTCCAATTTTTCTTTCCCTAAAAACCTTATGCTATTACGAAAATAAAAAAAAAGTTAGCCGTTCTCAAGTGATGCGCTTTCCAACGAACATCATTTAATTTTTATTTATATACATTATCAATTTATTTAAAAATAAGATTCGTATTTTGCACAGTAGGTATTTGGTTTATTACTGCAATGGTAGACATCGCAGCTTAAAGCTTTAAGTTGTTGCTAAGTGTCGTTAACTTGAAGAAGTAGTCGCATTGTAAAAGGCTAAAGTTCACTCGTCGGACTCAAGTTGCACTGAGTCCAAACATGATGTATTTATCTACTGCAGTTACCGGTTCTGTTTAGGGCAGGGTGCAAACACGATATCTACTAAAAGTGGCATTTTTCGACGCTTACTCTGAAGTGTCAGGAATCAAACTCAATCTCAAAAAAATATAGTGGATAGCAAATAATACTACATAAATCTTTAACCGCATAGATTTTTCAGAAGTGTTTTGGTCTATTGAAACAAAATTATGCAAAATACCTCTATAAAAAATATTTTGCGCGATTCTATTAAAACTTTAACTTGTTTTTCTTTAACAAATTTTAAGAAAAAGCTACAAAATAAGTAAAATTTCAAATGTAGCTGCATGATCACGTAAAATATGCCAAGCAATATTCAACCTTATATCGTCCTACATAAGCAATCGCCCACCGGAGTGCAAATAGTATTTTTTATCGAAGTTGATCCCTGCCCTGGCAAAAAGTTGACACTTACTGGCGTCTCTGAACACACCGCGCAAAGAATAAATGCCGCGTGAAGTTGTGTTTTAATTATCACTTGCTAAAATAAGTTACAAATTCTATAATTTTACAAAAGACTTACGAACGGTATCTCTAAGAACAGATGTGACTGGAAGAGTTGATCGAAATTCGCAGATCAAATCAATAAAAGATGTATGGAGTGGACATCTCTATCCATAAATACAGTCATTTAGATGGACCAGATTCTGAAATAATAACTTATACAACTTAGAAAATCCGAGTCTTAACTCACACCCTTCCCCGTCCCGTTTTGTAAATAAATACCTTGCGGTGTGGCCAGAGATACCAGTAACAGTGTCCACATATTGAACTGAACAGGTGGCAAGTTGTGTCACTTCTTTAACAAACGTAAATATCTGTTATTTTATAGAAGAAGTGGGACGCCGCTTTACGTGCCCTAGCATATATCTGTCTACACAAAAAATACATTACTAAAGACGACAAAATGAACAAAAATCATTAGACCGACAATTTTATAGTTCCTGAAAATCTATTGAATTTCTTCATGACTTTTGTGCCAACTGGAAAATACTTGAATTTTCAGTCCCTCTCAATAATTTAAAGCATTTAAATTATGTCATTATTCCAAATTGTCTATATGGTGAGGTTAACATACTTAAGAGGATGTATAGAGCTAACAGATCTGATTTAAAATGATTTAACATGGCAATCAGTACTCATATCATTACGAAAAAAATGGTATTACAGTTGATCGTATTTCAGACACTTGGTCTGTTCTCAAAATGTATTTTCAGAAACTTTGCAAGTGGCCTCTGAAAAAACGTAAAATCTCAAATATCTTAGCTATTCATGAAATAATGTATCTGTTGTAAGCTAATAAAAAACGGGCCTGATTTGAATTTTCAATAAAGTAGCTATTTTAATATAAATAAATAATTTAATGATTTTCCATTTACGCCCTTTTATTTCAAGCAGCTTAATGTCACTTGACATCTTGACTAAATCTTGCATGTATGTATTAAAATGTTAGTGCAAGATGTTAATATTTAAATAAATAAATAACTGCTTCTCTATCACTCCTACTAGAGAGTAGTACTTCTTACTCGCATTGCTAGACGGTTGAGTGTTGCGTGCAGTCCCGAATATGGGCACCAAAAAACCGGAGCATGATGGGGGCGGTGCCATCTCTCAAGGTCTTTGGCTCTATTCAGCTTCTTAAGGACTGCGACATGTTTCGTTTCGACTCGAGGGCCAGAAACGAAGACCAATGGCTACCTAAGGAAGGCCCGGTCCGAGAATGTCCAACCCTACAATGTTAACGCCACGATCGATAATATTAAAGTTTTAAAGCTAAAACAATATTTTACGTTTGTGATGAAGATTATTACTGAATCAATTTTACGAGCCCTTGTTTTAAAAGCTTTTTAAAGTTAAGTCTTAACTTTTAACATTTTGAAGCTTATGAAACTAAGTTGCTCTTATCTCCGGGTTGTTCTTTGTTTGCTAGAACTGAATTCTTATAGTGAAGGATTTCCTAGGCATTGTTATGTAAGCTGAAATTCAATTAAATGTTAGCTTTTGCCCGCGGTTTTGCCCGCATTGAATCTTTTCCGTGGGAAAAAACCTAACTGTTTGCATGTATATACCTCAGAATAAAAATTTGAGCGGGTTCTCAAATTCTGAGGTCTGTACAGACAGAATAGGCACCAAAAAGACAGAATGTTTCTTTCAAAATCTTAGAGCCATTAATCACGCCTTTTATCCCAAGAGGGGTAGGCAGAGACAATCGACTACCATTTGCTACGATCCCGACATACTACTTTCGCTTTGTATATTCAATATTCATCATACCTTTCATACATGCTCGGCGATTGTGTATGTTCAATAAAAGTACACCTAGGCCGTCTTCTGGCAGAATTTCCTTTTACTGCAATAATAATAATTATATACCTTTTTAGTCAATCTTTCATCCTTCATTCTTTCAATGTGTCCAAACCAGCGTAAACTACTTTTCCTTATTTTAGTCACAACATCATCTTTCACTCCGCATTCTTCTCTAATGACATTCTACGTAAAGACCGCATTTCCACTGCATTTATCTTACTTTCATGCTTCTTATTTCTATTTTTAAATTAGCAGATATAGTTTGCCATTGTAGTTCTTTGTTGATATTTTAACGTCTGAAGCTTGGGGCATAATGTTAGTTAGTAAGGTAGGTTTTTTATATATTACTAGCTTACAGTCCCGGCTTCACTCGTGAAGCCCATATATAAACTTTCATCCCCTATTAGGGCCTTGAGTTCATACAAAAATCCCATAGAAAAAAGCACTTTAAATTTTCCAATTTTCCGGGATTTTTTTCTTTATAAACAGCTTATACTATTACGAATATAAAAAAAAAATAGCCAAATCGGTCCAGCCGTTCTCAAGTGATGCGCTTACCAACAGAACAAGAGAACAAAGTCAAAACTCGCAAGCAATTAACTTTCAAGCTCGCAGTTGCAACGAGATTCTCTTTAATTGAGAGTTGTGGACGATGTGAAGCATTAAAGATGGCGCCGACACAATAGTTCTAATTCAGGAACTTCTTTGTCATCGGGATTTCATTGGCTTACGACGGGAATGCCCGGCCCGAGAATGTCCAACCCTATAAAGTCCGGGCAAAACCGTGTATTGTATTTGTCCGATCCAACAATTTGCATTTGATGACCCAATCACGGATGAGTAGCTTAGGTAAATCGTCGAATTTCGGGGTTAATTTTTAGGGAAAATTAAAAAGTTATTAAAAAAAAATTATCAAGTAGCTAAGTTGATCCCGCTGACCATGATTATGTTCTATTAATCACAGACTTATCACAACTATCACAGCGCGGGCGAGATTAAACCTGATTTCCCATCATGTCACGACGGAACGCGTGCGTCAGTCGCCATGACATGACGTAGAATCTGTCAAACCATTTTTTTACACTTTGTTTGACAGCAATTTGACATTTGACGTCTCCACAGGGTTGCCAGGTCGTCAAATGTAATAGCCAGACAGACTAGCCAGTTGGGCCTGACATTTGGGTAAAAAGGCCGGATACCCTAGTCTTAGTATCAACACGACAAAAATTTTGTATGTAAAATCATTTACTATAAATCTTCATAAATTCTAATGAAATGATGAAATGACTGGTCAAATGTAAAAAGTTGAATTTGGCCGGACAAGCATTCAAAACGCCTAACTATATCCGGTTTTATCCGGACGCCTCGCAACCCTACTGGCAAAAAGTATAAACTGTTACTAGTGTCTCTGGCTAGAGGTACAAAGTATAAAGGCCGTGAAGATGTGTGTGTAACAAAAACACATTGCCGTAGCGATTAAATGACGCTCTATAACAATTTGAATAACACTCGCCCATGTCAATGGTGCATCAAACTATGCTTTTTGCACCATGAATTTATAATCTCTAAGGCCGCAACGCGTAGTCACTTAGCGTAGTCTCTTTATGCATGCAGTGTGCACTTACATCTCATCTCTCACTGGATTATGTTAAATTTAAGCACTTTGCTGTACGCGTCTGCGACAGTAATTACGGGGAAAACTCGTTATGCATTATAATACATTTAATTTCATTTTCAGTTGTCGTTGTGGTAAAAGTTTCTTTGTTCCAATAGTCGTTTCCTAGGGAGTTGTCACTATTTTCTAAGTCTGAATTTGATATGTTAAGTAAAAAGTAAGGTATTTATATTTTTATTATACTACTAGCTGTACCTTGCGGTTGCGTGTATTACAAGGCCAGTACGCAGCCATAGGAAAGTGCTCGTGTATCATTTGGAATGCTATTATTCACATCTGTGATTACAATATATACACGATTTTTGCGTACTGGTCGCGTATAGTGTGTAAAGAATGCAAGCGAAGCTTAGGTTTCAAACTGTACAGTGCCACTTACACCTGATCAAGTTTCGCAAAGCTAGAAGGTATCTACATAAGATAGATTTATGAATTACATCGTTATTTAAAGATTATTCTTGGAATAAATTAAACTATGACATCAAAAATACTTTTAATTAAACATAAAATTAAATATGGTAAAGGTTTAGATTATCAAATCCTGAGCTTTTCGTGTTTTTCGACTTTATTAAACTGAGATTTTCTTGTTTAAAAATAAAATATTAAGGTTTCCAGCGCTTCAGCGGTTCAGATCTGGATAAAATTTGACACAGAGATAAATCATAGGCTACTTTTTATCCCGGAAAAATGTATGATTAGATTTGTTTTTGTTTTTCACTGGATCGACATGATTTTTTGCATAGTGGTAGTTTAGGGGTCAGAGAATGATATACTACTTTTTACACTGCGAAACTGGGCGGGGGAGGGGCAAATTACTGCCACAGGTATATTTCCATGCGGGTGAAACCGCGGACATAAGTCCCTCCCCTCAAGAAGCGTTATACATTTTCTATCACCGGAAGAGTTTCCCGACGACTCGACTTACGACCAACTTTACAACTAATTCATGTAGTCTAGACGTTTGAATATAAGCTGCCCAACTGAACTGCATATGAAGTTATATGACGGCGCGATGTCGATATGTTACTGCAGATTTAAATGTACATCTATATATATAAAATTCTCGTGTCACAGTGTTTGTAACCAAACTCCTGCGAAACGGCTTGACCGATTTGTATGATTTTTTTTTGTGTATATTCGGTAGGTCTGAGAATAGGTCGTAAACTATTTTTACCCTCCTATCCCCACCCCCCATTTTTTTTATCGCGATTTTAGTATTTTTGTATGAACAATATCCAAAGTTAGTGGTAGGGGTAGTATTGAATTAAAGAAAGTGTATCGACTTAAAAATTATGCACTGAAAAGTGTGCTTTCCGAAAACAAATGCACAAGTCACTATAAAAAAATACCCAAATCGCTTCAAGTGTGCCTATAAAGTTCTTTCTCCAGGATTCCATCATCACATCCTGACCTGATGATCACCATGGGACCTGGAAAGCTTACCCTATCAAACAAAATCTAAATAGGTGCAGGCGTCTTCAAATAATCGGGGAACATACATAAAAAAAAAGATTCCGACGAATTGAGAACCACCTCCTTTTTTTTGTAAGTCGGTTAACAAACAAAGTCCCTTGCCGCGTTTATCTGTCTGTTTGTGACCTTTTTGGGATTTTTTTTTGCTTTTTTCGATTTTAGATAGGTTGATCCACATGGAATCATGTTAAGCAACTGAGCATTTAAAGTATAAGTCTGGGAAAATGTTACCCTTAGTGCGTTTTCATTGCGTATGCTGTCTAATCCGTCAGAGATATAACAAAATAATGTAGGAAAGAATTGTGTAGAATAAATTATCTACAAAAAGGTATAAACGGGCTTGGTTTGAATAAGGTTTTTAGGGAAAGAAAAATTGGAGAATTTGACCGGATAATTTGAATATGAACTACGAAGGCGAAGCGTCCTCCCCAGTCCCCACTCTAGCGTTCAATCTGGTTCAAGATATTTGGTGATATACGTCCTTAGGAAGTCTTGGGCAATAACTACTGACTCAAAACTTTAATTTTGATTTATGAAAGTTTGCTTTGCCACTTCGTTGACAGTGGGTACTGGGTAGTGGAAGAGCCATTAAAAGTTGTCGAGTCCTCGCACCGCCCATTACTGTCTTTGGCGAGCGACGCTAATTGCTTACCAAGTGCTTTTAGATACCTACAATAAAAATATTGTTTCACTCTCCACAGTTAAATAAACTGCGCTTCTAGTTTTTTTACTCGCTAAAATTAACACATTTTCTTACTTTCATCATCATCAAATACGCGAAAACGGCTGAACCGATTATCCCGGAAAAATGTATGGTTCCCGTGGGATAGATTTGTTTTTGTTTTTCACGGTATCGACATGATTTTTTGCATAGTGGTAGTTTAGGGGTCGGAGAATGACATATACTACTTTTTAAACCGCGAAACGGGCGGGGGAGAGGCAAATTACAGCCATGGGATTATTTCTTTTTGGATCTATTTCCACGGTATGCCATAATAATGAAATCATGGAAATTAAATTACTTGTTTTGTGGTGAAAAAGTATAAAGAGGTAAAGTTAGTAAGTTTGGATGTCGGGATGATCTCTCAAAAGTACTGAACCGATTCAAAAATTTTTTCAGGAATAGAAAGCTACGATATCCTTGAGTTATATAGGCTATTTTTTATTTTGTTATAAAATATCCGGGGGCGGAAAGGGCTTTGTTAGGCCAAAAACTTTACAAATAAATGTTGCAGATGGCAAAAATATGCAGAGAAAATTGTAAAGTCAACTCGCGTATTTTTCGGAGCTTCACGTCAAAACAGAGTAACGGATCGACGGATTTCACAGGGATAGTTGGAGGGCCGGAGAGTGGCTAGGCTCTACTTTTTATGTCACTTTTAAAAAATCTAGTTTTATATAAAAACTGTTGGGGGTTAGCATACTTAGGACCGCGACAACTTTCGTTTTGACTCGAAGACACATTATCGGGTCGGGCATACCTTGGTTGGCCATTGGTTTTTCCCGGACCCGTCGTTTTTTTCCTTCCAGTCAAAACAAAAGATGTCGTGATCCTAATATAAGTATTCTAACCCCACTGATATTTTTTCCCACGAATCGACACAAATATAATGGACTTTTATTCATAGTTTTAATATACTCCATGTGTTCAGTGTTCTGTGGTTTAAATTACTTGCAACTCCGTTTAAACTACTGTCTTACTAATATTTAATTAACAATTTTCATTCGTAGCCTCGCCTTCAAAGCGCTCAATATAATGATAGTTTTGCTCTCCAAGCAGACTACCCTATCTGTGAGTTTACGACATACAGTAGTATCGTAAAGGGAGCGACTCCGACCATCGTGGTGTTGCCAACTTATCTAACAAGCACACATTGCAGAACATTAAGGGGCTGCCAAATGATTTTATCCTATTTTTAAGTGTGTTAATGATGTTTTGTATGCTATGCTAGGGTACCCAGCGGTAAACAAGTCTTCCTCTTTTAGCCGATAATAATCTTGTATTTTTAAAATAGTTTTCTATATCTACTTATTGTGTTAAAGAAAAATCTTATAATGTTTTTAATTTTGCCTTTCTTCTCTTTTCAGGTATGCACGTGGAATTTGTAATATTTGTATGAAAAATTTCGACGGTTATGGTATAATTTAAGATATATTATGAATATTATTGAATTTTGCACCAATTTCTTGGAATTAGGTCGAGTAGGTAAAACGTCGGCTCACAACTGAAAAGTCGTTTCGATCCCCACATCCCATCATGTACAAATGAGTTTTTATAATAAAAAATCTATGTTCAGTATCCGACAAACCGTACAAAGAGGCTTTTCCACCTACATACCTCAACAGAGCTGGCCACTCGTTAGGTATAGCCTCAAAAAATCTTCGGGTAAATGAGGAAGACTTCGTCTTCCGCTGGGTACCCTGGGACCGGCAACGGTTCCCGGAAGCTGTAAGGTAACCCCTGAACATTTTTTTTCTTGGTATTTTTACCTCTGTGTAAAAATAATCTGCTTGCACTTGAAAATGAATGTCTGCATTATCATTTCGTATAGTTCCCACATTTTGGAGTATTCGTAAGATACCATTAAAGTCTTTATCAAATTTTCCAATCTTGTAGTCCAAAATATTTCTAATAGAATCTTTTAGGTTGCCAAGGCACCATGGTTGAAGCGCCAGATTCCGAGTAACTTTCTTTTCAATAACACAAGAATTTTTATCAGTAGCAAGATATTTGAGTTATCGTAGACATTTTTCACTAACATTTATGAATAAATTTAGTAATATTTTTTAGTATACAAAACAACTCCAGCTGAATGAAAATAAACTTCCTTCTTATTTTAAAAATTTTAGCTTAACTAGAAATTACAAACATCCACTTTTAATTACTCGTAGAAACAGCAAGGTATCCAAATTGTAATGAATATTTACGGAGCTAATAGAGCTGTCATATCAAAGTAGACATTTCAAAGGATTACCTATTAGTAACTTGAAATTTTGAAATTAACATTTACGTCAGCAAAGTAAAGCTTTCGTAAAACTTTGAACCGAATTAATTAAAACCAGACCACTCTCAAACCAAGTCCGAAATTTGGTTAAAATTACATTATGTATATATAATATAATAATTACTACAGTTTTTATGGATTAAAAGAACTATTTACAGAGCTGACTTAGGGTTATTTACATTACTAGCTTTCCTCCCCCGGCTTTGCCCGTGGATAATTTAGAACAAAATAAAATCTAGCCTGTAGCACTCAGGGATAATGTAGCTTCCTATTAGTATAAAAATTTTCAGAATCGGTTCTGTAGTTTCAGAGATTACCCCCTACATTCAAACTTACAAACATGATCATGCGTAAATTTAAAATTCGGTATATAAAGTAAAAACTAACCAGAATAACGTAAAATATTGTCTAAATAACAAACAAACATGTTTTAAATTTAAATGTAATTTTATTAGAATGGGCATTATCATTTATGAATGCTAATGTCTGGCCTACATCCGGGTGTCAGTTACCCATGCATCGAAGGGAAGTTCCGGACGTCACGTCAACCTGTTGTTTCATCATATAATCATATTTATAAATTTAAATAGGTAATTCCAAGGTAATTTAGCTGATGATCTGCCATTGAAGTATTTCAGATCTAAAAGTCTCTTAGGTAGAAATTGAGCCATCCATTACCCCATTTTAGAATTTTACTCTGAAACTGATGAACCGTGTAAAATCAACTGTGCCATTTGGTGAAGAAACTCTTGAGGTCCGTGGCATACCAATGCTCTGGACAATAAAGTGCTCGCTTCGCTCCTTCCTCGTTCAAAGTAATCAGCATCCCGATTCAGCTGGAAAATGCAGCTAGTTCTTGCCACTGGACCTGGATTATTTAGTAATTGTTGGATTTTACTGATGCCTAAATAACATGTTCGGAAAGAGGCTACAGCTATTCACAAGCAAAAGTTATTGGAAAAAGTTAAACTTAATCTAATTTTTCCTTACATCAAGCCAGTTATTAAGTTTCAGTAAGAAGTTCGATAATATTCCTTTACGCTTCGCCATCATTACATCTAGTGAAGCCCCGAGGAGGCACGTGCCGTCTTAATTAAAAATACCTTCCTAGAGCGCTCTGGGTTTAGTTATCCCACATTAAACGTATTGAAATGAAACTACTTTAAATGTTAAAGATACCAAGCAAAAGTACAAAACTTTAAGACATCACAGTCTATTTGGTTTGAAGGAGTAAGTCGCGAGTTCCCCAAAAAACTCTACCATATTGAATTAAAGCGTCGGACTTTCAGAAAAAGGCACTAAAAAAGGTGTCCGCACTTTTTCCAAAAATATTAGATACCTATTTCAACAAAAAAAATATGACCAATCCGAAATAATTCGCCGTCGAGAAATCGATAAACATACATAAAAAAATATACGCGTTCCTCCTTCTTTTTTTGAAGTCGGTGTTAGGGTTCCGTCCGAACTATCAAATCCGGAGTGACTAATCGATGGGAGAGTTAATTCGGAACATACAATAGACCTACAATTCCTTAGATAAATTAATTATTATTAATTTGTGTAGTGTTTCTGCTGACGTCTATCTAGCCTATAGGTATTGCACGCCACTGAAATCACACACTTTTAGGAGATATTTATATTATTTCGTTGATTTATTTTATTTAAAAGCGACACGAACATCGGTAGTACAGGAGAGGACAAATGGAAAAATGGTTCACCAATAAGTACCACTGTACCATGGTTAAAAAGTAACAACTCACTAAGGTTTTTTTTCTCAATTGCAAAATATTCAAGATCTACTTCTATAGAAAGATATTAATTGAATAATGAAAAGAGATAATTTGCAAAGTTTCCTAGCGATCATTATGAAAGAAGTTTAAATATTTGAGTTTACCCCACCTAATCTGATTACGAATCACTTCGTTAGCGCGCAGTATTTAAACTTGAATTACAAAGTTAGTCTACAAAATTAAATTAGAAATACAATAGAAGTGTGAATATTTGCATAATGCCAGAGATTCTGACTTTCTGTCAGTTGTTGCTACAATGGACGGGTAATTAATCTGCTGAATTATATGTGTTTTGTAATCCTGAAATTCTCGCAGTAGTTTAATATTTAGGATCGGTCCTATAAACTTACTGATTGTTCCTCTGTGATTGCTTTCGTTTATATATGAGTATATATGCTCTTGGTTAGCAAATACTATATTGTTGTATTAATTTTCTTAATTAATACTGACATTCACGCCGGTTTCCCAAAGAGGTAGGCAGAGACGATGGAACGCCTCTTGATCTTTGCATACTTCTCCTGCTTACTTGCTACTGCATATTTTACCTGTGTTGGTCCTTTTTTTAATCTATAATATCTATACTTAATATTATAAAGAGGAAAGATTTGTATTTTTGTATGTTTGTATGTTTGTGTGTATGTTTGTAATGAATAAACTCAAAAACTACTGTGCCGATTTCAAAAATTCTTTCATCATTGGAAAGCTACATTCACCCTGAGTAACATAGGCCATATACCATCGGCAGAGGTGAACATGACAAAAGCTTTGTATGAAGTGTATGTTTGCCAACATTATGAAATAGTCACGTACGAAGTCGTGGGAAACAGCTAGTATACAATAATTTGTTAATAGCCGAATGAAACATTCTTGATTTTTTGTTAATTGTCCAATAATAATAATAATAAATAACTATTTAATCGTCCCCCAAAATGGCGCCGGGGTTATTTTCTCTACATGAATCTCAACAGTCTCCTCGCTAGGCCTCGCTTTATCTTTAAAATAATAAGTAGAACATAATGATGTATTCTTTAGAAAACCCACCACCTAAAGATTTTAATCACATTATACTATACGTGATCATATACGTCATAATGTGATATGATATCTGAAAATTAGAAAATAATCATATTATTGACAATAAATAAAGAAATCGGCATATAATTAATATGATTGATATCCTTGATAATTACAATCGTTACTGCATTGTGTACTAAATTTTGCTTTTAGTATAGATAGACCAATGGAGGTGTGAAGCTCTGTCTTGCAACATAAAACGATACAAACGAACCCTAAAGTACCTTATTAGTATCCTTATGGTCATTCTTATGGCCAAATAACCAGAAAGATGGCGGGGGGATGCGCTGGATAGAGCCAACGACCTTGAGAGATGGCACCGCCCCCACGCGGGTACACATACACACCAAACGACGTGGCTGCCACTAATAATATAGCATCAGGCTGCAGCCGGTACTGTCGTTACACGAGCGCTTACGCACACACGCGTGCAGTGCGTACATAAAATCTCGAAAATGAGAATAAAGGAACTTGCTGAAAATTTTATTAAAAAATAGAACAGTATTACGATAGTATATTGCTAGATAAAAAATCTGTCAAAAAATCAGAATCATTGCATGCATTTTAGTACTGTTTCTAGACAGTAAAATGTTTTTTAGAGGTACATTCGTGATTTTTTTCTATCGAATCAATATAATTGTATTATGTTTTGAACACAGTATCTTAATAACGCATAACCTCAAGAATATCATTTTTTTTTTATTATGGTCACTGCAGTGGATCATGTACTTTTACGCATCATAAAACTCGCATTTATGAAAAAAAAGGTAGCCGTCACGACGCGCTATGCACATTCAAGAGAGTAGAGAGCGGCGGCTGAGAGTGGGCGTGACGCAGGTTTTCGTCACGTCATACTTGTAGATGTTTTACATCAAAAAAATACTGATGCTATATTATTCCAGGATTTCCAGGCTTTATTTAAAAAAAATACTTTCCCATTTTAAATAATGTATTTTTAACATCGGCTAAAAGAGGGAGACTGGATCTTCCGTTGGGTACCCTGGACCATAACACGGTTTCAATAGCTGTAAGGCAACCCGTAAAGGAAAAACTAACTAAATTGTACCCGAGCGAAGCCAGGCCGAGTCTCTAGTATACATATAATAATAATGTGTAGTCTGTTGTACAAATCCTCAATTTGTTCGTTCCTTGCCCACTTAATTTCAGAACAATGGAACATAATTTCAGAGGTCTGAACACAATTTATAATGGGATTTGTATGTCATAGACAGATAATTAGTTAGCTGAATAGACATTTTATTTTTCTTACAATTTAGGGCAGTAGAGCTCAAGTGAAATCTGACCCGACTTTGGCAATAAATTGGTCTAACCGACTCAGTTTGAAGGGCCATGTCTTAAGTTAATTTTCATGCCGGAATAGTTTTCTATTTTTTTCGGGAAAATTCTTTTTTTTTGTTTTTTTTTCTTCACGGGTTGCTTTACAGCTCCCGAAACCGTGTTACGGTTCCAGGGTACCCAGCGGAAGACCAAGTCTCCCTCGTTTAGCCGATGGTATTTGTGAGGCTGTATCTAACGAGTGGCTAGTTCTGTTGAGATATATTTAGATGGAATATATAAGTTTTTAATTACAAAACCCATTGGTACATATAATAAATTCTTATACATTATATTAAAAAAAAGTTATGTCGTGCGAAACCGGGGTGGTTCGCTTGTACAATATAAAGGTCTCCTTTTTCGTGAGAAATATAATATTTTACGACTAATTATGAAAACTAATGACTCCCCGCTTAGTGGTCGAAATTCGTCCATAATTCATTTAATAAATTTGGATTTTGTTCTATTAAAATTTTATTTAATTTAATCAAAAAGAAACGTTTGCTTAACATAATAAATTTGATTACAAAATTGTAATTATCACCAGAATCGATGGAAAAATGGCCGAGTTTTTGGTGTCTCTGGCCACGCCGCAAGATATGAAGGCCGTTAAGAAAAGGTAGTTTAAATGTGTCAAATATTTTATCACGTGAGTGTATATATCGTACGGAAAATACATAATGTGGAATAATAAGATTATGTAATAAATAAAATAATTCGGAAAATTCGGAATATGTAAAAATAAGAATGTGGAGTAATAAGAACATGGACAATTTAGAATTCGGACCCTAACTCCGACATCTTGAAATCACATATAATGCTTTTGTGTGACAGAATAAAAAATATACGAATATAGACGGGATCGTTTTTTAACAGCCTAGCGTCATTCGTAATTTTGTAAAATATCCTGTTCTAAAGTATAATTTAGTGTTTAGTAGACGTGCGTGATTAATTACACAGGTCGACAAAACTGTGCTTATAGCATGAATTTTGATACTAGACACTAGTTTTAGCTTTTAAAGTTTGCTTTTGTTGTTTTACGTCGATAAGTAAGTTTTGAAGATTTTAATTGATTGTATGAGCAACAGGTGGCTCTGGTTTCTACAAAAGCGAACTTTAACCAAAAAATAAATTTTTCCCTATTATCAAACCCAAAAATCGTGTCGACCGGTGTTATGCTTGTAACACATATTGTGGGCATGATTGTAACTCATCTAAGATGAAAAATCCACAGAATTACACATTTACACGCAAACTCAAGTCACGCATGATGACATAATTTTTTTGGTCTCGTTCTAATCGCGACATTACCAGTCTAGTAGAGCGCCAGCATACTACATCTATGGATTGTTCATATTTCTCTATGTACGAGTATCGACACATCAGAACCACTTTTCTTTTTCCTAACATACAAAATTAAAACTAGCAACGTTATATCATAATTGGTAATTTGGTAATAATATCCAATTATAATTAATTAATTACAAACATTAATTACATTTAGTCTTTGGTTGAATTAATTTACGATATAACGACTTTGTTAGATCGTTGTGATTATGATCATCTAAAATATATAATAACAAAGTAACTAGAAACACCTTTTGAAAGAGCTGCTTTCTGAATATAATTTACAATTTCATAGAATCTGCCATCTTTGATATACGAGTAGTTCTACAACCAATTGATACTGTGTTTGTTTAGAAGCTGGCTTCGCCCGTGGCAGTTTCTGAATGGTTGATGTTTATGATCACTGCTCCGGTCCTTTGGGTCGTAGCGTGATGTTATATAGCCTATAAACTTCCTTAATAATATTATTTTTAATTTGGACTGGTAGTTCCTGAGTAATAATTAGCGCGTTTAGCTTCATATATTAATGTAGCTAGATAGTATCTCTATCAAATATCTCCATTATCAAAGTTAATGTTTCAGACGCCATTTTGAAGATTATTTTTCCCTGTAATCACGAAAAATAAACAAAGAAATCAAAATATATATATATCAGTGGCGAAGGGTGAATATTTTCAGAAGGGAAGCCGTGAATAGCTCACTCAACAAATGCTACAAGATCTAAAATTTTCTTTTCTAAACCAAAATGCACCAATGACAATAGTAATCTATCGTAAAGGGATTTAAATTACCTAATCTCTTTTTTATTTAAGTAGTCTCTTATATTTAAAACGATAATTCCAAAATAAAACAAACGCGCTGTTTAGCAGACACCATTCCTACCGGTTACATTCGACTCCCATAATATAACTTATTTTGTGGGTCTGTTTGCGCGTGCTAAAACAAGGGGGAACGTGCGCGGGTTGCAATACAAATGAAAGAGACAGTTGCTTAGTATGAAGCATGGTAGTATGGGCGAGCAAGCCGGTATTATATCGGCTTATTATGTCCTTATGTTGCTAATGGATATCGATGAGCGTTTAGAAAAAATACCTATAGAGTAGTTACGTTTGTATTGATACTATTAAAAAAAATCGTTAGTCTATTTAAATTGACAAATTCCTAAAGGGAAGCCCAAAGAAATCGGGTTGTATAGGCTCCTCGCCGCTGATATATATATATATATATATATATATATTGTAAAAGACGCCTATTGGAGATATGTTGAACTATGACAACTATCGATATATTCGCACGGTTCATCTAGTATGCGTAATATAATTTAGAATGTTATAGAAATAAATTATGTGTTCTAGGCACTATGGCAGCGGATTCGGACTCTCTGGAAGAAATTTTTAATTTGTAGTTTTGGATTTTTTTATTTATTAAGTTATATTATTATTGTTTAAATTTTATGTGTATTAAATTGTAATTTGAGTTAAAAAAAATTAAAAATTTAGAATCAACTATAAAAAATAGTTTTCTAGGGTTCCATTCCATAGCAATAATGGGTTTAATTCGATGTCAGTTTGTCTGTCACCTCACCACCATCTTAGAATTGAAAATTTAATTTCCCTTCAGACACTATTTCTCAAGTATTTTATTAGTACGGAACCCTGATAGCTGCATAGAACAAGAAGCTTATTTCAGTCGCTTTAGTGCAGATTCAATTTCAGTAAGCTGCTGTCCTAAATTAAATTATGAACAACAATAGCCGTACCCAATCCTACGCTATACTCTCTGTATTCGTTTAGCAGAACTTGCCAACGTCTCAAGCTTAGATTAAAAAGCAGAAATATAAATTAATACGGTCTTTACGTAGAATGTGTGATATAAAACATATTGACCGCATCCGAAACGATGTCATTAGAGAAGAATGCGGGGTGAAAGATGATGTTGTGACTAAAATTAAGAAAAGTAGTTTACGCTAGTTTGGACACGTTGAAAGAATGAAGGATGAAAGATTGTCTAAAAATGTGTATATGGCTGAAGTGAAAGGAAATTCTGGCAGTGAAAAAAATATATTGATCTATGAAAATATTAAAAGTACACGCATTGCCGAGCATGTATGAAAGGTATGATGAATATAAAAGAAGCGAAAGAGGTATGTCAGGATCGTAACAAATCGTAACAAGTGTTCACGTGAATGAAGGATGACCAAACAAACTAAAAGGACAGTACAACAGAATTCATGCTCATCTCTAAAGGTGCCCACTCATTCGTCCAATCGCCGGCGCGCCGCCATACGGTCCACCGAAATCGACCACAGACTCGTCCAATTCTTGTACGCGCGGCCCACAATCCGTTTTCAAATTGTTGTATTTGTGGTTGATTTCGATGGCCGAAACGATCTGTCACACACACACACACATCCACATGCCTTTGTTTAATCGAATCTTGTGTGTCTGTGTGGGTGAGTGAATTGCATGTAATCTAGATCGTATGATTGACATTGCTAATGTGTGGCCTGTGTTCAATCTCGATCATACGGCGGCCGGACCGAAAATTTTCTGTGAGATACCGGACCAGTGCGTGGGCTATTCAAATCAGTTTTTTTTTGATTTTTTTTTATTGCTTTATTATTTTTTTAATTCATTAATTTCATCCTGTCGAAATTTCACTCTCGGCAACTTCATACTGTCGATTTTTGTTGCATCTTAATTTCACCCTCAACATTTTTTCATAAGGCGCCTAATAAGAAGTATAACTAAAAAAAATATCATTGCACGGGCCACGGAGCCAAATGTATGTGTTTATAATGTATCAAAATTGTATTAAATTTCCTAAGGGAATATAAATACATACAACCTTATTGTCCATTGTTTGAATTTTCACAAGGAATTTCAGTGCAGCTTCTAAATCGTGCGAATTATTCAGTTAGAAATTTCAGCAACTCCTGAAGGATAAAACGCTTTCAGCGGCTAACTGGAGATAAGTTTGAATTAATGCTTTTAGTAAACACGTAAATATAGTTTTTAGTGTTGGTTGTTTTGTTATGTCTTTACTTACCATGATGGAGTCGTACTCGCATCTTAGCAAGTTTTTAAATGATAACTTTATTTTACTCTCAATTGTTCATATATTCAGACATGCAAGTGCGAGCGAGAAGTTTTATATCTGTCACCAAACGTCAAATCTGTCATTCAATGTGATAGAGGGAGACAAAGCATTTTATAACTAAACGGCTTCAGAGAGCACGTAAAGCCGATGTCGGCGCTTCTTCTAAAAAATAAGAGGGCTTGCCACCTGTTCTGGCAAATAACTGACATAGATGGCAGTTGTCAGTCAGCTTTATGTGCCTTCCGAAACACTAGAAATCGGCACGAGGAATAATTGAACCCGGGACCGGGTTTCAAGTCAACGCTCTACCAATTAGTTAGGCTCTTGACTCCTTGTTTATCTTGTCATCAATTACAGAGGCTGCTGCATCAATTTGCAACTGACGCTATAAATCAATGGCTTCAATTCTATTGGTTTCCAAGTTATAGTAATACTATCGATCCACCCAGGCTTCGCACGATTGTCTAGGGATACAAATTGGCCTGTCAGTCTCCGGCCCTCTAGTTAAATCTTTTTTTTTATTCTCTTAAAAATAACCTAATGTACAAATTAAAATTCGTTGGCGGATATGCTCTCTTATATTGAACAATTTACATTATAATATTTTTTATGTAGTTTATAACGTATAATAACTGAAAATAATGTTTAATAAAAATATATTTATATATAAATGAAAAATGTTTAATTCATACTTCCGCAAACGGGAAGTGACGTCACATTCATCTAAATTTTAAATAAATAACCACAGACTACTAACTATATTATAATAACTGTCTGTCAATATGTCACTGACTAAGTTATTTTCTTGTTAATTTATCTAATCTGTAACCATCATGTTGTTGGTGAGCGTGACTGTGACGTCATTTTTGGGCCCAAAGAAAGTTTAAAACATGATTTTTTAAATGAATTTAATTATTTTTTTCTAATTATTTTATTAGGTACTGGCTTTCCGCCCCCGGCTTCGCCCGTGGATATTATCGAATAAATGAAAATATAGCCCATAACACTCGGAGATAATGTAGCTTCCTATTAGTGAAAGAATTGTCAGAATCGGATCAGTGGTTTCTGGTTTCAGGAATTACCCCCTACATCCAAACTAACAAACTTTACCTCTTTATAATATTAGTATAGATTATAATTTTTACAGCTAGAATTTAAAAGTATTTCCAAAAAAATGTCAACACTCCGCTGTGAAATCCGCAACAAAAACCGTTCAATTAGTTTCAAATCGTGCCCATACAGACAGACAGACGCGGCATGAGTATAATAATAATATGTTGTTTTGTTTACCTTCTAAAATCCATTTATTGTGTTAGTATATCATTGAAGTTTCTGTATAAGCTTCACCAGAACTTGGAGTAAGATTATGAAGTTATTGAAGTAACAATTATCTTTAAACGTAACTTCAGCACATAAACCACCGTGTGCCATCTCTGCACCACTGAGATACCAATGTACGATTTCCATTCAAAATTAATTAAACTTTAAACTTGTTTCTGTATAGTTAATTTTGTGTAAATCGCTTTTGCTTGAATTCCACTGTATCACAATTATAAATAGGGGTTTCGTTGTGTAATTTAAACTTTATTTAGGTTAATACGACTCTGATACGGTCATTTGTATTATTTTCTAACTAGCTTTTTGCCCCAGCTTTGCCCGTGGAAAGAAGATATTATGCCAAAGGATTTCCGAGAGAAAAAAAAACAGCCTATGACACTCTTCGGAGTCTCCGGCCGCGTGGCCCTCCAACTATCTTTATTCAAAAAATCTCGTTATCCCAAGAGGGGTAGGCAGAGACAATCGAATGCCATTTGCTACGATCCTGACAGATACCTCTTTCGCTTCTTTTATATTCATCATACCTTTCATACATGCTCGGCGATTTTGTGTACTTATAACATTCGATCAATAATTTTTTTGTATGTTCAATGTTCTCTGTCAGCATTTCCTTTCACTTCTGCCATACAAACTTTTTAGTCAATCTTTCATCCTTCATTCTTTTACTGTGTCCAAACCAGCGTAAACTACTTCGCATTCTTCTAATGACAACATTCCTGATGATCACACATTCTACGTAAAGACCGCATTTCCACTGCATCTATCTTACTTTCATGCTTCCTTTTCCATACCCAAGTCTCGCTTCCATAAGTAAATGATTAGTCAGGATTTAGGATAGAATGGACTTTTAGCTTTTGAGTTTTGTATTTAGAAAGTCTTTCCGATTTATTTTTAATTAACAAATACTGACTTTATCTGAATCAAATATGTACTACTTTACTAACTATCAAATAGGCATTGCAATCCCGCAGATCATTCAATCCCGCGGGATTAATAAGCGGGATTGATTGATCCCGCACCCTTCAAATAATGTTATAAAATCGAATTGAAACTACAAGTTTTTGTTTAAACAATCAACTTTTATTAGACATGTCATATACCTATATTATTTAACAATCATAGTTAAACAAATAACAAATCACAATTAAAAATAATCAAGTACATACAAGTAATCAAACTTATCTCAGGATATATTCATAGGCGAGCGTCAGGTACTGGCCTCTGATTTCGTCGGATTCAAAGCACGCCATTTCTTTTTTCAAAATTTTCTCATAATACTTTCGCTTGTTGTCTGCCTTTTTTTAGTATTTCTTTTTCTTGTGGAAACTGTTTCTCTCATTCTTCCTTTAACGTAAGAGCAGGATCTGTGTCAGTTGCAGATGTTCCAGCTATAGGTGTGTTTTCGAAATTGCAATTTGCAACGGTACGAGTCTATGTGCAACTCTGTGCGGAACGGCAACGCCAATTTTTAAACTTACCCGCGTTTTAGAGGTGCGGGAGATCCCGCAGGTAAATAAGTGGAGCGGGATCCCGCGGGTGTGCGGGATTTATAGAACTTATTTTTCTCACTTATATGTTTTTTATTTTGTTAAGTAATAGGTACTTACAAAATTCTTGCATTTACACTGTTTAATTAATAAAAGTAGGTGTTTTATTAGCTCCACCTGTAACTAACTATGTTTTTAAGTAAATCTTGGAAGTCAAATTTAACCAACTTCTAATTGTCGTATCGATTTGAAACTTTGCAAGTGTATGTAATACCGAATACAATAATTTGGTACCATCGAGCTGACCTGATCATGGAGCCAGGAGGTGGATAATGGAACTCTTTAATGACTGCTATGTTGGGCTCATGCTATAATTTTGTGTAATCTTCACTACTTACAAAGAAAATATATAATATATATTTTTCATCATTTCGTTACACAAACAAATTGTTCATTCCGTATCTTCCAATTTAGTTGTAAAATTCTGTACATTTTACGCTACCATATAATACAAAGCAAAGCAATTATTAATACAGTAAAACCCTGGTAGAAGAGCAACGTTCGTATTTTGTGTTACTTTTCAGCCATAAATTCCACTTTACAGTCAACTCAGCAATACATTCCCAACGAATTTCTCTCTCAATAAAATAATATCGTTCAACAATTTTATATGAAATTTAGTTCCTAAAATTTTATAGACTTTATCGTAACCTCTGGCATAAAAAATATTCTTTGTCATAATAAATAAACAAGTTTAGTTTTTTTCGAAAATGAGGACAAGATAGAAAAAACCGGCCAAGTGCGAGTCGTACTCGCGCACGAAGGGTTCCGTATCATTATATATATAAAAACGGCAAAAAAAACACGTTTGTTGTATACCTCCTTAAATATTAATTTTAATTTTATTATTTATTTTTAAAGTGAATATATAACTAAATATTCTGTGAATATTTCAAGCGTCTACCTGTTGCCGTTTTCGCATCGAGAAAAAACGAGCAAAAAAGTCACGTTTGTTGTATGGGAGCCCCCTTAAATATTTATTTTATTCTATTTTTTAGTATTTGTTGTTATAGCGGCAACAGAAATACATCATCTGTGAAAATTTCAACTGTCTATCTATCACGGTTCATGAGATACAGCCTGGTGACAGACGGACAGACAGACAGACGGACGGACAGCGGAGCCTTAGTAATAGAGTTTCCGTTTTTTTACCCTTTGGGTACGGAAACCACGAACTATATGTGATTCAGCGGGGAAATGCTGCCAGTATTCTTGCCATTATTCCACGCGGTATAATGAATCAAGTCAAGGAAAAAGTTAGCTCCAGCTAGTTTTCATGGTGTATGCTGTCTAATCTGTCAGAGATATAACAAAATTATCTAGGAAAGAATTGTGTAGAGTAAAATGATTTACAAAAAAGTCCGCGGAAGCATATATCTATCTATAATAGACAAGTAGTTATAAGCGTATTCAAATACAAATGAATTGACAAATAATCCCCAAAACCATTTAGTCGCTAAACTCTTTACTAACATAAATATCAGTTAGTATCGAGCTGCTGTTTCCGCTACATTACCTACAATTGCACAATTTGTATCTATTTCGACTACGGTAGAGCCATAATAATAAAATAACTGTATATTGGGAATTGAACCCAGGACCTCCCCGGTTTCAAGTCACTCCTTTTTTAATTCCCACTCGTTCCAAAAATACTACCTCGTGCTTCGGAGGGCACATAAAGCACAAATAACAAATATTTACGTCTGTTAAAGAAGTGTCACATCTAGATTCATTAAATGCAACAACGGGCTTGCCACCTGTTCTGTTGAATATGGACAACTTGCGTCAAGTGGACACTTTGTTCTTTGTCTTTGTTCGTGGATATTAAAATTGTACTGAACATTGCTTCATTCTTGCAAAATGTGGACATTGTTACCAGTCAAGATGCAAAATCCGTGTGTTTAAACCTTTTTGTTTGCAGAAAATAACTGATATAAAAATTTGATTACATTTGCTTATTTTACCCAACTCTATGCGAACAAGTATTCCCAAGTTAAAATGAAAGTAGATAACACCGTAATATAAAAGTTATAAAAATTCAAAACAACAGTTGTGCCAAGCTCAGTTGCAATATTCAGTTATTGAAAACAATTCCTGAAACTAAATGCAGTAAAGGAACCTACTGGTCTAACTACCTCTTTTGGTGGACATTCAAACAATTCTTGAAAATCCTAAAGGTTAGGTTTCAATTTCAAATTTCGTAAATCAAGTTCAAAGTCTGTTAAAGAAGTGACATTTCTAGGTTCTGTTTAATATGGACCACTGGCAAAAAGTGGACACTGTTACTGGAGTATCTGGCCACACCGCAAAGTATAAAGGCCTTGCGTGCGTGTGTGTGTGTGTGTGTGTGTGTGTGTGTGTGTGTGTGTGTGTGTGTGTGTAGAATCTAGTTTTGACTAGATTCCACACACTATTGTAACATAAAATCGTTTCGTCTAAAAGGCATAAATAGGAAATAATAATGGTTAATAATATTTGAAATTAAGGAGTAAAATATTGACGGGGATCCCGATTTTTTTAATTAAAGGTTAACTGACCTATGTTTTTTTATAATTTTTTTTTCCGAAATATAGTAAACATACCAGGAATCTGGTGAAAGTGTAAATTTTAATGTACCTTTCTGCAAAAATAAATTTCTTTCTTTCTTTCTTTCTTCTAGCATTCCGCCCCCGGCTTCGCCCGTAGATATGTACGAACAAAATAAAATATACCCTATATCTACCCCTACCCCAGCCTCTACCCCCACCCTACCCCTACCCCCACCCGAACCCCTACCCCTACTTCTACTTCTACCCCCTACTTCTACTCCTACCCCCTACTTCTACTCCTACCCCCTACCCCTACCCTCTACCACTACCACTACCTCTATATCATCAATAGTTTTCGCAGCGCACGCCATGTAAGGAATTTCTTAGGTCATTTTTTTACACCTTGGGTTACATTATTGGAGTTTTAGTAAGGATCCCAAATTTTTTTAAAAATAGAATATAGCCTATGTCACTCAGGGTGAATGTAGCTTTCCAATGGTGAAAGAATTTTTGAAATCGGCACAGTAGTTTTTGAGTTTATTCATTACAAACATACACACACACACAAAAATACCTTTCCTCTTTATAATATTAGTATAAATGTCCCTTAACGACACCGTACACACTTCGTTTGCATTTGAAGTAAAAAAGCCGCTTTCAGAATATAGTAGAAAGAAGAACTCACAAAGGGTGACACCGACCGCACGCTTTGTTAAATTTTTTTCAGTCACGAACAAAGGAAACTGCTTTACTTCCACACAATACTGACATTCAAAGTTCATTTAACTTTAAATTGGTATCGCTTGATTGTTGTGATATCGGTGAAAAATCTACTTACAAGGTGCACGTGAAATTACGAGCTTTTCCACTTTGCATACAAGTCGAATCGTACTGATATTTTAAATAAAAAAGTTTTTTATGTTATGGATGAAAATTCTAGGACAAATACCTAGTTTATGTAAAAAAAAATTATCCTGGAAAATGAGACAAGAAAAAAGTTTTTCATATTATGTTTTGGTACCTAGGATGCAAGTACTCGTAGGTACTTTAAATACTTTATTGATATATTTTCAGGCGCTAATAGTAGATTACTGACCCTAGCTAGCTAGCTTCTTGTGGCACCGAGTGTTAGTTTGGGAGCTTGGCTCAACAAAATAAAAATAAATTAATATTTCTTTATTTAGATAAATTAATTGTTACACTTCTCCATTTTGACGGAAGGCAAAGGGGCTAGCCATACAGCCTGTGTTTTCCAACCAACAAAAGAACAAAGGAACCAATCAACAAAATTAGTTATTTACAGAATAAAATTCGCAAATATCTCAGTTTCACTTCTGTACTGGTTCTCTTCTGCATAACTACAGCCAACTATAGTTTTATTATAATTATTTACCAACATCAATTTCCCGTAAAAAATATTAGAATTAAAAAAATATATGAATTGACAGAGATAAATATAATTTGATACGAACGAAGGTAATCCTTTATTTTAGAAGGAAAATTGTCCCCAAGATTTTAGGTCAAATACTTCAAATAATCAGATGGAGAAAATGATCTCCTTTGCTACATAAGGAAACATTTAACGAATTCCAGCTACCATTTACCAACCAAAATAATAGAATTTTGAAAATATTGTGTTAAAGATAAGGATAAAGATATTTCTGAAATAATGTTTAGAGCAGAATTCGAGAGTGCGCCCCTCAAATTATACTCTGCTAGATGGGTTCTAATATTTTTATTTAAAACAAGCTTCTGTCTGCGGTTTCACCCGCGTGGAAATAGATCCAAAAAGAAATAATGAAATTTGCCTCTGTAAAAAGTAATATATGTCATTATCTGACCCCTAAACTACCTCTATGCAAAAAATCATGTCGATTCAGCAAAAAACAAAAACAAATCTATCTCACGTACATTTTAATAAAAAGCTATGTTCTATTCCAGTCTATAATCTACGTCTGTGTCAAATTTCATCCAGATCCGTTCAGCCGTTCTGGCGTGATTGCGTAACAAACAAACATACAGCCATACAAACTTTCGCGTTTATAATATTAGTGGGATATATATATGATTAAAAACATGTATATCGGAAATTTAATTGCTAATGTATTTACCAATGAAAGATCCCAAATGAATGGCCGGTTACACGGGTTGACGCGTTATCCTAAATGTACCTTTCTGTAAGGCGGACGCCTCAGATGGCCTCAGATCGATTTGACCGGCTTTGGACAGCTTCCTGTTGTTTGATCTTGCTTTTACCAAAATAATATCAAAGAACATTTTGATATCACACCTAAAATTTTCTCTGAATTTCTTTCACAATTTTTATTAAATACTTATAGCTTTCCAGTGAAAATTTTTGAAATACGACAAGAATTATTTCTGAAGGACTTCCGAATAATAAGTCACTCCACGCTCCTCAAACTATATCTGTGCAAAAAAATCACGTCAATTCGTTGCTCTGTATTGACGTGAAAGAAGAACAAACGCACTTTCCCATTTATTAGTTAGGATTCGTTCATTAGGACTATCTCTATCAACCACGCTCTATGACGGTTTTTACACCTAGCGACGTGGCCTATAATGAGCTGGCACGAGCTGGTCCCAGGATAGTCTTCCTCCTTTGACCGATTACCTCGGACTTTTTGGTAGATTATTTTATTCTACACAATTCTTTCCTACGTCATTTTGTTATATCTCTGACGGATTAGACAGCATACGCCATGAAAATTCGCAGGAGCTAACTTTTTTCCAGACTTGAATAACTTATACTGTTCATGCTCAGCTCCTAAACATGATAGGTCCATGTTTAATACTCGTAAACCTTCCCGGTGAATCAACCTATCGAATAGTGAAAACCGCAATAAAATCCGTTCAATAGTTTTTGAATGAAAAGGTCATTGTTGTCCAATTTTATATAAAAACTAGCTGACTTACTACTTCGTACGCGTTGTATTAGGACTACAATTCACCCCTTAGGGTAGGTAGGGTAGGATGTTAAATAGCCTATAACCTTCCTCAAGAATTGGGCTATCAAATGCAAAAATATTTTTTTAAATCGGTCCAGTAGTTCTTGAGTCTATGGAACACAAAATTTGTATTATATTTGATATTTATTTGTAGCTCTAAACCAACGAACCGAACTTCAAAAGAAGGATTTGGGTATTTTTTATTATTTTGTTTGAAAGGATATACTTTCCAGGTGGTCCCATGGTCATCAGGTCAGAATCTGATGATGGGATCCTGGAGAAATCGAGAACTTTCAAATTTTATAGGCACTGTATAGTTTTCATTTTGATGCGTTCGACTCGGTTGAAACTTCCCGCCATTTGAGACATGTTCATTTATTCAAATCGGTCGCGGTCAAGGTTCACTGAACGAGCGAGAGATCGAATGACTCCTTGTCAACAACAGCGGCTTGCTCGCGCAAGATATCTTGAAATAAATACTTTAAAATTAGATAGTGTATTGTGTGGATCACCAAAGGAGGCGAAAGATCGGCCACACAGTATAAACCACAATCAGGGATACGAGCAAAGAGACCCGGCGCCGGTAGTCTGCACAGAAGCCAAGAACGCTCAAGTAAGTGGAACTTTGTACTACTGGTTGATTTGGGTGAATCGGCGTGTCTCTGATTGTAGCTAAGCAGGTGTATCTACCTCGTAGGTACACCCTCGGCAGGGTTGTTTTAACCCTGACCCAAATGTACCGGACGTATCAAAAGTAACGCGCGTGTTCGGTACAAGCACACTTGAAGCGATTTGGGTATTTTTTGTATAGTGACTTGTGCATTTGCTTTCGGAAAGCACTGCACTTTCAGTGCATAATTTTTGAAGTCCGTCCACTTTTTTTTATTTTACAAATAAGTAGTACCTACATAGGTATATAGATACCACCTCAACAAGATTTCGCTTCCAAATTTCTCTCATTTTTCCTATTGCCAGTTTTTTCTTTGTTAAGGAAATTGAATTTGAATTCATCGTGTTATGAAGGCATTCCGTCCTTTATTTCGTTATTATATTCAGTACCCTTTTGTTATCGGAATGGTCCGCTGGATTTCGGAGTAGTAATTTAACTTTTTTTTCAATTTACCTTTTTATTTTATCGCTATGTGTTTTTGAATTTCATTGGAAACAATTTTGAAACCCATTTGTGTAACTACCAACATTTTGTATTATTTAAAAATCCTATTGCACAATTAGTTCGCTCGTGGAGCCCATAGTAACTTTAATCCCCTATTTTGGTCTTGCAGTTCATACAAAAATCCCATAGAAAAAAACACTTTTAGTTTTTCCAATTTTTCTTTCCCTAAAAACCTAAACACATCTTTGAACAGAACCTGGACCTAGAAGTGTCACTTACACACAGACTTAAATATTTGTATTTTTAGAAAAAGTGCGGACGCCACTTTACCTGCCCTCCGAAGCACGAGGGATTGACTCCGGGACCTCCCGGTTTCAAGTCAACGCACTACCAATTAGGCTATGGACTCCTTTTTCAGTAAAATAATTTGTATCAAAAATGCAGGTATTAATTGCGAGTCCTGGATTTATCCACCCACAGTATCGCCCATGAAAATGTAAGTTTCGGCTCGATGATGATGATGATGAAACAGTCAGAACATTTACGTTATATAGGCTATGTATGTAGGTAGAAATAAAAGCAGCAAAGTGGAGTTTTTGCTGTAGATGTTAGATATTGGTCGTTTCGGTTTCTGATAACGCTGCGTCATGAAATATTCATGTAATTCCTTTTTTATGCTACGAAATCAGCACGTACATTGAAACAGAACGATAATGATTTCATATAACAATGTAGGTTCATTTTATCATAGCTTCTGCCCGCGGTGTAGCTCGCGTGGAAATGAAACTAAGAAAAACGGGCCAGTGTTATTGAATATTCTCTAATTCCATCATCAGGACTTCCAAGTCTCCAGAATTTCTGGGACGTAAACTAATTTATCCTCCAAGTTTCATTAAAATCCCTTCAGCCATTGAGGTGTTATTGAGCAACAGAAGTACACACAAATTAAAGATACGAGTATTGGTCGAAAGATGTATTTCAGGATTGCAGCTTCGTAGCAAATGTCATTCAATTGTATCTGTCTACACCTCATAGGATAATCATTCGCCGTTATATGATTCGCTGATAAGCTGTTTCATGACTCTTAAGATTTTTCAGTATAAAATCTATAGCAAAAAATAATCATCAGGGCTTCCGAAAACAGTTTTTATTAGGAAGGTATTAGCCAACCAATAATTCAAGAATTCGATCCAATGGGTTTTTATAATTAAAAACTTATGCACATAATCCGAAGAGGCTTTTCCATCTAAATATATCTCAACAGAACTGGCCACTCGTTAGGTATAGCCTCACAAATACCATCGGCTAAAAGAGGGAGACTTGGTCTTCCGCTGGGTACCCTGGTACCGATAACATAGTTTCGGGAGCCGAAAATTCGACTTGGTATCTACATAAAAGCTGCCACTAATTAAATTAAACAGCGTCAATATTCTGTAACATATAATATATCTTTACCATTTAATATGCCACTGAATAAGAAGTGTAACCATCGCTCGTTCTGTTTGCTTTCAATTACAACAAAAATTCTAACAAGCAAAATCGAGAAAATCTTACTTTTATGCTTATCTGATATTATATGTCCATATCCAGCCCTAGTACGTTCTTTTGGAAAACTTTTTCCGGCGAAAAGAAAAAATATGATAGCCGGTCACGTGGACTAAAAATTATATGGCTGAAGTGAAAGGAAATGCTAGCAGAGGACGACATAGGTGTACTTTTATTGAACATATAAAAAACCGGCCAAAAAAAAAAAAACACGTTTGTTGTATGGGAGCCCCCTTAAATATTAATTTTATTTTAATTTAAATATTTATTTTTAAAGTGAATATGTAACTAAATATTCTGTGAATATTTCAAGCGTCTACCTGTTGCCGTTATCAATATCGAGCAAAAACGAGCAAAAAAATCACGTTTGTTGGGGCTCCCATGCCCCCTTAAATATTAATTTTATTCTGTTTTTTAGTATTTGTTGTTATATAGCGGCAACAGAAATACATCATCTGTGAAAATATTGATCGATGGACATATTAAAAGTACACACAATCGGCGAGCTGTATGATAGGTATTATGAATATAAAAGAAGCGAAAGAGGAATGTCAGGATTGCAGCATTCGATTATATCTGCCACCCCTCTTGGGATAAAAGGCTTGATGCTAGATGCTTTGACTAGGTTGTGGCAAATCCATTAAATACACAAGAAACCGAACTTCGTAGACAGGAATTCGTTCAATATTTTTCTACCAATATCCACCAATTTCTTTTCATTACCTAATTATTGTAAAGAAAATCCGCCTAAAATCAGATTTTCATATAAAATGTATAAAAATATTTACCGAATCCCCTAACAATGGAAACACGTTGAAGGCAGCAGCTGTGGGAAATCTTATTCGTAAATACATCCTGAGGGCAATACCGATTTTGTTATTTTATGCTTACCTATTCATACATTGTATCTTGTATTTTTAATATTTCAAGGTAACAAAGAAAGAGGCATTCAATTATATACATTATTTTTACTCGCACATTCACGCTTGTCAACTTTAAAGGTAGGCAGAAACTCATACATCCTTCCTTCCTTTCGAAACAGACGTTGTTGGCTCTACTTTTTCTTCTGAGGCACGGAACCCTACTAAATTTTTTGTGTGTAATATATTTCCTTTCGCTTTCCTGCAATCTGTGGGAGTGATTTCGTGAAAAGGAACGGAAGTGTGTAACAGGAAGCCGGGAAAGCGCGCGCTATTTGATTTGACCAAATTTTCCGAGAGGTTAGTACTGTCAGCCAACAGTGTGTGCGTGTACCAAGGTGAGATGTCAGATGTTACACATCATGCGACTACCTTAAATCAAATCTAAAGATTAAAAATAACTAAATAAACCAGGTCCGCGTGGAATAGTGGCAAGAATACTGGCTGCATTTCCCCGCTGAATCGCGATGCTGATTCGTTGAGCAAGGAAGGAGCCAGCCCTCTTGTCACCAGAAGAGATGATCAGCTGAAAATATTCAGCCTTCGCTACTGGACTACCTACACAAACATCTCGAATCTCATCTAATCTAATCTAATTCTAAAACCCATAATCCAATATACTTGTCCAAACGAGGTTTCTATAAATAATAAAATTTGCGACTACTGTATGGCTCGCTCGTTTTTTTTAAATGTAATAATATATTATACCGAAGGATTTATTATACCGTTGCTCTGTTTTGTCGTATATACAAATATACAAACAAACAAATACGCATTTAATTAGGATAAACAGACAATAACACAATGAGTTCGTTAACAAACTCCTTGATTTATAGCCAGCCCGTTTGCCAGAACTTCAAATAGATTCCTCTGCAATCACCCTAAGTATCTCTTAAACGGTTTACTGAGCTCTGACTGATGACATCATCAACCAAGCAGATGGACCCGGGCCCACAACTTGTTAATGACCACTTCGTTATTGTGGTCATCAATTTTGAAAATTATATTTATTCTGCAAAGTGAAATAATTGAAATAAATCGCTTTTTTATTCTAAGGCTTGGTCGTAGACATCGGTAACAATGACTACTTTTAGCGAGATACACAGGTGGCAAGCCTGGAGGTATTTTTTACTAGTGCGGGTACAATATGGTATGCTACAGATAATGCTACCGCGGACTTTTTTTCGTCTACTATAGCTTACGTGCTATTATGATGTATAAGCTACAACATTGTAAAATTTTATCAAGTATGTGATTTTATGAAATATTATCAGCGGTGAGCCGACGTCATTCCCACTCGACCACCGACGCACCTCATACTCTGTCTTTATATAGACAGACTTGAAGGTACCTACACAAACATCTCAAATCTCATCTAATCTAATCTAATCCAATATACTTGCCCAAACGAGGTTGACAGCGTATTCATGGTACTAAAATTATTTCTATAAATACACCTCTCTATCCACCACACCTGGCCTGAAGCAAACCTTCCGGGAATTCAAATTCCCAAAATCACCTCAAAGCCTTTTTGAAATGTAAATCTGAAGCAGAAATACCTCCTATTAGGCTTTGATATGTTAATTTCATATTTCTCGTAGAATAAAAAGTTGTGAGTTTTGGGGGCTTCATTAAAAAGTTCAATTTATATTAATTAAATTATTTGTTTATTATTCGTTAGACAAGGATTTTTGTGAATTATTTCTATTTAGTTGGGCCATTATTCATAAACGTATTTTAGCAACGTTTTTGTTAAAATGTGTTTTGTTTCTTTCTATTATTAGTAAAGATAGGTTTGTTAGAGAGTGACAAAACATATTTTAACTAAAACGCTTCTAAAATGTGTTTATGAATATGGCCATTGGTCAACTGTAAAAAGGTTTCAGAAACATTGAACTAAGAAAGAAATGCGCAAAGGGTATAAAATAATTTACAAATCAAAACACATCTTCACGGCCTTTATACCTTGCGGTGTAGCCAGAGACACCGGTAACAGTGTCCACTTTTTGCCAGTGGTCCATATTCAACAGAACAGGTGACAAGCCCGTTATTGCACTTAATGGACCTAGGATGTGTCACTTTTTGAATAGACGTAAATATCTGTTATTTTTAGAAGAATTGCGGTTTTACGTGCCCTCCGTAGCAGGAGGAGTCGATTAAAACTCATATAAATAATTTAGGTATAATGAAAGAGATTTTAGAGGCCCAATTTGACAGATCATTCATATTATTCAAAAGCGTCTTTATTGTTGAATTTAACTTCTATTTTTTTTAATTGTTACTCCATGGACGTAAAAAAGTAGAGGACGGATCGCCGCTAAGACAAAAGTGAAGCACCAAGTGTGCATGTGTGCTACCGATTTTATTTATCTCTAATATATCTTTAAATTGTAGAATAAGTGGTAAATTACTAACTTACCTATGAAATGTGATTCCTTGAGATTTTTTATGAGAAATTGAGTTGTTTTTGCATAATTTTACTACACAAGACGGCATTGTTTTTTATTTTCTTAATGGCGACTGATCAGCATAACCGAATGAGAATGTGTGCGTGAGGCTCGTATTTAAAATGAAACTGGCATAACTTGGTTGCTTCACTTTTGTCTTAGCGGCGATCCGTCCTCTCCTTTTTTACGTCTATGTGTTACTCTTTAATTTTAATAATGCTCTAACATAGAACGTGTCAATTTCATAATGAAAAAATTGTTTGTTTACAATTTATATACTAACAAGTTACATTCTGTCGCCTAACTCATCATTTTGACAGTTGTCAAATCTGGCCACTGAAATATTAAATTAGAAGTCTATCTCTAATTATACAGCAATGACGGCGTGATCATTGGAATTTCGCATTTATAACAAATATAAAACTCTTATATGTTATTTCACCGCTAATAAAACCTTCAGTTTCCATTATAGCTCATATTGATTGACCCATAACAAAGAATTAATATCAAGGAAGGAGATCTTAATAGGCCTTTTATATTGAAATATCATTTTCTCCGGTCATAAATAAAACTGAAACGAGCTTAGTTCAGCCGGCTCATGTAAAAGAAAGAGATTACACCCGTACACCGCAGGCCTCGGTTTGTAGGGACTCAAGATAATATGCCGTGTAGACTAAAGGTTGGACAGGACTGCTATTTTTAAATTATTTTTTTATGATTGTTAAATCACTGTGACAAAATAACTGTGATAAATCATTTATTTTAGTACTTAGGTACGGAAGGCCGCGTCATTTTATTAAACATTGAGGATGTTTGGTGAAAACGGATAGTTGCAAAAAAAACAAGGAACTAAATATCCTCCAGATACAAGGAACGAATAGTTTATATTAATTTTTCTGTAACTCATAGGCACCGAATTTAAATTTTATTATTTCTTGTTTCATTTTGAAGTAAATTATACATTAACATACAAGTTTATCGATTTTGTTGCGTTTTTCTCTATTAGATAGATTGATTCACCGGGAAGGTTTACAAGTATTAAACATGGACCTATCATGTTTAGGAGCTAAGCATTAACAGTGTAAGTTAATCAAGTCTGAAAAAGTTAGCCCCAGCGAGTTTTATGGCGCATGCTGTCTAATTATCTACATAAAAGTCCACAGTAGCATATATCTATATATAAAAGGTAATGATTAGTTATAAGCGTATTCAATATTCAATGTTATACTCGTGCCATTCCGGGGACACGGGGTCGCTAGTTTATTTATAATCGATACCACAAAATGTGTAAATACTCGCCACCAAAAATAGCAAATATGTAAGTACTTACAAATGACAAAAAATAATGTTCCTGCTACTTTGTGATTTTTTTCCAACCTTAGTAGGTATCCCGATCTTGATAACATCTACTGTGAAAAAACAAAGCCGCTCTCACAGACGAAAAGGGAAAACGAGTGGTTCCTACTTGTCAGCTCTTTCATATTTCATATCGTTAAGAAAATCTCCCGTTTTCCTTATTGCCATAGTTTTGGCCTATTGATGACTACTCAAATCGTGAGAAATAACAAATGGCGGGATATTTGTTTTGTGATTTAGCTCTTCTTGTTTGAAAATTAAAAATTAAAGATTGAATGGTTTGTTAAAAACATATTTAAAATTGATGAATGCCCTTTTTGAAACCTTGTCTGTTTATGAAAAACTCCACTAGGCATATTACAAGATGTAATTATTTTATCTTTCAACCCTATATCCTAACTAATCTAATATATACAAATCAATATTTGTTTGTTTGTTTCTTTGTTTGTTCATTATTCTAGACTCAAAAACTACAGGACCGATTTTGTTGCCAAAGGAGATCTAACAGGTATAGTATAATAACGCTAATGCCCGCTTGCACCAACGTCACACAAATATATTCCTAGTAAGGACTCTCCTAATATAAGAGTGTCATAAGTATCAACTTTGGTTGCACCAACCTAATAATGGCAGGATCGTCCTACGATAGGAGCTTCCTTACTAAGTTCATCAATCTATTTTTACTTTTACGGTTGGCTGACTGCGTGATTGACAGCGCGCGTATTCTATATATTTCATATTTTTTGATATTATTGTTGTCAAAAAACCGTTGCTGTTCCTAAAATATATAGTGACAAAAACAATTTGTCTCTCTAATAATTATATAAAAAACAATTTAAAAATAGGAAGATATATAACGGTGCCTGTGTGAACTTACCGATCGGTGAGGTATTCGGATTCCAAACGTTCATCTATTTGGTTGGATATATGTATATAATGCTGCCAATATGCGATATTAAAAACAACCGTCTTCAAATTCTACGACGAAATATTTATTATTTCTTACTTTTCAGTGCAAATTTTTGAAGTCGGTGCACTTTTTTTAAAAAGGTTTATAGAAAGTCATAAAGTAGGTAGTAAGACTAACGAGAGGGCATAGACAGGCCATATTCTGTAATTTGACCATTAGGATACTAATAAGTTACCTTAGGTTTCGTTGGTATCGTTTTAAGAGCTCTAGAAAAATATTTAATTGTGTCGTTTTTAAATGTGAGAAAGGCGATCTAGGTCGTCTAATTTGCGGGAACATAGTGTATCCTATCATTATTTATAATTATGTTTGTATTTTAGCATAATCTCCATATAAAGTAAAAGCGACAAAAAACGACAGTAAAATACAGTGGCACGGAGGTTAGTATTAGACGTCTTCCTAAACCCTTGTTCGCTAATTTACCGCTTCACACCTCCATTGTTATATACTCAAAAGTAGAAAGTAGATATTGAATAAAGAAAATTTCCTACCTATCTCAAATCTATGATAGTATCATAGTATTATTAATTAATTATTTATTTACAAATTGGCGGCCATTATAGACTTTACAATAAGGTAATATTACACAAGTCAAACAAGCAGTTAACTGTAACCCACCTCAAAGTGGTTCAAAGCCACTGAAGGTTTATTCCCAACCTTTATACTAACATATTAATCCTTGTTCGGACCGACTTTTGCTTTTCAAACTTTCTCTTCAAAACTACAAGCTATACCTATCTAATAACCGCAACTGATAATAGCTTGACTGGAAACTTTGACGATTGTTGCGGGAACTTTTCAACTTTCGTTTGTCAAACAAGTGGAATTTATGTATAGCAAATGGCAAGTGAAAAATGTTAATAAAGTAATAATGATTCCATAAAATGTTGCCTGCGGTTTCACCCGCGTGATAATGCCTTGCCTGTCACATAATTTAGTATGTAAAATAAAAAAAACTAAGGAATGTTTTTTATATTTTTATTTTAAAGATAAGTAAGTATAGCTATTTTAAGAAACTAATTTTAATAATTTTGTTTTCTATAGGTACAGTAGTTTTTCAGGTGCATGATTAATATTCGTAAACCTTCCGAAAAGGTCACATTTTGTTTGTTTTATAATATGTAGTGATGATAGTGATATGGTGCACAAACTTTGGAAACTAAAGTGCCATAAACCAAATACGTAAAATAAAAAACCTTTTTTGCTGTCCTATACGAGCAAAATACGAGTACATATATGAATATGCTGTCGGTTATTAACTCGAACAATATATTTAATGTGAAAAAATAATGTAAACAAATTTCCCTCGGGATTTTTATACATAAACCACAATCTGCATTATAAAGTGTGCTTTACAAATTTCCATTAAGCCGAGTTGAGCCCTGATTTATCAAAAAGTTGAAATTAAGGTATTATTTTTTGAAACTTCTGAATATATACAAGAACCATTAGTCTAGGGTTTCATTAATTATTTGTACAGCCTTGTCGGGTGTGTAAACAAATTATTATTTGACTCAAGTTTTTACAATTTTACCTGTATTATTAAACACTTTATAAACAACATTAAACAACAACAACAACAAATAAGGGATATGTTTTTAAAATGAGTACTACAGTCAAGGTCTGAGCCGATTTAGAAGAAAAAAAAAGAAAAAAAACCTCTCCTACCAGCTGGCAATAAACGAGTGAACAACATTTGTGGGGACCTGTTAAGAAAAATATTTTCTGCCAATTTACTCCCTGCAGCGACTTGCAAAATTCTTTCAAAAAAACAAAAAAATATATATAATAAAAAAACTGCAGGGAGTAAATTGGCAGAACATTTTTTTTCTTCTACATCGCCTCAGCGGCGTACCGACAAGCGCTGGACCCCTACTCGTCTACAAGAATTTGTAGAGGGGAGCTCAGACTACACGAAAAAGAGGTTTTCTGCCGGCAAGTGTTTACAACCACTTTCTGTCTCCATCTCTCTAATTCGCGTGTTTTTTAAATTCTATCATTGGCTTTTTCAATACTTACTTATTTAAAAATATCGGAACCTTGAACCTGTAGTGATTATGAATCGATAACATACCTGCTGTAATTTTAATATAAAACAGTGTATAAGTTTGTAAGAACTCGATAACTATTGGACAAATATGAAAAATTCTTTCATATTTATAATTATAATTCCTACACCTACACAAATACGCTTATAACTACTTTATCTAATAGTGATTGATATATGCTACTACGGACTTTTTTGTAGATTGAAAAAAAAAAATAGAGAATATAGGACCTTTTTTATAGATTTCAGGAAAACCTGAACGAAAATTCTGTCTAAAAGTTCTGACCGAAAAAATGGTACGGATCTCTCAGAGCGCGCAACTTGGACAATTATTGTTTTATAATATGTAGGATGATATAGCAATATATCATTCCATAACGCTATACAACGATTGTGAAACATTTAGTCTCATATACCCTGAAACATAACAGTAACATACAATTTTTATTAATTGTTAAGGCAGGGTGCAAACACGATATCTACTAAAATTGGCATTTTTGAACGCTTACTTTGAAGTGTCAGGAATCAATCTCAATCTCAAAAAAATATAGTGGATAGCAAATAATACTAAATAAAACTTTAACCGCATAGATTTTTCATAAGTGTTGGTCTATTGAAAAAGAAATATGCAAAATATTTTGCGCGATAATTATATACTTTTTTTAAGAAGCAAATAGCTTGAATAATCTATTAAAACTTTAACCGATTACTTTCACTGTTTATTTGTTTTTCTTTAACAAATTTTAAGAAAAAGCTACAAAATAAGTGAAATTTCAAGTGTAGCTGCATGACCACGTAAAATATGCCAAGCAATATTCAACCTTATATCGTCCTGCATAAGCATCCGCCCACCGGAGTGCAAATAGTATTTTTAATCGAGGCTGATCCCTCCCTTAAGTAGAACTCCTGAGTTACCTGGTAACACGTCGAGATCGTGTGTCACACTAAACTCAAATAATGGCGCTTAAATTTCACCTGAATTTGAGCACGTGTTCGACAAATGACATCCATATTTCTCTACAATTTTAATTTAAATTTCTGTGTGAATATTATCACAACGGATGGCTTGTGAGTGTTGCCAACTTTCAGAACGAACATATTTTTCAGAAAATGTAACAATTTATGCTTTAATCTGCAAGAGGGCTTAAGTAGAGCGGAATTAACAATATTCGTTTTGGATTCGTGTGAGTTGCTACCACTTTCAAAATGCAGTTGACTGATTGTGTGCCAAATTACATACATTACCTTCATGACTGTTTCTCAAAAGAGTAGGCAGAGAGGATAGAGCGCAACTTCTCTGGATATTTACATACTTACTTGCTTCATTTACATTCATACATCGTTTCATAAGTTGTTAATTTGAATTAAATATACCCTATGTCATATCGTAGCTTTCTATTCATGAAATATTTTTTAGAATCGGTTCAGTAGTTTGAGCCATTACATTATATTATTTAACCTATTTTACATTTGTAGAACTAATAATCATGTGGTCGATGGGAAAATGAGCGATGAAAGAGCAGAACGCATTTATCTAGAATCGAGCGCACGCGAGCAGGATAGAAACGCAATTTAAAAAAAAAACTTATACAACATAGAACTAATTTTACAATAAAACGATCGATAATTACCAAAAAAATATTTATGTTAATTTTTGTAATGGTGCCATCTATGTTATAGCCATAAAATTTGATAAATAAAGTTTTCAGAGGTGTATTTAATATTTTTTTCTATCGAGTAAAATGTTTCTAATCATATTTTCAAAACAATAACAATATTTGTCATCCTTAAAATCAATATAATATTTTTTTCAGTTTCGTAAATAGATCAGGTTTTCTGAAAAATTTGATTAAAAATTGGATTTTGATGACTGACTTCCCCTTACAGTTATTTAAAAAAATATCAAAATAGATGTTGACCGAATAAGACAAGTTTAGAATCTAACAGTCTAAAAAGAGTCTAACAAACGGCGCAAATATAGTTCAATTATTGAAAACTACAAATTTGTGCCGTTTGGTGTAGAAACTCTAGGTCCGTGGGGGTCAAAATTTCAAATGCCAAAAATTTTACTAAAGATGTATCCCCTCGACTGATCATCTCTTCTGGTGACAAGAGGGCTGGCTCCTTCCTCGCTCAACGAATCAGCATCGCGATTCAGCGGGGAAATGCAGCCAGTATTCTTGCCACTATTCCACGCGGACCTGGTTTATTTAGTTATTTTTAATCTTTAGATTTGATTTAAGGTTTTTATATTATTAAATGCCTACAATGAAAAAAAAAAGTATAGAATAAGACGTTTAATTGGGATATGCTATTTATACCTTTGTGTTTGGCTGTATGGATGTTTCTCTAGAACAGCTGAATTTATATATTTTTATTTTATATAAAAGTTTAATACCTATCACACAATTAATCCACACATATCATTATTCTTAGTAGCTTATTTTCGCAAAATATTCATAAATATAGCCTATAACCTTGCTACATAATCCCTGTTGGTGAAAACCGTATGAAAATCCGTACAGTATTTTCTGAAATTAGCCCAAACAAACACAAATTCAGCGCGGCGGGGAACTGTATTATTCAGCTATAATATTCAAATCGATAAGAATTTTCTGAATAATTAACTTCTCGTACTACGGAGGGGGCGTAAAGCCGTCATCGTCGCTTCTATACAAAATAATATATGTATAACTATTCAGAAGGTACAAATCTAGGTCCATTTAATATGGACAACTGCCTAAAAGTGGGCACTGTTACTAAAACATCCAAGTTTTCAATAATGGGGAAGGCACACAGCATAGCTTTATTATCTCCAGCTTGTATTTTTAACAGGATAAAAGCTGCGACGCGTACAATGGCCAGAATTTGAATAAAATAATAGTTGGGGGATACGGCCTCGTTGCAAAGGACTTTCAAAGGAGACCGGGATAATGGGAGCCTGTTCACAATGGACGTTTAAACTAAACTTCTGCTTTGAGGTCATTTGATAGATTTCTGGCAGGGGTCAACTCGTGTTATTGTTGTTTAGGAACTCGCACAATTCCCATACAACTAAAGTCATTAAAGTACCGCTCTATTATAGGTGTTCTATTTGTTTATATATCTAATAGCATTCCGCTCCCGGCTTCGCCTGTAGATATTTACTAACAAAATAAAATATACCCTATACCTACCCCTACCCTTATCCCTACCCCTACCCCTACCCGTACCCCTACTTCTACTCCTACCCTTACCCTCTACCACTACCACTACCTCTATATCATCAATAGTTTTCGCAGCGCACGATGTAAGGAATTTCTTAGGTAATTTTTTTACATCTTGGGTTACATTATTGGAGTTTTAGTAAGGATCCCTAATTTTTTTGAAAATAGAATATCACTCAGGGTGAATCTAGCTTTTCAATGGTGAAAGAATTCGGCACAGTAGTTTTTGAGTTTATTAATTACAAACATACACACACACAAAAATACAAATCTTTCCTCTTTATAATATTAGTATAGATAGGCCCTTGCCTCGTCGCGCGGTTTCCACTAAAAAGGTGATCCACCGGAAAGGTTTACGAGTATTAAACATGGACCTATCATGTTTAGGAGCTGAGCAATAATAGTATCAATGAATCAAGTCGGGGAAAAAGTTAGCACCAGCGAGTTTTCATGGTGTATTCCGTCTAATCCGAATAAAATTATCTACAAAAAAGTCCGCGGTAGCATATACTATCTCTAATAGATAATGAGATCCTTTTCAGTTTCTACCGAGGTAGTTAAACCATATTATATCAAAGGTATCAAAACTCACGAATGTAAGTTAAATTAATTTCTAAATAAGGCACCTCTGGCAAGGAAATGAGTACTACAGTAATTAGAGTTAAGTACATATGATACGAACCACCTGTGACTTGTGGTATGGGCTCATTTATAAACACCTTAATAACTCCTTCAAAACACTGTATGGAGACATTACCCACAATAAAGGGGAACATTAATTTACTAATTAATTCGTGGATATTTCTTCTAATTCTAGTACGTGTTACATGATGCTATGGAGATCATGACAGCAAGTAGGTACCAAGTGCCAAACAATTTGAATATGTACACAAATAAGCTTATAACTACTTGTCCGCGTACTTTTTTGTAGAATTTTATTCGGATTAGACGGAATACACCATGAAAACTCACTGGGTCTAACTTTTTCCCCGACTTGATTCGCTTATACTGTTATTGCTCAGCTCCTAAACATGATAGGTCTATGTTTAATATTCGTAAACATTTCCAATAAAATAGGTTCAGTAGTTTTTGCGTGAAAAGAAAAGAACCTATTTATGATATTAGTAAGAATTGGTTATAAAGAAGAGTTCAGAAATCTTATCTTGTAGGTCCATAACGCCTAAACAACTAAATGGATTTGATAAAGTTTATATATTTGTTTATCTACTCTTATATCGTTAAGTCTCTATTACAAAATCGAATTATACTTCATAATGTTTTATTTACACGCGTCTGTAATATGTCAAACTTCGATACTATAATGTTTTACAGTACCGAAGTTTTCATACAAAAAGTTTTTTTTTAAATGCAGAAAAGGCAGAGGATTTTTTTGATACAGCCACATTAAACTCTATGAAAATATCGACACGCGCATGTCAGAGTCACTTGACAGTTAACGCGCATGCTCAGTAGGTAGGTAACCGCGGTTTGCTGCCAATTTGTCGATTAAGAAAAATATCTTGGTTCAATTTGTTTTGTACTATTGCATGGGATTAGATAAAGTAGTGTATGAACGGGCACATAACTTAAAATTAAAACACTCGTGGATGCTTTTAAAAAATTCCACTTGTGTTTTAATTACCCCTATTATGATCCCGTATCATAAACTACTATTTTATGCTAGCAAATAACATTCAGTTTTATCCCCTTTACTTATATAATGTCGATTTGTAAAGCTTATTGTAAGCCACTGTTCTATGTCCCATCAATCTGATCAATCCTACACCTCACAAACCAAAAATGAACCATAACATTTCTTCCATCACATGCTCGAAATGATACCCAATTTATTCTTTTCCTAAGCTAAAAAGCCTCACAGACGGTAAATTTGAATAAAATAATAGTTTCAGAATTGCTTCCCCGCCATATTGCAAAAGTCATGAAGGGAATCCAAAATAAAAGGGACGGTCGTTTCAATGACCCTTTGATGTGAGATTGTGAGCCCAAGGGTCACTTCTTTGACCTAGAATCACTGCTCACGAATAAATATTTAAGATTTAGCAGACTCACAAAATCGGCTATTGCAAATATTTTGATAGCTTGGAATTGACGGGCATTTTGTTTGTCATGTCGTCAACGTTTGTTGAGGAACATTTTAATTGAAAGTACATAGGAGGTGGAATTATAATTAAAAATATTATATTTTAGTTATTATAGAACTGTAGAGATTGCGTTTCTAATTAAAATGAAACGATAAAGAATAGATATTTTGATTATTTCTGTAAATTCATTGCTTCGCCCGTCGTGTTTTCGGGATAAAAATACTTTTTGTAGGTATGTGCTAATCCAAATTTCGCTCTTCGAAATTAACACTCACATTTTTGCTCCATACCAGAATAGGCATTTTTTTATTAGAAAATGTTATATTTGTATTTTCATTAAAAAAATCATGTTATTAATTTTATTTTTCAAATCCCCGCGAAAACGATGATGACGTCACATCTTGCAAACAAACAAAACGTTGGTCACAGATTAGATAAAATAACAAGAAAATAACTGTCAGTGACTGATTGACAGACAGACAGGTATTATAACATAGTTAGTAGTCTGTGGTTATTTATATGACATTTAGATTGAAGTGACGTCACTTCTCGTTTGCGGTCACGTGACCTGAAATAAATATTTATTTAATTAAAAAAGTATTTATTTTCTTTCACTGTTAACATCCCTATTGTGCACTATCACAGAGATTTGATTTTATCATCCTATTTAAGGCTTTTAAAGAAAATTTCTACCAAAATACTTCCATTAGGCAAAAACAGTGTAATTTATCAGCAGCCACCAAGAGAATGTCGTCTGAATTTTCTCAAATCCCCCTTTCATTATCATTCCTTATTTTTCTACCACAAAAGACAATTTACGTAATCCATGTAAATTTTTACAAATCTTTAATAACAACCATAAATCCTACCTATGAAGCTAATGGCCCTAATTCGCATTTGAGGTTCTGTGAAATATGTGTAAGCAATTAAATTTAAATTAAATCCTAATTAGGGATCAAAGCTATGAGTACCTACATGTATATATTATATATATATCTATTACTAGCTGTTTCCCACGACTTCGTACGTGACTATTTCAGAATGTTGGCAAACATACACTTCATACATAGCTTTTGTCATGTTCACATCTGCCCACCCCGTTCCCGTCGTCATGCCGTGATGGTATATAGCCTATGTTACTCAGGGATAATGTAGCATTCCAATGGTGAAAGAATGATCAAAATCCGTCCAGTAGTTTTTGAGTTTATTCGTAACAAACATACAAAAATACAAATCTTTCCTCTTTATAATATTAGTATAGATATGCCGATTAATCGGTATCTAAGATGATCCCGCCGACTGTGATTAATTAATCACAGACTAATCACAACTATCACATTGCGGTCAAGACTAAACTTGCTTCCCCATCATGTCACGACGGGACACGAGCGTTGGTCGCCATGAAATGACGTAGAATCAAATAAATATTCAAAACATTTATTTGCATGGACCCCATAAAAATATTTGTCGTATTTTTCACACTTTACTTGAATTGACCTAAGTTGTATTACAGTGTACAGAGGTGTTTTCAACTTGTTATTCTTCTTGGTGCGACCTCAATTTGCCGTATATATTCGAATGTTCTTTCTAATTTTAAATTTTCACAGAAATGTATCGAAAATATCTGTCAAACCGCAAATACGCGAATACAAGTACTTAATTTCAGATTCTAAATGCCACAATAATATCCTGTTACAATATTTATACCTATTTCTTCAGCCACATCCTCATATTCATCATATGAATCGCTTTAACAAATCGAAAATAAACAAACGCTCGTAGAACTCGAATGGCGACTGTGTATGCAAAAGCCAAAACTCTGCATTTGACAAACAGCAAAAAGTGGAGAAAAAAATCGTAAACCGTAATCCGTGGGAAATATTACGGGGATTACCGGTCTGAGTCCGGGAAGGCCGCTCGTAAATTAAGGCTTTTGGGTGGAGAAGATAAGTACGGAAATGTTTGACAATCTACGTATACCGCCACTAATAAAGGGAATTAACAATTAGCCCATCAATTTTGTATGATTAATAAAATGCTGAACTTTGTTGATAAACGTGTTACGGTTCCAGAGTACCCAGCAGCAGACCAAGTCTCCCTCGTTTAGCCGATGGTATTTGTGAGGCTATCCTAACGAGTGGCTAGTTCTGTTGAGGTATATTTAGATGGAGAAGTCTCTAAATGTGGTTTGTCGGATTATGTAAGTTTTTAATTGAAAAATGCATTGGTACACGGCTAATCACTACATATTATAAAACAATGTTCCCCGCTGCGTCTGTCTGTCTGTGGCCTTTTCACGCAAAAACCACTGAACTGATTTAATACAGTATCTAATGGTGAAACATTAGATAGGTGGATTTACAAAGAAGGTATACAAGTATTAAACGTGTACCTATCATTTTTAGGAGCTGAGAGCGAGTTTTCATGGCTTATGCTGTCAAATCCGTCAGAGATATAACAAAATGACGTAGGAAAGAATTGTGTAGAATAAAATGATCTACAAAAAAGTCCGCGGTAGCATATATCTATCTGTAATAGACAAGTAGTTATAAGCGTATTTACGCGTTTCGCTAGTACCAAATAAAGAAAAAATTAAGGACAAGTAAAATATTACTGATAAAGTTTCTTCATGTCAAGTAAAATTGCTTCATGAATATTTAGCTATATGGCGTATTCAAATTCATGAAAAAATCATTATGAAATATTGATGAAAATGCGACGTCACAACTGTCTATTTCAATATTCAATATTATTTTATATTTTTTCACTGACAAAGTTGTCTTATAACATTTTTAAAAGCCAATAAACATTGAAACTTGAAGTATATAAATGGTATTCCATATTTCATGACTCAATAAAATAAAGGAACCAGAGCAATTTCGTTTACAGACTGTGATGATACGACCTTATTTTCCTGGCCGCTTACAAGCTGGCCATCATAAATAGCATTTATTTTGATTTTAGAACACGATATTGTTCATTTTAATTCAATAGAACATTGTATGTTATTTTCAAATATCCGATGTGTGGAACCTAAATTAAAATTTTACTCATTCCTTCACAAACTGTTGACTTAGGCAGTACTCTGCCAATTGTAAAATTTATTATATTTCTATTTTATCAACTAAGTAAATAACTATATAAAATGTATTGAATCAATATTCAAAAACTAATATCTATGTTAATATAAAAGGAGCGCAAATAAGTATTGTAAGTATTTTTATCATACTTTGTATTGTGTTACTTCAATAGCTTAACGCCCTGTAGTAATGTGTAGTTCATTTTTATTACAGTGCGCTCCTTTGATGGTTCCTTTCTCCTTCTCCTTACGGCTCCTTTCTCCTTTGAAGGCTCCTTGGCTCCTTACGGATGCTTTTACTGGTTGTTCTTTTGCTGCTCCTGCTTGTTCCTTGTTAATTCGACCAATAAACGAATGGTGAAAGTTTACTACGAGTTTTCCTGCGATACCTACCCGGCCTGGCTACCCCACCACCCGACAATGGCGCCCAAACGTGATTAAAATGCTGCAGGAAGAAGGAATAAAGAAGAAAGAATAACGAAGTAAGAGAACATAATATTTATTTTAATACCAACTTTTATTTCAGGATATGTAATGTCTATATAATCTCAATATATAACGTAATTCTATTTAAATTCAGTAGAATATTTCTTGGAGATGATGGTTCTGAATCAAGGTTATGTCGGCAAACCTTAGAGGTTGACAAGTCTGATGATCTTGGTCAGATTCCATTATTGAAGAGGATATTTTTAATTTCTATACAAAGGCAGTATTCTTCTTATTAATTTCGTAAATTCAGATTATATAGTCACATTGAATGTATGGTTGTATGTGAGATTTTCATTATATATATATCTGAAATCTATAGATTACTTCCCATAACTTAAATTTATTAATAATTAATTTAATTTCCGTTATATTATCCCGTCAATTCAATATTTCTTAATAGAAAAAGGTTCTTTTTATAGTCGTAACTTTTTCGAGAAAAATAATATATATTATTTTTTCTTATAATTGCTAAAATATCTATTTTTATTCTAAAAGTCTATCGTGATTCCATAAAATAATACATAAATAAATATTATTTAATTCAAAAATTTCATTAATTGCGATTTTTTTAATACATTTTTAAAATATCCAAAACAATTTGTCCATTCTTACTTTAATGATTTCTAATATCACACTACAGTTTACATAAGTAAGGCAATTAAATTATTAAAATATTTCCGAGAATAAATTTAATATATTAATACATTTCAAATAAATTAAATGATACACATAAAAGCACCTCGATATCAGAATTTGAACTCGCTTGATTTTTCTTTGTTTTACACAATTTGTTTTGCTCGGCAATATTGCATTGGAATATTCGATTTTCAAATGTATCCTATATAATTTCTTTCTCATTGACAAATTTTTAAATTTTGAATCGACGACGTTCGCATTTCTTTTAATTTTCAATTGTTATTTACTATGAAGTCTATTTCATAGACATATGATTACGCTCTTATTACAACTAGGGGTAGTCATGTTGATTAAATTCAAATATTATTTTATTTCATATACTTATATTATTAGCTTTTTACTGGCTTTGCTCGTTGATAGTTTGGTTAGCGCATACCTTAACGCATGCGTTGATTTTATTTCATAATTTTTTTTTCTCTTTCAATATGGAGGAGTTACACTTACTTAAACCGAGGAATTTTTTATATCTATATTATTTTACATTTTTCTTTATTTTATTTACAATTTATTAAATTTTATTTATAACCTTATGGTTACAAGGGAGGTTAAATTTATTTCAATTTCACAATTTGGTTGTAAACATCTAAGTAACTAAAACTTTTACATATTTACAAATTACAGGTTAGATATATATAACCATGATTAATAATTACTATTTTCCTTATTTCATTCTCATAATTTCATTTATTGTAAATACTTGTAATTATTTAGAGCGGATTGCGACTCTTTAAAAAAGCCTTCGTCTATTATAAATATTATACCTAATATCTGTGGATGTATTTCCATGGGTGTTTATTAGAGTAAATTACAACTCTTTAAATAAACATTTGTTTATTATTATTATATCTATGAATATCAGGGTATTCATGGGTGTCTTTTAGAGCGGATTGCGACTCGTTAAAAAAGCCTTCGTCTATTATTACTACTTATTATATCTGTGGATGTATTTCCCATGGGTGTTCGTATGAGCGGATTGCGACTCTTTAAACAAGCCTTCGTCTATTGTATTATATATAAATAAACTTAAAACAGCGGATGGTAACTGTATAACTAAGCCCTTACTAAATTCGAGATCGTTTTTGAGTCATTCCTTATTAAATGGGAATTACTCTATATTATAAATGAGTTTACTGTACTTACTAATAACAGATTAAACAGATTAAATGAAGATGAATGTTTGTGATTTGTGTGATTGTGGTAATCGTTTCTCTTGTAAAATAATTAGTTTTATTTATAATAAAACTTGTAAATGTATCTTTTCATTTCATTCATTAGTATTTTTATATAAGTCTCATCATCAAACTTTATTTTATTAATTCTCTGAATAAAATCCTTCATTAAGGTCAGGATTTTTTCGGGGGAACCCCGGTATTGTGATGATACGACCTTATTTTCCTGGCCGCTTACAAGCTGGCCATCATAAATAGCATTTATTTTGATTTTAGAACACGATATTGTTCATTTTAATTCAATAGAACATTGTATGTTATTTTCAAATATCCGATGTGTGGAACCTAAATTAAAATTTTACTCATTCCTTCACAAACTGTTGACTTAGGCAGTACTCTGCCAATTGTAAAATTTATTATATTTCTATTTTATCAACTAAGTAAATAACTATATAAAATGTATTGAATCAATATTCAAAAACTAATATCTATGTTAATATAAAAGGAGCGCAAATAAGTATTGTAAGTATTTTTATCATACTTTGTATTGTGTTACTTCAATAGCTTAACGCCCTGTAGTAATGTGTAGTTCATTTTTATTACAGTGCGCTCCTTTGATGGTTCCTTTCTCCTTCTCCTTACGGCTCCTTTCTCCTTTGAAGGCTCCTTGGCTCCTTACGGATGCTTTTACTGGTTGTTCTTTTGCTGCTCCTGCTTGTTCCTTGTTAATTCGACCAATAAACGAATGGTGAAAGTTTACTACGAGTTTTCCTGCGATACCTACCCGGCCTGGCTACCCCACAACCCGACAAGACTTCTTAAAAACTTCTTAAGCATCACTTTTATTGTTTGGAAACTTCATAACAATAACAGGAAAAGTGAAGGAGCGTGAGTGAATTTCTTTGGAAAAGTGATGCCTGTTCTACTTGGGGACTGGAAAAGCTTGTTATGCCATTATTCTTCAACAGTTCAACATTTCAAATCTTACAAAATATTACAACAAATATTTAAAAGTCTTCGTTAGTAGGTAAAATTACAAAAACACCGCATCAAATAGATTAAATTATTAAAAGCCTTCTGTAATTTTTTTTCATTATGTACTAACAATATTTTATTTTTTGTTTCAGGTAATAAAAATAATAAAAATCTTTGTAGAAAATAAGGTAAACCGGACCTCATAATAAAACGAGCAGCTTTTTAAATTAACGTTAAAAGAGATAATTTATATCAACACGCACCCAGGGGAATCACAGCGCATACCTTCAGGCTGATTTCCCTTCAATCTCCCAATTACGTGACAAAATGAGAGACTTTTTCTTCAACGAATTTCGTTTCATTTAAGCACAAAATCCTCTGAGACAGCGACGAGGCACGAAGGTGTCTTTGTAAGTAGATATTTTAATAATTTCCTACTTTTCATGTCATTTTTATACAATATTTACTATTAATGTTTATAAAAGTTAACATTGAAAATATGTGGAAAGTTGGTAAAAAATCAATTAGAGCATGGAATATTTAAAACTCTGTCAAAACTAAACGTTCTATGAATGTCCATAAGTACTTAATAGTTTGCCTCTTGCATATCTATATCTATACTAATATTATAAAGAGGAAAGATTTGTATTTTTGTATGTTTGTATGTTTGTGTGTATGTTTGTAATGAATAAACGCAAAAACTACTGTGCCGATTTAAAAAATTCTTTCACCATTGGAAAGCTACATTCACCCTGATTAACATAGACTATATACCATCACGGCATGACGACGGGAACGGGGTGGGCAGAGGTGAACATGACAAAAGCTATGTATGAAGTGTATGTTTGCCAACATTCTAAAATAGTCACGTACGAAGTCGTGGGAAACAGCTAGTCTACTTATATAAATAAAAATGAATTAAGAACGGCTGAACAATTTAAAAAAAATTTACATAATAGTCTGAATAAGGTTTTTAAGGGAAGAAAAAGAAAAGTTGCCCGGAAAGTTTGTAAATTCAGGAATATGAATTCTAAATGAACTCAACAGTCAACACCATAATAGGATGAAAGTGAATATGGGCGAAACCGGGGCGGAAAAGTAGTTTACAATATTTTTAGATTCCGTTGTAAATCTTTAATTCGAGTGACAATCAAGTAGCCATTGCTCGAACAAAAGCAGTGTACCACAATTGTTTCAAAGTAACGGGGCGCGGTTTGAGGGCTTACAAAGCGAGCATTTTTGATTTACGACTAAAAGATTCGAGTCATAAATCACATGAAACGCCCAAAAAGCCTCGGGAAAATTATACAAAAAAATTAAAACGAACCTCCCTTCACTAACAGACAAGTATTTACGATAAGGGGAACGTCAGATCTCTTTTGGGCAATACATTCTAAATACTTCTTACTTGGAAATTGTCAATTATTTGTTTAAGACAAGTGAAATAGCAGTCAACTTTCATGATTAATTGTTATAATATTTTATTTCTACACTTGCACCCGTGTTTATGGTTACTGCTTAACTCCTTTGGGTCGTAGCGTGATGTTATATAGCCTATAACTTGCTATTAAATGCAAAAGATTTTTTCAAATCCGATTATTATTAGTATAGATATAGATTTGTTCAAATTATTTTATTTGGGAGTTATCTAATAAATACTGGAGAGGTTGATATATTTTTTCTTCTATCTATCTATCATCACGTCTTTTATCCCAAGAGGGGTAGGCAAAGACAATCGAATGCCATTTGTTACGATCCTGACTTACCTCTTTAGCTTCTTTTATATTCATCATACCTTTCATACATGCTCGGCGATTGTGTGTACTTTTAATATTTCCATCGATCAACATATTTTTTATATGCCAGCATTTCCTTTCACTTCAAACATTTACACCTTTTTAGCAACAAAATCGAATGAAACCGATATACCTCAGAACTGGCAGTAAAAATAACGATTTCGGAGTTTATTAGCAAAAAAAAAATACGGTCCGAATTGAGAACCTTCTCCTTCTTTTTTTGGAAGTCGGTTAAAAATTAACGTTTCCACAGAGAATTAAGATATTCTATTTGAGTAAGTTTTCAACGGCGCGTTTAGTCCAATCTGGCCAATTTTCCGCGACATTGAATCTGCCTTAATTGTTATCGGAAAAATAAAATTTTACTTAATTCACTATAGAGAAAAATTTAAAGCGTCTTTTCGATAAGATAAACGCTAATTTTAACTCCCTTGATCCTTGCACTCTTCTCTCACTAATAACACGCAGGTGTTTTATAAAACATCTTAAAAATGCCTATCATTATGCCCGCTCCGGCTTTGCCCGTGGACTGCTCACAATCCGTTGACACATCCACCGAATAATGAGCATCATTGACATTATAGGTTATTGCTCCGTTCCCAAAAGACGTCGCGTGATGTTTTATACACATAACCCTTCTTCACGGGTTGCCCTACAGCTCCCGAAACCGTTGCCGACCCCAGGGTACCCAGTGGAAGACAAAGTTTTCCTCATTTAGCCAATGATTTTTTGAGGCTATACCTAACGAGTGGCCAGCTCTGTTGAGATAGATGAATAAGCCTCTTCGTACGGTTTGTCGTATAATGTACATAGATTTTTCATTATAAAAAACCCATTGGTACCTACATGGTCGGATGTAGGAATCGAACCCGCGGCTTTTCAGTTGCGAGCCGACGTCTTATCCACTCGACCACCGACGCTCCTGAAATTTTAAAGTGTCAAATAAAAAAAAACTAGTTTCACAAGGCCGCATCCAGGAATTTATTTCAGGAGGGGGTTACTATATCGGGGTGGTTTACCTTACACTTAAAAAAAGTACATAAAGTATTATAAATCGGCTAAACTTTTGAACCGATTTTGATGGATGTGGAGAAAACCCTAGGAAAGGACATAAAAGGCTACCAACCCTTTTAAATCCAACACACGGGTAAAGCCGGGGGGAAAGCTGGTCAATTCAATCTTCTTCTACATTGTACAACAAAAGCACCGGTAACAGTGTCCACATTTTGCCAGGACAATATTGAACAGAACACAACCTAGATGTGTCGATCACTTATTTAACAGACTTCTACATTGTAACAGAACTTGTCCAAATTTCCACTTAACTCGTAACGACATAACCCAGTGTGAATGCTTCATTTAACCTCGTCAATTTCGACGACGCATGATATATGCTTGATTTCTCCCATTCTTGGGTCAAAGGTGAAAGTTTTCGGGTCAGCGTTTCCAGTGGACACGACCCTATTTTACCGTTCAAATCTCAAAATATTATACTAAAGCTCGGCAGGAGATCCCGAGAAATATTATATTATAATGTCCATAGCTTCGTTAGTAATATTTTTATATCAGCCTACGCAAATGATCACAATAACTTTTCTGTATATCTATATTAATAAAAATTAACAGCTAAATAAGGTTTTTAGGGAAAGAAAAATTGGAATGCCTGGAGCATTCGGGAAAAACTGAAAGTACTTTTTGTATAGGATTTTTGTATGAACTCAAGACCATAATAGGGAACACGGGGCGGTAAAAGTGAACAATAAAATCATAACTCGCTTCGTATCTGTGACTTTTTATTCGGCATTATTCCTATCTTTAGTCAATATTCGCATTTTTTTTAAATTAATGGATATAAAATAATAAATAAATACATACATATGTATATTTAAAACTTTGTAGCAGATACGATAATCTCCAAAGGGTTTTCTAATTTTGATACCTTACCAAAAAAGGTGTCATTGAGGAGACTTTTTCTCCGCTCTCTCAGCTGGAAAATTAATTAAACTTTATTTTTAGATTTCCGTATAATATCTCCAATGAAAAAACAGAAACCCTTGTTGTGTCTGTCTGTCACAGCTTATTTTCTCCGAATCTACAGAACAAAAAAAGTTGAAATTTGTTTGATGACTCAATGACAGGACGTGTATAGCTTAAAATTAAATAATCGAATTTCGGGTTGATTTTGGGGGATAAATTAAAAATTTGTGACATCAAATGAAAGGGCTCATATATATATTTTTAATTTTAAAATGCATAGTTTGAAGATATGAAAATTTTACTAATCCTAAACTAACGAATCCTTTCTCAAAGTTCTGACCAAAATAATGGTACGGAACCCTAAGCGCGTGAGTCATACTCACAACTTGGCCAAAGCAAATTTAAGGTCCACTGTAGTGACAGCACTATATCTGTCCCCTGACCAGATTTAAGGGCACAGCATAGGTAATCCTATGGAAAATAATAAAAAATTCTTATCATTAAACTCCCTCTATCATATTAATTAATATATTTGTTAGAAAGTGACAAAACGGTTGTTCAACAACGTTATTAGAGGCGCTATTTTAGTGTTTTTTTTAAAGTACCTCTTTCAGAGCACGGGTTGTATTTGTCTGGAATGGAGTATGAGATTAGGGCGTCCGTTGGTGACCCGACACGACGCAGAACCAACGATGAAATTGGGTCAAGATTTTGGCATAGACATAATGGCGGCAGTTTGGCCAATGTTATTACATACAAGCTTTCTTGTCATACGACACAATATGGAATTGCTAATATAATCTGATAGCTTTTATAATGGAAAGTGCAGTAATAGGCAACTTGCTAAATGTGGACTTTGTCATCTATAGGTTTAGGACTAGTGGCAAATTCGATTCCGGTGGGTTTTTTTTATTAAAAACTTATGTACACAATCCGACAAACCACACTTAGAGGCTTTTCCATCTAAATATACCTCAACAGAACTGGCCACTCGTTAGGTATAGCCTCACAAATACCATCGGCTAAACGAGGGAGATTTAGTCTTCCGCTGGTTACTCTGGAACCTTAACACGGTTTCGGGAGCTGTATGGCAAAATTCGTAGTTTTTGCGTGAAAAGAGCACAAAAAGACTTCTGAAAATAATAGTCCCATTGAGTGCAAGTCATGGACATTGTTAAAATCCGCGATCTTCCAATTTCCTGCCTTATCTTAAAATTGTTGAAAATCTCTGTCATAATACCAAATTATAATGTTCTTGAAACAAAGAACCTAAGAGATGTCGGCAAAGCGGCATTGTTTAATGTATTTTAGGGATTTTTAAAGTTCCTCTCGTGAAGACGTTACCGTTTTGCCCCGTTCCTAATTGGCACTCCAGCGCAATTAGCACGCGACTAACGACCCGAGATATTACGTTCGTAACGAAACATTGCCAAAACAAAATATTTTCCCGCTTTTGTAAAAATATAGTTGCAGAGAAAATGTTTGAAATAATGTACTGGGTCATTTTATTGCAACTACAAATTAAGATTATTTTTGCACAAAAATCTCAACAGTTGGTGTTTTTTTTAAATAAAATGTATTTATTTATGTTACAGAACAAAATAACGATTTACAAAAGTTAGGTAAAAGTAATTCAAAATATCCAATCTTTTATTTTACCTGTCTGATTTTGTGTATATATCTAATATTGTAAAGAGATAAAGTTGGTAAGTTTGGATGTAGGGCAGCGTTGCCAGATTTTTTTCGGGCAATGCGGGATTTTGAACATTTTGATTAAAAAAGCTGGATTCTTTGGTCGAACACATAGAGTACTAAACCTAAGGAGGGGCCATAGACGGGCTCCCCCATTTTACCAATTTTTTGTTCTTTGACAGTTAAACTGACCAGGTGCGCGCGCAGTAATAAGTTACTTTAGGTTTCGTTAATATCATTTTGTGTCGCGAGAAAAAATCTAGAAAAATAGTTAATTGTGATGTTTTAAATGGGAAAGGCGATCTAGGACGTCTAACTTGCGGGAACATAGTGTTTCCAATCATTAATTATAATTATTAGTTTGTATTTTAGCATAATCATCATATAACGTACCCCCAACCCGACTCCTTTGGTATACTCAAAGGTCGAACATAATAAAAAAACGTAAATAATCAGTACTTTTTTATTACTTATCCTTTTATTTGTGTTTCAGATTAAGTTTACAATAATGAAAGACCTAAGAAAATATTTTTTAATATTACTTATTTATATATTCTTTAAAGATTTAACATCTTTAGTGCTTTTAAAGTTTCCTTTTCTTCTTTACTATTTCATATTTTTATTTTAAAAGCGGGACATTCAATTTTGGGCTAAAAATCGGGACGTCTGGCAACGCTGATGTAGGGGGTAATCTCTGAAAGTACAGATCCGATTCAAAAAATTCTTTCACTAATAATAGGAAGATATAGTGTTATAGGTTATATTTTATGTTGTATGAATATATCCACGGGCGAAGCTCCTAAAATTAAAATAAAGGTCCAATTAGACTACGGAAGAAGACGGATAGTTTGAAAATCGGTTCAGTAGAACTCGAGATCTTTGGCTGCCTACCTTATCTCTTCAACTTGGCGTGATAATACACTATGACAATGTAGGTAAGATATGTTTGAACAAACCTTTATGCAAATGGGACCCCATGTCCTCTAAGTTAAGGTTTGCTAAGCCATAAGCTAACTAAACCATGAATTTAGGGATCAGCAACTCTTTTATTTGTATCCTCATCATCACGGCACATACCTTGCGGCGAGGTTAGTCGCAGTGTCCACATTTACCCGGACCAGGGTTCGAGTGGGTTTTTTTTAATTAAAAAACTTTAAAAAAAATTATGAACATAATAAATATACCTTTAGAATTAGAACTGAGTGGCCACTCATTAGGTATAGCCTCACAAAAACCATCGGCTAAATGAGGGAGACTTGGAAAAATAAGTGAAGAAAGAAACCGGCCAAGTGCGAGTCGGACTCGCGCACGAAGGGTTCCGTACCAATATCTACAAAAACGGCAAATAAAATCACGTTTGTTGTATGGGAGCCCCCTTAAATATTTATTTTATTCTGTTTTTTAGTATTTGTTGTTATAGCGGCAACAGAAATACATCATATGTGAAAATTTCAACTGTCTAACTATCACGGTTCATGAGATATAGCCTGGTGACAGACGGACAGACAGACGGACGGACAACGGAGTCTTAGTAATAGGGTTTCCTTTTTTACCCTTGTCGCCTCGCCCTTTCCTCCTTATGGGAGTTATAAGGATTTCGGGAACTAGCCACAATAATAAATGAATATTTTACTCCATATTGTTTTATTTCAAGTTTTTATGTAGAATGAAAGGATAAAAAGGAAGGACAAAAGGGATTAAAAAGGAATGAACTTAAATAGTACTTACAAATATCATGCTCCTTTATAATATATTTTATCTCACAGCTTATTTGTAATTTGTTCAATTTATTAAAATTATTGACATTATGAAATAGGTGTGCTCCTTAGCAATGCTAAAACGGAATTGACTAAAAATGGAAGAAAAATGAACAAATTGCAGACAGTTCCAAATTCAGACTATTTTGAAAAATTCCTAAATTATAGGTAGTCAGTAACTTATTTTGTAAGGAGGTTAACAAATATCTTTGCAAGGAGGTTAACAACTATTCAAACCTCATTAAGAAAAATGGTCTCATTTATTAACTAAATGAGCACAACGTTACACCCGTTGGGTACGGAACCCTAAAAAAGAAAAAGATACCATCACGCCTGTTTCTATAGGGGTAAGAGATTCGATCCTTTGGATTCGTCCACAACAGTGTAACTGATTTACAGATATAATATAATATTTTTCTTTAGTACGAACTTGAAATAAAGTTGCTTAATTGAAGAATAGCGTGCGTTCATCGTTCGTAAATGGCTCTTTTATTTGACCACAATTCGTTTTCTTCTATTTAAGTACACAGCAAGCACGTTTATTTACACATTAATTGGGAAATCTATTTTAGGAGCTGAGCAATAACAGTATTTAATTAGTGAATTGGCCATGCTAACTTTTTGAACAGGAACGAAGATCTCGAAACCGTTTCGAGATATAAGCTTTCAGTACAATTTCTATTTATCAGATTTTAATTAAGTCTATACTTTTTAAGATATTCAATAAAAAACAATAACCTTTATTTGACCGATGTATGACGTCATCATAAGCGGTATGAAAAAAAATACCATTGCCTACAAAAAAGTAAAAAAAAAGGTAATCGTCAATCTTTGAGTGACATCTTTATAAATTTATATTTTAGGTGTTATTATTTTCTTTGTTATTAGGACATGACGGGATGAAACACTATTTACTTGCCATTGTAAAAAACTATTCAATTTAAATAATTATAAACACGAGTATATAAATAAGAGTAATTTTTAGGTTAGTCGACCTTGACTGACGTTTGCTTGACGTTAATTTGATTCACTGTCACTTTTTTATGTGTAGTGGCCAAGATTATAATCCTGTTCTAAATTCTTGTGACGTCACGTTTACTTTTCGCGGGTAAAATTTGTAAAATATATTAAAAATAGACGCAATGGATAAAAAACAAAAATATCGAAATTAGTTTCTTAAAATGGGCTATATTATCAAAATAAATTATAAAAAAAGTATATCATAAATATGTAGCATGGCCAATTAAGTCGGGGGGGAAAGTCTAATCCGTCAGAGATTTAACAAAATGATGTAGGAAATAAATGTGTCAACAAAGTGTCTACGGTAGCATTTGAAAATGTGGTCTACTGAAATTCACTGTTCGATGTATCCTATCGGTGTATGGCCAAAGTAGGGGATTGAACCCATAAATACAATCATACAACCACTCGGCCATCGTTAAATATTTGTCTGAATCCAAAATAGAATTTCATGCTGTCAGATAAAATGTGATTATAGATACTCGCATTTCCACTTATCGTCTCTTGGGACCAATATCTTCGCTACATTGAAACCAATTAAGCTACTTACTCAGTGATGATCCTTTTCTGCTAGGCTTTTGCCCACTGATCCGATGCAATTTGCTACGATCCTGGATCTGGATGTAGAAAGGATATTTGAGGCGAGTGTAAAAGGAAGACTGGTCGGAAGTATGCCGAAGCATCCTCGATAAAGGCCTGTGGGGTTACTTTAGGGCGGAGACAGCTTTCGTATCGATTTGAAAGCCAAAAATTACGGGTCCGCGACCAATAGCCAGTCAACTTCAGTCAAGAAATGCCTGGCCCGAGAATGTCCAACACTAGTGCCGAGTGAATTGTTGGCTCGGGCAAAGACGTATTTGTCGCGCTCCTAAGTATGCTAGAAGTACCCTAAATCGACGAGCATGCTTGATGAATATGATGACAGTGAATGAAACGAAAGAGATATGGCAAATGGATATCCGTGGTCTCTGCCTACCCCCCTGGGGAACAGGCGTGACTTTTATGTGTGTTTAAGTTCATGTAGTTCCGGGGAAAAATCGCTAACAAACTAATAAACGCGGTGATGGACTTCGTTACACCATATTTTCCCAGGATTTTTTAGCTTACGGTTGACTGCCCTTCGAAGCTCTTCTTTTTGGAAATGTCTTGTGCGAAATTATACGAAATAGCATACCAAGTTCTATATGACACTATCCCACTTCCCACTAATATTATAAACGCGAAGTTTGTATGTTTGTTACTCAATCACGCCAGAACGGCTGAACGGATCTGGATGAAATTTGGCACAGAGATAGATTATAGTCTGGAATAGCACATAGGCTACTTTTTATACCGGAAAAATGTATAGTTCCCGTGGGATAGATTTGTTTTTGTTTTTCACGGGATCAACATGATTTTTTGCATAGTGGTAGTTTAGGGGTCAGATAATGACATACTTCTTTTTATACCGCGATTATTTCTTTTTGGATCTATTTCCACGCGGGTGAAACCGCGGACAGAAGCTTGTATACAATATGTGTCCCATATAAGTTTGACGAATGTGATTGAGGGGATGGATATATGGGCCACACGAAGCTTCAGTGTAATATAGATAGCCACCGTCCACCGTCCACCCGGATGACCTCCCTGATCTAGTTTGTCGGTTCATTGCGAACTCGGTCTATTGAATGATCGACTAACACCGATATAAACTTTAAAGGAATTTTTTTTCTTTCCGCCCTCTATTACTACTTTTTTGTAGATAATTTCGTTCTAAATATTTGTTTCCTTGATGTACATTTTGCATGCATTTTTTTAATCCACCTCTCTAAGCTATACAGAGTAAACCAGAAAGTGAGGATAAAAATAGTACACTAAAATAGGGTACCCGGTTGTTGTATTTCTTGATAAAAAGGCAACATAAAAAAAAACTTATGGAATCACTTACTTATGGAAGCGAGACTTGGGTATAGAATAAGAGGCATGAAAGTAAAATAAATGCAGTGGAAATGCGGTCTTTACGTAGAATGTGTGATATAAAGCGTATTGACCGCATCCGGAACGATGTCATTAGAGAAGAATGCGGAGTAAAAGATGATGTTGTGACAAAAATGAAGAAAAGTAGTTTACGCTGGTTTGGACACGTTGAAAGCATGAAGGATGAAAGATTGACTAAAAAGGTTTATATGGCTGAAGTGAAAGGAAATGCTAGCAGAGGACGACCTAGATGTACTTTTATTGAACATATAAAAAATATGTTGATCGAAGGAAATGTTAAAAGTAAGTACACACAATCGCCGAGCATGTATGAAAGGTAAGATGAATATAAAAGAAGCCAAAGAGATATGTCAGGATCGTAACAAATGGCATTCGATTGTCTCTGCCTACCCCTCTTGGGATGAAAGGCGTGATGATAGATAGATAGATAGATAGATAGAATAAAAAAAATAAGAATGTAATTTTATTAATATTATCACCTCTCTTTTTTTTCTTCACGGTTTGCCTTACAGCTCCCGACCGTGTTACGAAAGAAATTCGTTAAGAAATTGTCTCAAAATTGGTAAATCGTGACGTTTGTGGAAATTGTGTACCTACCTATTTTTTTTTACTATTTTTATACAAATAAAAAAATGCGCATGCGACCTCTGATATATTTACAAAATAATGGAGATCACACCAAAACTATACCATAATATTACTCTATACAAACTTAGAACAAAAAATTTGGAGTAGGAAAAATGAGCCAATACTAATGGCGTCGTATCGCCATCTCTTTCACTCCATATACAGATGACAGAGATAGCAAATATTTCTATACCAATCCACAGTACGATGTTGTTAGGTTGGCAGTACCTTTCAGCCCTAACTTTGTTTCATTTTAATGTATGGCAGTCCCGACTCTTATTAAAGAACATAGTGATTGCTACTTACTCTATGGTCTTCAAATTCTACGACGAAATATTAATTATTTCTTACTTTTCAGTGCATATTTTTTTAAATCGATACACTTTTTTTTTAAATGATTATAAGACAACAAGACCACTCACATTAAACTATTTACACATAACAATAGAAAAACCTTAAAATTAATCAAACATTAAAAATGAAGAAAAAGTAGGTTACGCTCGTTTGGACACGTTGAAAGAATTAAATATGTAAGATTGACGAAAAAGGTTTATATGGCAGAAATGAAAGGAAATGCTGGCAGAGGACGACCTAGGTGTACTTTTATTGAACATATAAAAATGAATTGATCGATGGAAATATTAAAAGTGCATGAGCATGTATGAAATATATAATGAATATAAAAGAAGCGAAAGAGCTATATCAGGATCGTAACAAATGCCATTCAATTGTCTCTACCTACCCGTCTTGGGATAAAAGGCGTGATGATAGATAGATAGACATTAAAAATGACTAAATAAACCATTAAATTGTAGAGTTTATTCTATGTAATGATATCACGAGTTAGGACGCGCTAATGTCCCCGTCGAGTCCTTAATATTCCCAGTGCGGTGCGGATTTCCATTAAACTTTGTACATTTTAAACAGTTGCCTTTTGGTTTCTCGTCCACTTGAAAATTCATCGCATATTTAAGGGTTCTGCATAAAGGCCTTTGTTGAACTTTTTGAGTCGTTTTAAGGGACGTCCGTCGCATCTCAAATTGTGTTTACGCGCCGAGTAATGGAAATGTCCTTTATATCCCTTTACAACTTTAAATATTTGTGTAACAGATTACTCTAAAATGCTGAAGTAACTACGAGAAGCAAAATATGTGTGAGATTGTGTAATGTAGAAGACCTTAGTTTCGGCTTATTCCAACAAATCAACCAAAATCCATGTAAATCTTAATTAATTTTCAAAAAACAATAATCAGGTTTGTTGTATGGAAGCCCCCCTTAAATATTAATTTTATTTTAATTTAATTATTTATTTTTAAAGTGAATATATAACTAAATATTCTGTGAATATTTCAAGCGTCTACCTGTTGCCGTTATCAATATCGAACAAAAACGAGCAAAAAAATCACGTTTGTTGTATGGGAGCCCCTTAAATATTTATTTTATTCTGTTTTTTAGTATTTGTTGTTATAGCGGCAACAGAAATACATTATCTGTGAAAATTTCAACTGTCTAACTATCACGGTTCATGAGATACAGCCTGGTGGGTGACAGACAGACAGACGGACGGACAGCGGAGCCTTAGTAATAGGGTTTCCGTTTTTTACCCTTTGGGTACGGAACCCTAAAAAGCCAATTGCAAAGTGTCTAAAAAATCAATATAAAATTTAACACATTTAATTAAATTTGTTTTGTTTCCATTGGGTGTTTTTTTTTAACCGTTATTAAATACACTAGAATGTTGCTTTTTCTTCAAAAAGCTATCTGGCGTGGTTTCGGAAATATTACATGATAACTTAGTGACTTTTTTATATTGCTCGTCAGTGTATATTATCACTTGGCATAAGTAACTACTTGTCATATATTTTACCTACTAAAAATTCTGTACTACGCTAAGAACACTGATGCTGGTTAAGCCGGTACATGTGGACCAAAAAACTTAGTATGCAGTGATATTTAGTTTCATATTTTCCCGCTAGAGGCGCTGTCCTGAAATTTACACCTAGCGCGGTAATCTTGAACCAGAGACGGGCATTCACTGAAAATCTGCAAGTACATGCAGTTTCACTAAGATACCAATAGATGGCGCGAATATTTATCACGAAAAACTGAGTTGCTTGCTTTATCTCTTTCTCTTTATAACTGAGATTTTGTCTACGTAGAGATCATAGGTAGAGATATTCTGATGCTCGCACGGCAGAGATTGTTGTTTGGTTGCAAAATGAAGAAGAATAAATCGAGTGGGTACAGACCTGAGACGCAATGTCTCTACGTATAGGTACCAGGACGGTTCTTGAGCGGTGGTCGTTAGATGCGCAGAACACTATTTTTGGGTCTGCTTGACGGTATGAGGTATTAATTTTAATGTTACCAGCAGTAAAAAGCAATCGTAAAAACAAACACCAATAAATCAATTATAATAAATATACAAGTTATATTGCACTCGAATTACATATGCGCAAACATTCCCCCACTTTTTCGTCGAGCGCTCAAGAACCGTCCCGGTACCTATACCTAGTTTTAAGATATTACGTTTCATACGCGAATCCGATGAAATAAATGAATGATTTTTTTTGGCTCATAAAAGTTATTTATAACTTTATAATTAAAAACGTATGTACCTACTTCCCAACCACAGAGACTTTCCATATAAATATATCTTAATAGAACTGGCCTCTCGTTAGGTATAGCCTCATAAATACCATCGGCTAAAAGAGGGAGTATTTCGTTGGTAACACGGTTTCGGAAACTACTTAGGATTCAAGAATGAAAATAGGAAATAAGGTATTCTGTTCCATAACTAATATTTAGAGAATAAATGCAGGAGCTATCTAGCGGAATAGATTGCAATGTCTATAACAAAATGCCTCAAAAGCCTCCACATCTCAGCCCGACATCTGTTGGCAGGAACAAACTTTACCCCTGCAAATTTTCCCTCCCTCCCGCCTCACCTCTTCTCCTCTTCATTCAGCCTATTGATCGGCCTCTCATACAGCCTGCGTTCGTTACATCGCCGGGAACGTTCTAACTAAATAATTTAAATAAAAAAGCCAAAAGTATACGATATTTAAGTAAAACTCATTAGTAAAGTTGTGGTGTGCTCATTTATAACCAGTTTTTGGTAAGTAATTTAGTTTAAAGATTTTGAGATAATGGTTCTAGAATCACCTGTAAGCCTTAATTATTTGTTATTTTATGTTAATTTGTATTGTATTTAATATATATTTAGTGTTTCTTATCATATTATATCAAAATTTGTGATATTTTTGCTGTAATTTGACTTTAAATGTAAGTAGGTCATTGTTACATCTGTGACGTAGGTCAGAGATCTGTCACCTACTATATAGAAATGTGTTTGCCGCTTCTGTTCTGCGACTCAACCAATTTTTGAGAAAACTTAGTGTTATTCCTTAATCAAATAACATTTCAGCACGTTTTTAATATGGACTTGTCTTATTATGTATGCCTACTTTAGATGAAATTCAATTCGCATAGTACTACCTATATCAATGTATCTATCTTCGATGCATATTTTATTGCAACGACCACGACATGGCAGTAAAAAAATTGTAGTTTCAGTTTTCAGTGTAGTTCTTTCAATAGTACGAATATGATGCGAATTCGTCCTTGCTGGTTAAAAATGTTTCTTAACTTCTTCATCTGTTCATCAGAATAAGGAATCCTTTTTGACTGAACTATGATGATGATGATGATGATGATGGTGAAGTGCGCTAACAGTGCGCATTACAGCGAGAATAATCAGTGTACTCTAACTTTTCCTCCAACTTTATTTGTACTTACCTCATCTTGTCTAGTAAGAAAAGCAGCCCCGCGAGAATGCCCACCGAAGAAATGACATTATTTCTTCAGTGGCCATGCTCGCGGGGCTGTATTAAGATCATTGCCTCACATCTCAAGCAATCCAACCTTGATTCCAGGACGGCGGCAGCACCGCCTCGCCGGCTCTAGCGGCGCAGAACGACGGGCCGTTGTCGTCGGACACCTTCATAGACGTTGATGGGTCTGGAGTAGGACCCGACGAGAGTTCGGGCTCCGGTTGGGGCCCCGGGCCCGGCGTGGACGACGAAGACGCCCGCGCCGGCGCCGGATCAGGTGACGCCCCAGAAGACGACGAAGATTACGCTCGCAACGCACGGACCTCTACTGAGGCTCCGGACCTACCTCCGGTCCCAGTGGTGCCTGAGATCCCAGACACACCCGACGTAGATGACACACTCCTCACACCTGTAGTCAGGACCTTCGATTTAGACACCAGTCGTGAGTAGTGGCTGCAGCATGCCCTTTTTTATTTTGCTTTGATAGTAATTATACGCCTTTTTACCTCCAGTTTTAGAAAATTTGTAATGTGGGTTACTCTGCCGTGAACAATGCAATTTGGATCGCATTTTATTATAATTTGAGATAAAGGCATATAGTTATTATTATAATTGTTTAATTACACATAACATTACATAGTTATGCTGATTGAAAATACCATTGATAGTTATACCCTAATTATAACCAAACCAAATCAATTTAATAGTCACGCCTCAGAGCGGCCAAGTGAAGCATTTTGCCACAAAAATGTTATTGAATTTAACTTCATTGTTGTTATTGAGTTACTGAATAATCGCTCATTGTCTGCCTATTAATCGTATATTTTTCCTCGCCAGTCGGTCAGTCCTTCAATTCTAACATCACTTGCATTCGTATGTAAATAATTAATTAAACATTTTGTTAATATTACGTAATTTATTCGAGGATAGAATTTGGTAAGTTTGTTTTGATAGTGTAATTCTTTTTGAATATCTCGTTGTTTTTTTATTATTTGGTTTCTATTTGCATGAAATCATGCTTGGAACCTAGCGTAAATCTCATACAGTTTTTTTCCTTTTACATCATCATAGTCATTCTAGTGTACCTATAGCATGATTCGAAGTAATTGTTGTCATTTCTCCATCACATTGTTTATTAAAAACATAAACTGCTTTGCTGAAACCTTATTACTTCATATTCTACTAAGCAATTTGTGTTTTGTTTTAAATTTATTCATTGTTTTCCTATTTGTAGCCAGCTTTCTGGTGTCTATTCTCCCATCTTTCTCCTTTAAAATCCAAAAAAATCCTACACATATTTAAAAACTTCTACAGTAAAATTAAATTTTAGAAATTAGAGAGGAATTTAAATTTAATTAAATTAAATACATAATATATTCATCTAACTTAGAGTTAGAGTAATTAGAGTAATTCTAGTTAGAGTAAATACGAGCAGCAAATCAATAAAACTTAGGAAAATAAGTAATTTGAAACTAACTTATTTTAATATATTTACAGCTCGTCGAATCGAGGAAACCAACGAAGGCAACACTGGTGAGGCCGAAGAAACACCATCAAGACCAGAACAAACTGATATTAACATTTCTGGAGAAGATATCAATACGGGAGTGGTAAATACAAATTTTATGTACCTATTAAGATCTAAAAACAAAAAATGCCTTAAAATTCACTAATTTCATCAATTCATGGTTTCATACAGTACCTACTTGCATTAGGGAAAAATACAATGAATGGGAAATTAAGCTGTACCGCATTAATCGGTCATATAACTCAAATGTCTTCTACGGATCTCTATAATTGATGCTACGTTTTTCCGAATTATATTTTTTATTCTTCTTGGCTCTTTTTAACCAATATTTTTCTAACCAAATTTTTTCTACTCCTTGTAAAAAACATGGCATCTGCTTTGTTCTTAATTCTGGGCCCCTTCCACATAATCCTCAATGCCTTATATATATATATAAAATTCTTCCACTCTTCCATACTATCTTACTAATTTTTTTTTTCAAGTTTAACATTTAAGTGGACATAAAGAAAAAAATCCTATCTTCCCTACTAGTGGAGGTCGGTCGAGGGATATGTGGAACGGGCGTTTTTTCAAGATCAAAATATTTAAAAAAAAACAGTCTAGAAATTATAAATTGGAGATAAGGTCCTAGGTATCCTAGGTATTTAGTTGATTGAAGTTTCTTTAACCAATTGTAACACTTTCCAGGATCAAGATTTACCAACAGCTAACGAAGGTGAAGAGACGCGACCGTCTGACCAGGTCGTCTTCATCATGAACGCTAAACCTGAAGACCGGGCTACCAGCTTCTTTGCACAACCTGGTATCCTCGCTGGTAAGAATTATTTTATTATCTTTTATAGAATACTAGCGACCCGCACGTTTGAAGAAGGATACCGATGAGTATTATTATCTAGATATTTGTCTATCTAAAATGTCCAACTCTTTTGAACTACGTTTATTAATAATGTTAAGAGTTTGACCCTATGTTTAATTACTTCCAGCTGTAATAGGCGGCGCGGTAGTCGGGTTGCTGTGTGCCATCCTGGTGGTGATGTTCATCGTGTACAGAATGAGAAAGAAGGACGAGGGCTCGTACGCGCTCGACGAACCCAAGCGGAGTCCTGCCGCAGCCTCCTACGGGAAGGGGCACAATAACCGGGAGTTCTATGCGTGAGAAGAAGCGGAATCCACTTTGCCACGAGTCTACTAACGCTGTTTTTACTGCAAATTGCCCTTTTAAGTCGCAATTTGACATTAACAACAGCCTGATTAAAATACGAATCGACTGACATTTTGTTTTTAATTTTTAATACAAATTGACAGTTGATTCCATTTTTAAAAATTGCTACGTTCCTCTTCACAATTTATTGTTTATATTATTAATTTGAAATAGTAAAATTAAATTTAAATTATGGAACGTACAGACTCGCGTGGCATCGTGTTCCGTCGTCGATGTAACGAAATAGCCAACTGACATTAGTGAATTTAGTAATGTTGTACGGACTGTACGCGATACGTAATAGTCCTATACAAACTACGTAAATATTGGCGTTATCATGTAAGACCAAATTTTTTACAAGAATTTAACTGGGAATATATCAACTTTCCCCAGATTTTTACATTGTGTACGCGTGTGTGTAAATACCTACATTTTACACATTCGAATAGAATTATATGGTCTAATGAAAGGAAATATGTGTAGTGTAACTAGATGTTCATGAGAAGAATTTGTCTAATTTAATTGGTACTTTGTGTATATTTTAATAATTGGCTAAACATTTCTAGAGGCGTATATATCTACTATTATATAATTATATGTAGGTATGTATGATATAGGAACACTAACTGATATTATATGTCAGACATCATGAGGAAAGATTTGGCAAAAAAATTCAATTTTTTTTTATAAAGCTCATCTCAATATTTCCTTTGAATTAATAGTGATGTATTTGTAGCCAGACCAACTGGATACGTCCATATCTCATTTAAGATGTATATTATATTGTGTGTTTAGATAATATTTTTACATAATTAAGTAAATCAAAGACAATTTTGCATAAATTATACAATATTACATTTATTTTGTTCGGGACGTTTTAATACTTTTTACTTGTTTAGATAAGTGACATGATTTTGTCTAATTGGCTATGACTTGTATGTTTAAAAACAACAACATATAATTATCGTCATGTTTATTTGTAGATTTTCATATTTTATCTTTTACTAGGTTGTGCAACGAATATTTGTTTATATACTTTGCCGTATCACATGAGTCTGTATCAATGATTCTGACATGATACAAATAGTATCAGAAGTACGGCCTATATATTTAACTTTAATGTTTTTATCTACATCTTATTGTGCCATTTCACTAATTTAATGTCTATCAATGTAATCAATTTAATATAAGTCGTTTTTTTATTGAACTATTTAACAATCAATAAAATCAGTCAATTAATTTATTACGTATAAATTATTTTAGGTCGCAGTTGAGCCGTATTTATTGATTTATTTTCGTAATGGTGGACAGCTAATTGTAACTTTACTACAATATTTTGCTTTCAATTTAGGCTATCATCAATTATATAAATTGTACACATTCCTAATAAAATATATCTTTTAAAAGTTCTTGTAGCAAGTAAGGAACATGTATATTGTAATTTGTAAATTCCTTAGGACGTGTCGCATTGTCGCAAGTGAGTAAGTTATATGTAGGGTAAATAAATTGAAAGGAATCTCTGCTTTACACAACTTTGAACTGAAGCTTATATTATTTTATATAGTTGAAAGCTACATGGGAAAACAATTTTCTTTACATTCCATGTCTAAGAATCACACGTAGATTATGTATTCTGAGTTCTAATATTTTCAGACGATGTAGTTGACAATAATATAAATAAACTAGTTTGACCCTCAGAATGCAGAATAAACTAGAATCCTCATACATTCTTGACTGAGGCTAAAAATAGTACACTAAAATATAGAACCGGGTGCGGAAAATCGCTGAATAAATATTTTGGTTTGTTCTGTATTCTAAGGTTTGACCTTACTAATTTTTAAAATCATATATATAATTATATATACTAATTAGTATAGTAAACTATAATCGATCAAATTAAATAAAAAATATCATTACTAATAAAGGCTGACCATCACCAAAGAGTCTGCGTATGAATTGTCTACAAGAATATAATTAGGCATTATATGTTTGTACCACAGCCAAGTACAGGTTTATTCAACCTTAGATTATTATCTTTGCTAGTTTTATGATCTAAAAAACAACTATAAAAATTATCTTCCATACCTTTTTGTTTATGTAATTTTTTTTTGTTAATCTAGGTTTTAAAGTTATTCGGCAACAACCATGACTAATGATAATTTAAGACAAGTTGTATAAATAACTGGATATTCCTTAAGTTAAACACATAGTCAAAAATAGAATAACTATTTAATGGACAAGCTATTTATATAAATTGTCTTAAAAGTATCTAACAATAAATATTTTATTTTTAGCACAAATCTAAAGTTTCGTTGTTTAAGATAATTTTGGTTTTAATGTGATAGTACATCTGATTGTATATAAGCGAGTGAACTATTTAATAAAACTGCAGTAGTTGTAGAATCTTGTAATAGTTGTAAGATAACTTGCTTTAGGTTGTAGGTAGACAAACAATGTCCACCATGTAAATATAACTCTCCTTTACACTTAAATATACAGGTAATTCGGAATTATGGATTTTTATTTCAATTTACATCAAATATAACTGATCAGGCCAATTTTGTAGTACACAATACATACACACAACACGCCACACATATTTCATACATTTTCCTGCCTACCCTCCGTTCTCCTTATAACGGCCCTGCCAGTGTGTGTCAAGTGCCCGGACGGTCGAGACGTTGGTCGCAAGTGTCGCAACGTACCGCAACCGAGTCGCGCTATTCGTACCCGTTAAGCCGTCGCGCTGCCTACTCAAGTTAACGCAAAGACAATGTTGTCAAACCCGCTATTTAGTTAGTAAGCTAGGTTAAGAACAAATTTGTGGTGAAAGGAATAAACAGCCAACAACGAACCGAAGCACAACGACATAGGATAAAAGAACATCATCAAGGTAAGGGGCTGTTAATTTCCTCTGTTGAGGTATATGTAGATGGAAAAGCCTCTTTGCACGGTTTGTCGATAATGAATGTACCTACATAGATTTTTATTATAAAAATCCATTGGTACCTACATGGTCGGATGTGGGGATCGAACCCGTGACTTTTCAGTTGAGAGCCGACGTTTTACCCACTGGACCACCGACGCCCTTCAAAAAAAATCCCAGTTCCATACTGTTCTGGTAGGGTAGGTGAAGGCTAGGCTGAAGCGAAAGTGTGTTTTTTTGTTCTTCCTTCATGCCAACATGCCAAATCGGAGCAACGTAATTTTTTGCACAGACACACTTGGAGGTCCGGAGAGTCACATAGACTACTTAACAGTGTCCACTTTTTGCCAGTTGTCCATATTAAACAGAACGTATAGCAATCCTGTTGCTGCACTTAATGGACATAGATTTGTCATTGTCACTACTACTCAAGGGTCCAGGATTTCACTTTGGGGGGCCACTTCCCAAGGTCGTCAAAAGCAGGCAATAATTAACCTCGTCTACAAAAAGAAAAATAGCTTTTCAAAAAAAATAAAAGTACGAGTATGTAAAGGGGCGTCCGCGCTCCTCGTCGCAACAACCACGCGGTGCCCCCGCCTTCGCCCCCAGACCCCAACGTTGAATCCTTCAAGTCGCCCCCCATCCCGCTAATATCGCCACGCCCCGCTCCAGCGTTGCCAGAAGCCGCTGTCGCAAAGCCACTATAGCCGTGGCCCCGGCCGCCCCCACACCGTAGTACATAATAGAGTTAACTGTGCCCACACCCTATACATGCAAGGCGGCACGCGGCCCGGAAGGCACCAGTGTCCATAACATCGGACACGGAATATCTAAGACACGACGACGTGCAGATAATCCGTTAAGCCCAGCTTGCTAGGCAGGCAGAAATAAGTGCGGTGGCGGCTAAATTCCACCAAGCGAATCTCCCATTCCAAAAAATTGGCCCTTATGGCAAATATCCAGAGATCTTTAACGATCTATAAATTCTCAACCCCAAAATGGATAGGTTCTCAAGAACCAAACCCCGCGCGATTTCGTTGGCGTTCATAATGTCATATACCTTAGGTCTTTCACTAACACACAAGACATTGACCTTCGCCTGGTTCAGGAAACGTTTCTGAAACCTAACGTTAGGAGCCCCTCGATCCCTAACTACAACATACTCCGTACAGACCGACTGAATGGGAGGCAAGGCGGTACAGCGATTTACTACACCGTAAGTCACTGCACTGCATAGTCTGCATACCCGACTACCAGTCGATGCCCCCGCACTCTCACTAACATCGAGGCGACCATCTGCCAAGTTGACAGGACATAGTACGCTGACGATAGCTTTTATATATATCTCTCCCCGTCAAAACCTCTCGAAGCGTTGTTTTCGCTTGGAGAAGCCGTTGTTCTCTTCGGCGACTTAAACTGTAGACACGGGTCTTGTGATCCTAACGGTAGGAACTGCCAAGAGACTCCAAGACCAGCTAGACTATACAGGTGTTGCCCCGTCTACCCCCACTCAATTCTCGCGTGTTAGCGTAGAACACAAACCTTCAGTTCCTGACCTCGCCGTTCTTAAAGGCGTTTCCCTTAACGTGTTCTCGATCGAAACTCTCCATGAGCTAGATTCAGATCACAGGCCCATAGTTATGTGTCTAGGAGCCCCGAAGGGTCGGTTCGTGTCCCCCAGAATGAATACGGACTGGAGCCGCGTCACCGAGTTTCTGGAGTAAATAGACTCTCCAGCGCTAGCGAGCATCCCCGACCACCTCACCACCACTGACGATGTAAACAATCGACTCACTGACAAAGCACACCTGAAACTCAGTAATAGCTGCCACCAGACAGGTTCATTCAGATGCCCACAGGTGGAAGCTCCCGGAAGATGTAAAGGAGCTAAAACGTCAGATTAACGCGGCCACTCGCACCCACGATAGGAACCCCACCCTAGATAACAAAATTAAGATGCGTTGCCTGCAACGTCGTTTTAAACAAGTCCTTTAGGACATGCGTGACTCCAGCTGGGATAGCCTACTGGAGTCTCGCAACCGTGCGTTCTGGGACCTCTCTCGGAGACTCAGATCCGAAAAAGTCGTTTTACGCAGCCCCCGCGTCCGGCGTTAGGCACCTTATGGAGCAAACAACGTAGGTTACACACGTAATTTCCTCCAGCTATTCATTTTGTTAAGACTATATTGTAAAACAAGATTTAGAAGTTGAAGTGTTTGAGGCAAATTAAGGCGATGATAATGTTATCTTAGGTTTATAATAAATTAAATGCTTAAAAAAACTCTTTGTTTTTTATATAATCCTAATCAATCAGACTTCTCGTGCTTCGGAGGACACGTCCATCCACACTTCTTCTAACAATAACAGATATTTAATCTTGCAACAGGCTTTTGGACAACTGGCAAAAAGTGGACACTGTTACTGATGTCTCTGGCCACATCGCAAGGTATAAAGGTCGTGTGCATGTTTTTCAATCCTTATTCTCTTGGGATTAATCAAGACAGTGCCACTAAGTTAAAAAAATGTAATGTACATTTCTCATACATTTTGAACATTTTCAAAGTCGAATATCTGAAGAGAAGAGACGTAACATGTAAATTTTTTATTTTAAAAAATTTAAAAAATCGTAATTTTCCCATACAAATCGGAATTTTCAAAATCAAATATCTTGAAAATTATTTGATTTACAGAGATTCCATCAACCGCTTGTTTTCATGTAATCACACAAAAGATTAAAGAATAAAAAAAGAAAGAAAAAAACCACCTGTCCATGAATTTTATCGCCTATTATATAATATACCCAATTAGAAGGGTAGATTTAAAAAAACGTAGCCTATGTTCTTTCCTAGGGTTCAAGCTATATCCTTATCAACTTTCATCAAAGTCGGTTCAGCAGTTTAGCCGTGAAAGCCTTGACAGACAACACAAATTTGTTACATAAAACCTTCAATAGATGGCGCAAATATAATTAAATTTATAAATTAGGTACATACTCTATGGTTCTCAAAAACACAACGGTGTGATAACCTTTGTGATTTTGTGAGAACATCATGATAGAAGAAGTTTCAAAAAGGCACAAAAACCATGGAAATAATTTTAATTTAACCTTTAAAAAAACGTTGCATGAATATGTCACTAGATGGCGCTAGTAACATTATTTTTGAACTATTTTGTAGGGAGAGAGACACAAAACAACACTAAAAAACAAAAATTATACCCACAGATTCGCAAAAAATGGATGCTGGAAGTAATGAATAATTTTGAGATTTATATTAATGAAATAATAAAATTTATACTAAATCAAAAATAAGTGGTCCTTGATTAACACCTAACAAGACGATTCAATCCACACACAGAAATTTTGTAGTTTCAAGAGAATATACAAATGTATCAAAAAAATTAACAAAATATCTATAAAAAAATTGACAGCGGTGGGATTCGAACCCACGCCCTTTCGGACTGGTGCCTAAAACCAGCGCCTTAGACCACTCGGCCACGCTGCCTATAGAAGCCACGGCCGAAAAATAGTATCGATTGCTACGTCAGAATACAATGATATATTTTTCAGTTACTTTTAGGGTTCCGTAGCCAATAGCGAAATTTGAACCTTTATAATTTTATCTGGTAGGTACTCCGTCCGTCTGTATGTCACAGATTTTATCTTTCTAATAAAAAACAGCAATATCCGCAGTACAATTTTATAGTCAACTCACGAAATAGGGACATATTTCTCGTATATTCATCATGTGAGGTATTGTGGAATAGGTTAGAAGTTTTTTTACATCTTAGTTTACCGAAATATAAAATTAACATATAAACATAAATTGAAAACTATTTTAAACTGCCTACTAATAAAATGTTTTTAATTACGTTAATATTTCGCGATAAGAGTTCATAGTTTCCTATTGGTCCACAAACTTTTCAACAAGAGGATTCGATGGGACAGAACCCTCTGCGCGCGAGTCGTAGGTACTCGCAATTTTGTTTTTTTTTTATATCTATAAAATTATTAGGTAGTAAATATAAAAGCTTTTAACATATTTTGTCTACAACAGTAGCACTAACACTATTGATGGATATTTAATTAAAATTAAAAAGTTAACTCAACCGGTTTGTTCGCAAGCTGTCACTATTTTATTTATGCGAAACTTTCCAAAAACGAAACCGATGTTTTAAAAAGGTAGATACCGGCTCTATCCAGGGTACCCATCGGATACTCTGTTGAGAACTTGAGATACATTTTGAGGTCGAAAGGATTTTTAGCAGATAGCGTCAGCAGTCAGCGTCACCGGCAAACTGAAGATAAATTAGAAAAATATGTTCTAGAAATAGAGGGTGCAGATACACATCCTTCAATGGAGAACAGGGTTCCGTAGTATCTGCTTCAACCCAAGATGTTGAATGAATTTACTTTTTAACCGACTTCAAAAAAAGGAGGAGGTTCTCAATTCGTCGGAATCTTTTATATTTTTTTATGTATGTTCCCCGATTACTTGAAGACGCCTGGAAATTTCTTTTTTGTTTGAAAGGGTACTTTCCAGGTGGTCCCGTGGTCATCAGGCCAGGATCTGGAGAAATCGAGAACTCTTAAAATTTTATAGGTACCTACCTACTCTTGAAGCGATTTAGGTATTTTATTGTCATTTGTTTTCGGAAAACAAACTTTACAGTGCATAATTTTTGAATTTTTTTAAAAGGCAAATGTAATGTTTCCTTTGGTAATTTTATTTTGTCAGATTGGGTGTCAGAACGGACGGATGGACGGATTGAACGATCTTATACCTAAGGGTTTTTTGTTTTACTGCTGAACCCTAAAAATCGTATTCCCGAATTAAAAAGTTTGAAAGGAAAATGGAAATCGCATTCCCTGTATGATGAATGATGATATTCTGTAACTATTTGTATTGGTTTTGCGATCACTTCTTTTAGTTTTTCAATATTTACAAAAAAAGTAGCAAGAATATCGTGTTTTGGCTTTTCCAACCAAATGTCAAAAATATATAGGTATCCTTTCAACTCTTTGTTATCAACCTTTGCAAAGATAGGTGCTTTTTTGAAAAAAATGTGCGAATAGCCTCAACTCCCCCTACAGCCAAATTATGACAATATGAATAAAGTTATAACTTTTTAATAAAATTTATGTGATGTCTGTATGCTGTTGTAGGTATTAATTAAAAATCAACTAGTTCTACCGCCCAGCCCCACAGGCCATTTTTCTATTTGTATAATTTATTGCTTTATTTATTAAATTTATTAGTTTGCAATAAAATTATAGTGGATCGTCACGTTCAGCCACTTTCAACTTATTTAAATATGTACCGTACCAATTACAATTCCTTAGACAAACCATACTACTAATAGAACTATGGCCATATTCATAAACACATTTTAGAAGCGTTTTAGTTAAAATATGTTTTGTCACTCTCTAACAAACCTGTCTTTACTAATAATAGAAAGAAACAAAACACATTTTAACAAAAACGTTGCTAAATACGTTTATGAATAATGACCCTAGGATATAACTACAAAATTATTTTAAAAAGGATAAAGTTTTCTGACATAATCAAGACGTACTACCTGATAAAACTATATAAACTAAAAACCGGCCAAGTGCGAGTCGGGACTGCATACGAACGCTTCCGTAGACTCAATTTTAGTAAGTAATGCACTATGCTCAGGAACAAATTAGCGCGAGTCCGACTCACACTTGGCAGGATTTTATTATTTGTTGTTTTATTTAAGAGTAGGTATGCATTATAGTTAGACGGTTGTATGTATTGCCATTATTTCCATTATTGAGATCGAGCAAAGAACGCCGAACAAAACAATACACACTCTGTAAAAGTTTCAAGTGTCTACCTAAAAGATACAGCTCTGTGACAGACGGACGGACGGACAACGGAGCCTTGGTAGGGTTTCCGTTTGCACCCTTTGTGTGAACCTTAAAAAATAGTAAAACCTAGTTCAGAAAATGTAAATACAAAAATCCTATGCGCTTATTTATCCATCCATATACTTTTTGTTTTGTTTTGACTGAACTGAATTTGATATGGAAAAAGTTTGAACCCTTGAACCTAGGCTACTTTCTTTTTAATCCTAAGGGGTTGAAAGTTGGTATGGGCCCACGGGTGAACAGCTAGATCAATATTTTAATGATAATTTATTTGGTACTGTATAAACCAGCACAACATTTAGCGAGTCCCGATCAATCACTTCTAAATTATTTAAATGAGAACAAAAAACATAAAACTCAATAAATCAGTTTCAGCGAGAGTAGGTTCTCCTAAATACACGCTCTCGATTTCTGTTGCCAACTTCGACTTGTATCTAGATTGTAGACAAGCAATTAATCGATGTCACGATGGACACGACTCCATGGCTAAATTATTTACGAGGGAAGTCATACTTTAAATTGTAGATTAGGAAAAAAGAGAGTTCTAAAACGCAATTTTTTTTCTTCACGGGTTTTCTTACAGCTCCCGGGAACCGTTGCCGGTACCTAGCTTAAGACAAAGTCTTCTCCATTTAGCCGATTTTTTGAGGCTATACTTAACGAGTGGCCAGTTCTGTTGAATTATATAGATGGAAAAGCCTTTTTATAATAAAAACCTATTGGTATATGATCTACTATGTAGACAAAATCTCAGTTAGAAAGAAAAATATATAATTTCCCGTAGTGACAAAGCAGGACAAAGAATAGCTCCGCAGCTTTTTTGTTTTGCTTTATGTCTAAGTACATTATCTCTTTCAATCTTTCTAACTGAGATTATCTCTACACGATCATGCTCGCACGACTGGTTTTTTTTAATAGAGCATGAACAAAAAATACATGCAGTATATTAAACATTCAAATATCTATCGTGCTTAATCGACCTATATATTCCGCTGGGTCTTTTTTGATTTGTCTTATTTATTATGATTTTGGATTTCAGTTTTTAGTATTGACTGGATCAATTGGTATTAATCCTATTTTGCCTTTGAATTAGAATGTTTGCCATAAAATTGCAAAAGTCTCTACATTTCATTGCTCTGTATTGTTTGTTATTGATTTTAAAGTTGATATATTAGCGACAATACCGGTTGACAATTTTTTATATCCAGCCGGTCTATTCTCTTAAAAAGAAAAAGTTCGTTTGAAGGGGAAAGTATGGTTGAAAAAAAAATGATGTCCTTCAATTGTCTTTTACTTTCACCTCGTACAAAAAAGGAGATCACAGATTACGTCTAACTGACCAGATATATTATTATTGTATTTGATCCACTTTTCATTTGACCCTAGTAAACAACAGAGTCGAATGTAAACTTTTTCAATCGATCGAATCGTCTTCTACAAACTAAGATACAATCTAAGTTAGAACGGTTTACTTTACATAATAAGACAAATCAAGATTAAATGTATGTTAATTAATTAATAATAAAAAATTTAAACCAATGAAATAATAATTTAAGTTAAAAATACCATTATAATGGAAATTATTCTACAGAATATTTATATTATTTATACTTATTTATTAAGAAATCACAGGTGCATATTATAAAGAGCCCAACAACACCTACGTCCACACTTATGCATGTACATTTTTATAACTTAGTAGACGCAGTGTCAATTGTAGGGCTATTAACATTTTTAAAACAACAACACAACATTGATAAGAGAGAAAAAGTAATTGAATAATAATAATAATACAAAAAAATGTATCCTGTATGGCGCAGGAACAAATTAGCGCAACTCGGGCTCACACTTGGATGGTTTTTTTTATTTATTGTTTTACTTGAGAGTATGCATTATAGTGTTATACTAGTTAGACGTTTGTATGTATTGCTATTATTGCCATTATTAAGATGCGTTTACAAATGTCGTTTTTATTGATGTGTAGCATCTTTCCTCTCGATTTCCTGCAATCTGTGGGAGAGATTTCGTGAAAAGAGACGGAAGTATGTAACAGGAAGTCGGGGAAGCGCGCGTTATTTGATTTGACAAATGCGCGCGCGATGGTAGAGTTGGCCGTCAGTTGGTACCAACCCATTTTCCGAGGCGTTGGTACTGTCAGCCAACAGTGAATGCAATGTCAGATCGTATGCAACCACTGTTAATTCAACCAGTTTTAGTATACTTACTATCTATCTAGGTAAGTACCTACTTATTAAAATTAAAAAGCGTTGACCTGACTCTTGCAGTCACACCTAGCATTGTCTAGTCTAGTCATAGTTAAAAACATATTACGTTTTATATTGCCTGAAATACAGGGCAACCTTATCTAAGTTTATTATTATGGTCTATTATATTCTATCACTTAAGTTTTTCAATAAGGATTTTATTATTTATTTTTTATATTGTTTTACTTTCAACGTTTGACTACTAAAGTAGCCCACGCACTGGTCCGGTATCTCACAGACTATTTTCGGTCCGGCCGCCGTATGATCGAGATAGAACACAGGCCACAAATTAACAATGTAAATCATACAATCTAGATCACATGCAATTCGACCCACAAGATTAGATTAAACAAAGGCGTGTGTGTGTGTGACAGATCGTTACGGCCATCGAAATCAAGCACAAGTACAACGATTTGAAAACGGATGGTACAAGATGGTAGCGCGTACAAGAATTGGACCAGTCTGTGGTCGATTTCGGTGGACCGTATGGCGATTGGACGAATGAGTGGGCACCTTAAAAGATTGACCAACCACAGGTCGAGGCACGAGTTTATATCGGTGTTTGACGGAATTCAAACCAACTTAGGATACCCTAGTTACTCAGTTTTCAATGCACAAAATACTTTCACCATTTTCTGGAGGCTGTCAAAGATGTTTTTTGCAGTCTTAATAATACCGTTCTAATATTTCTTTTTGTTCAACCATCTTCGAACGAGTTACGGTACCTATATTTTTTGCTCAAACCACTCGAACAGTCAATGTCTTGATAAATAGAGATGTGTTATTTATTGTTAATGCAACAACAAGAAATGCAAGAAATATGATGTCGATCGATGACCGTACAAGTAGTAATGTTATTTTAATTACAGCTAGCAACCCGCCTCGTCTTCTTTACAGTTGAAGTTTGCAAAGAGTAAATACTTTATCTGTCTCCGCCATATAGTACTGGAGGAAAGCAAGCGCAAATACATACAAAATTTTGCTACAACAACGGAACCAAAAAAAGTCAAAATTATTTTTACTACCACAATACACACACTACACAAACAACCCCTTTTGTATATTTCGTAATATAGCTATAAAATGCAAGCGTGGAAAAAGTTGACTCAGGTTTTCATAGTGGCTGGTCTGAGTGTGTAGGGTGGTACTTCTAGGGGGTGGAAAATTAGTTTTTCGAGGATACCCAACACGCGGGATACTTGCAGTAAAAAGATCACCAAATTCATGATCTGTAATCATGTTGCTTATTTCGTATTCGTGGTCGGACACCTCGAAAACAGGGGAGGAAGTAAGTTTCGTAGCTACAGCACAATGATAATTTTCGCTTGCTTTCTGCAGTATTGGAAAATAAGTAGATGTAGAGCCTGAGCAATATTTAATTTGCGCACGTTGTAAGCCTTTTTCTACGGTTTATAGAATAATGTAGATAGATTTTTTATTATAAAAGCCCATTGGTACATGGTCGGATGTAGGAATCGAACCTGCGACTTTTCAGTTGCGAGCCGACCGATACAAATTTTTTGTACAATAATATCTGGTTTAATTTAATCGAGCTACATTTCGATGATCTAAGAAGCTTCCCAGTTAGTTCGATGTTATCTAAATATATGGTTTCCGAGTATTTGCTTTTAATTACCACAATTTACATGAATATTCAAATTAGATTGTTGTCAAGGACCTTTAACTTTGGAGCTATAATATTTTCTCACCACCGTATTCGGTGATCATTTAAAAAAATTAAGAGCTTTCTGGTCTATAGATAACTGTAAAAGCATCTTTAATTCAGATATTAAAATGACGCAAAAGGAAATACATAAAATATGGGTGGCATTTTGAATATATTATATTAGTTAGTGTATAATAAATTGAATTTGCCTATCTATCTAATTTGGCTAAACGTGAATCATTCTTATTCAAAATTTTGGGTGACAAAACGGCAATGCTTTGTCAAAATTTTATGTTATTTTGAAAAGTTGTTTTTTTTACTAGCCTTCTCTTTTATATTTACTTCTAACTTCGCATGGGTTCATTAAAATTTATAGAATTTAAAAAAATCGTGGATATGTTCAGGTTTTTTCCAATTCTTGTAAAATTCAAGCGTGAGTTTTTTTTTTAATTTTCAAGAATAATTCTCAGAAAGAGTAATAGACGCACGCATGGAAATACATAAACAAAAATAAATTTATATGGTACAATTTGAATAATTTGCAAATAAATGAGTTCATTGACATTAAAATATAGATTAATAAACCAGTTTAGGAAATATAGTTTATAGTTATCAATAAAACCTTCATTTTAGTTTTTTTTACGATATTTATTTATTTATTTATTTATCCATATCAATGTGTAAATTATGCGATTCCTACCATATGATCAGGCCTTTAATGTAAAATGGGATATGTGACGCAACTAGATATGTTCCAAAAAGCCAATACCTTCATTTTACCTGAAAATCATCCTGAAGCTGAATATATATTCCTCAGATTATTTAGGGTGAACTGAAAAATAATTGAGTTTTTCATAAACTTATTATTTACTTACATATATTTATATATATAGGTATATATAGTCAAAATTTTTCGACCTTTAATTAATTAAGCTCCTAGATATTTTAGTTGGTTTTTATTTTAAGTTTTTTTATATAATACTACCTATTTTAAGTTTTTGTACTATTTTCATATCACTGCTAATTTTCTAAGTCACTAATCAGTGCTCACCCGATCGTTTCCCGAGATGAGTAGATTTGAAATCCCTGAAAGTTTAATCAAAATAATCAATTTAGCCGTTTCAGAGCCTATTTTGGACAAACATTGATTAGACAGATACAAATAAAAAAAATATAAGAATCTATAAATGTATCTATAATTTTCAATTGAGATTAGTTTCTAGTTTTTGGTACGTGATAATTAACAAGATTGAAAATTAATGAGGTATTTTGGCACTTTATTTTCAAAATTATTATTATTAAAATTACTTATGGGTACAATTATTTAAAGAAGTGACACATCTAGGTCCATTAAGTGTAGCAACGGGCTTGCCACCTGTTCTGTTCAATATGGACAACTGGCATAAAGTGGACACTGTTACCTGTGTCTCTGGCCTCACCGCAAGGTATAAAGGCCGTGAAGGTGTGTGTACAATTATTTATTTATTTTTAATTTATTCTGGCACAAACATGATTGACAGATAATAATACATAGTAAATTTTAAACAGTTATAATCTAGATACCTACTAGATTAAAACACAATGCACTCTGTTGGACGGCTGAAACAACAAAGTCATAGAGATGTAGAATATAGGTTATACGTCCGTATATCGCTAAATACGCGCTCTTCACTCATTAATCTACCGTAACCTATCAAAATAATATTTATTAGCTTTCGTCAGAGTCTCGACTTTTGTAGGTGAAGTTCATGGCGATCGGTCACGGACGAAATAGTGGTGGTAAAGTCAGTTGTATATAAACGCGGAGAAATTCTCTCACTGCATCCAGTTGAGATATTGTATGAGAAAGTACAACCGACCATGGCTGCCAAGTTTGTTCTTACTTTGAGTGCTGTGCTGGTCGCGAGTCATGCAACTCCTTTATTTATAAATGGTAAGGATTTTATTATCCTGTCTTTAAAAAAAATTACTGACAAAAATAAATCTAGTATTAATTACATATTTTAAAGTAGTTAAAATACACCTAACCCTTGGTACCACATTGTTATTTTTTCAGTTTTGATTATATTTTGAAAAATTGATTTAATTTTGGCAATTCAATACAGTACATTGACCCTGCTTCTCTCATAATGAAATTATAAATTATTGTTACAGGAGTGCACCTTAGAGACGGTCGTGGCTTCAGCATAAGTCGAGGATACAGCAGCAATATCGGTGGCATCAATAAGGCTGAAGGATTTAGCTCGACATCAGGTGATGGTGGTGTCGCTAAGGCTTTCGGTAGCAGCTCAACTGGTGGCCAGCAGTTCTTCCGCAATGATGGAGTGGGCATCATCTATCCCGGTCAAGAGGCCGTGGCTCAAGCCGAAGCTTTCGATGGCCCAGCAGTGGTCCCCGAATATGGTTCTGCTGATGCTTCCGCAGTAGTCCAAAATCAACCTGCCGAATACTTTGTAGTACGTTCCCCTGGAGAACACATCGGAACAATTGTTTCATACGAACAAAACTTCGACGCTCCGCCGTTCCCAGCCCCAGCTCAAACAGCTGAATCGTCCGCTAACTTAAATGGCGATTACTCAGAATCAGCAATCTCTTCTGCTCAAACTCAAGGATCTGGTTCGGCTTTATCATCTGCTCAAGCACAAAGAGGACAGTTTGGTTCGACTTTATCATCAGCTAAGACTCATGGATTTGGTTCTGCTGCTTCCAATGCTAATACCCAAGGTTTCGGATCTGCAATCACTGCTGCTAAAACTCAAGGTTTTGGATCTTCGTTTGGATCAGCTTCGTCTAAAGCACATGGTGGAATTGGAGCTATTGCATCATTGGCTGAAACACAAACAAATAGCGCAGGTTTTGGCGCAGCATCTTCATCGGCCAACAATGGAGGTTTTGAATCTGCTATAAGTGCTGTGAAAACTCACGGACCTGCAAATGCATATGGTGCGGCTCAATCTAACGTTAATTCTATTGGCGATTACGGATCAGCTATTTCTGCTGCTAAAATTCAAGGCTCTGCCGAAGAATCAGGTCTTACAACCAATAAACATGGAATTCATTGGAGATTTGGTACAGCATACACCGATGGTAATTCATACGGTGCCGCATATGCTAACACACAAGGATCCGCTGCTCTCTCTGCTGCTAAATCAACCGCTGATGTTCAAGGAGCTGGCTATGGTTCTGCTCTTTCTTCTGCCAACACACAAGGGCTAGGATTCGGTTCTGTTAAATCAGACGCTCATCTACAAGGTTCCGGATACGGTTCTGCTATCTCTTCAGCTGATATTCATGGATCTGTATTTGGTTCAGCTAAATCTGCTGCGAATACTCAAGGACTAGGTTTCGGTTTAGCTAAATCGGACGCCAACCTTCATGGTTCAGGGTTCGGTTCCGCACTATCTTTAGCTGATGCCCAAGGAGCTGGACTCGGATCAGCTAAATCTGCTGCAAACATCCAAGGATCCGGCTTTGGATCAGCTATCTCTTCTGCCCAAGGATTTGGATTTGGAGCAGCTAAATCAAATGCTAATACTCATGGTTCTGGATATGGCTCCGCTATCTCTTCTGCCGATGCACAAGCACCAGGATTCGGCTCGGCTAAGTCTACAGCTAACACACATGGTTCTGGATCTGCGTCATCTTCTGCAAACACGCACGGTTCTGGAATTGGTTCAGCCAAGTCTGCAGCTAATACCCAAGGACTAGGATACGGTTCAGCTATTTCTTCAGCCAATACTCAAGGCTCTGGGTTTGGCTCTGCTAAATCTGCAGCTAATACACACAACGCAGGCTTTGGATCAGCTTCATCTTCAGCTGATACTCATGGGTCGGGATTCGGAGCTGCTAAATCTGCCGCCAACGTCAATGGAGGTGCCTATGGAACAGCTGAATCAAACGCTGACATTCACGGATCCGGTTTCGGCTCTGCTAAATCCTCAGCTAGCAATCATGGATTAGGATATGGATCTGCTGATTCATCTGCAAACGCTCAAGGTTACGGCTCAGCTAACTCTGCAGCTAGAACTCAAGGTCATAATTTTGGTTTTGGCAGCGCTAAGTCTAATGCCCAAACATCAGGATTTGGATCTGCATTGTCATCTGCCAAGTCCCACGGGTTTAACAATGGTTTTGCCAAATCCTCCGCGAACACTTCAGGATTCGGATCTGCACAAGCGAATGCTCTCGCTAATTTGGGCTAGTCATAATGTGTGTGTATTGTCTCACCAAGCAAAAGCAATGACTTCAAGATGATTTTCTTAAACTTGTCTTGATGTTTTTGCAAGTCTGATTTTAATTAAGTAGTTATATTTATTTATTTTAATGTTAATAAATTTATTTTCTTTAAATATTATGTTTAATTTTATACCTCAGAATCTATTAAGATACAAGCTTCCCACTTTGGCTTCGCCCTTGGGGCCCATACTAACTTAAAAATTAGGCTATATTATTTCCTAAGGTTCAAGCTTTCTGCATACCAAATTTTATCAAAATCGGTTCAGTGATCAAAACTTAACAGACAGATACACTTCTGCATTTATAATATTAGTATGGAAGTATGGATATACCTACTGGCAATTAGTACCTACTACATATATCAGCATTTTCAATTCGGATAATTTTATTCTAGTATTACTTTGAGAAAACGATAGTATTGGAATCATTTCATATCAATATTCCATAGCATAGTATAAAAATATGCATAAATTAGTTTTACTTTTAGAATAAATTAATTAAAAATTACAAGCATTGGTGTATTTTACAAGCATTTTTTTATTTATTTGTTTTATTTTTTATTTTTTTAATATAGAGCGAAAAATAACAATAATAATACATCTCAACCAATATTTTTATTTATTATATAAAATAATTTACAATTTCCCTTTCAAAAATGGCTTCAAGTATTTGTGGAAACTTTGATTGACCGGCTCTGCATTGAGCGGACTCTTCATAGCTTCCTCCATCAGACGTTCGTACACACGACCGTCGTATGAACCGAGAGTTGAGTTCAATACCTAGGTAAATAAATCGGATTATTTTAGCCTCAAGTGACCAAACGAACCAGCCAAATCCCAGGCCGTGCAAAATATTTGTACAGTTATTTGGTATTTAGTTTCCTTAGTACCCGAGTTGTTTGGATCAAGACAATATTTGTGTCTGGGATAATAGAGACAGAAACATTTGTTTATTATAGAAAAATACAATCAACAATCATTATTATGAAATAATTAGGTATTTCAAGAAATACAGCAGAATAATAAAATTAACTTATTGGATTTTTATGCTGTGATAAAGTATGAAGACTTTTTTACCTCATCTGGGTAATCGAAAGCATCCACTAATCCTATCGCGTTTGGTCTAATTTTCAACAAAAGTTGTTCGTAGCGTAACTGAAGATGCTCCACATCAGACTTCTTTATTGTAGTGTACTGAAAATAAATTATATTTAGTAGGTATACAATGTTCAGATGGCCCGGGCAGGTTATCTTATGGGACGGGACCATGTCAGAAGCGAACACATACAAAGAACTTTCCGAGTTAGGCCTTCTTAGGCGGCATGGACATGTCATTAGGGGATCACCAGATCATACGACGAGAAAAGTCCTAGATAAAGCCCAAAAGCCAGGATAGACTAACCTAGCTACGCGCTATTGGGGCTGAGGCTAGAGCGAAGAAGTACCGATCTCCCATTTATTTCAACCTCATGCCCCTTATATGTCACAATTTAATACTATCTATCGATTTGGTGATTTTAATTGCTGATTAAATAAAAGTTGCTGAATAATTCGTGCTTCGGAGAGTATGTAAAGCGAATGTAGGCTCTTTCTATTTTTAACAGCAAATCCCTTTAAAGTACTTTAGCATAAATAATTCAAATTACTTCGCTAAAACTCAAAGCGGAGGAGGCATTGACAAAAAATATAAAACGATTTATTTATTTATTTTAGGATTTTGTGTATCTATCTAATGTGATGAATAATTTATTATTTATTTGCCCTCAGAAAAACCTATTCATGTTCATGATGTCATTGATACTTGCTTAGTTTTTATATTTATAGATATTCAAGAGTAATAGGTTCTAAATTAAAAGATGACTTAAATTATTACCCGTTGTCGGCACATAATATTTCTTCTTCTTCTTTTTTCAACTTTCTTTGTCTTACAACTCCAGAAACCGTGTTACGTTCCCAGGGTACCCAGCGGAAGACCAAGGTCTCCCTCTTTTAGCCGACGGTATTTATAAGGTATACCTAACGAGTGGCCAGTTCTTGAGATATTTAGATGGAACAGCATTATGTGTGGTTTGTCGAATTATGTACATAAATTTTTATTTATAAAAACCCATTGGTACATAATATAATGTGGCGAAAAATCTTTCAACAAGTTATGATCATCAATAACAATTAACGAACTATTAGGAACGGTCATAGAACACAGTCATTGTTACATGAAGTGAATAAAAAAAGACAAGTACGAATATTAGTGGACTCTAGCCTTGAGGGATCCGTATAAACAGCAAAAGTCTTTGAAAAAGTAGATTTGTCAGAATTACAAATTTAAAAACCGAAAAGTGGCATAGGCTACTTTTACCCCGAGAAACGGGATGAGGGAAAGACTCAAATCCTTTGTTCTATTTCCATGTAGGTGAAGAAACCGTTTAAGGAAAATTTAAGAATTCAATAATTTAAAGATTTAATTCCCTCCTTACTTTTTTGAGACCTTCCTTTTTCCAAACACAACAGACGGACAACTAAGGATTCCATTATTGATTCCTACGGATCCCTAAAAACTCCAATCACCTTTATTGACATATCCCATCAGTTTTTGCGCTAGTTTTTGTTACCGATGGACCCCTGACCGAGAATATTGACCTCGATAGAATAAAGTGCAAGTAACTGTATAGACTAGACCTTTAAGTATGGACAAAACAGCTGATAATTGTCCGATATAACCGAATTGATTTTATGGACCCTTTAGATAAAGTTTTTTTTTTGCAACTTTGGAAGTCGTTTTCTGAACGAGTTTAGCAACATATATTTTGTTCCCACCGTTATAAAGTTAATGGTATTAGATTTTATAATGTTTATTTGATGTCAACAGTCGCCCATTATAGTAGATCCGGTAGAGTAGGAGGAAAAAATTAAGTACCTACCAAGGTACCTACTTTAGTTTTTTTTAAAGAATGCAATGGTTAAAGAAACTAAGTGATGATGATGAAAAACAATGTCCACTGTTAGAGTCATCATTATATCTACAATAGCTTTCGGCCCCCGGCTTCGCCCGTGGATATTTTCGAACAAAATAAAATACAGCCAGGGATATCGTAGCTTTTTATTAGTGAAATATTTTTTTAAATAATTGTGACTAAAATGAAGAAAAGTAGTTTACGCTGGTTTGGACACGTTGAAAGGATGAAGGATGGAAGATTGACTAAAAAGGTTTATATGGCTAGTGTGAAAGTTGTGAAAGGAAATGCTGGCAGAGGACGACCCAGGTATACTTTTATTGAACATATAAAAAATGTATTGATCGATGGAAATATTACAGTACACACAATCGCCGAGCATGTATGAAAGGTATGATGAATATAAAAGAAGCGCAAGAGGTATTTTATGTCAGGCAGGATCGTAACAAATGGCATTCGATTGTCTCTGGTCTCTGCCTAACCCTCTTGGCATAAAAGGCAAGATGATAGATAGATAGATAATCCTAACTGATATTATAAATGGGAAAGTGTGAAAGCGGAGCGAAGACCGAAGAGTGACATATAGTATATCATTGGACATAGGCTACTTGAGAGATATCATATATGTCATTCCCTCGGGTAAAGGAAGTTGAATTTATTATCGCCAAGTCGAGCGAAGCAATGCACAATATCTTACGGAGTCGTGGAAAACGTTAGATTTTGGTTCACATAGGATCTCGCTATTCTTAGTTAGTATCTCCCTTAGATGTCTTCCTATAATGAACTTACCAATAAAAGATCTCCTAGTTTCTCCAGCGCCCAGTATATAATGTAAAGTTCCATCAGTTGAGTTAGAACTGTACGCACCGGCCCGGAGACTGTCGCCTTGTCTACTTGTTCTTTATATACCATCAATATCGTTGTGCGGGTGTAAGCCTAGAGACAATAATCATATTAATACATTTTTATTATAAAACAACGCTGGGCGTGCGACATTGTAAATGCAAGCAATATACAGGACATAAGACGTATGATTCCTTGGCATAGTTGTTGTTGTCTCTGTAGATAGACAATGGGAAATAATAACTGTGGCACTCCCGGTTTTAAGAAGTCTGAAAATTAAATCTTATTGTCTTCGCTAACATTGATTCACCTAAATGGGGAACTAAAATTGACAGAATCTTCAAAAGAAAATAAGATAGTAAAACATACCTCAGCAGCAGCCACCAACTGTACTGAAGTCAGATTCCAAGCGTCTTCAGGAGATAAGCCATGCTTTGTATGTTTAGCTAGTTGCTCAATACAAGAGCCGAGTTTACTAAACAGAAATAAAATAATTTTATGCATACAATTTGGTATGTAAACCAACTACCTACTATTAGGTCCATTTTTCATAGTTATCTTTTCTCTTACATCCTACAATAATGTAGAATCTGAACTCTGTTATTCTAATAACTGTTCCCAGAAGTGAGTCTTCCTTGATACACTGTACATCTATCATAAAAACAGTTTATATATTTCTTATAATCCAGCATCCAGCGCTGTATTGGAATAGAGCGGATGCCTCTATTTGTCAATCATAGCTGGAATCCAGCGACACTGGACCAAGAAATACCTGCCTTAAAGAGATTCATGTTTACCCAGCAGTAACTTTTTGGAACCCACGAATGATGCCCTCCGATGTATTTTCCCACTTGGTCTCCTTCCCAGCATTTTGTTTCAAATACCAGGTTGTTGAGCTTTCTTTTGGTGGTTGCAGCCACACTTTGACTAGAGATCTAAAAATATATTATATTCATATGTAAAACCTACTGAATCAATTCGGATGGGGTTTTCACAAATAATGACTGAGAGTACATATATGTACTTACTAGAAAAAAATTAAAGACCTCATATAAAATAAGAAAAGTCTGGGCAAACAACTGACTGACTGACTCACTTATTCTTCCTATGTGCTATTTTTGACATGCCTGTTTCGCTGTTCTTTGGATGGGCGTCTACTTACGTGAAGTTACGTGGTCAGTGAATGATCCAAAGGGATAATCGTTTCTCAATACAGTAACAATTAGGGCCATGATTTACTTGTCTTGACTTACAATATTGTGAGTCAATTGAGCAATGACTGCACTTTCGATTTATTTTAAACAGACATCACTGTAATTATTATTTATATTATCACATATGGTTACCAAAACCGCATAACTAAACCCATATTCCTGAGGAAACCTAACGAGTGGCCATTTAGAAAGTACCTGGCAGTTTGTAGCATCATGACAGTATTCTCTCCCTCATAAGTACAAGCAGCAGTCGCTAAACCATAAGTGGTGGGCAGGTTCGACGACTGCATATAGCCGTGACCTCCGCACGCCAAACGGCAACATTCAACGCATTTCGTACTGTCTGATGCACTCACGGACTTTAGACCACACGCTATCATATGCAGCTGCAAAGTTTTAAAATGCATTTAAACGCTAGGGTGAGCTATTTAAGAATCCATATCAAGAACAAGTAATTTATACCTATGTAAGTATTTTTGTTTTTGTAAACTATATAACAACATTAGATGCTTCTAATACTTAGAAACTCAAGGTCGTGGCTGGAAATACTAAAGTTATGGCAGACCGTTCCACACATAGCAAACAGTTAGCTGTTCGAATTGATGGTGTCCTCAGAGAGAAAAGTAGAAGGAGAAGTAAGACCATGGAGTTCCCCATTACTTTTTGAATTTGTCAACTATAAAGCCAGTAATTTTAATTGGTTTGGTTATCTTAAACTATCTTATATATCTTTAACCTTAGTACCTATTGTCAGAGTTTGTTCAGAAAAATAACCGTTTTAATGGCTACCCAATTCAGTTATCTCTGAAATCATCGATGGAATACCAAACCTGTTCTTTGCTCAGATTAGGACTCGTCGTTTATGAAATTATTAGAATATCCACCAAGGCAGTTAAAACTAAATACATACTTCTGGTAAACTATCCAGTTGTCCCGTTTCGAGATCACTTGTCACTTTGGTATATTTACCCCAAAGCCAATCAGCCACAAGAGTGAAGGCGTGGCTCGTAGCGATGGCTATGAACAGTTTGTTTTGCTGCGTCAAATAATCGATGATTTGACATTCAGGTTCGCTAAAATAAAATATGTATCTACATAATTAAACAAATTAAATGTGTCGTGCTAAATGAGTGGTAAATGAGGAAGACTGGTTCTCCATGCGTTGGTCACTCTGCGGCCAATAACAGGGTCCCGGGAGTCGTCCGCAAATAGCGTTAGACCCAGACATTTGCGCCATTTTTTTGTTGTAGTCAACCTCGATCCATAGCCGGAGAAACAATGAGAAGTTGCAGAGAAGTTATCAGAGCTAAGTGATCCTGGATGGTATTTTAATTGTCGACATTTTTTAGTTCTCGGGATTCTTTTATCTGTCTATCGTCACACCTTTTGGACCACACCAGGAGGGGTAGACAGAATATAATTTGTTACGATCCTGACATACACCTTTTTCGCCTTCTTTGTATTTAATATTCCCTTTTTAAATGGTTAAGTAGATTCCAAGAAATATTGAATATTAACTTACTTTTGCTTCATTTTAGATTGTCGACGTACAGCGGCATATCTAGTAGCTATTATTGCCGCTTTAGCGATTAGATTGGCAGAGTTGTTCACTATTGATACTCTAATTAATACCATAGTTCCATATGTTAGTTTGCTATTCGGTGATGCAATAAATGTTCCATCCTGGAATGAAAAATCGTAACATTTTCTTTTATTTCAATTTAATTCTTTACATCACTTTACGTGAATGAAAGGCAATTAGTACAGCGCTGGAGACACCAGTAACAGTGTTCATTTTAGTCAGCTATCCATATTAAACAGAACAGGTGGCAAGCTTGCTGCACAAACTTTGACACTTGTTACGACGCCCCAAGGTGAATCGTGATGGTGTGATTGTTTAGACTCTGATCTATTCTGGATGTGGGTATAAAGATACTCCTACCTCATCATTGAAATTGGTGTTTACTATCTATTATAAGTTGGTATAATAAGTGTATCTTTACTACGAATACGAATGTTTGTGCACATTTTATCTTGATAATAATTACTTCGATTACATTACAATAATTAATAACTGCATAATTAATCTTTTTTTAATATTGAAACACTAGTAGTTGTCATGCATTAGCATTCCCACTCATTCGTCCAATCGCCGGCGCGCCGCCATACGGTCCACCGAAATCGACCACAGACTCGTCCAATTCTTATCGCGCAGCCCACCATCCGTTTTCAAATCGTTGTATTTGTGGTTGATTTCGATGACCGGAACGATCTGTCACACACACACACATCCACACGCCTTTGTTTAATATCGAATCTTGTGTGTCTGTGTGGGTGAGTGAATTGCATGTGATCTAGACCGTATGATTTACATTGCTAATGTGTGGCTTGTCTTCAATCTCGATCATACGGCGGCCGGACCGAAAATTTTCTGTGAGATAACGGACCAGTGCGATTTCGAAAAATCCTTTCATAATCCTTTTTTTACATTTTTAGCTTCAGCTGTTTCGGTTCTGGTATGATGAATTAGTAAGGACATATAGTATACGTTACTTTACATGCATTTTTTATATGATACTAAAACACTACGCATGTCTATAGAATAAGAACACCTACTTTCAATACTTGAGAATTCTTCATAAGCATTCTCTCTCTAGGTATCCTATGATTCTCGAAGCCAATAAACCCATTATTGACAGTATTAAACCCAAATTTAGCACCGATTTCTCCCAACTTAATATGAGGCATAGGCATGTTAGTTTCTTCATCACGAATTTGCACTATGAAGGGCTGGACCCCACAATCTTTACCATTTATTTGTAATTGAGCCATGGTTATGCAATAATTCGCCGTGTGACCAACTGCAGAGAGAAAAAACATGTTATTACTGATAAAATTCACAATGAATATAATTATCATAATATATATCATTTATTTATTTGAACACCATTTTATGATTACCCTAGTAGGACATACAAATATTGCAATTTTATTTAATAGATAATAGGTACAGCATCTTAAGGTTAAGGTAAATGCAGAGTGGCGCAATGGCTCCAAAAAGCCAAAAGTTTGAAAAATATACCAAACGTAGAACCTCTTTTTTATATTTCGTGTACCTATATATTATGTGCATTTTTTGTGTGATTGTACCTATCCATCTCTTTACCTAATTATTCGTTTTTAAAAGCTAAAGCTTCAAGAGTGTGCATAATTGTTTTCTTAAATTGCCATAACATTTCATCGATAGAGGATAGTTACTATTCTAAAGTACCCCAATATTATCATCAGTAAGATGATAAAATATACCCCTGCAGCTTTTTACGCTAACTTACTATTTCCAGGCCACCACTTGTACGAAGACAAAGTAGGACTATACAGTATGAACTCTTCAGTTTTCGGATCATAAGTAGCTGTAGTCTCCAAACCTCTCAAAAACGTCCCATGACCAAGCTCCGTCTTGAAAAATAAAACTAGGTGAGTGTAAGTTTGCTTCATACATACCGTACGAGTGTCTTTACTCTTTAGTGTATGTAAATTCATTCTTTATTGGCAGTGACAAGTGGACACAAAATAAATAAGTAGGTAGAAGGAAATAAGAGTCCACCCATTTTATAAAAATAATGATTTCTCGTGGTTCAGTTAGACGACAAAACTAAACGTTTCTCGAAAAAAATTACCTGTGCATATGTTCCCAAAATTTCTAACTTGAGAGCCCTTTTGAGCCATATTTCTTGTTGCTCTTTAGTTCCCTGACCTATAATGGCCGCAATGAACATGGAGTGTACACAAAATGGAGTATTGTCTTTAAACACAGCCTGATCTGCTATGTTTCTAAAGCCTGCCCTGAAAATAAGAAAATTATATTTTTTAAATGTTTGAAAGTTTATTTATGGAAAGCTAACACAATAATGTGCCAGTCATTTCCAGGTACAAATATTTAATTGGCGGACTTAGGTTTCGATTTTTAAAGTTCCGTAAGTCAAATGGCGTCCAACAGGCTTAACTATCTTTCTATCGATTCTAAACTAATGATAATTCACAGGAAGATGTCTTTCATGAACCGCCATAGAATTTTGGATTCAAATTATATAAATTAGTTTTAGGGATACCTAGCTACTTAGCTCTCCTTTTCTCCATACATATCTGGGGAATGCTTTTTTATAACCAAAAATCATGTAGATACTGAATTTGTTGAATAGCTCTTTAAATGTGTTATAGAGGTTCTTCTGCGTGCATTCGTGCAAGTTTTTTAACGCACCCCAGAATGGGAAAAAGGTGGCAAATTCTTACCTTATATTTTCCAAATTAAAATTAAACCCATTTTCATGTTTTGTAGTTTTATAGTAGTACACGGCTTTCCTGATAGCATTCTCATATTTCTCTTTATGACTCAAATATTCTTCAGGAATGTCGTCATGTAGATTTTTATCATTTATTATTTTCAGTTCTAAAAATCAAATACCTACTGTAAAATCCACTTGTTATGTACTTACAGTAATATTTAATAATATTTGTAAGAGAAAGGAATAATATTTTTAATGGTTTACACCTAGGCACAGATAAAGTAGGTAAGTAATAAGTTGTTCACATTAGTATTTGTGCATGTATGTATTTTAATCTAAATATTTATTGTTGGGTTGTGTTGTAAATGTTTGAAAGTCTATACATCTACAGAATGAATGTACCTATGTACTGAATGTTGACTAAACTTCAAATGTGATACGAATATGAGCTAGATAATATCTAAATACAATAGTAATAAATAGTATTAATTGTAGGATTTGTAGGTAATTTACGAAGGCAAAAAGTTTTAATACGTATAAATAACTTTTCAGGTCAAAAAATGCGTACCAATTGTCAACAAACATTTTAATTCTCAGGCCTTTAACTGGATATTTCTATTACCAAGCTAGTGGTACATAATGTACATTTGTACATATCCATACACTTATATTGCCTTTAATTTTATTTACTGACACATACTGTAACTGAGAAGTAAGTAACTTAGATAGGTACTAACCAAACTTCTTCCTTTCGATAGTGTTGTTAACGCCGCCATCAAGAAAATTAGTCAATTCTTCTATATTGAAATTACACTTAACTCTCTCCTTTTGCAAATCATCATTCACTTTCGAATTAGTTTTCGCCGCCATGTCGCACGCTTCACTTACTAATTTTAGACTGAGTACTTGGCAATAACAAGTTTTGAATACAACAACAGAACTGATAAGATACTATATCGTGTCCAAGTACATGACTGAATGCTATCAGGGCAAAGTTATTTCTTTTTAATTGTTAAATCACTAAGCTGAATTATTTAACATTTCACTTTATTAGAGGTCAAACAAACTTCAATGTAACGTTGTGGGTAAAGTACAGACTGGATATGGCTCCGCTATCTCTTCTGCCGATGCACAAGCAGCAGGATTCGGTTCGGCTAAGTATACAGCTAACGCACATAGTTCTGGACCTGCGTCATCTTCTGGAAACACGCAGGGTTCTGGAATTGGTCCAGCCAAGTCTGCAGCTAATACTTGGGTAGACTGTAAAAGGACTGGGATACGGTTCAGCTATTTCTTCAGCTAATACTCAAGGCTTTGGCTCTGCTAAATATGCAGCTAATACACAGAACGCAGGTTTTGGATCAGCTTCATCTGAAGATAATATTCATGAATCAGGATTCGGAGCTGCTAAATCTGCCGCCAATGTCAATGGAGTTGCCTATGGTCCGGTTTTTCGGCTCCACTGAATACTGAGTCAAATCAAGGATTAATATATGGATCTCAAAACGCTCAAGGTTACGGCTCCGTTAGTTATGCAGCTAGAACACTCCATTATAATTTTGGTTTTGGCAGCGCCAAGTCTAATGCCCAAACATCATCTGCCAAGTCCCACGGTTTGAAACTTTGAACAATGGTTTTTTCAAGAACCACTAATTCCGCAATCACTACACTACTCAGGATTCGTACTAACTTAAAAAGTAGCCTATTCCTAGGGTTCAAGGGTATCAAATTTCATCAAAATCGGTTCAGTAAACAAAACGTAACAGAAAGGCAGACAGATAGAGTTACTTCCGCATTCATGATGTTTATTCAAGTGTGGATACTCGCAATTAGTAGGTAGAACAATAACATTGTAAATTATTTTCTTTCAAAATTTCCAGTTCACATAGTACTTTATTCTAGTAAGTTACTTTGAGAACACGTTAGCAATGGAATCATACCATATCAATATTCCATAGTATAATAATAAGTTTTACTTTTAAAATAATTCAATTACAAAAAAATAAAGCTGAAAAATAAGGCTGCAGAGAGCAAAAATAATAATACATTTTGTTTTAAATATTTATTAGTCTTTCAAAAATAGTATACCTCAACAATACAGGTTCAATAACAAATTAATATTCCTTAGCCCTCTATATTTGATCAATATTTTTATCAATTATATAAAATTAGTTAATTACAATTTCCCTTTCAAAAATGGCTTCAAGTATTTGTGGAAACTTTGATTAACCGGCTCTGCGTTGAGCGGACTCTTCATAGCTTCCTCCATCAGACGTTCGTACACACGACCGTCGTATGAACCGAGGGTTGAGTTCAGTACCTAGGTAAATAAACAGGATTAGTTTAGCCTCAAGTGACCAAACCCGGCAAATTCCAGGTGGTACAAAATATTTGTACAGAAAATGTAGGTCATATAGTCTATTTTCGAGTATTTTGGGCCTAGACAATATTTGTGTCTGGGATAATATGAACAGAAGCAGTTGTCCCTTTAGTTTGTCCATTTTCATGAAGTAATAAGTATTTTAAAATAAAGCAGAATAATACAATTAATTTATTGTATTAACTTTTAGAAAAAAAAAGATTACCTCATCTGGGTAATCGAAAGCATCCACTAATCCTATCGCGTTTGGTCTAATTCTCAACAAAAGTTGTTCGTAGCGTAACTGAAGATGCTCCACATCAGACTTCTTTATTGTAGTGTACTGAAAATAAATTAAATTTAGTAGGTATACAATGTGGACCCTTAGAGCTGGTGACAGACAGAGAATAGATGCCCTTGAGATGTGGTGCTGGCGTCGTATGCTACGGATACCTTGGATTGCACGTCGCACAAATGTATCCATACTATCAGAGCTGAACATCAAGTCTAAACCACGACTCTCCACTGTGTGCATGAGACGAATTCTGCAATATTTCGGACACATTGCACGAAGAAAGGGCAACAACCTAGAAAAGCTTGTGGTGTTGGGTAGGATGGAGGGAAGAAGACCTCGAGGACGAAGCCCTAAACGATGGTCCGATCAAGTGTCCGAAAACCTGGACACCAGTATTACCACAGTCTTTCATCAGGCAGAGGACCGCAGCCGATGGAAGAAGATAATTGAGGAGAAGCTGATGAGACGGGGTCACGATCCTCAGCAGTGAGGGACCGACTGTGGAGGAGGAGGAGGAGGAGGATACAATGTTCAGATGGACCGGGGTGCTGGTTACTCTATGGGACGGGACTACGTCAGAAGCGAACACATTCAAAGAACTTTCCGAATTAGGCCTTCTTAGGCGGCACGGACATGTCATAACTGACTAATATTATAAATGGGAAAGTGTGTTTGTTTGTTTGTTTGTCCTTCTTTCACGTCAAACCAGAGCAATGGATACCCGAAGAGTGACATCTATGGGACGGGACTACGTCAGAAGCGAACACATTCAAAGAACTTTCCGAATTAGGCCTTCTTAGGCGGCACGGACATGTCATAACTGACTAATATTATAAATGGGAAAGTGTGTTTGTTTGTTTGTTTGTCCTTCTTTCACGTCAAACCAGAGCAATGGATACCCGAAGAGTGACATCTATAGGCTACTTTTTATCTCGAAGTAGTCTTCTTTCCGAGGAAAAGGCAAAGGTCTATGTAAAACCATACAGCCATGTCTTCATTGTTTGAGGCCAATAGAGGCCATGCTTTCCCCCAAGTAATGCTATTTCGCCAAGTCGAGCAAAGCAGTGCACAATATCTTATGGAGTCGTGGATGAAATGTATTAATGAAACGTTAGATTTTGATTCACATAGGATCTCACTACTCTTTATGGTGTATGTATAGTATGTCTTCCTATAATGAACTTACCAATAAAAGATCTCCTAGTTTCTCCAGCGCCCAGTATATAATGTATAGTTCCATCAGTTGAGTTAGAACTGTACGCACCGGCACGGAGACTGTCGCCTTGTCCACTTGTTCTTTATATACCATCAATATAGTTGTGCGGGTGTAAGCCTAGAGACACCAAATTAAATTATTAATACATTTTTATTAGAAAAAATTGCGGGTAGGACGTAGGACAGATAGGTAGCGACGTTAAAAAGACGACAGACAACGAAAGTCCTCAATCATGCAGCCGTTTACGGGTTGTTGACTAAAGTGTTACAAACAAAATAGGTTGCATGATTCCTTGGCATAGTTGGTGTTGTCTCTATAGATGGACATTGTTGTATTCCTGGTATACTTATATCTCTCAACACCGATGGGTCTGTTAAGAGTCTAAGAAAAAAACAAAAATTTCCTTACAAAAATCTTATAGTCTAAAACAGGCCTTAGCTAAAATTGATTCAAATAAGTACTAAAATTCACATAATCGTTAACAGAAAATAAGATGATATAAAACATACCTCAGCAGCAGCCACCAACTGTACCGAAGTCAGGTTCCAAGCGTCTTCCGGAGATAAGCCATGTTTTGTAAGTTTAGCCAGTTGCTCAACACAAGAGCCGAGTTTACTAGACAGAAATAAAATAATTTTATGGATACAATTTGTAAACATTGTAATTAAACCCAATACCGATCATAGAATCTGAACTCTTATAATTCTCTTTCTATTAACTCTTCCCAGAATCAAGAATCCTTAATGAAGAAGCTGGATCCAGTACCGCTGGTTTCTAGAACTGAATATCATAATTACATTTCTTACAATCCAGCATTCAGCGCTGCATTGGAATAAAGCGGATGCCTCTATTTGTCAATCAGAGCTGGAATTCAGCGACACTGGACCAAGAAAAACCTGCCTTAAAGAGATTAATGTTTACCCAGCAGTAACTTTTTGGAACCCACAAATGATGCCATCCGATGTATTTTCCCACTTGATCTTCTTTCCAACATCTTGTTTGAAATACCATGTTGTTGAACTTTCTTTTGGTGGTTGCCGCCACACTTTGACTAGAGATCTATGAAAAAAATAATATTAAATGGGTATGTATAACCCACTGTATCAATTCAGATGGGGTTTACACAAATAAAGGCTACCTACTAGAAAACCTATTAAGACCTCATGTGAAATGAGAAAAGTCTGAGGCAATCACTTATTCTTTCTGGAAATCTACTTACGTGGTCAGCGAATAATCCACAGAGGTAATAGCAGTTAAAATCAGCCTTGATTTCTTGAGTAATAACCACTTTCAATATTTAATTTAAACAGACACCATTGCATTTTTTTTAAATTTTCACTCATGGTTACCGGAACCGTAAATCTGCGAATACCTAACGAACGAGTGGTCTTTAAAAAAGTACATTACCTGGCAGTTTGTAGCATCATGACAGTATTCTCTCCCTCATAAGTACAAGCAGCAGTCGCTAAACCATAAGTGGTGGGCAGGTTCGACGACTGCATATACCCGTGACCTCCGCACGCCAAACGGCAACTTTCAACACAATTCGTACTGTCTGCTGCACTCACGGCCTTTAGACCACACGCTATCATATGCAGCTGCAAAGTTTAAAAAATGCATGGAGTTAGCCATTGCAGAATCCATATCAAGGACAATTAATTTATTATACGTATATATTTTTGTTTTTGTAAACTAACAACATGAGATGATTTTCACACTTAGAACCTCAAAGTCGTAGCTGGAAATAGTTAAGTTATGGCAAACCGTTAGCGTTCGAATTGATGGTGTGTCTTCAGAGCGTGTGGTTTGATTGCATAAAGTAGAAGGAGAAGTAAGACCGGAGTTCTCCATTACTTTTTGTATTCGTCAACCATAAAGTATTCTTTAATTGGTTTGGTTATCACAAAAGCAGCAAAAATAAATACATACTTCTGGTAAACTATCCAGTCGTCCCTCTTCGAGATCACTTGTCACTTTGGTATATTTATCCCAAAGCCAATCAGCCACAAGAGTGAAGGCGTGGCTCGTAGCGATGGCTATGAACAGTTTGTTTTGCTGCGTCAAATAATCGATGATTTGGCATTCAGGTTCGCTACAATAAAAATATGTATCTACATGATCAAACAAATTAAATGTGTCGTGCTAAATGAGTGGTAAGTTTTGAGCTAAATGAGGAAGACTGGTTCTCCACGAGTTGGTTACACTGCGCCCAGTAACAGGGTCCCGGGACTCGTAATGCGCCCGTGAAAGTTTATAAAGAATGTCCTAAATAACATTCAGTCCCAGATAACTCTGGTTTATTTATTGAGATATCAATTGTTAAACTTTACTACAAAAATAATAAAATAAGCAATAAGACTCGGTTTTTATCGGAACATAGTACATGATCTTTTCGGCACCAGACCTCTATTCATAGCCGGAGAAACAATTACTTTCCTTGCAGTTTCAGAACTTCTTTCAGCTAAGTCATACTAGATGGTACTTCAATTGTAGACTTTTTCAACTAAGTATGTAGGTACCTACTTATTTTTTAGATTAGCAAATATTTTGCCAATGACCACATTTTGTGTTAGCATTGTGCTTCGACACGATTTTTTTTATAAAAAAAGTAAAGTAAGTAAGTACCTACTTCAAACGTCTTACTTACAAAGGTTTTCTGTTATGTGAGTACATAGATATGCGTACTTAAATATGTATGATGTCAATATGAACATGTATTTGATAATTTCTTAAACTTTTCTTTTACCGCTTTTTGAGCTAGTTCATTCGCCTTTTAACATAAAAAAATGACTTTATATTCCACTGTACAAAGCAGCCTTGTTCACGGGATTCTTTTTATCTATATTCACGCCTTTTATTCCAGGAGGGGTAGACAGAACCAATCATTTGTTACGATTCTGACTTGTAAGCACCTCTTTCGCCTTCTTATTACTCGTATTCATCACATACTCGTAGTCTCATGCATGCCCGGTTATTGTGAGTGCTTTCGGTGCGTCAATCCTTTCATACGTCATCCTTTCAATATATCCAAATCCTAACCGTCAAAACCAGCTCAAACTAAGGACCTAATTCCTTCCCCTTTTAAATGGTAGATTCCTAGAAATACTTACCATTTTTTTAACTTACTTTTGCTTAATTTTAGATTGTCGACGTACAGCGGCATATCTGGTAGCTATTATTGCAGCTTTGGCGATTAGATTAGCAGAGTTGTTCACAATTGACACTCTAATAAACACCATAGTTCCATATGTTAGTTTGCTATTCGGTGATGCAATAAATGTCCCATCCTGAAATGAAAAATCATAACATATAGGTGCTTACAAAATTTTGAATGGTTACTGCTTCTAGTTAACTAGTATCGCGTTCAAACCATACATAGATCGTAATATGTGTTTGCTTTCTGATTGATTTGATCTACAATTTATTGGGGTTCAAAGACTCCTACTTTATCTTTGAAATTGAGATTTGGGTGTTTACTATCTATTATAAGTAGGTACAAATAAGTGTATCTTTACCTCGAGATACGAATGATTAAAGTGCATATCTTATCTTAGATTACATTACCAAGTGCCCTTAGATAAACAACAAAGAATAGGTAATCAATATTGTTTTTAATATAAAAAAAATAAAAAATCTTAGGTCGAGTAGTTAAAACGTCGGCTCAAAACTGAGAAGTCGCGCGTTCGATCTCCATATGACCATGTAGCAATGGGTTTTTATAGTAAAAAAAATCAATGTACATTATCCGACAAACCGTACAAAAGAGGCTTTTCCATCTACATACCTCAACAGAGCTGGCCACTAATTAGGTATAGCCTACCTCTGGGTACTCTAGAGCCGGCAACGGTTCCCGAGAGCTGTAAGGCAACCCGTAAAGATTTTTTTTTAATATTTAAGCACTACCTAATAATAGTTGTCGTGCTTTAGCCCTCTAACCCTCTAAGTTTGTGCTAAGTTTCAAATATCGTCATCCGATCAAAACTCAAGTTAGTCATATGTTTAAGTATTTCCTATTAAAAAAACTACGAATGTCTATAAAATAAGAACACCCACCTTCAACACTTGAGAATTCTTCATTAGCATTCTGTCTCTAGGTATCCTATGATTCTCGAAGCCCATAAACCCATTATTGACAGTATTAAACCCTAATTTAGCACCAATTTCTCCCAATGTAATACCAGGCAGAGGCATGTGAGTTTCTTCATCACGAATTTGCACTATGAAGGGCTGGACTCCACAATTTTTACCATTTATGTGTAACTGAGCCATGGTTATGCAGTAATTCGCCGTGTGAGCAACTGCCGAGAAGGAAAAATATGTTATAAGTCCCAATTCACACGGATAAAATTCACGGCGCTGGTCCCAAAAAGCCAACTTACAACTCTTTAGAAAATCCCAAAGAATATTTCGTGTTAGGTCTAAGACATTTTTGTCAGTGATCGTCATGAAAACCTTTTTGAAAACATGTACCTACCTATTTCTTTACCTAATTCTTCTTTTAAAAACCAAAGTTTCCTTGGGTGTGTGTAATTGGTTTCTTAAATTTCCATAACGTTTTATATTTTCTCTCTATTATTATCTCTAATATAATCAGTAAAATTATAGAATATCTTACGATTTCCAGGCCACCATTTGTACGAAGACAAAGTAGGACTATGCAGTATGAACTCTTCAGTTTTCGGATCATAAGTAGCTATAGTCTCCAACCCTCTCAAAAACGTCCCATGACCAAGCTCCGTCTATGAAAAAAAACCAAGTAAGTGAATGTTTTCTTCATACCGTACGAGTGTGCTAGTGTATGTTAATTATTTCTTTATTGGCAGTGAATGACAAGTGGACACAAACTAAGTAAATGGAAATACATTATTTGACATTGAATCCAATCAACCAATGTTAAATTTGGATCTTTTTCTAAATTCACTAGACTGTCCATTAATTCTGATAGAACTCCTGTAAAACAACGAAAATAACAACGACGGAAAAAATGTACCAGTTATTTGTATTGTTGTAAATTTTCAATGTTGTTCAATGATCCTATACTCCTACGATTGTTAGTAAGTACGTGCTCTCACAGATGATTCCTCCTGGTTCAGTTAGACGATGAAACGAAACTTTTCTCGTAGAAGATTACCTACCTGTGCATAAGTTCCCAAAATTTCTAACTTGAGAGCCCTTTTGAGCCATATTTCTTGTTGCTCTTTAGTTCCCTGACCGATAATGGCCGGTATGAACATGGAAAAGTGTAACGAAAATGGAGTATTGTCTTTAAACACAGCCTGATATGCTATGTTTCTAAAGCCTGCCCTGAAAATAAAAAAAAATGTTCATTAATTTTTTTTATGTATGTTCCCCGATTACTTGAAGACCGATTTGGAAAATTTTGTTTTGTTCGAAAGGGTAGGTATATACTTCCCTCCTAGGTAGTCCCATGGTCATCAGGTCAAGATCTGATGATGTGATCCTTGAGACATCGAGAACTCTTCAAATTTTATAGGCACACTTAAACCGATTTAAGTATTTTTTTATAGTGACTTGTGCATTTGCTTTCGGAAAGCACACTTTTCAGTGCATAATTTTTGAAGTCGGTACACTTTTTTTAAGAGGCAATTATTATTGTAAGATTTTTATATAACCATCTAAAAAATAAGATAATTAGTTATGCAAATGTAGGTCAAAAATGTTAATTAATATATAAAATTGGCAATTTATTTATAAAAAGACATGCAAAGTTTGTTTACTAACGAAAACAAGTCCAGAAAAACAGATCTTATGGCTTACAACTCGGCCATCTTTCTAATGATTCTATTCTAATTACAGAAAGGTGTTTTGTATAAGCCGTCATAGAATTCTGAAATCAAATTATATACCTAAATATTTTTAGGGGTACCTACCTTTTTTTTTTTTTACGTGGGGAAATGCATCATGCATACCCGCCCCCTCGGGAGTGAGGGAACGGCTGGGTTAGCATATATTTTGACAGCGACACTTTCGTTTCGGTCGAATGGCCTTGAACAGGCCAAAACGTTCATGTCCAACAAGGACCGGCCAGAGATAGCCCGGGGCCGAGAGGTCCAGCCCAACAATGTGCGTGCAAATTTGCTATGCCGGGCAAAGACAAGTACACAGAATTTGCCCGCACATTGTTGGGCCGGACATTCTCGGACCGGGCATTCCCTGCACAAGAATGCCGAGCAATTTGCTTGGCCGGACAAAGACAAGTACACAGAATTTTCCCGCTCATTGTTGGGCCGGACCTCTCGGCCCCGGGCTATCTCTGGCCGGTCCTTGTTGGACATGAACGTTTTGGCCTGTTCAAGGCCATTCGACCGAAACGAAAGTGTCGCTGTCAAAATGTATGCTAACCCCACAGGTTATGTCGGACTCCAACCGACTAAAACCCCACGGTGTCCTTCGCGCCGGTTGTCGGCGGGTCACGGGAACGCGTTAGCAGTCTTCCGCGACCCGCCGCCGGATGGCCTTAGGGGTACCTACCTAGCTTCTCCTATTTTTTTTCGTATAACCTACCCCATCATGTGGGATATACTAAGTCGGTGTTCTTACCTTATCCTTTCCAAATTAAACTGAAGTCCATTTTCATGTTTGTACACATTTTTACAGTAGTACACGGCTTTCCTGATAGCATTCTCATATTTCTCTTTATGACTCAAATATTCTTCAGGAATGTCGTCACGTAGATTTTTATCATTTATTATTTTCAGTTCTAAAAGTCAAATACCTACTGTAAAATCCACTTGTAATTAAAAGAGGAATTAATTAAGAAATAATATATCTAGGTATATAGTCTAATAATAAATCTGAAGAGATTTTTTTGTTTGCACGCGTTACTACCTGGAACTACAAATCGGAATTGAAAAAATCTTTTTGCATCTGCTAGCCCATTTCTTGAGGAAGGTTATAGGCTATATAACATCACGCTACGATCCAAAGGAGCGGAGCAGTAACCCAGGGTACCCAGCGGAAGACCAAGTCTCCCTCGTTTGGTGGTTTGGTCCGTTCGATAGTTTTTTTGCGTGAAAAGGTCACAAACAGACAGGCGACGGGAGACTTATTTTATAATTTAGGTACAAGATTCTGTCCGCGGTTTCACCCGCGTGGAAATAGATCCAAAAAGAAATAACCCCGTGGCTGTAATTTGCCCCTCCCCCGCCCGCTTTCGCGGTTTAAAAATTAGTATATGTCATTCTCTAACCCCTAAACTACATGCAAAAAATCATGTCGATCCCGTGAAAAACAAAAACAAATTTATCCCACGGGAACAATTTTTCCGGGACAAAAAGTAGCCTCTGTGCTATTCCAGACTTTTTTTTTTATAGAGAAGACGACATGTGACCTTGCCATCGCCTGATTGTTAAGCATAGGTGGCTGTAATGAATGCGCGCGACTGGCAGATGCCACTAATCTATATCTGTGCTAAATTTCATCCAGATCCGTTCAGCCGTTCTGGCGTGATTGAGTAACAAACATCCATACATCCATACAAACTTTCGCGTTTATAATAATTATTAGCATAGAGTGATAGTGATTTAATAAAGCGCCTATAAATAATTGTCACATTGCTATTTTATTTCTCAGGCGTTACGGATAATCTATTTCCAGTTTTCCACGCGGGTGAAACCGCTGGCAAAAGTAGTAATACATATTCTTACAGTAATTGTATTTACTTATTAGCCCCAGTTTCGTCCGTGGAAGTTTTCGGGATAAAAAGTAGCCTATGTATGTATGTATTCCCTTATTGCCATCTACTTCGTACGCGTTGTTTTAGAAATACAATTCACCTCCTTGGGTAGGTAGCGTGATGTTAAATAGCCTATAACATTCCCCAAGAATTGGGCTATCAAATGCAATAAAAAATCGGTACAGTAGTTTTTGAGTTTATCCATTATAGTTATTGAGTCTATAGAATACCTACGATCAAACGAAAAAAAAAGAAATATTTTTTTTAAAGATTAGATAGCCTGTTACTCATTGTTAATATACTGGTGAAAGAATTAAAAAAAAAAACTACTTTTGGGTTTATTCATTAGAAACAAAAATACAACTTTTATCTTTATAATATTAATTTAGTACTAACCGAACTTCTTCCTGTCGATAGTGTTGTTAACGCCGCCATCAAGAAAATTAGTCAATTCTTCTGTATTGAAATTACACTTAACTCTCTCCTTTTGTAAATCTTCATTCACTTTCAAATGAGTTTTCGCCGCCATGTCGCACGCCTCACTTACAAAACTAAACTGAGTAGGTACTTGGCAATAACAAGTTTTAAATAAACAACAATAAAATTGATAAGACGCTATCTTGGGTACAAGTAGTTACATGGTTGAATACGATCAGTACAAAGTTCTTTTAAAATGAAATCACTTCAAGTAATATCGCTTGAATAAACTTCATTCTGGGTAACTAAACATTGCACAACAAGATTTCTACGTCGCAAGCCGGTTATTGCATCAGAGTTGTTGTGGTTTCATTGATTTAATTAATATATTTTTGTTGCGGTAGGTTGTATAGAACTAATATTAAAAATGCTAAAGTGTGTTTGTTTGTTTGTTTTGTTCTTCTTTCGCGCTACAATAGAGCAACGGATCGGCGGGATTTATTGCATTGCACATTTGATACGCTATTTTGAAGATTATTTTTCCCTCTAATGACGAAAAATAACGAGATTTGAAATATGTATTATCCTACATTTAAAAGTTTATTTATTTTGTAAAAGACGCCATCTGTTGAAGATCATTTGAACTAACGGTGCGAAATGTTATATAGGTAGGTAAAGAACATTATTTTAATGTGAGCTTGAGCGAGTTAATATTGAAATTTTTTTTTTTTTCAGATCCATTAATATATCAGAATTCTGTCAATTTCTCACCGAATATAAATAAAATAATGTATTTTATTAACAAACTTTAATTAAAACCAACATCCCATAACAAAAACATATTTTCTTTGCATTGATTTTCTTGTATACCTCTATAATATCACAGCTTGCCCTTCATAAAGGGCTTTAAATATTTGTGAAAACTGGAATTAACTGGTTCAGCATTTAAATCAGATTTTAGCGCTTCTTCCATTAAACGTTCATAGACTCGCCCGTCGTAATTACCCAGGGTTGAGCATAATATCTAGAAAAAAAGTTTGTGTCATGTTATTAAAACAAACTGTAAACATGCCTTTTTTTATATTAGTTGTCATTAATAATAAAAATATTAAAAGACGTTATAGTAACAATTTGGCACATTTAAACATTTGGGGGGGGGGGGGGGGGTGATCATACTGAGGATCGCGATATCTTTCCTTTTGACTCGAAGGCTAAAAACGTCGGGTCTACGGTTCTACGGGTAATTTAGTAGTTTACAAAAAAAAAGAAATTTTAATAACTTATTAAAGTAGTGTCTGAAATTTGTTATTTTGTATACTGTTTGTTTCCCAAAATATATAAATAAATTAATTACAAGTAGGTACAACAAAGTCTGGGACGTTCAATATTTAAAATTAGATTCAATATTACAAATGCTAACAATTCAATGTCAAATCAAAAACATTACACAAATACCACAACATGTCAAACAATTACAATAACAGAGCATCAAATATAATCAGTCAATATCGATGTTTTTCCATTGCAACCATATATCTTTTTTACACCATCTTAAAGTAGAGGTCTCAACGAATAAAAAGCCGTCCTGAAAAATTTAAAAATCAAAAGTTTGTTCGTCAACTTTTTTTGATTGAAAATTGGGCCTTTTTTTTTCAATTAAATTCGTAGAAAAAAAATAAGTTAAAGGCTTGAAAAAAATTGCAGCTTATTTAAAACATAAAAATGTACATTTTCACCAAAATCAAAATCCGATAATTTTTGTGAATGATAAAATAAAAAATGAACCGGTTTATAGGGATTTTCCTCAATTTTTTTAAGGTTATGTCAAAAAATAGTTCGAATAAAAGATTATTTTAATTTCCTACAACTTTTACATTTAACTTTTTTCGATAGGAGGTCGACTTTTCCCAGAAATCGTGAAAAAACGCGTTTCACCCCTAAAACACACACATTTTTGCACCCCCACCCCCTTCCGGTCATCTGTTGCGGTCCAATCGATTTTTCCTAAATTTTCCCGCCATCCCTATACTGCTAAGAATTTTTTTTCCTCAAAAATTATCGGCACTAGTCCAGAGTTTATTTTTAGATATTTAGATGGAAAAGCCTCTAAGTGTGGTTTGTCGGATTATGTACATAAGTTTTTAATTAAAATACCCATTGGAATCCGGGATCGAACCCGAGATCTGCCTAGTTAATACCAGACGTCTTAACCATTCAGCCACCGACGCACCTTTTTTTATAGCAACATCTTTAAATGTCCTTTTGAACCATCGATACCTATGAACACCTGCAGGGGAAGTTTAGTGAGATGTTCTGGAATATGATTAGGTATATATTTTAATTGCAATGCAGTAGCTATTTCGTGAATAAAGAGCCAACCTTTGTGGTGGGACATATAATTTGTCTTTGAACCTTTTGCCCCTGAAGTGCATATCCCCATTTGTTTTGAACAAAGCTGAATGTTGGTGCACAAATTTATCTTCTTCAGATATAAAGACAGGGCAATGGCAATATATTGAATTGTTTAAATATTGGTTTACAGCTAATATATCTCGGTAGTCTATGCCCGATAAGATAATGCACGTATCCATTTCTTTTGCGCAATGAATACTCTATCTACTTCAACCGCATTACCCCACAGAATGACGCCGTATCTTAGTAAAGAGGACACTATCCGGCCTCCAGTGACGTGCATAATTAAATCTGTCAATCTTTCCACATAAGTTTCTTATATGATCCTTCCAATTACAAAATGTTATATAGTTACTCCCAAGAAAACAGTAGTGTCCACCTCCTCTAATTTCTTATCATTATGAACAACATTTAGTTGAACAGTGAGCTATTGATTGTTTGAAACTGAATTAATTTAGTCTTATTCATGTTTATTTTTAAGTTATTTCGTTCCAACCAAACATGTTGTTGATATTATTGATCAGTATTCTGGGCGGAGAAAAAAAAACACACAACAAAGTACTTAATTAGTTTGGTGCCAAACACACCAACCTACCTCATCTCTGATATCGAAGGCGTCAACTAATCCAACAGCATTAGGTCGTAACTTTGTTAGCAGCTCTTCATACCAGTTTTGTAGATACTCCATGTCGTTGGAGGAAAACTTTGTGTACTAAAACAATACAATATTATTTATATACGATGTCATTAGAGAAGAATGCGGAGTAAAGATGATGTTGTGACTAAAATGAAGAAAAGTAGTTTACGCTGGTTTGGACATGTTGAAAGAACGAAGCATGAAAGATTGACTAAAAAGGTTTATATCGCTAAAGTGAAAGGAAATGCAGAGGACGATCTAGGTGTACTTTTATTGAAAATATAAAAAACATTGATCGATGGCAATATTAAAAGTACACACAATCGCCGAGTATGTATGAAAGGTATGATGAATAAAAAAGAAGCGAAAGAGGTATGTCAAGATCGTAGCAAATGGCATTCGATTGTCTCTGCCTACCCCTCTTGGGATAAAATGTGTGATGATAGATATCTACATACTTATTTTATTTGGGAGCCAACCAACAAACTTTCCATTTTACCTCCCAAATGTTTGTGGTATAAGCCGTCCAAAATCAGATTTTAAATCTTAATTGGATCACTACTTACAACAAGTTTGCAGTTTAGACATTCTCTGAGCAAAATGCCTCTTTATTCCATACATCCGTACTTACTGCCAACAAATCACCTCTCTTCTCCAGTGTCCAATAAACAGCATAAAGTTGATCTAACTGCCGCAATACTTCAGCTGTCGGTTGGGACACCTTTTGTGCCATCATTTCAACTTCTTCGTGAAATGTAGAAATTATTATAACTCGACAGTGCGCCTGAAAAAAGTTTGTTTGTATGTGTAAGCTTGTTAAACTGTTTACATGTTCTTTAAAAGGCACTAGAATTATAATATTTAATAGAAATTATTGGTAAATTAAAAAGTTTAACTTGGTTCAAAATTATGGACTCTGGTAACTAAATGAAAAATAATATGGTCATTAGGAATGAGAGGAATTTTTATCTGATCAACAGGCTTTAGGAATACCTCAGCAGCAGCAACCAGTTGCACTGATGTTAAATTCCATGCTTCTTCAGGAGACACACCCATTGAAATATGTTTCTTCAGACGATTAGAGCATGAAGATATTTTTCTGTCAAAAAAATAATTTTGATCTGATGGTAGAGAATAAGCATATCGTAGACTAAAATGATTTATCAACTAGCCAACCAGCCGTTTCGGAACATTGATTCCTATTAATTTTCCCATCAAACCCATCAATACTAACCTGGCAGCCATGATCTTAAAACCCCTAATCATTCCCTCAATTGTATTTTTCCACTCAGGAACATTATCATCGCCAAACGTTTTTAAATAAACTAGAGTTGGTGTGGTCTTTCCAGTATCCAAAAATTGTTGCCAAGACTTGACGAGATATCTGGAAAAATAATCACAATAATCATAACTGGAACATATTGAGGCGTCTCATCGACATTGACATAGATGATCTGTAACCTGATCCAAATTCCTTACATAACAATATAAAAATTCATAAAAATTTTAAGTAAACTTAGCACTAACGTTTTTATAGCAAGTATTCAGCCAAAATGTTTAATGGGCATATTAATATTTCAGAAGATGTGCAAACTCAGACTTTAACATCCCTCATAAGCACAAGAACCAATATGTTTAAAATACAAGATGTTTACCTGGCCGTCTGCAGCAATAAAACAGTGTTTTCTCCCTCGTAAGTGCAGGCGGCGCTTACTTGTGCGTACATATTAGGTAAACTAGAGGAATGCATGTAACCATGACCTCCGCATGCCAGTCGACAGCGTTCTACCATTGAAGAGGCGTCAGCTGTTACTACCGCCTTCAGACAACAGGCTAGGGCGTGCAACTGGAAATATATTCTACTAATATTATTCAGGATTGGCTAATAGGATTTGAGTAACTAGACGAGGGAGGTATCTTTGAAATATTTTACATTGTAGAAAAGTATGATCAATTGTTCCTTCCATTGAAACATTCACAGACCCAAAGTTGATATATAAATCGATTGCGCAACTCAAGAAGAGTTTCAAAATTAAATATGGTTGGACTAAGGTCCAGGGGTCCCATAAACTTTTGAATAGAGGCTTATAATTATATAGAGTCAAGTAAGGTATCAAATATACAATATTCTTAAGTATTAATATTTCTGTTACCTCAGGCAATGTATCCAAGTCCCCATCCTGCATTTTCTCAGTAACATTATTATAAAGCTGCCATAATCTAGCGCTAGTCAGACGTTGTGCATGACTACTTGCTATGGCGATAAACAACTTGTGTTGCTGTGTCAGGTAGTCTAATATTTGTACCTCATTCTCTCTGTAAAACAAAGCTCTAAAGTTGACAAGGAAATTATCAGCTGTACAAAAAATATATTAGGATCGTAGCAAATGGTATTCGATTGTCCTGGGATAAAAAGCATGATGATAGATAGATAGGCCAATCCTGATAATAGTTTGATAAAGTAAATAACCAATCAGATGTGAAAAATTATTAGACACCCTAATTTATTTGCGAAAGCCTTCTGTTTGTCCATTGTAATTTTTTTGCCTATCTAAGATTCTAATCAATCGAAAGGAAACCTTTGGTGATTTTCAAATTTATCATGGCGCCACGACAGGCTCTGTTGAGTTAAAAGGGTTGGGCAGGACAGATTTCAATTTCCCTACCCAAAGGAACACCATGGCAGACTTGTAGTTTATTTTACTCACCCCTCTTTTATTTCGCACTGTCTCCGAACAGCGGAGTACCTAGTAGCTATTGTGGCAGCTTTAGCGAGCTGGTTGCACATATCCTGAACAATAACTACACGAACAAACACCATAGTACCGTATGTTAATTTGGAACTTGGTGACTTCACATACGTGCCATCCTGGAATTAGAATATCATTTTAAACAAAATATGGGACAACAGTTTGATCTTCCTTCTGTTAACACTACGGTGGCAAACATGTTGCTGTTAAAACTCTTTTTTGGGGAATTTGCGGCTTTTTCCTTCTTCTTCTTATATTCAAATGCATCGGTTCAGCAACCTATGGTGAGGGGAGTCGCAATGTATTTACTTTTTTATCTCTTTAGTAGGGGTCGAACACTAAACATCTTAAGAAACAGTGTTCTAATCTATAAAGTAGACTTTAAATAAAATTGGCCTTATATTCCCTATTTTTTTAGTTTCGGAGATAAGGGGAGGGGCGGTCAATTTTAGAATCTAAATTCTCATACTACCTTTACAATTTACATGTAATATTATATTATGTGAACACAACGAACATACGTATAGAAGGGTAAACGTGATGAGGAAATCCAAAATCCACAAGACGTGAAATTTGGAATACATCTAGAAGTTTCATAATTTAACTCACTTCCAAAACCTGGGCATGCTTCATCATCATATTTGTTCTAGGAATCCTAACGTTGTCCAATCCCAAAAACCCGTTGTTTACCGACAGATAACCCATTTTCGAGCCAATGTCACCAATCTTTATACCATGTAGAGGCTCATGAGTTTCTTCGTCTCGCACTTGCACCATGAATGGATGTGTGCCGTGGCATTTCCCCTGAGTATATAGTTGGGCAACTACAACACAATAATTTGCTGTATGCCCCACTGAAAGCAAAAATTAGGTATTATATAGCTTATGAATATGGGGATCAGAAGCCCTTTTTTTAGGATATTATTTGAGTATGGACTAGGCAACTGTCATTCCATTTAGGGATTCACCATATGCTGAACTCCTGGAAAATAAATTATAATTATGTACTCACACCCTCCAGGCCACCATTTATATGATGTGAGTGTGGGAGTATTTAATATGAACTCCTTATTTTCAGGGTCATACGTTGCTGTCGTCTCTAGTCCTCTAATGAACGTGCCATGACCGAGTTCTGTCTGAAAAACAAAATATTTTAATCATAATATTGAAATCTGAATGTGGTTCCTACCTCGCTTAACGATTCAGCGAGGAAATGCAGCCAGTATTTCACGCGGACCTAGTATTGGTTGGCGCGGGGTGAAGCTAAGTACCCGAGGTAAAGCCGCTCTGCATGGGTTCTAGATGCGGCTTGAGGCGGAGACCGGTGGCGCTTGTGCTGCCAGTCGAAGCAGGATCCGGCTCAGCGCAGTCGTGCACAACGATCTCCGGTGGCAGATGAGGGGGGTCTCGGTTGGGACCAAGGTGTGTTGTATTATCCAACATGAGATTTCCCCAGGAAAAGAAAGGGTTTTAATGACAATATACCTGAGCGTACGTTCCAATAATGCTACATTCCATGGCCCTGGGTAACCACAGGGCCCGTTGCTCTGGTGTACACTGCCCTATGATGGATGGTATAAACATGACGTAATGCACACCTATCGATGACCCGTCTTGAGACAAAATGGAGCGGTACAGTAGAAATAGGATCTCTCTGAAATTTTAAGAAAACAATATTGCTCATCAGAATATGAAACCATGTCAATGAAAAAAAAACAAAATTATATAAGGTACTTTAAATGCTTTTGGTGTCATCAGGGTTCTGATGATAAATCTAATGACAAACTTTTATCTTTCTTTACAGCAGCTGCACCCCTTAGTGAAAGGTTTGGTTGCAATATCAACTTTGAAATCCTGTTTCAAACCACTTATTACCCCAACTTTTGCGTGGTTTATTACATAAATAGGTGACTGCAGACGGCCATTTTTTGCTTGAATAGAGACAATTTGAATTCAGTTATTATGCAAATACCTACTTGTAATCAGATAGATCTGCCGGTCTTTCTCGCAAAAGAATGCTGAGCAACTTAGTAGCTTTCTTGACGCCATACTCGTAGGCTCCTTTGTGACCGAGATGCGATTCAGGAAATCCTTCGTAGACATTGTCACTTAGAAGGAGGACCTCTGGAATATAAACAATAAGATTTTAGTCCTGACAATCCTTGACTGCTTGAGTCAGATTCGCACTTGGCCGGTTATGTTGCTGTTAGCTTCAATGCAGATTTGACTGAAAAGATAAATTAAAACTTATTTCCCTGATGAGATATCGTATTCGCTCATTTATGAAGACGCATGAGGGAAGCGGATATATAATTATGTCAGGATCGTTGTATCACGTAGCTAGGAAAGGGTTTGAGAAGCTTCAGGAGAACTGAAAGCATCAAAAAGCAAAATCAAAAAACAAAGTCATCATAAAGACAGCAACAAAAACATTAAATTACATTTAGAATTTTTCTTGGGTGTTTTTGAGATAGGTAGTATGTTTACAAGAAGTGGAAAGATAGACAAGGAAATTGAAAGGTGAGTGAAAGCGGGAAGCAAGGTATTTGGTGGACTGAACAATGTATGCACAACTTACAACTAAAAGTAAAATTAATATACATAATGCTGTTTTATAGTTCCATCACTACTTATATAATGGAAGCGAGATTTGGGTATGGAATAAGAAGAATGAAAGTAAGATAAATGTAGGTAGAAGCGCACCCGGAAAGATGTTATTAGAGAAGAATGCGGAGTGAAAGATGATGTTGTGACTAAAATTAAGAAAAGTAGTTTACGGTGGTTGACTAAAAATATTTATATGGCTGAATGCTGGCAGAGGATGACCTAGGTGTACTTTTATTGAATAAGAAATGTATTGATCGATTAAAAGTAGATAGGTACACACAATCACCGAGCATGAAAGATCCCTTTTTCAGTTTTTTCGAAATCTCACTTTGATGTTTGATTTTTTCCGATGTGCTTTTTCAGCCACATCAAAGACCCGATTTCAAAGAAATTGTAGGTATTCGAGCGCGGACTCTAACCCCGATTTAAATTGTAGAAATACTTAACTTTGAATTGAAATTCAGTAAATGGCAACGAGTAAATATGCATTTTGACCTTTACATTGAATATTAAAGTTTTGCATAGTTTAAATTAATATACCTACCTACATTCCATTAGTTTTTGAATATTGTGTTTACCTAAACTGTGACCTAAACCATACAATGAATAAATAGTATGACCTTTGAGTATGACAACCAACTAAAAATAATGATCTTCAAAATGATGACAAATGTCGTTGCTTGTATATAAATTAGTAAAGGTAGGTAGGCAGTTTTTATTTTTCTAAAAATATAAGTTATTCCATTATAAATAGGCGTCGTTTTAGGTATGTCCAGCAAAAAAAATCGCTCGCGTCATACAATAATTATATATAAACATATACTCTGTGCAAACCAAATGAGCCCAAACACAATAGGACTAAAGGTGCCTAGCCCACCCATTCGTCCAATCACCGGCGCGCCGCCGTACGGTCCACCGAAACTGACCACAGACTCGTCCAATTCTTGTAACAAACGGTAGATCGTACGGCGGCCGGAATGGAGAATTTTCAGTGCGATGCCGGATCAATGTGTGGCCTACCTATCCACCTCCTGGCTCCATGATCAGATCAGATCTATGGTACCAAATTATTGTATTGTGATCCGAATTACTTACATAAATTTGAAATCGATATGACAATTTTATTAGAAGCGTTTAAAATGGGACCAAAATATTACAAAAATTAAAATAGCGGTACTTATTAATAATAAATAAAAAAATCAATGTACCTACTTTTTAGGGTTTAATAGTAGGTAGTAGATCAGTCTTTCTCAAAGTGGGCGATAACGCCCTCTTGTGGGCGCTGGAGGCCTAGAGGGGGCGGTAAGGGGCCCAGAAATAATGAATGTCTTTGTGATTTTTAAGATGTGGTGAAGTAAAAAAAAATTGGGGGGCGCTGAAAAATAATTTATTTTAAAAGTGGGCGGTAGACAAAATAAGTTTGAGAACCTCTGTAGTAGATAGAGATAATAAGTAGGTAATGAACCAGCCAAAAATTTTAATTATTTGTGTAACTACGAATTGTATAATTTAATTTAAGAAAATTACCTAGGTATATCTAAATTAATTATTAGATGACATTAGATAATTACATTTTCTGATATTATATTGCAGTTACATCATCAATAAGAAGTAGAAGGCGGTCGTTATAGGATTGGATAAGTTTGGATGTTTGGATTTGGATAATCTCTCAAACTACTGAACCTATTCTGAAAATTCTTTCAGGAATAAAAAGCTACGATATCCCTGAGTAATATAGGCTATATTTTATTTTGATTCGAAATATCCTCGGATGAATCCGGGGGCGGAAAGCTAGTAAAATAAATTTGTTGATTTGGTAGAGTCCATACCTTTTTTTCTCCGGTCCAAAGTTTTTTCTTGACCCCCATCTATTAAATGTGTAAGCTCAACAACATCAAAACTACATTTGTCTCTTTCCTTCTGCAAATCTTCACTAACTTTAGAAAGAGGCATATTCACAAAATATTTATTTACAAACTCAACAAAAATATAATATTATCACATTATAACACGGTCGAGAATCAAGATCAACTAACATATTATATGTGGGCAGAGGAACTTAATATACATTAGAGTTCAATTAATTGACTCAAATATAAACCCTATTCTAGTAAGCATAGAGTATATATTAATTAAATAGTGTTAGTGGACCAGTTTTATAGAACAGTTAGCGAAAACAGATATGTCACTGCGTTAATGTCTTTCATCTTGTTAAAAATTTATTATATTATAGATATTGAAAACTGTTAATATTAGTAGGACCAGCCCTTGCTCGCAGCTTCGCTCTCTTAAAATATATAGGTGCACCATTTTTAGTGGTGCTCATTGAAAGGAATTGCCATAGTCACCACGCTTGACAGGCGGGTTGGTGACCGGACGCCGCGGCTTTACGTGCCCTCCGGAGCACGAGGTGTCGATTTAAGCACATATTCTGGTGCTTAGCATTTTGGCAAGGGGTAGGATTCGAACCCGGGACCTCCGGTTTCAAGTCCACCGTCCTACCAATTAGTCTATCGACTACCCTTAAGTTTACTATAATGTAAATTGGAACATGGTATTTCCTAATAAAGGGACTGTAAAGGTATTTTCCTAATACAACGCGTACGAATTTGCGGGCAACTGCTTTTAGAATATATTGTCGTATCTCGTAAAGTAGTATGTTACTAATCTTTGATAGAATGTATAAAGCACACACAGTGACACGCGCGTTCATTGTACACTATGATAGATCTATTCTTTAGCATAATATACATAATTGGCACATAATATTTGGTGGATTATTTATCCACTCTCCTAATAAATGGTAGGATAGGAAGCAGAGCCCTTGAAGTCTCAATTTCAAATCCTTAAATTAATTAATTGTGCTCACGCCATGGGCGTAGCCAGGGGGAGGGTTTTGGGGGTTCAAACCCCCCCCCCCCCGAAATGTTCAAAATAAATCAAAAATTTATTTATCCTATTCCTTGTAGGCAATTTGTATGTAGTTACACTCGTCAGTACTTCCCGAAAGAAGTACATCTGTGGTCAAAACAGAACTTGAAGTGTGGAAAGCAGTGATGACAAGCACCTCCACTACTCCAAAATCTGCTTTGGGTGGGCCTACTCTAATCTATGGTTGCCTAGATAAGTGCGATCAAAAACCATATACCTACAAATATTCACACATTGCTACAAAGGCTACCATACCTGTTTTCACTGCTACCTTAAGGGCCTTATCCTCATAATTTGTATGGGGATATTACTACTTATTCCCAATTTCTCTGTAAATAATCCACCTTTGTCACTGTAATTTAGCATATACCTAGTTACTTATTCAATTATAATAGTCGTAAATTTTCAATTCGTTTTATTGAATAGGAAATATGAGTAGTAAAATAAAGGAATATTTTGCCCCTGTTTTCTCTTTCATAATCTATCACAAGGCTCTTAATTTTTTTTAAAGTGCTGTTTAACCATTACCCATTCATTCAAATCCATAGGTATATGAAAAAGTGCTATTGGTACTTTTGGTGAATTTCTTTTAAATTTCTTTAGGAGTGTCTCCATTAACTCTTCCTGTTACATCTCTTCTATACATATTTTACCTTTCATATTTTTAGGATTTTGTACATCCGATGAAAAAGGAACCCTTATGTAGAGTTTGATGGCCCAATCACGGACGTATAGCGTAAATAATAGAATTTCGATTTGAAAGAAAAAATTAAAAGGTAAAAATTTTTTTTTCAAGTGCATCATGAGACATCATGTAAATAAAAATGTATGTTCTGCTACTGCATTATTTATTTTTGTTGCTACCATTTTTTTTTCTTCACGGGTGCCTTACAGCTAAACCGTGTTACGGTTCTAGGGTAGCCAGCGGAAGACGAAGTATCCCTCGTTTAGCCGATGGTATTTGTGAGGCTATACCTAACTAAGTGTTTAATTAAAAAACCCATTTGGATCGAACCTGTGGACGGCCAAGTTAATACCAGACGTCTTAAGCACTCGGCCACCGACGCACCTCTTAACCTATGTATTTTATATGTAAATTAAGCGCTAAAATAAGTTTATTTATATGCGAGTCAGCAGTAATGAGAACGCCGCACATTGCACTACATTACTAAGGTCTCACAGATAACCTCAAACTGGCGATTAAAATCCAATCCACTACAACGCATGAAATCATATTGCTTGTGTTCCAAAAATTGCGCCTGTTTTATGATAGTTGGGTTCATTTATAAGAGATTAACAGCTGAGTACTGACGCTTTCAATATCTCATTATTTATTGGTACCTTACCTACATTTACTGTTCACGCCAACTCTTGTTAACGGACCTAATAATGCAGTGTTGATCTCGAAAGTCAAGCAAAAGCGGCTTTGGGTGGCAACTGACACCTGTAGTTTGGTGTCTACGGATTGTACTTATAGAAGCAAGAGTAAATAATTATTTCCTATTCCCTTACCTAACTCCCAATAGACAACGCTAGTGTCGTAGTTATTAAAATAGTAGGAAAATAATATAAATAAATATTACTAGAATATTTCGCATAGTTAGTTCAACTGATCTCCAACAGACGGCGCCTTTTACAAAAATAAATAAATTAGTCTAATATTAAAAGAAACATTTAATTTTGATTTGTTTAGTTTTCGTCATCTTCAAAATGGCGTATGAAACATTAACTTTGAAAGAAATTGTACATGCATGTTGAATTTACGAATAAAACAACACTAGCATTATAAACCGTCTGCAGTTAGCAATATTCCGCTTGATGTAATTCATAGTTCGCGTATATAGGTAATAGGAATCTATTGAGAGCGAGACCAAAACATTCGTCCTTTGTACCCGCTTTCTACCAAAATAAGACAAACAAATAGACAGTAATTGTATTTTATTTCTTATTTAGGTGTAAGTTATTTCTTGGCGGTGACCGCAGCTTCGTCTTCACGCGCGAAGGTTTGTAACAGCTCCTCCTTCTTAGCGGCGATACGTTCCGCGCGTCGCTTGCGAGCTTCCTTCACTTTGTTACGGCGGGCTTCCGCTTGATCACTGAAAAAAATATAATACACATTTACATAAGGGTAACTTTGAAAATGAGCTTCCAATTAGTGAAAGAATTTTCAGAATCGGATCAGTAGTTTTAGAGATTACTTCCTACATCCAAACTTTACCTCTTTATAATATTAGTATAAATGTAAATCTAAATTTGTATTGTAATTTATTGATCTTGTAATTATTTGAGTGAAAGGGAGGGTAAGTGTGTGATCGAGAGAGTTCTGCTTGACCTACATGACGAAGTATTTCGCGCTAATTTTAACGTACTAAAGGTGGCAACACATTCGTCCAATCCCCGGCCGGTCGCCATACGGTCCACCGAAATCGACCAAAGACTCGTCCAATTCTTATCGCGCGGCCCACCATCCGTTTTCAAATCGTTGTATTTGTGGTTGATTTCGATGACCGGAACGATCTGTCAAACACACACACACACATCCACACGCCTTTGTTTAATCGAATCTTGTGTGTCTGTGTGGGTGAGTGAATTGCATGTGATCTAGATCGTATGATTTACATTGCTAATGTGTGGCCTGTCTTCAATCTCGATCATACGGCGGCCGGACCCAAAATTTTCTGTGAGATACCGGACTTAACTTATCTTGTAATAAATTCTTGTGACATAAAAAATAATTTTCCTAATGTAATCTATATATATAAAAGAAAGTCGTGTTAGTTACTTCGTTTATAACTCAAGAACGGCTGAACCGATTTAGCTGAAAATTGGCAGGGAGGTAGTTTAGAGCCAGGAGAAGGACATAGGATAGTGGTAGGGGTTGGAGTAGGAGTAGCTAAAATTATAAATTTTAATTGTGAATATATGGCGTCATCTTGAGTTTTATATGTGTACTAAAATGTATTTGCAAACGTCAATAGATGGCGCTGTATTTTACTTTCTACCACGGAAATGTGTTAATACCAAAGTCGGTAGGCCAGGTAGGTTAGTTAGGTTATTTATAACTCAAAAACGGCTGTACCGATTTGGCTGAAAATTGGTGGGAGGTAGCTTAGAGCCAGGAGACGGACATATGATAGTAGTGGTTGGAGTAGGGGTAGTGGTAGGGGTAGTGGTAGTGGTAGTGGTAGGGGTAGTGGTAGTGGTAGTTGTTTTCCACGGACGAAGGAAAGTAAATAGCAGCCAAGCCAACGTTTGGGCAGGACAACGTCTGCAGGGCCCGCTAGTATTAAATAATAAGACGAAATTAATGTCAAACACAAAATTCAAATCTCACACAGACACATACATTTCTGGCAGATATTAGTGACGCTATTACAACTTTTTTCTTCCACAAAGTCAAATTTCGTGTTATGTGTGTCGCATATCATGGTTGACATAATTTATGCAGTAATTAGTTCCAGGCAGTGATGACCCTCACCTCAACATCTTGGACCTGGCCTTCTCTGCCTTCTTCCTGTGTATGTACTCCATGAGGACACGCTTGTTCTTGAACACATTACCCTTCGCCTTCATGTAGAGCGCGTGGTACAGGTGTCTGTCTATCTTCTTGGCCGTTCTGTATTTCAGCAGCAGCTTTCGAAGTACCCTCTGCCGCTGCACCCATAGTTCCTGGAATGTGCAAGTAGGACGTCATTTTCTGACACAATAATATAGACCAGAGGTACTCAACTTTTTTGAAATATATAATATGTATATAAAAATTAATGTTTGTTTATCCAATATAGACTTAAAAACTACTGGACCGATTTCGTTACAGTTTGTGCGATTACATAGATTGATTCACGATGAAGGGTTAGATGTATAGAACATCACGCTACGTCTTTTGGGAGCCGAGCAGTAACCAATAATGTCAATGGCCCTTGTTTGACACAGAGGTGATATGAAAATTCCACGGGCGAAGCCAGGGCGGGTGGCTTGTACTAAATATTTAAGCGAGCTTAAAATAAGCAAAACCTGGTTTTATGTTAATTCTTTTGACTGTATTGAATGTCCTCCTGTTAATTTAATAAATTTGTTTCCATTTAATGAATGGTATATAAACACTATGTACTAGTTTTTCGAACAAAATAAAATATAGCCTATAGAACTCGGGGACATTAGCTTCCTATTACTGAAAGAAATTTTCAGAATCAGATCGGTGGTTTCAGAGATTACCCTCTACAAACTTTACTTTTATAAAGAATATTATTATTGATGTATGAACATATTATTGTCCTTGCAGAAGCTTTGCGGAGCTCCAGGGCTTAAGGGTTGTGAGAAATACAAACCTTTTGTGGCATCCGGGCATTAGCAGTACCTCTTCTTTTACCAAAACCACAATGACGACCTTTCCTCCGAGCCTCAGTGTTCTTGCGGACACGGGCGCGCGAGTGCACTGCTACTGGCTTCTTAATCACCAGACCATCCTTGATCATCTTTCGGATGTTTTGTCCTGAAATTGGACAATTTCTAATATTGTATTTGTTTTTTTTTATCATAAATCAAATGAATGTTGTTCCCAACACATCTTTAATAAATAAGCTCGAAAACTATTAAACCAATTATGTCACTATATAAGGTTATTTAAATTTTCCCAAAACTATGCATTTTGTTCTTGCTGACATGGATCTCCAGAACTACAGAGCAGGGGCAATGTATGGACTCGGGAAGTTTTGGCACAGCTCTTTGGCAAATATAAAAGAAGTAGACGGAGCAATAAGACCTCACAGCGTGCCACATAGGATATGCTTTGCCCATACAATATTATGCTAACTTCATCCCATTTTTTTGCTATTCTTCCATGCTTGTGTTACAGTAGAGACCTAATAGAATCCTTAGGTGACGCAGTAATGCTGCCAGCGTGATGGGAACTATGCCGCTGGACAACAATGGAGATATTTTTAATTTTTAGTTAAGATTTGTAAAATAGTATTTTTATTAATGTTTTGTGTTTCTTACTTTTGTTTAATAGATATTAATTTTATATGGCAAATCACTATGATTTCACCTATTTCTTTTACAATGTTCGCAGGCAGAGCCTATCTGCCTACTTTCAAGGCAAACAAGTGTGAAGGTTAAAGTGTATATGTAAAAAAACTATTGCAGTCTTGCCACCCCATACTATTTAGTATGACAATGTGATGATCGGCAAGTCAAATGAAATAATTCAACTTTCATTACAAGTTTCGACAGACCCAAAATATAAAGATAAATAATATGCCCATAGCCCTGGTGCCCTTCCTTATCCTTAAATTAAGTCAGTAGGTATTATACTCTTTGTATGTGACACATAATATTGTGAAACATGGTCTGATAGAAAATTATGAAAATATTTACTATTCCACTAACATAATAGTCTATAGTTCCCTCCCAAGAGAATCGTTTAACCAATTTATATTGTAAATAATAAGTTATTTCAACTATAATCTAGTTATTGAATATGGCATGCAAGAAATGTATGAGATACGCACTGGAGTTGGTGTTGGCAATGTCGTTTATTTCGTTTGGATCCAGCCATACTTTCTTCTTGCCACATCGCATCACCGAGGCTGCTAGCCTCTTCTGCAGCTTTAGGGAGCTGAAAATAAATAGAAACTCGTGTCATCAAAACCACATGGCAATCCTTGCCGAACACAAGTACAACGCCAGAGTAACAACTTGGCTCTATCTACGAATATATTACAAATAATTACAGCACACACACGAAATAACATATTTGCAGTAAAATAGTAAGTTTTAAGCAAGCAATAATATAATTTTCGAAATAACTAACCTCATCTTTGCGGATTGAGATCCCACGCATACAAAAAAGAAATATGGCGGCGCGACTAATAGTGATGTGTACAAAAAAATCGGTAAATGGTAAAGTAAATGCAAGCGGTAAATGTATCGATTGAACGATTACTATTTTATACGTATCATTCGTTTGATGTATCGAGATCTGTGCAATGGTGATTTCATCTAGATTCTAGCCCATCGGTGTAAAATGTGGGGTAATCATCGATATAAATAAAAGAAGTTGTCAATCCATTTATACCATTCTAGTTCTCCGCAAACCCTTTAACAAAGAACCGGAACGGGAAACAAGGTGTCAAGGGGTATGATCCGCGTGAATTCACTCACGTTCATGTTCTAAAACCTAGGCTAAAACTATTTTCAGCGTGATTATAGATAGAATAATTTGCTACATGGCAAACAAAAACGTATTCCAAGCTATTTTAAAAGTAAAATACTGTCAGTCAGCTGTCAGCCACTTCACTTTCATGTTATTTTCATTTCTAATTTATTAAAAATGCACCTTATGCTAATATAAATAAGAGCTAGTTTTTATAAGTTTGAAGTAACCAGACAGATTTTAACAAGAAATATTTTACACAATTTTAAAAATCTGTGATTACTGTGTGACGTGTTTACTTGCGATAAAAACTTGTTTTGTTGTTCATCATGTTCATAATTTAGTTGCCCTCGATTATTTACCGTATCGACACATTGTAAAGGAAGTAAATACAAGCCGACAATAATGAGCAAAGGAAAAGTAAACCCTGATCTTCAAAGGGAAAGGGATAAGTGCACCTTTGATACAACAGAATTAATACATATCAACGATGGAGATGCGGAAAAAACTGTAGAACGTCGCAAAAGAGGTATTCTAACAATTATTTATTTTCTAAGATAGACATGGTCAAAGGTTATTGACAATTACTTACTATGTATCTTTGTTCTATTGCTAGTTCTATTCTCATTTGAAACACAAACAAACACATCTTCACAGCCGTTATACCTTGCAGTGTGGCCATCGATGCATGAGGAGTCGATTAAAGCACATATTCTTGATTTCTTAAATAAAATTGGTGCTTTGCATTTTTGGCACGAGTGGGAATTGAATTGGAACTTCTGGTTTCAAGACAGCGCTCTACCAATTAATTAATTTAAAAAAAATTAAATACATATTAATGGACACACATAGACTATGTTGTCCTTTAAAGTTGTGAAGTAGTGGAAATGGAAAGTACTTTCACAAATTACATTAAACTCTTTAAAATTATTCTGTATTAGAATTGATTTCATTCTTTGTAATAAAACTAAAACATGTATGTATTTTTAATAAGAAAGGGCTTAATCAGAATGTGTAATGTGAAATGAAATTAATGTCAAAAATAAAGAAATTCTAATTTGACTATAAATCAATTTTTGAAGCTCTTTAGATTTATTTTACACAGACTACTATAAGACTCACTCTTTTTTTAACAGTATGATTATATTTTTAGAGGAATATGTACTGGCTGAAGGAATTCATGTTGAGAAAGTACCAGCTGAATATTTGAGCCACAAAGAGAAATATGAGTTGGCCGTCGAGAAAGCATGCAGGCTCTTTAAACTTATTAGGAGAATGCAGGAAGAAGAGAACACTGGAATGGATCATTACAGGTAAAGTGCATTTTTTAAAACTTGTTTAACTGCAAATAAAAAACCGGCCAAGTGCGAGTCGACTCGCGCACGAAGGGTTCTGTACCATCTATATATATAAAAATGAAACCCGTTTTCCGTTGTCACGACATAATATGAAAACGGCTGAACCGATTTGGCTGATTTTAGTCTTAAAATATTCCTAGATATCCAGGGAAGGTTTTAAAGGTGAGACAATTCGAATAATTGCCGAAAAACCCCTAAAAACAGCCCTTTTCTTTTTCCCATAATAACAGAGTCAATTTGAACCTTATTGCTATTCAATAAAGTTAATTTTAAATTAAAAGCACTCATTGTTGTCTATGCAATGTAGATGTGTTCCTAATGTCACCGCACAAATTTAAAATTCGCGTGCGTGTTGGAGAATCTAATGTCGCGTTCCGACACTCAACAAAAGTGATAATATCGCGAACGCGACCAAATTGAATAGTCACAAAATATAATTTAAGTAATTTAATAGATCATTAGTAGTACTGATTTTCAGTTTGGTCGGCTTCGCGAAACTTAATTTTGCCTAGGAGTAGGGGTAGGAGTAGAGGTAGGAGTAGGGGTAGGTGTAGTGGTAGGGTAGGGTAGGGTAGGGTAGGGTAGGGTAGGGGTAGGGGTAGGGGTAGGGGTAGGGTAGGAGTAGGAGTAGGGGTAGGTGTAGGGGTAGGGTAGGGTAGGGGTAGGGGTAGGGGGTAGGCTAGGGGTAGGGTAGGGGTAGGGGTAGTGCAGGCAAGCCAACGTTTGGGCAGGACAACGTCTGCCGAGTCCGCTAGTTATCTATAAAAATGGCAAAAAAATGACGTTTGTTGTATGGGAGCCCCCTTAAATATTTATTTTATTCTTTATTTGTTGTTAGTGGCAACAGAAATACATCATCTGTGAAAATGTCAACTGTCTAACTATCACGGTTCATGAGATACAGCCTGGTGACAGACAGACGGACGGACAGCGGAGTCTTAGTAATAGGGTTTCTGTTTTTACCCTTTGGGTACGGAACCCTAAAAATGTCCATTTCCCATCAAAAATACTGATTGCACAGCAAAATACTTAGGTACCTCAAAATATTATTATTGTATTGTACTACCCCTATATCAAAGGTCGTAGGTACTCAGCCCAGGGTTATAAAAAACCCTAACCTACCTCTATGTGCCAACAGGGTCGAATTTCAATAAGGTATTTGATGTAAATAAATTGATGTGCAAAATAACCCATAACCAAACTACTAAATAACAACTGTAAAATAGGTAAAAAAATAATAATATGTAAAATTGTTAATATAACATCTTTTAAGAATTCTAAATGACAGCTTATATAAAAAAGACATGCAAAGTTTGTTTACCTAATAAGACAAGATTAGAAAAATGTACTTTGGGTCTTAGTTTTGTAACCTTGTGTTTTAATTTTACTCATAATGAGTTTTTGTAATTTTGCCTGTAACTTCATAGTCTGCAATCCATCCTCATATTTTAACCTTTTTGGATGGAGTTTCTGATTATTTGAAATAGCATGTGGTATAGGGCAAGATAAATTAATAAAAATATGAATGCAATACATGAACATTTTAAAATTATATTTTATTTGATACAGGGAGGTGCTGGGAGGTAACTTAGGTTCAGCTATCCTGCAAGATGGGTCACCCGTAACGTTGCACTATGTGATGTTCATACCAACTCTCATGGGCCAAGGGACTGTGGAGCAACAGGCTTACTGGATTGGCAGAGCTTGGAGTTGTAATATTATTGGAACTTACGCTCAGGTACTGACTCCAAAACTATTGAAACAAAATTGTTTCAATTTTCATAATAAGATAGATTTGTTCACAAATAATGTTTACAAGTATCATACATGGACCTATAACGTTTAGTAGCAAAACATTAAAAGTATTAGTGAATCAAGTGGTGGAAAAATTAAGAACCAGAGCGAAGTGGCGTATGCTGTCTAATGCGTCAGAGATATAACAAAATCATGTAAGAAAGAATTGTGTACAATAAAATTATTTATAACAATATAAAATATAATCTATACTATTATAAATTAAAGTATCCTGTCACGTTTTTCTGTCATCTTGTCTGTCTGTCTGTATAGGCTTATCTAAGAAACTACTCTAGGTTACTTCTACGTTCTACAAGTTGTGTTAATGGAATCGGGTGCAACATAGCCCAACTACAAATTAGGTCGAGACTGATGTATGTTTGTATCTTTATACCAGATGATGCATGTATGTATGTTTGTTTTAAATTTTCCAGACAGAGCTTGGTCACGGAACTTTTATCAGAGGGCTGGAGACAACGGCTACGTATGACTCGAAAACCAAGGAGTTTGTGCTAAACAGTCCCACATTGACTTCATACAAATGGTGGCCTGGCAGTTGTAAGTATAACATTTTGGGTTTTACATACGTAACTTCAATCGTAAACACGCTTATTTACTACGTATCTATTAAAGATATAATATGCAACCCCGGACTTTTTTTGTAGATAATTTTATTCTACACAATTCGCTCTTAGAAGATTTTGTTATATCTCTAACGGATTCGGCAGTATATCCCACGAAATCGCGTTGGCGGCAAACTTTAACGCTTAGCTCAGCTCCTATAAGTGATAGGCGATTTATAAAACCTCTTTAAAAAAAGTCTATGTAATAGCAGGGCTGGCGCACTCCGCAACTTTAGGTACGAAGCTACAAGTACATCTGCAAGCCGGCCTGGACGTGCCCATACAGTAGGTAACCGCGCGTTGCCCGGAATGCACATATACTATAAATGCGCGGCGTTCGCCTAGAAATTCTAAACACCTAAAACACTTCTATTCAGTTTCGTAGACAGGATATATAGTATATGCCTATTTACTTAGTTTAAATTATGCAGACATTGTAAGTGGGTAGGTTAGGTATATTTTAAATGTCATTGTCCACAAAAGGAGAATAATTGTAATAGCACATCATTCTAAATACAAAATAAAAAAAAATAGATAATATAGATATACACAGGAATGTACATAACTGGTAAGTAAATATTCAGATTAATTATTCGTCCCAAGAAGACAACCCTAACGCGCGTCAGAAGAGGTAGAGTTACGCGATAGAAAGAGAGAAACGTCTTGTAGGTGAATATAATCTTAGGCAAACACCGTTGTGCGAACTGAATTGCACTTTATTGCGTCGTATCAAGAGTTGCTATTTATTTAAATGTCTTTGCGGAGATACCTTTTTGTAGTCTGTGGTAATAGTGAAGACCAGAACACAGTCTTAGTAGTTTTAGATAATATCGCGTACAAACAAATATATGTGGAGGCCACCCTAACAGTCTTTCTCAAAGTGGGCGATAACGCCCCCTTGTGGGCGCTGGAGGCCTAGATGTGGGCTGTAAGGGGCCCGGAAATAATTAATGTCTTTATGATTTTTAAGATGTGGTAAAGTAAAAAAAATTGGGGGCGCAGAAAAATAATTTATTTTTAAAGTGGGCGGTAGCAATAATAAGTTTGTGAACCCCTGCTGTATAGTATGATCGATCAATAATAATAATAAATTAGTTGTGTTATCAACGACCAACTAACCTATGCACTGCAGTAGCAGTGCTAGGATAACTGTTATTGCACACTGATTGGTCTAGCCAGGGCATCTATACTTATATCTAGTGTTTGTTGTCCTCTTTCACGTCAAAACAGAGCAACGGATCAACGTGATTTCTTGCACAGATATAGTTGGTTGGCCGGGCTTACGCTACTTTTTATCCTGGGAATATATCTCACTCCTCCGGGAAAATTGCATTAACAATTTTCTATCTTTTATTTTGCATATTTATCAACTTGATCTGACCACCAGCTAACATAACAGTCAGCTAAGTTCAAAAATTATTTAACTGTTTATGATTCAGCTAAATTAATCGATAATCGATAATGAGACGAAAATATAGTATTTAAAATTAATTGTGTAATGATTGACTTTTCCACCTAAATATATCAAATAACCTGTAAAGAAATTGATTGTGTAATGTATGAGAGATATTGTTTGATTTTTATGAGCACATACATTACCAAACAACATAACATAGCCCTTAATTATGATAATTGTTTATCTACTATTGGCTTGGCATCCTGATTTATTGCATGATAAAATACAAAATACTAGGTAATTAACATTTTTAAACAATCTACTAAATTAGCAGGCCCCCTCGATCTTTGATTTCTTGGCCACAGTCCTAAATTTTTTGTCGTATCGTTATTTAAACTCACAGGACATCACGGTATGGCTCTAGCTTCCTTGTGATGATATTGTGGAGGCTCATCGATAGATGGAGTTACTGTCTCAATACTGAAACCTGTATCGCGCTAGTGAGAATATTTATTCTTCATCATCATCATCATCAACCTTATAAATCCACTGCTGGATCATGGTCTCCCTCTAGCGCACCATTTTAGTGGTGCTCATTGAGAGGAATTGCCATAGTCACATTAGTCACCACGCTTGGCAGGTGCCCTCCGAAGCACGAGGAGTCGATTTAGGCCCATATACTTAAAGAAAATTGGTGCTTAGCATTTTGCAGCACGTAGGAATCGAACCCGGGACCTCCGGCTTCAAGTCCACCGTCCTACCAATGAACAACATTTAAATTTTTTAATCACCCATTTTTATTACTTTTATTAAAAATATATTAAAAAATAAGTTACACGTATTTTTATATTTTATTTTTGGTTGAGTTTTTATATTTTTAATTTAATTATGATTTTTTATAAATTCTGAGGACTTATAAACTAAAAACCTTAGCTAGGACTAAAATTAAGAAATATAAACTGTCACTCAAAGAAAGTGACTGATAGTGTCAGTCAAGCCACAGAGTATACGTTATAGAAATGCAAAGAGTATAATATACCGTGTTCAAAATAGGTGTTGCCGGAACTCAAATCGCCTACAACATTATTCATAATGTATATAATAATACTAGCTTTTGTCCGCGGTTTCACTCGTAAATATATTTCCTGTGATAGCCCATTTGAAACTAGCAAAACTTCCAAAGAATATTATATAAAAGAAGTATTTTTATAATTATATTTAAAGAATAATTATTAATTTAGCTTCAAATGGAATAAAAATGGGTAAAATTAATAGAAGGCAACACCTGAGTTCAATAACTAACAACTCTGCCAACAGACATTAGTCAGTATTATAAATTACTCTATGATTAGTATTTTTAAATTAGAGGGTTAGCACAGATTAGGGCACCTATTAATCCTTATTTTTCAATATTTCAGTATTTTTAAAATAACTCGAAAATTAAAGGATATAAAAAATAAAAAAAAATAAAAATAAGCTTTCTAGCATGTAATCTCCAAACGGTTTTCGAATTTTGGTACCTTACGAAAAATGAAATGTTGTCCATTAGGGTATCGACTAGTTATTTTATTATCGACTATATATTTATTAGATGACATATACATATAGGTATTCCCTTTTACTCTTAGTCGTTGGATTGTTGTGTATTGCCATTTCTATAATATCAACCACATACGAGTGCCAAAAATGGCTTTTTGCCGTCCTGTCAGTGACCTCCAGAAAGTGACACGAACTCCCGTCGTCGGTATTTCCGGCATCCTACAACTTAACTAGTTCTTTAAACGACTCTGAAAAACCCATCATAAGCATAGTTCGCTATACTGGCATGTTAATCGCATTTATGGAATCGCCACTATCACTATCGTTTTGTTTGTGTGTGACTCACACAAAACAACGCATCTTCACGGCCTTTACACCTTGCGGTGTGGCCAGAGACTCCATTAATGGTTTCCACTTTTAGCCAATTGTCCATGTTAAACAGAACAGGTATAGGTACCGGGACGGTTCTTGAGCGGTGGTCGTTAGATGCGCAGAACACAATTTTTGGGTCTGCTTGACGGTATAAGGTATTAATTTTAATTTTACCAGCAGTAAAAAGCAATCGTTAAAACAAACACCAATAAATCAATTATAATAAATATACAACATAAATATAAAAGTTATATTGCACTCGAATTACATATGCGCAAACATTCCCCCACTTTTTCGTCGAGCTCTCAAGAACCGTCCCGGTACCTGTACCTAAAGTGCGGAGTGCACCAGGCCTACTCATGTAAAAAATGGTAAGCGCCAATTTTCTTTAAGAATATGGCTTTAATCAACTTCTCGTGCTTCGGAAGGCAAGCAAAAGCGCTTTTCTAAAAATAACGGAAACATATAAAACAGTGTTTTAAAAGAAAATGTCTTATTAGATGATCTGGCGGACATGCAATCGCTTTTAATAACACGATCAGATTAACTTTGCTCGATAGAAAAAAAATCCCAAAGTTGCCTCTTTTCGTAATGTTTAATCAATCTCATGGCTACAAAACAAACGTGTTTCTCTTATTTTTAACCGAACTTCAAAAAAAGGAGGAGGTTTACAATTCGTCGGAATCTTTTATATTTTTTTTATGTATGTTCCCCGATTACTTAAAGACGCCTGGACCGATTTGGAATTTTTTTTTTTGTTGGAAAGTGTATACTTTCCAGGTGATCCCATGGTCATCAGGTCAGGATCTGATAATGGGATCCTGGAGAAATATTATAGGCACTCTTGAAGCGATTTGGGTATTTTTTTATAGTGACTTGTGCATTTGCTTTCGGAAAGCACATTTTGGTTTTGAAGGCGGTTTTTTTTCTTCATCAGAAGAGGATAGGTATATATTTTATTTATATAAATGTAAAGGTACTAAAATTGTCTGGCATAATCAGCTGAGTTTGTCTTGACAAAGTGATTTAAAATAATTGCTATGTAATGCGCGAGCGCAACCACTCGCGACTGTTCCGAAGGCCGCGAAGATGTGATGTTTCAATTAGAATTACAACAATTAAATCTGATGAAGGATTCCACCTGTCATGGCGGCAGACGCACGCGTCTCATCATGGCGTGATGGGGAATCCGGTAAAATCCAGTCCGCGCTGTGATGGTTGTGATTAGTCAGCGATTAATAAAAGACATATCACAGTCGGCGGGATATTCTTAGCTACCGATTTATCGGCATATACTATTTGCACAATATTAAACACTGGACATTGGCATAATTGCGACGATAAGTCTGCATTGTTGCCATATATCAAAAGAAGAAGAATAAATCTGATGAAAACAATTACTATGGTGTCAATAACCATTTAAATATCGGGTCGCTTTATATAGAGCAATGTGGAGCAATGACTCAGTTGCCTAATGACCTAATTGGCCATGCTAACTTTTTGAACAGAAACGAAGATCTCGAAACCGTTTCGAGATATAAGCTTTCAGTACAATTTCTATTTATCAGATTTTAAATTAAGTCTATACTTTTTAAGATATTCAATAACAAACAATAACCTTAATTTGACCGATGTATGACGTCATCTTAAGCAGTATGAAAAAATGATACCTTTGCCTACAAAAAAGGGCAATCGTCAATCTTTGAATGACATCTTTATAAATTATATTTTACGTGTAATTATTTTCTTTGTTATTAGGGCATGACGGGATGAAACACTATTTACTTGCCATTGTAAAAAACTATTCAATTTAAATAAATATAAACACGAGTATATAAACAAGAGTAATTTTTAGGTTAGTCGACCTTGACTGACGTTTGCTTGACGTTAATTTGATTGACTGTCACTTTTTATGTGTAGTGGCCAAGATTATAATCCTGTTCTAAATTCATGTGACGTCACGTTTACTTTTCGCGGGTAAAATTTGTAAAATATATTAAAAATAGACGCAATGGATAAAAAACAAAAATATCGAAATTAGTTTCTTAAAATGGGCTATATTTTCAAAACAAATTATAAAAAAAGTATATTATAAATATGTAGCATGGCCAATTAGGTGAATTAATACAATGTCACTGTATCACTACATGTTTACGCCCGTTAAAACTTATTTTTTATTGATTTCACGCAAAAAGCCGAAAATAGTTAAGTAAGCACATATTTAGACATTTTTACTGTTTAGTTAATTAGTATATCTTGATTACATTTTTGTATGGAAACGAACCACCTTAACATCACTGCATGCTCACCCGATCCCGCTTGATACAATGAGGAACATTGACTTTAATGGTTGCTGCTCCGCTCCTAAAAGACGTAGCGTGATGTTTGATACACATAAACCTTCCTTCAGTCTATCTATTAGTGAAAACCGTATCAAAATCGGTCTAGTAGTTTTTGAGTCTATAAGACAAAAACAGACAGGTATACCATACCATGGAACAGTGCGGCAATACAATCGCTCAATATAATGTACACGTTGAAAGAATGAAGGATGAAAGATTGACTTAAAAAAAGTCTTTTATATGGCAGAAACCAATGGATGCTGGAATAGGACGACCTAGGTGTACTGTATGTACTTTTATTTAACAAATAAAAAAAATATTGATCGAAAGCAATGTTAAAACTTTAAAAGTACACACAATTGCCGAGCATGTATGAAAGGTATGATGAAAGAGGTATGGTCAGGATCGTAGAAAATCGATTGTCTCTACCTACCTCTCTTGGGATAAAAGGCGTACTGATAGTTGTTTGTGTGACTTACATTAAAAAAATAAATTTCAGTGGCTCACACAGCTAACTATAGCGTTGTTGTGGCGCAGTTATACACAAAAGGCCAATGTCACGGAATTCACCCGTTCATTGTTCAACTTCGTGATGAAGAAACACATATGCCATTGCCCGGCATCAAGATTGGCGAGATTGGTGCTAAACTTGGCATGAATGGCACCAATAATGGCTTCCTCGGGTTCGATCATGTGAGAATACCCAGGGATCATATGCTGATGAAGAATTCTAAAGTTTTGGAGGTGAGTGATTATATATCTGAAACTTTTTTAATATGGCTTTCCGCTCTGGCTTCGCTCGTGTCAATTTTGATTAAGGTTTATGGTTTATCGTAGCGTGATGTTATATAGCCTAATTGGAATTTTATTAAAATTATTTTAACATCCACCACATCCCGTTGACACAATTCGCCGATTACTACTTACCTAGATTGATATACCGCAGACTTTTTTGTACATAATTTTATTCCACACATTTCTTTCCTACATCATTTTGTTATATTTCTGACGGATTACACAATTCCATGAAAACTCGCTCAAGTTAACTTTTTCCCCGACTTGATTCACTTATACTGTTAATGCTCAGCTCCTAAACATGATAGGTCCATGTTTAATACTCGTAAACTTTCCCGGTGAATCAACCTATATTTTTTCTTTTTTTTTTTTTTCATTCTTCACAGGTTGCCTTACAGCTCCCGAAACCGTGTTACGGTTCCAGGGTACCCAGCGGAAGACCAAGTCTCCCTCGTTTAGCCGATGGTATTTGTGACTATACCTAACGAGTGGCTAGTTCTGTTAAGGTATATTTAGATGGAAAAGTGTGGTTTGTCGGATTATGTACATAAGTTTTTAATTAAAAAAAACTATTGGTACATGGCCGGGATCCGGGGTCTGATTATATATCTAGTAGCGAAAACTGCAACAAAATCCGTTTAGTAGTTTTTGGGTGAAAAGGACACAGACAGACAGACGCGGCGGGTATGACATTGTTTTATAATAAGTAGTGATTACGTGTGTTGTGTTAAATAAGATAGTATATCCGTGTGAAGCTGGAGGTGGGTATGCCAATGGGCAGGACAGTTAGAAAGCATGGTTATGTTAGGTATCTTTAAAGACTAAAATTCAATTCCTGGGTCGTCCTCTCATTTCACTACAATTCAGTATAAATTTAACCCCACCAGGACGGTACGTATGTGACATCGCCCAGTTCCAAGCTCACGTACGGCACAATGATGTTCGTGCGGGTGGTCATCGTGCAGGACATGTGCAGCTACATGGCTAAAGCCATAACTATAGCCACGAGGTACTCCGCGGTGAGGAGGCAGTCGCAGCCTAAACCCAAGTAAGTATTCCCGGCTTAAAGTAATGCACTTCGGATCTTAGAGTATTTATTACGTCTGTTGAAGAAGTGACACAACAACAGGCTTGCCATCCGGTCTGTTTATTATGGACTAGCATTCCGCCCCCGGCTTCGCCCGTGTATATTTTCGAACAAAAAGTTATATAAAGGTATTGAAGCAGTCGTGAATATAAAGTAATTTATTTTGATAAGGATTAATACCAAGGTACAAATAAAGAGCCTTTTCTAGCGGCGGCTTTTCAATTAAATTTTTAAAATAAAAGAACACTTATTGTGACTTAACTATAATAGTTAGACATATGCTGTCGCGACACTTTTTGTAGATAATGATATGTTCTGCAAAGTCGTAGTACATTATTTTGTTCTATCATCAATAGTTTTCGCAGCGCACGCATGTAAGGAAGTTTTTAGGTAATTTGTTTACACCTTGGATTACATTATTGGAGTTCTAGTAAGGATCCCTATTTTTTTTTAAATATAATATAGCCTATGTCACCCGGGGATAGTGTAGCTTCCCAACGGTGAAATATTTTTTCAAATCGGTCCTGTAGTTTCGGAGCCTATTCAATGCAAACAAACAAACAAACAATCAAATCTTTCCTTTTTATAATATTAGTATAGACAACTCGCGTCAAGTGGTGTCTCTGGCCACACAGCAAGGTATAAATGCCGTGATGATATGTGTGTGTGTTTCGTTAATTTTCGTATTTGAAATCCGTAATCTAATTCTACAATTCGTAAAACTATAAAGTTCCAATACCAATAATATTAATATTTCTTGACCGATTTTTTTTTGTCTTTTCCAGTGAACCAGAGCCCCAAATTCTGGATTACCTAACACAACAACACAAGCTGTTCATCGGCATCGCTACCGTGTACGCGTTCCGTCTCAACGCCAAACGTATCTGGGATCTATACAACAATGTTACTGCGGAACTCGAATCTGGGGATATGGACCGCTTGCCTGAGGTGACTATATGACTAAATTATAGTAATTAGTAGGATTTTAGACTATGGTATGGACCGTAGATTTAGTATAGTCGCTCTGCTGTTGTTGTTAAATGTTAAAGCGAGACAGATAGACGAGACCTAGCGTCAGTAGTAATTTTGCTCATTTTTGTAAATATCCTGTTTTAAAGTATTAATTTAGTGTTTAATAGACGTGATTAATTATGGTTAATGCAGTGCATGGTGCAGGGCCTGGATGTAAGTCATCTAAGATGAAGAATCCACAGAATTACACATTTGTCACGCACACTGATGTATTATTTTTTTGTTCTCGTTCTAATCGCGACATTACCAATCTAGTAAAGCGCCAGCATACTACATCTATGGTATGGACACGCTTACCACAATGCGTTTAGACGTTGACAGTAGTTGAAATTGTTTACTTCGTTCAGATCGTTGTTATTACTGTCTAGTGGTATAACTTTTAGATAAAAATGTGGCCAGCCTATATTTAGCAAGTGTTATAGGGTCTTAGGATTATGTTTCGTCTCACAACACAAAACACACACCTTCACTAGAGACACCATCTAAATCATATTGAATAAATAGTGGTTCAAATAGAATATGTAATTTAAAATCAAATATACCTACAACCCACGCAGTTAAAGAGTGGGATTTAAAATTGTTGATTTTCTATTTGCCTCTCGCTCATACTACAGCGTGTGAGTGGGATGCAAGCGAGAGAAAGCCGCCGTTTTCAATCCTATTTTTTATTAAGAGCCGATTATAAGCTATAATAGTATTCAAAGAATATTTTTTACCAGAAAATATGTCCCTAAAACAAGATTAACTTTTTATAGATAGCATAATTCAATGTAATTTCGATCTATTGTAAGAAATGTAATAAGACTGACAAATTTCCCTGTGCACTTCCAGTTACACGCGCTCTCGTGCTGCCTGAAGGCTGTGAGCACGGCGGACGCAGCAGTGTGCGTGGAGCGGTGTCGGCTGGCGTGCGGTGGTCACGGATACATGATGTCGTCGAACTTGCCTCTCACTTACGGTCACGTGACGGCCGCCTGCACTTACGAGGGGGAGAATACGGTACTGCTACTGCAGACTGCTAGGTGACTGTGATCTTGGTTTAATGACTAGAATTAATTCAATAACTAGCGTCCGCCTCGGCTAAGGTGATCTATCTATCTATCTATCTATCATCACGCCTTTCATCCCAAGAGGGGTAGGCAGAGACAATCGAATGCCATTTGTTACGATCCTGACATATCTCTTTTGCTTCTTTTATATTCATCTTACCTTTCATACATGCTCGGCGATTGTGTGTACTTTTAATATTTCCTTCGATCAACATATTTTTTATATGTTCAATAAAAGTACATCTAGGTCGTCCTCTGCTAGCATTTCCTTTCACTTCAGCCATATAAACCTTTTTAGTCAATCTATCATCCTTCATTCTTTCAACGTGTCCAAACCAGCGTAAACTACTTTTCTTCATTTTTGTCACAACATCATCTTTTACTCCGCATTCTTCTCTAATGACATCGTTCCGGATACGGTCAATACGCTTTATATCACACATTCTACGTAAAGACCGCATTTCCACTGCATTTATTTTACTTTCATGCCTCTTATTCCATACCCAAGTCTCGCAAGGCTTAGGTGATCATCTTCTAAATGTGTAAAACCGTTGTGTCGCTGACTGACTGACAATCAACGCACAGCCTGAACCACTGAAGATATAAATATAAAAATTTAAACGTATATTTCTTAGGTAGAGGTGCACTAAGAAAGTATGGGGTGTAAACGTTTGTATAAAAAATCCTATTCCCTGCGTGACAACTTGAGGTAGTCGATAGCCTAATTGGTAGGACTGTGGACTTGAAACCGGAGGTCCCGGGTTCGAGTCCTACTCGCTGCCAAAATGCTAAGCACCAATTTTCTTTAAGAATATGTGCTTAAATCGACTCCTCGTGCTTCGGAGGGCACGTAAAGGCGGCGTCCGGTCACCAACCCGCCTGCCAAGCGTGGTGACTATGGCAATTACTCTCAATGAGCACCACTACTAATAATGGTGTGCTAGAGGGAGACCAATGATCCAGCAGTGGATCTTAAAAAGGTTGATGATGATGATGTCAACTTGAAACTTGGTACAAATTCTCTTTAAAACAACCCTTAAATTGTGTACGGGGAAATTGGTTCGCATTTCAATAATAATGACGGGGGACGGGTACCTATATCTGGTACCCATACATTTTCGACTGACTAACTCACGGGGCAACTACGGGGTTAAAAAAAATAAGGTACTCTTTGCGTATTTGCATAAATTACGTCACTATTCCTTATACAACGCGCGCACAGTCGCGGGCAACTGCTAGTACTAATAGTATTAAGTCGACGCATCACAGCGGAACGAACTCAATTTTACGCGCGACTTATTTTGTCCATATCTCTATTTTTTTTTTTTTTATATATAAGAAGACGACATGACCTTGCCACCGCCTGATTGCGAATGGCAGATCGTAGAGATGCTTTTTCACGCTTCGCTTAAAGGACCCAAGGTTCTAGAAAGGAGGAAAGAATTTAGAAATATGTGAGCAAGATGGACTACTATTAAAATCGTTATGATAACCAAGGACAAGATTAATATAAATCAAAATTTGCGTACCAGAAAGATGAGAAAGTACGATTAGTCAACAACACTTGTCTTGCGATAATACACAAAACAGACTTCCGCAATTCAAGTATTGTACAAAAAATATTAGAAATAGCAAGTTCTAGTTAATGGATCCATAAAGTATGTGAAATTATTTTTATTCAATATTTAAAAAAAACACATTAGTAAATATATTAAGATAACTCGAGTCGCAAAGTCGGTTGAAAATATGCGTGAAATTGATGACTTTCAGGGCTTCATAAAACCTAGGTGTAGCTGATATTGACTTTTTTTTAAATATTGAATATAGATAATTTCATATACTTTAAGGGTACATTAACTAGAACTTGCTATTTTTAATAAGTTTTGTACAATACTTGAATTGCTGAAGTCCGTTTTTGTATGGAACAAAAGTTATAAGGTATGTATGTATGAACGCGCTAATTTCAGGAACTTAATATTTTTGTGCTTAATTGCCCTTTTATTGGTGAAGATTATAGGCTGTATAACATCACGCTACTGTCCAAAGGAGCAGTGTCTCAGCGCCAATCGTCTTCAAACGAAATAAAATATAAATTTTGTAAACAGGTACCTAGTGAAGGCGTGGCAGCAAGCTCTGGCCGGCAACACACTGACACCAACAGTGGCGTACTTGGGTACTGTTAACGCGGGTCGTCGGTCGCCGCCCTGGGAGAGTACTGTCGAGGGGATCATTAGGGCCTTCGAGAGAATCGCGGCTGGGTAACGCATTTTGTAATACTAGCTTTGTGCCCGATGTTTCAGCCGCGTTCTAATAGAACACAGAGAAAAAATAATACAATGGCTGTAATACATTTCTAGCCCCCTACCCGGGATAAAATGTAGCCAGTACTGTCTTATAGCAAATGTTTTAAATCTTCATAATCTGAATCAATACTGTCGCGCGGCTGGAGCCGCAGTGTTGGTCGCCCCGTGCCCCGCACCTCGCTCCGTCGTCTTCCCCCGCGTTGGTGAATGTATTCATCATGTTAATATATTGAAATAAGTAGACTGTCAGATGACACATTTTTTAGTGTCCTTGGCCTTCAAGTTGAAATCCGCTATTTTAACAATCTAATTTCGATTTCAGAAAAATTAGCCTTGCCGTGGCTAACATAGAGAAGAGAGTACAAGGCGGTATGGTGTACGAGGATGCCTGGAACATGACTTCTGTGCAGCTTACAGCCGCTGCTGAGGTAAAATTATTTAACAAATGTCTTGAAATCCGAAGGCTTCAGTCTAATTGTTCATGAGCAGGGACATGTAGTTATATGTCAAAAAATAGTTACCTACTGCTCTCGGAACCATGTTGTTGCTCTCAGGGTACCCAGCGGAGGACACGTCTTCCTCATTTAGCCGGGGAATTTTTGAGATTACCTAACAAGTGGTCCAGTTATATTGAAATATTAATTTTAGAATGGTTTTTGTCTTTTATATTTAAAGAAAACCGCATAAATAATACATTAAGATTCCAATCCGTTTGCTTAAGTAAATCCACACGTGGTATCACTCGGCTACCGACGTCTATTTTTCAGTTAGTTTTGCGATATGACAATTATATATATAACACAATCATAATCATTCAGGATATGGCAATACATACAAATGTCTAACTCATATAACTATAATGCATACTCTTAAGGGCCGTTGGTCAAGGTCATATAACTGTCAAAAATATGACAAATCTCAGTTAATCCTGGAAAGGTGAGTTAATAATAACTATCAATTGTGTGGTGAGGAAATGTTGTATAAATAAACTCACCTTTCCAGGATTAACTGAGATTTGCCATATGACTGAGAGCAACGGTCCTTAAGTAAACGGCCAAGTGTTAGTCGGACCAGCGCTAATTTTTACTAAACTATTTAAAGAAAATATTTAGTATTATATATTGTACGGTGGTCCGACTCGCACTTGGCTGATTTTTTTTTATTACATACAAGCTTTCCTACCCGGCTTCGCCCGAGAAATTTGGATATTGCCCGATCCTACTAACATAGCCATATATGTGCTATACGTTTTATTTATTTATCTACGGTATGTCAGGATCGTAACAAATGGCATTCGATTGTCTCTGCCTGCCCCTCTTGGGATAAAAGGCGTGATGATAGATAGTTATGATTTCATTACAAAAAATACTTATCTTAAATGTTTTCCCCAGGCCCACTGTCGAGCGATATTGCTCGATACGTACCATGACATGATTGCCACCTTAGTGGAGAAATCTAGCCCGCCGCTCAAACAAGTATTATTGCAGTTGGTAGACTTGTATATTGTGTACTGGGCCCTCGAGCGTGTTGGGGATTTACTTAGGGTAAGTCAATTTTATACATATTTATACTAGTTGATTGCCCGACTTCGTACGTGTTGTTTGAGGAATACAATTCACCCCCTTAGGTAGGTAGCGTGATAACCTATAACCTTCCCCAATAATTATTAGGCTATCAAATGCAAAATATTTTTTTCAAATCGGTCCAGTAGTTTCTGAGTCAATAGAATACGAACAAACAATTATTTTCTATATGTTAGATAGTAGGCCAGAGCCAATCCGGTTTGAGACATGAAAAATTCTTAGCACTTAGAGAAGATGCATAGTTTAGCCGCAAATCGCAAAAAACGAGTACCAACCCCTAAAAATGAATATATAACCACCCCCCTTCTAGAACTTTTTTCGAGTCTGGACTATTTTCCTTAGTTATTTGCATCGTCAACTAAATTTTCCTACCACTCGTATACTGCTAAGAATTTTTCATTTTTTACGATTTTTTTAACGGTTTGGCCCTGGCCTATAGAGCCTAAAAGGAAAATGGAAAAACGCGACGTTCTTATGCTATACCTGTTATATTTCCTTTGGCAACACTGGATATATCACAATTCGCCGAATAATAAAGAACATTGATATTATTGGTTACTGCTCCGTCCGCTCCCAAAGAACGTAGCGTGATGTAATGGTACCAATAGGCATGATGACTAAAAAATTCTCATTAGTCCGTCAGTTAGATTATCAGAAAATATTGGACACGTATTTTTTCTTTTGTCAATTAAACAAAAAATAATGAAGATATAGCCCGCTAAAGTTCCGCGTGACGTCACATTTGAGTACACTTTTGACCTAGAAGTGACGTCACCGGCCCCAATCCCAAACTTTGACGGACTTTATCTCCGTTTGTTTGATTGACAAAAGAAAAAAATACTTGTCCAATATTTTTTGATAATCTAAATGTCGGACTAAATAGAATAATATTTTGTTTACCCTGTCATCTTCCCTATTGTAATAAAATCGGTCAAGTAGTTTTTAAGTCTATAGAATACGTACAAACAAACAAATATTAATTTTTATATATTAGATTAGGTTTCCTCCCCAGCTTCGTCTGTACAATTTTGATCCTCTGTGATCCCTGAAAGTTTTTCAAAATGGACACACATTTCAATTTTATTTATTTGTATACCAGCTTTCCACTTCAGCTTCGCCCGTGAAGCCCATATATTAACTTTAATCCCCCTTTATGGTCTTGAGTTCATACAAAAATCTCATAGAAAAAAAGATTTCCCTAAAAACGTGATTCGGAATATTACGACCATTAAAAAAAAACAAATCGGTCAAGTGATGCGTAACAGTGTCCACTTTTTACCAATTGTCCATATTGAATAGAACAGGTGGCAAGCCCGTCACTTCTCTATCAGACATAAATAAATATCTGTTATTTTTTACAACGATTTACAACGAATAGCATTTAATTTTTATTTATAAGATATATTCCACGAGGGAAAACTAAGTGATAGACCAATTTTTAATACACATTTATAAACCTTTCTCAAGAATCAAACTGTATCTACTCGTGGAAACCTGAAGAAAATATGTTTAATAATTACATGATATCAGTCACTGTGAAAAATTCTAATTTGTTCCAGTACACATCAATATCGGAACGTGACATCGAGTACTTGCAGGCGTGGTACGAAGAGCTGCTCACGAAGCTGAGACCTAACGCTGTGGGACTTGTGGACGCCTTCGATATTAGAGATGAGGTACTTCTATATATAAACTAGCTTTCCGCTCCGGCTTCGGTCGTGGACATATTGGAAATATGACATAAGAATCTAATATCTAGATCTATTACCTATTTCCGGCCCACCAAATATCTGTGTGTTCTACTTCCAATTACTTCTTTTGGAAAGTATGTGACTCCTCCACCGCCCTGATATCAAAGAATACTCTCGCATTCACCATGTTGGCTACGTTTTCACGATTCGCTTGAAAACCCAAAAGTTATTCAAGAGGAGTAAAAGGTATACAGAACTCATGCCATGCGAACATGACGGTGTAGAAAGAATCTCTCTACGTAGACAAAATCCCAGTTAGAAAGAGAAATAGATAATTTCCCGTAGACAAAGCAGGACAAAGGAAGACGTTTAGCCTATGGTATTTGTGGGCTATGCTCGCACGGCTGGATACAACCTAGGATACCTACATTAGATGTGTAGAAGTTGTTGCCTGCTCGAATAAAAATAATTTCCAGTATTATCCTATATGTGTGGACAGTGGACATATTATGTGTGTTTTTATTGACGTTTCTGAAACTTTTGAATTTGCTGTTTTTACAGATTTTACATTCAACCCTCGGTTCATACGACGGTCGTGTGTACGAACGTCTGATGGAGGAAGCTATGAAGAGTCCGCTCAATGCAGAGCCGGTCAATCAAAGTTTCCACAAATACTTGAAGCCATTCATGCAGGGGAAACTTTAGGGTGCTCTATAAGTTTGTAACATAAGGTTGCTACTCTACGGATACATTGTAGTCAAATAAACGCTGCACAAAGTTATACAATCATTGAATGACAGATTTGTTAGAGGGAGACAACGCATAACTTTGTACAACGTTTTTTAAGTCAATAATCCGCACATCTGTAACCAGTGGCGTTGGATTTAATTTAACCAATTGTTTTCCAAATTGTTGTTGTAAATACGCCGCTGTGGAATGGCACCTTAATGTTTGTAAATTAAGCACAAAGTGTACGAGTTATGTAAGATTATAGTAGTTTTATAAAAAGGAAAGGTATAAATCTAGATTTTATTGTTTTGTTTTTTTTTTAATTGTATTGGATTTTTTATCTAATAATTACACAGAACTGATTCTATTTAATTGAAATGATTGATTTTTATAAAAAGGTAAAACTGCCAAAATAATTAACTTGTTGCCAAATTTTGAAAATTATTTTCTAATAGTTTATCCTTATATCCTTTCATTGGTCACATTAAAATAAAATATGCTGTAGCCTTCTGAATGACAAATAATGTAAGGACTAAATCTCAAAATCTTAAAATACATAAAATGGTTAAAAGACAATTTGACGCCAGAGTGCATATTATATTATGGCATTGCGTCCAAATGAATATTTATTATTATGTAACCCATATAATTAACCTTTATATGTTATGTTTTTAGTTGCAATAAAATCCTATTTCTTTCTATAGAGAGTAAACTGAATTATGGAGGGGCCGGGTTATTGAATCAGTAATGTTATACAAATGGAAATGTCAAATTTTTGTTACTTTTACTTATTTTTAATTATTATTGTTGTAAGAGGTGGCGGTGTAACTGCATTCCACTTCAGGACCGTTGCTCTCAGTCATCTTGTATCTGTCAAAAATATGCCACGTCTTAGTTAATCCTAGAAATCCTTTTAACTGAGATTTACCATATTTTTGACAGTTAAAAGATGACCAAAGCTTGACCAACGGCCCTTAAGAGTAACGCTTTGTAATTTAACTTACGTAACTACCTACTTACAAAAAGACCTTGATGTCTTTTGTCTCCTGTCATATTAAATTATTTTATATGTTGGAGTGAGACAGTAGGAACGTGAGATAAATTATAAAATGATACACAAATATTGTATTAAGGAGATTTAATATTGAGATTATATTGTACTTTTGTGATAAATTTATTATTTCCTATCATTGTTTTTTATTAATTGTACCTAGTATTTTTCCATAAAATTCAATTTACCACTGCATATCTACTGAGATTGCCTATGAACAATCTTTGAGACAATGTATGATGAATATTTTTATAGCTGTTGACAAAAGTAAGTTAACTTTTTTCTATTTTTTCACAAATAGTTGCTCAATTCAGAATTTATCTTTCAGGTCCTGTAAATAAATAAAAATATTGTGAAATTAAGTACCTACTATTTTAATGAAGATGTCTCTACTGCAGGACATGTAAGAGACTCGGAAAAGTTTCAGTTGTCGCCACAAGATGTATCGGTTTATAAAAATTGTAATACACACACAAATACGCTTATAACTTCTTATCTATTAAAGATTGTATTCTATACAATTCTTTCCTACATCATTTTGTTATATCTGTGACGGATTAGACATACGCCATGAAAACTCGCTGGGGCTAACTTTATCCCCGACTTGATTCACTTATAATGTTAATGTTTAGCTCCTAAACATGATAGGTCCATCTTTAATACTCTTAAACGTTGCCGGTGAATCAACCTATCTAATAGTGAAAACCGCAACAAAATCCGTTCAGCAGTTTTTACGTGAAAATGGCACAGACATAGACGCAATTTTAAAAAAAAATATATATATTACCTTTCAATATAGTATGATGTGATCTGACATGACGATTGAGAGCACATTTTTGTATGAAAGCTTTATCGCAGAGAGTGCATTTGTGAGGTTTTTCTCCCGTGTGTCTCATATGATGGTTCCTCAAGTCCTTCCCGCATATAAACTCCATTGGACACATATCACATTTGTATGGGCGATCACCTGGACAAAAAATAACTACTAATACAATTGCCCAAGTGTGTTTGTTTGTATTTATATATCACAGGAGCTGTGTCTGATTCTATCGAAACGTAACGAATCTGTCTGCTCACCGCCTCAAGACATTTGTAAGTTCGCGAGAGGGAATCTCGGGTATTCTGGAACATTTTGAAATAGAGTCGGTTTGCTAATGGTACGGTAACTGTCTGCATTTACTAAACGATAGGGTCAAGAGCATGCTCCATATAAAATTTCAGACTGGTAGGTGGTCAGGTCAGGTTCCGAAGTTATGTCCAAAAAACAGCCAATTTTTAAGGATAATCCTATTTTTTTTTTCATCTAAATATAAACAGAACTGGCCACTCGTCTCAAAAAATCCAACGGCTAAAAGAGGGAGTCTTCCGCTGGGTACCCTGGGATCGATAACACGGTTTCGGGAGCTGTAGGGCAACCCGTGAAGAAAAAAACTGTAAATTAGCGCTCTGAATTAGTCCAATGACTCTGCTGAAATCCAGATGTCACCATGAAATCCTAGTTTTCGTTATACAATTTTGTGGGGATGATGGTGAAGAATTTTTGGTTCGTATATCCATAGAGCAACACGGGTCTTTCTAGAGGAGTCGCCATACGCAGGCGTTCTCCTATGTCAATGTACAAGACTGTAAAGTCTACTTTTTTTTGACTTGTCTTATTTTGTAAACAAAACTTTGCCCGTCTTTTTTAAATAATATTAAAAGAAGTTATATTAACAATTTTACATATTATTATCATTTTTAACCTATTTTATAACTAATAATATTTTTTTAACTCTTTTAAATAAGACAAGCCAACACTTTACAAGTCTACACATACCTAAGGATATAATAACAGTAGATGCAACCCGGACTCCTTGCTAGACTAAATTTAGCTGCGAGAGTGAACATTTGCCCCGAGATAAAGTCGAATTGCTCAGTTTTTTATTGCAAAAAGAGATTTCGTCGCGCGCGCGTAGCACCGTGCTCATGTATACGCATAGAGCCTCTATGTTTGTTTTTGTGTGTAATTAACCTAATACATATATATATATCAATATAGCTCAATACATATTTTATAGGTCCGGAAGTCAAGGATAGGCAGGTGTTTACATGTACTTCCTCAGAAAGGAACCGTTATTAAAAAGTAGGTAAATAAATATACTTGCCTGTATGTGTTCTCATATGGAGAGCTAGAACACATTTAGTTTTGAACTGTTTGTCACATTGGTGGCACGAGAACGGTTTATTATCAGAGTGGGACTTCAAATGCTTGTGTAAATCTCCCTGAAACGGAATTTTTCACATGTAAACATTAGTGATCTAGCCGGCCCCAAAATGACCGAATATTTGACGACTATAAAAGTGGCTTTAAAGACTATTCAGTATATATAGATCTGCTTAACAGTAAGTACTGTAAAAATCTAATAATCTAGTAAAAATACTTTTATAACAGCCCAATGTTCATTGAAAAATCTTGTTGTTATTCCAAAATGGCTAAATAAATTTCATGAAATGAAAAAAATTACAATATTGTTGTTCATGTTTTACTGTAGTAGGTTACTTTTAACAACAACATTTCTACCAGTGCAAAGGTTTTAAATATTGTATGAAATGGGTTTGTGGTGTCGTTGTACTGTTGTGTATAGCCATTTCTATGTTTACTTTTTTTATGAAATTAGGTCCCGGGTTGTGTGGCAAAAGAACGGTCTCATTCGAGTCAAAATCCTTAAGCACCAATAAATATCTTTAAGAATTCGCGCTCCGAATGGCACGTAAACGTCCGCACTTCTGCTGCTAATGATGCTGCAGTTGTGTAGGTATATGTTACCTTAATATAAAACTTCATATCACAGAGATGGCAGGCGACATCCTTGATGCCTGTGTGTCGTATCATGTGAGTTTTGAGGTTTCCCGGCTGTATGAACTTTTTGCCACATTTGTTACACCCATACAACTTCGCACCATCGTGTCGCAGCAAGTGTACCTACAAATAAAATTTAATTCGGTGATCGTGTGATCATGACGTCTGGTATTAACTAGGCTGAACATGGGTTTGATCTCAGATCCCGGCCATTACATAATCCAAGAAAGAGGCTTTTCCATCTAAATATACCTCAACAGAACTGGCCACACTCACAAATACCATCGGCTAAAAGAGGGACACTTGGTCTTCCGCTGTGTACCATTTTGAAATTTCGTGATCGGACTTAGCGCACATTGTTAAACATACAAAAGTCTATAACATAGGTACACAGTTTTTTATCGAATTTGAAGCACCGCAAGTATTACTTATCATTATTTTATATTTTTTGCCTTTTTAGACTTTTTGCTTGTTTAAACAATGAAAACATTTTTTTAATGCCTAATCCGCGTGCAGTATTATCACCTGCACTGCTTAAACATTTCTCTCTAATAGCAATACTGTTCGAGATACCTACTGAACAAAAACCGAAATAAAAAACAAAAAAAAATATTTTGCAATAAAAAACCACTTTCCCGATCTCACTTAATGTCAAGACTTTAGGATGTTGTTATTAGTATTTTTCTTGTAATTTGAAGCCCAAATTCCCTCCGTTGGAAAACACCCCCATGCTCGACACCCCTGGCGCCCCTACTATAGGTATTCAACATTTTTTTTTTCTTTCTTGACGGGTTGCCTTACAGCTCCCGAAACCGTGTTACGGTTCCTGGGTACCAGCAGAAGAGCAAGTCTCCCTCTTTTAGCCGACGGTGTTTGTGAGGCTATACCTAACGAGTGGCCAGTTCTGTTGAGGTATATTTAGATGGAAAAGCCTCTAAATGTGGTTTGTCGGATTATGTACATAAGTTTTTAATTAAAAAACCCATTTAAATTGGTGTAAACCGATATTATGCCCGTGCAAAGCCGGGGTCCGGTCACTAGTAAAATATAAAGTTATAACCCAGTTTACCTTTAAATTACTACTTTGAACAAACTCAGCATTGCAGATATGGCATATATATTGTTTAACATTGGCATGTGTTCTCTCATGGTTTTTAAGCACATTGAGGTATGCAAACTTTTTGCCGCAACTTATACATTGATACTTCCTCTCGCCGGTGTGGACTCTTTGGTGACTGTTAAGGTTGCGAATGTTGGGGAACTTCTTGTTGCAATACACGCATTGGATATCTGGCTGGAAATTATTGGAATTTAAAAAAACACGAATATATATCCAGTCAAAATATACCTCAAGAGAACTGGCCTGAAATAGCCTCACAAACACTACCAGCTAAAAGTGGAAGACCACAGTGGTCAAATATTCGTTTCAAAGTGTGAGAATACATACAATGACTTCCAATGTCCGTCGCGAGTTAGCTACCACGAGAAATCAGACATTTTGCTAGGAGAATGATCACACTTTGCTAAGTGTTGTTCTTGAATACGACTGTAAAGTCTTCCGTTTGGTACCGTGGGGCCGGTAAGGGGCCATCCATAAATTACGTCCCAGGTTTAGGGGGAGGGGGAAGGGGTGGATGGCACCTAACGGTAAAGCAACCCGTAGACTTAATTTTTTTTAAAGATTTACTATGTTTAGGCCCAGATTGCCTCCTAGATGGCGTTAGTGTCGTAATTATTTCATTTTTATTTTTACTAATTTACGAATAAAACAATATTGCAATTTGAATTATGAAATTAATTTTTAAAATTAAATATAACTAAGTAAACAAGGTCCGCGAAGAATAGTGGCAAAGATTACTGGCTGCATTTCCCCGTTGACGATCAAGAAAAGGTTGAATCGCGATGCTGATTGTCCCTCTTTTGTCTTGTGAGGAGATGATCATTATATGATATTGTATTAAATTACCATTGTAAATACCCTGCGTTGGGTAATAATTCGTTTCATTTGATTCATAATATTTCGCGTAGAAAATAAAAACAATAAATGCGACACTAGTGTCATCTATCATAATATTAATAATAATAAGTTAGCTAGGTTAGAACTGTCCAACCCAATTTTACCTTTTTCCCAAAATGGCTTCTCATATGAGCTTCCAAGTTGTCATACTTCTGAAACCCCTTTTCACACTTTATACATTTCAACATCACTTTACTCTTTCTTTTCTTCTTCTTCTCTTTCTTAACTTTAGGACTGCAATAATAACAGAAGGTAAACTTAATGTGGGTTTCTTTAATTCGTCATGTCTGTCTGTTTCCATTTTCCATCTAAATGTACCTCAACAAAACTGGCCACTCATTAGGTATAGCCTCACAAATACCATTGGCTAGGGAGTCTGGGACCAAAATTATATATATAGGTAGGTACAATTATTTCACTACAGTAAAGTTTGAAAAATACTCTTGGTTTGAAAGTAGGCTACAGGCTGAACTGATTTAGTTAAAATTTAGAAGGGTATGTCCCTTTTTATTGGACATATTAAAATGTATTGATCGAAGGCAATATTTAAAGTACACACAATCGCCGAGCATGTATGAAAGGTATGATCAATATAAAAGAAGTGAAAGAGGTATGTCAGGATCGTAGCAAATTGTATTTGATTGTCTCTGCCTACCCCTCTTGAGATAAAAGACGTGATGATAGAGGGTGTGTCCGTATAGGGTAAATTAAAGCATCCATATTTCTAATAGTACCTATTACATGTGTTATTAGTTCATTAAAAAACTTACTCATTTTCTTTGAGAGTTATATTATTAATACATTCCTTGGTGTCCACATATTCATTTACATCTGCATTAATGTCATCATCATCATCAATACCTAATTCCACCTTTAACTGAAATTTAGAGGACCATGTAAGTATATTTCTTTGTAAATGGGGATCTTACTTTCACATTTTTTGTCATGACAAACACATATCTCCAAGTAAAATAAATTACTTTAATCCAAAAATACCACAATAACCTCCCTGTCTACCAGAAGGTGTTATTTTTATTTTCCGCAAAAACTGTTAGAGCTAGGAGAAAACTTTCAATGACAAAAATGATCCTCAATAATTTACCTACAAAACGGTACTTAGTTCATTTTAATAGAACTTAAATACTTTCCGAAATGTGACTGTAGGTAAAGATAAAAATTTGCAATAAAATTTATTTTTCTTTAATTTATGTGAAAAGGACCCAAGCTATGACAAATTGATCTATAAGAGTTTTAATCTTGATATATTTCCCTACAAAACAATACTTACATTATTCATTATTGTAGGTCAGTAACAAATAAGATCAGCAAGTGTGCTTTGTACAGTGGTACAAAGCAATACTATATTTTGTCTCCGTCAAACAAATCTGTCATTTAATATGATAGAGCAGGCCCACAGCCAGGAATTGTGTTGGGGGAATGGTGATTAGTAATAAAACATAAAAACATGTGTTAATTAAGAATTACTTTATTTTAAGTAACAACTTGTTAACTATTAGTTTAAAATGTGTATGAAAACTTGAACTATAGTTTTAAGATTCCGGGGGCTGATTGATCACCCAAATCCATATGTATCCATGTGAAAGAGAGAGACAAAACATTGTGTAACTTTGTACATACATTGTTTATTAATAAGTGAGATAGAGGACAGAATGTTGAGATTAATTATGTTTACTGCTATATCATAAAGCTGAAAGGTAAATGAAAACTGGGCACGTGTGAATTTTATACAAGTGATAAATTGTGATGTCTTGTACAATGTTCATATCGGCAAAGTGCTTTGAAGCACACTATAAAGATGGCAAATTGCATGTCAAATAAATTTAATGTTAGAGTGGGGAGGATGGAATTATATAGACTCTATATTATAGAGCAGTCTTTCAGCTCAACTTATTTGGTGCTACTTATTTTTATCTGAATTTTCTGTTAGTAGAAATTTTTTGAATTTACCTTGTATGTAGGATATTGCTTTAATATGAGATTAGATCTGTTTACAACTTGTTTAAAATAATACAACTTATTTAAAAGTTCCAAACAGTTCTCACATATTTCCTTTGGAAAACTGTCAGCTTCTGAAATCTGAAATTAAATTTTAATAGTATATTTTTTAGTAATAATTAGCAAGAGTTTAGGTCACATTAGGTTAGATTCAAACCTCTTTACAAAAATGGACAAACAGTACTAAGAAACCTTGCAATCCCAAATTATGGCTATCAAAACAATCATCAGAGGAACCATCATCATAATACATAATGGGTATTTTCTAATGATCTACAAACTATGGATTTGAATGAACTAGTTGCTAACTTTAATTATAGTGTATAATATAATTACAAATATAACTACAAAAGTAGCTGAATAGCCTGCTTTACCAACTATTCGATAGATCCCTTTACCAAGTACTGATTTATTGAGAATTTAAGATTGTTTAAGACTGGTTGATTTGCTATTTTAATAAAAAATAAAACATGATATGATAGTAAGTATACTGGCGTTTAGTACTTACTAGAAGTACCTAATTTATTTCCCATTTCCTGTACTATCATAGTGCCAAATATAAAAGTTGCTGAATAGTCGGCTTTATCGACTAGTCTGGTATTTTCATTGGTACATACCTCTACTGAAGTGCAATATTCAAATACTTGTGATGAACAATGATCAAATATGTTTTTCAATGGCTTATCAGAAGACAAGCATGCCCTGCATATATTGTCTAGATTCAAATTCAAATCTTTCGCCATAAGTTGTATATTTGCTTCGTTTATGTTTATTTGTGACATGTTTGAATGTAAAAAATTCTTAACCTATTTTTGTACAACATTGAAACTAAAATCAGTATTTCTTCTTCTTTAAAAGGTAATAAGTACCGCTCATATAATAAATATTCGAGCGCGCTCTCAGATCATATCAAAGGGGAAAGATATATTCAAAATTTACAAACAAAACAAACAAACCAAACCACAAAGGCACAAACAAACAATCGATTTTTTAATACTTTTTTATCTGTCATGTCAGTCAGTCAAATTCAACTGACAATCTTTATTTTAAATTCTAGGGAGGCACAGAGTAACATGATTTATAATAGATTTCGCGTAGAGGGAGAATTTCTCTGTCTACGAGATTTCGACAATATGTGATTATCAAGAAGTGATTATACATTGATCTGAGGATTATACCGTTGTCTACAGATAATACGGGATACCACAGAGCAAGTAACGGGATACTTTTACCCGACTGCCCAATAAGAAGGGTAATGTTTTAAAACACTGCAACTGACAACAACAACGAAAAATGTGTCAGTCAGCACATCACTAAGTCAGTAAAATCATCAGTCAAGTTGTTTGTTTGTATTGAAAACATTTTGCCAATTTATTGAATTTATGCTTTCATATTTTCACAATTTTATATTTTGTCCTTATAATATAAGGGAAACCTTACAATACATATAAAGATATGTTAACATTAGATAATTTTCATAAAGTTTGTAGGGCCTGTTTATCTTCTAAAGAGTCCTTCAAGTACCAGCTTTTTGATAATGTTTCTCCTCAGATATTTGAATTTTGCACCACACTACAGGTAATTCTTACAATCATAGCAATACTACGTGCTAGCCTCAGCCGCTACGGCTCCCAAAATGCCTGCGATTTGTTACAGCGAGCGAGGACTGCCCACGTTTCCGGCTTTATAAAAACTCTAGGGGTAGGGCAGACAAGTAACATTTTGAATGGCCATTTACCGTTCTTTTTTCAATTTATGTTTTAATTTTCAAAAAATTATATAAAAAACACTAGTACGCGTCTGCTGCAAGGAAAAAAGTTGCAGCATAGAAAGGGGACCCACCTCCATCCCCTACAATCCTCAGTTACCCACTATCGAGTTAGCACGTTTGTAAACCCTACTTTTTTACAGATACAGAATGAAGACCCCTTGCCAAAGTCAATATGTTCATTATGCTATAAATTACTTGCAAAGTTTAATGACTTTAAGCATAAATGCATCAAATCTGAAAAGGTGTTACTCAGTTTCACTGAAATCAAGAGTGAAGGGGACATAAAACATGAACCAACCGATATTATAATATGTGAAACAAAAATAGAAAATCTAGAACGAAGGAATGTAATTGTTTTAGATGAATTTAAATTAGAAACTGAACTGTCTGATAGTGGTAAGTTTTCTAGTATAATTACTGCCAAATAAGTTGAGCCATTTGACAATCAATGGGTAGTTAGTACAAATACACATATTTTTGAGTTTGACCCTAATTAGTATGGTGCACAAAATGCCAACAACTCAATTTATCTATATTTTGTACACAGATCTTAAAGGTATTTACTGAATAACATAAACTTTCAGATGATAATGACAAAGTTGATGATTTTAATGAAGAATATATTCCAATAAAATATAAAAGGTTTGATCTATTTGTTTTTATTAAAATTATTTATACAACAATATAAAAAAAATCTTAAAATTAATAATAAACATTAAAAGTAATAATTTCCCTGATGAATCACAAGCTGGCCCTCTTGTCATCAAAGGAAATCCCCACGGACCTAGAGATTATTTCACTTTACTCTAAATAAACTATTAATTTCAGATCAAAAAAGGAATCTAAAATATATTCAGAACCTAAATTAAAAAGAGAAGTAAAATTAAAGAGACCATTTTTCTATAGCTGTACTCTGTGCAACAAGAAATTTAGAGTCCTAGAAAGATTTGAAACACATAAGTTGGAACATGAAGGTGAAAATGTAAGAAACTATCACTTTTGATACTGATATAAGAGGTCAATAACTATAATCTGATAATGAAATAAATGAAGGAAATTGATATTAAAATATCATCATCAACATACTACCTAAATTAAAATGGAAAGACTTATGGCCATATTCATAAACACATTAAATTTTAGAAGCGTTTTAGTTAAAATATGTTTTGTCACTCTCTAACAAACCTTTAATTACTAATAATAGAAAGAAACAAAACACATTTTAACAAAAACATTGCTAAAATACTTTGATGAATTTGGGGGTAAGAGATTACTGCATCTTTAAATATTACTTAAAATATACTTTAAAGAACATAAACTTGATGCTCAGCATTTTTGGATCCTGTGAGAATACAACCAGGGAAGTTGGTTTGAATTTCTGATTTCTATTTAGGAGATTTATGCCCTGGGTGAACATGATAGGGGGAGGAGGTACAGGCAAGATTAATCAATATTTTTTGTTCATTTACGGACAGTCAATCGTATTAGCTCAGGGCTCAAAATCCTAATTTTTAAAAATTATTTCCTATATTTTTTGCTTTTGATAATGTGTTTTAGGGGTTGTCCAAGAGTAAATTTCATATAGTAGGTGCAGAAATATGAGGCTGGGCCACCCCAGGCTGGATGGCCGCCCCGCCCACTTTTCCCTATGAAGAATATGTCTGCTATTATGAAATAAGTTGCTTCATTTGTGAATTTGTTGTTTTCAAATTTCTGACAAAGTTGTTGTGCATACAAGTTGTGAATGGAATAAATTTTCGTTACTTATGTTTTTTGCAGCCCTCAATCCATTGTAATTCGTGCAACAAAACCTTTATGACATGGACAGGTTTAAGAAGGCACAAGGAGTCTCAGCACACAACAACAACTTTTAGTAGACACAAATGTTCAATATGCGAGAACATATACAAGAACCTTCACACTCTCCGCACGCACATGTATACACACAATGAAAAGGTCCTCATATGTGACTGTTGTGGGAGAAAATTTAATTCAAGATTTGTTTTGAAGGTATATCTACTTCACTACATGTTATACAACAAAGTCCCCGCCGCGTCTGTCTATGACCTTTTCACGTAAAACCAGATTTGACGAGCGTTGTGAGCATTCACAGTATAAGTGAATCAAGTGGGGAAAAAAGTTGCTGTCTAATCTGTCAGAGATATAACAAAATGATGTATGAAAGAATTGTGTAGAGTAAAATGATCTACAAAAAAGTCCGCAGTAGCATATATGTATCTCTAATAGATAAGTAGTTATAAGCGCATTTATGTAGTTATTAAAATTCTTGTAAACCCATATTGTACCCATGCGAAGTCTGTGGCGGTTTTTTTGTCCCCTGTGTGTTTGTGCATGCTAATCTCCACAATGTTTTATGTGGGTTTCAGTGAAGTATTGAGATAAAGTTGGGCCTAACATTTAGTGTTTGTTTCATTTAAATCAATTGATAAAAAAAATCAATAAAAAAGATATGTAAATTTTTATTTGCGCGTTTATAGCACCTACTTAATATAGCATTCCAAAATTAGATTATTTTTTTCTCAGGCGTTGCACTGTTTATTCTATTCTTATTAGAGATTTAAACAAACAGAAAACTACTAATTTGATGCAGATGTTTATAAGATAAAATAACAATAATTCAGCGAATGTTGCACGCCACAACATGACGTGGAATCACATAACAATGTTCGTTTTGTAACAATTGGAAAAGTAGCAGGACTAGATTTTTTTATTTCTACATTGTTGGTCTTGAAATAGTATACTACTCAACTAGTAGATAGTCTAAATCGTCTAAGATTTCTTTTATAATTTCAGCAACACATAGAAACCCACAAAGAAAATCGACAACGGGACTTTGCTTGCGAACACTGTGGCAAGAAATTCTACAACAACTCTGCTCTAGTGACGCACGTGACGCGGTGCCATCGCGATCGTCGATACATTTGTCAAATATGTAGCTGCTCCTTCACTGCCAAATACAACCTAACAAAGCACCTACTCATACACAACGGTGTGAAGCCATACAAGTGTGATATTTGTCAGAAATCATACTCCACTCAGTCGTTCTTAGTGGAGCATAAAAGGATACATTCTGGTGAAAAACCATATTTGTGCAGCTTTTGTGCTAAAGCGTTTATATCAAAACGGAGGTTGAAAGAACACTTGCGTACTCACACTGGCGAGCGGCCTTACAAGTGTGGTGTGTGTTCGTTAGCGTTTACTCAACGAGGGACACTCAAAAGGCATATGAGGGTACATGACAATAATTCCCCACCACTAGTTGTATAGATATCATAATCATAGAGCACAATAGCACAAACTATAATAATATGGCGTCGATAAAATGACATAAGGAGGTATGGGTGACAGGTAACAAAAATAATCAGCTTAAATAAAAAAATAGTCGGAAATATACTCCACTCAGTCGTTCTTAATTAAGCGTATTAGCATGCATTTTACACCATATTTGTGCAGTTTTTGTGCGTTTATATCAAAACGGAGGTTAAAAGAACGCTTGCGTACTCACACTGGCGAGCGGCCTTGCATGTAGAGAATACAATCCCGAGCATGTTTTTCAATCCCGGGATTGCGGGACTTTTGATGCATTAGGCGCGAAACTCAAAAGCACGATGCGACGCGATTTAATACGTCCTAAAAGTCTTGAGCTCGAGAACCGCGGATCGGACTAGATGTATTTTTTGGTTTTTGAGATCTGGCCACTAGTGAAATGGATCGTAAAAAACGTGTTGGTTGCGCTTCTATTATTATTAAGAAGATATAAGAAAAAACAACAGAAAAAAAATTAGATTCATCCATTTATTACCATTATGAACCCTGAGGCAAAATATTGTTCTCAAAAATATGAAGCTTTAAAAACAGACGAAAAAATATTTTTCTATTACTTTAGAATGAGTATATTATCGTTTGAAGAGCTTTTAACCATATTATCACAACACATACAGAAACGATCGTACAAAGGAAGGCATTAACTATCAGGTAAAATAAAACAGTATATATTAATTGTTCTTAATTAGTCTCATTTAATATATCACAATGTTATTTCACGAAAAGTCAAAATCTTCTTCTGTTGATAATGTAGTATTTAGTATTGGAAGTATTAGAATAATTATCACTAAGTGGTGAATTTATTTGGTCTTGTAAGTTTGATTTGATGCAGCAGTTGTATATGTTGCATAATTTGATAGAGTTTGATAAACTCTCTGGTAATTAGGAGTGGAGGTAGTCTGATAACGATAGTGAGGTTGATGCAAATCTGTTAAAAATTGTAGAACCCGACTTTGAAAAATAAGAGTTTGATTTTCGTCCAGTTTTCCACTGATGGTAGAATACCCTTAAAAACGATATGTGTCTGTTTTCTGGTTCCCTTAAAATATTCATAATGTCGTCCGGGTAGTCATCTGCCTTTCTTTTTCGCGACTGATTTTGGTAACGGCATGTTTCTTTCATTTGTTCTTTGGTTTTCTTTCTCACTTTCATTTTCAGTTATGCTGTCGGTAGTCGCATTTTGTATTTTTTTTAATCGTAACCTTATATAGATGATATACTTTAAAAAGTTTTAGCTCCAGCTCCAGATCAATTATCATCTTTAAGTTTTTTTTCATACTTAAGAAAGGTATCCTTAATTCCTGTCCACTTTTTTACTACTGGAATTACCTGTAAAAAGAAATTAAATTATTAAAAAGTGTTATCTCTACAATGCTAGTCATTGCAATTTCAAATTTTCTAGCCTAGGTACAATACAATAGTAAAGTCGATATTCAAACGACTTATTTGGTGCCAAATTAAGATAGAAGCAAAAGAGCAGGTGCAGTGGTTTAGCCCTGAAATAGTAACAAATAGATATCGTCAGCTTAGGTACTGCTAGAGTTCATTAAGTGACATTATATGAAACTTTGAGAAATCAACTAATTACTTTTGATTCCGTTGGACGGCCTATATCTTTCTAAGTATTGAAGGTATTAAAAAATAATGGACACTATTAAAGAATTATACATATTTATTAATATAATCAAGACAAAGTATAGTAAAAAATAAGAATGATTCCTGTTTCGTGCAGGTATCAGAAAATATTGATATTTCTGTTACTGTAGATGGTAGAGGTTTAATCCAGAGATACATTGCCGATCCCACCTCATCACTTCCTTTCTTTTCGTCAACTTCAGACCACTGATAACAGAGAACATCATTCGGAGAACTGGCTTCGTAAATGGTAGCATTGTATACGTTCAGTTTCCGTAGGTAATAGAGAAGTTAGACGTTCCTATGTAGATGACATATGAAGTACCATTTGTAAGTCCAATGTAATAAACATACATTTTTCATTGCTTTGATCTTTTAAAGATAAGTGATCCTCATATTTTTGTTACAATATAGCAAGGTCGTATGAATTTTGTGCTTTGGCGCTATTATATTTGTGACAATAAGCATTGATCCTTCTTAGGTTTATGAAAATCTAGATTATACTGTGTACAAAATATACTTCGGTACACATTTATGGATATGGGAGATCTGGTTACTGTTTTACTTTTTTCTTCGTATAGTTTATAACCCCAAACACTAGCTGCGTTTCTTCTTTGCAATATTAATAACTAAGCAAGCAAGAATATCAAGAAGTTTTTATCAATACCTGTTATGTATAAATCATCTTCTAATCTAGATGTACGAATTCAATATTTAGAATCGGTCTCAAATAACGTTCAATAGTTGGACTTGGGAGCACTTCATTAAGCGGTTCTGGAGGAATTAATGAAGGACTGATATTTTCAACATTATCACCAGGTTGTCTGCTTGTTTGGCGTATTAGTGTAGATGAAGTGTCTATGCCCAACCGTCTCTGTCTACTTTGAGAATTGTTAATTATTGCATAAAACCTAGCACTAGCTTTTCAACCAAGCGTTGCTTTAAAGTTTGAAAAGTCTGTTTTTGTTATGTGCCCTACTTCCACTCTGTATCCTTTCGCGTGAGCCCCGTCAAAGGACGGGCAATTCGAACAAAGCCTCGAATAAATTTCCTAAAATAAGATGTGAGACAGTGAGTAGAATGTGTACATTACGAGGTCGACTATAATTGGCTATATGTCCTGCCCGGCGACAAGTGTAGCATACTTCGGCTGCATCAGACGTTGAAATGCTGCTCCACTGAATGTAGAACCAACGGTTCAACTTCCATGTTGATCTACCTCTCTCCAGGTTCTCCTCGTTTCATTCGTTTTTAAAATTCTCCAGTGAGAAGAGGTAGGCGTAATATAATTCTTCTGGCTTTTCACAAATATAGGCTTTAGTGTTAGCCCTTAGTTCAGCCCTCGAATGATGCAAGATATCGCATTTTGGCCATTTATATTACATTTCTTTAACAAAGAAAGATTGGCATGATAATACTTTGTCATTGTTTCTGTGTCTGTTTTCGTTCTTGACAGTCTGTTAACATGATCAGTACATCGAGTAAAAGCAGTTTTAGGGCTTCCTTCCACCTTCCACCCATCCCAAGTCATGTCGTACTATTCCAGATCGTCGTACCACTTGTGCGCAGACCCACGGAGCCGGAGTTGCATTATGAACTGACGATCAGTGCTGCTCTATCCATATATATCACCAAGTTGGTCAATATTATGCAGACACCCAATTACATTGCCGGTGGTCTCATCAGGTTGGAATTTGGGAATTAATTCCGCATCAGTCGGTGTAACACGGCGTCGTTTCTTTGGCGGTAAGATATCAACATCACTCACTGTTGTGAGAAAGAAGATCGTCGCTCTCTTCTTCAGACAGGGAATGTCTTCGTCGTGCTTGGCCTTCGATATATGGGCCTGACATCCTGGCGCGTGTTATCCTTGATCCCACTTCTGAGATGCAAAACGTAGACCCGTAGGATCGGAAACAAAGATGATTTACAGCCTGACCAACTTATCTGTAATATGAGTGGTGCCGCTAGCATCGCTTTAGTGTTTTATTTGTATTAGTTACATATCCGTATTTCAGTTTGCTTCAATAAATATCTTTGTATTCATATTTCATCATGTGCGAGTCATATGAATGTTAAGCAATTAAATAGTATGAATACATATATATATAGAAAATTTGAAATTCGAACATGGATAAAACAAGATGAAAATAAATATTTCAATAATTTTATTTATAGAAAACCTGGCTTACAATATGTATGGTCTAATTTGAACGTAGAGGTGCTTGCACACGTATCCCGGTTCATAGGCCATATTCCAGGAATAGTTAACCCATTGGTACTCGGATCGGAAAAGTCATCATCATTTTCCGAATTACTTTCAGTGTCACTGTCACTTCCAGATTCACTATAAAAGGCTTATCCAAATAGGCGTCCTTAAGACCATACTCATTTTCAAGTTTGTGAACATGTTCACAATGTTTTTTCCATTCTTCAGGAGTAATTGATTGAAAGGCCTCATGGAATTTCTTTGGTGTGGTGGTCAATATTAACATCGGCCACTTTTCCTTTCATCTTATTCCATATGAGTTCCATGTGATTTAAGTCACAATGGTGGTAAACGTAAGCATTTGTGTCCATGTTCTGCTAATGTATTATCAATGTCGTAAATGGGATCATGTTTGTTTCTTTTAATGATTTCCAATAGTTGTGGTTTTGTCATATCTTCTGAGTAATACTGTTTTGCGATAACCATTCCTGCATATCTTTTTTAAGTGTGTTTGTATTCGGGGTTCGCTGTGATAGGGAGCGTTATCCATAATTATGAAAGATGGTTCCTTCAAATTAGGTATCAGTTTTTCCAAAGTCCACTTCTTGAAGTTCACATTATTCATTTCGTCGTAATAATCTCCACTTTTGGTGTTCGACTTAAAAACTAAACATGCATTATCAACAAAACCAGTCTCACCGCCAGCGTGCACAATGATGTATCTCTGGCCTTTTGACGCCTTCAATCAATACCCTGTTCTTGCCAACACTTGCCAGATGTATGTGAGGAGTGTATGTACGTCTCGTCCAAATAAATAACCGGCCGATGATTAGATGATTTTTCGTTTTTACTGAGTTCGTGTAGATATTTTGATCTCGAAGCAGATATTTCATTTCGTTCCATGAGTACTTTGCGATTACTTTGCGTTTTTCTGAATCGGAAGCCCAATTTGTGTAGTATTTTACGAAGAGTTTCGCGATTCCCTTTGAAATTGATTTCCTCTCTTAATATGGTCATGTAGGTTATATGTACAGGGGAGCTCTTGTATAAATAATAGATAGATTTAGTAAAAGGTAAACTATATTACAACGTTAAATATACAATGATAATGTTAAATAAAATGCAAATTAAATAAATAAGTTAAGAGAGATCGGACAGCTAGTACGGGCTTGTTACTCTCGTTACCGTAGAGACATAGCTGCGCCGATATGCGCGCGACGGTCCGTGTGCGCGAACTCATTTACACACGGACGAAGCCGCTGTACTAATATCCGCTACAAGTACTCCCCCGCCGAGACCGTGGCTTGCTACGGGCGATAGTAATCGGTAAACCTTACGAGTTTTCTTCACTGGATCTGGCGAAATAACTGGCGGTGGAGCTGCGGCTTGCTGATCTACTGGAATGTCTGCGGTCGCCATGAAAGCTGGCTTCAGCCTCTCTATAGTGACCGTTATGGATTTGCCTTGAATCTCAATTTTGAAGGTCTTTTCACCACGTTCCAGGACTTTATAGGGGCCTGAATACGGTGGTTGAAGAGATTTTTTGAGTGGACCTTGGCGTAAAAATACATGTGATGATGAAGATAATTCTTTAGGGATATAAAACGTCTTATTTGAGTGCCAAGTGGTTGGCTGTGGAGATAGTTTGACAATTTGGTTTCTTAGTCGTGACGTGAAACTTGACAAATCTTGTCTGGATAGGTCATCTGCACCAGGACACAAAAACTCTCCGGGGAGACGAAGTGGCTCTCCATAAACCAAATCCGCCGAAGAAGCTTGCAAATCTTCTTTCCATGCACTACGCATGCCGAGAAGCACCAGTGGCAAGGCTTCTGACCAAGTACTGCTGTTGTGGCACATGATGGCTGATTTAAGCTGACGGTGGCAACGCTCGACTAACCCATTACAGGCAGGATGGTAGGCAGTCGTGAGCGAGTGTTGTGCGCCGACGAGTGATGCGATGTTGCGAAATAGCTGCGAGTCGAACTGCCTGCCCCGATCAGTAACAATACGTTGTGGGCAGCCAAACCGCGCCACCCAACCTTGTATGAAGGCACTGGCGCAGGACTCAGCTGTAATATCCTTGAGAGGATACGCCTCAGGCCATCGAGTAAAGCGGTCAACGACAGTGAGGCAGTATCTGTAATCACAAGAAATTGGTAATGGACCAATAATGTCCATGTGAATATTGGTGAATCTTTGTGATGGAAGAGGAAATGCTGCAGGACTTGAAGTGGTGTGTCGAGATATCTTGCATTTTTGCAGTGTAGACATTCTCGCGACCACTGTTTGCAATCTCGACGCACACCAGGCCAAACGAAGCGTTCAGAGACAAGGCGTGCGGTTGCAGATGCTCCTGGATGACTTAAACCATGTAGTAGGTTGAAGACTTTCTTGCGAAATGGAGGTGTGACATAGGGCCGGTGTTTTTCCATAGACACGTCGCAGTACATCCTTATGTTGGATTTCGGAATAAGTACCTTCTCCAAGCGTAAAGAAGTATTATTGTTGAGTAGTTGCTGTAGCTCCGCGTCTAAATCATGTGACTCTGATAAGGCTTGGTAATCCAAATGTCTTGTTATACTCTCGATGCGAGATAAGGCATCGGCAACGACGTTTTCCTTTCCAGATACGTGTCGAATGTCAGTTGTGAATTGCGAAATAAAATCAAGATATCTGAACTGTCGTGGGGAGCAATTATCCCTGCGTGTAGTAAAAGCAAATGTCAGTGGCTTATGATCCGTATATACACAAAAAGTTCTAGCTTCCACCATATGCCTGAAATGGCGAATAGAATCATAGATAGCGAGTAATTCTCTATCATACGGACTATAGTTCTTTTGAGACGGCTTAAGTTTTCTGGAGAAAAATGCTAATGGTTTCCATCCATTTGAAGAGCGTTGTTGCAGAACTGCACCAATAGCAATGTCTGACGCGTCAGTATATATTGTTAATTCAGCGCTGGCATTCGGATGGGCCAAAAGAGTTGCTTGAGCCAGACTTGACTTGCATTCCTCGAATGCCGACATCAGATCTGGTGTAATATTTACTGGATGTGATCCTTTAATGTTGGGTCCAGCCAAAAGATTATTTAGTGGAGCTTGAATCTTAGAAGAATTTGGCACAAATCTGCGGTAAAAATTTACCATGCCAAGAAATCTTCGGAGTTGATTAACAGTTTTAGGAATTGGGTACTGTTGAATTGCATCTATTTTGGATTGTAGTGGTCGAACCCCTTCAGCGGATATTTGAAAACCGAGGAAGGTAACCTCTGGTTGACCTAAGACGCATTTGGCAGTGTTCACTAAGACAGAATATGAACGAAGTCTTTCAAACACTTGACGTAAGTGAAACTGATGCTCCTCTGGAGATGATGAGAAAATCAAAATATCGTCTATATAACTATAACAGAAGTCCAATTCCCTCAGAACTTCGTCCATGAACCTCTGAAAAGTTTGACTTGCATTCCGCAATCCAAAAGTCATGAATGGGAATTCGAAGAGTCCAAAAGGTGTTGTAATGGCAGTTTTTTTAATGTCTTCAGGACATACTGGTATTTGGTTGTAGGCTTTGACCAGATCAATAGTAGAGAACATACAACTATTTGCCAATTGGTAAGAAAAGTCATGAATGTGTCTGACTGGATAACTGTCTGGAACCGTGCGAGAATTCAGAGCTCTATAATCTCCACATGGTCTCCAGCCATCATTTTTCTTAGGTACTAGATGCAACGGTGATGCCCAAGAGCTGTCGGATCTTCGTGATGTACCCGCTTGCAACATATCGTCAAACTCTTTTTTAGCTATTAGTAGCCTATCAGGTGCAAGTCGACGAGGACGGCTCGTTACTGGTGGTCCTGGAGTAGTCCTTATATTATGTAGTGTTGTGCCGCGGAGTAATGTGAGTTCCAGCTGGACAAGTGATTTCTTTGAACTCTCGCAAAATGTCGTAGTAAATAGTACTACCAACTATAGCTTTTACTGAAGTAACGTCTTCTGATGACATTTGGCGTGGTACGTTGACAGACAGGCTTGTGAGATTGTCGATCAAACGTTGTCCTCTGCAGTCCACTAGGAGGTTGTAGTGAGATATGAAATCAACTCCTATGATTGGCTTCAAAACATCCGCTACTACAAAACGCCAAGTGAAGTCACGACGCAGTCCTAAATTTAGGTGCAGCTGAATCCAACCATATGTGGGTATGATAGTACCATTTGCAGCATTAAGGTCGTAGTCGGTTCTGTTGCGTTTTTGTTTAATCGCTGACTTCGGGAAAACACATAAGTCAGAACCCGTGTCAACTAGGAACTGTAATTTAGATGTGTGTTCTTTTGGGGTCACCAACTGTAGGTTATATGTACAGGGGAGCTCTTGTATAAATAATAGATAGATTTAGTAAAAGGTAAACTATATTACAACGTTAAATATACAATGATAATGTTAAATAAAATGCAAATTAAATAAATAAGTTAAGAGAGATCGGACAGCTAGTACGGGCTTGTTACTCTCGTTACCGTAGAGACATAGCTGCGCCGATATGCGCGCGACGGTCCGTGTGCGCGAACTCATTTACACACGGACGAAGCCGCTGTACTAATATCCGCTACAGTCAAAATCTTAACTATAGTCGGCAACTCTTTTTTCACAGAATAAAATTCATGTATTTTCCGTCGGATAATGCCCATGTCAAAATCATCAACATGAATAAAACCAGATGTCCGTCTTCTTGTTTTACCTGGTGTTGTTATTTTAACACCACTTTCATTCGCTCTTTTCCCTTCTTTTATAATTTTGGAAACCAAGCTTTGGCTTATACCTGAAATAAAATAATAATAAGTATAATTTTGTGCGTATATAAATTTAACAACATTTACCTGTAGCAGCAGCGACTCTGGTCTAGATTTAATTATAGGGAATAATCGGGGCTCCTTGTCGTGCTTCCTGTTCAAAAAACTGTTTCACTTGTAGAATTATATTACGAGCATCACTTTTTAAACCTTTCGGCATGATTGACCTAGGATTATTAAGGATAAGACCAAGGCAAAATAAAAATCGCGTTTGGGTGTGGCTACGTAAAATGAGCAGTAATTTTTCTAAGATCACAGAACCGATGCTATTTAGTCACTCGTCAGTTTAGAAAGCATAGCGCTTCGAAAAATCTTAGAGGCGGTAACATTTATCGTAATATAATTTTTATTTCTAAATTTTAAGTGACAACAAAGACAGTAATTTTTATGAGATACGCAAAAACAGACAAAAATTCTAAAAAATGTTGTTTTGACTTCTTAATGATAGAAATAAGATCATGAAAGAGACGGCCCCTAGACAATTTTATTAGATATATATTGATAAAAAAATCTGATACGAGTCTGTTTCGTGGAATACTTATATCCGAGAGATACTTAAATGCGAAAGTAACTCTGTCTGTCTGTTACGTTAAAGGCTAAACCACTGAACCGATTTCGATATAATTTGATATGGAAAAAGCTTAAGCCCTAAGAAAGAACATATGCTACTTTTTCTTTAAATAATGTGTATAAAAGGGGTTGAAAGTTAGTATGCGGATCCCACGGGCGAATCTGGGGCGAAACGCTACTTCAACATAAATATACCAAAACCAACACAATATAGAGCTGGGAGTATCACGGGGTTCAGGAAAATAGATAAAAACACAAAGAAAGTTGATGAAGTCGATTTATTGCTTTTATTGGTACAATTTCTTTATAAAGGCTAACAAAAAGATGTGCACAAGATTAACCTAAGGGAGTGTTAGAAAGGCAAAGGGCACGCCGTAACAAATATGAATCTATTAAAATCTATATTTATACAGATAATCAGGGCGCCAGAGCTGTTTTCCTCGGGAAAAATGGAAGTTTTTTCCAACGGAGCAAATTTGGGCTTAAAATTACAAGAAAAATACAAAGAATAACATCCTAAAGTCTTGACATTGAGCGAGGTCGGGAAAGTTGGTTTTTTTTTTTGAAAAATTTTTTTACTCTTTTTTACGGTTTTTGTTAAGTGTAGCGAAAAGTATTGTTTCTAGAGAAAAATGTTGAGAGTAAAAGTTGTGCAGGTGATGATTCTGCATGAGGCTTGGGTATTTAAAAAAAATTAAAAAATCGTTTTCATTGTTTAAACAATCAAAAAAGACGGAAAACGCAAAAAAATTAAAACAATGAAAAGTAATACTTAAAGTGCTTGAAATTTGATAAAAATTTAGTAGTTTATAGACTTTTGTATGTTTAACAATGTGCGCCATGTCCGATAACGATATTTCAAAATGGCAGCCTATTGCAAAATTGTTTTGAAATTTCGATTGTATGTACAGGTGGTCCATCAAAACGAATCGCAACCTGCTTTACTGGAGTCGGTAGGTACTAACAGTGTCTTTGATCTCCCAAAAATTCAGTTTTTTAAAGAAACAGATAAAAAAGTTATGTTAAAAAAACCCGTAACTAAGGACCGTATTTTCGCCAATCGTCAACTTATAGATTTGCAATAAAATGCATTCAATTGTGCTGATTTTTTCATGAATTTAAAAATTAAAAAGTTTATTGTAGAACCAATAAAAGCTGAGATACGGTACTCTTAGTTTTTTGCTTGTAGCGCCCGTCCTAATTACTTTTATAACTTGATACCCGGTATGAACCTTCTTTAATGTATACTTTATAGCAGGTTTTTTTTCCGAGTCCATTCGATCAACCCTTTTGTCATAAACAATTTTTCCCGACCTCGCTCAATGTCAAGACTTTAGGATGTTATTATTTGTATTTTTCTTGTAAATTTAAGCCCAAATTCGCTCCGTTGGAAAACACTTCCATGCTCGGCACCTCTGGTGCCCTGATTAAGAGTTTAGTGCAAGAGATGTAGATAAGAAAATATTTTACTTGTATATATATATCTAATATATAAAATTTCCGTGTCACAAGTTAGTTGCCATATATACTCCTCCCATTTTTTAATCGCTATTTTAATATTTTTGTATGGATATTCCAAAGTTAGTGGTAGTGGTATAGGGTATATTTTATTTTGTTCGAAAATATCAACGGGCGAAGCCGGGGGCGGAATGCTATTTATATATACTTAAACTGAACATTTTTAGTGTATCACTGGTAAAAATATTTTATTAAAATTACAATTTCGACTGAGGTGTACGCATGTGTCCCTATATAAGAAACTTTGCATTGTGCTGTTCTAGTGCTTGTGCCAGTGTTGTACTGATTCCATATTGCACTTGTCTATCAGAATGCTTCTAGATAGGCGGCGAACATTACGTTCGCCGTAGATAGGCTTTTAGAAATTCCACAAAACGTTTCAGGTCCATACTGTGTATCCTTAGCCCCTGCACGTGCCAGAAAGTCAGCAATTTAATTACCTTCTATCCCGGAGTACACTGGTACCCATTTAAGGATAACTTAGTTTTTGCTGCCCAGTCTGTTCAGTACATCAACGCAGTTCATGACCAGCTGAAAGGATATAGTATAGAAGTTGATGGCGGCTCTCTGCCTTGCTGTCTGAGTGTATATACATTTTCTTGTTTATGTAGTGCTTTTGTATATTAGCTTTAGCACATATAATTAGTGCGCATAACTCTGCTTGGAATATACTGGCATGTTTGCTAAGATTGATTGCCTCCTTGAAGAGTAGTTCTACACTATATATTCTACAGCCTACATTATGTCCCATTTTAGAGCCATCAGTAATTTCACAGTGTATAGTTTAATAAAATTGTTATGCGGGGGCATGGTGTCTGTTGTCATTTGCATAACAGGATCATCTTGAGTCGACTTTTGCAACGAAATCAGTGTCTGCGAATGCCATGATGTCACTTCCAGATCTGCTACTCTTTTCCAGTTTTCTTCTTTTCTTTTTATAGTTTTTTTCTGTACCTCGGTATTGTCTTTTATTTCCCATTTTGATTCACCAACTAAGATACAATGAAGATTATTATAAGTGTATATTATAAAGTAGAAATATCAAAATCGGCTCGCTCGTCGCGGCTAGGCGGCTAGCCGGCCGGCCGAGTGGCGTGTCTGAATATTTTCATTACTATGGAAGTAGATTTTTATTTGTTAAATTATTTAAATACGTAAAAAAATATCACCAACTGACGTCCAAGAAAAAAGCACAGCACATTCCACGCGGGCAGACTGAATTCGGTGCCGGTTAGGTGTGTTAGGTGTTACTTTTGCTTGTCATAAATTTATTTTTTACTGTAACAACTTTTTACTAGGAAATTCACTAGATATTGTTAATATCTATTGTTGAAAAAAAAACCGTTTTAATCACGTTTCAATAGCTTAAGATAATAGCATTTAAAAATTCAAAAAGGGGTTTACAATATATTTTATTATTAAATAATTTATTAATTTAGATAAAAACGAATTAGGAAATTCCCTAGATAAAGAATGAAAGAACATGATATATTTTTTCAAAATTTTCATGCCAATACATTCAGAGGAAACAGGATTTAAAATCAGAGATTTGCCTTGGGCTTCCCCTTAATATAATATGATTACATTTGGCGACAAAAGGATCTACTTTATTTAGGTATCTATTCTGATCCAGAAACAAAGTAATAAAATTTAAAAAAACTTATAAATTAAATTCAAAACATATAAAAATATTCAAAATTCTCTAAAATAAAAAATATATTATTAGGATGAAAATATTAAGGCGACGTCTCCGTACATTTTCTCTGAAACGTCTATTTTTTTGTCGCTAAATGTGGACATATCAAGCCATTTTACAAGTCCGAAAAAAAATTTGTGAATAGTGAAATATATAAAGAAAATATATAAATAATAAAATATTATTAAATCTTTGTAGTATCTTTAAAAAAAAAATCGCAAGTTACAGCACGAAAATAATTTTTGCTCTCAAAATTCTCAATATTTTGAGCGACAACTAACGTTAAAAAAAAACTATATTGTAGGAAAATCAATGTACTAAAGACATTGCTTAAAAAATGGCAAATTAATAGCGTGTTTATTTTTTAATTAATTGAAAAGCCCGAAATTCCGTAAATATCGGCAGATGGCGGACAGATACCGCCGGCAGCGGACGTGTCCCGGACGCTCTGGTGAACTCGCCTGATTATAAATTAGCGATGTTTTTCTCGTAATCCTATTGTCTGTCCCTTTCACACCCGAACTTAAACGTCTACCACTATCCCGCTCTAGCTATCTTATTAGAAACAGCGGGCTTTCTATACATACTAATACTACTTAGTTTTTAATAAACTACCATATGTATCGGTTTTGCCTGTGTAAATATCTGAATTTATACCTACTTAGGTCTTGATGGACTAGGCTTTTCCCGGCTTTACCTATGTAAATAGGTAACTTATACCTACTAAGTTTTTCATAGACTACCCTAATGTCTCGGCTTTGCCTGTGTAAATATTTTACTTTATACCTACTTAGGTCTTGATGGACTAGGTTTTTCCCGGCTTTGCCTGTGTAAATATCTGACTTTATACCTACTTAGGTATTGATGGACTAGGGTTTTACCCGGCTTTGTCTATGTAAATAGGTAACTTATACCTACTTAGTTTTTCATAGACTACCCTATGTCTCGGCTTTGCCTGTGTAAATATCTGACTTTATACCTACTTAGGTCTTGATGGACTAGGCTTTTACCCGGTTTTGCCTATGTAAATAGGTAACTTTATACCTACTTAGTTTTTGATAGACTACCATATGTCTCGGTTTTGCCTGTGTAAATGTCTGACTTTATACCTACTTAGGTCTTAATGGACTAGGCTTTTATCCGGCTTTGCCTGTGTAAATAGGTAACTTTATACCTACTTAGTTTTTGATAGACTACCATATGTCTCTCTTTTGCCTGTGTAAATGTCTGCCTTTATACCTACTTAGGTCTTAATGGACTAGGCTTTTACCCGGTTTTGCCTATGTAAATAGGTAACTTTATACCTACTAAGTTTTTGATAGACTACCATATGTCTCGGTTTTGCCTGTGTAAATGTGGTGTTTTATACATACTTAGGTCTCAATGGACTAAGCTTTTACCCGCCTTTGCCTGTGTAAATAGGTAACTTTATATCTACTTAGTTTTTGATAGACTACCATATGTTTCGGTACTGTTTAGATATATTTACTGTGGCCGAGTGTAAGTATAAAAGGTTATGTACATACGTAAGCTTAATTTCTGTACTCTCACTGTTTTGTAGTATTCGGCCGTAGTGCTAATACAAAATAAGAAAAGAGGAACACCGGGACGAGGAGTAGTGTATAGGCAGAGCGTATGCTACGTGGCAGGCACGCTGAGCGGTTGTATTACTCCATCTTTTCTTTTTACATTGATTGAAGATATTGAATAATAAGGATTTTGTATTATAATTTCAAATATTATACTTACTCAGAGTCAAAAGTATGTTTTTTTATATTCTTCTTACGTCGTTTTCTAATACAAATCTTACGTAGTTCTTTATTCCTTTTATTACCCATTATTTACACTAAACTATAAATTACTACTTATTAGTTAATACTTAATAAAATAAACTATAATATAATCACAAAAAAATACAAAATAAAAATAAATTGTGTAACGAGATTTTATCAACAAATTTACACGATATGAGAGGAACGTGCACTTTCTAGACGTCTCAAGTCAACGGCTGTGACGCGAAATAGTCGCGCGGGATATGTTCGCGCGTGCATCATTTTATGAATACAGCGTGTTTGATATTTCTCTCCCTCACAAAGTTTTATAGACCAATGAAAAAATATTTTTAGTAGGATGTATCTACCTACACTAGTAAGGGCATGTAATAATCTCAATATTCTGATTATCAATATTCCGGTATATATCTTCCATAATACCGATAATTATTACGTACTAGTTTTTATAATATTTTCTGATTCTAATAAAATAACACACTGAAATACAATGTTTATTTTAAATTATATTACTTTATTTGATATTTTATTTCTTCTTAAATTATCTCTGAATAAAATATAGATTTGGTACCTACTATTGGCCACGCACTCGAAATCCACAGTTTACTTACTACTCTAAACAAAATAGGACGTTTGAAGAAGAGGCAGTGTTTATTGGCTTGTGATTGTGATAAAGAAGAAAAATACATCATGCAACTTTTAATTTAAATTAATTTAATACTTAAAATTTCACTCAGTAAATTTTAAAAGATTTTTTCTAACAAATAAAAATAAAGCTTCTAAAGTATAAATAAACAAAATGAAATAGTGATTTTAAATTCACACATTGGTTATAATAATTGTTCTAGATGTAACATCATTACAATGGAATAAGTTTTTATACCTATTCCTTTCGAACAAACAACTTCAGACACAAACTGAACCTTTTTATTGAGTAAATACTTGATAAAAACCTTATAACTATCTATAATTCAACATAGATGTTTGAAATATTTTTACTGTAACAATAATAAACACAAGAAACATCCTGTGAATGTAAAAAGATAGTCGCTAAGTCCTTTGATGCCGTGTGGCTCGCGCCGCGGCTAATCGACCGGCCGCCAGGAGAAACCGCCAAAGGCAAAGGGATGCCGCAAATCGATGTCAAGAGTTGGCAAAGCAAAGTGTCGATTACGCAATTTCTAGTTTCTTTTATAGTTAGGCACCTATAATAATTAGGTGGGTAGAAATAAAAGTACAAATTAAAGAAATTTTTATATGGAAATGACTTTCGGTCAAATTTCACGCAATTTTGAGAATAGATTCGTTTCGTAATTCTGAGCAAAAGTCTCCAAGGACGCGACTTTCGAGTTTCAGAGTTATTGATAAGAATTGGTCTACAAAAAGGCAGCGGTAGCGGTATAATTTTTTTTTTTTTTTTTTTTATTTTAATTTAATTTTAGAGAATGATTAACTTATATTACACTTACGCATTGGATGTAAAACATTACTATTATTAGGCACAGTTAAAACTCATACATGCTAAGTCGCTGGCAAAACGAAAATTAATTATTTCAGTCCGATTATTCCTATGTTCCTAGATTGTGATGTCGCGGTCTCGGTATGTTCATAGTAGGCGCGCCGCATCTCCCCGCAAATCGAAGCTTGCATCACTCCGCCTCACCCCCTCTACTGATTTTTTTGCACAAGCAGTGAGGGCCTTAAAACAAAGAAACAATTATAAATAACAAATAAAAAAAAAGAAATTCAAATTCTAGAAATGGGTGTGTTATAGTGTGTGTGTAGTGTAGGTATGTGGGTGTGTTGTAGTTGGGTGTATGTGGGGTGTATTTGTACATACATACATACATCTTATATATAAAATTCTCGTGTCACGGTGTACGTAATTGAACTCCTCTGAAACGGCTCGACCGATTTTCGTGAATTTTAGTGTGCATATCCGTTGGGGTTGAGAATCGGACAACATCTATTTTTCATCCCCCTAAATGTTAAGGGTGGTCCACCCCTAATTTATTTTTATTTTTTTTATAGGTAGGGTAGGAGTAGGGGTAGGGGTAGTGTGGGCAAGTCAACGTTTGGGCAGGACAACGTCTGCCGGGTCCGCTAGTATATATATAACAAAATAAAATATATATCTACAGAACATATAATAAAATATAATAGATAAGAAAATAATTTTACTAATGTAATTAAATAATAAACAAAATACCTACCTATACACTTCTGGCAGACATAGTGACGCTGTTACAACTTTTTTTAAGGTTTGATTTTGACATGTGGAAGATGTCCACATAGTCAAATTTCGTGGTATATGTGTGTAGCATACGATGGATGACAGAATTTTTGCAGTAATTAGTGCGGACAGCGGGAGTGAACGGGCAAAACAGTGATGTGTGTCGGGTCATCCTAAGTCTATGGTCGGGTCCTCCTGGCAGGGGCAAATATGGTAAGTTTACTTGACACGAGACTGGGACAATCTACGTTACTGTTACACAGGTCGTGCAGCAATAAAATGTCAAAAAAGCTGCCGTCTGTCTTCCAGTGTCAAGAGCTTACAGTAATTTAAACCTTTTAGGAACTTATATTGAATTATTTCAATAGCTTGGCGGTATTTGATGTATTGTGGGTTCCATATAGGACTACAATACTCTAATATCCTGCGTACATATGCATAAAGCACAACATCTGTAAAAGGGCGACTGACACGAAGGACAAATCCTAGATTTTTATATTCTTATATGTCATCCACATATGTGAAAAAAATGCTAAAATTATATTTTTATCTCCAATCGGTTCTCTATTTTAAAGCTTTCTGGTGAAACTAGGATCCACAATCTCTGGCCGCAGATAGTTCATATAAAAATATTCTATTTTTTATAGTATTTTGCCAAAAGAAGTCCTCTTTCGTTATTATTTCCGCCTTTAGTCGTTCTTTCTCGCCGGACCAAACCGCAAACAAGTATTTTTTTCGTTTGAATATGTATAGTTGGCCCTGTACCCTGCCCTTAGTACCTACTAGTTATGTTTTTTGTTGACTACTAAAGATTCTTCTTTGTCTTTTAACCAAAAATTTACTTTTTTTTCATTATTGCTTCATCCAGTCCTAATTTATAAGCTGTGATTGGGCACTTAATTTAAATAATAGTGTCTTCACCATCACCATAATCACAGACTATTATATATATAACATCAAATGAAGCTCCAAGAAATGATAATTGACTGTAGCTGGGGAGAAAAGCCAGCATATCATAATTTTATTTGCCTTGCAATGACTTCTGCAATATGTTTCCCGTACGTACTTTCTTTCTACATATATCTACTTTACTGTTTATTTTTCGTACTGGAGACTGGAGTTACCATAGACTTAGGATTTCGCTGGAGTTACTATATTACTGATGGGTTCTACGACATTGGTCAAGTCGGAAATTGTCAAATCCTCTTTTCGACAAATTATGACATTTACCAAATACGCCATTGGTCAAGTAATTTAAGCACAATTTAAAAGATCCCTATGAATTTATTCAATTCATTTTTATATTCATCATACCCAACACAATACTCAATAAATTGCTCTATTATTTTTTTCTGTTTTGGCGTCTTTTATGACGTTGGATGTTTTCCTTTTCTTCTCACCTTCTCTTTTAACTTTTTAAAATTATATATTGCTCCTTTTTTTAGGATACATGCAAATATGTTTTTCTTGTACCTCCGATGCCAACCTTCGATTCGACTGCGTTGGTAGTACGGTGGCATTCAGTTGCACGTTACAACACCACATATCCTGACTAATCCTCTTTTACCATTGCTCAGTAAAATTTATTTTTTTGTTTATAGATGATCAACAGCTTACCATAATATAGTGACAAAAACATAGTGACAAACATCATCAGCCGGTAACAGATCACCATAACTTAACTATTCATATATATAATGGTGTAATCAGCTACAATACAATGGTTTTCGCCTTTTTAACGATTTTTTTACATACAAGCAATACTATATTTTAATTCTATATGAAAGCTGAACGAAAGAAAATGAGCACTGGAATAGGTCATTTATCAAAAATTTGCTAACCAAATTTTTCGATTGAAAATAAGGTCTTTTTTTAAATTTTCTTTATAAAACATTGAAAAATAAATATTTTGGTTTGAAAAAATTTGGGCTTGTTTGAAATACAAAAAACAGCATTTTCACTGATTTTCATAAAAAAAAATTTTTTGCAATAGTTAAAAATAAAAAATAAAAAAAACGGTTTTTTTGCATTTTTCTCGATAATGTTGAGGTTATGGTCAATAATGAATATAAGAAAAGTTATAGATCTTATATCTACAACTTTTACATTTAACTTTTTTCGATAGGATGCATAGTTTAGCCGCAAACCGCAAAAAACGAGTACAAACCCCTAAAAACGTATACATTACCACCCCCACCCCCCTTCCAGAACTTTTTTCGAGTCTGGACTATTTTTCTTCGTTATTTGCATCGTCAACTAAATTTTCCTACCACCCGTATACTGCTAAGAATTTTTAATTTTTTACGATTTTTTGAGCGGTTTGGCCCTGGCCTACACCCACTGTGACCAAAGTTGTTTTGATTTGTACACTACGTATGAGGGAAATAAATTCCCGTCTGCAGTGGCTGCTGCAAATATAACAGAATTGCATCCTTTAGAGTGGTTAATTATCCTTTCTGGGTACTTAGTACCGCGTTTGAAAATAGACTTCGATTTTCCCGAGTCGTCGGACAAATTCGTCTCATCGTAATTGCATACATTGCTCTTCGAGACATCTTGCAAAGATAGTTTTAAATTATCGAAATATATTTGCATTTCTTGACATTATTTTTGCGCTTGTGATCGTTTAACGTTTTGAGTAACGTATTGATAGTTTGTCTCTATGTCGTTTTATAAAACTGTTTGCCCATTTAGGTCCTGGCAATTTGCCTTTAAATATATTGCTTCTACTATTTTTTTCGAGATATTTAAAAACCATTATTCTTAATAAGGGTAAGCGGGTGGCGTAAAATTTTATGACTTGTTAAAAAGAGATTTACTAAAAGTTCCACAAGCTGAAAAAACATTAACAAGTCTAGAGAGTTTGCCCTATGTATTTATAGGTGATGAAGCTTTCGCCTTAAGAAATAATTTTATGAAACCCTATAGTGCGAAGTAAGTCCCTTTAACCATGCCAGGAAAATATTTAATTATCGATTGTCTCGAGCAAGAAGGGTAATAGAGAATGCCTTTGGTTAAGATGAATTTAAGATACAAGATAGTACCATAGTAGCAACGGTCGACAATAGAGTGTAAATAATTGTAGTCCACATAGATGGTTGGTGGATTTGAACTTGATCAGATGGTTTTGGTTGATCGAAGTGTATAGGCTCATTAGAAAGTCTAAAAGACTGAGCAGTAGAGATGGCAAAAGAGCAGATAAGTAAGATTAGTATCCTACAAGCCATTTCAGAGATAACGGTCGAAATGGGTGTAAAAATTCGAGAGCTACACTCTGCAAATAATATCCTCTCACGATCAGAATGCCTTTGGTATTCTTGCAAACAGATTCAGAGTCTTCCACACACCCATTTCAATTGCAACTGGACACCTACCTTAACATAAAATTAATTCTGAAATTAAAAATAGGTATTCACTGCATTATTGTCTTGTACATATTCACATTCAACCTCATTCTCACCTGGAGTCGCAATTTCTAGAATGTTTTCATTTGCTTCAAATACTTGCTTATAATATCTCAGTATATCTGAATCTGACCCAAATCCTGTCTCAATCCCAAATTATTATAGTAAGTAATACAGTTTTCCACAAATGACTACAGTCCACGCCTGTCGGCATTCATCCGACTTAATATAAACCGCTTGCATTCTTTTATTTTAAAATGAAATGCTTGAGTCGATATCTAAATAGACTGTGTGGTGGATTTCCAGTCGAAAACACTAGCTTCAATACCCAAAGTGATGACCGTGGAATGGCCTTTAAATATTATGTTAACATATTCATGGGTTTGAACAATCACATTTTTGTTTTAATATTTTTCTCCAAAATCCCGAATACTCGGTCACATGTCCAACGTAAAATGATGAAAACGTAAATGAATGTCCAGTAACGGAAAATAATTTTAACCTTTTTCAAAGTTTCAGGTGCGTCACTGCTAAGCCATTTTGATACCATGCCTTAAACAATTAATATTTATTCTGTCCCGAACATTCATTGCCCATTAAACACAAAGTCTTGATTTCTGTAAAATCTATTTTATATCTTAAACAATGAAATATAGCCCTCGCAATTTCATTGGATCCTTTACTAAACAAATCTTCTGTCCAAACATAGGAGAAAACGTTTTCTTTAGTTAAGTTTGAGCTTGAGGGTCCGACTACGATGGTAAAGTAATAAGTGGATTGGTTCTGGAATTTTGGTAATCTAAAATCTATTGTTACAATACTTAATATTCATCTTGGTAAGTCTTTTCTGCGCGTTCATAAAACTCTTTATTGAATTTCATTACATCTCCCATTGATGCGTGGATTCATTGTTACTCGTATGTCGACAGGTATTTCAGGCAAACCAGGGCAAGAATATCTGCAAACAAAACAAAATAGCTGAAAACTAAAAAATTACAGGTTTATACCCTCAATTTCTACGGATTAAACTAAAAAATAATTCTAAATGGTCCTGTGAGAGTCGATAGGTTGTTATATATTTTAATTTTGAACTAGTTTGTTTTGTGATACAATATTTTAAGACTCTTCAAACATACTATTAAACCTAAAAATCCAGTTTTACTCTTTATTTTCAAAATGTTTTTCTTTGTTATATTCATAATAACTCTCGGCTGTTTTCCTTTTTTTTTAATAGTTCTTGTTACTTTTGAATATATTTTTAAATGTTGAATGAATTTAATCGCTTTTTCAATAAAATCTAATATTTTGGTTTTATTTTTTTCACAAAGAGCTCTTTTAAATCCAGATTCTGTTCGAAAAATATGTAGAATTGTAGAGATACATTGTAGAATGCAAAACTTCATTGCAGAGCCTTATCGCATCCGCGACAATTTGGTTTTTGAAAAAGATATGCCTCGGTGTTAGTTTATTACCAAAATTTAGCTTTTTGTTTGCAATTTCAGTAAGCGAGTCAAAAATTTCCATTCTATGGGGTCTCCTTGATCATTAAACAAAATTTTCTTACTCTCAAATACATTTCTAACCAATTTGAGCATGTGACTGGCATCCATAAAAACTACAATGTCTTCTTTAGTTATCGGATGAGAAAATGTAGTTTTTATTTTTCTAGTATTGCCGATGTCACACCCAAGTTGATATTTGATGGACATGAACCGCTGTATTTGAAAGAAACAAATTAAAAAAAACATTTTTTTGGAGATGGCCATCTTTGAAGATAACCTCCTTTTTGCTTAAATTTTTATTTTCAATTATAAAAAAAATCCGTTCTACTTTTCTTATGAACAATGAACCATGCTTAATTTAAAAAAGTTTTAGCCATTAGGTTGTAACTTTTGCAAATTTTAACAAATTATATTTATATTATTGGGATTATGCAACATGTAAAATTTCTGTTCTCTATTGATTCATTTCTGTTTCAATATTTTTAATAGAGAACAGACAGGCGATAAAAAAATTATGCAAGTAATTTTTTATGACAATTTTTTCCAGACAAACACAAAGCTGTTGGAACTTTTTGTCATCTATAAATGTCGCTTATATTTTCATATTCTATAGATATTTACTTGTATAAAGCATTAGGTGATAACAAGGGGGTTTTGGTTACGGACTGCAGTACCATAATGAAAGCTGCGGAAACCTGGCAACCCTAATAACTATATAAGTAGGTAGGTACTAATAATATAGATTTGCAAACACTTGTAAACATGTTAAGTAGATGATAACATATTAAAACTATGTCAAGTAAAATTTTCGAGTGGTTTTATCAATTATGTACTTATATGTACAAGTGTTTGTTTATAATAACTCTCTTAAAATACAATGTTAAGCATGTAGATATAAACTTTATCGTACGTTTGAGGCATAGGTACTTACCGTTTATTTTATAGCGTTTTGTAGTCAGTTCTAATAAAAATAACTTTTGTAATTTGAAAATTGAAATAAAATATTTGATACGCCCCTTTCATTTTTTTATCCTGTAAAAATCCAAAACTAAAAAGTCCCCAGCAGTAAATCCATTGTTAGAGAAGGAGCATAGACTTTACACATACACTATAAAAGAGGGGTCAACAAAGTGCTCGAATATGTGACGTCACACCATTGAAGTGAGGGGAACAAGGACGGGGTTTAAAAAATGGATGGCCCCTAGTTAATAATATAAATGTAAATCATATAGATCGGATAAAAAAGCTGACACGTTCGATATTTTATTAAAGTTGTTTCCTAATGAACATAGGTACCTACTTACGCCAGCTTTTATTAAATCCTTTTTAATAATCCTGAAATAACAAAATATCTCAACTACAGTATGAACATCTAAACTCAAAGAATCGAGATGTTAATATTTTTTCCGTGGTTTATTTTAAAACCAGTCTTGTAACGCTTGTAACGGTAAATAGACACATGGTTTTAGACGGCCGTCCGAGTCACCTACTGTATGCGTTCATCGTTCATCCACACATTCTCAGCATAACATATACATTATATTTTACTTGTGTAGGTACAATCATTTGTGAAGCCAGACGGGCGGCTACCGCCATACAACAACAACAATTTATACTTGCTAAGGTTATGTTGTTACTGGCCAGTGATAAATAAAGTATTTCAACCTCATTAGGTACTAACTGTGAATAACAAAAAACTTCATTACGGAAGACAAGTAATTTTCTTATCAAAGTAAACATTTTGTACAGTGTTTAAAATACATGGTGGATGTGATTATTGTTATCAAACGTTACCGGACACAGTGCGCTGAGTATTGTTTTGTTGATAACAATAGACTCGTTTCAGTAACACGTTTGCTTTATTCGAAATAAGACGTGTGAACAAAAATGGGTAATAGTGACGAAGTACCTGTAGAAAACATTCCAAATGATAAGAGAATATCTGATATCTCTAAAACTTTTGAGGAAGTGTTTGGGCGTTCACCATGTTTTATTGTTCGTGTGCCGGGAAGAGTCAACTTGATTGGTGAACATATCGATTATTGCGGTTACCCAGTGTTGCCTATGGCGCTAGAACAAAACATTCTTATGGCTGTGGGTGTTATTGATGAAGCAGAGTTACGACTGAAGAATAAAAATAATAAATATGAGAATTTCAATTATAAAATCGACAAATATGATAATATTGATATTCAACCAGACGACAAAGGAAGGCCTTACTGGTATAATTACGTGCTGTGCGGTATAAAAGGTGGTTTAGAATATTTAAAAAATGATTTCAATAAAGGATTGGAAATAATTGTAGACGGAAATATACCACCGGCGTCAGGCCTTTCAAGTTCATCAGCTTTAGTCAGTGCATCCTGTTTGTCGTTCCTATTCGCGCAGGGAATTAAAATTAATAAATCTGATATTGCTGCCCTGTGCTCCAGCAGTGAAAGATATATAGGAACTCAGGGAGGTGGTATGGATCAGGCCATCGCATTTCTTGGCGAGAAATATTGTGCTCAATATATAACATGGAATCCCCTTAGAGCTACCCCTGTTACGTTACCGGAAGAAGCGACGTTCGTCGTCGCGCACAGCCTGGCTGAAGCTAATAAAGCGGCTACAAATGATTTCAATCGTAGAGTAATAGAATGTCGGCTAGCTGCTAAAATTCTTGCACATATTTGCGGCATATTAACTAATTCAAAAGTTATAACTCTGCGCGAAGTTCAAGACAAATCAGGGAAAAGTTTAGAAGAAATGATTCAGTTGCTTTTAAAACATTTACCTCAGGCGTTTTATACGAAAGAAGAAATATGTGACGTATTAGAAATATCAGAAGCCACATTGAATGAAACGTATTTGACGCCTAACACAAGACATCTTACAGAATTCAAACTCCAGCAAAGAGCGTTACACGTTTATGAAGAAGCAATGAGGGTAGATAAGTTTAGAGATACCTGTTTGCAAAGTACAGCGAAATCTTCGGAAACCAATGGTACAAATGGGTCTAAAGATAATGGCGATGTAGCTCGTTTAAATATACTGGATATACTTGGTAATTTGATGTCTGAAAGTCATTACAGCCTTAAAAAACTATATGAATGTTCACATGAAAATCTAGATAAGCTCGTTGAAATATCTAAGGATATGAATATTCATTGTAGATTGACAGGCGCCGGTTGGGGTGGCTGTGCTGTGGCTCTGTGCCCAAAGTCTAAAGTTGAAAAATATGTCGAAAAATTATTAAAGGATTTTTATAAGGACCATTGTAACGTGAATATTGATTCTGAAGCTGCTCATTTATACGTATTTGCGACAACGCCGAATTACGGCGCGGTCATATATTCTTCCAAACTGTGTTAAAAAAGTCTATATTATAATGTAGGTATATGGCTGATAGGTCGTATTAGTAGGTATATTTATGTTCCAATACACAAACCAAAAGGGATTATAAGTACGTAAATACGGCATTTAGTTATTTATACCTCCTCTGCAATATCTGCAAACTTGTATCTACTATAATCGTAAGTCGGTAAAATTGTAATAACACTTTGTAACCCTTGCCTTATCTCCTTTCACAACTTATCTATTGTAAGGTACTATTTACTTTTTAATAAAAGTTATACATACCGAATGTTTGTATTTCAATAATAATACTGCTGTATTCATTCTATTCAATATTGGAACTCTGCTCACGGTTTGGCAGATCGCTAGATGTGGACACTGTCTCTGACCACGCCGCAAGGTACATATTATTATATAACGTCGTTACTTATTGAAGGTAAAGCAAAGCATAATATACTTATTATATAATATACATGCTTAGCTGAGTTAGAAAACCCATGGAGGTATTTAGGTAAGTAGCCATGTGAAGCTGGGGTCCTTGTCATGCCGTAGGATCCGTTGCGTTCTAGGGCCTAGGCGCGGCCTGGCCTCCTATATAATAGTCTGTGATTCTCCTCGAGTAAAGTCAAAACTAAATGAGCTCCTGGCTCAAAACCTTTGAGTAAGTATACAAAGGAGACGAGTAAATCACCGAACAATTTTTTCTGCCACTTTTGGCGGGGGGGAGGTAAACGTCTAGTATTAGCCCCTGTACCACTGTATTTTTCTGTCGTTTTATTATCGCAACGGATTTTACGTTATATGATGATTATGTTAAAATACAAACATAATAATTATAATTAATGATTGGAAACACTATGTTCCCGCGAGTTTGACGCCCTAGATCGCCTTTCCCATTTAAAACATGACATTTAACTATTTTCTGTCTCGCGACACAAAACGATACCAACGAAATCTAAGGTAACTTATTACTGCGCACCTGGTCAGCTGTTTAACTGGTCAAAGGGGAGAAAATTGGCGAAAGTGGGAGCCTATATACTGTAGTCTTTGAGTGGGAGTCCGTCTATGTCGTAGACAGACAGTCTACGGTATATGGCCCCTCCATAGGCTTAGTATTACTCTATGCTCAAAACTAATACCTGCTCAAAGAGGTGTACCTCGAGGCTTCAGCCACTTATAAAGATTGCTGTCATTTCATTTTGATTGTTGTCACTGTTGTCAGTCATTTGTCTTTCATATCATTCATTCAATCCATCATTCATTCACATACAAAAAAGCAAGAAAAATTATTATCCGTACGTAGTGATTATATTCTCTTTGTTATTATCTTTTTTGCTAATAAGCTCGTATAATTAGTTTCTTGAAATATACAATCGTCAAAGAATATAAAGTAACCTAAATACAGAGGTATGTTATAACATTAAGTAAGTACATTTTAAAACAAATTTTCATTACTTTAAATAACCTATTTTTCTTTCCTGCAAACAAGGAGTTGCAGCTATGGTATTTACAAAGGTACAACATTTATTTCACCCCCTTAGTATTCGTTGGAATACGTAAATGTTACGTTATAATCATAAAACATAAATTACTATATTTATTTCAATTTATAACTTATAACCCTATGTTTAGCCACGAGTCGTGGCCCACGACATATTTTGCATATTCATTATTGAATTAACTTGATTAATACAATACCACATAATAATATGTAAATTTAGGTGTATGTATTTCAAATCATAAGGCCATAGTTATAGCAAGTGGTCAGCTGTTGTAATATTGTGTAATTTCTGTTTCCTGTCTCTTGCCACTCTTGTCTAGTAAGGTCCTAAATTTTATAATTTATTCAGGAATTATATTCATGGCTAGACTAATAATATTTATTATATTACCATTTTACAGGAGCTAACAGAAAAAGCACCATTAATCACAGAATTAACAGTAGCAAAAAAAAGAAGATTAAGAAAAAAGAAGGCTTTAACAAAAAAAAATTCAGAAAAATCTGAAATATTGAGTTCATATAATGCCAAAATACCAGATAATAATTTAGAAACAGCCTCAAAATTAAATTGCGATAATATTTGTACTGAAGAAGTGTTATCTAATAACTCAGTGGAATCAAAAGTAAACAATAACAGTGATATAAAAGGTCAAAAACCAATGTCGTCAAAAGAACCAAGTAAATCTAGGGAAGATGTTAAGGCTGCAAGAGAAGCAAAAAAATTTGCTAAACATAAAACTAAAAGTAAGGGCACAGATGTAAAACATGATGATGTTGGGAACAAAACTAATATTACTTCTACAGAAAAGGACCTGAAAATAATTAAAACAGCTAACATTAAAGTTGAAGTAAAACCTATTAGAAGTAAGGATGAAGTAGACAAAGCTCTTCCTCTAGCAAATTCAATTAGTATAAAACCTGAAGAGGCACCATCTAAAAGTAAAGAAGACATCATAGCTGCAAGAGTTACTAAAAAGGAAGCTAAGAAACAAGGAGCACCTAAAGAAGGTGGTGACATAAATAATGTTAGTATCTCAAAGGAAATTTCAAATAAAATTGTATCTAATACACTAGATAAAATTGTGCAAGTAGCAAACGATGTAAAAGAAATATCTGCAAAAATTGCTGCTATGAAAGTTGATGATTTAGTCAAAAAGGTATATTTGTTCTAACAGCAATGCAATGCAAACTTGCTGGGCTTGTTTCCTAAATATTTATCTAGATGTGTGTGTATATTGATTTTATGTAATGTACTTTGAAAGTAGTGGCTAATCTATATTCCACCTTTTTACCCCCACCTAGCTAATAATGTGTACTTTTTTGTTAAAAAACTCAAATATGTTCTGAATATAGTCTCCTCCTTTGTATGGCATTGACATGGTTGCGTGAAAGTGATCAATAGTTATGTTATCCAAAGCCCCCCTCCCCTATTGGTACCTCACGTGATTAATGGAGGACCTCTTAGTTAATATGACTATAGTTAAAGACAAGGATATTGGCACCTGAGCAATGTTGGTGATAGTAGAATGTGTATATGAACTTACACTTGTGTTACATTCCTTAAGCTAAGCTCAGTGTCTGCAAATGTTATTATGTCACACGGAAAATAATACTCATTAGGCTTTAAAAAGAGACTTAGTTATTGTAGAGGGTCATCTTAGTCATTTGTAATTTTGTACATAATTGTTAAACTGTGTTATTTTCTGACAATAGACAACCCCATTTTGCCAATAAATAATACCCTTAATTACTATTATGATATAGTTATCTATTACTAGCTTTTGCCCACAGTTTCACCTGCATGGAAATAGAATATACCTTTTAACACCTGACAGCTATTGCAAGGGTGATGTTGCTGACATCATAAAAAATTGGTCTCCACTAAAAGCCCTTTTGTTTTAACGGGTAATATATAGCATATGTCCACCCTGAAGGTCCATTCTCAATAATGGTGAAAGTTAAATTGGATGAGTAGTTTCGGAGATTACTTTATACATATAAACATGCAAATATTACCTCTTTATAATGATATATACATATAAATATAGAATGAAAAAAAAAATCATTGACTAAATGAGGATGACTTTGTCTTCCACTGGGTACCCTGGGGCCGATAACGGTTCCCGGGAGCTGTAAGGCAACCCATGAAGAATAAAAATAAAATAAAAAAATAACCTCTTTATAATAGGTATTAGTATAGATTTAAATAGAGTTTTGACTTTGTATATAATTAATTGTTATAATAAGTTTGCTGTATCATGTTTGTTTTTTTTTTGGCTTTTTTATTATTGAGACAATAAAGAATTAGTACCATTTATGAGAAGATGTCATAGCACAGTTTAACTGTTTGTTTAAAATTTAATAGAATTCATTGACACAAAAATGAGAAATGTTGTAAGTGGTGACAACTGATTTTATACAGTTTCATATTACACAGCATTTCTGCCATTTGATTTATCTGCAAAAATTGTTTGGTTTGATAATAAGTATCGATATAATATTTGTATCTTAAATATGTAGTTTAAAATTTTAACTTGGTAAATTATTTTATTAACAAAAAGTCTGGTTTTTATAATGATTTCAGGTAGAACCAGGCAAAAGCAAAGCAGAGTTAAAAGCTGAAAGACGTGCTAAACAGGAAGCACAAAGGGCGGCAAAATCAGCGCAAACTGTTACTAAGCCAGAGAAAGTCGTTTTTAAAGTACCTGATGTACAGAAAGTCAAAACTAAAGATGTAAGTTTCAAATTTTTTTTCTAATTAATAGAAATACTTTGCAAATAGAAAATAAATACAAAATATATGTTCTTATTTTCCTATAGCTCATGTAATAATATTTGGCAAGTAGTGGTTCTAATGAATTGTTCAAAGTGAAATGGGTATTTTTATAAAAATAAAATATCTGATGAATTGAAAAACCTGTGTAAATTAATTTAATGTCACTCTAAAATGCATTTATTGGGTTAGAACCTGATAAACCAATATAGTACGCGCCAGAAAAAGGAAAAATTTCGTACATTGACCTCAGTGAAGAGGCAAGTGTCAGGCAACCGCCTCTACCCGCGCATCGTCTTACAAAATCTTAGATTACGTCTGTCGAACTCCGTCGTTCTCCTGTCACTTGCTACACCATGTACAACAATATGTTATAATTAATGTGGTTCTACATTCTCTAATTATAATTTTTTTTATTTAAATTTTCAGGAACAGAAAATACAAAAGCCAAAGCAGCCTACAGACAAGGTAGTCAGTAAGTCAAAAGTGCAGGGCGGGCAGCGGGTGAACTGGTTTCAACATTTGTATGCTGAACGTGAGAAAGCCTCCTTAGAGAGGATAGGCATCAACCATGCCAAGTAAGTAAACTTTATTCCAATCTATTCTGAGTATTAAGAGGAGATGTTTCATCTAGAAAAATCCAGAAAAATAAATAAAAGTGTGTAACTAGTTAGAATAGGGACGTATTTTCTCTTACAAAATTAGTTTTTTGTACCCAAAAACTAGATTTTGAAAAATTTTGGTATAATTAAAGCTGTTTAAAATCTTCCTAAGTTATGACACAAGGTCTATGACCCAGGGCCCATATAATTATGTCAGATTATAGACAAAACTTTACTATTTAACAACTAAACTTTGCACTTTATAGGACAAGGTACTAATTTCAGATTAGTATATTTTTTTAATAAAATAACAATTAGTTATACTTAAGATTTAGGAAGCCCTAAAAGTCCTCGATTTCACGCGTATTTTCAACCTACTTTGCGACTAGAGTTCTCTTAATATATATAATAGGTAATTTCAATTTTACGTACCTACTTTGAAAATACTCAACTTGCTTTTCTAATAGTTTTTGCACAAAACTTGAATAGCCGAAGTTCGTTCCTTGTTTTTTCGCAAGACCAATTTTGTTAGGAAATCGCACTTTCCCATATTTCTTATCGATTCTTCTAGCAGTACATCTTGCTCACATCTCTTTAAAGGGATATAAAAACAAAATAAGTCGCGCGCTTCACTGAGTTAGTTGCACTGTGATTCATCGTCTTGTGCGATATTTCGTGCCCTTCGCAGCACGAATAGTCGATTAGGTTTTGCACTGAAATTTTGATGCTCTTTTATATTGTTTGTTATATATTTCAGTTTGCACCCGGCCATAGTGAAGTTAGGTGTGCAACTATCATCTCGAGTGGTGTCCGGCTCTAACGCGCGCTGCATAGCACTGCTGAATGCTCTAAAACAGGTAATATTTTACGGATCTGGTGCCTACATACAATTTATAATACACAACTATTTTAGAACTAAATTTGGCCTCCTTGAATAGGGCCTCTGTGGTGGGTGGTGGTGGGAAACAAGAGAAAAAATGTTTAAAATGTTAAAGGTCAGCACAAAAAAATCGGTCCACAACTGGTATACTTGACGCGTCAATTTCGATGTTTCACATCTGTCGGCCTATGCCCCTCATCCCGACTGACGCGTCATTTATCTGCATGTTACAAAAATGTTAACATTTACAGGTAGTAAAAGACTACACACTACCAGCCAAGACTGAGTACTCGCGAGGGCTGGAGGCGTACCTAGCTCCGTGCTTGAAATTCCTGTGGACGATGAGGAAGCCGTCCTCGTCACAAACCAACGCGATCAAGTACTTCAGATACCAACTGACCCAACTCGCCAATAATATCAATGAGTTTGAGGTGAGTCTCGGAGTTGAGTGCAGCAATAGGCTTGCCACCTGTTCTGTTTATAATGGGCAACTAGATAATAGTGGCCACTGTTACTTGTGTCTCTAGCCCCACTGCAAGACATCAAGGCAGTGTTTTTTTTTCGTGCTTTGTCTTATAGCTTCCGAAATTGTGTTACGGGCCCAGGGTACCAAGCTGATGACAAGTCTCCCTCGTTTAGCCGATGTTATTTTTGAGGCTATACCTAACGAGTGGCCAGTTCTGTTGAGGTATATTTAGCCTCTAAATGTGGTTTGTCGGATTATGTACATAAGTTTTTAATTATAAAAACCCATTGGTACATGGCCGGGATCGAACCTGTGGTCTGTCTAGTTAACACCAGATGTCTTATTAAGCACTCGGCCACCGACGCACCTCGTGTGTTTATTTAGATGTTAAAGGTATTGCTACGCGCCTTACTTAATTTTTCTCTCCATATTGAATGAATTGTCTCAGAACAGAGAGTGACAAAAAACTATATTTATATAGTTACGCTTAGATTTTTCTTTTTCACGGGTTACCTTACGGCTTCCGAAACTGTGTTATCGGTCCCAGGGTATCCAGCGGAAGACCAAGTCTCCCTCTTTTAGCCGATGGTATTTGTGAGGCTATATACGGATATACCTAACGAGTGGCCAGTTCTGTTGAGATATATTTAGCCTCTAAGTGTGGTTTGTCAGATTATGTACATAAGTTTTTAATTGTGGTCTGTCTAGTTAATATCAGACGTCTTAACCACTTAACTTAGATTATTATTGGTAGTAAGGCGGTAGAGGCGGTCTGTCTGACTGCAGTCGTCTTAAAACCACTTAACATATTTAGAGCATTTACTAATAGCGAAAAGACAAGGGAAAATGTAGAATTTCGACGTTTCAAATACTATTTTTTTTATATGTTCAGTCATCTTTTATAAGATTTATCTATCTATCTATCATCACGCCTTTTATCCCAAGAGGGGTAGGCAGAGACAATTGTCATTTGCTATGATCCTGACATACCTCTTTCGCTTCATTTATATTAATCATACCTTTGATACATGCTCGGCCATTGTGTGTACTTTTAATATTGCCATCGATCAATACATTCTTTTATAAGTATGTTCAATAAAAGTACACCTAGATCGTCCTCTGCCAGCATTTCCTTTCACTTCAGCCTTTCATCCTTCATTCTTTAAGACCGCATTTACACTGCATATATCTTTCTGTCACGCTTCTTTTTTATCTATACCTAATTTATGTATTTTAGGCTAAAACCAAACTCCAAGAAGCAATAGACACTTACATAAGGGAGCAAATTGACATGGCGGGCGAGGCTATCAGTTTGTCTGTGAGAAAGAAGATTTCTGATGGTGACAATATACTTACATATGGCTGGTACGTTTATTTATTTACCAAAAATACACAAGTGCAACGGAAAAAAGACTGCACTTGAAGCGGTAACTCCTAATAAATAAATTTGTAGCTTTTTATTACTCAGGGATATCGTAGCTTTATATTCGTGAAAGAATTTTTAGAATCGGTTCAGTAGGTTTGAGAGATTACCCTCTACATCCAAACTTACCTCTTTATAATATAAGTATAGACAGTTTTCCGCTCCGCTCGTGGGTTTTTTTTATATCACTGCTGACTTGATATGGGATCACCTTTGAGTATATACCAAAGGAGACTTGTAGCGTGTAAATCACTGAACAATTTTTGCTGCCGCTTTTGGCTGAGAGGGGGGGGGGGGGGTAAACGCTTAGTACTAGCCCCTGTACCACTGTATTTTTCTGTTGTTTTATTGTCGCATCGGCTTTTACGTTATATGATGATTATGCTAAAATACAAACATTATAATTAATGATTGGAAACACCAAATTTGACGTCCTAGTTGGCTTTTGCCATTTAAAAAAAATTTCTAGAGCTCTGTCTCGCGACACAAAACTATACCAACGAAACCTAAGGTAACTTATTACGCTCACCTGGTCAGTTTAACTGGTCAAAGAGCAAAAAATTGGCGAAAGGGGGAGCCCGTCTATGGCCCCTCCATAGGCTTAGTACTCTATGGGGATCACAGACATATCTTCGGAACTCTACGATATTGAGGTGAAACAAAAAGCAAATTATAGGTCCGTTTAGCCGTTTCTAGAATAGAACAAACATTGGGACAGACAGAGACAGATTCTACGTCACGTCATGGAGACCAACGCACGCGCCCCATCGTGACGTGACGGGGAATCCGGTTTAATCCCGTCCGCGCTGTGATGGTTGTGATTAGTCAGTGATTAATAAAAGTCTATAATAATTAATACTTGACATTGGCTACCGATGGGTACCCTGGAACCGTAACACGGTTTCGGAAGCTGTAAGGCAACCCTTGAAGAAAGAAAAAAAATCCATCGGGCTTTAAATGATAGACGACGCTCTTTAAAGTCGAACGGGTATTAATAATTATCTTATATCTATACTGTATATTATTTATATTTACCAGCTCGTCTCTCATCGAGCGCGTGCTGACGGAGGCGTGGGCGAGCGGCGTGAAGTACCGCGCGGTGGTGGCGGGCGCGCGGGCGGGTGGGGGGCGGGCGGCTATCGAGATGTTGCGGAGACTTGTGGCCGCCGGGGTGCCGGCTACCTACGTAGACATTACGGCGCTCAGTCTCGCCATGACCACGGTACATACGGAGAATGTGACATATGCCAAAGGATTTCCGGGCATCTCTGTGCAAAAAATCATGTCGATCCGTATATCATTATTATAATAGCATTTGTAGTATCAGGAAGGATATTCTGGTCCAAGGCTTTGCCCGATCCCTTGTAACTACATAATATGGATGGAGGCAATGCGTTTTTTAACCGAACTTCAAAAAAGGAGGTTTACAATTCGTCGGAATCTTTCATGTTTTTAGGGTTCCGTGCCCAAAGGGTAAAAACGAAACGGAAACCCTATTACTATAAGACTCCGCTGTCCGTCCGTCTGTCTGTCTGCCTGTCCGTCTGTCACGTGAATCGTGATAGTTAAAATTTTCACAGATGATGTATTTCTGTTGCCGCTATAACAACAAATACTAAAAAAAAAACAGAATAAAATAAATATTTAAGGGGGCTCCCATACAACAAACGTAATTTTTTTTGTCGTTTTTATAGAAAATGGTACGAAACCCTTCGTGCGCGAGTTCGACTCGCACTTGGTCGGTTTTTTTATGTATGTACCCCGTGGTCCCATGGTCATCAAGTCAGGATCTGATGATGGGATCCTGGAGAAATCAAGATCTTCAAATTTTATAGGCACAATTGAAGCGAGTTGGGTATTTTTTTATAGTGACTTGGTCGTTGATTGTGTTTTGCGACCGTAATCAGTCGCATTAAAATGATCTCGTAAATGTCAATTTAGCAGAGCAAGGCAACTAAATGATTAGTCGCGTCCAAAAAAAAACTAAATAAGACCATAACAACCCTTTATGAAGTAAAAGGGCTTAATAAAAATTGCGTTCGGACTCCCCAAAACGGCAGCCGGGCGCGGTAGTAGCTACGGGTGTCAGCATCAGTGCTCTCACTTTACGATCACTGCGCACTATGCTCCCCAAGACAAGGAGGTGGGTTGCTGATAAACTCCTTTGTCGATTATGGATATCCAGCTAACCAACCGCTCGCGAGATATACAAGTAACGCAGCGACATCTGTTGGTGTGTTTTGAAACTATAATATAGTTATACAAACTCTTTGGTACTTATTATTCGTGAGGTTGCCAGCTGGAAACTTTTTTAATCTTTTGTCGAATCATTTTGCAATTTCAGATTTTGAATATCTCTATTTTCCTAATAACGTTTTTTTATTAATGTTTTTGCGAAATAGGGTGGTATTTGACCAATTTTATAAAACTTAAGTCTTGAGATTTCCAGCATTGACTTTCGTTTTGGTAGTAAATCCTTGTATTTTAATTGACTTTTGTATATGTAGAATATGTGATTTCTACTATATTGGTGACCTGGTTGCGTGTTCAGAAAGTAAAGATGGGTGATGGCTTAAACTGTTTAATACTGAATTTATATTTAACTAAGGTAGGGACTATTTAAGGCAAACTGTTATGGACGACTAAGGAGCGCGGGGCAGGCAGCTAGGTATATGACGTGCGCCCGCGCTCGTTTACATAATACATGTGCGTGTGTGTGGGTCATGCAAGTGTGTGTAGATCCCCTACATATAACTTGATAATTGTGTTACAATATTGCAGGTGAGCAAAGTGCTAGTAGGTGCGAGTGCGCTGCTAGTGCACGGCGGGGTGGTGGCTGCTGGGGGCGCGGCCCTGCTCGCTCTAGCGGCGCGCGCACGTAATGTGCCCGTGCTGGTGTGCTGCGAGAGACACAGGTTCAGTGAAAAGGTGCACACTGACGCCTTCATGCACAATGAGATTGGTGAGCCTCACTTCATACACTAAACTAAATTAAGACGAGGAACAACTCAGAAATTTTTAATCGAAAGCCACGCCCTAAACTAGTGGTTCGGGCGCATGAGTGGTTCGAGCGCAACGATCACGTCATGCAAGAAAACGACGACGCTTTGTCCGTTCTTGCTGCAGAAGTGAGAGGGGCATAATGTATCGCTTCTCCGAATAAATGACGTAAGCGGCACATTACAAATAAATAATTTATTAAAAAACGATCACATGCAGGGAAAAATCTTCTTAATCAATACTAGCTAGGTACTAAATTTACCTACAGATTCGTATAAAATTTAAAAGTAAATCAGAGTATGGTCGTATGACTAAAAAGGTGTTTTTGAAGAGGTGAAAATTTAAGTTATCGAGAAAATTTTCAACAATCATGTTTTCATCCTACACAATACTAGATAAAATCCTTTAGTTTCCATGCCCAAATTGTATGTTCATAGCATTCGTAAAAATCGGGAATTTCAGTTCAGAAATCAACCAAAATTATTCGTTCCTCCCCTTAAGTACGGAACCACCGTTATGATTCTTACTAGAAAAAACAATAATAAACATCTGCTAGACTGATTTTGTTGCAACTATCGACCCTTCGAAATCCTGATCGGAAGTGAGATATTCAAGATATAAACATCAAAATATATGTTTTCGTGATTAAAAGGATTTTTTTACTTGAAATTATAAAAACAATTTTCCTTAGCTGGGTATGACAAGTTCAGGTAAAAATAGTCTTTTTAATTATAATAATGAATATAAAAGCAAAATAATGAAGGATGACGAGGAAATGGAATTCTTTGACATCGAAAACATACAACATTTGTCGTTTGAATCACGTCTATAGGACAAAGGAGACGTATATTTAAAAGTTTGGGAGCCGTTATGGCAGCCATCTTGAATATCCCACTTCCGGTCAAGATTTCGAGATGGCAACACAATGTGGGAAAACATCTTTTATACAAATGTTGCACGAAATTATTCTAGACACATTAAAATTCGCGACAATAACAGTTATAATAATAAAAGACACGCTGCCATAATACCTTGCTGCCAGTGACACCAGAAACAGTATCCACTTTTTACCAGTTTCTCATATTAAACAGGACAGGTGGCAAGCCTGTTGCTGCCCTTAATGGATTTGTTATTTTTAGAAGTGTGGACGCCGCCGTCTTTACCTGAAGCACGAGAAGTTGATTTTTGGGCGTCGCGGTGGTCGAGTGGGTAAGACATCGGCTCGCAATGACAAGCCGTACAAAGAGGCTTTTCCACCTACATATTATCTCAAGAGAGCTTGGCCACTCGTTAGGTATAGCCTCAAAAATCATCGGCTAAGTGAGGAAGACTTTGTCTTCAGCTAGGTACACTGGGGCCGGCAACTGGTCCCGGGAGCTGTAAGGTAACCCGTGAAGCTTTCATCATCATCATCATCATGGCACTAGTGGGATTTGAGAACTGGGGTGCCTCTTTGTCTATTACGGTATCGACTTTTTAATCATATAATGTTGTCTAAAAAGATGACAGCAAAAGCACACAACCGAATATCCCTCCTCTACCAGTTGAGCACAAGATATTGAATAACATATTTATTCCAGGCGACCCTGAAGAGCTGATCGACACAAGTGACGAAAACTCTCCGCTCAAGGACTGGCGGTCGAACCCCAACCTGACCATATCTAACTTAATGTACGACGTCATACCTCCCAGTCTCGTGACAGCTGTAGTGACAGACCTCGCCATATTGCCCTGCAGTAGTGCGCCTGTTGTGTTGAGGTTTATGCTCTCGGAGTATGGGTTTTAGTTAGGTTTAGAATGAGGAGGATCGTCTCGAACTAGGTGGCGCTAGTTGTAAATTGCATGCGCTTGCCAACAATTCGTTGATATCGATTAATTTTTCGCGTAAAAAAATTAATACGACTCTAGCGTCATGGTTCGAGATGATATCCCTTAATATTTACTAAAGCTTTTCAGTGTTCATGAATAATGTTAATTAATTGTTTATATTGCTTGTGATACAATAGGCTCTTTGATAGTTCTCAAAATTCTTGTTTTATTACATAAAATATTAACAGGGGTTTTATTTTATTTATTTACAAGATGAGTTATTTATTCTAGTAGTTATCAATTTTGATTTCAAAACGTTGTTATCTACCCTTAGGTGTGATACCCACGCGCGACCCAGGGCTTAAAACTTGACAGTTAGCGGCCTCACTAAAATACTTTCGATTTACAATGATCAAAAGTGCAGTGGTTGCCAGATTAGGCTATGAACTGAATTCGAAATTTTGTGTTTTCTATAATTACCACCTTCGCCCTGGCTCTCTCGGAAGCTGGGCCCCTTGGTAAGTGCCTTGTTGGCCTAGGCTGAAATATGGTAAATAATGAAATTTAAAGTGCTACTAATATGCACATTTATTTATATTATGCAGAATGTTAGATTTACTCCACAATTATAATATTTACAATAACACTATGCTCAATTGTTAATAAAGTTAATTATCATAAAATAACATTTTATATTCTGTGAGAATATTATGGTAATTTAAAGTATGTATATCATTCACATAATTTCTTACACTTTATATAAATAAATGATCTTTGATAATAACATATTATTTTCTTTTTCATTTTGTACCCTATGAATGAATGAAATACTGTTGTTGTAAAGTTGAGAATCTGTAAAACTGGGAAACTGTAACAGTGATGGGGTTTATTAACTAGAAAATGCTCCTTGGCAGTTAAATATACTGGTTACAGTAGTGTGATTGGAAAATATTTTTTCCAGTGGTACTACCACTTAGCAGTACTACTGGAAAGTCAAATTTTTAAATAAGATTATTAGTTCTGCAAATATAAAATAAGTTAATTTATTTAATAAAACAGGAGTTTACAGACTAAAATCAAGCCTAACACCATGACAATTTCAAAATGTGTATTGTATCAGAGGTTGAGGCGAAAATAGCACAATGAAACAAGTATAAAAAAAAATTACAATTTATTGAACTCAACACTTGAGATAGAAATGCAAAACTGTAAATTAAATATAAATACTAAGTCTGAACTTAGTCCTTGTGGTGTTCAGACTTGTGAATAGAGAAATCTAATCTTACATAAACTATGACACATAAAAACAAGGCATACAAGAAACCTACTACCAAGAGAGGTTCTTGCAACATCAATACTCTAGGGAAAGTGTAACGAAGTTGGAAATCTTGAATGTGATTCTCTATTACATTGGTCTTTGTGAACATGATAACTGGACGTCCTTTAGTATCTAAGTAAGTGTAGTGTAGGGTGTCCGGGAATCTCTGCACCGAGTATGGGATGTTCAGTTTTATATTTGTGGCTCCTTCTGGCAAAATAACTTTTGTCACAACTTCCTCAACTTGCATGTCATCAAAGATATGATCCAGCACTCGCATTTTAAGCAGAAATTGATTTACATTATAGAATAAGTACTCATAACTAGGAACATTATATCCCAAAGTATAATGGCTCCTCCACCCACCAAACAGAGGGTAGCGAGGTCTCAAGTCCAATTCCACAGAATCCTTCTTTACTTTCATGTTTGATGTGGAGATGTTGCCGTTCGTATCTCGGTAGTACACATCGGAAGCGGAAGCTGGCAATGAAGTCTTGTAAGATCGGACACTAGAGGGCCCGCTTAGATGGTCTTGCTGGTAATCATAGCGGGAGAAAGGCCCCTTCAATTTAGCTCCAGAATGATACACTTCAATGACTTCCTCGACAGCAATATTACCCCAGTGGGAGACCTCTATCAATCTCTCTATCTTAGTAACGGTCAAAAATGGAGAATTGTTCTTAAAATGTATACTGAGTTCCTTCTCACTAAAAGGACTCACATTGGTGTACGGCCCATACTGGATTATACTATCCACTTGATTAAACGGCTTCACTTTAGTGAAGGACTCTACACTCTTGGTGTTCAAAGTGATAGTTGTCTTCTGTGAGCCAACATAGTATGGGGAATAGAAGTATAGGTTACCATTATATTTTACGTATTGATCTTGTTCCTGCGTTATATCCGTGGGATAAGGCTCCAGAGACTTGGTAAACACGGATTCGTATGCCAATGCAATAACAGAACCGGCGTTGAGGGGTTCTCTCAACTCTACACGCCAGAATTTCACATAGTCATACCCGCGTACTGTGGTCTCGGTCAATTTTAACTCCTTATTGTTGTTGTCTTTAACGGATACGAAGGCCGCGTTTTCTTTGGTAGACTTCTCCAGTGCCAATAAGAATTGCTTGACCGGCGATTTGCCAACATTTTCTAATGTTAGACGGGTCGCAACTTTTACGAGTTGAGTGGATAAATCAATGTTTTTATCGACATTTTTAAATTTTATATCACTCGATATATTATCTACGTTTGCGCTTTCACAACTTATGAGGTAGTAAATTAAAAATAACAAAGATATTTTCAATATAGCCATTGCTGTTCACCGGTTTCAGGAAAAAAATATACTTTTTGACCACCGGAAGTACACGCCATCATTTAATGACGTTTTACATTTTGGGTTACCAACTATAATTATTCATTTTTAATTTCCTCTCATGTAGAGTCATTGTCGAAATCAGTAAGTTGTTATCAAAGAGTACTCTTGTTGTTATATAACAACATATAACAACTCACTGGTCCAAAATTTTATTAATGTTTTACTAATTCCTAGTTTGTGATTTTTTATTTTAAAGTACCTACTCAGACCATTTCACGAAAGAAGTCCCCCAGACGCGGCGCTAGTTTCGTCCAACGAAATGTTTTCATTTTTTTAATCACCCATTTTTATTACTTTAATTAAAAATATACTAAAAAATAAGTTACACGTATTTTTCTATTTTATTTTTGGTTGAGTTTTTATATTTTTAATTTAATTATGAATTTTTATAAATTCTGAGGACTTATAAACTAAAAACCATAGCTAGGACTAAAATTAAGAAATATAAACTGTCACCCAAAGAAAGTGACAGATAGTGTCAGTCAAGCCACAGAGTATACGTTATAGAAATGCAAAGAGTATAATATACCGTGTTCCAAATAGGTGTTGCCGTAGCCGGAACTCAAATCGCCTACAACATTATTCATAATGTATATAATAATACTAGCTTTTGTCCGCGGTTTCACTCGTAAATATATTTCCTGTGATAGCCCATTCGAAACTAGCAAAACTTCCAAAAAATATTATATAAAAGAAGTATTTTTATAATTATATTTAAAGAATAATTATTAATTTAGCTTTAAATGGAATAAAAATGGGTAAAATTAATAGAGGGCAACACCTGAGTTCAACTCTGCCACAGACATTAGTATTTTTAAATTAGAGGGTTAGCACAGATTAGGGCACCTATTAATCCTTAATTTTCAATATTTCAGTATTTTTAAAATAACTCGAAAATTAAAGGATATAAAAAATAAAAAAAATGAAAAATAAGCTTTCTAGCATGTAATCTCCAAACGGTTTTCGAATTTTGGTACCTTACAAAAAATGAAATGTTGTCCATTAGTTTTGGTAGACCGTTTTGTAGGTTTTGGAACTTCTTTGGTGACATATTTTCTTGATTTGAAGTGATTTGCATAGACAAACAAAACTTTCATTTCATTCGTTATTTTATATTGTTAAAAAAGTTAATTCATTCATTTCATTCATTCATTTGTGTTGTGATCTTGGAGGGAGGAGGTTGCTTATTTTGTTTCCTATTTCTTTTTGTATAGGATTTATTGCTTTTTGTTTTTTTTTCAATATCATATTTAGTCAAGCATGTCTACTATTTTATTTAAGTAAAGTTAATTAAGTAGAACAGTGTTTAATTTACAACTTTACTCAGCCATAACTGTAGTTTCGAAGCTATAATTTCTCGGTTCAACAATTTAACTTTGCCAAACAAACTGCAACGGAGGATGTTCCAATCAACAAAAATGTTGAGTGTCGTGGTTCGAGTCGCCCTCTTTTTATTAGGTAAGAACTAAATATATATTTCAGTTAGTAATTTACAGATAATGGAGAAAAACTATTAATTAAATAGTCTTGCAAATTGACCGGTATAATGAAAATTTTCGAAAAATGTTTGTTTCGCAGATAATACATGGTATTGTACTGTCCAGAAATAACTTATAGAAAAAAAAACAATGCTCACTTGCACAAACCAAATTAGCCCAAACTTAAGGGATTTTCTAATAGCCATTGAAGAGTTCCACTATCCACCTCCTGGATTCATTATCAGATAAGCTTGATGATACTAAGTCATTGTATTGACATCTGAATTAAGTACTACATACACTTGCAAGTTTTAAATTATTAATACAAAGATGTACTTAGATTTGTTTATATAGGTACCTAATTAGTTAGTTACATATAAATAAAGCTAATTAAAATAGTAAATAATCAATAAGCTCTTTTAACAAAAGCACATGCCAAAATTTTCAGACTGTTCCATGGATAATGTTGGGTAGTGTGGAAGTTTTATTTAAGCAGTAAAGGGCCTTTGCATAGTGTAAAGGCCTCTAATTATGTCCAGGATCCTCAGGGCAATACATCTTTAGATCATAAGAATCACCTGCTCCTTATTTTTTTTTTGTGTGAAAGGGTATACTTCCCAGGTGGTTCCATGGTCATCAGGTCAGGATTTACCTACATTATCTTATATCGGTATCATTTTACAGCAGTGAAATCATTTTTAAATCATAAACATTCCAAACAATAACTCTATGTCCCAAAAATAGAATAAATTTTGTTATATCATGAAATAGGTATAGAATACTTTAGTATAATAAATATACTTTCTTCTTCTTTTATTGTGCCTGACCAATGTTAATCAATGATTTGCCAATGTCATGTATTAAAGCCGTTACAGTATCAATATGCATATTAATCAGTATCCCGCTGACTGTGATATGTTCTGTTAATCACAACTATCACAACACGGGCGGGATTAAACTGGATTCCCCATTATGCCACGACGGAACGCATGCGTCTTCGGTCGCCATGACATGACATGGAATCAAATTTACTTTTGTTTCAGTGTTAAACTTCTGTGTGAAGTCATGTACGGGCTACAAGAACTATAACTTGTACAGCCGTGACAGAACATACAATGACCAGCAACCCGGAGATTACAATGCTTTGTCTTCTAACATTCCTGATAACACACAACGAGGACTCGGGATCTCAGCTTGGGGCATCATCATTGTAGTTGTGACTATTATCCTGGTAATTATGGCTGCATATTATTTTGCAATCTGTTACCCTGTGTGCAAGAAACAACGCAATCATAATATAAAATATGACAATGTCATATGAAATGGCTTGTAGTTTTGTATGGTCCATTTTTCTAGACTTGTCTTATTTTGTAAACTGTCTTTGCATTGTCTTTTTTAAACTGTTATTTAAATATTTAACAATAAAAAAACGAGCGAGCCTTACAGTAGTCGCAACTGAAATCTCACCTTGGTGTACCATACTGTTGGCTGACAGTACCAACCTCTTGAAAAATGTGTTGGTACCATCTGACAGCCAACTCTACCACAGCACGGGCTCATTGGTAAAAAATGATGTTACACATAAAAAACGTGCAAAGTTTGTTTACTAAATAGGACAAGTACAGAAAACGGACTTGAGAATATTATTATATTAGTTACCAGGTACTAAATTAGGTAAAACTTGGTGTGAAAATGTGTATTTTGTGTTTAAAGTACAAGATCTGAATTTAATAGCTTCATAATATTTTTTTGTTCTTGAAATGTTTTGCATTTATATTGCTCATTTACATTTTAAGACTCGGTTGTGATTTTGGAAGTGTAAGCTATGATATTGTTCCAAGGTTTGCTCATATTAAATAGAATATGCCAAATATTTTGATGAAATGTGAAAGTTTGTATTGAAAGCATTTCCAATTTGTAGTTTATGTAATCATTGATCATTGAGGAGAGAGGAACAATATTATGGAGACTGATTTATATTGTAGGGTAGTTATGGATTTTTCTCAAACTTAGCTTGAATTTAGGTAATGTTCGAACAAATTTCTCGAAAAATAAGTGAATCATTGTAGCATAAATATTTATCTCACTATGTCATAGTATGCAAACACGGAAGATAAAAAATTCAAGCAATTTTGGCTAAGTGCTGATAAATGAAAATGTCGCACTCTGTACTGCATGATATTACACCAATAAGTATTATGTGATTAATATAAACTAAATATGCAATCATTGAACCTTTTTTATTAATTTAAGATTACAAAATCATGAATATCAATTCGAAACTAGATTGTAAAAAAAAGTGAAGATCATAGTTGCTTTCTCTCTTGAGGGCAGTGACAGTCTCCCCAACCCCTCTTCCCCCTTCTTTATCCCTTTTTCCCGCGCTAAAATCTGGTTATCCTATCCAAATTTTAGCGCGGGAAAGAGGTAATCCATTAAAAGGTTTTGACTTTTTCCTAGATGGATCAACCCAACAATTGATCATATTTAATAATAAAAAAAAAAATTCTATATATTATTTTCTCAATGGGGTTTTATCGTTTGATACGCCATTTTGAAGATTTTATTTTCCCCTCTATGACGAAAAATATTCAAACAAATCAAAATTAAATGTTTCTTTTAAAATTAGACTAATTTATGATGTATTTAGTAAAAGACGCCATCTATTGGAGATCACTTGAACTAACGGTGCGAAGTTTAGATACATAATGATTACAGCTCTATTTTGATGTAATGATGCTAATTAAGACCAAGGTTGTCTCCCACCATACCTTGAAGGCTCTTTATCTAAGAGTACATACAGCATGTAATAAACACATCTCGTTAAGAGATTGCTAATCAATGTTTGTTAACACTTTTGTCATACTTAAAACAGATTTTTTTTTCGTTTCATTGCTGCTAAAAAAATTGCTAAATCTTGAAGCAACGGGAGCAGGAAATCAATATGACGCTTTCTTTTGTACTATTTAGTGAACATGCTTATTCTGGTTTATTCTGTATTGTAAGGGTTCCCATCGAAAAATGATTGAGGAACTGAAGGCTGTCCTGTCATAGCTGCCTGTGAGACTTAGTATAAAAAAATTACATTCCAAATTGAATAAATTCATTCCAAAAAACGATTATTTTGGTGATTTCATTTTACATGTTTTTGCTGCAAAATTGCTAGAAATAGAGGTGTGTTTTCTGTTACTCATTCTTTGTAAAATGACACTGTATTATGCTGAATTCTGATAATGATACATAACTTTACGAGTCATAAGCTTCACATGTATAAATCTACAGTTACATTAAAACTCTAACGAAATTTAAAATTGCAAAATGTGTGACGTCATACCAAGGGAGGCGGGGTCACACGTGACAAAGGGTGTGGGGTCCAAAAATCCTGACGTAATTTATGGAATCTGTATTAAAAATACGTAAATTTTTTGATTTGCACATCATACATTAATGATACAAATGAGCAACCGACATACATTTTTCAGTAGAATTGTAAATAACAATGGAAATGTGTTATTGTTTAGAGATGACTATCTTCATAATAAGCCGTAATAATGCAGTTGTCAAGATTGTTTTCAAGTAGAGGCCTGTAGAGGCCAATTCAGTAATATCACTTTTAAGAAAATTATATTTACTGACATACATTATGTAGATCTAATGGAAGTGACGTCTCAAAACTAATCTTGTGCTCATGAGTAAAAAAAAGGGAATCAAATCAAACATGCGCAATTTTTGGACCACAATATTTAACTAGCTATCCGACCCGGCATCACCCGTGAGCCCATATTAACTTTCATCTCCTATTATGGTCTTGTGTTCATACAAAAATCTCATACAAAAAAGAACTTTCAATGTTTCCCGAATTTTCTAAAAACCTTATTCAGACTATTAGGAACATTTGCAACAAATGCGTGATGTGCTTGCCAAGGAAAAGCATTTAATTTTTACTTAAGTACCTACATATATAATGTTAGTAATATATGTATATACATAGTTCAAAACTTTTTTCTAATATTTGAATAAGTTTTTTAGAGTACCGGTAAATGAATCTATTGTGTCTTATTGTAAAAATTTAAAGGAATTAGTTGTTAACTGGATCAGTATTTCTATATTTCTATATTTTATGATTGTAGTTTATTTGTTTTGGCACTTCCAATTTAGTTTTGTTTTTTATGTTTGAGTATAGAAATGGGTTATGTCTGTTATCATACTGCCAATATTTACTAAGTACATGAATGTCATATCTTGAAACTTTTAAGATTGTTTTTTATCATTTACAATCAAAAAATTATGTTACTAAATTTTTTATGTTTGTACATAAGTCTATACTCTTAATGTGAAATTATGATGTATTTTTAGCGTTTGTTTAATATATTTTTTAAGCATTTTTTTTGTTTCTACTGCCTGTCCCATTGAGTTATGATTTTTTTATTATAAATAATAAAGATAGCGAGACGCACTTGAAGTATTTTTATATGTAAGCCGCCATTAAGACAGAGTATGCGGGGCGAAGCAATTTTTTTATATGTGTAGTTTTGGTAAAATCGATGTTAGTGAGTGCGAAACTGCGAACTGTATTCTTTTCTATATTATAAAATCCTAACTCAATGTACTCCTACCCCAATATGATTCAGGATTCAGGTGTGAAGATAATGATTTAATGATAAAAGCATCCATTATCCATGTTACATAATTTAGTAACGACATAAATGAACGTGTCTGGCAAATTAATTTGTTTATGTATGTAATAAAAAATGTCCTCAATATTTTAGGAATCCTTTGAATTTTTTGAAAACAACCATTTTGTTTGACAAATTGTTAAATGGAAAATTCTACTACTATTAACTATTCTTGTAATAATAATTTGACACTACTTTGGGAGATTTGACCCAAATTCAGAGCTAAAGTGTCTAAACTCACATAGGCAAGGGATAAATCATACAAAAATTACGGCGTTTAAAAAGATTATTCTATAGAAGATTTAAAATTCGGGTTTTTTTATATTTCTATTTCTTAGATACTTACAGCTATTTTAAGAAACTAATTTAAATATTTTTATCACAAACGAGTATGTAGTGCCATGGGACAAAAACTCTAATATATTTGGCCAAGTTGCGAGTATGATTAGCGCGCTGAGGGTCCCGTAGAACTTGAAGACGGGATTTTATAACGAGCCCATTTGATGCACTTGAAAAAATTTTTTTTAAAGTTTTAATTTTTCCCTTAAAACATTTTTCGTCCAGTAGATTCGGAGAAAATGTATGCTGTGACAGACAGACACAAGTATAAATTAGGGTTTCCGTATTTTCATCGGAGATGTTCGGAACCCTAAAAAAGTAGTGAATTGAAAACAAAAATATTCAAATTAGTCACGAAATAAAAATATAAAAACATACATTAGTGTTTACTTTACATACCGAATTATCAGTGATTTTAAAATTCGCCGGACAAGATAGCAAATCTTAAACGGATGTATAGTAAGGTACCAAAATGTGAGTTGTTTACGGAACCACAATTACAAATTGCGATAACATTTTTAGCACGTTATTTTGAGGAAGTGACAACTATTTAGATCATAATTAGATTAACTAAATAATTTACTGACACAACTAACACACCTACAATTTTATTATGATGACTATCACTATTAAGTAAATGTAGGTTTATAAAACAGGGTAATGTGACTGAAAAGGGCAATAATGTTACAGACACACAGTTCAAATCCGGGTCAACAACTTTTAACTGATAAAATCAGTGAAAACTACTTTGACTAAGGTTCTTGGTAAGCTTGGTAAACTTTTAATTAATAACTTTTGCCTATCAAAAGTAGTTTTGACCGCAAATGTAGCTTGATTCGATCCATTCAGTCGTTATTTGCAAGTAGGTACAATTAAATAGTAAAATTAATTGGGTCTAATTCAAACTCGGGGACAGATAAGAACTAACTTGGGGCACATGGCGCTTGCGGCATATATGGACAGGGATACTGGTAACAATGTCCAATTGTCCATATTTAGCGAGATGACAATTTTAAACTTTCTCTTAATATCTATAATAGCAGTAGGACACCTACCAAACTATATACCTATACTTTATTTCCAGAAGAAGTGCGGATGCCGATTTTACGCGCCCTCCAAAGCACAAGAAGTCGAAACTTATTTTATCATTATAGAAATACTGGTCCAATTAAAAATTACTAAACTTTAATTTATTTTTTAGCAAAAACGTCGTCTGGGTCGCCGACGTGGACTGGAAATACTGGAAATCCCAAGAGCATCGAAATAAGATTTCATTTTACCCGTTAGTCGAGACACCTACACGTAGGCGGTATATACGAGGATAATACTTATTATTTTATTATCGAGGAAAAAAAGGGGTTTTCTCAGAATAAGGACGATTAAGAATATTCTTTTATTAGACTTCCGTATCAAAAACGATAAAACTACAATATCTATTAGGTACTAAAGCTTTAGTAATTACTTAGGTATCATTTTTTTTCGTCACGGGTTGCCTTACAGCTCCCGAAACCATGTTACGGTTGTTCCAAGGTACCCAGCTGAAGACCAAGTCTCCCTCGTTTAGCCGATGGTATTTGTGAGGCTATACCTAACGAGTGACTAGGTTCTGTTGAGGTATATTTAGATGGAAAATCCTCTGTCAGTTATGTACATAAGTTTCCCATTGATACATGGCCGGGATCCGGGATCGAACCCGAGGTCTGCCTTGTTAATACCAGACATCTTAACCACTCGGCCACATATTTTTTATTGCATACCTAAATAGTTAACAAATCTTTGACGCGTTTCTTATTTCTATAGAATCTCTAGATCTCCTATTTTACTGCCATGTAAAAAAAGTAGCTTATGTCCTTCCCTAGAATTTAAGCTTTCTTTGTATCAAAATCGGTTCAGTGGTGTAGCCGTGAAGCGTAACAGAGTTACTTGGCATTTATAATTATTGTATAGATTGCGCCAGTTGCAAAGTCGAAGATGCACCCATAAAATTATCTCTTATACGAATGGGATAAGGTAAATGAATACACGCCGCTCGCTTCCTCATATTTTTTTAAGTTGTTAAAAATATCTCAAAAATGCAGGTCATTTTCCTGCTGTTGTGAGCTAAACTTCTGTTAAATGAGTCACCACATAAAAATGGGGCTTTTTACATTTTTTTTGTAACTATGACACAGAATGCTCGACAAAGTAGGACGGCCAATTACAAGGCTTGCCATCTGTTCTGATTAATGAGCAAACTCGCAAAATGTGGACATTGTCACCAAAAAAATAACCTGAAATTTGACTCTCAATTTTATTTTTAAAATAGGTGCCGTCGAATCCTGATAGGTGCCTGTGGGACCGCGACACCTTAAGTTTCGAATCGAAAGACATGGGTTCGCACTCCGCACCAATGGGTACTCAAAGAATGCCCGGCCCGTTAATGTCCAATCCAAGCAGTGAAGCGCCCAAACCTACGGTTGAATTCTGGGAAAAGATGGATATTTGGAACAGTTGTTGCGCCTCCGTATTTAATTTATAAATGTTTCTTTATGATTAGTAGGTATATTATTTTATCAGAGTTTATGACACATTTCTTTGCATAGATTGTCAAGTTCGTCGGGGCGCGGCGCAATTGTTATTACCAATATGATTTTCTTTGTTTCATTTATTAAACCACAATATATTACCTACCAGAGCAGCAGAAACTTTTAGGAGGCTTAAATAGTAAATTACTGACCCGAGCAGAAAGTGACTTCTTGTTGCAGGTTGCTCTAAAAACACAAATGCAACAAGAAGTAAGCCATTCTCAGCGAGGTTCTCAATCTGCTTTTCTTTCAGCGTGAAAGTTGATAAAAAAGAAACCAGTATCAACAAAGCAGTACGGCGCCATATTTAAAAAAACAAGAGCGGATACCATGGATTTTCATAATAATTTACTGTTCCAGAGCAGTAAAGTAGAGCTTTCTGATCACTATATTGACAAGTAAGTAATGACAAAATAACAGCGTAGTTGAAAGAAAATGTTATTCAACAACTTTGTTTCATTTTATACCACACGCTACTGTGAATTACCAGGGTAGCAGGAACTTTTAGGAGGCTTTAATTTACTAAATACCTACTCTGTGAACTACCAGTCTGCAGAATTTCAGCGGTCCTATTCTCTATTTATGGTTTTATTGAGGTTATCGAGTCGAAGCTTGTTTTAGCATTCACTAATGGCACGAAAGTTTTGGATGTGGTTTCGAGGTGGTTTCAATGTAGAACGACATGCCATCGAATTAGTGTCGATAGGTTTTAAAACCTTAGATAGATACTCGCCGCAGGAGGCTTAAAATAAAATATTATTCAACATTTCTTCCAATACAGGCCTGCTATTTTTTTTATTTGTAACTTACTTGAGCTTTACTATAAAAGCTACCGTGTGAAATTCCGTCACTTTGTTAATCGGGCCATAAGCTATTGAGAACTAAATTTGGCTGGCATTCCACTAGAATTGGACTTGGGAACAAAAGATCGAAATAAGAAACAGCATTAGTCTTATGTATTTATTTGTAAAATTAGTTTCATTATGGTCTTAATATACATGGAAAACTTGAAACACTGGAAGGCTGCCTATACCATTTAAGATCTACAATACAGATTTGTTTCATTAGAAATGGATAGAACAATTTTAACACTATATTCTACAAATTAACTGTTTACAATTTTATTAATATGCATCTTAAAATTAAGATAGAGCAGAAATTACCTAACCTATTGTATAAATATTAAATTACAAAGGAAACAAGAATCGAAATCATATTATACACAAGATTTTAATTAACATAAAATAAAATAGCGTACGATTGATATGCTGATAGTTTTAATTAACAAAGGATTTTGTAAATGATAATTAATTTTATAAATGCAATTGCACATTGTATATTAAATTGTTTAAGTATAGATATTCGATCCCGTCGGACGACTATACATTTTCAAATGGATTAAAATGACGTATAAAAAACTGGCAACACAGTCATAGACGATAGCCAAAACTGGCAACACAGAGCCAAGTCTGGCAACACTTGGCCAATAAAAAAAACTTATAATTCATCTTTATCAAGATCAACGTCCGACAAGTCAATGTCTTCCTCTTGCGGCAACTCTCCGTCTTTCCCGTCCCACGGCTCCGATGTAGATATCTTGGGCATCTGTGCGCCGCGGACCGGGGCTGTCTGCCCGCGACCGAATGACAGGTCCCTGTAAATATTTAGATTCAATTAATATAAGTAAGAGGATTCTATGCCATGTCATGGCGACCGACGCACGCGTTCCGTCGTGACATGATGGGGAATCCGGTTTAATTCGGCCCGCGCTTTGATTGTTGTGATTAATAAAACATATCACAGTCATATTAACTACCGATTAATCAGCATATTGATACTATACGGCTATTAATACTTGACATTGGCAAATCATTGATTAACATTGGGGGAGTGACAATAAAAGAAGAAGTGAAATTGTACACTACTATTTAATTCGGTATGTAAAGTAAAAACTAAGGTATGTTTTTATATTTTCATTTCAAAGATTAAGCTATTTTAAGAAATTAATTTGAATATTTTGTGTTCTAAGCAGTAATTTTTTTTAAAATTTTGCCGGCAGACAAAGCGATCTCATCATTTAGTTAGGTAAAAGAGCTATTCAGCCATATCTCTCAACTCACTGGACCAACTGATACTACCACGGGACACGTTAAAGACCGTAGTACGAGTAAGTAGAACCTGGGCAAAATTTTGAAAATGTATATTATAAAAAAAGTACTGCATAGAAATCAAAAATATTACAATTAGTTTCCTAAAATAGGTTAATATTTGAAATAAAAAAAAATATTTTTGTTTTTACATATCAAATTCAACGCTTTGTTAAATAATTTCTCAAAGGAAATGGGTAAAGTAACTCCGCACTTCAACTGAAAATACTTTAGTAGGTATCGCAACACACAGAAAAATGCGCATGGTTGGATAATGCATTTCACTCGACCTTGGTTGTTCAACCATGTAGAAACTGTTTAAGGGTTCGTTGCGATAGTTTCATAGTCACGTGGTTGACGGGGCTCAAAAAGAATCGCGCGTATTTTAAAAAAAAAGCTAGACTACCTGTCCCGTTTAACATGAGCGACTAGCTAAATACATATTTAGCTAATTATGTAAGATGCAAAATAGTATCACAAGTAACACGTAACATGAAGTTAAATATACTATACACATTCACCACAATATGATAATAAAATATAAAATAATTTTGGTGATTATTAACATGGGTTTCATCCATTTTTTTTATTATTTATAGAAAAAAGTTTAAAACACTAAGTTAATGGGATGGGGCGAGAATGGCGCCAGTCAAATCAAAACAAAGAAAGTGGAGACCATCTTGTGTAGAACTTAGAACAGCTTCGCCCTGTATTACATATTTTGCTGTTATTGTAATTGTTTGACATGTTTGTGGTATATTTGTGTAATTTGACATTGAATTGTTAGCGTTTGTAATATTGAATCTAATTTTGATGCGGTAACATCTTAGCTCTCGCTACTAGTAATTAGATTTTTTTAGGTTGTTTTAGCCCCGGATCTTCGATTTTTTCGAACCGGGGCAGAAACTTGGTAGTGGCCCCCTCTCCAGCGTTTGAAATAAATTACTTAAAAAACTCACAAATATAGAATGGTTGGCATTTTTCGTGAATATGCAATAAGAACCGTTTAATAAATGTGTTAATATCTTGTAACTAAAATGTACTGCAACAACGGCAACTCAAGACACAATTTCAAATGTTGCAGTCACTTTTGAATTAAAATAGAGAAATTAATGAAATTAGTTCAAATAAAATGTTCGAAATGATTTTTTTAATAGCTAAATGACGTCAATTTCATTAAAAAAACGTCAACTGTTGACACGGCAAAACTCAAATCGAAGTCCACAAGTTCACTAGAGCACTGGTGCACAAGTTCACTTGTAATGTGGGCCTGTGCGGCGCCTTTTTCTTACAAGTCGACGGTGAGCCAACCAGGCTTCCGTATGCTATAGGCGCTTTGTGGAGCAAGTTTTTTACTTGTTATAAAGAAAGAAACTAACAAAAAGTGATGGTAACCGTCCACAGATTAGTAATATATGTACGATAGACCGAGAAGACCGAGCGTGCACGGTACTCGCTCTCGGCCTGTTATATTTACTAACCTGTGAACGGTTACCAACACATTTTGGACTCTAATATCTGAACTATAATATATAAAGAAATACCTAAGCAAACAGCGAGACATCTGCTGCAAAACAATCAGTGGATACCAACAACTTTTGGATTTGTTTATACTTGCATAGTATCGGCTCTATAAACAGCCGTGCGAGCATGACCGTGTAGAGACAAACGCTCAGTTAGAAAGAGAAAGATATGATGTCCCTAATTTTGTCCTGCTTTGTCACTACGGGAAATTATATCTCTTTCTTTCTAATTCGGATTTTGTCTACAGAGATTATTTCTAGCCCATCATGCTCACACGACATATCAATACAATTAGTTACAGATTTACTAGGTACTCAATATTAGTGCATGTTGACTTACAAACAGAATCAAGGAGGTATTATGGACCGCGGTAGGGCAGAGTTTAAAACTTTAAATCAACATTTAAGTCACCGTTACAATTTGATTTGTCATCAACAGTGTTGTGGTAGCGGCCGCAGTTTTCTACAAAATGAATACAGTATTTTCTTAAAATTGCTAATAAAATATTGTACGTACGTAAATTAATTATATGAATAATTAATTACGGAATGATCTAAAATACTAAATTACAAAAAAAAATGACAGATTAAATAATAAAAAGATTTAAAAAATTCATATAAATCGCTAACAACTGGGAGAGTACCCAACAGACTTGCTGCATTGCCTCGTTGGATGATAATGCTTAATCTTTGACCGAAATAAGAGCCAGCCCGTTGGTCATGTCAACTTTCACAAAATATTCTTACATTTACTATTATGTATAAAAATAAATTGAACACAGATAAATGTATCAGAAATGGCGCATGTAATTAATCGCAATTACCAAATCAGTTGGGCAAGTAGATGCGCATGCATCTGGAAGTCTAACTAAATCCACCCAGCCGGGAATCGAATCCAGAATCTCAATTTTTTCAGAATATTCGCCGAGAGGATTTACATCTGCGCCACATTTTACTAAATTCACAAGTACGGATTGTTTACGTCCATTATTGAAACGACTCTAGTTCAGCTACTCGACAACAGATGGCGCACGCGTACCTGAGGAACTCGTTGATACCGCTCTCGGAGAAGGAGCCCCTCAGCGTGGAGAACTTGAGCTTCTTAGCGTTGACGACCGCCATTGCTGGGTACCCGAAGCCGCCTAATTCTAGCGCCTCTTCCAACGATGGCTGCACACCGGCCTCCGCCCAGATCCAACTGAAAAGGAAAATAATGTAAATATGAATATATTGAGCAGTTGGAGAGGTCAGAAAGAGGTTTTTTTTCGTAGGTACGTTGCTATACTTGAAATAGTTAAAACATACAAAAAATTAAAATATGCATGCAATGCAGTTAAAAAATTACCAAAAAATACACAATTTGATACCTGCACTAAAATGTATAATAAATAAAAATTTAATGCTGTTGGTAAGCGCAGTACGGCTGGACAGATTTGGATATTTTTTTTAATGTTCATAATAGTCTGAATAAGGTTTTTATGAACTCAAGACCATAATAAGGAATGAAAGTTAATATGGGCTCGACGATCGAAAAGATAGTATTATGTGCAATATATAGTAGTTGACAACATTTACAACCAAATTCACCCCCGTAAAGGCCGATTTAGACGTTACGAGTGTTTAGTAGAGTGCGTAGGTGGCACTCGAATGCCAGTGCATTAGTAGGTTTCCAGTGACGTTTATACTTCTTCCAGTAGATTGCCATTTTGTAGGCCAAAACACACATAACTCTCCTTGTCAACTTGTGCAAGTTACTAAAACTGGCCGTTTAGACTACAGCGAGTAGCGAGTCAGGAACGCGCGGGGGGTTGAGCGGGCGCGGGAGGGTGTCACTTGAAACAAAAATAAAAAGCGATTCTATTTGATTCTAGTTGAAAGGCGAGTGGAACGTACTAGTACGAGTACTAGAAACTACCGTTTACATGTTTCAACTAATGTACTATCCTAACGCACTCTACTAACCACTAGAACCGTCTAAATCGGCCTTAAAGAGTAGTTAGATAGCCTATAACCTTCCTCAAGAAGTGGGCTATCAAATGGAAACATATTTTATTTAATCCGACTGCATGGTTCTTAGTAGGTAGGTAGTAGCGCGTTCACACAAAAATAAACTCTTTTCAATACACTTGCTCGAAAAGTGAACTTTCAATGTCAGTAAACATGGCTCGTAAGTGGATTATATTATTTTTTTTCATTTTTTTTTAATTTCAAGACGTCCAATGTAAAGGTTTGCTAGCAAGAAGTTTTTAACATGAAAGTTGAAAGTTATATCGACTTATATATAGAAAAATATTAAATTTAAAAACTAAGCAATAAATTATCAACATTATTGTAAATTGTATATTAAATACCGCAGATTTTAAATGTTAAATCGTTTTTTTATCAAAAAAATCGTAAAAGCTGAACGTTCACTTTCTTTGCCTCTTAATTTTGTAACAATTTATAGAGGCGCATGTTGCTCCTATATTTAAACAGCATATTATTTGGATACGGTTTAATTATGTTACAAATATAAACTAAAGTTCTTTTATTACTGGATTGTTATCTCTGAATCTTTGACATGACATCACTGTCTATCATGTGTCAACTAATAGGTTAAAAGTATGTGGCCAGTAGTATTAATACGCCACATCACCCCCCTACGGAGCAAGGAAACCCGATAGGGGAAAGAAAATTAAAAAAAAAAAAAACTAGAGATTAAAAAGGGAAATAATGCTCTTTTTCACTCCCTTTCCAAACCAGTGGTCAACAAGTGAGACCTAAATCCACACAGCAAGTTGCGCTATGATGGACCTTGGTTGCGTGTATAAAGTATGACCGTGAGAGCGGGGCTAAGTCAGCCAACTGCACTCTCAGGAGCCATGAAAGAAATCACATGTCGTGATCGAAAGAAAATAAGGGACCTGGTAGCTTGACAAATCGTCAAGGGAAAGTGGGAGTAAATAGAGAAAGTGGAACAAATTGAGAAAAATAATGAAATGGGTGTGTGACATAGTAGTTATACAAATACTAGTGCCTACTTTTAAAATATTAAATACATGAATGCTAAAATTGTAGTAGTTATGTAAATAGTATATAAAATGTATATAAAATATGAAAGTTACAAAATAAAATATAATGTAAAAGGAATTTAAAAAAAACTTTTAGTTATAAACACTTCGTCGGAACCAGTGCGCTGTGCTGCGTCGCGTAGGTAGCTCAACGAAGTGTGAGGTACGGGCTGAGCCATGTGTCCAGCCAGGCCGCACGCGCGTGCTGCACGGAGTCCATGGCGCGTGAGCGGCGCTGTGTCCAAGGCGCGTGTTAGGACAGCACGAGGCCGGCGCTGTGTCCAAGGTCCGAGTTATGACAGGACAGCACGTGGCGGGCGCTGTGTCCAAGGCACGCGTAAGAACAGCGCATGGCGCATCGATGGCATGGCGACACAGGGCGCGTTGCGTTTTTTCGTCGGGGTCACCAATTATAGAGGCGCATGTTGCGCCTATATTTAAACAGCATATTATTTGGATACGGTTTAATTATGTTACAAATATATATTTTTTTTTTTATTTTTTATTATTGATTGGCAAGTTACAAATATAAACTAAAGTTCTTTTATTACTGGATTGTTATCTCTGAATCTTTGACATGACATCACTGTCTATCGTGTGTCAACTAATAGGTTAAAAGTATGTGGCCAGTAGTATTAATACGCCACAAATTAAAAACAAATTTTACGCATGCGCATTGCGTGCCTTTTATTTATTTATTTTTCTCACAAATGTATTGAAAAACGTCGTATGATACACGGGTGTTAAACTGTTAAGGTTATTACAAACTCGTGACACAGTCAACTCTCGCCTAACAGCTCGGGCTGACAACAGTCAACTCGTTTGTAATGGTTAGTATAGATGTGTATTGATACACAGTAATTTTTTATTATAAGGGTCGGGTGTCATATCACTTCATACCTATGTCTGTCTGTTCACTCTGATCGAAATTACTGATTTTGTTGCGGTTTTTACGGTTGGACAATAACGGACATATTGATTCAAGACTTTCCGGTTTTATGAATCGTTTAGAACTTTCATGGCGCAACTCACCCCCACATCTTGTTCTTGTACTTGTCGCCGAGCCGCTGCAGTGTCGCGATGTACTCGTTCCTACACTTGGCGCTGCAATCCAGGATGTGCGGCAGGATGGACACAACGCACAGCGGCTTCTCTATGCACACCTTCATGGAGGCCTCGTCCACTACCTGAAAATTGTCATTTATAATCTTACTTGTATATTATTACTAATCTGTGGACGGTAATAGGGTCTGGACGGATTCTGATGCTGTTAAAGGCACGTAAATTGGGAGGTACAGACCGCGCCAAATAAGTTGAGCGATGCCAAATGCTATGTTGAGACACCACTACACCCTGTATCTACTAACGCAAGAGCTAAACATAAGAGTAACCATTAGGGAACCATTGAGTTAACACTACAGACACTGTACGACTCTGAGATGTCCACCCCGTCATCGTCCAAAGAGTCTCATGCGAACCGACTAGCTAGGCAGGCACCGCTTCTACAAAAACTACTGAACCGAGTTTCTTGTGACCTATAGGGTACCCCGCTATCCCACTACGTTACAATGGCGTTGGCGTTGGTTACGTTGGTATCGTTTTGTGTGACAGAGCTCTAGAAAAATAGTTAATTGTTGTTTTTAAATGTGAAAGGCGATCTAGGACGTCTAGTTTGCGGGAACATAGTGTTTCCAATCATTATTTATAATTATTATGTTGGTATTTTAGCATATCTCCATATATCATACCATATCTGCTGTTGCGACAATAAAGCGACAGACAAATACAGTGGTACAGGAGTTAGTACTAGGCGTCTACGGCAAACAATAAGATCAGATTTAATACCTACATAAATACGCGTATAACTACATATATTCTACCGCGGACATTTTCTTTGTCTATAATAGCCTATGTCCTATTCTGATGGATATGCTATAACGTTGTAAAGTTTCATTAAAATCCGTCCAGTAGTTTTTGCGTGAAGGAGTAACAAACATCCATCCACCCTCACAAATATAATATTAGGAGGATTTATGTATAAGACAGACACATGTAAAAATTGGGAAGAGTGAGAATTTATGTTATAGTCAGGGCCAGGTTTACCCTTAGTGCTGCCCTGGGGCACCGTGAAAAATGCCAGCCTATTGTAAATCGAATGAATTCTCTTGAATTGATTACTAGTTACGCGTCTAAACAGATATTTATGATCAACAAAAGGATAATTATCTACAGGATAGATTCGTGTAAACGTTAAGAGGATCGTGTAGCTCAGCGTACGCAGCGAAATAGGTATTTAGAAAATCATATTCTGTCTCAAGCGCACTCTTCCCCCGGGCATCAGTGCGACAGAGACCACTGCAGCTCGTGAGTGTTCGTAGGTATGTTCTTCGTTGAAAATTGCGTTTTGGGCGAAAACGATTTACACCTACTAAACTATAACGAAACCTTATAATTTTGGTGTCAAACGTTTTAGCAGATTATAATCTACGTACGTACGTTTTGCTTTTTTTGAAATTTTGCTTTGTTTCTCAAATACAGACGGTTTATTACGAGCAAGTTATGAACCAAATAAACCGAGATTTGAGGGGCTTATAACTTTTGACCTATTACGAATTTTGAAAAAAGGAAAAAATACGTACGTAGTTTTTCATTATGTCAGTAACATATTACAAAATCGTTAAAATTAAATAATATTTAGGGGTAGTAAAATGTTTTCTCCGTTTGTATGGACATGGACGCGGTACACTACACTCTTAAATGATCTAATGTTTTCAACACAATCATACTTTCAAAAGCATTTTCTCACGCTCCGAATTTTGCCGCCCCTAGAAATTTGCCGCTCTGGGTGTAAATCCAGCGCTGAGGTTAGTGAAGATTACGAATCCCTACACGCAGTCATGGTATAAAAAAAACTATGGCAGCTATAAAAACACCAATAAAACTAGTATTGTGAAACCCAAGTGATTCTTATCAAGCACAGTGTGGAAATTATAAAACACGCTTTGTGTCGAAGAAACGACTCTGAAGAAAAAATAAAAAAACGCCATTTCTGTCTAATTTTTAACCAACATGAAAAAAGAAGGAGGTTCTCAATTCGGGCCTTTTTTTAGTTTTTTATGCCATTGGTCCGTGCAGTTGAGTATAGTATTATTTATCAACGCATTTTAAAACTTTCAAAAGAAGCTGTCCCTACTTTTTTTTATTTCCGTCAACAGAAGGGTCCCAAACGGTGTTGTCCAACCATGTAGAACCCCATTAGGAGAGGTCATAGACGGGTTCCCCCTTCCACCAATTTTCTAATAATTTGACCATAAGACTAACCATTAGGATACTAATAAGTTACTTTAGGTTTCATTGGTATCGTTTTGTGTAACGTTTTTTTCGTGTAGACAGAGCTCTAGAAAAATTGTTAATTGTGTTGTTTTTAAATGTGAAAGGTGGTCTAGGACGTTAAATTTGCGGGAAAATATTGTCTCCGATCCGATCATTATTTACAATTATTATGCTTGTATTTTAGTATAATTTTTATCTCCATATAAAGTTAAGCTGTTGCGACAATAAAACGACAGAAAAATACAGTGGTACAGGGTTTAGTACCTACTAGGCGTATTGCCAGAAAAAAATTATCGGTGATTTATATATACTCAATATGGTATCTAACCTGTACAATCTCCGGGGCAGGTATATTCTCGGCCACCTTTTCCAGCGCCCACCGCACGATGTCGTCGGCGGTGCGACCAGAGTTGTATTCCTCGACCGAGTCGTCCGTCTTCCTGCCGGCCGCGAACGACTTGATGGTGGGGTAGCCGCGCACCTCGTACTTGTTAGCCATTATTTGGTGCACGGTCGCGTCTAGAGCGCCGAGTTTTACCTGGGGGATTAAAATATTAAAAATCGATTATATTTTAAGGATTTTGTAGTCCAGACACGATAAAAATCAGCGTCGCCGTCTCTTCTAATTTATCAGGAGATTTTAAGGTTCTGCTGATATACAGATTTCATAGCTTCTACTCCGTTTTATAAAATATATAGGTACAGCCTGATTAATTTGAGAATGGGTTTGACAATGGCGCCCAACTATTTCCTATATGAGCTGGCTGAAAACCGTATTGTTCATTTATAATGATGTTACGTTCGTGAATAGCTATCTCGAATACTACATTGTGTTTTATTTAATTTTTCTCATAATTTACTTTGTTAGAATTGGGCGGCGCGCAACTTGTTAGTGTTGTTTCAATATCGAATATATAAATGAAATATCAAATTATAACAAACTGCCAGTTCACCTCCCACCCACTTAAATTTCTTAATATTCTTGTATGGTAAAAAGTTAAGAAAACTAAAAATCTATTATTCTGACTTTGTGTCCATTTCTCCTGATCATTTCAAGTTTAATTTGGCAACATTATAATAGAAAAAAGTACTGCCATCTAATCTTTAGGCAAAATATACATAATTCGTTAATTTTAGAAAATACTTTTTCAACAATATCTAGGAGGCCATGCTTTAAAATAGACATACCTTTCCTTTGAGCTCGGTGGCCGCTTTAGCCCAGTGAGGCTCTAAGTTCTTGCAGTGACCGCACCACGGAGCGTAGAACTCTATCAGCCACAAATCTTCACTGTCCAGGACTAGCTCTTTGAAATTGCTATCAGTCAAAGTGATGACATCAGACTGTAAGGAAATTATTGAGAAATAAATTAAGAGAGAATAGTAAAACATGAAGAAATAGATGTGTCACAAGATTGCAGGGTCTTCAGTTAGTTTAGTCTATCTTGACAGAATCCAGAGGTGAACATATTTATGAAAATAATAAATTTTAATTAATCTTATTGTTTTATTTTGAAACCTATTGTTTTGTTACCTAGTACTATGAAATACATAATCCTAAGTATCCAATGTGATTTTTCGCATTGTATCTGGAGGACTGAAGAGTGACTTAGGCTACTAATATGTCATTCCCCCAAAACATCTTTTTCATAAACAACTTTTCTACCTAAGCAAAGCCTAGTCTTGAAAAAAAAAGGCCTACTTAAGCCAGCAGAAAACGATGGCTATTTAGTTATGATTTATCAAGCAAAGGCATGTCATCAATGCATGTATCTTGGAATATATCTTCAAAAAAATACAAATTGCAATAAGTGACCTAATTTCGCAGTATAAACAATATTGAAAGGCTTTTTTTACAAACACTTTGTATGGAGGTCACTTTTACTTCACAATGTGGGCGGTGTAGGCGTCGTGGGCGACTGGAATACTTTCACAACAGCTCAATAGTGAATATAACTGAATGTATTGTTTGAGACATTAATATTATAGAAATAAATCTTAGTTTATGTGTGTTTGGTTTTAAGAGAAATGTATCAAAACAGCATGTACAAAAATGGCATTCTCCTGACACTATTTCCCTGTACAACCTGGTATTAAATGGCATTTATGAAAAATGTGTTTAGATAATTTCTGTGCCCTCAGGTGTCAACTTCAAGGAGAAGAAACCATACTAAAGGAACATTTTTAATATGCTTGTCAAATGAAAGATCAATAAAAACACTGATTATTATAAAGTCCATGTAAAATTGATTTCATGGTACATTTACCATACAAAATTAATTCCAAAACACCCCTTTATCTACTAATATTATAAAGAGGTATAGTAAGTTTGTATGTAGGAGTTAATATCTCAAACTACTAAACCAATTCTAAAAATTCTTTCACAAATAGAAAGCTACGATATCTCTGAGTAATAAAGGCTATATTTTATTTTGTTATTCTTATTTGAACATTTCCATGGGCGAAGATAATATTTTATTTTTTTTTAAATATAGATATATTTAATGGATGTAGATATGTCACTTCTTTATCAGACGTAAATATCTGTTATTTTCCAACATAAAAAAAATTATAATCCAGACAACAATGAGTTATCTTAAAATATGTGGGCTTTGTTGTGATAAGGAAAGTCTAATGCCCTTTAATGAGATGAATTTGTTTACTTTAGATAAATCTAAAGGTGAAATCTGTCAATGACCTCTATTCTATATCCTTTGGGGAAGAAGTTCACGGAAACCTGAACCTTTACTCTATCATGGACTAGCTTTCCGCCCTCGGTTTTGCCCGTGGATATTTTCGAACAAAATAAAATTTCCTATTAGTGAAATAATTTTCAGAATTGGATCAGATTACCTCTTACATCCAAACTTACAAACTTTACCTCTTTCTAATATTAGGATAGATAAGATTTATTATTTTAAAATTATTGATAAATAATCATCTATCATAACTTATCATAATCCTTGGAATAATAATTTGATACAATAGCCATACAATATTTTTTCTCTGACCCTCCATACACAAATCCATGACCCTCATGAGGGTTAAGATCCCAGATTGAGGTACTACATTCTAATCTAGATTATAATGGGGCAGAGGAGTCATACCTAGTACATTATTCCTATATTTTCAACTATTACCAAAAAAACCGTCAAGTGATTTGTAATGAGACTGCTCAAATAGAAAGGAATATATAATTTTTTATATAAAAAATTAAAAGTCACCATCAATCAATCATGTTGATATATTCTCCCAACAAGCCGTTTGCTCTTAACAAGTCTCAATTTGCCCTTCTGAAATGGGTTCCCCTTAAACAGTACTTTCTGAAGAATTTTCAACTTTTTGCGTGGAGCGACTGTCGTAATGGGGGGCTTAATCTGTTTCCATGGTATTGAGTGGCCGTAAATTCTTTTTGTTTGTCTCGTCTATTTAAAATGATGAAGAAATTCTTTCATTAATCATACCCCATACAATTTCGTAACTACCTTCTATTGTAGTCTATTTTTTTCTATGGTCCTTCAAGCGAAATGTGAAATGCCCTTTTAAAGTAATTTCATAATGATTTCTGAAAATCAACTGGAAATATGTATGAAACAAGGTAATTTCAGTTTTTTTTAGTATCAAGATTGATATTTTCGCATTTAAAGACTTACAAATAAAGGGTTCAAGTTTCATGAATCCAAATATCAAACTCTCAATGCAAAATCCAAATTGTTAAACACTACGAAAATCAGCACAATGTGCCTTTTTGTCACAAAACATAATAGCCAGCTGTAACATTTTTACCTTATCTGAACTAGAAGATCCAGACCTCTTGCCCATGTTAGCATAGGCCCTCTCTTTGGCTGCGCTGAGGACTGCTTCAATAAATGCCTCGGCCGTTCTCTGGCCCTGGTATGGAGTGTGTTTGCTGCCAGAAAAAATCTTAATAGTGGGGAATCCGGACACACCATATTTTTGTGATAAGCTCTTGTGTTGATCTGCATCCACAGCACCAACCTTTGCTATACCCTGTAGAAATAAAGATTTGTCTCAATATGTTATTTGTACATCCAACATGATCTAAGTACCTACTAATTATTATAAAAGCAAAAGTTTGTATATTTGTTCGTCAATCATGCCTTAATGGTTGAACAGATTTGAATGAAAATGAGGATAAAGTTCTAAAACAGATGAGCAGGCAAAAGCTAGTGTAAAAATTATTACCTTTAAAGCTCTGGAAGCTTTATTGTACTCTGGGACTAAGTTCTTGCAATGTCCACACCATGGTGCGAAGAACTCCACCAGCCAAACCTCATCACCATTAGTGACCAGTCTATCAAAATTACTTGGTGTCAGTTCCACCACTTCTGAAGAGGAGTCATACAATCCCAGTGCTCCAGATATACAAAGTAAAAAACCTAAAATAAAATTAATAAGTTTATTTAAATACACCCACACAAAAGATACAAGACTAACATTATGCCTCACTTATTGCCAGTTAATAATTATATATTTTTTTGTATTTGTATCCCATTTCTTTAACGATAACTGTAGGTACACAAAACCAACTGTAGCTTTTACCACATTTTTAAAAATATTATGTGTATTTCATTACAGAAATATATAAATAATAGCCCATAGATTACTGTTTAATCAATTATTAATCTGAAATTGATGAAATAGCTACAAATTAATCTCATTAATATTTAAAAAATGAAACCGGCATCCTTATTAGAAAAGTTCGTAAGCATAACAATCGATTACACAGTTTAATTGTATGTTATTGAAACTTACCTAAACAAAGTGCGTATTCCATTTTAGAGGAGAGAACGTATGTTTTGTGTTAAAAATAAATTTAAAATAATCTATACCGGATTATTTCTTTTGTGCAATTTTCAATTTATGACATTCACCCACGAAATAAACACGTCAATTTATTTTTTTATTTTTGGAAAGACAAGATAGGAAATCTTGTCAATGGTTTCGTGTACCGACCTCATTGGTATATTTGAATTTCGCGGTTAAATTTTTTTTTTTTGGCACAGCCATGGGCCAATGCTCAAAATATACGTCCATATTCGGTAGAGAGTACATAGATTCCTTGGTCCATTATGCTCAGACTTCAAAGTGCTCAGAACATTATAGAATATTTATCTTGTTATTTATTTTTATTTTACAGTAATGAATGATGAAATATTAAATCAATAAAAAAACTTACTTGCAAGAGTACATCATATGGAATTCTAAAAAGTGCTCCCGAAACAATCAAACAGTTTGAGTTTTGACTCAAACACGCTTCATTACAATGTTTGAGTCAAAAGGTTGCAAATTTTAGTAAACTAAGGCGCGCCACAGGCGCCAGAAACTCAGGGGCACCGTGGCTACTCCTAGGCCATACATATAAGCATGACAACGAACCACAAAGAGATGCGCTGGCTATAGCAAAGAGTACTCTTTTGGCTACAGTCGGCGCGCCCCTGATAGAACGTTATTATCTTTTCTAGAAAAGTAGGCTGCTCTGAAACCGAGAAGATCAATAAACAGTTAACAATAGTATCACAAGGGACCAAAATTGTATTTTTACGGCGAGGGCGCTATTTTGAATACAGAGCGGAGCGAAGGATTCTAGAGTAGAATCCCCAACGCAGCGAAGGTTTCTAAAGGAATTAAAGTACACCGCTCGAGGAAAAATAATTTTGCGGCCAAGTCATACCTACATTGTACTTTTCATCATCCCCTCTTTGAGAAAATTAAGTTTCGTAGTTTCGTAGACACGATGAAGGTCACGCACGTCGCGCCGGTTGAGTGGTTGTCCAACCATATAGAGATTAGGCAACGGCGTTGGACAACCAAGGTCAGGACCGCGCCGACCCCCCACAGCGCCTGGGTGCGAAACCTATGAAGCGCCTCTTTTTTTCACGAATCTTAATGTTTCAACCATGGACGTAAAAAAGGACAGGATGGATCGCCGCTAAGACAAAAGTGAAGCAACCAAGTTATGCCAGTTTCATTGTAAATACGAGCCTCAAGCACACATTCTCATTCGGTTATGCTGATCAGCCGCCGTTATAAAAATAAAAAACAATGCCGTCTTGTGTAGTAAAATTATGCAAAAACAACTCCATTACTCATAAAAAATCTCAAGGAATCATATTTCATAGGTAAGTTAGTAATTTTATTTACCACTTATTCTGCAATTTAAAGATATATTAGAGATAAATAAAATTGGTAGCACACATGCTTTGATTATATACACTCTAGATAGAACGTTACGCTACAAACGCAACAAAAACGGTGTTAATCAATAGTGTGCGTAATTAGGCAACAAGCAAGGAATATACTACTCTCTTTCGGCACACACACAAGTAACAGGCTGGCGCAACTTCGAACAAAAAATTGGGACTATGAAAATTGAGCCAATATTAATGGCGTCGTATCGCCATCTTTTTCACTCCATGGTGCTATCTCTGTCTATCGCTGTCAAAGTTGCAGATGGCGGCATATTTGTTGTCTTATTTTAGTTTTGAAATATTAATAAATAAATATATAATGTGATTCTTAAAAATATATTAATTGTAAATTTAATATAGTAAGTTCATAGTAAGTTATAGTAAATAAGTATATTGTTTTACAATAATTGTATTCAATATATAAAAAGTGTACAATATGTGGTACAAGAGACTGCCGCGTAGACGAATAGTTATGACCATATTCCCAATAAATGAGGATCGGTAAGTTATTAGCCATTCATATTAATTTAATTAAGTAATTATTATTATTTTTTTTTTTTTTTTTTTTTTTATTGGATGGCAATTGTACTAAGATAAGTACATTTCTGCCAGTGTCACGTCGTTATTCAGTTACATTTATCTGTCGAAATTATAAATTTCATATTAAACGAACAGCATATTGCTGTAAAATAGTGATGTACTTTGCATATTGTACAGTTTATCGATATCGATATTCTGACTCAAACATATTTGTTTCACATTCCACAAAATAAACCCATTATAACCCGCACCAAATAAATTGAGCCATTGCTTTTTGCTGCAGTAAATTTACTTTCCTCTTTCCAGATTGACGTGCAATTTGGTGATTTTTAAACAATCGTTCAAATCCAGCTATGTTTGTGTCTCTTACAGACTCGTTGTAACATCGTTTTTGCACACCTCTTAATACAATAAAAAAATCATTTATACTTATAGGTACCGGGACGGTTATTGAGCGGTGGTCGTTAGATGCGCAGAACACAATTTTTGGGTCTGCTTGACGGTATGAGGTATTCATTTAATTTTACCAGCAGTAAAAAGCAATCGTAAAAATAAACACCAATAAATCAATTATAATAAATATACAAGTTATATTGCACTCGAATTACATATGCGCAAACATTTTCGTCGAGCGATCAACAACCGTCCCGGTACCTATACTACTAGTTATTACTTACCAAAATACGCCTAATACTCATTATTTTACAGGTACGCAATTCTATAAGTTTTTCTATCATTGCCTAAATTCACTTCGGGTAGCGGTGCTGAAATAATTACCTAAGATGGGTCTTAGATAAGGTCATTATATATTATTAAATTTCAATTTAATAACCTATTTCACTGTAATATTGATAGGTGTATTGTTTTAAAGAGGTCGGTGAATTGTATTTGTATATGAGTTGTTTTTTTAGGTTAAACACAAATAAATTATAGAAAAACATGTGAAGTTTTATTGAAATGAAAGATCAAAGAAGTTGAAATTTAATAATTCCTCCCAGACCCTTGATCTACTACGTAGTTTATTCAAATCTTATAAAAAAATGGTTGTGAATTACCATACATTTCAACTTCTTCGATTATACTAATCAATAAAACCAAGATTTTAAAAGTAGGTAGGTGCTGATCCAGGTTTTAGCATATTTTTATCGATATCGACAAAACATTCTGTAGGAAGGACAGCACTAGCCGTATGTTTTGACTTTTGTAGTTGGTAGCACTGATTTTCTATTTTCCCTCCTTAATGTTGTTAGGTTGGCAGTATCTTTCGGCCCTAATTTCTTCGATTTCATTTTAATGTATGGCAGTCCCGTCTCTTATTAAAGAACATAGTGATTGCTACTTACTCTATGACAAGTAAGATGAACTGCTATTGTTATATGAACGCGCGGTGTTACCAACTATTGACTATTCTCCATAAATATGGGAATTTTTATTTTAGGTTTTATTGAATTTATTTCAACGTGATGTTTTTATTAAATTAGGAGTAGTGTGGATAATAATGTGAATTTCTAGGTTAAACACATTTTTAACGTAACAAAAAAAAAATTATTTTTATTTAATTTTAGTAGCAATTTTAATGTACAAAATGATACACATGAAACATAATGAAATTATAAAAATATTACTTGGCTATGTTTTATTTATATTTTATACGTGTATTATTATTACAATTTACATAATACAAATCTTTTGTTCTAAAATGATCGGAACATACTACTGTTGATTTATTTGGTTGCCAGGTATCTTCACTCCGGCTTGTTCTTATAATATTAATCCACCGAGCACTAATAATCGGTATTCTGAAAATAATAAATTATTATGAAAAATTTATAAAAAATGTAGGGGGCGACATGTATGAAAATTTGTATCTTAAGAAAAGTCAAAGTTGGGGGGGAGGGGTGAAGGAGAAAATGGACAGTATTCAAATAAAAGGCCAGTTTTAGAATGAAAGGGGGGGGGGGGTTGTGTGACAGGGGAGGGGGTCGCATTCAAATCTCATACGAGAAAAGAAAAACTTGTTAAAAAAATTTTGTATGTAGGGGGCGACAATGTATAAAAAAAATGTATTAACGACACTTTTTTGGATGGATTCTGTAATAGGAGGTCCTGATCATTATTAGTTCCAACATGAACCCCCTCCGATTTGTAGTTTCCCAGATACGAGGGTCAATAAAAAGAAAGGGGGGAGGGGGGTTTCGGATTTTTCTGGTACTCACTACTCAGCGCCCTTTATATGACCATACTAAAAGTTTTCATGACTCCTGGGAGAACAGAAGAGGCCAGTTTTAGAATAGGAGAGGGGGGGGGGGCGCATTAAAATCTCAGTTCATACAGGAAAAGAAAAAAAATTGTTCGAAAAATTTTGTATGAAGGGGGGGCGACAATGTACGACATCCGTATTGATAAAACCGGTCTTATGTGGGTGTTATACCACACAGTGGCAGCTGGTGGTATTACGTCTCTGCCTACCCCTATATATGTAAATTGTATATGTAATATAGATAAATTAATTTGACGTTCATTTGGGAATTTTAATTTCAAAAGCTTGCAACATCGTACAAAGTGGCTGATTTTAAGACTTAAATATTATTTTTTAGTACACGTGTTATTTTTGAGAAATTTAATATTATATGACTTAGGTACTTACCGATGGTAGATGATTGAAGTAGTTGTTTTCAAAAGTCCTCTATAATTTCGGCACACTTTTATAATGCAAGACGCCATTTTGACGCACAAAATTTTAACACTTAGCACAACTGTCAGACACGATGACTCAATCGGTACTGAGCGGTGGTAAAGTTCAAGTCAGGTAACCGTTCACTTACATTTTTTTCGACGCGGTCGCGCCGCTCTTTCTCTATCTAGAGTGTATATAATCAAAGCACACATGCACACTTGGTGCTTCACTTTTGTCTTAGCGGCGATCCGTTCTCTACTTTTTACGTCCATGGTTTCAACTTATTTTTATTTATTATGTTTTGTTGTTTACGTGTCATTTGTTGCGCCTATTATACCTGTTATACTGTGTGTAATGAGCATAGAGTAAGTAGCAATCATGTTCTTTAATAGTAAAGAGGTGTACTTACTGCCTTTTATTGAGAAAAGTAAGACGTATTATTTCCTTTAGCAAGAGTAGACTAGATAGAGTGCTTGAAAACCTTTGAGTCTCAAAGTTGAAAACCTATTGAAAATAAAAGTCTATGAAAATATTATGACAGCCGGAAGTGACGTTTTGATTCCGTTTGTTGTGAATATACAACAAAATTAAAAAGTACATTGATATTGAAGAGTCTTGTTTAGAGTCTTTGCTTTTTAACTCCGTTGTATTCAAAGAAGTCCCTTCTTGTTCCGTCGCATTTATTGAGTCCGCATAAAGGCCAGCCATGGATTTCCCGGCCCGAGAATGCTCGGTCCGAGAATGCCCGGGCAGGAATTGGTGTACAGGCTTCCAATTGTTGGGCCGGGCATTTTTGGCTGAGCAATCTCGGGCCGGGAATTCTCGTTCCGGACCGAGAAAGGCCGACCCAAGAATTGGAAGCCATTTCGTATGTACACGGATTCCTGGCCTGGGAATTCTTGGTGTGGGCATTTCGGGTTGAACAAAAATGGTCCGGGGCAAGAATCCGTGTACATTGGAAGAGAGTTATTGGCTATATTGGCCGATCGTGATGTTCCAGTAGTTCCGGTTGTGTTTATGGCTAATGTTTTTTTTTATTTTGGCGAGGGACGGTTTATTCGATCGCTTTGGATAAAAAATCACGATTAAATCTATACTAATATTATAAAGAGGAAAGATTTGTATTTTTGTGTGTGTGTATGTACATGTTCAAACGTAATGAATAAACTCAAAAACTACTGTGCCGCTTTCAAAAATTCTTTCACTTTTATATTCTATTTTCAAAAAAATTAGGGATCCTTACTAAAACTCCAATAATGAAACCAAAAGTGTAAAAAAATGACCTAAGAAATTCCTTACATTGCGTGTGCTGCGAAAACTATTGATGATATAGAGGTAGTGGTAGTGGTAGAGGGTAGGGGTAGGGGGTAGGAGTAGAAGTAGGGGTAGGGATAAGGGTAGGGGTAGGGTATATTTTATTTTGTTCGTAAATATCCACGGACGAAGCCGTGGGCGGAGTGCTAGTAATAAATAAAATTGAATACTAGCTTTGACCCCTTACATGTCTAAAAATTTTTAAAAACATTTAAATAAATTAATACAATATCATTTAAGGGGCGGTGGTCAAGGTCATCTTGTATCTGTCAAAAATATGGCAAATCTAAGTTAATCCTGGAAACGTGAGTTTATTTATACGACATTTCATCACCCCAAAAGGATTGTTATTATTTGAAATTGAATTGAGCCATATTTTTATTATTCAGGGTTCTAAAGAGCCGTAGTTTTATCGAAAAGGCAAAGGCACGTTTCCAGGATTAACTTAGATTTGCCATATTTTTGACAGATTCAGATGACTGAGAGCCACAGGTCCTTAAATATATAAAACTGTCGTGTCGCTGACTGACTGACAATCAACGCACAGCCTAAATAACTGAAGATATAAATATGAAAATTGGATACTATGAATGGAGGAGTATAGAGGTGCACTAAAAGAGGATTTTACGAAAACAAGGGAGTGAAACGGGGTGTAAACGTGGGCATTTTCGATCCGTGCATTCCTTTAATATGCTAAACCCACATCAGCGACAAGCCGTACATAAGTCAGCAAACAGTCTGCTGAAATAACCAAACCTGCTGCAGGGCCGAGTCCGTTGTTGCTCGACCGCTCTTTCCTCTCAGCCGCGTTCGGGTCGAGGTTAGGGCCTAAACCAGTTCGCGAGGGGCAGCTGCTCCTTGTATTTCTGCGCCTGTGCAAAGAGGGCCACTTCAGCGCAATGCGACCCTGCGGGCCCTTAATATTATTGTTTTTTTTTGTTTCTCATTCTCCAAAGCATTCTCCATTTTCATGGAAGGCAAAGGGGTTTACCCATACGGTCAGTTTAACTGGTCAAAGGGGGAAAAATTGGCGAAAGGGGAAGCCCGTCTATGGCCCCTCCATAGGCTTAGTACTCTATGATATTAAGTAATACAGCCATAATAGTATCAATAGCTGATTAATCGGTAACTAATATTATCCCGCCGCCGCCGCCGCCGATTATTATTATTAGTTTTATTTTTTCTTTGATTCCAAACTTTCTATTTTTAGATATTGCTGGTATTATTTTATTTTTAACAACTATGACTATCTGTTCCAGTGTAGAAAAGGTTGCAATCCCGGAGACATTGTCGGCGCAATGGCGATTGCCCCAGCGTCTTTCATCCGACCTGAAGGCTTCCGGCGGAAGCTACCTACACTCACCTCCACACACACACAGTCACACACTTGCTTGACTCTGTGTACGGAAGGGAAGTTTTGTAACGGTCACAAGTGGATCCGTAGGTCGAGTACGAGTTGCAAATGCCATATCGAGTAACTTTACTACCGCGTAAAGTGAGTAAACTACACTCACGGTGAGAACCGACAACATGCGAGTATGAGTTACAAATGCTTCTAACCAAGGAATATACTACTCCACCGTGAGCGAGTAAATCAGTCAAGGAAGCCGACCAAATTTAAAAGAATGCTATCTAATATTGTGCTCTTATCGGAAGATGCGGTCTACCGAAACCAGCCGGGTTACATCTTGTGTAGTCATTCACGCCACAGAGCAAGTAAATTCACGCCTCCCTCTCGGTCAATGTCAACAACAACAAAACTTGTTTGTTTGTTTACTTATATTTGTTTCTGAGATTTGCGACTTTCTTTTAATAAAAATGAAGACGGGCACGTCGCAATTAAAATTAATGATAACGTTCAACAGTAAGTATAAATACTATGTACTTAAGAGTGCTAAAGTTTTAAATAATAACAAGTACCTATGTACATTATGTTTTGTGATTTCGTTTATTATTTATAGACATGGAGACCTTAGCAAACCCTCCAATACGTCAAGAGGTCGTGCGACGAGTCACATGCGTTGGGAGGAATTGGTGTCTCTGCTGAATAGTGACTGCAATGGAAACACAAAAAGCAGACTGGCAGGGTTGGAATTGCCTGTCCTAAAACTGGTTGGCAGCAACTGGGCTGCATGTCGAAGAGGCAGGACCTCCACAGGTATATATTTTTATATAATCATGCTACAATATTTGTTCATTTGTATTAATTATATTATAGTCTGCGCGATAATCTTTATTACTGATTAATCTGCATATTTACTGTAGAATGTTGCATATATATCACTGGATCCTGGTAAACTGTGTATGGTAAACTGTTACTTGTTTGAGTAAGCAAGATAGAGTACTACACTTTACAATTGACACATGACGTGTGGATATCTGTATTAAGCAATGACCACTCTTAACGCTAGGCTAACACCTTTTTTCCGTATTCCAGGTGGGGCCGGCAAGGTTCAGCGTCCATGGGAGCCCTTACTTAACCTCCAATGTCGCAGAGAGCTTTCATGCCTCTCTGGGCCGCTCTCTGGGACCTGCTCCAAACATTTGGAGATTTACAGGTCCTAAATAGTTTAAAATTTCATAAAGAAGCAATAGTAGATTTCATAAAAAAGCAATAGAGTAATGGTAGTAGCAGTCATAGTAATATAAATTTAAAAAATAGGTACCTAGTACAAAGTATTGGTAACAGTCCTATATTTCTTATATTGGCTATGTAGATGAATCAAGTAAACAGATCTATTATCAATAGCTGTAGAAATTAGCTAGTAGCTTACCAACCAACAGACAATTCACCAATCACACAAAGTTGGAAGGCCTCATAGCAGCTGTGGCCTGAACATTTGCTGGTTCAGTTTGCAGATTATCATCCAGGTAAGGTAAGTTTTTATTGCATGTAGTTAAATAATTATTTAAATAATATATGGAGCATGCTAGAAAATATTGAATTGTTATATTTTTATGTACCTGTATGTATTTAGAATGTATATATTATAATAGATGGTTTATTTATAGAGATAAAAATTATTTGTTTTATAGGAGCAGAGTGTTAACCGTTAGTGAATATCAAGTCAGGGTAAAAGTTTCCAATAGCCCTCTTTTATAGTCAATGATGCTACTTAATATTAGATATTTAATTTGTCCCATGTTTCTAATACTAACTTTCCGCTCCCGGCTTCATCTGTAGATATTTTCAAACAAAATAAAGTATAGTATATGTCACTCAGGGTTATCGTAGCTTTCTTTTAGTGAAATAATTTTTAAAATTGGTTCAGTGGTTTGAGAGGTTATCTCTTACATACAAACTTACAAATTTTACCTTTTTTAATATTAATATAGATTATTTAAGCAATTGCATGGTTGAGTGCGGTGTACACAATAAAATAAATCATATCACATTCCTAGCACCAAACTAGAATGAATCCTGTATTGGGTGCCAGACAACAGAGAAAAGACACATGCATACAACCACAACCTAGCACAGAAAATCGTATGCATCATACAATATTCTGCCCTATCTGTTCCGGCGGTCTGCTCTGCAGCAGTAGAGAGCGCGAGACCCAGGGAACTGACTATCAAGGTAGGGTAGGTAGGTAGACTGGGAAACTGGGAGACTATTGAAACTGCACGATGTAACTTCAATCTAGCCCGGGCGGCCACTGGACGGCTGAGCTCTTCTTGGTTGCTGGGAGGTCCTCTTGTCGCGAGATCTTGACGCAGACTGACGATCGCTCCGTTTGCTCGCCATTATATAGCGGGCAGCGCACGGAACGTCGCCGCGACAACAAGAACCTCCCACGCGGTCAACGTCAACCAATCAGAGCACAGTTCGCTCAGTGAAACACAACGGGTATAGAATCGTTTATTATTATTTTAAACAAACATACATGAGTTTACCACCATTTCGGAAATTATATCTGTGGAGAAGAAATGGCAAGAAACTCCACAGATTTAAATACAAACAAGTCTTATAAATATTATATTAAATACAGGGTTATAAACACATAAGTCTCGTTGAGCTGTACACGATAATCCAAATATAAATAATGTAAACATATGTATGTAACATCATTAGGCTTTACATATTAATCCGAACATGAGTAATATATATGCATCAATCCTCGCCAAACTATATATTAAATCCGAACATGAGCAATATATATGCATCAATCCTCGCCAAACTATATATTAAATCCGAACATGAGCAATATATATGCATCAATCCTCGCCAAACTATATATTAAATCCGAACATGAGCAATATATATGCATCAATCCTCGCCAAACTATATATTAAATCCGAACATGAGTAATATATATGCATCAATCATTACTATATCTCTTTGACGCTTTTACCCTTCTATTAGGTGAACCCGAGGTTGTAAGGCTCGGTTCGAGTGATCTCAAACTATTTCACGACGAAAGACTCACATCAACAAATATGAGCGTGTCCTCTAAACTCCGAATATGAGTTTGGGAGGCTCCCTTGTGGAACTCTCCTGCCAAGAGGACGTGGCTTCTATCAAACTCCGAATATGAGTTTGGCAAACTCCGATTATGAGTTTGACTGCTCCCTTTGCACCTACATGTCTCGAGGACATGATTTCCATCAAACTCCGAATATGAGTTTGGAGGTTCCCCATTTGGAACCCTCATGCCAAAGGTCATGGTCTTCTTCAAACTCCGAATATGAGTTTGGCAAACTCCGAATATGAGTTTGTAAAGCTCCTTCGGGCGGGGCGTTCCCGAAGGAGGCGAACAAGTCAAGTCAGTCGTTCCCTGGTGGAACCTTCACGCCACAAGGACATGGTAACCATCAAACTCCGATTATGAGTTTGGAGAGCTCCTCCGGGTGGTGCGTTCCCGAAGGAGGCGAACACGTCGATAGTCAAGTAGTCATAAGTTTATCCTTGGGAGTTGATCAGGCCCTCAAGAATAGTCAAGTAGTGTTAAATACTATTTCACATCAATATACATTATTTTAGGGACATAGTCCCTAACGATAGCATGGTCGAACGAACCCTTCGACCGCCTCGTGGTAAGCGAGGTAAGTTTACACATGTGTAATTCCGAATAATAACATTAGGTACAAATGGCAAGTTAGTTGCCGTTCCAATCTGTAAACAAGTTATACAGTACAATATTCCGAATCAATTTTCGTCTGAAGCTATACCTTTTCAGAGGAAATACGAATCTATGCCAGTCGCTGCAACAATCTCTCCGTCTTAGACAGACAACGGGTATTGGTCAGCGGATGCCTTTCGAGCCTACGGGTTGACATAGCTCGCGGTGCGAGCTTGCCTTGGGGGTCTACCCCCGCCCTCGCGCAACGCAGTGCACTCGCTCACTTAGGCCTATGTCTAAACTCTATATTGATAGTCTATGTTTCACTATTTTAAGCACTGGCACTATGAGACATTAATTCACTGATTCATTTTCGAATTCTATTTCACTTTCACGGTCACTGATCACTTCGTCGCGAACATTCTCCCGCCGTGCAGCGTTGGTCGTCACGACGCTGCACCTAGCCCGTATGAGCGACGGGGTGCTCAGCGGCCGTAGGCAGCACGACGAGTTTCTTAGTGGCACGTCGCAGCACGCCACCCGCGGTCTTTACATCGACGACTCGTACTGCGCCGTCGGGCCCCGGGTAGAGGGCGACGACTTTTCCTCTCGGCCACGTATTTCGTGGCAGGGAGTTGTCCACTATGAGCACGAGGTCTCCGACGCGCGGAGTCTCACCCCGCCCGCGTGGCTCCCGCCGGTGTTGCAGTAGCGGAAGGTATTCCTTCAGCCATCTCTGCCAGAAAAGATCGGCGAGCCTCTGGCCTCGTCTCCACCTCGCGCGTAGATGTAGGTCGTCGTCGGTGAAGATGCCTGGTTGCCTCACTAGTCCCGAGCCGCCCAACAGGAAGTGGTTAGGTGTCAGGGCGCTCGGGTCGTCTGCTTCTGTGGACACATGTGTGAGGGGCCTGCTGTTTACGGTGTATTCCACCTCACACAGCAAGGTGGCGAGTGTCTCGGTGTGCGGGTGCTGCTCCGTCAATATGCTGTACAGGGCGGTTTTTACCGCGCGCACAAGTCGTTCCCAAACGCCTCCCATAAATGGGGCGCCTGGGGGGATGAAGCGCCATTTGATGGCGCGTGTAGCCGCTTCGTCGATTAGGGCCTCCCGTAGTTCTCTGTCGGCTCCCCGAAAGTTCGTCCCGTTGTCGCTGTATATTTCTTCGGGGCAGCCACGTCGGGCGATCATCCTCCGCAATGCCATGATGGCGGAATCGGAGCTGAGGCTGTCTGCGATTTCTAAGTGCACGGCTCGCGTGGTTAGGCACGTGAAGAGGGCTACATATCTTTTCTCTCGTCGTCTCCCCACTGTTACTGACAAGGGACCGAAATAGTCTAGGCCCGTGTAGGTGAAAGGGCGCTTGTGGTGGGCGAGACGATTGCGTGGGTGGTCGCCGGTGGCTGGGACCGCGGGTTTTCCTTTGCGTATACGACAGCGCAAGCAGCTCGTTACTATGCTCTTAACTGTGGGTCGGAGTTTGATGATCCAAAAATGCTCTCTGACTTCGTTGACTATTATCTCCGTCCCCCCGTGGTGTAGTTTCTCGTGGACCATTCTTATGTACAATCTTGTCAAGTGATGATTTCCGTCGAGTACTGCGGGAGACTTCTGCTCTATGCCAACGTTCTCTACTTCGGCAATCCTCGACCTCAGTCGTAAAGTGGTTGTGTCGTCTAAGTGCACCGCGAGTTGATGGAGTCGGCTGTCATGCGGCAGCTCCTTTCCCCTCTTCAGCGCCTCGACTTCTGTCCCGAATGTGGTTTCCTGTGATGACCGTACCAGCAGTTGTTCGGCGGCCCTTACGTCGTGAGCCTCGAGCGGTAGGTATTTACTGTTCGTGGCGGCCTTCTTGTGTTTCGGAGGGGTGGTCTTCGCGACCTTCTTTCCCCACGTCGGGTCCGCTTCTTTATTTTTGGTCGTTCTTTTATAATGACAGCTGGTTTTTGACTGCGTTCGATTTTTTAGTAGGTTTATCCATTGGAGGACCCTGGCGGTCGCCCTCACGAGCCTATGCCAAGATGAGAAGCGTTCTATGTTGGGAATTGCTTCGTTGAGCGTAGTCTTATTCCTCGTCAGTGCGTGGTTCCGCTCTTCCCCCGTGGCTTCGGTTACTGTCGCGTTCTTGATGGCGGGCCACTCTTCTTGGTCCTTAAGTAGAAACTCTGGCCCGGTGAACCATCGGTGAGGAGACTCGAAATCTGCTGGAACTTGTCGTGTGGAGTCGTCGGCGACGTTATGTTTCGAGGGTAACCATCTCCATTCTTTTACATGGGTGTGCTCCTCGATTTCTGCAACCCTGTGGGCGACGAAGGTTTTTAGGGTCCGTGGTCCGGCGTGTAACCATGACAGAACTGTCAATGAGTCCGTCCAATAATATCGCTGATCTATGTCTGCTTGATACTCTGTCTCGGCGGTCCTTGATAGTCTACTCCCGAGTAGGGCCGCTTGGAGTTCTAGTCGTGGGATGGAAGTAATCTTCAGCGGGGCGACCCTTGCCTTGGCTGCGGCGAGGCTAACGTGGACGCGTCCGCTGTCGTCGATGGTGCGCCAATACACCGCGGCCGCGTAGGCCGTCTCACTGGCGTCGACGAAGGTGTGTAGTTCTCTCCGCCGGGCGTGCGTCCACCCGCCATGGCATCGGGGTATGTTCAGTCTTCTTAGCAGGGTCAGGTTCTTTAGCCAGGTGCTCCAGTCGGTCTTTAAAGGCTCTGGTAACGGCCGGTCCCACTCGACGCCCCTGCGCCAAGTTTCTTGCAGTATTTTCTTCGCCTGTATCGTCACTGGCGAAGCGAGGCCGAGGGGGTCAAACACTGACATCATCGTGCTTAAAGCTTCGCGCTTGGTCGGAGTGCGGCTTCCGTCGACTACTTCCGGTGCGACACGAGCCATATCTAAGTTAAAGCTCAAGGTATCCGTGCTGGGTTTCCAGGCGAGACCGAGTACCTTTTCCTCGGAGGTACCGTCGTTGAGCTCCACAAGCGTATCGGCTGGCGGAGGGGGTGTCCCTTGTAGGGCCGTCACGGCGTCGACGCAGTTGGAGGCCCATTTGTGGAGTCTAAAGTTAGCTCTCTCATGTATAGTTCTTACTTCTTTGGCTATCTTTACCGCCTTCTCTATGGTGGGGAAGCTCTGTAGGTAGTCGTCCATGTAGTGGTGGATCACGATGGCTTCAGCGGCCTCTGGGAAGTCTGCACGATATTTCTCGGCGTTGAAATTCTTCACGAACAGTGCGGCGCATGGCGAGCTCGCCGCACCGAATATCACTGATTTCATTCTCATTTCTCTCGGCGGTCCCTCCCGCCGGTCGCCTCGCCACAGGAAGCGTAGGGAGTCTCTGTCTTCTTCCCTTATTCCGATTCTCAGGAACATTTCTTCAATGTCGGCTGCTAGGGCAACAGGATGTTGACGGAAACGCATGAGAACCCCCGGTAAAGACTGTAATAGGTCGGGGCCTGGCAGTAGATGTTCGTTTAGCGAGGTCCCGCCCGTCCTGGCTGCGGCGTCGAACACGACTCGGACTTTGCCCGGTTTCGCGGGGTGATGCACCGCGAAGTGTGGTAAGTACCACGTTTTTCCTTCTGCCCCGGGCGTCCTAGCCTCTTCCGCGTAGCCTTTCTCTATCAGTCCGTTTATTTGTTTGTTATATTCGCTCTTGAGCTGCGGGGAGGTGTCCAATTTCCTCTCCATGCTTTTCAATCTCTTCGCCGCATTGTCGTAGTTATCGGGGAGGCTCACTGTGTCTTCTTTCCAAAGTAGGGCCGTCTCGTACCCGCCTTCGGGTCGTTCGCGTGTATTTTCTTTCAGGAGCTGGAGCGCTCGTTCTTCTGGGTCGGCGCGAGTTTTCTTTGGGGCCACCCCCAGGGATTCGAGAGCAAAAAATTTCCTCAGTTCTTCGTCCATCCTGTCTTCTTTCGTGCAACACACCGGGTGCACTCGGCGTCCAAGGGAGCGGGTGCACGCCTTGTGCAGTGTCCATCCTAGCGGCGTAAGAGAAGCGGCCGGTTCTTCTAGCGTCCCTCGTCGCGTGTCCTTCGTCACGAACAAATGCCAATTGTCTTGGCCTATGAGGATTGTAGGGCGAGCGACTGTGTAGGTGAGGTGTCCCTCTATTTCTCTCAGATGTGGATACCGGCTGATACTGCTCCGGTCGACGGCTTGCGTTGTTAGTTCGATGTTGGCGAGGGTGCGCGCATCAATAGTGTGTGTCTCGCTATGTCCTTTTACATCGATGGTAACTCGTTGGGACTCGGTCGCGTCGATCTTCTTTCCCGTTATTTCCTCCATTCTTAGCGGCTCTACTTGTCCTCGAGCGCCGATTTTCTTCGCGACAGTGGCGTCCAGTAGTGTCACCGTTGAGCCGTCGTCTAACAAGGCGTGTGTGTCGACGTGCCCTTTGGAGCCGGTGACGCGTACTGGTACGATTTTCAGGTAGGCGAAGCGGGATCGGCTCGATGTGGTAGCTACGACCTCGGGGTTCCTTCTTTCCTTCCGGTGGTGGAGCAGGGAGTGATGACTCCGGGAGCAGTTCTCTTCGCCGCACCGTTTGTACCGGCATTGGTGCGATACGGTCATGGGTCTGAGGCACCGGTAGCATAGGCGATGTTTCTTGGCAATGTCCCACCGTGTGTTGACCGGAGCCTTTTTCATCTCGTTACACTGGCTCGGCTCGTGGTTATTTCTTTGGCAGATGGGGCAGGGAAGTTGTGGTTTCTTGTTGCGTTTCTCCTTCATCGTATATGCTCGCTGTGGCCGTGCGCGGCTTGGTCCGGCGTCTGGCCCTCTCTGCGTGGTCACGACCTCTGGTGGAGCGAAGTGACGACAGCGTCCGGCTTCGGTACTCACAAAGTTAGCGAAGGTCACTAGGTCCGGTTCATGGCTCGGCTTCGTTTCATAATGTTGATACCAGCGATATCTGAGTACAGCTGGCAGTTTCTCCGTTAGGTGTCGTACCACTTCTGGATTGTGTAGGTAGTGCGGTCTATTCAAGGCGCGTAGAACTGCTACACTGTTCACCAATTTGTTGGAAAATTCACACACTTCTTGCGGCGAATCCGGTACCCGTGGTAGTCGCTTCACTCGTTCCATCTCTGCTATTGCGATCGAATCTGGGCGCCCGAATCTGTTTTCTAGTGCTGTTATGACGTCGGCTGGTGCTGTATTCGCTATAAGTAGATTCTGTGCTGCTTCTTTGGCTTTGCCCTTCAGTGCATGACGGAGTCGTGCTGTGTTTTCTACAGCTGAGAAGTGACCCGCCGTCTCGTTGTAGGCTGCTCTGAACGCCAGCCAGTCTTCGTGCGACCCGTTGAAGTGTGGTAGCTCTCCTAGTAGGTACCGGTTGGTAGCTGGGTGTGGCGTAGCAGCTTGTGGCGCGGTCGCCCGGGTAACTTCGGCTACGGCAGAGGCTATCTCCACGATTCTCTGCCTTTCTTCTCGAGTCAATACTGACGGCGTTCGTTCGCTTATTTTTGGCCTCTTCGGTGGTAGTGGAGCGGCTATCTGTCCAGTTGTCTCGGGTCGTACCGGTCTTGCTTCCGGGTTGCCTGCGGCTTGTGGTTGTGCGTCAAGCCATTCTTCGATCCTTGGGTTCGGATTGGTCTCTGGATCGGGGTCGCTCTCTGACGGGTCCATCAGTGTTTGCTCTTCATCTTCGGCCTCTAGCCGAGCTAGCCTGGCTTCTGCCGCTTCCATCTTCAAGCGGGCTAGGTCTTCTCTGGCTTGGTAGATGCTGCGTTCACGGTCCGGTCTTGCTGTTGCGGCACGGGACACTGCGCGATCCGAGGGAGCGCGCGTCGACGGAGTGCGGTGCTCCTGGGCGGCCGTCGACGGGGGTATCGGCCCCGTTTTCGCGCGCCGGCCTTTCTGCGGAGCCTGTCGTGCGGCGACGGCGGTGGCGGCGAGCTTCAACGGAGCTCGGGGCTCCGGAGCTTTCGACCGACGGGGTTCCGGCGACATCGGACGCGTCACGGGCTTCGACAGAGCGCGCACCTCTGGAGCCTTACACGGGGAGCGCTGCGCGAGCGACGGCTCAGTCGACACGGACCGCCTCGGGTGCTTCGACGGGGTGCGGTGGCCCGGAGCTTTCGGACGGCCTCGACCGCGCTGCGCGAGCGCGGGTACGGACGTTGCGGGCTGCGGCGATGCGGGGCGCTCGGTGCTCGTCGGTGGGCTTGCTTCGTCCGTTGGGGACAGTGGCGGCTCTTCGTGACGAAGCGGGCACTGCTGGCGCTCCCCTGTCTGCGACCGTGTGATGGGCATTCTTGTGGACTGTATGTTTCTTCAGCTTCCGTAGTCTTGAGTGATCCGGCTCGAAGTCGACCAATTAATGTTCCGGCGGTCTGCTCTGCAGCAGTAGAGAGCGCGAGACCCAGGGAACTGACTATCAAGGTAGGGTAGGTAGGTAGACTGGGAAACTGGGAGACTATTGAAACTGCACGATGTAACTTCAATCTAGCCCGGGCGGCCACTGGACGGCTGAGCTCTTCTTGGTTGCTGGGAGGTCCTCTTGTCGCGAGATCTTGACGCAGACTGACGATCGCTCCGTTTGCTCGCCATTATATAGCGGGCAGCGCACGGAACGTCGCCGCGACAACAAGAACCTCCCACGCGGTCAACGTCAACCAATCAGAGCACAGTTCGCTCAGTGAAACACAACGGGTATAGAATCGTTTATTATTATTTTAAACAAACATACATGAGTTTACCACCATTTCGGAAATTATATCTGTGGAGAAGAAATGGCAAGAAACTCCACAGATTTAAATACAAACAAGTCTTATAAATATTATATTAAATACAGGGTTATAAACACATAAGTCTCGTTGAGCTGTACACGATAATCCAAATATAAATAATGTAAACATATGTATGTAACATCATTAGGCTTTACATATTAATCCGAACATGAGTAATATATATGCATCAATCCTCGCCAAACTATATATTAAATCCGAACATGAGCAATATATATGCATCAATCCTCGCCAAACTATATATTAAATCCGAACATGAGCAATATATATGCATCAATCCTCGCCAAACTATATATTAAATCCGAACATGAGCAATATATATGCATCAATCCTCGCCAAACTATATATTAAATCCGAACATGAGTAATATATATGCATCAATCATTACTATATCTCTTTGACGCTTTTACCCTTCTATTAGGTGAACCCGAGGTTGTAAGGCTCGGTTCGAGTGATCTCAAACTATTTCACGACGAAAGACTCACATCAACAAATATGAGCGTGTCCTCTAAACTCCGAATATGAGTTTGGGAGGCTCCCTTGTGGAACTCTCCTGCCAAGAGGACGTGGCTTCTATCAAACTCCGAATATGAGTTTGGCAAACTCCGATTATGAGTTTGACTGCTCCCTTTGCACCTACATGTCTCGAGGACATGATTTCCATCAAACTCCGAATATGAGTTTGGAGGTTCCCCATTTGGAACCCTCATGCCAAAGGTCATGGTCTTCTTCAAACTCCGAATATGAGTTTGGCAAACTCCGAATATGAGTTTGTAAAGCTCCTTCGGGCGGGGCGTTCCCGAAGGAGGCGAACAAGTCAAGTCAGTCGTTCCCTGGTGGAACCTTCACGCCACAAGGACATGGTAACCATCAAACTCCGATTATGAGTTTGGAGAGCTCCTCCGGGTGGTGCGTTCCCGAAGGAGGCGAACACGTCGATAGTCAAGTAGTCATAAGTTTATCCTTGGGAGTTGATCAGGCCCTCAAGAATAGTCAAGTAGTGTTAAATACTATTTCACATCAATATACATTATTTTAGGGACATAGTCCCTAACGATAGCATGGTCGAACGAACCCTTCGACCGCCTCGTGGTAAGCGAGGTAAGTTTACACATGTGTAATTCCGAATAATAACATTAGGTACAAATGGCAAGTTAGTTGCCGTTCCAATCTGTAAACAAGTTATACAGTACAATATTCCGAATCAATTTTCGTCTGAAGCTATACCTTTTCAGAGGAAATACGAATCTATGCCAGTCGCTGCAACAATCTCTCCGTCTTAGACAGACAACGGGTATTGGTCAGCGGATGCCTTTCGAGCCTACGGGTTGACATAGCTCGCGGTGCGAGCTTGCCTTGGGGGTCTACCCCCGCCCTCGCGCAACGCAGTGCACTCGCTCACTTAGGCCTATGTCTAAACTCTATATTGATAGTCTATGTTTCACTATTTTAAGCACTGGCACTATGAGACATTAATTCACTGATTCATTTTCGAATTCTATTTCACTTTCACGGTCACTGATCACTTCGTCGCGAACACTATCTAAAAATAAAACCTGGGACCCCTTCTCCATTACTTACTCCTCCTTTTGTTTCATATAGGAAAATAGTAAGAAATAACTTTGATTTATTTATTTTCAGATGTAGCTGCGGAAATCTTCGCCAACTCGGTTTCGCGGCTGCAGGCCCACCACGCAGGCCTTCTACGGAAGCGGAACAGGGTACGGTCCTATTTGCGGGCGACACTAGTTACCGAAAACCAGAGGGCTCTCGACAGAGGCACAATTACCATTCGAGAGTTCCTCGTTGCGACCGCTCGCAACATGGTCGTGGGCCTGGAAGTTCTGGACAATGACGAAGTCCCTGATGTTGCAGCTGAGGTCATTGTCGAGGCGGTGCCACAAGTGGAAGTGGCTGTTGAGAACATTCAAGAGCCACTTCCCATTGAGGTACCGCAAGCGGAAATTATTGTTGATCGTCTTCAACAACCAATTCAGCCCCCACAAGTTCATGAGGATATCGAAGAACTACTTCCTCAAGTAGTCATCGATAATCCTCATGAACTACCTGTGGAGGGTGAATTGGTTGTAGAAGACTATCAACAACCACTGCCACTCCAGGCCCCGTCCATTGGTGGCCAGTGTCGAGTTTGCATGGATAATAGGGCCACACGCCACCCACCACCACCACTGTATTTGTCTGTCGTTTTTTAGTCGCAACGGCTTTTAGGTTATATGATGATTATGCTAAAATACAAACATAATAATAATTAATTATTGGAAACACTATGTTCCCGCCTTTCCCGTTTAAAACGTCACAATTAACTATTTTTCTAGAGCTCTGTCTCGCGACACAAAACGATACTAACGAAACCTAAGGTAACTTATTCAGGTAATCTGGTCAGTTTAACTGGTCAATGAGCAAGAAATTGTGTTGTAAATTTTTATGAAAATATAAATAAATTGTTTATTACCTACATTTATAAAAATTTAAAAAAACTATTACTACATGCCTTTTTTGTCTTTGTAGTACTTGTGACACTATGAACTTTGGGAATATACAATTATTTTGAGAATTACTCATCTATCTATCATCACGCCTTTCATCCCAAGAGGGGTAGGCAGAGACAATCGAATGCCATTTGTTACGATCCTGACATGTAACCTCTTTTGCTTCTTTTATATTCATTATACCTTTCTTAGGCTTAGTACTCTATGAGTAAGAGTCAAGAACCTATGTGCACCCGAGAAATAATATAATTGATGATATAAATAAAAAATATTAAAATTAACAATGTTTTTTATTACACTTAGTATAAAGTTAATTTAAGTAATAGGTACTATTTAATCACACAGAAAAGTTTACTTAGTTAAATTTATTTAACAAGAACTTTCCAATCATATATATCTGAAATATATGAAAATTATACTAATCCTACATCTATACTAATATTATAAATGCGAAAGCAACTCCGTCTGTCTGTTGCCTTTTACAGCTAAACCACTGCATACTATCATACTAATTCTATATTGCACCTGTCTATTAGAATCCTTCTAGTGAGGCTTTTAGAAATTCCACAAAACGGTTCAGGTTCATACTGTGTATCCTTAGCTCCTGCACATGCCAAGAAGTCAGCAAATGACCAGCTTTGAAGATATAGTATAAGAGTTGATGGCCAAGTTGCTGTCTGAGTGTATTGGGAAGGATATAGGCTGCTTTATTTTAAATCATTTTTTATATTAAATTTTAGTATAGGCCCCACAGGCGAACAGCTAGTTGTATTATATATGTGAAAGTTTGGATGTTTGTTACTCAATCACACCTCAACAGATGAACCAGATTTAATGAAACTTGGAGGATAAATAGTTTGTCTTGAATTAAAACAGGCTACTTTTTGTCTTACAATATCTTGAACATGATGATGGAAAGCAAGACCACAAGGGACTATCCATAGTTCTATACTATATAGATAGGAAGGAAGGGAAGGGGCTGCTCCAACAAAAACTATTATTAATTAGGTACACTACATTATGATAGAATTTAATGGTTTTTTATTTATTTATTTACTGAATCCTATTGTTACTATGCCAACCTTTGTTAAAATAGGTAATTGAACAGCCTGTCAATGAAAATACAGTACATCTTTCTTCTACTTCATTGTGGCGACCGTGACAGCACTGGATGGATTTCGATGATAGATATTATGGTAAGCCCTGGAATCAAATTTAATTTAATTAGGTTCAACAATTTTTTTTTGTTCGTCGGAAGATGTGAAATGGTTTTTTTATTTATTTGAACCCTATTGTTTAATTACTATGCCAACCTTTGTTCAAATAATTGAATCAATGAAAGTATATTTATAATAGTGTTATTTCATTATGCCCTAGTAATTTATTTTTTACGAATACTCTAAGACGGCCAGCCGTTCTTCCACACATCTGTTATGATGATGATGCTGTGAAAACAGTGAAATGAGTAAAGAAATATTAGTTTAGAAGTTGTATAACTTCTAAACTAATGTGATATGAGATTCCATTTTGAAATCTATCTAGGCTTGTTTAGTTATTAAAAGAACACAAACGGAGAACAACATGATAAACTTACTATGTACTTACCTGTATTAGGTATTTAGTTTAATCTCAGACAGTTTAAAAACTTTAACAAAATGAAAATATAGAAATTAATTAACTACACAATCACTGCGATTTAATTTTGTAAACAAAGGTACTCGGTCTGTGACATCTGACATCATATAGACATCCGGTAGTAGTAAAAGACAATAGAAGTTGGGCCAACAATCATTGGCTTTGGCTTCCATTTCTCGGGTCGGGCATTCCACCCTGAGCAATTTTGTTCCGCGGCGAGAAAGCCCAGGCCAAGAACGCCCGGCCCAGGAATCCGTGTACATTGGCTTCGGAATCCTGCCCGGACATATTATGTTCGATCGGAAAAGCCCGACCCAAGAATGCTCAGGCCGAGAAAGCCCACCCCAGGATTCCAACGCCATGTACACGGATTCCTGGGCCGGGCATTCTCGGCCTGGGCATTCTTGGGCCGGGCTTTGTTGGCACCCCATTTATTTTGCTTGTTTTTTATTATTTTGACACAACCTTTCATCATCTTTGTAGTTTTTCAAAAAAGTTTTGCAAAATAACGACGTGACACTGGCAGAAATGTACTTATCTTAGTACAATTGCCATCCAATAAAAAAAAAAAAAAAAAAAAAGCTATATACTAATTACTAATGTTTTCACAACTATGATAGTTCGCCGCTTCAAGGCAATATTTTTCAAAGGTATTTATCGTTACATTATTTAAATTTGACAGCGATGAGCGTCTTGGCGGCTTGTTATTTTTAGGACTATTTAGGCGGGAAATTACTAGATTAGATTGCGTTGTAAAGTCATCGCTGTTAATTTTATCATATTTCAGCATTTTCAGCAAGACATTTTGGCGCTATGGCCCTTGAAAATAGAAAACCATTCACAGTCTTCGTGGAAGGAAACATAGGCAGTGGTAAAACCACTTTCCTTGAACATTTTAGAAAATTTGAAGATGTCTCATTGCTGACTGAGCCAGTTGAAGATTGGCGAGACCTTAAAGGATGGAACCTGCTGGTAAAATCTTTACTTTAGGCTAATATGAAAGGGCTTCAAATATGTTACTAATATATCTTTATATACACAGGACCTTATGTACAAGGATCCCACAAAATGGGCTATGAGCTTTCAAGCTTATGTGTCGCTGACAATGTTAGATATGCACCGAAAACTTACTCCAACACCAGTGAAATTGATGGAAAGATCTCTATTTAGTGCCAAGTACTGCTTCGTGGAACATATGAAGAGAAGTGGAATTATTCACCCAGCCGAGTTTGCTGTCCTGGATGAGTGGTTCAATTTCATTCAACATAATATTCCAATTGAAGCTGATCTTATTGGTAAGGTGACAACTTTTGCAATTACATATATACCTGGCATCTAGCATTTTCCTCCAGGTTTATACAATCTTTTATATAGGATACCTACCTATCTGTACCTCAGGTACTTGTTGTAGTACCTAGTATAGTAATGTCTAATATTGTTCAATATTTAAGAGTCATTTTCCAATAATACACTTGGTTTAGACTTTAGAGAAAAAACTGTTTTGGTAGTTTGGTACTATACTAACCTAGAATCTGATGAAAATCTGATGATGATATATAGATAGAACATAATTAAACTATATTCTGCATCTTAGTGTCCCGTAGTTGACTGTTAGCATGGTGCTATAGGTACCATTAAGTATTAAGGCTGATATGGCTTTTTACATGCAGGTGGGCTGTGTAGTTAATAATTGTGTGTTGTGGTTGTTGGGAGTTGATTAATACAAAGTCACTGAATTTATTACTTTAATTAAGATATTTTACAATATATGCTTAAACGCCTAACTAATATGTAATTAACAACTTTCACGGGTGACTGTCACTGCTGTAAACCATATGTAAATGATATGCGATATATCTGCCTTATGAGACATACTCCATATGTGGACCAAACCTTTGCTACCAAAATGCTACAGGTTCCAAGGGCAATGTGACAGTGTGGTAGGAGGGCCCAAGAACTTCTATTTATTTACTATGTACAAAGAAACTGTATTTCCACGATAATGTGTGAGGTTCTCCTTTCACACTGTGGTAATAAACAATATTAATTTATATGGGAACAAATAATACATGTGAGGCCTTCATTTAAACAATAACATTAAAAATATAAAATATGAGCTTTACACCTCGAAACAGAAATAACTTACTCTTATCAGAACAATCAAGCATTTGTACAATCGCATATAAAATCATTAAAACATATTTAATTATTTATTTGGGTATAAGACCTCTATTGTCCAGCTTAATGTCAAAAAACAAATTATATAGAGATGGATTTCACATCTTAGACAAAGTCACGAATCAGTTTTTTACACATATTTATTTTGATATATTTCCAGTGTATCTGAAGACTACTCCGTCAGTAGTATATGAGAGAATCAAGAAGAGAGCCAGGAGCGAGGAGCAGTGTGTGCCATTATCCTATGTTGAGGAGTTACACAAGCTGCATGAAGACTGGCTTATTTATAGGACACATGCTGAATGTCCAGCACCAGTAAGTATGCAGTCATGGACTTGCTACATTCACTTCTATAAAATACTTTATTTATTATCCGACCACACTTAGAGGCTTTTCCATCCACATATACTTACCATTTGTTTATATGATGGGCTAAGAGGAAGACTTGTCTTCGGCTTGGTACCCTAATGGACCCCCCCCCCCACTGTCACAGATAATACAGGTGTGGATCAGTTGTTTTATATGACATGTCACACTTTGTTGGACCCCCCCCCCAAACCTGTGACGTAATTTATGGATGGCCCACGTCTATAGTTGTCGCTATCCAGACATCGAGGAAGCGGTAACAGCCTCTTGAAGGTAGTGAGTGATAGGTTCGACTGAGGCTTCCTGGAGCACTGGACTGAGTTACTTGTTCCAGGGGCTGGTACAGGGTTCCGTAAGAAATTCTAGAGTTTCACTTAATAATGTAGCTGTAAGTTTAAGGGCCCTATATCCATAATTTGTATGGAGATATTACTATTCCCAATTTCTCTGTAAATACTCCACCTGTGTCATTGTAATTTAGCATATAGTTACTTATTCAATATATCTAAGTGAAATAGTCTTATTTTTTCAATTCGTTTTATTTAATAGGAAATATGGGTGGTAGAATAAAGGATTATTCTGCCCCTGCTGTCTCTTTCATAATCCATCACAAAATTCAAAATTTTTTTTAAAGCGCTGTTATATAAGTCATATATATATATAAGTCTGGTCATAAGTTCTGTCACACAATAAAAACTTTTGAATTTAAAATGCTGGCCACAAAAAAGTTTATTGAATTCGAATTTCCAATTTTTCATGAATATAAAAATGTGTACTTTTTAGAATTTTACTCATTTTTTAATATGGAGTGGTCACTTAAAGAAGACTGTGTTGCTGTTATTGCGTTGCATCGTTGCGGTTACGCGCCAATTCAGATTTTTGACATATTGAAAAAATTTCAATATAACCAAAAGATTCGTTTATCGTACCATCAAAGATACAATGAAGACTCTAGTGTAGATGACAGGTCCTCACGAACCTTGTGGAACCTGTTTCTCATACCATGTTCAATAACAGGCGCTGGATAATCCAACAAGATTCTGCGCCAGCTCATAGAGCGAAAAGCACTCAAGACTGGCTGGCGGCGCGTGAAATTGACTTCATCCGGCACGAAGACTGGCCCTTCTCCAGTCCAGATTTGAGTCTGTTAGATTACAAGATATGGCAACATTTGGAGGAAAAGGCCTGCTCAACGCGTCATCCTGATTTGGAGTCACTCAAGGCATCCTTGATTAAGGCAGCCGCCGAAATTGACATGGAGCTCGTTCGTGCTGCGATAGACGACTGGCCGCGCAGGTTGAAGGCCTGTATTCAAAATCGCAGGGGTCATTTTGAATAAACTTTATTAGCATAAGAATCTGTGTTTTATTAAGTTCATTTTGATATATAAATGTTTACATCAATAATAAATATGTCTCAATTATTTCATATTAAACATGTGACAGAACTTATGACCTGAATATACCCTTCAATTATATATATCGAATTTTTTGGTAGCTTATTGAAAATTTAAAATAATAATTATTTTATTATTTTTGCCAAATTAAAAAATCATAAAATAATTTTTTTTTAATTCTCAATAAGCTACAAAAAAAGCGATATATATAATTGAAGAATAATGGTATAAGAGCGGTTTAAAAAAAATTTAAGAGTTTTGGGATAGATTATGAAAGAGACAGCAGGGGAAAAGTTAAACCACCCATATTTCCTATTCAATAAAACCCATTGAAAAAATAAGAGCTATTTCACTTAGATATATTCAATAAGTAACTATATGCTAAATTATAGTGACACAGGTGGATTATTTACAGAGAAATTGGGAAAAGTTTATCCCAGAAAAATTCCCAGTATAGGACCCTTAATACTAACCTGAAGGGATCATTGTGTCTGAAATGTCTGAATAAACAATTTTTTTTTATTTACTTATAGTAGAAAGATAAGAACAGTTTTATGAATGTCAATTATCAAGAGGTAGGCCCAGAATATGGGGTACCTACCCCTTTAACTATAATAATATTTTTTATTCCAAATGTCATTACTCACCTTGATTCTGCACTCGCAAAGTAGACATATTGTGCTTGATTATAATTTTTGTCAATATTAAATTTTCAGGTGCTGGTGTTAGACGCCGACTTGGACCTGTCACAGATAAGTGAAGAATACAAGAAGAGTGAGTATAGAATCCTCCAGAAGGCTGTCAATGTCGTGATGCAATCTCCGAACAAATTAAGTCCAAAGAAACCAATCACTACATCTCCAATTAAAATAGTACCGCATATACGTTTATGAAATATTTACCTGAATATTTGTAGATTATATTTGACCGCAATAGAAATCGTCATTGTGAGGATTTTGTTGTGATTTAAGATTTTTTTTGACATCTGAAAAAATATTTCTAGAAATCTAGATAATTTGACCTTTGGGGATGTCTGCTTTGCCAAAGTTTAAGTACAGTACCTGGCCGAAAGCAGTTCATATCAGCTCATCGAAAGAGAATTCAGTGTTATAGACCTCACCGTCATACAGCGCGCCAAAGAGATAAATTAAGCCAGATTGTGCGTTAGTGGGGATGACGCCTATACAAATCATAGATGTAGTATAGTCGCGCTGGTGCTCTACTAGATTGGCAACATTAACGTATGCGTATCTATGCGCTTTCTTTTTTGTATTGCCAATCTGGTAGAGCGCCTTAGCGACTATACTAAATCTATGGGTACTGTCATTGATATAAAAAAGAAAAGATACGTGACTAACGCACTGCGAGTGGGACTCTCGAACTGAGTCATAATACCCTACCTGATCTAACAACCGTAGTAGCCCGTGCTCGCTCTCACGCGTGTTTGTCTCTTTCTTAGCTTGGCCCATTTCTCAAATTCGTTTTGTAGGAAGGTCACGCATCTTTTTTTTTATATCAATGGGTACTGTATAGTTAAGTACCAGTTGTTTACTATAATTCAAAAGTATTTTAACAATTTAAATTTGAATAGATTTAAACAACTGTTGCTTATTAAATTATTACACTTTGGAGAAGTAGACATTTGAAACAAATAATGTACATGGAATTCTTTGATTTCTCTTTATTTATAATATTTGAAAGCTTTAGATTAATTGACCCAAGTTTCGTATATTAAATATTACTTTTAGTTTAGTTTTATGTGGACAGTTGTTTGTACCACTTTTAATATTTAGCATACTTAATTTTAGTACTTATATATATTTTCTAGTTTAACATAACATTAACAATTCCTGAGAATTGCATTTAATGTATTAAGTTTTCATTGATGAAGTACTTTGATGCTTTTGACTGATATAACAAAATAATACAGTGTATTTTTTGTAAAAGTATTTCTATAAAGATGTGTGATGACTTTTAAGTAATTTGTTGAACAAATTACAATATATGATACCATTATAGAGATGGATAAAATAAAGTTGCACTAATGTAAATGGTCTTTTATTGTGTCCATCTGAAAGCTATCCTGTATCATGTAAATAATGGTATATAGTCTGTTCCAGACTATGGCAATTGATGCATAAAATCCATATTTGTTAAGTAAACAAAGTTCTTAAAATTTTAAATAAATGTGATCATCTGCTAATGTTAAATAGGTAATGCAAAATTGTTAATAAAACGTCTTTTAAGAATTTTAAATAACAACATAACGCAAAGTTTGTTTACCAAAAGACAAGACTAGAAAACTTATCCTATTTCACATTTTTATAAACATGGATTAGCCTTAGTTTTATTTTATTTTCTGCAGCCAAAATTTAGGGTTTGGGACCATAAAAGCAATAAATATAATCCCCTCATATTACTGATACTAGTACTTTCCTATGCTTGCGTTCCTCGTTTGCGTTATTATTTTGAGATGCTTCCTATCGTCGGTCACAAAATGATCACATTGGTGATTTTCATCATTTTCATTATCCTGGCTAAAATATATATTTCCAAGCCATAAATATGTGAAATGCTAAAAAAGTCGATTGTCAACAAGCAAGTTGGGTCAGCAGGTGTTTTTCAGGTATAATGTAGCTGAAATAAAACTAATTTAGGTCAAATATTATTATCATTTATCACATAAATGATATAGTGCAATACGACTTTGTTGATAATTTTTTGTAGTTAAATTTTGTAATGAGTTCTTGCTGTGGCGACGAAGCTGTGGTGAATTCAGCAATCGGCGAAGTGTTCAAAGTAAATATTGAAAATTTAATCAATTTGTTTAATTCTAATTGTGAAACGACCTGTGTTTTAAGTGTTTTAGTTTTTATTGTGCTTTTCATATACTTTCCATACAGACTAGTTGTCAGTTATAATCAATAAACTGTTTTTTGTGAAAGGTTAAATAATGCTACTGAAGAAGTAGATGTATTGAGGTAAGATGATGTTTTGTAATTATTACACAATTTATTTTACAGTACCTATTAGAATGCGCTGTTTATACATAACCTAAGCTGCAATCAAATATGTTATATAAAAGTAGCTAATTACATTGCAAAACACTAAACAAATGCCATTTTCATAGTTTTATATTGATTAATAAGAAAATATCACTACTTAAAATATATGGCTAACTATTACTTGGAAATATCATCATAAAGTATTCTGGTAATCACCCTAGGGCTGGTAACACGGTTCCCTGGAGTAGGAAGGATGAAGGTTCCATTTATAGAAAGATTCTGTGCATGTGAAGGTCAATAGTGACCCGCCCTGTCTTCGCTTTAATCACTTTTTTATATTTTTTATTTTGATCTATCCTTCTGTCCTGAGCTCATATTAACTTTCATCCCCAATTATGGTCTATAGTTCATACAAAAATCCCATAGAAAAAAGCACTTTCAGTTTTCCTGAATTTTCTGGGCAACTTTTCAGACTATTACTGAGCATTAATTTTTTTTATATAGATTTTATTTTACACACTTTATGAAGCCGTAATTGACAATAGTGAATGTGTAGGGGAAGCAAGATATAGGTAAGTATATATAACAATAGTTGAAGTCCTTATACCCAATAAGAGTGCTTTGGAAGCCATGTAAAGCATTCTTCCGCACTTCTTCTAAAAATAACAGACACTACAACTGTTAAAGAAGTGATGCCATATAGGCTTAGCCACTTGTTCTGTTTAATATGGACAACTTTTAATATCATTGCTCATCCAATGCCATTAACACAACTTGTCAAGTAATTCTCGGCTCCCAAAAGATCTAGCATGATATACATACAAACCTTATCTATACTAATATTATAAAGAGGAATATTTGTATTTTTGTATGTTTGTGTGTATGTTTGTAATGAATAAACTCAAAAACTACTGTTTTCTAACGATTTCAAAAATTCTTTCACCATTGGAAAGCTACATTCACCCTGAGTGACATAGGCTGTATTCTATTTTCAAAAAAATTAGGGATCCTTAATCTCCAATAATGTAACCCAAGGTGTAAAAAAATTACCTAAGAAATTCCTTATATAGTGTGCGCTGCGTTGCCTAAAGTGTTCTTTTATTTTAAAAATTTAATTAAAAAGCCGCCGCTAGAAAAGGCTCTTTATTTGGTACCTTGCTATTAATCCTTATTAAAATAAATTACTTTATATGCACGACTGCTTCAATACCTTTATATAACTTTTTGAAATATTCAATTCAGACATTCCATTCCAAAGATATCACGAGTTTAAAAATGTAAGTATTTTTGAACAATATCCAAAGGTAAGGGGTAGGGGTAGAGGATAGGAGTAGAAGTAGGGGTAGGGGTGGGGGTAGGGGTAGGTATTATATTATAGGGTATATTTTATTTTGTTCGTAAATGTCTATTATATATAAAGGAATTAAGAATTATTTGTTGTGGTAAATTAATTTAATATCTTTTTATGATTCTAGATAAAATCATAAATCTATTATAAAATGAGGCTAATGTATTATATATTGGAATCTATGGAAATTTAAGGATATGTAATTATGAAATGAGGTTTATTACTCTTGCTTGATCTACATTAGGAGATGTTATCTGATGTGGTTCTAATCAATAAATAATAATTTTTTTTTTTTTTTGCTGTTTTTATAGATAATGATACGGAACCCTTCGTGCGCGAGTCCGACTCGCACTTGGCCGGTTTTTTTTTTTTTTTGTTTTTACGCGCTATAAATCAAAACAAACGAAATATTATCAAGGGATGAAGGTTTATGAGTAATAATGTAATTTGATGTGCCGTAATAAATTGCTTTCAGGTTGTACCTACTTAATTAGTAATCCAGATGTTATGGTAGTTTACCTGTCGGGTTCTTTTAGCCCGATTTTATCGTGATGTAGCGTGAGATTAACCTGGACCACACGCTCATATTTTCAGCAGATGTGTGATTTTTTTCACACACACACACCTTAACGATCTTTATACCTTGCGGCGTAGCCAGAAACACCGATAACAGTGTCCACTTTTTGACAGTTTTGACCTAGATGTATTACTTCTTTAACAGACGTAAATATCTGTTTTATTAAATTGTTTGAATTTGTAAGTAATTCAACACCTTAACGATCTTTATACCTTGCGGCGTAGCCAGAAACACCGATAACAGTGTACACTTTTTGACAGTTTTGACCTAGATGTATTACTTCTTTAACAGACGTAAATATCTGTTTTAATAAATTGTTTGAATTTGTAAGTAATTCAATAGTTACTATTTTTGGGGTATACAGACCTAGACATCGAAATATATATTCAAGCATTACTTTACTTTTCCACTTTTTTACTAGTTCCCATGTTCCATAGTATTGTATTTTCTAAAACATCTTGGTATTTTCCATACAAATGGGATTCAACTTCAAGCAATCGAAAGTGAATGTCGCGGTTTAGTCGCCGGCCGGAGATAGCCGTCGTAATATTACTTCATTGCGAGTGTTTTTCACTTTTCTTCACGCAGAAAGCGTGAACTTACGCACCCTAGCGTTATATCTGATACAAGTGCTAACAGATCTGCATTCTTGCTGCATTCCCCTGTTGCACTTGTATTCTTTTAATTTTGTTTACTTTTGGTAGGGATATAAAAAATCCTACCCCGAATAAAGAAGAAGACGAAACCTCGTAGATAAAATGCGTAAATGTTTTCCAACACAAGAGACTGTTTTAATAATTAAATAATTGGCCAAGAGCGAGTCGAACTGGGTTTTGTACCATTTTTTTTCCTTGAGAATTTTAAAGACAGAATTTTCGTTTAGGCGCGAGGTCCTATATTATTATCTTTTTCTTTTTCAAAATTTTAGACTCTGGGGTGGGAACGCTCAGTTTTCGTATATTTTCTTTATTATAATTTAAACTATGCCCTTTCATTTGACATCACATGATGCACTTTTTAATTTTTCCCTCAAGATTAACCCCCAAAATGGAAATTTGATTAAAAAAGTATTTCTTATTTAAACGAGCCCTTTCTTTTGATGTCACATGATGCATTTTTTTACTTTTTAATTTTTCCCTCAAAATGAACCCCCAAAATCGAAATTTACGTCCGTGATTGGATCATCAAACTACCTTTTGTCCAGTAGATTCGGAGAAAATAAGCTTTGACAGACGGTTTTTTCATCGGAGATTTTCGGAACCCTAAAAACCGTCATAAAATTGCACGCAGACATTTTTCTCTATACAAATCTCTAACAGAATTCATGTGCCTACTAAAGTTCCAAGTGGCCTATTATGTATGGAAAGTTGTATAAAATTTTGTCACAGATCGGTCCTAAATTATGTAGGTATATTAGTTGATATATCAGTTGATCGATTCGTCATTAACAATAATGTAATGTCAATTTGTCTCCATTATTATAGTAATTGGTTAAAAAGTAGTGCTTGTCTAGCTTGCAAATTGGAGCCCCTCGCATTCTTAACCAATTGATTGTCACGCTCATGATTACGCCTTCCCTAAAATATGCGGTAAGACACAAAAGTAGATAATATGTCGCAGCCAAATTGTAGAATCCGTCGCATTACAAAAAGGCTAGCTGCTTTACAAAACAGTTAAGGTTTAGGCGGATTAAAATACGGCTGAACGTTGGTTACCCATATTGTAACGGCGATTAGCGTTTTCTAATGCAGCTAAGTCTACTGAACCGCCGCGCGCCGCTTTATCATTAAGTATGTTAGTTTATATTGGTCAGATTAGGTTAGGTAAGCAATACATTGACAATATTCAACATTTCGACTAATCGTGAGTGAGAATAAATGACGTCCTGGTGGACGCGTGCGTTATTCACAAAGGCGTCCGTCCGGAAATTTCGGGATAGGTACATTCTTATGTCACATTTCAACATTTCCACGGACGAAAGCTAGTAAAATAACGAAAGAAAAGAACAACTGGCCAAGTGCGTGTCGGATACACTGTACACATTTGGTACACATCAACTTTACGAATTATTACGATGCTTTTTTTTATCACGTAGGTATTCCAAAATTAAGTTTGTTACTAATAACTGAAAATTGAGGATACCATACTTAACGGGGCCAAGAACCAATTGCCAGCCCAGGAATGACCGGCCCTAGAATACCCAACACTAGAATGCCGAACAAATTGCTGAGTCGGGCAAATACAGTACAATGGATTTACCTGGACATTGCCGGGCCGGGCATTTCTTGGGTGGCTATTGGTGCAGACCGGACGTTTTTAGCCTATCACATGGTTGGAATGCCGTCGACGGTACGTTCTTCGACTCAGTAAAAAATAAATATGATACCGTTTTCCCACAGGACCAAAATGATGAAGAACAGTGAAGGAACCTACCTACTTAACTAGATATTAATTTAAACCATAATGAAAACAATTTGAATTTCTATCTATCATCACGCCATTTATCCAAAGAGGGGTAGGCAGAGGCAATCGAATGCCATTTTTGTTACGATCCTGACATACCTCTTTCGTTTCTTTTATATTCATCATACCTTCCTTTCATACATACTCGGCGATTGTGTGTACTTTTAATATTTCCATCGATCAATACATTTTTTATATGTTCAATTAAAGTACACCTAGGTCGTCCTCTGCCAACATTTCCTTTCACTACTTTCACACTAGCCATATAAATCTTTTTAGTCAATCTTTCATCCTTCATTCTTTCAACGTGTCCAAACCAGCACATCAGACGATTTGAAAAAAAAAAAAAACAATTTATCGTGAAGCGATATTATCTCGGAGTCGTGACTGTGTGAGCGAGAGAGCCAAACAAATGCGACGTTGCCGCGTTCGGTCGATTTACCGTACTGCGCGACTTGAATATCGTGACGTCGTGTTGATGAAGCCAGCCAGTGTATTTTGAATGTGTGCAGTGTCGGACGTGTCGTGTCGTAATGCCTTTGAGAGGAAAACAGGATTTGAAACTAATACGCGCCGTGAGAGATAATCCGGAGCTATTTGATCGCAAAGATCCCAAATATTCGGATTTGAACCATAGAGAAGTGCTGTGGCAAAAAATATCGGACGAATTAAAATGTACAGGTAAAGTTTTACCTTTTTGAGGTTATGTTTTGGTTCTGTCATCTGTCAAGTTGCAATTACTTATGACGTTTCTATTTTTTTTGTTTATTTACAGTTTCTGAATGTAAGGATAGATGGATAAATATTAGAGATATAAACCGAAGAGCGTTAAAGAAGAGATTTAGGGACGGTGGGAAAACGGGCCTATATAAATATTATAATGAACTGACCTTCCTTAACCCATGTTACAAGGATATTCCTTTAGAAGAAATAGGGTTGAACCCTAACGATATAGGGAATGACGACATAGCTCAAGATGATGACATTTCCTCAATTGAAAGTCCAAGCAGTAGTGAAGATTTGGAACCTGTTAGGAAGTCTAACAAATATAAGTTGCATAAAGTAAAATCTGTTCAAAAGGAAATACCAAAGTGTGTTGTTAAAAATGAGCCAAATAATTACGGTGAGTTTGATCCTTCGAATCAAGTCGATTCTTTTTTGCTAAGTATTGGAGCGACTTTGAAGACGTTTTCGCCGTATCATCTAAATTTGGCTAAAAGTAAAATATTTAATGTTGTTCAAGAGCACGACCTTCAGCAAATAGTAACACAGGAAAATTCTGCATATAGGGAACAAGAACATTATGATGTGGATGTGAATGATATTAAAAATGGAATTTGATGGACTTGCATTAAAACTTACTTAATTTTTATTTAGACTTTAGACATAATTTACTTTAGGTACCTACTTAAATCTGGCATAGATAGTAGATATTATAGTACATAGTATTTAAAGTAGATATTATGGCACATCGCCACAGTAAATATATCTAAAACATCGTATTATTACAATTTGATCAATGTGTGCCGATACCAGCCGATACAACAATGTAGAGCTGGTCGTTTTTTTTGACAAACTGCTTCAAGAAACAGATTTTTGCCATGTAACGAACGATCGCTTTTATGACAGAAGGAAAATCAGCTTTTTTTAAAAAGCAGGTTTATTGCTTCGGCGATTCAACTGTACGTACGTACAATAGAGCCTGGTCGTTTTTTTTGACTAACCGTTTCAAGAATCAGATTTTTGCAACCATTTACATATTGCGCTTGTGTGTGTAGTGTAGTGCCTGTGAGAAGTGTGAGAGGTTCTAGCTTCCTATTAATGAAATAATTTTTAAAATCGATTCTATAGTTTCAACCCTACATCAAATCTTATAAACTGTACCTCTTTATAATATTAGTATAGATTAGATACATGTACCCATAGATCATGTACCCATAACACATGCTTTGGGGTTCCGTGTTATCATATTTAGAACCGCGACATCTTTCGTTTCGACTCGAAGGCCAAACCGACGAATCCATACAGGGCCAGCCAGGGAAGGAATGCACGGCCCGAGTGTGTCCAACAGCATAATGACCGACCCAGCAATTTGCTCGGCATTCTAGTGTTGGACATTCTCGGGACGTGCATTCCTTTTCATTACCGATGACAGTACTTTCTATGCAAACAATAAATGGCTAAAATAATTGTTCTAAGTTTCCTCATTCTGGTCAAAATAAAAGATGTAGCGGGGGGTCCTATGTATGCTAAAAATAAAAATTCTACCAAAAATATTTACGACGCGGTTTTGAAAAAGAAACTGGTTTGCTGTTCTTTTAATATGGACGCTGTATAGTGTATAAATACATTAGACTGATATGGTACAGACTGTCGAATAAACGGTTTTTTTGAATGAATGAATATAATATGTAGTATGTACGATTTACGCCTTATGAATAAAAAGCCGTTTCTTTTCGAAGCAGTTTGTCGATTTATAAAATGGGTTACGTTCCGTTTCACGTAAAATACGAAACGACCCAGCTCTACAACAATGCCGGTATAATCAAGAGATATGTCCACAAATATGCCCCATTTTAATATAAAAAGTAAGTTTCTTGTTACACTTGATGTTAACATATACCTACGTATTATATTATGTTATAATAGCAGAACTGAATTTCTCTTTAAATAAATATTACATCCTTATAATTTTTTTTTATTTACTTTCAACACCCATGCTTAGCTTATTACACTGTTAGATGCGTGTGTGTATCTGAAAACACATAGTACCTATTTCTATTAGGGATATAATGATATCGATACCGATTGTCAGTGTCACATATTGGCGAGAAGTTTAACTAATTAATAACAATGTGGAATGTACAGCATGATAACAATGATAATAAATATATTTCACAATTTCTCTTAGGGCATTCACATAAAATCGTTCGAACCTTCGAACTGCTCGAAGTCTAGAGGAAAATTATTACTCTTTTAGGTCAAAGTACACAGTTTTAAGGTGTAGTTTTGGTAAGAGAGTGTTAGTGCAAATTATAATTACCTATTTTGTATAAGTATTGTAGAGTCTCTTATAAAAATAACACATTTACGTCTGTTAAAGAAGTGATACATAGCTTCATTATAAGTGCAGCAACAGTCTTGCCACTTTGACAACTGGCATAAAGTGGACACTGTGACTAGTGTCTCTGCCCACACTGCAAGGTATAAAGACCGTGAAGGTGTGTTGTTGTGCTATGGCAATGACAGATGTGAACATAGCCATTTAGAACCAACGACGACGCGACGAGCGATAAGAGATTGGAACGACTCTTTTGGCCCACGTTTTGGCGTCTCGCGGCGTTGCCGTTCCGTGCACAGACGCGTCCCGTCTCTATCTCGCCACTCCGTCGTCTCGCTCGTCCCCGTCTCGTGCACGCAGTTGATCCGTAACGTTACAGTCGAGTGTTCGTCACGATGCCGTTACCCTTTAACAAGAATTTGGATTTGAAGCTAATTAAATGTGTGCAAAGTCATCCCCTACTCTACAATGCCCACGAACAGAAGTACATGGACTTTGATTCCAGAGAAGTGGCTTGGCAGCAGATTGGTGATACGATTAAAAGACCCGGTAAGAATATTAACTCAATTATTTTGTACATGACTTTCCGCCCGTTGATACATATGAACAATATAAATTATAGCCTATGTCACTCAGGAATATCGTAGCTTTCTATTAGTGAAATATTTTTTGGAAACGGTTCAGTAGTTTTGAGTTTATTCATTACAAACAAAAATCCAATTTTACCTCTATAATATTAGTACCTACTAGGTGTTTTTTTTCCAAAGTCCAAAGAGGTTCAATCATAGGTCCTTTCTGGTATCGCATAGATGGGGTGGTTCTAGATTTCAAGGGGAAAAATCCTGCCAAAGATCCTCCAGCCTCCATAAATTCATAATAAATGAATGCATTAGAACAATCGATATAATTCGAACGAATGGCAATGGTACTAATATTGTAATGCCAAATATTATGTAGGGTATTTGTTACTTAGTCACGCTAATAACGGCATGGATGAATGTGGAGTGACTGATAGTGTTGTATATAAAATTGAAAGGGGAATACTGAGTTGGTTGAACGAATGTGTGATGAAAGAATTACTAAACAAATATATATAAAGCTATAGTACCGAAAGGAACAACAAGGAAAGGACGACCAAGACGAACTTAAAATAGACGTGCATGTATGGATGTGGATGAAGTAAGAGAAGTATGCAAAGATCGAGAGAAGTGGCGCTCCATACTCTCTGCCTACCCCTTTGGGAAACAGGCGTATGTATGTGTATGTATTTATGAATGGCATGGTGTGAGATAAATACGTTACTTGGAAAAGCTTTTTCATTGTTCTATTTTTATTTACAGCAAAAATGTGCAAACTGCGCTGGATAAACATTAGGGATATGATGCGTCGGAAAATTAGGGACAGAATGCGGAATCCTGACCAACGAAGCTACAAATACAAGTACGAGTCCGAATTGGGGTTCATGATACCATACTTCAAGGACTATTTCGTTGATCAGGAGCAGTATATCAACCCATCCGATTACGAATCGTATACAAACGACGGCCCAAACTGTGATGGACTCCCAAATTTTGATTCTGATGATGCCGAAGAGCCAAAAGACATCAAGCCTTCAATGTCGAAATCTAGAAAGAAGAAAACACTAGACTTTGATCTAACCAGTAGCGAAATAACTAAGGAACCAGTATCTGAGGGTGGTACCCATGAATTGAATCCATCGGATCCTCTTGATGTATTTCTAATGACAATTGGTACAACTTTAAGAAGTTTTTCTCCCTATTATTTGAACCAGGCTAAGAGTAAAATATTTACAGTTGTGCAGGAATATGAACTTCAGCAGATTGTTGATAAAAATGGTGACGCGAGTGTTTCGAATGCTGGCAATACTTCAATATAATTATGTTTCATAAAATTGAATTTATTTTTATCAATGTCCTTTATGGCTCCTATATCCATAATTTTTCTGGAATAAACTTTTCCCAATTTCTTTGTAAATAATCCACCTGTGTCACTGTAATTTAGCATTTTTTAATGTGTTTTATTAAATAGGAAATATGGGAAATATCAAAAAGCTCTTCATTTTTTAAAGCGCTTTAAAAAAAATTATGAGCTTTGTGATACATTATGAAAGAGAAAACAGGGGCAAAATAATCCTTTATTTACCACCCATATTTCCTATTCAATAAAAGCAATTGAAAAAATAACGATTATTTCACTTAGATATATTGAATAAGAGTAACTATATGCTAAATTACAGTGACACAGGTGGATTATTTACAGAGAAATTGGGAATAGTTTATCCCCATACAAATGATGGCTATTGGGCTCTTTAAGACCTGTGGAACCGTGTTACGGGTTAGGAAATTTACCCTACTCGATGCTATTTTTGAGAATAGACCAAATTATTAAATTATGTATTTATTAACATTTTAAGCTATCCTATGCTTGAAACTTAACCATGGCGAGTCAATACAAGGTGCGTCGCGCTGTGTACCGCCATGATTGACCACGACTGCTCTGTCAAGAGCACTACGACTGAGAAGAAGAGATGCTTGCATTATATTTCACGTCCCGTCTCTGTACCATTTTCAAGGATGAAACCATCATAGTGTGTGATTGAACAGCATTTTTCATGTACATTTAAAGATCTTATATATTTTTGACAAGTAGCATAACATTAGTACATGTTTTTCAGTGTCACGATCACGCTGTTTTGAAAACGCATTAATATACACCAATAAATCTCCCAAGATCCATTGTATAATCCACCTTTTTTTTAACGGAAACAAAATATTTAAATTGTGTACAAATAAAAATATATACATATGAACTACTCTTTCCTTTGGATTTGAAATTTTGTACTTTAGTAAGTTCCAATCTCTTTTATTATAATTGACCATTTTTTCACCATTGTTTTGTCAGCACTTTTATTTCTTTCTGAAGTTATTGTGAGGTCTCGCATGGAATGGAGAGTTCAGTTCAAATGCAAATTCTTATTTTAATGTTTTTACACAATATCTAGAATCAGTATTTAAGGATATGTGTCTAGAACCACGACTCTACTGTAGAAAGAGAAGCATTCTGAGGAGTTCATCAATAAGGGGAAACAACAGTCGGCTCGAAGGACCAAAAGTTTTAGGAAGATGTTTCCTTTCTAACCTGAAAAATAAGCGTTTTCATTTTGATTTTTTCACACAGACAAACAGACAGATTTAAAAATTTAAAATAGATCATGTCGACGGAATAAATAGACACTGGGATTTCGTCAGGGTTTTTGGTTTATGCAATGTGACGCCAGTCGATCGCTTTAAATTCACCATTAATATTAACAGGGTGCAGGAATCACGCGCCACTGCGGGACGTAGAAACATGTATTACAGATTTATCTATTCGCTTTAGACTTTCTTGTTTCCATTAAAGCAACAGTTACACTTATTTAGGCAAACCCTTTGTTACAATTATCCTAGTTTTCGAGGTTTAGAGTGAATAATCAGATGATAATCGGAAAGTCGGAACGTTTCATACCTTCACGCCTGTTTTCCAAACAGGTAGACAGAGAGTAAGAGCGACATTTCTCTCGATCTTTGCAAACTTCCCTTGCTTGCACGTCTATTTTTAGTATGTAGTAAAATTATCATCGTACAATTTGAGATATCACAAAGAATAGAAAGACTTTGAATTGGAATGGAATTGGGGAAAGGACATGAAATATTAGGAAATTCTTCAGCGTACCACCCACAGGATCACTCACATTTCAGGTGAACAGTGACAATGTTATAGTAGTTCTAAATCTGAAACTCGCCCTTATTTCACCGTAGTCGGTTATAGTGACGCAAGATCGTCTCGGTTGCCCCACTACATTGTTTACAAGCTCGTCGTTTCTGACATTCGGTTGTCGCGCCTCAAAGCGGTCGCGCGCTCTTGCCCGGCTGAAAACTTCTAAAGCCGGCATTTCTCGTGACTGATTTTCTTCGCGCGTGGACACTGAAAACTGAAAATCTAATTAATTTTAATATTAGTGCCGTGGATAGAGAATATTTTTGTATAAATTGTTCATTGGAAGGAGCAGCGGCGAAGCCCTATTGCGTTTTAAATCTGAAAAACTTTTTTTTGTAAGTGATTCCTTGTTTTTTTTCATAAATTATACCTTCTTGTTTTAAATAAGACGCTTTCTGTTTCGTTTGAGAACTGTTACATCAGAAGTTCTAATGAAATATTCATGTGAATATTAATTGACGCTCTCCCTGGTTTAGTGGTTTGTAAAACGTTGTTGGATCCGAAAGTTGTAGGTTTGAGAATCAAATACTTTGTGCTAAGGGGTGTTTAAATCTGATCAGACTATCTATTGGTATTTAACAAGGCAATTTTGAAATTTAATTATGATATAGAGGCCTTTATTCGTCTGTAGACTGCGTGTCTGACTCTATTTAGTGTTCTGAACTATTTTAGTGTGCAAGTCCTTGAGGTTGAGTTTAATTTTCACGCCACTTGAGTCATGGTTGTGTTGCCTTTTGGACACAAAAACCGGTTAATTTTTTTATAAACTCGCGGTAATAAACATATCGATGCATATCGACCCCACCGATCTTCGAGCCACGTAGTGTCCTTTCTTTGTGTGGAATTAGGAGACTTTATGCACCTTTAATATAATGAAAACTATCAAAATCAGCCCGAGCCAGAACAAACCATGAACAAACAAACAGACGTGCTTTGGGATTTTAATTTATACTATAGTGATTAGATCTTCCATCATCTTGATTTATTCATAGATCCATCGGCGATATAGTTCGGTGACCAGCTGCCTCTTAAGTATGTCCTTCGGAGGCCGAAACTATTTTTAGCTAATTAAGTTTGTGTTAGGTAACTTGCTAGTAATTTTCCTTTATCGTGATGAAATATCATACATTTTATGGAAATCAAAGAGAAACGTTCAAATTTGTAACCCAGTTTCTAAGAAGTAAATTTTCATATATTTGACAACGTTTCTGATGTTGTATTTACCTTGTTTGAACTTCTTCATGGCAAACAAAAGTAAGAAGAAAATGACAGCACATCTGCACTCTAGCAAATTGCCTTGGTGACTCTATAGCTCTATAGTTTCAAAATAATTTGAACCTTTGACACAAATATTTGTATAAAATTTATTACCTATCACGATTATTCAACTAAAAAAATTGATATGATTTTATGATAATGCTTTAGATAACATAGCCTCTCTCAAATATATTTCTTTGGCCTACTGACAATGCTGTATTTGTCTGAATTTTATCATTTCGTACACGTGGTTGGAGATATCGAGAATTATACTTTGCTGTTTGATAAAATAGGGCCATAAGTGTAATATATTACGGAAGTCACAGGGTGTAAGTAAAACAACATATAGCAATATCCTCAAAGTTGTGATCTTTCAAACTATGCACATTGGTTCTAATTTCATCAGATCCATAGTTATTTTATTACCGCCATCTTCTAGTTTAGACCAAGCCTATGTAAACTTGATTTATTGATATAATTATTTACAAGTTTTAGGGATGTTTACTGGAGAAACTCCATTCATCTGAGAGTTATAGAGCTACATACATCTCGTGTAACCTACGAATGCTACGACATATACTACTACTGACCTCTAGACGTTTAACCTTTGAAGTTGCAAAAGGGATCCTGGCAAACACTCTGAAGTAATTTTAGAGCTCATTAGTCGTTGTAAAATTCGATCGGATATCAGGTTTTGTACAAAGTGTTGCGAAAACTTTCCAAATACACTTTGATTACCAGTTTCGTGGGCGAATTTCGAAAAGTGCAAAATATCTTTCTACTTCCAATTGCTTTTGATTTTGACCTTTCACCGATTGTTTTCAATTTTTTTGACCGGCTTCTTGAGTTACTTTCGGAAAACTTCGTCAGATAAAAAAAAAATGAGAGGGTTTATGTTGATCCTAATGCCTATACACTAATATGTATTAGTAAGTACATAATGATATTTATATGGATTGTTGCGTATAATTGAAGTGAATGTAAGCAACATGTAGTTAAGTAAATATCAGCCAAGTTTACATAGGTTTACAAGTGTTTTATTATGTAGACTATTTGTTTTATCAGTCATATTATGAGACTGACACCCTTAACTGACTTCAGTTGCTGGAAGGGTTATTTGGGGAACTAGTCGGGTTCCCTAAGAGAAAGGATTGCCGAGATTAAATTTAAACCCGAACTAAGAACAATGTATTAAATCTTTATCCAGACTGCTATGACCACCCACTTAGCTTGGCCACCTTGTAGTCAAATTAGCTAGAGACGCTTGTGGATAGAATGTTCCCTAAGATTTCTGGCGCAAAGAAGAATACATCAGGGCCTACAAAGATGTTAAAAAAATTGGCAGCATAAACAATATTCTATTACCAATAAACATCCAATAAATGTAGAATACCACGGCCATGATACTTAACGATATTTGTATTAAAATCATACACATATTGTTTCAAGTCAAGAAATTTTACTTCTCTGTGATCAAGTGTCATTTTTTTTGCAGTTTTTCTAGGTATACTCTTTTATCGAAGTTAAGCCAAATTGCTCATATTAAACGGGACAAGTAGCAAGCCTATCGCTGTCTCTTCCTCACAATTTTTATTGTTCTGAAGCAAACATACACACAAACATGCGTCGCCAAATATTTTCACATAATTGTTTGAAGTGACACATCAAACGAAAGTAAAAGGTGCTTTTTGGCTCGCAACCACGAACACATTCTCTCGACCTACAAGTGTTCGTGTTCATCAGGTTCATCTCGCTTCACTTTCGTCTAGTAACCTAATTTGCACAACGTTTGAGAAAACATTTACCTTATTAATTAGGGCAACGATTTTTACATGAATTAGTAATATAAAATGATTTGTCGCTTTGTCTGTCTGCTGTATGAACGCTTTTAGCTCATTATTCTAGTGTCACTTTCATTACTAATTATGACGATCATATTTTGTGACAGACTGGCAGGTTTGATATAAGTATATGAGATTTAAATGATATGTCATGAAATCCAAATTTTGTATTTTTTCACACGCCACCGCCATAACTGGTCAATCGATTTGTGAAAAATTGCACAAAAAAGACAATCTTCATCTTAACATATTAATACATATTACGTATTTTATAAATTACTTGTCTTACTACCGCGGACTTTTTATAGATCATTTTATTCTACACAATTCTTTCGTACATCATTTTTTTATCACTGACGTATTAGACTCGCTGGACCCAACTTTTCCCTCGACTTGATTCACTTATAATGATTAAATTTTGTATTTCTATACCTAATACCTAGTAGCATCATAGATCGGGCGCTCTACTAGATTGGCAATAAAAAAGAGAAAGCACATAGATACGCGTATGTTAAAGCGAGACAGGTAGACGAGATCGTTTTTTGAATACTGTAACAGCCTAGCGTCAGTAGTAATTTTAAAGTATAATTTAGTGTTTAATAGACGTGATTAATTATGGTTAATTCAGTGCATGGGGCAGTGCCTGGGTGTAAGTCATCTAAGATGAATATCCACAGAATTACACATTTTGTCACGCAGATTGATGTATACATTTTTTGGACTCGTTCTAATCGCGACATTACCAATCTAGCGCCAGAATACTACATCTATGAGTAGCATGATATCATTGGGTGTAATCTGCTGTGTCATGACGACATTCAGAAGTTACTTTGCCTCATTCATTTTAAAAAGTAACTTGAAGGTTACCTACAAGTAGTAATAAAACTTTCTCAATAATATTACAAAGTTTATTTTTGCGGGAAATTACGAAATCCTTCCAAATGTGATTGAGTTTGCGGATGAGAGAGAAAGTCGTTTTGTTGCCGCATTTACATTTCTTGTTATTTTATTATTCATATTTTAAACTTTAGGTAGGTACTGTCGGAATATGGATTTCTAGAAGAGTTAGCTATGTTACATAATAAAGAACTTCTTTGCACCTATAGTGAAATTAAAAAGGAAATTCGCGGGGGCTTTGGAAGACAAGTCTTTCTCATTCAGTGGGGTTGGCATCACTTGAGAACGGCTGGGCCGGTTTTGATGTGAAACATCTATAGGCTCACTTGTAAACCGAATTGTTGGCGTGGCGACGCTTTTTTTTTTTTTTATTTTTTTTTTTATTTATTTATTTTAATTTTTGACCCGTCCGGGACCGACGGGGACAATAATTAATTCCTGTAATAATATTATCTTTTATGCATATTACTTGTACACACACGATGTTTTACATCTGCCAGGCGTCCCATGACGGCTCACATTTTTTTTTTAATGTTCGTAATAGTCTGAATAAGGAAAATGGGATTTTTGTATGAACTGAAGACCATAATAGGGGATGAAAGTTAATATGGGCTCCACGGGAGAAGCAGGGGCGTAAAGATAGTCTATACTAATATTATAAAGAGGAAAGATTTGTATTTTTGTGTGTATGTTTGTAATGAATACACTCAGAAACTACTGTGCCGATTTCAAAATTTATTTCACCATTGGAAAGCTACATTCACCCTGAGTATAGGCTATATTCTATTTTCAAAAAAATTAGGGATCCTTACTAAAACTCCAATAATGTAACCCAAGGTGTAAAAAATCACCTAAGAAATTCCTTACATTCGCGTGCGTTGCGAAAACTATTGATGATATAGAGGTAGTGGTAGTGGTAGAGGGTAGGGGTAGGGGGTAGGAGTAGAAGTAGTGGTAGGGGTAGGGGTAGGGCAGGGGTAGAGGTAGGGATAAGGGTAGGGGTAGGGTATATTTTATTTTGTTCGTAAATATCCACGGGCGAAGCCGGGGGCGGAATGCTAGTACTTAATAAAACTATAAATAATTTCGATGACCGTTGGTTTCGGTTGATATTTTCTTCAATTTATTAATCAAACAAAAAATGCTTTATGATGATAGAATAGGCCGTTAAATGACAAATATGGGTCAACTTCCGTTTTGTAATGACAGTAATTTAACTGAGAATCGACCGACACACTGTGTCTAAATTATATACAATTGTCATTGTATTGTTAGTTTAGTCTGTGGTTAAGTGAGAAAAATTTAAGTTATATGTTTTGCCCTTAAGGATATCGTATTACAGATCGGCTGTACTATAAGGTGTAGGCGCTGAATTACGACGTTTACTTTTTTGCGTCAATACCAATTCCTCGGTTTTTAACCGCCTCCAAAAAAAAGAAGGAGAAGGTTCTCAATTCGGACCGTATTTTTTTTTTATTTTTTTTTTTATGTATGTATGTACATCGATAACTCCGCCAATTGTGAACCGATTTTGATGGTTTCTTTTTTAATCGACAGATAATTCTTCCGGATTGGTCCCATTTTTATCTCATAAAAATTGGTTCATTAGTTTTTCAGAAATTTTGAAAAAACTGACTTTATAGGTACATTTTTCTTGATATCTCGATAAAATATGTACCGTTTTTGACAACTTATTTTTTTCAAGACATAATAATTTCTCGACATTATCTCACAGACATATGACGAAAATCGGATCAGTAGTTTTTCAGAAATTCAGTAATTAAATTCTGTTTACGGCTGAAATTATGTATCAGAAAAAGCCTTAGCAACGGTTGCTATTGACACGAAGTTGTCAATTTTCGTAACGATGGTCTAGCGGTTAAATGTAATCGGGTGCATAGGATGCACAAGCACATTACATGGTTCAAATCACATCCACAGGGGTTTTTTTTTTTATTTTCCATCAATATTTTTTTAGTTGCGTTATTATTTGTCTCTCAAGGCAGCAAAATCACTTAAAAGGGTAAAAAAAACAACTTAGTTCCCAAATTCACCAATATAGACAATTCATTAGGAACCTACGTTCATCAGTAGGTACATACAAACATAGACAATATTGAACAGATCTTTATCTTCTTAGATATTTTCTTAGTTTTGTATCCTAATTTGGCACCAACCGTCTTCAAATTCTACGACGGAATATTTATTATTTCTTACTTTTCAGTGCAAATTTTTGAAGTCGGTGCACTTTTTTTTAAAAGGTTTATTAATTATTAAAGATTGAATTAAGATATATTTTCATTATTAAAAAAGCAATGCTCGTTTTAAAAAATACGGCTGTTTAGAACTCTAAATAATAAAAATATGGCTTAATCCAACTTAAAATAATAATGTTGTATAAATAAACTCAACTTTCCGGGATTAACTGAGATTTGCCATATTTTTGACAGTTATAAGATGACCTTGACCAACGGCCCTTAATGTAAAAATTGAGCCAAGCCTACATCCACTCAATATTCACTTCTCTATGAAATTTTACTTGCAGAATATTTTGTTACTTGGAAACTGCGTGTGGTGTATTTGTGTATACATGTAATGATATGCCTATGTTATTTGCTTTATTTTTAAGAATAAAATATTTATCTGTCTGTTTTCTGGATCTTTGTTACCGAATCTGCGGAATACTTTTCATTGAACTTTCAGCGATTATTTGAAATCTTTATTTCATCTTGTTAACTTTAAAACGAGATTTTACTCATTTGTATTATACCTGGAATTCGAACACTGGCTCGTCTGTAGAATTACTAACAGAGTAAACCCGTCATGATGAGTAGAACTTACATACAACATACATCTGGTGTTTGAATATAAAATTGACGACTTGCTAATGTCTAGACTAGCGTACTAAAACTGTCTAGACCGACAAGTTCACGATTACGCGCCGCCAAAATACACCCGTAGGATAAGGATCAGCCAAGTTTAAGATAAAAGGGTTCCTTTGTACTTTCTTAAAAAAAGGGTTTCCGTCTTGCTGAAGTGATTTTTGATGAAATTAAATTTTCTTTAGGGGCTACGAAAGCCAAATGGCAAAATCAAAGCCTTATAATTTCGTCATTTTCGCTTTCCAATTTAAATTTTCGAATATTCTCTTTAATATAATTTTTTTTAAATTAATCGAATTTGATTATTTACGCTAGGCGCCCGTGTCATGAAACTCTATTTTTAACATTTTTCGTCCAGTAGATTCGGAGAAAATAACCTGTGACAGACAGATAGGCACATGAGTGGATCTGAGTGGTCCTATAAGCGTTTTTGTTTTTCATCGGAGATGTTCGGAAACCTAAAAAAGATATCACTCCTTGCATGGTACGGAATCCCAAATGAACGTGTATGGTACGCACTTGACCGGTTTTGTTTCGTATAAAGGCTCCTACAAAAACACAGAGCTCAACCCGAACTTTAGCTCGCTTAGTAACTGAAATTGAAAGAGAAATTGGTGTCACAGCTAAATTCGCCGATACAGTAGAGCGCACCTCATGGAAGTAAAAGTGTTCCGAAAAAAAATTACCTCGCGAAATTACGTTGCGTTTTCGCCGAAACCAGGTTTGTGGGTCGAGTAACAGGGGATTTGTTGATTTGTACCTTTAAAAAAATTTTTAATTGTGACAGGACAATTTCATGATCACAACTTTCCTTATGAAAATGCTGTACGGCTTCTAGGTCCAGGGTATCCATCGAAAGACAAGTTTTGCTCATTTAGCCGAGGCTTTTACTTTTTGAGGCTGGTCAACTTGCCTCGGTACTCGCTCGTGGATTTTTTTTAAATGTAACATAAGAGTTATTCCGAAGAATATCCGGGATAAAAGTAACCCTTGGAGGATGTCTGTGCAAAAAATCACGTCGATCCTTTGATATTTTGACTTTAAAGGAGGACAAACAGAAAAACACACTTACACAAATTAAGGTTCCGTATGATATAGCAATATTTAGAACTAATTACGGGCTAGAATAGACCTTTAGCCCGCTGTTCTATCGAGTAATGTATCATATTGAACACGTGTTGTGAACTTTTGTTGGCATTGAAAGTTGTCGGTTAGTGAGCATGTTTATTTTTGCTACTTGTTGATAACCTCCATGCGAAATGTCAAACAATTTACTAGATTTAGAAAGAAAATTGTTATAATTTAAGGAGCTCTATCGGGAGCGTCTCATATTTACATGAAAATCTTCAGGAAATTGAAAAATAAAACTTTTACAGAAAAACAAGTCCGCAAGTCTGTTACGATTTCACGGCTAAACCACTTAACCTATTTTGATGAAATTTAATACGGATTAAGCTTGAACTCTAGGGAAGGGCATAGCATACTTTTCAAAGGGTGGTATAATAAGGGATGAAAGTTGGTATAGGTCCCACGGGCGAATATATCGGAAAACTTTAATGACATGGTTTCAGGTTTTTTTTTATAAAATCAATAACTTGTTGAAGTTCAAGCCCCTTTCGTGTTTTATTTAAGTTTACATATGGAAGATGGTATGAGTGCTTTATTTGTTCCGACACTCACGTTTTGTGTGCCAGGCTTTTTACAGGCTTTTTTCACAGTTGTTTGTGAAAACTTTTAGGTAATAATCTTTTTGTGACATTTCGTGCTACAAACTTTCTAAATTTCAATCCATTCGATGTTATCATCACACAAAGTATTCACTGCATCGTAGATCGTAGCCATTGGTTGTTCATCAATTACTTATACCTACAAATGCAATGCCTTTTGTTGCCTAAACTAGAACTGCCATTAGCCTTTATTCCTTAGATTTTTTTTTTTCAAATAACTACATAGATTAAATAAAAAAAAATAAGATTTAGTGTGAGGAACAGAGAGAGAGAGATCATCTCAATATCTTTCTTCTCTCTCATGTAACGAAATGTGACTAAACGTGACGTGTCCTTGAAATTTCATTCTCAATTCTCGTCCAATTTTATCGAATCGCCGCATACGTAGTTTAATTTAAAAAAAAAAATTATGTATAAAAAGACAAAATTATTAAGGAACTCGAGTGAAGTGACCTCCATTGTCTTCGGAATTTCTCTGTCATTCGCTATGGTGATCCAATCTTTGCCTGCACTTTTGCTTATATCGTCGTTCCATCGCTCTTTTGGTCTTCCTCTGTTTCTCCTTCCTGAAGGTCCTGTCTATTTTGTTCGATGAAAATATGTATTTGAAACTACTTGCCTTTGTTCGCGGCTTTCCTTGCAAAGTCCACATTATAATCCGTTTTAGTTACACCAATTATTACATTGACATTAGACTTTTTATCGAGGTACACTATTATCAATAGGTACTGATTATTAAATATTACCGAATACCATAATATCTCAGTTGAATCCGTAACAAGATTTACTAATCCAAAAATACATCTATTCTCATATCAGCAGTTTGATATAACATTGATAGAATATTTTGTACTAATCTTATGTAAAATAAAACCAGTATAAAGGTTATAAATTCTAAATTCTTGCTATATATATCTATGGGAAAATAAAAAAAAAACAAACCTCTGTATCATCAAGCCTTTTATCCCAAGAGGGGTGACAATGTAATGCCATTTGCTACGGTTCTGACATACCTCTTTTATATTCATCATACCTTTCATACATGCTCGGCGATCATGTGTATTTTTAACATTGTCTTCAATCAATAGATGTTTTATATGGTCAATGAAAATACACTAGGACGCCCTCTGCCAGCATTTCCTTTCGCTTTTTGAATCAATCTTTCAACCACTGTTTGTATTAGTATTTTATTGTATGCAAATTCGAGCCAATATGGAAGGTAGATCAATTCGGGCACATGTTAAACATGCCCCCCACAGTGCCCACGGACAGAAAGTGAGCTATCGGTCGGTGTAATCACTTTCACCAGATGTTGGAGCGAGTGTAGCAATGTCATTGAGAGTTGTCTGTGAACTTGGCATTTACTTATTGGTGACATTTGATTTAGATTGACAGGGCGACTTTATTTGAAATAGCGACCCGCCGGGACTCTGGGGAATACAGTTTAATCCCGTCCACGCTGTGATAGTTGTGATTAGTCGGTGATTAATAGGGCATGTCACGGTCGGCGGGAACATCTTACCTACCGATTAAATAACGTCTATAATCCTTGACATTGGTGGAATCATCAAAACTCTGATGGAGCCATAATACAAAAAATAGAATAGACCCGTCCCGGCTTCGCCTGTGGGTATTTTTGTATGTATGTATTCCGAAGGATATCCGGATTGAAAATAGCATATGAAATTCCCACTCCCATAGGCCCTCCAACTATCTCTGTGCAACAAAATTACGTCGAACCGTTTGTTCTGTTTTGGTATGAAATAAGAAAAACAAACAAATATTCGAATTTATGATAAAAGTAATTGATATAAAAAAAAAGATGCGTGACCTTCCTACAAAACGAATTTGGGAAATGGGCCAAAGCTAAGAAAGAGACAAACACGCATGAGACACGCGTGAGAGCGGTTGTGAGATCAGGTAGGGTATTATGACTCAGTTCGAGAGTCCCACTCGTAGTGCGTTAGTCACGTATCTTTTTTTTATATCAATGATAAAAGTTAGCTAAAATGTATCAAAACGCCAAAAGGATGACATCCTGCTGGGACAAGGTCTAAGGTCTATATAATTATAGAGGAGGAAGAGTCTCCAGAAATACCTGACTCAATTTTGTCAGGATCTGGTTGTGTTTTGCAGTACCTTCCTCATTGAACCGATTGATCTTTTCTGAGGCTACCTATCGTGTGCCCAGCTCTAAATGAATTTTCCCATATAAAATTTCACGCCTTTTATCCCATGAGGTAGTGTACGCGATAGGGCCTGTTCCGCAGCAGTAGGGAACGAGAGACCGCAGGGTACGGGTAGGTGGCTCGAACTCCGAAGACTCGAAGAAAATGAAAACGCTTCTTGTTTGGTTTCACATGGAACACACGGTGGCCACTTGACGGCGGGGCTCTTCTCGGTGTTCGCTGGAGGTCCTCTTGCCACGAGATCTTGACGCCGACTGTGTCTAAGCACCCGGCCGACCTCTATTATATGCACGATCTATTGTCGGACCGGGGCCGCGGCAAGAGTACCTCCCACGCGCGCGCGTCGACCAATCAGAGCCCACCGCCCAGTGAAACACCGCATGTTTTATCGTTTATTTATCATTTAAAGCACACAATTTATATATACAAAGGATATTCACATATAAACACAAGTTATAGGTTACAATAAAACAACATACAATAATATACAACAACTTTCAGAAAATACAAATGTTCAACAAAATATCGCGTGATATTGGGCCAATCGCTGTGGACTCTTTTGTCCGACCAATGAACACGGATGGCGTGATATTGTTCCCTATTGGGGATTGGTTGGAACTCGATAACCAATCTCGAGCGGGTTCTTTCCACGAATGGAAGTTCGACTATCTCTCAGGTCGAATCCAGTATTCTGGCTTTATGAAATACCTAAATCTCTTTATTTAGGCACTAAATGACAAGTTTCAAATATACAATACAAGCAAACATAATACAAGCAAATACTATACAAGTACACAATATTATAATGAACAGCAACAATTATTTACATATACAACAAGTTCAACTGACGGCTTTGATGGAAGACAAGAGTGCCGTGTTCGTGTAGTGATACATCTGGGATGAGTTTATGATGCGCTTGCTTCTATGTTAGGCTTATACCTCTAAATGAATCCTAGTTACGTTCAATTAGCGCAACATATCCTCACCCCTCCATACAGACATATTATTTCGGCCTACATTGTAGATCTAACCTTTCGACCTAAAGGCCTTATGCCACAGCAGCGTGGGTACCGCATTCCAGGCACTGGGCTAAGGGCAGACTAGTAAATCGTACAATCCGCGCGCCGCTGGTCCTATCGCTCCGTCACAGACAGACGACGTGCGATTGGCCGGCGGGCGCGCGCTAGAGGCTCTCGCAAACCTACTCCGAGGTGTGAGCTTGCCTCGGGGTGCCTACCCCGCTCCAGTGCAACGCAGTGCACTCGTACACCTCGGCCTACGTCTACGCATACCGTTTAATGTCTATATTTCACTTTGGCGTTTTCCGCCTTTAACACAATTCACTATGATTTTTAGCACTTTCACTACACTCTGTCGCGAACAGGTAGGTAGAGACTCGAATGCCATTTGTTACGATCCCGACATACCTCTTTCGCCGCCTTCATATTTATCACACTTCTCATACCTTTGCCCGGCGATTGAGTGTACTTTATAAAAGTTCAAAATAAACAGAGTATTGTTAACTATTTGCTGTTATTATATGAAATGTACTAGCGACTCCGTCCTGGCTTCGCACGGGTCCATGTTACAACAATTTAATTACCCAAGTCATTGTAATTACCTACATAAATACGCTAAAAATGCATAGTTTAAATGATATTAAAGAAAATATACGAAAATTGACCGAAAAAATAGGGAATATAGGCCCTATAATCTATATTCTTATAGATTACAGGAAACCTAAACGAAAATCCTGTCCCGAAAAAATGGCAATTTTTTTTGTAGATCATTTTATTCTATACAATTCTTTCATTTGGTATATGGCTTGGGCTAACTTTTTTCCCGACTGGATTCTCTTACACTGTTAATGCTCAGTTCCTAAACATGATAGGTCGATGTTTAATACTTGTAAACCTTCTTGGTGAATCAACTTATCTAATAGTGAAAATAGTTTTTGTGTGAAAATGGCTGACAGACAGACAGACAGCCGTGGTGGTGGACTTTGTTTTATAATATGTAGTGATATGTAATGTAAAAAGAGGCTTTTCCATCTATATACCTCAACAGAGCTGGCCACTCGTTAGGTAGCCTCAAAAAATCATTGGCTAAATGAGGAAGATTTTGTCTTCCACTGGGTACCCTGGGGCCGGCAACGGTTCCCGGGAGCTGTAAGGTAACCCATGGTGAATAAAAAAAAATGTAATGGAGAGAGGTATCAGATGTCAAAGGTCAGTCGTGATTATTTAATTTGTACCTACGCGGTCCACTTCTCCCAATGAATAGATGATTGATGTCAAATTGTGGTCTTCACTCTACAGCTCGTCATTGTGTGACCTTGACGTAGCTTCGTTTTGGTACATTTCCACTGGACCTTATTCAAGGAAATATGTGGCCATAACACTATAATAAGAGGCTTTTCCACATAGCTTTTCCATCTCGATATACCTCAGCAGTGGTGTCAGCATACTTAGGGCGACATTTTTCGTTTCGACTCGAAGGCCAAAATGTCCAACCCTAGAATGTCCGGGAAAATCCGTGGACAATCTTTGCCCGACGCAGCAATTCTCTTGACATTCTGTTGTTAGACCAGGTATTATGTATAATGGCTGAATAGTATACATAATAGCTACAATAATTACTTTGACTGTAACATATATTATATCTGTACTATCTATAGTTCTATACTAATATTATAAAGAGATAAAATTTCATTTTTTGTATGTTTGTTTGTAATAAATAAACTCAAAAACTACTGAACCGATTCCAAAAATTATTTCACTAATAGAAAGCTACGATATCCCTGAGTGACATAGACTATATTTTATATTGTTCAAATATATCCACGGGCGGAGCTGGGGCGGAAAGTCTAGTTTAATACAAACTCAATAACTTGAAAATAAAATAAATTAATTTCGTCCACTGGAAAATCACTTTAAAATTATTGGATTCGGAATAGATTTTTTTAGACGAGTTATTAAATGGCACGAGAGAACTTACTGCTGGTGAACCAATTCCACTTGGGCGGAGTCGTGAGCAAAGCTAGTTGATTTTTTCTTCTTTTTCAAGGGTTGCCTTACAGCTCCCGAAACCGTGTTACGGTTCCAGGGTACCCAGCGGAAGACCAAGTCTCCCTCGTTTAGCCGATGGTATTTGTAAGGCTATACCTAACGAGTGGCTAGTTCCCCATATTTAGATATAAAAACCTCTAAATGCCTTTTAATTAAAAAACCAATTGGTACATGGCCGCGATCCGGGATCGAACCCGTGGTCTGCCTAGTTAATACCTAATTAATACCAGACGTCTTAAGGAGCTTAGTGTCGCCAATAACCTTGACCATACAAACGGTCACCGAGCGCTGTCCCCGAAACACCTTCGAAATTGACATATTTCGATATTATTTAAAGGAAAATGTTAATTGATTTAGATATACTTTGTTGTGTTTAAAGTACAACGTGTTATTTATTTTTAGGCATGTAAATATTTCCAAACGTCATAGCCGTTTAGGAGCAGTAGATAATTAAAGCCAAAAAACACCATTCCATTATTATTATTTTAAATATTGAAGTTTTGCTTTTACAAAAATATATTTTTTAGGATTTGTTGTACGAGATTACTACATAATTTTTTCAAACATTTTAGTCCATCAGTAAACGAGCAGTAGTCTGTCGAAAATGCTCATTCTAGCGGATTTCAGGACACTAACACCTTAACCACTCGGCCACCGACGCACCTAATAATCCTATTTAGGTTCACACAAACCTCTATTGCGTAACATGGCCGAGTGTGGGCAATGCTCTCAGCTACCAACCTTCGGCAGCAATCAGAAGCGACGCGATATAGTCATGTTTTTCCTCCACACAAGCTAACTACAATTTAGAATCTGTGCCAATTGCTTTGGGACTTAGCTCTGATGGAATTACCCGCGACATAGATTGTCACTTTCCGCCCGGCTTCATTAGCCTTGCGTCAACCGTGCCGATTTCCATACAAATGAAGAAAACGTTTTGTACCCCTAAATATTATCTCATTTCAACGATTTTTAGGGTTACGTACCCAAAGGGTAAAAAATGGAAACCTTAATTACTAAGGCTCCGCTGTCCGTCCGTCCGTCCGTCCGTCTGTCTGTCACCACGCTGTATCTCATGAACCGTGATAGTTAGACAGTTGAAATTTTCACAGATGATGTATTTCTGTTGCCGCTATAACAACAAATACTAAAAATTTTTGCTCGTTGTTGCTCGATATTGATAACGCCAACAGGTATACGCTTGAAATATTTACAGATTATTTAGTTATATATTCACTTTAAAAATAAATAATTAAATTAAAATAAAATAAATATTTATGGGGGAGCTCTATAGAGTACTAAGCCTATGGAGGGGCTATAGACGGGCTCCCCCTTTCGCCAATTGTTTCCCCTTTGACCAGTTAAACTGACCAGGTGCGCAGTAATAAGTTACCTTAGATTTCGTTGGTATCGTTTTGTGTCGCGAGACAGAGCTCTAGTAAAATAGTTAATTGTGATGTTTTAAACGGGAAAGGCGATCTAGGGCGTCAAACTTAGTGTTTCCAATCATTAATTATAATTAGATATTATGTTTGTATTTTAACATAAAACGTAAAATTCCGTTGCGACAATAAAACGACAGAGTTCGGTGATTTACACGTTTCACATCTCCTTTGGTATACCTCCCATTTTTTTTTTTTTGCCTTTTTTATAGATAATGTACGGAACCCTTCGTGCGCGATTTCGACTGGTTTGTGTAGCTGCGCGGTACACAACTCTCATAATAACACCCTATACGTATTCGTCTAGTGCAGAGGTTCTCAAACTTATTTTGTCTACGGCCCCCTTTTAAAATAAATTATTTTTCAGCGCCCCCCAATTTTATAAAAATATTTTTTACCACATCTTAAAAATCACAAAGACATTCATTATTTCTGTGCCCCTTACCGCCCCCCTCTAGGCCTCCAGCGCCCACAAGGGGGCGTTATCGCCCACTTTGAGAAAGACTGGTCTAGTGCAATTCAAGGCAGTCCAATTTACAGTATTGAAATAATTTTGAGAACACTCATCCAAACAAACTTATAAATATATTTTCAATAGTCTTGTTTAAATAGGATTGTTTACAAAAGGTACTCTGTGGTAATCTGACTCTAAGAAATTTGCTGATAAAATTGGTAAATTCTTATCGAAAAGTCTGGTGATCACCGAGCTAAGAGTTTTTCATTCGCCGCATAAGCTTGGAGATTGAAAGGGGTAACGCAGCGAGTGTTCTTGGCACGGTTGGACTCTTCAGAGCTGGAGGAAGGCATTCTACCTTTGATTCTACCTTTCATAATGTAATATGTATTGCAAATAATAATAATAATATCTATTAAAAATAAATTGAGCTTCACACGAACGGGTGTCTAGCCGAAAAAAAAATCGTCGATCCGAGTATTTGGTTGCCTGCCTAGTGAATCGATATTAATCAGGTCGAAACCGTGTACAACTCCTAGTGAAATATAAAATTGTCAAGTGATGGCTGCAGTATAAAGCTGTTTTAACTTTTATGGCCAGTAGTATACTTAAATTATGACCTAGGAGGTTTTATAGACCTTTCAATTATTTACATTCCAAAAATTTGTGTTCCACATTTCTTCATCACAGCTTACACAAGTATTATATCCTGAAAGAATATTTTCCTCACGCTTCATTAAAAATAAATTAATTTCTTGGATAAATAAATAAAAGTATCTTTATCCTTTTCTAGAAGAGATAGGAACAAACTTCATTGTGGACTTCAAGCTCTTTTTGCCTAAAACTAAAATTGGCATACTTAAGTTTCATCATCATCATCAGCATCATCAACCTTTTAAAATCCACTGCTGGATCATGGTCTCCCTCTAGGTGCACAGTTTTTAGTGGTACTCATTGAGAGGAATTGCCATAGTCACTACGCTTGGCAGCGGGTTGGTGACCGGCCTTACGTGCCCTCCGGAGCACGAGGTGTCGATTTAAGCACATATTCTTAAAGAAAATTGGTGCTTAGCATTTTGGCAAGGGGTAAGATTCAAAACCGGGACCTCCGGTTTCAAGTCCACCGTCCTACCAATTAGGCTATCGACTACCCTTAAGTTTACTATAATGTAAATTGGAACATGGTAGAATAATTAAGAAATGATACAGCTACGTAGTTAAAACCAGCCAACAAAAGCCAAAGTTGACATAGATCACGGTTGCTTCAGCAATTTGTGTTTCTACCATTGATGTGTTTCTACACATGTATTATTAGCTGTGGTCAAAGGCTTGACCCGGATTATTTTGGACATTATTTCTTTAAAAAAACGGTTGTAATTAATGTGTTAACAAAAACAGATTTGTTTATTTTCTTTGGAAGCTATTATCTATATTTAATTTTTCGTATTTTTTGAGCAAAATCAGTAGCGAACGCGGCCTAGAATTAAAATAATAATTGAATGAATTTAGTTCTCCATTTATATTTCTACCATGACAATTTTTTGGAAATACTTTTAAATTTATAGCTGTAAACTTATTATACCTAATAAAATAATTAGAAAATTTTATATTTGTATTTTAATTTAAAATAAAATAATATTTCAAATCCCGCGAAAACGACGATGACGTCACATCTTGAAAAACATTATGGTTACAGATTAGATAATATAACAAGAAAACAACTTAGTCAGTGACAGATTGACAGACAGTTATTATAATATAGTTACTAGTCTGTGGTTATTTATTTGACATTTAGATGATTTTGACGTCACTTCCCGTTTGCGGTCACGTAACCGGAAGTATGAATTAAATATTTTTCATTTAGATATTAAAAAAAGAAATATTTATTAAACAAGAAAATAAACAATATATTCAGTAATTATACGTTATAGACTATATAAAAAATATTATTGTGTATTTATTTTCTTTCACTGTCTACACCCCTATTGAGATACAATAGACAGACATAATAGCCTCATCTAAGCTAATCTAATAGTTCCCTTCAACTCGTCATATTTTAAACATCAACCAACTTTTAGTTTCATTTCTATGTACCTAGTTATTCCGACAGAAAAGTGGCGAAGTGGCCACCGTCCTAGGTAGTTAATACATGTTGTAATTAATATTAGAGGAACTGGTTGGTAGGAATCTGCACTACATGGAATGTTGTTTATTTATATAAGTACCTATACTGCCACATCAATAATATTAACTTGTTTTTGCTCACTCCGAAAGTCGTTTATTTATTGCAAATCCTATATTGCCTCAGTTGATGAAATTAAGAAAAATGTAGGAGAAATATCTACGGTATTTTTTTTATAGTGGAAAGCGGATATGGGAATCCATGATTAAAGATGAGAAACAAGAATATAATTCTATGTTTGTCACCTCCACTATGCCAGCTTATTGATAACATAGTGGTTATACACGAGTAGAGAATACAATCCCGAGCATGTTTTTCAATCCCGGAATTACGGGATTTTTGATGCGTAATCCCGGGATCCCGGGGCTATACCGGGATTAGACTATGTGGTTTCTAACTGAGTTCAAATTAAAAAACTATTGAATATTTTCTTAAAAAGTTGTTGCACACAACACAAATCACAATATATAGTAAGAAAAGAAAAAAGACAAAACAAAAAACCCCGATTCATTTTGTACTTGTACTTCAGGATCTGGGGATTTCATACTCTCTCTCGTGCACTGAACTACCAGATTTTAATAGGTTTGGGAAAAAAACACAAAATGTTCTTTACCTATATCTAGTAAATATTATGAAAATGGTCATTGTCAAGACGCAACGAACTACGAAATGCAAACTAATAGACCTGTTTGTGGCAATCCCGAAAATTCCAGTCCCGGGATTTTCGGCATTCGGGTTCCCGGGATTGTATTCTCTATACACGAGCCAACTGTGAACTGTGTTTGGTGAGTACAGAAGTACAGATGTTTGATTTTTGGTATGTAAATGTCGGTCATATACTGGATACTCATCATCGGAACCGGAACTAAAGTAGATGCACTATTGACTATACAAAAACTTATCGAACTGAAGTAACTAAAAAATAAAAAAATTACAGTGACAAAATGTTAATGAACATTCTTCAACTGATAGAGAAATGATTAGTGATTTGGACACTTACGTAGAGCTGTCGTCTAGCCACCTGAAAATACTTTATTGCCATTTCACTAAAGTTTTAAGCCGATTCTTAAGGGTCCTTAGCAGTCGGCCATCTTTCTTCTGTCAAAAATATGGTACCTATAGTTATTAAAAACTACGGCTATTTAAAATCCTAAATAATAAAAATATGGCTTAATCTCATTTAAAATAATAACTATCAACAATTTGAATTTAAAATATCGTATAATATTTTTTCTAGGATTAATAAGTACGATATTTTTGACCAGCCAAGGACCCTTAACCATAGATTAAATAATAATTACTACCCTTAACGTTAAGCAATTCCTTAACCATACTAAATATTTGATTAAGGAATTAAGAGTTTGGTGAAAACGGCCTTATAAGTGTTATAAAGTGCATAGAGTTGCCATATATCTTGATTATTCTTGATTAATATGGGCATAAATATAAGTAGATATTGTGTAAACCGGGCTTATTATTGATTAACAATTTACTGAAATTCGAACTCCTACTTAGTTTAGCCATACATTTATAAATTATACTGCTCTAAGTTTAATTAAATTATAGCACAATGAAACTTGTTTATATCCATTAAATAATCCTACGAGTTTATACATATTCAGAGTTCAAATCTACATAATTGATAACGTAAATTAACACTGTCTACATGTTGAACTGGATTAAATTGTTTAATCCAGAGGTTCCCAAACTTTTTTACTCATGTATACCACCTAACACCTTGGATTTTTTCCAATCTGAACTAAATTTAAATTAAATGCTGTTCGTTGATAAGTGCATTACTTGAGAATGGTTTTGCCATTTTTTTTTAATATTCGTAATAGTCTGAATAATTCTCTTGAGTTAATTCTCTTGATAAGTTGAGCTATGTGTACGCTCAAGCCCAGCCTCATTGACACCAGAAAATAGGCAGTATTATTTTTATATAAATTCTTTGCTCCGAGACACAAAAGTATCCGAGAACCAACTAAACCCCCAACGACGCTTTCCCATCTTGTATTGTTTTATTACCTGACCTGCGCTACACAGCAAAACAGGGTTATGTTTATCACGCGAATCTATTTACTCACATTTTTGTTTTTTTTGAAGAGGATTTTTATTTTAGTATAGTACAATATCCACGCATAGCATAGGTAATTGTTTTTATACATTGCCAATATTAGGAATGACAAAGTTTATCAGACGAACATGCGGTTTTCACGATAAGATCGTGGCAGGTGCGTACTGGGCACGTTTCTAACTTGCGTGAGGTGACATCAAGTTGGAGTTATGACCGCATGTGATGTTGGTGAATCGCCTTGACCGCTCACTGCACTGGCCTCTCACTCGAGCTATAAGTTACTACTGACCCTGGAATCTTAAATTGAGCATATACCTAATAGTTAAATTTTATGTAAAAATGTATCTATTATCACATCTTTTATCCCAAGAGGGATTGCCAGAGACAATCGAATGCCATTTGCTACGATCCTGACATATCTCTTTCATTTCTTTTATATTCATTATACCTTTCACACATGCTCGGCGATTGTGTGTACTTTTAATATTGCCTTCGATTAATAATTTTTTATATGTTCAATAAAAGTACACCTAGGTCGCCCTCTTTAGTCAATCTTTAGTTTCAACTGTAAAAATAAATTACTTAATCTGAAATTGACAATGTTTCCATTACCAAGAACAAAATGTCAGGAGAAATTAACACAATAATCAGGATTTTAGCATTGGTACATGTTCTACGTATCATTTCTTATAAACAGTAGAAATTTTGTATTATATCAGTATACGAATCAGTAGATTTACCTACGAGTTCAGTAGATTCAGTAGACCAGTAGACAATGTGGCTGAAATCGACGGTCATTTTGAACCTATTTTGATATAATTTTTTTTGATAATTTTGATATTATGTCCTACTAAGCATGAATTTTTCTCGAATTTCAGATTTGCTATGCAACCAAAGGTTCAAGTTGTGAGACATTGGGTGCCGCCCGTTGGACGTATACATTTCATGTCGTAATTAAAGGATCACATTTCTATTTGATTTACGACTAATCTTTATGATTATGTGCTTACAGTAATGGTACATAATTTTATTGTTTCAAGTTTGGCTACATTATCTATGCAATGAATATGCAACTGTCCGTCTGTGTCTGAAACAACGAGTCTTAAGAGTAGGACATTCATACAATTTAGTGAGATTAAAAAGTTAATTGCACTTTTATAAAGTTTATAATTAATGAACTGAGAGTCGATTTCGATTTCGTTCTAAAGCTTGTCCAACCGGCTGCGGTGAGGCGCAACCTGTTATATTGACTTTATGATGTCTATCCGAGCTCATAGTTCGTTGGTTCTAGTCTATACGATCAGATCTTTAATTTTACAACCACAGATGATATGATACATCTTACATAATCATTCTGTTGCTGTAAAAAATATGGTTCTTCTTATAATAATAGTCATTCAGAATATATCTTTTAGAAAGTTCAGACTATGCAGAATATAGCAGTTAGAGTTTCTAAAAAGACGTGAAATGTTCATGTAAGTATTTCATTCGTAATCTACTTTATCAAATTGCTTAGTTATTGTCAAAATCTGCTACAGTATAAAAATCAGTATCGCAACGCGTAGTATGTTCCCATTATTGACTTACAGACAACTTTGTCACCAATTAGGTCATATCGTTTTATTCAATTCTTGTGCTCATAAATAAATAATTCGCTTGTTAACTATTTTATGAGTTCTTTTTAGGTAAGTAGTCTGTTACTTTATGTCACTTTAACTTTAGTTACAGTTTTGTTCTGTTGAATAAAATAATCACCCATTAATGATCTTAATCAATCGTACATATTTTTACTGCGGTTTTATCAACATTTTCTTTCAGCCCGTGAGTGTGCTATTCTATTTATAATTCTTCCTCATTTAAGTTTTTAAATTGAGCAATCTTTACAGCTATTGCATTTCTTATTGGCACGACTTCAAATTTTTCGTTCCCTTCTTCATCAAATTTACATTACTGTTTTGAAGTGGAATCAGCACTTGTCGTTCTATGGGTACTTGTTCATAACATATTTGGCCGCATTTTGTATGATGTCCCTACGTAACTCGCGATATCATCCCGCAGATAGCGGCAGCCGATATTATTCGTTCGGTGCCGTAAGCTAGTTTATCTATGAGTGCATTGCGGGTTACAATGCATTCGGTTTATCGGACGATCGTATCAGTCGTGTTCTTTCAAAATATTTTTAATACAATTTTAAAACTACCAAGTTCGCCACTCTAGTATTTTGATCGCGCAGAATAATTTTACATTTGTCTGCGTAACTGTGAAGCGGTGTAGTATAGGGCGGGATAGTGTTGGTCATCGGCCCCTAGGTGAGTTTCGCAATCTAACTGTACAACACCGATCGGTATGAACGCGACACATTAATATTCTACTGTTGATGTTACAGAAAACCTAGCTTCTCTAACGTCATCTACCGTCCTGCGACACACTATTACATTCTACTACTAAAACTTTAGGATTACTCGTCCGCGTCATTTGAAATGACAAGGTGCGGGTCAAAATCAGTAATGTAAACAAATGTGCTTCCTAACACGCCCTTCGTCGCCACAAAGCTCCCTCTCCGACGGTCGACCCGTGGGGACGCGACTCGCGAGGGAATCTTAGACAGAGGGCGGCTCCGGGCGGGTTTCATAGAAGTGTGAATGTGTGTTGCACAAAAAATGGGTAAACAGCCATTAACGTGCGAGGGGGGACGGGGCGCCTCAGGCTGCACCATATGCACCCGCGGCGCAGTCGCAGCCGGACGCGCACTGCCTCCCTCGCCGCTGTTGTTTTACTATTATCGCCGTCTTTATTAGTTCCGTTTTCTACGCGCCCCTTATTCTATTATCCGTTATTCCGTTGAGCATCAGCGCGCAGATCACCCTAGAGATGACGTGAGTGGAGGTCGTTGTAAGCTTCGGTTTCCTTTCCGTGAGCCGTTCTAATCCAGGTTTTTCTGTTTTTTTACAGAGAGCAGGCCGAGGCGGCCGAGGGGAGCGCGGTCGCCGCGGCGGAAGACACGCGGACCGAAGTCATGAAGGGCACTGAGGGTACGCCCGAGGAGCGGGAGCGACTAGCAACCGGGAATAATAATGGCTCGCTGGATTGCAAGATACCGCCGGCGCCGCGGGTCGAGCGCCGGTCAGCGTTCCACTCGACGCGCGCGTTCATGTTCGTGTTCCTGTCGGGCTGGGTGCTGCAGGGCATGTTCATCACATACTTCGTGAGCGTCACCACGACCCTAGAGAAGTTGTACCGTGTCGAATCTCGTACCACGGGTACGCTGCTGGCCGCCACGGAGATAGGACAGATCTGCACGGCTCTGTTGCTCACGTACCTGGCGGGGCGCGGACACCGACCTCGCTGGATCGCCTGCATGATGTGCGTGCTGGCGGTGGGCGTGGTGGGGTGTGTGGCGCCTCACGCGGTGTATGGCACGCGCCTGTTGGACGCACACCTGGGCGCGCGAGGGGCCGGAGCCGCGCCGCTGTGTCACGCCAGCATCAACGAGACGCACTGTGACGCCGCCCAGCTGCGCACTACGGAGGCGCGCGAGTCCATCTCCGCGGTGGTGATCCCGTGGTTGTTCGTGTGTCTGCTGGTGGTAGGGGTGGGTCAGACCGGCATCGCCACCCTCGGGATCCCCTACATAGACGACAATGTGGGCAGCCGCCAGTCTCCGCTTTACATGGGTTAGTATTAGATATAATTACATGATGTGCACATTCGACTTAAAGTTGCAGCTGGTCTTCTACACAAACTTAGTAGCTCATATTAGTTAATGATATTTTAGGTAATGTTATTAATTAGTTCGATTATTAGATTATAATAACTTATATATGCTCCCAAGTAAAACGCTTAGAAACCACCTCTTAATCTATTACTTGAATTTTCGAAACTACAATATTTTAGTAGGTAATAATGATATTGAGATTGTGAGAGATATTGAAAGATTATACGGAATAATTAGGAAGATACAACTCGTAAGCACCAAAAAAACTAGACAAGATGTCGTAAATGTTATCACTATGAAGTTACATACTTACTATATCGATGACCTATAACACGTGTGTAATAATTTTCAAATATGTAATATTTTATCAAATACAATTATTATTATTCAAAGGTCTGCTGTCGTTGTTTCGCAGAACTAATATATTGAGCGTTCATGCTTCATAAAACTCGCAAAGGCCATGTTGAATTTAATTTTAGGGTCCGTTAATAAATTTCAATTGACAAGCCTTGTCGGTAGGAGGATCCTAATAACTAACTAACGAAGCTCCTTATAAAATAAAAGATAGCAGAGGTTGTATTTAATTATTTTGTTCCTTTTCTTTTCTTAATTTATTTTTACGTGGACTTTTTAATTATTCTAATGGACTATTTTTTTTGTCCCTATACATTTATATCAGCATTTATTGCAATTACAGCTTGTCTTGGTGTAATATTTTGATTTATTATCAAATCACTATTTTGCCATTGTTCGTTTTGGTCCTTCAAATATAATTCTCTCAAGGTTTAGTTATTGCGGTTAACGTAAAACGATAACAACTATGAGATACAGCACAGCGCATGGTTTGGTTGGGGTGCATCAGTTATTTCTGTCTGCGGTAGTAGAGGGAACTCGGTCACTGGGGCGCCATGTTGTCCACGAATTCCTTACAACTTTACGCTCGTTGACACTATTTTGTAGTTGCATCCTTTATGCGTTTGTATATTTTTGTCTTCTAATGCTAAGGAAAACCTACGGGACTGCATAAAAATGTAATTTATTGGTTTACTTTTTGTCTTGTTTTGATTTATGTTGTCAGCTTTGCCGCAGGGGGTCGGACGTTTTGGTTTATTGACCACGCCATCGTCATCATCGCTTTATTTATAATTTGAAGGTCTTGTTTTCTATTGTATGTTTCCTCATCTCATTTTTTGTTTTCCATTTCTTTCTGTTTGTTTTAATTTATGTTCATAGATAGTTTATTTATCGCTGCATAATATTGCCGTAGGTCAGCCTATAAGAATTTTGTTACGTCTATGTGCGCAGATTAGATTAGATTACTAGAACACTTATTGTTTTCACACGTGACATTGTTTGACTTTCAATTAATTAATGTGAATGTTCGCTTATCGTGCACAAATTTATAAGTTTGTACTATTTAGATGGAAACTATTTATTCGTATTAACTATCCCTCTCTATATACCTTTTTTTATATTTCCGTTGTTATCCAGAATACGTGACTCTCCGACAATGCAACCTGTATAAACCACTTTTATAGTCACAAAAAAATTAACTTTTTCTTACTTCTCTCGAAAGGGTTGATTCAAGCTATGTTTATTTTAATAAAATAAGTAAGTAGTTTTTGACTTAAAGCCACCCGATCTTCGAAACTTTCGGCAGCGACTCGCAACTTCAGATTGCTTTTACTTCCTATTTTGTAAAACTATGTCATAAATTATCGCTAGCTCTAACTAAACAATCACGTTCTGCAGTGATAAAAAAATGGTAGCTAGATATCATTATCAGATACCAATAGTTGTATTTAAAGAAACAAATATCATTGCAATTTCCATTTATCTCGAGATACGGATTGAGTTTTATCATAAGAAGAATAAAATAATAAAATAGATCAAAGTATAAACTATTATCTTATAAGAATGGTTTGTGTAATTTTTTTCCTTTACAATATTATTCTCAAGTTGACATCACATAGAACAGATGTTTTCTATACTTACATTCATACAGGTCATTGATATCTGTCTTGGTCTCTTGGTAGACATATCAGGTGATATTAGTTTAAGTTATACTCAGTTGGTTCTTAATATTAATGAACTCTTATGTAAAATACATTAACATCACCATATCCTCAAAACTGTAAAGTGTGTGTAATTTTTTTTCTTTCCCAAGTTCAGTTACTTATAATTTTCCAAATATGGAGATGATATCAATATCCATAAGGTTAATGAAGCTCGAGGAGTTGTTTTGTAAAAGGGGGATATAAAAAGTGATGAACATGTACCAGTATTACGATATTGAAAAAGCACCCTGACGAGCCCATTATAAATTACAAAAGTTCACGACGATTATGATAGGAATATTTTATGTTCCGTCGACCGGGAATCACGCAAGCCGTGTTCGTTTTTTGGCAAGCGATGCTATCGATTTCTGAGAAAGATTACATTTGGAACCTAAGTACCTGATTGTTTTTCGTTCAATAACCTCAAGGCGGTCCTTTGTTATTTATTATTCCGGGCTTTAATTTCATTTTTTAATTTGGGACAGTTCTGTTGTCCAAGTTTATTATTTCTCAGGAAATATGGTCTCTCATATTTATTACTTTATTATTTTGCATTTAGGGAATGAAGCTGTCTGCAAGTTTCCATATACAAATTACAACGATGAAAATTACAAAGCAATATTAAATATAGAAAATAATAGAAATAATACGTCTGTTCTCTTTGACATGCATTATTCTTTATTGGATAATTTACTGTCGACACAATAAGCAGTTGAACGAACTTCAGTCCTCAATTAACGATCGATGGGCCCTACTTTTACAATAACGATTTAAATTGGTCGTTTAAAAACATGTCAGCCATTAAGGGTCCTTTAGGAAATTACTACATCTTCTACTAGAAGGATTTTTACAGGAGATGAATTTGACCTTAGAATAAATATTCGAGCGGGCTAATTTGACCTACTAATTGATGCAACTCATCAAATAGAAATATTTTATTGTTAAAGTTTCAGGGCATATCATTGGTACTTGGGGTTTTCTCGTTGTCCTGATTTGATCATCAATACCATTTTACATCTTGCACTTTTCTGCACAAAATAAGAATGTTAAGATTAAAATATCGAATAACATTTGCATTGATACTACGCCCGCGTTTGCGTCTGTGTCTGCCGTCTATTAATATTTACTACATCATTATGTCTTCCATTATTATTCTGATCATGTAGCTCATCAATTCTGTCTAGGTAATCATATTATTTTATAAATATAACATCATTTTCATAAAATTTTATGGATGCTAATGATTTTTTATTTTTCTTTGCAGCAATTACAATTGGCATAAGAGTGATCGGACCTGCTCTTGGATTTCTTCTGGGAGCACTATGCACGCGCGTCTATGTAGATCCTCTCTCGGACCCTGGGTACCACTCCAGCGACCCAAGATGGGTTGGTGCTTGGTGGCTTGGTAAGTGTGATAAATCTTATGTTTATCCTATTAACTTTAAGACATAAATTCTTGTATTATAGATAAATTTGGTTTCTCGGAAACGTCTCTAACGATTTGGATGAAAGTTTGTATTTAGATACCAAATTTCTCTAGATATGTGTCATCACTGAAAAAAAAGACGGTGAGCAAAGCTATTAAATTATACTGGTAAATACAAATCACGATGTTAAAACCGCTGAGTTTTAATGGTTAATTACTGTATTAGACAAAGCTAGTAGCATCAAAGAAGATTAATTTGCTACATAAGAGCCTAAGGGCATCAACGAAGGTGAAGGTGTAGTAAAAGCTAACGCGCCCAGCCTTGATTTAATCAAGTTGATTATTGAACATTGATTCAACGTTAATTCATTGTTTATTCTAGTTATTAACATAAATACTTGTAAATTCATATCTTCGGCATTAATTAGTTACTTTGTTCGTTTGTAATGATGTTGTTTACCATGGAGTTAGAAGAAGTTGCAATTCATTATTCTAGATCTAATTTATTTGTGAATTAATTATTCGTTAATAATAGTTTTTGTATCATTACGCCTAGTATACTATTATTTCTTCGACCTTTTTCATAGTAACCCTGTTTTAAACAGAGAGGTTATACAAGGCTGGTTATAGGGCAACGGCTGGTGACGAATAAATAATAATAGTTTTAAACATAGTAAAATTAATATACTCAATCGAGTTATTACTTTGACAGTAACTTATGGTCATGACTCAGCGTTAGGGCCTAAGGTGTTTATTTGAACGTAAATCTAAGAATTAAAATATTCATACGACCGTTACGTACCTACTTGTAATTTGTGGTTAGCGCGCGCGTGATCTGACTAAAGTTGTCTTTTCTTGGTTATCCTAGATTTCGCAAGTTGTTTTTGCATATACTGTTCCTCATAGGCATAATCGTTATTATCCACGACGAATGTTTTTAAAGAACGAAGTTTTGGATATTTTGAAATTACTGCTCAATCTTCTATTTTCATTGATTGAAAAAGGGTGTTAAAATATTCTATACAATAGTAGTTTCATTATTATTTCTTGCTTATTATTTATTGCACAATTTAAGTCGCATTACTTTTAAAAAGTAAACTTATTGTGTACTAGAATAGAAACACATTCCATAAGTTATTGAAGATAATTAACAATTTAATAGCCAACTGAAAGTTCTTCACTTATCTTCGGGGTTATCGGTTACCTTATCTATACTGTATACTTAAAACTTCGTACCACATTAGTTTTCTCGTGCATTTTTATGTTTTGGTTTATCTCGGGCTGTATTTTACTTGTTATCGCTCTTCAAGTGTGTTTGTCTCTGGACGTTTCTTTTCTTTTACTTCAATATTTATTTTAAAGTATATTTCAGTATAATCATAACCAAATCCTCTGTGTCACAAAAGATAAACAAATCTAATTAATTAAAATTACTTAACTTTAATAAAATGTTTGTCAGTTTTGTTTGCTTTGCTACTTGTATCGTTTTGATTGTTAGTTTTTAAAAACAAAAACATTATTACTCTCTCTGCAACCTACGAGGTCAAGATCAGAGGGTATCAATCAGTTCGTTATATTGTTATGATCCCAAAATATTTTTCTCAGTTATAGATGTTTCTTAAATAATATAAGGAAGTCAAATGTTACACAAATATTGACAATCCACTTTACAGTGAGCTATGATTTCTTTCTTTTGGAGGACGGGAACTAAAACCCCTCTAATTTTCATAACAATCGCTTCTGACGGTAATTGTTTCCTGAGGTGTTTAATAATAAGATTACTTATTAGCTTAATTACTGGCTTAATTGACAGTCTTAGCAATTTACTTAGGGATGCTCTCGCCGCCAACCGGGATGAGCAATATCTCTGGAACTGCTTGAACCACCCGAAGAAGCTTGAAACCCGACACTCATACAATGTTGTCCGTGCGTGGTGTCAATTTACTTCTCCGGGCAATAGATGCGTGATGCACGCGCGGTGCAGCGAGCGAGTAGCGTTGCATCACCGACTGCAATTTCCACGGCTGCTTTCGCTTTTCCCCGCTCGACTTGCATAACGCCTTACATCAGAGCGCGTCACATAAACGGAGCGTTTCATCCAAACACGGTGTCACGGCCAAGGCTGCCGGATGATTGTCCCAGTGGGTGCCTTGCTGGGACGGGCGGCCACTTTTACTTTTAAACCGGTTATCTATTAACCTTCATCGCTCACCTAATGTTCTAAGGTCGCTTGCGATGCTATCCCTTTTGAAAGCGTCAATATCGGAAAGGATTTGAAACTGGAGATCCTTGGTTCAATGCGGACTCCAGCTAAAGAGGCAAATCACCAATTAATTTAAGATCGACTTACTAATTAGCCAAAAAGGCTAAGCTAAAGAACAAGTGTTTTAATTGACTTCCTTGCATGCTTCGTTGGTTCGGCGGGCTTAAAACTGGATGTAGGTACTAAGTTTAATTCTCACTAGGGCCTTATAGGCTAAGCACCAATCTACTTTAAGAATAAGTGCTTTTATCGACTTCCTAGTGCTTCGTGTTGAGTTCTTTGGTTCAATCTTTATTACAGCCAAAGCCAGTTTACATAAGAACTAGATTTCCGTGCTTTATGTATTTGGCTTTAATCGACTCTTCCCAAGTGCAACCTTCACTCGATCCAAAAAAGGCATCAGTTTGGAAAACTGCAGCGACTGCCTTGCCACCTATCCTGTTTGTGTATGTATACTTTGAGGCAGTACCTACTCCGTCTAGCCGTCGCCCTTGACTCCTCGCCGACCGGACGACCTTGTGGGCGAACAAACATTTTACGTTTCGATCTAGTGTACATTGGTTTACATCATTTTCCTACGTTTACAATCCACGATCCCCTGGCGCCTCTCCGCTCTCTGCTTATCTAAACAGATATATCTATACACTAAAGAATGCTATAATTGATACTCATACATATTATTGAGTTGAGTAATTAGTTTTTTCTTTGTGGTTATTCTATCATCAATGGATTTGGTAAAAAATAAATAATACAAAAACAAATTAAAGCCCAAAATTGGTACATTTTTGTTGCTCATTCAGTGATCCAAGATTACTATAAAAGGAACTCTTTTGTGAAACACGCTCAGCAGAGAAGATTGATGTGGACTACGTCCATAGCGGTTGAGGAGGGGTATGAGATACGTGCAGAAAATTAACTCCTGATTGGTAGAGCGACGACTTGACGTGCTTCGGAGGGCAAGTTAAGCCGGCGACCGCATTTCTTTTAAAAATAACAGATATTTACGTCGTCACTAAGTGCAGCAACAGGCTTGCCACCTGTTCTGTTAAATATGCACAACTGGCAAAAAGTGAACACTCCGAGGTATAAATGGAGTTGTTTGTGTTTGTTTTTTAGCAGCTCACTTTTCATACATATGCAGATGATATTATAATGACTTTATATACTTTATAGACTCTGATTATAGAGCTGATCATGATGGAGTCAGACCCTGGTCAGAGAAACTCCTCAATTATTCGTAATCACTATCCATGTTTGGGCTCATTTGAATCGTCTCAGTGAATATTTTAGTGATTTTCTTCTTTTAGAAAGTTTTTAGGGTTCCCTATATCCGTTGAAAAAACGGAACCCTTATTTATAGGACCATCTATGTGTCTGTCTGTCCGTCAGACTTATTTTCTCCGAATCTAAAGGACGAAAAATTTTGAAATTTGGTACTTGCCATATGTACCTAGAGTTTGATGACCCAATCACGGACGTATAGCGTAAATAATCTCCGAAATGACTGACTCTAAAAGAAATATAGGCTCCCACTCAAGGTTTACAGGAAAGCCTTAACGAAAATCTTGTCTAAGTTCTCACGCGCGTTCGATTCGCTCTTGACCATTTAAAAAAAAATTGATAGACTTTTCATTCATACTGTAGTTAGGTATGCCTTATTCCTCAGTCACCATTCGGATACCACTATCATTCAGTCATCTATCTATCATCACGCCTTTTATCCCAAGAGGGGTAAGCAGAGACAATCCAATGCGATTTGTTACGATCCTGACATACTCTTTCATTCATGCTCGGCGATTGTGTGTATTTTAAATATTTCTATCGATCAATAAATTGGAAGTATGTATGGATGTATGTATGTTTGTTACTCAATCACGCCAGAACGGCTGAACGGATCTGGATGAAATTTGGCACAGAGATAGATTATAGTCTGGAATAGCACATAGGCTACTTTTTATCCCGGAAAAATTTATGGTTCCCGTGGGATAGATTTGTTTTTGTTTTTCACGGGATCGTCATGATTTTTTGCAAAGTGGTAGTTTAGAGGTCTGAGAATGACATATACTACTTTTTATACCGCGAAAGCGGGCGGGGGAGGGGCAAATTACAGCCACGGGATTATTTCTTTTTGGATCTATTTCCATGCGGGTGAAATGGTGAAACCGCGGATAGAAGCTTGTGTACAATAAAAGTACACCTAGGTCGTCCTCTGCCAGCATTTTCTTTCACAATATGAAGTCTATAAAACTAGACATCTCACTGTTGTCTTTGCTTTTTAGCGGCCACCTACAATATTGAAGTCCATTTATCGACTTTATAGGCTTAATATTGAATTATTTTTTGTAAACACTTAGAAGTGTTGCGAAAATTTGGAAAATAAACATCGCTTTTGGTAATTTATTGTTTCAACACGAAGTTTCTCAGTTTTGATTTGTTTGTAGAGTTCGTCACTAATGCGAGGCGAAGTTGTATGGTGGCAATGAAATCGCTTTTAGAATTGAGTTCATCATACTTTTTACGTAGGTCGGTGATGTATACCTTTACTAAAAATAACTTGTGTGTGTAGGGTGGGCACAAACCAATATATTTGTGCTTTTTAAAGGTTTTTATCTTTAGAACAAAGTGGATGTTTACGGGGCCAATCGGTCAAGGGGTTTCAAAAATATTAAATAAAAAACAACATTAAAGCCAGACTTGAATATGGAATAAGATAAGAAGCATTCAAGTAAGATAAATGCAGTGCAAATGCGGTTTTTACGTAGAATGTGTGATGGAGCCCCCTTAAATATTTATTTATTTAAGGGCCCTCCCATACAACAAACGTGATTTTTTTTGCTCGTTTTTGCTCGATATTGATAACGGCAACAGGTATACGCTTGAAATATTCACAGAATATTGAGTTATATTATTGACATTAAAAAAAAATTATTAAATTAAAATAAAATTAATATTTAAGTAGAGCTCCCATACTTCGACATAGCAGTCGTGGTCAATCATGGCGGTCGAAAGCGCGACGCGAAGGGCTCCCATTTTTTTTTGCTGTTTTTATAGATAGTGGTACGGAATCCTTCGTACGCGAGTCTGACTCGCACTTGGCCGGTTTTTCTTATATTATTTTTTCAAAAAATGTCTTCACAAGTATTTATGAACTGAATTCACAAACTTAACAAGACGATATTTTAATTTTCAGGTATGGTGTTCATAGCTGGCTTCATAGTTCTGCTGTCGTCGTTGATGTTCTTCTTTCCACGACAGATTAAGCAAGAAATGTCACCGCCTCCTCCAGCCATCATCATGAAGAAAAGGTCCTTTTTCACTGGTAAGGTTCAATATTATGACACAGAGTATAAAGTTTACACATTGGTCCGGCATCGCACCGAAAATTGCCAGATGATCTAGGCGGACCGTTCGTTAAAAGAATTGGACGAATCTGTGGTCGGTTTCGGTGGAGCGTACGGGGACGCGCCGGGGATTGGACGAATGTGTGGCCACCTTAAAGCCACTTACAGATGTAGCTATAATATATATTAATGTAAATTATAGTAAGGCGCATTAGGATATATTTTCTATAGAAACATTTGAGTGACCAGTCTGATTAGTGAATGAAGTTTCTAGAAACAAACATAAATAGACGGCTGTAAAACATGCTTAATTCATTTCACGTGACTAAAAATAGCATTTATTCTATACTTGCTTATCTTATTTATATAACGCCATTTTTCGCAAGTCTTCGATTTATTGAAAAAAATTCGTTAGGTGTAAAGATTTCTAAGAGATACAGATGGAGCTAGCATACAACATTATAGGAAATACAGCATTGCATGGGTTTGGGCGTGGGAGTAAGTTATTATGGCGTTTAAGGCGACGTCTCCGTACATTTTCTCTAAAACGTCTATTTTTTTGTCGCTAAATGTGGACATATCAAGCCATTTTACAAGTCCGAAAAAAAATTTGTGAATAGTGAAATATATAAAGAAAATATATAAATAATAAAATATTATTAAATCTTTGTAGTATCTTTAAAAAAAAAATCGCAAGTTACAGCACGAAAATAATTTTTGCTCTCAAAATTCTCAATATTTTGAGCGACAACTAACGTTAAAAAAAAACTATATTGTAGGAAAATCAATGTACTAAAGACATTGCTTAAAAAATGGCAAATTAATAGCGTGTTTATTTTTTAATTAATTGAAAAGCCCGAAATTCCGTAAATATCGGCAGATGGCGGACAGATACCGCCGGCAGCGGACGTGTCCCGGACGCTCTGGTGAACTCGCCTGATTATAAATTAGCGATGTTTTTCTCGTAATCCTATTGTCTGTCCCTTTCACACCCGAACTTAAACGTCTACCACTATCCCGCTCTAGCTATCTTATTAGAAACAGCGGGCTTTCTATACATACTAATACTACTTAGTTTTTAATAAACTACCATATGTCTCGGTTTTGCCTGTGTAAATATCTGAATTTATACCTACTTAGGTCTTGATGGACTAGGCTTTTCCCGGCTTTACCTATGTAAATAGGTAACTTATACCTACTAAGTTTTTCATAGACTACCCTAATGTCTCGGCTTTGCCTGTGTAAATATTTTACTTTATACCTACTTAGGTCTTGATGGACTAGGTTTTTCCCGGCTTTGCCTGTGTAAATATCAGACTTTATACCTACTTAGGTATTGATGGACTAGGGTTTTACCCGGCTTTGTCTATGTAAATAGGTAACTTATACCTACTTAGTTTTTCATAGACTACCCTATGTCTCGGCTTTGCCTGTGTAAATATCTGACTTTATACCTACTTAGGTCTTGATGGACTAGGCTTTTACCCGGTTTTGCCTATGTAAATAGGTAACTTTATACCTACTTAGTTTTTGATAGACTACCATATGTCTCGGTTTTGCCTGTGTAAATGTCTGACTTTATACCTACTTAGGTCTTAATGGACTAGGCTTTTACCCGGCTTTGCCTGTGTAAATAGGTAACTTTATACCTACTTAGTTTTTGATAGACTACCATATGTCTCTGTTTTGCCTGTGTAAATGTCTGCCTTTATACCTACTTAGGTCTTAATGGACTAGGCTTTTACCCGGTTTTACCTATGTAAATAGGTAACTTTATACCTACTAAGTTTTTGATAGACTACCATATGTCTCGGTTTTGCCTGTGTAAATGTGGTGTTTTATACATACTTAGGTCTTAATGGACTAAGCTTTTACCCGCCTTTGCCTGTGTAAATAGGTAACTTTATATCTACTTAGTTTTTGATAGACTACCATATGTTTCGGTACTGTTTAGATATATTTACTGTGGCCGAGTGTAAGTATAAAAGGTTATGTACATACGTAAGCTTAATTTCTGTACTCTCACTGTTTTGTAGTATTCGGCCGTAGTGCTAATACAAAATAAGAAAAGAGGAACACCGGGACGAGGAGTAGTGTATAGGCAGAGCGTATGCTACGTGGCAGGCACGCTGAGCGGTTGTATTACTCCATCTTTTCTTTTTACATTGATTGAAGATATTGAATAATAAGGATTTTGTATTATAATTTCAAATATTATACTTACTCAGAGTCAAAAGTATGTTTTTTTATATTCTTCTTACGTCGTTTTCTAATACAAATCTTACGTAGTTCTTTATTCCTTTTATTACCCATTATTTACACTAAACTATAAATTACTACTTATTAGTTAATACTTAATAAAATAAACTATAATATAATCACAAAAAAATACAAAATAAAAATAAATTGTGTAACGAGATTTTATCAACAAATTTACACGATATGAGAGGAACGTGCACTTTCTAGACGTCTCAAGTCAACGGCTGTGACGCGAAATAGTCGCGCGGGATATGTTCGCGCGTGCATCATTTTATGAATACAGCGTGTTTGATATTTGTCTCCCTCACAAAGTTTTATAGACCAATGAAAAAATATTTTTAGTAGGATGTATCTACCTACACTAGTAAGGGCATGTAATAATCTCAATATTCTGATTATCAATATTCCGGTATATATCTTCCATAATACCGATAATTATTACGTACTAGTTTTTATAATATTTTCTGATTCTAATAAAATAACACACTGAAATACAATGTTTATTTTAAATTATATTACTTTATTTAATATTTTATTTCTTCTTAAATTATCTCTGAATAAAATATAGATTTGGTACCTACTATTGGCCACGCACTCGAAATCCACAGTTTACTTACTACTCTAAACAAAATAGGACGTTTGAAGAAGAGGCAGTGTTTATTGGCTTGTGATTGTGATAAAGAAGAAAAATACATCATGCAACTTTTAATTTAAATTAATTTAATACTTAAAATTTCACTCAGTAAATTTTAAAAGATTTTTTCTAACAAATAAAAATAAAGCTTCTAAAGTATAAATAAACAAAATGAAATAGTGATTTTAAATTCACACATTGGTTATAATAATTGTTCTAGATGTAACATCATTACAATGGAATAAGTTTTTATACCTATTCCTTTCGAACAAACAACTTCAGACACAAACTGAACCTTTTTATTGAGTAAATACTTGATAAAAACCTTATAACTATCTATAATTCAACACAGATGTTTGAAATATTTTTACTGTAACAATAATAAACACAAGAAACATCCTGTGAATGTAAAAAGATAGTCGCTAAGTCCTTTGATGCCGTGTGGCTCGCGCCGCGGCTAATCGACCGGCCGCCAGGAGAAACCGCCAAAGGCAAAGGGATGCCGCAAATCGATGTCAAGAGTTGGCAAAGCAAAGTGTCGATTACGCAATTTCTAGTTTCTTTTATAGTTAGGCACCTATAATAATTAGGTGGGTAGAAATAAAAGTACAAATTAAAGAAATTTTTATATGGAAATGACTTTCGGTCAAATTTCACGCAATTTTGAGAATAGATTCGTTTCGTAATTCTGAGCAAAAGTCTCCAAGGACGCGACTTTCGAGTTTCAGAGTTATTGATAAGAATTGGTCTACAAAAAGGCAGCGGTAGCGGTATAATTTTTTTTTTTTTTTTTTTTTTAATTTTAATTTAATTTTAGAGAATGATTAACTTATATTACACTTACGCATTGGATGTAAAACATTACTATTATTAGGCACAGTTAAAACTCATACATGCTAAGTCGCTGGCAAAACGAAAATTAATTATTTCAGTCCGATTATTCCTATGTTCCTAGATTGTGATGTCGCGGTCTCGGTATGTTCATAGTAGGCGCGCCGCATCTCCCCGCAAATCGAAGCTTGCATCACTCCGCCTCACCCCCTCTACTGATTTTTTTGCACAAGCAGTGAGGGCCTTAAAAAATTGGCCATAGAGGTTTCACTTTTTTTTTCTTTAAAAAATTACTTTATTTAAAGAAGTGATACATCTAGGTCCAATAAGAGCAGCAACTTACCAACTGTTCCGTTAAATATGGACAACTGCCAAAAAGTGGCCACTGTTACTGGTGCCTCTGGCCACACCGCAAGCTATCTTCTTTTTCTTCGCCCTCGCTTTAGTCTCATCATTTGAGGTCGGCTCTCCCAATCCTGCTAATCTTGATCCTTCTCTGGATGTAATTGCGCTTCATTCAGATCTTTATTGACCACATCCATCCGTCAAATAGTGCCTATACTATAAAAGCTAATAATAATATCTTCTTCTTTTATTATGGCTTCACCAATGTTAATCGATGATTTGCCAATGTCAAGTATTATAGCCTTTATAGTGTATATGCCGATTAATCGGTATCTAAGATGATCCCGCCGACTGTGATGAGTCTTATTAATCACTGACTAATCACAACTATCACAGCGCGGACGGGATAAAACTGGATTCCCCATCATGTCACGACGGGGCGCGTGCGTTAATCGCCATGACATGACGTAGAATCATAATAGTATCTATTATAACATTTCAGATTTCTTCGCGACGATCAAGCGACAACTGACAAATGACATCTTGATGTGGCGGACTGCGAGCTCTGTGCTACACTTGATGCCCATCAGCGGCGTATACAGCTTCCTTCCCAAATACTTGGAGAACCAGTTCAGATTGCCCAATTATGACGCCAACTTAGTCTCGGGTGAGGTACTATGATGGATGACTTCTAAATGAGTCTTTGACCATTGTGTGTGTGTATTTAGTGTGTCGAGGCGAAAGTCGGCGAGGAATAATTTCAGCCATAACTTCAGAAGATATCAATATGAAACTAAGAGTATAAGTCTAAGTACCTACTGCAATTCCTGAAAGTTTTATCAAAATCCATTCATCCGATTCGGAGCCTATTCTGGACAAACATTTTTTTGAAATTTTACGTTAGTTAACTCCCCAATCCCCACCCCCTAAATAATACACCCCCACAATTGTACCCCCTCCCCTTTAAGGAAAAGAGACGGGGATACGATGCTTAAATTTTGATATTTGAGATTTAAAAAACATCTCCGTTTGATATTCACTGTGCTTTTTCAATACAGGCGTTAAGGTACGATATCAGTATTTAGGGGATTCTAAAATGTTCTATTTTGTCTTTCAGGTCTCGGTGGTATTCTTGTAATGGGCCTGGGTATCATCACTTCGGGTGTTGTCATATTGAAGTTGGTCCCCACCGCGCGTCAAGTGGCGGCTTGGACAGCGGCAACGGCAGCGATATACAGCGCTGGTAATGTATATGTTCTATTTTTATGCTAATAGCTGCAATTATAATTTGTGATGGTTTGGAAATGTTAAGAAATGCTTATCCTAAATTATTATGGATAAGCGTGGAAATAGATCCAAAAAGAAATAATCCCGTGGCTGTAATTTGCCCCTCCCCCGCCCGCTTTCGCGGTATAAAAACTAGTGTATGGCATTCTATGACCCCTAAACTACTACTATGCAAAAAATCACGTCCATCCCGTGAAATACAAAAGTAAATCTATCCCACGGGAACCATACATTTTTCCGGTATAAAAAGTACATAGCCTGTGCTATTCCAGCCTATAATATATCTTTGTGCCACATTTCATCCAGGTCCGTTCAGCCGTTCTGGCATGATTGAATAACAAACATCCATACAAAATTTCGCGTTTATAATATTAGTGGGAATATCCAATGAAAAGAAATTTAAAATTAAATTATTAATTAAGCTTTGTACAATGATAATAATTATTAAAATGTCAAAACTGTTTTCGAATTCTGGTACCTTCCCAAAATGATTGTCCATTCAGAGATTGTTGAACTATGTCAGTAACCTAACTAAACTTATTTTGTCTTGTTCATTTTCAGGGATGGTCCTGCTGATGTTTGTGAAGTGTCCTGAAGAGTCGTTCAGGTTGCTGCCCAGCATCGAGACCAACGTCAGTTTGCCTTGTAGTGATTCGTGTTTTTGTGACACGATGCCTTACAGTCCTGTTTGTGGAATGGTACGTATGTTGCAGTCGCTTACATTACCTCGGATTCAACGTCATGTCATGGCGACCAACGCGTTCCGTCGTGGCATGATGGGGAATCCGGTTTAATCCCGTCAGCGCTGTGATAAATAAGACATATCACAGTCGGCGGGATAATCTTAGCTACCGATTAATCGGCATATTGATACTATAACGTAAATATTATAATTGACATTGGCATAGATTACCTCTTTAATGTGTTTAAGTTCACAATAATGTTGAGCATATCTTCACGGTTTTTATGCCTTGCGGTGTGGCCAGAGACACTAGTAACAGTGTCCATTTTTTGTTAGTTGTCCATATTAAGGCTGATTTCAGCGATTTTATACAGCTGCTAAATAAATATAATGCTGCTAAATATAGTGTGGGTTAGTGTTATAAAATGGTATGACACCAAAGGAGGTTACAGTGCGAGAAACAAAAAAAAAATTAAAAATATAAGATTCATATTTTAAAGCACTGTACCGCACAAATGTTTCCATCCTCCAAGAACTTCATGTCAAGAAGAGACTGTCGGCTGTCGTTCAATCTAGGATCCTTCGGTTTTTGGGACATGTTACGCGACGATACAGTCCATAGAGAAACTGGATGTGTTCTGGCGAAGACGTTCTCCCTTGCGCTGGACCGACCAAATTAACTAACACCTCCTTGAATGACTGTGCAAGGCAGGCCTTGGCCAGAGAGACATGGCGCAAGGTTGTGCGTCGCGCTGTGGACCGCCATGATTGACCACGACTGCTCTGTCAAGAGTACTACGACTGAGAAGAAGACCTGTGAAAGGTTAATTTAAAATGTTTTTTTTTTCAATTAACAGGATGAGTACACATATCTGTCTCCGTGTCAGGCTGGATGTGCCGGTAGCCACCAGTTAGACAACAGCACGTGGCTGTACTATAATTGTTCGTGTGTCGAGAGTGGCGGTCGTGGCGAAAAGGTTATGAAAACGTAAGTACTATCTTATTTGATTTACGACACTCGAGTGACTCATAATTTCAACATATTGTTTTTACCGGAAAACTGCACGTTTTTTCGACATTACGAAGGCATTTTGACCTATACAATTATAATCCATATAAAATAATAAAAGATAGTTATCTGAAACTAGCAGTGCAGATCAAACCCACTTTACGAATTCTAGCATACATCAATGAAAGTTAATATGTCAAGATGCAGAATTGGTTTACTTATATGTAAAAAAATATTAACTTATTTTTAGAACTTGGAGGTCTTTTAGATTTAAGGAGGCACTAATTTGTACCCGAAAATAAATTCTTCGTTTTTTAGCCGATGATATTTGTGAGGATATACCTAACGACTTCTGTTGAGGTATATTTGGACGGAAAAGCCTTTAAGCGTCGTTTGTCAGATCATGTACCTACATTAAAAAGAAACCATTGGTAGATGGCGGGGATCAAACCGTGGTTTACCTAGGAGCTAGGTGTATACCAGCTAGACAATTTAACCACTTGGCCACCGACGCACCCCTATGCCTACCGCTTTTTGGTAACATTTTTGGTCGATGAGTCGACTTAGTTTCAGTTACTAAGTTACGAAACACTTTCTGGTCAAATTGTGTATGAATTGTGTGCCATGTTTTGTAACAGTTACAAAACATGGAGATTATGTGGGGTTAGGTCTGTATGTGTGGTTACAGTTGTTGAATTGAAGATTTTGTGACCGAAAAGTGCTGTCTGGGTCTTGTTTAATTTAATAATCTCATTTTATTTCTAAATACTCCTTTTCAGATTGTCTCGCTACGAAAATTTCTCCAACTCTTCCAAGTTAGATAACCGATGGGCGGTGAGTGGAGAGTGTGGCGGGCCCTGTTCGAGTATATACTTGTTCATAGCTATATTTGCGGGACTCATGTTCGTGCACGCGACCGGGGAAGTTGGTGCCGTCTTACTCATTATTAGGTGCACGGATAAATATGGTACGTTTATTTATTTATACTAGGTATTCGATAGCCTAATTGGTAGGACGGTGGACTTGAAACCGGAGGTCCCAGGTTCGAATCCTACCCCCTTCCAAAATGCTAAGCACCAATTTTCTTTAAGAATATGTGCTTAAATCGACTCCTCGTGCTTCGGAGGGCACGTAAAGCCGGCGTCCGGTCACCAATCCGCCTGCCAAGCGTGGTGACTATGGCAATTCCTCTCAATGAGCACCACTAAAAAAAATGGTGCACTAGAGGGAGACCATGATCCAGCAGTGGGTCTTAAAAGGTTGATGATGATGATGATTTATTTATACTACACCTGCTCGGAAAAACTTCTGGAGCAGAAAGTACGTAGCAATTAAAAATATGCAGGCTGCCGTGCGAGCATCTTCCTTTATTATGGCTCCACCAATGTTCATGGTTGATTTGCCAATGTATAGCCTTTATAGCGTTTATAGCCGATTAATCGGTATTTAAGATAATCCCGCCGACCGTGATATGTCTTATTGGTCATCGACTAATCACAACCATCACGGCACGGTCAGGATTGAACTGGATTCCCCATCATGCTACGACGAAACCCGTGCGTTGGTCGCCATGACATGATGTAGAATCTGAGGTGATCATAACCATTAATCTCATTACTGTAAACAAAATCTACAGGGGGTAGCATGACGTCCTCATTGCGTCACGTGACAAATGTCATAAATAGATACACCGACACTAACAGTAGATTTTATCTACGCGGTCTTGCTCCATTACTAACGTGCTGTTTTTTAAATGACATCAGAAGCTGCTTTTTCTGTAGATACTGTTCTAAAAAGTGAAAATGTTGATTTTAATTTCTTTTATTATCTTCGTAGTTATAGGTATACCAAAAGGTATAAGTACCTAAATTTATATATATCTCTGGAGAAAGTATAATTCCCAACTCGCGTGGCCCACTTCTTGGTAATTGGCCACTTTCTTCCTTTGGTGAACAATATACTATTCTGACACAGTCTAAAGACAATACAGTAGGATGACAAGTACACAAATAAACTTAAAGTAGTCTTTGGTATTGTAACTGGGTACACCTACACAGGGATGACCCGACATTTTCCTCGATCGAGATACATATTATTTATTATTCATTTTTTGAGGCTATACCTAACGAGTGGCCAGCTTTGTTGAGTTATGTTGATGGAAAAGCTTCTTTGTACGGTTTGTCGGATAATGTACACAGATTTTTTATTATAAAAACCCATTGGTACATGTCGGATATGGGCATCGAACCCGCGACTTCTCAGTCGGGAGCCGACGTCTGTCCCACTCGACCATACCATACATATTGTTAATATTCTATTTAATATTTTCAGATAAAGCGATGGCCATGGGCGTGATCCAGTTTGCGATTGGTGTGTTTGGTAACGTGCCCTGTCCGATAGTGTTCGGGGCTGCTATTGACGCCGCGTGTCGACTCCGCGACCAGATCTGTGGGGCGATCGGCGCGTGCACATCCTATGACAATGATAATTTGAGACATTTCTACTTAGGTTGGTTTGGTGTTCATTATATTTTGTATACGACCCAAAAGTGGCTAATATTATGAAGAGGTAAAGTTTGTAAGTTTGGAATTTGGATATAGGAGGTAATCTCCGAAACTACTTATCCGATTTCAAAAAATATTTTACTAATATTTAGAATGGACCACCTTCAGGGTGGATATAGGTTGTATTTATCCCTAAGGAGATATGAAGGTTAAGTATGGGCCCCACGGACGAAGCCGGGGCGAACAGCTGGTATATAATATTATAAACAAAGTCTCACGCCGCCGCGTCTGTCTGTATAAGTATACACGTGTTTCGGATTTGAACGGATTTTGTTTCAGTTTTCAATACTGGCCGTACTTTTAATATAAGCCAAAAAGCACGGCTTTAGTGAAACATTAAGCTGTGCTTTCATAGTGAACTTGGTTACAGATCAACGTATTGCGAAACTTCATATTTGTTTATTTCGTGATGTTGTTTTGTATATTGCTTTTTGTGTTGTGTCGCTAGTAGTTATACTATAAATAAAATATCTAGGCATATACGACTATTCGGCACATATAATGGTACATGAAACAAGAAATAAATGGTACTTCAATTAATCAGTGTTAAGTTGTTAAAGGGATCTATCGAATAGTCGGCAGATAATCGGTCTTTTTGGGTCCGATTAGTCGTTAGTTGGTTAGTCGGTACATCACTAAAAATATCTAAACTAATTTTTATCTTAGAAACCATCGGAACTCCTAAATATCGGATCAGCACGTAAAAAGTGGCTCGGCCAACTAGAGGACCCTCTTATCCGATTTGGAGCCTATTCTGGACAAATAATAGAGTGGCAGACATCAATTCTAAAGACCAAATAATATTGTAAAGGATCTATTCGTACTTTTTTAATAAATCTATTTGTATAGGATAAATGTCTGCTTTATGGACTTTTCTCCTTTCTCTTTAGCGACTCGTTAGGTTTTAGCTTCACAAATGCCATCGGCTAAATGAGGGAGACTCGATCTTCCGCTGGGTACCCTGTGACACGGTTTCGGGAGCTGTAAGGCAACTTGTGAAGAAAGAAAAATAAGTAATATATTATTTTTTTACTTTTTCAGGTTTATCAGCCGGTTTGATGTTCCTCGCCTTCATAATGGACATGTTAGTTTGGAGTAAAGCTGGCCGTATTGACATGAACCCTGCTGACGATCCGCCGCCCGTGACTGACGCCGCGCCTATCAACCAACCGGCAATCAACAACATTGATACACAACTCTGACGCATACTTAATTATGAATCGCATATTTAAAAAGGTGATAGAATGACGATTTTGTACGCTCACGATTCGTTTCGCTTTTAAACTCATATTATGTGTTTCATATAAGAATAGGCGTGAACTTGACCGCGACCAGACGAATGAATACGTAATTAATAATTGTCGTAATTTTTTTTATGTCTTGCTTCATACCTTTTTTTGAAGCAAAGGTCACGCTTATTCTTTTTAAACGCATAGTAGGCCCTACATTGTGGATGAGAAACGTAAATTTTAAACCAACTTTTGACCCTAAAGTGTTAAATGACATAATTTTAGAAGAAATACTTGTTATTTTTTAGAAAATTGTATTTACTCTGTTATTGATTCTGATTGTATATTAATTAAAATATAATTTGAGATCGACGAGCGGACCAGAAAAAATTATAGAAAATCGCATGTGATAAAGATATATCAGTATAACCCGATCAAGATAATGGGTATGACAACTGCCAAATTCTTCCGACAGATGGCGTTTTGTTGACATTCTAAATCTGTCACTTCCGTTCCTTTATTTAAATCTATCTCTATATATTATTTCTCAATGGTGTTTTTTGTCGATACGCCACTATCTCCCTTAATACTTCTTTTTTTTTTTCATTGTTTTTTATTTTCACATATATTTATTGTCTCACATTATTACATGCTACCTGTTAAGGCGTACAAATACAAACAATAAGATACAATAATACTTCTTAAAAATTAATGTTTGATACGCCATTTTTCTTTTAAAATTAGAGTAATTTATATATTTTGTAAAAGACGCCATCTGTTGGAGGTCACTTGAACTAACTGCAAAGTTTTCGCACGGGTCATCTAGATATTCTTTGACTGTTTTTGTGATATTGGACGAAATTATGTTATGTTCTGTTCCTGGATGTAATAAAAGCGGAATTCAGTTTTATCTGGATTTGACATCAAAAAGTAAGGCACAATAGGAAAAAGCTTTAGGTCTTATGCCTAAAAGTTTTGTTGCGTCAAATAATTTGTGGTGTGGCGCCATTTACAATTAAGCCGAAGTTAGTATGCTGTACTAGTCGGCTCCAACTATCTTGATCGGGTTATATACTGGTATCGGTTTATCATGCGCGATTATATCTATTTCGTGAGATCAAAATCAACATGCTGCTACGAGTGTTCTCTTTCGCACTCGCTGTTATATGATATATTTGTCTCTGTCATTGCCCATTATATATAATATTATCTTAGTAGGTCAAAGGTCGTCTTATCGTGCAATTTTATTTATAAGTTGCTGAACGCAATCACGCCTTTTGCATATAATAAACTTGTAATTGTTATTTAGGGAAAATATATTCTAAAGTAAAAATAATAATTAAAACTTTTGACTACAAATATGACTGAATATAGCGAAATGTTTGGCTTGGTTACAATTTGACTTTTGATTAAGTTTGACTACAAAAAGAAATCGAATATATTGCATATTAGAGAATTGTTCCTATTTATGATATTTATATGATTCGGTTGGCCAGTTTTTTAACAACAAATTAAATCATGTAGTTGTTTTTATACAAATCCTACATATGAAATTTATATGTTATTACGTGTGATATATATTTTAGCAAAAATATTTCTTGTTATATTTTACAATAAGATAGTTCTGTAACCTATTATCGAAAATAATTTTATTTTCTTCTAGAATTGTAAAATGTTGGGAACAAAATGAATCTACGACTGTCTTTCTTGTGCGTGCGATGTTCAATTAATGTGTATGCGTTTGATAGTTTCAATTTAAAATTTAAAGGATTTTTTTTACTTATTTTGTAAGATATACAATTGATATTTGATTGAGCGACTTTATAATTATCACATGCATACTAGTGATATGTTATACATAACATTCGTAGTTATTATATGACTTTAAAAAAATTCCTTGCGGACCTTTTGCTCAAAATAAAAAAATCTGAGATCGATTGTGCAATATAACTAAATATTTTGAACTCAGATGAGTCTTAAGGTCTGCAGGGAATGCGTCTTATTACGGGTCCTTTGTAAATAAAAATGAAATTTTCAAGCAATTAATTAAAATACGTCACCAGTTATTTCTCCAGTGATATTCATAGCATAATATTTTGTAACTTATATATCAATGTTTAGCACTTTTATACTTGTTGTTGCTCAACTTATGTATGATTTAGAAGAGCATGTAGAATCAATTTGTTAACTAAGTCTTGTTACGCAAATATGGCTCTAAAATTGAAGAAAGAGGAATGTGGATATTTGTGTATGTAGATTAAAATGTTAATCATTACTGCGTAATTAAGCCCTTATATTACTTTTTTTCTTCTTTTCATGAACGGATAATTCCATTTTCAGATAATCTCTTTTCTTATTGATTAAATCAGTTGTATCTAAATTGGTTATATCGATATACCCTTTCTGTGGAGTTAGATTCGCACAGAAATGCGAATTATATGGCTAGTGATTAGAAAAATAGTTAATTTAGTTCAAATATCATTTTATTTTACTGCAAAAACATACTTTAGAGGTTATCTACATATATTTTAAATCAATTTTGTTGTAGGTTATGGGGTTTGAGTTTAGGGCTGTCTTGATATTTTTATTTACATATATTTCAGAAAATAGGAAGCAACTTTCGGGAAATTCCTGGTATCATAAAATATATAAGACCAAAGTTATTTTTTTTCACTTGAGTGAGTCTGATTTTTCGGCCTATGGAATTGTACTATCAATATTACAAAGATTTAGCACCTAAATGTTGGTGCTAAAGTGGTGAAGAACTGTGCAATTTACTAAAATAAAAATATATAAAGACCACTGATCTTGTCATGATGAGGAAATTGCTTATATAGATCTATGTTACTTATGGCCATATTTTAAGATGTATTTTTAGAACAAATTATATTCTTTTTATATGAGTTGTACCGCTCCCCACATCATACTATAAGCAAAATTAGTTAAGATTAGATTTAAATATTTTTCTTTTAACAACTATTATTTAAATTTTTATTTTCTACATTTACTTATGTTATCGATATATTAAAGCTTATATCTACTTGTTAGGGAATTGTTTTCAATAAGGCTGGGGCAAGTGTAAAATTAATTTTAGGGCATTAGAGCACTGTAATGTGACGGAATACCTACTTGAATTGAGAATATGAAACCTAAATGATCTTGTAATGGATATTGTGTGTGCCACGGTGTGATTTGTTTTGAATATTGTAGTTATGGATAAGTAGAACATGAGTGTGTAGTTGAAAAAAACATCACGTACTGTCAGAAATGAAAGTTTATATACATTCTTCAAAGATACAATAATACTCTCGATTCTGACTGTACACTGATATTTTTGATGGATTTCGTAGATAGGATGTTTATGTGGGTTTGATTGGATGTGGTTTTATAGATTATTGGCTTTTAGACTATCAGATCGAATGAAAACAATTTCTACCACTAAATTAAATTGTTCTTATAGTAAAATTTTGTACTAATACTATTGAGTTTTTATACAATTTAGTCAAATTTGTTATTAAATTAAATATAAATTGGAAGTGTTGTTAAAATTGCAGTTTTTAAATTATAGCCAATACATGTTTGTATCATTTGACATTAGAAAAACTTAGTTTTAAATGTTGTACCAGTGAGTTTCGTGAATATATTAAAGTAATTTACTTAGTATGGATGGTTATTAGCGAATAATTTATAGTTTGCAAGTGTGGAGATTAGTCTGTGTGCAAATATGTGACTTATTGCATGGACATAAGATGTGTATTTGGTTGAGATATATTAGTAACCTAAATGTAACATAGTGCATTAATTTTGTGCAATTATTTTGAGTTGAGCTACCAGGTGTTGTATTCTGATCAAATTGATTTAAGATATATAAACAAATTAACCAAAATTAGTTATACTTAGAACTCTGTGAGTGTTGACAGTACATATTAAAATCTGTATTTAATTTTAACTCTAAACTATGATCTTTTATTTACTATTTCTAGTTATTTTAATTTTTTAAATATTTTTTTATTATTAGACTTTTTAAACGACTTCTATCCGGGAATAAATGAAGACATAATATACATTTACAGTGGTTAAATTTAGTTAATTTTGTTATTTGTTGGTACATAGCTTATATAGAATTTATTCTTAATTATTTTGTAATGAACGGATCACAGTTATACTAGTCTATGGGCTGTTCACAATCACCTGGGTCTTTAACATGTCGCATCTGTTGATAAAATCTAATAAAAATGGTAATCAAATATATTGGAAGATTGACGACATGTGGAAGAGTTTGTCCCGGGTGAGGTGACCACATCCTAACATAGTTTTATAAAGTAATACCTCTGGATAATGTAGATAATAATAATATTGTTGTTTATGATTGTCAAGTGCCACTTTTAATAAGGTTTTTTTACTACATGCAGATTTTGGAATAATTTTTTTTAAGATGTGAAACCAGGTGTTTTTTAAAGCATATATTATTTTAAATTAGGTTAAGTTACAATTTTAGTTGACTGTTTTAAATATATCAAACGAATTGTTTGTCCTGATACCAGTTTTACATTTTAAACTACTTATTTATGTGTAGGAATTCTTGTTTTATTTTAATTCATTTCTCATAATCTATTTACAATCTGTTAAAATAAGTTTTATAAAATGGCTGAAATCGATATATACTAAGTTTTTGTGATATATTTTAGTAGGTATTTAATATACAAATATGCTTATATCAATTAGTAGTAGTTTATTCAATGTTGCTATATGTTATTACTTTCAAGATAAATAGTTCTCTGTTCTAGAGTATAATGATACAATAGGGGTGTTGACAGTAAAAGAGAATAAATACCTACACAATAATATTTTTTATGTAGTTTATTAATGTTTAATTCATACTTCCGGTAACGTGACCGTAAACGGGAAGTGACGTCACTTCCATCTAAATGACAAATAAATAACCACAGACTACTAACTATATTATAACAACAGTTTTCTTGTTGTTTTATCTAATCTGTGAGCAAATTTTGTTGGTTTGATTTTTTTAAATTACAATATAAATACTTATAAAATTTTCTATTTATTTTATTAGGTATAATAAATCTTACAGCTATAATTTAAAAGTATTTCCGAAAAATTGTCAACATCCTTATTGAAGAAAAGGCTGAAATAACTTCTAAAATTAACAGATTGTATAATATTTACATAATAAACATCGAATAAAAAGATCGAAGTTAGAAATCGTCACAGACCTAGTTAGCTTCTTCAGCATACAGAACAAACCAGAATACGCACATAAATTATAAACATAACACCGGTCGACACGATTTTTAGTTCTAAATATCAAATTTCTCTTACGCAACTAATAAAGGGAAAATAGATTTTTTGGTTATGTAGAAACCAGAGCCACCTGTTGCTCATACAATCAATTAAAATCTTCAAAACTCAGGTACTTATATTGACGTAAAACAACAAAAGCAAACTAAAAGCCAATAATGGAAATTTAAGTGTTTTTCTATGTCTAGAATCAGAATTCATCGCACCAGTCATACTTCTCGTCACGATTGACTAATTTTGAGATAATTTCTTAATTAATAAAAAATAACACATATTCTATGTTCTTATTCATTTTGTCTATATTGTCTTTTTATGAAGAAATACAACAACCGGGTACACTACTTTAGTGTACTATTTTTGTCTCAGTTTGAAGAATTTATGCGAATTCTGGTTTATTCATTATTCTGATTCGAAAACTTTTTGATCAAAATATGACGATTTTTATATAACTAGTAATTATAATAAAAGCTGACTTCAAGAATTTCTATACAAATAGTAGGTACATATTTACTGTACATTTTACAATTTTGTAGAGATGTAATAACATTTTGTTATTATCAATGTTCACGTATTTTTTTATTATTTGTAAATAAAAAAATATCAATTAAATACATCTATATTTTTTTCTGTACCTGCGACACTGAGACTTGTTGCTACGAGACTTCGGTGTCTGGGTACTTACAGATTTCAGATTGCGACGACAAAAAAATTTTCGCTACTGTCGCCATCTCAACGAAATTAAACTCAGGATATTAGGATTATTTTTGAAATACAGTATGTCGAGAGCCCCTGTAGTGTGTAGGTATGTTAGCCGTTTCTCTCAGTAACTTGGCATATTGCTAACCATTTGGCAGTTTGCCCGCAATCATTTATTCCCAGTAAAAAAAAAGTCATTAAAATGTAGGTAATAGTGGGAAAATGGAAAACTCGTTCCAAAAATGCTACTAAGCACCAATTTTGGGACACGTACCTAAGCAGGCTTCTAATAATAATAGATATTTTACGCCTATTAAAGAAGTGACACGTTTAGGTCCATTAAGTGCAAGAACAGGCTTGTCACCTGTTCCGTTCGAAATGGGCAACTGGCAAAAAGTGGACACTGTTACTGGTGTCTCTGGCCACACTGGAAGGTATAAAGGCTGTGAAGATGTGTTGTTTTTGTGTTTGAAAACTTATACATACCTACAGGCTTTAATTTTATTTTAAAAGTATTTCCCCTCTTTTATCTCTGTAATGTGCAAGCGGGTCCGACCGAAGAGACCAAAAATGTGATGTTTTTATTAAATATAAAAAGCAAACGACGAAAAATGAGCAACTTGTACATAAATACCTACTTATACTGAAAACCTAATACGCAATAACTAGTGATTCGTTGAAATAATCCAAAAAAGTATTAAAATCAAGATCCACTAAAAACCGGCCAAGTTGAGAATACGAAGGTTCCGTATCATATTTTTTTTTAAAGAAAATCTATACTAATATTATAAAGAGGAAAGATTTGTATTTTTGTATGTTTGTATGTTTGTTACGAATAAACTCAAAAACTACTGGACGGATTTTGATCATTCTTTCACCATTGGAATGCTACATTATCCCTGAGTAACATAAGCTATATACCATCACGGCATGACGACGGGAACGGGGTGGGCAGAGGGAAACATGACAAAAGCTATGTATGAAGTGTGTGTTTGCCAACATTATTTTGAAATAGTCACGTACGAAGTCGTGGGAAACAGCTGGTATTTAATAAATGCTTTGTTTTGCTTCCAAAAAAGAGTTAAGTAAGTTACTAAGTATGTATTTCAAAAAGATTTCATGAACTATGAATAGATGTTTTTATACCTGGACGTAAATTAAAAATAAAAAGATTTGTAAAGAGGGAACATATATAATGATAGGAAAAATTTAAAATATGGAGTAAATGAAGCTGTAGGTATTCTGAAATAAGTAAATATATTTTTTAAATCGGGTTTCACGGCCAAGGGTACAGCGGTTAAAATTTATCTCTTAAATTTTTTGCGTTATTACGTCTGTATCATATTAAACATCAAGGAATTGTATGGACGGAAAAACTGAAACTATACTTGCTCTTTTGGGTTGTAGCGTGATATGTATTATAATCCCACCAAAAACATAAATGGGAGCCAAGTTCAATATTATGATAATTAATTAGTGTTTGACGATTTTTGGACGTTATTATCGAAATAAAAAAATAGGTACTTGTTTATATCTAGGGGGTCTCAATATATTAAACTAAATGGTTCTTGTAATATGACACACGGCCTGCTGCTTGCCAGTTATGTTGGCTTGAAATTTGCTTAGTTATATAATGTTTAGTGAATCGGACTGGTAGTTGACGAGTAGTTCCTGAGATTAGCGCGTTCAAACACACAAACTTTTCATCTTTATATATTAGTAGGTACCTACTGCAGTTGCCCGTGATTTCGTACGCAAGTTTACACCTCATTTCACCCCCTCCGTCATCCTTAAACTATCGTGCAAATAACTCTACGATTACCTACTTCGGAACCTATTTTCGCGGATTCGGATTGGATGCAGTGCGAAAACGCACTTAGGGGTTGATTTTCGAAAAATCCTTTCTTAGTGCACCATAAGTAATATATACCTTTCAATTTTCATATTTATATCTACAGTGGATTAGCGTGTCCGTTGATTGTCAGTCAGTCAGCGACACGACAGTTTAATATATATATATATATATATATATATATATTTTCTTTCTTCACGGGTAGCCTTACAGCTTAGCTTAGTCCAGGGTACCCAGCGCAAGACCTAGTCTCCCTCGTTTAGCCGATGGTATTTGTGAGGCTATATATCTAACGAGTGGCTATAGTTCTGTTGAGATATATTTAGATGGAAAAGCCTCTAAGTGTGGTTTGTCGGATTATGTACATAAGTTTTTAATTAAAAAACCCATTGGTACATGGCCGGGATCCGGGATCGAACTCGGGGTCTGTCTAGTAAATACCAGACGTCTTAACCACTCGGCCACCGACACACACAGTTTAATATATTTAGATATTACTACGATTCCACGTCACGCCTTGGTGAATAGCGCACGCGCCCTAGGAGACGTGATGGGGAATCCAGTGTATAATTTCGTCCGCCCTGTGATAGGTCGGCGGAAGCATCCTACCTACCGATATTGTTACTGTGACGTCTATAATACTTGACATTGGTGGAATCATCAAAACCCTGATGGAGCCATTTTGAAAAAAAAATAGAACAGAATAGAACATTGGCTACGAAACCCTAAAAATCACCCAAATAAAACTAAAAGTTTATGCAAACTAAAACATACAATAATACGCCTAATTCCTTTCAGAATTAAGTTCATTTTCAATTAAACCATTTAGTAATGACTAAGCAGAATGGCCTCACGATTATTGTTGTTGTATTGTGTTGGCAACCGTAACGAGTACGGAAGGACACTGTGGCCTTGACGTTGTACCTCTATGTATCGTTTCTACGAAGATGGCCAAAAAAATTAGAGCCACGATTTAATTAGGCGCAATTATATAGCCACTTGTAGGGGAATAACCTGGCAGCAATCTCTTATACAATAGGTACCTAGGTTAGGTACTCTCGTTTATAAGGTGCTTGAATACGAAAGACGCAAGCGGTAATCCACACCTCTCGACACCCTGTCAGTCATCACAAATGATACTATACGTTTTTCTAGTCTTGACTTATTTATTTTTATTATTTGTATATTTACGTCTGCTAAAACAGTGACACATCCATTAACTGCAGCAACAGCCTTGCCACTTGTTCTATTCAATATGGAAAACTGGCTGCAAGTGGACATTGTTACTGGTACGTGTCTCTGACCACACCGCATAAAGGCCGTGAAAAAATTACTATAAGAAGGCATGCAAAGTTTGTTTACCAAATAAAGACAAGTTAAACAAAACGCACTTTAGTTTGTAACATCGATAGATTTATTTCTTGTCTCATGGAACAATAATTTGTTATATTAATTTCGTTTATTTGGTTAGTTGGAGAATTGAAACACCTTGTTTCAACATACCTCGGTTGCTTACATACTTTGGTTTCAAGGCGTTTTTTATTTTCGATACCTAATATAGATAGCTCGCCGTTGAACAAGTTACACCTACATACTTTTACGTAACAAATAATTACGTTATGCGATTACATATATTTTCCCTGGAATCTGTCAGATCTCTTCCTAAAGGTGCCCACTCATTCGTCCAAAGGCCGGCGCGCCGCCATACGGTCCGCTGAAATCGACCACAGACTCGTCCAATTCTTGTAACGAACGGTCCGCCATCCGTTTTCAAATCGTTGTATTTGTGGTTGATTTTGATGACCGGAACGATCTGTCACACACGGATGTTTGAGTGAGTGAATTGCATATTGTGATCTAAATCGTATGATTTACATCGCTAATGTGTGGCCTGTGTCCAATCTCGATCATACGGCTGGCCGGACCGAAATTTTTTGGTGAGATACCGGGCCAGTGGGCTAAAATAAAATAAACAAATACGTGTTTCACGGTGCACAAATCATTCAAGAACAAAAACTATATTAGTGTGGTCATGTGTGGTCTTAGGTGCGGTGGACCGGATTTTTTGATGAATGATAACGTACCTACTTTTCTATATTTAAAAAAAATTAAGGACCTTTGCTCTCAGTCATCTTGTATCTATCAAAAAAATATGAGATCACCTTGACCATAATAGAGTGTTTTACTATCTTCGATTTCATTGTAGTCCTAGGTATTTCAACTTTCCTATAGCTGTTTCATCTTACCTCGATACGAGAAGACCTGGATATGAAGTGAAATCTGAAAATTGTTTCAAATCTCCTTTCCATTTTCAGTAGCTTATTTTACAAGATCATTATTTTTAAACAAAACGTCTATTAGTAGTAATCTATCATATCATATCACCTATAAACTATTTTTTGAAATCAATCTATAACATAGTAGTTTTCGAGCTCACTCTGTTTCATCAAACAAAAACAACCACTATCATGATACGAATACAACTTATCAACAAAATAGTTTGTTTTTCGCCTGCTCCTTGCCCTATAGGTAGAATTTTTCTGGGATAAATTATTCCCAATTTCTCTGTAAATAATACACATATAGTTACTTTATTCAACATATCTAAGTGAAATAGCCGTTATTTTTTCAATTAGTTTTATTAAATAGGAAATTTATAAAATAAGACATACGGAGATACGCAAAAAAACTAAGTTTATTGATGCTTTAAAACACGCAAAATCACTGAAATGGAAGTGGGCGGGACATGTTGCTAGACTTCAAGACAAGAGATGGTGACAGAGTGGAAAGGACCGCCAGGGACACGACGACGGGGTAGACCACGAGCTTGTTGGGCAGACGACATTCTGAAGGTGGCTGGACATACTTGGATGACCATAGCCAAAGATAGAGTCAAATGGCAATCTCTAGAGGAGGCCTTCACCTGCGAGGGGTTCATAACATAATTTTGTAAATATCATGTAATTTTTTTGTATATTTTTTCTATTGTGTATGAAATAAAGGGCTTTTTATTAATTTTTTTATTTTTATTTTTTTTATTTATTTATTAAATAGGAAATATGGGTGGTTAGACTTTACCCCTGTTTTCTCTTTTATAATCTGTCACAAAGCTCTTAAATTTTTGTAAAGCGCTGTTATACCATTACCCTTCTTACTGTTAATAATTAAAATACTGCTGAATAAGGCAAATAGTGAAAAACCGTCGTTGAGACATGATAATTTTGCAAAAACTTATTTCTTGGCTTCAATTTTCATTTCATATGACGTAAACAACATTAAAATTGCAACCATAATAATACTAGCTGTTCGCCCGAGGGGCCTATGCTATCTTTCATCTAAGTATTATTAAACTTAAAATTAGGAGGGAGAATTAAAAAAAAGTAGCCTATATCCTTTCATAGAAATTAAGCTTTCTCCATAGCAAATTTCATCAAAATCTGACAGAGTTACTGATGCTGATACTTTGGTTGAAGTTGAAAATATTTTTAAGCTGACAAATAATCTCCCTAAATGCATCTGCAGTAAGAGTTGAGGATGAGAACTTCAGTTATGCTGGATTTATTTTTGATCCAACTGTGAAGGAACAACATACTCAAACCTTACGAACATCTGCAGTCTTAGAATTGATAAAATTACAAGAAACAAAAAATAATCATAGTTAACACCTAAATGTGTTAATCCAATAATTCTGTGATATTTTCATAAAAATACATGACAATTACTGTAGCATTTTGTAAGATGGAATATATTTACCTACAGCTACGTTGTTTCAACTAGTTTCTAAATATTAATAAAATATCAAAAAGTCAAAATGATTTAAAGGACCTGTTTGTTTATTGACTGGAAAAAATTCACATATTTATGTGGTATTAGATATATATAAACTATATTTTTATGGAACAAAATATATTTAATGATACGTCTTAATTATTAAATAAAGAATAATAATAAATTAATTAATAAAGAAACTGATAGGTAAAATTTCATCAGTGGCAATATTACTAGAAATCTGTGAATGAAATACAACAAGGACCTCTAAACACAACCCTCTATTTCACCCAAAACATCAACTTACCTCTAAGCATGGTTAAGGAAAATTTGCTTTAATCTAATTCTACACGGTGAAGTTCATTGACTCATTGAAGCGACCACAAAAACTACATCGTGACACCCAGAAGTCAGCAGGGCTGACAAAAACAGGATGACTTGTGTAATGTATTGATTCCACGGTAACACATCGAATTGACACGTTGAACCATGAAATTCAGTTGGTATATAATGATCTGGACGTCGTAGTATTGCCACATTGGAACTTGAATTTGAAGAAATGGATCGTCTGGCAATATTTGTTTTGTTCGTTGGTCTTGTGATTGGGACCATGGCAGCTCCTGGTGAGTTCCTTTCTTTTCGTTTGGGGTGTGTTAGAGATAATGCATTCTTGTCTTCCTCTGGGTACCAGGAACGATAACGAGGGAGCCGTAAGGTATCCGTGACGGCATAAGGATGCATTTATAATATGGAATTATTGACAAAAATCTTTTTACCCAATCATACAAATAAGTACTTTAAAATAATAAAAGAAGATGAAGAAGAAGAAAAATACTATCCTTGATGCCCGCTCACTATGACGTCTATACTAAGATCGCTGAGTTTCATCAAAATTCAATCAATCGTATCGAAAAGTCAATCGATTGTCTCTGCCTACCCCTCTTGGGACGAAAGGCGTGATGATAGATAGATAGATAGAATAGATCGTTTTGGAGCCAGTTCTAAAAAACAATTAAAATATCCCACTTTATATCTGAATGCTGCAATAATAGTATTTCTTGTAGGTAAACAAGAGTTTTCTCTCACCATATCACAAACTAAAGTGTATTTTTTTGACTTGTGTTATTTCCTATATTATTTCTTTTTTATTTTATATTCCCAATTTCTCTGTAAATAATCCACTTGTGTCTTTGTAATTTAGCATATAGTTACTTATTCAATATATCTAAGTGGAATATCCGTTATTATTTCAATTGGTTTTATTGAATGGAAATATGGGTGGTAGAATAAAGGATTAGTTTGTCCCTGCTGTCTCTTTCATAATCTATCACAAAACTCAATTTTTTTTAAAAAGCGCTTTTATACCATGTCGCGTTTTTTGTAGCTTATTGAAAATTCTAAAAAAAAAATTTTATGATTTTTTAATAATTATTATTACTTTAAATTTTCAATAAGCTACAAAAAACGCGATAAAAATACATTAAGAGATTTGTGAAGAGGTTATAAAAGAGAAAACGGGGGAAAAGTTTAACCACCCATATTTCCTATTCAATAAAACCCATTGAAAAAATGACAGCTATTTCACTTAGATATATTCAATAAGTAACTATATGCTAAATTACAGTGACACATGTGGATTATTTACAGAGAAATCGGGAATAGTTTAAAATTATGAATATAGGAGCCTTAATATAAGGGTTTTTAAAAATTTTAAATGACAACTTATTTAAAAAAAGCAAAAGTTTGTTTACCAAATAAGACAAGTCAAAAAACACTTTGTATAGATAGAGATACTAAGGCATCACCATATTGATGAAAGCAATTAGAATAATCTAATAATAATATAATCGTTTGCATATTTCCTTGATAGAAAATCGAGCTCGCCGTAGTTATGTAGACGGCGGTGAATTTGGTGGTTTTGGTGGCGGCGGTGGTGGCGGTGGCGGTTATGGCCACCACGGACAAGTACCACATCATGGCCATCACGGCCATGGTGGACTGGGAGCGGTCGGAGTACCAGTAGGAGGGTCTCAGTCATTTTCAAAATCTTCAGCTAGTGCCAGCTCAGTCTCTGGAAGTGGGGGTTATGCTGGTTGATCAAGGTATGTTCTTAGTACTAATTTTTTGTTCATCAAAATTTCGGCCCTCCAACTATCTCTGTGCAAAAAAGAAATGTCGATCCATTGCTCTGTTCTGACGTGAAAGGATGACGAACAAACAAACAAACACATTTTAATAGCCCCTCGACTGATCATCTCATTTCGTGACAAACGAATCAACGATTAAGCAGGGAAATGCAGTCAGTATTCTTGCCACTGTTCCACGCGGACCTGGTTTATTTAGTTATTTTTAATGTTTAGATTAATTTTAAGGTTTTTTAATGTTATGTGTAAATAAACTAATAAATATTGAATACTAAATCGATGTCGAAATTCTTTTTAACTTGCCATAATGTCCGTTTTTCTGTACTTGTCTTATTTTGTAAACAAACGTTGTTTGTCTTTTTATTGTTATTTTTTAAATAACCGTCTGATAATATTAGTTCTGCAAATGTAAAATAACTAAAAAAAATTAATATTAAGAATTTTAAATGGCAACTTATATTTAAGAATGACATGCAAAGATTGTTTACTAAACAAAACAAGTCTAAAAAAGACAGTCAAAACTTAAAACTATGAATAACAGTGGATTTTAATTTATAAGTATTAACGTATAATAACGCCATATAGCGCGCATCTGAAGAAGTTTCCACTTAAAAAAAAACTCGGTCCGGTACGAGAATTGCCGTCCAAAAATGCGCAACGAAAAATGGCCGACCCACGTAGAAGCCACACGAATTCCTGCCCGGACATTCTCGGGCCGACGCAACCCCATACGATTTTCCACTACCAAAAATCTCTCAACGCTCCTAAAAAACTTTTTACTTCAAAAACGGCTACAATTTTTAAGATTGAAAAATTATAGAAATCTTCTTTATAAGTTTTATGTACTAGTTTGATTTACTTATTGTCGCTGCTGTTGCCACCTAATGACCCCGAAAGATTTTACGATACTGATTTTGAATATTGCCTTGTTTCAGGATACACGTCTTCCCAACAATGTCCGCAGTCCAAACAGTATGTGATAGTAATGACAATATTAAGGTATCTGTAAGATTATGAATAATTAAGCGTTTTATTTTTGTTACGGGTGACAATAAATATTGTGAAGTTTCCACGAATTCTGGTGTTTTTCTCATTTCTTTAAAATTTTCCCATGAACGTATCTTGCTAGTTCTTTGAGTTAAAAGTCACAGATCACATGCACCACATGACCTTCAAAGAAAACGTACATGTATATTTTGCCAGCTGCCATCCCAAACGCCACAAATATCAAATATGTATTCTTCAGGAAGAGATGAGTATTTGCGATGTTTGGCAGTTTTGGCTTTGCAAGCAGCAGCCCCAGCCTCAATTGATGTGTATGGAAGGTGAGACGTAGCGAGGGTAGCGTAATAAATTATATTTAATATTTTTTTAAGTAATTTGAGCATGAAAATATCTTAATAGTCTTGCAAAAAGCCTTGTAGGCTGTCTCACTTCGCAAATTTTCACGAAATTTACTTTCCCCAAGTTCATCCGGTCTGCCCAGTCAATGGGAAAAATGTAATTAAATTGTCAACGTAAAGAAATCGTTATTTTAATGCAATTAGACTTATATTGGCTTGGCCGTGACTTTCAAATCGTTTTGTATTCTCATTTTCATTCTAATCTATACTAATATAATCATATCTTAGATACTAATATTATAAAGAGGTAAAGTTTGTAATTTGGATGTAGGGGGTAATCACTCAAAGTACTGAACCGATTCTAAAAGTTCGCTGAGTGCTGTAGGTTATATTTTGATTTGTCTGAAAATATCCACGGGCGAAGCCGGAGGTGGAATGCTAGTTTCAAATAAATGTACTAGAGACTTCTGCACGTTTTGTGTATTCTCTGTCTACGGATATGAAACAATAAAACAAATAATTTAGTAAATTTAATCAAAAACTTTTAATAATTTTAATCGTTATAAGTTATTTAGGGTTGTTTGCCAGGTTGTGAATTTTTAAATTATTAATTCCTGAACCTTTGGTATACGTCCGACCTGTACCGTAGTTATCACTAGAAGAAGTAGAGGAGCGAGATCCAGTAGTTGCTTGTCCTTGATACTTGCTTGACAACTCACGACTTCCACTGTAGCTGAAAACGTAATTAAAATGGTGAAATTTTAATTAACTTTTGCCCTCCTGTAGATCTCGAACCATATCACCAACCAAGTAAAGTGTATTTTCTTGACTTATCTTATTTGGTAAACAAACTTTTTCATGTATTTTTTAAATAAGTTGTAATTTAATTTTTTTTAAATACGCTACGTATATTAACAATTTTACATAATAATTAACATTCTTAACCTATTTTACATTTGCAGAACTTTTAACTCTTGACAAGACATGCAAAGTTGTTTACCAAATATGACAAGTTAAAAAAATAAACTTTACAATAACTCTTTTTAGAATATGGACAATTTGGCACTGTTACTGGGTCTTTGGCCACACCGCAAGAACTTCTGTCTTTTCAGAGCAGGATACTAAAAGGCGTTTTATATATCACTTATATTGATGGGCCTAGAACTGTCATACTGTCTTATAAATAAAAATGAAATGCGCATCACTTAAGAACAGCTGGACAGATTGGGCTATTTTTTTTAAATGTTCGTAATAGTCTGAATACGGTTATTAATTTAATAAAAAAAATTGGAATAGTTGCCTGCAAAATTGGAAAATTCGGGAAAAACTGAAAGCGCTTTATTCTATAGGATTTTCGTATGAACTCAAGACTATAATATAAACGAACGTGCACGAGCAAAGCCGGGGCGGGGTGTAAAGATAGTTTTAAATAAAAATATATAATTATTTTCAGAAGTGCGGACGTCAGCTTTACGTGTAAAAAAATGCTGATTAGCATTTTTGGTAAGAGTGAGCATCAAACCCGAGACTTCGTTCGTTATCCCAAACCAACCTTCTGCCACTTTCGACGCCGCACCCTCCATCGCTAATATTGCTGATGTCTCTCTCATCACTGCCTCTACCGTAACTACTTGTTCCTCCGAAATATTCACGACGTATTCTTCCTACAAATGTAAAAGAATAGATATGTTACCTTGTTTATAACGAGTTCTCTCGAATGGCCAAAAACGACGGGTCCGTGGCCATGGCCACTCAAGGAATGACAACCCTAGAATATCCGGGCAAATTTGTGTAATCTTTGCCCGATCCAGAAATTTGCTCCGGATTCTAGTGTTGGACATTTTCGTTCAGGGCATTACTTGGCTGGCCATTAGTGCGGACCCGTCGTTTTTGGCCTTCGAGTCAAAACGAAAGATGTCGCGGTCCTAAAGTATGCTAACCTAACGGGACCCATGTTACAGGCCATCGGCCAGAGGAAAGTTAGTCCTTCTCATTTTGAAGCTTTTGAGGGTTCCATGAAACTAAATCAGGATACAGAACAAACCAGAATACGCATGCGCATGAGCACACTATAAGTATATAGTATAAAGGTGTCATTTGTCCAAATAAATACGCGATTTTCCGTACTTGTCGCCACGAGTTACCAGTTTTAGGATAATTTATTATCAAGATAAAGGGTAATATGTATAAAAATAACACATATTAATTTTTCTAATATTGTTTTTTAATCAAGAAATAAAACAACACTATATTTCAGTGTACTTTTTAAGCCTCAGTTTTAAATAATTTAAACACTGAGCCCTTTTATAAGTTCATTCATTGTGCACAGAAACATTCGACCATCTTACCATCGATCCGTCATCCAACTTTGTAGTCAAACTCATGAACATAGAATGGACAACATTTCATTTTTTTAATCACCCATTTTTGTTACTTTAATTAAAAATATATTAAAAAATAAGTTACACGTATTTTTATATTTTATTTTTGGTTGAGTTTTTATATTTTTAATTTAATTTTTATAAATTCTGAGGACTTATAAACTAAAAACCTTAGCTAGGACTAAAATTAAGAAATATAAACTGTCACCCAAAGAAAGTGAATGATAGTGTCAGTCAAGCCACAGAGTATACGTTATAGAAATGCAAAGAGTATAATATACCGTGTTCCAAATAGGTGTTGCCGTAGCCGGAACTCAAATCGCCTACAACATTATTCATAATGTATATAATAATACTAGCTTTTGTCCGCGGTTTCACTCGTAAATATATTTCCTGTAATAGCCCATTCGAAAATAGCAAAACTTCCAAAAAATATTATATAAAAGAAGTATTTTTATAATTATATTTAAAGAATAATTATTAATTTAGCTTCAAATGGAATAAAAATGGGTAAAATTAATAGAAGGCAACACCTGAGTTCAATAACTAACAACTCTGCCAACAGACATTAATATTTTTAAATTAGAGGGTTAGCACAGATTAGGGCACCTATTAATCCTTAATTTTCAATATTTCAGTATTTTTAAAATAACTCGAAAATTAAAGAATTTAAAAAATAAAAAAATGAAAAATAAGCTTTCTAGCATGTAATCTCCAAACGGTTTTCGAATTTTGGTACCTTACGAAAAATGAAATGTTGTCCATTGTTAAATTGTTAATAAAATTAATTTGGATTTTTTAAAATAAATACATTGGGAATACACACAAAATAAAATTGAAACGGAGCCAGGGGATTAATTTCACAATTTCACAATAAAGTACTAAAAAAATATACTTACTACCCAAACCAGCATTTGCACAAATCACTTGTAGTACAACGACCAAAAGAAATATTTGAAAATTTGCCATTTTATCGTTTTTTGCCGTCTGGTCAAACCCGATTTTTATTTGATATTAAATAAAAAATTAAAGCTACTGAGGTTTATATAGTTAACGGAAGAAACCTCCGACATGTCACGGCCTTAACAATTGTCATGTCCAAATTATGAACAATGGTAACACAGGAGACACCATGACAAAAGATGGCCTATTATATAAATTAGGTGTGCAATTTTGGAAATTAATTCAATTTTGACTCACAAATCCTGAATTCACAAATCGGCAGTTTCAGTTGCGCTTTTGTAGGGAAAATGACTTTAACAAATAATGAACTGAGCCAGTGTTTTCTCATTGCCAGAGACACAAAAAAAGGCATGGGCAGTCATGGGGTAGCCGACAGAAGTGAAAACTTAATACTATGAATAACATTTGTTTTTAATGTGTAAGTACTCGTATATAACGTATAATAACGATCATCTCACATATGTATCTGTGTCCGGACAGAAGTACGCAGCCAAAAATGCCCGACCCATGCATATGTGGAAGCCATGCAGTACAGGAATTCTTGTACGGATATTCTCGAGCCGGGCAATCCATGTCTTGTGCCGAAAACATGTCGCGAACACAGGTCCCGAATCCATAAGATGTTCCCCTACAAAAAGAAGTTTTGACTTAAAAAATTACGACTTTTAGATATTAGAAAAACTGAAACTGAACTGAAACTTTGTAGTGATAAGTCGCTTAGGTCATCGATCTAGAAAAAGCGTCAAGATCGCCTGTTATCACGTGATGTGAACCGTTTCAACTCGCGTTATCTCTCTTTTCCTTTCCCTACAAAAGCGCAATGTAGAAAAGGGGGTGTTGAGTGTATGGATACTGGACAGTGATGGTCGTCCAGGTATGTGCAGCTATCCATAGAAGCTCATCCGCCTAACAAGCTCGTGGTCTACCGCGTCGTGTCCCTGGCGGTCCTTTCCACCACAACTTGGGACCATGGCTTGTCTTTAAGTCTTACAATGTGTCCCGCCCACTTACATTTTAGTAATTTTGCATGTTTCAGAGCTTTCTTCTTTCGCCCACTTTCTTTACACCAATTATGCTTAAAAGGAAAAGCGTGTTGAGTCGGGAGTAGATTGACATGATCCATACGTACTGTACAGTGCCATTGTTATTTTTACAAACATTATAATGTGAAATGTTGGTTATTCAATCACGCCTCAATCGATTTATGTTTTATTTCAACACTTACACCCCATTTCATCTCCTTAGAGTAGGCAGCGTGATGTTAAATAGCCTGCCTCACGAATGCAGGTATTACAGGACTTGGGAGGAGCTTGAAATAATTATAGTCACGCAATAGATGATTTCTCTTTTTTACTTAAATTTTATAAAAAAACATAAGGAATCAAACGGCGTAAAGGCATCCCTTGCAGAAGATTACTTATTTGCGCCGTTTGGGGTTGAAACCAAGAGTCCGTGGGGCCTCGGAGCAAAGAAATTATCATCTCGTCTAATCGACATTTCAGGTGACAAGAAGGCTGGAGCATATCTAGGGCAACGTATTAGCCATACAGCGAGGAAACGCTGCTAGCCTTCTTGGCACTTTACCGCAAGACAGTGATTTCGAAAAGGTTTTCTACTTATGAGTATGTATCACTACATATTCATGGGTTCCCTTCCCTGTGTTTTAAAAATAAATATTTAAACTTTGTTAGTAGGTAGATATATAAATATATTATATAATATTGTTAAAATAAATTAGAAAAAGTGAAATTAAAAAAAATGGAATCAAATTGTTTATTAAAATATCAATAAATAAAATAGTTTATTGCAGCGGCATTCGTTATAAATAACTTACAAGGTTTTAGCCTCTTACCTGTGAAAAGGAAAATTAAGATTGGAACATTTATACATTTTTGGTTCAATCTGAATATAAAAGGGTGCAGTTGACTTTGATTTATTTGACAGTTTAGTTTCCTAACTAATTAGAAAATTTACATAGGATTGTGAAATAGGTCAGTATTCTTACCTTCAGTAATATCATTTCCTTCCCCAACCATGACCTTTCCCTTTATCCCCTCCTTCATTGTTATCCCCTCCACCACCACCAGAACTTCCTCCATTGTCACCTTTTCCCCCACCACCTCCTCCACTTCCCCCACCACCCTGATTACCTCCTCCACTTCCTTTTTCATTGTTACTTCCGCCTGCTTTATCATTGCTACTTGAATTGTTGTCACCGTTATCTTGTCCACCTCCTAGAAATTATTATTATTCCAAAATTATCAAGCGATGAAAAAATCTCTTACTGAAAATCAACGCACAGCCTAAACCACTGAAGATATAAATATGAAAATTGGAAGGTATATTCCTTAGGGGACGTAGAAATTAAAATATTTTTCGAAAATAGGGTATAAGCGTTGTATTTTTAATACAACGCGTACGAAGTCACGGGTAACTGCTAGTATATGCTATATTTTATCCACAATTATATTAATTTAATGCTGATGTGTTTAGCTTTCAAAATTCAGGAAAATTATTTTGTATCTGTTTACATGGACTCCTACATCTGTTAGGTAATAAATGTTAATGAATTCCCTTTAATAAAGTAGCCAAAAAATCTAGATCTCCACTGGGATGAAATCAACTCTTCATTTTGTTGGCACAACCATGCAATCAAACTAGGTTTCATAAAAATATTTATTCGAAGACCACACCTTTGACATGGTTCCAAAAACACTGGCTAATCGAATCCTTTGGCTTCACGGCATTTATATCTTGTGGAGTGGTCAGGGAGAGACATCAATAACAGTGTCCACTTTTTGCCAGTTCATATTAAACAAAACAGATGGCAAGTCTGTTGCTGGAATTTGTGTCACTTCTTTTTAGTAGAAGTGTCGGCTTTAAGTGCCCTGCGAAGCACGAGTGTGATTTGAACCCTCCATTTTCAAGTTCCACACTGTACCAATTACGCGCTATTTTCAGATTTATAATTAGTAAAAATATTACCTGGTACTGCATATACCATCACAACTGCTAATGTTATAATTAAAAACACTAAAGTAATATTTCTCATTTTGAAAACTGAGTGTTTAACACAACAATCTTTCACTCTATGTCAGTAATCGTATTTTCAATTCCTTTAAATACTTAACAAACTATGAGTGAATGCAGATTTTTTCTTAAAGATTTCAATTAAATAGTTAAATTTAGTTTAGGTTTTTAATGGAATACTATTTCCAGTTTAGAATTGTTTTTATGTTTTGACCGTGAATTGTATTGAATCGAGCGCACTATAGAATACGTAATTTTTAATTTTGTCCTTCGATGCTGTCATGTTACAAATGACAATGGCCAGCCTCAGTTTATAAAATTTTAAGCCACGTAATATAATATTATTTGCCTGTCATTGGCGGACGGAATCATCAAATCCGTAATTAAAACGCGTTTATTTTTTTTAATATATGCGTAAAAAAGGTGCGTCGGTGGGAGAATGGTTAAGACGTCTGGTATTAAGTAGGCAGACCAGGGGTCGATCACAGATCCCACCATGTACCAATGGGTTTTTTATAACTAACAAACCACAAACCGACAAACCACACTTAGAGGCTTTTCCATCTAATATTACCCTTGGTATTCCGCTGGGTATCCTGGAACCGATAACGGTTTCGGGAGTCGTTAAGGCAACCCACAAATAGCAAATAAAATGTTTATTATACCTATTGTATGGCATGTATTACAACTGTAATTCGACGATTTCAGCCTCTGTAAATAAAATTTTATAAGTTTAACGATAAGATTAGCATGGTAACTAAAAAAAAATAAAACAAAGTCTGTGAAATTTACACAAAAACTACTAAACGGATATTGTTGCGGTGTTCACTATTATATAGGTTGATTCACCGGGAACCTATCATGTTTAGGAGCTGAGCATGAGTTTTCATGGCGTATGCTGTCTAATTCGTCAGAGATATAACAAAATGATTTATGAAGGAATTATGTGGAATAAAATGAGGTACAAAAAAATCAGCGGTGGCATCTGGTGGCATATATCCATCTCTAATAGATAAGTAGTTATTAGCGTATTTACCATATACTTACATTATTTTTCGGATTCAAGACAAAAAACTAAGCAATTTTAATTAAAATTTCTTGTGCTTAATACTACGTACCTACTACTTATATCTACTTAATTTTAATTATAAAGAGATTGTTAGTTTTTAAGAAATATACTCGAAAAGACTGGACTAGTTTAAATGAAAGCTACATTATTCCAGATAGACTTAGGCTTTGTTTTATCAAACAAAAATTAGGATTTCGAAAAAAATTGCAGAAGACGACCAAGACGAATTTTCATTGATCAAGTATCTAATGTCATTAAAAAAAGTCAAATACGTCGTAATACTCAAAATAGACGTGCATGTATGAAACGTAGTATGGATGTGGATGAAGCAAAATAAGTATACAAAGATCGAGAGACGTGGCGCTTTTTATACTATCTGCCTATCCCTTTGGGAAACAGGTGTGAAGGTATTACGGGCGAAGCCGGGAGAGAAATTTAGTAGACATATAATATTAAAAGTGATAGTTCAAATCTTATTAAGTAGAGCAACAGGCTTACCACCTGTTCTGTTTCTTATAAAAAATTGAGTTTTAATTTCAGTACAAAAGACATCAACGCGCGTATTATCCAACTAAATACAATTTTAGAGATCATTATTTTTTTGAATTTACCCAACAACAACAATTTGGATATTATTTTGGATTATTTTCTTCTCTCTCTCTACATTCACGGGCAGCGGGCATAATACCCGGTCCTTTGTAAGGCTTGCATGGGGACATAGGTCCAACACGTAGAGGCCCTTTTAGAGTGTTTAATCTAAAGTGTTGTGACTAGCACCCGTCGGGACCTATCTCTGAATGCATCAAATACAATGCGCTCACAGACAGGCCCCGTGCCTGGACTATTGCTGAGATAAAACTAAATTAAAATTGGGCTATTGTTTTGAGGTGTTAAATGGATTGGTTTAACAAAGTTTATTGCTTGAGTGAGACTACGATCACCTGCGGGTATCATTCATCTCATGAAACATACAATTGGCAGGTGGTGACTCGCCGTTTACTAAATGGGCCTCCTAAAGCAACCACTGTTTTTAAGAATTTCTGCCGGCAGTAAAACATGCAACATTAGTATAAGCGGCTGGGGGTGTCGAGAGGTGTGACACCGGTTGCACCCCCTAACGACTCCACCTTGGACAGCCAATTAAGGCAAGCCGGGGACTTTAATTAGCTTATTTTTCTTTCATTGTTGTAGAGTCAGACGTCAGTGCAGTTGCCATACATCCATAGCCCCAGATTCATTAATAGTTCTTCCATAACTATAACCAATAAGTTCATCAGAACATTTCCATGATACAGTCGACAGGAAAGTTTTGAGAGCGTAATGCCGCACGCAGACTTTTTTTCTCCTTTGTCCCAACCTGGATACCCAACGAAAGATCAAGTGTCATTCTTTTAGTTGATGGTATTTGTGAGGCTACCATAACGGTCTCTATATTATTTTCCTTCGTTATCTTATTAAACTGTGACATTGGAGGAATTGTCAAAAGCATAAAAAATAGATTAGATTAATTACTCTAAGAATACTTACAGCATTTACTTTCTGGTATAAATATTTTGGTTTCGTACAAAGTAGGAAATATTAATAAAAACATGAAATAGCAAATAAAATTTTTATTACATACATACATAATTGTTTAATATTATTATGGCATGTACGACTAAATTATCACATTAATGTTTTGGAATATTTTCTGTTGCATCCGTCACTCGGTGATTTCAGCGTCTGTAAATAGAATTCACGAGTTAGTGGTACATTTCCACGATATAAAGGTCAAAGGATAAAATCGGCTTGCAAACGAAAAGAGCCAGTGATTTTCTTATAGTGGAATAAATTGGAATAGTTTTTCTAACTCATAAATGTAGTTAGAAAATATTTAAGTAGGACGTCTTTCACGAAGTTTTAACGCAAGATACGTATGACATCATGATCACAAGCCAGATGATCTAGGCGGACCGGTCGTTACAAGAATTGGACGAGTCTGTGGTCGGTTTCGGTGGACCGTACGGCGACGCGCCGGGGATTAGACGAATGTGTGACCACCTTTAGTCGACCACAGACTCGTCCAATTCTTGTCATGAACGGTCAGCCATCCGTTTTCAAATCGTTGTGTTTGTGGTTGATTTCGATGGCCGGAACGATCTGTCACACACGATCGAATCTTGGGTGTGAGTGAGTGAATTCCATGCTATGTAGATCGTATTATTTACATCTCTAATTTGTGGCCTGTGTCAATCTATATCATCCGGCAGCCGGAATGGAATTTTTTCTGTGAGATACCGGACCAGTCTGTGGGCTACTTGCTCCCGGCCACTCCCGGGTTCTATCAGATATTAATCGGGATCTTACTCAAGCCAAAAAATTTAAACAGCTATTAATCGGTTTGTGACATACTTCTAGTATTATAAAGATAGAGTTGGTTCTTACCCGTATCCTCCTTTATGTCCGCCATATCCACCACTACTGGAACTGGCGCTAGCAGTTGCACTAGCAGAAGATTGTGCTCCACTGTAACCTCCGCCGCTGTGACCTCCGTGACCACCATGTCCTCCATGTCCACCACCTCCAAAATCGCCACCACCTCCACCAAGACCGCCGCCGCCTCCATTTCCACCGCCAAGACCGCCGCCGCCTCCGTGGCCACCTCCAAGACCGCCACCGCCTCCATGGCCACCTCCTAAGCCGCCGCCGCCTCCGTGTCCACCTCCAAGGCCGCCACCATCGCCAAGTCCGCCACCGCCTCCTAGTCCTCCGCCGCCAGAGTGCCCATGACCACCTCCAATACTACCGCCTCCTCCTTGTCCTCCGCCAAGTCCGCCACCGCCTCCGTGTCCTCCGCCAAGTCCGCCACCGCCTCCATGGCCACCGCCTCCATGGCCACCGCCTCCATGGCCACCGCCTCCATGGCCACCGCCTCCTTGGCCACCACCTAGTCCTCCGCCGCCTCCATGGCCACCGCCTAGTCCTCCGCCGCCGCCATCACCGTGACCGCCGCCTCCACCTAGACCTCCAGAATGTCCGCCACCTCCACCTAGACCACCAGAATGTCCGCCCCCTCCACCAAATCCGCCGCCGCCACCATATCCTCCTCCACCACCGCCGCCGCCCCCGAATCCTCCGCTTCCATATCCTGAAAGTAAGAAATAATGTTGTATTGTTGAAATTGGCGATCACGATTTCCTTTAATAATAAATGAGTAAATTTTATAAATAGCTAGCTTTGCACGGGTAGACAAAATGTTAAATTTAAATTTAATTTATTATTAAAATGTTTGTATATTATTAAAAAATCTGTAAGGTGTGGTGGCATTTTTAAATACTAGTGTATTTTTACAAATAACCTAATAAAAAAAACAAACAAACAAAGCAACATACGATATTTAATTAAATATAAAAAAAATAAAACATTGATTTACAAATAGATTATAATAAATTGGTACAACTAAATAATTTTGATGCATTACATAAATTTTATGAAGAATAAGCCAAGAGGCTGTTCGTTTTGTTTCATACCCACAGCACCAGTTTACCCAGGGTATGCCCGCCCAGGTTTGTGACCAAAGGAATATGAACAAATATTTACCTGGAGCGGCATGCACACAGACTAATAACCCTAGAGCTAACCCGGCGACTACGAGCCGAGCCATCTTGTTATGATATGATCGCATGCATCTTCTCTCCAACTATATATAGGTAACAAGCTTATGTCATGACCGCTGTAATTTGCTTACTTATAAGTATGCTTCACTTTTTGTAGGGGATATTTTTTTACATAAATATAAATTCAATTTGAAACGGTTGGGTTCCGCAATATTATAGATATTTGTAGTAGGTTTGAATATTTAGTTTTTTTTGTTGATGGGCTGCTTATAGAGCCATATTTGAATCCCATGTCGGATAAATTCAAATGTAACATTTTACTTAGATTGAAATCGAATAAGATTTTTCTTTATTCCTAAATCTAATGCTCTATCTAAGTATATTACCATAAGAATAATCTATATGAATAAAAATTACAGTAAGTACATCATGCCATGTGTATGTACATTATCCGACAAACCACACTTAGAGGCTTTTCCATCTGAATATACCTCAACACAGAACTGACCACTCGTTAGGTATCGGCTAAACGAGGAAGACTTGGTACTCTGTTTGTAACACGGTTTCGAGAGCTGTAAGGCAACCTGTATAGAAAAAAAATTTAACTCAAGACCATAATAGAGGATGTAAGTTAAAATATGGCTCCACGGGCAAAACCTAAGCTAGTAAATAATACATATTACTCTAGCTAGGGTGCAAACAATGTCTAATTATTTAAGTTATTTTTATGATTTTAATGTAAAACAAATCCATAGTAAACAATATTTCCTAATATCCAGTTTCCCAGGGGGTAAATACCTACCTAAATTGTCAATTTTAACTTTATATAAAATTTAAACATTTTTAATAGTACAGAACCCATTTAATAGCATCTTATTAATATTATTGTTCATGGTTATTTTTTGTCAACATTTACTAATAAATATGTAATAGGCCAATAGTTTTTATGAACTAAACGATGATTCTGATAAGAGTTTCCAAGTTATCCTTGTGGAAGCAGGTTTTTCCCACTTAGATAGTTTACTTTTATACTTCAAAACAATAATATCCCTCTTATATTTTTATTTATAGAGATAATAATAATGTGTGACTTCACATGTGGTTCTTTTTAGGATTCCGTAGTCTGGAGATTTAAAACTTCGCCATTTTCCATTAGTTTTCATGAACTTCGGGGTAATCTTCACACAAACACAACCTCTAAAATAAGAAAATGAATTTGTTTATTGAAGAAAATAAAAGATAAATACAATTAAATGTTATTGTTTTTATAATATGTATATATAAAACTATATAAGTAGGTATAAATATTTAAACCTTAAATCAAATCTAAAGATTAAAAATAACTAAATAGTGGAATGGTGGCAAGAATACTGGCTGCATTTCCCCGCTGAATCGCGATGCTGATTCGTTGAGCGAGGAAGGAGCCAGCCCTCTTGTCACCAGAAGAGATGATCAGTCGAGGGGATACATCTTTAATAAAATTTTTGGCATTTATTATAATTAGGTATAAATATAATTGGCCAAGTTGCGAGGCGCTGATTTTATTGGTATAATTAATAATAATAATAAATAAATATACCCATACTGTATACAAATTATAAATTCTTCATCATTATCATCAATAAACACTGTATGCCATGGCTGTGTTGCCATGTTGGATAGTGATACTTGTTCTTTGAGACAAGTACTAGCCAGCCCTGTAGTCATGGGTCGTAGGTCAATCTTTTGGCTATTTATTTGTGTTACAAATACGTATTATTCAGGGGGAGATTCTTATTTGCGATTTGGCAGTTTTGGAAATAGATGTGCATGGAAGGTGACACGGAGCGACAGCCACCCCCTGTTTCGGTCATTCCATCAGGCCTTTGCCATCATCAAGCGCCAGCACTTTAGGCTCCAAAATAGCTGATAAAGGTCAAACGAATAATGTAATTAAGGTTGGCGTGTCGTGCAACGCGATCCAGCTTGTCGACCTTCGCGCAAATATAGTCCAATAATAGAAAAAAAATTGGTGAAGAAACTCCAGGTCCGTGTGATTCAAATGTATTAAAGAAATTGTTTTCCCTGATCTGAGCACACGACTGATCATCTCCTCTGGTACAAGAAGGCTGGCTCCGTCCTCGTTCAACGAATCAGCATCGCGATTCAGCGGTGAAATGCCACTTGCCACTATTCCAGGCGAACCTGGTTTACTTAGTTACATTCAAGTTTAAGGTTTTTAAAATAGTTATGTTATTTCAATATTAACTAATGAAAAGAAATAAAAATATAAATAAATGTATAGAAGTATATAGGTATATTAAAAATCTGAAAATGATCAAAATAATATCCAGCTACCAAAAAACATTAATTTTTCGGTCCGTGAACTAATGAAACCCTAAGTAGATGCGGGTCTGAATGTACTTATCTTGTTTTTCTTAGATTGTAGATAAGCGTTTTTTGGTTGGTAAAATTTTAATGGCTGCATAAATAAACGAACGGAGTCACAACATTTTTTTTGCGTAGTGCAATGATACAGTCGAGGAAAGGGGACCATCCCCATGCAGAACTTTCCCCATGATACAGTCGATAGAAAACTTTAAAATAAGTTTTGTGGCATCTGGTTGCCAATTATGCCAATTGTTTTCTGCAAATTATTACAACAACGCCTCTAGAAGAAACCTTAAGTACGAGTTCAGGCTTGGTGTTCCTATGCTTCTTCTTAAGTCAGTGATAACATTAAATATATGTATAAAAAAACCTGGCTGTCTGTATATTTAATTCCTTTGTTAAACGAGGGAACCAATTTAGTGGCCAAGTAATTCAAATATTTATAGCAATTTGCCCCGACTTCACAGGGTATAAGTATATAATATAAATAAATAAGTCTTAGAAACCCTTTAAGATATTGGATTCAATTACACAATGGGTGCAAATATCCATCCTTCCCTGACCAAAGCACGTAATTTTGACCGTGAAGTTTTTGTTTGTGTTTTTATAATTTTTTTTATGAACATTATTGAAATGCTAGAAGATAAGAAACTAAAACTTTATTGATGTTTAAAATTTACTGGAAGATAGGTAAATTCACACAAAAATAGCCTAACCCCAAACAAACTCTGTAAAATTACAAAATTTATTATTTTAGACAAATATCAGACAGACAGACAAAAATTAAGAAAAACAGATAAACATCATAAGAACTAAATAAGAGATTGAATATTAATGTAGAAAATCAATTAGGTATTGAAAACTACAAATTTGTGCCGTTTGGTGCAGAAACTCTAGTTCCATGAAAGTTTATTAAATATATATCCCATCGACTGATCATCTCTTCTGGTGACAAGGGGGCTGGCTTCTTCCTCGCTCAACAAATCAGCATCCTGCAAACGCGGACCTGGTTTATTTAGTTATTTTTAATGTTTATATTAGATTTAAGGTTTTTATATTGTTATGTGTAAATAATTTAGAAACCACAGACATAAACTTCCGTTTTTATTTATCAGTGTAGTCATCTAATCTGAATTAAAATTCGTTGCGATGAAGACAACACTGACATTTTTATTAAAATCGAAGACATCTTATTCAAATACAATTCGATTTTAATAAAATTGTCGCTACTGTCTCCACAAATTAAACTCAGTTTTCGTCAAGAGTTACCCCCCAGGCATAGATTAAATCAGGTTCCCTAACTGTGCTTCGCGACACCCTGGTGAGTCGCGGCGCTATCCTGAGGGCGTCGCGAAATGGTACACACTATATAAATTGCACTGTTATATTTTCAAATAAATAATAATAATAATAATAAAGATTCTATAACCTTTAAAGCCTATTATTTATTTATTTATTCTATATAGCCCAACAACACCTACGTCCACACATATGCATTGTACATTTTTATAACTTAGTAGACGCAGTGTCAATTATAGGGCTATTAACATTTTTATAACACAACATTGATAAGAAAAAAATAACACAAAAAATACAATAATAATAATTTACACGAAAACAATTTCTAAACTAATAACTAATAAAACTCAAAAAAATAAATTTTTCCAATCGTGGATTGGAAAGTGGCCCCGAGAACCAAACACATCTAAGTCGTGTCGCTAAATGCATCTTGTTATACTGTCCGACCATACGGTTAAGAGGAGAGACCAGACCGAGGACCGTTTTAGATCTAGCTAGCAGGAAGGGATCAAATGCGCTAGCTCTGGGATTTTGTATAGGAGCACATTTCAACTGTCCCTTTTATAACCTATTAGAAGGGCGTCGCCAAAATATTACAGCATGTAAACGGAGTCGCAATATAAAAAGTTTGGGAACCCCTGGATTAAATAATAAGTTACAAAATAAAGTACAAATGGAACAAAAACGTACACGCACAATTTTTTTATTTGTAATTTTTTATGCTCAAACTATGAGTAGTGAGTAGATAAATCACTTATCGAAACTTGTAAGATCAATATGTATTAGCGATGTGCGCCGAAGGTTCTTTATCGTTTTTATATCTATCATCACGCCTTTTATCCCCAAGAGGGGTGGCAGAGACAATCGAATGACATTTGTTAGGATCCTGACATACCTCTTTCGCTTTTTTTATATTCATCACACCTTTCATACATGCTCGGCGATTGTGTGTAGGTACTTTTAGATAGAAAATGTGTGGAATAACAATATAATTGACGATAAGGTTTTGGGGGTTTTTGAACGCTGTTTCTTGTACAATCAAACAACAATAATGTTTTTTAATCAGTATTTTGTTTTAAACTAAAACTAAAACTAAGAAAAAAAGATCCCTATGAAATCTCACCGTCTAGTACATACTCTGATTTTTAAGTATATCAATTACTAGGCCAAATTCGAAATTACTAAGGTGTTTTCACTATAGGTTTTACTATGTATTATAAAGTTGAAATAAAACAATTACATTTCACAATAAATTATATTACATTTCATTCAGGTTTAGAAAACTTTTATCACAAGTAGCAAATATCGAAAGTCGCGTTTCAAAAAGATTAACCATAAGAGCCAGCACTAGCAGAAGCGGAGGCCTTAGCACTTGCTGCTGCAAATGACCCTGAGGTACCCCCGTATCCTCCATGACCTCCACTACCTCCAAGACCGAATCCCCCTCCTAATCCACCGCCTCCAATCGAACCACCGCCGTAACCTCCACTTCCTCCAAGGCCACCACTATGCCCACCTCCTCCGCCAAGTCCACCGCCTCCTCCAAATCCACCGCTATGACCACCACTTTCTCCGAATCCACCTCCTCCATTTGAACCTCCACTTGATACAAGGCCACCACTATGACCACCTCCTCCGCCAAGTCCACCGCCGCCTCCAAATGCACCGCTATGACCACCACTTCCTCCGAATCCACCTCCTCCATTTGAACCTCCACTTCCTCCAAGACCACCACTATGACCACCTCCTCCGCCAAGTCCACCGCCGCCTCCAAATCCACCTCCCCCACTGTATCCTCCGCTATGACCACCGCTTCCTCCTAATCCACTTGAACCTCCAAGACCGCCACTATGACCACCTCCTCCGCCAAGTCCACCGCCGCCTCCAAATCCACCGCTATAACCACCACTTCCTCCGAATCCACCTCCTCCATTTGAACCTCCACTTCCTCCAAGACCACCACTATGACCACCTCCTCCGCCAAGTCTACCGCCGCCTCCCAATCCACCTCCCCCACTGTATCCTCCGCTATGACCACCACTTCCTCCTAATCCACCGCCTCCACTTGAACCTCCACTTCCTCCAAGACCACCACTATGACCACCTCCTCCGCCAAGTCCGCCACCTCCTCCACTGTATCCTCCGCCACCACCAGAACTACCGCCATGTCCACTACTTCCTCCGAATCCACCTCCTCCGTTTGAGCCACTTCCTCCAAGACCTCCTCCACTGCCGAAACCACCACCGTTTCCACCACTATGTCCACCGCCCCCGAGTCCTCCACATGATCCTCCGCATCCTCCATTACCACTAGTATACGCTGAATTTGTATGTCCTCCGGTTCCAGAACCTCCGAATCCACCTCCGCCACCTGCGCCGAATCCTCCCGAACCGGATCCTCCTGTAGAACCGGATCCTCCTGATCCCCCTGAACCTGAATGGCCTCCCCCACCGCCGCTGTAACCGCCACCACCCCCATATCCTCCACCTTGTAATTTTCCAGTAAAAGCAAAGCCTCCAGATTTTCCATCATCCGATGTAGTATAGACAACTTTTTCGTTTGATCCTCCAGCATTGCTCAATTTTTGGTTGAATCCAGAGCTTACTTTTCCAAGGATGTCGCTTAAACCGGCATTAAGTTGAGAAAATCCTTCGCCTAATCCACCGCCAGATCCGAATCCCCCACCTCCCCCACCTCCGCCCCCTCCGAATCCGAACCCCCCACCCCCACCTCCGCCGTATCCTCCTCCACCGCCCCCATAATCACCGCCACCGTAACCTCGTCGCACTCGCAGATAAGCTGTGAAAGAAAATGACTTTTAAAAAATGTGATTCAGTATCCTTGGAGTTGGAGGAGCCTTTTTAAAATCGTTATCGTTAATCGTTATCAGTCCCAGCGGAACACAAATTCTTCTTCTTTTAGCCGATGGTATTTGTGAGGCTATATTTGACGAGTTAAAAAAAATTATATACTTCCCGGACCCACTTTTTTCATGACAATAATATTCCCTGAGAAACATAAAATACTCTAATTTCTGGAAGTCATGGAAAATTCGGTAGAGTGAATATTATAGCTTACCCGTAGCATTTCCTGTTGCATATAAACATAGCAACACTCCGCAAAACATATATCGGTTCATGTTGGAATTATACTAAAAATGATATCATGCGGCAAAACCTTTTATAGTTTTAATGTACGTAACATCTCGACTTGAAGAAGTGTTCGTGTTATATCAGATGGGTTTTTTTCGCAAACTAAACTTATATTAAATTAATTTTATTTCCCAGTCGCGAAGTACTGAGAAATCCTTGAGTTAACAGCGGGTGATTCATTTATAAAATTTACTATTGTTATTTGTTGAACATAACTAATATAATAAATGTGTGTTTGTTTGTTTGTTTGTACTACTTTCACGTCAAAACAGAGCAACGTGCTTTTTGATGTGTAACATCTTCCCTCTCGTATTCCACAATCTGTGGGAGTGATTTCGTGAAAAGGGATGTAAGTGTGTAACAGGAAGCCGGGGAAGCGCGCGCTATTTGATTTGACCAATGAGCGCGCACGGTGGTAGAGTTGGCTGTCAGTTGGTACCAACCCATTTTCCGAGAGGTTGGTACTGTCAGCCAATAGTGTGTGCGTGTGTGTGACGAGAAACGGAAATACAGAAGGAGAACGCATGCTGTGCGCTTAACCTACAGTGTTGTGTATAAAGTGTTAATGTTTTCATGATAAAATGTTAAAGTTGCTTATTACCAAGTTGAGATGTCAGATTTTACACTGCTCGCTCTTTTTTTGTTGCACAGAGATAGCCTGAGCTGAGAATATATAAAATTCTTATGTCATATTTTAAAAAATTTCACAGGCAAAGCCGGGGCGCTAAGCTAAGTTAAACTTTGTTATATTAAAACTTCAACTCACACTAGACACTTGCTTTTTTCATACAAATAAATATACATAAACGATGTTCAAGCATAAATACCTAATTATATTTTTGTTTGTCCAGAATAGGCACCGATTAAGCTCAGTTAAGTTATTTATTAACCGAACTTTAAAACAGAAGGAGGAGGTTACTTGAAGAAGGTATACTTCACAGGTGGTACCATTTTTTTTAGTGAAAATTGGTTCAGTAGTTTTTTAGAAATTTTGAAAAAAATAAGTACATTTTTCTTAATATCTCGATGAAATATGTACCCGTTTTGACGACTTATTTTTTTAAGCAGACGGTTGGTGCCAAATTAGAAACAACTTAGTTCCCAAATTCACTAGTCTAGACAATTCATTAGGAACCTACGATCATCAGTACATACAAACATAGATAATATTGAACAGATCTTTATCTTCTTAGATGTTTATTACTTTGTATCCTAATTTGGCACCAACCGTCTTCAAATTCAACGACGAAATATTTATTATTTCTTACTTTTCAGTGCAAATTTTTGAAGTCGGTACACTTTTTTTTAAAAGTTATTTTAAGGTATGCACTAATTAAGTACATTTGGACTTGTTGTTGCACATCATTATTACTGATCTCAGTTTGTTTAAGGATAATATTAAATATCTTAATTAATTCAGTCTTATTTTATGGTTAGTTGTAATGAAATCGTGAAGAGGTAATTTAATTAAAATAGCTAATGGGCATGTTATTTTTCAAAAACTAGATAATAAAGAACCTGATTATTTTTATAGTAATTAAAGGCAATGTATTCCCATAACAAGTCTACGTGCATGCATGAATAATTATATATAGATCGAAACAAGTGTTTGAAATGTATGACATTGAAGTGCATGAATAGATGGTGGCTATTCTCTCTGTCTATCCTTATGAGAGAGTGATATAAATATAGTAGGCAATAATTAAATAAAGAAACATCAAGCAATATCCCTCATTCTAATTTATTTTTTTCTATTTCCGTTATTTTCGGTGGACGATCTGTATTTTTTGTGATATTCGTTTGATTTCCCCAAATCCGTTTTCTTCATCGTCTTGTCTGTAAAAACTTTTAACGAGTTAAAATACACATCAAGTATACAAATACAATTATATTCATCTGGGCACAGAGAAGGAAGTCTTCGATTCCATGTAATTTCAAAAGCATGACTTGGAATCCATTATGTTTCTCTAGTGCATTTGGTGTAGAATAGAAAAATTTAGGTCTTTGGCGCTCCCAAAGATTCAAAAATAACCACTCCAAAAATCGTCGTTGCTACTGGTAACAAGAGGGCTGGCTCTTTCTTCGCCCAGGGAATTAGCACAGCTAAGGAAATGTAGCCAGTATTCTTGCCACTATGCCACACGGACTTAATATTTTAATAACATTTTTGAATTTGAAATTAAAGTCATGCATGCCAAAAATGCTAAGTATGTACACGACTTCTCGTGCTTCTGGCGGCAAAAAAATAAAAGAAGTGACAAATCTAAGTTCATTACTTGCCACCTGTTCTGTTTAATATAGACAATTTACTAAAAGTAGGCACTGTTACTGTTGTGGTTGATTTATACTTCTAAATATAATATGATTGATTTCAAATAATTAGCAAGTTGTTAGCAACGTTATTTCCTCGAAGTGGTTCTGGGAACTAACTCTAAGGTCTTGGAAGTAAATATAAATAAGTTTTGATGTAGACAAAAATAATGATCTGTTGTTTTTTAATAAAAAAACCTTTTATTTAATTTGGTTTTGCAAAAAAATATAGCTATATAATCTATAACTAAAAACATTAAATATAGTAGACGATAGATTAGTTTATACAAGTTTCATAATATACATGTAGAGAAAAAATCTAATATGTGTTTACGTAGTATTCAATCAATGCCGATAGATATGCAAAAAAGTTAGAATAATTCAGAAAATTTGAATTATTTTGTGATTATGAGTTGATATCAGTTCAATATTGGCAACTTATGAACATAATTGAAATGATGTAAATTACTTGACTACATTTTTTTAATACAAAATTTACGCTCGTATCCTAGGATCATCAGGTCTCGGTGCACCATAAGCAGTTGCATGGCTTGTGGCTACTCCGCCACGTCCAGTACTGTATGCATTAGCCACGGCGATGGGACTCCCTGGGGCACCTCCTTTAGATGACCTACCGCCGTAACCAAAGAACATTGGGAAAAATGCCCCTGAAGGCATTCTAGGAATGAAATCTTCTTCATCATCTTCTTCTTCAATAGGTTTCTTCACTTGTTTCTTTTTAGAAACTCTCTTTTTCGGTTTCTGAGTGACTTCTTCCAATTCTTCTGTGTCAGGTTCTGTGAGTTCTGGAATGGGTGCTCTTAGCGTCGTGAAGTCGATACGTTCTGTAGGTTCTGCCAGGTCTGTTTTCTGTGTGATGGGAATTTTTTCTGGACTCTGTGGGTAGAAGACTTCGTTTTCTTGTGGAGGTAGATAGTGGGTGTCCGGTGTAGTTTGCCTGCGCCTGTCAGGTAGGTAGTAACTTTGGCTAGGTCTTGCTGATTGCTGCGGTTGCCCGATCATAAAAGCTGCCATTCCTCCACCGAGAGCTCGAGTGTAGTATGGTTGATAGTAACGACTCATTGCCATAGCACTTTGGCTATCATCATTAGCTCCGAATGAAACTGTAAGGAAAATGAATTTATTATATTTGATCCATATTATTACTTTTGCTACTGACATGCCGTATTATATTCTATTCTATTAAATTTTTTTTTCGTGATGGCTCCATCAGGGATTTTATGATTCCGCCAATGTCAAGTTTTATATCTTATATAGTATAAATATGCCGATTAATCGTTGGCTAAGATGATCCCGCCGACTGCGATATGTCTTAATAATCACAACTATCACAGCGCGGGCGGGATTAAACCCTATTCCCCATTATGTCACGACGGAACGCGTGCGTCAGTCCCCATGACTTGACGTAGAATCGCATTATGTTCAAAATTGTTTAATAAAAATCTAGATAATAAGATGTCTAATCGAATTATTAATTTACTCGAATAATAAAACATAGTCTTTTGGGAAGATTAGAAAATAATTTTGACTCCATAAATCAAATTTAAAAATATCCTATGTTTATTGGTGTATATGTCGTGGGCCGATCGTAGAATTCGGCTATTTCATGACATGGCCAACTTGATATACTCGTATCATTAAATAATTAACGTTTGTCAATTTGACAGATCACGCTTGGCCATATCATAATTGTTATTTATATTATATATTGTATTTATAAAGGATTTTTTATAAGAATGTAAAATAAATTAGCAACTTTTCATGTTCACTTTTGCTTTAAATTTTGTATGAATTCGACGATAAATATTTTAGTTAGCCATATCATGAAATGGCCAACTTTACGATCAGACCGACATATATAAAGTAAACAGAACTTACTTGAGTCCATATTTCCATAATATGGATAATACGGGTAACTGTGCACCTCTAACGCTGTCAAAGTAACCACCACCGTAATATAAAACAACATTTTCCAATAATAATATATCTAAATAGTCTTAACTGCTCAATAGGATGAAACAGTTTAAGTAAGTTTGGTATTGTATCGCGTTATATATACTGAATCCAGACGGTCCTCATTGGGATGCACAACGTAAAGCTTGGCCTGGCGCACAAATTTTACTTGTCATTTTACACCATTCAACCACTTGCAAACCGTTATGGAAAAGATATCCTAGTACGAAACTGAAAGATGCTTAACACGTATCTAGGCGGATCCAATGAACTTTTGGTTTTATTTTTGTGATTTAGGTAATTTTGTACTCATTTGTATGCAAATAGTGAAAGGATTTTACTAGTTAGTATTTGTGGATAATGAGTTTAACAACCTGGCACATAGTTTTATCTAGAAATACAATAGAGATTTATACATACAAAGACCGGACGGCATGACCCTGGTACCATGGTCTCGAGGCTGTGTGGGACGCCAAATGCGTGGACACGCTGGCTCCAAGCCATGTCGCCGCCTCCTCCAGCTCTGCAAGTGCCGCAGCTTCTGAGGCGGCACATTTAAAAATTCAAAAGTATTCCTCCCTCACTGCTAGATTACTTTGAGTTTCTTGCTTTTGCGGTTGAGACTCTTGACCCGTTTCAGAAGTTTCCTGATAAAATTGGTAAACTTCTTATCGAAAAGCCTGGTGATCACCAATCGAAGAGTTTTTCATTCGCCGCATAAGCTTGGAGATTGAAAGGGGTAACGCAGCGAGTGTTCTTGGCACGGTTGGACTTTCTTCAGAGCTTCTTTTTTACTTTTAAGGTATTTAAGTTTTTTTTAGAATCAATTTATATGTAGGTATTGTTGTATTTTAATAGAATAATTAGTATTCTTTGCTATTCTCCGAATCTAACTTAAAGTATCCTAACCTTACGGATCCAAGGGCTGTTACGCAGTGGATTTTTCACGGATCGAACCACGAGATTTTTTGAATCCTTGCGTGGTTTACTTGACAGAACTAGCCAACCAATCGTTAGGTACAGCCTCAAAAGCACCCAAGTTATATACGATAAGAAAAAAAGGTAAGTCTATATAATATGGAAATTAGTAGGTACGGATTATGTAATAAGTTTTTTTATTTCAAAAACTAATCTTTTTATGAAATTTTTAAAGTATATTATTTCTTTGTTCCCATTTTCCTCAAGCAAATAAGTGCAGACGTAATAAAATATGGATGAATATAAGTGAATGAAGTCATTTGTCATTCAAGATGCATGTATGTATGCAGGTCTGGTGTGATATGGGAGCGTGCGTAAACGAGGCTAGAAATACAATTTTATTTGTCGTAAAAATCTTAACGTTATCAATTCCATGATTTGAGATTTTGAAATGAAACAAAGAGCTGTTTATTCTGTAAAAGTGAATATTTTTCATTTTGAGGTATTTTGAGGTTACCTTCAAATCGAAAAGCCCATTGATACCTACTATTTTCATTAAAATGACGTGTTGATATTCCACTAATTATGTATAACACGTTGCCGGATACATTTAGCAACATTAATATGATCGGTGGAACAAACTGATTCATGTATAGTAGCTGTCTGCCGAATTATAAAATATCTCTGATTCAGATACCATCTGGATTCTGAACAAAGAGCAGTAAATATTTACTGAGAATTAGAACTTATGCCTAGTTATTTATTTATTTAGGAGAAATAACAATGGTAGACTGACAAATATTATATATACTATATACACGGAGTCGATAGCCTAATTGGTAGAGCGTTGTCTTGAAGGAAGGTCCCGGGTTCAACTCCCACTGGCTAAAAAAATGACAATTTTCTTCAAGAATATGTGTTTTAAAGTTTATATAGTTTTAATCGACTTCTAGTGATTCGGAGGGCAAGTCTTTACTCTCCGCGTCCGCACTTCTAAAAATAACAGAAGTGACATACAATAGCCTTACCACCTGGTTCTGTTCAATATGGACAACTGACGTCAAGTGAACACTGTTTAGTAGGTATAAATTAATTAATCTAATCTATCTAATCTTTTTTATTGACGTTTTAAAAAGTTTCTTACTTAAAAAGTGTCAACCATGAGGTAGTTATTGTTGTAATCTTATTACCTGCAACATTTTAATTTTAATTTTGTTTTGAAGTCTTTTATTATAAGAACCTTAAAATTAAGGTGAACATTATAAATAAACCAGGTCCGCTTGGAATAGTGGCTGTATTTCCCTTGCTTCGTTTGCCATTTGTTCGTTACCAAGCAGACTGCTCGACGTCAGACCGAGGTAGATTACTAGATATGTAAATATCCATTGATCCTATCTACCTAAATAACGAGTACAGGGCGATGTCCATACGAGTTGAATCTCAAATGCGTATAACAGAGGAATGATCGGACTATGAACTAGAAGATCTCTTTACTGATAAACTAAATTTGATACAATCGCCATTTATATCTGAACAATGAACAGTAATAATATGGTCATTCAGTTTTATGTATTTACTTGGCTTGGTGTGGAGTTCTCATGCTTCGGAATGCATGTAAAGCGAGCGTTAGCACTTGTTCTGAAAATATGTACTCATGTCTATTTATTTATTGTTTCACTCACGAATTCACGTCTCTTCCAGGCCTTTATTTTTTATTTTGATTAAAAAATACGTGTTTCTTAGTGAAATAGTCAACAAATGTGCACATAATACTGTTTTTTTTTATTTTTTTTAAGGAATTCCATTTATTTCCCAGATTAAGATATTTTACCTGGATATGTAGCATACTCTACGGCTCTCCAGATATCTCATTTCACAGAGATCAGTTGTTCAGTTTTTATGTGAAAGAAAGACTAGCTTTCCACACCGGGCTTCCCCTTTAAGAGGATGTATAGAGCTAAATGCGAGTTTTAGGATGCCTAAAAGTACATAATCCACTGCAGTGACCATAATCAAAAAAATATATGATATTCTTGAGGTTATGCTTTATTAAGATACTGTGTTCAAAACATAATACAACTATATTGATTCGATAGAAAAAAATCACGAATGTACCTCTAAAAAATATTATACTGTCTAGAAACAGTACTAAAATGCATGCAATGATTCTGATTTTTTGACAGATTTTTTATCTAGCAATATACTATCGTAATACTGTTCTATTTTTTAATCAAATTTTCAGCAAGTTCCTTTATTCTCATTTTCGAGATTTTATGTACGCACTGCACGCGTGTGTGCGTAAGCGCTCGTGTACCGACAGTACCGGCTGCAGCCTGATGCTATATTATTAGTGGCAGCTACGTCGTTTGGTGTGTATGTGTACCCGCGTGGGGGAGGTGCCATCTCTCAAGGTCATTGGTTCTATTCAGCGTCTTAAGGGGTTAGTTTGAAAAAAAAACCGGCCAAGTGCGAGTTGGACTCGCGCAAGAAGGGTTCCGAGCAAAAAAAATCACGTTTGTTGTATGGGAGCCCCCTTCAATATTTATTTTATTCTATTTTTTAGTATTTGTTGTTATAGCGGCAACAGAAATACATCATCTGTGAAAATTTCAACAGACGGACAGACAGACAGACAGACAGAGGGACAGCGGATAGGGTTTCCGTTTTTACCTTTGGGATATTATGGCATGTTTGACGTCAATACAGCACCCTTCTTCAAATTATCTGCATACAGTGCGTAGGTATGCACCTATTGAATGCAGATCGTGTGACAATGTTGACGTCCGAACTTGCGTCCTACGTTTTCCTGTTCTTTGTTATGTTCCTGATCTACGATATGTATTTACGTTTTATCCTTAAACGGTTGACGTATTTATTCAAGTAATTATTGTGAACTAGTGACTCTCCCCCGGCTTCGCACAGGGACATACGGTTTATAACTGTTTGAATATCTAGAAAACTTATCTATTAGAGATAGACATATGCTACCACGGACTTTATCTATCTATCTATCATCACGCCTTTTATCCCAAGAGGGGTAGGCAGAGACAATCGAATGTCATATCTATGTTCAATAAAAGTAGGTAGACCTAGGTCGTCCTCTGCCAGCATTTCCTTTCACTTCAGCCATAAACCTGTTTAGTCAATCTTTCATCCTTCATTATTTCAACGTGTCCAAACCAGCGTAAACTACTTTTCCCCCCCCTCATTTTAATCGCAACATCATCTTTCACTCCACATTCTTTTCTAATCACATCGTTTCGGATATGTTCAATACATTCTACGTAAAGACCGCATTTCCACTGCATTTATCTTACTATAAATATTTACGGACTTGTATTGTAGTTATTTTATTCTACACAATTCCTTCCAACATCATTTTGTTGCTTATATGACGGATTAGATGGCAAAAATGGCTTACTTCTTCCCAACTTGATTCACTAATCTGATAATGCTCAGCTCCTAAACATGATACGTCCATGTTTAGGACTCGTAAACCTTCGAATCAACCTAGCTAGTAGTGAAATCCGCATCATTTTCGAGTATTCGTTTTGTAACTTTTGCATGAACAGGGCATAGACGGACAGACAGACAGACCGTAGCATGGATTTTGTTTTTGTTTATATAGTGATATAAGTATAAATGCGAATGTTTGTTTGTTTGTTTGTTTGTCTCCCTCAGTTAGTCGATGGTATTTGTGAGGCTATACCTAACGAGTGGCCAAGCCTCTAAGTGTGGTTTGTTGGATTATAAACCCATTGTCTGCCTAGTTAATGCCACCGACACCAAACCAATCGTTAGGTAATAGGTATAAAAAATTTTGGGAATACCCATCGGAAGTTATATTGAGATTAAATTTACGACGTTATCTATACGTAGCGAGATTATTATTCTGCACAAGTGTCGCGGAATTAAATAAATTCGCAACCAACTATTAAAAATCGTATATTAATATTACAAGAACATGACTGCAAGTTTGTATGTATGTAACATATATCATTATTTAAATTTATTTGTATTGGAATTACCGATTAGTGCCACATAACTTAATCTATACAAAAAAATGTGTGTGATCACACGATGGATGTGAAATACACGATTCAACATCACCGACTCGAGAACGCTGACTGATACGTGTTACAAAGTCTAATTAGAGAGAGAAAAATAATTTTCAGAATGGTGTATCAAACATTAAATTTGATACAGTAAAAGGAGATATTTCAGATACCGACAAAAACACATTTGAGAAATAATATGTTGAGATTGTTTTATGTGAATGTCTTCCGAAAATGCTAATTAATTTTAATCAATCAAGTATTTCCCGCTAAAATAGAGCAACGGGTAGACGGATAGCTGGAGGAGGGCCTGAGAGTGACAGCTTTTTCGCTTTTTTTTCTTTCTTCACGGGCCTTACAGCTCCCGAAACCCTGTTACGGTTCCAGGGTAGGTACCCAGCGGAAGACCAAGTCTCCTTCGTTTAGCCGATGGTATTTGTGAGGCTATACCTAACGAGTGGCTATAAAAATAAAATAAATAAAATAAAAATAGTTCTGTTTTCTGTTGAGTTAAGGTATATTTAGATAGAAAAGCCTGTAAGTGTGGTTTGTCGGATTATGTACATAAGTTTTTATATAAAAACCCATTGGTACATGGCCGGGATATGGAATCGAACCCGGGGTCTGCCTATTTAATACCATACGTCTTAACCACTCGGCCACTGTTTAATGAAATCCTTACGGAACTTTATATATTTTTCGAATTTTACACGGAGGAAGTATGGGCGTATATCTAGTATTACTTAGTATTACTTAGTTTAGGAACATAAATCTGCAAGCGAGGTCAAACTTATTTTAGCAAGCATATTTTAATGTGCATCGCGGGCCATAAATTGTGCGGTCAATTGAAAACAATGTTTGTATTTTCATTATTTTGATCCGAGTTTTATGATATTGTTTATATACAACTTTTATGTAGATTTCAGGGTTTTTCGTACAAATATTACGTAAAAGTGAGACTTTAAAATATCTATATGTAAAGAAATTATATTCCTTTAATTTGTATTTGCCGCGCTCCCCTTGGAGATAAATTAATGTACTGAAATGAACTTGAAACATACCTAATATTGAAAACGCTCAACGAATCAGCATCGCGATTCAGCGGGGAAATGCAGCCAGTATTCTTGCCACTATACCACGCGGACCTGGTTTATTTAGTTATTTTTAATCTTTAGATTTGATTTAAGGTTTTTGTATTATCTAATAATTAATAAAAAAAGTGTAGGTACCGACTTTAAAAATTTGCACTGAAAAGTTAAAAAAAGTTAAGAAAAGTTAAGAAAAGTTAGGTTGTAGAAGTGGAAAGGTAGACGGAAATTGTCTCTACCTACCCCTCTTGCGATAAAAGGCGTGATGATAGATAGATAGATAGATAGATAGATAGATCAACGTATATAGGTATTTAGCGGCTTCTATTATGGCCAGATGAAAAGGTATTCACTTTGAAGAAACAAATACTACACACAAACCGCATTTTTCATATATAATCTGTAATTTTATTTGGTATAATGTTCGGAAGATATAATAAAATAAGATATAAATTTAGTATTGCAATCAATATATTTTTATATGTTCAATAAAAGTACACCTAGGTCGTCTTCTGCCAGCATTTCCTTTCACTTCAGCCATATAAACATTTTTAGTCAATCTTTCATCCTTCATTCTTTCAACGTGTCCAAACCAGGGTACACTACTTTTCCATCATTTTAGTCACAACATCATCTTTCACTAAGCATTATAATTATCACACATTCAAGACCGCATTTCCACTGCATCTATTTTACTTCCATACCCAAGTCTTCATACATAAGTTGAACCCTTTGACATTCGATGCACAGTACGTTCAAAATAGGTGTATTTCGCAGCAATTTCTTACCATAAAATCATCGTAAATTGATAAAATTGTATAGAAAACCGTAATATTATTTAAATTCAAAGATGGCATAGTAACAACAAGGATAGTAAAGGCTATAAATTGTCAGAGAGTCACTTCTGAGAATCGATAACCATAAAATTATAGTAGACGGCTACAACTTAGAATCACTTTAAGAACACTGAATTTTCTTAGCAGGTGATATGCCTTTCCCGATCTGAAAACACTCCATGAAATCTTTATCAAAGAGTCTTTATGATATATCTATTTTCATTTTCTGGTGACCAGCTGGTCAAAATTCAACCATAATTAATTTAATAAATTACGTATTTGTTGACATGAGGGTAAAGTTGTCAGAAATATGATTCAATGCTTCTGTGTATCAGAATAAAAAAATAGTATCACTTAAAATTTATTGGCAACATTTTAAAATTCTTTGTAACGTAGTGGTTATATTCTCTTTGTTGTTTGGCGACAATCTTTACTTATAAATATTTATTTTCTACACATTTTCTCCATATAAATTTTAACTACTTATACCAAATAACGCGCAACATAGGTTGGAATTGGACGAGTCTGTGCTCGATTTCGGTGGACCGTACTGCGGCGCGCGATTGGATGAATGAGTGGGCACCTTTTATTCATTGGTCTTGCAATGTTTTCATGGGTGTACCACGGACATGGCTATAGTGTACCTACCTACCTATACACGCTATCTCTCATGTAGTATAAAGTTCTAAACAGTATCACAGACAGTATTGACAGATTGTATTCAAATATGCCATTGTAATGTTATACAGGATGTTCTGTTGCAGATTCGAAACCGTGTTATTGGTCCCAGGGTACCCAGCGGAAGACTCTTCCTCTTTTAGCAGAATCAGATGGTGTTTATAAGGCTATACCTAATGAATGGCCAATTCTGTTGAGGTATATCATTTTTATATTTGAAGGAAAATTCTGGGCAAAGCAAATAAATGACGAAGTTATCGGCGAACATACATAAAAAAATAAAATATATACGATAGAAGTGAGAAAGCTCCTCCTTTTTTTGAAGTCGTTTAAAAATTGGGTTTAGAAGATTTTGGGTTACTGTGCCGTGAAAAACAGAGAACGTCATTTGGAACATTTTGAAGTTATCAAGTTTTGTTTTTATTTCTTAAATATTTTAAAAATAAAAGCTGAATTATTGATTCACGCCATCGATCTATTGGACATCCAAATTATAGCTTCCACATTGGTCGCCGGCATCGCACCGAAAATTCCCATTTCGGCCGCCGGATGATCTTGGCGGACCGTTCGATACAGGAATTGGACGAGTCTGTGATCGTTTTCGGTGGACCGTACGGCGACGAATGGACGAATGTGTGACCATAGTTCTTTATTCACACATTTTAAAAAGTTTTGACATTTTAAATACTCGAACTGACTAACAGTTGCTTTCTGTCATTTTCAGATATTATTTTACGTCAAAATATCAACCTGTATATACTGGGGCGCGTCTGATATAGCATTATTCGCGACGCGTGCGCATTTCATTGTCATGTCTCAGTCGACGTCGTGTTATACGCGAAAATAATTATAAAACTTAACACCCGAGTGGCCCGCTTAGCTTAATCTAAATAACTGGATTAGTGTATTTGGAAGCGATATATCTATAACTTTTGTCATATCTACTACCTAGCTAGCTAGAAGCTTGAGCTAGGGGTTTGACGAGACCCTCATCTAATAATATTATAAAGCGGTAAAGTTTGTGAGTTTGTGAAGTTGTAGGGGGTAATCTCTGGATCTACTGAACCGATTTTGAAAATTATTTTACCAATAGAAAGCTACGATATCCCTGAGTGATGAGTGACATAGGCTATATTTTATTTTGTTCGAATACATCCACGGGCGAAGCCGGGGGTGGAAGGCTAGTATTATATATCAAAGGTGCGATCTCAATTATTTTGATTATAATTTCATATGCTAATGGTTCGGAGGGCTCGTAACTGATATATTTACATATGTACACTATTTATATGGATTAATATATTTTTTTGACATTTAAAAACATTTTTTTTTTGTTTACTCCAGTGGTTTGATTCAATGGGAAAGGGGGGGGGGGGTAGCTGCCCATGCTTACACTGGATGTGAACTATCATACTTATAGGTAGATAGGTAAGTAAGCGCCTGGGTCTTACTACATCAAAGATTGCAGTTAATAATAATGTAGGGACTATAATGTAATATTTATAAATAATTAAATACATTACATAAAATTTATAAATACACGACGACTTTACAGCATTATTTTCTGCAGGTAATTAGTGCAGCAGCTGTCAACCTTTTTTAATTACCTGTGCATCGAAGTGATGGAAAATTTAAAATTATCAATGGGACAACTTTTGAAGCATTATTGTCACTAATTGTGTATTCAAGGAACGGACCCCATTTTTGGAGTAGGTAATACTTTAAATATTGCAATACGAAATCTCTGTATTATTTTCCCTTTTAAAATTTCATCAATTGGATATCTGGTGTTGGCGGTGTCTTCTGAGAATGAGCTGGACTGCACATCGTACCAAGAGCTTAATATAAAGCAGATATACTTGTCTGTGGTAAAGACTCAATGGAGCGGCTAGAGTTCCCAATTTCACTAATCTAGACAATTAGGAACCTACGATCATCAGTACAAACACAGATAATATTAAACAGATCTTCATCTTCTTAGATGTTAACTTAGTTTTGTATTCTAATTTGGCACCAACCGTCTTCAAATTCTACGACGAAATATTAATTATTTCTTACTTTTCAGTGTACAATTTTTGGAGTTTGTAAATTTTTTTTATAAGATTTATATCAAAAGCAGGAATAGCCATAGATAGAGATTCAACTTTTCCTGTTTACCCACATTTCGATGCATAAAATATAGTGACAAGAAAACGTTTGGCACCAATAATATGTCACCATAAAGTTGTCTGTCGGTCCGTGATCCGCTTGTCGATGGCTGTAATAAATCTAAACGCGACAATAAAAACAATATTAAGGTAACTCTACTAATACAGAACATATTTATATGAAAACGAGTGTAGTCCAGTTAAATATGGTTATTATGCCATCTTTAGACAAATTATTTTTGTGGAGTTATCATTTCTGTATTAAAATATAGCAGAAAATGTATTTTTTTGGGCTATATTTCAGGGGAAATTCTGAAGATGTGCGGATATCATATAGGTATATGTTGCAGCGCATATATGTGGTTACGCAGTTACCTACTTGCTACTTCTATATTCTTTATAATGTTCTGTTAGCTTTAAGAACTTATGTCTTCATTACTCTAACTAGAGGTTGCCCGCCATGGCTTGCATTTTATGCGTTCTTTGAGAGTTTGAGTGCAACCCCCCAAAGTAGTCGAAGTAAATTCCTGGCTACGGCCTTATTGCCAGCAGTTTTATATAGCATATAGATCACACCCTCTCTCGTTTCAAATATCAAATATACCGTAGTAACATGTCTTAATCCAGGATATAATCTACTCGTTAAAAACATCAAATTTACATTTTAAATCACTATATCCAATTGAGACCAACTCCTTTACTTCATCTTCTTTTTCTTTCTTCACGGGTTACCTTGCAGCTCCCGGGAACCGTTGTCGGCCCCAGGGTACCCAGTAGAAGACAACTTCTTTGTACAACTTTTAATTGGGTAATATTGGGAAATATAGAACATCATAAGAATTAAGAAGGCGCTTCAACAGTTATTTATATTTATTTATAAACTCTATAATATTGTGTTTGATTCACATTTACAACAGTTGACATATCCTATATCCATAATTTGTATGGGGGTAAACTATTCCCAATTTCTCTGTAAATTTTAGAGCTTTATGAAAGAGAAAACAGGGGCAAAATAATCCATTAATTTACACCAATTGAAAAAATAACGACTATTTCACTTAGATATATTGAATAAGTAACTATATGCTAAATTACAGTGACACAGGTGGATTATTTACAAAGAAATTTAGAATAGTTTATCCCAGAAAAATTATGGGATATGTTTATTGTTGACACACATCATGTTTATAAATATTAATTCACTATCTAAGTTCATGCAAGTTCACTGATAGAACAAGTTTTTTTTCTCAGAACAGATAATAAAAGTAGAAGTGATGTAGGCGGAAGAATTTGGAAGAAATTACAGCAAATTCCTGTGCATTGAACACATTAAAAACTGACGATTAAGGGCAATGTTATTGAGGGTGCTGAATGAAATATGGTAAAAGTTATAGATTACTATTACTAAATGGAAATGACTTTAAATCTAAATTGACAAAATTGCTCCACGAACATTGCTTTAATGGAATAAATGAACTGAGTGTCACAAAACTGTATAAAAATTGCGGAAAATTATTGTAATTGTGTAGATATGAATAACCAATATTTTTAGAGTCAAAATATATCTAATTAATGTTTGCACACCTGCTTGCAGGTTGAATACATGTCCATACTCACCATAATTTTAAGACCTGTATTGTATTCTTTCAAATAAAACATGGGCATGTTCTCATGTTTTATTCAGTTTTACTTTCATGTTTACAGTGATTATATTCTTAATTTATCTAATTTTTTTATTAAGGAATACCTATATACTTTACATACAAAACATAATTATATATATATATATCTTTAAATATAATATTTATGTGATAATAAATCTAGGAATAAGCATTACTAAGGCTCCATCATCCATCACGAGGAGGTAAATAATTTGACGGATAGAACAGTATAGAATCCATTCATGGGATCTGCTGGGTTAGCATATATTTTGACAGCGACACTTTCGTTTCGGTCGAATGGCCTTGAACAGGCCAAAACGTTCATGTCCAACAAGGACCGGCCAGAGATAGCCCGGACCGGGCATGCCCTGCACAAGAATGCCGAGCAATTTGCTTGGCCGGACAAAGACAAGTACACAGAATTTTCCCGCACATTGTTGGGCCGGACCTCTCGGCCCCGGGCTATCTCTGGCCGGTCCTTGTTGGACATGAACGTTTTGGCCTGTTCAAGGCCATTCGACCGAAACGAAAGTGTCGCTGTCAAAATGTATGCTAACCCCACGGGTAAGTCCAATGTTAAAAATATTCCCTAAGTATTATTTTCAAATGTAAAAGTTCTGTTATGTTGTTACTTTCTTAGATTGAGAAACCCTCGCTCCGTCTTGTAGTGAAGTTTGGGTGTTAGTTCGAGCTTCTCTATTTGCTACTGGCTTCCTCACATTCAATACGGATTCCACTACAACTTCCTCTATGAATTGCGGACCACTTCCAGCTGAAAATATATAATTTATTCATTAAAATAAAGCTAAAACTAATATATTTAACGGTCTTCTAGACGTGGTGACAATAGGTATTGGAATACGCCAGCCAAAGAATGCCCGGCCCGAGAATGGCAAACCCTAGAATGTAGAATGACTCAGCAATTTGCTTGGAATTATAGCTTTGGACATTCTTTGGCTGGCCATTGGTGCGGACCCATCATTTTTTGCCTTCGAGTCAAAACGAAAGATGTCGCGGTCCTAAGTAAGAAACGCCGAAAGGTGGAGATTAAGAAAAACTCTTTGTTGATGGGAAAATGAGTTCTGAGCAAACAGAACGCATTTATCTAGAATCGCGCGTACGCGAGCAGGATAGAAATAGTACGTGAGTAGAATTCAACGCAAGCGATCATATTTGTTTAAAACGCAATTTAAAAAAATCTTATACAGCATAGAAATAATTTTACAATAAAAATATAAGTGTTAATTTTTGTAATGATACCATCTATATTGATTGATAGCCATAAAATTTGATAAATGAAGTTTTCATAGGTGTATATATATTTTTTTTTCTAAAGAGTAAAATATTTTCAAAACAGTAAAATATTTGTCATATCCTTAAAATCAATATATAAATTTTTCAGTTTCGTAAATTGATCAGGTTTTCTGAAAAATTTGATTAAAAATTGGAATTTGACGACTTAAGCCATTTTTTTCGATTTTCATTGGCTACTTGAGAATGACATCTTCAGTGTAGTTATACATAATAACTTGAAATTGGGAGTTATAACATCATAATATAGTTATTAGATATTAAGGGGAGGAACGAATAATTTTGGTTGATTTCTGAACTGAAATTCCCGAATTTTACGAATGCTATCAACATACAATTTGGGCATCGAAAACTAGAGGATTTTATCTAGTATTGTATAGGATGAAAACATGATTGGTGAAAATTTTCTCGATAACTTAAATTTTTGAAATCACCTCTTCTAAAACACCTTTTTAGTCATACGACCATACTCTGAAGGGATTTACGTTTAAATTTTATACGAATCTGTAGGTAATTTCAGCACCTAGTATTGATTAAGATGATTTTTCACTGCATGATTTTTTTAATAAATTATTTATTTGTAATGTACCGCTTAAGTCATTTATTCCGAGAAACGATAATTTATGCCCTTCTCACTTCTGCAGCAAGAACGGACAAAGCGCCGTCGTTGTCTTGCATGACGTGATCGTTGCGCTCGAACCACTCATGCGCCCGAACCACGAGTTTAGTGCGTGGCTTACGATTAGAAATTTCTGAGTCGTTCCTCGTCTTAAACTCTGACGTTATGAAGAATCGATTTGCTTGATTGGATTGATTGGAGATGCATTCACAAATCATCAACTCTAGAGCGAATATTTTCAGCGACTCTTTTATAGATTCCACATCCGGTCATGGCGCCGACCGCACGCGTTTTCGTCATGGCGTGATGTGGAATCCGGTTTAATCCCGGCCGCGCTGTGTTGGTTGTGATTAATAAGACATATCACAGTCGGCGGGATAATCTTAGATACCGATTTATCGGCTTACTATTGCACAAGATTAAACACTGGAGACTGGCAGAATTGCGACGAAAGTCAGCACTGTTGCCATATATTAAAAGAAGAAGAAGCCTTAAGTAGTCCGGCATCGCACCGAAAATTTCCCATTCCGACCGCCGTATGATCTAGGCGGACCGTTGGACCAAGATTTAAACGAGTCTGTGGTCGGTTTCGGTAGACCGTACGGCGACGCGCCGGGGATTGGACCAATGTGTGACCACCTTTATAAGAATGAAATATTATAAAGAGAGATTGCGAATTTTGTGAGGGAACCCCTGATCTGATTTTGAAAATTCTTACACTAATAGGAAGCTACATTATCCCTGAGTGCTATAGACTATGTTATATTTTATTCGCAAAAACCACGGGGGAAGCCGTGGGCGGAAAGCTTAGTTACAAATAAATAAATAGGTGCAAATTCCACTTACTATCAATATTGCGTGGTTTGCTTTGAGGCGCTGCGATACAAACCAGGACAGCTGCACTCAAAAATATTAGCAAAGTAAAAATTTTCATGGTTATTAGATTTTTTACAGTTTTTTTTAAAATATTGAACAAGTAGTTATCCGCGTGTACACAGTAAAGTAACTAGAGACGACTGAGTGTGTAACCGCGCGACCCCAATCTCTCTGAGATGTGTTATTCTGTACAATCATGAACTTTTTTTAATAGCCCTTATCGTCCACTTGATCCCCTGGAACAGTAACAAAATTGGTTCAGTACTTTTGAGTCTATAAATTAGTCTATCTATCATCACGCCTTTCATCCCAAGAGGGGTAGGCAGAGACAATTGAATGTCATTTGTTACGATCCTGACATACCTCTTTCGCTTCTTTTATATTCATCATACCTTTCAAATACATGCTCGGCGATTGTGTGTACTTTTAATATTTCCATTGATCAATATACATTTTTTATATGTTCAATAAAAGTACACCTAGGTCGTCCTGCCAGCATTTACTTTCACTTCAGCCATTCTTTTTAGTGATTCTTTCATCCTTCATTCTTTCAAGGTGTCCAAACCAGCGTTGACATCGTTCCGGATGTGGTCAATACGCTTTATATCACACATTCTACGTAAAGACCGCATTTTCACTGCATTTATCTTACTTACATTCTTCTTATTCCATACCCAAGTCTCGCTTCCATAAGTAAGTGATGGAACTACTCGTACAACAGCATTATGTATATTATTTTTAAGTTTAGTTGTAAGTTGTGTATTTCTGCATACATTGTTTAGTCCATCATAAAAATCTTGCTTCTATTCTCATCAGGTGATTGAAAAGCTGGTACGTATCTAGGATAACGTATCAACTTGGCGATACAAAGAGAGAATGCGACTAGTGTTTTAGGGAATCTGTCGCAAGACAGCGATCTTGAGGTTTTTAACCGACTTAAAAAAAAGAAGGAGGTTCTCAATTCGTCGGATTCTTTTTATTTTTATGTATGTTCCCCGATTACTTGAAGACGCCTGCATGGACCGATATGGATTTTATTTTATCTATCTATCTATCTATCTATCATCACGCCTTTCATCCCAAGAGGGGTAGGCAGAGACAATCGAATGCCATTTGTTACGATCCTGACATATCTCTTTTGCTTCTTTTATATTCATCTTACCTTTCATACATGCTCTACATACTAAAAAGGTTTATATGGCTGAAGTGAAAGGAAATGCTAGCAGAGGACGACCTAGATGTACTTTTATTGAACATATAAAAAATATGTTGATCGAAGGAAATATTAAAAGTACACACAATCGCCGAGCATGTATGAAAAAAGGATTTTATTTTATTTGAAAGATAATACTTTCCAGGTGGTCCCATGGTCATCAGAAATCGAGAACTCTTCTTTTATAGACACACTTGAAGCGATTTACTTTTCAGTGCATAATTTTTGTAGTCGGTACACTTTTTGTTAAAAGGCAAATTATTATTTGTGAGTAGTTGTTGTTGTTGTTTTTGAAATAAATCTCAGAGTTTCATAGTAATTATTAAATCATTACTAACTATTAAAACATTGTACAGAATATCACTAGGTATTGCATAACTCACAAGTTGTGCTGATTTCCCTTCCATGGGTGTCATAACGTGACACTGATATGGCCATATGATCTAAATAATAATAAATAATAATCCCAAACACACGAATGAGAAGTAAGACAATATTCGAATGGCTAGCCAAGGAATGTCCGACCCGAGAATGTACAACACTAAAATGCCGAGCAAACAAAGTACACGGATTATAGAAAACTACAAATTTGTGTCGTTTGGGTAGAAACTCTAGGTCCGTGGGGTTCAAATGCCAAAAAACGATAGATGATCTCCTCTGGTGACAAAAGGCCTGGCTTCTTCAGCGGGGAAATGCAGCCAGTATTCTTGCCACTATTCAACGTGGACCTGGTTTATTTAGTTATTTTTAATGTTTAGATTTAGTTTTAAGGTTTTTCATATTGTTATGTAATATATCTATCTATCATCACGCCTTTTATCGCAAGAGGGGTAAGCAGAGAAAATGGAATGCCATTTGCTACGATTCTGACATACCTCTTTCGCTTCTTTTATATTCATCATACCTTTCATACATGTGTAAGTAAAATATTGTAATGTTCGTTTGAATCAAAACGTATCCTTTGTTAATAGATTTTAGAACTTCCTTGAAAAAGGCACTTCAGTTTTTCTTATTGGCAAGCTACGGTAAAAGGGTACTTGACCAAAATAGTTTTATATTACTTGTTATAACGGTGTTGTTTACAATGTCAACAACTACCAAGTTGACTTATAAGTCTCTTAGAATAAGACATCTTGTAATATTACGGTCTTTATACAGTTGTTTCGATTGTATGGTTATCAATTCGTCTAAACGGCTAAATATATTTAGACTAGCATTCCGCCCCTGGCTTCGTCCGTGGATATTTACGAACAAAATAAAATATACCCTATACCTACCCCTACCCCTACCCCCACCCCTACCCGTACCCCTACCCCTACTTCTACTCCTACCCCCTACCCCTACCCTCTACCACTACCACTACCTCTATATCATTAATAATTTTCGCAGCGCACGCGATGTAAGGAATTTCTTACGCCTTGGGTTACATTATTGGAGTTTTAGTAAGGATCCCTAATTTTTTTGAAAATAGAATATAGCCTATGTCACTCAGGGTGAATGTAGCTTTCCAATGGTGAAATCGGCATAGTAGTTTTTGAGTTTATTCATTACAAACATACACACACACAAAAATACAAATCTTTCCTCTTTATAATATTAAGTAGATATAGATAACGGAAAGGATGAAACGAGGAAGGGGTCATGTACAAATGCAGTGCGGTATTAAAGATGATGTCGTGACTAATATGAAGAAAAGTAATTTACGCCATGGTTTCAACAAGTTGAAAGAATAAAGGATGAATGATTGGCTAAAAAGGTTTATATGGCAGAAACAAAAGGAAATGCTGGTCCTTTTATTGAATATATTATAGAAATGGCTACATACAACAATCCAACGATCATGAGAAAAAGGAATACTCCCCAACGCACATCGCTGGAAAGTTGCATATATGCCAATCTATTAAATATTTTCAATGCCGCGATACAGGTTTCAATGAGTTAGTAACGGTGCGACATCTATCGACGCGACGCGATGTGCCGCCACAATATAATAAAAATATTAATCGTTGTAATGTTAAAAGTACACCATGTATAACGGTATGAAAGGTATGATGAATAAAAAAGAGATATATCAGGGATTGTCTCCGCTTACCCTATCTATCTATATATCTCTCATCACGCCTGTTATCCCAAGAGAGATAGGCAGAAATAATCGAATGCCATTTGCTAAGGTCCTGACATACCTCTTTCGTTCTATTTATATTCATCATACCTTTCATACATGCTCGGCGATTGTGTGTACTTTTAATATTGCCATCGATCAATACATTTTTTATATGTTCAATAAAAGTACACCTAAGTCGTCCACTACCAGCATTTTCTTTCACTTCAGCTTGGAGCACTATAGGAATTGACGCGAAGCCGATCTCTGTCTACTTCTAGTGGTACTTAAACCATCTGGTAGACAGATGTAGTTTGCCATTATTATTTGATTGATATGTAGCGGTAATTGAAAAGCTTTGTTGTCGTGCAACGTTTATAATGATATAACATTAAAAACTATTATTGCTTGTAAAAAATATAATTTGGGTATGCTTTCATACAAGGCAGCAAAAAATACATACAGCATTAACTGTGACTGTTTTTAAATATTCAAAGTTCATTGGCTCTGTAATATCAAATTATCTTTTTGACTTGAGAATCTTTATATATAAGCTTCAAGCCATATCGGTATCATTTCACCTCAAATTTCTAAAGAATTACACGCTCACACATTCTTTTTCTCAAAATGTTTTCTAAAATATTTACGGTTTTAATGTTTTCTCTAATAAGTGTGGAATGTAAACCTGTAGTTATTAAAGGTATTTATTTTTTATTTATCTCATTTTGGTTTTTATTTTCTAAAGTGGAGCCCATAAGTTTATACAAAAATCCCATAGAAAAAGGCAGGAAAAAGGAGAAACTCTCCGGAATTTTTCAATTTCCCAATCAACTATTCCAATTATTCTTTCATGCAAACCTTGACAGAAAAAAATCCAAATCAGTTTAGCCGTTCTCTATTTATATAGATGAATATTTAAATGAACCTCGAATAGTTAATGTTTCGTGAAAAATATGTCCATCGCCTTTTGAATTCTGCTTCTCTTTATGTCTTTACTATTTTTAATTTTTACAGGTTCTTCACCTTTGGGAGAAACTGTGGTGGCAATCTCATCATCAGATCCAGAACTAGAGAAATTATTTACTCTGAATTTTCAACAACCAGAAGAAATGTTTGTACACAATTTTAATATACCCATAGCTCCACCAAGACCGACATCTGTTGGAACAGGACGAGGTTTCACTTCCTCGTCTTCTTTTAACCCATTTAATTTTCCATTATTTAATATACCTTTAAATCTTGAAGGCATCGGTTTAAGTAATATCGGTTTTCCAAATTGGTTCAGGAGTTTTGAAAACTTTTATGATCCTGCTTATAGCGGAAATGGAGACATAAACTCAGTCACTGCAGTTAATGATAACGGTCATATCTATGGCAAAGTTAATTCCGTAAGTTTTGACAATAGAGTGAGAAATAATTGATGATATTATATAGTTTAGTTAGAGTGTTTGAAACCTATGATTGTTTATGATAAATTAAAGACAAAATACAATATAAGTGTTTTTATTTATAATGTCTACACAAATCCCAAATTACCACGTGGTCCAGACACATATGCAAAGGTGTCAAGACAAATGTCTATCAGTTATCTTGCCATCTTCGCATTTACTTAAAAATAATCTAAACAGCCATTTAAAATAAACTAAGTTATATTCGTTCAGTAATAGTTTCCAGTGTTGACGGCATGTGATTGTGCAGCTTGAATACCAGGTGCGTTGACACTGCTAGCTCCACTACTTTGGATAGAATTTCCTCTTTGTTGCAAAGTTTGTGCTGTGCTCCCTCTATATCCTCCCATGTTCTGAGCTGATGAGATAGCATGCCCGTAGTTAGCACCTCCGTTGTTTGTATGTGCTGCCGATATAGCGGATTGGTAATCATTGCCAGAGTTCTGGACAGACGATACAGCTGTCTCGTAACCCAGACCTCTCAAGTTCTGGGCAGAAGATATCGCGGACTGGTAATGTGCTGGGGAATCATAAGCATAATTTAGACCGTTGTGGGTTTGAGCTACTGACGAAGCTGAGCCAAAATGGCCACCGAAGTTCTGGGCCGAAGATACTGCTGATCCGTAATTGCTGTATGGAGTAGGGATGTGACTTTGATAATTGACTGGGTATGGAGCGGCGTTGGCCATTCCTACTCCTCTTGCGTAACCAGCTCCAGCTGGGCCGGAGGAAGCCATGCCTTCTCCGTAAGCCTGGCTGTCTCCACTTTGGAATGATGCTCCCATTCCTGTGGAGTGACCGATGCCGCCGATATTGGTGCTGAATCCACTTCCATAACCGAACGCCATGTTTGGTGAGCGGCCAATTCTCATAACAACGCCTGGATAATATTCGCCTCCTGAAAATTTATAAAATAAAATAAGTATTTTAATTAACTTTCTACTGGCTATATGAAATGTTATTTATTCCAATGATAATCACTATTGCAATACAAAAAAACATTAGTCTGCCCCACTGTGGGATACTAGCACACATCTCCGGTAGAAGTGTTATCTATAGTCCTTGGGAAAGCATAAAAAAATCAAATTGTTATTAATAGGATCACAGTGATAGTATTTAGAAAACAAAGTAGCCATAAAATCATTTGAATGTGAATACATTTTAGTTTGGTTGTCACAATCAGCGATGCTTATATTGAATGCGTTTAATTTGGAAGTCAGAACATCAGTAGGTAGGTAATTAAATATTTTTAAAATTTACACATAACAATATCAAGGACTTAAATTTAATCTAAACATTAGAAATAACTAAATAAACCAGGTCCGCGTGGAATAGTGGCAATAATACTGCCTGCATTTCCCCGCTGAATCGCGATTCTGATTCGTTGAAGGAAGGAGCCAGCCCTCTTGTCACCAGAAAAGATGATCAGTCGAGGGGATATATCTTTAATAAACTTTTTGGCATTTGAACCCCAGGGACTTAGAGTTTCTACACCAAACGGCACAAATTTGTGTTTTAAATAATTGAACTACATATATTTGCGCCGTTTGTTAGACTCTGCGATTTCCGCCGCAGCTCCCGCTTTAATTATTGATTCCCTGAGATGAGACGGGGCTAATGTGTCCACGCACGTAGCATCCCATACAAGGGCCCGACCTCGCTCCCAGGGAATCAGAGTCATTCCATCGGGTCTCTTGCCGTCTTCCCGGATAATTCCCGTTTGGCTCTAGGAGAGCAGGGACTTCTATTGACGCAAGAGCCATTTTGATGGTATCCACCACCATTCATTCAATTTCCCGTGAATGTTGGTAGATGAAACAGAAAAACGGGATATAAATAATTCAATTTTTTCAGTTTAAACTTACCATCAATCCAGACAGGAACCGCCTTGCAAATTGCAATCAGGGCAAATACTGATAAAATTTTAGCGAACATTTTATTTCTAATTGAAGTGCTTAGGAACATTTACTATGCTTTCACCAATGTTCAATATGGATTATAGACCATTTCTCCGAGCTTTTATAGCGAAATATTCTTTATCCCCACCTTGCAGTTGACCCAGTCACGAAATTTTAATGTCTATTATTTGAGCTCAAAAAACTTATTGCGAATTGCGGTAAAATAATTTTGAGTGCCTAATAAGAAGTAATAAAAATCGAAAACTTATTATTCCGATAAAAATGGGTGCGCTCTCATGACTCATCAGTTCTCCTTTTAGTGACTTTAAATAAATTAATATTTTTAATTAGTTAAATAGAGCACAGCTATTCAATGTGTGCTCGTGATGGTGGCAAGGATATCGGATTTCATTTGTTGTAAATATAAAAAAAAACTAGAATCCATGGATAACTGATTTCTAATGTTGAAATCGAACCAGTGAAGGACCGGAAGTCGTTGTGTCTTCAATTATCCCAATAAGAATAACCTCATCTATGGATCACCACTACTTATCAAATAAAGTCCCCCGCCGCGTCTAATACCTAGTAGAATAGGTCTAATACCTATACACGTAAACAGTAAACACGGATTTTGATGCGGTTTTCATTACTAGATAGGTTTATTCACCGGGAAGGTTTACGAGTACTACACATGGACCTATCATGTTTAGGAGGTGAGTATTAACAGTATAATGCCCGCTTGCACCAATGTTAGGAGCGTCCTAAAGTAACGCGTAACCCATTTAGGTTGTCCTAGCGAGGAAAATGCATTGCACCAACGTTAGGATTGTTATGTTTATGACGCCGATTTCAAATCCTTGATAAAATGAGCAACAGTGACGATCTTCTTGACTTTTTGGAAGATCTAGAAGGAGTTTTACCCTGATCAAGGATAATAAGGCCATAAGGTCCAGACCCGATTTTTTTTTTACAAATTTGTCATAAATTGTAAAGAAAATGTATAAGTTATGACGATTTTTTTGTAAATATCGCATATTGGTAGCATTATATATATATATATATCCAACCAAATACATGAACGTTTGGAATACCCCACCGATCGGTAAGTTTACACAGGTACCGTAATATATCTTCCTATTTTTAAATTGTTTTTGTCACTTTTTAACTTTGTACCTTTTGTTTAAAGGTAGGTATATACATTTTTTAGGAACAGCAACGGTTTTTTGACTACAATGATATCAAAAAATATGAAATACATAGAATACTACGCATAGAATCATGCAGGTCAGCCAACCGTAAAAGTAAAAATAGATTGATCAATCACTTAGTAAGGAAGCTCCTATCGTAGGACGATCCTGGCATTATTAGGTTGGTGCAACCAAAGTTGATACTTAGGACTCTCTTATATTAGGAGAGTCCTTACTAGGAATATCTTTGTGTGACATTGGTGCAAGCGGGCATAAGTGAATCAAGTCGGGAAAAAAGTTAGCCCCAGCCAACAAAGTGATGTAGGAATGAATTGTGTAGAATGAAATCTACAAAAAAGTCCGCCGTACCATCTCTAATACATAAGCGTATTTACGTAGGTATTTAAATTGCTGTAAACCCATATTGTACCTGTGCGAAGCCGGTGGCGGGTGGCTGTTTTAAAATAAAATAAAATATTAAGAAATAACATTTTATTTATTTAATTAAATAATTATTAGATTATATTGTTAGATATAATATTCGCATGTCTTAGATGTAATTAATTTATCACAGAAAATAGTAGATTGAAAATAAATATTTCTCTTTGGTCTGCTATTAGCTTTTGTTATTTCTATAAGCATAAGCGCCTGCAAAAGCTCCGGCAAAGTTTCCTTGATAATTCTGGCCAGCGTTGTTGCCATTCTGGTAATCATGTTCCTCATGGTCTTCATTGCTTTCATCGTGTTCCGGTTTTACTTCATCATCTTGCTGTTCGTCGAATGGTCTAAAGCCATATCCCCCTTGAGGACCATATCCTCCTGACCATTGCGGCCCAAATCCTGATCCTTGAGGCCCATACCCTGACCCTTGAGGAGCATAGTAGTTGCCATTAAACTGGCTATTGTAACCACCTTGACCGTTCCCAAAATATCCAGGCTGCTGATATCCATGGTGTCCATAACCCTGGTTTGGATTACCATAGTTATGTTGATAGTTATTTGGATAATATCCTTGACTGTAACCTCCTTGGCCGTTGCTGGCTGATGACTGAGATTGACTTATACCAATGTTGATGGCTGGATAACCTTGCTGTCCACCATAGCCTCCTTGGGCGCCACCGTAACCTCCTTGGATGCCTCCACCGCAAATCCCGTACTTCCTGCAGACTCGCTTTTTGAAACCACGTGGTTCCCTGACAAGTCCTGCAGAACCGCTAGAAGCGACGCTTGTAACATCTGAAAAAAATCCTCATTAATCTTTAGCTAACGGTGTTAAATTGAACTTTACAATTGAGACAGCTAGGTTTTATTGCAAAATCATGACAGTTGGTCGAGATTCGAGATTAATATAATAATAGGGTGTTCAAAATTATAACCTGCTCCGATAGATCCGATCACAATCGCAGTAAATAATAATAACAGTGTTTTGATCGCCATTTTTCGTCGTGTCCGTTAACTGTGTGAGTTGATTTTTTGCGAACCAAAGCAGTTTTATAGTTTGCACCGAGGCTATCCCCTACGTGTGCTCGACATTGGATAATACAAACAGAAATTCTCACGGAAACAAACAAAAATTTGTAAACAATGTTTTAATGACCTTTACACTTTAAAGCCATTAATTAGAAAGCGGAAGTCGAAAGATGTGATACGAATATAAAATATTTTCTATTTTATATTGAATAATATAGCCAGGAAAAATCCAGAATATAAATATTATAAGTAGGCTATGGTATACTTTTTTTGATAAAAACCGGCCAAGTGCCAGTTGGACTCGTTGTTAATTGTTGTTTTACTTAAAGTATGCATTATAGATATACTAGTTAGACGTTTATGTATTGCCATTATTAAGATCGAGCAAAAAACACAGAACACGTTTCTTGTATGGGAGCCCCTTTAATTTTTAACTTTATTTTATTTTTATTATTTGTTGTTATAGCGGCCATAGTAGTACACGCTCTGTGAAAATTTTAAGTCTCTAACTATTATAGTTCAAAAGATACAGCCCTATGACAGGCGGACGGACGGATGGACAACGGTTTTGGAAAGTACAAATTTCCTTTTATGTGCCTAAGTATTTATACATAGTTAATGGTCTTAATGCACCTGTAATATTTTTACTAGCATTTGTCAGCCAAGTAGAGTCTCCTAAACATACTTAATTCGTAAATTACTTACAATAATTATTTATAATAATTACCACTTTATTTCTTCAAATAAATTAGCACAATTCTAACATCCTGTACTTGAATATAATACCAGTTCAATTATTAATTTATAAGATAGCTTAAAGTGTCGATTATTATGATTTATTATTATTAGAGTTGGTTGCCCTGCATATGCGTCTGTCTGTCTAGATTCAATTACATTTTTATTTAAGTTTTTTTTTTCATTTAACCATAATAACTTTCACCTATGGCGGCGTGGCCAGACACACGAGTAACAGAATCTATTTTTGTCAGTTGTCCATATTAAACAGAATAGGTGGCAAACCTATTGCTACTTAAGAGTCGATTAGTTGTAGTAACGAGTGCGTAAACGAGACTGATCTTATAGACAAAAAGCTCATTTTAGTTCCTTCGCCTCAGTTTGGTGAGCATGCATATATTTGACGTGACATCTTTCGGGTCTCCTACATTATCCTAAAATGTTTTGATATAATTTTAGAATATATAGGTACATAAGATATAAAATTACATTCTATAATTATTCATTTGCTATAATTTTTTTTAAACCTAAAATCGATTTCTGTAATTTTCAAAATCACTATTATCAAAATATATAAAATTTAATTCTATAATTTCTATAATTTTCAAGATGTCTAAATTATCAAAAGGTACAACTTTTTACTATCTAATGATTAATTTGCTATTTTTTTTCCACTTTATTTGCGAAATATTTATTAATATATAAAAATCTTTCTTTCTTATTATAAATAATATATATATAGGTATCATATCCGTTATCAACAAGTGATGGTTGTTTAGGTATTTATGAGTTTCTGGTGCTTCGCCGTCCGCTGCCGCGGAACGTTCGCTTCGCTCGCTCGGCTCGCGCTCTGTTTTAGCACTATTCGAACCACGCTCGTCGCTTCGCTCCTCGCTAACCTATTTTTATTTACAAATTAGGGGAATAGGAATCGAAAATTACTGCAACAGACATTAACAAAGTCTACTGTAAATTTTAATAATAGTACTTATTTAAATTGATTACATTATAGAAAATTATTTTTTATGATTATATATTTGTAAATGTAAATAGAATGAAGTTATACGTTTAAAAATATAGTGAGTACACTTATTTTAACAATCCATTAGCGCAAATGATATTATAGAATAATAAATTTATAGAAAATGAATGTATATATTTAGAAAATTATAATAACTGCAATTATAGAAAAGTAGACATTAGTGCAACTGAAATTAGAGATTATAAAAATTATAAGACTTGAGATTATATATTTTCAAAATTGTAGTAACAGCAATTATAGAAAAGTAGCCATTAGTGCAATTGAAAATAGACATTATAAAAATTATAGGACTTGAAATTATAGATTTTGAAAATTATGGCAACTGCAATTATAGAAAACAATACGTTATAGGAATTAATATTATAGATTTAAAAAATTATATCAAACAAAATTATAGATTTTTAAAATTACAGGATCTAAATTTATAGAAAATGAATATTTATAGCAACTAAAATTATAGCTTCTGAAATTATATTTTTTTTTAGAGCATTTGAGAGGATACCACATCTTTCGTGTCGACCGAAAGGCCAAAAACGTTTATGTCGATACAGGACCAGCCAAATAATGCCCGGTCCGAGAATGTCCGGCCCAACAATGTGCGGGCAAATTGCTGGGCCGGGCAAAGACAATTACACGGAATTTGCTCGCACATTTTGGTTTGGACGGTCCGGCCCGTGCATTCCGTGGCAGGTTCTTGTATGGACATAAACGTTTTTGGCCTTTTGGTCGACACGAAAGATGTCACGTCAAATATATTCTCACCCCCCTGGTCAATATAGTGCGTGTATTATATTATAATCGTAAAAAGTCTCACTTTTATTGTGTTAGAAATCCAAATCATATAGTAACTAAGTAAACATAAGTTAAGTTATTATTATTTAAAATTGTGTGCTTACGTGATGCCAGCCGTAACTTTGTATTTTATTTATATAGAGAAAATTTAAAAAAAAATCGCGTTATAGTCTAAATGATGCTTAGTATATATCCTTTATTTTATTGTGTATTAAGTACAAAAATAATGGTAAAGTATTGCCAATACAGCAAATGTTTATGCGAAGCAATGTGAGGTAGTATCGACTCTTAATGGACCTACATGTATAAATCTGTTATTTTTAGTCAATATTCTTATTGTTCAATTGAATATTTCAATTGTATAGAGATAACAAAGAACAATAGACTTATTAGAATATAATAAAATTCCCCATGGAGCCCCAAACGGAAGAAGACGGAAGTGACTTGTTTTTATATCTTTTCTTCCGGTTTCCTTCACTTGTGGGATTTTACATAATTATAGCAGCGGATTTTACCAATAGAGTCGTTATCAAGGTTCTATGTGGGCGTAGTTACCATTTAGTAAAGTATGTTATACATATGAAGCTATGCTTTTTTACACATCAAATTAATCTTTGAATGAAAAAATGTATTATTGATGTGAGAAAAAAGGATTACTGTAATATTAGAATACCTAAAGGTATAAACTGAAAAACAACTAAACTGATTCTAAAAATTATTTCATTATTAGAGAGCTAAGATATCCCTAAATGACATAGGCTATATTTTATATTGTTCGAAAATATCCACGGGCGGAGCTGGGCGGAAAGTCTAGTATGTATTATAAAGAGGTAAAGTTTGGATGTAACGGTTAATCTCTCACACTACGAACCGATTCTAAAAATTCTTTCACGAATGAAAAGCTACGATATCCCTGAGTGTCATAGGCTACCTTTTATTTTGTTCGAAAATATCAACGGGCAAAGCCGGGGGTGGAAAGTCAGTAGAAAATATAAAATGTAACAAAGTCCTTCAGTCCAAAGATTAATGCAATCTATACTAATTTAAGCTAAAGAGATTGAACGCGCTAATACCACCCCAATTTGAGACTTAGAAATAGCTTCATTGAGCAAAGTTTATACATTATTATAAGTACATCTTTATTTCTCCACACATTTAATGTTCAATGAACGAGTTTATATTTGTTTGTTAGCTTGTTTATTTTTTGATGCCTGGTCCCCCGCGGGTTAAAGCCTTTTACATATTTTTTTTCAATTCATAATGCTCATCCAATTTTTTCCTGCTATGTCCATGTCATAAGCTCATCTTTTTCTCTGTCTCCCCATGCACCTTTTGCCTGCTGGGCCCAGTCATTTTATTGCTAGATAAGTATGGTTAGGATAGGTTGTATATAAACGTCACCCAAACAAAAATTTAAAAAAGCTAGAATACTTTAGAAGAATATTTACCTGTTTATTGAGTGCGTGAATCTGTTTGTTCTCAATAGATTTACTAAACTTTCCTCTTTTCTTATAACATTCAAACATTTTAAAAAGCATAGCATTGGGTGGACGACCATCTTAGTTTGAATCACCAATGTTAACCTCGCAGCGTGAACTTGAACCGCGATATTTGGCGCAACACAGATTTATTATTACGTAGCGAATCTAATCTTTTGATACTAATCTTCTTGTACCCACCATTAAAATACAGTTCGCAAATTATTATTTATTATTATAATTGATATGTCTGAGATATTTTTTGACACAGTTCGTTGGTTTGAGGGTGGGGATATTATTATATCACGAGGCAATCAATAAAATAGCAAAATAACAAAAACATTTTATTAAATAACAAAAAGCATCAGGGGGCAATATTGAATATGCAGGAACCGAGAATGTCCAACACTAAAATGTCGAAAATACAAAGACATTGTAGGGTTGGAAATTCTCATGACGTGCATTTCTTGGCCGGCCCTGTGCGCCATGGTTTTGGCCTATGAAAGATGACGCGTTCCTAAATGCTAACCAAGTGGTCATGTGCATCTCGTCTCACGTCGAAGGTCCCGCATAATGAATATTTTTAATATTGTAAACCAGATAATAGATAATCACAAAATAGTACAATCAATAATAATTTTGCATTTGTCCATACTGAACAAATAAAATCAGATTAAAATTAAACAATCAATAATTTCGTTAATGTCTAGCTATAGATATTGCTATAGCATCACCAGAGTCACTTTCAGCGTTACTGAAAACTGTATTCTTTTTGTTGCAATTTTCACAAGGTTTACTTGGAACTTCTTGATGTAAAACAGGTTTAGGACTTTCTAAAACTACTTGTTTCTCCAATTTATTTGAATTTTCATTTACTGGTACATGTGGTGGTATATCTGGTTTCATTTGAGGATTAAATTCTGGTTGCTGTGCATGGAAATCAGTTTGTGGGTAGTCATGGCGCCAATGTGGATGGAAATGTTTGTATGGAGGGCAATCGTGGTAATCGTGCCACCTTTTCACTCTTTGAAGATTAATATCTGCAAAAGAAAATAATATTAATACATCTTATGGAAAAAATCTACTTCTTTTATAATACGTACTTACGTCAAACCCTTTGTCAAACCTAAATACGTCAGTATATATTAAAGTCTAGAATTATAAAGGAATTTTATGCGTCTAGATTTTGGGTGGTATATTCTTTTATTGGTTTTAGAACCTATTATTTCTTTCATACCAATACTTTTCTCATCAATCTATCTATCATCACGCCTTTCATCCCAAAAGGGGTAGATTTGTTACGATCTTGACATATCTCTTTCACTTCTTTTATATTCATCATAAAGGACATGCATTCGCATCATCTTTCATTTTGTATTCTCCTCTAATGATAGTTCCTGATGCGGTCAATACGTATCACACATTCTACGTAAAGATCGCATTTCCACTCCATTTATCTTACTTTCATGCTTCTTATTCCATACCCAAGTATCGCTTCCATAAGTAAGTGATGGAACTAATATATTAATTGTAATTTTAGTTGTAAGTTATGTATATTTCTGCATACATTGTTTAGTCCACCAAATACATTGCTTCCCGTTTTCACTCTCCTTTCAATTCTTCTAATATATCAAAATCATCGTTTGTTTACCTCTCTTCCTTATCGTTGAACTCTCAGTTAAAATTGTAACTAGAAATATTAATAACGCAGTCCGCCACATCATGTCCATATCAATTGATTTATTTAGACTGAATATATGTTTATGTATCATCGTTATATAAAGTGTCAAATGTAGGATACTAGGAATTGCTTCAAATATTATTAGAAGATGCTAATTTATACAACAAATATATCGTATAGGTGTGAACTAAAATACACTAGATGGGTGAATCCCCGATATATCTATGATATTTCCAAAAATTATAGGTTTTCCAACCAAGTTTTCGCACGTGAGCATTCATAGGATTTTCACGAGTATCTAAGGCCTACCCAGGGTACATGGGGCCTCCCCTTCCTTATTTACTTAGTCGATATTTTTTTAAGCGATCAGTTCTGTTGAGATACATTTAAATGAACAGTCATTTATCGAGCTGATAATAAGGACACGTTTGTTTCACTAGTTTAAGCAGAAAAATAAAAAGGTAATTCACAAACAAAAAAAAATTTAAAATGTATTATCACCTTGATTTAAAATAATTATTTAAAAATGATAGTTGCGGACACCAAATTGAAAACCTAATTAAGCCTATTAATAGGTTCCTAATTCCAGCATTTCCCGGTATATTAGAAACGACTATTGCAAAACGAACAAAACAACTCTTTAACCTAAAAGAGGCTAAACGAAGGAGACTTGGTCTTCCGCTGGGTACCCTGGGACCGTACACGGTTTCGGGAGCTGTAACTGCTGTAAGGCAACCTGTGTAGAAAAAAAAGAAAAATCTCTTTTACTTTTTTTAAAATGTTTATTTATCATCACTACATAGTATAAAACAAAGTCGCTTCCCGTCTGTCTGTCCCTATGTATGATTAGATCTTTAAAACTACGCAACGGATTTTGATGCGGGTTGTTTTAAATAGATAGAGTGATTCAAGAGGAAGGTTTATATGTATATAACATGCATAATATAGTAGAGAAACACTGATAATTTTAGAGGTTTCTAATGTGATGTCGTAAATAAACACATTTTTTTGTGCTTACATTGCAAACGCGCTTACATTAGTTCAGGTTCTTTGATTATATAATCAAAGATTAAACCATACGACCCTACGAGACAGATCAAAATAATGTGAGAAAAGCCTTAGCAACGGCTGCTATTGACACGAAGTTGTCAATTTTCGTATCGATGGTGGTCTAGCGGTTAAACGTATGGGGTGCAGCTAGCGCAGGATGCACATGGTTCAAATCCCATCCAGCGGTATTTTTTACTTCTTCATCAATTTTTTTATTTGCGTTAGTATTTTGTCTCTCAGGGCAGAAATTTAAAAAAGTGTACAGAAAATGTACACTTTCGTCGTAGAATTTGAAGACGATTGTTGCCAAATTAAAAACAACTTAGTTCCTAAATTCAATAATCTAAGACAATTAATTAGGAACCTAGGATCATCAACATAGATAATATTGAACATATCTTTATATTCTTAGATGTTTACTTAATTCTGTATCCTAATTTGGCACCAACCGTCTTCAAATTCTACGATGAAATGCACAATTTTTAAGGTCGGTACAATTTTTTTAATGATTATTATTGCTACTTTTACCATAAACAATTTATTCTCAGCCTTATATACCTTTTTTTAGATTAGTACCTATTCCACCTTAGTTTCGTGCGACTCTTTGCAGAACCTTCGAAGGAAGCCGATAGACGTCCTTATTCAAATATGAGGATTATGAGGAAGGAAAACTTTAGGTAGAATAGAATTTCGATTATATAAAATTTCGATTATATAGAATTTAAATATTACTAGATAACCCGTGCGAAAACTTCGCACCGTTAGTTAAAATGATCTTCAACAGATGACGTCTTTTTTAAATACATAAATTAGTCTAATTTTAAAAGAAACCCTTATTTTTCGTCTTTAGAAGGGAAAATAATCTTCAAAATAACGTATCAAACATTAATATTGCTTACCGACAAACAAACACCCTTGAGAAATAGTATTTAGAGATTGGTCCGTTCAATATTTCAAGCTTTTTCTCAAGAGTTCGTCTGGTTTATTTCTGAATTATTGCTTTTCTATGTTAACTTTTAAACTACCGTTAACAGATGTATTATTATCTATTGTTGCACTGATTTAAAATTATACCATTTGACTATTTGATGCGGGGTTCGAACCCCGACCAATTTATATTAAAGATAGGATCATTAACCACTAGACTGAACATTTTGTAATTTAAATAGTTTCTTTGGAAGTAAAGTAATTTTATGTTCAGCAAACAGACAGAAAGGTGAATATACAGTTGTAGAATCAAAAATGATATATTCTAGATTTTTATTAACATATTTATTAAATCAACAATTAACTTCTTCATTACAATTAATTAATTACAAATAAATAATAAATACCAAAGCTAAATTCATTTCCCACCGACAGACAGAGCTATAGCAGAACCGCTGTGACTTTTAGCATTACTGTACGCAATTAATTCTTTACCACTACATGTACTGCATCCTGTATTGGAGTTGTCAGAGGCTTGCAGTCCTTGAGATGCAAGAGATAAAGCTCCTGAAAGACTAGATTTAGTTTTGTCATATGAATGACTATTTGCTTGAAATTGATTTTGACCAAAACTTTCTGCACCGTGTTGTTGAATTTGCTGCTCATCATTTAAGGTTTCCTGATTAGCTAATGAGCCAGTGTTTTTCCAATTATCATTGTGAGCGGATTGAAAACTGCCAGAACCAAAACTAGCAGGCTGTTGTTCATTACCAGCGACAGAAGAATCTACTGTTTTATCTTGATTATGGCCAAAATGTTCACTTTCTAATGCTGTGCCATGGTTTAATTGACTTCCTGTTTTCCCAGATTGCGATCCAACAAACCACCCATATCCATACCCCTCTGTTGATTGTAGATTATTTGTATTCTTGTCAACTTTCCCTAAATTTGCATTGCTTCCAGAGAAGTCTTTATTATGACCATTTCCTCCCAAACTGAGCTGCTGTTGCTCATTACCATAGGTATGTAACCCATTGGTTTTTGGGGTTTGTGATTGCAAGTTAACATTATTAGATCTTGAGCCTGTGTTCAGGTTTCCGTGATGTTGATGATGTATGGTCTCCCAAAAATCCTTTGAATTTGGTTCTTCAATTTGTTGCTGTTGTTGTTGATTATCTAAATTATCTTTTCGCAAACTTTGTGTCCCAGAAGATGCCTGAGAAGATGATCCAGAATATCTTCCATTATTATATTCAGCACCCGAGTTTTGAGAATGTTTAAAACCAAATTGCTGTTGAGTCCCTAAGTTTTGTTTATCAAATCCATGTGTTCCGAAAGTTTGGGACGGTGCATTTTCTTTATTACCGTGCCCATTACCCGAATATGATTCATGATTAAATTGCTGTTTTTGCTGTTGTGTACCAAAATCAGGTCTATTTATTGCTTGACTACCAGATGATGCCCTGGAACTATCAGTCTTGTCACCGAATCCAGCTCCAAACCCGTGGCTAGTGTAGTCAGATTGATTAAATCCGAATTGTTTTTGTTGTTGTTGATTTCCTGCATCTTGTTTATCAAATCCCTGATTTCCAAAAGTATGGGCGATCGTATTTTCTTTATTACCGTATCCTGAACCTGAAGAACCATGACTAAATTGCTGTTGTTGCTGCTGGGAACCAAAATCAGGTTTATTTATTGCCTGGGTACCAGGTGATGTACTGGAACTATCAATGTTGCTATCTAATCCTGCTCCAGAACCGTGGTTAATATACTCCGACTGTTTAAATCCGAATTCTTTTTGTTGTTGTTGATTTCCTGTGTCTTGTTTATCAAACCCCTGAGTTCCGAAAGTTTGAGAGGCCGCATTTACTTTATTACCGTATCCCGCATTATGATTCAATTGCTGTTGAATACCAAAATCTGGTTTATTTATAGCTTGAGTACCAGATAAAGGCTGAGATGCTGCATTGTAATTAGAACTATCAACCTTTCCACCAAATCCTGCTCCAGAATCGTGGCCCATATAGTCAGATTGTTTAAGTCCAGTTTGTTTTTGTTGTTGTTGATTTCCTACATCTTGTTTATCAATACCCTGATTTCCACTAGAAGTTTGAGACAATTGAGAACTTTCCTTGTTGCCGTAACCTACATCGGAATATAAGTCCTGGTTTTGTGAATGCTTGTATCCTGTATTCTTGTACTGATTATTGTTTCCTGCACTAGAAGAAGCTAGAGAAAACGCTTGAGATCCACCAGAGTTTTGTGTATCGCTATCAGCACTAGCTGCTGCTCCGCTAAATACTTGTTGTTGGTAGCCATCAGGTGATCGGCTCATGCCACTCCATTGGTGAGAATGGAAATGTGGTCCATGGTGATGATAAAAGTATGGTGGAGATCCCCACCGCTCGTCTTCGCAACTCAAACAGCGTCTGAAGCGTGGGACTATTTCAAGTGGGCCATCTGAAATAAAAAAAAACATATTCATGTGGTAAGTAACCAATAGTAACACTTCTGGATTTCACACCAACTTGTCCTAGACTCTTCATTCTAATTTGATCACTGTTAATTTACTTGTGTGAAAAGTACTTACTTTCATATCTGAGGAAAGCAGCGTTGGATACAATGGCAAAAAGCGTCAAAATCAAAGAAAACAATCTGGGTGTCATCTTGTATGATTTTCGATATAAAGTGAATTGAGAAAATATTTGACTTCTAATTTATAGTTGTTTCCCGACACGAAGTGTGAAAAAGATCGGCTTCTTAGAACGTACCGCTCATTGGGGATTCAGTGACTCGGTGACAAAGAGCAAAGTAAATAATAAATAGTGCAGGAAAATTCGACACCTCTCCGGTAATTTACGCTGATATAATATTTTGCATATCAACGACATAACGAATGACTTCATCGTTGATGTTACATCCACAGTATAGTTGCTCGTGACTTCGCTTGCCCAGAAACTAGAAGTACTAATATAATAAATGCGAAAGTGTGTTTGTTTGTGTTATCCTTACGTCAAAATAGAGACGTGATTTTTGGAGGGATAGACTATTTTTAAAGCGGGAAAATATCTCATTGCCCCGGGAAAATTCTTATTGGAACGAGGTGAGGAAATTAACAGCCCTTACCTTCGAGATGTTATTTGTATCTATAGGTCGCTGTACTTTGGTTCGGTGTTTTGGCTATCTCTTTCTGCACCACAAGCTTAACTAATTTGAGTGGGCGGCGCGGCTCGACGGATGCGTATAGCGCGACTCGACCGTTGCGTATTTATCGACACGGAGCTACCGTATACACCGGTGCGTTGCCACCAACGTCTCGATCTCCACTGCATAAGGAAAACGGAGGGTAGGTAGGGAAATATGTAAAAAATGTATGACGTGTTAATTGTGTAATACAAAATTGGTCTGACAAGAACGGGTTGCTACTAAGTCTGTAAAAGAAGTATTCCATGACACGTTTAGCTTGGTGGCCATAGGTTCGAATGCCAGAATGTTTGTGATGTCGTTGCCTTTGCAGTAGTATCCTATTCTAGAGTCAGAGCAATACAGTTTATTATTTATTATAAAACAGCCTGCTGCCCTAGTTTTAGTCCTCTCTATTTACATAAAGTCCTCTAAGTATTACCCGTCCCTTTGTTCCCGTCTTTCCTCCTTCTTAGCTCCTCTATTTTTCTTATCCATTTCCCTGCTCTTTCTTCTCCGTCTTCATCCAATAACTCTGCCACTCTGCTATTACCATCGCCCTAACCCGTCCTACATGCCCCATCAAATGTTATAACTCTCTCTCCCCTCCACAAATCCTACAATGCAGCTATCATGTTATTTAAAAAATTATCACCTCTTACATAAAGTTCCGTAGGGGTAAAACTACGTAAAATCTTTTACTGGTTTTAAGTTTATCAGCCCTATAAATTATTTTTCCAGACAAACTTTAACACCCTTATTACACGTACATCGCCCATCAAATATGATTTGGCGAATGCTTGCGAGTTGATATGACATTATGCTATATAAAATCTTAAATATCTCTATTTCTATTCTATTTGTTTTTCAAAATGGCTCCATCAGGGTTTTGATGAGTCCGCCAATGTCAAGTATTATAGACGCCACAGTAACAAAAATCACGTCTCCGCGGGCTGAAGTTGGTCCTGACACATCCAGCCTGTTCAGCGTTTCCAATTTCCATAGAGTCATATTCCTCAAATATTTTTTCCATTTACATATTTACGGACAACTCTATTGAAATTGAAATACCGGTAACACCGATAACCCGTAAAGAAAAAGAACCTAAATAAATTGGGAATCTCCTCGCCATGCACGATCTCTTATTTGGATGATTATTCGTTGACCACACCCTCCGAACTGAAAAGCTATTCAATGTAGATTTTTGTAAAAATAAAGAAGGTACGAACATATTAATAAGTATTGAAGATGATGACGTAACATAAAACTACTGGACTTTACTATTCTTGATTTATAAGCATTTTCAATTTATTACCGTCTTATTGATTTACAACTTTTCTAGAATCTAACCACACAATCCACAGACAGACAACATTTTATTTTTAACCGAACTTTAAAAGAAGGAGGTGGTTCTCAATTCATCGGATTTTTTATGCTTTTTTTAATGTATGTTGAAGACGACTGGACCGATATGTAATTTTTTTTCCCATGTGGTCCCATGGTCATCAAGCAGGATCTGATGATGGGATCCTGGAGAAAACGAGAACTCTTAAAATTTTATGAGCACACTTTAAGGGATTTGGGTTTTTTTATATAGTGACTTGTGCATTTGCTTTCGGAAAGCACTGCACTTTCAGTGCATAATTTTTGAAGTCGGTACACCTTTTTTTAAAAGGCAATTATACCAATATATTTTTTTCAAACCTAGATGAGAATTTATTTTATCTACATGTTATTATCTCACTTCATTCGCCCGGCTTCGCTCGAAAGATTTCCAAGATAAAAAGTAGCTTATGTCACTCTCCCTCTAATTTATCATTGTGCAAAAAATCACGTCGATCCGTTGCTCTGTTTTGACGAGAGAGAAGGACAAACAAACAAACACACTGTCACATTTATAGAATGAGGATACTCTCCAAAATCGGAGAACCATGTTGTTACTAGTCCCAGGGTACCATGATAAAATATTTATACAACTTTGGCTGCATTATTGATAGTATATCAGATATGTGCCTGGTGCCATCTCTGGGCTTCGCTACAAGTTTCAACCGTACGTTGGTCAAGGTCATCTTATAACTGTCAAAAATATGGCAAATCTCAGTTAATCCTGGAAAGGTGAGTTTATTTATACAACATTTCCTCAGATAGTTATTTTTTTTAAATTGGATTGAGCCATATTTTCTATTATTAAAAGTTCTAAATAGCCATAATTTCCAAAACGCGAAGGCAATGCTCGTATTGAAAACTACGGCTCTTCAGAACCCTAAATAATAAAAATATGGCTCAATCCAATTTCAAATAATAACTACCATTGTGTGGTGAGGAAATGTTGTATAAATAAATAAACTCACCTTTCCAGGATTAACTGAGATTTGCCATATTTTTGACAGTTATAAGATGACCTTGACCACCGCCCCTTACGATTTGGTGTCTGAAGCCTATGGTCATGGCATTACAACGGAAAAAGCTACCTCTTAAGTCTCAAGAAAACCCTTTAAGATATTGAGATTTAAAACTTGGAAGGTGTACGTCCATGCCTATAGGACAGTAGCCATAGCCAGTTAAAGGAAATTGCCTTCGTATAGATTGGTAAAAAATAAATAAAAAACATGTATTATAATATCAATTCATATATTTAAAGAAAATTAACAATTCAGTGCGAAATAACAGATCCATTCAGTTTTCATATAATTTAACCGCGAGCTGACGACTGAGCACTAGACGAAGAACCGCCGCCACGTCCACTCGATATAGACACACTTTTAGCTATGCTTACAGATTTTCCACTATTCGGGCTCCTTGGTTGTTGATGGGGTTGCTGGTATACCGGTCTTGCATTTACTGGTTTGCCAATAGGTCCTCGTCCACCTCCTATAGATGGGGAAGATTGACCTCCAAAACTGCCAGCACTTGCACTGGCTTGGCTGCCACTGAATTTCGCTGGACCTGGAAGATGAAAATTGTAGAACTAAACTCTAGTTGTGATCTTATATTACGACAGGGTCATTCAATGGAATCAACGATGCGATAAAGATTTAATTTATCTTTACGAAGGTTTACGAGTAGTAAACAATCAAGTCGGAAAAAAGTTAAACCCTAGTTTAGTTTTCATGGCGTATTTTGTCTAATCCGTCAGAGATATAACAAAATGATGTAGGAACAAATTGTGTAGATTAAAATAATCTACAAAAAAGTCCTAGGCAGCATATATCTCTCTCTAATAGATAAGTAGTTATAAGCGTATTTACATAAATATTATATGTAATAACCATCGACGATGGCAATTCTTTAAAATATTAAAAAAATATGTTTATTTCTCGCTTACCAGCATTTACGTAATTAATTATCACACAAGCTACCAACAGACACAAGATAAGTTTTTGAGCCATTTTGATACAGGAGCAAGAGGAGTTTGAGTTGAAAGACGAAATGACTCTCGTTTTATAGTACCCACTTCGTCACAGTTTGGTGATAATTCTAACACAAATGTAATTGCTTGTGATCATAGTCAATATGTATAATATTTAACTTTTTGTGTCCGGGGCACAACAAACTTAGCTTTAGTGTAAGTATCTAAAATAGATATGAAGTTATCGGTCACGTCATTTTGGAAAATCCACTAATGTTTATGTTGTTTTGAGAGGGCGACGTCTCCGTACATTTTCTCTGAAACGTCTATTTTTTTGTCGCTAAATGTGGACATATCAAGCCATTTTACAAGTCCAAAAAAAAATTTGTGAATAGTGAAATATATAAAGAAAATATATAAATAATAAAATATTATTAAATCTTTGTAGTATCTTTAAAAAAAAAATCGCAAGTTACAGCACGAAAATAATTTTTGCTCTCAAAATTCTCAATATTTTGAGCGACAACTAACGTTAAAAAAAACTATATTGTAGGAAAATCAATGTACTAAAGACATTGCTTAAAAAATGGCAAATTAATAGCGTGTTTATTTTTTAATTAATTGAAAAGCCCGAAATTCCGTAAATATCGGCAGATGGCGGACAGATACCGCCGGCAGCGGACGTGTCCCGGACGCTCTGGTGAACTCGCCTGATTATAAATTAGCGATGTTTTTCTCGTAATCCTATTGTCTGTCCCTTTCACACCCGAACTTAAACGTCTACCACTATCCCGCTCTAGCTATCTTATTAGAAACAGCGGGCTTTCTATACATACTAATACTACTTAGTTTTTAATAAACTACCATATGTCTCGGTTTTGCCTGTGTAAATATCTGAATTTATACCTACTTAGGTCTTGATGGACTAGGCTTTTCCCGGCTTTACCTATGTAAATAGGTAACTTATACCTACTAAGTTTTTCATAGACTACCCTAATGTCTCGGCTTTGCCTGTGTAAATATTTTACTTTATACCTACTTAGGTCTTGATGGACTAGGTTTTTCCCGGCTTTGCCTGTGTAAATATCTGACTTTATACCTACTTAGGTATTGATGGACTAGGGTTTTACCCGGCTTTGTCTATGTAAATAGGTAACTTATACCTACTTAGTTTTTCATAGACTACCCTATGTCTCGGCTTTGCCTGTGTAAATATCTGACTTTATACCTACTTAGGTCTTGATGGACTAGGCTTTTACCCGGTTTTGCCTATGTAAATAGGTAACTTTATACCTACTTAGTTTTTGATAGACTACCATATGTCTCGGTTTTGCCTGTGTAAATGTCTGACTTTATACCTACTTAGGTCTTAATGGACTAGGCTTTTACCCGGCTTTGCCTGTGTAAATAGGTAACTTTATACCTACTTAGTTTTTGATAGACTACCATATGTCTCTGTTTTGCCTGTGTAAATGTCTGCCTTTATACCTACTTAGGTCTTAATGGACTAGGCTTTTACCCGGTTTTGCCTATGTAAATAGGTAACTTTATACCTACTAAGTTTTTGATAGACTACCATATGTCTCGGTTTTGCCTGTGTAAATGTGGTGTTTTATACATACTTAGGTCTTAATGGACTAAGCTTTTACCCGCCTTTGCCTGTGTAAATAGGTAACTTTATATCTACTTAGTTTTTGATAGACTACCATATGTTTCGGTACTGTTTAGATATATTTACTGTGGCCGAGTGTAAGTATAAAAGGTTATGTACATACGTAAGCTTAATTTCTGTACTCTCACTGTTTTGTAGTATTCGGCCGTAGTGCTAATACAAAATAAGAAAAGAGGAACACCGGGACGAGGAGTAGTGTATAGGCAGAGCGTATGCTACGTGGCAGGCACGCTGAGCGGTTGTATTACTCCATCTTTTCTTTTTACATTGATTGAAGATATTGAATAATAAGGATTTTGTATTATAATTTCAAATATTATACTTACTCAGAGTCAAAAGTATGTTTTTTTATATTCTTCTTACGTCGTTTTCTAATACAAATCTTACGTAGTTCTTTATTCCTTTTATTACCCATTATTTACACTAAACTATAAATTACTACTTATTAGTTAATACTTAATAAAATAAACTATAATATAATCACATAAAAATACAAAATAAAAATAAATTGTGTAACGAGATTTTATCAACAAATTTACACGATATGAGAGGAACGTGCACTTTCTAGACGTCTCAAGTCAACGGCTGTGACGCGAAATAGTCGCGCGGGATATGTTCGCGCGTGCATCATTTTATGAATACAGCGTGTTTGATATTTGTCTCCCTCACAAAGTTTTATAGACCAATGAAAAAATATTTTTAGTAGGATGTATCTACCTACACTAGTAAGAGCATGTAATAATCTCAATATTCTGATTATCAATATTCCGGTATATATCTTCCATAATACCGATAATTATTACGTACTAGTTTTTATAATATTTTCTGATTCTAATAAAATAACACACTGAAATACAATGTTTATTTTAAATTATATTACTTTATTTGATATTTTATTTCTTCTTAAATTATCTCTGAATAAAATATAGATTTGGTACCTACTATTGGCCACGCACTCGAAATCCACAGTTTACTTACTACTCTAAACAAAATAGGACGTTTGAAGAAGAGGCAGTGTTTATTGGCTTGTGATTGTGATAAAGAAGAAAAATACATCATGCAACTTTTAATTTAAATTAATTTAATACTTAAAATTTCACTCAGTAAATTTTAAAAGATTTTTTCTAACAAATAAAAATAAAGCTTCTAAAGTATAAATAAACAAAATGAAATAGTGATTTTAAATTCACACATTGGTTATAATAATTGTTCTAGATGTAACATCATTACAATGGAATAAGTTTTTATACCTATTCCTTTCGAACAAACAACTTCAGACACAAACTGAACCTTTTTATTGAGTAAATACTTGATAAAAACCTTATAACTATCTATAATTCAACATAGATGTTTGAAATATTTTTACTGTAACAATAATAAACACAAGAAACATCCTGTGAATGTAAAAAGATAGTCGCTAAGTCCTTTGATGCCGTGTGGCTCGCGCCGCGGCTAATCGACCGGCCGCCAGGAGAAACCGCCAAAGGCAAAGGGATGCCGCAAATCGATGTCAAGAGTTGGCAAAGCAAAGTGTCGATTACGCAATTTCTAGTTTCTTTTATAGTTAGGCACCTATAATAATTAGGTGGGTATAAATAAAAGTACAAATTAAAGAAATTTTTATATGGAAATGACTTTCGGTCAAATTTCACGCAATTTTGAGAATAGATTCGTTTCGTAATTCTGAGCAAAAGTCTCCAAGGACGCGACTTTCGAGTTTCAGAGTTATTGATAAGAATTGGTCTACAAAAAGGCAGCGGTAGCGGTATAATTTTAGAGAATGATTAACTTATATTACACTTACGCATTGGATGTAAAACATTACTATTATTAATCACAGTTAAAACACATACATGCTAAGTCGCTGGCAAAACGAAAATTAATTATTTCAGTCCGATTATTCCTATGTTCCTAGATTGTGATGTCGCGGTCTCGGTATGTTCATAGTAGGCGCGCCGCATCTCCCCGCAAATCGAAGCTTGCATCACTCCGCCTCACCCCCTCTACTGATTTTTTTGCACAAGCAGTGAGGGCCTTAAATAATAGACCTAGGGTAAGGGCAAGTAAGTACTTAGAGCCCGCCGCGTTCTATCTATCTATGCATCTACTTTGGTAAGGATTTTTGTTTCAATTTCATGCTACTTAATTACAATTTCCCATTACGAAAGCGTTCGTTGAAAAATTAGAGCTAAGTAATTAATTCAAACAAAAAACACGCCTTCACGCAGCCTGTGACACACAACACATAGTAATAAGAGTGTCCACTTTTTGCCAGTGGACCATAACAGAACAGGTGGCAAGTCTGTTGCTGCTCTAGATGTGTCACAGGCATATTTTTTCTTCGGAACCCTTTAAAATATCAAAATTAAAAGTCTACGTATGTAAATGGGCATTCTATTATGGACAAACATTCGAAGATATTCAATTTTGTATATTTGTATAGATGGGATAGGTACCTATTCTATCCTAGCTTGTCATATATGTAACTCAATGAAATTCGACAAATAATCTAACTTTTTTCGAACAGTTCATGGTAAAGAAAAATCGAAACCAGTAAAAAAAGCGTGTCCGAATTGCTCTGTTTGCAGAGTACCTACGCGAACACGAGGGGAGGCAGCTGGGAGCAGTGGTGCATCGTAGGTACTTTTTGGGTCGTTGAGGAGGGGCTGTTGACTGCACGGTTAGGTCCTGCAGAACCGGCGCTAAGCTAATTAGTACTATATAATACCTAGGCTGTTTGATAAGTACCCGTTTTCTAAATATATTAATATCACTGGCCGAAAATAAGTATACCACCTTTTTAAGCCATTTTTCAGAGGCGGGAAAATTAAAAAAAAATATGACATTCTTTTGTTTTTTTCTCATTTGACAGCGATTTAGTGAAAGCGTGAACTTAAAATTGTTAAAATGGAGAAAGCACAGTATCGGTCTGTAATTAGATTCTTGTTTTTGGAAGGAAAAACATGTGATGAAATAAAAGTAAGAATTCAAGCGGTTTACCATGAATGTGCTCCTTCTATGACAACCGTCAGATATTGGTATAACGAGTTTAAACGGGGGAGAACAACCGTCTTTGATGAGGATCGCCCAGGCCGGCCAATTGAGGTGACTACAGACGATATGGTTAAGAAAATTGAAAATATCGTTTTAGCCGACCGCCGAATTAAACTTCGAGAAATCGTTGATGCTGTAAACGTTTCAATAGAGAGGGTACAACACATATTAGAAGAAAAATTGGGTATGAGGAAAGTATCGGCGAGGTGGGTGCCGCGTTTACTCACGGAGGAGCAAAAACGGAACCGACTGACTACTTCGGAGCAGTGTTTAGCCGTGTTCAAACGTAACCCGAAGGAGTTTCTGCGTCGTTTCGTGACCATGGACGAAACGTGGGTTCACCACTACACCCAGGAAATGAAAGAGCAGTCGAAGCAGTGGATTTTACCGGGTGAACCTGCTCCAAAGAAAGCAAAAACCGTCCCATCGGCTGGAAAGGTCATGGCGACTGTTTTTTAGGATTCGCAGGGTATTATACATATTGACTACTTAGAAAAGGGGAAAGCGATAACAGGGCAGTACTATGCCAATTTATTGGATGAATTTGACGCCGTGTTGAAGGACAAACGACCCCATTTAAAAAAGAAAAAAGTACTGTTTCATCACGACAACGCCTCGGCTCATTCGTCGAGAGTTGTGACGGCTAAATTAGCACAGTTACGCTACGAACTATTGCCTCACCCCCCGTATTCTCCAGATTTGGCCCCATGCGATTTCTTTTTGTTTCCCAACCTAAAAAAATGGCTCGGTGGTAAGCGATTTGGATCAAATTACGAAGTCATTGCCGCCAGAGAGGCCTATTTAAATGACTTTCCAAAATCATACTTTTTGGATGGTTTATTGAAGCTTGAGCATAGGTGGAACAGATGTTAAAAGGTGACTACGTAGAAAAATAAATGCGTATATACAAAAAAAATGTTTTTTTTTTCCATAAACGGGTACTTATCAAACAGCCCTCGTAATACTATACTCCAGCCAGATGACTACCGGGATAAATACTTCAAAAACTTTGTGAACGTACCCATATACAACCGTTGGCAGTAGCATCCCAACTGCTAACTTTTCGCCTAGGCTTCGCTAGTGATTTTTTTAAATATGACATAAAAAAATTCCGGAAGGATTTCCAAGATAAAAAGTTAGCCTATGTCACTCTCCAACTATCTCTGTGCAAAAAAATTACGGCGATCCGTTGCTCTGTTCTGGCGTGAAAGAAGGACAAAGAAACACACTTTCGTATATCTATCTTCTTCTTTTTTTATTATATACTAGCGGACTCGGCAGACGTTGTCCTGCCCAAACGTTGGCTTGCCTGCTATTTACTTTCCTTCGTCCGTGGAAAACAACTAATCCTACCCCTACCTCTACCCCTACCCCTACCCCTACCCCTACCCCTACCCCTACCCCTACCCCTACCCCTACCCCTACCCCTACCCCTACCCCTACCCCTACCCTACCCCTACCCCTACCTTTACCACTACCACTACCCCTACCTCTACTCCTACAATTCTACTCCTGCGATTTCCATACAAAATTACCTATTTATTATTTTTTATTTTTCAGCTGAACTTTAAGGTTTTTCCAATTTTTTTTTTCTTCTAAACCACCCCTGTGTTGTAACGAACAAAACAAAAAAGAATTAGCCAAATCGGTCAAGCCGTTTTCATGTTATGTCGTGACAACGGAAAACGGGTTTCATTTTTATATATATAGATAAATAAAACACTCGAGAACGGCTCGACCGATTTGGCTGTTTTTTTTTATTGTGTTGTGTTGTATTTTTAAAAATTGGAAAATTCGAAAAAATCTGATTGAATGAACTAAGTTAATATGGGCTTGTTTTGTGTTGTTTGAGTGGGCCCGGGGTAAACAGAACCCTAATGAACTCTCGTTAATGAATGACTGATCACTAAGATCACACATCAAAGGAAGCTGGCGGAGATGTTACTTCTTGGTCTGGCCGCCGTATCCAGGAATTTATTTCGGGGGAATGTACTATTTTGTTTACCATAAACTTTTATAAATATAATTTCAAAATTTTTTTCGGGGATTTCGGGGGAGGTTTGAACCCCAAACCCCCCGCCCCAGATATGGCCATACTTCTTGGTCTCGGCAGTTTCACGTTAGAATTCGATAGGAACATTAGGGACTTACTTACCTTACCAACACTTCAGGAAAAAATGTTTATTCCTTCACGAGTGCTTTACGGCTCTCGGGGTTATCAACCTCAGTTTTACCCATGGGTACCCAGGATTTAATCTAACAATAACTACACTCAGAGGCTTTTCCATCTAAATACCTCAACAGAACTGGCCACTCGTTAGGTAGGTACCTATATAGTCTCGCAAATACCATCGGCTAAACAAGGGAGACTTCGTCTTCCGCTGGGTACCCTGGAACCCTAACACGGTTTCGTGAGCTGTAAAGCAACCCGTGAAGAAAAAGAAGGAAAAAGAAGTATTTTTTCTGTAAATTTATACGAGAACTAGCTTTTCTCCCAGGCCTAGTTCGTGAAATTTTTTGAAATGACATAAGCATTTATCCCGAAGGATTTCTGGGGTAAGAAGTAGCCAAGGTCTTCAAACTCTTCAAAAAGTCATGTCGATCCGTTGTTCTGTATTGAAGTGAAAGAAGGACAAACAAACAAACACACTTTGGCATTTATAATATTAGTTAGGATTAGGATACAATTAGTACGTCGGTGGCCGAGTGGTTAAGACGTCTGGTATTAACTAGGCAGACCACTGGTTCGATCACGGATTCCGGCCATGTACCAATGGGCCAAACCACACTGAGAGGCTTTTCCATCTAAATACACCTGAACAGAACTGGCCACTCGTTAGGTATAGCCTCACAAATACCATCGGCTAAACGAGGGCGACTTCATCTTCCGCTGGGTACCCTGGAACCGTAATACGGTTTCGGGAGTTGTAAGGCAACGCGTGAAGAAAAAAAAGAATACAAGGGTGGTTCAGGGCTTCTTTTTCAGCATGAACATAATTACTTAAACAAACCACAACATGTTCTTCATTAGATCAATATTTATTGTATGACCTTCTATTTACTCACGTACAAACCATTAAGACAAGGGACGACTCAGAAATCCCTAATCGTAAGCCACGCCTTAAACTCGTGGTTCGGGCACCTCATAAGGTTGGAGGTTCATTTAAATGTTGTTGTGTGAAATTTTATAACAAACTTCCAACCCATGTACAAGATTTGTCTGTTAAGAAATTTAAATTATTTATTAAAAGTAAACTTATGTCCAAAGCATATTACCATATAGATGATTATTTGAAGGATGGTAAAGCTTGGGACTAAATTGTTATACCTACCTAAATGTAACTTTATTTTATTTATTTTGGTTTGACGTTGATAAGCAATCCAAGGATTCTACATCAATAAACATTATTTGAATTTGAATTTGAATTTGAGTGGTTCGGGCGCAACTGAGCGCGTCATGCAAGACAACGACGGCGCTTTGTCCGTTCTTGCTGCAGAAGTGAGAGGGGCATAATGTACCGCTTCTCGGAATAAATGACCTAAGCGGCACATTACAAATAAATAATTTATTAAAAAACGAACACATGCAGGGAAACATCTTCTTAATCAATACTAGGTACTTAAATTACCTACAGATTCGCATAAAATTTAAACGTAAATCCCTTTAGAGTATGGTCGTATGACTAAAAAGGTGTTTTTGAAGAGGTGATTTCAAAAATTTAAGTTATCGAGTAAATTTTCACCAATCATGTTTTCATCCTACACAATACTAGATAAAATCCTCTAGTTTTCAATGCCCAAATTGTATGTTCATAGCATTCGTAAAATTCGGGAATTTCAGTTCAGAAATCAACCGAAATTATTTGTTCCTCCCTTTGACCAACTAATAAAACTTCAAAATTCACAACATTAAATTTATTATCACAATCACTTAAGTTACTTAGCCATTTTCAAACAATTTTTATTATTTACTTTCCGTAAGACTGAGCACTAGACTGAGCACCACCGCCGCCGCCGCCGCCACCTCCCCTGTTTATGGATATACTTTTAGAAATGCTCAAACTTCCCCCGTTCCCGCCGCCCCGTCCTTGCCCATAACCGCCTCCGTAACCGCCTCCGCCCCGTCCATAACCTCCTCCGCCCCGTCCATAACCTCCTCCACCCCGTTCATAACCTCCTCCATATCCACCGCCATATCCACCCCCATATCCACCACCGTATCCACCACCATAGCCCCCACCAAATCCTCCTTGTGGTGATCTCTTGTCTCTTACTTCTTCTGTATCAGCATCTATAAGATAAAAATATTACTTTTAATTGAACAACTCATAAAATGCGACTTGGTCAACGACAGAGTAGGCAAAGTTTTTCATAAGAAAATCGTTGTATTAAAAGTTTTCAAAGTTGAATAAAATTATAGATTCTGCTTCTGTTAGCCCGCTTGTGAGGTTCAAAACATTTTTATTATAAAGAAATCACAAATCTATATAAATAAATATTAAATGCATCACTTGAGAACGGCTGGACTGATTTGGCTAAGGTTTTTAGGGAAAGCAAAATTTGAAAGTTGCCCGAAAAATTAGAAAATTCGGGAAAAACTATGTGTTTTTTTGTATGAACTCAAGACTATGTATGTATGTGCCGTTTGATATAGAAGTTTTAGGTCCGCGGGGTTCAAATGCCAAAAAGTTTATTAAAGATATATCCCTTCCCCTGGACTGATCATCTCTTCTGGTGACAAGAGGGCTCCTTCGACTCCTTCCTCGTTCAAAGAATCAGCATCGCGATTCAGCGGGGAAATACGGCCGGTATTCTGGCCACTATTCCACTGGTTTATTTAGTTATTTTTAATGTTTAGAGTAGATTTAAGGTTTTTATATTATTATGTGTAAATAATTAAAATTAATAAATGGGACATAATAGACAAGAAAGACAAAAAGTTAAATAATACAAATATTAATTACCTCCATAGACACCATGAAGCAAAGTAGCAAGTAGAATTACTAGTAGACCAATGGAAACTTTACCCATGATGGTATTTTTGTAAAATTTTGAAATTTTAAAAATATGAACGTGTTCAAATGATACAAGCAATGTGGATTTCACGATTTGGTTGGTTCTTTTATATGTCGCAAGGAAATTTCGCATATAACCGTTAATTGATCTCTAAACAATAATATATATGAACCTGAACCTAAAGTTTATCGATATTTAGTTAAGTACAAGGTCAGTTCCTTATTATTGTTTAACTTCAACTTAACCAGCAGTATCTTGGAATTTCCATATGAAATCATTATTTCCATTTTGTGGATAATGGGATAATAAAAAGAACCTGAAATCTACAAGCATCATGAAAATATATTATACTAGCTTTTGCCCGCGACTTCGTTCGCGTAGAATTGGAATAATGACGTAGTTTATGTAAATACGCAGAGATTTCCCTTAATTTATCTTTTACCCCCGTAAATTCCCCGTCAAAAAAGTATAAATTCGGTACCTATAAATTAATATCTTCCCAGTCACGTAAAAATATTTCCCCATGCCCAATTTAACAATTTCTTAAGGGTTGTTTTATGTTTTGAAAAATATTTGTACCAAGTTTCAAGTTAATACACGCAGATAATACGATTTCCCTATACAAACTTTTACACCCCGTTGCACCCCTCCTTTGTTGGGTTTTTAATATTGATTGTTCGGAGAAAAAGAAATACACTTTTACTTTGCACTGGTTGTTTTATTTTAGTTTATATTAATTTTAGTTTTACATTTTAGCTTAGGCAACATGGCGGTTATAAATTATGTGTGAGCAATTTCTACAGACCCAAGATGACAGTTCACCTTTAGTTTTAGTGATGTGCAGTAGATTTAGGGATGTGTATAAATTACTCATTCCAACATCCTTAAGGGTCGTTTTTAAAAATCCAATAATACGCGTTTTATTATTTGTTTTGAAGAATATTTGTACACACCCCGTTGCACCCCTCCTTAAGGGTCGTTTTTAAAAATCCAAAAATACGTGTTTTATTATTTGTTTTGAAGAATATTTGTACCAAGTTTCAAGTTAATACACGCAGGTAATACGATTTCCCTATACATACTTGTACACCCCGTTGCACCCCTCCTTAAGGGTCATTTTTAAAAATCCAAAAATACGTGTTTTATTATTTGTTTTGAAGAATATTTGTACCAAGTTTCAAGTTGATACACGCAGGTAATACGATTTCCCTATACAAAATTTTACACCCCGTTGCATACCTCCTTAAGGGTTGTTTTTAAAAATCCAAAAATACGTGTTTTATTATTTGTTTTGAAGAATATTTCTACCAAGTTTTAAGTTGATACACGCAGGTAATACGATTTCCCTATACAAACTTCTACACCCCTTAAAAATCCAAAAATACGTGTTTTATTATTTGTTTTGAAGAATATTTTAACCAAGTTTCAAGTTGATACCTACACGATTTCCCTATACAAACTTCTACACCCCGTTTCACCCCTCCGTAAGGGTCGTGTTTTAAAATCCAAAAATACGTGTTTCATTATTTGTTTTGAAGAATATTTGTACCAAGTTTCAAGTTGATACCTACACGATTTCCCTATACAAACTTCTACATCCTGCTGCACCCCTCCTTAAGGGTCGTTTTTAAAAATCCAAAAATACGTGTTTTATTATTTGTTTTGAAGAATATTTGTACCAAGTTTCAAGTTAATACACGCAGGTAATACGATTTCCCTATACATACTTGTACACCCCGTTGCACCCCTCCTTAAGGGTCATTTTTAAAAATCCAAAAATACGTGTTTTATTATTTGTTTTGAAGAATATTTGTACCAAGTTTCAAGTTGATACACGCAGGTAATACGATTTCCCTATACAAAATTTTACACCCCGTTACATACCTCCCCTCCTTAAGGGTCGTTTTTAAAAATCCAAAAATACGTGTTTTATTATTTGTTTTGAAGAATATTTCTACCAAGTTTTAAGTTGATACACGCAGGTAATACGATTTCCCTATACAAACTTCTACACCCCGTTGCACCCCTCCGTAAGGGTCGTTTTTAAAAATCCAAAAATACGTGTTTTATTATTTGTTTTGAAGAATATTTGTACCAAGTTTCAAGTTGATACCTACACGATGTCCCTATACAAACTTCTACACCACGTTGCACCCCTCATTAAGGGTAGTTTCTAAAAATACAAAAATACGTGTTTTATTATTTGTTTTGAAGAATATTTGTACCAAGTTTCAAGTTGATACCTACACGATTTCCCTATACAAACTTCTACATCCTGCTGCACCCCTCCTTAAGGGTCGTTTCTAAAAATCCAAAAATACGTGTTTTATTATTTGTTTTGAAGAATTATTGTACCAAATTTCAACTTAATACACGCAGGCAATACGATTTTCCTATACAAACTTCTACACCCCGTTTCACCCCTCCGTAAGGGTCGTGTTTTAAAATCCAAAAATACGTGTTTCATTATTTGTTTTGTAGAATATTTGTACCAAGTTTCAAGGTGATACCTACACGATTTCCCTATACAAACTTCTACAGCCCGTTGCACCCCTCCTTAAGGGTCGTCTTTAAAAATCCAAAAATACGTGTTTTATTATTTGTTTTGAAGAATATTTGTACCAAGTTTCAAGTTGAACAACGCAGGTAATACGATTTCCCTATACAAACTTCTACACCCCGTTGCACTTCTACTTAAGGGTTGTTTTTAAAAATCCAGAAATATGTATTTATTATTTGTATTGAAAAATATTTGTACCAAGTTTCAAGTTGATTCACGCAGGAAATAAGATTTTACATACAAACGTATTTACCCCATTTAACCCCCTTAGGGGTTGAATATCGAAATTTCCTTCCTTATTCCTTGTCTACATAATAAAGGGAACTTCTGTGCAAAATGTCAGCTTCATAGGTCCAAGGGTTTGGGCTGGGCGTTGATGATCAGTGAATCGGAACTTCTCTTTTTATATATATAGATGGAATGAGGCAAAAGATGCACGTGGATATTATCTTTGATATCGCTCTTTAATGAAATAAAAAAAAAGATATGTGACCATCAGTAATAGGATCACACTAACTATTGTGTCTGTAGTCTCTCTGTCTGTCTGTCACAGCTCTACTGGACAAAGAAAGTTAAAATTAGAGTTTGATGACCCAATCACGGACGTATAGCGTAAATAATTGAATTTCGAATTAAGACGAGGAACGACTCAGAAATTTCTAATCGTAAGCCACGCCCTAAACTCGTGGTTCGGGCGCAACCATCACGTCATGCAAGAAAACGACGGCGCTTTGTCCGTTCTTGCTGCAGAATGACGTAAGCGGCACATTACAAATAAATAGGTAATTTATTAAAAAACGATCACATGCAGGGAAACATCTATTACCAACAGATTCGTATAAAATTTAAATGTAAATTCCTTCAGAATATGGTCGTATGACAAAAAGGTGTTTTTGAAGAGGTGATTTCAAAAAATTAAGTTATCGAGAAAGTTTTTACCAATCATGTTTTCATCCTACACAATACTAGATAAAATCTTCTAGTTTTCGATGCCCAAATTGTATGTTCATAGCATTCGTAAAATTCGGGAATTTCAGTTCACAAATCAACCGAAATTATTCGTTCCTCCCCTTAAGAGTAATTTTTGGGAGATAAATTAAAAAGATAAAAATTTTTTTCAAGGTCATCATTTAATTTTGACATATCAAATGAAAGGGCTCGTTATCTATACTAATTTATAAAGAGGAAAGATTTGATTGTTTGTTTGTTTGTTTGCATTGAATAGGCTCCGAAACTACTGGACCGATTTGAAGAATTCTTTCACCGTTGGGAAGCTACACTATCCCCGGGTGACATAGGCTATATTCTATTTTCAAAAAAAATATAGGGATCCTTACTAAAACTCCAATAATGTAACCTAAGGTGCAAAAAATGACCTAAGAAATTCCTTACATCGCGTGCGCTGCGAAAACTATTGATGATAGAACAAAAACAAATAGGGGTAGGGGCGAAGCCGGGGGCGGAATGCTAGTAAGAAATACAAATATATTTTTTTATAATTTTAAAATGCATGACGAAAATTGACCGTACCCTGCTTTTATCTTTACCTCCGAAACTACTGAGTCTAAAATTTTGAAAAAAAATAGGGAATATAGGGCCTCTTTTATATTTTACAGATAATTAGGTTTACCCTTTCTTAAAGTTCTGACCGAAAAAAATGGTAGGCTTGGCCAATTATTTTAAAGAGGTATAATCTTTGAGAGTATTTACCACAGGAGACGTGAAGGGTGTAAATGACCGAACAATTTGGGGGGGGGGGGGGGGTAAACGCCTAGTACCAGCCCCTGTACCACTGTATTTTTCTGTCGTTTTATTGTCGCAACGGATTTTACGTTATATGATGATTATGTTAAAATACAAACATAATAATTATAATTAATGATTGGAAACACTAAGTTTGACGTCCTAGATCGCCTTTCCCGTTTAAAACATCACAATTAACTATTTTCCTAGAGCTCTGTCTCGCGACTCAAAACGATACCAACGAAATCTAAGGTAACTTATTACTGCGCACCTGGTCAGTATAACTGGTCAAAGAGGAAAAAATTGGCGAAAGGGGAAGCCCGTCTATGGCCCATCCATAGGCTTAGTACTCTATGGGTATAATAGGCGATGAAAGTTAGTGATACCCACTGATGAAGCCGAGGCGAATAAAATTTACACTAAGACCAACAAAAAGAGATTGAATTTCAATCATCACTCGAGCCATTTTCATTGAGAGCACTTATTTTGTAAATACTGTGTTATATAAATATCGATCGAACAGCTTGTCTAAATGTGAACTTTGTTACCAGGCCAGCCACGCCGCAAGTTGTGAAAAAATCGTAATGTCAAAATCAGACTCGCATTTGGACGGTCGTTGAATCTCACTATACCAAAGAGGTACACAAAGACATTCTCACATTTTAAAAAGTATAAATATTTTGGCTTATTTAGTTTGACATATTGACTGGCAAAATGTCAGTATATCGTTAAGAAAGTGAGGTGAATTAAAAAATTAAGCAAATAGAATAAATATGATAAATGCTGAGCCAGTACAGAAGCGGCCTGTTCGTAGATTCCAAAGGCATATCTCGTCTCTTATATGGAAAAGTTTTAAGCAAAGAAAGTAAGATTTTAACTATATATTTAGGTAGGTCTACATACATATCTATATATATAAAACAAAGTCGGTTTTTTCGAACACAGTTAAACTATTAATAGATAGAGAAAGCAGAGAGACTTAATGTACGACAACAACATTATGGAATTGTTCATACCGGTTCTTAAAGTTAATACTTACTAAACTTACAAAGGTTTCTACTTTCAGGAGAAGATGGCGATTCCTGGTAGCAGAAATGGTTTTTGCTTCAATCTGTTTTTCAATTGTAATCTTTGTAGCACGACCGGTGTTCTTGGCTTCACCTGTCCTTGAAGGTGGTGTCACACTTAGCGTTGCTGATATACTGCTATCTCTGAACAGATCCACGGAAATTTCATATGCTCCTGATATAGCTCCTTACAATACAGTTATGGAGCGAGCTTCGGAAATATTGGACGTTGGTGAGAAATATACGACGCCAAAGTAGAGATATTATAAGTTTAAAGCCCTTCTATGTGTGGTGTGTCTTATTGGTTATCTCAGACTCCAAGTCTTTAGCTGTAATAGAGGCCAAGATCCCTACAAAGGCTCCGATGATACCTGAAGATATTGGAAACAGCATCATTGATTTCAACCAAACACTTCAAAAAATCCGTATTGAAATTGGTGTCTTGGAGCTATGAGACCACAGACGATTTGTAACACACTGTCCTTTTACTTTCAGGGTTAAAAAGAATAGAATAATTTGTGTCAAATGTGTACAGAAGCGATTTATGATAGGTTGATTCAAATATCCAATCCTAATATTATCAGGTCGACTTTTTTTATACAATATATTTAATCTGTGTTACAGAAATCAAAAAAGCGCCAACAGTTGATTATCTGTTACAACATTTGCGGGAAAAAGGATCCATAGTGGATCCACTTATTTGGGTAATTTGGAAACAGAATGTAAGTCAAGCAAGAATTTAGTTTTATGTACATACTTGTAAGTAAGGCAGGCAACCCGTGAAGAAAAAAAAGTAATTGAATTAAATTATTTAACTTTATATTAGCCTATCAGTAGACTCATTGGGTAAATATTTAGTGAGCCAGTGGTACCCTGGATCGGATGCAAACAATCGATCGTTTGCCCGAATGCATCGACAAACCTGACTCGCGCCCAAAAAACCGACAAAACAGGGAGCAGTGGGCATGACGAGGAGCGTGGCGTGCGGCATGGCGAGTAAAGGCCGATTTAGACGGTTCTAGTGGTTAGTAGAGTGCGTTAGGATAGTACATTAGTTGAAACATGTAAACGGTAGTTTCCAGTACTCGTACAAGTACGTTCCACTCGCCTTTCAACTAGAATCAAATAGAATCGCTTTTTATTTTTGTTTCAAGTGACACCCTCCCGCGCCCGCTCAACCCCCCTCGCGTTCCAGACTCGCTACTCGCTGTAGTCTAAACGGTCAGTTTTAGTAACTTGCAAAAGTTGACAAGGAGAGTTATGTGTGTTTTGGCCTACAAAATGGCAATCTACTGGAAGAAGTATAAATGTCACTGGAAACCTACTAATGCACTGGCATTCGAGTGCCACCTACGCACTCTACTAAACACTAGTAACGTCTAAATCGCTCTTAAGAGTGTAGTGTACCGCGTCCATGTCCATACAAACGGAGAAAACGTTTTACTACCCCTAAATATCATTTAATTTTAACGATTTTGTAATATGTTACCGACATAATGAAAAACTACGTACGTATTTTTTCCTTTTTTCAAAATTCGTAATAGGTCAAAAGTTATAAGCCCCTCAAATCTCGGTTTTTTTGGTTCATAACTTGCTCGTAATAAACCGTCTGTATTTGAGAAACAAAGCAAAATATCAAAAAAAGCAAAACGTACGTACGTAGATTATAATCTGCTAAAACGTTTGACACCAAAATTATAAGGTTTCGTTATAGTTTAGTAGGTGTAAATCTTTTTCCCCCAAAACTCAATTTTCAACGAAGAACATACCTACGAACACTCACGAGCTGCAGTGTTCTCTGTCGCACTGATGCCCGTGGGAAGAGCGCGCTTGAGACAGAATATGATTTTCTAAATACCTATTTCGCTGCGTACGCTGAGCTACACGATCCTCTTAACGTGGCCACACTACGTCTCTCGCTCCTTTCCTCGCTACTTCCCATACCACTCGACGAGTGTGTGGCAGGGGTATATTAGATTCCCAATAAGACCATAATCTTATAGGTAGATTAGGCATGACCATTGACCGTATCTATAAGGTATTGGAGGATCCTGAAATCCCGACCTATTTGAAATTATAGTTACAGGAAAACCTAAACGAAAATCCTGACATAAAGTGATCACGAAAAAAATTATACGAAACCTTCTCCACGCGAGTTCGACTCGCTCTTGGGCAATTTTTTTTTTCGCACAGAATTCTATGGTATTAACATCGACTTGGTTACGTTAGGTTAAGTTAAGGTATTCGGGCTAACGATTTTTGGGGTAATGATTTTCGGGAAAACGATATACCTACATTCTGTATAGCATATACCAGTCCACATGATTTTGTTTAGCTAATAATAAATTACCTGATTGCTCTCTTGTAATTTGTATTTACAATGATCAATATTTACATTTTCAGGAAAATAATATATGGAAGTTCAGTATACAGAGCACGGAGCTGGCGAGATCACAGGAAGGTGAAATTGAAGCGCACACGAATCCTTCAAATGCTCACTACAAACACTTGCATTCCGGTTTTCTAGCGGTACAATTAGCTATTAGCCAGGCGGTGATTGAGCAGACAACTGTCAAACCGCTAAATTACGAGGTTATAATTTCATCACAATTTTTTTGATGCTGTCTCCAATCTCCATCAAATAATGTTTTTTATAGAGATGATAATACCTCAACAAAATGTTGATTGGATAAGCTTTCGATTTCCAGGATAATTAATGCTCTTTTACCCCACTTGCAACGATTCTGATTTGTGTCATATCTCTTGCTTCCTCTACACAGAATCTGGGTATTATAGCATCATACATGATCTTATATCCTATGGCTAAATTATCATTGATTTAACCACAAAAGACATTATATGTATTATATACTAGGTTTTACTGGCGGCAATGCCTGCTTCACCATTGATGCACCACGAGCGAGTGAAGCGGGTGCTATCGTGGGTGCTACTATGTTTTACGGCGGCGTTACTTCTGCCAGTTTTAGAGACACAAGCGCTTGCTGTCAAGGAAACTAAATGTCAATTAAAGGTAAGTTTTGCTATATTGACTATGTTAATATGATATGCGAGAACCATGTGTGTTTAAAATTCTACACCGACCGTCTATATTTTTCTTCTTTTTTTTCTAGATTTCATTCATCAATAGTCAATACAATCAGCACACAATCGAATTATTTATATGTCTTGCTATAGAGACCTCAAGCGTAACATGAAAAGTGTTTCAGGCCAGTGGTAGAAAGCATCTCTGCAGCTGTAGCAATTGCTGGACTCTCTAATATTGCTTAACACCAAGGTGTGCAATAGCAGTAGTATTGCTAGACTAGGAATATTTTTTTTTTAGAGGGCGTTTCGTATGCGAGATGTGGATTATTCTTCAATGTATATTGCTTGGATGGTGTATGGACAGCTGACAATGGTGCCAGTTTGTACCCTTGCCTCCATCACGTTAATTCTTACCTTCCGCTGGATACATTTCTTCACGGCTTTTACATTCATCTTCGCGTATATGTGCGTTATGTTGATGGTGGAATTTATTATGGGAATGTTCCATCATAAAGGTAAGATTATTTATTTGAACAAGATTTTTTATAGATAACAAGACTATAGTGACTTGCCCTCCAAACTGGATGTGAGAGTCCATGAATGGAGGTGTCAAATAATAGTGCATATTATTATAATTATGCTTAGTACTATTTGCCACATTGAACAATGTGTTTTAACAAAATAAGCTCTGCCCCCGTATCACGTATATGGTGGTAACAAAAAGCGATGGTAACCGTTCACAGATTATTAAATATAACAGACCGAGAGTGGGTGTACCGTGCAAGCTCGCTTATCTCTATTTTTTCTTTCTTCATGGGTTGCCTTACAGCTCCTGAAACCGTGTTACGGTCCCAGGGTACCCAGCAAAAGACCATGTCTCCCTTATTTCTATTTATCGTACATTACTAATCTGTGGATGGTCACCATCGCTTTTTGTTAGTAACCGAGATACGTTATACAGGGGCTGGCCTTACATGTAAAATTGTTAAGTGTAAAATGATTTTAGAAGCTTAAACTACGCTTATGAGATTTTGTAGGTTTTGTATTTCCCCTGTTCCATTCTCGGAAACTTCCTCTTTTGTACCCTTATCAAGTTTATTTGCAAATAACTTCAAAATTGTTTGTTTTTAATCCGCAGTTTGGAGCAGTTGTATTTGGAGTGCTATGGTAACAATTCTACAAACGTTTATAGCAGAGTTGTTGATTTACCACAACTACGACGACAAACACCCGGTGTTGGTATTCATAGTTAACGTATTGATACCGCCGCTCAGTCTGGTGCACGGGTTTCATGAGTTTGCCCTTTTACAAATTGGAAGTAAGTTACAAGTCTACAACTACCCACCGAAATCGACCACAGACTCATCCAATTCTTGTACGAACGGTCCCCTGTCTGTCCGTTTTCAAATCATCGTGTCTGTATCGATTTCGATGCCGGACAGATCCCGGACTACTGTCTACACACACGCACACACAAACACACATAAAACACACCCTAAACAAACACACACAGATCGAAAATGTTCTATAAGATATCTGCCCAGTCTTTGGTGGGTTTGAGGAGTTGATTGTAACGAAGTAGATGTGGAGAACGGTCTGCCTTACTTCGCGTTCCCAGACTCGTACAGCTTTTGGTCCTTCAAGCGAAACGTGAAAAATTCATCTCTACCGGCCAGACATAGTGAATCCGACCGTTAGTGACCTAGAAAGCAAAAAGTCTCTGTTTTTGATACTAGAATACAACGAGCAAAATATCTGGTATTTTCGAATCATGGATGTGATCTCCATGATTTAATTTTAATTTAGTAGTTCCTATCCTTTTATTTTCTTCTAAGTAATAATTTGAATGTGTGCCATTCACTTTTCGCAAACACAAAGCAAATAGACTTCCCGGTACTTTCTGCATACTTACTTTCTTTAGGGTCTTTAAAATAATGCTTGAAAAAAAGAGGGTGCAAAGAGTACCTATACAATCACTGCGTTTACTTAGGTGGTTTCGCTCCACGCGGCGCTCAGCCTGTGGTATGGATCATAATATCATGGCTGGTCATGATTTGCCTGTATTTTGGAATTCTGATGCTTCTGCAAAGGACTCTTGTGGATGCTTACGGTGGCGCAATCTCATGGAAGTCGATTATCTTCAAGCAAGCTGATGTAATTTTTATTTAATTTTATAGTTGTACTAGCGACCCCGCCCCCGGCTTCGCACGGATACAATATGGCTTACAACAATTTGATTATGTTTAATACCCGTAAAGCTTTTCGGTGAATCAACCTATCTAATAGTATAACAAATATAATATGCAATGCAACAAAATCCTAGTTTTTGCGTGAAAAAGTCACAGACGCGGTCAACGGTTACAACCGTATTATTTTGATCATGTCTACTACATTACATTATTATTTATCTTCGGAACACACTTGAGATGAAACAACTGAAAATTTCTTCATTATTCGTTCAGTCCTTTCGAAGCTTGGACAAAAATTCTAAAAACTCTGATACAACTCAGTCCCTAATGAATTGTGATAAGGCTTTCACTGGGAGTAAATCCTAAGACCCATAAAAAATATTGTAGATATATATTACAGAATCATGAACGTGTTTGGCGTGTTGAGCCTGTTGCGCCCAGCAGCTGGGCGACTTTGCAGGAAGTTGATGAGCTTATGGCAAAAGCGGTTTCGTTTCAAAATGTTTATAAAGTTAGTAAGAATTAGTACAGTAGGTACACACGCGTGACGTATAGATAATGTTATACTGCTTACACTTGTCATTATGGTTTAGAATTTAGAATTGCAAAGTTTAAATACATTTAAATATGATTTAAATTGTATTGATCGATAGAAATATTAAAAGTACACACAATCGCCGAGCATGTATGAAAGGTCAGTAATTCAGTAATACAGACTTGAGATTTTTTTCCAGTCAATAATGAGTGTACCAGTAATGATGAATATAACATTAGATGTGTACCGCGGGGAGTATACTAATTTCTATGTGGAACTCTCTGACCAACAAATGCTTACTACTATGGAAGATCTTATAACAGGTATTTTAAAATTTATCATTTAGACGACTTCTGCCAATCTCCAGTGTTTAATCTTGTGCAATAGTAAGCCGATAAATCGGTAGCTAAGATTATCCCGCCGACTGCGATATGTCTTATTTATCACTAATTTAAACTAATCACAGCCATCACAGCGCGGACGGGATTAAACCGGATTCCCCATCACGTCTCCGCAGGCGTGACGTGGAATCCTTTCATATGTTTGTTCAAATATCACGGCTGTAATAATTTTGACAGCGATCATAGTGGGTATTCATACAATATTTCCAGGTTTAACGTATGCGGATAGAGGGAGTGTTACTGTCCTCGGGCAGGAGCTGATGAAAAACCACAATATAATGTCGTCTCCTCACATGATGGGCTATTGTCACTACTTTGAGTTTCTTGTGCCAGAATTGACGGTCGAAGAACACATCCATTTGTTTGCCGAGGTATGTTTGCAACAGCATAGGTACTAACACGACCAGTAGGTTGAACAACTTGTATTTTGCTTTGCGAAAATATACAACAATTTGAATACCTACACAAATACGCTTATAGCTACTTACTGCATAACCGTTCGCTGTGCCATTATGTGCTCTCTTCTTCGTCTCGTCTCCGTCAGCCGTGTTGATAAAATAGATATAGCAAACATATACAAACATAATATTATTATATTGGTTTGGCAACACACATATAACAAAAACTTTCATGATTCGAACCAAAATAGCCTTAAGGACCGTTGGTCAAGGTCATCTTATAACTGTCAAAAATATGGCAAATCTCAGTTAATCTTGAAAAGGTGAGTTTATTTATACAACATTTCCTCACCACACAATTGATAGTTATTATTTTAAATTGGATTGAGCCATATTTTCATTATTAAAAGTTCTAAATAGCCATAATTTTCAAAACGCAAAGGCAATGCTCGTATTATAAGCATTTATTATAATATAATAATAATAATAATATTTTTTATTGTGGCGAGGCGGCTTGTGGCGAGCGGGCGCAGGGCGGCTTGTGGCGAGCCGTGGGTGAGTAACGACACTGTCGAACCCGAGTGCTCCAGAGAGTAGGTTAAGGCAGGCGTCCCCACTGCCAGACCTGAGACTCTCGACCCTGGCTTGCCTTAATTGGTTGTCCAGGGTGGAGTCGTTAGAGTATAATATTATGTATTATGCTCGGGGGTGGAAGTGTCTAAAGGCGTAATAACGGGGAAGCTATATGTGAAACCGGTGTCACACTTCTCGACACCCCCAGCCGCTTACACCAATGTTGCCTGTCTTACTGCCGGCAGAAATGCTTAAAAATGGTGGTTGTTTTAGGAGGCCCATTTAGTAAACGGCGAGTCACCACCTGCCAATTTTACGTTTCATGAGATGAATGATATATATGATCTGCAGGTGACCGTAGTCTCAACCAATAAACTTGATAAACCAATCCATTTAACATCTCAAAACAATAGCCCGAATTTAATTTAATTTTATCTCAGCAATAGTCCAGGCACCTGACGGGGCCTGTCTGTGAGCGCATTGTATTTGATGCAATCAGAGATAGGTCCCGACGGGTGCTAGTCACAACACTTTAGATTAAACACTCTAAAGGGCCTCTACGTGTTGGACCTATGTCCCCATGCAAGCCTTACAAAGAACCGGGTATTATGCCTGTGAATTTAGAGTTACATAATAATAAATTTTATTTATTCAGACAACAACGATCCAGTCATGTTAGTATTATTAAACTTACAGCTATGTTAGTACGTATACATTTATTTAAATTATATTAAAGGCGGTACCTAATTCCAAAAATGTCTCATGGAACCCTATACCGGGCCACCGGAACAAGTAACCCAGTCCAGTGCTCCAGGAACCCCGAGTCTATCCTATCACTTACCACCTTCAGGAGGCTGTTACCGCTTCCTCGAAGCCTAGACATCGATGATGCGGCTTTTTTGCGCATAATTGCATTAAAATCATCTATATGTGCATTTGCGAACATGCCAGACGCACTACAGAAGCGAGGCAGCCGCAACAGCGTCCTGAAGGCATTATTGAATTGGACACGCAGACCGCTGTAGCTTCTTCTGGTATAGCTAGTCCATAGACTACTCGTGTAGAACGAAGTGCAGTATGCTTGGAACAGAGTAATTTTGACTGCATTTGTACACTTTGCAAACCTACGTGCCAGCATGTTAGCTCTAACCGACAGCGCTCTGCGTTCCCTTTCAATGTCGGCCTCGTCTTTGAGATCAAAGGTCACATAGTGTCCACATTATAAGATGACCTTGACCACCGCCCTTTTATATCATATTTTTTCATCAGATCACACTTTGGAAGGAATCAAGTGACTTCGTCTACGAGTATACGTTGTTACGTTTGAAGGCCTTGTTTCATGACTGTAATCTGACTGAAGTGGCTCAAGTACTGGTTAAAAATCTGTCCATATACTATAGAGCGCAGTTGTGTTGGGCTTTATCAGTGTTGTTGGAACCAAGGGTGAGTTTTGTTATTGGCATGGTGATGTGATATCATGGTAAGTGGAAACTGAAGTCCAAAAATGAGAGCAATTGGTTGATCAAATGCTGGCTTGTACAAAGTGGTAGATCACCATAGATCACGGTAGATGCTGTCCTGTCTAATCATTGTATTTCAGTGTTTAAAGTCCGAGTGGAGCAATGGAAAGTGCCAATGAGTTGTTTGTAAGTACCTAGTCGTAGATCATATGGCACATAAAAAAAATGGCCAAGCGCCGAGGGTTCCGTACCATTTTTTCTGTCAGGACTTTTGCAGGATTTTTGTTAAGGTTTTCCTGTAATTTTAGACTCACTGGTTTTGGAGATAAAGGGGGGGGAGGGGTCGTCAATATATTTGTATTCCTTGTAACGATCTCTTTCATATGATGTCACATGATGAATTTTTTACCTTTTAATTTTTCTCTTATATAATTAACCCCCAAAATCGAAATTCAACTATTTACGCTATTGGGTCATCAAACTCTATGTAACTTTTTTCGTCCAGTAGATTGGGAGAAAATAAGCTGTGACAGACGGACAGACAGACAGACAAAATAGTGATCTTATAAGGGTATGTTGTAAATAATTACATTAAAATATATTTCCAGGTAGTGGTTGTAGGAAAATTCAAAGATGATCCTGATTTTGGTGCTGTTATTGATGATAAAATTATAGTAAGTGATCGATTCGTTTCTTATCTTAACTTAACTTAAGAGTATTATTGAATGAATTTGACTAATTACTGTGTGCGAAAATTTCAGGTAAACAAAGGTCATTTGACAATAATCAAAATGTGCTACAACACTATGAAGCTGCAGGTAGCTGACAGAGTGTTCCTTCTAGACAACAAGTGTCTCATATTTGGTGGAACTCCCCCATACATGTTCTACAAGTTTGGTAAGGGATTGTCACAATTATTTATGATCAGATTTATTGCTGTGATCTGGGGGCTTTTATAGACATTATATGGTATCATATGAGCAGCCTCTTATGTGTTCAGCGCTCAATAGTTTTTCAACTCATTAAACAAAACTATACTAAATTAATTATTTACTAGCATTCCGCCCCCGGCTTCGCCCGTGGATATTTACGAACAAAATAAAATATACCCTACCCCTGCCCCTACTTCTACTCCTACCCCCTACCCCTACCCTCTACCACTACCACTACATCTATATCATCAATAGTTTTCGCAGCGCACGCGATGTAAGGAATTTCTTAGGTAATTTTTTTCGTCTGTTCCCACTAGTTCAGTTGACCAGTTCAGTTGACTGAACTAGTGAGATTTCTTTTCTCGTTTGACACCTTGGGTTACATTATTGGAGTTTTAGTAAGGATCCCTATTTTTTTTTAAATAGAATATAGCCTATATTACTCAGGGATAATGTAGCATTCCAATGGTGAAAGAATGATCAAAATCCGTCCAATAGTTTTTGAGTTTATTCGTAACAAACATACAAACATACAAAAATACAAATATTTCCTCTTTATAATATTACTAGCTGTTTCCCACGATTTCGTACGTGACTATTTCAGAATGTTGGCTAACGTACACTTCATACATAGCTTTTGTCATGTTCACCTATGCCCACCCCGTTCCCGTCGTCATGCCGTGATGGTATATAGCCTATGTTACTCAGGGATAATGTAGTATTCCAATGGTGAAAGAATAATCAAAATCCGTCCAGTAGTTTTTGAGTTTATTCGTAACAAACATACAAACATACAAAAATACAAATCTTTCCTCTTTATAATATTAGTATTAGATAGATAAAACAAAGCCCCCGCTGCGTCTGTCTGTCTGTGCTCTTGCACGCAAAAACTACTAATTTTATTGCAGTTTTCACGATTAGATAGGTTGATTCACAAGGAAGGTATTCGAGTATTAAACATGGACCTATCGCATTTAGGCATAGAGTACTAAGCCTATGGAGAGGCCATAGACGGGCTTCCCCTTTCGCCAATTTTTTCCCCTTTGACCAGTTATACTGACCAGGTGCGCAGTAATAAGTTACCTTAGATTTCGTTGGTATCGTTTTGTGTCGCTAGACAGAGCTCTAAGTAGTTAATTGTGATGTTTTAAACGGGAAAGGCGATCTAGGGCGTCAAACTTAGTGTTTCCAATCATTAATTATAATTATTATGTTTGTATTTTAACATAATCATCATATAACGTAAAATCCGTTGCGACAATAAAAATTCAATCAAATAAAAACAATAACAAGTTCCACTGATCCAATTTATATCAGGGTTCTAGTTATAACAGAACAAGATCTGTTTGTGCCATGCCAATGATGTTGTAAACTCTAAAATAATTTGAATAATGGAATATTTAGACTAGCGCACAACAAAATGTACTTAGGATAAAGTCGCAGACAAAAGCTAAATATTCTGACATTTCTGACACTCAAAAATATCAAATTTTAGGTAGAGACTATCGCATTCGCGTGACTGTGAGCAACATCGGTGGTGAAAATGCCGATACAGAAGAATTGCTTAAAAGGGCCCGAGCTGCAGGTGGTTCGGTCAGGGCCCATCACGGGAGCATGGTTTTACTCCGAATGCCAGCGCAACCGGCGAGCACTATAGCTGCGTTTATACGAGATATGACAGATAACCCGGAGAAGTATGGAGTCAGCTCATTTCATCTCAGTCTGCCTGATACGGAAGAGGTGTTTATGAGGTGATTGTAGATAATCTTTAAAATATTACCTAACTAAATTGTCTATGTGTATCTTGTACTGAATTCTTAAGAAAATTTATAAGTACTTCTTCAATTGGAAATTTCTTTAGCCACAAACTAGGACCTCTCTCTGTATTCGTACCCGCAACCTTCAGGGCACTGCTCGACCAAACCTATCGTCATATTTTCTTTTTTCAACAGAGCAGTGACGGAGTTTAGAGCTCTCACATTCAGACATCATGAACGAATGCATTTCAAGAGAGAAGCCATTAAGAAAATTTGTGGTATTTTTCTTTTCGTATATTTCTTTAAATGATGACAGTTCATCCGATATTTTATTAATTTAAAAATTTGATAAATAACTTTCCAAAGACGCACATTGGGAAGTCGTCCCTTTTCCCCTGAGGCACAGCCTCTAGCCACATAATATTTGACCCTGAATAAAAAAACTATCTACTTCCATATAAATTTACCAGGTCCAACACACTTCTCAATGACAATTTAATAGACCATTCCTCATCACAATATTTGAATAATTTGATTCCGAACTGGCAGTCAATCACATTTCATAACGGTTGACACTTTTTTTCTTGTTTTTCGAGTTGCCTTATAGCGGAATAACCAAGTCTCCCTTTTTTAGCCGGTGGCTTTTGCTAGGCTACACCTAACGAGTGACCAGTTCTGTTGAGGTACATTTAAATGGAAAAGCCGGATCGAACCGAACTTTATATTTTATTTATATCTTTCAGAACCTAATGTATGGCGAAGACAGTTTTCTCATTGCCCTAACATTCACCAGATAGCATTTGTGTTTAGAAAATATTTTACTTATTATATCACTAACAAGTGCTCCCTGATTACTACGGTACGTTATAATACTATTTCTGGCGTTCAACTCCAACCTACCAACAAGATTGTTCCTATTCTATTCGATTGTTTGGAAATGATAGAAGTATCTCGAATTCTTGATCACTAATAGGAGGCATACCTATACTTTACTAAAAATATACCAAACTAGACATTTAATTTAGGGATAGAAATGGGTCCTCCTAGAGTTTGCTGTCCTGGTTGCACTTTTAAACGAGCAATGCGAGAAGAAATTTACGAATATGAATAATTCGAAATAAAAAGTAGGTAGGTACTAGTATAGTATTTGAAAAGCATGATGAAAGGACGGAGTGTAACATTTGTGTGAAAGGATGTAAAGTAGAGGAGCAAGTGAATGAATTTGTATTTTTGGTACTAGTATGTTTGCAAGAAGTAGAAAATAGACAAGGACATTAAAAGGAGAGTGTGCTGTTTAATAATTATACAACAAAGTTTTTTTTTCAATTATTAGGTACTTATTATAATGTTTTTTTTTACGTTCAGATTATATTAAGCATAGTATCAGGGATTGTGATTGCTGCACTGCTGACTGAAGTATTAAATGAGGTAGGTGATGATATGTTCAGAACTAAAGCTACTAAGTCAACCGCCCTCACTGTGGAATCTATGGACATGACAACGAATCTGATTCTTCGCGTGGATGAGTCGGAGCTATCTTTGTCGGTGGCAAATGCGTATGTTAACTTATATTTCTTATTATATTATGTTTTTAGGCAGAGATGTGACATTTTTTAAATAGTAATATTTAAAATACAAAATACCTAACTATTTCAAAACTCCAGAAAGACACACTGATGAAAAACTGCACCTTTCCACTTACTTTCTAATAAAATAAAGGAAGTTAAAAGTATTTTATTTTAGGTAATTAAGTATTTTGGAAATTAGTATTTTAAATACAAAATGAAAACTATTTTGTGTTTTGAAATTAAAATTTTCACAGAGTGTGTATTACTATGGCCGCGTGTGCGAGCCTGACTCTCACTTGGCCGGTTTTTTTAACGCACAATATATTGTAAAGTAAGAACTTTTATCGACAACAATAGGTAGGTACGTAGTGATACAAAGTCCCATTTCAGGTATGTATTATCAGAGCCGAATATCTTAAAGAAATATGTGCAAAAATTGAGCTATACGGCGCTGAAACATACGGAGGTCAGTAGCAATTTTTATTTCACGGGTTGCCTTACAGCGTTTACGGTTCCAGGGTACCTAACCTACCCAGCGGAAGACCAGTACACCACTCGTTTTGCCGATGGTATTTGTGAGGCTATATATACCTACCTAACGAGTGGCTAGTTCTGAGGTATATTTGGATGGGTTTGTCGGATTATGTACATAAGATTTTAATTAAAAATCCCATTGGTACATGGCCGGGATCCGGGATCGAACCCGGGGTCTGCCTAGTTAATAACGTCCTCTGGCCACGTTGCAAGTCATATAAATTCCGTTCGCTGGACTGTAAATGTGAAATCTTATATTCCCTTCAGGCTGGGATTGTTTAAATTCCCCATTGGTATTTCCCGATTTCAAATATAATATGATGTAAACCATCATCCATGGTAACGAATTTATATGTTCCTGATTTACAACTCTTCAACAAAAACCCCACTTCGTTCTAGGTGTGATAATTTTGACCTGAATAGTGACAGTGAAACATAAATAATATTTCAGAACCTTGCCAACTATCTGATGATTCGTTCAGTAGACAGTCCTGAAGAGTATTTACGTCTGTACGCTTATGGAATTGATATTCTCAATGTAGACAACAGACTGATCGTAAGTTTTCGTTTCTCTTCCCTCTCGTTGGACACTGGACACGTTATAATTGCTTTTTTTTAAAAAGTGTACCGACTTCAAAAATTATGCACTAAAAAGTGTGCTTTCCGAAAGCAAATGCACAAGTCACTATAAAAAACCCAAATCGCTTCAAGATAAAAGAAGAGTTCTCGATTTCTCCAGGTTGCCATCATCCTGACCTGATGATCATGGGACCACCTGGAAAGTATATACCTATATACCCTTTCAAAATAATGTTTATTTCCAAATCGTCCAGACTTCAAGTAATCGGGGAACATACATAAAAAATGATTCCGACGAATTAAGAACCTCCTCCTTTTTTGAAGTCGGTTAAAAATGAGGCACCCATCAAATTGAGAACTGCAAAGAAATAAACTTATTTGGATCTAGCAATTATTTTTTATAATCGAAATCCTTAAATGGTTTATTTTTTGGATTTGTCTTTTTGGTAAACAAACCGCGTATATTTTTATTGTTATTTTTTGAAACAACTTATTTAAAAAAGACATGCAAAGTTTGTTTCACAAATAAGTCAAGTCAAAAAAAATACACTTCATTCACTATGATCGCTGAAGTTGTTTAGTGTAGATATTTTTATGCCTGAACATTGTTACAAACTTTAAAACCAGATTCAAGCGCTGTACAATCCTCTTCACTACGACACGGCGACGGCAGCTCGGTCTCTCGCGCGAGCATACATGGCGCTGATAAGACATTACACTAATGTGAGACAAGCTACTATACAAGTTTACGATGACCCATTGGCTTTGGACCTCACATCGGTAAGTATAAAGAGCTTGTCACAGTCATTTAATTTCCCCACTATGAAGTAAATTTTAATGATTTGCATCAACAATTTGTCAAATTAATTTAATTTTTTTTTTTGATAAAAAAATAGTTTCCTTTGTTGTTTTCCTCAAAATAAATAAATAAGTAAATTGTTTATTTCAGAACATAACAGATCGTTGGTCATCACACGATATATTTTTGTTGCAGTTACTGAAATCCACCAAAAGGCCACCTCTGTTCATAGAGTTTATGTTGATTATGACAGTAGCACATGCCACGCTGGTACCATCTCACGAGCATGGCATTATACGACATACGCAGGTAAACTAATTTGATTCTACCTTTCACACATGGCATATTGATCAATATATAATAATTCATTTTCAAATATAAAAGAGACACGGGTTAAAAAAAATATCTAAGGATAAGTATCTAATAGTTGCTCGCGGAAGAATGCTAACGCGTCCCCGTGCCCGCCGACTACCAGCGCGATGGAGTACCGTGGGGTTTTAGTGGGTTAAAGTCCCACATAACCCGTTCCCTCACCCCCGAGGGCGCGGGTATGCATGATGCATTTCCCCACGTAAAAAAAAAAAGTATCTAATAGTTGTAGCCGAAGCAGCCGTTTAGTCGAAATAAGTGGTGGTGTCGTTGATGTAGCGCGGCGGGCCACACGCTTTTCATTATATGAAGGGAGCCGCTTGTTTTTGTTAAATTGCCATTATGAAAGAAACATAAATTATGAGCATTAAGTAACATTTAAAAAAAATTTAGTTGTGAAACTGATCTCCACAGGAAAATTGTGGCATTAATAAAGTGCTTTTTACAAACAATGTTAAAAAAAATACCTACGTCTCTTTGCATAATTACGTGAGGCATTTGGATTACTTAAATAGTGATGCGACTATTGATAAATAAATCGGACTTTGTTTACGTAAATAGCTCGTTTGTTAGTACTCATGCCGTAATATGTGTCACAACACAAACCCCCCCCCCATATAATGGTCTCCGTATAAAGTGAACAGTATATCAGCTGCCTGCAGACCGCTGATCGCGTGTAAAATACCACCTTCCTAAACCTCGAATAAGGGCGAAGGATGCCTATGACATTTGAAAAATATCCCCACGACTGATCATCTTCTCTGGTGACAATAGGGCTGGCTCCTTCCTCGGTAAACCTTCATTTATTCAACAGACGTAATTGTATCTGTTATTTTAGAAAAAGTTATGACGCCGGCTTTACTTGTCCTCCGAAGCACCAGAAATCGATGATATAATGTCAACGTGTTATTATTTACAGGCACATGCGATGGATTTCTCTCCGTTCCGCTACTGGTTAACAATGTTTATTTGTGACGTTGTGGCCATGATGATTGTACTGAGCGTGATGACTTCTGCTATGATCTCTGTTATAATTCTCAGTATACCAACATCTCACTATTCTTATTTGGATTTAGGTAAAATGGTGTTGCCAGCCGATTTGATAAAAAAGTTAATTAAGAGAAAATAAAAATATCCTTAATCGAAGAGCATGAATGAAAACATAGTATGGATTTGAAAGAGCGAAAGATGTGCGTCAGAATCGTAGCGAGTGGATGGTCTGTGCCTACCTAAGGTGTCCATATGTAAAACTTTTCTCCAGGTTCTGGATTCAATCCTTAATTCAAGCAAGAAGTTATGAGCACCATTTTTTTTAAATCGACTTTACCCGAAGAGATCCAATATATAAAAGCTATTTTATGTGTGTGTTAGTTTCGTTGTGGAAGAAGTGAAATAATATTAACTTGATTTTCAAAAGTGGGATTTTGTAATAGAATTTGTTCAGTCGCTGTCGCTAACAAGACATTGGTATGGTTTACTCGTTTACCTACGCAAGTAGAACAGGCATTGTTACAAAATCACTACTTCTGAAAGCAATAGAATGCTGCGACAGGTTTTGCATTTAATCCATTTTAGCTTCCAAAATCGATATCTCACGACTCACGGATCTTATTGTCTTGAAATACAAATCCGTGACCAGAATAAAAAAAAATGCCCAACTGCAATGGAGGATTGTTAAACTTTTTCCAGTAATAACTCCTGTAATGCTGTTAGTGTACGGAGTCAGTTGCATTCCTCAAGCTTATCTGTTTAGCTTAGGACGCAATCCTGGTTTGAATACGATGGCATATGTTATTGTGAATTTAGTTTTTGGTTAGTATTTTCTGAATATAATATTGTTTTTTGCCTGCAGCTTTTTTTTTCTTTCTTCACGGGTTCCAGGGTACCCAGCGGAAGACCAAGTCTCCCTCGTTTAGCCGATGGTATTTATGAGGCTATACCTAACGAGTTGTTAGTTCTGGAGATATATTTAGATGGAAAAGCCTCTAAGTGTGGTTTGTCTGATTATCTATGTATATAAATTGTTATGTGATGCGGGAGGTAGGAACGGTTCTCCTACTCAACTCTGATGGCTAACCGAATCCAGGAACCTGAGGGAAGCTGCAATATCCTGATCCGTCGCCCTCGAAGAGATCGGCAGAGAGATTTGTTAGGTTAATACAGTGGGAGAAGGACTCACCTGGGATAGGAACACCGCCTCGCTTGCACTGATTAACTGATTAATTAAGTTCGTCCTTCGACGCACCACAATTGTAGTTAGGTTGTTTAGTTCGCTTTTTTTGACTGAATTTTAATTTTAAATCTCGAGACACATGTACACGGTCGAGTTGGCCTTTCAGTTCTTTTTCAAAGAAATAGGTTTTCTAATGCACTCGGTTAATACGACGACGTCACAGGCGGTGATTGGTTGGTCGCTCGCCGTCGTGGGTTTGTGGACATTGGATTGGTTAAATGGAAAGGGACATAGAAAACAGGATGTATCAAGCCATAACATTTCCCCCCACTTGAAACCAACAAGGGTGTTTCACAGGAGAATTACAACTCCCAAAAGAAACCCAAACCGATTGCCTAGTATGTACTCAAAAGAATATAAATAATATACACTACTACTGTGTATATACCAATAAAATACCTAAGCAGACAAGTAAGTACTTAAGTACGAGGTTTAGTTGATTTATACCTAAGCAGACAAGTAAGTACTTAAGTATGAGGTTTAGTTTATTTATACCTAAGCAGACAAGTAGGTGCCTAAGTATAAAGTTTAGTTTGGTTTACCTAAGCAGAGAAGTAAGTGCTTAAGTAGACCTATTTTTGCTATACCTAAGTTATAATAAAACTAATTCTATAAACTAATGTTTAAACTAAAATTAAAACTAAATTTTAATATTTCGGTAACAAGCAGATTTTACGTGCAGGCCTAAGAAGTCTACCATTTTCCGTACGCAACGCCACAACGCGAGCAATATTATCTTTGCCAGGGAAAATCTCCTCGATTCGACTTAATTTCCAGTGAAGAGGGTGTAAATTATTATCCATGACAATAGCAACATCGCCTACTTTAAGTTTACAGAGATCCGAATTATACCATTTGACCTTTTGTTGAAGTGTATGCAAATAGTCCCTTTGCCAGAGACGCCAGAAAGATTGAGATAATTTTTGAAGTAATTTCCATCTTGATGGCAGTGGTAATTTTGCATCTACTAACGATGGTTCAGGAATGGATACTAAGGGACCTCCCACTAAGAAGTGACCAGCAGTTAGAACATCTGCTTCAGTAGGATCAGATGAAAGGACGCATAGCGGCCTAGAATTCAAGATAGCTTCAACCTTGTTGAGCACAGTAGTAAATTCTTCGAAGGTTAATAGTTGTAATCCGATTACACGTTTGAGATGATATTTTGGAGATTTTATACCGCTCTCAAAAATTCCACCAAAATGTGGCGCTCCAGGAGGATTAAGTACCCAAGTAATGTGACGTTTAGTCAGCTCGCTTGTTATCGTATCATGATTTTGATTAATGTATTCAGAAAGATCGCTGAGATAGCGTTTAGCACCTACAAAGTTTGTACCATTATCAGTCACGATCCTGCTACATAAACCTCTTCTTGAGGTGAAACGGTCAAGTGCTGCTATAAATGCTTCTGTAGATAGCTCGCTAACTACTTCAAGATGAACAGCCTTTACAGAAAGACAGACGAATAGACATATATATGCTTTATAAGCACGTGCGTTTCGTCTTTTGCTCTCTTTAATCATAAAAGGTCCTCCGAAATCAATTCCCACGTTTCTGAAACATCTGTTTGATTCAAATCTAAAGTTAGGTAGATCTCCCATTGGTGGTTGACAAGGAGTTGGTTTGACTTTAAAGCACGTGACGCACTTAGATAATCGTGATCTGATTAAATTTCTTATCCCAAGAATCCAATATTTACGTTGTATGAGTGATTGCAGAGCACGAGGTCCACAATGTAGATATTTTAAATGAAAATAGTCGATAATAAGAATAGACAATTTTGAATCCTTTGGCAACAGAATTGGATGAAGAACGCTTTCAGACAATTTAGAATGCTTCAGTCTTCCCCCCACTCGTAGGATTCCCCTCTCGTCAATGAATGGAGAGAGTTTCTGAACTGGTCGAGAGCACTGCTTGTTGTTCTCGACGTTTAGTAGTTCATCTTCAAGAAAATTGTTTTGTGCATATTTTACTAAGACGATCATGGAATTCTCTAGTTCTGCTATAGATAGGGGACTCTTAACATGGTTATCTGATTCTAGCTTGAGGTTACTAATATATCTAAGAGACCAAGCCAGAGTCCGCTGCAGACGCATAAATGATGATGACTTATTTAAGAGTAAAGATATGACATTATTGTCCTGTAACTTATCTCCTGTTGTCAAACATGCAGATTTGACTTCTGGTAGATTATATTCTACCTTTTGAAAGGTATGTTCTGTCCAGAGCGTTGGTTCCTTTTTTAACCAGGCTGGACCTTGCCACCAGAGTACACAGGTGGCCAGTTTGGAGCAATATGTTCCTCGACTGCATAAGTCAGCTGGGTTCTCTTCAGTTGAGACATGTTTCCAACTTGACAATGGTATTGCATCATTAATTTTGACGACACGGTGAGCCACGAATGTTTTAAGTTTATAAGGTTCCGTGTGTAGCCAAGACAATACTGTACTGCTATCAGTATAGGCTATGGTCGCGCTTATATTTATGCAATCCAGAAGAAGTTTTTGAGTATGTTCTAATACCCGAGCCAGCAGGACAGCACCACAAAGTTCCAAACGGTTTATTGTTAGAAGTTTAAGAGGTGCCACTTTAGATTTGGCTATAATTAAAGAGACAGTTATTTTTTCCTCTGTAACAGCTCTTAGATAAACACAGCATCCGTAAGCTTTAGATGAACCATCACTAAAACCTACCAGTTGAAACTGCGTTGCTGCTTTTGGAATCATGAGTCTAGGAAGTTTGATTAAGTTTATATTATTAAGTTCTGAAATGAATTGCTTCCATTCATGTTCCAAGTTTGAAGGGAGCGAATCGTCCCAATCCACTTTTGACCGCCACAGTTCCTGCAGAATTAATTTTGACTGCAAGATAACAGGTGCGAGCCAGCCGAGTGGATCATAAATTCTTGCTATGTTAGATAGAAGACCTCGTTTTGTATAGTTATGATTTAGATCAGACGCTTGATAAGTAAAGCAATCTGTATTTGGATCCCACTGAACACCTAGAACTTTAAGTGTGTATTGTTCATTTTCATCAGAGAATAATTTTAGTGTTTGACAGTGTTCTGGTTTAATATCTTCTAGAAGCTCCGAACAGTTGCTACTCCATTTTCGTAACTGAAACTGTCCACAACCTAGAAGTTTAATAAGGTCTGATTTTAGTTCTTTGGCTTCTTCCAGAGAAGATGCTCCGGTGACAATATCGTCAATATATATTTCATTATGAAGTACTTCTGCAGCTCGGGGCGATAGAGTACCTTCATCCACAGCTAGTTGACGTAGAGTTCGTAGCGCTAGATATGGCGAACTACTAACACCATAAGTAACTGTGTTCAACTCGTATTCTTTCACAGGTTCTGTTGGATCTTCTCTCCACAGAATGTGTTGATAAATACGATCTTCTTTTCTTATTTCTATTTGTCTGTACATTTTGCATATATCTGCAGTAAAAACTACTGAATGTAGTCGAAACTTAGTAAGAACATCGGAGATGTCTGTTTGTAATTTTGGCCCTTTGTAAACGATTTCATTAAGAGACATGCCGTTTGAACTCAGAGCGCTAGCGTCGAATACAACCCGAAGACGTGTAGTTGTACTTTCAGGTCGTATGACACAATGATGTGGGATGTGATATAGACCGCTTCCTGGTGCCACCACACGCATGTGATTGAGATTCTCATATTCTTGCATAAATTCAGAATAACCCATCTGCAATGTCGTGTCGCGAAGAAGCCGCTTTTCTATATTATGCAAACGTGATAAGGCTTGTTGATAAGAGCCTCCTAAACATTTTGATTTTAGTAGCAATGGCACTACATATCGGCCATCCTCCTGTCTTGATACCAACTGCGTATATAGCTGCTCACATTGTTCATCTTCAGGTGACGTAATAGGTTTGATAGGAGGTTCTTCAATTTCCCAAAACCGTTTTACTATCTCGTTTAGTGAGTAGGTAGAAGCCAGAAGTGAGGATACTGCATTTGATGGACGACAATAATTGTTGTCGAGTCTACCCGTGAGTACCCATCCGAACACACTATGTAAAGCAGTTGGAAGTCCAGGATGAGGAGTCAAGCGCTGGCCATCATAGATTTCATGGAATAGTTCAGCACCAAGCAATATGTCTATATCAGCTGGTTTATCAAATTCATTGTCCGCTAGTATTAAATTTTGATAATATTTTCGAATGTTAGTCGTTACTTCTGAAGTTGGCATTTTAGAAGTTATTTTCTGCATTACTATAGGGCGTATCTTAAATTCAGGATTTTCAGATTGACACGGTAATATAGTACATGACGTCATGCCGTTCACCTTATGTACCTCATTATGTCCAAGTCCTGATACAGCAATATTACACCGCTGGATAGATAGTCCGAGACGCTTAGCACAACTCAGTGTCATAAAACAATCCTGAGCGCCGCTGTCTATAAGCGCGCGGGCAGTACTCATGTACCCGCAAGGAGTGCGCACACGAATTGTACAAGTACCGAGCAATACAAGAGCTCGACTGTTACCGATGTGTGCACTAGTACTAGCTGGACTTATCGATGTTGACGGAGGTGGCTGGGAACTGAACTCGGGACCAATAGGTTCCGTATGTAGGTAGCTATGGTGACGCAAACCGCACTTCATACAACTACTTTTAGACCAACATTGAGTTACGTTATGATTTGGTCGCAGGCAGTTCATACAAAGTCCCTTATCTTTCACGAATCTAAATTTTATTTTACTATCGAGTGAATCAAAGGTAGAACACCCGTACAAACCGTGCGACATACCACAATATATACATTGATATGATTTTACGGACTTAGAAGTTTGATAATTGGAGATATTCTTTTGTAAAGTAGGAAAAGAATAACTTTTTTCAGCAGTATTTTTAAAATTATTATTTTTATAGCGGGAAGTATCCATGTTAAGATTACGTTTAGTCTCCTGGCGGGTTGATGACGCATGCATTGACATAGCCAATTTTGGATTACTGGTTTCTAAGATTCTAATATAATCTTGAAGAAACGTCAACAATTCTTTAAATGTTGGCATAGGGAGGGTATTTTGAATTTCGAATCGTTTCCGCGTGTCCTCGTCTAGAACTCGCGATGCTAGATGAAATAAAATAAATTCCCCAAGATTGTCAATGTTCATTGCTTTGAGTGCATTAACTGATTCTAAAAGTACATTTGTTAAGTCGGACAGATCCGTAAAATTAGAATTTTTTAATGGAGGAAAATTAAATATTTTTTCTAAATAAGTTGCCGCTAAAATTCTTTTATTTTCAAATCTAGCGACTAATGCCTCAAGTACCACTTTATAGTTGTCGGTAGTGATAGGTATTCCCTTTGCGATCGCCAAAGCAGGCCCCGACAGACACGAAATCAAATAATGAAACTTTTCTATTTGCGACAATGCATTGTTTTCATGGACTAAAGTTATAAAAGTATCATAAAAGGTTTGCCAATTTTCCAATTTACTATCGAATTTTGGAAGTTCGAGTTTCGGAAGTCGCGCCTTAACATTTCGTTCAGGGGACTGTTGCACCGTCGCTGTCGGTTGCGGCGTTGCGCTCGACGAAGGCTGAATTGATAATATTTCCTCCAAGGTAGTATTTACTGCATAATATAACTCATCAAATGCCGCCATGGACTTCATATCTATAGCCGAATCCGATTTGATTAGCAAGTTTAATTTATTTATATCTTGCGTGAAACTATAAAACTCTTCTCTAAGAGATTCGACTCTTTTCATTCTCGCTTTAAATTGTTTTAATTTGTTTATGTCTGTGAATACTTCCTTAGATAAATCATAAAGTATTTGAATATCACGAAAGACATATTCGCGTTGAGTAGTTAATAATTTTATTTTGTTATTATTTTCAGACATTTTTAACAAGTAAATAACTTCCTAGCGGTAATAAATGAAATATTATATTACGCACGAAATAAATAACGGAACATCGGACAGTGGATACCTACGCTCGCTGTCTTTTGTTCGCTCGAGCGGCCGGCCAGCCGCGCCTTTGTTTAGGTTTATACCTACTACGACTCAGCCACGGCGGTCGCAGTTTTAGAAATTATTTTGAAATAAGTTTTGAACTACGTACTTGTCTAAATGCTGATTAATTATGAACGATGATTGATTCTATGAGTACATACATACACACAGTTGAGTAGGAAAACCGTTATCTAGGTAGATAGGTTTATAAATTTTGATTTAAAATTGGAAGTTAATTTGAATATTACGATTATATGTAATATGTATACTTATGAATTTAAATATTCGATATATAATGGACTGTAACTAAAAATATAATATTTAAGTAAGTAGTTAAGTTAGTAGGTACTTGAACTTAAATAAATTCCATTGGACATCTTGTGCTCAGAATGGACCATTTTGTTATGTGATGCGGGAGGTAGGAACGGTTCTCCTACTCAACTCTGATGGCTAACCGAATCCAGGAACCTGAGGGAAGCTGCAATATCCTGATCCGTCGCCCTCGAAGAGATCGGCAGAGAGATTTGTTAGGTTAATACAGTGGGAGAAGGACTCACCTGGGATAGGAACACCGCCTCGCTTGCACTGATTAACTGATTAATTAAGTTCGTCCTTCGACGCACCACAATTGTAGTTAGGTTGTTTAGTTCGCTTTTTTTGACTGAATTTTAATTTTAATTCTCGAGACACATGTACACGGTCGAGTTGGCCTTTCAGTTCTTTTTCAAAGAAATAGGTTTTCTAATGCACTCGGTTAATACGACGACGTCACAGGCGGTGATTGGTTGGTCGCTCGCCGTCGTGGGTTTGTGGACATTGGATTGGTTAAATGGAAAGGGACATAGAAAACAGGATGTATCAAGCCATAACATAAATTTTTAATTAAAAAACCCATTGGAACATAACCGGGATCCGGGATCGAACCCTGCAGCTCCGCTCTTATAATCCTACTATTGCTGAACTTAGAAGATCTCTCGGCATGTTAAATTTTTATAGGAGTAATATACCCTAGTTCCCCATAAGTTGGTTGGTGTCATCCATGTAATTTTTATTATAAAGTTTGTGGTTACAATCCTCGCATACGACAATCGACAGAAGTTTATATATTTTAATGAAGCAACACAGTTTAACTAATCATCATTCTTTATCGTTCGTATTCAGAACGGTGGTAAACGTCCTATCTGCGGTTGTAGAAAGGATAGTTAAAAACATTTTCCTGTTAATTATTTTTGTTGCAGGCGAGACAATTCTAATATCAAGATATTTGTACGGCAACTTGTTGACGTTTGTGCTATTTGCCATGAACTTGTCGCCGCAGTTCAACATGGCGTACGGCTATGTCAAAATTGTGAACATATTTGCTTACAACAGCGAGTGTCTCATATTCGATAGCTATAGAGTGTGCTCATCCGATATCCTCCATAAATGTTGCCGTAAGTGTATTTTATAGTTCAGGATTCTTCGTCACACTTGGTTGTCAGGTCCATCAAATCTAGGATGTCTTCAGAAGAATGTTACGCAGTATCCATTTTTTTATCTACTAGCTGGAGCTCGTGACTTGGTCTGTGTGGTTCATCATCAATATACCTACTTAGTTTATTTACAGACAGAAAAACATCACATTAAAAGTTTTACTTCATATTCTTCCTAGTATTGTCATTAAACAAATGATTTGTAAACTATCACAAAAAAAATTAAAAAGCCGCACCTCGATATATTCAGTAGTTTCTGCCAGCGATCTTAGATCGATGGTTTCTGCACAACGCGCGATATTTTTCTCTTCACGGGTTGCCTTACGGCTCTCGGAACCCAACTCAAGACCAAGTTATCCTCTTTTACTCTTGTGAGGGTATACTTAACGAGCTTTGTCAAAGTATATTTAGATGGAAAAGCCTCTAAAGATTTCCTCTAAGCCTTTTAGATTTAGTGAAACTCGTTAGAAAAATCCTTTGAAAAGTTTTAAGCGAATTGAGTCTCTGGCTACTGGCTATCACTCCTGGGTTAGGCATTATGATTAAATTTCAACATATCTAAACCAACAGCAAAATCGTGCGGAGTGATGCAGGAATGCTACCAGAGAAAGAGCTATTTCTCAACAAGCGATGGTGTCATAACAGAGATATGCTCGTTAATTTTGACTATGTTCATGTTCACCGGTCTGCTAATGTTGTGGGAGTACAAATGGATAATATTATTGTTGAACTACATCTCGAATAATTGGTTGTATAACGGGAGGATGGATAGAACGCCGACCAGTATTGGAATGATACAGGAAATTCGAGAAGTGACAGCGAAGAAGGAGAATCTTAAAAAGAGAAAAACTAGCAATCGTGAGTATAATTCTAATCTTACTAATATGTATGTAATTGTGATTGTTGCTCAATCACGCCTCAACGGCTAAGCTAATATTATGATGACCGCATGCCCTCCTTAGTGAGTTAATTTCACGTGTATTTTAATGTATATTCTGTCCCTACTTTAATAACATATCACACAAAGAAAAGAGCTTACTTGGTATCGTAAAATCTTTTTTATTTCTGATATGATTTTAAAGAAGTTTGTAGTTTATTTATACATAGCCACAGAGCTGAGAGAGAGAGAACAATGTGTTGGCAAAACTGTCACAACACATTATGACTGAAGTGGTACCATTTGTAGAGTTTTTAGGATATTTATATGAGGAACTGTTGTCACCAAATGTTTTCAGTCCCATATTAGTACACGCACATATAAAAAAAATGTCAACAGCCTTCTGCATGTGCCAAGAGGATACGTTTGGGGAAGTGGTCCTCGCGGATAACATCACCGAGAAACTGCACGGCGAATTTGAATTAAGAAATATCAGTTTTGGTATCGGCAAGGGGGAGGTGTTGGCTCTGGTTGGTCAGACGAAGCACGGGCGTCGTCGTCTCTGCCATATACTTGCTGGAGATACTTTGCCAAGTACCGGCAACGCTACACTGCTGAACAAGTGGAATGTTACCTCATTTAAGGTTGGTTTTAGAAGGATAGGGATCCTACCCACGAAGCAGGCTGTAATACGGGGCAGTTATATGTGGGTGGAATTTATACTGCTAATACATTTGGCCTAAGTTCGTCAATTTAATAAACCTCCCAGTTCCCAAAATTTGTGAATTGCTCAGCAGATCACTTGACGAAAATTATTTTCCGCAGATCCTCTTGCTTTATGTAATTTCTAGACATAGGGAGGGTTTCTTTGCCGCTGATATGGATCCTTAGCAAATTGAAATCTTCATATAGGTATAGGGTCCAGGGAATCTAGGACGATAGACAAAGGCATGCGGCGTCTACCAGTACCAGCGACATTGTATCTATTTCCACAGTACATGGCGCACGTAAGTCTGAGCTGTGAACTATACTCCGGACCACCCTGGATGACACTAAGGAAAGTGTTAGAAATGTTAGCGCTGTTCAGAGGTATGCCATACAAGTACGTAGCAGAGGAGGCGGAGAACTTCATAGAGGCTATGGGTAACTAAACACCACATGTACCCACATCCCAGTAGTATGTAACTAGTTTTATATGGAACAGTATAAGCACGGGGAACAAGCCTTTTTCACGGTAAAAAAGCTTACTTTCCCATAAGGTTGTATGTCATATCTATGTAGGTAGACCCGAAATAGGTAGAGCACCCTCACATTTACGAAATTGTAACTTGCACAGAAAATATATTTCAAAGCAAGCTAACAACTTTTCCTGCAATTTGATTTAGGTACGTAGTTTGTTTTTCTGATATTTGCTGATACGGGTTCCTCAATTGCCTCCAGAACTCCACGACGTTGCCGATATGCAGTTAAAGAACTTGATGCCGCTAGAACTTTCTAGAGCGAACGTAGCCGCTGCCTTAATTGCTGCGCCGCCTTTTATAATACTGGACGAGTATGTTGCCTGTCAGAAGTTCTCCGTAAGACGTGGACTGTACAGTATCTTGAATCATTTGAGGAAAAGAGGCCATGGGATATTGTTAAGTGCAAGCAAGTAAGTTTCCAGTCAAACGCGGATTATGTAGGTACTTCTAAACATGGGAAGGTAGGTATATTTATTTTCTTGGTACCGTCCCCATGCTGCGGTGTGGACGTCAGGTTTAGCGCAATGATTAGAGATCTCCCTACCTATTGAGCAGACTTTCTTGGGTTAGACTCTGTCGATCAAAAAATACCCATAGTGGTCATGGGTGCTATTCGTTTGTCTGTGATGTGGTATCCACCTTTGGTGTCCAATAGCAAACAAACTAGAATACTAATCAAAAAAATGTAGGCTTAATAAATCTAAGGTCGACGCAGGTGGCCAAGTGGTTTAGATGTCTGGTATTTACTCCCAGCCATGTAGGTACTTTAAACTGGCCATTCGTTAGGTATAGCCTCTAAATTAACCATAGGCTAAAAGAGAAAATATTTGTCTTCAGCTGGGTATTGGGACAAATAATCTAATAAATAAATACTCAATACCCATCAATGGATACTTTTTTAATTTCCAGTGTGGAGTGCCACATACCAATTACTAACCGCCTGATGATTCTTGTCAATGGTTACATATATGACATAGACTATGTGAACAACCTCCTAGCGCGGTACTGCCAGAAGGGGTTTACTGTGGTGGTACATTTGAAGAACGACATTAATGTGGAGAGAGTGTTCTCTCAATATTTCGACAATTTTGTTATTAATGATAGCACTGGCGTTAGTATTGTATTTCCTACTGAGGGACAATTTTACTAATTTGATTTTGATATGCCATTATCTGTTGATATCAAAATTAAATTAGTAGATTGGACCTCTGGCTATTATCTAAGGTTTATCTTACAATTTTCACATAATTGAAAGAATGAAGAATGACAAAATACCGGTAGAGGGCGCCATCGATGTATTTTAATTTAAACAAAAAAATCTATGGGCTCTGCCTACCCCACATGGAATAAAATTTCATTTTATTTCACGATGTGCCAAATTCTTATCCAACACATAGAATAAATATAGGTACACATGTAGACAAGAGCTTCAATATACTAATTTTAATCTCTTTGGATGTAGAGCTATATATATGGTGATTGAAATGAAATTATGGTAGGTATTTATTTTGATTTTAGTTGCAGTGATCCTAACTTTGTAATAAGTTGATCGATACTAATATTAATGCGATAGTAACTCTGTCAGTCTGTCTGCCTGTTACATTTCACGGCTAAAACTAAACAGATTTTTATGAAATTTGATCTTGAAACCTGTAACAATGTTGTAAACCACTTGTTCATTTGTGAACACTTGAAGTTTTAACTGGTCATAAAGAATAAAAAACTTCTTGGTTGTTTTCCTGGCTGGATGAAAACGTATACTTAATTTTAATATTCTTGTTCAAATTATAGTGTTCTACTCCAAATTCATAGGTACCGAGGTATATTGTTTTAAATCTCAAGTCTTCATTTTCTACATTCATTCATTTTTCACACAATAATTCAAGAGAGCGGAAGCGCTGTTAAAATTTTATGTTTGATATTTCAATAACAAGGGAACGAATTCGCGCCCTTTTGCCACTTTCATCCTTCCAATGAACCTACCAATCTATATATATAAAAAAAAGTCGTGTTAGTTACACTATTTATAACTCAAGAACGGCTGTACCGATTTGGCTGAAAATTGGTGGGGAGGTAGCTTGGAGCCAGGAGACGGACATAGTAGCGGTAGTGGTAGGGGTTGGAGTAGGGGTAGGGGTAGTGATAGTGGTAGGAGTAGAGATAGGTGTAGTGGTAGTGATAGTGGTAAGGTAGCGGTAGTGGTAGGGGTTGGAGTAGGGGTAGGGGTAGTGGTAGTTGTTTTCCACGGACGAAGGAAAGTAAATAGCAGGCAAGCCAACGTTTGGGCAGAACAACGTCTGCCGGGCCCGCTAGTGATTCAATAAATAAAGCAATATATTCACCTTTCTTCGTGTTTTTGCCAAATTTCTGAACCCTACGATACCCTGAGATGGTGGAGGCCTAACCAGCAGCTCCAGCTCTCCATAACACCCTAGGGACAGACAAAGGCAACTTTTTTTTATGGAAGTTAGTTAGTATGGGCTCCATGGCGAACAGCTAGTAACAAAAATTTATTTTTCCAGACCTTGGTGAACATTCAAGTCCTGGACGATGGTTTAAGATGCGTAGATATATTCAACAAAATGGAGCTACTGAAACAATCTAACACGAACATATATACGTACATAGTTTGCGGGACTTCCATAGACTATGTCTACAACAGTATATGTCTGGATGAAACTGTCGTATTAGAAAAGTTTCCGTCTATTCCGTTATGTTGTAGTTGCGAGCGGTGCCAAACGAAACTTGTTCCTCCCACAAGGGAAATGGTCGATAGTCTTCAGAAATTTGAGAAAAAATACAATATTACAAACTTGGATGGACTGCCGTGGTCGGTGGTTTTCCAAACGTAAATCGAAACCTTCGTGTCGCTGACTAACTGGCTACAACGCACAGCCTAAACCACTGAAATTGGAAGGTATATTATTAAGGGAGTGAAATGGGGTGTAAACTTTGTAATAATACAACGCGTACGAAGTCGCGGGCAACTGCGACATAAGATATAAAAAAAAAATTCAATTACTATTCCTTCGCCATCTAGCTGAGCTGCACGATATCCAAACTAATATTATGTGTAAAGTTTGTAAGTAATCTCTCACTGAACCGTTTCTAAAAATTCTTTCACGAATAGAAAGCAACGATATCCTTAGAGTAATATGGGCTCATTGTTCGAAAATATCCGCTTGTGAGCAAGTCACCAGATTCTCAAATAACCACATTCGCTAGTTTTAAATTACCTACCTCGTATTCCAAAAGTACATGGAGTACAATAAGAACTTGAAGAAGACTTAGTTGCTATTTCGGGCTGGATTTCGTGGGCCATGCTCATGTTAATTGCATTGATTAATTGGCAGGTGTATAGTATAGTTGATATTATTTGTTAATTATAGCTTTTTGTTAGTTTTGTTACTAAAATTTCTATAATAAATCAATTAAATAAATGAATTTAAGCATTTTATAGTGGGAACTGAGGGCCGATTTAATTTTAATATTTTTTATACAAATTAAGAATTGTTGTAGGTATCTAGTAATAGTATCTAATGTAATAAATAATTTATCTTAGAAATTCCTGTTTTTTATTTGGGACTTTGGGTTGAAAAAGGTAAAAGTTGCGCAAAAATAAATGTGCTTTAAATGTAAATTTATACATGAATAAATTGCGATTGTGCTTGATAGCACTGAATAAGTACTACACAGGGAATTGCGCGATAGGTTGCAGTGACCAATAATTTATGTTACTGAATTTATGCAATATGCAAAAGATATGAATGAAAATGCCAAAACCAATTTAGTTTAAATAGTTTTAATTTGTTAAAATAAATAAAAAATGACTAGAACATGCAATAGGCAATGGGCGCGGTAGGCGCGTAGTTTGTGGCTGACTGGCAAGAAAATACTGCAGTGACGTAGGTACATTTATATTGTGGCGGTTGTGAAATTAGCCCCAAATGCCTGGGCATGGACTAATTATTTAGCAGCGTGATCCGAATTGCGTCTTACCCATTATCACCCACCAGTGCTCGTGGTCCCATTTTTATTAATATGTTGGGTTCGTAGTCCCGAACACTATCCGAACCACGCTCCTCGCTAACCTATTTAAAATATTGGAACTAAGACAATGCTTGTTTTAAAAATTACTGCTATTTAAAACCTTAAATAATTAAAATATGGCTTAATTCAATTTAAAATAATAACTATCAATAATTTAAGTTGAAAATGTTGTATAAATAAACTCATTTTTCCAGGGTTAATTGAGATTTGCCATATTTTTGCCAGAAATAAGAATGCCGACTGCCAAGGGATCCTTAACAATTAGCATGGTCTATATAGGTAAGCATTGACCTTAAAATAAATAATGTAGTTTTGGTTTTTAGGATGGTTCTCATTAATTTCCTTACAAAATTTAAGGTTCATTTGATACAACTTACTTATATGTTCTAAAATATGACTAGTTGGCAGTTGCATTGTATGAAAAAACATAACCTTGCCCTCAATTTATATAAAAACGACCAAACAACATTTTTTTTTTGAGGTTTGGCCTAAAATGTGCATATGTCACCGTAGTAAATAAATACAATTGCATACCGTATTAGTAGAAAAATAAGATTACCCTTAATTCCATAATAGGCCATGCAAATTAGTATAAAATTACCATTGATATAAAAAAAAAGAAAAATGCGTGACCTTCCAACAAAACGAATTTGAGAAATGGGCAAAGCTAAGAAAGAGACAAACACGCGCGAGACACGCGTGAGAGCGAGCACGGGCTACTACGGTTGTGAGATCAGGTAGGGTATTATGACTCAGTTCGAGAGTCCCACTCGCAGTGCGTTAGTCACGTATCTTTTCTTTTTTATATCAATGAAAATTACATATATTAATTACATCATAAACAAACGCATTCAAAAATATTGTTTTTGACAGTTAGGTATTTGTAATGATGTTCCATTTATTTCCATTGGTTATCCAGAATCCATTAAATTTAATGTACTAGTTCCCCCGCCAAGTCTCTGTTTACGAAAAACTGCTGAACGGATTTTGTTGCAGTTTTCATTATTAGATAGGTTGGTTCACCCGTTCACCGGGAAGGTTTACGAGTATTAAAGATGTACCTAATATGTTTAGGAGCTGAGCATTAACAGTATAAGTGAATCGAGTCGGGAGAAAAGTTAGCCCCAACGGGTTTTCATGGCGAATGCTGTTTAATCCGTCAGAGATACGAAAGAATTGTGTAGTATAGAATGATATACAAAAAAGTCCGCGTATTTATGTAGCTATTCAAAGGTACCCGTGCAAAGACGGGGGCGGAGTCGCTAGTGGAATATAATTCAGAAAAAAGTTTAAGAAATACCTAATATGATTCAGAAAATAATTTTAAATGCATTTGTTCACGCCAGATCCAAGAAGTTACATAAAAACCACAAAAACACTAATCCAATAGCCCAACACTGTTAAACATTGCAATGATTTATAGATGAACTGCTAACAAAAAACAAACACATATTCATGTCCTTTTCACCTTGCTATGTGGCTAGTAACACACACAGCACCACACTTGTGTTTCAGACAATAAGTCGTTCGTTCGTTTCTCCCATAGATTTAGTATAGTCGCGCGGGCGCTCTACTAGATTGGAAATGCAAAAGAGAAAGCGCATAGATACGTGTATGTTAAAACGAGACAGATATACGAAATACGATAGCCTGTAACAGCCTAGCGTCAGTAGTAATTTTGCAAATTTTAAAAAATATCCTGTTATAAAGTATAATTTAGTGTTTAGTGGGACGTGATTAATTATGGTTCAGTGCATGGTGCAGTTTTTGGATGAAAAATCCACAGATTTACACTGATGTATTAATCTTTTGTTCTCGTTCTAATCGCGACATTACCAACCTAGTAGAGCGTCAGCATACTACATCTACGGTTTCTCCACTACCGACGATTGCAGCAACGACACCGCAGTGTAGGTGAGAAAGTCATATGATTAAGCTGCAGCGACGACATAGATCTTAGGAATACGCGCGCGCGCCCCGCCCGCTACGAGATATGGCACGCTAGAACATTTGAGCGTGTCACGAATTTGTCTAGTTGTATAAATTCGCTTCGCGTTTTCGGCGCCTACTGAGAAAAGTATCTCTCGATTTAATTCTATAAAAATTACAAATGTGCCTTATTGTTCGCATATCTCGTAGCGGGCGGGGCGCGCGCGCGTCTAATTAAGATCTATGAGCGATGATATAGATAGCCATTTATCGTTTGAAAAATGTCGTGTCGTTACTTGGAAAACTCAGTCCATATAAATGTATCGTGTCGTGTCAAACTGCCTAAGGCTAAACTGATCTTAATTGATTTCAGTGAAGAGTGGTATGAGACCTGTGTAATTCAGATGAAGACCCACGAGCATGAGCCATAATATTCTCAATTCTGTTGGTTGTCTCTCGGACCATAGGTATATCAGACAGATCAGGCAGGTCTAGGACTATATGTGCAGATAAACGTTTGTAAACAGAACTTGTATCTTTTTTATTTCTCCTCCCTTCTTCATATTTAAGTTGTTGTTTCAAAAATATACACTGCTTGAGCATCGTTTGTATGTTCTTGAAGCTGTTTTCGGCATCGTCCATTGATTTTACAGCACTGAAAAATATTGTAAACAGACCTTTAGTTTTATATTGCACTATCAATAGTAGTTAACTGGTTTAATGTAAATAACTTGCTATTGAATAGCAATAAAACTAAATGTATAAAATTTACATTACCAAATGTAAAGCAAGTAAAAACCAGTATAATTGTTAAAAATGAGGAATTAGAGGCAGTAGATGCTACAACATTTTTAGGTCTGAGATTGGACGCGAAACTGCAATGGGGTCCTCATATCAATAATCTTTCAAATAAACTTAGCTCTGCTACTTTTGCAGTAGAAAAGATTCGACAGCTGACTGATATGGACACGGCTAGATTGGTTTATTTTAGCTACTTCCACAGCGTTATGTCATATGGAATTCTTGTGTGGGGTAATGCCGCGGATGTAAATAGTATTTTTATTTTACAAAAAAGGGCTATTCGTGCTATATACAAAATGGGTCCACGAGAGTCACTAAGGGAAAAATTTAAAAGTATTAATATAATGACTGTGTATGGTCAGTATATATTTGAAAATTTAATGTATGTCCGTAAAAATATTTCTACATTTAAAAGAAATAGTGATAGGCATAATGTAAATACAAGAAGTAAACATAAGCTTGCACCGCTCTCTGCTAGGCTCCATAAGGTTGGAGGTTCATTTAAATGTTGTTGTGTGAAATTTTATAACAAACTTCCAACCCATGTACAAGATTTGTCTGTTAAGAAATTTAAATTATTTATTAAAAGTAAACTTATGTCCAAAGCATATTACCATATAGATGATTATTTGAAGGATGGTAAAGCTTGGGACTAAATTGTTATACCTACCTAAATGTAACTTTATTTTATTTATTTTGGTTTGACGTTGATAAGCAATCCATGGATTCTACATCAATAAACATTATTTGAATTTGAATTATTTGAATTTGAATTTGAATATAGTAAACTAGCGACCCGCCCCAGATTCGTATGGGTAGAAAAGTAAGTCACATGACTCTCTGGCCCTTAAGAACTCCCTTCATAATGTTTGTCCCATACTAATTACATGATGCAGCTATATGTAAATTACGCGATAACTATATTTCTTGGGTTCCAAATTAAAATTGCCTTCTAAAGATTGATATATTAAACATTATATAAACGAAATAATTTTTCTAATTCTAATTTCTAATCGTTTTTACATGATACTCATACAGCCGAAGTGTCGTGTATTATCGCAAGACAGGTTTTATTGAGAAATCATACTTTCTCATGTTTCTGGTACGTGAATCTTGGTCGATTTTAATAGCACTGCATCTCGCTTACATATTTCTAAAGAGATATGGACAAAATAAGTCGCACGTAAAACTGAGTTCGTTGTACTATGATGCGTCGCCTTCAGCTATCTCTGTGCAAAGATCACGTCAATCCGATGCTCCATTTTGGTGTAAAAGAAGGGCAAACAAAAACACTTTCACATTTATAATATTAGTAAGGATAACATTGGTGACCGAGACAGTGGTAATACATTTGAATTTACAAGTACTGAATGCAGCCCATATGGGTCTAATCCCCACATGGTACCAAAAACCTACAAACTAACTCAAACTCCTTCATAAAGTAGCCACAAAAATTCATCAACCAAATGAAAGGGGCCATCAATAAATTACATCACACGAATTTCATGATTTTTTCACTCCCCCCCCATCCTTGTCACAGGGTGTCACATTTGTGTAATAAATATACAAGTTATATAGCACTCGAATTCGGTATGTAAAGTAAAAGCTAAGGTACGATTTGTATATTTTTATTTTTAAGATTAAGCTATTTTAAGAAACTAATTTGAATATTTTCGATTTCTATACAGTAGTTTTTGTCCGTTGGCTTGCCTGCTATTTACTTTCCTTCGTCCGTGGAAAACAACTACCACTACCACTACCCCTACTCCAACCCCTACCCCTACCGCTACTATCCTATATCCGTCTCCTGTCTCTAAGCTACCTCCCCACCAATTTTCAGCCAAATCCATTCTTTAGTTATAAATGGTGTAACTAACACGACTTTCTTTTATATATATATAGATAAGAAAAGTATAATACAGCGCCATCTATTGACGTTTGCAAATACATTTTAGTACATATGTAAAAATCAAGATGACGCCACATATTCACAATAATAAATTATAATTATTTAGCTACCCCTACTCCAACCCCTACCACTATCATATGTCCGTCTTCTGGCTCTAAGCTACCTCCCCACCAATTTTCAGCCAAATCGGTACAACCGTTCTTGAGTTATAAATGGTGTAACTGACTTTCTTTTATATATATAGATTATCAAAGTTTTGACACTGATGACGTCATTTTGTCAGCTGAATACTTCAATACCTTTGATATGTTGGTTGGTACAGAAAAAAGAACATCTGTGTTCTTTGACTTTGACATTTAACAAACAATAGTGTTGCCGTCTCTAAATCCTACAAAATCTACCAAAACCTACCACTTCTACATAAAACATATTAAAACAACAACAAAGAAACACATCTTTATAGTTATTGTGATACAAAATATATACAAAGGTCAAACAATATCCTACCATAAAAAATGCTTAAACATTTTTCCTAAATAATAAACTAGATTAGTTATAAAACTACTGAAATAGTAGTATATCTAGTAACAGGGTAACAGGGTTGACAAGTTGACAAGTAAATATTTTGATATTAATGACGTCATTCATAGGTGAAATGTAGGTTAAGTAAAATATTTGTTTTTGAAAAAATAAAGACAATCTCACGATTTTAAGAGTTATAAATTGAAAAATACGGATTATTAAACCAATACCTCGAAACGGTTTTGGATTCAGCATACCTTAACTTTTACTTTACATACCGAATTACATATTCAAACATTCCCCCACTTTTTCGTCGAGCGCTCAAGAGCCGTCCCGGTACCTGTACATAATCTGTGCCTATATAGTTTGCATACTGCATATGTATAGGTAACATCCACTTCGGTGGGTTGGTTACTATGCAACAGTTGTTTTTACATGGACATTTATTGTACAAATTACTATAAATAAATACAAGTGTTTCTTCAGTCCCTATATTTCTTATTATTTACAACGTACAAGATAGATTCCATTGTGCTGTTCTAACAAATTTAACACAGAGATAGTTGAAGGGCTGAAAAGTAACAAGGCTACTTATTCCACACAAGTGAAAAGCGGTTTTAATAATATTACCTTAATGCATATTCAACATCATGGCAGCGTCCCTGCAAATCAGTTTGTAGTTTTGTTACATCAACTCTCCTCTCCACCATTGGTGGCAGAGCTTTACGGACATGTTCTTGTAGCCGATACAGAGCTAAGGAAGGCTCATTGGCAACAATGTGCATATTTTCCGATATTCTTTCGGCCCCTGAAACACATTATAACTTATAAATAAGTATTCTGAAGTTTGTGAAAGGGCTGTTTGGAGATCATTGGGAGAGTAAAACTAAAATTGATAAGCGCCTAAGATTAGGTGTACCTATTCAAAGAGCTTGTATAATTTTTTTAATCAATGAATTATAGGGATAATAAAAGAGCAAAATAATAAACTCAAACCTTACCTTTCTTGGCTCTTGCTTCTAAATCAGTATCACCTTGATAAACGAAAGACATGATACAATTTACACACAGCAAATAAATGCTAAAATCAAGGAATATGCAACACTCTACCGAGAGCTATATATTTTTGTACTGTTGTGCCGATTTTTTTGTTTTTTGTTCGTTTGGTTTTTTGCACTATTTTTTTCTATACTCAATCTACGGGTCTGTATTACTATACTCTTTGGACTTGACAGTCTTGACACCACCCCACCCACTGAACTCTAGTGACCCCACCCCACACCACAGTCACTTTTTGACATAACACTGACAGGAATTACATGAATGAATGAGAAATTGAGAATGATGGACGTACCAGTGTTGCCAGATCCATCCACAATCACACAAATCGTGTGACTGTGTGACTCTCTGACTGTAGTGTAAGGCACTGACAGTGACAATCATAGATTAGTAGGTATATGGCTTGGTATATGGTGATTGGTGAGTGACAATAAAAAGGTACTCTTTGGTGACAACAATAAACTTTTACTCAGCGTTGCCAGAATGTTACTTTTGTAACATTTTACGTTACTTTTGACGTTACCTCCATGTTACACGATATCAAATGTTACTTTTACGTTACTTTTAGGACTTAAAAAAAGTAGGAATTCAAAAATATTTTCAAGCAAACAAAAAATAATCTGTGGTTTTACACTCAGATTACAGAACAAATCTGAGGTTTTACACGAACTTCGATACGAAGACAAAACAAAGTTTGATATAAATAAACTATAATCTGTGATAAAAAAATTTATTAATTATAAAGGTTATAAATTATATTATATTATAACTTATAATATACATATAATAACATAGATTTACAGCAAATAGGTTTAACAGTTAGTTAATTATTATTCGGTCAATGAAGCCTAACCAATGGAAAAGTAGACTTTTTTATTTTTTTGTGTAATTAAGTGCCATATTACAGTATTAGAGCAAAGATATTAGAGTCGTTTTCTACTGAAAATAAGATAATGTTACTTTTGTCGTGAAAATGTTACTTTTTGAGCTGTTCGTTACTTTTGACCGTCGGCCACTGGCAACACTGCTTTTACTTGCTCTGTGATGTGACAATAAATTGACTGATAAAAACTCGGATAAAAATGATTGATGATAAAATTTTAAATTTCAATTTTGATTAAATTTTTCATTACAATTTTATTTTCTCTACCTACAAACAATACAATTTTTATCAGAAATATTAAATATAGAGGAATTTAGAGGAGTCTATGATAAGGAGTCGAGCACGTAAGTAACGTCCAAAAATCAAAAAGGCAATTATTACTATCTGTTTAAGTAAATAATTATTTATTATCAAAGCTTATCATTCTCTGTTTTTATTGCCAAATTGTTTGATATGACAAATTAGACATGTAATGCTTTGTGTTACTTATATTTGTAGGTTTAGGTACCTAAAATATTATAGACCTACCTAATAGCTAGTATTTAGCTTTGATGTTTTTCCTAATTTTCAGATGTGATAAAGTACTACCTACCTAAAAAGATCCGAATTTGTGTGTAAATTAAATATTACTTATTATCAATACATAAGTGCAGAGATAAAATAAGAAAATATGGTGAGTTGAAAATTCATATAAAAACTTTATATATTTTATTTCATTAGTATATTTTGCTAAATATTTCCAGTAACACTAGAATGTCCAGCTCACAGAACGAATATACTCGTAACTGTCTCAGAATGTATCTTTGCGATTAGATCATGTACCTATTAAAATATTTATACCTTGTAAACTACAACAGCTACCTATACCAAATTAAAAAATATAATAAGAATAGGTAAACATACAGAATTAAACTACATTACAAATATAACTACTATGTTGCTAGTTGCTAGGAATAAATGTAGTTTTGGATACTTTAGTATCCAGGATGTTTGAGGGTATATTTGGTTACTAAAGTATTCTAGTAGGTATAAATTAATACATTTTGCTACAGAGTTGTGTCTACTACTTCTATAAACCTAAGTTTTTTTTTCTTTCTTCACGGGTTGCCTTACAGCTCCCGAAACTGTGTTACTACAGTTCCAGGGTACCCAGTGGAAGACCCTCGTTTAGCCGATGGTATTTGTGAGGCTATATCTAACGAGTGGCTAGTTCTGAGGTATATTTGGATGGGTTTGTCGGATTATGTACATAAGTTTTTAATTTAAAAACCCATTGGTACATGGCCGGGATCCGGGATCGAACTCGGGGTCTGCCTAGTTAATACCTAATGCCGGCTTCCCACGGTGCGTGATAGCACGCACGAGGCCGCACAACAGACCAAAGAGTATAGTAATATCAGGCGACCGCGGACGGCCACGTACAAGTACGCACGAGCTCACACCGCACCTTTGAAGTTACCGACTCGCCGCGGATCGGGCGCACCGCGACGCACCAGCCCGCACGAGCACGGACGAATACCCTTCCCACGGTGCGTGTCGGTGCGGGCTGGTGCGCGTCCGTCCGCAATATCACGCACCGTGGGAAGCCAGCTTAAGTTTAATAAAGAAAAATTACTTGTTTTCTAAACTCACTAAGTAACCAGAACTACTGCAGTGATGCTCCACAATGAACCTATGTACAAATATTATAGCCAACTTAAACACATCTTCACAGTCTTTATACATTGTGGTATGGCCAGAGACACCAAATAGGGTACTGTATCCACCCTTTTGCCAGTTGTTCAGGTAACAAAGTCTGTTGTTGCATTTAATGACCTATTTTGCCATTACTTCCTTTAACAGACTTCAGTTACTGTTAATTGTAAAAAGTTGAGACGCCACCTTTATGTGCCCTCCTAAGCACAAGAAGTTGATTAAAGCACATTTCTTGGTGCTTAACATTTTTGACACCATCCAAATTGAAATTTTACCAATTATGTTATCTACTCCTATGCAAATAGGATCTTAATAAAAATATATTTAATTTACAGGAGAGTCGAAACAAAGTTATGGAATTTATGATAAACTATGTCATAGCTTTTCTTTTTCCATTGAAGATGTTGCTAATGACTTATTCAATGTGCATTTTAATGATTGATATTGCTTGGGTAATAGCCAATGCTATGTGTGCTATATTACAATCTATTTACCAACTAATTCGACCACCTCCATTAAAGTCTTTAAGTTTTGAAACTGCTATGGTAAGATTGTTTTTCAAACTTAAATCAATTTAAGAATACACTATAGCTTTTGTCTACGATTTCACCCATCTAAATACTAATATTATAAACAGGTATGGTTTGTAAATATGGATACATTATACCTGAGTGCTATAGACTATATTTTATTATGTTCGAAAAATCCATGGGCGAAGCCGAGAATGGAAAACTAGTATTGAAATAAAACAAAGAAAAGAAATATTTGTGTGGCTGTAATTTTGTGTTGAGAAATAAAAAGGGAAGTTTATTATGATCTCAGTAGGCATCTTATTGCATATCATTACATTAAGGGGCCGTGGTAAGGTCATTAAGGTCATCTTGTATCTGTCAAAAATATGGCACATTTCCAGGATTAACTGAGATTTGCCATATTTTTGACAGATACAAGATGACTGAGAGCCACGGATCCTTAAGCTCAAGCCTTGTCTAGTTTTTTGGGATAAAAAATTTGCTATATTCTAATTCAGGAAACTATTTATCTTCCAAGTTTCATCCAAATCCATTTAAATTACCTGAACAACAAACATTCTTTAGACATAATATTAGTATGAAAGTTGTAGAGAGTATTTAGATACATTTACTAATATATTACAAAAGATAAATTATTATAAAAGATAACCACTGGCCACACACTTGGCACACTCTTTTGTTTCATTAACATCCATAAATCTTTTCATGCATGCTTTTGGATGCTTTTTATTTCCCTTTTTTATTAAGTTGGTATATACTTTGTCTGTAGCTCCCTCTACCAACAAAATATGGTTTATCATGGCCTATCTTTCATCTAGAATCATCTATACTAATATTATAGGTGAAGTTTGTATGTAGGGGGTAATATCTCAAACTACTGAATCAATTCTAAAAATTATTTCACAAATAGAAAGCCAGATTATTCCTTTTATATATCCCTGTGTAATATAGGCTATATTATATTTTGTTCAAATTTTCATATTATATTCAAAAATTTCAGGTAGTAGGTGCTGGTAGAGGAATAGGCTATGATCTCGCACAGCAACTAGCGAGTCTTGGAGCAATAGTACTCTGTGTTGATAATGATAAAGACAACAACGAAATTGTAGTCCGGGAAATAACCAGCCATGGTGGATCGGCTTTTGCGTATACCTTGGATATTACTAAGAAAGAAAATATCACTTATTTAGCTTCCCAAATACGGAAAGATGTGGGAGTGGTAAACATGTTGTTCTACTGTTGTGGTATACCGAGCCCTCGGTCAGTGTTGACGCAGCCTTCTCCAGATGTTCATGTCACAATGGATTTGACAATGACATCGTTCTTTTGGGTAAGTTAGGTTTTTAAGCTTCATTCAAGTTTTTAGCTAGTTACATTATATAATTTTGTTATTAAATTGAGTTTATCTCTCACTAAATATTGACAAAATCATCACATTTATTAGTATGAAAGTAATTACCATATATACATTTTTTTTTATTACAGTTAATACAGCAGTTCATACCTGAAATGAAGGATAAAGACCATGGACATATTGTGGCCTTGACATCGGTGGCAGGTCTCAGTCACTTGAAAGATCAACTGCCATTGAGTGTCGCTCAGTTTGCAGTCCAGGGCTTGGCTGAATCATTGAGGGAGGATCTTCGGACCAGCAAGAAATATGGAGTGCATGTCACTCTTATGCATATTTATCCATTCATTGTCAGTACAGAGGAATGTCCAGATTTAAGATTAAGGTGAACTAAAATATATTTGATTTTTCTGGCTATTGATCCCAGGTCATGCTAGTTTTTATAATAAGAAGCATGAAAGTAAGATAAATGCAGTGGAAATGCGGTCTTTACATAGAATGTGTGACATAAAGAGTATTGACCGCATCCGGAACGATGTCGTTAGAGAAGAATGCGGAGTGAAAGATGATGTTGTGATTAAAATTAAGAAAAAAGTTTACACTGGTTTGGACAAGTTGAAATATAGTCTCTGCCTACCCCTCTTGGGATAAAAGGCGTGATGATAGATAGAAATAATGAAGGATGAAAGATTGACTAAAGAGGTTTATATGGCTGAAGTTAAAGGAAATGCTGGCAGAGGACGACATAGGTGTTCTTTTATTAAACATATGAAAAATGTATTAATCGAAAGAAATATTAAAAGTACACCCAATCGCCGAGCATGTATGGAAGATATGATGAATATAAAAGAAGTGAAAGAGATATGTCAGGATCGTAACAAATAGCATTCGATTGTCTCTGCCTACCCCTTGGGATAAAAGGCGTGATGATATTTGTATTATTTTTGAAATCATACAGTTTCATTTTTAATTATTTTTATACAGCTAGCTTTCCGACCCGACTTCGTTCATAGAAATTATTGATTGGTTAACTTTGGGTTGCAGTGTGATGTTATGTAACTAATTTTTTCCTGTAAAGTTCCTGAAATAGTTTTTTCAAATTTTGTTGTACTTTTTGACTTTTAATTTTTAATTTTGTTGCTTGATCTAATTTATAATGTCTCCATACTGTAATTAATTTGCGGCAATATGTTCTTTTCTTTCAAAATGTTTGAATTGTGGATTGCTGTGGATTTTTGTGAAGGTATAAATAAAGAATAATAAAAATAACATACATGCAGACTCTTTAGTTTTATATATTAGTAATAGCTGTGCCTTGCGGTTGCACCCACATTAATGGTTACATATATATAGGTACTAGCATTCCGCCTCCGGCTTCGCCCGTGGATATTTACGAACAAAATAAAATATACCCTATACCTACCTCAAATACTTATAAGGATTAATAGCAAGGTACAAATAAAGAGCCTTTCCTAGCGGCGGCTTTTTAATTAAATTTTAACTTAACTTTAAATTTTGACTTAATTATAATAGTTAGACATATGCTATCGCGACACTTTTTGTAGATAATGATGTGTTCTGCAAAGTCGTAGTACATTATTTTGTTCTATCATCAATAGTTTTCGCAGCGCACGCGATGTAAGGAATTTCTTAGGTCATTTTTTACACCTTGGGTTACATTATTGGAGTTTTAGTAAGGATCCCTAATTTTTTTGAAAATAGAATATAGCCTATGTCACTCAGGGTGAATGTAGCTTTCCAATGGTGAAATAATTTTTGAAATCGGCACTGTAGTTTTTGAGTTTATTCATTACAAACATACAAATATACAAGTCTTTCCTCTTTATAATATTAGTATAGATATATCTAAATTATTAATTTTGCCAGATGGTTTCCCACTTATCTCGTGGTTCTCATGGAGTGAACAATAATGTAAATTAACAAATTAGTATCCAAACTTATTGCAACGTAATTACTTTCAGAATTCCAAGTTATTTTGGCACAATATCGCCTGATGCAGCCGCCTCCTCAGTCCTGGACAGTGTCAGGAGGAACTACGTGGAGGCGTCCGTACCGAAACATCTACTATATCTCGGACACTTGTTGAGGATCCTGCCTCGGAAAGCGACGGTTTTGATAAGGGAACTTTTGGATACTGGAGTCGATTTTGCATGAATTATTTTTAAGTTAAACGAGTAAATCACATAAGAGAGTCCGTTAGTATATAGGATAGCTTTCTGCCCCCGGCTTCGTCCGGTTACTGCTCCGCTTTGGGTCGTAACGTGATGTTATATAGCCTATAATCTTCCTCTATAAACGGGAAAAGAAGTTCCTGAGATTAGCGCTTTCAAACATATATACAACAAATTCTTCAGCTTTGTATAATAGTATAGAAAATATAAAGGCTGCCGAAATAAAAATAAGATTCAATTCGGTGTTACCCAAATTGTAAATTATGACAACATTTTGAAAGCATGAAAAATCTGCGCTAATTTAAAGGTTTGTGATATTAAACAAAAAACGAGCGAGCCTTACAGTTGTCGCATATGTTGTGAATTGATGTGTAACATCTGACATTATTATACTCTTTGCATCTGACATCTCATCTTGGTACACGCACACACTGATGGCTGAGAGTACCAACCTCTCGGAAAATACAAGCGCGCGCTCATTGGTTCAATCAAATAGTCCACGGCTACCTGTTACACACTTCCGTCCCTTTTCACGAAATCATTCCCACAGATTGCAGGAAAGCGTCAGGAAAGATATTACACATCAATAACATGGTTACCATTTCGTAGCGGACTCTCTTGTGTCATCATCTGTTCTATAGTTATATATAATTTGCTCGTAATATAAGAGGCGGTCTGAAGTGCCCTTTGTAATATCCAATTTATCGTATACTGCACGGAAAAGTTCGGTCGCGCTGTTTTTAAGCAATGTTGCATGCGAGAAATTGTTTAATGTAAAGAGCACTTAAATTAATTTACAAGTAGGTAATGTTATTGTTCAGTTAATATGAAAATGGGTACTCTCTATGAGAAAAATACTTGTTAAGTTTTGTAATTTTAAAATATGTGCCAAATTTTTTAATAAAATGATAGGGACTTGAGATTTTATATATTTAAATGGTGTTTATTAATAAAATTATTTTTATTATGAGATTTTATAATGTTTAAGATGATTCCTAAATTGTACCAAAGGCAAAGATTGAAATTTAAAATTGTGGTTGTAAAAGAAAGTGCCTATGATGCAATTAAAATAATAAGATTTTGTAATTTTCATTGTCTTGAAAGTATTGCATTTAATAGTGATAAGACTGGATTATTTTTTTAGAAATAAAGAAAAAAATATTTCTCTGGGGATTTTATAGGTAAGTTAAATTTTTTTTTTATAAATAACGACCCTTAAAGTGTTCAAACAACATTTTATTAAGAAAACTTTCCTAAAAACTATTTTGTATTGAACAGACTTTACGTGTAAGTACTTGGAATAAAAGTCTCGGTATATATCTAAATATATACCTAAAAAAATTAAGTAAGGCCAACGAAACGTGAGAAAGAATGTAAACAAACCGACCGCTACTAAGGTGCGTTATGACTAAAGCAATTAATATTTCAGTCCCTTTCTTTAGCACGCAATAACGTCTATATAAAAAGGTACTTTTTGGTAACGTCAGACGTGATGCTGTCGCTAGGTGAATCCTAAGAGTACCTTTTTTAAGTAAAAACATTTGGGACGGTTTTTTGAAAATAAAAGTTTATTCCTGTTTGGGATGCGCTCGGAGTGTGTTGATTTCGTTTCCGTGTTATTTCGTTTTTATATCAGTGGTTATTATATTATTTTATTAGTGTTTTTGTTACTTTGTTGTTATCATCATTTGATTTTTAATTATGGAGCCACAACCTGGCAGCTTCAGGCAACCTTTGAAAGATTAATTCATAAAACTTAACTGGTTCTGACTATTAGATACTAGTTCAAGTGACAGTCTTGACCAAGGAATATACTACACTAGTTCAAGTGACAGTCTTGACCAAGGAATATACTACACTAGTTCAAGTGACAGTCTTGACCAAGGAATATACTACACTAGTTCAAGTGACAGTCTTGACCAAGGAATATACTACACTAGTTCAAGTGACAGTCTTGACCAAGGAATATACTACACTAGTTCAAGTGACAGTCTTGACCAAGGAATATACTACACTAGTTCAAGTGACAGTCTTGACCAAGGAATATACTACACTAGTTCAAGTGACAGTCTTGACCAAGGAATATACTACTCTCTACCGAGAGGTCTTGCCACAGATGATGATAAAGTAACAATGTAAATCGTATCGACCACTTTTATTATTAACGCCGTAATATTATGATCTCGAAGGTCCAAATAATTTACACAAAACATGTATTTTGTAGGTATGTAGTTTTATAAATTAATTTTGTCTACCGCCTCACTTTGAAAATCAAATTCTTTTTCAGCGCCCCACAATTTTTTTTATTTTACCACTATTTAAAAATCACAATGAAATTCATTACTTTAATATATATAGTGTGCTATATTAGTTTTTCTGGGCCCCTTACCGCCCCCCTCTAGGCCTCCAGCGTTATCTTTAAGAAACACTGGCCTAATTGGTAAGGCGTTGGATTTGAAACTGGAGGTCCCGGGTTCAATTCCTACTCGTTAAGCCGGCATTCTTCTGTTCTATTTAATATTGTCAACTGGCAAAAACTGGACACTGTGTCTCTGGCTTGTTAAACAAAATTTTCAAAAAAAAATGTTATTTGCACCTGAACGTTTGTTTACATCGTTTCTCTCTTTTCGTTGGCCTTACTTTATATAAAAATCAATATTTGATTGTTCATATTTGCTAGACTCAAAAACTATTAGACCGATTTTGTTACTGTTGGTACCATTCAATAGAGTGGTTCCAGAGGAATGTTATAGGCCAGGAGTCACCAAATGGCGGACCGCCGACCTATCTTGTGCGAACCTTACCAGAACAATACATTTTTAAAAGTTTCATAGTTTCTTCCTCAATGTTCAAGGCATCCCCGTACCAAACTCATCAAAATCGGTTGAGCTGCTTAGCCGTAAAACCAGACAGACAGATAGAGTTACCTACTTACGCATTTATTATAGTAATATGAATTGACATTTGAAAACTTGGTCGCCACCTACCTTCCAACCGGACTGTGACATTTTTTTATATTTTTAAAACGGACCTTTAGTAAAACTAATTGGTGATACCTGTTATCACGCTACGTCCCAATTGTGATATCAAAATTCCACGGGCGAAGCCGTGGCTGGTCGCCAGTTACCTATAAATACGTGTAGGTAATAGGTATATAATTTGGGAGTGTATTACGATTGGGAATAAAGTCTCATTAGGGTACTGTATAACTTACTGGGAACAAATTTTACAAGCCAGACTAATTAAGTATTTACAAAACTAATTTCTCTGATCCCCATCCGCGTTTTATTTTGCATGATTCACGACTTCACGTCCGACGTTCGTCGAAGAGGATGCGATTCACATCCCTATTTGCTTTTTTACTGTGGCAACACTTTCTCTAAATGTCATTTTATTAGCAGCGACAACAACGCCATCTGTGATATTGTTTGATGTTTGTTTCTCGCGACTTGCAAGTTGCTATCACATTGTGTTCGATTTTTAATTTTGGAACTTTAGAAGTGCTAATATAAAAAAACTTGTGCAAAAATCGTTTACTTGTGTCGTGAAATACTGGCAGTCACGTAAAGTAGCCACTCGCAGTTTGATCGGTAAGTTTTTATTCATTAATTCTGTACAAACTGGATCGATAATTTTGTTTTGATATTTGAAAGTCAATATTTAATTTATGTAATGTACTTACTTATGAAATTACTCCGCATATAAATGTTGCTGCTTGTTTCAAAATAGTTATTAGTTCAAATGATTGCAGTTTTCTTTTCTATAAAACACTGTACCACTTAGGCATCAAATTAACTAAGAAAGTCTACTCTGCTACAAATTAATTTAGTACATCTGATATACGAGTTCCTATTCCTACTACAAAGTACCTACCATATTATAATACATACTAAATAACAGGTTAGGGAATATTGAAAATGTATAGGACTAAACACACACTTCTTCTCTGACAAAACACAATGCTCAAGAGATACCTACTGACTGAAGCTTGACAGATGATAATTTTATACATATTGAACCCTAAAACCTGGTGAACCTTAGAATATTGTAACTTGAGCTTTTGTAAATAGTTTCTACATGCCAGGATTCTTAACCTTTTTGGTGTTGAGACCCCCTAAATAGAAAAAAAAAACAAACATTACAGTCCTCTCACCATAATATTTAAATTCTTGATGATTATATTATTTTTTTGGACAGATTGCAAACCCATTTAAATCTAAACCCGACTGCCCGGGTTGAGAAACGTGATACTAGACAATCTACTATACTATCCAGCTTACTGGTGCTAGTTATTTATTAAACTGAGCAATGGATAAACATACTGGATTCCTATTGGAAACATTTACAATGATTGCCTACCTGTACAAAGCCAGGGTATAAAACTAAAGTTGGACACAATTATGATTGGTAGCATTTAGGATTTTAAATCAGACTTCAAATCTCACTTGTGCCAAATAGGTATGTGTCTGCACTTCTTCTAAAATAACAGATATATATTTATGACTCTTAAAGAAGTGACACATCTTGAAGATTTAGAATGGGCAACTGGCAAAGAGTGGACACTGTTACTGTGTCTCTGACTACACTGCAAGGTATAAAGGACTTGAAGATGTGTTTGTAAGTAATATAGCATCATCCAAATTCTGATGTCGAGGTTATTATTATATTGTACTAGTGACCCCACCCTGGCTTCCGGTATAGATAGATTTAAACTTTATGGCGGTTCGGATGTTAGCTGCAAGTGCGAGTACGTGCTTTTGGTGAAGAGAGGGCGCGCGGGGGTATATATATATATATATACCTACTATAGTGCACTGTGCATCGTCTCGCGCGATGTTCCGAACCGCCATAAAGTTTGAATCGACCTATACAATAAATATGGTATATGCTAATGTCGACTTAATAGGAAGGATATTATATAATAATTATTTATTATATTAAATTAGCTGATAATGATTATATTATAGTATCGTATAGTATAGTATTGTATCATTTTTTTTTCTTTATTTATACATTATCAGTATATTGAACAGACTGTAGATAATTAATAAAGTCTATTTTAAAAGTTAAAATTAGAGCAACACACTTTTACACCAGGTGAGTTTTTGATCAAGGTCCCAACACTCGATGTAATGGTAAAAATTTACAGAGATTAAAAATGCAAGACAAAAATATTACTGCTTTTACTTCTAGTTTATTGCTAAGACAAAAAATTTAAAATTCAAATATCATGCCAGTTGTATATTATTTATAATATCATTGTTAATTGTTAATATCCTATTATTTTTATTTTTTCATTAGAAAACTGAACAGAAAAAAATACATTGCTAGACCTTTTTGAATTCAATGCAATAATTTACTATCTACAGTTGAATAATATCTTTATTATAAAATATTGTCATCCCTCAAACCTTAATTTATTATGTTCAATGATTATTCCTTGTGTACTTCCACATTTTTGGACTTCAAATTGTGGAGAGAGCTTTGATTAATTGCCATTTAATGGTTTGTAACATTAGTGAGAGAGATGTAATTCATCATTAATTTGGCAGAAAATGTGGGTTTGTTGATCTAATTTCTGCTTTATTACTAACTAGCTTCAGCCCCTGGTTTCGCCCGTGTATATTTTTTAAATGTGACATTAAAAATTATCCTGAACCTTTCAAATATCTCTGTGCAAAAAATCACGTGGATCCGTTGCTCTGTTCTGGCTTGAAGGATAAACAAACTCACTTTCGCATTTATAATATTAGTTAAGATTCTAATAAGTAAGAATTTTCTCAAAAAAAAATTTCCAAGACAAAAATGGGATAGCCCATGTCACTCTCCGCCCCTCCATAGTGTAAAAAATACATATATATTTATTTTGATCTATCTAGCTGTAGTAGTATGTCTTGTTTCCGTGCGAGCATGGCCGTGTAGAGAGAAGACAAAATCTCAGTTATTCTACATATCTTATCAATTCACACAACTTTAAAAAACGCGATTAATAGAGTGGCTTTATTTGTATTTGATAGCCAACGCAAAATTTAATGCTATAATTATTGTAATAATTTAAAGATGGCGGAAGATGCAACTGTTTATTATTTTATTGCCTTTCAATTTATGATTTAATAAGGGTCCTTTCTTCTACGGTCTTTTAAAATCTGGAATTCTAAAACATTTTCATAGCCACGATCTGCCGAGTTAACATGACCTCACGAATTAGGAAAAATAGATAGTCTTCTATATCAATTTATGACATTTGTCACGTGATGCCTTGTCTACTTTTGATGTTTGAGCGCGAAATAAACGCAGTGATGTAAGTAAATATTTTCTGATGCGCAATTAAAAATAACATTGACAATATGAGATTGTTTGAGTGTTTGATTTGCTACTTAATAAAAAAGTAGAAAATATAGGTAGTAGACACTGGCGTTTTAGTACCATTTATTTCCAGTTTCCTGTACCGTTATCCAATGTCATCCTCACCTGCACGCTTGGTACCCTCTGCTAGACAACTAAACGAGGCTCTGGCGACCGAGCAATCGCGGTATAACCATACACCTAGCTAGGCAACTGGCTGGAAGAGGCTAAAGCGAGCCTGAAGACCTAAATAGTCTCAAAATCTCTGGTGCAAAGGTAAGGGGAGGGGAAACCACTGCACTATCTTCCCAAGAAAGTTAACCATGGCGAGTCAATACGAGGTGCGTCGTGGTGCCCCGTACCGTCATAAGTGCCGAAGAAACTATAGTCACCGACTAGACTAGATCCCTAATACCTAGCCTGTGCTACCAAAATTTAGATATCAGCATTAGATATTCCCTTAGGATATCTCTTACGTTACTCTATTCTCCGAGCTCCGACCTATAGAGATTTTGTTTGCATATTTTCGCTGAAAGTCATCAACAGGACAAATAGAGTCTCAGGTAAATCGAAAAAGGGGACCTTTTACGAGAATATTTCGGAGGCGAGCAAATAATATTCTTTTATAGCTTTTTATGTAGGATTATTTTATTGAAAAGCTGGTATGTGGCGAGGTTATGAATGTGCTGAACTTATCTATCTACTAATAATAGATGAAGAGTTTGTTTGTTTGAACGCGCTAATCTCTGGAATTACCAGTCGGATTTGAAAACTTATTTTTTAATTTGATAGCCCAATTCTTGGGAAGGTATATACTAGGTATATAACATCACGCTACGACCCAAAGGAGCGGAGCAGTAACGATTAACGCGGGTGCAACAGCAAGGCACAGCTAGTACCTTCTGGTAGAGCGTTGACTTGAAACTGGGAGGTCCCGGGTGCGATTCCCACTCGTGCCAAAATTCTGAGCACCAATTTATTTTAGCATATGTGCTTTAATTAACTCCTCCAGCTTCAGGGCGCGTAACTTCTTCTAAAAATAACAGATATTTATGTTAGTGACACATCTAGGTTCATAAGGGGAGGAACGAATAATTTCGGTTGATTTCTGAACTGAAATTCCCGAATTTTACGAATGCTATGAACATACAAGTTGGGCATCGAAAACTAGAGGATTTTATCTAGTATACCTATTGTGTAGGATGAAAACATGATTGGTGAAAATTATCTCGATAACTTAAATTTTTGAAATCAACTCTTCAAAAACACCTTTTTAGTCATGCGACCATACTCCGAAGGGATTTACATTTAAATTTTATACGAGTCTGTAGGTAATTTCAGTACCTAGTATTGGTTAAGAAGATGTTTCCCTGCAAGTGATAGTCTTTTAATAAATTATTTATTTGTAATGTGCCGCTTACGTCATTTATTCCGAGAAGCGATACATTATGCCCTTCTCACTTCTGCAGCAAGAATGGACAAAGCGCCGTCGTTGTCTTGCATGACGTGATCGTTGCGCCCGAACCACGAGTTTAGGGCGTGGCTTACGATTAGGAATTTCTGAGTCGTTCCTCGTCTTAAATGCAGCAAATCACACTCAGCTCCTTAAAATAACATAAAATTACCTTTTTTCTTTCTTTCTTCACGGATTACGGTCCCAGGGTACCCAGCTGAAGACCAAGTTTCCGTCTTTTAACCGATGGTATTTGTGAGGTTAAACCTAACCAGAATTTGTAACAATTACAACAATAACTACTGTTTTTGTAATAATAGGAAACTTAGATTAGATTAATTTTGTTTCTACCACAGATCTTAGTACTATAGAAGTTCTGTGAGTAGTAACTACTTATTATTTACTGTTTTTCTTTTTCTTTTTTGTTGTTTCGGGGACTAAAAATGTAAAACTTTGAGAGAATATAGAGATGGTCTGAACTTAATAATTTTTTATTACTTTATATACCTAGGTACTTATAATATCTGTCTGTCAACGACTGTTAGCTCTCCTTAATAAATAAATAAAGTGGCCAGTTCTGTTGAGGTATATTTAGAGTTTTAGATGGAAAAGCCTCTAAGTGTTACCTAAGTTCCATCAAGATACTTTGACATAGTTAAAATTCAAAACACGCCGCCGCTGTAATTCATACAGAATATACCGTCAGCCCTTCCTGAAACCCGACGAGCACTGAAGTTTTTATTGCTTCACCCGCAATTTTATTGTCAGAAATACTTATTTATTACATCGCAATATATGTCTACGCATTCTTTTAGTGTTTATTTACAACATTTATTGTCGTAGGTTAGGTAAAGATCTTTTAATCATATATTATTTCTCAAAGGTTTTTGTCGGTATCAAATTAATACGCCATTTTGAAAAATATTTTACAAAAAAATAAACATACAAATCAAAATTCAATATTTCTTTTAAAATTAGGCTAATTTATTTATAACTTTCCTGCATAAAAAGTACAGGCAGGCTTTCTCGCCACAGCTCCCTCAATGATACCACCAAAAGGGCCTTTGTGTCAATAGACGTCCCTGCTCTCCTAGAGCCAACGGGAATAACCCGGGAAGACGGCAAGAGACCCGATGGAATGACTCTGATTCCCTAGGAGCGAGGTCGGGCCCTTGTATGGGATGCTACGTGCGTGGACACATTAGCCCCGTTTCATATCAGGGAAACAGTAATCAAAGCGGAAACTGCGGCGGAAATCGCAGAGTCCAACAAACGGCGCAAATATAGTTCAATTATTGAAAACTACAAGTTTGGTGTAGAAACTCTAGGTCCGTGGGGTTCAAATGCCAGAAAGATTATCTAAGATGTATCCCCTCGACTGATCATCTCTTCTGGTACAAGAGGGCTGGCTCCTTCCTCGCTCAACGAATCAGCATCGCGATTCAGCGGGGAAATGCAGCCAGTATTCTTGCCACTATTCCACGCGGACCTGGTTTATTTAGTTATTTTTAATGTTTAGATTATTAATAAATTAATTTATTTTGTAAAAGACGCCATCTAGGTATTAATAATAAAAATCTCAGATAGAAAGATAAATACATAACATTGATATAAAAATCAATGAATACATATATAATTTCCCGTAAGTGACAAACGATGTCCGGCGACGCGGAAACCGGTCCTTTTTGTCTTGCTTTAATATCTATGTTACTATTAATTTTTTCTCTTTCTAACTGATATTTTGTCTACGTAGAGAGATTCTCTCTACACGGTCATCCTCACACGGCTGTGGATTTAGCATACTAAAACCCCTTCTACATGGTTGGAAAATTGATATTAATAAAGCTTGTATCTGCCTACCCCTCTTGGAATAAAAGGCGCAATGATAGATAGACAAAAAAAGCTGCGGTCACTCGTTAGATAGCTTCAAAAATATACTTATTCGGCTGAATAAGAGCTTTAAGGCACCCCTGAAAGAAAAACCAAATTATTTAGCTTCCTAACTCTCCGTGGGGTACGCAAATCAGTCGCGTCCAAAACATCAACGCGTACGCACAAGTACTTTCTTGTTGCCTGACCCCATGCGACCACTTACATGTCCTAGAAACGACAAAAAGTGCCAACCAAATGCGATAAATGTTGTTTTATTTCAATCAATCAATCAATCAAATATTTTATTCAGAGTAGGAAGGTAAAAATCTCCGCTTTCTGAACGTCAAATTATAGTAGAGTTACAATAAAAACAATTAATATTTAGAAATAATTACAATGTAAGTTAATAATAATTACACAATAGTCAGCCTTAAGGTATACATAATATGTTGTATACAAAGTTTCACAATACAATGAAGTCAGCAAGAGCAACCAAACACAAATTCACAACAAAACGGGTACAATTTATATAACATTAATAAATGACATTAAAGCCAAGCATTTTTATCATTCAAGTAGTCAAGCACTGTATAATAAGCCTTTTTTATGAGCCTCCGCTTCACATGGCACTTAAACAAGTACAGCGAAGGAAGTGAAATCACGTCCTCCGGTATCTTATTGTATATACGGACGCCCAGAACTAAAAAAGACTTACTAGTTCTACCTAGACGATGTCTGGGTTCCACCAGTTTATTTTTATTGCGAGTATCAACATTATGCACATTGCAGAACCTGTCAAAGAGATCTAAATTTTTACGCACATACATTATATTTTCAAATATAAATTGGGAAACAAACGTGAGTACGTTTATTTCCTTGAATTTTTCTTTAAGTGAAAAACGAGGGTTCAGATTGTATATGGATCTGATCGCTCTCTTTTGTAAAATAAATACAGACACTAGTGTCAACAACACTAGTTTAGGGTATCCATAGAGTAAGTAGCAATCACTATGTTCTTTAATAACACTGCCATACAGTAAAATGAATCAAACTTAGAGCCGAAAAGTACTGCCAACCTAACAACATCGTACTGTGGATTGTTATAGAAATGTTTGCTATCTCTGTCATCTGTATATGGCGTGAAAGAGATGGCGATACGACGCCATTAGTATTGGCTCATTTTTCCTAGCCCTAATTTTTTGTTCTAAGTTGCGCCAGCCTGAGGGTATCTATACTTCATTAGGTGCAAATGTTTTTTCTATTTCTTCTCTTTATTTATTTCTAACACTCCATTTAAATTTTTTTTTGGCCATATAGACCCCATGCGACTAATTGTGTGATTTTCTTGATGCGCCTAATTAAGGGTTAAGTTATCAACATAGTAATATTAGAGACGCTATCTAGGTACAATATTAAAAGTTTACTTCCTAGAAACACGATCGGATAAGTTAGATTACTATGTAATACCAACCAAGGAAAGTTATCAAGTGTACATAACTCACTTGTATAAATTGGTTGTCGCAGGTGCAAGACCGGCTATATTCCTCTGGTGCCGTTTTTCCAGTATTAAATTTGAATAACCCATTACTTTGAAGGCAGGGAAGGGCTTTTCTTATTTTTTATGCACGTTTGCTTTACGGTTCTTTACCATTTTGAAGGAATATTGTTAGCGAAACGATTTATGGTTTATCTATTGTGAACTTTCCGCCCCAGAGTTCATTCAAAAATCCCATAGAAAAAAGCACTAATATAATATTTTTCTCTAATTATCCAATTTTACGGACAACTTTTCCAATTTATTAGACTATTACTAACATTTAAAAAAAACCGCCCAAGTGCGAGTCGGACTTAAAAATATTAATTTTATTTTAATTTAATTATTATGTATATTTCAAGCGTCTACCTGCTGTTGCCGTTATCAATATCGAGCAAAAAATCACGTTTATTGTATGGAAGCCCCCTTAAATATTTATTTTATTCTGTTTTTAGTATTTGTTGTTATAGCGGCAACAGAAATACATTATCTGTGAAGATTTCAACTGTCTAACTATCACTGTTTATGAGATACAGCCTGGTGACAGACGGACAGACAGACAGACGGACGGACAGCGGAGTCTTAGTAATACGGTTTCCGTTTTTACCCTTTGGGTACGGAAACCTAAAAATGTCAAATCGGTCCACTCAAGTGATGCGCTTACCTACGAACAACAGTTAATTTTTATTTATTTGGATTTGTGAATCAATCTATACCATATAAAATGCAAAGTCCTGACTCACTGACTGATTCATTCTAGTATGCACGGCCGGACCAAATATGGCGCATGAACAAATTAGCGCGAGTCCGACTCACACTTGACGGTTTTTTTTTATTTGTTTTTATTATACTAGTAAAGACATTATTTTGTATGTATTGCCATTATTGCTATTTAATCGAGCAAAAAACGCCGAAACATGTTTCTTGTATAGAGACCCCCTTTAATCCCTATAATATCTATCACATTTTCATAGTAATCAATATGCACCATACTAAGCAGTGTTTACTACGTTAGCAAGTCACGCGGGTAATGAAAGTTCAGAAGCTATAATGCGTTGTTCAAAACTGCGTGCGAATTTAGCGAGTTTAGTGTATTACTGAGCCTTTAGTTAATGAGTTTCGGAACGCTCAGTTGTTTGACAGGAAATACTAAATACAAAATTGTGTCTAGCAAAGTCTCTTTATTTGTATATGGACTGTGGCATTGGCAGGCCAGAACAAAGCTATCGGCAGTTTTGTTTCAGGTGATTAAACTGTCAACGCAAAGTGCGCCTTATCTGAATGCAATTAGACTCTATTGGCTTGTACGTGAACATACCATTGTTTCGTATTTAAATTTTCATTCGAATTTCAAATAAATGTACTATCAAGAGCATTAGTGGACGTACACTTGAAAAAAGTTTCGCTTAACACTTTACTGCATTTCCTTATTCTTTCAGACTGTAACAGAATAAAAAGAGAGGAATATTGTTTTTAAAATATTACTTATTTACTTTCAATACTTTTGCGTATTTGCATTATCAAAATTATGACGTTCCGTCAGTGTTAAAATATGAAAAAAATAAGTCAGTTGAGATTTGATGTGATTGGTTATGGTTAACAATTTGAATGACATTGAATTTTTATGCGATTGGTGGTATTAGAAAGGAAACAAAGTGAGAAGTTTAATATACATTATGCTGGTTTAGTTCCGTCACTTACTTACTGGAAGCGAGACTTGGTTATGGAATAAGAAGCATGAAAGTAAGATAAAGGCAATGGAAATGCGGTCTTTACTTAGAATGTGTGATATAAAGCGTATGTCATTAGAGAAGAACAGGATGAAAGATTGACTAAAAAAGTTTATATGGCTGAAGTGAAAGGAAATGCTGGCATAGGACGACCTAGGTGTACTTTTATTGAACATGTAAAAATTTATTGATCGATGGAAATATTAAAAGTACACACAATCGCCGAGCATGTTATGTATGAAAGGTATGATGGATATAAAAGAAGCGAAAGAGGTATATCAGGATCGTAACAAATGGCATTCGATTGTCTCTGCTTACCCCTCTTGGGATAAAAGACGTGATGATAGATAGATGACAGATATAGCTTTTAAGGTGTCCTTCCAATTCTCCACTTGATAGTACCTACCTATTATTTAACTGCGTAGCTGCGTAGTAGTTTGAAATTGTCAAAAAAAATATAACATACAATTCATATGCTATACGCAATATACAAAATCAGTACCTACATGAAAGTAGAACTGTGTAGAACTCGTCTTGGTTGCTTTGTCGGCCCTTTTCGAAGTTAATCGAACGAACAATCTTCCACTTCACCAAGTCTGAATTGCTTAACCGAAACCGCGGGTCAAAATATATATTCGACATAATTTCGTGAAGTGAAAATGTCTATTGTTAAGGGCGAATAGGGCAGCCATTCTTAAGCTTTCTTCTATAATTAAAAATCTAACAATACTTAATTATCACAGGTCGACAAATAAAATAAATTATTTTTATTTTTCACGGGTTGCCTTACAGCTCCCGGGAACTGTTGCCGGCCCCAGGGTGGAAGAAAAAGTCTCGCTCATTTAGCCATTGATTTTTTGAGGCTATACCAGCTCTGTTGAGGTATTAATAGATGGAAAATCCTCTTTGTACGGTTTGTCGGATAATGTACGGGTTTTTGTTCTAATGCATGAATTATGATTCTAGACTTTTTAACCTTTAAGGCCTTACACGTTATACACGCTGCATTGCAAAATTTGTAGATATTCAACTCAAATTGTGGACCAAACCAAAAGTCCTACTTGTACAAAAAAAATGTATACTTCAATGTTTTCTAAATAGAATTTATTTGAAATCAAAATAATTGTATGAAAATTATCGACAGCTATTAAAGCCTTAAAGTTTGCTTTTGTCTGTTTTACGTCGATAAGTAAGTTTTGAAGATTTTAATTGATTTGATATTTAGAACTCGATCCCAAAAATCGTGTCGACTGGTGTTATTATATATTTTTTTAACGTTAATGGTTACTACTCCGCTCCTTTAGGTCGTAGCGTGTTGTTATATAGCCTATAACCTTCCTCAACACACTGGCTATTGGACATACATACAAACAAACATAAAGATAACTAGATACGAGCTTTTCGCAGCGACTCTACTAGTGAAAAATTTTGAAATGTAAAACCATACCTCTATTGTAATAGTCCGAATCAGGTTTTAAGGAAACAAAAAAGGAAAAGTTGCCCGGAAAATTCGGGCAAAACTGAATGTGGTTTTTTTGTCATAAAATAGGCTTCTAGGACATTACGTAGTTAACATAATGTAATACCCTAATTCTTCTAATATTATTACTTCATTGCAGCAAAACATTATTAGGTTCTAAAATTTTATAACTTAGGTTTGGTGTAGTGGCTAGTTCAGAATAACTATCCTAGATCCCAGGTTTGAACCTCAGATCAAGCAAATTGATGATAATAATATAAGGTCCGTTTTATAACGGAAACCCTGTCCGTACTAGCTAGACACTTAACATTTTCACAGGCTATAACAACAAATAATAAAAATTAAATTTAATTACTTTAAATTTTTCATTATCAACTTGGGTCTCCGGCCGTCGACCGGGCATATCCACGCCAGATATTTTAAACCAAAATGGCCTGTTTGATAAAACGCTAATTTCATATGTAAAGACTTAATACTTTTTGGTACCACTACCAAATGAAATGATGTACTGTACCTCCTGGCAAAGTACTTCTTTAGGCGCGTTGCTCCTGGCAAGGCCGTATCCAGATATCCGGTGTTTTTCCTGGACACGGTCTTGGCTATGGGAGGGAATAGTAATTTTTAAACTTCTATTTATTTATTCTATTCTATTCTATTCTATTTTTTCGTGTTATGGCTCCATCAGGGCTTTGATGATTCCGCCAATGTCACAGTTGAGAAAGACACTTCCTAAGGAGAGCAAATATGTTCAGTATTATATAACAAGGAACCTATTAATAGTAGTCTATGTTTTTCTATTCAGTAGACGTTTCAGTTTTTTTTTTAATAAATATAGCTTCATAATAGTGAAATAATTTTAATTAGTTCAGTAGATTTCGAGATCGCGTTTAAATTTTCCATTTACATGTGCTCTGTAAATGCCTAAATAGTAAAGTAAATTATTCGATGGCCTCAACAAACCACGAGTGTTTGTACAAAACCAAATTCTAAATTGGTCCTTTTCGCCCCCACACACCCTTGTCACAACCAAAAATTTGTTTAAAATTCCAAACATGCAGTAGCAATAACTCATAGAAAGGCGAGCTTTTGTTTCGCTTGTTTTCAACCTCAATTAATTCATAAAAAGTTTTATTGGAATCGAATTTCTCTTTGTTTATGTTAAACAAAGTATAAAAAGAAATACACTCTTTAATATTTTCAATTTTAACATGTATTATTTTAACGTAAACACAAATTGGTGATTGGGGACTTCTATAATACTGGCAAAAAGTGGACACTGTTACTGATGTCACAGGCCAAGATATAAATCATAATCTTTGTTGATGTAGAATTGATTGCTTATCAACGTCAACTCAAATAAAAAATATTAAGCTTGTTCATCCTTCAAATAATCGTCTTCTGAAGAGATCACGGGTTACCCTACAGCTCCCAGGAACCTTTGCCGGCGCCAGGGTATCCAGCGGAAGACAAAGTTTTCCTCATTTAGCCGATGGTTTTTTGAGGCTATACCTAACCATAATATTTCTCACAACAACATTTAAATGAACCAATTACTTTCCCTAAGTGATTCTCGTAGACCCATTTTATATATACATTTTTTTTTTTTTCTTTTTCACGGGTTTCTTTACAGCTCCCGAAACCGTGTTACGGTTCCAGGGTACCCAGCGAAAGACCTAGTCTCCCTCGTTTAGCCGATGGTATTTGTGAGGCTATATCTAACGAGTTCTGTTGAGATATATTTAGATGGAAAAGCCTCTAAGTGTGGTTTGTCGGATTATGTACATAAGTTTTTAATTAAAAAACCCATTGGTACATGACCGGGATCCGGGATCGAACTCGGGGTCTGTCTAGTAAATATATATATATTGCTAGCCCTCCTCTGTAGAACAAATAAATTAACTTTTAAAAAAAAGTGTACCGCCTTCAAAATTTGCACTGAAAAGTAAGAAATAATAAATATTTCGTCGTAGAATTTGAAGACGGTTGGTGCCAAATTAGAATACAAAATTAAGTAAACATCTAAGAAGATAAATATCTGTTCAATATTATATATGTTTGTACTGATGATCGTAGGTTCCTAATGAATTGTCTAGATTAGTGAATTTGGGAAGTAAGTTGTTTTTAACCGTCTTCAAATTCTACGACGAAATATTTATTATTTCTTACTTTACAGTGCAAATTTTGAAGGCGTTACACTCTTTTTAAAAGTTAATTTATTTTTCCCTTTTAAGTGATTTTGCTGCCCTGAGAGACAAAAAATTTATGGAAAAATAAAAAATAAAAACTGCTGTGGATGGGATTTGAACCATTTGCATCCTGAGCTGCACCATACCATATCATACTTTTAGCCGCTAGACCACCGTCGATACAAAAATTGACAACTTCGTGTCAATAGCAACCGTTGCTAAGGCTTTTCTCTGATACATAATTTTCAGCCGTAAACAGAGACAAATTACTGAATTTCTGAAAAACTACTGAACCGATTTTCGTTATATGTCTGTGAGATAATGTCGAGAAAATATTATATCCTTAAAAAAATAAGTCGTCAAAATCGGTACATATTTCATTGAGATACTGATAATTGACTTAAAAGTCAGTTTTTTCAAAATTACTGAAAAAACTAATGAACCAATTTTTATGACATAAAAATGGGACCAATCCGGAAGAATTATCTGTCGATTAAAAAAGAAATCATCAAAATCGGTTCATTAACGACGAAGTTAGCCGCGAACACACATAAAATATATATATATATATATATATATATACGGTCGAATTGAGTAACGTCTTTTTTTTTGAAGTCGTTAAAAATACTATTTACCTCCGCAGCATTACCCCACACAAGAATTCCGTATAATGACATGAATGGAAATAACTAAAATAAACCAATCTAGCCGTATCTATAACAGTCAATAGGGGGTATAGACATTTTTTGGAAATACTTTTGAATTATAGATGTAAACTTATAATTAGAAAATTTTATATTTGTATTTCCATTTTTAATTTTATTGGTGAAACAAAATGGTCACAGATTAGATAAAATAAAAAGAAAATAACTTAGTCAGTGACAGATTGACAGACAGTTATTACAATATAGTTACTAGTCTGTGGTTGGTTATTTGCCATTTTGGTGAAAGTGACGTCACTTCCCGTTTGCGGTCACGTGACCGGAAGTATGAATTAAATATTTTTAATTATATATAAATATAAAAAAGAAATATATATTAAACGAATAAATAAACATTATATTCAGTTATTATACGTTATAAACTATATAATGTAATGACCAATGCACACGCGTTTCATACGACGTTTTTTAACTCATTTGCGAAGAAAAACACAAACTTCATGTGGTTTTAACATTTAATTATTAAAACAATTATTAAAACAATTAATGAAAGTACAATTCTCAAATGTTTGGTTTTTTCCCGCGTCGCGCTAGATATAGCACGGGTAACTTCGCCAAACAGCCAACAAAGTCGTGGTTAAAAAATAAAAACTGTATTATGCGGTTAAATTAAGAATGCTTTTTGGATACACATACAATTTGCAATCTTGTACGTATTTAACTTAATTGGGTTATATTATAACTCTTGTGCTGTAAAGTAAAGTAAAAAGCACGCGTGTTTAATATAATATGGGATTATAGGTCTAAAAGTGAGGTAATACGACTCACGTTACGAGCAAGTGTGTTGAAAAAAATATTATTGTGTATTTATTTTTTTTCACTGTCACCAGTCTACACTACACCACTATTGTCGAATTTGTTTCTACGGCAAAAGCAGCCGTGAAGAAGTGTTTGTTTTGCTTGTGGGAAAAGAACTTAATCCGTCATTACCCTTTCTCTCATTAACATTTCACGAGTTTCTGAAGACGCTGTCGAGCCAATTTCATTGGAAAGAAAGTACTTTTTGTAAGGCTCTCATAAAATTTCCTTGATAAAATCCTTCATAAAAAAATCTAGGACGCAGAAATTTGTACTAGCGTCTCAGAGATGTAAAATAAAATAAGTTTCCATAAAAATGTACGGCGTTTGCTTGTGATACTTCCCGTTGACCTAGAATACTTTTTGGCACGAAGAAAGGTCTGTGGGGTTTATCATACTTATAGGACCGCGACATCTTTCGTTCGTACACGAAGGGCAAAAACGACGGGTTGGCCAGATGGTTAGATAGGTATAGCGGTCAACTGAACGCTAACTCAATTGAAATAAAAAAAAGACATATGCAGTCATTCATAGGGACTGCCGACTAAGTAAAAACTTAAAACTGTGAGGTTTTTAATTTATAAGTATGCGTAGCCGAAAATGCCCGACTCAGGCAGACGTGGAAACCAGTACACGAATTCCTGCCCGAATATTCTCGGGTCGAGCATACTCAAGCCGGGCAAGCCTTGTGCCGAAAGCATCGATGGCCGAAAGCATGTCGTGACGTGAACTCATAAAGTTTCCCTCTACCAAGAATCGATCAACGCGCCTAAAAAATTTTCACAAATAAATGTACGTAATGTATGTAAACCAAAGATTGTCGGCTAGAAATGCGCAGCCAAAAATGCCCGATCCAGGTATCCGTGGAAGGCCAGTACGGACATTCTCGAGTCGATCATACTCGGGCCGGGCAATCCATGATTTTGTGCCGAATACATGTCGTAGCGCGAACCCATAAGATTTTCCCCTACCAAAAATCGCTCAACGCGCCTAAACAAGTTTTTGCTTAAAAAAAACTATAATTAGGATTCCGTACTTCGAAAAGCGAGTCGTACGAGCAATAGCCGTATTAATATAGGTCCATAAGTATCACATATAGTAGTAATAAATTGTTATAATACGAACTAAGCAAGTACGGTGTTTGCATACACATGAGTTGATGCTCTCAACAAGGATCACGTACGGACGTAATGGAGGTTCCGTAGAAACTTCCAGAATATAATCTCAACTAAAAGGAAATGTTCTTGTTATCATTTTAATATCGTATCGTAGCAGTCAAAATTGTATCATCACGCCTTTTATCCCAAGAGGGGTAGGCAGAGACAATCGAATGCCATTTGCTACGATCCTGACATATCTCTTTCGCTTCTTTTATATCATACCTTTCATACATGCTCGGCGATTGTGTGTACTTTAATATTTACATCGATCAATGCATTTTTTATTTTCTTATTATTGTATATAGTCTATAACGTATTATAACGCCGTCTAGCGATTATTTTACATATAAATGTATCTGTGTCCAGACCGAAGAATTGCCAGCCAAAAATGCGCAGCCAAAAATGCCCGACCCAGGCATACGTGGAAGCCTACATGGACGAGCATACATGCATGGTTTTGTGCCAAAAATGTTTCACTTCAAAAAACGTACGACCTTAAAATTCAGATAGTCAAATCACATTGGTTCCTTGTTGACTACGGATCTCTAAAAAGTCTACGTATTACCTCTATAGGTATAATTTAGTTAATGGCTAACGAGATGTGTATTGGTCTCGTGCTGGTTCCTAATTCAGTTTGGGCGCCCGCCTACTTCATGTCGTAATATTCAACGACGTATTTACAAATTAACTTTACTTGTGATATTTACCAAAATTATAGAAGACCGGTTTTTTTTTGCTTTTAGTTACAGACGGGTTTGATTATACAAATATATCCTAGGCTAGTGGACATTTACGAAAATTTACTTTATGGTTACTGCTTTCTTTGGGTCATAGCGTGATGTTTTCTAGCCTATAAGCCTTCCTCAATAAACGACATACATATAAATATATAATTATATATATATTTTATATATCCCACTAATATTATAAACGCGAAAGTTTGTATGGATGTATGTTTGTTACTCAATCACGCCATAACGGCTGATCGGATCTGGATGAAATTTGACACAGAGATGGCAGAGAGAAAAATGTATGGTTCCTGTGGGATAGATTTGTTTTTGTTTTTTACGGAATCGACATGATTTTTTTGCATATCACTAAGATGTTTAGGGGTCAGATGACATATAATACTTTTTATACCGCGAAAGCGGGCGGGGGAGGGGTAAATTCAAGGTAAATTTATTTGTGCATCTATTTCCACGCGGGTGAAACCACGGACAGAAGCTTGTTTATATTATAGTTGCAGAAACGCAATCTAGCTGTAAAGTCGAAAAATACAGCAAATGAGAAAAACCTTTGTATATCATACGACGTTTTTCAATACATTTGTAAGAAAAATAGGTAAATAAAACAAGGATTTTGGTACGTAATACGCATGCGTAAAATTTGTTTTTAATTGTTACAAAATTAAGAGGCAAAGAAAGTGAACGTTCAGATTATACGATTTTTTGATAAATAAACGATTTAAAGTTTAAAATCTGCGGTATTTAATATACAATTTACAATAATTACATTAAAGTTGATAATTTATTGCTTAGTTTTAAAATTTATTTTTTCTATATATAAGTCGACATAACTTTCAACTTTCATGTTAAAAACTTCTTACTAGCAAACCTTTACATTAGACTTGTAGAAATTTGTAAATTGTAAAGAAATCGCCCTAGGGCGTAATAATCAACTTACGAGCCATGTTTACTGACATTGAAAGTTCACTTTTCGAGCAAGTGTATTGAAAAAATATTGGCAATCTTTCTTCTACTTTAATAGCGCCGACTTTTCTCTCTTTACGGTAATTTCAGCTCAATCTCTGATAGTATGCGTATTAATCATTTGTTAGTTAAGTGGATTTTCGTGTCCCGGAACGCACGCACAGCCTGTCGCGTGCACATGGATTCTACTACTTAATGGATCCACTTTAAGATTACATTGGCTGTTGCTGCTCGAATGAACAACTAGTTTTTCCACCTGTCATGTGGGTTTGAAATGTTTTATCATACCTAATATTATGAAGTGAACGTATGTTTATTTGTTTGACCTTCTTTCACGGTATAATTTGCCTTCCGAAAGCAAATGCAAAAGTCACTATAAAAAAAATACCCAAATCGCTTCAAGTGTGCCTATAAAATTTGAAGAGTTCTCGATTTATCCAGAATCACATAATCAGATCCTAACTATTCCTGACCTGATGTTCATAGCACCACCTGGGAAATATACCCTTTCAAACAAAAAAAAATCCAAATCGGTCCAGGCGTCTCGGGGAACATACATAAGAAAAAACATAAAAGATTCCGACAAATTGAGAACCTCCTCCAAGTTTATTTGAAGTCGGTTAAAAATTGAGCAACGGATCGACGTGTTTTTTTGCATAGAGGTAGTTGGAAGTTGGAAAAATTATACTTATACTATTATAATTGAAATTTTTATCTCAAAAACCGCTGAAATCACGCTGAAATAGTGTGTGAAGAAGGGAAATAAGGGCTCATTTTATTCGGTGAAATAAGACTGTAGAAGGGTTTGAAATATATTACAGTCACATAATCCACGGCATTGACTAAAAAGGTTTATATGGCAGAAATGAAATGCTGGCAGAGGACGACCTAGGTGTACTTTTAGTAAATAAATAAATTTCAAAAAAAAAAAATACATGACTACCGCATGACTGATCAGCTCCTCTGGTGACAGGAGGGCTGGCTCTTCCAGCATCGCGATCCAGCGAGGAAATGCAGCCATGCAAATTCTTGCCACAATTCCACGCGGACCAGGTTTACTTAGTTTTATTTAATATTTAGATTTAATTTTAAGTTTTCTTACATACCTACATAGTTGTGTTATTTTTAACCTGAATATTTATTAATATGAACAAAAAAGAAGTTTATTGATCGAAGGCAATATTAAAAGTTGGTACACACAATCGCCGAGCATGTATGAAAGGTATGATGAATGTAAAAAACCGGCCAAGTGCGAGTCAGACAGAAAGGAAAAAAAAAAGACACGTTTGTTGGGATTGGGAGCCCCTTAAATATTTATTTTATTCTGTTTTTTAGTATTTGTTGTTATAGCGGCAACAGAAATACATCATCTGTGAAAATTTCAACTGTCTAACTATCACGGTTCATGAAATAGATACATCCTGGTGACAAACGGACAGCGGAGTCTTAGTAATAAGGTTTCCGTTTTTACCCTTTGGGTACGGAACCCTGAAAAGCGAAAGAGGTATGTCAGGATCGTAACAAATGGCATTCGATTGTCTCTGCCTACCCTCTTGGGACAAAAGATAGATAAAAAAGCGGGAAGGCATTTCTTTTTTAAATTTTCAGTCGAATGATATCGCGGGCAGAAACTAGTACTTTCTAGGTAGTTAGTAGATATTTTTATCGACAAATCATGAATGGAATCACATTGGATTGTTTGCATTGGACAACAATTGTTAATCGAAGGATTTAATACGAACAGACTATTGAAAACGGGATCAGCGTCTATGCGAGGCACACGGCTTTGTAGTACCTACTAAATTACACCATCCCGGTTCTATTGCCGATGCGATGTAAATATTTCGAATAAAGCGATTTCATCATTTCGATTAAGCTTTTGTAATTCGATGTCCTTTAATCTTTTGTGAAGTAAAAATCTTTCAGTTAAATATAAATGTGTTTGAAGAACGTATCCATCCTATAGAAAATCTGGCCTTTTATTACATTATCAAAGAATTGGATGAAGTGAAAATATTTTGGTCTGAAGAAAAATATTTTGTAATTTGAAAACTCTTGAAAGATCTCATGGATTTGGGCCAAAAATAAAAATACACCTTCTTTTCTTTGATAATGATATCCTTGCTCCAAAAATATCTGAGCAGTCCCAGAACGATAGTGTATTAAAATAATCAGAAATTAAAAATCGTGGCCGTCACGGGACGCGCGGCAGATGTGAAACATTGAAATTGACTCGTCAAGTATACTGGAGTCGAATAGAGATACACACTCATACGGATAAGCAACTAAGTATATAGTATACGCGCCACGCACACACAATGGTGTAGAGCGCGGCGAAGAGGGGACATGACGGCATCGAATCGTTTCCCGTCACGGCATAGGAGTCAGTCTTACCCCCAAGGTGCAAAACTTCCCTTTTTGCAGTCGTTGCCTTTTAATTCAAAATATGAGTTACTTAGAATAATAAAAGTTTTCTTGAAACATGAGATGGAAATAAATGAGGTCGTTTCCATCTGATATTTCCAAAGTGAACATTCTCTAGCTTATACGACATATGAGTACATATATCTCACGTAAGTAATAAATTTTAAGACACCGAGTTAATTTCTCCATTAAACAAAGTTGCTTGGCGTTAATCCGTGTGGAAAATGTTCAACAAAAGATATATTTCAGCAAGTTTGCCGCGAACAAGTGGAGTTGCTTACTCAGTGTTTGGTGTCGTTTAGAAATTAAAGATCTTAAAGATGTTTACGTTAAAGTTTTACATTAACTTAAACTAAATATAATTTTATTTAATTTTATTTTACAATGTCTATTATATTTTGCCAACGCCAGATGCTTAACTACTGTTATGAATCAAGTTAAAAACTTATTTATAACTTCGCCGTCCAAGGGCTGTAGTCTATTGAATGCTTGAATGAAAAACCAAAGAAATAAAACATATTCGGCACCTATAGATATACAGTTTATATGGCTGAAGCGGAAGGAAATGCTGGCAGAGGTCGACCTAGGTGTACTTTTTAACCGAACTTCAAAAGAAGGAGGAGGTTTTCAATTCGTCGGAAACTTTTATTTTTATGTACAGGTACCGGGACGGTTCTTGAGCGCTCGAGTGCAATATAACTTGTATTTATTATAATTGGTTTATTGGTGTTTGTTTTAACGATTGCTTTTTACTGCTGGTAAAATTAAAATTAATATCTCATACCCTCAAGCAGACCCAAAAATTGTGTTCTGCGCATCTAACGACCACCGCTCAAGAACCGTCCCGGTAACTATATTATGTTCCCCGATTACTTGAAGACGCCTTTTTTTTGTTTGAAAGGGTACATACTTTCCAGGTGGTCCCATGGTCATCAGGTCAGGATGTGATGATGGTATCCTGGAGAAAATGAGAACTATTCAAATTTTATAGGCACACTTGATTTACACTATTAGCCATTTTTTATAGTGTCTTGTGCATTTGCTTTCGCAAAGCACATTTTGGTTTTGTAGGCGGTTTTTTTTCTTCATCAGAAGTGGTTATATTGAACATATAAAAATGTATTGATTGATGGAAATATTAAAAGTGCACACAATAACGTGTAAATGTACAGCCATGTCGTGTTCACTGCTAATTGGAATATCTGTATAAAAAGTGTTCTATCCTGTTAAGTAATATTGTGATATTTGCAGTTATTCTGTACTTGTGAACCTTATTTAAATAAATAAATCGCCGAGCCTGTATGAAAGGTATATAAAAGAAGCGAAAGAGGTATGTCAGGATCGTAGTAAATGGCATTCGATTGTATCTGCTTACCCCTCTTGGGATACAATGCGTGATGATAGAATTGTAATTATAACCGTCATACAAGGGCTAGTTAAAAACAATAATAAAACTATGATAAATTTAGAAACACAGGCATTTTCCCAATAGTTCTTTTCCCTCAAGATTAAAGTCGGGAGTGGCCGTGCTCGTTCTCAATTTACAACGTGAAAGGTAATACAAGGAATAGGTCGTAAATAAAGTGAATACGGCGGCAGTCCACAAGGGTAATTGTCGGATCGGCGAGCAATTACGAGCTTGTTTCTCCGCAGCTGGCGACCGCAGCGGGTGAGAAACCTATCGTCCTGTTTTTTAATAAACTTGGCTGAACTTTTTTAAATGATATGAACTTTTTATTGATAACTCTTTGAATTGTTTTCATTTATTCCTTGGCCTCTGTTGGGTTCATTTGAAAGTTGGTTTCTCTGTTTACGTTTGAAAGTGTTTCTTCTTCACACATTTTATAAAACAAAACTTCTGTCCGTGGTTTCACCCAGGCTGGCGCAACTTAGAACAAAAAAATTGGGCTAGGAAAAATGAGCCAATATTAATGGCGTCTTATCGCCATCTCTTTCACGTCATATACAGATGACAGAGATAGCAAATATATCTATACCAATCCACAGTACGATGATGTTAGGTTGGCAGTACCTTTTAGCCCTAATTTGATTTCATTTCAATGTATGGCAGTCCCGACTCTTATTAAAGAACATAGTGATTGCTACTTACTCTATGGTTTCACCCGCGTGGAAATGGATCCAAAAATAAATAATCCCGTGGCTGTAATTTGTCCCAGCCCGGCCGCTTTCGCAGTATAAAAAGTAGTATATCTCATTCTCTGACATGATCTTAACTATTTTTGATCAAGATAGTATACCTACATATACTAACATATTTGAATTTATCTATAACTAGCTGATTGCCCGCGACTTCGTACGCGTTCTATTAGGAATACAATTCACCTCCTTTAGGATCTAATTTGGCACCAACCGTCTTCAAACTCAACGACGAATAATTTAATTTTTTCTTGCTTTCCAGTGAACATAGGTATACTTTTTAAAAAGGTTAATTTAGTTTCCCTTTTTAAGTGATTTCGCTTTTAATAACATCATAATATGATTACAAAAATAAATCATCGTAATCGGCATACATTTCATTTATAAGTAACCAAAATTTCCTCAAAGAAATCAAAATGTCTGAAAAACTACTAAACCAATTTTCACCAATACAAAAATGGGACCAATCCGAATTCTCTGTTGATCATCAAAATCGGTTCACAATTGGCGGAGAAATAGCGTAACACACAAAAATCCATAGATTTTCCTCATAATCTCTAAGTCGCAGTCATGTAGTTGTTCTTATCTTCTTATAATAAAAATGAAATGCAGTTCGTTGGTAAGCGCACATCACTTGAGAACGTGCGGACCGATTTGGCTAATATTTTTTTTTACATTCGTAATAGTCCGTATCAGGTTTCAGGGAAAGAAAAACTGGAAAAGTTGCCCGGAGAATTGGAAAATTCATGAAAAACAGTTTTTTTTGTAATATATGAACTCAAGACCATAATAGGGTATGAAATTTAATATGGGCTTAACGGCCGAAGCCGGGACGAACAGCTAGTAACATAGAAAGCTTTGTGAGCACAAAAGTTGAACAGAATTAGGTACTAAGTTCGGTTTAATCCGGTTTTAATAAAACCTCAGCTCGACTCTATAATGTATTGTGGCATTTTACAATGACGTCACTCTTTGCGGACCCGGCAGACTTTGGATATTGTTCATACAAAAGTAATAAAATCGCGATTAAAAAATGGGGGGGGGGGGTAGGAGGGTGAAAAATAGTTTACCAACGATTCTCGGCCCTACCGAATATAAATATAAAATTTCATAAAAATCGGTCAAGCCGTTTCGGAGGAGTATGACAACTAACTTGTGACACGGGAATTTTATATATTAGATAATCATGGCGTTTTCTTATTGTTAGGGGGTAAGGTGCAGAATATAATCACCACCACTTCAAATTTTAGTTGCAGAATATTTCGTCACTTGGTACTATTTGCGATAAATATATGTCTGTGAAATTTTCACGCAAAAAAACGACTGAACGGATTCTGTTGCGGTTTTAACTATAGATAGGTTGATTCACCGAGAAGGTTTACGAGTATCAAACATGGATCTATCATGTTTAGGAGCTAAGCATTAAGGGGAGGAATGAATAATTTCGGTTGATTTCTGAACTGAAATTTCCGAATTTTACGAATGCTATGAACATACAATTTGGACGTCGAAAACTAGAGGATTTTATCTAGTATTGTGTAGGATGAAAACATGATTGGTGAAAATTTTCTCGATAACTTAATTTTTTGAAATCACTTATTTGTAATATGCCGCTTACGTCATTTATTTCGAGAGGCGATAAATTATGCCCTTCTCACTTCTGCAGCAAGAACGGACAAAGCGCCGTCGTTGTCTTGCATGACGTGATCGTTGCGCCCGAACCAATCATGCTCCCGAACCACGAGTTTAACCCAAGCAAGTCTAATCCGTCAGAGATACAACAAAATGATGTAGGAAAGAATTATGTAGAATAATAGTAGTTTATGAAACGAGTTCATATTAGGGGTAATTAAAACACAAGTGGATTTTTTTAATAGCATCCACGAGTGTTTTAATTCCAAGTTATGTGCCCGTTCACACACTTCTTTATCTAATCCCATGCAATACTACAAAACAAATTGAACCAAGATATTTTTCTTAATCGACAAATTGGCGGCAAACCGCGGTTACCTACAGCGCATGCGCGTCAACTGGCAAGTGACTCGCACATGCGCGTTTCGATATTTTCATATAGTTTAATGTGGCTGTAGGTATAAGATATATCCTCTACCCTTTCTGCATTTAAAAAAAAAAAACAAAACATTACGATATCGTTTTTGTATGAAAGCTTCGGTACTGTAATGCATTACAGTATCGAAGTTTGACATAATTACAGACGCGTGTATAAATAAAACATATCATTATGAAGTATAATTCGATTTTGTAATAGAGACTTTACGATATAAGAGTAGATAAAATTATTTACAAAAAGCTGCAACTACACCAAATATCTGTCTCTAATAGATAAGTAAAGTTATAAGCGTATTTATGTAACTACATGCAAATTGTTGTAAACCCATGTCGCATAGGGTTAGCTAGCTTACTTAGGACCGCGACATTTTTATTTTTGATACTAAGGTCAAAAACGATGGGTCCGCACCAATGGTCAGCCAAACAATGCCCGGTCCAACACTAGACAGCCGACCAAATTGTTGGGTCGGGCAAAGACAGGACACGGCTTTACCCAGACATTGTAGGGTTGGAAATTCTCGGGCCAGGCATTCCATCGTTGTAGTATTTTACATAAAAAAGTCTTCGGAATTGTTTGATAAATCTTATTTGCTAGACCGATTTGGTTAATTTTTAATGTTAGTAATAGTCCGAATTAGCTATTTAGGAAAAGAAAAATTGGAAAGTTTCTGAAACGGGGGCGAAAAGCTAGTATGATATATTTTGATCATAAAGCTTATACTTTTATCCACATCATATTAAAAGTATATTAAAATTACCTTCTCATTTTTTCGGACCCGCTACGGGACTACTGATTTCCCTCAGCGAGAAAAGTTACCCATATAAATTGACGCGGAAAAATTGAGAAAGCCGCTGAAAGCTTTTAGCAAACATTAAACGGAAATGCATTACCTATAATATTGGCACCACACTTGCTTGGAGAACTATTCACTCGCGTTATTGCAGAATTCCAGCAAAGTGATCTCTCCACTTCTGACAAAAACTTTTTAATTTCAATTCATTAACAGTAAATTATCACTACATATTAAAAAACAAAGTCTCCCCGCAGCGTCTGTTTGTCTGTCTGAGACCTGTTCCCGCACACGCAAAACCACTAAACGGATTTTGATGCGGGAGCTGAGCAATAACATTAATGAATCAAGTCTGGGAAAAGGTTAGATCCAGCGAGTTGTCATGGTGTATGCTGTCTAATCCGTCAGAGATATAACACAATAATGTAGGAAAGAAATGTGTGGAATTAAATGATCTACAAAAAAGTTCGCGGTAGTATATATCTATCTCTAATAGATAAGTAGTTATAAGCGTGTTTGTGTGAATATTACAATTTTTATAAACCGATATTGTACCGTGCGAAGCCGGGGGCGAAGTTAAATTATATAAACGTTGAACTATTTTTAGCATCTCCTACTTTTGGACCAAAATTGATTTCGACGGCAAATATCATACCTTGGTCTTCCGCTGGGTACCCTGGGACCGTAATACTGTAAGGCAACCCGTGAAGAGAGAATTTTTTTTTTTAATATTGTGACAAATAAAGTCTTAGTATTTAATAAAAAATACCTAGGAAAGAAACAGATATACAGACAATCTGTGGAATTTCAAAGTTACCAAGAAATTATTTTTGGATTCAGTTCTGAAATAAAGTGCGCAAAAGGAATCTGATGCACTAGAATCGCATTTGTCTTACTGAGCTTTAGCTAACTTTGTCTAAAATATATCTCCTATGTCTGAAGAATTCATGGGAGAAAATGATAAAGTATCTGGCAGACTTCTCGTAAATAAAATTGTAAAAATCCTTGAGATAATCGTTGCTCCGTTTTGACTTGAAAGAAGGAAGGCCGAATAAATAAACACTATCGCATTATAGTAGTTTATGAAAGTGTCGTACATTGGATTCAACCTACTAAATAAAATATCCACGAAATTCAGTACATAACTACAACAACACATATTCAATGAGTGGCGCCAAAACCTAGCACATCATCGCGCATGCGTCAAAGCGGGCGCTGTCATAGACAAGTAAAAATTGGAATGAAAACTTTTTTGTAATGCTATAAAAATGGCGCTAACTGCATTATGCGTCCCATTCTTTGAGTATTTACCAAAGGAGACGTGAAGGGTGTAAATAACCGAACAATTTTTTCTGCCACTTTTGGGGGGGTTTCCTAGAGCTCTTCTCGCGACACAAAACGATACCAACGAAATCTAAGGTAACTTATTACTGCGCACCTGGTCAGTATAACTGGTCAAAGGGGGAAAAATAGGCGAAAGGGGGAGCCCGTCTATGGCCCCTCCATAGGCTTAGTACTCTATGGTTCCATTAGAAAAAAATAATTGATAGAACCTCGTTGGTGATAGAAACTTTTTGGATTTACCTGTATCGTAATGGTAAAAAAATTACTTTATAACATTATTTTGTTAGAGAAAGTGTGTTATAAAGTGATTTTTTAATTTTATTTCGGTATTGTGTTTATAAAGTATGTCAATATAAATTCGTTTTGAAGTTTATAATTCGACTTTTACGATAAGAGAGTAGATAAAAATAATTATATAATACTAGATGACAGATTAAAACTTCGCACCGTTAGTTCAAGTGATCTCCAACAGATGGCGTCTTTTACAAAATACATAAATTAGTCTGATTTTAAAAGAAACATTTTATTTAGATTTGTTCGATTATTTTTCGTCTTAGAGGAGAAAATAATCTTCAAAATCGCGTATCAAACATAAATTAACACGCTTGAGAAATAATATATAGAGAATTAGGAATCAGGATTAGGAACTCTCTCAAATATATTATCTCTACAGTACATTGCAAGTCAGAGCTTAAGCCGTGAACGAAAACCCTCACAAAGCGGCCAGCTACTTGCACAATTATTGTAGACAATGTAGCTGGGCTGGGACAGGCGGGTTGTGAAAGGGATCTCATTAATATCGTCTAACCTACTTCTCGGAACTTCCCACTAGCATCGCGTCAGGATGTAGCGATTAGACATATTCTGTGGCATGGTGGCAACTAATGGTATGGTTTTAGCTCAGAATACAGAATGGCAAACTAGAAACCGTAAAGTTCTTCAAACTGAAGCTAAAAATAGTGCCCTATTATATAGTATATGGTTAGTTGTATTTAAGAAAATAAATATACCTGATATTTTATTTTTTGATGATTTAAGAAGTAACCAAAAAATATGTAAATGATGGGGCGGAAAAGTGGATTGTTTTTTGTAAAAGAAATTTCAAGAAAAGCACTTCACCACAATTTACACAACATCCTTTACTACGATTATATCGAAGAAGCTTAGAAAACAATTTTTTTCTTCCCTGCTGGGGCATGACCAAGAAGACTGAATCGAAGACTGAAGGGTACCTAGTACTGTTTCGGGCTATATTACAACTTTGGAGCCCTTATTAACTTCCCCGTGGAGCTCATATTTTTCATTCCCATAGAAACAACATCTTTTAGTTTTTTCCGAACTTTCCAATTTTCCGGGCGACTCTTCCAATTTTTTCCCTCTATAAGGTTAGTCAGACTATTTAAAAAAAAATGCCAAATCAGCTGGACTGATTTAGATTGTTTTTTGTTTGAAAGGGTATTGTCATCCAGGTCAGGATCTGATGATGGGATCCTGGAGAAATTCTTAAAATTTTATAGGCACACTTAAAGCGATTTGGGTATTTTTTATTATATTGACTTGTGCATTTGCTTTTGGAAAGCACACTTTTCAGTGCATAATTCATGAAGTCGGTACACTTTTTTTTAAAAGGCAAAAATATTTTTAAATATAGATTATCTACTGGTAGAAACCCTGTAACGATAAAATCTACTAATGACTACAAAATTTCCACATTCAATACTGATAATTTCCAAGATACTTAATAAATCGTAAAATGAGAAAGTACCTTTAAATTTTCCGCACATTTTAAATCGCAATAAATATAAGTAGCGACCTCCATTTAAAGTCATATTTTTCCCTTTATCAAAATAAGCCTTATTTCACGAATGGCCCTCTTAATGTGGCATTTAGTCATTATTTATGACTGGGAGAGAAATTGTAGAGCGAAATGTTGGTTTTAACTGCAAAAACATCGAAAGTCTCTGAGGGAATGTCCCAATGTTATCTTTATTAGAGAAGGAACTTCCGCATCCTTCCTTTTCACTTGTGGTTGACATTGTATCTCGGGATGAAATTATTTGTCCAACGCTTTTTGGAACATAGGTATAAATGTTCCAACTACATTTGTCTTTCACCCCTATTATGATATTGAGTTCATACAAAAAATCCCATAAAAAACACTTTAGGATTTTTTCGAATTTTCCAACTTTTCTTTCCCTAAAAACCAGACTCAGACTATTATGCACATTAAAAATAATAATTAATCAAATCGGTCCAGCCGTTCTCAAGTGATGTGCTTACCGTTAAATTTTTATTTATAAGATTTATTTCACACAAACCTTTAGAGGCTTTTCCATCTAAATATACCTCAACAGAACTGGCCAATCGTAGTATAGCCTCATAAATACCATCGGCTAAAAGAGGAAGAAGACTTGGTCTTCCGCTGGATACCCTGGGACCGTAACACGGTTTCGGGAGCTGTAAGACAACTGTGAAAAGAAAAAAAAAATCAGGCATGACTTGATTGAAATATACCACAATCGAAAACATATCAAACTTCAAATTTGTAGAATCCTTGTGAATCACAATTTATTGGTAAATAAAAGGGCAATTCAAGAAGTTCTGTTAATTAACCTGTGGCAATGCTACTGTATTTTTCACACTCACACATTATTGCAATAGAAAGATTGTACCGAGCGAAGCTGGGTTTGCTCTCGCAGGGTAACTATGTCCACATTTAACGAGTTGACCATATCAAAGTAGGGTGCTATTGTAAGGAGAAGTACAAAATACCGCTGCAACATTAATAAAAATCGGTTGAACCATAGGTATATTTATTAAATATTTTTACACATTTACAACTAAATTCTATAAATAAAAAACTTAAAATAAAAACAAACTAAAATATCTAAGAACTTAATTAATTAAATAATAAAATAAAGAAGATAATAAAAAAAATATTATTTATGAAAATTAGGATGTTTATTACAGAAAACGCCCAACGATTCTTGACAAAGCACAGAGAAAAACTACAAAGTCACGATATCCAGGTGTATGATTATTCGTAGATCGATTTACTATTTGCATTTGTCGTACAATACTCAATAATGTCCTCATAAATAACAATGTTTCATTGATTCCAGGTATTATCTGTGTTGCTGTCATTATCCTGAAAATTGCTTGCCTTTCATGTAAGTACAAATTTATTGATCCATACTTATTGGAAATACATTATTTATTTGTAGCACATATTTGTATTTGAAGCAACGTACCTACGTATATACGTAGAGTTTGACATACCTGGGATTTGCTGCCACAAGGTGACACATTAGCAATCTCTAATTCGTTCAGCTTTCAATAGTCGTTCAACTCGTGACGGTTCAATGAATTTTACTAGCTGACACGTTGTCACGATCACTGCATATTTTTCACGCACAATGACTTTTGTTGCGGTTTTCAATACTAGATAGGTTGAAAGAAGGTTGACGAGTATTAAAAATGAACCTATCATGTTTAGGAGCTGTGCAATAACAATATTAGTGAATCAAGTCGGGGGGAAAGTTAGCCCCAGCGAGTTGTTATGGCATATGCTGTCTAATCTGACAGAGATATATCAAAATGATGTAGGAAAGAGTTGTGTAGAATAAAATGATCTACAAAAAAGTCCTCAGAAGCATATATCTATCTCTAATAGTCATTTAAAAGTTCCTGTTGTATTGAAGGAATATCCATTCCTGTATAGAAACTGGAAAATCTGGAAATGCACATCTCCATGCTCTTTCAAAGGAATTGACAGTAATTTATACATATAATTTTGTATCTTAAGCTCTGTGGATATAAGGTTCTGTTTTCTATTTTTAAAATTTTCTGATTAGTTAGTATTCACGGGAGAATCATCGAGTCGGTGCAACAACAAAGCTAACGAGGGTGGCAGGCCCTAAAAGACATGCATACCTAGATAATCTGAACTCTGCACCATGCCTCTGCAATTGTGTATGCACACAACCTTTTCACTTTAAAGGTAACCCCCTATAAAATATTTCCTACTAGCAACGGCTGTAGACTTCGTTCTTCAAACTTTCATCAAATTTCATTTAGACGTTTAGGAGCTTATTTTGGTTTTCTTGCCAAATATCCAACAAACGGAGAGACACATTGGTATTACTTTTTATATTTATAAAAACGGTGAACTTAATTCAACAACAACAACAAAGAGTTTCGAAATTTAAGTAGCTTTCGAAAGAATATTTGACACAGCATGAATTGGACTCCTGAAAATTAACTCCTGGAATGAAATTGGAAGATGGACTCCTGAAAGTGATAAATTTCCCTCGTATTTTCAACCGACTCGAGTTCTATTAATTATTTACTAATCTACCATTTCCTCGTATTCATCCTATAGATATTTTCACATACTTTATGAAAACATTAACTACAACTTGCTAATTCTAATAGTATAATACTGGAAAGCAAACGTCCGTTTTGTGTATTTTCGCAAGACCGATTTTTTATGAAATCGTTCTTTTTCATGTTTTTAGTACATGAATCTTGGCCTATCTTATTATATGCTTGGTTATTTTATCGATTCTTACAACTTTTTAAACAGATATCGACAAAATAAGCCGACAGACCCATTGGAAATTGCTAGAATGTCCAAAGATTCACAATTAGACGTTTCTGTCTTCGTCGCAGACCTCTTGTAGGAATTAAAAGGTTCCTTGAGGGGTCGTTAGAATTGGCTTCGAGGGGACAATCGATTTTTAGGTCGGGGAGGGAACGAGTGGTAAAATGGGGCTAACAATTACAGCGTGCGTGTCGAGTGTTATCAGATTGTACGTGGAGTTGTGGTTACTTGTCACCTGACGTGGCAACTATGAAACGATTTGGTCATTTTATTGCTGTGTGTTTTACATTTTGAGATAAAGTTGCTTTTTTTATTAAGTAAAACCTTTGACTATTAAGGCTAGAGGTGTGAAGCGGTAAATCACCGAACATTTTTTTCTGCCACTTTTTGTCGCAACGGCTTTTACGTTATATGAAAATTATGCTAAAATACAAACATAATAATTATAAATAATGATTGGAAACACTATGTACCCGTAAATTAGACGTCCTATGATTAGATCGCCTCTCCAATTTAAAATATCACAATTTACTATTTTTCTAGAGCTCGAAACGATACCTACCAACGAAACGTAAGGAAATTATTACTGCTGTCTTGGTCAGTTTTATTGGTCAAAGAGCAGAAAATTGGCGAAAGGGGGAGTCCGTCTATGGCGCCTTCATAGGCTTAGTACTCTATGAGTAAAACGCATATTTGATCATACCCTGTGCTGTGAGCACAAATAGCAACGACATTATAACAAACAGAGAATTACCTTCATGGGTTGCCTTACGGGCTGAAGATATTATAATTCTCCTTTAGCCGATGCAATTTGTGAGGCTATAACTGCCATTACATAATATACATAACATGAAAAGTCATGTTGACTGGCAAAACTATTGCAAATACACTAATACCCAAGGGCCCTGGTGCGAAAAACAGGTTAGGGCCCCCCCTTCCAGATAGATGGACTTTTTCTGGAAATACTTGGCCTGACGGGCCGAAGAGCCCCCCTAGCCCTAGGGCCCTTAGCATACTTATAATCGCGACCTCTTTTATTTCGACTCGAAAGACAAAAAATGCCCTGCCCGAGAATGTCCAACCCTACAACGTCCCAGAAATTTGCTCAGCATTTTATTGTTGGACATTGCCGGGTCGGGCATTCCTTGGTTGGTCATTGGTGCGGACCAGTCGTTTTTGTACGTCGAGTCGACACGAAAGTCGCGGACTGGTGCGTCGCACCACCTCGCACCTTTGTAGTTATGCCCCTGATTATTGATTTGATTTGATTCCTAGAATTAATTAAAGAAATCTGACGAGCCATTTCAAATAGTGCGTTTATTTAATAAAAAAATCTATCTTGCTTCTAATAAAAGAATTCTTTATACTCAGTAAATTCAGTATACCTTATAGTAATCTAGTTGGATTCGATTTCGCCGCCAGGGGACTGTCGCGTTCGTCACTCGACATCATTTATTTCTCGTGCCCCGTCCCCAATTTACCCCACCTTCCCCTTTTCACGTACAATTTTGTAAGAATTCCGTAATACAATTCACAAAGTCGACCTTGTATATATCTAAATTAAGTTCAATTTTCATTATTTACCTTTTGATAGAGGAATCATCATGGCCCGTCGCTTGTCCGCAAATTATTTTACAACTTCCCCTAACCGCTGTTCTTCAGAGGGCCCTACTTATTCGTGGTTAGACGCGGTTTTACAGCGAATTTTCTCATTGATGACGTCGAATTTGTTTTCGTAACATTTTTTACTTGTGAAGTATCGTGTTGCCGTCCGAGCTTCGTTATGAAATTACCGTCTTTTCTGGACACAAAATGGATGATACTTTGAATGAAGTCTTAAATTAAGTGTGATTTTTGCTTATTAGATTTATTTTATCCTTATTTGACAACTCTCTGATATCAAATCAATTAAACTTGCATTCCTCTAGTCTTAACTAATATTATAAACTCGAAAGTGTATTTTTTTGTTTGTTCTTGTTTCACGTCAAAAAAGAGCAACGTATTGACGTGATTTTTGTACACAGTTGGATGGTCAGAGAGTCATATAGGCTAGATACTTTTCATCACGGGCGAAGATTACGGAACCCTAAAAACTACCTAAAATAAATATTCTCTAAGGCCTTCATTCATAAACGTTTATTAGCAACGTTTTTGTTAAAATATGTTTTGTCACTCTCTAACAAACTTGTCTTTACTAATAATAGAAAGAAACAAAACACATTTTAACAAAAACGTTGCTAATAAACGTTTATGAATAAAGGCCTAAGTTTGTATTAGAAAAGCTTCATGCTTTTCTGATATTACTTTGTTCTTTGCACAGTAGATAGCGCGGCGCGTCCTGATATTATTTCTAGGCCATCGAACTATGACGCCGATACCGGATGTCATCCACTACAGCGTAAGCTGCAATAGATATTTATTATTTTACCACCAATACACATAATACTGCTAAACTGAACTTCTGGTATTAACTAGACGGACCACGGTTCAATACCGGCCATGTATCAGTGGGGTTTTCATAGTTAAAAACTTGCGTACATAATCCGACATACCACACTTAAACAGAACCGGCCACTCGTTAGGTATATCCTCACAAATACCATCGGCTAAAAGAGGAAGACTTTGTCTACCGCTGGGTACCCTGGAACCGATAACACGGTGTCGGAAGCCATAAGGCAAAATGGAAGGGCAAAACATTGTGTCTATTTCTACTGGATTTGGTAGGAAAACTAACAATTTATCTTATTATGTGAAATATATGTACGAATTGAACAAAATAAGAGAGATCGTCCTCAAATTTTAATTCTTATACTACATTATAAACCATGAATATATAATTATATCTTGATTACAAAATATTATATCCTCGATCTGGGAGTCAAACTCGAACCAAATACAGTCAGAAAGATATGGTATGTAGGTATACGAGGTATAATAAATTGTTGAGTAACTGTCATAAATCAAGATTCAACTTGAATCTCATTTGCAAACAATTCACAAATTACGAGTAAAATCAATTAGCATTCAAATCGTATTTTAAGTTACGTATTTGGTTTCCTGTTAACAAAGAAGTTAAAAATAGATATATTTTTCTATTAATTGTTGATAAAGAAATTCGGTGTAAAGTAGGTATAGTAGGCTTTTAATATTTTTAATTCAACACTGTCGTCTGTCGCCAAAACTTTGAAAATTTATTATAAAAAAAAATACTGCATAGAAAACAAAAATATTCTAACTAGTTTCTTAAAATTACTTAATCTTTAAAATAAAAATATTAAAACATACTTTTATTTACTATTTAATTAACATACCGAATTCACAACAATTCCAGTCTGAAATATGATGTTTCCTTCCAGGGAAAACGTGTCGCGGAATGGCTTGTAGATAATGATTTCTTTGTACCAAATCGCCGCTTGCAAAACACCACTATTAAAAAGCTGCATCATAGATTCAATTAGCTATGTTATGCTTTTCTTCTATACCAATTTTATCCTCTTCCTACTAAATAAATCCATCGAAGCCGTAACAGCTAGTAAAAAAAGAAAACTTTAGGAGGCGTGATTTCAGCCTTAACGACATGTGTCATTATTTGTCCCTACGCGTCCTATCTAATAAAGGCAGCGAAAGCAATAAAAGTTTATTTTGCGCTGTCACCGAGAGAAAAAATAAACTAAGTAAAGTGTTTCTTTTAGGAATCCATTTCCGAGTATCCTCTAAAACTAGTTTATATTGGCAATACATTTTAGCACGCCCGCCGGCGAGGGTGACTTCGAGACTTGATATCGGGGGAGTTAGCACAGATTTTGACAGCGACACTTTCGTTTCGGTCGAATGGCCTTGAACAGGCCAAAACGTTCATGTCCAACAAGGACCGGCCAGAGATAGCCCGGCGCCGAGAGGTCCGGCCCAACAATGTGCGGGAAAATTCTGTGTACTTGTCTTTGTCCGGCCAAGCAAATTGCTCGGCATTCTTGTGCAGGGCATGCCCGGTCCGGGCTATCTCTGGCCGGTCCTTGTTGGACATGAACGTTTTGGCCTGTTCAAGGCCATTCGACCGAAACGAAAGTGTCGCTGTCAAAATGTATGCTAACTCGGCGGTTTACCCCTCAGTACGAACTACCCGGGCTCACCGTTGCTCGAAGGTAGCACTTCGTTTGGATACACACGAGTTGGGGACATTGGGGTACATAACTACTACAAGACAATTTCCCTAAAATGAAAACTTTTTTTTTTAATTTAACCCGAAGGATTTCCAAGACAAATAAATAAACACTTTCGCATTTATAATAATAGTTAGGATATTAAAAAAAACGAAAATAACAATATACAATTCACGACGGCTAGAGTTGCCAGACGTCCGGATAAAGCCGGAATGTTAAGTCTTTGAACATATTGTCCAGCCAAATTACACTCTTGTCCGGTTTTTACTTACCACCCACTTTTGTATATTATAACTTTATGATATGATTATTGTTCATAATTGATAGAAAAAAACTTAAAATGCTTTTCCATCTAAATATATCTCAACAGAACTAGCCACTCGTTAGGTATAGCCTCACAAATACCATCGGCTAAACGAGGGAGACCCGCTGGAACCGTAACACGGTTTCGGGAGCTGTAAGGGAACCCGTGAAGAAAGAAAAAAACTCAATAACAAGCTTTTATCAGTCAGTAACGCGCACTTGCGCAAACTAAATGAGCCCAAACTCGATGGGGTTACGTCGTTTCATTATAGAGTTCCTGTGGCCACCTTCCGGCTCCATCATTAGGAGTCTGGACATCATCTAGGACCTGAGTAGTTGTGAAACAGATCAAACGAGCCTACACTCGATGGGGTTACGTCGTTTCGTTACTGAGTTCCACTATCCACATCCTGGCAGCATCAGATCAGATCAATGGTACTAAATTATTGTATTGTCATCCGAATTACATACACTTGCAAAACGCCAAATCGATACGACAATTAGAAGATGGTTAAATTCAACTTCCAAGATATGTTTACACTATATGTTTACATATATAGTTAGTTTGTTACAGATGAAACTAATATAAAGCGTGTAAAAAAGTCGTAGATTACCTATATTTTTGATGTGTAACATCTTTCCTCTCGCTTTCCTGCACTCTGTGGAAGTGATTTCACACACCTTCACAGCCTTTATGCCTAGAAACATCAGTTACAGTGTCCACTTTTAGCCAGTTGCCAATATTAAACAGAACAGTTGGCAAGTCTGTTGCTGCACTTAGTAGATCTAGAATGTTCTTTTATTTTTTTAGAAAGTTACGGATCGGCTTCACATGCCCTACGTAGTACGAGAAGTCGATTAAGCATATATTATTATAGAAAAACAACTCAACTTTCTACAACCCTAGAATGTACTGGAAAATCCGTGTAGTATCTTTGCCCGACCCAGCAATTTGCTTTGAATTCTAGTGTTAGTCATTCTCGGGCCGGGCATTTCTTGTCTGGACATTGGTGCGGACCCGTCGTTTTTGGCCGTCGAAACGTAGAAAGTATACCTATTAACCCACTGGTTTGATTTGAAACCCAGATAGAGAAAGCTGTGATCGCTGAAAGTTTAAACAAAATTCATTCAGTCGTTTCGGAACAAATCTGGGCAAATATAATGTTTTTATCTGTATATATTTCAAATGATATTTTAGATTTATTGTAGATGAACGTGACTATTATAACTACAGAACATTATAAAGAATAATAGAAGTAGCAAGTCGGCGTTCTCGGTCGGTCGATGGAGAGCTATCGGGATTGGAGAATATAGACCAATGAGAGGGTAGCTAGATGTCGTCACGAGTCAGTCGAGTCGGTTCCCTCGTTTAGAAAGAATGTATTTTTTACTGAATAACTAACTTGTGTAAAGTAGTGATCATAAAGTACAAACAAATATGCGCTGTTGCATAATATATAATTTCAGCACATCTTCAGGATTTCCTCTGGAATATAGACCAAAAAATTTTTAACAAATACATTTTGTGCTATATTTCAGTACAGACATGATAACCGCACAAATAATTAGTCAAAGATAGCGTAATATACCATATTTAACTAGATGTCATTAGAGAAGAAGGCGGAGTGAAAGATGATGTTGTGTGTGACTAATATTAAGAAAAGTAGTTTATGATGGTTTAGACACGTTGAAAGAATGAAGGATGAAACATTGACTAAAAAGGTTTATATGGCTGAAGTGCACGGAAATGCTGGCAAAGGACGCCCTAGGTGTTCTTTTATTGAACACCATACTTGTCGCCTGTAGATATTTTTGAACAAAATAAAATATAGCCTACGTCACTCAGAGATATCATAGCTTTCTATTAGTGAGATATTTTTTGGATCGGTTCCGTAGTTTTTGAGTTCACAAACAAAAATACACATAATATTGATCGAAGGCAATATTAAAAGTACATCCAATCGCCGAGCATGTATGAAAGGTATGATTAATATAAAAGAAGCGAAAGATGTGTGTAAAGATCGTAGCAAATGGCTTCCGATTGTCTCTGCCTACCCCTCTTGGGATAAAAAGGCATGATGATAGATAGATGTAACTAGAGTAGTTTTTCACAATATTGTCATCACAGTACAAAACTTTGGTTACACCGGTTTTCATATAAAAATGCTAAGCACCAATTTTCTTTAAGAATATATGCTCGACTCCTCGTGCTTGGGAGCGTAAAGCACGTATAGTCTGTACTTCTTCTAAGATATTTACGTTTGTTAAAGAGGTGACAGCTTGGCCTTGCCATCTGTTCTGTCCAATATGGACAACTGGCAATAAGTGGACACCGTTACTTGTGTCTCTGGCCACACCGCAAAGTATAAAGGCCTTGAAAGTGTGTGTGTGTGTATTTTTTTCTTATAAATATGCTAACATGCTACTTCTACTTTATTTATAATGTTCTGTGGCATTTCTGCGCACAACCTGTAGATGACACGGAACACCTCTCTCAACTTGACATGTTTATATTACTGTACCCGTATTTCCATCTCATCAGTTTATTATATACAATGTCCACAAAATGTCCATTACGGTTATTGAATTAGATTCCCTTGCACAAAAATATTCATTTGCGCCGTTTGGGGTTGAAACCATGGGTCCGTGGGGCCTCGGAGCAAAGAAATTATATAAGGAATTATCGTCTCGTCTAATCGACATTTCAGATGATATGGGCTGAAGCATACCATAGCCATACAGCGAGGAAACGATGCCAGCCTTCTTGGCACTTTACCGCAGGACAGTGATTCGTGATTAGAGAGCTACTTATGGGATGTTTTTTTATAATATTTAATAATAATCACATTTTTTTCTAGAACTTTGATACTTTACCAAATCGTAAATATTTGTAATAAAGCGGTTCACATACTTAATCTAATGATTAATCGATTAGTCAGTTCACCGCAAACATCCTAAGTAATCTTATAAATACGAAAATGTGTTTGTTTGTTTTTTCTTTTACGTCAACACAGAGCAACGGATCGACGTGATTTTTTGCACAGAGATAGTTTGAGGGCTGGAGAGTGACATATGCTAATGGGCTATGTCATTCTTCTTCTTCTTCTTTTGATATATGGCAACTGACTTTCGTCGCAATTCTGCCAGTCTCCAGTGTTTAATCTTGTGCAATAGTAAGCCGATAAATCGGTAGCTAAGATTATCCCGCCGACTGTGATATGTCTTATTAATCACTGACTAATCACAACCATCACAGCGCGGCCGGGATTAAACCGGATTCCACATCACGCCACGACGAAAACGCGTCCGGTCGGCGCCATGACCGGATGTGGAATCTCTATGTCATTCTTATACAGAACTGTATTACTTCAGCCAAAATAGGCTTATTGTGATATTCCTTTTTCAGTGTAATAGTTACCTACACCCTTACCTACTATTCCCTTCAGGAATTTCTTAAGGCGTTTTGCAGTGATTATTTGTACTGCAGGGTCTCAATCCAGGTGAGTATATTCGCATGAGAGGTCCACATTCACACAAAATGTGTAGTGCTGTTTCCTCTTCAGTTTGGCAGAATCTACATGTCTTCGTAAAGCATAGTTTTAGAGTAAACATATGACTGTTCAATTTGCAGGGTTCAGTAAGAATTTTGGTTAAGTACTTTGAAGATTTGTTCAATTATTTGAGTTAAGTTCATTGGAAAGTTCATTATGTTCCTCTTTACAAGTAACTTGCCATTCCAGTTACTCGCCACATCTAAATGTATGATTTTTTTCATGATAGATATATCATCACCATACTTTGAGTATATACCAATAGAGTTGTGAAGCGGTAAATCACCGAACAATTTTTTCTGCCAGTTTTGGCGGGAGGGGAGGTAGACGTCTAACCTAACCTATGTACTATACTACTGTATTTTCCTGTCGTTTTATTGTCGCAACGGATTTTACGTTATATGGAAATTATGGTAAAATACAAACATAATAATTAGACGTCCTAGATCGACTTTCCCATTTAAAACATCACAATTAACTATTTTTGTACACTGTCTCGCGACACAAAACGATACAAACGAAACCTAAGGTAACTTATTACTGCTCTCCTGGTCAGTTTTATTTTTCAAACAGCAAAAAATTGGCGAAGGGGGGAGCTTGTCCTTAGGCTTAGTACTCTATGTCACCATACATTTGCCCACTCGCTAGTTTGTAACTTCCAATATATCTAAATTATCAAGTATGCAAATGTTGTATATTGTATATGTGTGGAACTGACAGTTTACATGTTTCCGACACGTTGAAAGTTTTGAACTAACAATAAATTTCTTTATATCTATATATATATAAAAGAAAGTCAGTTAGTTACACCATTTATAACTAAAGAACAGCTGTACCGATTTGGCTGAAAATTGGTGGGTAGGTAGGGGAGGAGCCAGGAGACGGACATAGGATAGTACCGGTAGTGGTAGGGGTTGGAGTAGGGGTAGCTAAAATTATACATTTTATTATAATTGTGAATATGTGGCGTCATCTTGATTTTTTACATATGTACTAAAATGTATTTGCAAACGTCAATAGATGGCGCTGTATTATACTTTTCTCTTTTCTTAATATATAAAAGAAAGTCGTGTTAGTTACACTATTTATAACTCAAGAACGGCTGTACCGATTTGGCTGAAAATTGGTGGGGAGGTAGCTTAGAGCCAGGAGACGGACATAGGATAGTAGTGGTAGGGGTAGTGGTAGTGGTTGGAGTAGGGGTAGGGGTAGTGGTAGTGGTAGTGATAGGATAGGAGTAGGGATAGATGTAGTGGTAGTGGTAGGAGTAGGGGTAGTTGTAGTGATAGTGGTAGGGTAGCGGTACTGGTAGGGGTTGGAGTAGGGGTAGTGGTAGTGGTGGTAGTAGTGGTAGTGGTAGTGGTAGTTGTTTTCCACGGACGAAGGAAAGTAAATAGCAGGCAAGCCAACGTTTGGGCAGGACAAGGTCTGCCGGGCCCGCTAGTATTCAATAAATAACACAACACAATTCATATAGTATATTATTGAAGTTGATTGAACTTGGAATATAAATAAAACATACATCTAACATTCTAAACTACTCTCAATTTTATTGAAAACTTTTATATCGAAGACCATGTATTTTAAAACCTTTGACAAAAATTTACTGTCTCATTTTTAGTCGATCGTTATGCAATACAATGAACACGATCATGAATTCATGTCTACGTTAAACTAAGCCAATTTATGGTCCTTCGAGCCGGACTGCTTCATAAATTTTACATTACAAAATTGCTACTGCAAATTTTTATTTACTTTATTTAATGCATAATTCGCGTGAAATTAAATGAGAGAGTGCTTCTATGAAAATGATTTTTCATTAAACTCAAGTGGACTCATTTACATTTATTTCACAACAACAACAGGGATGGAGAATCGGAATAAAGAGCTGTTTATTTTATTGTTGAATGAATAAATATTTGTACTAAAAATTGTATTAAATACATTCTCATTTATTATTTTTATTATGTTTATTTTCTGGTATCATGTATGCGTTCTGCGAATTTTGCTACAGCCATATTATGAAGCTATATTGTTATGTGGTTTTAATTTTACACAATTTGCATGTGCACCAAGACCATACGGTCTTCAAATCAGTCTTCTAAAGAGGGCGATGGTCCTGAAAAGGTTGGAAACCATCGCCCCCTTTAGAAGAAAAAACAACGCCCCCTTGTCAATTTTATATGAAATATAATACAATTTTAGTAGAAATTAACGTCTCCCATGTGATTCGTATCTCATTGCCTCAGGAAAATACTTATTGTCAAAATATTGTCTACCCGTGCGAAGACCGCTCCGTCCGCGGTCGCTAGTGCTTAATAATTTAGCACCCAATATGATCAAAATTTTTACAACATTATTTTTACAGACAGATATTTTAGTTTCAGTCAGAGATAGTTGGTTTTCAGAGAAAATGCTTTTTCATATAATATAGTGACTTGAGAGGTTTGACTGTCCAATTTTTAACTGAAAAAAGAAGTCACAAGAAGGTGAGTCGGTGGCCGAGTGGTTAAGACGTCTAGTATTATTAACTAGTAGGCAGACCACGGATTCGATCCCGGATCCCGGCCATGTACCAATGGGTTCTTTAAATTAAGAACTTATGTACAAAATCCGCTTTTCCATCTAATATACCTCAACAGAACCGGCCACTCGCTAAGTATAGCCTCACAAATACTATCGGCTAAACGAGGGAATCTTGGTATTCCGTTGGGTACCCTGGAACCGTAACACAGTTTCGGGAGCTGTAAGGCAACCCGTGAAGAAAGAAAATGAAAAGAGAAACAAATATCTGAATATCTGATACTTAATAGGCTATAAAAAAAGAATATTTTAAAATCTAGTAAACGGGGTCGGGTTGGCGTCATAAAATATCACAATTCCAACACAATTTCATTTAAATTAATTTAACATTCAATTAATTTTGAAGTTACAAGATTGTTTCACAAAACGAAATTACCACTGAAGTTTGTATTACTTAATTATTGACAAGTTAATTATAGGTACATTATTGTGAACACTCTCATTTCTGGGAATGTCTCTTGTAGTCTTGGCTTTGTTAAATTCCGCATTAGAAGGTACAGTAAAAAATTACTACCCGTCTCTACACTGTTCACCGCCCGTGATACAAGTTTCTAATGAAAATATATTGGCTAGTACTACATATAACCATTGGCCACGAATTCGCCCGGATTTTAGAATCGAGAATAAAGTGTGATGATCGCGAATTCAAACCCGGTACTTGGGTAAACTCAATAATCGTTAGGCCATACATATATGTATTCAGCTTAATTTATTTGTTATTTCGTCTCTAACCCACTAAATAATGCTATATCTAAGGTAATATAGTCTACCTTTTCATCGACTTCAAAAAAAGGAGAAGAAATAATTAAAAACTACTTGTTTCCCAATTTTACTAAGGACCTACGATGATTAGATAATATTGAACTTCTTAGATGTTTACTTAATTTTGTATCCTACTTGGCACCAACCGTCTTCAAATTCTACGACGAAATATTGTTTCTTACTTTTCAGTGCACAATTTTTTTTAATTTTATTTATTTTCAAAGATCCTTTGATATCGCGTATTTTTATATCGCTGAAAGTTGAATAAAAATAATTCAGTCGTTTTAAAGCCTGTTTTAGGCAAACAAAAATTCTAAAAACAGTTCTTTGCGCTGTCATATAAATAGAGAGTATTATTATTTATTTCCAGATTCAGTGAATATGATTTAAACGAATTTTCGCATGAACAACAATAACGCTTTCACGCCCTTTATACCTTGAGGTGTGGCCAGCGACACCGGTAACAGTGTCCACTTTTTGCCAGTTGTCCATATTGAACAAAACAGGTGGCATAAGCCCGTTTGTACTTACTTCACTTCTTTAACAGACGTAAATATCTGTTATTTTTAGAAGTGCGGTCACCGGCTTTACGTTCCCTCCAAAGCACGATGAGTCGATTAAAGCACATATTCTTCAACCGCATCAGAAATATAAATATTTGTAGACGTTGTAGTGTTAAAATCGTTTAGTCACGCTCGAATAGGTTTTCCGAATACGAAATATCACTTTTCGCTAGTTGTTAGAATTTTGTAGAAACGCTTCATCATCTCAGTCATTCCTGTGTTGCCACAATCAATTTCGTAGCACGCACAACCGTGCCAAACTATGTAGGTAGGTAGGTATATACACAAGACTTGGAAAGAAAGAAACTACGAAACATTTACAGATATAATATTATAATGTCCGGCGGCTAAGAACAGCTCTGAGGGACTAGCACGAGTTTCTTGCGTCATGTCACGTTTCCTATCTTTCCGCACAGTTTTAATGAATCAAGCTTTTTTCTATGGACATCTGGAGAATTGTGTGCAGTGTTGTGCTTGATCTGCCCAGATGCGACAATCGAACCCGCTGTCAAATTCCTATTGCAATTGGCTCGACACCGATGATAATAATCGCAAGAAACTCGTGCTAGCTTCCAGAGCTATTCTTAGCTGTCGGACAAAAATATTATATTGCAATGCAACAAGTAATATTTGCTACCATCGTAACTGAGGTTTAATTTAAAAAAAAATTAAATTCTCTTTCTATTTAAAAATGCACTGTATTCACTGCACGGGAATCGAACAGAACATAGAACATTCGAGTAAAATGCCGTTATATTAACAATGTAAATTGCTTCGTACATTCTGAAATACACAATGACATGGTAATTGTTGCTACAGAAAAGCGTATACAGAAGTAGTTAGTATGTTTTATATTCGAATATTTACATGTTGAGCTTTCTACGAGCCTGTGGGGTGAGCATATATTTGACGTGACATCTTTCGTGTCGACCGAAAGGCCAAAAACGTTTATGTCCGTACAAGAGCCAGCCACGGAATGCACGGGCCGAGACGTTCCAACCCTACAATGTGCGGGCAAATTCTGTGTACTTGTCTTTGCCCGACCCAGCAAATTTGCTCGGCATTCTAGTGTTGAACAATCTCGCGCCGTGCATTCTGTGGCTGCCTCTTGTACGGACATAAACGTTTTTGGCCTTTCGGTCGACACGAAAGATGTCACGTCAAATATATGCTCACCCCACAGGCTCGTAGAAAGCTCAACATGTAATGTGAATATTTTGAACTAGGTTGCATCCGCGTTAATAGTTACTGCTCCGCCCCTTTGGGTCATAGCGTGATGTTATATAAATGACTGAACGGCTCAGTATCGTCCGCTTTGTCCTATAGTCATGAATCATGAAATCTTTTTTATATGATAACCTTACAAAATTACAGTAAATTAAATCATGACAATTGAAGACCGCGCTGTAAATAGATACGACAAAAACTCCTGCTAGCTATTCTACTCGGAGATATTCTTACCTGACAGGCATTACCTTTCCGATTCGAGAGCCGTTTTACTGTAAAATTTTCATACTCCAAGGTTCCGAAGGGAAGATATCATTTGGCCAGCAGCTCCATTGAGGTGTTTTTGAATACCTTGGTATATAGGCATAGATTGAGCAAAACCAGCAACTAATTACTGGTTTTAAGTATAAATATGTATAATAAACTGCCTGACGATGTCACTAGTTAAAAGTTAAAAAGGTAAAACTTCTTAGACGTGGTGCTCTTGACAGAGCAGTCGTGGTCAATCATGGCGGCCATAAGCGCGACGCACCTTGTATTGATTAGCCATGGTTAACTTATTTGGGAAGAATAGTGCAGAGGTTTCCCCTTGCCTTCTACACCAGACATTTTGAGACTATTTAGGTCTTCAGGCTCTTCCAGCCAGTTTCCTATCAAGGTCAGGCCAGAGCCTCGTTTGTTGTCTAGCAGAGGGTACCAAGCGTGCAGGCGAGGATTACATTTGGTGTCGGATCGACCTTATTCTGTCCTCTGTGATATGTCCTATTAATCACTGACTAATCACAACCATCACTGCGATATTTAGATGTCACTGACAATCAGAATAGATTTATTTTTGACAATGCGTCATAATTGAAACCACTTTTTTATAGAGGTTTTTTGTTTTTTTCATTCATGCTTTTCTGATTGTCTTTTACAATACTTTTGTATTGGATATTGTCCTTGGTTTGATTTGGTTGCATGATATGAGTACGGTAGAGTGAACGTGCCAGCGCGTCCGGAACAATCGCGTGTCGCATATTAAACAGCGGCGGCCCACTAACGAACGTTTCTAATACAAAACACATCCCATGGAATCGATTCTAGTGCTAGCTTTCCTACTGGGAATATAACTTGGTATAGGTTTTCTTAGTTTTATCACAGAGAGATATTAAAGTTTGGTTTCCTTTGGGTTGCTAAATCTAGTTAGAAATTAACAGTTTGAATGTTTGTAATACTGCTTTCTCCAAGATACAATTGTCAAGTAATACATTTTGCTATCTTTGAAACAATTGTAAAAATCGGTCATCCTTTCAGTTCCATTTAAAGGCTTTTCGGAACGCATTCACTGCTGTTTCAGAGCTTGTAAATCGTATACATACCTACTTCTTAGTTTACGGTTAATCTTCAGAAATGAAATCTTAGTGTCTAGGATGATCTTCAGTTTTACGTTTTATATCTTCAAAGACTGGTTGAACTGTTGATAATTTAGAGTGTGCGAACACGCCAATCTGCTACAAAGACACGTCGGGTAAACAAGCTACAAGATTTCATTCATTCATCAAATCTTCGCCCGATTTTTTAAAATATCTTCACGCCTTCTATCATCACGCCTTTTATCCCAAGAGGGGTAGTAGGCAGAGACAATCGAATGCAATTTGTTACGATCCTGACATAACTCTTTCGCTTCTTTTATATTCGTCATACCTTTCGTACATGCTCGGCGATTGTGTGTACTTTTAATATTTCCAACGATCAATACATTTTTTATATGTTCAATAAAAGTATGATATAATATATGACATAAGAATTTATTCGGAAGTATTTCCGGGATAAAAGTAACCTATTATATGTCATTTACATCCGGTCCTCCAACTATCTCTGTGCAAAAATGTCACGTCGATCCGTTGTTCTGTGTTGATGTGAAAGAAGCACAAAGAAACACACTTCTTCTTTTATTGTGGTTCCACCAATGTTAATCGATGATATGCCAATGTCAAGTTATAGAGATGATCCCACCGACTGTGATACGTCTTATTAATCACAGACTAATCACAACTATCACAGCGCAGACGGGATTAAACTGGATTCTCTATCATGTAACGACGGAACGCGTGCGTTGGTTGCCATGGCATGACGCGTAGAATCCTCATTTATAATATTACAAAAATAATCTCGAATTCAACGAATCAGTATCTGTACATAAATCATCCTTTTTTATACATTCAGTAACAACACCATTGTGGAAAAGGATTAAAATTTAACAAAAAGTTGCGGATTGTAAAAAATGTTTGATTCGCAATATCCACCATTTAAAGAGCTCAGCATTTCCACTCGCTACTTCTGCAATATTGTTACAAAGATTATCTTCGTTACGAAAATGATTAAATGCGATGATTCGGAATTTTACGCTAAGAGGATTACTTGCCACCGGATTGGGAAAAATATATTATTCCTTTACTTCTGCATCAGTTAATTGGGTTACCATATTATATTTTAAAATATTTACGCTCTTTTTCTTTACTGGTTGCCATATGGCTCCCGAAACCGTGTTATCTGTCACAGGGTCGATGGTATTTGTATGGCTATACCTAACGAGTGGCCAGTTCTGTTGAAGTATATTTAGATGGGAAAGCTTCTAAGTGAGGTTTGTCGCATAATGTCATAGAGTACTAAGCCTATGGAGGGGCCATAGACGGGCTCCCCCTTTCGCCAAATTTTGCCCTTTGACCAGTTAAAGGTCAGTTTAATAATAACCAGGCGCGCAGTAATAAGTTACCTTAGATTTCGTTGGTATCGTTTTGTGTCGCGAGACAGAGCTCTAGGAAAGTAGTTAATTGTGATGTTTTAAATGGGAAAGCGATATAGGACGTCAAACTTTGTTTTGTTTGTATTTTAACATAATCATCATGTAACGTAAAATCCGTTGCGACAATAAAACGACAGAAAAATGCAGTGGTACAGGGGCTAGTACTAGGCGTTTACCTCTCTCCCACCAAAAATGGCAGAAAAAATTGTTCGGTGATTTACACGCTACACGTCTCCTTTGGTATATATTCAAAGGATTATGTACATAAGTTTTTTAATATTAAAAAACCCATTCTAATCCTCAGTCTAATCCGACGGATATAACAAAATGATGTAGGAAATAATTGTGTAGAATGAGATACAAGAAAGTCCGCGGTAGCATATATCTACCTCCAATAGAGCTATTTCTGTAGGTATTCTAAATTGTTGTAAAATATCCAAGCCAGGAGCAGAGTTGCTAGTTTATATTATGTTAGTAAGATAAAATAGGTATGTGGTTGTGCAATAGGGAAAAGGGAAATTATTGACTTTTGAAATTATTATATTAGTGGAAGTAGGGTAGGGTGCTACCCTCTTGGGAAATCAAGATATTCTTGCCGCCACTGTTTCACAATTATTTGACAATATTTACCTTACAACTCTTCATTGGCCTAATTTAATTATCTGCCAAATTGTATGACGAAAATATTTGAGAGTTTGTCGTAAGGATTCTATGGGAAAACGTCTCTTGAATGAATAGGTACATTAGGAATACATAGTGTTTGCCTTTGTTTTATAAATATTTTGTATTATTTGTTTTATTGCTATTGTTCTCAATTTCGCACAAGAATATTTTGGGATCTATCTGTCGGCCATCTTATATCTGTCAATTTAATCCTGTTCGTGCTGTGATGGTTGTGATTAGTCGACGACTAATAAGACATATCACGGTCGGCGGGATTATCTTAAATACCGATTAATCGGCTATAAACACTATAAAGGTTGTTATTATTTTAAATGCGATGAAGCCATATTTCTATGATTTAGGGTTCTCAATAGCTGTAGTTTTTAAAACAAACATTGCTATTGCGTTTTAAAAACTATGGCTATTTAGAAGTCTTAATAATGAAAATATGGCTTAATCCCATTAAAAATAATAACTATCAACAATTTGAGTTAAAAATGTTGTATAAATAAACTAATTTTTCTAGGATTAATTGAGATTTGCCATATTTTTGACAGAAATAACATGGCCGACTGCCAATGACCCTTAACGACCCGCCACCGGCTTCGCACGTTTACAATAATTTTAATACCTACATAAATACGCTTAATACTTATCTATTAGAGATAGATATGCTACTGCGGACTTTTTTATACAACATTTTATTCTACATAATTTTGTTATTCTCTGACAGTTTAGACAAGCATACGCAATAAAAACTCGCTGGGGTTAACTTTTTCCCCGACTTGATTTACTTATACTGTTAATGCTCAGCTCCTAAACATGATCACTGTTATTAATAAACTCGAAGTAGCGACGTAGTAACTAAACTGTGTTTCGTCTCAGTCTATCATAAAGCATTGCAGATTTGTTAGACGGAGACGAAATACAGTTTAGTTACTACGTCGCTACTTCGAGTTTATTAATAAGAGTGGATAGGTATATGTTTTATACTCGTAAACCTTCCCGGTGAATCATACTATCTAATAGTGAAAATCTCATCAAAATCAGTTCAGTAGCTTTTGCGTGAAAAGGTCACAGAATTTGTTTTATAATATTGACCCCCAGTTTCTGAAAGGTCGATCAAAAGTTAATCTACGATTAGTAAACATAACAGTTGTCAAATACGTGAAAATGTATGGATTTTGACAGCTAATTAACTAATCTTTGATTAACTTTGACAAGCCTTTTAGAAACTGGGCGGTAGTGATGCTGTTGCTTTTAATACCCTTTTGGGACCAGAGTGATATATTTATCTGCCTTATACCACAAAAATAAGTTTCCAGCCACTTTTTTTCGCAAGATAAAGTTGATCCCATTCCACAAAAGAGCAGTCTTCATTTTCATTCGTTAGGTTTTCGGTTGAGTTAGTGGCTGTAAGCTGTAAGGTAGTTTCTTGGGAAGTTCCATTAATTTATGTGTGTCGTCATACCGGGACCAGCTATAGTCTGGGTGCTTGAACTTCTAATGAGAATTACGGCGATGGGATGAAATTTATAATATCATCACGTATATAATCTCAAATGGTGGTATAGAGATTAGAGATTCTTATTAGGGATAGAGGGTAAAAGTCGGCAAAAAGGCCGATTAATCGGCACTTATGATGGTACAGGAAACGGGAAATAAATGGTACTAAAATGCCAGTACTTATTATATTTTATAAGGAAGTTCTCAATTCGACTGTATTTTTTTATGTTTGTTACCTCAAAACTTTCGACTGGGTTAACCGATTTTGATGATTCTTTTTTTATTTGAAAGCTGGCGCTTCCCGTGTGGTCCCATTTTAGTGAAAATTGGTTCAGTAATTTTGAATGAAAACTGATTTCTAAGTCAATTTTTTTCATAACTCGATGAAATGCCAAGTCGATTTCGATTATTTATATTTATTCTTTATACTTGTTTGTAATCACTTAAAAGGGAAAATTAATTAACTTTAAAAAAAAATTGTACCGACTTCAAAAATTTGCACTGAAAAATAAGAAATAATAAATATTTCGTCGTAGAATTTGAAGACGGTTGGTGCCAAATTAGGAACAACTTAGTTCCCAAATTTACTAATCTAGTCTAGACAATTCATTAGGAATCTACGATCATCAGTACAAACAAACATTAATAATATTGAACAGATCTTCTTAGATGTTTTACTTAATTTTGTATCCTAATTTGGCACCAACCGTCTTTAAATTCTACGACGAAATATTTATTATTTCTTACTTTTCAGTGCAAATTTTTGAAGTCGGTACCTACACTTTTTTTAAAGGAACTTAATTTATTGAAGTAGCAACCGTCTTAAACAATCTCAAGTTGTCAATTCAATTAAGGGTCCTATACTGGGAATTTCTATGGAGATATTACTATTCCCAATTTCTCTGTAAATACTCCACCTGTGTCACTGTAATTTAGCATATAGTTACTTATTCAATATATCTAAGTGAAATAGTCGTTATTTTTTCAATTGGTTTTATTTAATAGGAAATATGGGTGGTAGAATAAAGGATTATTCTGCCCCTTCTGTCTCTTTCATAATCTATCACAAAACTCTAAATTTTTTTTAAAGCGCTCTTATACCATTATTCTTCAATTATATATATCGCTTTTTTTGTACCTTATCGAAAATTCAAAAAAAAAAAAATTTATGATTTTTTAATTTGGCAAAAATAATAAAATAATAATTATTTTAAATTTTCAATAAGCTACCAAAAAATTCGACATATATAATTGAAGGGTAATGGTATAACAGCGCTTTTAAAAAAATTTAGAGTTTTGTGATAGATTATGAAAGAGACAGCAGGGGCAAAGTTAAACTACTCATATTTCCTATTCAATAAAACCCATTGAAAAAATAAGAGCTATTTCACTTAGATATATTCAATAAGTAACTATATGCTAAATTACAGTGACACAGGTGGATTATTTACAGAGAAAATGGGAATAGTTTATCCCAGAAAAATTCCCAATATAGGACCCTTAATCAGAAGGTATTTGCTAAGGGGATCTATCTACCGAATATACTTTTGTAGTCGGTTACTAGTCGACAAATAGATAGTCGGTCATTTTGGAGCCGATTAGTGCTTAGTCGGTAGATCCTAGTGTTTTGGTTTTCAAACATTTTTACGAGCAAAGCTGGCTTTTAAAGCTAGTTCCAAATAAATATATGTTTCTGTTGTATTCGCTTGATGAAGTTCATGAGTGATTTAGATGCGTGTGTGAGCGCAATGAGCGGTTTGTCCCGTATCCATCGTTAGCAGAGCAAACTGTTTCTACAGCAATGTTATTAATTCATGTAAATTAAATGTCACTGCTTTGTGTATAATTTGGAATTCGTATATCTCACTTTATTGTATTGAATTCGGTATGTAAAGTTTACAGTAGAGATGTAAAGTGTAATGTTAAGGAAAAACTAATTATATTTTTAATTACGACAAACTACACTTAGCTTTTTTTCATTTAAAACATACCTCAACAGAACTGGCCACTCGTTTTTTTTTTAATTTTAAGAAACTAATTTGAATATTTTTGTTTTCTATGCAGTAGATTTTTTGTAATACATTTTCAAATGTTTGACAACAGATGACAAAGTGACGTCATCATTTTGTCACCAAGTAGAGTTTCTGTGGTGTGGTAGGTACTTTGTGATAAAAGTAGTACCACGGCTCTTAACGTGTAACGTGCCCCGTGGTCCTACTAAATTTTGTAAATTTATTATAAAAAACTACTTCATAAAAATCAAAAATATTCAAATTAGTTTCAGGAGCGCCTCATAACTTTTGTCTCATACAAATTACATCCTTCACGACGTCTTAAATTACGCGATAACTATGTGTCTAATGCCCGCTTGCACCAACGTCACACAAAGATATTCCTAGTAAGGACTCTCCTAATATAAGAGAGTCCTAAGTATCAACTTTGGTTGCACCAACCTAATATTGCCAGGATCGTCCTACGGTAGGAGCTTCCTTACTAAGTGATTGATCAATCCATTTTTACTTTTACGGTTGGCTGACCTGCGTGATTCTATGCGTAGTATTCTATGTATTTCATATTTTTTGATATTATTGTTGTCAAAAAACCGTTGCTGTTCCTAAAAAATGTATATAACCTACCTATAAACAAAGGGTACAAAGTTAAAAAGTGACAAAAACAATTTAAAAATAGGAAGATATATAACGGTACCTAGGTAGGCTAGGTTTACCGATCGGTGGGGTATTCCAAACGTTCATCTATTTGGTTGGATATATATAATGCTCAAGTTATATTGCTACCAATATGCGATATTAAATAAAAATCGTCATAATATTTATTTATTTTTTGCGATTTTTTTACAGTTTATAACAAATTTGTAAAAAAAATCGGGTCTGGGCCTTATTATCCTTGATCTGGGTAAAACTCCTTCTAGATCTTCCAAAAAGTCGAGAAGATCGTCACTGTTGCTCATTTTATCAAGGATTTTATAGGGAAATACACGCTTAAAAGAGTGTGTTAACTTTAGGATGAACGAAATCGGCGTCATAAACATAAGATCCTCTTATCGTGTTTAGGACAATCCTAACGTTGCTTGGTGCAATGCATTTGCCTCGCTAGTACAACCTAAATGAGTTACGCGTTACTTTTAGGACGCTCCTAACATTGGTGCAAGCGGGCATTAGTATCTTAATTTAAATAGCTTTATATATTTACTAATGTACCATTTTCTCGTATTTATCATTTAGATAAGTTTACATACTTTATGAAAACATTAACTACAACTTGCTATTTCTAATAGTTTTTGTATAATACTGGAAGAGCATAATATCCGTTTTGTGTATTTTCGCAAGACCGTTTTTTCGTGAAATCGTTCTATTTCATGTTTCTGATACGTGAATCTTGGCCTATCTTATCTTATTTTTGGTTATTTTATCGATTCTTTTTGCAGTGTATTTCTCTAACATTTTTTTAAAAGGATATCGGCAAAATAAGCAGCGCGGCTTACTGATAACTGAATATAATAAATATACCTTAATTTACTTAACATACCCAATTCAGGCATTTAGAGCATATAATTTAGTAATTCCCTTGAAATAGTATTTACGCACAAACTAAATACTTGGGTTAAATTTACTCAAAACGTTAGAGTATGTCGTAAAAGCTTACATCTGCCAAAATGAGAACAGCCTACCTTTAGGTACCCTAATAAAAGATAAGGTGCCGAATACCAACCATATTTAAGGTATTAAATTTATACTCGCACTTATTTGAGGACCTACCTCAGATCAGTTATTAAAGTGTATTATTTTATTATATATACTTCGAAGATTGTTTATTATTTTGAAAAATGCTGAAGCACGTGTTCTCTTGAAGGTTGAAGTAAAAATCATAAACTTGGAGATAAAGATGTGTCTAAAGAATAAAACTAAAAAAAGACAGTCATAGGGATTGCCGACAGAAGTGAAAACTTAAAACTATGAATAACAATGGTTTTTAATTTATAAGTATATTGTAACGAATAGGTACTTAAATCGCACAAATAAATACCTAAACACATCAAGGTCGATAGACGTCTCTAGAAACATCCAGAGAGAATCAAGTACAAACGAAAATGGACCGTATGTGCTTAGCCATAGGTACCAAAATCGGGCGCGGTCTGTGCGTAGGTATTTGGCACCGAGCCGCATCGAGACGCGTCTACAACTTTATACAACAATCTCGGCGTTTCTCGAATGTTCGGAGGGCAATATAAACAGAGGATCGTCGCCGGGAGAACACAGTGCGAATAAGAGCGATCAAAGCGAAACAGTGAAGTGGAATTTAGTGCGACTAAGTGATATACAAGTGTTTTCATTTATTTAACTGTATTTTTGTGGTGTTAAAGTAAAGTTTGTCTATTTAATCGGTATTTTAAATCTCTTCGAACCCCAGCTCGTAACAAATTGGTGTCAGGAGTGTGGGATTAAAAAAATGCCGATTACACCACGTGACTCGTCGTCATCACGGCGACCCAAAACACGACAAACTACTGCTGGACATCACGAAGAGGAGGTTGACGAGACTGCTGCTGTAGCCGCTGCTGGTGCTGCTGGGAATGCTGCTGGTGGTGCCGGAGCTGCTGCTGGAGCCGCTGCTGGTGCTGCTGGGACTGCTGCTGTTGGTGCTGGAGCTTCTGCTGGAGTTGATACGGGTGCTGCGGGTTCTGCGGGTGCTCCCCAGGCAACCGACATGGGAATGCTGATTTGGCTGATGGAGGAGCAGACCCGACGTCAGGAGGAGCAGGCCCGACGTCAGGAGCAGCAGGCCCGACGACAGGAGGAGCAGACTCGGCACCTATTGGAGGAGCAGGCAAGGCGTCAGGAGGAGCAGGCAAGGCGTCAGGAGGAGCAGACTCGGCAGCTATTGGAGGAGCAGGCCCGACGTCAAGAGGAGCAGTCTGCTAGCCTAAAGGAGCTGCTTTCAGAATCACTGGGAAAGGTGACTATGGAGGTGAAGCAGCTACAGAGGGTTACAGACATGCACGAGGAGAGAATCGAAGACCTCGACATCCGGTACGAAGACCTCCAACAGCACTATAAGGATCTCCATAAGGAAATACAGACAAGGATGAGCGGAGAACAGGATACAAGACTTAACGACCGCTACGGAGAGTTGGAGGCACGACTTGACAGCCAATGCGAGAGGCTTCAGAATGAAGTGAGAAAACTGAAGCTGACCGCTCCTGTTTCTGGAGGCGCCATCGTCTCCGGCCCCCGAGTCAAGGTGCCGCCGTATGACGGGACTACGTCCTGGACAGCGTACAAATTGCAGTTCCAAACGGTCGCCTCTGCCAATGGCTGGACAGACGAGCAATCTCTGACCGCCTTGACAGTGGCTTTAAGAGGCCGCGCACTGTCTGTTCTGGAAGCCTCTCCAGACAGCTGCACCACGTACGGGAGCCTGATCGAGGCAATGGACTCCAGGTACGGCGACAAACACCTGGAGCACGTGTACCGAGCGCAGCTGAGGGACAGGACGCAACATGCTGGTGAGAATCTGCAACAATGGGCTCTGGAGATCGAGAAGATCGTGAGGAAGGCGTACCCATCTGCCGGACAAGAGTTCATTGCTGCGAACCTCGTTCAAGCATTCATCGACGGCATCCGCAGCATGGAGGTCAGAGCTGCAGTTCGTCTGGGCCACCACAGCGCCCTGAAAGATGCACTGGCCCATGCTCTAGAGGTGGAAGCCGTGAGACAGGAGCCTCGTTCTCAGCGATTGCGACAAGTGGCGGAGGAGGCCACTCCAACAACGACACCTGTAGCAGAGAGGCGTAGTTACTTACCCCGCTGCTTCCACTGTCACAAGCTGGGGCACCTTAAAGCTAGCTGCCCAGCGCTTAAACGACAAGGCACGGATCAACGAGTGCCGAAACGGGACGTCGGAGCTGATGTCCGTGCCGTAACTACGGAGCTTCCGGGAAACGAGTAACAGCCAGAGCCGCGGGGCGGGTACTGGCTGCTCGTGACACAGCCCCAAAAGTTACCATCCGACAAGTTTTCCGACGGGAACAGTCTGGTGATCGCCGGCGAGGTCAACGGGACGCCATGTGAGATGACGATCGACACAGGAGCAACGCGTACGGTTGTGAGACCTCAGTTGTTGGGACGATCTACGAGCAGAACCAGACGTTTATCTTCCTGTCTGAAACTCTTCACGGCAACCGGTCAGCCAATACCCGCATACGACGAGCTGCCGGTGACACTCAAGGTGGGTGACGGGGAGTATCCACACACCGTCATCGTGGCCGACATTATAGACGACTGCATTCTCGGACTCGACTTTATGAAGCGGTTCCAGTTTGGCATCGACTTGCGCAACGGTGTACTGCAGTGCGGCCAGGAACAGGTATTTTTGAAAGGCGGTTATGCTGGCTATGTGCGTTGTGCCAAGGGCGTCAAGCTGAACCCATATTCGGAGACGCTTGTCGATGTGGAGTTACCAACTAATGGGGACCCCTCCAATACGAGGTGCTCTATCATCGACCACCTGGAACGTTCTAAACATAAAGGCTGGTTACTCACTCCAACTTTAGTAAACAGCCAGAGTGGACGAGCTGTAGTAAGGGTGACCAACTTCAATGGCGCTCCTGTCACTCTCAGTAAGGATCAAGTCGTGGCGAAGTGCGACGAGGCGAATTGGATGCGGAGCTGCACCCAGGGGAAGCTGTCGGCGGTGAAAAATAACAGTGTAAACCCCTTGGAACTCGTCGATATTTCGAAGAAGGACTTGTCAATCTCCGAGTACAAAAGAGCGAAGGAGATGCTCACTCGTTACATTGACATCTTTAGTGACAGAGATGGGCATCTCGACAGGACGTCATTGGTGAAACACACCATTAACACAGGCAACGAGTTACCTATACGTCAACGTGCTCGACGAATCCCAGTAGGAAGAGAAGCCGAAGTACAGTGCATGCTGGAAGACATGAAGAAGGCTAATGTCATCGAACCTTCTTTGAGCCCATGGTGTTCTCCGGTTGTGCTAGTTAAGAAGAAGGATGGCAGCACTCGCTTCTGTGTGGATTATCGTCGACTGAACGACGTAACCAGAAAGGACAGCTACCCTCTACCCCGGATTGACGACACCTTGGACAAGTTGAGTGGGAACCAATGGTTCTCAACACTGGATTTGAAGAGTGGATACTGGCAAGTGGAGATCGATCCCAAGGACAAGGAAAAGACTGCTTTCTCGACCGGAAATGGACTGTGGCAGTTCAACGTCATGCCTTTCGGGTTATGCAATGCTCCCGCTACGTTCGAAAGACTGATGGAAGTTGTGCTTGCGGATCTCGTTGGAAAAGCTTGCCTGGTCTACCTGGATGACGTCATCATCATGGGACGCGACTTCAACGAGCACGTGAGGAACTTAGAAAGAGTGTTTGCCAAAGAAGTGTAGCTTCTTCAAGAAACGTGTGAATTACCTCGGGCATGTAATTACAAAGGATGGCGTAGAAACCGACCCTGTAAAGACAGTAGCTGTACGAGAATGGCCCACCCCGCGGAACAAAACAGATGTTCGGGCGTTTCTTGGTCTGTGCTCATACTACCGCCGCTTCGTTTACGACTTCGCGGGAGTAGCCAAACCCCTACATCGGCTGACGGAGGACAAGCGTTCGTTTCAGTGGACTGAGGACTGTGAGAAATCGTTCCAGGAACTGAAACAACGGCTGTGTGAAACACCTGTTTTGGGCTACCCGGACCAAGACGGCGAGTTTGTGGTGGACACAGACGCAAGCAACATCGCCATTGGAGGTGTGCTGTCACAACGGAAGGGGGACAAGGAAGTTGTGATAGCGTATTTCAGCAAGGCTCTGTCGAAACCAGAAAGGAACTACTGTGTAACCAGACGCGAACTTCTGGCCGTAGTGAAGACGTTACGACACTTCAACAAATATCTCATCGGAAGGAAGTTCAAGCTACGGACAGACCATGCGGCGTTGAAATGGTTACTTCAATTCAAGGATCCTGAAGGACAAGTCGCTCGGTGGATCGAGCAGTTACAAGAATTCGATTTCACGATCGAACATCGACGAGGACGGATGCATGGCAACGCTGACGCACTGTCACGCAGGCCGTGCCCTGAAGATTGTAAACACTGCTCGAGGCGTGAAATCAGTGATTCTGTTATCAAAGTGATTACGACTAACAACCTTAATGACGAATGGGCGAACGAGAGGACGAGAGACGAGCAACTCAAGGATAACAACTTGGCGCCGATAATGGAATGGAAGACGCAGAATGTTCCAAGGCCCGGCTGGAATGTTTTATCAGCCATGAGTTTCACCACGAAAAGCTACTGGGCTCAGTGGGAAAGTCTAGTGCTGCACAACGGGTTGCTGTACCGCAAGTGGGAGTCGCCAAGTGGACAGGAGACACTGATGCAGCTGGTCGTGCCTAGGTCAAAGGTGCGCGCAGTGCTTGAGTCCGTGCACGATGGATCCTCGGGAGGACATCTGGGCATGAATCGAACCCTGGCGAAAATCAGGAAACGATTTTATTGGGTTCATTGCCGGCAAGATGTCGAGGATTGGTGTCGTAAGTGCACAGTATGTGCGGCCGTGAAAGGACCTACGACACGTACGAGGGGACGTATGCAGCTGTACAATGTTGGCGCTCCATGGGAACGAATTGCGGTGGACGTTGCTGGACCGTTCCCGGCCACTGAAGACGGGAACAAGTACTTCATGGTCGTGATGGACTACTTCACGAAGTGGCCGGAGGTCTTCGCAATTCCCAACCAGGAAGCGACAACAGTGGCGACTAAGTTGGTCAACGAAGTATTCTGCAGGTTCGGGCTACTATTGGAGATACATTCTGATCAAGGGCGTAACTTTGAGTCGCAGTTGTTCCAGGAAGTATGCCGTCTCCTGGGAATAAATAAAACGAGGACTACGGCGTATCACCCACAGTCCGACGGAATGGTTGAAAGGTTCAACCGCACTTTGGAGACTCATTTAGCGAAACTGGTTGAGGATCACCAGAGGGACTGGGACCGATATATTCCCTTGTTCTTGCTCTCATATCGATCCGCAGAGCATGAAAGCATAAAGGTGACTCCTGCTTATGCCAACTTTGGGAGAGAACTCCGACTACAAGATGTGCGACATACATGACCAGATTCGTCAGAGCAGTCTTGTGGCCAGTACAAAGATGAAGACCAGGTACGATAGGAACTTCAATAGTAACGGTTTTGACGAGGGATCGTTGGTGTGGCTGCACAACCCGAAACGCCGAAAAGGCAAATCTCCCAAGCTGCAGAACCGCTGGGAAGGCCCGTATAAGGTCATCACGAGGATCAATGACGTGACCTATCGGATCCAACGATGCCCGCGTGGACAGTTAAAGGTTGTCCATATTGATCGACTGGCTCCTTACAAAGGCTCGAATATTGCTCGGGACGAGCAAGTCTAAGCGGGGGGGCAGTGTAACGAATAGGTACTTAAATCGCACAAATAAATACCTAAACACATCAAGGTCGATAGACGTCTCTAGAAACATCCAGAGAGAATCAAGTACAAACGAAAATGGACCGTATGTGCTTAGCCATAGGTACCAAAATCGGGCGCGGTCTGTGTGTAGGTATTTGGCACCGAGCCGCATCGAGACGCGTCTACAACTTTATACAACAATCTCGGCGTTTCTCGAATGTTCGGAGGGCAATATAAACAGAGGATCGTCGCCGGGAGAACACAGTGCGAATAAGAGCGATCAAAGCGAAACAGTGAAGTGGAATTTAGTGCGACTAAGTGATATACAAGTGTTTTCATTTATTTAACTGTATTTTTGTGGTGTTAAAGTAAAGTTTGTCTATTTAATCGGTATTTTAAATCTCTTCGAACCCCAGCTCGTAACAATATTAACGTATCTAGCGCTTGTCTGAAGAAGTTTTCACATAAAAAAATCTTGGTACTGACCGAGAATTGCCGGCCAGAGATGCCCAACCCAGGCATAGGTACATGGAACACATATTCATACAAGTACACAAATTCCAGTCTTAGGATTTCGCTACGATATATTCCTGCCCGGACATTATCGGGTCGAGCATCGAAAACGTGTCGCGAATCCATATGATTTCCTCCTACCAAAAATCGGCTTCTAGTGGTTTAAAAAAAAGTTATATAAGAATATATCCCATAGGATTTCCGGTAGCCTATGTCACTTTCCAGCCTTTTAACTCTGTGCAAAAAATCACGTCCATCCGTTGGTCTGTATTGACGTGAAAAAACCACATACAAACACATTTATAATATTATTCAGAAAGGTTTCTTCTTCGTTCTTTCTTCTTTTGATATATGGCAACAGTGCTGACTTTCGTCGCAATTCTGTGTGTTTATCCAGTGTTTCTTTGTGCAATAGTAAGCCGATAAATCGGAAGCTAAGATTATCCCGCCGACCGTGATATGTCTTATTAATTACTGACTAATCACAACCATCACAGCGCGGCCGGGATTAAACCAGATTCCACATCACGCCATGACGAAAACGCGTGCGTTCGGCGCCATGACCGGATGTGGAATTTCAGAAAGGTTTATTAAATTTATCGAAGGTTGGTTATGTTTGTAAGGTGCCAACAAAATCCGTGTAAAGTCGGTGTGGATCGCTTGTTAAAATGAAAGCTCGACAATTTCAAATGTAATTTCCTATTTGAATGGAAGCTTTTATATCGGAAGCGAGAGGACGCAGACGGGACGGATAGGTCAAAGAGTTCATCAGAGCATTAACTACGTTAAATGTCATAGGTATTGGTAGGGAATTGATCTTTGTTTTTGGAAAGCTCCCTTACAAGTATTTTCTAGTTTTATTTTTGTATTGTTTGTAACAATAGCCTTTTTATTTGGGCTTTTACAAACTTATTGGATAATATGTTTTTATTATTATTTGTTCCTTATTATAAATGCCAAAGTTTTGTTTGCCCTTCTTTCAGGTGAAAACATACAGAGCAATGTCATTTATACTTTTATTGATATATAAAATATGTATTGATCGATGGAAATATTAAAAGTACACACAATCGCCGAGCATGTATGAAAGGTATGATGAATATCAAAGAAGCGAAAGAGGTATGTCAGGATCGTAACAAATTGCGTTCGGTTGTCTCTGGCTAACCTCGTGGGATAAAAGGTGTGATGATAGATAGATAGTTTATTAAGCCCACCCTAGCAACACCAATAAGTATTTTGAAACATTTAGGCCATTATTCATAAACGTATTTTAGCAACGTTTTTGTAAAAATATGTTTTGTTTCTTTTTATTATTAGTAAAGACAGGTTTGTTAGAGAGTGACAAAACATATTTTAACTAAAACGCTTCTAAAATGTGTTTATGAATATGCCCATAAGTTTATATCCTTTCGTTAGACATGGCGTATGATACCGGATTCCGGCTTCGACAAGAAATAGCAATTTACCAGCTGACTTGATACAAATAGGGGTTGATTCTCTAACCATATATTGAGTTATCGCACCATTGAACAGAAAATAATCTTTATCTATCATAACGCCTTTTATCCCTAGAGGGGTAGGCAGAGACAATCGAATGTCATTTGTTACGATCCTGACATACCTCTTTCGCTTCTTTTATATTCATCATACCTTTCATACATGCTCGGCGATTGTGAAAAGTACACCTCGTCAATTTCCTTTCTTTTCAGCCATATAGGTAAACCTTTTTAGTCAATCTTTCAGCGTGTTTTACTTTATAGCTGTAATAACTTACAGACTCGATTAACAAGAGCTGGCATGTTCAATATGGACAACTGGCGTTAAGTGGACACTGTTACTGATGTCTCTGGACACACCGCAAAGTATAAAGGCCGTGAAGATATATTTGTTTGATATTTAAATTTTTAATACATTGAATATACATATTACATAAATACATACCTGTACATACATACATGTACATGTATATTTGTTTAGGTCAGCTCTCATGTTAACTGACTTATCCTAATCTTGCGCATGTCACGTAATGTTAAAAAGGGCGTGTCGCTGTACTTTATAACGACGACTCTACGCGCCATCTGAAGCAATGGATAAGGCCTTGTTGCAAATCTAACATAATTCTAAAATAGAGGAGATCGACGTAATATTTCTGTCTGTAACAACATTTTTTTATATAAATACAATGAGTTACAAAACTAAACCGACAAAGCAAAATAGACTGTGAAATTATAAAATTCTTCTCGGACTGCCTTATATAAAAAAGTCCTTTTCGTATTCAAGGTTTGACATAATTAATTATATTACATTATCACACTGGCTAAAATTCGTTCCAAAACTTCGTTCCAATAAACGGATTGGATAATAATTTACTTACTTTAGTCGTAAAATCAGTAAGAGAATCTTGTTATATCTGTAAATAGTGTCTGTAAGTACTTTTCAATATAGTTTCAATAAATGGTCTCGGTTGACATATTTAATCTTAATTTGCATAAATTTAAGAAGTGCGTATGTAGGGTGTTGGAGGGGTAGATGGAAATAATTGCATTGTTTGTGCTACCCTATTTCTCTCTGTATGAGTTATTGTTAGTTTGTTTAGAATTTGGATTAGGTATAATATGTTAATGTCGTTGAATTTTTCTATAACTCTTGGTGGGAATAATTTAAAGGGTAGGGCACTTTCTCACTTATTTTTTTATTTTATTATTCTTATCTTGTGTATGTCTTTTTTATTATTATTATCTTGTGTACATAACGTTACCTACACCTTTTGTAAATTCTCCTTGTAAATAAATAAATAAATAAATAAATAAATAATCTATAGGCCTAAATTGTCGTGGCATGCCGTGCGTAAACTTGATTTATTGTTGGTGAATTGACTCCCAGAACTGGAATCATATTGCGTGTTTGTAGGGGTTTATTTTAAATCGATGCTAGCAGACAACAGACTGCTCAGCCGTCGGCCGGGGTTAACAGCTTTATAATCAAACACTTTTTTTTCTATTTTTGATTTCAAAATTTATAAACGGAAACAATGGTAGGATTCATCGCTTATAGTTCTATTACTAATATGTATTATAAAGTATGTAAGTTTGGATGTAAGGGGAAATCTCTTAAAATATTTCACGAATAGAAAGCTACGATAACCCTGAGTGTGACATAGACTATATTTTATTTTTATCGAAAATAAAAGAATTTGAATTTTGAAAGAATGAAAGATTGACGAAAAAGGTTTATATTCAGCCGAAGTGAAAGGAAATGCTAGCAGAGGACAACCTAGGTGTGTTTATTGAACATATAAAAAAGCATGTATGATGAATATAACAGAAGCGAAAGAGGTATGACTGACAGGACCGTAGCAAATGACATTCGATTGTCTCTGCCTACCCCTATTGGCATAAAAGGCGTGATGATAGATAGATAGATAGATATAAATATATAATTTTCACGAGTTCACAGCAATTTAAATACCTATACGTTTATAACTACTTATCTATTAGAGATAGATATATGCTACCGCGGACGTTTTTGTAGATAATTTTATTCTACATAATACTTCCTTACATCATTTTGTTATGTCTCTGACGGATTAGACAGCATACGCCATGAAAACAAGCAGGAGCAATGTTTTCCTTCCTCGTAAATCAAATTAGAATTTATTATACGGTTATATTTTCTTTCAAGTTTCAGTTAGGTAATATATTTGATCAAAGTATTTGATGACTTCTTCTGTACGTATTTGTCACTGAACTCCTAAACGGCTGAACCAATTATGATGTTTTTTGTGTGTGTTTGAGTGCGTCCCTGGATGGTTTTGATTCATAATTGGACCCGGTAGGTGGAGCTGCAATCGGGTTCTAGGATTTTTTTCATACGGGCGAAGCCGAAGGCAGGAAGCTCAAGCTAGATCTCCTAAATACATCCTTTTAAATGTCCAATGACAGTTGTAAAATTTTTACGACATTGCAAAATTTATAGCAAACACAAACATTTATAGACCAATAAATGTCAATCGCAAAAAGTACACTCGACTTTTTTTAAGAATCACTGTTCTTATCCGCTAGAATTTTCCCGGATATTGTAGATATTTTCGAACAAAATAAAATATGGGATATCGTAGCTTTCTATTAGTGAAATAATTTTTAGAATTGATTGAGATTACCTTTATCCAAACTTTTCCTTTTTATAATATTAGTATAGAAAATAATGTCATGATCATTATTATATTGCTGGTTTTCCGCCCGACTGCGCTTATGGATTTTTTTTAATTCAACGTAAGACTTTATGCCGAAGGGTTTCCGGGATAAAAAGTATCCTATGCAAAAAATCACGTCAAACATGCGTCAAACCGTGAAAAAAGGACAAACAAACTTCCGCATAATATTCGTTAGGATTTCGCTACCTTCCCCAGCTCCGTTTTTAGGGTTTCGTACCCCAAGGGTGACAACGGAAACCTTATTACGAAGTCTCCGCTGTCTGTCCGTCTGTTCGTCGGTCACAGGGCTGTTTCTTTTGAACCGTAATAAGTAGACACATAAGAAATAATAAAAATATAATATAGTTATAAATTAAAAGGGGTCCCCATTACTCCCCATACAAGAAACGTGTTTTATTCGGAGTTTTGCTCGATTTGAATAATGGCCATTCATACAAACGTCTAACTAGTACAACTATATTGCATACATTATAAAAACCTGCCAATTGTGAGTCGGATTCGCGCTAATTTGTTCCTCAGGGGCGTCAAACTTGGTCTAACCTTAAGTGCACACTCAAATACGGAACCCTTCGTGTGCGAATCCTACTCACACTTGGCCGGTTTTTTTAAACACATGTGATTGAGTGGTAAACTCCCATATTAAAGTTTAGAAACACGGTTCACTCTTGTCCATTTTCTACAAGATATTTTCAAACTCAAGCCCGAGGAATCCTAAGTCTTTGAAGCCTGATATATCTACGTAATATTATTAAGTTCTTGTATAATCTTGATATAAATCTTAAAACACTTAAGGCACCGTCCTGCACAGAATTCACTAAATTAAACGTAGCCAGCTTGATTTATATACAAAAGTTTCAGGTAAAATTGTGTTAAATTTAAGACCTAAGTTAAATCTAGACCGGTATTTAAGGGTAGCGTGTTCTAGACTCGTTTAGGTCACCTAACGTAACTTGGCAACCAGTAGTTGCCGTGTTTGCGGTCGTCTACAGTACTTTGTATGCAGAAACTTTTTGTATGCATTTCATAGACTTTTTATACGTTGAAACATTATTTTCTACCCTCAACCAAAAATAGAGGGTTGTTATAAGTTTGAAGTGTGTGTCTGCTTGTGCGATCGTAGCTCCCAAACGGATGGACCGATTATAATGCGGTTTTTTAAAAGTTACTACTTTTATAAGATCACTCTTGTGTCCGGCCGTCTGTCACAGAGGTTTGTTTTATTTGAAGGTTGCTTTGCCCGACCTAGCAGTTTGCTCCGACACTCTGGTGTTGAACGTATTACGGTCCCAGGGACCAAGTCTCCCTCTTTTAGCAGATGGTATTTGACGAGTAGCCAGTGCTTTTATTTTTATTTCAACTTTTAAAGTAGAAATCATGGCAATTGGCAGCAGACTCAATTTCAAAATGCAAAAAGAATTATTGAATAATCTGCCGTATTTAATAAGATTTATTAACATAATTTTTGTGGTAGATTATTATCAGGCAGGAATGTGGGGAAGCGTCCGCGACGATATCCAGTTTGCATAACTCTCACTTATCTGATTACGGAGGTTCCTGAACTGCTGCCTCTTAAGATGTTATTAATTGATATCCACTTATTTAAATATGGACTCATATTGTTGCAAATAAAAATAATTTAGGAAAATATTTTATAGAATCATCTATCTATCTATAATCACGCCTTTTATCCCAAGAGGGGTAGGCAGAGACTACCGAATGCCATTCTCTACAGTCCTGAAATATATCTCGCTTCTTTTATATTCATCATACTTTTTATACATGCTCGATGATTGTGTGTACTTTTAACATTGCCTTGCCTTTGATCAATATTTTTTAAACTAGAGGTGTAAGTAAGTTTTAGATGTAAGATATAATATCTCTAAAAAATATTTCACCAATAGAAAGATACGATATGTCCCTGAGTGACATAGGCTATATTTTATTTTGATTGAAAATATTCACGGGCGAAACTACTGTTCAATAAAAGCTTAGTACACCTAGGTCGTACTCTGCCAGCATTTCTTTTCAATTATGCCATATAAACCTTTTTAGTCAATCTTTCATCCTTCATTCTTTCAAAGTAGGTAGGTATATATTCGACTTCGGTTAATTTTGGTGGTTTAAAGTTCCATAGAAAAGTGAGGGAAAACTGGATCCTTTTATAACGTCCGTCCGCCCATAAGTCACCCCATCTTTTCATCGACTCTAATGAAAATTCGCAGACAGATTCGATGTCTTAGCCACAAAACTACTTTGTAGTAAGTAGATTAAAAAAATGTGTTCTCCAATTCCTATTCTCCATACATAAAACTAGGGATGTTGATTTTTTTCATACCCTATTAATCCTATTATTGTCTTGAGTTCATACAAAAATCCCATAGAAAAAAGCACTTTCAGTTTTTCCGAATTTTCCAATTTTCTGGGCAACTTTTCCAATTTTTTTTAACCTAAAAACTTATTCAGACCATTAACCAAATCGTTGATGACGTCACGTTCTAGTAAACCAACAAAATATTGGTCACAGATTAGATAAAATAGCAAGGAAATAACTTAGTCACTGACAGATTGACAGGCAGTTATTATAATATAGTTACTAGTCTGTGGTTATTTATTTGACATTTAGTATATAGTGACGTCACATTCCGTTTGCGGTCACGTGACCGGAAGTATCAACTTATGATTTTTCTTTTTGATATAAAAAAAGTACATTAATTAAAGAAATAAATAAACATTATTTTCAGTGATTATACGTTATAAACTATATAAAAATATTATTGTGTATTTATTTTCTTTTACTGTCTACACCCCTATCAAATGCAAAATTAATTTTTCAAATCCGACTGATAGCTTTGCAGAGATTAGCGCGTTCAAACAAACAAACAAACACTTCAGCTTTATTATAAGAATAGATAAATAAAAGTCATTTAAAGAGTCCTACCAGTATTTAGGTTCCAAAATAGCTACAGTCTGACAAACTTATCTGTGCGTGCGGCGAACAATGTAATTAATTGGCGCCATGTTGAAATGTCATTACTATTGCTAGTGTTTCTAGCTTTATGACATCGTTTTGGCCACGAATATTGAAAAACATAAATTAGAGATTATATATGGTTTAATTTTCTTCTTTATTCGTGGCTGTCGGCCATCTTAAATCTGTCAAAAATATGGCAAATCTCAATTAATCCTAGAAAAATTAGTATATGTATACAACATTTTGAACTCAAATTGTTGATAGTTATTATTTTAAATTGGATTAAGCCATATTTTCATTATTGAGACTTCTAAATAGCCATAGTTTTTAAAACGCAATAGCTATGTTTGTTTTAAAAACTACGCCTATTTTAAATAATAAAAATATCTATCTATCTATCATCACGTCTTTCATCCCAAGAGGGGTAGGCAGAGACAATCGAATGCCATTTGTTACGATCCTGACATATCTCTTTTGCTTCTTTTATATTCATCTTACCTTTCATACATGCTCGGCGATTGTGTGTACTTTTAATATTTCCTTCGATCAACATATTTTTTATATGTTCAATAAAAGTACATCTAGGTCGTCCTCTGCTAGCATTTCCTTTCACTTCAGCCATATAAACTTTTTTAATCAATCTTTCATCCTTCATTCTTTCAACGTGTCCAAACCAGCGTAAACTACTTTTCTTCATTTTTGTCACAACATCATCTTTTAATCCGCATTCTTCTCTAATGACATCGTTCCGGATGCGGTCAATACGCTTTATATCACACATTCTACGTAAAGACCGCATTTCCACTGCATTTATTTTACTTTCATGCCTCTTATTCCATACCCAAGTCTCGCTTCCATAAGTAAGTGATGGAACTAAAACAGCATTATGTATGTTCATTTTACTTTTAGTTGTAAGTTGTGTATTTCTGCATACATTGTTTAGTCCACCAAATACCTTGCTTCCCGCTTTCACTCTCCTTTCAATTTCTTTGTCTATCTTTCCACTTCTTGTAACCATACTACCTAAATAAACAAATTCATTCACTTGCTCTAACTTATATCCTTTCACACAAATCTTACACTCCGTCCTTTCATCTTCCTTTTCAAATACTAATACTTTTGATTTCGAAATATTAATTTTCATGAATTTCTTCTCACATTCATTCACACAATAAAAATATTTGAGTTGAAAATGTTGTAAGTATATAAATAAACTCATTTTTGCCATATTTTTGACAGAAGTAAGATGGCCGACTGCCAAGGACCTATAAATTATAAATATATATGTTTGTTTTGCGATTTCCTATACCGTAACTGTCGTACCCTGATGTATGACAAATTTTCCCATTTTAAGGCAACCGTCTTATTATGGCAACACTGAACACGACGCCAACTAGACGCCAACGACTCCACCACACACACAGATAAGTTTGTCGGCCAAAATGTTTACTTCATTGTAATTGTCGTACGATTTCTGTCCTCTATAGTAGCAACCTAATTTAAAATTTTCATTAGAGCGAATTCCGAACACACCACATTCTCATTAACAGTTCCGAACCAAAACACGTTAAAAACGTATAAAATTCTACTTACTACCATACCTACAGGGCATACAAAAAATGTACAGCTTTTTAGGTGCTAAAAACAGCTATTTGTTGGCGCGACAACCTGGGTCGCGTTACGTGAGCTTTTTTATGTCTCTCTGGTATATGAAAGTTTCTGAAAAAAGTCCCTTAAAAGTGTTTTGTGTCTTATTTCTTTTTGGTGTATGGTCTAAGTAGCAGTGCGAAGAGCTTGCAAAATTCGTAGCAAAAACTACCAATGAGTTTTTTTAAATTAGTCTGCAGCATACTCAGAAAATAGGTTTTCTTCTGAGTTTTGTTATTAGTGATGTTTTTTCACGATTCAATTAGAAAGGTTTAAAAATTGTAGACAAGTCTGTATACCTTTTTTGTTAAATAAAAAAAAACTATTTAAAAAATATGGTTATTGGTTCTGCAAATGTAAGATAGATTAGAAATGATAAGTAGTATGAGAAATTGATAACATTTTATAAAAAAAAACCTTTCTTATATTTCCTGTGTAGCTTTTATAAACAGATTCAACTTTCAACTGTCAAACTGAACTTAACTATTGCATGCGCTACTAAATTACATAGTTTTAAAAGAGGTCGTATGGCATGCGTCAATGTACAAACGTACGCATGCTACGCAAAAGCGCATATGGCCAAAAACGTAAAGCGCAGGCGTTATCGATGCCTACCCGCTACCCGCCGCAGTTCGCCGCCCGCCCTCATCTAAGGCGGACGTGATTTGATTAAATAAACAGCCAGTTTCACGACCTTATTGCAGTGTCAGTGCATGTGTTAAAAGTGTACTTAATATTTGTGTGTGTGTTGTTTGGAAAATGCGGTAATTTTCTTCATAGAACTATATGTAAGTTTTGAGATTTGGTTTCGTTCACTCGTTATTACGTGTACGAACGTGACGTTTCAAAGGCTTGTTTTCTACGTATTTTGTTGCTTTTACGACACTGAAATCTTGATGATAATAATTTAAATATAGTTATTGAAGACTATCTTGAATATATACACAATACTAAGTCACGTTGCCTCTTCTAAGAAATGCTGGCACAAATAAATTATAGAGGTAGTAGTTTTCTCAGAATTTTTTTTTCACGGGTTGACTTACGGGTCCAGAAACCGTGTTATCGGTCCCAGGGTACCCAGCGGAAGACCAACTCTCCTTCTTTTAGCCCATGGTATTTGTGAGGCTATACCTTTGAGGTTTTAACCACGTTGTGTTACAATATGATCACCATAAATGCCCAAGGTGTAAAAGCACCCGTTTAATTTAACCCTCGGACCTGATAAATAGCAAAACTATGACGTATTCGTTGTTGGATTGACAGGTGGAAGTAAATATTTATTTCACAGAAATACAATATAATATCTTCAATATTCAGAGGTTTATATTAGTTTTTAAGGTTTAAACTTTAACTCCTTTTTTTTAATACTTTTTTATTTTATGGAAATACAATATAAATATCTTCAATATTCAGAGCTTTAGTTTAGTTTTTAAGGTTTAAACTTTAAACTCATATTTTTATCTTATTTTTAATAATTTAACAGGCGTACGAAGTGGAAGGAAAGTATATTATTCATGGTCAAATATTTATTACTGATTGCTTATATTTTAAACAAGTAAATTGGATAACTTGACGGAATAAATTATTTAGAAAATCAAAACTATGCAATAATAATAATAAGAGTTTTCTTTCACAACGGATGAACACGAAACTAAATATCTGGAGAATTCAATTTGACCCGGAATTCAAAGTTCCATTTGCTTTTTTGCGTTTTTTTTCCATTTGCTTCGTAGCAGTTACCAGTAGCTACGAGAATTTTCATTGGATTTTTTTTCTACCATTTTGTGCACTTAGGTGTCAAGTGGACTCTTTCTCGTTTTTTTACCCATGACGGATATTTTAACTTAAGAAGTGTGTATGACCTTTCTCGAAACAGAACCGATTTCAATGTAGTATCTTTAAAGACTTTTTCCATCTTAATATACCTCAACAGAACTGGCCACTCGTTAGGTATAGCCTCATACATACCATCGGCTAAAAGAGGAATACTTTGTTTACCGCTGGGTACCCTAGAACCGATAACACGGTTTGAGAGCCATAAGGCAATCCGTGGAGAAAATGAAATTTAGTATTTCAGGATAGGAATATTCTGAATATCTATGTATGGTGGAATTTGGTGCAGCCGTTTCTATATCTGCATTTTGTGAAGGAATCTCTGCTACTGTAGTTCTTTATGAAAAGGCCCATTGTTTTATTTATTTTGCAATTAGCAATTTTCTCGGTCTTTCAAATTTTAACACATATTACCATGCGAGCGTGACGCGTGTAGAAATAATCTCTCTACTTAGACAAAATCTCAGTTAGAAAGAGAAAGATAGTATTCGTCGGTGGTCGAGTGGGTAAGACGTCGGCTCGCAGCTGAAAAAGTCGTGGGTTCGATTCCTACATCCGACTATGTACGAATGGGTATTTTATAATAAAAAATATATGTACATTATCCGACAAACCGTACAAAGAGGGTTTTCCATCTATATACCTCAACAGAGCTGGCCACTTGTTAGGTATAGCCTCAAAAAATCATTGGCTAAATGAGGAAGACTTTGTCTTCCACTGGGTACCCTGGGGCCGACAAAGGTTCCCGGGAGCTGTAAGGCAACCCGTGAAGAATAAAAAAAAATTACTTCCGGTACGAAAGCAGTACAAAAAGTTTCTTTATCTCTATCACTATCTCTATGGGACATTATATCTATTCTCTTTCTAACTGAGATTTTGTCTACGTAGAGAGATTGTCTCTACACGGTCATGCTCACACGGTTGATGTAAGTAAGTATGATTGATTTCTGTTTGCAAGATACAGAGTTTTGAATCGAATATAAAGTTCGTGGTAGATTTCTTAAGTACCATTTTGACACAGGTAGAGCCCATTGTAAGATGATCGTTCTATGCTATACGTTCTATAAATAATGTATGAAAGAGTGTCCTTACAGCACGAACTATGCAGTCACGAACTACTTTAGCGGATATGTGACATGCACATGCCATTGGCCGAGGCTTCGCCCATGTACAACTCAGAAATTGTGTTTGTCAATATTTAAAAGAAATGACACATCTTAGTCCATTAAAATCAGCAAAAAACTGTTCTGTAAAAAGTGCTCCAGGCCACATCGCAAGAAGGTCGTCAGATGTATTTGTTTTTTTTTTGTCAAATTTTGCAAATTGTAAATATTTTTGCTAATATGTTGTGAAAAGAAAAGTGAGAAAACACGCCATTTGTTAGTTATTTGATATGTCGCATGCAAAGAGTACAAAAGAAAATAGAAAAGCTATTTTTATTGTTTGCATTTTTTTTCTCACGGGTTGCCTTACAGCTTCCGAAATCGTGTTACGGTTCCAGGGTCCAGCGGAAGACTAGTTCTCCCTCGTTTAGCCGATGGTATTTGTGTGGCTATACCTAACAAGTGGCCAGTTCTGTTGAGGTATATTTAGATAGAAAATCCTCTTGTGGCTTGTCGGATTATGTATATAAGTTTTAATTTAAAAAAACCCATTGGTACATGGGTGGGATCCGGGATCGAAGCCGTGGTCTACTTAGTTAATACCAGACGTCTTAACAGTTAAAAAAGTTTTCTTTCTATAAGTAATACTATATTATTCATATGGCTTCCCTTAACTTTGTCTTACACTTTAAAGGGGCTGCGGTGTAAAAACGAATACATTAATATTAACGGCTTGATTTTCCTCTAGGGTATATTCGGGAATTGTTGACCTTTTTTGTTAGTAACCTAACCATAATTGCAAAAACAGACTTAGTAAAAAATGTATCAAGTTATATAAAAGGTGAGTCTTAATATAATTCAGGAATGACATGGGTAATGCAGTATTTAGATAAAAAAATCGACTTCTCAATTTTCTTCCTATAATTTAATTTTCTTTTTCTATATTCGCTTCCGAAACCGTGTTACGCTTCCAATGGTACCCAGCTGAAGACCAAATCTCCCTCGTTTAGCCATTGGTGAGGCTTTCCTTTCTTGATCTTACAAACTTTTGAGGGCTTTTTCGTGAGAAATCCAACAATAATTTCATAAATTTGATATTTTTTAATGAGAACGGGTCAGATTTCACTAGAGAGTGTACGCAAATGTTAACACAAAAGATAGTTACAATCCGGATTTACTATTTCCTTCGTCGACAATAGCGGGTTCTCGATTCTCATCTCCACATTGACTTTGCGTTTGATTCAGTGGGGTTAGTTAACACTAGAGTTGCTGAATATTCTAATGTTGGAAATTCTCAGGCCGGGCATTCCTTGGGTGGCCATTAGTGTCAACCCGTCGTTTTTCGCCTTCGATCGAAACCAAAGATCATCTTTGAAAGATGTCACATTGCGGGTTATAAAGGTTGGCATACAACCAGTAAAACCTGACGAAGATAAATTGAACCAATGTTAGTATGCTGGGCCATACTAACCATGGTTCTACTTTATCTAGTCGGGTTGTATAATAGGTGCCACATAAGTTTAGACTTAACGCACCACGTGATGATTTATGGGTTCTTTTGGTGGTACGAGCGGTTTGAGGGGCGAGACGGGATGACGGGTCACTTAAATATATAGATTAAAAATAAAAAAACCCCGAGTTTGTGAGGAGTTTCGTATTTTGCTGCTTCCAGATGATGCAGCAACATCAGGTCAAGGTTACCATGTTATTTTAATATCATTGAAGTCACAGGATACTAAATTTCTTATCGATCAGACCAGTAAGTTGCTCACATCCCTTAAATGAATAGAAAAGCGCTGGTGATCTTTAAACGGCTGAAAAGTTTTTCTTGAATCATGCTAAGATCACTCTCGAGCAAGTCACCTTTCAAACATAAAAATGAAATCAAAATCGGTTCATCCGTTTAACAGCTACGATGCCATAGACAACCACACATACACAGATTAAACATTAACTTTATGCGTCGGGGGTTAATAAATAGGTAGTGGTAACATACATATTTATAATAATTTCGGTTATAAAACTTATTTGGCGCGACCTAGCTTTATCACTTGTGATAATGTCAATTAAGCGAATTCTAGAGAATCAACATCAGTTTCCACGAAAACCGCTACCAAACTCCTTATAAGTTACAATTGGGCGCTTTTTCGACATATCGTTAAGGAATTGACGCCTGGTTGTCGAGATTAATGGTTGGAGGGTATTTCTCTGGTAGTTTTGACACTGACGAAGGTGGCGGGTGCGTCACTAACAGACTGTTTGGCCAACGGCAATATAAGATGCCAAACTCCGTTTAAAGCTCATTAAGTTTTTCATTCATATGCTCAGCTCATGCGAATAATCTTGTGGGAAATGGGTACAGGTAGGTGTAGGACTTTAGAGTCGGTTTGCGTACGAAGTCGTGGGCAAATGCTAGTGTACTGTATTATCGATCCAATTTTTTACATCTTAGTCAGACTCTTTAGTACAAGTGTTTCGCATATTCCCTGATTTCCTCATTTCTCTACAACATAATAAATAGTATATAAAATTTGTCAATTTTTTAGGTAATTAAAACGTCTGGTATTAACTAGGCAGGCCACGGGTTCGATTCCGGATTCCGGCCATGAACCAATGGGGGTTTTTATAATTAAAAACTTATGTATATAATCCGACAAACCACACTAGAGGCTTTTCCATGTAAATATACCTCAACAGAGCTGGCCACTCGTTAGGTACCTCACAAATACCATCGGCTAAAAGAGGGAGACTTGGTTTTCCGCTGTGTAACCTGGAACCGTAACACGGTTTCGGGAGCTTTAAGGCAACTCGTTAAGTCGACGCAGCGCAACGAACTCAGTTTTACGCGCGGCTTATTTTGTCCATATCTCTTTAGAAAAATGTGAGCGGGATGGACTACTATTAAAATCGATAAGGTAACCAAGGGCAAGATAAGATAGACCAATATTCACATACCAGAAATATGAGAAAGTAGGATTTCTCAACAAAATCGGTATTTTGAAAAACACGAAAAAGACTTCGGCTTTTCTATGTTTTTACAAAAACTTTTAGAATTATCAAATTCTTGTTAGTGTATTCTTAAAGTATGTGAAATTATCTATCTTTTAATGTCGAGAAAATTTAAAATTAGTACATATATTAAGAGAACTCGAGTCGCAAACTTGGCTGAAATACGCGTGAAATTTAGGATTTTCAAGGCTTCATAAAACTTAGGTAACTGATTTTGGTTATTTTCTTTCCATGAGAAACTTGAGAATTTATTTATCTTTGAAAAGCAATATTTATTTCGAGCCTAGCACATACAGTTATCGCGTAAAACTGGAAAAACGAAACATCTGATTTGTACCGACAAACATCGTGAGGCCGCTCCTTAAAGGTCGCCGGCCGGTCCACCGAAATCCACCACAGACTCATCCAATTCTTGTACGCGGCCCACCATCAGTTTCAAATCGTTTAAGAGGATCGTGTAGCTCAGCGTACGCAGCGAAATAGGTATTTAGAAAATCATATTCTGTCTCAAGCGCGCTCTTCCCACGGGCATCAGTGCGACAGAGAACACTGCAGCTCGTGAGTGTTCGTAGGTATGTTCTTCGTTGAAAATTGCGTTTTGGGGGAAAACGATTTACACCTACTAAACTATAACGAAACCTTATAATTTTGGTGTCAAACGTTTTAGCAGATTATAATCTACGTACGTACGTTTTGCTTTTTTGGAAATTTTGCTTTGTTTCTCAAATACAGACGGTTTATTACGAGCAAGTTATGAACCAAAAAAACCGAGATTTGAGGGGCTTATAACTTTTGACCTATTACGAATTTTGAAAGAAGGAAAAAATACGTACGTAGTTTTTCATTATGTCAGTAACATATTACAAAATCGTTAAAATTAAATGATATTTAGGGGTAGTAAAACGTTTTCTCCGTTTGTATGGACATGGACGCGGTACACTACACTCTTAAATCTGTGGTTGATTTCGACCGGAGCGATCTGTCACACACACACATCCATACCTGACTGTTTGACTGATAGTTTGACACTTTGTTTAATAGAATGATATGTGTCTGTGTGAGTGTGTGAATGGACAACATTTCATTTTTCGTAAGGTACCAAAATTCGAAAACCGTTTGGAGATTACATGCTAGAAAGCTTATTTTTCATTTTTTTATTTTATATATCCTTTAATTTTCGAGTTATTTTAAAAATACTGAAATATTGAAAAATAAGGATTAATAGGTGCCCTAATCTGTGCTAACCCTCTAATTTAAAAATACTAATGTCTGTTGGCAATGTTCTTAGTTATTGAACTCAGGTGTTGCCTTCTATTAATTTTACCCATTTTCATTCTATTTGAAGCTAAATTAATAATTATTCTTTAAATATAATTATAAAAATACTTCTTTTATATAATATTATTTTGGAAGTTTTGCTAGTTTCGAATGGGCTATCGCACAAGAAAAAATATTTACGAGTGAAACTGCGGACAAAAGCTAGTTGTTATACATTATGAATAATGTTGTAGGTGATTTGAGTTCCGGCTACGGCAACACCTATTCGGAACCTACACCTATATTATACTCTTTGCATTTCTATAACGTATACTCTGTGGCTTGACTAACACTATCTGTCACTTTCTTTGGGTGACAGTTTATATTTCTTATTTTTAGTCCTAGCTAAGGTTTTTAGTTTATAAGTCCTCAGGATTTATAAAAATTCAAAATTAAATTTAAAACATAAAAACTCAACCAAAAATAAAATATAAAAATACGTGTATCTTATTTTTTAATATATTTTTAATAAAAGTAATAAAAATGGGTGATTAAAAAAATGAAATGTTGTCCATTGTATGCGATCTAGATCGTATGATTTTAATCGCCAATGTGTGGCCTTTATTCAATCTCGATCATAAGGCGGCCGGAACGAAAATTTTCGGTGCGATGCCGGACCATGTCTGTGGGCTACTTAAGAGGCCTTACCGTTACGCCGCACTCGAAATTTAGTTAAGTAACGCGCGTGTGTGCGTTATTGAAACTTAGTCGCGCCTTCAAATTTTGATCATTTTCGCGATTTTGTTATGTTGACTTTGATATCAAAATAAAAAGCGGGGATGGTTTGAAAATAAAAAATACTCAAAATTGAAAATTTTTCACTCTTTAAATTAATTAAATTAAATTTAGATTCTTGTTAAGGAATAATTCGAGAATAATGTGTTATAATAATAAACTCTAGGTCCGTGGGTTTCGAATGCCAAAAAAAAAATATAAAAGAAATGTCTGATCATCTCCTCTGGCTCTTTCCTTGTTCAACAAATCAGCATCGCGATCCAGCGAGGAAAAGCAGCCAGTATTCTTGCCACGATTACACTGCGGACCAGGTTTACTTAGTTTTATTTAATTTTTTGATTTCCAATTTAAAGTTTTTACATAGTTGTGTTTTTTTTAACCTGAATATAATTTCCCATTCAAAAGGAAGATCTACTTAAAATTAATCGTATTAGTATTAATTATGAAATATATTAATGAATTATGTATGCTAAAATCAAAAACTCAACTAATGAAACAATCAAAAACTCAACTATAAATTCAAATATATAGCACGTGTCAGCTCATAAATATTTGCTTATATAAATTAAAATCTACGTGTAGGTTGGTATTATAAATTTTTACTTTCCGTTCTCGATTGGCCCGTTTTTATTGCCAAGTTTGCATCCACGCTTCATTTGCTAGAGAGCTTTGCGTGGGCTACAATACAATTTCAACAATTAAAAATGTTCAATCGAAAATAAATAAGATCTTTAATTTACATTAGTACCTTTGTTTTGATAATAAGTGCCCGATAGCAGAAATAGATTGCTGTAGCTGTTGTTATATTTTTTTTTATTACTCCTTTATGTAATGTTAAGATGAATTATTTTAAACCCACCACAATGAGTCGGGTGTCGTTGAAAAGGTCTTTTGAAATGAGCGTTATGAGTATTTATTTATTACTAGCGGACTCGGCAGACGTTGTCCTGCCCAAACGTTGGCTTGCCTGCACTACCCTACCCCTACCCTACCCCTACCCCTACCCTACCCTACCCTACCCCTACCCCTACCCTACCCTACCCCTACCCCTACCTTACCCCAACCCCTACCCTACCCTACCCTACCCTACCACTACACCTACCCCTACTCCTACCTCTACTCCTACCCCTACTCCTACCCCTACTCCTAGGCAAAATTAAGTTTCGCGAAGCCGACCAAACTGAAAATCAGTACTACTAATGATCTATTAAATTACTTAAATTACATTTTGTGACTATTCAATTTGGTCGCGTTCGCGATATTATCACTTTTGTTGAGTGTCGGAACGCGACATTAGATTCTCCAACACCACGCGAATTTTAACTTTGTGCGGTGACATTAGGAACACATCTACATTGCATAGACAACAATGAGTGCTTTTAATTTAAAATGAACTTTATTGAATAGCAATAAGGTTCAAATTGACTCTGTTATTATGGGAAAAAGAAAAGGGCTGTTTTTAGGGGTTTTTCGGCAATTATTCGAATTGTCTCACCTTTTAAAACCTTCCCTGGATATCTAGGAATATTTTAAGACTAAAATCAGCCAAATCGGTCAAGCCGTTTTCATGTTATGTCGTGACAACGGAAAACGGGTTCCATTTTTATATATATAGATAGATTTATTGATATGAAGTCTTGGTTTACGAAATAATAATCTTCAAACTGGTCTGCAAAGTAACTCCTTCTAACTTTTTCAATTAAACATTTATAATATATATATATATATGCTACCGCGGACTTTTTCTATATCATTATTAACCGAACTTCAAAAAAGAAGGAGGAGGTTCTCAATTCGTCGGAATCTTTATTTTTTTTAAGTATGTTCCTCGATTACTTGAAGACGCCTGGACCGATTTGAATTATTTTTTTGTTTGTAAGGGGGTACTTCACAGGTCCGGATCTGATGATGGGATCCTGGAGAAATCGAGAACTTTTAAAATTTTATAGGCACACTTGAAGCTATTTGGCTATTTTTTTATTTTGTTTGAAAGGGAAGGGTATACTTTCCAGGTGGTCCCATGGTCATCAAATCAGGATCTGATGATGGGATCTTTGAGAAATCGAGAACTTTTCAAATTTTATTGGCACACTTGAAGCAATTTCAGTAGATTTTGTGTGAAAAGCTCGCAGACACAGACAGACGCGCCGCGGCGTTGGACTCTTGTTTCATACTATGTAGTAATGACATGCCTTCCTGGAATTGTAATACATCCTAGGGTAAACAATTTAAAGGGCTCTCTAAAATTCGGAATAACCTCTACACGGAATCCACACAAGTGAAACGGATCAGGATCCATCCCACAAAATTTCATCTGAAGTTCCAAACCGAGATGACCGCTAACAGTAACCTTTTTGTACTTCAGCTGAAACTAGACTACAAATACTGAATCAATTTATTTGAAATTTATAACTTTATTATTAAGGAAACAGCGGAATAACATCTTTGACTCTTAATAGATTTCACTTATATAATTTTGCTAATCGGGCTAGAGTCATACATAACGTGACCATACGTCCCGGTTTGGGCGGGACAGTCCCGGTTTCAGGCAGTCTGTCCCGGTGTCCCCAGCGAAGCCAACATAGTCCCGGTTTTGCAAGCAGACCCAACGATAGTTTAAAATTTATTTTTTCCGCTCGAAATGCGTGGCCCGACGCCCCGCACGGGGAGGCAGATGACGATAAATCATATACTGAGTTACACACGTATCTAAAAACAAGACCCGATTTTTAAAAAAAAAATTTATCAGCCGATAAATACAAAAATACGACTTAGAAGTCACGCCACTACCAGTAGTGGGTCTTAGTTAGTAAGTCATGCCAACTTAACTATTTTGTGTTTAGAGCTTTGATTATTTTGTGTTATTCTATCTTCTATAATAAAATACTTGTAAAACACTAAACATTTTTTTTATTATATATTTCCGGATGTGTCCCAGTCTGACAAAATAAATAAATGGTCACGTTAGTCATACACCCCTCCTACACCCGGTGGATTTAGCCGTGAAAGCGTAACAGACAAGACAGCCAGAGTTATTTTCTCGTTTATAATATTAGTATGGATAACAAAATTAATTGCAGATAGCAGTTTGTAAGATACACAATTTATGTAGGCAATTTTTTATTTACCTACGGAACCCTTTAAAACATCAAAATAAAACAAGAAGCATATTCAAAGAAATAAAAAAAAACAGATAATAATAATAATTTTATTTGATGAATATGGTAAAAAAATTACATATCCCACTGCATTGCAGTGTTCAAATATTAATATAAATAGGTATTAATGCATCTCAAATTAAAAAATTACAATGATAACAGTTATCTATGTCACATATTATACCAGATTATAAAACCATGTAATAAAATTTAAAATAACGAAACCCCAAAATGTCAGCACAGAATCAATATAAAATTTTAAATAAGTATAAGTACATAGGTATACGTATATAATTTAAATGTCAAATTTTTTGTCATTCAAATATTCGTCAACAGTATAGTAACACTTATAAATTAAATAATTCTATTTACTTTCATGACTTGACATGTCACATAATATGCGGTGGCAATTTATTATATGTTTTCACCGCCATGTTTGATTGTGCAGATGCTTGTTTAATTCCCACTCGTTCCAAAAAAATGCTTAGCACCAATTTTCTTCGGAGGGCATGTACCGCAGTTCTTCTAAAAATAACAGATATTTACGTCTGTTAAAGAAGTGACACATAACAACTAGCAAAAAGTGGACACTGTTATCTCTGGCCACACCACAAGGGCATAAAGGCCGTAAAGGCGGATCCAGAGCCTTAATTCTTGAAGATCAGACAAAAACATATTAGGTCAATTAGTGAGTAAAAGATAGGGGAAGTCCGAATCCTCCCTAAGGATATTATTATGAGTCAATGCCCTGTAACGACCGTGGGGCATGCACGGGGTGTGATGACGTCATATCCGCTATACATTGGATATTCATATGATTTTTCATCGATTCTTGTAAGCTGGAATTTATTTATACAGAGTTCCTCACTCCGTATACAGTGGCACCCGCGTAACCATATACATTATACACTGTAGCATAATATATTATTTCCCCACACTTAACCTGCAGCATTTCCTCTAAAATATAGCTCAAAAGAACACAACAAATATTTTTTTGTAAAGATACTAGTTTTTTTTCTTTCTTTACGTGGTGCCTTACAGCTCCCGAAACCATGTTACGGTTTCAGGGTACCCAGCTGAAAATCAAGTCTTCCTCGTTTAGCCGATGGTGTTTCACGGTTACACAAATACACATCCCTATCCTTAGCCTACCGGTTAAAATCTATATAAATAAAAATATATTCCTGTTTGTTTGTTGGTAAGCGCACCACTTGAGAACGGCTGGACCAATTTGGTTATTTTTTAAATGTTTGTAATAGTCCGAAAAAGGGAATGAAAAATTGTCCAGAAAATTTGAAAATTCGGGAAAAACTATAGGATTTTTGTATGAATTCAGACCGTAATAGCATAGATTAAATAACAAATTCCTAAGATCTATGAATATTATAAAGAGGAAAGATTTGTATGTGTATGTTTGTAATGAATAAACTCAAAAACTACTGTGCCGATTTCAAAAATTCTTTCATCATTGAAAAGCTACATTCATCCTGAGTGACATAGGCTATATTCTATTTTCAAAAAAATTAGGAATCTTTACTAAAACTACAATAATGTAACCCAAGGTTTAAAAAAATGACGCTGCGAAAACTATTGATGATATAGAGGTAGTGGTAGGGGTAGAGGTAGGAATAGGGATAAGGGTAGGGGTAGGTATAGGGTATATTTTATTTTGTTCGTAAATATCCACGGGCGAAGCCTGGGGCGGAATGCTAGTTATTTATAAATTAGAGTACAATGTAATGAAACTATAGGTATTATATATGAAAACACTCATGTCATTCATGAAACACAATATATAAATTATTTAAAAATAAGGCAGTTTATTAGCAGTGTTTATGATTCTATGTTGACGCTGAACGTATTAGATGCTGCTAAACTGTCATCTTGTGGTACAAATACATTACACTTCTTATAAAGATATGCTTCTCTTACAATAAATATAAATGAATTTAAATGAATATGTTTTGTTACAGGTAAGCAAATATCTACAAATTATTTGAAGCAACGTATCATCCGTTAAGTATTACATAGTAAGATGTGAAAGATTTACAGCGACATATTTGTGTGGAAACCTGTAATGCGAGCATGACGGTAAAGAATGAATCTCTGAAGAGAAATATATAATTTCAGTAACAGTAGTGACAAAGCGACGCGTCTCGAAAACTGGTCCTTTTTGTCTTGCTTTATTTTTACGGGACATTATCTTTTTCTGTCTGAGATTCTACACTGTCATGCTCGCACGGCTGGCTAATTATGGCCGCTGCGAGGTATACATCACAGGGAACATAGATTTGTTTGCTAATATATATATTTTTCTTTCTCATGTAAATGTTCACCCCACTTTTAGGACTGTCTACTTCATCATGTGGAATTTCAACAAGTGGATAATTGAGCCTTAAAACACACGAGCGGGAATCAATTTTATACTACACCTACTAGAAAAATTAACAGTTTTAACAAAGAAACGCGCGCGCCATTTTTAACCGAACATCAAAAGAAGGAGGAGGTTCTCAATTCGTCGGAATCTTTTATGTTTTTTTAATGTATGTTCCCCGATTGCTTGAAGACGCTTATTTTGAATTATTTTTTGTTTGAAAGGGTATACTTTCCAGGTGGTCCCATGATCATCAGGTCAGGATCTGATGATGGGATCTTGGAGAAATCGAGAGCGCTTCAAATTTTATAGGCACAATCCACAACATTTCAAAATTTTAACACCCTAATTTTATTAGCCTATATGAAAGTAGGTGAAAAATTAAGGTACCCGTATTTTTTGCTTTTCTAAAATTTTAACTTTAACACTCTTAAATTAATTTTTAAATATTGCATTTTTAGAAAAAGCCGATGACGGCTAAAAGTATCAGGTGTCTATGCGTATTCTGTATTAAAAAAAAAGAAATGACATGAGCTGCGTGCTTTCGTTCGTTTCATTCTTTCAATAGTTCGTTCTTGGTTCTTTTGTTTCATTCATTATTGCTTATTTTTAGTTTATTAATTTAAAATTAAATTTTATTCACTTTCATCAACAAAGATGGGTAGAGAAGCACGTAAATTAAATTCCCTTGTATCAATTCTATTCTATTTTTTCGTGTTATGGCTCCATCAGTAGTCCCCTTGTATCCTGTTTTGTTTTTACAACTACAAATAATACTTTTTATTACCAGTTACCTTTGTAGGCAGAGAGTATAGTAGCTTTGACCCGTACTCGTTACACAGTGTAGTTTTTTCAAAATATCTCTTAAACCACTGAATAAAAAAATAAATAAATATGTGTATCGTGTTAAACAAAGGAAGATCTCCAAACGGATTTTTAATTTTGGTACTTAACGAAAAATGAAATGTTGTGAATTGAAGCGATTTCGGTTTTTTTGTAATGACTTGTGCATTAGCTTTCGGAAAGCACATTTTGGTTTTGAAGGCGGTTGTTTTTCTTCATCATCAATTATATTGAATTTACAGAACCCAAAATAAAGATGTCTTTATGCTTGTTGATGTCAACAGCATGTTGTCAAAACCGCATACTAAACTACTAAAGTATTTTCATATGACTATCTTCCCGCATATTTGTACGAGCGTTATTACGTACTTTCGGCCCTGTTTTTGATGATGTAACTAGGTACTTTCCGAGCAGGTTTAGTCTAAAGTATCTTACATCCCTACGTATGTATGCTTTGTGACAAATCAAAGGCATAAATATTGATTGAACAAACACGAAGGGGCTACGTTTTTCCGAATTCCTACAAGTTCCAGAGGGACTACGCGAGTGTTCTTGTAAATACGAGCTGAAATTTTCAGAGAATTTGCTGAAATAGGCGTCTGTTGAATTTGTATTACTTCCTCGGCCAAGTACGAGTGACTCGCACACGAAGGGTTCCGTATACTCAATAGTACACTAAGTTCAGATCAGATCAAGTTTGACGCCCTGGAACATGTTAGCGTGATCACACTTGGCCGGTTTTTATTATTTGTTGTTTTACTTAAGAGTATGCATTATAACTGTAATAGTTAGACGTTTGTATGTGTTTCCATTATTGCCATTATTAAGATCAAGATTAAGATAAGCAAAAATTGTCAGATCAAGTTTGACGCCCTGGAACAAATTAGCGTGAGTCCGACTCACACTTGGCCGGTTTTATTACATGTTGTTTTACTTAAGAGTATGCATTATAACTATAATAGTTAGTTAGACGTTTGTATGTGTTTCCATTATTGCCATTATTAAGATCAAGATTAAGATAAGCAAAAATTGTCAGATCAAGTTTGACGCCCTGGAACAAATTAGCGTGAGTCCGACTCACACTTGGCCGGTTTTTATTATTTGTTGTTTTACTTAAGAGTATGCATTATAACTGTAATAGTTAGACGTTTTGTATGTGTTTCCATTATTGCCATTATTAAGATCAAGATTAAGATAAGCAAAAATCGCCAAATATAACACGTTAATTGTATGGGGACCCCTTTTAATTTTTAACTCTTTTTTTTAATTATTTGTTGTTATAGCGGCGATAGTAATCACACTCGGTGAAAATTTCAAGTGTCTACCTGTTACGGTTCAAAAGATACAGCTCTGTGACTGACGGACAGCACAGCCTTAGTAATAGGGTTTCCATTGTAGTTTTGTTTATGAACTTGAACAATGAACAAATCCAAAGGTTGTTGGCGTACACTTAATAGTCTTACTGCAGATCTCTCTCTCAGACCTGTAGGATCCATCATCAGGTCTTCCAAGTCTTGTTTGTCAATCTCCCAATTTTCCAGGATAAAAAGTAGACATGTTTTAATCCAGGAGATATTACTTATTTATTTATTTATATTATATTTGGGAAACAAACAGTCTCTTGAATCACTGGATTTGTCTCTTGGCTAACCATGTTGTCCCTAACTTTCAGTATGACTAACGGCTATTTTTGAGTTAACAGTAAATGGTAGGTAATGTTTTTTCATGGTGTATGATTAGTTATCAATGGCATAAAGATAAACTTTGGTTTTTATTATTATAAGATTTCGAAATTTAAAATGACAAGAAAGGTATTTTTGTTTTTGCCCAAAGAGTGACCCAAGTGACACAATGCATAGTTATTTTGTTCAAATGGCTATATTTATCTAATATTTGATAGCATCTAAGTGGTCGTTTTAGGCTGTTTTAAACAGTAAAGTATTTTGATTTTATATTTAATACTGTTTTATTTCTCAAAATCACAAAGAGACATTGGTCACCTAAGGGACGTATTTAGGGTCGACTAGCTTTAAAATGCTTAAAAACACCTGTAAATTATGTTAAAGTTCGCTGCACGACTTAGAACATAGTCTAACTAATGTATAATAATACTTCTAAGCATAGTTTCATTAAATTACAAAAAGAAAATTAAAAAAGAATATTTTGTTGATTCCGTACAAGAAAAAGTTGACCCACCCATATATTACTTATTTTGACTTGTTTGATTGTTTTTATTATGTCATTAGAGGGGAAAATAATCTTCAAATGACGTATTAAATTGAGAAATAATATATAGAGATTATACTGTTCGCAACAGCCTGTTATGAGATTTAAATAGAGCTTTAATAAACGCTAAGCAATTTCGTGGCATATTGCTATTATCTAAGTAATACAGTACACAGTAGAGTGTCTTAGCGAGCGGCGTGTTGACTGAGTAAACAAGAATAGCGTCTAATCAATTCTGTTCAGAATTTATACAAACTGCGGTCTCACCCTCTGAGTCCCTTAAGTAAATACCTAACTTTTACAGCAAAATATCTTACAATAATACCTATTCAGCAATGTATCAAAGAAACTCATTGAATGATGCAAACGGGTTTTGCAACAACTGATTACATACAGCTAATCTTCTATACTTACAAAATAGAAATGCATTTAGTTTATTACCTGAAAAATACAATAACATACAATTAAATATATCTTATGCTGGCTTCCCACGGTGCGTGATAGGCACGCACGAGGCCGCACGCTCGATAGACGACCGCGGACCCCGCGGACGGCCACGCACCGCGACGCACGAGCACGCACGAGCTCGCACCGCACCTTTGAAGTTACCGACTCGCCGCGGATCGGGCGCACCGCGACGCACATGGCCGCACTAGCACGGACGATACCCTTCCCACGGTGCGGGCTGGTGCGCGTCCGTCCGAAATATCACGCACCGTGGGAAGCCGGCTTAATATGCTATATGTATACACGCCTTTCATCCCAAGAGGTGTAGGCAGAAACAATCGAATGCCATTTGTTACGCTCCTGACATACCTCTTTCCCTTCTTTTATAATCCCACTTCCCACTATTATTATAAACGGAAAAGTTTGTATGGATGTTATGTATGTTTGTTACTCATTCATGCCAGAACGGATCTGTATGAAATGTGGCACAGAGATAGATTATAGTCTGAAATAACACGTAGGCTACTTTTATCCCGGAAAAATGTATGGTTCCCGTGGGATAGATTTGTTTTTGTTTTTCACGGTATTGACATGATGGTAGTTTAGGGGTCAGATAATGACATATACTACTTTTTATACCGCGAAAGCGGGCGGGGGAGGGGCAAATTATAGCCACGGGATTATTTGTTTATGGATCTATTTCCACGCGGGTGAAACCACGGACAGAAGCTTGTATATTTATATCTATACTAATATTATAAAGAGGAAAGATTTGTATTTTTGTGTTTGTATATTTGTTACGAATAAACTCAAAAACTACTGGACGGATTTTGATCATTCTTTCACCATTGGAATGCTACATTATCCCTGAGTAACATAGGCTATATACCATCACAGCATGACGACGGGAACGGGCTAGGCAGAGGTGAACTTGACAAAAGCTATGTATGAAGTGTATGTTTGCCAACATTCTGAAATAGTCACGTACGAAGTCGTCGGAAACAGCTAGTATACAAATAAACCTATAAATAAATAGATAGATAGTAAAAGTAAACAATATATAAAATAATATAGTAAATATCAATAATACCTAATTTCTAATCATCCCAAAGGCTCGCCCATTCAATATAACGTCCCAAAGTTTTGAAATTAAATTTACTGTTTACAAAAAGAAATGGGAAAAATCGTAATAGGTAGGTATCTTGTCTTTTATTACTTTCTTGGGAATACATAGACGGCTGTGACGACTGGAACTTTTGTTCATTGCTTATTGGGTTTATACGATTATTTATGGGGTTTTTTGGGGAAAATATTGTCACTTTACAAAGCCACCATACTAACTTTGTGCAAAAAATACCATAATTTGTTGCTCCGTTGTGACATTGCATGTAATTCAAACTTTACAAATTCCAATAAGAATAAACTATCTATTCTCAAAAACTACTGGATCGATTTTGATACGGTTTTCACTAACAGATAGTTTAATTCACAAGGAAGGTTAAATATGATGTCAGTGAGTCAGTGAGTGGTAATCGAGATTTATATAGTATAAATAAAAACCACTGTTATTCATTGTTTTAAATTGCCTGCCTTTTTTATTTGTTGAAATTTATGGTTACTGGAAAGCCTTTGGGTCATAGCATGATGTTGAATATATATACCTAGAAACTTCTTTTCAAACCGGTCTGGTAGTTCCTGAGATTAGCACATTCAAACGAACTCTTCAACTTTTACCTAATATCAGTATATTTTTTCTTTCTTTCTTTTGACCTTTCAATTTTAGCACAGGTAATATGGATTCAGCATGAAGCCAAACCCAACCCAACGCGAAATCATTTTAATAAATTGTATAGGGGTTTTTGCTGTCCAAAATGTCAACGAGTATCATACCTTCAGCGAATTGTATTTATTTTCAACTCAGTTGACATATATTTGTTTCCCCAAATTTCATAAAACTTTTCGCCTTCCATATTTCCACACGATGGAACTTTGAGACAGCGACTGTGTTTATTACATAAGAAACATCAAGGGAGCTAAAGCCATGTATATTTTACTCACATATAAACTTACCATTCGTGATGGATGTCCATCAAGGATGCTGAACATATTTAGGATAACCATGAGTTTCACATTATTTCCAACTGAATAAATCTCTCACGTGGAATTTTGATATCTACATCCGATAACACCCATACCTTTTTAGGGTTCCGTAGTAAAACAAGGTTCGTAGTAGTAAAAAATCGTTCAGTCCGTCCGTGCCAGTTTTTCAAAAAAATCTAGTGAATACAGTTCAACCGAATTTGGTATATACTGTTAGAGATCTCAATTTTGTCGCAATAAAATATTATATTGATTTTTTTTATGTAAAGTTAGTTGAGACGAAGAAAAATTGTTATTAATTTTGAAATATTTGGACCGACATTGGATTTCAGAGTAGATTTTTTCCGACAAAAAACTGTCTCCAAAAATAATAAAATCATAGCAACCCTAACATTCCAACGAGACGTGGCCATTTCGCAAAATGGAGGTACGCACTATAAGAATTCATGAAACTATACCCCCAAAGTATTTCCGGTTAACGGAGTGATAATAATAATAAAATTGTTGAGATTTCAAACGTGGAAAAGCTTTCTAACTCCTTCATAAAATTTTACCAGTTTCCAGGATATTATTTCACCCATTACAAGTGATTGATCCAATAAAATTATACACCAAAAATACACCAGTAACAGTGTCCACTTCTTGCTACTTGTCCATATTAAACAGAACAGGTAGCAAGTCTATTGCTGCACTTAAGTTTGGATTTAGGAGGTAATTTCTCAAATTACTGAACCGATTCTAAAAATTGTTTCACGAATAGAAAGCCACGATATCACCGAGTAACGTAGGCTATATTTTATTTTGACAGAAAATATGCACGGGCGAAGCTTAAGAGGCTACCTTCATATTAAATCATATTTTTCAAATCGTTTTGAGTGAAACCTAAAGCTCTTACAAATACAGAAAAAATTACATGTTATAATTAATCATATTTCATATTAATCTGTTAATCGTATAACATGTTCTAAGAAACTTTGCTCGATAGAAAAAAATTGCAAAGTAGCCTCTGAAAATAGTCTCCTTTCCAAATTTCTCAGTAGTACATGAAGTATTGTTTATTAAATTAAGTACAAATTTGTATCATCTATTACTAAAGTAAGATGTTAATTTAGATTTTCAATAAAGCTACTTCTTTAATTTAAATAAATTATTTTTGATTTGTCACTTAGGACGTTTGTTCCAAGCACCTTCCGTGCGCCTCTTCTCTTTTGTTTCTATTAAATGCGACAGAGAGAGATTCAGCGGAGAGACCAATCGATCACGTAGCGCTAGGGTAGCGCTAGAGTATCGTATGCAGCTAGGCGACGCCCCTCAAACTATCGAACGCCGCTTTTCGAATACCGAGGAAATATATCTAGTATGCTTGTGAGGAATAGACGTGTAAAGCCGGCGCGAGTCGCTAGGTCTGCATAATGACGATTTACTGTCCTAAGGGAATGAATGCAAACTTTAGATCCCCAAATCCCACCCTCCAATGTCCCGGATCAAAGTTCGGACACTCTGGGACAGTCTATTAGATCGCTACGTATTTTTATATACAAAAACGTACGAAATCTCTATGTACAATGTTGGTTTAGTTTCTGTTATTTCCGAGGCCTGTGGAATTGAAATTTACACCCAATAGAGCTTGGTACATCGTTTCGTAAAGTTTTTTTCCCAATTCTAGACCTTTTTACTATGTTTCCTTATTATGATCCCATAGAATTTAAGATTTTCCCGAATTTTCCAATTTTCTAGGCAAATTATTAAATTTTTCTTTCCTTAAAAACCTATTTTTCTATTATATGTTAGTGGTTAAGACGTCTGGTATTAACTAGGCAGACCTCGGGTTCGATCCCGGATCCCGGCCATATACCAATGGGTTATTTAATTAAAAACTTATATACATAATCCGACAAACCACACTTTTCCATCTAAATACATCTCAACAGAACTAGCCACTCGTTAAGTATAGCCTCACAAATACCATCGGTTAAACGAGGGAGACTTGGTGCTGTAAGGCAACCCACGAAGAAAGAAAAAAAATTACCCAATTCCAACCAATTCCGTTTAGACATTTTATATTCCTAAGTAGCTGCTGTGTCTGGTTGTAATATAGGAATTTATCTCGGAGAAAGGGGGTTGAAATCTGAATTATGAAGGCAATAGCACAGTTTACAGATTAATAATTGCCTTTTAAAAGAAGGTGTACCGATTTAAAAAATTATGCACTGTTTTCATTGTCCGAAAGCAAATAAATATAAAATCACAATAATAAAATACTCAAATCGCTTCAAATGTGCCTATAAAATTTGAAGAGTTCTTGATTTTTCCAGGATCTCATCATCAGATCCTGACATGATGACCATGGGACCACCTGGGAATTATACCCTTTCAAACAAAAAAAATCCATATCGGTACAGGCGTTTTCAAGTAATCGGGGAACATACATATAAAAAAAACATAAAAGATTCCTACGAATTGAGAACCTCCTCCTTCTTTTGAAGTTCGGTTAAAAACTTTCTTATGAAAAATGATCTGTCGTGTAAATAGTATAGAAATTCAGTACTTTTCAAGAACTGCAGACAGACTCGCTCTTATTAGCGCAACTGACGTTTGTGATATGTCTCTTCATTAGGGTGAGTGCTACTAAGTTTCTTTAGAAATACATGCTCCCCAAAACCACAAAACCGACAGAAATGGGGGATCATTTCTTGGAAAACTGGGCGTGTATTCGAACCAGTTTCGGGCCTTATTTTAGTCGGTGGTCGAGTTGGTAAAATGTCGGCTCACATCTGAGAAGTCGCGGATTCGATCCCCACATCCGACTATGTACCAATGGGTTTTATAATAAAAAATCTATGTACTATTATCCTCTCCGACAAACCGTACAAAGAGGGTTTTCCATCTACATACCTCAACAGAGCTGCCTATATCAAAAAAATCTTCGGCTACATGAGGAAGACTTTGTCTCCCACTGGGTACCCTGAGGTCTGCAACGGTTCCCGGGAGCTGTGAAGAAGAAAAATATATAAAAACAGGATTATACAAAACCAACAGTAATAAGTCTCAGTAAATAGCTTCTGTTTTACGCAAACAAATAAAAAAGCTGTTGTTCACATTAAAATTTGTATTTGAAACATTAATATACATTAAGCGTGTCTCATAAACTTATCTTAGTTAATTAAATTGGTTTATAAAATTAAATTCCGCGTCGTAGCATTGCTTAAAAAAATTCTCGAAATATTTTACAAGGACTGCCCACATCTTCGTCTGTATTAATTTGATGTACAATATTTTGTCTCTATTTATCGTCAAAACCATTTTGAATCTTAGAATGTTTGAAGTTTAGATATAAACATAGATACATTTAATTCATGAAATTTGATTTTTTTATTTATTTGTGCAAATTTCTCGAAATATTTTACAAGGACTGCCCACATCTTCGTCTGTATTAATTTGATGTACAATATTTTGTCTCTATTTATCGTCAAAACCATTTTGAATCTTAGAATGTTTGAAGTTTAGATATAAACATAGATACATTTAATTCATGAAATTTGATTTTTTTATTTATTTGTGCAAATTTCTCGAAATATTTTACAAGGACTGCCCACGTCTTCGTCTGTATTAATTTGATGTACAATATTTTGTCTCTATTTATCGTCAAAACCATTTTGAATCTTAGAATGTTTGAAGTTTAGATATAAACATAGATACATTTAATTCATGAAATTTGATTTTTTTATTTATTTGTATAGATTTTCCATACAAATTATTATACGTTACGCTAGCGAGGACGTATTAAAAATTCATTGTAGACGCCGTGGTAGACTGGGAATTTTCTATCGTCATGGATTTTATTTAAATTATACTAAAAATCTTGGAACCTATTCATAAACTACTAGTATTGTACTACTTTTAGTATTGCCTTCGGTCAATACATTTTTTTATATTATTATGTTCAATAAAAGTCAGGCTCGGATCCAGAGGAGGGGGGGGGTGTAGCTTATAGTTCATGATATATAGCAGGCTGTATATCATGAACTGTGATAGTTAGACAGTTGAAAAAAGACAGTTGATGATGTATTTCTGTTGCCGCTATAACAACAAATACTAAAAAACAGAATAAAACAAACGTGATTTTTTTGCTTGATATTGATAACGGCAACAGGTTGACATTTGAAATATTCACAGAATATAAAGTTATATATTCACTTTAATTATTTAAAAATTAATATTTAAGGGGGTCTCCCATACAACAAACGTGATTTTTTCCCCCCCGTTTTTATAGATAATGGTACGGAACCCTTTGTGCCCGAGTCCGACTCGCACTTGGCCGGTTTTTTTTAAATGTGGCAGAAGAATTTATCCTGAAAGATTTCCGGGATAAAATATTGGTATGGACACGTAATGAGAAGGCCCAAAGACCACATGACCCGGAAAGTGCAGACCTCGACTCTTATGGATATCAGTAGTCAATAAGCCCTAGAATGAGACACACTGACGACCCGGAATAGATCGAGCTGGCGAAAAGCGATTAGGAGATCCGACCTCAACTAAACGTGGGATAAGGCCGGCCTTTCTCCGGAGAAAGAAGAAGAGCTTTCCGGGATAAAAAGTAGCTTACATACCATGTATCAAAGTGAACTATGAACTCCTACAAAATAGGTTCAGTCTGTTTCATCCATCAAAGAAAACTAATTTATCGCACAAAGAAATCGTTCATCATGTCCTAAGGCGTACGCTTGAAAAATTAACCTAACATACGTCGAATCAAAGGTAAAATCGATATAGGAGTCAAGGACGAGGCCCGAATACCCTACAATAGACATGGCACGCAATCTTTCACCGTTATATCGTCTCGTGTCTATATTTAGCATTTGACAGCCCCATACGCTTTACGATTGTCATAATTTGTATTTTGCGAATTTTTAAACGGTTTGGTTTTCTGCCGTCGTCGGTCGCCGGGGCGTCGGTGGTCGAGTGGGTAAAACGTCGGCTGACAATTGAGAAGTCGCGGGCCTGATCCCCACATCCGACTATGTACCAATGGGTTTTTATAATAAAAAATCTATGTACATTATCCGACAAACCGTATAAAGAGGCTTTTCCATCTACATACCTCAACAGAGCTGGGAGCCGCAAAATATTTTCGGGTAAACGAGGAAGACTTTGTCGTCTGCTGCGTACCTACACTAGGGCCGGCAACGGTTTCCCGGAAGAATTTTTTTTGTTGTTTTCTACATAAATTTTACTATTACATACCTACAGTGACATAATTGCGAATAAATTGCAGCAAGTGGACCTCAAATTGCGCGACTTTTAGGTTATTGGATAGCAACGTATACTCGCTTTTGCAATGATTCTTCTTGTCAGTAGTTACGATCCTGGCAGAGCAGTTTTTGTGACGCGCTTAACAATACGTCGCCATTCTTTCCTGACAGCTGCGCTTCTAGTGGAAACATTAAATTGGTCCGTCCATCTGATAGGAGATCGTCCACGCGCCCGCGTGCCCTTACACCTTGCCTTCCATCACCTAACGCTCAATGGAACCATCTTCACATCGCGACACGTGACCAAATAAAGTGAGAATGCGAAGTATATAGAACTGTTGGTGAGGAATCCTACGAGTCTGCAACGATTCTAATCTTTATTAAAAACACAAAGACGATTATTAATTGTCAGCGTAATTTACGTTGCGCCCGGTTTGCGCAGACAGTTGGCTTTCCACCAGGCGATGAAAATCTACCCATTAGCATGTCCCCATTCCGGTGAATATTGTAAGCTCTTTTGAGGTTATTTTGAGATCAAACGGCTTCTTAGTGCTGCATTGGTAGTTGTCAACATCATCACTAAATTTTGTTGCGGTTTTCACTATTAGATAGAATAATTCACCGGGAAGGTTTACAAGTATAAAACATGGATCCAATCATGTTTAGGAGCTGAGGGTTAACGGCATAAGTGAATGAAGTCGGGGAAAAAGTTAGCTTCAGCTAGCTTTCGCGGCGTATGCTGTCTAATCCGTCAGAGATAGAACAAAATGTTGTAGGAAAGAATTGTGTAGAATAAAATTATCTACAAATAAGTCCGCAGTACACATATATATCCTCAATAGATAAGTAGTTATAAGCGTATTTATGTAGGTAAACCCATATTATACCTGTGCGAAGCTGGGAAGTTATACAAACAAGAGACATTAACAAAGATGTTAAGTGACAACGGTAACCTAGCAAATTGTTTGTTCAGACCCGTGCTGAGTACATAGCAGACAGTAATGACGTAGTTACCAGTGTGTAGGAGGCTTTATTAACGTGACGTTATTAAACTGAATATGGCCATGTGTTCATATTGTGTAGACAAGTTTGTATCTAATGCATAACGGCTAAACGAATTTTGATTCAATAAAACGCAACGTGGAAGCTTGTTTATTTTTAACCGACTTCAAGAAAAGGATGTTGTTCTCAATTCGACTGTAATTTTGATGGTATAACATCTATTGGTGCTTGGGGGTAAGACGGACTCGTACGCCGTGACGACATAAATGTAGTATAGTCGCGAACATACTACACAAACGGCATGACGCTGTCATGTTCCTTCTCCGCCGCCGCTCTCTAGTGCCTTGTGTGTGCGTGGCGCGTATACTATATACGAAATAAAAATTGTAAACCAATTTTGATGGGTTCTTTTTTTCATCGAAAAATTATTCTTTCCGATTGGTCCCATTTTTGTTTTGGTGAAAATTGTTTTTTCTGAAATTTTTAAGAAAATATATTTCAGGAAACTTTAATCATAACTCGGTGAATTGTTAGCCGATTTCGACAATTTATTTTTGTAATGATATTACATTTAATAGCAAAATCACATAAAAGGGAAAGATTAATTTAAAAAAACGCGGTGAAGTTATTCAGAGGCAAACTAGAGCCAAAATAATGAATTTATTATACCAACCTCCTTGTCATAAATATATTTATAAAAGGAACATTTATATGTGTATTGTACTCTATAATAATCTGCCTAGTGACATTAAATTATTAAATGGAAATGACTTTAAATCTAAATTGACTAAATGGCTCCTCGATCATTGCTTTTATGGAATAAGTGAATACGCAAAACTGGATAAAAATTGTGGAAATTTATTGTAATTGTGTAGATTTTATAACCAATGTTTTAGAATCAAAATATGTACCTACCTATATCTAATTAATGTTTGCACACCTGCTTGCAGGTTGAATACCTACATGTCCATATACTCACCATAATCTTAAGACCTATATTGTAAGTATTCTTGCAAATAAAAACATTTGATTTGATTTGATTAAATTAACTTTTTTTTAAATATACTTCAAATATTGTTCATTGAAAAGCAAGAAATAATTAAATATTTCGTCGTTGAATTTAAAGAATTACAAACATACATAATATTTACTTTAGATACACCTTTATAAATATTAAATGTGTATCCTAGAATTCGCCATTTCATGATATGGCCAACTAATATCGGCCATATCGTTAAATAATTAACGTTTGTCAATTTGTCAGACCACGCGTTTTGCCATTTATTAGAAAATTAATGTTTGGTATGAATCATCATCATCTATATTATTCTATATAGGTACTATAATTAACTAGTGACCCGCCCCGGCTCCGCACGGGTGCAATGCTGATACTAAATGCCGGTACCGCCGCAATCGCTATGTCCCTGCATTTTAAATCTGTAATATCTTCTAAAATATTTATTAAAATTACATGCTGTAAAAGGCCATATTGATCTATATTAAATGCGCAATGTATTTAAGGTACTTAATTGGATAAGGATTAATGCTGTATTGCTTAAAAAGTAAAGGATAAAAAATGGTTATTGTGGGTTATCCCTAAGAGATAGGCATATACCATCGCGGACTTTTTTGTAGATCTGTTTAAGGTGTACAATACTGTAGTACATTATTTTGATCTATCTCGTAGGGTTCAGCCGCATCAAAATCTGTTGCGTAGTTTTAAAGATCTAAGCATACATAGGGACAGACTTTGTTTTATACTACCTATGTAGTGATGTCCCCGCCGCGCTGAGTTTGTATTCTACTGTATAAATATAATCTATCTATCATCACGCCTTTCATCCCAAGAGGGTTAGGCAGAGACAATCGAATGCCATTTGTTACGATCCTGACATACCTCTTTCGCTTCTTTTATATTCATCATACCTTTCATAAATGCTCCGGCATTGTGTGTACTTTTAATATTTCCATCGATCAATTCATTTTTTATATGTTCAATAAAAGTACACCTAAGTCGTCCTCTGACAGCATTGCCTTCCACTTCAGCCATACAAACCTTTTTAGTCAATCTTTCATCCTTCATTCTTTCAACGTGACCAAGCCAGCGTAAACTACTTTTCTTCATTTTAGTCACATCATCCTCTTTCACTCCTCATTCTTCTCTAATGACATCGTTCCGGATGCGATCAATACGCTTTATGTGTGATAAAAAAATGTATAAATATAAATTCAACGATTTGGCTGATTTTATGTATATGAATACCTTTTAACGCATCACAGTAACGATTAAGCAATAAATTCAATTAAGCTGTAACGTGCATGTACGCCATTCCCAATAAAGTTTCAATACATCACTGTCAATGAAAAATGGAGTGCAAAACTTAATTATATTACCTACATTTTATGATTTAAATAAATCTTTGGAGGTCTGAATTTGTGACGCTAGTATTCAACTCGTACAAACCATAGAGTACTAAGCCTAAAGGTGGCCACACATTCGTCCAATCCCCGGCCGGTTGCCGTACGGTCCACCGAAATCGACCACAGAGTCGTCCAATTCTTATCGCGCGGCCCACCATCCGTTTTCAAATCGTTGTATTTGTGGTTGATTTCGATGACCGGAACGGTCTGTCACACACACACATCCACACGCCTTTGTTTAATCGAATCTTGTGTGTCTGTGTGGGTGAGTGAATTGCATGTGATCTAGATCGTATGATTTACATTGCTAATGTGTGGCCTGTCTTCAATCTCGATCATACGGCGGCCGGACCGAACATTTTCTGTGAGATACCGGACCAGTGCGTGGGCTACGGGATCCCCCTTTCGCCAATTTTCTTCTCTTTAACCAGCTCAGTATTAAGTTACCTTAGGTTTCGTTGGTATAGTTAATTGTGATGTTTTAAGGTGATCTAGGATGTCTAATTTGCGGGAACATAGTGTTTCCAATCATTATTTATAATTATTATGTTTGTATTTTAGCATATTTTTTATATAACGTAAAATCCGTTGCGACAATAAAACGACAGAAAAATACAGTGGCACAGGGGTTAGTACTAGGCGTCTATAAAAGTACACCTAGGTCGTCCTCTGCCAGCATTTTCTTTCACTTCAGCAATATAAATCTTTTTAGTCAATCTTTCATCCTTCATTCTTTGAACGTGTCCAAACCAGCGTAAACTACTTTTCTTTATTTTACTCACAACATCATCTTTCACTTCGCATTATTCTCTAATGACGTCGTTCCAGATGCGGTCAATACGTTTTATATCACACATTATACGTAAAGAGCGCATTTCCACTGCATTTATCTTACTTTCATGCTTCTTATTCCATACCCAAGTCTCGCTTCCATAAGTAAGTGATATAAGTAAGACAGCATTATATACGATACCTGTTAGAGTTGTAATGTCCACCGCAGTAAGGAAGTGTGTTGTCGAGGGTCGGAAGTGCCGACTTGACTTCCCTATGAACGATATCCGCATGTAACCTCTGATATTAATAAAATGGCTTCATATTTTGAGGTTTCGTTTTCCCGTTGAGCTTGTATTTTTAGTTTATGTAGCTTATTGTGCAGTTATTGCCATCAAAGAGATAAGTTTTAATTCTAGGGATTTTTGGATCTCAATTTTCTGAAAATTATTATTTTAGATAAAACTTTGAAAAAGCAAAGTTAATACTGTACGTGCAAGTAGGTATAACTTAGTAAAGATCACAGTACGAGAATTTTGAAATCTCTCGTGCTTCTCAAATAACCGCCTTTCTGCCTGGGAAAATTAATTTATACGTGTGTAGACAACTACGATTGTTAAACAAATCGTTATAAAATCGGTTTTAATTAACTTTTTTTTTAAATTCCAACGGGATATTAAATTTGAATAATTTCTTGAATTTTTGAGACCAGTTGGATCAAAATCGGACAATCACAGAAACTAAAAGTTAAAAAGCGATTGTTTTGAAATTTTGTGCACTTATTTATATTATTCATAGCAAAATTTTCTAATAATTTCAAGTTCACAGATATTTTAATTGTTAAGATATTAAATGTGGAAAAAACACGCTTTTTCTACTTTAAACGCAATTTGCGGGTTAACAATAGTACTTAGGGTTTCGCACTAGGGCTCATTTTGTATATAATTCATTCCTCTACAAAAAACCTACTAAGTGTATATATATCGAAAAATGCACCTGAGATAAATTACGAGCAAAACCGAAAAAAACCGTATTTTTTATGGTAATTGTTCATTTATAATTGAAGCGATTCCAAAATCCATCTTTTTTCCCTGACCTCTAGGCTATTAGTCTAATTCATAAGTCTGCTAACGACATCATAATCCTGAGAACTTGGGCTCTTTAGTATTATCCAGGCCGAAGCTATAATGGTTTGAAAGTACGACAAAACGCTTCGAGAAAAGGTAGGTTTTTTGGCTCGTCTTGGCTGATATCACTTTGACTATTCTATAAATCGCCTTTGATAAAATAATACTATCTCTCCGTTTCCTACTTTTGTACATAATTTGAAATTTGCTCTCGCCTGAAATTTCTTAGTAAAGGTTTTAGTGTTGAATTGGCATCGGGCCAGTCTATAAGCTAGGATATCTACCGCTATACATTACTGTTACAATGACATTGTGCTAGATATGGGTCAAACTCGAGATATACGACTTATAGGCCTTGAAATTGTGTAACATTTTGGAAATACTATTTGGTCAAGTTCTGAGAAAGTACATTACAGTAAAATTAAAATAAATTACTGGAGAGGAACTGGACTAAAAGAGGGCTTATTATAGAACTATCTATCTATCTATCATCACGCCTTTTATTCCGAGAGGTGTAGGCAGAGACAATCGAATGACATTTGTTACGATCCTGACATACCTCTTTCGATTATTTTATATTCAACATACCTTTCATACATGCTCGGCGATTGTGTGTTCTTTTAATATTGCCATCGATCAAAATATATTTTTATATGTTCATTAAAAGTACACCTAGGTCGTCCTCTGCCAGCATTTCCTTTCACTTTAGCCACATAAACCTTTTTAGTCAATCTTTCATCATTCATTCTTTCAACGTGTCCAAACCAAATTGAACTGGAACTACAAGTCGCATTTGAAAAAATATTTTTGCATTTGATAGGCCAATTCTTGAGAAAGGTTATAGGCTATTTAACATCACGCTATCTACTCAATGGGGTGTAAGCATTGTATCCCTAATACAATGCGTATGAAATCGCAGGCAACTGCTACTAAGTTATAATGCTACTAAACGCTGAATCACGCCTCAACTGCATGTCGGATTGTGATGAAACTAGTTTGTGTTCTGGATTTAAACATTGGCTAATTTTTATTTTGGAAAAGCTGGAGACAGGAAGATCATGGAAAACAATACCAAAAGACTTATATATAAAGTATTAAAGATAGAGAAATGCTCCTTAAGACGCTGAATAGAACCAATGACCTTGAGAGATGGCACCTCCCCCACGCGGGTACACATACACACCAAACGACGTGGCTGCCACTAATAATATAGCATCAGGCTGCAGCCGGTACTGTCGGTACACGAGCGCTTACGCACACACGCGTGCAGTGCGTACATAAAATCTCGAAAATGAGAATAAAGGAACTTGCTGAAAATTTTATTAAAAAATAGAACAGTATTACGATAGTATATTGCTAGATAAAAAACCTGTCAAAAGATCAGAATCATTGCATGCATTTTAGTACTGTTTCTAGACAGTAAAATATTTTTTTAGAGGTACATTCGTGATTTTTTTCTATCGAATCAATATAGTTGTATTATGTTTTGAACACAGTATCTTAATAACGCGTAACCTCAAGAATCTCTTTTTTTTATTATGGTCACTGCAGTACGCATCATAAAACTCGCATTTAGCTCTATACATCCTCTTAAACAAAAACTATTCATAAACACTGGCAATTACCATGGCGAATCTGGAGACTTGGAATACCTGATGATGGACCTTAGAGAGGACTACCTAAATATTAGAAATACTGGTCAAATATAAACTACGACATGTTATTTTATTTGTTCAATTTTCACATTTAGTCAATCTTTCATTCTTCATTCTTTCAACGAGTCCGAACCAGCGTAAACCACTTTAATGCATTTTAGTCACAACATCATCTTTCACTCCGCATTCTTCTCTAATGAATGTGCGAAGCAGGGGGCAGAAAACTAGTGTTTCTTACTACTATTTTTGGAAACAGATCACACTTCACTGCAGTAGTGTGTACCTTTATATTGGTTTGTCATATAGAAGACAGAAGAATGCAAGGTGCATTATTATTTTCATTTTTACGCTTTCTGCGAAGAATTCTCGAGAAACGAATTTACATGACAATTTTTCGCTTCAGTACTAAACACTTTGATATAAAGTGGTGTTTTAAGATAGAAATGGCGGAGTGAAAAGCTTTTCAAAGTCTGTTAAATAAAAAGGTAGGATTTTTAGATATTTTTATAGAGACGTGGATTATGATTTCATAAGTTCTTCTGTATCGGAGTAATTTGTACAAATTGAAATGACAATAGTATTTGATTGTATTGTCTCCCTCTATCATACTAAAACATATAATTAGGCAGTTCAATGAATATACCAAATTCATCGATATATTTTTGAATCTTTTTGCTAAGGTTTTTATTACCTTTTAATTAATTTTACATTTTTTACACGTTAACTAAAAATAAATCTATATCTATATATATAAAAGAAAGTCGTGTTAGTTACACAATTTATAACTCAAGAACGGCTGTACCGATTTGGCTGAAAATTGGTGGGGAGGTAGCTTGGAGCCAGGAGACGGACATAGTAGCGGTAGTGGTAGGGGTTGGAGTAGGGGTAGGGGTAGTGGTAGTGGTTAGAGTAGGGGTAGGGGTAGTGGTAGTGGTAGTGGTAGGAGTAGAGATAGGTGTAGTGGTAGTGGTAGGAGTAGGGGTAGTTGTAGTGATAGTGGTAGGGTAGCGGTAGTGGTAGGGGTTGGAGTAGGGGTAGTGGTAGTGGTAGTTGTTTTCCACGGACGAAGGAAAGTAAATAGCAGGCAAGCCAACGTTTGGGCAGGGCAACGTCTGCCGGGCCCGCTTGTATATATATAAAAACAAAGTCGGGTTTATTCGAACACTTATAACTCGAGAACGGCTGGACCGATTTTCATGGCTTTTGATTTGTTGTATTTGTCTCCGTCCTGAATAGCAGAATAACTATTGAAACATTGGAAAAATACACGAAAAAAATTTCAAAGAAAAAACATACATTTCTCGGTTTTTTAGTTTCATCAAAGCATTGTATGTATATATATAAAAACAAATTCGGGTTTGTTCGAACACTTATAACTCGAGAACGGCTGGACCGATTTTCATGGTTTTTGATTTGTTGTATTTGTCTCCGTCCCGAATAGCAGAATAACTATTGAAACATTGGAAAAATACACGAAAAAAAAATTACAAAGAAAAAACATACATTTTTTAGGTTTTTTTAGTTTCATCAAAGCATTTCCTTTGATGAAACTACATTTCTCATACATTTTCTATTAAACGACTTTTGATATCAGAACGGATTGATGACAGAAACAAAAATTCAACTGTCAAATCGATTGGTTTTAATCATTCCAGATCATTCGGTCAATCAGTCATGATGTTTCCTCGCGCAATGGAAAAGTTAGAAAATCACAAAAAATATTTTGTTCGTTATAATACAGGGGGTGGTATGGGTAGGGGTAGTGGTAGGGGTTGGAGTAGAGGTAGAGGTAGGGGTTGGAGTAGGGGTAGGGGTAGTGGGAGTGGTAGGAGTAGGGGTAGTGGGAGTGGTAGGAGTAGGGGTAGTGGTAGTGGTAGTTGTTTTTCACGGACGAAGGAAAGTAAATAGTAAGCAAGCCAACGTTTGGGCAGGACAACGTCTGCCGGGTCCGCTAGTAAATAATATATTTAAAAACTATATATACAAATTATAAAAAGAATACCTCTTCCAGAACCCCTCCCAAAACACTGGCTGCGTTACCTTGCTGAATGATTAAACTGATCCTTTGAGCGAAGTAAGAGCCAGCCTTTAGTTCACCTGAGGCGTGGACTTATAGTCTCGTACCTAAATTTTGCTAAGGTATTTGTTAAAACAGAATTACCGGACTCTATATTTCATTTATTCAGTCGTTGTCGTGGGGATAATTATATCTTCATAAATAAAAATTAAATGCTGTTCGTTGGTAAGCGCAGCGCATCACTTGAGAACGGCTGGACCGATTGGCAATTTGTTTAAAAGTTCGTAATAGTCATAGTAAGGTTTTTAGGGAAAGAAAAATTGGAAAAGTTGCCCGGAAAATTGGAAAATTCGGTAAAGTGCTTTTTTCTATGGGATTTTATTATGAATAAGGGGGGGGGGGGGTGAAAGTTGATATTAAACTTCACGGGCGAAGCCGGGGTGCAAAGCTAGTCTACAATAAACTTTTTAGCATTTGTACCCTACGGACCTAAAGTTTCTACACCTTTTCTAAAAAAAAAAATAGTTCATTCCACGTCATGCCATGGCGACCAACGCACGCATCTCGTCGTGACGTGATGAGGAATCCAGTTTATATACCCGTCCGCGCTGTGATAGTTGTGATTAGTTAGTGATTAGAGCATAGCACGGTCGGCGGGAGCATCTTACCTACCGATTAATCGGCATATTGTTACTGTGACGTCTATAATACTTGACATTGGCGGAATCATCAAAACCCTGATGAAGCCATATTGAAAAAAATAGAATAGAATAGATTAGTTTATCCATTATTTTCGAAATATTAGTTAGAAACATGTATAACCATACTTTCTTTAGACACATAGTAACAGCCCGAATAATATGGTCGCATATTTTACAAGGCCCCTTGTTTCTTATTCCGCGTTACGGTTCACATCTCGCTGGAACTTCTCTTAAATATTTATGAAAAATATATTGCTCTACGCTCGGACTTTACTGTTTGGTTCGAATATATGATTTTCAAATAAAATATATACGTATTTTAGGATAATGTAGTCTATTAGCGATCCGACCCAGCTCCTCCCGGTTGCAATTTGGTTTTTATTGCGAAACATTAACAACAAAATTAGAGAGACAACAGTAAATGATAGAAGGTTTTCAATTTCATTATATATGGTTTTACTGCGTAATTTAATTTTTTTTACGCAGGATAAAGAAAAAAATTCGCTACGCGTAGGGTATTCTTTTAATTTGTATGGGGATAAACTATTCCTATTTTTTCTGTAAACAATCCACCTGTGTCACTGTAATTTAGCATATAGTTACTTATTCAATATTATCTAAGTAAAATATTTATTTTTTTCAATTGGTTTTATTCGTATTTTATTGAATAGAAAATATGGGTCTTAAAATAAGGAATGATTTCTCATTTTCAGGTTCTTCAACTATCTCTGTGAAAAAAGTCATGTCGATTAGGATTTTAGTGATTATAACGAGTCTGTTAAATAAATACCTACAGACATAATTTCAATTTCTAATTTTTCTTTATCTGTTTCAGGTATAAAAGAGCTACTAGAAGAATGATATTAGAAGGTAATTTCAATCTTATGAGTTTAAACTTTTTAACAAAAATATGTATGTATCACATACATTACAAACAGCTATCTTCCACGCTCTGACTGACGCTTACACTTTTTACTCGTAGGTACAGTCAATGTCAAAATAATTGTACTTTCAAATTGTTTTAGACCAGTAATTTTTTCTTCACAAGTTGCCTTACAGCTCCCGAAACCGTGTTATCCAAGTTTCCCTCTTTTAGCCGATGGTATTTGTTCCCTTTGACTCGAAACGCTATATCTAACGAGTGGTCAGTTCTGTTGAAGTATATTTAGATGGAAAAGCCTCAAAAGTGTGTTTTGTCGGATTATTATGTACATAATTTTTTAATTATAAAAACCCATTGGTACTTGGCCGTGATCGATCCGTGGTCTGCCTAGTTAATATATTGTGTTCATATTATATTCTAATATTATATGCGCAAAAAGCCACAGAGTCGCTATCCAGGCTTCGAGGAAGCGGTAACAGCCTCCTGATGGTAGTAAGTGATAGATTGATTATACTCGGGGTTCCTGGAGCACTGGGCTGGGTTACTAGTAACCATAAACTAATATTAGGTATAAATGCGAACTTGTGTATGTTTATTTGTTCTTCTTTCACGTGCATTTTGCAACGAATGGCCGTGATTTTTTGCACAGACTTTGTTTGAAGACCGGCAAATGACATAGGCTACTTTTTGTTCCGGAAATCCTTCTTCACATTTTTGTCACATTTTAAAAAAATCCACGGGGCGGAAAGGGTTTTTTTTTTAAATTATATATCTGACAAGAATTTTCGTTACTAGTTTTAAAAATATTGCGATGGAAAAGTAATTCTACAAATGTTTTCACCTACTTCACACAAACTTTGTAAAAACAGAATGATATTAGCATTCCTTCATGCCCGGCGACTAATTACAAGTTCTACATAATGTCTTAGAAGGATTCCCATGTAAAGAGTTTTTCAGCGAACATTCCCTGAAAAGTTGAAATAATATGAGTTGCTACTTCATAATTCATATCTAGCTCTTCATAATTCTCATACTTTGCTACATTTTCAGCATATTTTTAAATTGTCTTAGGTATGTTTGTGTTTATCGTCAAATACACTTTCATTTGAAAGTACTTCAAATCGTATGGTATGAACTTGAAAAAAATATAGGCAATAGGCATACAGGGAATATTCTATAAAATAAATACTTTCATTTTTCTTTCACTTTATGAATGGAAATTACTTTAAATCCAAAATGGCTCCTCAAACATTGCTTTTATGGAATAAATGAATACATTCTGTCATGTGTAACAAAACTGTATAAAAATTGCGGAAAATTATTGCGGAATTGTGTAGATATGAATAACCAATAATTTAGAGTCAAAATAATTATATCTAACTAATGTTTGCACACCTGCTTGCAGGTTGAATACATGTCCATACTCACCATAATTTTAAGACCTATATTGTATTCTTGCTAAGAAAACATTTGATTTGATTTGATAAAAACCTTATTCAGACTATTACAAAGATTAAAAAAAATGCCTAATCGGTCCAGCCATTCTCAAGTGATGCGCTTACCAACGAATGGGAAAATACGGAAATCAACTAAAGCGGCTAGTTGGTAGTTCCAGAGTAACAAACTCTTTATCTTTATTATTAGTTTTTTCTTTTTTTTTTCACGGGTTGCCTTACAGCTTCCGAAACCGTGATACGGTTCCAGGGTACCCAGCTATTAGTATCTATAGAAGATAAATAGTAGGGGTGTGCGAATAGCGTTCGAATCGAAATCGAAATTCGACAAATAATTCGAAAAAAACGAATAATTCGAAAAATTTCGAATGTTCTGCATGTCCAAAAACAATATCAAAAAACAGTTTCTTATATCATGTGTGGATGGTTAGCACATACACATATACATACACACTACAGAAACGCTGACAGGTTTTTGAATTTTTGTTTTTATTTTTATATACATTTTTATTCTTCTTATTTTTAGATTGTATTTTTAATTGGACATCTTATAAATTTGTAATTGATTTTTTATTTTTAGACATTTGTCATTTTTTTTGTACTTTTTGACATTTAATTTTGATTTTAATTTTGATTATTTATTTTGTATTGTCTACTTTTTTTAATTTGTTTGATGTAATGATATAATGTTTCCGTACCTACTGTAAAGCCAACATAGTAGAAATCCATTTATGGCAGTAAGTTTTACTTGTTTTTTTTTCTAAAATTTTTTATATTGTGAAGTGCTGTGGATTTTTATAAATAAATAAATAAATAAAATAAATAAATAATTCGAAAATGTTCGAATAATTCGCGAGTAATTCGAATAATTCGCGAAGTATCGAAATATCACTGGATTTTCTATTGTTTTCAATTTGGTGGGAAAAGGTTGTTTGGGAGCACTTACAGTTTCTCTTCTGCGGCGCTGGTGTTTTTATTTTGTGCTTCTTCTCCACTATAGCGATTTTGCGGTTGCGGCCTTCGATAGATCAATTTTTATTCACTCGCGGCGAGAATTTGTAATGATTATTTGCGGTTGCGGTAATTGCGTTATTAGTTTGCGAGTAGATGCCCGGTGCAAAAGAGCAGACGTACACGAGCGAAGTGCGGGGAAAAACCACTTGATATATGGGCGGATCGCGGAGCGGGGGTTGAGGATTGAGGGACCATAGACAACCAGTGTATCTGTGATATATATTGTCTGTGAATGTGTCTATGAATGAATGAATGAATGTTTGCCAAACCATAGGCGCCGGCCTTGAAGTATTGTTAAATACTTCGAAAGAACCCTAACACCAGTTCAACCAACAATCACATGTATGCGGTAAACAAGTGTTAAGCAAGCGGTAAATAAGCGGTAAATAAGCTGTAAACATACGGTAAGCAAGCGGTAAACAAGCGGTAAGTAAGCGGTAAGTAAGCGGTAAACAAGCGGTAGGCAAGCGGTAAGTAAGCTGTAAACAAGCTGTAAGTAAGCGGTAAATAAGCATTAAGTAGCGTTATTTAAGCGGTAAGTAGCTATAAAAGCTATAAGTAAGCTATAATTAGCTGTATATAGGTGTAAAAGCTGTATATAGATGTAAAAGCAGTGAAGCTATAAAGCGGTAAGTAGTGGTAAAATAGCGGTTGGTAAGCGGTAAAGACGGTAAAAGCGTTAAATTAGCTACCACTAGTAATAATACTAGAGGTAAAATATAACTTAAATACGGACATTACAATAAAAAGGGGGATATATAATAAATAAACTATTGTGTAGGAAGGGGACACACGCGGACTACTGGACGTACATAGCTTCCTGTTCTAGTCCTCACCCTAACGACACGTGTAATCCCGTCCCTACCCGGGAAGGTTTGTTCTATGACAGCGAGAGGCCAACAAAGTGGAGGGAGATTGTCTTCTCGCACTATCACGACTTGTCCTGTTGTAACAGGACTGACTGCAGTATTCCACTACTTCCAGTATTCTCTACTTTGTAGAGAGGAGATATACTCTACATGCCACCGTTTCCAGTATGACTGGACGAGCTTATCTATAAGCGAGTATCTTTGTAAGCGGTTAAGAGGTACATCAGATAAATTTTCTGCGGGAATATAATTGAGGGGCGTTAAATTTATAAAATATGCGGGGGTTAGAGCAGTCGGTTCTGATGGATCGCTGCTGAGGATGCAAAGAGGGCGAGAGTTTAGAAGAGTTTCGATTTGAATAAGAGCGGTATTCAACTCTTCATATGTTAAGATCTGAGTGCCTATCACTCTGTATAGATGAGTCTTAACACTTTTTATGTTGCTTTCCCACACGCCACCCATGTGGGGTGCATAGGGAGGGTTTATTTTGAATTCTATTTTCCTTGGAGTTAATTCGCGAATAATTTCTTTCTCGTAGTCCGTAGAGGATACCAAATTATAGACTTCGCCTAACCGCTTACGTGCGCCTATAAAATTTCTACCACCGTCACTCATTATAAGAGAGACAGGGCCTCTGCGAGCGATAAAGCGCTTGAACGCGGCAAGAAACATTTCTGTGGATAAGTCAGAAACTAATTCGATATGTAGAGCCTTTGTGGCTAAACATACAAAGAGACAGATGTAAGCCTTTTGGCTCTTAACACCTCGCTTCTTAGCTAGGGTAACAAATAATGGTCCAGCATAGTCGACACCACATCTAGAGAAAGGTTTATATTGATTGACACGAACCTCAGGTAGATTTCCCATTAGAGGTGAACTCTCCTTAGGCTTACATTTGAAACAGATATTACAACTATGTACCACCTGACGTACTAGAGTTCGAGCTGATAGAATCCAATACTTCTGACGCAGTAGAGCGAGCAGTAAACCAGGGCCAGTGTGACAATATGTTTGATGATAATATTCTACGAGTAACTTGATTAACCGAATTTTGGATGGTAACAGCACAGGATGTTGTTGGTCAAAGGTTAGTGGCGCGTTTTGTAAACGACCACCAACGCGGAGCAGTCCATTCCTGTCAAGGAAGGGGTTTAATTTGCGTAGAATCCCACTACAGGTTTTTCCTGTCTTTAAAGACTTAATGTCTTGAGTAAAGTGAGCGGCTTGTACTTGTTTTATAATATATTCTTCTACGGTATTTATATCGGATATTGAAATGGGACCTCTACTTTTAAGTAATTTTATGAATCTCAATATGTAAGCGGTTATGTAGAGCAATTTACTCCATTTAGAAATTCTTTCAGCAAGTGTAAATATAGGATGCGGTTCAGACTCTGTGATTTGTAGAGACACAGTTTTATACTCTGGTATGTTAGCGGGGCACTTTTGATAGTCGGGTGCTGTCACAGGCCATTGGCTGCGCAGCTGTGAGATCCATGATGGACCTATAAACCAAGTGTCATTATTCAATAACTTGCTAGGAGTTACTGGGCGAGATACGATATCACTGGGATTTTCTGAGCCAGGTACATGATACCAGAGCTCAGCAGGAATTATCTCCTGGATAGCGGCTGTTCGATTGGCAACATAGGTCTGCTATCGGTGAGGGGATGAATGTATCCAAGCTAGAGTAATAGTAGAGTCTGAGAATGCAAATATATTATTTACTTTACAACGCGATTCAAAATTAGTGACTACAGACTGTACAAGTAGAGCGAGTAAATGAGCAGCACAGAGTTCTAGTCGAGCTAGAGTCTGCTTCTTAAGCGGTGAGATTCGTGATTTTGCACAAAGAATTGAAACTTTAGAAGCGGGTTTATCTAAAGGTCCTACACGTACATAAATAACGGCACCATAACATTTCTCACTAGCGTCTGAGAAACATAGTAGAGTTATATGAGAGTCTTCTGCAATACCTACATGTCGCGGTATCCTGATTGCAGACAGACTAGATATCTCGCTCTCGATCTGATGCCAGAGATCTGAAATATCCTTGGGAACCTCTTCGTCCCAATCTAGTTGGCGCTTCCAGCATTCCTGCACGAGAAGTTTCAGCCCCGCAGTGAGGGGGGCGATCAGACCGAGGGGGTCGAAGAGAGCGGCGGTAGCTGACAATATTGACCGTTTAGTACATACAGGTTGCGGTTGCGGTTCGATTTTGAAAACTAATTCATCTCTACAGGGGTTCCATCTCAACCCGATTAGTTTGGTTTCAGACTCTATGTCGAAATTAACATGTTCATTCGCACGAGACCGTTCTGGAATATTTGATAGGAATTGAGAAGAGTTAGAATTGAACTTAACTATATTAAAGCCCGCTGTAGAGAACATCTTAGTTAACTGCTCGTATAGAGTCAGTGCTTGTTGTGGTGTAGGTACCGAATATAGATAATCGTCCATATATCCATAAGTGGAAGCAACACGGGCTGCTTCAGGAAACTTAGCAGTATTTTCAGCAGCCATAGTTTGTACCACTTTCATCGCAAGATATGGAGAGGACTTAAGACCAAAAGGTACGCGATCAAATTGGTATACATCAATAGGTTCATCACTATTGAATCTATATAGTATGCGTTGAAAACATCTATGCTCTTCAATCACTTTAAGAGAGAAGAACATTTTTTCTAAGTCTGCGGATATAGCAATAGCAAATAAGCGTAAGTTAATAAGTAAATTAAATATGCTTGATTGTAAGTTTGGTCCACAATGTAACAAATCATCCAGACTTATACCGGAAGTTGATTTAGAGCTAGCATCTAATACAATTCTAATTTTAGAAGTATCTTTATCAGGGCGGTAAACTGCTCTATGAGGTATATAATATGAGGGAGTGAGCTTAAAGTGAGTTATAGAAATTTTCTTTAAATAGCCTTTGTCAATATAGTCCTGTATAGTTGCATTATAACCCTGACGTAACTCGTCGTTAGAATCTAATTTCTTCTCTAGAGACAGCAATCTCCGTTTAGCTGCATTGTATGAGTCACCTAGACGGCTAGGATTCTCCCGGAAGGGTAAAGAAACTATATAACGGCCATCAGAGTCACGTGAAATATTTTTGTTAAATATTTCCTCACATTGTTGTTCTTCAGGACTGAGAAATTTCTGAGAGGTTACGGCTTCTAAATCCCAAAATTTTTGTAACATTTTATCTAAATTTTTATCAAAATTATTTGGTGTAAATGCGGTAAAAGAATGGAGACTTGAATTCTGTGTAAATGCGCCACACTCTGTTTCACCCATCATTAGGTATCCAAGAGTTGACTGAACTGCTACAATCTTAGAATGCGGTTGAGATATTTTGTTAGGTAATAATAAATGTGGAAATAGTCCTGAACCTATTACACAGTCTATTCTCGAAGGTTCATAGAATAGATCATCGGCCAAGGGTAGGTCTCTAAAATATTCTAACTGTTTTTTATTTAAATTAATTGTAGGTAGGTCACCTGTAATCTTGTCCACAATTGCAGCTTTAATTTTGTATTCATGGCGGGAATCAAATCTCGAATAAAATGAAATGATAGTATATCCTAATATTGGTCTGGAGGACATACCTATTCCATATACAGCAGATTTCTGATAATGAATAGGTAGGCATAGTTGTTTACAACATGCTTCAGTTATCAGGTTAGTATTTGAACCTGTATCTAACAAAAGTCTTATACAAGAATTTTTATTTTCAGGATTCCTAGTATAAACTTTGGCAGTTGGTGAAACAGACTGATAGTTAGTGAGGGTAGAGGAATTATAATTTAAACTTGCCATATGTAGACATTGTAAGTCTGATGAAATAGGCGAGCAGCTTGTTTTGTTATTTGTAGCTCGCTCTGTTATAGGCTTTGTTGATGGATAATTTGAGGATTGAGAGCTATTGAAATTGTCATTATGGAGTAATGTATGATGTCTTCTGTTACATTTCATACAAGTGCCGTTAGACCTACACTGTTTCACAGTGTGGAAGCCGAGGCAATTTATACAAATATTATTCTGAGATTTAGTTATGAATTCATATCTAGCGGATGGCTCCAAGTTATTGAACTTGGAACAGCGGAAGAGCGGATGTCTTTCATTATTACAAACTACACAAGAGTCATTGTTCATAAAATATGAATGTAATTGCGGTTTGCGGGTATTTGAGAAAGTGTGAGAAGTGACTGGCTTTAAATTGAACTGTGTCCGTAGCAATATTTTTGATTGTTCCTTAACAAATTTCTCTAAAGAATTGAATTTAGGGATTTTCGTTGACCTAGAATGTTGTTCGAATAGTTGGACAGTTTCTTTGTCTAACTTATTTATAGCTATGTGTAGAAGGATGAAATCGGACAAGTCATCAATATTGAGTGACTTCAAAGCAGCTATTGAGGCACAAAATTGTTCAATAAAGCTGTCTAAGTTTTGTGAACAGGCAGCGGTTATGGATTTGAATTTAAATATTTTATCTAGGTATTGAGAGGCTAGCGTGCGGGTATCCTGGTATTTCTCTATGAGTAAATTCCAGATAATTTCATAGTTCGATGCCACTGGAAGTATTCCAGATGTAACCGATACAGCGGAGCCCGAGAGTTTAGATACGAGGTATTGTATTCTCTCTCCGTCACTGAGAGATTGATTATCATGTATCATTTCTTTGAAATTTTGATAGAACAGTGGCCAGCGGGTAGGATCGCCATTAAAAGGTACTAGTTCTAGAACAGGAAGCTTATGTTTAAATTTAGAGATAGAAGTGGGTTCCGTCTTTACCGACTTACTTTTAATATCCACTTCAATCTGGCGAACATGACAATAAAGTTCGTCAAAGGCTTCTATTGGTCTAAAGTTGGGCACAAATTCTGGGTCTACTTTAAGGCTTTCCTCGTTGATCTCGTATACCACCTGTGTATATTCCTCCCTGATCTTGTCTAGGGTTTGGACTCGGGTCAAGAATATTTTCTTGCCATCCGCGGTGTTTATCGCTTTACGCGAGTCGTACATGGCTTGCACGATGGAAAATAGGCTTTGCTTTTTTGCTTCTAGTAATTTTAAACTAGCCATCTTGTAACAATGTATGAGGTAGGTAGGTAATGTAACTTTAATTGAACCGGGGGTAGATAACCTATAATTTTGGCTACGTGTCCCTGAATTCGTATAATATGCGGTGTATTTAATGTGAGGTGTGTATGTAAGGGTGTAAATGGGGTTATCCAAGCGAGAAAGGACCAACACTATGGTGGGAAAAGGTTGTTTGGGAGCACTTACAGTTTCTCTTCTGCGGCGCTGGTGTTTTTATTTTGTGCTTCTTCTCCACTATAGCGATTTTGCGGTTGCGGCCTTCGATAGATCAATTTTTATTCACTCGCGGCGAGAATTTGTAATGATTATTTGCGGTTGCGGTAATTGCGTTATTAGTTTGCGAGTAGATGCCCGGTGCAAAAGAGCAGACGTACACGAGCGAAGTGCGGGGAAAAACCACTTGACATATGGGCGGATCGCGGAGCGGGGGTTGAGGATTGAGGGACCATAGACAACCAGTGTATCTGTGATATATATTGTCTGTGAATGTGTCTATGAATGAATGAATGAATGTTTGCCAAACCACAATTTAAATTCCATCACAACATGTATCAAAATATTTTAGTTACGAATAATATATCTACTTTTTGATTTAAATAGTTATTAATTAAACTCCGAAAGAATAGTTTGCTTTCCCGATTTTTTGAGCAATGACCATAAATGTTATGGAATGTCTATTGAATTGAATTAATTAAACGCTTAAAATCGGCTACATTTTTTATTACGGTCACCGTTTTCTGTTAATAAATTTAAATAAAGTATAAAATAACTATTTATTCATCCACTAAAATGGGTCCGCGGCCATTTTTAACCGATTTCAAAAAATGAAAGAAGCTTCTCAACTCGGACTGTATTTTTTATTGTTTTATATATGTATGAACATCCATTACTCCGCCAGTTGTGAACCGATTTTGATGGTTTCTTTTTTAATCGACATATAATTCTTCCGGATTGGTTCCTATTTTTTTCTTTTAAAAATTGGTTAACTGGTTTGTCCGAAATTTTGAAAAAACTGACTTTATAAGTCAATTTTTCTTAATATCTCAATGAAATATGTACCAATTTTGGCGACTTATTTCTTTAAGGATATAATAATAAGCATCAACGTCCTTTTCAGTGCACAATTTAAAAAGGTCAAAAAATGTCTTAACACAAATCACTTCACAAGTTAAAAGCTTTGTCCTGTATATATCAGCAGGGGCCTTAACACAAACTGATGGAAGGAGTGCTAAATTAGCGCTAACTAGTTATTTAGTATGTGAAATGATCGCTAAATCGTTTTTTCTGTAACTGAACGACTTTTGAACGAATGTAAAGTTTATGGGGCACTGATTCAGTAATATTCGAGCCTAAACATACTCATGCAAATAGTTTAGCTGTTAACATTTACAATACGACCTTATTCCGTACCATATGTTTACCTAAATAATCTTTGTTTACGACTACATACTTCTAACTTCACGGTTGGTATATTGTTTGAGAGCTTTGTTATTACGTACTACTGAACGTATTTTAATAAAACTTGGTAGGTCAATATATCATGAAGGTAAGAAGATTGGGTAAGCACAGCAAAGGAATTCTACTATAGAATTTGTTAAATATTTCCCACTCGAAATTGGAGTAGTTTTCAGATACCATGACACATCCTTTTGAATTAGGACCAAAGTATAAAATTACACTTGAATCCATTAGAATTTATGAAGAGCATCAAGTGTACAAAATGTACAATGGAGGACGACATTGGTAAGGTACCAAAATTCGAAAACCGTTTGGAGATTATTTTCTACAAAGCTTATATAATTTTTTTTATATACATTAACTACCTTTCCGCCCCGGCTTTACCCGTGGAACCATATTAACTTTCATACCCTATTATGGTCTTGAATTATTTCAGTTTTTCTCGAATTTTCCGGGCAACTTTTCCGATTTTTTCCCTAAAAAAACCATTCTCAAGTCATGCCCTTAGCAACGAACAGCATTTAATTTTTATTTATATAGATTTTGAGTTATTTGAAAAATACCGAAATTAAGTAAAGCGGTTTAGATTTGCTAAAAAGTAAGTTTTTTGATATTTCTTAGGAAGATTGTCTTGTTTATTCCTATACTGACTAGTTTTGGCCAAGGCAACACAATTATTTTGCATATCTTTTTCAAATTACATATATGAAATTCATTATTTTCATTAAAATAATGAAAACGGGCTGTAAAAAATTGTTGCCCATCATTCCATGTCACCTCCAACTATCTCTGTGAAAAAAAAAATGTGGATCCGTTGCTATGCTTCAAAGAAATTGGAGTCGAGTGAAGCTCTCAGCTCTGCTTTGATGAGAAAGAAGGACAAAGAAACAGACACATTTTCGCATTTATATGATTTTTATGCATTAGGAGACACCTCATAACTTTTGTCCCATACAAATTACGCAATAACTATAATGTCTTAGTTTCAAAATTTAAATAACTTTCGAAAATCGAATAAATAATATTCGAAATATATTTGACACAGTATAAATTTAAAAAAATAAATATAAATCATTTACACCTAAGTTTTATGAAGCCCTGAAAGTCATCAATTTCACGCGTATTTTCAACCGATTTTGCGACTCGAGTTCTCTTAATATATTTACTGTACCACTTTCTCGTATATATCCTATTTCACATACTTTATGAAAAAAATAACTACAACTTGGTATTTCTAATGGTACCATGGTCTCGAGGCCGCGCTCTGGTGTGGCACGCCACATGCGTGGACACACTGGCTCCAAGTCTTGTCGCCGCCTCCTCCAGCTCTGCAGGTGCCGCAGCTTCTGAGGCGGCACATTTAAAAATTCAAAAGTATTCCTCGCTGCTAGATCACTTTGAATTTCTTGCTTTTGCGGTTGAGACTCTTGGTCCGTGGTCATCAGACTCCAAGAAGTTTGCTGATAAAATTGGTAAAGTCTGGTGATCACCGAGCTAAGAGTTTTTTCATTCGCCGCATAAGCTTGGAGATTCAAAGGGGTAACGCAGCGAGTGTTCTTGGCACGATTGGATTTTCTTCAGAGCTGGAGGAGGTATTCTATCTTTGATTCCTCCATCCTTTTTCTTTTTCTTTTTAGTTTTAAGGTATTTAAGATTTTTAATGTATATTTTAGATTTTTGTTTGTAGTGTGAATAAATAATTTCCCATAGTTTTTGTATAATACTGGAACAGCGTATGTCCGTTTTGTGTATTTTCGCAAGACCGATTTTTTGTGAAATCGTTTTTCTCATGTTTCTGGTACGTGAATCTTGGCCTATTTTATCTTATCTTATCAATTATTTTTTATTTGAAGGAAAGTGCCATATACATATATACTAGTGAAAGTGTAATATAAAAACTACTGTGCTTGGGCTAAGTTATAAATATACCGTGATGTAACTTTGACATCAATTAAGACTATAATATTCTTCCCAGAGTCCTGTCAGTTTGATTTAATGGATGAATGTAAAATGAATTTTCCCCTTTCGCCACGTCCTCTAGAGCGATTTAATTAAAAACGCCTTTAGCGTTGGCACTTTTACAGTAATGTTATTTGAGTAATTTAGATGCCATTTTGACATTCCTCTCTTTTAATTTTTCTTATAATTACTCGGAGAATCCTTTGAAAATACTCGTAACACCTCATTAACAGAATGATAAATATTTTTCTATTTCCTTATTTCATCGTGATATATATACATCTATTTTAAGGTAATTACCTAAATGTCCTTCTCCCTATTAAGTATTAATCATGTAAATTAAAAGTTCTGCTTTGGTGAAAATTGCTCGAATCGAAATGCATAATCTAATTTCTCAAGTGTGTTTTTTTGTCGGTACGCCATATCTCCCTTAATACGTCATCAAAATTAATGTTTGATACGCCATTTTGAAGATTATTTTCCCTTTAATGACAAAAATAAATAAACAAATCAAAACGGTGCGAAGTCTTCGCACGGGTCATCTAGAAAATTATATATATGAAAGTATGTCTGTCTGTCTGTAATGTTTTTGTGGCTAAACAACTGGAGACCGAAGTTTAGAGATAAGAACTAAATCGTTTTGTATATGAAACTGAACGAGTTTTGAATGGAATAAAGTTCGTGGTACGGCCCCATCTGAGAAATCAATAGTTTTAGATTGAACGGATTTTAATGATTAGTCACGTTAATTAGAAATAATTTAATGACGTTCAAACTAAAATACAAGAACGAAATAATCCACCACCTCTTAAGCACTGTAAATGAAAAGTATTTGACAAAAAGTCCGTCATTTCACACCGTATACATTGAAGGGCACGGGGTAAAATTGCTCTCTATTAACGTAACTAGCTGTGAAAAGGTTTTTCACCTAAATTGTTGATGACAAGAGTGAAAGCCTTCGCAATCGCGCTGTCCTCAAATGGGGTTTTAATTACTCCTTCCAGGAGGGAATGTAGACGATTCTTTTGTAAAATTCATTCGTTAAATATCTAAAGTTTAAACTCGTTAATTGGTAACACTGAAAGGGCCATCCGGATACGTCTGAAATACTGCAATTAGGAGGATTATTTTGACTATAACTTTGCCTTCGTTATGCTTCGCTCATGGACATTTTTGAAATGTAACAATAATTCAATAAAAAAGAACAAGCGAGCCTTACAGTAGTCGCATATGATGTGTAACATCTGACATCTCACCTTGGTAATAAGCAACATTAACATTATATCCTGAAAACATTAACACTTTATACACAACACTGTAGGTTAAGCGCACAGCTGATGCGTTCTCCTTCTCTATTTCCCTTTCTCTTTCTCGTCACACACATGCATACACTGTTGGCTGACAGTACCAACCCCTCGGAGAATGGGTTGGTACCATCTGACGGCCAACTCATTGGTCAAACCAAATAACGAAATCACATCATTTCATTTCACATCAAAAAATCCTCGGGATTTAAAGTACCATATTATATGGTACTTCGGCCTTCCAACTATATATGTGCAAAAATACCACGGCGATCCGTTGCTCCGTTTTGATGTGACAAAAAAAACGCACATTGTCGCGTCATTTATGTTTTCATAAGTCACCATCAATTATAAATTTTGCTGCCATCGTTCATATCTATTCTACGTTGTGGAAAGCAAAGTTTCAATATGCAAATAGGTTTAATTGATTTTTACTGACAGAAATAGTGAATCCTTGATGAAAATTCAGGAGAATATTTCCACAGCGAATTTAAAAGCCATCTGCAAAACATTAAAATTTGTAAGAGCTCAACATAGTATTTAGTACCTATTCAAAATTGTAATTTCTGCAATTACAAGAATAATCCGAATTTATTGAGTAACTCGCACAAAACATAAATTGAAAATTGGTCCAATGGTAACAGACATACAAACGCATACACAACCTATTTCCCAAACACATATCTCCTTTTCATCGTGGGTAAAAACGTTCAGGGGGTAACTCTTGACGGAAATGTCAATCCTAATCCTAAAATCCTGAGTTACAATGTTATTGAAATTGAGTTGTGTTTAAAAAATGGGACCAATCCGGAAGAATTATCTATCGATTAAAAAAGAAATCATTAAAATCGGTTCACAACTGGCGGAGTACCTAATCGATGCTCATATATAACATAAAAAATATAAAAATACGGTCCGAATTTTTTTGGAAGTTGGTTAATAAGTTGTCTCATATTATGTTCTCGATTTAAGGGGTGTAGTCAAGGTCATCTTGTATCTGTCAAAAATATGGCAAATCTCAGTTAATCCTGGAAACGCGAGTTTATTTATACAACATGTCCTCAGCACACAGTTGATAGTTATTATTTTAAATTGGATTGAGCCATATTTTCATTATTAAGAGTTCTAAATAGTAATAATTTCCAAAACGCAAAGGCACTGCTCGTATCTACAACTACGGCTCTTTAGAACCCTAAATAATAAAAATATGGCTCAATCCAATTTCAAATAATAACTATCATGCGATGAGGAAATGTTGTATAAATAAACTCACGTTTCCAGGATTAACTGAGATTTGCTATATTTTTGACAGATACAAGATGACTGAGAGATGATGAGAGAAGACGGATCCTTAAATAAAATTGTCAATGCAGCAAATTAAATTCAGGATTTTTAAATTTGCCTGGGCGCGGTATTTTTCTATAAACTGATTTCAAATTATAACGTGAGCCTATAAGAATTTTATTGTAGATTTCTATGGGGAGTCCAGAAAACTTTTCAAAATTCCACTCATTTTTCTTTTAGAAAATGCAGGGGTGTGAATGCGTATTAAAAATTGCCGCAATATAATTGACACAGGGTTGTAGAAAATGGGCGACAAAGGAAGTGAATTTGGGCCATTCGTCGGTCGTCCATTGGACCGTGTAACTCGGTGTCTATTGTCTAACAGTTTGATGGAATGTTTTAGAATTTCTGAACGAACTTCCCGCCAGTTAAAAGGTTTTGAGAATTGTTGAATGTTGCTGTAAAAGTTCCTGAACTTTCAGTAATTATGAAGCTGTTTTCTTTGAGGAGGTTTAATGTTCATTCAGTTTTGTGTGGTGATTATCAAGTGTTGTTGAGTGTCTTGAATTTCGGATTTACTTATAAAATATAGCTTTTTGTCTACAGTTCACCTGTGGAAATTTTGGAAATGTGAATTGGTACATCTTACAGAATCCTAACTTTTTTTTACCAAAACTACTCAAATTCTTTTTTTTTATATTAAAATATATTAAAAATGCACGAAAGGCCAAAAGTTTGTTTTGTAATGTTTTCTAGTCACGTCATGTCGTTTAGATTTTGAAGCAAATACTGGTGCCAAAGTTAGAGATCAATAAGACATTAAGGTCGGCTGTCTGCAACCCACGGGGGCGATTCAGTAACGCCATGTCAAAATCGAAATAAGAATGAAAACTATCATATATTTTAAACTTGATGAAAAGTAGTTTACTGGTTTGTACACATTGAAAGAATGAAAACTAAGGTATGTTTGTTAGGGTTCCGTACTTCTCCAAAACCCTTATCCTACCCGCAAAACATCTACTGGACGAAAAAGGTTGACAATTGGTACATACGTAGAGTTTGATGACCCAATCGCACGGACGTAAATAATCGAATTTCGATTTTGAGGGTTAATTTTAGGGGAAAATGAAAAATCGAAAAATTATTATATCATATCAAAATTAACAAACGCACTAGTCGCCACTACGATTTTCGAAGGTTCCCCTCGATTTATCTGGGATGCTATCATGAGATCCTGGTTTCCTTATCATGGTACAATCCTTGGGATATCTCCTTTACAACAAAAAAAGAATCATCAAAATCGGTTCATAAACGACGAAGTTATCCGCGAACACACATAAAAAAAATATACGGTCAATATTATCAAATCAAATGTTTTATCAACAAGAATACAATATACCTAGGTCTTAAAATTATGGTGAGTTTGGACATGTATTCAACCTGCAAGCAGGTGTGCAAACATTAATTCGGTTTATTTTGACTCTAAATATATTGGTTATTAATAACTACACAATTACAAAAAAAATCCGCAATTTCGATGTACAGTTTTGTGACACACATTATCATTTATCCCATAAAAGCTATGTTCGAGGAGCCATTTTGTCAATTCAGATTTAAAGTTATTTCCATTCGGTAATTTAATGTCATCAGGCAGATTATTATAAAGTAGGTATAATACACATATTGTAAATGTTCCTTTTATGATAATTATTTGTATATTTACGCGTGCTTAGATTAAACCTATTGGCAGAGAATTATGCTCTAGAACTGAACATTGCACTCCAGACGCGTACCAAGCACTAACTGCTCACAGTTCCACTCCGCAACTTCGTTTAACTTGACAACATTTTTTGCAATTACTTAATGGATATGTGCTGTCATGACGTAAGCTGTGAACACAGCTGTAAAAGAGGTTCTATTTTGTAGGGTGGGGATAGAAGGCGCATGCACCGCACTTATGTACCTACATTGAAGTTAATGAATTTTAAGTACATTATTGCGCAGGTGACCTTGAGTCCCTAGATCGGTGTCTACAATAGGTCCAAAACTACCACTTTCCCAACTTTAAAATATCAATAGCTTTTCATTTTTTTTTAATTATGAAAAAAGTACGTATACTGTTTATTTTATATGGATTTCCCATCACTCAAAGGACAGTAATTTACACACACTGTTGCTGCAGATATGCCCTATTAATCACAGACTAATCACAGCGCGGACGGGATTAAACTGGACTCCCCATCACATCCACGATTATCCCTTTCGCTTAGCTAGAATGTCATCTCTAAAAATGTCAATGTAAATAAAAGTTCAAAATTACAGCTATGATGAATCATCCTCATTTAGCTCCGTCTCCGTTGAGGTGTTTTGAGATATTTTAAGCAGTCATTCATCCTTAGTCTCATTATGACGCTTAACCGTTGTTATCGGTCTCACTATATGTTTCTCATATATATATTTTCTTTTAATTCCAGTAATAAAAGTGTAAGGGGCCCGCCATGAGCGCAGCGGCCGTGCGACCAGAAGGCGGCGAGTCGACACCTGGATCCGACGTCGGCGAGAGAATCACTCGTCTGTTCCCCAAGTGCCGCCCGAGGAATATGCCACAACATGACAGGTGACTTGTGTTATCGCGCACGGGTACATGGCAAAGGTAATACGAGAAACGACTGGGCCGCATGATTTGAGAGGTAGCAACCTAATAATGCACGTACCTACTTAAAACTAGAAAAGCGGCTGAAGCACGTTTTCGTAGATGTATTACCTTTTAGAGTAGTAATTATAACCTTAAAAATGTACCAACGTGTTTTTTTAATTAAAAACTTAATCCTACAAACCACACTTAGAGGCTTTCCCATCTAAAAATATACCTCAACAGAACTAGCCACACTCGTTAGGTATAGCCTCACAAATACCATCAGCTAAACGAGTGAGACCTTGGTCTTCCGCTGGGCACCCTGGAACCGTAACATGGTTTCAGGAGCTGTAATGCAACCCGTGACGAAAGAAAAAAATGATAACTTTAAGATAAATCTCATAAGGATTTCTATTAAATATATATTATGTAAAAATCCTTACTCAAAAGTGCCGTATAGTATTGTCAGTCGGCCATCTTATTTCTGACAAAAATATGGCAAATCTCAATTAATCCTAGAAAAATTACTTTATTTATACAACATTTTCAACTCAAATTGTTGACAGTTATTATTTTAAATGGGATTAAGCCATATTTTTATTATTTAGGGTTCTAAATAGGCGTAGTTTTTAAAACAAACATTGCTATTGCGTTTTAAAAACTATAGCTATTTAGAAGTCTTAATAATGAAAATATGGCTTAATCCAATTGAAAATAATAACTATCAACAATTTGCTTTGGCTCCACCAATGTTAATCGATGATTTGCCAATGTCAAGTATTATAGCCTTTAAAGTAGGTATATATGCCGATTAATCAGTATCTAAGATGATCCCACCGACTGTGATATGTCTTTTTAATCAAAGACTAATCACAACTATCACAGCGCAGACGGGATTAAACTGGATTCCCCATCATATCACGACGAAACGCGTGCGTTGATCGCCATGACATAACGTAGAATCCCGTTTACTGTTCAGAAAGGAGTTTCACTTCAAAAATGACAGGTGACTTGTGTTATCGCGCACGGGTATATACATCCCAAAGGTAATACGGGTACCAAACTGGTCCGCATGGTTTGAGAGATGCAACCTAAAATCGACCTAAATATGCACGTACGTAGACCTAATAGAAAAGTTATTGCACGTTTTCATAGAAATACTCGTATTTATCTTCTGAGTAAAATGATTTGACACTATAATAGAATAATGGAATATGCTGTTTTTTTTTATGACAAATGTTATCATATTTATTAATTTATCAAATATACAAATAACAATATAAAAACCTTAAATCTAATCTAAACATTACAAATAACTAAATAAACCAGGTCCGCGTGGAATAGTGGCAAGAATACTGGCTACATTTCCCCGCTGAATCACGATGCTGATTCGTTAAGCGAGGAAGGAACCAGCCCTCTTGTCACCAGAAGAGATGATTAGTCGAGGGGATATATCTTTAAATTAAACTAACACAATAATATACAAATAATTAGTCTGACAGACAGACACAAGAGGTTTCCGTTTTATCATAAAAACGATAAAACGTACTTATTGAAATCCTGTGTCACTGAAGGTTCAAATTTCCACCTCTCAATACATATAATTTTCTAAAAGCGATGTTCTTGAAGCGGATCTGATGCGGGCAGGTAAATTACCATTACCTTGTCAAATTACCTTGCGAAGTTACCGCAAATCGGCTGAAACACGAAAGTGTAGGTTCGCTCGTCTATCGGTGTCGGTTCTTCATAATACTTCGTTTAACTTACATACTTATACTCATGTTTCCCAAAAGATATATGCTATCTCGGACTTTTTTGTAGATAATTTTATTCTACACAATTCTTTTCTACATCATTTTGTTATATCTCTGACGGATTTGACGGCGATAGACTTGATCCACATAAGATCTTCTAATTTTTACATTGAATTTATGTTTTTTATGGGATATTATAGTACCTACGTACCAATTTGTCATGGAGTTAGGATTTTTAATGAATAGTATTTAACTGCAAATGAATAAAAAAACCGCATACCCCGCCGCGTATTTATTGATAATAATAGTTGTTTTTTTTTTTAATTTCAGACTAGGTGCGGTATTAGACAATAGAGACATGAACAGTGTCAACAACGTGTCGTCGGAAGACGAGCGGCGCGACCTAGACTCACAACTGGTGATACTCAACTCTAAGACTGGCTCATACAAGTTGAGGGATTCAAGGTGGTTCATGTTATATTAAACTTATTTTGTTACTAATAGTCTGGAAAAAAACGCCAATCTCTCAAATATTTTTGTATATATGTTACGCGATTACTCCGCCAATTGTGAACAGATTCAGACCTTGTTTTGGTGAAAATTGGTTCAGTAGTTTTCCAGAAATTTTGAAAAAAAAATCACTTAATTTTAGTATGAATAGTAGGAACTCTATGAATAAATCTGTTATAACGGTGAATTCACTATTTTTTATGCAATTTATTTTTATAATCGATAGCCTCTTTAGGTTCATCAAATTCATAACGTATTAAATGAAGTATCTCTGTTCTCTTATTTTTTGTCTCAATATAGAAGAGGTAAAAGATATGCTAAATTCGTACGAACCGAGCGAGCGTGTAGAAAGAATTTCATTACGTAGATAAAATAAGGGTCTTACCTACTCCACAAGGGATTACAAGCGTGATGATTTTTTGTTCGCCAAATCTGTATGTGGATATATAGAAACAGACATCAAAATATTAGGTGGAGCTAGGTCTATAATATTAATTGTATGATGAGAAGCGATCGAGTGAAATAGCGCTCAAACAGGCCAACTTATTTAAAGTGTAGTCTACACAATTCCAGAATAATCGAGATAGCCGGCGGTCGGGAGCTGTACTCGCAGAGTCGCGCTAAAGCTGTTCGGAAGTTAAGACATAGCAACCATAAACACAACCTGAGGAAGGTGCGACCGGTTAAGGACCCTGATTATCCTATGGATAACTTAAATGCGGAGGTAAATATATTTTATTATGGGTATAGGTATACGAACGTTCAAGGACTTCAAATATATAAAACCATAAAACCCACCGAAAAACCCAGAATCTTGAAGTTAAAATGTTCTCCTTTTTCTTCTGCACGAGTTTCCTAATGGCTCCCGGAACCGTGTTATCGATGCGGAACACCAAGTCTTCCTCTTTTAGCCGATCGTAATGTGAGGCTATACCTAACGAGTGGCCAGTTCTGTTGAGATATAATTTCGATGGGAAAGCCCTTAAGTCGACCCATCACAGCGCAACGAACTCAGTTTTACGCGCGACTTATTTTGTCCATGTCTCTTTATAAATATGTGAGCAAGATGGACTACTATTAAAATCGATAAGATAACCAAGGATAAGATAAGATAGACCAAGATTTACGTACCCGAAACATGAGGAAGAAAGATTTCTCAACAAAACCTGTCTTGCGATAATACACAAAACAGACTTCAGCAACTGTATTGTACAAAAAATATTAGAGATTGCAAGTTCTAGTTAATGGATCCATAAAGTATGTGATTTTGTACAATACTTGAGTTGCTGAAGTCCGTTTTTATATGGGACAAAAGTTATGAGGCTCCTTAAGTGCAGTAGTTTATCGGATTATGTACATAAGTTTTTATTTTAATTTTCAGATCTCACTGCATAGGTTAATAAATGAACCTAAGAATATGGTGTCCCGACACACATCGCCATCTTACACGAACGGCGACCGGGAACTTAGTAATATTTTGGACAATAATATGGGTATACCCAAGAATAGTTCTCCGATACTGGACCCACATAAAACTAATGATATTAGCGCCAAGGGTAGCCCCATAGCGGTTGTAGCTGATGGTGAGGTTGTGGTGTTTGATGATAATGAGGATTGGAAAGGTACTTTTTATATAATTTATAATTTTATGCCAATCTGATTAAAATAACTTGATAATATGCAAATAAGGCCACTTTTCTGTTGGGATTGGGGTTTTCCTGCGACTGCTGTAACTTTTAAGATATTTGAAATCTCGCCCTGTTTTGCAGAATCCAATATAATATAAGCTATTTCTGGTCACAGTTTCATCCAGATCCGTTCAACCGTTTCGTCGCGATTGAGTAACAGACATACAAACTTAAGGGCCGTTGGTCAATGTCATCTTATAAGTGTAAAAAATATATCAAATCTGGAAAGTTAGTTAATATAAAATCCAATCCAATTTAAAATAATAACTTTCAATATTCACTCACCTTTCCAGGATTAATTGAGATTTGCCATATTTTTGACTGTTACAAGATGACTGATAGCAACGGTCCTTAACTTGTTGTTTTCATAGTTGATTTAATTTTTTATAATTATTTTAATTTTATTCACTATCATTACCCGCCCACTCCCAGGCCACCATCATTGCATCCTCAACATATTTTTTTGTTTTTTTTCTTTTCAGTGATATTGAATTCTGTGTCCCTAGGTTTAAGACTGGACGCCGAAGTGTGTGAAAACGACATAGATCATGGTCTTAAGAGGATTTTTAAAAATGGTGATAGTGAAGTGAACAATAAAGATTGTAGCGATGCTAGTGACACTTCGAGGGACGGACTGAGCGAGTCCCAAAGTGTTGGGTCTGTTGGGGAAGGGTCCCAAGCGTGGTCTGGCGACGAGGATAAAAGAGTAACGCGAGTAATAGGGGAGCTGCCTATAGCTGAATACGAGGGGTCCCCGCGGAGGTACGGTGTTGGACCTCAAATTACTACGAACAACAGATCGCCCCGGCCTGGGTTTCCACAGGTAAAATTATATGTTTTAATCTCAAATTATTCAACCTTTGCTCGCTAATTCAAACGTTAAAATATAAAAAAAATGAGATTATGTAAATCGCAGAGATGACAGCGGCGTGAAGTCGTCTGCCAGTGTACGTGCGGTACTAACAGGCAAATTTATGCTAGGTGTACTTTTATTGAACATATAAATAATATATTGATCGATGGAAATATTAAAAGTACATACAATCGCCGAGCATGTATGAAAGGTAATATTATCATATATCAATGGAATTATTTTTGAAAATTCCATCTGTCCACTTAATTATTACTACCCATTACTTCTTGTATACATATTTTAATAGTTTAACTGGAGCTGCATAATCGGTGCATATAATGAAACTGTAAATAATATTGTCTGTGCACAGTAAAAACTATTGAACCGATTTGGATGGAGTTATTTTTCAACACAAAGACAGTGAGATGAGCGGGAGAGTCACATGCTTGAATCAGCTTCAGCATCCCACAAGTGGGCAGATCAATGCTTAACTCTGTCTGTGGACTTTTTTAACACATACACACGGCCTCTATAGCTTGCGGCGTGGCCAGAGACACCAGTAACAGTGCCCACTTTTTGCCAGTTGTCCATATTAAACACTTGGCTGCACTTAATGTACCTAGATGTGTCACTTTACGCTGTCACAGCCACAACTAGTATTTTTAATAAATTAAAGTAAATTTTCTGCTATTTTATTTCAGCGTATCGTAACAGAAAGTAACGACATAACGCCGCCGTCAAGTTCTGCTGCTTTTGACTATTTGTACGAGTTCTCTGAGACGAGGAAGGTATTGGAAGAATTCTTCCGTTGTCCGGCAGGCGGGGGACACACGCAGCTGCCCAGTGGGATTGCTGATGAAATTGTTAACTTTCAGGTCAATATTACAAGCAACTAACAACCAAATTCGGTCGCTACAGCAACCAGTCGCAAATTGCAAACGTATAACCCACTATTTATTTCTTTTAAAATGTACAAATCCCATTGTCGGGGGCGTCGGTAGTCGAGTGGGTAAAACGTCGGCTCACAACTGAGAAGTCGCGGGTTCGATCCTTACATCCTACCATGTACCAATATGTACATTATCCGACAAACCGTACAAAGAGGCTTTTCCATCTACATACCTCAGCAGAGTTGGCCACTAGTTAGGTATAACCTCAAAAATCTTCTGCTAAATGATGAAGACTTCGTCTTCAGCTGGGTACCCTGGGGCCGGTAACGGTTCCCGGGAGCTGTAAGGCAACCCGTGAAGAAAAAATAATTCCCGTTATTCCGTCCAATTTGGACTAAAAACGCTGATAACAGTGTTTATTACGCAATAATAAAACTAAATTCATTTGTAATGTCATGACTTGGCTGGATCAATCCTTGGGAAGTTCTCCAAGCACTGTCTACCGCAGTGCGTTTTGCCGTTGACAATTCAGTTTTTGAAAAAAATCTAAAAGTTTCAATGAATTATATTTTCAGGAATTAGATTACGAACTTCGTCGTCAAACAGCGGAATGTGCGGCAGAGGAGGAGTCAATACGTACACGGAGGGAGGTGGTGCACTCTCCACATGATACTCGCAACCACACTAACTTTTTGGGATTGCAGGTAACTTTTTATTCTTCACTCGGGAACCATAGCCGGCCCCAGGGTACCCAGTGGAAGATAAAGTCGTCCTCATTTAGCCAATGATTTTTTGAGAGTGGCCAGCTCTGTTAAGGTATATAGATGGAAAAGCCTCTTTGTAAGGTTTGTCGGATAAATGCAGGTAACTTCTAACTAATATTATAAATACAAAAGTGTATTAATTTGTGTATTTGCTCTTCTTTCACGCTAAAACAGCGCAACCTGCTCTAAGCAAATGGAAAATTTATTAAAAATTATGTAAAATTGTTAACGTTTAGAATTTTAAATGACACCTTACTTTAAAGAGACTAGAAAAACGAACCTTATAAAAGCTGTGATGGGTGTGTTTTTTTCCAGCAACACAAAGATCAAAGATATGTTGAGCCAAACATAGCTGAGCTGACTGTAGGAGCAGCATGGAGCGGGTCCGGCTCACCTACTGGGGAACAGAGGCAACCGTTCCATCTGTCACCGGATACAAGCGACTGTGACTCAAGATGTGCTGAATTGGATAGCGACGTCTCACTCATGCTTATGGAGAACGAGCTGTGCGAGATGAAAAGTAAATATTTATAGTGCGCGCCAAATAAGTATAAAATTGTAGAGAGGAGGACGCTTATACAAATAGTATGGAACGCAGTCTAATCACGTGATACTTTTCGGCTTAAATTATTTGGCGAGAGTTATATTAGTGTTTAATATATTTAATCTCTTTTTTTTTTTTATCTAAATTTTCCATCTAAATATATCTCAACAGAACTAGCCACTCGTTAGATATAGCCTCACAAATACCATCGGCTAAACGAGAGAGACTTGGTCTTCCGCTGGGTACCCTGGAACCGTAACACGGTTTCGGGATGTGTAAAGCAACCCGTGAAGGAAAAAAAAATAAAAAAATCTCAGGCGTCACGTCTGAGATATATCCACTGATCATTCGGTCCCATTAACACAGCCATAGCTGTTTCGGAGCCCCCAACATTGTTAGTTGCAAATAGATTAGCTTGCAGGTCTTATCGATGAAATGATCCAACAAACAGTGAGCGTACCCTCCAAGCTTGAATTTTTTTCTAGGTTTAGCGGAAGCAGCGAGAGCAGGTTTGGCGACCGGGATAACTGGTATGATTATGCCGCAGGTAGAAGATGGGCTGTCGTCGGAGCACGCTTCTGATAACGACAATAATAACCACGCTGTCACACCGGTAGGTGTTGTTATTATTTTTATTCAAAACTAGCGAAATTTGAAGAAATTCGCTTTCAACTACTTATCTATTAGAGATAGGTATAAGCTTCCTCTGAATTTTTTGTAGATCGGTTTATTCTACACAATTCTTTCCTACATCGTTTTGTTATATCTTCGATGGACAGCATATACCTAACCGTAACAAAATCCGTTCAGTGGTTTTTGCGTGAAAAGGACAGACAGAGAGACGCGGTGGGAGACTTATCTAATGTATCTAGTCGCGCCAGACGCATAAAAATACTAATGGGGCTAATATATGAATTTTCTAAAACTTATGGAACCATGTTACCGGTCCAAGGGTACCCAGTTTGATGCCAATTCGGTAGGTAAAATAAAAGCTAAGGTACGATTTTTATATTTTTATTTTAAAGATTAAGCTATTTTAAGAAACTAATTTGAATATTTTTTATTTCTATACAGTAGATTTTTTATAATAAATTATCAAAGTTTTGGCACTGATGACGTCATTTCGTCGGCTGAATACTTCAATACCTTTGATATGTTAGTACAGAAAAAAGAACATCTGTGTTTTTTGACTTTGATATTTAACAAACAGTAGTGTTGCCGTCTCTAAATCCTACAAAATCTACCAAAACCTACCACTTCTACATAAAACATATTAAAACAACAACAAAGAAACACATCTTTACGGCTTTTATACCGTAGTCTGCATAGTTGTTGTGATACAAAATATATACAAAGGTCAAAGAATATCCTACCATAAAAAATGCTTTAACATTCTTCCTAAATAATAAACTAGATTAGTTATAAAAACTACTGAAACAGTAGTATATCTAGTAACACAGGGTAACATTGGTTGACAAGTTGACAAGTAAATATTTTGCTTTTATTTAGCCGATATAATGACGTCATTCATAGGTGAAATGTAGGTTAAGTAAACTATTTGTTTTTGAAAAAATAAAGACAATCTCGCGATTTTAAGAACTATAAATTGAAAAATACGGATTACTAAACCAATATCTCGAAACGGTTTTGGATTCAGCATACCTTAACTTTTACTTTACATACCGAATTGTATTCAGAACGTACCAGAATACGCATGCGCACTGAATAGTATAAGAGCCGGTTCACACTGTTTTGTACAGTGGGCGAAGAGAGATACAAAAGCATGTACCCTCCTTGGACTACACACAACTTAGCGGCGTCGGGCGGTGTCAAGAAATACAAGAACCGGGTCTTTACATTTTTGTGTCTTTAGCATCAGTTTGAAGAATTTATGCGGATTCTGGTTTATTCTTTATTATATAGTAGTAGATGACCCGTGCGAACACTTCGCACCGTTAGTGGTGTTGTAGTCATTGTTAAACTGATCTTCAATAGATGGCGTCTTTTACAAAATAAATAAATTAGTTTAACTTTAAAAGAAACAATTTTAATTTTGATTTGTTTGCTTATCTTTCGTCAAATACAAATAATATACAGAGATTATAACTACAAAGTGTTATTAGGTTTCCACAAGCATTTGACAGACAGACGTTTAATGTGTGCTCATAATATTTATTTGTATCCTTAGAATCACTCAACCGTCGTTGTGGAGGAAGTTGTAGAAAATGGGACCACCAACGAAGCTCACGTGCTGTCTGACGCAGACTTACATTCTTTGGACCCTCTAGGTAGGTGGTTTTAGTAGATTGTTCATCAAGGGATGAAAGTGGCTGATTACCAACAAGTGGGCAATTGAGGCTCGAGCCGTAGACGGAAAGCTTTAAAGCACACGAGTTGGGAATCGCACTTTATTCTAAGTGATAAGTACCTACATACATTTTTATACTACACCTACGAGGAGAATACAATTTTAAAAGTTTCAACAAAGCAACGCCTTTTTTATTTATATTGAAGACTTGGCTGTATGGTAGTGTACCTTTGCCTTTGCAAAAAAGAAAGAAAAATGTCAACCACATGTCAAAATCCATTACCTTTGTAAAGAACGCACGCGCCCGCCTAGACGTGATGGGGAATCAGGTGTAGTATAAAAATAATATATTGACATTAATTAAAACTCAAAAAAAACTATAATTAGATACACTGATTTTTAATTAATTAATTATACTTATAATTTATTTTGTACAGCTGTTTGTAGTGAGGTATCACCCCCACCACCCGCGCCCGCCCCTCACCGGTCACCAGAAGAGCTCGCCTCTCATCCTGTACTACCGACGACTGATAGACCACCGCTGTATCATAATAGGTACTTATAGTAGTTTTTAGGATTTTTAGTAGCGCATATTATGCATGCAGTTAGTAGAAAGACCAAAGAATGCCATTAAAATGAGTAAAATCTAAAATGGTAAAAAAATCCTTACATTTTGTTTAGCGAAAGCATATCTACCGATTTAAATCTTAATAATCAAAGTCTGAATTCGGTATGTAAATGCTTTTTATATTTTTATTTCATAGATTAAGATATTTTAAGAAACTAATTGGAATATTTTCGTTTACTATGCAGTAGTTTTTTATTACAAATTTTCAATTTTTTGCCGACAGCCGACAAAATTACGTCATTATTTAGGTAAAATAGCCATTCTGCCCCATTTCTTAACTCATTTGTATTACTGGTAGTGCCACGGGGCAAGTTATGGGCTGTGGTACTACTTATATCTCAAATGTGTAATACTACGGGGCAGAAACGCTATTTCATCTAAATGATGACATCACTTTGTAGTCTGTTTCCCAAACTTTAAAAAAAAATTTAAAAAAACGACATCAAAGGAAACAAAAATATTTAAAATAATTTCTTAACATAGCTTACCTTTCAAATAAAAATATATCTTCGTATTATACTCAATGCAAGGACGTCCAGATGCTACGATTTTAAATTTTAAAGTTGAGTCTAATGATTAGTTTCCAACAAAAGCGACTGCTTGAACTATAATTATTTATTACATTATTATTTTACATAAATATACCCTGTTTTTGGGTATATTTAATTTAATTTATGTTCTTTGACACAGGAAAAGGCCTACATCAGCTCAAAGTACAGAGTCTGTAGAAATCAAACCTGCTAGTGGCGACGAAGGTAACCTTCTGACTATTTCTTGTCATTAGAGAAGAATGCGGAGTGAAAGATTATGTTGCGACTAAAATGAAAAAAAGTAGTGTAAGCTGGTTTGGAATGAAGGATGAAAGATTGACTTAAAGGGTTTATATGGCAGAAACGAAAGGAAATGCTAGCATAGGAAGACCTAGATGTACTTTTATTTAACATCCTAGCGAATCCGGCAGACGTTGTCCTGCCTGCACTACCACTACCACTAACTTTGGATATTGTTCATACAAAAATACTAAAATCGCGATTAAAAAATGGGGGTGGGGGTAGGGAAAAGAGGGTGAAAAATAGTTTACGACCTATTCTCGGACCTACCGAATATACACAAAAAAATCATACAAATCGGTCAAGCCGTTTCGGAGGTGTTTGCTTACAAACACTGTGAAACGAAAATATAGATGAAAAATATTTTAATCGAAGGCAATGTTAAAAGTAGGTAAGTACCTACACAAAATCGCCGATCATGTATGAGAGTTATGAGCGATATAAAAGAAGCGAAAGAGGTATATGTCAGAATAGTATGAAATGTCTCTGCAGGCGTGATGATAGACAGATAGATAGATAGAACCTTAGAATAGAAACTATTGTTGAAAATATAAAGATTAAAAATCTCCAAAACAAACCATTTCCGATACCTTCAACCACATATTTTTTCTATGTCACAGATGAAGCGGATACCGACTTGGAAACAGACAGGCTACTAGGACAACAGAGAACTGACGACCAAGGATTCTTTGATGATAAGGTAGTAATCATTCAATATATTCAATGAAGGAGGGACACAAAATGGATGCTAGGATATTGTGCAAGTGGATTCCAAGATATTATGCAACTGTAAAGTAATTAGGGGTAATTACATAGTTAATGTTGCATAATACTTTTTTTATCAGGAAATAAATTATTTAAAAAAGTAATAAATTTGGCTGCAAGGGGTCCATAGCCTATATTGATAGAGCGTTGACTTGAAATCGGGATGTCCTGGGTTCAATTCCCACTCGTGTCAAAATGCTATGCACCGTGCTTTAATCGGCTACGGTGGGCACTCAAAGCCCGCACTTCTTAAAATAACAGATATTGATATATCTGTGACACATCTACCATTAAGTGCAGCAACGGGCTTGCCACCTGTTCTGTTCAATGTGGCCTACCGGCAAAAATGTTTTATATGGAGACATTGATCCATATCAAAATTATAAACTGGTTATCATACAGAAAAACCACCTTTAAAACGTTGCTAGTTATAACTTTTGTCACGCAAATATTTGCAGGTAAAAATAATTTTGTTATCATCTGAATATGGTTTTTGATGCGAAAAAAATCGTTCAATTTGCGATCAGACCTGTCATGAATTTTCACGTTACGTTTTTTAAATCTTCGCACAGTGAAACGATACAACATTGCCAATAGTATTAAATTAATCAGCTTTGTGCCTTACTCTATTTTCTTGTTTTCACGGCTACCCAGTGGAAAAAACTTGATTTGAGTCGAGAACTCGGCTTTATATTATATTCCGACATGTTATTGCCAATAGCATAAACACGCTGAAATTAATATTTTTAAAATTACTTTACCAATTTTAAGAGTTTTATATCACTACATAACGTAGTCAGTCTTGGTAGAAGAGAAACTGTCCGGCGCGTGTCCAGTAGTCATTTGTGATCTCGAAAACAGAACTTTTTTTTCTTTCTTCACCGGGTTGCCTTACAGCTCCCGAAACCGTGTTACGGTTCCAGGGTACCCAGCTGAAGACCAAGTCTCCCTCGTTTAGCCGATGGTATTTGTGTGGCTATACCTAACGAGTAGCCAGTTCTGTTGAGGTATATTTAGATGGAAAAGCTAAGTGTCGTTTGTCGGATTATGTACATAAGTTTTTAAATAAAAAACCCAGTACATGGCCAGGATCCGGGATCGAACCCGTGGTTTGCCTAGTTAGACGTCTTAACCACTCGGCCACCGACGCACAGAGTTAAAATCTACATTTATCGATGAAGGTCTGTGTATACTTATATTTGCCCTAATCACTGAGTCTAGTTAGTGAAAATGTATTCTGCCCAAATATATTGGGATGACATATGCTACTTTTATCCTGGGAAACAGGATATGGGTTTGTTATGTTTAATGCAATAAAACGCATACTTAGTATTTTATAACAATGTCAATAAACTTAAATATCATCAGATGCATATATACAAAATATACATGTGGGTAAACCGCATGTTATGTAAATTGTGTGATAAGTTGCAGCACTTATATAATAAACATCGCTAATTATTTAACACAAATGCATAGTAGGTCATGTGCTATCGAGAACATTAGTAGACATACACATAAAAAAAGTTTCGCTCGACACTTTACTGTATTTCCTTTTTCATTCAGATTGTATCAGAATAAAAAGAGAGGAATATTGTTGTCTTATTAATCACTGACTAATCACAACCATCACAGCGCGGCCGGGATTAAACCGGATTCCACATCACGCCATGACGAAAACGCGTGCGTTCGGCGCCATTACCGGATGTGGAATCCTTTTCAATACTTATTTACTTTTACTTCTTCTTCTTCTTCTTTTTTATTATGGCTCCACCAATGTTCATCGGTGATTTGCCAATGTCAAGTATTATAGCCTTTATAGTGTATATAGCCGATAAATCGGTATTTAAGATAATCCCGCCGACCGTGATATGTCTTACTAATCACTGATTAATCACAACCATCACAGCGCGAACAGGATTAAACTGGATTCCACATCACGCCACGACGAAAACGCGTGCGTATGTCGCCATGACCGGATGTGGAATCCCCTATTTACTTTTAATACTCAATCTAAAATTAATGACGTAACTGAATTAAGTTATGACGTTCCGTCAGTGTCAAAATATGACAATGGAAAAAATTAAGTCAGTTGAGATTTATTGTGGTCAAAAATCGGTTAGAATTGTTTTATTTTTTTCAAAAATTCCAACTGGATATCGTTGTGTGTGTAATAGTTTTTTAATTTTCTAGCCTGGTTTGGATAGTTTGAATTATTTACAAAAAAATGGCACTATTGTTAATTAAGCAAAAAAAATCAATTACTCAAAATGTAATAAACCGATCTTGGTGAATTTTTTTTCACGTTATCTAAATATACAGACACCATCTTCTAGAATTGTCAGCCTCCTATATACAGTAGGTTTTGAGTAAAAAAGTAGGTACTAATTTTTTGGAGAATTTCATAACGAACAACTTTCATAATGCATATATGTTACACTAAACTACTTGCAGGAACGGACGGAGATATTAAAGGAGATAGGAAAAAAGAACTTTTGTTTTACTAATTGTTAATTATAAAATCAAGCAGTGCACCAATACAAAATGTACAATTACAATAGTATCTACTAATAACGTACAGAAGTATCTCTTGGAAGCCAATATGAGTCAAGCCAACATTTTTTCCGCCTCCCCGTCTCGGCTAATCAAAATCGTTTGTAAATACGCATGACTATCGGGGCTTCATTAAACTTAGGTGTAACTGAATTTCATATTTTTTTAAAATTCAATTCTTACATATTTATCTCTCGATTTTATTTTCAAATTTGTGGCGGCACATCGCGTCGCGTCGATAGATGTCGCAACGTTACTAACTCATTGAAACCTGTATCGCGCCATTGAAAATATTTAATAGATTGGCATATATGCAACTTTCCAACGATGTGCGTTGGGGAGTATTCCTTTTACTCATGATCGTTGGATTGTTGTATGTAGCCATTACTATATTGTTGACCCCGTATGAACACGCCTGTATTCCTGACCCCGCAATGCCCCGCATCCTACTTCCACTTCCCACTGACCAGACCGCCGGCCCGACATGACGACAGGTCATACATCACGACAGGTGATTCAGCCGCGATGCAGTCCACCACACAGTCCATCACTGCTGACAAAGCTAAAATGGATGTTGGTTTTCATACTGTATCGACCTCTGGTCTGGGAAGGGAGTCATGTGGCGGCACATCGCGTCGCGTCGATAGATGTCGCAACGTTACTAACTCATTGAAACCTGTATCGCGCCATTGAAAATATTTAATAGATTGGCATATATGCAACTTTCCAACGATGTGCGTTGGGGAGTATTCCTTTTACTCATGATCGTTGGATTGTTGTATGTAGCCATTACTATAAATTTAAGACATATACTTAGTTCTCGTGTAATGTCGTGAAGCAAGTGAATTTGTATGGGACAAAAGTAATGAGGCGTCACCTTAAGAGCCCTATATCCATAATTTGTATACTACTTGTCTCACTGTAATTTAGCATATAGTTACTTATTCAATATATATCTAAGTGAAATAGTCGTTATTTTTTCAATTGGTTTTATTAATAGGAAATATGGGTGGTAAAATAAAGGATTATATTGTCCCTGTTTTCTCTATCATAAGCTATCACAAAGCTCTTAATTTTTTTAAATCGCTTGCGTTTTTTGGTAGCTTACACTGAAAATTCAAAATAAAAATTATTTTATGATTTTATAATTGGTCAAAAATTATAAAATTATTATTATTTTAGCTACAAGAAAAACAAAGACGTTTAATTGAAGGGTAATGGTATGACAATGCTTTTAAAAAAAATAAGAGCTTTGATATATGTATATTATCAAAGAGAAAACGGGGGCAAAGTTTAGCCACCCATATTTCCTATTAAAAAAAATCCATTGAGAATCTAACTTTGATATATTCAATAAGTATCTATATGCTAAATTACAGTGACACAGGTGGATTATTTTCAGAGAAAATGGGAATAGAATAGAATTGAAAAATTATGAAGGCTTAAGAAAATTCTACATAATTATCATATAATGTAGGTACATACCTCAAACACAACATTTTACCAGTTTCCGTAAATACGCCCTTAAATAATCGTCTGTTATAGCAAATGTTTACTTATTGTACATTTAAATTCACCTAAGTCTTATTTTTATTCGCACTAAAACTCCTCTTGAGTATAAAATATTTATTTTGTTGACTGTACTATATAATGTCGTTCGTTATAAAATACTGGTTCAGATTATCTCACCCGAATCCAAAGAGATTTTTTTTAAATGGTTATTTTAGAACTGAATACTGAAAAAACATGGTAGACATCGTAAATAATTCATATGCAACAAATCTGAATACACAAGGCGGATAGAAATAAATTGTCATGACTCAGAATAGTACTCTGCTAGTATTGAATAGAAGTGGCAGTATCACAAACTCCCACACAGTTAAATTATATTCTGTAATTGAATGAATAGGTCACCAGCTGTTGGTCGACCTTGCCACCGTTCACGCAATCAAAGAATATTTTAAGAGATGATTATGTTGTTTTGTGCCTATTTTTATATTGACTCGTAGATGCTTATGTTTGCATCACCCATTAAAAAGTACTCTTTGTCATAATTTATGAACAACTATGTTATATTATTATATTACTAGCTTTTCGCCCCGGCTTCACCTGTGGGAAATTTTTAAACGTAACAAGAATTTACCACAAAAAAATCCGGGATAAAAAATAGCCTATGTCACTCTCCGGCCCTCAAACTATTCTCTATTTCTATTTTTTTTTCAAAATGGCTATATCAGGGTATTGATGATTCCGCCAATGTCAAATATTATAGATGTCACAGTAACAATAAGCCGATAATCGGTAGGTAGGATGCTCGCGTCCTATTAATAATCACTGACTAATCACAACTATCACAGTGCAGATAGGATTGAACTGGATTCCATATCACGTCTCCGCGGGCGCGTGCGCTATTCACCAAGGCGTGGCGTGGAATCCCCAAACTATTCTCTGTTTTGGCTTGAAAAAAGGACAAACACACTTTTACATTTATAATATTAATTAGGATTGCAAATTCGCTATAATCAGTCTAATATACCTATTACTTAACTTGAAATTGCTTCAACTTCTCAAAATTATGAAAGACATGTCGATTCTAAACAAACAAATACCCTTTGTCTTATCTGTTTACTCGGTGGAATCATAAACACACGAGCACGCGTCCGTCCAGTATTCAAATACCGCGCCGATAACTAGGCCGCATTCACTTTGCGTTATCTAAACATTATCACGCAGGGAAATAACCAAATGCACAGATAACAATATAATTGCTACTAAAATTGTTTCTCTTTTATTAGAGAAACTACAAAAATGTACTTATATTAGTGAAATAGTGAAATTTAGTGAAGAAACAATTGAAATGAGTGCTGAAGAGTGTGAACTGTATACAAAAACTGTAAAAGATTCTAGTTTTGATGGTGAAAATAATGAACTCCTACCTTGCAACGATGATCTGAGGTTAAATAATAATAGTGAATTCATACAATCTGACGTTATTAAAGATGATATACAAATTAGTGATGTAAAAAGTAATTTAAATATTAAAGAACTTGAGCCATCTCTAACTAATACAAACTGTGATAATGATAGTGATAATAATGAAAATGAAGTTAACGGTGATGTAATAAACAATGTAGTCTTAAATAATGTATGTAATAAGGATGAATTTTTAAATACTGTAGAAAATGAGTTAAATAACAATATATGTGAAGGGGAAGGAAATACATCCAGTGACGAAACACAGGAAACTTCTACTGAAAATAAACAGGTGACGTTGTTTCGCTAAAATTTTCATTAAATTACCTAAATGTCGAACTTTCTAATTAATAATTATAAAGTGTGATTGTCCTTCTCTCACGCCAAAACAAATTAGCACAACGGAGAGAGACATTATGTCATTATGTCATATTACAAAATTTCCACGAGCAAACAAAAACTGAGAAGTCGCGGTTTTTTATAATAAAATATCTGTGTACATTATCCGAGAAACCGTACAAACAGGCTTTTCCATCTACATACCTCAACAGAGCTGGTTACTTGTTAGGTATAGCGTCAAAATTTCTTCGGCTAAGTGAGGAAGCCTTTGTCTTCTGCTGGGTACCCTGTGACCGGAAACGGTTCCCGGGACCCGTGAAGATTTTAATTTATTTTTTTCCACAAGCAAAGCTAAGCTAGTTTATTATAACTGCGTAATGCGTATATTCGTTGCTCAATGATTTCGTTATGACTCAATGGATTTGAATGAGGACCCACAATGACGACCTTACTATGGTAACATGGTACACATTTAACCAGTTCTCCATATTAATCAGAACAGAGACTTTTGGCTTGAACTAGGATAACATGCTTATTATAGTGTGCTCATTCATGCAAGTGTGTCTAATTTTAATTAGTGTTGTTGATTTGAGTCAATTGACATACTTGAGAGTTTCACTCAATCTCAATATTTATAAATACCTTTAAATATTACCGTTCCTAGAAACAAGCTACTGATTCTCACTTTTTAGGGTTAAGGGAAAAAGATCATTACAGATCCATAAGACCAGCACTGTCGTATCCATTCGTCTGTCTCAGAGGTTTTTCTCGAAAACTTGTGTAAAAGTAGGAATTTGAGACATAATGTTAGGTCTTGACGACGTAACGATTAGAAAAAAAAATAGATTAGGTACATAAGAGGAAGCTTGTTAGCGCAATGAACTCAGTAAACCGCGCGGAATATTTTGTCGATATCTATTTCAAAAGTTTTTAGAGAGATACAATGCAAAAAGAATCGATGAAATAACCAAGAATAAGATAAAATAGGCCTATCACGTACCGGTAACATGAGAAAGAACGATTTCACAAAAAATCAGCGAAAATACACAAATATGCTCTTCCAGTATTATACAAAAACTATTAGAAATAGCAAGTGGTATACTTAATGTATATATAGGATAAATACGAGAAAATGGCATATTAAGAGAACTCGAGTCGCAAAATCGGTTGAAAATACGCATGAAATTTATGTCTTTCAGGGCATCATAAAACTTAAGTGCTACTGATTTTAATATTTTATTTTAAAATCGTACTGTGTCAAATATATTTATCTTTCGAAAGGTATTTAAATTTAGATACTAAGACATATAGTTATCGCGTAAGTAATTTAAGAAGTCGTGAAACATGTAGTTTGTATGGGACAAAAGTTATGAGAGCATCCTTAAATAAAATCAACCAATCAGCATTTTCTTTGTTTTCTGTCATAACCAATAAACTGAATACAACATGTAATACAATACAACAAACTAGAATACCTCTTCAAACTGAGGCTAAAAATTGTAATATAAAATCTATCTATCTACCCGGTTGTGAAAATGTAACAACAATAAAGAAAAACATATTTTATTGACAATTACATAAATATTTCCTTTCCAAAATTGTCGCAGAAATTTGTATCAAAGTGCATATTTGCTATAATTTTTTTCATTAAAATCGCAGTAGGCATCTTGTATCTAATAGGTTTCGGACATCACATTATTCTACACAATTCTTTCCTACATAATTTTGTTATATCTCTGACGGATCAGACAGCATGCGCCATGACAACTTGCTGTGATCAACTTTTTTCCAAATTTGATTCACTTATACTTTTAATGCTCAGTTCCTAAACATCGTTGAATCAACCTATCTAATAAAGAAAACTTGCGTGCAAAAGTTACAAACAGATTTTCACAAGTCCGACTCGCATTTTTCAGGGATGGCGCAAACCGAAATCTCGAACTGTAATGCCTCCAGGCAGCAACACGGGCGCCGCGCGATCTCCACCTGACTCTGACTCGCGGGAAGACGACGGTTTGCAGAATAATAAGGTGAGGGGAAATATAATACTGTGGAATATACTCACGCTTCTTAGAGCATGGAGATGTAAAGCGATTGTAAACGAGATTTACCATAACTCAGACAATCCCACTTAATATTATAAACGCGAAAGTTTGTATGTATGTATGTATGTTTGTTACTCAATCACACCAGAACGGATCTGGATCCGGAAAAATGTATGGTTCACGTGGGATAGATTTGTTTTTGTTTTTCACGGGATCGACATGATTTTTTGCATAGAGGTAGTTTTGGGGTCAGAGAATGACATATACTACTTTTTATACGGCGAAAGCGGGCGGGGGAGGGGCAAATTACAGCCACAGGATTATTTCTTTTTGTATAATTTCCACGCGGGTGAAACCGCGGACAGAATCTAGTTTATAATAATAATGTACCCAGCGGAAGACCAAGTTTCCCTCTTTTAGCCGATTAGTAGTAGGCTATATACCTAACGAGTGGCCAGTTCTGTCGAGCTATATTGAGATGGAAAAGCCTCCTTTTAAATATTATTGGTTCTCTAATGAGTATGAAACCTCCTGATTCAATATAAACACCGTAATTATGCTAAATGAAAATACTTGCCCTGTGCTCGTGCCTTTTCCAGTACTTTGCGTACCGATCATCCGAATAAGGGGTTTATTACATTATTAAGGTAAACTTAATATTGCTAATGCTTCTTAATTAATTTCAGGATAAAGATGGAAAGAAGAAAAGTAAAAACAAAGAAGGTGAGTGACGATTTGATCATACAGTACAGTCTAGGAAATAGCGTGCAAATAAGTTGATGAAAAGTCGTCTGCCAGGCGGTAATCGAAATGACCATATAAACACAAAACTTTTTGAAGTAAAACTTCTTTAGGCAGAGTAATGAAAAATTCGGTGTTCCTTCTTAATAATACAGATTAAGAATAAAGTGTCTTTGTTATTTAAAATTCTTAAATTACCTTATATTAACAATTTTACATAATAATTAAGCGAGAACTTTGCAGAACTAAAAATCATATTTTCTAAACTCTTATTTAAAAAAATTAAAATTAAAGACATGCGTTGACTAAATAAGATAGGTAAAAAACACTTTATTTTTAGTTATAATTTTCATTTTGATCGATATTGTGTATCGCGCTAGTAAAAATATTTAATAGATTGGCATATATGTAACTTTTCAGCGACACGGGAACGCTGCTTTGGGGACTATTACTCCAATGCGGACAGATATCGGTTACCATTCGATTAAAAAAAAACTTCTCCTTACCCCCTATCTCTAGATATAAATTTGTCTTGTATTTATATGGTTTCCTATTACTGGCAGACGTCCCTAATAACCGACGAATTTGCACGCCATTTCCCTGGCTAGATACAAACGGCATATCCTTCTTTTTTTCTTACATATTTTAACTAATTGTAATATTTTCTAATTAATGCTGCATTCGGCAAAACACGGTAAATATTATTTTACTCAAACCATCAACGGAACACGTTCATTAATTCTCATTATTCTGTCATTTTGGAAAATAATTCATTTAGTTAAAATTATATTCAAATGCTTTAAGCCCCTTTTAGCCCCCTAGCTAAATTAACCTTCTACCTTGCTTATCATAGATTATTATTTAGTATGGAAATATAGATTAATATTTTTCCCATTTCATAAGCTCTTTTATATATAAAATAAACTTGTAATCTTTACTGATTCTCTTTCGTATCAAATTTTATAGAAACTTATTTGAAACATCACCTAAAAGCTCATTTACATTTTCATAAGTAGAATTTATGTGACAGTATGATTGATAAAACTATAAATGAAGAAAATTCATAATAAACTATTATTATTCATATGATTACAATAATTAGATAGTTGTGATAAATAGATTAAAATGAAAAATATATGTCAGTTGTGGCGGCTCATCGATAGATGGCGCTACTGTCTCAATACTGAACTGATACCTATATCGCGCTAGTGAAAATATTTAAAAGATTTTCATATATACATACAACTTTGCAGCGACATGCGTTTGGGAGTATTCGTTGGAAAATCATTTTTGCTAAATCATTTAATATATTTTCCAGCCGTGTCACCATCAGTGCTCATAGAAGGTGTATTATTCCGCGCTCGCTACCTCGGGTCAACTCAGCTCGCCTGTGAAGGCCAACCAACAAAAGCCACACGAATGTTGCAGGCTGAAGAAGCAGTCTCCAGAATTAAGGTATATTAAAAAAATAGAGCGAGTTTTGTCGCCAATGATGTGTAACATCTAATCTCTGTAACCTTATGTTTTTGAGTCTCGAGTTCATACAAAAATCCCATAAAAAAATTAATTATCATTGTTCCCAAATTTTCCGAGCAACTTTCCAATTTATCTTTAGCCAAATCGGTCCAGCCGTTCTCAAGTGATGCGCTTACCATCGCAAAACATTTTTATTATATAGATAATGTTCTTTCTCTTTTCAAACGTTATAAAAATGTTGGTGTTCGCCACACCGCAGAATCATTTGAATAGCGCGCGCTTTTTCTCCCTACTTCCTCTAACCCCCATTTCCGTCGCATTTCACAACGATTGGTTCCTCCAGATGCTACATACCGAGAGCTTAGATGTTACCCATCAAAAATACAAGTACTAATGAGATTAGTAATGGATTCCACGACACGCCTTGGTGGATAGCACACGCTCCCGCGGAGACGTGTTGGGGAATCCAGTTTAATCCCGCCCGCGCTGCGATGGTTGTGATTAATCAGTGATTAATAAGACATATCGCGGTCGGCGGGATTATCATACATACCGATTTATTGGCTATAATCACCGTAAACGGCTATACTACTTGACATTGGCGAAATCACCGATTAATATTGGTGGAACCGCCATATTGAAAAAAAGAAGAAGAAGAAGAGATTAGTAATGTTGACACATGCATTCTCAAATTAATGCATTTTATTTAAAGATAACTGTCCACATTTGCCAGTGTGAATCGGGACATAATATGTTATATAATAAATATATACTTCATGTAGAGAATATTATATACAAATACAAGTATGAAATTTCACATATATTTATTTGGCTGTACAACTTAATGATCTGTGCTTTTATCTTGACTGAGAAATTGTCTATGGACAGCCTACAATTTTTCTTTTCTCAGAATAAATTCCTTCTAAAGTAATAATAATAAATGACTCCAATGAAATTTCATACTTTTTTAGTTGTATGAGAATGCTAGATAAAACCTTTTTGTCCTCATCATACCTACAAACATCTTGTGTACGTTCAAATACCAGGTGAACGTCGAATTATGCATTTATTTTTGTATTATAAAATTTGTCATAATTTTGGCTTCTCGCTTTTCTAATTCGGTAATGATAATATTGATTTATTATCTCTTAAGTTAAAGTAAAAAATATGACAAATTAAAAGTTTTGAATTTGTACCGACTGCGATAGTCGTATAACTCGCGCTAAATAAGTTGACCCAAAAAGTATCACGTGATTAGACAGCGCTTCATTACTGTTTGTACTGGCGTCCTCCCCACTTTAGCGGTCAATCTGGGTCAACTTCTTTGTCGCGCAGTATACACAATATTGTCTGCCAAACAGTTTTCGCTCTTATCTACTTGGCACTAGAATATTTTTTTCAGTGTGTCCTCACTCCTCGACCCAGAAGATCCGTGGCTCCCGTACTGCCGGCTAGCCTCCCTGGGAATGTCTCTGTCGCTAATTATGTTCGCTTACTGCATCTTTATTTATATGTAACTTAAAAAGCTAATTAAATTCTTAAAAAAATAAGGTAAGATTGGTTTTGCTCATATTTCTCATTAATTTCGCAAAAGCTTTTGATCTTGGCATGGGTGAGAGCTTTTCAGTATGGTACTTGAAGCATGTTCAGAAAATAGCTTTTAGATATTTAACATTTCAACATTTGCACAAGGATGCGAAGAACACAAGTTGAAATACTCGTAGCACAACGCGAACCGATTCACACAGGCTAAAGTGGTCCTTCTAAACGTGCACTGACATTATCATATATATAAAAAAATACTAATCAATCGGTCCGTCAGTTTAAAAAGAAAGCTTTCATACTAACAACATCCCCCTTGCTTTACACATACCATCGTAATCGTGTTTGTGTTACCACATGTTTTGCTTGCTTTTGCAATAAATTCGATTTATAAAACAAATCAGATTTCGTTTTGTAATCATAATTGTGAAGTTTGGTATATTTAATCGAAATTAGGGGTAAACGAGCTTACTACGTGCATGGCATTGTTTTACAATGGGCTTTAAAAGCAAGCTAAACAGAGCATTCTATGAGAACGTATATACACAACAGACACACACATTTCGTCTTCATCATCTTTCTATGTATTTCTATACTTTTGTACACAGGTGTCATCGTTAACGTTTAATGTCAATATTCTTGATAAATCACGTTACTTTAAAAAAATACACTTTACTTATTAGGCTTCACACTTTAGATATTTTTTTTTTTATCTTTTAAATTTAGACCAGTTAATTAACAGTTAGAAAATTACAACCTGTATATTATGAACTTTCCTTTCACACACCATAATTATTATCTTGTAGGTAGGTATGTTATTACAACAAAATTAGAAACGTATTTTGCTAATTGGCCAGTAATCTCTTTATTGTTTATGAATAGTTAATTGCAATTCTAATCCCATATTATCGAACTAATAGTATGTATAACTATAAAGGCGCAGGGCGGCTTGTGGCGAGCCGTGGGTGAGTTGAGTAACGACACCGTTGAACCCGAGTGCTCCAGAGAGTAAGTTGAGGCAGGCGTCCCCACTGCTAGACCTGAGACTCTCGACCCTGGCTTGCCTTAATTAGCTGTCCAGGGTGGAATCGTTAGAGTATAATATTATGTATTATGCTCGGGGGTGGAAGTGTCTAAAGGTTTGATAACGGGAAGCTATAAGTGAAACCGGTGTCACACCTCTCGACACCCCCAGCCGCTTACACCAATGTTGCATGTTTTACTGCCGGCAGAAATGCTTAAAAACAGTGGTTGTTTTAGGAGGCCCATTTAGTAAACGGCGAGTCACCACCTGCCAATTTTACGTTTCATGAGATGAATGATACCGGCAGGTGACCGTAATCTCAATCAATAAACTTGATAAACCAATCCATTAACACTCCAAAACAATAGCCTAATTTTAAATTAATTTTACCTCAGCAATGGCCCAGGCACCTTACGGGGCCTGTCTTTGATGCATCCAGAGATAGGCCCCGACGGGTGCTAAAGTCACAACACTTTAGATTAAACACTCTAAAGGGCCTGTACGTGTTGGACCTATGTCCCCATGCAAGCCTTACAAAGGACCGAGCATTGTGCCTGTGAATTTAGAGTTACATAATAATAATATAATGACCATCTACCAATTTAACGTTTCATGAGATGAATGATACCTTCAGGTGACCGTAGTCTCAACCAATAAACTTTATAAATCGATATAATTAACACCCCAAAACATTAACCCAATTAAATTTATTTTTATCTCTGCAATAGTCCAAGCACCTGTCCTGACCTCTCCATGAGCGCATTGTCTCTGATGCTAACCACAAAACTTTGGTTTAAACACACTAAATGGCCTCTACGTGTTGTACCTATGTCCCCCATGCAAGCCTTACGAAGGACCGGGCATTTTATCCGTGATCTTAGAGTTATAATAAAAAGTAAAAATATTTAAAAAATATATTATTGACCTTATGTTACAAGACGCGCGGCGCCGGTCCTTGTGTAGTGTGCTTAACGCAAACGCTATAGGCCGACCCGCAGCCTAATTGCGTAACTTGAAAGCGATCCAATCACTATCATTTTTTTACAGATAAAGGTCGAATTTAGCCCCGCACTTTTCGAAATGTGTATTTTCGTTAATTGTGTTACATTGTGCTGCGTTTGTGCCGTACAGTGCCGCAAAAAATAGCTCAATATCTCAAACCGTTTTTGAGAAAAAAAATAAAAACGAAAATTTCACGTTTTTAATTGTTTTTATTTTTTTTTCTCAAAAACTGTTTGAGATGTTGAGCTAATTTTTGCGGCACTGTACGGCACAAACGCAGCACAATGTAACACAATTAACGAAAATACACATTTCGAAAAGTGCGGGGCTAAATTCGACCTTTATCTGTAAAAAAATGATAGTGATTGGATCGCTTTCAAGTTACGCAATTAGGCTGCTGTATACAGTAAAAATATAATAAAGTTACTGTAAAATTAATTAATGCTGTTGAATAAATAAATAAGTACATAACTTCCACCAAATTAAGTACACACCGAGAGCTAAGATATTACACAGCAACAAAACCACTTCACAAACACACACACACACATACACACAACAACACAAACGCGATGGTATGTGGGAGGTTAGCCGGTGGTTACCCCCGCAGAGCTCGGATGGCGGACCTTACTCCGGTGTATACGCCGCGCCCGCCGCGGTCTTCCATCTAAACTTCCTGGGCTCGATCGAGGTGGATGAGGACTCCAGGAGACGGAAGAAAAGACCAAAAAAGAATATGGTGGAGGAAGCTGTCACCAAAATCAAGGTGGTTTGGCTGGCAATTTTGTGTTCAATTATTGGTTGTTCAGTCTGTAGGATGTTGCCTCATGTGAATTGTCACAATAAGTTACTATTTAGATTTTATAGTTTATTATTTATCTAGTTACACTTATATCATGAAATTGCATTGAATTATAATACTAACATATAGAAGTGACATTTCATCAAACTTTGTGCTCAAAAAGGGTCCCTGATATTAATTTGCTTAAGAGTGAAAGAAAGTGCATGATAAAAATGGCGCAATTTTATGTACACAAAATTTGTTTGAGGTGTCCCTTCTATATGTTAGTTTCTCAGATTAATTTGATGTGAAATTACACTAAAAAATCCTCGAATGCTTCTACTGAGATAGTATTAGTGTTGCCAATTGTTTAATGATTTTTTCAAAGAGTAGGTAATAGAATGTATGCAGAACATACATTGCTCGCTGGGACGAAGTACAATAGTATTCTTTACTTAAGAGTAATGCCAAAAACCATTAGTAAATAGTACAAAAATAAATGTTGTTCTTAGTTTTTTCCTATTTAATGGTTTCTGCTGTAAAATCAGATCTGTAAAATTATGAACTAACCTACAAATACGTAACGCATAAACCATAGATTTGCGCGACCTAGATCAATATTTATCTATGACATAAATAAAATAGACACACGCACATTTTTAATTTAGATACGTAACAATCATTTGTCAGTCGGTTGTTGTGCATTTCATAATAATAATAGCTAAAATATGGCTAAAATGTAAAAAAATACCTATTTATTTAGTAATAATATAATGTGTTTCTGTTCTTGCATACTTTGAAAACAGGCTCTGGTAAGTAACTATTCTTATAGAGAAAGTTATAAATAAAAAAAAAATCTTTTAGCAACGAATCTCAGAAATCATTGTACTACAGTACAGTACAAATTTATTTTGTGAAGTTAGGCACGATTCGTTCGCGCATTGCCGACTTACAGTTTGGTCCGAATTGAGTCAATATCAATATTATCAAAAAAAATGAGCCGGTTCCAAATCTCTTGACCCTGTAAACCAAACGTCAAAGCATACATGCTTTCACTATCAATGCGGACCAGCAGCCTAATTGCGTAACTTTGATAGTGATCCAATCACTATCATTTTTTTACAGATAAAGGTCGAATTTAGCCCCGCACTTTTCGAAATGTGTATTTTCGTTAATTGTGCTACATTGTGCTGCGTTTGTGCCGTACTATGCCGCAAAAATTAGCTCAATATCTGAAACAGTTTTTGAGAAAAAAAATAAAAACAATTAAAAACATGAAATTTTCGTTTTTATTTTTTTTCTCAAAAACGGTTTGAGATATTGAGCTATTTTTTGCGGCACAGTACAGCACAAACGCAGCACAATGTAGCACAATTAACGAAAATACACATTTCGAAAAGTGCGGGGCTAAATTCGACCTTTATCTGTAAAAAAATGATAGTGATTGGATCGCTTTCAAGTTACGCAATTAGGCTGCTGTTGCGGGCTGTTGACGCAATTCGAATCTAGCTGCTAAAATTTGTCATTGCCCAGGCATTTGTGGCCACAAACTAAAAATGTGTACTGTACAAGTACATACAGGGCGTTAATTGAGCATTTCTAAACTACATGTATTAATTTATTGTCAAAATAGTGCGTAGATTCAAGCACATGATCGCTAAAAGTATTTTAAAACAAATAATTGCACACATTGTTCGTCGCATTGTGCATCTAAGCAGCTAACATACATAAGGATGATGATTACATTAAAAGTGTAACAGAACGTGTTTTAAGCTTTGCTAAATTGAAATTGATGTTATTTAGGTTTCCCTGTCCCCATTATTATTATGTAGGTACCCTGTATAATAATAATATTTTTTTGAAATATTAAATTTTCAGGCACCCGAAGGAGAAAACCAACCAAGTACAGAAGTGGACCTATTTATTTCAACTGAAAAAATAATGGTTCTTAACACCGAGTTGAAAGAAATAATGATGGACCACGCACTTCGTACTATATCTTATATAGCTGATATTGGTGAGTTGGTGGTGTTAATGGCGCGGCGAAGATTCGTGCCTCATGAGAACGACTCTGATCCACCGAAACTCAATCGGACGCCGAAGATGATTTGTCACGTCTTTGAGAGCGAAGAGGTAATTTAAGTTAATAATCGATAAACTTAGAGAATTCTCCATCTAAATACCTGAACAGAACTTACCATGGTATAGCCTCACAAATACCATTGACTTATGGTCTTCCGGTGGGTACCTTGGGTAACGCGGTTTCGGGAGCCGTAAGGCGATCCGTGAACAGAAAACCCATTTTTTTTAAATATACTTACATAGCACTCGCTTATACCCGCCATGCTCTTGGTGGACAGGAGCTTTATATGGGAGTCAATGAAAAACGAGAAGGGCTTTAAGAGACGCCACTCATTAAGGGTCCTATATAGTCCATAATTTGTATGTGGATAAACTATTTCCAAGTTCTCTGTAAATAATCCACCTGTGTCACTGTAATTGAGCATATTTACTTATTCAATATATCTAATTGAAATAGTCGTCATTTTTTCAATTGGTTTTATTGAATAGGAAATATAGGTGGTAAAATAAAGGATTATTTTGCCCCTGTTTTCTCTTTCATAATCTAAAGCTCTTACATTTTTTTAAGCTCTGTTATACCATTACCTTATTGAAAATTCCAAATAATAATAATTTAATTATTTTTGACCAATTAAAAAATCATAAAATTTCCTTATATACATTGTGATATTAATTGTTTGCAGGCGCAATTCATAGCCCAATCAATAGGGCAAGCGTTCCAAGTGGCCTACATGGAATTTCTCAAAGCGAACGGCATTGAAGACCACAGTTTTGTCAAAGAGATGGACTACCAAGAAGTATTGAACAGCCAGGAAATATTTGGAGATGAACTGCAGATGTTTGCCAAAAAAGAATTGCAAAAAGAAGTGGTAGTACCCAAAAGTAAGGGGGAGATTTTGGGTGTAGTTGTGGTAGAGTCGGGGTGGGGATCCATGTTGCCGACTGTGGTGATCGCTAACTTAGCGCCGGCGGGGGCGGCCGCTAGGTGTGGACAACTTAATATTGGTAAGAAGTGTTTTTGATTAACTGGGAGGGTATAAAAATAAGTCTACTGGCGCGCCTTGGGGGTAAAACCATGTTATGCCCCGTCTCCGCCACATCTCTCTACCCCTTGTGTGTGCGTGGCGCGTATACTATATATACCTACTTCGTTGCTTCTCCGTGTGTGTGTGTGTACTGCGTATGCCTCTCTATTCGACTACAGTATATTTGTCGCGTCAATTTCGATTTTTCACATCTGCCGGGCGTCCCGTAACGGTCGCCTTTTTGTTCCTTTATTAGTAACTTTATTTTTTTTATTTTTTTTTTAAAACTTATAAACCTATATATAATCTGTTAAGCTATGAGTTACGTTTTTTACTCCATAATCCACTGCGGATTATCTAATTGGATATTTACTGATATTTACCGTTATATTTGTTCTACATAAATAGAAAAACTTAGTTCTTTTTTTAAAAGTATGTTAGAATTACTTTTAAAAGAATTATTTAATCGTAATATATTTAATTGGCCCATGTTTCACAATGTGTTGCAGGTGATCAGATAATAGCAATAAACGGCGTGAGTCTGGTCGGTCTGCCGCTGTCCACGTGTCAGACGTATATCAAGAATTCTAAAAACCAAACTGTGGTGAAGCTAACTGTGGTACCGTGCGCGCCGGTCGTCGAAGTCAAAATAAAAAGACCGGACACCAAGTATCAGCTGGGATTCAGTGTGCAGAATGGAGTGGTAATAATATATACCTACAGTACGACTAAAGAAATAATGCGCATAGAAATCTTCGCCATACTTCGTATTTCCGACAAAAACCGAATCACAAAACGTAAGTACCCTAAATATTGCACTTGCACTTTAAACCTTATGTGAAATGAATTAGGGTTCATGGTCATTTAAAACACGTGCAGAATCCGACAGCTGTCAAGACTCATTGCCCTTTATGCTCTCACATGTTTTAAATGAACTAACTTGAACTCTAAATTTATTGCGATAAGGTTTAAAATATAAAAGCAATATTTAGGTGCCATGTGTTTTGTTATTTCCGGTTTTTGTCGGAAATACGAAGTATGGCGAAGATTTCTATGCGCATTATTTCTTTAGTCGTACTGTACCTACTAACTACGAATAAGAAAAAGTATAGAAAAGTAACTGCAAACAAAATTGTCTATAAAAATGACCCCATAAACTACGGCAATGTCGACCAATTAAAACGATGCAAATGCTAGTAAAAATGTCAACAAATTTTAACCACTTGACTACACAGGGCGGCATTTTAAACAAACTACGAGGTATAAACTGAATATGGTGAGAACTGTCAACGCAATCGCGAGTGTCGGCGAGTGACTGGCGACTGACAGCAGTGTCGGCGAGTGACTGGCGACTGACAGCAGTGTCGGCGAGTGACTGGCGACTGACAGCAGCGTCGGCTCATATTATTAGCCCGTCTCGGCTCATAAGTCTTGGTGCCATTACTTGTCTATTCCTTTTGTGGTCGCAGCCTACTAATATTATTTATTTATTTGTTAAGGGGCCGCCTCATGATTTTTGTCCCATACAAATCAGATGTTTCGTTTTTCCAGTTTTACGCGATAACTGTATGTGCTAGGCTCGAAATAAAAATTGCTTTTCAAAGATAAATAAATTCAAAAGTTTCTCATGGAAAGAAAATAACCAAAATCAGTTACACCTAAGTTTTATGAAGCCTTGAAAATCCTAAATTTCACGCGTATTTCAGCCAAGTTTGCGACTCGAGTTCTCTTAATATATTTACTAATTTTAAATTTTCTCGACATTAAAAGATAGATAATTTCACATACTTTAAGAATACACTAACTAGAATTTGATAATTCCAATAGTTTTTGTAAAAACATAGAAAAGCCGAACTCCTTTTCGTCTTTTTCAAAATACCGATTTTGTTGAGAAATACTACTTTCTCATATTTCTGGTATGTAAATATTGGTCTATCTTATCTTATCCTTGGTTACCTTATCGATTTGAATAGTAGTACATTCCGCTCACATTTTTCTAAAGACATATGGACAAAATAAGCCGCGCGTAAAACTGAGTTAGCTGCGCTGTGATGCGTCGACTTAATAATGCAATACACAAGATAAGATAAGATTAAGAGATCATAAAGTGAGGAAGTAGGGCACTTCTTTAAATATTCACACGAATATTTTTTACAAAATTTAACGAATAAAAGAGTAACAATAATATATAATCTAAATCCTAACTAAACAAATGCAAAAAGGATCAAGTAGCACAAAGTAATTACTTTCACCTACCCCTCCAATACGCACTTCTTAAATTTATACAAATTGAGATTAAATAATGTCAACCAAGACCAGACTTTCATTATACTGGTTGCATATCCTGCGAAGAGGTGCTCTGATTATAAAACTAAAGTATGATTGAAGGAGGTAATCTAGGTAGATTAGGGTATATAACATCACGCAATGAGCCAAAGGAGTGGAGTATTAACCAAAAATGTCAATTTTCGAAAATTTCCATGAACGAAGCCGGGTTGGAAAGCTATATCTTCTATCTATACAAATAATAAAAATCTCTGGAACTACCAGTCGGATTTGAATAATTATTTTTATGGCCCAATTGTTGAGGAAGGTTAGCCATATAACATCACTCTACCACCTAAAGGAGTAAACATTAACGCGAGTGCAACCGCAAGGCACAGCTAGTATATAATAAAACTACAGATGTAGGTAGACGTCCTACTGAACCGATTTGAATAGAGTTTTGTGAAAAATCATATTTAGTACTATAGCGTTACTCCCCCAGCTTCGCCCGTGATTTTTTTTTAAATAAGTACAAGAAAATATGTTTTCCCATACAAACGTTTGCAGCCTCTTTCTCCCCTTATCCGTATAGATTTTCCTCAAGTTAATTAAGACAGCCTTTATGCCTTGCGGTGTGGCCAGAGACACTAGTAACAGTGTCCACTTTTATTCAGTTGTCCATATTAAACAGAACAGGTGACCAGCCTGTTGCTGCACTTAATGGACCTAGATTTTCACTTTACCGGCTTTACGTGGTATTGTATTTTTATATGTAGGTACTTTGCTTCTGACATAAATGAATCAAAATAACAGAGTTCTTTTTCATTTTTACATTTACTTCATTCTTCATCAGATATGCAGCTTGCTACGTGGCGGTATAGCAGAGCGCGGCGGGGTGCGCGTGGGTCACCGTATCATAGAGATCAACTCTCAGAGTGTGGTGGCGGTCCCGCACGAACGGATTGTCAACTTACTGGCCACCTCCGTTGGAGAGGTACTTCATTATACATACATAAATTTTTATTTACCTCTCATTTGGTTATTATCTACAGGATTTTCGCTTCTAGTAAAAAAAAATTTAATAAAGTGTAATACATTTTAAAGTTTTCTCATGCCGACGTTATGCAATGAGGGTTTGATACATAAACACTTATTGAACTCCATTAAATTAGCTTATTGTTATTTATTAAATCAAACAAAAGAGGTGTGCTAGGATCGTAGTGAGGATCTTTGGTCTATGCCTACCCTAAAGGAATTAAGGCGTGACCATATGTATTAGACTACAGTGTCCCAGATAAACTTTAAAATACCGAGGTATTTTATCCAAAACAAACTCAGATCATCAATGCGTTATTAATTAACCTCGAGCGATCCGACATGCAGTCGCATGCAACTAGAAACTGTGTTGCGGTTGTATTTCTATTTATTTTTTATTTATTTATTTATTTATTTATAAAAATAAACTTACAGCTATACAAGAAATTGGTATTAAATATGTAGGTGTAATCCGTAAATAAAGCCAATTAAAAGTTTCCCAAGTTAATTGTATAATATAATTACTATATCTCAATGCATGTGTGTGTGTGTGTGTGTGTGTGTGTGTGTGTGTGTGTGTGTGTGTGTGTGTGTGTGTGTGTGTGTGTGTGTGTGTGTGTGTGTGTGTGTGTGTGTGTGTGTGTGTTTGGAGAAGTGGGGAAGAAATTACACTTATCATTTTGTTTAAGGGGCTGATAATCGTCAGCGTCCTTGACGATTTGATGTTTTAAGTCACGCCCTTTTTCCGACCTAGCCTGCGAGAGACTATCATAGTTAGAGAGACCACGCTTTTAGTTGCCGTCTGGCGTCTAATACTAGACTGTATGTGATCAATAATTGTCGTCTGACACAGGACTGCATGTGATTATTTGTCTCCTAATACCATACATACTGTATGGGATTAGTTGTCGTTTAGTAATCTGTCAAAAAATATTTTATAAGATGTTGCTCCGTATTGACGTCAAAAAGGACAAATCAACAAACAAACAATCACTCTTTCACGTTTGTAATATTAGTAAGGAAGTAGGAATAACTACCTATTTACACGCTTGATGATAAAATGATGCTTTTTGCCCCGGCTTTGCTCGTGGAAATGTTTGAAATGTGACAAGCGAGCTCTGATATTTTATTAAAATTCAACATTATACTAGATTTCGACTAATTTTAGGACTCTGAATTCGAATTTGATATCGATTTCGCAATTTAATATGACGACATCTGTCAATTTCGTAAAATTCGACATTATACCAGATTTCGACTAATTTTAGGGTTGTGAATTCGAATTTGACATCGATTTCAAAATCGAATATGACGACATCTGTAAATTTCTTTAAATTCGACATTATACTACATTTCGACTAATTTTAGGGTTCTGAATTCGAATTTGATATCGATTTTACAATTAAATGTAACGACATCTGTAAATTTCTTTAAATTCGACATTGTACTAGATCTCGACTAGTTTTAGGGTTCTGAATTCGAATTTGATATCGACTTCACAATTAAATATGACGACATCTGTCAATTTCTTTAAATTCGACATTATACTAGATTTCGACTATTTTTAGGGTTCTGAATTCGAATATGATATCGATTTCACAATTAAATATGACATCTGTCATTTTCTTTAAATTCGACATGATACTAGATTTCGACTAGTTTTAGGGTTCTAAATTCGAATTTGATATCGATTTCACAATTCAATATGACGACATCTGACAACTTCTTAAAATTCGACACACACATTTCGACTAATTTTAGGGTTCTGAATTCGAATTTGAATTTGATATCGAATTCAAAATTAAATATGACGACATCTGTCAATTTCGTAAAATTCGACATTATACTAGATTTCAACTAATTTTAGGGTTCTGAATTCGAATTTGATATCGATTTTACAATTAAATATAACGACATCTGTAAATTTCTTTAAATTCGACGTTATATTAGATTTCGACTAGTTTTAGGGTTCTGAATTCGAATTTGATATCGATTTCACAATTCAATATGACGACATCTGTCAACTTCTTAAAATTTGACGTTAATTTCAAAGGACATCTGTAATTTTTTTAAATTCGACATTATACTAAATTTCGACGAATTTTAAGGTTTCCTCTAACATTCATAACACATTAATATTGCACAAAATAGTGACTTTCTTTATAATAACAATAATTTCCATATAAATATGTGCTGCTCACATCAAAATTCCATAGTGAATGAATATTTTAAATTACCTGCATTTTATTCAAATCGTAAAAATATAAATCAAAACAAAATAAAATTCGCAACGTATGGGATTCGAATCGGCGACCTCAGCGTTTAGCAGCGCGGTGCCTCCCACCTAGCCACTTCGGCTTGAACTTGTTTAGTCGAAATTTGACATTGCATAGACATGTTAGTATTCACATTTTTAACCCATAACATAATATTCAAATAGTACTTTAATATGTACAAATTTAGAAATTGTTAAAACTTAAATATCGTGAACATGTAGGTTGATTGGAGGGAAAATCTTTGTCAACTGTCGGTCTTGCAATTACATTCAGGTCTTGCTGTTGCAATACTATATTTTTATCTCCAATCGGTTCTCTTATTTGAAGCTTTCTGGTGAATCTAGGATCTACATTACCTTAAATTACAATACATTAAATTACATTACATTATTATTATAATATAACGTCAAGGTCAGGAACGTCATCGGTAGATTTAGAAAGAAGGGTAACATTTTCTTGAGTTTCTGCTAGTGACACATTGTTTAACCTGTAATAAAGTTTACAGTTATATGTAAAATTTCAATTTTTTTATAAACATTACACGACAAGTACAGGATGTAAAATAATAACTCCAAAAACAAGTGTGTTGTAAATCTATTAATTCTCAATTTTCGTACGAAGAAACTTACTCTGTCAATGAAAAATCTGACGTTTCAGTTGTTTCACACGTAGTATTTTCGTCCAACTGTTGTTTCTTCCTGATATAATAAAAAAATGTTTAATCACATACACTGTCTAGAACTCTAAAATTTGTCGAAATCTAGTATAATGTCGAATTTTAAGAAATTGACAGATGTCGTCATATCGAATTTTGAAATCGATATCAAATTCTAATTTAGAACCCTAAAATTAGTCGAAATCTAGTATAATGTCGAATTTTAAGAAATTGACAGATATCGTCATATTGAATTTTGAAATCGATATCAAATTCGAATTCAGAACCCTAAAATTAGTCGAAATCTAGTATAATGTCGAATTTTAAGAAATTGACAGATGTCGTCATATTGAATTTTGAAATCAATATCAAATTCGAACTCAGAACCCTAAAATTTGTCGAAATCTAGTATATGTCGAATTTTAAGAAATTGACAGATGTCGTGATATTGAATTTTGAAATCGATATCAAATTCGAATTCAGAACCCTAAAATTAGTCGAAATCTAGTATAATGTCGAATTAAAAATTTTGGCTGACCAGCGGCGTTGCGGCGTTGTCCAACCATGTAGAAGAGGTTCTATAATTCTACTTCTTTTACTTTTTTCACGTTTTGTGGAACAAGGGATTGACGTGATTTTTTGCACAGAGATAGTTGGAGATATAGATAATGACATAGGCTACTTTATATCCCAAAAATTCTTCGGGCTTGCCACTCTTTAAATATTTCCACGACGAAGCCGGGGCGAATAGCTAGTATATCGTAATTTTATCATCAAGCTTGGATAATAGGTAGGTATTGTAACTTCCTTACTAATATTACAAATGCGAAAGAGTGTTTGTTTCTTTTTTCAAATCAATACGGAGCAACGGATTGACTTGATTTTTTGCACAGAGATAGTTGGAGATATAAATAATGACATGGGCTACTTTATATCCCAAAAATTCTTCGGGCTTGCCACTCTTTAAATATTTCCACGGCGAAGCCGGGGCGAATAGCTAGTAGGAGGGTCTATTATGTAAAACCAATACGTATGTAACATTGTTTATCGTAATTTTATCATCAAGCTTGGATAAAGGGTAGGTATTTTAACTTCCTTACTAGGTAATGTTTCAAATGCAAAATAGTGTTTATTTGTCCTTTTTTTAATTAATTTACGGGGATTGACTTGATTTTAATGACATATCCCACAAATCCTTCGGGCTTGTCACTTTTCAAATACTTCCACGCGCGAAGCCGGGGCGAAAAGCTAGTCTATCATAAGTTTTCCATCAAGCGTGCGTGGATAAAATATTACAAACGCGAAAGAGTGTTTGTTTGTCCTTTTTATTCAAATCAATACGGAGCAACATGGGAGCAACGGATTGACGTGATATTTGCACAGAGATAATGACATGAGCTAATTTATATTTCGGAAGTCCTTGGGGCTGGCACATTTTAAATTTTTCTACGGGGGAAAAGCTAGTATATCATAATTTTATTTGCCTTGCAATGACTTCTGCAATATGTTTCCCGTACGCATTTTCTATGTAATACCTACCTACCTACTTTGCTGTTTATTAACTTATTTCCAATACTGGAGTTAATTATTTAATATAATTACGCTCACAAAAAGCAACGCTGACTCCTAGACTAAAGTATACAAATAGCAACTTCCTTATGAAAATATTGCCTAATCGCTACGGTAATGTCATTTATGAATAAAGTTTACCATTAATAAATTAAATTTGAGGCAAAAAATACACAAATAATACAAAAACTTCTGAGCGATCGAGTGGCCGCGACCGTCTAGCATCACGATTCAGCCGTCACTGCCGACAAGGCGAGTGTGAATAAAGAAGAGCTAAAGCGTTTCCGCTCAGAGTAGAAATCGTAAGCGCCATTTGACATAATCATTATTTTTTAAATAACTATACAATTTATTTGAATATGCAAATGACAATTATATGGGTAATTGAATATTACAAAAACAAATTAAATGTCATAGTACTAAAATCACTAGTACCGCCGTTTTCTTTTTTTGAAAACTTTCAGAGACCACATTTTGGGATTATTTTCTATCGAGCGAAAATTGTGTAATCGCGTTTTCAGAATGACAATTATATCAATTATATCCTGTAGAATAATATATATTTTTTTCAATCTTGGAAATTGTCTTGTTTTTGCTAAAACATTCTTTAAATAATCGTATATAGGTGTTATCTGCCCCTTAATACTATTTTATTTCAATTTTTTATTTATCAATTATTGATCGAATAATTTTATTTTTAAATGCCTGCTTAGAGCAAATAGTACCTATAGTACTTAAAATATAGCTTGATACCTGTGACAGCTGTCAACAAAGTCAATGATATGCCTCTAAACAAGCGTCGAACAAATAACTTATTGTGCAATACCAAAAATCACTCATTTTCTTGCAATGACAATTATAATTAACATAGTAGACATATAAAAGATTAAATTAAAAGAAATCGTGTTAACTTTGACGGCTTTCCAAGAACTTTGACAACTGTCACAGGTATCAAGCTATATTTTAAGTACTATAGTGCTCATGTAGGACTGAGTAGCATCGGGAACGAAAGGCCTAATTGCAACTAAACGGTCAAATGAACTCTGTGATTGTGTTTCAAAATAATATATAAAATAAAAAGATTATGTAACAGACGTGTACTGTCAACGACCGTACTGTGGACGTTAACCAATATCGCAACTCGCATGGTAAGGATTTTTTGTAAAAAACAACAGTTGTCAACGAACTCCGAACGCGAACACATTAAGAATTTTACGAATGCTATGAACATGCAATTTGGGCATCTAAACTAGAGGATTTTATATAGTATTGTGTAAGATGAAAACATAATTGGTGAAAATTTTCTCGATAACTAAAATTTTTGAAATCACCTCTTTAAAAACACCTTTTTAGTCATACGACCATACTCTGAAGGGATTTACGTTTAAATTTTATACGAATCTGTAGGTAATTTCAGTACGTAGTATTGATTAAGAAGATGTTTCCCTGCATGTGATCGTTTTTTAATAAATTATTTATTTGTTATGTGCCGCTTACTAGTCGTGGGCGTTATTTAACGTAATCGGTTTCTGAAACTGCTTACGAGGCTGATAATCGTATACGTAGTTTCGTTGAACAAAATGTAACGATTATTTTATGTAAGTAGTTTTATCTGTCGCGCAACGACTGACACCCGAATACACGATACGTAACTACGTAAGCAGTTTCGTTTCGTTCAACAATCAATCTAGTCTCGCTCGCTCGTACACGTTCGGGATATGACTTACCAAAAAGAGAGAGCTATACACTCTTTACACCTCATATCATACTTTATCGTAGCACTTGCTTGCTTGTCTGTGTTCATATCTCATATTACAAAACTCATGCGATTATGTACGCAATGCAGTTGAGTTAAGGGAGAAATTTATATTATTTTGATATTGTGACCTTCACCCGATCTCGATTTCTTTTGTTAATTTGCTTGGTTTTTTGTTCGTTTAGTTCATGATTGACGAATCTCAAGTTGATTGTTTTATTTTCTATGTTTACACTAAAGTTTTTTTAATAAATTTGTTTGTTAACAAAATATTAATAGTTAGAGTAAGTAGACAAAGTAAATAGTGTAAAAGTAAATATATAGTGTAAAAACTTCAATTAAATAATTTTGATATGAAGGAAAGTTAAATTTGATAAAATATACAAAAAAACATTATCATGAAATAGATATTTAAAAATATTAAGTATTTGATAACAATATTGTTAATCATAATTCATAATACCTTATTACTTGTTGACCTTGTTGTAACATAGAAAATACAGCTTCTATACAGAAATAACTACTTACAAAAATACGCAGTTTCGAAACTAGTTACGCGTATCCACGAAACTACGTATGTTACAGTTACGCTTAAAACACGTTACGACCCACGACTACCGCTTACGTCATTTATTCCGAGAAGCGATACATTATGCCTTTCTCACTTCTGCAGCAAGAACGGACAAATCGCCGTCGTTGTCTTGCATGATGTGATCGTTGCGCCCGAACCACGAGTTTAGGGCGTGGCTTACGATTAGGAATTTCTGAGTCGTTCCTCGTCTTAAATCAGTAACTTTAGTGTAATTGTGAGCCCCTTCGCAGCCCACACTTTTCTATGCCGGTTCGGAAGAAATGAAAGATGCGGTTTTGCGGTAACTTTCGGGTACTTGCTTCGGTGTTGGTGACTGGTTAGCGTGCTGTGTTCTTGATCTTGACCCCGCTTGTGCCTTTCCGCGCGCCCGCTTATATAGGGGTGCTTGCGCGCACTTAGACCTATGTCAACCGGGCGCGCGGAGGCGATACTATTGACCAATCACCGCAAGCAAGCACCGTCGTGGCAATCGTTTATTATCTCTCTCTCTCTATTTACAATTATACTTACAAACTATACTAGACACAATTATGACTATACAACTATACAATAACAAGGAACTATAATCAACTATTTGTAGTCTCGCTGGCAGTCGGTGGGAAAGTCGGGAACAGTAATATACCAGTTTTATTTAACTCCTGGTTTTAACACAAACTCAACTCAACTCAACACAAACTGTTAACAAGATGAAACAAACCCTTATAAAAGTTTAAACTTTCAGATACTAATGAAGACGATGCCCACATCTATGTTCCGACTGTTGACCGGACAAGAGAACCCAGTGTTCATATAGAGTATATAGCGGACACGACACGTGCCTCAAGTGCCTGCTGACCCGCCGATACGCTGTGCTTGGAAAATATGTAGCATTGTTTAATTAGGGTTGTTTGGGAGAAACAACTATGCCTATAGTAACGATTAATACCTTTACAGTCCATTAAAATGTGTTTAAAAACTTTATAATTTTTTGACTCCGATCTAGGGCCTCAATAATATAATAATAATAATATCATTATGCTACCGCGAGCTACCTACATCTTTTTGCTATATCTCTGACGGATTAGACAGCATACGCCATGAGAACTTTTTTCCTGACTTGACTTGATTATTGATCAGCTCCTAAACAGGGTAGGTCCATGTTTAATACACGTAAACCTTCTAAATCAACTTATCTAATGGTGAAACCCGTATCAAAAGACAGCAGGGGTTTTTGTTTTATAATAATGATAGTGATATGGACTGTAAAAGTGTTAATTCATGAGTGGTTCAAAATTTAGTGCATATATTGCCCGCGACTTCTGTCGCATGTGTCTACTTGAATTGGAACCTATTGACATTTTCCTTTGGGAAGCGAACTTTGAATTGCCTCTTAATTTGATTATTTAACAATGCATTAGAAAAGTATTTGTAAATCTTGTTTTTGTAATTTTATTAATGTATTTACGACAAAATAACTACTATTTTTTTACTTAGTTATGTATATTTTCCAAGCACAAATATTTTTTTAATAGAGCGGCCATCTTTAATATTTATCTGACAATACAAAGCAAATGCCGTTTTTGTAACAAGTATTTGGGAATTGGGTTTGTGTTCCATTATTATGTTCAATTACTATTTTCAATTTTTTGGTCCGGTTTTTTTAACTTTCAAACCCTGATTATCCTTATGATATGTTAAAATATAGAATAATGATGGTAATACAAGCCCAAACTTCCTGTCATCCATTAGAACTGCCATACAATCACTTTAATATAATAATTACTCAAACACTCCACTATGGAACTAAGTGACTATGTGATGTCGTAAGTTGACAAAAATGCTTACGAGCTTTCGTGGCTAAAATAATATAGATAAGTATATTTATTGTGGTTTTGTACTTTTGTCTGTGAGTATGTAAAAGTATAGAATGTATTTCTAATTATTTTTAAGTAAAATATCCACCTTCAAACTTAGATATAAAAGTACAAAATCGTGAATTTTTCTTATTGTTTAAACAATGTATAAATAATTTTAATATATCAACATCGTTCATATCTGTTTAGATATCTCGTTAATGCTAGCTTTCCAAAATTGCAACTTATATATTGTGCTTAAGTTTTTAAATAAACATTTTTTTTGTATTTAACATTAAGTTGGTGCACGGTGCCTCTTTTATTTTATAAAAGTAACTACTATATAACATCTCTTATTTTTAGGACCAATCGCACTCATTATATTCGAGCCACCTACGAATTGTTATTTTTTATTGTTTCTAAGTTTCATTTTTTTACATATTGATTTGAATCATACGTGACATAAAAATTAGCTACTGCGCAGATTTTGTTACGTGAAAAGTTTTAGCATGCTAACTGTATTATTCAGGTGTTCTTTGAATGGGACTGCGAGTTAACCTTTCATTTATTTATTTGCTTCATTGAGTTAGGAATTTTATACATAATATATATACACAAGAATTCCGACATCCCCTTACCAAAACAACACATATAAAACGGTGTACTGGCACAAGTCGCCCCGATGGTGGCTTACAACGTTTTCATTTTCAAGACATAAATTTGAAAATTGGAAGAAACACTTAAGAAAGGATTTTTCGAAAATCAACCCCTAAGGGTGTGAAATGAGTGTAAACGTTTGTATGGAACATATTTACATAAAATACGTCACTATTCCTAATACAACGTGTACGAAATCGCGGGCTACTGCTAATACTTCATATACCTATCTAACGCTATATCTATTCTTTTATATATAAAAAAAAATCCCAACTCAATGATTTGCTTGAACCTTGTATCATTTTCAAACATGTGATAGAAAACTCTGAATATTTTGTTACAATTTATTTTTAAGCAAAACTTTATGGAAACTTATTTTGTTTGTCTGTTTAAAAGATTTGTTGTTTATTGTTTCTTTTACTTTTTTATAATTTCCAAACAAGCATAGTTCAAATATCAGTATTCTGTTCCGAATTATAACGTGTTTATTGCTTAGATGGCCCTAACTGATGAATTGATTAGAAGTTTATATATAAATGGTGTTATTTCATGTAGCGTTTGAAAGATATAATATTTTGTAAATTTTATAGCATCGCTATATAGCATTATCTATGTATGTATCTAGCTTAGCGCTCTGAGGACGAGTTTATTGGTGTTTGTCATTGTATTCGCCTCAGACGACTCAGACTACTACGGTGTCATGAGCCGTCATGGGCATGTATAGGGGGATGTGAGACCAGACTTGTAGCTACGAGTAATATTGTGTAGGTACTTACATCAAAATATCGTAGTTATTTGCGACGGGCTCGCTATATATAGGAACTTGAATATGCTTTCTTGAACAGAGTGGCTATTTTACTAAGTTTATTTCAACGAAACGGTAGGGATATTTTGACATTTCGATAACTGACAGCTGTCAAAATAATAATTATACATTAACAACTTCTACACCGTTTCGATACTTTCGAAATAAAGTAAGTAGGATAGGGTCTCTACCGTGCGATCATGACCGTGTAGAATCTCTCTCCGTAGACAAAATCTCAGTTAAAAAGAGATAATGTCCCATAGAGATAAAGCAAGACAAAAAGACGCTACTTTTGTCCTGCTTTGTCTCTATGGGAAATTTTATCTTTCTCTTTTTAACTGAGATTGTGTCTACGTGCAGATATTCTTTCTACACCGTCATGCTCGCGCAGCTGTGGTTTATATATATTTTAATGACAGATATAATATTTGTATGAGCAGTACATAGTCTGATGTGTAATTTTATATCGCTAGCTGTGTGAATAAGATGTATTTACAAGAGACAAGAATAACTGAGCAGGCTGCTACCAGTATGTAGAACAACCATGTGACATTACTGTTGTTATCATTTCTAAGAGTATTATTCTAGTCTGCATTAAAGTTAAGAATAAAGTTAACAAATTATACTGTACTCATTGTTGTATTATTTCATTTTTGTTTTTATATTGTCTCGTCTCGTCGTAACATGATGAGGAATCCAGTTTAATCCCGTCCTCGCTGTGATAGTTGTGATTAGTCAGTGATTTGATCACGATCGGCGGGAACATCTTAACTACCGATTAATCGTCTATCATACTTGACATTGGCGGAATTATCAAAACCCTGATGGACCATAAAAAAAAATTGAAATTCAATATTGTATTGAACTCAGGTATTGAATACTAGAATGCTCCCATTAGATGTCACTAGTGTTGTATTTATTGTTTTTAGAGTTTCGTAGTTTCGTACATCGGATGAAAAATCGGAACCCTTATAGAATCTCTCTTGTGTCTGTTCGTCGGTCACAGCTTATTTTCTCCGAATCTACTGGATGAAAAGGGTTGAAATTTGGTACATAAAATTTGTAGAGTTTGATGACCCACTGATTATACTTCTAATTTTTTGTTCTAAGTTACGCCAGCCTGGGGGTACATACAGAACGACAAGTATTAGGTAGAGAGATGGAGACAGAAAGTGGTTGTAAACCCTTGCCGGCAGAAAACCTCTTTTTCGTGTAGTCTGAGCTCCCTTCTATAAATTCTTGTAGACGAGTAGGGGTCCAGCGCTTGTCACTCTCCCAATGGATGAAGAACGCGTCAGAGCGATTCTTCACCAGATGTAGATCTCACGCCAACCCCCTCATAGTTAGTGCAGGACTCACCGACGACTCACTGACTAAAGTCGCATGGAACCCCCTTAGACCGTCGTGTATATATATTTACTTTTCTCGGCTCGCGCTTCACGCAGCCAACCGGATGGAGTAATCGACATTTAGCTAAATTAAAAAAAACTAATTGACGGTTTACAAAATGCGACTCTAGCGCCACTAGCGTACTGAGTCGTGAAACTTATTTTCTTGGAACTGCACTTCTGTGAATACACCTCAAGTTGAACTACATCGCCACCAGATGGCGTCAAACATTTTTTCCAACTAAATTAGAAACGTCAAGAGCTGACAGCTAATCACATACTATTATACTTTTTGGCTAATCATATTTATTTTTGATCACAGGAACGTTTATTCACCTATCGCTTCCGCTAACCTTTTTTGTTCACGACACATTCCTTGCTACCAGCAAAATGAGAAAATGTGCTTGTTTGTCCTCCAAAACGAAGCAACGGACGGATCAATGTAATTTTTTTGCACATAGGTAGCTGAAGGCTTGCTGGAGGGCTGAAAAGTGACACACTTTTTGCATTTTCATCAAGATTTTTTTCTACCCATGCGAAGCTGGAGGTCATACAGGAATGACTGTCACTTGTGGTCACTTGAATATAGAGACTAGACGACCTAAAACATTTTTTTTTTGTATTTTACCTATATAAAGGAAGAAAATGCAAATACCGGTGGGTGGTAAATTAGATATTTAAGACAAAGGTATAGGTCGATTCAAACTTTATGGCGGTTCGGAACATCGCGCGAGACGATGCTCATTGCGCAGTGCACGATATTAGGTACTTGCAGGATATACAAGGACGCGGCGGCGGGGCATACGCATACCCCCGCGCGCCCTGATGTTACCCAAATTATTTTCGACTTGACTGTACCTGCGCGTACTTTACATCCGAACCGCCATAAAGTTTGAATCTATCTATACCTATCTAAACACTGAACAATGTTGAGGGTAGTACAATATTTTTTTTTTTTTTTTTTTTTTTTCTATTGAGTAAAGTATTTTCGTCTCTCGTAAAGTAGGCCACACGTTGGTTCGGCATCGCGCCAAAATTTCCCATTCCGGCCGCCATACGATCTAGACGGACCATTTGTTATAAGAATTGGACGAATCTGTGGTCAGTTTCGGTGAACCGTATGGCGGCACGCCGGTGATTGGGCGAATGGGTGGGCACCTTTAGTGACGGACATTCCTGTTTTGCACCTGCTGTCTACACATATCGGTGAGTACCTTTTCACATTATTGTTACTTAAACAGTGCCTCAGGGGCTATCCATAAATATAGGTAAATTACGTCACACAACTTTCATGATTTCATTGTCACACTTTGTTGATTCCTCCCTCCTGTGACGTAATTTATGTATGGCCCCTTACATGACATTTCTTCAATAGGTCAAACATGCACCATGGACTTCCTCAACCTATCATAATAAGAGACAGTAGGTAGTTATGAAGGTGGGTGCCTCTCACATGAACTGTTAATTATGTACCTACTGTTAAACCCTCATGGTGGTGGCACACTGGCATTTAAAATACAAAACAATAAATCGACACGAGCGCCATCTATTGGGAGTGAGTTCAGAAAGATGATGGTTAAAAAAAAAGTTGTTGATTATTTTACTTACCTTACAACCTTGGACTCAACAACTTTTAGCATTATTTTATCACGTAACTACAAAATCTGCCAACTGCCCCTAGACAATGCAAGTACACTTGTATGTTGCTTGCTCAACACAAACACAATCATCTTCTCTGTGATTTTCAATCAATGTATATAGGTACCTAAGTATACTTAACATATTAGGGGGGTTACCTTCAACTTTTCAAAAAAATATTCCCCTATATTCCTAAATAATATTATAGATGTAAAAGTTTGTCTTTTTGTTTGTCCATCTTTCACACCATATGATTTTTTGCACATAGATAGTAGGAAGGCCAGAGAGTGATATAGGCTACCTTTTATCCTAGAAATCCTTCAGAATATAGGTTTGCCAGATTTCAAACCACAAGCGTGGGAAGCCAGTCCATAATGATTGTAGATACCTATAATGTCCTATGAAGGTCATCTGTGCACTTTAGCAATGTTAATACAATTAGTGTCCACAAGAGTTATACTTCCAAGACTATCATTCAGATACCTCAATCCATGTCTAACTATAAATAAGTTGTTTGAATACATTTTCTGTACTTTAATGTTCTCAAAAACTTAACAATATTGATATGGATTAGTTAGGTAGGAAATGTAGGAATAATACTTTACTTTGGTAATGTAATAAATAAAAATGGTGATAACAAGTTGAATGTAAACAATCTTCAGTGTTGCTTATCTGTGATAAACCTGCACAATGAGGGATGTACCTAATTAAATTGTCTTTGTGATATTATCTTTCAATCACAGATTACAATTTTAATTTAATGAAATAGGTTAAGTTTCTTTTTTAAGAAGCCTTAATATTCAATAAATTATAAGCGTAATAAAAATATGTCTAGAGGGATATTACAATGAAAGCTTTGTTTAATTTTAATAAAAAGATATATTACTGGTCATCATGCTAACTATATTACTAACTAAGAGATGCTGTATAGATGATACCTTTGAATTGAGTGAGGGCCTGAACTTACTTCTAGAAATAAAATATGAATCAGGATTTTATTATGTATTTGAAGTTTGCTCACAAAGCTCAAATCAAATTAAACATAGTTTGATAACTTTTATACAATGTAAATAGTAAATAAGATTCACAATGAAATCATTGTTACATTGCTCTAGAACGCAGACAACACAAAGAGTAGTTCTCAAGTAAGTAAGAGGAAATAAATAAACAAAACCAACCGACTGGCCAGTACTGGATAGTACTGGACAGCCAGCTTCAAGACATTGACCAAACAGTCAGCGAACATTCACCAGTGACAAGGCATGCGGTAGAAAAGTTCTTTGTGACTATACTTTCTCGTTTGTATAAAATTAACCAAAATCGATAACCACAAATATATATTATATACACGACGTACAACACTCCAGACAACAAGCCAGCACAAGTCCCACAGCCACACAGCTCACTCCGTCAGTTGTCCATAGCGTAGCGCCGCGTCCAATCCTTAGCGTTGCGGATGGCCTCGCCTTCGTTCACCTTCCAGAGCTCGGCCACGTCGTTAGCTAGCGGATCGTCCGGATTGGGCGCCGACAGAAGCGCCTGGATAGATAGCAGCACAGTGCGAATCTGTAGCGCAGGGCTCCACTTGTCTTTGAGAATGTCGAGACAGATGCGACCCAGTCGGTCGATGTTAGGGTGGTAGATCTTTGTAATAAAGCGCACCTTAGGCGCCGACATGGGGTAGTCCTCGGGCAAAAACAGTTCCAGCTTGAACAGCCCGCCCTCGAACGGGGAATCTTCTGGCCCCGTGACTATCACGTGGAAGTAGCGCGCATTGTTCTCGCTAGGCACGGCGCTGATGCCCGGCACCGGCTCCTGCATGAGCCGCTGCGTCTCTTTGATGATCCTGCGGGGTAGCGCTGCCATCTTACACGTGCCGCGTGCTGACTATAGCGGCATGCCCGCGCGCGCCTGGAGAGTGTTGTGGCGGGGCCGGGTCGCGGCTCCTCGTATTCCAGATGTCACCGTCGTCGCCAGTCGCCGCTTACCGACCGATTTTGCGACCGCGACACTTCAATTTTTACTTCAATGAAGACTACCATAGACAACACGTGCGATCTAGACTTGATTGTCGACGGTCTATCTACATTGTGACTCGACAATTAGTTTCGTTTTAGGTAGCAATGGTAGTAGGACATCATACAGCCGATTACATGGTATATTATTATTTCTATTAAATTTTCACAGAGTGTGTATTACTGATGCTATAAAAACAAATAATAAAAATAAAATTAAATAAGAAACGCTTAATAATGACAATATAGGTATATTGTATATTTATATTATACAAAGTATAATAAACTATAATGAACAATACAATAATAAAAACGTCAAAAGTGTTGTTGTGTTGTTCCTGCCCATAGTGCCCATACAGGGGCGTCAAACTTGGTCTGACCGTGCATAGCTAAGATTTTATAAGACGATGCGTGGCCCGCCTGTCGTCTTGCAAAATCTTAGGTGCATAGGCATAGTATTGAGTGTAAGGAACCCTTCATGTGCGAAATAGACTTGGCCGTTTTTTCATTTTCTAGAAAGTTGCGAAACATGCTGGTAAAATGTAACCGTAGACTGAGTATAGTAAATGTAACAGAAGGATAAAATAATAGTTTTCGTAAATGTGGCTTCGGATGATTGACAACAGTGCTGCCTACAGATGGCCTAGGTAGTTGATTTTTGAAAAATGTCTAACAATAGTACAAAAAGTAAGTAGGTATAAATACAATAATATACATATAGTATAGGTAGCCTAGAAGTTAGGTCTTATTATTAAGACATCAATAGGTAACTTTAGGTGGTTTGTAATGTTTATTTTCTCTAAGGCTCTAAATTATATCTATTACTAGCTTTTCGCCCCGTCTTCGCGCGTGAGACCCATACTAAATTTGATAGGTTATTATATAACACCCCTTCATTAGGGGGTGTATTTAAAAAAAATGTCCTTTCCTAGGGTTCAAGCTTTTCTCCATATCCATCAAAATCGGTTTAGTTGTTTAGCCGTAAAAAGGTAACAGACAGAGTTACTTTCGCATTTATAATATTAGTATGGATGTTATTATGATCCCTAATTCCTGACTGGCCGTTTCGTAGCCCTATTCTGGGTAAACATTGAAACAGACTTCAGACCGACAGATAAAGTTAGTTTCTACTATGCTTTATGGTATAGGAACGCGCTAAACTATTTTTTGCATTTGATAGCCCAATTCTTGAGGATGTTTAGGTATAGGTTATTTAACATCACGTCGGGGGTGAAAATATACCTACAACGCGTACGAACGAAGTCACAGGTAACTGCTACACTGCGCTTTGACCTATTTCACCAACAGACATTACAATTTTTTTTTACCTACTCCCAGTGTAGGTGCCTAATAGTTTCTTGACACGAATAAGTGAAAAAAAAAACAATTTTTCTTCGATTACGTGTGAGCTCTACCGTGAAAACGGGAAACAGGGCGCGTTGAGGAAAAATGATGCTAGATTTTGTGAATATCTCTTTTGTGGAACTTACGACCCGACATGTGTGTTTAACATACCTAGTAGCATCATTTATCTATGTAAATCCAATTTCACAATACATATATTTCAAATTTTCAAAGGTATATTTTTTAAATGTGGCATAAGAATATATCCTGCAGTTTTTCCGGGATGAAAAGTAGTACCAATGGGTTTTTTAATTAAAAACTTATGTAGAAGCTTTCCATCTTAAAATATACAACAAGACAAGAACAAGCCACTCGTATAGGTATAGCCTCACAAATACCATCGGCTAAACGAGGGAGACTTGGTCTTCCGCTGGGTACCCTGGAACCGTAACACGCTTTCGGGAGCTGTAAGGCAACCCGTGAAGAAAGAAGAAGAAAGTAGTCTGTGTCACTTTCCGTGAAAAAAAATGTTGACGTGAAAGAAGGACAAATAAACACATTTACATAAAGATTCTGGATTAGGATTATAATTCGGTATAGGTACTATTTGCGCAATAGAACAAAATAGAACTAATAGTTCAATATACTTTTGTTTTCATTGATTTCGATTTCATTTTCCGTAGTCCCGGTTCATTGGAGATTGCTTCACTGATGAGGACTATGGAAAAACAAATTATAACAAATTAAAACCGCCCGGAAACCGTACCAAAATCGGCCCAGTAGTTTTTGAGTCTATAAGGCATAAACAGACAAATATATCAACATCCATTTTTAAACATACAGTTGGTCCAATAGCCAAATCCGTATACAATCCTAGTATCAGATCAAAATCTCTATCCATCCATTACAGAACTTCAATTAGCGAAACCCGGTGACATACATATTCAAGATATCTTTTGACAAAATAGGGTAGCTAGGGTCACGAAAATCAATTTAGGTGCGGGCAAATTGTCAATAACGTGTGACATAGACGTGGGGCATATTACGTCGAAGGGACCTCAAAGTGTTCTCATGCGTTTATAACATCCATTTAGTAAGGTTCGGGATTTGTAGTTATGTTGTCATATGACTAGAGCAAGGGACGGAAGGGAAAGTGAAGTGAAAGATGATGTTGTGACTAAAATGAAGACAATAAGTTTACGCTGGTTTTAGACAGATTGAAAGGAAATGCTGGCAGAGGACGATCTAAACGTCTTGATTGATGGAAATATTAAAAGTAGACACAATCAAATACAAAGAGGTATGTCAGGATCGTAACAAATGGCATTCGATTGTTTCTACCCCTACCCTACCCCTCTTGGGATAAAAGGCGTGATGATAGATATATTTATTTTATGGTGCTAGATGGGATGAAAATGTCTTACCCGGCTCGATATAACATTATTGCTATCGTTTTGAAACTCAACTTCTAGATCATAATACATTTTGCCCGCGGTTTCACCCTCGTGGAAATAGAATACCCCGTAATGCTTGAGAAAGAAAATGGTTGGTGATGTTGCTATATTTAGTAGGCGCTTTATTACGTCATACAAAATTGGTCTCTACGAAAAGCCTTTTTATTTTAACGGCATAGAATATTATTATGTCCGCCTTCAAAACCAAAATGTGCTTTCCGAAAGCAAATGCACAAGTCACTATAAAAAAATACCTAAATCGCTTCAAGTGTGCCTATAAATTTGAAGAGTTCTTGATTTCTCCAGGATCCCATCATCAGATCCTGACCAGATGACCATGGAACCACCTGAAAAGTATACCCTTTCAAACAAAAAAAATCCAAATCGGTCCAGGCGTATTCAAGTAATCGGGGAACATACATAAAAAAACATAAAAGATTCCGACGAATTGTAAACCTCCTCCTTTTTTTGAAGGTCGGTTAATAACAACATAAGTTTTATTTAGTTTTATTATCCCAACATGACAGGGTGTAACAAAATGAATACTTCCGGGCCACACATTACCTCCCAACACGTTTCCTCTTTATGTTCGTCTCAGCTCTGTACAAATGGAGATAATATTTTGTTATTAAATTTTCCAAAGTAAGCGTTGTGTGAAAATATTTTTAATAACAGCTGTCTAAGCGGCTATTTTTTTTTAATATTCTCTTTGATATTATATTTGGCATTCTTTCACGATTTTATATTAATAATTCCTAATAAATCTGAAGATTTTTGATATTTTATGAGCTTTTATTTGTACGAAAATAAATCAGATTAGATGTCAAAGATTCTCAAGTACCTAAATATAAAACAGTAGAAACGGGTCTTGGTCGTCCGATGCCAAATTATTAAAATTGGAAGGGATCCATAATTTGTATGGGGATATTACTATTCCCAATTTCTCTATAAATAATCCACATGTGTCACTGTAAATTAGCATAAAGTTACTTACTTATTCAATATTATCTAAGTGAAATAATCGTTATCTTTTCAATTGTTTTTATTGAATAGGAAATATGGGTACTAAAATAAAGGATTATTTTGCCCCTGATTTTTTTATTCATAATAAAGCGCTGTTTCATCATTACCCTTCAAATAAACATCTTTCGTTTTTTGGTAGCTTATTGAAAGTTGAAAATAAAAAATATTTAAAACGTGATTTATTCGGCATTTTTTGCTCGATTTTAATAATGGCAATACATACAAACGTGTAACTAGTATAATATAATGCATGTTCTTAAGTAAAACAACAAATAATAAAATCCGGCCAAGTGTGAGTCGGACTTTTTTTTATTTTTGCTTTGATCGCTTTAAAAACAAAGAAATTTTAAAATAATGTTTCTAATTTGGTCGCATGTTCTACTTTCCCGACCGAAGCCATTTTACGTCGTGAAACTTCTCAAGTAACAATGTTAAGAACCGACCTTACTTTAGGACTTAAACTAAGTTAGCTACCTCTCTTGTAATACCTACTTTATTTTTTTTATTCACGGCTTGCGTTACAGCTCCCGAAACAGTGTTACGGTTCCAAGGTAGCCAGCGGAAGACCAAGTCTCCCTCGTTTCAGCCGATGGTATTTGTAAGGCTATACCTAACGAGTGGCCAGTTCTGTTGAGGTATATTTAGATGGAAAAGCCTCTAAGTGTGGTTTGTCGGATTATGTACATAAGTTTTTCATATTTGAACTAACAGAGAAAAGGAACAACCGTCATCTAGAAACATTTTATTTTTTAAATTCTAATATGAAACGTAGACAAAAAATCCGGAGCTCGTACGACCACATGCTCAAAATCCACAAACGATAACCTTCCATCTCCGTCCACGTCTGCTTCATCCAAAACACTTGTCACCACATCTTCTCTTTCTGTCGGTAGTAGTTGGTCCCTAGTTAAAAGTCGTGCTGCTTCAAGTAAGTCTTCACGACCAATGTATGCGTCACCGTCTAGGTCGTAGATTCTGAAGGCGTACCTGAAAATATGCAATTGCATTATATTTATGGAGGCTTAAAAAGTTGTATTACCATACAAAAAGTCCGGTAGTTCTGGTTATTTTGATATGTTGTGTGTTGATAACTCGGTATGGTGGTGCTTCCTCCGCTATCTTGGAAAAACTGGGGAAAATTGACACTTTTTAAATGACTTAAGGGCCGTTGGTCAAGGTCATTTTATAACTGTCAAAAATAATATGGCAAATCTCAATTTATACAACATTTCCTTACCACACAGTTGATTATAGTTATTTTGGACACTATATGGCTATTAATAATGAAAATATGGCTCAATACAATTTAAAATAATAACTATCAACTGTGTGGTAAGAAAATTTTATTGTTGAAACTCACCTTTCCAGAATTAAGGGGCGGTGGTCAAGGTCATCTTGTATCTGTCAAAAATATGGCAAATCTAAGTTAATCCTGGAAACGTGCAACATTTCCTCACCCCAAAAGGATTGTTATTATTTGAAATTGGATTGAGCCATAGTTTTATTACTTAGGGTTCTAAAGAGCCATAGTTTTCGATACGCGAAGGCACTGTTATTTTTGACAGATACAAGATGACTGAGAGCCACGGGTCCTTAACTGAGATTTGCCATATTTTTGACAGACCAACGGTACTTAAAAAATAGGAGAAATACAATTCGACAGAGAATTCTTTCGGGTTGGTCTCATTTTTGTTTTGGTGAAAATTGGTTTAGTAGTTTTTCTGAAATTTTGAAAGAAACTTATTTTTAGGCAATTCTAGTTTGAAGTCGATGAAATGTATGCCGATTTCGATCATTTATTTTTGTACTGCAAAATCACTCAAAGGGGAAAAATAATTTAAGTTTTTAAAAAGTATACTGAGTTCAAAACAAATTTCGTCGTTGAATATGAAGTCGGTTGGTGCCAAATTAAAAACTACCTAGCTAATTTCACTAATCTAGGCATTGAACAGATCTTCTTTGGAATCTATTTTAATTTTGCACCAACCGTTTTCAAATTCAACAGCGAAACGAAATGTTTAATTATTTCTTGTTTTTCAGTAAACAAGGTTTGAAGTCGGTATACTTAAAAAAAAGTTAATTTATTCAGCTGTTCTATAATACCATTTAATTAAAGACGTTATGGCACACTTTCACCTTCACGGCCTTTTTTATACCTTGGGACATGCTCATTGACACAGGTAACAGTGTCCACTTTTTGCAAGTTGTCCATATTGTATGTTATGGCAATCTTGTAGATTACATCATTTTGTACAAATTCATTTTTTCTACGATAAATAGAAACAGAGCTACAGACGCCTAAAATCGTGTACTTTGCAATATTTACAGATTCTTCTAATATTTTACATTTGTACATAGCTTAAAAATCTCTGATTTTTTTAATTATCACCTACCAGCGGCGAGGAGCCTATACAACCCGATTCCTTTCGGCTTCCCGATTTATAAAATAATATCAATAGGTACAAACATTTTATCAATCCAAACGTAAGTACTCTATAAGTAATTATACTAAGCAGCTGTCTCTTTCATTTGTATTGAAATCCGCGCTCCATCCCTCTCGTTTTAGCACGCACAACAGACCCACAAATAAGCCGATGAACATTATAAATAAAAAAGAGTTGGTAATTTAATACGATAAATTACTATTGTCATTGGTCATTGGAAAAAAAAGAAAAAGAAAATTTAAGAACTTTTAGCATTAGTGTGAGTTACGGCTTCCCTTCTGAAAATATTCACCCTTCGCCACTGTCACCTACATAGCTTGCTGTAATGTCATACTTACCAAGCTTTGATATCTCGCGGTGCCGCCCCACTGAATACGGACATCATATCAAGGAAATCTTCGAAGGTAAGGTTACCTGAACCATCATGAGAGAATACTTGACAGATGCGTCTCCTGAATGGATTTTCCTGAAAAATATTTTCGTAGTATTCAGGAAAATTCAGGATTTTTCTAATCTCGAAAGTTTTAAGAGTTGATGACACCAATGTTATTGAGAAAAGTGTTTTGTGCAACACTATGAAATATATGTCTCTGTATAAATATAATATGCAATATGTTACAATATGAGTTTTCAACAATTTGAATACCTACATAAAATAAATAACGTCTATTAGAACGAAATAGTTTATCAATAATTTTGTTAGACACTGCGAGTGCCGGAGCTAACTATTTCCACGTCTTGAAATGCTCAGCTCTTCAATAAAGTAGCCCACGCCCTGGTCCGGTATCTCACAGAAAATTTCCGTCCGGCCGCCGTATGATCGAGATTGAAGACAGGCCGCACATTAGCAATGTAAATCATACGATCTAGATCACATGCAATTCAGTCACCCACACAGACACACAAGATTCGATTAAACAAAGGCGTGTGGATGTGTGTGTGTGACAGATCGTTCCGGTCATCGAAATCAACCACAAATACAACGATTTGAAAACGGATGGTGGGCCGCGCGTGCAAGAATTGGACGAGTCTGTGGTCGGTTTCGGTGGAACGTACGGCGACCGGCCGGGGATTGGACGAATGTGTAGCCACCTTTAGGTTTGCCCATGTATAATACTCTTAGACCTTTCACATGAATCAATTGATCTAATCATGAAAACTCTAATAAAATCCGTTCAGCAGTTTTAACCTGAAAAGGGAGCAGACAGACAGACAGACGCGGCGGAATTTGTTTTTAGACTTGTAGAGTGATGATGATGAATGAATAATGACATATTGGGCTAAGTCAAGTTTAAACTATTTATAAAAATAATGCCTGTATAAAAACCTTTAGTTACCTTAAGTTCAGGCAATTTCTCCTCGATTTCTTCAACAGGTATTGCCACCGTATTTGCCTGATCTTCAGTCATACGTTTTGGAACTAAGTCCGGGTTCACTTCTCTGAACCGTTTGAATACTCTGAAATCATGTTATTAATTAATTTGTTGCTTTCCTCCTCTTTGGATTTTTTTATGTGCCATAAGAAATCTCCAACTATCTCTGTGCGCAAGTGTACTACTGCACAGACTATTATAATTATGAACCTGGTTCTGGTCCGCGTGCAATGGAATTCTTGATTGTAAATTATCTACTTTTATTGCTGAATGGGGGAAAAATATCGTTTAACCGTTTCAGAGCCTATTCTGAAAAATTATAGAGACGGAGAGACAGACACAAATACTGAAAATTTATATATACAATATCATGTAAAGTCCCAAAAGGTCATATGAAAAATAAATTTCAATCAATTAAAAAGGTAAACATAATGCAAATGGAATTCTTCGACAAAATAATTTTATGTATTATCCAGGGATCGAAGTCAGGACTTTTAAGTTCATGTTCGGTTCATATAAGTCATGGAGGCAATAATGCTTTTATTCCGTAATACCGTAAATCGCCCGAATTCCCGAATAATTCGATTAAATTTTAATAAGAGGCTTTATTGCCTGAGAGATCTTACCAGATTAGATAAATTCCCGAATTTCATTTACAAATTCTGAATGTAGGTAATTTCTGGGATTATATTAAAATCGATTATCTCTGTCGAGCGCAGCGAAACACACGCCATTAGGGGTAGATAGGTTGTGAATCAAGTCGGAAAAAAACTTAGCCCCAGCGAGTTTTCACGGCGTATGCTGTCTAATCCGTCAGATATATAACAAAATGGTCTACGAAAGAATTGTGTAGAATAAAAGGATCTACAAAAAAGTATATGGTAGCATATATCTATCTCTATTAGATAAGTAGTTATAAGCGTATTTATGTAGGTATTCAAATTGTTGTAAATCCATATTGTACCAGTGCGAAGCCGGGGCGAGGTCGCTTGTATTATGTAAAGAGAGAATGTGAATTGGTTTGTTTGTAAATACTTAGTATGTTTAAACCAATTTTTTTTTGTCGATACATTGGCAGCTTCTCACGTCCACGCTACGTCTAATAATGCTGGTGTAGCAGCAACAACAGCTGAAAACCTCAAACGGCATAAGTACTGTCGTGGGTAGGGTAGCCAGGATGGGTAGATGGACTGGCCGGGTAGGTAGGTATTTCAGGAAAACTCGTAGAAAACTTTCACCATTCGTTTATTGGTCGAATTAGCATGGTAGTAATAAGGAACTGAAGAAAGGACCAAGGAGAAGGACCAAGGAGAAGGAAAGGAGCTGTAATAAAAATGAACTACACATTACTACAGGTCGTTAAGCTATTGAAGTAACACAATACAAAATATGATAAAAATACTTACAATACTTATTTGCGCTCCTTTTATATAAACATAGATGTTAGTTCTTGAATACTGATTCAATACATTTTATTTAGTCGTTTACTTAGTTGATCAAATAGAAATATAATAAATTTTACAATTGGCAGAGTGACTGCCTAAGTCAAAAGTTGTGAAGGAATGAGTAAAATTTTAATAGGTTCCACACATCGAATATTTGAAAATAAAATACAATGTTCTATTGAATAAAAATGAACAATATCGTGTTCTAAAATTAAAATAAATGCTACTTATGATGGCCAGCTTATAAGCGGCCAGGAAAATAAGGTCGTATCATCACAGTACGCATCCCTTGCACAATATTATATATATTAAGAAAACATGGGTTCGTGGGGCCTCGGAGCAAAGAAATTATATAAGGAATTATCATGTCTAATCGATATTTCAGATGACAAGAGGGCTGGCATACCATAGCCATGCAGCGAGGAAATGACGCTAGCCTTCTTGGCACTTTACTGCAGGACAGTAATTTCGAGAAGGTTTTCTACTTATGAATATATGTCACTACATATTCATGATTAAAGAACTACTCACGAGGTTCCCTGTGTTTTTTTATAATATTTAAACTTTGTTAGTAGGTGTATATATAAAAAAAAAATTTAGTAGGTATAACAGACATCTACTACTTTTAGTATTTAAAATAGATAAATTATGGTTCATAACATACAGCAATATTTGCAATTAAAATCGGAGAAAAACAACCAATTGCACATTTCTAGAAGAGGCTACCTTCATATTAAATCATATTTTTCAAATCGTTTTGAGTGAAACCTAAAGCTCTTACAAATACAGAAAAAATTACATGTTATAATTAATCATATTTCATATTAATCTGTTAATCGTATAACATGTTCTAAGAAACTTTGCTCGATAGAAAAAAATTGCAAAGTAGCCTCTGAAAATAGTCTCCTTTCCAAATTTCTCAGTAGTACATGAAGTATTGTTTATTAAATTAAGTACAAATTTGTATCATCTATTACTAAAGTAAGATGTTAATTTAGATTTTCAATAAAGCTACTTCTTTAATTTAAATAAATTATTTTTGATTTGTCACTTAGGACGTTTGTTCCAAGCACCTTCCGTGCGCCTCTTCTCTTTTGTTTCTATTAAATGCGACAGAGAGAGATTCAGCGGAGAGACCAATCGATCACGTAGCGCTAGGGTAGCGCTAGAGTATCGTATGCAGCTAGGCGACGCCCCTCAAACTATGATTTTATTTGAATGTATCGTCTTAATGAGATATTTACCTTAAAATTTCTTTCCTAGTGAAAAATGTACAGTCCTGTAAGAATTGTTAACCAACAAATATAGTCCAATAAAGATAGATTTACAGGTGATCTTAAAAAAATCTTTCACAAGTGGTTATGTACCATTTTGATGCTTGAAATCATAAATTGTAACAAAATAAGACGGCTATATTAATTCCTTAAGTATTTTCAACTATAAGTAGGTATAATATAATAAAATAGAAATTTATGGATTGCTAATTTTGTAAAGCTTGCAAGGTTGCAAGAAATACTGAAGACGGAAGTTCGTTCCACATTTAAAACAGAACATTTTACTAACCTGGTAGTCTTCCAACTGTTGCTCAGTAAATGTGACCACTTTGTTGCCCATGTTGATAACTAGCTGCTTCAAAACACTGCTTCCGATAGAAAATGTACTGGGGTGTGGTGACACAGACTTAGTAATCTATTAGAATTAAATTCTACAATATAATTACTTATGTTTCTTATGTTTATGCTTAGAGTAAATACCATTTGACCATTAATAAGGTACTAATAAGTAACTTTAAGTTTTATTGCTATCGTTTTGTGTCCCTAGACAAGTCAGCAGCGACAAGCTCGCCAACTGTTCTGTTTAAGGAGCTTAGTGTCGCCAATGACCTTGGCCATACAAACGGTCGCTGTTCCCGAAATTGACATATTTCGATATTATATAAAGGGAAATGTTAATTGATTTAGATATACTTTGTTGTGTTTAAAGTACAAAGTGGTATTTATTTTTAGGCATGTAAATATTTCCGAACGTCATAGCCGTTTAAGAGCAGTAGACAATGAAAGCCAAAAAACACCATTCCATTATTATTATTTTAAATATTGAAGTTATGCTCTTAAAAAAAAACATTTTTTTAAAATTTGTTGTACTGGAATTGATAATTGCTACATAATTTAGCAGAAGTCTGTCGAAAATGCTCATTCCAGCGGATTTGAGGATATGGTTCGCTAATGGAAATTCGCTAGCTGTGGACATTGTTATAAGTATCACTGGTCATGCCGCAATGTGTAAAGGCCGTGATGGTGGTTTTTTTCTGCTTTAATCCCGTTTTTAACTCTATGGTAGTGGTTAGGTGTGGCGTTAATGGCAACCGCACCCACTATCTCATCGCGAACAAAGCTTTATGATGATTACGACCATTTATTTGCGCTGTCTGTAAAATTCATTATAGTGATTTAGGTGTCAAATGTGCCTTACAATGCCTCTAACTTTCACTTTGGGTGTGACTGACATCATTTTGATGTTTTCCGGGAAAAAAATGTTAGATACTATACAATACAATCTTCTGTCCGCAGTTTCACCCGCATGGAAATTGATCCAAAATGTAATTTGCCCCTCCCCCGCCCGCTTTTGCGTTATAAAAAGTAGTATATTTCATTCTCTGACCCCTAAACTACCACTATGCAAAAATCATGTCAATCATGTGAAAATCAAAAACAAATCTATCCCACGGATACCATACATTTTTCCGGGATAAAAAGTAGCCTATATGCTATTACAGACTATAATCTATCTCTGTGCCAAATTTCATCCACATTCGTTCAGCCGTTCTGGCGTGATTGAGTAACATCCATACATCCATGTTGTGACTAAAATGAAGAAAAGTAGTTTACGCTGGTTTGGACACGTTGAAAGAATGAAAGATTGACTAAAAAGGTTTATATGGCTGAAGTGAAAGGCAATACTGGCAGAGGACGACCTAGGTGTACTTTTATTGAACATATAAAAAATGTATTGATCGATGGAAATATTAAAAGTACACAGGATCGTAGCAAATGGCATTCGATTGTCTCTGCCTACCCCTCTTGGGATGAAAGGCGTGATAATAGATAGATAGAAATAAAATACCATTTAATATACTTGTATATTTTATTTTAATAACTTCATAATTTCAAGCCCATCCAGTACAATGATCGATGCAATTTTTCATGTTATTGAAGTTATTGGTGCCATGTTTAGGTAACTCGCAGTATCCAGCCCATCTTATATGGACACATTTCTTAAACAGCCAGTTGTAGTAATATCTGAAAATTATTTTCATCTTAAGAGCAATGAAGTCAGTAAACTCTTTCTAAAAATCTCTTTCAAAAGTTGTTAGAGAGATACACTGCAAAAATAATGACGGATAAGATAAAATAAGCCAAGATTCACGTACCAGAAATATGCAATGAGAAAGAACGATTTCACAAAAAATCGGTCTTGCAAAAATACACAAAACGGACACTTCCAGTATTATACAAAAACTATTAGAAATAGTAAGTTATTGTAATTGATTTACGCGTTGAAAATTCGCGTGATTGATGACTTTCAGGGCTTCATAAAACTTAGGTGTAACTTATTTTCATATTAAAAAAAGACATAGGTACTTTGTCAAATATATGTAGCTATTTAAATTTCGAAACTAATACATATAGTTATCGAGTAATTTAAGAAGTCCATATTTGTTTGGGACAAAAGTTATGAGGCGCTCCTTAAGTTAAACTACCTTTTCTTTGTACCGAAACCGCGTGTTGTCGGTCCCAGGGTACCCAGCGGAAGATCAAGTCTCCCTCCTTTAGCCGATGGTATTTGTGAGGTTATATCTAACGAGTAGCCAGTTCTGTTGAGGTCTATTAATATGGAAAAGCATCTAAGTGTGGTTTGTTCGATTATGTACATAAGTTTTTAATTATAAAAAAACCATTGGTACATGGCCGGGATTTTAATATGTGGGGTTCAAATGTCAACAACTTTATTAAATATAATATACCTATCCCCACGACTGATCATGTCCTCTGGTGACAAGAGAGCTGGCTCCTTCCTCGCTCAACGAATCAGCAGGGAAATGCAGCTAGTATTCTTGCTATACTATTCCATGCGGACCAGTATTTTAATATTTAGATTTAATATTAAGATTTTTTATCCACGGTATATTAATGCTATACGGTAAATATAAAAATATTAAATTTACCTGTTATTTAAAAAATATATTTTACAAATTTAATTAAGAATAATATGCCAGTTTATTAATAGTAATAGATATTAAATTTACCTGTTTGTATGTGGGACTCTATTTCTAGAGCTATATTCGACGATGCAATGTTTTTCATGGGGACGCTTTTGGCATTCTTCAGCTGAAACTGAATAATATTCTTATAAATAAATATCTATTATATTGTATAATATACTGTTCGTTTGTAAGCACATCGGTCCAGCCGACCGATTTGGCAATTTTTTTAATGTTCGTAATAGTGTCCGATTTAGGATTTTAGGAAAAAATTGGAATATTCGGAAAAAACTGAAAGTGCTTTTTTCTATGGGATTTTTGTATGAACACAAGACCATAATTGGGGTTGAAAGTTAATATGGGCTCCACGGGGGAAGCGTAAATTTAAAATAGTACTTATAGATGACCCGAGCGAAAACTTTGCACCGTTAGTTCAAGTGATCTTCAACAGATGGCGTCTTTTACAAAATACATAAATTAGTCTAATTTTTAATAAAACATTAAATTTTGAGTCGTTTGATTATTTTTCGTCATTAGAGGGAAAAACCTAGTTGCATAATAAAAAAGAATGCTTTAATAGTTGACAGTTATTGTTTTAAACTGTTCAAAATAAAATCAATAGAATATTTTTAAAATAAAACTTATTTGGCGCCAAATAGACCTACTTAAAATGTTAACAAAACTTACATGCGCAAACGCAGCAAATAACGCACAATAATACACAATAAATGGAAAAATCCATTGTTTAAATTCAAGCCACGTAAATACTAAGACTAAACCATTATCTTTGTTAAAATATTCTTACTACAATATTTACAAAATATGATTCAATATTCAAATACATTGCCGATAAGAATGTGGTATGATACCGTATCACTAACCTTGTCCCGTTTTGTCTTTTCTTTGTTTATATAATTTATCATTGTGTTTGTATTTGTGAAATTGCCATACTATTGCAAATGTATCAATAGGGTATCAAATATTTACAAAATATTCCTGACTGCTCCGTGGAAATACCTACTCATATTTTTCTCGTGTTATAAAAAAATAAAAATCTTCACGGTTCGCCCCAACCGCTCCCGGGAACCGTTGCCGGCCTCAGGGTACCAGTGAAAGACGTCTTCCATATTTAGCCAAAGATTTTTTGAGGCTTAACCTAACGAGTGGCCAGCTCTGTTGAGGTTTGTTGGATAATGTACATAGATTTTTTATTATAAAAACCCATTGGTACATGGTCGGATGTGGGGATCGAACCCGCGACTTCTCAGTTGTGAGCCGACGTTTTACCCATTCGACTACCGAAGCCTTTTTTTGATAATTTCTTATTGTTGTTCTTATAATTTTTTCTTATATTGTGTTTATATCAAGAAATACAACAACCGGGTAGGTAATCTATTTTAGTGTAGGTACGTTATTTTCCTTAAAAAAATATAGGTACCTACATTACGATACAAAGTCATAAATTGTATTTTATGTACTAAAAGTTTATGGGAAGGACTGCTGTCTCAGCGAAGTATATAGTTGCAGGATTTCTATAGTAAAAAACCGCAACAGATCGCACCATCAAGGCATTTATAGCTTACGGCGTTGTCAGCGACACTACTGTCAATGTCCACATTCAGCGATAGGTTTAAGTATGTCGCTGCAATTATTTGGAAGATGCACAAGTACCTAGTTGATTTATAAAATAAAATATTAATAGAACGTTTCTGTGTGTGAATTATTTTGATTCTATTCTATTATTTTTTCGTCATGGCTCTATCATTAAGGTGGTGGTTTTTATGATTCCGCCAATGTCAAGTTTTATATGCGTTATAGTATAAATATGCCGATTAATCGGTAGCTAAGATGATACCGGACTACGATATGTCTTAAATCACAACGCGGAAGGGATTAAACTGGATTCCCCATCACGTCTCCGCCGGCGCGTGCGCTATCCACCAAGGCGTGACGTGGAATCCGAATCTATTTTGATTCAATAATACATTGCCATATATCAAAAGAAGAAGAATACAATTTCATTAATTTTTTTAGTACATTCTCCATTTTGATGTAAGGCAAAGGGGGCTAGCCCATACAGCAATTTTTTTTAAACAGTGTTTTTAAAACTATTAACTTAGTTAGCAGAGGTTATGAGACCATACAGCCAATTACACTACTTATTAAAAATATCTATTGAAGCATAACTAGACCGTAACGGAGGTGAAAGTAATTCGTGTAGATTGTCACCGAATCTGTTCTCAAAATTATTAAATGTTAATACCTGCTCCGATAGCCGTGATCGTCTAGTGGTTAGGACCCTACGTTGTGGCCGTAGTAACCCAGGTTCGAATCCTGGTCACGGCAACGTGCACTGTCGCAACGGGGCAATTTTTTTTATAGCGAAGAATGGTCCTCCAGAAAAAGCATAAAAATTATTCATATGATGTCTCAGAATGTGCTTGAGAAATTAAAAAATAATCTATGCGTGTAATCTGACAAGTTCATAATGTGGGCAACAAGGGTTGTTGGGGCGGGAGGGAGGATTTTGATAGATAATGAGCATACACAGACCTTTTAAAAGTCCAAGCAGTCGTTAAATATTCATTGAAAAGGATTTTCAACAATTTTTTGCAGCGTATGGAATTATTGGTATTATGGTGTGTTGGACTGTACCATTTTCTGTCGTTTTGAGAATCCGTCGTTATGAGAATCTGTCCTTTTGCGAATCTGTCTTTTTGAGAATCTGTCCTTATACGAACAAAGGTTTTAATGAGGTTTGGGGGGTGGCTAAATAGGGGTTAATTTGATCGAAATCGGATGGCATTGATACACACCATTATTTGTACTTAGGACAGTATAAATTTCGAATGCCATCCGATTTGAACAACTTTTATTTTATTTTTTTAATTATTGTTGAAACAATCGAAAAAAAGGGTTTTTGGGCGACTTTGAGGGGTTGTTACTCCGAAACTGCCCATCAGGATCGGATGGCAATTTTTTCCCAACGTTTGGTGGTGTCAATAAGTATGCTCACTAATTTTGAAGCCGCGTGTTTCGACTGGCAAAAAAATTTTATTATATAATTAGGGTATTTCCTTTAATGCTACGGCAGTTTTATCCGGTTGCCTTTTCAAAAAAAAAACGATTTTGCCCCACACCCATATCGCTGCCCCTGTCCATTTGGGGTCACTTTGGCCGCTACCAGGGGACTCTGTACCACTCAAAGGCCTAGATTACCACTCGCCATCCGGTTGCCTGTCCAATATCGGCTTGACGTGCCACTGCTTTAAATATAAGTATTTATTTGTTATTTTGGTCGGTTTTTTTTTACGACAGCCTCCTTTTCTAGAAAAAAATTTTTAAGAAAGTCTCAGACAAAAGGAGCTGAAGTATGTATAACACAAATAAAGTATGCTCCTATCTCTTTTAGAAAAGGACCCATATAGTCCTGAGTTAATAGAAGTTTTTTTTATCAAATATACACATAACAATATAAAAACCTTAAAACTAATCTAAACATTAAAAATAACTAAATAAACCAGGGAGGTAAATAACACAGGAACATAAAGTGGAAAAGAGGTTCATCAATAAGTGCATGCAGGCAGGCTTTCTTGCCACAGCTCCCTCAATTATACCATCAAAGGGCTCTTGCGTCAATAGACATCCCTGCTTTCCTAGAGCCAACGGGAATAATTCGGGAAGACGGTAAGATACCCGATGGAATGACTATGATTCCTTGAAAGCGAGGTCAGGCCCTTGTATGGGATGCTACGTGCGTGGATACATTAGCCCCATCTCATCTCAGGAGAAACAGCAATCAAAGCGGGAGCTGCGGAATTGCAGCAAATATGTATACATAGTTCAATTATTAAAACTATTTTGAACCGTGGGGTTCAAATGCCAAAAAGTTTATAAAAGATATATCCCCTCGACTCATCATCTCTTCTGGTGACAAGAGGGCTGGCTCCTTCCTCGCTCAACGAATCAGCATCGCGATTCAGCGGGGAAATGCAGCCAAGCATTCTTGCCACATGGTTATTTTTAAAGTTTAGATTCGTTTTAAGGTTTTTAATATAAGTAATTATTGAAAATAATATTTGTATCTTCCGCCCCGTCACCGCCCGTCGAAATAATATTTGAAATCCGTTAAGTACTCTGTTTTGAAATGAAAAAAGGACAAACAAACACACTTTTGAATTCATAATTAGTTAGGTGCAACTAGGAACAAACAAATAGCTTTTTAATATATTCTTTTTATTATCGATATATATTGCTGAATAGAAAATACATATTTTACTCAAACCTGATACCATGCTCCGAGAACCATTAGGCCAAAACAAGTTATTGTCTAAACAGATTTAAAACTTAAGCGATCCTCAAAGCGTGATAATCGAAATCTGCTAACACGTGGATGTACGCCCGGTAAAACACAATTTTGAAGGTAATTGAAAATAAATCCCTACAAAGGACTTTGGGAAAATTCAACACCAAATTGCAATTTACACGTTATTAAAATTTCCTGGGAGGGAAGAAACATTTAAGTACTTTCAGATCCTTAAATATCTAAAAATAAAACTCTCTGGCGACACCGCAAGGTATAAAGGGTTGAATATGTGTATGATACGAAACAAAAACAAATCTTCGACTTTTTGACAGTTATTCATATTAAACAAAATAGGTGGCAAGGCTATTGTTGAATGTGTCCGTACGTAATATCTGTTATTTTTAGAAGAAGTGTAGACGGCTTTACGTACCCTCCGAATTACGAGAAGTCGATTAAATCTATCAATCTATCTATCATCACGCCTTTTACCCCAAGAGAGGTAGGCAGAGACAATCGAATACCATTTGTTACGGTCCTGACATACCTCTTTCGCTTCTTTTATATTCATGATACCTTTCATTCATGCTCGGCGATTGTGGGTACTTTTAATATTTCCATCGATCAATGCATTTTTTATATGTTCAATAAAAGTACACCTAGGTCGTCAGCGTAAACTATTTTTATTCATTTTAGTCACAACATCATTTTTCACGCCGCATTCTTCTCTAATGACATCGTTCCGGATGCGGTCAATACGCTTTATATCACACATTCTACGTAAAGACCGCATTTCCACTGCATTTATCTTACTTTCATGCTTCTTATTCCATGCACAAGTCTCGCTTCAATAAGTAAGCGATGGAACTAAAACAGCATTATGGCATTATGTATATTAATTTAACTTTTAGTTGTAAGTTGTGCATTTCTGCATACATTGTTTAGTCCACCAAATACCTTGCTTCCCGCTTTCACTCTCCTTTCAATTTCCTTGTCTATCTTTCCACTTCTTGTAAACATACTACCTAAATAAACAAATTCATTCACTTGCTCTAATTTACATCCTTTCACACAGATGTTACACTCCGTCCTTTCATCATCTTTTTCAAATACTAGTATTAATTTTCATAAAAGTCGATTAAATTTCATTTTAAATCTGTACTGTTGTCCTGAAATAATGATGTCGTTTCCTTTTTTACAGTGTGTTATCAGATAGTAAATAGGTAGGTATATCTTGTTCATTCCGTGGACAAAAACCCGTTTTAAAGCTTGAGTAAAAATGACAAACAGTTATTTTTTGTCACTTTTAATCTCCTTGTTGGGGATCTAAAAAAGTAATTTAAAACCTTACGACATTCTGTGACGACTAAGATATTCATTGTTGGCTGTTCGCAGAGATTACCTATAAATTTTAATAGGCTAACATCTATTCGGTACAATTCCAAAATCGATGTAAAGGATCTCAAGGTATAGAAAACAGTTTTATTGAATATATTGTGTTTTGATATATCGGGATATTATAAGAATTAATCCCACTAATATTAAACGCAAAAGTTTGTATGGATGTATGTATGTTTGTTACTCAATCACGCCAGAACGGCTGAACGGATCTGGATGAAAGGCACAGAGATAGATTATAGTCTGTTATAGCACATAGGCTACTTTTTATCCCAGAAAATGTATGGTTCCCGTGGGATAGATTTGTTTTTGTTTTTCACGAGATCGACAAAATTTTTTGCATTGATAGTTTAGGGGTCAGATAATTACATATTATACTACTTTTTATACCGCGAAAGCGGGCAGGGGAGGGGCAAATGACAGCCACGGGATTATTTATTTTTGGATCTATTTTCACGCGGGTGAAACAGCGGACAAAAGCTTGTTAAAAAAAACCGACAAACCACACTTCCACTTAAACATTCACTTGCATGAGAAAACAAAAATGAAACAAAATTTTAGTTATTTTATTTTGGGAATGTGTGTTTTTTATATGTTGATTAGCGGCACTGCCCCACACAGTTATCAGAAATTCCAGATGACGTTTAATCGGTGAATTATATACAATAAGTCTAATCTGATGTGGTAGACATCCTACCACCCTACGCAATTATTTTTGATTTGATCGATATGTGAATGCCAATTCAAACGCCTGTCAAGACTCAAGAATCAAACCAGGTTACTTTTCTTTCATAGAAATATTTATTTTTCATCGTTAATAGTCAGAACGTTGCTATTATTCATTGGTTTGATTTTTTCCATCTAAATATACCTCAACAGAACTGGCCACTCGTTAGGTTAGGTTAGGCCTTACAAATACTATCGGCTAAAAGAGGGAGACTTGGTTTACCGCTGGGTACCCTGGGATCGATAACACGGTTTAGAGAATAATAAGGCAACCCGTAAAGAAAAAAAGGAACTCTGGATGGATAGGATATGTCTTAATTTTTTACATTGAGAAGTATCAGAGATTTTCCCCTAGCTAAGAGTAATTATAACTAATTATTTACCCCACTAAAATACATTTTTCAGTCTTTCTTGTGAAATTTTATCTATATGAAAACTAACAAGTAAGAAATAATACATTGTGTAAAAAGGTGTGCGAATTTGGTAATTACCATAGATTAAGTATAGTCGCTCGGGCGCTCTCTAGATTGCCAATACAAAAGAGAAAGCGCATCGTTTTTTGAATACCTCAGCCTAGCGTCAGTAGTAATTTCGCTTATTTTTGTAAAATATCTTGTTTTAAAGTATATTTTGGTGTTTAATAGACGTGATTAATTATGGTTAATGCAGTGCATGGTGCAGTGCCTGGATGAAAGTCATCTAAGATGAAAAATCCACAGAATTACACATTACACGCACACTGATGTATTAATTTTGTGGTCTCGTTCTAATCAGGACCTTACCAATCTAGTAGAACATAGAGTAACTAGCAATCACTATGTTCTTTCTTTAATAAGAGTCGGGACCGCCATACATTAAAATGAAATCCTTAGGGCTGAAAGGTACTGCCAACCTAACAACATTAAGAATTAATTGGTATAGAAATATTTGCTATCTCTGTCATCTGTATATGGAGTGAAAGAGATGGCGATACGACGCCATTAGTATTGGCTCATTTTTCCTAGCCCTAATTTTTTGTTCTAAGTTGTAGAGCGCCAGCATGCTACATCTATGGTGATTACAGTAGAAGCGGAAAGTATGCGGCCGTTGACAACGTTTTTCAATACGTGTAGCAACACTAACCTGCTAACGTAATAAAAACAAATTAATGCTGCCATAGGAATATTTATGTGGTCGTTAACTTAAATTCCGCTGGTAATTACGCTATTACCTACACTTCAATAAGTAGACAATTTCACCATTAGCTGATGATTATGAAAATATTTGTTTAACTGTGGTCTTTGATCAGATTAAACATTTTTAATTTTGATTTATTATCTTTTCGAACTTATTTAATCTATTAATAAAAAAAAATAAGACTAAATACATTTTAAAACAATTATCAAAAAGATTATGTCCGCGTGGCATAGTGGCAAGAATGCTGGCTGAATTTTCTCGCTGTATCCTAATAGCTATTAGGGATGATGACAATTTTTTGGGAATACTTTTAAATTATAGCAGTAAGGTTTATTATACCTAATAAAATAATTAGAAAATTTTATATTGCATTTTCATTTAAAAAAATCATGTTTTATATTTTATTTTTCAAATTCCCTCGAAAACGTTCTGGGCGCGATGATGACGTCACATCTAGGTAACGAACAAAATGATGGTCATAAAGTGGTGCTCTTTTCACCATAGACTTAGGATCTTTTCACGCAAAAATCGATTTTGTTGCAGTTTTCACTATTGAATAGGTTGATATGATTCACCGGGAAAGTTTACGAGTATTAAATATGGACCCTATCATGTTTAGGAGCTGAGATTAAAGCTATAAATGAATCAAGTCGGAGAAAAAGTTAGTACCAGCGAGTTTTCAGTCTAATATGTCAAATAAAAATGTCCGCGGTAGCATATATATCTATCTCTAATAGATAAGTATAAGCCTATATATGTAGGTATTCAAATTCATATTGTACCCGTGCGAAGCCGGGGGCAGGGTTACTATAGTGATTATAATACCATAGAATATATACTTAGATAGATCTTCTTTTTTATCTATGGATATAACACAGATAAAGTATAGGATTGAGTAATTAATTTGTTACTTAAAATAAAATAAATTGCTGTGAATACCATTATTTGAAAAATCTGAAAAATTGTATCAGTAACATGAAAAACAGCAAGAATATCCGGTTAACGCGATTTCGGTTGTGAAAGAGGACGGTCGGTTTATGTGATCATAAAATATATAGAGACGTTACATCACAGCTGTGTGAACACGAATAAATGGGGGAATGATTTGAAGGAATGACAGCATCCTTTCTTGTGGTCATCTATCCTTCACTTAAATTTCATGACTGAGACCTATTGGTGATAGGAAGGAATGACAAATATAAGCCTATTATGCGAATAACTTTGGGCAGGTCCTACAATCCATTATCGTAGGCAAAAGAAATGATGAAGAAGAAAAAATGGATTTTTGGGGCCGTCCCTAAAATAAATTTAAAAAAATATTTACAAACCCCTAAGATGAATCAAGTCATCTATGTCTTGTTATCACTTCTTTAATAGATGTAAAAGTCCATCATTTTTTTAAAAATAAGTACGGAGCCGACTTTGCGTTCCCTATGAAGCATGAGAAGTCGATTAAAGCACATAATAACTATATTCTTGAAGAAAATTGGTTCTAAGCTTTTTTTTACAAGCTTGTAAAAACTATGTACGAGTATATGTATGTAAACAAATATTGGAAGTCGAATTTAACTAACTTCTAATTGTCGTATCGATTTGGCACTTTGCAAGTGTATGTAATTCGGATGACAATACAATAATTTGGTACCATCGACGTGATCTCATGGTGCCAGGATGTGGATAGTGGAACTCTGTAACGAAACGACGTAATGAGTTTGGACTCGTTTGACAGTACTCTGGTCCTAGAATGTCCAGGGTTCTGATGATGGAGCCGGAAGGTGGCCACAGGAACTCTGTAATCTCATCGAGTTTGGGCTCATTTGGTTTTATAGTTTTTTTTTAAAATTATTATTGTTATTTATTTTGCAATTTATTGCACAATACGCCTGCCTGATTATCGGTTGAGTAACGGCTGGACGGATTTAAAGTTTTGGTACAGAGTTAAACTGTTTATTAAATCGTGAAGGAATTTTAAAATTGTTTAGGCAAAATATATCATTAAAATGAATTTCCTTTAAATGACATTTATAATGAATAGTCCTTGATAATGGGTTATATAATTGTGGCTTCAAACTTCTAAATGACTTTTGTTTTCGGATCTAAATGGGACTTCTGATATAAAATAAATAAGCCTCTTATAAAATTTAAAGTAGGGTATTACAACAACTACCTTCGTAGTTCAGTATTTAAAGAATTTGGTTTTTCAACGATTTTTGTATGTACATAAAGCATAAATACAAATTGTAAATTATCTACTAAGGGCCGTTGGTTAAGGTCATCTTATAACTGTCAAAAATATGCTCGCTTTGGAAATTATGGCTATTTAGAACCTTAAATAATAAAAATTTAGCTCAATCCAATTTAAAAATAATAACTATCAACTGTGTGGTAAGGAAAAGTTGTATAAATTAACTCACCTTGAAATATTTTGACAGTTATAAGATGACATTGACCAACGGCCCTTAAATTTAAGGTATAATGCTAACACAGATTGTTTTGTAAATTTATTTTCTTTACTACATGATTTAGTTGTAATACGGATAAGGCAATATTTGCAAGTCTGCTAGAGAATAAGTGACACATCTAGGTTTATTAAGGAGACGCTAATACTGGAAGAGCATTATGTCCGTTTTGTGTATTTTCGAAAAACCGATTTTTTGTGAAATCGTTCTTTCTCGTGTTTCTGGTACGTGATTCTTGGCCTATCTTATCTTGTCCTTGGTTATTTTATCGATTCTGTTTGCAGTGTCTTTTTCTAACAACTTTTTAAAGAGATATCGACAAAATAAGCCCAGCGGTTTACTGAGTTCAATGCGAGGAATCTAATCTTTGGGGTAGAGTTATAGATAGCGTGTAGATTTTTTTTTTTCACGTGAGGGAAATCATTATTTGCGTGTGTGGATGCAGAAGAGAAATTTAATAAAGTGACATTTATTTTTTTAAACTATTTAGCAAAGGATAGCACAAAACAGACTTGTTCCAACTTAAATACGTATTAAATTATATAGGTCAACAGAACCTAACGACAGCTGTAAAGATTCCGTATAAAGGCGTAATTCACAGGAATTAATTGTTATGTCGTCTATTTTATGAACAGTTAATATTAATTGCTATTGAAAATTCTCCTTTTATGAATTACTAGCTGTTGGCCAGTGGGACCTATACTTTCATCCCCATTTATTTTTGGAAAGTGGATGAAATAAAAGTACCTAGTATATGTCCTTCAAAGCTTTTTCTCCGTATCAAATTTCATCAAAATCGGCTTGACTCTTATCAGCAGCTCCTACCCATAAACTCACCTCCAAACACGAGGAATCGATTTTGAAGTGCTTCTTTTATTTTCATTCTTTCTTTGTTGCCATACAGCTCCCGAAACCGTGTTACGATCCCATGGGTACACAGCGGAAGGCCAAGTCTCTGTCTTTTAGCCGATGGTATTTTGTGAGGCTATACCTAACAAGTGGCTAGTTCTGTTGAGGTATATTTAGATGGAAAAGCTGGTTTGTCCAATTATGTAGGTACATAAGTTTTTAATTAAAAAACCCATTGGTATATGGCCGAAATCCGGAATCGAACCCGTGGTCTGTCTATGTCCCTTCCTCTAGCTAAAAGTTAGTTTAAATGCTACCTCTTTGATCCATATTAACAAATATTTTTAATTACTTTTATACAATGGTTGCAAATATTAATTAGTTTCCTTTCATATTGGTGTTCATTTCAGTGCACTACTAGGAAAAGTTGGGATATGGTTGCAATTTCAGATACGGTCGTGGGCGGCGGCGTTGTGTTCAAACTGGGAGATATTGCAAACAAAATAAATTTGTAGTGCCGGTAACTTTGGCTTTGCTTTCACGTCAAAACCAAATTAAAAATTATTGCCTCTTCTACTTTTTTAAATTATTCTCTTCTCTTTTTAAAAAGTTACTGATCGTATGGTTTTTAAAATAATTCTAACATCACAGCTCAACGAACTCAGTTTTACGCTCGACTTATTATGTTCATATTTCTTTAGAAAGATGTGAGCACGATGTTCTGCTATTAAAATCGATAAGATAACCAAGGATAAGATAAGATAGACCAAGATTCACGTACCAGAAACATGAGAAAGTACGATTTCTCAACAAAACCTGTCTTGTGATAATAGACGAATCAGACTTCGGCTATCAGAGTATTATAAAAAACTATTAGTAAAAGCAAGTTGTAGTTAATGTTTTCTTAAAATATATGAAATTGTCTTTAAAATAAAGTAAATAAAATTGTACGTTAATAAATATATTAAAAGAATTAGTGTCGCAAAGTCGGTGAAAAAAACGCGATAAATTGAAGACTTTCAGGACTTCATAAAACTTATGTATATACTAATTTTGAAAATCTTATTTTGTTTATATCATGTTTACTATATATATCGTTAGAATACAATTTTAATTTCGAACTTAAAACGTAATTTACGGATCACTTATGGGACAAACGTTATGAGGGGAGCTCTTAAAACATAACCTGCAACATAAAATAATAATAATTTCCAAGTCACTTACAATACAGAAAAAGCAAATCGAAAAATAGCATATTTGTATTGATTATGTATGTGTATAACCGATATTGCAACAGAATTAATTGACCAAGTTGTCTTTATTTATGTATTTGAAGTCGACTACCTGAAATCCTTATCCCTTAATAAATAAATACCAATGTGTGTTTGTTTGTTTGTGACATACATAGGCTAATTTTTAACACGAGAACCCATGAAAATTATGAAATATCCAGAGGTATCCTAGTTTGAACATGAAGAGATTTGTTAGGGCGGCAAAACACGGCAGTCGCTTCACGGACACACAGGGACTCGCCGCCCGCCTTTCATACCTACATCATACGACAAAATAACAATTTTCACTAAAATATAACTAAAATAATATCAACAAGTGTTTTAATTAAAGTTAATGTAACTGTCTATATGTGTATTAATTAATATATATGTTAATTAATAATGAAATATGAACTGTTAAGGAAATGTATCATAACATTCAACTAGTGTTTGTGTTATGTAATGTTTATATACGATTATATAAATACTGTAAAATATATCAGAAATTCGGTTAATTTTGTGTAAAATTTCTTACAATTAAGGATTTCATTGTGGATTAGTGAACACAAAAATATAAGTTCACGCTTCTCTGGCGGTAAGTCTGTTTCATTAATATTTTATACATGTTTTCATTGGGTATTATGATCCTTTTGTGATGCTGTAAAACTTTAATATAATAATATATAGCCAGGACTTTTAATTAATAATTACTAGTTGTCATTCATTTCAACATTAGATACCCATAGAAAAAAGCACTTTCAGTTTTTCCCGAATTTTCCAATTTTCCGGGAAACTTTTCCAATTTTTCTTTGCCTAAAAACCTGATTCGATCTATTACGAACATTTAAAAAATAACCAAATCGGTCCAGCCGTTCTCAAGTGATGCTTTTACCAACGAACAGCATTTAATTTTTATTTATAAGAAGATGTCTGTGTGTGCGATTAAAACTGAAAGTAATACTTATGTCGTGAAAAAGCGCAATACTATTTATAAGAGCTTTCCGCCCCGGCTTCGCCCGTGGAGCCCGAATTAATTTCTACCCCTATTATGGTCTTGAGTTTATACAAAAAATCCATAGAAAAAAGCATATTCAGTTTTCCCGAATTTTCAAATTTAAAGGCAATTTTTCAAATTTTTCTTTCCCTAAAAAAATTATTCAGACTCTACGAAAATTTAAAAAAGGCATAGGCAGTCATGCGGACTGCCGACAAAAGTAAAAACTTAAAAGTATGAATTGATTTATCATTTTCACATTATCGGGCCAGACAATCCATGGCTGGCCTTTGTGCGGAGAGCATGTGGGTGACGCGGTGACGCGAACCCATAAGATTTTCCCCTAGCAAAAATCGTATAACGCGCCTGAAGAGGTTTTCACTTCAAAAATTGCCAAATCGGTCCAGCCGTTCTCAAGTGATGCGCTTTGATGCGCTACAGCATTTATTTATTTATTTTTTATTTTTATAGATGTACGGCAATTAACACAATTGCATGTCTAGCCAAATATTTTGTATAATGTATAATGTATTTGTATAATGTATACGGAAAACGAAATAAAGGCATACTTTAACTAATATCATAAATGCGACATGCGAATGACATGCTATTTTTTATTATTTATTTTAAGTTCTTCGGTGTAAATTTATTACGTTACGTCGCATTTCAAAATTTCCACGGTCGAATACACACTAATTGGGACTATTGAAACTCTATTTAGTATTCAAAATGCACGGCTTAATTTAATTATTAAATAATAGTGTATTTCCTTTTCAATATAATATTTTACTTTTTAACCGACTTCCAAAAAAAAAAGGAGAAGGTTCTCAATAAACCGTATTTTTTATATATGTGAACATCGATTACTACGCCAACTGTGAACCGATTTTGATGATATCTTTTTTATTAGACAGATAATTCTTCCGGATTGGTCCCATTTTATCCTCATAAAAATTGGTTTACTGGTTTTTCCGACATTTTGAAAAAACTGACTTAATAAATAATCTCGAGAAAATAATATAGTACCGATCGATATGTCTCGGCCCCAACCGTCTTCTAATTCTACGACGAAATATTAATTATTTCTTACTTTTCAGTGCACAATTTTTGAAATCGGTACACTTTTTTTAAAAGGTTTATTATATTTAGTACCTACTAGAATATCATAACTATGGTATAAATGCGAAATTGTGCAACGGATTGGATGTGATTTTTTTGCACAGAGATAATTGGAGAGCTGGAGTTTGACATGCAACTTTTTATCACAAGTCCTTCGATATAAATAATTATGTAAAATTTTAAAATTTCCACTATCGAATCCGATGCTGAAGGCTAGCATAGTCCACAGATTAGTAATGTACGATCAGCCTGTCATATTTACTAATCTGTGAACGGTTACCAACACGTTTTTGTTAGCAACAGAGATACCGAATAGGGGACTAGACTTCCTTAATAAACTCCAATAAATAATAAACTAAAGAGTCCAAAGAATTCTATCAATAAATAAAAAGGAGATTGTACTTAGGTAGATATATTCTGATATATACCATACAAGCAAGCAAAAAGAAATAATCCCGTGGCTCTAAGTAATTTGCCCCTCCTCTGCCCGCTTTCGCGGTATATAAAGTAGTATAAATGTCATTCTCTGACCCCTAAACTACCACTATGCACAAAATCATGTCGATCACGTGAAAAACAAAAACAAATCTATCCCACGGGAACCATACATTTTTTCGGGATAAAAAGTAGCCTATGTGCTATTCCAGACTATAATCTATGTCTGAGTCAAATTTCATATAGATCCGTTCAGCCGTTATGGCGTGATTGAGTTCAATTTAGATATAGGTAAAAGGAGCTAAATCGTTGGTAAAAGGGTACTGACGTGTTCCTTATTTACTTGTGAGGCGATTGGTTTTTCTCAATTTTCCTTTTTCTAGCGCACTGCACCGTAATTGTTCGAGGAAAATAACAATTTATTTCAAGTTTTACAGCCATATTTTCTACTTTGGTTTTTACCTACGGTGAAATAAGGAAAATGAAGAAAGACTTATATATGAATTGGCCAAGTTGCGCTGAGGGCTCCGTACCTTCTTCGGTTACAATTTTATGACAGGCTTTTCGTTTAGGTTTTCCTGTAAACCATAGGAAATGCCCTATATTCCCAATTTTTTTTAATTTATGTGTGAAAAACATCACGCTAGGTCTTTTGGGAGCAGAGCAGAAACCAATAGTACTAAAAAAAATTTAATTCCATGTATCTCGTGTTTTTTCATTAAGTTTTCAATGTTGTCCATTAAGACTTGACAAAAGTTCAATTTAGTATTTTTAAAATGCATTTTTTCAAACAAATATATGAAAATAAATCAATTTGATTGGACGAGAGAGACGGACGTTGACACAAAACCATTAGTTACGGTGTAATATGTAATAAATCTTCGTCATAATAATATTCATGAATCTTTCAATAAATCTTTGTAAAACATCACCAAGTTCGCGAGTCTATCGGAAAGTAATTTTACCTTGTTATAAGACTGGCAAGTGTTTATTTTAAATTTACACAATAGCCTAGAGGTTCAATACATACACCACATCATGACGGCCTTTATGCCTTGCGGCGTGGCCAGATACACTGCAATGGTAACAATCTCCACATTTAACCAGTTTTAAACAGAATATTAAAAAGAATAAATTCTATGACAAACCGGTACAAAGAGGCTTTTCTATCTACATACCTCAACAGAGCTGGCCACTCGTTAGGTATATAGCCTCAAAAAATCTTCGGCTAAATGAGGAAGACTTTGTCTTCCACTGGATACCCTGGGGCCGGCAACGGTTCCCGGGAGCTGTAAGGCAACCCGTTAAGATTTTTTTAAACAGAATAGCATTTTGGATTTATGTTTGTCAGCATGCTGATGAAAAAGAAGAGTAACAGAATCAGATTAATCCCTCAGAGATATAACAAAGTTAGAACTTAATGTAATGTAAGGAAAGCAAAAGTGGAGCAAAATTTCTTGACACTAATACAACAAGACTATAAGAAAAAGAAAGGGAGACAGTTTAAAATTTAAAATATGAGTAGACGAAATCATGGCAGTGTCAGGAAAATATGGACCCCGCTGGCCCAACGCAGATCAAGTGGAAGAATAATCGGTAAAAATTGTTACAATTTCAAACAAATTACAATATTGTTTGAAATCATGATATTGTATTTAAAACGTCATAAAAAGTAAATCTAAGAGTAATAATAAACTACAATAAAAAGCACTCCAGAAGGTGTTACAATTTTGTAAACTGAAAAAGTTAAAAGATTATTTTAAACCATATTGCAAGAACACAAGGTTGTAATTTGAAGAGTCAAATACCATTTGTCTCATTAGCGTTTTAAATAGGTCAACGTGGAAATATAAAAGTTTTTCTGACTTGCTAGCATTACAAATTTTACAGTTAATTTTTTTTTTCTTTTTTTCTTTCTTCACCTTACCTTTCTTCGCCTTACAGCTCCCGAAACCGTGTTACGGTTCCAGTGTGTATATACCCAGCGGAAGACCAAGTCTCCCTCGTTCAGCCGATGGCATTTGTAAGGCTATACCTAACCTAACGAGTGACTGTAGAGGTATACGTTTAGATGGAAAAGCCTCTAAGTGTGATTTGTCGGATTATGTACATATACCAATGGGATTTTTAATTAAAAACTTATATATGTACATAATCGAAAAACCACAATTAGAGGCTTTTCCATCTAAATATACTTCAACAGAACTGGCTGCTCGTTAGATATAGCATCACAAATACCATCGGCTAAACAAGTGGGACTTGGTCTTCCGCTGGGTACCCTGTAACCGTAACACGGTTTCGTGAGCTGTGAGGCAACCCGTGAAAAAAAGAAAATAATAATAATGGAGGGTTGTCTCGCATTTATAAAATCAAAGGTTTTAGAAACTGGGATCATATCTTTGTCAATTAAGTACCTACATTAAATTATTGACATTTGACAGAACTCTCTCCTTATAAATATGGAGCAATATAGGGTTTGAATATTTGATCAAGTTTCATGGATTTCAAACAACAAGTTTATAATACAATTTGCTTCCGTTCTAATCTAAGGATATTTTGCCCCGGCTTATCGTGATGGTAGACAGAATTATTTTACTAAAGAAGAAAGAACATTCTCAGGCCGGGCATTCCTTGGCTGGCCATTAGTGTGGACCCGTCGTTTTTGGCCTTCGAGTCAATACGAAAGATGTCACAGTTTTAAGTAAGTATGCAACATGCGGAGTGAAAGATAATGTTGTGACTAAAATGAAGAAAAGTAGTGTACGCTGGTTTGGACACGTTGAAAGGATGAAGGATGAAAGATTGGCTAAAAAATGTATTTATCGATGGAAATATTAAAAGTACACATAATCGCCGAGCATGAAAGGTATGATGAATATATAAATGAAGCGAAAGAGGTATGTCAGGATCGTTACAAATGGCATTCGATTGTCTCTGCCTACCTCTCTTGGGATAAAAGGCGTGATGATAAATAGATTGGAAAATTTTGCCCACGAAACGGATGAACGAATTTTGATGAAACTTTCAACGATTATAATGAAAAATAAATAATATAATGCCCCATATGAATGTGGATTCGGATCAGCATATACCTATATATATTATAAAAATGACTAAGACGGAGCTGTGAGGAGCAATATATAAATTGAAAAACATATATTTAGTTCCATTAGTGAAGGCATAAATAATCAAAATAAAGCAGCAATGTATTACAACCCTAAGTAAACCAAAAGCTTTCAGCGGTATAATATTTTATGCACATAAAATATCGGATACACGTAGTTCGCGAGGAACACGGCTTGTATCCCACAATACTTATAATAATGATAAAAGTGAAATCTTGTATTTACAATAATTGACTGTTGGATTCTACGTCATATCATGGCGACAAACGCACGCGTCGTGACGTGATGGGGAATCCAGTTAGTTGTGATTAGTAAGTGATTAATAGGGCATATCACAGTCGGCGGGAACATCTTTACTACCGATTAATCGGCTATTGTTACTGTCTATAATACTTGACATTGGCGGAATCATCAAAACCTTGATGGAGCCATAATAAAAAAATAGAATAGAATAGAAGTTTCTGTTGCGCGCAACTTCGTTCGTAGTTTGTACATAAACAAATAAATAAATAAATAAATATTTTCAAAAACGAATGTGTCACAAACCACTTCATACTCAGAACAATGACTATCTGAGACCTCATATAATGAATAGAAATGAAATGATGAATATGGCATAAGTAGTAATCTTAGAAGTTTAGCACATTCTACCGTATTACGGTGTACAAATATTTAATAACAAGTAGGTACAAATAAAGTCTGGGATGTTCAAATTTAAAATTAGAATCAATATTACACACCAATACAATTCAATGTCAAATCAAAAACTTGTCGCCTAGCTCTTTCCTCCTTATGGGAGTTATAAGGATTTCGGGAACTAGCCACAATAATAAATGAATATATTACTCCATATTGTTTTATTTCAAGTTTTTATTTAGAATGAAAGGATAAAAAGAAAGGAATATAGTAAAAGGAAAGGAAGGACAAGAGGAGCATGCTGGAAAATAAAAATGAAATAAATAAGTAATGATTTCCAGGATATGATAGAATCTAAACACAATACAACTTAAATAGTAGGTACTTACAAATATCATGCTCCTTTATAGTATATTTAATATCACAGCTTATTTGTAATTTGTTCAATTTATTAAAATTATTGACATTATGAAATAGGTGTGCTATTTTTTTTTTTTTTTTTTTCAATCTTCACGGGTTCAGCTCCCGAAACCGTGTTACGGTTCCAGGGTACCCAGCGGAAGACCAAGTGTGTGCTATTTAGCAATGCTAAAACGGAATTGACTAAAAATGGAAGAAAAATGAACAAATTGCAGACACTGTTCAAAATTCAGATAAATTTGAATTCTTCTTAAATTATAGGTAGTCAATAATTTATTTTGTAAGGAGGTTGGCAAATATTCAACCAGCATTATAATAAAGATGTCTCATTTATTAGCTAAATGAGCACAACGTTACACAGTGTCCATGCGTATTCTGATTTGTTCAGTATTAAACCTTAGAAAAACACCATACATTTTTACGTATTTATTTACTAATCATAGATTATCCTTTACTTTTTACAAACAAACAAGAATAAGGTCTTCGTGTGTGGTGCGTAATTTTGCATAACGCGTGACGTAAGCAAAATTTCTTATCTTTGACCCGTCGCGCGTCGATATTATCGTAGGTAGAGGTAGTTGAGGTCGAGTGGCACTCTCGTGTCGATGTATGTCACAAGTACCTTCCAATTTATATAAAGGAGGTCTCTTACAAAATCTATTGTTTATGGCTACTTGAACTCTTCTGAGGGAAATGTCAAAAATGTCAAGAAATGAGGAGGAGGAAATATGCTTGCTTCGCTAAACTCCTTATGGTCAAGGTCATCTTATAACTGCCAAAAATATGGCAAACCTCAGTTAATCCTGGAAAGCTAATTTTATTTATACAACATTTCCATCCCACACCGTTGCTAGTTATTATTTTAAATTGGATTAAGAAATATTTTCATTATTTTTGACAGAATATACAAGATGCTGTCGTGTCGTTGACTGACTTGTCAGCCACAAGCAACGCACAGCCTAAACCACTGAAGATATAATTAATATGAAAATTGGGAGGTATATTCCTTAGGGGATGTAGAGGTGCATTAAGAAAGGATTTTATGAAATCCACCCCTAAGGGGGTGAAATAGAGTGTAATTGTTGCATCTGCCTGGCAGTATTAAACATGAACCTATCATGTTAAGGAGCTAAGTATTAGCAGTATTAGTGAATCAAGTCGGGGAAAAAGTTAGCGCCAACGCGCTTTCATGGCGAGATATAACAAAATGATATAAGAAATATAAAATGATATACAAATAAGTCCGCGGTAGCATATATCTAATCTCTAATATTAACCCATATTGTACCCGTGCGAATACAAAATTTTAGTAAACCCATTTTAAACCCATGGAGAACAAAAACAAAACTGTCTTTATTCGTTTTTTTTTATTTTTTTCAAAACTGCTAAGTAGCTTCATTTAATACTTTTAATTACATTTTTTTATTTATTTATTTACATTACAATTTAATTAAATAATACAATGCATTTATTAGCAAGGTTCATGAATGCAAAAATGTAGTAAATATATATAGTTAGGTACTTCTTTCAGACAAAGTCAATGTATGTCATCAATAAAAAAAATTAGCTCAGTGCATGTTGCCGTGACCAGGATTCGAACCTGGGTTACTACGGCCACAACGTAGGGTCCTAACCACTAGACGATCACGGCTATCGGAGCTACTTGCTGAGTTACTTAAAATTATCGCTACTTTAAAATTACCTAATTATTTTGATCGTTACGCACGACTACACTTGAACGTGGCATGAAATTATCCATTAGTCCATACTAATATTATAAATGCGAAAGTAACTCTGTCTGTCTGTTACGCTTTCACAGCTAAAGCACTGAACCGATTTTGATGAAATTTGATACGGAGTAAGATTCAAGCCCCAGGAAAGGACATTTATGCTACCTTTTTTTATCTTTGCCGATTTTATGGAATCTTCACTGAGATGGTTTACGTTGAGGCAAGTAACTGCAAGCAAGTTCTGAGGCCCTATAAGCATTAAAATTCTTCTAAAATGGCCTTCTATTATGATAACACGGTTTCGGGAGCGGTAAGGCAGCCCGTGACGAAAAAAAATTGCCTGTTATTTAGATAATTGAAATTTTAATAGGCTAATAAAATTATTCACTAGGTATATCTGAATAAGCATATGGTTTATTTGGCTAAGCGCCTAACTATACTCTGTTCAACATATGATGGTGCCTGTGACAGATAACAAAAAATTACTTTTGGGATAATTAATATCTCAAATCGAAAGTTAATTAATTATAATATTAATTAAAAATAAATAAATAAAATTAAATATTGATTAAATAATTTTCATCTATTTAAAATTACTTAAATTGGTTTTGTAATCATAGGAATAGAAACCTTCACGGGTTACCTTACAGCTCCCGGGAACCGTTGCCGGCCCCAGGGTACCCAGCGGAAGACAAAGTATTCCTTCATTTAGCCGAAGATTTTTTTGAGGCTATACCTAACGAGTGGCCAGCTCTGAGGTATGTAGATGGAAAAGCCTCTTTGTACGGTTTGTCGGATTTTTTATTATAAAAATCCATTGGTACATGGTCGGATGTGGGGATCGAACCCACGACTTCTCAGTTGTGAGCCGACGTTTTACCCACTCGACCACCGACGCCCCTTGAATTTTCTTAATTTATACTTTATCAGTCAACCCATCATATAATGAATAGTGTAAATGTGATTATTTTGTGTTAATAGACTGTATCTAAAAATAAAAAAAAATAAAATAAAAAATAATAAAAATGAAATAAGATAACTTTTACAAAACGGAATAGTTGCACTTGGCCGATTTTGTAAAAATAATCTTTTTAATATTAAGTATATCAGCAGTATATGGTGGTTTTATATGTAACTTTTTCAAAAACTAAGTAGGTATAATCAAATACTAAGTGTGACTCGAATGTGAGTTTTGGACAAAGTCGAGGTTTGAATAAAGGTTATATTTACTATTTTTGTGGAAATAATTTGAAAATTTCGTTTGATATCTTGACCCGAGCAATATGTAGACCCGATTTTTAAAATCACACAAAAAATATCGGAAGTTATTTTCCGTCCCAAAATGTCCAAAATTCAGCTGCGATCTGACGATTCGATTTCTGAATTTTTGATATAGTTCGATTGCCTCAGATGACCGCAAAAATTTTCTTGCCAAACCATTGTATGAAAAATTTTCGTATTACTTACTTAATTTTCTAAAATATTTATCAGTTTTGGTATTATTTTATAAGTTTCATTCAAGTTCTCTTGAACTCCTTTGAGTTCAAAATGTTTCAGTGAAAGTTGTATGGAAAAAGTTCTTTATATAGTTGGCCAAGCGCCAGAACTGCAAGACTTGTCGGCGCCTTTACAGATAAACCTTTGGACTTACTGATAACGTCAAACAAACAAATTGAAGAATTTCAGTTTTATGTTCTCGATTTCCCAGAAATTTACTGGAAATGTCATCTATCTCTGTATGCGATCATTTGTTTATGATAAAGCACCAAGAGTGTATTACTTAGAAAGGGCAGATCACAGGCCTCAGGTTTATGGAGTGGTGGGGATTGAACCCATAGAAAACAAGATCGAACCTGGGAAGCATTCATGCGCTCCACTAGACCACTCGGCGCACTCTGTTTAATGTACGATGGTTGTTAAAAAAATCCAGTGAATAAAATAATACATGGAAACATTTTCAGGGGTGTTTTAAATTTGCATATTTTCACACGTTTTTGATTTATGAAACGAAAATTGTTTGTCATATTTAGGTACCTACTTCCAACAGCAAAATTAGAAATTTTTCATATTCGTTTGCGTCAATTTCGGTTTATTTGTTTACTAAGTTACTTATCCACGTCAAGCCATACTTTTTGACCAAGATTGTTTGTAGAGTTAGGGGCTTGGCTCTTCGTGCGATCTGATAATATTTTAACAGTGAAAGCGTTACGAGCTTGTGGGTCTTGGCAACCAAAGGGTAATATATTACATGAAATGTTTTTGGTGGGATTTAATTTCTTTTTGTAATGCCCTAATTCATTTTATTGTTTCGGCCTGTATTTCTTTTACGTCGAAGTTTCTTATTTAAGTTATACGTCTTTAGGCGCGTTATGAAAAAAATATCATGAGAGTGAAATTATACGATGTAACATCTTAACAGTATGAAGTTGCCGATAGTGAAATTTTGATAGGATGAAGTTGCCGATACTAAAATGAAAAAGCTACCAACAAAATAGAAATAGAACTCTATTAGTCGCGCATGTTGGCACGATCGCCGCCTCTGATCACTGTTTTCATATTTATAACATTTATCCATGATGATGATGATGAGTCATTACCGGAAGATGCTATGGCAGTGGACATAATTTAAAAATAACATTCGAATAATGAAAGAATTTATGTTACACCTAATGTAAGAAAATAAATTATTTATTTAATTTTTCAAATTTAAACTGAAGTTAATTGACTGTGTTGGCTATCCTTTTCCAGTCCTTTTATTATTTTATTGTAATTAATAAAAACTATTTTTTAATGATACCAAAGAAGTATATAACCTCTCACGCGCCTACATAAGTACACGCATTTAAATTTTTTTTTGTTGTTTGTGTGCAAATCCTAGCCTGCATAATTTCAGCTTACTATGACTTTGGGTAGTACCTACCCTAGTTTTATATGGGTCTGTATTTATGAGAGTTGAAGGGTGAAAGTTATAGATTTCTTTTTTTTTGTTTGTGTGTAAATCCTAGGCTCCATATCAAATGTTAGCTTTCTAGGAGTTCAGGAAGTACCCTAGAGGTTTTGATGAGTGAGTTAGTGGTAAAATATCTTGAATCTTAGTGTTTTATAAGTCTGCTGACTACATCTTATACTGAGAATTTGCGCTCTCTAGTATTATCCAAACCGATTTTTTTTTTACTTTCTGAACTTGTAACTTTGTCTCTTGCTAACTTGATGTAGGGAGTGCTATTAGCGACAAACCCTAAGGAAAAACATAGGCTATTTTTAATTTTAGGGGATAAATAAGGGATGTAAATGATTTTTCAATATTATTTCTTGGTAACGCCGAAACATTTGTACGAACTTTCTTCTTCACTTCTGTTGAGGTATATTTAAATGGAAAAGCCTCTACTAAGGGTACATGGCCGGGATCAAGCTTGGATGTTTAAAATGGAAATGTATTATCTATATCCTGAAACATTGAAGACATTTAATACTGTAAAACGGGACGGGGGAGGGGCTATAATTCAATATATTACACCCACTGAAAAGCTTAATCTTCGTTCCATATCCGCCGGGTAAATGTACGTTAGACTTCAACAAAAAGTGTTTATTTCCACTTCGTTAGATGAGAGCGATATAGCAATGTCATTTCTAGGATAAATAATGATGTATCACTTAGCCGTTTTAATCTCCTAAAGTACAGCTATCTCCTCGTACTAAGTCAACGTAGGACAATCCCCGTTCTCTACAAATTAACTTTTGCTCACATTACAAAACTAAACTTCTACATTTCCACAGTTCACTGACTTTAGCAGGACTTTCTCAGGATTCCGTACCATAACATGTTTTACGTACTGTACCACAAAATATATAAGTGCGTCGGTGGCCGAGAGGTTAAGACGTCTGGTATTAACTAGGCGGACCACGGTTAAGTCCCTGCCATATACCAATGGGTTTTTATACTTAAAATTATGTACAAACCACACTTAAGTAGGCCGGGTCCGGCATTGCAGCAAAAATTTCCCATTCCGGCCGCCGGATTATTTAGGCGGACCGTTCGTTACAAAAATTGTACGAGTCTGTGGTCGGTTTCGGTGGACTGTACGGCAACGCGCCGAGTATTGGACGAATGTGAAGGCGTGATGTGACACATGTACTTTGCTCTTCTTTTCTCCCGTCCTTCTACGAGTAGGTAACTGTATTTTTTAGCTACTCTGCGGCCATATTCTCTATCTATGGTTTTTAAAACCTATCTATGTTCTACATTGAAACCACCACGAAACCACATCCTAAACTTTCGTGTCACACAGAAAACTATAGTAAAAACGGCATAGACATTTTAACAGATTCTTAGAGAATGCCAAAATAAGCTATTGTCGACTCGATAACCACATTAGAACCATATAGAGATTAGTGCAGCCAAACAGACAGACTTATTACATTATCTTATAATATAACATCATCATCCATCATCACACAAACAAAGCTCTCGCCAAATGAAAATATATCGTCTGCGTAATGTTAGTTTTTCATGAAAACTTGACGCATCGCTTTCAGTTTTCGGACGCCCCAGGGCTAAATTAAAATTAACAACTTTTAACATCCACTTGTTATATTTCGAAATATAAATAATATAATCAATAAATACATACTATTAAATTGTAATAATACCTTGTTAAAAACAAATGATAAAAACTTATTGGCATAAATTAGGTGGCACATTTGGATAAATAAATATAGTTAAAAATCGAATCGATAAAATAAATCGGGCCTTGTTTACGTCTGTCTGTCTGTTTGTCTGTTTCTTTCAAAGGCTACTAAACCGATTTTGATGAAATTTGATACGCATGGAATGACATAGGCTGCTTTTTTTAAATCCACCCCCCTAAGGGGTAAAATAGGGGATGAAAGTTAGTATGGGCTCCACGGATTATCAAGAGATATTTCTTAAATTATTTAACTGGAATAGATGTTGGAAGGTTGAGTAAAATTAATTAACTGTAATGCCGTGACACACAGACAGACAGATAAGGGTTTGTTTTGAATGGAACCCTAAACATGATGCTGCAATTCTGTATATCTGATCTAATCTAATAAAGTGACATAATGTCCTATGAAATTTGGGATATTCCGTCTTCATCTAAATCATTCTAAGTGATTCGGATTATAGTTCACTAGCATACCGCCCCTGCTTCGCCCGTGGATAATTTGAAATGTCACATTAATTAAAGTACTTACTCACGCAAATAAAATCAGTCGATCTGTTTTCACGTGAAAGAAGGAAAAACAAACAAACACACTTTCACATTTTTATAATATCTATGGTCAGGCCAATTTTGTATTACACAATACATACACACAACACGCCACACATATTTCAAACATTTTCCTACCTACCCTCCGTTCTCCTTATAACGGCCCTTCAGTGTGTGTCAAGTGCCCGGACGGTCGAGACGTTGGTCGCAAGTGCCGCAACGTACCGCAATCGAGTCGCGCTATTCGTACCCGTTAAGCCGTCGCGCCGTCTGCGCTACGCAACCCGCAATTTAGTTAGTAAGCTAGGTTAAGAAGAAATTTGTGGTGAAAAGAAAGAGACAGCCAAATCATCGAACCGAAGCACAGCGACCTATGGATAAAAGAACATCATCAAAGATACAGAAAACATCTTGAATTTCCTCACCAATCTATATCTGCGACCACAATATTCGTAGATCTATATACATAAAAATTAAATACTGTTCTTTGGTAAGCGCGTCACTTGGAAACGGCTGGACCAATTTGGTTATTTTTAAAATGTTTGTAATATAGGGTAAGAGTATTGGGGGTAACGGGGAGAACGGAATACGATCTATCCGACCCCAAATGTCATCCTCACCTGCACGCTTGGTGCCCCCTGCTAACAACAAACGAGGCTCTGGTGACCGAGCAATGGCGGTATAACCATACACCTAGCTAGGCAACTGGCTGGAAGAGGCTACAGCGAGCCTGAAGACCTAAATAGTCTCAAAATGTCTGGTGCAGAAGGCAAGGGGAAACCACTGCACTATTCTTCCCAAGAAAGTCAATATTGGTATAATAGCGAGTCAATACAAAGTGCGTCGCGCTGTGGACCACCATGATTGACCACGACTGCTCAGTCAAGACCACTATGATTGAGAAGAAGAAGAATACCTTAGCAATGTTTTTAGGCATAGAAAAATTGGAATAGTTTCCCGGAAAATAATAGAGAGGGGCGAAAAGCTAGTAAATAATATAATACCACTTCTGACAAATAAATAAATAATAAGCAAAATAAAGTAATTCCAGATCTGTTTACCATAAAGCTACACAAACATTTGTGCTAATAATGCGTTGTAAGTTGTTAGTTATGTAACTATATGCCGCATCATCCCTTTAACTACATATTGAATTAGGGTTAACACACGAGTTGTTGAAGTTATACTTCTTTAGGCGCGTTATGAAAAAAATATATGAGAGTGCAATTTTACGATGTATCAAAAAGTTACAGTATGAAGTTGCCGAGAGTGATATTTCGACAAAATTTCACAATGCGCGCGCACGATGCAAGTTTATTTTTTTATTATATTAAATAGCATTTTCAGTGCATATTTTTCGAAGTCGGTACACTTTTTTTTAAAAGGCAATTATTATTTGCGTCCTAAATAATTTTTTTTTTTAAGTGAAACTTCTTTAGACTGGGTAGAGAAACATTTTTAACCGACTTCAAAAAAAAGGAGGTTGCTAAATTCGGCTCGGTTCTTAAACACATGTTTTAATACCCCTCATTATACAACACTTTCATAAACTACTATTACGCATGGCACAAGAATAGTATAAAAGCGTCATGTGCCCAATTAATACGCCATTTTCCGCACGTCCCGTCATACTTCTCGCCAAGATTTACCAATTTCGGGATAATTTCTTGTTATCAAGAGATACGATAATATTAATAAAAAATAACACCTATTCTATGTTCTTATACATTTTTCTTATATTGTCTTTTTATCAAGAAATACAACAACCGGGTACACTATTTTAGTGTACTATTTTAGCCTCAGTTTGAAGAATTTATACGGATTCTGGTTTATCCTGTATTCTGAGCAATTGAGTAACAAATGTAATATTTATATTTATTAGTAATAATATACATATTAGCTTTATATACCACCTTAAAAAAATTGCCAAATTACAAAAAAAATTGCCAAAAATTGTCTTAGTTAATATATAATTAATAAGTTTGTGTGTGAACCCTAGTTAACAGATTGAGAGTTTCCCACAGAGCAGCCACCCCTATCGGACTGTGAAGTGAATTATTCAGTGGAAGATTGAATAGAGCAATTTTTAACATTGTTGCATTATCAACGCTTGCTGATACACTAACTTTTACCACGGTTTCGCCCGTGTCTATTAAAATACTGTCAATTCGGTGTGTAAAGTAAAATTTAAGGAACCTATGTTTTTTATGATAATTTTTCCCTATTTCTCAACTTATTTATAATATTACTGGTAGTGTGGGTCACGGTAAGGGTCACAAAACAGAAACTCTACTTTACCTAAATAATGACGTCACTTTGGCGTCTGTCGGGAAAACTTTGAAAATTTGTTATAACAAAAGTACCTACTGAATAGAAACAAAAAAAATCTTTTTTTTTATATAAATATAAAAAACCTGCTTTAGTGTTTACCTTACGTACCGAATTCCCGGCAGATTATAAATTATTATGGATAACTGAAAGTTTGATCAACATTCATTCAGCCGTTTTGGAGCCTCATCTAGACAAAATACAACCTGACTGAAAAAAAAATTGCATATATCTCACTATTCAACCAGTTTAGTTTCGCTTTTACAAAGCAAACCACGGCCTTTATAGGTACCTTGCAGTGTCACCAGATACATATAACGGTGTAGTTAACAAGCCTGTTGCTGTATTTAATAGACCTAGATGTATCACTTCTTTAACAGACGTAAAGTATTCTGTTATTTTTAGTAGAATTCCGAAACGTGATTATCAATTTTGGCACATGTGAAATTTGAACAAAACAACCCTTAAGGAGGGGGTGCAACGGGGTAATGAAGTTTATATGGGGAAACATTTAACGTTGTTTTGGTCGGATCTTCTTGAAACTCAGCACATGAGGTGACCTAAATAAGGATTTTTTGAAAAACAACCCTTAATGAAGGGTGCAACGGGGTGTTAAATTGTCTATTTAAAAATTTTTATAGCATTTAAATTATGTATCTCTTTGTGTATCTACATAAACTTCGCTATCCCTAATAGGATAACGGGTGCGAAGTGAAGTCGCAGGCAAATGCTAGTGTTAAAAAAGTACACCTAGCATTAACTAATTAATTATCTCGTTTCCTCAAGTCAAATTAAATAGAAAAAGGGAAGATAAAAGAGATTTCGTTCAGTTTTTTCTTGAAACAAGGTTATTTGCACCAAACCAGCAGAATCAAAGTAAAAGCTAGACACTGACAAATAGATCGCGAACAATCAAGAAAAATGTCTGCAAAGATAACAGCTTTCACGTTTTATTATTATTTTCCTTATAATGTTTTGATATTATCGTAAGCATCACACATGTACTCCAGGGAGGTAAGCAGCGATTTACCGCTCATGCTTTCTCCAAGAAAACAAACAAACACATCTTCACGATCTTGTGGTGTGGCCAGAGTGTCCACATTTTGCCAGTTGTCCATATTAAACAGAACAGGTGGCAAACCAGTTGGACCCAGATGTCACTTCTTTAACAAACCTAGTATAGTCATAGAGATGATAACGTCTAACGTCTGAATTCACTGAACCAGAAATACACAGAGATACGAGATACAGCTTCATCACCTAATGCCAATTGAAGTCTGTTGCAAGTTTCTTGTTGACTTAAGCCACAGATAAGTACTTAAGTACATAATCCAACAAATCACATACGGCTTTTCCATCTAAATATACCTCAACAGAACTGGCCACTCGTTAGGTATAGCCTCACAATTACCATCGGCTAAAAGAGGAAGACTTGGTCTTCCGCTGGGTACCTAACTGGGTATGACACTGTTCCGGGAGCCATAATGCTTTATGTGAAGAAAAAAAAGTTTTCAGGACATGTCGATTGAATAACTGAATACCGAAAGATCTGCATCCAAACCCTGTTCAGTATGGCAATAAACAAGACAATCTGTCAAAGAAATGTCAAATAATGTGTTATTACTTCGTAAAAGTGGCTTAGCAAAGCAAAACCGAATTATTCCTATCTTCAGTCAATTTTTATATAAGCTTTGTAGCAGATAATCCCATTCCTATCAAATTTGTCAGTGTACGAAATATTTTTATTTAAATAAGTTGCTTTGAGCCCAAAGGCTGTCATGAAAAGAATCGAGACATGAAAATACTGAAAAAAGCTACTTATTAAATTACGCTTTATTTAGTTACATTCAGTCAAATTCATACATTAAATTACATTTTATACACAAAGTAATTAAAGTAGAAATTCCTTAAGAAAATATTTATGTAAGTAATGCGAAGGGAAATTAATAAAGACAATCTCAGAGCAAAGAAAAGTTTTTGCACGTTTTGTGTTGAGGATTTTTCAATTTATTTTTGCGGAATGCCTTATCCCACTTTGCACCAGATGTCTGTTTATCACAATACTGGCAATTTCCATAGTCATTGCATTGACAACTTTGATATTTCTTTGGAAATTTTAATTAGTTCTACCGATGGGGATAACTGGTAGCAGAAATCTATGAACTAAGTTTTGAAAGCGTTCCTTAATTTGTCCAAAAAAGCTTTTGATAACGAAATCTAACGCCCAATTCCTGAAAATCTAGTCATAGTTAAATATAACAACCTATATATTTTCACGTATTTGACAACTGTTTTGTAATCGTAGATTAATTCTTGATCATGTATGGTCAGTTGTTAAAGACTTTCAAAATTAAAAAAAAAACCTGTTTTTCGCGCGACTTATTTGAAAGATGTAAGCGAGATAGAATGATATTAAAATCGATAAGATAACCAAGGATAATATAAGATAGACCAATGTTCACGTACCAGAAATATGAAAAAGTACGATTTCTCAACAAAACCTGTCTTGCGATAATACACGAAACGAACATCGGCTGTATTAGAAAAAGCAAGTTGTAGATAATGTTTTCTTAAATGATATATCTAAAATCTATGAAAAAAACTAAATAAAATTTGTATAAATATATTACAAGAATTTTAGTCGCAAAGTCGGTTAAAAATACGCGAAAAATTGAGGGTCTTCAGGGCTTCATAAAACTTATGTTTAACTGATTTTGAAAATTTTATTTCGTTTATATATCATGTTTAATATATATGCATCTTTAGAAAGCAATTTCGAACCCAAGAAATATAGTTATCACGTAATTTTTTTAATAATATAATAATCAAGGATTTTACTGAATGGAGACAAAAAGAATATGATGATAGAAAAGTGGAGACTTGGAAGATGGACTCTAAGGTTCTCTAAACTGTTGTTTATGTCGTCGTGTCCATCTGTGTATTTGGTAGATATTCCCGAAGGCTTATATTTAAAAAAATGTGCCTAGCTCGTAATAAAGTCAAACGAAACGGCTGCTGCATGAATATTAATAAGATAAAAGAGTTTACAAAAACAATTTACATTCTTCTGACTGATTTTATCAGCAATTTGCAAATGAACTTTCTTCGTCTTCTTTAGTTATGGCTCCACCAATTTTAATCGATGATTTGCCAATGTCAAGTATTATAGCCTTTATAGTATCGATAAGCCGATTAATCGGTATATAAAGGTGCCCACTCATAAGAGCTGTTTCTGGTTTTTCGGTGTTTAATTTAATATTAATAATAATTTAATTTAATAAAAAATATATATAAATTTTATTTTTAATTTTTACCTCACCTCCACTACTAATGTGTAGAAACTCATATGTTAAAAACCACGATTAAAACAATATGGTCTAGGATTTTCTTAATCTGCCCCCCTCTATATAGATGAATGGTTTTTAATCTGGGGTGCAAATAATCAAGATCGTTTATAATAACGGAACACAATTATATTTATCAATAGTTTTAAAACAGTTTTATTTATGATTTTCTGTAATCGCAGGATAACGCAGGTACATATTTACATTTTACATGAGATTTCTGACTTGAGGCACAAATATGATTTTTCTTTAATTTCATAATTCTCAAAAAAAAAAAATTCAAGACCATATGGTGGTTAATCCGGCCCTGTTCATACCCACTTCATATGTCTACGCTATTATTATGCCACAGTTAAATGCAAGGTATAAAATACGAGGGTGGAGTCTTTGGTAACAGCTCTATGACATCATTTTCAAGAAAAGTGACGTAAAGACCTCACGAATGTCCCACACATACACGATTCGTCACCCTGTCACCTGTAATATCCGTTTGGAATGAGAAAGGTGGAAAATCTATTTCCTTGACAATGGGCGACAGAATTTTAGTTTGAAACTCGCATTTGTCGACACAATTGTGATCCTGGAGGAGACGTACATGAACGTGGCTTTATGAGATCCTTGGTCTCTGTTTAGTCTCTGGGTTGGATATACGTACGCAAACAAAGGGAAATAAAAGTGGAGTATTATAAATATAATGGACTAGATTACCCGTGCGAATACTTTGCACCGTTAGTTCAAGTGATCTCCAAGAGATGGCGTCTTTTACAAAATAAATAAATTAGTCTAATTTTAAAAGAAACATTTAATTTTGATTTGTCTATGTCTATTTTTCGTCATAAAATGGCGTATCAAACATTAACTTTGATTATAGATACCCACATAAAACACCTTTGAGAAGTAATATATGGAGATATTATCGTAATTTGCTATTCGCTGATAGTAACATTTTCCCGGATTAAAGATTATATTGAAAATTAACAAAGTAGAGAATATAGTATGCATACAAAACTGTACACTGTACAGGAGCGTCGATAGCACAAGTGGTATTCCGTTGGAATTGAATCCGGAGGACAAAGGTTCAATCCTCACTCGTGCTAAAAAAAAATAAGCTCTAACGTTTATCATAATTTGTTTCAGAGGGCACTTTGTTGACATCCGATTCAGTTGCCACTTGTTTTGTGCCACGTCGCAATGTCCAAGGTCGTGATGGAATATTATGGCACGGTATCTTTATTATCAATGTTTCCATACAGAAAAACCTTTGTACTATAGATCTTTTTAAGATCATTAGGTTTTCCCGTTTTCCTAACGTTCTACATGACAACGCCAGCTCTAGCGATTTGTTCAATAAAATGTCATAACGATTTTTATATTTTGTAAACGTGGGTTGATATGAAAGTCAATTTATTACCTATACTAATATTATAAAGAGGAAAGATTTGATTGTTTGTATATTTGTTTGTTTGCATTGCATAGGCTCCGAAACTACTGGACCGATTTGAAAAATTCTTTCACTATTGGGAAGCTACACTATCCCCGGGTGACATAGGTTTTATTATATTTTCAAAAACATTAGGGATCCTTACTAAAACTCTAATAATGTAACCCAAGGTTTAAAAAAATACCTAAAAATATTCCTTACATCGCGTGCGCTGCGAAAACTATTGATGACAGAACAAAATAATGTACTACGACTTTGCAGAACACATTATCGACAAAAAGTGCGCGACAGGATATGTCTAACTATTACAGTTATGTCACAATAAGTGTTCTTTTATTTTAAAGGGTAGAGGTAGGAGTAGGGGTAGTGCAGGCAAGTCAACGTTTGGGCAGGACAATGTCCGCTAGTGTTGTATAATTAAAGGTATAATGAAATAAAAAAGTATAATTTAGTTCTTCAATCATTTGAACCAACCTCTCTAATCGTAAGAACGGAAATCCGTTCAGTCGTTTCCAAGAAAATTGGGCTCAACCTGACAGACAATGGAAAATTGAAAAGCCTGATTTCCATAGAAAAGTCCTGAGATTTTGTCGCAAACGTAATTAACAACTCTATGGAAAAAGGTTGTTGATGTTAATAGGGTAGATGACAGGGTAAACAAAATATTATTCTATTTAGTCCGTCATTTAGATTATCAAAAAATATTGGACACGTATTTTTTCTTTTGTCAATCAAACAAAAAATAGCAGAGATAAAGCGCGTCAAAGTTTGGGAGTGGGGGCTGGTGACGTCACGCGGAACTTTAGCGGGCTATATCTTCATCATTTTTTGTTTAATTGACAAAAGAAAAAATACGTGTCCAATATTTTCTGATAATCTAACTGACGGACTAATTAGATTTTTTAGTCATCATGTCTATTACGTTGATTTGTGATACTAGAATTAGGTATGTCCGAAATACGGCCGCAATAATCCTGTCAGAACCTCAAAAATCCTGAAATGGTAACCCTAGTCTCACGTCAATCGACTCAGTAGTTTTTACTTGAACCTCTCGTTACTGTTGATTATCTTCCAGGTCATTAGCTCTGTAATATGTGCTCGAGTAAATTGAAGCGCATTTAGAAATCCTAAACTTCTAGGTAAACTGGCCTTTGTCATTTGAACAATAGACATTAGAGACTACATACGCACGCGTTTTTGTCGTGGCGTGATGTGGAATCCAGTTTAATCCTGTTCGCGCTGTGATGGTTGTGATTAATCAGTGATTAATAAGACATATCACGGTCGGCGGGATTATCTTAAATACCGATTTATCGGCTATAAACACTATAAAGGCTATAATACTTGACATTGGCAAATCACCGATGAACATTGGTGGAGCCATAATAAAAAAGAAGAAGAAGAAGAGACTAAAGACCTGTACCGCCTTCATTACGTCATCTTTGTAGTATGATATTACGATTAGATTATTTTGTTGAGTTTCTAGGTATTATTATTTTAAAGCGACTCCGCCTCCGGCTTCGCCCGGGTACAATATGGGTTTACAACAATTCTAATCATAAATACGCTTTTATCTACTAATCTATTAGAGATAGATAGAAGCTACTGCTGACTTTTTTGGAACTTACTAGTATCAACTATCATGTTTAGGAGCTGAGCATTTCACGCCACAACAGAGGAACCGATCGAAGTGATTTTTTGCACAGAAATAGCTGGAGGGCCAGAAAGTGACATAGGATTTTTCTCCCGGAAATTGTTTGGGATAAACTTATGTCACACTAGCTTTCCACCCTGACTTGGAAAATTTTATATATAATTAATTTATCCTGGAAAATTTCCGGGATTAAAGTAGGCTTATATGTCACTCTCAGGCCCTCCTATCTATGTGCAAAAAATCACGTCGATCGGTTTCTCTGTTGTGGTGTGAAAGAAAAGCTACCTAATAAATCGCCTAAAATTTGCCTGACTACTTCAATAGAATTAGGGCGTGAATATGTAGTGTATTTGTTTCAAATAGCCAGTATAATACTTCACAAACAGCCAACTATATAACAAACAATAATTAAAAAGTTGAACCTCAGTTCCCAACTTTAAAACACACAGCGATATGCCTCGTTTATTTGTAACTTGCTTTGCTTATTAATGGAAAAGTTTAATGTCGCTAACTTTACAACACTGGGGAGCTTATACAATTAACAGAAAAGTGCCCATATATTTGAAGCACTCACAATATCAGCATAACAAGCATAATCTACCCAGTTTTAAGATTTGTCCAAGTCTAGTCAAAACCATACACGATCAAGAGTCTTTGAGTATTAAGACTGAAGGAGGTGTGAAGTGGTAAATCGCCGAACAATATTTTCAGCCACTTTTGGCGGGAGGTGAGGTAGACGGTACTACCACTGTATTTCTGCCGCTTTATTGTCGCAACGGCTTTTACGTTATGAAGATTATGCTAAAATACAAAATCAAATATCTTTACACTAAACACATTTTTTTTAGTTAATTGTAAATTGGTGGCCATGAAAAAGCCTAAAACTAATCTATTTGACTCACATAAATATTCATTGATAGTGTAATCGGTTTTGTCTATTAGAAAATATCCTTAATATTACGAATGACCTAGGGTAATTTATTGCAAATTGTAATTATCATGCTGATTATTAATATAAATAATGATTGGAAACATTATGTTCCCGCTAATTAAGAAGTCCTCTACTAGATCGCCTTTTATATTTAAAACCAACACAATTCACTATTTTTTAGAGGTCTGTCTCGCGACACTAGACGATACCAACGAAACCTAATATTATTACTGCGCTAAAGATCAGTTTTAATGGTCTAAGATCAGAAAATTGGCGCACGGGGGCCGGGGAGCCCGTCTATGGCCCCCTCCTTAGTCTTAGTACTTCAAGAGTTGGTATACAAATTATAGTAGCTGACAGCTGTCAACAAAGTCAATGTCACGCCTTGGTGAACAACGCACGTGCCCGCCGAGAAGTGATGGGGAATCCAGTTTAATCCTGTCCGTGCTGTGATGGTTGTGATTAGTCGACGACTAATAAGACATTATTACGGTCGGTGGGATTATCTTAAATACCGATTAATCGGCTATAAAGGCTATTAATACTTGACATTGGCAAATCACCGATATAAATAACTTATTGTGCAATACCAAGATCACAAATTTTCTTGCAATGGTAATTATAATTTAACGTAGGGCTAGACATATATAAATCAGTAAATTAAAAGATAACGCGTTCGTTGACTTTGACGGCTGTTCAAGCACTTTGACAGTGTTGTCACAGGTATCAAGCTATATTTTAAGTACTATTACTCAGTAAACATAAGTATAACAGTTGTCAAATACGTGAAAAAATATGGGTTTGACTATAATTTCTTCCAATTTTTTTTAATTAGACGTGTATGTTTTGAAAAAAATAAAAAAAGCTCTAAAATGATAAATTTTTTTGGGTAGGTACCCTGTGTACCATCTAGTCTTATTTATGATTTTGTTTAATTCTACATCATACGGACATACTTCGATACAAAATAAACAAAGTTCCCGAACTAAATTAATTTCGTCCACATTTGTTTGTACATGTTCAGAAAGGTTATATCGCGGGATAATTTCCGAAATTTGAAAAAATATATTTTAGGATTTATGACGATTTAACCATTAAAATTGATGAGGTCTTCATTTCGTATTCACAGCTGTCAAAATATATCTACATGTTTTTTTTCTTTTTCTTCACGTTTAGCCGATGGTATTTGTGAGGTATAGGAGATAAATTATGGAAAAGCCTCTGTACGGAACCATACACAGTAAATAACTTTGCACACGCCGTCACTACCCCCCTCTCCCAACAAGCGTGGAGCACATCCACGCTTAGATTGTTCAGCAGTCACTATTAAACACGCATCAATATAGCACGTCTTTAATTACCGATATTATCCTATACCTACACTCCACGCAGTGACTCTCACACCTCTAAGTGTGGTTTGTCGGATTATGTACATAAGTTTTTAATTAAAAACCCATTGGTACATGGCCGGGATCCGGGATCGAACCCGGGGTCTGCCTAATTAATACCAGATGTCTTAACCACTCGGCCAATGTTTGTTTTCTATTATTTAATACTGAAGTTTCAATTGAAACTGCCAAACATCGCAAATCCTAAAGAACACATGTTTGTGGCGTTTAGGGTGGAAACACTGGGCCCGTGGGGACCAAACGTGCGACACCTCTTTATAGAAATCGCCAAAAGATTGGTAGCGGTGTCCCACGACCAAAGAGCTGGCTTATATTTGGCTCAAAGGATCAGTATCGCCATCCAATGTGGCAAATATATACCAGAAATATATATCATATATCTTGATGATTATTTTTATTTATTGGTTTATTTGTATATTATAGCATAGTAGATAATATATTTTATTGTATTTTTCTGGTAATAAACGACAAATATATTTTAAAATATTGGAATGGTTCCAATACTAACTTCCAATGCTCTTTGAAGGTGAGATATTATGTGATTTTTTTCATATTTTCCTAACAGAGTGTTGTCTTTAAAAAGGTAACAAGAGATTATATTTTCATTCAATTTACTCACCTCGTTTCGTTTTCGTTAAATTTTAAGCTCTTGTACAAGGTTGTGTAAATATGGGAATTTGGGACGGCCGTAAATGTACTTGAATACAAAATCGTTGTAATCGTCGACGACAAGTGGAAGACTACAAGGTTAGAGAGGCAGGTTCGATTCTCAGACCAAGCAAAATATGGTTTCATTCCCTATGTCCCTAGGGTTCAAACTTACTGCGAATCAAAATTTTTCATTTTGATTCACCGGGAAGGTTTACGAGTATTTAACATTGACCTATAATGTTTAGGAGCTGAGCATTAACAGTATAAGTAAATCAAGTTGGGAAAAAAGTTAGCCCCAGCGAGATTTCATGGCGTATACTGTCTAATTCGTCAGAGATATAACAAAATTATGTAGGTACCTAGGCTGTTTGATAAGTACCCGTTTTCTAAATATATTAATATCACTGGCCGAAAATAAGTATACCACCTTTTTAAGCCATTTTTCAGAGGCGGGAAAAAAAATTGGCATTCTTTTGTTTTTTTCTCATTTGACAGCGATTTAGTGAAAGCGTGAACTTAAAATTGTTAAAATGGAGAAAGAACAGTATCGGTCTGTAATTAGATTTCTGTTTTTGGAAGGAAAAACATGTGATGAAATAAAAGTAAGAATTCAAGCGGTTTACCATGAATGTGCTCCTTCTATGATAACCGTCAGATATTGGTATAACGAGTTTAAACGGGGGAGAACAACGATCTTTGATGAGGATCGCCCAGGCCGGCCAATTGAGGTCAGACGATATGGTTAAGAAAATTGAAAATATCGTTTTAGCCGACCGCCGAATTAAACTTCGAGAAATCGTTGATGCTGTAAACGTTTCAATCGAGAGGGTACAACACATATTAGAAGAAAAATTGGGTATGAGGAAAGTATCGGCGAGGTGGGTGCCGCGTTTACTCACGGAGGAGCAAAAACGTAACTGACTGACTACTTCGGAGCAGTGTTTAGCCGTGTTCAAACGTAACCCGAAGGAGTTTCTGCGTCGTTTCGTGACCGTGGACGAAACGTGGGTTCACCACTACACCCCGGAAATGAAAGAGCAGTCGAAGCAGTGGATTTTACCGGGTGAACCTGCTCCAAAGAAAGCAAAAACCGTCCCATCGGCTGGAAAGGTCATGGCGACTGTTTTTTGGGATTCGCAGGGTATTATATATATTGACTACTTAGAAAAGGGGAAAACGATAACAGGGCAGTACTATGCCAATTTATTGGATGAATTTGACGTCGTGTTGAAGGACAAACGACCCCATTTAAAAAAGAAAAAGTACTGTTTCATCACGACAACGCCCCGGCTCATTCGTCGAGAGTTGTGACGGCTAAATTTCCCCGTATTCTCCAGATTTGGCCCCATGCGATTTCTTTTTGTTTCCCAACCTAAAAAAATGGCTCGGTGGTAAGCGATTTGGATCAAATTACGAAGTCATTGCCGCCACAGAGGCCTATTTAAATGACTTTCCAAAATCATACTTTTTGGATGGTTTATTGAAGCTTGAACATAGGTGGAACAAATGTATAGAGTTAAAAGGTGACTACGTAGAAAAATAAATGCATATATACAAAAAAAATGTTTTTTTTTCCATAAACGGGTACTTATCAAACAGCCCTCGTAGGAAAGAATTGTGTAGAATAAAATTATTTACAATAAAGTCTGCAATAGCATATATCTATTTCTACTAGTTAAGTAGTTATAAGCGTATTTATGTAGATTAGATATTCATGTTGTAACATCTATTTTTTTCTAAAGCTAACTTCGATCTTTGCCTGAATTTCAGGGTTCATTTTTGCTTTTTAATTTGAGAAAGTGCGTATAATATGGGATTTGCTTCATCTCCTTTCAGTTCTAAATCATCAAAAGAATAATCTACATTTTTGTATTAGCATGACAGACATTAAATCTGGACGGGCGTACCTAACTGAGATGCTAACTTACAAAATGTATAAGATATTTCATTGAGAATATTAGGTAGTTAAGTGATATGAAGTGAAAGGAAATACTAGCGTAAGACGACGTAGGGGTACTTTTATTGATTCTATAAAAAAAGTTATTGATCGATGGAAATAAAGTACATACAATCGCTAAGAATGTATGAAAGGTAAGATGAATATAAAAGAAGCCAAAGATGTATGTCAGGATCGTAACAAATGGCATTCGATTGTCTCTGCCTACCTATCTTAGGATAATAGGCGTGATGATAGATAGATAGGTAGTTAAGTAGTTGTACTTAATATTGTGTAAGTACCTATTTTTGTTTTCTTTGTAAGTAAACTTATGCTGGTTGCTAAGTTTTACCACCTAATATATTTTGTGTAAACCGTAAATTTTATGAGATAGCATATTCGCCAACAAACTATGTAGCAGTTTGGCGGTATTTTCAAATGTACAATAGGTTAGATACTCCCACTAATATTAGAAACGCGAAAGTTTGTATGGATGTAGGTTTGTTACTCAATCAACGGATCTGCATGAAATTTGCCACAGAGATTAAAGTCTGGAATTAGCACATAGGCTACTTTTTATCCCGGCAAAATGTATGGTTCCCGTGGGATAGATTTGTTTTTGTTTTTCACAGTATCGACATGATTTTTTGCATAGTGGTAGTTTAGGGGTCAGAGAATGACATCTATCAGTACTACTTTTTATACCGCGAAAGCGGGCGGGGGAGGAGTAAATTACAGCCACGGGATTATTTCTTTTTGGATCTATTTCCACGCAGGTGAAACCGCGGACAGAAGCTTGTAAATAAATAATTTAAAAAAATAACTTACCTCGCGTGTACTTAGGCTTGATTACTAAAGAGTCGTTGAACTAGGAAAAAGTTGACTCGACAAGACGACAATCGATGTAGCAATATAATTTTTTTGCAAACACATTCCTACAAAATTAACTTTATGTTATTCAGCAAATAATACAAGCACACATACACAATATCTTCACGGCATTTATATTTTGCGGTATGGCCAGAGACACCAGCTACAGTATCCACTTGACGCCAGATGTCCATATTGAACAGAACAGGTGGCAAGTCTGTTGCTGTAATGTACCTAGATGTGTCACTTCTTTAAAAGACGTTCCCTCCGAAGTGCGAGAAGTGGATTAAAGCACATATTCTTAAAGAAATTTGGTGCTTATCATTTTTGCCACCGTATAAATTGAACCCGGGTTTTAAGTCAACTCTCTACCAATGCTCTCGACTCCTTTAAATAATACACAGGTGTATTTCATAAAATGACTCGAATGAGCAAAGTAATCTTATAAAACGACATTTTTCTTTTAAGTGTCCCGAGATTAAACTCCGTATTGGCTGTTGGTTCGTACTCCGAGCTAAATGTGGCTCTTTTTCAAATAATATATTAAAAAGAATATATTCCTTATTCCCAAAGGAATATTACATAAGACATAAGATGATACTTTTAGAGATGCGTTGTCAAATAATAATACTTTAATATTGAGTACATTATATATAACCACCTGATGAAGAAAAAAATCGCCTTTAAAACCAAAATGTGCTTTCCGAAAGCAAATGCACAAGTCACTATAAAAAAAATACCCAAATCGCTTCAAGTGTGCCTATAAAATTTGCAGAGTTCTCTATTTCTCCAGGATCTCATCATCAGATCCAGACCTGATGACCATGGGACAACTTGGAAAGTATACACTTTCATTCAAAAATAAATTTTCCAAATCGGTCCAGGCGTCTTCAAGTAATCGGGGAACATACATAAAAAAAATGAAAGATTCCGACGAATTGAAAACGTTCGGTTAATAAAAAATAAATGATGTTCGTTGGTAAGCGCATGGATTGAGAATGCACATAATATTTGGCTAATTTTGTTTTTAGAAAAAGTTTTTTTTTTTTTTTTTATTATTTTAAGTTTTAGTTTGAGTTAATTTTATATTATATTTGTAAAAAAATTGGAAATGTTGCCCGGAAAATTCGGGAAAAACTGAAATAGCTCTACGGGCGAAGCGGGGCGGAAAGCTAGTCCCGAATAAAAAGAATCCTAAACGTGGTTGACTTATTTTTCGGGATAAATACTACGAAATGGGCATGTGGAATGTATTAGTTAATCTTTAGTATAATAGTAACTGATATCTATTCTTTGGTACTACCTAATCTTGTAATATTTTTATAAAGCTTCTGTCCGTGGTTTTACCCGCGTGGAAATAAATCCAAAAAGAAATAATACCGTGGCTGTAATTTGCCCCTCCCCTGCCCGCTTTTGCGGTATAAAAAGTAGTATATGTCACTCTCTGACCCCTAAACTACCACTATGCAAAAAATCATGTTGATCCCGTGAAAAACAAAAACAAATCTATCCCACGGGAACCATACATTTTCAGGGATAAAAAGTAGCCAATGTGCTATTCCATACTATATCTGTGGCAAATTTCAGATTTCAGATCCGTTCAGCCGTTCTGGCGTGATTGAGTAACAAACATACATACATCCATACAAACTTTCGCGTTTATAATATTAGTGGGATTTGGTGTGCTAAATTCTGGCTATGGTCTTTGGCCATGTCACAATACATAAATTCCGTAGTGATAACTTTTCATGAAACTAATTTTTCCTTAAAATTCCTTAAAATTGAAGTTCAAATGAATTTCAAAAATGTATTCAGCAAAACTTTGAAAATACAATGATTCGTTCTTATTGTACAGTCCCGGAGGGCAGAGTCCTTACAAAAGGAACTGAAATCTGGATAGAATCGCCTCGCGGAGAATAAAAAATAAAGACATGAAAATTTACAACTCTTGTCTTAATAAAATTTACCACGACATTCGGAAAAACGGTGCTTCTTAAACTTTAATGGAGTACATTTTAGTTGTAACTTGTCTATACTAAGTAATTATACAGAGAAAGTGCGAGTTTGTTTGTTTGTAAGAAGTAAATCGAAAACAACTTGACTGATTTGATAAATTGTTTCATTTAAACATAGTTCTGTCTTAGTCTTTCATATTGAATGACAGATTTGTAAGAGAGTGATAGCTAAACACTCGCTAAACATCGTTTTGTGGGAAGTACCTGAGGCCCAGAATGTTTAAAAAAAGTAGGGTAAGTAGGTACTAGGTTACTGGTCAAGCCGAGGCCTTATGTAAAATTCACCGTTTTTTTAAATATTTATCTATCTATCTATCATCACGCCTTTTATCCCAAGAGGGGTAGGCCGAGTCAATAGAATGACTTTTGTTACGATCCTGACATACCTCTTTCGATTCTTTTACATTCATCATACCTTTCATACATGCTTGGCGATTGTGTGTACCTATTTTTATTATTTCCAACGATCAATACATTTTCTTTCACTTTAGCCATGTAACCATTTTAGTCAATCTTTCATCCTTCATTCTTTCAACGTGTCCAAACCAGCGTTTGTACTTTTTAGTATTTTTTTATGTTTATGAACACGAAACCCCAAGGTTTTTGGGGACGAAGAGCCCCTTATTTTCGATTAGACTAGTCAGGGTTACAAACGCTTACTTCGTAAAATCAATCCGGATTTGAACAGATTGATGTGAATGCTTTCAACATAACAAATTTTAAATCTCCTTGAGGACGCTTAAATAGAAAACTTTAAGAAACGCTGCTCTTTCTAGACATTTTCGCACAGCATTGTAGAGTTTCCTTAGCCCAAGGCAAAGGTAATTTATCTATTCATCTTTCTGTTGTTCGTATATGATATTAACATGCTACTTATATTATTGAAGCGAAAGTTTGGACTTTTGATTTTGATTTGGAAGAGAACGGAATAAAATTATGTCTGTTTAACACAAAATGGTTAATTCAACCACGTAAACACGGGACTGACATATACACCTTTACGGCCTTTATACGTTGTGGTGTGGCCAGAGACCATATCCATATTGAACAGCACAGGTGCCAAACCTGTTGCTGCACTGCATTTAATGGACCTAGATGTGTCACTTCTTTAATAGAATAATAAATATCTGTAATTTTTAGAGTAAGTGCGGCCGGTTGGTTTTAAGTGCCCTCCAAAGCACGAGGAGTTAATTAAGCACATATTCATAAAGAAAATTGGTGCTTTTTTGGAACGAGTGGGAATCGAACCCGGGATCTCGCCCGTGGAGCTCATATTAACATATTATGGTTTTGAGTTCATACAAAAATCCCATATAAAAGCGCACTTTCAGTTTTCCCGAATTGTTCAGTTTTCCGGGCAACTTTTCTGTCTCTGTCTATCCTTAACAGGATAAAAGACGTGATGATAGATTTTAAAAGACAGTCTGTTAAAACACAAAGGCAAATTTTCATAGACACACATATTCACACACAATTGCTGTTAAAGGAAACTCAGGTATGAAACTTTTCTACAAACAAAACAAACTATTCACGTCCCGCAAAATGGCTCTGACAATATTTGTTTACGTTTTGTGTGAAAATTTCTGAAAATTTCCTTTTAAGCTTTGGTGGCAAAATATTTTTATATCACCACGACATTTATAATTTAAAGCGAAGTCAGAGGCAGCGGTAACAATGTCCACTTTTTGTCATAGCTTCATGTCTTCTTCATGGTGATACAGTGAGAGGGTATCCCCTCAGTTTCTCTAAAATTAGAATATACATTTCATATTATGTAATTTTAGTTGGTAATTTTCATTCATCTTCTTCTGTACATGTAACTGAATTCCTCCTAAACGGCTGGACCGATTTTGATGAAATTTTTTGTGTATGTTTGAGTAGGTCCCTGGATAGTTTAGATTCAAAATTTTTTTTATTATGAATGATTTCTTTTCTAAAATTTCAGTTACTATTACTATTAATTTTACAATCTATCAATCCTTTGTATTTAAATAGAGTTTTGGCAGGGTTAAAATGAAGCGCGAACCGGGCGAGCGCAGCGAGCGGTGCCTCTGCGGCGGCAGCGCCCGGCATAGCGCTAAAAACCCACTAGAAACATTAAAGCATTTGAATAGCATAGAAAACTATTTATTACATATCAATAAAAAAATATAGGAAATTAATAATTATTTCATTTTAAGTTATACCTTTGAAGTAGGTAGCGATTTTGAGTTTTATTATATTTTAGGAAATTAATCATTATAATTTTATAACAATTTAAATAATAGAGGTTTTGGAAATTACAGAAAACAATTTTGGAGAAAATAAAAATTATTAGCAAATGTAATTTTATTTATTACCAGCGACCACATACAAACTAATGGCCATATTCATAAACACATTTTAGAAGCGTTTTAGTTAAAATATGTTTTGTCACTCTCTAACAAACCTGTGTTTACTAATAATAGAAAGAAACAAAACACATTTTAACAAAAACGTTGCTAAAATACGTTTATGAATAATGGCCTTAAGACGTCTGGTAGTAACTTGGCAGACCACGTGTTAGATCCCGGATCCCAGATCGGATACCAATAGGTTTTTTATAATTAAAAACATATGTACAAAATCCGACAAACCACACTTAGAGGCTTTCCATCTAAATATACCTCAACAGAACTAGCCACTCGTTAGGTATAGCCTCACAAATACCATCGGCTAGAAGAGGGAGACCTTGAATGCAACCCGTGAAGAAAGAAAAAAACTTGCGGGTAAAGGACGTGATGGTAGTAAGATTTTTTCAAACCAGAATATTATGTGTGTAGTCGGTTAAAAATGAAAGTTTTATTTTCAGGACGACGCGCGACGCGGCGGCGATCAGCCATTAGGTCTGATGTGAAAACCTCGGATAACATTCTTGGATCCAATTTGTCCCATACTGTGCGAAGGGATAAACATTACAATCCTTTAGGGACAACCGACTTAGGGTGACCAACTATTTGAAAATAAAAACTTATTTATTCCCAGGACAATTCTAACCATGGGGAAAACAACAGAAAAGTCGCGGGTTCGATTCCTACATCCGACCATGTACCAATAGTTTTTTTAAACAAAAAATCTATGTACATTATCCGACAAACCGTACAAAGAGGCTCTCGTTAGGTATAGCCTCAAAAAATTATTGGCTAAATGAGGAAGACTTTGTTTTCCACTGGGTACCCTGGGACCGGCAACGGTTCCCGGGAGCTGTAAGGCAACCCGTCAAGAATAAAAAAGAATTGGTAATGTTTTTTTTTATTTGAGAACTAGCGATCCCGCTTCCAGCTTCACACGAGTTCAATTTGAATACTTACATAAATAAATACGCTTATAACTGTTATGTGCTTATAAATATTAATACCTTATATTATACCTTATATTATATTGTATATATATTATATATATATACAAAAAAGTCTGCGGTATTTTTTTTTTATTTTTTTTTTTATTATTATTATCTAATTTATAAAATTCCCCTGTCACAATGTTCGTTCCCATACTCCTCCGAAACGGCTTGACCGATCCTTATGAAATTTTGTATGCATATCCGTTAGGGTTGAGAATAGGCTACTATCTATTTTTCATCCCCCTAAATGTTAAGGGTGGTCCACCCCAAAATTTTTTTTTTATATAGGGTTAGGGGTAGGGGTAGGGGTAGGGGTAGGGGTAGGGGTATATATTTATCTATTTATATATTTATATATAATTTATATATATTTATATATATCTCTGACGGATTAGCTGCTGTAGCATACGCCAAGAAAACTCGCTGGGACTCTCTTTTTCCAGACTTAATTCACTTATACTGTTAATACATAGCTCCTAAACTGACAGGTCATTGTTTAATACTCGTAAATCTTATCGATGAATGACCTAAATAGTGAAAACCGCAACAAATTTTTTTATTTATAAAACAAAACAGGTCCCATCGCCTCAGGGTACCCAACTAAAGACAAAATCTTCCTCACTTAGACGAAGATTCTTCTGCTGGGTATCCTAGGTCCCGGGAGCTGTAAGGCAACTTGTGAAGATCCCATCGCTTTAATATTAAAACAAAGTAAGCATAGCATAATTATTATGATTGATGTCGGATTGTGTGGGTTACGCAAGGTTACATGAAATTCCTGTTAGGTGAGGCATGCTCCATTAAGGAAGTGTGCACTTGTGAAGGTCCGCCTCAGTAAAAGGCAAATGTTGACCACTCGACGAAATTGTTCAAAGAAATAATACACCCAGAAAATATTCTGTGACCCAACCACAATTTGTACTTATTTGAATAAATAAAATTGAAGTGTTCACCTGATATATAAGTGATTTTGTACTGAATTTTTCAATAGGCTCCGAGACGGCTGAATAAATTTTGATGAAACTATCAATCTGCTTTTATCTCGATATATAAATAATGTATAATGTATATATATACATCTATCATCACGCCGCGTGTCCGAAGAGGGATAGGTAGAGAGAGACAATCGAATGCCATTTGCTACGATTCTTACATACCTATTTCGCTTTTTTTAAGCCTTTCATACATGCTCGGCGATTGTGTGTACTTTTAACATATGTATAATATTTAATGTTATAAGTACATAATAAATAAATAATAAAATAAAAAGCCTTTTAATTTCCTATAACCTATTACATTAAACTTATTTTTTTTAATATATTATACACATAAATTATAGAAACCCCTTTGATAGGGTATAGGCCTCCTCCATTTTCTTTAATTTCTTCTTATGTTGGTGCTGCTTTGTCCAACTGCTTCCCGCCACCGATTTTATGTCGTCTATTCCGAGGCATATGACTGTATAATAAATAAGTATCTGTCATTGAATTTTAGCTGTAACAACGCAACTCTTTCCGATAGTCCGCAGAAATTTATAATATTTGTCTTGTATTCTTTGTTAATGAGAAACCCTACACTATGTAAACCAAGTGTTTCGCCCACAAAGCATAGTATATGATTATTGTACTCTTTTATCCTGCATCCCATTCTTCTTGTTTCCGTTAGGCCAAGTATGTCTATGTTTCGGATAGCGTGTACCAAAATGTGTATTTTTCCGTTGTTGAAAGTGATGTGACATTATATGTTGCAATTTTTAAGTGATCAATTTTATTTGTTCTTTTCGAAGTAGTGTTTGGAGGCTTGTGGTCATATTCTTCCACGGTGACCAACCGGATTGGAAGATCAAGAGGGGTTGGTGTTAATTGCTATTCTGTGTTTGTTATAAGTACATAGAATCTAGAAAATAAAAGTGATTTACGAAGTGACGTTAAAGTCCTAGGAATTGTGGCGACAGACTTGCCATCTGTCTTGTTTAAGGGTGTGTGATGAATAGCAGGGTATTTAATACGTCGTATACGGCAACTTTAAATTTACTTTTCAACACATACTCTTAAAAGCAACAATTTTCTTAGAATATTAAACATGACATAAAAACGAAATATTTTTTAAATCACATAAGTTTTATGAAGCCCTGAAAGTCCTCAATTTTTCAAGTATTTTTACCAACTTTACGACTACATCTATATTTATTAATGTACATTTTTTTTAAATAACCGATTACTTCTGTTTAAACAACTTGCCACATATTCTGTTTAATATAGATAAATAGCAAAAAGTTGACATTGTTACTGATGTTCCCAATCCTCGATAGAACTGTACTATGTAAAATACCTATAAAGTATCGGAGGAAGCCGTGAGCAATCATTAGTACTAAACGTAGATCAATACAAAGTCTGCCTAAAGCAATATCAATTAATTTACATTTTATGGAGATGCCTGCGCTCTCAATCAAAGTAATAAAGTAACGTTTCATTGAATTTGGAAATGTAATCTAAGCTAATTAAATTGGAGGAATTTTTAATATTTAACTCTGGGGACCTGACGTAGCTGGCAGTCTTGTCTTCGAGTCCCAGCTGGATCAGAAATTTTGGAACATAAATTAAGATATTTATTCCGGGTTACGAATTTTCTACTATAATGTCCGGTATCTCGCCGTATGATCAAGAATAAACACAGGCCACACATTAGCGATGTAATTATCATCATCATACCTTTCATACATGCTCGACGAGTGTGTGTACTTTTAATATTGCTATCGATCAGTATAATTTAATGTTCAATAAAAGTACACCTAGGTCGCCTCTGCCAGGATTTCCTTTCACTTCAACCATATAAACCTTTTTAGTCAATCTATCATTCTTCATTGTTTCAACGTGTCCAAACCAGCAACCAGTCCAAAACTACTTTTCTTCATTTTAGTCACAACATCATCTTTCGCTCCGCATTCTTCTAGATCATACACAGTCAATACGTTTTATATCACACATTCTACGTAAACACAGCTTTTCCATATTTTACTTTCATACTTCTTATTCCATACCCAAGTCTCGCTTCCATAAGTAAGTGATGAAACTAAGTTGTGTATTTCGCATACATTGTTTAGTCCACCAAATACCTTGCTTCCCGCTTTCACTGTCCTTTCAATTTCCTTGTCTATCTTTCCACTTCTTGTAAACATACACCTAATAATTCATTCACTTGCTCCAATTTACATCCTTTCACAAATGTTATTTCTTTATTTAGTTTTATATAGTATCTGTTTACCCCACTGGGATACAGGCGTGATATGTAGGTATATAAGTATGTAAATGATGTTATTTACTGAGATTTGACATAAAAGGACAAAGTGACAAATCACTGTATTAAAAACCTTTAAAAAAAAAGTGTACCGACTTCAAAAATTTGAACTGAAAAGTAAGAAATAATAAAAATTTCGTCGTAGAATTTGAAGACGGTTGGTGCCAAATTAGGATACAAAATTAAGTAAACATCTAGAGACATAAAGATCTGTTCAATATTATCTGTGTTTGTACTGATGATCGTAGGTTCCTAATGAATTATCTAGATTAGTGAATTTGGGTACTAAATTATTTCTAATTTGGCACCAACCGTCTTCAAATTCTACGACGAAATTTTTATTATTTCTTACTTTTCAGTGCAAATTTTTGAAGTCGGTACACTTTTTTTTAAAAGGTTTATTTTTCCCTTTTAAGTGATTTTGTTGCCCTGAGAAATAAATAATAACGCAACTAAAAAAAAATGATGGAAAATTAAAAAAAATACTGCGGTGGATGGGATTTGAACCTCGAGCAATGTGCATCCTGCGCTGCATCCCATACCTTTACCCGCTAGACCACCGTCGATACCAAAATTGACAACTTCGTGTCAATAGCAACCGTTTCTAAGGCTTTTCTCTGATATAATTTTCAGCAGTAAACAGAGACAAAAAAGAAAAAAAGAAACCATCAAAATCGGTTCACAACTGGCGGAGTAATCGATGTACATACATACAAAAAAAAATAAAAAAAAAATAAAAAATACGGTCCGAATTGAGAACCTTCTCCTTCTTTTTTTTCGAAGTCGGTTAAAAATAAACAATTTTCACTTAAAAGGTACTGATTTATTACAAAATTCTTTAGGTACATACTCTCGATCTTTGAAACTTTAAAGACTTTGGAACTTGAAGAGAATGTTGTGAAGAAAATTTTCACACCTTTTAAATAAATAAAAATAATCTTTGTTTTCCTTTCGACTATATAGTCTTTCTTAAAGTTATTTAATAGCTAGAAGACCCCAAAAGAGCTTTTTCTTCTCTCAGAATAAATCATGTGTTCCAAAATAAATTATATTTTTTACAATGTTCATAGTATTTACAATAGTGACGATAGGTTCTGCCAATCATCACGCCTGATTAAAAAGAGGGGCTACACGCGGGCTGGCGAATGCCATTTCGCTACGTAAATGTACAAGGCGGAATGAATGGCAAAATAACTGAGATTTTAGATATGATAAAAGAAGCGAAAGAGGTGTCAGGATCGTATCAAATGGAATTCGATTGTCTCTGCCTACCTCTCTAGGGATAAAAGGCGTGATGATAGATAGATATAAGCTTCATTGCGAACATTTTACCACTCATTCGTCCAATCGCCGGCGCGCCGCCATACGGTCTACCAAAATCGACTACTGACTCGTCCAATTCTTGTAACCAACGGTCCGCAATCCGTTTTCAAATCGTTGTGTTTCTGCTTGATTTCAATGGCTGGAACGATCTGTAACACACATCCACCGCTGATAGTTTGACACTTTGTTTAATCGAATCTTGTGTGTCTGTGTGAGTGAGTGAATTGCATGTGTATGATTTACGTCGCAAATGTGTGGCCTGTGTTCAATCTCGATCATACGGCTATCCAGACCGAAAATTTTCGGTGAGACACCGGACCAGTGCGTGGGCTACTTCATAAGTATGTTTGTCCTTCTGTCACGTTAATACAGAGCAACGGATCGTCGTATCTTTTTTGCACAGAAATACTTTGAGGGCCGGATAATGACGTTGTCTATATTTAATCCCGTAAATCATTCGAGATAAATTCTTATGTCAGATTTCAAAAAACTATAACACCATAAGTAGACGCTGCGTACCTCGATCGGATTTAGGCGTGAGTATATATAAAATCGGAATATTTTGTATGTTGGGATTATGTTCGTTAGGCTTTGTTGCAGTGGACTGTAAATCAATTTAACCAATCACGATACTCAAACATTGAATACTACATTTGTTCATTGCTATAGATATAGCCCAGTGTTTCTCAAAGTGGGCGATAACGCCCCCTTGTGGGCGCTGAAGGCCTAGAGGGGGGCGGTAAGGGGTCCAGAAAAACTAATATAGCACACTATATATAAATTAAAGTGATGAATTTCATTGTGATTTTTAAAATGTGGTAAAGTAAAAAAAATTGGGGTCGCTGAAAAATAATTGTTTTTTGAAGTGGGCTGTAGACAAAATAAGTTTTGAGAACCTCTGATATAGCCTATGGCACTCAAAGATAATGTAGCTTCCTATTAGTGAAATAATTTTCAGAGATTACCCCCTACATCCACACTTACAAACTTTACAATATTAGTATAGATATAGATTTTTTCATGATACTGAAAGCTGTATGCATTGGCTAGTTAAAAAATCAAGAAAGTGGATTAAAGAATATTAATAAACGGTTTTTAAATTAAACTTTAATCTCCTGCTAGTGAATTTATTTAATTAAGAAAAGCAGCTTGTCGCGTTGATAAAGAACAAAGACAAAGGAGAGAGACCAAAGACGTTTTCTTAGGAATCACAATAACCCCCTAGAGTTCTTCTAATTCTTTGCTAAATAGCATAATTATTAGGAAGTTTTGAATTTTACTGTTATGATACTAGTTCCTCAAGGAAAATTTCCACAATACTGAGCTGAGTATAAACTGTATTTTATCTATCTATCTATCTATCTATCTATTTATCTATCTATCACCACGCCTTTTATCCCAAGAGGGGTAGGCAGAGACAAATCGAATGCCATTTGTTTTTACGATTAACAGTATAAGTGAATCAATTCGGGGAAAAAGTTTACCTCAGCACGTTTTCAGGCGTATGCTGTCTAATCCGTCAAAGATATAACAAAATAATGTAGGGAAGAATTGTGTAGAATTAAATTATCTACGAAAAAGTCCGCGGTAGTATACATCTATCTTTTGCAGATAAGTAGGAATTAGCGTATTTTTATTATGTAGGTATACATTTATCTATCTATCTATCATCACGCCTTTTATCCCAAGAGGGATAGGCAGAGACAATCGAATGCCATTTGCTACGATCCTGACATACCTCTTTCGTTTCTTTTATATTTATCATACCTTTCCATTGTACTTTTCATACATGCTCGTCGATTGTGTGTGTACTGTAAAGAGGTCGCTTGCCTTATTTTGGAAAATTATGTTATAATTTCAAATGTATGAATATTCTATTAAAAAATTTAAGAAAAATAGAATCTCGCATGTCTCCCTATTCTCGACCAAACACCAACAATAAAAAAAATTAAGAAAAAAACTTAGAGAGAGACCTCTAAGTTTTTTTCTTAATTTTTTTAATAGAATATTCATACATTTGAAATTATAAAGGAGTTTACATAATTTTCCAAAATAAGGCAAGCGACCTCTTTACAGTACTTTAAATATTGCCTTCGATCAATTTATATATTCAATAAAAGTACACCTAGGTCGTTCTCTGCCAGCATTTCCTTTCACTTCAGCCCACAGATCTTTTTTAGTATAGTAGTTCTGTGCTTCAGCCATATAAACCTTTTTAGTCAATCTTTCATCCTTCATTCTTTCAACGTGTTCAAACCAGCTTAACTACTTTTCTTCATTATAGTCACAACATCATCTTACTCTCCTTGTTTGTATTGTAGGTATACAAATGGTTGTAAACCGATATTGTACCCGAGCAAAGTAGTTAAAAATAAATAAAAGTTTTAAAGTGAAAAGCCATGAAGCGCAACGATCAGTGATGTATAAAACTCAATAATACCGTCTAGACTAGACCGAAGTATGCAATCAGAATAGTCCTCGACAGAATCACCAACCCACTTTATATTTTATTTGAAACTTAGCTGCGCATTATTCCCATATATATTCCACTTGGTGCATATAATACGCGATCGTTTAGCAAGTATGAGTGGAAAAAGCCTTGAGCGTCGATTCCACCATAGAAAAAAATCACGCTTGTTTCCCAAAGGGTTGACAGAGAGTATGGAGCGCCACTTCTTACGATCTTTACATACTTCTCTTGCTTCATCCACATCCATACATCGTTTCAGACATACAGCAATGTTTTTTATTTAACCTCTGATTTTTTACGCTATACGTCCGTGATTGGATCATCAAACCATGTACCAAATTTCAACCTTTTTCGTTCAGTAGATTCGGAGAAAATAAGCTGTGACAGGCGGACAGATAGACACAAGACATAACTTAAAAAATATTTAAACTCATAGGGTATTCAAAGTCAATTTCAATTTTACAAGCACTCTCATTTTGTACTTTTGTAAAAAAATTCGTCATTTAAAATTTAAAAAATGTTAAATATTCGTCATTTTTCATGTTTTTTTTCTTCACGGGTTTCCTTACAGCTCCCGAAACCGTGTTACGGTTGGTACCTAGCGGAAGTGCAAGTCTCCCTCCTCCCTCGTTTGGCCGATGGTATATGTGTGGCTATAAATAACGAGTGGCCAGTTTTCTTTTATGTATGTTTAGATGGATTTTTTGTTTTGTGTGGTTTGTCGGATTATGTACATACATTTGTAATTGAAAAAACCCATTGGTACATGGCCGGGATCCGGGATCAAACCAGTGGTCTGCCTAGTTAATACCATACGTCTTAACCACTCGGCCACGGACGCACCTTATTATACATATGGTTATCCAAGTTTAATTAGCCTTTAAAACATGCTTATTAATTAAACTTAACCCTTTCTAATGAATAAGCGTTAGTATACGTTAATTTGAATATTAAATTAATTGATTACAAGCTACGAGAACTCATCGTGATGAATAGGCATTTTAGGAGCCATTATTTAACTATGGGAGGACCGAAAGAGCAATGGCAGTTTTAAATTTAAAACCGGAAGCCTTGGATTCGATGTTCAAAAGGTAAACATCATAAGTGCTTTGCTCGACTTCTCGTCATTCGGAGGGCGTGTAAGTGCGGCGTTCTCAACTAAAAGTATATATTCCGAGGAAGATATTATATTAACTCCTTCCGTTGCGAAGCAGTAACTCTAGTTTGGGCTGGCTACGCCAATGGAGGCGTCAGTCATTATGTGTAAGAGGAAGGTAGGGCCGCAAATACTTTGGAATAAATCCATTGGGTTAAAAAAACATATAGAGGTCCCGGGCGCAGGCCCCCGAAATCCCGATTATTTTAAATTATGATTAAATTTTTTGAACCCCCTGAGAAGTAGTTAAACCAAGAAGTAAATTCTCAGCTACGGCCTTAAATAGTGTGGATTAGCGATATGATCTTCTAATATATTATTGTTTGTTCCAGGCTGGTAGAATGCAGCGCGATGTTAGGTAACGGAAGCGAGGCGGGAGATGTCCTGGAGCAAGACAATGTGACGCCGCTACTTGTCCTCTACGCACTCGTCGTGGTTTCCGGTCTTGTCGGTAAAATTTACACGATTTTTCTGCTAAGCCCGCCATCGTGAATTTGGGATGAGATCTTTATGAAATATTTTTATCCCTTCTTGTCAACTTAGAATTCATATTGGGACCAACGATGACACAGGGGTATGGACGCTTAGGTAAACTAGATCTAATGTCTGAAATTCAAATGGAAAGAGGGAAGACACAGCCGCTCCTAATACCCCAAAATTAGTTTGCGGGCGAATGCGGCGAAATAGAATTAGATGCGGTTCAAGACAGTCTCAAGAGCAAACTTCTCCTACTTCGTCTACTTGAGCAAAATACTCCATACAGCAGTATCATCACCCACAATAGGGATATTTGATAATAATCCTAATAATTCCCAGGTAACATAAGCTTGATAGCAGCCCTGGCCAGCGCCGGTGCAAGTCGTCTCCGTACTCCACAACTCCTCAGCGCATGTGCTGCTGACCTCCTCGTTTGTGGTGCCAGCGCCCCACTAGCCGCCACAAGAGCTGCTCATTTAAATACACTACCTTGTCTTCTAACATACTACATCGAGGTAAAAACCAAAAATACTTCTTGAATTTACTATTGAAGGAAAAACGCATCTACCATAACGGCCTTTATATCCTTGTGGCATGACCAGATTCTTTGGTAACAATATCCATATATAGACAGTTTCAAAATTACAAATTAAGTAATAATGCAGCCTTTTTTCAAATTTGATATTTCCAGAAGAAGTACCTACAGAAGATTGTTAAATGTAAATAAAATTGAACCTGGTGTTTATTCAAGTTAGTTTCAAATCCACCCTATAGTCGTTACGCTATCGACTCTGTCCGAATGTTATATGAACATAGTTCTGTCTTAGTCTTTCATATTGAATGACAGATTTGTAATAGAGTGGACATAGTTTAGAACACTTGTTGAACATCGTTCTGTGGTACGGCCCATCACGTTTTTAATGGTGAAGATCATGGAAAATTTTAAGAAGATAAATAATAATATTAATCTGAGGTACTTATTTCAGACATTCCCGGTAACGGCCAGCACATTATCGTTGGCGGCCATGGCAACAGATCGGTACTTGACTGTTCGACGTGGTCGCGGGGCTGTTACATGTGCCAGACCCATGCTGGTTGTTGGAATTGTTTGGTTGGCTGCTGTTATTTTAGGTAAATAATAAACCTGGAGAAAACCATGTCCAAAATCCCTCCAAGTAATGATTTTAAGCATATTTTTATTGTTTTTAACGGCCCAGTATACCAGCAGTAGTCAAGTTTTCCTCAGTGACCCGTTCTATTGGAATATTTTTGAGATTTGAGTTTGATGAATTGTGCACATAACTGGTTATGGCTGGTTTGAAGTGAGGATCGAACGCGTGTGTCCCGCTCTATGCTCATACAAAGCTACATAGGTCAAAAACTACAATTATTTTATGATTGTGATAATTAAACACTTGTGTTATTACAGGTGCAGTAGCGGCGGCGGCAACATGTGCACCAAGCTCATCGTTAGCTGCCACACACGCGCTTCTAGCTTACGTCGCGCCAGCCGCAGCCGCACTACGCTGCCACTGGGCTGTACGCGCTAAACTTACAGCACTATCGCTAACAGCTCGCGCCGCACATGGCGAGCTTCCCCTTCCCGTACCACTCATGCGACGACCGACTCACGTCATAATAGTGGCAGGAGTCGCGGCACGGGAACGAAGAGATGCCGTAGACGCTGGTGTCAGACCTAGTCTATTAGGCCCACAACCTCATACTTCCACTCTGCGCTCGAGACGGAGACTCGGCAACGCGCTCGTTGCGCTTGCAGCAGCTTTCGCAGCTTGCTGGGCCCCTCATGCGGTAGCTGTCCTAGCAGGAGCGTGCGGTGCGAAGATCCCTCGAATGGCTCAGCAATACGCTCTTCTATTAGGGCATGCTCATTCAGCGCTATGCGCGGCCGCTCACTGGACGTTGAATCGTCACGCACTACGAGCGGCATGCGCTGGAGCCGCACGTCGACCGCCGCGACCGAAACCGCGCGATGAACGCCCGTCTTCGACCAACGAGGCAGCTCTCGGCGCGTTTCACCCGCGTCTCTCTCGCCCGGCGCCCGCCCCGCGACCGCCCCCTTCTAGCTTCCTGTACTAGAGCGGGCGCCTCCTAAACTCTGTCTGTGATTCCTCTCTATCAGTGCCTGTGTAGTTCTCTGACGCCTGTCATCGGCGCCGCTCGTTTCGTCGTTATAAACGTGGTTGTTTCAAATTTTATGGACAGTAATATCCGTGAAGCAATAAAGTGTATGAAACACTTACACTTGTTTTATTGTCGACGAGACGAAGTTACGGCGTTCCTGTTCCTGTTCCTGTACGATGATCTTACCTCTAGTTTACGTAGAGTCTGTTCCACATTGTGTACCTATATATAAAGCTTACATTTGCAGCTAACTGTCAAATAAACTCCATGAAATCGTCTCACGCAAAATAGTTAACTTACAGATATTTTGTGTTGTATCATAATTACGCTCTGTGAAACAGGCCCGTATAGTACCTGTATAAAATAGACAAATGTTTATGTATTTTTATTTATTTCTTTAATATTCTGGTAGGTAGGGCCTCAGTTATAAAACGTGTTATATTTTTAGAATCCTAGAACTTTGATCACATAATAATCTAATCTAAATATTATATCTATTCCCTTTTACTTTCCAGAGTTACATTAGTCGTGTACCCGGTCCGTAGCCATGTTTGTCTACGCACTAAGCAACCTTATTTCGTTATCTAAACTTGGGTCGCTTGTTTAAACTTCGGGAACAATCTCGATTATATCTTCACTTTAATTTTTCATAATAGAATTTCAGTTGAAATAATGAATATAATAAGATTTATGAAATGTTCTCTTGGAATTATAATTTATTCGTTTTGAGAATGCTTTATCTTTTAGTATCCATGTAGGTACCCAACTTAATTAATTGAATAATGAAAAGCCCGTTTTATTGCCTGGAATTCTGGACCTTGACAGAACTGTCTACCCATTGAGTCCATTAAAGACTACAGGATGTTTTTGTAATGGGAAATTCGTTTAGATCTGACACCCTTTGGAAATGGCACTACTGTTAAAGCAGGAAGGCGGCGGAATCAGCTGATATATAAAATCATCAGTAGAGACCATATATTTGTGCCTTTTGCCGTAAAGTCTTTTCGTCCGTGGGGCTCAGAGCCAGAGGAATTGTCCCAAAGGTTAATCGACTCCTTAGGTGACCCTCACGCTGCAGCTATTTTGCTCAACATATATAGGCATCACCATACGACGCGGTATATAATGCTGTCAGCGTGATGGGAACTATACCTACCGCGAAAACGATTGATATATTTTTAATTTTTAATAATGTATTTCAAATTTTTTTTTCTTTAACTAGATAATTTTCTTTTAAAAAAAAGTGTACCATCTTCAAAAATTATCCACAGCAAAGTGTGCTTTCCGAAAGCAAATGCACAAGTCGCTATAAAAAAAATACCCAAATCGCTGCAAGTCTGCCTATAAAATTTGAAGATTTCTCGATTTCTACAGGATGCCATCATCAGATCCTGACTTGATGACCATGGGACCACCTGGAAAGTATACCCTTTCAAACAAAAAAAAATTCAAATCGGTCCAGGCGTCTTCAAGTAATCGGGGAACATACATAAAAAAGATTCCGACGAACTGAGAACCTCCTCTTTTTTTCGAAGACGGTTAAAAATATACAGTAAGAGCGGAACATTGATATACCTCTCCTGACTATAATAAATAATTAATTATAGTTGCATTAATACTTTAGAAAATATAGCAAGAAAAGTCATACGTAATAGCTAGTTAATAAATAAACATACTACCATTCGTCGCTGTTTCGTTTAAGAATTACATTGTAAGGTAACAAAAGTTTTTCATTGTACAACTAAGATCAAACTAAGCGAGTGGGTACAGGTCCGGGGGCTGAGCATATATTTGACGTGACATCTTTCGTGTCGACCGAAAGGCCAAAAACGTTTTGTCCTTACAAGAGCCAGCCAAAGAAAACCCGGTCCGAGAATGTCCTGCACAAGAATGCCGAGCAAAGCTTGGCCGGACAAAGACAAGTACACAGAATTTGCCCGCACATTGTTGGGCCGGACGTCTCGGCCCGGGCATTCCGTGCCGGTCCTTGTATGGACATAAACGTTTTGGCCTTTTCAAGGCCTTTCGGTCGACACGAAAGATGTCACGTCAAATATACGCTCACCCCCCCGGGCTGACTTCTGTTCCACAAAGATGTGAAAGGTGATATTTTTTGTAGAGACAGATCACAGACTCTATTTATTATCTTATTTAATACTAGTTTTACACCCCGGGTTTCGCTCGTGGGGCGTATACTAAAAATAATTGGCCAAGACTCGCTCCCTGAGGGTTGCGTACCTACAATTTTTTCGGTCAGGACTTTAAGACAGGATTTTCGTTTAGTTAGGTTGTCCTGTAAACTATGAAAAAGGCCCTATATTCCCAATTTCTTATTCAAAATTCTAGTTTCGAAAATAAGGGAGGGAACGGTCAATTTTCAGAAATTTTTTTTTTCGTTTTAATTTTTCCCCGAAAATCGAAATTCGATTATTTACGCTATACGTCCGTGATTGGGTCATGAAGTTTGAACATTTACAGACGGACAGGCAGACACATGAGTGATCCTATAACTTATTTTTATTTCCATTTTTATATCGGAGATGTTCGGAACCATAAAAAGAACTTCATGCTAAAAGCTATTTCGTAGTGACTTTTCACACGAACTGCCCAAATATAAATTTTTTTTTAAAAGAATACCGACTTCAAAAATTTAATATTTTGTCATTGAATTTGAAGTCGGTTTCTGCCAAATTAGACTACAAAATTAAATCGATTCTCAAGAACTACTGCACCAATTTCACAATAACAAAAACGGGACCAACCCAAAAAAAATCTAAACCATCAAAATCGGTTCCCAATTGACGGAGTAATTGCGTAACATACCTACATACAAAAAAATATAGTCGTATTGAGAACCTCCTCATTTAAAAAAAAAGAGTGTTTTCAGGATTCATTTATGTTTGTACGTTTCTTTATTTCACCACAAATGAAGTCGGGGGCGGTTCCCTAGTCTACGAAGCTGAGTTGTAACATTCTACATAATAATTGAATAAACACACAAAAACACTCACGTGATCCCACGTAACAAGTGATGAAAAGCGGCTTAATACGAAAACATCATTAATTTTGAAATTGACAGCCTTTATTATGCTTATAATGTTTCATAAAATAATTATTGTTAACAAAGTTATGTTTATATTCAAAATTGTTGTAATATATACATAAGTCGGTCTTCCGCGTTTCTTCTAAAAGTAACAGAACTACTGTTAAATTAAAGAAATTACAGGAACTGGATAAAAGTGGACACTGTTACTGGTGCCTCTGACCTGCACTCACCATGCCGTGTTGATGTGTTTGTTTTGTTTGAAGTCATCATTGTACATATTATTCTGAATATTTTCCATATAAGTGTCGAACCACCGCCCGCGCCAGTACATTATTGATGAAGCTGTTTTCAAAGTAAAGCTAAGCCTCTTTGGGGGGTGAGAATCATTAACAACTTCCCTATTAGTTTAAACCTCCATTAAAGTAGGTTTCTGGTATGTTTTGGTAGAATTACAATATCTATTTTATATGAAGATAATATGCTTTTTGGGGTAGGTTTCTAGCTTTGTGCCTAGAATTTTTTTAATTGTGACGGATCCGGGACCGGCCCTCCAACTACTTCTATGCAAAAAAATCACGGCATCCATTTTGGCGTGAAACAAACAAGCACACTTTCCCATTTATAATATTAGTTAGGATATTCTTTCAAAAAATAACTTATTATTTTGATTCTACGTCATATCATCGCGACCGACGCATGCGTTCCGTCGAGACATGATGGGGAATCCGGTTACATCCCGTCCGCGCTGTAATAGTTTTGTAACTTACATATCGCAAATCCTGGATTTAAAACAGAATACATGAAAATTATTATCAAATTATAATCATGGAAAATCTCAAGCAAAATTTAATTTGTTTATATAAATGAAAACACAGTTTTCTTTTCAATCAACAAGTAAATTATAAGAAAATTTACTCATTTTGTAAAAAGAGAAATAAAAGCGTCAGAATGAAAAAGAAAAAGAAGAATTTTGTTTCAAAAAGAAACAACTAATAAGGAACAAGCCACCTGTCTCGTTTGTATTCAGTAAAGACACGTCTTAATTAAGTTTTGAGTTACCAACTTCAAAGGAGTAAATGAATAGCAAAATAAAAACGGGACAAAGTTTTCATTAACCCTGGGGATCCGTCTCAGATTTCATTTTCAGTTTTATTTAGCTCTCTTAAGCATTCAGAGATTATTGGAAATTCTTTCAAGAGTATCTATCTGGTCATACTGTATGTGGTGGTGTGTAGGTATGATGAGCAGGGGAGGGCAGCTGCCACCCCAATTGGATTTTGTATGTCTACGTACCTATTGTTGTCAATAAAAGTTTTTTCAACACACTTGCTCGTAACGTGAGTCTTATTACCTCAATTTTAGACTCACAATCCCATATACACTATGTTGCAAAAAAACGAGCACTTACAACTTAATTGGTTATCATTATATTTTGAAGTTAATAATGTTTCAATAATTATTATTTATGATGTTTCAATATATTATAATCGAATTTCTACATTTTTTAATCATCACAAGTAGAGGTAAATTGAATAAAAAAGTGAAAAACCATTTTTTTAAGTAATTTTAATGAGTATGAAGTGACAAATTAAACTAAAATTATTTTTTTAATTAATCTTTTTTAAATGAACCTAAACAAAAATCAATATCAAGTATGTCCACCTCTCGCAGTTATGACAGCTTCTATTCTTTTTCTCATACTCCCGATCAGGTTTCTTATGGTTTCTTGTGGTATCAGTTCCCATTCAGCCTGAATCACAGTTTTTAACTCTATGAGATTTTGTGGAGCTGGAGTTACAGCTCGTACCCGGCGTTTTAGTACGTCCCATAAATGCTTTATAGGGTTGAGGTCGGGACTCCTCGCTGGCCAATCCAATCGAGGAATCCCAACCTCCTCCATATATGCGGATACTGCAACGGCACGATGAGGACGAGCAATATCGTCCATAAAAATGGACCTGTCTCCCATAACAACCAATGCAGGTTGCACATGTGGTACGAGAATTTCTGAGATATAGCGATGTGCATTAAGTGCCCCATTTGGCAAAAAAACTAACTCCGTACGAGCTTCAGAAGTTATTCCTGCCTAGAACATTAAGGATCCTCCACCGTATGGTGTTCCCTCTTCAAAGCACACGTTGGCATAACGTTCACCTTGTCTTCTCAGTACTCTCTGACGTCTGTCTTCACCATGTAGACATATACGGGCCTCATCGGAAAACAGAACCCTACCCCAATCCTCAATTGTCCATAGTAACAAATTTTGCCCAAATCTTAGTCTTGCTACGCGATGCCCACGGAGTAATTTTGGTCCTCTAGCGGGTCTGTGAGAATGTATGTCTGCTTCGATAAGTCTCCTCCGTACAGTCCATTTACTAACTCTCACCAATCTCACTTCTTGTAGGTGGTTTTTAAGATAATTGTAAGATTTTCGTCGATTTCTAAGAGCTTGACTGACAAGGAATCGATCATCCCTCTGCTCCGTACATCCTTTTCTGCCAGAACCAGGCTTTCTACAGAGAAAATCAGTCTCTTGGAACCTCTTCCAAATCGTTTGAACTTTAGAACGTGTAATTCCAAGCCGCCGTGCCACATAACATTGGTCTAAACCTTCATCGAGAAGAGTGACGACTTTACTAGCTAATATTGTGTTATCCATTGTGATGATACGACCTTATTTTCCTGGCCGCTTACAAGCTGGCCATCATAAATAGCATTTATTTTGATTTTAGAACACGATATTGTTCATTTTAATTCAATAGAACATTGTATGGAACCTAAATTAAAATTTTACTGATTCCTTCACAAACTGTTGACTTAGGCAGTACTCTGCCAATTGTAAAATTTATTATATTTCTATTTTATCAACTAAGTAAATAACTATATAAAATGTATTGAATCAATATTCAAGAACTAATATCTATGTTAATATAAAAGGAGCGCAAATAAGTATTTGCGCTCCTTGCTCCTTCTCCTTACGGCTCCTTCTCCTTGGCTCCTTACGGATGCTTTTACTGGTTGTTCTTTTGCTGCTTGTTCTTCCTTGTTAATTCGACCAATAAACGAATGGTGAAAGTTTACTACGAGTTTTCCTGCTATACCTACCCGGCCTGGCTACCCCTCCACCCGACAATGGCGCCCAAACGTGATTTAAATGCTGCAGGAAGAAGGAATAAAGAATAAAGAAGAAAGAATAACGAAGTAAGAGAACATAATATTTATCTTAATACAAACTTTTATTTCAGGATTTGTAATGTCTATATAATCTAAATATATAACGTAATTCTATTTAAATTCAGTAGAATATTTCTTGGAGATAATGGTTCTGAATAAAGGTTATGTCGGCAAACCTTCGAGGTTGACAAGTCTGATGATCTTGGTCAGATTCCATTATTGAAGAGGATATTTTTTAATTTTTATACGGAGGTAGTATTCTTGAATCATTTTACATTAAATTCATTTACTTATTAATTTCGTAAATTCAGATTATATAGTCACATTGAATGTATGGTTGTATGTGAGATTTTCATCATATATATCTGAAATCTATAGATTACAATTTATTAATAATTAATTTAATTTCCGTTATATTATCCCGTCAATTCAATATTTCTTAATAGAAAAAGGTTCTTTTTATAGTCGTAACTTTTTCAAGATAAATAATATATATTAATTTTTCTTATAATTGCTAAAATATCTATTTTTATTCTAAAAGTCTATCGTGATTCCATAAAATAATACATAAATAAATATTATTTAATTCAAAAATTTCATTAATTGCGATTTTTTTTAATACATTTTTAAAATATCCAAAACAATTTGTCCATTCTTACTTTAATGATTTCTAATATCACACTACAGTTTACATAAGTAAGGCAATTAAATTATTAAAATATTTCCGAGAATAAATTTAATATATTAATACATTTCAAATAAATTAAATGATACACATAAAAGCACCTCGATATCAGAATTTGAACTCACTTGATTTTTCTTTGTTTTACACAATTTGTTTTGCTCGGCAATATTGCATTGGAATATTCGATTTTCAAATGTATCCTATATAATTTCTTTGTCATTGACAAGTTTTTAAATTTTGAATCGACGACGTTCGATTTTCTTTTAATTTTCAATTGTTATTTACTATGAAGTCTATTTCATAGACATATGATTACGCTCTTATTACAACTAGGGGCAGTCATGTTGATTAAATTTAAATATTATTTTATTTCATGTACTTATATTAGCTTTTCACTGGCTTTACTCGTGGATAGTTTTGGTTAGCGCATACCTTAACGCATGCGTTGATTTTATTTCATAATTTTTTTTCTCTTTCAATATGGAGGAGTTACACTTACTTAAACCGAGGATTTTTTTATATCTATATTATTTTACATTTTTCTTTATTTTATTTACAATTTATTAAATTGTATTTATCACCTTATGGTTACAAGGGAGGTTAAATTTATTTCAATTTCACAATTTGGTTGTAAACATCTAAGTAACTAAAACTTTTACATATTTACAAATTACAGGTTAGATATATAACCATGATTAATAATTACTATTTTCCTTATTTCATTCTCATTATTTCATTTATTGTAAATACTTGTAATTATTTAGAGCGGATTGCGACTCTTTAAAAAAGCCTTCGTCTATTATAAATATTATACCTAATATCTGTGGATGTATTTCCATGGGTGTTTATTAGAGTAAATTACAACTCTTTAAATAAACATTTGTTTATTATTATTATATCTATGAATATCAGGGTATTCATGGGTGTCTTTTAGAGCGGATTGCGACTCGTTAAAAAAGCCTTCGTCTATTATTACTACTTATTATATCTGTGGATGTATTTCCCATGGGTGTTCGTATGAGCGGATTGCGACTCTTTAAACAAGCCTTCGTCTATTGTATTATATATAAATAAACTTAAAACAGCGGATGGTAACTGTATAACTAAGCCCTTACTAAATTTGAGAACGTTTTTGAGTCATTCCTTATTAAATGGGAATTACTCTATATTATAAATGAGTTTACTGTACTTACTAATAACAGATTAAACAGATTAAATGAATATGAATGTTTGTGATTTGTGTGATTGTGGAAATAGTTTCTCTTGTAAAATAATTAGTTTTATTTATAATAAAACTTGTAAATGTATCTTTTCATTTCATTCATTAGTATTTTTATATAAGTCTCATCATCAAACTTTATTTTATTAATTCTCTGAATAAAATCCTTCATTAAGGTCAGGATTTTTTCGGGGGAACCCCGGTATTGTGATGATACGACCTTATTTTCCTGGCCGCTTACAAGCTGGCCATCATAAATAGCATTTATTTTGATTTTAGAACACGATATTGTTCATTTTAATTCAATAGAACATTGTATGGAACCTAAATTAAAATTTTACTGATTCCTTCACAAACTGTTGACTTAGGCAGTACTCTGCCAATTGTAAAATTTATTATATTTCTATTTTATCAACTAAGTAAATAACTATATAAAATGTATTGAATCAATATTCAAGAACTAATATCTATGTTAATATAAAAGGAGCGCAAATAAGTATTTGCGCTCCTTGCTCCTTCTCCTTACGGCTCCTTCTCCTTGGCTCCTTACGGATGCTTTTACTGGTTGTTCTTTTGCTGCTTGTTCTTCCTTGTTAATTCGACCAATAAACGAATGGTGAAAGTTTACTACGAGTTTTCCTGCTATACCTACCCGGCCTGGCTACCCCACAACCCGACACCATATCGTAATGAAACTAGTGCATCAATAAAGTCGAAAAACGATAATATTGAGAAAAAATCCCGCGTTTAGTTGGCGTTTTAAATACAAAATTAGAGAATATTTGTCTTATAAGGCTTTAATTTTCATGACGTAATTATCTATATTCCCTCCAGTCTCGAGGTTCCACAACCTAACATGTAGCTTCAGAAATGGAGAGGCTTAATGATTGAACCAGGATTGTAAGAATATTTGTGAATCGTTGTCCTTTTATTTGTTTGTCTAAAAAAGTTAGTTAACAATGAAGAATCACTGAGTCTATTGTATTCTTGTACCTTCAATCCTGGAGCCATCTTGAATGTGCAGAGCCGATGGCAAGAGACCCGAAGTCTCTGGTGTGTAATGCTACCCCATAGAGCAGTCTTGGCAGCAGACCACGCCGAAACACACAATAACTATGAATTTGCAGCTCTTGCCGTCGAAACAATGAGTCCATTGTGATCCGACGTGAAAATAATAGTAAAAATTTTGTGCATACAATTTTGTTGATCTACGCTACGGGAGATCTAAAGGCTGGTGCATGCGTATTGGGTACTAAGTATATGCCGCAGGGAGGTATTTTGGAGGGGTTATATTTGTTTGTTTTTGTTATCGCGTATTATATTTTTTATAAAAGTAAATATAATCATTGTTATGTTTTTAAAAAAAAGTTGGCAATAATTTGGTGAAACTATGCTTAAACATGTAGTTATGTAACGTTGTGCTCATTTAGCTAATAAATGAGACCATTTTTATTAATGAGGTTTGAATAGTTGTTAACCTCCTTGCAAAAATAGTTATTAACCTCCTTACAAAATAAGTTACTGACTACCTATAATTTAGGAATTTTTCAAATTAATCTGAATTTGGAACAGTGTCTGCAATTTGTTCATTTTTCTTCCATTTTTAGTCAATTCCGTTTTAGCATTGCTAAGTAGCACACCTATTTCATAATGTCAATAATTTTAATAAATTGAACAAATTACAAAAAAGCTGTGAAATAAAATATACTATAAAGGAGCATGATATTTGTAAGTACTATTTAAGTTGTATTGTGTTTAGATCATATCATATCCTGGAAATCATTACTTATTTATTTCATTTTATTTTCCAGCATGTTCCTTTCTTTCCTTCCTTTCATTTTACTATATTCCTTCCTTTTTATCCTTTCATTCTACGTAAAAACTTGAAATAAAACAATATGAAGTAATATATTAATTTATTATTGACTAGTTCCAGGAATCCTTATAACTTCCATAAGGAGGAAAGAGCTAGGCGACAGTTAATGGGCCGATGATTTTTTTACCCCCTAAATAACAATTTTTAAGTCCTCTTTGACAAATAAAAACAACTACATTGTCACAATAACTCTACAACTTACCAAACTGAAAATAATGACCGCCGTGTGAAAGTGTGAGAACCCGACTAAAATAAAATGTTGTCATTATATAATATCTTTCAGCCAATTAATGCTACTTAAAATTTAACTGTATAATAAAATTGTTGTTAGTACAGTTGTTAATTTTAAGTAACTCAACAAGTAGCTCCGATAGCCGTGATCGTCTAGTGGTTAGGACCCCACGTTGTGGCCGTAGTAACCCAGGTTCGAATTCTGGTCACGGCAATGTACAATAAATGAGCAAGTTTTTTATTAGCTTCAGAATATCTCTGAGGTTGGCAGAGACTAAGCGCTACGAAGTTACGACCTTTTTTCTTTGTCCCTTTTTTCTTAATACTTACACATGATTTATCTATATTATCCATTAATATTATAAATGCGAAAGTAACTCTGTCTTTATGTCTGTCTGATATGCTTTTAAGGCTAAAACACTGAACCGATTTTTATGAAATTTGATACGGAGACAACTTAAAGCCCTAAGCTAATTTCTGAAGCGAATATCTAGTATAAAATAATTGTTTTGCTAGGTTTTTCTATTTTCACGTAAAATTATTATCTTCATAAAAATATCTAGAAATCTAAAAAGTACGTTTCCATTTTATGCATTCTGGGTGCCCTGGGAACCGGTAACACGGTTTTCGAGAGGCACACGGATTGCTTCACATAATAACTCTATCTATGGTGCGTCGGTGGCCGAGTGGGTAAGACGTCTGGTATTTACTAGACAGACCCCGAGTTCGATCCCGGATCCCGGCCATGTACCAATGGGTTTTTTAATTAAAAACTTATGTACATAATCCGACAAACCACACTTAGAGGCTTTTCCATCTTAATACATCTCAACAGAACTAGCCACTCGTTAGATATAGCCTCACAAATACCATCGGCTAAACGAGGGAGACTAGGTCTTCCGCTGGGTACCCTGGAACCGTAACACGGTTTCGGGAGCTGTAAAACAACCCGTGAAGAAAAAAAAAAACTCTATCTAGCTACTCCAAAGAAACATAGCCGTGAATATATACTTAATGAAACTAGGAAGTCTAATTATCCCGCATCAGTTATTTGTCAAATCGGGACACAACAGAATACAAAGTACATTCCGCGTGTTGACATTTCAAATTTTGTGAAGTGGATTCGAAAGTACTTGTTCCACTGCGAAGTTATAATGTGATTTTACGATTTTAACAATTATTATTTTCATAATTACGCTGTTCAGTTTAGCAACACAAATTAGTGTTAGTCTGTTATTTTAAGTGGAATAATGCTATTTACAAATTCAAAATATATATTTTATTGTTTCACATAGTATTGCACGGTGTTAGCTTGAAATTGCAACCCCTATATATGTACACAACGATACCTAATAATAATATCTATCGTCATCCGCTAATTTATTCCAATATAAATAAAAAAAATCATCAAGATCGCTGCCTTCTGGGAGAGTGCCCATATAATAAAGGTCTAATCCACTCATTTGTCCAATCGCCGGCGCGCCGCCATATGGTCCACTGAAATCGACCACAGACTCGTCCAATTCTTGTAACCAGCGATCCGCCATCCGTTTTCAAATCGTTGTATTTGTGGTTGTATTCGATGGCCGGAACGATCTGTCACACACACACACACACACACCATCCATGTTTAATCGAATCTGTGTGTTTCACTAAGAATTGCATATAATCTAGATTGTATTATTTACATAGCTAATGTGTGGCCTGTGTTCAATCTCGATCATATGGCTGGCCGTACTGAAAACAAGCGGCAGCTCCAGCCTCAATTGATGTGCATGAGAGGGAGCGAGGGTGTCCATACATGTTAACATTTTATTAATTCATACTACAAATATACACTAAGAAAATTATGAAACAATCCTATGAAACAAATCAAATTTTATTTAAATAGGTAATATTGATAAATGTAAATTAGTCAAGTAGAATTATAGTAGAAATATAGAAAAAAATATATATATCATGCACAATATATATTTGCATTATTAAATTATTATTACTTATAATTTAATATTTAAGAATTTTTGTCTGGTGTTTGTCCAGAATATGCTACAACTATCAGCGAACAAATTTATAATCTGTGGAGATTATATATAAGATGTGGCCCGAGAATGTCCAACCCTAGAATGTGATGGCAAATCCGTGTACTGTCTTTGCACGACCCAGCAATTTGCTCGGACATTCTAGTGTTGGACATTGTCGGGCCGGGCATTCCTTGGCCAAAAAGGCCTTCGAAACGAAAGATATCGCTGTCTGAAGCATGCTAATCCGACTGCTTTTTGTATTATAACGATATCTCATTGGGTTTAATTTTGAAAATCCTCCTTAATTATCTATGTCACTATAATATTAAAATGTGAGTTTGTGAGGTTGAAGGGGGTAATCTCTGGATCTACTGAACCTAAGATTTTGCAAGACGACGGCCACGCATCGTCTTATAAAATCTTAGTACTGAACCGATTTTGAAAATTCTTTTACTGCTAAAAAGCTACTTTATCCTTGAGCGCTATAGGCTATATTTTATTTTGTTCGAAAATATCTACGGGCGAAGCTGGGGGCGGAAAGCTAGTAATATTATAAAGAGGTAAAATTTTTTTTTTGTATTTTTGTTTGTAATGATTAAACTCAAAAACTACTGAACCAATTCTAAATTTTTTTTCTAGAAAGCTACAATATCCCTGAGTGACATATATAGACTATTGTTCGAGTACATCCACGGGCGGAGCCGGGGGCGGAAAGTCTAGTCATGAAAATAAAGATGTGTTTATTTGTTAGTTTGACCTCCTTTGTGTCAAAACGAAGCAACGGTGACTTTGTAAAATTTTGCAAAGAAAATAATATATATAGGTACCTACTACTAAACCAAGGCTATATGAATTTTCCCACCTTTTCTTTTAAAAAGAAATAAAATTTACAAGCCGTTAGCTACAATGAGATAATAACGACCGTTCTCCGAGCTAAGAGCCCGTTGTAGGTAGTTTTGGAGTTAGTATGAAAATTACATTTCCTGAAAAGCTGGAGCACTTAGCTTCAATTTTCAGCGCCATTATTTTGCTCAGCCTTGTATTTTATTAGAATAGGAGATAAAGGACATGTCAACTTATATTTAAGTTAATAAAACCTGAATAATAGGTTTCAATACCGTCTCAATATATTTTAGTTCAGTACCATCGGATAACCATCACGATAACAATGCCTTCATTTAGCGAGTTGTCTATGTTAACTTGTGGCTAATGTCATTTATAATAATTAACCTCAAAATTTAAAAAAGATAAATACTGAAATATCTATCTATCTATCTATCTATCATCACGCCTTTCATCCCAAGAGGGGTAGGCAGAGACAATCGATTGCCATTTGCTACGATCCTAACATATCTCTTTTGCTTCTTTTATATTCATCATACCTTTCATACATGCTCGGCGATTGTGTGTACTTTTAATATTTCCATCGATCAACATATTTTTTATATGTTCAATAAAAGTACATCTAGGTCGTCCTCTGCCAGCATTTCCTTTCACTTCAGCCATATAAACCTTTTTAGTCAATCTTTCATCCTTCATTCTTTCAACGTGTCCAAACCAGCGTAAACTACTTTTCTTCATTTTAGTCACAACATCATCTTTTACACCGCATTCTTCTCTAATGTCATCGTTCCGGATGCGGTCAATACGTTTTATATCACACATTCTACGTAAAGACCGCATTTCCACTGCATTTATTTTACTTTCATGCTTCTTATTCCATACCCAAGTCTCGCTTCCATAAGTAATACTGAAATATTTATTCGATTATTCATTATTACTCACTTGCATTTCTGCTCTTTCTTTAAACACTTATTAACAATAGTAAATACATTTATTAATATACTTTACACATATAAATTAGACACTTTATAAACCACACTGTAGGTTAAGCGCACACACAGGCACATACTATCGGAAAATGAGTTGGTACCATTACCATCTGACGGCCAATTATAATACCGCGCGCGCTCATTGCTTAAATCAAATAGCAATTGCTTCCCCTGTTTCCTGTTACACACTTCCGTCCCTTTTCACAACATACTCCCACAGATTTCAGGAAAGCGAGAGGAGGAATGTTACACATCAATATAAGATACATAGTAATATTTAGCCACTAAAACCGTAGAGAAAGGAATAAATATTCCGAAATACGGCCGACCCCGAGTGGAAAGCTTATTTTTTACATTTGTATAGAGATTATTGTTAAATATGTGTATTATGTCATGCGTTACAATATAAAAGAGGTGAAATTTTCATATAATGGCGAAAAAATAACCCAATTGTAACTGTTGGACAAAGACCTTTTATTTACAAAGGACCTTCTCAAGATAAAAGGAGAGATTCAGGATTTAGGATAATGCTTGAAAGAACTCAATCCGTATTCACAAGTTGAAGTGAGCGTAACTCATCCATGTTCACGTAACTACATTTTGGTAAAGTAATCCAAAGATGATAAAAACTTCTTCGTTTCTAAAATTTAGTCAGAGTTTCAGAATTTTTAGTAGGTTTTGAGTGTTGAACACCCATCTAGTCATAGTATCAATTTCATACAGATAGAGCCTGAGCATTTAGCTTCGTTGACAATCTTTTGGAAATACTTTTAAATTGTAGCTGTAATAATTACCTAAATATGTATATAAAACTGTATCACTGATTGACTGAAAATCAACGCACAATCTAAACCACTAAAATTGGAAGGTATATTCCTTATAGACGAGCACGATTTTTCGAGAATCAACCACTAAGTAGATGAAAGGGGGTGCTTAATCTGTTTTGTTTACGAGATATTAAGCTTCAAAATGTATTAAAAATCTGAAAAATAATGTGGAGAATACTGCCCTTAGTAAACAATAACGGGCACCGAGACAAGACAAACTTTTATTTGCATTCCAAACTGCAACATTGAAGCGTTGAAGTAGAGACTATTGCAAATTACACACGCACTTGGCCGTTTTTTAAACTTGGTGTATTATTTTTTTATTTAGAGTATAGATTCTATATTAGAATATTGTATATTGAGAGAAAATTCATGAATAACTCGATTTCTCTTGATATCGAGTCACATATGCTGTGTTGTCGAAATTCTAACAAAACTGATTGTCTTTTCATAGAATTTGCAATGAAAACTTGAAAATTCATTTTTATTTATATTTGTATGAAGGATCGCTTCACGGTAGAACTGTTTTATGTAACAAGCGCCTATTAAATATTATATGTCAATGCCAATAATTTTTTCCTTTTCTCTTTCTCGTGCACAAAATCTTTTTAAATCAACTTCCAAAAAAAGAAGATTCTCAATTTTTCAAAGACCGTATTTTTTTTATGTATGGATGAATATCGATTATCGATTACTCCGCCAGTTGTGAACCGATTTCTTCAAGATTGGTCCCATTTTTTCTATTAAAAATTGGTTCATAAGTTTTTCAGAAAGTTTAAAAAACTGGCTTTCTAAGTCAATTTTTCTTAATATCTCGATGAAATATAATATACCGATTTTGACAACTTATTTTTTACAATATCACTGTCACTACATATTATAAAACAAAGTCTAGAAGCAATGTAGTCGTTGAAAAAGTTAGCCCCAGCTAGTTTTCATGACGATTTCTGTCTAATCCGTCAAAGATATAACAAAATGGTGTAGGAAAGAATTGTATAGAATACAATGACCTACAAAAAAGTCCGCGGTAGCATATATCTATCTCTAATAGATAAGTAGTTATAAGCGTATTTATGTAGGTATTCAAATTGTTGTAAACCAATGACGTAGGTGCGAAGCCGGGGGCGGGGTCGATAGTTATAGATAAGTAACTCTGTCTTTATGTCTGTCTGATATGCTTTTAAGGCTAAAACACTGAACCGATTTTGATAAAATTTGATACGGAGACAACTTAAAGCCCTAAGCCCTAATTTCTGAAGCGAATATCTAGTATAAAATAATTGTGTTTACTTTGTTCTGTTACCACGCGGTTGAAACTTTAGACAAAAGCTAAGTAGTAAAATAATAAAACAAGACAACTATCCCAGATTTTACAAAATTTATTCATGAATTTCAAAATGTTCAGTATTGAGTGAGTAGAAGACACCATACAACTGATTACATTTCGGATTAGAGAATTCAATTTAGGATCACTAAAACTTAGTTCGCTGTTGAAAGCTCAATTTAGTGGGATGTCGTCGGGGAACTAAACGAATTGGATTTCTACTTACCAATCTTTGTTATTGTATAGCGAAATAAGTAGATACCTATAGGCGTAGTGGTCAGATCATAAAGAGGTTCTGGTTTGAGATCGAGCAAAATATTTTATATAAAATTGGATGCTGGTATATCAGTTTGAAACTAATTAACTCAAAAACTACCCGACCGATTTTTATACGGTTTTCACTAATAGATTGATTCACGCTGAAGGTTTATGTATTGTATATAAAACATAACGCTACGTCTTTTGAGAGCCAAGCAGTAACAAATAATGGCAATGTTCATCTTACTAATATGTTTGGATTTTGATGAAATTTGTTGAATAAAATAGTTCTGGGTAAAACCACGTATTTTGATCGACGTACACGCGGGTGAAATCGCGGACCCTATTAGGATATACATGGGGATGGCCACAATAAACTCATATTAAATAAGTAATTGTTTATTTTATAACATAATTAGTACATTGACATACACGATATTTTTCCATGTGACGAGACATTTGTTCTCCTAATATAAACTATCACAAGCAAAGGCCAGTGCTAGCTGCAGTAGCTGCCTTCATAAATACTTAACACCCAGCTAGTTTTATGTTATCGAGGTCATCTAAAAATATTTCCTACTAGCTGCGCTCCACTCCTTGGCGTCATAGCGTGATGATATAGCCTCCTTCCTCAAGAATTGGGCTATCAAATGCAAAAATAATTTTTAAACCGACTGGTAGTTCCCGGCTTTATTATTGGTATTCCATCAAAGCGTGGTGACACCTAACTTTTTCGAAGATTTCATAGGTATACTACATATAGGGAGATTTTTAATACAAATAAATCATTTTCGTTTAATGAAAAGCAATGAATTGCAATCATGCAAAGTGACATACAAAGTTCTTGAAAACTCTGGATTTCCATGAAAATTACGAAATGGGTGGTTTTTAGATCGGAAAATCCATTTGTTTGTGCAAAACTGTCTCAGAAATTTTTAAGGTTATTTCATGTGACTCTTTCAGACAAATAACATCTAAGTGCATGAGACGACAACATCTTTAGTAAATCTGCATTTGCAATTTTATTGTATTTTATCGTATCTCATTCAATAGCCCTCGACTAGCTTCAATATAATTTAGAAGGTGACAAGTGAATATACAAAAATAAACTCATTGCTTCTTTTTAAAAAAAGGCAAAATACTTACCTAACCTAAGCTACTTCATTATTTTGTTTTGTAGAGTATTTAAATGCTAAGTCCGACCAAAACAATATTTTTCCCATACATAAATTAAACTTCATGTACTTCCTAAACATTCGCCCAATCCCCAGCGCGTCCAATTCTTGGAACGAATGGTCCGCCTAGATCATCCGGCGGCCGAAATGGGAAATTTTCGGTGCGATGCCGTGTGTGTGGCCTACTTAAGTGTACAGCGTGATCAAATTAACTTATTATACAAATTGAACACATCACAATACAAGAGTAACTGAAAAATAGAAGAATATACAATTCCTTTTTTTACTTTTTAACTATTTTTAGAACATTAGCCGTCGATTTTTGTAACGATTCATCATTTTTTTTCTTTTTTACAAGAAGAGCGCCGCAGACCGCAGATGTCGGAGCCGCCGGTCAAATTGTTCGCTAACTTAATTTTCTCGTTATCTTCATAAAAGGGTATCCTTTCCTTACTTTGATGTAGGAATTGGGTTTCTATTCTTTTGTATTTCTATTTTCTTTAACGAATTGTTTTGTTGATTTTTATTTCTTATACTATCTTTTAATTAAGTTTTGCTCGTGTTCTTAAATAGGGGTGTTGACATTTTTTTGGAAATATTATGTCCTTTTAAATTATAGCTATTTATACCTAATAAAATAATTAATTATTTTAATTTTACTTTTTAATTCCCACGAAAACGTTGATGACGTCACATCTTGCAAACCAACAAAATTATGGTCACAGATTAGATAAAATAACAAAAAGTCAGTGTCAGATTGACTGACATTTATTATAATATAAGTAGTTAGTAGTATGTAGCTATTTATTTGAAATGTAGATGGAAGTGACGTCACTTCCCGTTTGGGGACACGTGACCGGAAGTATGAATTAATGTTTTTTTTTTTATTTTAATATTAAACAATAAATATTTATTAAACAAATAAATAAACATTTATTTTCAGTGATTGTACGTTATAAATTATTTTCTTTCACTGTCAACAACCCTATTGTAATGTTTGCTTCTTATATGAAAATTTAATCCAAAAATAGATCTTTGTTATCTTATCTTATTTTTTACACGTTTACTCGCTGAACTATAAAATTAAATAAAGAATATAATTGACCAAATCTATATAAATTAAATGCTATTCGTTGGTAAGCGCATTGAGAACGGCTGCACCGATTTGGCTATTTTTTAAATGTTCGTAGTAGTTTCGGATGAACTCAAGACCACAATAAGTAATTATGTGCCCCACGGGCGAAACCGGGGCGGATAGCTATTTATAAATATAATAAAAAAAACGAGCGAGTAGAGTAGGTTCATATATATGATATGTAACATCTGACATATCACCTTGGTAATAAGCAACATTAACATTATATCCTGAAAACATTAACACATTATACATAACACTGTAGGTTAACTTTTCCCCTTTCTCTTTCTCGTCACACACAAGCACACACTGTTGGCTGACAGTACCAACCTCTCGGTCAAATCAAATAGCGCGCGCTTCCCCTGCTTCCTGTTACACACTTCCGTCCCTTCTCACGAAATCACTGCCATAGATTTCAGGAAAGCGAGAGGAAAGATGTTACACATCAAAAACATTTATATCATTGTTATCCAATTTAGTAAGAATAAGATTGTTTCATAACTAAACGTGAAAAGACCGAAACAAATCACTAAATTAATCGGTAATTTACTTGATGGACTCAGAAACTTTATTAAATATTACTTAATAATTAATTAGCTATCTGTAAATATCTATAGGTACTATTTCTGTCACTTAGATAATTATTATTCTGTGGTTTTATTTATTTTTATAGTTCACATTAATAACTACCTATTTCTACTGGCTGTTTCCCATCCACTTATTAATTTACATGGAACTAGCAAAAAGATAAAACGTATTGACCGCATCCGGAACGATGTCATTAGAGAAAAATGCGGAGTGAAAGATGATGTTGTGACTACAATGAAGAAAAGTAGTTTACGCTGGTTTGGACACGTTGAAAGAATGAAAGATTGACTAAAAATGTTTATATGGCTGAAGTGAAAGGAAATGCTGGCAGAGGACGACCTAGGTGTACTGTGACTGTTATTATTACTTACTTATTATTGTACTTATTTTTCGGTTTTTTCGGCATAACTCCAGATTGTGACCACTTGCTGGGCCCAAAATTTGCAGGATGACACAAATCGAAAACAGACGGTTTCCAGATCAGTCGATTCCAAAACAAAGTGCCACGTACCGTTAAAGGGCGACAAGGGGCACTACCTACCATTAGTGCAGTCAATGAAGCGAAAAATACGGTCTTACCTCCGAATTTTTTTACTGTGAACCGATTTGCATGAAATTTTGGAATTAGGCTCATCTTACCCTTTTCTTCAAAAGTGAAAATGATCTGAACTCCGCCTTTTATTTTTAAGGGGTGTAAACAACCCCTTAATGGAAAAATTGACATTGAGCCATTTTATGGCTAGAAAACATGTCTAATAGTAAGTGGTGAAATTGTAAAGTGTTTTCTAACACAATTACCTCATATTAAAATCATTTTCAATCCCTTGAAAATCTTACAACCCTTGCAAACAACCCCTAAATTGAAAAAATCACAAAAAAATACTTTGGTATGACATAAAAAGATGTAAGTATAGAGTAAGTAATATTTTATATTCTCTATAATAATTATCAAATTTTTAACCCCCTTTGCCAGTAAATTATATGGCCAGCTCTCTAACAATATAAAAAAATATTAATCTTAGGCAATATTAAAAGTACACACAATCGCCGAGCATGAGTATGAAAGCTATGATGAATATTGAATATATAAAAAGCGAAAGAGGTACGTAGCAAAATTAAATGGCATTCGATTGTCTCTGCCTACCCCTCATGGGATAAAAGGCGTGATGATAGATAGATAAATAGATAGCAAAAAATTGGAAAAGTACATAAACATAAAATTATTTCACTAATAAGCTTATTTTGTTCTAATATAACCACGGGCGGAGCCGGGGGCGGAAAGCTACTGGAAAATAAAGTCACAAATCGTGTTTGACAATGATAAAAGAAAAACATATTACTTACTGAAGTGAGTAGTGAATAACCTACAAACTATCTATTTAACTTTAACCTTTAACACTATATAAATAAAGTTCAAAATCCTTACGAAGATCTACATAAGAAATTGCCTAGAACAGTGGATCCGAGATTTTCTTTCCCACACTTGAATTCATATGAAATTATCGTGCTATTCTTTGGCAAGGAAAATGGACGAAATAAAAAATAATTTTGTTTGAGTTTCCCTTGAAAGACTCTGTTAAAATGGAAAGCTTTGAATCACACTCGTATTTTATTCAGAATGCATTGTGAGTGTTTCTTTTTAACCGACTTCCAAAAAAAGAAGGAGAAGGTTCTCAATTCGGACCGTATTTTTTTTTTTTTTTTTTATGTATGTATGTACATCGATAACTCCGCCAATTGTAAACCGATTTTGATGGTTTCTTTTTTAATCGACAGATAATTCTTCCGGATTGGTCCCATTTTTATCTCATAAAAATTGGTTTATTAGTTTTTCAGAAATTTTGAAAAAACTGACTTTATAAGTACATTTTTCTTGATATCTCGATAAAATATGTACCGTTTTTGACAACTTATTTTTTTTAAGACATTATAATTTCTCGACATTATCTCACAGACATATGACGAAAATCGGTTCAGTAGTTTTTCAGAAATTCAGTAATTAATTTCTGTTTACGGCTAAAATTATGTATCTGATACACTAAACAAAAGCCTTAGCAACGGTTGCTATTGACACGAAGTTGTCAATTTTCGTGACGATGGTCTAGCGGTTAAATGTAATGGGGTGCATAGGATGCACAAGCACATTACAAGGTTCAAATCACATCCACAGGGGTATTTTTTTTAATTTTCCATCAATATTTTTTTAGTTGCGTTATTATTTGTCTCTCAAGGCAGCAAAATCACTTAAAAGAGTAAAATAAACCTTTTAAAAAAAAGTGCACCGACTTCAAAAATTTGCACTGAAAAGTAAGAAATAATAAATATTTCGTCGTAGAATTTGAAGACGGTTGGTGCCAAATTAGAAACAACTTAGTTCCCAAATTCACTAATATAGACAATTCATTATGAACCTACGATCATCAGTAGGTACATACAAACATAGACAATATTGAACAGATCTTTATCTTCTTAGATATTTACTTAGTTTTGTATCCTAATTTGGCACCAACCGTCTTCAAATTCTACGACGAAATATTTATTATTTCTTACTTTTCAGTGCAAATTTTTGAAGTCGGTGCACTTTTTTTTAAAAGGTTTATCTATGAAAATATTATAAAACAATTGGTTCTTTCACTAGGAAGGTTTACGACCTATCATGTTTAGGAGCTAAAAGTGAATCAAGTCCGAGAAAAAGTTGTTATTTTAATCACCATGCTCTTATTCAGAAAAAAGGTGCTAACTAAATGCGTAAATAGGTAGGTTGTATTATGAAAACCAGCCAAGTGCGAGTCGGACTGGTATACACGATATTGTTACATATAAACCTAACACCGCTCAGATTCATGTAATAAACTTGTTTTGTTTGTATAATATTTTTCAAAGTTAAACATTTCTGCAGCTGAAATCAGCCGTCAATTTTTTTAAAACGCGGTAGTTAGAAATATAACCCTATGGAGCACGTTCGAGTTTAAAATCGGAGGTCGGGTTAAATGATAAGTATACTAACAAATTTTAAAATTAATATTTTTATCGACTTTTTGTGCTTCAAAGGGCACGTACATTGGACGTCCGCACTTATTCTGTAAATCTATACTATAATATTATAAAGCTGAAGAGTTTTTGGTTTTTGGTTCGAATTGAAAAAATATTTTTGTGTTGGATAGTTCATTTATCACGCTACGACCTTCAATGAAAAATGTTGCAAAAACGGGGAAAAATTATCCCTTTTGAGAGCTTCCGTTGCGTGCGCTGCGTAAACGGTTAAAGTTACGCAAAAATCATGTATGACGGAATTGTTCCCCTTTAAAAGTTCTAAAAAAAGTCCGCGACAGCATGTGTCTATCTTTCAAGGTTGACTCACTATAACCTTTTTTATGATAATCAAATTTCTTCTAAAATAATGCATTATCCTTATCCAAATAAATACGTTATTCTGTGGAATATATTTTAGTAGGTTTTTTCCTCAAATTAACGCAGGTGAAACCGCGGGGCACATTGCACCTAGATATTACTCTACTCTATACATACTTATATTATGAATGCGAAAGCAAAACTATTTCACGGCTAAACCACTGAACCAATTTTGATGATTTTTTAAATATACCCCCCTAGACAGCTACTGAAAGCCTCAACTAAATAAAATAAATTTAATATGTAAAATAATGTAAATTTTAAAATACTTATACACCCATACTAACTTTCATCCCCTACTATACCCCCTTAGTATACTACACTCAATAGTATGCACTAAGCCTCTGTATGGCGCAGGAACAAATTAGCGCAAGTCCGACTCACACTTGGCTGTTTTTTATTATTTGTATTGGATACGTTTATATGTATTGCTATTAAGATCGAGCAAAAAACGCCGAATAAAACACGTTTCTTGTATTTAATTTTTTAGCGGCCGTAGTATAAAAAAGTGAAAATTTCAAGTGTCTACCTAATACGGTTCAAAAGATACAGCCCTGTGAAGACGGACGGACAGCGGAGCCTTAGTAACAGGGTTTCAGTTGTCACCCTTTGTGTACGGAATCCTAAAAGAAAACATTTTCAGAACGTACCTAATAAGTTTCTTCCATGGCATTTATTAATTACTTACATGGTTTCTGCAAATTGAAAAAACGCAAAAGGTTTGGGTTTGGGTTCAAAGCTCGACGCGAGAATTTATTTGTTGATTGTACCTAATGTATTTAGAAGATATTTAAGTACTTTGCTTTCCTTCCCCAGCTCCGCCCGTAAATATTTTCGAACAATATACGACTTATAATAGCCTATGCCCTATGTGGTATACCACTCAGGGATAATGTTCCTATTAGTAAAATAATTTCCAGAATGTCTAGGTCGTCGCTTGTACTATTTTTATCTAAGTTTATTATTATGGTCAATGTTATTCAATAAAGATTTTATTATTATTTACGGAACAATTTAAGATATCGCGTTTAAACAAAAAGCTAACTAAAAATCACTCGCTATGATACCTGAAAATATCATGAAGCCGTTTCGGAGCTCATTCTGGACAAAATTGGGATAGACAGACAGAATTCAAAAAATATATTTAAATGCTTACAAACTTACAAAACCTCTTTATAATATTAGTATAGATATATATAGACTCAAGAACTAATACTGAACCGATTTTGATGCTGTTTTCACTAATAGATAGACTGAGGAAGGGTCAGGTGTATAAAACATCACGCTATATTTTTTGGGAAGTGAGCAGTACGCAATAATGTCAATGTTACTTATTCGTCAATAGGCTGGAAAGCTAATTTACTTCATGAGTTGCCTTTCTCCTGAAGCCATGTTATCGGTCCCAGGGTACCCAGTTGAAGACATCTTCCTCTTTTAGCCGATGGTATTTGTGAGGCTAACGAGTAAAAGCTCTGTCAACAATATTTTATGGAAATAATATTCAATGAAAGCAAGTTTTCATCATTTCCAATTGTATATGAACAATAATTAAAGCGCCTCAGTACGAGCTCTTCTCGCCGGGTGTCTATTGCAGACGTACAAATTCATCAGGCGCTTATTGTTAATGTTCTGAAACTAGCTCACTACATTCTGTACACAATTCAGCATTTAATATTATATTCATCAATGTCTTGTATTTCTTTTCCTGACGTTATCCTTATCAATATAAATAAAATTCTCGTGTCACAGTGTTTGTAACCAAACTCCTCCGAAACGGTTTGACCGATTTGTATCATTTTTTTGTGAATATTCGGTAGGTCTAAGAATAGGTCGTAAACTATTTTTCATCCTCCTACCCCCACCCTCCATTTTTTAATAGCGATTTTAGTATTTGTGTATGAACAATATCACAGGGGTAGGGGTAGGGGTAGGGGTAGGGGTAGGGGTAGGGGTAGGGGTAGGGGTAGGGGTAGGGGTAGGGGTAGGGGTAGGGGTAGGGGTAGGGGTAGGGGTAGGGGTAGGGGTAGGGGTAGGGGTAGGGGTAGGGGTAGGGGTAGTGCAGGCAAGCCAACGTTTATGCAGGACAACGTCTGCCGGGTCCTTAATAAATAAAAATTAAATGTTCGTTGGTAAGCGCATCGGGCCGATTTGGTAATTGTTCGTAATAGTCTGAATAAGGTTTGTAGGGAAAAAAATGGAAAATTAAAAAAAACCTACTTTTGAACTCAAGACCATAATAAAGGATGAAAGTTAATATGGGCTCCACGGGCAAAGCCGGGCGGAAAGCCAGTAGTGAATGAAAATAAGAAACATGTCCTAACCTATATTATAAAATATGAACGTGTGTTTATTTGTCCTTCTTCACGTCAAAGCGGAGCAACGGATCAACGTGATTTACATAGACATACCTAGTTGAAGGGCCGGAGAGTATCATAGGCTATTTTTTGTCCCGGGAAAATATCTCATTCCCCCGGGAAAATTAATATTTTTCATAAACAACTATCGTAGCTTTTTTACTGATAAACGTTTGTTCAGTTACAATCAGTTTTTAGGGTTCCGTAGCCAAATGGCGAAAACGGAGCCCTTATAAGTTCGTCATGACCGTCAGTATGTCACGGCCTTTTATCTCAGCCGTCTTGTGCTTGAATCTTATAACAATTTACCCAGAGCTATCTTATATGAACCGCTACAGAATTTTGGTGTCCATCCATACATAGAACTAGGTAATAATTTACTACTCAGCTCCTAAACATGATAGCTCCATGTTTAATACTCGTAAACCTTCCCGGTGAATCAAGCTATCGAATAGTGAAAACGCAACAAATTCATTAATTAGTATTGGCGTGAAAAAGGCACAGACAGACGCGGCGGGATCTTTGTTTTATAATATGTAGTGATATCACAATAGGTATCACATGTGTGATTGTCTGTCTTCCTTGAGTTTAAAATATCTATCATCACGCCTTTTATCCTAAGAGAGGTAGGCAGAGACACTTGAATGTCATTTGCTACGACATTATCCCTCCCTCAGTTCCTCGTCCTATCAACTTCAAATGTATATTATCCTTTGTTTATCCCTCTATGTTTTTTAAATTAATCTACTTTATACATAAAAACAAAGTAAAACTCTAATTTGATTTGTTGTTTGTTACAGAAATAATAATAAAAAATAATAATGGGTATTTGTGTAAGTGTGTGTAGTACTATATTGGGTTTGTTTTATGTCCAGGTTGAACTAACAATAACTCAAGGTGTATGGTTTTAACACTGTGTACTCCAAGACCTCTGACTCTGATTGAGAGCCAAGAACCCTCCACATCTACTGGCACTTCAACCATAGAAAAGTAATATAACTTACCGATTATTACCTGTATACTTGGATCAGATACTGCCACTGGAAGAACCTTTGTTACCGATCATACTCTACATTGATGGAATAAATATAGAAGGAAGCGAAAAATATCATTGCTATCCATTGATCTGTGACAACTTGACATTGGCAAATCATCGGAAGCACTGATGGAGCCATAATAAAATAAGAAGAAGAAGACATACTTCTTTCGCTTCATCATACCTTTCATACATGCTCGGAGATTGTGAGTTTAAAATACATCCATATGTATGGCAGCCTTCAAAATACATACACATGCCTTACTTCAAAATTATAACAGGATTTCTAGCGATGTGTGATGAGTTTGGTTGGACGCTTGCGGATGTTTCAATAAGGAACTATTCCCTCAACTTACAACACTAACTATTTGTATATGTTTCAAAGAATTAACTAAGTATACAGTTTTTAATCTAAAATAATATTAATAATCAAAAATATTTGGTCCGCGTGGCATGGTGGCAAGAACGCTGGCTGCATTTCCTCGCTGTATAGCTATGCTAATTCTCTGGGCGAAGAAAGAGCCAGCCCCCCTCTTGTCACCCGTAGCGCCGACAATTTTTGGTGTTATATTTTTATAAAACTTTTTGGCACTCGGCCCCCATGAACCTAGAGTCTCTACTGCAAACGGCACAAATATATTATTATCTTTTTCAATTTGTATATATTTGCGCCGTTTGCAAGTCTCTGCTGTTTCGGCAGCTGCCCCGGCTCTTGTCGCTGTACTCGAAAGATGTGAGGGCGCCGAGGTATCAACACAAGTTGCGTCCCATACTAGGGCCCTCCCCCTCTCCCAAGGCACCAGCGTCATGCCATCCGGTATCTTGCCATCATCACGTAGAAGACCACAGGGTTCCAGCATAGCTGGTACATTGATGGTGGCAAGAGCCCGTTTAATAACCTCATTTAAAGAGCCGTGGCGCGAAAAACGACCTCCACTTTTTTGGCAGCAAAGTCCATGGAGGCCGAGAGCATTGACGTCGCTACCACACGGACATTTATGTGGCATGCATATCGATGCCCCATATGCATGCCACATTTAGAAGCAATTAAAAGTTCATTTGACATATTTTATTATTGATAATGATAATGATTTATTGTCATTTCTTTTTTTTTTTTTTTCAAGAGTTGCCTTATAGCTCCCGAAACCGTGTACGGTTCCAGAGTACCCAGCCCTAGACCAAGTCTCCATCGATCAGCCTATGGTATTTGTGAGGCTATACCTGTGGCCAGTTCTGTTGAGGTATATTTAGATGGAAAAGCCTCTAAGTGTGGTTTGTCGGATTATGTACATAAGTTTTTAATTAAAAACCCCCATTGGTACATGGCCGGGATCCGGGATCAAACCCGTGGTCTGATTAGTTAATACTAGCTTCTGGATCGTAACGTTGATCAATAACCGTGCAGTTTTGAGATTAACGCGTTCAAATATACATACAAACTGTTCAGGTTTATTATTATTAAAAAAAATACCTTCAACTTTGATACAGAAACACATATTTTTTTCTCTGCTCGACCAAAATTATAAATAAATTATTTTTACTTCAAAATACTCTGCAAACATATAGTAACTGTGTTGATAAAGTTACGGCCGTCTGTCTCACGGCTGTGTGTGCCTGAATTGTACACCTTTTGGTGATAAAAAACAACAAACTGTAAGTGGAACTTATTTTTCTATCTACCCGATATTAAATTTGAAATAACTCACTGAGCGTGCACTGAACTGATTGAGTTTACTGTCACCTTTTGCTAAGGCAAAGAGTTCATGACTATTCTGCCTAATATAGTGTTTTTCACTGAAAAGTCAAACAAAAACAATGAAGTGCTTAGCATGTAATGGAGTGATTGCTGAAAAGGAAAAGCATCTAAAATGCACTGTTTGTAGTGGTGCATACCACATAATGTGTTTAAATGTTAACATGACTCAATATGAGAAACACATGGAAGAATTTATTCGCTCATGGAGTTGCCCTCACTGCCAGGCCAAGGTGAATACTGCAGCGAGACGAAATAGACATAACGACACACCGGTTCGTCAGTCACAGTGTATGGATGAAGGAAACATGTCTTGCGATGATATCAATGATGCAGTCGGGCAGCACGAAGACATGTCTACACAACCCATTACTGTCTATAATAAACATGGACACACACTCTCATCTAAAAACAATCAATTGAGCAGCATCGCCATGGAGCGTCGTTTAGAGGGATCAAATCGAGATAGCGCGGCCATCGTACGCGATGAAGTCTTGATAATCATACGGGAAGAGCTCCGTTCGATGTTGCGCGACGTCGTATCTGCCGAGATTCGACCTGTCAGAGAGGAAATAAAAGAAATACAAAAATCTCTTTCTTTCGTTTTGGAAGAACACACCAGCCTGAAACGCCAACTGGATGACACTAACGCTGCTAACGCGGTGCTAAATGAGCGGTGTGGAACTCTCGAGGTGCGTCTGGCGGGCCTGGAGCGGGACATCATTCAACAGCAACAGTGGGCGCGCCTTCAAAACCTAGAGATTCAGGGTGTCCCGGAGGAGACGGCCGAGTCACTGCCGGCTGTAATAACAAAATTAGATGACCATATTGGGGTCCCTCTGCCGCCGGGCGAGATCGAGTTCGTTCATCGTGTGCAGCCTCGACGATCCGTATCGGGTCGGCCGCGCTCCATTGTATTGCGGTTACGGCAGCGTGCCACCAAAGACAAGCTGCTGTCAGCCGCGCGGGCTTGTCGCGACCTCTCCGCGGCCGTCGTTGGCGTCGGAGGAGCCAAGAGTGGCATGTCTGTATATTTTAACGAGCACCTGACACAACTCAACAAGACGCTCCTAAGGGATTGCAAGACGAAAGCCAAACAGTACAGTTATAAATTCGTGTGGACAAAAAACTGTCGGATATATGTCAGGAAATCGGAAAAAACGCCACCTATACTAATAGCTTCCGATGTAGATTTGAAAAAAATAACATAAATAATAATTGTTTTCTCTGCTGTATGTTTCATTTTTCAGGATTTGTGTTTTGTTTTATGTGTAATATTTGCGAGTTTTTTGTTATTTGTGTCTTTTTCAGGTTCATCAAAGTAATACTTTCTACTAATCCAACAACATACACACACATTTACATACATTATTACTACCATTATTATCCCTACCTTTATAATTTAATATACACAATCATAATTACGGCAGATCATATACTTTTAGAAATAAACCTTACAGACACATCGATATGTACTATATACCTAGACTCTGAACCACACTACCTATGCAATATGTTAGGCAATATTAACGCATACTGCGTTATGACTAACTCATTAAAAGACTTGATAATCATTTTGACCTATGCTCAATTTTCATCACAAAATGAAAAATTGTAAATATAATCTCAACGTTTATTACCAAAACGTTAACAGTTTACGCTCCAAAACGAATATCCTATATGGCAATATACAATCGGCTGGTTATGATATTATGTTGTTCACGGAGACTTGGTTGTGTGACGGTTTCTTGAGCACTGAACTAACAGACTGTAATGCATATGACGTGATAAGGTGCGATCGGCAGACAACAACCTGGGGTGGCGGAGTAATGGCCATTGTAGACGCTAAACTGAGTGCGCGCTCACGTCCTGAATGGCGACGCCAAGACCTGGAGTGCATGTGGTTTACAATCGATGGTGCTACTCTCGGTACAGAACGCAACTTGCATATTGCGGTTGTGTACATACCACCAAATAAGTCACTGCCTGCTCGGATACAACTGTTTATTGAACTGATACAGCAGGTGTCTGCGTCAGCACAAAACGATCATATCTTGGTCGCCGGAGACTTCAATTTGCCATGCATCAACTGGAATCCTGATGGACCCATATATCTTAGAAAGGGTTCTATTGAACTGCAAACTTCAGCAACTGATCTTATAAACGTCATGCGTTATCTTGGAATGGATCAATGGTCTACACTGAAAAACTCACATGGGAACACTCTAGACCTGATATTCACAAATTTCTCAATGAATATAAAAAAATCGGATTTTCCTCTGATACCTGAACATAGATCTCACCCTGCTATAAATATTGACGCCTCTGATATTATGGTCCCATCTATACCTACGGTATTTCATCGAAGGTACCTATATGCAAAAGGTGACTATGACAACATAAATAAGGATATACAAGCGGTTGACTGGCCATCTGTTCTTCAAAATCCTGATTTGAATGAGGCCGTCACTTCATTTTATAGTGTGATATACCGATCAATTGAGAGTCACGTACCACAGATGACCACATCATCAACCCGCAAACACCCAGTATGGTATAGCAAAGCTCTAATACAAATTATCAAGGAGAAGAAAAAATATCATAGATTCTGGAAACGCCATGGGAATCCTGTAGACTATGACACCTTCTCACTCTTAAGAAAGCGACAGAAGAAAGTACAGGAGGAATGTCTAGATCTATATTTACGGCGATCTCAAGACAACATCAAAAGGGATCCTAAATCACTGTGGTCTTACGTCAAATCAAAAAGGAAATGTAGTTCTTCCTACCCAAAGATGATGCGATATAATAACCAGAAGTTGGACGGAGAGAGGGAGATTTGTGACGCTTTCAGCGATTACTTTCGTCGTATGTTTGTTGAACCCGCACAGGTCTATGGTGATAATAAGTCACCTGAGAATGGAGACGTCCAGGTCATGGCCTCAGTGTCTGTAACTAAACCATATATAAAAAAACTGTTATGCGGGCTGGACGTCACTAAGGGACCGGGAAGTGACACTATACCCCCGTTATTTGTAGTCAGGTGTGCGGAGACTTTGGCTGAGCCAGTTGCAATTATTTTTAATCGTTCCTTTCGTGAGGGCGTCTTTCCTGAGGTCTGGAAGAGGGCCCACATTGTGCCCGTCCACAAAAAGGGATCCAAAATGGACATCGAGCACTACAGGCCGATTTCTATCCTGAATGTTTTAAGTAAGGTGATGGAAAAGGTGGTTTATGGTAGTGTCTATCCTATAATAAATAGAGCTGTACCGCTGCAACAACATGGTTTTCTCAAGAAACGATCGACTCTCACTAATCTGACGGAGTTCACACATGATGTATTGTACAGCATGAACAGCCGGTGCCAAGTTGATGTTGTATTCACGGATTTTGAGAAGGCTTTTGATAGGGTGGATCACATTATCCTTATTCAGAAGCTATGTCGGCTTGGCATCAGGGGTGATCTCCTCAGATGGATGCAATCCTATATCAAAAACAGAAGCCAAGTAGTAAAGATGGGCGATTTGAGAAGCGATTTTGTGTGCATACCTTCGGGTGTCCCGCAGGGGTCTCTGTTGGGTCCACTTCTGTATGTAGCTTTTCTGTATGACATAGACTTGTAGAGTTGCAGGAATGTAATAGTTAAACGCTGAAATATTCTTGAAATACTCATATATATTCATTGAATTATGTTTACATGAAGTAACGTCAAAACCAAGATGACGTGCAAAATATCAAAATATAATATTATAAAGTAAACGTAGGAAAGTGTACCAGCCAGGTCTCCACATCACTCCCCCACCGAGACCGTGACTACGGGCGTAAGTGAGGTGGAAACCGGACGTGGCGTCCAGAGCGAGTAATGCGTAGAGGTTCGGGTATAGCGGCTGCGGGTAGAGTAGGAGACTGAGGAACATTGGTTTCAAGATCTTTTTCCAACATCATGAAAGCTGGTTTCAACCTATCTACCGAAACGGTGGTATCCTTGTTATTAAGGAGAATACGAAAATATTTTTGACCTCGCTTTAGGACTTTATGAGGTCCAGAATATGGTGGATGCAGGGCTGGACGGACTCCGTCTTGACGAAGAAACACGAAGTCTGAAGTTGCCAGTTCCTTGAAAACAAAAACTGTTTTAGAAGTATGATGTATTGTAGGGATAGGCTTTAGTTTATTAGCGAAGGAGCGTAACCTTGATACGTAGTCTTGCATGTCTAATATAGTGTTAGAATTCGAATGAAAAAATTCGCCAGGAAGGCGCAATGGTTCGCCATAAACAAGTTCGGCTACAGATGACTGTAAGTCTGATTTCCAGGCGCTTCTTATACCGAGGAGAACCAAAGGGAGAGATTCTGTCCAACTGGAGTCTGCGTTGCACATTATGGCAGCTTTCAATTGTCTGTGCAAGCGCTCAACTAAACCATTGGAAGCTGGATGATATGCTGTTGTCATCTTATGTTGCGAGCCAATTAGCTGGGTTAAATTTTTGAACGTAGAGCTGTCAAATTGTTTACCACGGTCAGTAGTGATGCTGACCGGGCAACCAAAACGGGAAATCCAACCTGTCAAAAATGCACTGGCAGTGGAAGCCGCCGTGATATCGGTGAGTGGTATGACCTCAGGCCAACGAGTAAATCTATCGATAACCGTGAGAGCATAACGAAAACCGTTTGAAATGGGAAGAGGACCTATAAGATCGGTGTGAACATGGAGAAAACGGGCAGGAGGTAATTGAAAAACGCCCAAAGGAGAAGACACGTGCCGTGTTACTTTAGCACGTTGACAAGCTAAACAGCTACGGCACCACTCTCGGCAATCTTTCCGTATGCCAGGCCAGACAAATCTTTGTACCAAAAGATTAACTGTGACATTTGTTCCTGGATGAGATAGAGAATGAATGGCATCAAATACTTGACGGCGTAATGCTTTGACGATAAAAGGTCGAGGAGTAGAAGAGCTCACATCGCAATAAATGAATGAGGAAGATCCTGAAATAGGAAGTTTAACAAATTTGAGTGATGAACCCCCTGATAATAAAAGGTTTAATTCAGGATCGTTAGATTGAGCATGAGCAAGCACATCATAGTCAATAGCCTTGGAGGTCAACTCTTCAATCCTGGAAAGGGTATCTGCGACTACATTATCCTTTCCCGAAATATGTTGAATGTCTGATGTAAACTGGGAAATATAGTCGAGGTAACGGAATTGTCTGGGTGAAAATTTGTCTCTATTTGCTTGAAACACAAATGAGATAGGTTTATGGTCTGTAAAAACTGTAAAAACCTGAGCCTCTAACATATGCCGGAAGTATTGAATTGATTTGTATATAGCAAGCAATTCACGATCGTAAGGGCTATACTTAATCTGCGATGGAGAAAGCTTACGTGAAAAGAATGCTAAAGGCTGCCAAAATCCATTTTTAAACTGCTGTAAAACTCCACCTATGGCAGTACTAGACGCGTCAGTGACAAGAGCAAGCTTAGCGCTGCTGTCAGGATGGGCCAGAGTTGCAGCATTGCAGAGACCTCTTTTGCAGTCTTCGAAAGCCCGTTTGCATATGTCATCAAATTTAATAGTCTGATTGTTTTTCACAGAGCCCTTAAGAAGATCGTTTAGGGGTGCTTGTAACTCAGCTGAACGAGGTATGAAGCGATGATAAAAATTATACATACCAAGGAAACGTCTTAGCTCTTTCACAGTTTTGGGCTCTGGAAATGTTTGAATCGCGACAGTTTGATCTGGTAGCGGTTTAACACCTTCAGCGGAAACTGTATAGCCGAGAAAAGTAAGAGTTGAAACACCAAAAGTGCATTTGGAGGTGTTGATAAGAAGACCGTATTTATCAAGTCTAGAGAAAAGCTCACGTAAGTGAAGTTGATGCTCTACGAAATCATGCGAAAATACCAAAATGTCATCTAAGTAACTAAATGTAAAGTCAAGACCTTTGGTAACTTCGTCAATGAATCGCTGAAAAGTCTGTCCAGCATTTCTTAGGCCGAAAGTCATCATTGGGAACTCAAAAAGCCCAAAAGGAGTAGTAATTGCCGTTTTGGGAATGTCGGGTGGAAAAACGGGGATTTGATTGTATGCCTTGACAAGGTCGATTTTAGAAAATATAGTGCAACCTGAAAGGCTAAAATTGAAATCATGTATGTGTTTAATGGGGTACCTATCTGGTACAGTGCGAGAATTAAGCATTCGGTAGTCACCGCAAGGTCTCCAGTTATTGTCCTTTTTAGGAACAAGGTGCAAGGCTGAGGACCAGGGGCTGTTAGAAGGTCGAGCGGTACCCATCCTAACCATCTCGTCAAACTCACGTTTAGCAATAATAAGTTTGTCTGGATGTAGACGACGTGGTTGGGCAGTAACTGGCGGGCCAGATGTAGTTTTGATGTAGTGCACAGTATTGTGGGGACAGTCACGTGGCCTGCCAGCTGGACGCGTTATGTTTGGGAACTCTTCTAGGAGAATTTCAAAATCGGGGTTAAGTTCCGGATAATTGGTTTTAATGGAAGTGACTGTTTCGGTAGGGTTAACACCAGATGCGGGTGCAACTAAATATGTAAGTTGATCACAAATCCTATGATTCCTGCAGTCTACTAAGATGTTGTAATACGCCAGAAAGTCGACGCCAATAATAGGTTTAGTGACGTCAGCGATAACGAACCTCCACCCATACTCACGTCGAAGTCCGAAGTTTAATGTAAGATGTATAAAACCATAAGTTGATATTGTAGTGCCGTTGGCTGCGAAAAGTTGGTAGCTTGATTTTGTTTGTTTGTTCTTGATAGCTGTCCGAGGAAACACGCAAATATCAGACCCAGTGTCAATTAAAAACATCATTTTTGTCTTTCTGTCGGTTACAAATAGGCGGCCAGACGAGGGTTGACGACAGTCGTTGGCCGCTACTAACGACCGTCGTTTGAGTTTTCCGCGTCAAATTTGCAGGGCGAGACACATCTTCTTGCTCTAGAACCAAACTGGTAGTGATACCAGCAAAGGTCGCTTGGAGAATTGTTTCGAACAGACGTCGATGGAGAGCGAGATCGGGAACTAGAACGGGAGCGGTGTCTATTGTCCCAAGTTGAGAGCTTCTGAAAACTTTTCTTAAGTGCTGCAATTTCGTGCTTAACTTCTTCACAGCAGTTTCCAGGATTATCCTGACTGGTCGTCGCCACTTGCTTAGTGTAAGGAGCTATATCCTGGATTCGATCCGCTAAATCTGCTAATATATATAATGATACTGATGGCTGACTGGCGAGAACACTCTGGATATTTGCGGGAAGACGGCTCATCCAAATAGTTTTCAAAAAATCCTCCGGTACTGTCGCTCCAGCTAGACATTGTAGATGCCTTAAAAATTGGGAAGGCTTCCGATCTCCTAATTCTTCCTGTGTTAATATTTGTTGAATTTTTTGATCGTGAGTAGCGCTGAGTCGTTTAATTAATTCTGACTTTAATTTTTCATACCTGTCATTTTGTGGTGGATTGATTATAATGTCTCGAACCTCTTTCGAAAATTGACGGTCCAGATGCCCGATAACATAATTAAATTTGGTTGTATCACTTGTGATCCCGGAGTTGGAGAATTGGCCCTCGACCTGAGCGAACCAGATTTCAGGATCCTCAGGCCAAAACGGTGGAATCCTTACTCCGACTTTGCACAGTTCTGCAGACGTACCGTTTGACACAGCCGCCGGGTTGCCGCTGCCCAAACTGCTATCCTTGTGCGCCATGTATATTATAGTTACATAAAGTAGTTCAATTCGGTGGTCACCAATGTAGAGTTGCAGGAATGTAATAGTTAAACGCTGAAATATTCTTGAAATACTCATATATATTCATTGAATTATGTTTACATGAAGTAACGTCAAAACCAAGATGACGTGCAAAATATCAAAATATAATATTATAAAGTAAACGTAGGAAAGTGTACCAGCCAGGTCTCCACAGACTCTTGTTTCATACACTCTAAATTCTTATTATATGCCGATGATAAAAAGATATACAAGAGCATTAAATCAGTGTCTGACTGTCAGTTGCTGCAGGAGGACATTAACAGACTGAATAATTATTATATGGAAAACAGAATAAGTGTAAACATCAAAAAGTGTAACTATATCACCTTCACTAGAAATACTAATGTAATCTCCTACTCATATACCATCAATAATTGTGCTATTGATAAAGTCGACTCGGTTAGGGACCTGGGCTTAATATTTGATTCGAAGCTCACTTTTTCACAGCATGTGGATGACATTACGACTAAAGCTTATAAAAATCTAGGATTTGTCCTTCGTGTCAGTCGCCCTTTTACAGATGTGCAGTGCATTAAAGTACTTTTTTATGCATATGTACGTAGCATATTGGAGTATTGTAGTCCTATATGGAACCCACAATACATCAACTACCGCCAAGCTATAGAAAGACTTCAATATAAGTTCCTAAAATGTTTAAATTTTAGATTCAGATCCTGCTGCACCGATTATGACGAATCATGTAGTTACTATAAGCTCTTGACACTGGAAGACAGACGACAGCTTCTTGACATTTTGTTGCTGCACGACCTGTGTAACAGTAACGTAGATTGTCCCAGTCTCGTGTCAAGTACACTTACCATATTTGCCCCTGCCAGGAGGACCCGACACACATCACTGTTTTGGACTCCCGCTGCCCGCACTAATTACTGCAAAAATTCTGTCATCCATCGTATGCTACACACATATAACACGAAATTTGACTATGTGGACATCTTTCACATGTCAAAATCACGCCTAAAAAAAGTTGTAGCAGCGTCACTTATGTCTGCCAGAAGTGTATAGGTATTTTGTTTATTATTTAACTACATTAGTAAAATTATTTTTCTTATCTATTATATATTTTATTATATGTCTGTAGATATCTATTTTATATATGTATATATGTATGTATGTACAAATACACCCCACATACACCCAACAATAACACACACCCAACCACAACACACACCCACATACACTACACACACACACACACACACACACTATAACACACACCCAACACACTTTGACTCTTTGATGAACCGTATTTCTAGAATTTGAATTTCTTTTAATTTTTTTTAAATTTGTTATTTGTAATTTATAATTGTTTCTTATTTTCTTTTAATATTTTCATCCTAACTAGTGATATATTTTTTATTTTAAAGTTTTTTTTTAATATTTTGTATTATGTTTTGAATTTATTTATAACTTTTTTTAATTTTAAATTTTATATCTTTGTTTCTGGATCAGAATAGATATATACCCAAATAAAATAGATCCTTTTGTGGCCAAATGTAATTATATTATATTATTTTAATCTATTAATCTGTTGTGCTGTGGATTTTTAATAAATAAATAAATAAATAAATAAATAAATTTGTAAGGAGGAAAATTGTAGCTACCTCTACCTACCCCTATGCATAACAGTCGTGAAGATATTACAAGAAACCTAATCAGCTTCATTAAAAGTAACTTAAAGTATTGAACAAAGGAGAATGTCATCTCTGCCAACTTTTAGTTTCTCACTTTCTCAGCAAAACCTTTGCAAACAAGTATAAAGTTGAGGAAAAATTCGTACACAGGGAAAGTTCAAAACACTTAACAAGCGGACGAGACAAACTGCCACTTTACAAACGAAATATCAACACGAAACTTTAGTAATTAACTCTGAACTAGCGTCCGTCTTGCATTCCTTCAAGAATTTCCCCAAAAAAATTCAAAACCGTCATTTATTCTTCAGTATTGTGTAAAATTAGATACAGTAGAACCTCGATCATCCGAACCCTCAATTATCCGAAAAAATATTGAAAAAAAAGCATTAGATTGTTTTTTTGTGATTAAAATACATATATGTAAGGTTTGAAACCTAATTTAGGCATATTATGCCATCTATGATGTTGAAACATAATTATTAGTTCAGTTATATTTCAACGTTAACATGTACGAGTATGTAATATAATTATGTATGTAAAAAGGTGTTGTTTATGATCTCGTCCCAAAAAACCCACGTTTCGATTATCCGAACTTTTGATTATCCGAATTAGTGTCGGTCCGTATTGTACTTGTACGCGCCCCCGGCTTCGCTCGTGGATATTTTCGAACAAAATTTAAAAAAATCAGAATCGGATCAGCAGTTTGAGAGATTACCCTCCTACATCCAAACTAACAAACTTTACCTCTTTATAATCCTAGATGACCCGTTACTTCAACTGATCTCCAACAGATGGCGTCTCTTACAAAATAAATAACTTAGTCTAATTTTAAAAGATAATTGTGGTTTATTTGTTTATTATTCGTCATTACAGAGGAAAATAATCTTCAAAATGGCGTATCAAACATTAATTTTGATACATTATTAAATGATATTGACAAAAATATATGAGGAATAATATAAAGAGATTATAATATTAGAATTGACTAGCGACCCCGCCCCCGGATTCGCACGGGTACAATATGGGTTTACAACAATTTAAATACCTATATACATTGTACTTATACTTAACTATTAGAGATAGATTAATGCTACAGCGGACTTTCTTGTAGATAATTTTATTCTACACAATTATTTCCTACATTATTTTGTTATATCTCTGACAGATAAGACAGTATACGCAATGAAAACTCGCTGGGGCTAACTTTTTCCCCGACTTGATGCTCTGCTCCGAAACATGTTGGTGAATCAACCTTTCTAATTGTAACCGACTGGGTATTGTAGTGTAGGTTTTTTACTCAATAAAATAATAAAATATTACTTATTAGCTCGTATATTACAAATTTTTTCTTACAACCACAATGAACCAAAACAAACTCTTTTTATTATCAAAAACTACTTTATATCGTCAACACTAATAGTGAACCGCATCAAAATCCGTTCAGTATTTTTTGCGTAAATAGAGCACAGACAGACAGACGGACAGTCCGGGGGACTTTGTTTTATAATAGGTAGTGATATAGTGATGATGTGGAATTTATTTATCTACGGAACCCTTTAAGAAATGTTACTGCTAAACCAATTTGTGTGTGGTTGTTAGTAATGTATTTGTCTGTTTCATTGCAATCGATTATTTTTGTGCGTATAAAGCGCCTACTAAATATAGCAATCAAAACATTGCTATTTTTTTCCATCAGGCGTTACGCGTATTAAATTGCGGGCAAGGCAATGTGGTTGTGGATATTTTATGAAATGCGAAAAATAACAAACGTACCGATTCAGTTACAAATATTGCTGATATCTTATGGACACCAAATATTTATTTAAGTAACACTCATATCCAATAATGTAGCTCTCTTACTGTGAAATATTTTTTAAATCGGTGCAGCAGTTTCGAAATATTTCAGTAACTTTAGATAAATACTCACACTTTCATTGTATACCTCTAATATTGCTGTAGCCATAGCCTAGCTAGGCTATTGTAGGTAGGTACTGGTAGATTGCATATTATTGAATATCCAATTGATGCCAAATTATTCTGTCAAAATGTTATCGAAATTCTCAGAATGCAAAATAAACGAATCCGAATAAGATCTTCAAACTGAGGCTAAAAATAGTACACTAAAATAGTGTACCCGGTTGTTGTATTTCCTGATAAAAATATAAGAACATAGAATAGGTGTTATTTTTAACCGGCTTAAAAAGGAAGACGTTGTCAATTGTGAACCGATTTTGATGGGTTTATTTTTTAATAGACAGATAATTCTTTTGGTTGGTTTCCATCTCTGTATTGGCAAAAATTATTTGAATAGTTTTTCAGAAATTTGTAAACTGACTTTCAGGCAATTTTAGTCATAACTCGGAAAATCTCGTATTTTTTGCACACATGACGCTTTTATACTATTCCGTGCCCAATGTGCCCATGCGTATTCTGGATTGTTTTGTATTCTGAGTCTAAAGTAGGCCACACATTGGTCCGGTATCGCACTGAAAATTTCCCATTCGGGCCGCCGGATAATCTAGGCGCTCCGGGATGGTCTAACTAAATATTACGTCACAGCATGATTGACAACAACACCCAAACCATATTAATTTAACATCTACTCTGCTCAATTATTTTAATGTATGCGAGCACTATATTCGGGTTTCTCAGAATTTTCAAGCAAGTTGTAAAATAATTTGCTCGCGAATATGTAATAATACAGTACCTAGAGAGCGATTATTACGTGTTCCAGTACATTTTGTCTTTCGTCTGAAATCATCAAAATAAAAAAGTGCGATAATAACTTACATATTGTACGAATCTTCAAATTCGGTATTTAAAATAAAAAGTAAGTTATGTTTTTTTACGTTTTTATTTCATAATTTCAAATATTTTAAAAGTACTCTACAAAAAAAACGCGATGGTTTAAAAAAAATTAAGAGCTTTGTAATAGATTATGAAAGAGAAAACAATCCTTTATTTTACAACACATATTTCCTATTCAATTAAACCAATTGAAAAAATAACGGCTATTTCACGGATATATTTAATAAGTAACTATATGCTAAATTACAGTGACACAGGGGACACAGGTGGATTATTTACAGAGAAATTGGGAATAGTTCATATCCATACAAATTATGGATGGACTCTTAAATTTACATATTTTTGTTTACTATGAAGTAGGTAGTTTTTACATAATAAATTTTCAAAATGTAGCCGACAGACGACAAAATGAAGTCATCATTTAGGTATAAGAGCCATTCTGCATCATTTCTCCACACATTTGTCTCACTGATAATATACCACGGGCCAGCAATGTGTAGGTATAACTAAAAACTTCCTTTGAGTAAAAAAGAATTGTGTAAAATTTAATAATTTACAAATAAAAGTAATAAACGTGCTTACAATTTTAATTAGGTATAGTAATTGTAAAACTAATTTGTAACCGGGTGGAAAATTCCGATTTCTCTTCAGTCGTTATATAGGTACCTAGTTCGAACCGTTACAAAATTGTTTTCATATAAAAGTTATTTAATTAAATGATGCTTGTTATATTAATTTGCACCCTCCAACTTTACAAAATTAATTGTCATTATAATTCATCTTGTTAACTTGTGTTGTAACAGTGGACATTTTTACTTAATTATAGAAATCCTGTTATGTCTCCAGTTAGTCGTAAATTTTGTGCAAAATCTTCATCAATTATGTTAACGGAATTCTCGAAGGCATCGAATATAAACGTAACGAGAAAATGTCTTCGCTTAGAGTCCCTTGTTGAGCATTGTAAATTCAGAATAAATTCCTACATTTTGGTTTATTTGCCATTGTGGCGGTACGTCTGACAGATGTCGCTAGTATCTTAATTCTGTTTTCGCTGGTTGCTTGCGAATTCTTCCCCTTTAAGCCATTTTATCTCACAGTTTTAGTTCACGTTATTTATTTCAGGAATCATCACTATATTTTTTGGAGTCTATAGATTACAATGTTCTTTTTTCAGCCAGTACCTACCAAATAATTGAGTAGGTAACAATTTCAAATATGTATTTATTGTGTATACTGTAAGTAATGGTGTTTTGCATTAAAATACATCAATCAAATTTTAAAGTGGATCAGAATTGTTCTTTTGGAAAAATCTTTCATTTAACATTACTTTATACCAAAACTTATTTTAATCTTGAAAACTATAAACTGGTATTTCGTGTGCTTAGTAAAAGTGCAGCAATAGGCTTGCCACCTGTTCTGTTTAATATGGACAACTGGCAAAATGTGAACACTGTTAATGTCTCTGGCAACACCGCAAATTATTAAAAAGTTTGTTTAGTTGAAGTAAAGTGTTTTGGTGAAAGTTTTTTGTAATACCATGAAAAAGTTTGTCCCAGCGACTTTTCATGGCGTATGCTGTCTAATCTGTTAGAGACACAATTCTTTCCTACATCATTTTGTTATATTATGTAGGAAAAAAATCTGTAGAATAAAATCATCTATACAAAAAAGTCCGCGGTAGCATATATTTCTAATAAATAAGTGGTTATAAGCATATTTAACGTAGGTAGGGTCGCTAGTAGATAATATACCTAATACAATTGTATAAGATCAGTTTTTTTTAATTGTCTTCTTTGCATCAGCCAATACAGCTGTAAGATTGAAAAAATTGAAAATTTTATATTAATTTAAAAAATAATGTTTTTAGTTTTATTTTTCAAAATTCCGCGATAACGATGATTACGTCACATTATACAAACCAACAAAATGATGGTCACAGATTAGATAAAATAACAAGAAAATAACTTAGTCAGTGTCAGATTGACAGACAGCTGTTATTATAATAAAGTTAGTAGTCTGTGGTTATTTATTTGACATATAGATGGTAGTGACGTCACTTCCCGGGGAGGTAAACGTCTAGTACTAGCCCCTGTACCACTGTATTTTTCTGTCGTTTTATTGTCGCAACGGATTTTACGTAATACGATGATTATGTTAAAATACAAACATAATAATTATACCTAATTAATGATTGGAAACATGTTCCCCCAAGTTCGACGTCCTAGATCGCCTTTCCCATTTAAAACATCACAATGGACAACATTTCATTTTTTTAATCACCCATTTTTGTTACTTTAATTAAAAATATATTAAAAAATAAGTTACACGTATTTTTATATTTTATTTTTGGTTGAGTTTTTATATTTTTAATTTAATTATGATTTTTTATAAATTCTGAGGACTTATAAACTAAAAACCTTAGCTAGGACTAAAATTAAAAAATATAAACTGTCACCCAAAGAAAGTGACTGATAGTGTCAGTCAAGCCACAGAGTATACGTTATAGAAATGCAAAGAGTATAATATACCGTGTTCCAAATAGGTGTTGCCGTAGCCGGAACTCAAATCGCCTACAACATTATTCATAATGTATATAATAATACTAGCTTTTGTCCGCGGTTTCACTCGTAAATATATTTCCTGTAATAGCCCATTCGAAAATAGCAAAACTTCCAAAAAATATTATATAAAAGAAGTATTTTTATAATTATATTTAAAGAATAATTATTAATTTAGCTTCAAATGGAATAAAAATGGGTAAAATTAATAGAAGGCAACACCTGAGTTCAATAACTAATAACTCTGCCAACAGACATTAGTATTTTTAAATTAGAGGGTTAGCACAGATTAGGGCACCTATTAATCCTTAATTTTCAAAATTTCAGTATTTTTAAAATAACTCGAAAATTAAAGGATATAAAAAATAAAAAAAATGAAAAATAAGCTTTCTAGCATGTAATCTCCAAACGGTTTTCGAATTTTGGTACCTTACGAAAAATGAAATGTTGTCCATTAACTATTTTCCTAGAGCTCTGTCTCGCGACACAAAACGATACCAACGAAATCTAAGGTAACTTATTACTGCGCACCTTGTCAGTTTAACTGGTCAAAGGGGAAAAAATTGGCGAAAGGGGGAGCCTGTCTATGGCCCCTCCATAGGCTTACTACTCTATGCAGTCAATAGACTAAAAAATACAAAAGATGAAAACACGAATACTTCAAAATTTATTTTTTTTCGTTTTCTTTCTTAATTCTGTAGATATAGACGGTAGTTAACTCCGGTAACCTAGCTTTATGATGTCAAAAAAATACTCATACAGCTAGATAACCAAAGATAATTAACCTATCTTATGTTCTTCTTTATTTGTAACTCCGATGTTATGTTCTCAATTTCTCATATCAGCCTCTAGACCTGAAATTGTTACAATTAACATATTAATAATTAATTTAAATAAGTTATTTAAGTAATTACATTGTAATAATTTGTTGAACTTATGTAGGTTAGGTTATGAAAAAAATTAATCTTCATAGAACCTTTTTCTTCGCTGCAAATCTTTTTTCAGGATTTACAAGTTACATTAATTTTAAAGCGTTGCTGAAACAGTGCTTAAACATACTATTTGTGTTTCGGAGGGTACGTAAAACCGGCGAAATTGTGACAACTCATAACATTATTGAAATGATGATGTTGAATAATTCGGTCGATGTTAGGATTTAGTATATTGTTCATGTTGAAAATAATATTTTAAAATACCTAAAAAGGTATATTTAATATTTCATTCCATAAAACACAATTCACTGTTTGAATATGTAAACGCCATTCTTCCATTACAAACAATACAAAATTTAGCTTGTTGTTTTTTCTTAAAAGGAAAATCAACAAAAACAATTTCTTTTCCAATTTTAGTAATAATGCTAATGGAAAAGTACTGCATAGAAATAAATGGGCAGGTGAGGTACCTATAAAATATGAATTAAGTATATCGAGGCCCATACCACAGTGGGGTACTGTCCCTGACCCAGGAATTTGCTCGGCATTCTAGTGTTGGTCATTCCTTGGCAGGCCATTGGTATTGGTACGAACCCGTCGTTTTTGGCCTTTGAGTCAAAACGAAAGATGTCGCAGTTCTAAGTTTGCTAACCCCCCGGATTACCTAATATGTACTTCAAAAATCGTTCAGTTCAGACTTCAGGTAGGTATACAAATAACAAGTTAACGCAAATTTAGCCCTCATATAATAGTTTATAATACAAAAAAATATCTTGGCTCCACGCACGAAGGTCGGGGCGGAACGCTAGGTAATATTATAAAGAGGGGATAATGGAAGGATAATGAATGGAAATGTATTGTTTTGTGGCACCACGTTCTTTCTTTCTTCACGGGTTGCCTTACAGTGTTACGGTTCCAGGGTACCCAGCGGAAGACCATGTCTCCCTCGTTTAGCCGATGGTATTTTGTGAGGCTATACCTACCTAACCTATGCAGAGTTTGTTTCTAATCCAATCTAAATAAATCTAATCTAAATAAAAACCGGCTAAGTGCGAGTCGGACTCGCGCACGAAGGGTTCCGTACCAATATCTATAAAAACGGCAAAAACAAAAATCACGTTTGTTGTATGGAAGCCCCCCTTAAATATTAATTTTATTTTAATTTAATTATTTATTTTTAAAGTTAATATATACCTAAATATTCTGTGAATATTTCAAGCGTCTACCTGTTGTCGTTATCAATATCGAGCAAAAACGAGCAAAAAAATCACGTTTGTTGTATGGGAGCCCCCTTAAATATTTATTTTATTCTGTTTTTTTAGTATTTTTTGTTATAGCGGCAACAGAAATACATCACCTGTGAAAATTTCAACTAGACTAACTATCACGGTTCATGAGATACAGCCTGGTGACAGACGGACGGAGAGCGGAGTCTTAGTAATAGGGTTTCCATTTTTACCCTTTGAGTACGGAACCCTAAAAATTAACTTTAAGTAACTATGTTTCTTAACCAATTACGAAGTAGGAATTCCATGTGCCGAGTCTAGGGGCCATCCATAAATTACGTCACAGGTTTAGGGGGAGGGGGGGTCCAACAAAGTGTGACATGTCCAAAGTCATGAAATTCGTGTGACGTAATTTATGGATGGCCCCCTATGAATGAAGGGAATTATTGTTAAATTAGATATATTTTCACAAAGACATTCAAAACGCTTGTGCAAATAACGAAAAGTAAAGAGTGAACATTGCCTGCTTCTAAGAATCACGTCTAACCAATGTTTGTTTTGTCTTTACGGACGACGTCACATACAAGCGTGATTTCTGGGAGATCCCTCCCATATGTAAATAATTTTTCTTTTGAAAATATTTCAGGAAGCCCAATTTGGTATAAGTCAGATAAAAAGATCGGCATGAACAACCAGCTAACCTTTGTCAATCGATCTGTAAATTGATGCTCCCCTCAAGGTCAGATCCAGGATTTCATTGTGGGGGTCCCTAGGGCCTCGTCTAAATATTTTCAGGGGAGTTTAGACCACGGGTAACAAATAACCGAAGACTACAAAAAACTATTTACTTTTGTATTTTTAAATGCTCAGAAAACTATATGTTATAAATAAAAATGAAATCATGTTCGTTGGTAAACACATCACTTGAAAATGGCTAGACCGATTTGGTTTATCTATTTTTAGTTATCGAATTTTTTTTTTTTAAACTGGGGAAAAACTGAAAGTGTTTTTTTCTTGCTGTGACAGATCGGTAGTCTGGATACTGGCTTCGTTATATTCCAAATAATTTACGTCAATCATTCATTTTCACAAATGTTCAGCCTATCAATGCTTGGAGAAGTATAAACTTCAGTTAAACAATATTAGTAATGGAGGAACGGACGCGGTCGACCTTGTAAGGTGACAATAGACTCCATGTAAATATTCAACACGAGTGCCGTTCAGAAACAACGTTATGCTGTCTACATTTAAATCAATTCACAAAACCCTTTTGCGTTGAGAATATGTTACAACTTCGGAACGAATACGGAGGATTACAATATTTATAAAATTACAAGAAAAATCGAATGTCGTTATTTTCTGAAAAATCTAGATTAGATACATACGTGTATTAAATTACTAATATATAGAGCTGGAGAGTTTGAACGAGTTAATCACAGGAACTACCAGTACGATATTTATAATGTTATATATCTATAAATTATTTTTGCATTCAAAAATTGCCACGGGTGAAGCCGGAACGGAGAACTAATAAAATATTATATCCACAATTTTATTCTAGAACTTTAACACCTTTATATTTTCGAAATAAATTACAAAAGTATGTTTATAAAAACTGTCATTTTAGTTAGTTTGATTTTAATGTAAGTACGAGCCTCTCGTAAGTAAATCAATTAACATTGTTGCCTTAAAAAACTTTGTCAAGGTGAGGTAATGCCAACGGGAAACTAAAAAAACTTATGACAAAATCTGTACGTTGATATGCGGCAGCGCATTCGATATTTAAATAAGTTTAGTTCGTATTTCAAATTAACCAAAATTTTTAAATCTCGCGGCATAGACAATGAACAAGAGGTTCTTTATTATGTTGCTATCATTCTATATGCTTTTGGCTGAACCGATAAATTACAAATACGAACGTTCCGAATGTGTAAAATGTATCACATATAAAGGTAGGTACTATATACGTAGGTACATTTCTTTAGGTAACTAAAAATTAAATTAAATAATAAATACAAAAATCTGAATTCTTGTAAATTGTAATTCCAATGTAGCGATAATCCAAACAAATTGTAAATTACTTTGTAAAATATCCAGCACTTTTTAGTTAACAAAGTTTTTAACGATTCCGTTCCACAACCTCGACTTCAGTTACAAAGTTAGATTAAGCCACTCCTTTCTCGTATATTAAAGTTAAACATAAAATCGTCAATATCTACGTGGCAAACTGTTAAAGCGATACATAAAAAGTGTAGTGCACTTCCGATCTAGTGAGAAGCTGCCAATATCGACTATATCGAGTAAATTCGATGCGAACATCTGTGCTGTATAAATTTTATGCCACCGCAACCGGTCTATGAACATTTATGGACATTGTAATTGCATTGGAAACCTAAGTAATGGCTTATTCAATCTAGGGGCGACAAACAGGCCTAGTTTTTGAACGCACCTTCTTTGGTAACAACGACCGCTTTGTGAGTTTTTTTTAATTAAGCTATTTGTAATTTAATTGACATATTTTGATTAAATTTCATTATTGAGATGTTAAAGAACAATTTCTAGAAACTTAATTTATCGCCTACCTATCTATTTTATATGCTAAAGTACCTTCTGTGTTGTTCAAATGGCTCTCTGTGTTCATTTATTTCCATTTCAAATAGATAATTTAACTCTAATGTAGTTACTAAGCGTCTGCCTAACATAAGATAGACTAAAGAAAGCTCGCTCGTGAAAGTTCGCGAGATAATCGCCTTGTGAGTATAATATGCATTTCATGTATTTTATCTTACTCGCAATAAAACACAACTCATTAAGTTTACAAAGGTTAGGTTCGAACAGAAATTCCAGTGAATCGGTAGAAAAGCAATCACGGTAATGAAGAATCTTTTAAAGTCTTGCTTAAAGGTTGAAATTCCTTTAAAAGTAGCATCAAGATGAGCTCGTTAAGTCAATAACTCGATTTTAACTGAGCCCTTACAACCGCGACCTTAAGATCAAAGGGCCGAAATGTCTTGAGACGTGAGCGCAAGGAATATACTACTCTCTACCGAGACGTGAGCGCAATTTACTGACTGACTCTGTCTTGTTTTAAAACCAAACCCTCTCCTGATTAAGACAGGTTTTCTTGTGAAACACTTTGCTGATGTTGAAATATATAAATATATAAATAATTGTTGGAGTGAGCTGAATCACGCTAGCTCAGTACATTTCAACACTAGCGTAAGAGAAATCATCTTCCTGTTCATACACTATAAAATACCTTCTAGATGAAACTCGTTTGATGTTTCCAAACAACCTCGAGATTATTCACGCTCGTCTCTCGATGTTCCTTTCATCTGAATACCCTTATTTTGTAAACTTCCAGAATTTCTAAAACTTCATATATGACCGAAGTTTTGAAGGAAATTTTGAAGTGTGTAAACGTTTACCCTAAAGTTGAAAAGCTGTAATGACAAACTTTTTTATGCGTAATAAATGATTTTGTATGTCTTGAATGTTGCCGTTTTTACAAAACGAACAAAGAGAACATGCTCGTCGTGTTCTCAACACGTACTAATATGAATTTCAAATGCAACGGCGATTACAAATTGTATAATCGACCACAGAATTCATAATTCATGTGTTCACGCACTCGGTGTTGCGTTTAATCGATTATTTACTCGCAGTCCATTCATCGATACAATGCAATTAGCTCATTCATTTCTCACTCATCAGTCATTCAGGTTTCTTTGTGTACGCTGTACTTCCGTTTAGGAAAATTATTCAGCGTACACATAAGGCTTAATATTTGCGTAGTCAAAGCAGCTATAGTCAAAATGAGACGCTGAATAAAGACATCATACATTTCAAATATTTCTTTGACTATTAAATTAAGTTAAAAATATCATCACAAGGGGTAAGCAGAGACAATATCATTCTTACTTTAAATATAGGGGGATACCTACCTACCATATGATAATTTTATGTAATGGGACGAAACCTCCCATTGTTGCCGTCATGGTTACGTACCACGGTTTCCGACGCCAGTGAACGTGTTAATTATAATTCATAATTAGAATTTCAAAGTTATTGTAGTTTTTTTTCTTTCAGAGGGTTACAGACAGCATAATTTTGAGGTTAATAAACACATTTTACTTGTAAGATTCAGAGATAAGATAAACAAAGCGAACTGACCGCTTGTTACAACATATTTAATGCAAGTAAATAATTATGTATGTTATGTTATCGCCTTGGCTTAGACGTAAACCATGTTGAATTTAAAATATTGTTTCCTATTACGAAATTTGACCTTCACTGATATAATTTTAGTAAAACCAAACCAACCCTACTTACAATTTAAAATAACCAAATAACCAAAAATTAATGAAACACAGTCACAGATATTTTCAAAAGATGAGGAAAAAATTACTGTGGATAGATTTCTGTAAAACTGACACAAAAGTTACCTTTAAATATATAGCACGTCCAAACGCAGGTATAAATGCACATAGCACCACAGACAACAGACAACAGGCACCTCTATGTCACAATAAATAGCTACATTTTTTTAGTCTGTGTCGGTGTAGTCTACACAGGTGGTCGAACGACACTGAGGCCGGCGACTATGTAGGACAAGGTAAAGAACAGGTGATTTCAAGAACCCATCTACCTGCAAAGAAAAAGATAAAACAGGCCCAGGTAGCCGAGACAAGTTTAAAATTAATTGCTCGAAACGAAGGGGAGCTCGGAGCAGGCCAACCAGAGCGATTTTAATTCAAAAACTTTTGATCGATCTTTTGTAAACTTTTAGTACTTTGTTAGCTATTCAACAAATAAATCATAAATTGACAGATTTGTAAATCGTAAATTGAAAGTCTCCTTTTAAGTAAATCTGAGAAAGAAGAACTTAACAACCCTAACAATAGGATGGGGATCTAAAATGGCAAATTAATCTAAAATTGTTAACCTAATGAAAATATTATTTTTGTTTTGAATTACACAAAATTAATTTCAGTCACCAATTCTTCGTCTAACCTGAACTGAATATTTAATTCCCAACATGCCTCCATCCATGTAATGTAATAAAACATGTAAAACAAAATAACAAACTTTTATTCGGCACGTTTTGCAAAAACTTTGAACAAAAACAATTAGAACTTCACAATTGAGTGCAACAATTAATTGAATTTATCTTCCCCGGTTTTATTAATTTAATTAATGTATTCAGTAAAGAGGAACAATGCCTTTTGTACTCGATATTGCTTTTGTACGATTTTTTGTTTTATTTGTTTTTGTTAACAAAGAAAATACGAAATCTACACACATACATTCCCTCCCGAATACCAGAAGATCACTAAGGGATGTTTTAAAATAAATTCTTCTATCGATTTGCTAACTTCAAGAAGACACCGTTTAAAAAATATATCATACCTAACAATCTGTCGGCAGTTTTTAAATTAAAGTAATGTTAACCAAATTCCATATAAAGAAACAGTCGTCGGTTTAGCCATAAAAGTGCAAAAAAAACATTTAAACGTCCATTACTAAACTAAGCACCAAATTAGTGCCAGATTTGGGGTCAACTAAAATTAAACCTTTGTTAGTCTATTGCGTCCAATAATTGGGAGAAATTGAGCGGAACATTGAAGATAATACGATTGTCTTTAAATTAAAATTGGTAAAAGACAGTTCCCACGTTTTAAAATGTAATTTAACAGAATAAAGTCAAACCTAAAATGTTTATAGACCCTAATCAAAGATTAGTTAACTTTTTTAACCAAGCGAAGTCGCATAAATTCAATAGTTATTAGGTATTAAATGTTATATTATAAATTACTTACAACTAAAAAAGTGTCACAACCTCTAGTATTTCACAATAAATAAATGCAGGCAGTTTAGCAACACTACACATCCGGAATAACACATACCTACTGTTACAAACCGCATTTTAAAAATCGCCGCAATTTTATTTTATAAATAAGATAGGTAGTAGATAAAAATCAATTAAAAGGCAATGTCACAGATTTGGCAAGAAACACAAGGTCAACGAGAACTGCTTATTAAAATTCACCGATATTATGTACTTAAAATTTACATAAGACCAAACCTGCGAACAGACATTAACATCTTTATTATTTGTTGTCTACCTATTTTATAATTATAATGAAATTTATAAATATTTTATACCAAATGTTAGTTGAATTGAAATTAAATAATCATATTTATAATTATTCCGGGTAGAAATAGGATATGCTTTATAGATTTATCATGATTTCTATTTTAAACGAGAGGGTTGTTAGTTTTTTGTATTACAAAAAAATCCACGGGTAAATTATAATGTAATGTCCGAGGACCACCACCACATTTTCAGTACCAATACCAAATCAGTTCAAGTACTACAGCAAAATATTTTTATTTTTATACTATTTTTTTAGGTTTTTTTCTATGTCCATTAGAAAAAGTCACAAAACTCAAAGCTTTATGATTCCCTGAAATAATTACGGTCTACTCAAGTTAACACTAACTAATTAACTTGAACAAAATAGAACACTTGTTTCTTACAAGTGGCGCCCAACTAGAAAAAAATCTTAAACAATAATTAATATGAAAAAGTCCCAATTGGTCAGGTACCAGACCGTTTCAAGGTATTATCTATGTAACTGTTAAAACCATTGTTATAAAAGCGGCGTCGTACATCGAACCTGGGACAATAGGAGTACTTCCTCGCCCCATTATTATAACGTTTGAAATATAAAAGATTTGAATACAAAGAGAAATGTTAATATAAGGAACCTGCCTTCTCGGAATTTATTTGAGGTTATCCCAGACGTGCTTTAGATGTGAGATAAAACACATTGCACAGTGCACACTTATAAAATGACGTATTTTGGCAAAATTTATATTTGGAGTTAAGATCATGTTGATAATAAAAGGCTTAGATTTTTACTTGATACTTAGATTTCTAAGTTAATTTACTAATTTAGTAATTTAAGTGAGTGTACCTACTAATTAAAAAAATCTGTCTATTTGAATTATCCAGAATCGGCAATGGAAACGTCTGAAAGTGATAAAACTTTTAAAGATAAAAATAAAAAATCTGTTCTTTATCTCTGGAAAGGTAAAATACCCTTAAGTAATAAATGACAAGTTATTCATTATTTAAGAATATTTAGTTTTTTACCCTTTCAGAGATTAAAAATAAAGAACAGATTTTTCATCTAATAGCCCAAAATAACACGAGCGAAGCCTTATTCAGCGTCTAGTATCAAGTTTATGAAAGTTTATAATAAGAAAGTGGTTCTTACAAACAGACAGACAGGCCATGACAATGCGTTGTAATACCTTCGTCGAAGGATTCGTGATGAGACTTAACAACATTCGTATAAAGAACAGAGTAACCAGAATTTGATAAAAATACTTGGAAATTCTAAAACTTTTTCAAATATTCGCTTCTAATATCATTACAACTTATCATCGAGATATGCAAGAAAGAATGGATGTTAATTCCACCTCTTTTTATACATCGAAGCTCTAGTGACTGGACATTTAATTCATTAAATTTTATTTTATTCGAAAAATATAGGCAGAATAACTGAGTTGCCTTTGCCAATCCTGGTCAGCATGACAATAAAAAAGTCAATCTTCCAAAGTCATGTCAAAAATCATGTTATAACTTATAAAAATGGTTTGGTAAGTTCCTCATTATTCCTATCTTCCAAATATCTTTCAAATAACTCGAAAATTAATGGAGAAAACGTCCATTATATATTGAAATCTTGTAGGTACGTACATAATAGTATCAATTTACAATTAGGTTTTTATGTAAAGTAGGTGCAGACTACCAACCAACTAGTATTATATAGTCGCTCCCCCGCGTTATATCTACGCTCCGTCGAATACAATTGTTTCACACGAGAAAATTCACGGTCACTGCCTATGTAAATGGAGAAACCCGTACCTCTAATTCTTGCTAAATTTTACGTTCAATTGTAACCAAACTATTGTGAGTATAAAATATTATTTACCTATCTATAATAATATTATAAAGAGGCAAAATTTGTAAGTTTGGATATAGGGGGTAATCTGCTGAAACTAATGAACCGATTCCAAAAAATCTTTCACGAATAGGAATCTACGATTATAGCCCTGAGTAATATATGCAATATTTTATTTCATTTTAAAATATCCAAGCTAATTTACTACATTTATTTTGCTATCCCTACTACCTATCACGACTTTGGATTTAGTTAGATACGGAAATAGATTATGTCCTAAATAAGTACAAAACATGGTCACCACGATAATTCTAGATATTTCCATGTACGCCGTGTCGTGTCGGTTGTGATGTGAATGTTCACACGTTCGTGGTTCGAATATTACTAACTACATATAACTGACCGAGTAGGTATACCTCTTAACTTAGGTGTAATTTTTATTTTAAAATTTTGTACTGGACACCGAATATTAAATATATATTTGACAGTAATTAAGAGAGAAATATTTTGAAATAAAATCTAATACATTATTAATTGTGAAGCTTTTGTTACTATATTATTCCGTAACGGCATAATGGATTTGAAATAAATATATGTATTTTCTATAAGCATTAGGTACTTATTATAATTATTTTCAGATCTCAACGCGGCGGCTTTTAGTAATCTTAATCTACTTACATATAAACTATAGTATATATATTATTATTTAGGTAACCTATGTTTTAAGAAAATTGGATTTTAAATATAAATAACTAAATGTATCTTAAAATTTAAAAAAGGATTAGGTTCAATGATGATCTCAGAACTCATAGTTTTCTAAATAAATGCATACATTAGAGTTCAACGGGCGACCATTAGGGCATTCTAAAACATAAAATATTTTAAAAAATTACCCTGGTTTATTAGGTATTTAATTTCTTTTTAATATACGCTTTTTTAATGCTCTTGTAATGGTACTTCAACACAGTCAATAATATAGGTATATATTTTAGCGACAACTGTACAAATACTAAGTTGTGTATTGATTGTGAAAATTTCCTTTTAATATTAACCCAAATATTAGGTACATTCTTGTTAATATTTCAATAATAAAAACATACGGTTCTTTCAGGTATTTCAAATATCAATTTTGCCTATTGTTTCCGCAACCTAACACATCCTTAAACTAGCTTATATGAAAGAAGATAATTTTTACACATAAACCTTCCCCGTGAAACAATTTATCTAATCACGCAAACAGTAACAAAATCGGTCCAGTAGTTTTTGAGTCTATACGGAACAAAGAAACATTCATTTTTATATAGATATAGCACAATCTTTAAGCAAAATTAATAGATTACCGGTCTAAAACGCCATGATGTGAATATTTTCACACGACGCTGGCGAGACGAGTTCGTACCGCCCGGTCAAGGTCTTTATAGTGGGCGGTCACTTGTTTAGACTACAACGAACCCGGATGTGAAGACATTCGCACAAAGAAAACCTGCTTAAACTACCCGCAACAATTTTAAATATCCTATTTTTAAGGAATTTAAATCACTAGAGATCGAAATCCTATCGTAACTTTCTGGTTTTCAGGAGGGCAGTGTTACATTATAATTATACAACACGTGTTTTAATTTCAGGAATTAAAAAAAAAAAGAACAAACAAATCTTTATAGAAACAGTTCGTGTAATAATAAAAATTACTTACTTGTTAGGGGTAGACAGGGCAGTATCCGAGTTTGAACCCGGCCTGAAGACGTCAGCACATGTCGAGCGACGCGGGCGACTGGCGAAGGCGGGAGACCTACACAACCTGCGTGAGCGCTACTCTCATTGGACGCCGCGCAACCTCGATCACGTCATCGTAGCGTAGGGTTGCCAGCTCTGTACCTGAAAAAAAATATTTTGCTGAGTGCTGAGCCTTCAAGATAGGATTCTACATCATGTCATGGCGATTGACTCACGCGCTGTTGTGATTAGTCTGTGATTAATAAGACATATCGCAGTCGGCGGAATCATCTTAGCTACCGATTAATCGCCATATTTATACTATAACAGATTAACAGATATAAAACTTGATATTGGCGGAATCATCAATATCCTGATGGAGGCATCATAAAAAAAATAGAATAGAAACAAATAGCAGGTTAGTTTAGATTTTTGTATTCATATTTAACAAAATATCTAATAGGTTTGGTCATAGTAGCCAAGTTTGGCAAAAATATCAAATGATAATGCACCATACCTAATAATCTTCAAACTGTAATTACATCAGGTATTTTTTTAACGGATTCGCTATTAGGAACAGATCCTGAACATTATTAGTTTCGGCACCTACCCCCTCCGATTTGTAGTTTCCGAGATAAAAAACAAAAAAAATAAGGGGGGCGAAAAAGGGGGGTTTCGGTTTTTTTTATAACTGACGCTTCTCCGGCCGCTGCCGCGGCATCGCTCGCTTCGCTCGCGATTTTAAAAATAAATTGTGTGGGAGACGGGGGGTACGGGGAAAGTGGAAAGGGGTAGAATTCAATTCCTAGTCCATAGGAAAAAAAAAAAGAAAAAATGTATGAACTTTTGTATGGGAGAACTTTTTTTTTAACGGTATCGCTAATAGGAACAGATCCTAAACATTATTAGTTTCGGCACCTAACCCTCCGATTTGTAGTTTCCGAGATAAAAAACAAAAAAAAATGTATGAGAGTTTTTTTTTTGTATGGGAGAATTTTTTTTTTAATGGATTCACTAATAGGAACAGGTCCTAAACATTATTAGTTTCGGCACTTTCCCCCTCTGATTTGTAGTTTCCGAGATAAAATAAAAAAAAAATAAGGGGGGCGAAAAAGGGGGTTTCGGATTTTTCTGGTACTCACTGGGATCCCCTCTACACGATCCCACCAAAAGTTTCCCCCCGTCACAACTCTTTCTGGGAGAACAATGATGTCAGTGAGTGAGTGAGTGGTAGTCGAGCTCTATATAGTACTAGCATTCCGCCCCCGGCTTCGCCCGTGGACATTTACGAACAAAATAAAATATACCCTATAATTCGTATCTAATTGTAGCTGACCGAAATGAATAATATTCGATCTCTTTGGCTGTATAAAGAGTTCCTTTTTAAGAAGATTTTGATTTGACACATTCTTTACTTTATATTTGATAGCTGTTTCCCACGACTTCTAATTTCAAAATGTTGGCAAACATATACACTTCATACACTGCCCACCCCGTTCCCGTCGTCATGCCGTGATAATAAAAAGTATCCTATGTTACTTCTAATACCTCCAAGAATATATGTGCAAAATTTCATGATGATCGGTTAAGTAGTTTTTGCGTGAAAGCGTAACAAACAAACTTACATTCGCATTTATATTAATAGGGATATATTCAACGAGTTCACGTAAAATTTAGTAGGACAATTATATTTATTTGCATAGATTTGCACAATATTATTAGGGCGATGAGTTTTTTGAGGTTTTCTAACAAGTGGCACAGTACTTGGGTGATCTCTTATAATAGCTTCACAGGGCCCGATCTAGCTATTTATTTAGCCGCTCCAGGCAAAAAAATATTCACCGCCTTTTACACTAACACCATATAAGTCATGAGCTTGTTATTCCAAATATATGGTATTGTATAATACATTCACATAATGTTAGTCTACTGGGGCTTCCTTCTGAACAAGTATATAAAAGTTCATTCATGTATGTTAAAAAATTTCTCAGAACTGCTTGCACTGCACATTTGCTGAAAACTGACTTAGTGAGTTTTTTTCATGCAATAATAAGTCATTAGTGACATTATAAAATTTACTTTTTTCCCCGCACTGAACTGACAGCTGGTTCCCGTTTGCAAGAGGTCAAAATACATAATTGATTTAAAATATAATTGAAATTGATTCTACGTCATATTATAAGATAATTTTATAACCTATTTTACTTTAATTAGGCTTTTGTTGATAGTTCAATGTTCTTCATGCTTTCGTATGCAGATCGGGAGTGGAGTTCTTCTAATCACATTGTTATAGAAAAGCTGACAGTAATAACTTGAAACTTGAAAAACCAACGATTGAGTTAAATATTTAGAATTTAAAAATAAAATGGAAATAATATTATTACTTGTTTCAAAAGTTGGTAACCCTATTTCTACTTGACGTCAGGCTGTATGCAGCCACGTCGACCGCAGACAACGATACCACAACTATACCTTCCAATCATATGTTTAAATTTGGAATTGGAGTTTTTTTCTAAAGTCATGCCAATCTTATTTAACTTTTGAGATTAAAATCTCATGCCAACTTAAATTTTTCGAAAAGGTTAAGTTTAGCCATTAAAATTACAACGGAAAACTTCCTGCACGTTTTTCTGAAGTTTTTCAGTGGTACATACAAATAACCGATAACTCAGTGATTTTTATCTAAAATCTTTAATCTCCTGGCAACTCTAAAGTAACCAATGTGTAATACGTCCTTATAATAAATTATTCTCGACTAGTTAATAAAAAACTGTTTAGTTTTTTGTAATACATATTCTTTTTCAGTAGTAATTTAAACGAAAACAGTTAAATAAACAAAGGGGTTCACCAAACTTAGTTCAGAAATAAATTATTAAGAACTGCATAGTTAAATATTAAGAAAAGTATAGGTATCTTCACTTGCATTCCACACGGGTGGAGCCTTGAGCTAATTCTATTATATCTATCTATCTATCTATCACGCTTTTCATCCCAAGAGGGGTAGGTAGAGACAATCGAATGCCATTTGTTACGATCCTGACATATCTCTTTCGCTTGTTTTATATTCATCATATCTTTCATACATGCTCGGCGATTGTGTCTACTTCTAATATTGGCTTCGATCAATATATTTTTTATATGTTCAATAAAAGTACCTAGTTCGTCCTCTGCCAGCATTTCCTTTCACTTCAGCCATATAAACCTTTTTAGTCAATCTTTCATCCTGCATTATTTCAATGTGTATATACGTCTATTATAATTTTATATTATGTAATATAATAATAAATTAAAATAACTCTATATAAGGGTTTTAGCTACAAGTCTCTGAGTGCATTTTATTAAAACATACTTACATCTAAAATCTACATCGAAAAAAAAAAAGATAAGAATTTGCTGGACATCATTCGTTACCTTAAACCAGAGGTTATCAAACGTTTTTACGCCGTAGACCCATTTGCTAGATTTTTTATTTTCTGTTGACCTCCGAAGTACTTTTTTGTGGACCCCTCAGCAAGTAGAAATCGACCCCTGGGGGTCCATATAGACCATTTTGGGAAACGATACCAAAACAATGTTTAATTATTTTGAATCAAACAGAACACCGCTTTGTTATCCTAATCCTAACTAATATTATAAATAAGAAAGTGTGTTTGTTTGTCTTTATTCCACGCCAAAACGGAGCAACGTATCGATGTAATTTTTTTGCACAGAAATAGGGGAGAGTGACATAGTCTACTTTTTATCCCGGAAATCCATCGGGCGGAAAGTATATATTTTGAACTGATTTTAAATACTGAGAACACGCGAACAGTAAAGTTTAACGTTTCCTTAACCTTGGATCTTTCAAGCGAAACGTAAAAAAAGTCTGTGTCGATCTGTGACTAGGTATCTACTAAACTGGGTGATTTCTTACTCACTGCAGGTTCTAGGAATACATTTTTCACTTTCCATAGATTCACCGTACTTATTATTTTAAAAAAAGGTGGGGCATGACCCAATCAATTAACAGCTAAATTTTGTAATTTCCATATTATGACCCCCCTTTTAGATAGGTATGATCGGTTTTAAGATTCTAATCTGAATTTCTTGTTTTTCTTTTACAACTCGCTTTATCACTCCCTGATTTTGCTAATTTCAAATTTTCATATAAAATCTATTTTAATAAATGCATAAAATCTGTCCTTTCATGTAATTTAAATATTTGCTAAAAAAAATAGGTGTTAAACAAAATAAATCGCTAGTATTTGATAATAAAAACTCTTTTTATCGGAAACCTACTTGTTCTTGTTGTTGTCACTTCGGTATATGACTTCTGAACGCAAAAAATAATTAATAAAAATACTTGTGATGTGTTTAATTTTAGCATCACGCAGTGAAAGGTAGGGTAGCATTTTCAAGTTACGACTTAATGATGGCCGAAATCTTAAAATGGCGGTCGGTTTCCCGCGACTCGACTCAAACGAACTCGTTGCGGATTCCGCAGGAATAAGATGAAAATTTGGATTGTAAAGTGGGTTTTTATTTTGAAATACCTGATATTTAGTTCTGGTGGACGTAGCCAGGATTTGATTCAAGGTGGGGCATGACTTGATTCGTGGTCTTCAGGAGGGGTAAAGGCAAGGAAAGTCTTGATTTTGTATTATTTTTTGCATATTCTTCGCTTGATAATCCAGGCCTCCGAGGCTAACTACTTTGGGCCCTGGCACGAGACATTGTGCCGTTTTGAGATAAAAAAACACGATTTAGACTAACTTTACCTAGTTAATCTAGGATACAAAAATCTAAATTAGCTCATAAGTTACTGTGTGATCAAACAAAAAACATCGATAATTTCGCGTTTATAAAATAATCTCAGATAGTTCCACGAACCAGTCTGACCAGAATGGCCAGCACTAGTTTCTTGTGTCGTAGCATTCTATCAACACTAGTAGTATAGTATCAAACGATAACATTTATTATATGACAATCTAGCAACATTGTTCTGTTTAAATGGAGCTAAATAACTACAATAAAATCAAATTTTCAAACAAACTAATATGGTCGCCAATGGCCATTTCGATATGCCAAAAAGATTGTTTAGAAATTATAAAGATTTTGGCGGGATTATCCTTCTCATAAATAATTTGTTGATTTAGTGACGCGAGAGTTTCGACATTTATATTTATACTAGCTGCTTGACCCGACTTCGCCCGGACTTCACGCAATTTTTTTAAATTTATTTGAGAGTAACCTTTGATGAGGTTGAAATTTTTTGTATGGGAATTGAGTTTTTTTTTTGTTTTAGTTTTCTTTTTTTCCTAAAACCATCTTGGCTTGGCATTATTGCCTTTCAAATAAATGGTTTGGGGAACATCGGTTGGATAGTTTCAAAGTCTATAACGGACATAGGTAGAAACATTTTTTGTATTTTATATAAATTACGTCATTACTAAATTAATCAATAGATGGGAATTTGACAACACTGTCATTTGCTCTGCTGTTATGCAAGTTCTTCATAGAAAATTTGCTCTATAGGAGCAATATATCTTGCAATTTTCTTAATACTATACGGACCCACAATACAGAAATGTCTCTCCACAATCAAGCCGGAGTATAAAACATCGGAATGCAGTCGCATCGCCATTTACTGCATACGAAACTGTTATTTTTCGCCATTCTCTCCCACCCGAGCAGACTTCCTGCGTCCTCCGATCAATGCGAAAACTTCGACGTTTTTGCCCCATGTAACGATTTGAATTATGGTAAATTAGCCTCATTTTTTATTATTGAACAAATCTTGAAGCAATTTTGAACTATGCTATTATTATTTTGGCCGACTGATGCCCGACATGTCGAAAGACCGCAATTTGAGAAATAATTTCGATTTCCCAGTCAATAAGAACTTTTTTCCAACCAGCCGTCTGGGTAGATTTGGCCCAGGTACCCAGTGGAAGACCAGTCTACGTCTTTTAGCCGATGGTGTTTGTAAGGCTATACTTAACAAAAGGCCAGATCTGGATTTCTCGGATTATGTACCTACATAGGTTTTTAATATTCAGGATCAAACCGTGATCCACCTAGCTAGATGCTACTGGGCCACTGATGCGCCAAGTAGGTAAATAAAGTAGTACGTAACTAAAAATAACCAAACACATCAAATAAGACTTCAGTTTTGATATCCGTGTGTTCTTATTAGCGCGGTCGTTAGTGCCTACTGTTTGAGAACATGACAACATCATTGGTAATCGGTATTCGGTACCTACAATATTGGTTTGCAAGGAACCGGTATAAACCTAATGAACTAGATATATATAGGTTTAATCTAGCGAACCGCCCCCGGCATAAAAAATAATAAATCTGTATAAAAAAGTAAATTTAATTTAAAAACTTATATAATATTAATATCTATAAAAAAAATAAAATAAAATAAAAATTAATAAAGTGGTTGCCTACCTACACCTACACAGACTAAAACTATAAATAGAATATTTGTTCTAGGAACTCCGACGACTGGCCTAGAGTGCCGAGAACACTAATTGCGTTACCCCTTTGTATTTCTAGCGCTTAAAAAAGTATACCGACTTCAAAAAATGTTCACTAATAAGCTGCTTTTTTTTCTTTCTTCATAGGTTGCTTTACAGCTCCCGAAACATGAAAAAAAATTACTGTCAAGCAAGAAATAATTAAATATTGGATTTTTGAGGGATTAACAAGACTAGACTAGACTAGAATAAGGTCACGCAAAATGGGCGTCTGGTTGCCGAAAAAGAGCCCAACCTCAAGTATCAAAGAATATTTCGCACCGTTAGTGGTGTTGTTGTCATAGTTCAACTGATATCCAATAGATTAGATAAAATAAATTAATAATTCTAATTTAAAAATAAACATTTAATTTTGATATGTAAGCAGATCCTGAACATTATTAGTTTCGGCACTTACCCCCTCCGATTTGTAGTTTCCGAGATAAAAAACAAAAAAAATGTATGGGAGTTTTTTTTTTTATGGGAGAATTTTTTTTTTAATGGATTCACTAATTACGTTTATTTTTCGTCATTAGAGGAAAAAAATATCTTCAAAATGGCATATCAAACGTTAACTTTGATATCGACAAAAAAGCACCTTTGAGAAATAATATATAGAGATAATACTCGACGAGTACGTTGTGGCTTCTAGAATTTCTTAAATGTAAAATTAGAATACAAAGGAAATTCAATATCCTTGAAGAGAAGAGAATCCTTAGAATTTTTATATTTTGGCACAACATGGTCAAAAAGTTTTGCTTCGTTTATCATATACTAGCGACCTCTCCCCCGGCTTCGCACGGTACAATATTGGTTTAGATTTTAATATCAGATTCAGACATATCCCTAAATGTTTCCAGTAAGTTGAGGTAATCGATTGGAATATTTGCCATATGAAATCCCTAGGGAATTTTCTCATTTCCTTACGACATAATATCATTCCTTTGATCCATGGGATTGTCAACTCCGTCAAAACAAAGATGATTAAAGCGTAAAGCCAAATACCTATGCAAATTTTTTTTCAACTAGCTAAATCATCACACTACTTGTTGTAAAACAAAGTCCTACGCCGCGTCATGTCTGTCTGCAAAAACTACTGATCGGATTTTGTTACGGTTTTCACTATTATCTAGGTTGATTCACCAAAAAGGTATACGAGTAATAAATGTGGACCTATCATGTTTAGGAGCTGAGCATTAACAGTATAAACGAATCAAGTCGGGAAGAAAGTTAGTAACTACTGATGGCGTATGCTGTCTTATCCATCAGAGATATAACAAAATGATGTAGGAAAGAATTGTATAGAATAAAATCATCTACAAAAAGTCCGCGGTAGCATATATCTATCTCTAATAGATAAGTAGTAATAAGCGTATTTGTGTGGGTATTACAATGTTTATAAACCGATTTGTACCCGTGCGAAGTAGATACTAAATCTAATTGATATTTTGCCATCAATGATTTTTCTCTTATCAATAAATGATAAACACATCTTAGGCTAAATCTCTTCAATAGGTTTAATAATACAAGACAAACGTATTTAATTAGATAGCGGTTTGCGGACTAGCGGTTACCTTGTGTCGTGGTACTCGTGGTTGCGACAAAGGAAATGTGGCCAAGGTATTTAACCTTCTCTTTGAAATCTGGATAAAACATTTACTAAGAGTCTAAGGTAGGTTCAACTGAGAAGTTATCTACATTTTAAAATGTCAGTTTGTTTGATGTAAAACTTTACATAAATCGTCTAAGAAGTTGTAGGTAACTGAGATCCTACTGATATTTTCCGTTAGGTATAAATTAAAATTATATATACCAGCTGTCCGCCCGTAGGACCCATCCCATACTAACCAAGCGCAGATACAGAATTTCGTTGACAGGGGATTTCGTTTTAAAGTAGTGTATATCCTTCACTAGGGTTCAAGTGCACTCCGTATCAACTAAAATATATCACAGATAGTATGGATAAGTAAAATAGACTTATGATTAGATAGTTTATAATCAAGAGATAATATGATTTACTAATAAAAACTTAAATCACTTTTTGGAATCACTTAGATAATTCCATACAAATTTTTGTTTAAGGATGTGAAACGGCTTTGGATGAAAGCTCCTTGCAAATCGGTATTATTTTATATAGTTGTCATATCGGTGTGAAGGGCACCAAGAACAAAAACCAATTTACAATTATATCAGATAGGTAGGTACTTAGGTGGTCGAGTGTGTAAGACGTCGGCCCGCAACTGAAAAGTCGCTGGTTCGATTCCTACATTCGACCATATACCAATGGGTTTTTTATAATAAAAAAAATCTATGTACATTATCTGACAAACCGTACAAAGAGGCTTTTCCATCTATATACCTCAACAGAGCTGGCCACTCATTAGGTATAGCCTCAAAAAACCATTGGCTAAATGAGGAAGGTAACCGTGAACAATAAAAAAAAATACTTACAACAGCAAGTAGTCCTTTTTGACCTGTAAAGAATTTTCAAATTCCGATCAATGCAGAGTCACATTTCCAGTTTCTTATACAAATACAATATGAAACCAAAGTAATATTAACCTCTTGAGTTCACACGAAATATTAAATAATAATTAGAGTCAAGAGTCGCGAACAAACAACGATTGTCTGGAATGTCCGAAAATGATTTGTAACGGTTTATTTTGCACGCTCATAAATGTACAAATATCGGACGCAACGACTTGTTTTGGCTACCACGCTTCACAGACTAAATTCATTATAAAATAAAGTATTACATAGAAGCAAATAGCGACTATGGTTTCTATTAAAGCTATCGATCCGCTCCCGGTTTCGCACTTCCTTCCTTCACAATACATCATAATATCCTAAAACACGCAATAGTAACTTGGCCTGTCTGTCTGTTACGCTTACACGGCTAAAGCTTATACCCTGCTGAAACGCTGTTCGTTGGTGAGTGCATCACTTTAGAATGGCTGGATCGATTTGGTTTCTTTTATGTTCGTATTAGTTAAAATCTGGTTTTTATTGAAAAAAAATTGGAAAATTTGCTAGAAAAATTGGAATATTCCGGAAAACTGAAAGTGTTTTTTTCTATGGTGGAAAACTAGTTCAAGATATATGAATACATTTAGTACTACTTATATTAGTATACTATCACCAGCAGACTTTTTGTAGATCATTTTATTCTTCACAATTTTTCCCAGTTCTCTACATAATTTTGTCATATCTCTAACGTATTAGTATATTATTAACATACGGTGGCGCTTACTTTTCCCCTGATTTGATTCATGTTGTATATTTATAAACTTTTCTTGTGAATCATAGTATACAATAGTGAAAACCGACAGACAGGCAATCATACGCGGCGAGGGACGAGGCATCCTAAATGGCATCATCACCAAAACTTAACTGAATTTGACCAACTAGAAAGATAGAATAGATTCCTCGTGTTTCGTGTGTCTTTTAAAGAAGTGAAACATCTACGTCCATTAAGGGCAACTTTGTCACGATAATTTTCAAAAAAAATTCGTCACTCATGTCCGTCACAATTTTAATCTGTGATATTGTAAAATGGTCGCTCAATATAAACGTATCCTAAGGTGAATGACACTTGAACTTTTGATGCAGATGCGTCGAACACAACCTCCAATGTACGTTCACATGTGGCTTCCCACGTCAAATGGTAACGCGTGGGCACATCATTTGAATAGTGCTCTTGAATTAATTAACTTAGAAGTGGAGTACTTGATACTGACATACCATTCAGAATAAATCCTGACTCGAATCAACGTGTGCTTCGGAGGGCACGTTCTTCGCCACGAGGTATAATGCGTGTATTATGTACAAGAGTATTAATGCTAAAAGTTGTTTTGAATTGAATTCTAAAAATATTACTAAATGTGCTAATAACGAAACCGGTAGTGCTTATTTTGTTCAATGACACTATTATAGTATCCTATAGTCCTGAAAAGAAAAAAAAATCTTCACGGGTTGCCTTACAGCTCCCGGAAACCCTTCCCGGTCCCAGGGTACCCAGCGGAAGACACCGCCGAAGTATTTTTGAGGGTATAACCTAACGAGTGACCAGCTCTGTTGAAGTATGTAGATGGTAAAGCCTCTATGTACATAGATTTTTTATTATAAAACCCATTGGTACGTGGTCGGATGTGGGGATCGAACCCGCAACTTCTCAGTTGTGAGCCATAGTTTTACCCACTCGACCACCAACGCCAATCTCCAAGGATATCATCAGAGATCAGCAGAAGATATTTACCAATTTCTCTGTAAATAATCCACCGGTGTCACTGTTATTTAGCATAATATAGTTACTTATTCAATATATCTAAGTGGTCATTATTTTTTCAATTAGTTTTATTGAATAGGAAATATGGGTGGTAAAATAAAGCATTACTTTTGCCCCTGTTTTCTCTTTCATAATCTATTACAAAGCTCTTAATTTTTTTAAAGCGCTGTTATACTATTACCCTTCAATTAAACGTCTTGCATTTTTTTGAGGCTTATTGAAATCTCAAAATAATAATTATTTTATTATTTTTGACTAATTAAAAAATTAATTAATTTTTTTGAGGCTATACTTAACGAGTGGCCAGCTCTGTGGTATGTAGATGGAAAAGCCTCTTTGTAAGGTTTGTTGGATAACGTACATAGATTTTTTATTATAAAAAACCCATTGGTACATGGTCAGATGTGGGGATCGAACCCGGGTGTGAGCGGACGTTACACCCACTCGACCATTCGATTTTTATTTCACGTGTTATCGGTCCCATGATACCCAACAGAATACGAAGTCTTCTCCCTTTAGTTAGCCGATGGCGTAAGTAATTGTAAAAAAAAACTATGTATAATTCTTTTACAGTTATTGATTTACATTATGTATAAAATCCATCACGCTGTATTAACTAAATGGGAGTGGGCAGACCGCCCCAGGCAACAAAGGCCAAAAGTGAGTCATGCATGAGTCGCTGTAGACTCATGGGCCATTCCGATATTCACGATTGAAACCAGTCTTTAGATAGAATCTAAAATGACTTCGGATGTTTGAAATTGTTAAGCTCTACAACCTTTGCCACTCTACTTTGCTTGAATAAATATATTATGTACTTACCATAAAAATAATGAACCTAATATATAAAAGATGTTTTTTTACAGCTCCCGAAAACGTGTTATCGGTTCCAGAGTACCCAGCGGAAAGACCAAGTCTCCGTCTTTTAGCCGATGGTGTTTGTGAGGATACCTAACGAGTGGCTAGTTCTGTTGAGGTATATTTAGATGGAAAAGCCTCTAGGTGTGGTATTGTCGAATCATGTACTTACATTAGTTTTTAACGACTTCAAAAAAAAAGACGTTACTCAATGCGACCGTACTTCGTCGTTTATGAACCGATTTTGATGATTTCTTTTTAATCGACAGATAATTCTTCCGGATTGGTCCCATTTTTATGTCATAAAAATTGGTTAATTAGTTTTTCATTAATTTTGAAAAAACTGACTTTATAAGTCAATTATCAGTATCTCGATGAAATATGTACCGATTTTGACGACTTATTTTTTAAGGATATAATAATCCGTCAGTTTTTGGCGGATCTTTTACGGATCTTTTATCTTATTAATTTTCAATTTATAGATGAAATTTGATATATATAGGTGATTAGGTAACAATGAAAAACTGTTAAATTCCATTCAGATAATTTTTTATTTCTTAAAATCGTATTTGGCACCTTTATATTGTAAACATTTATCGTAGTGAAGTACCATACCAATAGTACATAACTCAAAAGTACTAAAAATCTCTTTATATCTTTATCTATATAATCTATATCTTTAATTTATTTAATTTATCTATATCTTTATAATGAGATCAATCACAAATATCTGTAATAAGCTTATTAAAATGATGATAATAATATATTTAAACATTTATTGTAGGAAGTTTTTATAAAATATTAATTAAAATATCTTTATAATGAGATCAATCACAAATATCTGTAATAAGCTTATTAAAATGATGATAATAATATATTTAAACATTTATTGTAGGAAGTTTTTATAAAATATTAATTAAAATATCTTTATAATGAGATAAATTTAGTTTAAATCTTTGTGTTAATTTATTTATTAAAATAAAATAATGATTATTGACCTCTTTAAGAGTTAACTCTCATTACAGATTGTCTCTTTCCAAAGGTCGATGTGCAATATTTACCGCCGCGTACTCTAAGAAAGTTAAGATCCGTATCCGTATCCGTATTCGCGGATCTTGAGACCAAATATCCGTATTCAGATCCGTATCCGCGGATATACATTTGGCACCAACCGTCTTCAAATTCTACGACGAAATATTTATTATTTCTTACTTTTCAGTGCAAATTTTTTAAGTCGGTACACTTTTTTTTTAAATTAATTATTAAAAGCCCATTGGTAGATACATGGCCCGTATATAAAAGATAAACTTTAAAAAAGTTTCCTTATTTCAAGAAATCTGCTCTGTAGTGTAAAGCAAGAAATAATTTAGACTAATTTATTTATTTTGTCAAAGACGCCATCTATTAGAGATAAATAGAACTATGACAACAACACCACTAACGGTGCGAAGCTAGTTTAGTCTAATATTTAATTATTAAAAAAATGCATAATACTCTTTCGAAGAATTGCAAAATTTGCGTAAAAATATTTCCTGGAAAAATGTTAAACTGTTTTTCATGAAAAAAGCAACAAAAACATTTCGTTCCGGATTTTTTTTAAATGTGAGAAAGAATTAGAAGAGATAAATGTAGCCTATTTCACTCTCCAGCGCTGCTACAACTACGAGTATCTCTGTGCAGAAAAATCTAGTTGATCAGATGCTCTATTCTGACGTGAAAGAAGAACAAACAAACAAACACACAAACAAACAGTACACTTTTGCTTTTATAATATTATTTATGATATCATGAATAGATAGAACTTTTGTGCTGTGAACTACTGTAAAACAGGCTTTCGACTTATTAATTGCATGCCTCAACGCATGTGTTAAATACTTTTAACTATGCTAAAACGCATCCAATAAGGCATGCTGCTCATGAAAAATTTATATTAGACTAATAAAGATTAGTTAAAGATTAATTTATATTACAAGATGACCCGTTATAGCAACAAAGCGTAGACGCAGGGATAGAAAGATCGTAGGATATTGTATATAACAACAAAATTTAATTAACTGTAAGCTGGGTATTATACGAACAACGATGTATCTAGATATGGTCGTGCTGGGGTAGCCAAACTGTACGTGAACTTAAAATTATCTAGAGGACATGCTCCATGGGTCATTTTATTGTGTCACTGACTTTTACACGTAGCATAGCTTCTTTTAAGTTTCGGTTAAAAACAACTCTGAAACAAAAACCTAAGTCGGTTAAAAACAACTTTCCTGCGTTGTGGCATCATCATCGCTAGTAGAGCCAATTTCATTGGGAATTTGACATTGTAAGGAGAAAAATACTTGATTCCAAAATCTATATAAATAAAAATTAAATGCTGTTCGTTGGTAACGGTTGAGAACGGCTGGCCCAATTTTTTAAATGTTCGTAATAGTATGAATAGGATTTTTAGAAAGATTTTTGTATAAGCTCAAGACCATAATAGGACATGAAAGTTAATATAAAGCTGAAGAGTTTGTTTGTCTGTTTGAACGCGCTAATCTCTGGAACTACCAGTCGGATTTGAAAAAATATTTTTGTTTTTTTGCTTGGTTATAGGCTATATAACATCACGCTATGACCCAAAGGAGCGGAACAGTAACCATTAAAGCGGATGCAACCGCAAGACACAGCTAGTATGTATGTAATATAAAGAAACTCATTGTACTTATTTCTTGCCAGATGCCATCGAATTGATTACTGGCATACCCTAATCTTATTTTCCAACTTGAACTCTCATTGAGTGAGTCCAACTCGCAATTTTATTATAAAATGCCTGGACTACGTTTTGCTACCCAATCGAATCCAGAAGTGCTTCGTTGTAAAAAATAGGACAATTCCAATTAAAATAAAAAAGCAGTTTGTAAAGTCCTTCATGGTTCAACAGTGTGGCGACTCGACACTCGACAGCCCGAGCGGCGAGCACGTGACATGATGCTGCGTGTAGTTTGTACCGGCTCCGATGCACACTCGTTAAACTAAATACGTGCATCAATGATCATGTACTCAAGTATCATCGCAGAAGAGACACACAGATACTCGAGATTTTGCACATTTTCACGTGGTTACCGTTCCCCTGAAATAAACCAACATAATTAGATGTAGTGACACAGGGTCAGCTATAAGTGGGGAGGTGGGGGAGCAACCAAGTTAAATGCCGCCATTGGATAAGCTTGCCATTTCAATTGAGGATTGAATTGTTATTGATCCTTGTCATATTTTTATTGTAAAGCGAGCAAATTACTACCCACAATTGCCTGGTTTTAAGCATTAGTAGTGAGTCTAGGATTGAAGGCAACCATTTCTAGTCTTTCGTTTCGCTTGAAGGACCCAGGGTTGTATGTTCCACTTTAGGCAGAACACTGACGGAGTATATAATTCATTGATAGCAAACCCTATGACAGGCGCCTTCCTTCGAGCACGACCTAATGGAAGAACTGAAGTTATACTGATACTCAATTACATTATTTATACGGAACAAAAGTTTGTAAGTGCATAATATAATAATATAATAGAATGAAGCCTCTCATAAAATAAGCATAATTAGGCATGAAATTGGATTAATTTGACTGTAGTTATTCTATGGTGACATGCAAATGCCACGTGAGAATACAGCGAAAGCCTTATCGCGGTGGGCGCGCCCCCGATTTCTCTTGAGGTCTAGTTATAAGAGGAAGCGGTGGCGATTTTTTCATATAAAGTCCACGATTTACGGCGCAAATGTGAGTGGAAGAAATAAAGTAAGTACGTACCACCAGAACTTTACATTCGATTCAAAACTCGTTCAATTATGTTATTATGTTTTTTCATTAAAACGTTGACTGAACGAGTGGGAAGGAAGTAAACTGGCGTTTCGTTCACTTTGCAACGAGATAGCAAAATAACATTCTAAATAAAATATAATAAAGTCTGTGTAATCTGTGCTGAGATCTATTATATAGTGGTAAAGAAGCTATAAACCGCCACAAAGGACATCAAGTTACCAAATTCAAGACCGGTAATCGGTAACCGGCGCCTGTAATCTGCACAATAGCCTAACCTCAAGTAAATGAACTTTGTGTTACCGGTTAGTTTGGATAAATAGGTGTCTCGAATTTAACCAGCACGAATTTTTATTCCTCACCCAAATATACTGGGCGTATCCACAATTAATACAATACATTGTTGATAAATAATAAGTTAGGTCTAAATTAGGAGAAGCATTATAGATTTTAGGAGCATCTGGAGACGATTTTCTTTAAAAAAAACTACATTCTATTATATTCTAAATCGCTTGTCGCTTCCACTTATACTTTGACCGTACTTTAGTCGAACACTCCTGCATATACACGTAGATTGTGCCCCTTATCCCAGTATTGGTAATGGATTTAATATATTTAAATTTTAAACCATTTCTCTGTTTAAATGTCGCGTAAGTGGACTATAAATATCACGAAGTTTTGCTAGAATGTTCCTGGTCGGAACGTTTTATTTCTCCTTGGGTATGCATTCAAGAATATGTTCGTTATTAGGTACAGGTAGTGATTCGTGTTTCTTTGGGATCGGATTATTTTTCTGATATAAATCTGCAATGGGTTTGTGTTTTTTGGTGTAATTTCATTCAATGTCACGGTATTATTTGATAGGATAGGAGAGCTGTCAGACTATATGGTCTAAATCTAGTATTTGCCATAATTTTAGGGGTTACATCTTCATGAGCATTCAATAGGTTTTTAACTAATAATTATTATTATTAGAGCATTTGCTTATAAGTATCTCTTGCTATTCGGATCGGAAACCCCCCTTCATGACCAAAAAACCACAATAAAGCAGATTCTGAGTCTATATAATTACCTACTCACATAATCCCACCATTTCGGAACCCATTTTGGACAGACAAACACACAGACGGACAGACAGATCGTGCTTCAGTTGGTTGAAATTTTGAAATGACAGACACTCCAATTTTATTTTATATTTGACATCTCCCGTTATTTCGTGAAATACCTAGGAGATTCGAGAAATCCCTAATGTCCTCATTTCCCTACAACATAATATTAATAAGTAAGCCATCACAACACACCCGGGTACGAAAAATATTTTCTTAGTAAACAATCTCTGAACGGTACATTTTTTTTAGAAATAGATGTTATTATTTGATATGTATAAATATATACTAACGGCTCTTCCATGACTTTGTCCGTTTCACGCGTCATCACCATGGTAATTTTATTACTATATGATACAATGATACTTATCATATTTCATAAGCCTCGTTTTCCATGACCAATCTCGCGGCGGAAATGTAGAATATGGAAGATTTCATGTCAAATTCTTAAAATATTAAATTATTAAAACTCTAAGCTTTCGTGGTAATCCCTACATAATGAGTCCTATAACATTGTTTTTAGGCTCCGCTGTCTGTCTGTCTGTCCGTCCGTCTGTCACATGGCTGTATCTTTTGAACCATAATAGGTAGACACTTGAAATTTCTACAGAGTTTGTATTACTATGGCCTCTTTAAAACAACAAATAATAAAAATTTACTTAAGTTTAAAATTTAAGGGTGTCTTCATACAAGAAATTTTTTCGGGGTTCTTTGCTCGATCTTAATAATAAGGCAATACATACAAACGTCTAAGTAAAAAAACAAATAATAACGACCGGCAAAGTGTGAGTCGGACTCGTGCTAACTTTTCTACTAAACCATTTTTTTTATTGTACGGTGGTCGGAGACAAATTTTCATCCAAATCGATTCAGACGTTACGCGACTTTACGACATTACGATAGCTCTATTCTAGCCAAATAAAATAGTAATCAGAACAAGCAGCTAAGTGTAACAAGGTAATCACAGAATATTCGGGCCTATTCCATCCGCACTCGTTAAGATGTTAAGGGCCAATAAATCAGTGCAAGCAAGGTTGTTCGTGTGAACCGACTGGGGCGTCACGCAGGGTGAGCAACCCCGCACCGGAACGATACGGTCGGTGTGATGCCGGGCGCCTTGTGACTTCCCAAAAATAGGCCATTATCTGGTACGTTTACCCCAAACTCAACAGGTGGATTGTCTTTTATAAGGAGTTCATATGACTCCGACATTCAACATATTTGGGTTCAAAATGACGTTCATGATTTTGTCAAAATTTGTTTTTTTAACCGACTTCGAAAAAAAAAGGAGAAGGTTCTCAATTCGGACCGTATTTTTTTTTTTTTGTATGTATGTACATCGATTACTCCGCCAGTTGTGAACCGATTTTGATGGTTTCTTTTTTAATCGACAGATAATTCTTCCGGATTGGTCCCATTTTTATCTCATAAAAATTGGTTCTTTAGTTTTTCAGAAATTTTGAAAAAACTGACCTTATAAGTCAATTTTTCGTAATATCTCGATGAAATATGTACCGATTTTGACTACTTATTTTTTTAAGGATATAAAAATTTCTTGACATTATCTCACAGTCATATGACGAAAATCGGTTCAGTAATTTTTCAGAAATTCAGTAATTTGTCTCTGTTTACTGCTGAAAATTATATCAGAGAAAAGCCTTAGCAACGGTTGCTATTGACACGAAGTTGTCAATTTTCGTATCGACGGTGGTCTAGCGGCTAAAGGTATGGGATGCAGCGCAGGGTGCACATTGCTCGAGGTTGAAATCCCATCCACAGCAGTATTTTTTTTAATTTTCCATCATTTTTTTTTAGTTGCGTTATTATTTATTTCTCAGGGCAACAAAATCACTTAAAAGGGAAAAATAAACCTTTTAAAAAAAAGTGTACCGACTTCAAAAATTTGCACTGAAAAGTAAGAAATAATAAAAATTTCGTCGTAGAATTGGAAGACGGTTGGTGCCAAATTAGAAATAATTTAGTACCCAAATTCACTAATCTAGATAATTCATTAGGAACCTACGATCATCAGTACAAACACAGATAATATTGAACAGATCTTTATGTCCCTAGATGTTTACTTAATTTTGTATCCTAATTTGGCACCAACCGTCTTCCATTTCTACGACGAAATTTTTATTATTTCTTACTTTTCAGTGCAAATTTTTGAAGTCGGTACACTTTTTTTTAAAAGGTTTATATAGTTCCCTAGAGTCACTACCAACTGGGCTGTTACATTTATTTTTGCAAGCGGAATGTCAAAACGAAGCAACGGATCAACGTGATTTTTTGCACAGAGATAGCTGGAGGGTTGGAGCGTGATACAGGCTACTTTTATATTGGGAAAATATGTCCTTCTGTGCGTCGGTGGCCGAGTGGTTAATACCAGACTAGGCAGACCACGGGTTCGATCCCGGATCCCGGCCATGTATCAATGGGTTTTTTTAATTAAAAACTTATGTACATAATCCGACAAACCACACAGACACTTTTCTATTTAGATCCTCACAAATACCATCGGCTAAACTGGGTACCCTGGAACCGACATGGTTTCAAAAGCTATAAGGCAACCCGTGAAGAAAGAAAAAAATCTCCTCCCGAGAAATTTGAACTTTTCTACCCATGGTCGCTAGAGTATAAGTTTTTTGTCAATATTTCATTAAATATGTGTAAAGATTGTTTCTCTACATACATTTTTGTATATTTTAACTGGAAAATATCAAGTTTTAGCGAAAAATACTTATTTTTTGAATCCAATAATTTTATTTTTAGGAAAATCTCTGCACACCTAAAAAAATAAATGGATACTTCAGAACTCAGAGAATCCTAGTTTGGAACTAAGACAATGTTCTAACAAAAAATGGCACTTTCACAAAGCGGATGCACTTCTGCATACAATGGCTTATATTAACATAGAACGTGGGTTGTCTAGAATTCTAGATGAAGTCACCATGACTCACAGCTAGGTTACATAAGTCCTAGGGCATCTATATTTTATTACTTTGGAACTTGTTTGGAAAGGACCTCTGAAATTTAGGACAATATTACTCAAGCTTATTGCAATTTTGTGATATTTTGATTTTATGAGTTGGTTATAAAGCCTGTTATATTATCTATACATTATTGGTTATATTACCTATACAAATAAATAAAATTAAAGTGCCTGTATTATAGAGATTATATATATAGACGCGGGTGCATAGACTTTGGTTTTAAATTTTAAAAAAACACAGATTTCATGCACCCATGACCTTCAAAGAGCATTGAAAATGAACTTCGGTATTAAAAATAGAAAATGAACATGTAGGTATATTTTTTGACAGCTGTCATTCGAAATTAAGATCTCTTTCATTTTGGTAAAGACACGACCAGTCTAGGGTCATAACTCCAAAAATTATTATTACTTTTTCAAATTTCGAAAAGCATCGCCAAACACCTTTCTGAACAAGTTCGAGACTAGATGTAGGGAACACAATGTACCTACCCCATAAAATTACCATTTAAGAGCTTTTTTTTTAATACACGATAATTCAAAATATTTTATTGTAGACCTCGCAATACAAACATTTTGACACCTCAATCCAATAGTGACCTAATTGACCTACAACTTCCGGAGATATCGGCGGCATGTTGCACTTTTGCTGAAAACGAAGTCCTACATAAGCTTCTTCACGGGTTGTCCTACAGATGTCATACAGCCTACATAAACTATCGAAAAACATTTCCAATCTTAAAAGGTTCGCCCATACTTATTCTAGGATCGAGTCATAATTCCACGGGCGAAGCCGGGGCGGAAAGTTAATATTAAATAATTATTTCCTACCTATAATCCAAGTCAGTTTAGCTTTTATTAGTTTTATTTTACTGTTTTACTACTTGGGTAATTGACTCACATTTGTTTATGGGCAGAGGCAAATAAATAAAATCTATACAAATATTTTCGTTAACCAGTTCCAAACTTCGAATCCAAGACTACGTGGGGAGAATCATTAACCTCTAGGCTAAATATAAATATTAAAAGACACCTCAAGTTTCTATAAAAAAATTGGCTGTTCTAGGATTTAAACCCAGATTTCGTGACTCATTCCTATTTTGCAATGTTTCCTTTCATGCAGCAAAATATTTCGTGAAAAAAACATACATCCGATTGAGAAGCTCTCTTTTTTATGTAGCTTTTAGTATTGAGATATTACCATTTAAAACAACCTCAACCCCTTATATATTATTATTTAGGTAAAGTTTGAAAAATAATTGGAAAAAGTAGTAAAAAATGTTTTACTCAGAATATTTGGAATTCCGCTTCTACAAAAGTACAATTATTAAAATACATTATTCACGCTCATCGTTGTGCTTCGATAGAAAGAAATAAGTATCAAATTTAAGGTCGACGACTCCATGGGCATTAGAAATATGTACCTAAGGCTACACCCACGAGCCGTACAACCGGATCTCAGAACAACGCCGAGTCGAGACCAATTAGACGCCAATATTGGACTTAGCTCATTCATTTTGGACCAAAATTGCACCTTCATAAGTGCCTCACGGCTCCAGAAACCATGCTACTAGCGTTCCACGGTATCCAGCCTTTAGCCGATGATATAAAATTGGTATGGTTGAGGTATTTTGAAACCCCAAGGCAAAGACTAGATAAACCCGGTGACAAATTTCCATAGATTTTTTTTCATAAAACAAACATACAAAATATTTTCCTTTCTTTTTTCCCGAAACCGTGTTACGGTTCTAGGGTACCCAGCGGAAGACCAAGTCTCCCTCGTTTAGCCGATGGTATTTGTGAGGCTATACCTAACGACTGGCCAGTTCTGTTGAGGTTTTAGATGGAAAAGCCTGTAAGTGTGGTTTGTCGGATTATGTGCATAAGTTTTAATTAAAAACCCATTGGTACATGGCCAGGATCCGGGACCGAACGCGTGGTCTTAACCACTCGGCCACCGACGCAATATATTCCATTCTGCCCATTTCTGACAAGGGTCAGAAAGCAAGGGCTTGGCTATCCCTGTATCGCACCATCTATCATGACTGGTTAAAAATTGTAAACGATTATTTACGATGCAATAACTACACATAATAAAGACACATAATATAGATTGGTCCAGGACTCCAGGCGTACTTGAGGCCTGGCACTTGGCTACAAGTTACATGCTACAATAGTTGCGTGCGCGCGCGCAGGATAAAGCGCCGCGTGGGCGTCTGACATATAACGTATTTAATAACGTCACATTGAATTGGCCGTTAACATATTTTCAACTATATTATATCGAAAAACGTCTTCTCTATAAAAAAACGGTATATAAAATAAAACAAGAAGTTAAGTACCTACTATACCTATCCGACAAACCACACTTAGAGGCTTTTCCATCTAAATATATCTCAACAGAACTGGCCACTCGTTAGGTAGGTACCTATAGGCTCACAAATACCATCGGCTAAACGAGGGAGACTTGGTCGTCTTCTGCTGGGTACCCTAGAACTGTAACACGGTTTTGGGGGCTGTAAGTAGGGTTGCCAACTTTCCCGGAATTCCGGGATTCTCCCGGAAAAATGCAGTTCGTTTGAACGCTGCTAAAATCTCCCGGATTTTTTTCTCCGCATAGCACGCAGCGAGTCAAGATTAAATATTTTATTTTGTTTCATAGACAAATGTTACAAAAATGAATCATGTTTGGTTTATTGTAATTTAGTGAAAATTATATATCACTTATAATATACTAATTATCTTGTCTAAAACTTGACCAAGATATACCTCTGATTTGTATTAATGTACTAACTGTAATTTTTGAGCACTTACCAAGCGAAACTGATAAAATAATTGGAAAATCAAATCAGTACAGAAGTATCTTTATATGTTCAATGTCAATGTGGGCTCGCTAGATTTTTCAGAAAATCTTTCATTTGCTTAATTAAAGAGCTTTAAATTGTCAAATTTCCCGTAATTTTGCCTACCGGTAAACGAGTGTTTTGGCTACTATATTTTATTCTAAGTAACTTGTTATTTAATATAATTAAATATAATAAACAACAAGTTTTTGGTAAGCAAATTCCAAAAGAAAAATAATTCAAAAAAATATATTTAGTTCCTTAGTGTCCGCCGAGCTATAAGTTACTCTATGCGCCGAGCGGCCGCAGCGAATGGACGTAGGGATGACGCTCGTTCCTGTTTTACCTCTCGCTCTAACAAATCTCTTTTTCACTCTACAGAGTCTTATGGCGTACAATTGATTCGTACTGACAGTGGCTCTGCTTGATTTATTTTACGAGATTAGAAAAAAGATTTTTTAGAAGTGAATACTTTTAACTGAACCGATTGTTCCCAAAATCGATATCCGTGACCAAAATAAAAAGAAATAATAGCTTTTCTTCCGGGTTTACCTGTGTAATATGGTGACTTTGCAATACTTGGGTTTTTATTAACTGGTCTTTCTCCCGGTTCACCTGTGTAATATGGCGACTTTTTTATTGTATTTTTTAAATATTTAGTTACGTTAAAAAAAACTATTTTAATTTAATTAGTTCTTAACGTTGTGTAAATAAATTTAATGTTATAGTATTTCTAAAACACCATGTCATCATTTCTTCCATAAGTAACCCTAAGCGAGTGTCGAATTATAAGTAGAGCAACTTTCGCGACCGTCCGTCTGCATTTCGAAAAAAAAAAGTCGAAATCTTAGTTTTGTACAGCAAGACTGCAGCCTTAACGAGAAAATAAGCATTATTGTAATAAAAAAATTGATTGGAATGAATTAAAAGATCTGAGTTCTTTTTGTTGAACGTGCAAATAAATAAGGACAAATTGTATGACGATTACTGTTTACTGCAAGAACTTTGTGAAGTTGTGGCAAGTAAAACAAAGAGGGTAGACTTGCATTGGGTTCATTTTTTATCGTTTCCATTCAAAAGACCTTGCAAGCTACTCGCGTGTAAAAATATAACTTTAAATTAAAAAATAAATTATTTTCACATTTTATTATTCCACCTCCCGGATTTCTGATCCACAGAGTTGGCAACCCTAGCGTAAGGCAAACCGTGAAGAAAGAAGAAAAAATGCGTGATCTGACAAACAAAGTCACCCATTTCCCGGAGCCATGAGATATTTTCCCGGGATAAAAACTAGCCTATGTCATTCTCCAGTCGTTGAGCTACATCTGTGCAAAAATCAATTCGATCCGTTGCTCCGTTCCGAAAATTAAAAGAAACACGGCTGCGTTGGTATAGACACGTGATGAGAAGGCCCGAAGACCACGTGACCCGGAAAGAGTTGAACTTTAAGGCAGACCCCGACTCTCATGGCTTTCAGCAATCAATACTGACCTCAAAGCCCTAGAATTAGATCCACTGACGACCCGGAATAGATCGAGCTGGCGAACAGCGATTGGAAGAGCTGACCACAATTAAACATGGAATAAGGCCGAAGAAAGACGGTAGATGTGAAAGCTCAAAATTAGTATCTTGTTAGACGAAGAAATACACGACCAGACGCACGCAGCGTATGCCAAAACCAAGCGACTCCGAAGTGTGTGCGCATATAGATGTTTCACATCAAAATAATAATTGACAGAAAGCTGATTTCTTGTAAAATAAAGCTCTAAAATGGCCAATTCACATAGCTTCAATAATAAGTTATGATACTTGAAGCACGCTTCTATAGGACAATACGTGTCTAGATGGTATCTAACACTATAGGAGGTCATTGTCAGGGCAAACTGCCATAGCATCGCGAAGATTTGATTTATTCTCCGTCTAAATGAACAAATATTACTTACAAATACAACTGAGAAATGAAATTACTTTATAATGTCGTCAAATCTATGCAAATTATCTATCTATCTATCATCACGCCTTTTGTCCCAAGAGGGGTAGGCAGAGACAATCGAATGCCATTTGCTACGGTTCTGACATACCTCTTTCGCTTCTTTTATATTCATCATACCTTTTATGCTTGCTCGACGATTGTGTGTACTTTTAATATTGCCATCGATCAATACATTTTTTATATGTTCAATAAAAGTACAGCTAGTTCGTCCTCTGCCAGCATTTCCTTTCACTTCAGCCATATAAACCTTTTTAGTCAATCTTTCATCCTTCATTCTTTATACGTGTCCAAACCAGCGTAAACTATTTTTCCTCATTTTAGTCACAATATCATCTTTCACTCCGTATTCTTCTTAAATGACATCGTTCCAGATGCGATCAATACGCTTTTTATCACACATTCTACGTAAAAACCGCATTTCCATTGCATTTATTTTACTTATAATATACTTATACTTACAAATAAAATAAAATTTAAACGGTCCAAGGGACTCTGTCTTCCTAATGAAACAGGACTCATAGCAAGTAGGTACTGACTTAGAATCTGCTTTTTTTTTTCGTCGCGGGTTGCTTTACAGCTCCCGAAACCGTGATTCGGCTCCAAGGTACGTAAGACCAAGTCTCCCTCGTTTAGCCGATGGTATTTGTGATGCTTTTTATTCGATTACCCTTACATAGATAAATAAAAATATGTCTTGCCTATATGGATATAAAATTTACTACTTATTTCGCGTCTCCTGAATGGCTGAATTCTGTTATGAATTTGTATGAAAGATATGAAATTTTAAATCCGAAAAATTATCTACCAGGCATTTATATAAAAGTGTCTATCGGTGTGTTCAAAATTATTTATAAAAGATAATATTTCAGCATAAATTTACAATTTTTAGATTTTTTCAGTTTCAGTTTTCTCAGCCTGTTTGTTCACTTGTAAAATGGACTCCAAAACTACTGACTGACTTTTGAGGAAACCTGTGTAAATTATGGTATATTTAAGTTTTCTTTCGTATGTAAACATTTTTTTACTAAAGAGGTATTTGACATTTTGACCTTTTGATAAACATTGCTCATCATTCTGAGTCATACTATGGATATCATTATTTTGGGATTTCATTGTTATTACTCATACATATAAATAAATTAATAAAATCTTAACCTTTTTTTTGTACAACAATATTATTCATACATTTTGTTTAGTTTTCAGCTGAACTTTGCAACAAATTAAACTAAAATAAAGTTAATTATCTACTAACAACTGATAGCATATAAATATAAAAAAGTAACATTATATAGCCTTATTTTATGAAATTTTTATTTTTTTATTGTTAAAAAAAAGGCCGACTCCCACTTTGCCGGTTTTTAATTTGTTGTTTTACTTAGGAGTATGCATTATTATTATACTAATTAGACGTTTGTATGTATTGACATTATTATAATCCACCAAAAAATGCTAAGAAAAACCCGTCGAATTTTATTTTTTGTTATCATAGCGGCGCGGCCATAGTAATACCTACATATACTCTTTGAAAAGGAGATCCCTACATTTGGGCCATTTTTTTTTATCTTCGCGAACAGAACCGATAATACCCACAGTTGTTAGATATAAGATATAGAACTAAAAAATCATGGTCCAGTACTTTTAGCTCATGAATTAATAGTTTTCAGATTTTGATTTTGAACACCTATTTCAACATTATTTGTTGCTGGCAATAATTATTTAGGTGTCACTTTCAACTTGACTGACATTGTTTGACTGATTGTTTTGTTTACCTTTTTTAGTAGGTTGTTTTATTAATTATATTTTATCTATTCATATTGAATAACATAAGAAATAACGAGAGAAATAACAAAAACCGACAAAAACAGAAGCTTGCTAGCGAACTGACAGCCTGACTGACTGACTGAACTGGCTGACGACGGCTGACTTAAGTAGATACGTTCCGAAGCGTAAACATTTTATATTAGTGTTACTAGTGTTTAAAACATTAAGTAAAAATACGTGTAAAATACGGCCGCTAAAAATATGAGATTAATTTATTTTGGTTCGCCCATTTGTGACCTTTATTAATATATATATTTGATGTCGGCACTCGGTTAGTGCCAGACATTGCCCGACACTAGCACAACTATGTATGGGAATATGTTGATCTCCTTTCAAGTATCTACCTATTACGGTTCAAAAGATGTACGGCTTTGTTATAGAGACGGACGAACAGCGGAGGCTTAGTAATAGGGTTTCCGTTGTAAGTGTTGTCACCCTTTGGGTACGGAACCCTAAAGAGTATCTATGGCTTCTGGTTTAGACACATTGACAGAATGAAGGAAGGATAAAATAAATGCCTACACAGCCAGTGAGTTATAGGTACTAGAGAAGACGCTACCCATCACTCCTATGTTCCATTCAATTGCGGCGATCGCGCCGCACTTCACACAGTCGCTTGCTAGCTGTTGAGCAGTTATACGCTAGTGATTGTTTTTAATCGAAAAAATTTGAAAGTCATATTATATGCCGTGGTGTGTGTTGAAATATTGCACTAATAATTCAAGGAATACGGCGAAGTGTAAAGGAATAACTTTCCACCGTTAAGTAACTAGGTATAATCATTTTAAAATTATATACGAACATGAAATTTATCAGACGCATGTTGTGTCATTCGACATAGACTAAAAACATTCAGAAGTGAAAATAGGTAGAATTGGTTGACGTTCCCGTATATAGCGGAAAATAATACAATATATTTTCTACGCAGATATTATTGTTTGTGTAATGTGTTATCTACACTTCTACACTAATATTATAAAGAGAAAAGATTTTTCTATTTTTGTCTGTAATGATGAACTCAATACTACTGGACCGATTTTAAATGTTTTTCACCAGTAGAATGTATTATTATCGCTGAGTAACGGAGGCAATATTTTATACTAGCGGCTTGCCCCGACTTCGCCCGGGGTAACAATTATAATATCACTGAATAAAATAGATATGTTTTATATGATATATAATTGTTACCCCGGACGAAGTCGAGGCAAACTGCTAGTTTGTAATAAAATAGTTATTGAAATTTGTGGTATTTTGTCTATTGAAGGTTTCCACGCCCTAGCCAAGAAACAAGAGAAAGATGGATAAAATTTGTCCAAAACAACCGCAGTGAAGAGACCTGGTTACCATCCAAACATAGTTATATATTATGTTCATTGCATTTTTATTACATTATTAAATACATAACAAAAGTAATTTCGATCAAAAGAGTTCGATCCCGGATCCCGGCCATGTACCAATGGGTTTTTTAATTAAAAACTTATGTACATAATCCGACAAACCACACTTAGAGGCTTTTCCATCTAAATATATCTCAACAGAACTAGCCACTCGTTAGGTATAGCCTCACAAATACCATCGGCTAAACGAGGGAGACTAGGTCTTCAGCTGGGTACCCTGGAACCCGTAACACGGTTTCGGGATGTGTAAAGCAACCCGTGAAGAAAAAAAAAAAAAAAGAACATTTTATCCAGTAAGAAGTATTTACATCTTTAGTTCATTCTTTTAATCAACCGAGCACTTTGAATCACCGAATACATTTGATACGGGCTATAATTAACAAATATACAACAATTCGCTTGAAACATGAAGCTAAAACTGATCAGAATATTAATTATTACTTATTAATAAGAGTGAAATTGTTTAAGGCAATGTAACTAAATCATAACAGTCACCATTTCACCACACTCTCTTCTTATGAAAATATTGCTTATACTCAATATGCTGAAGAACTCAAGTTACAACAAAAACAACTAGCGGCTTGCCTTAGAGCTGGTCGTTTTTTTGACAAACTGCTTCAAGAAACAGATTTTTGTCATGTAACGAACGAACGCTTTTATGACAGAAGGAAAATCAGTTTTTTTTTAAAAGCAGGTTTATTGCTTCGGCGATTCAACTGTACGTACGTACAATAGAGCCTGGTCGTTTTTTTTTACTAACCGTTTCAAGAATCAGATTTTTGCAACCATTTACATATTGCGCTTGTGTGTGTAGTGTAGTGCCTGTGAGAAGTGTGAGAGGTTCTAGCTTCCTATTAATGAAATAATTTTTAAAATCGATTCTATAGTTTCAGAGATTACCCCTACATCAAATCTTATAAACTGTACCTCTTTATAATATTAGTATAGATTAGATACATGTACCCATAACACATGCTTTTTATTATATATTTAGAACCGCGACATCTTTCGTTTCGACTCGAAGGCCAAACCGACGAATCCATACAGGGCCAGCCAGGAATGCACGGCCCGAGTGTGTCCAACAGCATAATGACCGACTCAGCAATTTGCTCGGCATTCTAGTGTTGGACATTCTCGGGCCGTGCATTTCTTTTCATTACCGATGACAGTACTTTCTATGCAAACAATAAATGGCTAAAATAATTGTTCTAAGTTTCCTCATTCTGGTCAAAATAAAAGATGTAGCGGGGGGTCCTATGTATGCTAAAAATAAAAATTCTACCAAAAATATTTACGACGCGGTTTTGAAAAAGAAACTGGTTTGCTGTTCTTTTAATATGGACGCTGTATAGTGTATAAATACATTAGACTGATATGGTACAGACTGTCGAATAAACGGTTTTTTTGAATGAATGAATATAATATGTAGTATTTACGATTTACGCCTTATGAATAAAAAGCCGTTTCTTTTGGCACTGCTTTTCGAAGCAGTTTGTCGATTTATAAAATGGGTTACGTTCCGTTTCACGTAAAATACGAAACGACCCAGCTCTAGCTTGCCTCAATTTTGCCGGGGTAACTATTATATACAATAGGAAATATAAAATATAGCCTATGGTATTCAGTATACATTATATGATAGGTTGAAACTGTATTAGGCTTAGTTATTATATTAATTAGCTTTTTTAATGAGTCGTTCTTAGTCTGTAAGTTTCCTTAAATACAATAAATAGCGTTCTACAGGTGAAAGAACTTTTAGAATCGGTCCAGTAGTTTTTTACTTGGGGATATAAATGTTACCCCGGGCGAAGTCGGGGCAAGCCGCTAGGTATTATAAAATTAAACTTATGTTACTAAATATATATAATATATATATATATATATATATTTAAAAATATTTTTTTAAATCAGTCCAGTAGTTTAGATTTTATTCATTACAAACAAAAATACAAATCTTGTACAAATGAGCTTGTTAGGTATGTCCTTTCTGTAAGCGTAGTTAGTCTATATTAAGCATGTTGTTGTAGTACGTTGAACGAAATGCGTAAGCGCCATGAAATTCACGGCGCTTTCGACCTTTTGGTCGCGAGAAAACTACATCCTAGAAGCGATCTAGCGCTGTGTGTTTATACCGTTTGGTTACTCGACTAGCGACTAACAAGCGCTTCAGCGAACTTAAGTTTTATTTTTTATAGAAATGAAGCATGCCTTTTTATCTATTATAGCTCCTCTAGTACCTATATCTCAATGTACACAGCACAGGCGCCCTCGATGTAGGTACTTTAGTTAAACACATTAAAATGTATTAATTTAGTTTCACGAATGAAAGGTGGAAAAGAGGTAAGTCAAGATCGTAACAAATTACATTCGATTATCTCTGCCTACCCCTCATGGAATAAAAGGTGTGACGATAAATAGAAAAATAGGTCCTTTACAAGAACTTAACAAAACCGTTTTGAGTCTAACTTTAAAAGAACCCAAATAAATCAATCTCCCAATATTTCAAATCGTTTATCAATATAAAAAAATACATAGTAATAATTTTTAAAGTTTTATCATTGACAAGGTAGGTAACAGAGTACTTGTCAGACGATACGACCGTTTTCTCAGCGCGGCCAAGAAAAAATTAACCAAAAAAACGTTTGTAAAAAACAGGCTCTGCCCAGGGCGGCCGGACCAACGTACTCACATATTTTTATCCCAAGGCTACCTTTTCGCGAGCCGCTATATACGAACTTAAAAAGTTCTTCTATAGGTGAGGCGCGTCGTGTTGAAGGGATATACAAAAAGCAGGTTTTCTTTAATAACGCCATTTTTGTTTAGGATCAGGCGGTGGCGAAATCACTTGGCAACCTTTCGCATTGTAAAGTCTGTACACGAACGAAGCTCGGAGCATAAAGTGTATTATTTTCAGCAAGGAAGGAACTGTATTAGGTATGTAATGTGTATAACCATCTTAAATAACCAAGACAATGCAACACCAATGCGAGCATGACCGTATAGACAAAAACTACAGGGGTATGACATTTAGAATTTATCTTGTGAGGGATCACGTGACAAATGTCATAAAATAGACAAACTGCTACCGCTTGTAGATTTTGTCTTCTTCTTTTATTGTGGTTCCACCAATGTCAAGTATTATAGCCTTTATAGTATATATATATATGCCGATTAGTCAGTACCTATCTAAGATGAACCCGCCGACAGTGATACGTCTTATTAATCACAACTATCACAGCGCGGATGGGATTAAACTGTATTCCCCATCATGTTAAGACGGAACGCGTGCGTTGGTCGCTATGGCATGACGTAGAATCTAGATTGTGTCTACCCCCTGTACCCTACGCGGTCATGCTAGCACTCCTAGACATTCCACAAAAGTTTCAAATTCCGAATTTGGCTGCAACATAATACTTTATTACGTTGTCGGTTTTTTTATTGTATTCGTTAGTGAACTTTGCATGGCTGCTGTGAGGCTGTATAGGACGCACCACTAAGCAATAAAAGCTTAAACTCTTTCCTTTTAAACAAAGCTTTGTCTAATAAATTACTGAAATGCAACAAAGAAAATATTTATGATTTTTCCGTACAAATCGCAGGAATATCGTGACTTTGAAAACACGTAAGCCATTGTTTGCACTTCTGAAAGTAGTGCCTCGTTATATGTAATGAATGACTAAATATAGTAAGTTTGTTGCCATGTGAGCTTTTTAAAAATATGTTCAGCAATGAGGAAGACAATATATTATATAAAAGTTATGTTATGAAAATATATGCCAATCTTAGCACAGGTCTTAGCCAGGGTGCCTTTAATTACGAATGTAATCTACTGGTAACATTAAACATGTCTCTCGACAAAAATATCTTCTATAAAGTCTAGCTAGAATAACTAGACTTCAGATGATACTATGAAACAAAGGTTTTTCAAAATTCATTCAGCCGTTTAGGAGCCCATTCTAGAATCCGGCTGGACACACATTATACATATTTGTACAAGCTTCTGTCCGCGGTTTCACCTGCTTGGAAATAGATCCGAAAATTATTATCCCGTGGCTGTAATTTGCCCCTCCCCCGCCCGATTTTGCGGCATAAAAAGTAGTATATGGTGAGTATATGTCATTCTCTGCAAAAACTACCACTATGCAAAAAATGTCGTGAAAAACAAAAACAAATTTATCCCACGGGAACCATACATTTTTCCAGGATGAAAAGTAGCCTATGTTCTATTCCAAATAGTGCCAAATTTCATCCAGATGGTTCAGCCGTTCTGGCGTGATTGAGTAACAAACATACATACATCCATACAATCTTTCGTGTTTATAATATTATATAGTGGCATTCATTTTGAAAACACATGTTAAATTGTCTATACCCAATTTATCGTCACTACAGCACAGCGATCTATTTAGATAAGATCAAGTCGATCTAGGTTACGTGGACGTTTTACTAGCTCTTAAATTGCAACTCTCTTCGTCTTCGTGAGATCACGCTGACCTTTAATACACCATCCGACGTCCGTGTACTCTATCCTTTAGTTAGATATTATCAACGGTTGAATAGCAAAATATCTTCTACGTAACTGCTTTCATCGCAGTTTTCACCTCCATAGTCCAGTGAACTTCAATCTTATATTAGGAGGTACTGGGATCGAATACTCAATTATTAAATTTTTTGTGGTGGAATATACAACAGACCAAAGAGTCGAGAAAATGTATGTGTGGTACATCTATGAATGTAAATCATTCGACATGCGTCTCAGGCGCAATTATTTTGGTACTTTATATTACTTTTTAGTACGTTCACGCCTTATTTCCCTTCAGGTAAGCAGAGACCATAGATAAACGAAGTGATTATAATACTCTGACCAAAGATATCTACTTGCCACGATCCTGGCACACCTCTGCTCTTCGGTTTCAGGTGCTTTTTTAGTCAAACTTTAAATTATAATAACTAAGTTATCTCTGTTTTCAGTTTAATTTTCTTTCTTGATCATGAAATCAGTTGTATAAAATGTTAAAATACATTATTAAATTATTTAATCCTCTATAAGAAGATCAAATCCATTATAAAGAAAAGCTCTTTAAAAATCTACACAGTAGGATATGAACGAAAAAACGACGTTAACAATTTAAAATTCACAAAGAACATCCCTTTAACGAGCCCCGAAGCCCATAAAAAGGTATATATTTTATTCAAATATCTCTTTACACGGCAGTATTCAAATGTGAAGACGGGCTCAGATGCTACCTATTTACAATTACGAAGACACGAAGAGCGAGCGACTTTCTGAGAAAAATTGCATCTTATTTGTTAGTACGCGAATAAAATGGATTCATCATAGCTTATAGAAGCGTAAGACTTATAAACCTTTTAAAAAAAAGTGTACCGACTTCAAAAGTTTGCACTGAAAAGTAAGAAATAATAAAAAAATCGTCGTAGAATTTGAAGACGGTTGGTGCCAAATTAGGATACAAAATTAAGTAAACATCTAAAGAGATAAAGATCTGTTCAATATTGTCTATGTTTGTACTGATGAATTATCTAGATTAGTGAATTTGGCAATTATCTAGTTATTTCTAATTTGGCACCAACCTAATTTGGCACCAACCGTCTTCAACTACACGTCGGTACACTTTTTTTTAAAAGGTTTATTTCTCCCTTTTAAGTGATTTTGCCGCCCAAATAATAACGCAACTAAAAAAAATTGATGGAAAATTAAAAAAATACTGCGGTGGGTGGGATTTGAATCATGTGCAATGTGCATCCTGCGCTGCACCCCATACCTTTAGCCGCTAGACCATCGTCGATACGAAAATTGACAACTTCGTGTCAATAGCAACCGTTGTTAAGGCTTTTCTCTGATATAATTTTCAGCATTAAACAGAGACAAATTACTGAATTTCTGAAAAATTACTGAACAGATTTTCGTCATATGACTGTGAGATAATGTCGAGAAATTATTATATCCTTAAAAAAATAAGTCGTCAAAATCGGTACATATTTCATCGAGATATTACGAAAAATTGACTTATAAGGTCAGTTTTTTCAAAATTTCTGAAAAACTAATGAACCAATTTTTATGAGATAAAAATGGCACCAATCCGGAAGAATTATCTGTCGATTAAAAAAGAAACCATCAAAATCGGTTCACAACTGGCGGAGTAATCGATGTCCATACATACATAAAAAAAATACGGTCCGAATCGAGAACCTTCTCCTTCTTTCGGGAAGAAGTCGGTTAAAAATTAGAGTTAGGTAATTGCTTTTGTCTGAAACTAGGATATTTTTCCTTTATATATATGTACCAAAGCCAACGACCACATCTATGGACGCGAAGGTATTTTTGGCTCTATCAAAATCTGGTCGATTGATACACCTAAGGTCCTAAGGTACCTAGGTATAGGCCTCACAAATACCATCGGCTAAAAGAGGGATACTTGGGTCTGATAACACGATTTCGGGAGCAGTAAGACTACACTAGGAAAAATATAGATATATTCCTTTATAGTTTTCTAACTTTCCGCCCCCGGCTTCGCCCGTGGATATTTTCGAATAAAATAAAATATAGCCTATATTACTCAGGATTATTTAGAATCGGTTTAGTAGTTTGAGAGATTCTACTCCCTACCTACAGCTAAACTTTACCTCTATATAGTTTTAGCATAGATAAATAGTTTTCAGGTTGGCATACGTTGAATTTTAATTAGTAACTTGTATAGTTAATTAAACATGGCGCTTTAGTGACGATACTTGTAAAACCATGTAAGGAGAAATTGTAGATTCTAGATCAGTAATAGTTCCTACGGAAAAGCGAAAATTGTATAGGTAATAATTCAGCAGCCCTAAAGCCTGTAGGAAGAAATTGTAGATCCAGATCTAGCCACAGTATAAAAACCTAGTCAAAATCGAACCAGTAGGAACCGCGACATCTTTTGTTCGACTCGAAAGTCAAAAACGACGAGTCCGCAACTCCGCACTATCACTATCTATGGCCAGCCAAGGAATGCCCGATCCGATGACTGTCCGGGCAAAGATAGCACACGGATTTGCCCGGACATTCTCGTATGTATACTAAGTTAACCATATAACTTTAATCTTTTAATTAAGTACGTATTCATCATAAAAAATAAATGTTCTTCTGATTTAGTTCCATGTTCCATTGAACGCCACAATCCACATTCGCTTGACCTCGTTTCTTCTCCCATGACTTGATTATTTCTTATTTCTACTCACTACTTTTACTACCCGAATGACCTCAGAGATGGCTGAGTAAAACAAAAAACGCGTCGTAAAGACCCTTTGTAGGTTTATACTCAACTGATTTGTCGTATTTATTTTACGAAACATTTATACTGCAATGGCAAGGAAAATTAATGTCGTGTAAAGGTTTCCTTTATAAAAATTACCAATTTCTTATTACATGATCAGTGCCTACCCCTCTTATAAAGAGCGTGATGATAGACGATCAGTAATCTTTGTTCCTGCATATTAAATACATACTAACTTTCCGCCCCCTGTTTTTGAACAAAATAAAATATACCCTATAGCCATAGATATAAACAAATGATATAAATAAAATAACACTTTATAGCACACTCAGGCAGGGATAATGTAGCTTTCATTAGTGAAAGAAATTTAAGAATCGGATGAATAGTATTAGAGATTACCCCTTATATCCAAACTTATATAAACTATACTTGTTTATAAATATTATTTATTTTATTTATTTATTTATTTATTTATTTATTATAAATAGCCCAACAACACCTACGTCCACACATATGCATTGTACAATTTTATAACTTAGTAGACGCAGTGTCAATTATGGGGCTATTAACATTTTTAAAACAACAACACAACATTGATAAGAGGGAAAAAATAATTGAATATTAATAATAATACAAAAAAAAACAATTTACACAAAAACAATTTCTAAACTAATAACTAGGTATCTACCGCTAAGAACAGTCGAAAAATCGATTTTTCTATTAGCTAGCAGGAAGGGATCAAATGCGCTAGTTCTGGGATTTCGTATAGGAGCACAAATAAATTAGTATTAAAAAATCCGTGTCCTGAACAACCTGAAAGCTGTAAAATGTGTGAGAAAGCGTAAAAAAAATAATTTGTTTCGGACGTTTGGGGAGTGGTGGCGGAGAAACATTACATAAATATTTTTAGTACAATTATAATGAGTGTGTCTAGATACTGAAATTGATACTGTGCTAAGTAGCTATAACTTTTAAACTTTATCCAAGTACCTACTAGCTAAAATGCTAAATCGATTTGTACACATGACGTTAACTATCTAAACATAATTTATATATCGGGATGTGGTAAGACTTAAAAATCACAGGGCAATCAACATCCTTAAATACAAAATTATACCTCCAGCCAACTTCTTGACAATTTTAAATAAAATTTTTAAACAGTCGGGTATAGACCTGGCAACCGAAACGTAGACGCTTACAAGCTTGTAGGGCTTGGGAAGGGAGGGGTGAGGTTTGCCGGTAAGCTTACCTGCGCCCGCGACTCCCAAAACGAACAAGAGAGCCCGCATTCCTACCTCGCCAGGCCCGCCAGGCCCGCCACGCCGACATTACCATCTTAGGGTTCACACACTATGCTCATTTTATAGAAATAATATTTATTTAGGACTATCTTGACCGTATTGACATTGCAATGGTAGCGAAATTATAAAAAAATAATTGAAGTGGACACTTCGGATTCCTACTTAGATAAACTAAGGGTTTACAATATTGTTAATTTTATACTAAAGTTATGCAAGTACCTAGTTGTAAGCACCGAAATGAACAAATCCAAAAGTTATTAGTGATTTCTATCCAGCATTTCTTTGTGTAATTACGTAGTTCAAGTAGAACCTCAAGAGTCCATCATCAGGTCTTCCAAGTTTCTACATTTCCATAATATTCATCATCAACCGAAAAATGCATGTATGAAACACCTGCCAACTTAACACTTTCGGAATGAGTCAGCCGTCAATTATCCCCCAATATTGTAACAAATCCTAACTAATATTATGAAAGTGTGTTTGTTTGTTTGTTTGTCTTTCTTTCACACCAGAACAGAGCAACAGGCTTTTTTCACAGAGATAGATATGAGTGTGACATAGGCTACTATTTGTCCTGGAAATCATTTTATGTATCACATTTCAAAAATTTCCACGGGCCGGTTTCTTTTTGCACTGAGATAGTTGGGGGGGTAAGGGGGAGAACGGAATAAGATCTATCCAACCCCAAATGTCATCCTCATCTGCACTCTTGGTACCCTCTGCTAGACAGCAAACAGGCCGTGGCGACCAAGTAATGGCTAGGCAACTAGCTGGAAGAGGCTACAGCGAGCCTGAAGACCTAAATAGTCTCAAAATGTCTGGTGCAGAAGGTAAGGGGAAACCACTGCACTGTTCTTCCCAAGAAAGTTAACCATGGCGAGAGTCTATACAAGGTGCGTCGCGCTGTGGACTGCCATTATTGACCACGAGTGCTCTGTCAAGAGCACTACCACTGAGAACATTGACTGAGAAGGAGGAAGTGGACATAGGCTAACTTTTTATCACTGAAATATTTTGGGATAAGTTTAGGCGTCATATTTCAAAGCTATTTACTAAGTTACTATATTACATAGATATTATTATATTATATCCCTTCGCGGTATGTCAAAATGACAATTGTTCAATTAATGGGGGAGGGGATGATGTCAATCAATTTTCAACAAGTCCCTCAGTCATGGATATCATAAAATATATTGCGATGTTGTGATAGGCTGTAGCATCTGCATAGCATAGAGATCCTCACCGTTTAATATCTCGCCATATTTGGTTTAATTTTGGCTTGCTATGACATAACATAAGATCATCACATCAGACTATATTATTACTTAAAATCCATGTACTTAAATTAATTAATAAATAACCATTTCTGATTAATTTAGAGAGTTCTCGATTTCTCCAGCATCCCATCATCAGATCCTGATAAAGAAATCCAATTCGGTGCAGCGGTCTTCAAGTAATCGGGGAACATACATAAAAAACATAAAAAAATCCGACGAATTGACAACCTCCTTCTTCTTTTAAAGAGAAAAACAGTTTTATGCAGTTGACATCCGACTTCCATATTGAAAGTCATGAATTCATTTTAAATTTATTATTGTCACAATCATACTATAATTATCAATTAAAAATATTAATAATATCTCGTGGCAACCCTGTTTATATTCCTGATGCATCCCGAGACAATGAGTGGCCGAGAGCGGAACCTGTTGCAGCCTCCACTCCCACCGACAACCGACAACCCTGCAGCCTGCAGCGGACTAATAATAATAAATAAACCAATTACATTCATGTTTTAAATTCACAATTAATTAGAAATGGAGATTTTTTTGCACAGAGGTAGTTAGTTGGAGGAGAGTACATTCTTATGTCACATTTTAAAATGTAAAACAATATTATTGCTTATTTTATTAAACCGCTAGAACATAATCAGCAATTTAGTAAAGAAATCCTGATAATTCTCCTATTTTTTTTTATTTAATTCATAATTCATTTGTACCATCGGTGCGTTTATGCATTGAGGATTTGAGTTGTGCCCAGAGTTACTTACTGGTTCACATTTAGCCTCTTATCCATATCTGTAGCAAATTGTTTCTAAGGAAGGGTATTTGTCGTATACCTATTAATTTGCCAGATTCAATATTTTCTGAATATGAAAAAAGTTCCTTAGAAGTGCTGAAGTTATGTTCTTTTTTATATTCACGGTTTTCTATATAGCTCCCGGAACCGTGTTATCAGTCTCAGAACTCTCAGGGTACCCAAGTCTTTTAGCCAATGGTATAGTGTCCAGTTCTGTTGGGATATATTTAGATGGAAAAGCCTATTGGTGTGTCGGATTATGTACATCAGTGTTTAATAATTAAAAAAAAAATTATTGGTACATGGCTGGGAACGAACCTATAGTTGTCTTAACCACTCGACCACCGACGCAACATGTAAACCATAGATATAGCATAATTAATAATTATGTTTTCATTATTTAAACTTTGCCCTGATATGGAAATCCTAATAAGGACAATGGTAGTTGAGTCTCCAGCTCCAGCTCTACGCTATCAGAGAAAGAAGTGGAGATATTTTAGGTAGATACGCATAATAAATTATGTACAATTCCTTACTCCATTTGTACTTCTGTAGGATGTGATGGCTGCAGAAAAGTTGTTCCATCTACGAATGCAGATGTAGACAACGACGAGTAAAATTATCGACTTATATCTTTGTGCACACATGTATATATTATGTAAACTCATCATACACCTACCACCTACCTACTTATTCACTTAAAAACGAAGCAATGGATCGATGTAATTTTTTGCACAGAGATTGGAGGGCCGGAGAGTGACATAGGTTATATTTTATTCTAAGTTAATTGATCTTTTAAGTACCTATAACAGTTTGAATCGCAATCGGGAAATATTTTCTATAAGTACTTCCTTGAGAACATTTTCATGAAGGGGTTTCCAAAACTAGGACCCCCACTAATCAAACTGAAATATATATTTATTTATTTTCCTTTCTTCACTTGTTGCCTTACAGCTCCCGAAACCGTGTTACGGTTCCAACCAATTGCAACCCATCGGAAGACCAAGTCTCCCTCGTTAAGCCGATGGTATTTGTGAGTGCTATACCTAACGAGTGACCAGTTCTGTTGAGGTATATTTAGATAGAAAAGCATCTAAGTGTCGGATTATGTACATAAGTTTTTAATTAAAAACTCATTAGTACATGGCTGAGGTCCGGGTTCCAACCCGTGGTCTGCCTAGTTGCTATATTCTTAAATTAGTCCAATTTTGAAAGGGCCAGACCAGACAATTCGTAGGGCAGGCGCCAGCGTCGGCGTCGCCATCAATCAACGGAGAAAGCGGGCCGATGCAACCAATAGTCTCGCTACAACGTACACCAACTACATTCTCGGAACTCAACCGCTTATTAAATTGCGCACTTTCTCTGAGACGGTAACTCGGTCGATATCTTGCAATTTTGACCTATAGATTAACTTTATATGGCTTAAGTATCGCCGAGCATGTAGAAAAGAAAGGTATGATGAATATACCTAACAGAAGCAAAAGAGGTATGTCAGGATCGTAGCAAATGGTATTCGACTGTCCCTTCCAATGGCCTAAAAAGCGTGATGATAAATAGCAGTGGTAAAAAAGCACAGTGCATCTAATTAATATAATAAGCAAATTAGATCTCTGGGCACAAATAGCACAAATATGAAATTTAACAAAATGTATAAAACAATACAACATACTTACAACAATCTTTATTTTTTTATATTATGTTCCCCGATTACTTGGGGGACATCCATTAATTACGTGAGCTCAAAATGGGGGGGAGGGGTCCAGTAAAATCTCATCATATCTCACTTAAACTGAGGGGGGTATAATTGAAAATCTCACGTCAACTTTGCTATATATTTTTTTTCTTCACTTGAAATTTTATAGGCACATATGAAGTGATTTGGGTATTTTTTTATTTTGTTTGTATTGTATACTTTCCAGGTGGTCCCATGGTTATCAGGTCAGGATCTGATGATCGAATCCTGGAGAAATCGAGAACTCTTCAAATTTTATAGGCACATTTGATTTGCTTTCGGAAAGCACACTTTTCAGTGCATAATTTTTGAAGTGGGTACACTTTTTTTAAAAGCCAATATTATAGAGGTTTAATTTGGAAAAATCATAAAATGCAGTAGCTTCAGCTGTTTCGACTTGAGAATGAATGAAAAAGCAAAGAATTGAATTGCTTGCTGAACTAATATTAAAGATAGATTCATCAAAATTCATTCAGTCGTTCCAGAGCCTATTTTGTACAGAAATACAAAAACAACTCTAGAAATTATTATACTTATACGTATATAGGACAACTATAACCACATACATATTGTAAATACATTTACTCCTGTGCCCAAGTCGGAGAAAAGTTAGTCCCAGCGAGTTTTCATAGCGTTTGCTATTTATTGTAACTAACTTTTCTGCAAATAAACATTTATTCCTTATTTATCTATCTATCGTCATGCCTTTTATGCCAAGAGGGGTAGGCAGAGACAATCGAATGCCATTTGTTACGATCTTGATATACCTGTTTCGCTTCTTTTATATTTATCATACCTTTCATACATGCTCGGCGATTGTGTGTACTTTTTATATTTCCATCGATCAATGCATTTTTTATATATTCAATAAAAATACACCTACCTCTGCCAGCATTTCCTTTCACTTAAGCCACATAAACCTTTTTAGTCAATCTTTCATCCTTCATTCTTTATACGTGTCCAAACCAGCGTAAACTACTTTTATTTCTCTTTAGTCACAACATCATCTTTCACTCCGCATTCTTCTCTAATAAATTGTATATATTGCGAAGCCGGTTACTACAATGTACAGATCCTCTTTGTCTATTTATAAACTTGGAGGTTATTTTTGCCCTGGCTGCCCAGACTGGCAGTTAGGGCGCGCGGGCGGCTAGACAATCCGGCTATAATCTCCAAGTCGTTCGTGACCAAACTCGTGCGCATGTGAGACGTGTATCAAACCGCAGATGAATGTCTGTGTGTTTGTGTGTGCATTTCCATTGTATAACGACATTTATTTTATAACCTAAAAACTAATATACTAGACTTTGCACGCGTTACTTCACAACACCGATTTTTGGGAATTAAAAGTAATTTATATTTAGCTGTTGGTTTAGATTGTCATTAACTATTAATTATCATAGAATTCCCGTCTGCTCTTTGTAAATTATGATTGTTTTGTTAATGATGCCCTGATGTTAATCATCATGGATGGTTCGTTAGATTCTTTAGAAGCTTCAGAACATTAGCCAAAAGATGTAAACAATTTATCTACTGTGTTATATGCATTTGCTGACAAGAATATACTTGCTATTCTATATTTAAATTAATCTAGAATTATCGTCTTTATATATCGAATTCATTGGCCAGCAAATATTCTTCAGCCAGTTGTTCTTCTAAGGTTGGAATTCCTAGTATTCACTATCCATCCTGTGCCAATACTAAGTATATAAAACATGTGTAATGGAAACGCGAACAAAACTTGTTTGCCCATACATAAATAATAATAAGCGGTGCGGCTAAATGGTTCATCTTTGGAGTCAATGTACTGGCTTTGCTGATTCGGGCTTGTTTTGCTTGCCGTTTTTTACAAAGTCACAATCAGTATTAGGAAGTTATAATTTTTTTAACTTGTTCAGTACATACACATTGATTTGGTACCACGATCTCGCCCAGCACAGGATTTTGTCTTGGGGGCAAAAATTATGATATAGGTATTTCACAATCCATACTAACGATTTTGATGAAATTTGATACGCCTTGAACCCTTATTGACTTTCTCAATTTAATTTATGTTACTTTTTTGAATCCACCCCTCTAAGAGGGTATAATTAGTATGAGTCCCACAGGCGAAGCCGGGGCAAACATCTAGTAATACAATAATTCAATCTTTATAACAATAAATTATATTTTTTTAATACTTGTACAAAAAATAAAAAAATGCATACAACCATGTTAAATCAATGACGTGTTAAATAGAGAGTCTCGAAGCGAACAGTCTTGGACATACCAGGGGGCCAATTCTTTCTAATTTATTTTGATAGCAACAGATATGCAAGGTTTTATAACCCGATTACTTAAAATTCTGTATATGCCTCTCGCTTACCATTATGCCCTTACCTACTAAAATAAGTACAATCCCACTTCTGATACCATATTTTTAATTTTAAAAATTGTAAGAATCAAATGTTACCTTTGTTAGCATTTAGTACTCATAGCTCCCATATTAACTTTCATCCCCTATTATGGTCTTTGACTTCACACATAAATCCCATAGTAAAAATCATTTTACATTTTTCCCGAATGCATAAATTTTCCAATTTTTCTTTTCCTAAAAACCTTTTATTCAAACTTGTGACGCGCTTACCAACGAACAGAATTCAATTTTTATTTGTAACAAAGATTGCTCTTTTGCTTAGTCGAGTATAGAATACTATTTATTTCAAGCATGGCGGGCAACCAGTACATAAGTACATACAAAGTATCGGTAAGAAATTTCGAATACCTACAGTATTGAGACGAGGTTTCGGTCGGTTTGGCCTAGGACCGGTTATTCCAGATCTCGCCCGAACCACTTCTCGACCACCAATGTACTTTTTGCAGCCTAACTCTTTCCTTCCTGGCTTGCAGGTGTTTTATTTTGTTTTTAAAAAATGTTTCTGGTTTTGGCAGGGAGCAGTCTGGAAAGTTTTGTTTTTTTAAACGTGCCACGGAGGTTGAGGTTGTATATGAACGTTGTACGTGCCTGTTCCTGGGTTTAGGGACTTCACGAAATAATTCTCTTCGTTGTATTAATTGTTAGTTACACTTTCATGGTTTCGATCACTTACTTATGGAAGCGAGACTTGGGTATGGAATAAGAAGTATGAAAGTAAGATAAATGCGGTCTTTACGTAGAATGTGTGATATAAAACGTCAATATGCTTTATCACACATTATTTATAATATAAAATATTTATAAAGCTTGTTGTCGACTGGCCTACCCTAAATATAAGTAAGACTTGAATGTACAACACAGACAGATAAACAGTACCCAAAATTGAAACGCTGTCATAACTCTCATTCCTCTTAACAAGGTAAAATGAGTCGGCACTTTCAGCAACTTTAACCCACGTAATGTTAAAACTTTGAAGGTTTACACTGATGTAGATACTCTACCGACGTAATCACTTATATTTTACCCGACTACAAAGATAGAGGTTTCTAATGTATGGCAAATAACTTTCAAATAAGTTATGGCAAAGTGTTAAGAGTTTTTTTTTTTGGGGATTTGTATGGGGATAAACTATTTCATATTTCTCTGTATATAATCCACCTGTGTCACTGTAATTTAGCATATAGTTACTTATTCAATATATCTAAGTGAAATAGCCGTTGATTTTTCAATTGGTTTTATTGAATAGGAAATATGGGTAGTAAAACTTAGCCCCCGTTTGTTCTTTCATAATCTATCAAAATCACATAATATCTTTATTTTTTTTTACTTAGATATATTGAATAAGTAACTATATGCTAAATTACAGTGACACAGGTGGATTATTTACAGAGAAATTGGGAATAGTTTATCCCAGAAAAATTATGGATATTGGAGCCTGAAGTCATGGATAGTAGCTAATATTATCATACCGGCTACAGTATATCACAGTATATCAATTTAATCAACAATTATATGAATTGATTTTAATTGACTAATGTATTTAGATTGTAATTGTATATTTTTAATGAATTTCAGACATGTATGAATATTAATTTTATTTGACAGTTTTTTTTATATGGAAAAGTTATTAATTTTATAATAATTAAATTAAAAACCTTAAACATAAAAAATAATAAAATAAACCAGGTCCGTGTGGATTAGTGGCAAGAATACTGGCTGCATTTCCCCGCTGAATCGCGATGCTGATTCGTTGAGCGAGGAAGGAGCCAGCCCTCTTGTCACCAGAAGAGATGATCAGTCAAGGGATTATTGGCATTTGAACCATCACGGACCTAGAGTTTCTACAGTTTCTACACCAAACGGTACAAATTTGTAGTTTTCAATAATTCGATAATTTGACTAATTGAAAATTTTATTGATTATATTTTTTAAAGTGCTGTAAAGTGTATAACATTGACAATTTCAAGTGTATGTTGTGTACCTAAGAAATAAATGATCTTTTGAATTTGAATTTCCATATATTATACGGCCTTATGATTCCTTTGCATTGGAATTGAGCATAAAGGAATTAGGATAACAATTTGCAGTTCAATTGAAGTCAGGCTCCTGTAAATACCTCAACTTACCCATTATTATATTAGGGTCGTGAATATACGACAGCACGAGTCAGAAGGCACTTCATAAGTGAGACATCACCAAACCAACGCGGAGTGAAGAAGTTTGGTAAACAGAGCCACCGTGTGTGTAACTTGTAAAACACTGATAGACTTAGAATGTTACTTTCATACTTTATTAAAATTAAATAAATTATTTATGATCATCTTTCTAAAGTTGCAATCGAGTGTGCGTCATTGATTCGCCGCAGCAACATGTTAAGTTAAAATAGTTAACGAATAATAAAATAAAACTGCTTGGCCGATTAAATCTGATTAATTTTTCTACTACTAAAAGTGCAACATTACATATATTATGTAGACATATTGCTACGAATCTTTGCATCTTGTCTCTTCCTAGTTTGCACTCTCGTAACATACTCGTAAATAAAAGTTTTTCACCTTACCAGCACGAAAAAAGCGCTTTTGGTGCGTAAAAATTCGAATTTCAAACACCAAATATGAACTAGGCGATGCGATGGTTCGTTCAGAAACTCGACACAACTGTTACTTTGCAGTAATTTGACTTTCAACTTTTAATATTGTATTTTTTTTTATTTTTAGGGTCTGTTAGCTATTTCTTACCTATAACCATGCTATGAATCTTACCAAAATGTGCACAATAGTTTTTGAGATAAATTGATCGAGTATTTTTTTTTCAATCAGAGGTCCCGCGGTTGCATTCCTTACTCAAGGCTCTTTAAAAATAAGTGGTGTAATAAAGTGAGAAGTGAGATGGTCTTGAAAACTGTAGTGTAGTTATTTTATACTACACTAGCCACACGCCCTGGCTTCACATGCTCGACCTTTGATACAATTCGCCGAATAAGGAGCATTGACATTATTGGTTACTGCTCCGCTCCCAAAAAAAGTGGCGTGATGTTTTATACACATAAACCTTCCCTGTGAATCAGTCTATCTATTAGTGAAAACCGTACCAAAATCGGTCCAGTAGTTTTTGAGTCTCTTAATCTTGAACAGATATACCAACATCCATTTTTATTTGTTTTCTTTGTTTCATTTCCACGCGAGTGAAACCACGACAATGTCAAATATAAAACGTAAATTACATTCTAGGTCGTTTCGATGCGTCTCCTATACGTCTCACGATATGCTTTGTAAAATAATTTACCACACACACGAGCATCTATTCATATTTTAGATGAAGTAGGTAGGTATATAGTTTTCTTATTAGCCTAGACTTAATGAAAATCAGTGCAGTGAACGAAATAAATAAAAATTCATGGATAATTTGTGCGCCCCAAACTTAAGTTAGAGTGGGGAGACGCCCATACAACTCGTATACAGAACACTGCTAGTCTCTCTGACCATGCCATAAGCCATAAATGTCATGATAGCATATACTAGCCCGGATTTTCCTCCAATCAATAGCAAGTTCCTTTATAAAATCACAAACACGCTATGAGTAAACACAGGCAGTGAGTAAGATATTTCTAAGTTTGTTTTCTTATTCATTTTAAATGTACAGTGATGTCAATCGGTCAGTCACATCTCGCCAGCTGTAACTTGGAGTATTTATGTTCAGGACTCAGTTGATCACGAGATTATATACAAACACGGTCTTTATGTCTTATGGTGTTGACAGAGACATTGGTTCGTTGCTGCACTTTTTGGGACACCTCATCTTTTCAAACCAATGCCCTGCATTTCGGTATGAAAAGTAAAAACGTGTTTTAAGCTATTTTAAGACACTAATTTGAATATGTTTTGTTTTCTATGCAATAGGTTTTTCATAATATATTTTCAAATAGGTACGGCTTTTCTGTTCCATTTCTCAACTCATTTGTCTAACTAGTACCACTGGACAAAAACGCTTTATCAAGATGTGGCCCGTTTTGACTTGAACACCAGCAAGACGTTATGGCAAACATCCCTTTCAGAAAAAATCTATGGAATATGCATGCTCGGGATATATCTCATCAGTGATCGAGTACCCAATGTCCAAATAAGAGATAAGACAAAAGTGGTGAACATTCGAACAAGAGTTGCGACACCTTAATGAAGACGGTCGGAATACGTAGCTCGAAGACGCGATGGGAGATGGACTGAGTGGAGACCTAGAATGGGCCACAGAAGTTTCGGCAGACCACCAGCGAGATGGAGTGATGACATCGTGAAGAGAGAGGGTAGTGCCGAGTAGAGCGTGGAGTTGTGGAGGAGAACTGCGGAGGATAGGGAGAAGTGGCGCAATCGTCCAGCAGTGGTTATTTCCTATTTTTTTCAAAATTTTAGACTTAAGTTCTGAGATACGGGGGTTGGGGACGCTCAATTTTAGTATGTTTTCTTTAATATAAATTAAAGAATGCATTTTAAAATTATAAAAAAAAATCTTTTAGACCTTCGTTCGAGACAAAACGAAACGAAAGATGTCTTCTCGCTGTTCTCAATGAAAACAATAGATAAAAGCAGCTGCTGAAGATTTGCAGCAACAGACAGCTTTAAAGTACTTGTTTTATTTTATTAATCGTTTCTGTATTTAAAATAAATAAACTAAGCATTACTCTCTGGCTTTAGTCGAATGTAAAAAAATATTTGCTCTTATCCCTGTTCCTGGGTCCTATATTGGGAATTTTTCTGGGATAAACTATTCCAAATTTCTCTGTAAATAATCCACCTGTGTCACTGTAATTTAGCATATAGTTACTTATTGAATATATCTAAGTGAAATAGCTCTTATTTTTTCAATGGGTTTTATTGAATAGGAAATAGGGGTAGTTTAACTTTGCCCCTGCTGTCTCTTTCATAATCTATCACAAAACTCTAAATTTTTTTTAAAGCGCTCTTATGCCATTACCCTTCAATTATATATGTCGAATTTTTTGGTAGCTTATTGAAAATTTAAAATAATAATTATTTTATTATTTTTGCCAAATTTAAAAATCATATTTTTTTTTTTATATTGAATTTTCAATAAGCTACAAAAAAAGCGATATATATAATTGAAGAATAATGGTATAAGAGCGCTTTAAAAAAAATTTAGAGTTTTGTGATAGATTATGAAAGAGGCAGAAGGGGCAGAATAATCCTTTATTCTACCACCCATATTTCCTATTAAATAAAACCAATTGAAAAAATAACGACTATTTCACTTAGATATATTGAATAAGTAACTATATGCTAAATTACAGTGACACAGGTGGAGTATTTACAGAGAAATTGGGAATAGTAATATCTCCATACAAATTCCCAGTATAGGACCCTTAAACAGGACAGATGTTAAGCCGTTCGTTTCTTAAACCACTGGTAAAAATACAATTTTTCAAATACTTATGTGTCACAAGAAGTCATTTTATCTACACCATGTCATATCAATTAGAGGAGCTGACCATTGTCGCCAGCGCGCTCTCGTATTTGGACTCGGGCGAAGCTGGCCCGTGTAGCAAGTGCTATTATAATTATAAATGACATACTCAGGAAGGTATATGTCGATGCGTTTGCCAAAGTCATAAAGTGTGCGTTGATTTTAATTTTAAAATAGTCGTAGTGGCCTCACATGCTCTGCATCCAAAGGACTGTGTCATACGCTTTATGAATAAGGTAATTTTAAATACGTTTTAGAGATCCTTCAATCACTGTGCAGTGTGCAGTTTAAACCACAACCAGGCACTATAAGATTTTTGTATCAACTTAAAACCTTAAATATTAAATATTGTATTTATAGAAATGGCGCCAAGTCAAGTTCTCCTGAAAACTGGCCCCTTTTTTTTTAACCAAACACAAGACTGATTTTTTAATCAGTGATGAAGCATTGCTTTATATACTTTCTGTGTGAAATTACAATTTGGGCATTCACTTACTGCAGATGACATAAATCTAAGGTACTTAAACCTACTTATACTTACTTTCAACCAAGCTAAAGCTTCATGTTGTGAAAAATATCCATGGGGGGGCAGATTTCGTATTTTTTTCCCTGGCCATAGGAGCCCTGCGTTTTTTGGAACAAATTAATTTCGGAGCTCAATATAAGTAATTTAGGTTTAGTTTTTACCGTAGATTTACGGTCTTTTTGCCGGAATGCAAAAAAGAAGGGGGGGCAAATGAGTCATGGCCCCAAGCGACAAAAAGCCACGCTACGCCACTACTTGTCTATATCTGAGGGTTATTACTATTACTAGTTGGCTACTGAACCCATATTAACAAAATACATACAGACTTTTCAGAGTCCATGAATGATGGCATAATTATAATATACCTATACTTACTACATACATATAGGTACGTCGTGGCCGAGTGGTTAAGACGTCTGGTATTAACTAGGCAAATACGACAAGTTCGATCCCGGATCCCAGCCATGTATCAATGGGTTTTTTTACTATTGAAAACTCATAATCCGACTAACCACACTTAGAGGATTTTCCATCTAAATATACCTCAACAGAACTGGCCACTCGTTAGGTATAGCGTCACAAATACCATCGGCTATAAGAGAGAGACTTGGTCTTCCGCTGGGTACCCTAGGACCGTAACACAGTTTCGGGAGCTGTAAGGCAACCATGAAAAGAGATAGATAGACCTAGTACATATCATATTGTAATAAATAAGAGATAGTAACTACAAAAGTTTCAAGGAAGTTTTGGCGTATTCACTCGCGTATTTGCTACTTTTACAGATAACTGCCATACATTTTTGTCAAAAAAATTAAACAGTAATACGAACACGGATACGCCAAGTTAATACCGATGGACAAACATTTGGCGCCATATTTTTTGTGTCTGCATTTATTTTATATAGGTACCCAGCAGGGGCTGCATGTTGCCTGAGGAAACGGCTGCTCACATACTCTTGGAGTGTGTGGGAGTAGCCGATTATAGAGTGAAGCACCTCGGCTCCACTAGGACGTTACTGGAGGCCTGCATCATCGCCGGGCTTTTTGGAGGAGCTGGAATGCTTCCCATTGTATGTATGTATGTCCCACCATACGCAAAATAGGCTCTTTTGACGTAGAGTATGCGAAGAACGAGTCGATCACCAAGTATAAAGTATACCCAGGCCGTTCCACATACATTATCACTATAGTTGAATTTTTTTTAAAGCCTTTTATTTTTTGCCCCCGAGGGTCAGCTTTATACAATGTAACTTTTGCATTTCTATTTATACTTACCTCGAACACGCGAAAATGTGAACCACATCTTGATAAAGCTACTACGTGAGAGCCTAAGGTTGTGGCTTGGATATTATAAGCGGCATTCATTTTATTCCGAAAATCCTTCGGGATAAATTATTATGAAAGAAAGAATAACTGTTTGACGATCAATACTTTACGATCTATCTATCATCACGAGGGGTAAGCAGAGACAATCTAATGTCATTGGCTACGATCCTGACATACCTCTTTCACTTCTTTTACATTCATCATACCTTTCATACATGCTCTGGTACATACATACATGGTGTGTACCTACACTTTTAATATTGCCTTCGAACAATACATTTTATATGGTTAATAAAAGTACACCTAGATCGTCCTCTGCCAGCATTTCCCTTTACTTCAGCCATATAAACCTTTTTAGTCAATCGTTCATCCTTCATTCTTTCAACGTGGCCAAACCAGCGTAAACCACTTTACTTCATTGGACCATATGGCGGCGCGCCGGTGATTGTACGAATGAGTGATGGAAACACTTTACGAGTTTACTAAAATTTCAGGATACCTACCCAAAAAAAAAGTGGGTGTTGGTCAAACTCTTTTTACATAATACGAATGACTTGAACTATGCGGGCTCACGTTACATAATTTGACTTGTCAGATGTTTAAAATAATAGAGACTGTTTTACAGAATCGTTACCAAACTGTGGTTCAGACGAATGAATAAGCACTGAAATGGTATATTCTAATAAACAGAACATCCTATATTATTTTCAGAAGAAAGCTTTGCTCTCCGAAAGACTAGGCGATAGCATTTATTATATATAAAAAAAATGCTTTTACGCCGTTCATTTATTTTAATTTTATTTATTGTAAACTCTCTAATATGTATTGAAGCCACAACCTTATAATATCGGAGGTGAGGTTGCGACTATGACATCACAGGTCGTGGCCGGTCCCACGCGCGCCGCTCACGTCCGACGTGTCGAGACTCTAAAATATATCCGTTCTTGTAAGACATAGACCAATATTTATCAAATATATTATCTTAGTAACCCGAAGGTAAAGTTGTAAAGAAATTCTGGATTCGAACCTTGATTGGGTTACGTTTTTATTTTTGACAGTGACTAAACTTAGTTACTGGATATCATCTTTTATTAAATTATTAGGACGTCCATTTCACAAACCAACCAGCAATAATGCTACGCGCACCCATTTTGCATCCCCCCCCCCCCCTCTATTACCTTTTTAAAAACAATGAATACTATGGGGAGCTGGCCTTGGAGCCAACACTACATTTTGCAAATGTCAATATATAATAATAATATCAAACTGTTCTACTACTATCTACTGTCAAAATGTTCAAGGATCCTTGTAAATTATTGTAGGCCAATTACTTAATTAATAATTAATATCGACTACTTAAACCAGATTAATTTTTTGTCACTGTCGAGACAACGGAACTCAAAAACAAAGGTAAAGAAGGTATAGTAAATATAATTCAAACTTGATACATGTGGACCAATGAGACATGACGGATTATTTTTCGAGAGTTCATTAAACCAAAGACGACTGAATAGCTACAACAGCAAAAAATAAATTCTTAAAACCTCGCGTCAACAGTAATTAATTAACAGAAAATCTTATACACTGAATAGAAATACTAAATTCTTTAATAACTTCACGGGTAGGCAAACCGTGTTATCGGTCTCAGGGTACCCAGCGGAAGACAAAATCTTCCTCTTTTGGCCGATGGTATTTGTGAGGTTATACTAGGTATAAGGCCACTTCTGTTGGTGGAAAAGCCAAGACAAGAGGGTTGCATGGAGCGGTGGGCATGAAATAGAAGTTCAGATTTAGACCTTTAGTTAACAAATGCACAATACCTACGTAAAGTCGGCGTCGGCACTTTTTCTGAAAATAATAAAATTAAATACTATATAACGACCCGCCCCGGCTCCCCGTAAATTCTATTTTCCCGGGGAATGAGATATTATCCCGCGATATATTTTAAGTATTTTATGTCAACTGACCCCCGGGCATTTTCATTTCGTTGGAACCCTAAAAATATCTAAATGTAACAAAACAGACTCTATAGAACCCACCCACTATGAATTATGATCATCAAAATCCTATTCTGGATAAACAGTAGGACAGATAAAGGCCATAAAATGTTGCCTTGTATGTGCAATAAAACTTTTCGGTTTCCCATTTTTCTCTACGGCATAACTTTCAAGTAATTTTCAGTTTATTAGGTATATCATCTTTCAAATAATTTTCAGTTTTTATGGTAGAGCCTGCGTTTATTTTGGTTCCTCCTGTTTCTCTCTACTTCTGTTCTTTCACCATCAAACTCGATCTATGAATAAAAATATGTTTCCTTGGTTATCCTAGCTAGCCCAATTATTGGATTACTAGCTTTCCGCTCCGGCTTTGCTGGTGGAATTTTTTAAAATGTTACATAAGATTTTATCCCGAATGCTTTTCGGCCCGGCCCTCCAGCTATCCCTGTGAAAAAAACACGTGGATCCGTTGCACTACTTTGACGTGATAGAAGGACAACCAAAGCATACAAACAAACACATTTCGTTCGCATCTACAATACAACATTAGTTACTTACTATTATTTATCCTAGGGTCTGAGTTTATTTCTGTCTTTCAAAAAAGTAAAATTTAATTGCCTAGGTTTTACCAGTTTACCTATATAGGTCAATAGCTTGTTTTCTTCACGGGTCTCCCGAAACCGTGTTATCAGTCCCAGGCTACCCAGCGGAAGACCAGGTCTCCCTCTTTTAGCCGATGATATTTGTGAAGCTATACATTGGTACACTAATGGCCGGTGGTCGTACCACTCAATAGACTATTGTAAAGTTTAGTTTAGTATTAATCAGGTACACACTCAACTTCCTCGTGAACTAGCAACACCACAGCGCTGCACCGTCAAATCAATCAAATCATAAAACTAGTATTAAATCCGGGCATGCACCGTTACGAGCATGTCTAGACACTTGCGTTATGACCGCGTGTTCAGTAACGCGGTCTCTCTGGAAAATATAGAAACGGGTTTGGAATCAAATTAATGTCTCTCTTGATTTATGTATTAGATACCAATATGCATCACCAAAACTTTACTAAGCTAGACTATGCCCGCGAATTTGCAGAATCTAATGGAAACTATGTCCTTATGGCTCCCAAGACGCTCAGGGTACCCAGCGGAAGACCAAGTCTTCCTCAGTTAGCCGATAGTATTTGTGAGGTTATACCTAACGAGTGGTCAGTTCTGTTGAGCAACTGGAAGCAATCTGAAGTATAATTATACAATTATTATAGAGACTACCATAGTTTTACAATTTTTTTAAGTACTTTCACAATAAAAAGCTTCTACAATCCCGTCAAAGCTAAGATAACAAAAAATGGATTATTGAAATTAAGATAAAAATGAGAAATGCTCCTCCATCCGAACTCATTCATTACCTAATTAGCTTTCTATTTTAACGTGGCTCTAGCAAGCAAAAGTTACTCAAAGTGTTTCGAAATTACGTTTCATATTTCTCGGTATCCAAGACATTCCAAGAATTTTCCGTTTTTTTTTAAGAAGACATATCATCACGGACACTCCTCCTAGTAGTAGATAGGGCTTTGATATGCCGGCTAAAACCCCTACTCATAAACACTGTATATTTCAGTAAAACGTTCCACATTTTATTTTTCTTTTTTGGCCAGGATTTCCTTAATATAAATATTCATTATTACTTCAGTATCACTGCATTTATCCTCGTCATCCAACATATCCTCCACCATTTAAATGACCCCGCAGTTTTTGATAGGGAAATGGCTTTCAGAAGTATTCAGAGCATTTCAGGCTCAACGAATCTCAAAATCGCCTTATAATCTCAGTTTTTGCCACCAAACATGAAGAGCTGCTAAATATGACTACTGGGGGATTTTGTCGGCATGTGATCCTTCACAAACAAGTTTGAGCATCACTTGCATAATCGTAACAACATTTATGGTTCCATTTACACATGCGCACCACTATCCAGTTTATATACACATAAATCCATTAATTGCCGGGATTGGAGGTACCTACCTTTTGATTTTTTTATTTATCTTTTATTCTCAACAAGCACCTGTGGAGAGTCGCCCCTCGGATGATTTCGATGACTTGTTATTTTTTTTAAACAAATCCAACGAATCATGCGCAGGTTCGATATTCAAAAATGAAGTTTGTACCAAAGCCGTTACGGCTCATTCAAAATTCAAATAAAAAGACATAATATGTTAGATTTTTTTGGAACGGGTGAGAAGTTGACGGTTGAGACAAGAATAAGGCGAGCAGGTAGAAATCGATTGACTGAATACCATAATAATAAGATGTTAAAAATAATATTGAGTTTAAACTGGCTACACGTTAATTTTTCATAATATTGAGTGTGCAAGAGGTGTGCTAAAATATTTATCTCCCGTATACTAGGATTTTATTTACTTACAGCTCTCACAACGACAATTCATATAGTCTGTACCTACCTATACCTATTGAAAATTTGTAGGTAGAGAGAAGCATAGAATATAACTTGTACTTAAATTTTAATATCTAACTATCTATCAATCTATCATCACGCCTTTTATCCCAAGAGGGGTAGGCAGAGATAATTTAATGCCATTTGTTACGATCCTGACATACCTCTTTCGCTTCTTTTATATTCATCATACCTTTCATACATGCTCGGCGATTGTGTACTTTTAATATTTCCATCGATCAATACATTTTTAATATGTCCAATAAAAGTACACCAGCATTTCCTTTCACTTCAGCCACATAAACCTTTTTAATCAATCCTTTCATCCTTCATTCTTACAACGTGTCCAAACCAGCGAAAACTACTTTTCTTCATTTTCGTCACAACATCATCTTTCACAATCTTATTTTACCTTCTTCAGAATGGCATAGGTATATTCTAGGTATATCTAAACGAAAAAGACAATAAACGAAGTTCAGAAGGAATTTAGCGAGTTGCAAACTTTGCAATCTAATTAAAAGACAAAGAACACCACTTTAATGTGAATAAAAATAAATTTTCAGTTTTCAATTAAATGTGTTTTTATTTAATTTTAGTTTCTTTTTAGGGTTCCGTAAATAATAAATTAATAAATTTATAAATTAAAAAGTTAAAAAAAATGTTTTTCAAGTCCAGCATGTGACATTAGATGAAATGAAAGGGCTCGTTATATATTTTTTTTTAATTTTAGAATGCATAGTTTAATTATATTAAAGAAAATATAAGAAAATTTAGCGTCGCCACCCCCCCCCCCCCCCCCCCCCTCCGAAACTACTGAGTATAAAATTTTGAAAAAATAGGGCCTCACATATAGTTTACAGGAAAACCTAAACGAAAGTCCTTTCTTAAAATTCTGACCCAAAAATAGTACTGAACCCTCAGCGCGCGAGTCGTACAAGTAACTTGGCCAATTATTTATAGACATTTCAACTTTTTAACATCTTTAATTAACTCTATTAGCCACACGAGGCTTTTGCATCTAAATATACCTCAATAGAACAGGCCACTTGTTAGGTATAGCCTTACAAATACAATCGAATAAAAGAGGAAGACTTCGTCTTCCGCTGGGTACCCTGGGCACAGAATATGGGACCCACGACCGATAACACCCGTGTCTGGTTTGCACAGACTTAGTTCAATGGGTTTGCACCAGGGGTGTCGGCTTTTAAAAAACCTCATGGGTGCTCATGCTCATTAGATTCCTGATTAGTTTTGATTTCTATGATGGGTGCTCTGCACTGACTATTTCTCATGGGTGCCCCCGAGCACCATTTGTTTGCTCATTACCCACATATTGTCGTTGGGTTTGCCCACTAAGTTGGAGATTAAGAAATTACAAGTGAAACCATATGAGCAATATTCAACGTATTTTCTCTATCAAGACACAGAAAAGACAAACAGACCAACCAGTAAAGTGCCTATAATAAAACATAATTTAAACTAACGAAATAACTGTATTCAATATATTTCTCAAATAATATAATTTGCTACGTTAGTGGTTAGTATGGTTGGTTGTTTCATTACTTGCTACTTCAATCGAGATTGTGGATGTAGTACTTATATCGAGAATCGAGGCAGAGAGCACGAGAGCACAACGAGAGGCTGTGAGTGCTACACGATCCGGCACACACACTTTTTCGAGGTTTGTTTTTAAGAGCTCATCCCCTCATAGGCAGTGGTCGAATTGGACTTACGAACCGAAACGCATTTCCTTTCAAACCTTCTGACTGATAGCGATAGGTAGTTTAATTAGTAAATAGGGTTTTTCTAAAATATTAAACTGAAAATAGGTTTTTTGTCAAGGTGTAAGCCTTACACCTTGACAAAAAACCTATTTTCAGTAAGGAGAACTTTTCACGAACCGGAACGGCATTCCGGTACGTTCCGGTCCATTTCGACCACTGATCCCATGATTACCTATGTAAGTCATAATGTATCATAGGTAAGTCATAACGTTTGTCCCATACTAATTACATACCGCATGATTATTACAGGCACATGAATAAATAAGGAACAGAATTAAAGCTTCATACAACGCCGCGCGCGCTGGTATACTATTACACATGGAGTGCGTGTACGGGCGGGGGCGCCTTAAGTAGGCCACACATTGGTCCGGTATCGCACCGAAAAGTTCCCATTCCGGCCGCAGTACGATCTAGGCGGACCGTGTGTTACAAGAATTGGACGAGTCTGTGGCCAGTTTCGGTGGGCCGTACGGCGGCGTGCCGGTGATTAGACGAATTGGTGGGCAACTTTAGAGTATCTATTAGGCTAGCTATAGAATAAGCTTACCGCCTCGTGCCGAACGTCTGCAGATGTCTATAGATACTCGCTTATAAATATAGTGCTAACGTAGAGAAGTGCTACGCTCCGGCGGGCGGTTAGTACAGTTTTGCAATGTGGTTTTAAGTTGCTTTAAGTATTTAATCTTTAATGCTGTTCTATTGAGTGTATGATTTCATTTAATAGTAAAAGTGTATTAAGTATATATCAAATAATAATAAAAATAATAAAACACAGGTACTTACACTAAAATATATTACACCTAACTTCATTTACTAGTGATAAAAATGTATTCAGGCGCGGTTACAGGATTTCGTTTAGGGGGCGGCAATTTTTCTGTTACCTATCTTTACCTATCTTTTAGAATATACTTAAAAAAACAAACAAAATTTTCGCGAGTTGCAATTGGCAATAATTATATGTATTGGGTTCTAAATTAAAATAGATGTCTGCGTAGGTATATATATCAGACGCTTCAAGCTCTCAGCCACCGATGCTGTAAATAATAAAATAAAAAAAATCTAAACGAGACATCAGACAAAGTATATTCTATATCGACAAACCTAGCCAATACAAATAACAAAAGTAGTCAATCGCCGCAGTCGGTTAAATAAACGTGCCGGATCGTGCCGCCATCAGACAGAAGAAAGGCTAGCCGGGATGATAGCAAGTATCGGAGTGCGACTGGTCTGACCGGTTATGCTAAACCCCCATTGTGGTCACTTTTTGTTGGCCGCCCAGCTCCCTCGCCGCAACCCCACTCCATCGCATACCAAAGCCCTAAATACCTACAAGATACAGTAATAATACCTACTTTATTAATACATTGCGTAGCAACTGGCAACAAGCGAAACTGAATCAAAAAGCTGTTTCAAATTATAATAAAATCAGAAAACCAGAAGATAGTAAAATCCAGTATTTTATTTAATTATACCGAACTCAGTTTGCACACTAATGCACATCAGTAGCAGTGTTCACATATAGCGAATAATCTAGTTTTTATTATTTAAGTACCTTTCACCCGCGAGGAAATATGTATTACCGATAAAAGAAATTATTCCGTCACCTGTGTCAGTTCAGTTTACCTTAAGTCCATGGTTTACCTATAAATTTATAAGTATATTTAGCGCCTGATGAAAAGGATATTTTATTAACATTTCTATTAACTATTTATAGTAGGCGCTTTATTTCTCTAGGTATATTGCGCAGATTTTTTATTAGATTTTAACTTGCTACTAAATTATTACTTGCAGCTACTTATTATGTTCAAAGATATGATGAATAATTATATAATTGGCTGAATAATGATTCGAAATCAAAATTACTAGTGTTTGAAAAAGATGATGAAAGGACGGAGTGTAACATTTGTGTGAAAGGATGTAAATGTAAATTAGAGCAAGTGAATGAATTTGTTGATAGACAAGGAGATTGAAAGAAGACTGAAAGCGGGAAGCAAGGTGGTCTAAACTGGTGGACTAAACAATGTAGTATGCAGAAATACACAACTTACAACTAAATAAGTACCTACATATTCTGTTTTAGTTCCATCACTTACTTATGGAAGTGAGACTTAGGTATGGAATAAGAAGCATGAAAGTAAGATAAATGCAGTGGAAATGCGGTCTTTACGTAGAATGTGTGATATAAAACGTATTGACCGCATCCGGAACGATGTCATTAGAGAAGAATGCGGAGTGAAAGATGGTGTTGTGACTAAAATGAAGAAAAGTAAGTAGTTTACATTGGTTTGGACTAGTGATGTGCCGGATATCCGTATCCGTATCCGCGGATATCCAAGGGAGAAGAAAGATCCGTATCCGTATCCGTTAGTTTTTGGCGAATCTTTTACGGATCTTTTACTTTATTAATTTTCAATTCATAGATGAAATGTTATATATATAGGTTATTAGGTAACAATGAAAAACTGTTAAATTCCATTCAGATTATTTTTTATTTCTGAAAATCGTATCTGTTATTGAGAGTTAACTAATAACTTTTGTCCATAACAGATTATCTCTTTCCAAAGGTCGATGTGCAATATTTACCGCCGAGTACTCTAAGAAAGTTAAGATCCGTATCCGTATCCGTATTCGCGGATCTTGAGACCAAATATCTGTATTCAGATCCGTATCCGCGGATATACATTTTTAACGATCCGGCACATCACTAGTTTGGACATGTTGAAAGAATGAAGGATGAAAGTTTGACTAAAAAGGTTTATATGGCTGAAGTGAAAGGAAATGCTGGCAGAGGACGACCTAGGCGTACTTTTATTGAAGATATAAAAAAAAAATTGATCGAAGGCAATATTAAAATTTTTAAACAAATTAATTATTAAACAATCGCCGAGCATGTATGCAAGGTATGATGAATATATACGAAGAGGATTGTAGCAAATGGCATTCGATTGTCTCTGCCTACTCCTCTTGGGTATAAAATGCGTGATGATAGACAGATAGATAAAATTGGCTGAATCGGCTAGTTCCCTTTGCTTTAGTAGGCAAGTTAAATTTCCGATTTCGTCGGTCGACTGTCAAAAAATGTCTTTTTGATATTATTTCCCCGTGTTATTTCTTTAATTAAAACATTATTTTACAAGATGGGGGGATCACAAAGTAGCAGAAAATTAAGTGTAGAGAACGAGAACACTATTCAAGTATCCCAGGAGGCTCTGGACCGCATTCAAACTCAACTAACTTCTAAAGTAAATATCCTATCTGCATTATATAATTCTGCATCAATGTCAACTCTGTTGTATTAAATAGATAATATTATTGATGAGTGTATTTTGTACACAATTATGTACAATATTAGCATAAATAGGCAACGTTACTGTTGTACTAGTTTATACTCTAGAAGAGTTTTGAGGTTAGTGAAAGATAAGTGTTGATTACAATGTTTCAGGCAAGGCCCCAACAACCTCAATATGATGGGCCACCTCCACAATATTATAACACACAAAGTAACCAAGACTATGCAGCAGAGGAGGCTTATTGGACCCGTCGCATAGAAGGATTGAAAAGAACACATGAGCGGATTAACTCTAATATGCAAGTAGAATATGCCAAGGCTATGAAAAACGCTGAACAGTTATTTAATATGGCCAATGATGAAAAAATTACTGGCCACCTTCCACCCTGTCAAGATGAAAAAGCAAAGGTATGTTATTTATAATATATTTGACATAAAGTCTTGATTCTATGTCATGGCTACTGACGCACGCACGATAGGTAATCCGGTTGAAGCCCGCCCGCGCTATGATAGTTGTGATTAATAAGACATATCACAGTCAGCGGGATCACCTTAGATACTGATTAATCAACATATTGATACTATAACGGCTATAATACTTGACAATGGCAAATCATCGATTAACATTGGTTGATAACAGAAGAAGAAGAAGACAAAGTCTTATAACCTGCGTCTTTAAACTTTTATAGTTACTCCTCATATTAGCCATCGGCTACCAACCGCATTCAACAGATTTTGTTCAAATATTTTCGCAGTGGTCTGTGTGGTGAGTCCATACAAAATCAATGAAAATTTCATATAATCAATTTTTTTGTACTTGTCTCATTTGGTAAACAAACGTTGCATGTCTTATTATTGTACAAAAAATATGTTTAATAACTCTGTAAATGTAAAGTTAATATAATGTCTTTAAGAATTTTGAATTAAAACTTATTTAAAAGATTGTTCACTAAATAAGACAAGTCTAGAAAATTTCATTAGAGTAGAAAAAGACTAAACATGACACTTGTCACAATATTGAGGTATTTATTTTGCTTCCCTTACATTATTCAAATCACAAATTTAAAAACCTTAAACAACCCTTCCATTTACATTCACTCCAAACATTGCAATGTGAATGATCCATTGATGGTTCGACAATTAACATGGCAATGGGTCACCCCCATATACATATGTTCAAACATTTTCAGGTGTTGGAGTGCTACACACAGAACCCCAACAAGTCATTAGTATGTTCCATGGTTGTGAATCAGTTCAATGAGTGCGTGTGCAGGAGTCGCGTCGCTGCTGTCTCAGCTTCTTGAGTGCTAATATTGTAACTATTGTGTAAATATAATAATGTAACATCTAGTTGAGTGAAGGTTCATGTTATCATCGCGGAAGTGCTAAGTAGAAAGGTTTATTTTATTTATGGTGTATGTATGAATAAATAATTGTTAATTTCATTTATGTTGTTCATATTTTATCAGAGAGGGTATGTGATGTAATAAATTTGTGCACTTCTAAATGTCATAGGTCCATGTTTAATTAGTACTCCTAAACTTTCCTCATGAATCAATTTAACTAATCAACAATTATTGTGAAAATCCTAACAATATATTTTTTTTAGTAGTTTTGGAGTCAATGTAGAGGAGGGGTAGAGGCAGACAGATGCGGGAGGGGGACTTTGTTTTATAATAATTATGTTGTGATTACTAATCTGTGTAATCAATCAATAATAAAACTTTACCATGGCAACAACAATAATAATTTCATAACCTTACAATAGAATTTTGTTAAATTAATATTTGTAATTTGAAAATAACAATTATCTAATAATAACTTTCTAAACATGGATGTTCCTGAAGAGAAGGAAAAGAAAAAAAAGAAAATCCCTCTATATCCTGGGTTTCCAGAACTGACACGATCTGATGTTAGCATACATCCAAAATATTCTAATCTAAAATTAGCTTAGTAAGTATATTCATTCTCACAAAAAGTAATCCACAGACTCAGTCCACCAGTGGATCCAAATGATGTACTTGGTAGTCCACTGTAACCCCTCAATGGCCTGAGTGGATTCTGTGATGCTTCAAAGTGCATTTGAATCCCCTATTACAATTTTAGTTCTACTTAGTAATTCATCATTAGCTGGGGTCCCACAGCCTGTTTTTTGGCAGACCAATCTGACGGGCTGTAGAAACCGTGGCATATGATTCGTCGAAGTCAGTAAGTTCAAAAGCGCGGCGTCGCTCAGTATATCATTTGCCATACCATTGCCAGCCGCGCCATGCCCGAGAACTGCTCGACACATACCCATATGAGTAACTATAATAAAGATTATGTAGGAAGAATGATCCTTCAAGCAAAACATGAAAGGCATTCCACAGGCTGAATGGTGCCATTGCTTAACAAAAGGCAGGCAGTCATTAGCTTGCTTAAAAAAATATGGAAAGTACATCCATAACATTATTCATAGAGATAAACATTTGATTCTGTATCTATCTATCATCATGCCTTCCTCTTCTTTTGATATATGGCAACAGGGGTCTCCTACATTAACTCTAAAATGTTTTGATATAATTTTAGAATATATAGGTACATAAGATATAAAATTACATTCTATAATTATTCATTTGCTATAATTTTATTTAAACCTAAAATCGATTTCTGTAATTTTCAAAATCACTATTATCAAAATATATAAAATTAAATTCTATAATTATTCATTTGCTATAATTTTTTCTTACCCTAAAATCGATTTCTGTAATTTTCAAAATCACTATTATCAAAATATATAAAATTACATTCAATAATTATTTATTTGCTTTAATTTTTCTTTTGTCTAAAATCGATATCCGTAATTTTCAAAATCACTATTATCAAAATATATAACATTAAATGATCTAATTTATAATTTGCTATAATTTTCGTTTTATCTAAAATTGTTTTCTATAATTTTCAAGATGTCTAAATTATCAAAAGGTACAACTTTTTATTATCTAATGAATTCTAATGATTAATTTGCTATATTTTTTCCAGTTTATTTGCGAAATATTTATTAATATATAAAAATCTTCCTTTCTTATTATAAATAATATATATATAGGTACCATATCCGTTATCAACAAGTGATCGTTGTTTAGGTATTTATGAGTTTCTGGCGCTTCGCCGTCCGCTGCCGCGGAACGCTCGCTTCGCTCGCTCGGCTCGCGCTCTGTTTTAGCACTATTCGAACCACGCTCGTCGCTTCGCTCCTCGCTAACCTATTTTTATTTACAAATTAGGGGAATAGGAATCGAAAATTACTGCAACAGACATTAACAAAATCTACTGTAAATTTTAATAATAGTACTTATTTAAATTGATTACATTAAAGAAAATTATTTTTTATGATGATATATTTGTAAATGTAAATAGAATGAAGTTATACGTTTAAAAATATAGTGAGTACACTTATTTTAACAATCCATTAGAGCAAATGATATTATAGATAAATAAATTTATAGAAAATGAATTTATATATTTAGAAAATTATAATAACTGCAATTATAGAAAAGTAGCCATTAGTGCAACTGAAATTAGAGATTATAAAAATTATAAGACTTGAGATTATATATTTTCAAAATTATAGTAACAGCAATTATAGAAAAGTAGCCATTAGTGCAATTGAAAATAGACATTATAAAAATTATAGGACTTGAAATTATAGATTTTGAAAATTATGGCAACTGCAATTATAGAAAACAATACGTTATAGGAATTAATATTATAGATTTAAAAAATTATATCAAACAAATTTATAGATTTTTTAAATTACAGGATCTAAATTTATAGAAAATGAATATTTATAGCAACTAAAATTATAGCTTCTGAAATTATATATTTTTTTTAGAGCATTTGAGAGGATACCATGGCAACAGTGCTGCAATTCTGCCAGTTTCCAGTGTTTAATCTTGTGCAATAGTAAGGCGATAAATCGGTAGCTAAGATTATCCCGCCGACTGTGATATGTCTTATTAATCACTGACTAATCACAACCATCAGGCGCGGCCGGGATTAAACCGGATTCCACATCACGCCATGACGAAAACGCGTGCGGTCGGCGCCATGACCGGATGTGGAATCCATCATGCCTTATTATCCCAATGCAGATACAATCTAATGTCATAGCTCTTACCTCTCCATTATATTCTGTAATTACTTATTATTCTAGCCGTGTTGTATGCAGACATCGCTACCACTATTCAAAAGTAGCACAAAGAAAACAATTTATGAAGGAACTACACAGCTTCGAGAAACTACAACCAAATGCCCTTGATGGTGTCAGAGTCCATAGGGAATTTTCACAGGGTATTCTCTCCCATAAACTCCCTCCGAGGCGATATATAAACAAATTAACACCGGATCCTCTCACTCTCAGTCAGAGAATGAGGGTTGAAGAAATCATCAGTGGCCGAGTTAACCTTAGTGCAAAATAATACAAAGAAATATGTAACCAAAGTATATTATTCAATATCATTAGAAAGCTGTTTTTTCTTCAACTTTTTACTCCTTTCTACATTACTTTGAAGGTAATGGGCTTCCTTCTTTGCTTGAGCTATTTCTGCACGTAATCTTTGCTTCATAGCAGCCTTCTCGTAAGCTAACCTTTCACTCAAGTGGATCCATTTAAAGCGAGGTATATACTTTATATTCCATATCATGTCAAAATATCTAGATTTCTTTCGGCTACCAATTTTTGTGTTATTTAAATTTGCTGCAACTTCTTTAGCTATTTTCTTTTTTTGGAACTCAACCCAACCTTCTGTGAATTGATTTGGCATATGTTTTCTCCTCTCACCAGGTTCTGCAAGTATTAAAATCATAATGTAGGTAATGTATCTTCAAATTTTTAAAGAAAATACAAAGGTGAGATAGTTAGGAAGATAGGAAGGCCTTCTTTCACATCAATACAGAGCAATGGATTAATGTAATTTTTTGCAGAGATAGTTTGAAGGCTTGAGGGTGACATGACATACCTAGGGAATGCAATACCGGGATCCCGCATACATATTGCGGGACTAATCTCGGTTGAAAAATTTTTGGGATGCCGCTGGACTGGCGGGATTACAGAGAAGCGTGGTACATACGTGTGTCTCTAAGGTGCTGGGCGCCGAGCCCTAGGGGAACGGTGTGAAGGCGCAGGGCAAAGTATTCCCCACCCGCGCCCCTTGTTTGATTACTTACATTTTGCCAGTTACAACTTGTAATTATGACGCAATGCAATAATTTTTTCATTGAATATTGATTGTCATAGAATCTATAGATAAATCAAAATTAAACTGAACTTTATAAAAAATATTATTATTTTGGTATATATTTTATTTTTTATGTAATTATATTAATAAACCATTCAAAATGTACCAAAAATCTTATTTAATTTGGGTTAAAATTAAAACCATGAAAAAGGTCTTTATTACGATTATTTACAATTGATTTCAGAGGTTTAAATTGACTAAGATGGTTCAGTCCCGCAAATACCGGGATTGAAATTATTTTGCGGGATTGCATTCCCTAGACATACCCTATTTATCCCAGAAATCCTTTAGGATAATTTTGTGTAACATTTAAAAAAAATTAAGCTATTCTATCTATCATCACACCTTTTAGTAGAGACAATCAAATGGATTCCACATCACGCCTTGGTGAACAATGCATGCGCCTGCTAAGACGTGATGGGGAATCCAGTTTAATACTGTCTGCGCTGTGATAGTTGTGATTAGTCATTGATTAATAAGACATATCACAGTCCGCAGGAACATCCTAGCTACCGATTCATCAGCTATTGTTACTGTGATGTCCTAACACTTGACATTGGCAAATCATCGACTAACATTGATGCAATATACCGATTATTCCTGTATAAATTGATCAGATACTGCCACTGGAAGCACCCTTATTACCGATCATATTCTTCATTGATGGAATGAATATAGAAGGAAGCAAATAATATCATTGTGACAACTTGACATTGGCAAATCATCGGAAGTACTGATGGAGCCATAATAAAATAAGAAGAAGAAGAACATTGATGCAGCCATTATAAAATAAGAAGAAGAGACAATTAAATGCCATTTGCTATGATCCTGGCATACTTACCTCTTTACCTTCTTTTATATTAATCATACATTTCATACATGCTTGGCTATTGTTTTAAAATTTTTTTATATGTTCAATAAAAGTACACATAGAACGCTAATATTGCTTTAAAGATTTTGTTGACTAAGTTGCACAACACAATGCACTGCAATCTGATAATGCACAACCACAGAATGAAGGATAATCAAGATGTACCTACATTTTTAAATAACTGTTATCCATGTGTATGGATGTAGAGATGTATTAGAGAAGTGGCGTTCCATACTCCTTTGGGAAACAGGCGCAAGTAAAAGATATAATTATTATCATGCCTTATCTACATAACCTCAAAATAACTCACTTCCACTAAGTTGTAAATAAACACGCCCCACGTCGCCATACTGACTAAATATTTCTCTGATCTTCGCCACGTTCATGTACGGAGGTATTGTTGATAAATATATAATTCCACGTTTCTTCTTTTTCTTAGCAACTACTTTTTTACTTGTTGTTGGGTCTTCATTTGCTTCATTATCTGTTTCACTGCCGGCGAAGCCATTTTCTGGCACTCTATTAATATCATCACAAGCCATTTATACTAAGTTAATTATTAGTATTACTTATTCATACAATGACATCTAAGATCTAAGACTTCTGAAAAATATAATTATTTTATTTGTTGAAATTAAGAAATTATGTAGACAGACTCTTCTTTAATAAATTATCAATGACTGATTGTCAGTCAAATCACAACCAAGATTTTTTTATACCTCACGTGACATGATCCGGCAACCCTACACGGTTGCCAAACGTAAGCATAAAAAACCGGATATTCCGGTCATGGCGACGAACGCACGCGTTTTCGTCGTAGCGTGATGTGGAATACAGTTTAATCCTGTTCGTGCTGTGATGGTTGTGATTAATCAGTGATAAATAAGACATATCACGGTCGGCGGGATTATCTTAAATACCGATTTATCGGCTATAAACACTATAAAGGCTATAATACTTGACATTGGCAAATCACCGATAAACATTGGTGGAGCCATAATAAATAAGAAGAAGAAGAAACAATATTTAAACTGATTCATTTTGGGAATCCACGTTGTGGCGGTACACTGCGTCGATTAGATGTCGTACCGTTACTATCTCATTAAAACCTGTATCACGCCATTAAAAATATTAAATATAATAAATTTCCAACGACATGCGTTGGCGAGCATTCTTTTTACTCATACTCGTTGGATTGTTGTATGTAGCCATTTTTATAACGTAATGTCATGGCGGTCAACGCACGCGTACGTCGTGACGTGATGGGGAATCCAGTTTAGTTAGTATTTTTAATTTGTTTAGTTCATTTACCAGCACAAAGTAATAACACAAGGGCTTTAGAAAGAGACTGGTATTGTATTCGTTCGACGTCGCTTTCTAAAACCCGATAGGTAATATTGTCTGCTGAGTACTGTATGTACATATAATTGATTATTTTGTATTGTGTGTATTGTAGTTTCTATACAAATGTTGTATATATATGAAATATGTACATAAACTATATATATGTAGTTAAATTATATTAATAAATTTTTAAAACTAATTTGATTTTTTAATAACAACATCACCATTAAATTCCTCACTAATAAATAAAATAATGTTAATCCAGCTGATTTTCTATTGAAACAGTTTTTTAAATAACACTAAAACATATGGCATGAAAACAACGGAAATTAACTTTTACATAGAGTCAAACTACTTTATTTAGCATTCGTTGGCGTTGATTGCCTAAGATAGCATAATTTAATTTAGTGGAAAAAAAATTATCAAAATTTTAACCGGCTTCTGTAGTTGCCGATCTTATGCATGGTCTGTTAAAAAAATAACAAAAGTAGAAAATACCGATATGTCCGGCCATACAGCACATCTGGCAACGCTAAATTCATGTTACGTATCATTCACTCACCAATTCATTACACAATATAATATTTACACCATTCATTATTTTTAAGGTTGTTGTTCCCGACTACTGTGAAATAATAGAATAGTATTAGGTACTAATTTGTATAGTGATAGATTTCAGTTAATTTATTTATTATAATAGTTAATAAATATTGTTTGACATACAAAATGTAAATAGCTTGTAAGAAAGATACAAAACAATGAACGAGTTCTACGACGGTGCCTGCTTGAGTGTTATTGGTCTATCGTATCCCGTCCGCGCGCTCGCTGACATAGGCCTAAGTGCGCGCACGCGCAGCAATATAAACAAGCGCACGGACAGGCTAAGTTGAAGTCAGTAAGAGGTCAGCAAGTCAGTCAGTCGCAAGAAAACTTATCGAATAAATAACAATGGGTTGTGATGGCGGTACTATTCCACGGCGAGACGAGCTCGTGAAGATGAAAAAGAAGCCTGAACAAGTAAGTCATTTTCTGGGACATAGATTTCACAACTATCATATTCTTGTATTTCCCGATTTTTTATAATCTACTATATTTGACAATGAGTCCACATTGCCACATAAATTTTATAGAACTCCCACTTTATATTCTATTTTTTTTTTGTTAACAGAAAGATAAAGAAGCTGAGCGTTCTTTTAAATGGCGAAATTGTGCATTATCGCAGCAAAGACTGCAGCAGCCCATAGTGGCTTGTGGACTGGGGAGGCTCTACAGCAAGAGTTCTGTGTTGGAGGCCCTCTTGGATAAGGGACGGAAACCAGACTCCATAAGCCATATTAAAAACCTTAAGGTTAGTTAAAACTAATATACTAATGAATGAGATGTTTTTTCCATTCCTCTCAAAACTTCTTATTTCTAAAAAGCTTACAAATCTTACAATATATGTAGCAGATAAAAGCAAACCTTCCACAATTCTAATTTTATTGTTGTTTACTATATGAGGATAACATTAAGAACTAAGTACTACAATCCTAATGACTCTATAATTAATAAATGCAGTACAGTAATTTTCTAATTGGTATCCCCAATTAATAAAGAATTCGTTTTATTTGTCTACAACTTATGAGACTAAGTCACTTGGCATTTTTGTAAATTCACTTCATATTTTACTATACCTCTTTGATAAAAGTGTATATAATCAAAGCTATACCTACATATTTTTATTTTGTTTGATTTGAAAAAATAAATTGATACAAACCTCAGTTTAATATATAAAACTATTAGTCCAGTTTTTTCAGCAGTTAGTCTGACATAGTGCTCTCTTGTCTATATTTTAGGATATCAAGGATCTGAAACTAGCAAAGAATCCCGCCCACGTTGAGACCGAACGTGCTGGTGGTGCTGTAGATGAAGGCAGCGCTCCCTACATTTGCCCGATCAGTGCTTTGGAGATGACTGGAAATTTCCGTTTTGTGTTCCTTTGGAGTTGCGGGTGTGTGTTGGCTGAGCGAGCAATTAAGGAAGTCAAACAAAACTTGTGTCTTGTGGTAAGTTTATACAAAATATATAAAAATCAATATTAATATGTGTCAATTTTAGGATCATAACTGCTAGACCGATTTTGTTACTATTTGCGCGATTAGAATTATTCATTCACGACAAAAGTTTAGGTGTATAAAACATCACGCTTACCAATCAAACGTACCAAAAGTTATGACTTCACAGAGAAATAACATCCATGATTAGAAACATTATTTATCTCTTTTTATACAAATACTTTGCTCATCCTATAGCTGGGATAGCTGAGTGAAACCTGTCATGCAAATGTAATGTATAGATAATATACGACGTATAGTGATAATAATTGTTTATTTTTACAGTGCCAATCACCATTCATCAATCAAGACGTGGTTGTATTGAACGGCACTGAAGTGGACATCGAAGAAATGACAGTCAAAATGGCAAACCGTAACGCTACCAGAAAATCTGAGAAAATTAAGAGCACGAAAATAGAGACCCAATCTATACCCTTGACCAAAACAGAGCTCACAGTTACTGTCAAAATTGAGACTGATTTTAAATCAGGATCTGATGAAACGGAAGCTGCAGCCGTCAAGAGAGAAATAAGTATTCCTCTATCTTTACCCAAGAATGATAAAAAGCCGAGAAGTCTTTTGGGACCTAATAGGAAGAGGCCCCTGTCCAATGACCTGTTACAAGACCCGTCCTATAAGAAAACTAAGAAGGAATACAGCATTGCCAAGGACCCAAAGTCGAGCGAAGTATACAAATCTATATTCACGTCACACCAGAGCAATAAGGTCCAGCAGAGAGCTCATTGGGTTACATATAATCCGTTTTATAATTAATTGTATATATTTTGTTAGTATTTTTAATTTGTTTAGTTCAGTCCAGCAGAGAGCTCATTGGGTTACATATAATCCGTTTTATAATTAATTGTATATATTTTGTTAGTATTTTTAATTTGTTTAGTTCATTTACCAGCACAAAGTAATAACACACGGGCTTTAAAAAGAGACTGGTATTGTATTCGTTCGACGTCGCTTTCTAAAACCCGATAGGTAATATTGTCTGCTGAGTAATGTATGTACATATAATTGATTATTTCTTATTGTGTGTATTGTAGTTTCTATACAAATGTTGTATTTATATGAATCATGTACATAAACTATATATATGTAGTTAAATTATATTAATAAATTTTTAAAACTAATTTGATTTTTTAATAACAATATCACCATTAAATTCCTCACTAATAAATACAATAATGTTAATCCAGCTGATTTTCTATTGAAACAGTTTTTTAAATAACAATAAAACATATGGCATGAAAACAACGGAAATAACTTTTACATACAGTCAAACTACTTTATTTAGCATTCGTTGGCGTTGATTGCCTAAGATAGCATAATTTAATTTAGTGAAAAAAAAATTATCAAAATTTTAACCGGCTTCTGCAGTTGCCGATCTTATGCATGGTCTGTTAAAAAAATAACAAAAGTAGAAAATACCGATATGTCCGGCCATACAGCACATCTGGCAACGCTAAATTCATGTTACGTATTATTCACTCACCAATTCATTCATATCATTACACAATATTATATTGACACCATTCATTATTTTCAAGGTTGTTGTTCCCGACTACTGTGAAATAATAGAATATTATTAGGTACTAATTTGTATAGTGATAGATTTCAGTTAATTTGTTTATTATAATAGTTAATAATTATTGTTTGACATACAAAATGTAAATAGCTTGTAAGAAAGATACAAAACAATGAACGAGTTCTACAACGGTGCCTGCTTGAGTGTTATTGGTCTATCGTATCCCGTCCGCGCGCTCGCTGACATAAGCCTAAGTGCGCGCACGCGCAGCAATATAAACAAGCGCACGGACAGGCTAAGTTGAAGTCAGTAAGAGGTCAGCAAGTCAGTCAGTCGCAAGAAAACTTATCGAATAAATAACAATGGGTTGTGATGGCGGTACTATTCCACGACGAGACGAGCTCGTGAAGATGAAAAAGAAGCCTGAACAAGTGAGTAATTTTCTGGGACATAGATTTTACAACTATCATATTCTTGTATTTCCCGATTTTTTATAATCTACTATATTTGACAATGAGTCCACATTGCCTCATAAATTTTATAGACTCCCACTTTATATTCTATTTTTTTTTTGTTAACAGAAAGATAAAGAAGCTGAGCGTTCTTTTAAATGGCGAAATTGTGCATTATCGCAGCAAAGACTGCAGCTCCCCATAGTGGCTTGTGGACTGGGGAGGCTCTACAGCAAGAGTTCTGTGTTGGAGGCCCTCTTGGATAAGGGACGGAAACCAGACTCCATAAGCCATATTAAAAACCTTAAGGTTAGTTAAAACTAATATACTAATGAATGAGATGTTTTTTTCCATTCCTCTCAAAACTTCTTATTTCTAAAAAGCTTACAAATCTTACAATATATGTAGCAGATAAAAGCAAACCTTCCACAATTCTAATTTTATTGTTGTTTACTATATGAGGATAACATTAAAAACTAAGTACTACAATCCTAATGACTCTATAATTAATAAATGCAGTACAGTAATTTTCTAATTGGTATCCCCAATTAATAAAGAATTCGTTTTATTTGTCCATAACTTATGAGACTAAGTCACTTGGCATTTTTGTAAATTCACTTCATATTTTACTATACCTACATATTTTATAGTCATTCACCTTATTCAAATCCATACATATATTTAAATATGCTATTTGATTTGAAAAAATAAATTGATACAAACCTCAGTTTAATATATAAAACTATTAGTCCTGTTTTTCAGCAGTTAGTCTGACATAGTGCTCTCTTGTCTATATTTTAGGATATCAAGGATCTGAAACTAGCAAAGAATCCCGCCCACGTTGAGACCGAACGTGCTGGTGGTGCTGTAGATGAAGGCAGCGCTCCCTACATTTGCCCGATCAGTGCTTTGGAGATGACTGGAAAGTTCCGTTTTGTGTTCCTTTGGAGTTGCGGGTGTGTGTTGGCTGAGCGAGCAATTAAGGAAGTCAAACAAAACTTGTGTCTTGTGGTAAGTTTATACAAAATATATAAAGATCAATATTAATATGTGTCAATTTTAGGATCATAACTGCTAGACCGATTTTGTTACTATTTGCGCGATTAGAATTATTCATTCACGACAAAAGTTTAGGTGTATAAAACATCACGCTTACCAATCAAACGTACCAAAAGTTATGACTTCACAGAGAAATAACATCCATGATTAGAAACATTATTTATCTCTTTTTATACAAATACTTTGCTCATCCTATAGCTGGGATAGCTGAGTGAAACCTGTCATGCAAATGTAATGTATAGATAATATACGACGTATAGTGATAATAATTGTTTATTTTTACAGTGCCAATCACCATTCATCAATCAAGACGTGGTTGTATTGAACGGCACTGAAGTGGACATCGAAGAAATGACAGTCAAAATGGCAAACCGTAACGCTACCAGAAAATCTAAGAAAATTAAGAGCACGAAAACAGAGACACAATCTGTACCATTGACCAAAACAGAGCTCACAGTTACTGTCAAAATTGAGACTGATTTTAAATCAGGATCTGATGAAACGGAAGCTGCAGCCGTCAAGAGAGAAATAAGTATTCCTCTATCTTTACCCAAGAATGATAAAAAGCCGAGAAGTCTTTTGGGACCTAATAGGAAGAGGCCCCTGTCCAATGACCTGTTACAAGACCCGTCCTATAAGAAAACTAAGAAGGAATACAGCATTGCCAAGGACCCAAAGTCGAGCGAAGTATACAAATCTATATTCACGTCACACCAGAGCAATAAGGTCCAGCAGAGAGCTCATTGGGTTACATATAATCCGTTTTATAATTAATTGTATATATTTTGTTAGTATTTTTAATTTGTTTAGTTCAGTCTAGCAGCGAGCTCATTGGGTTACATATAATCAGTTTTATAATTAATTGTATATATTTTGTTAGAATTTTTAATTTGTTTAGTTCATTTACCAGCACAAAGTAATAACACACGGGCTTTAGAAAGAGACTGGTATTGTATTCGTTCGACGTCGCTTTCTAAAACCCGATAGGTAATATTGTCTGCTGAGTAATGTATGTACATATAATTGATTATTTTGTATTGTGTGTATTGTAGTTTCTATACAAATGTTGTATTTATATGAACCATGTACATAAACTATATATATGTAGTTAAATTATATTAATAATTTTTTAAAACTAATTTGATTTTTTAATAACAATATCACCATTAAATTCCTCACTAATAAATAAAATAATGTTAATCCAGCTGATTTTCTATTGAAACAGTTTTTTAAATAACACTAAAACATATGGCATGAAAACAACGGAAATAACTTTTACATACAGTCAAACTACTTTATTTAGCATTCGTTGGCGTTGATTGCCTAAGATAGCATAATTTAATTTAGTGGAAAAAAAATTAACAAAATTTTAACCGGCTTCTGCAGTTGCCGATCTTATGCATGGTCTGTTAAAAAAATAACAAAAGTAGAAAATACCGATATGTCCGGCCATACAGCACATCTGGCAACGCTAAATTCATGTTACGTATCATTCACTCACCAATTCATTCAATTCATTACACAATATTATATTGACACCATTCATTATTTTCAAGGTTGTTGTTCCCGACTACTGTGAAATAATAGAATAGTATTAGGTACTAATTTGTATAGTGATAGATTTCAGTTAATTTATTTATTATAATAGTTAATAAATATTGTTTGACATACAAAATGTAAATAGCTTGTAAGAAAGATACAAAACAATGAACGAGTTCTACGACGGTGCCTGCTTGAGTGTTATTGGTCTATCGTATCCCGTCCGCGCGCTCGCTGACATAGGCCTAAGTGCGCGCACGCGCAGCAATATAAACAAGCGCACGGACGGGCTAAGTTGAAGTCAGTAAGAGGTCAGCAAGTCAGTCAGTCGCAAGAAAACTTATCGAATAAATAACAATGGGTTGTGATGGCGGTACTATTCCACGGCGAGACGAGCTCGTGAAGATGAAAAAGAAGCCTGAACAAGTGAGTCATTTTCTGGGACATAGATTTTACAACTATCATATTCTTGTATTTCCCGATCTTTTATAATCTACTACATTTGACAATGAGTCCACATTGCCTCATAAATTTTATAGAACTCCCACTTTATATTCTATTTTTTTTTGTTAACAGAAAGATAAAGAAGCTGAGCGTTCTTTTAAATGGCGAAATTGTGCATTATCGCAGCAAAGACTGCAGCTCCCCATAGTGGCTTGTGGATTGGGGAGGCTCTACAGCAAGAGTTCTGTGTTGGAGGCCCTCTTGGATAAGGGACGGAAACCAGACTCCATAAGCCATATTAAAAACCTTAAGGTTAGTTAAAACTAATATACTAATGAATGAGATGTTTTTTTCCATTCCTCTCAAAACTTCTTATTTCTAAAAAGCTTACAAATCTTACAATATATGTAGCAGATAAAAGCAAACCTTCCACAATTCTAATTTTATTGTTGTTTACTATATGAGGATAACATTAAAAACTAAGTACTACAATCCTAATGACTCTATAATTAATAAATGCAGTACAGTAATTTTCTAATTGGTATCCCCAATTAATAAAGAATTCGTTTTATTTGTCCATAACTTATGAGACTAAGTCACTTGGCATTTTTGTAAATTCACTTCATATTTTACTATACCTACATATTTTATAGTCATTCACCTTATTCAAATCCATACATATATTTAAATATGCTATTTGATTTGAAAAAATAAATTGATACAAACCTCAGTTTAATATATAAAACTATTAGTCCTGTTTTTCAGCAGTTAGTCTGACATAGTGCTCTCTTGTCTATATTTTAGGATATCAAGGATCTGAAACTAGCAAAGAATCCCGCCCACGTTGAGACCGAACGTGCTGGTGGTGCTGTAGATGAAGGCAGCGCTCCCTACATTTGCCCGATCAGTGCTTTGGAGATGACTGGAAAGTTCCGTTTTGTGTTCCTTTGGAGTTGCGGGTGTGTGTTGGCTGAGCGAGCAATTAAGGAAGTCAAACAAAACTTGTGTCTTGTGGTAAGTTTATACAAAATATATAAAGATCAATATTAATATGTGTCAATTTTAGGATCATAACTGCTAGACCGATTTTGTTACTATTTGCGCGATTAGAATGATTCATTCACGACAAAAGTTTAGGTGTATAAAACATCACGCTTACCAATCAAACGTACCAAAAGTTATGACTTCACAGAGAAATAACATCCATGATTAGAAACATTATTTATCTCTTTTTATACAAATACTTTGCTCATCCTATAGCTGGGATAGCTGAGTGAAACCTGTCATGCAAATGTAATGTATAGATAATATACGACGTATAGTGATAATAATTGTTTATTTTTACAGTGCCAATCACCATTCATCAATCAAGACGTGGTTGTATTGAACGGCACTGAAGTGGACATCGAAGAAATGACAGTCAAAATGGCAAACCGTAACGCTACCAGAAAATCTAAGAAAATTAAGAGCACGAAAACAGAGACCCAATCTGTACCATTGACCAAAACAGAGCTCACAGTTACTGTCAAAATTGAGACTGATTTTAAATCAGGATCTGATGAAACGGAAGCTGCAGCCGTCAAGAGAGAAATAAGTATTCCTCTATCTTTACCCAAGAATGATAAAAAGCTGAGAAGTCTTTTGGGACCTAATAGGAAGAGGCCCCTGTCCAATGACCTGTTACAAGACCCGTCCTATAAGAAAACTAAGAAGGAATACAGCATTGCCAAGGACCCAAAGTCGAGCGAAGTATACAAATCTATATTCACGTCACACCAGAGCAATAAGGTCCAGCAGAGAGCTCATTGGGTTACATATAATCCGTTTTATAATTAATTGTATATATTTTGTTAGTATTTTTAATTTGTTTAGTTCAGTCCAGCAGCGAGCTCATTGGGTTACATATAATCAGTTTTATAATTAATTGTATATATTTTGTTAGAATTTTTAATTTGTTTAGTTCATTTACCAGCACAAAGTAATAACACACGGGCTTTAGAAAGAGACTGGTATTGTATTCGTTCGACGTCGCTTTCTAAAACCCGATAGGTAATATTGTCTGCTGAGTAATGTATGTACATATAATTGATTATTTTGTATTGTGTGTATTGTAGTTTCTATACAAATGTTGTATTTATATGAACCATGTACATAAACTATATATATGTAGTTAAATTATATTAATAATTTTTTAAAACTAATTTGATTTTTTAATAACAATATCACCATTAAATTCCTCACTAATAAATAAAATAATGTTAATCCAGCTGATTTTCTATTGAAACAGTTTTTTAAATAACACTAAAACATATGGCATGAAAACAACGGAAATAACTTTTACATACAGTCAAACTACTTTATTTAGCATTCGTTGGCGTTGATTGCCTAAGATAGCATAATTTAATTTAGTGGAAAAAAAATTAACAAAATTTTAACCGGCTTCTGCAGTTGCCGATCTTATGCATGGTCTGTTAAAAAAATAACAAAAGTAGAAAATACCGATATGTCCGGCCATACAGCACATCTGGCAACGCTAAATTCATGTTACGTATCATTCACTCACCAATTCATTCAATTCATTACACAATATTATATTGACACCATTCATTATTTTCAAGGTTGTTGTTCCCGACTACTGTGAAATAATAGAATAGTATTAGGTACTAATTTGTATAGTGATAGATTTCAGTTAATTTATTTATTATAATAGTTAATAAATATTGTTTGACATACAAAATGTAAATAGCTTGTAAGAAAGATACAAAACAATGAACGAGTTCTACGACGGTGCCTGCTTGAGTGTTATTGGTCTATCGTATCCCGTCCGCGCGCTCGCTGACATAGGCCTAAGTGCGCGCACGCGCAGCAATATAAACAAGCGCACGGACGGGCAAAGTTGAAGTCAGTAAGAGGTCAGCAAGTCAGTCAGTCGCAAGAAAACTTATCGAATAAATAACAATGGGTTGTGATGGCGGTACTATTCCACGGCGAGACGAGCTCGTGAAGATGAAAAAGAAGCCTGAACAAGTGAGTCATTTTCTGGGACATAGATTTTACAACTATCATATTCTTGTATTTCCCGATTTTTTATAATCTACTACATTTGACAATGAGTCCACATTGCCTCATAAATTTTATAGAACTCCCACTTTATATTCTATTTTTTTTTGTTAACAGAAAGATAAAGAAGCTGAGCGTTCTTTTAAATGGCGAAATTGTGCATTATCGCAGCAAAGACTGCAGCAGCCCATAGTGGCTTGTGGACTGGGGAGGCTCTACAGCAAGAGTTCTGTGTTGGAGGCCCTCTTGGATAAGGGACGGAAACCAGACTCCATAAGCCATATTAAAAACCTTAAGGTTAGTTAAAACTAATATACTAATGAATGAGATGTTTTTTCCATTCCTCTCAAAACTTCTTATTTCTAAAAAGCTTACAAATCTTACAATATATGTAGCAGATAAAAGCAAACCTTCCACAATTCTAATTTTATTGTTGTTTACTATATGAGGATACATTAAAAACTAAGTACTACAATCCTAATGACTCTATAATTAATAAATGCAGTACAGTAATTTTCTAATTGGTATCCCCAATTAATAAAGAATTCGTTTTATTTGTCCATAACTTATGAGACTAAGTCACTTGGCATTTTTGTAAATTCACTTCATATTTTACTATACCTACATATTTTATAGTCATTCACCTTATTCAAATCCATACATATATTTAAATATGCTATTTGATTTGAAAAAATAAATTGATACAAACCTCAGTTTAATATATAAAACTATTAGTCCTGTTTTTCAGCAGTTAGTCTGACATAGTGCTCTCTTGTCTATATTTTAGGATATCAAGGATCTGAAACTAGCAAAGAATCCCGCCCACGTTGAGACCGAACGTGCTGGTGGTGCTGTAGATGAAGGCAGCGCTCCCTACATTTGCCCGATCAGTGCTTTGGAGATGACTGGAAATTTCCGTTTTGTGTTCCTTTGGAGTTGCGGGTGTGTGTTGGCTGAGCGAGCAATTAAGGAAGTCAAACAAAACTTGTGTCTTGTGGTAAGTTTATACAAAATATATAAAAATCAATATTAATATGTGTCAATTTTAGGATCATAACTGCTAGACCGATTTTGTTACTATTTGCGCGATTAGAATTATTCATTCACGACAAAAGTTTAGGTGTATAAAACATCACGCTTACCAATCAAACGTACCAAAAGTTATGACTTCACAGAGAAATAACATCCATGATTAGAAACATTATTTATCTCTTTTTATACAAATACTTTGCTCATCCTATAGCTGGGATAGCTGAGTGAAACCTGTCATGCAAATGTAATGTATAGATAATATACGACGTATAGTGATAATAATTGTTTATTTTTACAGTGCCAATCACCATTCATCAATCAAGACGTGGTTGTATTGAACGGCACTGAAGTGGACATCGAAGAAATGACAGTCAAAATGGCAAACCGTAACGCTACCAGAAAATCTAAGAAAATTAAGAGCACGAAAACAGAGACCCAATCTGTACCATTGACCAAAACAGAGCTCACAGTTACTGTCAAAATTGAGACTGATTTTAAATCAGGATCTGATGAAACGGAAGCTGCAGCCGTCAAGAGAGAAATAAGTATTCCTCTATCTTTACCCAAGAATGATAAAAAGCCGAGAAGTCTTTTGGGACCTAATAGGAAGTGGCCCCTGTCCAATGACCTGTTACAAGACCCGTCCTATAAGAAAACTAAGAAGGAATACAGCATTGCCAAGGACCCAAAGTCGAGCGAAGTATACAAATCTATATTCACGTCACACCAGAGCAATAAGGTCCAGCAGAGAGCTCATTGGGTTACATATAATCCGTTTTATAATTAATTGTATATATTTTGTTAGTATTTTTAATTTGTTTAGTTCAGTCCAGCAGAGAGCTCATTGGGTTACATATAATCCGTTTTATAATTAATTGTATATATTTTGTTAGTATTTTTAATTTGTTTAGTTCATTTACCAGCACAAAGTAATAACACACGGGCTTTAAAAAGAGACTGGTATTGTATTCGTTCGACGTCGCTTTCTAAAACCCGATAGGTAATATTGTCTGCTGAGTAATGTATGTACATATAATTGATTATTTCTTATTGTGTGTATTGTAGTTTCTATACAAATGTTGTATTTATATGAACCATGTACATAAACTATATATATGTAGTTAAATTATATTAATAAATTTTTAAAACTAATTTGATTTTTTAATAACAATATCACCATTAAATTCCTCACTAATAAATACAATAATGTTAATCCAGCTGATTTTCTATTGAAACAGTTTTTTAAATAACAATAAAACATATGGCATGAAAACAACGGAAATAACTTTTACATACAGTCAAACTACTTTATTTAGCATTCGTTGGAGTTGATTGCCTAAGATAGCATAATTTAATTTAGTGGAAAACAAATTATCAAAATTTTAACCGGCTTCTGCAGTTGCCGATCTTATGCATGGTCTGTTAAAAAAATAACAAAAGTAGAAAATACCGATATGTCCGGCCATACAGCACATCTGGCAACGCTAAATTCATGTTACGTATTATTCACTCACCAATTCATTCAATTCATTACACAATATAATATTTACACCATTCATTATTTTCAAGGTTGTTGTTCCCGACTACTGTGAAATAATAGAATAGTATTAGGTACTAATTTGTATAGTGATAGATTTCAGTTAATTTCTTTATTATAATAGTTAATAAATATTGTTTGACATACAAAATGTAAATAGCTTGTAAGAAAGATACAAAACAATGAACGAGTTCTACGACGGTGCCTGCTTGAGTGTTATTGGTCTATCGTATCCCGTCCGCGCGCTCGCTGACATAGGCCTAAGTGCGCGCACGCGCAGCAATATAAACAAGCGCACGGACGGTCTAAGTTGAAGTCAGTAAGAGGTCAGCAAGTCAGTCAGTCGCAAGAAAACTTATCGAATAAATAACAATGGGTTGTGATGGCGGTACTATTCCACGGCGAGACGAGCTCGTGAAGATGAAAAAGAAGCCTGAACAAGTGAGTCATTTTCTGGGACATAGATTTTACAACTATCATATTCTTGTATTTCCCGATTTTTTATAATCTACTATATTTGACAATGAGTCCACATTGCCACATAAATTTTATAGAACTCCCACTTTATATTCTATTTTTTTTTTGTTAACAGAAAGATAAAGAAGCTGAGCGTTCTTTTAAATGGCGAAATTGTGCATTATCGCAGCAAAGACTGCAGCAGCCCATAGTGGCTTGTGGACTGGGGAGGCTATACAGCAAGAGTTCTGTGTTGGAGGCCCTCTTGGCTAAGGGACGGAAACCAGACTCCATAAGCCATATTAAAAACCTTAAGGTTAGTTAAAACTAATATACTAATGAATGAGATGTTTTTTCCATTCCTCTCAAAACTTCTTATTTCTAAAAAGCTTACAAATCTTACAATATATGTAGCAGATAAAAGCAAACCTTCCACAATTCTAATTTATTGTTGTTTACTATATGAGGATAACATTAAAAACTAAGTACTACAATCCTAATGACCAAATTAATAAATGCAGTACAGTAATTTTCTAATTGGTATCCCCAATTAATAAAGAATTCGTTTTATTTGTCCATAACTTATGAGACTAAGTCACTTGGCATTTTTGTAAATTCACTTCATATTTTACTATACCTACATATTTTATAGTCATTCACCTTATTCAAATCCATACATATATTTAAATATGCTATTTGATTTGAAAAAATAAATTGATACAAACCTTAGTTTAATATATAAAACTATTAGTCCTGTTTTTCAGCAGTTAGTCTGACATAGTGCTCTCTTGTCTATATTTTAGGATATCAAGGATCTGAAACTAGCAAAGACCGAACGTGCTGGTGGTGCTGTAGATGAAGGCAGCGCTCCCTACATTTGCCCGATCAGTGCTTTGGAGATGACTGGAAAGTTCCGTTTTGTCTGCTGAGTACTGTATGTACATATAATTGATTATTTTGTATTGTGTGTATTGTAGTTTCTATACAAATGTTGTATTTATATGAACCATGTACATAAACTATATATGTAGTTAAATTATATTAATACATTTTTAAAACTAATTTGATTTTATAATAACAATATCACCATTAAATTCCTCACTAATAAATAAAATAATGTTAATCCAGCTGATTTTCTGTTGAAACAGTTTTTTAAATAACACTAAAACATATGGCATGAAAACAACAGAAATTAACTTTTACATACAGTCTGTTCCCGAATTTCCCACCGACTGCCAGCGAGGCTACAAATAGTTTATTATAGTTCCTTGTTTGAATAGTTGTATAGTCATGTTATAATTGTGTGTATAGTTTGTATGTAAATAGTTAAAGAGAGAAAAAATAAACGATTTGCCACGACGGTGCTTGCTTGCGTTGATTGGTCAAATGTACCCCCTCCGCGCGCCCGGTTCACATAGGTCTAAGTGCGCGCACGCACCCCTATATGAACGGGCACAATCGGGGTCAAGATCAAGAACGCAGCACGCTAACCAGTGACCAACATCGAAGCAAGTACCCGACAGGAAGATTACCACAAAACCGCATCTTTCATTTCTTCCTAACCGGCATAGTAAAGTGTGGGCTGCAAAGGGGCTCACACAGTCAAACTATTTTATATAACATTCGTTGACGTTGATTGCCTGAGATAGCATCATTTAATTTAGTGAAAAAAAAAATTATCAAAATTTTAACCGGATCTTATGCATCGTCTGTTAAAAATAACAAAAGTAGAATATACTGATATGTCCGGCCATACAGAACATCCGGCAACGCTAAATTCATGTTACGTATCATTCACTCACCAATTCATTCAATTCATTACACAATATCATATTCACATCATTCATTATTTTTAAGGTCGTTGTTCCCGACTACTGTGAAATAATAGAATAGTATTAAGTACTAATTTGTATAGTGATAGATTTCAGTTAATTTATTTATTATAATAGTTAATAAATATTGTTTGACATACAAAATGTAAATAGCTTTTAAGAAAAATACAAAACAATTAACGAGTCCTACGACGGTGTCTGCGTGTTATTGGTCTATCGTATCCCGTCCGCGCGCTCGCTGACATAGGCCTGAGTGCGCGCACGCGCAGCACTATAAACAAGCTCACGGACGGGCTAAGTTGAAGTCAGTAAGAGGTCAGGAAATTAGTCAGTCGCAAGAAAACTTATCGAATTCAAATCACAGACCTGACATCTTAGACATTATGTTGATAAAGGACGTGGCTCTGAGACTGTCATCTATTGAGACACTCCACGAGCTCAACTCAGACCACCGTCCCGTTCTTATCAGCCTAGGTCAAGAGAAGCCGAGAGCACCCGGAACCAAATCCATCGTGGTTTGGAACACATTGACTTTCCTACAATAGCTTCAATCCCCGATCAAATCAATACAAAGACTGACACAGACACGGCAATCGACGCTCTCACTGACCACCTCCAGGCAGTCGTCAAGGCTGCTACGAGACAGGTTCCTGCGACTAACCATCGCATGGACCTGCCGCGTGACTTGAGGGAAAAGTTAGCCGCTATGCGCGCCTACGATTGGTATCCGACGGAAGTTAATCGCCTGTGCCTGCGCCACCTGAACCGAAAGGTGAAGGGTCACTTAGCGGAGGTGAGAAACGAAAGCTGTGTGAAACTCATGTCCGAGTTGCAACCCAGTCACGTTGCATACTGGCCGCTGGCGAGAACACTCAAGACCGACCAACCGTCTTCCTCACCCCCGCTCAATCGTCCGAATCAAAGCCCAGCCTTTGAAGACGACGAGAAGGCCAATTGCCTCGCCGACTGTCTGGAACAACAGTGCTCGCTCTGCTCGCTCAGCCGTCAACCGGTTGACCCCGAGCATGTGGTGACGGTAGAAGGCGAGGTAGCTCGTAGGTCCCTCCTCCCTAGTGCTGCTGAGGTGCTGCAGCTTATCAAAAAACTAAAAATTAAAAAAGCACCTGGCACAGACGAGAATGGCAACAAAATACTCAAGTGCCTCTCCTCACCTCTTGTCCACCTACTTGTGGCTATTTACAATGCCTCTCTTTCTAACTGTCACTTCCCAAAGGTTTGAAAGGAGGCCGACGTAATCGGCATCCCCAAGTCCGGTAAACCTATGTCGGAACCACCCAGCTATCGTCTCATAAGTCTCCTAAAGACAATGGGAAAGCTCTACGAAAGTTTACTCCGTGATAGGCTTCGTGATTACCTCTTCTCTAACCATCTTCTCATCATTGAGCAGTTCGGTTTCAGAGAAAAACACTCTTGCACTCAGCAAGTCCATCGTATCGTGGAATACGCGTACAGGAACTATAAGCGCAAGAATCATCACGTTGGAACAGTCTTCTTCGACGTAGCGAAGGCTTTTGATAAGGTATGGCACTCCGGCCTACTTTACAAACTGTACGACCTGGGGGTCCCGGACGGTATAGTACATACTATCCAGGACTACTTGTCGGGCAGAAGCTTCCGCTACAGACATGCTCGAGCCCCCGTGCCCTCATGCCGGTGTTCCTCAAGGCTCTGTACTAGCCCCATTACTGTACGTGGCTCACACGAACGACATCCCTCGTCCTAATAAGGTGCAGCTAGCTCTGTTCGCAAACGACACTGCACTTTATTACGAAAGTTCAAAGGTCAACCTCACCATTAAGGCCCTTCAGTCACCAAGCTCGGAGACTGGTTTCGAAAGTGGCGCTTCGATGTCAACCCTGACATATCAAATCAAATCAATTCAAATAATCAAATAATCAAATAATAATCTAAAGCGCCGCTATCCTATTCTCTCGTAGAGATGATATCTGTCCCACTTCAGATCTAACTCTCTACAGTAACCCGACTGACTAATCAAGTCAAATATCTCGGGGTCAATCTAGACTCCCGACTCAAATTCAACCATCACATAAAAATCGTTGAAATCGAGCCATGTTCACCATAAAACCTCCCTAGCCACTCTTTCCACCATCCAACAACACTATAACACAACTCAACACATCTGCGTCGCGGACACTCGTGCACAAGTGCTTCGGGACTTCGGGAGAGTCCGTTCCTCGCTCGCTCACTACAGGCCCTAAGCCGAGGTGACCGCCAGTGGTCCCCTTAGGCGCCTTGGTTCTCGGCGTAAGGTGAAAGCCAAACGCGCCCGGCGACGCATGAATGGCCGCAAAGGTTACATGCAGGGAGGGAGGGGTTTTAGTCAGTAAGAATCTGACACTGGGTGTCTTATACGAGATTTCCCCTTCTACAACAAAAAAAAGGTCTAAGTTGAAGTCAGTAAGAGGTCTCTTTCTAAAAACCGATAAATAATATTGTCTAAAATGTTGTATTATTTAAGTATATGAATCATGTAGGTACATAGGTAAACTATATAGTTTAATTTTATTATTTTAATTTTAGAACTAATTTGATTTTTTTAATTACAATATCACCATTAAATAAAAAAAAATTTAATGAAGCTGGCGTTACAGCTGGTTTTCTAATGAAATAACTATAAAAGAGGTGGCATGAAAACAACTGAAATTTACTTTTACATACAGTCAAACTACTTTATTTTGCATTCGATGGCATTGATTGCCTGAAATAGCATCATTTAATTTAGTGCAAAAACAATCAACATTTTAACCGGCTACTACATTTAAAATTTAACATTAGAATAAAACTATAGAAATTACAGAACATCTGGCAACGCTAAATTTATTTGACGTATACGGATCATTCACGACATTCATATCATTCATTCTTTCTTTCCAGTGTGTGTGGATTACTCCCTGTCCAAAGAGTACTTTGTTTGTGGTCGCTCAACTCTCTCTCTCTAGGTCTGTGGCTTTCACAGAGCAAAATATTTTCTGTGATTTTATTTTACTTACCTTTGGAATAGGTATAATTATTTATTTATTTTGCTGCGAATAGATAACAATGGGTTGTGATGGCGGTACAATTCCACGGCGAGACGAGCTCGTGAAGTTGAAAAAGAAGCCTGAACAAGTGAGTTTTTTTCTGAGACATAGATTTTACAACTATCATAATTATTCTTGTATTTCCTGTTTTTTTTTATAATCTGCTATATTTGACGAGTAATACCATAATTACCACATAAGTTTCATAGAACTCCCACTTTATATTCTATTTTATTTTTGTTAACAGAAAGATAAAGAAGCTGAGCGTTCTTTTAAATGGCGAAATTGTGCATTATCGCAGCAAAGACTGCAGCAGCCCATAGTGGCTTGTGGACTGGGGAGGCTCTACAGCAAGAGTTCTGTGTTGGAGGCCCTCTTGGATAAAGAACGGAAACCAGACTCCATAAACCATATTAAAAACCTTAAGGTTAGTTTTAATATACTTTTTTTTTTTTTCATTTCTCTTCTCTCAATACAATACTTCTAAAAAACTTACAAAATATTTGATAAAAGTACTGCACAATGATAATTTTATTAATTACCATAATCCTAATGATTATAATTAATCAATGCAGTACTATTCTATACCTACATACATTATATTATATTCACTCACCTCATTCAATTCCATACATCTATTCAAATATGATATTTGATTTGAAAAAATAAATAGATTCAAACCTCAGTTTAATATATAAAACCATTAGTCCAGTATTTTCCGCAGTTAGTCTGACATAGTGCTTCCTTGTCTATTTTTCAGGATATCAAGGATCTGAAACTAGCTAAAAATCCGGCCCACGTTGAGACCGAACGTGCTGGTGGTGCTGTAGATGAAGGCAGCGCTCCCTACATTTGCCCGATCAGTGCTTTGGAGATGACTGGAAAGTTCCGTTTTGTGTTCCTGTGGAGTTGCGGGTGTGTGTTGGCTGAGCGAGCAATTAAGGAAATCAAACAAAACTTGTGTCATGTGGTAAGTTCAAACAAAATTTATAAAAATAAATATTAGTTTATGTCAATTATAGACTCAAAAACTGCTAGACCGATTTTGTTACTGTTTGTGCGATTAGAAACATTAATTCACGGGAGAGGCCTAGGTGTTTCATGCATGCACTATATTTATTTAGATTTTTGTATTAGACTGTAGCGACAGTTGACTCATACCTGGACCACCCAGGGGCGGCAGACAGTGACGTGGTAGTCAATATTGGAACCGTGCGCAACGAGATGCTTTCCATACCTTATAAGTGTAGTGATTCAAGAGACGCGATCAACCTCCCACCTCACCGCTGCCACCCCAGTTGTCCCGCACCCATTGTACAGTACACACGTAACTTAAGTAGTAATTCTGTTAATATATCATTTGTGTTCCAAGTAGTATGTTTCATTGACTCCGATAGGGACAACTCTGAGCAACGCTAAAACTGGTGAACCCGACGTGATCCATTCGCGTATCCTGGAAGTACCGTAAAGCGTCCGCGCACCCGTGAAGTACCGCCGCAGCGTACTCGGGTTGAGGCGACGCGCACCGCCGGGAACAAAGACGCGATCGCTCGCACGTACCGACGCGAGTGACTGTTGCCAGTGTTTCAGGGTTTTCAAAACAAGTGTGTGTATTCTCAGTATTAAAAGTTAGTGAAAATAGTGTCAAAAAAGTGTACGATGGCGCAACAGCAAGGTGACCAGCACGCCGCTGGGCAGGTACCAGGCGCGCCGCCGCAGGTCCCGCTGCCTTTACAGCAGCCTGACCCTGGTGACGTGGCCATGTCTGTCATCACGGTGACCAGCAGAGTTGCCGAGTTCTGGATAGAGCAGCCCAGATTGTGGTTCGCCCAATTTGAAGCCGTCTTATGTAAACAAATGAAGGAAATAACATCACGGTATCAATCGGCGGTTCGAAGCCTGCATTCCACAAACGCGAGGATGACGCAGGGCACATCGAGATACCGCACACCGAGAGGCCGGCTGCAACGAAAATGATTCACAGAAAGAGCCGACGCAAACCGTAACTTAATACACCGCCAAAAGCGGACGTACAGTCAGACCACCAGAGAGATTCTCTGACTCACTATAAGGCGACATAGCATTCCATTGTCGACAAACAAGGTCGTGACGTTTTCCACAGCTAAACGTAATGGGGAAAACACAAAGCAAAGAAGAAGTAATCATCGCATAAAGTGGCAGCGCAGTTGATGCGACCACGGCAGTGAACCAAAACGCAACCATGCTCACGGTTATCATGGTCCTGCTAACGTTGACCATCACCTACATCTTTTGGAAGGCGTTCCACTCCCGCATGCTGCGTTGGATTCGGAGGGAGATGGCGAACCCGCGCACAACGTCATAGTGTAGAGTGAAAGTGAAAAGTGCATGGGCAATCTGTGAAGTGACACAAAGGCGGCTCTGTAAGCGCCTAGTATTGTAACTGTATTTTGTGAATATTGCTAAATTTCTGTAACCTGTATTTTAGAGTAAGGTGTAACTGTATTTTATGGTTGTAACGTGCAATTGTGTAACGTGTATTTTTTTGTGTAATGTGTATTTTTGTGTGTAACGTGTAACTTTAATTTTAGTATCTTGTAACGTGTAACTGTAATTTTTGTATTTTGTAACGTGTAATTTGTAACTGTAATTTTTGTGTGACGTGTAATTTTGTGACGTGTAACCTTTTTGTGTAACGTATGTATCTAGTAAATTTCTCTTCTTCTTCTTTTTTTTCAATATGGCGGTTCCACCAATATTAATCGGTGATTTCGCCAATGTCAAGTAGTATAGCCGTTTACGGTGATTATAGCCAATAAATCGGTATGTATGATAATCCCGCCGATTTCTCTTGTAATGTAATTGTATTTGTAGCCAACCGTCGCAACAGTAAACTAGAATACATCCACCCGCGCAGAACTCAGCCGAAGTCGAGGGATTCGGTTTTCAAGCCAGTTGTTGTAATTTTTTGTGGTGCTCACCTTTAACGTGACACCACCAAGTCTTTCCAAAGGGGGGGAAGTGATGTAGCGACAGTTGACTCATACCTGGACCACCCAGGGGCGGCAGACGGTGACGTGGTAGTCAATATTGGAACCGTGCGCAACGAGATGCATTCCATACCTTATAAGTGTAGTGATTCAAGAGATGCGATCGACCTCCCACCTCACCGCTGCCACCCCAGTTGTCCCGCACCCATTGTACAGTACACACGTAACTTAAGTAGTAATTCTGTTAATATATCATTTGTGTTCCAAGTAGTATGTTTCATTGACTCCGATAGGGACAACTCCCCTGAACCGCTGAGCAACGCTAAAAGACCAAACAAATTAAAATAATCTGTGCCAGGGGTACCAAAAGTTATGACTTCACAGACAAATAACATCCATGCTAGCTAGGATAGCTGGGTGAAACCTGTCATGCAAATGTAATGTATAGTGATAATAATTGTTATTTTTACAGTGCCAATCACCATTCACCAATCAAGACGTGGTTGTATTGAACGGTACTGAAGAGGATATAGAAGAAATGACAGTCAAAATGACAAACCGTAACGCTGCCAGGAAATCTAAGAAAATTAAGAGCACGAAAACAGAAACCCAATCTGTACCCTCAATTAAAACAGAAGTCACAGTTACTGTCAAAATTGAAACTGGTGTTAAATCAGGATCTGATGAAGCTGAAGCTGGTACCAGCTCAGCAACTGCAGCTGTCAAGAAAGAAGAAACTATTCCTTTATCATTACCCAAGAATGATAAAAAGCCGAGAAGTCTTTTGGGACCAAATGGGAAGAGGCCCCTGTCCAATGACCTGTTACAAGACCCGTCCTATAAGAAAACTAAGAAAGAATACAGCATTGCCAAGGACCCAAAGTCGAGCGAAGTATACAAATCTATCTTCACATCACACCAGGGCGATAAGGATCAGCAGAGAGCTCATTGGGTTACATATAATCCTTTTTATAATTAATTTTATATATTTTGTTGTAGTTTTAATTTCTTTAGTTAATTCACAGGCAGAATATATTACCCATTGGAAATTACAAATGAGACTTGTTATGTATGCGGCGTTGTATATTAAAGCTAAAAGCCCGATGGGTATTGTCTGCCGAGTACTATATGTACAATTGTGTATTGTAGTTTCTATACAAATGTTGTATTTATATGAACCATGTACATAAATTATGTAGTTTAGTTCTTTTATTAAAATTTAGGAACCAATTTGTTTTTTTTTTCTCTTACAATATCATCATGTTCCATAGACATACCTTCAAGACAATTTCCACTATAAGAAGGCTGTAAAATACTATAGGATTGATGGCAGATTAATCAATTTTAATTTTAAAGAAAACAAACTGAAAATATTGATTCTTTTTATTTAAACTGCAAAGTTCAGTGTAAATGGAATGTATAAATCTTATATCTAATGTGCATTTCTAATACAATTTGTATTTAAATAAAAAGCTGTATCTACCTTAAATTGACTAGAACAATAAACTTACCTCTATGTACAGGTACTGGGGCGGTTTTTGAGCGGTGGTCGTTAGATGCGCAGAACACAATTTTTGGGTCTGCTTGACGGTATGAAGTATTAATTTTAATTTTACCAGCAGTAAAAAGCAATCGTAAAAACAAACACCAATAAATCAATTATAATAAATATAAAAGTTATATTGCATTCGAATTACATATGCGCAAACATTCCCCCACTTTTTCGTCGAGCTCTCAAGAACCGTCCCGGTACCTGTACTTATACATTCTTTCTGGAATGTCATATCTTGGAAAAGATTGATGAATTGTAGTTACATTTTAAATAATTTACTTTCCATTCAATTCAAAATTAAATCTTAATATCCTGTTTATCAAATATTTTTTGGGGAAATTTGGCAGCAATTTAAGTTGCCAGAGCGCTAGAGTGGGGACGGATAGGACGGCCATACAAATCGTATGAGGCGCAGTCTAACCACATGACACTCAACATATATGGCGATAGTTACTATAACTGGAAATAAAAATGTCCAGTCAGTTTAAGAATGAATATTTTTGTACTATGATTTTCTAATATCTAATGCACTTAAGCCACTTAATTTAAATTACACAACTACCTACCCTACCTGACGGGATAATCCGACGGATAGAGCGAGACAAAAACGTGAATTCCATTGGTGGATATTACTTGTGTCTCGCTTATATAGATTATACCGCCAGTGGATCACCACCTAAAGACATCTAACAATTTGTTGTCTTTCATGTTTTATGGATCGCTAGCCTTAAGAGCAGCGAGCGTGGCCTCAATAATAAGATTGAAGTCCAACTCGTTGAGGCTAGCTTTAGCTGTAAGTAGGTCCAAGAATGTATCTAGCGGAGACAACCGGTCTGTGTTCGGCATACTTTGTAGCATTCCTGAAAATCACAATATTGATATAAATAATCTATACTAATAAATAAAATTGTAATCTGTTATTTCGAAATAACTGCCTTTTGATAAGATGCATACACATGTTTTTCAATATTTCTTGTCTGTTTATCCAAGCTAATCTTTGAAACGGCGAAATAGATTTTGACGGAATTATCACAGGCAAAATACTTTGCAGGCAGGGATTGATCGGGTTATTGGATAAAGCTGTTTTCCTTTTTCTAAAATTGAAATCGTAATTTAGCCTCCTGCACTTTTCGGATACACTACCTGTGTGTCTGCCGGCGCTGTGATCACTCCCCGTGAGCAGGGCGGAGGCATGTTCCCTGGCTCTCACTTGTAGCGCGGCCCCATGAGACCACGAAGCAAGCACCCGCTTGGCGCGACCCTCTCCTATTAGCTGTATGAGCCGCAACTTGTTCTGGACCACGCGATCACTGGTGTCTTTTACTGCAGAAATAAAAAAGAATTATTAACAGTTGTTAAGTTATCAGGCAATAGATTTTGTCTATGTAGAGATTTTCTCTAGCTCGTCATGCTCGCACGGCAGGAACAGAACATACACTCCCGGACATCTGAATCGAGCCACCTAGCATTTTAAGGTTTGGAGTACTGAAGCTTAAAAAAATGTATAATGAAGGAAAAAGTTTTGATGCAGTTTTAGTGCAGACACATTTAATTATGTTTCTACTGAGTATTATTCCAAATTTTAATTTAAGAATTTAAATTAAAGAACAAAAGCCGAGCTAGGTCACTGATTTGAAAAATACGAATGCAGAAAGTTGTGATTGAAGTAATTTAAGTTTGTTATTTTTTTTTTATTTAATGATAACCGTTTTAAAAAAAGTTTATTACAGATATTTTCCCATAATTTAAACTGATTTCCGCTTTAAAATTATGGATACTACACCTGAAGTTGCCGCGCAAGCTGTAGCGCTTCTTCAATCTGGGCTAAGTCAACTATACGTGAGTGCACAACTTCACATAAGTTGTTCTGCCATTCAAAGAGTGTACCATCGGTATCTCGAGACTGGCAGCTTCGTTCGTCGAGCAGGAAGACCTCGTTTCCGAGTGACAACGGAAAGACAAGATCGGTTTATTTTTACTACACGACACCTGACGTCTGTTCAGATACAAAGAAACCTCCGAGACTTCAATGGAGTGGCTGTAAGCTCTCGGACCATTAGAAGGCGACTCAATGAACGTGGTCTAAAACCACATAAGCCAGCCAATGAACCCAAATTGACACGAGCTCACCGAATGGACCGTCTACAGTTTGCGCGCGAACATTTAAATTGGACTCAACAACAATGGAGCCAGATACTCTTCACTGATGAATCCAAGAATTATCTGTACGGTTATAATGGAAGGAGTAAGGTGTACCGAAGGGAGGGCCAGCGTTTCGCGCAATGCTGTATTAATGGAAAAGTGAGTTATAGTGGAGGATCGTGGACAGTCTGGGAAGGAATTTCTATGGAAGGTAAAACTGAGCTTAAGGTTGTAACGGGACCACGGCTGTCGCGCTTAAATGGCAACCGATACATTCTTCAATGCTTGGAGAACCATGTGATGTCATATGCTAGATTTATTGGCCAGGGTTTCATTTTTATGCTCGATAATGCAAGGGTCCACACTGCGGGAATCATCGGGGAGTACCTAAATGACGTTGGTATCACTGTCATGAGATGTCCGGCACGAAGCCCTGATATGAACCCTATAGAGCATTTATGGGATGAGCTGAAGAGGCGTGTTCGAGCTCACTACCCTGCCCTCAAACCATATAGGAGCTGAAAACCGTCAGCTTGGAAGAATGGGAGAACATTCCTCAATACGTCATAATGGCGTTGATTAATTCTATGCCAAACCGTATGACGGTCGTGATAAATTCATTTGGAGATAATTCAAGTTACTAAAAATACGTTTTTTAAAAGTAAACCATATGTTTTCTTAAAAAAATTGTGATTTAAAAAAGCAGATATCGTCTTGATAAATCTTAACTCGATTTGTATAGTACACATTTAGTTCAAACTTAGAACAATGGCATACTAAAGTGATGGTTAGTATATTAGCTTCAAAACTGCATCAAAACTTTTTCCTTCATCATACATTTTTTTTAAGCTTCAGTACTCCAAACCTTAAAATTCAAGGTGGCTCGATTCAGATGTCCGGGAGTGGCTCGATTCAGATGTCCGGGAGTGTATATACGTTTTGTCTAAAATCATACTACGTCACGTCATGGCGACCAACGCACACGTTCCGTCGTGACATTTGCGGTAGACAGATATATAAAATTTCTACAATCCTGGCTCGCCTCTTTTGCTTAATTCGTTAATTCACTAGTAAATTAAAGACAGGGGAAAAAATTACCCGCAACAATAGCCTTCATAACATCAATCTGCAGCTCGAACACATTTCTATGGACGTACTGCAGAAACGTCGCAAACGGGAGCACCCTGTAGCCCAGGTACGTGAAGAATGATGTGAACCCTTGTGGCAAGGGAAACGCTATGGAGTCTGCCGCCATGTAGTACTGCTCCAGAAGGGAGAATAGGACGGCGGCGTGGCTGTCTTCCATGTCATCTCTGAAATTAAATTACGATTTGTTTTTTTACTGTTTACGTAATTGAAAACGAGCCACGAGACGTCATGAGGAAAGTGCCCACATATTTGCTTGGTTTATGTCGTGGTATAGCATATTTTACAAAACAGGACAGCTGATTGACAGGACGTGTCGCTGTCGACTGACAAAAATCGAGCAAATTCAGGCAACGCGTTTGAATCTAACAATTGCTAAAGACGTTATTAATTTAAAAAATCAAAAAGGTTACATATTATATACGAGTACGTCTCAAATCGTGTATTTTTATTGTATGGGTTGTTGGTTCAGTCATTCTGCTTACAATCTCGACCCGTCGACCTTGTTCTGTTCCCAAAAATTAAGAAATAATTACGTAGTCAAGGATTTTTATCGCCAGAGGCTGTCGAAGAGTATAAAAAAATATGCTTACGAAGTCACCACGGAGTGGAATAAATGTTATGAAAATTGGTTTATTTGTATGGTAAACGCTAACAGAGAATATTTTAAGTAACAATTAATTAATTTTTGGCCATTAATTATTGCAATTTTCTTATTATTCATTCCGGAAACTTTCAGTGTGGCCCTCGTACTATGAGACTTGTCTCGTGGCCTGAATTACATAAATTGATATACAAAATAATTTAAATAATACTTACACATACTAAAAAAATATATATGGAAAAAATAGAAGCCAAAAAGACCATATTAAAATCACCAATATGGAGACCAGTACAGTAATGCACTATGGATGATACTTATTGCAAAATGAAAACAAATGAAAAAAGCACACAACACTGAAAACAACCTTATACCAAACAAAAAGAAAACGACGCACCTAAGTAAATCAAAACACCAACCAAAAAAAATGAAAACTAAAGCAAAATTTTGAAAAAAAAACCAAAACAATCAACAATCCAAGTGTAATGGTTTCAAGCGACTTTTATTATTTAGATTGTAATAATTATGTATACCAAATTATATACGTATTTGTTTGTGTATTAACTCTCATTATAATTATCGTACCTATGTCATTGTCTCTTCTACTTCAACGTCATATTTCATGACATTTGACCCAATATGACGCGTGATATTGGGCCAAATACCAAGAAACATGTCTTGAAAATGTAATAGAAAACTACACAGGCACCACAAACGATGCGAAATAGACATCTACATTAGCTCAAACCACTGCACTTGCACAACAATCCCATACATGAAGCAGAATCCCCTGAGTTGGTTGTGGATGACAGTAGCGGCAGCAGCTCTCACGACGGCCCGACAGAGGGCGCGCGACACGTCAAGCTGCGCGGCGGCCCACCGGGTAGCTACAGCGTGCACGCCCCCCTCCGCGCCCGTACCGCCCCGCACCAGGTGCATGCTCACTTCGCGCAGGTTCTGTCATAAAAGCTCAATCGAGTCAAAATTGGACTATTTTAGGACCAATTTGTAATCGTATTTTAACCTCCTTCGACTATTATTTTAACCTAAAGAGGTTAGGTAATCTTAATCAATTATTATAAGAGAAAGTCCCCGTCCTACTAAACGGATGTTGTTGCGGTTTTCATAATTAGATAGATTGATTCACGAGGAAGGTTATTTTCATGTACATGAAGCAGAATCTGCAGAATCCCCTGAGCTGATAGTGGGTAAACGTAGCGGCAGTAGCTTTTACGACGGCCCGACAGAGGGCGCGCGACACGTGGAGCTGCGAGGCGGCCCATCGGGTGACTACAGCGTGCACGCACCTTTTCATAGTCTCGTCACTATATTGCTTAACACAACTGTATAGTCATTTGTTTGTCTTATAACAAAAAAAAATAAAAGAACGCAACAGACCGCAGCTATGACGTGCTCCTGCTTGCTCGCAGTACACAGGTCCACCTCGAAGAATGGCAGGACGTCTGCGTGTACTATGGACGACCGACGTGGGGTCGCGGTCAGTAGTGGGGGTGCTCCGCCGGGAGACAGCGGGGTGCTGCTGCGGGACAGGGCTTCTGGCTGATAGAGTACAATAGAATATTTAAGAAATTTGCGAAGTGAGACAGACCTGCTAATATTATAAATGACAAAGTATGTTTGCTTTGTTTTATGTGGAAACGGAGCAACAGATCGACTTGATTACTTGCACAGACATATGTAGTTGGAGGGCCAGAGAGTAACATAAGCTCGGAAAAATGCTTCAATCCTTTTATTAGAATATTTGATTTAAAAAATATGTCTACCCATGCGAAGTCACCGACTCGCTAATTTGATATAATATTATATATAGTATTATAAAACTTCAGTATTACCTGATAGCAAGACAACGAAAGTCTCAGTTTATCCAGCACTTGTTGGTTATTGAACCTGGCCCCAACTTGGTGTTGAGGGTTCAACAAGGACCACAATCTCGTCCACGGGTCCTCGGAGAACTGGGAGAGACGAGCTCGCGGCGACAACACTACCGCTGAACTGTTCCACACTTTCTCTTGACTGACTGACACGCATACCTTGCCCACCTGAATAATAAAAATATTTAAAAAAATAATAAGTAAGATATATGTCTATCCTTCTCTACCCCTCTTGAGATAAAAAGTCGTGATGATGAATAGAATGGTTGTAATTGAGTGTAGAGATCGTAAAAATAAGTTTAAATTAATTAATTTTATTACACAAGTTTTTACTCAATAAAATTAAATTCATTAATCCGGCTCGAAGGACCAGTGAAAATAATTCAGTATGTAAGGTTCTTATGAAATATTTTATTATATTATGATTATTTTAAATATTGGAATACCAGTAGTGCCAGACGGACAAATGAGTATTACCATGGGTTAGACAGGGTCTTTGCCTAGAATCTAGATAATGACGTTGTGATGCTCTTAGGTGCTAGCCAATCGTGTGTGCTGACGGGCTAGTCCTAAATTTGCAATGTGGTTTTAGAAATGACAAATCAAAGAGCTTCGAACAGAGAGAACAAGTTTATTGATCAAATAACCTAATGACTAAGTAAATACTAACCAAATACGCATCAACCAAGTAAATACTAAGTAAGCTCGCATTAATCTAGTAAGCATTAATCAAGTAAATATTAAATAAGCACGCATTTACCCAGTAAGCACTGACCAAGCACACATTAACCAAGTAGGTATTAAATAAGCATATATTAACCTAGTAAGTATTGATCAAGTAAATATTAAGTAAGCACGCCCTAACCTAGTAAGCATTAATAAAGCACATATTAGACAAGCAAGTGCTACATAAGCATATATCAACCTAGTAAGTATTGACCAAGTAAATATTAAGTAAGCACGTAGTAACCCAGTAAATATTGACTAAGCACGTGATGTCTGTCCGCGGTTGGCCGACCGCCAACAACTCCCAGGGTCAATATAGTGTATGAAAATCTACCTAGTAAGATTAAAACATGAAGGTATAAGTATAAAGTATAAGCAAAACATAAGTAGGTGAACAAGAGGCGTCTGGGCTTGGTAGTTAGACTGAGAGCAGGCATCCACGCGTCAGACCACGGACCTCCGTCTTCCTCTTGGAGGGTTGTAAATAGCCCCTTTGCAGTTGGCAAGTAGGTACTTGTCGTCCGAGAAGAAGACAAGTCCGCTGGCACGCGCATGAGGCAAGGCAAGCCTTATGGTGCAGGGCGTTTCCACAAGCTGTGGACAACACAAACATGATTGCAACTGATTCTTCACATGAAGTTCATAGCTATTAATTTCCAGAATAATCTCATTAGTAACTTACCCCGTTTCAATTATTTAATCCTTATTTATTTATTATTATTATTGTCCACAATCTCCAAATTGCTTTTATATTTAATCCACAAATGGCATTATTATTTTGCAAACACTTTCAATTCATTTCAACATTATCATCTTTTCTTTGTCTTTTTTTACCATTTCACAAGTACCCTCACTTAATTTTTATTTTTAATATATTTTATTTTTATTTCATTATTGGCACGGAAATCGTCTTTTTTAGCCGAATCACAGATTAATTATAATTAAATATTTTAACTATATTTTAACAAGGGCGCATAATCCTAGACGGGAATTCGAACCATTACAACGTCACAAAAATAACATAAGGTACGATCATCGAACGAGAGACAGATTCTAAACATCCTTTTCTCTCCCATACGTTTGTCTCACAAGTTTCTTTACAATCCGTCGCTCGTCTCGGTGACCGCACATTAGATATTTTGAACGTTTTGGTCAATAAACTGAAGTAGATATTTGTAGCGTACTTCTTAAAACAAGTTTTTATCATACTAATTTTAAGCAACAAGACGAAGAGTATTATATATATTTTTGAATACCTTAACATCGGCAAACTTTGTGTTTTGCGTAAACGGCAGTAGTTTGGTTAGAGGTACAGCGGACGACGGTAGAGACCTCCTCGTGACAGAGTATGTACTTCCAATCAGGAACTCCTGCATCACTCTGTTCAGACCTCCATAACCGTCCTTCTGATTCAGGCACATCCACGATATGAGCTGGAAAAATATCATGAAACAGCTTAAATTTTTTTAAGATAATGATGTTATCTCTAAATAATATAAAACAAAGTCGCTGTCCGCCTCTGTCTGTTTCTCACCTTACTTCTTCTAAACCATGCAACGGATTTTGATACAGTTTCACTAATGGAAAGAGCGATAAACCAGGAAGGTTTATGTGTATAAAACATCACGCTACTTATTTTGGTAACCGAGCAGTAACCAGTGGCGGCGCTAGACCAAATGTAGACGTCGGCAACATCAGCTTTGCGAGGCCTCTTTCATTTCCCAGTCAGAACAAAAACAATAAATAGATCTATTTCCTCTCTTAAAATTGGCAAAAGATTGCGAATCGTCCTTTTTGATAGCAGAACATTCCTGAACTTTTCTTCTTACGACTCCCAAGTCAAAATCGTCAATGACTATTTTACCACTAAGGAGTCTTCTCTTACGGTAAGATAATTATTACGTTGTTGTCTGTGAAAGAAAGCAGGAGACGAGTTGTGTTACTAGCGGCCGGGTTAGCAGTGATATTAAAATTACACGAGCAAAGCTGGGACGGTTACTAGTTAATATAATAAAATAAATTAAAATCTTGCTCAAGTAATTTTTTTTAATGTCGTCATTGAAATTCAGAAGAAGAGGATACATGGTTAACGTCTTTAGAAGCTTTAAATGGCGAAATATTGACCTACAAAAACGATATATTAACATTTTTACATAATTTAATTAACATGTTTAACCTATTTTACATTTGCAAAACCAACAATCTAATTTTTTAAACTGTTATTTAAAAAATTACGTAAAAAAAACATGCAAAAATATAGAATACAACTAGCATACCTCTTCAGCCAGCTCATTATTTCCATCATGCTGCACCAGATAATGTATCATGGCCAGTTTGTTCTCTATACTCGTTGTAGTTTTAAACGATGCCGCCAAGTCCTTGTCACTCACTCCCAAGGTCACTATATCCAAGGTTGCCAAGTTCACCATAGTGTTCGGTCCCCAGCCAAGGAGAGGAGCCATACTTGAACCCCTTTCTGTGTCGTCATTGGTGATCACAACATGACAGGAGGGCTCGTGACTCAAGCCGATGTCCAGTAGATGGGTGAACAACTTTGGAATGTTTACAAGCAAGTAATTGTCTGGAATAAAAAAATTAAGTTTAATGGCCTTATTCATAAACACATTTTAGAAGCGTTTTAGTTAAAATATGTTTTATCACTCTCTAACAAACCTGTCTTTACTAATAATAGAAAGAAACAAAACACATTTTTTAAAAAAACGTTGCTAAAATACGTTTATGAATAATGGCCTTAGCTTATAATAATTGGCCAAGGCCCAAGTGAGTAGGTACGACTCGCGCGTTGAGGGTTCCGTACCATTTTTTCGGTCAGAACTTTAAGACAGAATTTTCGTTTAGGTTTTCCTGTAAACTATAAGAAAGACCCTACTATATTCTCAATTTTTTTTTATATTTTAGACTCAGTAGTTAAGGGGGGAGGAAACGGTAAATTTTAGTATATGTTTTCTTTAATATAATTTAAACTATGCATTTTAAAATTTAAAAAAAAAACGTATTCCTTAATAACGAGCCTTTTCATTTGATATCTTATGATGCACTTGAAAAAAAAAATTACGTTTTAATTTTCTTCCTAAAATCGAAATTCGATTATAAATTGAGTCATGAAACTCTATATATGTGCCAAGTTGCAACATATTCGTCCAGTAGTTCCAGTATCCATCTGCTGGCTCCAACATCAGATCAGGTCGATGGTACTAAATTCTTGTATTGTCATCGGTATTACACATACAACAATTAGGAGTTAGTTAAATTCGACTTCCAAGATTTGTTTACATACATAGTTAGTTACAGGTTTTTTTTTAAACTGATTTTATAGAGTAGTTGATGTGTTGTGACACAAGATTTTATGTAAGTAAGTAAATTAAATATCGAAGATAAAAATTATATGCCATAGGATTATCTGTCAAGGGACTAAACAATAAATGAATACAAGGTGGCGATATTCCTCGGATATTTAAACTTTATACGATAACTAGCAGTTGCCTGTGACTTCGTACGCTTTGTATTAGGAATACAACGTTTACATCCCATTTCACCATCTTAGGGTAGGCAGCGTGATGTTAAATAGCCTATAACCTTCCACCACTTTGTAATGCAGCACTCTCACACCAGTCTCTCCCTCACTCCCACTCACCTCCATATGGCGTGTAAGCAGGACGCAGGGACTTAGCCAACGACCACGGTAAGTCGGGAGCCACACTATGCACCACCACTCCGTGATGCAGCACGGTCACAGAGTACGCAAAATTAACTCCGGACTCCTTCAACTCGACGCTGTCTTCCAGTACAAGGGACGACGTTGAGTCGTCTAATCGCTGGAAAAATAATAGGATTTTTTTATATACAAAAGAATAAAGTTCGCACCTAATGATGTGTAGGTACTTTTGGCGCCAAATACTATCTATAATACAACTCCTGAAGCTAAATCCAAAATGTACTGACCAAGGTATACACTTAGTTCTATAAAACAAACACTCTTCGTCCCGCATACTCGGTCCTGATTTCATGTAGAGAGCAATTGCTGGACTATTGCGTATTATCGTATTGCATGAAAATTGTATGGAAACAATGGCGAAGAAAACGCAAAGCTATTTACAGATGGCGCTGTTTTTATTATTAGTAAAATTTGAATTGAATATAAAATTTACTATGTTATTTGACTTCCCCATTGCCCATTGTTAAAAATATCCACATGGATATTACTACTTGTATTGTAGCCTTTGACACAGTTTCACGCTCATCCGTTATATTTACAACTAGCTGTTTGATTCGGTCCGCCCGTGGGGCCCTAATACTGACCTTAGTCCCCTATTATCCCACTGGATTTAAAAAAGCCTCCTTGCCTTAAGCTTTCTCCATATCAAATTTCATCAAAATCGGTTTAGTGTTTTAGGCGTTGTATTAGGAACCCCATTTCACCGCCTTAGAGGTTGATTTTCGAAAATCCTTTCTTAGTGCACCTCTACAAGTCTACACCCCCTAAAGGAATATACCTTCCAATTTTTATATTTATATCTTGCGATTGATTTAAGATGTGCGTTGATTGGCGCCACGACAGTTTCATATATTAAGATTAGTGTTCAGCACTAGATCGGAACTGTAGGTAGGGTGGACTGTAGGTATATGTTAGCAATGTGTTTGTTTACTATCGACTGCCGACTTGAGGAATGAGGAAGGAGCACACCACCGCCCTGGCCAACTATCGCCCGCACGTGGACGAACTTTGTAGGCTTCGATACGGACGGAATATGTATGTATTTAAAATGTTAGTATAAGATGTTATATTTAAATAAATAGTTAGCTAGGTTACAATCAATTTCTACGTAATACAGGGGCAGATGATGTTCGTGAATCATAACATAATTTCCTGCAGGCCCTATTGTCTAGTCTTTCAGGTGCCCTTCTTTTATGTCTTTACGAAAACTAACTACAAAGGAATGCTTAACTAGAATAAGAAATAATCATTTGCTTTCAATGCTAATAGCTCTCATTATCCTATTTATAGGCGGCATCTACAAAGATCGTTGTCATCTTTTATTTATTTCAAAAGACATTATATTTACATACAAAATCAAATCAATAGGTATACAAAAAAGACATACACAAAAACACACATCATATTAAACAAGTTCGGAGGGCATGCTCGACGTCCGTAATTATTTAGTAGTTATCATAACAATCAAAGAAGAAAAGTAGTCACTCTCCGGCTATGTTGCTCTGTTTTGACGTGAAAGAGAACAAACAAACAAACAAACACATATATATTGATATTGCATAATTATATAATACAAGCTTCTGTCCGCGATTTCACCCGCGTGGAAATAGATTCAAAAAGAAATAATCCGTGTCTATAATTTGCCCCTCCCCCGCCCGCTCGCGCTATAAAAAGTAGTATATGTCATTCTCTGACCCCTAAACTACCACTACGCAAAAACGCATGTCCAGCCTATAATCTATCTCTGTACCTTACTGGCGTGATTGAGTAACAAACATATATACATCCAAACAAACCCGGTTATGATATTAGTGGGAAGTGGGATTAGCATAGATTAATTAAATAATAATGATATTAGTTAGGATTACGTACTAGTACTACTAAGTATATGTTTTTTTATATGTAACTTATTGAAGTACGTGGTTAGATTGCACTCCATACTATTTGTATCACTCTAGCCTTCAATTTACATCAACTTATTTGGCGCGCATCATACTAAGGGTAAGAAAATGTGATTATTTTCGCAAAAGTCAATAACTATATTAGAGTGCATCACACCTCCTCCCACTGCTCTATATCATACATACATGATCATACATTTTGTGCTTATTTCGGTATATTTAAAAATTTTAATCTCGATACAGAGTTTGATATTTGGATACATTAAACTTGAACTCATTATTTGGAAGTCCTCAAATACGAAAACACGATTATTTTCCGGTTTTCACTATTAGATAGGTTGTTTCACCGGGAAAGTTTATGAGTATTAAACATTGACCTATCATGTTTAGGAGCTGAGCATTTACAGTGTAAGTGAATCAAGTCGCAAAAAGTTAACCCCAGCAAGTTTTCACAAAATGATATAGGAAACAATTTGTGAACAATAAAATGATCTACAAAAAAGTCGGCGGTACCATATAATATCTATCTCTTAGATAAGTAAGCGTATTTCTGTAGGTATGTATTGTTGTAACTGTGCGAAAAAAACACAAAAAAGTCCCATTTCGCACACATTTCTAGTATACCCAGTTAATTCTAAGAAGGCCTATGAAATTTCAAGATTATTTTTTACTTTAATAGAAAGGCAAGGTAATTACTAATGAGTATGGCGTCTTCTCAATTCTCTGAAAACTTTTTTTAATTGGTAATGAACGGTTATGTTGTAAATAACAATTCTTTTGAATTACATCCGTCTCTCTATTTTGCATGCGAAAGATATCACTATCTCTTTTGCTTTGCGATGTCTGGTGGGGGTGGGGGGTGGGGAGTGCACCACCTGCTGAAAGCGCACGTACAAAACATTTACAGTCCTTCTTCAGCCGCGTAACAGCACTGTACTTTAACTTCTCATCGTTACTTGCCAACGTGGTAATTTCACTTGAATTTTTTGAATATTCTCGTATCAGTCAACATGTATCGCCGACGTAGAGCCGGAGCTTTTTGTCTCGTCTGCAACCAATCTGTGTTAAGAAGAAGGCACTACTACGTGATCACCCCAGACCTTCATATGAAGCATCGTGACGTCGTAGAGGCTATCATTCAATACATCATCCCGCGACAGGTAATTTATTTATCATTAAGTATTACATAGTTATTTTGAAAATTAGCTTCTCACATGGAAACTTTTGAAATGTGACATCATTATTTACCCCGGTGGATTATACCTAGCCTATGTCTGACCATTCAGCTATCACTGTGCAAAAAATCACGTCGATGCGTTGCTCTGTTTTGACGTGACAAAAAGACAAACAAACAAAATTTTTGAAAATAAACAAACGGATATATAATTATATAGTATTACTAGCTATCCGCCACCGGCTTTGCCCGTGGATATTTACGAACAAAATAAAATATACCCTATACCTACCCTTATCCCTACCCCTACTTCTACTCCTACCCCTACCCTCTACCACTACCTCTATATCATCAATAGTTTTCGCAGTGCATTAGGTTTAGGTCATTTTTTTTACACCTTGGGTTACATTATTGGAATTTTAGCAAAGATCTCTAATTTAAAAAAAATAGAATATAGCCTATGTCACTCAGGGTGAATGTTGCTTTCCAATGGTAAAGAATTTTTGAAATCGGCACAGTAGTTTTTGAGTTTATTCATTACAAACATACACAACACACAAAAATACAAATCTTTCCTCTTTATAATAATATTAGTACATATAGATAGATAGATAATAATATCCATTCATGTATCTACTAATATTATAAATGCGAAAGTAACTCTGTCTCTCTGTTTCGCTTTCACGGCTAAACCACTGAACCGATTTGGAACCGTAGGGGGTATAATAGGGGATGAAAGTCAGCATGGGCTCCACGGGCGAACTTAAAAGCTTGACAGTACGTACTACCAACCAATTAATAATAATAATATATATGTTTGAAAAATGACATAGCATAGGCTGCTTTTATCCCGGAAATCCGCCTGGATACATTTTTATGTCAGTTTCAAAAACTTCGGGGCGAAGCCGATGCTAATTCTATAATAACGGAAACATAAATAGTGGTGAAGGACTTTAGCGTCCTTAGGTCGACCTGACTTACACTGAGATTACCGCGGGACGATACATTTTATGTAATCTCCACTTGAGCAACCTCAAAAAAATGAGACAGTCTACCGCGACCTGAGCCACAAGCTGTAATTTTGACTAATAGTTTTCAAGACGCCAAGACGAACATTTACCTAAACAGCATGGCTCACCTTCAGACTGCCTCGGTCCGCGGCGACGTCTCCACTAGTGATGCCGCGGGTTAAGGCATCGCCTCGACCGTGGAGTGGCCGCTTAAGAATGCGTAGAGAGGCTACTAATAATATCATTTAATATCCATGTGGTAATATAATCTAAGTAACGAAAATGATGCTTGTAGGTATAAAGAAACAGGTTCCCCAGTACATAGCAATGCAGTGCATATATAATAGTGGGACTTCTATAGCGCTCACACATAAAGAAGCAGGTACTTATCGGTACCGTATTCGCACCGTTATGTAGTTCAACTAATCTCCAACAGATGGCGTCTTTTACAAAATACATATTTTAAAAACAAACATTTAATGTTGATTTCTTTGATTATTTTTCGTCATTAGAGGGAAAAATAATCTTCAAAATGTCGTATCAAACATTTACTTTGATACATTATTAAGGGAGATATGGCGTACCGACAAAACCAGACCCTTGATAAATAATATACAACAAACACCTTCACGGCTTTTATACCTTGCGGTGTGGCCAGAAATACCAGTAACAGTGTCCCCTTTTTGCCAGTTGTCTATATTGAACAGAATATAAATAATATATATAGATACGCTACGCCACTGTCTAGTATAATCATGGAACTTGGCTTCATCAAACTTGTCTTTTAGAAACAAATGATAATACGATCCAGATCACAAAAAATCAAGACGATCTTTTGCATCGTCATTAGGTGTGTGGGCTTGTTTATTTTTAGCTTTATTTAATTCAATTTAATTGTTTCTTCCAGATAACATACAACAATGAAGAAAAGGTGTGTCTAAGTTGCTGGGAATATATGCGGGAACATGGGCATGAATTTGGACTGTTTGGAGCACCAGACGACCTTCCAGTACCAGTAGAACCTGCAATGCCAGTGTTTAGAAAAAATATAGGCTTTGAGTGAAACAATATACGTGGTAGAAAAAAGGGGGGCATTGGAGGGAAAGTACGTCAGTAGTGTCGTATTTTTGTTTATTTTATTTACGCATAATTTAATAAATTAAATCGAATTAAATATAATATACCATTTAATATTTAATAATGTTAATGTTTATTCAATATTATTTTATTCGTAAATTAGTTAGTAACAAAAAAAAGTAATCTCTAATATGTATTATAAAGGGGTAAAGTTTGTAAGTTTGTAATAATCTCTAAAACTACTGATCCGATTCTGAAAATTCTTTCACGCTAGATAACTACAATATTCCTGAGTGCTATATGTTCGAAAATATCCACAGGCGAAGCCGGGGGCGAGAAGAATAAACCGATTTTGATGAGATTTCAAAAAAAAAAATCTAGCCCCCTAATATATAATATAATAGGGATGAAAGATTTTCATATTTTACTCCCGAATGAGATAAGAGACTTCAAAAATCTTTGAATTCAGTTTTAATTAATCTTACAAATAAAGGAATGTTTACTGCCCGCCTTTTTTCACACCGTGTATAACATGTTTTATTGTGTAATAATAATTTAGGTACATATCTGTATTTGTTACTCACAAAAATATAAGTGAAATAAACCCTGGGTTTTTTAAAATGCGAAAAACCTTAGCTTCAGAAACACCATGTTTTAATTGTAAACGCTCACCATTCCATTATTTGGCCGAGAACAGTTTTTCCGAGATATCCGCAAGTTGGGCCAAACCGAATGATAGAAAACGCTAGTAGAGGTACCTATGTGGGATTTTTCTAGATGTCTGAAAATGTATGGTATGGTGGAATGGTGGATGCAGATGGCCAGCAAAACCCTCAACAAAAATTCCACGTGAAATTTGATTTTAAAGATTCTAGATTATTCACCCCCTCACCTGACCTACCGATGAAACGCTTAAAAAAAGTAAGACGAGGTATTTTTTCAGTATACCTACTGAAATTTCAGTGACCATTACTAGTACATGACGAAATATACCTATATCTTGATTTCTCTGGGATTTTTTTGTGATTTAGGGATTTTCTGGCTTTATCTTATTTGGTAAACAAACTTTACAAGTCTTTTTTTACATAAGTTGTCATTTCAAATTCTTAAAAGACGTTGTATTAACTATTTTTAACCTATTTTACCTTTGCAGAACTAATAAATATAATTTTTTCACTGTTATTTTAAAATGTAACAAAAAAGACATGCAAAGTTTAAAAAATTACTTTACATCACACATCTACAAGGCACTTGAACTAGTAAAACTGACATTCTCCATTTTGTATAATAATTACCAACTGTTGCTTATAAAAAAACTGACCAAGTGTGCCTATCTGATCTGAAGTGAAAAATTTCGAAAAGTACAGGAGTAGATAAATACCTTATAAAGATAGTGGTGACAAATATAGAGGATGCCACACGGCTCGCTAACAATCTGCAGGTCCAGCGAGCAGTCGTGGATACGGAGCGGCACTGCATCGTCCTCGTACACGCCGCACGCCGGGCCCGAGCTGGGGAGCTGCGGTAGACTCAGGGGGATGTTGAGCTGAGGAATAGAATACATTTTGTTACAACTCTGAGGCCTCACGCAAAATAGGCGCTAAAACGTCGAGTTGCGGAAACCGAGCCCGATAACCAGAACCAGAACAACTCTGAGGCTGGCGGTGAGGAGATGGGCTCTGTCAATGTCACACTAAAAGAAAGGTGTTCATAGTTTTTGGTTTTCCTGTATCGCGTGGATTGTATCGGCGATTTTTAGATATATAATCTGGATCACTTTACTCATAACTAGCTTTCCGTCCTCGCGGCCTCACCCGTGGATTTTTTAGAACAAAATAAAATATAGCCTATATAGCACTCATTTTCAGAATCAGAGCAGTTGTTTCAGATTTTACCACCTACATTGAAACTTACAAAACTTTACCTCTTTATAATAATAGTATAGAATGCGATGTTGTATACTAATAATAAAGCTGAAGAGTTTCTTTGTTTGTACGCGCTAATCTCTGGAACTCAGTCGGATTTAAAAATATTTTTCATTTAAAAGCCCAATTCTTGCTAAGTATATAACATCACGCTACGACCTAAAGCACACCTAGTAATTAATAAACTGTCGTCTGATTTAACAAATTATTACTAATGACTGCCCGCGGCTTTGCTCGTATAATTTTGATATAACCGATCTCACTCATTATACGCCATTATGTATTAGGCAATACTTTATCTCATGAAAAGTGTCACGTGATTACAGGCCCGCCGCTAACTGTTTCAGCGCGCGCGTGCAAATACCCGATTACCCCCCCCCCCCCGGGCGGTGTCAGGCAAATTATTAAATTATTTGAAAGTAGATGTGAAACATCGAAATTAGTATACAACAGTATTATTATAATTAAAGAAATACACGACCAGACGCGTGGATCAAAACCAAGCGTCTCCGAAGTGTGAGACGCTTGGTCTTGCCTCATGCCAACGCGTTATCCCAGCGCGTATGCCAAAACCAAGCGTCTCCGAAGTGTGAGACGCTTTGTTTTGCCTCATGACAATGCGTTATCCCCTCTACGTGCGCACAGCGGTAGGCGCAGACGGCGTAAGTCAGAATCAAGCATCTTCTGAATTTTGAGACGTCTTGGTTTTACCCTAGTTATTGTTTCACATCAATAAACTGACCAATAGATGTCGTTATTATGACATGATAAAAATGTGTAAGACATAAAAATATGAGAATTTTTCGTTTCGATATCTGTTTTTGCCGCCCCCTTGAAAATGCCGCCCTTGTGCGCTGCACGCCCGTACCCAGCGGGCCTGCGTGATTAGACAATGTGGACGTTATCCTCACTCTTGGGGTTAATCTGGCTCAACTTATTTGGCCCGCACTATAGAACTCCAGTACTCCACTCACCACAGTTTCGTGAGGTAAATCCGCGTGAAACTGCAACGCTGAGAGAGTGGGCGTCACTTCTGACGGAGACTTGACATCTTCACCTTCCGCGAAGCTCTGAGCTGGCTGTCTGTAGTGTATGTAGTATAACACCTGAAACATTCCAAGAAATTATTGCTCATTTGGGTCTAAAATTTATATAGTTTTAGGTACCTTTTTAACTCTTTTTAACATCACGGAGGGTAGGTATGAGATTTTGGAGGTGTACAGAAAACAAAAATTGATATCAAAATGAACCTGCAACAATTTTTTTAACTTATTATTTAATATTTCGACTACTGTGGGGGGTCATTAGTTTAAATACCTATAAATTTTAATTTTCCTTTTAAAATTCCCGCGAAAATGTTCTGCGATGATGACGTCCCATTCACGCTCACCAACATGATGGTCACAGGTTAGATAAAATAACAAGAAAATAACTTAGTCAGTGACAGACAATTAATATAATATAGTCTGTGGTTTTTTATTTGAAATTTACATTAATATAACTTCGGATACCACGACACGCCTTGGTGGAAAGCTCACGCGCCACGAAGACGTGTTGGGGACAGTTTAATCCCGCCCGTGCTGTGATGGTTGTGATTAGTCCGTGATTAATATGACATATCACGGCCGGCGGGAGCATTCTACCTACCGATTATCAGCTTATTGTTACTGTTACGTCTATAATACTTGACATTGGCGGAATCATCAAAACCCTGATGGAGCCATTTTGAAGAAAAATAGAATAATATAACTTCACTTCCTGTTTGATGGAAGCATGAATTAAAGATTTTTCATTTTGATAAAAAAAAATCAAGTCCAATTTCTTTAGAAGCTGTTAAAGACGCATGAACAGACAGACATCCCTTCCTTCCCAGTATGCAACCCTAAAAAGATGCTTTAATCCTGGAGGCCCTGTTCCGAGATATTTCTTGAATCCTGGCAACCTGTGCAAAGCCAGGGTTGTTTGTAGTACTATGCATTTCAAAAAAGAATAGGTACCATGGTAAAGACATGTCTTTACCAATGTATCATTTGAATATGGGAATTTTTAAGGTTTTTTAGATCTTGCATAACTATATATAATGACCTGGTTGAGACAGTCCCATTGAGCCCAGGAGAACACTTTAACTATAACTTCAGGGTCGGGCAAGTACCCAATGTATCTCCAGTCATCTCCATCCCCCACCTCCTCACCATCTATGTCACTGTTGGCTAATGTCGTGCGGTACATTTTGATACCTGAAAATTTATCATATCTTTTTTAGTTAAATAGAAGATTTTTTCATTTATTACTATTATTTACACACAACAATATAAAAAACTTTAAAAATAACTAAATAAGCCACTGATTCGGGCTAGAGAAAGTGTCTCTATGTAGACAAAACTTTACATTATCTCTTTCTAACAGTTCTACACTGTAGACTGTAGAAAAAAATTCTGTCTGAAGCCTGTCATGTTTGCATGTGGAATAGTGGCAATAATACTGGCTGCATTTCTCCACTAAATAATGATGCCGATTTGTTGATTGAAGCAACCAGCCCAGTTGTGTGGATATAGGTATCCTTAAACTTTTTGGCATTTGAACCCCACAAACTCTAGAGTTTCTACACCAAATGTTTAATATTGAAATGTCCATCCATATTTAATTCATGTGTATGATTTATAGAACAAAAAATATTTTAGGAATGTTTTCTAAGCATTTTTTACAAATATATATATGTACTTATACTGAGGATTTTAAAATGCCTTTACACAAAATTAGTACATAATATATTATGTCATATAAGAATAGGTGTGACCTTACCCCATATTGCATCTAACTGATTAGGTAGGAGATGCAAATAAAACAAGATATTAAAAAGTATAATCATTGACCTAACATAATTACTTTTACAACAAATATTAATTAATTAATTAATCAAGGTTACACACACATATGCTTATTTGAAATGATCAGAATATCCAGCAAATGAAGCAAAAATACTAACTTTCCAAATGTTTAAACAACAGGAAGCGATCATCAATCACTCCGGGTGTAAATTTATAACTTTTCCCATATAAGAATTGTACCATCAATTGTTTGTCCGTGCCCTCATTTACTTGTTCAACTTTATTCTCTTTGTCTGGTAACAATGGGACTATGTATGGTGTGTAAAGAGGTGGAACATCTTCATCATTTGATATAGATTTTACCACATAAACCAAAAGGGTTTGTGTAGGATTCACAGATGCCTGTATTATGTTTAATTTCTCATTGAATGTGTGCAGCACTTTCAGCGATTTAGATTTGTTTGTGTAATGACCAATGTTCATTATTTCGTGGCTAGTTTCTTTTATGGAGAGCCATGTCAATAGTTGTGATCCATCCTGTTCTTGGCCAATAAGGCGCCACTCTCTTGCATTGATTTCTGTAATTCCAATAAGCGTTAGTTACATTGATATCAACCGAAAATACAGGATACAAGTTAGGTATGGAAAATACTGAAACATACCATTGTCAGTTTGAGTTTGTAGAACTCCACACAATTTGACGGCAAAATTTTGTGCAGACATACTGAAGATTTGTTTACCATGTACACCTAATGAATTATTTACATGCTACACTGCGGTAAATATAAAAATTATACATAAATTTATGTTATCTTTCAACAATAATTACACTTGTTCAGTTTATTGACTTTTCAGTTTTCAGTGGTTCTCATTCAATCAGCTGGCATCCAGCTGTTAACTTGAAGATAGCAGCGGAAGTACGTACTACCAACATTACATACAGCGTCCTAAATAGACATTGGTCAGTTTCCACCAATGAATAGGCTTTCCTTAAATTTGTTTCGATTGACACATCATTCTTATTTTGCGTTTTAATAAAAGTTTTAGACTTTTTTACATCATATTTCATTTTACTGATGTTACAAACTCTTAATTATGTTTTTTATAGATCAAACCTTATATTTCAGACCTTGATAAAATACATATGTTTTTAGCTGTTTTTAGCTATGATATTTAACCTTAGTTTACATTTACACTACTTAGTTAACGATCTTGTAGGATATTACAGCAGTATGAATATTATCTTTATTATTTTTAACATTAATTGATGCATCATTCATTACGATAATGAAAATGATAACGGAACGTAATAATTTACATTAACAGGGCTACCACTGTTATGAGCGCACCGTAGAAGAAACAAACGTGAAGTTATCCGACGTCGCGGTGGTCGATGGTCGAAGTTTTGCCGCGACATTTTCGCGCGGAAAGCCGGGCGTTATTGAGCCGTGAAAAGTTGTCTCATAACATGTAAATATCTTCTCAAGTATTAAAAATTGTCTCAAATAATACTTGCTAGTATTATCAACAAACTTTGGTGACGAATTAGTCTGTTTTCTCCCTTTGAAACGTGTGATAATTGCATATCGGATTTGCCTTGACTGAAAATTTCTGTTGGACGATTTTGGAGTTTTTGTGAATGACCAGGTAAGCTCTAAGGGTCTTTTATTACACATGAATATGTAGTCATTCCGAAAATGATTTGGGTTCATATAGTATTTTTTGCATCAGGGGCTTAATTAGGTTAGAAACTCTGGGTGGGCGATAAGCCAAGCCGACATCGTAGGCAAATCGTAGATACTGTAAGCCCATTTATACTTAAATTTTACATTGATGTTACTTTTATTGAATCAAAGGTTCACGTGAAACCTTGAAATAGAAGAAAATAGTCGCTTTTCTATAGAATATAGGGTCATATAATGTCAAGCTTGCTACGTGTCTAATGGCGATCATGGACATTTTCGCGCGCGATTGTGACGGTTTCGTGGCATTTTTTCTAGTAGTCAGTTTTAATATCTATTCATTTTCTTTCTCCAATATTAAAGATTAATCGATGATGCATTAGGAATAGCAATAAAAAATATTCTTTTTCATTAGCTGTGCGTAAAAATAGGTCCAGAAAATTATTCTCCCGCCAAGAGCGGCGGGCACGCCGCTTACATTTTGCTCGATATTTCCTTTCATAGGCAAATTATTTAAATATATAAACGCCCTGTGTGTCCCTACGGAATTCCTAGACAGTGTGGGCTATCGAAATATTTCGAAAAACTGGGATAATTACCCATAATATCGGCTGTCAAGTGACATAACCCTATTTGCATCTTGAACATGACATGAGGTTTTTTTAAGTGATTTCTACTATTTATTAATTTAAGTATCCCAATTTTCCAAGTGTTTACTAATTCTACATTTCATTTTCAGCATTTGCGTCTATAATTAAATCACACAGGACTGTCAATAATGGCAGAAGCTGGGTAAGTAATTGCACCCCATTTTTTTTAGATTCTTACCCCATAGAGGCTGATTAATTAATTTTAATCTATATAATATATTTGTGACAGATCGTCCTGTGATAATGAAGAAAGAATTGTACCCTTAAAACGTAAAAGGAGTTCCTCCAATGAAGAGGTGAGTTAATAAAATATCTAGTGTGTTTATATGAAGTGTCGGTCAGCTGTTTCATTGTTTACTTAATGTATATTGTATTGTAGGATTTGGAGAACTTGCCACCTACTAAAAAGTCGCCTAAAGACCAAGAGGTGGTTGAGGAATATGTCCATAATGTGATTATTGAATCGTCTCCATACACAAGTGAGAGTGAAAGCCCACAAATAGATAACCAACCCAGGAGCAACTTTACTGACTTGGAATACAACCCAGATAGCTTCCTTAGTCCCCCGAGTCTGCCTGAGTTACCTAACTGTGTACTGAGCCCTCTGGAAAATGTGGCCAGGGGAGAGTCTACACCGCATTCTAATAAAAGGAAAAGGTAAGGCAACATTATAACCATGTGTAATTTTTATGGATTGACTTATTATTTACTAAGGACCTCCACAATTCCACACATGCTACAATTACTTGTATCTATCTTGCTTTTACTACATTCATACTTCAATTTTGAGGGCTAATGCATGTTTTAACAGCTGTTTCTGAAAACTATATTCACATTTTGCTATGAATTTGGAAATCTGGCAATATGTTCTTGGAAGTATATAATCATTAAATATTTCTCAATTAGGATAATTTATTCTTTGCTAGTTCCATTCATCTATTTTAATAATGGATGATGTTAATAATTACTTTTTTAATTACATGAAAGTAATATGAATGAATACTAATTGCCCTTTCTATTGTCATCAAACAAACATCCATTAGACAAATTGATACTGCTTTACAAAATAAATAAGGCATGCTATTAATATATAAATACCAGGTAGTCTTATATTTGTTTGTCTGATATTTTATGATCCTTATATCTTTTCTTGGAATTGTAGACTTAATAATATCACCCTGAACAATGATTTAGATAACATAAACAATGACAAGGGAAATAAATTTAAAAAATAGCTTAATAACTTTTGAGGTTTATCTCCCTAGGGTAAGCTATATTGAGGTTGAATTTGTTATGTAGGTTGGGGCTATTCAGATGGGAAAACAAATCTTAGGGTTTGCAACCTCCCCTTAAACCAAATTCTAGATCATTTTATTATATTTAGGATTTAGTTATTTTCATACTAAGTTATGTTCAGCCCTTATTAATATTGGAAGAGTTAGGTTTTACTTGTAATACAGTAGAGTTAACAAAATGTGCATATTTATTGTTATCACAATATATTATATTGTGTTAAAACTTTTATCCCATAATAACTTTTGTATGTTGATAATTTTAGTGATTTGGAAGTTGGAACAGACAGATAGAATTTTTGTAGTTACTTTATAATAATCAAGCTACATGAATTAATGTAACATTGAAATCATTATACTGAAACAATAGTTTCAATATTTACAAAGACAATACAAATGCTGGGTATTATCTGAAGTTATATATAAATGTTCATTATATAATAATATGAGATACAATTTAATTGTAGAAACTACATTACATGGTGTCATTTTTTGAAGATTCCTTCCTCTTTTAGTGGGTCAATTAGCAGCTTATAAATGCCACTTTGCTGTAAAAATGCTGTTCTTGCAACAATTTTGTTCAGGATTTTCTATCTATCTAGTAACTTTCAGATTACATTAAATTTCAGTATGATTCAGTATGGCTAATTAATGTATTTAATTATAGGTGATTTATATGTAAAATTGTCAAAAGAGAAACTCATTGCTATATTACAAAATACATATCACAAGTTTCCTCATAAATTACAGTCAAATACTTGCACACACTATATTATTATTGTCTCATAATGCAGGCTAGGGTTTTACTTTTGTATGTGTAACATTTTAGCTATGTGGCATAAAGTAGGGAGTATTTTCGTAAATGAAACGAAATGGGTAACCGTCATCGTCAGTGGTTTTCGAAATATGACCCTTTTAAATTTTGATCTTAAATAAAATATGACAGAAAAAAGACCGATTTTGAGCGTGGATCCGCCAACGCGCCTTACAAAAGTGCTATTTTCAGTAAACGCGAGCACCAGTCGCCGGTCAAGAGGAAGTGCCCCCTACCCAGCTTGTCATGGGCCGACCCTGACGAGGTGTGGCAGGAGCTGTGCGACAACGACGTGAGTGACGCTCGGTACAGACACGCCAACATGTTCGACAATCATCCCGAGCTGCTGCCGAGGATGAGGGCCATACTGCTGGACTGGATTAATGAGGTATATTGCATAAACTAGTGGCTTTTTTTTTGTAGCAATACTTTTAACCTGGCCATCTACTTGGTAAAAAGTGACTATGGGAGTCCATTCCCCTGAGCACGACGCGGAAGTATTTCTCTATAGGGAGAGATAATCTCCCATGTCTTTTTATCTTGCTTTAACAAGAGTGCATAGCATAGAGTCCTATGTTCGTCATCCCCACTTATTGATAACACAGTGGTTCTGCAATCTGCATGCATAGAAAAACTAACCGCGTCACGTGACGGAAGTGACGTCATTAAGGCGCAGTCGCTAGATACAGTTTAGTACCGTTTCTTTGTGCGTCCACTCGCCGACTTATACATGTTTTTTTGCTTGGAGTGTGTCTGGTACCTGTGACTACTGACTACCATGTTTCAGCCGGCACTAATTCACCACATTAGCTTAAATATATATTTTATATTTTCATGCAGCTTTGAATTCAGTTTTAATGGTAAGTTGTTTGGATTGTATCTTTCTTAACAAATATTTAGGGGATAATATCAAAACAGTTTTCGTATGGGCTGATTGTTTTCATGACTAAACAAACAACTCTAGGCAATTTCAGAAACTCTTCTTACAGCTTCGATTAGCTTACGAATCGTATCCCGTTTTAAGATTTTAAAAACCTTTATTACCAATGGCCGCGAACACAAAGAAATCAGCCCCCTGCACACATAAAGCCGGCAAACGCACTTCTGAAAATAACCGATACATATTTTCGACTAAAATTAAAATATTATAAAAGTTAGCAATATTTTTGAGTTCATTACATCATTAGATTTTATTGAGGGCGCCTATGTTTTCACAATTCATGTCAATTGAAAAATCTGTACGTTGTTAAATTAAATTTACGAAATCACGTATAGACCAAAATTGTTGTTCAGAGATGGTAATGTTCTGTATTATTTTAAACCTCAAGAGTATTTAAAGCTTAAAGGCTTTTCCATCTAAATATATCTCAATAGAACTGGCCACTCGTTAGGTACCGCCTAACAAATACCATCGGCTAAAAGATGAATACTATCTTCCGCAGGGTACCCTGGGTCACAACCCAGTACATAGTTTCGGGAGCCGTATGGCAACCCGTGAAGAAGAAAAATAATTGGGCAAGTTGCGAGTACGACACTTAGGGTTTCCTGTGAGACCCTTTCATTCCTTATTTATTCAAAAATTTAGGTTGTAGTTACGGAGAACGGTCAATTTTCGTAACCCCTAAAATCGAAATTCGATTATTGACGCTATACGTCCGTGATTTAGTATCAAACTCTATATATGTACCAAGTTTCAGCATTTTTCATCCCGTAGATTCGGAGAAAATAAGCTGTGACAGACGGACAGACACATTCAAAAGTTGTCCCGATACAGATTTCTATGATTTGATCTATCAACTAGATGATATTACATAGCCTATAACTTTCCTCAACAAACTGGCTATTTAACATAAAAATAGTTAACGTATGGATTACAGATGAATGCACAAATAAACTCTTCAGCTTTGTATATTAGTATAGCTAACAGTTCAGGTAGAACCTTAGACTCCATCATCAGGTCTTCCAAGTCGCCTCAATTCCATATGATTCATCATCTTTCTAAAAATAAATGGAACGTACCTGCCAACACTTCGGGACGCGCCTATACAAGTGCTCTATATTTTATTATTACTAGTGATCTACCGACTATGGATTTGGCAGACTAACGACTAATCGTCCCCAAAATCTATTTGCTACTTTCATAAAAAAGTAGAAATAGGGAATAATATTTCTCACCGGTTCACAAGAAGACCAGCTATAATGGGCTGTAATATTACGATGTTTGTCAAGCCCTTTTCAGACACTTTTTGAATACGTTTGCGTCCGGAAGCAAGACTGTCGTGGGCCTAATATATAATATAGTCTGCTCTACATCTGTAACAATGTCATCGAAATCTGCTCAGCCGTTTTGTATACACTATCTATTTAGTTTAGCTTTCCGGCTTCGCCCGTGGATATTTTCAAACAAAATAAAATATAGCCTATATTACTCGGGGATATCGTAGCTTTCTATTCGTGAAATATTTTTTTAATTGATTCAGTAGTTTTAGAGATAATCCTCTACATCTAAACTTACAAAGTTCCTCCTTTATATTGTTAGTATAGATCTGGATGAGATATAGTAATTTAGATTATTATTATATTTAGCCTCTCAAGTGTAAAAGAAAGACATTTTACACTATTTAAGTGCGTCGATGGCATAGTAGTTAAGACATCTGGTATTAACTAGGCAGACCACGGGTTCGATCCCTGATCCCGGATATGTACCAATGGGTTTTTTTATAATAGGTATAGCCTCACAAATACCATCGGCTAAAAGAGGAAGAATTGGTCTTTCGTTGGGTACCCTGAAGCTATAAGGCAATCCGTGAAGAAAGGAAAAAAATGAACAGTAAACCGTAGGGGCAGATCATTGAATAGTTTTACCTGCTTATGGAGCAACGACCCTTCATATCATTACGTCATGCAAGTGTATTGACCCCGTTTTAGTTGCAAACTATTGAATTTTTTTTAACTCACAACTAGTTGTCACAGAGTATTTTGTACATCTAGTTACGAAACAACCATATTAGCAGGTGATGCTGTGATTAGATTTTGGATGTCTGTTGTATGGAACAAAAAGTAATAGATTCAAAATAATTGACTAAATGAGGAATCCGCTACTTCCGGGATCATTAAAATTAAATTTACGCTATTCTGACTTTTAATCAAGTGGTTGAGCCCTTAAGAAGACCTATTCAACAAATTACCCCACATGATGGGGTAAGTAGACGGAAAAATTCTTCATCCCCAGTATGTAGAGAGCTACCACAAAAAAAATGTATTTTGTAATTTAAGTAGATTTGGCTAGGGATCCATCCGCGCCCAGCTTTATACGGGTAGAAAAGTTAATAAAAAATTCCAATTTTCCGGCGGAATAATGTATATTCTCGGTATCAAAAGTGGCCTATGTCACTCCGGCCCTCAAAAAACACTTCGATGCGTTGTTCAGTTTTGACGTGAAAAAGGACAAAGAAACACTGACATTTGTACGACGCGTCTTGAGGATACACATGGTTGTAGGGTAGGGGCGTGTTATGTGGTCACCGCCCGTAACTAGGGGTGGGTTGGGTTCATTTGCGTTGGCGCGAGGTTAGCGCATACTTACTATGAATAGCTGAATTACTACTGTTAAATAAATATTAGGCATTTGTAGGGAATTCGAGTTTTTTTTTAATGTTTTGTATCAAAAAATTCTAGATTTTAACGATTTCTCTCAGTAGGTATTGATTTGTCACATGTTATTGATCTGAATCTGTATGGCCATGCATTGCAAAGTTTTAAATCGTGATATTGTCCATTGCCGTCAAATCTTTCTACGCATAATATTTATATTATGCATAGAATATTTTTTTTACAATCTATATCAATCGTAAGTTAATATTGCAAAACGGCAAATAGACTTAACCAATTTTAACTAATTGAAATGTAAAATATTCAAAGAAAACTTATGGATTTCGATAATTGGTTATTTTTATTGTATTTATTGTAACATGCCGTAAGCAGACGTATATATTTTTACATTATTCTGTATGAAAAAGCTTTCCGCCCCCGGCTTAGCCCGTGGGAAAGTTGACACTTATGCTGCTCCGCTTCTTTGGGTCAATATTAAATATTTTTCCTGAGATTATCTCGTTCAAATATACGAACTCTCTGCTTTAATATTAAGTAGGTACTTATAGATTTTATTTTACATATTTTTTTTCTTAATATAAACTCTGTTCTGCTCCCTTAGTCAATGTACGAACGCTGCTAGCGTTCTATTCTCTTTGCACGCTAAATTCTATGAAAAGTATGCGAAGCCCATTGAATAACCTCGAAAATCAGCTGATCGACCAAAACCTTCGCCATTTTATTTTCAGCGTTATCTACAGGGTATGCGCAGACGCTAACTTTGCGTTCACGAAAGACGCTAACTGTTAACAACGTGACATAAATACGCTTCGTTTCTACAAGGAGTTTATATACATCAAACAGTTTGTATACAATAAGTATATAAACTCCTTGGTTCCGTCAGAGTGAAGGACAGTTTAGTTAGGTCACGTGATTGTATTTCATTCGGTCCCATACATTTAAAGTAATATTGTTAAAGTTGTATTGTCTAACTAAGCCACCAGCGGGGTTGTAGACCATAGATTGAATAATATTTTATATCTTCATTAAAATGCACGCAGTCTACACAAATACATTTGCTCGACAACATAACTTAAGTAAAATAAATAAAAATGTCCAAGTGTGTAATTTAGAATAAAATAAATAATTATCATAAGGGTTGTGTAGCCCGTGTCAGGTGTGACCGGTTATAAACCCCTTCGACATTGTAATGAGCGGCAGATGGGTGTACACGAGCTACGATATTGCTGGACCAGTTTATTGAATTGTTTAACAGTATCTTGATTCCAATAAATTTTAATACCTACATATAAATACGCTTAGACAGACAGACATCGTTGGCACAGCAATTTTTTTAAGAAACCCTAAAAAATAGTTTTTTATAAGATACTAGCTGATGGCCCGCTACTTGGGTAGGTAGCGTGATGTTAAATAGTCGTCTATAACCTTCCCCGAGAATTGGGCTATCAAATGCAAAAATATTTTTTCAAATCGGTCCAGTAGTTTTTGAGTATGTAGAATACGAACAAATAAACAAATATTTATTTGTACCAATGGGTTTTTTTATTAAAATCTTATGTACATAATTCACTTAGAGGCTTTTCCATCTTAGTATATCTCAACAGAACTAGCCACTCGTTAGATATAGCCTCACAAATACAATCGGCTAAACGAGGGAGACTTGGTCTTCAGCTGGAACCGTAACACGGTTTCGGGAGCTGTAAGGTAACCCGTGAAGAAAAAAAACAGGCCAAGTGCGAGTCGGACTCGCGTACGCAGGGTTCCGTACCATTATCTATAAAAACGTCAAAAAAAACACGTTTGTTGTATGGGAGCCCCCTTAAATATTTATTTTATTCTGTTTTTTAGTATTTGTTGTTATAGCGTCGACAGAAATACATCATCTGTGAAAATTTCAACTGTCTAACTATCACGGTTTATGAGATACAGCCTGATGACAGACGGACGGATAGACAGACAGATGGACGGACGGATTCTCTTTTTTAATATTTGTTGTTATAGCGGCAAAAGAAATACATCATCTGTGAAAATTTCAACTGTCTAACTATCACGGTTCATGAGATACAGCCTGGTGACAGACGGACGGATAGACAGACAGATGGACGGACGGATTCTCTTTTTTAATATTTGTTGTTATAGCGGCAAAAGAAATACATCATCTGTGAAAATTTCAACTGTCTAACTATCACGGTTCATGAGATACAGCCTGGTGACAGACGGACGGATAGACAGACAGACAGACAGATGGACGGACGGATTCTCTTTTTTAATATTTGTTGTTATAGCGGCAAAAGAAATACATCATCTGTGAAAATTTCAACTGTCTAACTATCACGGTTCATGAGATACAGCCTGGTGACAGACGGACGGATAGACAGACAGACAGACAGATGGACGGACGGATTCTCTTTTTTAATATTTGTTGTTATAGCGGCAAAAGAAATACATCATCTGTGAAAATTTCAACTGTCTAACTATCACGGTTCATGAGATACAGCCTGGTGACAGACGGACGGATAGACAGATGGACGGACGGATTCTGTTTTTTAATATTTGTTGTTATAGCGGCAACAGAAATACATCATCTGTGAAAATTTCAACTGTCTAACTATCACGGTTCATGAGATACAACCTGGTGACAGACGGACGGACGGACAGCGGAGTCTACGTTTTTACCCTAAAAACCCTAAAAACAGTATTTGTAAGTTTTATACAACTAAAACAGGTCCATTAGTATCGGTGAAACATTATTGTAAAACTTCAAATAAAACCATAATTTCTCTCCAATTAACAATTCAATGCACCGCATTGCCATTTTTCGGGAAGTACTTTTTCAAGCTAGCCTAAACAATTATTATTTAATCTATTCCTAAACTACAATATTTTTATTTCCAGGTTTGTGAAGTGTACCACCTACACAGAGAAACGTTCCACCTGACTATAGACTACCTAGATAGGTACCTGTCTAACACGGAGGACGTGCCTAAAGGACGACTACAACTTATAGGTAAGACATCACGGCCTTATCTCGGAGCGGTAGACAGTTTGGGAAGTCGTACGTGTATGTTCACAGTTTTATTCCTTTTGGAGTAAGCACAGACGAAACGATAATACCTTACTGACTGATTCACTGACTCATCATCGCCGACCCCAAACCGCTAAGGAAATAATATTTTTCTAGACAAATTTTTCGGTGTTTTTCAAAATTCAACCCCTAAGGGGAGAAAAGTGGTGACAAAGTTTGTATGGAGTTTATTCTGATCAGATTTATTTGAATCTTAACTCTAAGGGGATGAGAAGATTCGACAAGTCATTATTCACTTATCGAATCTAATAAACTAAAATTGTAATTTACTTTATTTTATCTAATTTTCATCCCTTATTTTAAAGGGCGTATAGCCCTTGTAGGGGTGGATTTAAAAAAAGTAGCCTATCCTTCCCCCTTCAAGCTTACTCTGTAACAAATTTCATCAAAATCGGCTCAGTGGTTTAGCCGTGAAAGCGTGACAGAGTTACTTTTGCATTTATAATATTAGTATGGATTAAACATTACCTAACATATTGTCTCGTCCTTCCAGGCATAACCTGCTTGTTCATAGCGGCCAAAATAGAAGAAGTCTACCCGCCGAAGATCAGCGACTTCTCATTCGTGACTGACGGAGCGTGCGCTGTCGACGAGATCATCCTCCAAGAGATACACATCCTAGTCATTCTACATTGGCACATCACTCCGTTTACCCTCAACGACTGGCTCAATATATACATGCAGCTCGCCAGTGAGGGGAGAGGGGCTAAACGGCGATTGATCAGCGAGACTCACGGATCAGTCAATGATTTGAGGGGTTATACGTTTGTGTTCCCTCAGTATTCGTCGTTAGAGTACGTTATATGCAGCCAGTTGATGGACTTGGCTGTGATGCATGTAGAAGTCAACAGATATCCGTACAGCGTGGTGGCGGCTGCTGTTATGGCGCACACGTACAATAAACAGTTGGCGGAGAGGGTGTCAGGTACGTGTTGTTTCGCCCATTTCGCCCTGGCTTCACTTCGACATTTTGAAATATGGCGAGAATTTATCCCGGCCCTTCAAACTTTGTGCAGATAGTTCCGTCGATCCGTTGCTCTGTTTTGACGTGAAGATGGACATACAAACGCTTTCGTCTTCTATATTTAGGGTCTGTTGTACTAGTATGTAGATACATTCCCAGGCTAACTATAACTAAACCGCCAAATAAACCACTAGGAGTTCGTTTCACAGTCTTCTATATCGTAGGTTTATATAAGGCTAACTCAGGCGGTGTCCACTACTTATGTCCCTCTGGACCTAAATACACATTTACAAAGTTCAGAAATACAGTTTTCTTTAATCTCGCGCCTAATTTTGATGTATTTATTGTATATATTGGCTTAAGGCTCCTATCCTATTAAAAAAATAACAGCTATTTCACTTAGATATATTGAATAAGTAACTATATGATAAATGTAAAAATCTATATAAAAAATACAGTGACATATTTATGGATATAGGAGCCCTAACCACTATTGAATCTAAAATTAATAAATTAAATGAACATTGCAGGCTACAACTGGGACGTTATAGAGCCGTGCTACAAGTGGTTAGAGCCGAGTGCCCGCCTCATACAGTCTGCGGATATTCGACCTGTCGTCAAGGGCGGGGGAGGGGACTCTGACTGGGGCGCGGGGGGGCTCTCTACCATCTGTCCCGATTTGAACACGGACGACGCGCACCGCATGCAAGTGCATAATGTGACGCTCGATATGTTTGTAAGTATAATATGTACTACTATATGATGAATCTAAAAGAATGGAAGACCAATGGGTGTCCTGTCTATCCATGGATCCCCCCTAGGGGTTCAAGTGGAGCTTAGAACCTAGTCCTACATATATAGTGCGCCGTTCGTCAATTAATATAGCAACCCAAGCATTGACCGTACTATAGCTGGTACTACGGGGGTAAAACCTCAGCGCCTCGCGATGTTTCTTGCGTTATTGTTATAGAGCAGTTTTTCTATAGAACTTTGCACCTAGACGGCGTATGGCTGCTTTCTCCAAGTTGGAACCAAGTCCAGTCCGTCCTGGGATGAGACTAGAGGCGCTACCAGCTTCCTAGGAAAAGGCAACGCCACGGAGGCCTTCTGATCTTGTCTTCCGGATACCAAAACCTATATTAACGCACCATCTCTACTTTTCAGGATAAAGTATGTGAACACCAAGACGAAGAGCCCAGCACTCAGCCCGCGGACACAGAGCTCGTGTACCCTCCCACTCCGCCAGACTCTAAACAGAAGAGTCAACAATCGCCCTCTGTGGCCACACCTTCTACCAGGACGGACGTCGTGTGATATACATAGCAAGTCAACTCAACTTAGCACAGTTGTATATAATATTTTAGTTTGTAGTTATCAAATATCTACTATAGTCTGTTTCAAATCCAGGCGGAAACTTCTTTACCACGTTTTGTCTCACGGAAGTGAGGTGAGAGACTCTCATTCTGAGATAACAAACTTGTTTCGAGACTGTGTTACACTCAAAAGTCATTGTCCGATTTTCCGCCTGGACTGAAAACAGTTAAAGCCAAAATACGGCTATACGCTGTTAAGAAGTTTAGCCATAAGGAAAACTTTTCCGTGGCAATAAAATTAAATAGTTTTTTGCGTATTTAACATCGAGGTTGAGAGTTTCTTGCGTTACGGGCAGTTTTATTATAAATTTCTCGACACGATAACGAAAGAAAATCATGCTAGACCCGAAATGCGGAACTAGGTGAAGTTGAGTATATAAGATCTATTTAACTGATGTGTTTGGTATTGTTGATAGTGTTTTGTAAAGTTCCTTTAATTGTATTATAATGAAATGTGAAGTTTTTTTGTACATTTGAAGTCTCGTATTTTGTCGTTAAAACGTTAAATCACTTAAGAGTGCGCTGCGTACATCTCGAATTTAATCTCAGATAAATACAATGTTTTCTCTCTATCCTATTATAACTTTGTTCAGTGTTTATGAATAAAGCGTCGCCCGTAGAGTTTTATTACGTAAATATAGCTTATAGCACTCGTGGATAATGTAGCTTCCTATTAGTGAAAAAAAAATCAAAATAGTATACATTTTTATAATATTAGTATAGATGTAGAACAGTTTCAAAATTAAATAATACCCCATATTCAAGTAATGGTGGCAATTACATGTTTAGATCAGCGTGACACGGAATGTAGGAACAATATATTAGCTAGCAGTTCGCGCGTGGAGTTCATACTAACTTTCATCCTCTATTATTACCCCTTAGGGGGTGGATTTAACAATAAAAAAGCCTAAAAAGTAGCCCATGTCCTTCCCTAGGGTTCAAATTCGGTTCAGTGGTTTAGCCGTAAACGCGTAACAGACAGAGTTACTTTCGCATTTATAATATTAGTATAGATTGTTTCTATTAGCTTAGCATGGATCCTTGAATTTATGTACATTATCCGACAAACTAAATATACCTCAACAGAACTGGTGACTCATTAGATATAGCCTCACAAATACTATCGGCTAAAAGGTGCCCTGTTTAAAAACGGATCATTGAAACTCTTTAATAATGCTTGTCGAAATCGATTGTCTAGTTGCTTCAGCCTTCGCAGTTGTCTTTCTATTTTTATCCCGATTGTCCAAATTCATACAAATTGGTCAGTCTTTATTTACTACCACAATGGTTTTTAAACATTTGGCTTCTCAAGAAATTACATATTTTTTTAACCCAACTAACAAGTTTCATAGAAAAATATTTATATTGAACAAGACTTTTCTATATTTTTTATACTAGAAGTTTTCTGGATATTATAAAATATATAGGTTTTAAACAGGACTCGCTCACATCCGCTTCTTTTTTAGGCAGATAGAGTTAGCGTTAACTTTAGTTTGCTTAAAGAAAGCTGGCACGTCCGATAGATAATTTTTTGATACATTAAATGTATTTGTTAATGCCAGCTCGTGTTAACCTTATTGGTTCATTAGAAGTTTACTAGATGTTCAATCAAATCATTACTTTAACATCACTAATAAGTGCTTAAACTATTTCTCAACTGCATGTATGTTTTATATAAAGTTTTTATTTCAATCTTTTTGAAACAAAAAGGTATTTGACGAGTCGCGATCTTCGCCTTGCAATAGAACCGCAATCCTTTATTTTCTTAGGAAATCTGTTGTAGCAATGAATCTGTCATAATATCTGTGAATCTTTAAAAAAAATCCATATCGCATAATTATTATATCACAAACAATCAATAATCATATTTTACAAGGTCACAATCATGATGGAACTTTTTTATTGTATTAAGACAGAATATGAGACGACGAATATCTAATTCACATTTTTGTGTAAATAAGCAGAACATTCCGTTTGCTGTTTTTCTGATTTGTAGTTTTAGATACTAAGTGTATATACATTGTATATATATTGTACATATGTAAGAGGTTTTAATAATTGCAGTGATTGACATAGTTTTTATTAACTTTAGTTTTGTTTTAGTGTATGTGTCTGTTTGTCTAGACAAGATGCAATGTACAACTATTTTTATAGTGAAATGAACTGTGAATGTGTCATTATATTCCATACGATACTGACATGACTAATATTGTCTAATTTTAAATTTATTAACTAACTGTCTGTGTGTGATGATTGTAAATGTTCCATCAGTATTTATAAAAGTGACAAGTATGGATTGATTAAAAAGAGTTGACATTTAATATATTAAATATCATCCGTTGATATTTTAGAACAAAATTAAATATAGCCAATTTAATTCCATTAGTCCTTCCCTACATCCAAACTTTAATATTAGTATAGATATATGTTCACGCCATCTCTGATTAATCGATCTATACACCAGCGGACGTCTGACTATTGTTTTATGTTAAACACACATTTTATTTATTGCCAGAATATGTATTTATAAGAATGTGATTTTTAAGAAAAGTTAGTTAAAATTGTAGTGGAAGTGAATATAATATAAAAAACTGTTGATATAACATTAGTGAATGTTGAGACTGAGGCGTGCGGAGACGTAGATAATTGTAGAATAACTTGGATAATATAGAAATGCATTGTGCCCAAAGATTATTGCAATTTGGCAATACCACCAAACATGGATGACTGTCCTCGCATGCCCGAATGTTAATATGTAAGTATGTATTAGTATTATCTGTCTACAATATAATATGTATATATGAACACTTTTCTCCATGTTTAAAATAAATATATTTTACACTTATACTTATCGATTTAATCAAAAATCAGTGAATCATTCTAAAACGTGTTAATATATCAAATAACTTTCTGGTCATGAAACTGATTTATGGTTTATTTGTACAAGTAGAATTACAAGAGGAATTTTGTTTATGTTGCGGATAAATGTGGACTCGGTGGCTGCTGCTGGTGTGGAGTTGCTACGAGTGTGTTCTAGTTAATACATAATATAGAATTTAAATTGAAAATGTCTAGTATTCTGTAAGGGACATGTGGAAAATTAATATATTTTGGATGATACGTTTATTGTTAGAGAGCGTCGTGTGTAGTTGTTAAGTCCAACGAATACGCTTATATATGTAAGGAGACCAGAGAACTTGGGTCGCGCTGGATGGTTGACGTTCGCTTTAAGTTATTTTTATATTATATCAATTAATATAATTACATTCATTTTAATTTGGCAACATGACTCGTGCGGCGAGCTTGTGATCTCGTGTAGCAAGTGACACGAGGCGAGCTCGAGCGAATGTGGCGTTTACACTCTCCTTAGCTTCTGCTAGTAAAGTGCCCTTTACAATATGCAATTTATCGCATGCTGCCCGAAAAAGCACGGTCGTGCGCGTTTAGGGAGCGATCTGAGTTTACGTTATGCAATTTCTCACGTCATTTTCAGATTACATGTGAGAAATTGCATAATGTAAACGTGCTTTGAGTTTAGTTCCTTTTTTGACCGCTTGGAGCGCTGTCCCCATACAATAACTATGTCACGAATGTGATTGAAATATGTAATGCATGCTATTTTTATTTTCTAACCTGTTAATGCATGTAAAATTTGATCTCTTCAAAGTTACCGTATGCAGCCTGTATAACAATATTGACGCCATATTAATTACGAAGCAATCTCGCCTCAAAGTCACTTGTGCAATACATTTTGTTTCTCTTTGGTAAAGTTAACATTTTTTTGTATCATTGTACACTGACATGTTGCATCAGAAGTTTATTTAAAAATATATGATGACATCTAAAATTATATTTTCTTTTATTTATAACCCACAACTACAAATTATTGCTGAATTTCGAATTTTCAGTTGGAGAAAGACATTAACCTTAATAATTTTAAAGTGGCCTAGTTAAGGTTATGGCAGACTTTGGGTGGCCGGATTTCTCTGGATAAAGACACCTAACATTATAATTGAACAATTTTGTCTCTCTCAGTTACAAAACATATGTGTATGAATAATTTGAGATGGGATTTTTTTCGGGTACTTAAGAGTATAGTGTACCGCGTCCATGTCCATACAAACGGAGAAAACGTTTTACTACCCCTAAATATTATTTAATTTTAACGATTTCGTAATATGTTACTTACAAAGTGAAAAACTACGTACGTATTTTTTCCTTTTTTCAAAATTCGTAACAGGTCAAAAGTTATAAGCCCCTCAAATCTCGGTTTTTTTGGTTCATAACTTGCTCGTAATAAACCGTCTATATTTGAGAAACAAAGCAAAATTTCAAAAAAAGCAAAACGTACGTACGTAGATTATAATCTGCTAAAACGTTTGACACCAAAATTATAAGGTTTCGTTATAGTTTAGTAGGTGTAAATCGTTTTCCCCCAAAACGCAATTTTCAACGAAGAACATACCTACGAACACTCGTGAGCTGCAGTGTTCTCTGTCGCACTGATGCCCGTGGGAAGAGCGCGCTTGAGACAGAATATGATTTTCTAAATACCTATTTCGCTGCGTACGCTAAGCTACACGATCCTCTTAAGTAAATAAAAAACTATTAAGTGTAAAAATGCATTTTTAATGCCTATAAAAACTGGGATCAATGTAGGTAAACTAAAGCTGTACAATAATAACTAAAGTAACATTAAACTTAACAACTATCGTCGCGGATCTGCCATTCTGTAACAATAAATATTTTTTATAGGTCATTCTTAAAAAGTTTATTTAGTTTGTGTCTTTATACTTCAATGTGGGTAAGTCTACTTTTTTGTTACAGTAAAAAAATTACACTATTATTTACATAGCCTATGTCCATCTGGAATAATGCAGCTTTGCCTACTTCTAACATCTTTATAATGTTACTATAGCCATATTATTTTGGTATCACAAATATGGTATTACCCCCCCTACTTCCAAACTTTACCTCTGTAATATTACTATAGATATTGTGATGAAACAAGTCACATTCTAGGTTTAAATACTCTATATGATCTTAGAAAGTTTATTAAAATCTATTAAGCCATTCTGGACAAGCAAAATTTCTAAATACCGTCATTTATCCTTCAGCATCGTGACAGACATACTTTTATTTTATAGTTTAGACATTAACCCACCTGTGTATTCTGATCCTCGGTCCCGCATTAACGGAGGAGGCGTCCTGCGGAGTGAGGAACACAAACTGCCGATTACTGTTCTTAAGCGCGTGGTCAATCAGTAGCTGCATCACTATCTTGCGGTTCACGTTATCCTACAGAACATCAAAATACATTAAAACGGTCATTTGCAGTACATATAGTTATGAGGACCAGCACTGGTGAGGTTCTCATTGAAAATGCTCGAAAAAAAATCTTCACGGGTTACCTTACAGCTTCCGGGAACCGTTGCCGGCCCCAGGGTACCCAGCTGAAGACAGTCTTTCTTATTTAGCCGAAGTTTTTTTAACGGCCTAACGAATGGCCAGCTCTGTTGAGGTATGTAGATGGAAAAGCCTCTTTGTACGGTTTGTCGGATAATGTACATAGATTTTTTATGAGCCGACGTTTTACCCACTTGACCACCGACTCCCTAACTAAATGCTCGATTCATGACAATAGTACGAAACGCAAGATCATGCTAGTAAGAGCTGTTCCTAGCTGTCACACACTCACACATCATATTATAATAAGATATATACTTGGGTAGAAGAAATATGGCTCCCGATAACCGTGGAACCGATCCCGGGAACTCAGCAGAAAACGGTCTTCCTCATGATAGTTATGTTCATGATTTTTCAAGTTACCTAAAGTCAAGTATTTTAAAATCGAAAAGCTTGTACTAAGCGATTATGAACTTGTACGCTGCTTAACCGCTATCAACTCACCATAAATACATCAAACTCATCCATAAAGTAGAAGGGCAGCTCAACACACTCCCAAAGCGCCATTAGGAACGCCACGGTGGAGTAGGAGCGCTCCCCGCCGGACAGAGAGCTGGTGGACGACGCCGACCTCGCCGCAGTCTCCCGCCCGCTGCACCACACCTCGAGCAGCCCCCGACCGCTGTCTATCTCCATGCGACCCTGCCGTCATTATTACTTATTTCTCTGGTAATAAACTACTAGCTACGTACTATGGGTGTCAGGTCAACACTGCCAACATTTATGAACAGATTCAAATAAGAATAGGCGTGTGTCGTGACCTTGACCGCAATCCGATGAACTTTACCAAATAACTACGATTTACAATAATTAATAATTGTTGTAAAATAATAATGTGTTCGTCAATAACATTTTTTTATATCTAGTCTTTTTAGAAATATGAAATCACAAGATGGCGCGAGGTTAATTCTTATTTGAAACGCATAGTAAGCACGCGTAATTATGAACAAATCCAAAAGGTGTTGGCGTATCAGTCTCGTTATCTATCTGTACCCAGGTCTTCGAAGTCTGCATATTTCTATAATATTCATCGTCACCATCATCATCAGAAACTACAACATGTATGCTATACATATCTTTCCGCCCCGGCTTCGTCCGTGGACGTTTCTGGTTACAGTTCCGCTCCTTTAGGTCGTAGCGTGCTTTTGGCAAGCCAGCTCGAGAGAATCCCGCAGATTTCACGGCACAATTTTTTGCCAATGAGTGGTATGGTTAACTTCAAAGCGTGTCTCTTTTCTTTGTGATACTCGTACTAACCCCTCTGAAGACACCATACAATTAATACAACATACACACACATATGACTATACTAACCGAGTATCCCCGCAGCGTGAGTACAGACTGGAAGCAGTACTGCACTCTCTTGGCGATGTAAGACTGCACACGGTGACAGAAGTTCAAGTGTTTGTCAGACGTCTTATGGACCTGCGGAACAGAAATATATATTGATCACGCCCTGAAGACAAAGCGGATTTTAATGAATTTTGGCAAAAAATATACTGTAGGGCCGAACCTGTAGGCCGATTTTAGTGATGGCGGGCAACGCATGAATCAGTTTTATTTGTTTCGTTTACATGTCGCTTGTCAGTGAGCAACATTTATGTGCTAGAATAAATATTTTGTATAATAAGATAATTCTTAAAAGTTTATTTACTTGATGCCCTTCTTTCATTTAAAACGGGTCGTCGTCATTTATTGCACAGAGATAGCTATATGGCTGGAGAGTGACATGACATCTGAGAAAACAAGACAATTGGCCATGCTAACTTTTTGCACAGGAACAAAGATCTCGAAACCGTTTCGAGATATAAGCTTTCAGTACAATTTCTATTTATGAGATTTTAAATTAGGTCTATACTTTTTAAGATTTTCAATAAAAAACAATAACCTTCATTTGACCTATGTATGACGTCGGTATGAAAAAAATAGCTTTGCCTACAAAAAAAGGGTAATAGTCAATCTTTGAGTGACATCTTTATAAATTTATATTTCACGTGTGATTATTTTCTTTGTTATTAGGACATGACGGGATGAAACACTATTTACTTGACATTGTAAAAAATTATTAACAATTTAAATAATTATAAACACGAGTATATAAACAAGAGTAATTATTAGGTTAGTCGACCTTGACTGACGTTTGCTTGACGTTAATTTGATTGACTGTCACTTTTTTATGTATAGTGGCCAAGATTATTTAATCCTGTTCCACTTCTTGTGACGTCACGTTTACTTTTCGCGGGTAAAATTTGTAAAATATATTAAAAATAGACGCAATAGATAAAAACAAAAATATCGAAATTAGTTTCTTAAAATGGGCTATATTTTCAAAATAAATTATAAAAAAAGTATATCATAAATATGTAGCATGGCCAATTAAGGAGCTAGGATATGTTTTGGTATCACAAGATTAATAAACATTGATTTTTTCTTTCTCAGGCGCGAAATAATATTTTTTTGGTAGGTGAAACCACAGGCAAAAGCTAGTTTAATATAGAAATACCTCAACTATAAGGTTGTTCAGCCTGTCCAGCACCCGCTTGATGTGTTTGTACTTCTTCTGCACCTCTAGATACTTCTCGGCCACTTGTTCCTTAGAGAGGCCGTCAATCTTCATAGCGTTCAACTTCGCTTGTAAGTTCTTCAGCTCGGTCACCAGCAACGACTTCTCTCTGAAACAACCGGTTTTATTTATTATTATTTTTTGCAAATATTACGTTTATTTGAATTCAAAATTACTTAAGCATTAGCACTAGAATTCTGTAATAGTAGATAGAAGAAAGTATTTCTTCCCAGTGATCATTATTATTTTATACTATACCTACGAGGAAAATACAAGAAATTAGCAGTTTCAACCATAGATTTAGTCGCTCGAGAGTGCCAGCATACTACATCTATGGTTTCAACAAAGCAACACGCGTGCCATTTTCACTTTTTAAAACGGGATCTACAGGAAAAGAACCTTAACTACCCAAAAAGATGTAGTCTACCTATACTAGATGCACCTTCGGATGTCAACAGCACGTTGTCAAAATCCATTACTGCACAGCCAACCATCACAATTCCATCATAACAGCGGCCGCTAAGCGGGAAGAAAGTCGTTGCTGAGCGCGAGAAATATTATGTACTTACCGCATATTTGTATGACAGGATTTACGTACTTTCTTCCCCGTTTTTGATGTTGTAAATAGGTTATTCCCGAGCAGACGTATATAGTATAAAAATTATTATTCGCCATCAGCGGTGCATGTAATCTTCAAAATGATAGCTCAATAATGTTTTGATGAAGTGAGATATGGCGTAGCGACAAAAAACAACTTTTATAAATAATATAGTCATAACTCAGTATAATACCTCGGGTTGTCAATCCTGTCACACAGAGAGCGCGCCCCCGCTATTTTCCTCTCGAGCGTCTTTTTCTTCTCTACCAGCGTCCCTCCCAGATGGTCCAACATTCTCTGATCCTCCTTCAGTTTGTGTGTGGCCATCTGTCGCTTAGTGACGCACTGCTCTATCTTTAGTTGTTCTTGACTTATCTCTTCCTAAAATCGTTTAACATTTAAATTCTGTATTTCCGCCATATTGTTAAATACGTATAACATGTATAGCAAAAATTAACGTGAAAAAATTGATAATTATTTTTTACATTCTTAGAAAAAAATCTTTACAGTCTACATAATGATATGGCCAAGCGTGGTCAGACAAATTGACAAAGCAGATTTTAACGATATAGCAGATATTAGTTGATGGCCATATCATGAAATGGCCGAATTCTTCGATCGGCCGACGACATATATACCTATTTCGTGACATTATTGTAATTTAATTAATTTACAAATTTATTTAAATTTATTTATTTTAAATAATTTTGTAACTTCGCCGTCGTCTGTCTGTCTCTTTATATGTCCTAATGTTTATCCAGAATAGGCTCTGAAACGTCCAAATGGATTTTGATGAAACTTTCAAGGATCATAATGGGTACTTTGAATTAGAGTTTGCTTTTTGTTTAATTTCAATATCTTAAAACAGATAAATTAAAAAAATATCCAACATGTGACTGTGCTAATGGAATTGAATAAGCAAAATTTCAATGGAGAGAAAGCTATAGTCCGTTTCTAAGGCATCTGGAAAAGCAGACAATGACACAAGTATTATGTACTTCTTTAGAGTATATACTTGTACACTAATTCAACTGCCTTAGAAACAGACTATAGTAATAAATAAGTTCACTAACATTTAGTTCCCTACAAGCAGCAGCCACCTCGCCCGTCCTGGTCTTAGCAGTGTTGAGTTGCATGCCGTGTTGGTCGAACAACACTTTGTTGTTCTGTTCTTTCTCCTTACTCTCCTCCAACTCTTGTTTGACGGACTGCAGCTGCGATTTGCTGACTTCCAACTCTTCTTGCTGGATTAAAAAAAATTGAACTATTTGAAGCATCGTGTCTCTGTCTAAAATATTATATTATACTTTGATAACTATTAAAATATTATGGTGACGGTATTAAGGTATTTACTATGCATTTGGCTCCCGACACAGTAATTCATAGTAATAATAACTGGACAACATGTTAATGTGGTCACCATTAATTAGGGCGTTAATTTCACGAAGATTTATTAGAAAGTGTATTCCGTGGTCAATACATTTTGGATATATATAGAACATTGTGCGAATGTTTATAAAAAATTACTCAATGGAGTAATCTTATATAATGTTAAATTATTTATGTTACCAAAAGTCTATGTAGCGGTGCTTGTTGGTGCTCCAGCTTTGATTTCGCTGCCCGAGCCGCCGCGTCCTTGTCGTGCACCTCAGCGACAAGCGCTTGAAGTATTCGTGAGGTGTCGTATTCCGCTTTCTTCGCCGACTGAGCTTCTCTGGCGGCCGCTTGAGCTTCCCTATCCATAGCTGCAAGTGATTTTTCCACCCCTGCCAACTCTATTTCCACCTGTCTGGTTTTTGTAAAATAAATTTCATTAGTATGACAACGACTGTCTGTTTTGGACTTCCTATCTAAAGGGGTAACGCTATTGAGAGGGTGGAAGGGAGGGAGTTAAGTAGTTTTGCGTAATAAATATTTTATATGAATAGTTACATTAGGGAGGGTAAAAAAATGCGAAAATATCGTTATGTGGTTTAGGGACAATCCCTAAACAAAGGCCCTACGATAGTCACCTCTTCCTGTCAGCCGTGCTAACTTGCAAGTATCTGGAGGCCCGGCCCGCACCGCCGTAGCTTCTGTAGTTGGGTGCCGGCATGAACTCTGTGCAGTCCAGCGTGACCACTTTACTGCAATTCTTGGGGACATTGCGAACGTTGTCCGACAACTTTATGGCTTCCTCTGAAAATTTGTAACACATTTATGTTATCAAATTATGATAACTCAAACCTGGGCAAAAACGAGGCAACATTTAATATTACATTGTGTGTTATTTACCCGCATCAAATAAGTTGATACGGCGCAACTGATGTCACTTGTATAATTTGGAAGTTATTTGGGGCTCTAACTTTAGAATCAGTTGACATACATATTTATATGAAGGCTCATTTGAAAGGAAGAATTTTGCATTGCAAGTTCTATCGGTTGCAAGACACATAACTCGCAAATATGTACAGATGTACTATAAACAGTGCTCTGATAAAAGGGCGCAGGGATCAGCCTAACTGATGACATCGCATCATCATTAAAATTTCCTTACCGTGATCTGGCACCAGTAGTATAGTCTCTATCGACAAATTGTCTATCAAGTAATTGGCGATGACGGGGTCTGTGATGTGCAGAGAATCCAGCGCGGAGAAGTAACCCGGAGATTGTACCTAAAATACCTAATTAATTAATGATACAGACTTCTTACATGATTTTGGCGCCCAACTAGGACACCTAGAAGAAGACCCAAAGCTGTGTTTTTATTTAGTTTTAACTTTAGAAAAACATTAAAATATGGTAATGATAAAATAAATTATACTGTGTTTATCATAAGACAGCATGATACATGAGTAACACTAACAGTACCTAACAAATGTAAATTTTTTGAGATGTACCTAATAATAGCATAAATAGAAAATTTAACATTAATTATTTGAGATTAAATTCGTAATCATAGGAATAATATTTTAATATTAATTTTCTTCATTTGTAATTTACTAACTTTTCGCCCCCGGCTTCGCCTGTTGATATTTTCGAACAAAATAAAATATAGCCTATCACTCATATCGTAGCTTTCTATTCGTGAAATAATTTTTGGAATTGGTTCAGTAGTTTGACAAATTACTCTCTTACATCCAAACTTACAAACTTTACCTCTTTATAATATTAGTATAGATTATAAATAATGGACAATGTGAAAAGGTTTGCTTTTAAGTTCGGGCTATTATATTTTGTAAACAAACATGCAGGTAGATGGATTTTTATAGATTTTCAAGGATTTTAGTGATCGAATATAGAAGCTAAAGAGGTATGTCAGAATCGTAGTAAATGGCATTCAACCATCTCGCTACCCCTCTTGGCAATAAACGATCACCTTATATCGGTCACTCGCCTTCGTATCGGGCGACAGTATAATCCCATGTTTATCCAAAATAATATTATAAATGCGAAAGTGTGTCTGTTTGTTTGTCCTTCTTACACGTCAAAACAGACGGTTCGAAGTGATTTATCGCATTATAGGCCAGTCTGTGTAAATTTTTTGGACCAAAATCACTATACAGCAAACGAAGATATGTAAAAAATCGGAAATTTTCCACAGTTAATACACAAGTTGTGGAACTATTTATTTCGGATCGGTCTCGCCCGGTTCGATGTCAATAAATTGTAAAATATATTATTTATTTAAAAAAAAACCGTAAATTGTCGCATTATGTATTTTGAAACGCCCGTATCTCATTGAAAAAAAATTGTAACCGAAAAGTTATGAAAATGTAGCCCTTGACAAGATAGAAAAGAGCATATTTGCAAATTTGAAAAATATTGAACAAATCATAAACCCGTGGCTTTTTATATTTGTCCCTGGGCTTAAAAAATTTTCTTTAATAGTTTCCGTTACATGTGCGATTATTGCGCGCTTCATTAATTGATCGATAATATGCGAAATATCATAAATCGGCTACATTTTCACCATTTTTCGTTTACCTAATTTATTTTTTCAATGTGATATGGATGTTTCAAAATAATGCTATTTTTTTAACGGTTTTTTTAAATAAATAATATATTTTACAATTTATTGACATCGAACCGGGCTAGACCGATCCGAAATAAAAAGTTCCACAACTTGTGTAAGTAATAAACTTTTTTTAAACAAAGCCTTTTTTTTAAACTAAATAAAGCGTTTTATCACCAACTTTGGCCGCCATTTTCTATAAAACCCCCTAATGTCAGTTGTTTTAAAAATATTGCATTGAGTTCTACGGAAAATTTCCGATTTTTTACATACAGTGGTGGACAGCTAATTAGAAACACAGTAAAATGACTTTTATTGTTAATGAATTTGACTGAGTAATTACATTTTTAATTAACAAAAAGGGCAAAAATTATAGCTAAAGCACCGTATTTAACATGTCAGATTAACAAATATCAAACAACACTTATAGTTAGAATAATTTATTATAAACAATGAAACAAGTCGTCATTTTACAGTACATCAAGGTGGACAACTAATAAGAAACAGAAATTAAAAAAGAAATTATTTTATAATTTGGACAAACAAGAATGAATTTAATATTTACAAGAAATATTATGGTTAGATAATACAAATGCCTTATCCACAGACAATTAGTATTTGGTTGGGTAACCGTTGTTTTCGATTACAGCTCTACATCGGCGTGGCATTGATTCTATCAATTTTTAACACCTATCCATGGTAATACATCTCCAAGTTTCTACAGAAGAGTCATAAAGTTCATGAATATTGGTGATATGTTTATCCGACAATGTTTTCTTCACAGTGTGCCACGAATTCTCAATTGGATTCAAGTCCGGACTATTTGCTGACCACTCTAACATAGACACCAATTGATCTCTAAGAAATTCCTTAACACTGATAGCTGTGTTTCGGATCATTATCTTGTTGAAATATCCAGGTAACTGGTACATTTTCGTCAGCATATGGAATAATAGTCTCCGCCAATATACTTTTATACTGAAACTGATCCAACATCCCTTCAATCTTTCTCACAGGACCAACCCCGTATCCCCATAAAACATCCCCATATTTTAACTATTCCACCGCCGTGTTTAACTGTCTTATTCGTATACTTGTTATTTAATGCCTCGTTGATTGGGAGACGAATGTACCGTTTGCTATCGGAATTTATCAAATTTATTTTAGTTTAATCAGAAAACAAAACTTTTTTCCATTGCTGAACTGTCCAACTGCCATACTTTCTAGCAAAGGCCAAGCGGTTTCTTCTATGTTGCCTGGTAAGAAGTGGTACTTTCCTGGCAAGCCTTCCAAACAAATTTGCTTCAACCAGCCGCCTGCGGACTAGCTTTGCAAATACGTTTCGAGGGTCATGTTAAGAAAAAACTTCTTTTCGAATTTCATTTGAGCCTTTAAAAGGGTATGTCTTAGCTAAACGAATCATAAGTCTGTCCTCACGAGGTGTGGTCTTCCTTGATCGAACTTTTCTAGGTACCTTGTCTGTAGTCCCATGTTGTTTATAAATTTAATAAAATTAAATACCTTCTTAACGGAACACTCTAAATGATTGGCGATCTTTCTGTGTGTCCAATTTCGATTGCAATGCAAATTAACTATAACTTTTCTGGTCGATGCATCACAAGTTTTGTTTTTACCCATTTTTAACAATAAAATTAAAGGAAAACTAATTTAACAGATTAAAAACGGCGGCAAAAATCCTACTATTTACAACGAAGGCGTATTAATCTTTTAAATTTCAAATTTGGAACATAAATGACATTCTTTTCTAATTAGTTGCCAGTGCTGAGGAAATTGGTACTTGTTTATTATACAAGGAGGTTTAATATTTAATACAGAAATAAAAAAATGCAGGACATGCGCTCTAACATTTTTATTCCGAAATATGCCCACTCAATTTATAGCCGTAATCGTTTTACTATTCGTTCCTTGGAAATGTATGATAAGCACTTTAAAGAAATCGATATATTTCATCTAACATTGAACAAGTTTAAGAATGCAATAATTGAAAAACTCAAATTACTAGATTTATAGTCGTTTTGTTGGTTGTTGGTTTTTGGTTTATTTTTTGTATTCATTAAGTGAAATTATCTGTTTAATTTAGTTGATTTGTTTTGTTTGATTTGATTTAGTTAATTGTTTCGATTGTTTTTGTATTTACTTCTTGATATATATTGTATTATTCATAATTTAAGTATACGGTTTGTGGAAAATTGTACTGTTTTTACATTGTTTTATCGTCACATATAGGTCTTATGTATTCTCATTTAAGTTTAAGTAAGTATAAGTAATGACTGTTTTGTGATAAATAAAATAAAATAAAAATAAAATAAAAAAATATTTAATCTTACATGATCACAATTAATTTTGTTTGATTTTAAACTAAGGATATGTAATTTACATTGTGATGTAATAAATATGCCTTGACCTCTGATAAATTGCAGTGAAAATAATGTTTATATTATACAACATACAATATCATACTAGGTGTTTCTAATTAGCTGTCCACCACTGTATGTTCGTTTGCTGTATAATGGTTACGGAAAAGTTACATAGAGCTCAAAATAGACAGACAGGTCTATTAGTTTGAAGGCCGAAGAGTGATATAGGCTACTTTTTATCCTGGAAATCCTTCGGGATCAATTCTTGTGAAATTTAAAAAAAAAACCACGGGCGAATAAAACTCCATACCTTATTTCTTGAGACATCATGTTGATTATTAAGAAACTTGCTGCACGTGACTGCAGGTTTGGGCGCACTCCCATACACCTGCCCCATCAGCTGGAACAACTTGCGAGAGTCGTCGGCCGTGTTCACACAAAACGACTGCATGGATCCACCGATTATGTGCTCGAGTGCGCCGGCCCATTTCTTATCTTTCACTTTTAGGAATGAACCTGGACGAAAATAATATAAATTATACGAATCTTAAAAAGGACCGATTTTTTGCCTTTATACTACGTAATCGCGACTATAATAGTAGCATTATTAGTCTTACTAAACGTCTGTCAGGCTGTGTAATATAATATGTGAACACAGCAGTTATACGTAGACAAAAAGTGCGAAAAGGATCAAGTACATAAGTAGAAATACCAAGACGAACTTTCATTAATCAAATACATAGTACTAAAAATAGACGTGCATGTATGAAACGATGTATGGATGTGGATGAAGCAAGAGAAGTATACAAAGATCGAGAGAAGAGGCGCCGTATAATGTCTGCCTTCCCCTTTTGGGAAACAGGAGTGAAGGTATGTATATACCTTTTTTTTTTTTTTTTTTTTCTTTATTCACGGGTTCAGCTCCCGAAATCGTGTTACGGTTCCAGGGTACCCAGCGGAAGACCAAGTCTCCCCCTCGTTTAGCCGATGGTATTTGTGAGGCTATACCTAACGAGTGGCTAGTTCTGTTGAGATATATGTTTAGATGGAAAAGCCTCTAAGTGTGGTTTGTCGGATTATGTACATAAGTTTTTAATTAAAAAAAACCCATTGGTACATGGCCGGGATCTGGGATCGAACCCGGGGTCTGTCTAGTTAACACCAGACGTCTTATCCACTCGGCCACCGACGCACCTGTGTATATACCTATAGAGCAATTTCATAATCATAGAAAACCGCATACATTTATTACTCATGAGTTTAGTGCAATCATACAGACCGACCGACTAGAGTTGGTAGAAACTGCCACAATCGCTCCCGTCAATGAATTATCAGAATTTTAATCCCATTTTTCGCCTACTTTTAACTTCTACTTATTATTTAGTGGTGCACATACATACCGACAGGTCCTCTCGGAGGGGCGCTGAAGACGCCTCTCTGCGACGCAGCCTGTATCCGCTGACACAGCTCCACCATATTAGTACCGTACACAGCCAGAGAATCGGACCCGCGCGACTCTAACTCGCGGTGCTGCATTTTCAGATGCTCTACATACAAATATCAATTTTAATAATTATATTATAACTATAATAGCGACCCGCCCCAGCTTACCACGGGTAGTAGACAACAATATTCTGTTAAGATTTCCCGGGATAATAGTCTATCTCCGGCCCTACACCTATCTCTGTACAAAAAAATCACGTGTTAGTAGGCAAAGATGGAGTATAGATTTTATTGGCAACATTATATATGCTGATATCCTCTGAGACAAAGAAGTCAAAAACTATAGTGGCCCAAGACTAATTCAAGCTTTAATTTTATGTGATCCTTTCTAGTGTGATTGATGGAAGTTAACAATAAAAATAATTTCATAATAATATTAGCGATATAAGATGTTATTTGCTTTTTGTATTTAATTGGAAAAACAGCAAAATTTTATACATACGATCTACAGTTGTACAATACTCACTGACAGTATCTTTTTGGCGTTGAATTCGCGTCGCAAATTCTTCGGCAGCCTGGGATGCTCTTTGCGCATTTAGACGGGCCTGGATAAAAAAACAATCCATTGAAATATTACAACAAATCTATATAAATAAAAAAGCGCATCACTTGAGAACGGGTGGAGCGATTTGCCAATTTTTTTAATAGTCTGAATAAGGTTTCTAAGTGAAGAAAAAGCTTGATATAAGTGCTTTTTTTGAATGGGATGTTTGCATGAACTCAAGGGGATGAATATTTAATATGGTAAAAATATTTTAATCGTTTGCAACTTATTTAAAGTTTTGTGTTTGTGTGTATGTTTGAACGCGTTAATATCCGGACTACCAGTTCTATAATTTGGGGAAAATAACCAGTTTATTGAGGAAGGTTATAAGTTATATAACAACGTGTAAAGGAGCGGAACAGTACAACTATAATCATCAACCAATAAAAAAATTCCAGACTACTAATTTACGCGGTACTTTATATATTTTAAACTTATAAATACCTACCTATAAATTATCCTGAAGGATTACCGAAACAAAAAGTCACTTTAAAGGCCCTCCAAGCCTCCAACGAACTCTGTGCATAAAAATCACGTCGATCCATTGTTCTGTTTTGACGTGAAAGAAGGGACAAACAAACACACTTTCGTTAATTAAGACATTGTTAATCTATCAATATTTACATTGTGTTCATTAGACGCCATTGAAATGTAACGACAAATTAAACAACATATGAACCATGTTTCCACTGACTTCGGTAACATGCTTTTTCCAATAAAATCGGTTCAGTTTCGACACACCGTAAAATTATTAGTGTGGATTACAATATAAGTACCTAACTACATTTTTCCAATATCTTATCATATTTTTCAATCATTAAAGCCATAAAAATAATTGCCCCAATAAAGATTCCTAATTCTATAGATAAAATAATGTTATAAGAAAGGGCAGTCCACATCGGCGGCTATCTCCTTCTGTGAAGAGGTCATGACGCAAAAGGATGGCGCGGAGGGCAAGACTAAACCGAGACCCTGAAGGAAGGCGTCGCGCTTGAGTCTGCTGCGGCGCCTTGAAAGATGGTTACTCCAGCTGCAAAGGCCAGCCGATGGTGGGTCGCGGACGATTGCTAACGCGTTCTCGTGGACTGCCGACGTACCGGCGAGGACACCGTGGGGTTTTAGTCGGTTGGAGTCCGATACTCACTCCCGATGCATTTCTCCACGTAAAAAATAAGGCTGGCCACATCCATAAATATATTTCGTCCAAATTCATACATTAATCTAAATCTAGTCTAATTTTGTGAATATTGTATGCATTACTTTCTATGTAGCAGAAGGAAAGATACAAACAAATTTGGTATACGAAAGGCCCGTTTGATAGAATGTTTGAAAAAAAAAATTAAAATCGCATCAAACAAACACTTGTTTGAATCAAAATGTTGGTCTCGAAATCACTTGATACCGATAGCGATAGTTATTTATAGAAACATGAGTATGTGTTTCCGTGGTGTAGCGGTTATCACATCTGCCTAACACGCAGAAGGTCCCCGGTTCGATCCCGGGCGGAAACAGTTTTTTTTCTCTTACAAACTGTGAAGAATTGACGCCGTAATCATGTGACGGCCTTTTCTCTCTGCCTATCAATTTACGAAACAAGCGTTATTACCGATTTTTACGAAGGGGATGATTTAAATTATTGTAGATGTTTTATTGTTTTTGCAAGAATTGCGGATATTTTTTCTTACTGGGTTAATTTTGTACAAAATGAAAATGAGAAAAAAGTACTTAAAAAAATTGTTTCCGCCCGGGATCGAACCGGGGACCTTCTGCGTGTTAGGCAGATGTGATAACCGCTACACCACGGAAACACATACTAAAGACATCTAAAACACGAACCGAAATAATGTTGAACGCAAGGTATGAAATAACTATTTCAGGGGCAACTCAGCCCGCAGCCCAAGTAGCCCGCGGGTGGCCACTTTAATATTTTTGCGGTCCACTCGGCCCATAACCCAGTCGCACTGTTTGCGGGCTCAGCTGACCCATTTATATATTAAATTCTATACAGTTCTTTCCTTAGACATTAGGTATAGACAGCATAAGCCACAAAAGCGCACTGGCACTAACTTTAGGCCGACTTGATTCATTAATACTGTTAATGCTCAGCTCCTAAACATGCTAGGTTCTTTCCGCCCCGGCTTCGTCTGTGGAAACTTTTAAAATTGACATAAATATGTATCCCGAAGGATTTCAGGGATACAAAAGTCATCATGCCATTCTCCAGACGCCTAAACTATATACAAAAACAGCACGTCGATCCGTAATTTGTACCTATCGAGTCGAGTGGTACTTGATATAAATAAGTAGAATAAAAGAATAGGAGGAAAAACGAAAAGAAAAAAGGAAAGTATACAAACCTGCTGAGCATCATTCTGCGCAGTATCAAACCGGGCGTGAACAGCTTCAGCGGCCTCTTGGGTCGCCTTAGCCCGCGCCTCCATGGCTGCTCGTCGGTTCTCTGCCTCGCCTGTACTGTAATTTTATTTTGTTACTAGCAGTTGCCTGCGACTTCGCACTCGTTCTATAATAATAATGCTTTATGCTGACCATTGTCAGTCAGACAGCGACACTGACGGTTTTATATATAATTTAGATAAAAATACTGGATTTAGCTGAAGAAATTTGGATGGCATTGGAAGAGAGTGGTACGTCATTATTTATCCTACTTCATTCTGCAATCGAACTGCAGATGAATACACACTGAACCGATTTATTATGGAACAGCTGTTGCCCGCGACTTCTGTTGCGTAGAATTAGGAAAGTTGATAAAATTATTTAAATTGTATTGCAAAAATTAAAATGTTTTTATTGCACATTTAGTTTTCCCCATATTATAAACTTTAACACCCCCTTAGGCTTTAAATTTTGAAAAACGCTTAAACACGTCTCTTAATATTTGTGATGTAGAATCTTTATGCTAAGGGTGAAGTAAAAATCACGAATAAAACATTTTTTCTCATACAAACTTTAACAACTCCTAAAATTCATTCCAATTTCAAAAAAATCCCGTCTTGGATATAAATACCAAGCGCCTAAGGAATAAAACTAATGAAAATATCAAAAATATCAAAATTTATACAGTACCTACATTTTGCGTGTACCGCTCGTGTAACTTGGAGCAGGCCAGCGGCTACTCCGCCACGACGACTGCAGCTACCGCCCGCGACTCTCATGTAATATCAGTCTCACCACTCACCTAACACTAAGTATCTCCTTCTCCAAAGAGACAACCTTATTCTTCTCCCTCGTGTAACGCTCCTGTAACTTGGAGTAGGCCAGCTCGCTACTCCGCCACGACGACTGCAGCTACCGCCCGCGACTCTCATGTAATATCAGTCTCACCACTCACCTAACACTAAGTATCTCCTTCTCCAAAGAGACAACCTTATTCTTCTCCCTCGTGTACCACTCCTGTAACTTGGAGCAGGCCAGCTCGCTACTCCGCCACGACGACTGCAGCTACCGCCCGCGACTCTCATGTAATATCAGTCCCACCACTCACCTAACACTAAGTATCTCCTTCTCCAAAGAGACAACCTTATTCTTCTCTCTCGTGTAACGCTCCTGTAACTTGGAGTAGGCCAGCTCGCTACTCCGCCACGTCGACTGCAGCTACCGCCCGCGACTCTCATGTAATATCAGTCTCACCACTCACCTAACACTAAGTATCTCCTTCTCCAAAGACACAACCTTATTCTTCTCCCTCGTGTACCACTCCTGTAACTTGGAGCAGGCCAGCTCGCTACTCCGCCACGACGACAGCAGCTACCGCACGCGACTCTCATGTAATATCAGTCCCACCACTCACCTAACACTAAGTATCTCCTTCTCCAAAGAGACAACCTTATTCTTCTCTCTCGTGTAACGCTCCTGTAACTTGGAGTAGGCCAGCTCGCTACTCCGCCACGTCGACTGCAGCTACCGCCCGCGACTCTCATGTAATATCAGTCTCACCACTCACCTAACACTAAGTATCTCCTTCTCCAAAGAGACAGTCTTATTCTTTTCCCTCGTGTACCGCTCCTGTAACTTGGAGCAGGCCAGCTCGCTACTCCGCTACGACGACTGCAGCTACCGCCCGCGACTCTCATGTAATATCAGTCTCACCACTCACCTAACACTAAGTATCTCCTTCTCCAAAGAGACAGTCTTATTCTTCTCCCTCGTGTACCGCTCCTGTAACTTGGAGCAGGCCAGCTCGCTACTCCGCCACGACGACTGCAGCTACCGCCCGCGACTCTCATGTAATATCAGTCTCACCACTCACCTAACACTAAGTATCTCCTTCTCCAAAGAGACAGTCTTATTCTTCTCCCTCGTGTACCGCTCCTGTAACTTGGAGCAGGCCAGCTCGCTACTCCGCCACGACGACTGCAGCTACCGCCCGCGACTCTCATGTAATATCAGTCTCACCACTCACCTAACACTAAGTATCTCCTTCTCCAAAGAGACAGTCTTATTCTTCTCCCTCGTGTACCGCTCCTGTAACTTGGAGCAGGCCAGCTCGCTACTCAGCCACGACGACTGCAGCTACCGCTCGCGACTCTCATGTAATATCAGTCTCACCACTCACCTAACACTAAGTATCTCCTTCTCCAAAGAGACAATCTTATTCTTCTCCCTTGTGTACCGCTCCTGTAACTTGGAGCAGGCCAGCTCGCTACTCCGCCACGACGACTGCAGCTCCCGCCCGCGACTCCCCAACTGGGCGACCTCCTGCTCCAGTTTGCTCTTCTCTTGGTTCTTTTCATGGAGGCTGGCCTTGAGATTTCTAAAATAAAAAAGAAATCACACTACCACATTTAATTTTTGATTAGTTGACGTTTATGGTTATATGGTTAGGTTACTGCTCCGCTCCGTCGGGTCGAAGCTTCCTCAATAAACGGACTATTCAATGCATCAATATTTTACAAGCTTTTATTTAACTTACAATGTTTGTTAGTTAGTCTGTATAGTAATACATAGTTAGTAATCTTGCAAGTTAGATTTGATCCACTTCCTGGTGTTAGGTTGAGCTGTAATTTTGCATACATATGTAAATCGGATGAATTGACATCACATAGCTGGTCTGATGATGGAAGGTGGCCACAGGAGTCTGTAACGAAACGACGTAACCCCATAGAGTTTGGGCGCGACAGGCGTAGCAACGTCCGGCGCGGCCTGTTTGTTTGTTTGAACGCGGTAATCTCTGTAACTACCAGTCTGATTGAATAATTATTTTTGCATTTGATAGCCCAATTCTTGAGGAAGGTTATCAGCTATATAACATCGCGCTATGACCTAAGAGGGTGGAGCAGTAACTGGTGCAACCTAGTTATGTTTATGTAGCAACAAACTTACTCAATAACATCGTTATTACTTCCGAATCTCTGCTCAATACTCTGCAGCTCTTTAACAAGTTTATCCAGTTTATTTTTAACTGTATCATATTGCTTCTGTAACTTTTCCACCTCATCTTCATACTCAACTATCTCGCTCCAGTAGTATTCATCTTGTAGTTTACGTTTCAGCTCCTCGGTTTCAGCTCTGGACTGTATTTGTTCGTACATAGCCTCCCATTTCTTGCATTCTTTGTCTAATTCTTTACTGGCCTGAATAATTAAACATTCAGTATTAAAAAGATGGAAAACTGATTGTGGAATTAAATAAATCCACAATTATTATATCACAAAATAACTCATGCATCACCCACCATTACTAAAAACCAACCTACAATGTAATTTAAATGGGCTTCCATTATACTAAACAGGTATAGTTTGCATGTCTCTCTGTTGACTATACTGAATTACTTTTTTATATAGATCAAAATGCACTGATCAAATCAGGACATTAAAAAAACACATGTCATGGGGACTGCCACAGAAGTGAGAACTTAAAACTATGAATAACAGTACATAGTTTTTAATTTATAAGCATAAGTACTTATTATTTTCTAGTTAATTAAGTCTAGTTAAATATTAACACTAATTACTCCACAAAGTCGACAATCCATAAGATTTCCCCCTACCAAAAATTGTTCAAAAAGGAAAATAAAAAGCACTCAAAATCATAAAATGAATGAGATGAAAGAGGTGTAGACTTATGGTAAGTCTACACGTGCGTACAAGCTCGACTTTTTAGGTTCGTTCGAGCAAGATCGAACGTATATACACCGACATGTCTCAACACATATTGCTTGACTTCGAACTGTATGTTCGATGGAACAAGAATTAAATTTGCTCGATGCTCGAAGCGATTCTAGCCAAACACAAAGTATTGTCGGCCATGGTTCGGCGCCGTCAACGCGATGTGCACTTGAAGAAAAATGCTTGTAGAGGAAGTGTGGACATAGTTTTGTTTGAAGAAACTTGTTGTATCGAACATGTATGTACGTGTAGCAACACCATAAGAGAATTAATACATGAGTGTATGAACATTTATACCCAAAGTAAAATGAATAATTTACCTCACTCTTTCTCTTCCAAATAGACTTAGCTTTATCACAGTTCTCCAAAGCCCTCACATAATTAACTTCTGTTTGGTCTAAATTGGTAGCCTTTCTGAACAGTTGATATTTTTTCTTGGCATCAGATGCATGAAAGCTTCTGGCATCATCCTGGTTCAGCACAGATATTGGGTTGTCCACTTGTATGTCATGTGCCAAAATTATGGAATTGACTTCTTCATACCTTGTAGAAATTACTTCACCTGATGAATTAATGAATTAATAAAATTTGTAAAATAATAATTGTCTCTGCCTACCCCTCTTGGGATAAAAGGTGTGATGATAGATGAAACTTCTGCTTTCTTGCTCATCGTAAAAATAATTTTGAAAAGATTTTACATTCAAAAGGATGTTGCTTAAATGAGAATAATATATTTGCCTTTGTTGTTTGTAGGGTGTAATCTCTGGAACTACTGAACCAATTTTAAAATTTCTTTCACTAATAGAATGCTATCCCTGACTAATATAGGCTGTATTTTATCTATCTATCTATCATCATGCCTTTCATCCAAAGAAGGGTAGGCAGAGACAATCGAATGCCATTTGTTACGATCCTGACATATCTCTTTTGCTTCTTTTATATTCATCATACCTTTCATACATGCTCGGCGATTGTGTGTACTTTTAATATTTCCATCTATCAACATATTTTTTATATATATTTTAACAGGTTTAAAATTTTTTCATAGGTGAGCTATATAATTATATGTTGTAATATAAAGTTTACAGTGTCTATAAGTATGGTCCCATCTCAGAAAATATGTAACCTTGGCCCCGGTAGGAAAGGAAAATACATACCTGATGCAGATTTAACTTTATAATTGGAGCTTCCTGATGCTGTGAGATTTCTAACAATAGTGATGCAGTCTCCGTAAACATTGTGCTTGTAAGCTTTCTCGCTGCTGTTCTTTATTTTGATTTCCACTGAAGCCGAGTTTGCACCTTTTTTTATGAAAGCTGGGGAATGAAATATAGTAATAAAATTACAAATATCTTTTAAACATAAATATATTTGGCTTGGCTTTCCAATTAATGCATCACTTGAATAATACTGATATTTTAATGAGTGTAAAGTATATAGAGATAGTATATCATTACAAACAAAAATCTAAAATATACATTAAAAATCTTAAAAACCTTAAATACCTTAAAACAAAAACCTTAAATACCTTAAAACTAAAAATAAAAAGAAAAAGGATGGAGGAATCAAAGATAGAATACCTCCTCCAGCTCTGAAGACAATCCAATCGTGCCAAGAACACTCGCTGCGTTACCCCTTTGAATCTCCAAGCTTATGAGGCGAATGAAAAAACTCTTAGCTCGGTGATCACCAGACTTTTCGATGAGAAGTTTACCAATTTTATCAGCAAACTTCTTGGAGTCTGATGACCACGGACCAAGAGTCTCAACCGCAAAAGCAAGAAATTCAAAGTGATCTAGCAGCGAGGATTATTTTTGAATTTTTAAATGTGCCGCCTCAGAAGCTGCGGCACCTGCAGAGCTGGAGGAGGCGGCGACATGACTTGGAGCCAGCGTGTCCACGCATGTGGCGTCCCACACCAGAGCGCGGCCTCGAGACCATGGCACCAGGGTCATGCCGTCCGGTCTTTTGCCGTCCGACCGGCTAAGTGTAAAGTGTGAATGTAAGTATATCCAGGAAGTTCAGCTTGAACTTTTCAAATGGTTTTTAGTTTTTGAGATATTATGTAGGTATATATAAATAAAAAAATAGGAAAAAAGTTTTGGTTAGATTAGGGTTGTGCATAAATAACAATTAAGAACCGACCGAGTGAAGCGAAGCGGAGCGAGGCGTCTCTATATGATATTTCTGGCTTTGAGGTTATGTTTTTCAAATTACAAATTATGGATATCCGCAATTTGCCGTCTTTACTATTGATTGAGAGCATAAGAGGGTCGTAAACTTGATGAGAAAATGCTTAGATTGAAAAGTCCTTCGCGCAACTCGCCACCTCAAATTGTTATGCTACACATACATACACCAAAATATATAATATCCATTTTATTATACTTACAGTGTAAATTACTGCCTCTATTGGTGGCAGAGGCTCTAGCACCCAGTCCCACTACTAAGGCAGTTAAAATAGCACTTTTTCCGCTACCGTTCCGGCCAACAATAAAATTAACATTCGGATTAAATGTAATTTCTAAGTTATCATGGCAAAAAAAGTTTTTAACGTGAACGCTAAGTATTGAACCATCCACTTCTTCTTCCACGGTATCCACCTCCATTTCAATGTCTTTCATATATTAATTAAAAGGAAACAAATTACAAATAATGAAATTGTTGGTTGCCCGCCAAAACAAAAATCAAAGCAAAGCAATAAAAAATTAGCAAAAGGCAAACAAAACTACAATGTTTTCGTTTCAAATTATCAATCAAGATTGATCATTTCATTATTTATGTCAATCAATCAAGTTTACTGACACAACCATAACGATCTTTTCAGTTTTACAAGCAAGGCAACAACAATCATGCGGAAGAATATTCAAAGAAATAAGTATAAATATATTTACATTACAATACATTTCCTTGTGGCTTCAAGAAGGGCAGCGTCGGTCGGTTTCATCAAGGTACTCTTTGGGTTTCATTTACAGTATAAAAATCACTGCGATTAGTCCTTTTTTTTTATATACCTACTTAGAAAACAAAAATATTACTTTTTCACTGTGGCAACATAATTTTGAAATAAACGAAACGCCAAAACGCCATTTAAAAAAAAACATTGTCGAAGGACGAAAAGTTGTTTTTGTGATTTACTAATTAAAATTTACTTGAAATACTGTTTAATTATCAATTACAACGTCCAGCGGTCCACCAGTACAGTTTTATAGCCTTCTAAAAGCGTACATGTAAGTTTTTATTCTAGAATCACTAGTCTGACTATTCAAAGAAATTCAAAATAAACCATGTGTTTGATATTTTATTTATTTCACTGCTATAAAGTGCAAATGTATCCATCAAGATTTAATGGTTTATGCAGTTCAGCCTAGTCAACTGCCTTTTATATGTAGCCGTACTTGCAATCTTCCATTGTTCATTATAATTAAAGACAATGAATAGTCTACAATTTTAGTGATCACTTTCATTATACATGTTATTGCGTTGCTACTTTTTCTAGCGTTGTGAATAATGTTTCACTTTAAATAAAAAAGTAAATATTTGTACTTTAGCTTACCTATCACATGTGCGAGTATAAGCATACTTCTCAAGAAGAATGATAAAAGTATGTACCATAAAATCTTCATATTCAATGTGATTGGTAAAACTTTCTAAGAACTACCCGCATGTTAGTATTTTACCTTTGATGACAATTTATGGGCAATTCATTTAAATTATTAAGGATTCCTCGTGAGATACATCCATTCAAATAAATTCATGTTAAATGCCTTACAAACTTTATGTACCAAAAAAATCAATAAGTACTAATATTATATAGAGGTAAAGTTTGGATGTAGGGGGTAATCTCTGAAACACCTTATCTAATTCTGAAAATTATTTCACTAATAGAAAGCTTCCTTATCCCTGAGCCATTACTAAGAGTCCCATTGAGAGACAGATCGTAATATTCAAAGATTGAAAAAAAATCCCTGTGCATGAATGCATGCAAAAATAGGCTATATTTTATTTTGTTCAAACATATCCACCACCACCAGCATGGAAAGCTAGTAATTAATAATCTGTCTGTGGTGAACATTTTTTTATTTAATAAACTCTCCATTCAATATTATAAATGCAAAAACAACTGTCTGTCTGTTAACTTTTCACAGGACATATGCTACATTTTTTATCTACCCCATAAGGGGGTATAATAGGGGATGAAAGTTAGTATAGGCCCCCTGCACGAAGCCATCATGGAAAACTAGTTCTTTCATAAACTGTTGATGAAATATATTTTTAATTTAATTCTTAAATTTTCAGAAGAAATTAGAATGGGTGACACAGATAGAACAGATCAAATTGATCCTCCTAAAGATGTAAGTACCAAGTACATTTTATAGAGCAGCAGTCTCCCAAACTACTGCCCAAGGGCTAAGTGCAGCCTGCGAGTACCCACCAATCCGGCCCTGGTGTCGCCTGCATAACTTTAAAACTGTATTATCTTGGTACGATGAGCCCAGGGCTGATGGGCCCTTGAGGCCTAGTGGAGGAGTCAGTGGCCCTTACGCTTAAAGGTGTTTAACATGCACAATGATTCCTATACTACAGATTCTTGATAACTACTAATATAATTTTTATATTTGTAATCCCTAATTAATGTTCATTATGCAAAATATATTATATTTAAACAAGAATGTTACTACATTTCAGCCCCAGGAGGTGGAAAGGTTGGAAGAAGCTAAATTGAAGGCAAAGTTCCCAAATGCAATGACAGGCCGCGGGCCTGGGGGACACTCTGCATTCCTGCAGAAGAGGCTTGCTAAAGGGGTGAGATTTTATTACATGTCTAAAATAAAATCAAAAGAATTGTTTGCCTAATTGTTAGAGCATTGTATTTCGGGTTCAAATCCTAGTTGTGTCATGGCAAATATGCTAAGCACAAATTTTCTTTAGGAATATATATGCTTTAACTGACATCTCATGCTTCAAAGGACACATGAAGCGGCGTCTGTATGTGTTGAAAACTGACATTTTGTGATATAATTTGCAGGCTTTATTCTAGAATAAAGTAGGTATTTTTATCTATACTTCTATGATTTTTCTAGCTATTAGTATCTGAAGGGTTGAAGAGATTGATTGAAGCGACAGCTCTTTGACAGGAAATATATCTTTAAAACTATTCTATTGTGGAGCGATCGTCAGTTGTTTAAATAGCACGCGAATTTGGTTTCTGAATTTTATTTATCCAATTTAATTCTTCCAGAAGGCTTATTAGCGTGTTAATATCTATCTGGAAGATTGCTTCTAAATTTATTTAAATATTTGTTTCTCTCTCTCGTTGCTAAATACACTGATGTGACACTGGCATAAATGTTCATAAGTGAACAATTGCCATAAATATATATATGTGTATTATTGTGTATACTTAGGTGTTTCACAATGCATAAACTGTATAAATTGTTATAAAATAAATCAATTCAAATCAAAATAGTTAATTAACACCAAAGATTTTCTAAGCCCCCACAACAGAGCATAAATATGGCAATGTTTCCTATTTCTATGTTTAACACAAATAAACTGTGACAGATAGTTTTTAGCCTTGAAACATTTATTTATTCACTGTTACAAGATAACTCAATACATTCGTGTTCCGCAGCAAAAATTCTTCGATTCCGGCGATTACCAGATGGCGAAGCAGCGGCCGAACATCGCAGGGGGACCCTTCAAGGTGCCCACAGCGGTCCCCAAGCAGACCACCGGGGACGCTATCCCCACTCCGGAGACGGTGCCCGTGAGGAAGACGTCCATCATCCAGCCCAAGTTCCAGGCGCCCAGTCAGACTTCCTAGCCGGGTCGGTCAAGGCCCATGTCAATGAGCTAATGTCGTAAATATCACTTTTGCACTACGTTTGTTAATGTGTTCTGTAAAGGGCCCCGTACACGGTACCGCAATCCATATACACCAACTTAGAACATTTAAATAGACAGGAAAAGCCATAGACGGGCGACTCCTACCAACTTTAGTGGCCATATAACCATAAATTGTTACATAAAACTTAGTTTAGGTTTCAGTTAGTATCGCGAGACAGAAGAGAAATGGTTAATAGGGCTGTTTCTAAGTGTAAAATCTATCATTATTTATAATTATTATGTTTGTATTTTAGTATATAAATAATCTCCGTACAAAGTAAAACCCGTTGCGACGATATAAACGACAGTGTGAAAATACAGTGGTATGGAGGTTGTTGATTTACTTCTGTATGTGCCCCCTGTCTATTTATTTATGCTCTAAAGATACCAACAATCTTTATGGTCTTTCTTCCTTGCAGTATTTACTTAGCAGACACTCATATGTAATTTTTTTATTGCAAGGTAAGTGTTAATGGAGGTCTCTGTGAATGGGGCTTTTTATAGGCATGTGTCATGTCTCATCGGTTAATGGAAATGTCGCAACTGTCCGTGTATTACTGATTCATACATAGTTTTGTAATATTTTTTTATTTGTGTGTTCAACACAATGATCTTTGCAGCTCTGAGTCGAGTTCGGACGACCCTCGAATTAATATAGAATCAGTCTTGTAGTGGGAGAGGTAAAATCTACGTCGTCTGTTGACTGTTTGTTGTTACTTAACAAGGCATACCCAGGATTTGTTTGAGGGCAGGGCGTAAAGCCATCTGAATAGCTCTAGCAAAAACAAAAGCCAGGGGGAGGGAACAACCAATCTTCAAAAGCTATTTTTTAAATTTATTTTTCCTTTGCCATAGGTGGGGTGCCACTGTAACAAGGACAGTTATGATCACAGATCAACAAAGATCAAGGATATGAATATATTTTTGTATGTAAATATGTATCCTTATGGCCAAATCAGTAATACATACATTCATTGATTTGTTAGCGTTTTGAACTTATTCTAGGTGTTACATAAGCATAGTTGATAGGTAAGATTTAGGTAACAAAATTCATCTTCATTTTTAGATTATAAGGATTTGAAACTAACCTATCAACTTTCACGGAATCCATTTATAAAAATAAACGTAGTTTAATTGGTATATCTTGGAACGTACAGTAAAATATGGCTCTAAAGTACTGACATCTTCATTTTGAATAACCAGTTAATTTTTATTGAAACTTGTTTGCACATGCCACTTTTAAATGTTTTAGTTTTTAGTCGTTTTTTTCGCTAGGGTCGCGCTTGGCACTTCGCAAATTATGTCGTGGAATATATTTATTCACTTTCTAAAAGGAGTGAATTTAATTTTGAACCTGAATAGTAGGCATTTTGAATGTTTAATTATTTTCGTTTTATAGTATTGGGTTGGGACAGACAACTCTTTCAAAATTATTTAAAGGTATGTAGTCAGTTTCAATAAACAATTAAAAATGGCGGCACAGTACACAGCTTATTAGAATAGGATTTTATTTGTTCTTAACTTGTTCCTAGCTATGTAGCAGTGTGTTGATGTTTAGCACTTTTTATGTGTATCACCATAGCTAGAGCCTGTATGTATGTATGTATACCTACATTGTGATGATATCATAGCTAAGTGTACGTTAAAAATGTCTGAATATATAAATTAGAGATAGTCTGGTGCGATTGGCGATGCATGTACTCTGTGACAGTCCTAGGTGGCTTGTCATTGGTTCACCATTTCTAAACTTTATTTCAATTTGTACTCAAAGATGTGTTTGTTATTGGTCAAGACAAGACAAAGAAAAAAATATGTTTTAATAATTTCATTTTAGCTCTCTGCACTAGTATTATCTTCGTATTGTATTCAATTTTTTTCTGATATTGTTTAATCATTTATTTGGTTTAGGCAATTTTAACCAACTGGAATAGGTAATTAATTATTTATCTTTCAGTTCGAAATATTGCTTTTGATGTATCCTCACTTTTCATGTAACTTGTCGGCCACGAAAACAAATGTGTTATAATTGTAATAAAAGTAAAATAAACACAATAATAATTGGTAAAAAGATAACTTTTATTTTCTTCCTGCATTCCCTACAAAAATTTCATCTCATTTTCTTGATGCTTTTAGGTTAATTCAAAATTGCTAATATTTTGCAACTAAAAAAATATAAAAAATAATAATAAAATACCAAGTTATTATTACAACTTATTATTAATTTATTTGGCAAAACGAGTAACAAAATAAAGGTGAGATTTAGTACATATTATTAAGCGCAATATACCATGGCACTGCCTGTTAACAATATTAACAAAGCGCTGCGATCACACAGCGCTATCTTACAACAAGTCCAGATCCTTAGAGATTACTTCCTTTATATTTGACTGCTCTCTGAAAACAAACAAACATTCGAACTACAGTCATTTCAGTAACATCTTACGGTATCTTAAAAAGCGTCGGAATATTGTAAAAAAAACCTCAAAACCTGGTTTAAACCAGAAATGTTAAGCACAGTTTTTGAGTAAGTGCGAAATTAGACAACTAAAGCTGACGTCCGCACTTCTGAAAATAATAGAAAGTCCTATCTATAGCTATACTAATATTATAAAGAGGTAAAGTTTGGATGTAGTAGAGGAGAAAGCTACGATATCCCTGAGTAATATAGGCTATATTTTATTTTGTTCTAAAATATCCACAGACGAAGCTGGGGGCGGAAAGCCTAGTTTATAATAAAGAATGCCCGCGCGCCCGCTCCTACTCTAGGAAGATTTACGTTGCTGAGGAATTTAGCCACAGATTCCTCCTGTACAAATGTTTCTTTGATACAGCCTAAAGGCCCTTCCAAATGAGGCTGTTTTCAACATACTGCTGCAGCCAGAGTCAGACAGTCGCACATAAGCAGTCTGTTAATATCCGTCTAATTGGAACGCACCCTAAATGTGGTCTTCAAACATGCTGCATGACATTATTTATACCTTAGCCCCTCGCCGCACCTAAAGGCTCAAGGCGGTGCGTTTTTTGACATATTGTCGGTCATACATAGATCATACAGTATGTATGTACATACTAGACTATCAGATCGTGGCCGTACATACCAGGGTTCCAGTGCACATAGTCTGGCGTGGCGGCTGCGCGGTACTCGTGCACAAGGTCGTCCACCACCCCGCGAGACTCGTCGAACTCCTCCAGCGACTCCTTGAACATGGGCTCCTTACGAAACACTTCTAAGAAGGCCTCGCGCTTACGAAGCTTATCGTACTGCTGCACGCACCGGTCGAACAGCTGCAAACGTTACTAATATTAGTGACTTGCGACTCCGGTTTTGCATGGTAGAAAAGTTGTTTATTAAAACTTCTATTTTGGAGAATAAGATATTTCATGTCACTCTACGGCTCGCCAACTACCTCTCTGTGCAAAAAATGACGCTCCGTTTTGGCGTAAAAGAATGACAAACAAACACACATTTAAGTTATATTAGTATTATTGTACTGTTATTATATATACTACTGTATAATGTGTATAACTATAGTAGCTACTGGTATTAACTAAGCAGACTACAGACAGGTCCCCGATCCCGGCCATGTACCAATTGGTTTTTATAATTAATAACTTATGTACATAATTCGACAAACCACACTTAAAGGCTTTTCCATCTTAATTAACCTCAACAGAACTGGCCACTCGTTGTATAGCCTCACAAATACCATCGGCTAAAAGAGGGAGACTTGGCCGTCCGCTAGGTACTCTGGGACCGTAACACGGTTTCGAGTGCTGTAAGGCAAACCCGTGAAGAAAAGAAGTTATATTAGTTAGAATTCTGCGTAGTAGACGGTCCCGGGTCCTATATAAGTATAGTAACCGAAAAATAAGTAAAACCTGCTCAGTAGTCGATTATTGCAATAAACGCAGCGCCACCGTTCTAGGGTTGCAAAAAAAATGGATCGCTAAAATTGGCACCAGCCAGGTGGGGGAACTCGCGCACATTTTGGTTTTAATTATTTATTAGCTAGACACTATATCAAAAATCATCTTTATGAGTGCACGGCGCACGCCCTTGACATAACAAAATTATTTCTATGGCCAGATTTTAACCTGCAAGAAATATAGTTTCAAATTATTCGCTTTAATTCTGAGGTGGGCCCTTTGTTACGCCTGTGCATATGGCTACCAAGTTAAGTTAACAAAACATACCGAGGATATGTTAGTGTGGTTGGCCAGCAGCAGGCCGGACACCTTGTGCGCGGCGTGCACGTAAGGCGACCGTCGAGACAGAGCCACCTGTATGGAGGCCGGACCCCACGGTATGAAGGAGGCTAACTTCCGCTCCCGTATACGCTGCAGCGACTTGTGCACCTGGGACGGGTCCACTTCACCCTACAAAATTAACATTATTTAAATTATAAACAAACTTATCTTTTTCATAGTGTACTAAGAGTCCTTTAGATCCCAATTCCAATAATAATACCTCAATAGAGCAGGTCACTCCGTTGTAGTTGTAGTATTAAATATTGTGACCGCTATGACCTTTACCTATCTTCTAACTCTTGGGTCATAGAATACCTGTGTGTACCTGTATAATGTTGAGTATAGATATGTAGCAGTGTTGATTGGTGCGGTCGGGACTGAGTGACACCATCATGTTCTTGGGTTGCAGTAGTCGCTGCATCACGTCCAGTACTGTGGTCTTCCTTATCTTGGGTGCCTGGAAGTAGGAGAACGATTTAAAAATTTAGCATGTTTCTTGGTCAGAACATTGACTTATCCTTGATTATCTTATCGATTTTGCTCACAGTCCATCTCGTTCACATCTTTCTAAAGAGATATGGACAAAATAACTCGCGTGTTTCACTGAGTTATTTGCACTGTGATGTGTCACCTTGAGTTTTTAGCGGTAGGTAGCAGGTAGTAGATAGCAGGCCAACGTAATCCAGTGAAATGTTGGAAATTTTTAATTTGAGTTGCGAGTCGACAGAAAGGACTTTTTAAGTGGAAAAAACTTTAAACCAATTTGTAGACAGGCAAAACAAAGCCAGAATTAATTATCACATCTAGATCGTTGATACCAACAGCGTTAAGTTCATGGTCGGCCGAGAGTGGCGTGTATCCTGTCATGAGGAAGTGCAGCCGCGGAGTGGGGATGAGCGGCGCCACCAGGCTGATCAGGTCGTTGTTCATGTACGACGGGTACCTGCCGACAACACACCAAAGAACTTTAAATCAACAATTTTATAACCTATACAAAACAATACAAAGATGAAATGAGAAATAGTGTGATAAGAAAGCAGTGTGGTTGGAGTGAAACATGATGTATGATTAACATTGAGAAAGTAATGCTAAAATATGGTTTGGCTTAAAAGATGATGGATTCAAGAAGATTAACTAAAGAAATAATTATATGAGGAGAATGTCAAAGGGGATAGTTACTGATCAAATCGGAAGCGTCCTCGAGAAAGGCCACGTCAGAAGTACCATAAACTGATGCATGAAGAATATGATGAAAGTGAATGAAACTAAAGAGATAATGTCAGGATTGTAGCAAGTAGAAATCCATGGTCTCTTGTGAAACGAGTTTCTTTACTTTAGTTGCAGTGAGCTAACTGGTTTATCTATGAGACGTTAAATAGGGTGATCGCCCAACCAATCATATGTATAGGGTAAGTCATGTCCAACAAGTCAATACTATACAATTTATTTATTAGATAAGATACCGAGTGAAACCTACTCGGGCGCTGTCAAATAACCCGCTCTGATATCTTCTCGGCAGTGGCGGCGCCAGGTGGGGGCGGAGGCAAAACAAATAAAAAAATGTTTGAGTATCCCCCATCCTTCGCTTTTTTACATAGGTGACGGCTATTCGAATGAATTTGTGCCCTTACCCCCTCAAATAAATCCTGGATCCGCCCCGCTTCTCAGGCCCTGCTATCTCCTGAAATAGGTCCTAAAACATCTTAAAAATACCTCAAAGTGGCAGTACTGGCACTCATAATGGTCGACACCAAAGTGTTGATCTGCGCAAACGACGGGTTTTGTATGTGAAGTCGGTCGCTCGCTATTCTGTTGAGAGCCGTGTTGTCCAACACCATCACGCAGTCCGCACTCTCTGTCAGGCGCTTTAACGTCAACAAGGAGTTGTAAGGCTGGACTACTACATCACTGAAAATTGGTATATGTGGTTAAAAAAAGAGAACTAAGATAATAAGAAGGGAGGGGGAACATTTCTCTTAGTGCATAATATAAAAAGAAGTCACGCCCTAAGCCGAGGTGGTTCCCTTAAGGAGCCCCCTTAGGCGTCGTGTATATATACTTTGTTCTCGGCTTTACGCAACCACCCTGTTCCCATTAATGCGATAGGCACCTAAAAACATAATAACAGGAGCAATCGACATTTAGCCAAACATCAAAAAAAGCGCGTCTGTCTATATGGCTCTATGCTAATCTTGAGTAAAACTGAAGGATTTCGATGCGGTTTTAACTGGCACTATCTGCATTTTCATTAATTTTCAAGGAAGGTTTATGTGTTTAAAAAAAGTACATTATCACTTGGGTATAGCAACTAAGTACAGGGTCCGAGGTATCAAGTGTTACCAAAATAAAACATCACAAATTGCTCATTTTTCAATATTTTCATTTAAAATTTTTGGAAAACATTGTAAAATGAATGTATTTAATTAATTTTGGTAATTAATTATTCAATATGATTACCCTTGGCGCTGATAAATTTACTGAGTGTGGTGATAAATGCACCACAGGCTGCACGAACGACATTCTGGGGAATCGCCGCCCATTCTCGCTGAAGGCTGGACCTTTGAGAGTCCACGCTCTGGTGTTTTTTAGAGGACACATTAACCTCCAAAATACTCCATATGGAGAAATTCATGGGTTTCAGGTCTGGTGAATAAGGAGGCCATTCTTGAGCAGAAATCAACCGTGGAACGCGTGCTCTCAAAAGTCCTATGTCGCGCGGGCTTTTGTGACTGTGCCGTGTCCTGCTAGAATGTCCACGGCCTGGAACCAAACTGCTTGTGTACCCAAAGCATTAATGTACAGCTCAGCACCTTTTGGTGGTACATCTGCTGGTTTACCTTGGCGCCCTGGTCGATTAAAACGAGCGGAGAGCGTCCTTCAGGGGTCACCGCAGCCCATACCATTACAGAAGCTGGCCCTTGTTTTCTGGTGGCCACTCTTTGGTCTAATTTAACACTGGTTTTGCCCTGCAACCAAACACAAACATTTTGTTTGTTCACAAACTGCTGGATCGTGAAAATCTTCTCATCCGAGAAGATGATATTGGGCAAATTTCCGCTCGCGTGAAAGGCTTTCAACGCCAGAGCTCTTTCGAGTCTCACTTTCTTCTGCTCAGGCGTGAGATCTTGATCTATTTGGATCTTGTAGGGCTTGAGTTGGAGATCAAATTTCAGCATACGCCGCACGCTCCAGTCAGACACGTTCAGATCTTTCGCCAATTTCATCGCGCTTTGCTTGGGATTTCGATTCATCCGCATCTTCAACTTCCCAATGATCTGTTGAGATGTTGCAATACGTTTTGGGCCGCCATTGTTGCGTTTAGCGACGCTACCAGTATCGTTATAACGCGTTATGGTGCGATACATAAACATTTTGTTAACATTCAAATGTTTGAGGTCGCAAACGATAGTCGGTTGCGATTTTTAAGCCAAAAATAAGACAGTTACACTATTACGCTTTAACTCCATTGCCAATATCTTTTTTCGTTTACAAGTTTGAATACCACGCTTTGCACAAATTATGTAAAAAACAATGACAATTAATGTGATGTGACAAAAAATTAACAAGTATAAGCAGATTGACAAATAGACACACACAAAGTTGGTAACACTTAATACCTCGGACCCTGTATTAATGGGTCAAAACGTTTCCCGTCGGCCGTTTGTGGATGCAGTCCTGAGTCTGTACACTACATAGACATACACTATTTGTGAATGATCATCAAATTTATATCATAAAATATTTATCAAATCAAATAAGAGGCTTTTCAATCTAAATATACCTCAACAGAACTTGCCCTATCTCATCTTATATCTGGTTCTTATCAATTTTAAACACAGTGCATCTCACTAAGATCTTACTAAATAGATATGAAACAAAATGAGTCGCGCGTTTCACTAAGTTCCTTGCACTATGATCCGTCACCTTAAGGCAGTCAGTGTTCGTAATTACCTGATTTCATCCAGATTGGGGAACACACTGTATGTCTGTACCAGTTTCTTAGGAAATCTGTCAGATAGGTGCTCCAAGATGTAAGATCCCATACCTGACCCTGTTCCACCAGCTATTGAATGACACAGGACAAATCCCTGCAAAACAATTTGGGAATTAAATAATAGGTATATCCGAAACAGCTTACAACAAAACCAAACACATCTTCAAGGCGATTCTATCTTGCGGTGTGGCCAGAGCCACCAGTGTCAGTGTCCACATTTAGCGAGTTGTCCAAATTAAACAGAACAGGTGGCAAGCCTGACCTGATGCTGCACACTTCATGAACCTACATTTGTTTAACAAATAAGTAGAAGTGTGTTATTATAGAAATTTGAAGTTTATGTCAAGAACACCTTTGCTTACACTTTACAGATATATTTGACTACCTCTAAGTTATCACTGCCATCGGCTTCTCTGTTAATAATATCAAAAACTTCCTCATTTAGTTTTTCTCCCTGTGCATAGCCTGAGGCCCAGTTGTTCCCCGCACCTCCTCCATGTTTAGACAGGTACACATTCTCAGGATTGTACAGCTGCAAATAAGAACATAATAATAAATAACTAACTATGTTTAAAATGCAACTATTTATAAATACTTTAAAAAATATAATTAAAGTCCAAACCAATAATGATAGCCATCTTTTGTATATTTTATGCCTACTTTTAATATTTATCTATAAGTACTAGAGTGTTTGTATGTTTAATTGCGCTAATCTTTAATTTAAACTTTACTTTTGCATTAAATAGCCCAGTCATTGAGAAAGGTTAGGCTGTATAACATCACGCAATGACCCAAAGGAACAAAGCAGTAACCATCAACATATAAAAAAACCACTGGTGAAGCTGGAGCAGAATGCTAGTATAATATTCACTTACTTTAGCATATGGTGAGTTCATTATAGTGTGTATGACTCGGGGCTCTAAATCTAAAAGGACAGCTCTGGGAATATAATGATCATCATCTGCTTGGTAGAAGAACACATCTTTTCTGTCTGAACCTGCTGAAGCAAACTCTTCCAAGATCCCCTCTGGAGAAATACCATGTTCTATGCATAGTTGTTTCCAAAATTCAAAACCAACTGAAACATGGAAATTGTTACAGTTATTGTTAACAATATAAATACCATAACCAAATATGTATATTTTTATAGTACATACTAGGGAATGCAATACCGGGATACCGGGATCCCGAAATACAGGGATCCCGCATCCATGTTGCGGGACTAATCTCGGTTGAAAAATTTGCGGGATCCCACTGGACTGGCGGGATTACAGAGAAGCGTAGTACATACGTGTTTCTCTAAGGTGCGGGGAACCGAGCCCTAGGGGAACGGTGTAAAGGCGCGGGGCAAAGAATTCTCCACCCGCTCCCCTTGTTTGATTACTTATATTTTGCCAGTTACAACTTGTAATTATGACGCAATGCAATGATTTTTTCATTGAATATTGATTGTCATAGAATCTATAGATGAATCAAAATTAAACTGAACTTTATAATATACGGTACCCTGCAAACACCTGCGACCTTTTCTAATATTTTTATTTTTTATATTTATTTATTACATATATTAATAAACCATTTAAAATGTACCAAAAAGCTTATTTAATTTGGGTTAAAATTAAAACCATGAAAACGAGGTCTATTAGGTCTTTATTACTATTATTTACGATTGATTTTAGAGGTTTAAGGTGACCCTGCGGGATCCCGCAAATACCTGGATCCCGCGGGATTAAGATGGCTCAGTCCCGCAAATACCGGGATTGAAATTATTATGTGGGATTGCATTCCCTAGTACATACTGATCAAATCAGTGACATTAAAAAAAAGGAAAATAAAAAGCAGCCAGAATCAATGAACATGCATGAAAAAATGGGTTTGAATGAGGCAGAAGAGGTGTGCTAAGATTGTGGCAAGTGTATATCTTTGGTCTCTGCCTGCCCTGCAAGTGAAGGTAAGCTCAACGATTGACTCGTGTACACTCGGTTTGCCTCTGCTGCACTCACTTTCTTGTAGGTACTTTGTGCAAAGATCTAAGTGGCGAGACTCGCGACCTTCATACGCTCGCGTATGTAAGAATTAAGAGCAAGTTCTGAATGGCGCCTCGTACGAGCGTGAAATACAGGCAAGGCGGTGGTTGAATTTATGTGTTTACAACTACTGAAAAAATGTAACTCAGTAAAAAATAAAACTGTATGAATTCAAAGAAACTTACTTTGATTGCCACATTGGCCGAGTTGTAAAGTTATCATTTCACTCGGCATTTTCAGTCTTGTTTAGCTCTTCTTGTAACCAAAATTAATTTAATTTACATACAATTTAAAATTCGTAAATAATAACAAGAAACTGACTGAAACTGTGTTTGCGTTTGCGACCACAGGCGACCTGACTGATAAGTGACAGTCAGTCTTGAGTCTATGCTGCTGGCTGACTGTCCTGCTAATATTCTAGTCTGTGGTCAAGATTCAAGCCATGCCAACACAAGCCGAACTAAACCATAATCCGTGCCACACGAAAAAAAAAAACTTGTTTATTGACATTTTGAATTTGAAGTTTATTTTATCAGTCACGGATGATGATCCAGGGGGGGAAGAATGAATAACTCAACAAAATTGAGAAGACACGTTATATTTGTATTATTGTAGTAATGACATACTTGCTTAATTTCTTTGGTTAACCATAAAGTATTTTGCAAGTTTTGCAACGGAGCGAACCGAAAACTTGTTTGAAGAATTTGTAAAGTTATTTCTTAATAATAAGATACAGGATATGTGTTAAAATATTGTTTAACTCATATTATTGTGTGGGTCAAACGAAGATAAATGTAATAAACCACCTAATGTTTTGAAAAAGTTATTCAAGGTAACTAGCTTTTGTAGTAGAGGTACTTTTCATGTAAATGGCCTTAACATAGTAATAATGTATGTATTTCAAGTTTATTAACTTAGTGGGATGTAGAAAATGTCGTAGGCGTAATTTCGCAACCGCACCATACATACAAAATACCAATTAATTTAAACTTATTAGTATTTTGTTAACAATATTAATTAAAATAGTTAGAATCTATCTATTTTGGAAGTCTTTTTTTAGATAGTTAAATATGTATTGTTACAGATAATACAGAAAGTCCACAAGAAACATGCCTCGTAAACTATTAAAATTTCTAATAGTGTTTGACAACACTTCCCTGTTATATTTCCCGGGACAGTTTTTGTCAGGGAAAGTATTAATGGAGCTGCAAGATGATACACCAGTATTAGGTAAATATGAGTAATTATTACTACATCATACATTGCATTTCCAAATTACAAAATGGATATAAACTCACCACCTATCATGACAGACAAATTAAGAAGAAACTAAATATCCCACTGAGGGGAGCTAAATTGTTTTATAAAGTTAATGTTTTCTATCCCTCTAAGAAATGTGTTATTCAAATGATAGATAAAGACAAAACAATAACTTTTTACAATGTTTATTAGTAATCCAGATAATAATAAATAATACAAATATTTATTACACCAAGGGCATAGTAATTACTTTTTTATCTTGCAGATCTGAAAACACAAAAATAGATGTATATTGTATAAGTCCAGCTACATTTTTCATAATTGACATTTATGCTGCACCAGTTATATGAAAAATGTGTGCAGACTTAGTAATTTACATTTGCCCTCAGAATCTTAACATATCAAATTCATACATAGATTAAAAAATGTATAGTGTATATAAATAAGTTATATTTTTCTACAGGTTTACACTTCCATGTAGTTGGTGAAGGTGTAGTAAGAGTGGGGTCTGGGAGGACAGAAAGATTGTTTGACAAAGAGAATTACATTGATTTTAGAATGCGTCTACTCGGCGAACCAGGTACTTTAATTTGTTATTGACTGTGCTAGAGTTTTTTTTATTCTTCATGGGTTGTAAGGACAGCTTCCGGTGCTACTGTGCTAAAGAAAGCATGTCAAAATTTAAAAGAGTCATTAGAAAAAAGAAATTTCCTTTGCATGCTTAGCTGTATTTTGGGGTACTCCAGCCAGCCAACCAAAATAAATAACATGGTTGTTAATTTTTCTATGATACAATATAAAATTATAAAGATGGTACAAACTGTACTTAATCAACATTTAACAGGAAGTTCAGGAAAGTAAAGTATAAGAAACAACTTGGTATTATTTTTATTAGATCAAATTGTCCATTATATTCTTTTAAATGTATTATATTTTAGGAAGTGTCTTGTTAGTTTCATTGTCAGCATGTCTAATGGTCATTGGTCATAGGTTAACTCAATAGTTACGCCAATGTGACCAAACAGTGTATCCACGGATCTGAAATTAAATTTAAGCCTTGTATAATCTACCTCTAAAGGGTTAGGCAAATTTTTATATGAAAACTGGCATAGTGCCGAGCCTCCATTTTGTATTTTTTTTACAAAATCGCGTCAAACTGTAAAACCTATAGACGTGGATAGAGGACATCAAGATAAATAAAATTGTTATGGGACTTGATGCCTTACAGTGGCGCCCTATAAAGATTTCCAAATAGCTGTTTTCACCTATTTCTTGCTTTAAATATGGTTGAACAATATTAAGGAAACTGTACTCAATAACTCAATGTACTAATTAATATCCAGGCATTTCTATGAAAAAAAATATTATTGTAAATAATTTATTTGTCAATGTTTATTACAGGGCATGGAACATCAATATTGTCGCCTGGGATTCACAGTTTTCCTTTCAAGCTGGGTCTACCAATGGGTTTACCATCCACATTCCTGGGTACCCATGGTTGGGTCCAGTATTACTGTAAAGCAGCTCTCCGGGAACCAAATGGCCTGACTCACAAGAATCAGCAAGTTTTCATTGTCATGAATCCTATTGACTTGAATCTGGAGCCACCAGTTTTAGCTGTAAGTTGTAATACATCCTTAGCTTTTTATTCATGTTAATCCGTTGCTCTGTTTTGACATAAAAGAAAGACAGACAAACAAACAAACACACACTTTCACATTTATAATATCAATTAGAATGTTTTATTATCATTAAACAGATTTATTTAAAGCATCCTCCCTTCATTATTCATGACCAGATATTACATGTATTTTTCCAAAACAACTACAGCTTTGGATAGATATACCTACAGATCAACTATTTTAAAAAAGGAAGTTGGGGTCAATTTGTTACCACAATAATGTGATATGTATGTATTAAATTACCTTCAAAGTGTCATATATCATCCACAATTTATATAATATTTGAACTTGTCAAGGATGTTTCAAAACCATTGGCATAGCAAAATCCTTTTGTGCACACCCCAGGTTGTCCCAGATTCCATCTGATGATCTGCTCCTGGGCCCATACAAAATCTTTCTAAAATCACCCCAAAATTGAAGTGTGAATTCAAAAATACTGTTCCAGGGTATCCAGCTGAAGACCAAGGCTCCCTCTTATAGTCAGCTTCTTAAATAATACCATTATATTGTCCTCAGCAAGAATTTGAGTGCAGCGTGGAGCACAAAGTGGGTGTAGGGTGTGTGGGAGGAGGGTCTGTCTCCTGTCGCGTGGTGCTGCGTCGTGGAGCCTACGTGCCGGGCGAGAGTGTCGAGCTGAACGCTACCTTCGTCAACAACTCTCGTACTAACATCAAGAATGTGCGGGCGGCGCTCACAGAGGTCCTTATATAATAAATGGGTGTAGATCTCGAATTTACCGTAAGAATATCTCTAAAATATATTTTTCCGTGATTTCCAGACAATACAGTACTCGGCGCACGGCAAGGTCGCAGCCAAGGAAGTCCGGGAGCTGGCGAGCCTGTCGCATGGCAAGCTGAGGGCCGGCGCGCGGGACGTGTGGCGCCGCGAGCTGTTGTATGTACCTCCGCTACCGCCCACTAACCTGCGTGGGTGTCATCTCATATCTGTGCAGTACGATGTTTTTGTAAGTATTAACGTATTGACTAAGTTGAGACTGTTAACTGAGTTTTGAAAGCGATCTCTGATGAGCATAAAAACTTTAGTTAATTTTGCTTACAAAATGTACCAACTGAGTTTTGAAAGCGATCTATCTCTAAACAGCCTAAAAACTCCCGTAAACTTTACAAAATGTACCAACTGAGTTTTGAAAGCTATCTTTGATATGCCTAAATCCTCCCGTAAACTTGGCTTACAAAATGTACCAACTGAGTTTTGAAAGCGATCTCTAAACAGCCTAAAAACTCCCGTAAACTTTACAAAATGTACCAACTGAGTTTTGAAAGCTATCTTTGATAAGCCTAAATCCTCCCGTAAACTTGGCAGAAAATGTACCAACTGAGTTTTGAAAGCGATCTCTAAACAGCCTAAAAACTCCCGTAAACTTTACAAAATGTACCAACTGAGTTTTGAAAGCTATCTTTGATATGCCTAAATCCTCCCGTAAACTTGGCTTACAAAATGTACCAACTGAGTTTTGAAAGCGATCTCTAAACAGCCTAAAAACTCCCGTAAACTTTACAAATTGTACCAACTGAGTTTTGAAAGCTATCTTTGATAAGCCTAAATCCTCCCGTAAACTTGGCAGAAAATGTACCAACTGAGTTTTGAAAGCGATCTCTGAATAGCCTAAAAACTCCCGTAAACTTTATAAAATGTACCAACTGAGTTCTGAAAGCAATCTCTGAAAAAACTCCATTTCAAAAATATCGAGATTTTCCTAGTGTGTACATACCAAAATATTTTCGCTAGCGCGATACAGGTCTCCCTTCCCGGACTCTCTAGCTCGGAATTTGACACTGACGTCGCTAAGTATAGGAATTTCCTCGTCGTTTGAAAAATCCATGTCTATAGACCCTTCTTCTTTTTGCATTTGATGCCCAATTCTTGAGGAAGGCACAGCAGTAAAATAATATACACGAAAGATATTGCCTGTGCAGTGCGATTTTGATGAAATATAACTATTTATTGTAGAATTTACTAGGAGGTATAGATAGATTCAAACTTTATGGCGGTTCGGATGTTAGCTGCGAGCAGGTACAGTCAAGTCGAAAATAATTTTGGTGACGAGAGCGCGCGCGGGAGTATGCCCCGCCGCTGCGTCCTTGTACGTCCCGCATATACCTAATATCGTGCACTGTGCATCGTCTCGCGCGATGTTCCGAACCGCCATAAAGTTTGAATCGACCTAAACCTACATAATTTACGACCTTGCATTTTTTTTCTGCAGTTCATAATAGAGCCGAAAAGCCTGGAGAAAGAAGTGAAGCTTCAGATGCCCATCTTGCTCGGTACTTACCCGTTCAGAGACAACGACGACGACGTGCCGGATCCCGCAGTCCACTACCCGAGCACGCTGCCCATCTTCCGACCTTGGCTGCACGAGAAGTAACTTACACATATTTCAGAACATAATAAAAGACTAGAAATGCATCTAGAATAAGTGCTTTAAAAAAACGAGTCTTGGAATAGTTACTAATGATGTTTAACGTCTAAAGAACCTCAAAAATATTTGAATTTGAAGTAATTTACTTCCATTTACGCGTCCTATTTGACCACATAGTTACAACTAAGTTGTTAAACATTTCACGAACTGTTTTAAGAATATACTTTTACTAATTTGATATTATAAAATGTTGTCACTGCCCTATATGACATATCAGTTATTTTATTAACAAACAGTATTTTCTAATCAAATTATATCTTTATAATACTGTTACCAGAGGTAAGGTCTGGTGAATATATTATACTATACTTTAAGTAGATGTAGTCTTGTGTTGTGCTGTCCAAATTGCAATGGCAATAGTCTTATAATGCAGTATGACAAATAATAATATAGCTAATTTATCTGAAATTGCTAATTAGACATAGTCCCTTCCATAAATGAATTTTTTACTGTCTCTTTCTATTATCGTCTATCCACTTTTTGCAGTATATGATTTGTTTATTGTTAACTGGTTATAAAAAAGTCCAATACTGTACAAAAGTCAATACTTATTTTTTTGAAATGTTATTGAAGTGGATGATCGTTATTTCGAACGACAGATTTGTCAGAGAGTAACAAAAGATATTTTAAGTAATTTTCACGTAGTTTTAATGAAATGTTTATATGGACTATAAAACTAGAAACGACAATATAAAATATGGTGTAATTGTAACTTCCTCTATGTGCCATTGACTGCTTGAATTTTGCAGACATAAAATATTTCAACTTTGGAGTTCTAATAAATACTTATTATTTAAGCGTAAAATCTTATCAATGATTTATTACTTAGCAATATTTAGTTTTTACTTCTACATTATTAATAATCTATTACAATACTTTTATTGAGTATGTTATACCTAGTTTAACTAGGCTATTTTTTTAATGTCTGGGATTCACCTTATGCAATTTTAAAAGTAATGTTTATTGTGAATGTAACAAAATGTTTATAAACAATGACTAACCTGTGATATATGACCGTCCACTAAATAATTACTTAATCTTTAATATACTTTATTATATATACCTATTAAGCTTATTATTTTCATAAATACTTATCTTTCAGATCTTTCCCAACCCAAGTTTAATTCAGAGAACTGCCCGTTCCCTACTATATCTACTTTTATAGGTACTTTGTTGATGCATAGATTAGATCAATAGTATCGCTATAATCAAAGTAAATCCTCTAGTGGTTACATTCTCCGCAAAGGGGCCATCCATAAATTACGTCACACGAATTTCATGATCTTGTCCTTGGCACAGGTGGTCACATTTTTTGTCACAATTTTAGAATTCGTTAGTTATGTTTTGTCACAAAGCTTATGACTCCTCCCCAATTTATGGATAACCCCAAATGACAACAAATTATACATGTGCGGACGACATAGTGTTGATGGCGGAGTCCACTGACGATCTAAAGGTTATGCTCAACGAACTTCACCTAGCCTCTTTCTCGGATTCTCGGTGGGTCTAAGGATGAATGTATCATAAACAAAATTCATGGCGAACTTCCCTACAGAGACTGCCTTACGTATTACGCAAAGTACGGTTGAAAGAGTGGAAGAATATATTTGTCTCGGACATACTTTATCCTTCGACAGAAGCCACCAGATAAGGGAGATCGAAAGAAGAATTCAGCTGGGTTGGGCAGCTTTTGGAAAACTCGGTGACGTCTTGAAGTCCAGAGAGGTGCCCCAGTGTCTGAAGACAAAACTATTTGATCAGTGCGTACTTCCCACCATGACATACGCGTCAGAAACGTGGTCACTGACTAAGGAAGTTGTTCGGAAGATAAAGGTGGCACATAGGTCTATGGAGCGTAGAATGCTCGGGATCTCTCTCAGTGATCGAATACCCAATGTCCAAATAAGACGGAAGACAAGAGTGACGGACATTGGAATTAGAGTTGCGACACTGAAGTGGAGATGGGCGGGACACGTAGCTCGAAGACACGATGGTAGATGGACGTCAAGGGTTACTGAGTGGAGACCTAGAATGGGCCATAGAAGTGTCGGTGGTCTACCGACACCAGGTGGTCACCAGCGCGAGGGAGTGACGACATCGTGAAGAGAGAGGGTAGAGCATCGATATCTGTTGACGTAATCTGAACTAACGTAACGTCGTCCACCTCGGGAGACTAGAATTAGTAACTGTTGTTGCGCACAGGTGGCGCTTGAAGTTTTATAACTCTCACTTATGTTTGCATTGCGCCGAGTTATAAATTGTATTATTACTCACTGGTAAGTCAGCGAATTATTTTACCTCTGTATTGCGAATCTGCGAATATAGAATGGCATTTTAGTGCATTTAAAGAATTGCATTTCTATGCATTCTTTAATATTTTTGTGACGTGACATAGCTTCTGGAAATTCACGTTAATATTTTAGACAGACTTCTGACTATTTAGTTAATAGATATTACCTACTATCCGGCTTCGCGAGGATAGAATGGACATGTTAAATCTTTTCAAATCCTTCTAATTACAAAATATCTTTCGAGGGATAGTTACTTTGGTCGGCGAACCTGCTCGTCAGTCGTCTAGACGTCCGGCTGTCAATGCCTACAACGCAAAAAACCAACGTAGTAAATAATCTACATCTTATATTCTCTACTTCGTATTATGACTAATTAAATAATCTATACTACGAATACATAAAGAGGAAAGATTTGATTGTTTGTTTGCATTGAATAGGCTCCGAAACTACTAGACCGATTTGAAAAATTATTTGACCATTGGGAAGCTACACTATCCCCTATTAGGCTATTTATTTAGGATCCTATTAGGGATCCTATTCTTACTAAAACTCCAATAATAATGTAACCCAATGTGTAAAAAAAATTACGTGTGGTGCGGCCTGTGTCAATCTCGATCGACCGGCGAACGAACCGGAAATATACGTTTTGTCACGAAGCTTACGACTCCTCCCCAATTTATGGATGACCCCAAATGACAACAAATTATACATGGGCGTAGCCAGGATTTGGTTTGGCATCTTCAAGGGGGCGAAGCAAATAAACTTTAGGACGCAGGGGTTCTGGCTACAGCCAAAAATAATAATTTTTACACTTTCACATGATTATGAAAAAGAATAAATAAATACACAAGTTAATAATATGCAAAATGTTATATTTTTATACAATAGATACTTTTGTAACTTGCTATACATCGAGTCACAGTCGTGTTTACTTAGCTTCCTATAATACATGCGGTACCTATATAGAACTTCCCATTACAGTAGCTACAAAACATTTTTTACTGTACGTTGAAATGCGAACAAACTTGCATTCACTTTTAGTTGCCTACCTACCTACTCCCAGCTTCAATAACTTTGTTCAATTAATAGGTACCTGTCTTATAGATTTTAACTCAAAACCCTACATTTTCACTTCTCAAATATTACATTTTATTTATATTACAAAAGACGTCTGTGAGCCGCCATATAACAGGTATCATCGACAATTTATTGATATAAACAGAATAAAATATTACAAATTATAATTTCGTAGAAACATATCCATAGGAAAACGGCAAGAGAGCCACAGCTCAAATTTCATTGATAATAAGATAAAATACCAAAAGTCAATTAATAAAATATCAACATTCGGAAGATGGTATTATCATTTATATGCTAACTTATTACGCAACAGACTTAACAGACGAAATAAACATAAACTGCGACAGGCATACAACTTATCCACTACAAGCTGATGCTAGATAAACAATGTACAGTAGGTACCCGATAGAAAATAATATCTACCCATCGTGTTTTAGAAAGATGCTTCGTAGAGCGTCGTTTCTAATTCGTACAAATGTGACGTTGCGACAGATCGTCGTGGCTGATCATTTCGTCCTAAAGCCATCGGACGAATTTTATCCTTATCCTTTATCCCGAATAAGAATTCAACCACTTTAGACACGCGAAAAGAAAATAGGTTAGGTACTTTTGGCGCAAGGTTGTGCGTCGCGCTTTGATTGACCACGACTGCTCTGCGGGGCGAGCATATATTTGACGGGACATCTTTCGTGTCGCAAAAGGCCAACTTTGTCTGGTGTCCAACACCAGAATGCCGAGCAAATTTGCTGGACCGGGCAAAGACAAGTACACAGAATTTGCTCGCACATTGTAGGGTTGGACCGTCTTGGCCTGTGCATTCCGTTGCTGGCACTGTACCGACATAAACGTTTTTGGCTTTTTGATCGACACGAAAGATGTCGCGTCAAACATATGCACACCCCGCGGTCTCTGTCATGAGCACTACGACTGAGAAGAGACTTTTTTAAATATGGTCCTTTTTCATTCAGGATAAAGGTATACACACCCGAATGTGCATTATTTTTGTCCAGGTACTGATGTAATTGAAAGTTAATATTGCGGGAATCTGTTACATCTAAATATTATATATATACCTACATAATAAAATATTTATTGAAAAAACATCCTCACCGCCTAATAATAGTTGGTATCAGTCGAAGGAGTAACAGGTATGTTTGTTCAAATATGGTATTTCAAAATATTACAAATAAAATTTGAGTATAAATTATCCATACGGCAGCGCAGCGCGTCTTCAAATTAAATTATATTCCGTTACATTTAATTTTAATTAAACAAGTGCTTTGAGAACCCTAAAAGCCAGTTAGACTGGTACTCAACAGTTCGAGGGCACCCGTTAATCGTCACGAATTTAACACCCTTTAAACTGTAATAAAAAAAATCGATTATGTAACTTAAAAAATATGCAAAAAAATTTTACTTTAGGAACTGAGGCAGAAATGCATACGGCAGCGCATGGACATCTTCGCCAAACTTTGTATTTTCCACAAAAATTGTGTAGTAGGCAACATCATCCAGTCTTCACGGCGTTCGTGCACGTGTTTTAAATTGTACTTCTTTCCGATAAAGTTCAAATTTACGTCCCTTACGTTTTGTGATTCAGTTTTTTTTGGAAATACGAGGTATGGCGAAGATTTCCATGCTCATTATATTTCTAGCCGTACTGTAACAAACGTGACGACAGCACAGACAGCGCCACTAATTTACTTAATCCGGTGGTAAAATATAGAACTAAAGTCGCCATTTTTAAATATTCAGTTACGTTAGAATTTAGATTTTCGCTCTAAATACGACGGTACCTAGAATATCGTCCCTCTAATATGCGTTAAGCCATTTGAAGACACGCTACCCAACCAGTTCAGGGCGTCCGCGACTTTCTTTGGGACCAAATTCAGCAGTAATATATGTTCTAGTATTTGTATATACGCATCAAACGCTAATAACTATCTGACATCAGGCTGCTCGCTTTAGCTAAGGTCGCACAGAAAGTCTTGACGCCCCAGCCCTAGAAGTTCTCCCAGCCTCATGCCATCTTGTTGGCGAGCGCCAGATGTAGCGAGGCGAGTTGCGAGGTCCACTTGTCTAGCGCGGCGTACCTCGCAGCACCGCGCGCTCCCGACTGGAGCTCCAGAACTTGGTTCACTTGGTCGATGCGACCGCTTATTGTACTGGAAATAATTACGTTATATTATTACAATGATCCTTATTTATCCAATAGAAATGTTAATTTTAATCCTATCTATCTACTCTTATGTTACTGGCGCATTTTAAATGCCATCATGATTATACCATGCGAAGTGGTCATAGAAGACACAATATCCACATTAAACAAAACAGGTGGCAAGCCTATTGCTTTATTTTGTAAGACTACATTTGCGTGATAACATTTTGAAATCACTATACACGTGCTTTTTAATGGCGCAAAGAATTAAAATGGAATTATTTAGTACAGAGACTATCCCAATTGTGGTTTAGTACTTTTAGTAGCACTACTGAACTATTCCGAATTATCAATCATAGTTCAATATCAATCATCATTACAGTCTAAAGTAATCATATAAATAGTCTAGTACGAAACAGTTTTGCTATGGTCAATGGTGGATGGATGGGGGGGGGGGGGGGGCAGGTGAACTTTTTCAAATTGAATGATTCGGAAACTGCTCAGAAATGAACATAAGAAGTTGTATAAAATGAGACATACTTACTTATCTAATATACAAGTAACCAACAAATTCTCGACCTCCTTAACATCAATATTCAACTCCTTAGATATAAACGGTATATGAATCCTAGTGTACGGCCCAATCAACTTTATTAGTACTTGAGTCCGGATATTCCTTAATAAGTCTTCTATATGCTCTCTAATAAACGGATCGTCCATGATATTGTTTCTGTTGTGTTTGAGTATAGATTCAAATTCGCTAATATCGTTGTTCTGGTACGCCATAACTAGATTGGTCATTGCTAAAATTTCTGGATCGTTCTTGTACGGTTTCGCCTCCTGAGAGTCGAACGGGTTTATTCCGGACTTCATTAACCTGGGGATAAAGTAACATTAATCATTATCTATACTAATATATAACCATAGAGTTTGTCTGTTTGGACGCGCTAGTCGCAAGATCTATCAATTTGATTTGAAAAATTCTTGAGGAAGGTAAACGTCGTGTCGCTGACTGACTGACAATCAGCGCACAGTCTAAACCACTGAAGATATAAATATGAAAATTGGAAGAGCTACGACCAAGAGGAGCGAAGCAGTAACCAGACTAGTTCTTGAGATTAGCGCGTTCAAACAGATACAAACTCTTCAACGTTATATCTTATTATAGATAAACGTTTCCCAATTGTTCACTGCCCCTAAAAGCCAAAAATGTTTGTAAATACCTTGGGACCAGGTGATAATTAATAACTTATATTAGTTTTTCGTAATTTAATAAATTTTACATGTTAATTAAATTGATTGATTGACTCAAAATATATCGCGGCGATTGCTGATTGCGTTAATGTGTTTCTTACTGATAGTAAATTACCTAAGAATCCTGAGATTGCCGCGAGTACCCCCTCAAGCACGCTCGCGTACCCCTGGGGGTATGCGTACCACTAATTGGGAAACACTGGTATAGAGTATAGAAGGTAAATAAGTTGACGTACATGTTAGCAAGCACCAGATACTTCAAGCAGGTGGTCCGTCGGGGACTGCCAGACTCGTCGTAGTTCTTGAACGCCTCGAAGAAGTCCGTGTGAGCTTTCTCGAACTCTCCCTCGCGGAGGTGCATCTTGCCGCCACATTCTGCAATATTCTTTACATAAATATCGATATGTGCTTTGTGATAAGTTCAGAAATAATTTCTGTGTTTGTATCACTGGAAGTCACTCAAATATAAAGTAAATATTTTACGCAGACGAATTCGCGGGCATCAGCTAGTATTTTATATCATTATTTATATTGTGGACTAAAATGTATCAAAAAGTCATGTGTCAAATCTTATAAATTTAAAAACAACATGGTTTCAGCTTTCGTTCATGGACCTATTCTCTATTAATGTACTTATATTTTACTTTTATCCAGCGATAGAAATTTAACATATTAATTACCTCTAATAACACCCATGATCAGTGGATGAGGGATGGCTGATTTAATATGCAGTGACTGTTCATACAGAGCCTTTAGTTTCTTATTATTTTTCTGTGCAGTGTACATCTGGATCTCGAGCGCGTATATCTCTAAGAGTTGAGTGCCCTTCTTTAAGTCGTCTTCTCCGTCATCGGTCTGTGGAAAAACACATATTGTAGTCTAGCCACTCGCTATGGCTTTGCACGGGTAGAAAAGATAAAAGTAGCCTATGTCACTCTCGGGCCCTCCAGCTATCACTGTGCAAATCCTTCTCTCGAAAGATGTGAGCGAGATGCACTGTGAGAAGAATCGATAACCAAGGTTAACTATAACTGAGTACATTAGTGAGGCTACTCCTCAAAAGTATTTGTCCTACTATATTTACCTGACAACTTTGGTGTAGTTGTTTTAATATCTTGGCCAGCTTGTTAAAGTCGCCCCTGTCATAGTACAGTTTGCCCAGTTTGGTGTTAGTTTTGAACCAGAGTCGATCATTCTTAGCGTCCTTCAGCGCCTCCAGAGTTGTTTCATAAAAATCTTGCAACAATTCCATCTGAAAATTCTTTATCAGTATTGTGTAAGATATAAAAATTTGTTAACTTAGTTTTTTTTTAAATACCCTACCAGACAACTGAATCAAGCCACCTTGCATTTTTAGGTTTGAAGTAGGTACAAAATTTTCTTTCTTCATAAACTTTTTTTAAGCTTCAGTACTCCAAACCTAAAAATGCTAGGCTGGCTCCATGCAGATGTCCGGGAGTGTATATAATGGTAAAATTTATTGCTTAATACAAAACTAAGTTTACAAATCGACAAATAACTGTGTCTAACTAAAAACTACGTCGATTCTGAACTACCAAAATGGAAATATCGCCCGTGATTAAATGCAACTGTGGTATACTTACATTCCTAGATGTGGAGATGTAATCAAGTATAGAGTTGATAGACTTCTCCGAGTGGTTTCTGGTGACTGCACTCTTGATATATGTTAGCAGTTGTTTGTAACGACTCATCATCTCTGTGAAGTTGCTCTGTAAATGTTAACATACTGTTTACAACATCTGCCTGTCACATTAGCTACAATAATGTGTTCACAGGACATTGAACTCTATAAAATTACATTGTTTCATATTTCAATATTGATGACTCATTTGCACTGTTAGTGGGCATAGTTCAACTGATTAAATTAAATTAGTCTAATTTTAAAAGAAACATTTAATTTTGATTTGTTTATTGGTAAAATAATCTTCAAAATGGCGTATCAAAATTAATTTTGATACAGTATTAAGGGAGATATTTGATAGAGACAAAAAACCTTATATATTGTCAATTTCTTCACAAAGCAGGGACATCGGCTCCCATGATATTTATAAATGCAGTTAAGAAATTATTATTGTAAATCACCTGAATTAGAGCACAAATACTCTATTCTTTATTGTGTATTATTCCATATTGATGACTAAAGGAATATGTTTAATATATTAGCATAGCAATTAAATCAGTCTCGCACAAATCATCACTTTAGTGCTTGTCTGTGAGCGCATTGTCTAGTGCTCGCCACAACACTTTATATTAAACACTCTAGGGCAGTCTAGGGCCTCATGTTGAAGCTGTGCCAATGCAATCCTTACAATGGACTGGGCATAGACTTTTGAGTAATATTATGTAATTCAATATGATATGACAAAAAATTTTTACAGCATTTATTAATAAGGCAATTATTAACTCCTCTAAGCTGAAATAATGCTATTGTGTTCAGAAGACTAACCTTCCATTCGCCAAAATTGTAACTATTGTAGTTTCATATAAAGTAAGTGTAAAGCAAATGTCTCAGAGTAGATATATTGCACAACATACTGGTCCAAAGAAATCTATCTTAAGGATATTATAACTGTATATTTCTCACCAATTTAAAATTAATTTTGATCATCTGTTTGAGAGCTTTGAACCCCCACTCTCCCTTGTCTCCACCTTCCAACTCGAGAACTTTTTGAAAACTAAGTAGTGCTGCTTTGGGTTCATCTTCCTTCAATGCCTTACTATTGTAATATTGGTTTTCTAAATCAACATCTGGCTCCGAGTTGCTGTCTTCTGAGTACTCCTGGGGATGTCAGTATGTAATAGATTGTAATCTAAATATTAAAACATTTGTGTTGCTGACTGACTGACAATCAACGCACAGCCTAAACCACTGAAGATATAAATATGAAAATTGGAAGGCATATTCCTTACAGGGTGTAGAGGTGCGCTAAGAAAGGATCTTCAAAAATCAACCCTTAAAGGGATGTAAATGTTTTATTCCTAATACAACACATACAAAGTCGCGGGCAACTGCTGGTATAATATAATAATGATGTTCAATGTCAGGTGTATCGTTTTGACTTGTCTTACTTGGTAAACAAAGTTTGCGTCTTTTTAATTGTTGTCATTTAAAATTCTTAAAAAATGTTATATTAACGATTTTAATTAATAATTAATATTTTTTTAACTCTTATTTCAACATTATTTACAATGAAAAGACATGCAAAGTTTGTTTAACAACACTTTAAAGGACTCCAGTATCATCTTTATACAAACACACACACAAATTTTCACTGATTTTACACCTTGCAGTGTGGCCAGAGGTTAATAGTATCCACTTTCTGCCAATTGTCCATATTGAAAAAGAGTTGATTAAAGCACATGTTCTTAAAGAAAATTGGTACATTTTTGGCACGAGTTGGAATTGAACCTGGTAAGTGAAGGGAAATAGCTTTGCAATTATTGTTACAGTAATAGCAACAATTATGGAATACAAATCAACTTCAATTTTTGAGGTTATGATTTGTACACTTTATTATAAATTGTAAGTGTTAGTTGCAACCAGAAATGTTTATATATACCAGGGAAAACGATGAACGTATGTGTTAAGTGTTGAGAGTATATAGCGACATCTGGGCAATGGTCCTATACATTTGATAATAGTATTTGTATTATACTGGAAAGAACTTAGATAAAAATATAACTAAAAACGAAATAGACTGTTACTAATTTTGATGTTATATCTTCATTGGAAGCATTATAATATTGATAGAACCGAAATATAAGGTAAGGTATGAACAGAAAATGTTGACAAGTCACAAATACTTACCAAACCGTAGTCCTCTTCTTCCTCGCACATATAATCATCATCATTGTCAGACATTGTACCAAATAATGCTGTATATACTTTCCTCGCTAAATATTCTGCTGTAGTTGCAACTATAAATTTAGTTTAGAATTTTATGCATTTGCGCTTTTTGCAGTTTACACACCCCCGGTCCTCCCTCAGTCAGAATTACTGATCTGACTGACAGCTCACACACAAGCTCACAGCTGAAGTGCCACTTTACTAAATACAAATGTCAGAAATAGTGCTGCGCTCGAGCTCAATTAGGTAATGCTGAACAAAGAGGATATAATCACATGATAACAACTATGTTCTAGTGCTGAATGCCGAGATTCTTTCTTGGCGCCGTTTTAACAGAACAGCCAACGTGATCCATTGAAGGTATAATTTTTGACTGTAGTCTCGCTATATCCCAAACCCAAACTCTATCCGCCAATGGATCACCCTATTAAGGATTAATCTTGCGAGCCTGTATTCCTGTTCGGTTGAGACAGCCCTCTTTGCGTAGTCAGGTCTCGCGGGCTACACTACAGGGCCTACCTCTGTGCAGGCTACAGGCAACCCCTCGGGGCCTATACTATACCTCCTATATACTGTAGTCTTCGGATGCCAAACATGGGATCGATTTACACTAAGTTTACATCAATTAATTATTGTCTACATGTTGCTAATATTATTAGCATAGGTACTATTATAATATAATAGCTAGAGTAAGTTGTTTGTTTAAGAATTTTGTAATGCAAAAGTTAGGATCATGTTACTATATGGCCATCTTATTTCGGTCAAAATATGGCAAATCTTAATTAATCCTAGAAAAATGAGTTTTATATATAATATACAACTTAAATTGCTGATAGTTCCTTATTATATCTAAATAGCCGTAGTTTTAAAAACATGCATTGCTATTGCGACATTACGTTTAAAAAACTAGAATAAAACATAATACTTATTTCGAATATAAAAATTCGAGCGTAGACACTGACAGCTCAGGTAGACAGGTGATATATGAGAATAATAGTCTGTGGGTCGTATTCAAATTCGAAATTCTTATTGGTTATCCGTTTCACAAGGCACCAATAAGATTAAAGTTTATTTGACATCTGTAAATCGGGCGGGAAATAAATCTAGTTTATATTGGATATTTACTATAATGTGCAATAATAGTCGTACTTTAAGAAGGTTATTTACTCTTAAAAATAATTCGAACATTTAGAAAATATTATTTCATTTATGTCCAGACATATTTTCAAGTTTTAAAATTCAAGGGAGGGAGGATTAATTTTGGCGCCTTATGTTTCCATTGGACAATAACAATCTTTGTCAAATATATGTTCAGAATGTACTATATGAGCACTACATACATATATTAGATTCAAATTATTAATTAAATAAATGGTACAAATACTTTCTATCTTAATTAAAATTGAAATAAATATTAAAATACATAATTATAATTTACTTTTAGGTAATATTAGAACATTTAAATAATCTTAGTTAAATATTTCAAAATAAATTGTAAAATATTTATTGCGTTTAGACTTTAATATGAACACAGTATTTTCCCGCGTTGTGAGCTGTCAATTTGTTTTTGATTCGTATTGCGTTGTGCTTTCAGCTCCATTATTTTAATTTTTTCGGTAAATCAAGCCGGCTAGTGGAGCTTGTAATAATTAAATTCTATTTTAGATTAATATTGAAGCTCTTTCACGTTTATCAACATGGCTCATGTGAACGACAAAGAAAATCTTAATCTCTACAGTAGTTTGAACAACGTGCACATAAAAGTAAGTGCTTGTTTTTATTTAATTTTATCCTATATTTACAAATATAACATTATATCACAAATTAAACATTTTCAGTCTCCAGTTAAAAATAATGTATTAGCTGTAAGAAATAGTAACTTGGACAAAGAAGAAAATGCAATGGAGTTGGACAAAAGTGAAACAGTTGGCACTGTGGCCACTACCACATTTAACCCTGATTTAGAGCCGCTACTCCGTGAGAATCCCCGCAAGTATGTGATATTCCCCATACAGTATCCCGATATATGGGAGATGTACAAGAAGGCTGAAGCCTCTCTCTGGACAGTGGAGGAAGTTGATTTGTCAAAGGTAATATAATGTATTTATGACCTAATCTTAGTGTACTAGCTTTCCGCCCCATATTCGACCATGGAATTTTTTTAAATATTAAAAGAATTTCTGAATTTAAAGATATCATACATTTTATACACTTTTATTAGATGTAGGTATAATTATTGCAGTCAGAGTTGAGGTATTTTATGTATTTGTTCTGTACATGCTTAAATTTACTCTTTGGAAAAAAATTGTCTGTGCGACAACTTTTTATCTTAACTCGGCTTTGATACCCATAACACTTAACTCTCTAGTTTTGTACTGTATATCATTTACAATAATTTGATTCTATACTTTACATTTGACATTAATTAACTCATTTGATTTATCTCTTCAAGGATTTATCAGACTGGGAAAGCCTCAAAGATTGTGAGCGGCACTTCATCAAGCATGTGCTAGCTTTCTTCGCAGCTTCAGATGGAATAGTAAATGAGAATCTGGTAGAGAGGTTCTCTCAAGAAGTTCAAGTAACAGAAGCTAGGTTCTTCTATGGGTTCCAGATTGCTATGGAGAACATACATTCAGAGATGTATTCTATATTAATTGACACTTACATTAAAGATCCCAAGGATAGGTATGTATAGCTTGATTTTATTTTATTGCAAATACATTTGATGATTCTGTCTACCAATGTAAAGTGAGACAGTTGGACTATCCAAAAATTATTAGCATTAATTTTCTTAAGGTGTATTATAAAATAGTGTTAGGCATATACAAACCTGGCGACACATCTATCTACACAGTCATGACTAATGAGTTCACAATGCCATGCTGGAATTAGATAGACAAAACAATGTTAGACTTTTCCTATTATTGCATATTACTAAGTTGGATCTCTTCTCGAACTCAAGGAAATATACATTTTACAACTACAACTTTTATTTGTTTATTGGAGTAATTTATTGCCTTTCTAGACAAAATATGTGAAAGAGGCCTTAAGAGCGTAGCCGGGCTGCATTTTCTCCATACAATTGTATTCCCCTATTTTCTTCACGGATAATGCCTCTAGAGCAATAGTTTTTTTTTTCATAAAATCTAGGTTTACTGTAGGCATGCCCCTGTCATTTACTTTTTTCCAACAACTAATTACCTAAAAAAATAAGCCCTTCCAAAAACCTAAAAAAATGCCTCGTTTATACCGCCGTGATCAGACGACTACCAGACTAATTTGAAAAGGTTTTAATGTAAAAGAAAAATAGGAGCATACATCTATTCTTTCTTTAAATTTCAATACCAAAAATAATTAAATCGGATCAGTTTTGGTGGAGAAAACAGGGGAATACGAAACAGTATAATCGGTCTGAGCTGCAGTTGTCCCTATCGCACTCTACTGGTGGGACCAAAGGGTGAGGCGACGGCAATAGTTTCTTCAAATACCTATTTCTCAATTCCCTTGCAGACCGTCTACGCTCTTAAGAATATGTGTTTATCAACCTTGTATTAATTTTTCAGGGATTACCTATTTAATGCCATTGAAACATTACCCTGTGTAAAGAAGAAGGCAGACTGGGCTCTACAATGGATTGCAAGTCAGACAGCCACCTTTGGTGAAAGAATTGTTGCCTTTGCAGCTGTGGAGGGGATATTCTTCTCTGGCAGCTTTGCCTCCATATTCTGGCTGAAAAAGCGTGGCTTGATGCCGGGACTCACATTCAGTAATGAACTGATTTCTAGGGATGAGGTGTGTGCTTTTTTGTCTTTAGATTCTTATCACAGTAAACATGGCACACTTAAAATAATTAATTAAACATATTGATTCCTATGAGTTCATAAACTATTATTTTTTTGTAGTTGGTCAATGATTTAATTATAGATAAGATAACCTCTATTTGCATGTGGTTCGTCGCGCGCACCGACTGAGTAACAGAGATAACAATTGAAATTAAATTTTCTTTTTATAAAAGATCAAATTGGTATAATGAAAAAAAAAGCTAGTCGTAATTACGAATGATGTGTAACATCTAACACCGGTAACCTCCAATAATCTTATTTCTCTTTCTTCCTTTTATTCTCTCTTTTTAAACATTAAGAAAATGTTGGTATTAGCCGCACCACAACGGTAGGCCTCACCGAAGAATCATTTTAATAGCGCGCGCTCCTCCCTACTCCCTGTTACAGATTTCCGTCCCATCCAAGCTAAGATGTTACACATTAAAAAATAACATTGGCCAATGGACGCCAGTTGGGCGCCATTGCTAATTTGGTTTTTAACTTTGTTACTAAAGTAATACCAGTGAGACGAGAAAAATATTATATTGTAACAACTTAAACTACAATCCATTCAATCTTATTATGTAATTGAGTTATACTGAGTTGCACTATCTCTTAGACATTTCTCACTCACTGGTATTACTTTAGAACTTATTCTTATGTACTCCTTATAGCATCCGTTCATTAAATAAGCAATTAACAATTATTTTTTTCATATCACTTCAGGGTCTGCACACAGACTTCGCATGTCTGATGTTCAAACACCTAGTACAGAAACCGCCAGCTGCGCGAGTTCTGGCCATCATCCAGGATGCCGTCCTTATAGAACAGGAGTTCCTCACAGACGCTCTCCCAGTCAGGCTACTGGGTATGAACTGCGAACTCATGTCACAGTACATCGAGTTTGTGGCTGACAGGCTTCTGGTTGACCTGCTTGGAGAGAAGGTAGGTTTACTAGGTTCTTCGGACCTTGTTTTTAATTAAAGATTTCCTGAAATAAGAAAATAAGGTATTTTCCTGAGATAAAAAGTGCATAGCATTAAAATAAACAATATATTTACATAACCTATCCCTATAAGTTCATGCAAATGTTTCAGAACCTATTCTGGACAAACACTTTATTTGTTAGAATAGATGACACTGCATTAGGCTTTAAGTGTTTTCCATAATTAACAGCTTTACTAAATTCCAATGAACATGTCTTTCCAGCACTACAACACCAAGAACCCCTTCAACTTCATGGACTCAATTTCGCTGGAGGGCAAGACCAACTTCTTTGAGAAGAAAGTCGGAGAGTACCAGAAGTGTGGCGTCATGTCCAATCGTATGGACAATGTTTTTACTTTAGACGCGGAGTTTTGACTTTACAATTATTGTTGTAATGTATTACCAGTATTAATTTTGAATTACTTATGACTTGCACAATCTTGAGGGACAAGATAATCTCGCACTTAATATTTTTTTGACAATATTAGAATGAATGACATGGATGTATATTCAAAATGGTTTATTAAAATAAGCTCATTAAATAAGATTTATAATAAAATAGTTTATGGAACGCAAACTCTAATAAATTCGAACCAGTAATTTTATTTTAATTAATGCTTATGAATATTGACAAGAATTAATTTTATAGATTACGTTGCATTCCCAGAAATCAATTTTATTCAATAGAATTCTAAATTCAATAATGGACTATTTTATATTGAGTCATGCATATGGACAAAATATTTGGATATTTCTGGATAAATGTGCAAGTTTTAGTAAGAAAGGGCTTTTTTTTGCATCAGTTGATCTGAGCAGTATATTTGTAATTTGTGTGGATATTTAATTTAGATGACATTAAGTTTTTTTTTTCAGATAGACTTTTAAGACTTTCATAAAATACTTTGTGACTTTGTATAATTTTATACTTTGAGATATTAATACAATTATATTTCATAACAAATTTGCATTTACAAAGCGGGGCTTACAAAACTAGCATAATATAGATATAGTATAAACATAAGTGTAGAATCTATTCGAACATAGTTAAGATGCAATTTCGTATGGAATGCTACCGGTGATATACATAAATGTACTACTTATATTATAATATTATGACAAAAAACTTCTTTTATTAAATTGTACCTTAATCAATCATCATACATCCATATTTTATATACTCACGACTCACGCCGGTATCCCAGTGGCACAACCGTCGTTATTCAGTTTATAGACGAAGGCATTAATCAAATATTACTATATTAGTAGCATGGCAATTTTCAGAATGTAATGTCTGAATATAAATAAAAATGAATCGCTAAGCTCAAATCTCTAGAACGGCTCGACTGATTTTTTTTGTTGTGTTCGTAATTGTCATGGAAAGAAAAATTGGAAAATTCAGGGAAAACTGATTGTATGAACTAAGATAATATGGGATCCACGGGAGATTTTAAAGATTTTTTTTTGTTTGAGTGGGCCCTCTATGGTTTAGATTCACAATTAGACCCGGTAGGTGGCGCTGCAATCGGGCGGAAAGCTATGTATATAAATAAAAATTGCCAAACCATATCCCTTAGTAACATAGGCTATATTTTATTTTGTTCTAAAATATACATGTTTAAAAAAAGGGATAGTTTGAATGTAGGAGGTAATCTCTGAAACAATTGATCCGATTTTGAAAATTCTTTCACTAATAAGCTATATTAGCCCTGAGTGTCCACGGGCGGAAAGCTAGCAAGTAAACAATAAAAAACTTTGTAATTACATATAATGTATTTATTATACGAATTCCCGAAGTATCAAACTGGTTTGATAACATGTTATTGCAGGAGTTGCATAAAAAATATAAGAAGCTCGACACTAGCGGTCGCATCTGGAACGTAAGTATTAAATAAAATTCTTGTACAGTACTTGGCAAACATAATATCAGCCTTTACAAAGAGATATCGGTTTTGTAGTGTCGTCTCTGTCACGTATCGACGTGACGTGTGGTTATTATTAACCGACTTAAAAAAAGGAGGTTCTCAATTCGTCGGAATATTTTTTTTTATGTATGTTCCCAGATTACTTTAAGGCGCCTGAATCGATTTGCAAATTTTTTTTTTTTAATCAGGTCGGTCAGGATCTGATGATGGGATCCTGGAGAAATCGAGAACTCTTCAAATTTTATAGGCACACTTGAAGCGATTTGGGTATTTTTTTATAGTGACGTGTTTTATTATTTTTTGTCTAATACTGTACAAAAATATTTAATAACTACAACAATTTTAACGCAAACAATATATTCGCTCTATCTATAGATTGTTTTATTCGGTCAATATAAAAGAAATAGAACATCTCAGAGCCTTGCTATACAAATATGCGTGCCACCGTGCGAAAGAGGAACAAAAGAGAGAGACAAAGGAATAATCATATAAGGGCAGAGCATATGCTACGTGGCACGCTAAGCGGTTGTGTTGCTCCATCTATTTTGGTATATTGATCGAAGAATGTAAAGTATAAAATAGGTTTTGCTTCGTTTAATTTTAAGAACATACTTCTATAATCGACAATAAGACCAGTAGGTAAGTCATTCTTAATTACATTTAATTAATAGTTTTGATATTGCTGGACACATAATAACATCAAACACAAGAACATTTACTAAAAATAATATTTGCTTGAAATTATAAATGCTGTAACACACAAATACAGTGTAACTTTAAACAAAACAAAAAAATCTGCTACTACCCTTCTTTTGCGCACTTAGTACTCCAGGAAGGAAGCTTTGCCAGATCTCAACAAGAAGCAGGTCTAATTAATTTAGCCGTGTAATAAAAACCAACTGCTATGGTGGACGCAATCCTTCGCAGTAGACACTTGTCATAAAACGAATATCAGATTATATCTTGCACTTGCACTCTACATTCTACATTTTTGTGACGTCACCCACAAAATAGTGCAAGTGTGATATGCGCTGTCTTAATTGCACATTTTATGACATCGTTTGCCGAGAAGGATTGCGTCCACTGTAGTGTTCTAAATTAATACATTATTTTGCTTCTATAATTTCATTTTTCATTCAAATTGATATCCAATTATTGATTTTTGTCGCTCAAACAATTCTGTGGAAGGCCTTAATTTCTATTTTTCGAGTACAAAAACGTATGACGACAAAATGAAGGAGATATTTGAACGTTGGTTAAGTTAAGAACGTAATAAGAGTACTAGCGCGTCTTGTTGGAGGCCAACGTCCTCAGTAGCCGGTGTCCCGCCAGGAAGGTGAGTGCAGCCAGCGGCGCGAGGTAGCGCAGCGTGTCGAACATAGATAGTTTCACCCACAACACGCCGTACAGTGCCAGGCAACCTGCGATCGTATATATATATAATAGAATATATTATGTAACTCCTTCACAATACATTGCTCGACAGTTTTAAAGATTTACTAAATAACGTATTTAAAATTAGACTGAAGGTGCTTTTGGACAAATGTTACTATTCTGCTGACCGGAAAAAATATGACTTTAATGTGATATTGTATATTATAATAATCTGTATGCCCACACGGGTAAACAATTCAACATCTACCGATGGTGTACCTATCTTTAATGATTTGATTTGATTATAATTACAGCCAAATAAGTTGAGCTTTCGACATTCGGTGCAATTAATTTAAAATTTTGTACTGCGCATATAATGAAGAACTCAACTTAATTGCCGGTGCCTACACGGTATAATACCCCAAGATATTCCGCCACTCAATCTCACCGGAGGTTCACGAATAACCTCGACTTTGAAAGTACTTACTCCATACCAGTGAGAGAAACATACAAGTGAAGCGTCATTTTGACAACTAAAATTACAAAATGGAGAGAGCCTTACAAGAGAAGAGAAAAGTGTTGAGGGAATTATTCAGTAATTTATTTACTAATTTGGTTCTGGTGTGGTGTAACAAACTATTTAGTCACCTGCGCAATACTCTATTTTAGGTAATAGAAAAAAGTAGTGCGCCACTTTCGTTGATATGACCACTTCATTAGTAGTTTGAGATCTTTGACAGTGTTCTCAGCAAACGAAAATTGTTCCATCTAAAATAATGTGGACGGAAAAGACTGAAACATAAAAAACGTCACAACTAACCTCCAAGACCCAGATGGAACAGTGGCGCACTAAGCGAGCACGGCAGCTGCTTCATGTTGACCCCCACCCGGGCCCAGCTAACCAACAACAGTAGTAGTGGCGCCGCACACAGAGCGGCGAACACGTCCGACACCAGCCGAGCGGGCCGGGGCTCAGCCACGCGGAACTGGTGAGAGATCTCGGGCAGCGGGCCGCGGGGAGTAGCCGGTGCATCTGAGGGCAAGGACAATCTTTACAGTCATAAATTGTTACATATAAAAAGGATTCGATAAGCCAATTATTGGTAGACAGAGTGTTGAACTTGAAACCGAGGGAACCCGGGTTCAAATCTCAGTCATGCCAAAAATGGTAAGCACTAATGTTCTTTAAGAACATGTGCACGTAAAATCGGCGTCCGCATTTCTTTTAAAAATAACAGTACTTACGTCTAGGTAGGTCTATTAAGTGCAGTAACAGGCTGGCCATTAACAATTTTTTTTTATTGCAACCATAGGTAACATTCACAAACTATATTGGTAACATTATTATGGGCCCTGTAGCAATCTGGTGAGCTCTATCTGTTTCTGTTTAATATGGACAACTGACAGAAAGGCCACACCGCAACTACGAGGTATAAGGGTAGTTACCAGTGGCGGCGGCCTCCCGTCCAAAGTTAAAGTAGATGTTCCCGAGCGGCCAGTGTACCGGGTTGGAGATCCCGCTGTCACCCAGGTACAGAGTCACAGAGAACTGGCCGGACTGCTCCTGGAAGTGTTTACCCAGGGTGGCCACATTCTGAAATATAAAGTACACTCTTAAGATTTTTTTCATGCAAATAGTTTTTTTTAATGTTTGCGGTAAATATGATAGTTAATTAATTGATTAGTTAGGTGCATGAGTAGTCATTTTTCATTTAGTATATTCTAATTTCAGTGCATCAAGAAATTCTAAGTAATAGCTACTATTTATAAAGTTGAAGTCTGCCAAGGTTTGTTACTTTACCGGAACAAAAAATGATTATTCAATGCTGAAAATTCCATGTCAGATAGGAAACTTGCCTACATTAGATGTTGAAATATTACAGGAACAAAAAAAAACAAAAAAAAAACAAAATAAGGCCTAATCCTAGAAAAACTAATCGTGGTAGAAAAAGTCGATGGAAAAAGACCACGCGGTCGGTCGCCTACACGATGGGCAGACCAAAGTTTGATACGATGAGCACTGCCCAGGACCAGGGCTGAAGTACTTGGAGGCGTATTGCTTAGAAAGTGATGAACTCTAGTTCTTCATGATGGACACGACTTTCAGCAATGAAGATAACAACTGAGAAGAAGACATGCATAGTAAATAGTATCCACAAAACACCATCAACTCACCAATTCCACCTTGTAGTTTTTACTGACGTCAGGCTCGGCCACAAAGATAACTTCCTCGTTGTCCCGTGCGGTGGCGATCCTCAAAAAGGCCTGTTGCACCACCACCAGCTTGTTGGCCTTGTCGCGCACGGAGAACTTTAATGAAATCCTGACAAATAAACGAAAAAGTGGATATTAGTCAATTGCGCCATAACTGCTGAACGGATTTATTCTCAACTGAAAAATGAGTAGGTAATGAAAATTATATGTAAGGTCCGTTTTTTCTAGAGTGTGTTATTTAGTAAACATCTTTGCATTTCTTTTTTAAATAAGTTGTCATTTAAAATTCTTAAAAGATCTTATATTAACAATTTTACACATTAATTAATATTTTTAACCTATTTTACATTTGCAGAACTAATTCTTCCCTTGTTTCCCGTGTCTTTGTGTCTTTGGTCGTGTGTAAAGGTCGTGAACATGTGTGAAGGTAAGATTATTTTAATATGTTGAATTTGAAAAATGCGAAAGATTGGACGTTTAGACGTTTGTTGCTGAACTGATTTTGTTGAAACATGGAGGATAAATACTTTATGTCCTGGATTAAAACATTAGCTACTTTTAAAGAAATGCTGCTCTATTAGTTAACACTGGTCTTTCCAGTCTCGATAGCCATGCACTGTTTGTCTTTTTCTGTTTTCATGCAAGTGAAAAACTTACTTCTGCAAATGATCAGCCTGGAGCACTTCTGCAACCTTATTTGGGTAGTTGACAACCAAAGTCTTGGGGCTGCTCGTGCCATCTACATCCCCAACACCCAACTCTACATTCTGCACATGCATCTGTCCCAAGACGGCTATGTTCACACTTGTGGCTTTCGAGCCTGCTGTTAGAGCAATCTTGTATAAACCGTACTGAGATTTGATTTTGCTCAAGTTGAGCACATATGTGGTGCTATCTTGAGGTTTCTGTGTTAGAGGTTGTTTGGAGAGTACGACAACATCATCGGCCAGTCTGGTTCCAGATTGAGCAATTACTTCTTCAGGTTTAAGTCCTTTTACTGGTCTCTGGATGAGGTCACTAACGGAAATCTCTATGGTGTCCGCTTCTGAGGTGATGTATTTCTTGCCCTTGATTGAGAGACATATGGGTGTAGGCTGTAAAATGGAAATATTTTTTTTGTAAAAAACAAGAAGGGTTTTTGTTCACCATAAAATGTTAATTAATCATAATTAAAAGTATTCCTTAATTCCTGACAAATATTCAATGTGAAAAAAATTATTCCAAATCACAACAGAGCAATGGATTGAAGTAATTTCTTAACCATAAATCAGAGGGTGATAGAAGCTACTTATTATTCCAGGAAAATATCACATTCCTCAGGTAGCTAGTGTTTTTATTATTTACTATATTATTATTTGGCATCAATTCTAATGAACATTCAGAAACAATTTGCAGTTAAATAACGAATATTAATTATTTTTATACCATACTAGCTGTGCCTTGCGCTTGTACCCGCGTTAATAGTTACTGCTCTGCCTCTATAGGTCGTAAGAATTAGGCTATCAAATGCAATAAGAATTTTTCAAATCTGACTGGTAGTTCCAGCGATTAGCGTGTTCAAACAAACAAACTCTTTAGCATTATTATTAGTATTGATAACTCTCATCACGTCATCCACTCCCCACATGATTAAAAATAAAATTCTTTAACCTCATCATCAGCAAGTGCGGTAGCGGCCTCAAGCAGCAGAGTAGCTCCCTTGGCTGTATTAACAGTCCGGCGGGACAACAGGTAGTCCGCGAACTTCAGACGCTGTTCCTCAGTAAGTGGAGACGATTTTTTGAGGGATTTGTGAGTCCTGTAAATGTTACAATTTATTAACATGTCTTTTTTCAATGTTGCTGTCTCCATATCTCTATATCTTAGTCTAAAGGTGACCACCCATTGGACCAATCACCGCCGCGCCGCCGTAGGTAGGGTCCACCGAAATTGACCACAGATTCGTCCAATTCCTATAACAAATGGCCCGCCTAGATCTTATGGCGGCCGGAATGGGAAATTTTCGGTGCGATGACGGACTAATGTGTGGCCTACTTTACATTTTGTTCATTATTATAATGGGTTGACTGATAAAGTATAAATTAAGAAAATTTATATTAAAATATTACTCCTATTATTACAAAACAAATTTAACTCAGGTCATGCAATTTTGCCCTAGTAATTCATCTGTGTTTAGTTTATTTTATTTTAAATCAAATCTAAAGATTAAAAATAACTAAATAAACCAGGTCCGCGTGGAATAGTGGCAAGAATACTGGCTGCATTTCCCTGCTGAATCGGAAGGAGCCAGAAGAGATGATCAGTCCTTGTCACCAGAAGAGTTTTGCAATGACTATGTAAATTTTTCAATGCTTCTTGACATTTTATCTGATATTTTACCTGATAATAGTAGTGAGTATCTGTGAGGTGACCGCTAGCCCTCCCTCCCAGTGTAGTGCTCGCCCGTCACTCTCATCCGCCATACTGAGCACGGAAGCCGAATGACTTGTGGTCCACGTGTTGCACCCCATATGCTCACACAGTTGGAATATGAATCCGTAGCTGTAGAAGAGAGATTAACAGTATTTTCCACAATGCCAATGATAGGATATATTATTATTAGCTAACGACCTGCCCCAGCTCTGCATGGGTAGTAATGGATATAATATTGGTTTACAATAATTTGAACAATAAAATCCAATCAGTAGTTTTGTAGTGGACACAGACAGACAAACATGGTGGGTGCATTTATTTTATACTCTGTAGTAATTTGCTCCATACTAATGCTAAAATGTTCAAAAACTTTGTCTGGCAAGTGAGTGGTTTTAAATGTGTTTGAATCATAGAGTACTAAGCCTATGGAGGGGCCATAGACGGGCTTCCCCTTTCGCCAATTTTTTCCCCTTTGACCAGTTAAACTGACCAGGTAATAAGTTACCTTCGATTTTGTTGGTATCGTTTAGTGTCGCGAGACAGAGCTATAGGAAAATAGTTAATTGTGATGTTTTAAATGGGAAAGGCGATCTAGGACGTCAAACTTGCTGAAACATAGTGTTTCCAATCATTAATTATAATTATTATGTTTGTATTTTAACATAATCATCATATAACGTAAAATCCGTTGCGACAATAAAACGACAGAAAAATACAGTGGTACAGGGGCTAGTACTAGACGTTTACCTCCCCTCCCGCCAAAAGTGGCAGAAAAAATTGTTCGGTGATTTAGCTCTTCCCGCCTCCAGTCTTAAATACTCAAAGGTTTGAATGAATATCAGTGTTATATAGTGTTTTCTATAGAACAAACCTCTACATTTGTAACAATCCATATATGACAACTAACTGATGTTAAAAGAGGTAAAGTTTGTATGTTTAGGGCAATCTCTGGAAGAACTAAATTAAAAGAAAATCACTTCTGTGTAGAAGTCATGGTGTCATGAACACAAATAATTTTTCTTTCACATTTAAAAACATTTTTGTAAAATGGGGTATAAAGCTAGTATGCTAATAAATATATTTATTTAGGCCTTTATTCATAAACCTTTATTAGCAACGTTTTTGTTAAAATATGTTTTGTCACTCTCTAACAAACCTGTCTTTACTAATAATAGAAAGAAACAAAACACATTTTAACAAAAACATTGCTAATAAACGTTTATGAATAACGGTGTTAGTATATATGTATTGCCATAGCCATACATACTTAGTAGGAGCATCATCCTTCTTTAACAACTGCACTAAATTCTTCAGAGCATCCTCCTTCTCGTATGTGGAACCTTTGCCAAGAGCCTTCAATGAGAATACTGCATAGAATAACTCAGGTATGGTAACTTCTTTCTTTTCCAAAATTTGGTTAGGAACTCTGAGCAACTCTGGTTTCAATTTGTTGACACAGCCCGTGATCTCTGCAGCATTGGTAAGGTAGTATATGTGCTCAATATTATTTGTATCATAATTTGCACTTATAATTCGCTGTAAAAATTTAAAATTAATTAGTTAATATGTACAATTCATACACAGTTCAAAACTTGAAAGTATGCAAAACTTACATCACAAGTCACTAATTTGGAGTTGAAAGGTTTTAGTCCCCTCACAGCATAGTACAAGGAGGTGATATCTGTGCTTTGTAAGTTCTCCTCTAGTATGGTTTTAACTCTGGACACATCCACAGTATGTTGTAATACATTACCACTGCTTACAGCTATAGCACTTAATACTAGAAGTACTGAAAACAAAAACATCATTTTTATTTTTCGTTCTTGGTTCAACTCTTACAAACTGAATTAACAATAAAGGTTACAAAATATAATAAACTGAATTTTGTGTTAAAGAATTCTCCACATTCAAATAAGAAAACTTGTAACCTCCATACCAGAGGCCGATAACACTGACGTGTCCTATCAGTCCTACCTATAATAGACACAGTTCTGTTCAAGCTTCTTTAGAATATAAATAATCCAAATTATTTATTGTTACATTATGAAACAGGTAAAGTGCAGAGTAGCAATAAGATTTTGTTCAATTCAAAAAACAAGGCAATTTTTAAATGAATCTAATTATTTTGGTATTTACTCACCGTATGTGTACATTTTAAATAAGAGAGTATGTATTATTTTACTACTAAATATACCACTAGACCACTACACAGAATTCAGCTCAATCATGAAAATTATATTAATTTCCTAAAAATAATAATCCAAACATCACCAACACCGGCAAACGAAAAACGATGCTGCCATTTATTTGACAGATAAAAATCGACGTAGCACAAACAGTGTTGCCATGACCAAATATTTATACACTGCTCTATTATTCATATGTTTATTGTGTTTCAAGTATTTCATAAGCAGAACACGCTCAACTGCTCAAGCGCCGAAAATATTCAAATATTATAACAAATTACTTATTTTCGGCGCTTGCAGTGGAAACAATGGGTCCATGGTCTACGGAAATGAAAATATTCCTCGGGTCTCAAAGGATCAGTTTAACCATTCAGCGAGGTAACGCAGCCAGTGTTTTGGGAACCATGCCACAGGGAGGGGTTTTGGAAGAGGTATTCTTTTTATAATTTGTATATATAGTTTTTAAATATATTATTTATTTATTACCATTACATTTAAGTTATGATGTAAAAATAATTTTTATTTTGTACTTTCAATAAATTTCATAATCATACTATTATTATGTATTGCAATTTATTTTTCGAACAATAAAAAACCATTATTATAATTTTCAATAGTTTTATTGGGACTTGCGTTCCTTTACCTTTTACTTTAAAAAAAAACAAAATATAATTGACAGTTCATAAATCTATCTAATCTTTTTTTCTATTCGAACAAAAAAAAAAGGAAAATTAAAGTTCGAAAATCGAATTTGGAACTTTTTTCATTCTCAAATAAATAATATCCACCTGTTTTCCCTAAAACGAACGATATGGCCTCTGCCGCTGCTAAAATACCCGCATTAATTAATAGTAAGTCCCATGTAATCTTGATGATGTATATTATGTAATGTATTATTTTGTGGTTATTTTACTTCATCAGATACAGAATAAGATAGTTCGATAACTAGTAAACACAAACAATTTTCTTTGCAGCTGCTCTAACCTTGGCACGGCCAAAATTCAACATATTCCTGAGATATGCTAAGGTAGAACTTGCCCCACCAAGGCTAAGTGAAATCCCAGAGATCAAAGCTGGCATCGGTAAACTGATGGCAGGAGCAAAGAGTTCAAACTGGAAGAATCTAACTGTGAAGGAAGCCACCATCAAATCACTAGTGGGTTTGGAAGTTTTCTTCTGGTTCTATATTGGTGAATGTATTGGAAAACGTCACCTTGTTGGATATGATGTCTAAGTAACTACCGACTCTGCTTACTGTTTATTTGTAGAATTATGCATGTACTGTGAAAAATAAATTATTAAAATCTATTTTTATGTTTTACTTTGATATAACCTGTGCCAATTACTCATAAAGCTAAGATTACAAATTGAGATAACGCTAGACATAATGAAAAACGTAAGCTAGTCATTGGGGCTAGGAAGGGTATGGATTTAAATCATGTATTATAATAATACTCTGCCATCAAAGAACAACATTTTATGGCTTTATGGAAATGCCTGTTAGTGCAAACTCTTATGGCCATATTCATAAACACATTTTAGAAGTGTTTTATTTAAAATATGTTTTGTCACTCTCTAACAAACCTGTCTTTACTAATAATAGAAAGAAACAAAACGCATTTTAACAAATACATTGCTAAAATAATGTTTATGAATAATCTTTGCCTTAATCTTTTGTATATAATATTCCTGACTCAGTGGTGTTACTATTTCTTACTAAACATGGGCATATATGTGGGAGATGACAGTTTTAATAAAAACAATCACAAACACTAAATAAGTATAATTAAATTAATCCAACATTAAAAAAAACTACATTTATAATGGAGCACAGATTTCCATAAATCTGTACGGGTTATTAACACTGGTGTGCCTGAGCTCCGTCTCCAACTCGGGAGATCCCCGCAGCCACAGTCTGTCACGGTAGTATGAAGCACAAGACATGAACTCCTTGTCTGTGTATCTGTTCACTTCAATTGGTACAAACGGATCTAAATGTTCAAATCCCTGAAAAAAGTAGTTAATAATAGAGAGATTACCAAAATAATAAGCTGTTTGACTGTAATGTGGGTAGATACAACCTACACAACACTCCCATTTGCAAAAAAAGATGCTAATAAGCAAATTCAAACAGCTAAAATGCAGACACCTACTGGTCACACCTAGTTTTATTCTGATAAATTAGGTATAACCACTTAACTTGTACATAATATTTTATTATACTTTTATTGAACATAAAAAAAAATTGTCATTGAAGGCAATGTTAAAATTTCACACAATCACAGAGCATGTATGAAAGGTATCATGAATATAAAAGAGGCATCTCAAGATCATAGCAAATAACATTTGATTGTCTTCTTACCCCTCTTGCGATAAAAGTTGTGATATATATGTATGTATATAAATAGATTATATATAATGTACCCACCTTTTTAGTGAGCAGATATTTAGGCAAGTGACTTTCTTGATGGTCATCAGGCATTGCTAATTGATCTGCAGTTACAACTATAACCCCATTGTTCTGAAAGCAACTGTTACTGTTATTTTATTAAAATTAATAATATGTACTAGGTTTTAACAGAGAATAACCTTCATGTGGAGCAAGACTTGGAAGACCTCAAGATGGTCCTTGTAATGCACTAGAATCTAGTGACTAGATGCACTGATACTGATGAGTTTTTTGAGCAATTTTATTTCTTTTGTAATTGCCAGTGATACTGAATAGTTTGAGCACCTTCTCAATCAGTTTAAGTAGTATTATTTGGAAGACCTGGAGTCCACCATCAGGTCTTTTAAATCCATATTTTTCATGATAAAAAAGGTTTAAAACATAAGACTATGATGGACACAAATAAACAAGTTTAAACCAAATCTATAGTATAAGATCATAAATATAAAATTTAATTACCCAGTCATTCTTAGTAATTTCCAAAAAGTGTTTGGTGAGAGTGACTTCCATAGGTGTGATTTTCCTTTTAGTGTCTGTTTTGAGTCTGGTCATCGGGTAATAGAAGATGTTGAATCCATCAACAGCTACAAATGTTTTACAGCTGGAATTTTAGTATTTTAATTGACATTTTTATCATTTTTATATTGTAAAACAAGACAATTGACTACCATTACCTGCCTGGCTAGCATGACGCGGAAGTGGTGTATGGGGCCAAACACTTTGGGGATTGCTGGTCTATAGCATGCTTTGAGTATTTACCAAAGGAGACGTGAAGCATTTAAATCACCGATCAATTTTTTCTGCCACTTTTGGAGGGGGGGGGAACGCCTAGTACTAGCCCCTGTACCACTGTATTTTTCTGTCGTTTTATTGTTGCAACGGATTTTACGTTATATGATGATTATGTTAAAATACAAACATAATAATTATAATTAATGATTGGAAACACTAAGTTTGACGCCCTAGATCGCCTTTCCCGTTTAAAACATCACAATTAACAATTTTCCTAGAGCTCTGTCTCGCGACACAAAACGATACCAACGAAATCTAAGGTAACTTATTACCTGGTCAAAGGGGGAAAAAGGCTTAGTACTCTATGATAGCATAACATATTATAAAGGCGTTTTTAGACTTACATTAAATTAGCAATTTAAACTTACCGTTTGGCCCTAGATAGAATTTTGACCTCGTGAATGATTGCCTCAATGACATCACATGAATACTTGACTCTATTAATTCCGTGGTCCACAAGTTCTGAGAGAGTAGCACCAGCTGGTGTTGTCTCTCTCTTACTCCACACATAGTCCTTGGATATAGTCAGCTGAAAATATAGTCTTTGAAATGAGAGGTACAGTATAATTCAGGCCCGCCATAAACGGGCGTGCAAGGCGTGCAACGCACGCGGGCGCCACGTTCATGGGGCGCCAATGACAGCCGCGGTTTAGTCATGTCGTCATCAAACCATGGACGATATCAACATTCAACATAGTACCTTAAATTACATCCATGGTTCAAAATTATTAACAAGTATGCCATTTAATTGAGTAGAGATACTATTATAGGTAATTAAAAAGGGACTTTCTGATATTTGGAAGTTGATCTATTCATGTCAAGATTTATTTAAATAAAATAATCTTACATCAGCCTTCAGCAGATGACTATTTTGAGTTTTAAAATGTATCAACCAAGTTGCAGCATCCAGAGGCAGGTCTACCATACCCTCCTTGGTGCTAGAGTTGGACATCTCTTTGTATCTTGGAACCCTGCGGAGCCATTCAGGAACTGAAACAAACATATTAATACTTCTACAAATGCTAAGCACCAATTTTCTTTACAATAACAGTTACTACCTACATCTGTAAAGAAGTGGCACATCTAAGTCCATTAAGTACTGTTACTGTACTTGTTGCTACCTATTCTGTTTAATAGGACAACTGGTGTCAAGTGGACACTGTTACTGGCGTCTCTGGCCACACTGCAAGGTATATTTGTGAAGGTGTGTGTGTTTATGTCTACTAATCTCTAACATAAAGCTTTTACTGAGGATCACAAATTTATCTTGTTTATATTTTTTTTATTATAAGACAAGCAAATGACGCTGCCACCGCCTGGTATTAAGCAAAACTGATAAGTCTATGAGTGAAGGCAACTACTGCAACGAGAATTGCAATTGTCACATGGAGGAAAGCAGACCATTCCACTTCTCTACTGCAGAACATCTAAAGGAGTCATCAAATTTCTTAGTTTGTATGCCAATTGTGTTGATGGTGTGTATGGTATGTATAGTATATATTATGGACTGTGATAATAAAAAATATTCATACACTTACCCCATGGAGCATGAATTATAAGATATCCCTCTAAGTGGGCATAATGAAGCAAGTGGACTAAAGTGAGGGATTTACCCACACCCTTCTCACCGTCTGTTTATTGCTCAGGAAAATACAATATTAATAAATACTTTGAAAATATATAGTTTTTAAATATATTATTTATTTATTATTGTACATTTTAGTTAAGTTGTAAGTGTGTAAAAAAAACTGAAAATAAAAAATATATAAACTGTTTCACGCTTCCTCTAAGGAAATTAATATCACTGCTCACTCGATCCATTAACACACTATTTGTTAATGCTCGGATTTTACACACCTAAACCTTCCTCATTAATTTTCAAATCACATAAATAGTAACAAAATTGGCCCAGTAGGGACAACCAAAGAAACATTAATTTATTATATAGATTTAAAAGTTTTCAAAGGATACATAAGACATATCTTATTGCAGGCTTATCCATATCACTATTTTGTATGCATTCAATAATGTCGAGGGCTGGCTGTCGAACCATGACGGCTGTTTCTGTAAATGTCTTGGTTTGTTTCTTGAAACTAAGTGGAAGTCCTCCATGTGAATATAGTTGCTTGCATACCTTATTATCTATGGTGTAAAACAAACCTATATGTTTATCTGTGTGTTGAACCTAAAATATAACATAATATTAGATACACACAGGCAGAGACGAAATACCTCCACAAATGTATCCATACATAACCGTGACTTCAAGAGCTCAAGACATGTATGGTATGAAGTATCTCTGTAGATATGCGGTTATGAAAATACATGAATAAACAAAACTTTGTAGTCTAACCATGATTGAAGTTAGTTTGTTTAGAATTTAGATATAAATATAAAATATGATAACTTAATTGGAATACAATATTTGCTACATACAGGGGATATTTCTTGTGTTCTAAAATTAATAGCCTGTGAATAACGCCTGCAAAAATGTCTCCAACTTCGCGACAACATTTTAAATAAAAGTAGTGCTTTACGAATTACCACAGAAAGTGAGAAAAATTTATATATTTGCAAAAAGAAGAATCGCGCACGAATATTTATTCCACAGAGCAAAGAGTATAAATAATAACATAACCTAGAATTTATGACATGACCACAGACTAGAGATACTAATCGTGCGTGACTGACAGATAGTGGGCAAAGAAATAAGTTTGTTTGTACAGCACTCATTTGTTCAGAGGTTGGTTGATTAAAAACGTAATATACAATGGACATACCATAGAATAAATATTCGAGCGCTATGGGGCATACGGAGCACAGAACCAGAGCAAGTAAATACGGAGGAGTGGGATCACTTTTGTAATCTCGCAAGTAAATCTGCAGGAGATCTGCAGACAGTAACTAGCCCAAGAGCACCTTTCTACATACGGCATAAAACATCTCCACCCTGTAAGATTCGCGACTCGCGTCAAATAAGTTGAGCCGAAAAGTACCACGAAGTTGGCCGATTTAGACGTTACGAGTGGTTAGTAGAGTGCGTTAGGATAGTACATTAGTTGAAACATGTAAACGGTAGTTTCCAGTACTCGTACTAGTACGTTTCACTCGCCTTTCAACTAGAATCAAATAGAATCGCTTTTTATTTTTGTTTCAAGTGACACCCTCCCGCGCCCGCTCAACCCCCCGCGCGTTCCTGACTCGCTACTCGCTGTAGTCTAACGGTCAGTTTTAGTAACTTGTTTTGGCCTACAAAATGGCAATCTACTGGAAGAAGTATAAACGTCACTGGAAACCTACTAATGCACTGGCATGCGAGTGCCACCTACGCACTCTACTAAACACTCGTAACGTCTAAATCGGCCTTACGATTTGTATAGGCGTCATGCCCACTTTAGCTCATCTTATTTGGCGCGCACTAAACAACTAAGGCAAGTCAGGGGCGAGAGGCATGTCAGTCAGTTAGGGCGGAGGGTCCGGCGGCGTCGTTACACAGCCGCCCTCTGGGTTCATTATTATTTGGCGATTGCATAGGAGGGCCAACAAATGCCTATTAGTTAATTAGTATAATACATAACAAAGCTTCTCAATAGACAGGTCATTCTTCTAGCATACTTGATCCATGGATGCTTCAACAAAATTGTTGTTTAGTGAAACATTTTATACAGGTAGGTATAAATTGATGACCAAAGTCAATAATAAAACATTATCAGGTTATGGTTTATTTTTCTGCATTCTCCTCTGTTTGAATAAACTTATTTGTCTTTTTTGGGGTTCAATCTCAGTTTCTTCTGCAAAAGGCACCAGATTTTCAGTTACATCATTGATTGTAATTTCCTTTCTTTCATTATAGTGTTGCCAGTTCTTATCATTATTAACTTCATCTTCATCATTTATTACTTGACCAAAAATATCATTATTCAAAGAATATTTGCTTTCCTTTAAAATAGACACAGTTTCTTTTGTATCTTTAAATAATTCTGGGTATGCATCATATACATCACTAGGTTTAACAATTCCTTTTGACTGATCATATTTATTATTATCTGGCATATTTTCACTGTGTGTAAATGTTAATTCTAAAGTTTCATTGTCATTGTTGTCATCAGCAAACGAAACACTTTTTCTTATAGTACTAATATTATAATTTTCTTCTAAATGGATTGATTCTTGTATTTCATCACACAGAACACCATCAAGTCTAAAAAGAGTTTACATTATATTTTAAGGTTTAATTAAAGAATGTTATTAAAAATATCATACAAAATTATAGAAAACATAAAACAAAATAATAAATCTATATATATAAAAAGAGAAGTTCCGATTCACTGACCATCAACGCCCAGCCCAAACCCTTGGACCTATGAAGCTGACATTTTGCACAGAAGTTCCCTTTATTATGTAGACAAGGAATAAGAAAGGAAATTTCGATATTCAACCCCTAAGGGGGTCAAATGGGGTAAATACGTTTGTATGTAAAATCTTATTTCCTGCGTGAATCAACTTCAAACTTGGTACAAATATTTTTCAATACAAATAATAAATACATATTTCTGGATTTTTAAAAACAACCCTTAAGTAGAAGTGCAACGGGGTGTAGAAGTTTGTATAGGGAAATCGTATTACCTGCGTTGTTCAACTTGAAACTTGGTACAAATATTCTTCAAAACAAATAATAAAACACGTATTTTTGGATTTTTAAAGACGACCCTTAAGGAGGGGTGCAACGGGGTTTAGAAGTTTGTATTGGGAAATCGTGTAGGTATCACCTTGAAACTTGGTACAAATATTCTACAAAACAAATAATGAAACACGTATTTTTGGATTTTAAAACACGACCCTTACGGAGGGGTGAAACGGGGTGTAGAAGTTTGTATAGGGAAATCGTATTGCCTGCGTGTATTAACTTGAAACTTTGTACAAATATTCTTCAAAACAAATAATAAAACACGTATTTTTGGATTTTTAAAAACTACCCTTAAGGAGGGGTGCAACGGGGTGTAGAAGTTTATATAGGGAAATCGTGCAGGTATCAACTTGAAACTTGGTACAAATATTCTACAAAACAAATAATAAAACACGTATTTTCGGATTTTTAAACACGACCCTTACGGAGTCGTAAAACGGGGTGTAGAAGTTTGTATAGGGAAATAGTTTTGCCTGCGTGTTTTAACTTGAAACTTGGTACAAATATTCTTCAAAACAAATAATAAAACACGTATTTTTGGATTTTTAAACACGACCCTTACGGAGGGGTAAAACGGGGTGTAGAAGTTTGTATAGGGAAATCGTGTAGGTATAACCTTGAAACTTGGTACAAATATTCTTCAAAACAAATAATAAAACACGTATTTTTGGATTTTTAAACACGACCCTTACAGAGGGGTGAAACGGGGTGTAGAAGTTTGTATAGGGAAATCGTGTAGGTATAACCTTGAAACTTGGTACAAATATTCTTCAAAACAAATAATAAAACACGTATTTTTGGATTTTTAAACACGACCCTTACGGAGTTGTAAAACGGGGTGTAGAAGTTTGTATAGGGAAATCGTGTAGGTATAACCTTGAAACTTGGTACAAATATTCTTCAAAACAAATAATAAAACACGTATTTTTGGATTTTTAAACACGACCATTACAGAGGGGTGAAACGGGGTGTAGAAGTTTGTATAGGGAATTCGTATTGCCTGCGTGTATTAACTTGAAACTTGGTACAAATATTCTTCAAAACAAATAATAAAACACGTATTTTTGGATTTTTAAACACGACCCTTACAGAGGGGTGAAACGGGGTGTAGAAGTTTGTATAGGGAAATCGTGTAGGTATAACCTTGAAACTTGGTACAAATATTCTTCAAAACAAATAATAAAAGACGTATTTTTGGATTTTTAAACACGACCCTTACGGAGTTGTAAAACGGGGTGTAGAAGTTTGTATAGGGAAATCGTGTAGGTATAACCTTGAAACTTGGTACAAATATTCTTCAAAACAAATAATAAAACACGTATTTTTGGATTTTAAAACACGACCCTTACAGAGGGGTGAAACGGGGTGTAGAAGTTTGTATAGGGAATTCGTATTGCCTGCGTGTATTAACTTGAAACTTGGTACAAATATTCTTCAAAACAAATAATAAAACACGTATTTTTGGATTTTTAAACACGACCCTTACGGAGGGGTAAAACGGGGTGTAGAAGTTTGTATAGGGAAATCGTGTAGGTATAACCTTGAAACTTGGTACAAATATTCTTCAAAACAAATAATAAAACACGTATTTTTGGATTTTTAAACACGACCCTTACAGAGGGGTGAAACGGGGTGTAGAAGTTTGTATAGGGAAATCGTGTAGGTATAACCTTGAAACTTGGTACAAATATTCTTCAAAACAAATAATAAAACACGTATTTTTGGATTTTTAAACACGACCCTTACGGAGTTGTAAAACGGGGTGTAGAAGTTTGTATAGGGAAATCGTGTAGGTATAACCTTGAAACTTGGTAAAAATATTCTTCAAAACAAATAATAAAACACGTATTTTTGGATTTTTAAAGACGACCCTTAAGAAGGGGTGCAACGGGGTGTAGAAGTTTGTTTAGGGAAATCGTGTAGGTATGACCTTGAAACTTGGTACTTACAAAATTAAATATTCTACAAAACAAATAATAAAACAAGTATGTCTGGATTTTTAACAGGACCCTTACGGAGGGGTGAAACGGGGTGTAGAAGTTTGTATAGGGAAATCGTATTACCTGCGTATATATACTTGAAACTTGGTACACATGTTTATTTATCTAGAGAACATAGGAGTTGACCTAAAGGATTTTTTTAAATAACCCTTAAGAAATTGTTAAATTAGGTATGGGGAAATATTTACACGGGACTGGGAAGATATTAATTTATAGGTACCGTATTTATACTTTTTTGAACTTCTGACTGACGGGGAATTTACGGCGGTAAAAGATAAAATTCACATAAATTACCTCATTACTCCTAATTCTACGCGAACGAAGTCGCGGGCAAAAGCTAGTATATAATATTATTAAATCATCACATCAAACCCTCACTTACTCACCTGTTTATTTCATCTTCAAGTTCATCTAATTCTTCCAATTCATCTAATTTTGATATAAGATCATTTTCAGTCTTACTATTAGTCATTGACTTGTTTTTCAACTCCATCAACTTTCCTTCTAATACAGCTTGTTTATCTATTGCTTGTTGTAAAATATTTAAAGAAGTTTCACTTTTATTTTTGATAACCTCATTATAACTTTCCTTTACAGGCTTTGTTTCATCAGTTTTGTAAAGGTTAACAGAGAGATCATCTTTATGGATTTGTGAATCCATTTTAGGTGATTCTTGGAGTTCCATATTCATAGTTGGAAGCTCCGATTCTTCATTATCAAGTTCTTCTTGTAACTCCAATTCTTCCAATCTATACCACAAATTTTCGTCAGTCATGTTACTTTCATCATTGTTTTTAGAATGTAATTCTTTATTTGATAATTTATATTTTCTGATCCTTTCCTTATGCTGCTGTCTCCAAACTTTATCTTCTTCTTCATTATAAGGTTCAATGATATCCTGTCCTTCATTATGAAAAACATTTTCACTGCTAAAGGTAAACTGTTTATCAAGATATTCTCTCTCTTTTCTAATTTGTATGAGTTTTGTTTCAGCATCTGAAAAAATTTAAATATACAACTCTGTGCTATGGTCAGCACACTATCTAGCGAGCCAAAATAAATCAAAAAGTTACCTGAAATTCTATGTTGTCTTAAAATTTCTGCTTGTTTTATTGAACATTTAACAAAATAATCAGCACCTAATGCAACAGTCACTTCATTTGTATGAATTAGTTCTCCTCTAAATAAAATTCTATTCCCAATAGGAATTAATGCAGGAACTTTTAATTTTTCCGAGAATTCATTGAAGTTTAGTGCTTTTAAATTTTGCAAATAATTCTCCCAAAATTGTAACTGTGCCTCGTTCTCTGATAGTTTCTGAAAAAGATCTTATTTAACATCATAATTCTTCATATTACTTACATCTAATAAGTAGGTAGGTAGATATAGTTTCACCAAATAAAGTGGGCACGAGAGTGTGGAGGCCGCCCATACAAACCGTATGGTGAGAGTTATACATACTTAATAATTATTGCTATGCTATTGTTTGGTGAGGAAATAATTTCAAAAACGACGGTTAGTTCCTCCATTGAAGGAGATGAAAAGTAGAGTGTATCACTCGATCGCCAAATCATTTTTTCCTCGGGCGGCATACTTTGAATCCCTCGCTGTGCTTAGGATTATACTTTAGAATCCTTCGCTCCGCTTTGGGTTAAAAATAACGCCCTCTCCTTTGTTAATTCTGTTTAACAGGTATCTATAAGCCAGAAACTTACTTTAACATAAATATCACGAAAAAAACTCATTATATATAAGATAACAAAGGTAAAGATATTTCTTTAGTACTAGTTATTAAAAAGAATAGTAATTTAATAACATCAAAATAAAAACCTAACCTCAAAATGCTCTGTGGTAAGTAAAAAAATGACATACGGTTTGACACCACAGAGCAAGTAAAAGATTTGACACCTGTTTGGTGGACTGAATTTACTGATGACAATATAGCGATGGGGCAAAGGCATCTAGTCGTACAGCGTAATAAAATGATCTCAAATAAAATTTAAATATACAAAATAAAATAAATAATATCGAAAAGGAATAAAATCTTGAGCGTAATTTATAACAAAATTGTAAGTCCAAGTTCATTTATTTTATAGCTCCGTATTCTACACAGTAAGATTCTCTGAACGCAACCTATAGCATCAATCAATATTTCTTGTTTGGAGTCTGCGCTCTTGCTGAAAATAGTTATCTGTGCATAATATAGTTATCTGTGATCTGTGGTCGGACGTGGAAATTGAGATGTCAAAAACCGTCGGTCTGAAAAACTGAAATTTTGAATTATCGGAAAAGCTGTATAATTCTATCGATATTCCACGTTTATTGACTTCACAATACTCAGTGATGTATGTTTAAATATATTCAATGTTTTAATTTACGTAGTAAACCCTATATAGTTAGTGGTTGTAGTTTAATAACTAAGTATAGCATATTATTTTATTATTCACTGTTCAATTCACTTTCAGGATTTCATAAAGTACAATTCAGTAAACTTCATTTCTCTTCTATATTGAAATAATAATGGAAATGGAAGAAGACAGTGATAAGATGTCTATTTTGCACGAGCTATATGTTTTTTCAGAATGGAAATCAGATCCGGAGTATCTGGTAAGGAATTTATGAATTACAATATCTAAATGTTCGGAACTTGGTACAAAGATAAATTTATTAGCTATTGGTGTTGGCAATATAGTAATACACACTGGGTAACTGAAGGGATCAAGAAGGGGTTTGATTCGTCTAATGGTATGGCACTTCGTTTTTTATGGTCAGTTAGGTTAGGATTTTGTTACTGCAGCCAGCAGCAAACCGTTACGGTACAGCAGCCAAAAATAATACATTTTGGAAAGAGGAGACACTGGCCATTATTTTAGCTTCTGTTTTGTAGAGATTCTTTTCATAGGCAATTTACAATTAATATTTATCCTATTCACAGCAAAAACGTGATGGAATTCTGCCTGAAAATATATCTGGACTATGGAGATGGATGAAATTTTTTGGAGCAGAGAAAAGTTTGATTGATAATGTCACTGTGTAAGGGATTATTCTAATTTATTTATTAAAATACAATCGCTTCTTCTTCAAGTCTTTAGGTAGTCATTCAAAAACTTTAAATCACATATCTTATTCTTAATAATGATAATTTTCTGGAAATGCGTTGGAATAAGTCGGTATTTTTATGTGATGTGCAAATAAACAGAGAAAAATTATCTTATAGCATTCTGTCACTTATCCTTCATCTCTTAATAAATGTTACTTAAATGTTCTCAATGTACAGACATTATTTGAAATAAGCCAAGATAACCATTTGATTTGTTTGTTTTAGTTTCAAACAAGATCAACAAAAGTGGCAGCTGGCACTGGGTGACCAAGGAAAGGTCATTGGAGTTCTCACTGATAACATTCTTGAAATACGGACAAAGAGATCAGACTATGCTACAATATCTGCAAGGACTACTGGTGATTATTGTTTATAGAAAGAAATTTAAAAAAAAGAAAAATGTCTATCTGGAATAATGTAGCTTTTATAAACATTAAAATAGTAGTTTTCAGGTTTACTTTTTAAAAACACAAACTCACACCCTCTTTTTAATATATTATTAGCTCAAAAGTACAGATTGTATCCATGTTTTAAAATTGGAGACTCATTGCTGCATCTCCTACTATGCAGGCAGAAGTGAAAGATAAAATCAATGTAATACTGTGATTAAAAGACTTGATTAAGAAGAAAATTGCTGGCCTGTTGTGGGCAAGACTGGCAGGTGACAGGGAAAAGTAGAAAATACTTGAGGAGGCCTTTGTGCTCTAGACATGCTACACAGAGGACTGTTGTGAAATACCTAATAATTAAAATATATGTAAGTTACTAGGTAAGTTCTTTACTGATAGCAAATAAAAGGCTTTGTATTTTTCCCCAGTGAGCCGTGATGGTTACTCCCAATGGCGAAAGTTGGTATGGAGTCCGGACTGTTCATTTCTTGCACTAGCTTACGGCAATGGTGTTGTGAGCTTTTTTGATTTGACTGCCTCTAACCTGTTTAACATTCCAATTGTAAGTATACATGGGATGTATTTATTTTTCTGATGATGAGTAAGATGAGGAATATGAACTTAGCCCCCTCCCCATTGTTTTGAAAGTTAATGTACTGAAAAATTAAAACAAAATCCTAACTAATAATATCAATCCCCTGAGAAAATGGGATTTTTGATAAACAACTTTTCTATCTGAGCGATGTCATGAATGGTCTTTAGTAAATACTAACTAAAGGAAATTAAGTCTGTAGTAGATTTTAATTATTACAATCAGCTAGTGTTTTTAGATCATATTACACAAATATAATTCAAATCAGTTTATCCATTGTGACACCATTGAACAACAAACCAAAATATTTTATTACAGGATTGTTCACAACCAGGTGGCCTGGAATGTACGGACACAACACATGCTGTTGCTGAAATTATATTCATGCCTCTACGAGTTAAGGACATTAAATGGTATGTCATATGTGTGATGTTAAACTATTGCCGCGACGCTACTCGCGTGATATAGTCTCTACATATTAATAAGCCATTCCATGATTGTAATAGTAGATAATATACAAGACTTAAAATTTATGCATTAATTAAAATCCGTCTATTAGACATGAATTTGTAGAAGGACAGACAGATAAACGGAACGTTTCATTTAACGTTTTGTTTTCCCGAGCTGAAAGCACCTTATAAGATATTACCTATTGGTCTCTTTTATAATTTACCGTCGCACTGTTTTTATCGTTGCGACTTGCGACATAATAGGATATCAAAATGTATGGATTTATATTCACTCGCTTTTAATTTATCACAGCACGATATGGTAATGTGAGATAATAGTACATATTGTGTAACAAGTGTGTGAAGTTTGCAATTACAGTTGAGGCAGTATAAGGCTGAGCCCTATAGGCGAGACTGTAATTTAATAACCATCACTCACGTGTTTTATAGGACAATTTTCAATATATTTGTAATAAATATTTTTTTTAAATAATAATAAGTTAAGAAACACATGCCGCGGAAGACTTTGTTTATCCTATTTATAATTAATATTATGCGGACTGTAACATAGGCTACTTTCAGCATAATTTCTTCTATCACATTTTAAAGATTTCAACAGTCAAGTTGGGGCGGAAAACTATAGTAATACAATTATGTATGTTGTAATTATATTATTAACTTAAGTTCCCTTTCTTATTCAACAATTTTTTTCAGGAATTGGGAAGTGCTGATAGTGACATACGACGGCAAGTTGCGCGGCTTCCTCGTGTCGCAGACGGACGGGTTCAAACTGCACCACACGTTCCGATTTGACGGCGGCGTCAGTGCGCTCAGCTACGACGCCACGCATTACTTGTTGTATGTGGCCGGGGTGCCGCGACCTGCTAGCTCTAACAAGGTACTGTAGAACAGAACCGAAGTCTAAAGCCCGATGTATGTTATATTTTGCTCTGCGTACTGTTACTAGTAATACTGTTAAAATGGAAAACTGGCGCCCGAGCGGTCTGTTATATACACGCAAATAGATAAATAATTCATATAAATAAATTGTCAAATATGGCCCATTTCGTATATGGTTAATTAATAATAAGTAAACTTAATTAAAATATGAAAAATAAAAATCACCCGAAATCGTGGGCGAAAGAGAGAAGATGATCATAGGCAGTGGAAATACTGGATATATTTTTAGGTGTATCGCGCTGATAATTTCTTTGTCCTAGGTAGATTAGAGTTTCGTCTGCCTGCTAGCTCAGTTCAGGTATAGGACTACAACACTACCCTGAACAAATAAATTGGGCGCTAGTGTCGCGATCAAATTTGCCTAGTTTTTTTTATTTTCCACTTTCATTGTAATTTTAATTTCAGGATCCCGAATCACCCTTGCGTGCTGGTATCACAGCGTGGAGGATCCTGAATGATGATCCATTTTACAAGTTGTCAGTCGTGGTTGATCAAACGGAAGCACAGCTGGCCACTAATAGATTGCACTTGTATCTACCCTTCTTATCTGGAAAGAAAATGGTTAGTAGGTCTTCCTTCCTTCCTTTGCTTCCTGCAATTTGATTTGTACTTTATTGTTATTTCTCAAAAAAAAACTGTTATAAGAGGACTTTCTATCTCAAAATTCCTTAACAAAATATGTTTTAAAAAAAATATTTTGTGATGATATATTTTCAGGCATTTATAGTACGCATGGTGATCTCATTCGACGGATACAAGATGGCTTGTATACATAGCAATGGAGATATAAGCATTTGGCGGTTGCCCATCGTGAAGCTAATATGTCGATGGCCGTTGTCTAGTCAGCACCAGTATAATATTGATAGTCCGCTACCCAAAACCAATATCAGCAAACGGAATCTCCCTTACAATCCGGTCGATATTAACTGGTGGAGCAATGAGGTAAATGAAAAACTATTACGTATTGTCAACTAGCTTACGTTCTGTGGAGCCCATATTAACATAGTTTTGAGTTCATAGAAAAATCCCTTTCACTCAGAATTTCCAGAATTTTTCATTTTTTTTTTTTTTTTTCTTCACGGGTTGCTTTACAGCTCCCGAAACCGTGTTACGGTTCCAGGGTACCCAGCGGAAGACCTAGTCTCCTTCTTTCCCTTTACCTGATTCGGACTGTTACGAACATTTAAAAAAGAAAATCAAATCGGTCCAGCCGTTCTCAAGTGATGCGCTTACCAAGAAATATCATTTCATGTTTATTTCTAAGATAAGATTAAGTTTGTATGGATTGATGAATTGAGATGAAGAAGATGGGTGAAGTAATATTTGTCACGTGGCGCCATCTATTTATTTATTTATTTATTTATTTATTTATTTACAAGGAGAATTTACAAAAGGTGTAGGTAACGTTATGTACACAAGATAATAATAATAAAAAAGACATACACAAGATAAGAATAATAAAATAAAAAATAAGTGAGAAAGTGCCCTACCCTTTAAACTATTCCCACCAAGAGTTATAGAAAAATTCAACGACATTAACATATTATACCTAATCCAAATTCTAAACAAACTAACAATAACACATACAGAGAGAAATAGGGTAGCACAAACAATGCAATTATTTTCATCTACACCTCCAACATCCTACATACGCACTTCTTAAATTTATGCAAATTAAGATTAAATATGTCAACCGAGACCAGACCTTCATCATACTGCTTGCATATCCTGCGAAGAGGCGCTCTAAGTCCCGCGTTAGATTTCGATCTAGCTATTGTGAACAGGTCAAGTGTACGAGTTCTTTTTAAGTTTGCCCTGAAGTTGACCTGCGCCAGAAGATCTGGGGAGTCAAAGAGACTGGTACAGATTTTGTATAGTACCACGGCGTCAAAGAGTTTTCTTCGATCAGCAAGATTTGCCAGCCCGAAAGACTCAAGCAGTTCGGCGTAAGGCGGTCGCACCGTCAGTGGAGATCCGTTACTCATTCTATGGTGGAGGGCTCTTAGAAATTTTCTTTGTATGATTTCAATCTGATTGATGTAAACAGAGTAATGGGGGTTCCAGATGGCCGACGCGTATTCAAGATGAGGAGGTATAAGGGAGCAATAAAGTGTAATGAGAGCGGATTTAGTCATGAAGTACTTTGTTGACCTCAAGACAAACCCCATCATTTGATAAGCTTTGCTACATATTAAGTCTATGTGATGGTCAAAAATTAGTTTTGTCATCAAATGTAATGCCCAAGTCTCGGATAAGGGTTGCCCTCACAACACAGTGTCCACCAATGTGATAGACATGGTTTAATTTGTTTTTATTTTTTGTGAACGAAATTACTTTGCACTTGTCATACACCAACTGAAGCCCATTATCCTTACAGTAAATAGCGAATCTATTTAGGTCTTCTTGCAGGAGGTCACAATCTTTTGTGTCTTTCACCACCCGATATATTTTTAAATCATCTGCAAACATTAGAAACATTGTTGAATCTCCTGCACTTTTTATACTTATAATATATCTCTACTAACATCAGCTGTCTCGCATGCTCTTTGCATGACCATTCCTAAGCTATTATTATTGTATATTATTGCTATGATTAAACAATAAGATATGAGTAGAAAATCCGTGCGAATACTTCGCAGCGTTAGTGGTGTCAATATTGTTGTCTAAGTTCAATTGATATCCAATAGATGTCGTCTTTTTCAAAATAAATAAATTAGTGTAACTTTAAATGAAAAATTTAATTTTGATTTGTTTGTTTATTTTTCGTCATTAGAGGGAAAAATAATCTTCAAAATGGCGTATGAAACATTAACTTTGATACAGTATTAAGGGAGATATTTGATACCGACAAAAAAACACCTTTGAGAAATAATATATCTCTGTTTGTTTTTGCAGGAGGTAATAGTGTCGCGGTTCAACGGAGCAGTGACAGTGTGCCGTATAGAAGACTTGACTAATATTTTGGGGAAGAAACCTGAATTCTTGCAGGGAGCTCCTCAGGTGACAAAATAATATATATAAAACAAAAACAAACAATTTCACGGCCTTTATACCTTGCGGTGTAGCCAGAGCCACCAATAACAGTGTCTACATTTTGCCATTTATCCATATTGTACAGAACCGCAGCCTAATTGCGTAACTTTGATAGTGATCCAATCACTATCATTTTTTTACAGATAAAGGTCGAATTTAGCCCCGCACTTTTTGAAATGTGTATTTTCGTTAATTGTGCTACATTGTGCTGCGTTTGTGCCGTACTGTGCCGCAAAAGTTAGCTCAATATCTCATACAGTTTTTGAGAAAAAAAATAAAAACAATTAAAAACGTGAAATTTTCGTTTTTATTTTTTTTCTCAAAAACTGTTTGAGATATTGAGCTAATTTTTGCGGCACAGTACGGCACAAACGCAGCACAATGTAGCACAATTAACGAAAATACACATTTCGAAAAGTGCGGGGCTAAATTCGACCTTTATCTGTAAAAAAATGATAGTGATTGGATCGCTTTCAAGTTACGCAATTAGGCTGCAGGTGGCAAGCCTGTTTTGCTGCACTTAATGGACCGATATGTGTCACTTCTTTAACAGACTTAAATATCTGTTATTTTTAGAGGAAGTGCGGACGACGGCTTTACATGCCCTTCTAAGCACGAGAAGTCGATTAAAGCACATATACAAAATGTTTGCCACGAGTGGGAATTGAACCCGGAGTCTTAAGTTAACGCTCTACCAATTAGGCTATTGGCTCCTTTTTAAGGTTCCGAAAAACAAAAACCCTATTACTAAGACTCCGCTGTGCGTCCGTCTGTCTGTCTGTCTGTCCGTCGGTCACCAGGCTGTATCTCATGAACCGTGATAGTTAGACAGTTGAAATTTTCAGAAGCTCACTCAACTTATACTGCAAGACCCAAAATTTTCTTTTATAGGCATAGAGCAAGCCAGTATATTGATTGCTTATGTTACTAATCGATATTGGTAGGCGTTTAACAAAAAAAACCTCTTAATAAAATTATGTAAAATACTCGCCTCGGCTTCGCACGCATAGAGATTTTTTTTATGAAAGATATTCCTGAAAATAAAGTAGCCTCCCGCCCTCCAATTATTTCTGTTGTTCCGTTTTCACATGAACGAAGGAAAATCAAACAAACAAACATATAAAAATATACAAAAACATATTCGCATTAATGTTATTTGTTAGTAGTTGTATTGTAATTTTTGTTACAGGTTACTTCAGCTTATGACGGCGCTTTCATGGCACTCGAGTGCGAGTCTAGAATATTGCCGGGCAAGAAGGCTCACAGTGATGAAAGCGTAAGTTATACAGTAAATGGAAACATATTTATATCATAAATTTTGTGTTAATTTTGAATTCACATTATGTTATGCCAGTCACACTCACATGAACTCACCAACTTAATGTGGTTGATTTTGAATTTTAAATTTGATTGATATCAGCTCCCGAATGAAGTTATTGTGAATAAAATACAATGTAATCGTCTTATTAATAAACTTGAATAGGCACATTATCACTACATATTATATGTAGTGTTTAGGAGCTGAGCAAACAGTATAAGTGAATCACGTCGGGAAAAAGTTATCCTCAACCAGAGTTCATGGCGTATGCTGTCTAATCCGTCAGAGATATAACAAAATGATGTAGGAATGAATTGTGTAGAATAAAATGATCTCAAAGTAAGTCCGCGGTAGCATATGTCTATTCTATCTCTAATAGATAATTAGTTATAAGCGTATTTATGTAGGTACTCAGATTGTTGTAAACCCATATTGTAGGGGCGGGGTCGCTAGTATGTTGTCAACTTCTATCGTTTGAAATCACAGAAAACAAAGTTCAAAAAAACAATTTCAGATGGACGTAGTAATACTGGACACTGAGGCTGACACATTCGTTGAACTGACGAAGGAGCTCATTAAGACAGTGCTGTACACCGTCACGGACTTGGAGACATTCCAACCTAAACCCAAGAAGATCACAGTCATCTCCAGAATGTACCGCTTACTTGGGATTAAGAGTACTACACCTTCCGAACTGTTCAACAGAAAGGTGACATTTTATGATTTTGATTGTTTGTTGTATATCTAATTAAATGCTTTTCGTTGGTAAGCTGATCACTTAAGAACGACTGGACCGATTTGGTTATTTTTTTACTGTTCATAATAGCCTTATTCAGGTTTTTAGGAAAAAAAATTTAGAAAAGTTGCCCGCAAAATTCTATTGGATTTTTGTATAAACTCAAGGCCATAATAGGGGATGGAAAGTTAATATGGGCTCCAATGGCGAAGCCGGGGCGGAAAGTTCGCGTTAAAAGACGTCACATACGTTGAATATACGTTAATTTACAAAACAGCTGCTTCTAAATTCGCGTATTCACTACCCTTAAAATAGAATCTCAGTGTCTTAATATAAAATCGCTCAACATGTTAAGGTATATGTAATTAAATTTTTTTTTTCGTCGTGTCTGACGCTTCATAATATATGGCGACTAGATAGACTTAAACGGAAGTTTCTCTTATTTTGCGTCGGTGAAAATAGAATAGATTTTTCATCAAGGGATGAAAGTGGCCGATTACCAACGAGTGTGCAATGGACAACATTTCATTTTTCGTAAGGTACCAAAATTCGAAAACCGTTTGGAGATTACATGCTAGAAAGCTTATTTTTCATTTTTTTTTATTTTTATATCCTTTAATTTTCGAGTTATTTTAAAAATACTGAAATATTGAAAAATGAGGATTAATAGGTGCCCTAATCTGTGCTAACCCTCTAATTTAAAAATACTAATGTCTGTTGGCAGAGTTGTTAGTTATTGAACTCAGGTGTTGCCTTCTATTAATTTTACCCATTTTTATTCCATTTGAATCTAAATTAATAATTATTCTTTAAATAATATTATAAAATTACTTCTTTTATATAATATTTTTTGGAAGTTTTGCTAGTTTCAAATGGGCTATCACAGGAAATATATTTACGAGTGAAACCGCGGACAAAAGCTAGTATTATTATATACATTATAAATAATGTTGTAGGCGATTTGAGTTCCGGCTACGGCAACACCTATTTGGAACACGGTATATTATACTCTTTGCATTTCTATAACGTTTACTCTGTGGCTTGACTGACACTATCAGTCACTTTCTTTGGGTGACAGTTTATATTTCTTAATTTTAGTCCTAGCTAAGGTTTTTAGTTTATAAGTCCTCAGAATTTATAAAAATTCATAATTAAATTAAAAATATAAAAACTCAACCAAAAATAAAATACAAAAATACGTGTAACTTATTTTTTAATATATTTTTAATTAAAGTAATAAAAATGGGTGATTAAAAAAATGAAATGTTGTCCATTGAGGCTCGAACTGTCGGCTTTAAAGCTCACCGAGTTGGGACTCTCGCACTTTCTTCCGAGTGATTTTATACTACACCTACGAGAAAAATACAAGAAATTAACAGTTTCAACAAACCAACGCGCGTCATTTTCGCTTATATTGAAAGCTTGGATTTTGCATTTACAGAACCAAGAAGAGCGGCCTCTGAGCGGGGCGAAAGAATTTTCTTCCCGCATATTTGTACGACCGCAGTAACATACTTTCGGCGCTTTTTTTTGATGAAGTAAATAGGTACTTTCGTCGTAGGTGTAGTATAAAATTAATTTCTTTATGTTTCCTTTTTTTAAGATTGACTCTGGGAAATATAAAGAAGCTCTGTATCTGGCCTCTGAGTACCACCTGGACAGCGATCTTGTGTACCAACAACAATGGAGGAAGGTTAACGTCTCTACTGACGCCATCAGGAACTATTTGGTAAGGAATCGTCATAGTCACCTGGGAATTAATGTCACTATTTTTAGATGTTAGGAAGATTTTAGACAAACAATACACGCAAATGACGTATCGGTGGGGATAGCACAGGAGCGCGACTTATTTCGCTTTCGTTTTGACTCTAACGAAAGCCAAAAACTACGGGTCCAATGTCCAGCGTCCGTGTAATGTCTTTGCCCGACCCAGCAATTTGCTCCGACATTCTAGTCATGAACATTCTCGGGCCGGGCATTCCTAGGCTAGCCATTGGTGGGGACCCGTCGTTGGCCTTCGTTCGAATCAAAACAAAGACGAATGATGTCGCGGTCCTAAGTTTGCTTACCACACTGTACACGATTACAGCAGAAGTAATAGAACAAAGATCAAAAACCTCTATGCAAAAATGAGTTGTGTCAGTACGTTTTGACTCAACTCTCGCTGCGATAGGTATCGCTACAAGTGTTTTACCCGGTGTTTGCTTGTCTAACCAATAAGTATTAAGATTTTATGCTTTATGCTCCGTTAATACAGATCATCTCTAACCTAACTTTAATTACAGCGACAGGCCGTAATGTTGTGTTTATTTGATGTAATAATTATGTGGTTTTGTTTACTCGGTCGCACGCTCTTATTATTTTTATTATCGAAAATTCCGTTTTCCCGGAATATAATGCAGCCTATGTCACTAACCAGATTTCCAGCTATCTCTGTGCAAAATCACTTTGATCCGTTGCTCTGTTTTGGTGTGAAAGAAGGACAGACAAACAAACACCCTTTCGCAATAAGAATATTGAAAGAATGAAAGATAGACTAAAAAAGTTTATATGGCAGTGAAAGGGAATGCTGGCAGAGGACGACCTAGTTGTATTTTTATTAAACAAATAAAAACATACTGATTGAAGGCATTGTTAAAAGTACACACAATCGCCGAGCATGTATGAAAGGTATGATGAATATAAAAGAAGCCAAAGAGGGATGTCAGGATCGTAGCAAATGTGATTCGATTGTCTCTGCCTATTAGAAGTTATTGTTTTGATTTAATCCATAATTTTGTTATAACAGAGCAAGGTATCGAAGAAGATCTGGGTTGTGCACCAATGTGTAGACCGACTCCCGGAGACGTTGCCAGCCGCTGAAGAGTTACTTCATTTTGGACTGACATTGACCAATGAAGAAATCTTAAAAGGTGCGTTACTTAAGAGATCTAGATAAGATAACGCAAAATATATCATCATCATATAAGATCAGCAGCAGATAACAACATCATTATTCTAGAATCCTGATCACCTCTTGGTTTTAATGCAAGTCTTCTCCTTCTTCTTTCTTCACGGGTTGCTTTACAGCTCCCGAAACCGTGTTACGGTTCCAGGGTACCCAGTGGAAGACCAATTTAAGTCTCCCTCGTTTAGCCGATGGTATTTGTGAGGCTATACCTGAACGAGTGCCCAGTTCTGTTGAGCTATATTTAGACACCTTTAGTAAATAACCATATTTTTAGTACATGATTTTTAAATAAAAAACCCATTGGTACACATGGCCGGGATCCGGGATCGAACCCGTGGACGTCTTAAGAGTATAGTGTACCGCGTCCATGTCCATACAAACGGAGAAAACGTTTTACTACCCCTAAATATCATTTAATTTTAACGATTTTGTAACATGTTACTGACATAATGAAAAACTACGTACGTATTTTTCCTTTTTTCAAAATTCGTAATAGGTCAAAAGTTATAAGCCCCTCAAATCTCGTTTTTTTTGGTTCATAACTTGCTGGTAATAAACCGTCTGTATTTGAGAAACAAAGCAAAATTTCAAAAAAAGCAAAACGTACGTACGTAGATTATAATCTGCTAAAACATATGACATCAAAATTGTAAGGTTTCGTTATAGTTTAGTAGGTGTAAATCGTTTTCGCCCAAAACGCAATTTTCAACGAAAAACATACCTACGAACACTCACGAGCTGCAGTGCTCTCTGTCGCACTGATGCCCGTGGGAAGAGCGCGCTTGAGACAGAATATGATTTTCTAAATACCTATTTCGCTGCGTACGCTGAGCTACACAATCCTCTTAACCACTCGGCCTCTGTGAATATAGTTCTGAGAGTGAGTATACCATCGGCCACCTCAGAACAACATAAATGCATTAAATTTTAATTAATAAATACATTTTCAGAGATAAATAAGGACAGAGAGGATAATGTGATAACGGATCCGGAACAAATAGCTTTCGAAGATTTAAACACGTACACTAGCGAACTGTTGAGATGTCGTCATGTCATGCTCTTCTATCGTGAGAGATTGCGACTGTATGAGGTAATGTTTAAAATGTGTGCGGAAAGAGAACCATAATGGTCAACAAAAAAACCAACAGTTTATTTAAAAAAAAACCATTAAGACGAGGAACGACTCATAAATTTCTAAACGTAAGCCACGCCCTAAACTCGTGGTTCAGGCGCAACGATCACGTCATGCAAGACAACGACGACGCTATGTCCGTTCTTGCTGCAGAAGTGAGAAGGACATAATGTATCGCCTCTCAGAATAAATGACGTAAGCGGCACATTATAAACAAATAATTTATTAAAAAACGATCACATGCAGGGAAACATCTTCTAAATCAATACTAGGTACTGAAATTACCTGCAGATTCGTATAAAATTTAAACGTAAATCCCTTCAGAGTATGGTCGTATGACTAAAAAGGTGTTTTTGAAGAGGTGATTTCAAAAAATTAACTTATCGAGAAAATTTTCACCAATCATGTTTTCATCCTACACAATACTAGATAAAATCCTCTAGTTTTCGATGCCCAAATTGTATGTTCATAGCATTCGTAAAATTCGGGAATTTCAGTCTAGAAATCAACCAAAATTATTTGTTCCTCCCCTTACATTAATTAATTATAATAATTTAAAAAAAAGTGTTTTTATCAAAGAATTTTAATCCGATCATTCATAATCAATAAGTATCAAGATTTTTCTAACGAACCAATTTTGCCTACATATCAAATTCGCTAATTCCAATGACGGTTTTTTTGCACAGATTGTAACTTGGTTAACAAACTTTGCATGTCTTTTTAATATAAGTTAACATTTTTAAATAACATTATATTAAAAATTTTACATAATTATTAACAATTTTAACCTATTTGACATTTGCAGAACTAGTAATCATATTTTTTAAACTGTTATTGAAAAATTTTACATTAAAAATACATGCAAAGAATTTTTACCAAATAAGGCAAGTCTAAAAAATGCACTTCACGTAACTGTACAATGTCTTCACCATTCGAGATTTCACGTGTCAATAAGTATTAAAATTCTTTCAGTCAATCTTGAAGTCCGAGAAGTCGACGTATGTAAAAGATGAATACGACTGTCTGCGGAGTAAAAACGTGGTTCATTGCTCCATAGAGTTGGCCAAAGAAGGTCGTATAGAGGCTCTAGAATGTCTATGGCCCAATATAACATCCGTTACGACTCAACTTATGATTCTTGATATGATACCGGAGACCGTGAACCCGTGTACTTACCAACAATTACTGCCCACGAGTTTGTTTAAAGACAAGAAACCGTCTTCCCCGCCTGCCATCAATGAAGAGAAGGATTGGTGCCGTAAACTCATTTTCAAGTAAGTCACTATATCTATTCTTGTGTTTATTTATTTATTTAGAAAATCTACAGCTATTAATTACATAATCATTATTTAATATTTTAAGTTTAAAAAAGCTATTTACAGATTTTCATAATTAGGTAAATAAATGCAATGATTTTGCCAATTTCAAGTGAGAGATATAATGTTTTAATCGGGAATTAGGATGATAAATAATATAATTAATCTTAACTAATAATATAAATGCGATAGTGTGTTTGTTTGTACTTCTTTAACGCTAGAACAGAGAACGGCTAGGCTTGAAAGTGACATAGACTACATCTTATCCCTAAATCCTTCAGGGTGAATAAAAAATAATGGTTGCTTCAATTTCAATAATGATGTCAACTATGCACAATTTAATCAAATCAAAGATGTCATCAACTAAAAAAGGAACAGTCGTAAAGGTAGTTTCCGTCCGATCTGATTATTCTGTAAAATCAATTGCATTGTATTTTATTAAGCAAATAAAGAAATCGAAAGCAAGAACTTCACGCTTTGCTAAATCTGTTAATTATACGAAAAGTCCACAAAAATAAGCACATATTTATGCAATTATTAGTTAATAATATATTAACTACACTGAAGAATTATTTCGTGTCATTATACAGTAAAAATAAGACACAGTTTTCTATTTAAGATATTGACATGACAATTTATGCACAGATCCATATGGAACTCGGACTGGTCGGAAGATAAAATGCCCGAATCCGATGTTCCCCAAAATAAAGAAGCGTTCAACAATGTCATCAAAGAATGGTACAACGAACGGGCTAGGCAGATAGAGGAACGTAGCGGTCTTGTATCGCACGCCATGAGACTGGTTAACCTGGGTGTAGAACGTGGCACGGGAGAGCTGAAGATTAAGTTTCATCTTGTGACGCTGGAAACCTTGATTTATGAATTGAATATATACGATGTCAGTATTAAGGAGTTGCATGCGATGACGACTCTTGAGACGAGCTGCTTGTTGATGAAGAAGGTGGGTATAATCTATACTTCTATATCTAATATTAGCTATCCGTCCCCGGCTTCTCCCGTGGGATATCATACCTTTCTACTCGTGAAACAATTTTTAGAATCGGTTCAGTAGTTTGAGAGGTTTCTCCCTACATCCAAACTTACAAACTTTACCTCTTTATAATATTACTATAGATTAATACATAAAGATGAGGAGAGTGTATGTTTATACGCGCTAATCTGAGGAACTACCAGTTACATAGCCCGTTTATTGTGGTATAACCTATATGCTGTATAACATCACGCTACGACCCAACGGAGTGGAGTAGTAAGACGCCAACCAATCATCGACGTGATTTTTTGTATATTATAGCGCAGAGGACTGGAGAAGTGACATAGGCTACTTTTTATCCCGAGATATTGATTTTTTTATAATCAACTTTTCTACCAGCCCGAACAAACTCGACTTTGAATTTTACAAGCGATAATTCTTATATTTTTTAAACAATTATGTTACAGACGACAGCAAAAACCATCGCATCAGATTTGAAGAAATACCTCATGCCATATTTACGTCGGTTGGAGATAGTACAGAACATCCACAATGCCTGTCTGGACGGTCTCGCTAACTACCTGGAGCACGTATCTACGATAGACTTTACATTCCTTTGGACGGTATGTTATCTGAATTCATGGTTTTGAATTAAATACTGTACAAATTTTCATTCCATATATCGTAGAACTTAGTTCTGTGTGCTATGTCCACGCGGGCAAGTTTTCAGGCGCACCGTACACACTTTTTCCTGGTCACTGGTTGTTTACTTTATTCTAGAGGGAATTAGAATGATATAAAGAAGTAGAAGGTACCTATGTCTTCAGTATGTCATATACTAATTATTAATTGGTCTGTGCGAGTAATTCCCATGATTGTCGCTTTTTGCAATACGTTTTAATAAGTAAAATAAACCATTCATTTTGAATTGTTTGTTTATTTTTCGTCATTAGCGGTGAAGGTAAACGATTAACAATGTTGGCAGAATCATTAACTTTGATGAAGTATTAAGGGAGATATTGTATACCGACATAAACACCCTTGAGAAATATATAGAGATTATATTCTGCATTCTAGTCTTGCAAATGCTCGTATTGGATCCGATAAGGAAATGTGTCGTACTGTACTATAGTACTTAAAATATAGCTTGGTACCTGTGACATCTGTCAACAAAGTCAATGATATGACTTTATACGAGCGTCTTAAATAATCTTGGAATGACAATAATAAATAACATAGGCCTGACATGTTAAACGTAAATTAAATAAAACGTTGACTTTGACGGCTTTTTAAGCACTTTGACAGCTGTCACATGTACCAAGCTATATTTTAAGTAATACTATAGTGGACACTATTTCAACATTCTCCCTGCCGAGTGTCAAGTGTCACAGTAACGTTGGTACTCTATCATCCTTTTATAATATTTGCAGCTATTTAGAAACCCTGAATACCAATTGTCAGCTAAGGACAAAATAAACATTGCGGAGCGATGCTTATTGGCTCATAAGACATTAGAGCAGTTTGATATGGCTAGCCAAATAGTGGAATCTCTTCCTGTAGAAAGGTAAGTAACTTTAATATTTTTATACCTTCGTGGGTTCTTTTCACGGCTCCCGGGAACCGTCTTGTCTGTCTTAGGGTATACAGGTAAGTGTACCTCATTTTGACGATATTATTTTTTAGATTAACAAATGTGACCAGTCTATTGAATTGAAGTACATACATATTTTAATACATTTTGTCGGATTAAATACTAACTTTGTTTTTATTAAAGCTATTGGTATAGGTTTCGCAGCCTGAGTTGAAGTGAACACGGTACTCGTACAGACGCATTTTACTATTAGGATAAGTAATCAATTGCTGTGGAACCTATACTTGGCGGAGGTCGATATGCGGTAACCACTCTGCCACCGACACACTTTTTCATTATTTTCCTACAGAAAGAACCCAAAACCTAATTTGTAATCATTTGACAGCGATGACCGCGACGTCACCGAGGCGCAGATTCGTCAGCGGATTATGGCGTTGACAGAGATGTTGCACACGGTCGAAATCCTGGGGCGGTATAACGCGGCCGTCACGCTGCGTCATCTCAAGGACATACACTCGGACACTTTACAAGTGCGTTTGGTGCTGACCAATATGGCGCGAAATTTGGCCAAAAGGTTGGTATAGGACCACGACGACGACGCCGACGACAGTTTTTGCTACCAATTAGACCAATAAGAATCTATGTCTCTCGGTAGATGACATTAATTTCGTGACATGTGTAACAGGAAGTAGAAATTCAAATAATTTAATAAATTAAAAAAATACTTTTTTTGTACGGTTAACCCGTGAGGAATAAAAAAAAAAATAATACTCCTTCAACCCTCTACAGTATAAAAAAAATTTAGCAAGGGGGGTCTACGGCGTAAAAACGTTTGGGAACCTCTGCTCTGCAGCGCCTGCGCTAAGATCACTACACACGGATCGGCACCGATCGCCGCGAGTCGGCTTCTTGGTAAACTGGCTGCGCCGCGCCTGTCAGTTTTTTTATTGAGATGTTATATGTTAAGCATCATTGGCGAATCGCTCTTTTTAATTTACAGAGATCCCGAACCCCAAATATATCTTTGGGACCAGCTACTCCACGATATGCTGGAGCTTCATGCCAAATTGTTCAAGTGCATCTCTAAGGAGGTGGTTCATGAGGTGAGGTTCTAATTTTGTGCTAAATTATTTATGAAGGAATCTTGTAACGAGGTAGTGATAAAATTGACAAATATTGCGTCTCGTATTTTTATACATTTTTGCCATTCGGTTTTGAATTTGCTTCCGGGATTGCCTAATTGCGTAACCTCGATTGCGAGCCGACGTGGCTTCATTTTGACAGATGAAGGCCCACCATCGACTTTAAATTTACAATTGGAATTTGGGAACTCTGCGAAAGTTGTGATTGTGAGCAATCAGGGTAGCGTTCGATGCCGAATAAACGATAGGAACATGACGTCATATTTTTCCCAGATATACGTATCAGCACTGTTGACGTCGGGCAACGTGACGTTTATCGGAATGGCGTCCGACTTAGTAGAATGGTGTGGGTCCGGACAGCGTTCCAATCGACAACTCGTGTCATTCAAACACACTGTCACACTGGTACTTAGCGCCACTAAGGAGTACATCAACTCTGCGTCCAGTCTTGTTGATCCGACGTTGGCGTTGGCCAGGTACGTTATTAAAATTTTAAAATAATGATGATGACCCGTACTTCACATCGTTAGTGGTGTCAATATTGTTGTCATAGTTCAACTGATTTACAAAAAATAAATTAGTCTAATTTTAAAAGAAACATGTTTGTTTATTTTTCGTCGTTAGAGGGAAAAATAATCTTCAAAATTGCGTATTAAGCATTAAGTTTGACACAGTATTAAGGGAGATATTTGATACCGACAAAAAACACTTTTGAGAAATATTATATATCCTTGGCTAGGTCAATCAGTGTGATAAGTTCCCCTAGGACCACCTACCGCAGTGCCTATAGTTTTTTATAAGTATACAAAGTTGTTTACTTTTGAAATGAACAAAATGATGTATTAGAGATTGTTTGCGTTGTTGACAGGAGCTGCTTGAACATTATAAAGGAGATAACACCGGATATGCAGACAGAGATAGATCTCCTAAACACTTTCGATATTTTACATTCATTTGGAGTAACCATGTTGCCTGTGCAAGGTTAGTTGACTTTAATACTTCTTAATCCCGGTTTCTTACGGTTAAAAAAGTAGTTTATTAAACATTATATTGGCCATGGATAAAAAGTAGCCTATGTCCCTATGCCCTCCAGCTATCTCCATACGTCGACCCGTTTTAACATTAAAATTGAAATTCCTTTAAATTCTTTAAAAGTAACTTAAGACTGACGACATATTATATAGCTCGAATGTAATGCAAAATCTAATCTATACTAATATTATAAAGAGGTAAAGTTTGGATGTAGAGGGTAATCTCTCAAACTACTGAAACTATTCTAAAAATTCTTTCACAAATAGAAAGCTACGATATGCCTGAGTAATATAGGCTATATTTTATTTTGTTCTAAAATATCCACGCACGAAGCCGGGGGCGGAAAGCTATTTTTGTATAACTAGCGGCTCGCCCCAGCTGTAGATTTGTTTGTAGATCATTCTTTCCTCCATTATATTGTTGTATCTCTAACTAATAATGCAGCATTTTCCAACTGGCACTAACTTTTTGACTTTTAGTCAGCCTCTATAACTGATATGGGCATTTTAATACACATAAACCTTCCTTATGAAAGAATCTCTCTAACATTTTCATCTTCTTATTAATAAATATACTTACATATTATTATTACCTTTCATATTACCTCATTCCCGATTAAATCTACACTCCACAAGCCCTTATATAATAGCAATCAAAATATACATTTAGCCCATTAGGGGAGAACAAAAGTGTTGAGGCAATATTTAAATACAATAACATGCATAAATGTATAGCATTAAAAAAATATTTAGATTTAGTTTTAATTTTGCTGTGCAAATAAAGGATTGAGCATTGAATATTACTCTATGGTAAAATGTGTTTCGCAGTGCGCCTATGTGAAGATCGCATGTCAATAATAGAAGAATGTTTAAAGTCGGACGAGAACGCGTACCAAGCTGGCCACAAGTTAATAAAGTTGGCCAACCTGCTTAAAGTGGCTGGTGATGACGAACGGAAGAGGTGAGTTTATATTTACTTTTTGTCTAGTGAAAATAATGCGTTTTGGGCTTTTGATCCGCCTGTATCGTTTCGGGATTAAACTACTCTATTTCCATAGTTCTAGATATTATGGCTCCTGACTCCTGATTCCTGATAAGCGTGTTATTATAGTGCCCGGCAAATAAGTAAAACCAACAACCTGCCTAAACGCCCCCACGCCTTTACAATTTTACGTTTCTTAACAGTTTTTTTTCTCGTTTCCCTTACTCCATTAGTTGGGTTTTAGGTTCTTAATTTCATTTGGTACCTCCGTACTTAGTGGACTTACCTAAGATATTTGATTCCCAATAGAGAGGGCCTAGTGATGCACTTGGTGGGCATGCGAGCCATGCGTGTAGGCCCGGCGGCACAGAACGAGTGTGTAGCGGCCGCGCGTCGTCTGGCAGCGCTGAGGTACGGGCCGGCCGCCGACCTGCTGCGTCACGTGGCAAAGTCTGCGCCCGCGAACGTCACGACCGCCGAGCGACGGGATCTGCTCGCCGCCGCTCTGACTGCCTGTCCCTATAGGGATCTGTGGAACATGCTTGAGGAGAGGTAAGTCAGAGTTACAATCTTAAGGACGTAGTTATGGCAAGAGGCCGGGGCGCGCGTACGAAACACTTCAATTTTAAAATTGTATGAATTTTGACGGCGTCTTTCGTCGAGCGTTACTCATACAAAGGAGCGCGCTTGTTATGACCATGTAATTGCAAAAGTCATTCTACGAAATAGTGTCTGTACTTTTCTGTTGCTTTAAACTTTAAACCAAAGTGCTTCGATTTTGGTGAACCATGTAACCTGTGCTGGCTGGGCTTTAGAGCCTTACTAATAAACGTAGTTACAACTGTTTGTTCCCCTCTATCATATTGAATATTTCTTAGTGATAGTATCAAAACACGTAGAAGGATGATTATCAGTTTATTGCTGCATGCTACATTAAGGCATTGGAGTCATTCAATATATTTAAAAGGACATTGAAGTCCTATTTTATTTTATATTATACATATTAAATAGTTATAACTTGGATTTTAAATTTTGTGTTGCAGCTAGTTTATAATTATACTTATATTATATTATATTATACTTTTTTGATTTCAGAACGGATTGATTACAGAAACAAAAATTCAACTGTCAAATCGATTTGTTTTAGTGTTTCAAGTTTTGATTTCAATCGAGCAGCGGTAGTGGTAGGGGTAGCGGTTGTGGTAGGAGTTGGAGTAGAGGTATAGGTAGTGGTAGGGGTTGGAGTACGTGTAGTGGTAGTGGTAGGGGTTGGAGTAGGAGTAAATAGCAGGCAAGCCAACGTTTGGGCAGGACAACGTCTGCCGAGTCCGTTAGTACCTACCTATTACATAAAGCCAGGGAGACTTAAAACAGTAAAAAGAAAATTTAAGACCAAGCTACTTAGCGTATTGAACTCAGTAAACCGCGGGGCTTATTTTGTCGATATCTCTTTAAAACGTTGTTAGAGAGATACACTTCAAAAAGAATCGATAAAATAACCAAGGATAAGATAAGATAGGCCAAGATCCATTAGATTTCATATTTTTTTTAATTCATACTGTGTCAAATATATTAATCTTTCGAAAGCTATTTAAAATTCGAAACTAAGGCATATAGTTATCGTGTAATTTAAGAAATTTAAAAGTTATGAGGCCTTAAAGTAAAATCCCACTAGGGAATACTGTTTTGGCCCACTCCTAGCCCCTATACCAACTGAAACCTCCTCCATTGGCACCTTGGAACCAAAATTTAAACCCCATCATTCCCAAATGAAATTTCTTGACTGTACATTACGTTTTGTCTATTCCAGAATAAGTATAGAGGTAAATAACGTCCATAAGGACCTAGGGGCGAAATTGCTGATCATGCAGGACACACACGAGTCTGTCGAAGATGAGTTTTCTGATGCCATCACCACGGTGAGGATGTGTTTGTTTAATAATAGGCTCCGTCAACATATAATATGATGATGGTGCTGCCAATGACTAAAAAGAAAATGCGAAAGTGTGTTACTTTGTTAGCTTGTCCTTTTTTCACGCTATAACGGAGCAACCGATCGACGTTATTTCTTTGCATAGACTTAGTTAGGACAGCTGGAAAGTGACATAGGCTACTTTTTATCCCGGATAAATTTTGGTCCCATTTCAAAAAATTTCAATGACTAAACCGGGACGGAAAGCTAGGTTACTTATAAAATAATAGTACATGTGCTCCAAGGGAAGAAAATGGCCGATTAACAACGTTGTTGGTTGTTGGGAATCTCCCGAGTGATACATAGGACTTTATACTATGCCTACGAGGAAAATAAAAGCAATTATATATATGTATCTTTGTTTTGTTTGACGACTCTACAAAGTTATACGTTTTTATTTTAGCCCGTAATCGAGAGTAAAGAGTTTCCACCGACGAAAACGAAGAAGCATTCGTGTAACTACTTAACGGACTCCTTGTACGACCAGGTGCCATTAAGGTAACTTTTGTTACACACATTGTTTTAGCGTTATTCATCTGACATGGACAACATTTAATTTTCTATCCACCCAATTTTAGTGTTTTAATGAAAAATATGTGAAAAAATGAGACCCATATTTTTACATTATTTAATTAAATTTTATATAATTCTAAAAAGATGCCTATAATAACTGTGTTTCCCTTCTGCTAGGATATTCTGAAATAATTCCAATCGATTGACGTTTGGAAGTAACTCTCTATCTCTATTTCAATTATTGCAATTTTTTTTCCGTGTGCATTGTATTCATTGCAATTTTACATTAACTTTAAGATTTTATATTTAATCTGGCCCAATAATATGCAGCGTAGTTTTAAGATAATACTTTAGAAAAGAAGTAAGCTAAATTCGCATATTGAAATATTTTAAATTAATTATAAGAACCATAATATATAAAATCCTAACATTCTTTACTAAAAAATATATATTAGTAGGTACATATATAAATATATATTCGCATAAAAATATTGATTTTGATGAAAATTGGAGGATAAATAATTTATGCCTTGTATTGAAACATACGCTAATTTTTATCTCGGAAGAGGACAAGCGGTTATTTAATTTATTTTTTTCTATTTCCATGCGAGTGAAAGTGCGGGCAAAAGCTAGTATCTAATCCTCTTTTTTACGTACCTGTGGCTGTTTTGTTTACGCAGGTATAAAATCTTGTCCCTTCGACCGCATAATGAAACTAAAGATTTCGCTAAGTATACTAGCCATTAATATAATTATAAAAAAATAAAGCAATGGCGTGTAGTTGGCGCTTTTGATTTTGCAACGACAAGGCAATAGCTCATTCAGAATAACCAATTCAGACACTATCTATTGAATAGGGATTACATTGCTTAACAACAGCAATTATTGTAATTTAAATTATTGCAATATTGTTGGAATTTTTCAGAATAGCACACAGCTGGTCATTTAAAAAGTCAATGTCATGTCATGTCAAAAATGATATGAAGAATGATATAACTTTGTAAAAATTACTTGGCAAAATTAAACCTCATTACTCCTACTTCCGTATTTTAATTGATTGTATACGCTTTCTACCAGATAAACTCCAATTTTAGTACCTTCCCAAAAATTTTATGTTGTCTATTGCTCAACTGACATTTAGGAAAGCAGGCCTGCTATTTAACTGCCTTACTTTTGGTATTCAGCAGTCACAAGCACAATCACCAGAGAGAGAAGTACCAGATCACCGAGTCATCAGTCCGCACGGTGCACCACCAGGAGTTCTACCGCACGCTCTACCCTCAACACGAGCCGACCGCCGCCTACTACTGCTACGACCGATTCGTGCCGGACGCGGTAGTCACGGAGGGACACGCGTCTATGGCGCTCTCGACGCTGCAGTGGTTCTACGGGCAGACATGCTTCGAAGACCAGGAGAGCTCCATGATCGAGCCTGAAGGTGAGGGACGATAGGGTTGACGAGAAAATTAATGCCAAATACCGAGACCTTATGTTACACATCAAAATTCACTAGACTATAACACTCATCGGCGGGGTTAGCATTTATAAATCGTGCCATCGTTCGTTCGACTTGAAGGTCAAAAACGAAGAGCCCGCACAATGGTCAGCCAAGGAATATCCGACCCGAGAATATCCAACCCCAGAATTTCCGGACAAAGACACGGATTTGTAGTTTTATATAGTAGTAGGTTAGTGAGATAGGTATCGGTTTTCTAGAGTCTCTTTCTAAAATTCGATTTTATGGCTTTCCTTTACTTGTCAATTTACTAACTATATCTTTTAGAGATATTTAATCCTTTGACCTATTGAATTGACAAACGATTACCGGATTTGCATAAATTTGGAAAATTATGCGAAGCCGCAAGAAATATAAAACTAAAATTTAATCTGAGTAATATTTTCGCAGTGGTACATAAAATAGGCGAAGAGCTCCTATATAAAGACAGCCCGCTCGCCGTGCTCTGCTTCTTGCGCTCTCTCAAGGACCTTTCCCGCCTGAAGGAGTTTGTTCAAACAAAGACCACGAACGCAGCCATCAGTCTCGCCCTGTACGCTATGGTTATCAAGGTGAACGCGCTTGTGCTGCACGACAACATGTTCCTTACGGCTCCTGTCAAGGTTAGTTAATATTTATAACTATATTTCTTGACAAATCACAAAAAATGTCATTCATCAACATATAGTAAAAGTTTGGTTAAGATGGGTCACATTTGGATCTCAAATCACTCGTTAAGTAGCCTTAATAAATCTCATTGACTAATATGAGATATTTTATATTAAGTACTCCGAGGGCCGGTAACGCCTCTCCCGCCATAAGGCTACTTTGTTTTGTATATTTTTTATAATCATTGTTTTGTTGCTTTCATTTGTATACCTAACTTCTCTACAGGTCATATTTCCGAAGTGGTGGTAGTATATTTGAATGTTCAAAGAGTGAAAAAGTCTTCCACATTTTGAATAAAAACATTTGATTTTGATTTTCATATGAATTTAAAGATCCCCAACGTCTTCTAAATAATTTTTACTATTTTTTTTTACGGTTGCCTTACAGCTCCCGAAACCGTGTTACGGTTCCAGGGTACCCAGCGGAAGACCAAGTCTCCCTCGTTTAGCCGATGGTATTTGTGAGGCTATACCTAACGAGTGGCCAGTTCTGTTGAGGTATATTTAAATGACGGATTACGTACATAAGGTTTTAATTAAAAACCCATGGCCGGGATCCGGGATCGAATCCGTGTTAACCACTCGGCCACCGACGCACTATTTACCAATTTCGTGTATAATAATAATCTTAGTAAATCTCGATCGCAGTGCTCGGCGTATGCTCGCCGTGGGCTCCGCTCATGCTCGCCTAGTGTGGACGCACTTTTAAGTTCTTATCACAGTGCTAAATTACGACGCCAGTCACTTGTACTGTGGTTACTAAAAAACTATTACCATCAAATCCAATTGAAACGTTTTTAAAATGATTTTTTTACAGCTTGCCCGTTTGACTTTGAAAAACAAAGTTTCTAACCGTGAGGAGTGGGCAATAATCAAGATATGTCTCGATAAACTGAGCAATATGGTGGAATGTGACAAAGTCAAGTCGCTGGGCTACTCCATCAACGGTCTGATATTCAACGCTGATGATGAATACAGGCGGGAGGTCGTATACAGGATGGCTAAGTTAGTACAATATTTTTAATTGGCCATGCTACATATTTATAATATACTTTTTTTATAATTTGTTTTGAAAATATAGCCCATTTTAAGAAACTAATTTCGATATTTTTGTTTTTTATCCATTGCGTCTATTTTTAATATATTTTACAAATTTTACCCGCGAAAAGTAAACGTGACGTCACAAGAATTTAGAACAGGATTATAATCTTGGCCACTACACATAAAAAGTGACAGTCAATCAAATTAACGTCAAGCAAACGTCAGTCAAGGTCGACTAACCTAAAAATTACTCTTGTTTATATACTCGTGTTTATATTTATTTAAATTGAATAGTTTTTTACAATGGCAAGTAAATAGTGTTTCATCCCGTCATGTCCTAATAACAAAGAAAATAATTACACGTAAAATATAATTTATAAAGATGTCATTCAAAGATTGACGATTGCCCTTTTTTGTAGGCAAAGGTATCATTTTTTCATACTGCTTAAGATGACGTCATACATCGGTCAAATTAAGGTTATTGTTTGTTATTGAATATCTTAAAAAGTATAGACTTAATTTAAAATCTGATAAATAGAAATTGTACTGAAAGCTTATATCTCGAAACGGTTTCGAGATCTTCGTTTCTGTTCAAAAAGTTAGCATGGCCAATTTTACTAAAAATTTTCTGTTAATAGTGACTGACAGACTCAATCTATGAATTCAGTTTTCTTTCCTTTAAAATCGACAACAGTATGTCGTTAGCACACATTTAGTTTCAGAACTCCCCGTACCTACTGACCGTTCTCGATGGTAATACTAACCTGTATGTTTTTAATCAATAATTGTTTTCGTTTTATTATTTTAAGTCAAACTTCTAACATTTGCAGGTCCTCAATAAAAGCTCACATACTGACAGCCGTCCAGCTAGGTGAGAAGTACGACCTAGATCCGCTACAGTTGTGGGTGGCGCACGCCAAAACCATCATCAGTAACTCTCAGAACAAACCCACAGTGGATGTAATAAGCGATCTGTCCGACTCGTATATGGTGAACGCGTTCAAGAAGGACAAGGATCGATCTATTGCATGGTATATTTTGTTATTGGTTGTTAAGTGAAATAGGGGAAGGCGATGTTATTTAAAGAAGAGCCCGGGTGCGAGTCATGAACCAAAAACGTATTTGTAGGTGGAAAAAATAGCTGTGATATGTGTCTTAACAGCCGAGCCACATCGAATGCGTCCCGGGTACGGTGCGTGAGGTGCCACACCGAGTTGCACGCGTCCTCAACCCTCCACACACGAAACAATATGTACATCCATCATCGAACACAACCCGACTCGACAACAATTTTGTTAATAAATACAATCTGACAGCGATGGACATTATGGACAAGTCTTGTAACGCGCCGCAAGTTGTTATGTTTAATATAAAGTGTATTTAATATCAGCCAAGTTCGCAAAGCAAAAGTGTATATTACACACCCATAACTTAAAATCTATTTGCAATTTTGCATGTTTAGTAAGTACCTCTTCTAATGACCAAATTTAAAATTACATTAAAAATACTTTTACCATTCACGAGATAATGACGTCCGAAAATCACTATTTTTTTCATTGACTCACTCGCTCATTAAAATGTTAGACTACTTCCAGGTGACTTTTAAAAATTGTTGTGAAGGTAGGTTCTTGGACGTATATATAGAAAAAAATCAGAAATCTATTGTTATTATTGAATGATTTACTCTAATGAACCGAAAACCGTGTTTGTGAACCTGATATCGGTTTCGGAACTAACCCGGACTCGGACTTTGACTTCGAAACATCCATGATTTAAGTTCAAATATCCGTGTTCATTACACAAATATTTGTAACTAGCAGGATACGGACCCGCGACCACGTAATTAGATATATGTACAAAAAAAATATATCTTGAATGTTCTGTGCTACTTAATAGTGCGACTATTCGTAACGCTATAAATCGCACTATTGAACACCCTTGGAAGTATTTTTGTTACAAACTTGGCTTTCTTTCGCATTTATGTTTTTGGTGGGATTTCAGCTTAATGGAAGAAGTATGGGAGAAGATTAAGGGCGTGGATCACTCGGCGTTGGTGTATTTCTTTACTCTACTTAAAAATATTGACGAGAAGGCCTCTATTGGAGGGATGCAGCCCGCCGAGCATGTTAAACTGTTGAAGAAGACCAAAGCTGCTTGTAAAGGTACCTATATACATTTATATAACAGTCATATTCATTCATAAACTCGTTTTATTTATAAAAAAACTTATATTTATCTGTTACGCAGTTGTAATTGTGAAAAGATAATAACAATTATTCAATAAATTATACCTACTTACATATTTCTTAACAAATTTATTTTAAATTAATTTAAAAAAAATTAACGCGTCTAAATAAGTTTTCATTTACAAAAGTTGGAATACATAATCATATCATTCATATAAAATAATCACACATGATTTTTAATTTTTTCCTCACAAATGTATTGAAAAAATTCGTATGAAAGACATGAGCTCTGTTAAACCCTTATATATCCGCCTATGACACCAGAGCTGGACTACAAACTGCTACTGGACCAGCCGACAGCCGACATATTGACGGCCCACTTGCTCGACGTAACGAAGTCGGAGAATGTCGGGATGTTGATGAAGTTACTACGCAATCTGCCCGCCACCTTCAAGATACCGGTCTCTGTCAACACTATTTACACCAAGTGGCTCGGGAAGCTCTTTTTTAGTGTAAGTTTATTTCATGATTATGTAGATATGCTACCCGATAGTCATTCCAGTTTCTTATGTCGTTATAAAATGGCTATATTAGCGCCCATCTATGTGACGTGACACGTGATCTGGCACCTAACTTGCCACTCGTCTCAATATTTTATAGACATGTATGAAGCAGCGCCATGCAGCGTGACGTGGCACCGGTACCACGAATTGTAACAACCAAAGAGCTTAAATACCAGGAGGTCACGTAACTTGGTGGGCATCGCGCCTTACAGAAATATTATACTGAACGTAGTCTGATATAAGTGTGATATGGCAGGTGTCCGGGAGCACGTCCAACAAGAAGTGGATGCAGCAGTACCGCATGTGCAGCAGCTACTTCAGTAAGCTGGCGAAGGAAGACATGCTCGACTTCTTCAGGAACATATGCTTCAGTGACGAGGCTATTGATTGGTGAACTTTTAGCCTATTGTAATGTGTCTAATTAAAAATTGTCAAGGCTTTGCTAAATACACAGTACGTCACAACGGTGTGCTCGATATAGCCTTTGTTTTGTCCACACTAGGCCCTAGACTGTATTTCAAACATGGCGCCGGTTTCTTTAAATTTATTTAAAACTAGCGTGAAAATAGGCGTGAATTAAGTTCAATACTGAAAACTTATTTTTAAAAAAATAGCCTATATTACTCACTGGTATTGGTTCAGTAGTTCCAGAGATTACCTCCTACATCAAACTAACGAGTTTTACCTCTTTATAGTAGACTAGCCTTCGGCCCCCGGCTTCGCCCGTGGAAATTTTCGAACATAATAAAATATAGCCTATGTCACTCAGGGATATCGTAGCTTTATATTGGTAAAATAATTTTCAAAATCGGTTCAGTAGATCCAGAGATTACCCCCTACAACCTCACAACCTCTTTATAATATTAGTATAGACTAGCTGTTGGCCGCCATAATGTCAACAATACACTTTTTAATTGAGTGACTTTGTGTGGTCATATTGTTATTATATACAGTTTAAAATGATCTCTGAACTATTTTGATGAAATTTAAAAAACTGTATCTCGATATCTTCAGTATTTTTTGCATGATGCGCGCACATACGATTGTTGTGCAATTTTTCGAGACATTTCATAAGGTATAAATTATACATACAATAATTTGTGATAGGTTATTTTCTAACATTTTGTTTGTTTGTATTACAATGAACAGTGTACCGTCCGGGACGCGCACATTGATGCTGACACAAGCTGGTGACTACTGTCAGAAAGAGCACGAGAACGGACTCAGGTTGTTTAATTGGTATGTGGAAACTTGTTTCATGAACTTTATACAATCCAGTATGATAATTTGATGTTATCTTCTCTAAAACAGAGTCGCTTACCCGCGTGTATTCTTTAACTTCTAAACTACTTTATGGATGGTTGGCACATTTATATTTGAGGAAGGTTTATGTGTATTTAGAATACTTATTGCGCTAACAGGGAATCAAGTTGCTGGGAAAAGTGTTATGGAATTTTACAATTTAAGTTAATTACGCATCAATCAAATTATCATCATAAAACTAAATTGTATCCATGCGAAAAGAACCCACCCCCGGTTGCTAGTAGGTAATACATAAAGTTTTTAAATAAAACTCTGGCCCGGACGGAGCGTCACCTACCTACAATTTGAATGATCCTAAATAAACATTGTAACTTTCGCAGTGACCTGGAGTGGTCCCAAGTAGCGGACCAGCTCGCGCTGTGGGCTCAGTTCCTTGAGGAGTACCACTCTGATGTTGTGCAGGCCATCATCGAGCCTACTAAACTGGACAACCAGCAACTCTGGAAGTTAGTACCGAATATTTATATGACGCTTGGAAAATTGACTTCACCATCGCCTGGTTTCAAGCGTTGTGGCGAGTCCATGAACAAACCTTATTAGTATTACTTGTAACACTTTTTACTAGTACATATACAATTTATTAGTAAACACTGTTAAATACACTTTATACCTACTATAATTTAATTTTTGTGACCTGACGCTTTATCACTGTGTTAATCGAATGATTCAGAATATTGATGTGATTATAGCCGTAATGATTAGAGCCGAGTCGTTACATGTCTTACGTACAACGGAACGTAACTAGTTTTATAAATCGAGGAACTGTTTCGACAAACAGTTCTAAAAGGTAAATTCTAAATATATATAATGTACTCTTTGCCCTAACCTACCTCTACGTGCCAATAGGGTCATACTTTCGTACAGTTATATTATCACATATAACAAAATCGTTCAAAAATCCCGTTGATTTGACAGCATACATCATTATGGTCCATTTTAAAAAAACAGCAAACAGGAAATAGTTTTGGTAGAATTTTGAACTTATTTCTAAAGGTATAGTTCAAAATTTAAATAACTACGTTCACCTTTCCTTCGTTCGTTCGTTGACGAAGACTGGCTATGCACGCACATGCGTCGTGCGCCGCAAAGTAATAAGGAACGTGTTGGATTTCCTCCTGGCGAGAAAGCGTCGTTCGTTGTATGGCAAAAATCTGTTTCTTGAAATAACGACCAGCTCTAATATCAATCACTTGCGGGTTAGACTTTAGAGTGGATAGAGACATTTTCATTCATGGTTTAACAAACAGTATGACATGTGCAGAATGTCACTGTTACAAGTCACGACTGTATATCCGTAATATGCCTCACAGTCTCAACAGATCTGGCCACTCCTGGGTATAGAGGTAATAAAAATGTTCTTCCCGCCAACAGAGAAATAGAGAAGAGCAACGGGTCAGCGGACAAAGTGCGCGCCGTACTCGCCCAGCTGCTGTTGCGGGGAGTACGACCTAGTGACGTGACGAGACTGCTCGCCTGCTTCTTTGGGGAGCGGGACTTGAAGAGCGTCTTTATGGTGCTGCTCCGGGAACATATACATGACGAAAGGTATGTTGTTGTTGTATTCGGCCGAAGATAATACAATGACAGCAGAGACTTATTATTATTCTATAATATCTATTTGTTTAGATAACTACTTAGGTACATATAAAATACAATTAAATATATCTACCATGCTATATATACAAATAGATATGCTTGTAATCTGTTAACGGATTGGATTATATAATAGTAGGTTTGGATTTCACTCAAAACCATTGATCAGTATTTTTTCAATTCTGATACATGGTTGGCCACCATGAAATATAATTTCGAAAATACGGATCGAAATTAAAGGCTAATCGTACCAATCGTAACACGTTCGTCCCGCAAACATAATGTGACGTAAAACCCTAACATGAAATATCCGATCTTGCGACGTGACAGATAGTTCTTCATGTAATTGCCGCCGATTTTACAACAGCCAAAAAGGTAACTTTTTACATTCGTAAATAAAAATTTCAAAGTGAGTGCTTTAATGGGCATAAAAGTGGATTTATTAATGATTTTGATAATATTTTAATTTAATAAATGTATCAAAAATGAAAGTAATTGGTGTTTACTAATATAAACATTGTAATAAATATACATGTTACCTATCTAACGGATTAATGCATAAAAGTCCGCTGGTGGCACATTTTTACACATGGAGCGATTTTTAATCATAGAGTACTAAGCCTATGGAGGGGCCATAGACGGGCTTCCCCTTTCGCCAATTTTTACTCTTTTGATCAGTTATACTGACCAGGTGCGCAGTAATAAGTTACCTTAGATTTAGTTGGTATCGTTTTGTGTCGCAAGACAGAGCTTTAGGAAAATAGTTAATTGTGATGTTTTAAACGGGAAAGGCGATCTAGGACGTCAAACTTGCTGAAACATAGTGTTTCCAATCATTAATTATAATTATTATGTTTGTATTTTAACATAATTGTTGAATAGCAATTGCCCATCCCTAATTTTGGTTTATGGTAATGGTTAGATAGATATAGGAACAAGATGGTTGTCTGTTAATAGAAAATAAGAATGTGTTTAAATAAAAGTTTAATATAAATAAGAGTTGTATAATTATATGAAGCTGTCCACCATCCTGCAAAATATAAATAACAGTGGTAGAAGAGCGTGGTTTCACTGGTTACATGGATTCATTGATATTTGGTGATATATAAAATGGCGAATTTTCGAGAAAGATTTCCAATTCTGCAATTTGCCGGTACGAATTTTAGTACGTGGTCATTCAGAATAAAAAGCATACTGAAAGAGAATGGAGTTTTAACGGCAATCGAGGATGAAAATTATAGTCAAGCTAACTCGGAAAAAGAGGCGAAGGCGCAGGCGATTCTCATAGCCGGCGTGGCGGACAGCCATATTGAATATCTGAAAAAGGAAACTGCATTTTATATGTTTCATAATTTGGAGGAAAACTTTAAAAAGAAAGGAATAAGATCAAAATTATTTTTACGGAGAAATTTATCGGAAATGAAATATGCAGAAAATAATTCATTGATTAACCATATCACAAAAATGGAAGAAATCTTTACAGAGCTGAAGGAAGCTGATACTAATTTGAGCGAGGAAGAAAAGGTTAACTATTTGCTATTATCTATGCCGCAGTCATATGAGGGTATTATCACTGCATTAGAAACAATGGAAACTTTGAAGCTAGATTTTGTGAAGAATAGATTATTGGGTGAAGAAGAAAAAAGAAAGAAAAATTCAAATAATAATCTTGGAAATATGCAGAGTACCAGTGCCTTTTCTTGTTTTGTGTGTGGCAAACCAGGTCACAAGAAGTTCCAGTGTCGTTTGAGAGAGAGACACACAAACTATAGTAACAATAAATATGTACATGGTCAAGAAAATTATCATGGTCAAAGAGGAGGCATCAACAGGAGTTTTGGACAAGGAATGAATCAAAGTCGAGGGAGAGGTTTTGTGCAGGGAATAAATAAAACCAGAGGAAGAGGACAACAAGCATATTATGCGTCAACAGGACATAATTCAAGAGGAGAAACAGCATTTCTGTGTCAAAATAATCATTATGGAAAAGCGAACAATTGTGAAAATATATCAAATGAGAACTGTTTAGTGTGGTGCATAGACTCTGGATGTTCTGATCATTTGGTGAATGATAAACAGGTTTTTATGAACTACTTAGAGCTTAAAGTACCTAAGAACATAGCCGCTGCTAAGAGCGGTGTAACATTAAAAGCCATAGGGATTGGTAATATTAAAATAAAAAGTTATGTAGGCAAAAGTGTCACTGAGTGTACTATTAAGAATGTATATTATGTTCCCGAACTAAGAAAGAACTTACTATCAGTTTCAAAAATGGAATCTAGTGGTTATAAAGTCACATTTTATAATGGAAAAGTTAGAGTTTATGATTATGACAAAATTATTATGATTGGAAATTTAAATGGTAACTTGTATACAGTTCAAACTGAAATAAATAAACATAGTTGTAATTATTCTGCAAGTAAAGATTGTAATGAAATAGCTAAATTGTGGCATAGGCGCTTTGGTCATTTAGGCATGAATAATATAAATATTTTAGCAAAAAAGAATTTGGTGAATGGTTTGGATGATTTGAAAGGTGATAAAATTGAAAATGCATTGTGTGAACCATGTTTGTTGGGAAAAATGACAAGACAACCTTTTAATAAAATAGGATATAGGGCAAGGAAGCCGCTAGAATTAGTACATACAGATGTTTGCGGGCCAGTCACTCCAACTGGAAAAGAAGGTCATAGATATTTTTTGACATTCATTGATGATTACACTCATTTTGTCATGGTTTATTTGATTACACAAAAATCAGAGGTATTTGAAAATTTTAAAAATTATTATTATTATGTAACTAAATACTTTAACACAAATTTATTGAAACTTCGATCAGATAATGGTGGAGAATATGTGTCAAGTGAATATCAACAATTTTGTGCTCGAAATGGGATTTCTATGCAATATACAGTTCCATATAACCCAGAGATGAATGGAGTAGCCGAGCGAATGAACCGCACTTTGGTTGAGAAAGCAAGAACCATATTATTAGAATCAACATTGAGTAAGGAATTTTGGGGAGATGCTGTATTATATGCAGCATATGTAACAAATAGAAGTCCATCAGTGGGAAGAGAAGTAACAGCAAGTGAATTATGGACAGGAAGAAAACCAGATGTTTCAAATATGCGAGTTTTTGGCTGTACGGCATATAATCATGTACCTAAGGAATACAGACACAAATTTGACAATACAGGAAAGAAAATGATTATGATAGGATACAATACTTCTGGATATACTCTTTTTGATATGGAAAATAATAGAAAAGTTATTGCAAGAAATGTGAGGTTTGATGAGACAGAAAAAGTTAAGCCTGTTTACTTACCAGGTAGAAGAGAAGAAAACTTTATACAAGAGAAAGAAAATTTGGAAGAAATTTATGAAGAACCGGAAAATGACTTGTACCCGGAACAGAGTGAAAATGATATAGAAAAACCAGTTATAGAAGAAGTAAAAGAGAGACCTAAAAGAACAATAAAGAAGCCAAAATGGCATAAAGATTATGAAGTAGATTTGACTGAAAATAATGATGAAGCTTTATTTGCTCTATTAACTAATCATGAAAATGTACCATTAACTTATCAAGAGATAAAACTAAGAGAAGATAAACAGGATTGGCAAGAAGCAATAAATGAAGAATTAAAAGTTTTAAATGAAAGTGAAACCTGGAAAATTGTGTCAAGACCAGAAAAAGAAAAGTTATTGGATAGTAAATGGATATTTACAAAGAAAAATATTGGAGAAAATGAAATATATAAAGCGAGACTAGTAGTACGTGGATATCAGCAGAAAGAACATTTTGAAAATATATACTCACCAGTTTTAAAATTACAAACTTTAAGAATATTGTTATCTGTTGCAACTTGTAGAGAATATTTTATACATAAAATGGATGTAAAGGGAGCATTTTTATATGGAGAAATTAAAGAAAATGTGTTTTTGAAACCACCAGAGGGTTTGCAAGTACCAGAAGGACAAGTATTGAAATTAACAAAATCTCTATATGGATTAAAGAAATCACCAAAGTATTGGTATGAAAAATTTAATAAAACAATAACTGGATATGGATTTAAGAGATCTGAAAATGACTATTGTTTATACAGTATGGGAAATTTATATCTGTCATTGTATGTGGATGATCTTTTGTTAATGGGAAACGACTTAAATGAAATAAAAAGATTAAAAGAATTTTTATCAACTAAATTCAGAATGAAAGATATGGGATATGAAAACTTAACATATTTAGGGATTTCAATTACTAAACAAAATGGAAATATTTATATTAATCAGACAAAATATTTACAAAGTATTTTAAGAAAATATAATATGGAAAATTGTAAAGGTAGTGATGTCAATTTTAAATTAGATGACAACTCAATTATTGATATGAAGTTAGAATTGCAGTGTCGATCATTGATAGGGTCGCTTATGTATGCCACAGTAGGTACGAGGCCAGATCTAGCTAATGCTGTATGTTACTTGAGTAGATTTCAATCAAAACCAAGTGAGCAGTTGTGGATAGCATTAAAAAGAATTCTTAGATATGTAAAACAAACTATTAATTATACTTTGATATATAGTAGTGGCAATTGTAGTGATATGTCGCCATTGATAGGATATGCTGATGCTGATTGGGCTAGAGATAATGATAGAAAGTCTACTAGTGGATATATGTTTAAATTATATAATAATACTGTAATTTGGAAGTCTAAGAAACAAACAACTGTAGCGCTAAGCACTACTGAAGCAGAGTTAATCTCTTTATGTGAAGCAACTGTAGAAGCATGTTTTGTTATAAAACTTTTGTCAGATTTAAATGTTAAAATTAAAATTGTAACTATTTATGAAGATAACCAAAGTACAATGAAAAGTGTAAATAATCCTGAGCAAAGGAAAATGAAACATATAGATATTAAGTATAATTTTGTAAAACAAAAAGTGGAAGAAGGTTTGATAGATGTACAATATATTAATACTAAGTTTCAATTGGCCGATATGTTAACAAAGCCTTTGGGAAAGAATAAGTTTTTTTGTTCAGTTTGTGAGTTAGGATTAGAACATGTAGGATTAGAAGATGGGCATTGAGGGAGAGTGTTGAATAGCAATTGCCCATCCCTAATTTTGGTTTATGGTAATGGTTAGATAGATATAGGAACAAGATGGTTGTCTGTTAATAGAAAATAAGAATGTGTTTAAATAAAAGTTTAATATAAATAAGAGTTGTATAATTATATGAAGCTGTCCACCATCCTGCAAAATATAAATAACAATAATCATCATATAACGTAAAATCCGTTGCGACAATAAAACGACAGGAAAATACAGTGGTACAGGGGCTAGTACTAGACGTTTACCTCCCCTCCCGCCAAAAATTGCAGAAAAAATTGTTCGGTTATTTAGCTCTTCCCGTCTCCAGTCTTAAATACTCAAAGTTTTTAATACATGAAAACTTTCCCCGTTAAACAATCTATTCTATTTAAATTATTCGCATTGTTCATTTTTACCTACCTAATAAAAGACCTCGTATCTTCGCGATCCTACTCTATGGTTCCGATCGAAACACTTATTTACGAAGAAAATTCATTGTGGCTTTTTATATACTCGATTCATAATCGTCTTCATTACAACATAAACATATTTAAGTTTTACCTAATATAACTCTGCTGTAAATGTTTTAGTGAGGCTCTAAAGTTGGTGGACATAGTTTGTCAGCACCACAAACAAGCCCCCGACATGACAGAGTCGTTGGTGGAGGACGTACTGAACAAGGCGGCCGAGTACAACCTGCCGCCGCACAAACTTATTGGGCTGCTCTCTATTACAAAGGTAATGCAGGTTGTGCTTCGGAGGGCACATGAAGCCGTCCGCACTTCTTCTAGAACTAACAGATAGTAAGTCTCTTAAGGAAATGACACATATGGTCATTTAAGTCCAGCAACAGGCTTACCACCTGTTCCGTTTAATATGCACAACTGGCTAAAACTGGAGTCTCTAACCACACCGCTAAGTATAAAGATCTGTTTGCCTCATCTTCTCAGACCGTCAAGCCTTGCTATTACGTATATTTATTGCTAACAAAAAGTAATAGTTACCGACCACGTTTAGTACGCCAATGAGCCCGGTGACTATCACTTTTCGTTAACAACTGAGATACGTAATAGAAGGGCCAAGTGGTCAGGGTTCAAGTAATACAAATTTGAGTCTTATGTTAAAGTAAATAAAGTCGACCTCTACGGCGCCATCTACATATATAGAAAACATAAATATATATTATACATTATTGTAGAGACGTTACTGTTGTGGCTCTCAGAACTGTGTTATTGGTCCCAGGGTACTCATTAGAAGAGTCTTCATCTTCTTCTTCTTTTTTTTCAATATGGCGGTTCCACCAATATTAATCGGTGATTTCGCCAATGTCAAGTAGTATAGCCGTTTACGGTGATTATAGCCAATAAATCGGTATGTATGATAATCCCGCCGACCGCGATATGTCTTATTAATCACTGATTAATCACAACCATCGCAGCGCGGGCGGGATTAAACTGGATTCCCCAACACGTCTCCGCGGGAGCGTGTGCTATCCACCAAGGCGTGTCGTGGAATCAAGAGTCTTCATCATTTAGCCAATGTTATTTTAACGAGTGTTCGTGCAGTTCTCTTGTTGTATTTTGAGCTAGGTTTTGAAACTGGGACCTTCTATTTAGTGGGTACGCCAAACCTCTCCATTTCATTCAATATCTCGTAGCACAGGGTACAATGGTATGTGAAAATTAAATATTCAAATAATTATAACTTTTCAGAAAAACCAAATCAAAGATTGCGATGATATTTCGAAAATTATAACGTACAGTATGGAGTTGATCAAGGGAGAATGGCCTAATAATGAATATGCAAAGAATTTAAATGGTAACTAATAAAATTAATTGATTAATGCTCTTAGTAATTATACTATATTTTGTGCACAGGACAGGATCAAAATACACTACATTCACCTATTCCTCTTTGATCGTGAATTGCCAAAGACTTCGCACGTAAATTGTACACTCTTTGGCATGAGAGAGATTTGACAATATTTCAAATCATTATGGATTACGCGATTGGCAGCAGGATTTTAGGATTCCGTACCCAAAGGGTAAAAACGGAAACCCTATTACTAAGACTCCGCTGTCCGTCCGTCTGTCTGTCTGTGTGTCTGTCTGTCATCAGGCTGTATCTCATGAACCGTGATAGTTAGACAGTTGAAATTTTCACAGATGATAATTTCTGTTGCCGCTATAACAACAAATACAAAAAAACAGAATAAAGTAAATATTTAAGGGGGCTCCCATACAACAAACGTGATTTTTTCTGTCGTTTTTATAGATAATGGTAAGGAACCCTTCGTGCGTGAGTCCGACTTGCACTTGGCCAGTTTTTTGATACGCTGAATTCAACCTAATACAGAAAGAGAAAAAAACCTAGCCATATTTTTCTCTTCCATACTTTGTATTTTTTTATGAATAACGCTCCTTGCACTGGAGTAAAAAGAGTAAAAAGACTAAAAAGCACAAAATGTTATATTACTTTTTACATTAACATCACTTTGGGCGTCTTCCCTTCTATATAAATGCTCAATCTGACTCAACATATTTGGCGCGCACTATACACGAAACGAACAAATTCCAGAGGAGCAGCTACATAGCGCATAGAGAAAAAAACCTAGCCATATTTTTCTCTTCCATACTTTGTATTTTTTTATGAATAACGCTCCTTGCACTGGAGTAAAAAGAGTAAAAAGACTAAAAAGCACAAAATGTTATATTACTTTTTACATTAACATCACTTTGGGCGTCTTCCCTTCTATATAAATGCTCAATCTGACTCAACATATTTGGCGCGCACTATACACGAAACGAACAAATTCCAGAGGAGCAGCTACATAGCGCGGCGGGACGGCGCGTCGTGTTCCTGAAGTTTGTCAAGATGGCAGACACCTGGTCTCGTAAGAAGGCGCTCGTAGACTTACTGCAATGCTGGCCGGTCGACAGGCAAGCCGACAGGTACTATTCATAATAATAATAATAGTTTTGATTAAAACAGCGCGAGGTCCTGCACGTTAACAAAAATGTCAAGGAAAGCAGATTAATCTCAAAGCAAATATACCTTTATTTTTTATTTTTTTTACGGGTTGCCTTATAGCTCCCGAAACCGTGTTACGGTTGCAGGGTACCCAACGGAAGACCAAGTCTCCCTCGTTTAGCCGATGGTATTTCTGAGGCTATATCTAACAAGTGGCTAGTTCTGTTGAGGTATATTTAGATGGAAAAGCCTCTAAGTGTAGTTTGTCGGATTATGTACATAAGTTTTTAATTAATAAAACCCATTAGTACATGGCCGGGATCTGGAATCGAACCCGTGGTCTGCCTAGTTAATACCAGACGTCTTAACCACTCGGCCACCGACGCACTATACCTAAACTATTTTTCCCTTGCCATATGTTAATTTAGGTTACTCAAATACTTTTTGTTTGAACCATGTCCACGAAATAGTAATACATAATGCCATAATTCATGACAAATAGAACTACATTCCGCTCATACAGTCATTATTTTTTATTCTTGCAGCGACGCCAGGAGTCTTCAGTGCTTGTTCGTGCACGTAATGATGACGAGCAATGCCGACCGGACCGAGAGTGTGGTGCTCATCAAGTTGTTGTTGAGGAAGCCGGACCTTACTGACCAGGTGCTAAATATATACTAGGTGTCCGCCCCCGGCTTCGTTCGTGACAATACATTTTTTAGAAATAGATTTGGTAGTTCCAGAGGTTATCCTAACCAACTGTTGGTATGTTGAGATTACATTGCTATAAAATATAAAGTAGACACTTTGTTACATCCTGAATATCAACATAACTTCGTACGCGTTGTACTAGGAATAGTGACGTAATTTATTTAAATACGAAATACTTCACTTAATTTTATTTTTTACCCCCCTAGTTGATCCGTGAGTCAGAAGTTCGAAAATGTATGGGTACACACACTGTAAAATAATGTTTGAAATGCGAAAAAATTTCCCCATACACAATTTAACACACCTGTTGTTTTGAAAAATCTTAAAACACGTGTTTTTAATTATTTGTTTTGAAGATTATTTGAACCAAGTTTTTAAGTTTGCACGCAGGGAATACGACAGCAGTTTACTATCAGATTACCCCCCTTAGGGGTTGATTTTTGAAAAATCCTTTCTTAGTGCACCTCTACATCCCCTAAGGAATTTACCTTCCAATTTTCATATTTATATCTTAGTATTAAAATCCTTTCTTAGTGGTTTAGGCTGTGTGTTGATTGTCAGTCAGTTGGCAACACAACAGTTTTATATATTTAGATAGGATGGTTAGAACTTTCATTTTTTTTTCAGGAAATACAATGGCTCTGTTCGTGTGTGAAGGGAGAAACGGTTATAGACTTGTTGTGGGTCATACTGCTCAGTAAGAGTGAGGAGTGCAAACGACAGATTCCTGAAATATTGGTCAAATATAAGGTATGATAACAAACAATCTTAGGACCCTTAGGACATCATTGTTTAACCTCTCACACGTCCTTTTGACGATATATAAGTCTTTCTTACATTGTCACCTTCATCATTCATTTCATCTGAAACCCTTCAGCCGTAATTGAGCAACACATTGTAATTTGTAGAGCATTATGAACAGTAATAGTCAATCATCATCACTAATACTTAGATGTTAAAATATGTGTAATATTGCTGCACGTCGATTCAGAGCGCACCGTGACCAATCGTGCTAGCATGACGGTAAAGAATCTCACTACACAAACACAATGTCAGTTAGAAAGAGAACGATATAATTTCCCGTAGTGACAAAGCGGGACAAAAGTAGCGTCGCGAAAACGGTCCTTTTTGTCTTGCTTCATCTCTATGGGACATTATATCTATTCTTTCTGAGATTTTGTCTACGGAGAGAGATTCTTTCTACACGGTCATGCTCGCACTGCAAGATAATTAGTGTCACGACTAGTATGACACCGCCTACTAACTTTCACTCAATTATGTTCGTCGGGTTTCGTTTTATCACGGGCGATATGTTTATTTCTCAAGTTCAGAAGTGTGTTAATTTTAACTTGCAGGCAACCATCGAGAAATTGAACATAGAGGACGAGCTGATCAAGGAGTTTCTTGACAACGGTATGCTCGTCCAAGTTGTGGCCACGCCCCTATACCCGACTGTTGTCAACTTCATACTGAACCAGGAACCGGGTGCCCATAAGTACAACGTCAAGTGGGCCTTCGACAAATTGAAGAAGGCCAATTTTATAGCAGAGGCCGGCAACTTGAGACTGCTGGCCAGTGGCGCGCCCGCACCGCTACGTACATTCAGTCAGTGTGTCTTAGATGCGCAGTAGATGTTTTTTCGTGTAGTATTAGTTGTGATTAGACCAAATATTTATTAATATAACATTTGGGGATTCTATCATTGACCATTAGGTTAATGCAATACCCGTATATCTCAAATGTTATATTAACAAGTCATTGAATTATACCGATTCATGTTTAGTATAAGTCACGTCAAATAAGTTGGCCCGAAAAGTATCACGTGGTTAGATTGCATTCCATACAAATTGGTGGGAGACTGGGAGCGTACTCAATCTGGTTCAACTTATTTTGGCCACTATAAGATTTGTCTAATATTTTTGATCTCTATTTATATTTTATAGATTTATAGTTACCAAACTCAGTGGTTATCTAAAAGTAGAAAAAAACCTAGTTAAATTCTGTAGATGTCTGAGATGACATAATAATATTAAAATAAGTAGAATAGTGTAGGTTAACGAAATTGCGGCTTAATTTTGTATTTCTTTATTTGCCTCATTATTTGTGCTATGGCCCAACATTCGCGATATCTTGACGATTCTGGCCACAGAGTACATTACACAATAATTGGCTACAATACAGTACAACTATCGCAGTTATAAGTACTCTGTGGTCGGAATAATTAGGACATTGCGACACGTGTGGCATAGAAGTTAGAGCAGGTAAAAGCACTGAAACACACAACCTTCGGTTGGAAAATAGCGTTCTTAATGATTCCGCACGGATAACATGATTCATTAAATAATGGGAATAAAAATGGCGGCTTTTGTATGGCTTGCATCTCGCTCACGCAATATAATATGTGAGCGAGAGGCAAATAGAAAATCCGCCATTTTTAAATCCCTTGTACTCGTAGTTTTCTTTCGTTTAGAAATCGCACGAAAAATAGCAAACTCTTAACTATAGCTCTTCAATCACCTAAAATGGATAGCGATATTTATGTAGCCCTGTGTTGTAGCTTGTCGTTTGACAGCTTTAGTTTATAAGTGCAATATTGGAATATAAATAATCATTCTATGTAATACATTTATTCTATTCTTTATTAAATATTTATTGATGTCAATGGCATTTCATTTCATTTTTATTGCAGTAAATGGAGAAGTTTTGCACTTGTAATTTGAAACCCTAATAAACATTATACATACAGACAAACACATTGACTCAAACTAGTGGAAATAAAATGAAAAAGAGTACATAATAATTGTTATATTAATTTAATTTAAATCATTGACTATGCAACAAGTACATATATTATTTATTTATAAAACAATATCTTACATTAATAAAGTCTTTATAAAGTAAACTTAAACAGTCTTGTACAGGAACATAACAAGCTACTTCTTTTCAATATCTTTAAACTTTTGTTTTAATTGCTTTGTATAATGGTCCAATCTGTATGCTGCTGCTTCAAATTTGGTTACATTTTCCTCTATCTGGTCTATCTGATTTAATAGCGGTTGAATTGTTGTTGTATCTGTAAATATTATTTTAAATATGATTATATTCTTGATAATTGCAAAATTAAAATCTAGATTTAATACTTACACATTTCATTATATTCATTGACAGTCTTGCCCAAAGTAACAGAAATTTGTTTCAAATCAGAATACTTAGTTATAGTCACTCTGTTTATCTGTTCCAAAAGATTATAATGGTCCTGCAACAGATTTAAATTTTACAAAATACAATAGACTGTGGATGTTATAACTTTGGAGCCAAATTATTTCAGTGGAGGATTCAGGTGGGGGCTTTTATTAAATACTAGCTTTCCACCCTCAACTTCGCCCTTAGATATTTTTGAACAATATAAAATATAGCCTACAGCACTCGGGGATAATATCGCTTCCTATTTGTAAAAAAAATTTCAGAATCTGATTGTTTAGTTTTAGAGATTACCCCCTACATCCAAACTATACCTCTTTATAATATTAGTATAGATAGATGATACTTTGATAATGGATAAAATATTATGGCGAGGGCCTCAAGGTATTTTTTGGCTATTTAGGAGGCCCCAACAAAGGTCAAGAAACACTGACCTAAGCAATAAATAGAATATTATGTTAATTATAAACCTGAGTAGTTGTGAGTTCTCCGTGCAGATAATCTGAAGTTTTTTGAAACATGGTTGTAGCGAGACGGCTCAGGTTTAGGTCGTGTGGGTCCAGTGCTTCAAAACTGGATGTACTTGTGGATAGAGTTCCTGTAATTAGGTTAATACTTCAGAATATAGGTAGTACAAAAAAAGTTCATTTAACAATCATTTAGGAAGGGAAATTTGGAACATGTTTCAAAAATTTGAGGGACCTGAAAACTGCCTCCCTTGATACACATTAACACTGGGACTGGGAAAACTTGTAGGATAATTATTAAGTGTGTGATAATGTAAAAGTGTATATACCTTTTATTGGTGATTTCTCAGTTGTTAACCACTTGTCGCCGCCTTCAGCCATATTATTGCGTTAAAATAGGTTCAAATATTCAAATCAAGGAATATAAGTACTCTCTACAAATAAAAACCAATGTGTACAAAATCACAGACTATTATATGTACATACAAAATACACAGGCAAATAAGTAAAGACAAAATAATATTCTTTTTTTGTTTTTTTACAGAGTACAAACAAAATAATATGTGAATTTGACAATGGATCACAGACTATAATCATAGACTTGAGGTCAAAGAGTACCATTTTATTGGTTGAGACTTGAGACTATAATATTTATCATTTGCCTTCTTTTGACATTTTGATTGATTGATCAATGATCATTCAAATAATAACTAACCTCAAAAATTCTAAATTATTTATTTTTTTAAATAAACTAAATTCAAGAAGTTAAATCAATGCAAAATGTTTAGCGCTATACGTAGTGCGTTACGAACTACTACTAATACTTCTACGAGACTAATACAGAGTTCAGCTGTGCGACCCATCGAGTACAAAGAAAAAAGTTACAGAAGGGTTCCAGCAGATGATGAGGGAGCTCATGGAGAAAAAGTCATCGGTTTAGATACACTACTCAAGCTGTAAGTTACTGAGTATTACCTACTTATTATTTAATTCTGAGCACATCTTATGGTGGCCCTTTACTGAACACATAGTTTGTCAATGTTAAGTAATGATTCATTTTTGTGAGTACCCAACTATTAACCAAGTTTAAGAAACCCTAATTCGAAGGCTACATATTTGTTAAGGTTGCACTTCATGGGGATCTTGCATTCCACCATACTAAACTAACCACTTATATATTATGAGAGGTAATGTTATGAGAAGACTACATATGCAGTGTTAGGCAATAGTTACTGTTAAAGTGTGTGAAATTATCAAGGCTAGGTCTGGTTGTAGAGAAAATTTTACATTTGAAAAAATATATTGAAAGATAATTTGACCAGCAAAATCAGTTCAAAATATATACATAGGTAAACCCCAAATGTTCAGATATTCATAATATAAAACCTATTAATTCTTCTATGACATTAAGTTAAAATTGATTGAAATGATCAGATAATTTGTTTTTTTTTTTCAGGAAACAAAATGTATTCCCCTCAGCAGAGTCTGACAATTTATTATTTGGTGGAGTTGAGTATAAAAACCTACCAATATGCAATATTAGAGTGAGCACAAATAACACAATAATAACATTAACTGAAAGTGATGGCAAGGTTAAGTTGATAAGATCCTGTGGAATTGATGGATTTAAAAATACTAAGAAGGGTACCAACATAGCAGCACAAACATCAGCTCTAAACTTAGCCTTGGTATGTATGCAAAGTTTTATGAAGAAAAAATATCATAGACCATGTTAGATTCTCAATAGAGCATAACTGTTACAGTGATTCAGAATATTTACATATTAATGTTTTGTTAGACTCTAATTTACCTTACTTCAAAATTCTTCTATTGCTCTTTTGTTTTCAGAAAGCAATTGAAAGAGGTATCCAAACTGTGAGAGTAAGAGTGCGCGGACTGGGCCCTGGTAGATTGGTGAGCACATACTTTAAACTATACTAAAAGCCAGGTTTAATGACCTAATTTCAGGTATTCTACCTCATGTCACTATATGTTCCATCATGACACAATAGGAAATCCGGTTTAATCCTGCCCGCACTGTGTTAGTTATGATTAGTCTGTGATTAATAAGACATACAGTCGGCAGCGGGATCATCTTAGATACCGATTAATCGGCATATTGATACTATGACATTGACAAATCATCAATTAACATTGGTGGAGCCGCACTAAAAGAAGCCCTATTTTTTTTATGAATATATGCTTTAATCAGTGTTTTGGAGGCCAACACAGATACTTACATCTGTTAAAGAAGAGACATCTAGGTTGCCACCTGTTCTGTTTAATATGGACAACTGGCGTGGACATTGTTACTGGTCTCTCTGGTCACATCACAAGGTATAAATGTTGTGTTTGTGTGTGTAGTAAGAATAAATATTATTGGGAGTGTTTGTTTAGCTTCTTTATGTTTGGTAATGTTTTATTTTAGTCTTCAGTAAAGGGGCTGCAGATGGGCGGACTCAACATAGTGTCAGTGACTGACAGCACTCGAGTGTCCTGGAACCCTCCTCGACCTAGAAAAGCTAAGAGATTGTAAAATATAATATTTTAGTGTAGAATTAAATTGTATTTCATAATGAAACTGATCTGTTATTTATTTTACTATCTATCATCACACCTTTTATCCCAAGACTGAGATAACATAAAATAAATTAATTAGTTTGCATGGGTAGAAAAGTTGTTTATCAAAAATTACATTTTCCCTGGAATTTATCCAGTTATCACAACTGTTAGAGAGCATCAAGCACTGCATCATGGTGTAGAATCCAAAATTTGGTTATTTTGTGTAGGTACTAAAAAGGGCAGCAACTCTAAATGAGTTGTTTATTGGAAATATGCAAATGCGATAAGTAGGTATTTGCAAACTCGCAGGCCTTAAAGCAAAGCAAGTAGTTAAGTAAGTATAAAGTGAAAATATAATTTAAATTAATTGTATTAATGCCTATATTTACAACCTTAGACTTATCTATACAACATTATAATAAATACGCTAAAATCCATATTTAGATTGTGTTTGTCTTCTTGACATTCTGCTGTTGGCCCATTTGTTCTGTAACTCTGCTTCATTAGCTTTAGCCTGAAACAATTAGGATCAATGTAGGTAATGCAAACAGAGGCGAACATTGAAATGCTCTCATCAATCCTACTGTCAAAAATTTTTTTTATACTTGTTCTGCTCGGAAAGTACCTACGTAAATATCATCAAAAACAGGGCAGAAAGTTTGTAATTGTGGTCATACAAATATAACATTTCATAGCACATTTAGAGTTAAACCACTAAATAAGACACTGGCGCCCAACGTACCTGATGCGCTAGATAAGTGATTTGGTGCTTCCTCCGCTGCTGGTTGGTAGGTTCGTCCCCGCGCTTCTTGTGTGAGACGCGCGCGGTGGTGTCGTCCATGAGCCCCTTCAGTAACATCTCCCGGGCCCCCACGAGCATGTCCTGCTGATTAACGTCCACTATCTGGATGTTCTCCTTTTTGCGTACTCCGCGCGCACCGCACAACTGACGAATCTGAAATATTGTCAAATATATTAGACTGGAAAGGAGTGGTAGAATATGCACTTTAATCGACTTCCCATGATTTGGAGACGGCGTCTGCACTTCTAAAGTATATAAAATATTATAATTTCTTTTAGTTGTCCTAAGCTGGCAAAAGCTTGTATAATATAATACTCACAGCCTCATCATCCAGCTCCATACTGCTCTCAGCAGCCACATTATTTGTACTGTCATAACTGGCATTATCTTCCATAGGCTGAGAATCTTCTTCTGTATCCATTGGTTTGAAATATGATTGTATATCATGTTTCTTTGTTTCCAATTGCACTTGAGGTTTGCACGGTTCATCAATATCTACAGGAACTATAGGCAGATCATGTTTTTTGTTTATTGAAAAGAAGTCTGTTTCTTCATCCCCGCTATCATCATCAGAATAATCTAGTGCTAGGTTCTTCGCTTTGGGTTCTGGTGCTATTTTTATAGCTTGTTTAGGTATAGGTGTATTATTCACTTTCTGCTTAACTGAGTTTGGTATGAATGACTGTGTGGAACTCTTGGCAGAATATTTGGGTTGAGGTAAAATACTCAAAAGTCCAGAACTTTTCTGAAAGTGAAGTGAAGTTTCTATACTATTAAATATGCTGGATAATATAATCAAATGCTGGTTGATTGTTATCAAACTGTCATTCTACTTATTTATCTGTATATTTACTCACCCCACTTGCAACTCGTGGTTTCAAATTTGCTTTAAAATCTTCTACATCTTTGAACTGCAATTTCCAAAAATTGAGACATTATTTTAAGGAATATTTTTTTCAAAATTTTAAACTCAGTAGTTTAGATAGGGGGTGGTAAAATTATAAACCCTTTTGTTGTCACATGATACACTTGAAAAAAATTTTTTTTTAACTTTCTTATTTATCCCCTAAAAATGATCCTTAAAATGGAAATTCGATTATTTACGCTATACATCTGTGATTGGGTCAACAAACTCTATATAAGTACCAAATTTAAATTTTTTTCATCCAGTAGATTCGGAGAAAATAAGCTGTGACAGACAGACAAGAGTGATCCAATAAAGGTTTCATCAGAGATTTACGGAACACTAAAAATAATAAAGATTTGATTTAGTAATAAGTTATTTTATGCAATTACATCTAGTGTTATCCATCCTATTGAACTAAGAGAAACATCCTACCTCACAAGTGTAAGTAATATTCTAAAACTGCCACTAAGCACATACTTTCACACAGTACTAGTCCACTTACCCCTGCAGGCTGTAGTGTCTTATAAATCCTTCCCCGGAACCAAAAAAATTTTGCATCTTCGTCAAAGTAAAAATAAATTAGGACCACTCTCTTTGCAACAAAATAATGGACCTTGTTTCTAAATTATATCCCAAAAATTTTACTTCTTCTTGGTATACTTACATCACTGAGGGAGGGGACTGTTATTCTAGCTTTTTGTTTGACCGTGGTGGGTATGGTGGCCTTCTTGTGTAGGAACTCATCATCTACCTCCTTCAAGGACAAGTTCTGTTTAGTTTGAGGCAGAAACTTGAATATGTCACTGCTGCTCTCAACAGCCGCCTTTTCTGGCTCAGTATTTGGTTTTGAATCTGAAATTATTTTATACCAGTAGGTATAATGTAGGTATTATCTTTACTATGATCATAATATGACACAGATTCCATCCCTTGCAGGGACAGACATTATTAAGTAGGTAAGTATTTATTATGGGATATAAATCATATAATAAACCTTGCTATTAAAGAGCATTAGCAGTTATTGTTACCTTCTACATTGTTGTCTTTAGTTCCAATCACTCCAATACTCGTTTCATCATCTTCGTAATCGCTAGAGTCACTGTTTTCATATGCTACTAAAGCCATATTATAATTTTCTCCTGAATTTGCAAAAACTAACTAGTTAAAAAACAAAAACTCATTAATTTAATTTACAACTCAACATAATATTCCCCACATATTCCCAAAACATGTAAATGTAAATCATAATGTCGATTCGATTTCGATTGACACATAGTCACAGAATGTAAAATGTAAAACTGACTGACGTGACCTCAGTCGTTCGGTTAAGGACCCTTGGCTCTCAGTCATCTTGTATCTGTCAAAAATATGGTAAATCTAAGTTAATCCTGGAAACGTGAGTTTATTTATACAAAATCTCCTCACCCCAAAAGGATTGTTATTATTTGAAATTGGATTCAGCCATATTTTTATTATTCATGGGTTCTAAAGAGCCGTTGTTTTCGATACGAGCAGTGCCTTCGCGTATCGAAAACAACGGCTCTTTAGAACCCATGAATAATAAAAATATGGCTGAATCCAATTTCAAATAATAACAATCCTTTTGGGGTGAGGAGATTTTGTATAAATAAACTCACGTTTCCAGGATTAACTTAGATTTACCATATTTTTGACAGATACAAGATGACCTTGACCACCGCGGGCAGTGAATAACAAAATTGGCTGTATGATTGATTATTATAAAGGTTTGCCTTATTACCGGCTATATTACTATAGATTATTACAAAAATAAGGAATTTATTCATTCTACATTCTTGAGGAATTGCAGTCGTGCGATCTCTTAAACTTGAGGTCTCACCTCAACTCGAATTCTCGAAAAGTCGAGGAGGGGCCTATTGATCCAGGTCTCCAGAAAGATGCAATGGGTCTCGGCTGCGTCCCTGGGATGCCAACAGCACGTGTATACGCCGCCAGCTAGGGACGTCGTCAGCTCCATCGCTCATCGCCACCCGCTAATATTGACGGTGACTCAAGTAACAGTAAAACGACGACCGTTACGTGCTCTCGCTACCGTGATTCGACGGGCATTGATTTTATTCAGTCAGAGACGTCTGTCTGTCAGTCAACAACTCAACAGCTGTTTGTATGTCATAATGCTCATATGAATGTCACACAGTATGTCATTTTCCAGTATATAGTATATAGATTCCACATCCGGTCATGGCGACATACGCACGCGTTTTCGTCGTGGCGTGATGTGGAATCCAGTTTAATCCTGTTCGCGCTGTGATGGTTGTGATTAATCAGTGATTAATAAGACATATCACGGTCGGCGGGATTATCTTAGATACCGATTTACCGGCTATATACACTATAAAGGCTATAATACTTGACATTGGCAAATCACCGATGAACATTGGTGGAGCCATAATAAAAAAGAAGAAGAAGAAGAAGAAGTATATAGTATATTATCTATGGTCATTTTATTATAGCAGTGTTGCCAGAATGTTACTTTTGTAACATTTTACGTTACTTTTGACCCTCTCATGTTACACGATATCAAATGTTAATTTTTCGTTACTTTTAGGACTTAAAAAATATTCAAAGATATTTTCCAGCAAACAAAAAATAATCTGTGGTTTTACACGAACTTCGATAGGAACACAAAACAAAGTTTGATATAAATAAACTATATAATAAAATATTATAAAGAGGAAAGATTTGTATTTTTGTGTGTGTGTATGTTTGTAATGAATAAACTCAAAAACTACTGTGCCGATTTAAAAAATTCTTTCACCATTGGAAAGCTACATTCACCCTGAGTGACATAGGCTATATTCTATTTTCAAAAAAATTTGGGATCCTTACTAAAACTCCAATAATGTAACCCAAGGTGTAAAAAAATTACCTAAGAAATTCCTTACATCGCGTGCGCTGCGAAAACTATTGATGATAGAGGTAGTGGTAGTGGTAGGGGTGGGGGTAGGGGTAGGGGTAGAGGTAGGGATAAGGGTAGGGGTAGGTATAATTTTTTGAATCACAGATTATAGTTTACTAGCATTCCGTCCCTATATATATACCCTATAGTATAGTAAATATCCACGGGCGAAGCCGGGGGCGGAATGCTAGTAAACTATAATCTGTGATTCAAAAAATTATTAATTTTAAAGGTTATAATATACATATAACATAGATTGACAGCAAATAGGTTCAACAGGGTTCAACTGCAGTTAATTATTATTCGATCGATGAAGCCTAACCAATGGAAAAGTAGACTTTTTTTATTTTTTTGTGTAATAATGTGCCATATTACAGTATTAGAGCAAAGATATTAGAGTCGTTTTCTATCGAAAATAAGATAATGTTACTTTTGTCGTTAAAATGTTACTTTTTTGAGCTGTCTCATGTTACTTTTGACCGTCGGCCACTGGCAACACTGTATTATAGCTTTCGCTCGTTCAAAGAGTACTCTTTTCGCTCGTTTAATTGCTCTGTGTCATAGAGTAACTTATAATACTCTCTGTGTTTTCTCTGAAAGAATCAAACAGAATATTCCACTTTTAATTTTTTTTCATTGTTTTTGTTGTATTCAAATTATTTTATCAAGTTACTTACAAAGGCCTCTTAATTTCTAATTGGATCCTATTACAAGCACCTAAGATTGTTTAGTGAAAATGCCTAAAAAGTTTGTTGGAGAAAATAGCAAAGCCGTTGCGTCTCGACAAAGAAAAGAGAATGCTAAGCAAGAGAAAGATCAGAAAGTGAAACAACAAATAGAGGAGGCAGCTTGGACAGATAATGATGAAAAGCTGGCTAAGAAACAACAAAAAAAGGTGAGGTTACTTATCAATTTGTCATTTGTACTAAGAAGTTTTAAGAGGATAAGGGGTAATAAACTCTATTAAAAATCTCTTAAATTGGAAAGTCCTTACAAAAATATATGATGGAGATCAAATACATATATTATACCTATTGAAAGTCTTTGGAAGATACATACAAAAGCTATGTTCATTGACATTGTAGACGAAGTAGACTGAACCCTCGCAAGAGTCACAAGTCAAGATAATGTGTCAACGTTGGACTAGCATGAGAATGTAATAAGTGTGGCTAATACATACATTATGTTTGCATTTTTTTGTTGTAGGAGGAACAGGAAAAGAAAAAGCAACAACAATTAGAGAAAAAGGCTGAGACAAAGGCATTATTAGAACAGGAAATGGCTTCCATAAAACCAAAAACTAAAGCACCCCCACCACAAAAAATTACACGAGCTCAAATCACACAATCAGCTGAGAAACAATCAAAAGAGCAAACTGCTAAATCTGTGGTAATTACTTTTGTATTAATATAATCTAATAATGTCTTGGTTTTCTATAAAACATGTACTTGAAATGTTCAATACATGAATGTAAGTGGAAAACAGTAACCTATACATTACATTGGAATTTTGGATGTGGGAGACATCTAAATAAATGGCCATATTTATTGCTCTACCCCCATGTTTCCTAAAGTGGTCTATATGGATTGGAATAATTTTGCAGCCTGCAAGAGTGACAGTGGATGTTCCACCCCTGGAGGAGAATCTGAACAGGATACAGCTGGATGGAGAAGTAGCCCAGTCTGTGGAAGAAGCCATCACTGTGCTTACGTAAGTTTTGACACTTACTTCATATTTTTACTGTAATGCAACATATTGTTGCTTTGCTTGATATAATTAAAAATTTAAGACTTGTTGTCTTAGTTGGTAAACAAACTTTGCATGTCTTTTTAACTTTTAAATAACAGTTTTAAAAATAATCATATTTTTAGTTCTACAAATGTAAAATAGGTTAAAAAGTTAATAATGATGTAAAATTGTTATTATAATGTCTTTTAAGAATTTTAAATGACAACTTATTTTAAAAAGACATGCAAAATAAGACAAGACAAGAAAAACAGACCTTAAATAAATGAAGAAGTAAGTGCCCATACATATTGTGCTGCATCAACTACCTACTATTTTACAAGCTCTTGGGGGGAAATCATCAATGATTATAGGTTCTGCCAATGGATCATTCCCCTTTAGATTGAACTACTTGTCTCAGCATTTTCAATTGCTAAATCAGTTGGTGGTCCCAGAACAGTGATTATATCCTCTTTGGTGGCCACCAGGTAGATGACAGTCACATTTTTTCTATTTAAAAAAATAGATTTATTTAAAAGAGCACAAAACATTTTTCAGTGATGGTAAGGACAGTGTGGACAAACATCCTGAAAAACGAATGAAAGCAGCATATACAGCTTTTGAAGAGATCACCATGCCTCAACTAAAAGCTGAAAACCCGACACTGAGGCTGTCACAACTCAAACAACTCTTGAGGAAAGAATGGTTGAAATCTCCACAAAACCCGCTCAATCAAAAAGTGTAATTGTTTAAATATTTGTAAATAAAAGTTATGTATTTATCTAGTCTTCTTGTATTTTATATTGGGCTCACAACCTGCCTTTACAAGAGTACAAGACATTTTCACCAAACTTTTTTAAGTTGATTCTTAACATTAAGCAATTCAAATAAAAATGTTACAAATTAACTTAAAAGTTTGATGAAAATGGCCATTAGAACTTTGACTTTTATGATACTAGTAGGACTGTAAAAAGATTATATTATTTATGTAAATGGATGTGTGACGACACACCGACAGATGGCGCTACTATGACAACACCAAAAAATACACCAATTGAGAGGCTAGGGTTGGTGGGATTCTTACTTGCACACAATGGAATTATCAACATTATCATAGATCATTATGTACTTAATAGTTATTTTAAATAAATAAAAAGTAATCAGATATAGATATTTTTAATTTGCACACATATTCTTATTATTCAGTCTATGTACTTTATCATTAATATAGTTTAGCGCCTCAAATATTATAAATTACTAGCTTTCCGCCCCCGACTTCGCCCGATGATATTTTCGAAAAAAAAATGAAATGAAAAAAAAAAATCCGATTGCAGCGCCACCTACTGGGTCCAATTGTGAATCTAAACCACCCAGGAACCCATTAAAACAAAAAAAACATAAATCGGTCCAGCCTTTTAAGAGGAGTTCAGTGACAAGAATTATATATATATAGATTATCAATTATTATATTCTTTACAATATTGTTTATTGCTTTATCAACGAAAAATGCATCACTGAAGTACACCTTTAGTCCTAGAATAGGGCTATTTTAATATTGTAACTCTTGATTGATAAAAATCCATTTAAACTCAACCCAAGTCATAGCAATCACTGCGGCTCATTGCTGTATTGCAACGGGACACCCTTCCGTCCACCTTCGGCTAATTTTACATCTGTTTCCCCAAGTTTCTGTTCCAGACCAGTCCACGTTCGTTCAGAGAGATTATGACCAATCTGTTCTAGCGCCCAGTTCTGTTTTTCCACTAAATCCATAGACGCGCCAGTGGTATCATTTAGTTTGGTCTCCCGTATTTTACCCGTTATAAGACTCACATCGGAACTGTCTTTAGGCTGGGCAATGTCACAGTAGTGCCTCCGTCCCGGTAATAGTTCATCAAAGTCCGTGATGTGCGTTTGGTGGTACTGAGTCCTTTCACTGTTTAAAGCCACTTCAAGTTCGTATGGATACACAATGGGGGTGTAAAAGTCCCTGGCGTTGTATAGATCGTTTTCCGGACATGCAATCATAACGTAAATGTCAATCTGTAATATAGTAAGTAACATTACATTTTAAGTTTAATAGGTAGATTATGGAGAAATGTCAGGATCCTGCCCAAAACGTAAACATTTACATCCCAAGTAAAGCAAAATATTTCTATCTAAAAATGCAGGTATTTATTTCGAGTATTCGAGTTGGGTGCCAACTAACCCACTAACCTAAAAATACTAACTAATACTAAATTCGTGAAATTTTGATGGGCAATACATTTTTTATTTGTCTACCAAACCCTTTTGAGATATTGAAATGAAACAAAAATTCTAAATATAAGTACCCAACCCACTATAATCCCTGAAAGATTTATCAAAATCCATTACGCCGTTTTGGAGTCTATTCTGGACAAACATTAGACAGATTTATTAATTATGACTAGGTAGATATTAGTGCCATTACCTCTGGAAAATTAGCCAACTTTGCAACATTAGCTTTCCCCACCGACACTATGTAGCTTTTCTTCTGACTCGCCTTACATACTTGTTTCAGACGTGAAATAATCTCCTTGGTCTGTTCCCCGGACAGTTTACAGACAAGAATACCAACAACTTTAGCATCTTTACATTTCTCTATCAAATACCGACGACGCCTGAACCATACTGTTTCATCTATTGATTCAAGTTTTCCCACATTAGGGTCTAGTAAATGCCACTGTTTAGCTGAAAATATATATTAAAAATACATTATTTTAAACTAGATTTTGTCAACAGTTTAAATCTTGGAAATATCATCACATTTACTACTTCACAATTTGGCTCCATTCAAACCAACCATGCATATAAATGCAACAAAGAAATAATCCTTCTCACACCGGTTCAATTTTTTAGATAGCCTCAACATGTAACTTGCCACTTGGTGTTTGTCACCTCCACAATGCCAGCTTACTGATAGCACAGTGGTTATGGAGAACTAAGGTAAGTGGACTGTGTTTGGCGAGTTCAACTTATTAACCCTAAGTTTAAAGCCTGATTGAGCAACAACCATCCATATTAATTTATAATATAAGTGTAATAATAATACCTGGCACAGAAATAGAGAAATTGAACAGAGTCTGTCCTCTAGAACCAATATAAACACAAGTGCAATCAGTGAGGGTCTCCATTGGTAGCGTCTGACCGTGTTGGTCCTTCACAACTCTTCCCAAAAATCTGTTCTCACTGTCCTCACCATCAATGAAGGCTACATAGTTCTCAGGGAACAACTCAAACCATCTTTTTGATAACAAATCTGTAACAGTAAACAGGAAAAAATTTGAATATTTTTCAGAGTAAGTCCCAATTACAGTAGAATGTTTATTGTTGCTTAATTCTTGAAGAGTATGTATACATTTTTAAAATTTAATAAATTAGCTTTAAAAAAAATAAGTATGTGAGTTAGAGATAGATTATTCAACCATAATTTTTACAAATATAAAAATACAAACACAAACACGCATGGCACCGAAAATTCAGAAAAATGAACAAAGGAGCAAGACAAGTGACCATAATTATGCATATGGGCAGAGCATATGCTATGTATCAAGCTGAACAACTGCTCCATCATACTAACACAAACACACCTTTATGGTCTTATTATACCTTGTGGTGTGTCCAGAGACATCAGTAACAGTGTCCACTTAACACCAGTTGTCCATATTAAACAGAACAGGTGGCACGCCTGTTGCTTCAGTTATTGGTCTTTTTTAATTCATATCTGTTATTTTTAGAAGAAGTTTTTTATTTCTTTTATATTGATCAAAAGGCTTGACATATACAGTTGGGCCAGGCTATAATGTTTTCAACTAACCTTTGCAGTGTTCAAAAGTGACGTCGTAAAATAAGCATGTTTTCAACTCCACTTCTGAATGTAAATGTGACTGTAAAGCCTGGAACACTGTCTCCATGTTCAAATCCAGTTTGGGTAACACAATGTACTCAGGAATGTTTGTTTTAGAGAAACAACTTCTGCCATAGTGCACCACTGCATCTCCTTTTACATGCATCGCTGCCACTGAATCTACACAACAACTAGAAAAAGCTAAGATTTTATTAGATATAGCTTAAAACAATAAAGATTTATTAATTTTATTTTACTTACATACTCGTGTCTATTCAGCATGATTTTTCTCATAATAAATTCTTGGATACAGCCTTGGGCAATGATACACACAAGTATTAAGTTAGAAAATATTAATCAGAAACAGTTACTTAAGCTACTTTTTACTAGTTGTAAATAGAAGTACCTACCTTGCATAAGATGTATCACCAAGAATATATAGGTCTACATCATCTGTTCTCTTCTTAATCTCTTCATATACCTTAGCACTCTGACTGAGCATCTCATCTGGGAATTGAAGACATACCTGCACAGACAAAGTTCTAAAAAGCATTTAAAATTATAGTATGTACCTACTTAGAAAAAAGCTGCAGGAATTAAAGGTTTTGGAGGGTTGGGGCTTAAAGGACTAGATACCTTCTGGGACACTGGGGCCACTACTCTCGCTGACCAAACAAAAAAAGAAAGTAGGCATCCCTAATCTACTTTGAAAAAAGCTAAGCATCTTCGTGAAGTGGTTTTCATTGAAGAAGGTATCGACCTTCTAATTCTAATACAACGCTCAGATACCCTAATTTTTTCTGCGACTATGCTCTAAACCCCAACTAAACTATTTGCAAATATATTTACTTTTGAAAAGTTGTTTTCTGTAATCCACTTGCATGTGTCGAGTATTTCATTCGCTAGCAGTAGGTTCTTTTCAGGGTCACATGTGTATGTTGGTTCTATAGTTCTATCTATACAAATACGAGCATCAGTAGTGAAGTTTTCCATTCTAAATTTTAATTGATGAAGAAAATTTTTGATTTGAAAAAAAAATTATGAATTTGATTTGAAAGATTTTTCATATATTGGACACACACCACAGGTCACAGAGCAAGTTCAAAATTATGATTTTTTTGTGTATATTTTATCCACAGAGAGAGCAACAAAACAGTGCCTGACACTTGACTTTTAAACCGGTAAAGGCAAATGTCATCGTATCATACAGCCGGAGGCCTAGTGGCATAAGCATAAATAAACGGCATGAGTTTTCAATTTGTTTCCACCCGGACATCGTTTTCCTTCAGAATTCACTTGTACACGTATTGTTTATGTTGTATGGCTTCTAAATACTGTGGAAAATCTATTTCAAGGGTTTCGTATAATAATGTAGGTATAGCAAACGACTGTGCCCACGTCTAGGGTTGTCAGATCCCCTAGTAGAAAATCGGAAAAGCCGGACATGGCTGTCAATTCACAACATTTCATTTTACGTTAAGTACCAAAATTAAAAATCCGTTTGGAGATCTTCCTTTGCTTAACACGATACACATATTTAATATTTTTTTATTCATTGGTTTATGAGATATTTTGATAAAACTACACTGTTTAACGAGTACGGTTCAAAGCTACTATACTCTCTGCCTACAAAGGTAACTGGCAATAAAAAGTATAAGTAAATAGTGTAAAAACAAAACAGGATACAAGGGGACTACTGATGGAGCCATAACACGAAAAAATAGAATAGAATAGATACAAGGGAATTTACTTTACGTGCTTCTCTACCAATCTTTGTTGATGAAAGTGAATAAAATTTAATTTTAAATTAATAAACTAAAAATATACAATAATGAATGAAACAAAAGGACCATGAACGAACTATTGAACGAATGAAACGAACGAATTTTTAATACAGAATACGCATAGACACCTGATACTTTTAGCCGTTATCGGCTTTTTCTAGAAATACAATATTTAAAAATTAATTTAAGAGTGTTAAAGTTAAAATTTTAGAAAGCAAGAAATACGGGTAGGTACCTTAATTTTTCACCTACTTTCATATAGGATAATAAAATTAGGGTGTTAAAATTTTGAAATGTTGTGGATTAAAACCAAACATTGCTATATTATTTATTTGATATTTTTTATTGACACTTAAACAGCTGCTAGATATCCTGATTCCGCTTAGCGGTTCTCGAAGATTTTTGGGTAGACTAACATTATGTATTTTTTAACGAGTCAACAATTTTTACTTATTAAAAAATATACATTTTTAATATCTCTAAATGTTATAAAAATATTGTTATGTCATTAATAATAAAATTTAACAGGTGTTCTTGGTTAAAAATAAAAAGTTCTAATCAAAAAAACCTAATTTGTAAATATAAATAACGCTTAGTTTGGCACTTGTTTATTAACCAGACTTCTTGATTAAAAGTTAAGGTTCTAAACAAAAGAACATAAAAACAAAAACATTGGGTTTATCTCAACTTACCTATATAATAAAAACACAGTACCTACCTACCTACATTTTTTAAATTTGTGACAAAATTAACCAGTCTTCTTGATTAATAAAAAAAACGGAGTACGGTCAGTCCAAAAACAAAAGCTTACTAAAAGCTGGACAGGCTGGACAAATATTTAAAAAGCCAGACGTCTTGGCTAACCCCATGAGGTGACAGGTTGTTTGCCACTTTGCAGTAAACTCAGATCAAAAGTACTGGACCAATTTACTTTTACTGTTATTATGAAACTTCATTATTTCAGCTTTCTACTATATAAAATCAGAGTTAGTGCAGGGGCAGAAAGTTATAGTAACTTTCCACCCCTGCACTAATTAATAATTTGCAGAGCATTTACACTCGCAGACTATATAGGCATTTAAAAATTTCAAGGGCCATGACAATTAAAATAACTAAATTCACAACAACAACATACTTTATTTTAAACTGAATGAGTACATACATATTATATTATTATTATGATGCAGGTTCACTATTTGCATTAGCTAAAATTGTATGAACATTTTGAAAGAGAAACAATTTGGGAAGACTGATAGTTCTTACTTATATTAAAATTGTAATCCAGTCTTGCCGAACACTGTATGGAGTAATTAACCTCCATTTAAATCGATAGAATTACAGGATTAATTAACATGACAGGACTAGATCAAAATTGTATTATTTAAAATTCCAGAAACATTTATTTAATGATTCTTGTAAATAAAAGGAGAGAAGGAATAGAATAAATTTTAAATACAAATGTATCAAAAATATGAAAGTACCTAAACAAGCAGACATTTCAAGCCACTTTATATCAAATAAGTTGAACCAGATTGAGTGCTAGAGTAGAAGTTTGCATATACAAGAAGGATGCTAATACCTGGAGTGCAGTCTAACCACATGATACTAGTCCGCTCAACCTATGAATATAGCGCAAGTCTATAATAAATTATAAAATAAAAACTTAAAAACCATCTCAATACCCTTCATCACTTGTAGAAATTTTAAAGTCAGGATAGACTTTTTTTAACATTTCAGCGGAAAGTTCATGATCAGCTTTTCCAAAGCCTTGTGAGTATCCATAGATATGAATGGACTTCTTTGAAGGGTCGTGACTAATTCTTCCTCCACCTAGAGTGTCACAGTCAAGTGGTTGTAATTTTTCTTGTACCTAAAAAGAAACTGGATTAAAAATAAGGCACACAAATTCACACAACAATTTTTTCGAAACAAATAAATTTTGTTTTGTGTTTCAAATGTATAAGTAATAAAGTAATAGATATTTGGTTGGTTTATTATTCCTACATTACTACACACTACTTGATTTGATACAGCATGAAAAATTCAAAATATCACATTTTATTATTTCTCATATAAATATAAAACTGGCTAAGTGTGAGTCGGACTCATGGTGGGTTCCATGTTCCATAACACCATACAATATTTAACACTACATACACTTTTTTTTAAATAGTTTAGTAAATTTTATTACAGTTCAAAAGATACAGCCCTGTGACATGGATGATGGACAGACAGACAGCAGAGTCCTAGTGATAGGGTTTTCGTTGGCACCTTTGGGTACAAATAACTATAAAGGATACAGCACACCCAAACCAACTGGCTCATACACTTATGGATGACCCAGTTGTCTTTTCTAGAATGAAGCAAAAGGGTACCCAAGATATTCTTAAATAAACATTATTTAGTTGGAAGATAAATAACATTATGTGTGGATGTCACTGGACACCTACAACACAAGTCTATTCTCACACTTAATTAAACTATTGCTGAATGATTCATGTATAAAATATTACAATATAAATAAGAGATAAAAAAAAGGAGGAACCCATCCTGGGCTGGGGACAGTTGGCTAGAACTTCTAAACCAAACATCAGGCTGTTTTTCAGTTAGTTGTAAAGAAGAAAATACCTCTTCATAGATGTCAGTGTGGTACGGAGCCCTCTTGTACCCCCTAAGTATGACAATGGACAGCTCATCTTCAACCTCTTTATCATACACTCTAATAAGAATGTATTTAAAAATACCATCAGTATCAATGTCCACCTTAGGGACGGCATCCAGTGCTGCAGACATGTTGGCTTTTTGTAGAACAAACCCTGTAGGTAAATTTACAATTTTGAGAATGAACTTTTGTATGTAATATCTTGAAACCTGTTTTCTGGAGTAATTTTTAAAGAGATATTTAATTATATGCTACTAGGTCACATTTGGGTGGTAAGTTAGTGGGAAATAGATGTACAAATGAAATTGACAGAATTCAACCACTCTATACAGGTATCATATTTCTGATTTTGAGGTTATTTTTTTCAACATAGATTTTCTTACAAACTTTGGGTTTCATTAACTTGCCGTCTTTACTAAGGAGCTTTGGAGATTGAGGAAGGGAGCGTCAACATTAATTTGCGATATATCTCTACATATTAAAGTAACCACTTTGAGGTTATGTTTTAAAAAACGGATTATCTTAAAAATTTTGTTGTTTCTGCAATTTTTACTAGAAGTTTTTTGAGGGTGATTGAGGAGAGGGTATAAAATTAGAAGACGATTAAAAAATTACCCAAAGCCAAGGCAAAAGGTTATTATTTTTTAAGTTCTATATTCTTACTTGATAGCAGCCGAGTTCTAAATAAAATATGGTTGCAAGGGAGTATAATTCTTTTCAACATAAATTAAAGAAAGCACGTACACTAATACAAAGTAAACAAAACACCAACCAACAACCGAATAATACCGCTGGCGATAAATGATTATCAATGATTATGTGGATAAAAATAAATAAACAACAAAAACAACAGAGCAAGCACAACAAAAGAAAGAAATAGAAAAAAACAATAGATGTGTATGCTGGTCAAAGAATATAATAATATGCTGGTGCTCTAAAATCAACGTAGTGATTTTATTCTCTTTGCTAGAATCTAGATTGGTAATGTTGCGATTAGAACGAGACCAAATTTACATACAGGCATTGCACCATGCACACTATTAAGGGGCGGTGGTCAAGGTCATCTTGTATCTGTCAAAAATATGGTAAATCTAAGTTAATCCTGGAAACGTGAGTTTATTTATACAAAATCTCCTCACCCCAAAAGGATTGTTATTATTTGAAATTGGATTCAGCCATATTTTTATTATTCATGGGTTCTAAAGAGCCGTTGCTTTCGATACGAGCAGTGCCTTCGGGTATCGAAAACAACGGCTCTTTAAAACTCATGAATAATAAAAATATGGCTGAATCCAATTTCAAATAATAACAATCCTTTTGGGGTGAGGAGATTTTGTATAAATAAACTCACGTTTCCAGGATTAACTTAGATTTACCATATTTTTGACAGATACAAGATGACTGAGAGCCAAGGGTCCTTAACCATAATTAATCACGTCTACTAAACACTGGATTATACTTTAAAACAGGATATTTTACAAAAATAAGCGAAGTTACTACTGACGCTAGGCTGTTACAGTATTCAAAAAACGGTCTCGTCTCTATCTTTCTCGCTTTAACATACGCGTCTCTATGAGCTTAATAACTTGAAAAAAATCCGCAAACTGTAGAATTTTATTATCGTTTATACAAAAGTCGGTTTATTTTTATAGCCACAGAGCCACCCATTTTATACGCGTTGCTAAATTAAATACTCCGTAATACTCAGACACTTTGCGTCCATTTATTTATTCATTAATTCACTCACTGCGAGGACAAGAGTGGTTGATTATTATACTCTTTGGTAGTGATTATCACTCACCTCGTCATAGAACTCATAGAGCAAAGCAAGTGGTAATCACAGAGCAAGTAAAAGTGGTAATAACTTATTTACTCTTTGGCGGAACTTAATAAGTTACTCTATGGGCGGAACCTTGTATGTCGATATCGTTTTTCGGCTAATTTTAGTTTTCATTTTGTTTGTTATGTATATTTCGTAACAAAAAGGTTTTAATTTTTATATTACGTGTGCCCTATAAGTATGAGCTCACCAAACAAGATGGATTCACAACTTACAGGTAAATTATTTCTGACTTTGTGCATTCATGATGTCTATTTGTAGCACCAACATTTTCAAGGATTTGTTGTGGGTGTTGGACAATGTATTTTCATATTTACTCTACTTTCTATAAGCATAATATTTCCAATATAAGTAACAAATGAATAATGTACCCTATAAATTTACCTACTCCATTAATGTGTTCTAGGTTTGTGGGTGAATTTTTTCTCTGCAGCTGGCATACCATCAGACGTGGGGGCCACTTATGCTCTTACATTCGCGGAGAATAGAATTCAGAATGATATGTTGTTGGACTTGAACAAAGAATATCTGCGGGACATGGGGATAACACGAATGGGAGATGTAATAGCTATTTTAAGGTATGTTTTTGTGACTTTTAAAATAAAAACAACAGTAGTCATTAGATATAAATAATTTTAAAGTTTTATAATTTAAGATGGATCTACTTTGCATCTATTTTTATGACTATAGTATAAAGTATGTCATCTATAGCTAATATAAAAAATTCCCATGTCACAAGTTAGTTGCTCCTCCGAAATGGCTTGACCAATTTTTATGAAATTTTTATATATTTATGTTCGGTAGGGCCGACAATCGGTCGTAAACTATTTTTCACCCTCCTACCCGCACCCCCCCATTTTTTTTATCGCGATTTTAGTATTTTTATATGAACAATATCCAAAGTTAGTGGTAAGGGTAGTGCAGGCAAGCCAACGTTTGGGCAGGTCCGCTAGTACTAATATAAAAAGCTCTACAATTTGAAAAAAAAATTTTTGTGTTGAATAACCAATTTATTGAAAGAGGTTATAGTTAGGCTATATAACATCAATCTATGCCCCCAAAGGAGCAGTAATCATAAACATCAGGTAATAAAAAAATTACACAGGTGGAGCAGGAGCGGGGAGGAAAGATATTGTTGAATATGGCACAGCTTAGTTTTCCAAAAATGTTTTTACTATCCAAATTGTGAAATTAATGAATGTTTCTACATGTATATTTCAGACATGCAAAGTTGGTACATGAGAACACGGCCCGGGACAGAGTACTGAGCTCTACCAAGAGTGGTACCAAGATGCCCAAAGTTGCTGCTGTAACGGCTACTCTAGCAACATCACAGATCAAGCAATCATCACGTATGTATCTCCAGAATTTAATTTTTTGTACAAAATTTTGTTTTATAAAAAAATACATGGAAAATATAAGCTGGGCCAAAAATATTTTACAATCTTCTAAGCAGCAATTGTACACACTGGAGCCATAATTTTTTATTTGTTTATGAAACTGTAACTGGCACCTTGCAGCTCTTGAAATCATCTTACTGGTCTCAAGAGTACCCAGCAGAAAATAAATCTTCCTCATTTGGCTGATAGATGTAGCTCTAAATTTCTAAAAGTTGGCTCCTTAAAAGTTTATTGATGTTTTTTGAGATTGCAATCCTCTTAGTATGTATATTTAATCATATTATTTTATTATTATGTATTTATCTTTTATTTTTCTCTTTTCACGGGTTGCCATATATACAGCTCCCAAAATCATGTTAGGGTCCCAGGGTACCCAGCAGAAGACCAAGTCTCCCTCTTATCTATGAATAAAATATAATGATCATCGCTTGAGAATGGCTCATAATGGTTGGACTGATTTGGAAGTTTTCATATTATTTTTCAGCTGCCAGTCGTATTTTGGAGCACTACACTAAAAACACGTCGCCCGTAGAAACTCTCTCGTCAGCAATACATATGAAAAGGAAATTGCCTGAAGTAAGGTTAGTGAAGTAAAGCAAAATGTACGTGGCTATATCAGGTTCTGCCTACATCGGTGTGATTCAGGCGTGAGAATATGCACTCGTAAATAATATTAATAATTAGTGCAGGAAATTTTAATAAATGTGGTGTTACTGTATTTATAATGCAATTAGGGAATGCAATACCGTGATACCGGGATCCCGAAATACCGGGATCCCTCATACATGTTGCGGGACTAATCTCGGTCGAAAAATTTGCGGGATCCCGCTGGACTGGCGGGATTACAGAGAAGCGTAGTACATACGTGTTTCTCTAAGGTGCGGGGCGCCGAGCCCTAGCGGAACGGTGTGAAGGCGCGGGACAAAGAATTCCCCACCCGCACCCCTTGTTTGATTACTTATATTTTGCCAGTTACGACTTGTAATTATGACGCAATGCATTGATTTATTCATTAAATATTGATTGTCATAGAATTTATAGATAAATCAAAATAAAACTGAACTTTATAAGAAATACTATTATTTTTGGAACCATTGGGCCGGGTACCCTGTAAACACCTGCGTCCCACCTTTTCTAATAATTTTATTTTTTATATTTATTATAGTAATAAACCATTTAAAATGTACCAAAAAGCTTATTAATAATTAATAATTATTAATTAATTAAGTTAAAATTAAAACCATGAAAACGAGGTCTATTAGGTCATTATTACGATTATTTACGATTGATTTCAGAGGTTTAAGTCGACCCTGCGGGATCCCGCAAATACCGGGATCCCGCGGGATTAAGATGGTTCAGTCCCGCAAATACCTGGATTGAAATTATTTTGCGGGATTGCATTCCCTAAATGCAATACATTTGTTATTAAAAGAGCTGGTTGGAAAGCTATTTAGTGTAAGATTGACCGAAAGGGTTTAAAGTGTCGGGAAATACCGGCAGACGAAGATCAATGTGCGACATGTAGCCATAGGAGAATTTGACTTTCTCTGCCTGCCTAGGTATATTTGATTAGGTATAGGCCTAACATAGTTATTATAATTTGTTTAATTAATTAATTATTTAATTTATTTCAATTACAGTTTCGACGACGTGAAGAAAGCTCGCCTGATTAGATTTACGTCGTTGGAGGCTACTTCTGATAGTGAAGGTTGGTTCATTTTTTTTTAATATCGACAATAGAGACAGAATAAGCATTGTATAACTTTGTACAGCGTATAACACTCGTATTTTTAATAATATCCAAAATTGTTTTGTTTCAATAGCGTGGACTTGCCGTTTTGAGCAAGCAAGCGTTGCTGTATGGCAAGCTAAATATTGAATAAATTAATTACTATAATATTAACATGATATTTTTTTTAATAATAAGTTACTATGGTCATTATGAACAATTAAAAAGTAAAAAAATTGTGACTGAAAAATAAGGAACTGACAAATGAATGGTAATCCGGAGCAAAAGGCTTTTTATTAAAACGAAATTTCAGGTTCTGCCACTAAGAACACAGTGTTCGCTCGCCTCGGGAACTCCGATATGAAGACTCTTAATGTGCAGCCGTCGAAAAAGATATTTTCACGTCTCGGAGCCAAGTCTGAAGTGTCCGAAAGAACGCCTCTCGAAGTGCCCGTGCCGGACGATGCGTTAAAATACGAAGGGATACTAAAGAAGATGTCCCCACCTAAAAATATATTCACAGTAACAACAACGAAAAATAACGTAAGGAAAATAGCTATAACTAGTACTATGAGAGCGGACGAAGTGCCAGTGTCGGTTAAGGAGAAACTAAACATGCCAAAATCAAAGTCTGTTAAGTTTTCCACCCACGTCCAGTATAAGGAAATTGAAAAGCCAAAACAGAAAGCTATGCAGCCAAAGTTCACCAAACCGGTTGCGCCTACACAAGTATTTAACAAACCGGAGAGGAGATTGTCTATGCAGGAACCTATGACGGCCAGCGTTAAAGCTAGATTAGGAGCTAAAGATAATTATACGATAACTAAGAATGTTTTTAAGAGGTTGGGTATTTGAATATGTTTGCTGAAGTATGTTAGGAATTTGGAAATTTTAATTATAATGTAGGTACTGTATATAATGTTATGTCTTTCGTCCAATGGAGTCACCCAGTAAGAGAATAAATATCTCGGTATAATTAATTTAAAGATATTCTTGCATGATATGGAGTTCAAATATGCATGTGCAATAATAATAATGTTATCTATTTTTTATAATTTTGTGATTAATGGTGGTTGACAATTGTGATTCATAAAGGGGGTGATACATCGACGAGTCAAACAGTCGTCTCTAGATCGCTGGAGATGTGATTTTAGACATTTCTTCTTTCTTTTTGGTAGGGGCATCCTGTAGGCAGGAATTGTATTATTTGACATTTAAATGATTATAAATCGGCTACAGACACTTATATTATTTAAAGTAATTTATGGATCACCCCCTTTATACATAGATATAGTCAACAATGGACAACATTCATATACTTTACACAAACCTAACTCAAAGGATTATAATTGGAGCTTATTAGTGCATTAGGACCACATTGGGTGATTTTATAGAAAAAAGTCTTGTTATGGAGTGTTGCATATAGATTATGATTTAATTTAGTTTTTACTTGTAGTAATTTATTTAAGGATTAACAGATCTTTATTATGTAATAATTAACAATATGTCAAAATAACAATTCTTAAAAATTTCCTATATGGAAACAATTTGGTTGTTAATAGAATACATCTTTGCTTGTTAGACGATAAATCATAGTTTGGCGATATTGTGGTAGACCAATCAAATATATTCTGTTTAATATGGGCAACTGGCTAAAGTGGACTCAAAAGGTCAAAAACAAAAAACAGTGTGTGTGTAATTTTGTTCACAAAATGTAAACTTGAGGCCCTAGCCTCAATCTTACACCATAATGAAAATTTGGCAACACTATCGCCCGTCATAAGAAACAAGTCTTACAACAATTTTGATTTCATACAATTTATTTAGCTATGTTTATTGACTAGTTAGATTCCTAAAAGTTTTATTTACTTCTAAATTAATTTCTAAATATTATGTAATATGTATGTACTTATACTTTATTTAAGGCCTGTTTTTGTACTTTCATAATAAAAATATAATTAAGTATATCTTATAAAACATAAAAAAAAGTTATATTAATTTAATTTAAACGTAGACAAGCCCAAGTTTATTGTACAAGTACTTAGTCACCGTACTGATGTCTCTAGTACAGCAAATCTATTTTGTTTTAACCAAAGATATTTAGATTACTATAACATATGATCTGCGACTACAAACTTATTCGTAGCATATGATAGTTATTTACATATACTCGAGTTATTCATGTCACTAGACTTTGGCGAACATATAATTATTTTATACTACACCTCCTCGGACTTACTTCATCAAAAACAGCGCCGAAAGTACGTAGTTCCGGTCGTACAAATAATAGAAAATTCATATGAAAATACTTTCGCCCCGCTCAGCAAATTTTGACAACGTGCGGTTGACATTTTGTTTTTTTATGGTTCTACAAATTCCTTTTTTTTTTGTAGTCTTTCCGAGGAAAAGGCAAATATCTATGTAAAACCATCTACACATTCCATTTGGAAAAGGCAAAGGTAATACCATACAGCCAAGTCTTCCATATAAATGAAAATTGCGCGCGTGTTGCTTTGTTTGTTGAAACTGTTAGTTTCTAGTATTTTCGTCATAGGTGTAGCATAAAATTATATGTATCACTCGAAAGAAAGTGTGATTCCGTGTTGATTGCTCGGGCCTCAACTGCACACTTGTTGGTAATCGGCCACTTTCATCCCTTGGTGAAGAATCTGTTATTTATGCAATCCATTAGCATAAAGTTTCTTCTATCACTTGAGACATCAGTTGACATCTAGTACTATGGCTCATGAAACCTGAGCTTGCCTCTTGTTAGGAAGAAAGAGATTGTGTTCTTCCTTCACATACCATAATGTAAATATAGAATTAACTTTTTATTTATAATCAAGTAAGTATATGAAACGACTGTAGCTTGGTTATTTAATAGTGAAATAATATTTCTCTTTAATATGACATGTGTTTTTTATGTGATAACCCCCTTTTATCCATCGCTCGTTCGCATATGAACTAAAATTTAATTTTAATAGACATCTATTTGCCTCTCGCTCACACAGCTACCTAATGGCAAAAAAAAATTGCGGGAGAGGACCAAAAATGTTTTAATTACCTACCATGCCTACCATGCTTTTAATGTTGCTTCTATTAAAATTAATTAAATAGAATTGGCCTTCTGTACCTACTGTAAATTATAAACTAGGTATAATTTTAATTCGGTTTGAACACATCGAGTGCGGTGACCTTAAAAAAACAATCTAAAGAACTAGGTTTAGAAAAATATCCCATTTCTGTTATCTTTCTAAGTTAGACATATTGTAGATAATAGTCAGAACTACGCTAACTCTTGTGGTTCCTAGTAATTATTATTAAAATAGCTGTTTTCCGTTTGTTATGTTCGCAAATATGCATTATTCATTAAATATTACTTGTAATAACTTATAAACTTATTATATATTGTCACTGTTATGCAACCATAATAAGTAGGTAGGTAGACAATCAGCATTTGGTTATGTACCTATCTAAAGCGCAAAAGAATATCGTGGAATTTTTAGAGCAAGAAAATAATCATTCTTTACTTTACCTCTTCTACCATATGTAGGTACAGGCAGATTGCTATGTAATAGACTAACATAACAGTGCTGTTACCATTCAAAAAAGACACGATGGCGATTCTTCTTTTCTGTCTAGGTGGTATTCTTGCAGTAAATAGGTACTCCAGTATGTCTATATAAATAAATACAAATTAATTGCTGTTCGTTGGTAAGCACATCATTTTAGAACGGCTGGACCGATTTGGTTATTTTTTTTTAATATTCGTACCTACCTAATTGTCTGAACAAGGTTTTTAGGGAAAGAACAATTTTAAAAATGCTTTTTCCATGGGATTTTTGTATGAACTCAACACCATGATAGGGGATGAAAGTTAATATGGGCACGGACGAAGCCGAGGCGGAAATCTGGTGATTAATATTTTACTTATTTTTAATTACCTATCTACTAAATGTACATATCTGTGGGAGTGGGAGGACGCCCAGCCCATACAAATGTCAACATTTCGACAGTTAGGTACCATGAATAAATTCTGCATTTGATCAGATTCTACGGTAATATACATGGCAGCGGGTCTGTAGGTCGATAATATTATAATTTAATGATATGCAAGTGTAAACACGCCAATTATGCAACTATAAAACAACAATTTATTTTTTACTCGCACACGAATTCACGACATGCGTGCTATGATCAGGAACTGTGAAAATATGAATGAATATTACATAAATCATGGCGCCATTTTTTAGCTTCATGACCTAAATAGGACTGTATTAATGGATCGCTAAATGTGATCATTGTCACGCGGCAAAGCTTAAAGGTAGGTAGATATAGTAGTAGACACGGATGGCTCATTTATTTTAAGCAACTTATAATTTCTTTTTATATTTATATTTTCAAATATTTTTTAACTTTAAAATTAACCGACTTCTCGTGCTTCAGAGGGCACGTAAAAATCAACAGATAGGTACCTACATATTATGTTAAAGTTGTGACACATTGTGCCGCACCGCAAAGTAAATCATGAAGATGTGCTTGTGTGTTTATTTTTAATGGCTTTTTTATTATATCAAATAATATTTCCCGACCAGAGATTTGAACTCTCCAGTCTGTTTGATGTAAGTATTTACTTTCGACTGCTTTGCACGATTTAAGATTACCTGCTATATCCGTCTAATAAATAAAATTCTCATGTACGATCTAATCAATCGGAACCACATTGCCGTAATTAATAACAGTATAGTATATGTATGTACACGCGATCTCCATAGTAAGAGTGAAATTACGTTTATATTTGCATGGCTACGCTTCCTGTGAGGTCCGGTGTGTTCGGGAAACAAATATACCTCGTCACGAGACGGAAGTGACGTCATACCAGGATCTTTTCGGCGTAATAGATGTCGCTGGATAATATAGGTAGGTACACCACCCCTCTTTTTTCTCTTATTTTAGATTATGGATAAGTACTTATACTAATATTATAAAGAGACAACAGGTACAGTTTGTAAGTTTAGATGTAGAAATTTCACGAATATAAATCTACTATAACCCTATATTTTATTTTGTTCAAAAATATCTACAGTGAAAGACTATACTATCTACCTACTATAAGAAAAAAAACAAGAATCAAGACAAAAAAATGGAACCACGGTTTACAAAAAATCTGTCATTCTGTGAGATGATCCTGCAGTACAGGATTCATTTTCGATTCTATTATTCCTGCAAAGAAAAGAGTCAAAATACACTATTTCCACCGATTTTGATCCTGCTCAAGTTGCCCACGCAATAAACGGTTCATAGCGTAAAAACTGAAGTACACTGAAAACGACAAGTGAAAGTGGAAAATAATATGACGCAAAGATACTGTCTTCACTGTCATACAATACTACATACAGATCTGACCTAGTGTCGCACTTTCTATAGCTCACCTAGGTCCGCAATCAGGTTACCTAGACTAGATACTACACGCCCTGGTTAACAGGGCCATTGGACATGGGTAATGAAAACTCTTTGTTTCTCTTCACCTTAGTAAATTGTGCATCTTTTTAACTATTATTTTATTCAAGGCAATGGCACGTCAAGCCGATGTTGGACAGGCAACCGGATGGCGAGTGGTAATCTGGGCCTTTGAGTGGTACAGAGTCCCCTGGTAGCGGCCAAAGTGACCCCAAATGGACAGGTTCGGCGATATGGGGGAGGGGCAAAATCGAAAATTTTTTGAAAAGGCAACCGGATAAAAATGCGGTAGCATTAAAGGAAATACCCTAATTATATAATATTTTTTTTGCCAGCCGAAACACGCGGGCCGTTCTTGCACTAGCGAGTACAAAAAAAAAAGTGAAAAGGCAACCGCTTCAAAATTAGTGAGCATACTTATTGACACTAATTAAATTAAAAATTAAATTAACCCCTATTTAGCCACCCCCCAAACCTCATGAAAATACCAATAATTCCATACGCTGCAAAAAATTGTTGAAAATCCTTATCAATTAATATTTAACGACTGCTTGGACTTTTAAAAGGTCTGTGTATGCTCATTATCTATTACAATCCTCCCTCCCGCCCCAACAACCCCCCCCCCCACCAACCCTTGTTGCCCACATTGTCCTAATTTTTTGCAACGTTTGGAATTATTGGTATTTTCATGAGGTTTGGGGGGTGGCTAAATAGGGGTTAATTTAATCGAAATCGGATGGCATTGATACACACCATTATTTGTACTTAGGACAGTATAAATTTCGAATGCCATCCGATTTGAACAATTTTTATTTTTTTTTTTTAATTATAATAATTGTTGAAACAATCGAAAAAAAGTGTTTTTCGGCGACTTTGAGGGGTTGTTTCTCCGAAACTGCCCATCAGGATCGGATGGCAATTTTTTCCCAACGTTTGGTGGTGTCAATAAGTATGCTCACTAATTTTGAAGCGGTTGCCTTTTCACTTTTTTTTTTGTACTCGCTAGTGCAAGAACGGCCCGCGTGTTTCGGCTGTCAAAAAAAAAAAAATTATATAATTAGGGTATTTCCTTTAATGCTACCGCATTTTTATCCGGTTGCCTTTTCAAAAAATTTTCGATTTTGCCCCTCCCCCATATCGCCGAACTTGTCCATTTGGGGTCACTTTGGCCGCTACCAGGGGACTCTGTACCACTCAAAGGCCCAGATTACCACTCGCCATCCGGTTGCCTGTCCAACATCGGCTTGACGTGCCATTGCCTTGAATATTTAACCTTATAGTTTAAATAGCCAAAAAATTATTTTTTTTTCATCTAAATATACTTACCTCAACAGAACTCACTAGTCACTTGTTAGGTAGATATAGCCTCACAATTACCATCGGCTAAACGATGGAGACTTGTTCTTCCGCTGGGTAGTGGGTACCCTGGAACCGTAACACGATTTCGGGAGTTGAAAGGCAACCCGTGAAGAAAGAAAAAAAAATCGTAGGTACCTAATACCTTGTGATCATGATATTTATCGTCACCAAAAGTCTATTTAGGTAGGTACTTATAGGTACCTACTCGTAGAGCTAAAACTATTCAGAAGTTGTTTAGATTTGTCAAATACAATTTTTCTAGACTTATCTTATTTAGTAAACAATTTAATCTTTGCATGTATTTTTTAAATAAGGTCTCTAAAAAAAATTTAAAGGCGTTAGGTATATTAAAGTACCGCGGGTGTCCTATTGGTATCCTAGTGATTATCCTATTTTTAGATTCCCTTTGACAGTATAACCGAACTTTCAAATAACCGAAAGTCTAAATAAATGGCGCCTGAAGGGTTGAATCGTGTGGACAAATTATTCTCAAAGGAAATCTCTGTAAGTGTGTTGAGCGTTTATCCTGTAAGGTTCAAAATACGTGAATAGGGCCGGATTTACCCTGGGGCAACGTTTCAAGACAATCGTACTTTTAAAGCATTTTCGAAAACGCGAACTCCGTATTTTGCCGCCCTGGGCACTAGACCTGTGACTAGACCCTATGTGTAAATCTTGCACTGGTCAATACGAGGGTCATGCCAAAAGAAGTTAGATACTCAATAAATATAATACCTATTTATTCTTTATGACAAGTATCTATCTTCTAGAAGTATTCACCCTGAGCTGTATATATACTTTTCCATGCGTCTGAACCACTTGGAAAATGCCTCTGCATGAATGCTGCTTCTTTAAACACCTCAGAAATCTCAAAATTATAAGCAGCCAGTGCATCTTCTTTGCTTTCTAACGAAGCTGCCGGATTTCTGACTTCGGTCGCTTGTCACACCAAGCAGATATAACTGTTGGTGCACAAACTGTCACATACCATTCAGAATTAACCGTTCTTTGATGGTCTACTACTATAGTGGCAATATGGGTCATATTGAAGAAAAACGAGGCGACCAACTGTTTCTGTGTGCTCCGTGCGCGCCGATATTTCATCTTAGTTCATCTTCAAATCACCATACAGTCGACTTTCGCTTTGTTTCATAGTTATATAGCCATGTTACGTCACCTGTCAGTATATTATATACGTTTTTTTTTGTAGCCGGCGTCGAATTTATCTCTAAAAAATAGGCAACAATATCCTACGTTCTTTCTGCTCATCGGTAAGTTTGTGCGGCACCCATCTCGAACAACGCTTGCGGAGAGAAAGATGGACGTGAATGATGGTTTGCATTGCTGCTGATCCAATCCCCAATTCCCGTTCAAGCTCTACATAGGTAATTCGTCGGTTTTCACTTCAAGTTTTTCGACTGATCGAACGTTTTCTTGAGTGACCGCGGTTAGCGGCCGACCCGTTTTCGCTTCATCTTTAAAACTATCTAAGAGGACGGCTCTTTTAAATTACGCAAATCAATTAAATACAGTTGCTCGTGAACAGGCAGACTCACCAAAAGTAGTAAGTTCAAAACATTCTTGTGGCTTTTAACCTTTTTTATAGTCATAATAAATCATAGCGCGAAAATCACGACGACTGAGCTCCATTGCTGCGGGCAAACTCCCGCCAACCCCTCCCGAAAAAAACTTTTCCTGATAAATTTTTTTTTTTAATGTTTTATTTTCAAATGTATCTGTAAATAAATCAGTCTTCATAATGGTGTATAACATGGCAATGGCAAACAAATGAGTAAAGAGTATCTAACTTCTTTTGGCATGCCCCTCGTATACACACAGATACACACATCTTCACGGCCTCTAAAGGTGTGTCCAGGAACACCAGTAAGAGTTATTCCACCACAGTATAAGTTGTGGTCGCGTATTCCCTGCGTAATACTATCTACTGCGTATTATAGAATCCTGAATGTGCTCTAAGTAAGTTAGTACTCGTTTACAATTTTAGATACTGGTTTTATACTAGCTTCCAACCTCGACTTCGCACGTTAAATTTTTTATTGGTTGATGTTTACTTTTACTCCTTTGGGTTGTAGCGTGATGTTATATAGCCTAAACCTTTAATTTTAATAACGCGAAAATGTTTTTCTGATACTAGTTTGGTTATAATATTAGTATGTACCTGAATACAGAACAAACCAGAATACGTAGATATGCACAAGCGATCTTCCGCACCAGTCATACTTCTCGCCACGATTTACCAATTTTAGGAAAATTTATTATTTCAAGCGATATAGGATAATATTAATAAAAAAAAAAACACATAGAATTCCTATTAATTTTTCTTATATTGTGGTTTTATCAAGGGATACAACATTTTATAGTGTACTATTTTTAGCCTTAGTTTGAAGAATTTATGCGGATTCTGATTTATTCTGTATCCTGAGGTACCTTGCTATACCAGTCCCATTCATGACCTAGATGCAGTCACTGAATTTTAAAACACTGAAAATTATTATGAAAACAGTCACAGTCGTTTAAACATTACCTTCTACCAAAAAATCTTTACAAATCAACAAAATCTATTTACCAACATCACGATAATAGTACTCACGTTTCGTTCGATCCACCTCCGTAGCTCCGAAGTTAGTTAGCACCGGCCACCGATCATAACACGATTAGTAAGAAATCAATTAGTCATTGTGTAAATAAATTGCCATTTCTCACCGATTTCGTTCAGCGCGCCTCCGTGGAATTCAGACACACTAAATTCATTGCCAACCGATATTTTAACGATTGGCACACAATTAAAATTTGTTAAATACAACAAAATAACACTATTCTTGATTCTGATATTTCAAATGTACCAATTAAGTCTAGATTACTTACCTCTTTAGTTTAGGGTACCGCATCTTGTAAAGTTAAAAAACATAGTATTTTGTAGGTTCGTAAGTTCTATAAAAATGTATCCCCAATTCCCAGTGTTACCTATTTTAAAATTATTTTGCGCGTGCTGTGCGCTATATAATTTGTTTGGTGTATTGGCATTATATTGCTCTACAGTGGCTCTATATCGTTCTCTAATAAGTATAAAAAATATTACAATATTGAAAATATTAGCGAACTGTTGACAAGAATCAAAAGTCAAGAAAAGGTCAAAAAGTAAGTTAAGCAAACATAAAGAATCGTGCGTATCCCTTCTTGGAAGATCTGTTAAATATTGGAAACTGGCTAAATATGGAAATAGTTACCTACCATTGTCTATTAGTTAGCGTTTATGAAAATGAAAACGTATTGGGTGGGACGGAGTGTGCGGGGTGAAGGGTATGGATGGATTTTGAATAGGTAATCTACCGAATAATCGGCTCGAGAGTAACTGACTATTTGCCGACTATAAAAGTGGCCAAATAGTAGGCATTACCAAATAGTCGCATTACCAAATAGTCGCATTACCAAATTAATTGTGAATCCGAGATTGTTGATTGTTAAAGACTGGTTGATCCAATTGATTGTAGAACACACAATCTGGCGTTTTAATATCATTTATTTCCCGTTTCCTGTACAATCATAAGAACAAAAAAATGCCGACTATAAAAGTGACCGAATAGTCGGTTTAGTCGGTAGATCCCTAATTTTGAACGAATTTGTGTCGGTACACTTTGGATTTATAATATTTAGACGTCAAACCGTTTTATATACTTAATATGTGTAGGCAGAGAATAGATGCCCTTGAGATGTGGTGCTGGCGTCGTATACTACGGATACCTTGGATTGCACGTCGCACAAATGTATCCATACTATCAGAGCTGAACATCAAGTCTAAACCACGACTCTCCACTGTGTGCATGAGACGAATTCTGCAATATTTCGGACACATTGCACGAAGAAAGGGCAACAACCTAGAAAAGCTTGTGGTGTTGGGTAGGATGGAGGGAAGAAGACCTCGAGGACGAAGCCCTAAACGATGGTCCGATCAAGTGTCCGAAAACCTGGACACCAGTATTACCACAGCCTTTCATCAGGCAGAGGACCGCAGCCGATGGAAGAAGATAATTGAGGAGAAGCTGATGAGACGGGGTCACGATCCTCAGCAGTGAGGGACCGACTGTGGAGGAGATGTGTAGGTATAGTTTTGGTAAAGCGATGTCCATTATGTGTTATGCGAACTCTATCTTTGTACCCAACGCACATTTTATATTTGTAAAATAAACTTAAATATACGGAACCATTAAACTGAGCGGGAACTACTCTTGCCCGGTGTACCTATATTTCTCAAAAATGTCTTAAATAATGACCATTCACCGATTATATAAATGTTGATAACTTGGTGCATAGAAGGTCCGTAGATAATCGTGGACTATGTAGGTAGACAATGGCACACCTACGTCTGTACCGAACTTAGTTCAGATTGGTTACAGTTTATATAACTTGTAATGTCGGACTTCCGATTTATTGAATAGACACATTTTTTGTCGTAATGGGTATCCAATTTATGTATTACAAAAAATATAAATCCAGGTCGATTGATTGTACATAAACAATTATTATTGTGATAGAAAGTAATAATATCCAATCGTCGATTTACTTATATTTATCATTATCATAATATGTATGTACCAATGAGTTTTTATAATAAAAAACTTATGTACAAAATCCAAGAAACCACACTTCGAGGCTTTTCCACCTAAATACCTATAACCTCGCAAATGCCATCAGCTAAAAGAAAAAAAAACCCGTGAAGAAAAAAATACACTCTCACTATTAATTGATCTGAGCTCTCACTACATACTCGTAATATAAAAGAAAGTCCCCGGATTTGGATATGGCAAACTTTTTTGCTGATAACTTCATTCAACATAAGTAACTGTTGCCAAATTCCTCCTAAAGTGATACCTAATTGACGAATCTAAGCGTTATGGAGAAAATCTGACGCAGACAGACGCTGGTATAATATGCATGCACTGCCGGCGGTGCGAGCTATCGATTTTTTTCTAATATATAGATATTTCTCCGTGTTACGGTCCCAGGGTACCCAGCGGATATTATGTACCTACATAAATCGACAAACCACATAGAGGCTTTTCCATCTAAATATACCTTAACTGGCCACTCGTTAGGTATAGCCTCACAAATAGATACCTACCATTAAACGAGGGAGACTTGGATTTCCTTTCTATTTTTTCTAAAGTTTGCCAAATCCAAATCCGGTGGCTTTCTTTTATATTAGGTAGGTATGCAATGAAAAAGGGAGTTTGTTATTGACTGATATAAAAATAATTTGGGATAAGTATAAGGTCCTGCCCAAACGTTGGCTTGCCTGCACTACTCCTGTGAATTCTAAATGTGAAGAAAATGGTGAAAAATCTTTTCATTTTAGTGATGGTTAGGTACTTAGTACGAGTTATAAGAATGTAATTATTTTTACGGCGCGATTTTTGGTAAGGGGAAATCTTATGGGTTCGCGCCACAACATGTTTTCGGCACAAGGCCATGCATTTGGGCTGCACACTTCTGGCCGACAATAAAATTCTCGGTCTAGACACAGAGACATTTATATGTGAAATGATCGCTAGATGGCGTTTATACTTATGAATTAAAAACCACTGTTATTCATAGTTTTAAGGCTGGGTTACCCCAAATTCACCGTTTTTTGAACCAATTTTTAATAGGCAAATGTCGATTGTTTTGAAAAAAAAAAAATATGTGATATAGTTCAACATATGCTCTATATATATTTGTACAGTTAAAAACATGAAACTTTTAATATCGCTCGATCATAAAAAAAAATGGAAAACAGGTCTAAACTTCGTTTGTTTTTCCAGTTTTATTCCAAATCTAACAAAGATTATGTCAAAATTTTTATATATATATTATCGTTTTACTGATTAAGATCGTATTGTACAGTTATATTTTTGTAAATAAATAGGTTTTTTTAAACAATGACTAAAAGCGTAATATATATAGAAAACGCTCCGCGCGCGTCTTGCCAGAAGCCTGCCGGGCGTTGTCGAGGTCGGACCTGTGTCGCTTTTGCCGCTCCCCGCACTTGGCTACTGTATTGCAACCAGTTTTTTATTTTTTGACAAAAACATGGGAAATTAAATAAATAAGAAAAATATATTACATAATTTGAATTGTCGTAAGACCAAGTAAACAATCATGTATTTTTTTCATAATTTATAATGTTCTCTTATCTATAACGTCACAGTATAGACATTATCACATTACAGTAGAGAAACTATTCATATACCTAGATTATGTTAATAACTATTTATAACTTTTGAATGTAATTATTTTAGTGCATCAAAGCATCGATCAAACAATGGAACCTATGAACTTGTTCAATGTATCGATGAAGAGTAAGTGTAATGCTACATGTAATCAAAATTAGTCTAAAAATTTTTAAAACAAACTAAGAAATAATGAAACTACATGATCACAGTTTTTTTTTCTTAAGGGCCTTTAAGAGTAAATCGAACTTTTGGATCAAAAACTGTACTATTTGAACAGTATAATTTCCGTGAAGCACTTGAAGAAATTCCCTGTTACTTTATAGATAATATTGTTATCTAAAAAATTAAGAAAACTTTTAAATTAATAAAGAATTTTTGAATTATAACAAGATAATTGAGACGGCTTTTCTCAATTTCGCTTTCATCATCAAGTTTCAAACTTATAATATCTGAAATCACTTGCCGATCTCACAATAATAAAATATTAGACTATAAATATTCTCAGGAAAATAGTTATCAATAAATATATTAATATTTTGCTTCTTTTCTTCAGAAATTAAAAAACACAATGATATTAATAAAAAAAGTAAAAATTATAGCACATAAAATTGTAATTTTCTCTATAAATCACACTTCATTTTAAATGATAATTATTTATTGTAATAGAACAACATTGTAATTTTGTAATATTTTTTAAATATTTTTAAAAAGTGCTATTAAAATCAGCGCGTAATGTGTTTTATTTTGAAATTGAACCTTTATCATACTGAGGACCAAAATTGATTAGTCCAGTCCGACTATAATGATAGAAAATACATTATTTACGCACACAAACACATGCAGTCCATGCAGGTGGACATAAAAAAAAACTCACAAACTGTAGTCTTTAACCCTGAATGTGGTGGGTTTTCAGGAAGTAAACATCTATATATATAAAAATGAAACCCGTTTTCCGTTGTCACGACATAACATGAAAACGGCTTGACCGATTTGGCTGATTTTAGTCTTAAAATATTCCTAGATATCCAGGGAAGGTTTAAAAGGTCAGACAATTCGAATAATTGCCGAAAAACCCCTAAAAACAGCCCTTTTCTTTTTCCCATAATAACAGAGTCAATTTGAACCTTATTGCTATTCAATAAAGTTCATTTTAAATTAAAAGCACTCATTGTTGTCTATGCAATGTAGATGTGTTCCTAATGTCACCGCACAAAGTTAAAATTCGCGTGCGTGTTGGAGAATCTAATGTCGCGTTCCGACACTCAACAAAAGTGATAATATCGCGAACGCGACCAAATTGAATAGTCACAAAATGTAATTTAAGTAATTTAATAGATCATTAGTAGTACTGATTTTCAGTTTGGTCGGCTTCGCGAAACTTAATTTTGCCTAGGAGTAGGGGTAGGAGTAGGGGTAGGAGTAGAGGTAGGAGTAGGGGTAGGTGTAGTGGTAGGGTAGGGTAGGGTAGGGTAGGGTAGGGGTAGGGGTAGGGGTAGGGGTAGGGGTAGGGTAGGGGTAGGGTGGGGGTAGGGTAGGGGTAGGGTAGGGGTAGGGTAGTGCAGGCAAGCCAACGTTTGGGCAGGACAACGTCTGCCGAGTCCGCTAGTTTAATATAAAATTTAACCAACTTAGGGTTTTCCAGAAATTATCATCTCTTTCAATCTGTTTTGTTGATAGAGGTTCTTTTGCTCCTGCACAGATTTCAAGAAGACACACTTGCCTCTCAGTAACGTGAAGTTGCTCTTGTTTTTACTCTTTTTATTTACTGTACATACTGGTGTTCGTGTTTCTATTATATTTCATTATTTGTATTTTGTTTTCTACAAGCGTATCATCGCCTACTAATCCGTCAGGAGTTGCTCCAATATATGGATAAGTTTTGTCTATGAACAATCCACAAGACTCAACATTTACGTTTTCTTGCCCTTGTATTTGGTAATATCAATTACTTTTTTTATTTAGTGTTTCTATAAGAAATCAATAAAAACTTATTGTTTATCGCTATCCATTACTTTTATTAAAATACCTGTTTAGATCCCAAAACCCCACCATTTAAAAGTAAACTTTGCCTTTTAAAAATTTAATAGGAAAAAGTTACATAACGGCATAGTTTATTTACAAAACTTTATCTTTAAATGAATATAAGTACATATATATCAAGTTTTCCTACTGCATATTTTTTACTGTGACGCGCGACGCCACGAATCTAGCGGCTCGGGGTAATGTGAGTTCAAACGCGCTGCGCAAGCGCGATGTTATTTACGCAAGGGTTGAGAGAGCGCTAAATGCCTACCGCGGTCGGATAACAGGCCCTTAAGTTTTTCTTACTAAATAATATAAATAATTGGTGCAAACAAAGAAATATAGGGGAAAAGTCACAGCTATAGCAGCGCTATCTATCCCGGGTTGGACCCTACTATCAATGACAGATACATTTATATTATGTGAAATGATCGCTTATATGATTAGACGTTATATAAGTAGGTACCTACCTACTATAATTTGAATTTACGTTACAATTTTAATATTTAAGTAGGTAAGTAGGTACGTACTACGAGTACATGTTTTTTTATTTATAAAATATACACATAACAATATAAAAACCTAAAATCTAATTTAAACATTAAAAATAACTAAATAAAACAGGTCCGCGTGGAATACTGGCTGCATTTCCCCGCTGAATCGCAATGTTGATTCGTTGAATCAGTCGAGGGGATATATCTTTAATAAAATTTTTGACATTTAAACTTGAACCCCACGGACCTAGAGTTTTTACACCAAACGACACATATTTGTAGTTTTCAATAATAGAACTACGAGTATATTTGCGCCGTTTGTTTTTTTACACTTATACAATTAATAATAAATAAATAATACATTTAAAAACTATATAAGTATACAAATTATAAAAAGAATACCTCTTCCAGAACCCCTCCCTGTGTTCCATATAATATATAAATAGGTAAGTACTTATAAAAAACAAACTTTTTACAAAATTTCTGCCAGCCGGTGCATGCGCTAATATTATGCGTATAATATATTTTTTTGTGAATTTGCTTTCTTTTGTGAAGTACAGTGTTGAGTTGAGATTAATCCTTCACTAATTATACCACGCTTGCACTTCAACTTTCCTACCCAACTAGCTAGACTCTAGCTTCACTCTAGCTGCTAGAGAATAGTTTTAAGTTTTCACTTCTGTCGGCAGTCCTACCTGTCTTTTTTAAAAACATTTTGGGTGGATTCCTGTTGTTGTAATGTAAGTAAACGAAGATACACTTTGATCGTTTCGCTTCACAAACTGTAAAGGTGGGAACAGGCTTTGAAGTATCGCACTATTCATTTGACTTTGAGCCCGCGTTCGATTCCTTTTTATTTATATTTTATAGTTATATTTTTCTAAGATAAGTAAAAAGTTTTCATTTCACTATTTATTTATCACATCTGTACCTGTAGGTACCTATTTATTTACATAGATTCATTTTATAATCACAGCAAGAGAGAGAGAAAATTGTAATGTTTCTTGACGTTGCTATTTTGAATAGGCGCTGTTACATCATAAAAAAATGGTCTGAAGTAGAAATGAAGAAGTAGATTTTTTTTTAAATCGGATAAGTAGTTTCGTCGCTTACTTTCTACATCCAAACTTACAAACTTTTAAACTTTACCTCTTTTAATTAGTATAGATAGTAAAATAGTAATATTATAGTATAAATGAACAGCTGATGTAATTATTTTACGGTTCCTGAAAAAATACTTTTCACATTTTGTCATTTTGGGAAACAAAGTTGCCGTTATAAACCTGAGTGTAAAAGCGATTCACTCCTGAAAAAAGGATCCTGTAATTAGATTTTTTTTTGTAACATTCGTTTGTAATGTATTTATTTGAAAAAAGAATACAAAACTTTGCTCTTAGCTCTTACTGATTATGCATACATGCATACCTATAGATGATTTCACTATTAAAATTAATTAATGAATTTGTATTGTTGATATTCCTAGTAAATATACAAAGTATACGGTGTGTAGACAGCATTAGGGCGTCAAAGACATCCATAAGAATATCGCGTGCCACAAGTCGGTCGGAATATAAGTGGTGCACCGCGGCGCCCGCGACCACTGACCAACCTGCCTCCGTGCTACGTGCTACGGCAGATATGACGCTCCAGGTATTATTGTTTATTTATTGTTATATAACAAGGAAGTCATTCATTATTGTTTTTAATAAATACTTTGATTGATTTCATTGTATGGTTCTGTTGTCACAAATTATAACTAAGTAAACACAGCTCTTCATTCTTTAATTAACCTAAGTACCACTCTTGAAAACTTAATACTTTTATATAGGTAAACTTAATAAATTTAAATTTTCATGTTTCAAGTTTTAATTTTTTTTTGTAATGACATCTTCATTAACGGTTATTGTGTTCTACAGGCGCTGCTAGCGGCGCTGTGCTGTATAACGATAAGTGCGAGCTTCGGTAAGGATGTGAACGCGACGGCTGTGAACTTTAAAGACAATGCCAGTGCAGCTAGTGTGAACCAGTTAATATCGATATTTAAAGATGCGCCGATGGCGATCTACGCGAGTGCTGTGCCGCACGGAGCGTACTCCTTCCAGGCGCCCGCGTACAAATTACCCGCTCCGCCACCGTCGCCGAGTCCTCTCAAGGGACCTCTCGTGCCCGTCCATAATGAGAATGTAGTGATACAGAAACAAAGCGGGTTTCTCACAGATTCTTACGGAAATCGGTTCCTGGAAACACCGCAGGCGGTAGCGTACAAGACGACCTTCCCGCAGGAATTTGTGTCGCTTCAGGATCTGCCGGCGCATCTATCCCAGCCGCTGAAGGCCGCGTCCCCCGGACTACATTTCAACAACAATCTGCCACAATTTTCTTACGGTGCCCCGTTCAACGGTCCCACGTTACAAGCTTTGAGCGGTCCGTCACCGACACCGTTGTTCCAGTTCAGTAGCTCACAGAACGCTTTCCCCTTCGTGTACGCGGGAAAATCACCGCTAATATCGGCGACCACATCAAATAAGTTCCCGGGATTCCCGTCATTCATGAGCGGAGTTCAACAGCCAAGTAACCAAAACGTTATTTATGCACACACGGACGCGTATGGACGATTGACTAATTTCAATGCTGATCCGGTGAAGTTTCAACGGCTAGAACAGCAGCCACAAGCAGCGCAGAGCAATGCCCATCATGAAACACAGTACCAGGACGCACCGCCCCCTAAACCTCAGCCTAAACCAGCCCCATTAAAGAATAAACTAACTTCTAGCTTGCCAATCAAACATGTCAAAGTAACAGGAACAAACAACGGAAAAAAGACAGTAGTCTCTGTGCCCACTACCGCTCCGATTCCACATTTGTTGGACGTTAGCTTACTGGAACCTTTAGTTTTCGATAATCCTGTGGTACCTCAAGTACAACATTTCTTGCCGCGAATCAATTACGGTCCTATCATTAAACCGCTGCCTGTCCACAAGCCACTTCCTGTCAGTCAATCGCATCATGTCAACCAACAGCATCACGTCAACCAACAGAATCACGTCAACCAATTACATCATGTCAACCAACCGCTGCCTGTCAACCAAGCTATGAAACATCATAAGGAATTTTTGGTTAAAAACACTAAATATTACTCCACTCCAACTACGTATAGACCTGCAGGAGAGCAAGATCTTCAACTCGAGCGAGGAAATGGATACATCATGAGTGAAGAACATGACGCTCCGAGTGTTCCTGAACCAAAAGGTCAACAAGAGGAAATAAATTATGATCAAGACGACGTTTCTCCTAATACAAGTAATCCTTCACATGGAAATAATGACCGTGACCCAAGTTCTAATTTGGAAGGCAATGAAGAAGATTCTAATGATAGCAGTGAAGAACAGGGTCATGAAAACTATCACGATAACAAATCCAATCATCACCCAGAAAATCACAGTCAGGAGCAACATTCGGAAGAAGAGAGTGACGAAGATCATGCTCCACCGCCAAAACAACATCAACAAAATTACAAACAAGAACATTATCACGAAAAGGGTCCAACACACCCCACACCGCACAGCAGACACCCTGAGACACCTCATAAACAGTATGAACAACGACCGGTAGTTACGATTCAACCTCAAAAACATTATATTCATTATGAATACAGACCTACTGGTTCACCCCATCATGAAAAACATCATTTACACGACGATGGAATAAATAGATCGCCTAAACATTACTCTCAACCTTCAAATGCCCCAAAACATTTACATTTTCAACCAATTCATCCAAAATGGCAACCTCAACAACAACAAAATCACAAAACATTTAATGCTCCAATTATTGTGATACCACAAGAAAAACCCTCGCTGCCCGTATCTCACGTAGAAGAAAAATCTAAAAGGATCATTATTAAAGAAGAGTCGCCGGTCCAAACTCACAGTTTACAAGAGCAAGTAATGGAACAAATGATACAGGAGGAAGAAAACAACGAAGAAGATTTTGAGAAAGCTTATAAACAGGCAGCTTACGGCTTCCCCGCTTACGAACAGCAACGTACTGATGATAAGGAAGTTTATAATCCAGCTTCATATGGCGAACCACATTACCACGCAGAGTTTGACTTTGAAAATACTCCATTTAGTCAATACTATCAGGAGGGCGACGACTACCCCAAGAGCTCTCGTCTTGTATACAAACAGATGAGGGATGATCACAACAAAAATTACTACGAAGATTACATATCTAAACAACCCAAACAGATTAAAGAATTATCCAAAATGAAGGAGAACTACTTCCAGGCGTACAAACAGCACAAACCAATTAATTATTTTTCAGATGATAAACATAAGAAATCAAAACCCCACGTAGTTTATAATTACAAACCTGCGAAAAAGAACACGGAAAATGAGTATTTCGCTCGGTACAAAACCAAGCCCGTCCAATACGAGTACAGTTACTCTAATAATAAACACAAAGATGCGCACGCGCACGATACCAAACCACACAAGAGTTTTGCGAAGAAATGGACCTCACAATTTGTAGAGCCACAATTTCAATACGGATTTGAACCAATCCCGAAACTTTTAGATAGTGAACTTTCAGCTATGGCTAGCAACGACAATCCCGAAAGTGAAAAACCGGGGACTAGAAAGAAGATATACAAAGAAAACTGGTACATCAAGAAAACTAGTACAGGAGGCGGACACGCGGGTAGCTGATAGTAAATTAATTTATTTATATTTCTTTATTTAAGTCTTAATTTTATTGTAATTATTAAATTGTTCCTGTTACGAATGAGTTGTTTTTATAAAAATCCTTGTACATTTAGTTCTGCTCCAAATCTGTGAATAGATAGAACCATGTGACGCAACTGAACTTTCGCTATCAATACATTACGTGACGCCGACATTGTTGGTGCTTTATTATTTTTGTTACAATTTACTTTTTATTATTTCAACCAACGGAACCAGATGCTAGACTATAAAAAGGCGAATTCAATCACTCGCTGGTTTCACTTTTTTTACAGCTATTTCAGAAATGATTATTCATATTTAAATTTAGATAGCTGAGATATCCTTCAATGTAAATCAAACAAAAAATATATTGATATTCACATTTTTTGAAGTTTTTATGATAGAATCATAAATTGGTAAAATACAAAGTTCATGGTCAGAAAAACTTAAAAATTTTAAATGTACGAAGCATTCACAAACTGCCGGGTATACGAGAAATGTGATGAAATAAAGGAGACAAAGGAGATAGCAGCATCATAGCAAATTATATTCGAATATATAATAAATAACTTTCATTTACAAACCATAATTATATTATTACAATTTCTTTCTTTCAATTGCTTTCCCTCCTGGCTTCGCCCGTGGAGTCCATATTATATTATGCTTTCATCCCTTTATATAGTCTTGAGTTAATACAAAAATTTTTCTCGAATTTATCAATTTTCCGTGCAACTTTTCCAATTTTTTTTTTCAAAAACCTTATTCAGAGAATTCAGACTAAGACGAATATTTAAGAAAGAGCTAAATCGGTCCAGTGGTTTTCAAGTGATACGCTTACTTTAATTTTTATTTATATAGATTTTACATATGATTTTTACATTTAAAGGTTCATTCTTCCCTATATTTTGAAATGCCTACCTACAGTACCTACCTACCTACCCTAATAGTTGAAATCGCCAAGTTTGAGCAATATTCGATTATCTTTAGTTATGAAATCGATCCAGCGAGCAACCAACTTGGGAAATGAATAAAAACAAACAAAAAACGACAATGTGTAAATAAACTTGGCGATGAATTAAGTTTGCGGTTTTCGTCAGATATTACAAAAATCTATGATTCCGTACTAACTCTAGTATTATTAAACAACTTATTAACGATTTAACGTTATTTCGAATTTGTATATTTATTTGTTCAAAAGTTACAACACACAACTGCACTAAGAGACGCTTAGAAAGAAAGAAGAAAGCTTGCCTAATACCATAATAATATGAGTGCTAAGGCCGTATCTAGAAATTTGAAATGTATTTAGAGAGTTGGGGAGGGGTGGATTATTCCGGAGGGAGCGCATTTTCCTATACACTTACCTAAATATTTTTTTAGTTTAGATACATTTTTTTCGCTTTATTGCATACTTCTAGCATTTCTCCCCAGATTTTTTTGAAATATGAAAATTAGCTTAGAGTTTTCTAGGTTATAATTACAAATATACTAAAGAAAACTACAAGAAAACCCCTATATCTCCTATTTTTTTTCAAAGTTTCAGACTCCGTAGTTTCAGAGATTCTCTTAAATAAAATTTAAACTAGGTATGTAAATTCGGAGAAAATAAGCTGACAGACACACACAGGAGTAATCGTATAAGGGTTCCGTTTTTCCTCAGATTAACCAACAATTAAACAAACGCCTGATTTTTTTACTGTGTACTACTCGGTTGAGTAATAATGAGTAACTCGGTACCTGGCCCTATCCTGATGACGTAATAGGCATAACTGCAAGAAAAGTAACTTACAACATTACAAACAAATTTGCCGCGCAAGGGTAAGCACGTCGCGGAGAAGCCATAAGCAAGTTCATTTTCAATCAATGTAACGCCTGAAACAGTAGTACCAGGTTCTCCAGATCATATACATGGAGAAGAAATCCTACAGACGACGAATTCACGTTTCTTAGATGTCTAGACAATAAATAAAAAAAAACATTAATTAAATTTCCTGATATACTTTATTTCACTTAATTTAAAAGAATACTGGTCAAAATATATAATATGTAAAAGCTTGCAAGAATACTGGTCATAGAGGTTGGCTTCCTACTTACGTGTTTACAAAAATAACTAAAAATAAATCTCATTTCTTATAATAATCTAAGTCTTAAATTCTAATTTACAATACAGGGTCATTATTGAGTCCTTTTATGACCATTTAGTACAAAATGGAATGTGTCTATTCTACCACCACTAATATAATGTTTGTATTTACTGTAGATTCATATATCCTTTGACTAGTCAACATCAATTATATTTGGTTAATAAACGTCACAGATCGAGATGTTTAACTGAAAAATATATATTACCTATCTTAGGTCTAAATGTATCATACATGTACTCTCTTTTGGAAAAATAATATAATTGCTTGAATTAAAAAAACCCTGCTTCTTATTTTTAACTTATTGTAGGAGATTACTGTTAACTTTGCTTCCTAGTTTTCTCTGTGTCTGTTGTGAAGTCTACTTTTCTTCGACAGAGCCTCGCAGTCATCACCAATGTCATTAGTCCTAGTAGGCCTGCCACAGAACCTACTACTACAACTGATGAGGAAATTTTCACATCGTTATCATATTCAAATAATTGTGCCACTAAAGCCACTGGTCTCAAGATCTTAACAACTGGCTCACATCCAGATTCTCTGACATATTTTGCCCAAGTCCTGTTTGCCGATATTAACTCTCGCGGTTTTATAAACGGTCTTCTACCAGGCACGGTCCTGTTCACTGCTGACATGTTCCGTAATTGTGTTTCATTATAGTGACAGTACAAATGTTTCTTCTTTTTGTTTCCTTTAACAGTTATATCTTTCTCTGCACTCTTAGCTCCCACTAGAACGTCCAGATCTCCCTTGATCATGTTAGCCCAGTCCCACATTTCAGCTATTTTGCAGGTGCACATGAAACGGTTTCCAACTAAATTTATTGAATGCAGCTTGGGGTTGTTGATAAAGATCTGAGGATCGATGGTTGATAAGTTATTGTTACTTAGATTAATTATCTCGAGTTGTTCCAAACGTTCTAAGAATGCTAGATTTTCTTCTCCTGAGTTGAGCCTGTTGCCGGCAAGATTCAGTTCGGTAATATTTTCATTGTTTTTAAAGGCGTCTCGATTAAGTGTACTTATGTTACAATTACTCAAGTCTAACTTTGTAACTTGAGAGAGTTGTTTAGGGAACACGGGTCCGGTGGGCGGGATCACCAAGGGGTTCCCTCCGAGTTTAATTTCTCTAAGATCCATGTAAGTTAAATTTTTAAAGAAAGCATTTGCATTGAGGGGCCTTTTGAGTCCGCAAAACTCAACTTCCAGAGCGGTAAGTTGTGTCAAATTACCAAATAATCCAGCTTCCAGGGATAGTAGATCGTTACCAGATAGTATTAACTTCTTCATTGAAGTCATTTTTGAAAAAGTATCAGGACCGATTAAAGAGAGGTTACTGTATCCCATGTTCAAGTATTCAAGTTTATTTAGCGGCGCCAACAATTTTGCAAACACATTCACAAGAGGATTGTGGGAAATATCAAGTTCCTGAAGATCGTCAAAGACATTGAAGTTGTCCGGGAGCCTTCGTAGACCACATTTGCTGAGAAAGAGTTTTTCCAATTTTGGCAACGGCTCCAACGCTTCTTCCAAATCCGGGGCGAACAGCGGATTACCAGAAAGATACAGAGTTTTTAAGTTAGTTGCATTTGCAAACGCATCTCCTGCGATCGGCCCTTGAATATTGCAGTTTGATAGATCCAAGAACTCTAAGTGTGTAACACTGTATCCTAGAATGGCAGCCACGTCCAAATCTCGCAACACGTTATCAGCGAGGATCAATGTGACAAGTTTGGTACAATTGGTGAATGTATCTTCAGGTAGAGATGTCAGTCCTGACTTACGAAGATCTAAGGATTCCAACCTGACCAATTTACCTAATACTTCTGACCAATTTGTATTTATGAATTGATTTCCAGATAGTTCCAGATATTTTAAATTGGTTATAGTCGAAAACGTTAAATCAGCTATGGTTTTCAACTTACAGTTGTTAAGTTTTAAAGATTCCAAACTCGTGAGAACTTCAAATATTCCAGAATCTAACTTTTCTAAAGGATTATTCGATAGATCAATGGTGTTTAAAGATGTAATGTTATCGAAGAAGAGAAGATTGATAACAGAAATATTACAAGAATTGATATCCAAATATTGTAGAGTACTTGAAATTACGAAAGGACCATCTACAGTTTCAAGTTGGTTATCTTGCAACTCCAAGTTTAATAAACCTCGGGAATCCCTGAAATTGGAAACATAAATAAAATTAGCACTTATTTAATATATGGAAATTGTGTTCTACGAAAAACGTATGTAATAGAAATCAGCAAAGTGGTCTGCAAATTCAATTAGGATGCCATTATCTAATATAGAGCTTTGTGAGGAGATGACATGTGATCGCCTCTGTTGGCGAATTCAGAAGCAATTGAACAATTTTGTCATCAATGTGGGCATTGTGCTCAGAGTTGACGGTCATGAACACAATGGGTGACCGTGGGAACCATTGGACTGTAGTAAATTGTAAACAATTACTTGCGACGTAATTATTATGTTTATTTGTTGGCAGCGCGGATTATGTTAAAAATACAACTTCTGTAATTGCATTTACCTGTCTGGAAACAGACATCTATATTTTGTTGAATTGACATTGTGTAACGATATTAAATTAGATTAGTTATTAGACTTACTTGTATGAACCCGGCCGTAATATTATTTTTGTATATTATACTAAAATATTCGCAATTACCTATACATTTTGCTATTAGGATTCTATATGATGCGCAAAGAATACATTTTATCCTCTACTATAAAAAGAAAGGTTCTATGAAATTATTAAATCATATTAACGATTTAGCACGGTCCGTGTATCTTTATCACGAAAAAAATTCAGCCACTTTTAGACATGCGAATAGAGAATTTAGTTAGGGCCCTTTTTTAAATTGTTTAGGATTCTTTAAAAAAATAAACGGCATTCAGAATAAAGGTGTAAATTATACCCTGGTCAACTCATGTCAAAATAGAAAATAGTGTCTTTCGTATGTACTTGGTACATATATAAAACAACTTACAAGAACGCTTCAGGATCTATATAGGAGATATTATTTCCAGACAAGTCTATGTCTATGAGGTATTCGAGGCCCATAAGAGTTTCTTTTTCAATCCGCGTCAATCTGTTGTTAGCCAGTTGTAATCTCCTCATCCTGACATCTTTCGGGAAAGGCTTCACATGGCTGATATTGTTCCCGTTCAAATCCAAAATATAAACACTTTTGCTTATTTCATCGTATGGTATTTCTGTCAAATTGCTATCAGAACAATCGGTCACCCAGTTTACTCGAAAATAATGACAGTCACATTCATCAGGACATTCCAGTTCGAAGCTATCGCCATTGAAGGAAAGAGCTGCGTTGAATAATAATATCGAGATTATAACACAAATTAAAGCCATTTTTATAGTTCTTCAGTGTATTCTTCCCTCCATCTTAAGATCTCTGAAAATAAACATTTATAATTATTAGGTTGAGCTCACACTGAGCGCCATCAAAAAATCATCTCATTATCATGTTAAAATACTAAAAAAATTGGCCATTACAGACTGTAATTTACAGTTTAATCACGAGGAAGAAAGGGTTTTATTCACAGAAGACAGAAAGTTTTAATCTTTGACGATATTTATATGTTTAACTCTGTGGAGTTGGAGGTGGTTGGAGTCAAGAGTTGGAGTTTTCGGAAAATAATAAAATCACTATCACTCATAGATATAAACATAAACATATCTTGTTTGTTTAGATCTATGCTATAACTACATATTATAAAACAAACTGAACGTAAAGTTCACGGGTATTAAATTAATTAAATATATACCTGTCATCCTAAAGCTGAGCATTTAAAGTATAAGTGAATCAAGTCGGGGAACAAGTTAGCTCTAGTTTTCACAGCATAATGCTGTCTAATCCGTCAGAGATATTAGGAAAGTATTGTGTAGAATAAAATGATCTACAAAAAAGTCCGCGGTAGAATATATATCTATCTCTAAGATATGTATTTGGTTATATTTATAAGGCATTTGCTCTTTTACTAATCCTGATAGTAAACAAGCCTCTCCTTGTGAACCTAGCCTTACCACGTATCGTAATGATATTAGCGAACATGTGATAATGAATGTTGTAAACAGAATGTATGGAAGATGTATCCTTGTCGATGAACGTTCATTATGATGTACAAATGAAACCACATGTTTTATTTATATACCTACCTACCTAACGTAATTGTTGCCTTATTTTTGGTAATTTTGGCTACGGATTCATCATGATGTTAGCTGGTAATCTGGTTGACATCCTAACTAGGTAAATTCGAAAGTGTGTTTATTTGTTTGTTAGTCCTTCTTTCACGTCAAAACAGAGCAACTGGTCAATATGATTTCTTGGAAGAAGATAGGTGGACCGTGGAGGGCCCGAGAGTTGCATAAACCTTTTATGCCATCTTCCGGGATTTGGGATAAATTCTTATGTCACATTTTCAAAAATTTCTATTTCTTCTGAGGTTTTAGTTTGAAGCGCCCAATTATTTTTTGGTCAAATATAAGCATTGGTTTCAAAACCGTGGGGAACTGATTCAAATGTCATTAGTACCAAAATTGCTATGCACTAAATGTTATTTCGACTTCTTCTGCTTCATAGGGTACGTAAATTGTCTAAAAAAAATAAATTGACACATAATGCGGCAAAAAGTGGACAGTTTTGATGTCTCTGACCGTGAAGATGTGTGTTTGTCTAAATATTTTGGTGCCACAGAGAATAAGACAGACTGTTGTGCGGAAAGTCAAATGCAAATAAAGTAGCTAGGTCAGTCGATTTTTTTGAACGAAGCAGGAAACAGTGTTTGTAGCAGTAGCTGAGTTAGTTATACAAAACAACGGAGTGAGTGATTTTTTGGTCAAATACTTGTGATTATTTATACTAAACACAAAAACGATAGACGCGATCGGGTTTTTATCTCTATCATCACACCAAGAGACAATCCTCTTTCGCCTTCTTTATATTCTTCGCATATACCTACTTTGTTCCTAAAAGTAGTTTTCAGTTCGCAGAATATGTTAGCAAAATTGTCCAGACATAATTAGGACAGTAAACACAACACAGTCCGGACAATCATAAAATTTCCTTAATAGTCCACGTCCTGTTGACTTGACGCCACTTGACTTCTACAACATTCTGGAAACTAAATTTAATCAGTGTTTTGAAAACCAAGGCTCTGTCTGACATACTTTTTGGATTTAATTTAAGGTTATTTAGAAAGCAATTTTATCTATAGCTCAAAGTGTGCATAATATTCTATTGTATAAATTTAAATGCTATTCGTTGGCGCATCACTTGAGAATGGCTGGACCTGAAAATCTGGCTACGCCCGTGGGCTGGATGATTTCGTTTAAGGTTTTAGGGGAAGAAAAATTGGAAAATTCGGGATAAACTAAAAGAGCTTCTATGAATTTTTTGTATGAACTCAAGACCATAATAGGGGATGAAAGTTCATATCCGGGCTAGAAAGTTAGTTAAAAATATATGTTTTATGTAATATGTTTTATTTTACGAGTGTTGAACTTGAAACCGGCACTTCCTCAGTGTTTAATCAAACCTCACTTCAAATCTAAAGTCAAAAGACAATTGAACAATTGTTACATTGTGTCAAAAAGTAACAAATAGAAATACCCACCATTTTTTCACATTTTTATTCACGGGGTGCCATACAGCTCCCGGAAACCGCTGCCGGCCCCAGGGTACCCAGTGGAAGACAAAGTCTTCCTCATTTAGCCAATGATTTTTTGAGGTTATACCTAACGAGTGGCCAGCATAGATGGAAAGCCTCTTTGTTCCGGTTTGTCGGATAATATAAATAATATTTTTTATTATAAAAACATGGTACATGGTCGGATGTAGGAATCGAACCCGCGACTTTTCAGTTTCCCCACTCGACCACCGACGCCCATATTACTTATAAATAGGTACTAAGTATTTTCAGAAGAATCCTAGTGGCACAAAATACTAGTGCTCTCCGAAGCACGAGAAGTGTAACATCTTCACGACCTTTATACCATGCGGTGTGGCCAGAAACACCAGTAACTGTGTCCATTTTTTGCCAGTTGCACAGAATAAGAAGTAGCCATAGTCCATATTGTACAGAACTTTTAGAAGAAGTGCGGGCTTTACGTGCCCTATGAAGTAGGTACCTACGAGAAGTCGAGGTTCGACTTCGATTCTATCACGACGAAATGACAATTGGATCGTTACGGCAGTCGCATAAATTTACTAATTTAGTCTAAGGTGGAAAGGTGGGTACAAACATTGGTTATCTTAGAGATGTTCCTTGTTCATGTATTTTCTTTATCTACTGATGTAATTTTTATTGCTAAATCCTACAGTACCTATCTGATTCAAATTCAAATTCAAATTCAAATTCAAAAGACATTTTATTTCGTAGGTACAATATTAGTAGTACACGTGAAATAGTCAATAAAAAATACAATTAATTAATATATTTCCTACATTTCATTTTTATACGCTTTTGAATAGTCAATAATAAAACATCAAATAGACAATTCATGTCTGAAATAATAAAAAATAAAATAAAATATTACAATTATGTCTGAAATAATAAAAAAATAAAATATTAGGTACAATTATGTCTGAAATAATATAAAATGTGCAATTTGTGTCTGAATACAAAAAATACAATATTATATAATATTATATAATCTTTGTCTGAAAAAAATAAAAAGCAGACTCATATACATGTAAATAAAAAATAAAAAATACAAACAAAATGTCACAAAGTAGATAAAATTGAGCCAATGTCACATAATATATTAATTCTACATCCATGGATTTTTTTCTTCTATATAATCTAATATTCTATAATAACCCTTTGTACATAGTTTTTGTTTTATAGTTGCTTTAAACTTGTCAAGAGGCAACATTTGAATGTCGACAGGGACCTTATTATAAAAACGTATACATTGCCCCACAAATGAGTTAGTAACTTTGTGGAGACGACTGATATGTATGGCAAGTTTGTTTTTGTTTCTTGTATTGACACTGTGGTTGTCCCTATTCAACTTAAACAAATGAATATTCTTTTTTACATACACAAGGTTTTCATATATATACTGAGACGCCAGTGTCAATATACCAATTTCCTTAAACCTATCTTTAAGGGACACCCTAGGTCCCAGTCCATATATTGCGCGAATTGCACGCTTCTGCAGAACAAATATTTTATTTATGTCAGCAGCGTTCCCCCATAGCAGGATGCCATATGTCATCAGGCTATGGAAGTAGCTGAAGTAAACTAATCTCGCGGTGTCTACATCTGTAAAGTTTCTAATTTTTTTTACTGCGTACGCTGCGGAACTAAGCCTCTTCGCCAACTTGTCAATATGTGGACCCCACTGAAGCCTGGCATCCAAAGTCATGCCTAGGAATACAGTGGAATCCACAGGTTCTAATTTTTCATCTCCCACGAATATATTACTAGATACCTGTCTGACGTTAGGTAATGAAAATTTTAAACACTTTGTTTTTTTTGCATTGAGGAGTAGGTTGTTGGCCCTGAACCATTCCACTACTTTGGCTATAGCATTGTTCACATCGTCCAAAGCTAATTGTTGTCTTTCAACTTTAAATAGTAAAGAAGTATCATCAGCGAACAAAACTATCCCGTGCTTGTCATTGACAACATTAGGTAGGTCATTAATATAAATTAGAAATAGGAAAGGTCCAAGAATCGAGCCCTGTGGGACTCCCATGCGGACTGCCGACCCTGACGACATCTTTCCATTTACATCAACCCTCTGAACTCTGTTGCTTAGGTACGATATAAGAAGGGAGAGTGCAAGGTCTTTTATACCGTAGTGATGAAGTTTCCTAACTAGAGTATCATGTTGCACACAATCGAAGGCCTTGGACAAATCACAGAAGATGCCAACGGCGTCTCGTGAGTCCTCCCAGGCCCCAAAAATATGTTGAAGAAGCTCAACACCAGCATCAGTTGTTGAGCGACCCCGGGTAAACCCAAACTGCTGCGAATTTATTAGCTTATTACAAGTGAAATGAAGAAGCAATTGATTTAAAATTATTTTTTCAAATATTTTACTGAGAGTCGGCAGTATTGATATGGGTCTAAAGTTAGTGGGGTCAGTGGTACTACCGGCTTTAAACAAGGGAATGATTTTACTTTCTTTCATTAAGTCAGGAAATTTCCCACCATCAATACATTTATTAAAAATAGTAGCTAAATGAAGTGATATGCAATCAATTATAGAATTAATGACTTTAACTGAGAGGCCATGAAGGTCGGCAGTCTTTTTCAGATCAATATATTTGAATGCTTTAAGAATGTCTTCAGGATTAACATGATGAAATTTGAAATCCACTTTGCACTCCTTAACATTTTGTTTCAGAAAAGATTCAGCTATAGTGGGAGACGAATTGAGAGACCTGGTAGTAGAGATCGGAATTTCGGTAAAGAATTTCTCGAAGGCTTTAGCAATTTCAGCATCAGTATCTAAAAGTCTATCATCTATTTTTAATTGAAAGTCACGGTTGTGAAATTTGACTCTTCCGGTCTCGCTGTTTACTATTTGCCAAGTAGTTTTCATTATATTTTCGCTTTGAAAAATTTTGTTTTTTATAAATTTTGACTTAGCTACGACACAGACACGTTTAAATATTTTAGAGTATTTCCTAACATATTCAGCAAAACTGACACTATTATTAAAAGATTTTTCATCATAGAGTTCATACAGCCTTCGTCTACTTACATGTATTCCCACAGTTGCCCAATCACTAAACATTAAGGAGTCATTAACTTTTATGGTTTTGGACTTAAATACAGTATCAAATTCAGATTTAGTGAAGTTAAACAAGGTGTTGTATAACTCGTTCGAATTCTCACAATATTCCAAATTAGACAATTTTGACATTACATTAGTTCTATACAAATTTAACCGATTCTCATTAATAGGTACATATTTAATATTTCTTTTAATATATGTTTTAACATGAATATTAAAACTGGCCAATTGTCCACAATGATCCGATGCTAATTTATTTATTATTGACTTGTCAATGGGTTCAACACTGGCAAAAATATTGTCAATACAAGTTGCCGATGTGGATGTAATTCTAGTAGGCTCGTTAAAAAGATTTACAAGATTATAACACTTGTATAATGATTTAAGTTTACTAGTTAAACAACAGTCATCTAACAGGTTCACATTGAAATCTCCACAAATCACAATATACTTATTAGTATTGCTTAGTTTATGTAATGCATCATCCATAATTTTTTCAAACAAATCAAATTGTGAAGTGGGGGGTCTGTACACGCTCAATACAATAAGCCCATTCAGTTCTACACAGGACATTTCAATAGTACGTTCAACAGATAAGTTCACAATATCTTGGCGTTCCCTAAATTTTAGTGCATTACGAATAAGTATCAGTGAACCGCCACGCACTGCTTTTTCTCTGCTGAAGGCACTAGCAACCTGATGATTATTGAAGCCAAACATGAACTGACACCTTTTAAGCCAATGTTCAGTAATACAAAAAATATCTATATTGTTGAAGTTCATGAATAACTCAATTTCTAATTCTTTACCCGTTATGCCCTGTATATTTTGATGCACCAGGTTTATAATAGATTTATTATTATTAATATTTTTTTTATACATTTTTGGGAGCTTGTGGGTCAAAGTGTTGCCAGAGGCACTCTCTGTTGTCTTACATTCTAATTTAAATTATAATTATTTGGAACGGATTCCAAAGAATAGTGCTCAATAGTAGCAGTCGTCTTTTTAGTCAACAGATTGACTGAAATATAATATGATAGCGATTCTGCTATTTGTCGCCTATAGTACATTGGAAGATAATAGTTATCTTCCGTCAAGTATAAACATTTACTAAATAATATATTTGTGTCAATAAAGTGAAATCTTTCACTGTGACGACATGTTAGTGTATGCAATGTCATATTTAAATTGTGTCTCACGGCATTTTCAGTTGAATAATTTCGGCAAAATGGGAACGCATACAGAATTATTTTATTTATATTCTGTAACATATTTAATTTGGTGAAGTAATATTTAATGGCTTTTCTGTTTGCATTCCTTAATAAGGATAAGATAACTTCAAAAGGAGACTATAATATTTCGGTTATTATTAACTTAACTCTACCATAAAAAGTGGTCAAGGGTGTATCGATCATAGCAGTAGCGTTCCGTAGTTATTTACTATACACGTATCATCACTATCACTATCACTACATAGTATAAAACAAAGTCGCTTTCTCTGTCCCTATATCCCTATGTATGCTTAAATCTTTAAAACTACGCAACGGATTTTGATTTTTAATAGATAGAGTGATTGAAGAGGAAGGTTTATATGTATAATAACATCCATTAAATAGTGGAGAAATACTGTTATTTTTGAGGTTTCTAATAATTACATTTTTTCCGCTTACATTGCAAACGCTGGCAGAACCCTACGAGATAGATCAAAATAATGTACTACAGTATTGTACACCTTAAAAAGGTCTACAAAAAAGTCTGTGATGGTATATGTCTATCTCTTAGGGATAACCCACAATAACCATTTTTTATCCTTTACTTTTTACGAGAAATAATGGCTTATTTACGAAGCTATTTTAAGCAATACAGCATTAATCCTTATCCAATTAAGTACCTTAAATACATTGTGCATTTAATATAGGTCAATATGGCCCTTTACAGCATGTAATTTAAATGAATATTTTAGAAGATATTACAGATTTAAAATGCAGGGACATAGCGGTTGCGGCGGTACCGGTATTTAGTATCAGCATTGCACCCGTGCGGAGCCGGGGCGGGTCGCTAGTTTACAATAAAAAAATTTGTATTCAAGTCTCAGAATAAAGAACAAAATACGCATGCTCACTGAATAGTATAAAAGCGTTTTTTTAATATGTTTAGATTAGATTTAAGGTTTTTATATTGTTTTGTGTAAATTAAAAAAAAATGCGTCATGTGTCCAAAAAAACCCTCCGGCCCCGGCTGATGTACATTTTGCGTGTTGTACATTATCAGCCGGAGCCCAAAAAAATTCGCGATTTTCCGCAACAGTCATACTAAAATTTTGAAATAATTTCTTATTATGTTTTTATCAACGGTACTCTATTTTAGTGTACAAATTTTTAGTCTCAGTTTGAAGAATTTATGTAGATTCTGGTTTATTTTGTATTCTGAGCAGTGCCGGATTAAGCAAGCAAGGGGCCCGTAGCAAAATGTTATGAAGGGGCCCCAAGGACCAGGGGCAGATCTATCTATCTAGACATATTTTTAAGTTTAGTATGGACTACTGGTAAAAGGTGGACACTGTTACTTTTATCCTTTTTTACACCCAGGCGCGGGGCCCCTAGTAGCGCGTGGTTAATCCGGCACTGATTTGAGATACAAGTAAGTATACAAAAGCAGACTTTTATGGAAAACAAAAATATTTGCACTAAAATGAATAATTTTTTAATCAAAGATACAATTTTCAAGTGGATGGAGCCAGAACGCCTTTTGGGGTCCATAACCTGAACCATAGATTAAATAATAATTACTACGTACCTAAACATAATCTCCAAAAATTAAAAAAGAGTTATATTGAAGTTTCCCGCTAAAGAGAGCCTGTGATAGATTTCTATTTTTACTGTGATATCTCCTAATATCACTAACAACAATTTAAAACTCCCCGCGCTCTTTAATAGTCTAATTTGGATACGTAATAGTTTTAGGAATGTTGTCTAGTGTTTTGACCACTGAACTAATTTGGATGGGAGTTTCACAGTAGGTAGGTCACCTATATTCTGCTAATTTTTATATTAACAAAATCGGCCCACAGAGTGAGAAGTTAAATTGAAACTGATACTGATAAAGCAATGCATACAGGCAGAGCCACGGGGAAAAGCTAGTGTAGACTGTAGAGATAAAATTTAAAAACCAACCTTGTATACAATATTATTCACAATAGTTAACTTGACGAAGGTCAAAGCTGTTTGTAATCCAGTTATTTTCCTGCACTCGCTTGATCACAGTAATGTTATGTCCGCTTCTTTCAACGTGTCCAGACAGACTGACTGCGCGCGCACTTACAATATGCGTACGACTACGACGCGACGCGAGACGTCCTGTTGATCAATTAATCACGGACCTACGCGATTATAATTAGAACTCACTGATGAGAAAGCTTGCTCTTCCTAGGTCCTAGGTCCAATGAGGTGCAGAAATAGGCTAACATATCCTGGATCAACAAATATCCCTTTTTTGAACGGGGTGGGAAGAGGCCGAAGGGACTTATATACTAATATTTATAGTGAAAGATGTATTTGGTACGTCCGTGATTATTCCTGAAAACTCATACTGCGTCGTAAGTGTCTCTATTCTCTAATATTCTTTAAAATCTACTGCGTTTGGTATGGACGGTTCAAAATGGTGAAGGGAAGAGTTTAAAATTATTCCTATTGTTGGATATGGTGAAATGAAACGATTACATACATAGTTGACCCCGAGATAGTACCTAAAATATACAGCTATGTCTATACTACCTATATACCTACAACTGGTGATATCTACCTCCCTACCGGTTTAAACAATGAACTGCCTGTATCAATAAGGTATCAATAAGGTATCAATAAGAAGTTACACACTGCATAGTAGAAATAAATAAGTACCTACCTACTTAGGTACTTATATGGCATAAAATAAATTAGGAATTCGGAAAATAGGGGCGTCGGTGATTGAGGGGGTAAGACGTCGTCTCGCAACTGAAAAGTCGCGGGTTCGATTCCTACATCCGACCATGTACCAATGGGTTTTTTATAATAAAAAATAAAATAGGTACATTATCCGACAAACCCGTACAAAGAGGCTTTTCCATCTATATAGGTACCTCAACAGAGCTGGCCATTCGTTAGGTATAGCCTCAAAAAATCATTGGCTAAATGAGGAAGACTTTGTCTTCCACTGGGTACCCTGGGGCCGGCAACGGTTCCCGGGAGCTATAAGGCAACCCGTGAAGAACAAAAAAAAAAAGGAATTCGGATCCGGGGAAAATTTATTATGATCTAAAAATCTTGCATGTCAACCTTGCCTGATAATCTTTGATGTGATGAAAGTGATGATGTTGTTTGTCATTATCACTCATGTCATGGGGTAGCCAGGGGATATTGAGTAGATATTATGTGCCATGTTTATTGTAGATATAGTAGGGTAGGTAGGTATACATTGCTAAGGCCTAAGGATAACATTACAGCTGCCATGTTCGTCCCGGCTTCTCTCGTGGGGTCTTTTTATCCCCTTTATACCCCCTTAGGGTTCAAGCTCTCTTCGTATCAAATTTCATCAAAATAGGTTCAGTGGTTTAAAGCCGTGAAGGCGTAACAGACAGACAGGCAGAGTTACTTTCTCATTTATAATATTAGTAGGAAGTATTAGTAAATAGGAAGTATGAAAGGTGGAATAATAGGGGATGAAAGGTAGTATGGGCCCCACGGGCTATATATCTAGTTCTATAAAATAAGGATAGCTCGACTAGGTAGGTAGGTACTTATTTAAATATTATGAAAGCGATAAAGTACGGAAAGGCAGTGCTTACATTACTTATATACTCATACCTACATATTATATACTCGTACCTATGTAGGCGCAATTCTCGCCAAATGACTTGAGCTCTATGTTATTCGGTGCGCTGTATTTTTAAAATAAGACATAGGTAATAATTATGTTATACGTTTGTCCTAAATCAAAAATCCTATCAACATTTTGGTGTTTTATGGTAAGAATAGTTACGTTGTTTGTTTATACTATGCAGTTATGCATCAAGGTACTAAAATAGAAGGAATGGAAGTTTTTATTTTTAGCATACTTTCGTCGATTTCGAGTTGGGGGCACCTTGTATACCAGAATAGATAAGTACCTACCTAATGTAATAATATTATAGGAACCAACCAGACAGATGTTGCGATTTATTCTCTACAAAGACATTTAATTATTATATAGTTTAATCCACACATATTTCAAAGCTCGGTGGTTTAATCTCTTTGATTCTCTACAATCTACATTCTATTCTACTATAATACCTATTAGATAAATGATTATATTCTATATTTTTATACTTACAATCCAATGGCTCATTTCGCTTATTGGTCTCGTTGTCCTGTAGGCGACTGTCAATCACCGCGATGTAACGTGGATGTTTTTTCAGAGAAGTATAGCGTATAACTACCCGTCATCTAAGTTGATAGTAATACCTATACTTATACCTACTTACTTTTCTCAAAGAACTATAAAGGTACAAATAAAATAACTAACAAATGTTTTAGTGATTTCAAAATGAATAGGTACCTACTACTAACCAATAGTCGATATTTTAAAGTTCCCAAGATATCTATCATCACGCCTTTTAACCCAAGAGGTGTGGCTGGCAGAGACAATCGAATGCCATTTGCTACGATCCTGACATATATACCTTGGTTTCGCTTTTTTTATATTCATCATACCTTTCATACATGCTCGCCGAATGTGTGTACCTACTGTACTTTTAATATTGCCATCGATCAATTATTTTTTATATGTTCAATACATCTAGGTCATCCTCTGTCAGCATTTTCTTACACTTCAGCCATATAAACCTTTTTAGTCAATCTTTCATCCTTCATTCTTTCAACGTGTCCAAACCGCGTAAACTAATTTTCTTCATTTTAGTCTATTCCTTACTCGTAGATTTTAGTCACAACATCGTTCCTTATGAGGTCAATACGCTTTATACCTACTACACATTTTACGTCAAGACCGCATTTCTACATTTATCTTACTTTCATGCTTCTTATTCCATACACAAGTCTCACTTCCATAAGTGATGGAACTAATAGTATATAGGCGTATGTTACGCCTATATATTATAACAATTAAACCACACGTAAATTCACTTGGTGTATTTCAATAAACATAATATTAAACCTCGTGTTTAACTAAATTAAAATAACACGTCTCTATCGTACATGTCTCTGTCTGACGTCCCTTGACATTACCTTCTTAATGTATCGTGTCACCATACAATGTCGCCACATGACCCCCCCACGAAGAGAGGAAGGTTACAGATTAAACGGAATTTTTAATATTACTTTGCGTCCCGCACGAGATGTATAAATAGATGATGGTAATGCGGATGATGGTAATGCGGATGATGGTGATACTGATGATGGTGGCTTAATGAAGGTATTGAAAGGAATAGGAGAGTCGGCCTGGGTGGCTGTGTAAGCAGGTTTTACGCGGTTTATACTCACGACTACTTCCTTGTTCTTTATAAGAAGTGTCAGTGTTTTGTCAGAACGGCTAATCACAGGGTAAGGTCCAGAGTAAGGTGACTCTAGGGGAGGTTTTACGTGATCAGCACGCAAGAAAACATGTGAAGCCGTTGAAATGTCTTTAAAAACAAAAATGTTAGTTTGACTATGACTAGAAACAGGGACAGGTCTAAGATCTGCCATATTTTTTCTCAGTTGTGTAAGAAAATCTATAGAAGAAACAGGAACGTCATTATTGGACGAAGAAACAACCATTTCTCCAGGAAGGCGAAGTGATTCTCCGTACACAAGTTCGGCAGAAGAAGATTTGAGATCTTCTTTCAACGCCGCTCGCATTTCTAAAAGTACTATAGGTAAAGCTTCCATCCACGATTCACCGTGACAACGTAATGACGCCTTCAATTGCCTATGAAAACGCTCCACCATACCGTTTGCGCAAGGGTGGTAGCTAGTGGTGCGTAGCTTTTTAGTACCAAATTGAAACATAAGGCGACGGAAAAGGTCCGATTCAAATTGTCGTCCTTGATCCGTGGTAATATGTGTTGGAAGGCCGAAGCGAGAGATCCATCCGTTAATAAGAGCCCTAGCCGTCTCTTGGGCAGTGATGCCTTGCATGGGCCAGGCCTCAGGCCAACGAGTGAATCTATCAACCGCTGTAAGGAGATAACGGTAACCTTCACAAACTGGCAAAGGGCCAACAATATCCACGTGGATGTGTTGAAATCGTCCGGATGGAGGACTAAATGTGCCTACAGGTGACGTAACATGTCTTGTGACTTTATTGCGCTGGCACCAAAGGCAAGTGCGAGCCCAAGATCGGATATCTCGTTTTATAGAAGGCCACACAAATCTGTCCGACACGAGACGAGATGAATTTCGAATTCCGGGGTGGCTGAGGTTATGAATTCTATCAAAGTAAGTTCGTCTGAAAGGAGGAGTCAAGAATGGACGCGGTTTTCCAGTACTGGTGTCACAGTAAATTGAGACGGCAGTGCCTGGAATAGTCACTTTTTCCAGTTTCAACGACGAAGTGTTATTATTAAGTATGCCAAGAAGCTCCTCATCATTATCCTGTGACTCAGCTAAAGCAATGAAATTATCTTCCAACGAGATGGATTCGATACGAGACATTGTATCGGCGACGAGATTATCCACACCTTTGATATGCTGAATGTCAGTAGTAAATTGGGAAATAAAAGATAGCTGATTTAATTGAGCTGGTGGTAACTTTTCTCTACGTTGAACAAAAGCATAAAGTAGGGGTTTATGATCCGTATATATGGTGCACTGCTGTACTTCCAATATATAACGAAAATGTTGGACTGCCTCATAGACAGCCAAAAGTTCCCTGTAATATGCTGGCCAAGAAGATTGATTAGAAGTCAATTTTTTGCTAAAAAATGCTAAAGGTTGCCAAATGTGTCCAATACGTTGTTGAAGGCAAGCTCCAACATGTGTGCTTGAGGCGTCCGTAAATAGGCCTAAAGGGGCATCTAAAACAGGATGTGCCAGTTTAGTAACCAAAGATAGGCTGTTCTTACACGCATGGAACGCGGTTTCCAATTCTGGAGTCCATGGAACAGGCTTGGCGCCCTTTAGATTGGTGTCGGTTAAGATATTTATCAATGGAGCCTGCATTTCGGCTGCTCGTGGTAAAAATCTCCGGTAGTAATTTATCATGCCCAAAAACCTACGAAGACCTTGGACAGATTTGGGCAAAGGAAATTCCTGAAGTGCCGATATTCGTTCAGGTGGAGGGCAAGTACCATCTTTAGACACTCGATAGCCTAAAAAGGTAACTTCTGTAGCCCCAAGCACGCATTTAGGTATGTTTAATACGACTCCATAGTCCACCAACCTTTGGAAAATAATCCGAAGATGACTCAGGTGTTCTTCGGAGTTTCGTGAAAAAACAAGAATGTCGTCGACATACGGGTAGCAAAAGTTTAAATCCTGAACGACTTCGTCAATAAACCTTTGAAAGGTTTGTCCCGCGTTTCTTAATCCGAACGTCATATAAGGGAATTCATATAACCCGAAAGGGGTTATAATCGCCGTTTTACATATATCATCGTTATTGATAGGAATCTGTTGGTAGGCTTTGACTAAATCTAAAGTGCTAAAAATGGTTGAGGTGGCTAAATGACTACTAAAGTCCCCTATATGACGCACGGGGTAGCGGTCAGGGATCGTTCGAGCATTTAGGAATCGATAATCACCACAAGGACGCCACGTGTTGTCTCTTTTTGGAGCCAAGTGTAAAGGTGACGACCAAGGGCTTTTTGAAGGTCTTGCAGTGCCGCATTTTATCATGTCCCCAAATTCTTTTTTGCAATTGCAAGTTTGTGAGGCGCGAGACGACGGGGTCTACAAGAGATGGGGGGGCCATCATTAGTCAAAATATGATGAATGGTATTGTGTTTGATTTCCCTGAAAAAGCCAGGCGGACGAGAGATGTCTGGAAATTCACTGAGCAATTTGCTAAAAGGTGAATCATTAGTCATCGTAATCGTCTTAACACTGACATGTTTGATGGACGCTATGGAAGCAAGTGTATATATACCAGTTTATTGAAATATGTATGTGTCATAGAGAACAAACTTGTATCGAGTGACCTACTGATCAAATTGCAGTAGTTGTCAAATAGTCTGTGAACTGTGTGATTCAAAATGTCCTCGTAGTAAGATTACTTGTTGTAACTTAAATATATAAATAATTAAATCCGCTCAGCCTTTTTGTTCTGGTATCCCATAATCCTAACAGGTTATGGGCCCAGACATACGGAAGAGTAAAGAAGGAAGAAAATAAATAAATTTGTCCAAATTAAATCAAAAAGAAAATTTGTCGTTCTACGCGTCGAGACGCCATTGTTGCAAAGTTGCAATTTGGTGTCAAAGCGTCGTCGGTTCACAAGCCGAACTTGCTGTGTTGAGTATAAAGATGGACAACAGAGGAGTTATTTTAAACGATGGAAATTGGCCAGCATGGCGTCTGCAGACCAGCATTATGTTGAAGGCGAGAAAATTATTTTCAATAGTAACAGATGAAGCGGAAAAAACTCAAAATGGCGAATGGGAAAGCAAAGATAGCAAAGCTCAAGAAATTATAGTTATGAGAGTGGAGGAGCACATTCTCACATACCTTGCGTCGTGTAGTTCAAGTTATGAAATGTGGGAGAAATTAAATACCCTATATGAGTCAAAATCAAAGGTTGGAGTACACTTGATTCAACAGAAGTTTTATAATGTAAAGTTCCAAGAGCCAATGGCTAAATTTATTGCCCAAGTTGAAGAGTTAGTAAATCAACTCAGATCATTAAAAGAGGAAATTTCAGAAAAAATGATAATTACTAAAATCTTAATGAGTTTGCCAGAAAGCTATAAACATTTTGTGTCTGCATGGGAATCTGTTTCTGAAGAAGAGCAAACCATGAAGAACTTAACAACAAGGCTATTAGTCGAAGAAGAGCGAAACAAAGGAACAGACTCGGAGATGTCAGCTGCTTTAGTTGCCCGAAAGAATATCAAGTCGGTGTCTAGATCTACATATAAAGGTTACAAGAACAGTGCGAGTTCAAGCTCATCAGAAGTCAATAATAAGTGTTTTGAGTGCGGTAAACCCGGTCATTTTAAAAATATGTGTCGTTTAAGAAAGTGTAATTTTTGTGGCAAGGTAGGTCACTTATTTAAGGACTGTAGAGCGAGAGAAAATAAGAAAGGTATACCTAAAGCTTATGTAATGCCAAACCTATTGTTGGGTAGTTATAATTTCATTCTAGATAGTGGTGCTAGTGAACATATGTGTAGGAACAGAGAGTTACTTACTGAATTTAAAAAATTACCCTATGAAAAATACATAACTATAGGAAATGGAAACAAATTGAAGGTGCACGGGGTAGGAAAAATTGAATGTCTTGCATTTAATGGGACCGATTATATACCTTCAGTTTTATATGATGTCTTGTTTGTACCGGAGCTCACTGTTAATTTGTTTTCAGCAGTATGCGCTATTGATAAAGGGTATTGTATGGTATCTAAGGGGGAATATTGTAAAATATCTAAAAATAGAGAAGTGACATGTTTGGCTAGACGTAGTGGTCAATTATATATAATGGATTTTAAATTTAAACAATCTCTGGCACTAAGTTGTTACAGTACTCTTTTAGAATGGCATCAGAAGCTTGCACACCAAAACTATGTACATGTTAAGAAAGTGTTAGATCAAAATAATATAAAATATGAAGGGCAGACAGAACAGTGTATTGCATGCTTGAAGGGAAAACAGCATAGATCTCCATTTAATCAGAGTTTTAATAGGGCAAATAAACCAGGGGAAGTTATTCACATGGATTTAGCAGGAAAAATGGAAGAAGAATCTTTAGGTGGGTCAAGGTATTTTTTATTGGTTAAGGATGATTATACTAGTTTCAGATTCATATATTTTTTAAAACATAAGTGGGAAACAAAGTCATGTATTGAAAATTTTATAATAACTTTTGAAAATGTGTCGGGATCTAGAGTAAAGATAGTAAGAACAGATAATGGAACAGAATTCTTAAATAGAGATGTGAAGAATTTATTTAACAGAAAGGGTATAGTACATCAAACAACGGTAAGTTACACACCAGAGCAGAATGGTAGAGCGGAACGCGAGATGAGGACTATAGTGGAGTCAGCAAGAACAATGCTACAAGCGAAGGGACTGCCAAAAACATTATGGGCAGAAGCGGTAAGTTCAGCTGTTTATACTATCAATCGGACAGGCCCTACGGTAGTGAAGGACAAGACACCTTATGAACTTTTATATAAGAAAAGTTTTGACATTTCAACTCTGAAAGTGTTCGGAACTGAGGTCTACACTCATATACCAAAAGAGCGAAGGATAAAATGGGATGCAAAAAGTAGAAAGGGGATATTTGTCGGGTATGGTATAGATTGCAAGGGATTCCGAGTATGGATACAGAATACAAAGAAAGTGGAAACATATAGAGATGTAATATTTGTAAATGAGAGTAAAAGTTGTGACAAGTCTATTGAGAAAGAAATGAACACTGCTAAGAGATATAACCAATGCATGACATTGACAGAAGAACAGGAAGTGAACAATGAAGAAACAGATGATGAAGTAAAGGAAGACCAAAGATTTAATTCAGAAAAGGGAAATATTGAAGAAAAATTCTATGATGCGAATGAATCGGAAGAATTGCCGACCGAGGAGACCAACTTAAATGAAAATAGAAATGAAAGACCAAAAAGAGAAGTAAGAAAACCAAAATGGCTAGAAGAGTACAAGACAAGTTTTGTGGCGTTAAATGATGACTTAACTTATGAACAAGCCATAAGTAGTGAAGAATCAGAAAATTGGAAAGGGGCTATAGAAGAAGAGTTAGAAGCACTAAAGAGAAATAAAACTTGGATTGAGACAGAATTACCTAAAAATAAGAAGACTATTGAAACAAAGTGGGTGTTTAGAATGAAGAAAGGAGAAGATGAGAAACAAAAACAGTACAAGGCAAGGTTGGTTGTAAGAGGATTCCAACAGAAGGATAAATTTGACCAATCAGATATCTATGCACCAGTAGCAAAGTTACCAACACTAAGGATACTATTGGCTATTGCTAACAAATATAACTTATCAATTAACCAGATGGATGTAAAAAGTGCCTTCTTGTATGCCGAGATAACTGAAAATGTTTATTTAAAAATACCTGATGGACTGGAACAAACAGGAAAAGTTTTAAAACTACAGAAGTCTTTATATGGTCTGAAGAAGTCACCAAAGATGTGGAACAACAAATTTAATAATTTTATGATTCAGGAAGGGTTTATTCGGAGTAAATCAGATTATTGTTTGTACTACAAAGAAGGAAATCAAAAACTGTATATTTTATTATATGTGGATGACTTACTACTTATTGGAGATGATAAATATGAAATACAGAAAATAAAACAGTCATTAAAAAGAAATTTTGAAATGAAGGATTTGGAAGAAGTATCTACATATCTAGGCATAAACATTAAGCAAAAGAAAGGGGAAATACAACTAAGTCAGAAAAAATATTTAGAAGAATTGTTAGTAAAATATAAAATGGAAGAGTGTAAACCCATTGCAACCCCTATGGAGGTAGGGCTGCAGCTATCAATAGAATGTTCACCAGATGAGGAGTTAGTGAAGAGATGCCGCAGACTCATTGGTAGCCTTATGTATGCAATGTTGGGTACACGGCCAGATATTTGTTTTGCATTAAGTTTCTTAGCCAGATATCAAGCTTGTGCGAATCAAGACTTATGGAAAGCCTTAAAACGTATTCTGCGATATATAAAGGGCACCTTGGATTTCAAACTTATTTATAGAGCCGAAGAAGATACACCACTAATAGGGTATACAGATGCAGATTGGGCTGGGAGCAGAGAGGATAGAAAGTCAACTTCAGGATATGTATTAAAAGTATTTGGATGTACAGTATCTTGGTGTTGTGCAAAACAACAATGCGTTGCACTCTCTTCAACAGAGTCAGAATATATAGCTTTAGGAAAAGGGGTAGCCGAGGGGTGTTGGATAAGAAGTTTATTAAATGAAATAGGATTAGTTTGCCATAACTTAACTATATTCATAGATAACCAGTCTGCAATACACATTTCTAGAAACCCTGAACACCATAAGAGATTAAAACACATTGAGATCAAATATCACTTTATTAGAGACAAAGTTAATGAAGGAATTGTTTTATTGTTGTATATACAGTCTGAAAAACAATTGGCTGATATTTTTACTAAAAGCTTAAATAAAGAAAAGTTTCTAAAACTATGTTCAGGCATTGGGCTAGAATTTTAAAATGTATATATATTTGTTTTAAGTATATAAAAATGATAGGTAGCAGATTTTAATTTAATTTATTATTTTTGTCATAGAGGTTATGTTTACATTTTTTTTTTTTGTGTCAAAGAATATGTAAGGCAGATGTGCCATTTTAAATTTTTATTTGTCAAAGATTATGTAAGGTAGCAGATGTGCCTTTTAAAATTTTTATTTGTCAAAGATTATGTAAGGTAGCAGATGTGCCTATTAGAATTAATTTATATTTGTCAAAGATGTTGTATTTACAGATGTGCCTATTATGTTAGTGTTAAATAAAGTTTGTTTTCTTTGAGGAAGGGTATTGAAATATGTATGTGTCATAGAGAACAAACTTGTATCGAGTGACCTACTGATCAAATTGCAGTAGTTGTCAAATAGTCTGTGAACTGTGTGATTCAAAATGTCCTCGTAGTAAGATTACTTGTTGTAACTTAAATATATAAATAATTAAATCCGCTCAGCCTTTTTGTTCTGGTATCCCATAATCCTAACACAGTTATACCATCAACTAAACGTTTGTTACGACAATCTGGCAAAATGTTGTAGTGTGATAAAAAATCAGAGCCAATTATAGCTGAACTCACATCGGCAACAACAAACTGCCAAGTAAACTCACGTCTTAGACCAAAATTAAGGTTAAGGGAAAGGTTGCCGTAAGTCTTAATAGTACTATCATTAGCCGCATTGAGTTCGAAATTGGTTGGCTGACATTTACCTGACAATAATTTGCGTGGAAAACAACTGACATCCGATCCGGTATCAACCAGAAATTGAATTTTACTACTTTGGTCCGTGATAAATAGGCGACGGCCAGTCACACAACGGTCAATTGTCGCCTTTACTGATCGTTGTTTAGGTTTTTCCGAGAAAGAACAAGGTTTAACACATTTGGTGGCTTGGTCTTGGAACTTGTTATGGTACCAACACAACCGATTAGTTGAAACAGGTTTTTGGGAACGGTTCCTCGCTGAACTTGGGCTCACATTTCCAGTATGTTGAAATTTTGTGAGAGATGTTACAATGCGAGTCAACTCTTCAAGCTGTTTTTTCATGGCACAAAGTCCAAGTGGATCGGCCGAAGCAAGTGAAGTATGCGAAGTAGACGCAGCATGGACAGCTGAATGTTGAGGAAGTGCAGCAGTGGTAGGTGAAACTTCTAAAATTTTGTCGGCAAGTTCCGCAATATCATTAAGAGAACCTTTTTGTGTTGCTAAGATAACCTGCAGATGCGACGGAAGACGACGTAAGAATAGTTGACGTAAAATGAAGGAATCAACTGGGAGTGTAGTACCTGCGAGTGATAACAAGTGGCGGAGGAATTGGGAAGGTTTCCTATCCCCGAGTTCCTCATCGTTCAACAGCTGGCGGACACGTTGTTCCTCGGAAAAAGAGAAGCGATGAATTAATGCAGATTTGAGATAATCGTATTTATTTTTGGAAGGAGGATTGGTAACTATGTCCTCAACTTCGGCAATCACTCTAGTGTCCAACTGTGACACTACGTGATCAAATTTAGTGTCGTTTACCGTTATTCCAGCTAAACGAAATTGTGTTTCCACTTGAGCGAACCAAGTTGTTGGTCGGTCGAACCAGAATGGAGGCAATTTTGCAGAAAGTTTAGAGACTACAGCTTCATTAGACGAAACTTGTTGCAACTGTTGTTGAAGCTTACTATTTTGCTCTTCTAAGGGAGCTGTAGAATTCGATAGCTGATCGAGTTGTCGCTGTAGGATGGCATTTTGTTCCAAAAGTGGCGCGGTATTAGACAGTAGTTGTTGAAGTTGTTGTTGTAAACTCAAGTTTTGGTCTTCAAGTAATTTAAGGCGCTCGTCTGCGTTTGCCATGCTAAAGAGTAAGCAGTACGTATGGTATTAAGTGAATGAGCGTGTTTGAAATAAAGTAATTAATTATAATTAAAATTTGTGGTCAAACGTGGCGCAGTTGTAAAGCGACACGACACAAAAGAAATGAGTAATAATATTTACAAAAATTAGACATTAAATTGTACATATAAAAAATAAAAAATCTAATTTAAAAATATTAACTACTAAACTAATATTAGAAATAATGAAAAAAAATTGAAATATCTTCCTTATATCTTCTAAATATCCCCTTAACAGCATTAGAGACAGCGCGCGGCGAAGTTGCAGCCGGGGTCTCCCAGACCGTAAGCGTAGTAGCAGGGTTGAACAGTTTTTCTATTCTTAGGAAATATAGGATGACAGTATAGATGAAATGTGGAAGAAGATTAAGCATGGAATTGTCAAAGCAGCACAAACTACTTGTGGAGTTGTGAAGGTTGGTGGTATGAGAGGGGATCCGTGGTGGAATAATGAAGTAAGGGTGGCTGTACAAATGAAGAAGAATGCATATTTAGATATTTTGGCAGTAACGGGAAAGAATACAGAACTTGAAGAGAGAATGAAGAATAAATATAGAGAATGCAAGAAGAGAGTAAAAGAGATAATTAAAGAAAGTAAGATGAAAGAAAAGATGAATGAAGAGAAGAAGTTCTCAAGATTTTTCCAAGAGAACGTCAAAATTTTTTGGAATTTAGTGAGAAAATCTCGAGGAGTATTGAGGACTTCTAATGTACAAATGATTAAAGCAGAGGATGGACGGTTAATGACATTGAATGGAGAAGTATTAGAAAGAATGAAAGAGTTTTATGAAAGATTATATGGAAACTCTGATGGACAACAAACACATCCTTCGGATGCTGATAGTGAGGACTATGAGGACTCGGAAATTATCGATGACATTATCACGGAGGATGATGTTGTGTCAGCCATCAGAAGATTGAAGAACGGAAAAGCGGCAGGGAAAGACAGGATTTCCTCCGAGATGATAAAACATGGAGGAGCGATAATATGTAACACACTGTGTGCTCTCTTCAATAAATGCTGGAGCGACGGACGAGTACCAGGAGACTGGTGTCAAGCCATAATAGTTCCAGTGTTTAAAGGAAAGGGTTCACAGCTTGATTGCAATAATTATCGCGCCATCAGCCTTATCAGCTTGGTTGGAAAAATGTATGGAAGAATAATAATTGAAAAGGTGCAAAAGGTGACAGAAAATAAGATGTGGGATGCTCAAGCGGGATTTATGAAAGGTAAGAGTTGTGTTGACCAAATTTTTACCTTAAGAAACATTGTTGAAAAACATTTGGCAAAAAATCAAAAAGTTTACAGTGTTTTCATTGATCTAGAAAAAGCATATGACAACCTATGCAGAACGGAATTATGGTCAACACTAGCGAGATACGGAGTGAATAAAAAACTCATAAGGGCAGTACAATTATTATATGATGGCTGTACTGCCGTTGTTAGAGTGGGTGGACAGTGCTCAACCCCGTTTAATATACATTGTGGTGTTAAACAGGGCTGTGTAATAAGGTCACCTTGTCTATTCAATCTGTATTTCGATAGTTGTTTGACCAAATTACAACAATGTTCCTTAGGGATAGAAATGGGTCCTACTAGACTTTGCTGTCTTTTATATGCCGATGATGCGGTATTAATTGCATCTTCGGAGCAAGAGCTGCAAAACCTAGTTGCAATTTTGAATGAGGAATGTGAGAAGAAATTCATGAAAATTAATATTTCGAAATCAAAAGTATTAGTATTTGAAAAGGAAGATGAAAGGACGGAGTGTAAGATTTGTGTGAAAGGATGTAAGTTAGAGCAAGTGAATGAATTTGTTTATTTAGGTAGTATGGTTACAAGAAGTGGAAAGATAGACAAAGAAATTGAAAGGAGAGTGAAAGCGGGAAGCAAGGTATTTGGTGGACTAAACAATGTATGCAGAAATACACAACTTACAACTAAAAGTAAAATGAACATACATAATGCTGTTTTAGTTCCATCACTTACTTATGGAAGCGAGACTTGGGTATGGAATAAGAGGCATGAAAGTAAAATAAATGCAGTGGAAATGCGGTCTTTACGTAGAATGTGTGATATAAAGCGTATTGACCGTATCCGGAACGATGTCATTAGAGAAGAATGCGGAGTAAAAGATGATGTTGTGACAAAAATGAAGAAAAGTAGTTTACGCTGGTTTGGACACGTTGAAAGAATGAAGGATGATAGATTGACTAAAAAGGTTTATATGGCTGAAGTGAAAGGAAATGCTAGCAGAGGACGACCTAGATGTACTTTTATTGAACATATAAAAAATATGTTGATCGAAGGAAATATTAAAAGTACACACAATCGCCGAGCATGTATGAAAGGTAAGATAAATATAAAAGAAGCAAAAGAGATATGTCAGGATCGTAACAAATGGCATTCGATTGTCTCTGCCTACCCCTCTTGGGATGAAAGGCGTGATGATAGATAGATAGATAGATAGATAGGAAAGTAATGTAGTAGTTTTTTGAAGTAAGCGATACTGTAGCCTCATAAAGAACTGTATGGACTCGCGCTGGTAGGAACATTATGTATAAGTCTGATGAAAACGTGGCTGTTACAATCTGTAAAACCTTGGTAGAATTTTATGAGCAGACTTTTCGTTCGGGGTCACCATTTATATAGGCGTATGTTACGCCTATATATTATAACAATTAAACCACACGTAAATTCACTTGGTGTATTTCAATAAACATAATATTAAACCTCGTGTTTAACTAAATTAAAATAACACGTCTCTATCGTACATGTCTCTGTCTGACGTCCCTTGACATTACCTTCTTAATGTATCGTGTCACCATACAATGTCGCCACAAGTACATTACTGCCGCGGTCTATAATGACTACTTTGCTGGTCGCGCTGATGATGGCCGACAGCGCAGCTCCAGGCCGACACAGCGCGGTCAGCGTGCAGCACTTGATGGACGAGCTAAGATAAAGGCCGAGACCGTATGTCGAGGCCTTTACAGCGAGGACAGCAAGGGCTGCAATGATGGTCAAGCTGGAAGGCCTAGAGTGTAGCTAGGCTAGCTCGAGGCAATCATAGCGTGACCAGCGAAGCAGTCATAGTGGGCCAAGGCTTGTATAGTGCTTTAGGTACTCAAAAATGCAAGTACCTAATCTAAATAAAACCAGCAAGTAATTTAAATAAAATATATATTAATTAACTAGAAATTTAATTAAAATGACAATTATGAAAATTACAGTTACTAAAATTCAACACCGACTTTCCCGGTTTGATATTACTAATAGTTTGCGATAATTCTAATGCGGTGTTTGACTGCTGTATTATTTCTTCATTTATTACTTCATTTATTTCATCATTTTTTTCTTCATGTTCTTGAGCAGATGTTGAAGCTTCCTGGAACTCGTAAGACGTTGTTCGTTGTAAGTTTATACTTTGACCGATTTTTTGTGTAATTCTGTTTTTATTCTCTACCGATTCTTCTATATAGCTCTCAGCAACTCGATCGGATTTCCATCCTCCATGCCTTTTTAGTGTAATACGATTGGCCCCAGTATTGGCAAGAATAGTGGCCGTCGAACGCCGGAAACAATGACCTGTAAATTGTTCCGGATGGGGCAGTTCTAAGTATGTAGCAATTATTTTGGGCATTTGAGCAATTTTGTGCCTCCCTATCACATGTTTGGTGCATTTGCAGTTTTTATAATTTAAAAAAAAAAACGGTCCGTTTTTACGTCAATTACTCGATATGACATTTGCAACTCGTACTCGACCAACAAGTGCGTAATATTTTTGCACCACTGCAAATGAGGCGTCACGAACAACGAAAGTACGATCAATCTTCGTTTTTGTATCTCGCAACGTAATTATCATTATGTTGATGTGAGTTTCAATGTCATTAACGGTGATATTGGTAATTTCGATGTATCGACATGCACCGTAAATGCTAAAAATAAGAGCCACCTGTAACAATAACAAGTACTTACGAGTATTATTTATGAGAACGGGTACAGTACAAATTTGGGTTTTTAGATATATACTTTACTTTCACCCCTAAGTAGGTACTCAAGAGTCGGGGGCTTCATTTATAAACTTTTCTACATTTTGTGATGTCAACACTTTTGATTTTATATCATTTATATCCGTCTGACTGTCGTTTTAGCATACTCGTTAAATTGAGGTAATTTTTAATGTTCAAATTGTGCTTTATCAGAACCATGCACTTTAACATTGAATAGGTAGGTATTCCAGAGAGACGAAGGCTTCATTTTGTTGGAAAGATCATTGAAATACGCAAGAAAAACATTTTCTGATAAAGATTTAGATTTCCTAATGATTTTCCACTGCACAAATTTTTCATATGCAAGCTTATATTTTTCCTTTGAGTTTCGCGGTATTAAATTTTCAACCACCAATGGACAACATTTCATTTTTCGTAAGGTACCAAAATTCGAAAACCGTTTGGAAATTACATGCTAGAAAGCTTATTTTTCATTTTTTTTATTTTTTATATGCTTTAATTTTCGAGTTATTTTAAAAATACTGAAATATTGAAAAATAAGGATTAATAGGTGCCCTAATCTGTGCTAACCCTCTAATTTAAAAATACTCATGTCTGTTGGCAGAGTTGTTAGTTATTGAACTCGGCCGAGTTAGCATACATTTTGACAGCGACACTTTCGTTTCGGTCGAATGGCCTTGAACAGGCCAAAACGTTCATGTCCAACAAGGACCGGCCAGAGATAGCCCGGACCGGGCATGCCCTGCACAAGAATGCCGAGCAATTTGCTTGGCCGGACACAGAATTTTCCCGCACATTGTTGGGCCGGACCTCGCGGCCCCGGGCTATCTCTGGCCGGTCCTTGTTGGACATGAACGTTTTGGCCTGTTCAAGGCCATTCGACCGAAACGAAAGTGTCGCTGTCAAAATGTATGCTAACCCCCCAGGTGTTGCCTTCAATTAATTTTACCCATTTTTATTCCATTTGAAGCTAAATTAATAATTATTCTTTAAATATAATTATAAAAATCTTTTATATAATATTTTTTTTGGAAGTTTTGCTAGTTTCGAATGGGCTATCACAGGAAATATATTTATGAGTGAAACCGCGGACAAAAGCTAGTATTATTATATACATTATGAATAATGTTGTAGGCGATTTGAGTTCCGGCTACGGCAATACCTATTTGGAACACGGTATATTATACTCTTTGCATTTCTATAACGTATACTCTGTGGCTTGACTGACACTATCTGTCACTTTCTTTGGGTGACAGTTTATATTTCTTAATTTTAGTCCTAGCTAAGGTTTTTAGTTTATAAGTCCTCAGAATTTATAAAAATTCATAATTAAATTAAAAATATAAAAACTCAACCAAAAATAAAATATAAAAATACGTGTAACTTATTTTTTAATATATTTTTAAATAAAGTAATAAAAATGGGTGATTAAAAGAATGAAATGTTGTCCAATCTAGGTAATTAGCTGAGAAAAAATGAAACGCCGTAAGAGAAAGAGAGAATGAAGGAGACCGATCTGCCTTATTTCTATGTAAGTAATTAGCGGACTATTCCCAATTTATCTGTAAATAAATCCACCTGTGTCGCTGTATATTTCACTTATTGAAATAGCCCTTATTTTTCAAAGGAAATATTAGTGGTAAAAAAATGGCGTCGGTGGTCGAGTGGGTAAGACGTCGGCTCGCAACTGTCACGGGTTCGATCCCTACATCCGAAGGGGTTTTTTATAATAAAAAATCTATGTACATTATCCGACAAACCGTACAAAGAGGCGTTTCCATCTACATACCTCAACAGAGCTGGCCGTTAGGTATAGCCCACAGATCTTTTATAGAGATATGGCAAGTGGGCGTGACGCTTGTCGCCACAATATGCTTAAAACGTGCAGACGGGGAAAAAAATCTCGCAGTCGTGTTTGAGTGTTTATAGAGAAAAGTTCTCCTGTCTTTTTTTTAAAATGCCAAGTTGTGCAATTGTGGTTTCCAAAAATAGGAGTGTAACAAACATCGATGCTTATATTACTGTCATTATTTTCTATTTAAAAACGATCGTAACGCCCGTTGTGTATTGCGCGACCTTGGCCGCACTCGACCGCAGCTGGTAAGAGTTAGGGCTGTGCGACGCGTTTAATTTTATAAACCGATATCGATAAATGAGACAGACAAATCATTTTCTCAATCAATTATATTTTATTTTAGTTTTCTACGTGACCCAAAAACAAAGGAACTTTGGATAAATGGTACGGGTAGGGAGTTTGAATAATCACCATGTTTTACTTATTAAAGCCGTTTATTTATTTACATTACCTTACTAAAAATGCTGTAGGTACAAAAAATATTTACAATTTACAGGACAGTAGAAACGCAACGATATATCGAATATCGATATATATCGGTAATATCGAACCCAAAATGTCGATAATTTTATTCTTACGATATTTTTAATTTAATTTAATAAAAAACTGTACTATTGGATATAATTTAAATTTGTGTGTGTTTATATGTATCTGTGTTTGTGTTTAATGTAGTTTTATTTTATGAATAAACAATGTTAGTTAGAATAGTAAATAAGTGAACGTCTAGTACTAGCCCCTGTACCACTGTATTTTTCTGTCGGTTTATTGTCGCAACGGATTTGATTATGTTAAAATACAAACATAATAATTATAATTAATGATTGGAAACACTAAGTTTGACGCCCTAGATCGCCTTTCCCATTTAAAACATCACAATTAACTATTTTCCTAGAGCTCTGTCTCGCGACACAAAACGATACCAACGAAATCAAAAAATTGGCGAAAGGGGGAGCATGGCCCCTCCATAGGTTTAGTACTCTATGTCCACAACCGATGCTTCCTTAGACGGTAAGAGGAACCATAATTTATATATAATTTATAGTCAGACAAGCTTCTGTCCGTGGTTTCACCCGCGTGGAAATAGATTAATAAAAAAATCCCGTTGCTGTAATTTGCCCCTCCCCCGCCCGCTTTCGCGGTATAAAAAGTATTATATGTCATACTTTGACCCCTAAACTACTACTATGCAAAAAGTCATAATAATGTCGTGGCTGTAATTTGCCCCTCCCCCGCCAGCAAAAAGTAATATAATATGTCATTCTCTGACCCCTAAACTACCACTATGCAAAAAGTCATAATAATGCGGTGGCTGTAATTTGCCCCTCCCCCGCCAGCAAAAAGTAGTATAATATGTCATTCTCTGACCCCTAAACTACCACTATGCAAAAAGACATAATAATGCCGTGGCTGTAATTTGCCCCTCCCCCGCCAGCAAAAAGTAGTATAATATGTCATTCTCTGACCCCTAAACTACCACTATGCAAAAAATCATGTCGATCCCGTGAAAAACAAAAACAAATCTATCCCACGGGAACCATACATGTGCTATTCCAGACCATAATCTATCCCTGTGCCAAATTTCATCCAGATCCAGTTCTGGCGTGATTGAGTAACAAATGTTACTTAGAATTACGTAAAACTTAGATACATCCACAAACTTTTGCGTTTTTAATATTAGTGGGATTGATGAATTATGTACTAACTCCAATTTTATCGATACCTATAAGTTTTCGACTATAGTTCCCATCTCAACAAAATTCGCCGTAGTATTTGCCACGTGTAGCAATGGACAACATTTCATTTTTCGTAAGGTACCAAAATTCGAAAACCGTTTCGGGATTACATGCTAGAAAGCTTATTTTTATTTTTTTTTATTTTTTATATCCTTTAATTTTAGAGTTATTTTAAAAATACTGAAATATTGAAAAATAAGGATTAATAGGTGCCCTAATCTGTGCTAACCCTCTAATTTAAAAATACTAATGTCTGTTGGCTGAGTTGTTAGTTATTGAACTCAGGTGTTGCCTTCTATTAATTTTACCCATTGTTATTCCATTTGAAGCTAAATTAATAATTATTCTTTAAATATAATTATAAAAATACTTCTTTTATATAATATTTTTTTGGAAGTTTTGCTAGTTTCGAATGGGCTATCACAGGAAATATATTTACGAGTGAAACCGCGGACAAAAGCTAGTATTATTATATACATTATGAATAATGTTGTAGGCGATTTGAGTTCCGGCTACGGCAACACCTATTTGGAACACGGTATATTATACTCTTTGCATTTCTATAACGTATACTCTGTGGCTTGACTGACACTATCTGTCACTTTCTTTGGGTGACAGTTTATATTTCTTAATTTTAGTCCTAGCTAAGGTTTTTAGTTTATAAGTCCTCAGAATTTATAAAAATTCATAATTAAATTAAAAATATAAAAACTCAACCAAAAATAAAATATAAAAATACGTGTAACTTATTTTTTAATATATTTTTAATTAAAGTAATAAAAATGGGTGATTAAAAAAATGAAATGTTGTCCATTTAGCTTCATCTTTAATGTCTGGCGGTGTTAAACACATTGAATCGGAAGAATTTTAGCTTTGAGAGCTCATTTTTAGCAAAAAAGTCACTAAATAAAAATAAAATTTTCGCTGAACCGCGCTTTTGTTACTTCTTTGTTTTTTTTTATCCTTTCAATGTCCTTGTCTATCTTTCCACTTCTTGTAAACATACTACCTACCTAAATAAACAAATTCATTCACTTGCTCTAATTTACATCCTTTCACACAAATGTTACACTCCCTCCGTCCTTTCATCATCCTTTTCAAACACTAGTACTTTCGATTTCGAATTACCTATTATTTTTTATAATTTTCTTCTCGCATTCATCGTTCAAAAGGGCAACCAGGCTTTGCAGCTCTTGTTCTGTAGCTGAAATTCATACCGCATCATCAGATATAGCTGTGTTAATGTGATCGGGTCAGCATTGAATTGATATTCAATTTTTAAGTTGGATTTAAAATTTGTATCCAGAGTCTTTCAATGATTAAGAAAGAAATATGACTTATGCATGACTGACACTATGTTTGACAGTTTCTAAATAATTCAGTCAGCCAGTCAGTCTCAGTCAGCATTCAGCAATTTCAGCATCTTTTTTATATTTACAAAAAAAATAAAATTTTCTTTAGATTTCAGAACTGATCTGATACACTGAATCATAATTTTACCACATTTTACAACGTAATTGTGCATATATATGTAAATAATTGTTCGGTGTTTTGCATTGTATTATCAGGTATGGCAGAAATGAATACACAATCTCATGACGAAGAGAATCTTCCTCAACTGTTTGAGGATGCCACCACAATTTATAACTCTGTGGAGACAGGGAACGATCCTACAAATGGTGATCTAGTTCAGGTGAGTCTATCATAATATATCTTCCATAATATACTTTTACCTACCAGAGTTGTTAGGTACTTATTATTATTGTAAAAATAAACTAAATTTGGTTACTGTATTTATGGAAAATTACGTCCACAAAGAGGTGAAAAGTCCAGTACAACATAAAAGCTTTGATCCGTTCATTTCAACTATACACTGTAACATAGATATTTGATTGTTTTACTTACATTATTACCCATTTGTGAATCATAAGTCTTAATTTCTGTTTTGCTTGTAGGTTTTTCATTTTATAAACTTAGAAGTTTTGTTATTTCTGCATGAAGTTCATAGTGAAAAATATCATTAAATAACCAATTAGGTACATACATAATTTAATTTTTGAAATTCCAGATGAGAATAAGACAAGCCATCACAAAATTTGAGCAAGCGACTAATAGGGTGTCCATGTCAGGCATGTTTAGTAGAAACGAGAGTCTTGAAGAGCTACCAACGGAGACCTTGCACTATTTACTATTACCGATGTACCTTGGAACACTTACACTCAAACTGTGCAAGACAAATAGACGGGAGTTAATTGATGTTTCAGAAGTTTATTTTAGGTAACAAAACAAACACATATTTGTACCCTTTATACCTTATGGTGTAACCAGAGACACCAGTAAAAGTGTCCAGTTGTCCATATTAAACATAACAGCTGGCAAGCCTGTTGCTGCATTTAATGAACCTAGATGTATGTGTGTAGACCGGAATTTTGAATCAGTAGAATTTGATTAAATTGTATATTCTTAGGTTAGTAATGTTCAATTAATTAAAACAAAATCAAGCTTCACTGACAGGTTTGACCTCATAAAAATAGGACTAAAATCCTTGAAGTCCTGACTCTAATATACATGAGTGTGATCAATGTGATACCTACTTATATCATTAGTATTGGTCTGTGAAAGAAAATCAACATATAATGGTTCTGAAGTTTACATTTTTGCTTACATTTTCATAATCCATGTACATACTTTCATGCCTGTTTCCCAAAGGGGTAGGCAGAGAGTATGAAGCGCCACTTGCCTTGATCTTTGCATACTTCTCTTGATTCATCCACATCCATACATTGTTTCATATATCCACGTTTATTTTTAGTACCACATATTTGACCTTTTTTAAAGACATCAGATGTTTGATCAATGAAAGTTCATCTTGGTCATCTTTTCCTTGTTGTTCCTTTCTGTACTATAGCTTTATAATATTTGTTTAGTCATTCTTTTATAATAAACAAATCAATGACCAATATAGCTCTTATTACTGTTCTGTTAAAGAAATTCATTAAGATATGTGAGAAGCATCATGTATTTTATTTCATTTATTTATTACAAGCATACAATAACTTCAAAGGTCCTGCAAAATCATGGTATTATTCAAAAATATGCTCCATTAACTTTGATTCAAAACTTGTTCTATTCAATACCATACAAAACAATTTAGCAATCAATCTTTGATGTTAAACCTAGCACAAGTTAGCTCTAATTCAACCCTCTTTTAACAGTTTGTGGTATGACCTCTGGTTGTGAAATTATCTAGGTGTATTTATTGAAATTTCAGGGACTTCATACAAAGGTGCAAAGACTATGGTGTAACAGATGTGGAGGTGCCCCACGCTACAGAACAAGAGATTGGGACCAGCCAAGTCTCCAGGAGTGAGGCTGACAGAATTGCTTCTATGGTAAATAAATAACTACATAGCTTCTCCTCCAAAGGTCATGGCAATTTGCCACTGTATCCCAAAGTATTTTCTCTCCCATTGAACCAAATAGACAGAAGTGACTGAGAAGGCTACCCTCAAACTAGGTGCTCACAGTGGTCATAGGTCAGTGGGGTTAGCATTCTAGTGTTGCACACTCTCAGGCCGGGCATTCCTTTGCTGGCCATTGTTGGGCCCGTCATGCTCGCACGGCAGTATTAATGATATCTCAAATGTTTTACAGTATATAAAAAAATCGTAACTCAATGATATTTTAATATCCATAAGTCAAGTAGTACAGATTTTGTGTGTAATTGCAGGTAAGAAGTAGAGATGCAAAAATCAGACATTACAAAAACATGATGGAGATGAAGGACAAACTGGCCACTCTTAAGCAGACCATGGAGTCACCTAATGTTGATGATAATGATAAAAGGGAATACTTCATAACGTTACTGCAGAGTAGTGTACTACAGGCATTGGATGAGATAGCTAGCTTGGAAGCGGAGAAACCTATATTAGAATATATGGAGAAACATTCGACAGGTATATATTTATGTGTTCTACATGACTTTAAGAGTGTTTTATGGAGTCTGTATGGCCTCATACGCAAATGCAACCGGTTTTCTGCATTCGATGAGTTGGCGCGAAAGTTAGACATTGTGGGCGTTACCACAAAACAGTTAACAAGATGTTTAGCTAAACTATGTTTTATCACTCTCTTACAAATCTGTCATTTAATATTAAAGACAAAGACAGTACTATGTTTAAACTAAACACTGGTTAAACATGGGTTTGTCGTAAGGATGACTATTTTTAATAAATATTGAAAAAATAAAAGTCGTGCTGTAATGGTAACTTCACCGACATTTTAGCTCCGACTCGCCGTTTGCAGACAATCGGGTGTTTTTGTGTACGCACCCTAAGAACATAGAAATAACTGTCTTTGTTTAAGGGGGATCGTCTCAAATCTAGCTCCCAATAGGTGGTGCTATTGGCGTAAATATTTATTGTTTTATTTTTTACGCCAAATTTTAGGAATCAAATCAATCTAAATAATATTGTTTAAATTATGTAATTAGTAAATTAAATAGTCTGCGTTATGGTAAATTTAGTTTGATTTGATTCATTAAATTTGACGTAAATCATAAAAACCCAATAAATACGACAAAACATCTATTAATTATATATGGATTAAGAACGAGACATTCGCCCTTAATAGTTTTTCTGTACTTACATGAAATATTACTATGAAGAGTGAGATATGTCAGGATTGTGACATGTGGTGGCTTTTATGGTCAAAGTTTAATTAATATTATTCATCTCTTGCAGCAAGATTTCCTGAAGATGTTAACAATTAAGATACTTAATTTATTTGTTAAACAAGTTTTAAAGAATCTATTTAAGTTAGCAAATGAGAATAATTCATTTAAGCAAGATTTTTTTTATTTGAATATTGAACATAATTATGAAACAAAGATCAGGTATTGTTAAAAAGAAATTTTAGTAATTTTTTAGAAGAATTATTGTGCAATAGATGTATATTTTGAAGTTATTTAGGTATAGATTCACATATAATATGCAGAATCACTATCACATACATATTTACATCTATATTTAAGTAGTATGACTTAAAGATCTCCACATGCCACAACCCTGATATATATAATTAAAAACATTCTTTCATATTAGGTAAATTTTTTGCACTTGTCTTGTTTAGTAAACAATATTTGAATGTCTTTTTAAATAATGCGTCTAACGAAATTCTTAAAAGACGTTATATTAACAATTTTCATTTGCAGCACTAATTATTTAAAAAAAATAACAATAAAAAGTCATGCGAAGATTGATTACTAAATAAGACAAGTATAGAATTAAGGACTTTAGGCACATTTGCATATTGTAAGATTAAAACTATACAATATGTTATTTCATATATTCATATATCATGTTTGTTGTTCGTTAATTTAAAAATTCATGTAAAATAGTACCTAATGGTAGAAAATCTAGATACACAATTTAAAGAAACATTCAACAGCAATACATACTTATTGCAAACTAAACTCGCAACTGTTTGTCCAATTACCATACAAAACAAATTGGCTGTAAACGAAATATTTTGATAGAACGCAATAATGTTAATTGTAAAAAGCCATTTACTGAAACACTAGCTTTTCGCCCCGTCACATGAGAACAATAATGAGAATATAAAAAGTAGCCTATGTCACTCTCCGGCTCTTCAACCACCTCTGTGCAAATTAATCATGTCTATCCGTTGCTCCGTTTTGGCACGAAAGAAGGACAGACAAACGCATAAACATTTATAATATTAGTCAAGATTCCAAGGGCCAAATAACACGTACAAATCCGGCTCTTTACTAATGGCTAGATTGTATGTATATATTTTTAGATATCAAGAAGCTGCCACAACGCGAAAGGCCACTACCGGGATTGAAACCTGTGATAATAACTAAAGATGCCGTTCAAAAAGCTATCTACGGCCTGGGATACCCCTCTATACCCACAATGACTGTGGAGGAGTTTTATGATAAACGAGTCAGGGAGGGCACGTAAGTGTGTTTATATTTACTGAGATAATGCTCTGGGGCAAACTGACTGCACTATAAATGTGATGAATTGTAATGTATCTATAGAAATGGCACCACAGAACAATCCAACGACAGAGAGTAAAAGGGAATAACTCCCCAACGAGTGTCGCTGGAAACTTGTATATGCCAATCAAAAAAAAAGATATTTTAAAGATTGGGTTTATTTATTGTAGGAAGACGATCTTTAGGTCAGAAATGTATTTTTGTAATATTTTCAGATTTCCATCAGCTACAAATATACCGCACAAAACTATACAAGGTGAGGAAGAGGACGCTACCAACACTGAGGAGATTATAAAGGTAACTAAACAGTGGATTTACATTGAAAAAAATTAGATGTATAAGAGGCTGAGTTATAAACCTGTGACATACGGACGGACGGACAAGGGCCTGTCCAATATCGAAATCAACCACAGACACGATGATTTGAAAATGAACCAGGGACCGATCACGCGAGTAATTGATGAGTCTGTGGTCGATTTCAATCCACGGCGACGCGCCGGCGAACGCTAAATGTGCCACCTTTAGAAAAAAATATTTAAAGCATTTTTTTTCCAGGAAAGATTAGTGGAAGATGATGATCCGGAAGAAATCGCTAGAAAACGAGCGATGGATGAATACAAAGATGATCACAGACGCGGCTGGGGCAACAGGCACAATAGGAGCTGAACAATATGTCGAGATTATTGTAAACCACCCTCAGAAACATTGTCGATGGGGAAGAAAACTGCTTCTTTTTAACACTAGAGGCGCTTATATACTTTGGCCCAAACCAACTGTCAAATCACATAGTTTTAATATTGAATTCAAAATTTACTAATAATCTTGCTAAATGCCTTGTTCTGTTATAATTTCATGCAATAATGTAAATAATTCTTTTTGAAGTATTTACGACTGAGAAAATTATGGGAAAAGGCTACTAGAATTCGTAACTTTAAAGCTTCCGACTATTCTAAGGTATGTTATTTCTGGAGGCGGCAAGTCTATCTTAGTGTCTTCAGTATCATGTTGTTGGGGAATCCTGAAGTTTAAATTCCGATCAAACGATTCGAATCTGTAAAAGATGCACGTTAATGATATGTACTTATAGGTTATGTTTATAGGATATCGAACAATGAAAATAAGCTAAATTTTAATTTATACATTATTATGTTTATCAATTACAATAAAGCAATTAATATTTTGTACAAATTATTTACTTATATTTCACAAAAAAAACCAGTCATGACCAGATTCTATTTTCGGCCGTTTAAAGACGCTCCTCGAGTCTTCAACTCGATTTTTAACTGTGCAACCAGGGCCGGATTTACCCTTAGTGCCGCCCTGGGGCACCGTGAAAAATTACTTAAAAATTTCTCTCCCTCCGAATTTTGCCGCCCCTGGAAATTTTCCGCCCTTTTGTGGCCCCTAGTGTAAATCCAGGCCAGTGTGCAACAGTCCATGTGGAGTACACAACGTGATATTTTTATCAACGTAGTATTTATTACTAAAAAACGGCAATTACGAAACAAGCTGCAACTGTCAGATCTTTGTATAGCCATGTATAAGCAGCGCCATCTGTAAATAGCTTTGCGTTTTCTTCTCCATTGACTTCATTCAACTATACACTCACAATTATAACATCAAAGCTAAAAAACCGGCCAAATACGTTTTATTTTTTTTAATTTATTTTATTTCGCAAATTTTATTTTTCTCGGTGCCCGTTATAATTTTAATTTAGAGTATTTATTATGGGCAGTATTCCTGATCTTTTTCAGAATTTTAGTTATTTTATTTCAAAAGTTACGGGGGAGAGGGACACTTTGCAGACAACTTTATTATCTAGTAAACAAAACTTAATTAAAAAAAATGGTTAATGAAACCTCATAATAATTTCAAAAGACCTTTTCAATGACACCCAATGGTGGACACTCAATGGTGTGGTTCAAATATTTTTTCTTCTCAACTTTATATAAAGCCTTACCGCAAAACAGTCTTTAACAACATGTTTAGCTAAACTATGTTTCATCACTCTTACAAATCTGTCATTTAATATGAAAGACGAAGACAAAACTATGTTTAAACTAAACACTGGTTAAACACTGTTTTGTGGTAAGGATATAATGTTTTGTTACATTAAAATTAAGATCTCTTTATGTATCAAATTTCGATTTAAAACTGTAGGCACTAGAATTTTCTGACATACTGTGACGGACGGACAAACTGAACTTATAAGACTACGGAACCCTAAAAATTGTCTACTTGAATCAGACAATAGCTTTTTGTCTCTAATTACCATTAATTATTATAATTGATTGATAATAGAGTTGGGAATGTTTGTAATTAATTTTAAATAATATCCTCTTACGCTGTGAACGTGCTTTTATTTTTTTAGTTTGACTGCCTTACTAATGAACGCTGTACAAAGTTATACATTGTATAATTTTGTACAACGTTTATTGGTGGTGTAAGTATAGTTGATTGAAGGAAATAGTTTTCATCAGTGTTGATTGTTCTGTTGGAAACATTTTCCATGTAAAAGTAACATTTTGGTTCATGTGTCAACAGTATGGCCGTAAACAACTATATTTTAAAGGATTAATGTGATGAAGTTCACTAATTCGCACTTTAATAAATACTTTACGATGAACAAAAATGAAATATTGTTTTGATTTATGCACATACAGTGTGAAGGTTCCAAATTTTGCCTTGTTTTCTGACAAAATCAACTTTGATACAAATTAATGTTGTACGCGCAAATTTATTATTTGTTAACCAATTTAAATGAAACAAACACTAAATGTTAGCCCGAGCGTATCTCAATATATCACTGAAAACCACAGCTATTGTGGAGATTTTATTATGTGTATAGATAGATAGGTTTAAAACTTACATATACACAAATAATTAGCTTTAGCCAGCCAAACTTTTAAATCGCACGAATATTCTCGCCGAAAGCTGTGCGTGCATTCATTACGCATAGAAACAGTGTAAAAAGCATGCGACTAAAAGACAACAATATTTCTCTGCTTTCGAAACACTATGCTTTTTGAGCACATGTTTTATTTAGCGAGGGCATATCTACCGATTTAAATCTTTGGTTTTAGCTATTTTTTTTAACTTTGGAGTACACAGTTGAGCACGGTCCTGACTTGCTGAGGTCTCTTACTCGTGACATCCACCAGCATCTCGCGAGGCTCATGGATACTAATTAGATAGCAGTTATTAAATGTAGATGTCTACCGTAACATGAACTACAAAGCAGCGCCACCTAGCGTCAATACCGCAAACTTTGCAGGTTGGCTGATAATTACACACGCAGGTGACATAGGCCCTCATCGTATTTGTAAGTTGGCAAGAGGGAATCTAGGGTGTTCTGGATTTCCGTAACCGTCTGCTTTTTATACCAAACGATAGATATGGTCAAGAGCATACTCTATATAAAATTTCAGACTAGTTATGTCCAAATTCAAAATTGGCTGTTTTTTGGACATAGGTACATATCTACTACATATAATTATACCGCCTACCATTAGCTGGACATAGAGTCGCATGTATCCTTAACTAGTTCCGGCCAAGTTAAGGTCATTCGTCCCAAGGTCCGCGCCGCACCTGTGGATCACTTTCACCTCAGCGCTATCGGAAAACGAAAGTTAATCTCAACTTGATTTAGTTGTGGCTTTGATGCCTAACCGCGTAATTATCTCAGAGTTTGATTAAATGAAACAAATTGGTAAGTACAGTATATTAAGTTATTAAGATATTAATACTTATAGACATGCAAACATGCTGAAAATTTAAACTAGTTGTCCCAAATTGCTGCTAAAATATTTCTTTATCTCAAAATGAAAGAAACCAGTAAAATTAAGATTTCTGTTTAAGGTGGTTCGTTTTCCATACAAAAATGCAATTAAGATAAACTAATTAACTAATCAGTAAAAATGTCTAAATATGGGCTTACTTAACTATTTTCGGCTTTATGTTGCGCCAAATCAATAAAAAATAACTTTTTTATAATAGAAATAATTAATATTAAACATAATTCTTTTTAGACAAAATACGCATAAAAAGAATTATGTTTAATATTAATTATTTCTATTATAAAACGGTAAAAAATAACTGAAACAATGATTTTCGAAATTCTAGTTATCCCCACACCACATTGCATGGGTTCCGTTATTATTATTGTAACAGATAACAGACAAATAAATTATATTTGAATTGTAAATTATTAAATATAATAAATATTAGTGTCTGATCTGTAAATATTTTATTCTATAGGTACCTAAGTACCTACATTATATTGTTACGAGATGCGTATACGCAGCCGACATTCTTATTACTTAATATTGTTGACGCAGCCGGGCGGTCGGTGGGCGCTGGTGGGCGCGTCCATAATTCTTTAAGCGACATTTTTAGTTAGTATAAAGCAGTGAAAAGTAGTCGGTGGCGTAATGAACTTGAATTTAAAACTTCAAACCTCACTCCTGAAAAAAATACAGGTAAAATGGATACTGTTACCTGTCTCATCCCCGTCCCGTCCTTAGTCCTAACAAAAGTAAAAACAAACTTTATCATGACTTGTAACTCACACTATATGATTCATACGTAGAGGTACTATAGTCCCAAGACGAGAAATATAGCATTAAACTCTTTGATGAAATTATTTTCTCATAATTTTCACAAAGTTGTAAAGGCTGTTAGTGAAAACTGTTTTATTGAGATATAAAGCAGTTAATTTTAGTAGTTAATAATATTATTTATATATAGAAAGTGATTACAGACTACATGTAACCTATAACTAAGAACAATAACTAGACCTAGATCGCGAAATCAATTCATGGAAGATATTAGATGCATTATTTGCCCACGTTTTCGTTGATATAGTTTTATTATATAATTCCACTGGGATAGGCAGATATTAACAATATATTATAACGAATTTGGTTTGAATTAAATTTGGTGAGCATAATTTTTTTTTCGCAGGGGATCTGGGATGCTCGTGCTAGGTTTGGGTTTGACCGTGGAGCCCATACTGACTTTCATTCTCAATTATACCACCTTATGGGATGGATTAAAAAAAGTAGTCTAGATGTCCTTCTTATAGGGTTGAAGCTTACTGCGTATGAATGTTCATCATAATCGGTTTAGTGATTTAGCCATGAAAGCGGAATAGTTAGACAGACAGAGTTACTTTTGCATTTATAATGTGAGTATATAGCTTCGTCGGTGGATATTTTCGATTAGCCTATGTCACTCAGGGATATCGTAGCTTTCTATTAGTGAAATAATTTTTAGAATAGTTTCAGTTACATCCAAACTTACAAACTTACCTCTTTATAATATTAGTAAAGAAGTATGGATTATGGAGAAAATAAAAAGTACCAAGTTTAGATAATATGCCTACCTACCTAATATGAATTTAAAAATGGAATAAAAATTAAATGAAAATTCAGAGTATGATCTATTCATGAGTATCTAGTAGAATATAACCGACATTTAATTTGCATTTAAGAGGCTACCTTCATATTAATTAAATCATATTTTTCAAATCGTTTTGAGTGAAATCTAAAGCTCTTAAAAATATAGAAAAAAATATATGTTATAATTAATAATATTTCATATTAATCTGTTAATCATATAACATGTTTTAAGAATCTAGAAAAAAATTGCAAAGTAGCCTCTGAAAATAGTCTCCAAATTTCTCAGTAGTACATGAAGTATTGTTTATTAAATTAAGTATTACTAAAGTAAAGTCAAACATCTATCTATCTATCATCACGCCTTTTATCCCAAGAGGGGTAGGCAGAGACAATCGAATGCAATTTGCTACGGCGCGGCCCTGACATACCTCTTTCGCTTCTTTTATATTCATCATACCTTTCATAGATGCTCGGCGATGTACTTCAATATTGCCATTGATCAAACATCTGTACCTACTCACCAAACACTTGCCTTGGGTTGTGCATAACTCTTGTTAGTCATGAACTCCCATGGTGTTATAAATAAAAAACACGTTTTTGCCAGTAACGCACACTTGCGCAAACCAAATGAGCCCAAACTCGATGGGGTTACGTCGTTTCTTTACATAGTTCCACTATCCACCTTCTGGCTCCATCATCAGATCAGATCGATGGTACCAAATTATTGTATTGTAATCCGTTTACTACATACACTTGCGATACGACAATATTAGAAGTAGGTTTGTTACAGTTGAAACTAATATAAAGCGTATAAAAAACAATAATCTGGGTTTTGAATATTGGTACTGCCGACCTCAATAGGACAGAAGCGTGACTATATTTATGTAACAACTTCCGCGACCATCGCTGATCCTCCAGGGAAGTCTCGTACGCGGACATGCGCGCGCACACATGCTTATTTGCTTTCCGCTTGTATGGAGGTATATTTTATTGAAGAATGGAGTAGGCATTAATTGTCTTACCTATATTATAAGTACACACAATCGCCGAGCAAGTATGAAAGGATCGTAGCAAATGGCATTCGATTGTCTCTGCATACCCCTCTTGGGATAAAAGGCGTGATGATAGATAGATTCTTATTTTAAAAGAAATCAAAGTGTTCTCGTCCCTTTATTGTTTGTGGCAAAGGAATTTAGAAAAATAAACGGTACACTGCTGTTATGAGAAGCGAACATAATTATTATAACAAAAATTGCTAGGAAAAATATAAGTAGGTACATAACGGCATTGGAAGTGAATCTTGGGCATGGCAGAAACAGCATGCTATAAGATTAATGCTGTTGAGAAAGATGTTAAAGACTTATAACACTTAGATATAGAGTGAGAAATGAAGATGTACGTGAAAAGTGTGGTGTGATTGATAATTGTAATTATATAAAATTGAAAGGGGAATGCTGAGATGGTTTGGACATGTTGAACGAATGTGTGATGAAAGAATGACGAAGCAAATATATACAGCTATATAAAAACCAAGAGAAACGTACATTAGTCAAATATTAAAAGGTCAAATACGTAGTACTAAAAATGTATGAAACGATGTATGGATGTGGATGAAGCAAAGAAGTATGCAAAGATCGTAAGAAGTGGCGCTCCATATTCTCTGCCTACACCTTTGGAAAACAGGCGTAAAAGCATGTAATGCAAAAGTTGCCCGGAAAATTGAAAAAATCGGGAAAAACTTTTTGGTATGTACACAAGACCATAATAGGGGATGAAAGGAAATTTGGGATCCACGGGCGAAGCCGGGGCGGAAAGTAAGTGTTATATACTTTTATCTCTCACTCATCATTAAGTATTAGGTACTACTTCATTCATATATCTATGTTTCCCTTCAAGGTTGTCAAAGGTCTATATGGTCTGTCTGTATATCTACAGTTATTGAATAATAACAATATTATTTGTACAATCACTTATATTAAGTTTCTTGTATAAAGAATTACGACTTCGTCATCGGATTCTCTACGCGGAAGCTCCTGCTTCATCCAATACCACTGAATCGTGACAAAGAAATAGCTTTGTCGGTTAAATGGATTCTGATTATTTTTATATAAAAAAAGATTTATATCACAAATTATAGAACACGGTTCTCAACCTACACACTACACAGCTAAACTAAAAATTCAAAATAATACTAGGATAATTTCAATGCGAATTTTCGTTATAGGTACCTATATGGAGGTTTAGGATTCGAATTATCGTGCTTCGGATGGCACATAAGCTGCACTTCTGAAAATAAGGAGACTACAAAAAGTACAGCACCTGGCTTCCCACCTGTCTGGAATAATCCAAGGAAATCATGGAACTCAGCTATCAACATAATGATTGAAGGTACCTTTTTTGTTCACCCATAAAAAAAGATAGCGACGTGCAGGTATAATTTTAGGACAACACATGCTTGACATGTCGTCGTATAGTCGTATACGGTATTCTAACGGTACGATTTGATTCCACAAGTATTCTGTGTCCTACAGAATGTATCTGAGCCATCAGCCTGTTTACCTATTATTTACATACACACCTAACTTGAAACCCTATTCTGATATCTAAGGTCTTTAGAGAACTTTGATAGAGGATCGTGGTCTGTCCAACTAGATTATATTAAATAATGAAACTTCATTAATTTTAGTGTAATTTTGAAAAAAATTAATTGGTTGAACCTTATTTTACTTATTTGTGTGACATTATATATAACTACAAGTATTAGAAACGCAAAAATATTTAAAATAAGTACAATATAATATACTTACTTGTACCCTGCCCTTTTTATTGGCGTAGCAAACTGGACCACCAGGATATGATTTAGACTTGCTGGAGGTCCAAGTCTGCTAGAGAAATAATTGTACATAGTATGAAAAAAATAAATTTGCCAGAGTACCTATATCGATTTCAGCCAAATAATTGAAATAGCGCATCGAAAATCTAGGTTTTGGGTTACTTAGACGTGTGCCTAAGTAACCCATAATTACCAGATAATTACCCATATTATGTCATGCAGGCAAGGGACGCAGTTTCTGTACACTTACAACCTCTGCATGTACCTAAAGTTTTCTTTACTTGTCTTATTTGATAAACAAACTTTTTAAAATAAGTTGTACTTAATTTAAAATTTTTAAAAGACTTTATATTAACATAATTAACATTTTTAACCTATTTTACAATTGCAGAACTAATATTTTTTTAAATAAAATTTACAATTAAAAGACTTTCTTTGTTTACTAAGTAAAAAAATACACTTTAGGTTGAACCATCATGGCCGTGTCTAATTCAAGCCAAAACCCCGATTTTTTTTTAATTTTACACTAAATAATTATCTATTTTAAAGTTGAAATAAATTCATGGATGCGGCCTTGAGAGCCATAAAATATCTAATATTTATTGTATGGGTTGAGTTACCCATTGAATGAATCTCTTGTCTATCTATTCTAAATAGTAAAGAGTACGGCTTGTCACTTCGTATATGCATATTTAACCCACTTTCTGAGTACGGAATGCAAATCCCAGAGTAGTCAGTGTCCCATGCATTTTAATTAGGGACTGCATTGAGTGGTGTAACGGAATAGTGCTCGTCGCTTTATTAATGTTAATAGACGGTTTATGGCTCTCATAAATATTGTTGGACTCTACCGACACTAATCATAAATGTCAGTCAATCTAATTTATTTTAAATATTTACAAAAATCTCATAGAAAAAAGGTTTTTCCCGAATTTTCTAATTTACGAGCAATTTTTCCAATTTTTCTTTTTCTAAAAACCTGATTCAGACCATTACGAAAATTCTAACATTAAAAAAAGTAACCAAATCGGTACAGCCGTTCCCAAGTGATGCGCTTACCAACGAACATGATTTAATTTTTATTTATAAGAAGTTTAAACAACTAGATTTTAAAAATGCTAACAATTTTCTTTAAGAATATTATGTGCTTTAATCGACTTCTCGTGCATCGGAGAGCAAGTAAAGCCGGTGTCCGAGCACTTCTTCTAAAATTAATGTCGTGTAAGTCTGTAAAGAAGTGACAAATCTATTAATCCACAGATCTTTTAGTAGGTATAGAAGTTCTGTGTATCCATCCATTAAGTGCATCAACAGACATGCCATCTGTTATCTGGTATCACTGGCTACACCGCAAGCTGTAAATGTCGTGAAGATGTGTTTGCTTGTATTTAAAACAATTAGATATTTCACACGAAATTACGTCAACGATAGGTATGTTGTACCGTAAATGTTATAAATTAAAGCCAAAGGGTTATAATTATAAAGAAAACAACCAAACTAATACAACCCTGAGTGCCTTGACACTCTCAAAATCTCTTCTTATTATCCTCAGAATACATAATAATGGTCCTTGTATTTCTTGGAACATAGAATAGGTGTTAATTTTTAATAATATTATCCTATATCTCTTTATAATAAGAATTATCACAAACTAAATCGTGACGAGAAGTATGACGGCTGCGGAAAATCTCGTATTTTTTGGAGAAATGACACTTTTATACTATTCAGTGCGCATGCGTATGTATTATCATAATAGGTCATTCAGGAAAATCCACAATCATTGATAGATATCTTATTGATACATATGTACAATATCTAAGATGAGATCACCTATAGAATTATCAACCATCGCTATACAACTTGCAGTATTTTTGATATACTACATTAGTCTTCGGATTTTTTGAAATGTGACATAATAATTTATCCTAAAGGATTTCCGGGATAAAAAGTGACCTATGTCACCCTCCGGCCTTCAAACTATCTTTGTGCAAAAAACACGTTGGTCCGTTGTTCTGTTTTGAATTGAAGTGAAAATTTAAGGACAAACAAACATACTTTCACATTTTATAATATTAGAATGGGTTAGTTAGGAACAACTTTATACTTACAGAAAAATGTGCATTATACTCGCCTTATGAAAATTAAAAAACGAGCGCGCCTCACACTACTCACACATCGATGATCATCTCACCTTGGTACACGCACACATTGTTGTCTGACAGTACCAACCTCTCGGAAAATGGGTTGGTATCATCTGACGGCCAAATCTACCACTGATTTGTCAAGTCAAATAGCGCGCGCTTCCCCGGATTCCTGTTACACACATCCATCCCTTTTCACGAAATCACATCAAAAATAGAAGCGGGAATTTTAGACGCATTTTCTATTCATTCAGTCGCCATTTAATTTACAATTTTAATACAGACGAATCCACAGACCCTTAAGTAGTATAAAATACAAATATTACAAGACGTCTGTAATCTTGCCTTTCATCTCAGTGTCATGAAGATATTTATCGTGTGTGTAGTGGTTAGATAAAAAAAACAATATTTTTTAAGTTTTGTGGAGAATGTTGGAGTGCGAACTGGATTCTCTAAAGGTAAAGAATCACGTCATGTTCTCTCCCGTACAAGCTCCTTGATTTCTCAAGTAGGCCACACATTGGTCCGGCATCGCACAGAAAATTTCCCATTCCGGCCGCCGGATAATCTAGGCGGACCGCTCGTTACAAGAATTGGACGAGTCTGTGGTCAGTTTCGGTGGACCGGTGGCCACCTTCAAAACAAAACAAAAACAAACACATATTCATGATACCTTGCGGTGTGGCCAGAGTTATCAGTAACAGTGTCTTCTTTTTGTCATTAGTCCAAATTAAACAGCCTGTTGTTGCCCTACGACGAGTCTATTTAAAGCACATATTATCACACTTCAAAGCTTCTTAATTCGACCATTTATGACCTAGACCAGGGGTTCCTTGGGGCGTACGCTGCTCTATCCTGAGGACGTCGTGAGAAAAAACGCAGTGCATTAGAAAGTCTTTAATTTACAATCCAACACAGGGTCCATGTAATAAAAAATTGTTAAAAGGGAGCAACAAACGAAATAAGAACAAAACACGCGTCACTTATTTGCCAAGTTAATAAGATAAACCTGCAGAAGACGTAAAAGGAAGTAGGTACATGTTTGTAGATATTTAAATGTACAGATAACAACATTTTTACTGCGATAACAGTTTCTTACTCCAGTAATTGAATTTGAAGTAAGTAATATTATTTGTAATAATTTCGTTTCTTCACAATATCCGATATAGCAGAAATGATACCTAGATGCATTAGCCGACCCAGATGAAACCTTGTCATAATAAATAATTGAAGTTCTGCAAAAAAAATATTAACTATTAAATTAAAAGAATGTATTTTCCATCGAGAAAGTACTAATTTTCTTATAATTACTTTTGCCATTAATATATTGTCATTACTACCATTTTTATTGGGCCTCGTCTTAAGATTTTCAGAGGAGTTTAGAGCCAGGCAACAAATAACCTAAAGATTGAACTACAAAAATCATAAATTTTTAGGGTTCCGTATACAGAACTTCTAAAATATCTGTGGTTTCGTACATCGCCGATGAAAAATCGGAAACCCTTTTAGGATTACTCTTGTGTCTGTCTGTCTGTCCGTCTGTCCGTCTGTCACAGCTAATTTTCTCCGAATCTACTGAACAAAAAAGATGAAGTACTTTGATGACCCAATCACGAACGTACCTATAGCGTAAAGCGTAAATAATCGAATTTTTATTTTGGGGGTTAATTTTGGGGAAAAATTAAAACGTAAAAAAATTTTTTTTTCAAGTGCATCATGTGACATAATTTTGTATACTTACAAAAATATATTCTTTTCATAATTAAAAAAATGCATAGTTTATATGTATATACGAAAAATTACTTTCCTTATCTCCGAAACTATTGAGTCTAAAATTTTGAAAAAAAAGGTAATATAGGGCATTTCACATAGTTTACAGGAAAATCTAAATGAAAATCCTGTCTTAAAGTTCTGACCGAAAAAATGGTATGGACCCCAACAGCCCCCTCCACCCCCTCCGAATCTGCTCATCTGCATCTGATCAGAACCCTTACAATTTAATCTTTTTTTTTTTTTAATTACTGTAACCAAGTAGTCGAGAGATATTATATCAAGACGTATACATAATTAGTATCTTTTTACCTCAAAGCATCATCTAATGATTATCACTAAACTAGATCTTATTATTTTGTCAACATTTAAAGGTGAAGTAACCCTGTATATAATAGTACTTATGTTGTGAAAGACAGCGACTAAGTTGGCACTATTTCCTAAGTTTAATATCCACAAGAAAAACTAGTTCTAAATGTAGCAGGATCTACATTTTTACGTCATTTACTCATTTAGCTCATACTCATGCAACTCTCGAGATATCTTACATATTTCACTACATCCGATTTTTATCTTCAAAAACAAGTAATATGAGAAGGCAACTCATAGTAATTAGAAAATAAAAAGTTTGTTTTCTGTCTCTCCGCCAATACACGTTTTGCAGGAAGTCCTTTAAAATATTCAAGCTTTCAACGCAATAACAAATAATTACCTACTTAAAGACTACAGATCAATTATTATGATCAATACATTGGACATAATTCGAGGTTCTCTGTTCATAAATATCAAATTATTGATAACAAGCTTCTGTCCGCGGTTTCACCCGCGTGGAAATATATACAAAAAGAAATAATCCCGTGGCTGTAATTTACCCCTCCCCCGCCCGGTTATAAAAAGTAGTATGTCATTCTCTGACCCCTAAACTACCACTATGCAATTAATCATGTCGATCCCGTGAAAAACAAAAACAAATCTATCCCACGGGAACCATACATTTTCCGGGATAAAGAGTGCTATTACAGACTATAATCTATCTCTATGCCAAATTTTATCCAGATCCGTTCAGCCGTTCTGGCGTGATTGAGTAACAAACACCCACACATAGATCCATACAAACTTTCGCGTTTATAATATTAGTGGGATGTTACTATACCATTCAGAATTTAGATAATTTAATAAACAATTTCATGACCCGATTTAACACGAGTTTAGTTGCCATAAAATATATACCTAGTAATTCTGTTATTTAGGAACTTATATGCGAACAAAATATGTACAATGTTGTCATAAGTAATGTGCGAACAAACATAGATACTCATTTACATAACACTCGACGTTTGTTAGGAGTTTATATTATGGAAACACAAGAACAACTGAAATATGTTTACATGTGTGACTTTGATTGACTTGATAAGCGGCTATATCTTGACCATTCCGTAACCAAACCGCTCCTAGCGAATCGTAGACTGTAGACACATTTTTCTCAAGCCGTAATGTAGAGATAAATGAAAAAAAACCTGTGTGTGTAATGTACGCGCGTTATATTAGAAGTTATACTTTTTTGGCATAATACCAAGTGATCCTACGGTTGCTAAAATCTGAATTCAATTAAATAATTTTATTACGAAAATGGCTTATTATACCTACATATACTTATGTACCTACCTACTAAATTGTCTATTTAATATAATAAAAAAATAAACTTAGCGCGCATCGTGAAATTTTGTCGAAATATCACTCTCGGCAACTTCATACTGTAACTTTTTGTTATATTGTAAAGTTTCACTCTCATATAATTTCATAACGCGCCTAAAGAAGTATGACTTCAATAACGTAAATTTAAGTCACTGTTACTTACTAAAGATCTAGCTGTTCGTCGGTAGGGCCCTCAGATCAGGGAATAGGGCCCATACTAACTTTCATCCCCTATTATACCCTTTTAGAGGGGTGAATTAAAAAAAGTATCCTAGTTCTTCCCTAGAGTTCAAGCTCTCTCCGGTTAAGTGGTTTAGCCGTGAAAGGATGACAGACAGACAGACAGAGAGTGCTTTCGCATTTATAATATTAGTATATAGAAGTATAGATTATTAAAGAACTAGATGTAGGTACTCCGCGAATTTGTACGCGCAGAACAACATTTTCCCGTACAAAATTCAATACGCAGTGTTGTTTTGAAAAATAAATTAAATACTAGGGTTTTTTATTTGTTTTTAATAGTATTTATCATGGATGTAAAAAGGGAGAGGACGGATCGCCGCTAAGCAAAAGTGAAGCAACCAAGTTATGCCAGTTTCATTGTAAATACGAGCCTCACGCATACATTCTCATTCGGTTATGCTGATCAGCCGCATCAAGAAAATAAAAAACAATGCCGTCTTGTGTAGTAAAATTATGGAAAAACAACTCCATTACTCATAAAAAATCTCAAGGAATCACATTTCATAGGTAAGTTAGTAATTTACCACTTATTCAACAATTTAAAAATATATTAGAGATAATGCACGCACACATGCACATGTACGCTTGGTGCTTCACTTTTGTCGTAGTGGCGATCCGTCCTATACTTTTTTTCGTCCATATATTAAAATTCAAGTTGATACACGCAACATGATTTACTATAGGGGTGATTAAAAAAATACTGTCTTAGTGAACCTCTACTAAGTTCCAAAATATCTTCAGTGGTTTTAGGCTGTGTGTTGTGTTGCATGCATGCCCCATTCCACTGCTAGAAAAAAGAAACCATCAAAATCGGTTCACAAACTGGTAATACATACATAAAAAAAATAAGAACTTTGGAACTTTTAGATGGCATGTTAGTTTAAAAGCAAAACGAACTCTGGAAGCGTGAAAGGCCTATTTACTTGTATGAGACTGGTAACTTTTTTGTATTTAATTAATAGAAATCGGGCTTTGTTACATCCCAGTCGAGAATCGAACCAAGTATATTACAGTAGATAATAACATAAAATAACGTGAGCCCATCACGACACACGACGCCCATTTGTCAGGCCGATGAACTGAAACCCTGTTATTGTTGTACTCTTAAAACATGATCTATCTCTAATACAGCGTGATTCGTTTTTACTTAAAATGTAATTAATATTGTAAATTGTGTTTGTTTGTTTGTTTTGTTTGTTTGTTTGTCCTTCTTTCACGTCAATATAGAGCAACGGATCGACGTGTTTTTAGATACACACACAAATAAATTTGAAGGTCGCAGAGTGACATAGGCTACTGTTTATCCCGGAAATCTTTCGAAATGATTTATTATGACACATTTAAAAAAAAACGGGCGAAAGCGAGTGCGGAAAGCTAATACTGCTAGTTGTGTATTATTTTCTACAGCGTTGATTAGTAAGGCGGTTACTTTGTCTGACACTTTTAATTACAAATTATGATCTTCCTTGTTTCATTGTTGAATATAATTTTATATTACCTAACTGTTGGTTAATCCTACTAAGTCCAATATTAAAACAACAAAAATATTAAACAGGGCGAAAAGTTATTGCTAAAATTAAGGGTTCTTGGCAGTCGGCCATCTTACTTCTGACAAAAATATGACAAATCTTAAATCATTTTTCTAGGATTAATTGAGATTTGATATATTTTTGACAGATACTTATAAGATGGCCGACAGCCAAGGACCCTTAAAAGCTCGTTTTAAACTATTACTTATTTGTAATTTCTAGATCACTCTGTATATTTTCCATATTATAGTTAAGTGAGCGGGTACCACATGGCACATAGGGCCGTGCGCTAGATTGGATCAAGGATGATGTCATGCATCTCGGTTGTTGTTCATAATCATAAATTACACATCCATGAATTTTAAAATACTTTGTCCCTAATAGCTTTCGGTTTAAAAGCTCCAAAAAACAAAAGGATATAATATTATTGAATATCGGTCAATAAAAGTTAAAATTGATAATAGAGTTTGATACTTACTATCCTTCCGCCCCGGCTTCGTTCGTGGGGCCCATATTAACATAGGTACTTGAGTTCATACAAAAATTACAGATTTCCCGAATTTTCTAATTTTCCCGGCAATTTTTCCAATTTCCAAAAATCTGATTCGAACTATTACGAACATTTAAAAACAATTAGCCAAATCGGCCCAGCCGTTCTCAAGTGCGCTTACTAATGAACGGCATTTAATTATTATTTTTATAGCAGATATTGTAAAGTTTATATTTTCAAGATATATCTAGCAGGTGCGTAATAAAATTCTAGAATATAGGTAGGTACTTACTTAGTTATTCAATAGAATTTGATAAAAATTGATGCTTAGAATTTTGGACTAAAGGATCCATTTTAGTAACTAATCCATGGTCTTACTCGGTTTTTGTCATCTATATAATATACATAGAAATGGATGTTCGTCTGTCTGTTTGTGTCTTATAGACTCAATAAATACTGGACCGATTTTGATACGGTTTACAATAATAGATAGACTGATTCACAAGCAAGGTTTATAAGTATAAAGCATCACGCCACGTCTTTTGGGAGCGGAGCAGAAACCAATAATGTCAATGTTCCTAATTGCATCAACTAAGCATGTGATATTAAAATTCCACTAGGTCGAGTCGCTAGTAGAAATTTAAAAGCTTTAATATATTTCACACTCAAAGACGCTGTAAGTAATGTTCGAACGGATTTCAATGAGATAGATACTGAACACACATAAATTCGGGACGGGGAGGGGTCATGGACGAAGCCTGAGACATAGCCTAGTTACGACATTATACCTGCCTATTTTCAAATCCAACATTAGCAAGATTTCTTTGTTCAATTGTCCTCCACAATAAATTGTGGTATTACGGATTTTAAGTATACAATAGCTTGTGTCAAATAAAAAGACAGAATTAATGAAAGTTACCTACTTACTTACATACACAAATCTTGCAACAACATAATAGATCAAACAATGACTATCATATAGTCTCCTTTGATGCTCTGATTACACTGAAAATGAAGATTGGTTATAATGGTTATAGAAAACAGCCTTATTCTGTGCAATACCATAAGAACAATCTTATACTTATGGCAATACACAGATGTTTCCAAGAATGAATGAAAACATGATTTTGTTGTTGTCGGCGTTTATAATATTAGTATGGAAGTATAGATTCAAATTTTTGACACCTGCAAACAGAATATTTGGTTTGACTTTAAGATCAGGGGGTCCCTGCCTGCCCCCCTCGCGTATATATTGATGCGCGATATCGGGCAGATAGTGCAGATTTGCAGAATACCCATCTTTCCAGGTCCAATTATTTTTAATTTTCGTTTTCTTCAATTTGTAAGTTGTCTTGCCACAATTGTCTTATGTTTAATTTAATATCTTCACGGGTTACCTTACGGCTCCCGGAACTCTTTTAGCCGATGGTATTTGTGAGGCTATACCTAACGAGTGGCCAGTTCTGTGGAGCTATATTTAGATGTAAAAGCCTCTAATTATAAAAATCCATTGTTACATGGCCGGTATCAAACCGTAGTCTGCGTTACACCCACTCGGCAATGACAATCACGTTGTCCTCCTCGACCATATACCTACTTACCTATTGGGCATCCAGTTCACGTAGTTTGCACTTCTATCTATAGATTGCTGTCTAGAATACGATTTATTTTATATTATTTATATGCGAACTGTACATTCCGATAGGTTTTAGTTTGTGGAGTTTTATGTTTCTTAAGTTTATCGGTTCAATGTAGCGGTAAGTTTCTAAAGTTTTTATTGGTTCTTAGAAAAATACTTGCTATTGGTAAATAACGGAAATCTATGGAAGGTAAATGTAATCGCGATAACTCTTACTTCTTCCTCGGTCACGAACCAGCATATAAATCTATAAAATTCTCGTGTTCCAGTGTTTGTAACCAAACTCCCCCGAAACGGCTTAATCGATTTGTATGAATTTTTTTGGTTAAGTATACATATTCAGTAGGTCTGAGAATAGGTCGTAAACTATTTTTCACCCTCCTACTCTCACCCCCCATTTATTAATCGCGATTTTAGTATTTTTGTAAGAAAAATTTCCAAAGTTAGTGCTAGTAGGGGTAGGGTAGGGGTAGGGGTAGGAGTAGTGCAGGTCCGCTAGTGTATAAAATAGTCGTGTCGCTGACTGACTGACAATCACTGAAGATATAAATATGAAAATTGGAAGGTAAGCGTTTAGGGGGTTAGGGAGTGTATAGGTGCACTAATAAGCGATTCAACGTAAGCGATAATTTTTGTTTAAAACGCAATTTAAAAAAAATCTTATACGACATAGAAATAATTTACAATAAAACGATAGATAATTACCAAAAAATATTCATGTTAGTTTTTGTAATGGTATCTATCAACAGCCATAAATTTTGATAAATAAAGTTTTCAGAGGTGTATTTAGGATTTTTTTTCTATCGAGTAAAATGTTTCTAATCATATTTTCAAATCAATAACAGTATTTGTCATACCTAAATTTGATTTAAAATTGGATTTTGATGACTGACTTCCCCTTAACTAGTTTTACGGTCAGGTTTCGCCCGTGGAAATGTTTGAAATGTGACATAGTTAAGAATTTATCTCGAAGGATTTCTGGAATAAAAAGTAACGTATCCAACGACTGTGAGTAAAAGGGAAAACTAACCAACGCAAGTAGCTGGAAAGTTGAATATATGCCAATATAGCGCGATACAGGTTTCTGTATTGAGACAGTGTTGCCTTCTATCGATGAGCCGCCACAAAACAAACAAATACACGTTCTCATTTATAATATTAGTTAGATAACGTAAGTATATCTTTATGGTATATAATTACATAAAATTAATTTAACACGGTAATTTATGGTCAATTTAATAACACTGGCAATGAATTTTGTATTAACATGTTGATATTTGTAGAAAATGATGTTCGCACGATGCAATCATTAGATACAGTCATTAAGACAGACGACCAGACGACCTGACATTTTGGCATTGGCCCACTTAGCGAATTTAGCTTCCACGTGAATATACGAAAAAATAGACTTTTTGTTTCATGAAGTTTTTTGTTGTGCGATTTTGATATAGCCATCAAACCATTTTAACACCTTCTATTTGTTTGTAGGCAACTTGGAGTAGGCAAGTCTACCTATCACTGACCTATCCTATAACATTTTCAGCTACTGGCTCAGGATGAAAAATCTAATATCCTTTCAAAGTCCTTACTCCTACTTATACTGTGTTCATTATATGAAGGGGTGGGTGACACATCCACTTTTTACGTTTCGTTAAATTGCCATTATAGAAGAAATATAAATTATGAGTATTCATATTTTGTGTAGGAGAAGAACCGATCGAAAATCAGTCCGGCCGTTTTGGAGAAAAATGGTAACGCATATACCTTCTCCGTTTCGTCGCCGCGTCGGGGGTAAAAATAGCCATGTCATAAGTTATATCAGATTAGATATTTAATTAAAATTAAAATTGACCAATCACAACCGGCACAATCACTTAATATTTTAAATGCAGCTTTGATACAGTGACCTACCTGGTCCAAATAAAATGAGATCTAATTTACATGCGACGCTATGGCTGTTGACTACATAATAATATACATTTTACTTTTGATACGGAAACAGAAATGGCGGAAGCGCGGTCATCTAATTACAAACAGGCGGCAAGATTAATTTCGTAATTTTAAATTTGGAATGCGCGTTCCGTTACCGTTACGTCAAACGATTGTTATCGTAACGTTTCGTATGTGATGCAATAGAGAAATAGAGACGATAGGCCTGGGCTCGGTTTTTGGAAAACTTATAATATAGGGAGAGGTTATAGACTTTTGATGTGTAACATCTTAGCAGCTCTTGGTACGTGGCAGAAAGTGGAGAAATTCTATTTTTTTATGTAGCTCCTTTTTTTTGTGACTTCGCAATGGCATGTGACTACCAGAACTGACGGGCAATATAAAAAAGCCACTTGAAAAGTGATTAAAAAATCTAAATATTTTCTAAACCATACAAATTAACTTCATGAAGTAAAAAGAATCCTGAAAACAGTTTCATATTGTACAATAAAACCTATTTACTGACCTCTTTGAAGTCATGGTTGGAAAAAAGTGGCGTGGTTTTTTAAAATATTTCATGACAAGTTACGGACTTTTTTATATTGCTCGTCAGTGTATTAGGTAATCTGTGGCCGCAATCTGGAAAGGTAGTATTGATTTGATGCATAAAACGGTATTGCTCCTGTTGAAGTCATGTATTTGTATAATGTATAACTTTTCCCCCAACTTCATACGAGTTGGGAGACGGCCAGTGTTTCCATGGTTAATTTTCTAAAAAGGTACGATTTTTGATTGAAATACAGGTATGAAAAAAAAATCATCCATCTAATTTAGGTACGGAAAACCGCTGCTAAATTGCTAAAGCGTCCGGTCACCAACCCAAGCGTGGTGACTATGGCAATTCCTCTCAATTAGCACCACTACTAATATGGTGCGCTAGAGGGAGACCAATGATCCAGCAGTGGATCTTAAAAAGGTTGATGATGATGATGATGATGATGATGAATACCCGTAAATATTTCTCTTGAATATTGAAGATAGATTGCTATCTATTCGTAAAATCTAAAAAATAAAACGTGAGGATACTGTTGAATGACAGTAATTAAAGACTATGTTTTTTTTTGTTACACTACGAGTTGGAAGAAGGGAAAATGGGGAAGTGGGTATCAAGTTAGGTTATGTGGTTATTTTCTATTTTTTTGATCTAAGGCAATGTTCAAAGTACTCACAATCGCCGAGCATGTATGAAAGGTATGATGAATATAAAAGAAGCGAAAAAGGTATGTCAGAATCGTAGCAAATGGCATTAGATTGTCTCTGCCTACCCCTGTTGAGATAAAAGGCGTGATTATAGATAAATAGATGTATAATTTGGTAGCTATCGAACATAATATGGAGACCTGACCGTATTGTTTGCATGTATTATTTGAGCGAGTTTGTTTTGAACGGTTTTTGAACCGCACTTTTAAATTTTTCTAAGTGTATTTACTTTGTACAGGTGACAGTAAATTTACATATATTACGAAGGCCCGAGTGAATTATAAATAATTGATTTGTTTTGTTCAAAGCTTAATATGTAGTTGAGGAGAAATTGTGTAAAGAAATGCTAAAAGCTTTTTATTCTTTTTGGATGCAACAATATTCGAGTATAGTCAGCAAATGTAAAACATCTAAAAGATTCTATTAGAATTTGTTTACTTCACAGTTACCCACACATTTCCGTCTTGTTTTACGAAATTACTCTCCCTACATAGCGAGAGTTAAGTTATTACACATAAAAAACAGATCTCGAAGAAAATTCGGCGATACAATTTTAAAGAAAATCAAACGAACTGAGTGTTTTGTCAATATTTTTCAACTCATGAGTACCAATTTAGCTTTAAACGGAAAATTGAACCTTCAAACAAAGACTGAAAACTCACTTTTACTTGTATAAATATATCAAACTTAGGTAGACTATTTCTGTAGTGCCACTTAAATATTTTTGAATCAATATCAAGACCTACTCGAGCATCGAACCTAAAACCCCTGATTTAAAGTCGGTCTTCTTCACCGCTAGGTCATAATAATAATAATTTCTACCTATATATAGTTAACGGTGTCAGAACATAAGGTCCTTCCGGCTTTAGTATACCTGTTTTGTTGTCTGTATGTCCAAATTATTGCAAAAATTTACGGGTTTCACTAATAGGTATTCTTTAATGACTAAAGCATGGGACACGATTTCTATCAAAGACAGTTTCTATGAATTTTCTGCACTTTTTTACATTACAAATATGTATTTAATGGAAACTAGGTGCTCGTCCCAGCTTTGCCAGAGGGGCCCATAAAAAATTTCATCTCCTTATATACCCTTAAGTTTAGGGGATGGATTTATAGAAAAAGTAACCCTAGGGTTTGAGCTTTCTCTGTGCCAAATTTCATTAAAACCGTTTCGGTGGTTCGACAGGCAGTGTTACTTTCGCATTTATAATATTAGTATGGATATGGATATTGTAATATTAAGTAAAATGGCAACCTATATTTATTTTTCAACAAATACCTCATAATTACCAACTTTTAATGATTATTATTTAATAAATTTTAACACGTGAAGCCAGGCTGTTTCGCTAGTTTTAAACTATTGGTCCGTCGATAAAAAAGGATTCGACCAAGTTAGGTAACAAGTGGCGAATAAACTCGTGCCGACACTGACTCGAATGTTAACTTCGTGAAAGTGTTGTGAAAGCTACTGTGCGGACTACGGACTGCAAGCGGGAGTTTGTGTGACTATCATAATATTCTGACAATATTCTAAATATATTTATTGTTTAGAATCTAAAATTTAGATAATTGTGCTTTAATTGAATTCTCTTGCTTCGAGACACTTCTCTAAAAATAACAGAAAATATAATTCCAGCAACACGCTTGCTTAAATTTCGTTGAGATGTTAGTGTCAATTTTATTTAAATCGAGTAGCATATGAGACAACTTATTTAAACACAATTAAATTTTAATAAAATTGTCGCTACTACACGCCAAAACGAAGCAACGGATCGCTCTAATGTATTTTGCACAGTGATAGTTAAAAGGACGGAGAGTGATATAGGCTACTTTTTATCACGGATATAAAATTTTCCACGGGCGAAGGCTAAGCTAGGAGTTCTAATAATATTCTATACTTGTCAACTGACGTATTCGTATGTAATTTACAGGATGGATCGCAACCTGTGTATTCAAGCGAGCTGATAAGTTGGCGACCATTGAAAACTGACTGTGTAAGTTACTTGACATTCAATTTTAAAGATAATCGGTGAAAATTTCATTAAAGTCAAATTAGCCGTTTCAAAGCCTATTCTGGATAAACACATTATTTATTTTTAGGGTTTCGTACCCAAAGGTGGCCAAGTATGAGTCGGACTCGCTTTTTTACTGAACTATGAAACCCTATTACTAAGACTGTCCGTCTGTCTGTCGGTCTGTCTGTCACCAGGTTGTATCTCATGAACCGTCATAGTTAAACAGTTGAAATTTTCACAGATGATGTATTTCTATTGCCGCTATAACAACAAATACTAAAAAACAGAATAAAATAAATATTTAAGGGGGCTCCCATACAACAAACGTGATTTTTTTTTGTGTTTTTTTTATAGATATTGGTACGGAACCCTTCGTGCGCGAGTCCGACTCGCACTTGGCTGGTTTTTATATCACATACAAGCACTTTAATTTTATTAATATGTAGTGGTCTACATGGAGTAGGTATAGATTTGGCCGACTAATGACTATCCGGCCCCAAAAAGACCGACTATTTGCCGACTATTCGGCCGATAGATCCCCTTAACAAGTAGATACCTACTGATTAATTGACAAATAAAAAAGTAGTACCTAAATATAGTAAGCACTGGAATTTTAGTACCATTTATTTCCCGTTTTCTGTACCATCATAGTCTAATCGTTTCTAAGTTCGCTGCCTAATCGCCGACTATAAAAGTGACCTTATAAGTAGTCGGTAGACACCTAATAATTTGTTGCTTAATCAATTGGATTTGTATAAACAATTGTGTGTTTCTATGTCATGTCATATTGTTATCAAACGAAGAAGAATTAACAAACACACCGACCTTGAAATATTAAAATAAGGAAACATCACGTTTCCTTCCGCACATACAACGAAGGATAATATAGCTCACGATTTACATGTTAATTAATGCTAATGACAATGTTTATTAAACATGCTGTTAAACGGCTGTAGATCGATCATCGTATTGTTAACAATGTTTCATGGTTCATTTGCTGTTCATTATACTCGTAAATAACATATTATAAAACAAAGTCTCAGCCGCCACAACAGCACAAAATCTATTGAACGAATTTAGTTGTGGTTTTCAATATTACATTGATCCTATCATGTTTAGGAGCTGATCTACAGTATAAGAGAATCAAGTCCATGCGATGCAAGCCGGAGCGGGATCTAAATCAAAGAACTAGTTTTTTACAGTGCCAACTGCCATATAGCTCCCGAAACCGTATTATGTCCCAGGGTACACAGCGGAAGAACAACTCTTGCTCTTTTAGCCGATGGTATTTGTGAAGCTATACCTATACGAGTGATCAGTTCTGTTGAGGTATATTTTGATGGAGAAAGACTTTAAAGGTGCCCACTCATTCGTCCAATCGCCGGCGCGCCGTAATACGGTCCACCGAAATCGACCACAGACTCGTCCAATTTCAAATATTTGTATTTGTGGTTGATTTCGACGGCCGGAACGATCTGTCGAATCTTGTGTGTCTGTGTGGGTGAGTGAATTGCATGTGATCTAGATCGTATGATTTACATTGCTAATGTGTGGCCTGTCTTCAATCTCGATCATACGGCGGCCGTACCGATTTTTTTTTTGAGATACCGGACCAGTGCGTGGGCTACTTTAGTGTGGTTTGTCGGATTATGTAGGTACATAGGTTGGTACATGGCCGGGATCCGGAGACCAGACGTCTTAACCACTCGTCCACCGACGCACTCTTTCGATCACACACATATTATTATCATCTATTCGCCTTATTATTTTGTTGCTATGACAGATGGCGTGTATATTGCTGTACTAGAAATTCACATCTAAATTATGATGATTGGTGTTTTAAAAAGATTCCTATCAATTATCATAGTTTTGTTCAAACTTTATAAATCACATAATGCAGAAAGCGTTACAATTATTGCTCGGACGGGAGCATATCAACACTAAATTGTAACTAAAATATTATCTCTGTCAGCATTCTGCATTGTTGCGATACACAATATAATAAAATCTTTGAGTTCGTCTGTCTGTTTGTATTTTTGCGTGATGTTTGAGAGTTTAACTAAATACCGAGCATTTTTCAGCTCTTACAAATCTATATATCTACTAATAAAGCTGAAGAATTTGTTTGTATAACGCGCTAATCTCAGGAACTACCAGTCGTATTTGAATTATTTTGCATTTCATAGCCCAATTCTTGAGAAAGGTTATATAGGTATAGGCTATAACATCACGTTTCAGTTCTTATAAATTCAAAAATATCATCTTTCCATTCGCATTCTTCTCTTTTCCAGCACTTCCTTTAGTTTTACATGGGACTTTATTTTATTAGTTTTTTATCCGGCCGTGAAAATTTTTGAAAAGTGACACAAGAATTTATCCTGAAGGATTTCTGGTATAAAATGTCACTCTCCGGCCCTCCAACGATGTGCAAAAAATCACGTCGATCCGTTGCTCTGTTTTGACGTGAAGAAAAGACAAACAAACAAACACATTTTTGCATTTATTCGTAACTTTTAGAGCACATATATCATTAGGAAACCTTGTGTCTGTCGGTAGAATTGTTTTGACCCGGTGTGTAATGTATTATTTTGTTGAGCGTACGTGCAAAATTGAGGTTAATATACCAAATGTAGACCACAGCATGACCTGTAATATCTAAACGACGTGTCAAGGCTCTCGATTCGGAACACAAGACAATTACGAGACGAACGGACATTGTTTTTTGTATGTAACAATAGATCAAACAAACTTTTTGCTGGTAACACGCAATCGACGCTGTACAAATAGTTCCTTTGCTTCATTAATTAAAAAAAAAAGTTGTAGACGCAATGGAAAATGGAAACAAACAAAGGTTGCAAAATAAAATTAATTTACTTAATTTGTTGTCAGTAAATAAAATTGTAAGTGCATCCTACATCGGAACTAAGAAAAAAAGGGTGCTGCCAAGTCCGGTATCTCACCGAAAAATTTTCGGTCCGGTCAGCCGTATGATCTAGATTGAACACAGGCCACACATTAGCGATGTAAATCATGCGATTTAGATCACATGCAATTCACTCACTCACACAGACAAACAAGATTCGATTAGACAATGCGTCAAACATCCGTGTGTGTGACATATCGTTCCGGCCATCGAAATCAACCACACAATTTGAAAACGGATGGGGGACCGTACGTTACAAGAATTGGACGAGTCTGTGGTCGATTTCGGCGGACCGTATTGGCGACGCGCCGGCGATTGTACGAATGAGTGGGCTTTCACATCCTCTCAAATACCCAATGGTAACCTGTGAAAAAAGAAAAATATGAAATCACGCTTCAATCCTATTAGGCCCTAGTATGCATTAAGGACCTATCTACATATTTCATTAGTTAAAAACATATTCAGTGACAATCAGGGCGGATGCTCTCACATACTTTTTCATACATAATCTTAAACTTACATAATATAAATCAGATTCCATTTCGCGGATCAGTTTCAAGAATAATACATGAACAATTCTGTAGTATTTGTTAAACAACGTCTCAAGTTGCGTCCGTATGCGCCCGCGCCGGTGTCAACGACATCTCCTGTAACTGAACATAACCATTGACGGACAGACAGACAAAAAATAACATCCGTCTATTGAAACGAATTGACGTCTTGGTACTTTAATGTAATCGGCTTGTTTATTGAACTTCATGGTGTTACAAAGAAAGTTTGTATTGATGCTTTATCTTTGCTTAGTTTTGTTCTGAATGCTGAAAAAATTCTCAGACAACCTATCTATCTATCTGTCTATCACGACTTTTATCCCAAGAGAGGTAGGCAGAGACAATCGAATGCCGTTTGTTACGATCCTCTTTCGCTTCTTTTATATTCATCATATCTTTCATACATGCTCGGCGATTGTGTGTACTTTTAATATTTCCATCGATCAATACATTTTTTATATGTTCAATAAAAGTACGCCTAGGTCGTCTTCTGCCAGCATTTCCTTTCACTTCAGCCATATAAACCATTTTAGTCAATCTTTCATTCTTCATTCTTTCAACGTGTCCAACCAGCGTCAACTAATTTTCTTCATTTTAGTCACAACACTATAACAAAATCACAATTTGTCAGACAAATGCCACGTAAAGTAGTAATATTTGTTTGTATTTTTGTTTTAGACAAGTTTCCAGTTAGTTTATTTTAGGTAGGTACTTTTGATATTGGTAAATCAGGACATACAGGTATTCAGGACCGCGACATTTTTCGTTTCGACTCGAAGGCCAAAAACGACGGGCTAGACTGCCGATCAAATTGCTGGGTCGGGCAAAGACAGTTCATGTATTTTCCCGGACATTGTATGGTTGGACATTATCGGGCCGTGTATTGCTGTGCGGACCAGTCGATTATGACCTTATAGTAGGTATGCTGCGTGCTATGACTAGTTATAAAAATGACGTCGGTGTTCACATTTTACGTAAAACGGTATTGTTATTGAGTAAGCCAGTGTCACATGTTTTCGAATGTCAAGATTAAAATCAAACACTTGAGATGGATTTGGAAAACCACAATGATTTATTTCTGAGATAACAATTATTTACATTTCATAAAATAACTGTCATCGCACGATCAATGATTTTAAATATATTTTTCTAAACTTTTTTTGCTTAATTTTCCTACATAAGTGACAGTTAGTTTGCATAAACCCCAAAAATATTGCGAGATAGAGTCAAGATGCCTATAAAGGCGGAGAATACGGTGGTGCTATTATCTCTTGCCCTACCCCTCTCGAACTACGCAAAAAGCACCCCTTTTTCCATTTATCAAGGCAGGAACAAGAACTTGTTTTATTGGGATTTTTCAGGGATTTCAATATCAATTAATCTTGAAAGCAGTGGAATAATATTTTTCTTGGTCAAAATCAAACCATCTTATAAAAAGAATAGCTTTTTCTTTTAAAGGAGAATAGCGAAATCTTGTCCAATCTCAATAAATAAGTATGATGTTTTCTTGGTAACCTTGAATGAACGATAGCATATGCCACCTGTAAGCTTGATTCTTATGAATGAGCGAATTATATAAATTTTCCATGAACTGTACGTGTTTTAGTATGTAGTTAGCGTTGTAACTTTATATTATAACAATGAATCATCAATGTTAATTCAAGTGATATAAATTTTATACATGTTAAAACCCATTCATACATTCTTGACTTACCTAAGTAAGGACATATTTGACGAAAGTATGTATAATAAATAATATTATGTGTTAAATACATGATTTTGTATACATCTTAGCTCACGACATGTAAAACTTTATCCTGAATGCTTTTATATGGAATAAAAAAAGATCCTAATCTACTTAAAAAAAAACATTAACCTAATTTAAACAAAAGAACCACCTATTTTCTATTTTCCCGTGTATAAGTGGGAATTTTTTCTCATTCGTAACCAGCCGTGTGAATTGTTATTTTTTTTAATAGATGTTAGGCACAGAAAATATTATTTATAGTTTTTTTTACATATTTAGTCTATCCGCCTGTTTTTATTTTTAAAGCGTACATAATATGCTAGAAGGTGACGACATATTTGTAGATGAAATAAATGCATGAATCCTATCCTATCCTAATGGATAGATATTGTACCATTCTTCCGATAAGTGATTTTTATGGAGACCCTTACAGCCAACAGCAGACCCTAACAGTAATTTTGAATCAATAAGCCAGGTGTTAAAAATAATACACGGGTAGGAGAATTATTGTATTTCTCAAATTGTCAACCCCTGAGAATTTTAGCACAATCGGTCTTATAAAATGTCGCATTTACGGGCTAAATTCATTCAATTTGTCGGCATTATAATTTTAATTGTTGCGTTTTAGATTAGATTTTGTAAATCTTATGAATTAATGATAAAATAAAATTTGCAAATATCGATTTATTGCTTAATTTTTATTATGTAGATAAAATTGGGAATTCAATTAAAGAATACATGATTAGATAAATAAAGTAGATCGAGCTATTTCTAAGAAGCGAATTTAAATGGAACATACTAAATATTTAACTCTGCCATATTATCACGGATTATACAGATTAATTATTTATTTATAATTAATTATAGAGATACTGGTGACAATGTTCACATTTAAACACGTACCTACTTTTTGGGACTAGGAACTATTTCCAAAAGATGTGATGATGTAGGCTTTAATTTATATATTTTTTATTAGTAGTCGATTATAGACACTAATTTATCTATCTAGCTAAACAGGCTAAGTGTAGTCGGACTTGCGCTAATTTGTTCCTGCGCCATACCGGGGCGTCAAACTTGCTCTGATCTTAGTTACGTAATTATTACCTATTTAATCTATGCCTTAGTTAGTGCATATTATTGAGTGTAGAGATCCCTTCGTGTGCAAGTCCGAATCGCACTTGGCCGATTTTTTATTAAGCCTTTCTCTGTCTTATTTGGTAATCAAACTCTGTATGGCTCTTTTAAATATGTTGTCATTTCAATTTTAATTTTTAACCTGTTCTACATTTACAGAACTAAGAATCATATTATTTAAACTGTTATTTGAAAATTTAACAATCTATATCTATAGATACTAATAATAAAGCTGAAGAGATTTTTGTTTGAACGCGCTAAGGAACTATCAAATTCTAGACTGGTCGGATTTGAAAAAATATTTTTGCATTTGAATGCCCAATACGCTACGACCCAAAGAAGCGAGGGTGGTTACAAGGCACAGCTAGTTTAACAATAAAAAGACATGTAAAGTTTGTTTACCAAATAAGACAAGACTAAAAAAATACATTTTCAAAGTTTAAGTATAGATTATACAGTGTGGTCTACAATACTGGGTTTTCTTTATTTATTTTTTTACGTATTTTGTACTCTTGATTTATTTACTGAAATTTCATATGGGATATGGATATTATAATATTTTTTAGAATGCTACTGTACGTAAACACGAATTAGTTATGCGGGGGTCCCACAAAAACGTCGCAAGTGTGAGGTCAAAACGGAAAACCGAGATGCAGTGGCAAGTGCCTCGAAGCCTTCGCTAGAAAGAGATATATATAACTGAAAACTTGAGTGAAAGAGATAGACAGTTGCGTCTGCGCACAAACACACAGGTAGAAGTACTTATAGTATCAAATCAACTCGCTCGCCTCGCAGCGCGGTCGACAACCATTCAGTAGAATTTCATTATTCGTCTCGCATACATGTCGTTTACAATAATAAATAACTCGAACAAAAACATTAAAAGTGTTTTCCGAAATTTTTCTATTACGAATAAACAATTAGCGAAAATATTTATCAATTATCGTGTGTTTTGTAAAAAGTAATTAAAGATTCGATAATTATTTTCGACAGGAGTTTATGTTGACTACCTGCTCCAAGCAACTTGTCGACAAAAACTTTCGTCCGCCGCTGAAGTGAGGATTTTTGTATGTAATTAGTTTTGGTAAAAGTGAGTGCCTGTGTATTTACGTGGACTGTGGACTTAGCCTATAAGAAGTGTCACTTTCTAATGCAGTGAGATTATTTTACAATACTGCAAGTGGTAAGTGCTATTATATTATTATGTATTATGGTATAGGAATGAGAGGTCACCCAAGGAGTACATTTTTATATAATTAGGAATCAAATTTCATGTATGACATGGTGTAAGTAAATCCACTCTGCCTACCCTTTTGGGTCACAGCCTAACTTTAATTATTTAAAGTTGGATTCATAATTAGATAGGCAACGATTTTTTTTCTTATTAACTTACTAGTTTTAGTACCTATAGCATTACGACTTCTATGTTTTGCGTCATGGCCAGATACACTTTTAATATAAGTACATATATATATATATTATTAACCAGGGTTTGTCAATCGGTGGGCCGTGGGTTTGGATCCGCAGGGTTCAAAGGCTTGCTCCAGAAATGTGGTAACTTAATTTTTATTGTTGTGTTGGTAAATAAAAAAACAGATTGTCAAATATCTGAGCTTTTTATTGTGTGACACACGACTTCGAATCGGGGGTCAAAAATTTTTAATAGTGACTAAGCGCGTACTTCCCAATGTTCATAATAAATGTGATGATCAAGTTAATTTACAGTTTACAATGTTTACAATGTGAGTATAGTAATAAATAAGAAAATATTATAAACTTTCTTAGAATGCTATCTTATCATTGTTTATATGTCGAGGTCTCGTATTGGGAACAAGTGGGTAACATTCATGACATTTTTGTAACAAAGATAACATAAAACATACAATAAGCAACGAAGAAATCGCAAACAATCATAAAGTTAAGACGAAAGGCAATGGAAACTCTTTTTAGAGTTAGTTTTGTTATCCATTGACTCTTGAAGGCACTGACGATTCCTCTTTGCGCCAAGAAGATAACCAAGCTTGCCAATAGTTTGGTGGTCTGGGACTTGGCTGGGCGTCCAAGGGAAACGTATTTTCATTGCCCTCCTACCATATTGATATGATTAAATACTTTGGACTGCGAACACAAAAAGTATCGGAGGATATAAAGCATCTCGTACACACTTCCGGAAATACGTCAATGGAAAAGTGTCAAAGCGCCGCTAATTTTAGCGTTTTCCTTAACTGATGATGTTTTGACAATATTATTGCATTGAAGATGATTATTTGCGTATTTAGATAACATTGCACAGATTGTTTAATTAATGTATTTAATCGATAATTTCATAGATAATGGGCTTATCTAAGTTTGCGCAGAACATCTGCAATCTGCATCCATTAAAATAGCTACATGGAATTAGAAAATACATATAGATAGATGAATATTTAAAGAAGTCTGATAAAAATTGGATAATAGCATGACTCATAGCATGAATGGTTTATTAATTGATTTTAAACTATTAATCCGTAAGAATTTAATACTAAAGACACGTGCAAAATGATAAGAGCCTTCGAGCCATATGATCGCACATGGAAGAAATCAAGATATGCAGTTAATATTCTTGATGATTTCATTAATGTATTTTTTTTATCTTTATTTATTTTATTATAATAAAGTAGGGCTAAGTTTCCATGCAAAACTATTTCAATGAGTAATTTAAAAAACTTACAAACATGGTTTATAAAGGCTTAAACGATTCCCAGGAACATACTCATTTGTTCCCTAACTCAAGCTACCGAACCCAGGGGAGGATAAGTAGATGAATGAAGCATTAGTCTACATGCAATCGTAATCCAAGGATGTACGCAGAAGGTATGTACGATTACGTACGTAAGCTATAAAAAACATATCGTAGTCAACAACACGTGTGCGACATCCTGTCTGACAGATGCATCTTAGAGTTATTATAGAACGAAGCAGGTGGTTGCTTAAAATAAACTAACTATATCTACTCCATAATTTAAATTGTTTGTAATTGATATTAATTAATATTGAAGTGGCTGACAGGAAAAAAGTAGAATTAATCTAGTTTAATGAGAAACGCCTTGTACAGTTTACTTACTGGACAATTTATAATAAAGCTTCGTTTTCACTAGGCGATATATCGCCATCGAGCTATATGTCTAACGACGTATATCGCAGGGACACGTCGCCCGACATTTGTCTCGTCCACACTACCCAATCGTCACGTGAAAGTCGTCGGCGACAATATTGCCTAGTGAAAACGGGGCTTAATGCATTTGAAGTTTATGCAGCCACGAGTAAGAAAAGATGAGTATAGAGGTACCTAGTGGTTTGAAGAGAATGCAAAGCACTCAAGTGCTGTCACAGGCTTAAATTACCGCCTGCACCCCAAAAGTGATGGTAATCGTCCACCGTAGACCGAGAAAAGCGAGCACGTGCACGTTATACTCTCGGCCTGTCATAGTTACTAATCTGTGTACGATTACAAACATATTTAGTCTCCATTTAGTTATAAGGGCTGGGCAACTGTGGAACTCGTTTCTAGTGTAAGTGTACACGCCGCGCCGTAGTGAATAATGTTTTTTTTTTTGGTATTATATCGTACATTATGTTACCATTTTAATGGAATAATGGTACTTTTTGTACTCTGTTAGAAAAAAAGTGTGGTAGTTATCGAGTAGTTTTCAGTTATCCTGCCATACAGGAGTAACTTACTCTTTTTTATTTATATTATGATCGCGTGAATGTTGCGAAAACATAAATTCTTCCCAATTTTCCAATAGCTCCTCCCCACTTCTTTACTAAAATTAAAGCTACCAGAATATAGTCTCTTATGTTACTTTATTTATGTGAATCCGTTTAGGCGTGGAACAATAACCAAAGTCTTCGTTTTTACTTTAATAAGATTCACAAATAATATAATCAATATTTACTGAAAGCCTTGGTGTCGATTGTCGAAACGAGTTGCTAATCACCTCTTTATTGTTTAACTTGTCCTTCATGTGTAAATTGCATATATTTTAATGTTCTTTAAAGGTCATCTTTTAAAGGCCTCAGGGGTTTAAAAACATATTTATCTTATATTTTTGATCCCTCGACATAATTATGTGGTAATGTTATTTCTGAAAGAACTTTTGTTTAGACCTTCAAAAATAATTTGTATGTATTTCCACGGTAATAATTTATTTTTTATTAAGATTAATTTGGATAAATTTTATGTAAACCTTCGAAATGAAAGGTCATTTGTCAAAAGACACTTGCTTTTAGGGCACTATATATGCCCTATACACGACACGACATAATTAATTCTAGAAGCTTTTTTAAATGTCGATTATTTTATATACTTATTTATTTTTACTAATTTAAGTTATTTAGGAAATGGTTTTTATTGTTAACTAGCTGATTGCCTGCTACTTTGTACACGTTGTATTAGGAATACAATTTCAGGGTAGGTAGCGTGATGTTAAATAGACTATAACTCTCCTCAAGAATTGGTTCAGAAGTTTTGAGTGTATAGAACACAAACAAACAAACAAATGTTATTTTTATATATTAGATATAGGTACATATCTTCTTATAATAAATATCACAATCGGATGTTCGGAAGGTGACTGCTCATATAGGTTTCTATAAGTTTTCCAACTGAAAGTGTATTTATGAACACTTATTAGAACAACATCACTTAAATAAATTAGGTAATTGCGAACTAAAAAAATACTCAACAAATGTAACGAACCTTACGTCTCGTAGGTATAAAAACGATATAATCGTTAGTTTTACGAGTCTCATTTTTACACTTGAAAACAATATTAATATGCTGACTGTCTGAAAGAGTATAAGTACAAAAAATAGGCCATTGTTCTATTTCCTGATTGTTTTTGTTCTCTGACACATTTAGAACGCTTAAAAGTTCTTCAGTGTTTGAATAGCTGTGTTTATTTTTTAGTCCCAGTCTTAAATATTTTTTTAAATACTTTAATTAATCTGACATTCTAAGCCACCATCTAAACCAGGGTCACGGGTCCATATTGGGCAGAAAAATAATTCTACTTTAAAAAACAACAAGTTTACTAAGTAATCTTTTTAATTAATCAAAGTGTTAAAATAGGGGTCCCAACTTTATTTTGGTCTATTTGGGGGGTCGTGACACTAAAAAGGTTGACAAACACTGACGTAAGTCAACAACCGTTTCAGCAAACATTCGACCGCTTTTAAACTATAGTGGTAACTGGTAATTATCAGTGACCCTATCGTGGACGCAAACGATACTAGGTTCAATTTCCAGATGAAGCAAAATATTTGTATCTATTTTGTAGTCTGTTCAATATGGACAACTGGTAAAAAATAAATAAAAAACTATGGTATCTGGCCACACCGCAAGGTCTAAAGGCCGACAATACGTGTGTGTGTGTGTATAATATAGTTGTTTCAAGTCATAATGTTATCCAGTGTATCATTTGAGATCAAAGCTATATGTTCCCCTATATATGCTCAAAGTTCCCCGCCGCGTCTGTCTGTATGTAACTATTTCACGCAAAAACTACTTAACGGATTTTATTGCGGTTTTCAGTATTAGATAGGTTAATTCACTGTGAAGGTTTATGAGTATTAAACATTGACATATAATGTTTAGAAGCTGGGCATTTACAGTATAAGTTAATCAAGTCGGGGAAAAAGTTAGCCCAAGCGATCTAATCCGTCAAAGATAAAACAAAATAAAATATAAAATAATGATGTAGAATAAAATGATCCCTAATAGATAAGTAGTTATAACAGTATTTATGAAGGTACCTATTCAAATTGTTGTAATCCCATGAACCCGGAGGCGGGGTCGCTACTCGCTAGTATCTATATAATATTGTAAAAAGTGTATTATAAAGGTGCTTTTTCATGTTTCGAAGGACCCTAAGTAGTTTGCAAGAAGTGCCGATGATTGGAATTCGTCAATTTTTCAACATCTCACAGGCTCGACTGATACAACATGATTCTCTGTCAGTGTCATAGTTAATGACATGCTTAAAAAAAGCAGTACTGTGTGATTATTACAATATTTGGTTTTTGATATGGTCGTTGCACAACGCACAACGCGTCCTGCGACTGATAACTGTGTACTTTAGTGATAAGTAGTGCTTGATATAATAGGTAGGTTCATCATACTTTCCTGGAATACTACTTTAATTTACATCGCAACATCATTATGTTTATGCTTAGGGAAAAAGTTGTAAATGCAAGAACTATAGGTACATCTAATAACAAGTTCTAATAGACATATTTTGTTTGCTGTTCTTGGGTTGGACCTTCATGTATTTGCTCCGCCCGGGGTGACCGTAACTCATTTTGCCACAGAAGCGTGGCTTTTCTTATTTTCAACGTTAATTACCGTCCCCACGAACATGCCCTAATAGCTGTAAATATGCCATCTTTATAAACACAGGATATGCATATTCTAAATATATATTACGTAGTGTCTAAATTGGATAATTCGACCGTGGATGAAAAAAAATGTGAGCATTCGTTGTGTAACTTATTGCAAAAGAATTTTTTGAAGAGTCACACGACTTTCGCTGTCAAAGAAATAAAATACGCTAATGAGATCTATTCAAGAAATATATAATTATTTTTGAGTTATTTCTTCTGTAACATAATGATTTACAGATAGACAAGTCCCCCGCCGCGTCTGTCTGGGGCCTTTTCACGCAGAAACTACTAAACGGATTTTGTTGCGGTTTTCATTAATTCACCGGGAAGATTCACGAGTATTAAACATGTACCTATCATGTTTAGGAGCTGAGCATCAATCGGGGAAAAAAGTTAGACCCAGCGAGTTTTCACGGCGTATGCTGTCTAATCCGTCAGAGATATAACAAAATAATGTAGGAAATAATTGTGTAGAATAAAATATTCTACAAAAGTGCGAAGCCAGGGGCGGAGTCGCTAGTATTATAATATATTATAGATTACTTATAAGTGAGTCATGTTTCGCTTGAAGGATTTCAGGTTAGACTCAGATTCATTCGGAAATGAGGAAGTGGAATGGTCTTTCTATTTCCTTATTACAATCTTGGTTTCTTAACATATTTTGACATTTGTAGGCTTCTCAGCTTATCCCAATAATATTTAGAAATTCATGTATGTTATATTCCTAAATTATTTCACGTCAAAACGAATCGATGTGATTTTTTCGCACGGAGATAGTTGGAGGGCCGGAGAGAGTGACATATGCTACTTTTTATCCCGGAAATTCTTCGGGATAAATTCTTATGTTACATTCAAAATTACCACGGGCGAAGCCGGGGCGGAAAGCTTGAGTTCAATAAATATATTTGATACCATAGAACCTTATGTTATAAATAGGTCACACGTTATTTGTCACATTGTTACTAATATGTCACATATATAATTGTCTGTCGGTTTGTTTATAATAAATTTAACACATAATTTATGTCCATTCAAGATATATATTTCTACATTGAAACACGTTCATGAGATTATGTTGAACAATTACATTCTTAGAAATACAAAGTAAATGGGCATAGTTTTGTTAGGATATAATTTTGTTCTGTTCTCTGATGAAAAAGACAGTATTTATTCTATCTTATCTTTTTTTTCACGGGCTGCCTTACAGCTTCCGAAACTGTGTTATCGGTCCCAAGGTACTCAGCGGAAGACCAAGTCTCCCTCTTTTATCCGAGGCTATACCTAACGAGTGGCCAGTTCTGTTGAGGTATATTTATGGAAGAACCTCTAATCTATCTTGAGAAATGTCGGTTAGATGTTGGTAGCTCATCGTCTGAAGCTGTCGCCTTACGAATATAAATACCATGACCTAAGAAGCATTACATAGGTTTTCGATTAAGTAACCGGTCAAAGAGATAGTATCATGAGAACAAAGCCACGTAACTCACGTATCCTCTGGCGGCTATAAAATCGATGATTCGATAAATAAACACTCGATAACAATCGATAGTAAGAATCGAGCTGTGATCTAAGCCTATTGTTCTTTTTAATTTATTTGTTTTTTTAATTGTCCTTTGTTTGAAAAACGACGAAAGAGGTAAACTTTTTGTTTGCAATTTTTGTTAATTTGTAATTAAAAATATTTACCTACACATTTCCTATGTCATTTAAAAACTGTTTAAAATTACCACGTATTTTCCAGAAATGCTGTTGGTTAACCAAAATAGAATTAGATTGACAGTACAAACTATCCAAATAACTGTATTTGGGAAACTGAAAGGCACAAGCGATGTTTTTTTTCTGTTTATTTTACTTAATTTTTTTATGCTAAGAGATATTTTGCGGTTTTCTGGTCAAGTTTAGATGTTTACTACGTGCCGTAGAGAAACGGCGCGCGTTGCGTCAGTCAACCTTAACGAGTCTCAGTCTAATTGTCGGGGAGAACAATCCACTGGTTTCGCAATCAGTAATTTGTATCCGAACGTGATCTATACGGCCACGATGGAAATCAATAAACGATCGATCAGACAGTCAAATATTATTTTTATTCACATGTCATAGGTGAATCGAGGGCCATATGTCTAGCTAGACGTATCTCACCCTGACTAAACATATTTAAAAACTAAATCAAAATTTCATGAAACTGGAGGTCCCTGCATCATTTATCACTCATAAATAATAGAACAACAAACCAGACACCGCATAAGATCAGAGCTACCTGATTGTTGAAGACATAAATGACATCAGAATAATCATGATGAATATGAAATATAAGATTATTGTTCACAAATAAGTTATGTATACCATGATAAACAGATGACAATGATGATTGGCTGTGTCGTATACAGATGTACACAGTGACAGATTTCATACAGATTAGATTAGAATCTAATCATTAGATGTTTGATTTCTGCATCAGGAATATACTAAAGCAATGGCTTGTTGAAAATTGCTTTTATTCAATAGTAAAAGAATATGACGTTATGTAGGTACAGTTCTGTCATGATGCTAATTTTTTGATTTCATTGACTATTTGTGGTACTAATATATTTTTTTAAATTATTGATTTGTTATTATATTAATGTGAAGTTATTAGACAGCACATGTAAAACTATGTGAAACAATAAAATAAATTTGAATTTTATATTAGAAAATATACATAATTATGTTGATCATCGCTGTCAATCTATAATGTATTCAAAATATTAGCGGCATTATCACTTTGAAAGGTCAGTTTTACTTGTGGATCTAGGCCTAATCCAACTAGAATAAATCCAAAGGATTTCATTCCAGTGTGTATAAAAAATAGGTAGTTTAACAAAAGCTAAAACGTTCGATTTTTGATTTTTTGATGGAATTGCCGTGCCATTTTTTAAAATACCCTAAAAGCCTCTTTTCATCATATTTCAAAGGAACCAAGGCGATGCAGGTATCCTCAATACATAAGACATTATTCCAGCACGGAGCAAACAAGTATTTTTAATTTATGATCAATATGTCCGCCATAAATAATGCAATGCATCTCGTGTCCGCGCGTCAATGCATGAATAATATAAAAATAAAATAAATAATAAAGGCAACGTGACTTCACAAGATGAGGAATGTTGCTGATGTCATTCTTACTTGTGATTCACTTAGCACAAGATTAGCACTTCGCGAGGATTATAAATCTCTATGTTGCATTCATTAACTGGACTAAAATTAACTTTAACTTGGGCCTTTTTTAACTGATTACAATGTCCTGCGGTTTTCACAATCGTGTTTAGATGCTGAGCAATTAACAGTAGAAGTGAAAAACTTAGGCCCAACGAGTTTTCATGGCATATGCTGTCTAATCCGTCAGAGATATAACAAAATGATGTAGCAAATAATTATGTAGAATAAAATTATCTACAAAAAAGTCCGCGGTGGCATTTATCTATCTCTAATAGGTAAGTAGTTATAAGCGTATTTAGATAAGTATTAAAACAGTTGTAAACCCATATTTGACTAGCGATCAATGGAGGTAAGGAGATTGGAGTTCTACTTACTTTTCTTAGTCTGAGGTATCAATTTCAAGTGGTGCCAAAAACTTTGTCCTTTTTTTTAATGCTCCCTATAACTAGGTGTTAAGTATACCAATTATTATTTGGGATTAGGGCTATTTCAGTCTTATACAAAGCTATATCACTGCAGATACGAGTAAAATAGGCTAATTGTGATCTCTTTTTCCTCCATTAATTTATTTTTCTTCCCTTCAGGAATTTCAGAAGGCTTATTGTAATTGCAGTGATTGTTTATACTGGTCTCAAAATTATGTACTCAACCCCTCCCCCCGAAATTTCGATTTTCTTTTAATACTTACGTTAACTAAACCTATGTTTAAAAAAAAGTTGTCTTTGGACGAAAAGCGTAGGAAGTTTGAAATAAATATTATTTTATTTTTGAATTAGTTTCTTTTCAACTCCATCGCTAAAAGCAAAGAATCATTTACGTAGTAATAATTACCTCTATTTTTCTATTATAACATCGCTACGTGTAAAAGTATCCGAGTAAAGCCTTGTGGAATCACTAGTTAGATATAACCAACGACTTCTCGGATTAGCGGCGAATGTAGATTCGTATTGCCGTATTTGCATTTTATTGTCATTCTCTAATTCTCTGTAATGTCGGAGTTGCGGTTTCTGTTGTATCCGGGTTCATTTCGGTCGCTATACTAATATAACTCTGATTCTGAATTCGAAAGCAAGGTCTCAGGTTCGTTTCGTACCCAAGGACGAGAAAATTTGATTTAAGTGACCCATAGAGTAAATATTCTACTAACGATTGATTAGTGCCGGATTAAGACTACTTGATGCCCTAAGCACCCCACGTTTTAGGGCTCCCATCCATACTGGCGGCTCCTGGCCACTGATGGCTTTTCAAAACAATAAATAAAATATGTCCCCGAAAATTAATTTCTGAAGCCACCATAGCCAAAGAAAAGTAAAACAGCTTATCCATCAGTTTGTTAAATTCTTATTTTCATCTTCTTAATTTTCCCAGTGAATGTATTTGTTGAATCAGAAAAAAGCACGCATATGAGATTTTTTTTATTTACTGTGTTTTTGGTGCCCCCGAGACGTGATGGCCTGTGCTTACTTCGCTTAACAATATGAATGTTGTTTAAAAAAATATTTACCGGTGAAGAAGATATTATCCCGGAATAAAAATTAACCTATGTCACTTTATGACTCTCCAGGTATTTCTGTGCACAATATCACATTGATCATTTCAGGTGATATACATAAAAATCTTGATTAAAAAAATATTCAATATATTTTATATAATACAGAAGACGTATCAGATTCCAAACCAAATTTTATTTTCAATCGATTTAAATGAAAATAGAGGAAAATATTGTGATAAAATAGCGAATACTTGTACATAAATTCAGAATTTCGCGCGCGATATGAAAGTGGCAATTTATAGTTGAAATTACATAACAAAAACAATACGTTGACAAATGTTAGCTGTCGTTATTTACTAAAATATACATGTTTTGACTGCAGCAAAAGTGAGAAAGCGTTTATTTTATAATGGTTTTTAGAGATGTCGAGTCACCTGTAGGCCACTTGTTCTGTTTAATACGGACAAATGGCAAAAAGTGGACACTGTTACCGGTGTCCCTGGCCACATCGCAAGGTACGAAGGCTGTGAAGATGTGTGTAGAGCCACCTGCAATGAAATCTGACCCGTCGTTTCAAGAAGACGTTTTGATTTTTTTAACCACTTGTTTTATTTTCAGTATCACAAAGATTTATTTACGTTATCTTTAAACCTCTACCCAAAAGCTCTAACTCTTATAAAATGGTATATAACAGAGGGCAAAATATGTAATGAAAACTCGCTGGGGCTAAATTTTCCCTCGACTTGATTCACTTATAGGTAATGTTAATGCTCAGCTCCTAAATATGATAGGCCCCATATTCAATACTCGTAAACCTTCCTGGTGAATGAACCTATCTAATAGTAAAAACCGCAACAAAATCCGTTTAGTAGTTTTTGCGTGAAAAGCGCACAGACAGACGCGGCGGGGCATTTTGTTTTAGGGCGCCAGAGCAAAAAAAAACGGGAAAAGTGGTGGTCTTTTATAACAAACAATACGATATTTAGCTTAAAATTTGAAGAAAAATACACGCATTGGGTGTTAAAAATATATATTTAACAAAAACTGAAAAATAAAGCCAATTTCCAAGTTATTTTGCAATAAAAAACAATGACGCGTATCTCCGTCGAAGTAGACCATTTAGGGTGTTATTCTACGGTATTTTTCTTCAAATTTTAAGCTAAATATCGTATTGTTATAAAGGACCGCCACCGTCTAATGCTCTGGCGCCCTGAAAGAAAGTTAGTTTCGGTATTTTGTCACACTCTTTTCGGGGATTTAGTAGATTTGACAAGACATATAGAATTGCCACAACAAATTGGTATATAGGCACAAATCAAAGTTTAGATATAGGTATATTATTATTTTACTATAATAATTATAGTACACAGGAAGGGAATACTTTTCATGTATGACGTAAAAATTAGCCCACAAATGCGAAATTCATGTCAAATAGTTTTTATCGCAAATAATGACGTATGGGGCTAGCCGCCATTATGAAGTAATGATAACAACGTCCTTGTAGTATCGGTCACAGAATTTTATGTTACACCTGTGGATATACTTTAAATTATAGTTTTATGACATTTAGATAAAATTACTTGATGTCTATGACCGGACTTAGTCGGGCCCTTGGACGTTTAATCAAATTTTAAATATTTAATCTATTATCTCTATTATCTCCCGGACACCTGAATCGCATCGATGCTGAATCGAGTCACCTTGGCTTAAAAAATGTATGAAGATTTAAACCTAAAAATGCAAGGTGGCTCGATTAAGTTTTCCGGGAGTGTAGGTATTATTTCTCAAAGGTATTTTTTGTGTGTATCAAATATCTCCCTAAACACTGTATTTTGTATGATGATATGAATGAAGAATGAAGATAGTTTTCCCTCTAATGACCAAAAATAAACAAATCAAACTTAAATTACTGTTTCTTTTAAAATTAGACTAATTTATTTATTTTGTAAAACATGCCATCTATTGGAGGTAAGTTGAAGTTGACAACAACACCACTATGTAGTTTAGATTATTTAAGTTGTTTATTGCTTTCTCTTCCTTCATACATGGTTGTCGATGGTAGGTACTTCTTGATTTTTGTCCTTGAATCATAATTTGGGACCAAATTATTCTTAAAAAAAACCATCAAGTCGTATATTATGGTACCTATGACATGTCCTTTGTAAACAACAAATTGTAATTTTACCAAGAAATGTCGGTCAATTATTTCGCTTGCATTTTTTATTGACAAATATCCGACAAATATAATATTTTCTCCATAAACATAACAGGCACTTTTGTTATGTACCTATACTTATCGTAAGAATTCGTTTTCTTTGAAATTTCATGAAAATTCAGTTTTCTATCGCCGTTTTACTCAACAAATCAGATTTTTAACTGCTTTATAATAAAAAACTTCTAAAAATTTTAATCGAAACCAGTTTAGTTTATAAATAATTTTAATGATACTTCTATGTAATTTAATGTAGTTTTGTTATAACAAAAACCTGTTGACAACGTTATATTTTGACAATAAAATATGTTATTAATTATTAACGATTTCCTTTAGAAAAATAAAAAAAATACACTTCTGAGAGTCGCATAAAACATTCGGTCAATGCCCTGGCCACTCCATGAGATTATAGAGGTCGTGATGATGATGATGATCGTACCTTCTCACTTTCATACGTAGAATTGTAGAATTCAATCACGATTATTGATCGAAACTCACGATCGTTTAATTTGAAAATGAAAGTGTAAATTGAAAATTGCGTTACGAAGTAGGTACGCGAGATATTTTGCATTTATAGTCTTTTAATCTAAACTACTTAGCCGATTTTATTGTAAAAATTGATAAGTTATCTTAATGAAAGAAAACACGAGGCACGGAAATAACTGATCAATTTCAGATTTTTTCTGCAGAATGGTTCACGAATACTTTAAGCTCACTCTCCATCAAGTACAATTAGTATCATATTTAAAATAACTCAGAATTAAGGCATTTCGTTGAAATGTCATCGCGTGAGTATTGTACATCTATTTGCACTTTCCAAAGATTATTTGCACGCACGCTTCTGTGGGTTATTCGATTACTGGGCCATGGTTCATGACCATATAGCGCATGTCTTATGACATCATTATGGAATTTTCTTTTAATTTAATATCTTACAGATATTTATTAGATTTCAAATTTTAATCCTAAAATCCTGAGTTTCGTTGCGATGGTGACATTTATCGAATGTTCAAGAACTAATTACTTCCTTCAAGTACTTACATATAAAATACTTACTTACATACTATACCTTCACGCTTGTTTCCCAAAGGGGTAGGCAGAGAGTATGTAGCACCACTTCTTTCGATCTTTGCATACTTCTCTTGGTTCATCCACATCCACGCACGTCAACTTATTTTCGGCTGTACGTCTTATTTGCCAAGATGAAAGATCGTTTGCAGATAAGGCATTGCGTAGTTTAATACAAAACTCACTTGGCGGCTGTATTACTATGCGTGTCATAAAATAAAAGTTAATGTCGTAATGCGAACACCATTGTCTTCACTACGTAAAGTAAGTTGGATAATGTGTTATTTCGTAAAAAATACACTTTTCCGCAATAGTTTTTCAAAATCACTAGCGATTCTAAGCAACATGCTCGATGTTATAGCTATATTTTATTTATGATTTTGTTTCATAGTTTTAATTTAGAATATTTTTTGAAAAATATACAGTAAGTAAGTACCTACTTACCTATATTCCCTGAAATTTCTACCATGGCTTATTGTTATTTTTTAAATTAACTTATAATAAATTTTTAGGCTCTGGTGAGTTTCAGTGTTTTCACTCGTGGTTTTTTTTAAATGTGACATAAGAATTTATCCCGACGGAGTTTCGGAATAAAAAGTATATATATACCTACTCCCGTCACTCTCCAGCCCTTCAACTATCTCTGTGCAAAAAAACACGTCGATACGTTGCTTGCAATAATTTTAACCAAGTATCTTTTCTTCACCAGGAATCGCCCAGCGTGCGGATGGCTACGATAACAGAGATGCGTTCCCCGGACCGAGCTGCCCTTGCTGCTTACTGGCACGAGTATGAAGATCTGTGTCACCAAGTACCAACGACTAATCAGCAGGAAGAAGATGATAACCATTATGAAGGTTAGTACTGAAAAATAAAGACAAAAAAATCAAAAAATTAAAAAAAAAGTCTGTCTATAGTAATCTTATAGTCTCATCATCAGATCTTCCACAGTTCCATGCTATTCATCATTATCATCATCCTATAAATAAATAAATAAGTTATGTATGTAACGTACCTGCCAACTTCAGGATTCTACATAATATCTCCAAGTTCACGGGTAAAATTCCCGGTCATTAAATTAATTTTGTAAGGCTTGCATGGGGACAACATAGGTCCAACACGTGGAAGTTCTTTAGAGTGCGTAATGTAAAGTGTTGTAGCTAGCACCTGTCGGGACCTATCTCTGAATGCATCAAAGACAATGCGCTCACAGACAAGCCCCGTCAGGTGCCTTGCTTACGTTAGTAATTATTAGTTAATCTATGCTATTGCAAAGTCTATTTGGTTGACACTACGGTCACCTGCCGGTATCATTCATCTCATGAAACGTAAAATTAGTAGGGTGACTCGCTGTTTACTAAATGGGTCTACTAAAACAACAATCGACATTTCTCCCGGCAGTAAGACAGGCAACATTGGTGTAAGCGGCTGGGGGTGTCGAGAGGTGTGACACCGGATTCACATGTAGTTTCCCCGTTATTACACTTCCACCCCCGAGCATAATATTATTATTATTTTATTACTGTGTGGTGAAAAATCACAATTTTGAAAGCAGTTTTTTAAAATCCAACCCGATTATGAAATGTACCGATCGAAGGCAATGTTAAAAGTACTCGGCGAGCATGTATGAGAGATATGACGAATATCGAAAGAGGTATGCCAGGAACGTAGCAAATGGCATTCGATTGTCTCTGCCTACCCTTCTTGAGATAAAAGGCGTGATGATAGATTATTTTACCATCATACAGGTGTGATACAGGGTCATTGAGTTGCGGAAATAATTTTGTTCAAGGTCAACTCTTTACAATAATATCAATGTTATGGGATATTATTAAATATTAATTCAAGCGGCAACAAACGATTCGCAAATTTTAATGTGGAACTAAATTTTATAAAATTTATTCCGAAGGATTTCTGCGTGCAAACGGAAAGTAATCACGTCGATCCGTTGCTCTGTTCTGACTTCTGACGTAAAAGAAAGTCAAACAAACAAACAAACATTCACATTGTTTCTTTGGGCTTTTAAAAGACAACTGCAAAGATGTTTTTGCAATCGAATTACCTACCTGTATTCATTTATATCGAATCTTACTCGTATTAGTGAAATGAGCAAGTATTGAAGGCCAAACTAAATTGTGCAAAATATCATTTTACATTTTATAGTATGAATAAGTGAAGTAGGTATATACAATAAGTAAATCTAGTAAATTTTTTTAGTAAAGTAGTTTTGCTCGTGAAAAATTGTGGAATGATAAGAATTTTATCCCTTTATCACTTTCAGGCCCTCCAGATATCCCAGTGTAAAAAATGTGGCCTGAAAGAAGGAAAACAAATACACTTTCGAATTTATAAAACTATTTGGTAGAATTGGATCGTATTTACAAGCAAAATTCAATTCCATAAAGCGAAATATTTTTTGTCGCACCTAAGCAATATTTGTTAAACAGAACCTAATTAAGATGACGGAATTTCCCAATCCTCTATTTACTTATCAAAGTTCTTTGCGCAAAACCTTGACAAGAATTAGTAAATACGAAATATATAAATAAACACATCAGAATAATCTGTTTATATGGATATTTACAAACATTTTGGATCAAGTAAGGATTTTCCAATATTCTGTTTAATATGAATAACACATTAAATATGGACATTGTTACCTTCTAAGCCATATAAGTAAGCGACTACTCATGTTTGAAATAGAATTTACACACGACATGCGAAAAGGTTAGGGTTATACGCTCTTGAAATTTCTAATAATGTGTGTGTTGTTCTTTACGATGGCCGACGTGATTTTGCACAGGGATAGCTTGAGAGTGGCATATCCGGTACAAATTCTTATGAACGGCGAAACCGGCGCGATTTTTTTTTGGGCAGAGATACTCTTAGGGCAGTGTTTCCCAATTTGTGGTACTTGCTTGAGGGGGTACGCGCGGAAATCTCAGGATTCACAGGTCATTAATTTACTGTCAATAAGAAACACATTAATGCAATCAGCAATCGTCGTGATATATTTTGAGTCAATCAATCAATTTAATTAATATTTTAAATTTATTAAATAACGAAAAACAATTTAATTTATTCATTATCACTTTGAATACAAAAGGGGTACGCGTGTTTGGGCTCTTCCTCGAAGGGGTACTAAAAGACTAACTTTTTATACATTATAGTTATGTCACATTCCAATAATACGAGTATGTACTTTTTAGTGTCAGCATTAGCTAGACGTGCCTGACGATGCATCCGTGATCTTTCTCAAATTCCTATACGATACAAAAGGGAAACTAAAGCTAGTTAGAAAATCAATGTACGCCATTAATTCTCCCGTATTTATCTTTAGTAAGATCTCAAACGTTAATTTGATGAACATTTCGCTCACATACCAGCAGTCAGTAGTCGGCCACTTCGGGCAGTAAATCAGTAGAAAATATAATGTTGTTATCTGTGATTATCTCAGTAATTTCCTACCGCTTGTTGGCCAGACATTCCTCTATAGCGGTACTAAACTGGTTTTAAGAAAGCTATTCAATTTTAACACTTAGCAAACTATTTGGAATTCCAGTTGGGTTAGGTAAATGCTAAGTTAACATTTTTATTTGATTTCTAATCATCAATGCATATTATAAAACAAAGTACCCTGCCCACCGAAACAATATAGATAATTTTCTGTTTCTTCTTTCTATGAAAAAATGGAACCATTTCAGAACAAAACTCTACGAAAAAGAAAATAAGTAGTAGATAAGATATATTTCAAGAAACATTTTGAAAAAGTATAAGTAAACCCTTTGTCCCATACAAATTACATGAAGTATTCAGGTTCTGTTGAGGTTTTTTGCGATCGAAAAGCTTTTCTTAGTACAGTTATTTTTGGTATGTTAATTTTTTGATTAGCAGTTTTAATTAGTAAATTCAACATAACCTTAATACTTTTTCTATTTGACCGTACGTGTCATGAGAAATTATTTTTCGAAATTAAACTTGCGATTGACATCGATATGCTAGGAGACTAGTACTATAGAAGCTCGGCCGTCAAAACTTGATAAACACCTTTCGTGTTTATTCTGGCGCGAACATAACGAAGGTTGTACATTTATATTGCGAAAATAACTAAAAAAGGCTTTCAACGAATGCGTTTACACACTTTCGAGGGACCATGTGATGAGAAATGGAATAATAAACTAATGTCATTTTAAATTTTGTAAAAGGATTACACATCACGTTGCGCTTTCTCATGGCAGCGTTACGCGAAATCCAGTTCCATCCCGTGTTATTATAATACTAATGTTATAAAATGCTATCTGTTACGCTTTCACGGCTAAACCACTGAACCGTACGGAGTAAGCTTGAACCAAAGGGAAGAACATATGCTACTTTTTTTTAAATTCAACCCCTTAAAGGTATGAAATAGGGGATGAAAGGTATAGTAGTAGCGAATCCGGGGGAACAGCTGGTATAAATAAAATTATTATTTGTGATCTAATCTTAATGACCGATCAATCGATAAAACTTTGTATTTCTCGCTTGACATTGGCAAAAATATCATTAAAATTACCATCTTTATTTGTTGTAGGTACCTACTAAAAAAGTTTACCTATCTTCATATTTCCATCGTCCTTTAACATAAATAACATATATGTGGCTTGTTTTCAAATTCTTCTAGAAGAGGCGCAGCAACCGCAGTCGCAGTCGGACTTAGCGACCATCGACGCACGCGCACTGCGCAGCCCGTTATATCGAATGAGATTCCTCGCTGTAACGGCATTGCGTGTATTTGATGTAAAAGCCTCTTAATGATTGTCGTGTTAATTTTTTATGTTACATTAATTAGATTACTAAACCGGCCTACCTTCTAACCTAATAATTAATTTTATTTTAAGAATTCGCTCGTAAAAATTCCGATATACTGTGCTCGTCGCCAGCTTTGAATCCTTAATTAGTTTCTTAAATCAGATTTAAATAGAATATTTATTGAAGCATAAAAACGAGTAAGCAAGGTAAATAATAAACATGTCAGGGTCAAAGAAAATTATTTTATCATTTCAAAAACTTCTTACACTATACACTACTTAAAATATAGCTCATAGAGTTTCTCCTTACACGAATGGCATATTGTAGTGAATGAGATAAATTCAGGTATCCTAGCTTTATTCAGTTTCGTCTATAGGTAGTAGGTAGGTACATACTACTAAAATATTTAATCAATGCGGGTATATAAACATCCGACTTGTCGCAAGTGAATATTTAATAAACACGATGTAACCATTATGGCTTTGATAACAGTTTCAGTTTCAATGATAAAGACTCTATTGTTCGTGTGTGATTGTGGAATTAAATTGACCGAGTTTTATACACGTTCTTATATTTCATTTGCATACATGATTAGTGGATTTAAGATTTTTTTTCGCTAGTTTGAAATACGTCTTTAGGTACTCGATGTGGTTTGTTTTAGCATTCACTATAAGTCAAAATGTCTATGCCGTTTTTACTATGGTTTTCTGTTTGACACGAAAGTTTAGGTTGTGGTTTCGAGGTGGCTTCAATATAGAACGACATGCTATCGACTATAGTGTCGATAGGTTTTAAAAACCATAGTTAGAGAATAGGGGTAAACTAGACACTAATATAGAGCGAAGTATTAGCATAGCCGATAAAATCAAAAATACAATATCAATACAATACAAAACTTTGAATATCGAGTACTATTGGAACCATTTGTAGAGAGAGGTAGTTTTTAATATTTTGAGTTACAACATGTAAATTTTTATTTCAAAATAGTACTCACACACAAGTTGTTAATAGTTTGCGTGCGGAGTGTGAACCAGATCTATGCAATACCACTTCTTAATTTGAAACCGATTTCAGTCTCGTTCACCTTGAAATATTCAAATGAACTTCATACTCTCACACGTGTAGCACCTAATTGAAAACGTATTTTGCATTATGTGCGGATAAGTGGTTTTAAGAGCTGCTGAAGGCCATGACAAAATCTTCTTTTTCTTCTTTTATTATGTTCATCGGTGATTTGCCAATGTCAAGTATTATAGCCTTTATAGTGTTTATAGCCGATTAATCGGTATTTAGTCATCGACTAACATCGATCGATGTCGACTAATCACAACCATCACAGCACGGTCAGGATTAAACTGGATTCCCCATCACGTCTTGGAGGGCGCGTGCATTATTCACAAAGGCGTGACGTGGAATCCTAGAAAAATCTTATGATAATCAGTATTTCAGTATAGATAATATGTGATGGTTTTTGACATACGACTGAAGTCATGTGAAGTTCACTCAGGATCAGGACGTAAAATCCAGTAGGAAAAGAATAACATGTCATATCTTAAAAAAATCTTCGCGCGCTATGAGGCAAATTCAATTTTTTTATAAAAGTAGATATGGCGAGTCTATGAATACACTAGCGAATAATTATAGTCTGCTTGCAGTCGCCGCGGTGAAAGTGGTAAAACACTGAGCATTAGTTCGTGCGTGTCCACACAGATTTTAAACGCTCATTTATCAATTTACATTCACTCACCTTGAAGGGGCAACTTTACAACGAATTATTATTTTGAAATTACTCGCATTTTCTACATGAACTTTTACTTGACAGTAGGTTGTTTGGCTTAAACAATAATTACTATACCTACATTTTCAGAGAAGCTTTGCTATTCAACTTTCAATTACTTACAGTATAGTTCAGATGTCTTAGCCGTAGAGTACATTTATTTTATTTTCAATGTATCTTTCTCTTTTTAACCGACTTCCAAAAAAAGAAGAAGAAGGTTCTCAATTCGGACCGTATTTTTTTTTTTTTCATAATACGGTATATTTTATCAAAGTATTTAGTTGCGCATATTCAATATTTTAATTTATTCACAAAGTAAATATTGTTTAATTGTTATTATTTACATAAACGTATCTAATCTCATTGATAGAATGAGGAAATTTGAAAAGGCCTTGCATGACTCACGTACGAGTATCTGCAGTTGATCCATATGAAGTATAATTATTTAAGGATTACAGATAACGCTGTTTGACTCATTGAAAATCGAGTGAAAGAGGAAAGTGAAGTAATATTGCTATAAACTTGCTATAACGTTATTTAAAATATGGATTCTACATCACGCTGTCATCCAATGTGATTTCACAAGATCAAATTATCCTTATTTATTTGTATCATTGACATTATTTTAATTAAGTAGATAGTCGCGTTTGTAATGAAGAATATTGACAACTTTAAATTGTACATTAAAATAAAACGAAAACAAAGTTGGCCATCTATTTGCGGATTCAAGTACGTCTCTACTATTGAATATTAACAAGGCAAACTGAACAGGTTTTTATAATTTTGAACCAAAACGGATTAATATGAAAATTATTTACCTACTGTTTAGAATATTTTGATATTTATATACTAATTTTAGATGGTTCATGTGGTGTCGGGTTTGAAACCTAAGTTGAGTAAAATACTATAGTATCTTAAAATCTTTATTATACCTAACTCGGGCCATACTCAAAACACACGACATTTTACTTTGTGGCCAAATGAATTTGTCTAATTATAAAAAAGCTATTGAAAAATGTATCAAATATACCTTGACAAAAAATACTAAATTACCTTTCACGAGTAGCAAAATTGGCAGTTTTTTGTGTACACTTTCCATTTAATATTCTACTTGTATGAGTAACGTGTGAATGACCGCCAAAATACTTTATCGACTATGTGGTAACAGCATCGCTTGTAACAAATTGACCAATGGCTATCAATAGTAATAAAATATAATTGAGATCAATTGTTATTATAGGTACTTTCGTTTGCCTTTGCCTCGGAATACAGAACAAACCAGAACAGAGCGTCATGTCATGTCCACAAAATACGCCATTTTCCGCACCGGTCGTATTTCTTGCTACGATTTACCATTTTTGGAATAATTTCTTATAATAGAATAATATTAATAAAAAATAACACTTATTATATGTTCTTACATTGTCTTTTTATTAAGAAATACAACAACCGGGTACTCTATTTTACTGTAATATTTTTTAACATCAGATTGAAGAATTTCATGCAGGTTCTGATTTGTTCTGGTATGTCTTTACCCTTTTTTTTACGTGGGGCAATGCATTATGCATATTTCTAGGATTAAGCTAGTGATTATGATAATAATCTCGTTACAATGATAAACCAAATTTAATAGTATGCAGTCATTAATTTACGTATGGATTTTATATTCCGAAGATATGACGTCAAATGAAAAAATAACTAACTTTGGAAAAGTTGTGATAAAGCTTCTTGCATTTTATACTTGTGTTTTTATACTAGATTACTTTTTGGACAATCATACATTACTTACTTATTATTATTGTACTACTATTTCCCTTCCGGCTTCGCCCGTGGAGCCCATATTAACATATTAAGGTCTATAGAAAAAAGTACTTATAGTTTTATCAGCAAGTTTTCCAATTTTTCTTTCCCTAAAAACCTAATTCGGACTGATACGAACATTAAAAAAAAACAAATCGGTGCCGCCGTTCTCAAGTGATGCGCTTACCAACGAAAATAAATTGAATTAGGTACATTTGTATTGTATAAGGAATACTTATAGTATATCATTGCGGATATCCAATGGAACTACGGAAAAAGACGTTATGTGCACTTATTAATGCTAGGTATATGGAGACAAGATAAATCATGTACCAAATAGGTGTACAAAGATTCCCATAACATAATTATCAAGATTTTAACAATAACAGTCCAACAGCTTCAATTCAGGTTGCCAATGTCAATTTAAGTGAAAGAGTTAAAAGTAAATTATTTTAAGTAACTACTTAACTATGCTATAATAAGGTTACTTATAAATTAATTATTCATATTAAATAATAGCAGCGTGGAAACCATAATTATGAATTCGGCGTCACGCTGTCTTGAACGTCAAGCAATCCAACGTTACAGCAAATCCGATGCTTTTAATTAAAGAAAAAATAAACAATTTCGTGCAAATTTTGACCAAGTTTAGCCAATCTTTGTCCGTGGCCTTTGTTTGTCACAATATGAAGCACCCATCATTATTCTTATTTTTTTTTGTGTCAAGCGTGGGTTGTACAGTTTTACTGTTGACTTTTTGCGGTGCGTTATTTTTTGAGGACATCAATTATCTACAGTTTTAAATAGAATATTACTCATATCAAAGGTTGTACATGCTTAATTGGCTTTTATTGTACTGTTTTTTTTTCACGGGTTGCTTTACAGCTCCCGAAACCGTGTTACGGTTCCAGGGTACCCAGCGGAAGACCTAGTCTTTATCTATCTCTACCAAACTTCATACAAAACCTTTCAGACGAAATATTTTAGTCTATGAATCGCTGACATATTTTACCTCAGAACAATAACTAAAAACATTTTACAGACCTATTTTTCAGGTTTATGAAATTAGCTACCGTAAAGTAAAAATTAAGGTATGTTTTTATTTTTATTTTAAAGAAACTAATTAAAATATTTTTGAAAGTTTTACCCACATACGACATAGTGACGTCATCATTTACTTAATTTACCACGGAGCACCAGATTTGAACAATGAACTTAATTAAGGGCACCCTCGACTTATATTCTCAATCAAAAGCCGGTATAGAATATGTATTAGATAAAATTATGAATGTTACAAGAAAATATGACTTGCTAATGCATCTCAATATTGTTCGACCATAATCTAATAGTGTATAATGTAATGTATTAGGAATCAATGATGCGGAAAATCTTGCATAATGATCCATCGATTACCGGTTATTTATATTTTATTAACTATGAACGCGCCCGTGTGCATTTGCATTTAAGGCATGCGCTTTATGTATCTGTTAAATTTATTGTAATTTTATAACGCATGTGATTATTCTTTGACGCAATTAATACTATTAGCGACGGTATAGATTTAATCAAATTCGGTAGAAATATGTTTCACGATATAGGTAAAGCTGAAAATCGGCACATGTTGCGCTTTCAGTGATACTAACATTACGAAGACGAAAGGAACTCTTTCGTGAAACTCTCTCATTTTTTATTTGTATTTTTTTTAAATATTTTAATACTTGAACAATCTTTCTGGAAAATTGACGTAAGTCGTCGTCGTAATGTTGGTATCACTGAAAGCGCAACATAGGTACTGTGCCAATTTTTAGCTTTATATCGTAAAACATATTTCTACCGAATTTGATGAAATCTGTGCCCCGTCGTTATACAATTTATCTATGAGATTCCGATCAAATTCAAGTAAGACTTCGTCATAATGTTGGTGGCATTGAATTCGCAACAAAAACACAAAAGTCAATGAACACTTATTGTACTGTTAGTATATTATTGTGTACCTAATCTTAATCTACTTTAGAAAAACTCTTTCCGCTACCCTATCGGTCAAATTTTAAAAAAATATTACAAAAATAGACAACATAGCCGGTTGAAATTGCAAGTAAATAGTCATTTAAAGGGCGTCGCATCCTGGTCACACACTCACACACCATTAGTGTGGTTTCAAGTTGCTTCTAATTGTCTGTAATAGAGCGCATCCGTCCACTAAGTTCCTGCAGGATATCATAAATATAGATTACAAGTTTTTAACTGATCATTTACTTTAGTTATTTTTTGTAGAATTAATACTTAGGAATGAAAATTATTGTTAAACTAAATAATAACTATTTCCAATTTCTCTGTTAATAATCCACCTGTGTCCCCATATTTCCTATTCAATAAAATTAATTGAAAAAACAACGACTATTTCACTTAGATATTGAATAAGTAACTATATGCTAAATTACAGTGACACAGGTGGATTATTTACAGGGAAATTGGGAATAATTTATCCCCATACAAATTATGGATATAGGGCTCTTAAGAGTAACTATATGTAAATTATTCTGTCCTAACTTTCTAACTAATATTATAAATGCGAAAGTGTAGAGCATCGAGATTTTTTTATACAGAGATGATTGCAGGATCGTAGGATAGGCACTTTTTATACTGGAAATTCTTCAGGATAATTTTTACGTCACATTTAAAAAAATCAACAACGGTGCCGGGTCGAAAAGCTATATTATACAGTGAGATGGGGTGTGGATGTTAATATTTTAAGAGGATATATAAAAAAAGTGAGCTTTTATTTTTCGTGAAACTTAAGGAAAGTGATCTGGATTTCTGAAATATGTATTACCTATTAGATTAGATTAGGTAATAAACTCTAGGGATGTCAGAAGAGAATGCAAAGCTTCGAGAAATTAAGCATAAATATCTACAATTCATAAAAATGCATTCTGAATTTGACAAATACCACCATTATTTTATTGACATTGCAAATACTTCACGAGTCTGCACTTGCTTTCTCTTAGTGTCAAACAATTTTTATTTCTTAAAGTGACCCAAAAACAGCCTCTGAGGATTTTGGACCCGCTCATTACATGATAAATGATCCATTTACCCGTAACGGCGTGTCAGTAACAAAAATTAAAATTTTAGGGACAATAACCACTGATCAGCCAACTCAACTCGATGAATTTGCAGTGATTCACATCATGCCGTTACTAAGAATTGACATGATGGTCCGTCTGATGGCAATATGACATACATTTCCTTTACAAGTCACTTTCACGTGGGAGTGGCCGAGTATCAATGGAGTTATTATTGTAAATAATCTTCTTTTTTCTATGCTAATCACCGCCATCGGAACATGATTTTTTCCAATGCCAAGTCAAATATATAGTGCCACAGGCTCGTCTGTTAAAGAAGTGACACATAGGTCCATTTAAGTGCAGCAACAGGCTTGGTTCTGTTCAATATGGACAACTAGCGTCAAGTGTACATTGTTACTGGTCTCTCTGGCCACACCTCAAGGTATAGAGGCCTTGAAGGTGTGTTGAATTGAAACTAACTAAATATGGACAGTGGACACTGTCGCAAAGCGTACACAGAATATTTGGAATTAACTCGAGCTCTACTAAAAATTCCATTGCAATTAAGAGCAATAAAAGTGCAGGAATTATATAAAAACGTTTAGTTGTTAGCAAAGTATGCAGATCTCCCTCAGAAGTTAGAACATAGAATTATAGTCACGGACTATGCTCATATTATGTGCCCTCAGTTCACACGAAGCGCGTGGGAATGTGTGCGCGCGCATCTTAACTAGTATTAAGTATTTATAAATGCGAAAGTTTGTTTGTCCTTTTTCACACCAGACCAGAGCAACGGATCGGATTTGAGAAAATATCTAATACACCCGGGAAAATTTATGTTTCGAAAAAACGACTTTATTACCTACTTGTGCTAAGCCGGAGCGGGTCTCTAGTCTATATATATATGAAAATGAATGTTTGTTGGTTTGTCGATTATAGACTCAAAACTACTGGGCCGGTGGAGAGTATTAAGTTCTACTATCTACCTTTTAAATCTGATATGCTCATGATAAATTCTAATAATAGTGAAATTGTGTACAAAAATAACAATATGTTATCTATAATGTCACCTAATATTCTACTTTATTGTATTGTTCAGCAGATATTATCTGTTGTATTTTATAAACCCGGTCACCTACGATTTAGAAAATTCAATTGAATTTGAAATTAAATCAATGTAGTCACGGCCTTATCCTGTATTTACTTTGAATTAGGTTTTTTATTTGAGTTCATACTAACATTGACATTCCCTTACCAAAACTACACTGACGAGCAATATAATAATATAATGTCACTTGAAAAATATTTGTTTTTGCCTAAATGGCGCTATTTTTACATTGTTTATAAAACATTTTATTAAATTTGTTTTGTTTCCATTGGGTGTTTTTAACCATTATTAAATACACTTGAATGTTGATTTTTACTTCAAAAACTATCTGGCGTGGTTTCGGAAATATTTCATGATAAGTTTGTGGTTGTATTACACCAATGTTCTAAATACGACGTCTACTGACACAAGTTTGTTCTAACCCCAAAACAACTCCATTAGAAGGTGTACTTGACTGATTCATAATTTGTATTGTGGATGTAGCAAAATAAAATTAATTAAATAAGTAAAAAATAAAACAACAATACTTATTGACCGACGCTGCAGATTTTGTGCTAATTAAAATAATATTTACTTACTTGTGAACTTTGTACTCATCCGGCAACGTTTTAGTTAAGAACGAAAACAAGAAGTTTATGTTGCTTTATGGGCACTTTTCATTTAATTTTTCCATTTTTATACCGACAACCGCGTTACCTAGAGGTAGGTTTCCCTTTACTCTATGCAATTTCTCGCATGCAATCAAGACAGCATGCGAGAAACATGTAAAACACTGCAGATGGTACCCTAACTATAAATGGGTACTTTTTCAGGCAGCATGCGAGAAATGGTATTAAAACTATGCCGCACATTGGTCCGGCATCGCACCGAAAATTTCCCATTCCGGCCGCCGGATGATCTACGCGGACCGTTCGTTACAAGAATTGGACGAGTCATTTGTCGGTTTCGGTGGACCGTACGGCGACGTGCCGGGGATTGGACTAATGTGTGGCCACCTTTAGTCTTTTTTAGTTCTATTCACATATTGTGTTAATTTATAAGTTAAAAAAATTGAGGATTTTGGACCCCGACAAACTCAATCCTATTTGCATGTAAAGCGTTATTTATCTCGTACCTAGTATCTATGTAAGTTAATTTTAAAACAAAAATAGAAAGTAAATAATATGTAAGTAATGCTAAAACATCCAATAACTGTTCGCTTTATCAATCAGATTTTCTTGTACGTGACAATTATCAAGTAAAAGTGATAAAAGCAAGAAGAAAAGTGAAATATCTTGTGTTCGTGCGCACTAACTCTCTGGAAGTCTCTCACGCACCGTTCGTGAACACACTTACAATTACTGTGACAATGGTTGGACATATTTTATTATCTACAACATTGTTTCTTGTTGGTACTTCTTGTAATATGTTGCAGTTGGAACCATGAAGTTCCTATTTTATATTTATTTAAACACTATCTTCGCCCGAGGAAAATTTTACATTACGTTTTTATAATAAAAAATCTATGTACATTATCCGACAAACCGTACAAAGAGGCTTTTCCATCTATATACCTCAACAGAGCTGGCCAATCGTTAGGTATTGCCTCAAAAAACTATCTGCTAAATGAGGAACACGTTGTCTTGTAAGGTAACCCCCGTGAAGAAATAATAAAAAGTAGCCTGTCACTCTCCGGTCCTCGTGCAAAAAATCACGTCGATTCGTTGCTCTGTTCTGGCGTGAAAGAAACACAAACAATCAATCACTTTCGCATTTATATTATTATTTAGGAGTAGGAAAGTGAAATTTCATGTGATTTACTGTCAGAAGTGTTAGGAAGAACTAGATAAACTAGGTTTTAATTCACAATCTAGGCTTTAATTCAACAATTACGTTTCTACAAATCTGTTATGTGTTACAACTCTAAACAATATCAACCGATCGCTGCCACGCTCGCTATCAAAGTGAGGTCATACAGTCACACTGTGAGATCTGTTCTTCGGACCCACAATATGACGCCATACAATAAAGTTGCTTCGAGTTTCATAGGGGATACCGCACGCGTAATCTAAACAAGAGCCCAATTCATTGATTTTTACGGTAGATGGGCTCAATTCATTGACTTCATTTCCAACAATATTATTATTTCATTTAATCGTTGGGCGCACAAACATACACATTTAAATATGTAATAGAGATGTTTGGTACTGGACACGGTGTCTGACGATTGATTGCCAACACGGCCATGCTGCAATGTGCCTGCCCCAGGCACTTCTGCGGACGCTTCACATCTTTCTTGTCTCTAAAACAAATAATGAAGTAAAATTATACAAAAATGTTAATTGAACAATTCGGCTCATGATTTTACAAATGCAAGAATAGTTGTTAATTAACACTCAGGTGCATTTCGGCAGTCCCTTTATGCTTAGGCGACGCCTGCAGCCTAAAGAATCACGTTCGGCCCATCATGATATTCCAGATGTATGGATTGTTGTTAAATAAGATTCAGGTGCATTTCGGCAGTCCCTTTATTCTTAGGCGACCCCTGCAGCCCAACGACTCAACAAAACGTTCCTTTAGTCTTAGGTAACGTCTTTTAATGCTCACACAAAATATATGTACTTACTCCTTTAGGCTTAGGAGTTTATTTTTATTGATCCAAACATCTAGAACTTCAAGGATGACCAATTCTTTTATTTATCTTTTATGATATAGACACATGTTTTAATAATCTAAAGTTGACACAAGAATTGTGAATGATTATTAAATTATGGAACTAATTATTCAATGAATTTAAATGCATACCTTGCCAACACGATTTGTTCAATTAACATTCAGGTGCATTTCGGCAGTCCCTTTATGCTTAGGCGACGCCTGCAGCCTAAAGAATCACGTTCGGCCCATCATGATATTCCAGATGTATGGATTGTTGTTAAATAAGATTCAGGTGCATTTCGGCAGTCCCTTTATTCTTAGGCGACCCCTGCAGCCCAACGACTCAACAAAACGTTCCTTTAGTCTTAGGTAACGTCTTTTAATGCTCACACAAAATATATGTACTTACTCCTTTAGGCTTAGGAGTTTATTTTTATTGATCCAAACATCTAGAACTTCAAGGATGACCAATTCTTTTATTTATCTTTTATGATATAGACACATGTTTTAATAATCTAAAGTTGACACAAGAATTGTGAATGATTATTAAATTATGGAACTAATTATTCAATGAATTTGAATGCATACCTTGCCAACACGATCATTTTGTAGATTTTATTTATTTAATATAAGTAACATCATTTAAATCCCATTCTTTAACATTTATCCAGGGTTTCATGTTTTCAGCAGCAGCCTGCCCTGTATACTTTTTTGCACTTCTCTCGCTGCCTCTAAGATCCGAGACTTCGTACCGATCATGGCCTAAAACTTTCTTTACTTGGAAAGGTCCTTTGAACACCGGTAGCAGCTTCCGACTTTGCCCATCGTTACTATCTGACCACGAAAAAGTCGACGCGTAAGACTCTATTATGTTTAACCATGACAAAACATTATCTGTTAAAGGGTCAAAGTCCGGTATCATATTATGCAAAGTACTTACAGTTTCGGCGCTGCTGTTATTTGATAACCTTTTATTACGTTTCGATGGTCGCAATGGCGGCGGTGTACCCGCACTCTTTGAACTATCGCTCGATGGTGATCTGGGCGATCTGGCACGCTTCTTGTGTTTCCGCTTACCCATGGTACGTGAGGAATATCCCACTTCTGATGTTAGGAAGAACTAGATAAACTAGGTTTTAATTCACAATCTAGGCTTTAATTCAACAATTACGTTTCTACAAATCTGTTATGTGTTACAACTCTAAACAATATCAACCGATCGCTGCCACGCTCGCTATCAAAGTGAGGTCATACAGTCACACTGTGAGATCTGTTCTTCGGACCCACAATATGACGCCATACAATAAAGTTGCTTCGAGTTTCATAGGGGATACCGCACGCGTAATCTAAACAAGAGCCCAATTCCTTGATTTTTACGGTAGATGGGCTCAATTCATTGACTTCATTTCCAACAATATTATTATTTCATTTAATCGTTGGGCGCACAAACATACACATTTAAATATGTAATAGAGATGTTTGGTACTGGACACGGTGTCTGACGATTGATTGCCAACAGAAGCTACCTACATAATGAAAAATTTAAAAAAAACAGATATTTGTAAAGTGCGTTTTACAAAAGAGTTTGCTTTGTCATAAGGTTGGTAGAACTGACTGATTGCTTCAACATTCAGTGTTACTAACATTCGTGAAAGATATCGTAAGTATGAAATTTAATGATTTTCACGAGAACTAGAGCAATTGATACACATAATAAATTTGGCACTGAATCTAAAACTGCTATGTCTGTTCATTCACTCATATAATAATAACTATATTGATAAAGAAAACTAAGAAATATGCAAATTAGAAAACCAAAGAGGAACTGGGAAACGTACAAAAAGTCGGGGAAAAATATGTAGTTTATCCTAATATTATATACCTACGGGAAAGTATGAGCGGAGCAACGGATTTGTAATTTTATTTAATTAGAGCACAGAAATAGCTGAATGGCCGGGTAAAATTTTATCACGGAAAAATGTCTTATTCCCCAGGGAAAATTGTTTTTTGTAATTTACTAGTTTCCGCCCAGGTTTCGGCCGTAGAAAGTTTTTGAACTGTTACATAAGAATTTATCCCGAAAGTTCTATGGCAGTCTCCGGCCCTCCAACTATCTCTGTGCAAAAAATTCACGTTCATCCGTTGCTCTGTTTTATATAGTTTTATATTTTTAAATAGCGTGATGTTAAATAGCCTATAATAACCTTCCACAATAATTGAACTATCAAAAGACAAAATATTTTTTCAAATGAGTCCAGTAGTTATTGAATCTATGGAACACGAACACACTAACAATTTTTTTTTCTATATTAGATAGACTAGGCACTAGGTGATTGCCCGCTACTTCGTTGTATTAGAGGCACTTGCGCGAACAATAACATGGAAAAGGAATTTTTCAATTCATAAATAAAAATATTACGATAATTTTCAAAATATTATGGACACAGAAATGATAACATTATATTATAATATCGAACATGTTTACACATTTAGTCAAGGTCATTATATAAATAATCTTATAAATCGGTACAAAAATTAAAAAAAACGTCAAGACACTTTGTTTAGAATAAATCACAACATCTGCCAACCTACATAATTTTACAGGAACTTCGGACTTAGGTGCGTCATATTGGGTTTGACATATTATTATAGGTAGTACCTAAATATAAGCAAAAACATCCAATATTTATTTTACCTGCTTCTTCTCAACTCAAGATTTCTGAATCATTAGTTCGCATCTGCAACATGCTATCTTTATTGTCTTATGCGAACTGCTTTTATAAATTGATATTTTTAACGGTTTAAATATTAACCTTATTTTGAATTGCAGCATTAAAAGTTTCTCATCAATCCAATAATTTTAGCTTGTCTAGACACAAGTACATTGACACACATTTCCTGAAAGATGCACGCTGTAGCCCCGTCCCAACTTTAGTCCACATCTGCAGGATTTCAGGAGCAGTCGCGTTTAACATTCCCAAAAATACTTTGAAATTAACTAAATAAGTTATTTAGTAAATTAGATAATTTATTAGTGATTCTATGTATGAAATTGATAGTTTAGGTCCAGATGTGTGTAATGGGTGCGTTATGTAGGTTCCATGCTAAATACACAATAGGTAAGTTTGCTTGACGTGTATGTGTGAGTTTAATATTCTTATACAACTATTTTTTTGGTTTTTCAAAATTAAATTAATTAAGTAATTAATTTTAGTTATTCTCATTAGTTAGTATGGCGAGAGTATGCATGAAAATGATAATAATAATGTTCTAAGCATGGTGCTAGTTTACGACATTTTAGTCTTGATATTCCCTTCCAATCAAAAATACTTCCCAATTAGAAACACAAAGAAATGTATTTATCCGCCCACCAGCCGTAAATGTAAAAGTTAATAAGCGTAGCCATTATTAACGAGTGGTTTAAAGAGATATTTAAAGATTTCAAACCTAACTACATTTTCTTAAAGCTTTGTTTCCAATGCACTTTTTGAAAGATATAAGAGATCGGATATGGCCCACGGTTGAAGATTACACTAAAAATAGATCGAATCTGAGAGCTAACAAATAACATCCTGTATTGGGTGCGCGTCTATTTAAAGGAAAATTAATTTGGTCGGAAAGTTTTGGAAATATTCTGAAACACATTCAAAGATTATACTTACCAATATTCAGTGGTATTGATTCATTCATCACAGAACCGAGAAATTCTCATCTAGACAAAGTCAAAAGCTCAATGGAATATAGGCAAAGCAAGTTACAGAAGATCAAGATCTCGCAGCACTTAATTTTGCATTATTTGAAAACAAAATAGAAAATGTGGTACAATATACAAATAATTGGTATATATTGTTAGAAAAAAAAGAAATTTCAAATATTTAGATTCCTATTTAACACTCTCAGTTGGTTGAAATTGTTAATTTGCAGCAGGATGCGTTTAATTCATACGCGTCCGCTGAATGACTAAAATTAGAAATTGTCTGTCTGAGTCATTGTGTCTCAGACATTACTCATTGGGAGACTTTTCTTTTAAATAAGATAATTTAAGGAAATAAGTCTTTCAAAATATTTAAAAAAAAACAAAATTATCCCATTACTAAGACTGAGGAAATACCAAGGTTTAATTACATGTATTAAAATAATTTGGTTGCTAAATTTTTTGATCAAATTATCTTATACGGAGAAGAACCATAGACAAAACCAAAACCAAAGAGTTCGAAATATAAATTAAAACTTTTTCATATAAGGTTTTTTACAAGTGCGTCTAAGTCGGTACATTGGCCAATTAACATTTAATACGTAGCAGATATTTTAGACAAGTCTTACTTCATAAAAAACCTTCCAATCAATTTAACTAAAAAAGTTCAGAGCCTTGATATCGCCTTCGGTACGCTTATCAGATTTCGTGAGTCGATGCAAAAAGTCAGTGACGAGCGTGGGCTGCTTTAAAACTTTTGGGTTCAGTGATCCGAGAGAGAGAAAGAAATCCCAAAATCACAAAACCGGTCCAGTAGTTTTTCTTCCTCCTTGATCCATAGTGCTGAAGTATCAACTCGTCAGGTTTGATGGATGTTCCAAAATTATCTGATGTTCACACCGTTATTCTTATTAGATTTTGTAATTGTAAAGTTCTTCGGGAAATGTGATTTTTTAAATTTAGATAATAAATTGAACCAAAATTACCATTAACATTCAAATTTCATAAACTAAGTTCTTTTTTCTTTCTTCACGGGTTGCGTTACAGCTTCCGAAACCGTGTTACGGTTCCAGGGTAGCCAGCGGAAGATCAAGTCTTCCTCGTTTAGCCGATGGTATTTATGAGGCTATACCTAACGAGTGGCCAGTTCTGTTGAGGTGTATTTAGATGGAAAAGCCTCTAAAGTGTGGTTTGTCGGATTATGTACATAAGTTTTTAATTAAAAAAACCCATTGGTACATGGCCGGGATGCCCGTGATCGAGGAACGAACCAACGAACGAAAATATACCAGACGCCTTAACCACTCGGCCACCGACGCACATAAAGTAATGCCTATATTATATTTCAAACATTTAATTAAGTTATTGGGGTAGCCTACCCTACCTACAAAAAGTTTACCTACTAAAAGTTCATATTGCGTATGATACTTGGAGATTTCCATATTTCGAAGGACATTTGAGTCATTACAAAGCGACTGGTATCAAATTACGTTTGTTTTTGTTTGCTTGTATATTTGTTGTAACACGTTTTTGCAAACTGTTTAACCTTTAGCAAAGCCTTCTCAATGTCGACAATAATATGTTATATTGTTATTTTAAATAAACACCTGTCATTGTTTTTATTCTAAATTACTTCCATCTAACAATATAATATATGTTTTCAGTTTTATCTAAATTCTTCCTTATACTTTAGCAATTGTCGAATGCAATTCTATTTTATTTAGTAAACATCCGCTCAAATTTTGCTGCATATAAATCTTAAATACATAAGTTATCAAGTTTGAAGGAGTCGATAGCATTGACAGGGCGTTGGATTTGAAAATTCTCGCTGTGCTTCAGGAGGCAGATATTTACGTCTGTTAAAGAAGTGACAAATCTAAGTCCATTAAGTGAAGCTTAATTCTTATTCTGTTTAATATGGAGAACTGGGAAAAAGTGGATACTGTCACTGCAATGGTGTCTCTGGTCAAACTGCAAACGTAAAGGCCGTGACACATGACTGTGTTTGTTTGTGTTAATCAAGTTCGATATTTTGAATTGATACATTTCACGCTAGTAGATACTCATACAAATTATTGGTTTGATGCCAATGACAAGGGGTAGATATTTCTTGATCTTGGTCAATCAACTCATAATAAACTACTGAATGAATATCAGTTTTCATGCAAATAATGTTACATCTGAGTTGTTTAATAATGATTATATGTTTTGTCAACAGAGGGCGAACTAGAAGCGGAATGGCTGCAGGCGACTGGTCTCGCTTCCCTGGCCGCCCCCTTCGCAGCTGGTCGTGAAGTTACTGAAGCTCAACTAGGGGAAGCTGTTAGACCTCTACCTCGAGAACAGGCGGCGGCTGTTCGTAGAAGAGTTAGAAGACTAAATAGAACTGTGCGGAGAAGGAAAGCTGCGTCGAGAGCCAGGAAACCTGATATAAGGGATGTTTTTAGAGATTTGGAGGTACTTCATTATTTTTATTTAATTTAGTTTTGGATAACACAAGCTACATTTACATACTAGATAGGTAATGACTTTATTGTAGATAGGTATATAATTTCACATTTAGTTCACGCAGTGTTAGACACAAAGAAAGCACAATTTCGTTCTAAATCCATATCCATTCGCCCCGCATACTAAAGTAGGCCACACATTGGTCCGGCATCGCAACGAAAATTTCCCATTTCGGCCGCCGGATGATCTAGCTAGGCGGACCGTTCGTTACAAGAATTGGACGAGTCTGGTCGGGTTCTGTGGACCGTACGTTGCCCGCCCGACTTACGACGTTTTAAAACTTCATAGCATAATATGATGCTAATGAATGCTATCAAAGGCGAAATTTTCTTGTTTTTATATTAATTTTCGGAAATGCTGCTGATATTGTTGTATAAACCTAGACTAGATTAGAACAAGAAAGTCCATTTAATAACGTAGTATGTAATGAAAACAAACAAACACAGTAAAGTTACTTGAGTCGTTTCGGAAATACCTACAATATTTTAATTGCATAGTTCTGTGGCTCCTTTTACCGCACCGTTAGTGATGTCATGTAGAACAGGTTTGTACTATGCGGATATAATTATTTTCGTAATTATTAATGTAACTATACGTCATGAATAGAAGATGTACGAAAGCTAAGGAGAAGTGAATGGAGGTTAGTAGAGGCGCGCTTATTATGTCTTAAAGTAACTGATAAAATCATAAATTATAGGCTTTTCCATACCATACCTCAACAGAACTAGCCACTCGTTAGGTATAGCCTCACGAATACCATCGGCTAAAACAGGGAGACTGATTTTCCACTGGGTACCACCGGAATGTAAGGTAACCCGTGAAAAAAAAAGTCAATGACTCAAAACACGAAAGAGTTTCCTTGTTATCTTCGTTGGTATCACTGCAATCTAAAAGCATGCGAGAAATTGCATAGGTTAATGTAAACACTTAAATCGCACGTCCCTAATATGCCATTTACACTATGCAATTTCGCGCATGTAATTTATCGCACAGCATGCAATTGCATATTTTTTAACCAAATTCAGTGATACCAACATTTAAAATACGCCGCGATGAAGGGGACCCTTTCGAAGACATTTTTTTGCCCCAATAGTATTATTTATTTGCTAAAGACTAAAAAAATACTGCATCGATTTGAAAAAATATTTTTGCATTTGATAGCCAAATTCTCAGATATTTAACATCACACTACGAGTGGTAGGCCCAAGGGGGTGAATTGTATTCCTAATACAACGCGTACGAAGTAGCGGGCAATCAGTATAGACAACACCTACAGAAAATCACTTGACACAATTAGGTAATGTTGCAAGAGTAAATATTAGAATTGCAAAAGGAGTATGCATTGAATGTTTATATCGCACAATCCACAATCACATACATAAAGGTTAATTTGATTTTTGTGCAAGAAACAATTTGTGGTAACGCCATTGTGACCGCAGCTCGTAATACTAACACAAAAATAACTGCTAAATGAGCCATATCGATACGGCGTTATGCGGTAAATATTCAATGATGCAAATTAAATGTAGGCTATTTCAAAAATATAATATATGGACTGTTACTTTGTTTGTAGGAAGTAAACTAAAAAACCACTGAACCGATTTGAAAAAATATTTATGTTTTATAAGTTAGGTTCCGAAAGAAATATGGCGTGGCAAAACTATGGTCTTTTCGAGGCAATAATGATTATTAAATAAATAAATAGAACACTCTACTGCGCATTGCATAATTCGTTTAGAATAATCACAAATAAATAAGTTAACACATACCTACATGAACTATTAAGGGCACGATAAGTAACTACCAAACCATTAGATAACGATGTAATTAAGGTTTTAGAGACATTTTTCTACAGTCGAACCTCAGGCTTTTTGACAAACGGTTCAAAATTTTAAATTGAAAAAGGTATAGTTTTTGCAAAGTAAATAAAAGTTAAATAAAAATAAATTGACAATTATAAAGAAAAAAAATACATTTAAATGAATTTGAATATGAAAAAAAATATAAAATAGTGTTGTGTAAGTTTAGTTTTAAAAGTGTGGTCTTGGTTCAAAATGATCGCGTTTGGGAGTAGAAGGCATTTTGTGTTACCCAAAATATATACGGTAAGATTTAGACAATTTAAAACCGCCTTAAAACCGTGAATTTTTTTGAAATGTGACTTCAGTATTTATCCCGAAGGATTTCCGGGATAAAAAGTAGCATAATATGTCACTCTCTGACCCTCCAATCAAAAAAAAATCGTACAAACAAACACATATCGCATTTATAATATTAGATAGCATAATTGAAACATTAAAAGGTAAAACGGGAGCCCGAAAAAGTATCTATAATTAATTAATTCATTTATTTAACTACATAAAAATCGTGTGTTAATTATCTAATCGACTTCTCACTAACTATTCGTTGACATTGCTACCCGTGTCTTTATTTCTCGTTGAAAACATGACTGAAACTTTGACCAAACGATATGAGGAAGAAAGAGAACTGTTTTAGCACCAATATTTCAGGTTACCCTTACGAGAAATAATGTATAAGAAGATTTATCTTCTTGTAAAACAGAATCGATGCGTAATTTTGCATGGTGGCTGGTACTATTTCATATCACGGTTAACTACTTTTACTTTTTTATATGAATTGCAATATTTCCTCATATCCTAGCTATGCTTGTTTAGTTAATGGATGATGATTAGATAAACCGAACTTATAAATACATTAAACAAATATTGATTCGTTTGGACACTTGTGGAATTTCAACTATCCATATTTCATATCTGCTTTAACGACTTGAAGATGGCTTTTGAAATTAACAAGTAGTTTTGCTTTAGGTGATTTTCTATTATGTATGTACTGTTTTCCTCTCCCCGTTTTTACAATTTATTATTATCAATCACTGTATATATCAAATTAAATATTACGCATTTGTTAGGCAGGGCGAGGTCACGAATGAAAACTGCAGAAACATCGACTATTTTATTGTTATAATTAGTTTAATTTAGTATCTTTGTTACTGTTGCCAAAGCTTTATCTGTATACTATCTAGTGTTATTGAAAAAGGCTGAATTATATCTAAATTACAAGTAAATTTACCTTGAGGGCAGTAATAATAATTGTCTCCATCATTACCTTACAATTTACAAAACAATGACATCATCTATGGAGATTGTATAGAAAGGCACTTTCTATATGTTTTGTCGTGTGAAATTATTTGTGTTCACTCGCATATATATGTAAACAAAACAATGTCATTCTGTTTGTCATGTTGTAATAACCCGGCTCATGTAGTCACGGGCGGTTTGGTGAATGTTTACATTCATTTACTTATCTAATTTACATAATTTGTCATTTAGAAAAACAAAGTAACAATAGAAATGTTTAGTAAGTACCTATGTTTACTGTGTGAGAAAAATGTTGCTGGAAAGAAATGGTGGAGTGACGGTCCCCTCAGGAGAAATTGCCACCTTGTTCCCTTCGTAAGGGGTAAAGACATAATATTTATTTTAACAGATAAGTATGGTTAGTATGGTAAAAAAAATCGTTAAGTGTTTACTTAAATAGACGTATGTTTCCTTCATGCTCAGAATCAAATGGGATCAAACAATTTTTGGTAGCTGAAGTAATTCTTAACTTTGATAAAGTGCAGATAATATGATCGAAGATTATGACGTATGTATATTTAGAATGTCGGGCGAATGGTATGCATGACAGGTAACATAATTATATTAATATATTTAATTGCATAAATCGATTGTTTTAATATAATATCAATATTTTAATATTGATTTACCACACATACTTAATTAGTTACTTTGGTTTTGTATTAATAGGGAGAATATTTTGATTTTTTTTTTTTAAATTTATAGTTAAACGTTGAAAGAATGAAGGATGAAAGATTGACTAAAAAGGTTTATATGGCTGAAGTGTAAGGAAATGCTGGCAGAGGACGACCTAGGTGTACTTTTATTGAACATATAAAAATGTATTGATACAATTGCCGAGCATGTATGAAAGGTATGATAAATATAAAAGAAGCGATGAGGTATGTCAGGACTCAGGACCGTAGCAAAAGGCATTCGATTGTCTCTGCCTACCCCTCTTGGAAAAAAAGCGTGAAATAGATAGATAGATTAATTTATAGTTTATCAGTTATACTTATACCATAATTAATGAACAGAGTGTAGCTATAGTTTTTCACTACTTTGATGAACAAAGTTTCCCCCAGCTATGCACTCATCAAATAAAATTCTTACTATTCCTAGAAGTAAAGACGAACGGAAGTGATCTCTCGACCCTTAGTAAGATCCGGTGTTGACGGACATGTGTGTCAATCAAGACTCGTCCGACAGTACAACGTATCTATAGATACCGGTTTCCCGTTCTAATAACACTTCTTTCTTTACTATCTAGCGACCGGTTTTACCTGTGTACTTATAAGTTAGTTTTTTAAACTCAATGCGTACCTACCTATATTCTTAATTTTAAATATAAAGAACCCTAGAAATATCCCCGCCAAAGTGCCCACATGTTCAGAGTATTCTCCAGAACTCGAAACTACTTGTTGTATAATTCTAAAGTGGTGGACAGAGTAGCAGTGACGTCATAAAGATGGCCGCCGATGGTTTTTATTTTTCCCGGGTTCCCTTTCCCCCTCAAATGTGTCCCTCCCTGACCGTTTTTTTCTACAAAAATGGTTAGAGTTAGGAGATTGAGAAAATTGTCTATGGTAAGAATATTCCTTAATGATTTCCCTACAAAATGGTTGGTACTTGGTTAAGATAAACAATAATTGCAATAAAATATCTTTAGTCCTCAATTTTTATATGAAATCGGCCACAGCGGTGACAAAGTTAATAATATACAGATGCATTGCAAGTTTATACAGCAAGACTCCACAATAATTTGCAACAATTATACCGTGTGAATCACATTTCTTCACAACATTCACAACCATGTATGGATATGGAAGTTCCGTTGACCATAAAGTGTGTAGATTGAAAGTTGTAATTTGTGGAGGAAAGCTCCATGCGTGACGCCAGCAACAGCATAAACTTAAAAGCGGATGTCCATGGTTGTCAAGTAAATAATTATTTTTCTTTTTGTAAAAAGGCTTCAGTTTCTGTACTGTATGAACTAAAAATAAGCATCCATTTACATTATGCAATTTCTCGCATTCAATCTGACAATCATGCGAAAAATTATTGTAAACACAGATCGCTGTGATTGCACCCTAACTATCATGCTTTTTCGGGCAGCGACAAATTGCATAGTGTGTACAGAGTAAGAACGCGAGCATAATAAAACATTACCAACATCATAAAATACCTTTTATTATTTAAAAAAATCATGTAGCCCCTGCAATGACGCATGCCAGTTGAAAGTTGTAAGATGACAAGAAAGAGAAAAACTCAACGTGTGCCTGTATAAGCTGATGCCACTTTCTACGGAAATAATGAATTATTGAATCAAGCGTTGTTGCACCGATCGATGGCTTCCATGACTGACAATAATTGCTATATCCTATGTAATTTCACTAATGATTAGAAATTGATTTATGCACAATGCATTTGAGTAACTACTTACATGGTTATGACGTGATGTTATATTATATTCCTACTACTAGGTTTCCGCCCCCGGTATCGCTCGTAGATATTATCGAATAAAAAAACCCGTTTGCAGCGCCATCTACCGGGTCCAAACCCACTCAAACGCACCAAAAAAAAAATCATCGAAATCGGTCCAGCCGAGCAGAGTTCAGTGAAGAGCTACAAATTGAAATCACATTTTAGAGACATTGAATTATGAAAACGTTTTATGCCGCCATTGGGGCGGAGAATGTGGGGATGCTATGGACACAAAATAAATGGATTAAAAACAAAACCTACATATTAGTATCTACATACTTTTGACAATATTTTTTTAAATACACAAATACTTTAGATAGGAACCTACTCTAGATCGTATGATGTTTTTAAAGTATGAATTTATTTTGACCTCCATAGTGGAAATACTGTCAGAGCCTGAATGAATTACGCACTTGCTTTCAAATTCTCATTAAATGATTTTTATTTGCCTACTTATATCCAAATCAAAAGAAATACGTTTACAAATAAAATTCAATTATTACTATTTTATTTTACAGAATTCCAGTGGCAGCGAGCCAAGATCCCGCAGCGCTACTCCAGACTCCCTGGACTCTATCCCCAGTGGGGGATCAGGTAGTCCACCTGCTGAATGGTCTGACAATGCTACTCCTCCTGATTTTGTGTAAGTTATTTTAGGAATAGGTATTTATGAGGTGTTAAACCCAAGGACCTTCAAAAGTATGTTTCAAATCCATGGTTAAAACAACTATAAAAAAATCCGAATTTACTGTTACATAATTCCTTCACACCTATCAACAATAGGGTAGATAGAGAGGATTTACTACAACGTGTTATATGTGGCACGTTAATTCCTAGTATTCCGTGCTTGACCATTTTAAGGTCAATTTGACTTAAAATTTACGTCTTGGACGCTCTAGGCATAGCAAAATTCCAAACTCCTTATGGGCCCATACCAAACTTCATCGTGCCCACTCAAACTCGTTCTGTACCCATAATCTGATATCAGAATCCTCTCTGAATTCACTGTGCTCCTAAAATATAATAATAATGCCCTATTACACCATATATGTCCCTCCATCCCCTTTTCGCACCCGCACTGCTCGCACAGGATACAGTTTTCATCCTCACACCGTCGACACGTTGTGCATACGAACGCAGTGACTCGTTCCTGTGTCGTACAGCCAAAAAGTGGAATGAACTTCCGGCGTCGGTCTTTCCTCTTTTCTACAACCTGGGGTCCTTCAAGCGAAGCGTGAAAAAACATCTCTACGGGCCATAGTGGGCGCGACTGGCGCGCATTCATGGACCAGCCACCTATGCTTAATAATCCGGCGGTGGCAAGGTCACATGTCGTCTTCTCTATAAAAAATATATATAGGTATAATTTGTATGTTACAGTGACAGTTTCCCCCCCGTGGGAGCGCACGCTCCGTTGGCCAGAACACCGTCAGCCCCCCCGGGTGGCGCGCGACGACCTACACGTCTCTCTCCACACGGGTCACCGCCTCTGTCCATGCATGAACTGTTCAAACCTAACGATTTACACTGGGCGGATATCGCTACAAATACTGGTGAGTTGTCTGTCTGTCTGTCAAAATGATTTTTAGGAACGGCTCAACGGCAAAATCAATACCGTGTTACCAGACTCCAGATAAAGTTACTCCAGCGAAAGTCATATCATAAGTAAGTAAAGACATAAGTTGGTAGTGGTAGCTAGGGGCCGTTGGTCCCCGTCTGGGGAAGTATCACCGCTCATCGTTGAAAATGCCGTCAACCGTCAAGTGATACATTATATTTTTGCATTCCGGTTCAGATGATGAGTATCCAGTATATAACCGACTTTCCAAGTGGATGGCGAGTCACATGTCGTGCTTTATATTTTTATATTTTATTTAACTCTTTATCATTTTAGCCCATGATATTTATTGATATTGATGATAAACAAAAAACTACCTAACCTGATTAGCAGACTTAACCCACGTAGGTCAATTCACCTGGTCTACCAATTCACCTGGTCTACCAATTGAACATGAACGGAATCAGACCATAAAGGAAGTGACTTAGACTATTTAAAAAACCATAAAGTGAGATTTAGCGATAAAAATGTGGATACTACTTTGGTTCTTATTAAATAATTACTGAATCCTCAGGATGCGTGTTCTACTTGTAATTTTGTCCATTATTATTCGACTAAGTAAAGGGTAATACGCTATGGCTGCAGAGTAAATAAGAGTAAAGACGACGGCATGCCACCGTCAGGTAGTTTAATTACATACAATACATACATAGTTAAATTGGTTCGTGATTTTGTTATTTCAGAGGGCATCGAACTACTGGGTTACCAAAGATACGGCACTGTACAAGGACCACGAATAGGAAAAGAAAGAATCAATGGATCCATACTGAAGGATGAACCTTTCATGTAAGTATATCCACTTCATATGAAATTATGCTTTGAATCATCAAAAAATCATCAAAATTGTAAAAAATACTACTGGGGTGATCCATTGACGGGTATATTTGTCTGTCAGACAGATTATCGCGCCAATTTAAAATAAAATAAAAAGATCTAAAAATTTACTGGGTATAGCATTATACTGACAGTACCTGATTAGTATTTCGGAGACTACCATTTTCTACCGGGTACTGTAACTCGTAGTTATCGAGTTACAACCGTTCATATAGACAGACAATACTTCATCTATCTTTCATAACTCTTTTTATCCCAAGAGGAGAAGGCAGAGACAATCGAACGATTCGATTGCCATACTGGCATACTTCTTTCGCATCTTTTATATTCATCACACCTTTCATACATGCTCGGCAATGATGTGTGCTTGCATTCCATTAATATTTAGTCAATCTCCCATCCTTCATTCTTTCAAAGTGTTCAAAGCAGCGTAAACTAGGTACTTTTCTTCATTTCATCTTTCATCATCTTGCATTCCGCATTCTTCTCTATAATGACATCGTTCCGGATGCAGTCAATACGCTTTACATCAGATATTTTTATATAGAAACTTTATGATATGTTTTTAGGAAACACGCTGTGGTATCTCGAGCTAAAAGTGCAGTCTCACAGCAGCCGCTCAGCTTCGAACATAAGTTCAACTTGGACCGGCAGATGATGTTACAAGAAGAGGTTAGTAAAGAAGATCCGTTCCACTAGCTAGACAAATCGTTTGATGGATTAAATTCCACTTTTTATTCCACCTAAATCCATCAATGGGTTTGATTTCACTTTATATGCCACTACAATCCATCTTGCATTTCATTTTTGAGAAGGTACCAAAATTCAAGAACCCTTTGGATTTTATCTGGTAAATTTTTCATTTTATTTATCCATTCCATATCCAATTATTCGAAAAATATAAAAAATAGGAGTAATAAGGTTTAATCTTGCCAAAGCCATTTCTAAAGAGATAAGATAACATGATTTTTGACCTGAATTTGGCAGATTGACTTTTTATTATCATACCTAAGAACAATAACTAAATGCATATCATACTGACCCGATTGGCCAAAGCAACACAAGTGCAATTGCCCCCTGACTCACCTGCAAAGCCTTTTATTTTGACCAATTTATAACAGCAAATTTTTGTTTGCTTTTTTTTATAGCAGATAAACAGAGCATTATTCAAATGCAAGTATACATAGAACAAAATAATTTTTTAAGTTTTCTGACAAACGAAATAAACGAAATCCTGTAGGTATCCGCGCTTGCATCTCGTAGACAGAGAAACCAATCTATTTGCCTTCCTCTCACACAGACTAAAATAATTTTAACCTTAATATGCGATTAAAATTATACTTGCCTCCTCATGTGCCATTATCCGTGTAAGGCGAGAGTTCTTTTATTGGCATTACCTTGCATATCTGTTGCTATCAAATTTAAAGCAGAACTGTTTTGTATTTCGACAGGAATGGCCAGAAGAAGGCACCAATGTGGATATAGAGAGTCTGCCTGGCTCTATGATGAAGAAACTAACACCACTTGTATGGCTCGAGCTAACAGCACTGTTCGACAGATACACCTTGCCATTCCAGAAGAGAAAACCACCGAAAAAGAAAAGGAAAGAGGGTACGAAAAATATAATATTTAATATCAGTAAAATTACTTATACTGATATTATAAAGAGGTACTTAAAGTTTGTAAGTGTGGATGTAGGGGGTAATATCTGAAACTACTGAAAGACTACGATATCCCCGAGTAATATACTATTTTGTTCCAAAATATTCACGGACGAAGCCGAAGGCGGTAAGCTAGTATTTTATAGACAGGATAACAAAGAGGTACAGTACCTACCTGCGGAAACGTCGATTTAGTACACCGCAACGTCCGTAACTTCACGTCGCCCTATAATAGCCCAAGTCTATATTTCTAAAGATGGGTATTCAATTCTACCGGGCACAGTACTTAAGTACGTAGGTATGTCAAGATCGTAGCAAATGACTACCTCTCGGATCGGTAGGTACCTGAATTTTTTTTTTCTTTTCTGGTTGCCTTACGGCTCCCGAAACCGCCAGGGCACCTGAAAACATATAGATAGAAAAGATTATCTCTCAATATTTTACCAATGTGGGCATTTATCCTACTTGCACGACCCAAATTAATTCTTCTCTAGAAAAGACACATTTATCCAGCACTTTTCTCTTGCAGACAATATGAATTTATGATTTTTTTTTCAGAGGGTTTCGTATTCGGAGTGTCACTAGAGACTCTAGTCCGTAAAGATGTGTTACTGTGGGAAGAAGCTTGGAGTTCTGTGCCGCGAGTGCTACGTGTGTTGTCGTCCGCGCTGGTAGCACGCGCACATGATGAGGGACTGCTTAGAGTGCCTGGTAACAAGCAGAAGGTAAACAAATAATAACAAAATTAGAACTAGGTTTTTTTCTCTCTTCACGGAATGGCGTGTAGCTCCAGAAACGGTTCCAGTCCCAGGGTATACCCAGCGAAATACCATGGCACGTCACCCTCTTTTAGCCGATGGTATTTGTGAGGCTATACCTAACGAGTGGCCAGTTCTGTTGAGGTATATTTAGATGGAAATTTTTATTATTATTTGTCGGATTGTGTAGGTACCTACATATGTTTTTAAGTACTTTAAAAAAACCCATTGGTATAGGTATGTACCTACATGGCCGTGATCAAACCAACGTCCGCCTAGATAATCTACCCAGACATCGACGCCCTAGGAATAATAATTGTCTATCAAAAGGAGATTTTAATAGAGAACTGGCGACCCCGCCCCCTGCTTTGCTCAGCTCCTAAAAATGGTGAATCTACCTAGCCTAGGTAATTTTGATTTGTTTGATTATTTTTCGTCATTATAGGGGAAAATAATCTTCAAAATGGCGTATCAATAAGCGAATTTTTGAGGTTACACTCGAGTCATATGGCTTTAAACATTTGTTACTTTTGCCACCAGATCGAGTCATTATGCCAGTTGATCGAGCGACACTGGTACGAAAACCACGAAGCCGTCGAGGAAGCCATCGTCCGCGCAGCTAGCCACGACCTCGCCGCAGTCTTCAAGAAATTGCTACGAGATCTCCCACAATCGCTACTAACTACGGAACTTATGAGACTTTTCTATCAAACTTATGGTGAATATGAACTTTTTAACCGACTTCCAAAAAAAGAAGGTTCTGGTTCTGGTTATCGGGCTCAGTCTCCGCAACTCGACGTCTTAGCGCCTATTTTGCGTGAGGCGGGAATTTAGTTACTCCTGCCATCCCAGTTCCTCCAGGAAGCCTATCAGCCCCTTGATGTTGCTACATGCCTCCTGAAGGGTCCTCGGGGCACCGAGATGAGCAGCCCTGTATTCTGTCAAACCTACACACTCCAGAAGGATGTGGGTGACCGTTTCTTCAGTCTCCATGCATGCTCTGCATAGTGGACTATCTGTAATGCCGATATTAAAAAGGTGTTTATTAAAGGGCCCATGTCCTGTAATGACTTGTGTCATTTGTCTCAAGTGGTTCCTTTTAAGGTTAATTAGTCTTTGTGTTAATCGAGAGTTTAGGGATGGGAGCGCCAGCTTTGATTGTCTGCAGCTCTCAAGTTTGACCCATCCTGTTTCATGTTTTTGAATGGTTATTTTCCTGAGTTGTGCACGGATCCAGTCTCTAGGCAGTGGTATATGTGGTTCAGGACCCACAGCCACCTTACCTGATCCTCTCCTTGCAAGTTCGTCAGCCGCATCATTACCGCGGGAGTTACTATGCCCTTTGATCCACTGAAGGGTTATGTTATTATTTAGTTCGTTACAAACCTTATTTAATGCTTGGTGACATTCAAGCACCAATCCTGATTTGATTGAGTTGCTTCCGAGAGAAAGCAGCACTGACTTACTGTCCGATAGTATACGGATGGATTGCTTGCTTACTCCTCTCGATGTTATGGCCGAAGCTGCCAGGCGGATCGCCATGCATTCAGCTTGGAAGACTGTGCTGTGAACACCCAATGGTGTTGATATGTTCATGTTTAAGTCCTCCGAGAATATGCCAGATCCAGTACCTGACTTTGTCTTGGAACCATCCGTGAAGATTCTAAGTTCTCCAAGGTTTAGCCCCTCGTAGGTCTCTTCGGTAAGTTGGATTTTGTATTTCTTGTCAAAAGTATATGTTAGGGGAATTCTATCATTGGCAGCTGCCGCCAACGGTAGTTCCCTCATAGTTAAGTTAGTAATTCTTGTATGTGTATTTCCTGTTTGGTCCCAGAGACCAAGGGATTGTAGTCTGAATGCTGTTGCAGCTGCTTCTTGTTGTATGAATAGGTGCAACGGAGTTAGATTCAGCATGACCTCTAGGGCCGCTGTAGGTGTTGTTCTCATGCATCCTGTTGTTGCCATGCAAGGTAGTCTTTGGAAACGTTCTAGTTTGTTGACAACCGTAGCTTGGTTTGTTTTGGGCCACCACACAGCTGCTCCATAACTTACCATGGGTCTAATCACAGCCGTGTATAGCCAAAGAGAAATTTTGGGGGACAGACCCCAGTTTTTCCCTATCATTCTGCGGCATTGCCAGAATGTGATGCTGGCCTTGTTTAATTTGTTATCCATATGTTTATTCCAGGTGAGTTTGTTATCTAGGATGACACCTAGATACTTTACTTCCGTGGAAAGTTGAATTTCTGTTTTGAATAAGGTAGGTAGTTTGTACTTACCCAAATTCCTCTTATTTGTAAACATTACCAGCTCCGTCTTTGCAGGATTGACTGACAGTTCGTGGGTTTTGCACCATTTTTCCACTAGGAGCAGTGCTGTTTGCATGACCTCACAGATGACGTTAGTAAACTTACCTGATATTAGGATTGTTAAGTCATCTGCGTATCCAATTGTATAGTAGTTGTTGTTGTTAAGGGTACTTATGAGATCGTTGACTACGAGATTCCAGAGGAGTGGAGAAAGGACTCCACCCTGAGGGCAGCCTTTGACCACAATGGCACCTTTTTGTTTACTATCTTCTGTTCTGATAATTCTTTTGCTAAGCATGTTGACAATCCAGTCGGCTAGGACAGGTTCTACTTTATGGTTGTCCATTGCCTTCCTTATACTGGAGAAGTTTGTTTTGTCGAAGGCCCCCTCAATATCAATGAAAGTTCCCAGACAAATGCTTTTGTTATTGATCATTTCTTCTATTTTACTGACTACTTTGTGAAGAGCTGATTCGGTTGATTTACCAGAGCTATAAGCATGTTGGTTTATATGCATTGGTATGTTGTGCAAGGCAGTTTCTCTCAAGTCTCTATCGATTAGCCTCTCTAAGGTTTTGAGAAGAAATGATGTGAGACTGATAGGTCTGTACGATTTGGCGTTGGTATAGTCGGTCTTACCTGGTTTGGGAATGAAGATAACTTTTACTTCCCTCCACATGTGTGGTATGTACCTGTGTAGTAAACATAGTCTGAATATGTTGGTTAGGCGGTTGTTTAGTTGTTCCCCTCCCCACTGCAGGAGTGCTGGGAAAATCCCATCCATACCTGCCGCTTTGAAAGGTTTAAAGCTGTTAATTGCCCATTTTGTTTTTGTTGGATTTATGATTCTGCTGGTGGTGTTCCAGCATTCAATGGTTGGGTATACCATATTATCAACCCAATGTGTGTTACTTACTGTTTTGCAGTCTGGGAAGTGTGTCTCAAGGAGGACCCTTTGGGCTTCCTCAATACAGTTTGTTAATGTGTTGTCAGTTTTACGTAAGGTACCTACTTTTTGATCTGAGTGACTGCTTAGGATTTTCCTTACTCTGTTTGCTTGTTCGTTAGATTCCACATCTTCGCAGAACTTGCGCCAAGCAGCGCTTTTTCTGAATCTGATGCGTTTTTTGTAGAGTTGTTTAGCTGTGTAATACAGGTCCCAGTCCTGATCACGGCATGTATTCATTGCCCTGTTGTATAATCTTCTGACTTTTTTCCTTAGTCTTTCTAGCTCAGGGCCCCACCATTGTTGTTTGTTGGTGCTAGTGTCTTTTAGGTAGGTCAGAGGGCATGTTACTTGGTAGCAGTCAGTTATGGTGTTAGTTAGCACTGTTACCTGTTCTTCGATGTTATCAATGTTTGCATCATTTACTGGCAGCTCCTTCATTTGTTCCAGCCTGCTTGTAAGTAAGCTGGTAAACTTGGATCTGTCTGTTTTGCGAGGGTTTCTTTTCGGTGTATTGTTAATTGAACTTACCTTTATATCAAAGCGTATCCATCTGTGATCAGAGCATGAGGTCTCATTGGATACATGCCAGTCCCAGATAAGATGCGCGGCTTGGCTCGTAGCTAGAGTAAGGTCAATTATGGTTTTGCTTCGTCTAGTGACGAATGTTGGTTCTGAGCCTATGTTAAGTATATCTAGTGTAGTAGTCGATAGGTATTCGGTTAACGTTATACCTCGGTTGTTACAACTTTCGCTACCCCACAGAGTGTGGTGAGCGTTAGAGTCGGTTGCAATGATAAGTTCTAGCTTACCGTTTTCACAGTAGTTGATGAGCCGCACCAATTCTGGTGGCGGAGGTTCCTCGTGCTCTGGCATGTACACCGATGCCAATACCAGATCGTGAGTTGACTCCACTTGTGTAGAAGGAAGTCTTACTGCGCACAGGTCTCTAGTACAAAATTCAGTTAAAGGTAGTGTTATAACGTTTTTAGTAACAAAGATACAGGCTCTAGGTAAAGAATTTAAATTTGCTAAGATCTTACCTTCGGTGTTAGTGAGTCCTTGTATTCTTCCTGATTTGCTAATCCACGGCTCCTGAATTAGCACAATCGCTGTTTTGTTTACCTCAAGCCATTTCCGTAGTTGAGCCGTTGCGGTCATTGAATGGTTGAGGTTTGTTTGCAATATTTTGCATTCTTTGGTGGGTAGTTCTGTTATGGAGCCCCCGACCCTTCTGTAAGGTCTATCTTCCCCAGCCCACCTATCCACTCATCTCCGCTATCCAGGTCCCGTAAAGGGAGCTCTTCCAATGTTTCGGGAAGATTGGGTGGGATTGGAGAGCTTGTCGTGGTGTTCACAAGCTGTTCTGGAGGTGGCGCTGGGGCAGCTGTTGTTGCTTGGTTTGTGTCCAATTGGTTCATGTTGTCCATGGGTTTTTGTTGGGGTGCATCATAGTATTGCCTCCCTGGTCCTTGGAAGCGTATATATGCGGCCCCCAGTAAATATACCAGCCGCCGTTTCCTCCTGATGATCTCCTCCACCAGTGTCTCCGGAATAGAGAACACTATAAACATAGCGTTCTCACTCCGAGTGCACGCCAGGAGTTGCCATGAGGGGATGTCGGCCCAGGGATTTTGTTCGTCCAGGTTATTTCCAAGCTGTTTAGTGGTCGTGTTGTGGTGGATTAGCATGCCACAAACAACTCGTGGTATTAGGTCGTTTGGTTTGACGACCCTTAGTTTTATGTCTGGAGGCAGGGTGATGCTCTCAACCGCTCCTGTGACCCATGTTAAGGTATGTAAATCCTCGCAGAGCAGCTGAAGAGCCCCGTTCGAGAAGGTGGGCCTCCCCGTGAAGAGAATGGGGGCTTGTCTTGCGGATGGGTTGCTGGCTCTCAAAGCGCGGCCTTTGTTGTTGTGCTCACATAGAACGTCCATTAAGGCTTGTTCAGTGAGTTCCGCCTGCTGCTTGCTGAGTGTCAGCGCATTGGCTGTAACAACGCAGGCCACTAGCTTTTCTTTAAGAGCGTTAGCGTAATCTGTTGGTTGTTGCCGGACAAGATTCTCGATCCTGGGTTTCTTCCTCTCTCCCCTAGGGGAGTGGCTGTCGTCCAGTCTTGGCCGTTTGGTATTGGGTTGCCCCGCTGTATGATCTTGACGACCACTGCTGTCCTCCAGCCGAACAGGATTTCTGCTCGTTGGCTGTACATAGCCACTGGGGCCAGGCTGTGGTTCGTCAGATTCTGTATTTCTTCTTTCCCTTCTGCGTCTTCTCAGGCGTGAACTGGGGTTGAATTTCCTAGGGTGTTTGTTGTGCATTTCCCTCTTGTTATGATGGTGGGTACTCTGCCTCTGTTTGTGTCCTACCAGTGTCCAACCTTCTTCCAGTGGGTCTGGTGGAGCTGTGGCCGGTTGGGCCGCCTGTGTAGGTTTGTTGGTTGGTGTTGTTTTTGGGGTGCCAACAGATGGTTGCGTTGGTCTCCCCGAAGTTTGTAGGTCTGTGTGGCTTGCGAAGGAAGATCCACCCTTGGGTTTCACTCCAGTCACAGGCCTGATTGGTACTTTCTGCACCGCGGCGCAGGGGAGGCCAGTGGGTAACCCCGGTGTCCGATCCCCTTGTGCTTTGGCGCTAGGTTTCCCTTTGTTTTTGGCGGGTTTCCCCGCGATTGTTTTAGTTGTAGTAGTGGTGGCTGAATCCCCCCCAGCCACCGTAGCGCTGATGGTAACGCTATCCCCTATACCTTTATTTTGTTCCATAAATGTAATGATTGTAAGTTCGTCGGTCTAGCTTCCCACCCTCCACGGAGCCCGCAACTGGGAATGCCTTGGCATTAGGATTACTAAACCGATATAGTTGTGGAGGTTGGTGGATCAGCGCGACATCAGGAGCTCGGAATAAACTGCAGAGACGGACCGGTATTCTGTCTGCCAGTGCTACGTTCACCCTCGCCCCCTCAGCATGGCCTACCCCCATCCACGCCGATATCCGAGGCGATCGACGTAGACCCTCCCACAACTCGCCTGTGCCCCTCTGATGGGGTACTTGACCATTTCTTCCTCGATGGCTAGTCGAAGAAGCTACCGTTTAGCCTGAAATTAGGGCCAAAGAGGGCGTGTTGCCTCCGGGGGGACGCATCCCCCTTTCGGCTCAACCCCCCAGGATCCCGTCATCCCTGCATACGGCGTTCAACTGCACAGGCTCTAGTGCAGGTAAGGGCTGAAGTCTCTGAGTCCGGTCACCCTTACACATCCCAGACCAGGTTTGACGGGCCACATATTGTGAGCCATATATACATATAATAATTTAGAGAAAGAACAAACACAAAGAGGGATATAATAATATAATAAAATGAATATATATAGAGTAACATGAAGATATTTAGATGGGATGGGATGAATTGGTTGTGGTTGAAGTAGAGGTGGGTTGGGAGTAGTAGGAAGATTTGGTGAGGAGGGATAGGGGGGATGAGAGGAGGGGAGGCGCCAAGCTGTTTCAGTTTTACCTATTTCGGAAAAAAGAAGGAGAAGGTTCTCAATTCGGACCGTATTTTTTTTTATGTATGTATGTACATCGATAACTCCGCCAATTGTAAACCTTTTTTAATCGACAGATAATTCTTCCGGATTGGTCCCATTTTTATCTCATAAAAATTGGTTCATTAGTTTTTCAGAAATTTTGAAAAAACGGACTTTATAAGTACATTTTTCTTGATATCTCGATAAAATATGTACCGTTTTTGACAACTTATTTTTTTTAAGACATTATAATTTCTCGACATTATCTCACAGACATATGACGAAAATCGGTTCAGTAGTTTTTCAGAAATTCAGTAATTAATTTCTGTTTACGGCTAAAATTATGTATCAGAAAAAGCCTTAGCAACGGTTGCTATTGACACGAAGTTGTCAATTTTCGTGACGATGGTCTAGCGGTTAAATGTAATGGGGTGCATAGGATGCACAAGCACATTACATGGTTCAAATCACATCCACAGGGGTATTTTTTTTAATTTTCCATCAATATTTTTTTAGTTGCGTTATTATTTGTCTCTCAAGGCAGCAAAATCACTTAAAAGGGTAAAATAAACCTTTTAAAAAAAAGTGCACCGACTTCAAGCACTGAAAAGTAAAAAATAATAAATATTTCGTCGTAGAATTTGAAGACGGTTGGTGCCAAATTAGAAACAACTTAGTTCCCAAATTCAATAATATAGACAATTCATTAGGAACCTACGATCATCAGTACATACAAACATAGATAATATTGAACAGATCTTTATCTTCTTAGATATTTACTTAGTTTTGTATCCTAATTTGGCACCAACCGTCTTCAAATTCTACGACGAAATATTTATTATTTTTTACTTTTCAGTGCTTGAAGTCGGTGCACTTTTTTTTAAAAGGTTTATATTACGTCTACTAGCTTCACAACCTGACAAACTTATCTGTGTGTGCGGCGAACAATGTAACTAATTGCCGCCATGTTCAAATGTCATTACTATTACTAGTGTTTCTAGCTTTATGATATCGTTTTGGCCAGGAATATTGTAAAAACATAAATTAGAGACATTTCTGAGACATGTCTATTTCTGGTTAAATTTTTCTCTTCATGAGTTTTGCTTATTTTAGTATTTTCTACATAGGTAGATACTTAAATTGTAAAAATCTCCTTGAATTTATTTTTTCCAATAAATATGCATGTAAAGCGAGACGTTAGTTTGAAACATGTAGGTGCCTATGTAAGTTTGTTTTGAGGTTCCCGAGACCGTAACTGTCGTACCCTGTGGTGTATGACGAGTTTGCCAATTTTAAGGCAACCTTCCTATTAGGTATGGCAACATTAAACACGACGCCAGCGCCTCTACCATACGCACAGATAAGGGTTTTATTTCGTAAATTTTAGTACGTATAACCGTAAATAATATTATAAATGCGAGACTGTGTTTGTTTGTCCTTAATTCACATCAAAACCGATCCACGTAATTTTTTTTCACAGAGGTAGTTGGAGGTCCAGTGTATTAATAAATATACTTATTAATAATAAGTAATATAACCCACGCCAATAAAGAAACGATATAAAAATGGTGTATATTATCGTGCTTTCTCACTCATTTTATGTTGTTATCAATATAGCATGAGCGAGATGGCACGCAATTTGACGCCTGTTTATAAATCGTTTCTTTATTGGCGCGTGTTATACCCATATTCTTATGCCAGCTATCATAAAATATCACAAATAAAAATATTATGAATTCGTTTCCAGCACTAACCGGTCGCAGTCAGGGGCGAGCGCTAAACTTACTAGTGTTGTTACTACCGGGCGAGCAACGAGCAACGTTACGAGAGTTGCTAGCTGTTGTTAGAGCAGTTGTGGACCGACGGGAACACAACAAGATGACGGAACACAACGTAGCTATGATTATTGCTCCGACTCTCTTTCCACCCAGGTAAGACAAGGCCTATACTTACTAAGTTTTTTTTATAATGATGGCTACGACCCTAGGATATAACTGTCGCCAAATCAAACGATGGCCGGTCCACCGAAATCGACCACAGACTCATCCAATGGGGAAGAAAACTGCTTCTTTTGCCACTAGAGGCGCTGATATACCATAACCTAAATAAACTATAAAATCACATAGTAGGTACCTATATTTTATATTGAATTCAAATTTTACTAATAAATATTCCTAAATGCCTCGTTGTGTTGTAATTTGATGCAATAATCATGTAAATAATTCTTTCTGAAGATTTGAGAATTAGAAAATTATGGGAAAAGGCTACTAGAATCATTCTTGGCTTATACCAAAATACTAAATAAAAGTGAATTAAATCTGCCCATCTCAGCAAAAAATATTTTAACACTAAGCTAACAAGTGGTCTGATGGTAAATATTCCATGGAATTTTGATCAGGCTGCTTATATTTAAATATTTTCGTTACAGTCTTTTAATCAAGTCTACGGACAGCATAGAGAGTCAGCTGGCGACGGCCGCTAACAGTTGTCACGTGACAGAGGCGCTCATGCGGTGGCAAGACCAACTGTGGCTGGTACCACCATCCCTCCTGGCCGCCGCGACAGCTCAAAGAAAACCCTCGCCAAATCGACGTACTCAAACTTGAGAAGATATCTCTAAAATATGGTCATCAATATCTCATTTCACTCCGAGCCTATGAATCGGCTCGATAGTTGAAATCTTTGCCAGTAGCAACATTAAAAAAAGGACCAAGGAGGTCTTATAGCTTGAAACCTCCTTGAAAGCAGGGTTTACATTACCAAACTACTTTCATGCATGTTGAAAATAATTTCACGACACTATTTGTTGGAAAGTTGCATAAAATTTAGTGTTGTGATACATTGGTATCGAAGCTTGTTTTTGCAATGTATAATGTTGTTGTACAAAATACAGAAAATGATTTTATTATCATTCCAGCGTCGATTTGTCATTTTCGACTTAAAGCTCTGACGCAACTACAAGACTACAAGTGCGATTAGTTACACGAGACTAGTGCTAGTGTTCGGAAAAATCTAATTCACAGATCGCGAATTTAACTTTGATTCATACAACTAATGCATGCATGATTGACACACGAAACTATCAGTGAAACTAATGTCATGAAACTAAGTTTCGTAACGTAAATCCTTCTTTAATGGATTGTATTCTACTATCACCGCTACCATGTAGCATGTAGCTATATTTTTAGATTATAATTATATGAAAATTTAAAATCCTATAGATACATTAACTACAATTACCTATATTTGATGCACCAATTTTGAATAATATAATGAATATTTGTGCCAAATTGAGCCACAGTATCTCAGAAGTGGTACTGAGGAGCATACTTACCTATCTAGTATTTTAATGTATATAATTATTACATATATTTCTTACTTATTCTTTATTTTTAAGTCATATAGTGCTGTGTTTGTCTAATTTAATAATTAATGAGAAAGAGTGCTTATTTCCAATATGCAAATTATGAATGTGTATAGATTGTGTTTTGTGAGAGAATTTGAAATACCAGAATATTCTACTTAATTAGATAAAAGAGTATTAATTAATGCATATTATGTTATTTAGATATATTTTTGAATTTGAATTATTTGCACAACTTGAAATTGTGCTTCTGAATAAAAATAACCGATATAAAATTAAAGCAGTCAAATCATAATAAATTATAGGATGTAAAAAATTGTGTTTAATTTTCAGTGCCTTCACACAAGATATTATTTGTATTAATATGTTAAGAATGTAAATATATTTTTAAACTTAACTAAAATTTTACCAATACTTTGACTAAGCAATCAAAGACTGACTTGGTGTATTTTAAATTAAATAACATAATCTAAATTAAATATAAGAAATTGTACCTCTATTACAATATAAAAATATACTAAATGTATTGTATATGTTATTTTAATTCATGAAGTATCCTGAAACATTTTAGAAGGGAAGTCCACGATGCTACAACCAAATTATACTAAAAAGACAAAACTGAAAATCTATGAAAATCAGATTTATTCTTATCTCCATTAATTATATCTAGTAAGGTACATTCTTAATCAAATACACAGCTTCCGTATCCGTCCCACACAAAACCTTCCCCTTATAACAATGCAGAGTATTTATAGCATTCTGTAATTTGGGCATTAAGAAATCTATCATCACATCATTCTTATCTGTGGGCCCACACCATCTTGTGACTGTCTGCCCGTCTGTTCCAATAGTACTTTTAGTCATAGTATCCATATTCCATTGCCAAATATCTCCAGAAGAAGCACAAGTGAATAATTTTTGTGGGTTCTCCGGATGGTATTGCATTTCTGTTACTGTATCTGCGTGGGCATTGAATAAGGAAACTGGATATGACTTCATTCGTAGATCCCATATAGCTATATATCCTGTTTCAATGCCTACAAGAACTATGTGAGGTTGTGTGGGATGGTTGATGATGTAGGTAGCAGCCTGCTCATCTTTAGAGAGTATGAATGAGTTGCTAGGTTTGTCAGAGTTAGCTCTTAGATCCCATATCTTCATATGACCTCGTACATTTCCTGTGATGAGCTGTAAGTTAACAGTTTAAGAATTAGTAAAATATTGTATTATCTTCAGATCTGTTTCCCAAGGAGGTAGGTAGGATGATGGAGAGAGACTTCTTTCTATCTTTGCATACTTCTCTTGATCCATAACCATACATCTTTTCATACATGTGCACCACTATTTTAAAGATACCTTATTATCTTTTCTAAAACTATATTTCTTAAGTCCACCTGTATAACTGAATGGGGTATCCATTCCACAAAATGACGAGGCTAGGTACCTGGTATTGTACTTGGACAGATGGCAAAAACATCAACAAACACAAAGCTCTGGGACATAGGTTCCATAAAATGTATTAGCTACTGAACAGGAAGAGCCAACTCTCTCTTGAAAACAAATTATATAACCAATCTGGACCTATGGTATCCCACTCTGGGGAACTTCATCTAACTCCATTATAGATATATTACAAAGATTCCAATCAAGAACACTGAGGATCATAACAGATCCTGGTATGTAAAAAATGACTGTATACCCAAGGACCTGGATGTGGCAACAGTTTACTAGACTGAAGCAAAAGTGTATCCAGGATCCTAAATAAACAATATTTAGCTGGAAGATAAACAACATTATGTTGAGATGTGTAGATATGTGGTAGGTCTATTCTCACACTTATTTAAACTATTGCTGAATGTTTCGTGTAAACGATTGCAATATAAACAAAGAGATAGAACCGCTAGAATAAAATAAAAAGAGTATGAACAAATGTAAACCTATCAAATTATGTATAATGAAAATGAAAGTTAAAATAACTTGGTGATTTACCTCATTATGTTTCATATAGCACAGGGAGTGTATGGAACAACTGTCTGCATTAGCCAGTGTGCGAGTCACTTCACCTCGTCTACAACTCAATAGCTTCACAACCCCGTCCTCACCCGCTGTAGCTATGTCACCTTCTAGCACATCCAATGTTGTACAGGAACACTGCTCTGAACTGAAATGTTTATATTGATGTTATTTAATAATTACTACAAATAAAGTTATTATTATTCTTCATTCTAAATTGATAGGGCATTGGATTTTAAACTGGAGGGGCCCAGGTTTAAAAATTTAATTTTTGCCAAAAATGCTTATCATCAATTTTCCTTTATTTGACTTTCTTGCTTCAAAGGGCGAGTAAATCTAAATCCTAAAAATAAAAGATACTTAAGTCTGTTAAAGTGAGTGACACATCTAGGTCTGCTAAGTGCTGCAACAGGCTTGTGAGGCTTACCACCTGTTCTGTGGACAAATGTCAAAGAGGATCCACATACATATTTAGGAAATTTTAAGGTTATGTTATGAACTTACCCATAATTATGTAGTTTAGGCCACAAGTGTATTTCTCGAGGCTGCGTTTCTCTATCATAAACACTAACTTCCAACAATCTTAGATCACCATTTGATGTCGATATAGCGATACGACTGGCATCTAGTAATTTTAACTCTGTGACATCGCCACCCACTTTATACTCCGACAGAACTCTGGGGCACTCCGATTCATTATCATCCTGGGCACTTTCGAAGGTCCACACTTTAACGAAGTTTGGTTCGTCGTCCCAACTACCTGTGATGAAGCATTTTGTGTCGGCGTACTCCTCTGGCAGCCATCGTATCTTGCGGATCTTTTGTGATACAAATGTACCCTGCACATCTAGATGTGGTAGCGACATTTTAATTACTTTAATTTTAATAAATAAATCTAAATTAAATACTCTTAAATCTCAGAAACGATCAGAAAATATAAAATCTTGTTTGACACTTGTTGCCACAGCAAAATTTTTGGCGCCTCGCCGGATTTTTTGGCACAGACTCACAGAGCAAGTAAAAGAGGTTTGTTTTTCAGAAAAGGCAAAGGCAGACTGTCATACAGCCAAATTGGTTACGATCCGTAGACTGAGTACCTATATCTAATTATTTCAAATATGTAGGATTATGTATTAATCCCGTTTGAATGTATAACAAATACATCCTGCGGTGACCACATAATAATTTGTGATCTGCGATGCGATTAGAAAAAGTAGCAGGTGCGATTTATAAATTACTATGATGCGATTTTAACACATCCTTATTGTCAGTCGATATTTTTCTGACTGTATTTCTTTCTGTATCAGTGGTAAATTAGTTAGCTATTCTATTTGTATCTTTGTAACAAGGAATATACTACTCTTGCTTTGTAATCTACACTTTCCAAAAAAGTACTCTTTGATATTCTGCACTCCATGCTCCTGTGATCTGTGTAATCTTCTCTCTCTTTACTTGCTCTGTGTTCTCTCTCACTTATCTTATCATCAGTGCTTCTCAAATTATTTTGGTAATCTTTGTTAGAGGTATATAGCGTAGATAGTGTATATTGAAATTCATGGAATATAGTTAAAACTCATATCTGGATTTTTTAAGGTAGGTGCCTACTTACGTATTTAGTTTATTTAAACAAAATATGGGCAATTCGGACTCCGTTCCAACTGTTCCAAGAATCATCGATACTTACAATATAGGTAGGTACTAAGCTGGTATATAAAGTATAGGTAGGTAAAAAATATTAAGTAAATTAGAACTTCCAACAATAGCTAATAATTATACAATTTATAAAGTTTGGTTATAATTTAATTTTGTTTTGTTCATCCCTTTTTTTTTTGGTAATTTCTTTCCGAGGAAAGAAAAAAAAGGTTTAAATGTAAAACCATACAGCCATATATCTTCATTGTTTGAGCCCAAATAGAGGCCATGGACCATAGGCCTAAGCAAAGCCTTTAATTGTTATTTATACTAATTCTGGGACAGGCAATAGAAAAATCCATGCAGCCTCGTCTTCTGTATAATTTGATTCATATTACCTATTTTCTTTTTTTTTTCTTCACGGGTTGTCTTACAGCTCCCGAAACCATGTACCTATTTAATCTATGGTTACGGTTCCAGGTTCCAGTGTTGATTCATTCAGTACATAATATATAACTCTACGGTCTAACTAACTAACGGTGTAATCTAGGTAGGTATTAGGGAGTCTAGGATTGCCAGATTGGTTGCGAAAAAAAATACTGTTAAAAAAGGTTTCATGAAAATTACGAATGAAATTTCAAATCTTTGTTATCTTTTATTGAGTAACAGCCATTATTCAATTAAATACCTATCTTCAATTCGACACGACCGCATTCTCCAACCCTTGCGTCGTGACTCGCTCGAGTGCAAGGAATATACCTACTAGGTATTCGCTTCCTTCTTGGGCTTCTTAATCTAAATCCTTGGTGCAATCGGGATGTTTTCGACCGGACAGACAATATTAAAAAACCGGCCAAGTGCGAGTCGGACTCGCGCACGAAGGGTTCCGTACAATTATCTATAAAAACGGCAAAAAAATCACGTTTGTTGTATTTGTTGTAGGCCCCTTAAATATTTATTTTATTCTGTTTTTAGTATTTGTTGTTATAGCGGCAACAGAAATACATCATCTGTGAAAATTTCAACTGTCTAACTATCACGGTTCATGAGATACAGCCTAGTGACAGACGGACAGACAGACGGACGGACGGATAGTGGAGTCCTGCGGAGTCTTAGTAATAGGGTTTCCGTTTTTACCCTTTGGGTACAGAACCCTAAAAACCAGTCTAAACACGGATATCTGGTAAACCTAGTCACATCACAATCATAGGTCGCGGTCTAATATTTAAAAATGAAAATGAATGTTGTTAATTATGTATCTTGTTTATTAGTATTCTATACTCTCAAAAACTCCTGGACCGATTTTAAAAGCTTTTTGCATCTTATTTTTCGCACTTGCGCGAAGGTTATAGGCTATTTAACATCACGCTACCTACCCAAGGGGGTAAATTGTATTTCTAATACAACGCGTACGAAGTAGCGGGCAATCACAAGTATGTACCTAACTAACCTATCCTCGTAACGCGTCATACCTATTCTACAATAAAAAACCATGCGGTCGCGTCACGTAAAAAGAACGCTGACTTTCAGTCTGCACAATTAGATTAATTTGTCAGTTTATTCGGTTTCGCCCGCTTGGAAATAAAGCTAAGACAATAAATAATCTCGTTGAATCTCCAAAGCTCTCAAAGCATACAGAACAAATATCCCATTGTGCCAATATCATTTTTCTATCCCTATCTATACGGACCGATTTTCGGATTTGGTTATTGGCAATTTTGGGTTACAATATCGGCCGATGAAATTACGTGTTTTTGGCGCACGCACACGCCTCACACACAAAAATTGTGTGTAGACTGTAGATGTGTTGTTGTGCTCAACTTACGCCGCGCGACCTATACCTCTAAACGCATAAAACCACCCTTTCATCTGAGAGAGCTCATATATCTAGATTCAGGGGATTTAAAAAAATGGGTAGGTACAGTAGAATTAGATTACGGGAGATCTAACCCCTAACCCCCTGAAATAAAAAAAAATCAGTTGAAAACTGTTTTTCTCCCGTTTTCAAGAGCATGAATATGTATAGTGAATGGTGATGTGATGATGATTTTTCAAATAAGACTTGTTTGATACCTAGTCCCATAACATTTAGATATTTTCCAATATTTACTTATTACTTATATTATTTTCAGAAGTAACAATATGTCTTATCCTGTTACATTAAGTCCTGTTGAGGCAGGTAAATATATAGCTGATAATGCTGGACATGTCAAGATACATGATGATGGATTAAATAAATTAAGAGATGAGGTAAATATATTAAATATAAAAGATGTGACCGTCACGGGACGCCCAGGAATGTTTAACATCGAAATTGATGGTTATTGAAAGAATTTATAATTATAGAAAACCAATAAACAAATATGCGCCACGCACATATAAAGCGGCGGAGAGGGGGCATGACGGCATAAGATACCATCATTCATGCCGTTTCCAGTCACGGCATACGAGTCGGTCTTATCTCCAAGGCGCGCCAATTGATGTTTCACATCAATGATATATCATATCGTAAAGTCTATAATATAAAATCTAACGTCATACAAGTACCCATACAATGTACACACTACAACTAAGCGGAAGTGAAGATTTCATAAAAACACTGAAAATGGCGGGAAAATTGTTGATTTAACTGACTGTCCCAGAAAAGAAGACGATGGATGAAGAATTTTCCAGTGGCCAGTGTAGGATGCATATATTTTAATTTGGATTCCATTATTTTATCACAGATTATATCAAATATGAAAGATGGTGAACTAATTATCCCGGAGACAGATGGAGATGCTCTCCATCCTTCCAAAGACCATCCTCGAGCTGCCGACTGGGTGTTTGTAGCGGATGCTCTCAACTTCTGTTTCTGGTCTTATACTGGTGCTCCTAAGTGGACTGTAGATGGACATTCTGGGTACTATGCTTTGGAGGCGGCGTTAAGTAGAGCTATTAAGGTAACTTTTTATGCCTGACTCGCGGGAACTGTGTTAGCGGCCCCAGAATACTTCTTCAGGGAAAGTCTTCTTTATTTAACCGATACCCAACGAATGGCCAGTTCTGTTTCACTTTTTGTTAGTTTAGGTACCTACCTACCTAATTTCTTGATAGGTATTTTTAGTGCATAGGTGTTACCATTGTTGTACTCGTCGCACGTCATGATGAAATAGTATAATCGACAACATTAAACTTTATAAGTTTGACTTGACATTGTCCTGGGATTCTACGTCATATAATGGCGAGCAACGCCGCGTCCCTTCGTGACATGATGGGGAATCCAGTTTAATCCCGTCCGCGATGTGATACGATTAGTCAGTGATTAATAGGGCATATCACGGTCGGCGCGAACATTTTAGATACCGATTAATCGGCAAATACACTATAAATGGCAAATCGTCGATTAACATTGGTGGAGCCACAATAAAAGAAAAAGAAGACATTGTCCTGATTAAACTGTAGTTTACCCACATCCATTATAGTACTCGTATAATAATCAATATATTTACCAACTGATAATTAAACTGCATCATTGGTCCAATGCATATTTATACTATTTTAATATTTCAGGAAGGTATAGACGTCACAAATCCAGTTTACTACACAAAGGTAACAGAGAAAGAATTGAAACACATATTTAGAGGAGACAACGAAGCAGAAATCCCTCTATTCGACCAAAGACTGCGTATATTACACGAAGTAGGCACGAAATTACTGGAAAAATATGACGGTACTTTTGAAAATTGTTTAAAATTGGCGAATAGGTCTGCTGCCAAACTGATCAATATAGTTGTCGAAGATTTTCCGTGCTTCAATGATGTTGCTCAGTACAAAGGAAAACATGTTGCTGTTTATAAAAGAGTTCAAATATTAGTTGGTGATTTGAAGTATTTCTTTGGGACGGGTGGACTGGGCGCTATGGATGATTTGGACAGTTTGACAATATTTGCCGATTATAGATTACCTCAGGTTCTTATGTATTTTGGAGCTTTGAGCTATACAGATGAACTGATGGAGAAAATTAAGAAAGGTTAGTGGATATTGGTTTTTTATAACTTTACAGGTTGCCCTATGGCTCCCAGAACCGTGTCTTCCTTCTTTATAAATGGTGTTTGTGAGGCTATACGTACCTAACAAGTCGTCAGTTCTGTAGATGTATTTTGGGATAAAAAAGCCTCCTAGAACATTACATAGCCGATTTGGTCCACATCACCTTCTCGCCCATCGACGCCGACTGACTTTTAGATATACCTCCTAAGCGATTGTGGTGTTCTGTAAATTTACACTCTGTGACTATTACTAGTCTGTGGCGAGTGGCGCCCTCTGTCTTGTGCGGACGGGCATCTATCACTTCATATTCAGTATAATATTGCGGTGCGACGCTTGAATACAACATCTGGGGCTGCTACAGCAATAGGTACGACACAGCGATAAATATCTTATTCTTATAAATCGTGCTTAGGTTTTTATCTGGGACTTTTGATTTCAAGTAAACAATTTCGCTAGGATAATAACTTTAAAAAATACTGTTTTCTGTCTATTTAATTTATTAGTCCTTATTTTACAGATGTTTTGTTAGAAAGTGGTTCCGAAGAGGAAGTGGAAATAAGAGGTTGTTCCATACACGCTGTTGAGTTGTTGAAACATAAAGTGGCAGACAAACTGAAAGGTACGTCGCTTCACTGTCCTAACTCGTCTACTATCGACTATTTCTTGTGGTGCTATAGAAGAAAGTATGCTGACAAATTGGAAAAAATACCTTTTCATAAAACTTTGGGAATATATTACTGATGTTCTATATAAATATGCTTAAAGTGGTGTTAAGGTTCTCCCAGACATATACTACTACCCTTAATAAATCTAGAGCCTTCACAATTCGCATACGCGCGAATATTAGCATAATCGCCTCATACGCAGTAATACTCTTATCTTTATTCTATAGATAGAGTAAAAATATAGATTAACGCATACGACGCGTTTGCGCTACAACTAGTGTGAGAATTGCGAAGGCTCTAAATAGGCTACACAACACATTGGTCCGGCATCGCACCGAAAATTTTCCATTCCGGCCGCCAGACGATCTATCGGTGGACAGCACGGCGGCGCGCGGCGATTGGACGAATGAGTGGGCACCTTATAAGACTTATTAATTTGGGAGAGCCAATAATATGTTTGCATTGAAAAATAAGATATTTTACATGGGTATGGGTTTATTTTTAAGGAACTTTAAGTTCAAGCATTTATAATAAGGACATTTTTATATATTTATCTAAAAATTAAAGAAATACATTTTTGGAAGTATTAAAACATTTATTTACAAAAACACATTACTACCTACTTATTGTTCATTAAACTTAGTGTTCTACTAATATATGGCGCTAACACGGACTTTTATAATTTTAGGTATATAATGCTACTTATTTTAATACATAGTACTTATATTATTGCATCTTCATTATAAAATTGTGAGTCCACTAAAACAATGAGGTACCTATTATTCTACATTTTTGTCAGCAAGGTATTCTATGCTATTAGGTTAGGTAATGGTGGTTCATACTATGTCATGATACAAAATATTAAATATGCTTTAGTGGAAGGGCACCCTAATGCAAATGACACAACCATTTAGCAAAAAACTGAATGCGTTTACCCTTTTATTATAACCTTAAATATTATCTAACTAACTAAACCCCTTTTTACACAATATATAGGTAGGTATATAAATAAATTTTAAAATAACGAAATTAACTTCTTGGTACTTCTACTTACTACCTTAACTATAAGCCATTTTCATGAAATCCTTATATTCATCCCAAAACTTTTTTAAAATTTGTATTTGTTAGAGATTGCGTTTTATATAAGTACATAAAACTTATGTATGAATTTGGATGAAGTAGTGAAGTTTGTCACTTTTACATTTTTAGCATTTATTGTTTAGTTTGAACATTTTGCAAATGTGATCATAATTTTATATACAACTTTGGTCATAGCTACTGACTTTTAAACATCTTTTTATTATAAATGGCACCACACACATACAAATGTAACAAACCTCTAATAGGGTATTTAACAAATTTTAAAATGATTTGTTTCCAATAATGTTATGTTTTTATTAAGTATTTCTCCGTCTTTCTTTTACAAAATAAAATATTTAATGAAATAAAACGTATAATCAAATACCCTACTTTGAGAAAAAAATAATAAATAATACCTACATAATATAATATTTGAAATATTGTAAGTAGATTGACCTACCTACGAAATGTATACAAAATGTATTTTCGGTTTAAAAATTAAAATATCAAGACAATGCCTATGTAAAATAAGTATAGGTATGAATGTGTCTAGGAAACACTTTAAAAGATCTTCATATCTATCTAAAACTGCAGAATAACTAATTAGTTTACAATAAATAAACTAATTGTAATCTGCTACAAAAAATAGAATAACTATGACAAATTAGGACGAAGACAACCTATTGGTTTTATTTATACTGATCTGTCTCTATTTTAGTACATAGAATCAATAATGAACTATTTTGACCCCAAAACGTGACATAATGAACAAACCTACAATACACAAACATTTTTACAAATAATTCAGTTCAGTCCTTCCTATACTACCAAGCTAACTGCGTTATAGTTCGATCAACGAAGCTTTTTAGCAGCTTCATGCATCAGGCACCCAGAGCAAAATACGCGTTTTGATATACAAATTCAATACTAACAAGACTCTACACTACTTTGTGACTCTACTGTATTTAGTTCACAATTTTCTAAAGTGCGACCCGCGACACCATTATTCACTAAGAACCATTATTTTGTATTAAATTTGGATTTTAGACCTTCGAAAAACGCTAATTTAGACTTGATAGTTCCTGGTTCCGGAAGAGGGCTAACCGGTCTTTCTTCTTCTTTAATGACCTCTTCAATACCTTCTGGAACCTCGTTGGCACCGCCGGGTACCTTTAATGGAGTGGCCATGGATAACTTGAGACCTTCCCGAAATTGTTTCGATATACTTCTGGCTGTCAGACTGTGCATGTATGATTCTTTGTTGATGGGTTTGTCGGACTTATTGTATTCTACTTCGGCTTTTAAGAAGTCCCGGCTTTTTCTTCTGGATGGCTGTGGAGAAGGGATACATATTTATTAGTTATAGTTTCTTGCGTTCAGTACACATTTTTACGTTTATATCAACAGTATTTATTACTAAAAACCTGCATTATTTAAGTCAAGTCGAGCAACCTGGAATTCCAACCCTTGAGTTGAAGGGAACCTACCCAAGTATTATATACTCTTTGGTCTCAATATGCTTTTTGAGTAGGATCCCTAGTCACTGGGCACTAGACTCCCTCTCGTCAAAATCTATCTGTATATCATCACGCCTTTTATTCCAAAAGGGCAAAGTTGAGACAATCGGATGTCTCGGTAGAGAGTAGTTATTTAAGACGAGGAACGACTCAGAAATTTCTAATCGTAAGCCACGCCCCAAACTCGTGGTTCGGGCGCATGATTGGTTCGGGCGCAACGATCACGTCATGCAAGACAATGACGGCGCTTTGTCCGTTCTTGCTGCATAAGTGAGAAGGGCATAATGTATCGCCTCTCGGAATAAATGACGCAAGCGGCACATTACAAATAAATAATTTATTAAAAAACGATCACATGCAGGGAAACGTCTTCTGAAATTACCTACAGATTCGTATAAAATTTAAACGTAAATCCCTTCATGGTCGTATGACTAAAAAGGTGTTTTTGAAGAGGTGATTTCAAAAATTTAAGTTATCGAGAAAATTTTCACCAATCATGTTTTCATCCTACACAATACTATATAAAATCCTCTAGTTTTCGATGCCCAAATTGTATTATGTTCATAGCATTCGTTCAGTTCAGAAATCAACCGAAATTATTCGTTCCTCCCCTTAATACTGACAAACCATTTACGCCTCTTGTATATTCATCTTACCTTTCATTCATATATTCGGTGGTCGCCCTCTGCCAACATTTCAATATTTCATCCTTCATTCTTTCAACATATCTAAATCAGCGTAATACTTATGTAGGGTTTTACATTCGTGAATATGTTTACCGAAGAGAAAAGTTCCATAATATATTCCATTATATTTATAAGTATCGTAACATAAGTTTTCTACAGTATACTACTACACGACATAGATAAATGAAATTTCCTCAGTGTCGCAACGTTATCTAAGAGATTACTATCACACGCTAAACAAATAAAAACATGAGAGGCTTCGTTTCGTAAACTTGTACTCGGTTGTGAAGATGAAGTAATTACATTTATCTTTAATTTCCCATCGAATATTGAATATAATGGATGTTATTTTGTAGTATTTGCCAGCGGTTTTGGCCGTAACATTTTTTTGTACTTAAAACGTGGCTTTATTGACGTACATGACGTTATCTGGGATATAATTTTATCAAAATAAGTTAAACCTATCAGCGTGATTGAGTAATTCGTTTAGAAAACTTTCAATATTTTTTTTATGTTACAAATTATGCGATCAAATTGATATGCATACCTTTGTTTAAATTGTTAAAATCTGAACACATATTTTTGCTTTAGTTTGCAATTCTAGCTGACCAATGTCAACACAATTTTTCGTAGTCTACCAAGACACACACTTCGCACATACATAAAGAGACGTAAATTAAGAGTAAGCGGTCTCTGAAGATATAAAAATAAATAAACATACCTTAATTAAATTTTCTTCTACTACAGTATCCATCGCTATAAATTTCTTGGCTAATTCTTTAACTTTAGGCAGGGATATTTCTTCAAATTCTGTTATGGCTTCTAAATTATGATTCACATTTGGTTCAATGTTCACAGAGGCTGAGTGGCAACCATCTTCATGACTAACATTCGTATTTACTGAATTTCCCGCAACGTTTTTATCAGGTATATCAAGATTGTCGTTGCTATCAACTGCAGTTTCGTATCTTACGTCTGATAACTTATCTCTCAGTTTACTTTTAACAATTTCTCCTGTTTGTACATTGTAGATTTTAATTGAGTCTTCATTGCTGCTTGTGCTTATGTATGACGTGTCCAAGTTAGGGTTGGATGGTGATGTAGTTACTGGATTTTCTACTTGGTCATTATTCGTCTTGATCCCGTAAGCATCTTGTATTATTTCTTCTAGTTGTTGCTCAACATCGTCCTTTACAAAAGCTGGTTGGGCAGAAAATATGTTCTCGTTGTTGACATCTTCATATTCAATGCTCAGTTCATTCTTTTTATTGTTTAAATGATTGGTTGTTGTAATAGACTCGGGATGTGATATACTCACATTAAATGCTTCATTAGTTGCAATCGTGTTAAATTGTTCAATTAGTGATCCCTGAAATTAGAATTGCATTTAAATGGACTTATTGATGAAGTGTTTGGATGGTTTTATAAAGATAATTGCATTTACAAAATGTATTTATTTACTTGTAATGGTAACCATTTATATCTTTATTTGACATACATATAGTATCAAAATATAGTAGCGTTAATACCTATATGCGAAATAATTGATTGCATAAGTGATAAAGCCAAGAGATCTAGGTGATTAACACAAAAATGAAATCATGCTGTGGTGAGAAAGTAGATAGGTAGTGTTGTTATTATGATTTTTAGTGAAAGCACGTGCTGAAAGAACGATGTTGATGTTGACGTATGCTGTAACGTAGGTATTTTAATTAGTCATTTTAAAATCAAGCCAGTCGGTGCGGTTAGTAAGTAATTCTTCTCCAAAATATTACAACACTCACCACTAATTTGTCGTAGGATTACTGACTGTATTAATTACTGAAAAATTAAGATCAAGAAACACAAAGTCTTTTACATTAAGTGCGTTACTATTATTTTGTTTTACAGTTATGTTGGTACGTGCACGGTGCTGTTAGTCGGCAAAAACAACTCTAAACACATGCCAACTGGTAAAATCACTGTGTGATAAAACGAAGATATTTAACTATTTAAAACAATTTTGTAATTTCAGTCACCCAATGAAATTGAAAATGAGACTATGTTTGTATCGTACATAGTATTGAATTAATGATTCACGTTTTAGAGTTTTGAGTTATTTTATAAATAATTATTAAAATTGTAGTTAGATTTTACTAAAATTTAAATTATCTAATCACCATAGGTCATTTTGAAAACCGTTGCTTAACCGTAAGCTTCCCCCGAACGTATAGTTAAGACCGGACTTTCGTTTATTACGAAAGCAGAGCTCATTGCTCCGTAAAGTATTACTCCGTCGCACGTTTGTGTAAGTTTCAAACAAATCTTCTGTTATTTCCGGCTGTTTGGGTATATTAAGTCTACCTATATCCTCGTTTTCCACATGACCGTCACCTTCATCGCACACTCTATTACTGTCAAGTCTTACGTTGGCACTTCCTGTCTTTGCATCGTCACTGGCTACATTATTCGGCTTGTCAATGTTTTCAAAAATGGGATTTATAGCGAAATTGGGACTCGCGTGTCTAGGGCTAAGGACAACACGGACAATGTTCTGATGAAGAGAAGCCGCCTCGAGGTCGCTCAGCGAGCTGCTGGCACTTACAGGCGACGAGAATTCTGTGTCGAAATTGTCTAAACTCATAGACTTGTTCATGGATGACAGCGAACTAGTGTCACTGAAATTGCTTCTCTTTCTGCCACCAGATGATTTCTTTGCCTCCCGTATGTAATAGTCTCTTCCGTATCTGAAAATAGTTTAATTTGTTATAAATGCTTTCTTAATATCATATTTGCAAAACATGTCTTCGTCACTACCTTTTGAATTGAGGAATTTCTTCGGCTAAAACATCTTTAAGAATTCTTGGCGATGGACTCTTTGATTCTGCATTTGATATATTATCTCTGTGACTTTCATTTTTATCTCTAAAATGTTTTATTTTTGTATCGTCGCCTGTATCGTTACCATTTAAGAGTTTATTTTCATCTTCTTGGATGTTGGTTTTACTTGTTATCATATCGAATACAGCCGAACTACTTTTAGCACTTAATCTCTTCTGTATAGCTTCCGGAGAGTAAGGATTATTTGGCATTTCAACGAAATTCAACCACTTTTTTCGTTCTCTATCAGCGATAGAGCCTGAAAACAAAACGAGTCTTACAGTAGTCGCCAAAGAACCTCAAAAATTTGAAATTCGGATTTGAATTTATGACACATAACGAGAGCTAAGTACACATAAAACACGTCTCGTTCTTATTTATACATTACATATAGGCTCTTGCAGTAATCAAAGTAGTTTCATTACCTGGTATCAAATCATTGTCGGAATTTTGATCACATGGGTCTGTATCACGTGTTGGCTCCCTAGAAATAAACAAAATAAATTATTTATTTTTATTCTGAAAATAATAGATTCATCTGTGGCGGCTCATCGATAGATTACTGTCTCAATACTGAAACCTGTATCGCGCTAGTGAAAAAAAAGATTGGCATGTACTTTCCAGCGACACGCTTTGGGAAATATTCCCTTTTACTCTCGGTCGTTGGATTGTTGTGTATTACCATCTCCATACATCATATTGCAGAAGTGGTAATCCATTAGGTGCAGCGACATACTTGGTACCTGCTTTGTTTAATATGAGCAACTCGCTTAAAATGCACTCTATGACCGTGATCGTATGTGTGTATTATAAAAATAACATACATTTGTTCATCCTCAAAGTGGCGTCTCCTAAGACTATCCGCATATCTCTGTACAGGTAAAGCTACTGTTTCTTCGTACTCTCCTTTTAATTCGTGTCTGTTTAATGTGTCCATGGAACCTGTAAAAATAACATGTAAATATGTTTGTAACGATTAATTGTATGATGCAAATTGTGAATATCAGGTAATGTACCTTTAAATGTGTTATTAGTCAATAATTCATAATTCGCAGTGATATTTTCATTGTGTTGTTTCTGTTCTAAGTCATCTACAATGTCATCTAGTTTGCCATTAATTGCTGTTCTGCGTATTTCCTCAACAGTAAACTCCGGTTTTTCTAAAGGTCCACTGTCCACTCCGACTACTAAAACATTATCATTTTTCTCGATACCACTTTTATAATCATATTTATAATCACTTCCTTTGCTTCTGTCGATCTCACTATTAACAGCATCAACTATGTCTTCATTTTCCTTTAACGGTGTTCCATCTAAACTATCGAAATCCATAACTCCATCCATGCTTGTTAAACTATCTGGTTCAAAGTCTAATAATTCATCTATTTTTGGTTTACCCCCTATAATATGTTTTGAATCTAAGACTCGTTTCATGTCACTTTTGACTTCTGCGTCTTCATTTTCTGCATCACTTGCATTATCAGACAGATCTGTTGTGTCCTCTGCATCTCTGTCTCCAATAAGTGCTCTATAGTCTGTATTTGAATTTGGAACTAACATTGGAACTGGCACGGATTGTAAAGTTTTAATTTTCTTTTTTTGAAATAGCCAATTTTCTTCCCAGGATCCATCAACTGCTTGAATATCGCTACCTGATACTTCGTCATATTCTCTTTCATCGTTTTCTGTAAATAAAAATATACACAATTATTTAACATACAATCAATTCGTTCCACACATAGTTGAAATTGAAAGCTTGTTTTCCATTTTGATAACTAAATATATTACTTCTTGATAATAAAAAAAAAATCTAGCACAATATTAAGATGTTTTTCATTCAGTTTAGTAACATTTTGTTGAGAAGAGAAGTTATCATATACACCATAGCTCGTATCATAATTCTAAGTAGTTCGTTCGACCTTTAGCATGTATGATATCCCCACCAAACTCTGGAAAAGGTACACGTCGTGGTAACTCCAGTGCATCATCTGTCACCTCGCCTTCCTCCCAGTCTGATGCTTCTTCTTCATCATCACGGAGCTGGAAAATAATTTTGTAAAATTATTATTTATCTCCTTCCTGGAGTTGGGCAAAACATGAAAATATTTCTGAATTAATTCTTAGTTCAATATAGTTTATTTTTGGACTTTACATCCCCGAGGAAGGAAAGTAATCAATCAAGACACAAACTAAGCAGGATAAAAGTGTCGTCGCTCGGATCGCTAGTTTTAATTATATTATCAGGAGCGAAAATTATGGCGTCTTCTCTTTAAAAAAGCATCTATTTATATCCATCTATGGTATAAGTACAAAAAGAAGTCGATAGCCTAATTGTGTTGGCTTGAAATCGGGAGGTCCCGGGTTCAATTTCCACTCGTGGAAAATATGCTAAGCACCAATTTTATTTAAGAATATATGCTTTAATCGACTCATCGTGCTTCGGAGGGCACGTTCTGTTTAATATGGACAACTGGCAAAAAGTGGAAACCGTTACTGGTGTCTCTAGCCACACCGCAAGGTATAAATTAGTTCTTACCGAAGATGTAATGTGTCTGCGTTGCTCTCTAGAATGTAAGGATCTCGGTGAGGACCGCTCTGACGGTGTGGGACTGGCGCTCGCAGAGTGGATACCACTGCTACGACCTCCGGAACCATTTTCTGTCTGGTATCGCTCGATTACCTGTATAATTTAAAATGGAAATTTAATATTGAGGAGTCGATAGCGTGATGCAAAGTACAAATTGTCTTTAAGAATAATATGTGCTTAGGGTACGTAAAGCCACACTTCTTATAAAAATAAATGATATGTCTCCATCAAGTGCAGCAACAGACTTGCCACTTGTTCTGTTTAATATGGCAATTGGCAACTTGCAAAAAATGGACACTGTTACTGCATAGTGTCTCACTACTGCACGGTCGTGAAGATGTGTTTGTTTTTGTTTTGTTTTCTTCAGTAGGTAATCTATATTTTATATTATAAAAAGATAATCGTCTGCGTTGGGCCACTAAATATTTTTATTTCTGTTTTTATGAATGTAACATCTACGAGCAATATAAAAAAGCCACTAATTTATCATATATTTCCTAAATAATTCTGGTACATTACTCAGGTGTGAGAGGCATGATGATGGTAAATAGGTTTTATTGCACAATATGGAAAAGCTGTTTTCAGGATTCTTTTTACTTCATGAAGCTAACTTATAATGGTTTAGAAAATATTAAGATTTTTTAGGCACTTTGCAAGTGGCTTTTTTATACTGCTCGTCATATATTATCTTACATATGATAGGTGTCATCCACTTGTAATAAAACATTAACACATCAATAAAATAATACAACTAGCAGTTGCCCGCGAGTTCGTACGCGTTGTATTAAGAATACACATGGGAAGGGGTTGATTTTCGGATGCTTTCTTATACCTTCCAATTTTCATATTAATATCTTCAGTGGTTTAGGATGTGCGTGGATTGTCAGTCAGTCAGCGACACGACCGACGGTTTAGGTTAGGTAGATACTTTCAATGAAGTGGAACTATTTTGTTGAGATTCTCTATATAAAAACACAGAAAACGAATCAATCATAAATAACTTTCAAGTCACACGAAAAGAATGTGTATTGAATGCAATTTCTTAATGAGAAATGTTGGAACAATTTCAAACAATCCAATTGTCGGATCTCGCTGATCAAAACAATGAGATAAGTAAGTAAAAAGTAAAAACACTTGTCATTAAATATAAATTATATCTACATACTACGTACGTGTGAAGATGAACTTCACGACTGTTTTATTATGAAGGAGAAACAGTTTATTTAGGTTAAATCACTACATTATGAAACAAAGTCTGTGACATTTTCACGCAAAAACTACTAAACGGATTTTGATGCGGTTTTACGAGTAGGTAGGTTAATTTAGGTTTAATGTTTACGGGCATTAAACAAGGACTTATCACTTTTAGGAGCTGAGCAATAACAGTATAAGTGAATCAAGTCTGGGAAAAAGTTAGCCTCAAGAAGTTTTAATTCATGGCGTATGCTATCTAATCCGTCAGTCGAGATATAACAACATGATGCAGGAAAGAATTGTGTAGCATAAAATGATATTCAAAAAGTCCGCAGAAGCTTATATATATCTATCTCTAATAAAGGGTTCTAGGCTGTGTTCATGGGATCGGGAATTGTTTACACGGGCGAAGCTTGGGCAGAAAGTTAGTTCATAGTCATTCAAAGTTTTAAAATATTTAAAAGTGATCTATGTACTTACAATAGGTAATTATATATTATACCTACGTCAACAATTAATATATTTTTATATAATCGTGGCATTTACCTTAGCAGCATGACGCACAAGAGGTAAATAATTTACTATACTGTCGAAGAAATTATACATTTTTGTTGTCAAATAATAGGAACGAGGTTTGTGAATTTTCTATATGGCACAGTACCGGGGGGAGACTATTTCGCACGGTTTCATTTCCCGCGCATATTTCCGACTGGGGGAATGGTGCCTTGGTAGGGTTGGCACACGCGATATATTACATTTTATAGTTTTTTTTGTATTTTTATAGAATAACTATCTTTCCACCCCGGCTTCGTTCGTGCATATTTTTGAAATGTGTTCTAACAATTATACTGAAGGATTTCCGGGATAAAAAGTAGCCTATATTATGTAGAAACTTATCTAACTATTCAAACTATGTCAGTGCAAAAATCACGTCGATCCGTTGCTCTGTTCTGACGTGAAACATCATTAATATGTAAGAATAGGTATTTAAAAAAAACATTTATCATCAAAAAATATTTTATGATTGGTGGCGGTGGCCGAGTGGTTAAGACGTCTGGTATTAACCAAGCAGACCATGGGTTCGATCCCGAATCCCAGCCATGTACCAATGGGGTTTTAATTAAAAACTTACGTATAATTTCCCACAAACTATACTTAGAGGCTTTTTCATCTAAATATACCTCAACAGAACTGGCCACTCGTTTGGTATAGCCTCACAAATACAATCGGCTAAACGAGGGAGACTTGGTTTTCAGCTGGGTACCCTGGAACCGTTACACGGTTTCGGAAGCTGTAAGGCAACCCGTAAGAAAAAAAATGATATAATTGTTTTTTCATAATTTCTGGGCATTAAATCTAAAAAAGTCATAAGCGTGTTAATTATATAAGACGTACGTACAATGGATATAGAAATGACAAATCACTTACCTACTGTTACTAAGAGTTTTGTGTTTAATAATTGTTCAATCATTGCATAGTAATAAAGTTTTCAAACAATGGCGCAATAATAAGGGATTTTGTTTAGTTTACTGATTAAACAAATAATAATTTACATTACAGTCATATATTACAATATTCTTATCACTTGTACCTAGTAATTATTCCGTGTCCTGAACTTTTAGCTAAATTACAATGTTCTGCAGACTAATCTATATATATTTATTACATAAAGTTATGATATGCTAAGATAATCTGAGCGACAATTAAATGTCGACAATTATGCTTGTAACACTCATAGACAAATAATGCTGTTGAATCATGACATGATATTAATTATGTTTTAGAAGCAAATAATATCACGAAACTAACGCCTAATTTAGAAAGAAATAAGAATTGGATGGTTCAATGATAAAAGAATAAAAAGGTTGGAGTATGAAAGATGAAAAAGAAAAAAACAAGAAAAACATTGACTGACAGAACACGCACAGCCTAAACCAGTAAACCTAGAGATTTGAAAGTTGGATGAAAATTACTAGAGTAACCTAGGGGTGCACAAAGGAGGATTTTTTTAAATTCCATCCTTAAGGTGGTTCGTTTTCCATACAAAAATGTAATTAAGATAAACTAATTAACTAAACAGTAAGTATTTGTTTGTAGAAAGAAACATATTGTCTATGGGAAATCACATAGGGCATACGGGTAGTGTCCAAAGAGTTTCAATATATTGTAGTGTCACAATAAAAAAATATAAAACCAAAAACCAACAATCAAAATCCCGTTGTTTTAAGTAAGTACCTATATAACTTTTAATTCAGTTACTTTTTATGTAAAGTACTACCTACCTAGATATGCAAATTAAATATGTAACAAAATTAATTAAAGATATATGACAGGTGCATATTATGTACCGTTTGTCAGAACTTAAGTTGAAGGGCATTGATCCCGGCTTCAAATAATCAGTTTGTTCCTATACAAATTGCTGGGTACCCAGGGGCCGGCAATGGTTCCCGGGAGCTGTAAGGCAACTTGTAAAGATTTTTTTACAAATTGCCAGATAACCGGCACAGTTAGACAAAAATCCTTCCTCTCGCTTTATCTTATCATATTGGTTTATTTTATTTGATCATGACCATCCGATTTTTGATTGTGTCTAGCCTCTATAGTCAAGGTTCAATGGTATAATCTCAGTATTTTTTCATTGAATCACAACACGTGAATTTTTTTTGATTGAAAAACATCTTCATCATTTGCATTACCTAAATAGCCAATGCAAAATAATGTGAATATTTTAGGAGCGTATAAATAGCTTGGTCAATGTTGGATTTAGCAACCGGAAGTCTGGGGTCAAATTCTTACTTGATCTAAGCCAACTTACCTCAAAATAATAATTTTGCATTTTTTTGCAGGTTCATCCGTCGGGGAAAAAGGGAAAAGTCAAAACAAAGGGAGAAAGGCAAAGAGAAAAACTTTATCCCAGTTTCCCCGCCACCCCTTACTATGGCTATAATAATATAATAGAAATAGTCCATGGTACGAACGAACTATAGACCCTCCATGCCGTCCAAGACAACAGGATATAGCAAAATAAAATGACGTGTGAAAAAACATTGACGTCAACAAACGTTAATGAATATAATAATATAGTGTTTTATATATCATAAGAGACAAAAAGTTATGTGTGTAAACCCGAATCTTTAAATTTAAATTCAAAACATATTTGGGGTTATATTTATTTTATATTTAAAAAAATACCTTTAAAATTATAAATGTAACAAACAATCCAACAAAAATAACCACTGGCACGAACATCATATTAAAACACGAATTATAAATTAAAAAATATTAATATAAATATAATACAACTTTAAATATAGCGTCCGCATAATCAAAACACAAATTCACATTTGATAAGATGCAGTCGAAACTAAATTTATCACTTATAATAATGCCTAATTAATGACTTACCTTATTTTCTGATTGCACAAAGCTACGATTTTCCAACATTGCGTACACGGTGGACCAAGATACCATTTATCACTGATACCGGCTTATAACAAAACGATTCATATCTCTATTGAAAATACTGATAATGCTATATTGAACAAGTAAAACTGTAAAAGATTAATCTATCTAAATTAATTGTTGGTATAGGTTTTTCGTTGACATAGCTATGCAAACATGTCTTTTATGGTCCCCAAATACCTAGAAGCTCTCAGTCATCTTGTATCTATCAAAAATATGGCAAATCTCAGTTAATCCTGGAAAGGTGAGTTTATTTATATAACATTTTCATCCCAAAATATTGATATCTATTTCTATCAGAGACAATATTTTTATTATTTAGGGTTCTAAATAGCCGTAATTTTTAAAACGAGCATTGCTTTTGCGTTTTGAAAACAATGGCTATTTAGAACTCTGAATAATGAAAATATGTCTTAATCCAATTTAAAATAATAACTATCAACCGTGTGGGATGGAGATATTATATAAATAAACTTTCCAGGATTAACTGAGATTTGCCATATTGTTGTCAGTTATAAGATGACCTTGACCAACGGATATTTTCAATGATAGGTTCTTAATTCATAAAGTCTTGCATATTCATGTGCTTACGAAATTTAGACTTTTTTCGATTCTGCGGCTCAAATGTAAGTTATTCTGATTTATCTTAATCTTAATATTAATAAATTTAGAAGTTGTATGATTACGTATAGTAATAGGCATTCAATAGTTATAATATGTCTTTGTGTAGATAAAACGCCTGCACTTTGTAAAAAAAATAATCTTCAAGAACAGAGCAGGAGTTTGTTCCCATGCCATTATCACAATAAAGATTGAAGTATAATTTTGAAGGTTATTTATTTTAACATAAAGCTCAAAAAATGATATAATTTAATAAAAAATTAAGTGACAACCCTAAAAAGACACTGACACAAACAGTTGTATGGATTCAGTGTAACCTGCCCTGCGCCTTAGTTAAAGTCAGCTGAAAATGTGAATTTATACGATATGGCCTTGATACGGGGGGTTGAAAAGACTGAAAGAAAACCATTTCTACCCCCTGTAACTTTTCAGGTGACTCAAACTACGATTATTTTTAAGAAAACCTGAGTCGCTTAGCTTTTCCATATATTACGCAATACCCAAAAAGGGGTTTGCGGGGGTTGCCAGCAGTACAGTAAAACAGGGAAGGGAATAATATCCGCTTGCTTTCTTGCGGTATAAAGTGTGGCATACTAGCTATGTGAATTTTTGAGGGTGTAGGTTTTTAAACAGACGGAACCGCAGGCAAATCTAGTCTAGAATGAACGCTATCTCCAAAATATATCACATACCTATCTAGGTATATGGATATAACTGTTTTCACAAAATGTCTGTCGTGAGAGTAAATTGAGGAGGAAATTGTTGATGATCATGCGATCTGCTAACATACTAAACGTTCACTTTATAGTTCCGATGTCTACGGGTTTGTGAGAATACAAATTCGTTCAACCGTTACGGTTAGAAAATGTACTATGTATTGTGTTTTAAGTATAAGTAGGTACCTATCTGTTCAGCTATTATTGAGCGATAAGAAAAAATGTATGTGTGTCGAGGCAAATAATACAGAACAAACCAGAATACGCATATGAAATGAACCGATTTGAATGCTTCCTTTTATTGATTGAATAAACTACAACATTACTCAAAATATACAGCCAAAATGCCAGACCCCCCCATTTTTGCAATTTATTAGTTTTATTTTTTTCGTCTGGCAACTGTGACTGGTAAAATTTGAATTCTCTTCCCATCTACCCTACACTTTACTTTCACTTCCTAACCTATTGTGACATTGCAACAGTCGGCGGGTTCATCTGTTGCTTAGATACCGATTAATCGGCATAATAATATACACTATAAAGGTATAATACTTGATATTGGCAAATCATCGATTAACATTGGTGGAGCCATAATAAAAGAAGAAGAAGAAAGTGACAGGATCACATAAGAAGACTCTAGCTAAGAGAGAACGCGTTGTACGATGGCGACCAGCTAATACAGTCCACTGAAATCAGGTCAGAAACTCTTTTCCATCTATTCCTAGTGTAATATAGCAAACCTAAAAAATGGCCATCTCTTTTGTCTGTCTGTCAGTCTGTGTTAGGGTTGCCAGGTATTTTTTTCAGAAATTCGGGACTTGTACTTAAATTGAGTAAAAAAATCGGGACAAAGCATTTTGACGCGGGACACAAAATGAAAATTGAAAATTTTTTATTTGTCATGTTTTAATTCGTTTTTCGTTCACTCACTGCAAATTCAGAGTGCTTTCAAACACCGCGGGAGTATCTAAACTATACGATACGTGCAAAAAATGTAAGATAAAAACATAAATTCGGTTAAAAGTAATAGTTCCTTTGTTTTATTTTTTGTCTAACTGATAAAATATTATAGCGGGACATGTACCTGTCCCGGCGGGACATTTGAAAATTCGGTTGTTTCGCGGGACGTCCCGCCAAAAGCGGGACACCTGGCAACGCTAGCTGTGTCCTTTTCACGAGAAAGGTTTATCTTATGGCGTTTGCACTCTAATCTGTCAGAGATATAACAAAATGATGTAGGAAAAAATTGTGTAGATGAAAATGATCTACAAAAAGTAGTTATAAGTGTTTTTTTTCTCTTCACGGGTTGCCTTATAGCTCCCGAAAACCGTGTTACGGTTCCAGGGTACCCAGCTGAAGACCAAGTCTTCCTCGTTTAGCCAATAGTATTTGTGAGGCTATATCTAACGAGTGGCTAGTTCTGTTGAGATATATTTAGATGGAAAATCCTCTAAAGTGTGCTTTGTCATAAGTTTTTAAGTTTTTAATTAAAAAAACCCATTGGTACATGGCCGGGATCCGGGATCGAACTCGGGGTCGTCTGCCTAGTTGATACCAGACGTCTTAACCACTCGGCCACCGACGCACATTTATAAGTGTATTTACGTAGGTATTGAAATTGTTGTAAACCAAGCCAGGGGTGAGTCGATAGTTATATAAATAATAACAGCGTGACGTACCTTATTAAGTATAGCAGTGGCTAAAAGATCTTCATATGAGTTTTGTGGTAATCTATGATCATTACTGGGTGTTGCTGCATACTCAGCTAACGCGGGGAGAGATACAGCCTCCTGTATCACACGTTGTACCAAACGTTTTAGTTGTGAGTGGGCACTTGTTGTAGATACTTCGTCTGGGAGGGAACTGCTTATGGATCCTCCGCTGCGGGGGAAATCTGTGGATGATACAAAAAATATGGTATAAAAAAATTGCCAAGTTGCTCGGGCGCAGATGCAAAATAATAATTATGTTTGTAAAAATAAAAATATCGCTAAAAATAAATACTCTGAACTGAAAATCGGGTTATTATGATTTTTTTTAAACATTGATAAAAAAATGTTTTGTCATAATTCCTAAAAAAACTTCTACACCAATTTTCATGAAAAAAGCATCCAAATACAAATTATTGACTGAGGTTGTCTTGAACATGAGTTAGGGTTTTTTTTAAATAAAATTCGGTATGTAAAGTAAAAACTGAAGTTATTTTATATTTTTATTTCAAATGTAAAGTATTAAGTAGGTATATAAATTTTCATAGTACCTATAGGTATGCTATTTTAAGAAACTAATTTGAATACCAAATTTTTTTTAAGTTTTGCCGACAGACGACAAAATGACGTCGTCATTTAGGTAAAGCCCCATTTCTCCACTCATTTGTATTACTGGTAGTGCCACATGGCACATTATGGACCGTGGTACTACTTTTATCACAAACGAGTAGTACTACGGGAAAGAAATGCAACTTTACCTAAATGATGACGTCATTTTGTCGTCTGCCGTCAAAACTTAAAAAAATAGAAAACATATTATATAATTTCAAATTGGTTTTGTAAAAAGCTTTGTTTTTGAAATCTAATATATAAAATTCCCGTGTCACAAGTTAGTTGCCATACTCCTCCGAAACAGCTTGACCGATTTTTATGATTTTTTTTGTGTATATTTCGTATAGGGCCCACAATCGGTTCATACCCCTAAGTGATAAGGGTAGGGGTAGGGGTATGGTTAGGGGTAGGGGTAGGGGTAGGGCAGGAGTAGGGGTAGGAGTAGTGCAGGCATGCAACGCATTTTCTGTACATACCGAAATATACATAAGTAAGTACTTAGAAGTTCTATCGATGTATGTAGGTACTATGGAATACTTTGAGCACTCTAAATTGTGAAGCTAAAAATGATACATATTCTAAAGGAAGTTTCGAGAAATCATAATAAATATGAAACAAGATGACTTGATCCAAGCTTCAATGTCAAACATTATTGCAGGTATTGGTAAACAATACGTCGTTATACAATTTTCTTTACAGAGGCACTTGCGACCTTACACTTAATAAGGTAGGTAACTACGACACTAATTAAATTCGATTGTACTTATTAACTAGGTACTTTAACGTCAAGTACCTACCTACAGAGCAACGGATCAACGTTACTTTTTGCACAATCAGATGCATCTTGTCACAATTCAAACATTTGCACGGGCGAAGCCTTAAGATCCGTCTGTGATCTGATTTTTGCTTCATTTCAACATCTTAAAAGGGCCCATATATATTATGGCTGTGGGTGATCTCAAAATTCCACAGGTGAAGTCGGATTTGAAAGTTAATATTCAATAAATATAGGTAGGTAGGTACAGTATTTTCAGGACATTCAGAAAAACCACCACGCGAGAAAAAAATCCTTGTCCAAATAAAATAGTTAAGGTAATGCAAAAAAATATATTATGATGACATAAGAAGTACAGAACGAGGTCGGTCTGGTCGGTGAGGTCTCTCAGGGAAACAGTAATATCAAAGCATAGAAAGAGTTTCTGTGGGGTTCAGACAAAAAAAATATTAAAGAAATATCCCCACGCATGACTGATCTCTCCTCTTGTTACAAGAGGGGTGGCTCCTTCCTTGCTCAACAAATCAGCATCGCGATTCAGTGGGTAAATGCAGTCAGTATTCTGGTTTTTAATTTAAAGGTTTTACATTTTATACAGGTAGTTGTGTAATTTAAATATTATCTAATAAAAATCCAAAAAAATATATGATGACATAAGTAAGAGAAGAGTTTGTGTAATTTAGAATTTTATACTTGTGTGTTTATTCTTATTTATATTTATTAGAGGGTCCAAAACTGAAAACTATTATTTCGTTACATGCAGACGGTTATTAATGAATTATAGCTTGATTGCTATAGTGCCTGCAGTTGCTAGAAATTACTAAAAATGTAGCAATAATCGCGTGACGGCACAAAAGAAGATTATCTTCAGTAAGGTGAATCAATAAGTTTTTCTCTTGGCACCGTTTGTGTGCACCGTGGTCCGTGCACGCAGGTCAATAAATTACTGCGCTAGCCTTGGAGCGAGACCTGAGGTGACCTAACTCGTAAAAACCTAGTAATAACCTTCGTGGGACCGGTAACCGAGAAATTACCTCTAAAGGTGCGAATACACTTGGAATTTCTCCTCCTCCTATGAATGTTTTATTGTTTGACTCGTACACAGCGCCGTCTGGGCACACAAGAATTTGGGGCCCTTTTGGAAAGTAAAGAAAGTGAATGATACAAATATGTTTCTCCTATAATCTTATGTTTATTATGGTTAATTAATACCAATTAAACATTATTACTAATTAGATAAGTATGTTGCTGGTTTGAATTGGTTACGATTAGGATAACGGTTTCTTTCGGGATTTCCGTCATAAAAAAAGCTAATATATCGGCTCTTGGGGCCCCCGTGAGGATGGGGGCCCTGTGTGACCTTATGGTAAAGACGGCATTGCTCGTACAGACTCGAAAATTACTGCACCAATTTTGCTAATGTTGATATATTTATAGATTGATTCACAAGGAAGGTTTATGTGTATAAAACATCACGCTATGTCTTTTGGGAGCGGAGCAGTAACTAACAGATATTGGTAAGTGGCGTAAGCAGGACTCCACTTAAATTGTAACATGAACTCTACTAGCGATCTGCGCCGGTTTTGCACGGAAAAGACAAATTCACAGAAAAAAACCAGGCTAGTACAAATTGAGTTGAGTGTGACAATTGTTTCCAATTGTAGTTCATAATATTATTAAGTTGTGAGTTAAATATGCCGTAAAAACCTTTTTAATTTTTAGGGTTAATTAAATATGAGTTCTAAGTAGTTTTGCTTAGGAAATAAACTTGGCAATTATGAAAATATGTAGATGTAATCTTTTTATTTAAATTTTTATTTACGGTAGACACTTATTACATTTTGAACACCTATCTTTAGATATATATTATTTCTCAAGGGTGTTTTTGTCGGTACGCCATATCTCCCTTAATACTTTATCAAAATTAATGTTTGATACGCCATTTTGAATATTATTTTCCCCTCTATTGACAAAAATAATCAAACAATTCAAAATTAAATGTTTCTTTTCAAATTAGACTAATTTATGTATTTTGTAAAAGACGCCATCTGTTGGAGATTACTTGAACTAACGGATCATCTAGTATTACATAAATTTTATGTCATTGTCTCTTTACCTATATATACCTCTTACAAACAAAAAATACGTCACAAATTCTGTTAATATCAATCTTTTTCTAAGATTCCTGGAAAGCTGAATATATGGGACCTTTTCAGGATTTTTGACCTATCGGTCATAACAGAAAGTATCAAAATCTTCATAATTGACAGAGATAAAAAAATCTAAAAAAATTGGAAGTTCTCTTCTTTTTATGATGTCATAGTGTGCAATAACCTTTAGATTGCACCTTATAGTTCTTGATGCTTACGAGTTATGAATATTCATCTGGTGGTAAGGTAACTGGAAGGTAGATACAGCTCTCACCGATATGGCCTAACATTGAACTGAAAGTCTACTTACAGGAAGTTGTGGTGATCGTGTACAATAGAAAGAAAGAAAGAAAGAAAGAAAGATATTTATTTGCAGAAAGCCTAGGCACTTTCACCAGATTCCTGGTATGCAAAATACAGTAAGTGGCACATTATTACTTCCATATTACATGACACCAATACATTATTATATTCCAAAGCACAAGCATAAACAACATATTATATTCTAATCTACGAGTAAGAAAATTCTAATATTTATTTGTCAAGTATTCTTTTACAGTGTAGAAACAATGTCCCACCAGCCATTCACAATAGATAGGTATATTAAGAAGGGTTTCAATGGTGCTACGGTATAGAGGCTTATCTATGAACTGTCTTCGTAACTTCGAAGAGTTCGAAATACTGGCGTAAACAATAGTATTAATAACGTCCAGAACTCCAGAAGTCTCTTTTTAGGACATTTATTTGAAACTAGCTATTCGCCCGTGAAATCTGACATTATAATTTTATCCCGAAAGTGTTCCGGGATAAAAAGTTAGCCTATATCACTCTGAAAATACAAAACGGTAGGTTCGTCAAGCACGCACGCACAAGCTTACTATGTGTTTTGATTCCAGTTATAATTTTTTCCCCATAAATTGAATTCGAGCACGCACATACGCAAGCTCGTATCGAAAACTATGGCTCTTTAGAACCCTGAATAATAAAAATATGGCTCAATCCAATATCAAATAATAACAATCCTTTTGGGGTGAGGAGATGTTGTATAAATAAACTCACGTTTCCAGGATTAACTTAGATTTGCAATATTTTTGACAGTTACAAGATGACCTTGACCACCGCCCCTTAAATTATTGTTTTTTGAGCCATTTGATGCTTTTTAAAGGTTTATATTTGTATTGGGGGGTTTTTTACCAGTATTTTATTAAAGTGCCACTATAATGGCAATGTAATTGACATTAATGGTTGAAGTAAATGACCCGTATATATATTTTTTTATTTTTTCGAATTTAACAATATGATAGGTGGGGTTGAGCAATGTAGTTTCGTGACGATTCGGAGAAACAAAATTAGGATAGGAAAATCTTTGGCTCAAAAAATTACATATGCCACAAGTTTTGGAGCAAATTTTTTAAGGTGTCGTATTCTAGATTTTTTTTAGTTAGTCTAGTATTTTTTTTAACTGGATTTATGGACCGCAGAATAGAACGCCCAAAGACAATTGCCATAGAACCCTCAGTGTTTGATGAACAGTGAATTCAAAATGACGTAAACGAAGCCATAATATCTCAATGGATAGTAAGTTTGTATGAATAATTAGGTATTTGTGTCTAGACCGATTTTATGCAGGATATTAAAATTCTGTCTTTTACAACTAAGTATCAGGTTAAGGCCGCATTTATTTGGCTGCGGTGGCTTTGGTTGTCCTATTTTTTAATACTAGCGATTTGCCCGGTTTCGTATGAAAGTCTTTAATTTACCTAAATGATGACGTGATTGTGTCTTGAAAAATTAATGTAAAAATATACATGAATGGAAAATATTCAATAAGTTTTTTCATAACAAAAATATGAACAGCATACGTACCTTAATGTTAACTTAACATAATGACACTTTGATATACGCGCCCACATTTCTGGCTGATAAATTAACAGGACATTCCTGTCGTGCATTAAAAGTTTAGCTACATACATGGAAGCCTAATTAGAGGTAAATTTGCGTAGGTAGGTCGAAATTGTGCAATTTTAATTATATCAGAACGTACTTACTACCTTATGGAGCGGTGTCGAGGGTAACCTGTTGTCAATTATACACTTTTAGGGTTAAATATGCAATGTCAACAAGTGGAATTAAAATGTGATTTAACGAGTGCGTGGAAGTTGGGGACATTTTTAAATTGAATGTTTTGGGCTTGAAGTTTCCCCAACCGGAATGAAAATTATCTTTACCATAGAAGTATGATATAACGCGTATTGACCGCATCAGGAACGACGTCATTAGAGAAGAATGCGGAGTGAAAGATGATGTTGTGACTATAATAAAGAAAAGTTGTTTACGCTGGTTTGGACACGTTAAAAGAATGAAGAATGAGAGATTGACTAAAAAAGGTTTATAAGTATGGTTGAAGTGAAAGGAAATGTACACAAATGTAAACAAAATGAAAATGTAAACATTATTGAACATTAAAAAACATATTGGTCGATGGCAATATTAAAAGGACCTACACTACACACAATCGCCGAGCATGTATGAAAAGAAGCGAAAGAGGTATGTCAGGATCGTAGCAAATGGTATTCATGTGTCTCTGCCTACCCCTCTTGGCATAAAAGGCGTGATGATGATAGATAGAAGTGGCGCCTTTCCTTCTTCTATGATATATGCGGTAGAGTGGAAGGAAGGAAATATACCTTTATTTTTTAAATGTAGTAAAGTTTTTTTTAAAGATTTAAACTGTACTTACCAAATATTTCTTCGAACCAGTAGAATGTCCCATAGAGTAATATGGCCACCCCCAACCAAAAACCAATAAGAAGAACAAACAAGTATTCCCACATTTTCTATTTTCTTCCTTCTTTCAAAATGAATTTATTGAACTTTTCACATTTTATATACTTTAATTATTTAGGGTGAAACTTAACATCGTCTTTGAAACATTTTACTGAAAATTTTTACTTAAATCCAACCATATTTTCATATTTATTATTATTTTTTAGTACTTTATGGGTTACCTTACAGCACCCGAAATCGTGTTACGGTCCCAGCGGAGGAAGACCAAGTCCCCCTTTTTAGGCTATGATATTTACTATACCTAACGAATGGCCAGTTCTGTTGAGGTATATTTTTAGATGGAAAAGCCTCAAAGTTGTAAAGTGATCAAATACTCGCCGTCAAATACCAATAAATTATTGATACAGGTATCAAAAACAAGACTTTCCGCCCCCGGTTTCGCTCGTGGATATATTCGAACTATATAAAATATAGCCTATGTCACTCAGGGATATCGTAGCTTTCTATTAGTGAAATAATTTTTAGAATCGGTTCAGTAGTTTTTGAGTTTATTCATTACAAACAAAAAAATCAAATTTTACCTCTTTATAATATTACTTAGTATAGAATTTGATATATGATAAACCTTTTAAAAAAAAGTGTACCGACTTCAAAAAATTGCACTGAAAAGTAAGAAATAATAAAAATTTCGTTGTAGAATTTGAAGACGGTTGGTGCCAAATTAAGATACAAAATTAAGTAAACATCTAAGAAGATAAAAATCTGTTCAATATTATCTATGTTTGTACTGATGATCGTAGGTTCCTAATGAATTGTCTAGATTTGTGAATTTGGGTACTAAGTTATTTTTAATTTGGCACCAACCGTCTTCAAATTCTACGACGAAATTTTTATTATTTCTTACTTTTCAGTGCAATTTTTTGAAGTCGGTACACTTTTTTTAAAAGGTTTATCATATATCAAATTCTATACTAAGTAATAATAATTTAAGTAATAAGTAGCCGCTAGACCATCGTCGATACGAAAATTGACAACTTCGTGTCAATAGCAACCGTTGCTAAGGCTTTTTCTGATACATAATTTTCAGCAGTAAACAGAGACAAATTACTGAATTTCTGAAAAATTACTGAACCGATTTTTGTCATATGACTGTGAGATAATGTCGAGAAATTAATATATCCTTAAAAAAATAAGTCGTCAAAATGGGTACATATTTTATCGAGATATCAAGAAAAATGTACTTATAAAGTCAGTTTTTTTTAAATTTCTGAAAAAGTAATGAACCAATTTTTATGAGATAAAAATGGGACCAATCCGGAAGAATTATCTGTCGATTAAAAAAGAAACCATCAAAATCGGTTCACAACTGGCGGAGTTATCGATGCATACATACATAAAAAAAATAAAAAAAATCTAAACGGTCCCAATTGAGAACCTCCTTCTTTTTTTGGAAGTCGGTTAAAAATAAGAACTTGTTTTGATTATCACCGGTTATAGTTACAAATATTATTTGATCTTACGGAACCCTAACTTTTTAATAGAAAACGAAATTTGTCCAGTAGTTTTCGAGTTTATTTCTTACAAAATAAACTCACTGTATCTCTCTTTATAATAGTAGTAAATAAATTAAAAAGAAAAACTCATTTTCTATCAAAAATACTGACTTCACAGCAAAACACTTATCTCAAAATATTATTATGTATTGCACTTCCCCTACGTGAAAGGTCGTAAGGGCTCTACCTAGGGTGCGTTTATGTGCGGTTATAAAAAACTAAAGACTACTAACAGGGTCGTATTTTCAATAATGAAAGATTGACTAAAAAGATTTATATGGCTGAAGTGAAAGGAAATGCTAAACGTGTACTTTTATTGAACATATAAAAATGTATTGATCGATGGAAATATTAAAAGTACTTACACACAAACGCCGAGTGTTTGAAAGGTATGATGAATATAAAAGAAGCGAAAGAGGTATGTCACAGGATCGTAACAAATAGCATTCGATTGTCTCTGCCTACCCCTTTTGGGATGAAAGGCGTGATGATAGATTAAATAAATTGATGTGCAATTAAAAATAACCTAGTAATAGATGTGAAAGTGTGTTATGTTCTTTTATTGACGTGATTATTTTGCACAGTAGGCTACTTTTCATCACGGAAATCCCTTTGGGATAAATTCTTATGTCCCTTTTCAAAAATATCCACGGGCGAAGCTGGATTGGATTCTTTTTAGGGTTCCGTACCTAAAGGGTAAAAACGGAAACCCTATTACTAAGACTCCGCTGTCAGTCCGTCTGTCTGTCTGTCTGTCCGACTGTCACCAGGCTGTATCTCATAATCCGTGATAATTAGACAGTTGAAATTTTCACAGATGATGTCTTTCTATTGCCGCTATAACAACAAATACTAAAAAACAGGATAAAATAAATATTTAAGGGGGCTCCCATACAACAAACGTGTTTTTTTTGTCGTTTTCATAGATAATGGTACGAAACCCTTCGTGCACTCGACTAGCACTTTTTTATATTTTTTATTTATCGGAATTTCCTATCATGGAATATAGAAAATAACGAAATGAGGGTAAGGTCTTTTAATTTAAATAAATAGATCTGCATGCCGCACTGTACTGGACCTACGTTTGTGGTTAGAATTTTAACAGCTATTGTCTGCCGTTATGTGAATGGTTTAATCGAATTCGACTTTAACTGTGTCTTGTTGTTTAGTTAGACTATATAATTTGCTGGATTTAAAATACCTGTTTCATTATGGAAGTAACTAAGTTTTAAGTAAATGCGACCAAAACATTGATATATAATGGACCAAAACAATATTTTTTTTCATACATAGTTTTAATTTCCCTTTTACCTCCTTTGACGATTGGATTTCGTAAAATATTTTCTTAGTGGATGCTTGACTTCAAGGCTGTATCCGGGAATCTAATGAGGGGGGGGGGGGGGTTAGGTTTAAAAAATCCTAGGTAAAACTAAAATAAAAAAGGGGTTTCGGAGGTTTTAAGTTTTGAACCCCCAACCTCCTCCCTACCCCTAGTTACGGCCATGCCTGACTTAAAGCTTCAGCGGTGTCAGCTTGGCGATGATGAATCAGTTGGGATTTGAGAGAAGCTAAGATTTTCCCTTGTATATAAAATGCATTCTTTATTGACGTCTTGGTTCCAAGAATTTTTAATTTACAATGGCCACTTCCTCTCGAGTATTGTTTGTTGACGAAAACTGAGCTGCGCGTGCGCCGGTTTGTACATTACGAATCAGTTTCCATTCATAATATAATCTTTTATAATATTATTGTTTGTAAAATGTATGAATTTGTATATACCTAAGTGTGAAAATAGTCATTTAGAATGTTATATTTTTTTTTTCTTCACGGGTTCCCTTATGGCTCCCAGAGAAGACCAAGTCGGAAGTGTGGAAGACCAGAGTGGGCCACACGGAGTGAATATTTGACTCCTTGAATGTTTAGTTACTGAATCAACATAACGACTAAATGGATTTGTAATTTAGTACAGAGATTTAATAAAGAGGGCTGGAAAGGGGCGTGAAAATCATGGGAAGATATCATTATCAAGGTAGAAAAAAGCTCTCACAAACCGGAAATCCCAACTCACCCCTTAAAAGCGCATGTATATCAATCGAGATTTATAGAATGTATGAAATAACCTTAAAAAGCAGTATAGCTTAGGTTCCATTGCCTTCCTGGTGACATTTAAGGTTGTATAACAACTTTCATAGAATTTCTCATATGTTCTAACGTTTAATAGGCAATCTTGGTCAAACACTCATCAACAACTACTATACACTTTCGCTAACAACTTTGTGAAGTGGGTACTTACTCACGCGGTAGTCATTGAAAATACATAAGCTAGTGATTAGCACCGGTTTTGTGCGGGTTCTACATAATAATGGTTGTTTACATCAGTGAAATGGTCAAGGAATGAATACACGCATGATACCGTATTTTGCCATTTTCCACACTGAATTTTTAACCGACTTCAAAAAACAGGAGGAGGTTCTCAATTCGACTGTATTTTTTTTTATATTTGTTACCTCAGTTTCGGCTGGGTGAACCGATTTTGATGATTCTTTTTTTATTTGAAAGCTGGTGCTTCCCGTGTGATTTCTACTGAATTCTAAGTAATTTTTTGTCATAACTCGATGAAATGCCAAGCCGATTTCGATTATTTATATTTGTAATGATACTTGTAAATACTTAAAAAGGAAAAATAAATTAATTAAAAAAAAAGTAACCGACTTAAAAATTTGCACTGAAAAGTAAGAAATAATAAATATTTCGTCGTAGAATTTGAAGACGGTTGGTGCCAAATTAGAAACAACTTAGTTCACTAATCTAGACAATTCATTAGGAACCTACGATCATCAGTACATACAAACATAGATAATATTGAACAGATCTTTTATCTTCTTAGATGTTTACTTAATTTTGTATCCTAATTTGGCACCAACCGTCTTCAAATTCTACGACGAAATATTTATTACCTATTTCTTACTTTTCAGTGCAAATTTTTGAAGTCGGTACCTATACTTTTTTTAAAGTTAATTTTATTTACCTATTATATTTGTGCCGTTTGCAGTAGAGACTCTTGTGCTCTTGGTCCGTGGGGGTCGAGTGGAAAAAATCTAAGATGCATCACCCCAAAAATCAAGAGTGCTTGCTCTTTCTTCGCCCAGAGTATTAGCAATCAGCGAGGACATGCAGCCATCATTTTTGCCACAATGCCACATTCTGTTTTAAAAATGTATTCAGTCTTAATTTTTAAGTTTTTGTTTCTAGATTAAATAAGTTTGTAAATTGTAAACAATATTGTATAGGTAAGTTAGAAAATAAAATTTAATTATTTCTGACTAAGCTTTCCGTGGAAACCGGGATAAAACTCCGACCCTCATACACCTGTTGCACTGTGTTGCACACTTTCCTTAGGATTTTTAAAGTTTGTTTTTAGATTTTTAGCGATTTCCACTGCACACTTTTTAGTGGTGCTTATTGCCATAGTCACCACGCTTAGCAGGCGGGTTGGTGACCGGACTTACCTGCCCTTTCTTAAAGAAAATTGGTGCTTAGCATTTTGGCAGCGGTAGATTCGAACCCGAGACCTCCGGTTTCAAGTCCACCGTCCTACCAATTAGGCTATCGACTACCATTTCTGCCGCCATCGCTAGCTATTTAAAAAAAAATACACTACATTTTAAGAAATCATCGACACAGGATTATGTATCAAAGTCTTTTTTCTGAATCTACCTAATTCTATTCTAAAGGAAAAAGCACGAAACCAATGTGAACTAAGATGCAAAATAGTCGCGTGTGAACTCTCCGTAAAGAGGTAGTTATGTATTAAGAGATACTTCTCACGGAGGCTCCTATTTACTTAAATTACTTTTTAATAACTATGTAAATCTAAACCAGATATTTTTCAGACAAGTTTACAGGTTTTCGTTACCTCAACATGGCTCAATTTACCATGGTTCACAAATCGAAAGCTGACATAAACAATTGTATAATCCTTGAAACTTTAAAGAAATTTAATTCAGTCGTTTCAGAACTTCCTAAAACATTTTTTATTTATTTATTATTTATAATTTGAATACCTACACAAATTCGTTTAATAAGTAGCCCACGCACTGGTCCGGTATCTCACAGAAAATTTTCGGTCCGGCCGCCGTATGATCGAGATTGAAGACAGGCTACACATTAGCAATGTAAATCATACGATCTAGATCACATGCAACTAATAACTTACCCACACAGACACACAAGATTCGCATAAAGACAGGCGTGTGGATGTGTGTGTGTGTGTGTGTGACAGATCGTTTCGGTCATCGAAATCAACCACATATACAACGATTTGAAAATGGACGGTGGGCAGCGCGATAAGAATTGGACGAGTCTGTGGTCGATTTCGGTGGACCGTATGGCGGCGCGCCGGCGATTGGACGAATGAGTGACCTTTAGAGATAGCTATTATGCTACTGCGGACTTTCTTGTAGATCATTTTATTCTGCACAATTATTTCCTACATCAATTTGTTTTGTCTCTGATGGATTTAGACAGCATACGCCATGAAAACGCGATTTGATTAATTTATAGTATTAATACTCAGCTCCTAAACGTGATAGGTACATGTTAACTTTAAACCTTCCCGGTAAATCAACCAATCTAATAGTGAAATCCGCAACAAAATCCGATCATTAGTTTTTGAATGAATGGGGCACAAAAGACAGACAGACGCGGCGAGAGGACTATGTTTTATTATATGTAGTAAAGAAACGGATCGACGTGATATTTCGCACAGACATCGTTGGAGGACTGGAGACTGGCATTTGCTACTTTTTATCCCGGATATCCTTTTCTCATATTTCAAAAATTTTCACAGGCGAATTTAGTAGATGTCTGTAAGTAAGATATAAACTGAATATAAAATACTATATAATTAAGAAGTAATGGTAATGATAGTGGTGCAGGTGGGAAAATAATCTTGAATCTCTCTAATGTCGCACTTGTCGCTACTTTCTCACGGACAGATGTCACATACGATATTATATCATTATAGGTAGGTACCTACTATGTATAATGTAGATGATAGATCGAGGGGGTTTTGTATAAATAAAAAAAATCGCAAAAGAATTTGGCCAATGATGGTCAATCAACTGTGAAAAGTGTAAAACCCCGTAGCTTAAATTTTGCACATTTCATTTTCATGGGGCTCTATTCAAATATTATTATTAGATATATATTTTAAAATATTTAATTTGAATCTACTAGGCATTTTGAAGGTTTATTTTTAGATATAGCGAGTAGAAACCTGTCCCCACAGAACATTATAAATAACATAGAAGTTGCAAGTGGGCGTTCCCGTGTAACCAGACAAATGCCAAAAATATATATATGATTTCCGCATATCTTCAGAATTTTCCCTGAAATATAGCACGTAGCCAAAAAAATGTATACTAAGTAGGTATATATTTAAGTGAAAAAATGCAAATTTAAGAGAGAGTTTTTCACAATACTTATAATTTGGTTACCTATAAATATGCTAACATGCTACTTCTACTTTCTTTATATTGTTTTGTGCCTGCCCCGGATTCGCACGGGTAGAAAAATTGTTTATGAATGAGACATTTTCCCGGGATAAACAAGTAGCATATGCACTCTCCGGCAAAGTCATAATATAAGTTAGCGATTAGGAGTCATTTGGTTCGGCATCGCACCGAAAATTCCCCATTCCGGCCGTCGGATGATCTAGGCGGACTGCCGGGTATTGGACAGATGTGTAGCCACCTTTAGGAGCGCTCTAAAAAAGGCAGACAGAAACCCTATCTCTCTGATTATTTCAAATGAGATGAGGTAATCACAAGGTTACAAAGTAAAGTCAAAGATCACCAAGGTTTCTTAATGATGTCATATTTGACTACATCCTTCCATAGTATATAAAATACCAGTTTTTATAATAACTATGTGTTGTTTCCTCAATTATTATTTTTAAGATTCTAACGAAACCCTTTTGCTCTAGCATGGCGGGCCACGGTTCAATCCAGGCTATGTACCAATGGGGTTTTTATACTTAATAAAAAAAAATCCGACAAACCAAATTCATTCGGAGTAAAATGGGTATAAAACTATAGTTTTTCCAGATTTACTTGAAACTTGTAAAATACTCTAAAATATAAGTAAATAACAAAAAAGCAGTTATTTTCAAAAATTAACCGCTAGACCACCGTTGGTACGAAAATTGACAACTAAGCCACAAGTTTTTGAACTGATTTTCATTATATGTCCGTGAGATAATGTCGACAATTTATTAGATCCTAAAAAAAAAGTCGTCAAAATCGGTACACATACCTATTTCATAGAGAAATTAAGAAAAATCTTATTAAAAAAATCCAAAATTTCTGAAAAACCAACTTTTATGAGAAAATAATGGGACCAATCCGGAATAATTATCAAAATCGATTCACAATAACTGGCAGAGTAATCGATGTTCAAAAATACGGTCCGAATTGAGAAGGAGAAGGTCCTTCTTTTTTGGAAGTCGGTTAAAAATGCATAAATCTACTTTAACTGATCAATTACCGATGAATGATGTAATAATTATTACAAAACTAACAAAAACAAATCCGGTCTATTGTAGAATGTTATGCAATGAAAATAGCCTAAATTATATACAAAACTGTGAATATATCGCACGGATGGATTCAGTAATATTAGTATTTACTGAGCTTCCGTCCAATACACGTTGGTTCATACACGAATCACAAATCCACGCTCTGGTCCGGTATCTCACCGACAATTTGCGGTCCGGCCGCCTTACGATCGAGATTAAACACAGGCCACACATTAGCGATGTAAATAATACAATTTACTCACTCACACAGACACACAATCGATTAAACAAAGGCGTGTGGATGCGTGTGTGTGACAGATCGTTCCGGCCATCGAAATCAATCACAAATACAACAATTTGAAAACGGCTGGCGGACCGTTCGTTACCGGCGATTGGACGAATGAGTGGGCACCTTTAGATGTGAACAGAGAGTATTGACGAGTTGTCGTGTACTATGTTTCAATCTTCTTACAATAATAACTTATTCTAAAGCATATCTGGGATAAAAAGTAGCCTATGCCACTTCCTCTCTTTCCAAAAAATCATATTTAGTTATGAAGAAGACAACCTATCTATCTATCATCACGCATTTTATCTCAACAGGTGTAGGCAGAGATAATCGAATGCCATTACCTACGATCCTAACATACCTCTTTCGTTTCTCTTATATTCATCAAACCTTTCATACTTGATATCTATAATTTTGAGTTATTTTTTCAGTATTGTAGGCCTCTGAACTTTGAGCGTGAGTTGAGCTAACCTAAAACCAACCTGTTTTTATGTTTTTGTTAAATAATAATATCTTTGTATATTATTTTGCTAAATCATTGTATCATGTATGCAATCCGGTTCTCATATCATACATTTAGGTATCAGAAAAAAATGTTTGTCTTAATGATAATTCTTACAATCAGTACCTGCCTAGCTAAAAATAATTTAACGTGTTTAAATATTTATTCAAGCATTGTGGTAAATTTTCCGTATTTGAATCATAGGGTATAGGCGAGCCAATTACAGCGTATGAAATCAGTTGTCGCCACTTTTTAAACAAGTGTGAAATACTAATGTATAATTTACGCGGTCGGTCGTTGCTTTAGTAATAGTCAAATTTTTTTTTTATTTTATTTGTTTTCCATTTTCTCTAACTTTTAATCGACTCCTCGTGCTTCGGAGGGCAACTAAAGCCGGTGTCCGCACTTCTTCTAAAAATAACAGATATTTACGTCTATAGGTCCAATAATGCAGCTACGTACACAACTGCAGGGTGCGTCGGCTTGACGTCTGCTATTTACTCGTAACTAGGCAGACCATAGAGTAACTTATAATACTGAGAAAGGCAGACCATGGCAAGGGTTCGATCCCGGATCCCCGTCATGTACCAATGGGTTTTTAATTAAAAACTTATCTACATACTCCGACAAACCACACTTAGAGGCTTTTCCATCAAAATATACCACAACAGAACTGGCCACTCGTACTAAGGTGAAGTTTGTAGTAGCAAGTTTTAAAGTAGTACTTATGTAATCTCTCAAACTACTCAACGATTCTAAAAAATATTTCACAAATATAGAAAATTACTATATCCCTTAGTAATATAGGCTATATTTTATTCTGTTCGAAAATATCCACGGGCGAAGCCGGGGACGTAAAGCTATTAGAAATATTTTACTTAAACTAAATTTTGAACCAAATATTTCTATCAGTTAAACAACTAAGTATATCTTATTGAGTAAATATATATATTATTATGTATGTACTTCAAGGTTAATATATATGTGAACAATGTATGTAGGTAGGTACTTATATGGCATGATCGTAAACATATGATTCCTTGGAAAGCGATGGAAAAACAATATGTTACACTAGATGACACGTGCGAATACTTCGCACCGTTAGTTCAACTAATCTTTAACAGATAGCGTCTTTTACAAAATAAATAAATTAGTCCAATTTTAAAAGAAATATTTAATTTTGATTTGTTTGTTTATTTTTCGTCATTAGAGGGAAATATAATCTTCAAAATATTAAATAATATAAAGAGATTCTATAGTGCAAATATAGGTATATTTGGGGTTTCGCTTGTATCACTGTATATATATATATATTAATTAAGTTAATTAATTTTTTTTTTTATTTAACTTTTCTTTGTGATGATTTCTATCTGTCGGTTATATAGAGGTTATCGCTTGAACTAAGTATTTCTGTTAGCTATATTATACAGATATTCACGAGTGTAGATATAATTTATTATTCAATTATTTGCTGTAATAATAATTTAGTATATTGGCTATAATATAAGTCCCGTATAAATTCGTCTCGTGCGTCGGTGCCCGAGTGGTTAAGACGTCTGGTAATAACAAGGCAGATCACGCGTTCGATTCCGGGCCATGGGTAAACTTATGTAAATAATTTTAATAAATAAATAAATAAATAAATAAATCCGACAAACTACACTTAGAGGCTTTTCCGTTTAAATATACCTCAACAGAACTGGCCACTCGTTAGGTATAGCCTCAGAAATACCATCGGCTAAAAGAGGGAGACTTTGGTCTTCAGCTGGGTACCCTGGGACCGTAACATGATTTTGGGAGCTGTAAGGCAAACCGTGAAGAAAGAAAAAAAGTATACTATCTACTACCTTTCCTTACATCCATACATACACTAGGTACAAAAAACTACATCATTATCGACATTTGTAAGTTTGGATATAGAGGGTATCTCTGAAACTACAGATCCGATTCTGAAAATTCTTTCAGTAGGTAATAGGAAGCTACATTATCCGTGTGTTCAAAAATAGCCACGGGCGAAGCCGGGGCCGGAAAGTTAGTATGTAAATAAAGCATGAGATGTATGGAATGGATCAAGGAAAATAATGCCTTCTCCCTATCTCTTCGAAATTCTAACTTTGGTTTACATATATTCGTCATTCGGTAACCAAGGTTAACAAGTCCTGTAAGATCCTTCAACAAAACCTTGAATCCTTCAAGCATGCAAACATAATATCCGACACTATAGAATATCTTAGGTGGCGAGGCTATCGTTAATTCAAGATCACAACAACAAGACTTAACTTCCGCTGGGCACCCACCTTATGATTGGGCCAGTAACACAATTCAACTATAGGTACTATACTAAACTAATATTATAAATACGGAAGTGTTTGTTTGTTTGTTTGTTTGTCCGTCCTTCACGTCAAAACAGAGCAACGGATCGACGTGATTATTGCACAGAGGTAGTTGAAGGGTCGGAGAGTTACTGGCTCTTTTTTATGCCGGGAAAATTTATTTTTTCATAAATGTAACTTTTCTACACGTGCGAAGCCGGGCTAGTCGCTATATTTATTTACGAGATAAGAAAATGATATTTTAGTAATTAAATGAGCATCTTACAAATTACACGAAAATATGGTTGGATTTGGATATGTCTGTCAAAAAATATTACACTTGTGCAAACACAAAAAACACTGTCAACCAAAAAACAAACTTTAACACAAAACTTGTCGAAAAAATCACATTATTCTGTAACCTTTGATACTTAAAAGTAATAAAAAATCGGGGAAAACATCGCGGAATTATTCGCTTTGGAAAATATAATACGCGCGTCCGTTTGCAAGACTCACGTGTGAGCCAATGCGCCTCTCGTACTTTACACTACCTACTTGCTCAGACGCAACTAAATAGCGAATTTTTAACTAATTTAATGATACGTTAATATTTCTTAATTAAATGAAAACACACGAAATTCACGGTTAGAGGCCTTTTTAAGTGCCTTTTTATTTATCGTCTGTGGATTTTCTAAAGACATTTTATACACATAAACCTTAATTGTGAATTAGTCTATCTATTAGTGAATCAAATCAAATCAAATCGGTCCAGTAGTCTATAAGGCACAAACAGACAGATATACCAACATCTATTTTATATATATATATATATATAACTCACTGAAAATGTTATCAGAATTATTCAGACGTTTCGGGGCCTAACATTGGAAAACAAACCATTTAAAATAATAAAATATTAAAGGCTATATATATCAAACGAATCATAGACCTAGTCGAGAAAACCCCCAAGAACATCATGGCATGTGATTGTCCGTATCTAGTTACACGTAGGGACAGAGTCGTGAGTATATTTATGTATAATTGAATTTCATGCTCTCTTAGAGCATTGAACATTGAATGCGAGCAAGGTTTTGTTCTGATAAGCCTCTTATTGACTTTTTAGCTGTTATCAACTCGGTGAAGGCTGGCGAAGCGTAAGTAATGTAACAATGCAAATATAACCATTCTAATATATTGCTAGTTGTGTATCTAAACAAGTTACTTGGTTGTAATTCAGTACCTATGTTAATTAAAAACTAAGGTGTACATTTTTTTTTAAATTTTTATTTCAAAGATGAAGTTGATTATTTTTGTTTTGAAATAAAATGAAATGAAATGATTATTTCTTTGTTAGAATATGGCGTAAGTACATAATATAGGTAGATGAAGTTTATTAAACTATTGTATTGGGTATTAAATTGGGTATTCATTTTAATAACGTAAAAATTAAAAAAAAAATACATGTAAAATACCAGAAAAACTACTTATTTTATTTACATGCCAATACAATTAAATAAATTACAATATTAATAGATATATTGTCAACACAGAGCGGGTGTTAATGTTTATTTATTTAACTAGCATTTGGAAATTGGCCCGTGGAATATTTGGGGTGTGACATAAGATGTTCAAAAAATCACGGCCAAACATTTATAATTATTTAGGATTTTTTTTCTTCACGCGTTGCCTTACAGCTCCCGAAACCGTGTTACGGTCCCAGGTTACCCATCGGAAGACCAAGTCTCCCTCTTTTAGCCGATGGTATTTCTGAGGCTATACCTAACGAGTGGCCAGTTCTGTTGAGGTATATTTAGATGGAAAAGCCTCTAAGTTTGGTTTGTCGGATTTTGTACATACGTTTTTAATTATAAAAAACCTATTGTCGTTAGGTAAAATCGGTTTGGCTGTTTATTTTTCAAAAATATCTTTGTCTGTTCGAAATTAAAAAAAAAAAATACGGTCCGAATTAAGAACCTTCTCCTTCTTTTTTTGGAAGTCGGTTAATAATGGAAATAGTTAGAATACCTACAAAAGTAAAAGATGATGTGACTAAAATGAAGAAAAGTAGTTTACGCTGGTTTGGTCACGTTGAAAGAATGAAGGATGAAAGATTGACTAAAAAGATTTATATGGCTGAAGTGAAAGGAAATGCTGGCAGAGGACGACCTAGATGTACTTTTATTGAATATATAAAAAACATGTTGATCGATGGAAATATTAAAAGTACACACAATCGCCGAGCATATATGAAAGGTATGATGAATATAAAAGAAGCAAAAGAGATATGTCAGGATCGTAACAAATGGCATTCGATTGTCTCTGCCTACCCCTCTTGGGATGAAAGGCGTGATGATAGATATATAGACAATACGTCCGCCAGCGCTCTCCTTATATGACGCGAACTATTTATAAGTATACGAGCATTTCCTTTTATTTTTAGTTAAAACAACGTGAACGAAGTCGCGGGCATATATCGGGCAAAGGTTAGTTTTTGTATTATATTCCACTACAATTAACACTAATTTGATCTTCAGGATTTTCCAAAGACGTTCAAAGATAATTACCTACGGAGACAAAATAATAAATGGACTGTATATTTTGCTGTTTGTAACAAAAAAATAATATTTAGCTCTTATTTTATGTTTTTTTTAATCCCGAACTTTTGAAAATAATACATGAGTTACTTTACTTAAGTAAAAAGTTTTCCAGGTACATTATTATAAAACAATCCTACTTAAATTACTTTGCAAAACGATGTCTTCTTTTTCTTTTATTGATGTGGCTCAAAGTCTTTGATGTGGCTCGATTATTTGCCAATGTCAAGTATTATAGCCGTTATAGTATCAATATGTCGATTAATCGGTATCCAAGATGATACCGCCGACTGTGATATGTCTTATTCATCACAGACTAATCACAGTGCGGGCGGGATTAAACATCGGCGACGGAACGCGGTCGCCATGATATGACGTAGAATCCAAAACGATGTCGTTTTACACTTTGTTTGACAGATCTTTGACATTTGGCGTCTCCAACTCAATCAACACGAAAAAGATATTATATTTTCCTCTTCCGCGGTTTCACCCGCATGGAAATAGATTCAAAAAGAAATAATCCCGTGACTGTAATTTGTCCTTCGCCCGCCCGCTTTCGCGGTATAAAAAGTAGTATATGTCATTCTCTGACCCCAAACTTCCACTATGCAAAAAATCATGTCGAACCCGTGAAAAACAAAAACCAATATATCCCACGGAAACCATACATTTTTCCGGGATAAAAAGTAGCCTATGTGCTATTCCAGACTATAATCTATCTCTGAGCCAAATTTCACTCAGAGCCGTTCTGGCGTGATTGAGTAACAAACATACATACATCCATACAAACTTTCGCGTTTATAATATTAGTGGGAAGTGGGATGTTAAATCCACTGGCGTTCGTTATGAACACAAGTATATACCATACTTACTTCAAAATGTCATTTATGTAATCCTAGGAAATTGGAAGAAAGGATTAGTTGTAACTTGTAATGTCACTTGGTAAGAAGGAAGAAGCATCAAACGTCTCATTTCCGGTAAAATTAATCAAGACCGTTTATGTTAATTCCGCCCTGTCTTCGCTCGTGGTTTTTTTTTAAATGTGATATAAGAATTTATCCCTTTGGATTTCAGGGATAAAATGTACCGCCCTCTAAGCTCCAACTATCTCTATGCAAAAAATCATGTCGTACCGATGCTATGTTTTGACATGAAAGAATAAAAAAGGGATAGATAGGATTATTATATATACTAGCTTTTGCCCGCGACTTCGTTCGCGTAGAATTAGGAATAATGACGTAATTTATGTAAATACGCAGAGATTTCCCTTAATTTTATCTTTTACCCCCGTAAATTCCCCGTCAGTCAGAAGTTCAAATTTCCCAGTAAAAATATTTCCCCGATGCCAAATTTAACAATTTCTTAGGTTGCTTTAAAAAATTTTTCAGGTCAACTCCTATGTTCTCTAGCTAAGTTTCAAGTAGATTCGACCAAAACAACATTTTCCCCATACAAACTTCTACACCCTGTTGCACCCCTCCTTAAGTGTCGTTTTTAAAAATTCCAAAATACTTATTTTATTATTGGTTTAAAGAATATTTTAACCAAGTTTCAAGTTGATTCACGCAGGAAATAAGATTTTACATACAAACGTATTTACCCCATTTGACCCCCTTAGGGGTTGAATTTCGAAATTTCCTTCCTTATTCCTTGGCTACTTAATAAAGGGAACCTCTGTGCTAAATTTTTTATGTATGTCCCCGATTACTTGAAGACGCCTGGATCGATTTGGATTTTTTTTTATTTGAAAGGGTATACTGATATGATCTATATCTGATGATGGGATCCTGGAGAAATCGAGAACTCTTCAAATTGTATATGCACACTTGATGTGATTTGAGTATTTTTTTATAGAGACTTGTGCATTTGCTTTCGGAAAGCACACTTTTCATTGCATTATTTTTTAAATCGGTACACTTTTTTGTAAGAGGCAAATTATGTTGTTTCTGACGGATTACGCTATGAAAACTCGCTGGGGCAGACTTTTTCCCCGACTTGATTACACTGTTTATGCTCAGCTCCTAAACATGATAATATCAAGAACTGGTCAGTCTATCGCTACCTTACTTCAAATTATAACTGATTTTGAGGTCAGTTATACCTAGCTATTATTAACTATACTTAGGCAATTCACAGTCTTCGATAAATAGACAGCCTGGGGCGAACTAAGTGATATACGATATATGTTTGATCTAAACGTAACTTGACACGGTTACTCCACACTGTGTTGTAATGTTGAGAAAATGGCAACTAGAAAAAGTTGTATTATTATGTAAACTTGGGTGTCAAATTTGGTTGGACTAATTTGGCCGGATTTGGAATTAAAATTAAATATAAAAATATCTATCATTGATGTGAATTTGGTCCATTATATATTTTATTTATTGATGTGTAACATCTTTCTTGTGATTTCGTGAAAAGGAACGGAAGTGTGTAACAGGAACCGCGCGCGGTAGTAGAGTTGGCCTTCAGATGGTACCAATCCATTTTCCGAGAGGATGGTACTGTCAGCCAACAGTGTGTGCGTGTGTGTAACGAGAAAGATAAGGGGAAAAAGAGAAGGAAAACGCATCAGCTGTGCGCTTAACTTACAGTGTTGTGTATAAAGTGTTTTCAGGATATAAAGTTAATGTTGCTTATTACCAAGGTGATATGTCAGATGTTAGACGTCATCACATGAGCCTACTGTAAGGCTCGCTCGTTTTTTATTTATCTTTATTTAGACACAAACAGTAATTAAACAAAGATACAGGTAATACAAATATAACATATAGCAGTGAAACATGCGAGACTCTTAAATGTACAAAGAGCTATTAAATAATTATTTCAGAGAGCGAATTATAAAACGATTTTGTGTTACCCTGAATCTCTTTATTTCTTGGTGGACGGATGAGTAGACGCGAGCGATCAATAATTATATTATTTTCCAAAATATAAGAACAGTTGATAAATATTATCATTCATTGTCTCTGATGCATTCAGAGATAGGTCCCGACGGGTGCTAGCCACAACACTTTAGATTACACACTCTAAATAACATCTACGTGTTGGACCTATATATCCCCATGCAAGCCTTACAAAGGACCGAGCATTGTGCCCATAAAAATAAAATTGTAGTCGTGCGCAAACAGAGGGCAATTTTTTTATATAAAAACATCAAACAATGGAAATCTACAATCTATTAAATTTCAATATCGGAAGATTTAATGTAAAGTTGTTTAAAGTTAATAATATATTTTACAATTGAGAACCGCTATAAAAATGGATTGAAACCGATAATGCGGACACGCGTGCATACATTTCTATTAGGTATCCTATGTAACTCCAACAGACTGTATTAGAGATTCTTTGTATGGTTGAAGGACCCTAAGTGTAAAATGGTGAAAATATATGAAACTGTCAAAAGTGAGGTAAGTTAGTTAAATCTTAAATCTTTAAAGTGACATAGCGACTGTAGCTTAGAATAAGAAATTTAATTATTATCCAACATTATGTTTGTCTCAGGTCGACATGATTTGTAAGAATAAAGATAGTTAAAAATCCGGATGACATAGGCTATCTACGTTTCATCCTGTAAATCCTTCAGGATAAATTCTTTCGTCATATTTCAAAAAAATTCCACTACCGAAGCCAGAGCGGAAAGCTATCTAAATATATAAGACCGTCTTGTCACTGACTGACTGACAATCAACGCACAGCCTAAACCACTGAAGATATAAATATGAAAATTGGAAGGTATATTCTTTAGGGGTGTAGAGGTAGACCAGTAAGAAAGGATTTTTCGATCATCAACCCCTAAGGGGTTGAAATTAAGTGTATTAACTTGAAACATGGTACAAATACTCTTTAAAACAAAAAATAAAACACGTGTTTTAGGAATTTTGAAAACAACCCTTATGGCAACGGGGTGTTGAAGTGTACATGGGGAAAAATGTTGTTTTGTTCGGATGTACTTGAAACTTAACATAACAACACAAAACAGTTTTAAGAATTAAAAACTTAGAGACTTTTTTCGTTATTTCAAAAATAATTATGGGGACGGGATTAATATTGATCCTTACAGCTTTCGGGAATTTTTGCCGACCCCAGGGTACCCAGCGGAAAATAAAGTTTTCCTCACTCATTTTCATTGATAACTGTCAAACTAACAATAATTTTAGTACTTTTAGTAGGAAAGAGTAATTGTAAATCGTCTTTTATTTTACTTAATATCACTGCGGCAGACCATGTGATAAATAGTTGATGAACTAAAAAATAATAAAATAATAAAAGACTTTAGCATATTTCTCTATTCTTTCTTTTTCGTATTTTGTCAAATATTAAAACTCAAACGCATATTTAATATTTCGTCAACATTTAAATTGTATGTAGAGCTGCCAGACGTAATAGTTACCTCTATACTTACTTGTTGATTTTAGTGATAGATGACCGACTTGTGTGGTTTAAATGAGAAGCGTAAGCGTTATGCTTATAATACAATTCTGGTTTATAAATTCCCCCCGTGTTTCTAATTTTCTTTAAGATAATATTTATATACTTATATATACTTAAAAACCTGTTTTTCAATGTGTAAATAAGTATTGTATATGTTCAATATAGGCATCTGGCTAAAATGAGACACTTTATTTCTACTTTTTTCATTTCCTTAATTTCTTAATTTATACTCTGTATCTGTTCTCGCATGTTAGGAGCTAGAATGTAGGATGCAAGAAACACTAACGACGGGAGTTCGTTCCATCTTATGGTGGAAAATGTGCAGGGCGCATGATGCATCTCAATAGGATATAATTAAGTATGAAACCGGCGGACTATGCGAAGCGGAGGGTGTGAACAGGCTGGCGCAACTTAGAACAAAAAATTTGTGCTAGGAAAAATGAGCCAATACTAATGGCGTCGTATTGCTATCTCTTTCACGCCATATACAGATGACAGAGATAGCAAATATTTATATACCAATCCACAGTACAATGTTGTTAGGTTGGCAGTACCTTTCAGCCCTAAGTTTGTTTCATTTTAATGTATGGCAGTCCCGACTCTTATTAAAGAACATAGTGATTGCTACTTACTCTATGGGTGTGAATTAGAATGTATTAAAGTGTATGATTTCGTCAGTAGATTTTGGTTTTAGAACATGATATAGGTATAAGTACTCTATTCTTTTTTAAAGTTTAAAAAAATATAACAAAATGCATGGTTGCAATTCTCGGTCGCCAGTCGCAGATAATTGTACCATGCAAATAATTTGGGTGGAATATTGCAATATCTAGTTGCACACCTGTTAGTTCTAGTGTGTGGTGAAGGGTCCCACTACTGACAGTTGGCATTCTATATGAGGTAACATGATGTCTACTGGAGGTTGTAAGTTTAATTATTTTAAAACCTTAAAACTAAAATATTAAACATCGAAGGCAAAATACAAGATGGCGAAATTTACTGATATGTAGGTGTTTATGTGGGAAAAATATTTTCGGACGGATTTATTTAACTTTATATGTTTATAATACCACAATGGTGTGTCTGTGGCGGAGTGGTTAAACGTATGCTAGGTAGACCAACAAAACATTTAAATGCTTTTCGATCTAAACAATAATATACTTCAAATAACTAACCACTCCTTAGGTATAGCCTCACAATCATTACCATAGTTGGCTGAAATCACCGCCAAGTGTTGAATGAGGATATTAAAATTATTAGTTTAAGTAATTAATTACAAATATCCGTTATTTCAACAAAATATGCAAAAATAATTATATGATTGAGTATGTAATTTAAACACTTAAAATTTAATAAATACAAAATTAACCCACATATGGTGTATGTTTTAAAATTACCTGGTAATCTCTGAAACTACTGATCCGATTCTGAAAATTATTTCACTAATAGGAAGCTACATTATTCCTGAGTACAAATATACATGGGCGAAGCCGGGGGCGGAAAGCTAGTCATATTATAAAACAGGATACAAGCCAAGATGGCAAGCCTTTCATTGAGCTCTTTCTGACGTAGTTGTATATACAGAGACAGTACTTATAGTAGAGCCGTACTGCGTACATCGTCACGGCCTTTATACCATGCGGCGTGGCTAGAGAAGCTGGTAACAATGTCCACATTTAGAGAATTGACCGACCTTATATATAATTTCTTATACAATACTTATAGCTTTCCGGCTCCGATTCTGCCCGTGGAAATTTAATGAGACTATAGACCTTTTTTTTCAAAAGAACTGCAAAGACCGGTTTACGTGCCCTTCGAAGCATGAGAAGTAGATTATCTATATATTAATATGTGAAGACAAAAACTTTTGTATACCTTTTTAACCATTATTACGTTGCTTTTTAAACGTCACGGAGGTGTATGAGATTTGGCATAGTTAAAGTTTGTATATGGAGGTTTAAAAATAATTTATCATTAAAAAAGAGTGCTAACAATGCCCGCCCAAGAATGCCCGGCCCGAGAATGTCCGGACAGGAATCCAATGCGTTGTAAACGTGGGGCAGCATTTCTGGTCGTAAGTATATCTACATTGTTGGGTCGGATATTATTGTAACCCAATCAACCTGCAATAATACGTGATTTATTTAAATGAATTGTGGTCGAATTTGGACCACTGACCGGTTTAAAAAATCTTTGAATTCGGACCCTCCCTCCATCGAGATTATTTCTTTACTTCCACGCGCAAAGTTCACATAGGAACTTAGGAAGCGAGAAAGTAAACGTTATAAAATCGAAAGTTTACTTAACTGACATTACAACGAGTTTATTGTAAAATTTACATCACTGACTATGTTGTAAATATCTACGTTCTATTGTTAATGGAGTATTGATTGGGTTTTGTGAGAGGATAATTAAAACTTGAAATAATGGCTTTTGTTTAATATCCGGACAACAACAACATCTGTGGTTAAAAATCTCTTTCTTTGATATTGCCGTTCATAAGAAATGTTTGCTATAATTCTATTAATTTAACGTCTGACTGATGGATAATAATTTGTAGGAAATATTCCTTGAGTGCATTAATGAGGGATTTTTGAAATTACATCCCTAAAGGGTTGTAAAGTTTGATGGAGTAACTCTTTTTGAAGTAACGATGCTGACACTCTGTAAATATACCTACCTACTCTTGTTTTTGAAAATGCATCTCATAAGGGGTTAAATTGGGGGTGTAAACGTTTGTATGGAAAATCGTATTCTCTAAGGTCTGTGTATAAAGGTGATAAACACTTTGTTTTCTTTAAAAAAAAAGGTTTCTTTCGCTGCAAGAACACAGAATTTAAAGTTAACATTTATGTTATATCTAAAGGATATCTACACTTTATAAGGACCCATCATGGCTATAATGTTATTTTAAACTGATTAAATCAGTGGAATCAAATACCATGAAGTACGAAAATATAAATATTTTGGTCTGAATTTACAAACGTAATATGAGAAAGTGGCGTCAAGTCATACATTAAACAGATTATATATTATGTATTTGTATTTTGCAAACAAACGTTTGGTTGGTTAGTTACCCAGAAAGTGAGGAAGTTGAAAACCCGGGTTCGACTCTTGGGACGGGCAAAAATGATTTGTAGGTACCAAAAAATATATGTAGGGCAAAAAAAGTTTTAAATCGATCCTGTGGAACCTTATACAAGCTACTTCCCACCTTGCTTTACTCAACTTAACATAATCATAAATACTACACTTTTCAGTAATAGTCAGGGAGAATATAACTTTGGAACTAGGCAACATACCAATCTGAAATTTTATATGGAGCATGTGCTCTTGACCATATCTATCGTTTGGTCAAGAAAACAACGGTTACCGTACTATCCGAAAAGCGACTACTTCAAATGGTCCAGAACACCCTAGATGTCCTCTCGCTAACTTATACAATATCAGACAAAGCTCCCTGACTATAAACCGTGTGTTACTGAAAACTGCGGACTGACTGATAAAAATTTGGTAAACTTTTCATACGAAAAGCAGGTATTTTTAAGATTTATTATCTGAGAACATATCTAAAATATATATACGAAGATTCCGTCTGTATATAAGAACGTTGACCCTAAGTTCACCAGCCAAGATAATGTTCAATATGGTAAACAAGCAGAATGGACCGTGACCGATGGTCTGCGCAACCAATCGGAAACTTAAGTGCGGATATTATTAATATTTCCATAGTTATGCAATTCTAATTGAAGGTTAAAACTCAACAGGGAAAACAAATTATGCATTTTTTTATCGCATGTGAATTTACAGACTTCCAACATCGCTGAATGGGTTTTCTAATCTATAATCTTGAAACTTGGTACTTATTAATGATTAATTTGACCAGAAAATTATTATTTTTCATACAAACTTTGTCACCCCCATTCTTCTCTTAGGGGTTGAATTTGGAAAAAAACACTGAAATCGATATTTTATTATTTTTATTTTAGAATATTAATCAAGTAAATTGGACCATAAAAATATTTTGCTACTCCTTTGTCCCTTTAGGGGTTGAATTTTGAAAAACGCACAAATACTTGTTTTATGATTGAAAAATATTATTTCCCATACAAAATTTGCCACCCCCTTTCTCCCCTTAGGGGTGGAGTTTCAAATGGAAACATTGTTTTTCTTAATCTTATAACATTTCCAGAAATGTTCAGTTTTCAATTTCTCCACAACCCTAACTATTCGCTCCAGCCTGAATGACTCCTAGAAATTACTAAATAAAGTCTATCTACCGATTTTGAAGTGGAATTGATAAACAAAGCCATAATGGCGTCTCACATTATTTAACTTTTGTTTATTTATCTATTATCACATTATGAATAATAAAATTCTCACTTATTTTATAAGTCTGAGTGCAAACTAATGATGACGCAAGTAAACTTACTTACTTGCGTCAGTTGTGCAAAAAGTGAAATGATCCTTTTGAACTCACTAACTTATGAATAATATACTTAAACTATGGTATGGCATGTCTTTGACCAATTTTTATCCCTTGGAAAAGATAAATATAAGATCTGAGAGTAAGTAAATAAGTAAGTAGGTACCTATATGAAATTTTATTCAATAGAATGCTAAAATACTATTGTACAACATTTATAGTGATTTATAGTTTATAAGCACAGAAATAAACTGTTACACATCTTGATATTTTTTTAATTTGAAATACATATCTATAAAAATGGCAATACACACAACACTCTCAACGACTGTAAGTAAAAAGTGTAGCGCGATACAGGTTTCGGTATTGAGACAGTAGGCGCCATCTATCGATGAGACGCCACAATATCTAAATGAAAATTCTATATTACTTTCATTGTTCAACTCTCATCTCATAACTCTAAGAATAAGCAGTATATTTAATGTTTTTTGAAACGCCTGAAATATTCTAAACTACACAACTGTAACGTCATAATACGTCCATGTCATAAAAATAAGCGCCTGCAAGTTATCATCGAGATAATGTCCAATAATTTTAGGCGTTATAACAAACAATAAAAGTAAGGTTGTTTTAGTAAAAAAAATATCAAAACAATTAAGTAAAATGTTAAAAGTAAGAAATAGTGAATATAGAAACATATTTTTATAGAAATATATTTCAAACATGCTAAAAGTTCTGTTGAAATTTAGTAATTTGTTGAAAATATTATCAAAGAATACATAGCAAAGTCAATAAATATTTTGTAAAAAAGCGATCCATTTTTACTTTTATATCCCTCTATACGACAGACTATCCCGATCACCCCTTAATAAATAGTAAGAAGGTTACAACCTCATAACTCTAACCTTTTTTAAACAAGAAGAATACTTTTAAAAAATCAAAACAAATAGTTTGTATAGGTGATCCATAGAGACGATAGACGAAATGTGTCACACGTGCATAAAGTCACATACACACAACATGCTAAGCTATACCATGCTATCTTACGTGTGAGCGCGTCTCGGAGCGCCTTAGCAAGTGAAGCTAGCGATTTACTCAATGTAGCATGGTGACGCTCGAACATTCCTGTGTCTAAATAATATATTCTAATTCAATATTTGTTTCTAATATATTTGTTAAATCAATAATAGTAGATAATATATTTTACTACAAATGCCACTTTCTAATATTTTTTGTTAGTAGGTAGATGGGCTCAGAATGTAACTGATTTTCGGTCAGTCCGTCTGTCTTGTCTCTAAAACACAAATAAGCTCTACCCTATGCAAGTTATATGTACTTACATGCAGGATGGTCGTATAAGGGTTCTACTTTAGTTCTGTCCAGAGGTCCACCAGCTAAACGAGTTGATAGTGACTCTAAGAAATGTCTCACATTCCGTAGTTCCCCCTGGTCACCCCCATCGGACTCGCGATCTTCGTGCTCTTCATCTGCAATACAACCAAGTTAGAAATTAAATACAGAATAAACAGCTCGATTTAATCGACTTGTCGTGCTTCGGAGGGCGTTAAAGAAGTGACACATTTAAGTCCTTAAGACGATACATTCAAATAAAATCATAGTTTCTATTTTCAGAGGCTACTTTGCAATTTTTTTCTATCGAGCAAAGTTTCTTAAAACATGTTTTATGATTAATAGATTATTATGAAATATGATTAATTATAACATGTATTTTTTTCTATATTTCTAAGAGCTTTAGGTTTCACTCAAAACGATTTGAAAAATATGATTTAATATGAAGGTAGCCCTCTGCCCACCCCGCAAGGTATAAAGGCTGCGAAGATGTGTTTCGTTTGATTTGTTCTTCTTTCATAGCCTTAGGTCTGTAAGTCTGTACCCAATGCCCTGTAATTTCTGAAAAAAAATATTGGGATAGACAGACAAAAAAGACAGTTATTCAAGTGAAACTTCTTAGGCGGCGATTCGATAATTTTTGGACGAGAATTAAAAGTGAAATTTCAAGGACGCGTCACGTTTAGGCTCATTTCGTTACATAAGATAGAAGAAAGATTTATATGTTCCGTAGAGAGAAGGAGAAAGAGAACTATACATTGTATATCTAAACGTGAAACGAGCACAGACAGATAGACGCGGCTTTATAATATGTAGTGATAATGAAGTTACAAAATAACGAACCGATTTGTTCCAGTTTATCGGTGCTGATAGACCACGGCATCAGGCTGATGGTTTTCTGGACTTGACGCAGGAACCACGCGCCTTGCTCGAATTTTACTGGCCTGAAACATTTGTTATCATAATTAAATAATTAAATTGGATAATTAGGTAGGTACTTACAGACAAACATAATATTTATATTTCTTCTACTAAAATGTTTAATACAATTATCATACAAAATATTAGTAAATTAAAAACTAAACATAACATTAAGAATATTAAAAAAAATATATAAATAGAAAACTGCATTTAGGTCGCCATCTGCAGGTAAGGTGCCCAAAAACCTGGCTACATTACCTCGTTGAATAGCTAGGCTAATTCGTTGACCGAGGTATGCTCCAGCCCTTTGGTCACCTGTGGTATCTTTAATGCGTCTGGACAGCTCTTTTATAAAATTTCGGGCATTTGAACCCCAGGGACCCATAGTTTCGACCCCAAACGGAATAAAAATATAATTTTCTCCAATGCAATTATATTTCTTCCGTTTGAGGGTCTCCGCTGCTTCCGCTGCCGCACCTGCTGTTCGGGAAGTGATATTTAGATGAGAGGGCGCCAGTGTGTCAACACAAGTTGCATCCCACACTAACGACCTCCCACGGCTCCACGGAATCAATGACATTCCATCAGGCCTCTTGCCATCGTCACGTGAAATACCGTTCGGCTCAAGTATATAATAATTAAATAATTAAATTAATATAGTTTTATACCTAGCAGAAGAAAATTTCTTTAAGCTACAATAAAACCCAAGACGTTTAATTGAAGGGTAATGGTATAACAGTGCTTTAAAAAAATTAAGAGCTTTGTGATATATTATGAAAGAGAAAACGGTGCCCCCGGTTTAACAACCCATATTTCCTATTCAAAAAAATTGAGAAAATAACAGCTATTTCACTTAGATATATTCAATAAGTATCTATATGCTAAATTACAGTGACACAGGTGAATTATTTACAGAGAAATTGGGAATAGTTTATCCCAGAAAAATTATGGATATAGGAGCCTTAACTTTTCGACCCTCAAACTATCTCTGTGCGAAAAATCACATCGATCCGTTGTTCTGTTTTGTTGTGAGAGAAGGACAAACAAACGCACTTTTGCATTTATAATATTCATTAAGATTTGTTTGGTCAGCGATTATATCCACTTAATATGTCTAAACTATAATTTTATAAACAACAACATCATTCACACCACACCTTTCTCATGATCCCTCGTAGTTTACAAAATGTTACTTACTGTTCATTGGTACAAATACAAGGCAACACCCCTCCATGCAAATCTCCGCCGCACCTGTAGCACACGCCGCTGTTTTCTGACTCTGTGAGGCATGGACGCTTCTCAGTTCTGAAAATTTTAAATACACAAACTGAAAACGTTTTTAATTTAAAATGAAAACAAAGCGTATTTACCGCATGTCATTAGAGAAGAATGTGGAGTGAAAGATGATGTTATGACTAAAATAAAGAAAGTAGTTTACGCTGGTTTGGTCACGTTGAAAGAATGAAGGATGAAAGATTGTCTAAAATGGTTTATATTTAAATTTGAATATATAAATAAATACCTACGCTTATACCTATTTATATATTAGAGACAGATATATGCTACTACGGACTTTTTTGTAGATTATATTATTCTACACCATTTTTTACTACATTATTTTAATAAACCGCTGACGGATTAGACAGCCCACGCCATGAAAACTCGCTGGGGCCAACTTTCTCCCCGACTTGATTCACTTATACGGTTAATGCTCAGCTCCTAAACATGATAGGTTTAATATTCGTAAACCTATTCCGGTGAATAGTAAAACCGCTACAAAATCCGTTAAGAAGTTGTGTGAAAAGGATACAGACAGACAGACACTTTGTTTTATAAATTAAAAAAAAATTGATGAAGGCAATATTAAAGGTACAAATAATCGCCAAGCATGTATGAAAGATATGATGAATATAAAAGAAGCGAAAGAGGTATGTCAGGATCGTAGCAAATGGCATCGATTGTCTCCGCGGTCTCTGCCTACCCTTCTTGGGATAAAGGAGTGATGACAGATAGGTAGATAGAATAATTAAAGAAAATTAGATTTTTTCTATCTAAATGTCTGGATGATTGGTACAGATTTTTTGATGAACTTATTTCAGTGCTCCCTATGATGATCGTTCCTGATCTTTCCTATATCTTATCATGGATGAACCGTGTTGTCCCAGGGTACCCAGCGGAAAACTAAAGGCGCCCACTCAATTGTTCAATAGCCCGCGCGCCGCCATACGGTCCGCCTCGTCCAATTCTTGTAACGTACGGTCCGCCATCCGTTTTCAAATCGTTGTATTTGTGGTTGATTTCGATGGCCGCAACATTCTGTCACACACACGCGGATGATTGACTCTTTGTTTAATCGAATCTTGTGTGTCTGTGTGAGTGAGTGAATTACATGTGATCTAAATCGTATGATTTACATCGCTAATATGTGGCTTGTGTTCAATCTCGATCACACGGCGGCCGGACCGAAAATTTTCGGTGAGATACCGGACCAGGGCGTGGGCTACTTAAGCCTACCTTCAATAACTGATGGTATTTGCCTAGCCTCTGCCTATTTAGGTTCTGTGAAAGTGTATTATGTAAAAATCTCTTTGCTCGTAATGTAGCGTGTACTGGTATATTGTAGTGCGAAAATAATAAAAACTTTAAAAAACATCCATCAATTTATGGTAGTAGGTACGTAGGTAGTGAAATAGGTAACGTCATTTTCTGTGGTCACTGTGGACCGGTTTGGTTTATAGGAAAAAGACAGAAATCCTTGATATTTTTAACCGATTTCGAAAAAAAGAAGGAAAAGGTTCTCAATTCGTGAAATATGTACCGATTTAGTAATTTTTTAAGGATATCGACATTATCTCACAGAAAAAAATATGAAAATCAGTTCAGTAGTTTTTCAGAAATTCAGTAATTTGCCTCTGTTTACGACTGAAATTTATATCTTAGAGAAAAGCCTAGTAGCAACGGTTGCTATTGACACGAAGTTGTAAATTTTCGTATCGACGGTGGTACTTGTACTTAGGTAGCATATTCATTAGGTAGGTATACAGTATTAGCTATATTTTAACAAAACCTGTTGAGTTATGTAAAACGTAATACAAGGGTGAAGGTTGGGGTTTCATTAAAAAACTTATTTAAATTGATTGCTACGAAGTTATACCTAGTAGTTATACCGAAGTTATAACTTGTCAATAATACAGATAGGTAATATAATTTGACGTAAGCGACATCGGGGTAGAAATCATTTAGATAAAGTTGGCATCTGTCCCGTGGTACTACTCGTCTGTGATAAAAATAGTGCCACGGTCCTTAACGTATCCCGTGGTACTGCCAATAATACAAATGAGTTGAGAAATGGGGCATAAAGGCTCGTTACAGCATAGAAAACAAAAATATTCTAATTACCTAGTTGCTTAAAATAATTCACTTCTAGAGCCATTAGAATTTTTCGGCAAAAAAAACCAGAAAAATTAATTAGTGGAGTAGTTAGATAATTACTAATTAGATATTACACCTGTTTGAGTAGGTACACGATGTTATTTCTAAATAAGCATTAATTCTATTTAATTGTAATGTAAGTATAGATAAATTTACTTCATTAAAAACTATAGCTAATAAATATAAAAAATTAAACACTAAAAATAAAACTAACAATAATAAAACTCAGAGTCAAAGTAAAAACCAGAATGACATGGTGTCTAGACTGTATGTGATACGGTTTTTTTGTGCGAGGAACCAGCCAGCTCTCATATCACTAGAAGCTGTATTTTTAAATCAAATTTTGCCACTGTAACAAAGACTATTGACTCCATGATTTTTGTTGAAATATGTTATGTGTATTTGTGTAAAAAACACGTAAAAGAAAGGACAAATAAACTCTGCTCTTCTGCGTTTATTTTCAGGATAGTTATTATTATGAATTCTGTCTCTCTTATAACTATTTATTTGAGCCGAAGCCACGGGAAATGGCTAGTAAATAATTATAAGATCATTAGTGCCGATGGGGCGGTGGGGTCCAAACGGAGCGTATATATAAACTGGTGTCTACAGTGTCGAAACCCCTGCAAGTTAAGCAACGCAGCCTTCATAGTGTTTCATACAAATATATGCACTATGGAGAAATTATGTCGTGATATATTTCAACAACTCTATCTGTACCGTTTGCATTTTCGTCTAGTAATTTCATCTGACTTTATTTAACTGTATCTCAGTGAATATACATTATAATATTATGTACTAAGTTTCCAATGACAACTTATCAAATATTGCTTGCTATATATGTTACAGAACCCTAAGTTTATTTATATATTTTTTTATATTTTATTTATATATATGACATGCAGACATAGGCTACTTTTTAGCCCGGAAATGACATTTAAAAAAATTCTGTGGGTGAAAACGGGGCAGAAAACTAGAAGGGAAAAAACTGTTAGTTGAAAACGCCCTCTGAAAATATTTTCTAATGTTACTATACAGGGTGTAACATCGAGATTGGTCAGTATGGGGACCTCCGAAACTATATGTAAAGGAACCATGTCGTCAATTTTAGAGATAAGAATAGATTTAAAAAAAACTCATACACTACTCGGGAATCAAACCCTGTCATTTTGAAAAAAAAACTTATGTAATTTTTATTACGATATTGATTGTGTAGGTTGTAAGAAGTACCTAAATGTTGCCTATGAAACCATTTATTTAATATTATTTTAATTATTTTAGTAAATAACGGCCATTCTCTTGAATGCAATAATATTTTTTTGTGAATTTCAAGTGGTAAATTTCCGTTAAAAGCAGCTATTTGCTGCTGTGTTGTAGTAATAAAAAATTACGTAAGTATTTTTTTTCAAAATGAACGGGTTCAAAAAAAAATTGTATTGTACGAGTTTTTTTTAAATCTATGAATGCAGTTATTCTTATCTCTAAAATCGACGACATGGTTCCTTAGAACACATTTTGCTATCCCTTATAGTTTCGGAGGTCCCCTTACTGACCTATTTCGATGTTACAAGTATAGTGACAGGATCGTGGCTCGTCCTATTCTCGTCATATCCTTTACCGCCCCGGCGTCGTCGCCCGTGGAAAATTTGGAAATGTATCAAGAGTTTATCCTTTAGGATTTCCGGAAGTCTATGTCACTCTCCGGCCTTCATATTAGTTAAAATATCTATTACCGTGGTCTGCCCATAGGGATCGATCCCGGATCCCGGCCATATACCAATGGGTTTTTATAATTAAAAACGTATGTACATAATCAGACAAACAACACTAAGAGGCTTTTCCATCTAAATATACCTCATCAGAACTGGCCATTCGTTAGGTATAGCCTCACAAATACCATCGGCTAAAAGAGGGATTTGGTCTTCCGCTGGGTACCCTGGGATCGTAATACGGTTTCTGGAGCTGTAAGGCGACTCGTGAAGAAAAAAAACCTATTACCTACCGTAATTGGTAGGGAAATACAATGAGAATAACATAATTGTAGATTTATTTGTTGTTTGCTGTGGCGGTCATGGACAAAAGGTTATATAGCATTAATACAAGAAAAATATCCTGGTAATTGTGTAAGCACCTTATGTAATGATGAAATATAAAAAATAAGTATTTGTCATAATTTTTTTTCTTTTCATTGTCAAAGCAAACGAATAGGTACTTACATTTTTTTAAATATTTACTTTACTAGCCTTTTCCCGCAACTGCGAACGCGTTGAAATGTTTACCAACTTTTTAGGATGAATTAAATTTAATAATTCACCAAATAAGTTTTTAGTTCCGTATAATTACGTTCCGTTTAGTTACGTAGATTATAAATTAAAATGCTTATAGCCTTGAAATTATCCCAAATTTACACCTACGATTAGTGATCACAAAGGCACCCAAAAAGTTATAAACTGGAATAAGAACTTTATTGATAGGTGTGATGATTATAAAATACCCGCGATGTTGTATAGCCTATAACCTTCCTCAACAATTAGGCTATAAAATGCAAATCAAATCAGAAGATTAGCACGTTGAGCTACGTCAGGATCTATGGCATTTGATTGTCTCTGCCTATGCTTCTTGGGATAAAATGTGTGATGAAAATATAAAGATATGAAAATATATAGATCTCTCTGACTGTTTCTGGTATTACTAATTTTCACAGTTGCATACAAGTCTAAAATTGTCCTGAAAATTTAATTGTTCGCTAAAATCATCAAAACTATATTAGAAGTTTTTCATAGCCAATTCTGGACAAACATAATAGATTCATAATAGACAAATATCTCATCCTGAATACATAACAAACCATCTCATCCTGAATACATAACAAACCAGAATATAATGTCCAAAATTTCCGCACCAATTTTGGGATAAATTCTTATTACTTATCAAGATATAGGATAATATTAATAGAAAATAACACCTATTCTATGTATTTACTTATTATTTTTTCTTATATGGATTGTTTTTGTAACCAGAAATACAACAACTGGGTACTCTATTATAGTTTGAAGAATTTATGGGGATTCTGAAAATATTTACTTCAACTTTATTTATTTATTGCTTAATATTTAAAAAATTGGATAACTTATTTGTATTTCGTCATATAGCGATGTATGTATATATAATTGTTTCTTTTACAACCTACGGTGGCTACTGGGTCTGGTTTTCGGTTATGGATCCACACAAGATCCACAAATAAAGATATTTGAATTTGAATTTTAAAAATGAGTGGAAACCATAGTCTTCTTATTACGTGACATTTTAATAATTTTTCAACATGAATACCAAATGAAACTTTATAAAAAAACAACTTTTTATTTACATAATTATTTATTAAGTTTTCCTGTTTGTTACATTGTTTTGTCGTGAGTGGTGGTTAATATATTTGATAAATTCTTTATAGCCTGTAATCAAAAGTCAATAATACCCAATGTCGAAACCTTATTAACAAATATAAACAAGAAATTAAAATTACAAACATAAAATTAATAAAAAAAATCAATCAGTCTTCATCAAGGTCGAACCACAGCGATGTGACACTGGGTAATCGATCCATTCTACTTTGTTCATCTGTTATTATTTTTAAAACAACCACTTCTAGCATACAGAGGGCAAATAATACAACAAAAATGGCAAAGTTTGACCCTTGGTGGTGAAACTGGAACGAACTTGGTAACGGTCCAGGGGGAGGAAAAGCTGCCACTCCGTGAATAACTAACGACGATGCCAAAGACATAATTTTCACATCAAAATCACTGATTATGTTATGTTAAAATCTCTAATTCACATATTTTGTCAATTATAGTTTTGTTACACTGAATTCCATAATTTAACACTAAGGCTGTACAGTCTCGTGACCTTTGCCTGGTAATTCGATGAATAAGCACAAACTCTTTTTCAGAACTCCTTTCTGTCACAACAAATTTTTTTTGATAGTAAAAAATGGCAAAGACTAGATCCACGTGCTTCCAACTCGATTGCGAGTAATGTAGTGTTTGTTTGCGTGAGTTTAGCGGGCGAATAGCGAACAGTGCACCCGCGACGTTAACTGTTGCAACGACAACGAGCAGCGACCACTCTTGTGAAATATGAATGGATTTGGTTAGATTCTCAAGTTGGGTAACCGATAGTGAACGCAAGGTGGTCAAGGTCGTACTGTGTATATTGACCTTTAGTTTGGGTGATATTGTGATGATTACAGAAAGTATTTTATTATGACTCACAGCTCAGTAATTGTAGTGTTGGATTTTTGTTGGAAAGGAGATTGGTAAACTAGTTTGGAGTTTCGTAAGTGCAATGCTAAGTTGCAGATGCAATCACCTTCACTGACTGACGTTCTTACGATCTATGAGATATAAAAGTTATTGATTACGTGACACAATTTCAGTTTTAAGCGTATTCAACTTTGTAATTTTGGTAATTAATTTAGGTAATAGAGGCAACAAAAAATTGTAAAAATTGTTTCAGGCACGTATCTGTCAAAAATATCGCAAATCTCAGTTAATCCTGGAAAGTTGAGTTTATTTATACAACATTTCAATCCCACACAGTTGATATTTTAAAATCAACTGTGCATTGCTTTTGCGTTTTAAAACTATGGCTATTTAGAACTCGTAATAATGAAAATATGTCTTAATCCCATTTAAAATAATAAATATCAACTGTGTGGGATGGAAATGTTGTATAAATAAACTCAACTTTCCAGGATTAACTGAGATTTGCCATAATTATTTTTGACAGTTATAAGATGACCTTGACCAACGGCCCTTAAGATATTTCTGATCATAATAAATTGAATAGAGCAGTGGATTCTATTTTATTTGTCAAGTCCATGGTCATTGAATAATTGAACACCTATATGCCAACAAATTAATTGACAAAAAAAGTCAAATTGACAAACGGAACAATAAATATTTCTAGTTTTCACCCAAAAATGTTTATAACCGTAGCTTACAAAGACGACCCAGAGCTTTCAGCATTTAGAAGAAGATCTTCGGACAGCGATTTATCAGTAGAAAAATCATTATTAGTAAATCCTGTTTGCTATGTGCGGGTGATGTTAGAATATATAAGAAAGGCGTGCAAACTTGGAAGTTTTACTTGCTTCGACCTATGTGACGACTCTGGTGTGCTTAAGGGACTATTTTCACTACCCACTTATACTTATGCTAATGATATGTTCGAACATAAGAAAACTTATTATGTTGTCGTTATGAAGCAGGTAAGACGTAAATACTATGGTATTTTAGCTTTAAATTATCCAAGGCCTCAGGAGAAGTATGCTAAAACAGTACAATATGGATAGGAAAAATATAAAAGCAGTAAGCAATGTCAAGTATCTAAGATGATCCCGCAGACTGTGATATGATTAATCACTCACTAATCACAACGCTATCACTGACTATCAAAGCGCAGATAGGATTAAACTGGATTTCCCATCATGTCACGGCGGGACGCGTGCGTTGGTCACCATGACATGACGCAGAAATTTTCACGTCAAATAGAGCAACGGATCAACGGATTTTTTTTCATAGAATAATTCCTAAAATTCTTGATTTTTCAGGAAATCGATCGTCGTATTTCCATATTACCTCAAGTGAACCGTCAGAACAAAATGTACCCTGAACTGAGAACTAAAGTGTTTAACTATACACAAACACCAGACTATGTGAGTCCGTTGGGCGGGGGAACACCTTCTACAGCTGGCGGTGGCAGATATTCTATGAGAAAAAATTAATTTGTTTAAATTAAAGCTATTAAAATTAAAGAAATTAATGAATGTTATTCTAAAAAAAGTTCGTAAGTAATTTATTTAAGTACTATCATTCTACCCAGGTTTACTCGTGGATTTAAAAAAAAGGGACATAAGAATTTATCTACTGGCACTCATGGGCCATCCTCCAACTATCTCTGAGCAACAAAGTAATGTCGATCCTTAGATGCGCTCTACTAGATTGGTAATGTCGCGATTACATATAATCAAAGTGTGCTTGTAATGCAATGTGGTGTAATGTGTAATTCTGTGGATTTTTCATGTTAGATGAGTTACATCCAAGCACTGCATCACACTGTATTAACCATAATTAATCACGTCTACTAAACACCAAATTATACTTTAAAACAGGATATTTTAATTAATTTATTATAATTAATTAATTTTAATTGCAAAATTACTACTGACGCTAGGCTGTTACAGGCTGTTAGAGTTATTAAAAACCGGCCAAGTGCGAGTCGGACTCTCGCACGAAGGGTTTCGTACCATTATCTATAAAAACGGCAAAAAAAAAAACACGTTTGCTGTATGGGAGCCGCCCTTAAATATTAATTTATTTTAATTTAATTATTTATTTTTAAAGTGAATAATATAACTCAATATTTTGTGAATATTTCAAGCGTCTACCTGTTGCCGTTATCAACATCGAGCAAAAACGAGCAAAAAAATCACGTTTGTTGTATGGGAGCCCCCTTAAATATTTATTTTATTCTGTTTTTTAGTATTTTATTTGTTGTTATAGCGGCAACAGAAATAGATTATCTGTGAAAATTTCAACTGTCTAACTATCACGGTTCATGAGATACAGCCTGGTGACAGACGGACAGCGGATCCTAGTAATAGTCCGTTTTTACCCTAAACCCTAAAAAACGGTCTCGTCTATCTGTACGCGTATCTATGCGTGTTCTCTTTTGCATTGACAATCTAGTGAGCGACTATCTAAGATTTTGCAAGACGACGCCCCTACGGGCCACGCATCGTCTTATAAAATCTTAGGCGACTATTATCTAGTTGTCTATCCGTTGCTATTATAGCGCTCTATTTTGACGTTCAAGAAGATATACGTCGTATTCAAACGTAGGTCGCCTTAACCAATTTTTTTTCTTTTATTTATGTCGGTTAGATTCACGATTCAGGCAAGAGTATTTTAAAAAAGTAAAAAGGGGAGGGGCGCCCTTTGATTTGATATGTCACATAATGCACATGAAAAAAATGTTTTTCCCCTTTTTTTATTATTTTATTAATTTATCCCTCAAAATTAATTCACAAATACGATTATTTACGCTACACGTCCGTAACTGGGGTCATCAAGCTCTACAAATCAATTTTCGGAGAAAATAATCTGTGACAGACGTACAGACAGACAGACAGAGAGACATACACAAGAGTGATATTATAAGTGTTTTAATTTTTTTCATCGGAGATGTAGGTACGGAATCCTAAGAAGTAAACTGTTTTGAGTAAAATTTGCATAGGTGCTTTCCATCCAGGCAGAGTCCTAATTATCCACTTCTGAAAGAAATTCTGTCTTCTTCAACTGTCACATTAAGACAGGTATGTAAAGTAAATATTTCGTCGTGACATGATGGGGAATCCAATTTAATCCCATCACCGCTGTGATAGTTGTGATTAGTCTGTGATTAATAAGCCATATCACAGCCGGCGGGATCCGAGGCGACCAGCGACCGCGACAGGTGAATCTCGACTCTCGTCGCCTGTCGCCTGGCGACGATGTTAGCGATCGCGACCAAACGACAGTTTTTCCGTAGTTTTCATTGTAAACGGTTATGTTCTAGTGCTCAGTACAATTATGTCGTACAATTTATCCGCAACTAGGAAACGAGTTATACAGCTGTTACTGGAAGAAGAAGATGATGATACACTCATTTTGTTGGCCTTACTTTCGGAAAAACGAATGAAAATCGACTATCTACTGTCTCGATATGACTGGAGTGTCGAATTGTAAATAGGCGGGTTTTTAGATACTAAATCTATTAATAATTCGTCATCACAATATGCAGAAAATGATGCCATTTTGACGTACTGGAGCAGTGAGGTCGCGCGACCGCGGTCGCTTGCTTGCTATTATAGCCACGCTCACCGGTCGCGCGACGCGGTCGCGTGATTTGTTTAGGGCTCTAAAGCAGTGGGTCGCGGTCGCCAGTCGCGGTCGCTGGTCGCCTCGGTCGCCAAGGTCGGAAGGCTACCTTTAGCTACCGATTACCGATTAATCGGCATATTGATACTATAACGTCTATAATACATTAGCGGAATCGTCAAAACCCTGATGGATCCATAACAGCTCAAAAAATAGAAATATGTCCTAACGTTTATTAATAAATAAGATAAACAACAGTAAGTTTCCAAGGGGATTATCAAATGTATATATAGGTTATTATTTACTTCCTACAAATTAAATAACACGTTAGGTATATGGAAACTTGTCAAGTTGAAGGTTGTTGTTGATAAGGAAAAGTGACACGAGAAAATGTTAACGGGGACGCACTTTGATCTCAATTATTTAATTTATATGCTTTTGCGGCTGAATTTAAATAAAATTATAATAACTGAAAATATGGCCAAGAAAGATTTGGTCAGGATTGTGGTAGACCTTTGTCTCTGTTTACACCACTGTGATGTAGGCGTGAATATGAAACAGACAGAGTTATAGAAAAGAAAATATATCTAACATATCTGCCTAATTTATTATGTTGACTTAAATTTCAATCCTAATAATAAAATCCTGAGTTTAATGAGAATAGCTTAAGGTTTTTTTATCTATCTATCCATAATCACGCCTTTTATCCCAAGAGGGGTAGGCAGAGACAATCGAATGCTATTTGCTACGGTACTGACATATACCTCTTTCGTTTCTTTTATATTCATCATACCTTTCATACATGCTCGGCGATTGAATGTACTTTTAATATTTCCGTCGATCAATAATTTTTTTATATGTTTAATAAAAGTACACCTAGGTCGTCTTCTGCCAGCATTTCCTTTCGCTTCAGCCATATAAATCTTTTTAGTCAATCTTTCATCCTTCATTCTTTCTACGCGTCCAAAAATTTTTTTAAAGAACTAAGCTATTATTTTGTCTAGATTTTTTTTTTTTGGGATAAACCTATATATATACCTACCCATCTACCTTGCACTACACTAACCCATATACCTATAGATTGTAAAAAAAGGGAAAGGTTTTTATAAGTTTTTTTACAAGTTAAATAAATGTTTTTTTATTAATTAACATCCTTTTCACCCCGACATCGCATGTGGAGGCCATATTAACTTTAATCCCCAATGGTCTTGAGTTCATACAAAAATCCCATAGAAAAAGACACTTTTAGTTTTTCATGAATTTTTCAATATTCCGAGCAACTTTTCCAATTTTTCTTTCCCTAAAATCCTTATTCAGACTATTACTATTATTTAAAAAAAATGCTAAATCTGTCCAGCTGTTCTCAAGTGATGCGCTTACCAACGAACATCATTCAATTTTATTTATATAATATTTTATAACCACAAACCAACGTATTTCTTCCGGCGGCATTTACTTGTTTGGTGTTGTCTAGTTGATATGATAATCACGACAACAAAGGTTAAATTCTTTGTAGGGTTGACAATGAGTTACAATATCATATATTTTTCAACAAAATATTATTTAGATTGGAATACAATACGTCTTTCAAGAGCGGATTCAGGATTTTATTTAAACTAAGACTCATTTATTTTCTTAAAATTATTCTTAGGGGTAGGAATAGGGGTAGGGGTAGGAGTAGTGTAAGCAAACCAACGTTTGGGCAGGACAACGTCTGCCGGGTCCGCTAGTTATATTTATAAAATACAATAAAAAGTGTTCTAAAAAGTTAACATGATTGTGACAGCCCTATTGTTAAGTCATGTCCGTAAAGTGCGCGCGTCGCAGGAAGCATGATGCTGCCATGAGAATAGCAAGTGATGATTCATTGACAAGTGTCTACTTACGTGGACACGTAACGTGGTTCTATAATTTAGGCGTTAAAAACAAAATAATAGTGAAACAAAGTCTGAAGAAACTATCTGTGAAAATCGCTAAAACGACAATGAGAACCATAGGTCCAATTTGATTTGCGATTTAATCCAATAATAATTAGAGCACCTTTCACAATTAATTTCTCTGATTGGTGCTACCATTCGTTACACTGCTCCCCGCTTAGACTTGCTCGTCCCGAGCAATATTCGAGCCTTTGTAAGGAGCCAGTCGATCAATATGGACAACCTTTAACTGTCCACGCGGGCATCGTTGGATCCGATAGGTCACGTCATTGACCCTCGTGATGACCTTATACGGGCCTTCCCAGCGGTTCTGCAGCTTGGGAGATTTGCCTTTTCGGCGTTTCGGGTTGTGCAGCCACACCAACGATCCCTCGTCAAAACCGTTACTATTGAAGTTTCTATCGTACCTGGTCTTCATCTTTGTACTGGCCACAAGACTGCTCTGACGAATCTGGTCATGTATGTCGCACATCTTGTTTTTCAGGTTCGATACGTAGTCACTTACAGGTTGCGGCGCATCCGGAGGTCCGCCGGTCAGGAGATCAACTGGTAGTCGGAGTTCTCTCCCAAAGTTCGCATAGGCAGGAGTCACCTTTATGCTTTCATGCTCTGCGGATCGATATGAGAGCAAGAACAAGGGAATATATCGGTCCCAGTCCCTCTGGTGATCCTCAACCAGTTTCGCCAAATGAGTCTCCAAAGTGCGGTTGAACCTTTCAACCATTCCGTCGGACTGTGGGTGATACGCCGTAGTCCTCGTTTTATTTATTCCCAGGAGACGGCATACTTCCTGGAACAACTGCGACTCAAAGTTACGCCCTTGATCAGAATGTATCTCCATTGGTAGCCCGAACCTGCAGAATACTTCGTTGACCAACTTAGTCGCCACTGTTGTCGCTTCCTGGTTGGGAATTGCGAAGACCTCCGGCCACTTCGTGAAGTAGTCCATCACGACCATGAAGTACTTGTTCCCGTCTTCAGTGACCGGGAACGGTCCAGCAACGTCCACCGCAATTCGTTCCCATGGAGCGCCAACATTGTACAGCTGCATACGTCCCCTCGTACGTGTCGTAGGTCCCTTCACGGCCGCACATACTGTGCACTTGCGACACCAATCCTCGACATCTTGCCGGCAATGAACCCAATAAAATCGTTTCCTGATTTTCGCCAGGGTTCGATTCATGCCCAGATGTCCTCCCGAGGATCCATCGTGCACGGACTCAAGCACTGCGCGCACCTTTGACCTAGGCACGACCAGCTGCATCAATGTCTCCTGTCCACTGGGCGACTCCCACTTGCGGTACAGCAACCCGTTGTCCAGCACTAGACTTTCCCACTGAGCCCAGTAACTTTTCGTGGTGGAACTCATGGCTGATACAACATTCCAGCCGGGCCTTGGAACATTCTGCGTCTTCCATTCCATTATCGGCGCCAAGTTGTTATCCTTGAGTTGCTCGTCTCTCGTCCTCTCGTTCGCCCATTCGTCACTAAGGTTGTTAGTCGTAATCACTTTGATGACAGAATCACCGATTTCACGCCTCGCGCAGTGTTTACAATCTTCAGGGCACGGCCTGCGTGACAGTGCGTCAGCGTTCCATGCATCCGTCCTCGTCGATGTTCGATCGTGAAATCGAATTCTTGTAACTGCTCGATCCACCGAGCGACTTGTCCTTCAGGATCCTTGAATTGAAGTAACCATTTCAACGCCGCATGGTCTGTCCGTAGCTTGAACTTCCTTCCGATGAGATATTTGTTGAAGTGTCGTAACGTCTTCACTACGGCCAGAAGTTCGCGTCTGGTTACACAGTAGTTCCTTTCTGGTTTCGACAGAGCCTTACTGAAATACGCTATCACAACTTCCTTGTCCCCCTTCCGTTGTGACAGCACACCTCCAATGGCGATGTTGCTTGCGTCTGTGTCCACCACAAACTCGCCGACTTGGTCCGGGTAGCCCAATACAGGTGTTTCACACAGCAGTTGTTTCAGTTCCTGGAACGACTTCTCACAGTCTTCAGTCCACTGAAACGAACGCTTGTCCTCCGTCAGCCGATGTAGGGGCTTGGCTACTCCCGCGAAGTCGTATACGAAGCGGCGGTAGTATGAGCACAGACCAAGAAACGCCCGAACATCTGTTTTGTTCCGCGGGGTGGGCCATTCTCGTACAGCTACTGTCTTGACAGGGTCGGTTTCTACGCCATCCTTTGTAATTACATGCCCGAGGTAATTCACACGTTTCTTGAAGAAGCTACACTTCTTGGCATGCAATTTCAGGTTCGCGAGCTTCAACTTGGCAAACACTCTTTCTAAATTCCTCAGGTGCTCGTTGAAGTCGCGTCCCATAATGATGACGTCATCCAGGTAGACTAGGCAAGCTTTTCCCACGAGATCCGCAAGCACAACTTCCATCAGCCTTTCGAACGTAGCGGGAGCATTGCATAACCCGAAAGGCATGACGTTGAACTGCCACAGTCCATTTCCGGTCGAGAAAGCAGTCTTTTCCTTGTCCTTGGGATCGATCTCCACTTGCCAGTATCCACTCTTCAAATCCAGTGTTGAGAACCACTGGTTCCCACTCAACTTGTCCAAGGTGTCGTCAATCCGGGGTAGAGGGTAGCTGTCCTTTCTGGTTACGTCGTTCAGTCGACGATAATCCACACAGAAGCGAGTGCTGCCATCCTTCTTCTTAACTAGCACAACCGGAGAACACCATGGGCTCAAAGAAGGTTCGATGACATTAGCCTTCTTCATGTCCTCCAGCATGCACTGTACTTCGGTTTCTCTTCCTACTGGGATTCGTCGAGCACGTTGACGTATAGGTAACTCGTTGCCTGTGTTGATGGTGTGTTTCACCAATGACGTCCTGCCGAGATGCCCATCTCTGTCACTAAAGATGTCAATGTAACGAGTGAGCATCTCCTTCGCTCGTTTGTACTCGGAGATTGACAAGTCCTTTTTCGAAATATCGACGAGTTCCAAGGGGTTTGCACTGTTATTTTTCACCGCCGACAGCTTCCCCTGGGTGCAGCTCTGCATCCAATTCGCCTCGTCGCACTTCGCCACGACTTGATCCTTATTGAGAGTGACAGGAGCGCCATTGAAGTTGGTCACCCTTACTACAGCTCGTCCACTCTGGCTGTTTACTAAAGTTGGAGTGAGTAACCAGCCTTTATGTTTAGAACGTTCCAGGTGGTCGATGATAGAGCACCTCGTATTGGAGGGGTCCCCATTAGTTGGTAACTCCACATCGACAAGCGTCTCCGAATATGGGTTCAGTTTGACGTTCTTGGCACAGCGCACATAGCCAGCATAACCACCTTTCAAAAATACCTGTTCCTGGCCGCACTGCAGTACACCGTTGCGCAAGTCGATGCCAAACTGGAACCGCTTCATAAAGTCGAGTCCGAGAATGCAGTCGTCTATAATGTCGGCCACGATGACGGTGTGTGGGTACTCCCCGTCACCCACCTTGAGTGTCACCGGCAGCTCGTCGTATGCGGGTATAGGCTGACCGGTTGCCGTGAAGAGTTTCAGACAGGAAGATGGACGTCTGGTTCTGCTCGTAGATCGTCCCAACAACTGAGGTCTCACAACCGTGCGCGTTGCTCCTGTGTCGATCGTCATCTCACATGGCGTCCCGTTGACCTCGCCGGCGATCACCAGACTGTTCCCGTCGAAAACTTGTCGGATGGTAACTTTTGGGGCTGTGTCACAATCAGCCAGTACCCGCCCCGCGGCTCTGGCTGTTACTCGTTTCCCGGAAGCTCCGTAGTTACGGCACGGACATCAGCTTCGACGTCCCGTTTCGGCACTCGTTGATCCGTACCTTGTCGTTTAAGCGCCGGGCAGCTTGCTTTAAGGTGCCCCAGCTTGTAGCAGTAGAAGCAGCGGGGTAAGTAGCTACGCCTCTCTGCTACAGGTGTCGTTGTTGGAGTAGCCTCCTCCGCCACTTGTCGCAATCGCTGAGAACGAGGCTCCTGTCTCACGGCTTCCACCTCTAGAGCATGGGCGAGTGCATCTTTCAGGGCGCTGTGGTGGCCCAGTCGAACTGCAGCTCTGACCTCCATGCTGCGGATGCCGTCGATGAATGCTTGAACGAGGTTCGCAGCAATGAACTCTTGTCCGGCAGATGGGTACGCCTTCCTCACGATCTTCTCGATCTCCAGAGCCCATTGTTGCAGATTCTCACCAGCATGTTGCGTCCTGTCCCTCAGCTGCGCTCGGTAGACGTGCTCCAGGTGTTTGTCGCCGTACCTGGAGTCCATTGCCTCGATCAGGTTCCCGTACGTGGTGCAGCTGTCTGGAGAGGCCTCCAGAACCGATAGTGCACGGCCCCTTAAAGCCACTGTCAAGGCGGTCAGAGATTGCTCGTCTGTCCAGCCGTTGGCAGAGGCGACCGTTTGGAACTGCAATTTGTACGCTGTCCAGGACGTAGTCCCGTCGTACGGCGGCACCTTGACTCGGGGGCCGGAGACGACGACGCCTCCAGAAACAGGAGCGGACAGCTTCAGTTTCCTTACTTCATTCTGGAGCCTCTCGCATCGGCTGTCCAACTCTCCGAACTGCAGCTCTGACCTCCATGCTGCGGATGCCGTCGATGAATGCTTGAACGAGGTTCGCAGCAATGAACTCTTGTCCGGCAGATGGGTACGCCTTCCTCACGATCTTCTCGATCTCCAGAGCCCATTGTTGCAGATTCTCACCAGCATGTTGCGTCCTGTCCCTCAGCTGCGCTCGGTAGACGTGCTCCAGGTGTTTGTCGCCGTACCTGGAGTCCATTGCCTCGATCAGGTTCCCGTACGTGGTGCAGCTGTCTGGAGAGGCCTCCAGAACCGATAGTGCACGGCCCCTTAAAGCCACTGTCAAGGCGGTCAGAGATTGCTCGTCTGTCCAGCCGTTGGCAGAGGCGACCGTTTGGAACTGCAATTTGTACGCTGTCCAGGACGTAGTCCCGTCGTACGGCGGCACCTTGACTCGGGGGCCGGAGACGACGACGCCTCCAGAAACAGGAGCGGACAGCTTCAGTTTCCTTACTTCATTCTGGAGCCTCTCGCATCGGCTGTCCAACTCTCCGTAGCGGTCGTTAAGTCTTGCATCCTGTTCTCCGCTCATCCTTGTCTGTATTTCCATATGGAGATCCTTATAGTGCTGTTGGAGGTCTTCGTAACGGATGTCAAGGTCTTCGATTCTCTCCTCGTGCATGTCTGTAACCCTCTGTAGCTGCTTCACCTCCATAGTCACCTTTCCCAGTGATTCTGAAAGCAGCTCCTTAAGGCTAGCAGACTGCTCCTTTAACAGCCGGCAAGTCTGCTCCTCCCGAAGTCTGGCCTCCTCCTCTTGTCGTCTGGCCTGCTCCTCCTGACGTCGGGCCTGCTCCTCCTGACGTCGGGCCTGCTCCTCCTGACGTCGGGCCTGCTCCTCCTGACGTCGGGCCTGCTCCTCCTGACGTCGGGCCTGCTCCTCCAATAGCTGCCGAGTCTGCTCCTCCTGTCGTCGGGCCTGCTCCTCCTGTCGTCGGGCCTGCTCCTCCTGTCGTCGGGCCTGCTCCTCCTGTCGTCGAGCCTGCTCCTCCTGACGTCGGGCCTGCTCCTCCATCAGCCGAACCAGCATCCCCATATTGAATGCCTGGGGAGCACCCGCAGAGCCCGCAGCACCCGTATCAACTCCAGCAGCAGCTCCAGCACCAACAGCAGCAGTCCCAGCAGCAGCAGCAGCAGCTCCGGCACCACCAGCAGCATTCCCAGCAGCACCAGCAGCGGCTCCAGCAGCAGCAGCCTCGTCGACCTCCTCGCCGTGATGTCCAGCAGTAGTTTGTCGTGTTTTGGGTCGCCGTGATGACGACGAGTCACGTGGTGTAATCGGCATTTTTGAATCCCACACTCCTGACACCAATTTGTTACGAGCTAGGGTTCGAAGAGATTTAAAATACCGATTAAATAAACAAACTTTACTTTAACACCACAAAAATAGAGTTAAATAAATGAACACTATAGAATAACACTTATTCGCACTAAATTCCACTTCACTGTTTCGCTTTGATCGCTCTGATTCGCACTGTGTCCTCCCGGCGACGATCCTCTGTTTATATTGCCCTCCGAACATTCGAGAAACGCCGAGATTGTTGTACAGAGTTGTAGACGCGTCTCGATGCGGCTCGGTGCCAAATACCTACACACAGACCGCGCCCGATTTTGGTACCTATGGCTAGGCACATACGGTCCATTTTCGTTTGTACTTGATTCTCTCTGGATGTTTCTAGAGACGTCTATCGACCTTGATGTGTTTAGGTATTTATTTGTGCGATTTAAGTACCTATTCGTTACAATATCAACAGGCTTGCCACCTGCTGCTCTGTTCAATAATGGACAAATAGCACCAAGTGTACACTGTTACTGGTGTATCTGGCCACACCGCAAAGTATAAAAGCCGTGAAGTTGTGTGTGTGTGTGTATTTAATCAACATTAGACAGACACCTTCCAGATTGATGTATAAGAAAATTTGATTAAAAAGTCCACTTTGATCAATTATTTAACAGAATGGAGCGAATTGGACAAATGACTCTGATTTTTTTTTGGATCTTTAATATATTTTTAACCCAGGTTGAGGTATAGACGAAATCCGCAGCTCCGTACATTACATTAAATTTGAGTACTTAGACAATGTGCGTCGGTGGCGGAGTAGTTAAGACGTCTGATATGAACTAGGCGGACCACGCTTCGATCCTCAATGGGTTTTTTATAATTAAAAACTTATGTAGATAATCCGACAAACCATTTAGAGGTTTTCTCATCTAAATAATTAAATATACCTCAACAGAACTGGCCACTCGTTAAGTATAGCCTCACAACTCACAACTAACATCGCCTAAAAGAGGAAGACGCATGGTCTTATGCTTAACAATCAGGCGGTGGCAAGGTCACATGTCGTCTTCTCTATAAAAAAAAAGAATAAAAAAATACCCTGGGACCAATAACACGTGAAGAAAAAATTAATAAAAAATAGTTTACGTTTATTAGGGAAGGCAGGATTGTGCATGTAAAATTTAAAATAAAAAAACGTGAATTTTGATGTATCTTATCTTATCCTTGGTTATCTTATCGATTTTAATAGCAGTTCATCTCGCTCACATATTTCTAAAGAGATATATCGGCAAAAGGGATATTATTATCATTCTTAAATCAGCAGTTCTTAAAAAATTGTAAATCGTTGCTATCTAATAAATTTAATAGGTACACAATTTTCCGTTACGTTTAAAATAAAAAAAGCGGTTGCACAAATGACGCGGATGGTCAAAAGCAGTGGCGCGGAACACGTCGCAAGCGTACACCGACCGAACTAAATTAAATAACCACTACTTTCCATGAAATTGTATAATCAAGGCGACATTCTCAATTTGGTGACGTTCGTTTTGGTAATACAGACAATAGGAATCGACGGCAGAGTTGTCGACATTAATTATGAAATTGTGCTGCGAAATTGGTAACTTTTGGTAATATCATCACGCCTATTAAAATATAAGGCAGATGTCGTCAGACACTAAAGTTACGAGGATTCTCCCGCTTTATTTTGAAAAAAAAAATCTATTTTAAATGTTAACCATACAAATATTTAATAAAATCCGAATGGGATTTAGCGAGAGAATATTTCCACTATAATTTGCGATTTAAAAAAAAGTCTACTGATTTCAAAATTATGCACTGAAAGTGTGCTTTCCGAAAGCAAATGCACAAGTCCCTATAAAATCGTTTCAAGTGTGCCTATAAAATTTGAAGAGTTCTCGTTTTTTCAGGATCCCAAAAAGTACACCCTTTCAAACAAAAAAAAATCCAAATCGGTCTAGGCGTCTTCAAGTACATAATCGGGGAACATGTACAAGTACATACTTACATAAAAAAAGATTCCGGCGAATTAAGAACCTCCTCCTTTTTTTGAAGTCGGTTAAAAATGAAGATTATTATATGAATAACTTACTTATTTAAAAAAGAAACACAAAATAGTTCGTTCACTTAAAAAGTTCTCATACTTTAATTTAAAAAAAATAAGTTATATTTTTTAAACAATATCTAAATGGCCAGTTATAAAAGTACACTCTCCGATAGCGAGTAGGTTGATACTAATTCGAAATTAGGCACCGTTGAACCCTCACGACTCGCTCGACAGGTGTTCAACAATGGGTGCAAGTTAATTTTTGTTATGGACACGTTATATGCTAAAGTTTGTATACTTTAAAAGGACATTGAAGTCCTATTTTGTTTTATAAATAGTTAACACTTTGGATTTTGAATTTTATTGTGATATATCCAGGGCCGGATTTACCATTAGTGCCGCCCTGCGGGGCTGCGTGAACAATTACTTAAATTCTACATAAAAAAATGAATCATTTATTCTTTAATACAGGCATTTTCTATAACGCGAAAAAAAATTTTTTTTTCTCTCTTCGAATTTTGCCGCCCCTGGAAATTTGCCGCCCTGGGCACTGGTCCCTGTGGAAGTGGATATATCTGTGGAGTTTCTTGCCATTTCTTTTCCACAGGTAATGTTTCCGAAGTGGTGGAAGTTTGCATCCAAATTTTGAAAATAAATATTTGATTTTTTTTTTGGATAGCAGTTAGTTAATAATTATATATACCTAATTGTACGTACAATGATGTTCCTTAATGAGTTCGTTTGTTTGAACGCGCTAATTTCTAAAACTACCAGTTGGATTTGAAAAATCTTATTCTTTGCATTTAATAGCCCAATTCTTGAAGATGGTTATAGTCTATATACAATCACGCTACGACCCAAAGGAGCCTTTAACGCGGGTGCAACGCAAGGCACAGCTAAGTTTTTGATAGAATTTGACATTTATCCCGAATAAAATTCAGCAGTGGATTAAACGAGGCTTGAGATGGACAATAAATAAATTGTATTTTGTTGTAATATTGAATCATTGGTCACTGAAGACCACGGCCTAACGGTCCAACCCTATCGAGCGCGTCAAATTAGGTATCGAAATTTTGTGAGGTTATGTGAGCTAATGTTCGCATTATTGGATTTGTGCAGCCCCTCATAACGTTTGTCCCACACTAATTACATGCTGCAGCTATATGTAAATTACGCCATAACTTTATTTCTTGTGTTCGAAATTAAAATTGATTTTTAAAGATTGATATATTAAACATAATAAAAACGAAATAAACATTTCAAAATCAGTTACACATAAGTCCTTAATTTTTTGTGACTCTTTTAATTTATGTTTTTGAATGTACAAATTTTATTTCGTTTATTTCATAGATAATTTCATGTATTTGATGAAAACTATAACTATAACTTGCTTATCGTAATAGTTTTTGTATAATACTCATACAGCCGAAGTCCGTTTTGTGTATTATCACAAGAGAGGTTTTGTTATGAAATCGTACTTTCTCATGTTCCTGGTACTTGCATCTTGGTCTGTCTTATATATTTTTAATAGCATTCCATCTCGCTTACATCTAGCCTTAATATAAACCTATAGCTAAAAATTGGTAGTACAATTAATGTTTGCTGAATCGAAAATTTAGCGGCGCGGAGGTGCGGAGTGGTAAGGTGTGATAATACTTGCTCGACCAAATAAAAAAAAAATTAAATACAATATTGTATGAAGAAAAATTAAACTCACCTAATAATAAACCCAACCGTTGTTTCCAACTAACCAAAGCACAGTACCACTGCATTAGGTACTAGATAATTGTCACATCACAAACACACATAGAATAACGGTTCTAAAACAATACCTATCGAACCGCCACGCTCCAATTTCCTGTATCTATTAATTAATGATTTAAAACCGTGATTTACTGTTTAGAGTTAAATATTTTGATTAATTTAGTTTAGTTACGTCCATATAGCTGGGGTAACCGCGCAGTCACTGTCGGATGAGTTTTGTTGTAATTGTTTGTGTGAAATATGCAGGATGTGACGAAATATACCTACAATAACTATGTGGGGCGATAGCTATCTCTTTGTTCAACACATGATCGTGTGATTTGTTTATGTTGTCTGCGAAATTAGGGCTAAATAAGTATTAAGAAAAACATGAGCTAATCTTGAATATGTAACCTTATGAATAGTTGAGTATAAGGTCTGCTGCCTACGTTCACTCTGCTATTAATTTAGCAATTTAGAATTTTTTTTTGGTCGAATTCACTTGAAACTTTGAAAAAATTCTTGAGAAGTTAAAATAAAGGTATACCTACATAGAGATGTAGGGTATGTATATTATTTCAAGTTTCAAATTGAAGTTTTGAAATCCGTGTACTATCTTTGCCCGACATTCTAGCGTTAGACATTTTCGGGCCGTGCATTCCTTGGCGGCTTTTGATGCAGGCCCGTCGTTTCTGGCTTTCGAACGAAAGATGTCGCGGTCCTAAATACGCGGGTCCGAAACCTTTCCTTGTTAGTAATACAGTTTACAAGAGTAAAATTTTGCACGGGATTTAGTCGGATTTATTTGAAACTGAATAAGTAAAAATTATAATGAAACATTTTTTCAGTATTTCTTAATATAAGTATTAATTATGGGAAAGTTTGTTTATTTTAAACTTTGCATAGATTATCTCTACAAAACAAAAATTTATTAGAATTCATATTGTAGAATTTCTAAAAATTTTAACCCTTCGGGAATTCCTTTTTGTGATTTTTGTCAATACAGTACAAAAAAGCATCTCTAGGTCTAAACTAGGTTCACAAACTAGAAAAACTCCAAGAAACGAAACTCTAGCTAGGCACATGCGTAATCACATTACGCTAAACCTAAAGCCATTTTCTTGTGATATCTATTAATTTGAAATAACAATAAAATGATGACATTTTAGTGACAAAATATGTTAATATAAAACTGCAAGAAACTGAATTCAGCTACACGAGTACTCACACTGGACTAAAATAGTTTTCTTGTGGCGTCTGTTAATTCAAAACAGCAGTCACAATGGAGAAAAGCTTATAAGAAACGAAGATATAGCTAGACACGTGCGTCGTGCGTACTCACACTAAAAAAAGCAATTTTTTACATAGAATTTGTCAAAGGTGTCTTGCCATGCAGTTAATTCACACACAATACTAAAAAGTGTCAATTTCGTTGGTTCCAAACCGAACTACTGCAACTTACGGCCAAGTGCAAGTCGCACATGAAAGGTTCCGTGCACTCAATAGCATGCCCTAAGGTCAGACAGAGACAGAACCAAGTTTGACGCCCCTGTATGGCGCAGGAACAAATTAGCGTGAGGCCGACTCACACACCCCTGGTTTTTATTAAGAGGATCGTGTAGCTCAGCGTACGCAGCGAAATAGGTATTTAGAAAATCATATTCTGTCTCAATCGCACTCTTCCCCCGGTCATCAGTGCGACAGAGAGCACTGCAGCTCGTGGGTGTTCGTAGGTATGTTTTTCGTTGAAAATTGCGTTTTGGGCGAAAACGATTTACACCTACTAAACTATAACGAAACCTTATAATTTTGGTGTCAAACGTTTTAGCAGATTATAATCTACGTACGTACGTTTTGCTTTTTTTGAAATTATGCTTTGTTTCTCAAATACAGACGGTTTATTACCAGCAAGTTATGAACCAAAAAAACCGAGATTTGAGGGGCTTATAACTTTTGACCTATTACGAATTTTGAAAAAAGGAAAAAATACGTACGTAGTTTTTCATTATAACAGTAACATATTACAAAATCGTTAAAATTAATTAATATTTAGGGGTAGTAAAACGTTTTCTCCGTTTGTATGGACATGGACGCGGTACACTACACTCTTAAGTATTTGTTGTTTTATTTAAGAGTATGCATTATAGTTAGAAGTTTGTATGTATTGCCACGTTTTAATTTTTAACTTATTCTTTATTTACACACACTCTATGAAAATTTCAAGTGTCTACCTATTACGGTTCAAAACATGCAGCCTTGTGACAGAGGGACGGACGGACGGACAGCGTAGCCTTAGTAACAGGGCAAACGCACCCTTTGGTTACGGAACCCTAAAACGACGTCTATTGAGTCGTTCTTTACGATATTTAAAAGTGCTGTCATAATTTCTAAAAGATTGTAAAATATAATTTTCACTGAGATATTTTTGATATATTTTACAAATATAATTTTCTATAAGAGGGAGACATGGTCTTCCGCTGGGTACCCAGGACCGTTCACCGATAAATTATTCCGCCCCGGTGCATCCGTGGGTCTTTACTAACTTTCATATCCTATTTAAATCTAGGGAGGTTATTAGGGGTTTAAGCTTTTTTCGTATCAAATTTCATCAAAATCGGTTCACTGGTTTAGCCATGAAAACATAAAAGCCAGACAGACAGAGTTACTTTCTCATTTATAATATTAGCATAAATTCATTCATGAAAATACAATGTTGAATTGAAATTTATGAAACATGAGCTGCCTCATATTTGGCTCAAAGAATCAGTATCGCCATCCAACGTGGCAACGGTGGCAACGCATCTTGATGTTTTTTTTTTATTTATAGGTTTATTTGTTTATATAGCATAGTAGATATATTAAATTGTGTTTATTGTATTTTTCTGGTAATAAACTGCATTTGGAAGTAAAAAAAATTATTGAATTTTACTCAGATTGCTGTAGATCGCAACGTACAGTAAGCGACACCTAGTGATATATGTTCGAAACTTTTAAATATACAGCCTCGTAAAGACGCGAGCACAGTTCAACCCTTCTTTATATTGCTATAATATAGAATCAGATGGCGCTAGTTATCGTACGCTATTGTTTTATTAACCGATTTCAAAAAAAGGAGGAGGTTCTCAATTCGTCGGAATCTTTTATTTTTTTTATGTATGTTCCCCTATTGCTTGATGACACCTGGGCCGATTTGGCATTTTTTTGATGTTTGAAAGGGTATACTTTCCAGGTGGTCCCATGGTCATCAGGTCAGGGTCTGATGATGGGATCCCTGGAGAACTCGTCAAATTTTCTAGGCACACTTGAAGCGATTTGGGTATTTTTTTTGGAAAGCCACTTTTCAGTGCATAATTTTTGAAGTCGGTACACTTTTTTTAAAAGGCAATATTCTTCCGTTTTGTGTTACATTTACAATACCTTAAAACTAAAAAAAACAAGCTTATAGAAATAGGTCCATCCGTTTGGAAACAACGATGCCACAGACATACACAGAAAACAAAGGCTTCATACTTCAGGCTTGCTTCATTAAAGTAATTATCTGTGCATTCCCCTCTTGAGATAAAAGGCGTGATGATAAAGATAGATAAATTATTAAAATAAATATCACTTACTTCTGCCAGTTAATGCCATTTGCGACGAGATAACAAACTCCGGAGACTATTCCTGCTAGTAGACCGAAACTTAACCCCATACTCAACGATAAAGTGTCAGGCATTGTCACTTCTTGTCACTTCTTTAGATCGACATAGCCTCATTTGTATCTAGAACAAACATCCTATATTATACACAATGTCCAGTTTTATCGAATTACTTGCACATTTAAACGAAATTAAATCGAATCCTAATAATATTATAGAAGCGCAAGTTTGTTTGTTTGAGAACCGGAGAGTACCCTTACATGCACATACCTTCACGCCTGTTTCCCAAAGGGGTAGGCAGAAAGTATGGAGTGCCACTTCTCTCGATCTTTGAATACTTCTCTTGCTTCATCCACATCCATACATATTTTCATACATGCACTAACAGTGCCAGTTGCTCATATTAAACCGAACCAGGCGGCAAGTCTGTTGCTGCACTTAAGGGCCGTTGGCCAAGATCATCTTATAACTCTCAAAAATGTCGCAAATTTCAGTTAATCCTGGAAAGTTAGGTTATTTCTGAAACATTTCCATCCCACACCGTTGATAGTTATTATTTTAAATTGTTTCATTGTTCTAGTTTTAAAAACGCAAAAACAATGCTAGATGTGTCACTTCTTTAACAGACGTAAATATCTATATTTTTAGAAGAAGCTCAGACTCCGGAAGCCGGATTAGTTCTTTAATAAAATTGGTGCTTAGTATTTTTGGCTTTACTGAAATTTGAACGCTTCAAGGCTCTGTCGCTGTAATATAATAATCTATTAATGAATCCGAAACCGTTCAGATGATTGTGCATAAGGTCACCAGTGTTGTGAGAGATTCTCACATTGTGACGGGACCTGTTCGTGTAGTGTCACACGTGTGGGAACTAGGCTATATGCTAAACATCTACAATTATTGTTCTTGCTGATGAAGATTTCTCAAGTGGTTTATTGTAGAAAAATGAAACAGAATAAAATATATGCTTCAACCAGTTGGAGGATACTTATAACTATATCAATACTGAACCCTGTATCGCGCTAGCGGAAATATAATAGTTTAATTGATCCGGCATTATATTCAAGGCAATGGCACGTCAAGCCGATGTTGGACAGGCAACCGGATGGCGGGTGGTAATCTGGGCCTTTGAGTGGTACAGAGTCCCCTGGTAGCGGCCAAAGTGACCCCAAATGGACAAGTTCGGCGATATGGGGGAGGGGAAAAATCGATTTTTTTTTGAAAAGGAAACCGGATATAAATGCGGTAGCATTAAAGGAAATACCCTAATTATATGATAATTTTTTTTTGCCAGCCGAAACACGCGGGCCGTTCTTGCACTAGCGAGTACAAAAAAAAAAAAAAAGTGAAAAGGCAACCGCTTCAAAATTAGTGAGCATACTTATTGACACCACCAAACGTTGGGAAAAAATTGCCATCCGATCCTGTTGGGCAGTTTCGGAGAAACAACCCCTCAAAGTCGCCGAAAAACACTTTTTTCGATTGTTTCAACAATTATTATAATTAAAAAATAATAATAAAAATTGTTCAAATCGGATGGCATTTGAAATTTATACTGTCCTAAATACAAATAATGGTGTGTATCAATGCCATCCGATTTCGATTAAATTAACCCCTATTTAGCCACCCCCCCAAACCTCATGAAAATACCAATAATTCCATACGCTGCAAAAAATTAGGACAATGTGGGCAACAAGGGTTGGTGGGGGGGTTGTTGGGGCGGGAGGGGGGATTGTAATAGATAATGAGCATACACAGACCTTTTAAAAGTCCAAGCAGTCGTTAAATATTAATTGATAAGGATTTTCAACAATTTTTTGCAGCGTATGGAATTATTGGTATTTTCATGAGGTTTGGGGGGTGGCTAAATAGGGGTTAATTTAATCGAAATCGGATGGCATTGATACACACCATTATTTGTACTTAGGACAGTATAAATTTCGAATGCCATCCGATTTGAACAATTGTTATTATAATTTTTTTTAATTATAATAATTGTTGAAACAATCGAAAAAAAGTGTTTTTCGGCGACTTCGGGTTGTTTCTCAGAAACTGCCCATCAGGACCGGATGGCAATTTTTTCCCAACGTTTGGTGGTGTCAATAAGTATGCTCACTAATTTTGAAGCGGTTGCCTTATTTTTTTTTTTTTTTGTTCTCGCTAGTGCAAGAACGGCCCGCGTGTTTCGGCTGGCAAAAAAATAATAATATATAATTAGGGTATTTCCTTTAATGCTACCGCATTTTTATCCGGTTGCCTTTTCAAAAAATTTTCGATTTTGCCCCTCCCCCATATCGCCGAACCTGTCCATTTGGGGTCACTTTGGCCGCTACCAGGGGACTCTGTACCACTCAAAGGCCCAGATTACCACTCGCCATCCGGTTGTCTGTCCAACATCGGCTTGACGTGCCATTGCCTTGAATATATGCTATTCCCTTTTACTTTCAGTTGTTGGATTAGTTAGGTACCTCAATTGATATATATCTAAATGCTGAACTGTTCTGAATTAAACTGTTGAAAAAAATGTTATAGGGTAGGTAAGTACCTAGATTATCCCCCCCGGGGGTACCCGCCTTGTCGTGGCGGGGGGGCTTAGTAACCGTGGTAGTACTGGTAGTACTCGCCACACTATCCACGGTGAAGCTAAGCGGCACCCGAGGTGGAGCCGCTGTGCAGGGGTTCTGAGGGAGACAGGGCTCTTTGCATAAGCGGCTAGGTGGGAGCGGCCGCGCGGGACCCCCTGACTCCTGTGCGGCCGTTCCGAGGTGGGGCTCTGGGGTCAGTCGTGTCGTCATAACCCGCGGCGCGGCTGACTCTAGAACAAGGTATTCCGCTCCGCTGGGCTCTGGGTGTTCCAGCAGAGCCCATTGCGGATGCGGCTATATACGGGATCGGCTGTTCCCCATGGCAGCCGACCTGTGGAATCGGTCGCGCTTTCGAGCGCGGCCTTTTCCGAGCTGGAACCGGTGGCACTTACCGGTTACAGGTGTTGTTGTTGAAAATGTGACCGGCCGTGCGGCCTTTCCGTGCGGCCGGTACTGAGGTGGGGGTCTGGGGTCGGACGTGCCGCTAAGTGCGCGGCATATGAATATGTCACCGGCCGTGCGGCCTGGTTTTTGGGATGGGGTTTTGGGTCGGTCGTACTGTCTTCGCTCGCGGTGCGGCCGACTCGAGCAGGGAAGTTGTTACCGGCCGTGCGGGTTTTTTCCGTGCGGTTCCGAGGTGGGGTCCGGGGTCGGTCGTACTGCTATGTCGCGGCGCGGCCGGTCCGAGACCAAAAAGGTGTTACCGGTCGTGCGGGTTTTTCCGTGCGGCCGGTTCCGAGGTGGGGTCCGGGGGTCGGTCGTGCTGCTTTGTTTGCGGCACGGCCGGCCAGAGACCAAAACCCGCGCGGGACCCCCTGACTCCTGTGCGGCCGTTCCGAGGTGGGGCTCTGGGGTCAGTCGTGTCGTCATAACCCGCGGCGCGGCTGACTCTAGAACAAGGTATTCCGCTCCGCTGGGCTCTGGGTGTTCCAGCAGAGCCCATTGCGGATGCGGCTATATACGGGATCGGCTGTTCCCCATGGCAGCCGACCTGTGGAATCGGTCGCGCTTTCGAGCGCGGCCTTTTCCGAGCTGGAACCGGTGGCACTTACCGGTTACAGGTGTTGTTGTTGAAAATGTGACCGGCCGTGCGGCCTTTCCGTGCGGCCGGTACTGAGGTGGGGGTCTGGGGTCGGACGTGCCGCTAAGTGCGCGGCATATGAATATGTCACCGGCCGTGCGGCCTGGTTTTTGGGATGGGGTTTTGGGTCGGTCGTACTGTCTTCGCTCGCGGTGCGGCCGACTCGAGCAGGGAAGTTGTTACCGGCCGTGCGGGTTTTTTCCGTGCGGTTCCGAGGTGGGGTCCGGGGTCGGTCGTACTGCTATGTCGCGGCGCGGCCGGTCCGAGACCAAAAAGGTGTTACCGGCCGTGCGGGTTTTCCGTGCGGCCGGTTCCGAGGTGGGGTCCGGGGTCGGACGTGCCGATTAGAGCGTTAAGATCGCGGCACGTTCGGCCCGAGACTGAAGCTGTTGCCGGTCGTGCTGCTCTGTCGCGGTGCGGCCGGTTTGAGATGGGGTCCGGGGTCGGTCGTTCTGCTCTGTCGCGGCGCGGCCGGCCCGCGGCCAAATGTGATGGAGGGTGTTACCGGCCGTGCTGCTCTTTCGCGGTGCGGCCGGTTTCGAGGTGGGTCTGGGGTCGGACGTGCCGTTATGAGCGCGGCACGGCCGACTCGGGACCAAGGTTGGTTATAGGTGTGACCGGCCGTGCGTGCCTTTTCGTGCGGTCGGTCGGGAGATGGGGTCGGCTGTGCTTCGTGGTGCAGCTGACCAGAAGAGGCAGGATAGGTCGTGCGCTCGGGTGCAGCCCTTCCGAGGCGGTCGCCTTACTGCACTTTCCATCGCGGTGGGGTCGCCGCGGTCTCCGGTGGCGGTTGAGGGGGAAATCAGCCGCTGCTCAACCGGGTGTTGGGGATCTTCTAATATATAAATAAAATAAGCTTTCTTTACTTCATTTTTATTTTTCCAAGTGACACCGGATACATTAATCAGTTTATGACAAAAACAGTTTCTCTTATCTAAAGCATATTATCAATGGTATCAATATACATAAATCTCAATACCGGGGATCAAGGTGGAAGGCGCAGCAGTTTGTACTCGCTGCTGCGCCAGCTCTGGGTAAAACCAGAGCGAGATGGCCATCCGGCGGCGGGTGGCGGAAGAATGCTAACGCGTCCCCGTGGCCCGCCGACTAACCGGCGAGATGGAGTACCGTGGGGTTTTAGTGGGTTAAAGTCCCACATAACCCGTTCCCTCACCCCCGAGGGCGCGGGTATGCATGATGCATTTCCCCACGTAAAAAAAAGGTACCTAGATTATATTTCAGAAAAGTGCATAGTTAAAAATTACTTGTGGTCGTTTTTTCTTTAAACTAAAATTAATTGAAATGAACAGAATGAAGGATGAAAGATTTACTAAAAAGGTTTGTATAGCTGAAGTGAAAGGAAATGCTGGCAGAGGGCGATCTTTTATTGAACATAGGTCCATGTTTAATAATCGTACTTCCCGGTGTATCAACCTATCTAAAACCGCAACAATATCCGGGAATAGGTCACAGACAGACGTGCCGGGGGACGTATGCCTTGTCACAAAATAACAGTTTCGTAACTGTCTAGTAATAATTACATACATATTAAATTACATATAACCAGTTTATGTGACACTCCTACATATAGTTACACAAGTATTATTAATAAATCAACAATTTATTATGCTAATTATTTTTTTGAGAAAGTTAACGTTATAGGTAGGTACATATACTTCCGGTCAATTTATTTTGGATTTTGAAAATCTATGGTTTTGGACAATGAGGATGCGAGGAGTCAGATGGACCCGTTTTGAAGGGTGCTGAATACGAATAAGACAATGAAAATAAAACCCCTTCAACACCCCAAATCCCAAAACCATAATTTGTATCCATCAGCCTCTTTGCATAAGCGATTAAAACGGAAAATGGAAAAAGTAAATTTACTACCCCTAGCGGGGCAAAATCAACCTTCTTCCGACTCTGACATCCACTAATCCATACAATATTATAAATGCGAAAATAACTCTGTCTGTTCCGCATTTACGGCTAAACCACTGAACTGATTTTGATAAAAGTTGATACGCAGTAAGTTTGAACACTAGGGAAGGACATGGACTACTTTCTTAAATCCACCCCCTAAGGGTGCATAATAGGGGATGAACTCTTCAAAAAACGCACACCAATATGGCGTAGTACAGCAAGTTGCTCGTATTCATTAAAGTATATAGGTACTTATTTTTAAAGAAAATTTGTGTTTAGAATTTTCACTCCAATGAGAATCCGGTTTCAAAACCGCTATTAAAAATAATTGTGTAAAAGATTAGATAGGTTCTATAACATTTAACTAGTATTTCTATAGTGTATATACACTGCATGTGTAGGTATATACCTACCTGAGGGCCTCCTTATCTCTTACTCATGTTTACACATTCTACTAACACTTTGTTTACATTTGCGCGTCTTCCTTTACAACATGGGTGTGTTTCATGAAATTATAACATTCATCATATTACTAAGCTTAAATAGTAGTTTATGAACGGGATCATAATAGGGGTAATTAAAACACAAGATATCCACGAGTGTTTTAATTCCAAGTTATGTGCCCGCTCATACACTTCTTTATCTAATCCCATGCGATAGTACAAAACAAATTGAACCAAGATATTTTTCTTAATCGACAAATTGGCGGCAAACCGCGGTTAGCTACCTACTGCGCATGCGCGTTAACTGTCAAGTGACTCGGACATGCGCGTGTCGATATTTTCATAGAGTTTAATGTAGCTGTATAAGACAAATCCTCTGCCCTTTCTGCATTTAAAAAAAAAACAAAACATTACGAATTTTTTGTATGAAAACTTCGGTAATATAAATACATTACAGTATCAAAGTTTGACATATTACAGACGCGTGTAAATAAAACATATCATTATGAAGTATAATTCAATTTTGTAATAGAGACTTTACGATATAAGAGTAGATAAACTTAGTTACTTCACACTAAACCGTATTGCGTAAGTACTGGGTGGGTCTCTAGATGAATTTAAGTTGTTACAGTCTTTTTCTGTAGTCGTATCAATAAATAATTGTTTATTAAATTCTTATAACACAGGAGTCGAGTAAGCTAGATGACTCGTGCGAAAACTTCGCACAACAAATGGCGTATTTTACAAAATAAGTACCTACATAAATTAGTCTAATTTTAAAAGAAACATTTAATTTTGATTTTTCGTCATTAGTGGGGAAAAAAATCTTCAAAATGCCGGATCAAACATTAACTCTGATACGGATATATTTGATACAAACAAAAACACCTTTCAGAAATAATATATAGAGAAACTAAGGTTATCTATAGGTTATTACTTCGAAGACTGTTCCTAAAAATCTGAATTCAAAAAGACACAATTCACAATTTCTAATTTTTATAGTATAGTTTTTGAGTCTATTAAGGGACAAAGAAACAAACTAACATTTATTTTTATATAGGTAAGTAATTGATTAGAAAGGATTCATTATTAGGTCAATCAATACCCATAATATGAATACACGGTCTACGGACGAAGCCGTAAGCAGGATAATATTATATTCAACTATTTCACAGAAAAACCCTACAGCTAGTCAAGGAAGAACATAATCCATTTCCCTTGCTATTTATAACCGAGTAATAAAAAAAAGAAAAGTCATAGTGACATTTAAAATTATTTTTCTTCAAAGTTGCAAAACTTTATTTTAAATATTTTACAAATGTCCACAGTTAATATACTAAGTTTACTGGGCATGCAGTTTAAAGATTACGTAATAATGGCTGCAGATCAAACAAATATTATGAATACGTTAATATTAAAACATGGTAATTAACTTACACTATTTTTATTATTAACTTACGCTATAATACCCCTGCCACACACTCGTCGAGTGGCATGGGAAGTAGCGAGGAAAGGAGGAAGAGACGTAGTGTGGCCACGTTACTCGCCATGCCGCACGCCAGCTCCTCGTCATGCCCACTGCTCCCTGTTTTGTCGGTTTTGTGCGCGAGTCAAAGGATCGAGTGCGGAGCGACGCTATTAAGAGTGTAGTGTACCGCGTCCATGTCCATACAAACGGAGAAAACGTTTTACTACCCCTAAATATTATTTAATTTTAACGATTTTGTAATATGTTACTGACATAATGAAAAACTACGTACGTATTTTTTCCTTTTTTCAAAATTCGTAATAGGTCAAAAGTTATAAGCCCCTCAAATCTCGGTTTTTTTGGTTCATAACTTGCTCGTATTAAACCGTCTGTATTTGAGAAACAAAGCAAAATTTCAAAAGAAGCAAAACGTACGTACGTAGATTATAATCTGCTAAAACGTTTGACACCAAAATTATAAGGTTTCGTTATAGTTTAGTAGGTGTAAATCGTTTTCCCCCAAAACGCAATTTTCCACGAAGAACATACCTACGAACACTCACGAGCTGCAGTGTTCTCTGTCGCACTGATGCCCGGGGGAAGAGCGCGCTTGAGACAGAATATGATTTTCTAAATACCTATTTCGCTGCGTACGCTGAGCTACACGATCCTCTTAATTGCGCGAGTAGAGCAGTGTGTGGACAGAGAAGGCAACATCGCGGCAGCACGAGGAGCAGCGCGAGCATAGTGTGGCAGGCATATTAGGTATATCAGTATAGCAGTAGAGTACTAATCTCCACATGACACGATCTCTAACGTAGGTAGGTAACACCTAAAATAATGGGTATCTTCGACTTAGGGGTCAAAAAATCATGAAATTTGTGTGACCGACACTGGGGTAGACCCTCGGAAATAAGCCTCGCTTGACTCCAATTCTCTGAACAATTTTTGATAGAGGGAAATCTTATGGATTCACGACCTGTGTTCGCGACATGTTTTCTGCATGACCATGGATTGCCCGACTCGAGAATGTCCGGGCAGGGTTTAGTGCACGTGTGCCTGGGTCGGTTATTTTTGGCTGCGCATTTCTGGTCGGCAATTCTTCGGTCCGGACACCAGATACATTGTGATATGATCGCTAGATGGCGTTATTATACGTTATATATGGTTTTCACTTCTGTCGGCAGTCCCCACGGCCTTTGCCTTTTTTTTTATAGATTCCTTCTTTAATTAAATCATTACGATAAATAATATGAGCATATAAATTAAATTGATAAAAAAATCAAAACCAAACAGAATCTTGAAAGTAAATAAATAAACAAAGAGACCTAGAAAATTGAACCTATTTTCTTGAGCACGTCTGAAATAAATTACCAAATAAAATCAAGTCCAATTGTCCGTAAAATTTAATTTCCAATACGTACAAACAGTCTGTATTTGATTGCTTTTGTCTGAGAGCATAATAGTGAATATCTTTCGTTTAGGGTGGCATGATTGTAGATTTTCATGTAGGTTATGCTATATTTTGAAAACTAGAACAAAAATCAGTAATGTTTTTATTTAATTTTCAATAAATTATATAATACTTACGTTTTCTGCATTACTGAAATTACTGTTTATGACGTATGCGTTTCATTATTTGAAATTCAGGGTGTAAACATGTGTATTTATAACCTAGCATTAAATTATTAAAATATCTATCACGGCACGGCTTTTATCCCAAGAGGGGTAGGCAGACACAATCGAATGCCATTTGCTACGATCATGACATACCTCTTTCGCTTCTTTTATACGATTATTATTGGTATGATACCTTTCATACATGCTCGGCGATTGTGTGTACTTTTAATATTGCCTTCGATCAATAATTTTTTTTATATTAATAAAAGTACACTTAGGTCGTCCTCTGCCAGCATCTCCTTTCACTTTTGCCATATAAATCTTTTGAGTAAATATTTCATCCTTCATTCTTTCAACATGTCCAAAGAAACTTCCCAAATGTACGAGCTGTGACTAATAATTACACGTTACTCGGGCGAATTAATGACTCTCTATATAAAGTCCGTTTATAGTTTGAGCTACATTTTCTAATTGAAGTGCAAAGAATTGTGCCTCTTGAAGAGAGATTCTATTTTTACGTAACGTGTTTATAACGTAAACTAAATATTGACAAAACTGTCATAATGTGACAATGGAAAGTGATTTAAGAGTCTTCTAAGAAAAATGTAGGTTGGTAGGAGAACTGAGTAGATCTGTGGAGTAGATTATGGTTACCTTGACTTACTGATTGTGCATAATTGAAGGTCAAATATGAATTTTGGATAGTCAGGTTTTATTAGGGATCTGTTATAGTCGGCGAATAGTCGATGATTAGTAGGCATAAAAAACGGTACTGAAACACCTTACCAGGGGCGCTGACTCTGTGGGTGCTCGGGGGCTCCAGCACCCATGAGAGGTAAATATGGCTGCACCCTTGACCATAGACATACAAAACGAATATTAAATTTGTACAAACCATACATAGAGACTTTTCCATCTAAATATACCTCAATAGAACTGGCCACTCGTTAGGTATAGCCTCACAAATACCATCGGCTAAAAGAGCGAGACTTGGTCTTCCGGTGGGTACTCTAAAAAAGACAAGAAAAATGTAACGTATATTCATTATGCCAAATAATTCTGGTTTTTATTTCAGATGTGAAAAAAATTTATGAAATATCCCAGAACGTGATAATCAGTGTATGCGGTAATCTGACCCAAATGGACGAACTTGTACAGTTTGTCAAAACTAATGTAAATTTGTACAAATTGAGGAATGGATATGGTCTTAGCGTGTCGGCTGTGGCGCATTTCGTCACAACTATATTGCTAAGTATTTGGCCAGAGATGTAGAATCCATGACAGTAAGTTATTTTGTTTGTGTTTGATATTTACCGACTATGGATTTGGCCGACCACCCGACTAATCGGCCCCAACTAGTCACCGACTATTAATTATAGTCATATTAGTAATAATGAAGGGCGCAGGGCGGCTTGTGGCGAGCCGTGGGTGAGTAGCGACACCGTCGACCCCGAGTGCTCCAGAGAGTAGATTGAGGCAGGCGTCCCCACTGCTAGAGCTAGGACACTCGCTCCTGGCTTGCCCTAGTTGTCTGTCCAGGGTGGAGTCGTTAGAGCATAATATTATGTATTATGCTCGGTGGTGAAAGTGTCTAAAGGCGTAATAAGCGAGGAATCTATATGTGAAACCGATGTCACACCTCTCGACACCCCCAGCCGCTTACACCAATGTTGCTTTCAAAATACAACAAATTCCCTATTAGCGAAACTAAGCTGTTTCATTGAATGTCAAATATTTCAAATATATATATATCCTCGAGCTGTCAATTATTGTCAGAAGTGCTAACGCTGGCTCTACGTTCCCTATGAAGCACAACGATTCTCAAGTTGGCGCTCAGCTTCATTGTCTCGAGCGAGAATTGAATCCGAAACGTCTAGCTTTCAGTTCAACGCTTCCTTTGAACTGACGACGCAAATATTATAAAGAGAGAGTGTGAGTTTGTTAGTAAGAAGTAAACTTACTGCACCGATTTTGAAACTATTTCCCTATTATAAAGCTAGATTATTCCAGATAAAAACTTAGGTTTTATTTAAAAAAAAATTTGGCTACCGTAAGACGTTTACATTCAACCGCCGAACGGTCTCTAGTCTGGTACGATAATTTTTTTATTATATGACTAAGGTATCGAATCCATTAAATTTGCTGATTGGAGGTTACGATGAAGATCTCGGAGGTAAATTGTACAACATCGATTGTTTGGCCACGTGCATTAATATGAAATATGGGTGTCATGGCTTTGGAGGGCTCATTGGCTTGGGGCTCCTCGATCGACTGTATAAATCTGGTAAATATACATTTATTATTATTATAATACTACTAAGTATATATTATTTCTCAAGGCTGTTTTTTTGTCGGTAGGTACGCCATATTTCTCTTAAAACTTCATAAATATTAATGTTTGATACGCCATTTTTTCCCCTCGTGACGATACAAATTCAAACAAATCCAAATTAAATGTTTCTTTTAAAATTAAACTAATTTGTCTTTTGTAAAAGACGCCATCTGTTGGAAATCACTTGAACTAACTGTCCGAACACAGAGTATATGCTATAATATATATTTTTCTATACAGTTGCTCGAAAAGTGGTACTTTACGTAGCTGTATCGTGCGGTTTCGCGTAGGTACTTGTGCTTTTTACTTTCCCTTTTTTTTAAATTTACTATACCAGGTCTTTGGTTCCAATTCGTAGACGAATTATATACATACATACATACTTACCATAAAGAGTCTATTTTTGACATCTCTATACAGATGGTGGCGCCACAGTGCCGGGTAGCGGTACTATTATGTAATATCTTCGTACTTTTCTAAGATAGTTGGCTGAATGCGTTGCCTTTTTGAAAATAAAAAGTGTGTCAAAGTAAAACGAAATCCCGCCATTTTCATAACTTCATTCACGATTCAATCGTAAGCCGCGAAGTCGGGGTGAGCCGCTAGTTTAGTTATTTAAGAGAGAAAAGATGTGTAAATATTTCTTGTATGAGACTTGAACAAATTGTATTACGTGCCTTGATTCCGAACTGTTATAAGGGAGTCTTGATAAATTGCTTTTTGTCAATGTACCGTGTATACCAGAATACATAAGAAAATTAATATCTAATAAACTATAGCCGGGAAAATAACGGTCGATGAAAGATTACCGTACGCCATTTTTTTGGTAAGGGAAATATTTATGGGTTTGCGTCACCGCGTCACCGACATGCTCGTGGATTGCGTCCGGCCCGAGAATTCTCGACCCGGAATGTACGGGCAGGAATTCGTGTACTGGCTTCCAATAGGGGAAAAACTTATGGGTTCGCGTCACCGCGTGACCGACATGCTAATGTTAACAGTATAGTAGATACCTGTTCGCTTATCATACCTAAAAATAGGCAGTGATGAGTGCCGACAGAAGTAAAAACTTAAAGCTAAGAATAACGCGGTTTGTAATTTATAACTAGGTATATAATCGATGTTTTTTTTTATACTGACATAAAATACGCTTATTTACTACTAGCTGTCCGCCCCCGGTTTCGCCCGTGGATATTTTCGAACAAAATAAAATATAGCCTATAGCGCTTGGGGATAAAGTATATAGCTTCCTGTAGTCAAAGATTTTTCAAAATCGGTTCAGTAGATCCAGAGATTACCCCCTACAACCTCACAAACTCACACTTTATGGAGTATTGTTACAGACTCTTTTATTATAAGACTTCTTGGTGAGCTTGGAAAAGGGCGATTTAAATGTAGTTCTGACATTTTATTGTTATGAGGAAAATATGTCACTTGATATTTGTTGGTAAATAAGATAAGTCATGCCAAATTAAAGATTTTAATATATTTGCTTTTTTGTAATAAACCACTTGAAAAAAAATTTGTAGGTTTTGTTATACTGGCGGTTTCGGACAGCAAACGCCATGAAAACTCGCTGGGGCTTATTATTTCTCCAACTTGATTCACTTATACTGTTATTGCTCAGCTCCTAAACATGATAGGTCTACGTTTAATACTCGTAACCCTTCCCGGTGAATCAACCTATCTAATAGTGAAAACCGCAACAAAATCCGTTTAGTAGTTTTCACGTGAAAAGAAAAACAAACATGACCCGGCGGGCGACTTTGTTTTCTATACTAATATTATAAAGAGGAAAGATTTGTATTTTTGTGTGTGTGTATGTTTGTAATGAATAAACACAAAAACTACTGTGCCGATTTCAAAAATTCTTCCATCATTGAAAAGCTACATTCACCCTGAGTGACATAGGCTATATTCTATTTAAAAAAAATTAGGGATCCTTACTAAAACTCCAATAATGTAACCCAAGGTGTAAAAAAATTACCTAAGAAATTCCTTACATCGCGTGCGCTGTGAAAACTATTGATGATTATAGAGGTAGTGGTAGTGGTAGAGGGTAGGGGTAGTGGGTAGGAGTAGAAGTAGGGGTAGGGGTAGGGATAAGGGTAGGGGTAGGGATAGGGATAGGGATAGGGTATATTTTATTTTGTCCGTAAATATCCACGGGCGAAGCCGGAGGCGGAATGCTAGTATATAATAATTATGTAGGTAGTGATAGTGATTTTTATTCTAGGTACATACATTGAATAACCTATAGGCTAGGTTGTAGTTTGCAGAACTCTATGTTGAGGAAAAATTTAATTTAATTTTGGGTCATCTTAGTTGCTACAAATAATATGTAAATCATTGATTAGTTAGACAATTAATTTACCATTAGTTATTTTGTTTTGTATGTCATATCAATTTCAAAATAATAATATTTTTTCTTTCTTAACGGGTTGTCTTACAGCTCCTGAAACCGTGTTATCCGGTCCCAGTGTACCCAGCGAAAAATCAAATCTCCCTCTTTTAGCCGATAGTATTTGTGAGGCTATACCTAACGAGTGGCCAGTTCTGTTGAGGTATATTTAGATGGAAAAGTCTATAAGTGCAAGTTTTTAATTATAAAAAAACCCATTGGTACATGGCTGGGATCGAACCGCATCTTAACCATAATACCAAAATAATTGTTTTTTAGATTTAACAGACACAGAAGCTTATGAAGTATTAAAGGAATGCACTCGAGTAATACAAAAGAGATATGTTGTCAACGTCCCCAAGTTTCAAGTCACTATTGTCAATAAGAGTGGAGTATTCAATTTGCCTGTTATTCAGTAATTTGTGAGGAATTTTGGATGGAAATGGCTATCAATGCGATATCATGTCGCCTGTTGTTAAGTAAGCCGGGACTATTGATATACGAAATGTTTAACAAATTACGAATTTTCGGCGCTTGTTGAAACAATGGGTTCATGGTCTGCTGAAATAAAAAAATGAAAGAATTGTCTGGTCTCGAGTGACCTAAAAGCTGGATCTTTTACCTTGCTCGAGAGGTAACGCAGCCAGTGTTTTGGGAACTATGCCACAGAGAGGGATTCTGTTTATAATATGTACCTATATATAGTTTTTAAATATATTATTTATTAGTTATTTATTATTGTATATTTTAGTTAAGTTGTAAATGTGGAAAAATAAATAAGATAAAGTACCTATAAAGAAATATATCAATGTTTTAATAAAATAACTATCTTAGAGTAAACATTATTTTATAAAATTATTTACATAAATATTGTAAATACTTCCAATTTACTCACTTAATACTTAAAATTTTTAAAATATAATAGATTGTTCACCAAGGGAAGAAAGTGGCCGATTACAAACGAGTGTGTAGTTTGAGGCCCGAGCCGCAGCCGAGTAATACAATGTCATGATAGTACTTTATTTATCTACACATACGAGATAACTTTCACTTTTTAGAACGATTATTTAAAAAAAATACTTTACTGCCCGCATACTTGTATGAAAGTAATGGCGTATTTTCTGCCCCGTCTTTGAATTATCCGTAGTATGAAATTATTGAACCGCGATTCTTGTAGGTAGTTGTTTGAATGAAGAACGAAGCGATATGTCCAACACAAAGTATATTTATCTATCTATCTATCTATCATTACGCCTTTCATCCCAGGAGTAGGCAGATACAGTCGAATGCTAGGTATTTGTTACGATCCTGATGTGTACGTCTTTCGCTTCTTTTATATTCATCATACCATTCATACATGCTCGGCGATTGTGTCTACTTTTAATATTTCCATCGATCAATACATTTTTTATATGTTCAATAAAAGTAGGTACACCTATATAGGTCGTCCTCTGCCATATAAACCTTTTTAGTCAATCTTTCATCCTTCCTTCTTTCAACGTGTGATGATATTTTAGGATTATCTTGATACTATATTTATCTGTTATGATGAATTCCTAAAGTATTGTAAACAGCTCAATGTTTTGGAATTATAGCCTTATCATTGAGTCACCACATTTTGTTACTACGAATAGATTTGTTTTGAAAATTATTGTTTTCAATTACGTAACTAATGCAATCTAAAACATGCATCTACTCTCCGTCTGCGTTTAATAGAGGTGTTGACATTTTTTTTAAATACATATGATAATAAAATAATTAGATATTTAAAAAAAATGTAAAGGGTATATTTTCCAAGATGGCGGTGATTCCTCAAGGTCATGAGAGCTTATATTTTGGAAAGTGAACGAAGGACACTAACTACCTACATATACAATTATACAAATTTTCAAAAAATTGTTTGTATAGGATGATTTGAATGATTATATTGGGTTGGGCATATCAAAATACAGCCAATTTAACTGAAAGAATGAAGGATGAAAGATTGACTGGAAACGTTTATATGTCTGAAAGGAAATGCTAGCAGAGGACGACCTAGGTGTACTTTTTATTTATTTTATTTTTTTATTTATTAAGGAGAAATAACAGTAGTAGACAGTACATAAACTAGTTAAAAAAAGTAAGTTATACCCACCACTTCTACATTCTCTCAAAGTTTTATTGATCATATAAAATGTATTGATCGATTGTCTCTGTCTACCCCTCTTGGGATGAAAGGCGTCATGATAGATAGATAGATTAACTGAAACCACATAGATACCTCTACAAATCCGGAATATTTCATTAATAAACTGTTGAAAATAATAAGAAAGTTTTTATATGTATTGTAGGTAATGTATATATATATATATATTTAAAATAACGTCATTTTTAAAATGAAAACGCGTCGAGACCATACTAAGATGTCAGCCATGATTTTCCCATTATCGTTAGCGCGTCAATTGTACATTATCTCTCAAGGTGTAACATCTATGTAAACAGTTATAGTTACTCTGTGCGACGTACGACAAGAAATGGTAATGTTCTAAGTATTATACTACATCATAAACAGTGCCGAAATAGACCTGTCGGGTGCTGTTTCAGAGTGCATCCAGCACGTGACGTAACGCTAAAAATTTTTTTTTCGGATTCTTTGTACGATAGAGAATATAGATCCGTGGGTTGCGCTCCTTCGAAGGTACCCTAGGTAAATCATATTTTGTTGATTTGAACAATGAAGCGAGTACCTTCGAGGGGGCGCAACCCACGGATCTATATTCTCTATCGTACAAAGAATCCAAAAAAAATTTTTTTTGCGTTACGTCAGGTGCATCCAGTTTACACTGAGCTTTTACAGCATCCAACTGGTCTAAAAGTGCGTAATTGCGGTCATACAAGTATATACGGGAACAAAACTTAATATGATAATACTGGTATCCTCTCAAATGCTCTAAAAAAAATTATATAATTTCAGAAGCTATCATTTTAGTTGCTATAAATATTCATTTTCTATAAATTTAGATCCTGTAATTTTAAAAATCTATAAATTTGTTTGATATCATTTTTTAAATCTATAATATTAATTCCTATAACGTATTGTTTTCTATAATTGCAGTTGCCATAATTTTCAAAATCTATAATTTCAAGTCCTATACTTTTTATAATGTTTATTTTTAATTGCACTAATGGCTACTTTTCTATAATTGCTGTTACTATAATTTTGAAAATATATAATCTCAAGTCTTATAATTTTTATAATCTCTAATTTGAATTGCACTAATGGCTACTTTTCTCTAATTGCAGTTATTATAATTTTCTAAATATATAAATTCATTTTCTATAAATTTAGTAGTCTATAATATCAGTTGCTCTAATGGATTGTACTCACTATATTTTTAAACGTATAACTTCATTCTATTTACATTTACAAATATAAAATCATAAAAAATAACTTTCTAATGTAATAAATTTAAATAAGTACTATTATTAAAATTTAAAGTAGATTTTGTTAATGTCTGTTGCAGTAATTTTCGATTCCTATTCCCCTAATTTGTAAATAAAAATGGGTTAGCGAGGAGCGAAGCGACGAGCGTGGTTCCAATAGTGCTAAAACATAGCGCGTGCCGAGCGAGCGAAGCGAGCGTTCCGCGGCAGCGGACGGCGAAGCGCCAGAAACTCATAAATACCTAAACAACCATCACTTCTTGATAACGGATATGATACCTATATATATATATATATTATTTATAATAAGAAAGGAAGATTTTTATATAATAATAAATATTTCGCAAATAAACTGGAGAAAAATATAGCAAATTAATCATTAGATAATTAAAAGTTGTACCTTTTGATAATTTAGACATCTTGAAAATTATAGAAAACAATTTTAGATAAAACGAAAATTATAGCAAATTATAAATTAGATCATTTAATGTTATATATTTTGATAATAGTGATTTTGAAAATTACGGATATCGATTTTAGACAAAAGAAAAATTATAGCAAATAAATTATTATTGAATGTAATTTTATATATTTTGATAATAGTGGTTTTGAAAATTACAGAAATCGATTTTAGGGTAAAAAAAAATTATAGCAAATGAATAATTATAGAATTTAATTTTATATATTTTGATAATAGTGATTTTGAAAATTACAGAAATCGATTTTAGGTTTAAAAAAAATTATAGCAAATGAATAATTATAGAATGTAATTTTATATCTTATGTACCTATATATTCTAAAATTATATCAAAACATTTTAGAGATAATGTAGGAGACCCGATAATACTTTTACCCTAATCAACAACTAACTTTTCATCCCATCTATTCGAAAAGCGACGGTTTGTTCCTCAATAAGTGCTACTTTTCTCCAAGAGACTTTCACAGCGGGCTATAATTTTTTTTTACTAAACATAAAATTATTTATTGTTTCAAAGAATTAATTAAGTATACAGTTTTAATCTAAAATAATATTAATAATCAAAAATATTTGGTCCGCGTGGCATGGTGGCAAGAACGCTGGCTGCATTTCCTCGCTGTATAGCTATGCTAATGCCAGCCCTCTTGTCACCCGTAGCGCCGACAATTTTTGGTGTTATATCTTTGTAATTTTTTTTATATAAATGTTATATGCTATAATGAGTTTTGAATTTGGAACATTATTCAAGGCAATGGCACGTCAAGCCGATGTTGGACAGGCAACCGGATGGCGAGTGGTAATCTGGGCCTTTGAGTGGTACAGAGTCCCCTGGTAGCGGCCAAAGTGACCCCAAATGGACAAGTTCGGCGATATGGGGGAGGGGCAAAATCGAAAATATTTTGAAAAGGCAACCGGATAAAAATGCGGTAGCATTAAAGGAAATACCCTATGAAAATACCAATAATTCCATACGCTGCAAAAAATTGGACAATGTGGGCAACAAGGGTTGGTGGGGGGTTGTTGGGGCGGGAGGGGGGATTGTAATAGATAATGAGCATACACAGACCTTTTAAAAGTCCAAGCAGTCGTTAAATATTAATTGATAAGGATTTTCAACAATTTTTTGCAGCGTATGGAATTATTGGTATTTTCATGAGGTTTGGGGGGTGGCTAAATATGGGTTAATTTAATCGAAATCGGATGGCATTGATACACACCATTATTTGTACTTAGGACAGTATAAATTTCGAATGCCATCCGATTTGAACAATTTTTATAATTTTTTTTTAATTATAATAATTGTTGAAAAAATCTAAAAAAGTGTTTTTCGGCGACTTTGAGGGGTTGTTTCTCCGAAACTGCCCATCAGGATCGGATGGCAATTTTTTCCCAACGTTTGGTGGTGTCAATAAGTATGCTCACTAATTTTGAAGCGGTTGCCTTTTCACTTTTTTTTTTTTTTGTACTCGCTAACGGCCCGCGTGTTTCGGCTGGCAAAAAAATATTATATAATTAGGGTATTTCCTTTAATGCTACCGCATTTTTATCCGGTTGCCTTTTCAATAAATTTTCGATTTTGCCCCTCCCCCATATCGCCGAACCTGTCCATTTGGGGTCACTTTGGCCGCTACCAGGGGACTCTGTACCACTCAAAGGCCCAGATTACCACTCGCCATCCGGTTGCCTGTCCAACATCGGCTTGACGTGCCATTGCCTTGAATACATGAATGTTACTACTATAAAATCAAATAAAACCCCCACAGATTTCACATCTTCCTGTGCGTCTACAGGGCGTCTACCATTTGTGTAAGATAGGATTTAGATCTCAAATATTTTGTCGGTGAAGCCGGCAACCACACCATAATTATCATAATATTGAACTTGGCTCCCATTTTCACATTTATGTTTTTGGTGGGATAATACTTTTACCCCCAATCAGCAACTACTCCCGCTCTGAGGTTGACATTTTGTTTTTTTTTGGTTCTATAAATTCTACTTGAAAAAAGCAAAGGTGATCTACCATACAGCCCCGTCTTGAATATAAGTGAAAATACGCTCGTGTTGCTTTGTTGAAAACTGTTAATATTTTATTGTAGTACTTTCCTTGTATCATTATATCTTGTATCAGTATTATATGTATCATTCGGGAGAAAGTGCGATTACCAATTTGTGTGCTTGAAGGCCAATTGCATATACGTTGGTAAACGTCCACTTTCATCCCTTGGTGAACAAACCACTATTCTATTTTGTATGAAACTCCGCTTCTTGACTCTACCAACTCTTATTCTAATCCGTTTACAGTTAAAGTTCGGCATTATTTTGTATCAAACATGCAATTATTATTTTTAGTAATGAACATTTATTTGTTTATTTATATGATAGAGCCAAATAGAAGTCGATAGCCTATTTGGTAGAGATTTGATTTGAAACCGGGAGGTCCCGGGTTCAATTCCCACTCATGACAAAAATGCTAAGCACCGATGTGCTTTAACCGACTACTTGTGCTTCGGGGGGCACGAAAAGTTTGTGTCTGCACTTCTAAATATATCATATATTTATATATGTTAAAGAAGTGACACATCTAGTGTTACTGGTGCCTCTGACCACACCGCGAGGTACAAAGGCTGTGAAGATGTGTTTGTCATGTTTGCCAAAAGACGCAGGTCTCAGATGGTTTTTTTATTGTAAAGCAAGCAAATTTTGTTACGCAATAGTGGTAAGTCTATAAATGAAGGCAACTATTGTGTGTCGCAGAGATGATTTTCACGTTTCTCTCGAAGTATTTAAGGTTGTGGCTAGGAACATGAAGGAAGGTAGAGACTTTTTACATACTTTCATACTACTTCTCTTGCTACATCCACAACCATACATTACATGCAGGTCTATTATTAGTACTACGTGTATGACCTTTTTAAGGACATCAGATATTTGATCACTGAAAGTCGTCTTGGTCGTCCTTTCCTTGTTATTCCTTCATACTTTTTTATTTGGTGTATATGAATATTGCAGCCTAAAAGTCGAACCTGCATTTTTTGCCCGTGAACTTAGGTAGGTGCATGCTTGGCACTACAAATGTGCTACGGGATATCTTCTTTTCTCAGTGCTAGTTATACAAGACTAAAATTATGTATTATCGCGCTCAAGGAGCAGGCCAACCTACATCCTAACTGTGACATTTAAAATCATATCATATCATAAATAACAGATTTTATGGTACCAAGTTCTTTTCTTTACGCGATGTGAGAAATTAACTCCCTAAAGTGGGCATGCTCGAATCCCTTACCGCCACTGTACTTCTAATATATATACTTAATTATTTTGAACATTACCATTTATCTTAAATCGGTGAAGTTACACTGAGTTGCTCAAATACCAAATTTCTTTTTCCAAAATCAAACCAACACTTCACTTACGTATATTCACAATATCACACTATTTGGTCACTTTTTACCAAAATTAAAGATTTTCCTTTAAAGTCACGAGACGCGAGGTCGAGACGGCAGCTCGTACGAGGTGCGCGGGCGCATTGAACATGTTATCACAGGACAGAGATGCGGATGGGAAATGACCTACAAAAATATATAAGAATTTTTCTTTTATAAAAAACATGCATAGATAGTGCATAGGTGCATACTTACATAATATACAAAAGCACTAGTTTTCTTTATAAATATGTGCTGTGCTTCAGGGCACGTAGGTCCGCATTTCACCTAATAGGTAATAACAGAAGTGACAAATCTACACATTATAATACAAAAATGGCGCGTTATGTTTAGGTCCATACAAATCTAGGTCCATTGGGCTGTTCTGTTTAATATGGCTAAAAGTTGACGGTTTGACGTAAAAAAACACACATACAAACATACTTTCGCATATTTGTAACTAAGTTTCATCCCTTGTTATGCTTCCGTAGGGGGGTGGATATAAAAAAAAAGTAGCCTGTGTATTTCCCTAGGGTTCAAGCTTTCTCCGTATCAAATTTCATCAAAATCTGTTCAGTGGTTTAGCCGTGAAAGAACAAGACAGAAAGACAGAGTTACTTTCTCATTTATAATATTAATACTTAATAAAATCTAAATAATATAATATTGTTCATTAGATTTTTATGCTAATGGTGTTCATACAATCATTTCTTAGATAACAAAATGTGAGACACTATTTGTCGCACGTCACTTAGATCAATAACGCTTCTCACTTTTTAATATTTGACCATATGTTTGAAGTCACATCACACAATCAAACACATCTTCACGGCTTTTATAACTAGAGGTGTGGCCAGAAACACCAGTGTCCACTTTTTGCTAGTTGTCCATATTAAACAGAACAGGTGGCAAGCTTGTGGCTGCACTTAATGGACTTATATGTGCAGATATGATATTTTAGATGAAGTGTTTAGCATTTTCGGCACGAGTGAGAATTGAACCTGGGGCCTCCCTCTTTTTTGAAGTGAAAACTTTTTTAGGAGCCTTGAGCGGTTTTGCTAGGGAGAAATGTTATGGATTCGCGACCTGTGTTCGCGACATGTTTTCGGCACAAGACCATGGATATATGCTCCATCCACGTTTGGGTTCTGGGTTGGGCAATATCAGGGAAATATCACAGCTATAGCAGCGCCATCTATACACTTAATTTGATCGGGCTTGACCGATACATTTATATGTGAAATGATCGCTAGATGGCGTTATTATACGTTATATACAGTTTTCACTTCTGCCGGCATCGCGGCAGTCCCACTGACAGTTCACAAGTAGTTTTTGGATATTATTCAACAAAGTAGGAATCTATGATCTTCTTCTTATATTATGTCCGTTTTGAAAACGGCGTTTTCTACACTGAAATTCACCACAAAATTTTCTCAATATGTGGGACCTGTCGCCAAAAAAGGTGAGACAGTTATATACATATACTCTGATTTTGTAAGACGAAGAGGCGGGCCGCGCATCGTCTTAAAAATCCTAGCCTATATTTGTTCCTTAAGGGTCCTATACTGGGAATTTTTCTGGGATAAACTATTCCCAATTTCTCTGTAAATAATCCACCTGTGTCACTATAATTTAGCATATAGTTACTTATTGAATATATCTAAGTGAAATAGCTCTTATTTTTTCAATTGGTTTTATTGAATAGGAAATATGGGTGCAGGTTTAACTTTGCCCCTGCTGTCTCTTTCATAATCTATCACAAAATTCTATTTTTTTTAAAGCGCTGTTATACCCTTCAATTATATATATCGAATTTTTTGGTAGCTTATTGAAAATTTAAAATAATAATTATTTTTTTATTTTAATTTTCAATAAGCTACTTTTTATATTTTTATTTATTTAAGACAATAAACAATTACACAATACATATTATATGCTAAAATTTTATAACAGCATTATCCACATCGATGATTATCCACCACTACAAAAAAAAATACTAAAAATGTATTAATTTCTCAGAAATAGTCAAGTGTTGATTAAAACCGTATCTAAATAAGTACCTACTTTACTAGATTAGCTTCGGGCTATTATACTATCTTGAAATTAAAAGACAAACAATTCAAGTTATTACTATTCATCGCCTATAAATAAGAAGGATTTTAAAAATTAGCCTTTCCTAGGGTTCAAGCTTTCTCCGTATAAAATTTAATCAAAACCGGTTTTGTAGTTTAGCCGTGAAAACGTAACAGACAGTTACTTTTGCATTTATAATATTAACTAGTAACCCCACCCCTGGCTTCGCACGGGTGCAATATAGGTTTATAACAATTAGAATACCTACATAAATACGCTTATAACTATTTATATTATTGAACAGAGATATTGGTTACTCGGACTTTTTTGTAGATTACTTTATTCTACACAATACGTTCCTACATTATTTTGTTATATCTCTGACGGATTAAAGAGTAAACGCCATGAAAACTCGATGGGGCTAACTTTTTCATAGTGATATTGAAAATGGACTATGCTAATTATCACCATCCAAATAAATGAATTAGTTCAATTAGTTTGCAGGAGTAATTAAAAAAAGAAAAGACCTGTGAAGAAAGAAAAAAAATGTAGTTCGGTAAGTAAAGTTAAAACTAAGATATGTTTTTAAAGAACCGGTTTTTTCCCCAGCACTTGTACAAAATTTTTCAAAGTTTTGCCGACAGACTAGCATTTAGGTAATGTATTACGGGACAGAAACGCTACATTACCTAAATAATGACGTCACATTGTCGTCTGTCTGCAAAAAATTAAAAAAAAATACTACCGTATAGAAAACTAAAATATTCAAATTAGTTACTTAAAATAACTTAATCTTTGAAATACAAATATAAAAACCTACAGTTTTTACTTTACATATTAAATTACAGAGTCATAGTGAAACCCGGGGCATGCAATATACATATAGGAGATGTTTAGAAAACTAGACAATCAAATATGCCAAACAAAAACAGATAATATACTAACATAAAAACTGTGAAGAAAACTGAAGGCACATCAATTTCTTATTGCGTTCAATATCTCTGAAGATAAATGATGATTTACCAAGGTTGATTCATAAACTGTTTACTATTTCTGACAAACTACGTAACAGTTGAAGTATATTGAACGATTTTGAACTTTAAGATAACAGCATAGAACTACTTTTCGTTCAGCTATGGAACGTATACAAGCCTTTTTATTATAACTATAGATTGTAACTTATAATTTTGTATAAAATAGCGTATAGTTCTGTAAATAATGTACCAAGATGACATATAATGTGCTAACTTTAGTATTCTTATTGCTATTGCAAAAATATACCTTATTTAGTATGTAAATAAGGCTCAACATTTATATGGATAGATTTAGTTGAGTAATTTCCCTTATGACCCTGACGCTGCCCTGACGTATTTATATGCAGATTTATTGTATGAGTGCCTTCATACATTCACGTATATCACCGGACAATGGTATATGCAGAGATTATACATGACATACTTAGTCGAGGGAGCCCCTTAAACAATATAAATTGTGAAATCGTGACAAGTGGAAAATAGGTACTTTGTTGCCCATCGTGTTAACTATAACGCCTTTTAAAATATAACTAGCAATTTATTTATGTGGGAGATTTTATATTTGATACATCCCATTTCAACCTCTAGCGTGATTTCCTATAACCTTCCTCAAGAATTGGACTATCAAACCCGACTGATAGTTCCAGAGATTAACGCGTTGAAACAAACAAACAAACTTTATTATTAGTATAGAGGCATAGATATAAACAATATAGAGGTCTCTATGATTTTGAATTTGAAACTTATCTGTTTACCCTAGCATCTGAAGGAATAAAAAAATACAAAAAATAGTCTATCCGAGTACCTACTGTTTGTTTGACTCAACTCTCGCTACGATACCTATCTAGTCTATTAAACATTTATTAACAAAATTATATCTTAAATTAATTCAGAAGAAATATCAATTAAACTTTAAAAGAAAATTTTGCTTTGAAGTTCTCGAAATTTTGAGCGATGACCAGAAATAAGATTTTTTCATGAATATATAGTAAAAAAAACATCAAAAATAACGATTTATTCGTTGACCAAAATGGAGGACATACAAATTTCTGAGATAGATCACCTCACCTTAAAACTGATAACAAAGAGGTTACTAACATTAACTCCTTAGAGCACAAGTCAAGCAAAGAAGCAAGTGTATTGAAGCGATAGTAATGGCGAGCCCGCAGGAAACTCTTAACTCTTATCTTTGAACTTCATCTTATACAGTTTACTTGTGGAACAAAAGCTCTAGATAATGGGCTAAGAGACAATTTAAACTTATTTATATACTAGATTCTGCCCACGGTTTCATCTATATTATGCGAGTACCTACTTACCTTATATATGTGCGTGCATGGTATCTACATTTTTGTTATTGTTTATTTTGTTTCCAAGAAATGGAAAGATAGTCAGGAAATTGAAAGGAGAGTGAAAACGTGAAGTAAGGTATTTGGTAGACTAAATAATGTATAAAATATGCACAATAAAACTAAAAGTAAAATTAATATAAGTACACAATACTGTTTAGTTCCATCACTTACTTTTAAGGAAGCGAGACTTGGGTATGGAATAAGAAGCATGAAAGTAAGATAAATGCAGTGGAAATGCGGTCTTTACGTAGAATGTGCGATGTAAGGAGTATTTATTATATTAGTTTTGAGTTAGTTTTTTATATAGATTAGTTTGTACGAATAGATTCATAACTTTCTATTACTTTTACGAGTGTTTACACTTGTATTCTCCATGTAACGCACAATACTTTTGTTATTGCCCTTGACGTCGTTATAGTTATCTCAGCAGCGTTTTCAGCAAGCAGTGCCTTTGTATCAAAATCCATAAGTTTTATCGATACAAGAAATCCAAATTAATCCCCCAGAGGATTTCAGCAGTTGATACAAGTGGAGGGGATTTTGGAGCAGTAAAAAATAAAAAAGAACCTTCCAACAACAACAACAACAACAACAACAACACACCTTCACTGCCTTTAAACCTTGTGGTGTGGCCAGAGACAGTAATAACAGTGGCAAGTCCTTTACTGTACTTAATGGACTTAGATGTGTCACTTGTATAATAGACGTAAATCTGTTATTTTTAGAAGAAGTGCGGACGCCGGCTTTACTTGCCCTCCTAAGCACAAGGGGTCGATTAAAGCACATATGCTTAAAGAAACATGGTGTTTGGATTTAAAAAAATATAGCCTACCATGGATAGGTTCACTTCTTGTTAGCACGGGCCAAATGATAAGTTTTTATTATTTGCATCTATATTTTGAGAAAGCTTGAATTGGAAAACATACTCAGAAAATAGGGTCCAAGTTTTCTTATTCCAAGTATTTGTATTGATTTATTGCACAAACGATATGGAAATTCCATATGGAAATATCCAATGGGTCATTAAATACGTCCACAATAAAAGATATCAAACAGCAACATCGAGAAATTTATCATGGAAATGGTTTCAGTTATAAATCTATTCATGTCAATTTTCTTCCTGAAGAATTATCTAAGAACCTTGAACATTTCATAATCAATAGTAATTGTACTTCCAAGTTTTATTTGCAATAATAATAAATTTAGTTTTTTTATTATACAAGTACACATATACTACGTCATTGCATATACTTAATTATTTTAACGTTTTTTCATCTAACCTATATATACTCGTAATATATTATAATCCATTTTTTTTCTAGCTAAGGTAAAAATTATAAATTCAGGTTAAAAATAACAAAACCTTAAAATTAAATATAACTAAGTAAACCTGGTCCGCGTGGAATTGTGGCAAGAATACTGGCTGCATTTCCTCGCTGGATTCCCAGCGATGCTGATTCGTTGAGCGAGGAAACAGCCAGCCCTCCTGTCACCAGAGAAGATGATGGCATTTGAACCCCACGGACCTAGAGTTTCTACACCAAACGGCACAAATTTTTAGTTTTCTATTATTTTCTATATTTGCGCCGTTTATTAGACTCTGCGATTTCCGCCGCAGCTCCTGCTTTGATTTTGATTACGACAGAGTTAATGTGTCCACACACATTTTAGTTACGTATAAAAATAATGAATCACTAGAGACACTTGCAATACTTTGTGAGTGAAAATAAGAAATAAAAAAAATACCTGGCATCTAGTAGGTATAGATAGTGATGTATTGAATATTTTACAATCAATCTCCTTTAAATTGACCTACTTTCATACCGTCGCTTTAAAGGGTGAGCGAATTAAAAACAAACCTATTCACGCATGCGCATTTCAACTTCCACCCTTCGTTGACAAAATATAACCTAAAATAAGTTAGTGGGTCCAATACACGTGTAGTTTTATTCTATTTTATATTTACAATGTTAATAAGTGAACATTAATATTATTTGTGGCGTGATTTATGTGGCAATGTATAGTTTGTGTTATTATTATATTGACAATTGCAGTCTGCATTCATGTGCCGCTTGTAGAACATGTCGTTTGTTTTGTTCATTTGTGATCAGAACCGGTATGTAAATTATGATTTATTTTATTGTTATTAACAATATACGTTATAATAATTAGTTGCAAATAACCTACACTGTATCCATAGATGTAGCATGCTGACGCCCTACTAGATTGGTAATGTCGCGATTAGAACAAGAAGCAATTAGAATTCTGTGGATTTTTCATCTTAGATAACTTACACCCAGGCACTGCACCATACACTGTATTAGCCATAATTAATCACGTCTACTAAACACTAAATTAAATTTTACAAAAATTAGCGAAGTTACTACTAACGCTGGGCTGTTACAGTATTAAAAAAACGGTCTCGTCTATCTGTCTCACTTAAATATACGTGTATCTATGCGCTTTCTCTTTTGTATTGCCAATCTAGTAGCGCGACTATACTACATCTATGACTGTATCTATAGGCTCCTGTCTGCCTGCCACAGTCTGTCAAGTCAAGATACGAAATCTACTCAACTCCTGCTGGTATCTTCGTTTTCAATTGCAACGACTACTTGGAAATTTAGAATCTGTTTTAATTAGCAACCATTGAGGTATTAGCAACTAGCTTTGAAACCGGCTTCGTTTGAGCCATTCATTCGGCTTCGGCTTCATTCATTTCATCCAAAGGACAACGACCTGGCCTGAATCAATCAGCATTATTGTCATTAAATAGGTAGTTGACAAGGTGGTAAGCTTAAAACTGTAAGGACGGAATTTTACCTCTGAGGAATTTTAACTTTCCTTCTCTATTTACTCTAGTCTCTGATTTTAATTTTGTATATGGAATTTGTACTAATCTACAATTCAAAATTATTATTTTATCCAAAATTATCTATAATATCTACCTATCATCACGCCTTTTATCCCAAGAGGGGTAGGCAGAGACAATCGAATGCCATTTGTTACGATCCTGAAATACCTCTATCGCGTCTTATATTCATAATACCTTTCATACATGCTCGGCGATTGTGTGTATATACCTACCTACTTTTAATATTTCCATCGATCAATACATTTTTTATATGTTCAATAAAATTACACCTAGGTCGTCCTCTAGCTGCCAGCATTTCCTGACACTTAAGCCATATAAACCTTTTTAGTCAATCTTTCATCCTTTATTCTTTCAACGTTATTAATTTATTAATATAGATACTAGTGTATTGTAATAAAATTAATAAAGTAGGTAAATAACTGTGAGAAACTATTCCCAATTTCTTTGTAAATAATCCACCGATGTCACTGTAATTTAGCATATAGTTACTTATTCGTGAAATAGATGTTATTTTTTCAATGGATTTTATTGAATAGGAAATATGGGTGGTTCACGGTTCATGAGATACAGCCTAGTGACAGACAGACGGACGGAAGGACGCCCAGCGGAGCCTTAGTACCTATATAATAGGGTTTCCGTTTTTACTCTTTGGGTACGGAACCCTAAAAACGACTATTTCACTTAGATATATATATTGAATAAATAACTATATGCTAAATTACAGTGACACAGATGGGTATTTACAGAGATATTAGGAATAGTTTATGTCGATACAAATTATATGGACCTAGGTAGGACTCTTAAAACTCAATCATGTCGTCACGTCACCTTTTTCTAGTGGAAGAGAAAGGGGAAATTGATGAACTAAAATTAAATAAAGTAAAAGTCCTCCTTAACGCGACCTAATTAAAGAACTCCTTAATCAAAGTAAACTTAATTAAAATTACAAAAGTGATATTAGACCTTATGTAATAGGAGACAAAGTGTATTTCTGAGAAACATTTGTGACATTTTTCGTAATGGAAAACCCTCGGTGATTTTCTTGTCATGAAACTATTACCCAACTTCGTTAAAACTAATAATAATTTATTATGAAACTTTAAATAGAAGATAAGCTTAATAATCTCCGCTTCGACTTCGCCCGTGTAACTTTTTGTTTGGTTGACGGGTTACTACTAGGCTCGTTTGGGTCGTATAGCGTTATATTAATCTTCTTCAATTAATAAATAGGTAGAGAGATGGCGACAGAAAGTGGTTGTAAGCACTTGCCGGCAGAACACCTCTTTTTCGTGTAGTCTGAGCCCTCCTCTACAAATTCTTGTAGATGAGCAGGGGTTGTGATGATACGACCTTATTTTCCTGGCCGCTTACAAGCTGGCCATCATAAATAGCATTTATTTTAATTTTAGAACACGATATTGTTCATTTTAATTCAATAGAACATTGTATGTTATTTTCAAATATTCGATGTGTGGAACCTAAATTAAAATGTTACTCATTCCTTCACAAACTGTTGACTTAGGCAGTCACTCTGCCAATTGTAAAATTTATTATATTTCTATTTTATCAACTAAATAAAATGTAAAGTAAACAACTAAATAAAATGTATTGAATCAATACTCAAGAACTAATATCTATGTTAATATAAATGGAGCGCAAATAAGTATTGTAAGTATTTTTATCATACTTTGTATTGTGTTACTTCAATAGCTTAACGCCCTGTAGTAATGTGTAGTTCATTTTTATTACAGTGCGCTCCTTCCTTTGACGGCTCCTTTTTCCTGGTTGTTCTTTTGCTGCTCCTGCTTGTTCCTTCCTTGTTAATTCGACCAATAAACGAATGGTGAAAGTTTACTACGAGTTTTCCTGCTATACCTACCCATCGACCCATCCTGGCTACCCCACCACCCGACAGGGTCTAGCGCTTGTAGGTACGCCGCTGAGGTGCTTTTAAAAAAAAACTCTCCTACCAGCTGGTAGAAAATGAGTGAACAGCGTTTGTGAGCACCTCTCAGTTATAAGAAAAATATTTTTGCCAATATTTTTTTTCTTTTAAAGCGCCTCAGCGGCATACCGATAAGCGCTGGACCCCTACTCGACAATAAGAATTTGTAGAGGGGGGCTCAAACTACACGAAAAAGAGGTTTTCTGCCGGCAAGTCTTACAACCACTTTCTGTTGCCATCTCTCTACCTAAAACGGGCTATTGTCTATCTATCTATCATCACGCCTTTTATCCCAAGAGGGGTAGGAAGATACAATCGACTGCCATTTGTTACTATCCTGACATACCTCTTTCGCTTCTTTTATATTCATTATACCTTTCTACATGCTCGGCGATTGTATGTACTTTTAATATTTCCATCGATGAATACATTTTTTTAATGTTCAATAAAAGTACACCTAGGTCGTCCTCTGCCAGCATTTCCTTTCACTTCAGCCATATACTTAAACCTTTTTAGTCAATCTTTCATTCTTCATTCTTTCAACGTGTCCAAACCAGCGTAAACACTTTTCTTCATTTTAGTCACAGCATCATCTTTCACTCCGCATTCTTCTGTAATGACATCTGTCCGGATGCTATTAACACAAAAATAATTATTAAAAATCGACTTGTACCTAGTTCCTAATATTACCGAGTTCATGATCAGTTTGTATGCTTATACAAACAAACGAACATACAAATTCTTCAGCTCTATATTGTTGCTCTCCTATAATTATCTACATTTATCGGCACTTTTTGGTGCTTGACGGTGGTCTACAGGGTATCAATCAAAAACATTAAAATTGTATTTATTAAGTACCTACATTTGACATAAAAATAGAATAGAAATAAGTGCTATAAGAGTGACAAAAAGGTTGCAAATATTAGTAGGTATTATGTAAATTGTGCCCTTTATATTCTTAAATATAGTAGAAAGGTTATTTTAGTTAGCTACGATCCATTTGAGTTTATGTACATAATCTTATACAATAGAGGTACAATGTTCGACCCAATGGTTTATGGATTGTAATTTGAATTTTCAGCGAGATGTTTTTTATTATCTTATAACTGAAAATTAAATGATGTTCGTAACTTGAGAACGGCTGGACCGATTTGGTTAGTTTTTAAAATGTTAGTAATAGTCCGAATCAGGTTTTTAGAGAAAGAAAAATTGGAAACATCGGGAAAAACTGAAAGTGCTTTTTTCTATGGAATTTTAATGTGGACTCCACGGACGAAGCCTAGTGTTTAATATACATAGTAGAGGCGACCCTACCAACACCGAAGTGGCTAAAGACACTGCGGTATTAGTTAGAGAGCTGGCCATATGATTTACTGACAGGACAGGTATGGCTACCGTCTGCTGAGCCTTAAATACGATAGTAGGTAGTGCCCCAAGTTGCCCTGTAACGATCCGCGAATTTATACGTGGTATCTTTGTTTTGAAAACTAGTCGGGAATCGACCAAATAAAAATGTCTGCTTCTTTTTTTCCTATACTTACTGCTAATTGTTTTTACCTGTCAGTAAATCATATGGCCAGCTCTCTAACTATATCAATATCCACAATTCCATATTTTAGAAAACTTATTTAGGCGCGTTGAGGGATTTTTGGTAGGGGGAAATCTTATGGATTCGCGACATCTTTCGGCACAAATGCTGACCATGGATTGCTCGATACTTTTTTCGGCAGTCCCCATGACTGCAGCCTATATTTCTTTTATTTTTTCACTTAGTTTTAAATATGCTGCCTATTAAGGCGTACAGTCCTATAACTTCACAATAATATAATAATAAGAAAAACAATAAAAATTATATAAGTACAAAGAGTTAATGAAATTAGAAAATTTTGTATAGGTATAGGTACTAACGTCTACTGACTTCATAATTATATTTGATTTAGGAATTAAAAGCTTGGCAAAAACGATCGTGTGCAGAGAATTGAACGCGCCGGTTCCGATTATATAAGTCAACACTCACACCCTCTTTATTAGACCATTGCAGTATCGCGTAAGTTATTTCTTAGTGATTCAATAACAATTGAAGCAGCATTTTTCACTTAGTTCCTTCCAGTTTTCCTTAAAAGGGAAATACTTATAGTTGCCAGCTATTGTAAGAAACAAGAGCCTTGCCGACAAGGTGTTTTTGTAAGTTGGAGGAATAAAAAGTGTTTAACAATTACATTCGTAATAAATAACTATTTGATATTGTGATTGATTTCTGACAATTTTTAGCAAAAAAAAATATATAATTACCTTGAAAAGTAACCTTACCTATTTTAGTGCGGCTAAATTACCTAACATCGTTCTGGTTAACATCTGCCGTATAAGTTATACATAATTATCATACACAACAATATACTCTGTTCAAGATAAGATGATATGAGTGACAGTAACAGATTGTAACTTACTTGCTGTTGCACCCTTAATAGTTACTGCTCCGTTCGTTGGGGATTTGGCTATCAAATGCATTGGTAGGTAGTTCCAGAAATTTGCGCGTTCAAACAAAGAAACTCTTTACCTTTATTATTAGTATAGATTTACCTGCGTAAATTTAAAGTTTTTAATTTCAATGTTGATTTATCACAACTATATCTAATTTATTAAATGACTGGTTTTGTATTAATAGGAATAATATTTATTTCTTTTCGAACAAATTACAACATAGCCTATACTTAGCACTTTCTATTCGGAAATTTTAAATCGGCTCAGTAGTTAGTCCCTACTCAGGGATAATGTAGCTTCCTATTAGTGAAATAATTTTTAAAATCGGTTCAGAAGTTTTAGAGAGTAATCTTTATCAACGGATTCCGTTTCAATTAGAACTTTCAATCCCAGATTGGGCAAAACATTTGTATTACAAATTGCAGATAGTTTGTTCTGCCAGTTGTCATTGTCTTTGCCAACATGACACAGAATTTAGTATCTGTATTATGTTCGTAAACTATATTATGTGGGTATTATGATTATATCAATCACCTTATGACCTTACATTTTAATCATTGTCAAAATATTTATTTAGTAACATTTAAACCATTAATTTGATTAGATAAACTATATTTTTATGATCTATCGTTGAATTCAGACGCTTTATTAACAATAGTATTAGTCCTATTATAGGCAACTAGCTTTCCGCCCCCGGCTTCGCCCGTGGATATTTTCGAACGAAATAAAAGATAGCCTTATTTACTCAGCGATATCGTAGCTTTCTATTCGTGGAAGAATTTTTAGAATCGGTACAGTAGTTTGAGAAATTATCGCATACATTCAGGTTTAGGCTTTGATAAAAAAATATATAGGTAGATACGTTACGTCCTAACATTTCATCAAAAAATCCGGTCCGTCGCAGCTAGACCACACGTGACCACACTAATTTAGTTTTTGTTCTTAAGTGATTTGTGCACCCGCTAAACACAATATATAATAAGATGGCATTTTAATTATATTAAACGTCTATTTTATGATTTCACTCTATGCGACGAACAATCCGTGAGACCGTGGACTCATAAATTAGGTGTCACAAAAAGTGATCGTCACATCTATTTTTTTTATTTTATCAAAGGGTTTAGGTGTATAAAACATCACGCTATGTATTTTGGGAGCGGGGTGGGTCGCTAGTATTCGCCCGTGGATTTTTGTAATTTGACACAAGTAGGTAGGTATTTATCCCAGCTCCATTGATTTTGGATAACTTTCGACCTCTTTAACTTATAGAAATGGCAATACATACAACAATCCAACGTCTATGAGTAAAAGGAATACTCCCCAACGCACATCGTTGGAAAGTTGCATATATGCCAATCTATTAAATATTTTCAATGGCGCGATACAGGTTTCAATGAGTTGTAACGGTGCGACATCTATCGACGCGACGCAATGTGCCGCCACATGACTCCCTTCCCAGACCTGAAAACCAACATCCATTTTAGCTTTGTCAGCAGTGATGGACTGTGTGGTGGACTGTATCGCGGCTGAATCACCTGTCGTGATGTATGACCTGTCGTCATGTCGGGCCGGCGGTCTCGTCAGTGGGAAGTGGAAGTAGGATGCGGGGCATTGCGGGGTCGCCAATATAGAAATGGCAATACATACAACAATCCAACGTCTATGAGTAAAAGGAATACTCCCCAACGCACATCGTTGGAAAGTTGCATATATGCCAATCTATTAAATATTTTCAATGGCGCGATACAGGTTTCAATGAGTTAGTAACGGTGCGACATCTATCGACGCGACGCGATGTGCCGCCACAAACTATAATACTAAAATATATAAAACAAAGTCGTGTTTGTTCGAACACTTAGAACTCGAGAACGGCTGGACCGATTTTTTTTATGATTTTTGTGTTTTTGGATTTGTCTCCATCCGGAATAGCAGAAAAAGTATTAAAACATCGGGAAAAATGGACGAAAAAAAACTATAAAGCAAAAAACATGTTTTCTTCATATAAAACAAAATCGGATTTTTCGAACACTTATAACTAGAGAACGGCTAGACCGATTTTCATGGTTTTTATTTGTTTTATTTGTCTCCGTCCCGAAAAGCAGAATAGCTATTAAAATATTAGAAAAATGCAGAAAAAAACAAATTATAAAGAAAAAACATTTTCTCATACATTTTTTTTTCTTTCTTTACGGGTTCAGCTCCCGAAACCGTGTTACGGTTCCGGGTACCCAGCGGATACATTTTCTATGGAAATACTTTTTGATTTCGGAACGGATTGATGACAAACAAAAATTCAACTGTCAAATCGATTTGGTTTAATGCTTCAAGTTTTAATTTCAATCGAGCAGCGGTAGTGGTAGAGGTAGGGGTAGGGTTAGTGGTAGTTGTAGGGGTTAGAGTAGGGGTAGAGGTAGTGGTAGGGGTTGGAGTAGGGGTAGAGGTAGTGGTAGAGGTAGTGGTAGGGGTTGGTGTAGGGGTGGTAGTGGTAGAGGTAGTGGTAGGGGTTGGAGTAGGGGTAGAGGTAGTGGTAGGGGTTGGAGTAGGGGTAGATGTAGTGGTAGGGGTTGGAGTAGGGGTAGGGGTAGTTGTAGGGTATGGAGTAGAGGTAGTGGTAGGGGTTAGAGTAGGGGTAGGGGTTGGAGTAGGGGTAGGGGTAGTGGGAGTAGTTGTGGTAGGAGTAGGAGTAAATAGCAGGCAAACCAACGTTTGGGCAGGACGTCTGCCGGGTCCACTAGTATTCCAATAAAAGTTACTCATTTTAAACGTCTCCCGGCTATAAATCGCCTAGTTTTTGAGTCTATAAAGCACAAACAGACATACATATATACCAACCTACATTTTTATACATAAGATATAATATACAAACATATAATTACACAGGTCAAGGTTAAATTCTATACTTGTATGTTGATTAAATTATCACGCCACTTAGCGACGCGGCATCGGAAGGTGGTTTCATTTTATTAGAGATCCGTAGGTGTATGAACCGGCGCTCGTCATTATTCTAATCCCAACATTAAATTATAAATGCAAAACGTTTGTTTGTTGTTTGTCCTTCTTTCACGTCCAAGTAGAGCAACATAGGAAACGTCATTATTTCAAAAATTTCCAAGAGTAAACACGAGACGAAAAGCTACTTAATATTTAGTTTATACAGCAGCAATATTTAGTTTATTATTTCATTTTTTTTACTTTTGATATTAATCGGGTACAAGCTTTAATTAAATATCATGGATTTAAAATGGTAGGTCCTTGTTAAATATATACTTAACTAGCTTTCCGCCCCGACTTCACACGTGGACATTTTTGAAACATAAAAGGTATCCCGAAGGATTTCCTTGAAAGAAGGCAGAGAAACAAACACACACACTTTCGCATTTATAATATTACCTACCTAGTTAGAATATAAAACGATTCTTTAGATTTTTTAAACGAAATTAATTTTTAATTAAATTTCTATGGAACCCAACTACTTGTTGGCCGTCACGCGCTTGCCCGTTACTTTTCCAAGAGATCGATGCTCCTTTCATATAATATTTTATAGTAAATAACATTCTTATCTTTATTACACGTCATACGTATATTAGTTAGTTATTACTTTGCCGTCGAATCGTGAACCCGTTTGTATTGTGAAAAATTTTACGGTATAAATATAGTTGATCATTATTGTAATTATTTAAAAATAAACTAGTGTTGAGTGAAATTGGTTTTTTTTAGTTTGTTGGACGGAAACGGAAATATTTCTGTGGTCGATATTGTACGAGGAACATCGGCTGCGGAATTATTTATTTCCGTTCTTGGATTTACTTTGATAAAGTGGAGTGAGTTTAAAAGGTTACCTATACATTACTAATAGAGCTTGAATATTTAATTTCGAAGGCTCAGTTAATTTTTTTGATTTGGTTATTACTCGCGGGAATACGTATTTCTGTATACTAATTGTACATCAATATTAATCAATATATTTCATGACCTAACCGCATTGCTTTAGAATAATACCGTACAGGAAAATAAAAAATTATAATGATAATTAACTTAATTAACTTAGTTATGGTTAGGTACAGCGACACAAATACCATCGGCTAAAAGAGGGAGACTTAGTCTTTCGCTGGGTACCCTGGGACCGTAACACCGGAGCTGGAAGGCAACCCGTGAATAAAAAAAACTTCATCTTCTTCAACATGTGACCGTCACTTCTAAGCGTTCTCCTTACCCTCTCTCTTTAGGATGTAATTACTTCGTTGGTTACTCCATATCTCTGGTGGGTGGTCTGCCAACACTTCATATAAAGAAAAAGCGAAATATTGAAAGAAAACCATGTTACTGGCTCTCAGTGTCAGGCTCTGGTGCCCAGCAGAACACTCAAAAATTTATCAAATGTGAATTTTACCTATTTATTGATAAGCTAGCGTAACGCATGGCAAGATTGGTGACATGTTTTATGATCGAAAGGACTCTATTTAGTACAGTCACCCATCCTTATTGTTTGTCCTTTTTTCACGGTAGGACAGAGCAACGGATCGACATAATTTTTTGCACAGATACAGTTTGGATAGTGGATAATCCTTCGGTATATTTTTTTATGTCACATTTAAAAAATCCACAAGCGAAACTGGGGCGAAAAGTTAGTAATGAATACGTTTTGTTTGTTCACAGATGACACCACCAGTGACAATGCTGTGTTCACACTGAAATACTTATTATAAAAAAATAATTCATTATAAATTATATTTTTGGTACATTTACACGGATCTCGCTTAGTAATAAATTTTATCAAAAGATAAGATATAAGACTAATCAATATTTATCTACAATTTCATTTTATAAGAGGCCTATATAATATATCGTCAAGATAAAAATGACATATAATTCAGAACCAATTATCTCGGAGGTAAACCCTCCAAATGAAGAAGCATACGAAAATGACATAGATATGCCTGTGACGAATGACAATAAAAAACAGCCGAGTAATTATGTAGTGTACAGGACTAGATGGATAATCCTATCGTTGTTTGTTTTGTATTCGGCCTCAAATTCAATGCAGTGGACTCAGTATGCGATAATTCAAGATATAGTGATGGATTATTATGGTGTTTCGGGGCCTGCGGTGTCTTGGACTTCTATGGTGTATATGATAACTTATGTGCCTTTAATATTTCCTGCCAGTTACCTTTTGGATAAGATGGTAAGTTACTTTTTATTTTTTTTTTAAACTTCAAAATATATTCATGCTTATATCCCAGAGGCAAAAGTTCGGATCCTAACATATTTTCACAAATTGTATTATGGCATTTGTGTGTTTCTTTGTATCCTCTATTCCCGTGTATTCAACACATTTTAGCATTCTTCTAGAGTCCAGCCAGACCGCCTAATCTCTTATAAGATATTTTCAGTATTATCAATTACCGTATTTGCAGATTTCAGCATTGTCTTATCCCTTTTCATTGGTATCATGTAATTCTTCATCTATCACTTTTTCGCCCAGTAGTACACATATTAGAACTTATACAAAACTATACGACTGAGAAATTTCTCTTATATTGTAGGTACCCTTATTATGCATGCTTGATAATTACACAGATATATACTAACATATTTGAAGGGCATGCCTATCATGAAGAGGTAGAGATTATCACGTTCTGGACAACGCCTCCATGTGCTCCGGTCCTGGGCAGTCCTCATGGCACCAAACACCGGCAGACCGGTCAGCGTTTTTATTTGGACTGTCCAATGTCCATCGTGTTGGCGATCGAGCCCGTGATTAGCTTTTCAAGGCCGTTTGAAATTTGGATTTTGCATTGTGTTACAAATGCTACATTCTATCGTATGTAACTTTATCAATGACCTCTCGGCACTATCAAAACTATGTATATATTTAATTTACATGTATCTATCTATCTATCTATCTATCTATCTATCTATCATCACGCCTTTCATCCCAAGAGGGGTAGGCAGAGACAATCGAATGCCATTTGTTACGATCCTGACATATCTCTTTTGCTTCTTTTATATTCATCTTACCTTTCATACATGCTCGGCGATTGTGTGTACTTTTAATATTTCCTTCGATCAACATATTTTTTATTTACATAATTTACATGTAGGTATATATATTTACGATTTACGTACGTGTATATTTATATCTATATTTGGGTCTAGACTGTTATATGTCTTTCAAACAAACATACAATTTTGTTGTCCTTGATAACCTTGATAACTTGATATCGATAAATTACACAGATGTGTGTACTATACTATCGCAACGATTCAATTGCCATGTAAAACTATCAAAATATTATGTCTATCGTCTGATGCTTATCTAGAATTGATAGCGATTTTCTTGTTAAAGCACCTGAGACTCTGCTATCAATATTTTAATCGCAACACACTTTCATTGCGGTAACATTATCCACATTTAGCTATGTATGGTAAGTCTGTCACTGCAGTAATTAGACTAAAGAAGAAGTGCGAATGCCGGCTGTACATGCTTTCCGAATCACAATAAATCACATTCTTAAATAAAATTGGTCTATTTTTTATCCCGGAAAATAAAATCTTTCGTCACATTTCCTTGGGCGAAGTCGGGGCGGAATACTAGTATGTACCTACCTACATAATATTATTTCCAAAAACCTGTAAAGTGCGTTTTAGGACTCGTATACATGTAATAACAATAACATCGGCTAAAAGAGTAAGACTTGGTCTACAGCTGGTATCCCGTAAAAAGCAACCCGTAAAGAAACCCCCCAGCAAGTACTTACTGCTACTTTTCCCACTCTGGATCTAACCCAGATTTAAAATGAATGCCGTGACCGCTAAGCTATTCAGTTTGTTTCTAAATTGTTCAGGTAGAACGTTTTCCCTCGTCGTATTTTCAAAGTCGGCGGGGTCTTTCAAGATGCTGAGTCAAGAGCGGCCCATTATGTTCCCTAGGAATGTCGGTGCCGCTCTCTCTTAACACTTTCTTAATGAAAATCACGCCCTGATAAATGAAGCGACGCGTTTTGTGCCTATTTTAACCTGGTGCCAATGAATAATTGAGATCGAAAAAAGAAACTGGAGATGGTGCTGGTGGTACGGCACCATGAACTTTTCATTCGATTCAAAACTCATTCATAGGTACACAAAACAAAACGATTTTATCCCAAGAGGGGTAGACAGAGACAATTGAATCCTGACGTACCTCTTACGCTTCTTTTCTATTCATCATACCTTTCCAAATTTTTTTTTTCAAATTTGCTTTTGATACGTTATACGACCCAAAGGAGCGGAGCAGGATTTAAGTAAAAATCTTTAAAATTTGCTGGTGCCATTTAATTAAAAACTTACCGACACACTGCCGACATGTATAAAAAACTAATACGCGAAAACTTTAGCCATCACAGATTGGCAAGTCTGCAGCCATATAAGATTTTGAATAAATGAGAAGCATTATGTTGCCCGCGAGTTCGTCCGCGTTGTATTGGAAATACGATGTTTGCACCCTATTTCACCCCCTTAGGGTAGGTAGCGTGATGTTAAATAGCAAGAATTAGGCTTCAAATGCGAAAAGACTAGTAGGTCCAGATATTAGGGCGTTCAAACAAACAAACTCTTCAGCTTTATTATTACCTATATAGGTACTTTGGCCATATTCATAAACACATTTTAGAAGCGTTTTAGTTAAAATATGTTTTGTCACTCTCTAACAAACCTGTTACTGTCACAACTTTGAAATTGTGTTTTGTGAATTTTCAACACCTTAAAACTTAGAAATTTTAATTGAGTATAATTAATAAGTGAAGTAAAGATTTTTAAACAAACCGACCAAGTACGAGTCTTACAAAATAGTTTAGTAAAAAAATTAGCGCGAGTCCGACTCACACTTAGCTGGTTGTTATTATTTGTTATATTATAGTTATACTTAGACGTTTGTATGTATTGCCATTATTAAGAACTAAGCAGCTAACTTTTATTTTTATTATTTCTTGTTATAGCGGCCATAGTAATACACACTCTGTGAAAATTTCAACTATTAGGCGTTTTAGGTTCAAAAGACAACTAGTAGTAACAGACGGACGGACAGTTCGGAGCCTTAGTACTTTGACTTTCAAATAATGGCACTTAGGTATTGAAGTGATGTGGGCGTCGATTTGAATCGATATTTTGTCGGCTACGATCACGGTTTTCTGTAAATAACAGCCGTCAATAACTATAATATTCATCCACCAAAATGACGCGCGGGCATTGTTGTCCATACAAATCTGTAACATCTACCTACCCCTCTCAGGATAAATGTCGTGATTTGAGGCACCAATAAATCGATCCATGTTAACGAGGGTATCTATTATTAAATTCACACAACGGTCAGAGGGATTAATTGGGCAACTTTTAGGCACTCTTTACAAAGTTAAAATTAAGGGGATCGTATCGAATCGAGCTCCAAATAGATGTATAAATATTGTTTTATTCCAAAAATAGTCATCGCCACTGGTGACAAGACGGCGGGCTCTTTCTTCGCCCAAAGAATTAGCATAGCTATACAGCAAGGAAATGCAGCCAGCATTCTTGCCACTATTCCACGCGAACCTAATCTTTTTGATAATTGATTTTAAAACTATTTAGTCTCAAATTTAAAACTTTTAGCTATTTTTAGGGTTCCGTACCCAAAGAGTAAAAACGGAAACAAGACTCCGCTGTCCGTCCGTCTGTCCGTCCGTCTGTCTCATGAACCATGATAGTTAGACAGTTTAAATTTTCACAGATGACATATTTCTATTGCCGCTATAACAACAAATACTAAAAAACAGAATAAAATAAATATTTAAAGGGGCTGCCAGACAACAAACGTGTTTTTTTTTGCCGTTTTCATAGATAATGGTACGAAACCTTTCGTGCGCGAGTCCGACACGCATTTGGCCGGTTTTGTGTGGTATGGTATGGTTAGGTATATGTTATCCATATTTTTGAAGTTACATGACGAATAAAAAACGTGCTTTGCGCTTGTAAAATTTGGTTTGATTTGATTCATTTTTCAATAAACACGACAATATAGCGCCATCTATTGGGAACTAGACCGTTGTAACGAATTCACACAGTATCACCGAGTTTTGTTTGACTATCAATTTTATTGTTGACGAAGCAATCTATCTTCCGGGAGTGGGTAAACAGAAGGGTTGCCTTCAGTTTCAGGCTTAAGTGAAATAAGAAATATATTGACAGATCGTTGGGAATATTCAGCCTGACAGCGACTTTGTGCGTGCATCGCTTTGCCAGCGTTTTGGGTCTTTTTTGGCAACAAACTGAAAACATTGATCCGTTACTCATTTTTGCATTTATAATATTAGTATATAAGATGACGCAGTAGCCTAGTTAGTAATAAAACCCTGTGCTCGGTGTCTCGGGCTCAATTCCCAACCACGGCAATTACAATTTATGCTAAACACACAGATTAAAACATAACATTTCTAATATACAATAATTAAATTTCGTCACAAACCACACGTTGCCTGTGCCAACAAACGACAAAATGTTATCACATGTACCATTACAGAGGGAAGAGGTTTTTAATTAAAATCCAGTCGTGCTTAATAGCCATCCCACTGCCCCCTCTTGTCCCCCGGTTTACCACTAGCCACCCCTTTTCAACCCCTTTACCCCCTTTTGTGGGGGTGAGTCGATGTACATAAATCACACGAGAGCATATGTGGTTGCGATATGTGAACGGTTTGTATGGGTTAATAGGAGGTTGTGATCATCGCAGGCAATTAGTACGGGCTACGGGTGTCTGATGACATTTTAGTTGAAGGCGTTATTCAATTTTGTAAACGATCTTGAAGGTTTCTATGGGGAATTTAATAATATCGGAAGTTTTGAGACGTTGCTTTCACTCGCATAGGCCTGTATCTATTTATTTATAACTGCTTTTCGCCCCCGGCTTCGTCTGTGAAAGTTTTTGTAATGTGAAATAACACCCTGCCCTAGACATATTTTTTAATACGGTTAAATATTTGGCATTCGATTGTCTCTGCCTACTCCTCATGGGATAAAAGGCGTGATAATAGATAGATCGATATAAATATTTGTTTCATTATGTATGTTGTGGTACAAAAATAGTGCTTAAATATACACTGGCTAAGTTTCAAGTTTATTTATTTATTTAGGAGAGTTATTCCGAGTAATCGAAAATTCCTTTTTATGCTTACCTATTGTTGTTTCATAGATAAAGCTTCTGCTGTTTCGGTTCAACAGATAGCAGACATGATATTTTATTAGAGTTTTAAAATTGATATGTGATTTTCAGTAACATTTTCATAATCTTCCAAAGAAGGTTTTCTGACGTTGCAATTTTTCTATTCGACGTCGTAGCTCGAGATAAAAATAATGTTATAAAAACTTCACGTATTAAAATTCTTTAGAACTCTGTTGAAGGTGATACTAGTTTCAGAAATCTTATTGTTAGGTATTCATTCAATTTGGGAAAATCGTCTCGTCGGATTAATCTATACAAGGTAGACATAATAAAACATCGGTGATAATAAAGTATTGCTATTTTAAATTTTCTGAAGAAAAAAACTTAGGTAGGTACCTACTCCATTGATATTATAAATGCAGATAGAATGTGACATAGGCAAATTTTTATCCCGGAAAAATCTAGGGGACGGGAATATCAGGTACCCAAACATTTTCAAACTTTTAACTAACTACAAAAAAAAATGAAGGAAAAACTTTTTGCGTATTTACATAAATTACGTCATTATTTCTAATACAACGCGTACGAAGTCGCGGGCAACTGCTAGTATAATAATATGTATATATACTCTTAAAAACCTATCTTGCAAACATGGCATAGACATGAAACATTAAGTGAAACATTGCTATTCTAAAATTGTAGGCGAATTTGTGAATTTAATCTTCTTTGTTGAGTGATGGTGAAAATTTTGCCGTCGAGTAGCACGGTCTCAAAGCGATCCTTGCCTAATGAACCCTACACGATTAATAGGGGCGCCTCCCTTTTTATCGGGATCTTATTGATGAGCACTCTTTGCAATGACTTTGGCTTCGCCTAAATTGCTTTTCTTGCATTGGCGCTAAAAATCGGTGACTATGTATTTTAACCTTTGATTGAGGTCGTAACACTGTTGATGACGTGGGCCTCACAGATTTGTATTTTGAGGACATATTTTGTCAGTGTACGGCTTCGATGGGGTACAATCTTCTTCTTCTTCTTCAGCCTGTGTCCGTCCACAGCTGGACGTAGGCCTTCTCAGCATTGCGCCACTTCCCCCTATCCTCCGCAGTTCTCCTCCACGCTCTACCCTCTCTCTTCACGATTTCGTCACTCCATTTCGCTGGTGGCCTGCCGAGACTTCTATGGCCCATTCGATGTCTCCACTCTGTAACCCTTGACGTCCATCTACCATTGTGTCTTCGAGCTACGTGTCCCGCCCATCTCCACTTCAGTGTCGCAACTCTAGTTCCAATGTCCATCACTCTTGTCTTCTGTCTTATTTGGACATTGGGTATTCGATCACTGAGAGAGATCCCGAGCATTCTACGCTCCATAGACCTTTGTGCCACCTTTATCTTCCGCACTACCTCCTTTGTCAGTCCACCATGTTTCTGACGCGTATGTCATGGTGGGAAAAACGCACAGATCAAATAATTCTTCTTTCGATCTCCCTCATCGAAGGATAAAGTATGTCCGAGATAAATATATTCTTCCACGCTTTCAACCGTACTTTGCGTAACACGAAAGGCAGTCTCTGTAGGGAAGTTCGCCATGAATTTTGTTTTTGATACATTCATCCTTAGACCCACCGAGAAAGAGGCTAGCTGAAGTTTGTTGATCATAACCTTTAGATCGTCAGTGGATAGATCGTCAAGGGGTACAATATCGTAATTGACTTGATATCGCTTTTTTGATAAAATTAGCATGGAGGGCATTTAATATTTATGATTTTGTAATATTTCTTCCATCGATATTTGCTACATTTTAAAACTAAGGCGTTATATCTTAGAAATATATATCTAGTAGTAAAAAATATTGCCCGTATTTTTTCTAGTTTCAATCTACTTCACTTACCGTCAATATCAGGCCACTACACAATAAAGGTCCACAAAATCCTACCAACACAAAGGGAACTTAAAGCTGTTCTGTATACAGAATGAAGACTGAAATCCTTTCAAAGAAAAGACTCTGCAGATGCCTGAATAAGGTGGAACTACCTCACAATTTATGTCCATTAAATCTTACTGAATTATTTTATCCAGTGCTTAGTATTAATTTTATTTAGAAAGAAGGAAACTTGGAAATAGTATGTCCTTTAGGACTTTATGTTGTAATGTATTTTTTTAATTATTTTATTATTAATGTAATTTAATTTAATGTACGGTATTTAAAATGAGCCAATCTAAAAGACTTTACTTTAAAAAAATGCTGTGATTTCTATACCGATGGAATTCAAGCGTTATCATAGTAGGTAATTAAGTTAAATTGATTGAAACCAATTTTATCAGTATGAACAGAATACGAGAAGATTTTAGTGTATCTAGGTAAAATAAATAACAGTTAAATTCTGTAGAACAACGGAATAATTAATCTTCTTACAGATTCTGTAAACAGTCTAAACAATGGCCGCATTATTGAAAATAAAGTTTATTGAAAACAATTGGCCATGCTACATATTTATGATATACCTACTGTTTTTATAATTTATTTTGAAAATATAGCTCATTTTAAGAAACTAATTTCGATATTTTTGTAATTATTTATTGCGTCTATTTGTAATATATTTTACAAATTTTACCCACGAAAAGTAAATGTGACGTCACAAGAAGTGGAACAGGATTAAATAATCTTGGCCACTATACATAAAAAAGTGTCAGTCAATCAAATTAACGTCAAGCAAACGTCAGTCAAGGTCGACTAACCTAAAAATTACTCTTGTTTATATACTCGGGTTTATAATTATTTAAATTGTTATGAGTTTTTTTAAATGGCAAGTAAATAGTGTTTCATCCCGTCATGTCCTAATAACAAAGAAAATAATCACACGTGAAATATAAATTTATAAAGATGTCACTCAGAGATTGACGATTACCCTTTTTTGTAGGCAAAGGTATTCTTTTCATACCGACGTCATACATAGGTCAAATGAAGGTTATTGTTTTTTTATTGAATATCTTAAAAAGTATAGACCTAATTTAAAATCTGTTAAATAGAAATTGTACTGAAAGCTTATACCTCGAAATGGTTTCAAGATCTTCGTTCCTGTTCAAAAAGTTAGCATGGCTCTACTAGAATGACATTCAATAAAGATATTGAACCGATTTTGAACCTAATAAAAATCTAATTTGACAATATAAGTACCTAAAATGAGTGTCTTGAATCGGATGAAACATCTAAAGAGCATCATGTAAACCTTGTCGCTTCAGTGTGGCTTCAAATTGTAAGCTCCTGTATCGGAAGTAGAAATTGAGTCTACTTATATCTATTGACTAGTGGTGTCAATATTGTTGTCATACTTTAACTGATGTCCAATAAATGGCGTCCTTTACCAAATATATACATTAGTCTAATTTTAAAAGAAACATTTAATTTTAATTTGTTTTTTTTTATTTTCGTCATTCGAGGGAAAATAATCTTCAAAATAGCGTATCAAACATTAACTTTGATACAGTACCCATTAAGGGAAATATTTGATACCGACAAAAAAATAAGAAATAATAATATAGAGATAGCTTTCCGCCCCGGCTTCGCCCGTGAAATTTTATAAATTAATAATAATTTATTCCGAACGAATGCTGTCACTGTGCTATCGATCCATATTGCTCCGTTTTAACAAACAAACACACTTTCACATTTTTCGGATTTATGGAAGATATTTTATTGTCTACGTGACAGAATATGATAATAGTAGGTACGCTACGTGCCCTTTGAGGCACGAGAAGTCAATTAAGGTATAGTTCAATGATTAAAACGATTATGAAATAATTGGGCCAAGCGCGTGTCGAATGACGAGCCACGCCATAAACTCTAGGCATACCTACTATGTAAATTACCGAACGGACTGACAGACATCGTTAATACACCAATAGGGTCTAGCACGTAGGCAGGGTACAGTGGGTCAGGATCCCCCCCCCCCCCCGAAATCATTGATAATTTTAGGTAATTAATTACTATCAGTTCAGCTGAGCTGATGAGGTCGAGTCAAGCGAGCTAGGATATTGACCTAAAGGTAATAAAAGGTAAAGTCGTACTTTGTGTTTTATTTTTTCAAAATAATGGCTTGGTTTGTGGTTGGAGCCGACGGAAAATCCTGGCTACGTGCTTGAATAGGGTTCCTTTTTGGTTCGGAACACTAAAAAAAATGTTATTAAATATTTTTTTGGCTCGAAACCCCCGGAAACAAGTAGAATCATAGAATACTGTTTCTTTGAAGGAGGAAGTGCGCGTTCCCGCATAACAGTGTACGAGCAGCATAATTATGACTTCCGCGCACTTTCAGAACTGCCCCTGAAACATTAGCCTAAAAAATTGTGCTATATTTCAGAAATAATTTGTGCTCGTGAGTATAGAATAGCAATTTACAAAAAATCCTTACTAATATCGACGTTATTTTTTGCACAGAGATAGTTAGAAAGCTGAAAAGTCAAAAAGGCTACTTTTTATCCTGGAAATCCTTTGGGATAAATTTTAATGTAACGTTTCAAAATTTGCAAAGCTAGTATAGTGTAATTAATAAATTAATACGTAGCTTTTCCTTTATTCATTAAAGAAAATTCCAATGATAATTATATTCCCGACTCATTAATTATTTGGCACAGAGTAAAAAGGACCCGCCGAATCGCCCGCTACAGTCGAATGACCCTTTTAAACTGTACCAAAATTTTCCCCAGATTTATTGTCCTCCAGTTTTGTGTCGTAAATTTTCCACAGAAACCATGTCGCTGTGCCTCGTTGTTTGTTTTGTGTTAATAGGTGGCGTTATTCGTATATAGCCCTTGCCTGCTTGCGTTAGGTCTGGCTCCCACTAAAAAGGCCGATTTAGACGTTACTAGTGTTTAGTAGAGTGCGTAAGTGGCACGTTCGAATGTCAGTGCATTAGTAGGTATCCAGTGACGTTTATACTTCTTCCAGTAGATTGCCATTTTGTAGGCCAAAACACACATGCGCCTCCTTGTCTACTTGTGTAATCTACTAAAACTGACCGTTTAGACTACAGCGAGTAGCGAGTCTGGAGGGCGCTGGGGGTTAAGCGGGCGCGGGAACGGTGTCACTTAAAAAAAATAAAAAGCCATTCTATTTGATTCTTAGTAGAAAGGCGAGTGGAACGTACTAGTACGAGTACCTACTAGAAACTACCGTTTACATGTTTCTAGTAATGTACTCTCCTAACGCAATCTACTAAACACTAGTAACGTCTAAATCGGCCTATTCAGTAAAAGGTAGGTTGAGTACGTGAAAATTTGTCGGAGAGTATATTTAGAAACCTCTTTATTCCTCACTAGGTTTCCGCGTCGGGGGTCAAAAATAAAATAACAACGAGATAGTGTAGATTTGTATTAGTGAAATTATTTCTAGAATCGGTTCAGTAGTTCAAGGTTTTACGACTTTATAATATTATTATTAGTACATTTATATTAACCCTGTGGCTTTGATATTTTTTTCCAAAATTTACAAGACCGTCATACGTGTTGTTAACCAGCTGGAATATAGAGCGATACGCTTGAAACCAGAGAGAGTTGGTTTGAATCGAAAAGCTTATAATCAGTTTACTTGGTCATGCTTCAGGGGCACGTAAAGAGGAGTTTGCACTTCCTCTGAAATATATAAGCTCTACCTTGGTAGTCACATTAATGCACCCACCTATTCTGTTTTATATGAGCATTATATGGGCAACTTGCTAAAAAAAAAGAGGATAAGTGGTGATGGAGCATTGAAATAAAAATCCTGATCCAGTTTATCTTATTGTATACCTACCTATATGTACATTGTATATAATCCGATAAACCACACTTAGAGGCTATTCCATCTAAATATACCTCAACAGAACTAGCCACTCGTACCCTGGGACCAATATCGCGGTTTCGGGAGCCTTAAGGCATCAGGAAAAAAATAGTACATTTTTTAGTGCACAACAAGCCTTATGGGCCTTTTTGTTTGGTGTGAATAAACGATTTCCATACACATGTCAGCCGCACGTTTGTTACCACTATACTGTACGTACAGTGTCGTACAGTGCCACTAAATACTTGTAATTTATGCGGCGACATGACACTTTGTCTATTAATTTGACTAATAATAACGGCTGATATTTTCATGGTAATGAAGTATTTGTAGCTGTTATGGTTGAAGTTCACACATTTAGTACATAGTCCCCACAAATGCTCACTCATAGAAATGATGTTTTGTCCAATGCTCAGTTTGTGTCACCTGCACCGATTTTTGTCTTAGCACCCGATGACCCAGTGGAAGACAAATCTTCCTCATTAAGCCGATGTAATTTTGAAGCTACCTAACGAGTGTCCAGTTCTTTTGAGGTTATTAAAGATGTAAAGGTCTTTTTGCCATCTGTCCTTTACAGGAATGTCATTAAAACTTTTAAGTGCCTACATTTTGTTTGTTAGAGAAAATCACGAGTATTCTCCACTCAACAATAAAGTTGGCTTCCGTGAAATAGCGCGTACCAACTTGTGTAGCTAGTCTGAGAAATTTTACAAAGTTCTAGAAAGTAGGTTACGCCTCTTTACTCGGCAATATATAACTACATGTAGAAGGAAAAGTATGCTTAACCTTTGTACTGGTATCAAAGGAGGTAGATGTAGTATTCATTTAATTCTGCTAGTCTAAGAAAAAGATGTACAGCAGTATTCGTACGAACCGTGATAAGCACTGAAACCTGAAAGCTACTGAATTTAAGTATATATAAATAAAGAGAAAACATCTTTACTTCCTTTACCGTGGTCTGTTACAAAGGATATCCACTCGCTACGATCCTGCCACATTTTATTTAGCTTCATTTAAATCCTGATATTTTCCTTCTTCGATTTCGGGTGCATTTTATTTTCAATTTTTTACAAAATATCACTTATTGGATCATCTATATTATATAAAAATCAATGCCACTTTTCGTTGTAATTTTATAACTCAAGAACGGGCTCACCTATCCAAACCAAATGGAGGTCGGCACTCGAAGTGTTACCAACTTCACGCTGCTATATCAACCAAACGGCTAATGACAGCACGCTAATTTTTTAACAAACTTACCTATGTTGTTTACAAGCCCTAGGAAACATATTGTTTTACATCGCAGTTAAAAAAATATATGGAAATTAAATTCAAATGCAACAGTGTTAGTGCTTTATATTTGGCTGGAAAATCGCAACTAGCCATTGTTAATAAGCTACAACATTTACATGTGAACAAAATGTTTGTGTATTGGACTATAATATCACACGTTACAATGATACTGGCAGCTTCGGAAACCTGCAACGGTTCGAAAGGTGAAGGCCATAATTCAACGCCATACACGTTCAAATATTTTTAAAATAATTACACGACGAATTGATTACTCTTTTTGCAATGGTCAACAAAAATCAGTAGCACTGTTAATTTGCACAAGTTTCGACTCTGCTGTAATCGGCTCAGAACGGATTCGTGTAAATCTCCATTTTCGTACATATCGCAGATTGGGTATGGATATACACCTCTATATGTATCTCCTGCAAGCTCTCATACTATCGATTTTGTATTTGCTAACCGAATCCGGAGTCTGGGAAATGGAATATTGTAATGGAATGCGAGCAGTTTCAGCAGATTACGACTTTTGATTCACTATTTTACTTTGTACGAATCACTCAGCATGGTCTAAATATCAATTTCATTCAATTAAATAATAAGACTACAAGTCACCAAAGATTTAACATATTGTTCAATACACAGTATTTTTTTTAATGCGAATAACAACAAGCCTCTTGTTTTTGTTGCGTTTTTATTAGTTATCTGATCGGTTATTATATTTCAGCACAATAGGGGTGATGACAGTGATATAAAATTAATACACAATAATATTTTTATATAGTCTATAAATGTATAATCACTGAAAATAAAGTTTATTTATTTTTTAAATATTTCTTTTTTAATATCTAAATGAAAAAGCTTAAATTCATACTTATGGTCACGTGACCACAAACGGTAGTGACGTCACTTCTAAGTAAATGTCTAATAAATAACCACAGACTATAAGTAACTGTGTTATAATAACTGTCTGTCAATCAGTCACTAACTAAGTCGTTTTTTTGTTATTATATCATTTTGTTCGTTGCCTAGGTGTGGCGTCATTATCGCGCCCATAACGTTTTTGCTGGAATTTGAAAAATAAAATTAAAAAAATGTAAATATACAATTTTCTAATTATTTTATTAGGTACCTATAATCAACCTTACAGCTATAATTTAAAAGTATTTCCAAAAAATTGTCATCATCCCTATTACTGCCACTGCAAGAGAAGTATATTTCAAATTTAAATATTTTTACCAGTTCATCTAAGATTTTGGAAATTGTGATTGAAATTGTAAGTAACTAACGCCAAGACTGTTTCATAAATTAACACGCTTATTTATTTATTTATTTATAAAAAGAAACTTACAGCTATACAAGAAATTGGTATTAAATATGTAGGTGTAATCCGTAAATAAAGCCAATTAAAAGTTTCCTAAGTTAATTGTATAATATAATTACTATATCTCAATGCATGTGTGTGTGTGTGTGTGTTTGGAGAAGTGGGGGTGGGGGTTGTGTATTACACTTATCATTTTGTTTAATACTATTTTATTTTAATTTAATTATAACAATAGATTCAGTACTCTCCCTACAATGAACGGTCAGATGATGGCGTGATTGCCTCCTCCACCTTGAGATTAATACCCACTTATAAAGACGTGATGCTAATAGTGACATTTCCCCTCGGATATGCGCGAAGAGTCTTGTGCTAAAACGGACTAGTTGTCTAATATCGTAATTAGAAGCAATTCGACGTTATTTACAAGATTTTGTAGAGATACTTTGACCACGGATTTTTGAAGTTATACTTCTTTAGGCGCGTTATGAAAAACTGATGAGAGTGAAATTTCACGTAGCAACAAAAAGTGACAGTATGAAGTTGCCGAGAGTGAAATTTTACGAGAAAAGCAAGCCTATTTTTTAACCGACTTCCAAAAAAAGAAGGAGAAGATTCTCAATTCGGACCGTGTATTTTTTTTTTATTATTATTTTTTTATTAATATTATTGTAATTGAGAATTAAATATAGGTAGGTACTAAATTTTCTATTTAACATAATAATAAACCTTTTAAAAAAAAGTGCACCGACTTCAAAAATTTGCACTGAAAAGTAAGAAATAATAAATATTTCGTCGTAGAATTTGAAGACGGTTGGTGCCAAATTAGGATACAAAGTAATAAACATCTAAGAAGATAAAGATCTGTTCAATATTATCTATGTTTGTACTGATGATCGTAGGTTCCTAATGAATTGTCTAGATTAGTGAATTTGGGAACTAAGTTATTTCTAATTTGGCATCAACCGTCTTCAAATTCTACGACGAAATATTTGTTATTTCTTACTTTTCAGTACAAATTTTTGAAGTCGGTACACTTTTTTTAAAAATTCCCTTTTAAGTGATTTTGCTGCCCTGAGAGACAAAATAACGCAAATAAAAAAAAATATGGAAAAAAAATTACTAATGCTTTTTTCTGATACATAATTTTCAGCCGTAAACAGAGACAAATTACTGAATTTCTGAAAAACGACTGAACCTATTTTCGTCATTATGTCTGTAAGATAATGTCGAAAAATTATTATATCCTTAAAAAAATAAATCGTCAAAATGGGTACATATTTCATCGAGATATTAAGAAAAATGTACTTATAAAGTCAGTTTTTTCAAAATTTCTAAAAAACTACTGAACCAATTTTCACTAAAAAAATGGGACCACTTGTGAAGTATACCCTTTCAAACAAAAAAAAATCCAAATCGGTCCAGGCGTCTTCAAGTAATCGGGGAACATACATAAAAAAAATAAAGATTCCGACGAATTGTAAACCTCCTCCTTCTTTTTGAAGTTCGGTTAAAAACGAAAATAAGACATATATTTTATACTACACCTGCTCGGAAAGTACCTATTTACTTCATGAAAAACAGGCGGGAAAAAATCAATATGAAAATACTTTCACCTCGTTCTGCAACGGCATGAGCCCTAGAGGTAATGGATTTAGACAATGTGCTATTACATTGTTTTTGCGTTCTATTAAATTCCATTCGGTAATTGCAAGGGTAGCCAAGTCTTCAATATAAGTGAAAATAGCGCGCGTGTTGCTTTGTTGAAACTGTTAATTTATTGAATTTTCCTCGTGTGCTTTAAATTTAAGATCAATTGCACACTTGTTGGCCCTTGTTGGTAATCTTTACTTCGTGGCCTTATACAGTTTTGCACAATGAGACCAGTATAATGATTCAGTTATCATGTTTACAAACAGACAGCAAGTCTCCGCGTGTTCTCATACCATACATACCTATCGTACATTACATATATGTAAACAATTGTCTACCATTCTGTTAACACTGAATTTTTTTCAGTTGTACATTCATAACAGTGTACATAATGAGTGTCTAAAATCATATAGTTGGATTGTGGCATATGAATATAAGTATTATACTCAACTAGCGATTCGCCTCCGCCTTGGCGGTTATAGACAGCATAGGTAAGCCATTAATGGCGCTTACTTTTCCCCCGACATGATTCACTAATACTAAATGAATCAATAAATCTAATTGAGAAAACCACAACAAAATCCGTTGAGTAGTTTCGGAGTATTTACTCAGAGAGACAGACGGAGTTATCATATAATTACCCATTGAATTTATAATTGGAATCGTTCAGTATAAGAGGTCTAGGTTTTATTTGCCATGATTTGTTTAATTTTCAGTTAGCCTCTCTTGAAGTAATTGCCTTTTAAAAAAAAGTGTACCGACTTGTACGACCGTGTGCTTTCCAAAAGCAAATGCACAAGTCACTATAAAAAAATACCCAAATCGCTTCAAGTGTGCCTATAAAATTTTAAGAGTTCTCGTTTTCTCTAGGATCCTGACCTGATGACCATGGGACCACCTGGGAAGTATACCCTTTCAAACAAAAAAAAAATCCAAATCGGTCCAGGCGTCTTGAAGTAATCGTGGAACATACATAAAAAAATATATAAAACATTCCGACGAATTGCGAAACTCCTTCTTTTGAAGTTTGGTTAAAAATAATTTCAGGCGATTAATTTGTACTAAGTGACTTTGATTGATTTCAGCTTAGAGAAACACGCTTGTGTTTTTAAATGTTGTTTTTTATTTTGTTACATCCGTCGTCGCTTAGGGTGGTACTGGATTTTCTTTTTTCTTTAAGAAATGTTTTTTTTACTTTTTGCATCTAAGGTAACGTCATTCTTTATTATCGGGGATATTCGTGTGTGAGATTTGAATAGAGAAAAACCACGCGCGCCGCTTTCAATTACTAATAAACCGTTTTTCGGAATTTAATTCCTATTTTTTTCTGAAGTATGTACCTGGTCTATTGTATTTTCCACAGAAAACCGAGTATTTTCCATCATTGCGAGTAATTGTTTATTTTTTTAAGTTCATCACATTTAAAGAAGTGTCATTATTTGAACATCAAGCTACAAGAACAAGTGTAGAAAAACAAGGAAAGTCCCACTTAAAATCTATTAAAAATGATCGCATCTATTTACCTATTGTTTGATAGACTCGTATCAAAATGCGATAATGACACCTAGTTTTACGGACTATAATCTAGTTTTTAGATAATTGGTAAAGAACACCTTGCATTGTCGTTATTACATTTTGTTTGTAGGTATTTATAATTAATGTCGTTAATTGTCGTTTAGTATCATTGAAATAACCTATTATTAACTAACATAGTGCAAGTGCAAGGTTTTATCTACTTCGCGCGTGGAAAAGTTTTAAATGTGACAAGAATTTATCCTGAAAGATTTCTGGGATAAAAAGTAGCCACCGTCCCACCTACTGTCTCTGTGCATAATAATCAGGTCGATCCGTTGCTCTGTTGTGGTTCCAGGACAAACAAACAAAGACACTTTCGCATTTATATCTATTATTATTTAATAAGTTATCTTTTTTAGAAGTTTTTTTTTGGTATTAATTTTTATTTATTTCTCAAGGATAGCTACAAGATATTCTTCACATCTACCTACTTCACATTTCGCCACTTGTAGTGTTTTCGACGATATAATTTCTAGTAAAAATGTGATAAAATATCTCATGAAAATCGCATTAAACTATTTATGGGACATATACCAGCCCAGATAGAGCTATATCGGACGGTCTTATGAATGTGAGTTGACACATTATATCCTACGAACATTTATTGCCGGATTGGGTAAGTGGACGATGTCGACGTAGCAGCTAATGCATTATCTCACAATTTTTATGTCAAGTTTGTGACATAATTCTAGTTTCCTCCGACTATAATATGCTTTTAATTTTTACTCTTTATAAAACCATCATAACGATTTTAGTAAAGACTCTTGACGATTCTCCTTTCCTGGTACTTCGTAAATTGGTAAATTTTATTTTATGGATGCTTTTGATAGATAAAATAACAAATAATGTGAAAGGATGGATGCCAGAGGATTAACGAAAGAAATATATGACATGAGTCTAAAAGGGACAATTGCAAAGCATCCTCGAGAAAGGCCAGGTCAGAAATACCCTAAACCGACGAGAATGCATGAAGAATATGATTAATTGATGAGAGCGAATGAAGCGAAAGAGATATGTCAGGAGAAATCCGTGGTCTCTGGCATGTGCCTCTAGGAAATAGGCGTGGCTTCAATGTATATATGTATTAATAATAATTAATCCAGATGTAGGTACTGTGTATTTACCTACCTGAATCATTTGCCATCTCTAATTATAGTAGTCTACTTTACAAAATTGCTAAGTTTAGAAGGGGTAGTAATTGTCCTACCGGAGCACTCAACTCAGCCCCTCCGTTGATTACTAACTAATTACTTTTGGTAAAACATAGTGCTATACCGCCTCAAATACTCGCGCGTCAACAAAAATATCCTGAAAATCATGAAAACAAAGAATCACCCAATCAGATTTTTAAATAAGTTATACTTTTTAAAGTCCTACGTAGGAAAATTCGTCTTTATCATTTATAAGAAAACCACACCGGCTTCGCTATTGCTAATTAGGATTTTCTATAAGTATGTGTGATTTCGTATTACACCAATTTAATTACAATAAAAGTATAATTAATAAATGAATTAATAACCTAATTACTTTTCAGCTGAAATCAAGTTATAAACCAGTTAATATTAGTAACAGATTAAATCATTGCTCCCAATTGAATTGGCTTTTAATTGATAGGTTTCTTATCAATCCCACTTGATTTACTCGGCTATGCAATCTATGCGGTCTCACAAGGATTTTCAGGATAACAATAACCGAATAGACTTAGTAGAGTATTAAGGTCGTACCGATTCGAGCGCCCAGATTCAGTCACAGGCATTCCACCAAGCCAATCGCACGCTCGCGCCCTCATTTACACCGGGTGACAGCGCGCGTGAAAATAACGCGATACAATAACAAAGAAAAATATATTTATTTAAATGTTAAATTAGTAACGTACGACAATAATTAGACTAAGATAATTTTGAAAATTTACTCCCTAATTTTTAAGTAAATAAAAAATGAGTGAACAAAAAAATTTGGAGATTTGCGGAAGTGTCATGGATGGGGTTGTTGAGAAAGGGGTGGCAGATTCACCAGAGAAAAAATCGCCCGTTGAATACATAGTTTACCCCGTGAGATGGGTGGTCTTGTTCATCTTTATATTTTACTCGGCTTCAAATTCGATGCAATGGATCCAGTACAGCATCATACAGGATGCTGTTGTCAAGTATTACGGCGTTAGTAGCATTACTGTATATTGGACGTCCATGATCTTCATGATTACATATATACCGCTGATATTTCCGGCCAGTTGGCTTCTAGATAAGATGGTGAGTTGCATTTTTAAATAGAATACGTTATTTTCTACACGGGTTGCCTTACAGCTCCTGAAACCGTGTTGCGGTCCCAAGGTACCCAGCGGAAGACCAAGGCTCCCTTTTTTAGCCGATGGTATTTGTTGAGGCATATTGAGATGAGAGATAAAGGAAGTGTGGTTGTCGGATTACGTAGATATTTTTTTAATTATAAAAAGCCTATCCGGAATCAAACCCGTGGTCCGCCTAGTTAATACCAGACGTCTTAACCACTCGGCCACCGATAATTATTTATTTAGCATGATGTAGAATTCAAAGTAAATAGGTAGGTACCTCAAACCGCCCGAGTTTCGGCACCATAATATGTTCACTCACTTAATAAAACTACTATTTTTATTTAACTGTTTTACTTGCTACCACATACACTTGATATAGGTACTTTTGAAACTGTTCAAGTTGAAACTATAAAAGTATAAACTGATTGAACCTTTGATACTGAATGAAAACTGAATGAATTGAGTAACAATTTTCACTATATAACACAAAGAAATGAAGCAATAGCATCTTTACCTAGGCTTGTGGCGCCCTCTATAGAAAAAAAATACATCTTGAAAATTAAATCAGACGTTTTATACCTTGTGCTTTAGAACTTATGAAAATAATACGTAAGTATCTCCTAATTTTATAGTAAGTTAAATGGCAGTGACAAGCTGTATGAATGTAACTCTGAATAATTAATTATGTTTCATGGTTTTCCGACATCTCTGCCTACCCTAAATGGGAAGCTGGCTTCAAGATGTCTATATAATATGTACATCTTATTCTAATACATAATTCACAAAGACGTCAGTAATGGTATAACAAGGAAATTAAGTTATTTCTCTAAGTGCGCATTATTTTCCTTCTCTAAATAACCATTTACATTTTTATTTGAGTAGCTTGTATGTTGTGGTGTGATATCATCCAAAAATAAGAAATAAAATGAGATGGAACTTTCGTCTTCAGTATTTACTGCATCTTACCATCTTACAAATATGTAGTGAAAATGTTATAACCAAAATTCTTCTAAAAATTTAATTAAATAAGGTCTTTTTCATGAGGCTGAAGTTTGCCTACGAGCAGAAATAAAAAAACTAATCTAATTTTGATTTTTTGGTCAGAAATCTAAATACCATATTTTTTAGAATATTTTTCCCGTTTTTTTTCTTTCTTCACGGGTTGCCTTTACAGCTCCCGAAACCGTGTTATGGTTCTAGGTTACCCATAATTTTTTTCTTGCTTTCAGAAAATATGGTTCAGTTTTTGAGGCCGTAGTGATTGGTTTTCGATTTTCTTTCGTCGGCAAATCGGTCAGCAATTTTCATTTGTGTAAGTGGCCTCTTAAGATACACAGGGAAGAAAACCAGACTTGATCCATAAATTTACAGATCTCAATAGCCGAGTTATTATTTTTATCTACTCTTATATCGTAAAATTTCTATTACAAAATCGAATTATATTTCATAATGATAATGTTTTACAATTTTACATACACGCGGCTCTAATATGTCAAACTTCGATACTATAATGTATTATATTACCGAAGTTTTCATACAAAAACGATATCGTAATGTTTTTTTTTAAATGCAGAAAGGGCAAAGGATATGTGTTATGCAGCCACATTAAACTCTATGAAAATATCGACACTACCATGTGGGAGTCACTTGACAGTTAACGCGCATGCGCAGAAAGTAGGTAACCCCAATTTGCCGCCAATTTGTCGATTAAGAAAAATATCTTGGTTCAATTTGTTTTGTACTATTGCATGGGATTAGATAAAGTAGTGTATGAACGGGCACATAACTTGGAATTAAAACACTCGTGGATGCTATTAAAAAAAATCCACTTGTGTTTTAATTACCCCTATTATGATCCCGTATCATAAACTACTATTCTGCACATCCCAGTGAGAAATTATTACATCTACGTGTATAATTTCCTCCTGAAGTGACGTGCAAATTGAATGGTGAGGTATGCTCGAACGTATGAGTCTCTGATTTTGTTTACGATCGTATCTTCGACGTAGGTATTTCCTGCCCGCATTTACCACCTAAAGAGCATTAGTGACTTTAGCACCAACTCAAGTTGTCTGGATTTCAAAATCGTGTCATTCTGCAAATTAATTCGGTTAACTTTTAAACTTAATTTGTATGGTTTTCATTGTATTTTATATTACGAGAATTCCGTCTCAATTTCGCCCGTGAGAATTGCGTGAGAAAAAATATTTTTTTTACGTTTTTGGTCACTAAGTTGTAATAGATGTGGTTGTCACATCACTATTAAGAGACTGTAAAATGTACTGAGTAACAATAGAATATGGTCTGTGACGCGTGGCGTTGGTACAGACGTCTTGATAAGCAAGTAACAATAATATAATAATGTAAATGAAATGTGAACTACCGCATATTCATTATGGCCTAAGACCGCAACAGAGTCGCACATAATCAATGTTCAAGTAATATAATAAAAGCGTCCCCATACGAAATACATTGTATCATTCAGCACAAATTCGACAATAATACAAAGTATTGCTATATCTTGCCAAACCCTAACTTTTTAAACGGTTTTTTTCTGTAATAATGTAGCTTTTTACAGTAAAAAGAATTTTTAAAATCGGTCTAGTAGCTTTTGAGTTTACTTCATACAAACGAACAAACTCATACCTACACACCTATACACTCTCTTTATCCTGTCTGTGCCCCAGAACTTCTATACTAAAGGTCTGTGCCCTTTTCACGCAAACTGAAGTGATTTTGTTGCGATTTTCACTATTAGATGGGGTGGATTCACCGGAAAGGGTTACGAGTTTTCAACATGGACCTAACATGTTTAGGAGCGGAACAATCAACCCCTAAGAGTTATATATTCCTGATATGAAATCGCGGGAAACTGCTGCTATATAAAAATGGATGTTGGTATATCAGTCTGTTTACCTAGTAGACCAATGTTGTTACTGTATGTGCATAAAACATCACGCTACGACTTTTGGGAGCCGAGCACTAACCAATAATGTCAATGTTCCTAATTCGATGAGTTAACTGGTATTCAAATTCCACGGGCGAATATTGAAATACTCTGTATATCAGGTTAGTTCTTGAATAAACTAGGAACACTTGGTCGGACTTGTCTATAAAGGAATACTTTAGTACGGTGAAGTTATCGGTTTCAAGAAATCTCTCTTTCACAGTGTACTTCAACTTACTTATACACTTATTTCTCCTTGGGGACCTATTTGAACTGGAGTGCAATTATATATGTTACTAGCTGTGCTTTGCGGTTTCACCCGCGTTAAAGAAACAAACTCTTTGAAATAAAAAAATAACAGTATTGCAATATCCTGGATTGGAGCAGAGACTATGAAGCCTTATTCTCTATGCGTGGCCCGATACCGGTTTTTTATAAGTAAGTAGACTTGTATCAAAACGATTTGTAAATACAAATAAAAAAGTGATATGTATTTCAAAAAATCACGTGTGCGAAGCCGCAATTAACATCTATTTGTATACAAGATACACGTGTCTCGCCCAGGGATCGAATCTTACATATCGGCGTAACAAGTAAATAAAGATAAATAAACAATAATGATTTTTTCAAGGTTATCTATTTTTATTATGTTTTTGTTTGTACTTTTTTTACCTACTCCATACATAATTATTATTATAATGATCTCACGTCCATTTTATATATAGGAAATAATAATATGTTCACTACAAATTATTGTTGTAAAAAAATAATAACTGTATGATAAAAAAGTTAGCAAGACAAAGTGAAAAATATTATAAATAGAACACTTGTAAAAAATATATTTCCGCTTTAAAAGTTCCTTATTCCATGTAGTTCTCGTCTAAATTTATTTAAGGGGCTATATTCAAGGCAATGGCACGTCAAGCCGATGTTGGACAGGCAACCGGATGGCGAGTGGTAATCTGGGCCTTTGAGTGGTACAGAGTCCCCTGGTAGCGACCAAAGTGACCCCAAATGGACAGGTTCGGCGATATGGGGGAGGGGCAAAATCGAAATTTTTTTGAAAAGGCAACCGGATAAAAATGCGGTAGCATTAAAGGAAATACCCTAATTATATAATTTATTTTTTTTGCCAGCCGAAACACGCGGGCCGTTCTTGCACTAACGAGAACAAAAAAAAAAAATAAGGCAAATTAGTGAGCATACTTATTGACACCACCAAACGTTGGGAAAAAATTGCCATCCGGTCCTGATGGGCAGTTTCTGAGAAACAACCCGAAGTCGCCGAAAAACACTTTTTTTCGATTGTTTCAACAATTATTATAATTAAAAAAAATAATAATAACAATTGTTCAAATCGGATGGCATTCGAAATTTATACTGTCCTAAGTACAAATAATGGTGTGTATCAATGCCATCCGATTTCGATTAAATTAACCCCTATTTAGCCACCCCCCAAACCTCATGAAAATACCAATAATTCCATACGGTGCAAAAAATTGTTGAAAATCCTTTTCAATTAATATTTAACGACTGCTTGGACTTTTAAAAGGTTATATATCTAAATAGGGGTTAATTTAATCGAAATCGGATGGCATTGATACACACCATTATTTGTACTTAGGACAGTATAAATTTCGAATGCCATCCGATTTGAACAAATGTTTTTTTTTTATTATTGTTGAAACAATCGAAAAAAAGTGTTTTTCGGCGACTTTGAGGGGTTGTTTCTCCGAAACTGCCCATCAGAATCGGATGGCAATTTTTTCCCAACGTTTGGTGGTGTCAATAAGTATGCTCACTAATTTTGAAGCGGTTGCCTTTTCACTTTTTTTTTTTTTTACTCGCTAGTGCAAGAACGGCCCGCGTGTTTCGGCTTGCAAAAAAAAAAAATTATATAATTAGGGTATTTCCTTTAATGCTACCGCATTATTATCCGGTTGCCTTTTCAAAAAATTTTCGATTTTGCCCCTCCCCCATATCGCCGAACCTGTCCATTTGGGGTCACTTTGGCCGCTACCAGGGGACTCTGTACCACTGAAAGGCCTAGATTACTACTCGCCATCCGGTTGCCTGTCCAACATCGGCTTGACGTGCCACTGCTTTAAATACTAGAATCTTGGAATATATTACAACCACGGCATTATTTCTTTTTGTTCTATTTCCACGCGGGTGAAACTGCGGGCAAAATTAAATGCTGTTCATTGGTATATAGGCGCAACACTTGAGAACGGCTGGACCGATTTGGCTATTTTATAATGTTCGTAATAGTCTGAATAAGGTTTTCAGGGAAAGAAAAATTGGAGACTTTGGGAAAAACTGAAAGTGTTTTTTTTCTATGGGCTTTTTGAATAAACTCAAGATATAGGGGTGAAAGTTAACATTGGCCCCACTGGCGAAGCCGGGGCGGGAAGCCAGTTATATAATTTCATGTACTTTCACAATTTATTGTTTTTTCTGTTGTAGAAATAAAGATTTCAAATAGATTAAATATATTATTAGTTTTGTCTGTGACTTAAGTACGTCATTAAGTTTACTGCTTTACACAACATTAAGTACTCAACAACACTTAATCTTTATATACCTTATATTTACATCAGGAATCTCTAATAAATTCTTGTCTATACTAATATTATAAAGAGGAAAGATTTGTATTTTTGTATGTTTGTATGTGTGTATGTTTGTAATGAATAAACTCAAAAACTACTGTGCCGATTTCAAAAATTCTTTCACCATTGGAAAGCTACATTCACCCTGAGTGACATAGGCTATATTCTATTTGCAAAAAATTAGGGATCCTTACTAAAACTCCAATAATGTAACCCAAGGTGTAAAATTTCTTACATCGCGTGCGCTGCGAAAACTATTGATGATATAGAGGTAGTGGTAGTGGTAGAGGGTAGGGGTAGGAGTAGAAGTAGGGGTAGGGGTAGGGGTACGGGTAGGGGTGTGGGTGGGGGTAGGGGTGTGGGTGGGGGTAGGGGTGTGGGTGGGGGTAGGGGTGTGGGTGGGGTAGGGTAGGGGTAGGGGTAAGGATAAGGGTAGGGGTGGGGGTATGGTAGGGGTAGGGATAAGGGTAGGGGTAGGGGTAGGCGTAAGGGTAGGGGGAGGGGTAGGTATAGGGTATACTTTATTTTGTTCGTAAATATCCTCAGACGAAGCCGGGGGCGGAATGCTAGTAGCCAATATAATCGTAATAGAGCTAAGTATTAAATGCCTTCTGCGTAAATAATGGACATAATCTGACAAACTGTTCCTTTCCATCTTAAAGATTGTCTCAAAAAATATCATTTGAGTACCCTGGGCTGTGCCCTGGGGCTGGTATAACGGTTCCGGGGAGCCGTGCCGTAAATGTAGCGTAGAGGCACCAGTGATGTGCATAGAACCAGTAATGGACAAAATCATTTCTTTATAATAATATGTCACATTCCATTAGGTAATACAATACTTCATCTAGAGTTCGATATTTAAATGTTTATAAGGTTATAAACAATATCACCAGGTTAATACGGACTTGCCATCAAATATTATTTTATCTGTGTTTCTTAGTGCAACACAAACATTATTGTAAATGTCTTATTTATACAAAATTTTCTATATTTAAAGTTAAAAGTTATATGTTATAGGTTCATTACTGGGTCCCTGAAATTCGATACATCCAGTATTAATGGACAAATATTGAAATATTTTAATTACTAAGTTCTATCTATTTAATTAATTTATCAAATGTTTTTGTGTCTGTAATCAGTGATATTAACAAAATAGAATGCATTTATGGCCTATGTTTTGCCTAAATTACGTGAATTCCATGAATGCACAATTTGATATAAAAATACATACATAGTATTACGTAAATAGATCATAAGTAGGTACGTCAAATTTTTTTACATATCATATTTATGTAAAAATTTACGTTAAAGTGTCCACTGTCCATCACTGGAGGCGTTCCGTATACAGTGGTTGTATGAGTATTTCCTTTATATCAAGGAAAATCTTCCGGGAAGTAGGTAATACCTTAGTTTAGAATAGAACCTTGCATCGATTAAGTACTATATAATCATTGGAAAGGACACGCAGTAAGGTTATCTATACTATATTAATAATGTCGTCAATTATGTAAGGTAAACTTGATATCACAAATTAAGAAAAATAAATTGCCAAGTTGCGAGTACGACTTGCGCGCTGAGGGTAACCCTCTAAAATCATAAATATGAACTATAATTTTATCCAGTAAAAGTAGGTACTCCTTCTTCTTCTTTTATTATGGCTCGACCAATGTTTATCGGTGATTTGCCAATGTCAAGTATTATAGCCTAGTGTTTATAGCCGATTAATCGGTATTTAAGATACCTAATCCTGCCGACCGTGATATGTCTTATTAGTCGTCGACTAATCACAACCATCACAGCGCGGACAGGATTAAACTGGATTCCCCATCACGTCTCGGCAGGAGCGTGCGCTGTTCACCAAGGCGTGACATGGAATCAATATTTTTAGTAAATCCTTCATTTTTCATTATTTGAATTAATAATTAGTATAAAGGCTCCGTTTTCCTTAAAATAAAAAATAAAAGGGACCCTTAAAATATTTTATAAGTTGACAAAAACGCTCCTAAACCGTGCAATTGGGCAATATTTAAAGCTTCACGCTATATTACAGGTTTGTTTTTCTTCACGGGTTTCCTTACGGCTCCGAAAGTCTTCCTCTTTTAGCCGATGGTATTTGTGAAACTATATCTAACTAGTAAGTTTTATTTTCACTACATATTACTTTGTTGCAACGAGATACATTTTCATAAAGTCGATTTTCAATGGCAATAACGTCTAAGCCATTGTCGTTGTTAAATATTGAACCATCCAAACAATTTAACGTTTTTCCTCCTCACAAGAATATCTCCCATTCGTTTCTTTGATTGAAATAAACGATATTGCTGCGTCTCTGACAATAAAAAAATGTAGACGAAGGAATACCGGAATCCATCTGTTTTAATATAATAACTTCCATTCTCGACAAGAATCACTTTAGTCAGTGGATGAGTAAGCAATTTAACTGAGATTAAGGTCATATCTAGGGCGGTTTCAATCCATAAATTGCTTATTTTCATAGTTTGCTCAATATGTCATTGAAAACAAAACAAACAGACACCTTCACGGCTTTTATACATTGCAGTGTGGCCAGAGATACAGTAACAGTGTGTTCTTTTTGCCAGTTATTAAGAGGATGTATAGAGCTAAATGCGAGTTTTATGATGCGTAAAAGTACATGATCCACTGCAGTGACCATAATAAAAAAAAATGATATTCTTGAGGTTGTGCGTTACTAAGATACTGTGTTCAAAACATAATACAACTATATTGATTCGATAGAAAAAAATCCCGAATGTACCTCTAAAAAAATATTTTACTGTCTAGAAATAGTACTAAAATGCATGCAATGATTCTGATTTTTTGACAGATTTTTTATCTAGCAATATACTATCGTAATACTGTTCTATTTTTTAATAAAATTTTCAGCAAGTTCCTTCAATCAGCAAGTTCAATTTTATGTACGCACTGCACGCGTGTGTGCGTAAGCGCTCGTGTACCGACAGTACCGGCTGCAGCCTGATGCTATATTATTAGTGGCAGCCACGTCGTTTGGTGTGTATGTGTACCCGCGTGGGGGCGGTGCCATCTCTCAAGGTCTTTGGCTCTATCCAGCGTCTTAATAATGTTCATTGAAACACATTATGTGATTTTTTATCTTATCTCTCATAGTTTATTTTATTTTGTTACACCACCATGAGACACTTAAAACATATTTCATTATCTGCATACGTGTTTGAAAGTAAATAATAGATATAATGTATCCAAAATTGTTTACTTCCGTATACAATACTAGTCTCTCTTCCCGACACCGCTCTCGTGTATAATAAATAAATAGGTACAAATACATATTATTTTCCATAGTAGTATTTTTTTTAACATCTGAAAAGTACCCTGAAGTCTCTAAATTATCTCTAATTCCATCAAAATGTCAGGTTTTTATAGTTTCATTGTATAAAAAGATAAAAATTTAAACGGTTTACTTTATTGCACACACAGTTACAAAAACAAGGATAAGTCTCGGAAAAATGATCTTGTCTCATTTTTCCTTACGACCGCCATAAACCCGCGCACTTCCTAAAGCGGTCGCTCCGGGCAAGGGGAACAGTTCGCGTAGATATATCCCCCAGTAAGCAATGAAAGGATTAAGTCATAAAGTTGTCTCGGCAGATGAAATCGTCTACGACTCCATTTCGTTTTCACGTGTGTTACGGGCGAATTGTAATTTACTAAATGCGCAAAAATAGGCGTTAAATTTTGATTTGTCGTGCTTTAATTGGTCATACAGCCTTATCTGATGTTCATAGAGAAGTTGATGGTATAGGTATCGCAGCGAGAGTTGAGGCGAACACAGTACTCACACGTAGTATAGAGAATTCTCCGAATAAGCTATATTGACTCCGCTCCCAAAAGACAGTGTGATATTTAATACACATAAACCCTTCCTTGTGAATCAGTCTTTTTTTCTTTTTTTTTTCACGGGTTGCCTTACAGTTCTCGAAACCGTGTACGGTCCCAGGGTACCCAGCGGAAGACCCAGTCTCCGTCCTTTTGCCGATGGTATTTGTGAGGCTATACCTAACGAGTGGCCAGTTCTGTTGGGGTATATTTGGATGGAAAATCATTTCAATGTTGATTTGTTTGTTTATTTTTCGTATAGGGAAATATAAATAAACTTTGATACAGTACCCATTAAGGCAAATGTTTGATACCGACAAAAAACATCTTTGAGAAATAATATAGAGATATTTGCGCCCCTTTCATACTTTTAGTAAAAGAATTTAATGGTGCATGAAAAAGATAGATTTTTCAAAAGTGCCTGAAGCTATCTTAAGTCATTTAGGAATACACTTCAGTACTTCTAAATGCAAGTTTATGCATATATTTTATAGTTAGTGCGAGAAAATGGAATTTTGTCTCGTACCGCGCACGTCGCAGGAAGACAAGATGTTGCCGGTTTCGCTCGCAAACTTTTGGACATTTGTTTAGATGAGATTCTGAAATTTCACTGCTGAAACTGTAATTTAGTTTTGTTAACCGACTTCGAAAAAAAAGAAGGAGAAGGTTCTCAATTCGGACCGTATTTTTTTTTTTTTTTTGTATGTATGTACATCGATTACACCGCCAGTTGTGAACCGATTTTGATGGTTTCTTTTTTAATCGACAGATAATTCTTCCGGATTGGTCCCATTTTTATCTCATAAAAATTGGTTCTTTAGTTTTTCAGAAATTTTGATAAAACTGACCTTATAAGTCAATTTTTCGTAATATCTCGATGAAATATGTACCGATTTTGACGACTTATTTTTTTAAGGATATAATAATTTCTTGACATTATCTCACAGTCATATGACGAAAATCGACACGAAGTTGTCAATTTTCGTATCGACGGTGGTCTAGCGGCTAAAGGTATGGGATGCAGCGCAGGGTGCACATTGCTCGAGGTTCAAATCCCATCCACCGCAGTATTTTTTTTAATTTTCCATCATTTTTTTTTAGTTGCGTTATTATTTATTTCTCAGGGCAACAAAATCACTTAAAAGGGAAAAATAAACCTTTTAAAAAAAAGTGTACCGACTTCAAAAATTTGCACTGAAAAGTAAGAAATAATAAAAATTTCGTCGTAGAATTTGAAGACGGTTGGTGCCAAATTAGAAATAATTTAGTACCCAAATTCACTAATCTAGATAATTCATTAGGAACCTACGATCATCAGTACAAACACAGATAATATTGAACAGATCTTTATGTCCCTAGATGTTTACTTAATTTTGTATCCTAATTTGGCACCAACCGTCTTCAAATTCTACGACGAAATTTTTATTATTTCTTACTTTTCAGTGCAAATTTTTGAAGTCGGTACACTTTTTTTTAAAAGGTTTATTTTAATGTTACGGCCAATTGTTGAAAGTTATTGTATAAATGTTGTGACAATCGCATTCGTAATATAGATTAGGTTTTGAAAGTTGGTTTTGTTTATGACATTTTTGAAATTTTGTTTCTGTCATTACATTTGAGGAATCGGTACTAAGTAATATATAAAGCTGTAGAGTTTGTTTGTATGTTTATTTATATGTTTGATCGTGCTTATCTCAGGAACTATCAGTCTGTTAAATTTATATAACATCACCAATGGAGATGTAATTTGGAGAGTCTATTATCTCTACCTACAACAAATGCTCTAGAGATTGTAGAATGTAAACCAAGTATTAAAATTCCATAGTTTGGTATATAACCGAATTCCTTGGCACTTATCTAAGTACATTACATTTCTAATGAAATCTGTCCAGTGCTGAAATGGGTTTCAATCAAACAGATGCATCTCTTTGGCTTCAATCAATGTAATCGTCCAATTCTTGTAACGAACGGTCGCCATCCGTTTTCAAATCGTTGTATTTGCGGTTGTTTTCGATGGACGGAACGATCTGTCACACACACACGGATGTTTGACACTTTGTTTTGTTTAATCGAATCTTGTGTGTCTGTGTGAGTGAGTGAAATGCATGTGATCTAAATCGTATGATTTACACTGCTGATGTGTAGCCTGTCTTCAATCTCGATCATACGGCTGGCCAGACCGAAAATTTTCGGTGAGATACCGGACCAGTGCGTGGGCTACTTAAATCTCACAAGTAAATGGTGGTAAACCAAATGATGGCTCCGCTTTACATTCACAAATATTGTAAGAAAAATAGAAAACTTGGTCTAGTGCGAAACAAAATACATAGGGTTCCGTAAAATTATCAAATTACTAATATTATAACTGCGAAAGCAGTTTCTTTGTTTGCCCTCCTTTCACGTCTAAACGGAGCAACGAAACGATGTCATTTTTTTATACGGTTGATATAGGCTGCTTTTTATTGCGTGAAAATATTTCATTCCTTCGGGAAAAATCTTATTGAAATCTTTGATAATAATAGTGACATTTCTAATAAAAATAATATAAGACACTAAAAATATAGTTTTGTTCAAATTGTTTCCCTTTGAAGTACTAACAATCGTGCTGTAATTTCCTGAGGTAGATAATATTATGAGAATGTTATCGGGTAGTATTTACCTGCAAATATAAAAAAAAATGTTATTTCCCATCAAAAATACTGACTTCACAGCAAAATACTTATCTCAAAATATATTATCGTATTGCACTACCCCTACGTGAAAGGTCGTAAGGGCTCTACCCAGGGTGGGTTTATGTGCGGTTATGTACTTTCAATAATTTATTTGAATTTCGAAAATCTTAAATTTATAGCGCCACGAGTCGCTTTTCCAAAATAAAATGTAGTTAATAATATGTCATGCGGGAGACAAAACATTTTATAATATTTAGTAACGACCTTCCAAATTCGCTCAACCGTTACTCCATTGAGTCATTCCCAAAACATCCGGAACATTTTAAAATTATTTCTAAAATACATTTTATTTAAAATCCAAATGTCGAAGGCCGTGTGTTATTACTTCCGGGAGCGAGTCTATTCTCTTCAATATTTTTATATGTGGCGGTGGAATTAAGGAAATTTTTCAACATTTCCGCGAGAAATTCAAATTTATTACAGTGAGGTCGCTGTCTGTTTAATTATTTTTTTTTGCAAAAGTTTTTGGCACTGTTCACAGTCATTTAGATAATAGTTTTACTGTAAATTACGGAAATGTTGAGTAGATTTAAAATGTTATTTAAAAAGATAGATGTCGTTCATATATTTCCTAAGCAATATCTCCCAAAATATCCGAGTCAACGACCTTATAACCAAAATACGCCTAATATATAATTATGTACTTATTGTTTTCACAAGTAAACAATCCTGTGCGGGGTAGACGGTGCTAGGAGATTGATATTCGCGTTAGCTAAGAAGTGTTTTCCCTTATTGATAACCAGTTACCAAACTTGGTTATCTACGAGGAACAAGGGGAACAGCCATATTATGAACTAGCTTTTCGCCTCGACTTCGCCCGTGGAATTTGATATATAATTTTAAATTTTCTAGGAAACCTTTAAGATACCGAAATGAAACAAAAAGCAGAATTTTCATCCATCCAATTAAAATCCATTCAGCAGTTTCGTAGCCAATTCTGGACAAACATTGGGACAGAGACAGACAGACAGTGTCGTGTAGATGGCATGGCATAGCGTCGATGACCGAGTGGTTAAGACAACTGGTATTAACTAGGCAGACCACGGGTTCGATCCCGGATTCCGGGCATGTATCAATGGGGTATTTATAATATTTAAAAACATATGTAGGTATATAATCCACACACTTTACAGAGGCTTTTCCATCTAAATATACTTCAACAGAACTGGCCAATCGTTAGGTATAGCCATCGGCTAAAAGAGGGAGACTATTTGCTAAGGGCTTGAATAGCTATAATCTTGCTTGTTTTTTAGCTTACATTAACTTTTATCCTCTATTATGGTCTTGAGGTCATACAAAAATCCCATAGAAAAAAAGCACTTTTTCCCGAATTTTCCAGATAATTTTATTATTTTTCTTTCCCCAGAAACCTTATTCAGACTATTAAGACCTGTGATTAAGACATTTAAAAAAATTGCCAAATCGGTCCTGCCGATCTCAAGTGATGGCCTTTTACCCACGAACAGCATTTATTTTTTTATTTATGTAGATGAACAAAATATCTCAAGCTTAATATAAAGTGAAACATTATCTGAATATCGTCCAATAGTACTTTGTCATTTCCACACCATTAGTTTTCATAATGCTCGCAATAAATAAACTGGGAAACGTGATAGCGTGCAGCATCCGACTTTGTGCTTAGCTAATTGTTACCGAAAACCAATCTTTGGCTGAAAATTCTCATGAATTCAGCAGACGTGGCTAGAGACTCTGGTTACAACGTCCACATTTAGCGATTTTAACATTTTACTAGAACCAGGTGGCAAGTTGTATTAAACTAGAAGTATTGGTCATTTTGGTTTTGTTGTGTTTCAGGATCATGATATTTGTATTAGTTTACATTTTATTATTTTCCAGTGTGATTTTTCCACAAATTTTGTAATTTGCTTCCTTTATTTTTACATTTCAAGGTTTTCTAAGACTCTTGTCTGTAGAGCAATGGCCACTCTTTTCTATTCTCCGTTCATAATTTGACTTATATCTTTTTTCATTTACTTCTTCTAAGTAACTGCGTCTTGGTCTTCCCTTACCTCTCTTCTACAATTTGTCCTTCAATGATGTTGTTTTATAAAACTACCGTATTGTATGCATCTCTCTTCTCTTGCGATCGTCAATATGTCGTTATGTCGATCCATCCATCTTCATATTTCATCCAATTACTTTTATAATTTCAACAATAGCATTTACGTGAAAACCCTAAAGTTCTTTTCTCTCTCTTTTGATGTCTCTATTGATCTCGCATAAATTTCAATATCGTTATGTGAGTATATAAAATGTTTGTTTGTTTGAATGTGCTAATCTCTGGAACTACCAGTCCGATTTGAAAAATTGTTTTTTGCATTTGATAGCTGAATTCTTGAGGAAGGCACAGCTAGTATAATGTAATATATATACTTCTCACTGTAAGCCGTCATTAGACATTACATACTGCATACCTCTATTAAATGGTACCACTTATAGTGGGTACAAATTTAGTTTGCCTCCAATAATGTTCTCGTAAATCCTTACCACTATATCTGTCATGTCATCATGGCGCTAATTACTAAATGTGTAATGTAAACTCAACTTTAAGCCAAGTAAATAGGAAACGTGTTTAATACTGTGTGTAGGCTCGCGCGCTACAGTTTAGTGAGATTATGTAAATTACACGAGCGATACATCACGTCTAGTTATTTGTCGTTAATTCAGTTTGGCCTTGAGACTTGCTTTCCGCCCCGGCTTTGCCCGTTGAAACTTTTGATTTGTTGACGTTTATGGTTCTGCCACAATGTTAGATAATGTTTGTATAGTTTCTTGGAACAGTTTTGACCATTGTTTTAAAATATTTTATTCAGTAACTTTCTCTTTCAAAAGTGTTAATTTAAATTTTTGTACAAATTAAATATCAGTTTTGCATGTCTATGAACATGGGTGCTCCGCCCGCACCCACTATTTACAAAGTCAGCGCACCTGAATATACGTTCTTTAATCGAGTTCTCCTCCTTCGTCTTAAAATAACAGATACAAGTTACGTCTGTTAAGAAATAAATACATTCAAATTGTGTCCTAAGAGATATAAAAATAAAACCGTATTCAAATCTATATTAGTTGTCGAGGGTGACCCGAAATACACACAGAAGTGGTCGGCGACGATATTTTCTATAACAGTGTTAATTATGTCTAACGAGTGTCTAACACTATGAAAAAGAAAAGTTATCTCTAGCACTATTTATATTCTATATTCGTTAGGTATAGCCTCACAAATGCCATCGGCTAAACGAGTGAGACTTGGTCTTCCGATGGGTACCCTGGAACCGTAACACGTAATAATCAATGGCCAATCTTTAAAATGAAATGTGCTATGAAAAAAATGCCAAGTAGCGAGTACTACTCGCGTGCTGAGGGTTCCATTCCGTCGAATCGAGGCCTCTGTAACCTTCTGGAATCCTAAATAAGTAGGTACCTACATTAAGTTCATATTTTCCAAGTTTTCCAAGATGAGTATCCCATACCTTCAATATATATTTACTCGTAGAACGACATTGCGATGCCTTAATACAGTTTAGATATTTTTTTAATCACTGAATGTAGTTGTTTAAAAAGGTAATGATCAAAATCGGTTCACAACTGGCAGAGTAATCATAAAAAATACGGTCCGAATTGACAACCTTCTCCTTCGTTTTTTCGAAGTCGGTTAAAATAACTCAGGGCATCAAATAATATTAAATTAATTACATGTACAAGTATCTATTATATAAGTATGTTAAATTGAAGCCTCTAAGTGTCTGAAGTATGAACCCTTCCTCTATAGGGTCCACCGTAAACCGTAATCTGTTAAACCCCTTCAAGTTGGCCAATATTTGACTGTTTTACCCTCGCTAGCTCGTTGTCAACAAATTGTTTTCACTGGAGAGGCGAAATTTTAATCAGGCCTTATTATTTAAACTAAATTGCCCGTGAGATGTTGAATACGCTTCTGTAATCCAAAGAATAAAATAAAAGTGTAAATAAAAAGAAAATTAGGAACAAATTATTTTTTTAAACATAATTTACAGTAATTTTAGAGCCGTAGTCACACATACAAACTCTAAAAAATAATGGGATGACCTATATATACATTAAATTTTATTTTATTTTACTTTATTTTAATTTCTTTCATTCAATTTGATTTGGTTTGATTTAATTTAATAAATTGTCTTGTCGTAAATAAATTGAAATAATGTGTTTTGATTTTGCAAATTGCAATACAGTGCACAATCATTAAGTTTCTACATATCTTTAAGTATTGTGAAAATCTTTTTTTTTTTTTGTGTAAATGTAAAACCACAGTGTGGTAAAACAAGGAGGCTTAATAAATAAATAAACCTAACTGCAAATATCTCTCATTCTAAAAGAAACACAGGAGATGGGGCTCAATTAAACACATTATTGAACACCTCTAGTCACCTATAGGTAGACCAAGAGTCCAATACTACCGATTTTATTTAAGCACTTGATAAATAATAACAATGAACAATAGGTAGGCAATATTGATTTACGGTAAGCGATTACCTCTGTAATTGGATTTGATCGTGCGATATCCAACATGACATTGGTAGATGGAACTAACATGCGTTCATTTGTCCCCAGTATTACGTATTTGTTTATATATATTTAACCGACTACGCAATATACATAATAGTGAACTGGCTATTCGTTAGGCAGCCTGACAATATTATCGGTTAAATGATGAAGACCTGTCTTCCGCTGGGTACCTTTTTTTTATAGAGAAGACGACATGTGACCTTGCCACCGCCTGATTGTTAAGAATAGGTGGCTGGTCCAGATTGAGATTGAGATGTTGAGGCCGGTAACACGGTTTCCGTGAGAAAATGGGTAAATGAAATAGCTCCCACTATTTTCTAGCTATTTTAACCTATTAGACCGGGGATTTGCTCCTGGATTTTCAAATATATGGAAAAATAACTTGTTCAATTTTTCAATCAACGTAATGTTTTGCACTGAAGTAAGTCCTTTTAATCATGGAAAAATATCTCATTCTCTCTAGAAAATTCTTTTTGGAACTTTTCATTAAAAACTTGTCCACCCGTGCGAAGCCAAAGCGGGTATCTTGCCTGCTAGTACAAAATAAAATATTTCTATGGACTACTAACCTGTGGTTCTGTTGTTTCAGGGTCTGCGTGTGACAACAATCATCGGTATAATGGGAACGTGCGCAGGCGCATGGCTGAAGGTGTTCTCCGTACCTCAGGACTTGTTCTGGCTCGGGTTCGTCGGTCAGACAGTAGTGGCTGTATCGCAGGTGTTCATACTGAACGTACCTCCACGACTGGCGGCGGTGTGGTTTGGGGCTGACCAGGTGTCGTCCGCTTGCAGTGTAGGCGTTTTTGGTAATCAGGTCAGTGTATATTCAAATATCTGTCTCTCGGCACGGGTAGGTACCTCAATAGAACTTGGTGTATTTTGGACGCTGCAGCATTTTGTTGAGTAATGTTTTTTTTGGAACGACTTCCCTTCTGAAAAAGTACTTGGCAATTACATATTTATATGGATTCACAAAGCAATTAAAATGTGGTTTTTAATTTATAAGTAGGTACCTACCTATATAACGTAATAATAACGACATCTACATCTACAAAAATTGCCGGCTATAAATGCGCAACCAAAAATTCCGACCCGGAGATTCTCGGGTCGAGCATACTCGGGCCGGACATTTCATGGTCTTGTTGCGAAAACATGTCGGTCGCGAATCCATATGATTTACCCCTACCAATGTGTCCCAAAAATCGCTCAACGCGTCTAAAGTAGGCCACATATTGGTCCGGCATCGAAAATTTCCCATTCCGGCCGCCATAAGATCTAGGCGGGCCATTTGTTATAGGAAATGGACGAATCTGTGGTCAATTTCGGTGGACCGTACGGCGGCGCGCCGGTGATAGGACCAATAGGTGGGCACCCTTTAGTATAAAGGATCTGTGGTGGGCACCTTTAAGAAGTTTTCACTTCAAAAAAAAATGTTTCGTACTTATTGTTCCATATACATAATGTAGTATGAAAAATGTATGAAAACGTCCTTCATGAAAGAAAATTGTTCGCTATAAAGACAACGGTGTAGACAAGTATAACATAAATTTCTCCCAAATTGGACATTCTGAGTACATACTGAAAACCTGTTACATGCCGATAAGGCACTACTCGAGATAATATGACCCTTATTATAATATATCTAGATTTTATATTTGCCCGCATCGAAGAATTTTCCTCTAGAACCAATTTCCTAAGGTCTGCCGCGGTCGAGATAGGGGGTGTGGGAAAAATGTGTGATTGCGTCAGTTATTTATGACAATGAATATAATTATCTGCTACTAGCTTTCCACCCCCGGCTTCGCACTCAGGGATAGGTAATGTAGCTTCCTATAAGTGAAACAATTTTTAGAATCGGATCAGTAGATTCAGAGATAACCCACTACATCCAAACTTGCAAACTTACAAACTTTACCTCTTTATAATACTAATGACCTGTGCGAATACTTCGCCCCGTTAGCGGTGTCAATATTGTTGTCATAGTTCAACTGATCTCCAATAGACGGCGTCTTTTACAAAATATATAAATTAGTCTAATTTTGAAAGAAACATTTAATTTTGATTTGTTTGTTTATTTTTCGTCATTAGAAGGAAAAATAATCTTCAAAATGGCGTATCAAACATTAACTTTGATACAGTATTAAGGGATATAGTTGATACCGACAAATAATATTATATAGATTGGTTTTAGTGGATGTCTTAGTTAGAGTAACTTTCCTTCCCGGTTTCACTCGTGGAATTTTTTTATGTGTGTATATGTGAGAAAATAACCCTCTAATGGTATTAGTTAGTTACATATATTGCTATAACTTACGGAATCCTAATTATATTTAAGTAAGATATAGGCTGTCTGTTTGGAATAATAGAGCTTCATAGCAGTGAAATAGTTTTTGGAATCGGTCCAGTAGTTTCAGAGTTTACTTCACATGGAATCCTCCTAATATTCTACACACAAAAACACACAAACACATCATCACGGCCTTTATACCTTGCGGTGTGGCCAGAGACACCAGAACATTGGTCACTTTTTATGTTGTTCATATTAAACAGAACAGGTGGCAAGCTTGCGTTGCTGCACCTAATGGACCTAGATGTGTCACTTCTTTAACAAACGTAAATATCTGTTGTTTTTAGAAAATTGGGGCTTAGCATTTTTGGCACGAGTGGGGCGGGACCTCCCGGTTTCAAGTCAACGCACTACCAATTACTACTCCATTTATATTCAATCATTCATCCCTATGTTCTTCTTTCCTTCAAACTTAGGTACATATATAATTAAGTAGAAAACATGCATGTTTCTTCAGTCTCGTATATAATACATGCCATGTGACATAAAATCCGGTTGCATTCCATCATGTTTGGTTATCTTATTTAACAACTTTGCGCTTGCTCGATAATTTTGACAATAATGATAAATGTAGGTACATAATTTCCGAAAACACGACAATTTGCTCTTAAAACGGTGGCGCGGTATTAAATTGTGGAGAAGCGTGATTTTCATTTTAGACAATTGCTAGAGTGCCATTTTCAACCCCCTTTTAACTTATTTTGAATGAAAACACTGGCGCTTTTACTTTGAGGTCGCCTGATGTCTGATGTTCAGAAAAGTTGGAAAAAGTTTAAATATACCTAAATCCCTGTTCGGGTTCATCAAATTTCATCAAAATCGGTTTAGTGGTTTAAGCGTAACAGACAGACAGATATAGTTACTTTAGCATTTATAATAGATATATGAAACGCTGTATCGATGTGAAGCTAGTTCTCCGCTAGCTTCGCTCCTTTTGGGTCACTGTGTGATGTTATGTTATATAGGCTCAAGAATTGGGCTATCACATGCAAAAATACTTTCTTAAATCCGGCTGGTAGTTCCAGCCATTAGCGCGTTCAAACAATCAAACTTTTCAGGTTTATTATTAGTATATATTGACAAATCTTGATTATCTTTAAAAAAAAAAGGTGTTTATATAATGTAACTTAGAGAGGTAGGTCTAGTACATTAATACCCTAACAGAAAATTGCTTTTAAGATAATGACAAAGTTTGTATGGGAGATTCCTAAGTGTTTTAGTTAGGTAGGTACTTTGATAATATTGTTTATCTCTTTTGTGATAATTACATGGATATTTTTCTTTGAATTTTTCAAATTATTTTACAACTGGTTTTCCACCTTCAGTTTTCCCCTTGGATATTTTTGAACAAAATAAAATTTACCTTATGTCACTCAGAGATATCGTAGCTTTCCCATTCGTGAAATACTTTTTAGAATTGGTTCAGTAGTTTGAGAGATAAGCTCTCACATCCAAACTTACAAACTTTACCTCTCTATAATATTAGTATTAGATTACTTTGTCGCTGCGAGAGTTTTTATTTTGCAATAACTCCTAAGATATTAATTTAAATTATATAGTACAAAGGGCAAAATATGTTCTATATTAAATACTTAAGACATTTAACAAATTTATTTAGTTATAGATTAACACCATATCGGTTAAAACAGCTTTGAAAGATAGAAATGGTTACTGTGAGTTGGGGACGGGGGAATTATTATCAGAGTTAAAATAGTGGATTGTGTCATTAGGGGAAATAATATTTTTACGGCGAGGGCGCTATTTTGAATCCTGAGCACAGCGAGTAATTTTAAGTACGCCGCCCGAGTGATACAGTCTACTTTTCATCTCCCTCTATGAAAGTTTTTTTTAATTCGGCCAGCGCGTCGCATATCTTACCTGCCAGTAACTTTATTCATACAGTATTTGCGCTCGATCTCTTTGGTCGCGGAACACTAAACATTCATATTCCAAATTCAAAACTCATTACTGCCCTCTGTGAAAGTTGTGAGAGTTTTGGCTCGCACTTATTGGGGGATCAATCGTCGTTTTTCAAATACTTAGATGGGATGAAAATATATAAATTAACAGAGTTTTTGGCCATAGCTTTACTCTTAAATTCAAGATATAAACTTCAAATCACAAAATCCTGAGCGATGACGACCTATTATAGCATCGGCTATTCGACTTCAACAAAAATGTCGCAAAATAATTCAGGATTTTATGATTTGAACTTGAAATGAAGAGTAAAATAAAACGTATCATGTCTATTTGTCTTACAGGACGAGGTAGCGACCTAGGCACCAATTGACAGTCCTCCAGACGTCCATTTAGTTATTTAACCAGAATTAGAAGAGTGACAAATAGCTCTGTGGGAGCCTCGCTCTCCCTACGGAAACAATTTATATTATAGCCAAGCGTTTGGTTTACGGTCATGTGATGTATTTATTTACATACTAGCTATCTACCCCGCATTCGCCCGTGGAGCCCATATTTAATTTAATCTTCTAATATGATCTTGAGCTCATTACAAAGCACTTTAAATTTTTCCCGAATTTTCCAATTTTCTGGGCAACCTTTCCAATTTTTCTTTCCCTAAAAACCTTTTAAATTGCCAAATCGGTCCAGCCCAAGTGATGCGCTTATATAGATTTGTGGTAGAGGGGTGTCTTCGTATTGTTTTCTACAAAGTTAATAAAAACTATCTTGATTGGACATTAGAAGAAATATTACACATTTTTAGATATATAAGACAATTTGAGTTCAATGTTACTATGTTTGTATCTATGTTGACTTTACAAGAGCTGATATTTGAATTTTTTATATTAAAATTGAATGAGTTTATTGACGCCAGCTCTGTTGAGTTTGGTAGACTTGTAATAGTGAATCCTAATTTAGAAATGCACTGCTTTTTTTTCTCTTCACGGTTTGTGTTACGTTTAGCTGATGGTATTTGTGAGGCTATACCTAACGAGTGGCTAGTTCTGTTGAGGTATATTTAAATGGAAAAGCCTCTAAGTGTGGTTTGTCGGATTATGTACATAAGTTTTCAATTAAAAAAACCCATTGGTACATGGCCGGGATCCGGGATCGAATCCGTCACCGACGCACTGTACTGCTTTTACCTATATACGGACTTTTGTTTCCGATTATTTTCAAATCCTCACATTCTTCGTAGGAACTAATTTCAGCGACTATAATGGCATGCAAATAAAGGGTATGCATACGATCACAACAGTCAAAAAATATTTGACGTTCACATTGTTTGCATAAATTCTTAACCGATTTGCTAAATCAAACATTTTGAAATTTGAACACAAATGACTTCAACCGTGTTATTTTTATTAAAACAAATAAACGAACTCGGACAATTTGGTTAAAGTTGTAAAGTGGTATATATATAATATAATATTAAAATATATTTTACTCTACAACACAAGATAAGGTTCCACTTTAACAATTTTCAGTCGTATTATAAGGGGTGGGTAGCAGCTGCGGCACAATGGCCACTCGTGTGAGATATTCGCATGAGAGGAGGTTTTGCATTTACCAGACTGCCGCTTTACATAACAAATAAAAGCAATACTCTCTGTATAGGTAGGTATGACAGATTTTGCACGCTTTATTATTTACGCTAAAGTTTTACAAAAATACTGAAATCATCGTTTTTGTTACTTTTTAACCTACAACAATCTGCTTCGCTTTAAAGTACTGCGCCAGGTAGATATAACTTCCCGGCGTATATAGTTATTTGTTATTTTACTTATTTCCAAAGTGACGAAATATACCCTACCAGCTGTCTCAAGCCTCCCAACAACATGTACAAACTTACTTATTATTGAATGAATCCCATTTCGTGCACAAAGAGGTTTTTCCATCTACATACGTCAAAAGAGCTGGCTATATACTCGTTAGGTATAGCCTCAAAAAATCTTCGGCTAAGTGAGGAAGACTTTGTCTTCCACTAGATACCTGGGGCCGGCAACGGTTCCCGGGAGCTGTAAGGCAATCCGTGAAGATTTTTTCGTGATTTTAGCTATATGCTAAACAGATTCATCACATTATATATCCAAGACGTCTGAATCAATTTCAAAGCGGTTTTAAGGGCTGCGCTTTGATGGAAAGTTATAGGCTATGTAACATCGCGCTACGACTTAAAGGTGCGGAGCAGTATCTATTAACGCAGGTGCAATGGCATCCGTGCACAGATTATGTCGTTTCGAAAATCTTCAACTTTCATCAGAAACTGTGGAGGCATCTGGAGCTCTATGGTATGGTACAGTGCAATATAAATTATATATTTGTTTTTCTTTTGTGCCAGGAGTTTTTTAAATTATTATTCACTTTTTATTTTTTTTAAAGATTTTATTAATTTTCTGCCTCAGAAATGTTCTACCTACACACAATTGACGGCATGTCATATTTTTTAATGGATCGCACATTACAGATTTCATTTGAAATAATCCTAGCCTAATTTCTAATATTAATAATTACGATAGGAAACATTTCTCATAAAAAAAGTTAGTCAGTTCAGTGATCGACTGACAAAAGGTCGTAAATCTTTAATAACGATCTTTGTCGCCTATAGTCCCCCATACATACCGAACGTGTCGAGAATAATGCTCGACGACAGATGGAAAAACGACAATGACGGAGGTGGGACGAAAATTTGACATTTAATTTGTTACTTTTTTGTGGGAAACCCCGCGCTTTTGTAAGGTTATTTTGTTTATCCAACCGAAGAGGCATATAATGGCTAGGAAAAATGTGTCGCAGGTACGGTACCTTTTAAATTTTTAATTAAATATTTTGGCTAGATAGGTATCAATTTAATTGTGACAGAGGAAATATTTTGAAATAACAGCTCGAAACACAAAACAACAAAGATATTTAATTTATTTCCATGAAATAAGTCAATCGGAGCGAGAAACTATTATGTGTACCTCAGATCATTCCCTGAAATTTATAAAATTAATTAATTAGGAACGAATAATTTTGGTTGATTTCTGAACTGAAATTCCCGAATTTTACGAATGCTATGAACATACAATTTGGGCATCGAAAACTAGAGGATTTTATCTAGTATTGTGTAGGATGAAAACATGATTGGTGAAAATTTTCTCGATAACTTAAATTTTTGAAATCACCTCTTCAAAAACACCTTTTTTAGTCATACGACCATACTCTGAAGGGATTTACGTATTCTACGTTATTATACGAATCTGTAATTATTTATTTGTCGATACATTATGCCCTTCTCACTTCTGCAGCAAGAACGGACAAAGCGCCGTCGTTTTCTTGCATGATTGCATATTACATGCCTATTATGATTCTGACAGGAAGTAGATAGAGCAAGTAATATTTTCCGGATTTTTATTAGAAACTAGCTGATTGTTCGCTACTTCGTACGCGTTGTATTAGGAATATAATTCACCCTCTTGGGTAGGTAGCGTGATGTTAAATAGCATATACCCTTCCCCAAGAATTGGGATATTAAATGCAAATAGAATTTTTCAAATCGGTCCAGTAGTTTTTGAGTCTATAGTATACAAACAAAGATTGATTACTAGATTGTAGTTCTAAATGTGTTCCTGGCCACGCCGCAAGTTACAAAACCGTGATGATGTGTTATTTTTATTATAATACTGATATTAACTTTCTGCGGAATTTGAGCCATTCTATGACCTTGTATCTTGATTTTAAATGAAATTTCAGGAATTTTCAATTTGATTTACATTTCGATAAAATAAGAATGCGTCAGTCAGTCAACTCACGTACTGTGATGTAACCGACATTATTATATACAGGTGTAACATTGAAAAGGTTAGAATGTTAGAACTCAGAAACTATAAGAGATAGTAATATATTCTAAGAAACCAAGATTTTGAAAAACACGAACCATGGAATCGAACCCGGTCATTTTATAGAAACAAAAATATCTGTCATTTCATATAATATGTCGCTTAATCTGCAACAATATTTTATATATTTTTTTTAATCTATAGGTAAATATAGTTTAGGTAAGTATAGTTATCTTCAAAATAGACGACATATGTTCCTCAGAATATATTATTTCTCTATCTCTCATAGATTTAGAGTTTCCCATACTATACAGCATACAGTGCTGAATGTTACACCCAATAATAATATATACGTAGTAATAACATAATAATGTAGAATATTGAGTGGGTAAGTACCGAACAATGGGTTTTTTATAATAAAAAAATGTATGTGCATTATCCGACAAACCGTACAAAGAGACTTTTCCATCTAATATACCTCAACTGAGCTGGCCACTCTTTATAGGTATAGCCTCAAAAAATCAATGGCTAAATGAGGAAGACTTTGTCTTCCACTGGGTACCCTGGGGCCGGCAACGGTTCCCTGAATACTCGGCGTAGCGCGTAGCATCGTTTTTTAGGAACTAAATAACTAACATATTATGTAAATAAAATACAAGACGATTTCCTTACCCAAGAACCTACGTATGATAAGCAATTCATAGATTGCACTAAATAGCTGAGCAATATTCTCAAATCATCCAAGTTCATTATCAACTAGCTTTCAGCCCGTAGAACCCATATTGACATATTATGGTCTTGAGTTCATACAAAAGTCCCATAGAAAAAGCGGAATTTTTAAATTATCTGGGAGGTTTCCAATTTCTCTTTCCCTAAAAACTTGATTCGGAATATTGCGAAGATTTAAAAAAGCTTTTATTTACATTTTTCTGGGCTTGTTAAAAAACTTAGTTTTACAGTAGTTTAATTACCTTCATCCTGAAAAAAATGGCTTGTTTCAGTAGGTACCTACTAAATCTGTTTTTGTCCCTGTGTAGCAAAACCCAAGCACTCTAAATTGTTTGAAAATAGCACAACAAGATTCCTAAAATGTCGATAACATAATATAACGTGGGATGGATGACATATAATAATTTGCCCATAGTTTGGGGTTCGTGACATATTGCCATTCCTTGTCTCTCGAAAATATTTTCCACACAATAATATTCTATGCTTATGCTACGTAAATTCCCTTTAAAGTTTATATGTATGAAGAATATTTTCTATGAGCGTCGATAGCGCATGATTATAGAGCTTTGGAGAATCCGGGTTCAATATATTTTATTTATTGAATATTAGCTTTTCGCTTCTGAAATGTGTCACATAAAATATCCCGAGAGCCGACCCTCCAACTATCTCTGTGCAAAAAATCACGTCGATCCGTTGCTCTGTTGTGACGTGAAAGAAACACAAACAAACATACTTTCGCATTAGTTAAGATGATTTTAGCGATTTTACGTGCTTTAGTAGCCACGCAAAGTCGGCCGCACATCTTCTTAAAATAATACCCAGTTCCATTTAAGAATAGAGAAGCTCTGATCCCGTTAAGTGTATAGCGACAACTTGACAACTCGCTAAATGTGGACAGTGTTTCTAGTGTTTCTTGTGTTTGTTTATATAAATATCCTAAATATGTGTGTATTTCCTGTTGGCAGCTGGGCGTGGCGCTCGGGTTCGTGCTACCTCCGATGTTAGTACGCAGTCAGGGCACCGTGGAGGAGATAGGTGCGGACTTCCAACTGATGTTCTACCTGGTAGCAGGGTTCACGAGCTGTCTCTTCGTGTTGATTCTACTTTGTGAGTATATACCTACTGACCTATCAAACAATATATATAGAGCTTCGCCATAGAGCAACACGGAGTACAATTCGTCCAATCGCCGGCGCGCCGCCATACGGTCCACCGAAATCGACCACAGACTCGTCCAATTCTTGTATGCGCGGTCCGCCATCCGTTTTCAAATCGTTGTATTTGTGGTTGATTTCGATGGCCGGAACGATATGTCACACACACATTCACCGCTGATAGTTGTTTAATCGAATCTTGGGTGTCTGTGTGTGTGAGTGAATTGCATGTGATCTAGATCGTATGATTTATATCGCTAGTGGCCTGTGTTCAATCTCGTTCATACGGCGGCCGGGCCGAAAATTTTCGGTGGGATACCGGACCACAGATACAGGAATTTTCTGCTATAAAAAAGGACGATACGCAAACTTTTGCATATTTTAAGAGATGAAATAGATTTTCAAGGGTGTAGTGTAGAGAGATCCTTCGCAAAGCTCTGCATCAAATTGGTTTTCGATTAATAAAACAAAAACCTTTTTTTCACACAATACATCACACTGGCAAAAAGTGGTAAAAAGGATTTTAAAATAACTGTGTGTGTACTTATTACGCGCGTTAGAAGTTATATTTTTTTGGCATAATACAAATAAGTTTATCTAGCAAAAAAACTGTTGTAATATTAACATTAGTGTTTGTCCGTCAGTCTTCAAGGCGGCCCCACCGACGCCCCCGTCCGCCGCCCAGGACTTCGGCGCTAGTATCGACTCCAACTTCTTCCTCTCCATCAAGAGATTGTTGACCAACAGGAACTACATACTGCTCCTCATCTCGTACGGCCTCAACGTAGGAGTCTTCTATGCTATATCTACCTTACTGAATCAAGTTATATTGACTTATTATCCGGTAAGATTTCTTTTATATTATGCTACAAATATTTTCAGAACTTATGCTACTTGAAGCTGGAGGACCCGGGTACAATCCTCACTCGAGCCAAAAAAGCTCTAAAGCTTTTTGATTTTATAAATATTTATTTCTATATCTCACGGAACCCTACATTAATTTTAATGAAACATAGGCTATGTCCAACTGGAATAATGTAGCTTCATGTCAGTGAAATATTTTTTCAAATCGATTCAATAGTTTTATCTCTAGCACACTCTCTTTATAATAATAAGTACATAGCTTGACGGTCTGAGTTCAGAGAGATAAGCACTTTCAGTTTTTTCAAAATTTTCCAGTTTTCCGGACAACTTTTCCAATTTTTATTTCCCTAAAAATCATAAAAATTTACCATATCGGTCCAGCCGTTCTCAAGTATATAGATGGACCCAAGATCGTATACTAAAGAAACAAGTTAGTCCTGTTGATCGCAACTCTAACTGGGTCTCTCAGGCTGCGACCACAAACGTAGCTCTCAGGATACCTACCCTTGTCTTTAGGCGGAAACCATACGGTGGAAGCCATGACAATGACATGACTGAAAGGCTACAATACCTATAGTCCTATAGTATATCATACACAAAAATGGCAAAGGCAATATACTTAGGGACTAGAAGTGAAACTGTGTCAGGATAAAAGAATTGCCGGCCAGAAATGCGCAGCTAAAAATGCCTGACCCAGGCATACGTGGAAGCCATTACACTAAATCCTCCGCGGACAATTCCAGGTCGAGTACACTCGGGTCGGGCAATCCATAGTATTATGCCGAAAACATGTCGCGAATCCATAAGATTTCTCCCTACCAAAAATCGATCAACGCGCCTAAAGAAGTTTTTACTTAAAAAATCATTAATCTATTTATTTAACTTTACTCGTTCCAGGGCGCCAACGAAGACGCCGGACGCATAGGCCTAGTGATCGTAGTGGCCGGGATGGCGGGCTCCGTGTTGTGCGGTTTGGTTCTCGACAAGACCCACCGGTTCAAGGAGACCACGCTGGTTGTGTACGTCGCCTCCGTCCTGGGCATGGTCATATTTACATTCACGCTCAACTGTGGCATTATTGGTGTGGTGTATTTGAGCAGCATCTTACTTGGGTGAGTGAAATGTCCTGAATCCGTACACGTAGATATGCTACATAGAAGTGGCTTATTTGCCATGGTAATTGGGAATTACAAACAGTATCGTAGTTTCTTGGGAAATGTATTTGAGATCATCACAAAATACAGGACTCACTGCACTCTATCCTATTAATAAATAAGAACAAGCCAGACTAAACCAGCAGCCTTCAAATAAAAAAATCGACTTGGAACTTATATAACATCCCTCTTTTTTTCGTCGGGTGTTAAAAAAGTGAAATAAACGTTACGTAGATGGTTAGGTTAGGTTAGGTTAGGTTACATATCTTCGAAACTTTTTGAGATGATACATGGAGTCTTCGACTAGAAGTTTAATTATTTATTTATAAGTAACTTTGACCGCTACTTCGTCCGCGTAAAATTAGGAACATTGACAATATGACATAAATTGTGCTATAGAATCTTTGTTAGTTATATTGATGCGTCTTATAACTTTTTTCTATGTTAGAAGAATGTCTATTAAAATATTATATTTATTATAAATTTTTCAGATTTTTCATGACCGGTTACCTACCTGTTGGTTTTGAGTTTGCTTCAGAGGTGACCTACCCCGAGCCTGAGGGAACCACCTCCGGAATACTCAACGCTGTTGTTCAGGTAACATTACTTTACTCTAAGACATCGTTCGCATACAAATCCACTCAGCCGTCAAATGACAAAACTGACACAAGTCTATTTTATATTTTAGAAATTATCTATCTATCTATCTATCATCACGCCTTTCATCCCAAGAGGGGTAGGGCAGAGACAATCGAATGCCATTTGTTACGATCCTGACATTTGCTTCTTTTATATTCATACCTTTCATACATGCTCGGCGATTGTGTGTACTTTTAATATTTCCATCGATCAACATATTTTTTATATGTTTAATAAAAGTACATCTAGGTCGTCCTCTGCCAGCATTTCCTTTCACTTCAGTCATAAAAACCTTTTTAGTCAATTTAGAAATTATGCTAAGCACAAATTTTCTTTAAGTGCTTCGGAAAGCATGTCTGCATTTCTTTTAGAAAATAATAGATACTTACCTACATCATTCTCTTAAGAACAATTTCCAACTGTTCTTATATGGCCAAACGGCAAAAAGTGACACTGTTTCTGGTGTCTCTAGCCACACTGCAGGGGATAGAGGCCGTAAAGATATATTTGTTGGTTGTATATCTACTTATAAATGAATCTGTTGTTTTTTTTCAGATATTCGGCATCGCGTTGACTCTCCTCTACGAGTACATGTTGACAGCAGTCGGTGATCGTTGGTCCAACTTGACTTTATGCGGAATACTTGCGCTGGGCGCCTGCATCACGGCAGCTATCAAATCTGACCTGCGCAGACAGGCCGCTCAGGCTAAAGGCTAAACATAGGCTAATTTTGTTGCCTAGAAATATAATGGCCGATCTCTTTAAAGGCATCATTTCAGCTCTAATTCGCTACGAGTATTTAAAATGATGTTTAAAATATCTCAATTTTGAATATTTAAATTTTAATATTTACAAAGTTGCGAAGCGTATTTACAAGATTTTAACATGATTTTTCGCTTAATAATATATTTATTATTAAAATGAATATCTAATATTTTTATAAATAACTTTGTGTATGTGTGAGACAATAAAAAATGTAGTTACCTAATTATATACAAATATTGTGCCAAATTTAGAGCAAACAAATATTATTTATAAAATTATATATTTAACGGGCCTAATAGATACCAGTATTGTATTTATAGACAATATAATATCATATTTAATTCATACCAAGTTGAAACCAAAAATATATCATATATACATGTAGGCAAAAAAAAACTAGAGGTCTATGAGTAATTGACTCAAAAAAAACCTTTAATAGAGTGATTAGAAAATAAAGGAGACAATAATATTGATACCTAAGTAATATTTATAGCTATATTTGGTTTATTTTAAGAGTTTATAGTATTACTTATTTACTTAGCTAGTGTGGGGGGGGGGCTTTGAGCCTACACACAAGGCAAGGCTTTTGTTATGTGAGAATGATCGCAAGCCTTGACCTATACCTATATATGTTAGTAGAAATTAGTATGTTATGGACTATAGTGGGTTTAACTAATGTGTTTGGGTATCGCAGTGAGAGTTGAGGAGAACACATTTACGCATACCGGCTCATTTTACTATTCGTGTGCGCTGCGAACATGAGCAAACCTTTGCTTTTGTTGTTTGCCTCAACTCTTGCTGCGGTACTTATACTAAATGATACTTGTGTTAGTGTAGTGTGTATTAGTGATGGCTGTGTTCACTACAACAGAGATATTGATGTTATTGTTTTGGAGAAACTATTTAATATCAGCCAAATAGACAAAACATATTATGTATAGTGACGGTCAAGGGAATGCCCACCTTACGAATCGAGAATTAATTTCCCGTCTATTAAAAAAAAGCTTGTACAGAGAAATATTAAAAATAATAATAAATTTTTAATACTCAGTTCGAAACAAAATAGAAGAAAAAGATAATAAGCTGTATTTAGTAGATATACATGTTCATGATCGTTGTAGTTCATAGTTATATAATAGTTAAATTGACAATAATATTGTTCGTACCTCTAATTTATTTAGAATTATAGTGGAAAGAAGACAATAACAGTACTAGCCACTCGTTAGGTATAGCCTCACAAATACCATCGGCTAAACGAGGGAGACTTGGTCTTCCGCTGGGTACCCTGGAACCGTAACACGGTTTCGGGAGTTGAACCCGTGAAGAAGAAAAAAAATTAGTTAATAGTTTTTAAATATAAATTATTTACGATTATAAAAATGTGCTATAGAAGTTTCAATGCAGTCTACTTACTACTTAGTTTTCCAATGTGATGTCAATCATTTTAAGATTAAGATCATTTTGAAATGCATATATAGTGAAGTTTGAAATGAATCTCTAGTCTTTGTTGACAAAGAAAACATACATTTACCTACTATGAACATAACATTGTAAAAATTTGTAGGTTTATCCAAAAGTAAAAATAAACCAAGATAAGTTTGACAAAAAAATATTAAATTACAAATTGCTTTAAAATTTAATTGCAGATTTGACAACTAGAGCCTACATTTTAGACATCTAGGTCGTATTTGATGTCTAGTGTTATGTTGGTAGTGTAGCGCTGTTCAAAAGATTTAATAGTTAATCGTGTTGATGTTAATATTGTTTAATAAAAAGTTAAAAATAATAATTATAGTATTTTATTTGAATTTTCCCGTCTACCTTTGGCTACTCCAGTAGCTTTTATGGTAAAGATCAATTAAGGCTCCTATATCCTTACATTTCTGAAATAAAATATTTCCAATTTCTCTGTAAATAATCCACCTGTGTCACTGTAATTTAGCATATAGTTACTTATTCAATATATCTAAGTGAAATAGCTATCATTTTTTCAATTGGTTTTATTGAATAGGAAATATGGGTGGTTAAACTTTGCCCCCGTTTTCCCTTTCATAATCTCCGTTTTTTTATAGCTTATTAAAAATTTAAAATAATAATTATAGTAAATATATCTTTTAGAATTTTCAATAAGCTACAAAAAATGCGATGTATACCTACATAAGAAACAGTCATGCCAAATTGAAGATTATAATATATTTGTTTTTAACTTAAAATATTGGTTTAAATTGTAATAAACCACTTGAAATAGTTGGTATAATTGAAGGGTAATGGTATAACAGCGCTTTTAAAAAAATTTAGAGTTTTTTGAGAGATTATGAAAGAGACAACAGGGGCAAAATAATCCTTTATTCTACCACCCATACCATATTTCCTATTCAATAAAACCAATTGAAAAAACAACGGCTATTTCATTTAGATATATTGACTAAGTAACTATATGCTAAATTACAGAGACACGCGTGGATTATTTACAGAGAAATTGGGAATTGTTTATCCCTCATACAAATTATGGATAAGAAGCGTAAACTTCTGGCCGTGGTCTGTCCAAAGAAACATGTGTATTGTGGTAAGCCTCCTAAAAGTGTCTGCCGTCCTGCTAATTCACAGCACCCTATTTTGTGTAAATAATATTTTATGTTTAGCCTCATAAAAGTTTCTGATGTCCTAGTAATGCACAGTCTGCTTCGTAGTTCATTATGTTTAGCCTCCTAAAAGTGTCTGCTGTCCTGGTAAAAGATTATGTTGCCCTGCTTTCACAGCACCCTATTTTGTGTTTAAAAGTTTCTGCTGTCTTGGTAATTCAGTCTGCTTCGTAGTTCACAGTATAATATTTTATGTTTACCCTCCTAAAAGTGTTTGCTGTCCTGGTAATTCATAGAAGCCTATTTTGTCTGCTGTCCTGGTAATTCAAAAGATTCTGTTGCCCTGTTTTCACAGCACCCTATTTTATGTTTCTTAAAAGTTTCTGCTGTCCTGGTAATTCATAGAAGCCTATTTTGTCTGCTGTCCTAGTAATTCAAAGATTCTGTTGCCCTGCTTTCACAGCACCCTATTTTATGTTTCTTAAAAGTTTCTGCTGTCCTGGTAATTCATAGAAGCCTATTTTGTCTGCTGTCCTGGTAATTCAAAAGATTCTGTTGCCCTGCTTTCACAGCACCCTATTTTATGTTTAAGTATTTTATGTTTAGATGTTTACCCTCCTAAAAGTGTTTGCTGTCCTGGTAATTCATAGAAGCCTATTTTGTTTTCTGTTGCCCTGATAATTCATAGCAGCCTACTTTGGGGTTTAATAAATTAAATATTTAATTTTGAACCTCCTAAAAGTTTCTGCTGTTCTGGTTTTATTCGCAGCAGCAGCTTATATAAATATTGTGGTTTTAAATCAAACAAAGAATTGTTGAATAATATTTTATTTTAACTTATAAAAGTCACATTCAACAAACAAATGGAACAAAATATAACCAGATTACAAGCAACATGTATTGTCACATTAATACTGAGAACTTGACATTTTGTCAGATTTTATTACGATTGTCACAACTACTCACAATGTGAATAACAAACTATTTTGTATCATTTTAAATAATAAATAATAACATGCTACAGGGTCTTATTATTTCCCAATGGAAGCTTATGCAAATAATAAATTTAATACTTATAAATATCATAAAAGAATAACAAACGTAAAAATAATTTACTACAAAACTGATGATTAAATTATTGTCTAGACATGTACTACTTTTTATAAAAACAAAATATACTAGGAATGTATTTATTTAGATAAAAAAACAAAATTTAATAATTTAAAATGTAGGTTCTTATTTAATATTGCATTTATGTAATTTGTTCACACTTTGACACAAAAAAAGTCACTAAACCTTTTTTCACTATGTAAACTCATGTCGAAACAAGAACTAGCACCACACAATGGGGGGACTAAGGTCTCGTATCCACACGCTTACATTATCATGGCGTTTTTAAATATTTATTAAATGTTTATTTCTGTCTTATAATTTTTCAACATAATATTGAAAATATTTTTTATCATGAAACTAATACCCCAGTCAAATTAAATACATCCCAGGTTTTAAAATTTGTCATGGCTCTTCATCGGAACCCACAGTACAGGTACCGGGACGGTTCTTGAGCGCTCGACGAAAAAGTGGGGGAATGTTTGCGCATATGTAATTCGAGTGCAATATAATTTGTATATTTATTATAATTGATTTATTGGTGTTTGTTTTTACGATTGCTTTTTACTGCTGGTAAAATTTAAGTTAATACCTCATACCGTCAAGCAAACCCAAAAATAGTGTTCTGCGCATCTAACGACCACCGCTCAAGAACCGTCTCGGTACCTATACATCATATTCTTCGCGTATCGAAAACAACGGCTCTTTAGAACCCATGAATAATAAAAATATGGCTGAATCCAATTTCAAATAATAACAATCCTTTTGGGGTGAGGAGATTTTGTATAAAATAAAGAAATTGGAATCGAGCGAGGCTCTCAACTCCGACACATTTTATATTCTTTGTATAATTTTTAGATTTAATAGTTTTCGCTAGGTTGATAGTTACGGAGATATATGCAAAAAACGTGGTAAAATCACTTTTAAAAACCCCTCATTCTAGAGGACTTTTCGTGAGATGTACTGTGGGAACCAACGAGCAGTTATACCAAATTTTAAAACACCGGTATTGAGTTAAATAATCACTACAATTGGCTTATTTACAGGCCCATAAGACAAAAATTAAAATTTACATTAAATCACACCCTACTGCGGTTTCTTCTTGGGCGTTTTCTTGGGTGGGTTGACCTGACTCAGTATATGATGTATGCTAGCCTGGTCCAGTAATTGTGCGCGGGCCGGCGCGGCTGTCTGTCTAGTCTGCGCGCGCGCCACTACTGTGGTAGCAAGTTGTGTCGCGTGGGCCAACAGAGCGTCTCGCCGTCTCCAGGCCCACACGAGCGCCAATATTACAGGGACAACCAGTAGTGAAGTCTGACGGAGCTCCTGCTCTGATGATTTCAGCTGGAAATGTTAAATAATTTGTTATCATATCTAATTCTCTAAAATTCTAATTACTAAATTAGGGATCTACCGACTAAGAATATCAGGTCAGGATCACCACTCTTTGTACGGATTTGCACAACTATTACAAAACCAACACTAACCTTTGGCACAAAATCAATGGTGAAGTGTTTAAAGTGTCCATCCGAGTTAAACACCAGCATCTGTTCCTCGTACACATGACTAGACTTAGACAAAGTGGACTCTAACACGAGCATATAAGTCTTATTATCGGCTGGCAATCTCGGCAGCACATACATTAAGCCCGGGTTCAAAAACTGGCTGTAACCTACTGGGTCCAGTTTTGTGCTGAATATATACGTGTGAGGTGACGCTTCGAGAGCTAATTTTAGTTTTAAACTTTTGTAGTGCTCGATATTGGGCGTGCGGATGAGTACGTTAGCGTCGGTCGTGTGTTGTGGCTGAATCGCTATCAGACGGATGTTCTTGATGTCTTTGCCTTCTTTCACCTGGAACGGATAAAACCATAATATGTTTAACTAGCTAGATAAATAGATATATAACTCGAAAACCGTGTATCAAATGATATCTACCTGCAAAGTGAGTGTAGGACTAACAAGCTTCAGTCCGGTGAGGTCGCTGCTCGCGGCTTCCTTCAGCTGCAACGTGTAGCTACACTCGGGGACGAGACCGCGGATTCTGGAATATAATAATAAATATGTTATCCTTTCGATGCTTATATATTATGGTTCATATTTAAATAATGGATTACAAGAGACTTACTAAATTGTATACAATATCTAACTGATTTTGTTGTGGTCGTCGTCTGAAAATCCTCATAGCCTGCAAACCCAGCAGGCAGGAAATTGAATAGGTGGAAAAGTGGTGACCCCAGACGAAGAACAACAAGGAAAATAAATGAGTAGCAGCGACCCGAAATGTGCAGTATTCTCAAACGGGTAAAGAACATTTCTATCCACGCACACCTTTAACCTTTAAAAATCAAACGAAACTATATCAGTCCCAGGACCTCTTCAACTTGACGCTCATCATGGACCGCTGAGATATCCGCATATATATTGCTCGCGGGAAGGAACTGTCAACTGCTACCCGCACAGAGTATAAACATTCAAAACACCTGCACAATATGTATGTATATTTACCTAAAGGCCCCGTTAGCCTCCGTAGTAGCTTCCTCGTGACTACAGCTCCCCGCAGCTAGAGCCACCACAGTGACCCCCTTCACCCCCGCACCACCTACTGTCGCCACAGCACCTATCGCCGACCACGACACTCGCGTGCCTCTGTCAACAAACAAATACTGGCATATTACTAACCTCGTACCGTATATACTTTTCATAGTAAGTCGCCATATGCTCAGCGAATAAACTTCACGTCCGCGACATACAAAGTTTTTAGGCGATGCAATCAAAACTATGTGTAAAAATACAAAATATGAGTTTTTTTTCAAAGTATTATTACCAGACTAAGTCATTGTGCGTGCATACTTTAATACAGATTACAAGAATAAAAAAGTATTAGCAATAGGTTAAATAAATATCAAAAAATAGTGAAAAAAGTGTATAAATTTGAAATTAATTTATGAACTTGTTCAAACTATCCGAGCAACACATATTTAAGGTGTCATATCTTCGAAGGTGTTTTAGGAGCGAGTGGCCCCTTAAGCAGATGACAAACCAAAATAAGAAATTGTTATTAACAAAAGGTCGAGTGTATCTATGGAATTAATCAAAATTGAGAAATAAGTCTGCCGCTTCATTTCTCAAGAGCGTTTTACTTAAACCTAACTTAAATACCCAAAAAAAACCCTCACCTCAGTGTAATAGGATGCGTGAGTCCAGCGGCCACAGTAAGTATCTTGTGCGGGGGGCTAAACCGGTATTCCTTCATGAGCGGCTTCACGTAGTACTCGGCGGGGGCGAGGGACGAGAACGAGAGTTGTCCGTCGGTCGACGAGACCAAGTTGCGACGGTACGAGCCGCCGGATACTGATACTAATGCTCCCTGCAAGCATGTGTTACATAATTAGAAAGTGTTTGGTTATATTTATATTTAATTAAAATTCAGCGGGGAAATGCAGCCAGTATTCTTGCCACTATTCCACGCGGACCTGGTTTATTTAGTTATTTTTAATGTTTAGATAATATTATTATTTGCATTTATGTTTTTACAAACATTGGGGCTTAATTATAATAAGAATTTATTGTATTATCTATCTATCATCGACAATCGAATGCCATTTGTTACGATCCTGACATACCTCTTTCGCTTCTTTTATATTCATCATACCTTTCATACATGCTCGTCGATTGTGTGTACTTTTAATATATCCATCGATCAATACATTTTTTATATGTTCAATAAAAGTACACCTAGGTCGTCGTCTGCCAGCATTACCTTTTACTTCAGCCATATAAACCTTTTTAGTCAATCTTTCATGCTTCATTCTTTTAACGTGTCCAAACCTTTATTGTATTATAATTATAAAAATCATATATAAGGGCCGGCGGCATAGTGGGTGCGACTGGCGGACTATATTATGTGCTGCCAGTCGCGCCATTCATGAACCAAGCGCCTTACTTAAGCTCCGTCCGTAAGTCGTAATAGTTATATTTAGCGCATCAACATACCTGTAGCGGCCTACCGTCGGCATCGTCCACCAACGACACAACGATCTCCGCCAGCTTGTGCGCCAGTATAACTCCGCTGTCGTCAGGCTCGGTAAACACGTACGAGTCCTTGTGCGCGCTCACAGTGTACCGCAGACTGGCGTCCAGTGGCCCGAACGTGTACAGGCCGTCTTTAGCGGTGCGGAGGGTTTGCTTCACGCCGTCTGGAAAGCGTTATTTCTTTTATCATATATGTATGTATCTCATAGGTAACCATGCTAAATTTCGGTTGAAAGACCTAAGGGGCCATTTATTCACCGGCCAGTATTCTCTGCCAAACGGCATGGCAGAGGCTTTCGAAGACTCTTGAAAAGAGAAACACCCTAAAATTGAGTTCTCCAAAGCAAATTCAATGAAAAATCATTAAAGACAGCATTTTTATTTTTGAAAAACCAAAAACCTTTATTATTAATGTGCTAAAGTATGTCAGTGAAGCACGTCTGTTATTCTGTCTGTATGACGAATTTGGATGCAAGAGATTAGACGTTAAGAGATATAACAAAATAACCGATTTTACCTGCAGTAAGTGTAATAGTGACCCCTTCCACGGGCGGTTGTAGCCGTCCGGCGAGCGTGAGTGCCGGCCGACCGCGGAATGTGAGGGCGTCCAGACGACAGTCCGCCCCGCCCACCAGCCGCTGGGGCTCCGGGCCGGGCGTGAACAACAGGGACGAACACTCCGGAGTCACCACTCTTACTTCACCCTGAAAGTTATACGATAAATACACATAAATATACAATCATTAACTAGGCGGATCCCGGCCATGAACCAATAGGTTTTTATAATTAAAAAACTTATATACATAATCCGACAAACCCCATAAAAGCCTTTTCCATCTAAATATACCTCAACAGAACTGGCCACTCGTTAGGTATAGCCTCACTGCAAAACGCCTGATGAAATTCCTAATAGGCCTCGATGTGCATCCACAGCTTTGGCGTGGTACTTCGCCAAGCTAACCCGGCGCTCTCGTCGCGGCCATCTTCGCCCGCCGTGTCCGTGCCGCGTTACTTGTTATTGCACCATGATTACGTCTGCCCACCTCTGTGACTCAAAATTAACAGCCTCGTCTCGTGGCTGTCACCTCTCGAACTCCCTCCCCTCTTCATTCCTCTTGCGCGTCTTCTGTGTTGCCGGACTCAAATACTACCGCTGTATCCGCTCCTTCCGCATTTGAATATTTAATTATTTAATTTGTGTTAGTGCTCGCTACCTATGGCTGGCGCCACCTCGCCATACGACAATGCAGCAGTAACCTCGAGCATGCCTTTCAGCGCTCCTCTCACATTTTACTTATAGTTGTGACACAGTAATCAATAATTAATCGATGACTGTTACAATGGTTCAGAAAATGTATAATTGGATGTGTGAATGGATCGGAAGCTGTGGGCGAAATCTAGTTTCAAAATTATAACCTAAAAAGGACAAACGCCAGTCCTACCCTCAGAGCGTTTAGCCGTTAACAGTGGCTACCAGAATGAGGGTATTTTTTGTTTATCAATCACAATGGGAAACGGAATATAAAATAAATATTACGGAAAGTCCGGTCGAGAATTGCCGAGAAAAAACTAAGTCGAGAAATCACATGCGCTACTGTCATATTGTTACCGCAGTTCTGTTGCGTCGGTGTGCTAACAGAGTAATCGTAGGTAAACAATACCAACCTCCTTCAAGTAGAAGGTATGTTCGTAGACGAACCCGCCGTCCGGATGAGGTTTGTGTTCCAGAGGCCCCACTGTGGTGGTAGTACCCTGGCTGGTCACACGGAGAGATAGACTGTCAGGTCGCGGGGACAACAAACGCACTACCACAGCGTGGGAGACAGCTTTGAATGACGACCTCTGTAACATGTATTAACAAGGTTTATTATTTACATGACGCTCGAACTTAAAAATACTAATATTATAAATGGGAAAGTGTGTTTGTTTGTCCTTCTTTCAGTGTAAACGATTTCTGACAAATGTTTCATAGACATTACCTATTGCCTCTATCTATTTATAACAGAACATTATAAGTAGCAAGTAGGCGTAACCACGGCACATTATATGATTTTGTACATCTTCAAAATATCCACTGAAATAGTCAAAAGAAGGAAAAAAAACATTTTTTGCTATATTTCAGTGCAGAAATGATAACCGCACAAATAATTTGTCTAAAAATATCCCAATATACCATTTATTTAACTAATATTTTCAAAATATTGTCATCACAGACATCACAGTACAAAAATGTTGTAACACCAGTATTTATATAAATATTATGCTAACATGCTAAGTACTTCTACTTTCTTTATAATGTTCTGTGTTATTTATATTGTATAGGTCTAGGTTCTATCATTAGGTCTCCAGATTTTTATTTTTTTGGTAATTGACAACAGTTTAAGTTTTGGTAGAATGCCTTAGTGTTCAGATCAGCTCTTCCAAGTCTCCAGATTTCCCATTTTTCAATATAAAATTATATGAAAATGAGTTAAGGTAGTGGTTTAGCCATGAACCCTTAACAGGCTGACGGAGATCCTTTCACATTATATAATATGATTATGAAATACGAGGAATTGATGAAGGGGTCGCATCGCAACTCGCGACACTAAAAAGTCATCTCACCTGCGGCGTGTCATTAGAAGTGTGCATGTACAGCTCTGCCGGCTCAAACCTGTGACAGCCGCGCGGCATCAACCTGTATCGTCCCGCTCTCTTCACACACATCTCGTTCTCGCCAACTTCCAGGTCGAACGTGCCTCTATCTTTGTCACACTCGTAATCAACCTGCGGAGACAAAAAATTGCAGTTAGGTACAGATCGCGTGTTTTAATGCATGATATACGAGATGTAAATTCGAGGTATGAAGATATTTTCTGATTGATGCATTTAAAGCTAAAAGTTAGACAGTGGTCCTCTATTCATGTTCAACAATATAATTTGCATTGTAAGTACCTACTGCACAATTTTCGAATACTCCAAGACGACTCATAATAAATAAATAAAATAAAAAATCCCTTTTATCTACTATTCAGTTACACATTTATGAAAGTTTAGAGCATGGTATAAGGTAACCGCAAATAATTGGCTAAATGAAGAAACCTAGTCTTCCACTGGGTATCCTGGGTCCAGAAACACTGTCCCCGCTACATCACCGTGATGATATAAAGAAACATTACACAACATAAACAAACTGATTGCGATGTAATATATCTACTACAAAGAATCACAGTTTTATGTGTTGATGTTAGCGCTCGTTTTACCTGTCAGTTGGCACATGGTTCATACCTTTATGCGGTGCGTGGCAAGTACCGAGAGCGTGTACCCGGCCTGCGTGAACGTAGGCACGGTAGCGGCCCGCGCTGTAACCGCCACATTACGACGAGATTCCTGCCAGCAGAGCGCCCCGACCGGCACGCTCACCTCCACGCTGCCCGGCAACACGTCCGACAGGGAGTACTGGCCCTCTGTGGAGAACAAATTGGTAAGTGGACTGTATTGAATTATTGTCGTGTGGCTACGAGCTACAATCCAAAATTTTTTGAATGAACCTGTTGCCATTCTTGAGATATTGATGTTCCAAAATCATTATTTTTATCATCATGACTCACTCAACAAAAATCTCGACCACTCCCAGTAGACTTAGGAACTTCAGAAAAGTTAGACACAGATTGTGGCACAGATTCCTGTAGCTCTTGGTACACATTTAGATCTCACATATTTTAATGACGAAGCCGTTGGCCTAATCAGCTTGCACGTCTTTTGTATCGAACTTCACATTTGTTCTACTACATATTATAAAAAAAAATCACCCGCCGTGTTTGTCTGTCCGTGAATTTTTCACGCAAAAACTACCGAACGGATTATGTTGCGGTAGATTCACCGGGAAGGTTTACGAGTATTAAGACGAGGAACAACTCAGAATTTTTTTATCGTAAGCCACGCCCTAAACTTGTGGTTCGGGCCCATGAGTGGTTCGAGCGCAACGATCACGTCATGCAAGAAAACGACGGCGCTTTGTCCGTTCTTGCTGCAGAAGTGAGAAGGGCATAATGTGTCGCTTCTCGGAATAAATGACGTAAGCGGCACATTACAAATAAATAATTTATTAAAAAACGATCACATGCAGGGAAAAATCTTCTTAATCAATACTAGGTACTGAAATTACCTACAGATTCGTATAAAATCCCTTTAGAGTATGGTTGAAGAGGTGATTTCAAAAATTTAAGTTATCGAGAAAATTTTCACCAATCATGTTTTCATCCTACACAATACTAGATAAAATCCTCTAGTTTTCGATGCCCAAATTGTATGTTCATAGCATTCGTAAAATTCGGGAATTTCAGTTCAGCAATCAACCAAAATTATTCGTTCCTCCCCTTAAACATCATGTTTAGGAGCTAAGTATTAAAAGTACAAATGAATCAAGCCGGCGGAAAAGTTAGCCCCAGCGAGTTTTCATTGCGTATGCTCTCTAATCCATCAGAGATATAACAAAGTGATGTAGGAAAGAATTATGTAGAATAAAATTATCTACACAAAAAGTCCGCGGTAGCACTATGTCTAATAGATAGAAGTAGTTATAAGTGTATTTATGTAGGTATTCAAATTTCTATAAACCCATATTAGAGACATATAGAGGTCGCTAGTGTATAGATAAGATAAAACAAATAGACCTACTCTTGCTATAAGTGACGGTAGGTTTCCCCACATACCCGCCCTCCGGCGAGAGCGGTCTCAGCGTCACAGGCAGGTTGTCACAGATACTCTCGTCCAAACAGCTGATACTGCCTGAGAGTGTTGCCTTCAGTTGGGAGAAGGTCACATCGGAGATTGGCGCGTGGCCCACTGACACCTTTTGAGTTAGCGGGTAGTATCTGGAAGTTAAATAAGGATCAACTTCGAGACTTGGAATAATTTTCATAAAAGGCAGCGTGCCTATCGCTGATGTAAGCTAGTCTCTGAGCAACATAATAAGTTACAGAAGATGATTTTAGTGCTATATATTACAATTTTACAAACAATTTCCTCTGAAAACTATTGGACATTTTAAAAGTGGGACTCAGACATGTTTGATTATGTGGATTGATTTTAGTAGGTAATTGGAAAATTGAAAATTTTTTTTTAAGAATATCAACAGAATGTCGTAGCCAACGTTTGACTCAGCCATCTTATATCAAACTTGTATTGTTAACATGAGTAATACGCTAATTAAGTGCTGCAGAGCCCTCCATCAGATAGAGTCACAGTAATATATAAATAATACTAACTGCAATCCATCCCTTCTCTCCTGCTCCGACACGTCGACACCGAGTGTGTACACGCCGGGCGACAGATATGTGCACCATTTGCCTGCAACCAAATGTACCGTGCCTGTTAGACACCTACACTCTTATTAATAAACTCGAAGTAGCGACGTAGTAACTAAACTGTATTTCGTCTCCGTCTAACAAATCTGCAATTCATTATGATAGACGGAGACGAAACACAGTTTAGTTACTACGTCGCTACTTCGAGTTTATTAATAAGAGTGCTAAAGTATCCTTCAAGGCCGATTTACATGAAGTTAGTCACTGACTTCAGTTCACTGCCAAGTCAGTCCTGACTCGGGACTGCCATCGTATAAATTGATTTCAAGTCAATACAGCGCTGTCGCGTCAGTGCTGACTCAAATATTCCTGCACGATATTTTTTGGACAGTCCGTTCCCGCCGTCACCCGCTCCAGCTAACTCACCTTGGCTCACTGTGCAATCTAGACAACATGCGATAAATAACATTGTGTAAAAGGCACTTTAAGTAACGTGAAGCAGACAGGATCAATTTATGTAACATAACACGGTTTTTTTTTTCAAATCAAATCATTTATTTGTCTGTTTTACAATTATCATCTTAAATGACAAAAACTGAACCCATTCTTGGGTATACAAATATTTAGTTATGACACAGAAGACAGAATAGGTAATTTGGTATTAAATAGGCACATACTTTTCGCATTATGATTAAATACATGTTTACAGAGAAAAATAACAAGATCTTACAACAATGGAAGTGGAAATGTTAATTTCATTAAAAAATAAATAATAGTAAAATGAATAAAATGTTAAATAATAGGTACAAAACCTCAACAGAACTGGCCACTCGCCTCACAAATACCATCGACTAAAAGAGGGACGATAACACGTTTCGCTGTGAACAACCGGCCAAGTGCGAGTAATATTCACACACGTAGGGTTCCGTACACTCAATACCAAGTATAGCTCAAGAAAGTCCGTCACACACTTGGCCGGATTTTATTATTTATTGTTTTACTTAAGAGTATGCATTATAGTCATACTAGTCACACGTTTGTATGTATTATTAAGATCGAGCAAAAAGCGCCGAATTAAACACGTTTTTTGGTTAAACCCCCCCCCCCCCTTTAAATTTTAGCTTTGTTTTATTTTTATTATTTGTTGTCATAGCGGCCATAGTAGTACACACACTTGCAAATGTCAATATCAAAGGAAAATTTTATTATTCAGCTATAAGCAGTGTGACATTTCTCCGACAACCCAAAACAAAACTCACCTTCTTCATCATGCGGCACAGTGAGCTTGTGTCCGTCCGCGTCACGTCGCACTGACAGCGTCCTCTGTCCGTGAGTGGCGCCCGTAGGACCGGACCTGACATCGCCGCAGACTCGCCATCTAGCAGCGCGCGCTGTCCCCAGTGACACGGCTCCCTTCTCAGTGATCATAAGTTCGATGTCGTCAAACTCGCATTTCTCTGAATATTAGTAAAGGAAAGATTATGTATGTATATGTATTAGTCACACTTGACTTTTGCCATTCAATTAACATTCATTAAACAACGAAATTACGTTTATACAATATATATATATGTACATATACGCCTGTGTCTCTAAGTGGTAGATAGACAGGTTAGGAGCGTCATATCTTACATACTCTTGATTTTTTACATACATACTTCCTTGCTTCATCTACTTCCATACAGCATCTTTTTATATCAATTTAGGTTATTTAATTTAAAATGTACGCGCGTCTTGGTCGTTCTTTAATTGTGTCGTCTTTCGGCATCACAGCTTTTTCACAAAAAAGGCAGAGTCTATACATGAGCCATCCTATTTTGGGTATTGTATTAAGTTTTTATTTAGAAATCTGTTTTTGTGAATATTTGGTATGCCCTGTTACAAAAATGTGGCAACATTCCAAACAGAGTATCCTTGGTTTGCACCAGTCATAGTTATTTGGGTTTCTAAAAAAAATTGGCAAAGAACCGATTAATTGGCATGATTTTTAACCGATTTCGAAAAAAAAAAGGAGAAGGTTCTCAATTCGGACCGTTTTTTTTTATTTTACTCCGCCAGTTGAGAACCAGTTTTGATGATTTCTTTTTTATTCGACAGATAATTTACACTGAAAAGTAAGAAATAATAAAATTTTGTCATAGAATTTGAAGACGTTGGTGCCTAATTAAAAACTATTTAGCTCCAAATTCCAATAACCTAGACAATTAATTAGATAATCTACCTATCTACGAAGATCAGTACACACATAGATAGGTAATATTGAACAGATCATTATCATCTCAGATTTACATAATTTTGTATCTTAATTTGGCACCAACCGTCGTCAAATTCTATGACGAAATATTATTATTTCTTACTTTTCAGTGCACAATATGTATGTACAGATATATATATGTGTAATATTTGAGCGCGCTAATATCTTCAACTATCTTTTTAAAAAGCCCGTTTATTAAGAAAAGTTATAGGTTATTATATTGATTAAATATAACATCACGCCTTATAGGAGCAGAGCAGTGACCATAAAATGGCCAGGGGCGAAGCCGTAGGCGGAAATCTCAAATGTACATGAACAAAACTGGCCGCTTGTCAGGTATAGTTACGCTGGGTACCCCGGGGCTGGTAACCGGTGAACTTAGAAAAGAGACTCCATCCACACTCACCATGCATGAACCCCAGCTTATACACTCCAGCCTGTAAGTCAGACAGTGCGTACCGTCCAGTATTGTCGCTGACAGCTGCCGGTTTACCGCCCAGCATCACTCGGACTCCGGTCATGGTCTTCCCGCCAAGCGAAGCCACCACTGAACCGAATACCGTGAATCCGGTCACCTGGTGGGGGAAAAAAGGACATCTAAAACATATCTTTATGACTTTGTCGGCCTTTATACCTTACGGTGTGAACAGAAACACCATGGTAACAGTGTCAACATTTTGCCAGTTGTCCATATTAAACAGAACAGGTGGCAAGCATGTTGCTGCACTTAATGGAATGTTATTCTTAGAAGTCCTAACCACGAAATGTCTAGTTTAAAAAGTGCTTGTTTACATTCATTTCAATCTGATGAAATTGTATTGTAAAATTTCGTCATACAATATTTTTGATTGCACAATAATTTCTGAAATACTTATTTAAGGTATAAATTACTGTATACATATTTGGGTTCTATTTTATTCTATATAAAAATATACAGAAGTTTCATCCCGAATAGTCTAGATATGCGATCTAAAATTATCTGGAAGCAGTCGAGTTTGTTATCATAGCATCTTGTTTACATCAAAAGTCATTGAACTTTTTAGTACTACTACCGCATAATAGATGGCGACAGTGAGTCACTACTAAATGAACCAAGCATTTATTTTTGTATTTTAATCATTTAATTATTGAAGAACAATTGTATGAAATACTTGAAATAAAAACTAATAATAATAATATAAAATCGCTACATAAGTATTCATTAAAAAAATATTTCTCGGAATTTTATGATTCTCATAGTACATCTATTCAACAACAGATGGCGCAAACATAAAAATTAAAACTTACTAGATTCTTCTAGAGTGTTCTACCTTATTCTCGTCGCTTCTCGACACTAGAGGTCGCTCTCACGGAGCTATATAAAGAGCGACGCGCGCATTTCAAAACATCAGTCAAGTTGAAATTAACCAGCGAAACAGTTGCGTTGAACCAAATCAAAATAATAACATCAAAAATGTCTGTGGCACCGTATTGGTTACGCCATTTGAGAAACGCCGGCTACCGCGACCCTATCGCCAGGATCCTGCACGAAGACCCGTTTGCCGTATTCGCAAGAGATCCCTTCTTCCGGGACCCGTTCAAATATGTTCAGCAGGCATTGACGCCGGCGGAGCGGGACAATATCGAGGGTACATACTCCGATACTGAAGTGAAAGCGGATGGGAAGAAAGTGGAAGTGCAACTGGACGTGCAGAACTTTGCACCAAACGAAATCAATGTGAAGACAGTGGGCAACGAGATCACAGTTGAAGGCAAGAGGGAAGTGAAACGAGATGGCGGATGGACCAAGAGTCACTTCGAGAGGAGGTTCCTGTTACCTGAAGGTTTCCCGCCAGAACGCGTGGAATGTCATTTGGATAAAGGCAAGCTGCTGTTAGTGGCTTTTAGGTCTGAACCATTACCAGAGAGGGAAGTGCCCATTCAAGAAAAAAGTGGAGAAAAAATTGAAGAACCCAAGGAGGGAGAGAAATCTTAATTTTATAGTAATGTAGTTTAGTGCTTATTATGGATAAATCAAAAATTTTGTGCAAAAACTAAAGCCATGCAGTTAGCATTTCTTTTTTTTATTGCGTCTTAAATAAAGTATCATAATAAAATTGTGTGTTTTATTCTGAGAGTTTTATTGTTATGAGGTATACAGACATCCTGGGACCTAGTTATTCTAGTGACTACTTCATTTTATTTCTAATAATTTTTATAAAATAAATAAGAATAGTTTACTTACCTCAAAAGCCTTTTTAATGAATAAGCTCTCATGTTGAACTTGGAAGTTAACATGGCTCGGCTTCACCTTGTAACTGATAACAGACTGTCCCGGTGTTTGGCTCAAAGTCAACAGTCTATACTCGCCAGCTGGTACGAGTCCGAACGTGAACTGACCCACTTCGTCAGAGACAGTGTAACATATTGGTGCGTCTGGGACACCCTGCAGTAATGCTGTTTGGCAACCCTCTACGCGATACTTGGGATTCTCCTGCAAGAAAATAGGTTGTTAATAGAAAACAACTACTGTACAGCTAAGGCTTGCAGTACACAGGCACTGGCCACTAATAAAAATTGCATGAGAAGACCAAAATAAAAAAGATTCAATAATAATTTAGAAACAATAATTACCTCTTTAGAGTACAATAACACAAATAGGCCAGGCATTGGACTGTCACTGTTGGCCAGAGTAATTTCTCCAGTTACGTCATAACCACTCACAGCTAGGGCACCTTCTGACAACACTGTGTTGCCTTCCTTCACTTGTACTAGGGCTTGGGAGGGGTTGAGCTTCCATCTTAAGGCAAAAAAATATAGATTTTTACACTTGAGTTAGTGGTATGTGGTATGGAAAAATAGAAGGAAACTTACATCACTATGCATATTAATATAAGTTTTCACAACTATTAACCCAAAAGTCAACTACATGAAACAATTACTTTTTTTAAATGCTTAGAAAAATATATTAGTATATAAAAACCTGGCATGGCACCCTAGACCCCCTGAGTAATCAGTAACAGTTACCTATGAAGGTACATAAAAAGAAAGATACTAATATTATTATTAAATAATTGGAACACTCATATTATTATCATGTTACAATGTTTTTTCAGATGAGATGAGTAACATTACACAAACCTTGGATGTGATGCCTTAATAGTATATTTTCCAGGTATGACAGGTGTGAAGTGGAAGTCTCCGTTGGTAGCTGTGATAGTCTGTCGTGTAATTCCCTTATCATCAACAAGTTGAACTGAGACGCCGCTGGGACCTTGTTTCTGGCCAGCAGTTATAACTCTGCCAGTTATACCAAAGCCATTGAAAGCAAAATTAATGTCTAGCCCTGTGTTAAAAAAATTTAAAAAGATTTGAACTGAGGATCTAGGCCTGTACAAAAGTTGTTAGCTTTGTAAACAATTTGGCATTCTTTTATAATAACTATGATATAAACAAACAAAAAAGTAATATGAAATTACAACTCAGTTATTTGTGGGTTTCCAATTCTGGGCTCTTGTATCTAAAACCAACCCGCAATCTATGCTTTGGGCTTCATAGCTCACACAATCACAACACAACTCTAGAGCTATCAGGAGGGAACAGCGGATACATTTTCTGTCCCAGCTTCACCCATGGTTTGATGTTTACCTACCGCTTTGCTCCTTTGGATCGTAACATGATGTTGTAGTCTGTAACCTTCCTAAATTTATAGGCTATTTATTGCAAATCAGACTGGTAGTTCTCGAGATTAGCACATTCAAATATACTCTACAAACTTACAAACTCTTCAGCTTTATATATTATGTATAGATTACCAGCAGAACAATAGTCTGAAACCCCATCTACAAGAATTTCTACTTGTGCCGGTTCAAAACTCCACCCAGGTGGTGGGTGGACCTTCAGTTTATACTCTCCCTTTTCATACAGAGGCAGGAAATAGTATCCATTAGTTGGAGCACATTCTGTCTTCTCCTTTAAAACACCTTCCTTAGAGTATCTGGAAAATAAAAAAAAATGTAGGAACTATGAACCCTTATGAACGTTTGATTTTCTTACAGTTAATTTTAAACATAAAACTTTCAATAAATAGTAATAATTAGGATTTTGCAATGATAATCTAATTAGATAAGGAGAATATAGGTTAACTTACAATCCGATTTCGATTTTAGAGTAATCCAATGTAACATGACTTTTTACAAATCCGCCGCACCCTAATATATCGTTGGCTTTACATTTGTCTAAAGCGATTAGTAAATATATTAATAAATATTTTACTTTACAAAATACCGAATTCCTTTCCATTTTTCAAGAAAAATACGAAAAATAGTGGAAAAATAATAGTCTGTGACACAGTCACTTCTTTACTTGCTCTGTGACACGTTCATTCGGGAAAGGCAAAGGACAAAGTCCATACAGCCAAGTCTTGTTCGTTCATTCATTTTTTCGAGATTTTTTCTCACTGAACTCTATTATAATAGTACGCAATTGAGTTCAGTGGTTTTTTCCAGTTTTTTCCTCGTTTTTTCTATATTATAGTTTATTTTAATAAGGAGGCCTTGGTTACTATTTCTTGGGTCTTGGGGGTCCTCAGATTTACTCAACAAACTCATCAAAAATATTGATTAGGTACTGCGTTTCGGACTCATAGGGCTTTATAATATAAATAATCCCATAATATAGTACATAATACATATTCCAATAGGTATAGGCAGGCAGGGTTATTATTATACTTACTATCTTATTAGACTGTTCATATTGTGGTTAGTTTTTACTAAATAAAAGACCTTATTCAAGTACTTATTCTTCATAATGGTAACTGTCATTATAAACTCTATTACAGCTAGTAGTCCGGTCAATATAGACATTTCAAATAACAAAAATTCCCACAGAGCCAAATATTGGTGGAGATCTGGGGTTTACCATTACAAATAAAGTTTTAAAAATCCCCATCGATCCTATGTGTGCTACAAAAGTTATTCGGGGTCAAAGGTCAAAATTTGAGGTTTTTTGGATTTTTCTCAAAAACGGTAAGTTTTATCAAAAAAACCTCAAATCAAAGTTGTAGATCTTAAAATTCTCTACAAAAATGGCCTTCATGATTTTTTCCTAAGAGTTACCATTCCTGAGATATCGCGATTCTAAGAGTCACATTATACATGATATGCACATATAAGCCACGTATATACATAATCAGGCACTTAAGACAAGTATAAATACCTATTTGTGTCTCTTTTATATATATTATACTATTCTGAAAACATTTATTCAAAAGATCTTCTTCCAAGTCGTTCCTCATGGCTGAGGGTCGTGACACTTCAGGACAACACGCCTCACCAGCGCCCTCCAAGCCCCCTGTCCTGCGCGCGACCAATGGAAGCCTGTATAGTGCTCCCGGTGGCCTCCTTCACCGTGTCCGTCCACCGAGACGGCGACCTACGGCGGCTCCTCCTGCCCTCCATGTGACCGACGACTATCATCTTCTCTAGACTGTCTGGTTCGCGTCTAGCTACATGACCGAAGTAGTTAAGCAGCCGTTGCATGCACATTGAGGAGAGTCGCATTTTGATGTTAAGTTCTGCCAGGACAGACGCGTTGGTCCGCCGTGCAGTCAATGAAATGCTCAGCATCTTACGCCAACATCACATTTCAAATGCGTCTATCCTAGATCTGTAGAGTTGCAGGAATGTAATAGTTAAACGCTGAAATATTCTTGAAATACTCATATATATTCATTGAATTATGTTTACATTAAGTAACGTCAAAACCAAGATGACGTGCAAAATATCAAAATATAATATTATAAAGTAAACGTAGGAAAGTGTACCAGCCAGGTCTCCACATCACTCCCCCACCGAGACCGTGACTACGGGCGTAAGTGAGGTGGAAACCGGACGTGGCGTCCAGAGCGAGTAATGCGTAGAGGTTCGGGTATAGCGGCTGCGGGTAGAGTAGGAGACTGAGGAACATTGGTTTCAAGATCTTTTTCCAACATCATGAAAGCTGGTTTCAACCTATCTACCGAAACGGTGGTATCCTTGTTATTAAGGAGAATACGAAAATATTTTTGACCTCGCTTTAGGACTTTATGAGGTCCAGAATATGGTGGATGCAGGGCTGGACGGACTCCGTCTTGACGAAGAAACACGAAGTCTGAAGTTGCCAGTTCCTTGAAAACAAAAACTGTTTTAGAAGTATGATGTATTGTAGGGATAGGCTTTAGTTTATTAGCGAAGGAGCGTAACCTTGATACGTAGTCTTGCATGTCTAATATAGTGTTAGAATTCGAATGAAAAAATTCGCCAGGAAGGCGCAATGGTTCGCCATAAACAAGTTCGGCTACAGATGACTGTAAGTCTGATTTCCAGGCGCTTCTTATACCGAGGAGAACCAAAGGGAGAGATTCTGTCCAACTGGAGTCTGCGTTGCACATTATGGCAGCTTTCAATTGTCTGTGCAAGCGCTCAACTAAACCATTGGAAGCTGGATGATATGCTGTTGTCATCTTATGTTGCGAGCCAATTAGCTGGGTTAAATTTTTGAACGTAGAGCTGTCAAATTGTTTACCACGGTCAGTAGTGATGCTGACCGGGCAACCAAAACGGGAAATCCAACCTGTCAAAAATGCATTGGCAGTGGAAGCCGCCGTGATATCGGTGAGTGGTATGACCTCAGGCCAACGAGTAAATCTTTCGATAACCGTGAGAGCATAACGAAAACCGTTTGAAATGGGAAGAGGACCTATAAGATCGGTGTGAACATGGAGAAAACGGGCAGGAGGTAATTGAAAAACGCCCAAAGGAGAAGACACGTGCCGTGTTACTTTAGCACGTTGACAAGCTAAACAGCTACGGCACCACTCTCGGCAATCTTTCCGTATGCCAGGCCAGACAAATCTTTGTACCAAAAGATTAACTGTGACATTTGTTCCTGGATGAGATAGAGAATGAATGGCATCAAATACTTGACGGCGTAATGCTTTGACGATAAAAGGTCGAGGAGTAGAAGAGCTCACATCGCAATAAATGAATGAGGAAGATCCTGAAATAGGAAGTTTAACAAATTTGAGTGATGAACCCCCTGATAATAAAAGGTTTAATTCAGGATCGTTAGATTGAGCATGAGCAAGCACATCATAGTCAATAGCCTTGGAGGTCAACTCTTCAATCCTGGAAAGGGTATCTGCGACTACATTATCCTTTCCCGAAATATGTTGAATGTCTGATGTAAACTGGGAAATATAGTCGAGGTAACGGAATTGTCTGGGTGAAAATTTGTCTCTATTTGCTTGAAACACAAATGAGATAGGTTTATGGTCTGTAAAAACTGTAAAAACCTGAGCCTCTAACATATGCCGGAAGTATTGAAATGATTTGTATATAGCAAGCAATTCACGATCGTAAGGGCTATACTTAATCTGCGATGGAGAAAGCTTACGTGAAAAGAATGCTAAAGGCTGCCAAAATCCATTTTTAAACTGCTGTAAAACTCCACCTATGGCAGTACTAGACGCGTCAGTGACAAGAGCAAGCTTAGCGCTGCTGTCAGGATGGGCCAGAGTTGCAGCATTGCAGAGACCTCTTTTGCAGTCTTCGAAAGCCCGTTTGCATATGTCATCAAATTTAATAGTCTGATTGTTTTTCACAGAGCCCTTAAGAAGATCGTTTAGGGGTGCTTGTAACTCAGCTGAACGAGGTATGAAGCGATGATAAAAATTATACATACCAAGGAAACGTCTTAGCTCTTTCACAGTTTTGGGCTCTGGAAATGTTTGAATCGCGACAGTTTGATCTGGTAGCGGTTTAACACCTTCAGCGGAAACTGTATAGCCGAGAAAAGTAAGAGTTGAAACACCAAAAGTGCATTTGGAGGTGTTGATAAGAAGACCGTATTTATCAAGTCTAGAGAAAAGCTCACGTAAGTGAAGTTGATGCTCTACGAAATCATGCGAAAATACCAAAATGTCATCTAAGTAACTAAATGTAAAGTCAAGACCTTTGGTAACTTCGTCAATGAATCGCTGAAAAGTCTGTCCAGCATTTCTTAGGCCGAAAGTCATCATTGGGAACTCAAAAAGCCCAAAAGGAGTAGTAATTGCCGTTTTGGGAATGTCGGGTGGAAAAACGGGGATTTGATTGTATGCCTTGACAAGGTCGATTTTAGAAAATATAGTGCAACCTGAAAGGCTAAAATTGAAATCATGTATGTGTTTAATGGGGTACCTATCTGGTACAGTGCGAGAATTAAGCATTCGGTAGTCACCGCAAGGTCTCCAGTTATTGTCCTTTTTAGGAACAAGGTGCAAGGCTGAGGACCAGGGGCTGTTAGAAGGTCGAGCGGTACCCATCCTAACCATCTCGTCAAACTCACGTTTAGCAATAATAAGTTTGTCTGGATGTAGACGACGTGGTTGGGCAGTAACTGGCGGGCCAGATGTAGTTTTGATGTAGTGCACAGTATTGTGGGGACAGTCACGTGGCCTGCCAGCTGGACGCGTTATGTTTGGGAACTCTTCTAGGAGAATTTCAAAATCGGGGTTAAGTTCCGGATAATTGGTTTTAATGGAAGTGACTGTTTCGGTAGGGTTAACACCAGATGCGGGTGCAACTAAATATGTAAGTTGATCACAAATCCTATGATTCCTGCAGTCTACTAAGATGTTGTAATACGCCAGAAAGTCGACGCCAATAATAGGTTTAGTGATGTCAGCGATAACGAACCTCCACCCATACTCACGTCGAAGTCCGAAGTTTAATGTAAGATGTATAAAACCATAAGTTGATATTGTAGTGCCGTTGGCTGCGAAAAGTTGGTAGCTTGATTTTGTTTGTTTGTTCTTGATAGCTGTCCGAGGAAACACGCAAATATCAGACCCAGTGTCAATTAAAAACATCATTTTTGTCTTTCTGTCGGTTACAAATAGGCGGCCAGACGAGGGTTGACGACAGTCGTTGGCCGCTACTAACGACCGTCGTTTGAGTTTTCCGCGTCAAATTTGCAGGGCGAGACACATCTTCTTGCTCTAGAACCAAACTGGTAGTGATACCAGCAAAGGTCGCTTGGAGAATTGTTTCGAACAGACGTCGATGGAGAGCGAGATCGGGAACTAGAACGGGAGCGGCGTCTATTGTCCCAAGTTGAGAGCTTCTGAAAACTTTTCTTAAGTGCTGCAATTTCGTGCTTAACTTCTTCACAGCAGTTTCCAGGATTATCCTGACTGGTCGTCGCCACTTGCTTAGTGTAAGGAGCTATATCCTGGATTCGATCCGCTAAATCTGCTAATATATATAATGATACTGATGGCTGACTGGCGAGAACACTCTGGATATTTGCGGGAAGACGGCTCATCCAAATAGTTTTCAAAAAATCCTCCGGTACTGTCGCTCCAGCTAGACATTGTAGATGCCTTAAAAATTGGGAAGGCTTCCGATCTCCTAATTCTTCCTGTGTTAATATTTGTTGAATTTTTTGATCGTGAGTAGCGCTGAGTCGTTTAATTAATTCTGATTTTAATTTTTCATACCTGTCATTTTGTGGTGGATTGATTATAATGTCTCGAACCTCTTTCGAAAATTGACGGTCCAGATGCCCGATAACATAATTAAATTTGGTTGTATCACTTGTGATCCCGGAGTTGGAGAATTGGCCCTCGACCTGAGCGAACCAGATTTCAGGATCCTCAGGCCAAAACGGTGGAATCCTTACTCCGACTTTGCACAGTTCTGCAGACGTACCGTTTGACACAGCCGCCGGGTTGCCGCTGCCCAAACTGCTATCCTTGTGCGCCATGTATATTATAGTTACATAAAGTAGTTCAATTCGGTGGTCACCAATGTAGAGTTGCAGGAATGTAATAGTTAAACGCTGAAATATTCTTGAAATACTCATATATATTCATTGAATTATGTTTACATGAAGTAACGTCAAAACCAAGATGACGTGCAAAATATCAAAATATAATATTATAAAGTAAACGTAGGAAAGTGTACCAGCCAGGTCTCCACAGATCGAATGCGTGCCTCCAATGTGCAGGTTTCCGAAGCATACAGGAAAATGGAGAAGACCAAGGCGTACATCAGTCGAACCTTAGTTTTCCGGGTAATAACCATTCTGTTTCTCCATATCTTCTCCAAGCGTTTCACTGCAGCCTTTGCCATTTGGCCTGTCCTCACCACCTTCGTCTCACAGTCGCCGTCAGAGCGTATCATCGAACCGAGATAGGTCAGGTCACCATCTCCAGATCCCGGAGCTCATAGGTTCTCGACAATGTTCCCGCCCTATCAACGAACATGAGTTTAGTTTTCTTGCGATTGATACGGAGGCCATACTCGACGCTAACACGCTCCACTCGCCGCAACAGTTCGGCTAGCTACTTTTCGTTCGCAACTATTATAGTTGTATCGTCGGCGAAGCGCAATTTGTTGATTCGTTGGCCTCCGACACGAATGCCACCCTCCCAGTCTTCCAATACTCTACGCATTATATGCTCTCCGACCAAATTAAACAGTTGGGGGGAGAGTATGCATCCCTGTCTCACGCCACGCTCGGTCTTGAAAGGGTTTCATTTTTTACCTTTGCCGTTCCCTGGAAGTACAGACTCTGCACCAGAAAGACTAGATGTTGAGGAACCCCCATCTCCTCCATAACTCCGAACATCCTGGCCCAGTTGAAGCAATCGAAGGCCTTAGCATAGTCAATGAAGCACAGAATCATAGGCACATTGAACTCTCGGCTCTTTTCGATCATCTGCCTCATATTCAAAATTTGTTCACGAGTACCTCTGCCCTTGACAAATCCCGCCTGTTCCTTTGCGGTTTGTCCTCTGATGAATTTCTCCAGCCTTTTGTTTATAATATGTAGAAGCACTTTACTTGCGTGAGATAAAAGGGAGATGGTGCGATAGTTCTCGCATTTACGAGTGGAACCTTTCTTGTGAAGTGGAACAACAAATGATTCTGTCCAGTCCTCAGGCCATAGCCCAGTTCTCCAGACTTTTTACTTATTCAAAAGATAGTCAATCCCTAACTGAATCCCCTCTACCCACGTGGCCTTGAAAAACATCTGGCTATTCTATTGTCCGTAGGTCTCGTTCATATACCTGTTTCTTTTAGTGCTAAAGGTTCAGTTCAAGTGAATACGTATGTACTTATTACAAGCGTCTAGCATTTAGGTTATTTGTGCTGTTGTTTATAGCTCGAAAAAATGTTTCAGTTTTGCTTTATTTGCAATAAACTTTTAACTGAAGATGAAACAGTTGTGGTTGATCGTGGAATGCCAACTTTAATCGAGGCTAGTGTCGCGAGAGGTGATGAGTTTACTGAGTATTTAAGAACTCAAAAATCCGTTACTTATGCTAAAATTGTCATGACAGTTAGTGGAGTAGGCCGACAGGGGAAACCACGGTAAAAAAACGCGCCGACTACACTACCTCACAGGTGGCGTGGAAATGTGTGCATATGATTTATAATGTGACTCTTAGAATCGCGATATCTCAGGAATGGTAACTCTTAGGAAAAAAATCATAAAGACCATTTTTGTAGAGAATTTTAAGATCTACAACTGGTTCGAGGTTCTTTTTTAATAAAACTTTCCGTTTTCGAGAAAAATGCAAAAAACCTCAAATTTTGACCTTTGACCCCGAATAACTTTTGTAGCACACATAGGATCGATGGGGATTTTTAAAATTTTATTTGTAATGGTAAACCCCAGCTCTCCACCAATATTTGGCTCTCCGGGAATTTTTGTTATTTGACCACTATTTTTATGTCTAAATTGACCGGACTATAGGTACTCCATACAATTTATTTAATATTATAGGCAAGTTCAGAATGTACCTACCCAACAACCAGCTCGCAATATTAGAGAGGTTAAGACCAAAATAGGGGGAAATGAACTATCATAAAGACTTCAAACAATGAAAAGAAAGAACTATGGGGCCATTCAGCCAAGCTCCCAAGCATGGACCGGAGGGACTGCTGGACCTTATTCATTAGATCATAGATCTGCTCTTCTTTGAAGTTCTTTGCTTATAGAATAATGTATTATTATTGTGAATATGAAAGGTAAGTATAGGCACGTAACAAAATAAACAATGCAGGTAAAGCAGGTACATGGTAGTAATAAAGACTAATTGTACTTTTAGACAGTTCAAGCAGTTTTGTGAATATTAAGAACAAGCATATAAGTACCTATATACTTTGTCATGTCATTATTTCAATACTTAAGTATCATACATAACTATTGCATTTATCAATATTATGTAATTAAGTAGAAGACATAATTATAATAGGTAAGTACCTATTGTGCTGGTCAAAGTTAAACAAGCAGAGGAAGATTTTTCTGTGGCCACTTCTCATATTTATAACTATTATTGTTATTCAATACAAGATGTAATTATTTAAGTCAATTATAACCAAATACATTTTATTACAAAAAAGTGGCTTACAAATATAATTTGTAGAATATTTAAAACACTGTTACTACAATTTAACTAGACAAACAGTAATCTAAGTAGCAACAGCCGTCTTAGACTTATTTTGTATAGGAAGAAACAATTTGAACTCTGCAGGCAATTCATCTTCTGAATATAATCGATCTGAGAAATAAACTCGTCGTATTCTACAATTTGCATGAATTTGGACCCTTAATGTCTCCACATAGTTAGTGCCGTAAGCTCGCCGAGTAAAGTCTGCTAAATTAAATTGTATCTGGTTCCACCCTTCATCCAGTCTCATGGGCATTGTACAAATGAAAGGTTTCACTCTTGTGGTTGATTGATAGTTGCTAGCTCTAAACCTTCTTCGGACATTCTTATCATCAAGGACCTGAAATCATGGGGAAATGTAATAAGACTAAAATATATAGTTGCACCTAATAATATAAGAAAAGTATGCATGCTTGTACTTTAGTCTAGTTGGGGTAGATAGTTGACATATGGAAGAGTATCTATTGTTTTCATCATTATTCATACTTAAGTTAATTAAAGGAATGTATATTTACTTACCTGTACTTCAAACGTAAAGTATTTTTTAAGGTTCTTTATGATCATCACAAGGAATGGCAGCTTGATACCAAGAGTTTTCTTCGGGTCGGCAGGGCAGGTTATATATGTGGTACTCACGTTGGTACCCACAATTTCGAGCACCAAACTCTGGATATCATTGTCCGTGATACGTTTTATGTGCCCATTTCTCACTTTCTTGTCCCAAATTTGTAAAGGTTTGCTGCCTATGCTGTAAAGAATGGACAGGAAACCGGACTGAAAAGTATTCTTAAACATTTCGCGTGTGCGCGTGTAATGACTTCGGCGGGCACTTACATTAATTATATCGGTAACGAGGGCAGTTTAATCGATAAAATAAATTGTTTATTTGTAGCATTAGATTTGACAGATTGACAGAATACACGGGAAATTTTGAGCATGGCCATCGCATGCGGCAGGCCGGCTGACGTTGTTGACGTTGTTGTGTACATGGAGTTACCATGGAGACGCCACGTTCCGTTACTTGTAATTGTTTTGCATTTCAGAATATATCGAAATTAAAACTATATTGAAATATTTAATGTTTGTTTTTTTCTACATTATTTCATTACCCATTAATTTCTCCATTGAACTTTTAATAAGTTTTAATGTAGGTATTTGTTTAGATTCAATTTTATAATTTGAGGCTGTATGTAAAACGTGTCGGGTGCCTATTTAAATATTTGTCAAAAAAATTAGTGACCGATTGAGAATGTGAACGATTGACAGGTCAAGTTGTCTCGACGGGTTCATGGTTCATCAATCGGTCACTTTTATTTACTATTGTCTTAATTTGTCTTTCTTGTGCAATGTTGCATTGATTTCATTTATTTGTTAATGTTATTGTAATTACATACGTGCAGTATTTTTATTACAAATTATTTTATCATAAAATGTGCACCGGCATTGTGAGGATTTAAAAGTGTAACGTGTAAAAATTAATATAAATATAGGAAATTGTGTAACTGAAGTATTAGCAATGACTACTGAAACGTCGTCCAAGAGGTAACATTTTATGAAATTTATATTTTAGAATATGTATATTTGATACTTTTTACCTGAAGTCTTCAGCGACTATTGAAGTAGATGTTATTTCCTCGATTTTGAAGTTTTATCTTTCTTTCTACTTTGCACGTATTTCTTTTCGACAAACATTCGTATAGACCGGTTTTCTGGTAATGAAACTACCTTACTTTATGCAGAACAAAGTTAAATGCATTGTATTGCAATAAGAACAAAAATCTTTTTTTAAATAAGCTGTCTAATGTCAACAGATTTTATTGACAAACCTAGTGTATTGACACTTGGCTTAGTACATACCTATACCACCTCATCACTAATATAATCAAAGCCAAGGCATGGAACTTGGATATACTTAGAATATCATAACTTTGATCACATTATTTTGTGCTAATAAAAAAGCTAATCATGTTTGTGAGAGGAATCCAAGTTCTAACCCCTTCTTTTTCCAACCCTAAGCCACCTCTAATTCCTGCAGTCATAATGCAAACCCAACCCTATACCTACTTACAATTTCATTTTTCAAACTTCCTTGTGCATCCCTTAAATAAACTTTTTTAATTTTTTTTTACTTGTATGCTACTGCAGACTATCTTGTAGATAATTCTACACATTATCTCTGATGGATTAGACAGCATACACCATAAAAACTAGCTGGGGCAAACCTTTTTCCCCGACTTGTTACACTATTACTGTTCAGCTCCTAAACATGATAGGTTCATGTTTAAAACTTGTAAACCTTCCCATTAAATCAAGCTATAGTGAAAACCGCAACAAAATCTGTTCACTAGTTTTTGCGCGGCGGGGGACTTTATTTTATAATATGTAGTGATTACTGCATGTATTATACAGTTCACATCTATGGAACTAAATATTGAAATCAGTAGATATGCTCTCGCTAAACAAAACATGTGCTCAAATGCATGGGGTGTCCAAAGCTGAGAAACATTCATGTCTCTACTCGCACGCATTTTAGACTGTTTCTATCTTTGCGTAATGAGTGCATGCACAGCTTTTGACAAGAACATTTTATTAATTAATGTTCTGCTGATTTAAATTTTTGCATGGAACCATTATGTTTTCCTAACATTGGGAGGTGGCAGATCAATATGTCTGCTATTTACTTATAATAAGCCTTTGTTGTTGAATGATTCATATTGCACTCAAAATTGGTTCTCACCATATTTGTAAAGGCCTCTAAGCTGCTCTTAAATTGCTCTGATTCTCTATGAGTCAACATACAGGAGTTCTAAATATTTTTATAAATAACTACCTATCTGCCCCAACTGTTTCATTAATTTTGCTAGATTCCTTGGTTTGATTCAAACAAAGTGTAAGGCACAATGCTGAATTTCATTTTAGTTTAGCATATACATATATATATATATATATATATATATATATATATATATCGCGACATGATAAAATCGCCAAAAAAAATTGCACAAATTGTCTCTACAATGTTTTAACGGCGATAGTAGGTTTTAATATTTAGTACTGTTCGCCCGGCTTTGTCTGTGGGGCCCATACTAACTTTCAACCCTTACAACCAATACTCCCTTAGAGGGGTGGATTTAAAAAATAGTAGCCTATGTTCTTCCTTAGTGTTCAAGCTTTCTTCATATAAAATTCCATCAAAATTGGTTCAGTGGTTTAGCCGTAAAAGTGTAACCATGTATAGAAAACCATGGATCTAAAATTCGCCGCGCTGTTATTAGCTTCATAGAAAACCATGGCTCTAAAAATCTCCGCGCTCTTATTAGCTTCATAGAAAACCATGGCTCTAAAAACCTCCGCGCTATTACTAGCTTCATAGAAAACCATGGATCTAAAAATCGCCTCGCTATTATTAGCTTCATAGAAGACCATGGATCTAAAAATCGCCTCGCTATTATTAGCTTCATAGACAACCATGGCTCTAAAAACCTCCGCGCTATTATTAGCTTCATAGAAAACCATGGATCTAAAAATCGCCTCGCTATTATTAGCTTCATAGAAAACCATGGCTCTAAAAATCTCCGCGCTATTATTAGCTTCATAGAAACCATGGATCTAAAAATCGCCTCGCTATTATTAGCTTCATAGAAAACCATGGCTCTAAAAATCTCCGCGCTATTATTAGCTTCATAGAAAACCATGGATCTAAAAATAGCCGCGCTATGAAAAAGCATTGTACTAAAACTGGCCTCGCTATATTCAGCTTGAAACGATACCTATTTGAAGCTTCAATTTGAAGTTTTCAAAATTACGAAATGCAAATATTAAAAGCATGTAACGAAGCGCATGACACATTACTTCCGCTGATATCGGTTTAGCACATTCTCGTGACGTAGTACATACTCGCTGGCGCACTGAACTTGAATCTGTGAAGAGGAAAACATTGTTGAACGACCTACATCGACGCTCGCTGTCGCTTCCTCAAGTATTGGGCTATCAAATGCAAAAAAATATGTAAAAAATCCGACTGGTTTAGCGCGTTCAAACACACAACAAACAAATTCTTTAGCTTTTTTATAAGTCCACGAAATGAAATGACACGCCGAGGGCAGGGGTGTCCATATTCTGGAAATTAAGGGAAAGTTCGAGAAAAGTCAGGGAAATTTCCTACGTTTTGCAATCTCAAATCTAATAATAAGATGCCAAGGCGGGTGGGTCGCTTACCAACTTGCCTTACGCTCAAAGATACCTCTGGCACCATCTGGAATGGAAAAATATATACCTACGTACAATGCGTAGGTACAGGCTACATTATATTATTTGAAAAAAGGAAAGACTGGAAAATCACAATCTTTTTATTGGAAGATAGAAAATTCAGTGACCTCTTTGTTTTTTCCTATATTTTAGCCGGAAGTACAGTGAACTTGGTGTCTGAATGGAGCGGACTCAATATTTCTGTACGACGGACATTGTTGCCGAGATATTTTTACATTTTGTTGACGAGTTTTCTGCAACGGGTTGGCTCGTGTAAATGGTTTTCTGTAAATATTATAAATTGGTTTAGACGTTATTTGTATAATTGATAAATCTCATAAAAAGTAAATGATATGACACTGTAAAGAAGGTTTATTTTTCACTAGCGACCCGCCCGATATCGCACATGTATACAAAATTATGTTTCAAAGATTCCAAGAAATGAGCTATTTTCTAGAATAAAAACTGCAGATAATTTTCATATATTTTCTTTACTATCTTTTAAATTATGCTTTTTAAAATTACATTTGTCGAGCCCGATTCTCTGTTTACGGTAGAGTCCTTACTCCTTTCATTTGATATGCCAAACATGTTTTCAAATAACTCGAATAATTTATACATAGTTGTTTTAATATAAAAATTATTTATTAAAACAAAATAATTCATATATACCTACCTACTTACAAAGTTTAAATATTATACAATAATCACAGGGAACCCCATGAGTAGCTCTCATCATGAATATGTAGTGATATAAGTACTCATAAGTTTGAAATCCTTTTTGAAATCACTGTCCAAGTACCAAGAAGGCTAGCAGCGTTTCCTTTCTGTATGGCTATGCTAATACGTTTTTTTAATTATAATAGCAGTAAATCTTCAAACGGTTTAAAATTTTGGTTCCTTCCCAAAAATTTAATGTAACATCCTGAGTTATCTCTGCTACGGAATCCCTATTCACTGTGCGTGACCAGACACGCACTTTGCCAGTTTTTGTATAGATATTATTAGCAGATATCTATACAAATATTATAAAGCAGTAAAGTTTTTAGTTTGTAAGTTTGGATGTAGGGGGTAATATCTGAAACTACTGATCCTATTCTGAAAATTTCTACATTATTCCTGACTGCTATAGCCTATTTTATATTTTAGTTTGTTCGAAAATATCCACGGGAGAAGCCAAGGGCGGTAAGCTAGGTAATATATTATATTCTGAATAATATATTCCTTTACGAAAATAGTGTACAATAATATCATTGGCAGGTCGATCCCCGATGTTTAACTATTTCTGTGTTGCACCACGTGTTTATTTATGTAACCAACTTCCAGTTACCCGCGACTTCGTCCGACTGTTATGTTATTATTATTGCATTTAATATTATGTGTTTCCAATCAGTTACTTAGGTACATCATGTCGTACAGACAAATATTTATTTTAATGTATGGCCCCAAATGTTGTGTTATAAGTATACACACTGATTTGATACATAATTTACCAGTAGGCTAAATGCAAGTAACCTGTTAAATAATGAAATTTATAGTCTACAAGCTTCTTTCTGCCCGCGTGGAAATAGATCCAAAAAGAAATAATCCCGTGGCTGTAATTTGCCCCTCCCCCGCCCGCTTTCGCGGTATAAAAAGTAGTATATGTCATTCTCTGACGCCTAAACTACCACTATGCAAACAATCATGTCGATCCCGTGAAAATCAAAACAAATCTATCCCACGGGAACCATACATTTTTCCGGGATAAAAAGTAGCCTGCTATGTGCTATCTATCTCTGTGCCAAATTTCATCCAGATCCGTTCAGCCGTTCTGGCGTGATTGAGTAACAAATATACATACTTTCGCGTTTATAATATTAGTGGGACTAGCTGTTCGCTCGTGGGGTCCATACTAACTTTCATCCCCTTTAATACCCCCTTAGAGGGGTGGATTTAATAAAAATGCCTACGCCCTTCCCGTTATATGTTATTTTTGAGCCATAGCTCAAGCTTAGGTACTCCGTATCAAATTTCATCAAAATCATTTCAATGGTTTAAACCGGCCCTACATACCTAACCTATTTAGAGATGTAGAGCCTCAACCAAAAGTAAGGTACCTATCATAATGTAATGCATATGAAGTTATGAGTATTTTCTGGCTATATCAACAGGATACAGGCGTAAATGTGTGTACGATGGAATAGTAGGTCAAGCGCTCGCCGCTCAGTTGGTCTGCAAACGTCGCGTCGCGCTCGCGTCTTTTAGTCAACGGTTTATTCATAACCGCGAAAGGACTATTACGAGTTTATTTTTGGTGTTCGGGTTATGGACATCCTATACGGTGAACACGTTACATAAACTGTGACTTTAGCTTCTTTTTTATTTGAGAAAGTCACTGGAACATATTAGTTTCTTATTCCTCAGAATAAATATTCGAGTGGGCTCAGTGACTGGTTTTGGAGCAAGAATTGTGACATATGCAAACTATATCGGAGAGAAATGATGAACGATATTTTACCTCAAGGGTGTGTTTTTAACTTTTAACTAATTTTGTAATTCGAACCCTTTTTTGGGGTTCTCAGAGAGGGGTTGCATACTTAACTTTACCCCTGTTTCGTTTAGTAATAAACAGAAAGAATGGAGCACTATTTCCTTCGATAGGTCCGTACCGATATCCCGAATGCCGAAAAATAATTCAGCCACTTTAAACACGCGAATTTAATATATATTCTGAATAGAGATACGTATATAGATGTCGGAATTTTTATATATATTATTTATATTACCTATATACAAATTCCGACATCTATATAGGTACGTATCTCGTTTCAGAAAGAGAGAACAAAGCTTGATAATAATATAAAGATTACATTTAATTATTTTTTTTGGTTTTTCATTATTGGCGATTTTATTCTTTTTTACAGTTTTACTCATTTAAATAATAATAATAATGGCCTCGCTTCCGGGGGAGAACTTTAAAAAAAAAAATTTTTGTATGTTATTTTCTTTTTCTTAACTATGATATGTAAAAATGTAAGAAATAAGTCTTCTAAAATAATAAAAGTATCGGGAGACCGAAGGGCTGGTACGTACCTTGGACAACGTATCAGCTTGGCGATACAGAGAGGGAATGCAGCTAGTGTTTTGGGGACCCTGCCGCAGGACAGAGATCTCGAGAGGGTGTTTTATTTATAAGTAGTTTTTAAATGTATATTTATATTTTAATTGTTATACTGTTTGTTCCTTAAATAAAAAATATCTATCTCTAGAAATAAGTTAAAATAATGAATAAAGAGGTACTCCCTTTCGAAGTTTTGCGTACTATAAATACGTAAATATTAAAGGGATTCGAAGATAAAAATTAATTTAGATATATGTATTTTAAATATTTAATTGAATGTATTGAGAAAGAAGCATATAGGCCATACATAACATTACGCTACGACCCGAAGGAGCATAAACGTCAACCAATCAAAAATGTCCACGGGCGAATCCGGAGCTGAAATGTAGTTTAATATTATGCTTGTTTAGTGAGAAGGCGTCTTGTACCTAATCTGTGCGAACTGCAATGTTCGGGCCACTGTCCTGTTATCTACAAACATTTGACATTACCATTGATAGCTAATTATTTTGTACGGTATTTGTCTTATTTCTAAAAAAAATCTTACGGCTTGCCTTACAGCTCCCGGGAACAGTTCACTTAGCCGAAGATATTTTGAGGCTATACCTAACAAGTGGCCAGCTCTGTTGTTTGTCGGATAATGTACATAGATTTTTTTTAAAACCTATTGGTGCATGGTATGTGGGGATCGAACCCGCGCCTTCTCAGTTGTGAGCCGACGTTTTACCCACTCGACCACCGACGCCCCGGTCTTTGTCTTATTTCTTTCATGTTTAAACAGTTTCAGTTTATGTGGAATAAATGGAAAAAACCTTAAGAGCCCTATATCAATAATTTGAAAGGAGATACTTATTACTATTCCCAATTTCTCTGCGATATGTAAATAATCCACCTGTGTCATTGTAATTAAGGATAAGCAGTTACTTATTCAAAATATCTATATATTTAAAATATTATGAAAGAGAAAACAGGGGCAAAGTTTAACCACCCATATTTCCTAATAAAAAAAAACCATTGAGAAAATAACAGCTATTTCACTTAGATATATTCAATAAGTATCTATATACTAAATTACAGTGACACAGGTGGATTATTTACAGAGAAATTGGGAATAGTTTATCCCAGAAAAATTATGGATATAGGAGCCTTAAAAGAATGAAGGATGAAAGATTTACTAAAAAGGTTTATATGGCAGAAACGACAGGAAATGCTGACGGGTATGACCTAGATGTTACTTTTATGTTGTATTAGGAATACAACGTTTACACCCCATTTCACCCCCTCAGGATAGGTAGCGTGATGATATGCAAATAGATTTTTTTAATCCGACTCGTAGTTCCAGAGATCAGCACATTGAAACATACAGCTTTAGTATTAGTATTGATTGAACGTATAAAAGTAAAAAAAATATTAATCGAAAATAAAAGTCCACACAATCGCCGAGTATATAGAAAAGTATGATGAATATAAAAGAAGCGAAAGAGGTGTGACAGGATCGTAGGAAATGACATTCGATTGTCTCTGCCTGGGGTAGGAATCTTGGGATAAAAGGCGTGATGATAGGTTCAATGCTCTTGTTCCTGGTATACCTGATGTACAAAGATATCCAAGTTTGGACACCCTAGCAATATGTATGTCTGTGAATGAATGTTATGGCCAGTTTAATTATGTTAGTGATCAATAATTTTAATACAATCGTGAAGGCTATTGTTTCACCTCTGACAATAAAGGTATGCAAACATGCGCGGAGTCTGTGTACGTCAGTGGACCTACTATTTACTTTAGAGCGTACTAGCGACCCTGACTGGCTTCTTCTTTATCCACTGCTCAACATATGCCTCTCCTAGTTTCTTCCATGTCGTTCTGTTATTCTGTGCCGTGGCATACCACATTGTCCCAGTAGCAGTATTTATGTCATTCAACCATCTCTTAGTTAGTTCTTCCCACTCCCCTTGTTGTTCTTCTGGCGACATGCCCAACCCAGCTCCACTTAAGAGATGAAATCCATTTTATATCGTCAACTTTGGACCGCTTGCGTATTTCATCGTTGGTTCGTTGGTTATGTGATCTCTCGGTTTCAGTCAGGTACAAATGGATAAGTAGGTATAGGTAACTAGGTACTAATATTTAAAAAAACCGTTTGGAGATTATTTGATATTGGCTTCTGCTCGCGTGGAAATTAAATAAAGAAAAAGCTTTCCCGTGGCGCATGGCTCTTGTAGAGACTTGGAAAACCTGATGATGAACCCTGTTTTTGAGCTATCTTCAATAATTTTGGTGGACCTTTAGGGTTCATCTCAAGGGTTCATGTCTCCAGATTTTCAGAATAGTTTGAGTACCATTTCTCTATCTCTAATTTTCTCAGCCTTAATTTTTTTATCTATTTGTCCTCAGTGAGCTCAAGAAGCTATCAGAAGAGAGCTTAACGCGTCAACCTGAAGAAGTGTTTGACATTATCTGTAAACTTGGAGAGGGATCCTATGGCAGCGTTTATAAGGTAAGTTAAACAAGATTTAAATAAAACAAGGTTGATCCCCAATTATCACAACTTATTCGCACGTGCTGACAGTGTCCTATATGTAATACCTGTTTTTGTATGGTGAGAGGGGATCTTATTTTGTAAGTCACAGTCCCATAATGGTGATCATCAATAATAATCAGGTGACGACAGGGATGTGATCACGTGATCCCGGGAGAATGAGATATTTTCCGTAAAATTAGCGTATGTCTCTGGTCCTCCAACTATCTCTGTGCAAAAAATCACGTCGGTCCGTTGCTCTGTTTGACTTTAAAGAAGGACAAACAAACATTCGAAATTTCACATTTATAATATTAGTTTTGTACACCCAGGCACTTCACAAAGAGAGCGGCCAAGTGCTGGCGATCAAGCAGGTCCCCGTGGACACGGACCTCCAGGAGATCATCAAGGAGATATCCATCATGCAGCAGTGCGACAGTCCCTATGTCGTTAAGTACTACGGCAGCTATTTCAAGAACACAGACTTATGGGTGGGTCTAATACTATATTTTTGCCCCGGAATATGACGGTTATTCCGATTATCCGCACCTCTATGGAGCGCTTCTGCCCGCTATTACGCACCGCGGTTGCTAACCACAGATTAGTAATGTATGATAAACCGAGAAGAGCGAGCGTGCACAGTACACCCACTCTGCTGGGCCTGTCATTTACTAATCTGTGGACAGTCTTTTAAGCTGCTTGCATGGTCAAATCAAATACTGTATTTTTGCCACGAATTAGTTTTAGGAGCGAATTATCTTTCTTTTCCATCTAAATATACCTCAATAAACCAGCAGCCTAATTGCGTAACTTGAAAGCGATCCAATCACTATCATTTTTTACAGATAAAGGTCGAATTTAGCCCCGCACTTTTCGAAATGTGTATTTTTTCGTTTTTTTTTTCCTCAAAAACGGTTTGAGATATTGAGCTGATTTTTGCGGCACAGTACGGCACAAACTCAGCACAATTAACAAAAATACACATTTCGAAAAGTGCGGGGCTAAATTCGACCTTTATCTGTAAAAAATGATAGTGATTGGATCGCTTTCAAGTTACAAAATTGTTAGGTCGGCTAAAAGAGGGAGACTTGCGTGGGAACGATAACACGGTTTCGAAAGTTTTTTTTTAAATTTTAACGGGTTGCTACACCGTAAGGCAAAATCTTCCTAAAGCCCGATTGGTATTATTTTCCACTACGTACTCCTTATATATAAGGATATATACGTACTCTTTGGTCTACCCTCAGATAGTAATGGAGTACTGCGGCGCCGGGTCCGTCTCGGACATCATGCGTCTTCGCAAGAAGACCCTCAGTGAGGACGAGATCGCGACCATATTGTGTGACACGCTCAAGGGACTCGAGTATCTACATCGTCGCCGCAAGATACACCGCGATATTAAGGCCGGGAATATACTGCTTAACACTGAGGGCCACGCCAAGTTGGCCGACTTTGGTGTGGCTGGACAGTTGACGGTGAGATCCTTAAGCTGAATTTAACTTTAACGTTCTTCTTTGCCAATGTCAAGTATTATTAGCCTTTATAGTGTTTATAGCCGATTAATCGGTATTTAAGATAATCCCGCCGACCGTGATATGCCTTATTACTCGTCGACTAATCACAACCATCACAGCACGAACAGGATTAAACTGGATTCCCCATCAACTTTAACGTTACCAAAATTCAAATTGGACAGCCAAAACTATGCAAATTTTACTTAAAATTATACCTGAAGTATTGACAGCGCATTTGATGTTTCTTATTGTTAAAGTTTATGAGATCTAGTGATCTGGAACGTCTTCGCTTGGGTTACACATAGTTTTGAAAAGCACATACAATCTTACAATCATTCCTCTATGAGCCTATACATGATTTTTACGTATGTTTTGACTACGTAATCTGAATTTTAAAAAATAGGACAATGTTTCCTCGGCGAAATGCAGGTTATAACAGTGAAAAATAAATCTCATCCAAATCCGTTCACTGGTTTTCGAGATTAGAACAGACTTATATGACGTATTAATTTAGTTTCTCAAAGAATTCGCAATAACTGTAATATTTCTACTTTCAGGACACAATGGCCAAACGCAACACGGTGATAGGCACGCCGTTTTGGATGGCGCCTGAAGTTATTCAAGAGATAGGGTACGATTGTGTCGCGGACATCTGGTCCCTCGGGATCACGGCATTAGAGATGGCTGAGGGGAAACCTCCCTACGGTGATATCCACCCCATGAGGGCGATATTCATGATCCCGACCAAACCGCCGCCGTCATTCCGAGAGCCAGATCAGTGGTCTTCGGAGTTTATAGACTTTGTTAGTCAGTGTCTTGTGAAGAATCCAGGGGAGAGAGCTACGGCTGAGTTTTTGTTGACTCACGAGTTTATAGGTGAGATTTTTAGGGCTCCGTACCCAAAGGGTAAAAACGGAAACCCTATTACTAAGACTCCGCTGTCCGTCCGTCTGTCTGTCTGTCTGTCCGACTGTCACCAGGCTGTATCTCATGAACCGTGATAGTTGACAGTTGAAATTTTCACAGATGATGTATTTCTGTTGCCGCTATAACATGAATATTAAAAAACAATAATTTTTTTTTGGCCGTTTGTATAGATAATGGTACGAAACCCTTCGTGCGCGAGTCCGACTCGCACTTGGCCGGTTTTTTATTCAGTTAGCCATACCCGTTAGTTGATTCCTCACTTGACCCTAGGTATCATTTCCCTTATTTTAAAAGGTCGGTAGCCAATCGGAACGCGATGATAGGCGCGCCATTTTGGATAGCGCCCAAAGTTAGACAACAGGACGAATTGCATTTTGAACATTAATAGTAGGTGCGGGGAATTTCAGACCCGGTGGCGCATACTGACTGGGTTCACCCTTAGATTTTTTTATATGAAGAATAATAACATTCATTATGACGTCGTAGTTAAAAATCATGTCGGTGAAGTTAACATAAGTCGCGTACAGTAACTTTTGTTTTTCCAACATAGTCGATAGCTTATTGGTAGAGCGTTGTCTTGAAACCGGGAGGTCCCGGGTTCAATTTCCCCTCGTTCCAAAAAAATTGTAAGCACCAATTCTCTAAGTGCAGCAACAGCAGGCTTGCCACCTGTTCTGTTCAATACGGACAAGTGGCAAAAAATGGACACTGGTGTCTCTGGTCACACCAAGTATAAAGGCCGTGAAGGTGTGCCAACATTATTTGGTAAAAATGAGTAAGCACATCACTTGAGAACGGCTGGACCGATTTGTCATGTTTTTATATGTTCTTAATAGTCTGCCCTAAAAGTGCCCGAAAATTGGGAATAACTAAAAGTGGTTTTTAATGGGATTTTTATATGATCTCAAGACCATAATCCAGACCAAACCAGATCGAAAAGCTAGTAATAAATAAAGTTATCTATTAAGGTATTTTGAGATCGAGTTTCTATTTTTCAGGTAATGCGAAACAAGCCACCATACTGAGTAGTATGATAGCGGAAGCGCGCGAGATACGAGAGACGCAGGCGTTCAGGCAGCCTCCACTCAACAATAACGCTAACACTTTTAATGCCACGCAGGTATTACTACATTTTATTTATTTACTCCCGCACAATTCGTAATTCAAATTATAAATACGCTTGATACTATATGCTACCGCCTACACCATTTTATTATTTCTCTGACGGATTATACAGCATACGTCACGAAACCGCGCTGTCGCTAACTTTTCCCTGACTTGATGCTCATATCCTAAACGAGACTTCCTCGATATTCGTAGATACAGACAGACAGAAAAACGCGGCGAGGGACTTCCATTTTCTAATATCCCTAATGTAAATTATGTAAATTTCGAATGTAAAGGAGATCCTTAAATTCCCATACATACTTACCGTAATGTAAATTATACAAACTATTATATAGTAGTCTTATTTTATTCAATTTTTATTTTACAACATTACGCATAATAGCAAATCTAATTAGCAATGTTGTAACTTTGAAACGCAGTCAGCTGTCAACTGACAGAAGGTCGATATTTTATTTATTATTACTTTTAGAGATGTGTTTAAAATTTTAAACTATAATAAAAAAAACTAAATGAAAACTAATCCTTTTCCTTTCCATAAAACTAAAAAATCAAATCTCTGGCTTTGACAAACAATGTCAGTCGAGACTGGTTAATGGTTGCCAAGAACACAATGCTGAAATGAGCCGCTATTACAAAACACAAAATCTAGCCCAAATTTAGGAATCTTCTTTCGTGATAAAAGTCTGTGATGGTTAATTTCCTCAGCAGGGTGAGGGCTACGCGGACATGACTATGAAGCAGCGAGACGACGGCACCTTAGTTCCTCACCGCGACCGAGACACCCTACATGGGACGGACCTGGCGGCAGACCTCGGTACTATGGTCATTAATGAACCGGATTTGGATCCTGATGTCGACTTGTCTACTATGAAACGTAAGTGCCTGTCTTTCAAAATTCAAAAACTATAATGTTCGTGTTTACAAAATAAAATTTACAAGCATAATAAAAAAATAGCGCGTGCTGCACCGTACACGTTATAGAAAAATAAAGGTCATTATTGATAACATTTTCAAGCCCGTGTACACACTGGAAATGGCCTTGTTTGGGCCATAATGGTACACTGTGTACGGCTTTAGATATGTGTATCTCTTTTTCTCCTCTCTACATTATAATAATGTATAATGTCTTTCTTCTCTCTCATGTAACGAAATGTGCTTAAACGTGACGCGTCCTTGAAATTTCACTCTCAATTCTCATCCAATAAAAATTATCGAATCGCCGCCTAAGAAGTTTCTACTTTCGATTTGTGTAAGGATAATAAGATTGTGACGATTTTTAAGCACCAGTTTATTTACAGCTTTGGTAATGAGCTAATATCTCAATCTTTATATTCCTGAGGCCACCGGCCGGTAACCATGTACCCAGAGGACCGGTAACACGTTACTCTGGGTTACCGGTAACACGTTACGGAACCATAATGTATAAAAATATATAAATTTCATATAGTTGCATTAAATTTGTACCTTCACAAAAGCCGAAAGTAACCTCTCTTTCATAAAGTCATATTTATTCATCTCGTTCGTAGTCCTCTTGACAGAGCAGTCGTGGTCAATCATGGCGGTCCACAGCGAGACGCACTCTGTATTGACACGCCATGGTTAACTTTCTTGGGAAGAATAGTGTAGTGGTTGCCTTGCCTTCTGCACCCGACATTTTGAGACTATTTAGGTATTCAGGCTCTTTCAGCCAGTTGCCTAGCTAGGTGTATGGTTATACCGCCATTGCTCGGTCGGCAGAGCTTCGTGTCTTGTCTAGCAGAGGGTACCAAGCGTGCAGGTAAGAATGACATTTGGGGTCGGATAGATCTTATTCCGTTCTTCGCCTTACCCACTCCCCTCCCCCTTTTTGATTAGATATATATATTATATAATATTTTTTTTGTTACAATTTCAGGTCACGACACAGACCCGATGGATACGAACCGTCCCAAGTACCGACCGTTGTTCCTGGAACACTTCGAGAAGAAGGATGTGAACCATCTTAACTTGGGAGGGGCGTCCGGGGACGTTAACGGGGAACTAGCCGACCATCTTAATAACAGGTGTGGTACAGGACATTCGACCCGCCCCTGGCTTTGGCCGTGGAATTTTAATATCACTTCCTTCTATTTATTTTATTGTGGCTTCTCCAATGTTAGCCTTTATCTACTCTTATAACGTAAAATCTCTATTACAAAATCGAATTATACTTCATAATGATATGTTTTACATACACGCGTCTCTAATATGTCAAACTTCGATACTATAATGTATTATAGTACCGAAGTTTTCATACAAAAACGATATCGTAATGTTTTGTTTTTTTTTTAAATGCAGAAAGGGCAAAGGATATGTGTTATGCAGCCACATTAAACTATGAAAATATCGACACTCCTATGTGACAGTTAACGCGCATGCGTAGTAGGTAGGTTACCGGGGTTTGCCGCCAATTTGTCGATTAAGAAAAATATCTTGGTTCAATTTGTTTTGTACTATTGCATGAGATTAGATAAAGTAGTGTATGAACGGGCACATAACTTGGAATTAAAACACTCGTGGTTGCTATTAAAAAAATCCACTTGTGTTTTAATTACCCCTATTATGATCCCGTATTATAAACTACTATTATAGTATCAATATGCCGATTAATCGGTATCTAAAATAATCCCGCCGACTGTGATATGTATCACTAATCACAGCGCGGGCGGGGTTAAATCGGATTCCCCATCATGTCACGGTTTTACGCGTGCGTTGGTCGCCATGCTATGACGTAGAATCTAGGACTATTATAATAATATGAACTCTTATCAGTCACCTCCATTCCATGGACTCCCATAGCTACTTTCCATCAAGTGGATAACGAGTCACAGTGCTATCTATAAAAAATAGAACATATAAATTGTTTTATATAAGTAAAACATATTTTCAGAGCTCAATCAGTGCCATCAGTGGCGGGCAGTACTAGCGTTGTTACAGGGATCGGTCTGGCTCTAGACCGCGCGCTTGTGGCTGGCGGGAACTTAGAATTTGTAAGTATATTGCATGTTTGATCGTTGAACACCTCAATATTGTCTACAATCTTTGCATGCTGTCTTTATATTGTTACAAAACGGACCTATGTATAAATAACACTTCATGGACTTCCATAGCCACTTTCCACCAAGTGGATGGTGAGTCACAAGTCGTGCTACCTATAAAAAGTATCTTGATTGAACTGATGAATCAATGTCTATATTTTTATATGATTTATCATGTAATATATGAACTATGTTAAATTTATCACTATGATAATTTTTTTTAAAGTATACTTATTACTTACCGACTTCATAAATTATGCGCTGAAAAGTCCGCTTACCGAAAGCAAATACACAAGTCACTATAAAAAAAATACTCAAATCCCTTCAAGTGTGCCTATAAAATTACCAAATCGGTCCAGGCGTCTTCAAGTAATCGAGGAACATACATAAAAAAACATAAGATTCCGACGAATTGAGAACCTCCTCCTTCTTTTTGAAGTTCGGTTAAAAACAAGGCCAGTCGATATTAGTGTTTTAGAATCTCAGATCGCGGATCCCGGCCGGGTACCAATGGGTTTTTAAATTAAAAACTTATGTACATAATCCGAAAAACCACACTTAGAGGCTTTTCCATCTAAATATACCTCAACAGAACTGGCCACTCGTTAGGTATAGCCTCACAAATACCATCGGCTAAACGATGGAGACTTGGTCTTCAGCTGGGTACTCTGGAACCGTAACACGGTTTTGAGAGCTGTAAGGCAACTCGTAAAGAAAAAAAAAATTATGTGTGAGACTCAATTTTTAATTCGTATTAAAACTTCATCAAGTAGCTTCGAGATTAGCAAACCCGCGCAGATAAAGGACGGGATTCAAAATGCCGGATTTTATAATTGTCTCTCGCTCACACGTATATAGATATTAGAGACACATACATAAGCCGCTATTTTTGAGTGTACAGATAGACAAACTTTGTTTTATATATTTCATATCATAAATTTTCAGCTAAAATATCTGTCAGTGACGGATCTGGAGGCTCGTATGGAGCGGTTGGATGCTGAGATGGAGAAAGAGATAGACGAGCTACGCACTCGCTACCAACTCAAGCGGCAACCCATCATTGAAGCTATCGACGTTAAACGTAAGAGACAGCAAAACTTTTAGCTGTCACTGCCTCTTTATTTTACAAGAAAAGTGCATTTATATGGAGATTAGAAGATTTACGTCAGAGTTTCCTAGCTTTTGATCTGGCTATATTTTTGAGCAACGTAGTCTGAAAACGGCCTCAAAAAATATTTGCATAATAATAATCAAATTTTAGTGATAAGTTTACGTTTATCAAGGATAAATTAGAACTGCATTTGAATATTTATAATTTTTTTTCTAATTTATAGTTGAATACCAAAAAATAATTTCATATATAACGACTTGGGTGCTTTTCCTACGAAAATGGTGCCAAAATTAACACCTTAAACTGATGTTCCTTGATTATGTATTTAAATTTCTAATTTGTCATTTGATATATAAAAAATTGTAAATTCATTTATTTCTTCTCTGCTATTACTAGACCATAGTATATTTATGAATCTATGAAATTTTATATATCGATTGTTACTGTACTGAACACCATTTTCAAAGTTTTTTTTTATATAAGAAAGGCCTATTCAAATATTATTAAGTAAGATTTAGGTGATATATGTAATAGGTAGATAGAGTGAACAATTAATTAACATATCGTGATGTTTCTGCAATCAATTTTTGTAACAATTCGAACATAAAATTTATAATTTTAGTAGTTTAGTATTATCTAACTCATGACAATATTTAACTAGATAATTATTGTAATGCGTAAAGTTGTAAATACTTTGTAACAGCACCGATACAGTAACAAATCAAGTAAACAAAGCTCTCTTAAAGCAAGTAATATTTGATAATTACCAATCTCAGTGCCGTATTTACGTTTAAGTCTTATTTAAGTTCACCAATGTCCAGTTAAAGTAATAATGAACCAATATCGTCACAGTCTACTCAATTAGTATAAATCAGTAATATAGTAATTGCGCTCTAACACCAACTAGTAAGTAAATGTGTAGTTCCTAAGTTTATTTGAGATCTCTTGTGTGTTGCGCTAAATTAAAGATTACTCGTGTGACGATTAGAAGTGCATAATAAAGAAAACTAGATATTTTTTTAAGGCACAGATTCACGTGTTTTGCAATATTAAATGTATAAAAAAGTTTGTTCTTAATATGACATCATACACTACAAAATGTTTGATCAAAGGCCGTAATATTCAACTAGTGATATCGCTTTCTATTCGTGAAATAATTTTTAGAATCGTTTCATTAGTTTGAGAGATACGTCCAAACTTACAAACTTTACCTCTTTATAATTTTAGAATAGATTCAGAAAAAGCTATAATTTAGGCCTCCTTTAAAAGTAGCCTAGGCCTAACTTGAAATAATAGTCTTAGTTTGAAGGATTATAATTTGTAGTGATAATACATATGTAATAGATATTGTTTGTAGTCAGAGACATTGATAGCAAATAAGGGTTAAGGGGAATCCTGTCTCTGCACAACTACAACGAAATAATAATATAAATATCTAAATTTGATATACACTTGTCAGATCGATAAAGACTTTGTATATAATTAGATGATGTAGTTTGAAGGTGCAATGTGTGAGCTAGCAAGTGCCATTACCAGAATTACATATTTTTGTACTTGATTAATAGTGATTAATGTTATAACATTTGATTTTGTGCCATTTTTTTTTAATTTTTGCATAGTACAATAGTGTAATATTCAATGTTACTTGGTCACTTATTTGACAATAAAACAGTTTCTTCGATATGATAGCTATATATAAATGAATACGGATGACAATCGTGGCCTAAAAACTAATTATTCATGCTTTGTTGATTACCGTGCGTTCTTTCATGCACTCGTACTTGTAAAGCTATTATATCACTACAATGACTTACTAGCCATAAAGACTCCTAATACAAGACAAGCACTTTTTAAAAAGACATCAGTAAAATATACTTTAAGCATGCCTGCCTACTTACAATGCGTTTCAAATAAGAATAGGTGTGACCTCACGCCATATTGTGACTGTATCAGTTTGTCCTCATGCTCCAACTCGCTATTCCAACTGGTTGGAGCATAAGGAATGTTATGCACCTGAGTACTCCAACTGGTTGGAGTATAAGGAGATAGTATTCCGAGTAGATTCGCGCCTATTCTTATTTGAAACGCAAAGTAATTAAAGTAATCTGTAATTGATGTCTGTTATTTGATACAAAAAAATTAACATGAATCCAATGAGCGAATTTCTCAGTTCTGTTTAATATTCCAAAGTTGTTACTGATGTATCTGGTCACACCGCAAGGTATAAAAGCCGTGAAGATGTGTGTATTAAGCGTATTTTGGTAAGTAGGTCGTTATTTCTTGACTATTCACATAAATTAATTTCTGTTTGTTCTATAAAGATAAAAAAACCTAGCCATTTTATGTATATTATGTATGCAAAGGTTTTTCAATCAAAAGCAATTCTAAAATTAAGATAGTATTGGGAGTGTAATATTTTTGTATCACAAAAACCTGTTCATGAGTACAGGGTAACTGAATGTATGTGCACGGCTAATGTATATATTTTTCAGAATGATTGTACAAACATACATATTACTACAGATGCTATATTGTGATTGTGAAATTTGTCTGTTTTCATTTTGGAAATATAAATGTAGGTCTCGAAATATTTTGTGTCAAAAGATGCTATTATTTACAACTAAACTGTATATGATAAGTTATGTAGCGACATCTAACGGTACGTTGCTAAACTTCAAAGAGTGAGTGGGTGTTTAATGTACACAACTATGCTGTTAACCACCAAAGTCCTCTCTTACCTTCGCGCCCATACTAATTACATACTACCCGCAGATCCACGATTCCACGTTAATTATCTTGAAAGTTTATAATTGATTTTTATATCGCAAGTTTGATATAATATCTATTAGCTTACGTGAGCAAAATTATCAAGTTTTATCAAGCTCTAATTTTATACTGTATTTGCAGTCAGAGTTCTCGTAATATTACAAAACTACATATTTCTACACGTAAGAAGCTAGATATTTTCACACAATTTGAAAATATGTTAACTGCACTTTTTGTAATAGATCTTGTCCAATCACGGATCTACCAAAGTTAATTTCATGCATTTTAGCAAGACTTATTTTGTAGGGAAATATGTTTCTGGTATGTGAATCTTATCCTTGTCGATTCTTTTCGCAGTACATCTAGCTCACATCTTTCTAAAGAGATGGACAATGGATATTGGGCCTTAAGACGCATCGCTTAATTTGTGACGCGATGATTATCGTGTATGTGCATAAAACAAAGGGATAATAATAAAGTTACGGTGATATTTGAGAAACAAAGATACAAACTTTCGGATTTATAATATTAGTAGGAAGATATTGACGCAATATATTTTGAGACTTAGTAATAATTTGTAAGTTTAGCAATTTGTCTCATTAGTATTAGTAAGGATTGTGATAGATAGGCTCAGGGTGCGGGAAATGTTGACATACTTCTCATATTTTATACATACAAATAGGAGGCCATTTTGATAGCAACAATATGCTCAAAATAATGCCAATTATTCAAAAACATTGAACATAATGGCAGGTGAGCGAGAGGAAAATATAATTTTAATCGTATTTTAAATAATATAGTTAAAATTATTTTGGTCTTTTATCTATCTCTTTAAATAATAGGCATTAGGTACTTTGAGCAATAAGTATTAAAATATTATTTGTATAAACTAACCGTCGCTAAAAATGCAGTTTTCTACCCCGTTAATGTTTTTGTCTGATATAATTTTGTATGTTTAAAATATAAGAGAAATATGAGTGTGAGCATAATAATATATTGTACATAGTTTGTACTTACATAGCAATGTTTCGTTGTCACAAGTTTGTTATTGTTTTGAAGTTGTAGTGCATACACAGAGTTTAGCACTTTTTGTTCTCACGTACTGCTCTGATTCTTAATACCTCGTCTACACTGCCAATATAATATAAGTTTAGTGCCTGCCAAGTAAGTTGAGCCAGATTAAGCGCTAGAGTGGGGATGACGTACATACAAATATTGTATAGAGGTCAGTCTAACCACGTGACACTTTTCAGCTCATCTTATTTGGCGAGAATTATGCAAGTTTCTTCTTGAAAAAGCCGCCATTTAATAGAGAATATATAATTATTTTGTACCATATGTATGGTGATTAACTATTTTAACAATTTTTTTCTGTTTTCTCTTATTGGTTGTATTATGTATGAGGGCTTATTCTGCTATTTTATTAGAACAAAATAATAGTCTATTCAATGCTTGTATGGTATCAGTCCGCGCCACTTAACTCGCAGCCGCGGCAAACTAATGACGTGCGAGCTATTCATCACACCTGTAGTCCATTATTTTCAATAATAAATTCGTTTCGATTTAATATTCAGTTTTCTATTCTATATGGTTACGTTTAAAATAAAATAGAAGAACATGCCTTCTGTTAGGTTAATGAGTAGGTATATTTATATATATTGTTTTTTTGGCATGTAGGAAGTGACAAGTTCTTTGGTTGTCACTTGAGGATGTCCTGTCAGCTGCAGGTATGAGACGGCAATGCGGTGACGGTCGCGTATTTGTTACCAAAACATATAAAGTAGGATATTGAAGTGCACTTGATAGATGTTGAGACGTTGCTAGCTATTGTATTATTATATTTTTGGACAAGAGAGAGTAAACAATAAAGAGAAATTAAAATAAATTGACTTTTCATTGAACTAGAAGACATCATTTATTTCGTTATATCGTTTCGACTCGAAGGCCAAAATCGGCTGTCTAAACTCGATGGGGTTACGTCATTTCGATACAGAGTTCCTGTGGCCACCTTCCGGCTCTATCACATTATTATATTGCATTTTCATCCGATTTACACAGTTCAATCGAACACCAGGAAGTGGGTCAAATTTAACTTGCAAGATTTGAGCCAAGCTTGTAAAAATAAAACAAACTAAATGAACATAATAATTTTATTGATAACTGAGATCTTATTCACTTTGTAACTTAGAACATATCAGTCTACACAATGTGACCTATAAAATTGTAGATACTAAAGTATTAGCTAGCTATCATTCTTACAGGTGGGAAGATTAAACACTCATTAATAAGCTACAATTGAGGACTAGCCAATTATAATGGAATACAAATATAATATATTGAGTAGGTACCCAAAATTAATAATTTGAGTTGCCAGTATGATACGTGAAGCCAGAAAATAATTTGCCATTTGATATGCGCAGTATCATACATTAATTTTTCATATTTATAGATATAAATGAAATAATTTAGAACAATATTAGCAGTATTCATAAACAGTCAAACTTAATTAAAATTCTGAAAACCAATAAATGCAACAAAAATCCTAACATAATATATGTAACATATATACAGATCTGTAATAATTAAATGGCTAATTGAATTAGGCCATTTCTATTTTATACTGTTAAACATTCCTCCATGCGACATAAAATAAAATGTATATTATTTTATATATTTTTTAAATTAGAGCTTGATATACTTGGAGTGATCCATGGCGAAATTACCTTTCGGATAGAGCGAGACAGTGTCTTCTACTTTTTTCTCGCTCTATCCGACAGATTATCCCGCCAATGGGTCAACCCCTTTAAGGCTTTTCAAATAGGCGTTTGTAAACGGACTGCGTTCTTATAAATTTGTCAAATAAAAAAATTAATAAAGCCGTATTTTATTTTACGTGATTTCCAATCTAGTTACTCTTGTAATTAATTATTAAGTATAAACAATATATGTATGTACAAGTTACAATAAGATGCTATGCAACAATTTGTTCATGTTTGCTACAACTAACACTACATAGCGGTTGGAACATTCACTACCAGATCTATAGACACTTTTACGTATTCATAATTAAATTATAATATATTAAATTAAATTACAATTTAAAATCTAATAATAATAGGGGGTCCTTGCAGTTGCAGGCGGATTTCATTATCATACTTCCTTTTACATAAGTCTTAATATTTGGACTTAATAATTTCAATTGTTTCTTCAAAAATATAACTTACGACCCTAATTTGCAAAAAAAAAATTATGGACAAAGAAGACTTCTTTAGCGTTTTTATGTGTCAACAGAGATGGTACAGGTATAGTAGGTCCACTGAGAATTGAGCACATTCCACTTAAGATAGGCGATAATTGGGCTATTATTTGTTGGAGTGCCTATAGTAAAATTACTATACCACTTTTATATTTTTAAAATTTTTATCCCAAGATATTATATTTGTCATAAATGTTGATTCTGAAGATTCTAGCTCATAAATGGCCTACTTTGGTCCGGCACGCACCGAAAATTTCCCATTCCGGCCGCCGGATGATTACCGATCTAAGGCCCTAGGCGGACCGTTCGTTACAAGAATTAGACGAGTCTGTGGTCGGCGCGCCGGGAATTGGAATAGGCAATATTTAACGGAAATAATGAAGGTGCATAGTTATGTTTTGAGGCATCAAGACTATTTAGGTCTGTATAACTCTAGTTAAGTTATACTGCTGTCTATTGTTATATTTTCCATTTTCATTCGTAATTATTTCTTATGTTACAAATTTTGACAACAAAAGATACTCCCAAATCTTTTCTCAAGTGGAGTGTGCTCAATTTCCAGTGGACGTTTACCGCTATATAATTTGACCTCTTTGACAATCGATGCGCAGTACAAAAAATTTAAATAAATCGATTTTTATACTGAGCACATGTCAAAAGATCAATTTATTTGGCGTGATTTATATAATGTATTAATTCACACAGCTAACAACCAATGGCGAGTTCTGTTTAACAGATATACCTTCTAGGTAATGTATCCTATACTCGATCGTGTTCACAAATAAATTCTAATAATACAATAATAAATTCTTCAAATACTTTGGTACCACTTTTAAAGTTCTAGTTCACAAATTATATCACTATTACATTCATTACATACAAAAAAAATCACAGCGTAAAAGGAATGTCTCGATTTACATTGATTGCATTTACATAATTATATACTACTACCCGCGGCGCTCGAGGTGCATCTATATAAAATAATGTAAGTATTTATGGAATAAATAAAGAATGAAGGATGAAAGATTGACTAAAAAGGTTTATATGGCTGAAGTGAAAGGAAATCCTAGCAGAGGACGACCTAGATGTACTTTTATTGAACATATAAAAAATATGTTGATCGAAGGAAATATTAAAAGTACACACAATCGCCGAGCATGTATGAAAGGTAAGATGAATATAAAAGAAGCAAAAGAGATATGTCAGGATCGTAACAAATGGCATTCGATTGTCTCTGCCTACCCCTCTTGGGATGAAAGGCGTGATGATAGATAGATAGATAGATAGATTTATGGAAAGATAAGGTAAAATTAACATAGCTTACAAAAAACGTGTTTAAAGTCGAACGTTTCATAGAATCTTAATGAGTGAATCTTAATTTAACTAGTGTCGCATTTATTGTTTTTTTACGCGAAATTTAATGAGTCTTTTTTTTGCATCACTGAAACTTAAACTAGACGTCGATTTTGTACGTATATTGAGAGGATGTACCTACTGAAAAGTTTTATCTAAAATTTAAATAAGTATATTATTAGAATTAAGTAAAATAATTAAAATAAAATTGAACAAAATAAAATAAAAATGGCGAAAGTGTGTTTGTGTTCTTCTTTCACGACCAATCAGAGAAAATTTGATGTAAGTAGTATTCAGAGCGATTCTTTTTTCCAGAGATTTTATCTAAACATATAAAACTGTGATTGATTGACAATCAACGCACAGCCTAAACTACTGAAGATATGAATATGAAAATTGCAAGGTATAATTGAAAGAATTTTTCGAAAAATTAAAATTATTATACATCGCCTAATAATATAATACATATTTCGTTAGATTTGATTCAATTTCGCTTAAGAAATTAAGAAAAAAACAATAATTACGACATTTATTGGGAGCTAAGTTGGAGACGATCCGCCTTAACATAATTTTATTCACATAAAAGCCATCACTCGGTACCGCCAGTATACTCCATATGGGGCATCATTACTTGCGCATTAGTACAACTGTTTACTAAAGCCATTATTCATAAACGTATTTTAGCCACGTTTTTGTTAAAATGTGTTTTGTTTCTTTCTATTATTAGTAAAGACAGGTATGTTAGAGAGTGACAAAACATATTTTAACTAAAACGCTTCTAAAATGTGCTAATAATAATTTTAGGGAAGGGAAATAGAAATATCGGTGTAAGCCAGTGTTTAAAGTCCGATTATATAATTTAAAAAAAATATGAATGACGACTTATTTAAAAAATACTCGCAATGACAAGTACAGAAAAACTAACGTTAAATCAAGCCAGGTACTAATAGAAGACCAAAAACGATGGCAAGAAATGCCGAGCAAATTGCTGGGTCGGGCAAACATAATACACGGATTTGTCCGGACATTACCGGGCCGGGCATTTATTGTCATTTTTGTTCTTCGAGTCGAAATAAATCTACTATGTGGTGGTTATAATATACTGGTTGGAAGACCGTCGACAATAAGGTCACAGTAAAAATGTGTGACTTGTTCTGTATAAAAAATCATTTCAATCTGAAATACAACCATGGCGATTGTTTTTTTTATATCTTGACGAAATAAGGACTTATATCTTCGGTAAACGAGTTCATCATAATGGCTGCAGATTAAAATTAGCGACCTACTTTTTTTTAATAGCACATGGTTAGAAACCGTCAACGCGAAGTAGTATCATTAAAAACATTTTTATATACTTGAAGCTCAATTAAAAGAGTTGTATAAATGCGCAAGCTCTTACAAAATAAAACTCACAGTGAGTGCACCTTTAAACGTATGTTAGTTGGACCGGAGAACAGTCTGGCAGTAGAGGTAGCTGTCAAGTACTGGAATAAAAACATCATTATTAATTATGTTTTTTTGAAGTGCGGACGGCCGGCTTTACGTAACCTCCGAAGCACGAGGAGTCGATTAAAGCACATATTCTTCAGACAATCAAAACTATAATAGCTCTACCATCTCCAAACTCACGACTAACAAAAATACTAATAAACCTAAAAAGGAACCATTTGAGACTAATTTAATTACACAAGTCATCACACGACATGGACCCCTTTAATAAACACCTTTTTAATATTGGCATTACAGATAGTCCACTATGCAGAGCATGCATGGAGACTGAAGAAACGGTCATCCACGTCCTTCTGGAATGTGTAGGTTTGACAGAATACAGGGCTGGTCATCTCGGTGCCCCGAGGATCCTTATTGGAGGAGCTGAGATGGCAGGAGTAACGGAATATCCGTATCACGCAAAATAGACGCCAGACGTCGAGTTGCAGAAACCGAGCCCGATAACCAGAACCAGAGCATATATTCTTAAAGAAATGTTGGCCGAGTGGTTAAGGTGTGTCGATGGCCGAGTGGTTAAGACGTCTGGTATTACCTAGCTAGACAGATCACGGGTTCGATCCCGGATCCCGCCCATATACGAATGGGTTTTCTAATTAAAAACTTATATACATAATACGACAAACCACACTTAGAGGCTTGCCCATCTAAATATACCTCAACAGAACTGGCCACTCGTTTGGTATAGCCTCACAAATACCATCGGCTAAACGAGGGAAACTTGGTCTTCCCCTGGGTACCCTGAAACTGTAACACGGTTTCGGATCCTGTAAGGCAACCGTGAAGAAAAACAAAGATTAATACTCACAATACTGTACACAGCTACACAACAGATCATATATCCTCAACTGTCCCTGCTCCTTCAGTATTATTTCACACAAAAATATGTAAACTATACGACTCGTCTCGAATATAGAGTGCATGAGCAACCATATTGTTATGTTCTTGCCTGTGTTCTGAAATATTAAAAAGAAAAATGTGACTGATCACTGATCAATCATTTGTGACAAAATTGTAAAATAACTTTGAGTATGGATTCCACGACACGCCTTGGTGGATAGCACACGCGCCGCGAAGACGTGTTGGGGAATCCAGTTTAATCCCGCCCGTGCTGTGATGGTTGTGATTAGTCAGTGATTAATAGGACATATCGCGGCCGGCGGGAGCATTCTACCTACCGATTATCGGCTTATTGTTACTGTGACGTCTATAATACTTGACATTGGCGGAATCATCAAAACCCTGATGGAGCCATTTTGAAAAAACATAGAATAGAAACTTTGAGTGTTTACCAAAGAAGACGTGAAGGGTATAAATCACCGAACATTTTTTTCTGCCACTTTTGGCAGGGGGGGGGAGGTAAACGCCTAGTACTAGCCCCTGTACCACTGTATTTTCTGTCGTTTTATTGTCGCAACGGATTCTACGTTATATGATGATTATGTTAAAATACAAACATAATAATTATAATTAATGATTGGAAACACTAAGTTTGACGCCCTAGATCGCCTTTCCCGTTTAATACATCACAATTAACTATTTTCCTAGAGCTCTGTCTCGCGACACAAAACGATATCAACGAAATCTAAGGTAACTTATTACTGTGCACCTGGTCAGTATAACTGGTCAAAGGGGGAAAAATTGGCGAAAGGGGGAGCCCGTCTATGGCCCCTCCATAGGCTTAGTACTCTATGTAAAATAATAATATCACTACAAATTATAAAACAAAAACCCGCGCCGCGTCTCACTGCGGTTTTCACTATTAGATAGGTTGAGTTGATTCACCCGTAAGGTTTACTAGTATTAAACGTGGATCTATCATGTTTAGGAGCTGAGCATTAACAGTATATGTGAATCAAGTCAGGGTAAAAGTTAGCTCCAGCGTATAAAAAATCTATATCTAATAGATAAGTAGTTATAAGAATATTTAAGTTGGTATTCAAATTGTACCCGGGCAAAACCGGGGGCGAGGTCGCTAGTCTAAACTAATATATTAAACATTTTCACTCTTATTAATAAACTCGAATTAGCGACGTATTAACTAAACTGTATTTCGTCTCCGTCTATTATAATGAATTGCAGATTCGTTAGACGGAGACGAAATACAGTTTAGTTAATACGTCGCTAATTCGAGTTTATTAATAAGAGTGAACGAGTTTATAATTGTATGTTTGAAAGCGCTAATCTCAGGAACTACCATTTTGATTGAATAATCCTTTTTGTGTTAAATCACGCTATAACCCAAAGGAGCAGTAAAAAAATACAAGGTCTATAGAATAGGAACTTATTTAGAAATATAATAGAACTAGATGATCCGTGCGAATACCGCGCACCATCCCGTTTGTCAATATTGTTGTCATACTTCATCTGATATGGCGTTTTTTTACAAAATAAATAAATTAGTCTAATTTCAAATGAAACATTTAATTTTGATTTGTTAGTTTATTTTTCGTCATTAGAATGAAAATAAATCTTTAAAATGGCGTATCGAACATTAACTTTGATACAGTATTAAGGAGACGCCTCATAACTTTTGTCTATACAAAAACGAACTTCAGCAAATCAAGTATTGTATAAAACTTAATAAAAATAGCAAGTTATACTTAATGGGCCCATAAAGTATGTGAAATTATCTATACTCTAACACTCTTATTAATAAACTCAAAGTAGCGACGTAGTAACTAAACTGTATTTCGTCTCCGTCTAACAAATCTGCAATTCATTATGATAGACGAAGACGAAACACAGTTTAGTTACTACGTCGCTACTTCGAGTTTATTAATAAGAGTGTAAATGTAAAAAAATATGTCAATATCAGCTACACCTAGGTTTTATGAAGCCCTGAAACTCATCAATTTTACACATATTTTCAACCGAATTTGCAACTCCAGTTCTCTTAATATATTTACTAATGTATTTTTTTTTTAACATTTAGAGTAAAGATAATTTCACATAATGTATGGGCCCAATAACTAGAACTTGCTATTTCTAATCATTTTGGTACAATACTTGATATGCTGAATATATGCTTGTCTGTTTTGTGTATTTTCGAACACGTGCGTTTTTGGTTGGTTACACAACCAAGAGAGCTTTTAAGAGAGATAATTATTTGATACCAACAAAAAAACAACTTTATATATATAAAGATGTTTTACCTCATTGGCAGGTCTGTAGAGAGTAACACAGCTGTTGAGGAAACCTATAGAACTGGCTACCAGCATTAAGCCTGACGAGAAGAAGTGCACCACTGGAAATAAAACAAAACATTATTAAGAATGATACAAGTGGGCATATAGATGTAGTATGCTGGCGCTCTACTAGATTGGTAATGTAGTGATTTGGTCGAGAACAAATAATTAATACATCAGTGTGCATGTAAGTGTGTAATTCTGTGGATTATTCATCAAATCAAATCATTTATTTGTCTGTTTTACAATTATCATCTTAAATGGCAAAAACTGAACCCATTCTTGGGTATACAAATATTTAGTTATGACACAGAAGACAGAATAGGTAATTTGGTATATAATATTTCCATGAAATAGGTACATACTTTTCGCTTCAAGATTAAGTACCTATATGTTTTAACAGAAAAATAACAAGATCTTAGATAGGCACTGCACATGTAACCATAATTAATTTATTAATTAATTAAATTATACTTTAAAACAGGATATTTTACATAAAAAAAGCGAAATTACGATTGACACTATAAGCACAGTAACTTATATATTTACTGTGCTATAAGGCTGCTACATATTTGAAAACGGTCTCGTCTATCTGTCTCGCTTTAACATATGTTAAATATATATGTATGATAGTCCAATTCTTGAGAAAGGTAACTTCATGCTGCAACCCAAAGGAGTAGAGCAGTAAGCATGAATAAATAAGAGGACCATTAACAATAATCATGTGTCTTATTTGATAAGAACTAATGATGGAGACAAATCAATAAATTAATCATGTTAGCTTATTATAACATTTTGTCAGTAATCAAATACAAGAACAAGGAATAAAGAGTACTAGATCACCCGTTTGTAACAAATGGCATTTGATTGTCTCTGCCTACCCCTCTTGGGATGAAAGGCGTGATGATAGATAGATAGATAGATCACCCGTGGGAAAACTTCGCAACGTTAGTTCAACTGACCTCCAACAGATGGCGTATTTTACAAAATAAAATATGTTTTTTATTTTATATTATAAATAGTAATAGGTATTAAAAATAATTTATTAACAAATACAAATAATATAATACAAAATAAATAAATTAGTCTAATTTCAAAAAGTTTTCTTCTTCAATGGATATTAAAATTTATGGTGTGGGCTACCTGTCTATAATAATTCAATATTACAGTCATTATATAGGGGATGGGAAGGGGCTTTAAATAACATCACTATTGATGACAATGGGGGGGTGTTGTTGTTGTTACAATATCACGTGTATATTTTCGCGTAACCTTGCCAATCCCAACCATACGAGCACACTGCTTTTTAAATTAATAAGTGCTGTTCTTTATTGTGTTTGAGTTATTTTTAACAAAAAAAATATACGCATGATGTTAGAGAGGTGGGGGGGTAGGGTAGCTTAACAGTGTCCACTTTTAGCCCATTGTCCATATTAAATAGAACATGTTACAAGCCTGTTGGTGGATGGATGCTCATATAAAATAAAATAAAAGGGTTGTTATAGTAAAATATACCTTTCTGACTGCCATCAGGTAAATCAATATAGAAGTGTACAGGCTTCACTATCCGCAGTAGTGAGAACGAGAATGCAGTGGCACATGATAACTAAAATTGGATATAAGAATTTAGATTAAAAATACTTATTTGTGAATATGAATACATCTCCTTTACTAATAAACTCTGTACAAAGTTAAGTTATACTATCATGGTTTGGCTCTTTCTAAAGGCTCATGTTCACTAGCCTTGCCAGATTGAATAGATTATTAGAATCAGGGGTGTAGTCAGTCTAGTATGGTGAAGTTTTCTATATCATATTAATTGTATTCATGTGGATGAAATAAATAGTAAGTAGATTGATGAATACAGATTAGTCATTGTACATTTTTAAACATATTTGGAATAGGTATATAGCAAGGGCAGTGGTATGGGCACCAGAGTAAGTACTATTTTCCTCTACCTGGGATTCAAACCCAGGACCATCTGCTGATCCGATTTGTTTAGAAAATCCGATAAGTATCTCATCTTACAACGTTTAAAAGAAAGACATATTTAAGTAGTTTGGATAGGTCAGGGTACATACACAAAACACAGTGGCCACAAACTTGATGAATGATTTTAGCTCCATTAGGGGCAGTAACCACTAATTCTTTATCACTACACACATGTAGGCACGACACGGGGGTTGAAATCTAAACCCTATATAAATCAGTAATGGCAAATATAAATAATTATGTTATTATTTATGTTTCATTTGTATGTAAACATTACTATTGCTCTTTCTTGCAAAAAAACTGCCTAAAAATGTGCCAAAAGCAATGAGGTGAGGTGAGTGAGTGAACGAAAGTGAAACGAAGTAAATAAGACGAACGAATGATAGTGCTGTAATCATTGTCAGGCAATAAACAATTTCGGAAAAGGAAGGAAAGTGATTTATTTACACAGATTTTGTACTTATCGTTATTTAGTAGTAGTAGTACTAAAGTAATTGATCCTATAGTACTACTACTATCCTTTTACTATATTATAAAAGTTTGTGCTGTCATCTATTGTCAAGTAGCAGTACAATTACCTAATATAATTAATATTATATTAAGTCAACAGATGGCACTAGTTGCCATAAACCTATATAATTTTTTAAAATAATGAACTATAAATTTAAGACAATCAATATGTACGTAATATTAATTATTTGTATCAATATTTTAATTAAATACTGTTATTACAAAATAACTAATAGAATCAGACAATATTTCGTATGTAACAAAAATATATAACATTTTTATATTTGGTTTTTGTATTTTAAGATTATTATAAAGTAAATAAAAAATAAATTAGATTAGAGCATAGAAATATAATAAAATAAAGTAAAAAAATAACAAAAACTAAAGGCAGGTTCCACCGAGATTTGAACTCGGATCGCTGGATTCAGAGTCCAGAGTGCTAACCATTACACCATGGAACCGCTGACAAAGTGAGGCTAAATTACCTATTACATTATAAAATAGTCTCAATTCGCATGCGTCGGAAATTTAGTGGTTTGTCATAAATATTTTTTGTCGCTGGTTTTTTTCAATATTGCTGCGTGTGTGGTTGAGTTTTGATTTTGAGTCTCATGTAGGTATGTAACAGTGTGCAGATTTAGAAAGTTGTCATGTTGGTGATGCCTGCTGCAGTTCATAGACCTAGAGTTATCACTTTTTTAGTAAATAACTATTATTTATAAGAAGTTCTTTGCGTGCCCTCCGAAGCAAGATAAATAGATTTTGGTGTTTAGCATTCACAACACCCTTCTCAGTATGATAGGTACACCCTAAAAAACGTATCACGCCTTTTTCACATAGGCGCGTGCGTAGACAGAAATATCTATAGAATCCACCCACCACCACTGGGTACCCTGGGGCCGGCAACGGTTCCCGGGATAAAAACAATCCACCCACGATATTATGGTAATTATTCCGAGCAGAAATAAAAAAACACCAAATCGCTAAGGCTCCAAAACTGATTTTGGTTTTATGAACGCCGATCGAAAGTAAGTTTGAATCTCTCAAACTACTGAATCGATTCTAAAGATTATTTTAAGAATAGAAAGCTACCATATCTCCGAGTGACATCTTAGGCTATATTTTATTTTGATCGAAAATATCCACGGGCAAAGCCGGGGCGGAAAACTAGTCGTGAATAAATCTAGATACTTACCACATTTTTTTTGGTACTTTTTCTCGCCTACTGAAAAAAGCATTGTATTGTAGGTACTAATTATTTAACTACCTATTTAAAAAAGTAGGTATAGATAAGTACTACGAAATGACAAACAATAATTATATTATAAATGGAAAATTTAGTACCAAATGCTATTTTAAAAATGTATTTACGAAGTCAAGTTAATCGGCAAATTTTTCAATAGGATCAATTACAGCACAATAACAGACGAGTGCTCCACCGATTATGGTGAAATATAATCGAATGATATACGCATCCATCATAGATTGTCTGTGGGTCTGTGGGGGATGTCTTGGATTGGCCCCGGAATTAAATTTTACATTTATTTTAATTATTTTTCACACATAAGTATAATTAATAGTTTATAAAAAAAACTAAACAACACGCTTTTGTCAGTAACCAAACGCAAACCATTGAGCCCAAACCTCGTTTCGTTTTAGAATTCCGGCTCCATCATCAGGACCCTGAACATTATCTATAGGATCAAAAAGGACAAATCAAAGGAGCCCAAACTCGATGGGTTTATGTCGTTTCGTTACAGAGTTCCGCTATCCACATCCTGGCTCCATCATCAGATCAGATCAATGGTGCCAAATTATTGTATTGTCGTCCGAATTACATACACTTGCAAAGTGCCAAATCGATACGACAACTAGAAGTTTTGTTTGCATTCATTAGTTAGTTACAGCTGAAACTAATATAAAGCGTATACCTAATTAGATTATCTACATTATTTTTAATAAAGTTTAAATTAGTAATTATGAGTTAATTAAAATTATGGCCGGATCCAGGGGAGGGCGGTCAGAAGTACATGACCTCCACCCCCAAATGGACAACATTTCATTTTTCGTAAGGTACCAAAATTCGAAAACCGTTTGGAGATTACATGCTAGAAAGCTTATTTTTCATTTTTTTAATTTTTTATATCCTTTAATTTTCGAGTTATTTTAAAAATACTGAAATATTGAAAATTAAGGATTAATAGGTGCCCTAATCTGTGCTAACCCTCTAATTTAAAAATACTAATGTCTGTTGGCAGAGTTGTTAGTTATTGAACTCAGGTGTTGCCCTCTATTAATTTTACCCATTTTTATTCCATTTAAAGCTAAATTAATAATTATTCTTTAAATATAATTATAAAAATACTTCTTATATATAATATTTTTTTGGAAGTTTTGCTAGTTTCGAATGGGCTATCACAGGAAATATATTTACGAGTGAAACCGCGGACAAAAGCTAGTATTATTATATACATTATGAATAATGTTGTAGGCGATTTGAGTTCCGGCTACGGCAACACCTATTTTTAACACGGTATATTATACTCTTTGCATTTCTATAACGTATACTCTGTGGCTTGACTGACACTATCTGTCACTTTCTTTGGGTGACAGTTTATACTTCTTAATTTTAGTCCTAGCTATGGTTTTTAGTTTATAAGTCCTCATAATTTATAAAAATTCATAATTAAATTAAAAATATAAAAACTCAACCAAAAATAAAATAGAAAAATACGTGTAACTTATTTTTTAATATATTTTTAATTAAAGTAATAAAAATGGGTGATTAAAAAAATGAAATGTTGTCCATTAAAGATTTTATTTATGTAAGTATAGATTTTCAGACACATTTAGACATTTTTTAGACCTAGTTTTAAGGCTGTCTGTAGTAGAGTAATTTAGCTGACATAAGGATTAAAAAAACATAATATAACCTAGGTACTTCTACTTATGTATAATGTTAATACTATATTCCCCAAGTCATAAACAAGAGTCGAGTCAAATCAAATAATAACATTATCTTCCCGCCGCGTTGTCCGTCTGTTGGTCGTCGGTCAGTGGTGACAGCTGAATTATAACACCAAATATTGAGAAATATAAATTATTATAACAACTAGGTACATTTACATATCGATATTATACGCGGATTGTATGATTTTGAGAATTTTAATATATATTCAATTGATTCATATATCATTGGGTTCTATTTAGGTATATATACTACTGTACCGATTACGGGGACAAACCATTGAGCACTAAATGCGGCATTTAACTCCAAACTTTCACATATTCGCTAAATGAGAGGGGTAAAATAATAATTAAATACTTATAATTAAAGATTGGCATTCATGAGCCTTACAGTTGTAATAGAAAAATAATTGGCAAAATTGCGAGTAATACTCGCGCGCTGAGGCTTCCGTAGGTCTGTACCATTTTCCGTAGGATCAATTTTCTTTAATATAATTGAAACTATGCATTTTAAAATTATAAAGAAATATATTTATATATATACGTTCGTGATTGGTTGGATCATCAAACTCTGTACCAAGTTTCATCATTTTTCGTCCAGTAGATTCGGAGAAAATAAGCTGTGACAGACGAACAGGCAGACAGACAGATAGACAGACACAAGAGTGATCCTATAGATAGAGGTTTCCGTTTTTTCATCAAGGATATACGGAACCCTAAAAATGGATTTACGTATAAGAATAATAATATTGTAGGCTTCACTTAGCTACGAGGAATTGAGCTCAAAACTTTTTAGTTACACTATAAAGTTGCCCAAAACGCAAAATGTCTAACGACATATCGTCTTTATTGGTTTGCAATTACGTACACGATACGAATGGTCTGGAGTTCGACTACTAGATGAGGACATTATTTACTTAGAGACCAGTGGTCACTCCACCCTACAAGTTACACCCTTCGGTTGCGTATATACAAACTACAGTAAATAGTTTAACAAAAACTGGTCTTGTTATAAAAAATAATTTATCAGAGAAAAGGAATCCCTTTATCTATCTCCAAAAATATTATATTAATAAACTATTCTTTGAAATAAAATTTATATTAAAAAGAATTGCCATAATATCATTGCCATATATAAAATATACCTACCTACTCACTTAAATCGTATTATAAGATTTATAAGTCTATAATTCTCACAAATCAGGTAGGTACCGTATTTTTGTGATGAATGTAAACTCAGTTAATATGCAATAATTTTGTATCGACTTTGGTTAAGTAATAGTAGATTACTGACTTGAGCAGAAAGTGCGAGGGCTCTAAAAACACGAGTGCAACAATGTCACTCTCAGCGAGGTTCGTAATCTGCTTTTCTTTCAACTACAACAAAAAAATTAACTTTTCTTTAATTTTCTTTAATTATAATTATAATTCCCGGCAATTAACTTGAATATATGTCATCTACTGCGCAGTACAAATACCTATTCATTTTAAGATTTTGTACTGCGCAGTGGATGACATATATTCAAGTTAATTGCCGGTACCTATACATATTTCTTCTTCTTTTTTTCAATATGGCGGTTCCAACAATATCAATCGGTGATTTCGCCAATGTCAAGTAGTATAGCCGTTTACGGTGATTATAGCCAATAAATCGGTATGTATGATAATCCCGCCGACCGTGATATGTCTTATTAATCACTGATTAATCACAACCATCACAGCGCGGGTGGGATTAAACTGGATTCCCCAACACGTCTCCGCGGGAGCGTGTGCTATCCACCAAGGCGTGTCGTGGAATCCCCTATACATATTTTAAAAATATTCGCGTCGACAATATTTTTTTTTAATGGAAAGCAAAAGCAAAGACAGCCAAACAGCCTATGTTTTTTCGAGTGTTAAATTCGCTCTGAAAATAATAGTGAAATAAAAAGTCACACTTTTAGCGAGGTTAGCAACCTGCTTTTCCAAATTTACATCGTCAACGTCATGAAAAATTAATAAAAAAGAAATTTATCAATAAAGCAACATGCCCGCCTACTAATAAGTGCCTACAGAAAAAGAACCTAATTTAAAAACAAAACCCAGAGCGGGATGTTATGGATTTTCATACAACATTACTGCATTATGTGCATTAAAGTAGCGCCTATCAGTAGGTTGTCAAGTAATGAGGAAAATACTGCGTAGTTGGATGAAAATTATATTGACGCCTATTTCTGCATTTTCATAAAAGTTATTTCTAATTATTATGTGAACATTAAGTTATGTTACTCTTTCTAGGAGATACATTGATGTGATGATAAACCGGAGTTGTATTATAATCGTACTAAATCTGTAAATTAGCTAAGATTTTTATTTATTATTATTCACAGTTTCATCTGACATTTTAAAGCAAACTTTTAAAAGGTTTATTAAAGTACCTAATAAAAGTGAGTTCGTAATAGTGCATGTGCACTATTTTTCTTAAATAACTAAAATTATACGATACGATATTACGATCATTATTTTAGTGAGCCAAACTATAGGTTTTGTAGACACGCATCCGCAGTATACAGTGATGTCATAAAAATAACAATACATTGACCGCTGTTACAAATCTGTTGACGGAGGTGGACAGTGGACAGTGGGTTATAGTGTGACACGCAAAGTGACAATGTGTTCATATTTATTTTCAATTATTATATTTATTTATATATTATATGTTCATGAATACAATTAACACTGTAGGTATTACTATAAAAGACTGTCTGTTCCTAGATAAACACAATTATTTTAATGCATTTTATTCCCAAACAATAATAAGTATGTAAACCATTTCTATTCTTCAAAGTTAAGGACCGTTGCTCTCAGTCATCTTGTATCTGCCATATTTTTGACAGTTATAACATGACATTGACCAACATATTATATTCCACATCCGACATACGCACGCGTTTTCGTCGTGGCGTGATGTGGAATCCAGTTTAATCCTGTTCGCGCTGTGATGGTTGTGATTAATAAGACATATCACGGTCGGCGGGATTATCTTAAATACCGATTTATCGGCTATAAACACTATAAAGGCTATAATACTTGACATTGGCAAATCACCGATGAACATTGGTGGAGCCATAATTTATTTATTTATTTATTTAGTTATTTATTTATTTATTTATTTATTAAGGAGAAATAACAGCAGTAGACAGACATACATTATATAGGTACATAAAGTAGTTTAAAAAAAAATAAGTTCTGCCCACCACCTCTACATTCTCTCAAAGTTATAGGTACATTATTAGTCCCAAAAACAACAAAAAGATAAAGAAAAACAGTAAACAATAAGTAGGTACAAACAAATTAATCTAGTTTAGCCATTAATATATTTTTTACATGTGTTTTAAAAAGAAGAAAATAATAATTAAAGAAAGTAATAAAAAAGAAGAAGAAGAAGAAAATAAATAAATAAAAATAAATAAAAAAGCCTTTTAATTTCCTATAACCTATTACATTTAAACTTATTTTGTTATATACACATATATTATAGGAACCCCTTTGATAGGGTATAGGCCTCCTCCATTTTCTTCCATTCCTTCTTATCTTGTGCTGCTTCCGTCCAACTGTTTCCCGCCACCGATTTTATGTCGTCTACCCAACGCTTTTGTGGTCGTCCCACGTTTCTTTTTCCATATGGGCCGGTCCATTTAGTGGTTTTTAGAGTCCAGCGTTGGCCTGTGTATCTCGCTACATGGCCTGCCCATTGCCATTTTAGTCTCATTGTTTGGTGAAGTGCATCTATGAGTTTCGTCTTTTCTCTTATTGACTCGTTATTTTATGAATTTTTCTTAGATTTAGGATGCTCCTTTCCATTGCTCGCTGACAAGTTGTAATTTTATTTTTTATCTTATTTGTATATGTCCGAGTCTGGGAGCCGTAGGTCAAGCAACATATTAAGGGTCTATTATGTTTACAGCACGTAAATTAATTGTAATTTTAAAGCTCTACGAGTTACCACGATTTTGTGAAATCGTCATCTACGTTAAACAATAATCATAGAACTTTCTATTATCTTATTAATAATAGATAATTTATATAGCTTTTAAAAAAGTCACGGGGAATGGGAATATCAGGTACCTATATGCATTTTTGAACCTCTGTCTCACGAAGCAACTACAGGGTAAACGTAATTTATGTAATTTATACTAAAAGAGTTTCCCTTAATTTTATTATTTACCCTGTAGTTGCTTCGTGAGACAGAGGTTCAAAAATGCATATAGGTACCTGATATTACCGTTCCCCGTGACTTTTTTTTAAGCTATACATATTCGCCATAAACAATTTATTACCCCGTTGCACCCCTACTTAAGGGTTATTGTTTAAAAATATTTCTTTAGGTCACCTCCTATGCCTAAGGTGCGTCGGTGGCCGAGTGGATAAGACGTCTGGTGTTAACTAGACAGACCCCGGGTTCGATCCTAGATCCCGGCCATGTACCTACCAATGGGTTTTTTTAATTAAAAACTTATGTACATAATCCGACAAACCACACTTAGAGGCTTTTCCATCTAAACATATATCTCAACAGAACTAGCCACTCGTTAGGTATAGCCTCACAAATACCATCGGCTAAACGAGGGAGACTTGGTCTTCCGCTGGGTACCCTGGAACCGTAACACGGTTTCGGGAGCTGAACCCGTAAAGAAAGAAAAAAAAAAAAAACCTCCTATGCCTTCTAGCTAAGTTTCAATTACATCCGACAAATACAACTTTTTCCCCTGTACAAACTTCAACACCCTCCTTAAGGGTTGTTTTTAAAAATCCTAAAATTCGTATTATTGGGAAAAAAATAGTAAAATTTGGCCGAAAAATTGGAAAATTTGGGAAAAACAGAAAATAGTTTTTTTATGGGATTTTTCATACGAACTCAAGACCATAATACGGGATGAAAATTAATATGGGCTCCACGGACGAAAAGCTAGTTTGAAATAAAAATAAAAATTGACATGTTCTCTCCTCTTACGAAATGCAAAATTAATTAAATTAGAAGTATCACACACGCACCGCATCATCGTTAGTCCCTATTCAGAAGGTCCATTTATAAAATTGCGTTTCAATTAATTCAATTATAAAATTTTACGACTCCATGTTGCCAGTTGTAAATATTCACCGCAATTGTAATCACATAAACTTGAAGCTTATTGGTTCATGATTTTGATTTGTGGGTGTTATTATTTATGGATACCTACATATTGGCGTGGATGATGGACGAAAGATGAATGTCGCTGTGAAATAAGATTTTAATAAAGGAGTTCGGACTTAAAAATATTTAGAGTTAGTTAAGGGCCTAAATTTTTTTAAGTATGTATGAACATTGTGTGAACCGATTTTGATGATTTCTTTTTTGTTCGACAGATAATTCTTTCGGATTGGTCCTATTTATTTGTCATAAAAATTGGTTCTTTAGTTTTTCAGATTTTTTGAAAAAACTGGCTTCATAAGTAATTTTCTCTTAATATCTCGATGAAATATGTACCGATTTTGACGATTTATTTTTTTATTGATATAATAATTTATCGATATTATCTCACAGACATATGACGATAATCAGTTCAGTAGTTTTTCAGAAATTGGGTAACTTGCCTCTGTTTACGGCTCAATTACTTCTTTTATTAATGTTAATGTAATGTATTAATCGATGATTTGCCAATGTTAAGTATGGGGCCAAATTGGTAGATATACAAAACAAAATTAAGTAGACATCTAAGAAGATAATGATTTGTACAATATTATCTATGTTTGTACTTATGATCGTAGGTATCCAATTAATTGTTTAGCTAGATTAATGAAATTGTGAAACTAAGTTGTTTTTAATTTGGCACCAACCGTCTTCAAATCCTACGACGAGATATTATTTCAGTGCACAATTTTTGCAGTCGGTACACTTTTTTAACACAGCTGCATTAAGGATTGTGAACTTAATAAATTAATTTAGCTTTTTATAAATCCAAATATAAATAAATAAATTTCTTACTATCTCAATTACAATTGTTATAATTATAATTTCAACCCCAAACGTATGTCAGTCATCATACGCGGACAGGCGTAGCGGTTATTCTAAATTATAAATACATTTGTTAACATTTAGATGTCCTTTAAATATCAAATGGTTGACAACCGCTACAAATAGCATTTAAATTAAAAATGTTTACGCCTTTATTTAGGCGGAAGGTGAGCAGATCCAGAAGATTTATATTTATCACTGTACTAAACATAGTTGATTTAAACTAAAAAAAGTTTGTTTGTGTTTTTATTGCTTAAGTTTTGTGACCACAAATGTGTAGTCTACCTATATACGTCCCTTTGGTTTATTGAAGTTTTATTTAGCAAAATCAAGCGAAAGCCAATTACAAAATATATATTTTTATCTCCGATGAAAAAACGGAAACCCTTATAACATTACTCATGTGTCTGTCTGTCCGTCTGTCACAGCTTATTTTCTCCGAATCCACTGGAGGAAAAATGTTGAAACTTGGTGGTAGCATAAATAATCGAATTTCGATTTTGGGGGAAAAATTTAAATGTAAATTTTTTTTTCAAATGCATGATGTGACATATTGAGCGTTCCCCTGCTTATCTCAGAAACTAATTAGTCCAAAATTTTGAAATAAAAAAAATAGGAAATATAAGGTAAAGCTGTAAAGCTGTAAAGCAACCCGTGAAAAAAAAAAAAAAAAAAAAAAAAAAAGGAAATATAAGGCCTCACTAAACGAAAATCCTGTCTTGAAGTCCTCGCGACAAAAAAATGGTACGAAAACCTTTCCACGCGACTTCGACTCTCTCTTGGCCAATTATTTTTTTATTTTAAAATTAGTAAGTTCTGCGAAGTGAAACCCAAAACTCGATTAGTTTTGCAGTAAATGCACTTTTGTTTACCATGTTAATGTTGCATTGAAAACCACGCCTCTATCTCTTCTGATATTTTCTAAAATTGTTAATTAATTTGAAAAAAAAAAGAGAAAGTTCTGCCAAAACGAGCCAAAAAAGCAGGGCACTAAATTACCTATCCTTTTTTCAAACCTTTATAGATTCGGCCTGGATAATACTATAGAGACCAAATTCTCAGGATTAAATGTCTAGCTTTTATACTTTCAACCCTAAAAATTTTGCCACTCCACTCACTCACTCACTTATCAAAATATCTACGGTACTGCCCGAAGACCTAGAAAGCTGAAATTTGGTATGGAACCTAGGATTAAATTAAGAAATCTGTAACTTTCACCCTCCAACCCCCAAAAAAGGGGTGCAGCCCGGTATGTACTTCCCGAAGTCCTAGAAAGCTGAAATTTGCCATAGGTTTGGCTATGTGGAATGTAGAAGACAGTGGGCTATGAAAAATTTAATAGCTGACGTACAAGAAATAGGTACAGTGCGAAGAAATAAAATGAACTAGGGCACTTTACAAAAAGAAATGAAATTCCACCAGAAACATTTCATGTAAAATAGGTTGCCAAGACTCACTAGCTCATAACGCTTTCACTATTAAAAAGTTATCAGATCTCATGAAGAGCCAAGCCTCTAACTCCACAAACCCTACATCTTGGTCAAAAAGTATGGCTTGGCCGTTTCATAGAACTATTGCATGACACAACAATAAAGACCTTACCATAAATCCATGGTAGTCTCTGTGCGACCAAGGTGTAGGTTTGTACAGTTAGGCCTTGTCGAGTTAGGGGCCTGGCTCTTCATGAGAGAGATCTGATAACTTTTTACACGTGAAAGCGTTATGAGCTTGTGAGTCTTGGCAACTTATTTTACATGAAATGTTTTTGGTGGGATTATAATTTATCACGCTGAGACAATCGTAAAGGATAGACAAAATAATGAATAAAAAAATACTTGTAAGTTGTTTTAATATAGTTTTGTCATGCAACGGATAATCACGATATGTATGCCTTGCTGCGTGACCGATAAACCTGAATTTACCTAATTAAACCTATCTTTTTAGACTTTTGTGCATGGCCTGTCGCAGCACTTATATAACCTACCTACTGGTTCTAAAGCTGCCACTTCTGTCTTCTACTGTATCTATTATTTTCAAAAGAAATGCTCTGTGAAGCACGATTTTATTAGCTACTAGACAGACTAGGCAAATACCTTATTGAGTGTTGGTCTGCAACATAGTGGTCTACTACTACTCTCGTGTAAGCTTTATACCCGCCACACGTTGACGCGTGTTCTGCACGCGACCTTCTACTCAACTTCCATTCATATTTTTGTTTAATGAGCAAAAATATTTAATTGCTTTTTTAATACCATTGTCGTAGAGAGTTGTCTGTATTTATATATTTTAAGCCCTTCGAGATTCTTCTCAATATGAAGATTGACGTGTGCCGTTTAAGCGGAAACAATAAAGGGGATTTTCATATGTAAAAGTACCTAGGAAGGAAACATAACTAGTTAATTAATTGGTATATAATATTTGCTTTAAATTATTTAAAGGTTTATTTTATTAGCTTTGCTTCTTTTCCAAAATAAAAATACCTATCTTAAAAAAATATCTTAAGTGGGACAAAACGTGGTTGCGATGTAAAAAAATCCGTTTTATAACTTCCTACGTCATAACCAAAAATGTATTTTGCAACCGTAACTAACCTTTTTGCTAATGAAAGTCTTTGAAAAAAAAAAACTATTAAGTAATTTATTTTTAATTTTTTATCTACTATTTACATAATGGCGAAAACTTTGAAGTTTTAAGTTAAAAGTCCTTCAAAATAAATTAAAATACTGTAATCAAATATAATTAATAAATACCAATCGATCATTCATAATCGAAGCGTCAAAAGAGTGCGAATGAATCGAATCGTTCTGTAATAGTTGGCCACGTGACTCGCGCCGTGTGACCGTCGTCGCGCGCGCTCTCCCACGTGCCGCCCTCACGCGGGCCGCACACCCTCATCCTCATACTACGGACGCTCTAATATGGTGAGGTATTAGATACTATAACATAAGTCATAGATTAGTTTATGTAGGGGGGGGGGGGTACTAGTATAATGTGGCGTTCTCTACTTCTATAGGTAACAAATTTAATATATGTAAACAAGTGCGTTTTATATAAGCCAGCTAATCTCAGCTAAAGACGTCACATCATTTACAAACCGGTGTTTACTAGTAACAGTACAGACCTGTAGTATCGGAAAGCCGAGGTCTCTTCAGCAGGACTGCGGCAGTTTCAAAGGGTTATTTTGTTTTCTGGAGGAATTAAATAGCAAGAGTCATTTAATCTACTAAGTACTCAATTCAACCAAAATATACTCTTTACACTTACCTACATTTTACACAGACAGTTGCGGAGATTCCCATATCAAATAGTACGGTTGGCAAAGATAGTAGGAGTAGAGCTGACAAGTAAGTACATTTGTAAAATAGAAATATCGATTATTTTCAGAAGTGCAAAAGCCAGCTTTCCGTGTCCTCAGAATCACTATAGCATCGCAAGATATGATCCCGCACTCTAAACAATATAGACATAAACTAAATAACGGAGCATCTCTTATAGTTAGAACAAAACTTTGCACATTTTCTTGATTGATGATAGAAGCAGCGACCTGCGGTTTCAAGTGCAACACTCTAACAACTTCGCTATCGACGTTATTCTAAAGATACGTTGAGGTATTTGTAGAATTGAAAGTATTATATAAAGTTCAGTCATTGATTATCAAGTTGGTATTTTTTATTTAGGCGTGAATGTTACAGCTTTTTCACTTATTTATTACAACGACTACTACAAATATTATATAATCGGTAAGTACGCAATCAGAGCTTTCGCAACATCGCACCTAAATTGAACGATCGCAGTATAATAAAGCCTACGTCATCGTTGATATAACGCAGTACTCGTAGCTGCAAACTTGCTACGGACTACGACGTCGGACGTAGGTAAAATTGATAGATATATTTTATGTAACACAAACCAATATTTCGTAATTATTTTTGATTTGGAAAAAAAACCCTCCAAAAGAGTCACATGTGGAAAATAATATATATAAATAAAAATCAATTGCTGCATGTATGAAAGGTCATCACTTGAGAACGGCTCGACCGATTTGGCTGATTTGAAAATTTTGGAAAATTCACCGGAAAATTGATTTTTTTCTATGTGATTTTTGTATGAACTGAAGACCATACTAGGCACTCGCGCTTAAAACATGCTTAGTACCAATTTTCCATCGACTCTTAGTGCTTCGGTGTAGCAACAGACAATTGCCACCTGTTCTGTTCAATATGGAGAACAGGCCACTGTGACTGGTCTCTTTACACCTCAAAGTATAAACACCGTGAAGATGTGTTTGTTTTTGTTTAAATATAGTGTATCAAGTTCTAATTTCATACAAAAAAAAATACAACATATTTTGCAACAAAGTTACATGGAATGGTGAATATTGGGTTATTTTGTGAATGAAACGGTAGATTTGGTTTTACATAAGATTTCATAACTTTTTACGGGCTAAACAATAGTAGTGAGGCTCGGCCTATTACATTCATGTTTTTGAGGGAATTTCATTCATTTTTGTTCGGCCGTTTCTCAATTTCCGGCTCTATATATCTGAATCGCCCGTGAGAAGCCAGGGCGGGTCGCTAGTATTGATTATGGCGAGGTTTGTCATAACTATTTCACGGGTTGCATTACAGCTCCCGAAACCGTATTTACGGTTCCAAGGTACCCAGCGGAAGACCAAGTCTCCCTAGTTTAGCCGACGGTATTTGTGAGGCTATACCTAACGAGTGGCCAGTTCTGTTGAGGTATATTTAGATGGAATAGCCTTTCAAGTGTGGTTTGTCAGATTATGTAGATAAGTTTTTAATTAAAAAACGCATTGGTAGGCCGAAATCCGGGATCAAACCTGTGGTCTGCCTAGTTAATACCAGACGTCTTAACCACTCGGCCATAGTATAATATATGCTTTATATACTTGGACTGAACCTATATTCTAGTTAATTTTCTGCACATTGAGGGGTTGTGGAGGGAAAGTTACAATAATACCAGTCCGCATATAAAATTTCAGCTTTCTAGAGCTACTTGAGGAAGTACTCAAACATTTTGATGATCAGTCAATGAGTCAACAGAAGAGGTAGAAATATGATATATGGTAGATCATATCAGCTTACTGTAATCTCTATAAAAACAACAGCTCAAGTTTCTGGACACTTCCACGACAAATATCTGGGTGGGTCAAAGTACTGTGAGATGTTTCCTGTAAAAGTGTGCTGTGTGGCTGGGTTTTAGTTCAACTTGGCCCTATAAGATCTATGAACTTGGCACTACAAATATATTGATCTATCTATCTATATTATCACGCGTTTTTTTCCAAGAGGGTAGAGGGTACCTCTTTTGCTTCTTATCTTGCATATGCTCGGCGATTGTATCAATAATTTTTTTGTTCAATAAAAGTACACCTAGCCTCTGCCAGCATTTCATAAAAATACTTCGGCCATATAAACCTTTTTAGTCAATCTTTCATCGTTCATTCTTTCAACGTGTCCAAACCAGCGTCAACTACTTTTCTTCATTTTAGACACTACATAATTTCACTCCGCATTCTTCTTTAATGACATCGTTCCGGATGCGGTCAATAAGTGTTATCATATATTGATATGTATTATTCTTCTAAAGATATAAGTATTCTTATCAAACCAACCTGTGAACGACTTCCTAAAGACTACAATTCCACAAATGTTATTACCAGCGGCGCCGACAACAGTCAATATTTAGCTAATGATGTTTAAACCAATAACTTAAGATATTTAAAGTAAAGTAATGTAAGTACGTGAGCATTTTAATGAAACCTACTAATATTATAAATGCGAAAGTAACTCTGTCTGTTTGTCTACGGCTAAATCAATGAAAGGTTTTAATGAAAGGAAATTACATTGGCTACTTTTTAGGGTTCAGTTACCCAAAGGGTAAAAACGGAACCCCTATTACTAAGGCTCCGCTGTCCGTCCGTCTGTCTGTCGGTCTGTCACCAGGCTGTATCTCATGAACCGTGATAGTAAGACAGTTGAAATTTTCACAGATGATGTATTTCTATTGCCGCTATAACAACAAATACTAAAAAATAGAATAAAATAAATATTTAACGAGGCTCCCATACAACAAACGTGATTTTTTTGCTCGTGTTTGCTCGATATTGATAACGGCAACAAGTAGACGCTTTAAATATTCACAAAAAAAAAATCGGCCAAGTGCGAGTCGGACTCGGGCACGAAGGATTCCGTATAAAAACGGCAAAAAAAACACGTTTGTTGTATGGGAGCCGCCCTTAAATATTAATTTTATTTTAATTTAATGATTTATTTTTAAAGTGAATATATAACTAAATATTCTGTGAATATTTCAAGCGTCTACCTGTTGCCGTTATCAACATAGAGTAAAAACGAGCAAAAAAATCACGTTTGTTGTATGGGAGCCCACTTAAATATTTATTATATTCTATTTTTTAATATTTGTTGTTATAGCGGCAACAGAAATACATCATCTGTGAAAATTTCAACTGTCTAACTATCACGGTTCATGAGATACAGCCTGGTAATCAGACAGACGGACAGCGGAGCCTTAGTAATAGGGTTTCCGTTTTTACCCTTCGGGTAACTGAACCCTAAAAAACAGGTGTGTCGGTGAATGGTCACGCGACAGTAGCAAATCTTCTCACGCTTTTCTATTATATATAAATTACTGCTAGTTCTGTAAAACAAAAATATATGTAGGTATAATTAGTGTCAAGTAAAAGCGGTTGCTGTTATCTCTGGCCATACCGCAAGATATAAAAACCGTGAAGATGAACATGTGTTCTTTCCGCCCCCGGCATCGCCCGTATCTAGATATTTTTGAAAAAATAAAATATAGCCTATCGCAATCAGGGATAATGTAGCTGTAGTGAAATAATGTTCAGGATCGGATTAGTAGTTTTAGAGATCACCTAAACTTACAAATATAAAATACCTCTTTATAATATTAGTATAGGGTAATCTACCCGTCCGGTCCCTAATGAACTTTAACTAGACATTACACCGATAAGATATCGCCTTTTATTTTTGATAGAATTTTGTATTATACGGCATTGTAATAAGGTCTATAATCGTTATAATGTCTGCTATGACGTCACTTCCGTTTCGTGACGGTCGAATTGTCTATATGTTCATTCCTCATCCCGAATTCACATCCCTCGTACTATGATTGTACACATCACAAACATACTCGCGACATAAATACTGTAACCGAACCTGGGCCATTAATATTGCAGGCAGGATCAGTAATAACTAGGCTACGGCGATGTCTAGCCATTTGCCATGTGACTTTCTGGTTTTGCGGTCAGAAGGTCATTTCTAATTTTTTTTAACACCCAATTGTGCTATTTTCAATTTTATTTTTGTGTAACCTTTATTAATTTGCTTCCCACTTGTGGGAGTTCATTTATTTTCCAATTAACCTGAGCTAAGCAAAACAGAATTTCTACAGAGAGAGGCTTATAAGAACAGAGAAGTAGCAATAATATGATTTCCGTACATCTTCAGAATTTTCCCTGAAATATAGCTAAAAAAATAGAAAAAAATGTTTTGTGTTATAATTCAGTGCAGAAATTATAACCACAAAGGTTTACAGATATCATAATATACCATATTTAACTAGACTAGTTTTTCAAATAAGAAATATTAAAAAAAAGCTTCATTGTTTAATGGGTAAAATGTCGGATCACAACTGAGAAGTCGCGGGTCCGATTTCCACATGAGGTTTTTATAGAAAAAAATCTATGTATATTATCCGACAAACCGTACAAAGAGGATTATACCTATTATATAGGAGGACATACCTCAAAAGAGCCAGCCACTCGTTAGGTATAGCCTCTTATTTAAGCCTATTTTGGCTGCAGTTATACAGCTCTGTATAAGATTGAAATAGCCCTAACCCCAAATAATAATAATAGGTATAGCCTCAAAAAATCTTCGGCTAATGTCTTCCGCTGGGTACCCTGGGGCAACGGTTCCCGGGGGCTTTTTTCTCCAAACAAGAGTTTTATCATTTTATATCCCATCTCACTTAAAGATTGTCACAATTTAGCCTAAATAACAGTAATTTAATTAAGTAAAAATCTGTAAAAATGTAGAGGCGGTGAAATAATTGTTTCGCGCACTACCTCGTGTGGGATATTGTAAAATTATAACATTTTTTGTTATCCTAATGTCCGAACATCATTTTCATGATATAAAATACACACACGCCTACATGGCATTTATACCGTAACAGTGTCCACTTGTCGCCAGTTGTCCATATCATGATAACATTGACTGAGTTCACTACAAATAACCAAAGTAAAAAGTTAGAGAGGTGCATCCGCAGGCTATAACTAGTATGTAAAGGGAACGGAGGGTGAGAATTGCGATCGTGGGAGGAGGGAGTGATATAAACATTCTATCGGTTTTCATTCAGTGTCCGATTCTCCCTTCAAGCGGTTGTATTCTCTGTATCTACCTGCCTGATACCTCAACTCGCCGCCGCAATGGTATTCGCCGACTTCTTAACTGAGACTAGAAAACGATGGCTTAAGGTAATTTTTTATACTACTTTCTGTACCTAGCTTTGGCCGTGAAATATTTTTTTAAATTTCTTTATCAATCAAACTTTTTCACTTTATAATCACTTAATATTATCACTAGTCTGTCTGTCTTTGCTTTTTTCACCTAAAAATTACTGAACGAATTTTGTTGCGATTATCTAACTATCTAGGTTTCCAGGTTATTAAACGTAGTCCACGTTTAGGAGCTGAGCATTAACAGTTTTAGTGAATCAAGTCGAGGGAAAAGTTAGCTCTAGCGCGTTTTCGTGGCGTATGCTGTTTAATCCGTCAGAGATATAACATAATGACGTAGGAAAGAGCTGTGAATAGTAAAACCATCTACAAAAATGTCCGCGGAAGCATATTTCTATCTCTATAAGATAAGTTGTTATAAGCGTATTTGTGTAGGTATTCAAATTGTTGTTAACCCATACGAAGTTGGGGGCAGGGTAAAAAAAAAAAATCTTTAAAAGAAAGCAGAAACGGGATTTTTTTTGTACATTAGATTCGTACGTATTTACTATGGAAGGTCTTACTTAGTCTCTGTTTACCCTTGTGTGAGTATGGCGTCATTATTATTAAAATATCCAAAACTAACGCACCGATTTTTACGTTTTTATTTTCCGGGGCACTTACTTTTCTTTCGTTACTAGTTTAATTAATCTGTATTTATTAGGGAATGTATTTTTTTAAATAGGACTAATTGGAACCGATACACATTTCATTATAGTTTTCCGGCTTCGCCCGTGGATATTTATGATTAGTTGTCGTTTATGTTGGTTGGTAGCGTGATGTTATATAGCCTATAATCTTCCTCAATTAAACAAAAATACATTTTCAAATCGGGCTGATAGAACCTGAGATAAATATTAGTAGGTATAGGATATGCCCTGTCTGTCTCATGATGGTATCTATATCAAGTTGAAAATCGGTTTATTAACTAAAACAAACAAACAGACAAGCAAACTCATTTACGCATTCATAGTATTATTGCGGATGTTAAAAGATAACAAATAATGAATGGAAACAAAATTAAACTCATAAATTAATGATATTGACTCAGAGATATAAAAGTGCATACCTATTTACTTATCTACTTTTTGTAAATTTTTATTAAGTACTAGCATTTGTTCACGCCCCTCCCCCACCCGTAATCAAATGATTAAAATTGAAATGTCTGTTTGTCACAATGTTTATAGGCTCCAGAATAGGCTCTGAAACGGCTTAATGGATTTTCATGAAAGCTACCTAGTACAGGATACATTATATACCGAGTCTTTGTTTTTCTTTTAAGAGCCCTATATCCATAATTTGTATGGGGATATACCATTCTCAATTTCTTTGTCACTGTATTCAATATATCTAAGTTGTTATTTTTTCAATTGGTTTTATTGAATAGGAAATATGGGTGGTAAAATAAAGGATTATTTTGCCCTTGTTTTCTCTTTCATAATCTATCTATTATTGAAAATTCAAAATAAAAATTATTTTATAATTTTTTAATTGGTTCAATAAGCTACAAAAAAGCAAGACGATTAATTGAAGGGTAATGGTATAAACATTTAAGAGCTTTGTGATAGATTATTAAAAAGAGAAAACGAGGGCAAATATTAAACACCCATATTTCCTATTCAATAAAACCCATTGAACAAATAACAGCTATTTCACTTAGATATATTGAATAAGTAACTAAATGCTAAAATACAATGACACAGGTGGATTATTTACAGAGAAATTGGGAATAGTTTATCCTAGAAAAATTATGGATATAGAAGCCTTAAATGGGGACTCTATGACAGCCTCCTTTTGTAGAAGAGATAGAAACTCTTCTTTCTGGACTTCAGCTCTTTTCGTCTGAAACTAAAATGGACAGCTTTGTTTTTTGGTCAAGTGCGTACTTAAAAAAACAACGTTCGGTCTGTCGGGTCCGCTATATTTTACATATAAAACGGTAACCAAAAAACGAAAAGAAACACACCATCACGGCTTTTCTATATCTAGCGGCGGGACCAGCGTGAATAACATAACATGAGAGATAATAATTATGTTATTGTTATTGCATTGTTGTTATCAGTTTGATTTATGTCTGTCTGTCTGTCAGAGCTTCCTGCAGATGTGCTCGTAAAATTATTTGATAACTCGGCGTCTTATTGTCTGTTATTGTTTAAATATTACAATCATGACGTACATTCTATATATTCGTACATATTTTATATTATTACTAGGACCTACCCCGTTGATACAATAAATAATATTGATTTGATTGGTCACTGTTCCGCTCCCAAAAGACGTGGCGTGATGTTTTAAATAAGCATAAACTTGCTGAAACAAACTTTGTACAAACGGGTCAAGCAAAAACAGAAAGTCTTCCTCTTGTTGCCGATGGTATTTGTGAAGCTATACCTAATTCTAATTCTAATAACGGTATTTAGAGTAAAAAAAGTAGTATTTGTAAATCTGTTCAGAAGTACTGAACTAATTTGAATGAATTTTCTTCATGAATGAGTTGAAAAGTTAAAATCAAAATACAGAAGCTAGGTAACCTCCTAAATGGCCCAATGGATTTTTATGACACTTTCAGGGATCATACTACTTAGTACCTACTTATAATCTACTAGCTTTCCGCCCTCGGCTTCGCCAGTATTAAAAAAATCCTAGAACCCGATTGCAGCGCCACCTACCGGGTCCAATTATATAATTTCAACAAGATCATAGCTTGTTTATCCAATTATTTCGTGACCATGAAAATATTATTTACTTTCTTCAGAAAATTATGTAAACCAATATTTATAGCGTTTGTACGAACGACTTATCTTATTTGCTACATTTTAAAGATATTTATATTCTCAATGCGTAAATAGTTAAGATTTCATGGAAATTTCCTGAATTTGAAATTATTTTTTTAGGTCGGTTTGACTTATTATACGACTTTCAAGCCAATGTCAATTCACCAAGGAATAAAGAACATTGACATCAATGGTCACTGCCCCGCTCCCAAAAGACGAACCGTGATGTTGTATACAACTAAACCTTCCTTTTGAATCAATCTATCTGTTTGCGCAAACAGTACCAAGATGGGTACAGTGGTTTTTGAGTCTATACATGACAAACAAATGAACCTACATTTTTATAACATACTTTATATTATTGTTTCAGGCCTTCAAGGTGTTTCGAAATAACAAACTTGGAAAAGGCGGCAAAAACCGGGTGTCACCATTAGTCCGCTCTCCTAGCTACAGTGGCACAGTGGACGCGAGCTGCGAAATCGACGTGACGGCTTACCGACGTTCGCTTCCCGCCAGCGCTTGTTGCAATTGCTATGATTCTGCATACGGCAGCGCTGCTAATAGCCCAGCGATGCCGATTCTCCAATTTCGGGAGCAAGAGGATTCGAGCAGTATTTTAACTGAATACACTATATTAGAGGAACCCTGTTTGCCTGATGAAGAAACTCAAAATGCTATAAATGAAAATCTAGAGATTTCTAGCTCTTTATAAAATTAATAAGTGGATAATTGGAGAATTTTGTGAAAAAGTGATATTATGATTTTGTTATCAGATTTGAAAAATAACAGAGCTTTAAAGGTGATTTTAAATTAGTTAGTACTTAAACTTTTTTTTTTAATATTTCCATTACTAATTTAATGACCTATAGACACTAAGGTTTTAATTTTGATTAATATTTTATATTAATTTTCTTTCTCAAAAAATTTAGAAGCGTGGTAATTAACAATGTAATAAAAGTAGTTTGTAGAAATTTAAATCTCAGCACACATAATTAAATGATATGCACAAAATAAAGCACATTGAAAATTACAAATGAAACTTGATTAGAAAATTAAAACATTGATTTTCTATAATATATTAAGGTTTCTAGGTCATACATTGATTTCAGATATTTCAGATTTCATAACAACTGTGTTGATCTCATTTATATATTTTATATAGCATCTAAGTTCCTTCCTAAAGAGTAAAAAGTCTAATATTAAGTTTAATTGTACCAAATAAAGTATATTTGTCTATGACATAGTAAAATATTGTTGTATTTTCATTACCGCTACTTATAATACATACGCTCACGACTTATTGGCCTTAGGGTAGGCAGAAATCAACTCGTCACGATCCTGGCATATACATCTTTCGCTTTTTCAAATCTTTTCATGCATGCGCTTCGATTATGGATGCTTTTTATTTCTCCTTTTTTTAAATGTCACATGTACTAAAAAAAGTCCTAAATATAGGCCAATTTGACAAACCCTTACAACTTGAGTTTAGTGTATTTTTTGACCCAAATATGTGTAGAATGTATTGTAAAGTAACAGTAAGCTTTATACCTCTACAAAAGCTCGCAATTATTATATTTGGGATAAAGAAGTCGCGGACAAAAGACGAGGCGCCTCTCTATTATATACAATGGCGTTTACAAAACAGGTTCTTTTTTATGTACTTACTCAAATAATCATATTTAGGGATACCACATTTAAATGAAAAATACCCAATTTCAGCATGCTATAGGTAAGTAAGTATCGGCAGTGCAGTTCCGAGTAGTGCGTTTAGTTAGACCTCAAGTATGAAGCCAGTCATAAAAGTCATATAAAATACTTAGTGGTCGACTTCTCGTGCTTTTCGTGGTGCACTTCTTTTAAAAATAACAGATAAGTACTTACTTAAAGAAGTGACACATCTAGCTAGGTCCAAGACTTTTGCAACCTAATCTGTTTATTGTGGACTGGTGTCTTTAGACACAGCGTGAATGTGTGTATGTTTGTGTAACTCATGTATGAATTTATGATTAAGTAAATTAATCAGCTTTTTCAGTTTATTATTTTCAAATATTGTCAATATTAATATAAGTGTACTGGGTAAACATTTTTTATCTTTTAAGTGAATTGTATGCTATGCTGGCAACATTTTAACGATCCCTCCCAATATTTCAATACAAGTTTTCTATTTAGAAGCTTTCAATACAAAACTTTAAACGTGCAAACGGGTATTTCTGGTTTCGATAATAACTCATTACATACAATGAAAAATATATTTACATTTTTTTTGCAGTTTCTATTGTATGTGATTGTCCACTGGCTATGTTTGTAAAATTCACATAGTTTAAAAAAACTATATGAACTTGGCATCAGTATTTTGTATTCACGACGCAGTACAAAACTGCAAAATCACTGTTAATATACAGATATATAGAATATACCTATCTAAAAAGACTACCTACTTCTTTAGATTTTAGAAACTTTTTATGCAACTATTTTAGCCCCTTTGTTTTGTTGAGGTGTTTAGTGAAGGTAAAGTCGTCTAGTATTTTCTCTAGACTTGCCTTACATACATGTAAATGGAAGTATAAACCTAATATTATTAATGCAATATCACATTATAGTGTCTTGTTTGCAATAAAATTGTGTGTTGTTACTATAGAAAATTGCAAATCTCACTCTACAAACCAAACAAAAGCCACAAGGCATTACACCAAGGTGTTTACAAATGGCAAATCCCTAAGCGTATCGGAGTGCATGCACACACGAACACATAAAAACTCTGGAGTATTTTTTTGCACCCTTAGTACGGAAGTAACCTGCGTGGGGAGGGAAGCCGTGGGAAAGGCAGGGGTGGTCGAGTCTCATACGGACATTGGGACGTAGTTTGTTTTGCGACTAACCCCATCGGAATTATCATCAGATATGTTCACATATGGTATGGCTGACCGATTATAATTTAAACTCCTTGGTTTCTTAATAATCAGTTAATAAATAATTCGAAATAAGTACGTATACTGACGAGCAATATAAAAAAGCCACTTGCAAAGTGCCTAAACTTTTTATAATTTAAATATTATGTTTCTATTGGATGTTTTTTTAATTACTTCAAAAATATATCTGGCTGGGTTTCGGAGACATTTCATGATAAGTTAGTGGCTTTTTTATATTGCTCATCAGTGTATAGTTGCCGCTAAATAAGTGTAGCCATTTGACATTCGGTGCGCAGTACAAATACCTACAAATATTTTGTATTGAACATGATTCCATGATGTCGTCAAATGGCTCAACTCATATGGCGGTATCCTACATGAGTACATAAGTGAATAACACATGTTTGCTGTTCCTAATAAAATAAAAGTAGGGCTCTAGTTGTATTAGAACGGGTTTGGACTCGCAAAAACGTTCATATGTGTACAAAGCTTTAGTCTGGTTTTGCCCCTATTTGATTGACTTCATAGCGGCAGCTCGACACCTGCTATTCTTTAATATGTCATCAATTAACAATAAAATTTAAAGATCGTGTAAATATAAATAGGATTGAAGCGTAGACAAAGGATATAAAATAATGAAACAAATTACATATAAATTTAAGTACAAAAATAATTTATTTTTCTCTTCTTAACAATATAAAACTCTCTCTTTGTACATATTACTCACAATCATTTTGGTTTTAAAATGTTCAATGCACACATTTAGTATAGGAGCATAGAAAATAGTGTACGTACATTTGGTTTATACAGGAATACTATTGAAATCACAACCATCAATTACAGGACTTACAATAACCTATCTATATGAAGAGACATCGACATTTGTCCATGATTACAGCTAAAAAGGATAGTTTTGCTGCAATTTATTCTTGTATAGAGAACCTAACAACAATTTCCAAGTCTCTGACACTTTGCTACAGACGACGGAATTATTGCAAACCTCAATTTCGTTGTCTGGGGGGACTATAGCTGACTGAATGCCTTCGAAGATAAAGAATGGATTAGACGTTTTTTACAATGTCCGTAGACCCATGCAAATAATGTCTTAGATTTTGCCAGGAAAATGTTTGACACATGCAGGATTTCATGGCATTACAATTAATTTTAATTAAGGGTCCGTGGCTGTCGGCCATCTTATATTTGTCAAAAATATGGCAAATCTCAATTAATCCAAGAAAAAACAGCTTATTTATACAACATTTTACTTATTTATACAACATTTTCAACTCAAATTGTTGATAGTTATTATTTTAAATAGCAATGTTTGTTTTAAAAACTGTGCTTATTTAATTTTTTTTTTTTTTTTTTCTTCACGGGTTGCTCTGCTTTACAGCTCCCGAAACCTTCCAGTTCCAGGGTACCCAGCGGAAGACCTAGTGTCTCCCTCGTTTAGCCGATGGTATTTGTGAGGTTATATCTAACGAGTGGCTAGTTCTGTTGAGATATATTTAGATGGAAAAGCCTCTAAGTGTCTTGTTCCCATTTAAAATAATAACTATCAGCAATTTGAGTTGAAAATATTGTACACATTTTTCTAGGATTTATTGAGATTTGCCATACTTTTGACAGAAGTACTAATATAGGTATTAATATTTGACGTTGCCAGAATTATTCAAGTTTTCCTGCAGCCATTTGGTACAATTTAATGTAATAAAAAAATTCAGTGACTGTAGAGAAAAGAAGGTGGGATAAGACTAGTATTTTTTAATTTACAATGCTATATATAAATATAATGTTGTTAGTTTATTGTCAGACTTTTTTAATTGTACGTAATCTTAAAATTATTTAAAGCTTCAATTTGGTCCCAAAGTTTAGCTAAGTATACATATTTATAAAATATCTGTCTGTCTGTACCTACATTATAAATACTACAACGATTCGTTGTAAATTTAATCACACAATTTGCTATTTACAAAATATAAACTGTTATCAAAAATATACCCTATTTATCTAAGAATTAAGATTATTCAAATTCAGACTTTATCACCATTAATACGCTAACTCAGCACCCCAAGGCCTATAGGGTTTGGAGGTATTCTGAGAATATTGGTTGTGGGGGGGATGATGAGGATATGGAGCGGGGTAGTGGGGGGAAGGTTGTTGTACGGAGTGGGGGGAAGGATGTGGCACTGAATGAGGGGATGGGTAATGAGGAGCGGGGATTGAAGCTGGTGCTGTAGGAACTGATGCATCAGGATAAGAGTTGGGAGGATGCGAAGGCGCCGGCGGAGGTGGCGGGGGGTATCCCCACCCCGTACTTTTGGCGGCGAGTTCCCGCTGGGTAGCGAAACATTGTAGATGACTCATGAGTCGCAGTCGCAGTGGGTCCTGGATGTCCAGACCTTCACAACTGACGAGATACCTCGCGACTTCTGCCGCACACTCTCGGAACCCAATACTCTGGTAGTCCATTGCGTAGCGCTGTGGGTCGTATGCGAATGTGTCCAAGCCTGCAAATAAAATAAAAAAATGACATTTTGTTTGTAGACAAGGGTTATTGTAGTTTGTAGTAATTTGAATCTCTACAAAGAAAACTGGATTTATATTATTACAAATTCATATGTAAATTGCTGACGCGGACGCACAAGATGTTTGAAATTTTAATAGATCTCATTGAAAACTTCCCCTCGTTCACCCTCTTTTCAAGACAAGTATCAATTAGAGAAAGAAGCAAGATACCATATATGGAATGTGCGAAAGGGAACCAGAGAGAGCATGTGTAACGAAGTTGGGTTGTATCCGGAGCATCTTCCGGCGCAACAGTAGGCCAGTCGGTCGACATTGCGAATGTACGGACTTTACTACCACTACTTTTAGGGTTCTGTATTCTTATTATAATATTTATTAGGACGGACAATTTTTTTTAAATACCAAAATAATGTTTTTTTTTTTCAAAATGGCTCCTTCAGGGTTTTGATGATTCCGCCAATGTCAAGTATTATAGACGGCACAGTAACAATGTTTGTAATTTTTAAAATCAGTTTGGCAGATGACTTTTTAATTTTGTCATAAGTATTGACAAGGATTGGCCAAGGTGACACAGTCATTTTGCCTGTACTTTTCGGATTATATAAAATTGAATATAAAAAAATACGGGTCTCTTATTTCTTCACAAATTTTTCATTAAAACAATAAAAAATAGTGTTTAAAAAAATGTAATGATATCCATTTTAATTATTTTATAATAGTAGAGTCAAAAATATACTTAAATCATTGATGTATTTAAATCAGTACACGGAAATAAATATTTAGTAAGATGTTTTTAATTTTAAAGTCTATGAATAAAATTTATATAAGAGGAAGTTATACGTAATGATTGTATTTTTAAACTATAAGAGCTGCCATTCTAAGATTTTCTGCCCCAATTGCATTCATCTCTTTGTTTCACTTCCTTCCGGGCCCGACAATGGCTCTGACATGTTTTATTACAATTTTTTTCTAACGCAGGTGTGACATAACCCTTTCCTGACGTGAATTTAAGAATTAACTATCTATATTAGAATTTATGATCTATGTTTTAAGATATAAAGATTATATTTCATTGGATAGGTTTTTTTTTAATTTCAAAAGGAGGTTTCGTAGTTTGTGACCTCTTTTCTTCTAAAAAGTTTGCGTTTACGAAAAATGAATGGAACTCTTTGGTTGAGAATACGTCATAAAATTATTTATTGAACGCAGCTTATTTGATATCGACAAATACAATAAAATTTCCCAGGCATGGCTTCGCAGAGATTATGAAAATTAGCCATTGCGTTTACAGAGGGTGGCAAGGCAAGCTACTGAGTTTTGTAAATTAAGGGGTCAGTGTAACATCCCCCTCGGCACATAGTTCCCACGATGGGGATCTGATAATAATTGTACAATATGGCTTTTGGTAGATTAATTTGTGTACTATGGGTAGCGTTTCATTGATAACTTTATATAACTAAGATAAAGTTTCAATCAACAGTTTCAATTGACAGCTATCATTATCAAAAATTTAAAAATTTAATATTAGTGACAATGTAACATATCATTTAAATAGCTAGTAAATATGTCTAGAAAATGTTGATGAAACTTTCATACGCTTTAGTACTAGGGGTCTATCTCGCCGCCTTCCCTTCCCCTACGCCCCCCCCCCCACCTCCCCGCCAAAAGTGGCAGAAATAATTGTTCGGTGATTTACCGCTTCACACCTCCTGTCTTAATACTCAAGGGATAGATATCAAAAATATACGGACAAAGCCATGGGCAGCTAATAAAAATATCTCAAAAATCAATTAAAGCGGTCAAGTGTCTTTATTATTGTGAAATTGCAAAACCGGAAGTGGGAAAGAACTTTTAAAAGTCGTGTGAGCGATCGTTAGCGCCGCCACCCGTAGTTCATTATCACTTCCTGTCAAGATACAAGATATGTGTCGGGCACCAGGTGTTGTTCGGGATTCTATACCTGGACAAAAGGTATCATAACTCATAATAATGAAGACCGCGTAAATGATACACCGCATCTTATGAGTCTTTTCATTGAGTAACTATACAATTTTTTTATATCTTCCCGGGTTCCCTTAGGGCTCCCGGAACCGTGTTTTCTGAGTCTAACTATGCAATATAGTAGGTATACTTAATAATACTTATGTAAGTACATAATCCGACAAACCACACTTAGAGGCTTTTCCATCTAAATATACCTCAACAGAACTAGCCACTGTTTAGGTATAGCCTCACAAATACCATCGGCTAGAAGAGGGAGACTTAGTGTTTCGCTGAGTACCTTGAGACCGATAACACGGTTTCGAGTACTGTAAGTTTCAATAGTTTGAGAGATCACCTCCTACATCCAAACTTTACCCGACCAATATCATCGTTACTTTAGCTAATTTGCACATAATATATAGATAGCCTATGTCCATATGGAATAATGTACCTTTCAAATGATGAAAGATTTTTTCAGATAGGTGCAGTGTTTCAGGAGATTACCCACCACATACTATAAACTCACAGACTTTCTCTTTATAATTTAGTATACCAGGTATATTATATTTGGAGAAATTCTTATCAGAAGAGAATATGATAATTAATGTACTTGCTTAGAGGAGTTCAGCTCTTTTTACAGTACATGACAAGCCGGCAGATGGCGCCAAGGACAGGGAAAAATGTCTATGTGACAGCCTATATATACTGAAATCAGTCGAGTTTTTACTTTTGATAACCGGATTTCCTTATACTGAATTTCATTTAACGCTAACAATCGCCGCGCATGTATGGGAGGTGTGTTAAATAGAAAGGAAGAGAAAAATGTGTCTCTGCCTACCCATCTTGAGACAAAACGGTGTGAGTAAATCAGACTTTTTGCATTAATTTTAATATTTTTCTCTCCGCAGCAACCGCCACCTTACCCATCGACGCCGAGTGTGAACACGGCCGCCCTACAAAACTCTATGGCGGGCTTTAAACACACGTACGGACAGCAGGGCGGATACCAGCCGTCCGCAGACCAGACCGACTCTGTGTCGACTAATTGTATACAGCAGCAGAAGTTTCCCGATGCGCGTAAGTGGAAAATGTTTAATATGGGTAAATGTGGACGCTGTTACTGATGTCTCTCTGGCCACGCCGGCAATTATTAAATTAGGTCCACTTACTTATTAAAGCAGTAGAGACCGCTTGAAGAATTGGTGTGATACGAAACGGGACTCGAATAAAACAAAAATGACAAAGCATGTGCATGTATTGAAACACTCTTAGGTCTTAGGGATATATGAAACAAAAAAAAGTATGTTTATATTATCTTTAGAAAAAAAAAACTTGTATCAAATGACCTTTCTGAAGCTTGTATTGGTATCCGGTTGCGGTTTTGCACTAACTAGGTAAGTGTATGACTCCGGACGACGATGTGGATGGCTGAATGCAGTCCCAGGGTTGACACTTATAAGTCTAGCGACCCGCCCAGGCTTGGTTCGTGGACATTTGATATCACTGTTCACGTGATCTTATTCACAGAGCCGACAATGCATATATGGGCAGACATTATTTATCTACGGAATCTTTCAAGATTTAAAAATAAAACAAAAAACAGATTCTAAGTGTAAGTAGGTACCCAATCATCCCTGAAAGTTCCATGAAAATCCATTGACCCGTTTCGGAGACCAAAATTATTTGTATAGATTTCAGGAAGTTCCCAGGTTTTGCCTTGACTTTGGTTACCCTAAATAGTGATATAAGAGAAAGGCAGAGGAACTTTAAGATCCGCCTAAGGTTAGCGACACGAAAACAATAAAACATAGGTACAATAATAGGTACATCTAAACACTTTCAATTTCATTATTGATATACACACTACATTGTCCTAAATAAGAAATTACTAGAAAATCTGCTCTGGTAAATAATAAAATATGTAACAACCCTACTATCAAAAAACCTCTCACGCGTCCGATTTTGAAAGTTAATAAAAAACTTGCACCCTCTTATAGCAGGATGGTTGTAATTATATTCAGTTTTTAACTTTTATTAACAAATCTGAAGTTATGTCAATACAATACGCCGAAATTTACTGATTTTTTTTTATCTAGTACATGATATATAACTAGCGACCTCGCCCCCGGATTCGCACTGGTACAATATGGGTTTACAACAATTTGAATACCTACATCTTCGCTCAATAAGACCTACACAAATACGCAATTTATATATTAGAGATAGATATATATGCTACCGCGGACTATTTTGTAGATCATTTCATCCGACGGATTAGGTAGCATGCTACATTAACTCGCTGGGGCTAACTTTTTCCTCAACTTACTAATACTGTTATTGCTCAGCTCCTAAATATGATAGGACCGTGTTTAATACTCGTAAACTTTTCCGGTGAATCAATCTGTTTTTTTGCGTGAAAAGGGCATAGACAGACGCGTTTTATAATTTTGTATGTAGCGAATAGTAGTGATGATAGTGATTTAAACTGTGCTAAAATTGATGGTTTGCTTGCAACAAATTTTTAAACATTCTTATATTTCTAGATTATTTTTAATAAAGTAGCCTTCATAATTATTATAACTACAATAGTAGCAATATATAAAACTCTAATACATACGTGAATCTGAAGTTTCACAATTTTATTTTAAAAACAACATATTCCAGCTATGTTCCCACGCTGAAACAGGTGGATGGTATCAACACTATCATATGAACATCTGTGCCCATTTTATGGCCAAGTAACATGAAAATGGTAATTTACCATTTACCATGCTCATTACCATTTCCAAACACGAACTAATTTAACGGTTAAAAAACTGGCTCCAAACTAGGACACCTGTGCTATGGGTAGGTTTTTACTAATTTAATTTTACCAAAATTTATGGCTGAAATTTATTTTATTGTAATTGCTAGAGAAATGTCTCATCCTGATCCTATCCTACCTAATAGGGACTTCTAAAACTCCAATTACAATAAAAACCAGTTTAGTATACAAACACGAGGATATAATACTTTTGATTTTTATTTAAAAAAACCGCTAGGAACCTGTATTGAGTAGAAACGGACGTGAAGCCAGTGATATAGAGGCGCTACGACAGTTGGTTGATTTCAAGATAATGTTCTTTTATAATTATATAGCAATGAGGAAGACGTTTAGTATTTCTTTATTTTACTGGCGCATAGGATAGGTGCTTCGTTGGCCATATATGAGAGCTATAGGTAATGGAAAAGTATGACACAATACCTACCTGTCTTGTGTGCCAAGACAATCATCAAAATTGGCGATTGCAAATTCAAACGTCAGCTTTTATATAAAAAAAATTGGTATGGGAAAAATAATAACGCTCCGTTTTAGGAACATATCCTAATAACTATCGGAAAAAGTGGCTTCTTGACAGGGTTTTTTTTAAATCGGTCCAGTATAGTTTCGAGTTAATTGTTACATATACAAACAAACAATCTTACATTTCCTCTTTTAATATGAGCATAAATAAGGATACTGACCTTTGGCATGTAGCATTTTCAAATGATCTACAGTTAATTGTAAAATTTCTGCTTTTTCTAATTTGGCACTGCCTTGCTTCTCGCATGCCGCTGGCACCAATCGCTTCAATTCGCACAATGACGTGTTTATTCTATCTCTACGTTTCTTCTCTATAACTCCTCGTCGCCTTTTACGAGTTAATAGTTGACAAGAGTCGTTGCCACCACCTGGAGATCTGTAATGTTTTTTCTTAAATTTAGTAATGTTATGGTATTACATTATAGATTTCTGCCCGCTTTTAAATAAAAACCGTCCGATTTATATTTCAAATCGGTGCAGTGCCGACTTTAGGTAGTATTACTCATGTATTTTTTTTAACTTAGTATTATAATTTCTTTTTTATTTTATAAATATGTATGTACTTTTTTCTCATGTAAGTAACTTGTAGTCAATAACGATTAAATGTATAGACAACGACATGTTGTGTTCACTACTAACTGGAATATCTGTATAACAAGTGTTTTATCCTAATAAGTACATATACTTAATAAAAAAATACTGTGATACTTTTATTAAGTAAATACTTTTGCAACAAATTTATAGTAGGTAATGTTAATGTAGTAATTAGTAAGCTAGTAAGTAATGAAGAATTTGTATGTAATTTGGAGAGGGTGTTGATGCAGACATAGTTTAAGAAAGGATTTCCCCTAAGGGGATAAAAGGGGATATTCAATTTTTTATAGGAAAAACTTTTTTAAATCAGATTAAACTTACCTATCTCATTGAAATAAATATATCTAAATTGAAGCCCTATTTTATATAAATACAGTTTAGTTTCGATGTGCATATTTTTATCATTTGCAATCTAAAGACGTAGACGTAACAAGTGGCATATTTTTAAACGGCCGACGTCAATTTTAACAGTTTTCACAAAAAATAACCAAAAGAAAAATATTACTGTCAATTTTCAGATAATCCTGAAATTATGCTACTGTTTAATAACTTACTAGCATTCCGCTCCGGCTTTGCCCGTGGAATTATTTAAATTTGATATAAATTAGGTATATAAATATAAATTCTGGGATATAAAGTCTATGTCACTTTCAGGCCCTCCTCAGGCTCTGTCGTGATAAACAAACAAACAAACAAACAAAAAAATCACATTTTCGCATTTGTAATATTAGTAAGAAAGGATTAGGATGGAGCGACTTAGCTTGACAATGCGATATATAAAAAGTTTTTCATAAGTTAGTCATATAATAAGTGCATAATTTATTTATTTTTACCCGACTGTGCCAGAAAAGGAGCGTAATGTTTTTCGGGTGTATTAATAATATAATCAAAATCTTTATATATATTTTTTAAATATTTATAAAAAAGAATCTCACTGTGCATCCTTGCTTGACTCCTCTGAAAAAGCATCGTCTTCACTTTCAGAATGGGCCCGTTTACGTTGCGCCTGCGCCACAGGGGCAGGCGCTGGTGGTGGAGCCGGGTTCGGTGCTTGCCAACCGTACCCCCAATGTCCATCAGTCCCAGGGTTCTCCATATGCCGATGATGGTATTCCATTTCACCAAAAGTTAAATCACTGTATCATAACACTTGCTAATTGGTTTTATTTTGGAAAATTCAAGCACGTTAATTTTGAACTGTTTCTTTGTAAAATTTAAACTATTTTTTTTGGAAAAAGCTCAGTTTGAACTTCTAGGTCGCGATGTATTCCCGGCAAGTGTCACACACGTGCGGCTGCTGTGAGCGTTAGTCCCGGAGTGTGAGAGTCGCGTGTCGACCTATATGAGCGACGTACATTCGCGTGTCTAACACACCCCTTATTAAGCGCTTTTTAGAGAAGCTCGTTTCAGAGCTCCCATACAAAAAAAATCACTTGTTCTTGTGCATATTGACCTATTTTGTCAAGTATTAGAGGGTAATGAATATAAAGGAAGCGAAAGAGGTATTTCAGGATTTTTTCTGCTTACCCCTCCTAGATAGACATATAGTGGAGACTCATTATACCACGACATTGTTACATAATGTACTACTTATAATTAGGTATATATTTCATTCCATACTCCATATCCAGTATTTCACATCTCTATACATGTACCTAAGTAAAAGAACGTCTGCCTGTCTGTATGAATGGGATCTACATTTCTTGCGAAAGGTTTTTTTATTATATTGAAAAGTAGGAATAAGCTGCCTAATTCGTTAGAGAAATAACGAAAGGAAAAATAAATAATTAGAATCTCGAAAAAACAATAGCTAATAAATTCATTGTGTTTTCAAAATGATTGTGAAAGTCGGGCAAGTAGCTAGGACATCTGCATCAAATACAATGATTTCCACTTGCTTTAGTTAACAGTGCATCAGATCAAACACAATTTCCGTAGACACGAGTTGACCGCGTGTCGGTACTATGTAGCACGTGCCTGTCCACCAATCAACAGATTACGACCTTGAACTTACATTCATACATTGATACAAACATTTCACGTAAGTGACACACTATTGAAATAAAAAAATGATTTTAAAAAAAGTTTTAAACCAAAAAAAAAATCTTATTAGGTACCTAGTATAAAACCTCACATTTTCACGGTCTTTATACCTTGCAACGTAACAGTGTAATTTTTTGCCAGTATTAAACATGACAGGTGACAAGCCTGTTGCTGCACTTGATGGTTCTAGATGTGACACTTCTTTCTTTAACAGAAATGTAGGTACCTAAGTATCTGTCATTTGTAAATTAAGTGTGTTGTCGCCGTCTTTCCGTGCCCAACGAAGCATGAGAAGTCGATTAAAAGAAAATTGTTGTTGCTTAGCATTTTTAAAACAAGCGAGATTAGATCGCTCCAAGAAAGAACGTTGAAAGAATGAAGAATGAAAGATTGACTAAAAAGGTTTATATGGCTGAAGTGAAAGGAAATGCGGGCAGAGGACGACCTAGGTGTACTTTTATTGAACATATAAAACATATATTGATCGATGGCAATATTAAAAGTACACACAATCGCCGAGCATGTATGAAAGGTATGATGAATATAAAAGAAGCGAAAGAGGTATGTCAGGACCTATCTCTCTTGTCTCTGCCTACCCCTCTTGGGATAAAAAGCGTGATGATAGATAGATAGAACGCTCAAGTCAAGTCCAACGCTGAAATATTTTCCTTACGTCAAACCAAGGAGTCTATTTTGTTATAAAAAATTAATGACTATCACCGTTGCTACACTTCCGTTTCAACTCAACAATCCCCCGCTAAAAAGGTAGCGGTTCCTTAGAAATTGATTTTTTACTTAATAAAAATCAAAAGTTTTATTTCCTCGTCTTTGTAAAATATACAGGAAACAAGAATAACTGTTACTTTTAAACGTAAAGTGCTTTTTATTTTTTTAAACGCGTCTATCTCAGTCTAAGTTTCTATCATAGTTTTTTGATGTGTAACATTTTTCTTCTCGCTCTCTTGCAATCTGTGGGAGTGATTTCGTGAAAAGGGACGGAAGTGTGTAACAGGAAGCCGGGAAAGCGCGTGCCATTTGATTTGACCAATGAGCGTGCGCGGTGGCAGAGTTGGCCGTCAGATGGTACCAACCCATTTTCCGAAAGATGTCAGATGTTACACATCACATGCGACTACTGTAAGGCTTGCTCGTTTTCTAATACGTGTTTATTCAGTCTAAGCGTATTTTATAGTTTTTTTTACTGTTTTTGTTATGTTCTTCTTTTTCCTAAAATTTGATCGCCCTAACGGCTAAAAAACTTAAATATTTACTGGATTTTATTAGAACACATCGACCTGCCCCTGCTTCGCTCGTGGTAATTTTAAAATGTGACATAAGAATTGTCCCGCAGGATATACGGGATAAAAAGTGGCCCCTCCAACTATCTCTGTGCAAAAATCACGTAGATCCTTTGCACTTTTTTGACGTTAAAGGAGGACAAACAAACAAACACACATTCGTATATATTTACATAGTTTTAAAACATCTAGTAAACTTTTTAGTAGTAGGCCATCAACAGTCACGTGTATGGCCTCAGTTAGTACCAGGGAATCATAACTCAGTAATGAAACATTCTCGTATAAATATATTTCTCAACTTGTCAAGCTCCTCCCCCGTTCCGTTCAATCTACACCACTTCACCTCTGTTTATATTAGAATTTTTATCAATTAGGAAGTCTAATTTAATGATTTACACATAACAATATAAAAACCTAACAATTAAAATAACTAAATAATCCAGGTCCGCGTAGAATTCAGATTCGTTGAGCGTGGAAGGAGCCAGCCATGTTGTCACCAGAAGGATTATGTCATGGTACCTTAGAATAAGTATTCGAGCGCGCAGAGCAAGCGAATGATTGTAACGACTGAATCACGACCGTAGGGAGTGATGCATGATGAATGAATCACGAGCGTAGATAGTGATTCAAGTGTTAGAATCCTGAGCGACGCGAGTGGTTCATGGTCCTCGATATAAATCCGTTTTATTCAAGAGTTGCGTACCATGACTACGGGAAAAAGAATGATTTCAGCGAAAAAAAATGTCGACCAATCAAATCTCGAGTAGTTATGTGCACAAGGAGTTTGTATCGAGTATTTTTTGCGCAAGGAGGTTATATAGCATTGAGATGGAGAGGTCGAATACATTGGTGTGTTCTAAATTCAAACACCAAAACAGTGAGTAAAAGTGCTTTTTATTCACTGTGTTCAGTGAATAAAATAAGCTTTTTAGAGGGGGAATTGTATAAAAACTATTTTAAGGTAAGGTTAGGTACCACACTTCTAAAAGTTAAAGAGATTAGTATATTCCTTGGTAAAAACCTTTTTTAAAATTACAGGAAACATTTATACTAGCTTACTTACTTCGCCAGTGGTTTTTGTGACTTATTCATTATCCTGAAGGTTTTCCGGGTTAAAAACTAACCTATGTCACTTAACGGTCCTCCAGCGGCTCCAGTTATCTTTGTGCAAAAAAAATCACTTCGATCCGTTGTTCCGTTTTGACGTACAAGATTAAGGAGGACAATTTTAGTTATGCTAGAATTCAGCAGCCCTAAAGAAAATCTAGCAAACTTAGTTGGCTACCAACAGTCACGTGTATCGCCGCCGTTAGTACCAGGGGATCATAGCTCAATGATGAAACCTCAGATAGAGAGTGCGCTCAAATTCTAAGGATGAAACAAACGCAATAGAAATAGCATTCCCGTAATATATTTCAAGTTGTCAAGCTCCTCCCCCGCTCCGTTTTATCTACATTAGTATCTCTACATCACTTCACCTCTGTTTATATCCAAAAGATCATGTGTGCATGGATAACTTTCTAACCAATGATAGGATAAATCCACAACAAATATTTTTTTCTTAAAAATTTGAAGGTAACAATTCCGTCGTAGACCATATAAGTACCTTTTCACTATATTTCCATCGCCGGCTTCGCCCGTGGAAATTCTCAAATAGGATGTTATATTTTTTTACAAATTGGTCTGGTAGTTTCCGAGATTAGCGCGTTCAAACAATATTATAATAATTCAGCAGATAAATCTTTAAAACAAAATCTAGCGTATTTGGCCCCCACAGTCACATGTAAGGACGCCGTTAGTACCAGGGGCTCATGACTCAATGAGACTTTATGAATAGTATCCCTATGAAGACAACACGTTGTCAAATCATTAAAATAAATTCCGAATTTCTAGTAGAAAACTTCATATCCATAGCTATAAATACTTTCCAAGATAGAAAGACAGAATAACCGCTGAAGAGCAAGCATGTTAGCGCAATGAACTCAGTAAACCGCGCGGCTTATTTTGTCGATATAAGAAGTTGTTAAAGAGATACACTGCAAAAAGAAACATGAGAAAGAATCGGTCTTGCGAAAATACATAAAACGAACAAAAATGATTTTCCAGTATTATATAAAAACTATTAGAAATAGCAATAAAGTATGTGAAATTATCTGTAGGATAAATACGAGAAAATGGTAGGTAGATTAGTAAATAAAGACATATACCTAGTTATCGCGTAATTTAAGAAGCGTGGAAGCATGTAATTTGTATGGGACAAAAGTTATGAGGCGTCGCCTTAAAACACTTTTGATAATATAATAGGGTCGGAAAGGTTGGTGATAATAGATTTAGAGTAAAATAAAAGATATTAGACAAAATCAAATATTATATGAACACTGCCAAATAATCAGTTCGTTTTACAATCGTCGAGGTATAGCGATATAAAATGTCTAACCGTGTCTAACTTATAGTTATTGTTTATAATGTGTAACATCTTTGCTCCCGCTTTTCTGCAATCTGTGGGAGTGATTTCGTGAAAAGGGACGGAAGTATGTAACAGGATACCGGGAAAGCGCGCGCTATTTGATTTGACCAATGAGCACGCCCGGTGGTAGAGTTGGCCGTCAGATGGTACCAACCCATTTTCCGAGATGTTGGTACTGTCAGCCAACAGTGTGTGCGTGTACCAAGGTGAGGTGTCAGATTTTATGAGGTTACACATCATAATATGTGACTACTGTAAGGCTCGCTGGTATTTTGTTTATTTAAACATGCCCTAAGTGTGTAAGTAATAATATAATTTAACTTTTTATATTCCATCGATAGGAACTATATGATCTATTGCACTTACTCGAAATTTATAGCAAAATTTGACCTGGTAGCGGGCGATTCTATGAATGTATACAAAATTACATACACAGAAGGTCAGAAGTTTTTCAGTAGCACTGGCTTAAACCAATTTAGATATTTTTTTGTTATGATTGAAAAGTGATATTTTCTTATCTACCTCTCATGATTATTTTTTTAGGAATTATGAAAAAAAAAACTTTTATAGATGTAGGGTTTCGCTTTATACACGCTATTGTAGAATCATAGATCGAACTATCGTCGACGGTATTTCTTGCATATAGCGAACATTAAAACCTTGTATCCATTTTAAATACTACTGCATGCTCACTATATTCCTGACGTGGCAGATAGAAAGAGATGAACTAACGAAACAGGAATAGGTATACATTAATCAATACAGGGCAGCCTGGATAGTTGCTACAAACACGTGCTGTAAGGCTGAAAGTACTAGGATATCATGACCCTGAAAAGGTTTTGCAGATAACAAAAATAACAGAATCTGTGGAGTTGCTTACCACTTCTTATCAACAGATGTGTTTCCAAATTTTGAGTAAATATTTGATTTTGAACAGAACTTGTAAAACTGCATGATATTTATTGAAGTTTGATAAAGAGCCTTCTTTCTCTTTTTTAATATAAATAAAATATGAAATATTTCAAATATATCTGTCTGTATTGTTTTAGAACCTACAACTTCATACAACCTAAGGTCTCGGCAAAGGCATAGGCCCGGGATATTTGACGATTGGAATTCTCGTTGCAGTAGTTGATCATAGACTCACCACTTTTCTTACAATAAAAAAATCTCTGCCATCTGTCCAGAAAAGCTAAAAAAGTTTAACTTTAAGGAATAATACTGATTATAGAAAACTCTGAGCATTGGTTCAACACGAGACAAAATATATATTGACCCCGAGATTGTGACCTATCGTTATCTAATAAAATACACTTATCTACATAGTACCTACTAGCTACCTTTTTTTACGTGGCAAAATCCTAGCCATCGTGCCGTCCGTCGGCCGTGCCGCGGGATAAACAGTCCAACTGGCAGCGCAAGCGCTACCGGTTCCACCTCGGAGAGGCCGTGCCCGACTAAACCCACTTTCACGAGTCGACTGCACCGCGAGGCATAGCCGACCTCACCTCGAACCGCATCCGCAATGGACCCTGCTGGAAGACCCCACAGAGCGACACTACCTCGAGTCGGCTGCGGCGGCGTATCAAACAGCGCGATCGACTCCAGACCCTAGACCCCACCATCAGCACCAGCGCCACCGGTCTCACCTCCAGCCGCATCCGTAATGAGATCTGCATTCTGAAGGAGCCTCAGAACCTCCGCTGTGTGGCTCTACCTCGGCTGCCTTTTAGCTTTATTCCGGGCTAGGTACTACCCGGAGTTACAAAGCCTTCCCGCCACAAGGCTACTACTACAAACATTTTTTTATTAAATATGAAACAATAAAAAGTATTTTTTAGTACGGATTCCCAACATCAAATCCTTTATTCCCTCTTGTCCGACCATTTTTAACAAAAACCTGCAAATATTTACGCATCATCAAAATTTCGCGAGCCCTTAAAAAGTTTTTGATCCAATCAGCTTACTAACAGAAAAGGAGTCAATGTCAATATAAAGTTTTGAAAAAGAATGCTTTAAAAAAGTTATGTCACAAAAGTTTTTTTTTAAAGCTATGAGACCTCTTTTGAGAACATACAAGCCTTTATGCATCAAGGAGTTTGTATACCTGTGCTGTGCGCATATAGAACTAGATCATTGATAATACTATGGATTAAGTATTATGACAATGTGGTGAATTGTAAAGTTGGTTTAATCAAATTAGACGGTCTTTTGATCAAGGGGTTTTATTTAAGATTTGCCTCTTATCTTCAAAATGTCGCGCGTGTATTGTCTACATACAAATATTTACGCCTGCATCCTAGCAGGATCAGCAGAGACGAAACTCAGTCACGTTCATCTCACTTCTACGTCCAAATTTTCATGTTTTTTATGCTTAGGCGGCACATTTTGGCTAACAGCAATGACAAAAAGTGGACACTGTTACTGGAGTCTTTGCCACAACGCAAATGAAGATCTTCACATCTATGTGTTTCTATGTTTGTATTTTACTTGATTTTGACGATGATACGGATTTGTTCAATAAGTAGGTATTTAATTTACATTTAGGGGCGAACTCGACTAACTTTTATACAAAAATAACTCAGAACGTCTTAAAACTAAAATGAAGGTCCAGTTAAAGCGGTACCTGTCGGTGCGTTTAGAAATCTAATCCGCGCGTTGTATTTTTTCAGAAATATTCCGTGAGAATATATTGACAGGTGAATTTGGTTCCATTATGTTACTTGTGTACTAAAAACTACAATACTGTACCGAGTACGGCGCTTTGAGCGTGGGAGACATATTTGTTGGTTTTTGGTTTTATATGTGAATTTGATGAAGTGTGCTTTTGTATTTTGTTTGTTGGTGGTTTGATAATGCGACTGGCTATTTATTTAACAATACTTCCGCCTACGGCTTCGTTTGTTTGCACAATAGGTGATTTTACTTCTAAATATAAAGTAAATTCAGACACTGAACCATTTTAAGCAAAATTTATTTCTTTTAAAATAACGACGGACTAAAATAATAAGTCCGTTTTTCTCAGCTTGTCTTTGGTAAATAAACTTGACATGTCTTTTATTGTTACATTTTTAAATAACAGTTTAAAAATATAATTATTTGATTTGAAAATGTAAAATAGGCTTAGAATGTTAATTGAGATGTGTAAAATTGTTAAATATTATCATTATATCACTGAAACTTAAATTCTTGGCACGCGTCGACTGCACAAATTTCGGTATTCTGTTTATATGGGCTTATCGATAAATGTGGACATTGTTACAAGTGTTTGTCCACGCTGCAAATAATAAAGGTCGTGAAGATGTGTTTGTTATTTTTTTTTTACTCTTGTTCACAATAAGAAAATGTTACGCAAGCATTTACAAACAGTTTCAAGTGGTAAAGAATAATTGCGGTTGAAAATAAATAAAAATAGTCCCCGAGGGCCACGCGAGTCCACGAGTAATGTAAGTACAAGGGGACGATACAATACATACAATACTAAAATATAATACGCACTCGGTTCCCACGTGAAAGTGAGGGAAGCGATCGGGGGTGGTGTTTGATTTGTATGAATGTTTATTTACCATAAAATTGATCATTTAAATTTTAACTCGTTCACACGTCTTTATTTAATATTACCTACTTATGAATTTTAATTTTTACTTTTTAGTCACGAAATTTATCTATGAAAGTAGGTACTAAACAGATTTGAATCAAATATGAAATCGGTTCATTTTCATCATCATCGCTACATATTATCCCGCCGCGTTTGTCTGTCTGTATGTGTCATTTTACGCAAAAAGAGGTTGATTCACCGGGAAAGTGACGTTTAGGAGCTGAGCAATAACAGTATATAAGTGAATCAAGTCGGAGGAAAAGTTAGCCCCAGCAAATTTTAATGGTGTATGCTGTATAATCTGTCAGAGATATAACAAAATGATGTAGGAAATAATTGTGTAGAATAAAATGATCTACAAAAAAAATCTGCGATAGCATATACATATATCTAAAATAGACAATGATAATAGATGTATTAGGTATTCAAATTGTTGTAAACTCATATTGTACTCGTGCAATGCTAGGGGCGCGGTCGCCTTTTTAAAAATCATAAATTAAAGCGCTTAGTGTCGCCAATGACCTTGACCATACAAACGGTCATCCAGTGCTGTCCCCGAAATACCTTCGTTAATTGATTTATATTATATACTTTGTTGTGTTTAAATCACAACGTGTTATTTATTTTTAGGCATGTAAATATTTCGAAACGTCATAGAAAAACACCATTCCATTATTATTATTTTAAATATTGAAGTTTTGCTCTTACAAAAAAATATTTTTTAGGATTTGTTGTACTAGAAATGATAATTATTACATATTTTTTTTAAACATTTTAGTCCATCAGTAAACGAGCAGTAGTCTGTCGAAAATGCTCATTCCAGCGGATTTGAGGATACTAGTTAACCTAAAATTTCAAATGATTTATTTCAGAGGCGGCGACTCGTTTTGGTACTTATAGATAGATTAATTAAAATCGGTTCAATAATTTTAGGTCTCTGCAGTAGGTAATTCATCCCAACTAATATTACAATAAAATGAGAAAGTGGGTTTGTTTGTTTGTCTTTCTTTTAATACCTATATATTTTCATATTTTGTACATTGTTTTTAAATGCATTGATTGTATGGAAGAAATTATATGCTTTCCGCGTGACTGCTTCGATTTACTGGATCATAAAGTGATACATCTAGGTCCACTAAGTACAGCAACAGGCTTCACACCTGTTCTGTACAATATAGACAACTGGCATCAAGTGGACACTGTTACTGTTGTCGTAAAGGTATAAACATAATGAAATTCGTGAGGTAATTTATGTTAGATTAGAGCCGATCCTCCTTGAACTTTTTGAATTGCAGATGGGAAATGCTTTTGGAAAATAAGGGATTTACGTAATAGTCATCCTTTATTACGTACCGACTTTGAAGAAACAGCATAGAGTTGTCAAGCGGAGATACTTTGATGGTCGTGTGAAATGTTCTCAACAATTATTTATATACATCACAAAATGAGCCAGGTTCGTACCGTCTGTCTGTTATGCCTATAGTTTAAGTTTTGTGTCTATACATGTTCATTCACAGTTGACGTAATAGAAGAAAAATTAAACATCTATATGCAAAAATGAGTGTGTGAGTACTGTTCGTCTAGCGAATTTTGAGGTCGAATATATTGGTGTGTTCTAAATTCAAACACCAAAACAGTGAGTAAAAGTGCTTATTTCACTGTTTTCAGTGAATAAAGTAAGCTTTTTAGAGGGGGAATGGTATGAAATATATTATGAATTAACAAAAAACAGGTAAATTGGATAACTAGTTCTCAGGTTATAAGTATACTAATGGACATTTGGACATACAGACGTTGCATTGCATTTTGTAATATTATATTTTTGGGAACATCACGACAACGGCGCCATCTCTTGACGTTTTTACTCACATCTCCTTACATTTTCGTTCGTGTATAAGAATAACGCCATCTATCAGTGAAATTCTGAAACTTATCGTAATGTTTATTTCAGGACAAGGGCTCAATTACTTGTGACGATAAATTCAACGTGACAATGGACAAATCTACAGTTGTCAGCAGGAACTTGCGTTGTCATATTGACGTCCAAGACTCCTTAACAACTACTACAACCAAATGAGGCAAGAATGGACATCTAATGAGTGTTGGGTAAATTACTAATTTTGTCCCTTAAAACCAAATCCTGCGGTGTGCCCCCTTCCCCTTCAAACAAATCCTGGGGTTTACGCCCCCTTCAAATAAATCCTGAGGTTCGCTCCCTGCCCTTCAAACAAATCCTGGGGGTTGTGCCCCCTTTAAACAAATCCTAAAATGTTCTGTAGTTAAATTTTCAGTTTAGTATAAAATAAAAATAGGCAATATCAACAAAGTAAATCCTAATACATATTTACTTACATACCTATATATTTTTCAGCTTTAAAATATCATTGCGTTATTTCGAGTTGATAAAAATATGCTACGATTTGTCAAATAATATGCCCGTTTATTCAGAGAACGTCATCTACGGAAATGCTATAAATGGTAAATAATTCAAATGTCAATATATCTTAAGTTTTCATAAAACTGTCACCTATCTCATAGGTCACATGCGAGTCATAACTTTGTAGGGATATCGATGGCATATTACAACAGACTGCTGGACATTTAGTGTTTCTTTGACCTTATTTCTCGCCGAAACAAAGCAACGAGCGATCCGGTGTATAAAAAAAATCCAAAAATCCATTCCACTATTTATAACACGATACGTGTCTCAGCTAGAATAAAAATAAAGTAATTGTAATTATTCTTCCAGGCAGACATCGCGGCAGGGTCAATAATTTCTTTAGAGACACCAGCTTATCAGTTAAAGAAGGATTTTTTTAATAAGATATATTATTTGATAAATGGCGTCGCCGACACACAAAGGAGGCAACTAACCTGACTGGTCGTCCACAACAACAGAAGATATTATTGCAAAGAGATATTACAATGCGAACTCTGTTCCCTAATGATTCTCAATAAATGGTGAACTTAGAGTATTTTTGAATAATTTGAAGGTATTTTCGGGAATTTATGGTGTATTGAATGTTAAATGGGACCCGAGACACAAATATCTGCTCAAACTTGGAGATAAAATCCCCGTGCCTCGCTATATGTGGAAATTAGTATATGATAGGACAGGCACTTGTGAATGATCCGTTAGGCGAGGTGACAGAACACTTGTGTGATGACATGAGTACAGCTCAGTTGTGGGGAGATGTCAAACATGTGACTGATGGTAGAGGGGCGTGTTGTCACCCAAAACAACTTTTCAAAAATATGGGGATATCGCCACCCGTTACTCTGAATGATAATATTTTGAAATGCAACATTTAAATTGAATGGACAAAACCGTTTGGAGATTATCTGCTTAAAGAAAGCTCATTAATTTTCGAGTTTTCTATAAAATACGAAACATAGGAATAATGAGGTTTAACTTTGCCTTGTCATTTTTAAAAAGTGATAACATGATTTTTGACATGACTTTGGCAGACTGAGCACGTTTGGCCAAGGCAGCACAGTAATTTTGCCTATCATCTTCGAAATACATAAAATTTAAGCATATACCTACAAATGTTGTCCATTGCATTGTATGTCACTTTCATTTATAGAGTCCCCATTACGCGTTATAAATAAGTATAGTTATTCAGTTAGTTAAGTTAGTATTAAATTAGTATTTAATAGTGCGCTTACTAAAAAAAGCTATTTATCTACATATAATATGAAATAATAACTCAAAGTACATTACATTATAAAGTTGTATTCTTAGTTATATTAAATTAATTTTACTACTTATATTACTAATTAACAATACCACTAATTAATTTTATATTTAATTTTCAAACCACGTTGCCCAGTTCGGAGATTCCTCATTAACATCCTGTAAAAAGAAAAATCAATATTAAATATACATAAAAATAAGTATATAATTTGTAGTTTTTATTTTTACTTGGTTGTGGTCGTTTGTTTGTGAGAAGACACATTTGTCACCGCCTGTTCTCAAGCAGAGGTGGTTGGTCCATGAATGCGCGCAACTGTCAGGAATAAATAGAGTCCGCTAGTCACACCAAACTTCTTCGTTCGTATGCAGGACGTGCTCAACCTGGACTCAACCCGGGATGCAGGGACGACGTCATGTAGTTCTTCAGAACATTCCCCATAATACAGTCTGTACTGCGTACCTGTTATTTACAGTCGTGGCTGGAGCGCGAGTCCTTGTCAGAGTCTAGACGCGTCTCTGTCTCAAGCTCCATGAAGTCGTCTACGGAGACCGGGGTGTCTGGAAGTATATGTGGACTATAATTCAGATAACTTGAACCGAATTTTCTCTATGTGGTTAGACTGCTCTTCATATTTATAGCTACAGCTCAGCCTGGCTCAACTTATTTGGCGTAGTTTATACTTAACTAATATCAATAATACATATCACAATACTCTCTCCATTTGCCTTTGCTCGTGCATAACCGCTGTTATCAATAAGCCGGCGACAAACAGGACTACATGCACTCCATTCGTTTTTCTATTCCTATAGCCAGTTTGTGGATAGCGATTTAATTTAATTTCGATATGACATGAAGAAGGTGGCAATCAAACAAGGAAAAAAAAACCAAGTAACCTATCCCTATATATTATGTATTTCAGAAAGGTATTTTTTGTCGGTGTCTAATATCTCCCCTAATACGTGTAGGCGAAACTTAACGTTTGATACATTTTGAAGATTATTTTTCCATCTAATGACGAAAAATATACAAACAAATCAAAATATTTAATGTTTCTTTTAAAATTAGACAAATTTATTTTGTAAAAGTCGCCATCTATAGTAGATCAGTTGAACTATGACAACAATATTGACATCACTAACAGTGTGAAGTATTCACACTATTATTAAACAACTAGCGACCCGCCCTTCGCAAGGGGTCAATATTGGTTTACAACAATTTGAAATACGAAATGTGGCGAAGATTTCTATGCGCATTATTTATTTAGTCGTACTGTAGTTTATTTTATTCTACACAATTTTTTCATACATCATTTTCCCCCCGACTTGATCAATTAATACTGTTAATGCTCAGCTCTTAAACATGATGTCCTCATAAATCAATCTAACTAATCGTGAAAACCGCAACAAAATCCGTTCAGTAGTTTCGTGAGTAAATCGGCCACTGAAAGACAGTGGCTTTGTTTTATAATATGTAGTGATGATAAAAGACAATATAATATAGTTTATATACTCTCATATCTTAAAATTCGAATTATAAACTTCAAAACGAATTTATATTGACATACTTTATAAACACAATACTGAAATAAAATTAAAAAATAATGTTATAAAGTAATTTTTTTACCATTACGATACAGGTTCATCCAAAAAGTTTATATCACCAACGAGGTTCCATCAATTATTTTTATTTTTATAGCATCACAAAAAAGTTTTCATTTCAATTTTTACTTGTCTATGACAGCGCCCGCTTTGACGCATGCGCGGTGATGTGCTAGGTTTTGGCGCCATTCATTGAATACGTTTTGTTGTAGTTACTGAATTTTGTGGATATTTTATTTAGTAGGTTGAATCCCAATGTACGAGAGTAGATAAAGTAGTGTATTAAACTGCATAATACCCCTCATTATACAACACTTTCATAAACTACTATTATATAACACTATTCACAAAAACTAACCCAAATGGTCCAACGTGACGCCCATGGCCCGCCTGAGCGCGTGTAGCGGCGCTAGATGTTTGGGAGGTACACGCGCCGTCATACCGCGCAGACATCCCGCCACGCCGCGAGCTGCCTCCCGCTCCGACACGCTCGCTCGGGGCAGCAGCGACAAGTGCCATGGTGGCGGCGCTGATAGCCTGCAACGATACATTGTTGAAACGGAGCATTATTATATTAAAGTAAGGGAGATATGCAACATTCTTCATTTCAATTTTATATCACTAAAGACCCGATCCCATTAACAGCCCCCTTATTCCGTATCTCTGTGGACCTTTAGATTTTCGGAACCCTTTGAGATATCGAGTTTAAACAAACAGCAGACTGTGAGACAATTCGGAGCCTATTTATTGTTGAGAAACATCGAGACAGACAGACAGTAACAAGTATACCTCTCCCGCTGCTCCTTCTCGAGCCGTGTAAGCAGCAGCGCTGTATGAGCGAGCGCGGGCCCGATGCCGTAGTCGCGCTGTGACGCCGCCACGTCTTCCTCGATGTCGTGAAGGAACTCCACGTCGACACCGAGCGACGACAACGTGCGGAGCTCATCAACGTCCACACGGACGGTGCTTATGTCCTGGAAAATAAAAGATCCAGTCGTACAGCAGTCGCCAATGATGATGATATTAAATAATCTACTATTCTAATTAAAAAAAAAGGATGCGAAATAACCCAGATGTTAGTGCAGTAACAAATCATGGAGCGTTTCCTCCCAAGCAAACACCAAATAGTTTTTTTTTTGTTAAAAATAATGAATAATTTCAGATTAAAAAAAAAACTGTGTGTGTACTTATGTACAATAATGAAAATAATGATTGGAAATAAAATTGCGTGATCTTAAATACGGTTGCTAAAATCTGAATTCAATTTAATTATTAAATAAAAAATGGCTTTTTATAATTGAGAATTAAATATAGGTCCCAATTTGTCTATTCAACATAATAAAAAATAGGCTGCGCGCATCGTAAAATTTCACTCTCATATTTTTTCATAACGCGCCTAAAAAAGGAGAACTTCAAAACAAGTAGCATCTATGATATTTTATTGAGGCTTCAATACAATAGACACATCTACTTTTGTTATGCATTACTTAACCACCGTCAACGATCTCACAGCCACATTTGCAACACTAACCTGTTCCTCCGTGACCGGGTCCTCTTCTTTGGCCTTCTTAGAGGGGAACATGGCCTCCATATCGTACAACACGGCCCATGGAGAGTCCGGCGCGAACCTGAGTAGTTCCTCGTTGCCCTCGCCCATTTCGCTTGCTGTCGGGTGAAAGTATACTTCATTACTAAAAAATAAGACGTCTAATAAATTGAGTCGATAGCGTAATTGGTAGAGCGTTGGACTTGAAATCAGGAAGACCCCGGTTCAAATCTCACATGTGTGCTTTAATGAACTCCTCGCCTCCGTACTGCATCAAAATAACAGATACTTCATCTGTTAAAGAAGTGACACATTATGTTTAATATGGACAAGTGGCACGACATAAAGGCCGTGAACATGTATATACTAACGCAGCGTGTGGTAGAGCAGATGCGACTGCTCCTTAGTGAGCGTAGCGAAGGTCCCGTCGTGCGCCGGCGCATACGAGCTGAACGGACCGTAGTTTAGTGGCTTGACGCCCTTCACGAGGTTGCGGCGGTCTTCTCGGGGCACTGCAATACAATTACAAACCATACTGTTAATGCTCAGCTCCTAAATGTGATAGGTTCAGGTTACTCGTAAACCTTCATCTTGAATCTATCTAATATCTATCCATGAAAACCGCAACTAAATCCGGCGGGGAACTATAGTTATTATATGTAGTGACTACATTTCAAGAACATAATTCCATGGCCGTAATAGCAAGTCCCTTCCCTGAACCGTTTTCCGGGACCCAAAAGTAGTCTATGTCACTCTCCAGCCTTCAAACTGTGCAAAAAGATGCGTTTTGAATTGAAAGAGGAACAAACAAATAGACTAATTTGTTATTACATAATAGATTTTGTTCCCTGTCTTATAATCACGTTGATCAAGGTCAAATAGAATTAGTTAGGATTAAACCAAGAGATGTACTTACTATGTAAGGTGCCGGTGCCCTGCGCCAGTTTCCCTACATGTTGTTTGAGAGTGGCCTGCTTGTCACTAGTAACTTCGCCACTCACCAGACACAACGTAGTCTTGCCCTCGGCGTCCATTCTGGGGAACGCTGAAACATATTGGCAAAATACGTTATTGAGGAAAAAATCTCTAATTACCTAGGTATTTAAATACTAGCTCTTGCCTGCGGTTTAAGCCTCGTCGAAATAGTACAAAGAAATTGTAAAGAAGGATACAGACAGACATACCGTCAGAACAAACGAGATTGAATAAAAGCAAACAAACATTGTTTGTAAAAAGCACTTTATATAAACAATTATAATGCCACGATTTTCCTGTAGAGATGAGTTTCACAATTTAGCAGTTTTTTTAAATGATATAATATATGATTCTTTTTTAACGAAACGTAAGTGGATGTGTCACGAACCCCTTCATATAATGAATAGAGTTTTTTTGTAGCGTACGTACATTGGCTGACCAAAATAATTGAGCCAAAGTTAGTCGTGGCTATACTTATCTTGGCTATAACCCAGCCAATAACAAGTATAGTCTTTTTCGCAAGTTCAGAACCGACGTGCTAAAAAGAGAGGATTTTTAACGAGACATCGAATAATATAATCTCCTGAGTACCTTTCTTAGCCAGTCGCCGTCTATTCCTCTCCCGGGCCGCCTCCATTTGCGATATCTTTGCGTTATCGCCGCCATCTTTGAGCGAGCTGGCCGAATCCGATTGGACGTCATTCTCCTCCCCACCACTCTTGATAGGACTGCCGCGTTTCAGGACCTTATGCTGAAAAAAAAACAACCACAAAATTTCAGACAATCTAGTATAAAGTTGTGCCACTATCTAGCATGCCATACTAAAACCGCAAAGACAAGACAATACTAACAATCTCTGTGAGCACTCCGCAACTAATAATATAGACATTACTTTAATAGCGAAAATCCAATCTAATTTGTAGGTAAAGCGATCACCAAGCAACAAAAATACTGTGCACAAAGACCTACCAACCTAAAGAAGCCTCTACAGTAGCGGCAACGAGTGAACGCAATCCTGACAGTTAAGTATCTATGAAGTTTTGTAATTATTGTAATTCACTGATATATACGTAATTGTAATACTTTATTGTTTCGAGCTCTATAGTTTCAGATGACAGCATAGTGATGCAGAAGTACGCTGACCAGCAACGTAGGTACGCTGTGGAATTTAAAAAAAGTAGCTATGTCTGTCCTCAGACCTTACAAATTTAATCAAAATCGGTTCTGTGCTTTAGCCGTGAAAGGTAACAGACAGATAGACAAGAGTTACTTTCGCATTTATAATATTAGTATGGAATAGTTTTACTTTTTGTTTTATTGTTTCTTTTTGAATTTCATTGTATTGTTTTTTTATATCGTACTTAATTTTGTGCTTTGTTTTAGTTAATTAAAGTAATAATTACCAACACAATTGACTTTTGTTTTATCGATAAAATTTACATTATATCCCAACGTTATTGCATTCACTCATTGCCGCTACTGTAAGGAAGTTTAGTAGGCGATAAGACCTAAATTTGACTGATGTTTCGACAGAAAATGTTTGCCTTGCATTAAGCGTCTTGTTGGTTAGAAGGTCGTTGCCTGTGCAATAATAAAAAAAACAATAAGGCAAATTGCCTGTTCCAATAGATATTGCAAGTTTTCACACAGTGTAAAGTTGTTTGGCGATCACTATACTCGTAGTGGCAATACCTTTTTCATCCTAATTGGCTGCTATAAAACAGAACAAAGGTTATGGCATTACACTTATCACCAAGTTTCTCGTAATACGTTGTTCAATAATATCAAAGCACCTTATTGGGCGTGTGAGAAATTTCTCAATCTTAACTTTCTAAATTTTAAATTAGACTCATAAGAAAGGAGTCCATAGAGCCGTCTAAGTAATAAAAAAGTGTTACAGTGGCGCCCTACATGTTTAAATTTATATATGTTTATTCCGTATCTGTGTTGCTAACAAAAATGTATGGCAGGCAGAGAGTGAGTCTACCGTGCACCCTCGCTACATAACTAATGTCTGTACGGTTATCAACACATTTTTGTTAGTAACAGAGATACGAGCTTCCAAATCAAAGAACAACCCTGTTTTTACTTATACCGACTATTCGCATGACCTTCATAATCATGATATTATCAATGTCAACAATGCTCTATTTACAAAAATAAACTCTGAATTATCACTGAAACAATTTTTAAAAAGCCAGATCTTGATACCTTCTATCTACACATCTTGAAACAGACCCAAAAGGACATTTCCACTCTCATCTGCCCGCCCAAATTAAGTAAAACAAAGGCTATAAAATTCACCAGATCCATCTTGCCAATATCGAAGCCCAGTTCACGGATGGGTATCTCGTACATGCATGTAAGTATGTGTCCGAGTGGTCTCAGTTTAGCCGGTGTCAGTTGTTTGACTCCAGAATGTAGAAGTCTTTTTGCCGCCTTGTGGTAGATGGTGCCTGGCTTGTTGTACTTCATTGCATTGTTGCACATCAACTTGAAATCATTCTGGGGAGAACAGTGAAAAGAGGGGATGATTAAAAGGGTGTTTGTCATTTTATGATACAGCACTTGCTTTTTTTCAAATTACATATTATTAAAAAAGTAAGCTAAGACAAAAAAAAGGTAAGTCTTGGAGTACTTCCCAACTGATTTCCATTTCATTTGACATTACACATTTGATTTCCGTTCCAATTCTAAAATTCAAAAATCAAAGAATTTTGCTTGGCATGTGTACCAATTATTTTTCTTCATGTGTGCCTTAACTCTTAATACAGCATATTCTGCCTGTATATTCAAATTCAAATAATGTTTATTGATGTAGAATCCATGGATTGCTTATCAACGTCAAACCAAAATAAATAAAATAAAGTTACATTTAGGTAGGTATAACAATTTAGTCCCAAGCTTTACCATCCTTCAAATAATCATCTATATGGTAATATGCTTTGGACATAAGTTTACTTTTAATAAATAATTTAAATTTCTTAACAGACAAATCTTGTACGTGGGTTGGAAGTTTGTTATAAAATTTCACACAACAACATTTAAATGAACCTCCAACCTTATGGAGCCTAGCAGAGAGCGGTGCAAGCTTATGTTTACTTCTTGTATTTACATTATGCCTATCACTATTTCTTTTAAATGTAGAAATATTTTTACGGACATACATTAAATTTTCAAATATATACTGACCATACACAGTCATTATATTAATACTTTTAAATTTTTCCCTTAGTGACTCTCGTGGACCCATTTTGTATATAGCACGAATAGCCCTTTTTTGTAAAATAAAAATACTATTTACATCCACGGCATTACCCCACACAAGAATTCCATATGACATAACGCTGTGGAAGTAGCTAAAATAAACCAATCTAGCCGTGTCCATATCAGTCAGCTGTCGAATCTTTTCTACTGCAAAAGTAGCAGAGCTAAGTTTATTTGAAAGATTATTGATATGAGGACCCCATTGCAGTTTCGCGTCCAATCTCAGACCTAAAAATGTTGTAGCATCTACTGCCTCTAATTCCTCATTTTTAACAATTATACTGGTTTTTACTTGCTTTACATTTGGTAATGTAAATTTTATACATTTAGTTTTATTGCTATTCAATGGCAAGTTATTTACATTAAACCAGTTAACTACTTTTGATAGTGCATGGTTCACATCATGAATAACCTGTTGCTGTCGTTTTATTTTAAATAGAAGTGATGTGTCATCTGCAAATAGCACAATGTCATGGTTATCCCTTACGAGGCAAGGTAAGTCATTAATATAGACGAGGAATAGAAAAGGACCTAAGATCGAGCCCTGTGGTACACCGATTGAAACTATTGAGCCGGAAGAAAGCTTTCCATTCACGTCCACTTTTTGAATTCTGCCCTGTAAATATGATTGCAATAAAGTCAAAGCTGTATTTCTAACTCCATAGTGATATAATTTCTTAATCAATGTTTCATGATGGACACAATCGAACGCCTTGGATAAATCACAGAATATTCCCAGAGCATCGTGCGACTCCTCCCAGGCATCAAAAATATGTTTAATTAACTCAACACTAGCATCAGTCCTTGAGCGATTGTTTATTATGCAAGAGACTATTTTTATAAAAATGCTTTAATAATTGTAACAGCATAATTTTTTCGAAAATTTTACTAAAAGTAGGTAGTACTGAAATAGGTCTAAAGTTTGTGGGGTCAGAAGTACTACCTGATTTAAATAATGGCGTTATCTTACTATATTTCATTAAGTCAGGAAAAATACCATAGTCAATACAGCTATTAAATATCACCGCCAAATCAGGTGCAACGACGTCAATTAAAGATTTAAGGACGTGGATGGAAATTCCCCATAGGTCGTTTGTTTTTTTAACATTTAATAAATTAAATGCTTTGATAATATTCAGGGACTAACATGCTCGAATTTAAAAACTACACCACATTCAGGTATATTCTCCTCCATTAATGCAACTGCGGAGAAAGCTGATGAGTTCAAGGACTTGGTTGTGGAGACTGGTATGTCAGTAAAAAAGGCTTCAAACTTCAAAATCAAATCGTTGTTTATAATTTTGTTTTGTATTTTTAGTTTAAACTCACTATTGCCTTGTTTTGAGCGGCCAGATTCCTCATTAATAATTTTCCATGTAGCTTTAATTTTATTACAACTATTTTTAATTTTAGAACTTAAATAGTTGGATTTTGCTTTATGACAGTCTTTTTTGAATTTCTTTGAATATTCCCTTACATGTTCCTTAAATTTCTCACAAGTATTGAATTTTTTCTCCTCATATAATTCGTACAACTCTTGTCTTCGTTTATGTAATTCAACAGAAGCCCATTCTCCAAATACTGAAATGTTTGTCGCTACAACTGACTTAGAAGTAAACACATTACTAAATTGAATTATAAATGATTGAATATATTATATATTATTCAAGGTAAAATAATCATCACCCTAGAATCAGCCTAAAAGCAGACTACTGCGCAAAATAGACCTGTCTTAAGCCGGGTCCAGATTTAGTGCAACACAACACTTTCCATACATTTTTATGGGGACTCTTGTTTGACTGACACTAAAATTGTATGGACACTGCATGGCATGTTGCGTTGAACAATATCTGGCGGGTCCAGATATTGTTCAACGCAACATGCTGGTACTTTATACCAACTTGAATTATAGAACATAGATAAAAGATACTAGAGAAGCTTAATACTCACGATAAAACAATTCAAAGATCTATACTCATTGTCATCTATCTTCTGCTTTATAGTGCAGAAGTCCATGGGCCTTTTGATTATGTTAGAGTAATTCGGAGCAAAGTTGTCATTCACTGGCCAAGCAAAGAATTGGTTAGGATCCTTCTTCTCCAAGTTACGGAGTAGCTGCTCCAAAAGACGGGATAAGGGCCGACGTTTCTGGCTCGCCTGTAATGTATATAATGTAAAACTTAATTTTATTAAATTTATCAAAAAATGGGAGACCTGAAATTTGTTACTTTAATTTTTTATAGATTTGAAAATGATAGGCATAACAACTGTTGCCTTGGCTAAACATCTTAACTTTAGTCAATTTCCATATTTTTTAAATAACTACATTTATAATAACAAATAAAGACATTTATATAAGCTTTGTAGCAGATCATCTCCAAATGGTTTTGAATTTTCAAGCCTTACCAAAAATGAAATGTTATCCACTGATTACAGGATAGACATACTGAGAAAAGTTTGATATATTTTAAAGTCATTGTTATATGGAATTGGTTTCTATTATAGGTTCTTGAGCGCTCGACGAAAAAGTGGGGGAATGTTTCGTTACGTAATTCGAGTGCAATATAACTTGTATATTTATTATAATTGATTTATTGGTGTTTGTTTTTTCGATTACTTTTTACTGCTGGTAAAATTAAAATTAATACCTCATACCATCAAGCAGACCCAAAAATAGTGTTCTAACGACCACCGCTCATGAACCTGACCACCACTCAAGAACTGTCCAGGTACCTATATAATTTCCATTCAAATAAATGTGATGTGATTTTGCATTATGTGAAAGATAATGTTAGTAACATTACTAAAATAAATATTAATTATAATCGTGAAACAGAATACTAAAGGTGACTCAAGCAATTAATTTAATTTCACATTCAATTACTTTACAGCTTATGAATTGTAAAGTTTCAATGATGTACTTATGTGTATAAGTGTGGAGGTATAATAAATTTTAGTTAATCACAGCTAATTATTGATATTTTAAGTATTAAATATCTAAGTAATAAGAAAAATCAACTCAAATGTGACAAATTGTACAAACAATATAAAAAAGTGCCTTTTGTTTTAATTAAATGAAAAGCCATGAAAAGTAGATATTTTATGAAATTGCCACCTTGAGCACACATGTTCGAGGCTCCCTGTGTGAAGCAGGAGAGTTGGGTCCCGGACTGAAGTGGCGCTTCTTTTGGTTGCTTTCATCCTCAGAGTCATCATCATCTGATATTTTTATCTATAATTGTTATAAAATTTTAGTAACTATTCTTATTACTTATCTATAAACTAATAATGGTTTATAATCATGTTATACCAGTGTTACACATTCTAGATAACCAGGATACCAGCAATCTCCAATAAAAGCAATCTAAAATCTATATTTGATTTAAAAAAATAAGAAACTGACCATATCAATTTCACGTTTTCTTCTATTTTTCTTTTTTGGTTGTGGATTATTTGTAGTTGACATTTGGGGTTCCTCGGTTGTTGATTGTTCTGCATCACTAGCTTCCAATGCTTCTTCTTCTTAAATATTAAATAACCATTAAGTAATTACAAAAACCATCTTGTGTTTGCATTTATAAACCCTAAATAGTTTTGTTTTCATTAATTCATTCAAAAACCTATGACAAATGCCATTAAAATACTGGGGCTCACTTATTATTTCTTTATTTTTAATAATATTTGAACGTAAATACATACTGCATCTAATGTCATCCATTTAGTGTTATTTCGGTGGGTTACTTGTACAAGTAAATATTTCACTAAAGTTTTTAGGGCTTATAAATTACCAACAAATAATACACAAAATTTTAAAAATATCGCATCGCGTCCTTTCTCTGCCTCGCCATTGCCACAGAGCAAGTAAATGCTGCTGTCCGTCAATGTCAATATTGTCAATCAAACAAATAATCACTGACAACAAACCATAGAGTAACTTCGACAATCGACATCGACTGATTTTACTTTTCAGCCGGCTTTTGTTCCGGGTACAACAAAACTAAAAAAAAGTTTTCTTTCAGGAAATTTTAGGAATAAATAGTTTATGTCCTGTATTAAAAACATAAGCTATTTTTTATCCCGGAAAACAGGACAAGAGAAGCCCTACGTTTTATTTGCTATTTGTTATTTGCTATCCCCAGATAAGAAAAGCGCCTACTGAAATATTTTACTGATAGAAAAGTCAATAAATATTGCTTTTTCAGGCGCAAACCACGGATTTTTTAAATTTTATTGTAAGTATTTCCACGCGAGTGAAACCGTCAGCAAAAGCAATATTATAATTATTAGGTATAGTATGTACCTACTTCAATCAAACTATATAATTTCATTTTTATTCTTTGTTCGCTTGGTCGAAAAATGGCTAGAGAAAGTGCGGACAATATGAGAATAAACAATGTTCCATTTTGGGATAGCCATTATTTATTATTTAAGAGCCCAGAATTTAGTAATTACCGAACTTTGTTATTGATGAAAATATTTAAAGAAGCGTGACTCGGAAGATTCCCTTATAAGGATCGTTTTTTTTACGGGTTGCTTAAGTTTAAGAAATCGTGTTATCGGTTCCAGGGTACTCAGCAGTCTCCTTCTTTTAGCCAATGGTATTTGTGAGGCTATAACAAGGGCCAGTTCTGCTGAGGTATTTTTAATTTCAGATTATTGCGCACTTTACATTAGTGATCTTAATTCTGATAATTTAATCTTTATTACTCGTAGCTTTATTGTCATTATCGAAAAAATCGAACAGATAGGTAGATACGAATATATTTTAAATTACACGTCTCGGAACAGAAATTAGGAAGCAAATCGGCGCACGCGCAATTAATTCCCAGACAACCATTACAGCACTCGTGGCTACATAAATCAATGGAAACAATAGGAATGTGTTATCTACTCAACGAAACACCGCCGGCCATCTTCCGGTAAATATTCTGTAGTGGGTGGTAGCCCCCTGGGTCATGGGTGATGATGGATGCTTATGTTCTATTATTTCACTTCATAATGTTGTGTGTAATTTAAACCAGCTAGCGACTTCGCTCGCATTTGAAACGAAATGCATGAGCATTAGAAAACATAATTATACAACTACCGCTCCTTTGGGTCGTAGCGCGATGTTAGATATAATATGCTTCCTCAAGGGAATCAAAATGCAAAAATATTTTTCCAAATCCGACTGGTAGGTAATTTAGAGATTAGCGCGTTCAAACAAACAAACAAAAACACTCTTCAGCTTTATTATTAGTATACACGACATACTGATCACTTGTAGGTAACTGGCTTAGTGATGAAGACCTGCCTTCAACTGGGTACCCTGGGGCCGGTAACACGGTTCTGGAAATTGTAAGGAACTAACCACTTGTAGGTAACTTAAGTTAGTAATGAAGACCTGCCTACAACTGGGTACCCTGGGGCCGGTAACACGGTTCTGGAAATTGTAAGGATATAACCACTTGTAGGTAACTTAAGTTAGTAATGAAGACCTGCCTACAACTGGGTACCCTGGGGCCGGTAACACGGTTCTGGAAATTGTAAGGATATAACCACTTGTAGGTAACTTAAGTTAGTAATGAAGACCTGCCTACAACTGGGTACCCTGGGGCCGGTAACACGGTTCTGGAAATTGTAAGGATATAACCACTTGTAGGTAACTTAAGTTAGTAATGAAGACCTGCCTACAACTGGGTACCCTGGGGCCGGTAACACGGTTCTGGAAATTGTAAGGATATAACCACTTGTAGGTAACTTAAGTTAGTAATGAAGACCTGCCTACAACTGGGTACCCTGGGGCCGGTAACACGGTTTTGGAAATTGTAAGGAACTAACCACTTGTAGGTAACTATAGTTAGTGATGAAGACTTGCCTTCAACTGGGGAGGGCTGGAAGTCGTAAGGAGCTGGCTATCCATAGTTAGCTTATAACGCATTGTATAACGGGTTTTAAGGCGATTTCAATGATAAGAGTAGGTTTTTATATTAATATATATATTTCAGTGAGTCAAAGTTTACATCATTCCAGCGTTGCTGATGCCGGACTCACTTCAGTCTCGAATTCTACAGAGCTTCAAATATAGTTTATAATTATTTGAAACTCTGTCCAAAAGATTAGTTGCCAGTATTAAAACATACAGCCAGTATTTTCTACAAAAAGTATGAATGAGTACTCATACTTTACACATTGTCCAGATTCGGACCGAAGCTTTCCTGTTGCGGAGCAGCAAAGAGCACAGGCTGATGGCATTATGGGGTGCGGCTTCTACGTCGGCTCTTACGGCATTCAGCCGTCTATACTGCGGACGTCTTGCTGCGGACTATATACATAATTGCCATCATATGGGTGAGCAGTGACCTCAAAATAACACGGACGAAGCCGTGGGCATCATCCAGTAATAATAATTATTTACATACATAGAACTTCAAAGATGTATTGCTACGTTCACGCAGTATCCAATTAGCCGAGCGTCAAACAGAAGTTCGTGAAAAATGCACGATGCATCTAGGATAAGGTCGGGTCATTGTGAAGATGACTCGATATCGCGCACACAATATGTACACCATAACTCTACACATTTTATGCTCAACTAACGCCAGGATTCCTACAGGATCAAAGGAATTCTGAGCGTTCTTCCCTCTTTAAGCATTTAATTCGGGGCATTTAGATACAGGAATGTTGGTGGAAAGATCGTGAAGATTATACTAGGCTTTGTTCCTAAAGTTTTAATAAAGTTAAGTGCCTGCGCTCATACAACCTGGCTAATTTATTTATATTTATACACGTACACATAGTTCGCAATTAGTGGACAAAAGAGGAGCTCGTGACGGCTTTTTTAAAATTTTAATCCGAATACCTATCCTTCGGGATTTCTTGTAATTCAATTAAAGTTAATATGCAGAAGTGCGTCGGTGGCTGAGTGGTTAAGATTTGTAAACGCGCAGCAAAGAGTTCGAACTCCACAATTCTAACAAAAAAATAATTAAAAACTTATTATATACAAACAAACTAATAAAGAAACAAAAGAACATTATAAAGAAAGTATAAGTAGCATGTTAGCCTATTTTTAGAATTTTTGCACTGTAAGCATTAATAATGTTCTGTGTGCATTATTATGTATGCCTCAAAAACGTCATCGGCCATATAAGGAAGATTTGTTTTTCAGCCGACTTCCCTGGAGCCGGTAACCGGTTAGGTTTCGGAAGTGGTAAGGTAACCTCTGACGTTATAAAATGATGTTCGTTGGTAAGCGCATCACTTGAGAACGACTAGATCGATTTAGTTACCTTTTTTTAAATGTTCGTTATAGTAAGAAAAGAAGAAAAGAATAAGGTTCATAGGGGAAAAAAATTAAAAAGACGCCCGGAAAGGAAAATACGGGAAAAACTGAAAGTGCTTATCTATGCGCTCCACGGACGAAGCCGGGGCAGAAAGCTAGTTGAAGATGTTTTCAATAGCAGTCAAAGAGGTAAATAATCTCGTTAAAATCCAAATTTGGTAAACTTGATACGTGGTGATGGCTCGTGGGCTGTTACGATTATACTCAGACAACCGCACAATCAAAAAATATATTTCCATTTCTGATAGAATTTAACTTTGAGTATTTAGATTTGAATTTATTTAACGAAATATAGCTACATGATTCCATAAACGAATTGAAATAATTTGATTACACTTTCCTATAGGACATAGGGTGGAACGAGTTAATCCTAATGGCGCTAATTAATTAATTAAAAATGAATTTTCAATACACTTGCTCGAAAAGTGAACTTTCAATGTCACTAAACATGGCTCGTAAGTTGATTATTACGCCCTAGGGCAATTTCATTACATTTTTTAAAAATTTCTACTAGTCCAATGTAAAGGTTTGACAGCAAGAAGTTTTTAACATGAAAGTTGAAAGTCATGTTGGCTTATATATAGAATAAATAATAAATTTAAAATAAATAAATTATCATTATTGTAATTATTGTAAATTGTATATTAAATACAGCAGATTTTAAATGTTAAATCGTTTATTTACCAAAAATAATCGTAAAAGCTGAACGTTCCTCTTAATTTTGTAACAATTAAAAACAAATTTTACGCATGCGTATTGCGTACCAAGTTACAATACTTGTTTTATTTACCTATTTTTCTCACAAATGTATTGAAAAATGTCGTATGATACACGGGTGTTAAGGGTTATTACAAACTCGTGACACTGTCAACTCGTTTGTAATATCCTACTTACCACCCTTGTATCACAATGTACTATTACCATAGCGCAGACGATTTATAATGGTAATGTTGTATACACAACATTTGATTTAATTCATTTTTATAGGATCAACTCGTTCCACTTTTTTTTTCAAGTCGAACGTACTATAAGATATCAATACGAACGAAGCATAGTTTAGTAGGTATGTCTAGGTATATAATTTAGTAACGACCTCGCCCCCGGCTACGTTCGGGTTCAATATCACTTACTTATAGGCCAGTCTGTGTAAATTTTTTGGACCAAAATCACGATACAGCAAACGAAGATATGTAAAAAATCGGAAATATTCCGTAGAATTCAATGCACTATTTTTAAAACAACTGACATTAGGGGAACTTATAGAAAATGGCGGCCAAAGTTGGTAAAAAACACTTTACTTCGTTTTACAAAAAAAATAGGCTTTGTTATAAAAAAAATTAATACACAAGTTGTGGAACTATTTATTTCGGATCGGTCTAGTCCAGTCCGATGTCAATAAATTGTAAAATATATTATTTATTTTAAAAAAACCGTAAAAAATCGCGTTATTTTAAAACGCCCGTATCTCTTTTAAAAAAAAAATTATGAAACCGATAAATAGTGAAAATGTAGCTCTTGACAAGCCAAAAGAGATCGTATTTTCAAATTTTAAAAATATTAAAATGATCTTGCAGAAATTTGATTTTTCGAAAAAAAAGTGTTTTTTTAAAATTCCTATAACTCATAAACCCGTGACTTTTTATAATCGTGTCTATGCTTAAAATTTTCTTTAATAGTTGCCGTTATATGTGCGAGTATTGCGCGCTTCATTAATTGATCGGTTATATGCGAAATATTGGTCAAAAAATCGGTTTTTTTTTTGTTTCAAAAACGTAATTTATCTTTAATAGTTAAAATTGTATAAAATTGACGTTTACGCGATGTTATAGCTGGTAGTTTTCTGCAAATTTTAAAAACAATTTTTTTTCTCACCGACCTTCTGGAGCTAAGATTTTTTTTTTGCTTGAAAAAAATCCTGTGGCGCCGTTTTTTAATATTATCAGCTAAAATTTATATGAGTTAAAGTTCATTATTTATAGTTGAAATAAAAAAATACGAGAACTCCATCGGCCGTCGCTGAGCACTGCAAAATTAATCACACACGGAGCTTAGCGCCGTGGTACCATACTTCAGCTCTAGCGGTGGAGCAGGGGGGGAGAGCCGACCGAGGTCGCATGCATATGAGCGACTGTCGCGACGCGGTTCCTGCATTTTTCCGAAAAATACCCATTTTTCGACCGATATTTCGCATATTACCGATCAGTTAATGAAGCGCGCAATACTCGCACATGTTACGGCAACTATTAAAGAAAATTTTAAGCAAAGACACGATTATAAAAAGTCACGGGTTTATGAGTTATAGGAATTTAAAAAAACACTTTTTTTTCGAAAAATCAAATTTCTGCAAGATCTTTTTTAAATTTTTTAAATTTGAAAATACGCTCTTTTTTGGCTTGTCAAGAGTTACATTTTCACTATTTTTCGGTTTCAAAATTTTTTTTTTCAAAGAGATACGGGCGTTTTAAAATAACGCGATTTTTTACGGTTTTTTTTAAATAAATAATATATTTTACAATTTATTGACATCGGACCAGACTAGACCGATCCGAAATAAATAGTTCCACAACTTGTGTATTAAACTTTTTTAAAATAAAGCCTATTTTTTTTTAAAACGAAATAAAGTGTTTTTTACCAACTTTGGCCGCCATTTTCTATAAGTTCCCCTAATGTCAGTTGTTTTAAAAATAGTGCATTGAATTCTACGGAATATTTCCGATTTTTTACATATCTTCGTTTGCTGTATAACGGTTACGAAAAATTTCCATACAGCTCAAAATAGCCAGACTGGCCTATTATTACTATTTATCAATTAGAGATGCTACTGCGGACTTTTTGTAGATTTACATCATTTTGTTACATCTCTGACGGATTAGACAGACAGCATACGCCATGAAAACGCGCTGGAGCTATCTTTTTCCCCAACTTGATTCAACACTGTTATTGCTCAGCTCCTAAACACGATAGGCCCATGTTTAATACTCGTAAACATTCCTCGGGAATCAATTTATATAATAGTGTAAACCGTATCAAAATCCGTTCAGTAGTTTTTGTGTGAAGAGGTCACATACAAACAGACGGCGGGCTATGTCGGTATGACGTTTGTTTGCTATGTTTCAATTACGGTATATAATAGGCAGTTATCTCCTAGCCTATAAATACTAAAAGTTGTTATCAAAGTGAGCGGATAGGCCTTCCTTCATAACACCATATTTAGCAGAATCAGTCTCCAACTTACCACGTGGGTGTCGCAACTTTTAACTTAAAGTGGTTTAAGTGACGCAAACTGGACAATACTGCCTGTAAACTTGATTTTCATTATCATATTCATGCTTTTAATATCGGAAAGGGTTTGTAGACTTTGGTTCCAATGTCCACATCTTGCCAATTGTTCTCATTAAACAAGTGCTAAGCTTATCATAGCACTAAATAGGAATTAGGAATACCGATAGCTACACTAATAATATCTAATAATAAGCAATATAAAAGGATCGCTTGCAAAATGCCGGCAAAAATCCAAATACTTATCTCAAGTAAAAATAAGGTTTTTATATTAATAAATATGTAAAAAAAAAAGTACAAATATAAAATCTATTTATCTTTACTTGCCTATTTGAAACGTTATTATTAAGAAATATTTATATAAATAATATACTTAATAATAAAAAAAAAGTTAAAAATTAAATAATAAAAGTTAAAGCTAATAATACTCTGATTCATATTTAAGTTAGCTGCGTAGACTTGGTAATTTATCTGTTGGTTTTAAAAATGCCACAAAATAATATCATTTCAAAAGGTAATGAATATTATAAATGCGTTTTTTGTTTGTTCTTCTTTCGCGTCAATACAGAGCACGAAAGATTTTTCACAAAGATAGTTTGAATAATTTGAATAGGTATATATCTACCGGAAATCCTTCGGGAAAATTCTTATGTCACATTTCAAAAATTTCCATGGGCGAAGCCATATTAAGTATATTGTATATAAACCCTGAGGCCGAAGCTAAAGTGGTTTAAATGGGTTTCATAAAGGTACCCATACTACCCATACCGATATTTAGTAGATACAATCACTTTCAATCGTTGTAAGATAACAGAAAGTGGGCCATTCGGACGAATATTGGAGATATTGTCTTGACAGAGGTCGATCGTGAGATAATCAGAGCTTTTCTTGACCATCTTCATTGATAAGCGCTTGAGCTTCTAGATAGATTATTTACAACAGATATGACAAAAGTTATCATTGTTGTAGTGTACCAAAATATAGCAATTTTAGATATGGTTTACACATTAAAAAAACGAACGAGCTTCTGACATATTATCACATTGGTACTCACACACACTGTTGGCTGACAGTTCCAACCTCTCGGAAAATGGGTTGGTACCATCTGACGGCCACGCGCACTTATTGGTCAAATTAAATAGCGCGCGCTTCCCCGGCTTCTTGTTACACACTTCCGTCCCTTTTTACGAAATCACTCCCCTTAAAAACATGGGCGATATGTTTTGGTATATTTTTTTCCTAAATCCATATGTATATACATATTTATCGTTCCTACTTAATTGTTGTGTCTATTCTATAATGAAGCCAGTCTATGTATTGACCGCTTTCTTCACGCAGCGCGCGCGCAGATCCTACTCGGCTCACATAACGGGTCGACTCGCCGCCAACTTCGCACGGGTTGTTGCGCAGGTTGCATTATATCGCGTGTGTATTACCGATATTGTGAAAAATCTTTGGATTCTATAAAAGATTTTGTCGTGTGGTGATTTTCAGTTTAAAAATTTGTTTCTTTGTAATTCCTCTGTTTTTTACAAGTGTTTGAATTAAATAGAAAATTATTAGAGCTCTACTAAACACTGAACAGGTGAGTGCTGTTATTTACCGCACGTTTCTTACGGTTGCTTTCAGATTTATATTAATTGAACTCACGTTGATTAAGAAATTGAGTTAATGTGTAATTTAATTACTATCATTTTACTGTTTACTTTCTTTATTATTGATTGTTTTGGAGTTGTTTAAATATTATGTTGGCATAAATAACTGAATTTATATCTACCCGCATTTTTGTTTCTGTTTTCTTTCTTCTTATCTTAACCGAATCATTTGAGAACGGCAAGACCGATTAATCTGAATCTGAATAAGGTTTATAGGGACAGAACAATTGGAAAAATTGCACGGAAAATTCTAAAATTTACTAAATCCCATAAAAATGCACTTTCAGTTTTTCCTAATTTTCCAATTTACCGATTTCCGGAAAAATCACGTCTAAAAAATTGCTCTGTTGGACGTTAAAGAAGTACAAACAATTAAACACACTCTATTATCTAATAAAATATATCGATTCAAGAAATTTTCAAAATTTCCTGAAATCTATCAGATTGATTATGTAAAATCTAACCTAAATATTTCTTTTATACTCGTGTTAGCAGACAGGTTTTTAAAATTTTCCGGATCATTACATTGTATTTATATTTTTCATTCTAAATAACTCTACGAACCAACAATGATTTTATTAATTGATTGAACAGTTAAATTTCTTAATAACAAAAACAATTACGCACCTATATTGTTGTAATGTAGGCGGTTTACAAATTGACCGCGAACGTGGCATTTCTTGTACACTAAATTATTTTATGTTGCGGGAACATTCTGAGTATAGGAATGTATATATATATATCTCTACATATCTGTCTGTCTCTGTATATCTTTATGCTAATTTTAAACATAACATTTTCTAAAGTAGTTATTTTATAAGAACCTGATTGTTTTTGCTTTGTTGCTACAACTACTACAATTCAACAAATATTAATACTACAGAAAATAAGAGCTTTGGAAGAGCTCAATCCTCGCTCTAGCCTAATAATATCGATTTCTCATGCTGCGGAGACCCCGTAAAGCCAGCACTTCTGAAAGTTTACGGTCTTGATATGTAACTATATATAAAGATCGGTTAATGTGTTTCTTTTTGAATTGATCGTTTTTAAGCAATTTGACTCCCAATACTTATTCTTCATGTAATAATTCAGAGTAGCAAACGTTATCTCTAGAACTATTACAAAATATCCGAGTGTCGTGAGTTCCTGTAACATCAACAAAATATAGTTTCAGGTGTGACTGTTTGTTTTGATACAGTCAATAAGATTGTACATCGTATAGAGGTATTTGGGGTTATGTTATGAAATTAACTTTGCTAATTACAATTTACTTAATGAAAATAAATATTTTTTATATTTGCAAGGACTTTCAGACATTATGCATAGGTACATATTACATAGTCATACATATTATTAAATATGTATTTATCGACATAATTATATATTATGATATTTTTATGGGCCTCACCACAAAACGGTGTTTAACTAAACTATGTTTTGTCACTTTCTTACAAATCTGTCATTCAATATTATAGACGGAGACATAACTATGTTTAAATTAAACACTTGTTAAACACGGTTTTGTGGTAAGGGGGACTTTTTATACATACCTAGATTCTGTCCGAAAATAGAATCGTCATGTCATTGAAAGTGTTGCGACACCTAGTTAGCGAATTTGTAGCAAAACATTATTTACAGCATATTGACATTAGATGAATAATTGATAGAAGGCTGAATTGGATTGCTATTAAAAACAATAATGTAATGTATCTCCCATGTTAGCCATGATCGCACTATCCATATCAACTTTTTATTAAATATTTTTTCTCCAGAATTACATTCTAGGGTCATAAATTTGAAAGCAATCAACGCCAGTCGTGATCAATTACAATGTAGGAACAAAATTCTGTTTATTATTCATGCAGCGTGCTAGGTTTTCGTGAGAGAGACATTCGATTGCGCCCGCACCTATTTCTAAACGAAAATTAATTTACACGAATAGAAATTTGTGAATTAATGCACGCACCCAAATATTTTACATTTACGTAAGTCCTGCCACTTCCATAAATGTCCTGCCACTTCCATAAATGTCCTGCCACTTCCATAAATGATAAAGACGCGATACGAAATACATTATTATATACACCTTATACATTGGTGCCGCGGTTATTAACTAGGCAGGTTCGATCCCGGATCCCCGTCATGTACCAATGGGTTTTTAATAATTTAAAACTTATGTACATAATCCGACAAACCACACTTAGAGGCTTCTCCATCTAAATATACCTCAACAGAACTGGTCACCTCACAAATAAGAGGGAGATTTAGTCTTCAGCTGGGACCTAAACCAAAAACCTGACTGTAGGTACAAATTACTGAAAAGTGAAAAACAGAATCTATACAATGGGAAATTAAAAGATCTGCGATATCTTCGTAAACAATCCCATAAAAGAATCTAGCCGTGAAAAACATAACCCTGTCACGCAGGTCGGGAAAAAAATATACTTTCCATCAGATTATATCATAGGTGCGATAAAAACCTGACAAAAATCGGACAGATCTTCTAATTTGGCAGGAAAATCGATGATAGCTGATGGAATTTTCGAGGCTACCTAAAGAGTAGCCATATTTCTGTTGATGTATTTAGAGATGGGAATACGGGGAGTTAGATGCAGGTATGGCGAACCTTTTTATGAAGTGCCTTCTTTTTCAACAAAGATATTATTGTTGCATTAACATGCCAAGTCAATGAGAAATCTTTTATTATTTTTTTAATTTAGTGGGCAATAAATTACATTAAATTTCACTGTATTCTAAAGCCGTGTTCAGCATTTTCTGTTGCATATAGGTTCGCCATCCAAATATGAAATGAAGTTATTGTGATTCGACCTACTAAGGATTCGACTTCAAACTTCGATATTAGACACCTGACAGAACTTAGAACAATTTAGAGCAACGGTCGTCGCGAACTAATGTAGCACGCTCTACTTACCGCCACTGGGAAATTTCAGATAGACAATTAAAAACGTATGCGATAACCGACAAAGAGCACGGATTCTCTGGTATTCGGCTTAGATTCTGGTGGGATGTGGGCCGTGTGACTTCCATGCCACCTGCTCATGCTTTCCTCCACATTTCCGTGAACAATTTTGTTTAAAGAATCTCTACATTCATTGATTCGCCGTATATCGATTTTTATATATGAAGCTGTCATATAATAGTGAACTTTCATATAGCAGTAGCACAGCTAGGGTCAGAGCCTGTGTGCAAAGCCTATGAAGCGCCTCTTTGAGTTAGTTGTGTCACTACACTACACAGCAAAACAAAGTGTCAAGTGCCTTTTTAACCGACTTAAAAAAAAAGAAGGAGAAGATTCTTAATTTACACCGATTACTCCGCCAGCTGTGAACCGATTTTGATGATTTCTTTTTATTCGACAGATAAATCATCCGGATTGGTCCCATTTTTGTCTCATGAAAATAGGTTCATTGCTTTTTCAGGAATTTTGAAAACACCAACCGTCTTCTTCGTCGAATTCTACGACGAAATATTAATTATTTCTTACTTTTCATTGCACTTTAATTTTGATGGGGATTCCTGCTACTTACAATGTACAAATATATACCTATCACAGTTTGTATATAATCTTTATTGATTGCGACATGTCTTTCAGGTTGACTTCAATTTCTTTTAATCCTAAAATCCTGAATTTAATTTTGTTGCGGTGAAGACAACAGTGACAATTTTATTTAAATCAAGTAGCATATCAAATTGTTTCTACTGTCGCCTTAGCAACGAAATTAAACTCAGGATTTATGTCAAAAGTTACCCCCAAAGCCTGTAACATTTTGGCTTGTTTTTCGACCAGTTCCTAGTTCCACGATAATTAAATTTTTGGCCCAATTTTGTGTAAAAAAACTTGAACCGAATAAGTAGCCTACATTTTTTGCGTCGCTTGATTTGTGAAACGAAATGCTCGCACAAGTTTTTGTACAGTTCACGGAACGAACTAGCTAAATGTCGAAACAATACCAACAATACTCTGATAGAAACTGAGATACAACCTCAACACTCTCGCAACTTGCAGCTACCTATGTAGGTTGCGTATTTACCTTCATTCATACACATTTTACTACCGACTTCAAACAAGCAGGAAATTCTCAATTCGGCTGTATTTTTTTAGTGTATGCTATAGCTGTGAATCGATTTTAATGGTTTCTTTTTGATCTACAGAGAATTCTTCCGGATTGGTCCCATTTTTGTTTTGGTGCAAATTTTCGTTGTATTGCGATGAAATGTACAGATCCATCGATGACTTTGTACTCAAAAGCACTTTGATCTTAAAACACATCGATGGAGTAAACTACCTTAACAAAATAAAAATTGTGTTCTTCAGTGGGTGGTCCTATAAGACTGAAAATTAATTTTCATGTAGGTAGTTTGAGTTTACTTAGGATACCTCTATTATGGCAAATAAAAAAAAAATGGAAATTGGTAATATGGTTTCTGATCTACCGAACATTTGAATAAAGATCATTTATGAACTTTTAAAATCTGAAGATAAATATTATGTACCCTACCTACTTTAATTTTATACTAGCGATAGAATCGGGTCTCCTACAATATCTCTAAAATGTTTTGATATAATTTTAGAATATATAGGTACATAAGATATAACATTACATTCTATAATTATTCATTTGCTATAATTTTTTTTAAACCTAAAATCGATTTCCGTAATTTTCAAAATCACTATTATCAAAATATATAAAATTAAGTTCTATAATTATTCATTTGCTATAATTTTTTTTTACCCTAAAATCGATTTCTGTAATTTTCAAAATCACTATTATCAAAATATATAAAATTACATTCAATAATTATTTATTTGCTATAATTTTTCTTTTGTCTAAAATCGATATCCGTAATTTTCAAAATCACTATTATCAAAATATATAACATTAAATGATCTAATTTATAATTTACTATAATTTTCGTTTTATCTAAAATTGTTTTCTATAATTTTCAAGATGTCTAAATTATCAAAAGGTACAACATTTAATTATGTAATGATTAATTTGCTATATTTTTTCCAGTTTATTTGCGAAATATTTATTAATATATAAAAATCTTCCTTACTTATTATAAATAATATATATATAGGTATCATATCCGTTATCAACAAGTGATGGTTGTTTAGGTATTTATGAGTTTCTGGCGCTTCGCCGTCCGCTGCCGCGGAACGCTCGCTTCGCTCGCTCGTCTCGCGCTCTGTTTTAGCACTATTCGAACCACGCTCGTCGCTTCGCTCCTCGCTAACCTATTTTTATTTACAAATTAGGGGAATAGGAATCGAAAATTACTGCAAAAGACATTAACAAAATCTACTGTAAATTTTAATAATAGTACTTATTTAAATTGATTACATTATAGAAAATTATTTTTTATGATTATATATTTGTAAATGTAAATAGAATGAAGTTATACGTTTAATAATATAGTGAGTACACTTATTTTAACAATCCATTAGAGCAAATGATATTATAGATTAATAAATTTATAGAAATTGAATTTATATATTTAGAAAATTATAATAACTGCAATTATAGAAAAGTAACCATTAGTGCAACTGAAATTAGAGATTATAAAAATTATAAGACATGAGATTATATATTTTCAAAATTATAGTAACAGCAATTATAGAAAAGTAGCCATTAGTGCAATTGAAAATAGACATTATAAAAATTATAGGACTTGAAATTATATATTTTGAAAATTATGGCAACTGCAATTATAGAAAACAATACGTTATAGGAATTAATATTATAGATTTAAAAAAATATATCAAACAAATTTATAGATTTTTAAAATTACAGGAGCTAAATTTATAGAAAATGAATATTTATAGCAACTAAAATTATAGCTTCTGAAATTATATATTTTATTTTAGAGCATTTGAGAGGATACCGATAGAATCCCCACCAAACATTTAATTAAGTCAAAATCGTGTCTATATTTTTCCCCATTCAAGATGAGATACATTTTTCTCTCCAATTTACATGAAAAATAAATTGGCAGCATCTTGCGCAACGTATGAGCCGATCACACGCGACCAATTTTAATTGGAGTAACATTACACAATCAAATAATATAGGGAAGTATAACGGTGGAGGGGGCTAGTGTGCGTGTGAAATTTGTTGGGTAATATCAAATGCTTCTTTCTGCATATTATGTTGGTAATAGTTGAAGAAAACGAACTGGAGCCCTATTGTTTATGAAAACAAAGCTGAGATGTACTACACTTTGCCTGCGACTTCTCCTTCGTTATTTCGGAATTGCTGTTAGTGATATTTTTTTTCACCAGATCCTGAGAAAATTTTAATGACAATTATCTCTCCTAAAATAAGCGGGTAAAACCAAGATACAAAATAGTGAAACGATTTGTTTTGAAATTGTATAGTTCCTACGGGTTTTCATTTTCACTGCCTTCATACCTTTCGGTGTGGCTAGAGATTAACGGTGTCCACTTTTTACCAGTTGTCCATATTGAATAGAACAAGTGACAAGCCTGTAGGTGGCAAGTCTGTTACTGCATTATGCCACTCTTTTAACAGACGTAAATATCTGCTATTTTTAGAAGAAGTGCGGCTTTACGTGTCCTCCGAAACGCGACTAGTCGATAAAGTACATATCTTAAAGAAAATTAGTGCGAAACCTAACTAAAATCCTAACTTGAATCCTAGAATTCCGAATAATCCATATGTGATATGTTGAATATTGATGTAATGAGATAAATAAATTGTGTTCCATGCTCTCTGTCTACTCTAATGTGAAACAAGCATGAAGGTATATGTGTATGTCTAACTTTTAGACTTCGAAAAATGTAACATAATATTACTTTTGCCAGTAAATTATTTTCTTCGAGGTGCCTTCCTTGTGGACTGCTACCTATTACTATGACATGAGAGAGATCTTCAGAACAACCTCCTGAGTCAGTGATAAAGTTTCTGACGCGTATGTCATGGTGGGAAGTACGCACTGATCAAATAATTTTGTCTTCAGGGTGCCTCTGAGTTTCTTAAGATGTTCACAAACCTCAAATGAATGTAGTTTTTAGAGCACTAAGTCGGCAGATAGTTTGTCGGCAGATTGAACGTCAAACAATAACGGAATCGAATCGATCACAGTATTGCGACTTGACTCTATTATGGCCAATGACCTCAAAATATTTTACAGAAAAAAATGTTACCTGCTGGTAAAAGCGAAATTCATCATATAAAACTGAAATTAACTTTTAATTTAATTTTTAATTGATTATATTGTGGTTTAATAAATTAACTTTTAAAAAAAGTGTAAGTACCGACTTCAAAAATTTGCACTGAAAAGTAAGAAATAATAAATATTTCGTCGTGCCAAATTAGGATACAAAATTAAGTAAACATCTAACAAGATAAATATCCGTTTAATATTATATATGTTTGTACTGATGATCGTAGGTTCCTAATGAATTGTCTAGATTAGTAAATTTGGAAAGTAAGTTGTTTTTAATTTGGCATTTATTTTTCCCTTTTAAGTGATTTTGTTGCCCTGAGAGACAATTAAATAATAACGCAAATAAAAAAAAAATGGAAAAATAAAAAAAAAATACTGCTGTGGATGGGATTTGAACCATTTGCATCCTGAGCTGCACCATACCATACCATACCTTTAGCCGTTAGACCACCGTCGATACAAAAATTGACAACTTCGTGTCAATAGCAACCGTTGCTAAGGCTTTTCTCTGATACATAATTTTCAGTCGTAAACAGAGACAAATTACTGAATTTCTGAAAAACTACTGAACTGATTTTCGTCATATGTCTGTGAGATAATGTCAAGAAATTATTATATCCTTAAAAAAATAAGTCGTCAAAATTGGTACATATTTCATCGAGATACTGATAATTTACTGTTTAAAGTCAGTTTTTTCAAAAATACTGAAAAACTAATGAACCAATTTTTATGACATAAAAATGGGACCAATCCGGAAGAATTATCTGTCGATTAAAAAAGAAATCATCACATAAAAAAATAATATATATACGGTCGAATTGAGTAACGTCTTTTTTTTTGAAGTCGTTAAAAAATACATTTGGTTTCGTAGGGTTTCGTCAAAATATTGTTTCACTTTTTAATCTTCGAGAACTTTTTATATGTAAGTATACCATTTTCATTTAAATTGAAAAGTAGGTATATATTGTTGAGGCTGATTCATCCGAAATTACCATTTCAAAACGGTTCCCATCGCTTTTTTCTGGGCAAATAAAAGGCTGAAATTTTTTTTTACATAAAATTAATTCCACTCAAATCCGTTTAACCCATATAGGCAATAAATACACTTCAACTTTTCACAACATCCCGGGAAGGGGAAAAGTTAGCCTCAGCGAGTTCTCATGGCGTATGCTGTCTAATCCGTCAGAGATATAACAAAATTATGTAGGAAAGAATTGTGTATGATAAAATAATCTAGAAAAAGTCCGCGGTAGCATATCTCTAATAAGTAGTTATAAACGTATTTATATTGATATTCAAATCGTGGTAAACCCATATTATACCCGTGCGAAGTACCCGCTAGTGTCAAATAAAACTAAAATGCATAACCGGAAGTAAAGAAATTCAAATTGTAATATATTTTTTGAAGTTCTTTAGATGTTACACATCATTGGCGGCTACTGCAAGACTCGCTCTTTTTTCATAGCCTCGCCAATCGGCAGACGAGTCACACGTGAGCTCTATATAAACAAGTTGCAATGCAACTTAAATTACAACACAAGTATAATCAAGGTATCGACGGCCCTTTGTTTGAATCGGCATTGTGGTGAACGATGCTATATAATGACTCCAAAATAGGGTTGCCAGATTTGAAACTTTGAAATGGATTCACCACTTTCACCAGTCAGTTTAGCTGGACAATTGGGTACCAAGACCGACAAGCCTATCAGCTAAAATTTTACAACTAACAAACAGTCGCGCGACGACAATTCGACGCTATAGCAACCGGTTGCAAATTGCAAACACATACCCAGTTGCTTGCAAGTAAATTACATTTCTAAATTGTGAATCAAAGAGTCAATTTCATGAAAAACTATTTTATTTGCGTAATTTGCGTAAAATTTGTTGAACAATTTTCAATACTTTTTAATAATCGAAATGGCGGGTGGTAAGTTCGGTAGTAAGAAAAGGAGCTGGGATAAAAGTCTAACAAAAATTTAACAGGGTGGAAACCGTCTAATTAGGCTTAACCATGTCCAGTTTTTTGCGGACGCCTGACAACCCTATTCCAAACAATACTGAGCCATCAGGCGGTGCTGAGTTACACAATAGCGAATGTCGGAGGTCAATCTATTGTCCTTGTTTTGATACGAGACTGCTCAGTGATATCTAGACGAAGATCTGGGAGTTAGCACCATTTATCAGCTGTATTTAGCATGTGTGTGTTTAATCGAAGGTGTTCAAAGAAGATATTGAAATTCTTCAGTTGATGTGGATTAGTATGTTTTGAAATCCTTCAGTTGATGTGGATTAGTATGTTTTTTTTAACAGGAATATTACAATCTGACACTAAGAAGACATTAAACAGTAGGATCAAGTTAAATAATATAGGTCTTGTAGTGAACCTATCCACTGACTAGTTCCCAAATTTCAGCCTTCTAGCAGCTGTTTGAAGCTTCATCAGTGTCCTTCCCAGGATATTTGGGTAGGTAAATATTAGTTTTTTATATGACAGTCATTGACTGTCATTCGTGATCTTCCAAGAAGCATCCACCATCATCCTTAGCATGACTTAATTGGAATTTCTGCAAGATTTCTATATTTATTTGGCTTATTAAATGTTCCCCTAGTATGATATGAGAGAAAAAGAAAGGAAAGGATGAATAATAAAAGGAGATTTAAGAAATGTTTGAATATTCCAGTAGAGTAATGTGCACTAAATAATATTGATCCGGGCATATAAATATATGAATGTGGTGTGAATGTGAATGTAGGGTGTTGTAGAGACGAGAGAGATATGGATTGTGAAATCTTCTCTTTACTTTATTGTAAATCGAATTTCTTAAAAAAATCTGAAAAGTGCGTCGGTGGCCGAGTGGTTATAATGCCAACTGGTATTAACTAGGCGCACCATGGTTTGATCCCAGCCATGTAACAATGTTTTTTTATATTTAAAAACTTATGTCATGTACATAATCCGACACACCACACTTAGACTTTTCCATTCCATCTAAATATACCTCAACAGAACTAGCCACTCGTTAAATATCAGGCTTCACATATGCTAAAAGAGAAAGACTTTGTCGGTTTCGGGAGCCGTGTCGCAATCCGTGAAAATACAAAAAGGCTGAAAAATTTACTAAACATAACTCAAAACACATCACTACCATTACGGCTTTTTACCTTGCATGTCCATATTTGGCGATTTGTCAATATTATTGATTAATATTCTGATTAAAACAGGTGTCAAAAGAAAATTAGCGTTCCCTCTGAAAAAAGTGCTTAGACATAATTTTTCACGTCCAACGCTCCAACAATTTGCGCTATTGAGGATTGGATTGTTAAAAGTCCTTGCCTATAAGCCTTTTAAAAAAAAATTGAGTCCGCTAAAACATGAATAGTTTGTCCACTAGACAAAAGTGAAAGAGGTTTCCCTGCCATGTGAAATTCGTACTCCATTGTTGCTCTGAGTTTAATTGTTATTATAATTATCTATTTAGACTTACATCAGAGCATTGTCTTTAGGAGACACGAAATATAACTAGTGCACATGTGGGAATTATTCTTTTCTAATGGCAGTTCGCGTGTAAAAATTCTTTACGGAATTCGGAAAATTCGTGTCTTGCCAGTTGCAAAATGGTGGGAGAAAATCACATGTCATTTCTAAAATAAGTAAAAGTGCAGATTATATGTGAATAGATGAGCTATGATACACCATATATTATGTACTTAGAATTCTGAAAGATTGTGTAAAAAACCAAAGATTTCCTATCAGTTGTAGGTACCAAATTTTAAGATATTATGAAACAAAGCGACAAAATCTGCACTTGTCGAATAATTACTGTTGTGAGAATTTACCTACTTACATTTTGTTTTGAAATAGTTTCTGTAGAGCTTTTGTACCGCCATTTTTCAAATACAATCACAGGCATTAGTGAAAGTATTTATAAAAAAATATATTAAAAATAATCGACCCTGAAACGCCACAATTAATAACCAACACACAACATTGCGCAACTACAAAATAACGTCCATTAAGTAAAACGTTCACAGATCATTCTTAATACGCAGCTCAATAACAAAATTAAAGATATAGTAATATCTGTGAAATATAATAGGTTGTATCTCGTGCGCGGACCTTACTTGCGTAACTTTATATCAATGGTACAGATTCTTGTCATGAGCGGAGCGAGTAGCGATTTCCACAAATAACCATTTTAAGATTGGTACCAGTATATTTTATATGACCTAATTTATTTTACGCTGACAGATTTATTCGTTATCAAGAGATTCTGGTAGTGATAGACACACGAAATCTTCCCTTTTCCTTGTTTGATTGATGTCTATTTGTACAATATTATTATTATTGTCCTAAAGTAGGATACTCAGTCCAAAAAAAAAACCACTAAACGACCAAACTGTACTTTATTGTTATTTATCGAACTTCATTTTTTTTTCATTCTTCACGGGTGTTACGGTTCCAGGGTGCCCAGCGGAAGATCAAGTCTCCCTCGTTTAGCCGATGGTATTTGTGAGGCTATACCTAACGAGTGGCCAGTTCTGTTGAGGTATATATTTAGTTGGAAAAGCCTCTAAGTGTGGTTTGTCGGATTATGTACATAAGCTTTTAATTAAAAAACTTAATTTTAAAGCAATAAATTCATTAAAATAATCGACTTCACAGTTCCCGACGGGATTATTATATTATATGTGCTTTTGTCTGGTTGTTTCTGTTCAAGCTTTACATTCTGCAAATATCGCTTGTCGCTACTTACAAAAACACAATTCGCTATCGCTTATGCCTTGCGCCACGTTTCAGCTAACGTTCGATAATCTCCCACGGCGTTCTCAACGACAGCACCTTCCCAGCTTCGCCTTGGCTTCCTACAGCTATTGTTGCAAAATTGAGAATACCATGCACCTCGCGGAATGTTCGTTAACGGACTATTTACGAGACCTTCGACTGGACGTTGCGTGTGTTGCTAAGATTAACTGATGGAAAGACCAAAAAAAAGACAAATAGACATTTCATTTATTTGTTTACTCTAAACACCTGTCTTTTAGTTAAGTTTGTGCATAAAGACATTGAAAAGACTAGATACGAACAAACTCAAATATTGTAGTAACTTTGCGTATACGTCTAGTGTTACCCACTTGTAAACCCATAATTTTGGGAAGGAATAATTCGTCACATACCTACATGAATAATTAAAAGTCACTTTAAGTAATTGTATTTTTTTATCGTTATAGTTTTCATTGTCATTCATTGTGTACCTACTCCACATCCATTTTCAACATAATATAACAATATTTTAAGTGATACATGATAGCATAATGTTTAGAAAACAAGAATAAATATCACCTATAAACATATTTTTGTATATTTTAAACATTTTTCACGCATGTTTCAGTCTTTTTAAGTTAAGTTATACCTTCTAGGTATCAAATTCTCTACTCTTTATAACATAAAGAATTTCCAGAGTCAAACATAAGTTTCTCACATTAAATAATACATTCAATATTATTGTACGAGTGTCAAATGGTGAAAGTGTTTGTCCATCTTCAGAGTTTGATTTAAACATTTTACGTAATGTTTTGTTATCATTGTTATACAACATTTAAAGGTACTTGTATTTATATACATCATACAACACTTTCAATAACCAATACTTTCCGGTCCCAGAGAATTTTTGAGAAATTTTGTATAGTTTGGTATCTACCAATTTGGAATTTTAAGTTTTCCGGATATTTCATTCATGTTTTTTTAGGATATTATTCACCTGTATCAAAGTTGTGTAAAACAGAAGCTTTTGAGTTAGGGGATCTATCACCTTTATTTTACAACTAGCATTCCGCCCTCGGCTTCGCCCGTGGATATTTGCGAACAAAATAAAATATACCCTACAGCACTCATAGATAATGGCTTGCCTGCACTACCCCTACCCCTACCCCGATCCCTACCCCTATCCCCTACCCCTACCCCTACCCCTACCCCTACCCCTACCCCTACCCCTACCCCTACCCCTACCCCTACCCCTACCCCTACCCCTACCCCTACCCCTACCCCTACCCCTACCCCTACCCCTACCCCTACCCCTACCCCTACCCCTACCCCTACCCCTACCCCTACCCATACCCCTACCCCTACCCCTCCCCTACCCTGTTTCCCACGACTTCGTACGTGTCTATTTCAGAATGTTGGCAAACATACACTTCGTACATAGCTTTTGTCATGTTCACCTCTGCCCACCCCGTTCCCGTCGTCATGCCGTGATGGTATATAGCCTATGTCACTCACGAAGAATGTAGCTTTCTAATGGTGAAAGAATTTTTAAAATCGGCCCAGTAGTTTCTGAGCCTATTCATTACAAACAAACTTACAAATGTTTCCTCTTTATAATATTAGTATAGATAAATTTTAGATGCTACCTACCTTTAGATTGAGTACGGATATCTTGAGGTATATTTTGTGATCAAAATAATGAGTAATATAAATGATTATTCATGGATCTTTCAGAGTTGCCACTTATCATGTTTAATATGGGCAGTAGACTAAATGTGATCATTATATTAAATATTGCGGGACAAGCAGAAAAATATTAAACAGAACAGGTGGCAAGCCTGTTGCTGTACTTAATGAACCTAGATCAGCGTACCTATCTGGTATTTATAGAAGCATGAGCAATCTATTATTATCATCGTATCTCTCTACTAAAACATAGGTGCTGATAAAACAGACAAAATTACTTATTAATTAGTTTGTTAGGTACAAGTTTGTATGTATGTTTTACAATATGAAAAATATGTTGTAGTGTCTAGAAATGTATTCATCTGTGTTTCTATTGTTACTAATTACATATTGTTTTATATCTTTAGCTATATAATATTAAGATGAACACAAGGTCTTTTTGTCCGAGTATGGTCTAACAATGATACTTTCAAATTGTAGCCTCCATTAGGTCACTTAGGTCACTTATGGGATTCTGTAACTAATTTGTAAACAACAATCTATGTAGGCTGTCAAGAACGCTGACGTCTATAGACCAGTGCCAAAGCGCTTTGGAGAGTCGAAAATCTGAGAAATTCTTAGCAGTAGGTATAGGGATGGCGGGATTTATTTATTTATATACACTCATGGACAAATTTAGAGGAACGCAAAAAAAAAGTTTGATTTCTCCTGTTGTAATTATCGCACGTACTAGCCACAAACATTGGTAAATGAATTAAAAAAAAAAAAGTCGTGGAATGTTTTTTTTTTCGAATTTCATTTGTTTTTATGTAATTATTGCGTCATACTGGGTTCATTCATACTGTGAAAAAATTTTCTAAACTTTTGAATTTGAGCTAAAATCTAGGGTTTGTTTAAATTTTTGCCTTGTCTGTCTTGTATCGTGTTAAGTGTGAATTGTTGTTGCAAATAAACTCAAAATGCCAGAACTAAACGCCACTGAAGTTGCTAAAGCTGTAACTTTAATAGAAATGGGGTACACCTACAAACATGTAGCCCAAACATTACGAGTATCAAAATCTGTGATACACCGAGTTGTCAAGAGGTATCGACAGACCGGACGGTATACGAGACTCGCAGGACAGGGACGGAAACGGAAGACTGTGGCCAGAAATTCACCGGTTCATTGTAACCAGTGTACTTAGAAACCGGACCTTAACTTTTTCTGAGGTAAGAACGAGGCTCCAAGAAGTTCGAGGGGTTGCAGTAAGCACTAAAACTGTGAGAAGAAGACTGAAAGCTGCCGGAATAAATTCACACTTCAGGTAAGTGTCCCCTTCTTGCCACATGCCATCGAGTAGCTCGAGTTAATTTTACTCGCAATCATGAAAATTGGAATGACGAAGCATGGAGTCAAGTTTTATTCACAGATGAGTCTAGATTCTGTCTGAAGCCAGATGATGGAAGGATTAAAGTGTGGAGACGCCCGGGAGAGAGATACGCTCAGTGCAACATCATTGGAAAAGAGGCATATGGTGGTGGGTCAGTTATGGTATGGGGAGGTATTTGTATGGGGGCACGTACGGAAGTCTATGTTGTTGAGAATGGGTCACTAACAGCGGCACGGTATATAACTGAGATTTTGGAAGAAATTGTAGTACCATTTGCCCCTTTAATAGGACATGGATTTGTTTTTATGCATGATAATGCACGTCCTCATACTGCGGCCATAGTAATCGAATACCTTCGAGACGTTGAAATCAATGCTATGGGGTGGCCAGCGCGCTCGCCAGACTTAAATCCTATAGAGCATGTATGGGATAAGCTGGGGAGACAAATTAAGAAAAGAAATCCTGCCCCAGCAAATTTGAGAGATCTTAAAAATGCATTACAAGAAGAATGGACCGCAATTCCTCAAGATTTTATTCATAATTTGATTAAGGGTATGCCAAGTAGACTGAAAGCAGTTCGAAGAGCAAGAGAGGGCAACACTATGTACTGAGTATAGTCAAAGTTATAGCCTTTCATATAAAACTACAAAAATGTACAAAAGTACAAAAAGTTTATTTCCTGTAAAATTCTTATTTTTTCTTAATTTGGTTAATTTTTGTCATTTAATAAATTCTTTTGTCAAAATTTTATTTTTAAATTAAGGAATTATAAGCAAAATCCTAATTAATAAACTTATTTGTCACAAATATCTAAGATTTTTTGTTTTATACTTGCGTTCCTCTAAATTTGTCCATGAGTGTATTTCAAAAAAAATTGTAAATTTGTAAGAAGTAAACTCAAAAATTGATGTGAAAAAAATACTTGTTATAATTTACTTACAAAAAGTTTGCGTTTCGTTCCGCAAAACTCAAATAGAAGAAATATTTTGCATGGGAGAAGCCGGGCCGGAAAGTAATACCACATTTCTCTTGGTAAGTATAAGAAATATTGATTATATTTTGCCAAACGTCACTTGAAACGCGATACAGTGCAATATTTACGTGGGAACATTCGTCCTGTAAGTGTATTTATTAGTTAAAATACAGGTTCAAATGACGGAGTGGCGAGATTTAATCTATGGTTTTCTACTTTATTTATTCCCTCACAGAATCCATTTAGTCGTAGCCTCCTAGAGCATGCTATCATATAAATTTAATTGGCCGCACCGACTCTAACCATTTCAGAGAAAATTTAACACAGAAGCTCAAGTAGGCTTTCAAGTAACAATTTACAAAAAAAATATCCAATGACAAACTGTTTAATTATTATCAATGTAGTGTTGATAGCGCAGTGGCTATAGTGTTGTATTTAAAACTGGAGATTCCAAGGTCAATTAAATCACTCAAGTCAAAATTATGAAAAAAGATTGACAGCTCTACCGCCATTAAGTATATAAGTTACTTATCTATTTGATCCGCAAAATATATACTAAAGGCAGTGATGGTCTGTTTTTTTTTGTGGAAGAATTAAGTGGTGGCGAATAAAATAATCAAAAATAAGTTCTGTTTAATTAGGTAACCTAATTGTGGACATAGTTACTAATGTTTTATTCATGGTAAATTCTGTGGAATTAGGTATTCATGGGATATACGAGTAAAATGTAGCATAAAATATTATTAAATAATACACTGGGCGCGGTGACACGTGCTATTCCGGGAACCGTAAGGTACCCGCGAATGTTTAAAAATAAATGTAGACATTTCACCACTTGTATCAACTGTCTCATCTATACCCAAGCTAATCTCTATGTGCGGTTAGTCGACGGTCATTGAGTAGCATCGCTTCCTGCTCACTATCAGATACTTTGTAATAGAACTGGCAACGAAAACACTGTGAAAAACTAATTCTTATTGAAATTGTGAGGATTCTTTCTGCTATATCCTACATCATCACGCCTGAAACTCAGTAAATGTAGCTAGAATATTGATAGACAGATATTTCTATTTGACGACCTCTTAATGTTAGACCCTCAACAAGTAAAATTAGTAATGTTTTCGTGTCTGTCTGGCATGGCATTAATCGTAGCACCAAGAACCGATTTTTTTTTTATTAAATAGCTCTAGTACGACTAAAACGTTTTAACTATTTTATATACTAACAGTACATACCTACAACTACCCCAGAAAATAAAAGGACAAAACAAGAAATCGGTAACTTAATTATTTTTTTAAACATTAGATAGTAGTCTGTCTACTTATCTCGAGAACTAACTGAACGAATGGATGTTCATTATCTATCTGTATTTCATCGATCAAGTTGGGGAAAAGGTTGCCGCCAGCGCATTCTCACACGCATAAATGAGAAAGTGTGTTTGTTTGTCCTTATTTTACATCAAATCAGAGCAACCGATCTACGTGATTTTTTTCACAGTTCAGGAAATCCTTCAGGACGAATTCCTATGTCAAATTTCCACGGACGAAGACGCAGCGGAAAGCTAATTGTAAATAAAATGTAAATTACAATCCTTTGTAACCCAATCCCGTGACGATAGAACACTGCATACTCCATACAAGCTAAAACAATGACTAATTATGATTTCTGTGCACCATTTGGTATGCAGAGCGGTGATATACATGAGCACTAATATACATACTTCAACACGCGGGTTCGACTGCAAAAACTAACTTCGTGATGCGATGAAACAGTTATTCACGAGGTAACTGTTTATATTTTACATACAAACACGCTATCTTCGGTTGGCGTAGACAGAAAAAGAAACGGGAACAAGAACGAGAAGTCGATTGATTATTCCTAAAAATATTTTAGCTTGAGTGAGAATTTAACAGACGTTTGTAGATTATGGTTTTTCAAAGTGGTCTATATGGACCCCTAGGGCTCGATTTCTACTTGCTTAAGGGTCCACGTCAGCAAGGAAAAAGTACTATGGGGTCTACAGAAAATAAAAAAAATCTAGCAAGCGTAAAAACGTTTGGGAACCTCTGTTGTAGATGATGGTTTGAGGAGCATATTACTCATTATTGGTTTTGCCCAAAATAAATCTTGTAATAACCGGAACCAAATTAATAGTTCCGGGGAAATTCGCGCACAGACAGACAGACGCGAGACTTAGTGAAGTTCACCAGTTCACATCGTATGTGGGCCTATTGACCGAGTGTTAATAAAATAAATTAAACAATTGTAACGGAAACCGCGGCGCCATTGGTTTCCCGCGATTACAGGCGGCGCGTTTACAAAAACTGCATCTTGTTTTACATCGCTTATTATTGAAATTATACTATTTGATATACATTGATGGTCGAAAATAAATTCAAATATATTATACCTAGCGTCCCCGCACCCAGCTTTGTACAACAATTTGATTTATTTGAACAATCACATAATCCGATAAACCACACTTTAGAGGCTTTTCCATCTAAATATACCTCAACAGAACTAGACGCTCGTTAGGTATAGCCTCACAAATACCATCGGCTACCCTGGAACCGTACCACGTAAGGCAACCCATAAAAAAAATGCTATTTCGGACTTTAATGTACATAATTTTATTCTACACAATAATTTCATACATCATTTTGTTATATCTCTGACGGATTCGACAATCGCATAGCATACGCCATTTCCCCCCGACTGACTTGATATACTGTTAATGTTCAACTCCTAAACATTATAGATCTCGTTATTAGATTATATATCCACGTGAATCAACCTATCCAATAGCTAAAACCACAACAAAATCTGTCCAGTAGTTTTTGAATGAAAAGGGTACCCATATTGTACCAGTGTGAAGCCGGAGGTGGACTGCTAGTGTATACAAAAACCTTCAATGTATATGAACCAAGCGATAGTTCAGACTAGTGAGTGTCCCCGTCTCCACTCGACAGTAAATACCCATCGCTACATCACGTACGTCTCACAATCCAATCGTACATTCGTTATTCCTGTCATATTGGTCATATTGATTCCCACGACAGATATTCCTAAATTACACCATGTTCATCTATTTTTTATATTTCACTTGCTTTTCGACCTGGCTTCACCCGTATTAAGTCTCCAGTTTTATTTTTTAATTCTAACTTGGTAATTTTTCAAATCAAACAAGTAGATTTCGAGCAAACAACAGTGTTACCAGTTTTCATCATTTAGCCAGTGTTACTAGAATTACCCACGACGGAACGGAGACGGTATATGCGTTTGGAGTAAGAGAGTGTGTGTTTATATGTATATTACCATTTGATTGGATTGATTTTGATGCGGTTTTCTGCATTACATGAGTATTACTTCAGAGCAGGTTTCCGAAACTACGGTCTCAGAGTACCCAGGTCTTAGAATTAACATAAATTATTTGAGTTTTGCCTCGGGGGTTGTTTTAATTGTTTTTTAAGTAGGTATATAATGGTATTTTTGTTCGATTCGTTTGATGCATGGTGAGACTTGATATCTGTTATAATATTGCTATCGACTACTTATTCATAGTTAAAGAATCTCAAAATAAAATATTCGAATTAAGAATGCAGATGTTAGCAGTCGCACGTAGTCGCGAGCAGTGACAGTAGCATAATATAAAACACAAGATGAATTACAATGTCCGAGTGGTCATATGACCGATTGAACCAGTTGTGTGAGCGCATCCCAGATCTTACGGACTGATACACACCACATAGAACTATACGGTATACTAGAAAAGTTTTGGTTTCATTTAAAAACTATTTTTTATAATCTATACAAATAAATAAAACTGAAGACTTCGAAACAGCTCGAGACTTTCAGGAACCATTTTATTTAACACTTGTTAAAATTGTTTTGATCGGGTCAGCTGTGATTTTCAACGAGCAAAGCCGGGACAGAAAACTAGTCCTAACTAATATTAAAAATGTGAAAGTGTGTTTATCTGTTTGTCCTTGTCACGCCAAAACGGAGCAACGGAACGACGACGTGATTTTGTACATAGGTTGGATGGAGGGATATTGAAATTTCAAAAATTTCCACTAGCAAAGCCAGGGCGGAAATCTTGTTTTGTATAATATTTCGTATTGTTTGTGATGTGCGACAATCATGAAATCATGAAAAATCCTTCAGTCATAGAGTAACAAGACCATACGCGCGCGCGACATAAAGTGTTGCGTTATGCTAGCAGTGATAGAATTATAACGAAACCGTAATTATATATTGATTGTATTAATTTATAGATTTGTCAGCTCAAAAAGTAAGCCCTTCTTCTTCTTCTCCTATCTTCTTCCATGTCGTTAGATCCAGTGATAATCTGCTACATAATCCAACCATATTTTTTTCAAATGATTCTAGAAAATGTGGTAACATGTCATTACTAATTTGTCCATATTCGGGATTTTATCAGGAACATTGAACGTGTCGTAAAGATTTTTACACTAAAAACTTTAATTCAAATCAAATTGTTTTTTTTATATAATATAGCTAGGAATATAAATAGGACTTAGAAGTGCTTTTAGACGTTGACAGAATTGTACTTATGAGATATAATATTATTGTATAGTTTTCATTTTGATGCGTTCGATTCGGTTGAAACTTCCCGCCATTTGAGACATGTTCATTCATTCAAATCGGTCGCGGTCAAGGTTCACTGAACGAGCGAGAGATCGAATGACTCCTTGTCAACAACAGCGGCTTGCTCGCGCAAGATATCTTAAAATAAATAACTTGTAAATTAGATAGTGTATTGTGTGGATCACCAAAGGAGGCGAAAGATCAGCCACACAGTATAAACCACAATCAGGGATACGAGCAAAGAGACTCGGCGCCGGTAGTCTGCACAGAAGCCAAGAACGCTCAAGTAAGTGGAACTTTGTACTATTGGTTGATTTGGGTAAATCGGCGTGTCTCTGATTGTAGCCAAGCAGGTGTATCTACCTCGTAGGTACACCCTCGGCAGGGTTGTTTTAACCCTGACCCAAATGTACCGGACGTATCAAAAGTAACGCGCGCGATCGGTACAATTATATTGTATATTGTAGCTTTCTGTCCTGGCTTCGTCCGTGTAAAAAATTGAAATTTCACATTTACCATTAATTTAGGAGTTTTCGTTGTATAAAAGTATTATTTTATTCCAAAGTCTGTAGAAGTAGTACACATATTTAGTTCTGATTTAATTTGTGATAAAAGTAGGTTGGAACTGGCCTCCGTTAAGAAGCCGCGGCGGCGATTATTAGCGTTTATAGTGAAAAATATACTTTTTTATTTTCTCTACCAACAACGCAGTAAATCGTTATTTGAGATAAACTTGTTATGTCTAGAATGCCATACTTTAAGTTCACGGTCGACCTGAATGTACTTTACAAGTGGATATTTGTTGATATCTATCTAGTTTGATTTTTGGATTCTTATATAATCACTAAAATACGGTAATGGACCTTTTTAACCGACTTAAAAAAAAAGGAGGAGGTTCTCAATTCGACTGTATTTTTTGTCAGCCTGCAGTTGCCCGCGACTTTGTACGCGTTGTATTAGAAATAAAATGTTTACACCCCATTTTGATTTTCAAAAAATCATTTGTTAGTGCTCCTATAAGGAATATGCTTTCCAAGTTTCATATTTATATCTTCTGTGGTTTGGGATTGTCAGTTTTGTATATATTTAAATTATTTAAAATTGTTAGTTTTCTCTGAACAACTTTTGACTTCTTTAGGTTTAGGATTTCTAAAACTCTTTGCTTTTCTTTATATGCATGTTTGTAATTTAAAGCAAGTGTTTGTATAATGTGGATATAGTTACCAGCGTTTCTAGCCACGTCACAAGATATATAAACCGTGATGGTAGACTAAATAAGAGCATCACAGTTGGTCAATCTTGTATACAAATTAATTCAGCAGAATTACAAATAGCCAGTAAAAGTCGGGTGCTCTACCTAGGTAGTGTTTTACAAATAAATAGAGCATATTACCGCCGCAGTCACGGAGCTTGAGTCTGCAGTGAGAGAATAGCATGCGTTGTAGCTAAGGAAATTGTTGAGGTGATAAGTCATTGGCAATAACTTTTCTCGATTGATCCCGTTTGAGATGAATAGTATTAATTTTAATTAAATCTATCTATCATCACGCCTTTTATCCCATAAGGCAGAGGTTCTTAACCTTTTCATTATCATGAACCACTTGCAAAATTTAATCAATTTGACGGACCTCTTAGTTACAAACTTATGTGTAGGACCTAATGATAATGACCTAGGATGAAAATGTTGTATAAATAAACTCAATTTTCTAGGATTAAGGGGAGGAACGAATAATTTTGGTTGATTGCTAAACTGAAATTCCCGAATTTTACGAATGCTATGAACATACAATTTGGGCATCGAAAACTAGAGGATTTTATCTAGTATTGTGTAGGAAGAAAACATGATTTGTGAAAATTTTCTCGATAACTTAAATTTTTGAAATCACCTCTTCAAAAACACCTTTTTAGTCATACGACCATACTTTAAAGGGATTTACGTTTAAATTTTATACGAATCTGTAGGTAATTTCAGTAGCTAGTATTGATAAAGAAGATTTTTTCCCTGCAATAGTTTTTTAATAAATTATTTATTTGTAATGTGCCGCATACGTCATTTATTCCGAGAAGCGACACATTATGCCCTTCTCACTTCTGCAGCAAGAACGGACAAAGTTTAGGGCCACGGGTTTAGGGCGTGGTTTACGATTAAAAAATTCTGAGTCGTTCCTCGTCTTAACTGAGATGTGCCATATTTTTGACAGTTATAAGATGACCTTGACCAATGATAGCTGCAGCGTCAGGACTTGCTAAATGTAATTATTGGCTATACCGATGTGAAGAGACCCTAAAGGTATTGAGAGAAGTAAAAAAGAAGTTATTGCATAAATCCATACACATCTTCACTAAATTGATGTCTTGCGGTGTAGTCAGGGACACTATAAGTAAAAATCTATATTAAACAGAACAGGTGGCAAGATGTGTCACTTCTGTAAGAGACTTTTAAGTATCTGTATTTTTAGAAGAAGTACGAGAGCCTGCCCTACCTGTCCTCCGAAGAACTTTCTTAAAAATAATTGGGGCTTAAGCATTTTATTAAATAAACCTTTTAAAAAGCACCAAGCACACACAAGGTCGTGATAATAGCCAGCTGTCCTATTAATAAGGTCCAGTTTACAAATATAGAAAGTAAACTCCCACAAGACATCACTCGAAAGTGCTTTTCACTTTCTGTCCGCACCTAACGCTTAGCAAGTTTTGTTAATATAAAACTCACTTTATGCCCTTTGATGCCTTTTAAGGGATTAGGGTTGTCTATTGTCCGATTTAGAAAGCTTAACCTTAAGTTAGTCAAAAGATTGACCACATTTTTTTACCTCTCATAATCAGGGATATCATAAAACTGGCACCAATCTTACAATCTTATACAGCCTTATGGCTCCCGGAACCGTGTTATCCTGTGCCCAGTGGAAGACCAAGTCTTCCTCTTTTAGCCGATGATATTTGTGAGGCTATACCTAACGAGTGGCCAGTTCTGTTGAGGTATATTAGATGGGAAAAGCCTGGGTTTATTGAATTATGTACATAAGTTTTTAATTTATAATTGTATTTTTGCTGTGTTTTTAATAAGGAAGTATAGTGAATTATCTATCTATCTATAGGTAGGCAGAAGCAATCGAATGTCATTTGTTACGATCCTGACATACCTCTTTCGCTTTTTTATATTCATCATACCTTTCATACATGATCGGCGATTGTGTGTACTTTTAATATTTCCATCGGTTAATACATTTTTTCGTCCTCATTTTCTTTCGTTTCAGCCATAGATTTTTAGTTAATCTTTCATCCTTCATTCTTTCAACGTGTCGAAACATTCGTAAACTACTTTTTTTTTTTTTCATTTTAGTCCCAACATCATCTTTCACTCCATTCTATTCTTCTCCGGAACGATGTCACTAGAGAATAATTAAAATCTACTGTTGTCATTGTTTTTCTTCGACTCTTTCGTTTTAAGTATTTTGTTGTTTATTTTGAGGGCAGTTCTATCGATTTCGGCCTAGCAATTTAATATAAATATAGAGAAGTTGAACAGAGAGGCAACCCTGAAATTCCTGAATAGTAACTGGTAGATTAAGGTCATAAGGTCCTTTGTAATTGCTACTTCGTGTCCATATATAGACAGACAGAAATATTGTTAATAATTTTATTTTCCAATGTCTTTTTCTGCATTTCACGATTTGTTTGGAAGTAGCATAAATCTTGATAAAAAATAAGTCTAGGATAATTTAAGACAGGAAATCAAGGTTCGAAAACTTCAGGATGTTGTGTGAAAGGGCTGATAAAAACATTGATGGATTTCCTGTACGGAAGAGCTAGAAAGAAATATACTACATAGTTATATTTCCTTTGTTTACTTAAAAAATGTATTGAATATTATGGCCAGTATTAATTAATCTAGCCTGATAAGATAAGATAAGTTCACAAAATATAAGAATTTACTCTGAGTACCTATCTAACTAATTGACCATAGGGTTGCTCCTATTTTGTAATTTTTCTTATCACTCGTGATATCTATTCATATAGATTTTGCCATTGACGCAACTAGAGAACTTATGAAAGCTTCCCTTTTCACCTTTCTCTCCGTTGAGTTATTTTGATGTAAAAACAATCTTAGTACTTACAAGATAACACCTTTTATTACACCTTTTTATATTCGCATATATTGTTATAAATATTGTTGGGATGACAATACAATAAATTGGTTACTATATAGCTGATCTGATGATGGAGCTAGGAGGTGGATAGACTACTCGAGTTTGGGCTCATTTGCTCATTCATATTTTTTCCGGGATAAACTATTCCTATTCAATAAAACCTATTGAAAAAAATACCGCTTTTTCACTTAGATACATTGAATAAACTATATGCTAAATTACAGTGACACAGGTGGATTATTTACAGAGAAATTAGTAATAGTTTGTCTCCATACAAATTATGGATATAGGGCTCCTAAAACAACTAAAAGACACGCTCTGTCAGTAACGCAGACTTGTGCAAACCAAAAGACCCTAAACTCGATAGCCAGAGAATTCCACAATCCACCTCCTGGCTCCAACATCAGATCATGTCGATGGTACCAAATTATTGTATTGTCATCCGAATTACATACACTTGCAAGATGGTTAAATTCGACTTACAAGATTTGTTTACATACATACTTAGTTACAGGTGAAAGAATGTAAAAAGTAAAATAAAACAACTTAAAAAAAAGTGTACCGACTTCAAAAAATTGCACTGAAAAGTAAGAAATAATAAATATTTCGTCGTAGATTTTGAAGACCACCGTTGCTAAGGCTTTTCTCTGATACATTATTTTCACAGAGACAAATTACTGAATTCCGACGAATTTAGAACCTCGTCCTTCTTTTTTGAAGTTCGGTTAATAATCTAGATAGAAATAGAATAGAAAGGTGTTATGATAGATAGATAGATATATCTAGCAGAGACAATCGAATGCCATTTGTTACGATCCTGACATACTTCTTTAATATAGTAATATAAATGTGTGTGAACCCTATCAGATTGTTAAAAGAGTTAACATAGGGCCACACTAAGTTATTATTTCAGTATTGAAAGTTATTAGCAAGATTGGAAAGTGGTCGAGTGAGGTAGAGATGTTTCTCATATATCTAGTTGGTGATTAGATGGCACGAACACTTTATTGGCTCCTAACTTTTATTGCTTATTCTACACATACGAGTGTTTGCTTCTTGTTTATGGGAATATTCATTGGAATTATATATTATGTTAGATACTAGCTGTTGCCAATGGGTTCATAGCGTAAGCGTCAAGAGAAGTATTATATACTTTGAAAGATTGAAGGATGAAAGATTGACTAAAAGGTTTATATGTCTGAAGGAAATGCTAGCAGAGGACGACATATAAAATAAATATTGATCGAAAGTACACACAATCGCCGAGCATGTATGTGAGGATCGTAGCAAATGACATTCGATTGTCTCTGCCTACCTCTCTTGGGATAAACGGTGTGATGATAGATAGGTAGATTAGATAGATCTTTGGGTCAAAAATCATTTCAAGTTTAAAAAGACATACAGAAACGAAAAGAAGGCATATTTTACAGATTTGGATACACTTGAAAACTAGGTATACTGCTAAGTTGCGAGTAGGTACGAGTGGTACGAATCGTCTCTGTGAATTTTAGATGAATCGATGATCAAATCGATGGAAAGGTGTCTGAGTTATAATCTGTATATGTGATATACGGACAGACGGACGTACCACGAAGTAATAAAATATCTAGCTTTCTGCCCCGAATAAGCAACATTGACATTATTGGTTACTTACTGCTTGACTCCCAAAAAACGAAGCGTGATGTTTTATACACATAGTCCTTCCTCGTAAATGAATCTGTCATAGTATTTGAGTTTATATGGGACATATATAGATAAAGTTTCCAATAAATACTCTCCATGGCTATTGTAAAACTATGTAAAGGAAAGTTGAAAATGTAAATTTTCCATTAGTTTTCCACTTTTTAGTATATTTACACTGAGTATGTGTGTCAGTATGGGCAGAGAAACTGGTCGTGTTGACAGCCGCCACGCTCCACGCTCCCAATAAGGCACAGATGGCGGATAGCACGCGTTATTTATATAAGAGTTGGTGTACACTGCACACTAACTACTACATATCTGTTTGGGATAAGGCTGGCTATCCACCAGAGTAGTGCGAGCAAGCTAAGAGAGTCCATTAATAAATGCTTCATTTTCTAAGATTAACAATTTATAAGTATATTAATGGTGGATATTTTCTTCGCTCTCCGTTCATCTTGTACAGTATAATAGCAATATACCCAAGTAGACAGAGACTATATCCAAAAATTTCTGAAGAGTTGCTATGTAGATACCTATTAATATAATTTGTGAGAATATATATATATATATAAGTATTCCAGAAAACTGAAAAAAAATTCCCTACGACTCCTTTATAAGGTGCAGGAAAAATTTAATTAATAAAAAATATGAATAGATGACCAATCAAATCAGTTCCGGACTTAAATTGTATAAGTCACATCTGTTTGAATAAAACCCGAATTAAATAATATACTTAGTAAATGTGTAAACACCCTAAGAACCATTCCTAAGACAGATCATGTATCTAATCCGGCATTAATTGGTCGACGTAAAGGGCACTACATCCTTTGTGGAAATGGAAATAACTTTCAACAGTCTACTCAGTTTCTAAGACTTTCAACTTTTAGCTATAAACTGATTACTTGTCATTTAATTGGAAAAGTGACAAAACTACTAAGAAATTATGCTATTCTCTGTCAATTCAAACATATTTTTAAGATGTCAAAATTTTGATCAATTTATAATACAAAAGAGTTCAACGCGCACCTAATTTCTAGAAATCATAACAATATTATTATTTCATAGTTTCTTGTCTAATTCTGTTCATAATGGAACCTTGGAGTTCATAATAAGGTCTTCCAAATCTCCACATATCCAAATATATTTAATAAATTTGTATATAATTATATATATATTATTCTTCTATCGGTAAAAGTTTATAGTTTATGTATTACGTTGATCCTAATTATTTTTATTTTTGTTTCAGGTACTTACTTAAATACTGTTTCTTATTTAAATATCGGATAAAGTAAGTTTTTTAATATTAATACCATTTCTCATAGCGAAAGAAATTTAGCTTCAACAAATATTGGTGATTCTTCTATAAATAAACTAGATTGGTGTTTGACTAAATAACAAGTTTTACATTTTAAAATATAATTATTATATAATTAAAATTCTCACAGTTTTTGCTGTAACTTTCTTATACCATCCGATGTCACATTAAAACCCACACAAGTTATGTCCAAATGTGAAAAGAAAAGGAAAGTGAATATTTTTATTGCGTTAATAGTTCCGTCATCTCATCGGAAACAAACGCAAATATTGAAATGTACTTTCCCTTAGAACTGTTGTACTCTCGTAACTCGATGATAAAACTCACTTTTGTTTTATTATTTTTATGTTTTTCTAGTTGCATTTTATGATGATATAGTTACATATAGTATCTCACTCCTATCTCACAAGTGGAGTAGTCAGGGACATTCGAATGCAATTTGTTACGATCTGATTATATTTATACATGCTTCTAATGCATGCTTATTGTTAGTGAATGGTGAACTTATATTACTTACATATTTTTTAAGATGGTATTACTCATCATTATCGTTGGTAACATTGCAATAAGATATTATGTCTCTATAACCTATAGCTAAAGCGTTAAAGATTGTCACAAACAGTAAAATATCGCTAGCTTAAATAGCAACAAAATATATATCGAGTTATCATAATGTCATCCATTGTAGTCTAAGTAGAGTTGTTCAATTCAGTTAGAGGGCACGCCATAAACGGTCACGAAAACTAACTACAAATATACTCTTATAAGGAATGTACCTACTATTAATGCACTTTCTTTATATTTAACGTTGTTAACATATTGATAGAATATCCATTTTGTATTTTTGAAAAGATAAAAATAATAAATATAAATTTGATTTTCTTTGAGTTTTGTATTTCAAAATCGTCTCTGATCAAATTGAAACCGCGATGAACCGATTTCTTTCAATAAGTATCTATATAATATTTTAATATTAATAAAGTTTGTTATCTTTGTTATAAAGCTAAAATATTTCATTTTATTTATATAAGAATAAGTGATTTAATCGACTTCTTTTAAAAATAACGGATATTTACGTCTGTTAAAGGAGTGAATCATCTAGGTTCATTAAGTGCAGCAACAGCAAATGGCCGTGATGGTGTTTATATTACAATAAAAACATTTCATGTCAAACTCAAAAGAGAGCAACGGATCGACGGGATTTTTTGCACAGATCTAACTAGAGGGCCAGAGAGTGAGGCCACTTTTTCCATAGATTCTTATGGCCCATTTCAATAATTTCCACGGGCAAAGTTGTAGCGAAATCTAGTAGGTAGGTATAGTAATATCTTCAATGACGTTGGAAACCACTCGGCAAAATTAACGCGTCATTTAATGTGGGCAATTGTAGCACAATAACATGCAAAATATATATTATAGATACATACAATAATAATTAATTAAATAAAAAAAGAATATAATATAAAAACCTTAAAATAGACTTAATACAATTATAAAATCTAAAACTAAATTTATAAATAAAAAATTTGTCCCAGGTCCCCAGACATTGGAAGTGTACCCAGAAGGCTGGCTGCATTTCCTCGTTGAATTGCAAGGCTAATGCGTTGTGCGAAATACGTACCAGCCTTCTGGTCATTTGTAGATCTAATTAGGCGTTTTGAAATTTCTTTACAAATTGAATGAGCGCTTGGTCCCCAAGGCCCAAGTGTTTCAAATCCAAGTGGCGCAAATATATAGTCGTCGCTGAGGCCGACATATCTGCGCCGCTTTGCGTTTTCTGCTATGGCTGCTGCTGATCCTGCCTTAGAGGAAGTAAATGAAAGATGGGACTGGGCGAGGGTATCGACGCAAGTTGCATCCCAAACTAGTGATCGTCCCAACTTCCAAGGTGCCAGCGTCATGCCGTCGGGCCTCTTTCCGTCGTCTCGTGATAAGCCGTTGGGTTCGAGTATAGCAGGTGCGTCTGCGGTTACAAGGGCTCGACGGATGACGTCGTTGAGGTCAGCATGTCTAGGGAGGCGTCCGGCACTCTTACAGCAGGACAGCCCATGGTGGCCGAGTTGATCCACAGGTCGGCCACATCGGCATTGATGTGTCTCGTTACATGGTGCGCCTAGGCGCAGAGCTGTGGCTAACCTGAAAGAGGTACGATCAAGTAGCGTTCCAATATGGGCTGACGGTAGTGCATGAAGCCATAGCCCTGACTCCCATTCGCTGACAGCTAGGAGACGAGCACGATCTGCAGAATTGGTAGCCGCGTTTAAAAGATTATTTCGCGCCAATCTGCAAAGGGGTTCGTCCCACATCTTCTGCGAGGAGGAAATTGTCGGAGGTTCTGTATCTTGTGGGCAGATTGTAATCCAAAGTTTTTTGGCCTCAGTAGAATATGAAATGTCATCGGAAATCGAAAGGATTTTTTCTGTGAGGGGTTTTGTACTGTGCACCGAGGCCAGGAAAGCTGGCAGGGAGACACTAGATATTTTGCGGATGCCTAAACCTCCGTGCTTAATAGGCAGAGAGGCTTGAGACCAGATGTGATTATTGAAACGAATATTTAAAATTGATGATAAAGTGAATAGGATAGTGTCGTCAAGGCGTAAGAGCAGATCAGGATGTTTCCATAGTTGACAGCATCGAAGAACATAAGTAAATTTTGGAACGAAAAGGCAGTATCGGAGAATAAAGTATGCCATGTGGGTATTTATACGACTGAGGCGGTCTATAACAGGTGTAAAGTTTTGAATTTTGTTGTTGACGAAACTTTCGAATGATTCATCGAATATGGGAGAACCTAGGAGGTGAAGCGAGGTTTTGTCAACGACGGTAATGTTCAGAGCTAGTTTGTTAAATTGTGATAAAATTGAGTGTTGTTCTGTACAGGTCTCGGAGATAAATAACTCACACTTTGAGAAATTTAGGTCTAAACCAATAGCCCCAAATTCTCGAATTATTACCTGCAAATCTTCTAAGACTGTATTCGCATCGCCTCCTAGAGTTCCGTCATCTAAGTACCAGACGTTGAATTTTGAATTTAACTTTTTGATAATGGGGTGAATCGCGAGGCTGAAGATAGCTGGTCCGAGTGGATCACCCTGCTGGCATCCGACTGCTGAGTGTAGTAGGTTTCCTTTATAGATTAAATTAGAGGACTTTTCGTAGCACTGCCATATGAATTTATAGATAGTTGGCAGCTTCGAGAGAACTTGATTTAGCAGGGTACCTCTGTCTATGGAATTGAAAGCGTTTTTAATGTCAACCTTTAAGAGGACTTCACCTTGATCATGCTGCAGGAAAGTTCTAAGAGCGTGGACGGCGGCCTCACAGCCGCCCTTAGATCCAAAACCGAGCTGGGTAGGTTGAAAATACTCTGCAAGGCTTGGGGCTGCGGTCTTGCAGCAGATTTTTGCTACTAAGCGGCGGTAGGTGGTACCAACAGCAATAGGCCTGATACCTCCATCTTTTTTCTTTAGGGCTATAAGGTTGGCGCCGTAAAATAACTTTCTATTATTGCCTAAGACTAGAGATAGTTTTATTATTGGATTAACTAATTATAACTTGCGCTTTTTATTCTCAATCATTTAATATTGAGGCAATAAAAGATATATTAATTAAAATCAATGATGCATTCGAAAGTTGATTTGTAATGAAAGGGCTTTGTATATATGGTCCATCAGACACCTGCGTGCTCGGTCAAGTTTGTAAGTTTGGATGTGGGGGGTAATCTCTCTGAAAATATCCACGGGCGAAGCCGGGGGCGGAAAGCAAATTTGAAATATAGCTAAGGGAAGTGGTAATCTCCAATAAACCAAATTATTAATTATTATATTATATCTATCTTCAAGCCTTTTATCCTATGAGGGGTAGAGTAGACAGTGGTAATCTCAGGAACTACCTGTGGGGTTAGCATATTTAAGAATCGCGACACTGTTTGCTCGGACATTCTCGCGCCCGGCTTTCCTTGGTTGCTCACCCGTCGTTTTTGGCCTTCAAGTTCGCGGTCCTCAATATGTTAACCCCACTGATGATGGACCCTAACAGATAGAACTCTGAACTATTATCCTTACTAATATAGAAATGGCTACATACAACAATTCAACGATCATGAGTAAAAGGAATACTCCCCAATGTAATATAATACTGGCAGATGTAATGTTAAATGCTGGCAGAGAACGACCTAGGTGTACTTTTATTGAACATATAAAAAAATTATTGATGGAAGGCAATATTAAAAGTACACACAATCGCCGAACATGTATGAAAGGTATGATAAATATAAAAGATGCGAAAGAGGTATGTCAGGATCGTAGCAAATGTCATTCGATAGTCTCTGCCTAATCCTCTTGGGATAAAAGTGTGTTTGTTTGTTTGTCTCTCCTTCTTTCACTGATATAGTAGAATAACTGGAAAATGACACAGTCTATTCTTATGCCAGAAATCCTTCAGGATAAAATCTTGTAAATTTCAAAAACATCCACATAATTAAAAAGTGCGAAATCTGCAGTTTATATACCAACTAGCTTTTGCCCGAGACTTCGTTCGCATAGAATTAGGAATAATGACGTAATCTATTTAGCAGAGATTTCCCTTAATTTTATCTTTTACCCCCCCCCCCCCCCCCCCCGTAAATTCCCCGTCAGTCAGAAGTTCAAAAAAGTATAAATTCCCAGTCACGTAAAATATTTCCCCATGTCCAATTTAAGAATTTCTTAAGGGTTGTTTTATGTTTTGAAAAATATTTGTACCAAGTTTCACACGATTTCCCTGTACAAACTTCTACACCCCGTTGCACCCCTCCTTAAAGGGCGTGTTTAAAATTCCAAAAATACCTGTTTTATTATTTGTTTTGAAGAATATTTGTACCAAGTTTCAAGTTGATACACGCAGGTAATACGATTTCCCTATACAAATTTCTACACCACGTTGCACCCCTCCTTAAGGGTCGTGTTTAAAAATCCAAAATACGTGTTTTATTATTTGTTTTGAAGAATATTTGTACGAAGTTTCAAGTTGATACCTACACGATTTCCCTATACAAACTTCTACACCCCGTTGCACCCCTTCTTAAGGGTCGTTTTTTAAAATCCAAAAATACGTGTTTTATTATTTGTTTTGAAGAATATTTGTACCAAGTTTCAAGTTGATACACGCGCAGGTAATACGATTTCCCTATACAAACTTCTACACCCCGTTACACCCCTCCTTAAGGGTTGTTTTAAAAAGTACAAAAATACATATTTTATTATTTGGTTCGAAGAATATTTTAACCAAGTTTCAAGTTGATTCACGCAGGAAATAAGATTTTACATACAAACGTATTTACCCCATTTGACCCCCTTATTTGTCATCGAAATTTCCTTCCTTATTCCTTGGCTACATAATAAAGGGAACGTCTGTGCAAAATGTCAGCTTCCTAGGTCCAAGGGTTTGGGCTGGGCGTTGATGAGTCAGTGAATCGGAACTTCTCTTTTTATATATATAGATAGGTGCGTCGGTGGCCGAGTGGATACTGGTATTAACTAGGCAGACCCCGGGTTCGATCCCGGATGCCGGCCATGTACCAATGGGTTTTTTAATTAAAAACTTATGTACATAATCTGACAAACCACACTTTAGAGGCTTTGCATCTAAATATATCTCAACAGAACTAACCCCATACTTCACAAACACCATAGGCTAAACGAGGGAGACTTGGTCTTTCGCTGGGTACCCTGGAACCGTAACACGGTTTCGGGAGCTGTAAAGGCAACGCGTGAAGAAAGAAATATATGGATATATATATACCAATAGATGTTTGTTAATAAATATTCTAAGGTTTGCAGGCAGTAGGTATAAAAATAAAGCTAATTAAATATATATGTAATTTTATTTTCCGCGAAGTGTCTGTAAATATATTAAGGCGGGGTTTTCTGGGTTTACTTAATCTCGATAAGTGACCGCTCGTGTCGTGAAATGTCGGAACGGCCTTAACATTAACTTAACCCCCTTGAATGAGACTGGTAGGCTTTACTCATATCTTCACGGTGTTTTACAATTCTTGCGATCGCTAGGTGCGGGAAAAAACAATTTTTACAACAATTTGAATACCTACACAAATACACTTATAGCTATAATTATCTATTAAAGATAGATATAAGCTACGGCGGACTTTTTTATATTATTTTATTCTACACTTAATTCTTTCCTATATCATTTTGTTATTATGTCTGACTTCACTCACTTATACTGTTAATGCTCAGCTCCTAAACATGATATCGTAAACCTTTCTGGTGAATCAACATATTAATTATGTCACTTCTTTTTTATATACACGAACTATATAAATATTTATTTATTTATTTATTTTTATTTATTTATTTATTTATTACAAAAATCCACAGCATTTCACAATATAAAAAATTTAGAAAAAACAAGTAAAACTTACTGCCATAAATGGATTTCTACTATGTTGGCTTTACAGTAGGCACGGAGACATTATATCATTACATCAAACAACAAAATAAAAACAAATTAAAAAAAGTAGACAATACGAAATAAATAATCTAAATTAAAATCAAAATTAAATGTCAAAAAGTACAACAAAAAAAATTACAAATGTCTAAAAATATCAAAATAAATCAAAAAATCAATTACAAATTTATAAGATGTCCAATTAAAAATACAATCTAAAACTAAGAAAAATAAAAATGTATATTAAAATAAAAACAAAAATTCAAAAGTCAGCGTTTGTGTAGTGTGTGCTGAGTGAGTGGGGTGTGTGTTTGTGTGTATGTATGTATGTATGTGTGTGTGTATGTGCTAACCATCCACACATGATATAAGAAACTGTTTTTTGATATTGTTTTTGGACATGCAGGTGGGAAATTGCCATAATTGGCAGATATATTTATATATCTCTATCATTGTAAAATATCTCTTTAAACTATAATATATAATTTAACCTATTTTACATAATAAATAAATCATTGTCTAAATATATATAAACATAAAATTATGCGTCGGTGGCCGAGTGGTTAAGACGTCTGGTATTAACTAGATAGATCAATAGGTTTTTAATTTAAAACTTATGTACATAATCCGACAAACCACACTTAGAGGCTTTTCCATCAAATTATGCCTCAACAGAACTGGCCACTCGTTAGGTATAGCCTCACAAATACCATCGGCTAAACGAGGGAGACTTGGTCTTCAGCTGGGTACCCTGGAACCCGTAAAGAAAATGTAATTGTCTAAAGTGAATTCTAAATTCCCTGATAACTAAAATTCGGGACCCATGAGGCATAATTGGTTAGATTCAATAGTGTGTATTTCCACATACATCTGCTCTATAAATAAAATAGTTTAACACAAAGCTTTACAAATAGACATTTTCTGCTCATTGAACCATAGAAACGACCAAAAAACGGATCATCGGTGATTCGACACGAATCATTACATCTATTTATTCTAAAATTCGTATTTTACACAATTTTGTCATACATTACGGTTTATTTATATCCCACTAATATTATAAACGCGAAAGTTTGTATGGATGTACGTATGTTTGTTACTCAATCACGCCAGAACGGTTGAGCGGATCTGGATGAAATTTGGCACAGAAATAGTATAGTCTGAACAGCACATAGACTACTTTTTATCTTGGAAAAATGTATGGTTTCCGTAGGATAGATTTGTTTTTGTTTTTCACGGGATCGACATGATTTTTTGCATAGTGGTAGTTTAAGGGTCAGAGAATGACATTATACTACTTTTTATACCGCGAAAGCGGGCGGGGGAGGGGCAAATTACAGCCACGGGATTATTTCTTTTTGGATCTATTTCCAAGCGGACAGAAGCTTGTTTTGAAAAGTGCACTTTTTGATATATTTAAAATTGATGATTACAATTAAATATAATGATTGAATCTCTTAAGAGTAGACAGACAGGTTCACCAAATATAGTTTCATATGTATTCAGGTTCAGAGAATGCATGTAAAGAGAGCAATGTATAAAAAAAATGTGAAATAATAGAAGTATTTTTTCATCAACCTGATTGAAGGTGATAGCTGTTGACCTTTGGATGATAGTTTTTGTTAATTATTACAAAAAGCAATGCTACCACATCTTTTGACAAGGTTACAAGTTATATAACTTAGCATAAATTTATATATATCTACTATTTGCTATAGCTCGAAATTCAGAACTATCAACGTGAATTTTATGGTTCTCGGAACCGTGTTTCTAGGTCCTAGGGTACCCAGCGGAATACCAAGTCTTCCTCTTTTAGCCGATGGTAAATGTAAGGCTATACCTAACGTATGGTCAGTTCTGTTGAGGTGTAATTTAGATGGAAAAAGCCTTGTCGGATTATTAACCACTCGGCCACCGACGCAATTATTTTCGTTGCTTTGTTCATACAGAAAAAAGCTTTGTAACACGGCTATGTCGATTTTTTAAAATATAATTCCACATTTACATATTACTTGCAAAAGTGTATTTGTTTGTTTGTCTATATAAAGTCAAAACGGAGCAACACATCGCGGTGACATCGGCGTGATTTTTTGCACAGAACGTTTCTTTGATTAATTTCTATAATTACTGGAGTAAGTATGATGTCCATATCATAGTTCGAATGGCAAGTCTGTTTTAAATGGCAGGGATCAGATACTCAAACTTGACACTGAAATTATATAAAGTCATCATAAGGATTTTTTATAACTTTTTTATTAAACTACTTTGCATTTTGCCCTACACTCAATTACGGCCGTTGACACTTCATTATACTTCTGACGAATATTTATGAAAGTGGAATTTATCAAGTCGATAACCTCTAAAGTGGTTCGTGTGTTTTTTTTGTATTTCATAATACCTAATTAAAATTGCAGAAAGGATAAGCACACAATACAGGCCTTAGCCCGTGGGGCCCGTACAATCTTTCATCCCCTATATTATGCCCACATAGGGGGAGCTGAATTTAAAAAAAAAGTAGCCTATCCTTCCCTAGGATTCCAAATTTCTCCACATCAAATTTTATCAAAATCGGTTCAGTGGTTAAGCCATGAAAGCGTAACAGACAGACTGAGTTACTTTCGCATTTATAATATTAGTATGGATTTTTAGCTTAAATAATAATATCTCAAATGTAATTTGAAAATAATTTAATAATTAAGATGCTTGTTATGTAATCTAATATAAGCTGGAACTACTCCTAGACAAAAACAACTAAATTTTATTTAAAAAAATTGGTATAGTCACATGAGATAAGTGTATAAATTACAAGTTGCAATGTCTGCCCCGATTTCGCCCGTGTAATTTTTGAAGTGTGACATAAAAATTTATACCCGGAATAAAATAAGCGTTCGACCCGTTGTTCTGTTTCGACGTAAAAGAAGAACAAAGAAACAATCACACTTTCGCATATATATAATACTAGCGGACTCGGCAGACGTTGTCCTGCCCAAACGTTGGCTTGCCTGCTATTTACTTTCCTTCGTCCGTGGAAAAAAACTACCCCTACCCCTACCTTTACCACTACCACTACCCCTACCTCTACTCCTACAATTCTACTCCTGCGATTTCCATACAAAATTACCTATTTATTATTTTTTATTTTTCAGCTGAACTTTAAGGTTTTTCCAATTTTTTTTTCTTCTAAACCACCCCTGTGTTGTAACGAACAAAACAAAAAAAGAATTAGCCAAATCGGTCAAGCCGTTTTCATGTTATGTCGTGACAACGGAAAACGGGTTTCATTTTTATATATATAGATTAGATGACCCGTGCGAATACTTCGCACCGTTATTGGTGTCAATATTGTTGTCATAGTTTAACTGATCTCCAATAGATGGCGTCTTATACAAAATAAGTAAATTAGTCTAATTTTGAAAGAAACATGTAATTTTTATTTGTTTGATATTTTTCGTCACTAGATGGGAAAATAATCTTCAATATGGCGCGCTGTTTAATAGTTCAAGATGGTGTCTTTACAAAAGAAACATTAAATTTTTATTTGTTCGATTATTGTTCGTCATTAGAGGGGAAAACAATCTTCATGATGGCGGAAGATCTGGTGTACCGACGAAAAACACTTTTGGGAAATAATATATAAAGATTTATTGTAATTTTTCCCCGACCCACATACATTATCCTACACTTCTGTTCAATACAAAATGATATAACCACTCGAAGTGATTATAAAAAGAAATGTTTATTTAAGATGATTAATTTGCTAACACAGCAGGTTGCCAGAGAAAGTAGTTTCGTGTTAATGTGCAAAAATCAATGGAGGACCATTCTGCTACAAATTATAACTAGATATGTTATGCAACTATACTATAATTATAAATTGTAACAGCCTTAAGGTAGAGAAACCTGATGTTTGATAATACCGGGTTTTGAAAATTGGATTAGAGTGGATAATATTTAAGGTGTTTTTATTGTTTTTATATAGAGGCGTTATATAAATATTAAATAATCTATGCCGAAGAGTTTGCCATAATCTTAACAAACTACAAGTACGAATCGCGCGCTCAGGGTTCCGTTCTTCGTTTAGGTTTTCCTAAGAAAAACCTTATATTCCCTATTTTTTTTATTTTATTAATATAAAAACCTTAAATCAAATCTAAAGATTAAATATAACTAAATAAACCAGGTCCGCGTGGAATACTGGCTGCATTTCCCCGCTGAATCGCGATGCTGATTCGTTGAGCGAGGAAGGAGCCAGCCCTCTTGTCACCAGAAGAGCTGATGATCAGTCGAGGGGATACATCTTTAATAAAATTTTGGCATTTGAACCCCACGGACCTAGAGTTTCTACACCAAACGGCACAAATTTGTAGTTTTCAATAATTTGACAATATTTGCGCCGTTTGTTAGACTCTGCGATTTCCGCCGCAGCTCCAGCTTTGATTGCTGTTTCCCTGAGATGAGACGGGGCTAATGTGTCCACGCACGTAGCATCTCATACAAGGGCCCGCGACCTCGCTCCCAGGGAATCAGAGTCATTCCATCGGGTCTCTTGCCATCTTCCCGGGATTATTCCCGTTGGCTGTTGGAGAGCAGGGACTAACAAAATTAATTATCAAAAGATTAGGTCTGTATTGCATGGTGGCAAGAAAATTATCTGTATTTCCTCTCTATATTATATCCCTCTTGTCACTAGCCTCGACAACGATTTTTGGAATTTCTATCCAAAATAATGTATTATGTCATCATGTGACAGACAACTTCATAAATTGAAGTAAAAGTGAAATACCTCACGTAAAGTTTTGAAAAAACTGACTGAGTATCACCACCAGAGGACGTCACGTCGCCGCGTCGCAAGGTGTATTCAATGCGGACTATAGGATTACAAAAAATATTTTCTTTCGACAAACTCTCACTACATTTTCAATGTAAATGTCGTAAAAAATAATACGTGATACGATCAAACGTTACTACGTGAGGCAATGACAACAATCATTGGAATTTCTGTTTTTTTTTTTAAATGTACTGTCAAAGAAATTTATATGTGTACAGAATGAAATTTCAATCAATTTTGAATTATGTAATAATAAAAGTCTTTTAGATGGGTTATTTGATTGACAAGGATTGAAGATTCTAGAGGAATTCTGTGATCTTAATTTGTTTGAAAAATACTTTGAAAACTTCAACATGTACTAAACAAAGACCCCGCGCGCCGCGTCTGTCTGTGGCCTTTTCACGCATTTTGTTGTGGTATTCCCTATTAGATAGGTTGATTCACGAGAAAGGTTTACGGGTATTAAACATGGACCTATCATGTTTAGGAGCTGAGCATTAATAGTATTGAATCAAGTCGGGGAAAAATAGCTCCTGCGTGTTTTCATGGCGTATGCTGTCTAATCCGTCAGATATATAACAAAATGATGTAGGAAAGAATTATGTAACATAAATAATCTACAAAAAATATGTCTATCTCTAATAGATAGTCATATAGTTATTATATGCTTTATATTTATGAAAACAAAAATCTTTAAAAAAAGTTCGTTCATCCCTACTGTCTGCCACTGCGAGATTATAAAACAGGCAAACCCAGCCATTCTAATTAGTCTATAATAAGACATTATAGCAATATTGTTAGTTACATTTAAAACACCTTATTACATATGCGTGGATATCGAAAGCATAAAGACAAGTTAATAACAACCGATACATCTGACGCCAAGTGAAAGTGTAGTATTGTCCGCGAGCGATGACCGTCGTTTATATATATGTACAATGTATCTCTATATACATATGCTCACGCCTATTATTGGGGTAGGCAGAGACTCTACGTATTCGCCCGGGGATATATTCGAACAATATTAAATTTGCATATATATGTCACTCAAGGATATCGTAGCTTTCTATATTACTGAAAGAATTTTTCGGATTTGAAAGTAGTTTTTAAGTTTATTCATTACAAAGAAAAAAACAAAAAATTCAATTATTTTCAAAATATATTTAAACTAGCATCCGTCCCAGTTCCGCTCGTGACATTTTTTGAAATGTCACCTGCCACTCCCCGGCCCTTAAACTTTCCCTGTACAAAAAATCACCTATATCTGGAATGCAACAACGGAACCCTAGAAACCTTAGCTGTGACAGGTGATATAGTAATATTCTAAAATATATAATTACAATTACATAAACACTATTGTTTCATTTGTCATTTAAATAATAACATAATTTGATGTATTCTTGCCTTAGATCTATGATTATTAAAAAAATGTAAAACACATATTACCATTACAGTGTACAATTTTCTAAAATTATGAACATACGACAACAAATAGTTCTCATTATTCTACATAAACATAAAAAGTTTTTATGAATATTATTTTAAGACCGGTAGACATTTTTTTCTGACATTTGTAGAGCGAGCAACTCTTCTAGAACTTTTAGTAGACAATAAATACGTCAGGTGCCTGAACTATTGCAGTCATAAAATGAAATTAAAATTAGGCTATTGATTGAGACTACGGGATATCGTTCATCTCATGAAATATAAAATTGCCAGGTGGTGACTCGTTTACTAAAAGGGCATCTAAAACAACCATCGACATTTCTGCCGGCAGTTAAGACAGGTAACGTTGGTGTAAGGAGCTGGGGTGTCGAGAGGTGTGGCACCGGTTTCACTCGTAACTTAGAATATGTTCTGAGGTTATGAAACATTTAACTTATACTTAACAAATGGCATTCGATTGTCTCTGCTTACCCTTCTTAAGATAAAAAGCGTAATGATAGATAGATAGATTTACTTATAGAAACAATTACAATTACTTATTAAATACATGCACGAAATGCCACAACCATCTAATCCGATCCTGAATTACGAAATTTCTAATAGTAAAAAATGTTTAAATTATTTAATACTTTACTTTACGCCATATTTTAGAGGGGATGTGTTGATAGGTGTATAGAGAAAATATCCTGGGCATCATTAATTCTAGAGTTTATTTACCTATTCAACATTTCCAACTCAAATTGTAGAGACCTTATAGATATAGATTAGTTAACTTATAATAGAAAATGTAGCGGATAATTTATGACTCAAAAAATGGAAAACTTAAATATATGTCCATGATTTATTATAAAGGAATGTCCACCCTACATACTGATGGCTCGTGGATGTCCCAACACATATTATTTATACGCATGTCTCGTAATTCTGTGTAGCCGTTCATCCGCGAAATCATTCGTAATTATTAAAATCATTAAATTCATTAACGACACGAACCTCGGCCTTGTACTAGCTACTCCTCCGACTTCGTTCGCATGTTCAGGCCAACTAATATTACACAATAATAGGGGTGTTAGGGTTGATGAAAAAAATGTGAAAAATCGCATTTGGGGGTGCCAGCTTCACACAGCCACATACAATATAAAACTAATATCGATAGTATAATGTAGAAATCCTAACAAAAATTTTGGAGGGTAATAATGACGGTCCGCATTAAGGGTGTAGTGAAAGAAAATAAATAGGTACACAATAATATTTTATTTTACAGGATGGTTACTTCAGGATATTTCCATTATTTTCATAGGTACAGCCTGCAGCCGAATTTAAGTTGCATATAAACTCTTTTATAATAGGTGATATTGCCCGTCACTTCGCTTGAATGCACATTTCGAAGATCTATATTTTTTAGGTTTCCGTACCCAAAATGTGCCTACCAAAACCCTATTTCTAAGGCCACTGTCCGTCCGTTCGTCTGACACAGGGCTGTATCTTTTGAACCGTAATAGGTAGACACTTTAAATGTTCACAGAGTGTGTTATGTAGTACTATGGCCGCTATAACAATAAATAATAAAAATAAAATAAAGTTGAAGGGGGTCCTATATAAGAAACCTGGTTTTTCGGCGTTTTTTGCTCGATCTTAATAATGGCAATACAGACAAACGTCTAGCATAACTATCATGCATACTTACAACCAAGCACGTAGCCCCCCCCCCCCCCGAAATCCGTCACCGACACTTTTTGAAATTGAGAATTTTAAAAAGTAGGTAATTACTATCAGTTCAGCTGAGCTGATGAGGTCGAGTCAAGCGAGCTAGGATATTGACCTATTGCAGAAAATATGTAATAAAAGGTAAAGTCGTACTTTGCGTTTTATTTTTTCAAAATAATGGCTTGGTTGGTGGTTGGACCCCCCCGACGGAAAATCTTGGCTACGTGCTAGCTTACAACAAAATAATTAAAACCGTCCAAGTGTGAGTCGGAATCGCGCTAATTTGTTCCTGCGCCATACATGGGCGTCAAACTTGGTCTAATCTTAGTGCATACTATTGAGTGTATACGGACCCCTTCGTGTGCGAATTCGACTGTATGTTGACCGGTTTTCATTTGGAGGCGAGCCTTTATTTTTTTTGTATATAGGTAGTGTAAAATTTAAAAAAAAACTTTGTTTAAAACAAAAAGTGATTGATTCGTCCGCACGTCGCGCCCAAAGGTTACAAAATTGATACGAGGATGTTGTCATCGTAATTTGGTAAGTGGAGTTATATTGCTTAAACTATATTTTTTAACTAATTAAGCACTTGCAATCGCTTTAACACAATCATTATTAATTCGACTTGAAGTAAGAAATCAGTGAATAAACTTCAAAATACAAATCAGTTTGTATATTAGTGTAAGAAGTGGAATTTCTTTGGATATATTCATGCCACATGCCCAAATCAATCCAATACTCTATATGACCCTGGTAAATTAATGCAAACTACGCTATTTCTTAGAAAGAGACTTTACACGCGACTGGCAGAATAGGAAGGCCTCCTAAACATTTGGGTAAGAGAAATTTTAGATTTTGGATATTTTTCATGACGGTAAACGGTCCTGAAATATCTTTTCAGTCATATAGACTATAGAGGGTCACTGACCGCTAGTTGTAAAATTATTATTTTTAGCAATAAATGAAGTTATGAATATGTAACTTTTATACTTTCTATTATTTCGTCTGTAGTAGTTAATTTTAATGCAAATTTTTCAAATTATAGTTGGAAAGTAATTTTTTGCAATATCGTTAAGATAGCAATTTTTCAACATGTCGGAAAATCAACTGAACCGATTTTCATAAGATTTCTTGACTGTATCCTTATTGAAAACTATAGATCAAGTTAACTTTACATCGGATTTTGAAACTGTATTACCAACCCGCCACTGTGTATTTAGGGGATGCCCTCGACTAATTCTTCCATTCGAATCTACAGCATAATTTTAATTCCACGTTTTTAATTACATAATCGATTAACATACACTCAGTGATCGAAAATCAGTGACCGGTTTTGTACCGATTTTGTGATTTCGCTCTTTAAAACTGGACGGAGATGGATGCGGTATATTTCATTTTCGCTTTCTAAAGGTGTCCTTTAGTTCTTTTTTGTTTGCCGACAAAACGTAACGTAATGTGTGTGAATAACCTTTGTTATGTAATATGGATACACTTGTTTAGCACTACATATTATAAAATACAGTCCCCCGCCGCGTCTGTCTGTCTGTCTGTGATCTTTTCACACAAAAACTACTAAACGGATTTTATTGCGGTTTTCATTATTAGATAGCTTGATTCACTATGGATGTATCATGTTTAAGAGCTAAGTATTAACAGTAGGTATAGTGAATCAAGTCAGGGGAAAAGTTAGCTTGAACGAATTATCATGGCGTATAAGCTGTCTAATCCATTAGAGATATGTATAACAAAATGATGTAGGAATTATTTGTGATGATCTACCAAAAAGTCCACGGTAGCATAATAGCAATAATAGAGAAGTAGTTATAACAAGCGTATTTGTGTAGGTATTCAAATTGTTGTAAACCCATATTGTACCCGTGCGAAGCCGGGGCGGGGACGCAAATTGCTGGGTCGGGCAAAGACTGTACACGGATTTTCCCGGACATTCTAGGGCATTCTTTGGGTGGTTATTGGTGCGGACCCTCCAAGGCCCTTTTTGGCCTTCGAATCGAATCGAAAGATGTCGCGATCCTAAGTATGCTATCCCCACTGGCCATTCTCGAAGACACTTCCTATTTGATCTGCATATATATAGATACGTCTGCTGAGGTCTTTCGTTTCCAACACTCGCTTCATATATTTCTTTCGTTATTTTTTTTACAATAAATATTATTATTATACTAAATCACCGAGTCAAAGACCATTAAAACATAAAAAAAACATATCGCAATGACAATTCGGTTACTAACTAAGAAAAAGCATTAATTAAAATGACAGAATCGATGTGTTAAACGAGTGTGGGAACTTGTATGAAATACTTTACAATGAGAATTACATTGTTTTATTTTATATTTTTCAATTCACTTCATTGTGTCCTGATTTTCGCAACACTTGTTGGATATTTGTTATTGTTTCGTATGGAATTGATTTCTTTGTTTGTCTGTCAGAGTTCACTGTGGGATAATGTGCGTCTGTACAGTGTACAGGCTAGTGGCCTTTACATCTCAAACCACCATTGGCTAATTGAGGAAGCTGTCTTCCGTCAGGGTACCGGAGCACTTCTTCGAAAAATAAACAGATATTTATGTTTGTTAAAAAGAAATGACACATCTAGATCCATTAAGTGCAGCAACAGGCTGTTCTGTTCAATATGGACAACTGTCGTCAAGTGGACACTGTTACTGATGTTTCTGGCCACACCGCAAGGTATAAAGGCGTGAAGGTGTGTTTATGTTTGATGTTATTATCACTCCAAACATTATCGTTGTTTTTTTTTTAATAATAATCGAATATTTAAAATGCTGACTTCCGATAAGGTAAGTATATCAAGTTTTTATGAGATCATATTTCATAAATCATCATAAATTATTTTTCTTTATTTTAGGAAACGATATGTACCTACCTATGCAATTATTGATTATTCGTAACATATCAAATTACATGTAGAGATGTACCTACAAATAAACAATCACATCTTCACGGCCTTTATACCTCGCGGTATGGCCAGGTAGACTAATAACAATGTCCAGAGTCAACCAGTCGCGCTGGGCACATAGAGATGTTTTTTCACGCTTCGCTTGAAGGTCCCTAGGAACCAGGAAAGACCGACGCCGGAAGTTTGATCCACTTTTTAATAGTGTGACGCGAGAACTTTTTCGTTCGTATGCAGAATGTGTCCACTGTAAATACAACCTATATCCTGTGCGAGCAGTGCGGATGCGAAAAGGGGATGGAGGGACGAGGTCATGGAGTCCTTCTGAACATTTCAGAGTACAAACCCTAGACATAGACCCCAACAATGAGTGCCCCCGGCGGTCTCTAAGAACAAGGTAGTTTTGCGTCCTGTATTGTTCGACAGATCGCAACTAATGTTTCATTCTTGAATTACAATGATCCCTACCTACCAATATACGAACGCCTTAAATACAATTAGAGGTAAACTATCTACATGTGTGTCTGTTTGACGTACATCATAATTAAACGTTTCTCTTGCAAGGCAAATATAAATACTTATTTATTAGATATAGATATAATATGCCACCGCGAACTTTTTTCCCGATTTGATTCACTTATACTGTTAATGCTCAACTCCTAAACATGATAGGTACATGCTTAATACTCGTAAACCTTCCCGGTGAATCAACCTATCTAATAGTGAAAACCGCAAAGAAATCCGTTCAGTCGTTTTTGCGTGAGAAGGTCACAGACAGACAGACTTTGTTTTATAATATGTAGCGATTATTATCACGTAGTTGTAAAGTTAGAGGGGATGTTATTATTTTAATTTGTTTATATTCAGCTGAAAAATAGTGAAATCGTAAATACTGAAAACTTTTTGTAAGTAGAACATTTAATTTTAAAGAAAATTTTCCTACGTTTCCGCCCCGCTTCGCCTGTGGATATTTTCGAGCAAAATATAATGTAGCTTCCTATTAGTGAAATATTTTTTAGAATAGGATCAGTATGTTCAAAGATAATTAACATCCAAACTTACAAAACCTTTTTATAATGTTAGTAGATATAGATAGATTATGCAGTATATTCTTTTTTAAGTAGGTACCTACTCTTGTTGGCTGGCGGCAAATTTATTCCTTGACTTAATTCTCACTCCTTAAAATTGTGGGGATAATTTTTGATACATATAAACTTTTCTCTAGAAATTCAGATCATTCATAAATAGCGAAAATTCCAACCAAATCCATTCAGTGATTTTTTTGCCGTCACCCGCGAATTTTTTTCCGATTATCGATGGTAGTTCCTCTCGTACCTAACTTTACTTAGTTTATAAGAAGAAATACACGACCAGACGCACGCAGCGTAGGCCAAAAACAAAGCGTCTCCGAAGTGTGAGATGCTTGGTCTTGCCTCATGCCGTTGGCCTGAGTTAGGTTAGTTATCCCCTCTACGTGCGGTATTCGTAAACGGCGTAGGCCAAAACCAATCGTCTCCTGAATTTTGAGACGTCTTGGTTTTACCTTAGTCTAACGCGCGTATAGATGTTTCACATCAAAAACAATAAATACGTAAATAGCGCCATCTATTGAGAGCTAGGTTTGAGACGATCCCCCTTAAGTATTACAAAGTGGTTGTTTTAGTAGACAATGGTGTAGATGTTAGATTGCGTGTATTGTTGGCACGCGTGACGCCCGGGGCGATGGTAAGACCACACGACCACACCAGCGGTCTAGAACATGCTATATACGATAGGCACGCCACGTTTATATATTTAACATGATCTGATACATGGCCCGCATATATGGACTCGCCGTAATGACATGACTTCATGGTAGCAAAGTCGCCTGTATTTTTTGAACGCGAAGAGTTGTCAGAGAAATATTTTTTGTACAAAAACTAAACGCTTCAAATTTAATCTAATCTAGTCTAGTCTAAGATGTAGGAATGGTAATAAGTTTGGTCATATAACCAAAATACATTTCTTCATTGAAAAGGCTTTCGTAATTGAACCCTACTGACAGGTGCCAGCCAAAGTACAATAAGTATGGGTCATAGATGTAGGTATAGTCGCTCGGGCGGTCTACTAGATTGGCAATACAAAAGAGAAAGCGCATAGATACGCGTATGTTAAAGCGAGACAGATAGACGAGACCGTTTTTTGAATACTGTAACAGCCTAGCGTCAGTAGTAATTTCGCTTATTTTTGTAAAATATCCTGTTTTAAAGTATAATTAATTTAGTGTTTAATAGACGTGATTAATTATGGTTAATGCAGTGCCTGGATTACACATAACGCACACTGATGTACCTACCTATTTTTTGGTCTCGTTCTAATCGCGACATTGCCAATCTAGTAGAGCGTCAGCATATCTACATCCATGGTATGGATAATATATTACGCCTTTCATGCCAGAAGGTGGTAGGCAGATCATAATACATGCTATTACGATCCTGATTCTCCTGAACATTTCGCCTTCACCGGCAAATTGAGTAAAAGTAAAATTGAGAAAAACAGAAGGATTATCAATACAATAACCAGTTGTAAGAAGATATTATAGAGAAATGCGATGTCCACTTTATGAACTCACTCGATCAACGACCGACACAGGTGCGTGCCATCAATTAGCATGAACAGTGAACACCGACTGATCACTCGCGATTATAGCGGACTGATATCTTATTTATTGAAACTCGATTTATGATTTCTAGTCTATTTTCTATACTTATTTGAAAAGTGAAAAGACCAGGCGCTTATACAAGATATATCCTAGCTCGCTTGACTCGACCTCATCAGCTCAGCTGAACTGATAGTAATTACCTACTTTTTAAAATTCTCAATTTCAAAAAGTGTCGGTGACGGTATATAGGGGGGGGTCCGGAACCACTGGACCCTCCCCTGCCTACGTTCTTGAAGGGGACATTACTATAGAAATTAATGTGTTTGTTTGTCCTAATTTTACGCTACAACAGATTTTTGCACAGATAGAGGGGCGGAGAGTAAGCGGTAAGCTAGTAGGTAAATACTTGCTTATTTGCAGTAATTGTTATATAACAACTCACTACTTATTTGTGTCACACTTAATAACCTTAAATTAGAATATTCAATTGATTAGAATTATATTAGAATTACTCCCTACATTATGCGAGAGCTAAAATGTTACACATCAAAAATCAGTAGAATAAAAACCAATCAGTGGAACGTACCGGAAGAAATCATTTACGTATTTATTTCTCTCACAGAAATCATACACTCAATAAGTTCAGAACAAGTTTGACGCCCATGTATGGCGCAGGAACAAATTAGCGCGATTCCGACTCACACTTGACCGGTTATTATAATTTGTTGTTTTACTTAAAAGTATGTATTATATTATAGTTAGTTAGTTAGACGTTTGCCATTAAGGGCCCTATCCCCATAATTTGTATGGGGATATTACTATTCCCAATTTATCTGTAAATAATTTAGCATATAGTTAAAGTTACTTATTCAATATATCTAATAGAAATAGTCGTTAATTTTTTAATTGGATTTATTGAATAGAAAATATGAGTAGTAAAATAAAGGAATATTTTTTAGGTTAGTTTTCTCTATCATAATCTATCACTAAACTCTTAAATATTTTTAAAGCGCTGGTTAACCATTAACCTTTAATTAAACGTTTTGCGTTTTTTGGTAGCTTATTGAAAATTCTAAATAAAAATTATTTTATTCCAGAAAAATTGTGGATATAAGAGCCTTAATAGGATCAAGCAAAAACGTCGAATAAAACACGTTTCTTGTATGCAATGGGGATCCCCTTTAATGTTTAATTTATTTCGTATTACGGTTCAAAAGATACAGCCCTGTGACAGACGGGCAGACGGGCAGACGGACAGCGGAGCTTTAGTAATAGGGTTTCCGTTGGCACCCTTTGTTTATGGTCATACGGAACCCTAATAATGTAAATTCGCATGTAAATCTGAGTATTCATTACGAAAAATAAAATCAATTATTCATTTTAATAGCACTTCAAAACTCCAATGTGCAATTTAAAATCACTTGACATAAATTTTAAAATTTATTTGATTAATGACGAATGAGTTGCTCGCGGGCTTTCCTCAGATTTGGAGCGAAAATTATAGTGGACGAGACGTGGTGTCTGATGAGATATTACTTGGTGATGAAAGATTGCTTTCTAGAAATATCTTTTTGTTTTTCTCTTAGTTAATTGACACAGTAGTTATGGGCGCCACAGGTGTAGAAATGAAAAGATTTTGATAGATAAAACTAATTAAAGAGTATATTGTAAATGTGAAAGTGTGTGTGTTTGTTTGTTTATTTTTTCAAAACAGAGCAATGGGTCCATGTGATTTTGCACAGAGATAGTTAGAGGGATGAAGAGTCACATATATGCTTCTTTTCGAAAACATCCACCATTTCCAGTATTATTATTACAATAGAAATGTGTATCTGTTGTACAATATATTATAATTAAAATATATATACATATAACAATATATAAACCTTAAATCCAATCTAAACATTAAAAATAACTAAATAAACCAGGTCCGCGTGGAATGGTGGCAAGAGTTCTGGCTGCATTTCCCCGCTGAATCGCGATGCTGATTCGTTGAACGAGGAAGGAGCCAGCCCTCTTGTCACAAGAAGAGATGATCAGTCAAGGGGATACATCTTTAATAAACTTTTTGGCATTTGAACCCCACGGACCTTTTTTGTTTTCGATTATTGAACTATATCTGCGCCGTTTGTTAGACTCTGCGATTTCCGCCGCAGCTCCAGCTTTGATTGCTGTTTCCTTGAGATGAGACGGGGCTAATGTGTCCACGCATCCTATACAAGGGCCCGACCTCGCTCCCAGGGAACCAGAGTCATTCCATCGGGTCTCTTGCCGTCTTCCCGGATTATTCCTGTTGGCTCTATGAGAGCAGGGACTTCTATAATTATTTTAAATTTCATTTAATGCATTATTTTATAGCAGATATTGAGCTTAATTTACTATAAATGGTATCTTGTTCTGGTATTTACAAAATGAAAGGCACAAAAGCAGCGATCTATATTATTATCAACAAACAATCATACGCCATACGTCCTCTTGTCGCAACTAATTACACCAACTCTTGTTAACTTGGGTAGCAACTCTTCTAACTCTATTTAACATTATATAATTTAACTCTAAGTTAATCTCAGTAATTAATGAAGAGCATAGAGCCTGAACTACTGCAAAAGATAACGAGAAGTGGAGAAATTGTTTTCAGTCCATCCAGGACTGTGAAGAATGAAAATGAAGTCACACATTTATTTATTATTTACCAAGATAAAATATTGAACAGTATCAAGTCAAAAAATAAGCTAAGTAATGTAGGAGTATAATACATGACGTAAGTATACTTATAAACAAACAAAAGAAACACATCGTTACGGCCTATATACCCTGCGGTGTGACCAGAGACAATAGTAACAGGGTCCACTTTTTGTCATTTGTCCATATTTAACAGAACAGATGGCAATAGCCTGTTGTCATTTTTATAATAAGCAAGAGAAGTACTTAGCATTTTCGGCACGAGTGAGATTTGAACCCAGCCCCCGGTTTGAAGTCCAACGCTCTACTAATTATGCTAAAATCCCCCGCCGCGTCTATCTGTCTTTTAACGCAGAAACTACTAAACCGATTTGATAACGGATAAGGTTGATTTGCTGGGAATGTATACGAGTTTTAAACATGGACCTATCATGATTAGAAGCTAAGCGTTAATAGTATAATTGAATCAAGTCGGGAAAAAATTTAGCCTCAGCGAGTTTTTATGGCAAATAATATACTCTCTAATTGTCAGAGATACTCGTATAACAAACAAAATTATGTAGGAAATAATTATGTAGAATAAATTTATTTACAATAAAGTCCGCTGTATTATATATCAATCTCTAATAGAATTTATGTATTCAAATTGTTGTAAACCCATATTGTACCCGGGCGAAGGCGGAGGCAAGGTCGCTAGTTAAAATTATAAAATTAAAAACTCGCAATTAAATCCCATCGAGTTACACGATTGATCTCCGCGTTATATTGTGCCTTCGACTTTGTTGCAAATAGTAGTGTTTTTAATTCTTGTTCGTTTATTAGATGAAAGTTATGGCGGCAGATATACAAGCCTTAAGCTCCAAGATTGCTGCTCTAGGACACTTCTCGTATTTTTTCCTTTCAACGATTTAAACACAAATTATGTACATAAATGTTTCACTTCACCTTTTTGTGCGGCATCTTGTTGCGTTGTGTTGTGTTGCGTTGCGAAAACAATGTTGTAAAGAGTGATAAGTAATTGCGTATTGGGTTTATGTTAATATTAGTAAATGGTGACAGACTGTCTGGTTAGTCTTTCTACTTTACCAATGTTAATTAGCTATATAAATAAAAATTAAATGCTGCCTGTTGAAAAGCGCTTGATAACGACTGAACCGATTTGGCTAATTATGTATTGTATATGTATTCTGAATAAGGTTTTTAAGGGTAAGAAAAAGAATGAAGGATGTAAGATTGACTAAAAAGGTTTATATGGCTGAAGTGAAAGGAACGACGACCTAGGTGTACTTTTATTGAACATATAGAAAATGTATTGATCGATGGAAATATTAAAAGTACCTACTCATAGCATTATGAAAGGTGCTGAATATAAAAGTAGCCAAAGAAGTATGTCAGGATCGTAACAAATGGCATTCGATTGTGTCTGCCTACCCCTCTTGGGATGAAAGGCGTGATGATAGATAGATAGAAAAATTGGAAAAGTTGTCCTGAAATTGGAAAGTTCGGGAAATACTGAAATTGCTTTTCTCTATGGGATTTTTGTTGAACTCAAGACCATAATAGGCGATGAAAGTGAATATGGGCGTCACAGGCGAAGCCGGGGCGGAAGTAATGTGATGTAGGTTTTAATATATAGATACATAGGCCAGTAACAGTGTTCACTTTTTGCCAGTTGTCTCTATTGAACAGAACACATTTTCAGAAAAGAAGTCGACTATAAGTTACCTCCAAAGCACGATAATATTTATGAAGTTTTCCATTTAGATATTCTACAGGCGAGAGATCTTGGATATTTTAAGTACGAGCATATTATGGCATGCACAAACCAACCCAAAAAAGGTTATTTTAGGTTGAACAGAGTCGTATGGAATGCAGTTGTAATATATTTTGTAACACGGCACACGGCCCAAGGCGCGCTCTCCTATATCGAACTAAATTACTACGAATGCCACTCACGATTGCTTAACACTGTACCTACCTGCTCTTTGATGTACGGAAGGAGGTAGACTACTGTCATGTTGGTTAGAGTAATGGACGTAATATGTTTTCCTGGTGATCTTTCAAACTAAACTAACCTTGTATTAGTATAATAGGTCCCCCAAAAATAATGATGGATCCTGAGATTTGAATCTAAGAGCCATTTCTTCTAAACTCGGGGAAGAACAAAGACGGTATCTACATACCTAGAATGTGAGATTAGAGTAAAGAGAATGTTAGTGTCAAATGAAGAAAAGTAGTTAACGTTGGATTGGACACATTTAAATAAGAAACATTTACATGGCAGAAGTATATGGAAATGCCATATCGTGTAATGAAAGGAAGAAAAATAGCATGTTACAATATAATAAGAAATAAAAACAAATTATGTACGTGTTTATAATTTTTAATGTTACTAAGTTGACAATTAAAGAAAATAAATCTAAAATATAATTTCTATATAGTCTATAACGTATAACGAGGTAAACGTCTAGTACTAGCCCCTGTACCACTGTATTTTTCTGTCGTTTTATTGTCGCAACGGATTTTACGTTATATGATGATTATGTTAAAATACAAACATAATAATTATAATTAATGATTGGAAAGTTTGACGCCCTAGATCGCCTTTCCCGTTTAAAACATCACAATTAACTATTTTCCTAGAGCTCCGTCTCGCGACACAAAACGATACCAACGAAATCTAAGGTAACTTATTACTGCGCATCTGGTCAGTATAACTGGTCAAAGGGGAAACAATTGGCGAAAGGGGAAGCCCGTCTATGGCCCCTCCATAGGCTTAGTACTCTATGGATTCGAGTGAAGTTAGTCAACAACCCGGTCATGTGACGTCACATTCATGGAAATTTAAAATTAATAACTGTCGGTCAATATCTAATCTGTGACCATAATTTTGTAGGTTGCGTGAATGTGACGTCATGAACATTTTCACGGGAATTTTAAAAACAAAATTAAAAATATTATTTCTCAATTTATTTTTTCTAATTATTTTATTAAGTACCTATACAGCTATAATTTAAATGTAGCTATTTCCAAAAAATTGTCAATATCCCTATTGTATATCCTGAGATAAAAGGTAGATAAAAATAATATAGCATGTAAATGTAATCGGCGGTAAAAGCGGAAAAAATTAGTGGTCAAGATGATTATGTACAAAGAACATTAAAATATCAATAACTATACCACAAGAGTCGATTGCGAGCATTATTATCTATACGCGGCTTAATCGACAGAAATAACTATAAACTTGTGTATTACTAAATACTGCACGACACACACTTATCGGGATAGGTAGAGATTCAATATTATTACTGTCCAACTGTCGTGGTTGAACTATTTCATGATATGTAGAGTTAGCATGTCCAGACATTCTATGGTTGCACATTCTCGGGACGGGCATTCCTTGACTGGTCATTGGTGCGGATTGGTCGTTTGGTGTAAGCGAAGCGTGAAAAAACATCTCTACGGGCTCTAGTGGGCGCGACTGGCGGCTGTATTATGATCTGCCAGTCGCGCGCATTTATGGACCAGCCCTAGGTGGCAAGATCACATGTCGTCTTCTCTATATAAAAAAAAAGTTTTAGGCCTTCGAGTCGAAATTTCACGCAAAAGCACATATTTTTGTTGTGTTTTCCTTTTATGGGTGTTGTTAGAGTTCCCTGAAAACCGCGTTACCGGCCCTAGGGTACCCAGTAAAATACATATATCTTTGCCTTTATGGTTGTGGTAAGCGATTGGTAGCAGATTTATGAAGTAATTTCAAAAGAAAGCCTTGATTTAAACAATTTGATGACACCCCAGGTATTATAAGGGTGTACCTACCCCTTTTTGTTAGTATAAAAATATCCTGCGTTTGATATATGTACATTATATTTAGAGTATACCTACCTAAATACCTAATGCTTGAGAAAATCCATGACAAGAAATAAGTTTTGCAATCTCACTGCCCATCAAAATCAACAATACATTCTGGCGCCACCTTTTAATGAGCGCCGTGACGTTGCCAGAATTAAATGGAACTTTGCAAAAGGAATTTCTTATTATTTTTGCCATACTATATGCAGCTTTAGGGTTCCGTCAGAATATTTGATAAATCATTTACCTAAGTATATGTTGCTGAATTAAAAGTACATAATATATCGCTTCCCTATTATATAATACTGGCAACTAGAGCTGGCTTCACCCGTGCCCCATTTTATATTTAAAATAAATTATAGATATTTGCACCGAAAAGCAAGTGGTAAAAGAAATATGTGATTCTACCCTAAATCTTATAAAAATAATCTAATCAATGAAGTGGTCGATGGGAAAATGAGTGATGAAAAAGCAGAACGCATTTATCTAGAATCGTGCGTACGCGAGCAGGATAGACACAGTAGGTAAGCGATTCAACGTAATTTTTACATATTTTCGTTTGCTGTATATTGATTACAAAAAAATTATATAGAGCTCAAAATATACAGACTGCAATAATAAGCTATATTTTTTGTTTAAAACGCTATTTAAAAAAAAACTTATAAAACATAGAAATAATGTTACAGTGACAAGATAGATAAAATTACCAAAAAAATATTCATGTTAATTTTTGTAATGATACCATCTATATTATAGCCATAAAATTTGATAAATAAAGTTTTCAGTATAATTTTATTATTTTTAAAACAATAAAAAGATTTGTATTATTTTTCAGTTTCGTATAAAGATCAGGTTTTTTTATTTGATTAAAAATTGGATTTTGATGACTGACTTCCCCTTAATCCAAATAAACAGACAGACGCATTGTTGTAATTACTGGTAAATGCAGAAAACATAAACAACTGCAGTTGTCTCAATTGTTTTGTTATCATAAATTCTCATCTACAATTAAAATCACAAAGACTATGTGAGTTCATAGTAAATCCTGTCAGCACTTACATGTGACATTTTGAATAATTACACTTATTATTATACCATTGTTTCTTATTTTTAATATATAAATGTAATTAAGACTTTCTGCAAATAATTTTAGTTCTCTATTCAAGCCATTTATACTGGCAGAGATGAGCAGAAAACGTCCTTTATTCACGTCAAAACTGAACTATTTTTTTACACAAAGATAGGTGGAGGGCCTGAAATCTTTCAGGATAAATTCTTGTTACATTCCCAAAAGAGAACGGGCGAAGCCGGTGCGTATAGCTAGAAGGTATATCCATTTTCTCAAATACACAAAATACTTCAAATCGAACTGGTAGGTAGTTCCGCGTTCAAACAAACATACAAAGTCTTCAGCTTTATACATCAGTTATTATGATGTTTACTAGATGACACGTGCGAATACTACGCACCGTTAGTTCAACTGATCTCCAACAGATGGCGTCTTTTACAAAATAAATAAATTAGTCTAAGTTTAAAATAAACCTTTTTGATTTGTTTGTTTATTTTTGGTCATTAGAGGGAAAAGTAATCTTCAAAATTGGGTATCAAACATTAAAGGATGTTTTGTTATCCTTGAGAAATAATACATAGAGACAACATAATATATTTGTTTACGCCCCCGCCCCGACTTGTTTACATGGACAATAATTTTGCTCAAAATATGTACATGTAATTGAAAAATCCATGCGGAGTCGCAGGCATAACTAAGTGTACACGGTTCGATTCCCGTCCGCGACAACTGTCCGCTATATGATTGATGACCAACGAAATGAAGCGAGTAGCGGTTTTTTAATCTGCAGTAAATATTTCTCACGATTCTCATGAAAGGAGCCCATCAAAATTATATTTAGGCTGAGGTGCTATTATGCGATTTTAATATACAAATTCATCATGTTTAAACGGTTAAGGGTAGACAGGGACTAAAGATCTCCAAATTAAGCTACCTTCATTATAGTATTTAGTTTGCGAAAAACTTCGAGTTCTACACGATTTTTTTACCATAAATATACAACGGTATTACTTGTGGAGCTACCATGCACTTCCAAATCTACCTACCATATCTAAAAACAATTTGAACACCACTTGTTTAGCAATATCATGTTTGCAAAAAGTTGCCCTAAAGAAATTGCTCAAAAAACATTTTCAAGTAACTTTTTTGTTGTGTTCGTAATTGTCAGGACAAGGTTCTTATGGAAAGAAAAATTTGAAAATTTCCTGGAAAATTGGAATATTCGCGAAAAACTGATAGTATGAACTACGTTAATATGGGCGAGTTTGATGTTTTTTTTTGTGTGCATTTGAGTGCCTGAATGGTTTAGATTCACAATTGGACCCGGTAGGTGGCGCTGCAAGCGGGTTCTAGGAATTGTATTTTTCATTTCATTTAATATCCACAGTTAGGGTTGCCAGATGTCCGGTATTTAAGCGTACATTCCTGTATTTTCGAGGCCTGTCCGGTAAAAAATAAATGGTCATACCGGAAAGAACATTGTCCGGTATTTTGAGGAATGTCGGTCGGTACTACTTACTGGTCACAACTGAAATCTCTCAAACGCAAAACTCGCGCGCGCTCCTCGCAACATAAATTAGTTTTAGAAGAATGATTCAACTTTATTACTTGTTCATTGGAAGTTCCTATTATTTTTGTTAAACATACCTATCTAGTTTTAGGTGATTTTATTTTTTTCTGAAGTTCCTACCTTTATTTTGTTAAGTAAGTAGTAGATTATAATATTCATACCATTGTTTAATAAAGACTTTGCCAAAGTTAGCATAGTCTTGGCGACCACAATTTTATGACTGCTTTATATTTTGTTACTAATTTAGTTGCTGTTGATTAATAAATAAAAAAATTGCGACCTACACCCCCCCCCCCCCTCGTTTGGATTTGTCCGGTATTTTTTCGCGACTCACCTGGCAACCCTATCCACAGTATAAGTACAGCCATATAAACCTTTTTAGTCAATATTTCATCCTCCATTCTTTCAACTTTCCGCGTTTCATCAGACCTTTCATAAGTCTCTAGATTTTTCAATACCTTTAATCAAATTTGGTTCAGTGATTCAGTCGTGAACACGTGACACTTATTTTCGTGCAATTTTCCTTTCGAGCAACTGTTTTTCGAGTAATATTCACCAACCCCAATATAATAAATGCCAAGTTTTTTCCTCCTTTAAAACGGGTGATACCGCCGGCACAAGATAGTTAATACCTAATATAGGTACCAATGATAGTATTACAAGTGAGTTCAATAACCAACGCCATCCCAGTTCTCAGTCTATTTCATAATTCGACACAAGCGTGAACTAATGACATACCAACTATTATTACAAGTAAATTATAGAGCTCTTATAGCGTTCATTGTCAAGGTAACGATCCACGCTGCACGCTGACTTGTGGTCAGATATTATTTATTAAAAAAAACTGTCATTTAACTTTGCTAACGCCTGATGTTAAGCGAAAATATATCGTTGGTTTAAACGTATGAGTTCGATTCAAACCTTACTAAAACTGAGGCAGGAAAAGAAATCCGCAAAATATATTCTCTAGCTAAGGGCTAACAGGTTACCCACCTAGTCTGTTTAATATGAGAAACTAGCTAAATGTGGAATTGTGGACATTGACATGTCATATGATGAATCCATGAATTGGCACTCGAGACTAGAAGAACAGAAACATTTTGATATTTTGGTTTTTCTGAAGAATTGATTTCATAAATAATAGATATTTATGACGAAATATACTAGACACAGTGACAATATTTTATAGCTTTCTACCCCGGCTTCGCCCGTGGAGCCCATATTAACTTTCATCCCCTAAAAAATTACCGAATTTTCCAACTTTCCGGGAAACTTTTACAAATCTGTCCAGCCGTTCTCAAATTTAGCATTTTTAGCATTTAATTTTTATTTATACAGATTATTATTAAAATTATTTTTGTATTATTTCAGATCCATCCTGAAACATTACGACGAAATATAAGGTAACTAGTAATTAAATACAATAACGTCTGTCTGTTTTACTAGCGACACGTAATAAAATAATATGTTCATTCTTCAGTTATTATTGGCTCAGGTAAAAAAGTTGTTTATGAAAATTAAAATTTTCATGGGGAAGTGATATATTTTCCGGGAATTTCGCCAGGTATATTCATGTGTATTCTGTAGGGGTAGACAGTAGACAGAGAGGATGAACTTGTAATTATTCCAGTACAAGATAATGTATTCTCACAGATATATAATTACAAGTATGTACTGCTATGTAAAGTAGTGCCTAATTGTTGTTCAGTAATACTGTCCCACGAGCTGCGTGGGAATATACTGTAGACGCACATCCGTGTCATAGTCCTACGATATATACATACATATAGTATACATTTATTATATTAGCATTTTAGGCAAATATCGGCTACACTTTGTGTCGATGGTTGTAGAATACTTTTGGCTTAATTTTCCAAAATCTGTGTTATTAAACAAAATTGAAGTAATTTAAAAATGTCATGCCTGGAAATTACTACAGCTATTATATCGGAAGAAATATCTTTAGATTACAGAATAAATCATTAGGCACTTATGTATTACTAGCGACACCACCCACGGCTTCGCACAGGTATATATAATATATATATAGATAATGCCTCTTTCTATTGGTGAAAACCGTATGAAAATCCGTATAGTAGTTTCTGAGATTAGCCTGAACAAACACAAACTATGTAATGATGATTGAAAATATATAATCGATTGTCGAGATATTACGACTAATAGTCGTAAATTGATACAAATTAGTTTTTTTTCTCAATCATTGTGGGCAGCGAAAATTAGTGTTTATTATAGTGGCGCGATCTCCGTACCAAATATCAATCAAATCCGTTCAGACTTTTCGTCATAACTTCGTGACGAACATTAAAACGCAACGGAAAAATAACTCAAAAGTTAGATATCTCTAATTACGAATTTTGAAAAAAGGAAAAAGTTCCGACAACAACTAAATATTAGAAAAAAAAGAAAATTCATTGAAAGGCCTAGGTCATTAGGACGTTAACATACATACAACATAACATACAGTAAGTATTAAGGAAGGTAAACAATAGTTCCCAGGTAAGAGCGAGAAAACCGCTAAGTTGTAAAATTATTTTATGGCACATTAGTTCGTGTTGGTTTATAGTGAGGAAACTATGATCCCTAACTTTCTACTGAACACACCTTATTTGTAAACACAATGTGATCATGATCTTTCATTGTGACAGGGTTTTTCCAGGTATGGACATAAAAAAGAAAGAATGTCACATTTTCATAATGCTGGCGAATATTGGTTCTGAATAGGTATACGTTTTCCAAATTGTACGTTATACAAATCAAGTAAAAAATTGTACGATTTTATTGTACATATATGTTTAAGGATTGCCTTGACAATTTGATGGCAAGCAAAGTATCATCTCCTAAATGAAAACTGTTTGAATAAAAAAATAGTATTTCATAAATATAGTATTTAATATGTTTAATAATATAAAAAAATACATTTTGTGGTGTGACCAGAAACACTAGTAACAGTGTCAACTTTTTGCCAGTAGACCTTATTAAATAGAACAGGTAGCAATCTAGTGGCACTTCTTTAATTATTTTTAGAAGAAGTGTGGATACTTTACTTTCCCCCCGAAACACGAGAAGTCCATTAAAGTACATATTATTAAAAAAATGGTGCTTAGAATTTTTGAATTCTGAACTAATTACGCATGATATTCCCGTAGGAAAAACCTGTGTTTACCCAGATGAGACCCATGCGTGATACCCACAAACTTTTCATTGAACGGAGCTTTATTTATTGCGCGATGTGCTTTACAATGCGGCCTACCTTGACCAAAATACAACCTGTTGCTGTTAGTTTCTATGTATTCACACGGTTTATGTTCTTGACACTTTATTTTTGTTTATCTAGGGTGGGTCTCACACTTATTTAATAAGATGGCCTAGTGAAAGTGACATCTAGGGACATCTGTCATCTGAAACGAAGATCTTATGGAGACCTTTCATTTTGGTAAAGACACGATCAGTCTAGAGTCAGTGGTTTGCGAGATGTTAAATTTTAACTCCAAAATTATTATAAATTTTTCAAATTTAGAAAAACATTCCAAGATAATTATAACCTTACAGAAGATATTAGAAAAAATATTTCCAATGTTAAAACAATGATAAACACCTAATTTCTGAAAGTCAAGTCAAAAATCAGATATATTAGTTAAATAACAACTGTCAAAATCATACATGTCTAAATAAACAAATTGCTGTAAATTCTGCGATATTCAGTGAAAGTGAACTAAGAAATTAATATCGCTCCGACTTCGCCCGTAGATTGGTTGACGTTCAAGTTTCAAATATTTCGTATAGATTATGTTTTCATGTATTTAAACGCAGCCAGTATTCTTGCCACTATTCCACATGGACCTGGTTTATTATTTTACTTTTTTTTATTAAATTAAATTAGAATCTTAAATCAAATCTAAAGATTAAAAATAACTAAATAAAACAGGTCCGCGTGGAATAGTGTCAAGAATCTGGCTGCATTTCCCCGCTGAATCGCGATGCTGATTCGTTGAGCGAGGAAGGAGCCAGCCCTCTTGTCACCAGAAGAGATGATCAGTCGAGGGGATAGATATCTACATCTTTAATAAAATTTTTGGCATTTGAACCCCACGGACCTGAGTTTCTACACCAAACGGCCTGGTTTATTTAGTTATTTTAATGTTTGGTTTTTTAATGTTATTTATAAATAACTAGCTTTTGCCCGCGACTTCGTTCGCGTAGAATTGGAATAATGACGTAATTTATGTAAATACGCAGAGAATATATATGAATATCTTCACAGTCACGTAAAAATATTTCCCCATGCCCAATTTAACAATTTCTTAAGGGTTGTTTTATGTTTTGAAAAATATTTGTACCAAGTTTCAAGTTAATACACGCAGATAATAATTTCCCTATACAAACTTTTACACCCCGTTGCACCCTTCCTTAAGGGTCGTTTTTAAAAATCCAAAAATACGTGTTTTATTATTTGTTTTGAAGAATATTTGTACCAAGTTTCAAGTTAATACACGCAGGTAATACGATTTCCCTATACAAACTTTTACACCACGTTGCACCCCTCCTTAAGGGTCGTTTTTAAAAATCCAAAAATACGTGTTTTATTATTTGTTTTGTAGAATATTTGTACCAAGTTTCAAGTTAATACACGCAGGTAATACGATTTCCCTATACATACTTCTACACCCCGTTGCAACCCTCCTTAAGGGTCGTTTTTAAAAATCCAAAAATACGTGTTTCATTATTTGTTTTGTAGAATATTTGTACCAAGTTTCAAGTTAATACACGCAGGTAATACGATTTCCCTATACATACTTCTACACCCCGTTGCAACCCTCCTTAAGGGTCGTTTTTAAAAATCCAAAAATATGTGTTTTATTATTTGTTTTGTAGAATATTTGCACCAAGTTTCAAGTTGATACACATAGGTTTTCCCTATACAAACTTGTACATCCAGTTGCACCCCTCCTTAAGGGTCGTTTTTAAAAATCCAAAAATACTTGTTTTATTATTTGTTTTGTAGAATATTTGTACCAAGTTTCAAGTTAATACACGCAGGTAATACGATTTCCCTATACATACTTCTACACCCCGTTGCAACCCTCCTTAAGGGTCGTTTTTAAAAATCCAAAAATACGTGTTTTATTATTTGTTTTGTAGAATATTTGCACCAAGTTTCAAGTTGATACACATAGGTTTTCCCTATACGAACTTGTACATCCAGTTGCAACCCTCCTTAAGGGTCGTTTTTAAAAATCCAAAAATACGTGTTTCATTATTTGTTTTGTAGAATATTTGTACCAAGTTTCAAGTTAATACACGCAGGTAATACGATTTCCCTATACATACTTCTACACCCCGTTGCAACCCTCCTTAAGGGTCGTTTTTAAAATCCAAAAATATGTGTTTTATTATTTGTTTTGTAGAATATTTGTACCAAGTTTCAAAGTAATACCTACACGATTTCCCTATACAAACTTGTACATCCAGTTGCACCCCTCCTTAAGGGTCGTTTTTAAAAATCCAAAAATACGTGTTTTATTATTTGTTTTGTAGAATATTTGCACCAAGTTTCAAGTTGATACACATAGGTTTTCCCTATACGAACTTGTACATCCAGTTGCACCCCTCCTTAAGGGTAGTTTTTAAAAATCCAAAAATACGTGTTTTATTATTTGTTTTGAAGAATATTTGTACAAAGTTTCAATTTGTTACCTACACGATTTCCCTATACAAACTTCTACACCCCGTTGCACTTCTACTTAAGGGTTGTTTTTAAAAATCCAGAAATATGTATTTATTATTTGTATTGAAAAATATTTGTACCAAGTTTCAAGTTGATTCACGCAGGAAATAAGATTTTACATACAAACGTATTTACCCCATTTGACCCCCTTAGGGGTTGAATATCGAAATTTCCTTCCTTATTCCTTGTCTACATAATAAAGGGAACTTCTGTGCAAATAGTCAGCTTCATAGGTCCAAGGGTTTGGGCTGGGCGTTGATGATCAGTGAATCGGAACTTCTCTTTTTATATATATAGATATAGATAAAAATAAAAGATGTTATATTTTCAAAAAAGTATATTTAAAAAATAACCTAAAGTAACATCAGAAAAATAAGGTTTTCATATCTAATCTTGATATAGAATGCGGATTCCTAAACACAATGTATGTGAGCGGCCACACCTGTTTACCAGCAAGGTGTACTCGCATATAGAAAGTGTCAACAAATCCCTCAGTTAACTTTCACTCTCTGTAAAACGCCTGAAGCCTCGCTTGAGGGGAGACAACATTCCAGTTGTAGTTTTTTATTGTACTTATATGACTTTGATTCGACAGACAGGTTATTTTTTGTCAAAATTTAAACTAGAAAATGATCATAAAAGTATAATTAAGAAAACCGGCTAAAGTTAAAAATTATTATGGATATAATTTTGAAAATAACAGACTGACAACACTTTCTTTTCTATATAGAGAAAGAAAAGGAAAAGGGTAGACTTTCTATTAGGAAGGTATCTTGTATCGTTTATACATCCAAGCAAGATGATAGCCTTAAAAAACTCGAGAGTATTTTTTTTTATGATAGGAAATTTATCTATCTATCTATCATCACGCATTTTATCCCAAGAGGGGTAGGCAGAGACAATCGAATGCCATTTGTTACGATCCTGGCATACCTCTTTCGCTTCTTTTATATTCATCATACCTTTCATACATGCTCGGCAATTATGTGTAGACAATCGAATGCCATTTGTTACGATCCTGGCATACCTCTTTCGCTTCTTTTATATTCATCATACCTTTCATACATGCTCGGCAATTATGTGTACCTACTTTTAATATTGACTAAAAAGTCAATCTTTAATCTTTTATTCTTTCAACATGTCCAATAATAGGAAATACTTTACAAAATGGGAGATCGACGTTTAATAAACTTGAGGAATTTTACAGTTACATTGCTGCGGAAAATGTCTGAATTTGTCTTTATAACAAAGTACATAAAATTATCAGATAATTAAGATGAAAGTTAATACAAAATAAACATTTACAATAAAACAAATAAGGTGGCAATTAACTGACTACATATGGGCAAATGTTTATAGGTTATCTTAAACGGGTTTCGTAAGAAGTTGAGTTTTAAGACGAGGCGAAAAAATCTGATTGCATAACTTGTGAATCACTTGACGTGCTGCAATATTTATCTACTTGATATGCGCAAATATACACTTCATGTGTTCATCCATGTACAAGTATTTACGCGTTGGGGTAGGCAGAGTCTAATAGAATCTTCTTTTGAAGAAATACGTATTAATAGTCCGCCAGTCCTATTATAATATGGTGTCTTTTTCTAATCCTAATCCTAGTTAATTTTTTAGTTATTTGTTTATCCATCTTTTACAATATAAAAAAACAACGGATCGACGTGATTTTGTGCAAGTGAAGTGGCGGAGAGTGATTAGGCTACTTTTTCATAATAACTTTTCTGCCCGTGTGAAACCGGAGCTGGTCGCTAGTATATAATATAATAACGCCGTGAATTCCGTAGGCGTAGACAGAACCTTAAGGAACTTCTAATCTCCACAAGATACTGACTCCTGAGACATCCAGATTCACAAATTTTTCATTCGTCGATTAATGCACTTCTTACAAATACTGTACGTACATACAATATGAAATATAAATTTAAATTTTCAGAAGTGCGACATCCTCTTTACATGCCCTTCGAATCACACAAGCAGTTTCCGATACAATAAATAGATCTGTACGCCCGCTATACTATCAATATCGTTAGCCCTCGCCTCAAGGTAGTTAAAAAGCAATTGTATACAAAAAGCGATATTTTCCTTGATCGCACATTCCTGGCACATAGAGCAGGGGCATCATAAACACCTCTTAACATAGCTGGGAGGTCGAGCTCGTGTGAGCAGCCAACAGTAAACACTATCATCATTACACGACAAATAATCCTATAGAAGCTCTAGTGATTAGGGTGACTATCATTTGGTGTTTTGTTGGGATATTCCGCTTTATATTTTCTTTCTCCGGCCTTACTCCATGTTTAATTGGGGTCGGCTCTTCTAATTGCTTTTCGCCAGCTCGATCTATTCCGGGTCGTCAGTGGGTCTAGGTCTAGGGCTTTGAGGTCATTATTGTTTGCTGAAAGCCATGTAGACTAGTACATTGTCCAAGAGGGTGACGCCCGCCGACCAGCGCAGCATCCTCATTTCAGCTAGACGTAGTTTTTGTGTCTGCTGTTTTTTGAGTGGCCAGCATTCGGCACCATATACCATTGTGGATCGTACTACGGTCTTATACACTTTGTCCTTGACGCAGATGGGCATTCTATTGTCGCATAGCACGCTTTATATATGAAGTAAAATATATATGACAATGTGTAATAAAAGTAAATTGTCTTAATAGAAGAGGCTTAATTAAGTACAACTTACGATAATCAGAACATTACAGAAACTTTATTAGAAAAGTGATCGGGAAATGTTTAGGGGATTACAATATCTTTAAAAATAAAAATATGATTTTTGTTTAAGTGTATCAAATCTTAATAATATTCTGTCGTTTTAAAAAAAATATTTTACGCATACCTAATGTTCGACAGCAAATAACAACTTTAAAATGATAATGAAGAAAACTTATTACATACTGCAAATTTTCATGAATCCTGTCGAAGTTTTCCCCAAGCCATGGTCACTGTACTGAAGGAGTGAACAAACGACCTCGTGTCATTCATGCCGCGCTCATTCCGATGCAAATAACTGGCCGAGAGTAGCTGGCCGACCAGCTTTGTGTTGCCGCTTTCATTACAATAACTATACTCCTGCTGTTTATTGACGATTACGTTTGCTATTATGATTGCTGATATTTCAGTTACTTTACAAGAATTGATATGAGATAACGAAATTATGTTTCTAATAAACTGTGAAGTGAGAATCGTAAGTGCAGTGCAAAAATTAAATATTAGAAAAGAATTTGGAAAAAAAGAGCTAAAGAAACAGTAGTCGAAAATTCGAGTAGTCAAATGGTACATCGAAAGAACCTCAAAAATTATATTTACTTCCGGTTACGCATTTCCATCCCATTTCACAAAATTACTCCCTACGGTCCTTAGAGAGTCAAATGAAGGGATAGTTGACTATTCCGATGAGGCTGAGGCTTGTATATATTTTTTAGAAATTATAAGAGTTTGTAGTTGAACTAGCAGTTTCCTGTTCAACTGTCCAGAAAGTTTGGGCTTTGGTTTGCAGGTGTTTGGCTCAAGTATGGTTCATTTTACATTGGATCCTTAGTAAAATAGCCAACAGCTATCATCTAAATTCTAAGGCTAAGGTGCAAGCATTAAATTTATTCTGTGTTGGATGTATTTTTTGAGTTCGTTGGTTTGGATGCAAGGAATTTCCAGCTATCGATTATTATCAAGTGTTCTATCTACCCCGTAAGAGAATTAAAGGCGTGATGATATTTAATCTAGTAGTGGGTATAGGATATCTAAGTAGGCAGTCAGATCGTGCGTAGGCGCGGCTTGCTGTGGGAACAAGTGGTAGTAACAAGTGCGCGTGAGTCGATCGACCTTGAGTATCTATCTATACAGTATACCTCTCTCTGAAAGATGTAGATGCCGGAAGTACTCAGTAAGGGAATCTTTCGTATTCTTATCTTTTGAGGAAAATAATTAGGTTTCATTGGAATAAACACAGTAATTAAATACACTTGTTGAGAGACCGCATAATGAAAGGATGAACAAGATGTATATTTTAAATCAAAAGACCGCTATCCGTAACAAAAAAAATAAGTACCTACATATAAAGTATGTATAGCAATACATAATTATCTAGATTCATGGTCTTCCTAGATTTATATGAATTACTAGATTTCCGCCCCCGGCTTTCTCCCGTGGATATTTTCTAACAAAATAAAAAATGGCCTATAGCACACAGACATAACATAATTTAGCTTCCTTTTTAACCGAACTTCAAAAGAAGCAGGAGGTTCTCAAAGTCGTCGTAATCTTTTATATATATGTTCCCCGATTACTTGAAGACGCCTGGACCGATTTGGATTTTTTTTTTCTTTGAAAGGGTAAACTTTCCAGGTGGTCCCATTGTCATCAGGTCAGGATCTGATTATGGGATACTGTACAAATCGAGAACTCTTTAAATTTTGTAGGCACAATTGAAGTTATTTGGGTTTTTTTTTTAATAGTGACTTTTTGGTTTTGAAGGCGTTTTTTTTTCTTCATCAGAAGTGGTTCAAGTGAAGCCGAGTACCTACTGCCGATTCTTGATTGGTTCTCTTGTTAAGATATTCTTCATCATCATCATCATTATAAACCTTTTAAGATCCACTGCTGATCTGCTGCATTGGTCTCCCTCTAGCGCACCTTTTTAGTGGTGCTCATTGAGGTATTGCCATAGTCACCACGCTTGGCAAGCGGGTTGATGACCGGACGCCCTCCGAAGCACGAGGAGTCGATTTAAGCACATATTCTTAAAGAAAATTGGTGCTTAGCATTTTGGCAGCGATTAATACTAGCCCCTGTACCACTGTATTTTTCTGTCGTTTTATTGTCGCAACGGATTTTACGTTATATGATGATTATGTTAAAATACAAACATAATAATTATAATTAATGATTGGAAACACTATGTTCCCGCAAGTTTGACGTCCTACATCACCTTTCCCATTTAAAACATCTCAATTTACTATATTCCTAGATTTATTACTTATTACTGCCAGGTCAGTTTAACTGGTCACAGAGCAAGAAATTGGCGAAAGGGGGAGCCCGTCTCCATAGACGGGCCATCCCCTCTATAGGCTTAGTATTCTATGGTTTCGGCACATGAGGTTATGTGCACCTGAATGTCAGAAAATTCCGAGCATAATGCCGTCTTTTATAAAGCAATAATACAATTATTTGTATATTTAAACTAACATCCTCAGGGCCGAGACGTGGCCGAGACCGATCGTGAACAAATATTGACAGGTTGTATTTACTCAGAATTATCCCTTCGTGTGGTCAAATATTATTTATAATATATATCATTACGCCTATATTGAGACATAGGTATGTCAGGACCTAGTTCCGATTCCAGAGCAAGTTTTTGATGTGTAACATCATAACTCTCGGCATGTGTCCAGACATAAATTTGTAGGGACTAATTTCGTGAAATGGGACGGAAATGTGTAACCGGATGTAAAGTATTTCGACTTTTTGAGGTTGGATGTGTTTATTTTTCTTTCACTTACTAAATGGGAAGTTAAAATTTCAACCAATTAATTTAATTTAGTAAAGTCTTAAAACCTGTCACGGAAATAAAATAGAATATAATAAAAGAGTTTTCTTTCAGTCAATTACTTCGTAATGGCTAAATTAAATTGGATGATCATATAGTACCTACCCGAAATAATGGGTATAAAGAAAATATATAAAATAAGACATACGGAGAGACATGTTACAGACTTCAAGACAAGAGATGATCACAAGTGGAAAAGACCGCCAGGACGACACGGTATAGACCACGAACTTGTTGCGCAGACGACATTCTAAAGGATACGGAACGGATAAGGAACGGGGATAGAGTCAAATAGCAATCTCTGGACGAGGCCTTCGAGGGGTTCATAACATCATGTAATTTTTTGTTTATTTTTTCTATGTGTGTATGAAATAAAAGGCTATTTTTATAATAGTGTCCGGCAGCTAAGAAATCTATTTAGCTCTGACATAACCTGCGCATAAGATTATTAGGAATTTTATCTATTTTTATATTTATTCAATATTCCACAGATATTTGGTGGAAAACGGAATGAGGTAGGGACAAAATATGTGAAGACTATATTCAATTTGCTACAACAAAATGTTGTCCCTATTTCTCAAATATTTGAGAGTTAGTGTTAACTGCATTTCTCGAGAATTAAACAAGTTTGCTCACGAAGCGTTAAAAACGTCCAAATCAAATATTATTGGAAATATATGCCAACAGGTCGACCGCTTGTATTCATGTCCACATGTGACTTGAAACTTATAATTGTTAGTGCATACCTAATGCGATTTAATTGTCGATCAATTGAAAATATTTAAACCGTCGATAACTAATCCTTACTAATATTATAAATACGAATGTGTGTTTGTTTGTTTGTCCTTCTTCACATCAGAACAGAGCAACGGATCGGTGATTTTCAGCGATCTTAGTTATTGCACAGAGATAGTTGGGAGTGCAAGGAGTGCAAGTAGGCAGAGTAACATAAGCTTTCAATCCGAAAACTCGTCAGGATAAAATTATTGTCACATTTCAAAAAATTGTTCATGGCCGAAGCATAGTGCTAAATAAATAAAAATTAAGGTAAACTATATTATGAGAATTCGTGACTAAAATTAGATGTTAGTAGCCAAATTGCAAAACAGCACGAACCTTTATAATTTCGTAATTTCTTCATAGTCTTTTCATCGGTTCTGTTAAAGTGAACAGTCAATCCTCATAGAACGAGTACCTAGTGAAAATTACCAAAATAAATAATGTAGGGGTATTTACATGGAACAAAGGTAGTCGATAGCGTAATTGGTAGGACGGTGGACTTGAAACCGGAGGTCCCGGGTTCGAATCCTACCCCCTCCAAAATGCTAAGCACCAATTTTCTTTAAGAATATGTGCTTAAATCGACTCCTCGTGCTTCGGAGGGCATGTAAAGCCGGCGTCCGGTCATCAATCCGCCTGCCAAGCGTGGTGACTATGGCAATTCCTCTCAATGAGCACCACTAAAAAAAAATGGTGCACTAGAGGGAGACCATGATCCAGCAGTGGGTCTTAAAAGGTTGATGATGAAGGAGTTTATTGGTGCACCCCATCGTTTGGGATACTTATCAATATAAAACATTAAAACGTTTCTGTCGTAAGCGTTTTGAAAAAACCACATATGTGAACATAGCTCATATATTTATCTATACCCATGGGATGGCCCTTTGACACAGTTTAGGTTCCGTTTTGTGGTCTTGGCACGAATTATTGTCAATTCACACCATTCCTTACTAAATGTGGTTACAGACAATTTACAATACAACTGTGTGGTTAATAATAATAGAATCAAGAAAATGCCTATTACTTGGTAATCATTCTGTATTGTGTCTCACGAGTCTGGTTCTTAACTTAGATTTCAAATTTAAATCCTAAAATCCTGAATTTAATTTCGCTGCGATAACAGTGACAATTTAATTTAAATCGAGTTGCATACAAGACCACTTATTTAATAATAATTCAATTTCAATAAAATAAGATTAGAATTGATATTTACGTCAAGGCTTATCCGCCTGTATAACCAAATAGAAATTAAAAAAATCCTCGTTTGCATTCATTTGCAAAGGTTAGTTAGGTACTTTCTCCGTCTATATCAATTTTCTTTAGATTTTTAGTCTAGCCTCTAGTCTCTTACGTCAGACGGATGGACACCGTTAGCAATTCAATATGGTTTCTTTCTAGCAAACCCTAATAGCGGAAATTAATTTCAAACAATTTTAGCGTCTCTACGATACTGCATTCTTTAGTTAGATCATCAAATTATATGTTGAGTGTATCCGAAAAACAATGTCGTTAATACGTTGGGAACCAAAAATAATAAATCGACCTCGACTCTCTTCTCACGTTCTTGAAATCTTGGTCACATTGTCATTGTTGTAAGGATTTATTGTAGGTTTAGGATAAGTAATTTAATAATTTTATACCAAATAACCGATATTCTTTAAAGAGGTCAAGGTATGGACGTGGATGAAGCAAGAGAACGCTCCATCTTCCAGCTGTATGATATGACGTGAAAGTATGGATGTATGTAATTTAATAATCAAATTTTTATATACTACCTGTTCTATACAAAGAATACACTGGCCATGTTACTATTAAATAGTTAAATTCAATAAACAAAATAAAATATAGCCTATATTACATTACTATATTCGTGAAAGTATTTTTAGAATCGGTTAAGTAGTTTGAGAGATTATCAATCGCTCGTGCTAACCAGCAGGTACAAAAATAGAGTTATTATATTTCTTTCCACGAATATTTTAATCCATGTTAATAACTGTCTTTTATAACTAACTAGCATACCCTACCTCTACCCCCACCCCTACCCCTACCCTCTACCACTACCACTACCTCTATATCATCAATAGTTTTCGCAGCGCACGCGATGTAAGGAATTTCTCAGGTAATTTTTTACACCTTGGGTTACATTATTGGAGTTTTAGTAAGGATCCCTAATTTTTTTGAAAATAGATAGGCTATAGCCTATGCTTTCCAATGGTGAAAGAAATTCACAGGGAAAGAGTATTAAACATTCACATATCATATTTAGGAATTTAGCATTAACAGTATAAGCGAATCAAGTCGGGGGAAAAATTAGCCGCTGCGAATTTCCATGGCGTACCTATGCTGTCTACACCGTCAGATATAACAAAATTATGTAGGAAATAATTGTGTACAATAAAATTGTCTACAAAGAAATCTATATATGGATATATCTATCTCTAATATTGAACCCGTGCGTCGCTAGTATAGGATATAGGACAAATGTTGTTGAAATACCTAAATGATCTAGCCGGGACATCTTAGCGGGAGGTATCTCCCGGAAGCCCGACCGCAGCTGGCAACTCTCGTAGAATAATTTTCCGCGTCCCTGCCTGCGCCGGCGCATAACTGTTAACGTTTTAATGATGGCCGCGGGCGAGTCGGGCCTTCTCACGTGCCAAACTCTCTGCAATGTAATCTACTTCATTCAACTGACGCAGAGACCATTCCAATTTAGTCGCATTATCTTGATAGTTATTTAAATCTGAGGGACTTACGGAAATAACTTGACTCTATTAACTTTTGTATAATACTAGCGACCCCGCCCCCGCCCCCAGCTTCGTACGAGTCTCTGTATTGACGTGACAGAAGGACAAACAAACAAACAAAGTAATAAAGTGGTTACGGTTAATAAGTTTCATACAGTTACCTCTATATGTAAATAATATTGGTAGGTTAGATAGTTATGAAAGAAATTATTACAGCAACGCGGAAGGAAATAGCTTGTGCGAAACCCTCAATCCGTCTATATAATCACGGCCATATTTAATACTGCTGTGCCTTGCGGTTGCACCGGTTACTGCTTCGGTCCTTTGGGTCGTAGCCTATAACCTTCCTCAAGAATTGGGCTATCAAATAATTTTTCAAGTCCGACTGGTAGTTCCAGAGATAAGTGCATTCAAACAAACAAACAAACAAACAAACAAACAAACAAACAAACAAACTCTTCAGTTTTATTATTAGTATAGAGTAGCAATACGCCGCGGTTGAGCACGGGTTCAAAAATTGAATAAAAAATACGATCGTACATATTATTATATGCAGAAATTGTAGTTGTCTAAGGGGTAAGCAGGTCTGTCGCTCTTATATCTATCCATAAATTCTGAAAAAAAAAACTGATTCCCTGGGAGCGAGGTCGGGCCCTTGTATGGGATGCTACGTGCGTGGACACATTAGCCCCGTCTCATCTCAGGGAAACGGCAATCAAAGCTGGAGCTGCGGCGGAAATCGCAGAGTCTAACAAACGGCGCAAATATAGTTCAATTATTGAAAACTACAAGATTGTGCCGTTTGGTGTAGAAACCCTAGGTCCGTGGGGTTCAAATGCCAAAAATTTTATTAAAGATGTATCCCCTCGACTGATCATCTCTTCTGGTGACAAGAGGGCTGGCTCCTTCCTCGCACAACGAATCAGCATCGCGATTCAGCGGGGAAATGCAGCCAGTATTCTTGTCACTATTCCACGCGGACCTGATTTATTTAGTTATTTTTAATCTTTAGATTTGATTTAAGGTTTTTATATAAATATATTTATTAAAAAAAAATCCATAAAATGTCTATTTTTGACGTTTTTTTAAACAAAATTATTTCTAACCAATCATTCGTTTAACTTTAGTTTATATGCGTACAAAAACTTTAAACGATCAATTGATTTTACACCGTATCTAGATTTAACTGCAGCGACCAGCGACCACCTGTCCACCACTTTATCTAACGTAAAAAGTTAACTAACGCAAAGCCAGTGCCGCGCGCTATAAATTATAGACGTCAGACAGCGCAGATGTCCTGACAATCTAGATTTAATAGTTTATACTCGGAAATACCACAGGATTCACTCCAAATCTAGGATCTCAGATATTTAGTTACAATTGTATATTGATTTGTGGACACAACAAGTATTGATATTTATCTAAGAATAATATGATATTTTGATAAAATAATTGCTTCATAGACAAAATGGAGTCAATAGAGTAATTATATTTTATTTTAATATTTATAAACAAGCATGTATGAAAGGTATGATGAATTTAGATGAAGCGAAATAAGTACCAGTTCCAGTTATAGCAGGATTATAAGGCGTGAGTATATTATGTATGTAGAGTAAATATTGTACAAAATTCTATTCAAAGTCATTTAGCCGTTACATTTAATTAACATATAATTGATGTGAATGTCAGGCATGAAAAATCAAAGTAAAACAATCTCTAAATTTGTTTTGTCACGTGTTGCCTTTTAGCTCACGAAACCATGTCATCGGTTCCAGGGTACCCAGAAGACCAAATCTCCTTCTGTTAGCCGATGGCATTTGTGAGGCTATACCTAACGAGTGGCCAGTTCTGTTGAGGTATATTTTAGATTGAAAAGCCTCTAACCGTGAAAAAACACAGTAGATTCTCATCAATGCGACATTTTTATTCTTACCTTGCAGAATCGTATTAAAGTTGAGTGTAAAGAAATAGATATGAAAGGCCATACGTTATAGGTTGTAATTAGTGTAAATGACTAATAGCATCGAGAAAGCAACGAAACGCAATAAATAACTTTTAATGGGCTGTGTCTGATTGTTTGATTTATTTTGTACAATCTGGCATCACACGGTCTTATTGGAATTATACACATCCATAACTCTATTATAAACTACTTGTGCCCCAACCTGGCTTTGTCCGTAAAAATGTTACTCTCCGGTGAAGAGGTTCTCTCAGGTTCTCTCAGGTCCGCGTGAAATAGTGGCAATAATTCTGGCTGCAATTCCCCGCTGAATCGCGATGCTGATTCGTTGAGCGAGGAAGGAGCCAGCCCTCTTGTCATCAGAGGAGATGATCAGTCGAGGGGATATAATATCTTTAATAAACTTTTTGGCATTTGAACCCCACGGACCTAGAGTTTCTACACCAAACGGCAAAAAGTAGTCTTCAATAATTTAACTATATTTGCGCCGTTTGTTTCCCCCGCAACTCTCGCTTTGATTACTGTTTCCCTGAGATAAGATGTGTCCACGCACATAGCATCCCATACAAGGGCTCGACCTTGCTCCCAGGGAATCTGCAGGGTCACTTTGAAATACGAAATCTATTTATGTAGGTACGGTACTAATTATGTCATAAACAAAAAACTTTCACTAATGTGTAAGAACAAAGATATTTTCCAGGCATTTGTGGGACATATAATTTGTATTCTCATGTAGCAATTTGTAACCTAAGCTGGTATGGCAGTCATCTAGAAATCACAGTCATTTTAGAGAAAATCCGTCTGAGGAACTTGCTCTCTAAGACGCGCATCATTCTCTAACTAAACGAGATAAGTTTCTATTATCTTAGTACTCAGTCTCAAAGTAGGTCAAAAATTACGGCAATGACCCTCTCGGATCGAAGATTTCACCAGGGACCTCCAACAAAAGACGAAAAACATTATAGCAACTGTAAATTCAGAGTATTACATCAAAATATACACGAAACCCTCTAGATAAAGAAATCGTGTGAAAAGAGGAAGGAGTGTCAGTAATAAAGGACATCATTAAGGTCCGTTGCTCTTACTCATTTTTTATCTGTCAAAAATATAGGAAATATCAGTTAATCCTGGAAAGGTGAGTTTATTTATACAACTTTCCAGGATTAACTAAGATTTGATTGACAGTTATAAGATGACTTTGACCAACGACCCTTAAAGGTTTGTCTCGCGTTCAATTAATAATTATTTTGTTATGATTTTATAATAACACAGTAAAGTCTTTAAACGGTGATTGTCAAGAAAAGCGACGTCCTATCATTATACTGTGCTAAGTGACTAGAGCTGTCAAAGAAATACAGACGCAGCTTTATGTGCCCTGACTCTTTAAAAAAAATGGTGCTCAGCTCTTTTGGCGAGAATGAAGAATGAAGGTTTCGGGAGAAGGCAACCTGTGAAGGAAAAATATCAAAAATTCCATGGCAATAAAAAAATTACATTATTGTAAAATTAAACTGTGTAACTGGTACTTAGATTGCAGTTTGCACAAAACAATTATTACACCATTGAATGTTAGGAAAGCAGACATTTTCACCAAAGAGAGAGAAATGGCGCACTCATCGCTAGCGGATACACTTTCTTTTTATGTTGTTTTTATGTAAATAATCAGACGATCGTGGACTATGAATAACTTGGTCGTCACGACTCTGCAGCTTACAATTATCGGAAGACCAACTCATCAACTGGGTCCATCCCTCATGCATGCTCCCTTTCCAATAGGCTTGCAAAAAAACAGTTTATTTACAGTAGATATAGATATTATTTTATTTACGAAGCTTTTTCAAAATCAAAATCAAAATCAAATGTTTTTATTTGCAAGAATACTTACAATATAGGTCTTAAGATTATGGTGACTATATGGACATGTAGGTATTCAACCTGCAAGCAGGTGTGCAAACATTAATTAGATATAGGTAGGTACATATTTTGATTCTAAAACATTGGTTATAAAATCTACAATTACAATAAATTTCCGCCTTTTTTATCCAGTTTTCGATCGACATTGGAATAAAGTAGTTAAGTTGCGTTTCTGTGGCAACTTTAAAAGAATCTATGAATCTTAGCGCGGATCTCCAGCTCACATAAGGCTGACAAGTTTGAAATATCTTGTAGGAATTTAATGATTAGTATCATATCTATCTATCATCACGCCTTTTATCCCAAGAGGGGTAGGCAGAGACAATCGAATTCCATTTGCTACGATCTTGACATACCTCTTTCGCCTTTTTTTATATTCATCATTTCCATCGATCAATACATTTTTTATATGTTAGTATAAACCTTCTTTCATCCTTCATTCTTTCAACGTGTTATGATTAGTAAAATTTTTAAATCAAAGGGTATTTGATATAAAACTATAGAAAGGCAATATACCAATTCAAGTGTAATGTGAGTAAAAGGGAATACTCGCTGAAAACTTGTATATATACCTATGCCAATCTATGGTTACAGTTTGAGACAGTAATGCCGTCTATTGATGAGCCGCCACTAAACAATTCACTGTCATATCTTGAACACAGGCCCATGGGCTAGGATTTTAACCTTTAAAAAAATAATAAGTTTGTATCTATAACATTAAACAAATATTTTGTTCTACCTGGAATCGAAGCCGGTTCGTCCGGATCACTAAACTATAAAATATTATCTTAATCTTTGCCTTGAGTCCTACGTTCACATAGCAATAATTATTTAAAGCTTATTACTTAGCTATCCGCTTTCCCTTATAAATCTCGGATGATCATCATAAAGTATTTTAGTAGCCCCAGCACCTCCCATATAGAATCATTTTAAATAGGACCGTTAGTTTTTTATAATATTAACGAGAACTCCACGGGATGTACGTACATTTCCAAAACACTCATTTATGATTAAAATGACGTTTTAAAGGCTTAACTAAGATTATTTTTGGGCCATATTTTATGTTATTAACCGACTTCAAAAATATTTTGTTGTTTTATGTATGTTCCCCGATTAATTAAAGACGCCTGGACCGATTTGGAAAATTTTCTTTTTGTTTGAAAAGATATACTTCCCAGTTGGTCCCATGGTCTGATGATCTGATGATGGGATCCTGGAGAAATCGAGAACTCTTCAAATTTTATATTCACACTTGAAGCGATTTAGGTATTTTTTTATAGTGACTTGTGCATTTGCTTTCGGATAGCACACTTTTCAGTCCATAATTTTTGAAGAAGGTACACTTTTTTTTAAAGGCAATTATTTACGTTTTTAAACTTTCTTATTTGAGGATTTACTAGCTTATTTTTAATACAGCACATTATTTTAAATATTATCTAGAGACCGACCTTTTTCGGGTCAACTTTATATGTATGAAAAATTTAGAATTTATTCTGATTTATGCCTATGTCACTTTCCGGCCATCCAACTATCTCTGTCAGAAAAAGTGACAGAAGGACAAACAAACAAACACACTTTCAGATTTATATAAAAATTGTTTAGTTTATTAAAATGTAATATGAATCTTTGATAATACAATGTCACATTTCAGATGAAGCTGCGCCCGCGTCGATGAGGTGATGGGTCAGACTGGCAGCCAGCCGACAGGCGGGGGGCGGCTACACAGACATACACTCCCACACGAGCCGCCCAGACACGCTCCTAAGGTACCACCAACTTTTTTTACATCTCTCGGGAACCGTATCTATGGCCCCAGGCTACCCAGTTTAAGTCTTCCTTATGAACCGTGTTACCGATCACATGGTACCCAGTTGAAATCAAGTCTTCCATATTTAGCTGATACACTAATTGTGGCTACTAGAGCTGCTCGTTTTTTTGACAAACTGCTTCAAGAAACAGATTTTTGCCATGTAACGAACGAACGCTTTTATGACAGAAGGAAAATCAGTTTTTTTTAAAAATCAGGTTTATTGCTTCTGCGATTCAACTGTACGTACGTACAAGTCGTTTTTTTTGACTAACCGTTTCAAGAATCAGATTTTTGCAACCATTTACATATTGCGCTTGTGTGTGTAGTGTAGTGCCTGTGAGAAGTGTGAGAGGTTCTAGCTTCCTATTAATGAAATAATTTTTAAAATCGATTCTATAGTTTCAGAGATTACCCCTACATCAAATCTTATAAACTGTACCTCTTTATAATATTAGTATAGATTAGATACATGTACCCATAACACATGCTTTGGGGTTCCGCCGCGTGTTATCATATTTAGAACCGCGACATCTTTCGTTTCGACTCGAAGGCCAAACCGACGAATCCATACAGAGCCAGCCAGGGAAGGAATGCACGGCCCGAGTGTGTCCAACAGCATAATGACCGACCCAGCAATTTGCTCGGCATTCTAGTGTTGGACATTCTCGGGCCGTGCATTCCTTTTCATTACCGATGACAGTACTTTCTATGCAAACAATAAATGGCTAAAATAATTGTTCTAAGTTTTCTCATTCTGGTCAAAATAAAAGATGTAGCCGGGGGTCCTATGTATGCTAAAAATAAAAATTCTACCAAAAATATTTACGACGCGGTTTTGAAAAAGAAACTGGTTTGCTGTTCTTTTAATATGGACGCTGTATAGTGTATAAATACATTATACTGATATGGTACAGACTGTCGAATAAACGGTTTTTTTGAATGAATGAATATAATATGTAGTATGTACGATTTACGCCTTATGAATAAAAAGCCGTTTCTTTTGGCACTGCTTTTCGAAGCAGTTTGTCGATTTATAAAATGGGTTACGTTCCGTTTCACGTAAAATACGAAACGACCCAGCTCTAGTGGCTACCTAACGAGGTTGAAGTATTTTGAAAATTAATGCTACTCCTTTAGGGTAGGCGGAAACCAAAGATATCCATTTGCTATAATATGATTCTGACACACCTCTTTCACCTTCATATCCATACATCTGATTTTAGATTTGGTGGCTTTTTACTTTGCCTTTTATCAAAATGTCACTGATTTGATTTTATTTGATGTGAGTTTTGTTCTAGGGCTCCATGGGGCATCTCTTCCCAGTCACATCTGCTCTATATGTATTTCATAAATCTCTTGTCATCAATTCTTTCCATATGGCCAAATTATCCCTTTGTCTTTGGCTGTGGTAACTAATTCAATCCTGGGATGCCAGTTGAAAACAAAGCGTTTTAGCCGATATTTATCTTATAGCCTCACAAATACCTCCTGCTAAAAGAGGGAGACTTGGTCTTTCGCTGGATACCCTGGGACCATAACATGGTTTCGGGAGCTGTAAGGTAACTCGTGAATAAAGACTAATAAAACATTTTTAGATACTTAATTGGACGCAAGTGACCAACTCCGATTTTTTTGTAATTTTTCGGTCCTATTCACAGGTATTCTAAAACCACATTTAACATGTTGCAGGTGCTACCTTCTTTGACGGAGAGCCCGCGGCTTCGTATAACTGACAATGGAGCCATACTTCACTCTGGCGGTACAATCAGCGGTCGTCGGCCTGCTTCACATCTTGACACCAGGATGGCTAAAAGTGGGCATATGGTACGGTTATGAATTTTATTGACAGTAAATAAATCCAACTCAAATGAATGGTATCTATAAGGCGTTTAACATGCAGCCAAATAAATTTCACGGTATCAAAATGGCTGCTATAGAAAAATATTATACGCCACTCCATTAAAAATAGCTAAAAAGTTTGGTGAATTAATCCGTGATAATCGCTATCTAAACACAGACAAAGTTACTGCAAAATTTGTAGTTTCATTTCAATCATCATACCTATAATTTGTTTCGAGGTAGGCAGAACACTGAAAGTTCTCATTAGTGCAAGTGCGTAAAGATAAGTAGCAGCAAAAAAATGGAGTAATTTTCTGGTAGTAGAGGTACGTTTGATAGAAGCGTCAATTTACAATATTTAATTACGTAATTTCAATTATAATATTTACAGCATAACGGAGTATACCGGTCACGATCAGCAGGTGCCGGAACAGAGCCCGCTGAGTTGAGGTCCAGAGAGAGAGACCCTCTACATCGGTCACATACCAACCTGGACCTCCGACATAATGAGAGTACGTTTCACTTTATTTGATTATTTAGTTTACTAAAATAGAAGGTCCTTAAAATTGGGATAGATAGTTTCATAGCATGCTTATATCTATCCTACTATCTTTCGCCAGTGGACATTTTTTAAATATAAAAAGCAGCATAATAATTATGTCACCCTCCGACATTCCCTCCAACTGTCTCAGTGCAAAAAATCATGTCGAACCGTTGCTCTGTGTTGACAAACAAACACACTATCGCATTTATGATATTAGTTAGAATGGAAATGTTGCTGGTATTAAAATAGCAACAAATATACCTGCCTACAACTTTCATTATTACGAGCATCAAGCTACAATCCAGATGAACATAGGATAGCATATGAAGGGCAAAACTGCATAGTTAGGTAACATTTACAAATTTTTAACAATTTATTACTGAACTCTTTTACAGCTAGCAACATGAGCAGATATGGCTCCGAGCCGGATCTCAGAGTTGAAGAAAACCCACCGAAACCAAGATTCAACAATAATAAAAACTTTCGAAAGAAATACAGAGCCCCTCAACCTCCCGTTAATGACGTAAGTAAAATATTTTATAATTATTTTTAATTTCATTTCATATATAAATTGAAAAATAATATTGGATTGCAGATAAGGGAAGACTCTTCTCCAGACTCCAGTCAAGGAAATTCGAAAACGGAACCACCGAGGAAACTTCGTCTCTTCAAAACAAGGACTGAAACGAAGAAGTTAAATGGTCACGCAGGAGATTCCAAAATACCAATGCCATATAGAAATTCTTATCAAGATTATAAATCTCTAGACATCAACGAAGATGTCGGTAATCGACGATATAGGCCGGCCAGTAGAGAGAAAGAACAACATTTAAAATATCCAGATAATAAAGATATGATACAGACTAACTTGTCTCTAAAACGAGAAGATCACATTATGCAACACTCCAGGTTCGAAAGTAAAAAATCAAGAGATAAACCAGGGGGTTGTAGAGCCAAAACAACAAAAGTAAACGAACAAAGTGATCAATGGAAACCCTCATTATTAAATAGAAATTTCAGACATTCCGATAGGTTTAAAAGAGAAGACAGCGAGCAACCACCTTTAAGAAGAGAAAAATCATTCGATGCAAATTTATTAGCAGAAGAAAGAAAAACAAATTCACCAAATAATATACATGCTAATAGAATGAAGGTAATAGGAGAACAACTCAAAGCAAGCAGAAAGAGTCCAATTGTAACTAACGATAACGCCCTCAGAAAATCTCTTCCTTCATTACTACCCAAGAGTAATGAGGAAAAAGACGAGTTTCAAGCTGAACTTAAGAAAGCTACTAATAAAATTAGAAAAGAAATAAGCAGTAAAGTCAATTTAGTTAGTGAAAATAAACCTAGTCAAAGCGATAGAAAATTATCTAATGTACCAAGACCAAACACCACAAAAAATACTTCAAATAAAGTCAAAGAATCTAGTCTACAAACAAAAACAAAGAATATTCAAATTGGGAAACTTGAATCGAGTGCAACGAAATTAGCTAATAGTAGGAGAACAGTTACAAGAACTAATGACGTCAATTCTAAATCTAATATACATAATAATATTAAAGCAAATACACCTACAAGTAAAGATAAATTAAGTAACAAAGTGGACTCACAGGGCTTGGCCGACAGAGGTCAAGCGTCTGGTAAAGAATCGACACCTGAACATTCACCCACAAGAACAAGAAATAAAAAAATTAACGACTGTGCGAGGGAAATGTAAGTTTATTTCATTAATAACTTATGGCGTAGGAAGGCCAATTAACTAATAAATCAAAACTGAATAATAATTGTTTATTTTTTGTTTCAGCCAAAAGGTGGCGCCGTCTAAACAATTTTACTTTGGAATGAATGAAAGTAAACAAGTTGCACGTAAAGATAACCTTAAAGACTTCCCAGGACTCGGAAGCCCTATTATAGAAGAAATAAACAATTTCCATCTCATTGAGAAGAAATTATTAGGATACCATGAGGAAGATGAACAATTCGATAAATTTAATGCTGCTTTGAAAGAAGATACTAAAGTTAAAAATTGTAAGTATGAAATACATTCAGATTCAATTTTACATGGTAATCAAATTAAATATTTTTTATTTATTTAGAAAACAATTTGCATCCACTGATATTTTTCTGATTACAGTGTCATCTGAATCAGCATTGTCTTCAGATGGTTCAGAAGGGGAATCAGATGGATCTTTGGGCATAGCGTTGCGGTTGCGACCTACTTTACCTAAGAAGCAGCCTACCGTACCCAGATTTTCTCCTGCTGCTGCTTGGAGACAACTTGCTAGTTTAGATGCTCAACTTGCTGCCGGTATGATTAAATGTAACTTTAATAATAGTTTCCATTGCTTTTCATATAAATTTAAATAGAACAAAACACCATCACGGCCTTTTTACTTTGCGGGCTAGTAGTAACATAGTTCATAGTTCGTAAAAAAATCGGAAATCGCTTACCCATCTTCAGGAGAATCGACCTGTCGCACTTACGCTGTTAGCACACCGACCGACGCCGGGAACCGTGGTAACATGGTGGTAGCAAAATCTAGCAAAGTCATAGCTAGACACAACATAATTATGACAATGTATCGCAATGTTATCGCAGTTCGCAGCGACGACAGTGTGCTAAGAGCATTAATGTGTCTAAAGCGATCTCTATGCAGTCTCTAAACAAACCACAAAAATGTTAGAGTTTCGATGAGCCTCTAAAACAGTAAAAGTCTAGTAAAAATGTAAATAATGGTTTCATTTTTGTATTTCTTCAGAAAGGCAACCTTTAGCAGTGGAAACGAAAGTGCTATCGACACAGCAGGGAGGTGCGTCCCCGCGGTCTGACCAGTCCGCAGACAAATCCGGTGATTCTGGGATTTCTGGAGATCACGCGCACAGCGACCCTCGATTGGACTCTCCTACTCGCCATCATGTGAGATTTAATTGTTGCTTCGGTCTAAACAAAACATATAGCGAGTTGTATTTTAGTAACGACAGGTAGCAAGTAATAGAGCTGTCATTTCTTAAATAGATGTAAATTGCGAACACTGGCTTGGTGTTACTTCCAAAACACAAGAACTCGATTGAAGCACTTATTCTTGCACTTAACTTTTTTAGCTCTAGTGAGGATTTTATTTAGTACCTCGAAACCTGAAAAATCTGGCATATTCGATGGCCTGACCAATAATTATTGATAATAAGAGGCAAGGAGCATATAAGAGTAAACTATATATATTTGGAGGAATATTGTGAAATGGTGAAAAATCGAGGTGTTCCCAGTTTTAATAAAAAGGCATTAACTTCAGTAATACCTAGTTTTCATGATTACAGAAAGATTAATTTTAAGACACAATATGAAATATTCAAATTTAACTGACAAACGCTTATAGACTATAACTTCAAATGTACTGCTTTAACAGGTGGATGGTAACCCGACTGGCGTAGAAACGTGGACACCTCAACAGGATCTTGGAGACAGTAGTTCTGATGGTGCAGGCCCAACTCCTGTACCAGCTCTACCTTTGGACTCTGGCCTTGCGACCTTTTCAGTACGAGGGCAACCATTCAGTCTTTCACTACCTCGAGATGCGCACGATAAGGTGATATGAGCAAAGATTTATTACGCGGGACGTCATACTGAGGGATAACTTCTAGCATACTTCGAAGATACTGTAGGCCATTCTTAATTTCTGGACAGACAAAATCGGCAGAAAAATATTTTTACTTGTATTATTTACTTACTTAACTGTGCTTGTATATTGTTCTGAATATGAACAGGATGCTAGCATTCATCATCCTTGAGAAGCACTTTATTATTATTATGAACAATGTATACGAAGCGAACATATTTTTATATTTAGATGTAAATATGTATGATACTATAAATTTATTTAAAATACAATTTTAACATTTAATTATTTTAATATTTTTTTTATTTTTTACTTTCTATTAAATTTATGATTACTCATAACTCATAACATTCTTTCAAGAAAGTAATCTTATAAATTAACATATTATTATTTGATATTCTATTAACAACGCATTAAAACACAAACAATATTAATTAACATTTATTAACAAAATAATTAATCAGAATAACGTCCCGCGTTGGGCTGAGGTGAAGTAAAAGCAGACTTCTATTATTATCACAATTATCATTAAAGTAACGAATTGTGAAAATACTTCTATCAATTCTTTTATATCTGCTACATTGTTTTAATTTCTATGCTCTTACTTCACTATTATCACATAATAACACTAATATTATCACTATACAATCAAGCATTCTGAATGTTATTCTGAAGTACTTTCTCTTTCACCTGACATATCTCTCTTCACTTGAGTCTTTAATTATTTTGTTAATGAACCTTTCAACTCGCAACCTTGCACCAACGTTATTAACATAGCCAGCCAACAGTTCAAATTCTATAATTCTTTCTTCTATCTGTAACCAAGGACACTGGTCTGCATTTAGTTCTCATCAGCCATTATCTAAATATTAAGAGTGCTCATTAAATTCGCCATTAGTTTAAAGGAATGTCTTGTTTCTACGAATGCTTTCAGGGAAAACAATTGCAACAGGGTTTCAATAGTCTTCAGAAACTAAGAAAATCGGTATCTGGGGCTTTAGGAGCGGCTCTTGGTTCAAGAAGATTTGATTTGGAGCACGAGCCGATTTTACAGGAACCGGAACAAAATTGGTTTTTAACCAAATCAGCACCAAACTCTTTAAGTAATCCACTACTTTTGCAACCACCTCGGAAAACATCTGAGGAGGACATAAAGGAAGAAATTACACCACCGCCTTCAGATAAGGTAAGGCGTGCATCTTATTTATAATTATTTGGTTTATATGGTAGATTTCGTATTATGTCCCATTTGATTCTATCCCTTGATATTTGAATCCAGCATGAAAACCATCCATCAAATTTCGTCTAAATCCATACATGTTTACTACATGTTTGATTGAGTTATCAACGCAATTCACAAAATTCTTTTCTTTGCCCTTTTTGCAATTTTGTCAATCAATCATAAGATATTTTTTAAACTTTTGAAGACCATGGTCTTTTTATCCAAAATAGCAGGATGATGGAGCCTGGTGGCGAGGCACGTCATATCTCTCATGGGGTGGTCACGTGATGTATCTACCTCCCGCTCGCACCGACCAACCTCTCTCTATGATCAATACGGATAGACCTACCAGGTAACTTGATATTCTATACAATGTCATTTTTTACCCTTTTTTGTTATATCATAACAATGAGTAGTGCCTAATTGCCTTGTCACTTGTCATTTAGTTAAAGATTTTAGTACTTATATGTAATTACTAGCTGTGCCTTGCGGTTGCCCCCGCGTTAATAGTTACTGATCCGCGTGATGTTATAGAGCCTATAACCTTCCTCAAGAATTGGGCAATCAAATGCAACTCCGATAGGTAGTTCCAGAGTAAGCGCGTTCAAACAAACAAACTCTTCAGCTTTATTATTAGTATAATTATAAGTAATTATATGCCAGGATCTCAGAGCATTATACCTACTTCTTTATTTCTCCATATAAAATGGATCCGTGACCGATCAGCCAGATTGTAATCGGACGTCCGATAGCTCGCGGATTATGACCGATGGTGTGCACCGGTAGGGTATAAATTGTAGTCTACATTTTTACATAAAGAAGACTTCATGTGACCTAGCCACTGTCAGACAGAACAAATATAGCCCGTTGGTCCTTTCCTTGAAGGAATATAAATTTATTATTTAGGTTTAGTGCAGTTCAGCTCGTGTGATGTCTCCCAGTTCTCAAAAGATACCTTGAAATGTTATTGTTTTCCCGCAGAAGTAAATCAAGTGGTGAATTGGAAATAGCAGCAAGGGCAGCTCGGGCAGCTAGAAACCTCGCACTCTCCGGGGAGATGAGGGAGCGAGAGAGATCTGCATCACCGAGTGTCGCGCGCGCACTGCCTGCTAGAGTGGAGCCTGTGGTACAAGTAAGTGTTTATACCTATATATTCTTTACTAGCTTTTTGATCCAACTTCGCCTGTGAAATGTGACGTAAGATTGCCAGTGCCACTCTCCGACCCTCTCTGTGCAATCACGTCATTGCTTTGCTCTGTTTTGACGTAGAAGGAAAACAAACAAACAAACACACACACTTTCACATTTATTATGTTAGTTAGGAAGTTAGGATATCAAGTTGTAAACTTTCTGACCGTGGCGGCGCTAGGCGTCGGCGACGTCGGCGGCTGCCGACGGCCTCGCGCTTGTGGGGGCCTCGCAAAAAAATTTAAAAATTTACAAAATTCGCACTCTCTTGCTTTCTTTCACAGACAACATTATCTGACCGTAAGAGAAGACTCCTTAGTGGTAAAATAGTAATTGACGATTTTGACTTGGGAGTCATAAGAAGAAAAGTTCAGGAATTTTCTGCTATAAAAAAGGACGATTCGCAAACTTTTGCCTATTTTAAGAGATGAAATAGATCTATTATTTGTTCAGACTGGGAAATGAAAGAAAAGCGAAAAGCTGTAGTCGTCGATGTCTACAATTGGTCTAGCGCCGCCACTGCTTTCTGATGTGATACAGACCTAAAGTTACTAAATAAAGCCTTGGAAAACTGAACGGAATATGATGTAGCTACTAAGTTCTGAAAGGGCCCGTCCAGGGATGCCATGTCTCTTACCGTCTTTCCGGGTAATTCCCGTTGCCTCAAGTTGCTCTAGAGCAGGGAACAAGAGCCCTTTTAATGGTATCATTGAGGGGGCTGTGGCGATAAAGCCTGTCTACGATTTTTCCAGGAAAGTCCGTGAGTTCCAAATTGATTTTGAGATCTATTTTTTATTTATTTGAATAGAATTTGAACCACTCCCATCAATCATTGTTTATAGTGTGTATAAGTTCAGATTTATATTATAAGTTTAAAGTACCTTGGACAACCTCAACCTTGCACCACCTATTCACTGTATGATTGAGTGTAAGTATATTAGCACACAAAATACAAGAGACACGACATAAAACTTACCAAAGCCCATTAATTTTGAGCAGATTGTGTGTCAAAGTTGTATGGGCGACCTTGGTGTATTAAAACTCGTCTAGGTTCCCACGACAAGTTGGGCCCGAGTTAACTATTATCGTAATGCCATCTACTGTGTGCACTTCCGGATCGTTGTGATGGTGAACTTTTGAAATTGTTACATTCAATTAATGTTTACATGAGTATTTTGCTATTTTTCAGTTTTGAAGCAATCTCGAAAGCTTTTCAGCAAAAGGCCAAAAGATCTTATCTGTTTTTTGTTGCGTTTTTATAACTGAACTACTGAACCGATTTTAATTGAGTCGTCAGAGGTATATTTTATAATTCTAGTTCTTTAGGATGATCTTTAGGTTATTACAATGACATTTCAAATTACATAAATATTATGTGTAACTGTTTGCATTCAAAAAAAATTAAAAGTAGCAATATGAGGTAAGATTCTCGCGTAAATCTGTAATTTATTCTAGAGAGTTGGTGATTGTGGTTTAAGGAAATGCCTCATACATAACCGCAATGGAACTAATGGAGCGTTCATGTTACTTTGTTCGCATACATCATATATTTTATAATAATTTGTTGCACCTTTTTTTTAATTTGAACATTTTAGCTATTATTAAAATATTTAGGATTCCGTTGTATTAGTTCGTATCTCAGAATTAAACAAACAAGAAACCGCATATAAGCTCGTCATTTTACCTACGCTAAAATCAAAGAAAATTTAAGAAAATTAACTTTTAAAGTATACCTACTGACTCCAAAAATTTAATTTGAAGTACGTTGGTGCCAAATTAAGCTACAAAATTAAATAGATTCTAAAGAAGATCTGTTCAGTGTTATTTAAATTTGTAATTGTCTAGATTAGTGAAATTTAGAGCTACGTGGATTGTAACCCTCTTCAAATTCAACGACGATATTTAATTATTTTTTGCTGAACAATTTTTGGAGTCATTATACTTTTTTAAAGTTAATTTATTTTCCTTATTAAGTGATTTTGCGGTTATTAACATAATAATATATATAAATCGACATATATTTTATCAAGTTATGACTTCAAGATTTCCGAAAAATTAAGTAGACGAGATAGTTACGGGAGGGAAAAATCGCGATTTTTTTTTTGACATATAGCATTTTGTACTATACTGTATGTTTGCAGAGACTTACAGAATCTGGTTCATGGCAAAGAAAATATTTTCAAGTTATTTGGAATTTTATAAGATAGTTGGACATTTCTTCAGAAAATGTTAATAATTAAACAAAACAGCCTTTATTTATTCATGAGAAACGACTGAACTGTTTTAAAAATACAATCGAAATGATGTCTAGGATAATAGAGTTTTACTAAAATAAGAAAAATGCAATTACATTTTTAGTTGATACATTTCGCCAGTGGACAATTTTCATTGGTTAACGTATATGGTTATAGTACCACCCCGAAATTCTGCAAATCGTGTTAAAAGCATGAAAATCGGAACGATTGAACTTTAGGCCATACGAATCAATTTGACCCGTAGCACGAAAAAAAAAACAAAAAAGGAGAGGAGTTGAGGAGTTTTTTTGTATGGGAAAATTTTTTTTTATTCTGAAACCTATCGTGTGTGGTATTTAATGAAAGGGCTTACTAAGCCGATTCTAATCACACAATATATCACATCATTATATTTCAGTCACTTGTTTTAAATATAAATAAAAATAATTTTCAAAACATATATACCATTTGTAAAATATACCTTAATGATATGTATAATGATAATCATATCCAACCCCAAGAAAGCAATTTTAAAAATATTTACATTTAGTGTTTTTTTTATTATTTTTTAATATTACAAAATGTGATAAAATTACAATTAGTTGAAACATGTATAAAAAGTTCTATTTTAGACACTGAGGATGATGAATACTAATGCGAGAGGAGTTTTCAATCATATTCATATTATTTTTTAATATTAACATATTTATTTTTATTTAATAAATAAAAAACTTTTCAATTTTCTGTAATGGTGTTGCAGCGGGGTACATGCAATAAAAATAAATATGTTAATATTAATAAATAATATAAATATGATTGAAACCCCTTTCATTAAATACCACACACGATAGGTTTCAGAACAAAAATTTTTTTTCCCATACAAAAAAAAACGTCATAACTCCTCTCCTCTTTTGTTTTTTTTTTTCGTGCTACGGGTCAAATTGATTCGTATGGCCAAAAGATCAATTGTTCCAATTTTCATGCTTTTAACACCATTTGCAGCTTTTTACTGAATTTCGGGGTGTACCGCTAGCACTATTACTGCTTCGCTTCTTTGGGTTGTGGGTTATAGCGTGATGTTATGTAACCTGTAACGTTCCTCAATGAAAACAAACTCTTCAGTTTTATGATAAACAGCATTATTCCCATAGTGGGGATACCATGGCAGTGTTGACGCGTCGTAAAGTCTGCGCTTCTTCAAACTCGTGCGTTATTCGACGCGTGCGCACGTCTCTTATTATATTTGTGTCTTAGTACGATCGGTTAACAGAAAAATATATATAGTGCTTACGGTTGGTACTAATTTTTTTATATAAATAATTGATAATGATGGTTTGCTGGTTTTAAAATAATAATGAAATACCCAACATTTCTTCATTATTTATTATGTTCGGTAGAAACGTTGGATATTATAAGTATAAAAATAATTATTATGTAGAACTCAGTGTGTTTGTTTGTTTGTTTGATCTTCTTTCACGTCAAAACGTAGCACAGCACCGGATCGACGTGATGTTTTTGCACAGAGATGGAGGACCGGAGAGTAAGATTAGGCTACTTTTTATTCCCAAAATTCTTGCCACATTTCAAACATTTACACGGACGAAGCCGGGGCCGGAAGCTAGTTTCTCATATATTATGTAAAGTCGAAAACTTGCAATAGCTAAAAGTGGTCTCTGCAATATATTTTATAATCAATCAATGCGTTCGCGTTATTCCGAAATATTTCTTATAATATTCTTCATAGAATACCGATATACAGAGCGAGGGATCAATTGACGAGATGTAATTATTAAATGTAGTAAGACGCAATTATATTTGTCCTGGTCACGAGAAGTCACCAGGCGACCTTCAATCATGATGTCATCTTGGTGACATCGTTGACCTCAGCTGCACCTAAACTTAACATAACTTGTTAGGGGTAAGCAGGCATTTGAAAGTAACACAAACACACATCTTCACGGTCTTTATACCGAGCATTATAGCCAGAGACACCAACAGTCTCCTCTTGACGCCTGGGTGGCTGCACTTAATGAACCAAATTTTCGGCACGATTGAAAATTAAACCCGGATCTTCCTTGTTTCAAGTCTAACCATTGCTCTACTCTCGACTCCTTTTTTTATTTGAAAATATCTTAGAAAAATACTCATAAAGACCTATGAATAAATTCTTTCTTTGCTTAATTTTTGAAGGATAATATCCCAAAAGATTGTTTTTTTATTCTTCACGGGTTGACAGCTCCTGAAACCGTTGCCGTAATATCCCAAAAGATTGTTTTTTTATTCTTCACGGGTTGACAGCTCCTGAAACCGTTGCCGACCCCAGGGTACCCAGTACAAGACAAAGTCTTCCTCAATTAGCCAATGTTTTTTGAGGCTAATACCAGATCTGTGCTAATACCTAACGAGTGGCCAGCTATGTTGAGGTATATAGATGGAAAAGCCTCTTCGTCGTATAATGTACATAGATTTTTCATTATAAAAAAACCCATTGGTACATGGTCGGATGATGTAGGAATCGAACCCGCTACTTTTCAGTTGCGAGCCGACGTCTTATCCACTCGACCACCGACGACTTAGATATTAAAAATACAAAAGTACATACAAATTAAATCTAAAGAAAACCTTAAAAATTTAAAGCTCTGAAGAAAGTCCAGCCGTGCCTAAAACACTCGCTGCGTTATCCCCTTGAATCTCCAAAGAAGATAAATTTTGCACCATGATATTTTATGGGCAATAAAAAACTTACTGGTGCGTCGGTGGCCGAATGGTTAAGACGTCTGGTATTAACTAGACAGATATCCCGGGTTCGATTCCGGATCTCGGCCATGCCAATGATGGCCAATCCGACAAACCACACTTAGCCATTCGTTAGGTATAGCCTCACAAATTCCATCGGCTAAACGAGGGAGACTTGGTCTTCCGCTGGGTACCTGTTTCGGGAGCTGTAAGGCAACCCGTAAAGAAAGAAAAAAAATGTTAAATTTCATTATAAAAAAAATATACCTACTAAAGAAAAAACTCCCTACCTTGTTTTCAGTAGAAGTTACTTCATAAATCTTTGAACGTTATTACCCTGCAAAAATGCAGCTACTTTTAATAAAATAATTGGTATAATAAACTTATGAAGTAAGTAGAATTCGTTATCACAATACAATAGCGGTTTTGTCGTCTCTTTATGTTAGAGTTTTAGGTGTGGTATGTTTACGATCGTATTGGTATTGTCAGTAGCACTTGTTAGCATGTCTGCGTCACTTCTAACTTTAAATTGATAACAAAAAATACATAAATTAGTATTTACCTATGATGACCAAATCTGTCTTCTCATTTTTAGGGTCCCGTAAGATCGCTTAATATAATGGTGAATATAAGTCACGAAGTTTCGAGGTTTTAACTCAACTTACTTCTTACAACGTACTTTAGAAATGATAAAATAGCTAGGTAGCTATTTAAATACTTTCCTACCTATAATTAACTGTCATAACTATTATAAAAGAATTAAAAAAACTGCTGCTCTATGTCAGGATTGTAACAAATGGCATTCGATTTTCTCTGCCTACCCCTTTTGGCATAAAAGGCGTGATGATGACTATCTCTGTGCAAAAAAAACACGTCAATTCGTTGCTCTGTTTGAAATGAAAAAGGCCAACAAACAAACACACTTTCACATTTATATTAGTTAGGATTTATTATAGGTCAAATAACTGCGGTACCTATATCTTACCTTAAAAATAGGGTCTAAATATTTTTAAGGTCCGTTATTCGACAAAGAGAATAATGTCCATATATTTGTTGTAACAAAATGTGTTCATTATGTAAATTAGACAACATAATAATTTATTACTGATAAATAAACATGTAACCAATATATTTGTATTTCATAACACAACCTCATTCTGAATAACTTTCTTGATTCTTGAATAAATCATTTTGCCCAAAAATATATTTTACAGTTTACACACTGTATACTGACTTTTTAATGTTATTGAAAATTGTTGAGCTCTTATCTATACTGCTAGTGATACTTCCGAGAACTCAAAAAGGGAGTCAAACTATGAAAGTGTAAAGGAAAAATACTTTGTGTTTCAGTTACAATAAAAAATGTAAAAAAAGTTCTGATAATAGGAGTCGTTAACCTAATTGGTAGAGCGTTGCCTTGAATCGTTGTCCCGTGTTCAATTCCCACTCGTTCCAAAAATGCTAACGTGCTTCTGAGGGCACGTAAAGCCGGTCCTTCTTCTAAAAATAATAGATACGTCTATTAAATAAGTGACACATCCATCGTGAAGGTGTGTTTTTTGTTTTGTAATTGATATTAGTCTTTATATACAAATTCGTTTTTTTACACGACTGAAACAGTTTTAAGTATAATCCACTTTTAACACATCATTTTGCTTTGAAAATAATGTGCTACGGCAAAAGCAAAGACATCACATACAAAAAACTGGAAATTACACTTGCATTTCTGTTATGTATTTCTCAATATTTGAACCTGGCCCTGAGCACTGATCTAACTCAACCACTAGACCTAACTTATCACTTACTATCACCGCGTTTTTCCACAATCGGTTAAAAATCCTTCACGCCTTTACCGCATTGTGTATAACGCATTGATAATTGCCCGTACCTCACATAACTAAATTGTACTAATTAAAATGATGGTGTAATTTGATTTCCATGATGTGTAAGCACATGAGTATTAGATGTTATATTCACACATTCTTGTAAGGGGATGGCCTACATATAAAAACTTTAAAAAAGTATACCGACTTTATTGTGCACTGAAAGGTAAAACTTAGGTCTTCCCTGGTCTTCCTCTGCCAGCATTTCCTTTCACTTCAGCCATATAAACCTTTTTAGTCAATCTATCATCCTTTATTTTTTCAACGTGTTCAAACCAGCGTAAACTACTTTACTTAATTTTAGTAGCATTGCTAACATTGAAAAAATCGTAGCCAAATTATACGCCCATCATAGACATGGGTGGCGACTCACGGCCCGTTCCCAGCGGAAGTCAAGTTTATAGTCGATATTTTTAATAAGTTCTAAGAAAATAATTTAGTCGAATTATAACTAATATAATAAATGCGAAAGTGTGTTTCTTTGTTTGTCCTTCTTTCACGCCAGAACATAGCAACGGATCGACGTTTTGCACAAAGATAACTAGAGGATCGGAGAGTGCTTACAAGCTACTAGGTTGCTATGTACTAGCGGGGCTATACCTAACGAGTAGCTAGTTCTGTTGATGTATATTTATATGGAAAAGCCTCTGAGTGGTTTGTTGGATTATGTACATAAGTTTTTAATTAAAGGATCGAATCCGTGGTCTGCCTAGCTAATACCAGACGTCCACCGACTGTACTGTTCTAATACCTACTTTGTTATTCAGCTCACACCAAATACATTTTTAAAGCTACATTATAGGTTAGTAAACGGTTTATAGATTACGTGCGCACATATCGATGTTTACTTTATTGCTGTCCAACGACGATGGATTTGACATACTAATTCTTACGAACTTTGTTTACTCTAGAAGGGAATTAATTTCGCCGGTATTTTTTGCATGTTCCTATTTGCCTTACAGCTCCAGAAACCGTGTTACAGTTCCAGTGTATATACCCAGCTTTTTTCTGTGCTAGCTTTCTATTAGTAATATAATTTTTAGAATCGGTTCAGTAGTTTGAGAGTTAGGTTAGTTTAGTTTGACATTCTTATATCTCTACATATTATTCCTGCAAGGTGTTTTGTTTTGTCGGTATCAAATCAAATAATGTTTGATACGCCATTTTGAAGATTATTTTTTGCCTTAAATGACGAAATGACAAATTAAAACTAATTTCCTGTATCATATCTAATTTTAAAGTTTGTTTTTTGAGCTTCAGTTAATTGTGCATTCGCGTTTCTTTTTTACTTAAAAAGTGTATTATAGTTATTCATTTTGTCTACTTCTTTCGTGGTAAAAAAATACGACTGCGGGCCCCTAAAAGCGTTAAATGACACAGAGTTAAACGTAGATCTCCAACCGTATCCAATTAGTGTGAGGCTGGGAACGCAATCTTAGTAATTACATCTACCAGTACAACCAACAAGCCACCGCGACCAAACTCTCTTTATCAAAATCACGCAATAACAACCGTTACTGCAATATCTAAACACATAATAAGATCCTTAGACAAACGAGATAAAGATAAACTAGCTGATGCCCGCCACTTCGTCTGCGTAAAAGTGTTCCTTTATGTATGAGACTTCTTATGGTCATATTGTCATTAAACATCGCTTAAAATTATCTAGCAAAGAAAAATATAAGGCATATACATTTATATAAATTTGGTAAATATATATATATATATATATCATGACGCCTTTTATCCCAAGAGGGGTAGGCGGAGACAATCGAATGTCATTTGTTACGATGTCTTTCGCTTCTTTTATATTCATCATACCTTTCATACATGCTCGGCATGCAGGTCGTCCTATGCCAGCATTTCGTTCCACTTCAGCCATATAAACCTTTTTAGTCAATCTTTCATCCTTCATCTTTCAACGTGTCCAAACCAGCGTAATAATTCGCGCATATATTATTAGGTAGATTTTTTTCTGATTTATATTATTAAAGAGCAAAGCCGAGTTCGGATTATTGTGAATAATGTATTAAATTCAAGGCTTTATATAATATTATTAATTTTATTTTTTTAATTACGTTAACAACCTTGCAATATTTAAACATTTATTCTACTTTATAGATATTTAAACTAAAGCATACCTACTAAAGTATTTCAGAATTACTTATAGCTTATATTATATTATATATCTTGATTTATATTCATGGGTAAACATTTTCAGGACCTCTGATTAAAATCAGACACTTTTAGGAGCTAGATTTCATAAATTCTTATTGGACCTTCCATCCATGTATTGGAGGAGACACAATTAGGATCAAGTAGTTTTGGTAGATGCAATCAACTGCGAAATTACATTAAATATCGGAGCGTATTTTGAAAGTTTTCATAAGATATAATATAAATAATCGTATTATCTGCTATAAGCGGTCAGCCAATCTACAATGTATCAAAATGTTGTCACAGCAAGTTGCTCATGCGCACCTGAACAAACGCAGCGCATCGGTGTCACATTTACATATACTGGTCCACGTGTCTTGCTCAATCCGCGGTAATATTCTCTGAGCCAAGTTTACCTTTAAAATTGGGTTAAAAATTTAATATACCTTCCAATTTGGAAATATGTTCATGTGTTCGCCATGATTATTCAATATATATTTGGACAGTAGTTTAAAAAGAGAATGAATGACAGTGGTTTAAGATTCCCTGATCTGAGGGTTTAAGAATGAGAGAGTTACCATTGAAACGTACCTCTTGTATGCAGATGACCAAGTTGTACTTGCATTATCAACAAAAGACCTTCAGAAAATGGTAATGTTCACCAAAGATGGAAAGTATGATGCAGATATTGAAAGAAGAGTGCAAAAGGGAAACGCAATTAACGATGCCACACACAAACATAAGATGTTAGAAGAGTTGAGCGAAGGCGAGAAAGAAACACACTGTTGAAATTAGTAAAATTTAAAAAAGGGCAAATAAAAACATCGAAGATCCTGCCTGAAAAAATGTATGGATTTCACTAAAGCGAAAGAGGGGTGCCAGGATCGTAGTGAGTGGTTATCTTTGGTCTCTGCCTACCCTAAGATAAATTAGACGTGAGCATAATGTATTTATGTATGTTTAGTTATCAATTTAGTGATATGAGAAACAAGACGTAAAAATACTTGTTTTCTGCTTTGCTCGGGAAAAATAACACCTTGTAATTAACCTGTCTAGAGTATCATCTTCACAGTAGTGAAAGAATTTTTGAAATCGGTTCAGTAGTTCCACACATAAACTATGCTTATTTGCTTCGCCCGTGGACATTTTGGCGTAGAAGAGAACACCGGTTCAGGGTTACAAAATATTGCTATACTAGCGACCCCGCCCCCAGGTTCGGGTTTAAAATAATAAAATTTGAATACCTACATAAATATGCTTATGAGTTCTTTATTAGACATATATTTATGCTGCCACAGACTTTTTTGTAGATCATTTTATTCTACACAATTCCTTCCTACATTTTTTTATTATATCTCTGACGGATTAGACAGCATACGCCATGAAAACTCGCTACAAACAAAGTTATAAAAGTAGTTTATTTTGGGAAACTGTGAAATAAAGACTTAGAAATGAATACTACACAAAATAGAATACTTATGACGCCAACATTTCCAAGCAATATTAATAATCAATAACCTATCTGTTATTAAGGTCTAATACTCCATTGTCTACCAGAAAGGTGCACATGGCCTTGTAGATCCTATTGTTACAATTCAATTACATTTCGTTGTATGAATTATTAATATTACGTTTGACAAAGGAAGACTTGTTGTATTGACGTGTATATTTTGGTGCCAAAATGAGAATTACAATAGGTGCTGTTAGTCTGTATGTTAGTCTGGAGACGAAATGGGTATATCAGGATAGTAGCAAATTACATTCTATTGCCTCTGCCTACCCGTCGTGGGTAAAAGGCGTGATGGTATAGGATTGTCATGTGATATTGCCAGAGACCCGACCCCAATCTGCGTTTACTATTATTATTGTTTGTTAGAAAATAATAAATTATTTATTCAATTTTGAACATAAGAAAATTACAGAAAAACGGGTGCCACTGCATCCCTCGATGAATGATGAGGGATGAATGATGTGTTGACTAAATTTTTTTTTAAAGATATAAACAATGATTTTAAAAGAAACTAAAAAAACATCTAAATAAATAAATAACATTCATAAGTAACATCTCAGAATACAGAATAAACTAGAATCCGCATAAAATTCAAACAGAGGCTAAAAATAGTGCACCCGTTTGTTGTATATACTATTATACTACTAATATTATAAAGAGGTAAATTTTGTAAGTTGAACTTGAACCGATTCTAAAAATTATTTAAGAAAGCTACGATATCCCTGAGTGACATAATGCTATATTTTATTTTGCTCGAATATATCCACGTTTCTTGATAAAAATATAATATAAGAAAGTTAAAAATGACATTGATAGGATAATATCTCTTGATAATAATAAATTATCCCGAAATTGGCAAATCGTGGCGAGAAGTATGACTGGTGCTGAAAAACGCATATTTATGTGTCCACAGTTTTATACTATTCAGTGAGCATGCGTATTGCGGTTTGATCTGTACCTACTTTGAGAGTAACATCAATATATATTAAATCTGTATTTATATCCCTCTGACAGAGACAAGACCTTAAAATGGTACCTACAGATAGTTTAGAAGTGTATGTTAATTTCCATTGAGTAATAGGTATTTCATAACTAGGTTTATGGTAAGTTAGGACATTTTGTAAACACACGTTCTTCTATTATTTACTTTGTTATTTAAAACTAAACATTAGTAATACATAGTAGGTGCAACTTACATCATTATTATCACAACTAGCTTTACGCCTCCGGCTTCGCTCAGGAATCCTCAAGCATTTTCGGAATAAGAAGTAGGTATGACATGCTCTTATCTCTGTGCAAAAAATCACGTCAATCCGTTGTACAGTTTTGGCGTGAAAATAGGACAAACAAACAAACAGACTTTAACATTTATAATATTAGTTATAGGATAAGTTCTATAAAAACGTAAGGTCTAAAAATCGCGTTTCCTGATTAAATGTTTTCAATATCAATTTTCAGCAATAAAAAATATTCCGTTTTCTAATCCAAGATATTATTTATCATTGTACTAAAGCAATAATAGCTCAGAAGGTATTTATTATTAAATTGATCCCAGATTCAATTCCCACACGAGCCAAAAATCTAAGCAAACTGCAGTTTTTGTCAACTGTCATTACAGTGTCTCTATCTACGTCGCAAAGTGTAAAGGTCGTTATATTAGTACTGTACAGGTTAGTAAGAAACTTTATGTTATCTCTGACTTATACATGGTGGCAGGTACCTTGGTACTTACAATTAGTTATCTGCAACTTAAGTCTCGCGGTAACCGGTAACCGGTAACCGGTAACCGCTACGTCAATACCGTGACCTATCTAGATGTACGTGACTTTATCTTGTATATCTTTTAAAAAAAATATGTCAGAAATAATATGAGAACTTTTTTGAAGTAAAAATACATTGAGAGATGTCTTGAAAACTTGGTTTACAAGGTTCAATACCTCGGTAAGTGAATAAATGTATGAGACGGTGTATGGGTGTGAATGAAACGGGATATATATTGTACCTATATATGGTTCGAGGGGAAGTTGTGGGACTTGACACTGGAGGAATCCGGCTTCAAATCCCGTGCCAAAAATACGGCCTATATACATTGCGGTGTGACCAGAGACCACTTGACGCCAGTTGTTCATATTGAACAAGACCGTTAACAGACGTAAATATCTGTTATTTTTAGAAGAAGTGCGGACGCCGGCTTTACATGCCTTCCGAAGGACGACGAGTCGATTAAAGCACATGATATTTTTTTTGAAACGAGTGCTTTAATCGTCTTGGCTAAAAGTGGATACTGTACTGGTGTCTCTGGCAACATCGCAAGGTATAAAAGGCATGAAGATGTGTTTGTGAGTTATTCCTACACACTTTGAAAATTGGGTTTCTGTAAGAACTCGTCACATTCTAAGGAAACCTTTGGAACATATATTTTCAGAATATATATATATTTTGCCCATGATTCGATTCTGCGTGAATATTATTGCATATATCAATAATTATACCGACACATAATACAGTAGTTATTTAGAACTTAAATAAGGACGTCCTTAAAAAATGTCAAGTACGCATCTTATTGCTATATGTAATATGTATGTAATAAATCCATTCTAAATGTAACAAAGAATGTCACATTGCAGATAGATAGCTTTAATCTAGATAATCGTTACACTAGTAATCATATAGTCACGAGCTCACGACATACGAACAGTGAACATGACAATATAGGTAGGTATTCGTGGCCCCTACTCCGCTCCAGAAGTTTCAATCGAGAAATCTCTGTCTATTTCATTTATCTAAATTGTAATTTTCTTTAAATTCGGTATGTAAAGTAATTTTTTTATATTAAAGATTAAGTAATTTTAAGAAACTAATTTGAATATTTTTATTTTCTAAGCAGTAGTTTTTTTTTCAGTCATTTCATTTTCATAGTTTTGGGGACATCATTTAGGTAAAGTAGCGTTTTTTTCCCTTAACGTCCCCCGTGGTACAACCCTTAAGACAAATGAGTCTAGAAATGGGGCAGGATGGCTCTTTAATCTAAATTATGACGTCTCTTAATCGTCTGTCCACTAAAGTTAAAAAAATATATAAAAAACTACTGCTTAAAAAAAATACAAATTAGTTTCTAAAAATAACCACCCAATCTTTAAAATAAAAAAATATTTAAACAATATACTGAATTGGAAACTTAAAGACCTGGCTGTTGTTTTGTAGAAGAAAAGGAGATAAATATGATAGCGGAGTAAGAGGGCGACCGACAGCTGTTTGAAGTAAATGATGTCCTTAGAAAGTTCATGAAATTCTCTAGGAATCAATATGCATAATTGCATATGGCATGTATAAAACGATGTATGAAAGTAAGATATTATGAATCGATAGAGACTGAAGTGGCAACAGAAATATTAGTAATTACTGTTCTAAATTTCAATTTGCTTTATGTATGTTATTTTCAAAATGGTTCAGCAGTTTGTAAATACATGTTTAAAGTAATGTTTCGAAAATGTAACTTAGGTAATACCAGAGCATTGTGACAATTATTGTAGTAAACAATACGCTCACATAATGACGAAGTTCTCTTTGTTGACTGACCTGATTTTGTACTTTGTTGTGTAAAATTATATAATTAACTGCTTTAGAGTTCTAGTTTGTTCCCCAGCTGGGAAAATATATATAACTATATTCGCTGTTGCTTATTTAGTGATGACGAATAGAACCTTGTGTAAAGAAATTAACAAATTATTCTTTGATATTTTTATTAATTCGTCTCAGTAATTTTCAAGTTTTTTTTATATTTAGTCATATAGGAGCATAGAGCTATGTATAGGAGCGACCCCCTGCGACTTCGCACGGGTTAATATGTGCGAAAAAGTGAAAAAAGGACAAAGAAATGAAAAAACACACTTTTCGTATTTATATTATTAGTTAGGATTGCATGTCTGACTGTAGTGAATGTCATTTATATTACATTTGGAGAATCTAATGCGAATATGAAAAGTATTTTTAAAAGGTGTGTCTTTTTGGAAAAATTATAAATAGCTCGTGTCTTTTATGAATACATTGTTAAAATAATCTTTAAAATTGAACAGTTATTTCACGGTTTATATGACAGAAACGAAATAAATTGCTATAATTTATTAATTGATGGCAATTTTAACAGTGCAAACAATCGCCGAGCATGTATGAAAGATATATGATGAATATAAAAGAAGCGAAAGAGGTAGGTATGTCGGGGTATCAAATGGCATTCGATTGTCTCTGCCTACCCCTTTTAGGATAAAAGGCGTGATGATAGATAGATAAATAGATATTTTACACATATTGTAAACTGTAAGATGTTGAAAAGGGACGCTATAATTTGTATCAACAAAATATGAATAACAGGTACGTAAAACACCAAAAATAATAGGTAAAACGAATAAAGAAAGAAAAAATGTACATACAAACAACACGATTTTTCTATAGCCTTGATAAATGAATAATTGCACCTTGCGTTGCAAAATCATAATAATGAGAGGAAATGGGAAAATTCATGCTAAATATAACGCGACTGATAAAATTTCAAAGAATCATTAAAGGTATATCTAAGATCAACATCCTATTATAGAACTTACGCAATGATGACCTCCACTAACATGGCGGTATTTACACAGTTATGGTTCGTATAATATTTAAAATAAACATATTTTGTGAATATAATTTGCTTTTTCTGGTTTACTTAAGAAAAACGTGAGCTCGTGACTTGACTAGGATTTGAAGATTACTTGCTTATGTTTGTTTTTGTTTAGCTTTATGGGTTATATAGGTACTTAAAAGACAATTAAACATTATCCTTCTTTGCTATCTTTGTGTTCGGAAAAAACAAACATAACCAACCAAATATTTGACTATTAAGTGACCATACCATACACCCAAATCCTCCCCCCCCCCCCCCTACGCGATCTTAGTGAAATATTTAACTGAAATTTCTTTTACACACACGTATACTTACATAGTATTTTTTTTTATTATTTATTAAGCCTCCTATAGATATATATTTTTACATTTGCATAAATACTTCAAATATCTTAGTCAACTTGCACTACATATTATCATACTCTATTACAAAATCAATACATAATTTTAATTCAAATCAAATCAAATTAAATCATTTATACGTCACCCTTTTGTCCCATTGATGACATTGACAGGAAGAGGTAGTCGAAGCCGCCCCCTAAAGGTGTTTGACACTAAGTACCACAGCAGGTTCCAATTACAATAATACAATTACCAGTTAAATTAACGTTACGCTTTTCCTCACACACTAATACGAGTAATTTTAATTATGTAATTATTTAATTCACATTCACACTCTTTATTGAAGTCATTTATCATTGTAGGTGGATCTTGGTTGTTCTAGGGTTCTGTTAGTTAACTTCATTTGGAGAATCCTTTCTTTTTAGAGTTACATATCCATAGTCTTATCACGGAATTAGCAATTGCGACGGATTGCAGTACCCCTTCAAAGCGCAAATAAACTCATAACCGACGCCTGCGCCCCTAGCTACCTATCAACTAAGAAAAATAAAACAGTTTTGATGGCATTGACCTTTGATTCATAGCACCAAACCTTCACGGCTTTTTATCAAAGGGGTAGGCAGAGAGTATGGAGCGCCACTTCTCGCGATCTTTGCATACTTCTCTTGCTTCATCCACATCCAAACATAGTTTCATACATACACGTCTATTTTTAGTCATGCGTGTTTGACCGTTGTATTGAAGGAAAGACGATACAAATATATAAAGCTGTAGTATCGAAAGGACCAACAAGGATAGGACGACCAAGACGAACTTTCATTAACTAGAATACAAATTGCAACCGTGCGACTGGTTGCTAGTTGCAAAATCACTCTCAGATATAGTTTGTTTGGATTATTTATAGGCTTGAAAAAAAAAAGCTAATTTTCCATCTATCAGTATAATCGATGGAAGATCATTCCAACATTTCAGAGGCGAATTAAACAGGCACGAATCGATTCAGGCAAATGTGATGATTTATGTCCATTTCGCAATTAACACCAATACAAGAACATTCAGTAACACATTAGTCAATGAACAGCTATTTACCTGAATGATCGCTTACTTAGAAAATCGTTCACACAGTCGCACGCTCCACAAATCACGAGGTCTGCACTTCTCGCTTCAGAAGCATGTAGGTTTTCAACAAAAGAAATTAATGCCCCTTCACTTTCGCGCTCACTTGGTTTTTGCGCTTAATGCTTATATGGTAATAAGAGGACCGACCATTTACCGTTTAGCTGATTCTAAAAGTGATTTGGATTCTCAATCCGTAACAGATAACTTAAAAGCTTTTCCATCTTAATATACCTCTACAGAACTGGCCACTCGTTAGGTATAGCCTCACAAAAACCATCGGCTATAAAAGAGGGAGAATTTGTCTTTTGCTGTGTACCCTGAGACCGATAAAACGGTTTCAGGAGCTGTAAGGTAACCCGTGAATAATAAAATCGGCCAAGTGCGAGTCGGACTCGCGCACGAAGGATTCCGTACCATTATCTATAAAAACTGCAGAAAAAAATAACATACGTTTATTGTATGGGAGCCCTCCTTAAATATTAATTTTATTTTAATTTAATTATTTATTTTTAAAGTGAATATATAATTACATATTCTGTGAATATTTCAAGCGACTACCTGTTGCCGTTATCAATATCGAGCAAAAACGAGCAAAAAAATCACGTTTGTTGTATGGGAGCCCCTTAAATATTTATTTTATTCTGTTTTTTAGTATTTGTTGTTATAGCGGCAATAGAAATACATCATCTGTGAAAATTTCAACTGTCTAACTATCACGGTTCATGAGATACAGCCTGGTGACAAACAGACATACAGGCAGATAGACAGACGGACGGACAGCGAAGCCATAGTAATAGGGTTTCCGTTTTTACCCTTTGGGTACGGAACCCTGAAAAACCGTTTAATCAGTTTGCTAACAGTTGTTTTCATGTCCTTAGTATAAAAGTTTACAGGGGAGTTAGCACAGATTTTGACAGCGACACTTTCGTTTCGGTCGAATGGCCTTGAACAGGCCAAAACGTTCATGTCCAACAAGGACCGGCCAGAGATAGCCCGGCGCCGAGAGGTCCGGCCCAACAATGTGCGGGAAAATTCTGTGTACTTGTCTTTGTCCGGCCAAGCAAATTGCTCGGCATTCTTGTGCAGGGCATGCCCGGTCCGGGCTATCTCTGGCCGGTCCTTGTTGGACATGAACGTTTTGGCCTGTTCAAGGCCATTCGACCGAAACGAAAGTGTCGCTGTCAAAATGTATGCTAACTCGGCAGGTCCATAGATACTCGTAAAAATAACAGAATATAAATAACTAGTTTTCTTGTTTGTTCCCCTCCATCATTTTTTGTCCACACAGATCTCCTTTTTTACGATGCGGCAGAACCCAGTGATTAAGATTTGAAGCTGTAACACCTTCCCAAAAAAAAAGTACTACCAATTTAGAAATCCGTGGTCAAGTATTTAATGAAATGTTTAATTTATTTTACAGAAGTCATCAAACGTAAGGTCCCGGTCCAAGAGATTTACCTTCCAGTCTACAGTACGTCAGCTAGAACGACGAAGACTGTCTGAGAAATTGTCTAGAGAAGCTGACTTGAAAGAGCAACAACGAAGAACTGAGTTGGAAGCCATGAGGAGGTAAATATTACTTGGTTTAAAAATTAATAATGGGAAAGGCAGTATTATAGAACAGTTTCCAAAAATAACGTTCACAAGCTCCACGCCAACTTTTTCGCCGATCAAAGTTTAATATTACTATAGATTGAAATTACGCACACTTCGGTGTTGCTTGCGTTTTATAACCTGAGTTCTTGAAAAAAAAACGCGAAATACTCTTAGACCTATTTCAAGCCGGCTATGACTAACTGATGAGCATAAGATATTTAATAAAAAATGTTTTTTGTTCAGAGTGGAGGAAGAATTTCAACGTAAACGTGCTCGAGAGAAGGCGAACATCAGACAACAACTGCGGCTGGTCAGTGGAGCTACGAGTCTGCCGCCAATATCACACCAGAAACAGGTACTGTATCATCTTAGGGATTCAGTAGGGTTCTTGGACCATCCTGACCATTTGCATCTACTTTCATACATTTCCATACATGCCTATAAATTAGTTGAGCATAGATATTTACTGCCATATTTTTTTTAGACTCGTGATTCTCCTGATGGTTCTGCAAGACGTGACTCCCCGCCCCAAGACCGCACGAGGGAGCCCAGAAAAGGACACTCTAACACTTCATCAGAAATCAGTGGACGAAGCAAGAGTACTACACCGGTAAGTCAGAAAGAACTTTTTTCCAACCCTGTTTTACTAGATTCAATAGCCTGACTCGAATCTAAACGACTTCTCAAGATTTAAAAAACAACACTTCTTATGCTCTTATTTAAAATTGTACAGTTACAGCATGCGGTTATAGTCCCTCACGCCACTATGTACTGCCGGTAAGCATGGGTAACTGCTAGCTTTACACTAAGCTACCTTTTGATCTCAGGATACCTCAATGGATATTGCCACTCGATGTATTCCGCTGGGTAACATGGGTAAGGCACACAGATGGTTTTTACCATTATTGTGATAAACATATATATGGTTCCAGGTCCGCTGTGTAGACGCATGGCAGTGCCCAGACGGAGGACGTCGTGTCTACCATGACTGGGGTACTCCATCAGCTACTTCTCACGACCATCCTCCAGCCACCGCGCGTATGCCAGCCACCACTCACTATTATAATGGTAATTGGTAATATCTTAGCATAGATCGAGGATTATATTAGCGTATGTAGTATAGAACGCGCATCGCTCTAGTTGATTTAAAAGTGTAAGACCTCTAAGATCGTTGTCTACAAATATACCTAAAGATGAAGTCGAGTCCATGAATGACGATTGATAAACCGTAATGCCTAGGATACATCTTTTTTCGCACCCACACCGCTGGGTTATCATAACAAATTTGGGTTCAAAATAGCAACCTGGAATAAACGCCGTACTGAAATTATCTCTGCACTGCATACCACAGATCTTCTATACCAAAGTACTTTAGTATAAAAGATCTGTGCTGCATATTTCTCCAAAGTGTCATGATTCTGCCAGAACAATGAATTCATGGACTATTCACCAAAACATACATTATAAAATTCACCACAACATGAAAGGGTACTGACAAGAAATACTGGAAACAGAAATTTGTTTCAATTTTTATTTAGCATAAATATTTTTATTGGCTTCCCAATATCCCAATAAATATTACTTTTGCCTGTATTAAGTAAAAAGTTGGCTTCTGGGCTGGGGCACGCTGTTCCCATCAGAATCAATTAGTTTTTAAATGTGTAGAAGCTATTGCCATAGAAAAAGTGAAAGTCACTTGGACGTGTCCAACCTTAATAACTGTCGTGTACATCCTGGAATAATGGATACAGGAAATTTCAATCAATGCCACCGGTAAAATATTGGTCTACACTTTGCAGAAAAATTTATATTTTCATATAGGTATACAATGTTCAGGTTTATACTAGTTTTTTAGTACTAGTATTTTCTGTATTATAGATACCATATTTGGTCTGGCTTAGTCTATGCGCAAACTCAAATCCAAAACTTTTTCAAAATGTTTATTGTAATATTGTTTCAGGTGCTGAATGTTCAGCTTTCAGTGGGAGTCCCAGGTCAGACAACTACAGACTAGAGTTTGCTAGAGGGGTGGCCAGGTCCCCTAGAACTCCGAGACCTCCCCGTCTCATCACGGCCCCTAGGTCACCGTCATCTTCTGGCTCAGAACTATCTCATCGACAACCTATTAAGATCAGGTAACGCTATAAATAATGCTTCAAAATACTGAAGAAAAAAAAAATATGTCACGAATAAAAAGTTTGAGTCAGTTTAAAAACGACTTGGTAGCATACGGATCGCGACATCTTTCGTTTCGACTCAAAGACCCTAGAATGTCCGGGCCAATCCATCTACTGTCTTTACCCGGCCAGCAATTTGCTCGGATATTCTTGTGTTGATCATTCTCGGGCCGGGCATTCCTTGGCTGGCTATTGGTGCGAACCCATCGTTTTGGCCTTCGAGTCGAAACGAAAGATGTCGCGATCCTCAGTATGCAAACCAAGTCGTTATTTATTTACTTACATTTTTATAAACTTTGAGCTGTGTCGCATTTCTCTACATCTAATTTATGGAATAGTGTTTCCGAGTGGGAATATTAATTATTTTATTGTAAAGTACTAACTTTCCGCAAGTGCTTCGCCTGTGGAAATAATTGAAATGTGAAAATAAAATATTTTTTTAAAGGATATAGGCAGTCATGACAAAGGGCCGCGCGCTTAAAGAAATATCAATTAAGAAATATTACCGGCCAGAAATGCGCAGCCAAAAATGCCCGAGATTCTCAGGTCGAGCATACTCGGGCCGGGCAATCCATGGTCGGCATTTGTACCGAGAGCCATGAGATTTTCTCCTACCAAAAATCTCTCAACGCGCCTAAAGAAGTTTTTTCTTCAATAAAACATAGCCAGAGACAGTATAGCATATATTAGTAGAATATTTTTGTATCGGTTCCCTACAAACAAACAAACATACTTTTACATCTAGGAAAGAGAAGGAAGAATTCAATTTCAAAATTACCTAAATAGCTTGTAGATTAGTTATTATTTATTTAGAGATAGGTATATCAAATAATAATAAAATTATTTTGAAATAACAATTAGATAAATACCAACATAATTTAATCTGCTTATTTTCGTAGTATTTGTTAATGCTGCTTTATTTTTTAAAAATATATTTAGCATACCCATACCCTTTGACCTCAGCTTTAAATACATTACAAAAATGCATGAAATTGTACATGAACTTTGTCTGTGTGTATGTTTCCCTATAGTACTAGAATGTTCGCTTTAATTGATATAAAATTAATATTTTTTGTAAAGGTGGTGATAGTGTATGGTGCTACTTAACCATTAACCTGCGAACGAGAGAAGGTGAGCGCTTACATCCTGCCTAAAATAAACCCTAATTGTAAAAAGTATGCATGGTGTAACCTCAGATCGTAGAATAAACCAGAATCTGCATTCATTCTTCAAAATGAGGCTAAAAATTGTAAAATGAATGAGAACATAGAATAGGTTTTTTTTCTTCACTTAAAAAAAAGTATCCTATATCTCTTGATAATAAGAAATTGTGGAAAATCGTGTATTTTCTTGGCCACATGACGCTTTTATACTACTATTCCGGTGTGTTCTGTATTCTGAGGGTGTATACAATTTTTTAGTTCAGAATTAATTATTGCATGTAATGTAGAAAGTAGGCCAGATATCTCTTTAATTTAATAGTATTATACAAGTATTGTGTTAAACTCGTAGAATTTTTAATTATAAACTCAAGAAAATAGATACATGTATTACACGACTAAATTAAGGTGAATGTGGAGTTTGTACATAACTTATTGGAGACTTAAAGAGCTGTAATTAGTATATAGGCTAAAACAACTATTTTACATAGGTATAGGTATGAAATACTAGATCTACTCAACAAAATCAGAACGCACATAGAATAACTGATATTTTGTTCAGAATTAATTAATAATTTTACCTTAACAGACAAGAGTCAAAGGAAGACAGCGTCGAGACCGCCATTGTTGCAACTATTCGACCATCTCCCGCCGCACCGACCAGGAATTCTCATACTGTGATGATCAACACATGATTAACTTATACAATGAATAACTTTATTTCAAACAAACTAGAATGATGATACCGACATTATATTACGCTGATGCATAACCACTGTATCACCTCATATCATGGACGATTCCTAAAAAAAAGCTGCTCTACTATTACATTTTCTAATATGTAGTAATATCATTGACAATTAGGGTGTGTCCAGTAACTCAGCTCAGGGTTGCGTGTTGAGCTTTTGTTAACGATGTAGGTCATAGAACACAAATAATAAAGAAATACTAACGGAAGTCACTTATCAACTTTATGTGGAACGCACCCTTTGCTTTATGTAAGTAATGGAAAAAGAAAAAAGGAAAAGACGCGCCCAAAAATATTTTCTAAACTTTCCATGAAAATTGTGAATTTAATTAAAATGTTTATTTTATTTATGGCGATTATGTCGCGAGCAAATTCACATACATAGCTGACGCTGGCAGTCATTTCTTAATTGACTCGTCATAATCTCGGTTCACATTGGACAGTTATGAACTCTGTATTAAACTTTTAACTGTATATAAATTATGTAAAAAATATAATTATAAATATATTACCAATATACCTAGTATTAACTTTGGATTATTTCTTATTTTTTATATTTACGTTAAACTTTATTTAAAAAATTGTACCTTTCTATTTTTATATTTGTTATTTTATCTATGTCTTCCATATTGATAATGAAGCTTTAACTTAGTCTTAACATTTTAGTTTTTATATCTTGCAAGATACAAATTGTATAGATCCGGTTATTAACCAGGCACAGTGCCTAACCACATTTGCATACAAACATATTTGACACCATCTCATCGTAATTTCTAAAACCGCATAATAATATTTAAAAACAAATGTTGTCATGTACCTATTGATTTATTCTGATCTTATAAAAAAATAGGATTTTGAGGTTATACTTACTTAGTCAATTTCTTTAATATGTTATCTTGATGGTGCTTCAATAGAATTCTTGCAAGTAATAAAAAAACTTTAATATTTTTATATAAGGAGGTTTTAATCTAGAATATACAATACATATAAAAATATAAAGTTATTGAAATTTACATTTTAATTAAGAAAATGCTAAATATTGACTTTTCATATGGAAGAGGAAATAACACTTCAAATTACGGCTAGGATTGTTAAGGGTTCGTTTAGACCGGAAATATAACATGATAAGAAAAATTGTAAATTAACCTCTTTTGGATAGTTGTCGCGCAACAACGTCCTATGATGGCACAAAACATCTTTATTAAGGGTCCTATATTGGGAATTTTTCTGGGATAAACTATTCCCAATTTCTCTGTAAATAATCCACCTGTGTCACTGTAATTTAGCATATAGTTACTTATTGAATATATCTAAGTCAAATAGCTCTTATTTTTTCAATGGGTTTTATTGAATAGGAAATATGGGTAGTTTAACTTTGCCCCTGCTGTCTCTTTCATAATCTATCACAAAACTCTAAATTTTTTTAAAAGCGCTGTTATACCATTACCCTTCAATTATATATGTCAATCTTTTTGGTAGCTTATTGAAAATTTAAAATAATAATTATTTTATTATTTTTGCCAAATTAAAAAATTATAATTTTTTTTTTTAATTTTCAATAAGCTACAAAAAAAAGCGATATATATAATTGAAGAATAATGGTATAAGAGCGCTTTAAAATTTAGAGTTTTGTGATAGATTATGAAAGAGACAGAAGGGGCAGAATAATCCTTTATTCTACCACCCATATTTCCTATTAAATAAAACCAATTGAAAAAATAACAACTATTTCACTTAGATATATTGAATAAGTAACTATATGCTAAATTACAGTGACACAGGTGGAGTATTTACAGAGAAATTGGGAATAGTAATATCTCCATACAAATTCCCAGTATAGGACCCTTAAGGTGCCCACTCATTCGTTCAATCGTACGGTCCACCGAAATCGAACACAGACTCGTCCAATTCTTATAACAAATGGTCCGCGTAGATCGTATGGCGGCCGGAATGGGAAATTTTCGGTGCGTGGTGCGCAATGTGTGGCCTACTTTAGTGGTATGGTATGGTTAAATTATTTGACAATAAATCACTCTTCAGCAACATGTAAAATAAAACTTTTAAATGTAAAAAGGATCTTAAATCAATATAGTCTACGTGTTGTGTAAACGATGCCTAAAGGTCACTGACTGGCCGCAGTCCACACTTTAAAAGGTCAATCAATCAAAGGGCCAGTCATGTGCAGGTGGATACAGGCGCGGTTCTTAACTAGGTTAGCGGCACAAAGGGGGAGGTAATGGACGACAATGGCTTTATAAAGGCACCATTATTACCAACATAAAAAATATGGACACAACTGGCGTCATGTGGACACTGTTACTGATGCCTTGTGCTAGGTAGGTATATATAAAGGCGGTGAAGTTCTGTGGAGAATTTTCGTGACATATTTGACCATACACAAGGTACTAGAACTACATAGCAAAAGAAATATTTGTTTAAAAATTTGAAGAGTTCTCTATTTCTCCAGGATCCCAGCATCAGATCCTGACCTGATGACCATGGGACCACCTGGAAATTATACCCTTTCAAACAAAAAAAAATTTGAAAAATAGAAAAAAGCACTGAAGTTAAAAGAGGTGTTTATCAGCAAAACCACTTTGATTTTTAGGTAGAGCCATATCATATCCATAGTTAGAACTTAAATATCATATAAGACAAGCTGTCAATACTAAATTGCTTCAGTGATTTTTGCTCTATTAAGTACTTATTAGTTAAAATGTAAATTTCAATAATGATTTCTGACAACAACACAGGTGCAATAATTGTTTAAGAATGTGTAACAGATTTGTAGACATGTTATTTTAATAACTTAGGTTAAATATATAAAGAGTTATTGTATAACATTATTTTAAAGCTCAATTTTTCTATTTTGTATTTTGTAAATAAGGTTGGTGCTTATCTGTACATTGTAGGTTATTTAAATAAGTTGTATGAAATGATGCGTACATATACCAACAAGATATTGTATATTAAATTTTGTTGTTTTATTTATTTATTAGATACCCTTTCTTACTTCCTTCGATACTAGGTATATAAATACCTATATACCTAGTATATAAAAAAGTGTCCCGTCCGCGTCTGTCTTTCTAACTATTTGATAGATTAATTCTCGAAAAACGTTTAGGAGCAGAGCATAAAAGTCGGGGAAAAAGTTAGCCCCAGCGAGTTTTCATCAGAGATAGAACAAAATGATTTAGAAAGGAATGGTGTTGAAAAAATTTATCTACAAAAAGTCAGCGGTAGCATATATGTATCTCTAATAGATAAGTAGTTATAAGCGTATTTATGTATTTATTCAAATTATTGTATACCCATAAATACCCTTGTGGAGTCTCTAGTTTTAAAATATTCAAATTTAAAGTGGCCGATACTGAACTTAGTTTCCTAGCAATACAGCAGGACGCAATTTGAAACCAAAGAATGTGTACTATATATATATCAATTTATCTACTTCCTCTACACCCTATTGCATAGTAAATCTATTCATCCATTTCATACATTTATTTTTGTTGATATCCTGGAACCCACTAAAATTTACAAAATATTACGGTGGCCTTTTACGCCATTTGCGGGAAAATTGCAGCTGGTTTTATGGAAGCTTATATTTATTTACCTATGTAAAGGCTATCCTTCATTGTTCTCTATCATAAATTTCAGTGCACATGCGCAAAACGTTTTTAGTTGGAAAACTTAGGTAGTCTTCTGAAAAAGTTTGACACGGTCGCCCGCTCGTCATTAACAAAAACTACCGCACGTTCGTAAAATTTATAGTTGAAACTTTCTAAATATTACCATAAAGTTTGGTATTAAAATTAAAAGTAAATTAGTAAAATATTGCACTAAAAGTTGACTTCACGCCTTCATTTTTTAAGGCATAGACAGAGTAAGTCGTCAAGATTGTGGCATTAGAAGCAATAGGTGTGAGCTCCCAGGTCTCTATAGAGACCAGAAAACATTCTAGACATTGTATAGCCTGTGAATATAGAGAAAAGCTGCATCCACCAGACCCAAGAGGTTCCATACAAGAAGAACCTATATTATACCCTGTGGAACCTATATTATACCCTGTGGAACCTATTTTCACGGAACCTACGCCTGAATCCATAACGGCGGAAGTTGCCCCTGCGCCGATAACGGTGCAACCAACACTCACAATGGTGAAGTCTGAGAATGACTCCACAGACGCCCTAGAGGACAGGGATCCTAATAAAATAAATCAACATTTACAGGTAAATTTTCACAAAAATCATCTTATTGTTTATAATTTGTATATAGCAGGCACTGAGCTTTTGTTAAAAGTTTGCCTATTGTCTAATCATACAATAATTAATAACTAGCTAGACCTAACTTGGTATCATCATCATCAGTCTGCACCGAGCCTGCTTCTAAAATTATTAATATTATAGATAGGTAAGTGCGGTTTGTTTGTTTGTCCTTCTTTTACGTTAAAACGGAGCAATGGATCGACGTGATTTTTGTGCACAGAGACAGTTGGAGGGCCAGAGTGACGTAGGCAACTTTTTATCCTGAAAATTCTTCAGGATACATTCTTATATCACATTAAAAAAAAATATTATTACTTACATACCTACATACGAGAAAACTATTTGCATTAAGTACCGTCACTTGTGAAGTTCCGGTCAGTGTTGTGAAGGTCATACCTACTGTAAAGTCGTCACCTTTCAGAAGGCCATAGTTTATTTCAGTACAAGATAAAAATGCTAATAATACTCTGTATGTATGTTTATATAATTAACTATTTTGACTAGACGGATTGGAATACATTTTACAATAGACTAGCTGTGCCTTGCGGTTGCACCCGCGTTAGGTTGCTGCTTTGGGTCGTAGCGTGATGTTATAACCTATAACCTTCCTCAAGAATTGGGTTATTAAATGCAAAAAAATGTTTCAAAGTTCCACAGATTAGCGCGTTCAAACAAAAAAACAATTCAGCTTTATTATTAGTATATTGCATAGATTAAGACACGATGAATAGCGGAAACCTTAACCATTGTTTTGGAGGAAACCACTTGACAATACTTGACATTGGCAGATAAATTGCTGAATTTGGAATTCTACCCATAAAAGTATGAAACTTTGTATGGATACAAATTGTTAGACACAATCATCTTAACGAATATTATAAATACAATGTGTGTTTGCTTTTTATCCTTTTACGTCATAACAGAGTAATGAATTTTGCACAGAGATAGTGCGACATAGGCTACTTTTTATCCTGAAAATACTACAGGATAATCCTTATGTCATATTTAAAAAAAATCCACTGAAGCCCGGGCGAAAGATTAATCTAGCTTTCAATTTAGGAAAACTTAACGATATGATATTATTCAATATATGAAAGGCAGTGGGCAGGGTGAAAAGATGCACTTATGTTAAACTTTGTTTAATATTTAATGCACCTAGCAAATCGGGTGTGTAAAATTGTTTTAAAATGCAAATAATGTGCGAACCATTTAAGATTTTTTAGATATTAGTATAAATTAATAAAGATAAACCCATTTTACATTTTAGAATCTACCCTAAAAACCCTATTCAGATGCGTTTTGTTTTTTCTAATTCAGAAGTACGAAGTCGCGGGAACTGTATAATTTATAAAATATATATATATATTATGTAAAAATAGAATCTAAGCATACTGACGGACATACAGGTAGATTCTCAATGTAGGTACACGAAGCCAAAAAACCATAAAAAACTGAAAAGTGTTCTTTGTTTACAAGTAGGTACCTAGTCCGAGCGGTCAACGATCGAATATGGTTCGCGTGATTGTTACAATAAAAACTACTTGTTCAGCTCCTGAAAGAAACAGTTCTCAATTACAAAAGCTGGCAGCTATTACCTACCTGTGAAATGAAATTTAGATTGAATAAAATAATGCAAGTCTACTTTCTTGATCGGGCGTTCAACAAAAGTAAATAAAATTACATTATTGAGCTAAATTATATGGAGATATGCAGTTTTTAGGGTTCCGTAGGCAACCAAATTTCATTTAACTTGATGATGACGAATATAATTTTCTCAAACCGTTCGTTTAGGGTATCATTATACAAAACAATAACCATGAAATCCTAAGTTCGTTCTTGAAGAAACAGAATTGACTCCAAGTGTTGTCTCAATTCAATGAAGTAAAAATATCCATCGATCCACTAACGTCCTTGTTTAAACTATACATATCCGGAGACTTTATAAACTGTACTATTGATTAAAGCGACAATAAAATGACGTGTGAAACGCCCTTGAAGATGTTTTATTTTTTCATCAAAAACTTTTTTTTTAATTCAAATCGTTTTTGTGTTTGTTTGTAACGGCTGCACCTATTCGGATAATTTTGATTTTAGAAAAATAAATCTGGGAAGGGAGTCTGAAGTAGCCCACGCCACGCACTGGTCGGGTTTCTCAAAGAATATTTTCGGTCCGGCCGTCCTATGATCGAGATTGAACACAGGCCACACATTAGCAATGTAAATCATACGATCTAGATCACATGGAATTCACTCACCCACACAGACACAAACAATTCGATTAAACAAAGGCGTGTGGGTGTTTGTGTGTGTGTGTGTGTGTGTGTGTGTGTGTGTGTGTGTGTGTGTGACAGATCGTTCCGGTCATCGAAATCAATAACAAATACAAAGTTATGTTATTGAAATTATGAAAAACAAGTCAAAGAGTAATATTCAAATACGATCAGATCAAACACCCATGCAACAAAAGTATCTAGGAGACCTAATATGCGAACTAAACAATCGTAAAGGAAATGGTAAAAAGGACCTAATAATAAAATATGTTAAAGGTGTTCCAAAAATACTAAGTACCTATAATCCTTGAAAAAAAACTAATAAGTACCTACACAAAATATACTGCTGACTGAGAATAAAGATAACACAAAGGATTTACATATCAATTATTAAATGATTTATCTTTTTCTATACCTACCTACCTAAACTGTCGAAGTTTGTAAAAGAAGGAAAACTGGATGAACATAAATTGATACAAAGAAAGTCGTATTTTATATTATACTTGGATTAAAATTTTGTGTAGCAGCTAGTTTATAAGTTTATAATTATATAATTGCTTATTGTAAATGAATGTACAATACGTTCTTTTATGAGTAATAAAAAAATTATTTAAACCTAATACAACGATTATTAACGGATGGCCAGCCGCGCGTACAAGAATTGGACGAGTCTGTGGTCGATTTCGGTGGACCGTTATGGCGGCGCGCCGACGATTGGACGAATTAAGGATAGATTATTTTGAGTAGTATAATTCCATATTATTTGAAAGAATACTTTCATGAAAGAGTCATAGTCTTATCACTGAAACTTGACATGATTTCAGAATATACACATAATATTTACCTACTACACGACTCTATAAATTAAATGTCATATTATAATGAATATTTACTCTACTTCGTGTGTAAAATGTCAGCCGTGTGAGTATGACTGACGCGTGTGGAAAGAATCTCACTACCTGTAGACACAATCTACAAGCTCTTGCTGACTTGTCTATTTATGACATTTGTAACAATTCTACGTCATGTCGCGTTCCCTCGTGACATTATGGGGAAGCCGGTTTAATCCCGCCCGCGCTGTGATAGTTGTGATTATTAAGATATATCACAGTCGGCGGGATTATCTTAGATAATCGGCTATAATACTTGACATTATCAAATCATTGTTTAGCATTGGTGGAACCACAAAGCTAGATTTAAGCTAGATTTCCGCCCAGGCTTAGTCGGGACATTCTTGAAATGTGACATATGTAAGAATTTATCCCAAAGGAATTCCTGGATAAAAAAGAGCCTACTCTCAGACCCTCCATCTCTGTGTAAAATAACCTGGGTCCGTTGCTCTGTTCTGGCGTAAAATAAGGACAAACAAACAGCCTTTAGCATTTTTAATATGAGTGAGGAAGTTAGGATACAATATATTTGCCTACCACTTGTCTTAAATATTTCAGATAGTATGGGACGATATAATTGGGGAACCGGAAGGTGCACGCGGTCCAGAATGTTCGTGGCGATTATCTAACGCTTGTTTTGAGAGAACACGAAATATATGCTACACACTTCTCTCTGTTCTACTAGCACCACCTTGTGCCTTGTTCCTGGGATGCGGATTTGCCTGTCTTGCTTTTGAGGTGATCATTTTCTCTGTTTATTAGTTCGTAAGTAGCGTATTTCTGATTAGCATCTATAAATTTAAAAAAAATTTGATAGATCCTGGCACCCATACACGATCAAGTTTACCGACCAATTTGAATGAAGCCTTGAGGCTTGAATGGTTTTGAGTTTCGGCACAAATCTCATAGAAATAATTTGCCTTGTAAAAAAAGTGTACAGACAAAAATTATGCACTGAAAGGTGTGCTTTCCGAAAGAAATGCACAAGTCACTATAAAGAAAATACCCAAATCGCTATAAATGTGTCTATAAAATTTTAAGAGTTCTCGATTTCTTCAGGATCCCATCATCAGACCCTGACCTGATGACAATTGGGACCACCTGTGAAGTATACCCTTTCAAACAAAAAAAAATCAGTCCAGGAGTGTTCAAGTAATCGGGGAACATACATAAAAAAATAAATAAAGATTCCTACGAATTGAGAACCTCCTCCTTCCTTCTTTTGAAGTTCGGTTAAAAAGCACTTTCAGTTCTTCCCGAATTTTTCAATTTTCTAGACAACTTTTCCAATTTCCCATTATTATTATAGTTTTTGACATGTCATTTATTCCACAGCAAATCTGGTGCACGACTCCATGTCTTCGATGCGCCAAAATATACTTCGCGTCACTAAGAAGTATCGTTCGGTCTTGTATGGCAGCTACCGTGGTCCCGGCTGCTGAAGCTATTGGTCATGTCTGCAGACATGTGCGTGTTAACACACGGCGTGATGCTCCTGAGGACGCTGATTTACTTGTTGTGTGATTGCAATTTTAATTAAATATACCTATCTGTAATATTCTGTTGTTTTATTATTACATTTTAATTAGCTAACACGGTCGCTTATTGTGAACAGAGACAAACGAAACCTTTAAATCGAGTCTCTTGTGAGAGATTTCCATTGTACCTAATCTTTGAGTATTTACCAAAGGAGACGTGAAGGGTGTAAATCATCGAACAATTTTTTCTGCCACTTTTGGCGGGGGGGGGGGAAGGTAAACGCCTAGTACTAGCCCCTGTACCACTGTATTTTTCTGTCGTTTTATTGTCGCAACGGATTTTACGTTATATGATGATTATGTTAAAATACAAACATAATAATTATAATTAATGATTGGAAACACTAAGTTTGACGCCCTAGATCGCCTTTCCCGTTTAAAATATCACAATTAGGTAACTATTTTCCTAGAGCTCTGTCTCGCGACACAAAACGATACCAACGAAATCTAAGGTAACTTATTACTGCGCACCGTATAACTGGTCAAAGAGGAAAAAATTGGCGAAAGGGGGAGACCGTCACAGACTACTATGGAGACCGTCTATGGCCCCTCCATAGGCTTAGTACTCTATGTACCTAATAGATGCTCATTGAAAAAATTGTTTAATTTTATTCTTTTAAAAACAATTTCCATTTTTTGTAATATTGCAACCGAATAAAGAACCTAATCTCAAAAAGTGCCGGCTTTGTGCTGACATGTTGAAGAACTTCTTCCAGTTGGCGGGAAAATGCACATTGACAGATCACAGAATGTAACTAAATCTGTGATAGAAAGACGAAAATTTACGAAATTTGTATTTATCATACAGGTATGTTTACGTTATTTTATTCTATTTCTATTATATTTAATTAATTTTATAGAAATTTAATTAGATAGGGCGGGAAACAGTTTCAAGTTTGTAACTATTTCAAGATCTATTAATATTGAAAGCTATTATAAAAATTATATCGACTTAACGTTGTAATAAACAATAATTATCTTAATTACAGTTGAATATAATAATGAATGAAAATACTACAGACGAAAGTTCCCGCGCTTTAGCTGAACAACATGGCGCCCTTAGCATTTCAACAAACAACCACACAAGAGACAACCAATTTGTTATTACTAGATGCAGACGGTATTTATTACTTTTAGTCACATTATGGAAAACTGATAAATAGTCGCATAATAAAACTTTATTTTTTTAAATAATTATAACATTTTGGTATCTATTTGGTATTCCACTCTGATCCCGTATTTAAGATAAAGGGATAATTAAACTGTTTATTTTCCTAAATTTTATAACGATAATGTCTTATTACATAATATTATTAATCATAAACGTTTAATCTTAAATAATAAATAATATCAATGTATTTCGTCAGTGAAACCAACAATGTCAGCTCAGAAAACCAGAATAACCAAGAAACTAGCGAGGAGTCAGATATTGAAGAGGTAAAACGCTACTATATAACATAATATGCATATATTCACGCCTGTATTTCATTTAGGTAATCAGAAACTAAAACTTTCATGCCACGAAAGAGCGACTTTGAAATTGTTTTGAAAAATTAAACTCTAAAACTGGAGCATTTGAAAAAAAATCATTATTATGAAACTAAGTGCATTATTCTAGATGGACATATAGATACATGTTTTAATAAAAATAAGGCTTCGTAAGAAATTGCTAATATTGCTAAAACCGTTTAGAAAGGATTCCTTTGGAATTGTAAAGTGATGAAAATTGATGATATGAAAGCATGAAAATAAAATTATTTGAAAACATTACTTTAATATTGTGTTCGTTTTGTCAATCAGAAATTGTTAGCAGTTTACTGGAGAGCCGGCAAGTTGGGAGCTGCTTTTTTCAACGTGCATACTAGCGAGGTAAATTAAATAACACAATTTTATATAAGTATCATACTTTCGCCAACGTCTAATGTCCTTGAAACTTGGTTGAAATGTGTCACATTGTTAACGACCTCCCGAAAAGTCATATAAACCTACCATATGATAGGCTATGTATGTAGAGCTAGACATGACGACGGACACACATGACATGACAAAATACCCTTATTATTGAGTCATTCCACTTTGATCAAGGGGTTGAAGTATATTGGTCATGGCTATCTGTTTTTGTGATTGGCTACGGAATCCTAAAAACAGTTTAATAGCTACACTAGCGCCATCTATATATTTCAGCTGCACATTCTAGATGAGATCGTAGACCGACCTCCAGAATACCAAATGTTAACGAACCTATATAGACAAGTGGAGCCGAACGTGTTCATAGTGGACGGGAAGATGCAGGGCAACTTTATAAAGCACCTGAAGACTATGGTATTTGCCAACGACTCCCCAAGAGCTGGAGTACCTCATTGCAAACTTAATTTTATTTCTTCAAAGGAATATAGTACGTATATTGAAATATTATTGAAACCACTTGACACCAGTTGTCCATAGACATTGAACAGAACAGGGCACTGTGTCACTTCTTTAACATTTTTTTATAGAGAAGACGACATAATATGTGACCTTGCCACGTGGTGAATAAACTTCAGAATATTTTTCACGTTTCGCTTGAAGGACCCCAGATTGTAGAAAGCAGGAAAGACCGTATAAAGAATATAGAACGTATCCACGGTGTGTGGGTGCAACGAAAATGCAAAAAAAAACGTGCAAGTAAAATAAGAGACACTGTTAGTATTTTGGCATGAACTTAGGTAAGTAGGTATATACATAGAAAACGCCCTTGATGATTTTGAACAGATTTCGAAGCATGCAAACGCCGCATATATTCCCTATCACTACCTTACGAGCCCAAAGACTGCACAATAGAAGAAAGAAGCATATTTTTGAGAACTATTGTCAATTTCTCGCAGACACAGAGTGTCCATGCCTTGGGAGCTTTGCTAAGATATTTAGACCTGAACTGGTCGAAGCTAAACCTGGACCTGCAGAATAAACCTAGCTATGTATCTTTGAGGAAAATATGTTTGTAAGTATAATCTTTATTCTAAATTATGGAATACCACAATGCGAACGGCTACGAGTGCAAAGTGGTCCAAAATCTTACAAGCCTTGTCGTAGCCATATCTTAGTTTGTGGAATTTTTACGAGTTGTTTTTGAAAAAATAAATTTTCCCGGGAAATTAAGATATTTCCCTGGGAGCCTATATCACTCTCGTTACTCCGTTATCGATTGGCAAATAAATATTAAAACTTACTCAACAACACTTATGATATAAATATATTTTGATCCTGTGAGATGAACTATCTCTATATATTATTTCGTAAAGGTGTTTTTGTCCTGTATCAAACTTAATGTTTAATATGCCATTTCGAAGATTATTGTTCCGTCTAACAACGAGAAATAATCAAACAAATCAAAATTAAATGTTTCTTTTAAAACGGGCCATATAATAGGTCTATATATATATATTAATTCAGTCAAAAGTACAGAAAAACAAACAAGCCTACTTTTTCATAGTAGATTTATCAAATTTCAGAGCAGATATAGTAAACATAGACGAAGAAACATACAAAGGTCTTCAGATATTCAGTCCTGTAGCGCACCCCGCCAGCTTCAAGAGAGGTACTCAAGGTAGCGCTAAGGAAGGTCTCAGTTTGTTCCGGATCTTTAATAAGTGTTGCTCCAAAGTAGGACAGGCGAGGTTGAGGTAACTACTTGTTGTATTTATACAAACAAACAAAACAGAAATTACCTTCGAAATGTTCATTGTAGCCATAGGTCGCTGTACTCGGTTCGATGTTTGGCTGTCTCCTTCTTCACCACACTTTTTCTTCTTAAACTAGCTCAACTAACAAGATCGCGGGTTTGCGTATATACAAATTATTGTCTTTGTTTTGGCGTTATTTTGAGTGGGCGGCGCGGCTGGACGGATGCGTATAGCGCGACTCGACCGTTGCGTATTTATTGACACGTACGGAGCTACCGTATACACCGGTGCGTTGCGATTAACGTCTCGATCTCCACGATTCTCCACACACACTGAAGGGCCGTTTTTGGTTATAAGGAAAACGGAGGGTAGGTAGGGAAATATGTAAAAAAAATATGGCGTGTTGTGTGTGTGTATTGTTACAAAACTGGCCGGACCACACATCTTCAAGACCTTTATACCTTGCGGTGTGACCAAAGACACCAGTAACAGTGGTGGCAAGCTTTGCTGTACTTAATGGTCACTTCTAGACGTAAATATCTGTGATTTTTAAAAGAAGCTGCGCTATTGTCACATTCCCTATTAATATAAATCGACCCATCTATTATATTCACTACATATTATAATACAACGTCCCCCGCCCCGTAAGGTTAGAAAAAGTAGCCTATGTCCATCCCTAGGGTTCAATCTCTATCCATATCAAATTTCATCAAAATCGGTTCAGTGGTTTAGCCGTGAAGTCGTAACAGACAGACAGTTTTTGCTTCTAGTGAGGATGAACCCAGATTGTAACCATTGATTTATTTTCCAGAGTGTTACTGCAACATCCCAGTCACGATATGTCAACTCTGAGAGGACGACAAGACGTCATATCGTACTTCCTGCGACCACAGAGCGATACTCTCATAAGGAACTTGTGCTCTTCTTTGAGATTCATCAAGAATGTTAACGTTCGTATTTTAGTTTAGACCTTTCACACTCCCAACTAAACTTTGACCTATAGCAACTCTAAAGTTTAAAATTTATTCTGTGGTCTTTCTAACATAGTGAATATAGCTGGCTGAGATGCTAATCGCTAACATTTAGTGAAAAAACACTGCATCGGATATCGGTCGATTAAAGACAGTATTATTTTGCACTATTTGTACTATAGGTACATATAATAAGTTTCTGTAAATTCCGCTACCAAACTTTTTTGCTTTTTTTTTCTCTTACAGCTTTTCCGTCCAAATATACCTCAATAGAACTGGCCACTAGTTGTAGGTATAGCCTCACAAATTCCATCAAGTCTATTGAAATTGCTTAATGTTAAGAATCCATTTAAGAATTGATAAAGTTGAATACGTAGGTCATAACTAATAACTGTTTGTTTCAGGGGATATTAGTGAAAATAAAATCACTGTCAGCGAAACCTTTTCAGTGGAAATCTTTGTATAATGTAAGTTTTGTTAAATTAGTTCATAAACTCTCTTGTCACGTCATACTTGATCAGAAGTCGGGTGACATACTTCCTATTTTGTAGCAAAAAAAAACTTATTTCGACCCTTGGAGTTACAATGTTACCTACTACAATATTGATAAAGAAAACCCCATGAAAATCGGATAAGCATTTATTTTTTTATACTAATATTATAAAGAGGTAAAGTTGTAAGTTTGTAAGTTAGGATGTAGGGGGAAATCTATGAAACAACTGATCCGATTTCAAAAAATATTTTGAATGGATCTTCAGGGTGTTATCCCGTTAAAATAAAAGGGCTTTTTGTGTAGACCATTTTGTAAGACGTAATAAAGCGCCTATAAACACCTATAGCAACGTCACCAAATGTTGTCATTTTCTTTATCAGACGTTCTAAAGCTAATGTTGAATAAAGCCCTTTGTTCCAGACTCTATACAACGCGGTGCTGATATGTGAGATGTGTGAGAATGCTAGAGAAGTTGACTTCCTTCAACAACTAGCTTCATGTGACAATGAGAAACTATATGAAGTAACTATTATTTTGTTGAATATACACTTTTTTACTAATTCGTTTCCAAAAAGTCCAAGTGTATTTCTTTATCTTCATGTGTTACCTTACGAACAATAAAGACAAATTAATTCTCAATTAGCCGATGGTATTTTTGAGCTATACAGTAATATATTTTGCAGATGGCTCTCTACATGAACAGAATAGTAGATTTTGATTTGTCCAAAACTGAAGGAAAGTTCACAGTGAAGCACGGAGTTGATCCAGAGTTAGATAAAAGTGAGTCCATAACACTTATAACAATAATCTGAGTACAGGACCTGTAATTTAATCAAATACCTTACAAACAAACAACCAGTCAGACAGACTGACCCTCAGATTTAACACTAGCGTGCGTAAGTGGTGTCACACACTCGGCTGCAGAATTCACACTGTTCCGCCGCACGTGCGCCTCTTCTCCTTTCAATTTCCATTGAAACTGATGTTGACTTTAATATTTTCTCGGGCGACTGCTCTGGTCTCTGGTGACTCGACTATAAGTTTTTTTATAAATCTGGTCTTCTGTTCTTGAGAGTTTGAATCGCCACGGTTTCACAAACCGTTTCCATGGCGTTCCGGTCATATAATAGGGTTGATTCCCATTTGTCCACACTCATCAGCATTGGAGCATACAAAAACGTGTTTTAGTATGAGATGCCGTTAGATGCTGTTAAAGAAGAACTGGCAAAAAGTGGACACTGATACTGATGTCTGGCCACATTGCACACTAGTCCTCAATTTTCAGAAAAACAAACCATGTCAAGTCTTCATGGGCTGATGACAGAGACCGCGCGCCAAGAGCTCCGACGTCTTCCTGAGTTTGTACAGGAGTGTTCTATGCTGTATATGCCACATTTGGGATACTTGCTCGGAGTTAAGGAGTGGGCTCCTAACCTTACAATGATGCAGAAGGAACTGCCTGACATGAAGTTTATGGTGATTGTTAAATTATATTATTGACTTTGATACTAGAAGATTTTAAGAAGGAAACCCTAAAAATCTAACCACTGCCCTCAAATTTTCTAGGAATAGACACAATTCTAAATTAATTCTTTTAGTTTCAGAATAATGACTACATACACTACAAAAGTAAAGGATGTGAAGGTAATCTATACCTACTATAGTTTTTGGTACGACATTTCGAAAGTACTTCAACTAACAACTCATCACTATTACTTCTTTCTTCTTCAGCCTGTTTCCGTCCAGTGCTGGCTGCAGCCATCTTAACAGTTCTCCTCCACGCTCTATACCCTCTCTTTTCACGATGTCGTCACTCCATCTCGCTGGTGGTCTACCGACACTTCTATGACCGTATCACTGCCATTAATTTAATCGACAGTCCTCTTTAGAATGGAAATCGGAGGTTGGTCTAAAAAAACGGTGCGTGCATTCACGTGCACGCGTAAGGAGTGAAACATCACCTTATTTTATGACTCTCTTATGAAAATTGTATAAAATTATTCATAACTAAGCAGATTCCAATGTTCATTAAAATACATTCAGCCGTTTCGGACCCCGTTCTGGATAAACATTGGGACATACAGAAACATTTAATATACGAGTGACACGTGTCTTGGTTTTTAAATTTTACAACTACAAGATTCTTGTACCGTAGAGGTATTAAATTATTTCCTCACTGCGCCTAAATAAGTTTCACTTCAATTGAATGCTGGTGTATTGTAAGGTGTGATAGTCTCTACTTTGTCTGAAAATTATACAAGTGCAGCTTTCGAAATATGCCTTAATTTTCTCCTGCCATTCATCTTTAGAAAAAAACTTACGTCTCAGTATACTTTCAAACCACATTAACCTATATTGTGAAGTATGGTTACAGAGTTGGACGTGATCATAGGCGACACATACCCCGAGATAGTTGCTCATGAGACCAAGATCAAGATGCGTCTTACTACCGCTCTTACTGAACATCTACACAAACTTACTGATGTCATCGAGCAATGTGCTCAACTTGATTGGTATTATACAATTAAATTATTTAAAACTTGGGCTATCTGAAACCTGTGCGATGTAATTGTGGGCTAAATATCTATTTTAAAAAGGCGGAGCAATAACCATAAAGGTCTCATTATTCTCATAATTTAACAAAGGCGCCAATTTCAGGAACTGCCAGGCCGATTTCAATAATTATTTTTGCGTTATATAGCCCATCTATTAAGCAAAGTTATAGGAGCAGTAACTATAAACGTCAACGAATCAAAATTAATATAGATGTGTCGAAACAAGGTTAGTTCGTTTGTAAATCTACTAAATATTTGTGATGGATAAAAGTACCTTCAAACGGCCCAACGATAAATTAATGCCGAAATGGCTGGAAGAATTTGGAAGTAACTCTGGATTAACAAATAAAGTACATTTGACCCAGTAAAAAGGAGCAGTAAGAGAAAGAATGTCATGTTTTAATTGTGTTTGTTTAAGTTAGATAATATAATTTTCAGTTTAATAGCCATTTCGAAGGTATGCAAGGAGCACGGCTTTGTTCGTCCACAACTAACTGAAGACAAAATAATAGATATAAGACAAGGCAAGCACCCGCTACACATGATTTGTTCTGACAATTTCGTACCTAACGACACGCTGTCTACACAAAAAGATGGATACGTGAAGATATTGACAGGTTATATTGCTATTTATTCTTCAAACCAGATCGTCGAACTAATAAGTTTCCTGTCTAGAGTAAGATCTGAGTCTAAGTAGATATCAATATAAACCGCCTTACTAAAATACTATCAGTGCTTTGTCTCCCTCTAAAGTAGGCCACACATTGGTCCGGTATCGCACTGAAAATTTCCCATTCCGGCCGCCTGATGACCTAGACGGACCGTTCGTTACAAGAATTGGACGAGTCTGTGGTCGATTTCGGTGGATCGTACGGCGACGCGCCGGAGATTGGACGAATGTGTGGCCACCTTTACATATTGAATAAAAAAAAACAGTATGAGTTAACTATTAGAGATAGATATAGGTATGTAGATTACCTACGCTACCGCGGACTTTTTGTAGGTCATTTTATTCTACACAAATCTTTCCTACATCATTTTGTTATATCTCTGACGGATTAGTTCACTAATACAGTTAATGCTCTGCTCCTAAACATGATAGGACCATGTTTAATACTGATAAACTTTCCGCGTGAATCAACCTATCTAATTGTGTAAACCGCAACTAAATCCGTTCAGTATTTTTTGCGTAAAAAGGACACAGACAGACAGACGCGGCGGAGACTTTGTTTTATAATATGTACCTAATGATAGTGATTACAAAGGACATAATCAAACCTATATTTTGTGTAAGTATATACAATTTAGACAGCATATACCATGAGAGAGCTCTGACTCTGAGCTCTTTAATAATACACACAAACCTTCCAACTTCAGATCATAACAGAGAAAATCGCATCTCAAAATTAGACTGCCCCAAAAAAACAAATAGAACCTTAAGCTAAGTTACCATTTCCCAGGTCCCAATTCTAGTGGCAAATCAGTGTACTTGAAGCAAGTCGCTCTGATAGTCTACTTGGCCCACATCGGGAGCTTCGTGCCAGCAGTCGCCGCCAACATAGGTGTCTTGACTCATATCTACACACGCATACAGTCTACGGAATGTGTGGCGGCACATATGTCAGCTTTTCTTATTGATCTACGGCAGGTCAGTCATACCACAACCATAGAAAAAAACAGCGAGCCAGCGCGAAACAAGTTGGTGAAGATAGCTATACCACTTTTAACTAATAATGGAAACAGTATATAAAGTTGTGAAGTATGTACGGGAATTATGCTAACTTCACCGACATGTTTTCTTTGCATTCACAGCCTTCATCATGTTGCGTAGCTAGTAACAATGTTTACATTTTGTCACTTACCCATATTAAACAGAACCGGTGACAAGCTAGTTGCTGCATTGTCACTTGTATTAATATTTTCAGAAGTGCGGGCGCCGCTTTGTGCGTGCCCTTTGAAGCACCGAAACCGAGTTTTTTTTATTTTTTGTATTTTTTGCTCGAAAATCTCCCTAAATTGAAATGCTGGATCTCCCTTGGACTATACGAACGAATGAACTCAAAACTAGGTACATACCAGCAGTTATTTATTACTTTCATCTTAACCCTAGACAGCACTGGCCTTACAAGAATCCTCAAGCGACTCTCTCATCATAATAGACGAGTTTGGTAAAGGTACCAGCGAGGTGGACGGACTATCACTCTTGGCTGCCACTACTAACGCGATGTTGTTCAGGAAACAGAACTGTCCTCATGTGTTTATGTCTACCCACTTCCTGAATATCAAGGATTATATTATCAAGTCTCCGCTACTCAAGTTTCAGGTAACAATAATATTTTCATTATTACCTAGCCATAGTTTTTCAAAATTCCCCGTAAAGATTCGTTCACGTCATAAATAATTATATTTTTTTAGTTCAAAGATTGCCTTACTTCTATCGGAATTGAGTTACGAGCCCAGGGTACTCCTTCAGCCGAGGTTAATTCTGAGGTTATAGCTAACCAGTGGCCAGTTCTCTGTTAGATGGACCTACCTGGATCTGCTCTGCGCGCTTGACCAATCGGTCACCACAATAAATTATATTATCAACAATGCAGCCTGAAAATATTTTATTACACTTATTCTATATTTGCCATATTTTTGACAGAAAAAAATGGCGGCCTCACGTGGCCTTGGGCCCATAACCTTGCCCGCCACTGTCAAACTTCAGATGACATTTTAGTTTCCGTTTTCCAGAGTTTCGAGTACATAACTCAAGACGAGGAGCCAGTGTTTCTATTCAAGTTGACAGATGGCGCGGCCACTTGTAGCTTCGCTCACATTGTGGCGCGCTCTACCGGGATCGATATTGCTGTGGTGGACAGGGCCGGCACTGTGCTACAGGCTATTATGGTCATTATTTTGTTATCGTACTTATTTTTTTAACTAGCTAACTTTTTAATTTTTGTGGAAAATGTAATTATTACGAAGGATTTCAGGAATAAAATGGAGCCCAGCCCTCAAACTGTCTCTGTTCAAGGAATCACGTCGAACTGTGGCTGTTTTGACGTGAAAGGACAAAAACAAACCAACGACTCTGAGGGAAAGGGAAGATTTCCCAAAAAAACATCTATGGAAACTTGTATAACATACGCCACTCTATTTAATTTTATCAGAACAGTATAGACTTGCCGATAACCGTGTTACCTGCCACTCTTCATATCATTGATCAATGATATTGAATGATGAAACAAGCATGCACCATTGGAGTGAGACCAAATACCGTCCTTGGACATTGCTTAATTGCTGTTAACGGTGTTGTAAGATAAAATATGTGAAATATAATCAAAGTGAGTCTCACTACCAGCGCTAGTACTTTGTGCTTTTGAAAGAGACCATCGGCTAGTCTCGGTTTTGTAGAGCGCCGTCTCTATCTAACATACGACGCTACGCTAGAAATGACATAGACAACGCTCTACTTATTCGTGTTATTTCACAGAACAACAAGCTGCCTCCACCAAACAACAAGATATTAAACAAACTAAAAACCTTCACGGCCATAGTGAAACACGATTTACTTACTGATTAAATTATATATTACAAAAATTCGTACAATAAGCCAATATATTAGAAACATTCATATACTTAATATAAAAATAAAAACTCAATTTATCTTATACTGAAATGCTTTCTTAAATTGTAATTTAATAAATATTGGAATGTTATAATATAAAATTCGTTCATATATTGTGTATTTTATTTCGAAATTTAATCTTTTAGATTTTTGTTGTATAAAGAAAATCACATCCTAATCGGCACAGCAGCTTAATTCTAAATATTCTCATATTGACTTCATTTGTGCCATTAAGTCCTCTAGAGATAGTTCAGAAGCAGCGACGGCTCCGCCCGTGCTCGATTCGGGGGTGCTTTCTATAGGAACCGTGTACGCTACCTGTTAAAATAAATGAGGGCGTCAATATGTTAAATTAAAAAACTATTGCCTATATTATTGGTGTGTAACGGGATCGGGTAAGGAAGGAATTTCGGGGCAAAAATCTAGTTAAAATATGCATGTCATACCTGCACTCCCTCCGCGAGCTTCAAGTTGGACGTGTCGTCATCTTCAGGAGCGTTTTCATCTACCAGACTGATTCCTGAAACAATATTACAATTAATATTAAAAACAGTTTTATGGTGAACAATTTAGATCCAATTAAAAAACCGGCCAAGTGCGAGAAAAAAACGTTTGTTGTATGGGAGCCCCTTAAATATTTATTTTATTCTGTTTTTTGTTTGTTGTTATAGCGGCAACAGAAATACATCATCTGTGAAAATTTCAACTGTCTAACTATCACGGTTCATGAGATACAGCCTGGTGACAGACAGACGGACGGACAGCGGAGCCTTAGTAATAGGGTTTCCGTTTTTACCCTTTGGATACGGAACGCTAAAAACAATGGATCTCTAGCCACACCACAAGGTATAAAGGTCGTAAAGGTGTATTATTTTTAGGTGGACTGAGACGGTCAGTGTACATACCCCAATCGTTTTCCTCGTGCACCGGCTTATCATCGACAGGATCTGGAGTTTTTAGTTTACGGACTGGTCGTGCGGATACCTCTATTTGTCTGGTCCTGCAGTAGTTATCGTCACATTGTGGGTTTGGCTGAAAACAACAATAAGTAACTATATTATAGATCTGTGAAACTATGGAATGGAATTTTAGTATCTATCTAACATCACGCCTTTTATTCCAAGAGGGGTAGGCAGAGACAATCGAATGCCATTTGTTACGATCCTGACATACCTCTTTATCTTCTTCTATATTCATCATCCTATCACACATGCTCGGCGATTTTTTATATCTTCAATAAAAGTACACCTAGGTCGTCCTCTGCCAGCATTTCCTTTCACTTCAGCCTATCCTAATCCTAACTAATAATAAAACGCGAAAGTGTGTGTTTGTTTGTTTGTCCTTGATTCACGTCAGAGATAGTTGGAGGGCAAGAGAGTGGCATATGTTACTTTTAATTCCGAGAATGAATTAATATTCTAATGTCATTTTCTAATTTGTTTTTCTTTTACGGTTACGGTTCCAGGGTACCCAGCGGAAGACCAAGTCTCCCTCGTTTAGCCGATGGTATTTGTCAGGCTATACCTATAGAGTGGCTAGTTCTGTTGAGGTATATTTTAGATGGAAAAGCCTCTAAGTGTGGTTTGTCGGATACATAAGTTTTTAATTAAAAAACCCATTGGTACATGGCCGGGATCCGGAATCGAACCCGGGGTCTGCCTAGTTAATACCAGACATCTTAACCACTCGGCCACCGACGCAACTAACTTCTTTTAAGTACTAGCTTTTCACCCCGACTTCGCCCGTGGAAATTGTTGATTGTTGACGTTTATGGTTACTGGTTCGCTCCTTGGGATCGTAGCGTGAAGTTGTATAGCATATAACCTTTCTCAATAAACGCGCTATTGAATGCAAAAATTCTTCTTCAAATAGGTCTGGTAGTTCCTGAGATTAGCGCATTCAAACATACAATCTCTTCGGCTTTATAATAGTATAGATTACCTTGAGTGTCATAATAGGGAAGAAGTCGGTAAGTGCGCTGTACCCGAGGTAGTTCGTGACGTCACCAAAACTCAACAGGTACTTGAGTGTGTTTTGTACTGCAATCAAATGTTCACAAATATAGCTATCATACAATATTTAACCTTATTTGGTCTATTTTTTTTAATCTCCTTGAATTAGACAAGAGCTCAACATAAATTCTAGATTAATTAGGAACCTTAGTAACTGATATAAACACACCTACATAACTAGTATCCAATATTTTGTCGGTTATCCATATTAAACAGAACAGGTGGCACGTTATTTTAAGACAAACGTTTTATGTGCCCTCCGAAGCACGAAAGACTATTAAATAATTTTATAAAACACTTCAACAAAAAGGAAAGTTGAGATACAAGAGCATAGAGTAAGTAGCAATCACTATGTTCCTTAATAAGAGTCGGGACTGCCATACATTAAAATGAAACAAACTTAGAGCTGAAAGGTACTACCTAACAACATCTTACTGTGGATTGGTATAGAAATATTTGCTATCTCTGTCATCTGTATATGGCGTGAAAGAGATGGCGATACGACGCCATTAGTATTAGCTCATTTTTCCTAGCACAAATTTTTTGTTCTAATTTGCGCCAACCTGTACAAGAGTTGCTTGACATATTACATTACTTTTCAATTATTAAACTACCAACCTAAGAATCCAGCAACTATCCCCATAGTTGTAGGTAGGCTGGCCGCACACACACCGTCTCTCTTCAACGTCTTCTCATCTATCTTGGACGCCACCACTAGGGGGGGAGCACACTGAAACATTAAACACACTTATGTCAGACTAGCCTTCCTTTCGCCCTGGAACCAATGCTAACTTTCATCCCCTATTAAGGGGGTGGATTTAAAATAAAAGTAGCTAATGTTCTTCCCTAGGGTTCAAGCTATCTCCGTAACAAATTTCATCAAAATCGGTTCAGTGGCTTAGCTGTGAAAGCGTAACCGAGTTACCTACTTTTGCATTTATAATATTAGTATGGATTATTGACCCAAAGGCAGCAATGGAGATACCGTCACGAGACGGAATAGACGTCATACCAGACAAAAAGGCGTTAGGCGAAATTGTTTACTTTAGACACTCACTCTTTAAAGTTCAGTAAAAGGTAGATGTCGCTGGATACAATATAATAGTGATAAAATAAAAAAAAAAGCTTTGTGTACTAAGAAACCTATGCACATAATTTTAGCACCATATAGTTTACATTGTTACATCAGTTTTTAATCTGCAGCAGAAGCATCACTTATATAATTACAACTGAATAGTAATGCTAATCAGAGCACTTGCAATCGCAAATAATAATAAAGTAAAATAATTCGAATTTTAAAAGGAAACATTCATTTTGAAATTTTCTTTAATTTTCATCATTTAATTTTCAAAGGATTGACAAAAAAATACTCTTGAGAAATAATACATAGAGATTGTAACTATTTACTTTGTCCAATTCGATGCAAGCTTTTCGTCATTACATGATGGGGGGGGAATACGGTTTAATCCCATTAGTTTGTGATTAATAAGGCATATCACAGTCAGCGGGATCATCTTACCTACTGATTAATCGGCTATTATTATTGTGATGTCTATAATATTTAACATTGGCAGAATCATCAAAACTCTGATGGAGCCATAACACAAAAATAGAATAGAACTTACAGCAAAACATGCAGTTTCACCAGGCTTTATAAACTGTATATGTCCAGACACAGCATTCTCGCTCACTCCAGACTCAAACCACTTCTGGTTGAGCTCATTACAAGCTGTGTTGATGGCCATACGAGCTTCAAAGTTGTCTACACAGCTCAATACTAAGTCTACCGGGCCATCAGTTAAGCTGCCTTTGCTGAAAAATTAAAATATTATACTATGTTTCTGATAGTAATGGAATCTTATTGGTGGAAATATATGTTTTGGCAGAAAAGACATTTTGCTTTAAACTTTTTATGCATTGTTTCCCCATATATTTCTAAAGATAATGCTTACTCAAGAAGTCAGAGCAATCAAAACTTAGACTACTAGCTGATTGCCTATGTGTTGTACTAGGAACACAATTCACCCCCTTTGGCAGGTAGTGTGAAACCTTCCCCAAGAATTGGGCTATCAAATGCAAAAAGATTTTTTTTTAATTAGTTTTGGAGTCTATAGAATATGAACAAACAAACATTGATTATATAATACCTATATTAGATAGCTTACATGGGCCCACAGAAAGAAAAATAACTACATCAGCCAATCTCACCTAATAGTATCCATAAAGTTGTGGAAGTTATCGACAGTAGTGATATTATAGTTATGTGAGTCTATTGTGACATCTGGGTTGATGTTGTGTAAGGTAGCGGCCGCAGCGTCCACCTTACTGAGGCCAGCTTGTTGTGGCTGGAAGAACAGTCTGTTCATATTGGCTAACTCTACTTTGTCGTAGTCAAACAGTATCAGCTGAAAATAAAAAGGGTAACATTATTATATTAGCTTTCCATCATGCAAAACATTAAATATTCTTAAATGTGACATAAGAAGTTATCCCTAAAGTATCCATAAAGTAGCCTATATGTCATTTTCTAGCCCTGCCATTACCTCTGTGCAAAAATATCACATCTATAGATTTAAAATCTTTACATTTGAAAGAAGAACAAACAATCAAAACAAGCCAGCATCCAAACTTCTTGTACTTATAACAGGAAGTGACACATCTAGGTCCATTAAGAGCAGCAACAGGTTGTTGCAACTGGCAAAAAGTAATGTATTTTACCTTCCCAATGCCACATCTAGTCAGCATCTCAGCAGTGACACTTCCCACTCCTCCCACTCCCACTACAGCCACTGACATGGTGCGTATCTGCTCATAGTTGTCAACTATGCCCATCCTCTTCAAAGCCATCAAGCGGCTGAAAATATTTATAGATACATTTTAATCCCTATGGAGTTTAAAAATATGAATGTGGCATTAAAGATGATATCCCTTAATAATACATAGGCTATAAATTTGTGGGCAACTGTTAATAACTACTAAAAGCAAGAGATACCCCTATATAGTCAGGCCAATCAGGTTAAGGCAATTTTGTATGGTCTAACTATGCTTTCCAACATGCATGTATGAAACGATGTACCTATGGATGTGGATGAAGCAACAGAAGTATGCAAAGATCGAGATAAGTGGCGCTCCATACTCTTTGCTTACCCATTTGGGAAACAGGCGTGAAGGTATATGAGCATAAAATAGAAATCATTGTAACCCACTAAAAATAAAGGAATTTACTAGGTAGGTATATAACAGATTTTTATAGATAACATAAGCCAACCTGTATGGATTTGAGTCCACAACTTCTGCAGACATAACTTCTATTTTGTCTCTAACGACATGTTGCGAGGACTGTGAGGCCACTAAACGAGCCTCTAGTTCCTTTATTTTCTTCTGTAATTCTTCTACAGACGACATATTAACCAATACGACTTACAATAGGTAGTTACAATTTTATTACACAGATAACTATATTATGTACTATTATTACAGAATAAAATAAACTAAAAATATTAAAGTACTTGCCACGAAAATGGTAATATTATATTAGTACTTAACTATATAACCCAACCAAATTTATTAATAGATGATGGCAGCAACTTCATGGATTTATTAGTAATACGTAGAATACTGTATTCTGTATTATTTCGGATTACGAGAAACAGTGTCTATTGTACATTTGAAACGCATAGTGACGTTTAACCGCTGAGACGGAAAGTGAATACATGTATTCACCTATATGCGCACTACAGTAAGCTCGCAAGTGAATACATGTATTCACCTCGCGACAAAATTTAAAAATCACTTTAATGTGTGTCTATCTCTTTTTATTTATATAAAGTTTGAAAGAGGAGTCATAGGAATTGAAATTCTCTACATTTCTATGTGTAATACGTCTATGGGTCGGATAATACGCCATTATAAAAAGCATAAATAAATGCAGTGTTTATTATACTCTTTGTCATAACAGTCGCTTTGTTGATCAGTGCAGTTTTATATTATTTTATAGTTCCAATAAGCCCTGCAGCTAATAAACTAAGGTATAGTATTGTTTATAATACATTTATTTACAATATTTTATTTAGTTGAGACCAAAAAGATCAATTTTAATATAGTTTTTCTGTCGAGGAAAAATCTGATATAAAAAAATCCGTAAAAATTTTTACTAATTTTGTTTATTGTGGAAAGATGCGTATACGATATGAATAAATACACAGGGAAAATACTTTATATATATTTATTTTTCATGTTCCAACGTTTATTTTTATTATATAATGTGCTATTTCGAAGTAATAATCCAAAATATAAAAATGTCGCAAAATTAAAACGCCATCTTGAAAATTCTTGAGAACGGCCTAGTGATGTGAAGGACATTGTTAACATAGCTTATCGATATTTTCGTAGTCTCAAATAGTTATTTCTATTTGTATTCTATTATTTATTATATTATTAGTAATATTGAATTAATAATGTTTGATGGAATATATTTATTATATTTCCGCTCTGACTTCGCCCGTAGTTGAAATTTAATTTCCGGCATAAAAGTGACCTATGACACTTTCCGGCCCTACGACTATCTCTGTACAAAAAAAAATCACGTATAAACACACTTCCACATTTATAATATTAGTTAAAAAGTATATATTTATCGGTATGTGATGTGTAACATCTTTGCTCGCGGTTTGAGATATTTGATAGCACTTATTTTATGAATGTAACGTAAATGTCTAGGGAAGAACGCACTATCAGTGCTATATAAAATTACTATACCAGAAGAGTAGGCCTTGTTTAACAACAATTTTACTCGTAACCCAGGTTAAAATTACACATACCTAATTGAAACCTACTTTAAGATTTGATTAGTTATTTAATTTGTTTTTTTAGTACCATGTCTTCTCGGTTTATGGTTCTATGGTGAAGAAGATGACTTCGACCACAAGGAAACCGTCACCATAGAGGATGAGGAAAATTATGACATATTTGAGGTATGCTTTTGAAAATATTATACTATATAAAGCTCGATTACCACTCACTGATTCACTGACTCACTCACATCATTGTTCTCCCAGAAAGAGTTGCGATGGGAGAAACTTTTGGTGGGAACGTATAGAGGGGGTCCCAGTGAGTACCAGAAAAATCCGAAACCCCCTTTTTCGCCCCCCTTAGTTTTTTTTTGTTTTTTATCTCGGAAACTACAAACCGAAGGGGGTAGGTGCCGAAACTAATATTGTTCAGGATCTGTTCCTATTAGCGAATCCATTAAAAAAATGATCTCCCATACAAAAAAAAACTCCTATACATTTTTTTGTTTTTTATCTCGGAAACTACAAATCAGAGGGGAAAAGTTTCAAAACTAATAATTTTCAGGATTTCTTCCTATTAGCAAATCTGTTTAAAAAAATTCTCCCATACAAAAAAATAACTCTCATACATTTTTTTTTGTTTTTTTATTTACTACAATCGAGCAGCGGTAGTGGTAGTGGTAGTGGTAGGAGTAGGGATAGTGGTAGTGGTAAGGGTAGAGGTAGTGGTAGGGGTTGGAGTAGGGGTAAGGGTAGGGAGTAGTTGTGGTACGAGTCGGAATAGTTTTGACGTGATAGGTGGCGGGCTTATCGCTGACTTGTTGCTTGCAACTCGCGCACTACACAACATACTAGTCTTCTATATATATAAAAATGAATTAACGTTTGTTAGTCTCGCTAAAACTCGAGAACGGCTAAACCGATTTGAATAATTCTTTTTTTATTTTGTTTGTTATAATACAGGGGTGGTTTAGAGGGAAAAAAAATTTGAAAAACCCTAAAGTTCAGCTCAAAAATAAAAAAATAATAAATAGGTAATTTTGTATGGGAATCGCTACTTAAACTCGCTAAAAGTAGTGGTAATGTTAGTGGTAGTAGTAGGGGTAGTGGTAGGGTTAGTGGTAGGGGTTGGAGGAGGGGTAGGGGTAAGGGTAAGGGTAGGGGTAAGGGTAGGTGTAGTGGTAGTGGTAGGAGTAGAGGTAGGGATAGTGGTAGTGATAGTTGTTTTCGACGGACGAAGGAAAGTAAATAGAACGCACGCCAACGTTTAGGCAGGACATCGTCTGCCGGGTCCGCTAGTAATTGAAAATAACTCTTTGTTTCACTGTTATAAATATATTTAACCCCCTCCTCCGTCCTATTAAAAATATTTTAACTCAAAACATAATCGAATTCTCTGCCAAACTTTATCCAAATGCAATCAACAAACATTTAAATTTATTTTTATTTATCTGTAGGACATACAAGTACTTATCATGGATGAAGATGGACGCGTGCTGCTCATGGGGATGTTCCACACAAATACGTGCTGAACTTCAATATTTTCCAGAAGCATATCTGAAGCTGGTGTAACCCCTCCGAAGCCGGAGCAGCCTGGTGCTGACTCAGCCCCGCAGCCGGAAAAGACCGTGGCCTCAACGTCTCGAGGAACTTTGTTTATAAGGAGGCAAGGGATCAATCGGTCGCGTGGACGAGGGCGTCGTGGGGGTCTCCGAAGATCAAATGTGGTGGGACGTGTACCTGGATGTCGCCTTACAGAGCGATATCCTACAGATGAGCATCTCCCAGAATATTTGCGTCCTCAAGCATCAATGCATGATAGAGATGTTGGTAAGAGAGAGAATGGAACAGAGGGACCTGAACAAGAGTATGATGGTGCTGAGGAGTTTGTTTGGGAACCTACTGGTGATTGGAGAGGAGTGCAAGAAACTTTCGTTCGTGAAAAACCTTGGCCGACTCGCGTATTTAACAACGCATACGATGCATTCCGCGCCTATTTGTAAGATTTCATGCTATCTCATATAGCGATGGAAACTAATAGATATACCCAGGATATTGACACTGAGAGATTTACGAGGCTGTGATTAAATACGAATCTTGATGAAATACTCATTCTGTTTCCATTTTGGATGATGCTCGGCATTATTAGGATGCCGACCATCAAGGCATTTTTTGCGAAACAGCCAATCCTGCGTACAGAACTATTCCGGAAACTGAAGTACTGGAACCTAAATAGAACTTTTAATCACGCCAGTGGCTCAAACGATCCAAATAATACTGCCAACAACATGTTACATGGCACGGGTCCCGTCATCGACCACTTGAACAAAAAGTTCAAGGAGCGTTACGTTTTAAAGCAGAATATTTGTATCGACGAGTGCCTGTCGCCGTGGAAAGGCCCGCTAGGGTTCAAGCAGTACATAAAAACGAAGGCAGCTCGCTTTGGTATTAAAGCCTATCAGTTGTGCGAATCGGCCACTGGTTACCTGTGGTCCTTCTTTATATATGTAGGTCGTCAAACAACCACCTCCACCCTACCTTGCCACTACCACCCTACCAATTCTGAACTTGGGCCTTACACTCTTTATGAAAAATTGGTTCAAGTGCCCGTCTCTGGCGCGGTACCTCAAACGGCGTCGCACTGATTGTGTTGGGAAACTTCGCGCTAATCGTAAGCACATACCACCTGTTGGTAGAGAGTATTTTGGTAGAACGATCCACTGATTCCACTGAACATTCCCTGTTTATCGTTAGTAGAGGGAATCATGAATCGTCTTTTTCGTAATGTTCCAAAGTCTAATGTCAATGTCAATCCAGGGCCGCGTACTTTTTCACATTTTCCTCCGGAACGCTTGACTGAGCGCCACGAAGAAATACGTATGCGCGTAAAATACCGCACAAATCTAGGTCGGAGCAGATGCGTTTGGTGTACGTATAACGGTCGCGCACAGAAAACCGCATGCCAGTGTCCGGATTGTGAAGTGCCGCTCTGTCTCGAAATGTTTCGAACAGTTTCATACTAAACCTTTATAATCTCGTACTTTTTTTATCTTCTTTGCGTCTAACACTTCTTCTCTTTTATCATATTTTAGTTTCTGGTCCTATTCTTTGTCTATTTGTTACATTATATGTGAGAAGAGTATGAACGATTAACTTTTGCAAGGAGGGATTTGTTCATTGTATCTGTGTATTGTATTGTTGTCTGTATTGTACTGTGTAATAATAATATTAAATATACATAAACACGGTACTGACGAGTATTTTTCATAACTATGTAAATAAAATACTGTTATAGTATAGCTGTTCATTCTGCTGGTTTATTTTATATTAACCAGATAAAATACGCATGATATTGTTATAGTATTGCTGTTTATTCTGCTGTTTTATTTTAGATTAACCAGACTCAACTATGTTAATAAAATACGCTTGGTATTGTTATAGTATTGCTGTTTATTCTGCTGTGTTATTTTATATTAACCAGACTCATAACTATGTAAATAAAATACGCATGATGGATGTTATGGTATTTGTTGTTTTATTTCTGATCACATATTTATTACAAAACCAGATTCATGGATAAGCAAAAACTGGATAAGTGAGAAAACTCTATAAGCGACAAAAATAGTCAGGTCCCGTCATTTTTAGCCCCAGTGAGTGACAGTGTAAAGAACCTCTTTTAGAGAGAGTCATTTTTCACTTCTAGACCTGTGTAAGTGACAGTTTCTTACTCTAGACCTGTGTAAGCGAGACTATTCGCAACTCGAATCAAAGCCAAACCGTATCCTTGTTTGTAAATAAAGAAAGCCAAAGCGTTATTGTTTTTGATGGAGTTATAAGACATCTGCAGCACACTTGTGCGCTTCGTCCTACCTACCTGCTCATGGTACTCATTCTAAATATTTGGTTATATACTTATTACCTATTTCTTAACGCTCTAGCACCATGTTTGCAAGTGACAAACCGTGTTAGTGAGAAAACTCTATGAGCGAGAATAATATTCGGGACCCTTGAATTCTCGCTTACCCAGGTTCGACTGTATGTATATATATAGAGAGAGAGTAAAGTACGCGTGGTATTAATATGGTATTGGTGTTCTGTTGTGTTATTTCTAGTTTAGTCGAAAGATATTTTGAGATCGAGAGATCTCAGGAAGTCAGGACAGCTACAATATTTTACTATAAAAGATTTTCAAATATTTTTTAACAATTAATTATTTGTAAGTTGTTGGTGGTGTTTCTATATGTAATACAATCATTTGTATAATAAAATCACAAAATACATCGCGCTAGCAATTTGGTGAATGTGCGCTTCGACAGTATTGACGGTGGTGGGAATTTCATCGATATCGATAAAAATATTTTATTGACGCATGCATCACTATTATAATGGTATTTCATATAATTATATTTACAATACCAAATTACTTTGATTTTTGTAGGAAACTATGAAGAAAATGTGTATAAAAGTGGAAAATACAATGTTTTTATACAACTTTATGTGTTTTATTTCAATAATATCATCTTTCCTATGTGGCTACCGTGAGAAATATTTGTTTGCAACGAAAGAGATATTTACACTATTTTCTGTTGAATTTTGATATTGTAATTGTACGGCTTAGTAACCTTAATATACCTTTATCAAAGTTAGGTAATAATAATTTCAAAACAAATTAGGATTACTGATATTTTGAGAGTACAAATTTCTATTCTCGCGCGCATTTTTTTCCATATTCATAGTCGCGGGTGTTAAGTTTGGTCGTATTTTTCTAAGTAATTTTATATGGAAACAACAAAAAGAGACTATATAGCTTGGTCATATATATTTCCTGCATTGAAATTGGCACAAAATATTTATTCATAGAGTTCTGTAATATTCTGTAGAAATTATTTTCTTCCGCAATAATATTATTTTTCTGTTGTAAGCTAATTTAACAAGGGATATTTTAATTTAGGTGCCTAAAGTAGGTGTGATTATGACATAATTAAAGAAATACATTATTATAGAATATATTATTTTCATTACAAGTAAATCTGTTCAGTGATTGTCTCAAAATTTGCAAATATATAACCATGGGTATAATTTTTTTCGAGCCGCCATTGAGCCGTGCGAGCGAGAGGTAGTAAGTGTTTTCGTCGCCGTGCGAGCCGAAGGGTTAATAACAAATAGCATTTGACAGCAAGTTTTTTTTAATTGGAGTGGCACCACAGACTATTATATGTTGTGCATTATAACCGTAGACTTCAAAATGATCTTTTTAAGGTTATATAGCCAATATTCTAAACCCGTATACAATTGTAATTTGATTATGGCAGTTTCTCTGTCCAAAGAGTATAATAATATAGGAGGAATGTCTGTCCATATTTTAGGTGAATCCTGTAACATAATAAACTTCTTTTCTTTTCTTCTTTAACAATTTCAATTGAAAAACATTTTAATTTCATAATGTAACTTTAATAATAGGTAATAAAGAAAACTATAATAAAATCACTGCAATTGTCATTATTACAACTGTTGATAATGACTTGTACAAACGTCAGACTGGTTATTATTCCTCACACCAGCTATACTTAAATGTCTAGCAATATCTTGCAATACACTAGTTTGTTTCCTCATCTCATCTAAATAAGTGGAATAAAATTCCTTTTTCATAGCTAAAGATTCTTGTTTCATTTTGATTTGTACTTTTAACAGTTCGTGAGCCACTGTATCGCCATAGTCTTGTTCTTCATTGTCACATTCACTGGAATTGTTTCTTTGTAATCCGCTAACAAATTCATATTCATTTTTATAAGCCTCATGATCAGGACCTGAATCTAGAATCATCAAAAAAGTAATAGACATTAGCATAACAGTAAAATCAGTAAATAGTCAGAATTATGGCCTTAGTACCAGATTATTCAACCATGTGTTATCAATTCTCCTTTGAGTTATCAATTCCCGACATTTTGGACCTATATATTAATTTTTGGGACCCTTGATAATTTGGGGTCAATCTAATAAACTGGCAGTTTGGCTTCTTGGACATGAAAACCAATACTCAAACCTTTAGGAATGTCTGTAGAAGGTCTGCAGTCTGGATATTGATGGTTCATGCCCATCATTTGATCACCAGCACCTTTCCCAGTAGCACCTTGTTGATGGCTTTTCATTTTGGTCCGTTTCCCAACCTGAAATAAAATATTTTTTTAATTAGTAGCATAAACATTATCTTTCCGCTTCTTTTAAGTTGGCATTGAAGTTAGTGAAATAAAAATTATTTCTTGTGTGGTTCCCTATTCTTTAGACAAAAGATGTGGATGATACTGATAAGCAACAAAGAATCTGTGACTTTGTGGACAACACCATATCACTTACTTGCCGGACCCCATGAGCTCTATTCCTGTGTTGATACAGGCCACTTTTCAATCTCTTGTAACTTGGTAAATTAGTCACCAAGTTCAAACCCTTGCTCTCCAATTTAGATATAGTATTCTTATATAGTGTAGGTATTGGGGTACAGGTAGTTGCTGCTACATGTCTGCACTCGTCTAAGGCTTTTCTCACTTCTACTTCTGGCCCACAAGGGGAACAAGAATGTACTGTTTGTTTATGTATTCTCTCATTACTGGTTACAGTTAAATATCCTTTACAACTCCTCTTCAGGCAACGCCATAGAACACTCCCGTTTTTATATTCCTTAGATTTGCTGTACTGTCGGTCATTGTATATTAGTATTCGGTTTCCTCTGGCGCTCGATACATAAGAAATGCTGGAACTTTCTCTAGTGGGGTCTGGTACACACTCCATTGTAAACGTTTGGTTTCACTTTAATTTGGAGTCAACAACTCTAAACCATCTCTAAACAATTTTTTTTTTCAAATGTAAAAATCAGCAAATAAATATTGTTTACCTCACAAGTCACAGACCATTTGCTAATGGAGAGTAGGTAGTATATTCCAAGTAGGTATAGGTACCGGGACGGTTCTTGAGCGGTGATCATTAGATGCGCAGAACACAATATTTGGTTCTGCTTGACGGTATGAGGTATTAATTTAAATTTTACCAGCAGTAAAAAGCAACCGTAAAAGCAAACACCAATAAATCAATTGTAATAAATATACAAGTTATATTGCACTCGAATTACATTATGCGCAAACATTCCCCCACTTTTTCGTCAAGCGCTCAAGAACCGTCCCGGTACCTGTATATTCCTTGAGTTTGCCAGCCAAAGAATTAAAGATAGTTTACAAACGAATTGGCGAATAAATAATAACTTGTCTTATATCGTAAATAATTGGTAAATAATAAATAAATATCCGTAATATGAAATATGAATGAATCACAGAGCTTTACTTTACCACCAGTAGCACAGAGCACAGAGTGTTTACCTCACGAACTGTCAAGGGCTCTCGGTCTCGGTAGTGTCCCCTATAAAGGCTATAATAGTCTGTGGCTCTCGGCAACAAAAGGCAACAATCAATCAAATATAATTACTGCACCCATTTAATCCTTGGCGGCTTTGACCTGTACCACTGTATTTTTCTGTCGTTTTATTGCCGCAACGGATTTTACGTTATATGATGATTATGTTCAAATACAAACATAAGATTGGAAACACTAAGTTTGACGCCCTAGATCGCCTTTCCCGTTTAAAACATCACAATTAACTATTTTCCTAGAGCTCTGTCTCGCGACACAAAACGATATCAACGAAATCTAAGGTAACTTATTACTGCGCACGTCAGTATAACTGGTCAAAGGGGAAAAAATTGGCGAAAGGTGGAGCCCGTCTATGGCCCCTCCATTGGCTTAGTACTCTATGCTTGGCGGCGCTAGCGTTCAGTGGTTTCATTTTGACAGGGGAGTTGGTTCTCGACTCAAAGGTCTCGGTAGTATCCGCTATAAAGGATACAATAGTCAGTGGCTCTCGGCAACAATCGATCAAATATAGTTACTGCACCCATTTATCCCTTGGCTGCGCTAGCGTTCAGTCAGTGGTTTCTTTTTGACAGGGGAGTTGGTTCTCGACTCAAAGGTCTCGGTAGTATCCCCTATAAAGGATATAATAGTCAGTGGCTCTCGGCAACAATCGATCAAATATAGTTACTGCACCCATTTATCCCTTGGCGGCGCTAGCGTTCAGTCAGTGGTTTCATTTTGACAGGGGAGTTGGTTCTCGACTCAAAGGTCTCGGTAGTATCCCCTATAAAGGATATAATAGTCAGTGGCTCTCGGCAACAATCGATCAAATATAGTTACTGCACCCATTTATCCCTTGGCGGCGCTAGCGTTCAGTCAGTGGTTTCATTTTGACAGGGGAGTTGGTTCTCGACTCAAAGGTCTCGGTAGGTAGTATCCCCTATAAAGGCTATAATATAATAGTCTGTGGCTCTCGGCAACCTTTTACTTGCTCTGTGTCGGCAACAATCAATCAAATATAATTACTGCACCCATTTATCCCTTGGTGGCGCTAGCGTTCAGTGGTTTCATTTTGACAAATAACGACTGACATAGTATATTCCTTGCTCACAAACCCACAGACAGACACCTTTGACAGACACACATTCGCATTAGATATGGTGTCGGAGTTAGGGTCCGAATTCTAAATTGTCCATGTTCTTATTACTCCACATTCTTATTTTTCCAAATTGTTATTTTTATATATTCCGAATTTTCCGCATTATTTTATTTTACACATTATTATTTATTACATAGGTATTCTTATTATTCCACATTATTACAAATAAAAGAAGAAGAAGAAAATTATTAGGACTAAAACACCAGAGAATATTATCTAGTGGTTCTCGAGTTATAAGCACACTTACCCACACAAACCGAACAGTTGCACATATAGGTACGTGCGTATTATGAGGACATGTATGTAAAGAGAGTATTACCAGTGACCCATTCTTAATTTGACTGGATTAGTTCACTTTGTTACTCGACCATTATTGGTCGTGAAACGTGCAACAACGCGCATTATTTTTCGATAAAATTAAATTTCTGCATTAAAATTAAAAAAAATCAAGTATAGGTATAGTTAATGATAATTAGAGTGATCATACGGTGAGTAGATTTTTCTAGGTTTTGTTCTAATGTTACATTTTGTTTCCGCCATTGGCGAGTCCATGAACAGTTTGGCAGTCGCGCCCACCTACATACGTTAGATACGTACTTTGACTTGGCTGAGATTCTAGAATGCAGACAATACAAAAAAAAATACATTTCCAACATACCTACGTAATAAAGGAAATAAAATGTAAATGACTACTTACAATTTAAATTTTAAAACATTCTAGATTATAAAATGGAAAGAGCATCAATCAGTTCAGAACGCACCCCTCTGGTGCAACCAGCTTATGTCTTCGAAGCTACTACAGCGAGAAAGTACCAGAGAAAACTTAAACAGTTTCAATGCGCGGTTTGTGTGACTTTTGTGTAAGTATGTGACGGTAACTTGTATTAGGATGCTAACTGTGAAATCCTAGCTGCCCTAAAGCCTATGAATACCAAATTATTCACTTTCTTTAAATATTTATTTATTAATTTTTTTAACTTTACGACGCCCCAAACTGGCCCCTTACTGGTCCTCGTGTGCCCAGAGGAAGACGAACGAAAGATGAAGGAGATATTAAAGATATTTCGACGGAAAAGTCCCTTAAGTGTAGTTTGCCGGATTATTAAATTAAAATAGCCAATTGGTACATGGCCTGGATCAAACCATGGTCTCCGTAGGTATAATCCCTGATCTGAGGGTATGTATAATCCACACAATGGACGCACCTTTTATTTGCTATTAAATTTATAGAACAGCACTAGGAGTGGCTTTGCTGGTGACAATTTCGTACAGTTTGGCAAACGGAACTGATACTACCGACGATCATGAGATTACCACAGAGAAACCGGAAGTAGCAGGAAACTTGACTAGCGTACCGCCTGAGCTGGGACCTCTTCTGAAACTACGCTGGCCATTAAAAGGTACCTAACTGTGATTTTAATCCTAAAATATTACAAAAACGGAGTACGGATGTAAGAGTGGTATAGGCTACTTTTTATCCCGGAAAATTTGATTTTGACTTTTCTACCCGTGTCCTGGGCGGGTCACTAGTAAATAAATAAAATTGTAATGAAATCTTTAATTTTACAATTAAACAGGACGCCCCAACCCAATATGGGATACCCAAGATCTACCACCTGAAGCATTGTCGAAGGCGATCGCCCATGGTGCTTCTGCTCTGAAGTCGAGGAGTTTTCTGGAAGCTTCAAGAGCTCCCTTGTCCATAGATTCCCCGGCTGGTAGAGCACAGAGGGCTGCCGCTACAGCTGTTTTGGTTAAACCTTTATCTGACACTGGTTATGCTGTGGAGGAAGCTACTAGGTCGTTATTGAATGGGTGAGTTAAATCCAAATAACTATAATTATGTAATCAGGTTCAATTTCTTAATCTTTCTAATTTCTAGCAAATAGGGATTTAATATCCTACACAGACCCAGAAGCAGGAATAGGATACAAAAAAAAACAAAATTAGTAAGTACCTAGATAGATTTTCATAGGGTAGATTACCGTAATACATTTCACATTATTGACCGGTAGAGCGTGCTGAAGCCGGACTACATAGGTACATAATATCAAATGTCGCGGTTTAGGTGAGGATTATGTTACATCGACCTCTCTAGCACATGTTCACGACTTTAATTACGATCTTGGTAGGCAAACATATACAATACATCCATGTATTCTGTGGTTGTCTTAATATTTTATGAAATAGCAGATGAATCAATTGAGGTACCTACCTACATTCATTAATTGAACGGAAACCGATTGGACTTGAGACCTAGTTCTCGACAATTTGCGATCTAGAATATCAAGTATAACTATCAATTGAAACGTAGTTCGTTCCAACAGTGGACTCTTTTAACGTTTCATCCATATTTCTGCTGTCACCCCTGAGATATATCAGCCTTCGAAGAAGAACTAAAACTTTACTATAGGTAGGTATAATTCCATCACGGCATGAGAGAGCTCCTTTATTTCCCAAGTCCACAACCGAACCACATTCTCGAGGTAATACGCCATAACGCTATCACACCATTCACAATACCTATTAGACGAACGTACATGTGGACGTATAGCGTAGATAAATAATCGAATTTTGATTTTGGGGGAAATATTGAAAAGTCACATTGAGCGTCATATCCGAAACTACCGAGTCTAAAATATAAAAAAGGAAACATACGGCCTCAACATAGTTTACATTACAGGAGACCCTAAACGAAATGGAAAACAAACCCTAGATTCTTTTCAAATAAAAATGAAATAAGACATCTTTACTTACATTTATTATTTTAAAACTTTGGCTTATTCCTACGTAGGTATTACTTTTTTTAAATTAGTCGTTATAATGTTTTTTGTAATAAATGTACTTATGTAAAAAAACTTCTCTTTCTTTTTTACTTTTTATTACTTTTATTTTATTCCATGCCTGCCACGTTTTCCTTATTTACATATTATAATTTGAACCTATTTCAAGAGCAACTTTTGAAGTCTATGACATGAGGTATAGATAACTCTTAAACAAGGCTAGCCAGTTTTTTTTAGCCATAGGTAGGTACCCGTTTTGGGTGTGGCCGAAAATCAAATAAAATATATTAGTATATGGCCACAAGACGATAAGTAGCCACAATGCAATAATAATTGTAAAAATGCTCTAAGGCCACAAGTAGAAAGGCCCTATTGCACTATCAGATATTAAAATGAGACCACTTGCTTGTCTTGAAAAAGTAACTTACATAAAAAATAACATTTCAGGTCGGATACATCGCAAGGTAACGTCGGTGTTGGCCCATCAACTAATGGAACCTGGCTTCAACCAAAATATTGTCAAGTGGAAAATATAAAATGTAACATAACTAAGTACCGCAGTATTGACGGTAGTTGTAACAACCTGCAGCACCCTCTCCGATGGGGTGTAGCTTATACACCTTTCAGAAGAGCATTGCCACCGGTTTATGGAGATGGTAATATTTATAGATTTTATAGCAGCTCCCGGAACATATATTACCGACGCTGGGTACCATGTGAAACTTGTGAAAGACAAGTTATCCTCATTTAGCCGATTACATTTTTTGTGGCTACCTAACGAGTGTATTTTGTGATATAATTTGATTAAATTAAAAAAAAATTGTTCATAGCGCATATAAATACACGCACCACTCGGCCGTCAAACTGACACATGGATCACCATAAATAGACATAATTTTAAGTCTTCTGGAATCACGAATGGTAGCACCTTCACAGCCTTTATCTGGAACAATGTCCACTTTAGACTTGAGCTTGATTATTTTTTTTGCAATACTGAAGATTTCCATTATACGCAAAGTTTGATAAACAGCTTTATTGGACTATTAGATAAAGTGAAAGTTCACAACACAGATCATTACATCTTTGCAGTACCAATGTATCGCACCCTGCAACCTAATAGGACCCTTCAGATTAGACAAGGAAGAGCTTAGGACGGACAGCTTGGATTAGTTATGGCCAACTGCTTCAAGCTGTCGTGCTAACAAGCAGTACATATTATGTAGCTTTCTCTACTTACCATGTTGAAACTTAATACGGAGCGACGACTTGTGCAAGGCGATAGCATGAATCTGATAGCATAATGTGGTATCTCAAATTTTATGCTTTTCATGCTATATTTGCCATTATAGGTATAAGTTCCCCTCGCAGTGGTACCACGGGACAGTTACCTAGTGCTCGCGACGTGAGTGTCACGGTACACAGACCGGCATACGCGCACGACACTGTGTTTACTGTCATGCTGGCGGTGTGGGGCCAGTTCATAGATCACGATATCACGGCCACAGCTCTCAGTAAAGGTTAGTAGAAAATTAGAAATATAATTTCCTAAAGGCAACCACCCAAAAAGACGCCTAATACAAAGTGTCAAGATCAAGTCAAAATAGATCTGACACCTGTTCTTCTTCTTCTTCTTTTTTATTATGGCTCCACCAATGTTCATCGGTGATTTGCCAATGTCAAGTATTATAGCCTTTATAGTGTTTATAGCCGATAAATCGGTATTTAAGATAATCCCGCCGACCGTGATATGTCTTATTAATCACTGATTAATCACAACCATCACAGCGCGAACAGGATTAAACTGGATTCCACATCACGCCACGACGAAAACGCGTGCGTATGTCGCCATGACCGGATGTGGAATCCCTGACACCTGTTATTGAATACCAATACGCATTGGCATGACGACATAAATTCTGCCGATCCTGGATTGTCACATGAAATCTTACAATAAGCCTATACACGTCTACGGAAGTGTTTCTATAGTTATTTTGATAGGTTATAGAAAATACCAATGACGGGATATCGTTTCACATTCATGGAATCACAATTAATGTACCTACCTAATTATTTCTTTAGGTGTCAACAGTACCTTGCTCTCATGCTGCGATACAAATCAATCAGTCCATCCTGAATGTTTCCCGGTGAGACTGAATAAAGAAGATCCGTTCTACCAGAACTTCAATGTAACTTGTATGGAGTTTGTGAGATCTGCTTCAGCACCCACCTGTCATTTTGGTAATTAGGTATTTATGTATTTACTTAGGTTGATAATTTTTACGTAGTAGTCCGTACCATAATATTACACCACGAGCTCCTTGTTTGAAGTATACACGAAAATTGCTGGACCTATTTGAAAAGCTTCTGTGATTATTCTGGATGGATGGAGTTAGGGTTCCTGCTTGTTTTATAACTAAAAACGGAGATAAACATTCGAATGAGCTATGAGCTATCCAAAAATTTGCACAGTTGATGCCGGTGGGGGAAGCCTTGTTAATTATGAAGAACAATTTACAGGTCCCAGAGAACAATTAAATCAAGCTACAGCCTACCTCGACGGTTCAACAGTTTATGGATACACCTCTGAGCGGGCGATGCGCCTGCGTACTGGAGAAGGTGGAAGTCTACGTATGATGAAGAGATCTGGACGAGACTTGTTACCTCCCTCTACTGACTCCGGAGACGGGTGTAATACTGTAGAGATGAACGAGAAGGGAAGATACTGCTTCGATACTGGTACGAATATGTTCGTGCTAATGTTTTTATGTTTCCAACCCGTGGAACTATAAGAACTTGCTGACATGAGCACCTAGCAAGTCGAAATTAACCTCTGAAGGTCAATGGACCACTTTGACGACACTGGTCTATCTATTGACCTTACAGTCCGTTCACTCCATGGTCTCTTATCACATTTTTTTTAAATATAACGCTGCATCCATGCCAGTCTGGATGCTACTTTAAAAGTTTTATCCAGCTTAATAATTTTTTTATTGTGTTTCCAGGAGATGATAGAGCAAATGAGAATCTTCATCTTACCACGATGCATTTAATATGGGCCAGACAACACAACCGGTTAGCGCTGGAGTTGCAGAATCTGAACCCATCGTGGGATGATCAGATCATTTACATGGAAGCTAGAAGAATAGTTGGAGCGCAAATGCAGCATATTACATACACGGAGTTCCTACCTACCATACTTGGTGAGAGATTATGGAATACTTATCATATTATAAAGTAGAACATAATATTTTATTATATGTAAGTACCTGATGATTTATCATTCAACCTTTCAAACAAAATTATGAAAATAACAATATTTTATAGATTTCAGTATGTTAGAACCTACTTACCATAGATTTTTCAGTAAATATACATACTATATTTTAATGTAACAGGTGCAGATGTGATGTTGTACTTGAACCTGAGTGTCAAGAGTTCTGGGTATAGACAGCAATACGAGCCCGGAGTGGAGCCAACAATCGCAAATCACTTTTCGGCAGCAGCTTTTAGATTTGCACACACTTTGCTACCTTTAAGTATCTATACATTTTTTAATTTTCTATGTGGAAATAGCGGCGACGTTTGCCGGGAAATAGTGATAAAATGATTATCTTATCTGCAACTTTCTTGTATTGGGGAACTTTCGTTATGAAGAATTCAGATTATGTAGGTATTTAATGTATATATCTCAACAGAACTTAGCCTCACAAGTCACAATACCATTAGCTAAATAAAATTTCCATAAGTGTGTTACACGAAGTCCAATAAATAATTATAGATATAACCTATAATATAAATCAACTAATATCTAAGTATAGAAAATAACAAAAAATATCAACTCCTAAAATTTTGATCACATAAAGCCAGTGTCACACTTCCAAAAAAATATTTTCCACCTATCCTGTTTTATATGAGCTAAATGGCCAGAGACACCGGTCACTAGGGTCTCTGGCCACGACGCAAAGCATGTGATGGTATCCTAAACCTGAGTTGGTTATAACCATAATAAGCCCTAAGAACTTACCATTATTCAGATAATTTTCTTAATAACAGGGTATAATACACAAATTCGACAGTGACCGCAATACTGTGGACTACGTACATCTACATGAGATGCTGTTCAACCCTTACGAGTTATACCGTGATGATGGCCCACAACGCTCTATGAGATCTGCCTTGAATACTCCTGTACACAGTGTAGATCCTCATGTTACTACTGAGGTAATGGCTTTCATTATATAAAAAATATACGAATGAAAATTTCGGCGGTTTTTTTATATGTCTTACTATAGGGAGGTTGAACGGTCAGCTCCCCTATTCCGTATCTCTGCAATTGCTAACAAAATCGTGTTAGTAGCTGTCCACAGATCGGGGGCAGATCTTTGTACCCATTCACATGTAACCTTCGGTGGGTCCTCTAAATAAAACGTGAAATAGCATTTTTACGGTGCGTGACGATTGCGACTCTAGTAGCTCGCTCGTAAACTCAAGACATTTTTGGTTGTCTAACAATTAAAAAAGTAAGAATAGTGACGCCCTAGGCTAGCCTTAGATGGTGCATGAATTATGAAAGCGAATGAAAATGAAAAGCTCATAAAATCGCTTGAGAACTGTTTCAACCGGCCTAAAGGTTCACCCGAGAATCCATATCTCCTTAACTTTGTCCATTGGGTAAATTGGGTTAGTCCGTTATAGCCATAAGATAGGAGACGAGTCTATGGCTAAGTGATGGCCTCTTTCTTCTTCTTCCGTTCGTTCACTGCTGGATTGCTGCTCTCAACATTGCACCACTTCTCCCTATCCTGCTCAATTCTACTCCACGCTATACCTCCTCTTTTAACGATAATTTTCTAGGAAAATTTAATATTGATAGCTTGTTTAATTTTTGTTTTTTGAACTTAAAACTTATTTAATCTTATGGATTCGCGACCTGTGTTCGCGACATGTTTTCGGCACAAGACCATGGATTGCCCGGCCCGAGTATATGCTCGACCCGAGAATCTCCGAGCAGGAATACGTGCAGATGCCTGGGTTGGGCATTTTTAGCTGCGCATTTCTAGCAGGCAATTCTTCGGTCCGGACACAGATACATTTACATGTGAAATGATCTTTAGATGGCTTTATTATACGTTATCTATACTAATATTATAAAGAGGAAAGATTTGTATTTTTGTGTGTGTGTGTGTGTGTGTATGTTTGAAATGAATAAACTTTAAACTACTGTGCCGATTTCAAAAATTCTTTTACCATTGGAAAGCTATATTCACCCTTAGTGACATAGGCTATATTATATTTTCAAAAAAATTAGGGATCCTTACTAAAACTCCAATATTGTAACCCAAGGTGTAAAAAAATGACCTTAAAAATTCCTTACATCGCTTGCGCTGCGAAAACTATTGATATAGAGGTATAGTGGTAGTGGTAGAGGGTAGTGGTAGAGGGTAGGGGTAGGGGGTAGGAGTAAAAGTAGGGGTAGGGGTAGGGGTGGGGGTAGGGGTAGAGGTAAGGGTAGAGATAAGGGTAGGGGTAGGGGTAGTGGTGCGTATAGGGAATATTTTATTTTGTTCGTAAATATCCACGGGCGAAGCCGGGGGCGGAATGCTAGTACACTTATAAATTAAAGGTTTCACTTCTGTCGGCAATCCCCATGACTCATACCTTTTATTTCCTTTTTTTGCAGTTAAGCAACCATCTATTTGAGCGACCAGCAACAAATATAACTAAGAAGGCAGGTCCCTGTGGACTTGACTTGGTATCTCTGAACATCCAACGTGGAAGAGACCACGGTCTACCAGGTTACCCAGCGTGGAGAGAACATTGTGGTTTTAAAAGGCCAAAGAGTTTTGATGATCTGAATGGAGTGTTCGATGAATCATCGCTTGAAAGAATCTCTACTATATACGGGTATATATACCTTACTTGATAACTTGTTATTACTGCCCTTCTACCTAAGTATACCAGCTACATTTTGTTTGAGAAGGAAGAAGATGGGTGTCTATGTCTAATTTTTCTATCTCACCGTTCAAAGGTAGAACAAATTTTGGGCTACAGCAGCTCGTTACAGTAGGCGTTACGGTAATTTACCCCATACCAGAGAAAAACTAACAAATTACAAAAAAAGTGTTAGTCAAATTCCAGGTTGTAATACTTGTAATAAATTGTAATTTATTTGCGACTTAAGTAGGCCACACATTGGTCCGGCATCGCACCGAAAATTTTCCATTCCGGCCGCCATACGATCTAGGCGGATCATTTGTTATAAGAATTGGACGAATCTGTGGTCAGTTTCGATGGACCGTACGGCGGAGCGCCGGTGATTGGACGAATGGGTGGGTTGGTGGGCACCGTAAGTATTTATCCTGATTTAGTTTACTTGTGGGGTATAAATGCTGGTCTAGTTTGAGGCACATTAGACAGGTGCGAAAGAATTTGTCACATTTGTCACAATGTCACACATTGTCACACAAAAACACATCGTAGTAAATGGAAACCAAAAAATATAGGTACATATACAGATAGTGGTTGTAAAGTAAAGTAATATACCTAATATTCCAGATCTGTCGACGACATAGACCTGTACACGGGAGCATTAGCTGAAACACCCAAAGGCAGGTTGTTGGGTGCTACTCTAACTTGTTTATTAGCTGATCAGTTTCTAAGATTGAAAATTGGTGACCGATTTTGGTACGAGACAGGGGATCCCGATGTCCGGTTCTCATACGGTAAGATTCTCTATAATTGATTATAATTGATCATTTGGATCCTGAATATTTCTTCTTAGTCGTGGTGCTCTTGACACACACGTGGTCAATCATGGCGGTTCACAGCGCGACGCACCTTGTATTGACTCGCCAGTGCAGTGGTTTCCCTTTGCCTTCTGCACCAATATTTGACTATTTAAGTCTTCAGGCTCGCTGTAGCGTCTTCCAGCCAGTTTCCTAGCTATTCCTAGTATGGTTATACCGCCATTTTTCGGTCGCCAAGCGTGCAGGTGAGGATGACATTTGGGGTCGGACCAACCACATAAGTTCTATAACTATAGATGCGTCTGTTACAGATCAACTAAGGGAAATTAGAAAAACAACACTTGCTGGAGTGATATGTTCAAATGAAGATTTACTTAGAGATATACAACCGCGTGTTATGGAGCTACTAAGTCCAACTAACCCTCTTGTGCGGTGTAAACAAATACCACAACCAAGTTTGATTTACTGGAAGTCGGACGAAGAAACATAAATATTAACGAAATATTAATCTAGTCTAATATTTAGCTAAATTAAATACACTTTTAATAAGTTATTCATTTTCTTTGTATTTACCATATCTTCATCACATGTGTTGCTTTTTGATGTGTAATATTTTAGCTCTTGCCATGTGGCAGTAGAGAGTAAGTAATTTCGGTAAATAGGACGGAGCCGACGCTCTTTTTTCAGTGAAACGCCTGAAACTAAGCTTAAGTCATAAAATCCTACCTAATCATACCTACTCCAATTCGTACAGGCAGAGGTGATACAACGGTATATATATATCTACCTAAGTAATATTTACCCCCTTAAGTGTTTAAAGTCGTGAACGTACAACCTTGATTTACAGGACATTGTATTGGTTTGTCCGTCTAACTGTTGTAGGTATAGTCTGGGTTTGTTTGTATGATTCACAAATTAGCATCAGTTTTTGGAGACGACAATTTGAACTGAATGGAAACTGGGACTTAGAAAAAACGGTCATAATATATTGGTAGATCAAAGGATCTATTCTAAATTGTTTATTAGGAGAAATAAGAAAATCTAAATAACAATTCTGTCAAATCCGCTCTGGCTTCGTCCATGTAATTTTTTTAAATGTGTGGATTTTCGGAATAAAAATTAAAAAAATCACGTCGATCCTAGGATTTATCTAGAAATTGGCTAAATTGAGAGTTACGACTCGCGCGCTGAGGGTTCCGTACCATTTTTTCGGTCAGAACTTTAGACAGGATTCTCGTTTAGGTTGTCCTGTAAACTATATATAAGAAAGGCCATATATTCCATATTTTATTTCCAAAATTTTTAGACACAGTAGTTTTGGAGAAAGGGTGGGGAACGGTCAATTTTTGTATATTTTCTAACTAGGTATTTTAAAATTATAAAAAAATATTATTCATATTTGTATTCCTTATTTATAACGAGCCCTTTCATTAGATAATGCACTTTAAAAAAATATTTTTTTTACGTTTTCGAAATTTGATTAATTTACAATATACGTCTGTATTGGACGACCACTAGTTTTGGAGAAAATAAATTGTGACAAACGGACAGACAGACACATGAGTAATATTATAAGGGTTTCAATATGTTGATCGTAGATGTACGGAATCCTAAAAAAGACAAACACACGCATTTCATAATATTAATATTACTTAGTACCTATTTAGAAAGTTAGGATTTATATAGATCAGGATTTTCCAAAATCGTCGGGGTTTTTTTATTATCTGTAGAGCCTACTATATGTACCTACTTATTTAGTTTCTAACGGTAGTTACGTAGGTAGATATATACATAAATAAAAAGATATTTTATACTTTCCAAGTTTGTCTAGATAGTATCAAGTAGGTACTTTTTGTTTACATACGGGCTAATTTTTAACCGACTTCAAAAAAAGGACGAGGTTCTCAATTCGTCGGAATCATTTATTTCATTTTTTTATGTATGTTGCCCGATTACCTTTGAAGACGCCTGGACCGATTTGGAAATTTATTTTTTTGTTTGAAAGGGTAGGTATACTTTCCAGGTGATCCGTCCCATGGTCATCAGGTCAGGAGAAATCGAAAACTCTTCAAATTTTATAGGCACATTTGAAGCGATTTGGGTTTTTTTTTATAGTGACTTGTGCATTTGCTTTCGGAAAGCACACTTTTCAGTGCATACCTAATTTTTGAAGTCGCTACACTTTTTTTTAAGAGGCTACCTTCATATTAAATCATATTTTTCAAATCGTTTTGAGTGAAACCTAAAGCTCTTAGAAATACAAAAAAAATTACATGTTATAATTAATCATATTTCATATTAATCTGTTAATCATATAACATGTTTTAAGAAACTTTGCTCGATAGAAAAAAATTGCAAAGTAGCCTCTGAAAATAGTCTCCTTTCCAAATTTCTCAGTAGTACATGAAGTATTGTTTATTAAATTAAGTACAAATTTGTATCATCTATTACTAAAGTAAGATGTTAATTTAGATTTTCAATAAAGCTACTCCTTTAATTTAAATAAATTATTTTTGATTTGTCACTTAGGACGTTTGTTCCAAGCACCTTCCGTGCGCCTCTTCTCTTTTGTTTATATTCAATGCGACAGAGAGAGATTCAGCGGAGAGACCAATCGATCACGTAGCGCTAGAGTATCGTATGAAGCTAGGCCACGCCCCTCAAACTACGATTTTATTTGAATGTATCGTCTTAAAAGGCAATTATTATGATAGAAATAGGTATTTGACTAGCCACTGATCGAAACCGAGGCGGAGAAGGTCGCAAGTTACAGCCATCGATTCGCGGAGAAATTATGTTATTTACATTTTTTTTTAAATAATTTGGCAAGCTGTCTGGCCGACATAAATATGAATGCAACACGCGGTCGGAGTAGAAGCTATTGTTAGTACTTATGTGTTGTGTATTAAAGAACAAAATGTTTCAGTGTATTTATAAATGATGTCAAGGTCAGACATGTATCTCGTAAACTGTTATTGGTTTATTATTTATATTTCTTATATCTACTCAAAACGGCTGAACAGATTTGGAAGAGAAATGCTTAGGTAGGTACTTAGTTTTTTTTAACCCGGGGAAGGGGGTTGAAATATTTAACCGCATCGATTATTGCTGCACTCACGGAAAGTCATGTTTTTCTCTTACGTGGGTGAAACGGCTCTAAAAAAATTACTTACAAATAAATCCTATAATACTACTCTACCTCATTTTATTATGTTTTTAGGGTTCCGTACCCAAAGGGCGCAAACTATGGCCGTTAATTTATAACAATAAAATAAAAATAAAATAAAGTTAAAAATTAAGAAACGTGTTTTATTCTGCGTTTTTGCTCGATCTTAATAATGGCAATACATACAAACGTTTAACTAGAATAAATAACTATAATGCTTACTCACAATTAATAAAAACCGACCAAGTGTGAGTCGGACCCGCTCTAATTTGTTCCTGCGTACAAAATTTTTGTGGTATAAAACTATAGGGTGTCCGGTCTTTTTAACCAAACGTCCGGCCAAAGTGGCTGGTCTGTCCGGCTATTAGGTTTGACGACCTGGCAATAGGTAGGTACACGATGAACGCGGTCATCGAACTACACACACAGTTCAATAATTAAGTACCATTAAGTCTCTAGGAGCGTAGAGGAACACGTGAACATGACTAAGTGATAAAGGAAAGTAAATAAGCTAACGCGGAATCGAGATCTTTCTTACAAATAATAAATTAAAATTGGTTGGATTGTATTTTCAACAGACATATTTAAGAACCTGTTCTGAAGTGATACTCATTTTCGAGTAAAATGTTAGCAGAACAGCCATATACAATACCTACATACACCCTCGCACATACCTTACTTACCCATAAACCACGGAGAGTGTTCGCTGAAATATACCTAATACGAAGAAATTTCAGAGTTTCCAATGAAGAGTTAAAAGAGTGTATTTTCTTTATAGGTTTGTGTTAAGTACCTTCTTGATATTGTGAGTAGGTATGTATAATTATTTATAAAGAGCGTCCTATACTGGGAATTTGTATGGAGAAATTATTATTCCCAATTTCTCTGTAAATACTCCACCTGTGTCACTGTAATTTAGCATATAGTTACTTATTCAATATATCTAAGTAAAATAGTCGTTATTTTTTCAATTGGTTTTATTTAATAGGAAATATGGGTGGTAGAATAAAGGATTATTCTTCAATTATATATATCGCTTTTTTTTGTAGCTTATTGAAATTTCAAACAAAAAATATTTTATGATTTTTTAATTTGCCAAAAATAATAAAATAATTATTATTTTAAATTTTCAATAAGCTACTAAAATATTCGACATACATAATTGAAGGGTAATGGTATAACAGCGCTTTTAAAAAAATTTAAGAGTTTTGTGATAAATTATGAAAGAGACAGCAGGGACAAAGTTAAACTACCCATCATATTTCCTATTCAATAAAACCCATTGAAAAAATAAGAGCTATTTCACTTAGATATATTCAATAAGTAACTATATGCTAAATTACAGTGACACAGGTGGATTATTTACAGAGAAATTGGGAATAGTTTATCCCAGAAAAATTCCCAATATAGGACCCTTAATTACAATTAGCTAACAGATAGATCTCGAATATAACCTAATATGTTACAGTTAATTTTTAATAATAGACATTATAGAAATTACCTAGGTAGTAAGGTGGCACCGTGGCTTGGCCATGCTAACTTTTAGAACAGGAACGAAGATCTCGAAACCGTTTCGAGATATAAGGTTTCAGTACAATTTCTATTTATCAGATTTTAAATTAGGTCTATACTTTTTAAGATATTCAATAAAAAAACAATAACCTTCATTTGACCTATGTATGATGTCGGTATGAAAAAAATACCTTTGCCTACAAAAAAGGGTAATCGTCAATCTTTGAGTGACATCTTTATAAATTTATATTTCACATGTGATTATTTTCTTTGTTATTAGGACATGACGGGATGAAACACTATTTACTTGCCATTTAAAAAACTATTAGCAATTTCAATAATTATAAACACGAGTACCTATATATACACGAGTAATTTTTAGGTTAGTCTGCCTTGACTGACGTTTGCTTGACGTTAATTTGATTGACTGCACAGATTGACTGTCACTTTTTTACTTTTTTATGTATAGTGGCCAAGATTATTTAATCCTGTTCCACTTCTTGTGACGTCACGTTTACTTTTCGCGGGTAAAATTTGTAAAATATATTACAAATAGACGCAATGGATAAAAACAAAAATATCGAAATTAGTTTCTTAAAATGGGCTATATTTTTAAAATAAATTATAAAAAAAGTATATCATAAATATGTAGCATGGCCAAATGGTGCCCCAACCTCTACCTATTATAGAGAATTAAAATTAGAAAGATTTTGTAGTTTGAAATACTGTAAGTCTGAAAATACCTTTGCCTACAAAAAAGGGTAATCGTCAATCTTTGAGTGACATCTTTATAAATTTATATTTCACATGTGATTATTTTCTTTGTTATTAGGACATGACGGGATGAAACACTATTTACTTGCCATTTAAAAAACTATTAGCAATTTAAATAATTATAAACACGAGTATATATACACGAGTAATTTTTAGGTTAGTCTGCCTTGACTGACGTTTGCTTGACGTTAATTTGATTGACTGCACAGATTGACTGTCACTTTTTTACTTTTTTATGTATAGTGGCCAAGATTATTTAATCCTGTTCCACTTCTTGTGACGTCACGTTTACTTTTCGTGGGTAAAATTTGTAAAATATATTACAAATAGACGCAATGGATAAAAACAAAAATATCGAAATTAGTTTCTTAAAATGGGCTATATTTTTAAAATAAATTATAAAAAAGTATATCATAAATATGTAGCATGGCCAAATGGTGCCCCAACCTCTACCTATTATAGAGAATTAAAATTAGAAAGATTTTGTAGTTTGAAACACTGTAAGTCTGAAACTTTTTAATAAGACGCAGTTATTGAATAATATTCCCAAGCCCTTAGCTCGACAATATGACATTCTACACAATTAATAACTTACACAAATAGCTGTACAATTTGGCTGCCGATATTGTTTTGTATGTCAAACATCAATCTGATTTCTGTTAGACTAAATTATGTACCACACTTATTTATATTGTTGTTGGCATCTAAAACTTGTACACTTCTCTATTAAGAGGATGTATAGAGCTAAATGCGAGTTTTAGGATGCGTAAAAGTACATGATCCACTGCAGTGACCATAATCCTAAAAAAATATATGATATTCTTGAGGTTATGCGTTATTAAGATACTGTTTTCAAAACATAATACAACTATATTGATTCGATAGAAAAAAATCACGAATGTACCTCTAAAAAAATATTTTACTGTCTAGAAACAGTACTAAAATGCATGCAATGATTATGATTTTTTGACAGATTTTTTATCTAGCAATATACTATCGTAATACTGTTCTATTTTTTAATCAAATTTTCAGCAAGTTCCTTTATTCTCATTTTCGAGATTATATGTACGCACTGCACGCGTGTGTGCGTAAGTGCTCGTGTACCGACAGTACCGGCTGCAGCCTGATGCTATATTATTAGTGGCAGCCACGTCGTTTGGTGTGTATGTGTACCCGCGTGGGGGCGGTGCCATCTCTCAAGGTCATTGGTTCTATTCAGCGTCTTAACAAAGTAAATATCTATCATGATAAAGACTGTTGAATATTGTCCTGGTTTTGCTCGAATGTACCTATATAGGTAAATGTTTCTGGACCACTCCAATTATTATTCCACTCAATGGAATTAGAGGGACATACCTACCATACTAAGGAAGGGGTTCCCGTTCACGCAGCCATCCGGATCACACGAAGGCACCTTAAAAATTCAGGAGCAATCCACATTTAAAAAACATGGCGCGCGCGCGTTTTCCTAAAATCTATGTACTCAGTCTACGGTTCCCGTGTATTATATAAAATACCACAACACTTGCTACCATAGAGTACTCTTTCTTGCTACCTATATAGCTAACAAAACCTATCGGCTAAATGAGAAAGACTTATCTATCGCTGGGTTTTCGTTTCTCTATTCTGTCGTGTATAAAATTACAGCATAATTATATTAATATATTATATGCCTACTTTTGATATGTCTAGTTTTCGTGTAATATTATCTATAAGTATACTTCATTGTAGGTAGGTATTTATGGGCATTTTTTGTAACTAAGAATTTAAAACCTTCTTCATTTTGAAGTCGGTTAAAAATAAAGAAAGTACTTATAAGATGCTGCAATCTCTTTAAAAATCTTTTTATTTTGTGATAAGGTCCAATAGGTACCATAAATAATTAAATACCTAGACTAAGTATTACTATTATCTTACAGAGGACTAACGGGCTTGACACGTGTGTGGTGACCTCTTTTCTATAAGCGCCAGAAGCGCGGTAAAATTGAACTCTTGCACCACATGTAAAAGCGCGGCAAACGGTATAAAATGAAACTGCAGGCGGGAAAAGTATTGATTACTTACCTACTTATGACTAATGACCACTATGACAAGGTGTCGGTTTTCCGTGGACAGGGTTCTGGACTTGTTCTGTCTGTAATTTATACTAATTACCTATTCATGAAGTTAAAAATGGCGATTTATTCGTGGTTTTAAGGTTATATTTACATTTTACATCATTAAAAACACAAACATAATCTAAATAAAAATTTAATACTGATCGTTGGTAAGCGCATCACTTGCTAACGGATGGAAAGATTAGACAATTTTTTTAAACGTTCCTAAATTTCGTATGCACCCTACCTAGTTTGCCCGAATATTGGAAAAATACCTAGTTTTTTACGTAAGACAATTTAGGGGGGGAAGGGGGTCGACCATGTCTTATTTTTTCTTACAAGAGGGTGAGAGGGGGTCTTGATAGTTCTTACGTAAGATCGCAAAAATGCGCAAAGTTAAGATTTATACCACAGAAGAGTTAATAGTGCAAGAATTATTATACTTTGAAAAGCGCGGGCATCCGCGCGAGTGCCGAGGCGCGCGCTCGGATGCCTAGGTACTTATAGGTAAACGATTTTGTACTTTGGGTAAAGATTCTAAACAAATCCTGAGCTTTTCGTGTTTTTTCGACTTTATTAAATTGCTGCACTGTGTTATTGCATACTTTAACTATTTTGAACTCTCGGTAAGTTCCACTTTTCGCCTGTGTTCACAAGTTTATAAGAAAATTGACATTGAAAAACTTAACCTGAAAATCTGAAATTGAGATTTTCGTGTTTAAACTTGAACTTTAGACGACATAGGATTAGGTAGGAATTCGGGCCAAAGTATTTCTATGACAGCTCCGGCACTGCGGGTATGCTACGCTTTAGTCCCTCGCTCCCTCGTCGCAGCCCCCTCCCTGACCCGTCAGGTCAGTATAAATAAATCTTAGAACTAATAAAATAATAAGGTTTCTAGCGCTTCGGGGGCCGCTACCGCGGAACCGCTCCCTTCGCTTGCTCTTTTTTCTTTTTTTTTTTTGACTGACTTAGTCGTTGGGGCGGGGCCATTCGACGCAATCGGTCTCGTGGCTGCGTTTAAACTGTGATCTCCTGCAAAAACGTATACCTTACTGAGACTTTAAAATATGTAGTTAAACTATGCAATAAAACAGTGCAGCAATTTTGAGCCCCTGGACTGTTCAAAATCTTTAAAATTACATATCTACATACATGACATGATTTTAATGATAAATAAAAACTTTAATACAAAACCAAAATTAATTATATTTCAATTAATTTTTTTCTTTAGATTCTTACGTAATAAATATTAAACAGGGGGGAAGGGGGGTCGGCCTATTCTTTGTTTTTCTTACATAGGGGTGGGAGGGGGTCAAAAACTGTCAAAAATCGTCTTACGTAATAAATGAATGGCCCTTTTGTATGAATCTCAAGACCATAATAGGATGGCCTCCACGGGCGAAGCCGGTGCGGAAAGCTAGTACTTACCTACATAATAATAATATAATATAGAATATCGTTGCCTAGGACCTTACATATCAAAAACACAATCTAGTTTAGTTTAGTACGTAGGTATTATAAGTACCTACCTACCTACTATTATTACGTAGGTATAAACTTATGGCCTTATTCATAAACACATTTTAGTTTTAGAAGCGTTTTAGTTAAAATAATGTTTTGTCACTCTCTAACAAACCTGTCTTTACTAATAATAGAAAGAAACAAAACACATTTTAACAAAAACGTTGCTAAAATACGTTTATGAATAGTGGCCTTAGTACCTATTTAGATAGGTCAGTGATTTAGTCAAGCAATTATGTGGCAAGGTCAACAAGGTGACCTCGATCACTGTTATCGCTATCTTCTGCTATCAAAGAGGGTTCAACTTGAGGACTTCTTCCAATAAATTAATAGATACCTACATAAGATACATGTTATCAAAACGTTTCAGGTAATTTCAGTGTTGACAACTTTATATTGATACAACGAAAGGTCATGAAAATATGACAGACAAATATATATTTGGTACCTACCTAGGTAGTAATTATTATTTATTATATTATATTAAATAATATACCTAATTAAATTTTAATCTATGACCTGGGAGGCTGGGACTATTGCTCACCACCAACAAGACAGTTAGGAAACTTTATATTCTAGACCATCGTCCTTCAAATAGGCCAAAATAATATTGGGGTCCCAAACAATTCAATTCGGTAGGAATTTCACATTGATATATTTCATATTGATTTTCATTGGGTTTCACATGGTTTAATTTTTATATACGTTGAAAGAATGACACCCTTCATTCAACAATTGACTAAAATGGCAGAAGTGAATGGAAATGCTGGCAGAAGACGACCTAGGTGTACTTTTATCGAACATATAAAAAAAATTGATCGAAGACAATGTTAAAAGTAGGACACAATCACTAATGAAGAAGCGAAAGAGGTTAGGTATGTCGGATAGGTAGCAAATGACATTAGATTGTCTCGCCTACCCCTCTTGGGATAAAAAACGTGATGATAAGTGATAGATAGGTACCTAATTGTTTTATGTCCAATACATCACCAGTGGACTTGCAACCCCTTTGGGGCGGCACCCCAGTTGCAGAAACGATTTTTTAGACTTATGGCTGGATACGATAGTGTTACATTTTATAAAATAAATATCTACAATAATAAAAATTGGACATTTATACCTACATTAACATTATGTGGGCGATAATTTGTGTGTGTGACATCACGGTCTCCCCACTGCTCACTAGCTGCTCCGCCTCCAGCGACCATCAAGGTTCTCTGCCAAAATATCGTGCGGTCTTTAACTATATTCACTATGAATATAATAAAAAATGCATTAGGTAATACAGGTAGGTAGAGGCGGAAGACGAGGAACATCTAATTGATTACTTACAAAACTATGAAAAAGGGAAAACAAAAAATAATTTTAATATACAAAATTATGAAATATTTGAAGATCAAAATAATAATGTAATATTTAGCCAAAAAGCGAGTTTTAGATATAAGCGTGACGTAAGCACCTTGGTTTGGTCTATATAAAAATACTCTCCGTCCACTTGGCTCCCCTCGTTTGGATCCCCTGGATAGTGTCGCGCGCAGCTGTCGTTGCACTGAAATAGCCGCTACAACTTAATATTAATATAACATAGAAGACATTAGACACTCCACTCGAGAATCGTGCTTCGGAGGGCAAGTTAAACCGGCATCTGCACTTCTGAAGCCTCTAACCGCACCAGAAGGTAGGTAATAAGAAGGGTTGTTGTTTACCGCGCTCGTTTTCATACAGAGATAACGTTTTACTACCACTAAAATATATTATCTAAATTACGAATTTTGTAAAAAGGAAAATGTACAGACGTACCTACATAGTTTTTCACTATATCTAAATTTTATTTTGTGTGGAAACGGGTGCGGGACAGCTCTAGTAGCAGCAGTCTTTATAAACTACCTGTTTAATATTGTGCAGTGATGGTAAGGACCTGAAGGAGTGGAGTCTATAGGGAACAATAAATACTACTTGTGTAAAATAATAATATAATCATTTATTAGTCATTCATTAGCTGCAATTATAAGTTATAAATTTCATAATAAGAGGCTATTTAAAATTATATTACAATACTATAAAGTACACTAATGAGGTTTATAAATATTTGGCCATTTCATAGAGATATCTTGATTGCACTTGTTCAGGTTTGCAACAATATCCCACTAATGGAATGTTTTACAAAACAGAATGGCACAAATACACAATTACATTAAGTTTACAATGAAACTTACAACTTACAATCACATATTTACAAACTCTGTACAATTCAGTCACAACCCGCATACACAAAACATTAAAATAAAATACTTATTGAGCACTTAGCTTCTATTACTTCCTACCTAGTCAGTCCACACAGACAGACACTACACTATTTAATTTAATATTTACACTGTCACTAAAACCTCACTAACTTTTCCAAAAGTTTATTTAATGTACTTAAAAGAGGTTTTAATAGACAACAATCAGCACAATATTTACAACTCAACCACAAATAATTTGCCCTTCAAAGTCTAGAGTCCACATTTATAACTAGGCAGCTTCAATTTGGTAAAGTGTCCATTAATATTTCTTTAACACCTGAACTCAGTCTGTCGGGGAACTTGATGTCGAAGGCTACTAATAGGTCACCTTTCCTCGTTGGTTCCTTGGGGAACGGCAGACCGTACCCGGGGAATCTCTTGACAGTATGAGGTTTGACTATTTCCCCTTGAAGGTTGACTGATAACTTCTCTCCGGACATGGTAGGCACATCTATTGTAACTCCACACAAAGCCTGTAACAAACAAGATTATTCTAACATTGCTCTACAGTGTATTAATAAACAAAACAATGGAAGATACCACGATTCAATTTCACAACTTATCAGTTGTTATAGTAAACAGAATGGCAATAAATTATTAAACACAACATTATCTAAGAATGTGAAGTCATATTTGGAAATATCTAGAATAAACTAAACAGGAAATAATATATAAGTATGCAAATTGGGTCAGTAGTTTTTTCTAGAATGTTTACAATAAACAAATCAGCTTACCTGTTTCAATGAGATTTTTGCAACATATCTGATGTCGCTGCCTTCCCTCTTGAACAGTGCATGTGGTTTGTCTCTGATGATGAAGACAATATCAGCAGGTATCTTGTTGCGGCCCTGGTCACCCTCTTTCTGGAAAGTGATCTTGGTGCCTGGTTTCCATCCAGCTTTGACATGGATTGTCAACACCTGTTAAGAAAATAATTTGATTAGTATTTTTAATTAAAAAACAAATGGAAACAACAATATTGCTGTTTGTTTAACTAAACGAGTTTTATAATACAGACCACAGAGTCAAATATTTACCTTATCTTCCTTACGAGATGAGCCATCAGATTGAACAACTCTCCGAGATATCTTCATTTTCTTGACACATCCCCGGGCTATGTCCTCCAGAGAGACATAGAGATCGTGTTCAATAGGAGGATCTTGAGTTTTATCCTTCCGTCCGGGGGACCCGTGGAAGTTAAAGCTGTGACTCCGGAATGCACCAGCTCCAGGCCTGCCAGATCCCAAACCCAGTCCTGAGAAAGGATCCATATCCACATCCATGTCTCGCTCGAAGAAACCGTTAGTTCCGCCACCATTCATGTCGAAAAAGGCTTGGAAGGGGCTCGACGATCCGAAGAATTGTGCGAATGTGGCCCGCGGGTCTCCGTGGTAGGTGTACGAGGTCTGACCCCCGACTCCGCTGTGAGAACCCATACCATTCTTAAGACCTTCTTCACCACAACTGTCGTATATTTCCCTCTTCTTCTTGTCTGATAACACCTCGTAGGCTTCCGCGACCTCTTTAAACCGTTCCTCTGCCCCAGCTGCCTTGTTTTTGTCAGGATGGTATTTGAGCGCCAACTTTCTGTAAGACTTCTTGATCTCGTCGTCGCTAGCTCCCTTCGATATGCCCAGGATTTTGTAGTAGTCTTTGCCCATTGTGAAAACTCTGCAACAAAATGAAATTAGTGAGCGATGCCTTTTTTGGACACGTATGGAGAGAAATTATAATTGTCGAATTTATGAGATGCGATCGACAACCAGCAGTTTCGTACACTTTAATAAGGAAAGAGGCAACTTCTCTTACCTTAAATCTCCTGTTTAAGATTGAATAAGTTCCAAAAATCCAGATAAAATATCCAAAATAGTAATCACGTCACAACACACTCACTATACGTATTTCACTTGAATGAATCGCTGGCGCCCTGTCGCACCGAAATATATACAATAAAACGTCTAGAATATTCTAGGGCCTTCATATCGTATATGAAAGAGACGAAACATAATAATCCTGCCTGATATAACGTGTGCCAGAAAGAGATAAAGATATTTCATACCGTTCAACTGTTCATACGTCAATGATCACGTTTCCAATGAGTACGTTCTCTTTGCAACATAATTTGTCATTTGCTCCAATCAGCTCCAATGAACGAACAACTGTCAAATCTTTACACCATTTACGACCCAGAAAGAAATATTATTGATTATGATAATTGGTCCGAGCCCGAGCACGGTACGAGAGAGAATCTAGGTCAGAAAATTACAATATTTCTTATTCCTTCACTCTTATATTAAACTCACGGGTTGGAAACAGAAAGACATATTTTCTGTCTATGTATAGTAGCACACACGAACGCATACGGAAAGCTGCTTTCTCTTCTCTGTGTTTTCATGATTCTTCTCGATTCTTCTAGAGAGTTGGCGAAATTTCGAAATTTTTCTCCATGGGGAGCTGAGATCGAGATGGGGTGGGGAGCGGCTGCCTGTCTCATCTCATAGAGCAGTGTTTTTCAACCTTTTTAAATACGCGACCCCTTTGTAAGTTGAACATTTCTGGCGACCCCCTAAGGCTCTAGGCCAAAACTACGACCTATGTCAGTGATTTTAAAGACGTATCATATTACTACAATACTAAATCCATTCTTGGATATGTCTGTAGGTACAATTGGCTGATGTAATCACGAGCATGAAAGAAAAGCTGTTAAGCATGAAAGAAAAGATTTAGCAGCTGACGGCATGCTTAAAATGAAATTTCACTAGCAAGAAAAAACAAGAATATTCAGACCTGGCAATTATTTGTGCCAATTGCCACTTCCTACCTATGCGATCTAACGTTCTTTTCATTGGTGGACATAAAAACTAAAAAGAGAAATAGGCTCCAAATAGAAAATGATTTGATTATTTGCCTCTCATAAATAGAACCATGTTTTGAAAAATTATTAAAAACAGATTTTTTTATTTTAATAAACAGTCACAGCTTTCTAGGACCAACAAACAATTGTCTTTTTAGTTTACCCGCGACCCCCCGAGAAAGGCTTTGCGACCCCCCTGAGGTTCGCGACCCACAGGTTGAAAAACACTGTCATAGAGTAACTAAAGAGAATATACAGACCGACAAGGGTCTATTGGCGTGCGGCAAAAAATGGAACTAGGTAGGTATATTATTTTTCTACATTTTGATTCCAATAAGTTTGACATTACATAGACGGTGGCGTTACCGCAAAATGCCAAAAGATCCTTGTCGGACTGTAATCACTACGTTTCTGAGGCCTGTCTATCATAGAGTAACTTATACTATCCTGGCGATGTCTTCTCTACACTGGGTCCTACGCCGCGTTAACGTTAACAATTATTTGTATGGAGATTAAACAGCGCCACCTAGTGGCAGTAATCTGAAGTAAATTTGCGAGTATGAGTTTTTTTACGTGTCACTTACGTTGGCGTAATCGAACACAATCGAACGTGGTGACAGCGTTGTATGGGTTTTGCGAGTACGAGTTACTATTTTGACCATTTTGACAGTTCGAAAGTTAACGTTCTCGCAAACGCGGAAGTAAAGTTGTCACTGAGGGATTTTGCTGTGAGATTCGAAGTTTACGTACTAATTTATTATATTATTGTTGTTTTCATTCGTTTTATGTTATTATTGTTATTAGTATTTTTGTTAGTTGTTAGTATTAGTAGTTGCGAAGTGTAAAACTAATCATAACAATGGCAGCAATATTTTATTTTCGCAACAACAACGAGAGCACGACATTATATGGAAGAAAAAGATACCACCTTACGAAAAGGATATTCGTTTCGTATTCTTGTGCGCAGAGTTGAGGCGTTTAACCGACTCAAGGTCCTCTTAGCGAGTTACCTTAGAAGAAAAGGTAGGTATAATCTACACATTACATTTTTTTGTTCTAAATCTGAAAGACCTAAGTATTCTACCCTTCAAAAAGTGGCTTTAAGTAGGGGTGATGGAATGCACAAAGCATATTACAACAAAAAACACAAGCAGCCAGAGTTATTATAGAGAACACATTTGGGAGGCTGAAGAACCGCTGGCGTTGTTTGAATAAAGACAGGGATCTTCATTATCAACCAACAAAATGTGCCAAAATCATACAAGCCTGTTGTAGATATAGGTCTTAATTTTAGGCATTATAGACCTAGAGGAATATATAGGTAGGTTATGATCTACACAGCACCAATTTTGGATATAAATAAATGAACTTGAAATGTAAAGAGCAAGAAGATCCATCTTAAATTTAATTTGAACATACCTAAAATATTAATGAAAGATTTAATTAATCTATTTTATTTATAGAGTTGAGACCTATTGAAGAACAAGAAGGGAGGGAAGAAGTAGATAGAGAAGAACATACCACAGACTTGATAAGAGGACGAATTATAAGAGACCAAGTAATTAGAAGATTGCAGGAATAAAAGACAATAATCAAATGTGTATTTTAATTTTAATCTAATCATAATCATAACCTATCCTAAATTAAATTCTTACCTACTATCTTATTAAACCTATTTCTAAGTAACTACTTATTGGCTAACTTATCTAAGACTTGAATTACTTTTGCTGCCAATGCCGCCCACTCCCTATGCTGCATGTTTTGGTCTTCTCTCTCCAGCTGCCTTTGATGCATGTTATCCCTATGCTGTTCCATTTGGTCCCTGTGCTGCTGCATCAAAAAATTTATCCACGCCTCATCATGGAGAAAGTGATCTGCAGCCTTCGAGGCGACCGTTCATTTCGTTGTCGGGGAATACGACGAGGAGTGACTTCACCGACGACGGGAAACGCAGGCTGAGTGGGTGAAACAACATCTGAAAAATAATACCTCTAATTTATCAAAAGCCGGGAGTAGAATGGATGTAGTTGCTGAATAATTCTCATATCTCACTAAAATTACTGTCCCAATTAAAAAAAAATTCACTGTTAAGTATATTGTTCCCTAGCAATAGCACATAAAATGAAAACAGAAACATTTTATGTGCACCACTGTTTGTATGTAAAACTAACGATTATCTTCTTCTTTTTTATTAATGGAGGTCCAACCAATATTATGGTATGATTTCGCTATCTAGTGATATATATGCAACATTCTACAGTAAATATGCAGATTAATCAGTAATAAAGATTATCCCGCAGACTATAATATAATTAATTTAAATGAACAAATATTGTAGCATGATTATATAAAAATATATACCTGTGGAGGTCCTGCCTCTTCGACATGCAGCCCAGTTGCTGCTACCCCAACCAGTTTTAGGTCAGGCAATTCTAACCCTGACAGTCTGCTTTTTGTGTCTCCACTGCCGTCACTATTCAGCAGAGACACCAATTCCTCCCAAAGCATGTGGCTCGTCGCACGACCTCTTGACGTATTGGAGGTTTTGCTAAGGTCTCCATGTCTATAAATAATAAACGAAATCACAAAACATAATGTACATAGGTACTTGTTATTATTTAAAACTTTAGCACTCTTAATTACGTAGTATTTATACTTACTGTTGAACGTTATCATTAATTCTAATTGCGACGTGCTTGTCTTCATTTTTATTAAAAGAAAGTCGACAAATCTCAGAAACAAATATGTAAGTAAACAAACAAGTTTTGTTGTTGTTGACATTGACCGTGAGAAGATGTAACCCGGCTGGTTTTGGTAGATCGCATCTTCCGATAAGAGCAATATTAGATAGCATTCTTTTAAATTTGGTCGGCTTCCTTGACTGATTTACTCGCTCACGGTGAGTTAACGTTGACTGAAAAGTAAGAAGCATTTGTAACTCATACTCGCATGTTGTCGGTTCTCACCGTGAGTGTAGTTTACTCACTTTACGCGGTAGTAAAGTTACTCGATATGACATTTGCAACTCGTACTCGACCTAGTCCAGCCAGAGTCATCGTCTGACTATTATTATTATTTTATTAGGTAGGTATATTATTATTACCTATACTTTACAGCTATAATTTAAAAGTAAGTAGGTACATAGGTACTTGCAGAAAAAATTACAATTTTTGTAACAGAAATCGGAAAGACTGATTTCGAGCAAAACTGTTTTGTAAAATGCACGAAATTATATTTTTTTCCAGGACATCCTTTAGGATCAATTCTTGTCACATTGTCTGGCAACTCTGACCAACTGTCAACTGGCCGGGCAAATACGTTTTCACCGTTCCACGTTACGCCTTGGTGACCAACGCACGCGCCCGCCGAGACGTGATGGGGAATGTGATAGTTGTGATTAGTCGTTGATTATTATGACATAATAATATCACAGTCTGCGGGTACATCCTAGATAGGTACCGATTTATCGGCTATTGTTACTGTGACGTCCATATGGACATTGGCAAATCATCGATTAACATTGATGGAGCCATTATAAAATAAGAAGAATATTATACGATTCCACGTCACGCCTTGGTGACCAAAGCACGCGCCCGCCGAGACGTGATTAGTCGTTGATTAATAAGACATATCACAGTCGGCGGGAACATCCTAGCTACCGATCAACAAACTACTATTATTATGATCTGTCTGTGCTACCGATACCCATTATTGACCACAGAGCATTGAAGTCCGTGTCGCGTCGGGGGCGCGCGGGCGTTGCGGCCCGGCCCCGATCATTGTTCTGTGTCATTGTCGCTAGGAAAAAAATGTTATTGTGCAGTCTGTGACGTTCATAATACTTGACATTGGCAAATCATCGATTTGTAACTCAGATGAATGACTAATTTGTAACGTAGTCTACGCCTCTACGTAAAATAAGAAGATAATATTATACTCTTTGGTTAGCTTGACATTGACAAGTTGCCAGGCCAAAGAGTATATAAAGAGAATATATTTGGTAGGGATGGGATTGTCTTCAAAAAAGATCGATTCGAATTGAAGAATAAAGAATCAATTTACAAAAAATCGAGGACCAGAAGATCAATTTCTAAAAAAATATATGGAGAAATAACAAAAAAAAAACCGATCTGTATTGTTTTTAGTTTAGCTTAAAAAAATAGATTAGTATTGTTTTTACTAAAAATTGTCAATTTGACACTGGGGGAGGCCAAACAAAACACAAAGAAGATTGTGAGGGATTCCACGTCACGCCTTGGTGGATAGCGCATGCACCTGCGGAGACGTGATGGGGAATCCGGTTTAATCCCGGCCGCGCTGTGATTAGTCAGTGATTATTATGACATTATCACAGTCGGCGGGATAATCTTAGCTAGGTACCGATTTATCAATATTAAACACTGTAGAATGGCAGAATTGCGACGATATGTCAGCACTGTTGCCATAAATATATCAAAATAAGAAGATTGTGTAGGTATTGTTTTTAATTTTAAAAGGAATTAAATGATTCTATACTGTGTTTAACTTAAATTATTGACCTGTCTTGTTTAAGATCCTGTGCTACGATGTTCGCAATTACATAATATTATTGTTTCACTGCTGTTGAGTGTACGGTTGATATTCTTGTTTAATCCAAAAAAGTATAACGGAATAAATCGAATTTCGATTTCTGGGTGTCAGAGATCGATATCAGATCGCCATCCCTATTGCCTAATGTTTTAGGGATGGGCAAATGAAAAAATATATCGATATATATTGTATCGATATTATTCAAAGCGATATCGTGTAAAAATATCGATATTTTGATATATCGAAATATATGTTATTTATGTTTTAGGCAAAAGGAGCAGAGCCCATACAGCCGATTTACTCATTCATTCACTGCTTTCTTTCTAGGCCGCATTTGCAAACAAGTTAAATTCCCTCGGTAAAGTGTAAAGTGAAGGATAGCTTTATGCAAAACATTAATGTGTGACTGAAACAGACTACTGTCAGGTAATAATTAACTTGGTTTGCGAACGCGGCCCTAATCATCGAGAAGTCGAACGGGAGCTCATAAAAAAAAATCGAATTTGATATCCGGAAAAAATATCGATTATTGATACATCGAGATTTAAAATGTCGACGATAATTATCGATTATTTATTGAATTAATATCGATATTTTTTACCCAAGCCTATGTTTGTTTTGTTTTGAATGTTTTGATTGATTTCGCGGATTTTTATTTTACTGTTATTTAAGTTATTTTGTTGTTATTAATTAGTGGGTACCTACATAATAGGGCATAGGACAAGTAATAAAACGAACTATTGTGAACTATGGAATGTAACCTCAAATTTTAATTATCTTGTGAGCCTTAAAAACACCGCGTGTCTGCATCCCTTGTGGTGAACATCGAAGTATTTCTCGTAGAAGTCTTGTACCATCTCTTCGACCTGCAACATAATGTCCACTTGTGATATTCTTGAGTGCTTATGCGATAACTGCGGGGAAGTGGCTCACGAGCCCTATATAGAGTGTTGCGAGTGTCCTACCAACTTGTGTACAGCTTGCTTCGGTAGCGGCCGTCAAGTCAGGGACCACAAGAATTACCACAAGTATGCAATAAGGAGAAACGATTTTACCCTCTTTGAGAACTGCAACTGGTCTGCCAGAGAGGAGTGCAATCTATTAGAAGCTATATCCATACACGGCTATGGAAATTGGGAAGAGGTAGCTAAGTCAGTGCAGCCACGTTCCAAGTTAGAGTGTCAGGAGCACTACAAGAAGTACTATATAGATAATGTCCAACACAAGGAACTAGATATAATCCCGGAAACAGTACAATCAGTATTTCCTCAACCCGTAATACCTTTTTTGTATAGTCGTGAAGTGTGCAACGATCCACCTAGAAATATTCAAGGAGAGCAGCACCTGGCCGGTTACAATGCTTTCAGGTCTGAATTTGAATTAAACTACGATAACCAGGCTGAAACTATATTTAATGTTATGGAAAATTGCAGTGATAGTGAAGATGAAGATTTAATGGACGCTCTTCAAGTGTCTATGTTTACTGCATTTAATAATAGACTAATAGAAAGACATAGGAGATATAAAATTATAAAAGAACATGGTTTAATACTGCCAAATAAGTTAAATTGCTGGTTGCAAAGCTTTGATAGAACATTATCAAGAGCCAAGTCAGAGAAAATGGTAAGATTTATGCAGTTTATGAAAGGTATGCAGTTTGATGCTTTTATGGAAACTCTCAGTTTGGAGGCAGAGTTGTTGCAGAAAATAGTGCGACTTTGTGAATACAGACGTAACGGGATTAAAACACTGCACGGAGCTGAAATATATAATACATTGAAGCCTGAACATGAATTGGTGCTGAAGGAGCAAAAACAGTTCTCTGCAATGATGAGTAGAAAGTTTGACTCTCAGTCACCACTGAAGCACAAGATGACTGTAAGTAAAGACATGAGCGGCAGAAGGAGAAGACATATACTACCTTTGGATATAATAGATCTACCAGGGTTCCAACTGTTGACAGATAGTGAGAAAGAGTTGTGTTCTAAACTACGACTGCTTCCAGAGAACTACATGGAAATAAAGAAGTTATTGATACAAGAGAATGAAAAGATAGGATGTCTCAAGTTGTTGGATGCCAGGAGGATCCTTAAGATAGATGTCAACAAAACTAGGAAAATATATGACTACTTGATAGAAAAAGGTTTCATTACAAAACAGCCCAATAAAATTTTGTAATAAAAGTATACTAGTAGTATTTTATTAATTAGTCCCTGATCTGTTGTAAGATATATTGCCACTTAAACGTTGCCCCGTTTACATGGTCTGACAACCGACTCAATCGAAGTGACAGTTGAGAGAACCCCAAAACACAAGTTTTCCCAAGACTTAGCCTTCAACCGAGCTAGCTGTGTTTTTCAACTCCAAAAAAAAATACCTTTATTATAAATATATATATAATTTTTTTTTTTTGCTTTGCTAAAGTCAAAAACCCCTAAAATCACCAAATATACATTGAAATCCCCCTTATTTTTTTATAATATTCTTTATTTATAAATTATTTAATATTTCAAATATTATTTTGTTTCTTCTGGTTCTGACTTTTTAAAATCATACATTTGGATATTAAATAAACTTAACATTTTAATGGATGTAGAAGGGGTTTTAGTATAGGTAAAAGATAAAAATGACCTTGTATGGGTGCATCATAAGACCTGGGCCCATACCACTAACCAGATGTAATATCTGTTATTTTTAGAACTGCCCTCTGAAGCACATAAGCATAAAATACATACAAAATTGCATTGACAGTGTGTGAACTTGTAGCTATTTGCTAATATTTCATTTTACAAAATAAATACCCCAATATACTTCAGTAGTGTTTTATAAAAAGTAATAATAATTCTTAATACATTACCTTGAAACCAAATTTTTGATAAAGAAAGATGGCTGGATTTGTAGGGGACACATGCAGTGTCACATCCCGTCCTGTGCATGTCTATGAAAGAAAAAATGTGTCATTTATCAAGCTATCACGCCGGGATCACCAAACTTTGAAGGGCGGAAGCCACTTGCTCAATTCGAATGGCGATGCGAACGGGTATTGTTGTTCTCTTGCACATTGAGATATAAGAATTCAGAGAGATAGCCTATGTCAATCTCTGGCCCTCCCAACTATCTCTGTGCAAATAGTTACGTCGATCCATTGCTCTGTAGGCCAACCATGAAATATAATTTCGAAAATACGGATCGAATTTACGTTCGTCCCGCAAACGGGCCCGAACATACGAATTTGTATGTAATGTCAGACGTAAAACCCTACCATGACATTTCCGATCGGAAGCATTTCCCGCTGGCGGCACATTTTTCTACACGTGGTGGAGTGATTTTTAATACATGAAAACCTTCCCCGTGAAACAATCTACTCGTATATCTTAACAGTGAAAACCAAAACATAATCCGTTCGTTATTTTCAAAGAAAATCGCACAAAGACAGATGGAAAGGTTGTATTTACCTAAACTACCACAATACAGGCGGCTGACATTAAAGACTTTATAATTACTTATTATTAATCATAACCTCTTTGCTGTCGGCAATGCTTTATAGTATATAGGTATATTTATGGCCGATACTTTTATGAATGTAGCGGCAGTCGGGCAGATATACTAAATCCAACATTTCTGGACTTAGGTTGTCGATTCAGTTTTCTTAATAATTTGTGATATATTTCAACAAAGAAAATTATAAATATAAAAATGTGTTTCAGTTTTGATAACGCCATCTTGTTTTACAAGATTAGGTACATTATACACGCCTTATTTAAAAAGTTATTAATTTGTTAGGTATTATTTATATAAACGTACCATTTAAATTATTCGCATTGTACTGGTTCATTTTTACCTACCTAATAAGACCTCGTATCTTTCAGATCGTACTCTATGGTTCCGGATGTAAGTTCATGGAAGCTTTTTAGTAAAAAGCTTCCATGAAGTAAAAAGTTTTTACTCGATATTGCGGACGAGTGACGGACGGATTCGAAGTTACGTAATGTTTTTTCATGGTTGGCCTACTGTTTTGACAAACACTTTTGCATTTATATTATAATACTAGCTATTCGCCCTGGCTTTGCCTGTACCAACTTTCATCCCCTATTATACCACTAAGAGGGTGAATCTTAAAGAAAGTAGCCTATGTCTTTCCCTAGGGTTCAAGCTTACTACATATCAAATTTCATCAAAATCGGTTCAGTGGTTTAGCTATGAAGGCGTAACAGACAGACAGAGTTCTTTCGAATTTATAACATTAGTATGGACTAGGACTGGATAGTTAGTTAGGACTTATGTCCTTTCCCTCTATTACCTGCAGCAGATGGTACAGCATGAAGGTGGCAAGTCCCGCGCGGCGCCACTCAGGCCGCGTCAACAAGAACGAAATGTAGGCGGCGCCGGCGCTCGCGTCCGGTACCAGGCACGCCACGCCCACTACCAGCTGGCGGTACAGGACCACGCAGCTGAACTCTGGATACTGCAGCGCCTCGCTCACTGTGCACACAACACTATCAATATACACACACCTTGCGAGAGCCAGTTGTTAGCTGGACGCCAATATGAGATGGTGTTATATCCTAACGGGCTGGTAGGATGCTAGTGCGTGGCGTTTAGGCGAGATCAAATCGATTACCAGCTATGTTTATTCACTGAGATTTACACTGCTGTAAGTACTTAGAAGTCCGCTAAAATTTAAAACTAACCAAATAAACTAGTTCCTCGTGGAATACTGACTGCATTTCCCTACTGAATCGCGATGACTATTTCTTAAGCGAGGAAGGAGCCAGCCTTCTTGTTACCAGAGATGCTCAGTCGTGGGGTTTAAGGACACGCCTCATGATGTTTGTCCCATACAAATCAGATGTTTCGTTTTTCCAGTTTTACGCGATAACAGTATATGCTAGGCTCGAAATAAAAAATTTCAAAGATAAATATATTCTAAAGTTTCTAATGGAAAGAAAATAACCAAAATCAGTTACACCTAAGTTTTATGAAGCCTTGAAAATCCTCAATTTCACGCGTATTTCAGCAAAGTTTGCAACTCGAGTTTTCTTAACATATTTAATAATTTATAACTTTCACGACATTAAAAGAAAGATAATTTCACACACTTTAAGAATACACTAACTTAGACTTTGATAATTCTAATAGTTTTTGTAAAAACATAGAGAAGCCAAAGTCCTTTTCGTGTTTTTCAAAATACAGATTATGTTGAAAAATCGTAATTTTAATTTCTCATGTTTCTGATACGTGAATATTGGTCTATCTTATCTTATCCTTGGTTACCTTATCGATTTCAATAGTAGTCTATCTCGCTCACATCTTTCTAAAGAGATATGGACAAAATAAGCCGCGCGTAAAACTGACTTCGTTGCGCTGTGATGCGTCAAACTCAAATTTGATTATATTGATGGATGGATTATAGATGGAATAAGGTATTAAGGATCACTCTCCAGGATATATACTTACAATCAATGCCAGGCCAGAAGAACTGCTCGCACAGACTGTTGACTGCCGCCATGTGTTGTGGCCGCAAGTACGAGTACTCGATACAGGCGCGGCTGTGCACGTACTCCGGTCTGAAGGAAAACGTTCATTAGGCGCAGGCTTCGGGATGGGAAGTAACATAGAAAAACTGACCGACACGAGAAGGAAGTGACGCCATACTAGACAATAAAGCGCTATCTTATCTTATCAGTGTAATTGTGTACTTTATACACTCAATTACTTTTTAAAGTTCATTGAGGGGCCAGTAGATATAACTAAGCTATATTTGTTCCAAAAAAAAATTGTTGTAAGTATACCGCCATGTTTTAAATAGTAAAGTTAGTCGCGAGCATTAGGAGCGGTTGATCGGTTAGTTAAATTTTACTGTAAGGCAAGCACAGGCGGCAATTGAGCAATAGTGATGAATCGAAATTGCCATGGCCTGGGGCCTATTTCTAAAAACTACTACTAAAGTGCTATTCATTATATGAAGAGGTGGGAGACAATTATTTGGAAATTACCTATGCTTGCAAAGAAATGTAAAATATGTTTTTTTTTTTATCAATGTTTGTAAAATGCAGTTTATATAAAGATATTATAATGCCACAATTTTCCTGTAGAGATATGTCACCCACCCCTTCATATAATGAATAGAGTATAGTTTACGTTAATAGATCCTAGAAATGTAAATTAGTAAATTTATTAGTTGTAGTAGTAGTCTCACCCACCCCGTACTAAAAAAACGCGATGCAACACGTTAGCGACAAAGAAGTGTATGAAGCGGTGTCATTAACCGTTTATCCGGCAACCCTAAGCATTCGGAAATAGCCCCCTGTAAATATGTACCCATTGGTTTTCTTCATGAGCTCCTCAGTGAGTGCCAGCCAGGGCGGCGTGGTGCGGAAGTCTCGTCTGATGTAGGGCTTGAGTAGCGCGCCCGAGTAAGGGGACCGGAAACACACGGGCGGAGTGCGCGACGATAAACATAACCCCCTAGTGCTGTACACCACCGTGCCGGACAGCTCCTCCATTATGTACTGGGAAATATAATAAGAAATAAAATCCGGAACGATGTCATTAGAGAAGAATGCGGAGTGAAAGATGATGTTGTGACTAAAATAAGAAAAGAAGTTTGGACACGTTGAAATAATGTAGGATGAAAGATTGACAAAAAAAGTTTATATGACAGAAACGAAAGGAAATACTGGCAGAGGACGACCTAGGTGTACTTTTATTGAACATATAAAAGAAATTGAGTAGGTGCTTTATTGCATCCTACATACATACATACCTTCACGTCTTCTGTAGGCAGAGTATTACTTCACTCGATCTTTGCATCTCTTGCATCATTCACATCCATACGTCGTTTCATAACTAAATTTCATCCTAAATAACAAAACAGATCAAGCTGTTTCGTCCTGTTTTCCCAGATAAAAGTAGCCTAGATGTTAAACCAGAACATAAACTATTTGTCCTGCACATTTCATCCGAATCCGTCAAGGCATTATTGAACAACAAATACTTACAGATCTCTGAAACCGGTCCAGCACCCTGTCCGTATTGAGGGTGCACTTTGACTCATCACTCGGGTAGCCGCCCAGTAGTTTGACGCTCCTTTAAAAATACAATATTTATTAGTAATTACTAGTCACTCTTAAAAGCTGCACGGTTAGGTGCTTGACGGACGTCTTATTATAATAAGATAAAATTTGTTTGAATGTGGGTTTGGGGTCACCTCTGAAATTACTGAACGGATTTCAAAATACTTTTAGTATCTAATAACTATGTACGTGGAAGTCTAAAAGTGGCACCGAGACCTGAAAAGCTCACCGAAACTCGGCTGCGTTGGTATGGACACGTGATGAGAAGGCTCGAAGACCACATGAACCGGAAAGTGTTGGACATTTAGTCAGGACCGAGACACCGCGGCAGACCCGGCTTCTCATGGCTTTCAGCAATCAACAATGACCTCAAAGCCTTAAACTGGACCCACTGACGACCCGGAAAAGATTAGGAGAGCCGACCCCTATTAAACGTAGGATAAGGCCGGAGAAAGAAGAAGATACTCCTCAGGTGTTAATGCAAAAATCATGGCGTTTTATTGACGTTGCCGGGTCGGAAATAATGAAGTTAAAAATAAACATGACAGTTTTTGATGGCGGCATTGCAACGAAGAAAAAATACTTCAGATTTTATTGCAATCCAACACATAAAATAACCTTAAATTAATGTCAAATAAACTGGAAACATTAACTTAAACATAGATATAGGTATTGCAGCAAAGCTTGAGGCGAACAACACACGCAAAGGTTTGTGTGTATAATACGCTAGAATTTGTCTGTGTGAGTACTGTGTTCGCCTCAACTCTCGCTGCTATACCAATATCCTGAAATACTAACAATAAACTTACTTATCAAAATCAAAAACTTTCAAATGTCTGTGCCTCTTGAGCCGTCTCATGGCCAGTTTGGCCCGGAGTCTTCGGAGTTGTGCCTTCTTCTCTAGATCGCACACTTTCGGTATGAGAGCTGTCACTTTCTTCAGAAGTTGTATTTCTTCGTACTCACTTAAAGGTACTACTCCACTTGAATTTTCGGGCTATAATAAGCAAACCCAAAAATAACACATCATCACGACTTTTATACATTGTGACGTGCGTGACCTGGTAACAATGTCCACATACAAAGATCACGTTCTTGCCTACCTACAGTCTGGATATTTTATAGTCTATGGTAAGCACTAGACTGTGACCATAGAAGTGCCCTTTATTGTGTGCATGTTAAGCATGGGGGGTGGAGTGCTTGTGTCTACTTAATATAACTAGTGTGAGATTCACATAAGTGCATTTATACAACACTTGCTGTTGCAACTGTTGCCCGCAACTTGGTATGGATATATCTAATTATATGGAGGGATCAATTACTCGTTTTATTGGCCGTCTGCAAGTCTGTCTTTCAGGTTTCTAAGAAATGAAGTTTTAGAGGTGGGGCAGAAATAAATAAACTTGATAAGTAGTAGGAATTTAAAAATGCTTTTTATTTACTGACCTTATTGCAGACGACATCCTACATGAAGCGAGCTCGATTCATCGATACAGCATTGTTTCGCGCGGTAATTTTGAATTTACCAAATAAATAATTAAATTTGTTACTTAATAAACCTAAATTTTTAGCTTGGGTACGCCCTTGGCTGAAACTAGAGAAGTTTATTTGTCTTTATGCATTGTGCATTTTTCGAAATGAGTGTAATGAAATCTACATGAATTTATTGCTTTAGTACAGACAAAAATGGACTATTTCAGAATTACAATGCGAAAATAAAATCAGTTATACATACAACATTCTGAATCCACGGCATATCCAGAGAATTCAACTGTGAAGAGAACAGAGTCTCCCTGCTGAGTGGCATCTCTTTGTCCTTCTTCGGCTTCACCAACTTCTGTATATTCGTCTCGCTCGTCTTTTCGTCGAAATCGCGCGGCGACCGACTGCCCGACTCTGAATCGTAGTTCGCCGTAAACGGTTGGAGCGAATGGACACTTGATGTGTCGCTCTGGAATTTTTATTAATTTAGTCATTGAATATTTTTTTTATATACAAAAGAATAGAGTTTGCACTAACACTGACATCACCTAATATAATAATAGTTTTGACGCCACAGAGTATATAAACTCCTCTTCATATGTCTAACGCTATCTCTTTTTGTAGTTCTTAACTTTATCAATTTAGTTATATTTTGTTTCACTCTCACAAATCTGTCATTCAATATGATGGAATGTTTATTGATAAGGATATGTTTTTGTTCACTATTTTCTGCATTACTAAGTTAAGGGTTCTTAAGGCAACTCTTAAATATCAATGCATCTTAAAACATACATACAACTCAACTCTGACACACGTTCCAAGGCCCAAGCCTTACATCAGGCGAAGGTGAATATATTTTAGTCACTCACCGGCGGAAGCAAGTTAGTAGAAGAAAATTCCACATTTCCATACATATTAGCCTCAGAGGAACGTTTTGATGACACTCCCAAGAAAGTGTGGTCCTGGTAACTTTCATCTCTGTCCTGTCCCAAGAAACTATCCGTTCTGTAAAAAATACACACAATTTTATTTTTTACAGGTTGCCTTGCAGCTCCTGGAACCGGTGCCGGCCCTAGGGTACCCAGTGGAAGACAAAGTCTTCCTCATTCAGCTAATGATTTTTGAGGCTATACCTAACGAGTGGCCAGCTCTGTTGAGGTATATAGATGGAAAAGCCACTTTGTACGGTTTGTCGGACAATGTACATAGATTTTTTATTATAAAAAACCCATTGGTACATAGTCGGATGATGTAGGAATCGAACCCGCGACTTTTCAGTTGCGAGCCGACGTCTTATCCACTTGACCACCGACGACACAATTTTCTTGACTTGTCTTATTTGGTAAACAAATTTTGCATGTCTTTTTAACCGACTTCCAAAAAAAGAAGGAGAAGGTTCTCAATTCGGACCTATTTTTTTATGTATGTATGGACATCGATTACTCCGCCAGTTGTGAACCGATTTTGATGATTTCTTTTTTAATCGACAGATAATTCTTCCCGATTGGTCCCATTTTTATCTCATAAAAATTGGTTCATTACTTTTTCAGAAATTTTGAAAAAACTGACCTTACAAGTCAATTTTTCGTAATATCTCGATGAAATATGTACTGATTTTGACGACTTATTTTTTTAAGGATATTATAATTTCTCGACATTATCTCACAGTCATATGACGAAAATCAGTTTAGTAATTTTTCAGAAATTCAGTAATTTGTCTCTGTTTACTGCAGAAAATTATATCAGAGAAAAGCCTTAGCAACGGTTGCTACTGACACGAAGTTGTCAATTTTCGTATCAACGATGGTCTAGCGGCTAAAGGTATGGGGTGCAGCGCAGGATGCACATTGCACGTGGTTCAAATCCCACCCACCGCAGTATTTTTTTTAATTTTCCATAATTTTTTTTAGTTGCGTTATTTTTGTTTCTCAGGGCAGCAAAATCACTTAAAAGGGAGAAATAAACCTTTTAAATAAGTTGTCATTTAAAATTCTTAACAGACGTTATATTAACAAATTTACACGATAATTAACTTTTTAAACCTATTTTACATTTGCAAAAGTAATAATAAAAAACTTTATTACAATAAAATAAGACAAGTATGTTTACCAAATAAGACAAGTCAAAAAATACACTTTAAGAGCTGAGCATATATTATCTATCTTTAGTAGATAAGTAGTAATAAGCATATAATTTGAATTACTTATTCTCGAAGTTAGAAGACCTAGATCCATCATCAGAATCTGACAACTTCATCTTCTTGGTGGGCACTTGGTCCCCGGTCTGGTCACTCCAACCTGACTCGTCGTCTTCCGTCCGCCACAGGTCTTGGTAACCTGTAAAAAAGATCTTACAGGAGTCACCAATGACGAGTAACACCTAACCTCTGCAATCTTTTACATTATAATATTCTTTCTCATTCTCTCTCGGTATTAGCTGTGTTTGCTAACATGCTGTAACACAATCGCCCACTGTAGGCCACACTAAAATATCATTTGGTATAGTATTACAATAAAAAAATGTTTACCCATTTCAGTGACTAATGTATAGAACAGACTCTCTTCCATTGGTTGATTGTTTCTTTTCCATCTGGGTTTGTCTCTAGTTAATTCTTGAACTGAAAATTAAAGGAAAGTAAATTAAATAACTTCTTTTATTGTGGCTTCACCAATGTTATTCGATGATTTGCCAATGTCAAGTATCAATATTATTGATACATGTATTCCCCAACATGCCATGACGGAACGCCTGCGTCGGTCGCCATGCATGTCGTAGAATCCATTAAATAACTTTAGGAGTTGTTGTGCTCTCATTTGAATCTAAAATATTAAACTGCCCATTCTCTTTCCTTGTATTTAATGTGGTGGTATATGTTTATGTCCATTCAAATAATTTCATATTAACTATTACATTATTGCACCATTTGATTCAGGGATGAGTATAGGGCCTGCTCATGACCAGTGATTTTTGAAAAATCAACATTGAATGTTTATACTTTTTTTTAATCTGGGGTGCAAATAATCAAGATCTTTTATTATAATCTATATATATAAAAAGAGAAGTTCCGATTCACTGATCATCAACGCCCAGCCCAAACCCTTGGACCTATGAAGCTGACATTTTGCACAGAAGTTCCCTTTATTATGTAGACAAGGAATAAGGAAGGAAATTTCGATATTCAACCCCTAAGGGGGTCAAATGGGGTAAATACGTTTGTATGTAAAATCTTATTTCCTTGTCCTAATCAACTTGAAACTTGGTACAAATATTTTTCAATACAAATAATAAATACATATTTCTGGATTTTTAAAAACAACCCTTAAGTAGAAGTGCAACGGGGTGTAGAAGTTTGTATAGGGAAATCGTATTACCTGCGTTGTTCAACTTGAAACTTGGTACAAATATTCTTCAAAACAAATAATAAAACACGTATTTTTGGATTTTTAAAGACGACCCTTAAGGAGGGGTGCAACGGGGTGTAGAAGTTTGTACAGGGAAATTGTATTACCTGCGTGTATCAACTTGAAACTTCGTACTAATATTCTTCAAAACAAATAATAAAACACGTATTTTAGGATTTTTAAAAACGACCCTTAAGGAGGGGTGCAACGGGGTGTAGAAGTTTGTATAGAGAAATCGTGTAGGTATCAACTTGAAACTTGGTACAAATATTCTTCAAAACAAATAATAAAAGACGTATTTTTGGATTTTTAAAAACGACCCTTACGGAGGGGTGCAACGGGGTGTAGAAGTTTGTACAGGGAAATTGTATTACCTGCGTGTATCAACTTGAAACTTCGTACTAATATTCTTCAAAACAAATAATAAAACACGTATTTTAGGATTTTTAAAAACGACCCTTAAGGAGGGGTGCAACGGGGTGTAGAAGTTTGTATAGAGAAATCGTGTAGGTATCAACTTGAAACTTGGTACAAATATTCTTCAAAACAAATAATAAAAGACGTATTTTTGGATTTTTAAAAACGACCCTTACGGAGGGGTGCAACGGGGTGTAGAAGTTTGTACAGGGAAATCGTATTACCTGCGTGTATCAACTTAAAACTTGGTACAAATATTCTTCAAAACAAATAATAAAACACGTATTTTTGGATTTTTAAAGACGACCCTTAAGGAGGGGTGCAACGGGGTGTAGAAGTTTGTACAGGGAAATTGTATTACCTGCGTGTATCAACTTGAAACTTCGTACTAATATTCTTCAAAACAAATAATAAAACACGTATTTTTGGATTTTTAAAAACGACCCTTACGGAGGGGTGCAACGGGGTGTAGAAGTTTGTACAGGGAAATTGTATTACCTGCGTGTATCAACTTGAAACTTCGTACTAATATTCTTCAAAACAAATAATAAAACACGTATTTTAGGATTTTTAAAAACGACCCTTAAGGAGGGGTGCAACGGGGTGTAGAAGTTTGTATAGAGAAATCGTGTAGGTATCAACTTGAAACTTGGTACAAATATTCTTCAAAACAAATAATAAAAGACGTATTTTTGGATTTTTAAAAACGACCCTTACGGAGGGGTGCAACGGGGTGTAGAAGTTTGTACAGGGAAATCGTATTACCTGCGTGTATCAACTTAAAACTTGGTACAAATATTCTTCAAAACAAATAATAAAACACGTATTTTTGGATTTTTAAAAACGACCCTTAAGGAGGTATGCAACGGGGTGTAAAATTTTGTATAGGGAAATCGTATTACCTGCGTGTATCAACTTGAAACTTGGTAAAAAATTCTTCAAAACAAATAATAAAACACGTATTTTTGGATTTTTAAAAACGACCCTTAAGGAGGGGTGCAACGGGGTGTACAAGTATGTATAGGGAAATCGTATTACCTGCGTGTATTAACTTGATACTTGGTACAAATATTCTTCAAAACAAATAGTAAAACGCGTATTATTGGATTTTTAAAAACGACCCTTAAGGAGGGGTGCAACGGGGTGTAAAAGTTTGTATAGGGAAATCGTATTATCTGCGTGTATTAACTTGAAACTTGGTACAAATATTTTTCAAAACATAAAACAACCCTTAAGAAATTGTTAAATTGGGCATGGGGAAATATTTTTACGTGACTGGCAAGATATTAATTTATAGGTACCGAATTTATACTTTTTTGACGGGGAATTTACGGGGGTAAAAGATAAATTAAGGGAAATCTCTGCGTATTTACATAAACTACGTCATTATTCCAATTCTACGCGAACGAAGTCGCGGGCAAAAGCTAGTGGTTTATAAATATAACACATTAATATTTATCAACAGTTTTGAAACAGTTTTATGTTTTTCTTTAAATTTTACATGAGATCTCTGACTTGAGCCGCAAATATGTTATATTTTTTATTTCATAATTCTCAAAAAAAATAATTCAAGACAATGTGGTGGGGCCCCGAGCCTCGTTAATCCGGCCCTGATTTGATTGTTTTTCAATCATAACAGACAAGGTTGTATCTAGGTCAGGGCAACAGGACCCTGCATGTTGCAGGGAGCGCGTTTTTGCTGTTTAAAAGAGCAATTAGTTACCAATATGTGATGCTGTCGCAGGTGAGAAGTGATGCATTAGTCTCCACCATCCAGACTCACTCAGTATGGTTGAGCCAGAGTGGAACAACAGTTTGTTGTATACAGACACCGCTCCTGCTATAGTGCCTATCCAGTTCTTCTTCTGTTTACTGAAAGTAAATAATAAAGTGCCCTTTACATTATGCAATATAAATAGCATTCAACAAATTGTGAGTGTACTGTAGTGTAAAGGGTACTTAATTTGTGTGGCATTATATAACTTCAAAGTTTGTGACACTGAATTGTGATATACTTAGAATATGGACATAATTGTAGATACTGATCTAATCTAATCATGATACCAGAGATTTGTAACATCCTACAGGAACTGCTTGGCTTTCCTGGAGGAGCTTGGATCAAAATCCTCATGCAAGATAGGAGCACAGATATCAAGAGAAAGAGCCCATCGCCGAGTACCTATAAGGGTCACCTGTCTACTTTAGAAATGTTCATATTGCTCATACAAGTGTCCATGCCTCCGCTTCCCGCTACTGTTGCTCAGAGGCCCTGCTTCTCTATTAGGTATCTCTGTTGCTAACAAAAAGTCACCACACTCATTGGCATACTAAACTGGAAGGATACTAATTGGATGGTGGATTGGTGGTAATCACTTTTCATTAGCTTAATTAATAAGGGGGCTGATCTGTGTTTCTAATTATTGTACTTATTGACTGATGCAATAAACTACAAGCTTACACAAGATAACATACAAAAAGAAGTTTATGTCAATGGGTTGTCATTTATTTGTTAAGCTATAGGGAAGAATCTTCCTCTCTTCATATTTCTAACTTAAGCTGTTTCTTTATTCCCAGTATTAATTAAGTTGTAATGCAACATCTAATATACTTACAAATGTGGACCAAATAGCACAGACCAGTTCTTGTGAATAAAAGCACAAATATGATTTTTGTAATGGAAAAATCCATTGTTGCTTATTCCATTGCAGTGAGTATTTAAATGGTGCAGTGTTAGCAATATTACATTCACCCTGAAAATGTAATATACATAATTAATTATAATTAGAATAGTTTAGAAACAAAAAGGAACTTGCATCATGCTTCCCCGAAGATGACCACTAAAATCCTTTTTATTTTTCACATATTTCAACTCCTGAAACAAGAGAACTACAAAACATGCTTATAGAACTAAATCATGAGAGTAATAATGTTGGATTAAAAATGAACAAAAAAAAACAAAATTAATGACAAATAATACAAAATTCCCTATAATAATAAAATTGATAGTGTATAAAAAAACAAAAAACATGCTTTTGTCAGTAACTATTTGTTACAGAGTTCCTGTGGCCACCTTTCGGGCTACATCATCAGGACCCTGGACATCATATGTTGTTACATCATTTTGTTTCAGGGTTCCACTATCAGATCAGATCAATCGTAACAAATTATTATATTGTCATCCAAATTACATACACTTGCAAAGTCTCAAATCAATACGACAATTAGAAGTTGCTTAAATTTGACTTCCACAAATTGTTCACATACATAGTTACAGTTGAAACTAATTTGATTTACGGAGGCAAAATATGGGCTTTAAACAAAACCAGAGTCCTGCCAACAAGCAATCGAAAGGGCATGGGGAAAAGGAAGAGTGATAGAAGCAGGAACTGATGCCCTCAGAGAAACGACATAGCTAGAACACATAACAACTAAAATTAAAGTCTAAAATGGAGGTAGGCAGGCCACGTAATGAGAAAAAGAGGAAGACAATTTAGAACATGGCAAGACGACATCATGGCAGTGGCGGGTAAAACATGGACCAGGCTGGCCTAATGCAGAGGAAGTTAAAAGAATATGAAGGAGGCTTATCAAGTATGGAAAATTGTTTGATGAAAAGGTAACCTCAAAAAGTAAAAACAATAAAAATCAATCTTACCATTGGAACTTATTTCTAGTAAATATTTCTTTTTTTGTTGGTGAACATTCTTCGCATGTAAAACTGAAATAAACATCACACGAGAAGCCTCCTGGAGTGCCCGGCCTTTTTAAACAACTTAAATGGACAAAACAAATACAAGTTTCGCAAACAAGTCCGGGCATTGTTTGCTTATTCTCAGGTTCATTGCAATATTTACAAATAGTACTCATTTTGTGAGCAGATAATTGTTTCTAAATAAAAGATTACAGCTTTTATTTTCCAAAATAAATGGGCAGTCGCGATATGCGAACGCGAACCAAAACAAAAACAAAACCACAGACTAGCAAAGTTGTTTATATGACAGTATGACCAAGGAATATACTACTCTGACAGATCTAGGGCTGCGAATAATACAACGCCGAACTCGCCAATGAATCGACGACCAAAATCTATAATCTATTTATCATGTATCATCACGCCTTTTATCCAAAGAGGGGTAGAAATAGACGACCATAAACACATCGATACCGATCATTCCTTCAGTTAAAGGATGCCACATAGTATCTACATTTTTCATGCTGTAAATTGAGCTATATATCGGCCGAAGTAAAAAGATTTGTGTAGGCTGGTAGCCCTTTATGTTATTTATTTACTTTATTTGAGCCAAGCATTCTCCATTATATCCAATCCAATATAAGCGGTGAGTAGTTTGGATATATTTTGAGGTGTTTGTCTATTTATGTAACCTACCTACCTACATACTTAAGAAATAAGACAATTTTCCAATCTATAATGTTTTCTTAATGTATTGAATTGAAAACGCAGCCACAAAATATTGTATGTGATCAATTCAAAAACTTAAGTTCAGTGAAAAGTGTCTTTGACTTCTTTGAAAACAAAGTGCCAGCTAATATCGTCAGTCTTTTTAACTACACTTAGTTTTGTGATGTGATAATATAATTTAGAGAAAATAAGATTATTTTGACATGTTTTCCCCCAATATTTCTATAAAAAAAAAAGTTGTCAAAAAAATATCGATGCATCCATGATGCATGAAGCATTCTTATAACCGATTTTAAAGAACGTTCAACCCTATGTTAAACAAGTTTTAATTAAAATTAATGCATTGGCACCATGAATTTCGACAGATAAATGTAACTGAATAACGACGTGACACTGGCAGAAATGTACTTATCTTAGTACAATTGCCATCCAATAAAAAAAAAAAAAAAAAAAATTTATTAGCTAATTGATCTGAGTTATTAGCCAACTTTATTTACTATGTAACTATGGTAACATGAAATATTATTGATAAAACGATACAAAAACAATGAATTTTTATAACGATATTGTACTTTAACTAAACTAAAATGAAGCTTTTAAAATTTCACCTTCGCTATCACCCACCAGGATTAATTCTTGAATACATACAAAAAGGGGCTAACAAAAAGAAAGAAATTGATCTCTTAGATTTGTCATCAAAGTAAGTTTTATAACCAATTTTGGACATTTCCTATTTTTGAACATTAGGTACAGAGTATCGTAAGTTACCGACCCCAGAGTTTCAACCAGAAGACGAGTCTTCTTTATCTAGATTAAACACACTTACTTTAACAACTTAACGACTTTCATGAAAATCTTACAAACTGTCTCCTTTTGAAAAAACTTATCTAAGCGAAAAAGCAGGCGATATCATATAAAGGGTGATCCATTTGGCGAGTAAACGGGGATAAAGATTTCTTCTTTGCCCTTCTCCCCGTGTGTCCCCGTCAACTCTCGTTGCAAAACGGTTTAAATACCGCTGGAAAGAGGTATTCCATTGAAGGTGTTGCCTTTTCCCCTCTTCCCCGGCGGCGGATAATTCCTTCAATGGATCACCCCTTTAAACTTATCCCAGCACAACATGTTTTTTAGTTCAGATTTAGAAGAAATAGCTAACAGGTTAATGATCTCAGAACCTTTACTGACTGAAGATGTAAAGGATCAATTGGAGCAATGTTTGGATGTACTGAAGAAACGGATCGAGCATGAAGGTCCCACGGGAAAGAGGTTCTATATTTACAAGACTCTACAAACACACGTGTTGCCGCTTACGAACGTTTCTTTTGACAAAAATGGACAAAGGTATATTCTTTATTTACCTACACTACCTTGCCGCCTTAGCAAATCATGTCGCTGTACTTTACATCCAGGATCATAGAGGATAATAAAAAACCCGTCGATGATGCACGAGCAGCAAAAGATGTATTTTTTTTTATTGAACTTCTCCAGGCGCTTTGAACGATTTTTGGTAGGGGGAAATCTTATGGATTCGTGACCTGTGTTCGCGACATGTTTTCGGCACAAGACCATGAATTGCCCGGCCCAAGAATGTCCGGACAGGAATTCGTGTACTGGCTTCCACTTATGCCTGAATCGTGACGCATTTTTTGGCTGCGAATTTTTTACGGACCAAGTTTTTTTTAATGTGAAAACTCCTTTAGAAGCGCGCTAGATGGCGTTATTATACGTTATATATACATAAAAATAAAATTCAAAACCACTGTTATTCTTAGTTTTAAGGTTTCACTTCTGTCGGCAGTCTGCATATGCCTTTTTTCTAAGAAACCCTTTGAGACATCGAAACCAAACAAAAAGTAGGTATATTCTAAGTCCAAGTACCCACTATGACTTCTGAAAGTTTCATCAAAATCTATTGAGCCGTTTTGGAGCATATTCTAGACAAACAAATTTGAACAGACAGACAGACCGACAGATCTTTTTATACATGTTAGAAAATCACATTTATATATTATTTATATATAAATAATTTTTAAAATCATAGACAACACAGTTCAATTTTATTTAATGATTTATAATAAAATTGCAGTTGTATAACCGGTAGTTACGATCGAACATGTAAAGTATGGAACGTGGACTCTGGGAAGGAACTGAAATCGTTGTCGGGACATCAAAATGTTGTTTACTCTGTTGGTTTCAACTTTCCTGCTTGGTTAGTATCTGTTACATACTTCTACAAACTACAATAATACTTATTAGGTAAGGAGTGGAACGAACTATAATCTTCTTCTTCAAACTGCTGTTCGCCTCCATGAAACATACTGTAGAAAAAAAGTAACACCAATCTATAACTTAAATATTTATTATTAAAATCTTCAGGTTTCAGATAAGCAAAAAAAATAATAAAAAATTTAAAGTTGAAGTTTCCATAAAAAAATAAATAAGAAAAAATGCACAATGCAAAATCGAGAACCCACTTTTCATAGGGGCAGTCCTATCGTAAAATACTTTTAGTCTGGGGGGGCTAATCCCCAAAACGGCTGAACCTCCTGTTTTCACGGGCAAAGCCGGCGCGGAAAGCATTACCTATTAAATTAATATTTCTATAGTGATCGCGTAATTACCGGCTCCTTCGACAAATCTGCCAAAATCTGGGACCCAAACACTGGAGAATGTCTGGCTACTCTATGGGGACATCGTGGGGAAGTGGTCGCCGCTCAGTTCAGTCCCCGGGGTGAATATGCGGCAACAGCTTCCATGGATAATACAGCCAAACTATATGATGCAAATACTGGTAAGTTATTTATCAATTCAATTAAGGAGAAACCTCATAACTTTTGTCCCGTACAAAAACGCCCTTCAGCAATTCAAGTATTGTACAAAACTTGTTAAAAATAGCAAGTTCTAAGTAGTTAATGGATCCTTAAATTATTTGAAATTATCTATACTCAATATGTAAAAAATATGTAAATATGAGCTACACCTAGGTTTCATGTTTCACAGCCCTGAAAGTCATCAAATTCAAACATATTTTCAACCGACTTTGCGACTCGATTACTCTTAATATATTTACTAATGTATATTTTTTTACATACCGAATAAAAATAATTTCACATAGTACTTTATGGATCCATTAACTAGGACTTGCTATTCCTAATATTTTTGTACAAGTAGAATTGCTGAAGTGCGTTTTGTACAGATTTTGTTTGGAAATATTTTTTTATTTATTTCTTTCGCTTATTGGGTAAAAGAGATGCAAAATTTTCGAACACGTGCGTTTTTTAGTTGGTTACAAGACCAAGAGAGCCAAGTATAGGTCGCGTCAGGTGAAAATAAGGACTTAGAATTAAGGACAGTCTATTACTCCTTTTTACTTAATTTTAGGCCAAGAAATTCATAACTACGAAGGTCACACAGCAGAAGTTATAACTCTACAATTTGACCCTAACGAAGGACAACGACTGATCACCGGCTCTTTTGATGGTACTGTGTCTATGTGGGACACTAGAGTCAAGGAGTAAGTGCAAAAATATTATTAATGATTTAGTAATTTATTATGTTCTTTGACCTGGAGTCTTTAATTATGAATACGTAAACGGCTGCAAGTTTTCAGGAAATAACAGCCTGGTTACATGTAACTGTAGCCACGCAATCAATAAATATGTCATGATTGTGCACGTCTTTGGCTACGTTTTGATCCTACTAATTCTGAGGACCGCGTGCGCTTTCCCAATTTTCATGAATTTCAAAATTATAGTGAGTTGAGCTTGATGGAGCGCAAAGTGACGTATTCGTGAGTCTAACCACAAACACTTTTCGGCTCTATTTATTTGACGAGAGTTATATATTCTGTTATTATTCCAGCCGAGTATCAGTGTTGGTCGGCCACCAAGGAGAAGTGTCAGGTTGCCAACTGAACTGGGACAGTTCTCTGGTGGGCAGCTCTTCGTTAGACGGGAGCGCTAAACTGTGGGACCCGAGACGAAGTGAATGTCTGGCAACGGTAGAAGATCATACTGATGAGGTTATTTGGTTTTGCATTACCAACATTTAGCACAAATTAGAAATCGCTAAGTTGGCCGAGATCCCTTTTTTTGATGAAACCTGACTGCTTACCCGATTAACATCACACATAATTATCTAAGAACCTGCTCTATAATAAACACCTTAACTCTTCGCCCCAAACGCATACCTAATAATATACTGGACTTGAAAACGGGGGTACTCGGTTTCTATTCTCACTCATGTCCATAATGCCAAGCATAATTCTTTTTAAGTCTGGTTCGGAGAACACATAAAGTAATTTGAAGTCTTTGCGAGATATTATATAAAAATCGTAAAATGTTTTTAGTCTGTCCCCCTGTGCGTTTGTGCACACTAATCTCCACAACGGCTGAACCAATTTGGACGTGGAGTGGTGTTTGTTTCATAATTATAAATTGGTAGACAAATAAAATAAAAGCGCCTACTAAATAAAAACGCATTTTTTTCAGATGTTTGCGCTTATGAAATCGCGGGCACATCAGCTATAAATAATATTTTTGTATTAATTGCTAGGTCCTGGACATTTGCTTCGACTGGGCCGGACAACGGTTGGCTACAGCATCCAGTGACTGCTCTGCTCGTATCTACGATGTGCGGTCAGACTTTCAGGAGCTGGCTGTCATGAACGGACACAGAGAAGAAGTATCTAAGGTGCCAACAACTAACATACTGCTTGCATATATAAATAGTGATATACTTACCCTTTATTTTTCACACTTATTAAAAAGATCATACACCATATATTATTTATACTGTGCTTTGCGGTTGCACCCGTGTTAATGGTTACTGCTCCGCTCCTTTGGGTTGTAGCGCGATGTTATAATAGTCTATGTCTTCCTCAATAAACGTGTTATTAAACACAAAAAATATTTTTGAAATCGACCTGGTAGTTTTTGAAATTAGCGCGTTCAAACAAACAAACAATCTCTTCAGTTTTATAATGATCACTAGGTACATATTATAAAACCCCATCGCATCCGCCTGTCTGTCTATCTGTGCCCTTTTTACGCAAAAACAACTGAACGATTAGATAGGTTGATTCACGAACAAGATTTACAAGTATTAAACATGGACCTATCATGTTTAGGAGCTGAGCATTAACAGTATTAATGAATTACGTCAGGGGAAAAGTTAACCCCAACGCGTTTTCATGGCGTATGCTGTCTAATCCGTCAGATATATAACAAAATTATATACTATAGTATTGCGTAGAATACATTCGGTGATAGCATAATATCATTCTATTTTTAATAGGTATGCAGTTAAGCATATTTGTGTAGGTAGGTTGTACCCTTGCGTCGGTTCGCTAGTATTATTATATTGGTATGTATTGTATTCAGGTATGCTTCAGTCCTGCTGGAGGTTCCCTTCTAACGGCGTCTGCAGACCGGAGTGCCAGAATATGGAACACTACCACAGGGAACTGTATGCAGGTACAGTGCAAGTATTGTTAAGTTTTCAGGGTCAATGTGGGTCAACGTGACAGAACTGGTTCTCATTAGGTATAGCATCACACATTCCATCGTCTGAAGGAGAAGACATTGCCAGACGGTAAAACGGTTTCGGGAGCTGTCCCCTTTCCGCCACGCTCTCAACTCCCTCGTGTGTGCGTGGCGCGTATACTATACTATACGTCAATTTCGATGTTTTACATTTGCCAGGCGTCCCGTGACGGTCACCTTTCTTATACTCAGTGGGGTATCTAACAAGTTCCGATCATCACGCATGATTTCCGAGGCTGGCAGATGGCAGAGACTAACAATTTTCACAAAAACTTTTCTACTTTTCATAAGGAAATACGTTTTCAGGTCCTGTCCGGGCATGAAGGAGAAATTTTCTCGTGCGCCTATTCGTATGCTGGTGACGCCATTGTAACGGCTTCAAAAGATAACACTTGTAGAATATGGAGATGATATGACTGGTGGTTGACATAGTCATTTGGTTATCTATCTATATAATTATAATTTATATTTCCTATTAGATAATAAACATTGAATAGATATTGTCATTTTTATTTATAGTATCATGTAGGTACCTACTTTCTTGTATGGGGACCCCCTTTAATTTTATGGATTTACGAGTTGTATTATTTTATTGTAATAATTATTTGTAACTGGATTTCCTCCTGGCTTCGCCCGTGTGGAGTCCATATTGACTAGTTCATACAAAAAACAACTTTCAATTTTCCGGCAACTTTTTTAATTTTTCTTAACCATATCGGACCAGCCTTTCTCAAGCGAGGCGCTTAACTACCAACGGACAACATTTAATTTTTACTTATATAAATTTCTAGTGCTTTTCGTGGTTTATTGACTCTTGCCCCAATTATGGAATTTTTCTTAATTTTACAAGCACCAATATCGATTTCTAGTGTTTCGTAGAGCACGTAAAGCGACCACACTTCTTATAATCGTTTTTATAAAGAAGAGACGAATCTGGGTTATCTAAGTCCAGTGACAGGCTTACGTTTGCCACTTGTTCTGCTAAATATGGACATTAATGGACAATTGGGTATAAATGAATATTCTTACTCTGACCACACCGCAAGTTCTAAAAGGCTGGTTTGATTTACAGTCTAAATTTTTATATTTATTGCAGATGTTCTCTGTATGCGTGTTATAATCACTTGCACGTGTCAGTTTTTTATAGTTAGGTATTGCAGTATAATTTAGAAGCTGATAACACACAATCTGTATTATTATCACAGCACGATGAAAGTAAAAACAAGGTTATTATCTATGTGTAGTGTTTAAGAGCAAATTACTAAATAAAACACTGGAGTTGTTGCTATCATTTAATAGCCGTTTTACAACTGACTCTCAAAGTACCGTCATTTACATTTGAATAGTGACAGGTACCTATATATAACTATATATCTAGGTATATACACCACATCTCTCCCCCTATTTACAACAATACTAATTACTATACATTCTAATTATTATCTATACTGTACTAACCTATAACAATAAAAACTACCTATCTATATACTAACATTGCAACATAACTAACATACTACATTATTACAACTAATTATACCTTGGGTTCTTATTGCGAGTCGAACGCAAAGCAAATCTCCTTGTTTCTGGGGATTTGTAGTTCTGACCGGGGTCCACATTAGGACCCGTTATAGGTGATGATGACGCTACCGGTGATCTATAAGGAGTCCTAGGGGTCCTCGGTGTTCTCGGTGAAGCGGAGGGAACAGACCGCGGACTGACCACAGTTTGATCTTCAATAGAGATCATCGTACCGTCAGGTGTGAAGAAACTACCTGTATCTACCAGTTCAGTGTCCATTGATGGATCCGCACTGTCAGAATAATCATGAGGAATGGCTGTCATAGTGGGTGTGGAGTTTGTGCTCTGAGATGAGTGCTGGACACACACATCTACCAAGTGTCCTCGTGGTACATTCTCTTCCTCCCGGGGCAGTTTCGAGCTTACCGTACCCGACTCTTTTCCACGGTTAGGTTCACGGTAAACCCACATTTGATCCACATGTTTTTTAACCTCGCAATTGTGTTGCTCGATAAACACTATATACATTCTAATACCTATTTTCTTAACGACTGTCCCGCGAACCCAGGTATATTTCATGCCATTTTTGTAAAATGTTTTAATTAAAACTTTATCTCCTATTTGAAAAAAACACTGCCTCTTTCCACCATAATATTTATGCTGTGAGATCTGCTTGGATACAATTTTATGTTTAGCTGTGGAGACCGACGAAGTATCCGGGGCAGGTACACTGGTCGAGGAGGGACGCAGCAGATCGAGTCGACAGCGCAGTGGCCGGCCAATAAATAATTGAGCCGGTGAACAACCCGTTGTACAATGAATAGTATTTCGATAATTAAATAAAAATTTTTGTAACCGTTGTTCTATTAGGTGTTGTTGTTGACTATGTGATAATATTACTTTTAAGCCCTTTTTTATAGTTTTGACACTGTTTTCAGCTTGCCCATTTGATGCTGGGTGATACGGCGATATAAATAAATGTTTGATGTCGTTACCAGTACAAAAAAACTCGAACTGTTCCGAAACAAAATTAGTCGCGTTATCGTTAACTATCGTGCCCACCAATCCGTACCTACTGAACATGTCGCTTAGTTTACTTAACACCGCACTGGTATTAGTGTTACTCATTGAATAACATTCTACCCATTTGGAAAATGCATCTACAGCTACCAAGTAGTTCCTTCCGCACAATGTAAACATATCTAGATGTATACGCTCCCACACACCGCGCGGGCACGGCCAGGAGGCTAGCGGGGCGCGGGGCGGGTCCGCGCGGACAATGTTGCACTCGTTACATGTTCCTATTTTCCCTTCAATATCTTTATCAATATTAGGCCACCACATACGAGATCTGGCCTCACATTTTGTCTTTACAATACCAAAATGTGGCTCGTGTAATTCCGTTAACAACTTTTCCCGTAAACTATTCGGTACCACTATTTTATGACCGCGCATAATGCATCCATCTTCTTCTGTTAATTGCAACCGGCAGTTGAAATAAGGTTTTAACGTCACTTCCTGTACTTTGCGCGGCCAACCCTTTTGTATATATTTTAACACTAAATTTAATATGGCATCCCTTTCAGTCTCGTGTCGTATCTCTTTCGCAGTAATAGGCAGTGTGGCTGACATAAAGTTAATGTACTTAGCGCTATCAATAGTGCTGTAATTATCACTATTGACACTTGATATTGTTGTAGGTACCGAACGTGACAAAAAATCGGCAACATTGTTTTCACTTTTTACATACTGGATTTCATAATTGTAAGCAGATAAAAACAATGCATACCGTTGTAGCCTATTAGCCGTCATATCCGGTACACCCCGTTTACAACCAAATATAGATACCAGTGGTTTGTGATCTGTGCGCAAAATGAAAGGTACTGACCTGCCGTACAGGTAGTGATGACATTTCTTTATACCAAAAATAATAGCGGCCGCCTCTTTTTGTATTTGTGAGTAGTTACGTTCGCTTTTACCTAGTGAGCGCGATGCATAGCACACTACTTTTTCTTTACCATCAAGTTGAATTTGTGATAACACGGCCCCCAAGCCTTCCGGTCCCGCATCTACTGTTAATATTGTTTTTAAATCTCCGTTATAATGAACCAACACTCTGTCGGACGCTAGTTCCGCTTTTATTATTTGAAACGCCTCTTTTTGTGGGGTGTCCCACTCCCACTTAGTACCATCTTTTAGCAATCTATATAATGGACTTAGAATGCTGGACGAATCCGGGACGAAGGCACGATAATAATTGACCATGCCTAGAAATGATTTTAATTCTGAGATATTCTTGGGGTAATTTACACCTAAAATAGCTTCTATTTTCTTTTCTGATTTATGTAAGCCATTTTTATCTATTTTAAACCCTAAATAATCAATAGAATTCTTAAAAAACTCGCACTTATCATCTTTTACTCGTAAACCTGAATTTTCTAACTTACTTAATACTAACTCTAATCTCTGTAAGTGTGTCTGTCTGTCAGGGCCTGTTATCAGGATATCATCTAGAAAAACACACACGCCGTCTATGCCATCTAACAGGTTGTCAATAGTTTTTTGGAATATACAAGGAGCACTACTTAAACCAAAAACCAGACGTGTATATCTAAAAAGGCCTTTATGTGTGTTAATACAAGTTAAATTCCTTGATTCCTCATCTAACACTAATTGATTATAGGCTCTAGACAGATCTAATTTACTAAACTCTTGGCCTCCATGTAGTTTAGAAAATAATTCTTCAATCCGTGGAAGAGGATAATTATCCAAGAACAATATTTTATTCAACGACACGGAATAATCCCCACATATTCTAATTTGACCGTCACTTCTCAATACGGGCACTATAGGAGTGGCATATTTAGAATATTCGATTTTTTCTAAAATACCTAATGCTACCAAACGGCTGAGTTCTGTTTCCACTTTAGGTTTCAACGCAAGAGGTACTGTGCGCGGTTTAAAAAAAAATGGCTCAGCTGTTTTCTTTAACAATAAATGCACTTTATATTTGTTAAAACAACCTAAATCATTATTAAAAACGGTCTGATATTTAGATTTTAAATAAACTTCATTTTTATCGAAATTTGTTAGATTGTTACAGTTCTGTAATTTACATAACTGTAACTTAAATTTACTTATAAAATCTCGACCTAATAAAGGAGCTAATAGACAATTGTTAGTTTTAATTACATAAACATCTATGAAGTGAGTATCTTTCTCATATAACACCGGGAGCGATAAGTAACCGATAGGCGACAACTTCGTTCCGTTGTAACAATTTAACTTCAATGTACATGGTTTCAGATTGTAGTTATTTTTAAAATACTTGTTAAAAAAGAAAATTGACATTGCTGAAATTGCACTACCGCTATCCACTTCGAATGTAATATCCACACCTCCTATCGACACGGTCTGCTGCATCGGTCGACCATTAATACATTGTATATTAAATAAATCTAATTTACCTGTTATCACGTCGTCGTAGGTATCCACAGCTAAGTATTTGTTTACCTTACTAGGACACATTCTTTTTAAATGACCTCGCTTATTACACTTTTTACACATATACTGAGTGAAACGACACTCAGTTTCCTTATGATTTGTGTATCCACATATCATACACTGCACTGTTTCACTATTACGAGCACTTGCGCCGGACACGGTGCGCGGCTGGCCCGACGGTGCCGGTAGCCCGGCCGGTGCGCGCCGCACTGCAAACACGGGTAACTCCGGTCCGACCGGTGAAGACACTGCGGGCGCTGAGCCCCGCGCGGGACGCAAAGCCTCGCGGGCACAGCGCACGGCCGCTGCCATCTGCAGCGCGCGGTCCAGCGTCAGTGTGGCCACGTCCTCCGCAAACAGCCGCTCCCTCTCGGCGGGCTGCTCCAGCCCGAGCACAAACCGATCCCGCAGCACGGTGAACAGCTCCCCGCCGAAACCGCAATGCTGCGCTAAGCTGCGTACACGCGCCGCCCATTCGGCCAGCATCTCGCCCGGTCGCTGCTCCGCTTTATAAAAGGAGTACCGCTCGGCGAAACTGCACTTATTTGGTAACAGATGTTCGTCCAGTTTCTTCAAAATGATGGCGAGCTCGACTTCCTCCACTTTCTTGGGGAACACTAGTTCCGTTAATAGTTTGTAAGTGTTTTCTACCAAGGCCGTCAGCAGGATGGCTTTTCTTCTCACACCAGCCTTATCGGTATCTTTTGTGACATCATTGGCTATACAGAACTGTTCATATCTATTTTTGAAAATTTGCCAGTCTTGCATGTGATGGTCGTAGTCGAGATTGCCCCCGAACAAAAAGCCTTTGTTATCCATTATTATTCACTATAATGAATCGGTACACACGTAGTTAGGTATCCTCGTCGCCAATTGTAGTGTTTAAGAGCAAATTACTAAATAAAACACTGGAGTTGTTGCTATCATTTAATAGCCGTTTTACAACTGACTCTCAAAGTACCGTCATTTACATTTGAATAGTGACAGGTACCTATATATAACTATATATCTAGGTATATACACCACACTATGGATATTATTTTGTTATATTTTATGTATTATAACAGATTAATTTATTTATTAATATAATTAACTATTTACTTCTTGTATGTACATTATCATTGCCTTACATTACATCATTCTATGACAATTTCAGTTTTCATCCCTTATTATCTTTGAGTATTAAGACTATAATACCTACAATGTACATCGTTTATACACGTACTTAAGCGTTTTTTACATTTCAATTTACAAAACAAAATTATTGCTTATTACTGCATACGGTCGATGCCGCAGGTAAACATTTAAACATTCAATATTATGTGATTGAGAGTTGAGTGGACCGGTCGATACATACCGATAATGTTAGCATTTATTTTTAAATGTATTTTTGTGTTATTCGCTCTAAAATCATGTCAAGTGGCTTCAGATTACGTTTACGAAACAAAATATGTAACAGTGCCTCTGGACCACTTCAGTTTTCATACAGAACAGAGTTTCAAGCTCAAATATTTGGTTAATGACACTTTCTGGGATTCTACAAAGGGACCGATATTCTTCTATGCTGGTAATGAGGTGAGGGTATCTTGAAGTCTTTAATCCTTAGATGTATCCATAAGTATAAATTCTTATTTTTCTTCTCATTAGTCAATAAAAAATTGGAAATAGGGGGAAATAAACAGCACCTGAAATCGAAGTGAAAAGATCGTGGCGAGTGGTTATCTTAGGTCTCTGCCTGCCCTAAGGGAACTAAGGCGTCAGTATGTATGTATGTATGTCAATTAATTTTACTAAAACTGGATGAAGAAACTAAAACTGGTGGTTAAAATAAACAGTTAATTTTGTGAACACGTGTCGTTTAAAATTTGATTGAAGGGAGCTATCGAAGCGTTTGCAGCTGCGACCGGGTACATGTGGGAGCTCGCTCAGGAGTTACACGCTAAGGTGATCTTTGCTGAACATAGGTGAGCTATTTGTATTTGAAGAATTCAATAGACCTTATTCCCTTTACAGACAATTATTGTAATTTTTTCAGGTATTACGGAGAATCTTTGCCATTCGGTAATAACTCCGAGCAACCTGAAAATTTGGTATACTTAACAACAACACAGGCCCTCGCTGACTTCGCATATTTGATAGATGATGAGAGAACAGAGCAGAATCCTGTTATTGCTTTTGGAGGTATTCACTTGATCCATATACATATTTGGTTAGGTTTTAGTCCAGTAATTACTAAAGAAGTTCCTGAGTTTTTAGGAATTAGGTAGTATATCAGAATTATGGAGCCTCAGAGGGGAATTTATAGTTTGGATTGGATTGGGCTGGTTGACAAGACGAATTAAATGACTATTTTCCTGATTTCCAGGATCCTACGGCGGAATGCTGGCAGCGTATCTAAGAATGAAGTACCCACATCTGGTAGATGGAGCTATAGCGTCATCTGCTCCTGTTAACATGTTTCCTGGCATGACTTCGTGCAACCGCTATTACGAGATAGTCACAGAGAGCTATATGAATGCGAATCCGAATTGTGGAAATAACATAAGAAGATCCTGGTCTATTTTAAGGTTGGAATATTTATAGCAAGGCATTTCTGAGCTCCTGTAAAAACCCAAAATTTCAGATGTTATTATTCAGGAATTTATTACAATGTTATCAATACGGATTCCCATTTTGCAGCAAAAATATCTATTGAATTTGAATGAAGCGAAGCCAATGAAATGAAGTCAAAGGACTCAAATGCTTCATTCTCATCTCATCCATATTTATCTGACATTTAAATATTATGTTAAATTATTTAAATTCACTTGACTTCTTTTCAATGACGTGTTATTTTTTTATTGAAATACTTATAAATCTGAAATTGTCTCATAGATATTTCATCAATATCAGGTCAACATTTTTTCAGGAATTTAGTAATTTATACCTACCGATTTGGATTGTTTATGTGTCTATTGGAACCAGTAAAAAAGCTATAATACGCAGAACCTACCTACCAAAAAAATGGAAAAATGGCAAAAACAAGTATAATATTCTTCCGAAATAGTTGCATATTTTTTCATGTAAATAGGGTTTTTCACTGTAGTTTTACAGTTCGAAATAATATCAGATTTTTATAAATATCTTTTTTCCGGAATATGTATCGAGATTCTCGAGATTGTCTCATAGATATTTCATGAAAATCAGCGCAGCAATAATTTTTATGTATCGATTCGGATAATTTATTTTTTAATCGAAAGAATATTTTCTGATTGGTCACATTTTTTCAACAATTGGTTTAGCACATTTTAGGAATTTTGTATTACTTGTAAATTATCTATCTTTAAATCCGCAATCAAGTATACCAATTTTCATAATTTATTTTTTTGTCTCGAGATTTTCCTAGGATATTTCATGAATAATGGTTATTATTAATTATTATTAGTCTCTTATGATTATGTTTATGTCGTAGTCATATACGTCGTTGATACCTATGTCATAAGTTGATAACAAAAAAGTTTCATCGAAATATTTTACCTAACCTAACCTGTTTTTGGGATGTGGCTTTATATTTGGAATTTTATGGAGATACCTAATTATTTTGTAGGTTATTGACATGGCAGACTTTTTTAATATATACACAACACAACAATACAGAAAAAACGGTCAAGTGCGAGTAGGACTCGCGCCCTGAGAGTGTCACTATGAACTAAGTATGAACTGTGAAGGAACTGGTCCATGAAGATATACAAAAGTTGTTGTCGTAAACTGATCAATCTCGCTGCAGATTTCTCACTGTTTGTACATTTATCTAGACTTACCTTAGAGTTCATCATCAGGTCTTCCAAGTCCCCACTGCTCCTCGCCGGTTTATAGCTTCATATGATCATGTCATGATGTCATGGTCAAAGCTATGTTACTTCCCGGGGACTTGGCACGAAGGCAGGTCTTGTGACACGATAAGGGAAGGAATACAATCTATCCAATTCCAAACCCAAATTATTTCTTACGTATTATATGGAAAATAAACTTATAATTATCTCTCGGCGCACTTTATTTCTTACCAGCTTTTCGCCCTGACTTCGCCCGTGGAAAAGTTTTTGATATTGTCGTCAATTCGGTGCATTTTCTCTGGTTGTTTCAAATGTTGCTACGTATTACGGAACCCTATTTTTAAGCTTTTTATTAGGGTTTTTTTTTAGTATCACTTCTGTAGTTCCAGAGATTACAGACATACAACATTACAAACAATCAGCTCCCGATAACGTGACATCGCTCCCAGGGTCTCGTGCTATACCTAACGAGTGGCCAGTTCTATTGAGGTGATTTGTCGTATTAAATTATGTAGATACATATTATCTTGATTATTACAGAAAGTTCACAAAAGACCAAAATAAACTGCAATACCTTAATCAACAATGGAATTTATGTCAACAAGTGGAGAGTCCTGATGATATTGACATCCTGCTGATTTATCTAAAGGGGGTGTATGAAACTTTAGCTGCTGTCAACTACCCATATGAGACGGGGGCGTTGAAGAAGACTCCTGCAAACGTTGTAAAGCGTGTTTGCGAGTTTCTGAATAATACTTCTAGTACCGATGAAGAATTAGTTCAGGTTTGCTTTATTCTTATTGAAGTGAGTAAACAAAATAATATGAGCACAGTTCCAGGATTTGGGAAATATTGTGATTTATGGGAAAGTTATCATCAAGTTAGTTGGTGGCATGGGAAGTCACATGAGCTAGTTTCATCAGGGGGAACAGTGGACTGCGGAGTGCTTTTGAATTCGGTGGTGGATTGAGTCAGTGGATCTTAATGGATCGAGGATTAAGAAATGAGGGAAGGATTAAAACTTAAAATATATTACAGTCACTGGTTTATTTATTTTCTTTGTTCCATGATAAAGATGACGTAAGCTTTGTAACAAATATATTTTTAATTTCAGAATATAGCCAAGGTCCTGAACGTGTTTACCAACTACCCTAATGAGAGCAGCTGTATTGCGTACAAAGACGGTATTCCAGGTGGAACTTACGCTCATGGTGCCTGGGGTTATCAGGTATATAATATCTTACTAATATTATAAATGCGGGATGTTTGTATGTTTGTGTGTTTATTGTTTATTTATCCCGGAAGACCTGGAGACATGAAAGATTTAATTATGGACAACAAGAAGTCCACAAGGGTTCCACATAAACTATTGAAGACAAGAGAAATGCTTCTCAAACAAAAACTATTCGGTGATTTGGAGAACTGGTGACTTAGAAGAACTGATGATGCACCCTAGTCGTCCACCAAAACTATTAGAGAGAAAAAATACAGTTGAGAGCCATTAACAATAAATTAAAATTTATTTATTATTATAGATAATTTAGTTAATTCTTAATTATAATAAGCTAAGGAAGTTTCATTTAATACACGTTTTATTTTTTCTAATAATTTTGGCCCAACTGTAAATCTATAACTTGATTTTTCAGAGATGCACAGAGATTGTATTACCAACTTGTACCACAGGCGTCAAAGATATATTTGAGCCAGAACCGTGGAATATAACACAGTTGTCGAATGTTTGTAAAGAAAGGTACAATGGGACAACACACCCAGACCGGATGAGAATAGAATTTGGCGGGAAAAAATTGCATGCTGCATCTAATATTGTTTTTAGTAATGGCCAAATAGACCCTTGGTCTGCTGGTAATATATTTTTTATCATTTTTACCATCACGGATGCGTAGTTAAAATAAATAATTTGAATCGTGAAGATAAGATAGATTGTTGTCAGCCGCGCAGTCTTTGCGAATATTATAGTCATGGTTCTTTTTCAGGCGGTATAAGTTCAGATATAAACGATAGTATTAAAGTAGTGAACATATCAGATGCTGCTCATCATTTGGACCTGATGTCGACTAACCCTGCAGATCCAAAGTCTGTTACCCGCGCAAGGAAGACACACAAACAAAACGTTAAACGTTGGATTAAAGAGTTCAAATCCAGGGCTACGGCATAGAATAAACTTTGGTACTAATAATAACGTAACTCATTCATGAATAATCAAATGTAATTCTATTATAATGTAATAATAAAAATTGTTTTATTTTACCTTATCTGAATAAATCTACCTCAACCGAACTAGCATGACCAGTATGACCACATGAAGAAAGAAAGATAAACAGTCGTTTGTCTATTTATGACATTTGTCACGTGATCCCACACGATCATTGAGAAGACTGATTTTATATCTGAAAGAAAAACATATAAAATTCCATAGAGTTAGAGCAAGACAAAAATTTGACATTTAAATTATATACCTATCACTTATACTTATTTAAAATTTTATATTGATTCTGTGCTGACATTTTGGCGTTTCGTTGTTTTAAATTTTATTACATGGTTTTATAATCTGGTATATTGTGTGACATAGATAACTGTTATCATTGACTTATTTTATATTGTAATTTTTTAATTTGAGATGCATTAATAATTTAATACCTATTTATACTTAATTAATATTTGAACACTGCAATGCGGTAGGATATGTAATTTTTTTACCATATTCATCAAATAAAGATTATTATAAAAAGTAGATTGGCGGAAACCGGTCTTTTTCTTTCTCTTTCTATCTGAGATTCATTCTTCTCAATGAAGTTCTTTCTTCGTGTGGGATCACGTGTCAAATGTCATAAATAGATAAGCGACTTTATCTTTCTTTCTTCGTGTAGCTGTAGACATGCTAGCTCGGCAGGCTGTAAAATGACTCTACCTAATAAATATTTCAGAAGTGGGGGAGCCTTATTGCGCTGGTTCAGAATTGACGTGTAGCCCGTGCAGGAATTAAAGTTTAATTGATATTTAATGATTTTTATATTGTTATGGTTACTATTCCGCTCCTTTGTGTTGTAACGTGATGTTATATAGGTAACTTGCTATTAATCAGGAGATTAGCGCGTCCAAGCAAAGAAGTATATAGTATAGATAGAATAGGTAGGCTTCTGAATGACTTGTTTCCACGAATGTTGAGTACCTACATCCAAGTGTCTTGAGGAGTATACTTCAACATACATTATATATTATTGTAACAGCCGGTTAACGAAATGTACATTAAATATTATGTATTAAGTTAACAATGCATACATCTTCAATATTAGCTTTAACTGGCTAAATAAAGTTGTCGGTACGTTTCACTAACTCAACTGAAGCTATAGCTTTTTTGAAGGTTTAGGTTCTTTTTCGGTTATGAAATGGTGTACATTGTATAAGACTTGTACAAGAGATGTATAGTGAAAAATTTGTAAAAATCCCTACGTCCACTACAGCGACACTAAAGTAGGCCACACATCGGTTCAATCTCCGGCGCGCCGCCTTACGGTCCACCGAAAGGTCAGTCTCGTGCAATTCTTGTAACAAACGGTACGCCTAGATCGTACAGCGGCCGGAATGGGAAATTTTCGATGCGATGCCGGACCAATGTGTGGCCTACTTAAGATTAATATCCATAATGATTTATGTCCTGATTTATTCCTTATTAAGACTTATTAAAAGACCTATTATTAGGACACCTACTGCAACTTCAAAATAAAACAAATCCAGGATATTTCTATAGTATGCTGAATAATTTTCTTAGACTATGGAATTTACAACTTATCAACCTCCAGGCATGTAGATATATTGTACCTCTAAGCTACCTACACCACACTACACTACACAAGGCGTGATTATAGATAAATAACACTTGCGAGTTTCATAAATGTAAATAAATAAATAATAATAACTGAGTAAAGTAAAATCTGACATCAATTAAAAATTAAAAGAATCTATCCATGGGTTTGGCCCCGTGGTCTACCAATCAGTAGACTGGGTCCAAAAAAGTAATGAATCACGTAGAGGACACAGATCTGAAAGGTACATGCACAGGATCTGTGGGTACATGCATTTCTTTTTCTTCTGCCTTACGTAATCTGTGGTAAACAGGCGTGAAGTAGGTACCTGTGTGAAATTAACAACATATTACCTTTTCCATTTAATATGATTGATCTGATTTTAATATTTCCATTATTTACGACATAGATTACATACTATCACGCTCTATAAACTATGAGAGGGATAGACAATCATAAAGTGCCAGAAACCGATAACCGATTATCAGGTTACTAAGAACATAGTGTAAAATTAGATAACCAGAATCATATATGTATTTATAGTCTGCACTATTATAGGTAGATAACTAATTATGTTACAATAATATAATAATGTACATTTGCATAATTATCATAGTTTCCCATAAACTGTAAAAAATATGTATTATAAATGTGTGTATAAGTATCTAACCCACCTCTCACGGAACCCTAACTTTCTTTTGATAAAACATAATGTCCGTCTGGTAAAATAGTTTCGTGTCATAACTCATAATGCTCATAACAGTAAAGGATTTATTCAAAATGGTTCAGGAGATTTCGAGTTACAAACAAACAAGAAAACAAACTCATATTCTTCTCAAATTAAATCAATTAAGTAGTAGGTACTTACTTACATTTTAAATTTCTATTTTTTCTTAATTATTTTCAAGCTCAAGAGGATTGTGAAGGAAATGTTAGCCGCCATCTTGGTGCGTCCGCCATATTGGATTTATAATTATATTAGCTTTCCGCCCCCGTGTAATGTTTGAAATGCGACTAAAGTATTTATAATGCCACTCTCGGGACCTCCAGCTACCTCTATGTCAAGAGGATTGTCTAGGAAATAAAATGTAAGCCGCCATCTTGGTGCGTCCGCCATATTGGATTTATAATTATATTAGCTTTCCGCCCCCGTGTAATGTTTGAAATGCGACTAAAGTATAATGCCACTCTCGGGCCCTCCAGCTACCTCTATGTCAAGAGGATTGTGTAAGAAATAAAAAGTAAGCCGCCATCTTGATGCGTCCTCCATATTAAATTTAGAATTATATTTAAAATAGCATTTTTGAATTTTTGAAAAGCTACTGAACCAATTTTAACCAAAACAAAAATGGGACCAATCCGAAAGAATTCTCTGTCGATTAAATCAAAATGAAATCATGAAAATCGGTTCACTATTCGCGGAGTAATCGCGTAACATACCTACACAAAAAAGAAAGTACAATCGAATCGGATTTTGTTAGAATAACTTGCCACGCTGTAACTTACAAAGGAAGTCATGGTGTGATGATTTTTCACATTCTAATTCATTTATTAATAAATGCGGATGACATGTTTGTTTGTTTGTCCTTTTTTCACCTCAGAATAGAGCAACTGATCGACGTGATTTTTGCACAGAGATAGTTGAAGGGCCGGAGAGAGAGACATATATCGAGATACATTTTTATGTCAACACATTTTTTTAATCGGTTTTGAAATCACTGTTTGAAGTATGATATTAAGTTTTATAAACAAATAAGTTATTTACTAAACGCAAACACACTTTTATATAACATTTAAATAGTTATTTAATTTTCAGTTGATATGTAAATTATGTAAGAAGACATGTGTAAATATACAGAATATATAATATTATACTTCGAGGTATAATATTGTGTTTTATTACAGGTGCGGATAAAATTGGTAGATATTATAGATAATATGTTTTCATAGTTTATACATGGGAATTTATTAATTTAGACGAAATATAGGAAATGTTATAAGATTCTGTGTATAAAATACAGCTTTATAAATATGGCAACCACTGGCGCCATCCATTACGCTACTTTACTGAATTAAATAAGTTTTATTTTATTTTATATAGCTTTCCGCCCCGGCTTCGCCCGTCAAATTTCTGATTAATTGACTCTCTTTAGGTTTTTTTATATGAGTGGCTAAATGCCGATTGCTCCTGAGTTTTATTTTTAAGTTGCCTATCGATCTCCTTTGGGTCGTAGCATTATGTTATATAGCTTTTTCAGATTTACATATTAGTATATATTCAGTGAGATGCTAAGAAATTAAATTGAAATTGATTAGATATATAACACTCTACGAACATTTTAGATAAAAGGTTTTGGTCGAATTTGCGACATGGACCTATCATGTTTTGGAGCTGAGCATTACCAGTATAAGTTAATAAGTTAGCCCCAGCGAGATTTCATTGTGTATGCTGTCTAGTCCGTCAGAGATGTAACAAAATGATGTAGTAAAGAATTGTATAGAATAAAATGATCTATAAAAAAGGTTATGTAGTACATAGGTATTCAAATTGTTGTAAACCTATATTGTACCCGTGCGAAGCTAATACAATATAAATATGTTTATAATGTGTCAGGGGCGGACTTCTGGTCTTCAAGATAGTAGACTCCAGCCTCCCTTTTAGATATTCCTTCACCACCAGGCAGAATTATTATTGTTGTTATCAATTGCCAATTGGTAACTCACCTCAGACTAAACCAAGCCACCAAATCTCCATGTCCCTGCCATTCGCCTTCATGCAACGTCGTTAACCTCGATAGTTATTATTATTCTTCTTCTTCTTCAGCCTGTATCCGAGGTTTTCTCACATTGCACCACTTCTCCTTATTGTTTTTAAGTGCATGTGACATATCAAATGAAAATAAGGAATACAAATATATTTCTTTTATAATTTTAAAATGCATAGTGTGATATAAAACGTATTGACCGCATCCGGAACGATGACATTAGAGAAGAATGCGGTGTAAAACATGATGTTGTGACTAAAATGAAGAAAAGTAGTTTACGCTGGTTTGGACACGTTGAAAGAATGAAGGATGAAAGATTGACTAAAAAGGTTTATATGGCTGAAGTGAAAGGAAATGCTGGCAGAGGACGACCTAGATGTACTTTTTTTGAACATATAAAAAATATGTTGATCGATGGAAATATTAAAAGTACAAACAATCGCCGAGCATGTATGAAAGGTATGATGAATATAAAAGAAGCAAAAGAGATATGTCAGGATCGTAACAAATGGCATTCGATTGTCTCTACCTACCCCTCTTGGGATGAAAGGCGTGATGATAGATAGATAGAATATATTAAAGAAAACATACGAAAATTTATCGTTCCCCCCTCTATCTCCGAAACTACAGAGTGTAAAATTTTGAAAAAAAAATGGGGAATGGCCTTAGTCTACAGGAAAACTTAAACGATAATCCTGTCTTAAAGTTCTGATCGAAAAAATGTTATAGAGTCGTATATAGGTACTCACAACTTGGCCAATTATTTTTTAAATATTCCAAGAGCTAAGCTGGGGTTGGAGGCAAATTAAAATGTAACAAAAAAATCAGCCTGTATATAATTAAGTTTTTATATAAATATCACGAAAATAGCAGATACCGCGTAGTACTGGCAAGTACACCATCAACAATGTTTACTAACATATTGTACCTAGCCACCTTCGTGGTGGTGGCGAGCTGTACTCGAGTGTACGAAACTAAATACTTCACGGTACCCGTAGACCACTTCAACTTCAACGACAACAGGACTTTCCAACTGAGGTACCTTGTTAACGACAGCTATTGGGACCCTCAAAGTGGACCTATATTCTTCTATACTGGAAATGAGGTGAATATTGACATTCATTACTTATAAAGGTAGGTATTACTGGTTAAACTAAATTAAAAATATAAACTTACTAAAACATTTCAGATCTCCTTCAGTTTTTTTCAATATTTTTTCACCTACCTATCCATACCTTGAAGCATAGGTTAAGATGACCTCAAGTTATTGGGAAAGTTACAGACGTCTTTTATATAATAGAAGAAATCTCTCGCCAAATGTATAATGTGCGGCATTATTCAACTGTATGGGATACAATACACAATATACAAGCGCTGTGCAGCTGTGCGCTGATTCCCCGAGCTTGAGCACGATAGGTAGTCTCCTCTAAAATGTAATCGGCGAAATGAGAGGGATTTTCTTCCGCCGAGAAAATTAGGCGGTTGTTCTAAGAAATAACGTAAACTTTTATATTTATATGCATGAGTAAATAATCAAATAACGTAAACCAAAGATATAGAAGCAAGTAAGATCATAATCATTTCATTCGCATTATATCTATAATCGAGTCTGTTACAGTTCCGTGTTATCTTGGACTTGCTACGATAACTCTAAATACACTAAGTGATTGGAAATCCTTAGTGTGTCCTTAGCGCGCGTCTTTCTGTCTGTCTGTATGACTGAGCTAATTTCGAGAATCAGTTTTCACAGCTATATGAACTACATTTTATGATTATACTGTTTCATCCGATGGAGCATGTAACGAAATCATGTAGAAAATAATTGTGTAGAATAAAATTATCTACACAAATTCTGCAAAAAATAAAAATTACCTAAATTTTAATTATTGTAATAAAGGTCCGGATCGATACTATTATTATTTGTTTCTCTGTTCAGGGATCAATTGAGCTTTTTGTGGAAAGCACAGGCTTCGTTTGGGACATTGCTGAGGAATTTAAAGCTAAGGTTGTCTTCGCTGAACACAGGTGAGTTTTAAGGGACGCTTTTGTTATTTTAATATTATACACTAATCTTATCGTATAAAATACATTAAATGTGTAATGTAATGTGCAGAATTGTGTTGTGGAATAAATGTAAATAGATAAACAAATTGACTCATTGAAGAACGTACTGAACGCATTTTATCTGAGAGCTCATTTCTCACGCAGAACAGAACAAATTACTCTTATTAGTAGAATTAATTTTACGCATACGTCAAACCTGAATGATATAAAATGAAGAAAAGCAATTTTACTAATGTTATATTTTTACAGATATTATGGAACAACACAGCCAGTCCCTGACAGTCCCCCCCATTACCAGTTTCTGATGGTGGAACAAGTACTCGCTGACTACGCTAATCTTGCCAATTTCTTGCAAAATAATGCTGAAAGACCTACTAATCCACTTATCGCTTTCGGAGGTAAAATTTTTAACGAATTAAACTTAAACGAAAAAGAAAGGAATAGAAGGATATATAATAAATCGTGAGAAGGGAACACTGAGATGGTTTGGGCATGACCGAAGGACAGTAGAATGAAAGGGCGACCATGACGTTAATTTTTAAATCAAATAGGTAAACGATATCATTAAAAAGACCTCAAGTACGGAGTACTCGTAATATTGCCGTATAATCATGGCAGATGAAGCAAGAGCAGTATGAATGTACAAGGGAAGGTGGTTCTTTATTCTTCTGTTTACAGGAGTGAAGGCTGAATGAATTTTAGGTATACTTACAAATACTAGAGTAAAATAGACAAACTTAACTTGGCGTTAGCAGGAATCTTCTTCTTCTTCTCTGTCCTCACTTCTTCCCGTTACATGGGGTCAGCTTTCCTAATCTTGAGGATTCATTTACTTCGCTGACAAGCATCGTCAACAGACAAACTCAAACCCTTCCTGTATATCAAAGACATTCGTCATCAACTCTCAGGATATTCGTCATCCATTTATTTATGTCATTTCAGGTTCTTACGGAGGAATCCTAGCTACAATGTTCCGCGTGAAGTATGCCCATTTGGTGGAAGGTGCAATTGCGGCGTCAGCTCCGTTGAGGTCATTAAGTGTGTCTTGTTCAGATTTCGATAAAGTCACTACAGACGTGTACAATCAATCTGGACCCAATTGTGTAGCGAATATCAGAAAATCTTGGCCAGTACTACAGTAAGTACAAATTTTCTAGTGTAGGTTAAAGGTGTCAGTCGGATATGCTTGAGTTCATAAATATTTGAGATTAAAGTAGAAGTCGTCGTTCCCTACACAGGCTCTGATGAAACCTGAATATCATGGAGACAACATATCCGATTATCACTTATGTAATGCATAAAACCGAATCAAAATCGGTCTAGCCCTTTTGGAAAGAAATTGTAACAGACATAAAAACAGATAAACACCCTCTTACCTCAAACGCATATATACCGTCTTCGTTCGGTCGTGGATAAAAAGACAAACGCCTGAAATAATCCACTTCAAATCTTTGTAATCCTTAAGAATGTGAACATTGCAGTTTCTAGTACCTATCTAAAAATGCTCATATCTTATGACAAATTGTATTTTATTATCATCGTTACATGCAAAAAGCTATTGGCGCACCTTGGGGGTAAGACCAACTCGTATGCCATCATGCCCCTCTCCGCCGCCGCTCTCTAATCCCTTGTGTGTGCGTGGCGCGTATATATATACTTCTTTGATTATGTCAGTATGAAAAGCACTTTCCATTCGACTACAGTATACTTGACGCGTCAATTTCGATGTTTCACATGTGCCGGGCGTCTCGTGACGGTCACATTTTTTTTATTTAACGTATATTATAATGGTAAATGTATTGTTTCAGAGAGTATGTAGCCGATCCCGTCAAGAACGCATGGCTCTTTAACGAATGGAAGTTATGTGATCCTCTCAACTCGACCACAAATATTCAAACGCTCATTTCTTATGTCCAAAATGTTTACGAAACTCTCGCTATGTCTAACTACCCATATGCTGTTGAGTTGACCACTACATTACCAGCTAACCCAGTTAAATATTCCTGCAACTTCTTAGCGGATGGATCTTTGAGTGGAGACTCTTTGTTAAGCGTAAGTTTTGTTTAATTTTATCTGGGCATGCCAGTAACCGATTTCTATAATAAGAAATGAAATATTTGATTACATTTGAACTTCATGAGAAAATCCTAGATCGGGGATCGCGATACGAAACCACACCAAGAATGACAACAGTTTATCTAAAGTGCATGGCTATTTATTGTCTTTGTTATTTGTCAAGTCTAAGTTAAACTTCATACATTCAATGTTTCATAGAATGCTGTGTCAATCTTGCTTCGGTTCTTAATTATTACTAGTAACAAAAGTCGTCGTTTCAGATATTTAAGTAAGACATTAAAATTTTCAGGCTGTCGGACAAGTGTTGAACACTTACTCTAACTACAGTGGTGACTCTACTTGTCTCGATTACAAAGGTGGAATTGCCTACTTAACTGGTCCATTCGCTTACTTGGTAAGTTTCATTTGTTGTTGTTGATTCAATAACAATCACATTTAACTTGAACTATGACATGGGCAAAGCTGTATCTAATCATGTCTTAGTTATTTCTAATTGGGCATTATCTTTTTAGCACGTTGCATGCTAGAAGTTGATGACTTCGTGGCAACAAACAGTTTGACCTTTCTAGAACCAATAACCTTTAGTCCAGTTGATCACTCATTCTGAAGATCGTGACACTAACGCATCAGCTTCTCCTCAAATATCTTTCTCCAACTGCTGCGGCCCTAAGGGATGGCTACCAGCTTGTCCACATTTACATACACCTAATCGGACCATCATTTAGGGATCCGTCCTCGGTGTCTCATCCTTCTAATATAAAAGTGTTCTTAATTATCACTTCTATAATACACAATTCTAAATTAAATATTAACACTTTAACTTCGCGATATCTATGACTATCATTATTATTAAATTGCTATTGTTGTCCAATTCATGATACTCCCTATTAATTAACAAAAACTTAAAACTAATTAATTAAATTAATAAACTGTATAGGTATTATATTTGCAATATTTAAGTTTTGTCTTGTTTGTAGGTATGCGCAGAGCTGGTCAATCCAAAGTGCTCAAACGGAGTGACTGACATGTTCATACCTCAACCGTGGGATATTGATGCGTTCTCAGCAAGATGCGAAGCTGCCTTTAATGTGGTACCAGAAGTAGATCGTGCTAAGATACAATTCGGGAACGACAATCAGTTCGCTGCTTCCAATATCGTGTTCAGTAATGGACTTATAGATCCTTATTCCGCTGGTGAGTCAGGCTGCCATCTATACTAATATATACGGTGGTCGAGTGGGTAAAACGTCGGCTCACAACTGAGAAGTCGCGGGTTCGATCCCCACTCCGACTATGTACCAATGGGTTTTATAATAAAAAATCTATGTACATTATTCGACAAATCGTACAAAGAGGCTTTTCCATCTACTTACCTCAACAGAGCTGGCCACTCGTTAGGTATAGACTCAAAAAAATCTTCGGCTAAGTGAGGAAGACTGTCTTCCGCTGGGTACCCTAGGGCCGGCAACGGTTCCCGGGTGCTGTAAGGCAACCCGTGAAGATTTTTTTCTATATAACATCACGCTACGACCCAAAAGATGACACCAATCTAAAATTTCAACGTTTGAGTCTAACTATACTGAATATTGAAATCTTTGTTTCAGGTGGTATCTTAGAGGACATTAATAGAAGCCTGATCGCTGTCAAGATACCAAACGCAGCTCATCATTTAGACCTGAGAGGTGAAGACCCTACAGACTCCATCTATGTGCGATCTGCTAGACAAGTACATAAGGCTAATATCAGGAGGTGGATCAGTGGATTCTGGGCCAGGACTAACCCCAATTAAACTAAATATAAACAACTTGGATATAGGAGCATATCATATTTATAAAAAATGCATTCAAATTATCGTTGTTACTTATTTATTTGTCCCACTGATAAACCTTTAAAATGCCCAAAATTTTTTCCTAATTTCTGATGGTCCTAGAGCTATTTGTAGGAACTTTCAAGGTTCAACTCGCGGAAGGCACTAACTGCTTATTCTTCCTGCTCAAAACTTATGTATTCAAATAAAACTGGACCATTTTCATCACAGGAATTCTTAAAAATGGTCCAAGTCACTGCCAGTTGCTCTGTAGCAAGAGAGGTCAAAAGTAATGTGATAAGGTGACATCATACACTGTACACAAACATCGACTGATTGGTACAGTCCACAACAAAACTTATGTGATGCTTGATCGGTAGTCGAGTGGGAAAGAAGTCGGCTCACAACTGAGAAGTCACAGGTACGATCTCCACATCCGACCAAGTACCAATGGGTTTAAAAAAAATGTACATTATCCGACAAACCGTACAAAAAGGCATTTCAATCTGGCCACTCGTTAATCGGGTAAATGAGGAAGACTTTGCCTTCCGGTGGGTACCCTAGGGCCGGCAACGGTTCCGGGAGCTGTAAGGCAACCCGTAAGGAAACCAATAAAAAAACGCCAATGTTATAACTATGTGTTTCGAATTAATTTACCTACTTCCTACAGTATATTACGAGTACATCATTATAACAATAGAAACATATCATGCGGATTATTTTATGTGTCTGAATATAAAAAAATGAGCGAGCCTTATAGTAGTCGCATATGATGTGTAACATCTGACATCTCACCTTGTTAATAAGCAACATTAACATTATATCCTGAAAACATTAACACTTTATACACAACACTGTAGGTTAAGCGCACAGCTGATGCATTCTCCTTCTCTATTTCCTTTACTCTTTCTCGTCCACTGTTGGCTGACAGTACCAACTTCTCCGAAAATGGGTTGGTACCATCTGACGGCAAACTCTAGCACCGCGCGCGCTCATTGGTCAAATCAAATAGCGCGCGCATACGAGTGCCATTATATCCTCAAAATAAAGTAAAGGCGAAAGTGTGGTCTTATTGTAGTCGAGTGTACTCAGTACTCAGTAGAGTCATGATAATACGGTTGTTAAACAGTTACCGCATTTTGCGATCTGCTACCAAACAATAAACTGCTTCGTATCTTACAAAGATGGCTAAAGCTTTATTATTTACAAGTATATTAGTTGTAAATATAATTACAGTGTTAAGTAAATATAGTTTTAATACAACATGGTTCACGGTACCATTGGACCACTTTAGTTTCGCGAGAAATGAGACGTTCAATATTAAATATTTGGTGAACGATAACTACTGGGATAATAGAAATGGACCCATTTTCTTTTACACGGGAAATGAGGTAAGTGCTTTTAGAGTTCAGGTTTTTTTAAATAATAATATGTATATCTATACTAATATTATAAAGAGGAAAGATTTGTATTTTTGTACAATTGTTTGTATGTTTGTTACGAATAAACTCAAAAACTACTGGACGGATTTTGATCATTCTTTCACTATTGGAATGCTACATTATCCCTGAGTAACATAAGCTATATACCATCACGGCATGACGACGGGAACGGGGTGGGCAGAGGTGAACATGACAAAAACTATGTATGAAGTGTATGTTTGCCAACATTCTGAAATAGTCACGTACGAAGTCGTGGGAAACAGCTAGTGTGTTATATAGCTTTCCGCTACCGACTTCCCCTATATGTCTTAGTAGCTTTTCGCCAGGCATCGCCCGTGGAAATTTTGACAAAAGAATTTATCCCGAAGGATTTCCGAGTCTATGTCACACTTCGACCTTCAAACTATCTCTGTGCACGATCCGTTGCTCCCTATTGACGAGAAAGAAGGACAAACAAACAAATAAACAAACAAACATACAATCACCTTCCAAAAAAATTGGTTTCAGAATCATAAAATAATTTATAAATGCGAAAATTAGGTATTCTGTTATTCAACCACGTCTTAAAGATTTGACTAAAAGTACAGAGTAACTGAAGGAATATTAAGTATATCTACTACTATACCTACTTGTTCATCGGGAAAATGAGAGTAGAACCGGAGACGGATTAAAATTACAAAAAGTCAAGGAAAATTATACCATAACTACCATGAAATATTTAGACGATAATTTTATCGCAAGGAATTCTTGAAATTTATGCTTAGTTAAAAATGCATGAATGTTTTGTAGAATAATTATCTTGACCTCATATTAGTGTTGATGGTAAAAGTTTATTATTTCTATTACAATAATGTTATTCCATATTCCATTGCCATATAGAACGAAAGGTATCTTAGTGCAAGCAGTCACTCATTCTTAGTTTGACTTTGTTGTACGCTGTTGAACTGTTAACTGTCTACAAAAATACGACCGCATTTTGATGTGTGCCAAAATGTGTTTTGATGAAACATTGCGTAAACCTAGTTACACATTGGTTACCCAGATGTATAGTGATTTGTCATCATCATTGTATTACCAAAATTAATTGGCACATTTCTTTGTTATTATCTGACTCATCGAACATTGTATGCCTGCGTCTTTGTCAAAGGCCTGCGTATGTATACACTCTACATTTCTATTCTACAAATATCTGCACATTTAATTAAATGTCTACCAACACCTGGATGCTATAAAAAGTTAAAGTAGGTAATAACTTGATTAATAATCTTACTAATATTATAAATGCGAAACTTTATTTGTTGCTCAATAACGCATCATACGACTGAACGGATTTTTATGAAACTTGGATGACGAATATTTTGTGAGGCTATTTTATATCCCGGAAAACAGGCCAAGGGAAAGTTTTATGTTTTGGCATTTCTAGATAAAAAAGCGCCTCCTAAAATATTTTATAGAAATGTCAAATAAATCAATTTATTTTGTTTTATTTTCACCGCGGGCTAGTAAAATCTATACTTCTTGAAAGCCATGTATTATATTTAAATTTGTTTTCAGGGACAAATAGAGGTGTTCGCACAGAACACTGGCTTCATGTGGGACATTGCTGAAGAGTTCAAAGCTAAACTTGTTTTTGCAGAACACAGGTATTAATTGGTCTAAATATGACCACAGAACCCTAATTGTTAATTAGATGTAGTAACATTAACTATGTAGTTATTTAGTTTGTTTGTGCAAATTAATGAACTTTGATTAACCAAACTAATTACTTATCATAAATATGTAATGGGATATACCTAAAGCCCATCACAAATATTAATTTAAATAGTAAGGCATATTATGATAAATTTTCTATAGCAATGTTTGAGTGACCATAAATATATTACGTCACCAACCTATGCTGCATTATTATAGCACGTTCTCCGTGTGTGGTAGCTTCCTATAATCTATACTACCACCAGACGGATTTGCATTTGATAGGCCCATTCTTGAGGAAGGTTATTTAACATAACGCTATCTACCCTAAGGGGGTGAAATGGTGTGTAAACGTTGTATCCCTAATACAACGCGTACGAAGTCGCAGGCAACTTCTAGTATAATATATTATAGTACAGTATATTAATGTATTATAGCTAGGTCTGTGACGGGCTTTAACATAGGTACATTATTTATGGGTAAATTATTCAATGCAATTTAATTTTAAACTCTTACAAAATATTGAGAACATAACATAACAATGTAAGAAATTACCTAAATAACAAAATACTTCAACAATGGAAAAATGAACATGACATAATATTGTAGAGTCATAATAGCTAGCTAATACAGTACAGCATATAGGTACACTAGATATGTACGAGTAATCTACTGTCTTTGACACTTCAACCAGGATCTATCTCACATAAAGTTTATATTCAATATTGCAGATATTATGGAGAATCTATGCCGTTTAAGAACAAGACGTCATTGGACAAAGACCACATCGGTTATTTGACCTCACAGCAGGCGTTAGCTGACTACGCTGATCTTATAGACTTTCTGCAGGGCAATGAGAAATACCCACGGTATCCTGTCATTACCTTTGGAGGTATACATCATTATGTTTGTCATTATACCATCAAGTAACAATCACCAAATTTGGAGAATACCTCCTTAGTATAGGTTATGCATGGTTATTGGTTAGGATATGATGCATCTATATCTATATATGCAATTTCAGAATTGATTAGCTGTGTTACCTTATTAAGCTCGAGTGAGGTTTGAAGACTTTGAAGCCATGATTCCGGTTGCATATCCAAAACTCGAACCATCGCACTATATTAGTTAATAAGACTGATTTAAAAAGTAGCATCACTACCAAAGTCATATCAAGCACACCCCAGACTATGTTCTAGTTTGTCTAATTCATGGATCGGAAATAGACCTGCATTTGCATATTACTCATATTTTATGTGAGATGCATATTAGAAGCGCTGACTTAGATAGATGATAACCCTTATCTCAGGGGTCGTCCAAATTCCAATACCCGTGGTAATGTGCTAAGTATTTGTCCTTTATTCTGATTTGTGACCTATTAGATTTGTATAAGGCACACCTGTTATGCATACTTGGTATTTCTCCACAGGTTCTTACGGAGGCATGCTATCAGCTTATTTCCGTATCAAATACCCTCACATCGTGGACGGTGCTATAGCAGCATCAGCACCCATACACCAGTTTACAGGAATGGTACCCTGCTCCGCCTTTGCTAGGATCGTTACCTTTAACTACAACATTTCCAGTTACGAATGTAGAGCGAACATTCAAAAATCATGGACAATTATTCGGTAATTATTTATTTAATACTAGTAGTGTCCACGGCTTCGTCCGCATTATTTTGATGCCAATGCCATTGTCATAATAATGAAGAAATACATAATTATTTATCTTTGAGATGAAACAAAAAAGAAATAAGTTTTTATACCCACTACGATCGTCCATTTCAGTCAAAAGATTGACTCTATTATATTTTTTTTAAACAAATGCAGTATAAATGAGCTTGTTTTAACTTGGAAAACGCGAAAATTTTGTGAAATCTTTGATCAGACAGTTTTAACACCTGTTACTGCTTCACCAGAAACTTCACCAAAGATGCAAACAACAGCATTTGGCTCAAGAATCAATGGAATCTCTGCGATCCTGTTACGAACAGCACGGATGTGGATGACTTGGTCGCGTTCCTCCAATCTGTGTACGAGACTGTAGCTATGGTCAACTATCCATTCGAATGTAACTTCCTAGTCCCGCTGCCAGCCAACCCAGTCCGCTACATGTGTCAGTTTATTGATGATCCTAAACTTACTGGACAACCGCTCTTGGAGGTAAATATTTACAAATTTATTGGTTCGTGCCTGAACGCTGAGTTTACTTGTCTGTCTGTCAAAGAGACTATTTAACATAAACAATTGAAATAAATTTTTGGAGTGTTCAAATAAAGGCTCATTGAGACTGACTAAAAGAACTTATCGAAGAAATGTTTCATTCAAAAGTTCCCAAATGTATTGCACAGTAGGTAATCTGTAATATCTGAAAGAACCATGAACGTTGAGTCTTCCTCAAAAGTTTTCTATAATTTCAGGGTATTGGCAATATATTGAAGACTTACACTAATTTTACTGGCAAAGAGAAATGTGTCGACTATAAGAAAGGAGACGATTATGGCAATCTTGACGCGGCTGGTTGGGACTACCAGGTTAGTTTTTAGAAGATATATGGGCTCCTAAGACGGGAGTTTGATACATTTTAAAGTATAGAGCGATATTAGGCAGGACCTATTAGAGTCCATCGTTAGATCTTCCAAGTCTCCAGATTTCTGTAGCATGCGTCCAGCGGCCAGCATTGAAGTATATGTGCTATGCTATGACATTCTAGCTACTCATTGATGATCTGAGTTGTGACTAGAGAGGAATAAGGACCAAACTAATTGTAAACTATACTTAATTGTAATTTGTAAATTCCAGGCTTGCACGGAGATGGTGATGCCGATGTGTACAACAGGAGTAGATGACATGTTTGAACCAAATCAGTGGAATTTCGAGAAATTCGCTGCAGATTGTAAAAAGAAATACGGAGTGGGTCCCAGAACGGACCTCGCTAGGGTCGAGTTTGGTGGAGATAGGTTACAAGCTGCATCCAATATTGTGTTTAGTAATGGTCTCTTGGACCCTTGGGCTGCAGGTTTGTGGATTTTTTATTATCAATCTTTATACGATAGTTAATTATTTCATTACCTAGTAGTAGCACGTAGTGATTATATTCTCTTTGATAGTAGCTATGTCTCTCTCTGGCCCTCCTACTGTACGAGACTGTACGTTATTCCGTTGTTCTGTGTTGACTTGAAAGAAGAACAAACAGACAAACAAATGAACATTTTTTTTTTTGAGATTTCGATTTCGAGAAGGTTTTCTACTTATGAGTATATTGTATCATCACTGCATATTCTAGATTAGTCATGGGGTTCCCTGTGTTTTTTTTTAATATTTAAAGTTTGTTAGTAGGTATATATTGATTAATATTGTATTACTAATTAAAAACTTATGTATAACTAGCGGACTCGGCAGACGTTGTCCTGCCCAAACGTTGGCTTGCCTGCACTACTCCTACCCCTACCCTACCCCTACCCTACCCTACCCATACCCCTAACCCTACCCTACCCTACCCCTACCCTACCCCTACCCTACCCTACCCCTACCCCTACTCCTACCCCTACCCCTACCCCTACTCCTACCCCTACCCCTACTCCTACCCCTACCCCTACCCCTACTCCTACCCCTACCCTACCCCTACCCTACCCTACCCCTACTCCTACCTCTACTCCTAGGCAAAATTAAGTTTCGCGAAGCCGACCAAATTGAAAATCAGTACTACTAATGATCTATTAAATTACTTAAATTACATTTTGTGACTATTCAATTTGGTCGCGTTCGCGATATTATCACTTTTGTTGAGTGTCGGAACGCGACATTAGATTCTCCAACACGCACGCGAATTTTAACTTTGTGCGGTGACATTAGGAACACATCTACATTGCATAGACAACAATGAGTGCTTTTAATTTAAAATGAACTTTATTGAATAGCAATAAGGTTCAAATTGACTCTGTTATTATGGGAAAAAGACAAGGGCTGTTTTTAGGGGTTTTTCGGCAATTATTCGAATTGTCTCACCTTTAAAACCTTCCCTGGATATCTAGGAATATTTTAAGACTAAAATCAGCCAAATCGGTTCAGCCGTTTTCATGTTATGTCGTGACAACGGAAAACGGGTTTCATTTTTATATATATAGATATATAAAAAAAAGTAATAAACATACTTTCGAATTTATAATACATATTACAGGATTACAAAGAGAACGATGATTTTGTTGAATGCAGATTTCAGAAATTTATTAACATTTTTATTTATAGACTTATCTGACTGATAAATAATTTTATACGCCTTTCAATTAAATAACGTACACATATTTTAACTAAAAGAGAATTTTATGCAGATACCTACATATCCCCAGTAGTACATAACTCCTGCAAGAAAAGAGTAGGCAGTTTATACGCAACTAGCTAAATATAAAAAAATCTTACCAGCGCGCTCTGGTTATATAGCAAGATATAGTGGCTGAGATTGTGCATTGATCATCAAACCAGGAGACGAAAATAGTTCGAAAAGTACCCATTTCTAGCTTTGAGCCTCTACTTTCAAGACAAAAATATCTATTGTGTGTAGTAGTACAAACTTATCTTCACATTTCAGGCGGTATTCTAACAAGTGACACTGACACGATTACGACAATAACTATAGTGGATGGTGCTCATCATCTGGACTTGATGCCCAGCAACCCTTTAGACCCTCCCACAGTGAAGATGGCCAGAAATATCCACAAAGATAACATCAGACACTGGATCAATCAGTTTCGGGCAAATAACAGAAGAAGGAATTGAACAAAGTCATTTGGTTGTGTTTAGGTTTTTAAGTTACTAATAATAATGGTTTAAATAAAGTATTCAAACATGTATTCTGGTATTACAAAGCGACATGGCCTCAACTTCAGCTCATTTACCGGTTTACGTGCTAGTTCTAGGCAATAATAATTTATAAAACTATTGAAGACCCTCCCTCTTTAGGCTCCTGTATTTGTCAGGCTATATACCTATAGTCCATTGAAATGTTAAATTTTTTTGGGCTTAGCGTGCGTTTGTCAGAGGACGCAATTTTATTTTTTAGGTATGAAGGGGGGTTAGTGTAAAGTTAAATCCAAGTTTGTGGGGTTGCAACCCTTGTCCCACGGCCGCCATCTTGGAAAAAGGGGTTAAATGGGTAAATTGATTTGAAATTATTTTAAAAATCAATAATTCCAAAGTTTTGTGATGGAGTGTCAAATCAATAATTAATTAATAACATTATTGCATTAAGATTATCATAAAAAAATGTATAGTTAGGAATACTGAAGAATTCGATCGGGATCCTTGGGGGCGTCCCTACAAAACGGTGCGAGGAAAACTCCGCACCGGGGAGCCCCCAATAACGACGAGTCTCCAGCCTCAACTGCTGGACGAGGTGGTGTCCGCTCTTTTTCCGGGGCGGATCGCTTACGATCCCCTCGACGAGGCGCCTCCAGAGGAAGAGGACAACGAAGCAGGAGAGGTTCCGGCAGTCACGCCGGAGGAGCTGAAGGCGGCCACCGACAGGCTTCGGCGGAAAACCACGGCGCCGGGGCCTGACGGGATCCCGGGACGCGCCTGGGTCTTGGCCATGCCGCAACTGGGGGGTCGGCTGAACGGGCTGTACGACGCGTGTCTGCAGTCCGGCCGATTCCCTACTGAGTGGAAGACGGGCAGACTCGTCCTTCTGAGGAAGGAAGGGCGCCCCGCGGACTCTCCCTCTGCTTATCGCCCCATTGTGTTGCTGGACGAGGCGGGAAAACTGTTCGAGAGGATAGTGGCTTCCCGCCTCTTGACGCACCTGAGCCGTGTTGGTCCCGATCTGTCGGACCACCAGTTTGGTTTCCGAGAAGGCCGATCGACGTTGGACGCGATCATTCGTGTGCGGTCCTTCTCGGAACAGGTGGTCTCCCGGGGCGGAGTGGCGGTGGCGGTGTCACTTGACATTGCCAACGCCTTTAACACTCTGCCCTGGGACCGCGTCGGTGAGGCGCTCCGTTACCATGGAGTGCCTCGGTACTTGCGGCGGCTGATCGGCAACTATTTGTCCGACAGGTGCGTCACGTACATGGGGCGAAACAACACGCCGTTGCGGAGGGAGATGGTGTGCGGTGTTCCGCAGGGTTCGGTCTTAGGACCGCTCCTGTGGAACATCGGATACGATTGGGTGCTGCGGGGCCCACTGCCCCCGGAACTGGGTGTCGTCTGCTACGCGGACGACACACTGCTCTTGTCCGGGGGTAGATCCTTCGAGGAGGCTGCCCGTCGCGCAGCGACGGGGGTGGCACTGGTCGTCGGTAGGATTAGGAGGGTGGGACTCAAGGTGGCCCTCAACAAGTCGGAGGCCCTGTGTTTTCACGGGTGCCAACGACGGCCACCGGTAGAGTCCCACTTCCTCGTTGATGGGGTCCGTGTCGGGTTCAAGTCCGGGATGAAATATCTCGGACTGGTGCTCGACGGTCGCTGGAGCTTCCGGGAGCACTTTCGTCTCCTGGCCCCCCGACTCATGGGAGCAGCCAATGCCCTCGGGCGACTGCTGCCCAATCTCGGGGGTCCGAGTGTGGGATGCCGCCGCCTCTATATGGGAGTGGTGCGATCGATGGCGTTGTACGGCGCCCCGGTGTGGTACAACGCCCTGGTGGCTAACGAGCAGAACAAAGCCCTGCTGCGAAGACCGCAGCGGGCAATGGCCACCAGGGCTATCCGGGGCTATCGCACCATCTCTTACGAGGCGGCGTGCGCGCTGGCGGGGTCGCTACCCTGGGATCTGGAGGCGCTGGCCCTCGCGTCAATGTTTGATTGGCGTGAGGACGTCAGGGCCAGGGACTTGCGACCTACGCCAGCGGAGACGAGATACCGGAGGCTCCGTTTTCGACGGCTGGTGATGGTCGAATGGCAGGAGCGCATGGAGCGCCCTACCGCCGGCCATCGGACCGTCGATGCTCTCCGCCCCGTCATCGGGGAGTGGGTGGAGAGGCGACACGGACCCCTGATCTTCCGGCTGACGCAGGTGCTCTCGGGACATGGGTGTTTCGGGAAGTACCTGTGTCGGATTGCCCAAAGGGAGCCGACGACGCAGTGCCACCACTGCGACGGCTGCGACGAAGACTCGGCGCAGCATACGCTGGAGGAGTGCCCCGCATGGGACGAGCAGCGTCGAGAACTCGCCGCAGCCATCGAAGAAGATGTCTCGCTGCCAGCCCTTCTAAGGGCAATGTCCGGCAACGAGGATGCCTGGACGGCCGCTGCCTCCTTCTGTGAGACTGTCATGTCCCAGAAGGAGGAGGCGGAACGGGAGAGGGAAATTGATCCCTCTTCCGACATCATCCGCCAACGGCGGAGGGGAGTGCGTCGGCGTCAATACGCCCAGCTCGCACTCCCATAACCCGGGTCTCCGGCGGAGGGTGAGGGGAGTCTCGCCAGCCGCACTTAACGGAGACCCTGGAGGAAGGCGTCGCGGTGGTGTCCGCCACGGCGCCTTAAAAGAAATGGTTACTCCAATCAACCAAGGGGGGGGCCAAACGGCCAACCGGCGGCGGGCCGCGGAAGACTGCTAACGCGTTCCCGTGACCCGCCGACAACCGGCGCGAAGGACACCGTGGGGTTTTAGTCGGTTGGAGTCCGACATAACCCGCTCTCTCACTCCCGAGGGGGCGGGTATGCATGATGCATTTCCCCACGTAAAAAAAAAAAAAAAAAGGAATACTGAAGAATAGTATTCGTTTCGCAGCGCTGAAAAACCTTAACTAATGAATTAATTAAAAATAATGAAAATTGTTCGTTAAAACACCGTCTATAAAATGGGTCTGATTTAATTTTTTATTAGAAAAAAAATTATATCGACAAATAGAATTTTTTTTCTTAAACTTTTATGGATTTTCGCTTATAACTTTTTTATTTATGGTTCTAAGACTAAAAGTTACTAGACAAAAGTTGTAGATAATTTTATTTGCAACAAAAAATGTTAAAGATTTTTTTTTGTGAGACCCATAGTTTGGCAGATAAACCGTAAAAAACATTTAACCCCTTTTTCCAAGATGGCGGCCGTGGGACAAGGGTTGCAACCCCACAAACTTGGATTTAACTTTACACTAACCCCCCCTTCATATCTAAAAAAATAAAATTGCGTCCTCTGACAAACGCAACCCCAAATGTAACTTTTCAATGGACTACTAACGTGGCTAGTTCTGTTGAGGTATATTTAGATGGAAAATACTCTAAGTGTGGTTTGTCGGATTATGTACATAAGTTTTTAATTATAAAATTGGTATCCTGGGACCGTAACAAAATAAAAACTATTAAATATCGTGTAAATTGGTATTAATTTTGACCAGCGACCTACATTTTATATCCGTTTAATATAGTAGTTTGAAATTCATGATCTTATGTTAGTTATTACATTAATTATGTAAATGATTATGTCAGGATTTCAGGACGAAGCTATTTTGAACTCTTCAATATGTCGAGTAAGATGAGCTCGGGCCAAGCTATAAGAAGCTATCTCACAAAGACGTAAAAGAAAACCAGAGAGCTTTCGTGATGAAAAAACCTTTTATAAGGACCTCTTTGTAGCGCGGTGTGAGCTGTGAGCTATGACCGACCTATTTACCTGTGTCTCTATAAAGAAACTGCAACACGTCTTTTGGATACATTTTTTTGAAAAAGATAATAATATAACAAGGAATCACAGATAATCACTTCAATTTTTAATATGATTTAAAAAATGAGAGAGCTTTGTATTTAATCCTAACAAAGTAAAATATTCAAGTTTGTTTGTGTATCCTTCTTTCACGCCAAAAGAGTGCAACGGATCGACGTGATTTTTTGCACAGAGATAGTTATCGGTATAAAATCTTATGACATTTAAAAAAATCCACGGATGAAGCCGGGGCGGAACGCTAGTATATTTTATATATGTATATTCATAAATTTTCGATGTCTAATTTTTTTAATGAAAGATTTTATCTCTTCAGATTGTCTTACACTGTAGTGTATTAGGTACACAGATTTTCATGAAAATCAGCGCAGCATTTCTGTAATTTAATGTAATTTGCCCATTGTGTACCAATTATGTTCAGATTTGGATGATTTTTTGTCTAATATAGCTAGCTATTCTTTTTAATGATTCCATATTTTTAATTTTCTAAAATTTTGAAAATTATAACAGATTTTCGTTTTCCATGATGAAATATCAATCTATCTGTATATTTAAAAGATAATAATTAATAATTTCAGGAGTTTTAAAATATCTAATCTTATTCTTATCTAAGGTCCGTTTGAATCTGTGAGTTATTTTATTTCTTAGAGCGATATTACATAAAGATCGACTGTATATCGATCGAAATATGCACTTTATAATAAATTAGAGGCGGACAACGCTGTTGGTGAACTTTTGATGACAAGTGATCCCACACAGTGTAATTTCTATATAGGTACTCGTATGTTATATGTTCTGAAATATAAACAGACTTTATTGTTATCGTTGTGTGTGTATGTTTGTTATGAGTTACTATAGAAACTTGGTTTATAGTTACGGTTCAATGAATAGAAAATTATAGGGCGTGCGACTTCGCTCGATATTTGGTATGATAGGTACGTACATAATACTGATTAAGAAATATATAGTAGAATAATCTGTTGATAATCCTACTGCTTCAAAGTGTCTCTCAGTGATTTCATAAAGTACTAATATTTAAGTGAGACTATACATTATAAAATAAATTAATTAAAAAAAAATGTGTACCGACTAATTCGTCGTAGTCACGCTTTTGTCAGTAACGCACACTTGCATGAGCCCAAACTCGATGGCATTACGTTTCATTACAGAGTTCCTGTGGCCACCTTCCGGCTCCATCATCAAGACCCTGGATATCATCTAGGACCGGAGTACTTGTGAAGACAAATCGAACAAGTACAAAATGTATCCCCATTTCGTTACAGAGTTCCACTATCCACTTCCTGGCTTCATCATCAGATCAGATCGATGGTACACTTGGATTTGTTTACATAGGTGAAACTAATATAAAGCGAGTATGAGACGAGCTGTGATATGAAAATAATGTGAAGTATGACGCTGCGGCTGCGGCTGGTAATATAGTCCAAAATACCATTGTAATGTGCCCACAAAAACAGGTCCACGGTTCACTGAATGAATCTCGCTGATTGAGGCGGCAACGCGGCAGTCAGTGTGTCGCGGAAGGTGCTCACGCGCAGGTGTGTAGGTACTAATATAGGCAGGTATAGGTACAACCTGCCAACATCGAGTCACTTTCTCACTTTTCCTTTTACTTTTACTGGTGACCGAATTCATTGCATCATATTGTGAGTTGTGACGTGAATTAAATAAGTGTACAGTTTTAAATTGTGTTACTTTTTAATTACTACGTTAAAGAGGACAACAATTATAAATATGAATAAAAACACAGGTGGCCGTTTGTGTGTGTTTGACAAATAAACCGGAAATAATATTGGATGAGCTAAGTAGATAATCTGTGAGTATATTCTACTTTCAAAATATGCTGCTAAATTACTGTTTCTTTGGAAAATTGTATAGGTCGGACAACAAGAGCTGGCGTGAACTGTAATTACTTTCAGTTTATCAAAATTCAATTTTATTTTTTTATAATACTTAAATTAAATATTCGTAATGCCAGCTCTAATTAATCGAACTATAACCCTTGATGCTAATGCAGCTCACTAGACACGGGAGGTATTTGAGTATAAATAAGCACGTATAGGCACAATTTGAGTCATATAGTTTTACTTTAGTCATAATTTAATAGGGTAAAGTCAGTTTTTCTGTACTTGTAGTATTTGGTAAACATACTCTTTTTATTGTACAATTTTAAAACACCTGTTTAAAACATATACCTAATTATTGGTTCTACCAATATAAAATAGATTAAACATGTTAATTATAATGTCTTAGTATGCAACAAACGCCTACTAATTATGGTGTCTAATTAAACTTGTGTCTATTATTCCTAATGGACAAATCATTTAAATTCCTCCATTTATATTATAAGCGAAAGGTGTAGGTATGTCAAGCAGAATCGTAACAAATGGCATTTTATTGTCCCCTAGTAACCCCTCTTGGAGTAAAAGGCGTGATGATAGATAAATAGATTCTAGTTCACGGTGGTTCTAGTAGGCTTCATATTTCTTTTTAGTGCTGGCGGTGGTCCACAACGATTATTTTTAAGATTGCGTCAGTTATCCTTTCTAAAGACCTTTTTCCACTAAATTGAAAACACCTAGTAAGTACCTATGTTTAATTCCAAACTCTATTCCGAAGTGTTTCTAATATTCGATGTTTGTGTTTCTTGATAACCGCACGTCACACAAACTAATAATGTACTCTCCGCTTATCGTAGTATCGGCAGTTAAAAATGTGTATAAATATTGTATGATGGCATTTCATGGCATAGTCTAGCCACCAACTATGATGAACAATAGCTAAAAGTATGCGAAAGTAATACAGACCGATTACAGATCAGCTAATTGAGTTTTTTATAGGTAGGTACTAGGTATTTGTTCGGCTTGTTCCGGAACAGATGGATATAAGTGGAAATTGTTTGTAAGTTTGGATGTAAGGGGTAATCTCTGAAACTCTTAGATGAAACTACTGATCTGATCCTGAACATTATTTCACTGATAGGAAGCTACATTAATCCCTGAGTGCTATAGGCCGGGGGCGGAAAGGTAGTTTATTCACGCTTGTAGCAAAAAGCGAATTTGCTGCGAGTTTTTATGCACCAAGTGCCCTTTTCGTGCTGGAGAGGTGAAAATTATATTTTTTATAATTTTAAAATACCTACATAGTTTAAATTAAAATTAAAGAAAATACATAAATATGAAAATTCAGCGAATCCCCCCCCCTATCTCCGAGACTACTAAGTCAAAAAATATAAAAAAATAAGAAACAGGGCTTTCGACTCGGCTGTGTGAAGTTGGCACCCCCAAATTCGATTTTTCAATTTTTTTTCATCAGGTTCGTTTGTCCAGCGTTAGTCCACGTTTGTCCACCAAAAATTTTTTTTTGTCCACCTCTCAAAAAAAAGTTATTCAAAGAAATAAAATTCCCATTTTTTTTTATTTTTCTTTGATACCTCTATAAGACTAGATATTGTAAATTATTGCTTACAGTCAATATGAATGGTCTATAACAGTAAGCGATAAGTACAGGTTGTTGCGTGCTGTAAGGTAAAGGTTATGATCATGGTCGACGTGCGACGTGCGACGTGCGACATGCGACGTGAGGTTAGCTCCACAATATATAAGTAGGTATCATTTGCTAAATAGGGTCGCTAAGGTAAACATCATGTTAAGCACGTACAATGTTGATTGCCGAGTGCCCGTGGCCAAGTGGTTAAGACGTCTGATACCCGGATCTTACCAACTCCACTCGTTAGGTATAGCCTCACAAATACCATCGACTAAACGAGGGAGACGTGGTCTTCCGCTGGGTACCCTGGAGCCGTAATACGGTTTCGGAAGCTGTGATCATTGTGTAATGCAACCCATGAAGAAAGAAAAAAAATGTTGATCTGTTCTAACGTCGGGATTTTATTTTTTGAAAATGATTTTTATCGTATTTTTGTGTATATTACAATATTTATATTTAGATTCTTAAGTTCATGAATAATAGTGACAATAACTTATACAATAACATTCAATAATTAACAATTTTGTCGTGGAAAACCCATGTCACGTGGACTCAGTTCATACAAACCAAAAATATAAACCGGCCAAGAACGAGGCGGGCTCGCACACGAACGTAACCGTACCAAGGCATAGATTAAATAATAACCAAGGTATATATTACAATAAAAATTGTTTAGTAAAAAAATTTGCGCGACTCCGACTCACACTTGACCGGTTTTTAATATTTGTTGTTTTGAGTAGGTATGCATTATATTTTAGTTTTCATAGTAGTTATAGTTAGACGTTTGTATGTATTGCAATTTAATTTACAAATTTATTTTGTTTTTATTATTGATTGTAATAGCAGCCATAGTAATATACACTCTGTGAAAAGTTCTATTACGGTTCAAAAGATACTGTACGCAATAAAGATACTGTGACAGGCGGACGGACTCGAACAATGGCCAGCCAAGGAATGCTCGACCCGAAAATGTCCAACCCTAGAATGTTCAGGCAAATCCGTGTGACTGAGCAGCATTAATTAACGTTCTAGTTACGAACTACATAATTACATACTCTAGTTACGACGTTTGAGTAACACACATCATTATGTAACATTATTCATTTATTATAATTATTGAAATATGTAAGAAATGACAATATTATCTTTCTTTATTCTATGCTCATGTAGGTATGACATCACGGACTTTATGTATTGCGACGTGGCTAGACACAAACGGATTAGGAGGCTAATTGTAGCCCGATCGTAGATTTGGATATATCATGATATGGTCAATTAATTAGCAAGCTACCTTAGCCTTCTTATAAAAAAACACTCGACATTGGAACGTGCAACGTCTAAGAGAGGCCCAATATTCCCAATTTGTTTTCAAAATTTCAGACTCAGTAGATTCGTAGTTAAGGTGGGGTGGGGTGGGGGACGCTCAATTTTCGTATATTTTTTTCTTCTTTGTGGGTTGCCTTACAGCTCCCTAAACCGTATTACGGTTCCAGGGTAACCAGCGGAAGACCAAAAGTCTCCCTCGTTTAGCCGATGGTATTTGTGAGCCTATACCTATAACGAGTGGCCAGTTCTATTGAGGTATATTTAGATGGATTATGGATAAGCCTCTATGTGTGGTTTGTCGGATTACGTACATAAGTTTTTAATTAAAAATCCCATGGTACATGGCCGGGATCCGGGAAAATTATAAAAAATATATTTGTATTTCTTATAACAGGTCCTTTCAGTTGAGATGTCACATGATGCACTTGAAAAAAATAATCTTTCCCTAAAAATCAAAATTCGATTATTGACGCTACGTCCGTGATAGGGTCATCAAACACTACATAGTACCAAATTTAAACCTTTTTCGTCCAGTAAATTATAGACACAAGAGTAAAAACATCAGAGGATGGTACCTACGTCTTATAAGTCTAGTAAGGTACTTATGATGAATATAGTGCTTCAGTCGTATTATATAATATACAGCAATAAAGTTGTCTACTTACAGACAAACTAGATTACTGTAGGTAATTAATATCTAAGGAGATAAAACATTATGTTAATGTATTGTTTATAAGACAACCGCTTACATACCTACATTAGAACTGGGATGTGTTGAGTGTTGACAGACCATATTATGCGAACCCAACACCACTATGTATATTCAAACTACGTAAGTTAAACTTCTATTATACACTGCTGATGAGCAATATAAACGGATCACTTGCAACAATCTAAATATCTTCTAAATCACACAGAAGGTGACAATGGAAACCATAGAGTCCGCTGTCCGTTGAATCCGTCCGTCCGTCTGTCGCATGGCTGGTGGTAGACACTAAACTTGTGTGTATTACTATGGCCGCTATAACAACAAATAATAAAAATAAATTAAAGTTAAAAATTAAAAGGGATACAAGATACATGGTTTATTCGGCGTTTTTAAACCAATAATAATAATAACAATACATACAAAAGCCTAAAGTATAATGCGTAGGTACCTACAAATAATAAAATAGTAATATTTGTTTCTGCGCCATATAGGGGCGTGAAACTTGCTCTGATCTTAGGAACCTTTCGTAGCCGACTCGCACTTGACCGGTTTTTATAAAGATATTTGAAGGCACAAATAAAAAAGTAAAATAAAATAAATAAAACCGTATCATACCGACTACAAAAAATGCGCACTGAAAAGTAAGATGTCTTTGTTATATTATTTTCAGCCGCAATGTTATACATAGGAAAATTAATGAATAGAAAAATAAGTACTGAACTGATGTTCATGATACGTCTGTGAGATAATGTCGAGAAATGTTTAACTCCTAAAAAAACCAGTGCACCCATTTACATGACAATAATAGGAACAATCCGGAAGAATACCAAATTAAAAAAAGGAATCATCAAAATAGTTGAGTAACAGGTGCACATACATACAAAAGACGTTGTGTTTTATGATGTGTAGGAATTATAAATCATTTCATCAGTTGTGAGTCATAGGTAGCATGCATGTAGTAGGTCATTTAGGATATTTACCGACTTTTTAGACGACTTTTGTTCAATCTGCATATTGCACCCAAAAGTAAGAAATAATTCGCCAGATTATTTAGAGACAGTTGCTGTCGGTTACTTTATTTTATGATAATGTAGTAGTTAAGATAAAATCTGAAATATTATGAGAAGTAGAACATGCGCCGGCGCTACTTTTTATTGTACACACACAAGGAGAGATTTCTCTTTGTCGGTAAACAAGATAATGCTTTGTATGCAGACCTATTTTAGAACTCCGTAGACAAAATGGAGGAAACGGAACCTTGGCTTATAAGTATAACATCTAATAATAATAAATAATGACTTACTCGCGACTTGTGGCGAGCCGTGGGTGAGTTGAGTCACGACACGAACCTGAGTGCTCCAGAGCGTAAGGTCGAGACTGAGAGACTACTAGGCCTAGGACTCTCACCCCTGGCTTGCCTTAGTTGGTTGTCCAGGATGAAGTCGTTAGAGTAATAGGGTGGAAGGGTATAGATGTAATAACGGGGAAGCTACATGTGAAACCGGTTCCACACCTCTCGACACCCCCAGCCGCTTACACCAATGTTGCCAGTCTTACTGCCGTCAGAAATGTCGATGGTTGTATTGGAGATATGCCTTTTTAGTAAACGGCGAGTCACCATGTGCCAATGTTACGTTTCAGGAGATGAATTATACCGGCAGGTGACCGTAGTCTCAACCAATAGACTTGATAAACCGATCCACAACACCCTGTCTGTGAACCTATTGTATCTGATGCATTCAGATATAGGTCCCAATCTTGTCACGATGGGTGCTAACACTGCTAACCACAACACTTCAGAGTGTTGGACCTATGTCCCCATCAAAGCATTTTGCTCGTGAACTTAGAATATAATAAAACAATCAAATTGACATGTTATTAATAAGAAAATAATTGAGGCGTAGCTCTCTATTTATTGCGTATTTATTTTCAATATCATTTTGTTTGTGGCGGCTCATCGATAGATGGCGCTACTGTCTCAATACTGAAACCTGTATCGCGCTAATGAAAATATTTAATTGTCATATATACAAGTTTTCAGCGACACGCGTATGGAAGTATTCCTTTTTACTCACAGTAGTTGGATTGTTGTGTATGACTACTTGATTGTTGATTATAATATGACATATTATTATAATTCAGTATAATTTAGGCAGAGTATTCCTACATCCTATGCATTAGCATATAATTATAGCATTGGTAATATAATGATAAACTTAATATAAGCTAAACATGCCAGTAAGTGATGCTGTAGTATCGCAAGAGGTTGTTGGCAGGAGGTAATTTTCCAGTGCGATGACTTGAACACTGAGCTAAACAGCTTCGATAACAGACGTGTCATCCACGAAAATTGGTTTCTTACCTTACAAGTAACGCTTTATCGACGGTATCAAGTGCTTGTAGGGTCCCGTAGTCATTATTTAGCGGCGTGGTAACAATGTCTACATATAGCTTAGACAGAACAGGTGACAAAACTAACTAGAACTATTTGTGGATGCTGGCGTTACGTGCTCTCCACAGCACTGCTTTGGCTCGAATGAGGATTGCTCTAACAATAATAATCATAGGCGCTGCCCCCTGGACCTGATCATGGAAGAGTAGGTTCTACTAAGGCGTATATTTTCAACTAAGTACCTATTTAACTTTTTTCAGTTATCATAAAGTATGGAGAAGGAAACAGAAGGTTGCGTGAACCAAGCATATGAATCCAATGAAGACGGTTTCCATACAATCGACCTTAGGAAAACTAAACATGAAGCGCGGGAACTTGAAGAATTACACAAGGTAGAGTATTCTTCATTTGGTACCCACACTACCCACCCAACAATAGATATATGATTGAGCAGAAGTATAAGTTGTAGAAGAATATTATAACTGAGAAAGAAGAAAGACAGGAAGGAATTGTAGGTTCTAGAACTAGGCCAATAGACTCTTTTATAATTATGTATAACTAATATTATAAATGCGAAAGTGTTTGTCGTTCTTTCATCTCAGAACAGAGCAACGGATGGACGTGATTTTTTTGCACAGACAGTTGGAGGGCCGGCTAATGACCTACGCAATTTTTTATCCCAGAAACATTTAAAGATAAAATTATTATGTCACGTTTTAACAATTTCCACATAAGTATTTGTTCTTTATACAAGGTAAATAATCGCGGTGCAGCACATGCAGGCATACTGTTCGCATAGACATTTTTTAGGCGATTTATTGTAATTTGTTATTGTAATAAGGATACTAAATTTCGAATCGGTCGGACCAGTAGAAGTTGTTCACATCCCTTCATGAAAGTAGGAAAGAGCTGATGATCTTCAAACGGCTGAACAGATTTTCTTGAATCATTAGCTAAGAACACTCTCGATCAAATCACCTTTCAAACAAAAAGAAACTAAATTAAAATCGGTGCATCCGTTTAGAAGATACGATGCCGCGGACAGATACCCTCTTTTTGCGTTCGGGAGTTAAAAATAAAGTTTGATTTCCGTATGATAAATTATTATCGGAGGGATTTTCACGAGTAAACTACAATATTATAATGAGCTAGATTTGTGAGATTTATGTGTATTTGAGTTGATCTCTGAAACTAATGAACCGATTTCACTACCTAGGTTTGGTTATTTTCAAGTATCCTATAGTCTCAGAATACATACCAAACCAGAATACGCATACGCACTGAACAGTACCTATAAAAGCGTCATAACATGACGCTATTTGTGTCCAAAAAAATATGTGATATTCCGCAGGCACTTCTTTCTCGCCACGATTCATCAATTTTGGCATAATTTCACATTAATATAGGATAATATTAATAAAAAATAACACATATTGTATGTTCTAAATAATTTTTCTTATATTGTCTTTTTATCAAAAAACACAACCGGGTACTCTAATTTAGTGTACCTACTATTTTCAGCCTTACTTTAAACAATTTATTAGGATTCTGATTTATTCTGTATTCTGAGTCAATAACTAAATCCATGAAGTGACTTTCAAATTATTGAATATCAATTTACACGAAACGAACAAATAGGAACGAATTTAATTTTGCTTCGGATTAAAATGAGGATCACGTGGATCTACTACTCCTGATATGAATGAATACAATCCTTAAAGATATTGGCATAAGGGATCATTTTGTTTAACAAAATATTATTAAATATTATTTTACTTTCATGAAACACATTTCACTTAAGCCAGTTAAGCATACCTATGGCAGTAACATATTTATCTTTATTACTATATTATTGTATATTATAAATGATCCTTTGTTATATATAAGCTAGTAATCATTCCGTTCCGGTTTCATCCATGGAAATTTTTGAATTGGAAAATAATACCTAATTTATCCTGAAGCATTTTCGGGTCAAACTTCGTGCTCTGTGTTGACGTGAAAAAAGGACAAACAAACACACTTTCGCATTTTTAATATTAATTACGATATACCTATTGAAAATTTTCCTGAAAACTTTGCCTCCCATATTTTTGAAAATCGTAAAATTACAATATTTTATTTACCAAATAAATCCATTTAATTTCCTTGTTTTTTGGGATATATCTCATACAGATCCGTTCAGCTTAATGTATATGTATTGTAAGTCGAGACTTCCCCCAGGCCTCAGGTAGGTCCAGAGACTGGAGTATAATAAAGCGGGTAGGTTTTCCCTCCCAGTATCGTATTGTCACTCGACTCGCCCTAACGTATGGGATCTATGCTGTCTTCATACATCGTAACATAGAAACTTTCCTGAATAAAAAAAAAATAGTTGTCGTGGGTTTTTGAAATAGTGCAAAAAGTGCGTTGATTTTGTGTAATTATTTTGTGAAAATGAATTCATCTAATTTGAAAGAGGTAAGTTTATATTTTGTATTTAAATAAAATTAACTTTTAGCTACGGTTTCGTCCGTATTATAATGAGCGACCAAAAAATAATACGTTTTTTTACGTTACTTTTCTTATTATACAATACAAAGTAAGTAATATCTGTAGCAAATGTCATCTTGTTATACATAGGTACTTATTATGGCAAAGCATCTCCTCTGGTGACAAGAGGGATGGCTACCTTTTCGCGCATTGCAATTCAACGGAAAAATACCTAGTTAGTTAGTTTAGTTATTTTTAAAAATAAAAAAAAATTGGGAATATAAGGCCTTTCTTATTAATTTACAGGAAAACCTAAACATGAAACTAAATAACTGCGAACGATGTGTTTATTTTTACAGGTAAACACTTTTTATTTTATCAACATGCAATAACTAGCAACTTTATAATTTATAATCTATAAAAAAAATTTAGTTGAAAGTACAATATTTAAAATAAAATTGGCTATAGGTCCAAATAAATAACCATGGTATTGCACCTATCTCAACTCAGGTACAGTTGAATCATACAAAATCAATATAGGTATGTATAATTTTCACGATCATATCAAATGTGACACGCGACCGTGTCGTTATATAAATGTGTAGGTAATATAGAAAGTATAATAAAGTTAGTGACATTACGTGCCCTATCTGATAATAACTTTTATATTAGCTTTGACTTAGCATTATATTGGAGGTCGCCTTCAAGTAAAATCTCCGTGTAGGTACCTATAAAAATTTACGTGAAAATACGTGGATATTTTCGAACAGAATATTATATAGCCTAAAATCGGTTCAATAGTTTGAGAAACATCCAAACTTATAAAATTTACCCCATTATAATATTGGTATACAGAGATAGCTAGAGCTCTAGCTTTAAACGATAGGCTTGCCATTGGTTATGTTAAATATGTATATAGATATGTATGGCCAACTAGCTGAATATGATGCGTTTTACCTAGCAACTAGCAACAATGTTTCAGTTTCTGAATTTCAAATATTGAAAATCCAATCGGATTCGCGCACTCCGTTACCACCTTCGAGGTCTCATATAATAATAGAAATCGTTTAGGTTTTCCTGTAAATTATATTCCCTATTTTTTTTTTATTTCAGGATTAGTAGTTTAACAATAATCTAAATTGCTCCCCAAAATTAACCGACAAAATCAGAATTCTTTTATTAACAAGGCTATGACAGGCGGATAGACGGTAGACAGACACGAGTGATCCATAATGATTCCGTTTTGTCATCGGATATACGGAACCTTAAAAATTCAAAGAACATAAGAGTTTAGATTTAAAATGGACTCTCCTAATTACATGTAAAAGTTAATGTCAGAAGTTGTTCGTGCTACCTTGACCCCGGAGCTCCGGACCCAGGACTGTCGACTGTTGACCCTGTTCCGAGTATTATATAATATTTTTTCTTTCCAATTTTTTATAAGTAACGCACTATATTTAGACGCGAGCATAATGAAAACATATGTATACGCTTCACTTAGTTTCATATAGAGTGACATATCACGCCTGAATCCTACAAAGGTAGACAGAAACAAAGGTATTTTAAATCCCACAATCCGCAGCTGTGATTATTGCGTAGTTATCCATCGTCCATTCAATACAAGAAGCCATTGATCGTGACATGTATTGACCACGATAAGGTCCGGCGCATACAATAAACTTTACTTCCTGTTACCATTGTATGAGCATGATTCGATATAGATGTATTAACTATGATTTAATGTGACGTTCGTTTTATTTGGGATTATAAACAGGAAGGTGTGGGACTGGGACTGGTCAATGATACCACTTCATCTTGGAATTATTCAATTGGTTTTTAAACTCTTTTTAAACAACTTTAAAATAAGAGTGAATCATGCAGTAGTCACCAATGATACATCAAAAGAACCTAAAACATTCCGGTTACACATTTCCGTCCAAACTTCCCCATTTTCCGAAATTGCTCCCTAGTTTATCCCACATACAGAGATCTAAGGGTTACAGACCAAAATAGAAAAAGGCACTTTTTTGGCGTATTGTATAATTAAGAATGAAAATACTAAATTATGTACCTATTTAACATAATTAAATCTATACTAATATTATAAAGAGTTTGTAAATTTAGATGTAGGTGGTAATTTCTGAAACTATATGATGAACGGATTCTAAACATTCTTTCAATAATAGAAACCTATGATATCCCTAAGTAATATAGGCTATATTTTATTTTCACCACGGGCGAAGCCGGGGGCAGAAAACCATAATAAATAAATATGAATTTATTGTTTATATGTGAGAGCAATCTGTTGTTTTTTTAGAAATAGTACGCGTAATGAATATTTATCTCTACCCTGCCCTAAGCAGTATCAGTTAAATAATTGATCATTGTATTCTGTAAAATAAAGTAAAGTAGAAGTAAAGTTAAAGTTCAACTTGGTTATGAATATGATAATTAGTTTTATTTTAATGTAAGCACACGTCTCGCTCCAAAGAACTGACATCTTGAATATGCATGCATTTCGTTACCAGAGAATAATATGGGGTTATGTACCTACCTAACTTGTTGATAGACGTTTCTTCAAGTGAAACGTAAAAAGTTTACTCCTGTCTGTGATAATACCTGCCACAGCTTACGTGTTAAATAACTATATTTCAGCATTCTTATATATTTTATCTCTTACTAGCTTTCGCTCCGGCTTCACCCGTGGAGACAATATAAACATATTATGGCCTTGAGTTCATATAAAATACATTTTTATTTATAAGAATTTAATATTTATGATACTGGGTACCCTGCGGAACCATAACACGGTTTCGGGAGCTGTACGGCTACCCGTGAAGAAAGAAAAAAAAAGATAAACATTTTGTCTTATTGTGAAGAAAAACTATGAAATCTATCTATCTATCTATCTATCTATCTATCTATCTATCATCACGCCTTTCATCCTAAGAGGGGTAGGCAGAGACAATCGAATGCCATTTGTTACGATCCTGACATATCTCTTTTGCTTCTTTTATATTCATCTTACCTTTCATACATGCTCGGCGATTGTGTGTACTTTTAATATTTCCTTCGATCAACATATTTTGGAAATGCGGTCTTTACGTAGAATGTGTGATATAAAGCGTATTGACCGCATACGGAACGATGTCATTAGAGAAGAATGCGGAGTAAAAGATGATGTTGTGACAAAAATGAAGAAAAGTAGTTTACGCTGGTTTGGACACGTTGAAAGAATGAACGATGAAAGATTGACTAAAAAGGTTTATATGGCTGAAGTGAAAGGAAATGCTATGAAATCTATAAACCTCTAAAACAAATAGGACAGTTTGTCTTGATACCAAATGTTGCTTGACCTGGACCTGGGGGTATACGGACACCAAACTAACACAAAATAATATTTTCAGACAGATAGTAAGTCAGTCGCAGGCCCATGCGTTCTAGAGTCAAGTTCAGAAGATGTGAGATGTGGTTGGCGCTCGTTACGGCCAAACTGGCTGCAGAGGTACAGGACAGCCAAATGGGCTCTGTTCTGGCTATGTTGGGCTGGAGCGTTACAAGGTTAGTACTGATCATTGTACGGTATCGCATATAAACGAAATCTACCAAATAACTTTTAATAGCAACCTCTAACGCCCATTTTCTGAAAGTCAAGTCAAATAACGTTTCATGATGGACACAATCGAACGCCTTGGGATTCTATGTCATGTTATGGCGGCCGACGCACGCGTTCCGTCGTGACATGATGACATCCGGTTTAATCCCGTCCGCGCTGAGTTGTGATTAGTCTGTGATTAATAGAACATATCCCAGTCGTCTGAAACATCTTAGCTACCGATTAATCGGCTATTTATATTATAATACTTGACATTGGCGGATTCATCAAAACCCTGATGGAGCCATACAACGAAAGAATAGATAAAATAAATCACAGAATAATTAAGTCAGGAAAAATATTATAGTCAATATAGCTATTAACTAATATACTCGAATTAAAAAGCAATACAATCTTGAACCTAAGGCTTCGTGTTACCACTTACTCGTAGGTTACCACTGGGCCATACCAGACTATCGTATATTTATATCCACAACAAATTGCATACTGTTTTTGACAGCACATTTCAGTATTCCCCTAATATGGGGAAAATATTTGTTTCAAAAATAACGTCAGACGCAACTTTACTACGTTAATTGAAACTGTCAGTGTCTATTTTTAGGGTTCCGTTACTAAGGCTCCGTTGTCCGTCCGTCTGTCTGTCTGTCTGTCTGTCACCAGGCTGTATCTCATGAACCGTGATAGTAAGACAGTTGAAATTTTCACAGATGATGTATTTCTGTTGCCGCTATAACAACAAATACTAAAAAACAGAATAAAATAAATATTTAAGGGGCTTCCATACAACAAACGTGATTTTATTGCTCGTTTTTGCTCGATATAGATAACGGCAACAGGTAGGCGCTTGAAATATTCACATAATTTAGTTATATATAATGGTACGGAAGCCTTTGTGCGCGAGTCCGACTCGCACTTGGCCGGTTTTTTAACATCCGATTTCACGTGCTGAAATGGTACAGGTATTTTATGGAATGCTTTTTTTACATTGTTTATATCTCCCGCGTGTATTTCTGTGGGGTTAGCATAGCGGGAAAATTCTGTGTACTTGTCTTTGTCCGGCCAAGCAAATTGCTCGGCATTCTTGTGCAGGGCATGCCCGGTCCGAGAATGTCCGGCCCAACAATGTGCGGGCAAATTCTGTGTACTTGTCTTTGCCCGGCATAGCAAATTTGCACGCACATTGTTGGGCCGGACCTCTCGGCCCCGGGCTATCTCTGGCCGGTCCTTGTTGGACATGAACGTTTTGGCCTGTTCAAGGCCATTCGACCGAAACGAAAGTGTCGCTGTCAAAATATATGCTAACCCAGCTGAATACTTTTCTCCGAATGAAATAACATGTAGAATTGTAGAGTCACTTTCTTTTTTCCCAATAAGTGTGATTATAAAGTTCAGTGAAGCAGAAGTATTTCAATTTGATATACTGGTTTCCAATTTTTCTTTCCCTAAAAACCTGATTCAAATTATTACGAACATTAAAAAATTAACCAAATTGGTCCAGCTATTTTCAAATGATGCGCTTACCAACGAACAACATACATTTTTAATTTATATAGATTATCTACAATCTATTTAGGCGGCTGATAAAAATATCATGAATCACGAAATTACTCCCTACAATGTCATAGGAGAACTAAAAGTTACACATCCGTGTCTATCGGTCCTGAAAAAGTAATTATATAACTGAAACCCTTGAAACCACTGTAAGATTTTGTTGTTTTTACATTTAGTCGTAAGGTAAAATAATTTGGTCACTTCAGTGAGATCTAATTAAGTTTGCAGCAAGTAGCAGGCAGCAGGTAGCAGGCAGGTACTCTAAATTAATTTAGCGGGTGATTTACTGAAACAATTAACGTGTTAACTTTTATACTCAAAATACACAAAGTAGGGGAAACAGGGACTCTGGCTTACGTTTTTGCGGTTGTTTACATTTTGTATAAAAAATAATAATTAAATAAGTACATCCTACTGTCTACCTGCGAGTTCTAGTCAAGGCTTGTAATTTGTAACGCACCCCTCCCCCGTCCTCATATGAACAAAATCTATCAAGTGAGTATATATTGATAGCGATCTCTAACGCCTAATTTTTTAAAGATTTCAGTTGAAGTTAATCAGAGATTATATATATATAACAAAACTGTTAGGATTAAAATCGTGGATTAACTCTATTCCCTGATTAATTTTGACTAGTATTTTCAGTCGCACTTCATTTTATTTAATTGCAATCAAAATCATTATTTATAAGTAGTATAAAAGGAGACTCTTTGGTCTGTCTGCATAATCTGCATACTTAGGTATATCTCAAGGAAGATTGTAAGAATATTAAATATTAGCTGTGCCTTGCGTTAACATGGTTACTGTTCCGCTTCTTTGGGTTGTAGCGTGATGCTATTAGCCTATAACCTTCCTTAAAAATTGGGATATCAAATGCAAAACTATTTTTTCAAACCGACTGGCAGTTCAAACAATTAAACTCTTCAGTTTTATTATTATAGTATATATATTTTCCTACAGATTAATAAGAGTAAAAAAACCTTAATATAGGACATTAAGGTAAAATATAAATGTAGGCAGTTTTCCCCAGTTGAGGGCGATATCCGACCGTTTAGGTTGTTTATATGCAACATTAACACTCTGTTCTTAGTTAAATTTCCCTCGGGACGAGACTCAGTAGCTCGATAACGGGTCCTATCCCGGGATTCAATGGAATTCTCGGGTTGTGGGTTGTGCCATGTCATATATTAAAGTGACTTTTCATTGATTATTTTGTGTGAAAGATCAATTTGTATGTTTGACACTAATCTCAGGAAGTAACAGTACGATTTGAAAAACGTCAGCCAATCAAAAGTTACCAAGGGCCAATAGCTAACAATGAGAATAAAAGTGACTGACACAACATAAATAGTGAAGTATTCCTTTAAAGAAAATGCTGGGATACATTCGACACGATGATTTAAATTTTCATCAATGTCATAATGGAAGGTAAAATAGAGAGAAGAAGAAAACGAAGAAGACCTAGATGAGGATAGATAGTTTCATTGAACATGGTTTCGTATCAGGATGTGAAGGTGCTTTTAAATTTTTAATCTTTGAAAATTGCTTGATTCAGTTATTTTGTAGTCGATTATTAATTATTACATATAAAATATTAACATACACACCATCACGCTTGTTATTATATACCCATAGGGATGGGCAGACATGATGTAGAGACACTTCTATTGATCCTTACGAACACCTACTTATTTTACTTGTTAAGGAAGTATATCACTTATTTGATTTAAAAATGCATGTCTTGGCCTTTTTCAGTACGAATATCATGGCTTATTTTGTTAGTAAAAAAAGAAAATACGAACTTTTGTTATGTAATGTGTTTGGAAAAGTTCTGTGTATTATATAAGGCTTCTGTTATTCTGCTATATTTTATCAGCAGTTAGACATCAACGGAGCTTTCCGTACCTGGCGGGCACAGTACAGTGTTATAAAATGAAGCACTAGTTTTCTGCCCCGCCGCCGACCATGGACATTTTTGATATGCGAAAGAATGACAACGGGGAGAATCGTTACATGAATTGAAATTTACGGAATCTCAACTTTCTTGCAATAAACATTATGAAATAATAACTGAGAAACAGAAAGTGCGTTGGTGGACGTCTGGTATTAACTAGGCGGATCACGGTTAGATCCCGATCACGGTTAGATCCCGGCAATGTACCAATGTACCAATGGTTTTTTATATAATTAAAAACTACATCGTACATAATCCGACAAACTATACTTAGAGGCTTTTCCATTTAAATATACCTACCTCAACAGAACTGGCTACTCGTTAGGTCATAGCCTCACAAATACCATCGGCTAAAAGAGGAGGACCGATAACACGGTTTCGGAACCTGTATATAAGGCAACCCGTGAAAAAAAAACTCTTTTCAAATCGGTCCAGTGGTTCTCGAGTTTTTTTACAAACACTTCACACTCTGTATAAAATAAATATAGATATACCTCCTGTCTACCCATTAATATATAAAAGTCATGAAAGTATATAGTTAGCGCATACACATAAATCTCCCGTCACCATAGCAACGTTCATAAGGAGTTATGGCCGCTGATATTGTTCACTACTGTACCAACAGGTGTAAGCGATGTGTTATAAAGGTACACTGAGCGCTGAAACTTCCTTAAATTTACATATTCACGACTAGCTTTCCGACCAGGCTTCCTCGCGGAAATTAATATGTATACCTAGTATAATCCCTGAAAATTAGGTACATTGGGACATATAGAAAGACAGACAGACTGACAGATAGAAATATATTAACTCTAAAACCGTCATTTCTGAATCAGTATAATTTTAAAGTTACAGGCACACACATTATTGTAAGTGGAGGTCTAGAGTATGGAAATTAGAGTACGAAGCTTTTCCATTTCAAAAGATGACTGATCAAAAATATAATTTTCCCCGGGAGAATGAGAAAAGTCTATGTCACTCTCCGGCCCTCCGTTTATCCCTGTGCAAATCACATCAATCCGTTGGTCCGTTCTGGCTTGAATGAAGGGAAAACAAAAACTTGCATAAACACAGTGATTTGATATTATCGTTATATACATTTAAATCAATAACATTGTATTTAATTAGTAGGTGTCTCGTGCAACAAGCTAATACAACTCAATTAGCCAGCATACCACCCACCCCCTCACGATATGAGGAATTTAATATAAATGCTCCTTATAATATAATTAAGAGGTATCAATTACAGAACATAATTTTAACTGTACTAGCACTTCTGAAGATAACCTATATCCCTCGTACAAAATTTGAATGAGACAAAAGACTAGCAAGCGAGTGAGCAAGTATATTCCTTACAGGACATAAACTATTTATCCTCCAAGTCTCATCCAAATCCGTTCAGACGTTGAGGCGTGTTTGAGCAACAAACTTTTATAATAAATATATTAGTAGGATGGCTGTAAATATGTTACTATTTGTAATTTTTGACAGAGACATAATTGTAAATAATTAATTAAGTTAATTTAGACACTTAATTATAAATAAAATAAAATTTCCAACGTCATTTATTATCCATTTGTGGTCGCCTAGATAGCTACATCTTTGTCTGTTTTCAATTACGTGAATTCTATATGGAAATATTTGATTTTGATCTAAATAGAACTTGACCAAATTTTAAGCGCTATTGAAAATAATAATTTAATATGAAAATGTCCTTTATTTTCAAAAAGCGATGGTCTATCTGAAAAACTAAGGGTTTTTTAAAAATATTTTTGGGAACCTATATAGGTATTATTGAATAGCTTGTTTTGATTTCCAAATTAGCGTGTTTTATTTCATTTAAAATTGTACAACATTATTAGAAAAGTAGAAAAAAATTAAACTAATAAAATTAGTCCTGTAATTTACACTCTGTTCATTATAGGTATGATGGTATGATTGATAAAGTATAAATGAACAAAATTATAATAATTATTCCTATGATTACAAAACATACCTAACTGTGAATAATAAATATTGAAAGTGGCCGGCTCATCATATATTGAACAGAGTATACTCGGATATAGTTTTAATATCCGGGAGTAGATGTTATTTACCTAAAAATGATTGTACAAACAGACATACCATTTATTATATTAGATTGGTATCAATAACGTAGCTCACCCTCCGACCGCGACTCCTCACAGAGAGCAGAGACAATGTTTATGTTGTCTTACATCCCATTCAATCTCAGATATTATCTTCATCACTTATTTGTGATGCGTAGGCACGTACCATATTTATACATTAATCCATCTAATATTACAACATCAGGACTCTACGTGAGGGAGTGGTAGATAGCTCTTCTGAAATTGTTATTTTTTAATTAGAGCGCAATTATCTTGATTAGTTGCGATTCTTTATTATCTCATTCGAATTTAAAAATATTTCTTCTTCCGTGGGTTAGACAGACATATGAAGATTTGAAGAGATTATGATAATACAATATTTATTATTCATGTAGCAATGTGAGATAATAGCTCCTTTTGGTATGAAAGGACACAATAATTTTCAGTCCGCTATAAAATTAATTACATACTGTAAAAGTCCAAAGTAAAGTAGCTAGGTACCTAAATACCAGATGGGACCAAGTGCCGCCTAAGTGCATCCAGACAATACGAGTTATGACCTAAGTTTTACCTTCACTAAACGTTGCACCTGTTATCTGTTACTATTTATTTACAACTAGCTTTCCGCTCGGCTTCGCCCGTGGATCCCATATTAACTTTCATTCCCTTGTGTTCATACAAAAAATAATTTTCAATTTGTCCCGAATTTTCCAATATTTAGACATATTCTGGGCAACTGTTCCAATTCAGACTATTACGAACAGTAAAAAAATATGTCTAGTCGTTCTAAAGCGCATCACGAGGCATCACGCTTACCAATTTAATATACCAAAGTTTCATACTATATGAGCATCTGCCTGCGACTTCGCACGCATGTGCTCATAATATATGAATATCAAAATTTATTATCAAAAACATAATGGTTTACTGTTAAATACAATGAGCACACTGCAGGAGAATACTGTTACAAGCTAGGGTTCGAAGAGATTTAAAATACCGATTAAATAAACAAACTTTACTTTAACACCACCAAAAATACAGTTAAATAAATGAAAACACTAAAATAACACTTAGTCGCACTAAATTCCACTTCACTGTTTCGCTTTGATCGCTCTGATTCGCACTGTGTTCTCCCGGCGACGATCCTCTGTTTATATTGCCCACCGAACATTCGAGAAACGCCGAGATTGTTGTACAAAGTTGTAGACGCGGCTCGATGCGACTCGGCGCCAAATACCTACACACAGACCGCGCCCGATTTTGGTACCTATGGCTAGGCACATACGGTCCATTTTCGTTTGTACTTTGATTCTCTCTGGATGTTTCTAGAGACGTCTATCGACCTTGATGTGTTTAGGTATTTATTTGTGCGATTTAAGTACCTATTCGTTACACTGCCCCCCGCTTAGACTTGCTCGTCCCGAGCAATATTCGAGCCTTTGTAAGGAGCCAGTCGATCAATATGGACAACCTTTAACTGTCCACGCGGGCATCGTTGGATCCGATAGGTCACGTCATTGATCCTCGTGATGACCTTATACGGGCCTTCCCAGCGGTTCTGCAGCTTGGGAGATTTGCCTTTTCGGCGTTTCGGGTTGTGCAGCCACACCAACGATCCCTCGTCAAAACCGTTACTATTGAAGTTTCTATCGTACCTGGTCTTCATCTTTGTACTGGCCACAAGACTGCTCTGACGAATCTGGTCATGTATGTCGCACATCTTGTTTTTCAGGTTCGATACGTAGTCACTTACAGGTTGCGGCGCATCCGGAGGTCCGCCGGTCAGGAGATCAACTGGTAGTCGGAGTTCTCTCCCAAAGTTGGCATAAGCAGGAGTCACCTTTATGCTTTCATGCTCTGCGGATCGATATGAGAGCAAGAACAAGGGAATATATCGGTCCCAGTCCCTCTGGTGATCCTCAACCAGTTTCGCCAAATGAGTCTCCAAAGTGCGGTTGAACCTTTCAACCATTCCGTCGGACTGTGGATGATACGCCGTAGTCCTCGTTTTATTTATTCCCAGGAGACGGCATACTTCCTGGAACAACTGCGACTCAAAGTTACGCCCTTGATCAGAATGTATCTCTATTGGTAGCCCGAACCTGCAGAATACTTCGTTGACCAACTTAGTCGCCACTGTTGTCGCTTCCTGGTTGGGAATTGCGAAGACCTCCGGCCACTTCGTGAAGTAGTCCATCACGACCATAAAGTACTTGTTCCCATCTTCAGTGACCGGGAACGGTCCAGCAACGTCCACCGCAATTCGTTCCCATGGAGCGCCAACATTGTACAGCTGCATACGTCCCCTCGTACGTGTCGTAGGTCCCTTCACGGCCGCACATACTGTGCACTTGCGACACCAATCCTCGACATCTTGCCGGCAATGAACCCAATAAAATCGTTTCCTGATTTTCGCCAGGGTTCGATTCATGCCCAGATGTCCTCCCGAGGATCCATCGTGCACGGACTCAAGCACTGCGCGCACCTTTGACCTAGGCACGACCAGCTGCATCAATGTCTCCTGTCCACTTGGCGACTCCCACTTGCGGTACAGCAACCCGTTGTGCAGCACTAGACTTTCCCACTGAGCCCAGTAGCTTTTCGTGGTGGAACTCATGGCGGATACAACATTCCAGCCGGGCCTTGGAACATTCTGCGTCTTCCATTCCATTATCGGCGCCAAGTTGTTATCCTTGAGTTGCTCGTCTCTCGTTCTCTCATTCGCCCATTCGTCACTAAGGTTGTTAGTCGTAATCACTTTGATGACAGAATCGCTGATTTCACGCCTCGAGCAGTGTTTACAATCTTCAGGGCACGGCCTGCGTGACAGTGCGTCAGCGTTGCCATGCGTCCGTCCTCGTCGATGTTCGATCGTGAAATCGAATTCTTGTAACTGCTCGATCCACCGAGCGACTTGTCCTTCGGGATCCTTGAATTGAAGTAACCATTTCAACGCCGCATGGTCTGTCCGTAGCTTGAACTTCCTTCCGATGAGATACTTGTTGAAGTGTCGTACTGTCTTCACTACGGCCAGAAGTTCGCGTCTGGTTACACAGTAGTTCCTTTCTGGTTTTGACAGAGCCTTGCTGAAATACGCTATCACAACTTCCTTGTCCCCCTTCCGTTGTGACAGCACACCTCCAATGGCGATGTTGCTTGCGTCTGTGTCCACCACAAACTCGCCGACTTGGTCCGGGTAGCCCAATACAGGTGTTTCACACAGCCGTTGTTTCAGTTCCTGGAACGACTTCTCACAGTCCTCAGTCCATTGAAACGAACGCTTGTCCTCCGTCAGCCGATGTAGGGGCTTGGCTACTCCCGCGAAGTCGTATACGAAGCGGCGGTAGTATGAGCACAGACCAAGAAACGCCCGAACATCTGTTTTGTTCCGCGGGGTGGGCCATTCTCGTACAGCTACTGTCTTGACAGGGTCGGTTTCTACGCCATCCTTTGTAATTACATGCCCGAGGTAATTCACACGTTTCTTGAAGAAGCTACACTTCTTGGCATGCAATTTCAGGTTCGCGAGCTTCAACTTGGCAAACACTCTTTCTAAATTCCCCAGGTGCTCGTTGAAGTCGCGTCCCATGATGATGACGTCATCCAGGTAGACTAGGCAAGCTTTTCCAACGAGATCCGCAAGCACAACTTCCATCAGCCTTTCGAACGTTGCGGGAGCATTGCATAACCCGAAAGGCATGACGTTGAACTGCCACAGTCCATTTCCGGTCGAGAAAGCAGTCTTTTCCTTGTCCTTGGGATCGATCTCTACTTGCCAGTATCCACTCTTCAAATCCAGTGTTGAGAACCACTGGTTTCCACTCAACTTGTCCAAGGTGTCGTCAATCCGGGGTAGAGGGTAGCTGTCCTTTCTGGTTACGTCGTTCAGTCGACGATAATCCACACAGAAGCGAGTGCTGCCATCCTTCTTCTTAACTAGCACAACCGGAGAACACCATGGGCTCAAAGAAGGTTCGATGACATTAGCCTTCTTCATGTCTTCCAGCATGCACTGTACTTCGGCTTCTCTTCCTACTGGGATTCGTCGAGCACGTTGACGTATAGGTAACTCGTTGCCTGTGTTGATGGTGTGTTTCACCAATGACGTCCTGTTGACCTCGCCGGCGATTACCAGACTGTTCCCGTCGAAAACTTGTCGGATGGTAACTTTTGGGGCTATGTCACGATCAGCCAGTACCCGCCCCGCGGCTCTGGCTGTTACTCGTTTCCCGGAAGCTCCGTAGTTACGGCACGGACATCAGCTTCGACGTCCCGTTTCGGCACTCGTTGATCCGTGCCTTGTCGTTTAAGCGCCGGGCAGCTTGCTTTAAGGTGCCCCAGCTTGTGGCAGTAGAAGCAGCGGGGTAAGTAGCTACGCCTCTCTGCTACAGGTGTCGTTGTTGGAGTAGCCTCCTCCGCCACTTGTCGCAATCGCTGAGAACGAGGCTCCTGTCTCACGGCTTCCACCTCTAGAGCATGGGCGAGTGCATCTTTCAGGGCGGTGTGGTGGCCCAGTCGAACTGCAGCTCTGACCTCCATGCTGCGGATGCCGTCGATGAATGCTTGAACGAGGTTCGCAGCAATGAACTCTTGTCCGGCAGATGGGTACGCCTTCCTCACGATCTTCTCGATCTCCAGAGCCCATTGTTGCAGATTCTCACCAGCATGTTGCGTCCTGTCCCTCAGCTGCGCTCGGTAGACGTGCTCCAGGTGTTTGTCGCCGTACCTGGAGTCCATTGCCTCGATCAGGTTCCCGTACGTGGTGCAGCTGTCTGGAGAGGCTTCCAAAACAGACAGTGCGCGGCCTCTTAAAGCCACTGTCAAGGCGGTCAGAGATTGCTCGTCTGTCCAGCCGTTGGCAGAGGCGACCGTTTGGAACTGCAATTTGTACGCTGTCCAGGACGTAGTCCCGTCGTACGGCGGCACCTTGACTCGGGGGCCAGAGACGACGGCGCCTCCAGAAACAGGAGCGGTCAGCTTCAGTTTCCTTACTTCATTCTGGAGCCCCTCGCATCGGCTATCCAACTCTCCGTAGCGGTCGTTAAGTCTTGCATCCAGTTCTCTGCTCATCCTAGTCTGTATTTCCTTGCAATGCTGTTGGAGGTCTTCGTAACGGATGTCGAGGTCTTCGATTCTCTCCTCGTGCATGTCTGTAACCCTCTGTAGCTGCTTCACCTCCATAGTCACCTTTCCCAGTGATTCTGAAAGCAGCTCCTTAAGGCTAGCAGACTGCTCCTTCAACAGCCGGCAAGTCTGCTCCTCCCGAAGTCTGGCCTCCTCCTCTTGTCGTCTGGCCTGCTCCTCCTGACGTCGGGCCTGCTCCTCCAATAGCTGCCGAGTCTGCTCCTCCTGTCGTCGGGCCTGCTCCTCCATCAGCCGAACCAGCATCCCCATATCGAATGCCTGGGGAGCACCCGCAGAACCCGCAGCACCCGTATCAACTCCAGCAGCAGCTCCAGCACCAACAGCAGCAGTCCCAGCAGCAGCAGCAGCGGCTCCAGCAGCAGCTCCGGCACCACCAGCAGTATTCCCAGCAGCACCAGCAGCGGCTCCAGCAGCAGCAGCCTCGTCGACCTCCTCGCCGTGATGTCCAGCAGTAGTTTGTCGTGTTTTGGGTCGCCGTGATGACGACGAGTCACGTGGTGTAATCGGCATTTTTGAATCCCACACTCCTGACACCAATTTGTTACAAGCTAGGGTTCGAAGAGATTTAAAATACCGATTAAATAAACAAACTTTACTTTAACACCACCAAAAATACAGTTAAATAAATGAAAACACTAAAATAACACTTAGTCGCACTAAATTCCACTTCACTGTTTCGCTTTGATCGCTCTGATTTGCACTGTGTTCTCCCGGCGACGATCCTCTGTTTATATTGCCCACCGAACATTCGAGAAACGCCGAGATTGTTGTACAAAGTTGTAGACGCGGCTCGATGCGACTCGGCGCCAAATACCTACACACAGACCGCGCCCGATTTTGGTACCTATGGCTAGGCACATACGGTCCATTTTCGTTTGTACTTTGATTCTCTCTGGATGTTTCTAGAGACGTCTATCGACCTTGATGTGTTTAGGTATTTATTTGTGCGATTTAAGTACCTATTCGTTACAATACTAATATTAAACTAACATAATAATATCATATACTTTTTGTATTTTACTAGCATACATTTTACAAAATCTAATAATTTGATATAAAATTTTAATCGAGTTAGAGACCCTTGAGACTTAATGCTTCCGTGGAAGGTAACTCGTAACAGCGGTACAAGTATTTACCCACTTCTAAACTCCACATCAAATAACTAAGTATGCCTAATTTTAATTTTATTTAAACGAGACATAAAAGTCCTCGAAAATTATTCGGTTTAGAGCTAACGAATTAAATTCTATGACAAGAACTGAATTCCTTTTCCACTCTGTTGTATTTTTATAGATTCGTAATGTTCTCGAAATGAAGATATATTTCTTTGCTTATTTCGCAATATAGGGAGTACAGGAACGAATGGAGTCGAACGTAGCTAAAGCCTAACAAATGTCCCGGATTAACACGTTGTACGGAAAATCCCGGAAAAGCTATTGACGCAACCTGGAATACCCCTTGGGAGGTGGGAATCTCTATACAGGGTCTTATGATATTTTCTTTGTAGCTAAAAGGCAATATTACATTTCTTCCGGCTTTTATCTCCGTATTTACAACTGCGTCTGCTTGTCTGATTTCACGTAAAAACTACTTTGTTGCGGTTTTCATTATTAGATAGGTTAGTTCACGAGAAAGGGTTACGATTATTAAACATGCGGGTCGTTAGTTAATTTATAAAAACAAATTTTTAAAACATTAATTAATCATTTTCATTCATACTAAATAGGAGTCCATCATAATATTATAGGTCCCATTCTGTTCAGATCGTGACTCTGCATGTTGTATTAAAATTATCCGGATGTTTTATCCGGGAGAGACGGAGAGACGGTGTGAATGGCCGTTTTTTATGTAACGGGGAACATGGAATATTGCTTTTATATTCATTGAAACAGCGCTAAATTAAAATTATGTAGGTATTTGTATATACATTCAGGTCATTGGTCTAGTCACTAGTGGTTTGTTATAATTTCCGGTCGCAGTTTCGATTCCCAGATCAAGATAAAATGTTTACGACTTTATTGATGTGAAACACATTGCGGGTAAGACCGACTCGTATGTCGTGAGACGGCAACCCGCGTTATACCCCCTGTCCCCCGCAGCTCTATACTCCATTGTTTGTTCGTGGCGCGTATACTATTACTTCGTTGCTTCTCCATGTGAGTGTGTGTACCTACTATGTGCGCCTATCTATTCGTATAATACTTGCCGTGACAGCCACCTTTTTATTAAGTAAAAAAAACTAATCTGTACATATTATATGAGAGTAATCAATTGTACATAATAATATATTATGGGATATTTTCAGTATTGTTTAATAAAGAAAAATAAATATTCAAATTATGTCTGATATAAAATGACCGGAAGGAAAACATACGCTTGGCTGAACATTATTATGTTTAATTTAATGGTTAAATAATTGCCTTTTAAAAAAAGGTGTACCTACCGACTTCAAAAATTATGCACTGAAAAGTGTGCTTTCCGAAAGCAATTTATAAAAAAAACCCAAATCGCTTCAAGTGTACCTATAAAATTTAAAGAGTTCTCGATTTTTCGAGGATCCCATCATCAGACCCTGACCTGATGACCATAGGACCACCTGGGAAGTATACCCTTTCAAACAAAAAAAAATACATATTGGTCCAGACGTCTTCAAGTAATCGGAGAACATACATAAAAAAACATAAAAATTCCGACGAATTGAGAACCTCCTCCTTCTTTTGAAGTTCGGTTAATAATAATACACACACATCTTCTCGGCCTTTGCGGTGTGGCTAGTTGTCTAGAACAGGTGGCGAGCCTATTGCTGCTTTTAAATAAGTTTGATGTGTTTGTTCCCTCTGTTCTGTTCTGTTTGCCCTCAGAAGCATAATACACAATATGTACCTAAGCATAACAAACAATATAAATCATTATTTTTCCGTGATTCTGTGCGAATGGAAAGTTAAATTTAGCAAACGCATATAAAACTATTGATTGACTTGTGTGCGGATATTTTCAGGTGATTTAAATATTAAATCCCGTCTGCGACAGGACGGACTGCAATCGTTGCCTGTAGGACTGAGATACTCGTTTTTTATTTAAAAAACTGAATTAATTAAACTGGTCTTTTTGTCCATTGATCTGAACGGATTCATAACCCATGTAGAATAATACAGGCGTGAATTACGTATGCATAGGGGTGTAGACATTTTTTGGAAATAAGTACTTTTAAATTATAGCTGTAAACTTATTATAGGTACCTAATATATATTTGTATTTTCATTTAAAAAATTCATGTTATTTCTTAAATCCCCGCGAAAACTATAATAACGTCACATGTTGAAAACTAACAAAATTATGGTCACAGATTAGATGAAATATGAAGGAAACACTGAGGAAACAACTCAGTGACAGATTGACAGACAGATAGTTTGTGGATATCTATTTGAAATTTAGGTGAAAGTGACGTCACTTTTCGTTTGCGTTCACGTAACCGGAACTATGAATTAAATATTTTTCATTTAGATACTATTAAAAAAGAAATATTTATTAAACATATAAATAAATATTATTTTCAGTGATTTTATTATTGAGTATTTATTTTCTTTTACTGTCAACATCCCTATTGTTTACAGGTATGGTGGTAAACGGGTTCGTGAATGTGGTGATCACAACTATAGAGAGAAGATTCGGACTACGATCTATGCAGACTGGGATCATCGCTGGAGGGTAATTAATACTAAATAATATTATAAATGGGAAAGTGTGTTTGTTTGTTCTTCTTTCAGGCCACAGCAGACAGAGCAACGGATCGACTTGACTTGTTGCACTGACAGCTGCAGGGCTTGAGAGTGCCAAGGGCTACCTTTTATCCCAGAAATACTTCGGGATAAATCCTTATGACATATTTCAAGGGCGGAGAGCTAGTAATTTATACATAAACATATTTTATTGAAAGACAATCAAAAGAGAAGAAATTTACGAAAATTTGCAATTGGAAATCAAAAACACTAGTGTTTAAAAAAAACGATGGAAAGGCAGGATTGCAACATTTGTGTGAAACGATGTAAATTAGAGCAAGTGAATGAATTTGTTTATTTAGGTAGTATGTTTACAAGAAGTGGAAAGATAGAAAAGGAAATTGAAAGTAGAGTGAAAGCGGGAAGCAAGGTATTTGGTGGACTAAACAATGTATGCAGAAATACACAACTAAAAGTAAAATTAATATACTTAATGCTGTTTTAGTTCCATCACTTACTTATGGAAGCGAGACTTGGGCATGGAATAGGAAGCATGAAAAAAGAAAAAATGCAGTGGAAATGCGGTCTTTACGTAGAATGTGTGATATAAAGCGTATTGACCGCATCTGGAACAATGTCATTAGAAAAGAATGCGAAGTGAAAGATGATGTTGTGACTAAAATGAAGAAAAGTAGTTTACGCTGGTTTGGACACGTTGAAAGAATGAAGGATAAAAGATTGACTAAAAGAAAAAAAGTAAAAGGAAATGCTGGCAAAGGACGAACTAGATGTACTTTTATTGAAAATATAAAAATGTATTGATCGATGGAAATATTAAAAGTACACACAATCGCCGAGCATATGTGAAATGTATGATGAATATATAAAAGAAGCGAAAGAGGTATGTCAGGATCGTAACAAATGGCATTCGATTGTCTCTACGTAGTCCTCTTGGGATAAAAGCCGTGATGATAGACAGATATATAGATAGTATTTATTTGCCTACCTTGTGTTAAGTTCAGTGGTGAATCCATGAGCGAGGGCAACCATGCAGCCTGGAGAGATGCTTTTTCATTTCCACGTTTCCCTCGAAGGACCCAAGGATGTAAGCGACTGGAAACACGAAGGAAAATAGACTACTTCTCTATGGAACGTCATACAAAGGAGTTGCTTAACTTCTTTGTCCGTCTTCTAATTATGTGATAGTATGATGGTGCATCTCGTACCGGGGCGTGAGTTTCTATTGCGGAATGGAGAAGGAGGAAAAAGGTCGTGTAGTTCTTCGAAGTGCTCCTCATGGTAAAATCGACACAGTACGCTTAGATATGCAGCTGTAGAGGTTTGAAATGTTGAGTAGGTAACCTTATGATCGCCAATTACGCGGATTGATCTTCTTTGAAGACTATTGAGGACATCGAGCAAATATTGGGCTGATTCATCCCAGAGGTGACTTCAATATTCCACACTTGCTACAAAATTAATTAAAGCTAAACAAATACACAAACCTGTTAAAGAGACACAGTAATTTTTACATTTTCAGATACGACATGGCTTCGTTCGTGTGTCTGGCACCAGTAACTTACTTGGGTGGTAGGAAGAGTGCTCGCAAACCTCGCTGGCTTGGGTGGGGTGTTCTGCTTATGGGCACCGGGTCTTTGTTGTTCGCTCTACCTCACTTCTTGGTGCCACCTTACAGGAGAGCTAGCTCACACAATGATGATATGTGTACTTCCGACAATATAAAGGTGAGATTGTCTTGTGGAGTGTTCTGATTATGGGCATTGGGTCTTTGTTGTTAGAGCAACTATTTTAAACATCTTGTTGCCAGTTTTAGGGTCCCCAACAGAAGACATGTATCTTTTTTAGCCGATTATGATACTTTGAGATCGAAATCCTGGAGCAACTATTAACGAAATATTGTTAAAGTGAATACTTCTATAGGTAGAGAAAAATTTTCGTTACGCATAAAATGTTCTTCTTAAAAATACAGATATTTTTCTTTTTTTACTTTTTGATTACTGGACCGATTGTTTCCAAAATCGATATCTGGCGGACCCTATTGTCTTCGGATATGAATACGAATCTGTGGCCAGAATAAAATAACGCCTATTTTTTATTATTATGTGAAATAAACAATTTAGTTTATTAAGCCAATGTTTTGTTTTTTTTTCTAGGATGGTAGATGTGAAGGTGCTCACGGTATGTACGGGTCGTGGCCGGTGGCAGTGTTTGTGTGTGCACAGTTACTTCACGGCGCGGGGGCTTCTCCTCTCTTCACTCTAGGAGTCACTTACATAGACGAGAATGTCTCTAAGAAAATGTCTTCTGTCTACCTTGGTAAGAAAGATATACCTCTATCTATTATCACGCCCTTTAACCCAGGAGAGGTACGCAGATACGACGTTTGTTACGGTTACGAATCACACACCTCATAAAGTCTCATTCAGTTAAAAGACTATGTTAGCAGTGAAAAATAATCAAAATCCGCATTCGTCTAGAAGAAATTGAAATATATTAGAATCAGCTTTAAACCAACACAGAACACTTGTAACGCACCACGAACCTAAAACATCGATCAATGCCCATGCAATCTCTTTTATCCATGCACACACGTCTGGCACATTGTCTTCACTAAAAGCGGTTTCTATCAAATAGTGGAGGACCGCAAACTGTGAATGGTTTTCCGTGTCCCCGGGGCCCTTGAGAAGCCCTTCAATGGGGACCCTTTTAAACCAACTCTCTTGTCTAAGAAAATCTAAAGACAATCGCTTGTATTTCAAAACCTATTTATTTTATGGTATAATTTATAAAGAGGCGTTGAGTTTATGCTGGCATTTTATTATATTTGACATTCTTTTTAAATAATTAGGTAACCGACAAAGCCCAAGTACCCAAGCTTATTTTATTTGGGTAACTCATTTCACCTCGCCAGACTCTTCCATTATCACGTCTTTGCTTGGTTGTTGTAGGTGTATACTACACTATGGCAGTAGTGGGTCCAGCTCTCGGCTACGTGATAGGAGGTCAAATGCTGAACATATACACTGACTTTTTAACTATCGACTCACATACGTAAGTTTCGTTCAGTATTAGTTAAGTGAGGTGGCTAATCTATCGCTAACCTCAACTTTTAGAATATACTACACGTTGTGGATTTTGTAAATGAACCTATGTAATGATCCAGTTTGCTTTTGTTGAGCCAGGCCAGTCGCATGTATTCGTAGTGCTTCTCTATTTTAAAGTAGAAATTGATCCCAGACAGAAATCACAAAGGCAGAGGAGAAAATATTAATATTCTCAAAAGCAGAGACATGGCTTCATTGGACCAAAGCAGACCCGCGTTCACTGTGCTGGCTTTATTCAAATTAATTTTACAATTTCGTACTTACACGGCTTCTGACCTAGCCGTGAGATGAAATTCTCCTTTATAGGATAATAAAGAATTTTTGCCATTAGCTCAGAAAATTTTGAAAATGATTTAATTATTACTGAACCAATTTTAATGAAGCTAAACTGTCTAAATGCAGTTTTGTTTGTAGGTAACTTATAACGGAACAAGGTTTTTGGTACAACAAAATAAATTACAATAGAACTTGAACCACTAAATGTAGTAAAGAGCTCTTGCAACCCCATCTTATAATAACTTGATGTTCTGTGGAGCGTGTAGTCGGGGGAACTAAACTATACATCTATAATATATTCCAGCTAGGTTTCCATAATCAATCAGGTAGGTACTATCTATTGTTTGTCCTTATTCCACGTCAATACGGAAGGAGATTACGGGAGCAACGGATTAACTTTATTTTTTGCACTAAGATAGCTGATTATGTAGACATAACGAGGAATGCCAGAAAACGCCTGAAAATAGATTTCATCCTAACAGATGTATGTAAGGTAAAACCGAAACCTGTTTCTACAGTATTTTATCGAAAAATACGCTTAGATTATTGACTTTTCCATCTAATTATAAAATAGGGAGGTATGTTGAAATACGTTTACATTTTCATTAAAATCTCTCAATTTCAGAGTGGGTATCACAGCAGGCAGTTCTGTGTGGATCGGTGCGTGGTGGATTGGGTTTATACTGTCTGCAGTGTTGTGTCTCGTGGTAGCTATACCACTGTTGGCGTTTCCTCCTGAGTTGCCAGGTAACTATACAATCTAGAGATATCTCTTTTATAAGTCGTGCTATAGCCTACGAATAGACTCATAATGCTAGTGACATTTGCTTGCCTTACAATCAAAATAATAATGATTCTAAAGTAGCCCACGCACTGGTCCGGTGTCTCACAGAAAATTTTCGGTCCGGCCGCCCTATGGTCGAGATTGAACACAGGCCACACATTAGCAATGTAAATCATACTATCTAGATCACATGCAATTCACTCACCCACACAGACACACAAGATTCCATAAAACAAAGGCGTGTGGATGTGTGTGACAGATCGTTCCGGCCATCGAAATCAGCCACAAATACAACGATTTGAAAACGGACGTGGACCGTATGGTGGCGCGCCGGCGATTGGTCCAATGAGTGGGCACCTTTAGTCATGTTATGGCGACCGACGCACGCGTTCCGTCGTAACATGATGGGGAATCCGGTTTAATCCCCGCTCGCGCTGTGATTAGTCTGTGATTAATAGAAACCAAGCAAGAACAAATAACACCCAGTATCCTCAAAGAACAATGTTTTTTAGGAGCAGCAGAAATACGAGCTTCAAAAGTATCAGAAGCACATGAAGGTACGGCGTCTCGCTCGGCAGCGTTTGGTGCTCTACACGAGTTGCCGAGAGCTACAGCTGCCCTGCTAAGGAATCCTACCTTCCTCTTTCTGAACTTGGCCGGAGCTTCAGAAGGCTTGTTGCTGTCAGGGTTTGCTGCATTCATGCCGAAACTGATAGAGAACCAATTTGCTGTCAATGCTGCTAATGCGGCTTTGTTATTAGGTAAGGTACACTTGGTTCTTATTTATACTTATTTGGTATTTACGGCAATATTCAATAAATGCCGTTGCAATGAAAGGAGAAAATATTTGCATCTTGTATAAGTACAATAAAACCACGATCTAGGTTGACGAAATTGGTCCACAGAAACAAACATACATACATCATATCCATTGGTATGCAACGAGATTTGAGTGGTTGTTTCATTTCGCTATACAACCAATCATCTAAGAGGTCATAGCTTACTTTCTTATGTTCCGTCCTTGTTTACTTGTCCTTGCCTGATAATACATGTGTATATAAGTATTGTGAGAATCCGCCCAAATGAGAATCTGTCCATATGCGAATAAAGGTTTATTTTTTTTATTTTTTTTATTTATAAAAAGAAACTTACAGCTATACAAGAAATTGGCATTAAATATGTAGGTGTAATCCGTAAATAAAGCCAATTAAAAGTTTCCCAAGTTAATTGTATAATATAATTACTATATCTCAATGCATGTGTGTGTGTGTGTGTGTGTGTGTGTGTGTGTGTGTGTGTGTGTGTGTGTGTTTGGAGAAGTGGGGGTTGTGTATTACACTTATCATTTTGTTTAATACTATTTCATTTAAATTTTTTATTTATCATTTATTGATCGAATAATTTTATTTTTAAATGCCTGCTTAGAGCAGCAGAAGAGATCGATGTCATCAAACATTTTATTATATATCTTCGGGAGCCTAAAAAGAACGGAGTTATTAATATAATTAGTACCGTGGATCTGTTCATAAAACAGTGAGGGCTTCACTCGTTGGGGACGGCGTGTAGGTATTCTGAATCCCAATGCTGCAACAAGCGATGGACAACTCAGATGACCATTGGCAATATCACAGAGCAGACCCATATCTGTCACCAAACGTCTCTCCTCCAAGGTCAGTAGCTGGTACTTTCTGCAACTATCTGCATAAGTTGTCATGGAGTTGCGGCATTTGTAATTTAAGCTTTTGACGAACATTTTTTGTACACTTTCCAGTCTTGCCTTATGCACAATGTATTGCGGTGACCATATAGAGGAGGCGTAATCCATAACACTACGGACATAAGAAAAATATACAATTTTCAGGCTTTCAGGTTTTGTGAAGGGTTCGCACACTCGCAACACGAAACCAAGATTTCTATACGCTTTGTTTGTGACAGAGTGTATGTGGTCACAGAACGTCAGTCTATCATCAAGAATTACACCAAGGTCTCGTACAGTATTCGTCCTTTCTATGGGGGTGTTATTAAATGTATAATTAAAGATGACTGGATTTTTGCTGCGAGTAAAACTGATACATTGACACTTCTTGATGTTTACGGTGATTCTGTTTTCATTATAGTATGTGTGCAATGCATCTAGATCTTCCTGTACTCTATGACAATCCTGAATATTAGCCACCCGCATATACACCTTTTTATCGTCTGCGTATAATAAATGTTCTGCTGACTTCATGCAATAGTGTATGTCATATATATATGCATTATATAACAAAGGACCGAGGTGCGAACCCTGAGGAACGCCAGATGGGATAGTCACATAATTTGACTTGTATCCTCCCAATACAACCGCCTGGGAGCGATTAGAGAGATATGACTTGACCCATCTGAGGAGATCTCCATGGATGCCCAACTGTTGCAACTTTGCAACAAGTATAGCGTGGTCCACACGATCAAATGCCTTTTCAAAGTCTGTGTAGACCACATCCACCTGTCCACCTTTTTCCATGTTTAGCAGAGCATAATTTGTGAACTGACTAAGATTTGTTACTGTTGAGCGACCCCTAAAGAAACCGTGCTGTGAGTCCGGAATACCACGTGAAATGACCACATAAATACTATCATAAACTAATTTCTCAAAGATCTTACTAAATATGTTTAATATGGAGATTGGTCTGAAGTTTTCTATTTTGGTACGTGAGCCTTTTTTATGTATTGGCACGATATGGGCCCGCTTCCATATAGAAGGAAACACTCCCTCATCTAGAGATCTTCTATATATTGTAGATAGGGGGACAGCCAGAGATTCCGCACAGTTAGCAATATATATAGGAGAGATTCCATCACATCCAGCACTTTTCGAGACATCCACCCTGGACAACATATTTGTTAAAGTGTAGCAAGAGAAGTCAACGTTAGAGATATCATCCGTACAATGGTAGGGTGATGAAGAAATAAAAGTATTGGTAGCGGGCGGAGAGAATACGCTTTCAAAAAAGCTGTTGAAGGCTTCAGAAATGTCTTGACCGTTGCTGACTGTTACATTACCCAGAGTATAACTATTGGAATAGTTGGATCTACCACGTTTTGATTTAATATATGACCAGAAAGTTTTAGGTGAAGTCTTAAGTAAACGTTCAGTTTTCAAAGTATATTCAGCCAAACATGTACTTTGTACTCTGTTCTGTCTCCTCCGCAGCATTTTGAACTCATCATAGTCGGAAGGATTTCCAAATCTTTTCCATCGTTGGTGTGCCTTGAATTTTTCGCGTATAATTTTTATGAGAGCTCGACTGTACCATATTGGGTATTTATGATTGCTGGATTTTTTAATTTTGGGTATAAAACGTTCCATTGATTCGTATAGGCAGTCATAAAAGTACTTGACTGCGTCATCAGTGGTACCCTGTTGTAGGACGTCCCAGTTGGTTGAGTCAAGGAATGTATTTATTCTTTGGTAATCACCCTTAAAATAATTAAATTTTAACACGGGGGCTTCCTTTAGTGGCTTAACGTGTAAGTCTAGAACTTCTATAATGATCGATGGATGATGATCATCCTCTTTTAATAGAGGGTCAGCCCTAGTGATGTTCAAAGGTAAACTTCCAAATACGAGGTCCAGCACGTTATTACTTTTATTTTTGTATCTATTATATTGAGTCAATCCGAGTAATGTCAATTGTTCGATTAGGTTTATTCCTGCCGCCTGTATCTCAATTGAACCCTTTTTCAAATAAATAGGATTATCACTATTCCATACAATTGCCGGAAGATTGAAATCTCCTACCAACAACACATTCTGCATTTCGTCATTAGCGATAGAACGGGTCACCTCAATAACACTTTCCAGATGTGCCGACTGTTCGCGTGGATTCGGCGGTATGTATGATACACAGACATGCAAGTCAAAAGCGGACGCAGCGGTCGCACCGACGCCGCCGGCCGGCACCGTCACCCACAACATCTCAGTCGGCGGGCGCGCCCAGCCGTCCCGCAACACGGCCCGCAACTCGCGACGCACACATATCATAACACCGCCACCCATCTTTCTGCCCGTAGCATTCTGATCCCTGTCACAACGGAACAAGTCATATCTGTCGTCACATAACTCCGCATCGAATATGCCGTCATATAACCAGGTCTCGGTAAATAGCAAGATGTCATATTCATTTGAAAGAATAGCCTGATATATCTGTGAACATTTTGTTCTCAGCCCCCGCACAATCTGGTAATATATATTTAGTTTTAATTTTTTATTATAATACGTGAAGTGTGTCTCCAGAAGTAATTATCCATAAATTTAGTAGGTACAGGTGTGTAGTTTTAAATAGACAATAGATTAGAAAGTAATACAGGTAAGATGTACTCATTATGAATATGTAATGATAAAAGATAATTAATTTGAAAATATTTGATCTGAAATGGCGAGACGCTTGGTAGGTATTAGATGATGCAAGGGATGTCATTACGATAAACGAATACATAATACAAATACAGTCAATCAAATGACACTGACAATGTCGAGTGGTATAAGAAAATAATGAATTGTCGTCCAAATGAGTGCTATACAACATTAGGTATTTAATCTCTTCAACGCTATTATAATATAATATGTACTGTATTATATGTAAAAAAAACAAAAATAATGAAATAGTACAACTCATGTTTGATGACACCGATCCGTAATCGTAGTTATTTAAATCATTATACCCTGCACAGATGACACCTACATTTTTCAATATAGGCCTTTTGCTATTTATGGACTCTGTTACCACCATACCCGGCCGTGTCGCAAAGCAAATAGACCGCGATGGCATATTCTGTTCCGCTCTATACAAAATGACACTATGATGGAGACCATTGGATATTGAGTTTGGGTATATGATGAGTACGAGCATTATTGGCGGCAAAGTGGCGGTGTAGTATTTATTTACAAACATATGCCTGTTAACCGTAGGTAAGTTAATATAATTGTATACTTCAATAGTTATTATCACGAACAGTGCAAGCAGGTAGATAACATTACAAAAATATGATATCACTTTCTTATAGTTTTTATAAAAGATATCGTGTTTAAAATACAAAAACACACAACCACCCGAGTCAGTGATAACGTTAAAAACGGGTGAAGTACAACGCGCTAGAAATGCTATACAGGTTCGATTCCCAGTGAGAGGGCAGGGGTCGAGGATGCAATCAATAACAAACATAACAATATTATTCACCTGATTATGAACTGTGTTCAACGTTTCTAATTTTACCTGTTTTGCTTGAATATAGTTGATATCACCACATGGTGGGATTATAAAGTTGTTCCCGTAGTTACAGGGTATTGGGCCACCACAAGGAGGTCTATGGATAATTATATAAGTGTAAATATTATTGTATTTAGTATGTGTAAATAGGTATGTGTTATGTGAATAATATGTGTGTAGGTAAGTACATATAATGATAGTAGTAGACATGAAGTTATTAATGTATAAGTATAGTGTGTTAGTGTTGCGTTTGCGTGTTGCGAGTGTGTGTGTATCGTTGCTTATGCGATTGAGATATGTTTTACAAGTGTTATAACAGTTGCATAATGGTAAATATAAATGTAAACAAAATCTAACAGAGTGATTTGTATCTAATGCTGAGACATTTTCTTTATGTCCTCTTCGTTCCTTATTGTTATAGCCGGAGATACGTCGTTTTTTCTGACATAGATTTGACAATTCTTCGTCCACACATATTGATATTGTTTAATTTTAGCTGTGTCTTTCGCCATCTTCATCAAATGTTTATTTTGAGTAGTTAGGTGTTCGTTGACGTATATTCGCCGTGACTCGCCAGAAATCAGGATATCTTTAGTTGTCACTCCTCGAGTTCGACGTAACCCGGATATTATGGAGTCCTTTTGAAGTCGTGATTTTAATTTTGCCACAATTACTTTAGGTCGACCAGGAACACTCTGACGAGGTTGGACCCTGTTAACATGCACTATGTCGTCTTGAATCAGGGGCGCTCCAGCATGTTTTGATATATTAATGATTATGTCAGTCAAGGACTCATTCTTTATTTCTGGAATACCCACGATCTCGAGATTTAACAGACGCTCCCGTTGTTGCTGCCTACCCAGTTCTCTTCGAAGTTGACATACTTCCTGTTGAAGAGACGTCAGGTCATTAGGGGCCTTAGTAGTGTACGACTCGATGGTGTCTACCCGCTTTTTTAGGTCATCATGTTGTTCACCCTGGAAGTTAAGGGACGTCTTGACGTCCGCTAGATTTATTTGTAGGTCTTTATGATGTGTACGCAGGGTATCCAAAGTGGATTGGAATTTTCCGTAATCCAGTCTAAGTTTATTTATGTCACACTGCATCTCCGAGGTACGGGTAGACAAAGCGTGAAGTTCTGTCTTAATCACGGAGTTAATATTACTATTGATTAGCTGCATGTTAACCTCCATGTCCGCCTTCCAATTGTTCATCAATGTCATTAAATCCTGAGTGATTCTATCCATATGGGCGGACATTGATTCCTCCTCATATTTTCTTTTTCTAAGTTTGACATTTTCATCCCTTGGCATAAGTGACAGATCGGGACTCGACGCGGTTTTCGAAGGCGATCGCTGCATCATTGTGTTAGTTTGTGCTGTCAATATGAATAGAATTCGAACTAGTTCCTCTATTCGCCGTTAGATGGCGGATTAATCAATTTTTATTAATATTTAAAATGTTTCCAATTTTACCCACACTTTGTCAATATTATTATTCACTTTCCACTTTTTTACTTTACACAAAATAATATCAAACTATACTCTTACAATACTCCTTGACAATCTGTCTAATGTTAAAACATACTTAATCACACTAAAACAACTGTTTTATAATATTAAATCAATTTAAATTTAGAGCGAATGTTTATGCAGCTAGTGTTACCAGCAGTGTTAGTGTTGTTATTAGGTTTTTGTCTTTGTTTTCAGGTTTAATAACTGTACCAGCGGGTGGCGGTGGTACATTCCTGGGTGGATGGTTAGTCAAGAGACTACGCCTGGCTTGTTCTGGAATAATTAAGTTGTGTGTGTTAGCTACACTAGCCTCTGCTCTGCTTACTACTTGTTTCGTTCTATCGTGTCCTGATTATCCGTTTGCTGGCGTCACTGTTCCTTATGCTGATTCTAAATTGAATGGGTAAGTTCTTTTTGTAAGCTTTTGTGTGTTGGTTTTTGGATTGTATGTAATAGTAGACAATACCATGGTTCTGATGGTTCACAGCACCGGTAGCTCAGAACAGCTGACGTCGCTGTGTAACGTGGATTGCTCCTGTGTCGACGTGGAGTACGCGCCGGTGTGCGGGGTGGACGGTGTGTTGTACTACTCAGCCTGCCATGCGGGCTGCGCTGACGGTCTGTCTGTGGGAGACAACGTGCGGCTCTACCGGGACTGCGCATGCGTCGATACGGGGAACATCACGTTACCTACCTACGACTTGGAAGGTGAGTATTACTGATGCTAGGCAACGGTATGAACAAGTCCAAGGGTACTCTCACTGTACAGTACTGCGCGCTGTTCACGCTCTCTATCTATAGGTTTTGGTAGAACCTTGGTAGAGTCCATGATAAATTGTTCAAAGTTTTTTCCATACGCTGCTTATTATGGTATAGTTCGGGACGCGGCAATACGATCAAGGGAGTCAAGTTAATTATGTATTATTTAATTTGACAGATCAACAATGTAGTGTTGCGCAGAACGGCAGCGTGAGTTACGAGGCTACGAACAGCACATGTCCGTCTGACTGTCCATACTTGTGGGTGTTTGTTGTGCTGGCCTTTGGAATAATGCTGTTTACATTCCTGTCTACTATGCCGGCACTTTCTGCTACTTTACGGTACGGTCATATAAGTATGGATATTACTTTGTTTGTGACAAACAACATGGTTTAACAAGAAAGTATTGTTTTAGATGTGTGAGAGAAGATCAAAGATCTTTCGCGCTGGGTATTCAATGGATTAAGGTTCGACTTCTGGGCACGATCCCCGCACCGCTGTTGTTTGGTTTCCTGATCGACCTTTCCTGTTCTTATTGGAAGAAGTCCTGCGGCGTCACGGGAGCTTGCTTGCTGTATGATAATATGAATATGAGCAGGTGACGTATTTTTACATTATGTTTTTTTTTTCTCTAATCTTCGACACAATGACATATTCAGGCGACTCTATTTTCTTCAAGCGTTCTTCCTATCCTATCCTTATTCTACCTATAATTAAATGCCTTTGTTATTCTTAAACCTTAACCACACATTAAATTTACTGAATATATTTAAATTGTTCCAGATACATGTTTGCCCTAGCCTTTGTAGGCAAACTTTGTTCTTTACTATTCTTCTTCTTGGCGTGGTGGTTCTACAAGCCGCCCGGGGCCAGCAAAAGTGGCAACGCAGTGGTACCAGCTGTCGACTTAACTGTACCAGGGGACAAAACGGAAAACTTAACTAACGGAAACATTGGGAATGGGGATAATGGACATCGCAATGGATATTGTAACCCTGGTCTCGACCACACAGAGCATCTCTAAACGTGATCTACTAGACTAGTTTAGGCTGATTCCCAAAAAAGCCTCATGGAACACCACAAGATTCTGTATAGTATTTAAAAACTTGTAAATTGAGATTAGTATCCTGGGTATTCTCACTTTTGTCCATGAGACATAGCTCACGATGATATTCAGTAAATATATATTCAACAGCCAGTTGGTTTATATGATGTGTACAAGTAGGTACTATTTGACTATACTAGTTGTTTAGTAATACGAGTTGAGATTGAAGACGCGTATGTTTTGTTGTAATTAAACTGTGATGTCCTAGTTGTATTTATGAGTAGGTACAATATAGTATTAATGACACCATAGAGATGACCAGCGAAAATTGCTATAGTTGCGAGAAGGGTACATGCTTCTATAAACATAATATTAGTAGACTACTGCGCAGATGACCTTGAGACCCCTAGATTATATGTTAGTGAAAAAAATACAATAATATGTAAAAACTCTATATGACTCAGGAGAAATATTTTTTGTTTGGTCTTTCTGGTATCGGGGAGTATTGCGGCCGACTGTTCTAGTCCTGTGGTATACCGCGGCGACATATAAAACACATTTTTACACATTGGGTAAAATAACTAGGCTAATAAGTCATTAGGCTCAGTCAAGTCCAGATTGTATGTACACACTGAGGACTCTGAGGATATATATTGTACAAAATGAGAATGAATCATGTCTTGGTAACAGGTTGGTAAAAGTTATAAGCAACCATCATTTTCTAGTACCATTTTAATTAATAATTAATTACAATATACAATAGAAGGTTTATAAGTATAGTACAGTATTTTGAATATCAGTCATTATGTACTTGTATTTGTATATTTTGTACTTTTATATCTGCAGCTTACAAATCACATAAAACTGAATTATTGCTCATTTTAAAAGATTTATTAAGAATTTTGGTTTAAGACTGATTCATGTATTTTAGATGGTTATTTATAATTTATTGTTTGTATATTTGTAATAATTTATTTTATATTATTGTTTTATAATAAAGTTTGTTTTTGTTGTCATAGGGTCCTGTATAGTTATTAAAAGTATTAAAAGTAAAGATGGTTATTTGGAAGTATTGTACAATTTTACATGTTTCGAGTGAAATTAAATATTAATGTGAGATTTTGGTTTTGTTTCTGTGCCAATTTTATGACAATAATTCTTCTTCAAGTTACCTATAAAATAAAAATATTCCAAACTTTTGTAAAATTGATATTTTATTAATACTAGCGACCTGCCCCTGACTTCACACAGGTACAATATGGATTTATATAACAATTTGAATACCTACACACATATCTAAACTACATATATATTAGAGTTAGATATATAATGCTAGTGTGGGCTTTTTATGCAGTAGTAAAGGGCAATGAAAACTATGAAAGTATATAAAATATTTACATAATATATTCCAACATTAAAATATAACTTAGTATTAATTCAATGAATTTAACAGTATTAAAAAATAAATGCTTACTATAAGTAAATTGACCACAATTAGAAGAACTTAACACCTTGGTTTTCATCATATTCCATTAGTTCACACTTCCCTTTGATTTCTAGACATTTTAAAGCTTTTATTAATATATTTGTATCAAGTCCATGGAATTCTGGAACAATACAGATTCAACAATTATAGAGAAAACTTAATCTAGGTGTCCATTAATCTATCTATCATCACACCTTTTATCCTAGATATACTTACTAATATTATAAATTAAATTATCCTTCTTTTTCATCAAAACAGCAACAGATTGACATGATTTTTGCACATTGTAAAATATTTTATTCATAGGAATCTCTATATGTAAGTAAATAGACACCCTTACCTTCTCCAACCGTGGTATCCCCCTCGGTGAGCTCAAACAGAGTACACACAGAGTTGTTCATCCCATTGTTACTGGCCCAGGAGTACAGCATGTTGCCCCACTCGTCCAAAGAGTGCCAGTAGACCTCCCACACATTCTTGGTCTTGTCTGTAGGGGCTGCGCGACCCTTCTTGGCCATATCTTCTAGAATAGTGAGTACAGATTCATGTGACAACTTCCTACTGATGCTGGTGTTGTTGAACAGTGGACTACTCTGAGCTTCCCTGATGTCTAGTGTAGATAATTTGTTTGCTTTGAGGTAGTCCGTTATAAGTTGTTGCCATGCTTCCAGTTGTTTGGTTCTAGTTTCTGTGTGCACTTGGATCCTGCAAATTGGAAAATGTATTAGTTCTAAAAATAATAGTATGATGTAGATGACCCTATTAAGATTTTTAAAATATATTATGTGATTTGCCAATGTCAAGTATTTATAGCCTTTATAGTGTAGAAGGCCCATTAATCTATATTTAAGATGATATGCCTGGTTAATCACTGACTAATCACAAGTGCGGGGATTCCCCCATCATGTCACAGCGGGATGCGTGCGTTGGTCACCATGATATGAAGTAGAATCTATTTATTTATTAAACACCCACTTTCCATACTTACATATTATTTGGAATGAATCATTGTATTCCTATAAGCTTTAACAATTCTTTCTTCTGTCTGTTTCCTCTTTGCTAGAGTTGTAATAGGTTTAGGTTCTAAATCTGTAATTCTAACTTTAAATGTCATGTCATAACCATTAATTGTAATTTTTCCTGTATCACTTTCTGGATAACCAGGTGAAAAACTGATCATAATTGAACAATCTTTGGCTATAGCTGCGAGCATGGCCAAGTGATCAGATCTAAGTTTCTGTACAAATGTGTGTTGGTCAACATCTACGGTGAGATCCAAGTCATTCTTTTGTACAATATGTATCATATCTCTGACATAGTCAAACCTATCATTGTATTTATTTGTATCATCAACATTGTACACTTCTGATAGTTTTTGAACATTTAATATTCTGCTTAGAACACAATTGTTGTGAAGGGTATTTGTTGTATTACAATGTTGAGAATCAAGCTTGACATCATCAATGTTTTTAATGTATTCATTGTCATTACAAACTACTACACATTCTTGGTCACCACTAAGTAATATTTCAATTAAAAAAATAATGAAGGTATTAATTGATTCATTAAAAGCAGTTATTTCATTAATTACTTTCTCTGGGTCTGATTGATGAACAGAATTTTTAAATACTTTAAAATTATTTTGAGAGTTTTTAACCAAACTAAGTATTGCATGATACATTCTTCTCTTGTCACCAGAAAACAGATCAAGAGGACAATATAGGCTCACCTCTTTTATTAGTTTCTGTTCAAGTTTTAAACATTGTTTCATGCAGTAGTAACATTTGGAGTAATTCAGTAATGACTTTGAAAGAAACCCCTCTTTTGGTTTAATTTCTATACAATAATTGTTGTTACAAGTAGGATTGGCCAATGTCAGGTTAGGTGCTTTGATAGCAAACTTGCTGAACGATGATAGTGGATTGCGTAGCACACTTTGGTTCTTAGATATGACCTCCATTATTTCTGATACTTGTATTGGTAACAATTTGATCAGATCATTTTGTTCATCGAGAGTTGGCTTTTTGCAGAGTAAGGGTTGCATGATGTTATTTGTAAATGTGATGTGATGACGGGCTACATCAGGAAACTCCATTGATTTAACAATTCGTAACACATAGGGGCACCCTCCCTCTCTAACAACGACGTGTGCATTGCCCTCCCCAACAAACAACCATTTAGGAGCTGTCGACATGATAACAATACAATTACTTACGTAAAGAAAGGTGGAAAATTATACTGCCAAGGCCAAGATACTTCTCCCATCTCTTCGATTAATTGTTTATCACTACTAATTGAATATTCATTAATAAATAGAAAATACGTTCAATAATTCACTATCACATATGTGATATTTGATCTGTTTTCTTTCTACACAATCACTCATTGAAGCTAGGAACACAGAGCAAGAAATAAATTTTGCAATCAATAGTCAACAAAGAAAGAAATAAAAAAAACTAACCTCAAAATTGCCTCAACAAATGAGTCCGCATAAAGGCCAGCCATGGATTTCCCGGCCCGAGAATGCTCGGTCCGAGAATGCCCGGGCAGGAATTGGTGTACAGGCTTCCAATTGTTGGGCCGGGCATTTTTGGCTGAGCAATCTCGGGCCGGGAATTCTCGTTCCGGACCGAGAAAGGCCGACCCAAGAATTGGAAGCCATTTCATATGTACACGGATTCCTGGCCTGGGAATTCTTGGTGTGGGCATTTCGGGTTGAACAAAAATGGTCCGGGGCAAGAATCCGTGTACATTGGAAGACACTTATTGGCCTATATTGGCCGATCGTGATTTTGGTCCAAATTCCAGTAGTTTCGGTTGTGTCTATGGCTAATGTGTTTTAAAATAAAATATAAGGTTTCCAGCGCTTCGGCGGCCGCTCCCGCGGCACCGCTCGCTTCGCTCGCTCGCCTTGCGCTTTGTTTTTACACCACACGAACCACGCTCGTCGCTGCGCTCCTCGCTAACCTATTTTGTGTCTTTTTAAAAATTATGAAAACTTCAACCTTCAACCGGTAGTAGTAATAAACAACAGAAGTTGGGCCAACAATCATTGGCTTTGGCTTCCATTTCTCGGGTCGGGCATTCCACCCTGAGCAATTTTGTTCCGCGGCGAGAAAGCCCAGGCCAAGAACGCCCGGCCCAGGAATCCGTGTACATTGGCTTTGGAATCCTGCCCGGACATATTATGTTCGATCGGAAAAGCCCGACCCAAGAATGCTCAGGCCGAGAAAGCCCACCCCAGGATTCCAACGCCATGTACACGGATTCCTGGGCCGGGCATTCTCGGCCTGGGCATTCTTGGGCCGGGCTTTGTTGGCACCCCAACAAATGACAAGCCACTGATTTGACTGATTGACATCATAGAGTATAATTATCATATTATATTCTTACTGAGGTTCTTACTAAATTTGATTGATGCGATTGACGTTTTATCGGTCCGTGGCTGGCGTAGGACAGAGAATAGGGTGGCTGGATACTCAAAGGTGGCTGTTAAGTTTAAAAATATAATGTTTGTCAATTTGACGTACTTGGAGTTGTTGATATTCTGAATGTAACTGAATAACGACGTGACACTGGCAGAAATGTACTTATCTTAGTACAATTGCCATCCAATAAAAAAAAAAAAAAAAAAAAAAATGTAATTTGAGTTTTGAGTTTAATAAAAATTATTTAATAAATAAATATTTTATTTTAACATGGTGTCAGGTAATAAATATATGTAAAATTAAATACGTGTCTTATAAATATTTGAAGAGAATATGTATATTATGTACTAACAGTATTGAATAAAAGTGATGGCGTCTGATAAAAACGTAGTGATGAAATCAGAAAAAGTACAAGAAACCCAGAATGGTATTTTTCAATCTATATGTGAATTTAACTTAGATAATACAGATGATATATCACTTGCTTGGAAAAAATGGTATCAAAAGTTTACATTATTTTTAATTGCAACGGATCTAGAAAATTCCTCTTCTTCGATTTTTTTTTTTTTTTTTTTTTTTTTTTGTTGCGTATTCGTCTAAAGCCTTAAAGGACCCTTGGCTCTCAGTCATCTTGTATCTGTCAAAAATATGGTAAATCTAAGTTAAAAACGTGAGTTTATTTATACAAAATCTCCTCACCCCAAAAGGATTGTTATTATTTGAAATTGGATTCAGCCTTATTTTTATTATTCATGGGTTCTAAAGAGCCGTTGTTTTCGATGGTGTTAACTAGACAGACCCCGGGTTCGATCCCAGATCCCGGCCATGTACCAATGGGTTTTTTTAATTAAAAACTTATGTACATAATCCGACAAACCACACTTAGAGGCTTTTCCATCTAAATATATATCTCAACAGAACTAGCCACTCGTTAGGTATAGCCTCACAAGAACCATCGGCTAAACGAGGGAGACTTGGTCTTCCGCTGGGTACCCGTGAAGAAAGAAAAAAAAAAAAAAAAAAATATGACATTCAGTCGGTGCTCATTATTATGCGTAATCTGTATCTTTGCTCATTATCAATCAATTAATCAACATTGATTGATTTGGGTTGTGTGTTGTGATTATTTATTTTGTAACTTTGTAAAAAATGATTTTTAATAGTATAAAATATACTTAGTAATAAATACCTACCTGCACTAGAATAATTAGGTATTTATTATTTGTCGGAAATTAACCTTAAAAAAATTCAGTAAAAAATTACCTAGGAACTATAAAATAGTTTCGAAATAATGATAACATTGAAGAAAAAACTAAAAAAGGAGCAAACTGGCGGTCTTGAAATCCAGACCGACAACAGACGTGCATCAGTGCGGGACAAGCTTTTAGTAAAAGAAGTACAAGAACTGAATGATAACCTACCAAGGACTGTGGTGCTAGAGTTTGATAATCCAAATGTGTTAAGTGAATTTACATTGACGATTCTGCCTGATGAAGGATACTGGGCAGGGGGTAGTTTCAAATTCAGTGTACATATTACAGAAGATTATAATATGGCGGTAAGAGTCTTGCTATAATTTAGGTAATTTCCAATCAAAGCATTTTGTTATCAAAACGACATCCTTATTCTCTCAATCACCTTCTTAAAAATTCGTAGTAAAGACGGCAAATTACGGGAATGCCTAGTTTTTAAGATAATTAAAAAACATATCCTTTAAATAAAATACCATAGATTTTAGGTTGAGATGCCTCGCTTCATACGGCTCTTAATTGGTTTTATACACAACCCTAACCTAACCAATTACTCTTAAAAAAACTTTATTTTATACAAAAATATATTATTATATACTTACGTTTTATTTATGTCTCAAGAAACTAAAACCATTTGTAAGGTTCAAGCTGAACTTAGTTTCATAATAATATCAGAATTATTCAAAAGACGCTTTGATGGAAAGCCGAGACTCATGTTTGGTTGCTGATAGGCTACTGGGCATTGCTGGAGCAATCAAAATTCTGATAGAGATTTATGACAGAAAATAGTATAGACATCAAATACCTATTGAGAAAGCAAGAAATTTTGTCAGGATTTTCGCAAATTCCAATAAGATTTTTCTGAAGGATTTACATATTTTCCCTGTTAACTTGGATGACCAATAAAGTACAGTCAGTTGATCCATTGCTATGTTATGCAGTGAAAAAAGGACAAACATAAAAATGTATAATATTGAAAAATGTATTTTTGTGTTATTCCAGCCACCAAATGTAAAATGTCTAACTAAACTATGGCATCCAAATATTAGTGAAGATGGACATGTGTGTTTGTCACTGTTAAGACAGACATCTATAGATGAACACGGCTGGGCACCAACTAGAAGACTTAAAGATGTAGTGTGGGGCCTTAACTCCTTATTTACTGTGAGTAGCTGTATACAAATATATTTTTTATTCCAGTCACTCAACTTGCTGGCTTAGTTGACCACTTAAAATTTTTGGTGGTCAACTTAACCCAACTGCATAATTGTACAGACATACATACTATCAGCAATGTCATCTTGCTAATTGATTTCTAAATACTACTTACCCAATGTGCAGTCAATCCTAAAAATCAGGTCACGTGGACCCTTATATTAAGCCAGAGCCCAATTAGCAAGATATAATAGGTTGTGATTGAGTGACAAATAAACATACAATTTTTAAATAATAATATTATAAGCTGTCCAAAGTTAAACTTATATATAATATTAACTAAAGATGGAGAAGGCCTTTGCCATTAGGCAAACAGACAAGAGTTGCAGATGCGTTATAAAATGTTTATATTTAAGTGATTTTGGAACTTATTATGTCTGAATAAATGATAATTACTATCACAATAAGATCCATATTTAGAATCCAAAGTTCTAGTGTCTTTGACTGTTTAATCCATCAGTTTTGTATTAATTTCAGGATCTTCTCAATTTTGACGACCCTCTAAATCTGGAGGCAGCTGAACAATACAAAAAGAATACGCGTGCTTTTCAATCAAAAGTCAAACAATATATGCTCATGGCTATAGAAGGTGACAATCATTGATGTATCTAGTTAATTGCTACAGTTACCATCAACTATAGTTAGATAATTATTTGCAATACATACATTTAATAGTCAAATAACACAGTTCTAGTTTAATCATGTCCGTCCATCTGTCTGTATGTATGTAAGACCCTTGAGACTAGAAGGAATCTTAAATAATTAAAAGAATTGCTTCCAGAAGTAGATAAGGTAACCTTGCATGTTGAATGGTCTGAAGCTAACATGACCAGTTTTTGTAATTTTTGAAATGAAATAAGCAAAGAAAAGAAATACTCAGTACATACAATGCACTACCTACATGCCTCCAAATACAAATTATTTTTGTATAATATAGATTTTTTATTCTTTAAACTCCTCTTTTCCCACATTTCTGCTAGACACAGCACAAATACACAAAGTGAAGGATAGAGAAATGAAACCAAAATAGTGCAATGCTCTTTAATTAACTTTATTAATACTGGAGCACCAAATAATTTTACAAATCAGTATAAATAATAAATTAAGTAAATAAATAAAAAGCTTAACAAATTTTTAACAAAACATGTATAACAAAAATGTCTCATGTGACTAGACCGCTCATTTGAACAGTTTTGTGATTGATATGGTACTTGACCAAATTACAACACTGACGCTTCTCAGTGTGTTATGGTCAAAATAATGTAGATATTATGAAGATGTCGAAATTATTTATGAATGTATTAACAAATTTCAAAATGGGAGGTGCTATTGACAGTATTGACACTCATCATCACTCATTGTCTTTTATTTAATTTACAGTTTAAAAGTGTTTTATCCGCCATTTTGAAATGTGTTACAAGGAAGACGAATGATATGGGAGGGTTGATCTCAGTGTGAGGCGAAAGTAGTGAGAAGTTCGTCTTGGATGCTGTTGGACCTCGTGAGTCGTCGGGGGAAGGCGTCCTGTACGGCATCGGCTTGGCTGGCCTCCGAAGCTTTCTTCTCGTGGTATGCATCGGAGAATTCCTGCAGTAATATATGGGCAACATTTTAGAAATGCACGTTTTTTTAGTATTATCTTGAGTATAAGTTGCGATCGTTACAGCAGTATTCATTTGTAGATTTGCCATAAACTTTTAAATGAGAACCATTAGCATAGCAAATTGGGCACATGGTTGATGCATGGCTAGTGGCTACTCCAGAAAATACGAAACATCTTCGGCACGGTAATCTAAATCTGGTTCGTCGGCAGCAAAATCCATCTAGAAATAAATAATTTCTACCATCTTGATAAGAATAGCAGTTTACCTTCAGTCTATTTCCTAAGAAGACGGCTCTTTCCCGCTTCTTGATCATGAAGTCTGACTGTGTCAACCAGCGATGGTCGAAGCACTCCTCAGCCAGCGGCCTCTTCAGGGGCACTTTCTTAAATAGGAACATGAGGAATCTTGTGGCTTCTTGAGTTATCTCCTTGTATAAGTGCTCAAATCTGTATCTGTAGTGCAAAACAAGGTTTTTAAAACTAAGAAAATAAAAATATTTTTAAGTAAAGCTCGAGAAAAGGCGAGTTTAGAGATTAAACGTGTACCTATATAAAATACTCTATATATATGTAAAGTTCTATACATAGAGGTCTTACCTGACGAAGGAAATGTTTTGTTTGGTTTCTACATCATCAGCTCCCCTGAATGGTGACACTCCAGACAGCATGATGTAGGTAAGCACACCCAGGGACCAGATGTCGGTCTGTGGGTACGCTGGCTCGTCGTTTACTATTTCAGGTGCTGAATAAAGTGAAAAACACTCGTCATGATTCATGATCATAGCAAAATCAGTGTGATGTAATTTGGATTAAATTACGCATTGTTAGCAGTTGGCCTCAACATTGCAAAGAAAAAATGAATAAATAGAATGCACCTAATAAAATAGAATGCACAATAGTACCTTTGTAATCCAAGTCCCCGACCTGCGGCACGCTGGTGCCCAGCTTGGTGACCTTGTGTGCCGAGCCGAAGTCGACCAGTTTGACATGGAGCGAGCGTACGGACGCCATGACGACATTGTCGGGCTGCAGATCCAGGTGGCAGTACCCGCGCCAGTGGATGTACTGTAGTGCGTCTAGCACCTGTGTCACTACACCCGCCACGATCTGCTCCGAGTACTCGTGACGGCTCGCCAGGTACGTCAGGACGTCCGCGCCTTGCAGCTTCTCCAGGATGAACGCCGCCACCGGCGAGCCCGGCGCTTGATACGCCGCTAGCAGGTTCGCTATCCGCTCGTGTCTCAAATGTCGCAGACAATCGAACTCCCTCTTGATCAGCACCTCTGTCTCGGGACGGTTCTCCAGGATCTTGGAAACGACGACGCTGTCGTTGGTCTTGTCCACTCCTTTCACGACAATCGAGAACTTGCCTCGCCACAGTTCAGATATAAAGCTGTATCGCTCTGCGAAGCGGTCTGAAGATTCCCACTCGACGGGTTCCACTTCTGTGTTGTAATTTAATTTGGGCCTCTCTTCGTCTAATACGATTTCCTGACCGCTCTCTGTCATCTGTTGCAGATGTTTCATAGCTTTGGTGACTTCGATTTTCGGAGATCCAGATTCCTTTGTTTTGATGAGGTGTGTCGGGATGCCCTTGTCACTCCAGCCTATGCGGTTGCGAGAGGACAGTCTGAACTGATAACTAGTGTCGGGTCTCAAGTCTTTGACAACATAGAATTCGTGATCGATATTGCTAGCTACGTCTTTCCATTCTACGCTGTCTCCTTCCTTGTATTGAAGACTGTAGCAGACCACGGGAGAGTTTCCGTCGTATTTAGGCTGTTTCCATCTCAACAGTACTTCCGTGTCTGACACCTCGGAGGAGGTCGGGCTGTCGGGCGCATCGGGGTTGGTAGCTTCCACAATCCTAGCGCGGGCTACAGTTTGTCCCACTTTATTTCTGGCGACAACTTTGTAAACGCCTATGTCGTGGTGCATGCACGGGTCGAATTTAAGAGTAGATCGTCCCTCCTCGTCTTCGACGATCGTGATTCGCTGTCCTTCCGCGAGAACCATATCATTTTTGAACCACTGTACGGCAGGTTTGGGATCTCCCACAGCGTAAGAAGAGAGTTGTCCCGGTTCTCCTTCCCTGATCGGCAGAATCTGGGGTTTCTCCCGGAAGAATGGCCTCTGTCCGTCCTTCTTGGACTCGATGAGCGCTTCGGCCTCCGCGTAACTGTCGAGGCGCGTACCTAGCTCGTGCCGGAGTCTGCGGATGGTATAACTCTCGGTGCCGTAGTTGTTGATCCGCTCGCGTCTTTCGTCATCGATCTCTTCATCCATGATGTCCGTGAAACGACGACGCTCTCTTATTATTGGAGTCTGTAACAAATAAAACAGTGTTATAGAATTGTGAAAGAAAATAGTAATGAAGATTACAATGTATAGGTAACTAACCCGAGGGTCGTAGGTGTCATAGACGTTGAGGCTGTACCCGGGCGAGCGGCCGCATGCAACCTTCATATACTCGCGCAGCCGCACAGGGAAGTCCACGTCGCGCAACTGTAGTAGGTACGTATCCGGACCGTTCTGGTAGCTGTGTGTAATTCAATTGTTAATTATATTAATCACATTAGGATGATTTAAGTAGGTGTAGGTACTGATTATATAAAGGAAATGCACGTACTGGCTTTCTGACTTAGCAGACACCTCCCAGTCAGGATGTTCCCATTGTTTGAAGCGGAGATCCCACGGTCCCGGCTTGTACGGTGATGTTGATCTTTCTGGAGAACCTAAGGATTAACCACAATTTGGGGTTAAATAGATACAAATAAGCGATATGTATAAAATACTTATGTGTATCAGTCTTTACCTTCAGGTGTGTAAATCTCCCCAGGTGGATACACCATCTTGGAGGGATGATCGAAAGCGCCAGAAAGTGGGCGACGGCGGAACCACGTGCGGCATGATGCGTTGCTCATCCAATCTCTGTGAATGTATTTAAGAATCGCTCGGTTAGTCTGTTCGCGAATTACTTCTTAAACATTTGATGCGACGTCAAAGTGAAAATTAAAAAAACAAAATGTTTCGCTATTGAAGTCTAAGAAGGCAAAGCCAAGAAATGATAACTACTAACCTGTACAAGTTGTAATAATTCCTGAGTCGATCTGTGGTGATCTGTTGTTCTTCCATATATATTTTGTCTGCGCGGGCCAACCATGGGTGCTCTAACGCAGCCTTCACGTCCAACCGGTTGTACCAGTCCAGAACCAGTAGGCGGGATATGAAGTCTCGACACTCCGAACTGAAGCGGGACCACCATTCCTCGTTGTGCCATTGCCATATTCCTTCTTGGACCCTGCAAGAATTCAGCAATGTTAGAATAATCATTGAATTTTAGGAGGAAGATAAACACCGTCAATTGGATACAATTTAGAAATACCTTGTAAGAGTTTCCCTGTCGTTAGCTCCACGGAAGGGCGAGTGTCCACTGAGTAGAATGTAGGTGATGATGCCCACACTCCACATGTCGGAGCTGAACCCAACACCTTCCCCGCGAGCTAACTCTGGTGACACAAACTCCGGCATGCCGTAGTCGAGAGAAGCGAGCTGGTTATTCATTATGCGTCGTGAGAGACCAAAGTCGCAGATCTTGAGCTCATCACTGCCAACGTGTGATAGTAGTAACTCACCAACCTGTTAATTTAATATATTACTTCAGTAAATACAGAACTTGCTAAATCTTTTAAGTAAAAAGTTAGATGACTTACCGTGAGACCAAGATGTGCAATGTTGTTGTCATGCATGTGTTTGAGTCCTCTTAATAATTGACGAATATATCCTGAAACAGAAGATCTCGCATTACGATTAACATGAACACCGCTTTCTGAAATATTGTTACCAGCAACCAAGGGGTAATACAGTGGGTAATTTTTTATATCATAAATGTTTCCTTGGTCTTCCGAAAATTGTACCTAACAATCCCGTTGTAAGTTGTGACCCTTCCTACCAGATCCTTGGTGCTTTGACTCAATGCGTTCCATTTGCATCCAAGTTACCTGCGACCTCAGTCTCGGTGTAGTAGGGCGCCCTCAACAGTCGGTCCCTCAGCAGTTCCCCGCCAGCCGCCAGCTCAGTCACCAGCGCCAGAGTGTGGTCATGTTCGTGTGCCGCGTACAACCTCACCAGATGCCGGTCATTCAGGGAGTTCATTATTTCCATCTCGTTCTTCATAAACGGCTTCAGTTCGCTGTGCCCGTGCATTATCTTGGCTGCGTAATTACGACCTGAGTAACAGTAAACATTATTGTAGATCCAAGTTAAAAATTGAAAACTCAAAAAGTGATGATATGTTATTTTATTCGTTCCTATGCGTATTTGCAATGGCAAAATTAGTATTCACATATTACGTAGACACCTGTTGTAAAATCATAAAACTCCTACCAGTAAGTCTCTCCGCCGCGTGGTAGACGACACCCTGCACACCGCGGCCGAGCTCGTCTCCCAGATCGAAGAAGTCGCCGAAGGGTTTCGTATTCGGCTTTATCCTGGTAAGTAAAAATATTGATTAAGGATTGTTTATTCAATATGTACTAATTCTTTTGTTGCTTATATGATTCGCAAATCATTACGAACCTCGGTGGATGCTCTCGGACCCTGCAGGAATATTCCATTTCGGACTCCTCGATGTGCACCATAGCAGATGAGCTGATAGAGCCGGCGACGTTCCTGCACGATATAGAGTACAGACCCTCGTCCTTCATGATGGCATCATTAATCACCAAAATGCATGTGTCGGGCTCAACGAACTGGATCTGAATAAATATATAGAAATGGCTATACACAGCAATCCAGCAACTCGTAGTATCTATTAAATATTTTCACTAGCGTGATACAGAATTTCGACGCGATGTGCCGCCACATGACTCCCTTCCCAGAGTAGAGGTCGATGCAGTATGAAACCTATCGACGTGATGTGCCGCCACAATAAAAAAAGTTATCTATTTCTTTAGATGTGTTCTGTTCCATTGAAATGGTACACAGGAAGGAATACGCGGTTGTTCAACGATGGCACCATATTGTTATAACATTAAACGTTAAAATCGGATAAGCCGTCACAACGTAAACACATTTATGATATTAGTAAGCATTTAAAGTTTACATTTTAAATACTTAATCGGTTTGAAAATATTACCTTAATTCTGGCGCTGGCTGCAAGCGGTTGCCAGTCCTTATACCACTTGATGTCTGGGTACGGTACGCCCGTGACTCTGGCTACCAATCGTCCACTTTTCCTTTGTAGCAGCACCATCTCCTCAGGTCGAGTAATGAAGGCTGGGTACTCTGCCACTTCCAGTCGTACGCGTTGTCTCGCTTGTCCATGCTCGTTAGTCGCTACAGCTTCATACCAACCCGCGTCACGTTCTAGCATTCTGAATCCGTCAAATATATAGCAGAATGGTTTAATAAGTAAGTAAGTTACCTAAGCTAGGTAAGTCCATTTTTTTAGTTAGTAATACAAATCAGAACACAAAATAATATTAAAAGAACTCACTTATTGATAAACAACGTCGCCTGTCCATTCCTAGTGTAGCTCCAATCATAGCGCCCGCCGATCTCTATAGGTTCGTCGTTGAAGAAGTAAGTCATCTTGGGCTTCGGGTAGCCATACACGAACCAGAACAAGTTCACGTTGTGACCTTTAACACCGTACTGAGAGTCGTGCTCCTGTCGCAAGAATCGCGGCGCCTGCGCAAAGCCGTCGTGAGGAGGACGCTCGATGTCGAAGTCCTTGGGGAAATATGGAGATGTTTCTGGACGGAAATCTATGCCTAGAAATTAAATTTGTAATTGATTTATCTTATATAAAAGATAGATAATATTTAAATCAAATGCATGTTTTTATATTTTTACCAGGATCTAAATAGGGAATGAACTTCGGTGGATCAGGCTCGAGCTTGGCCCTATAGGTCACAGCGTACGGAGATGGATCGCTGACACCGTACTTGTTCTCCACGCGCACCCGGAACTTGTAGTCACGGAAAGGCTCGAGATTACGAATGTCGCACACGCAGGAACGAAGACCTGTGCGGGCGGTGAACCAGTCGCCATCTGGTTGTTCGCACATTTCCACCTAGACAAGTGTATATAAGTATTAAATTAATATTTCTTTACGAGGTTGTTATAACCTACGCCCATAAATATAATCTACCAGATACCTGATATGTGACAGGGAAACGCGGTCCATGAGGTATAGATGGCTTCCAAGAGAGCGTGAGGTGTCTGTCTGTCATACGTGAAATAATGGGCTTGTCAGCCAACGGCATTGGTATTCCAGTTTTCTTCATTTTATCAAAATCTGAATATTGATCAGCAATAGGACGTTTGCTCTGACGTGGTTCCAGTGCTGAAATTTTGTTGTTAATTAATTAGGTATCGTTCTAATTATTACAATAATAACTGTGATATAATTCTTACTGTCATAGGTGAGTTCAGAATTGCATGTTTCCTCTCCATGCGGGTTGTATATTCTGCAGGAGTACGTGCCCACGTCGGCTGGGTCCACACCGCTTATTGTCAACCGTAACAGACCAGTTGTTTCTTTGTCCATCCTGATACGTTCAGACGGGAACAGCTTGTCACCGTTGCGGAACCTGAAATTATAAAGTATAGTAGAGCAGACGCTTCATTAGTGTTACTTAGTCTACCTATGTCCTAGTATTTAAAATAAGACTTTAAACTTGACATACCATTCAACTTCAGGTTCAGGAGATCCTGTGGCGCAGGCAGTAAACTTAGCAGTCATACCGCGGTAGACTTCGATGTCGCCGATTTTCTTCAGGAAGGACGGTGGTTCCATACGTTGTTTTCGACCACTGTATAAATATTGTTTATGAGTTCTTTAATTAAAGAAAATACATTGATTGCACTTAAACACCAGTACTCACATCTTATCCACGACTTCCAAATTGGCTTCACAAGATGCTTCTCCCTCCCTGTTCTTAGCGAGGCATTTGTATCTTCCGGCATCTTCTGGCGTGAGGTCTCGAACATAAAGACAACAGGCATCGCCATCCCGCTTGATATGGTATTTGTCGGTTTCATGCAATGGTTCTCCATTCTTGAACCAAATCAGTTCAGGGAAGGGTACTCCAGTAACTCGGGCTGGGAACTTGCCGTCGAATGTTGGCAACTACAATTTGAGATCACTTATTAGGTCGAGTATGCACGCAACTTTATGTCGTGACAAAAACAATATACCAGTCGCATACACTATGGCGGCCTAAAAATGTTATTTCCACGATTTGTTTAAAATGCCCTAGGTTGTAGAATGCAGGAAATACTGACGATGGGAGTTCATTCCACTTTAATGGTGTGACACAAGAACGAATCATATTTTTTTCTTTTAAAAGCATAACGTATTAGTAGTGCTGAATTGAAGACTAACCTGCTGAAGGTCGGAGAATCTCTGCGAGAACGATGGTGGTTGGTATACTTTGCGGACATTGACTTTTCCTTGAGTGTTGTCTTCGCCCAAGGGATTGACCAGTTTCACGGAGTAAACACCAGCGTCACTGAGGTCAGCAGGGTTGATCTCGAGTCCAAGCTATCGAAAAAATTAAAACAAAATGGTTTCGAGTCTGTCATATGGTTGCCTGAAGTATAGGACATGCAAAATCAGTGATTGTGGATTAAAAAAAAATTATGTGATTTTTTTTTCTGATTATTGAAAAACAATTTAAGCCTGAAAATGTACTTACTCTTTTGCCATCGCATGTAAGCAATAGACGTTCACTTGGCACCAGAGGCTTGCCGTCTTTACTCCAACTAACTTCAGGGATCGGGTTACCGACGAAAGGAGCGCTAATTGAGAGTGGTTGACCTTCCTCTGCCGTCATGTCACGCAGTCCGTGTACAAACTGCGGTCGTTCTTGTGGTACAGAATCATCTTCTCGACCTGAATTTAACAAATGTAGAAATTGGTTGAATCTATCTATGTAATGTGTGTATCCATGATTTAACACTACACTATTGTTATTTTCATTTCAGTGAAAGAGGACTTCATATTCACGGATAGACCTCTTAATATATTTTTAGGAAAGATAATAATCACTTACTGGCAACTGATAATGGAGCATCACACGTAGTGTCTCCTTTCTCGTTAGTAGCGACGACAGAATACTGCCCAGCGTCTCCCGGTTCAGCCTTGTCTATAAGCAACGCTTGTGTGCCATCTGGCTGTGATACCACGCGCACCCGCTGTCCGTCCGGCTTTATTTCCACACCATTATGGGTCCTAAAAAGATCGTGTTTTCAAGTTATCTAACTTATCTGTACTAACTTTAAAACAATTTTATTTCATGTTACAAGCAAACGAATAACTTACCATTTAACTGTCGGTTGAGGATGTCCCAATACCTTGACCTCCATCTTAATCGGAAATCCTTCAATCACTTTGCACGGCTGAAGTTCAGCCAAGAAGGCAGGTTTCTTTTCCTTTTGCTGCACTTGCACTTGAGCTTTGGAGCCAATGTCTCCCAGTTTGTTGGTAACTGTCAATGAGTATACACCGGCGTCTTCTGGACGGCAGCTATCGATACTCAGGCCAATTATACCACCCGGTTGGTTAATGAAGTTCACAGCTTGTGACGGACGGATTGGCAAACCTGTTTTAAATGTTGATGTATACTTATGTTATGTTATAAGTAGCAAAAACCTTAATTATAAACTTATTCTAAAAAAATATCCTAAATAATTTATTCTTCATCACTGATGGTTTCATCACAGTTTAAAGGTTTAAATCAGCCGTGATACTCGCCCTTTCCACAGAGACTAACAAATTTTTTCTTCTTGATTTGCAAGGGTTTGTCGTACAGTGGTTTTAATGAGGGAAGTGTGAATTCTTCCTCAGGTGTAGGTTCTACTGAGTTAGGATTCGATTTTCGGCTCGCTGTCATCGTGTTTGTGCATTTAATCGGTTTTGCCAGAATTACTTTCCGCCTAACTAAGAAAAAAAATGTTACCTACAAAAAAAGCCAACTAATGGTATATTGTTTATTTTGGTTGTAAGGTATTTTTTTGTTTTCAGACATGTGATATCAGAAAATGGGGTTTACCAGTATATAGATAGATATTGTAAAGGAGATTGTAACGGTACTCATAACTAATTTTGGAAATAAGTGCCCTTAGTTGGTTTTTTATGGCTAAAACCTCACATCATGAATAAATACGCCTAAAGAAAAGGCCGTCAGTCCCCAGCAGTTCTACTATTCCAGACTCCGGCAGCGGTCATGGTAACGGTGGAACGGAGGGTGCTAAGAATACCTGGAAGAGACACGGCTGCCTAACGTTGACCCTGGCAACTTATAATACACGGACATTGATGTCAGATCATAATGTGATGGAACTGGAACTTGCAGCTGATCAGATAAAATGGGATGTCATAGGTCTGTCTGAAGTGCGAAGAAAAGGGGAAGAGCTAATAAGATTAAATTCTGGTAATCTCTTATACTATAAAGGCGAACAAGACAGTTCCTATGGAGGTGTAGGATTCCTCATACACAAAAAGCTCGCTGCAAGAATAGGAGAAATCAAAAGTGTGTCCACAAGAGTTTGCTACGTAACAGTGAGAATTAGCAATAGATACACACTGAAGATAGTTCAAGTATATGCACCAACTTCAGCACATACTGAAGAAGAGATGGAAACTTTTTACGATGACGTCACTACATCCCTTCAAGATTTCCCAGCTTTATACACCATTGTTATGGGTGACTAACGCCAAGATAGGCCGAAGGGCTGAAAGTGAAGGATGTGTAGGGGAACCTGGCCTAGGGCAGAGAAACCAAAGAGGACAAATGCTTGTGAATTACCTTCAGTCGCTAAATCTGTTCGCAATGAATACTTTCTACAAAAAGCGCACTAGCAGAAAGTGGACATGGGCCAGCCCAGACGGTAGAACACGTAACGAGATTGATTACATCATCAGTAACAAGCGTAACGTCGTGATGGATGTATCAGTATTAAACCAGTTCAGAACCGGCAGTGACCATAGACTAGTCCGAGCTACACTTAGGCTAAACCTCAAAGGTGAGAGAGCAAAACTATGCAATTCTGCCAAAATCAATAGTGCTGCTCGTAATGTACCAGATGTTGAGGAGTTTAGGGAAAAGCTTGGCAAATGTTTCACAAGCAAAAAGCTAGAAGCCGATATGGACCTCGATACTCTATATAATACCTTCTGCGGTGTGGTTAAAAAAATAACACCCAAGAATGCGAACAGCAGGGGGCGATGTGGGAAGCTTTCTCCACACACTGTATCTCTCATGGAACAGCGGCAATCCCTCAATGCAGACACCAATGCAAACTCAAACAGGATGAGAGAATTGAACTTGAAAAAAAAAATGAATTTGAAAAAGTCCATTAGGCGAGACATTAGGGCATACAACATATCGGTCATTATAAAAACAATAAAAGACCATAGAGGGCCCAAAGTGTTTCGAAAGAAGCTAAAAATCGGTACAGTGGAGATAAGCAGGCTTCCTGACCAGAACGGTAACATAGTAACGGACAGGGACAAGCTGCTGGCAGTTACTAAGCAATTCTTCAGAGATCTATACTCAAGTAAACAACCAGAACCGCATACAGCAAGTATAAATGACCAAAGGGCAGAGCTTGGCCGTCATAATACTGAAGATCTTCCGGAGATTAGCTTGTATGAAATCGGAGTAGCACTTAAGCATATGGCAAATGAAAAAGCTCCTGGGAGCGACAGTATTGTGGTGGAACTACTAAAAGCCGGAGGAAAACCAATATTAAAAGAGCTTCAGCTTATTTTCAATAAAGCTCTGGATACTGGAACTACTCCTAAAGAGTGGAAAAATGCTGTTGTTACCATACTCCACAAAAAAGGAGACAAATTAAAGCTAAGTAACTACAGACCAATCAGCTTGCTGTCACATGTATACAAGCTCTTTGCTAAGGTCGTGTGTAACAGACTTACCCGAAAACTGGACGAATTTCAGCCAGTGGAACAGGCTGGTTTCCGCAGTGGATTCTCCACAATCGACCATATACACACAGTGAAGCAAACAATGGAAAAATGTTGTGAATATCGCCAACCGCTGTGTCTTGATTTTACGAGAAAGCATTTGACAGCATTGAACATTGGGCGGTGTTGTAATCCCTCCAAAGATGTCATATCGACGGGAGGTATGTGGATCTCATTAAAGAACTATATTCCACAGCGACAATGCAGATCCAACTACACCAAAACACTGACCGAATTCAAATACATAGAGGCGTCCGACAAGGTGACATACTATCTCCCAAGCTGTTTAAACCCTGTCCTGGGAGAACAAAGGTATTAACATCAATGGAACCTTTATGTCTCATCTACGGTTTGCGGACGACATAGTGTTGATGGCGGAGTCCACTGACGATCCAAAGGTTATGCTCAACAAACTTCAGCTAGCCTCTTTCTCGGTGGGTCTAAGGATGAATGTATCAAAAACAAAATTCATGGCGAACTTCCCTACAGAGACTGCCTTACGTATTACGCAAAGTACGGTTGAATGAGTGGAAGAATATATCTATCTCGGACATACTTTATCCTTCGACAAAAGCCACCAGATAAGGGAGATCGAAAGAAGAATTCAGCTGGGTTGGGCAGCTTTTGGAAAACTCGGTGACGTCTTGAAGTCCAGAGAGGTGCCCCAATGTCTGAAGACAAAAACTATTTGATCAGTGCGTACTTCCCACCATGACATACGCATCAGAAACATGGTCACTGACAAAGGAAGTTGTTCGGAAGATAATGGTGGCACAAATGTCTATGGAGCGTAGAATGCTCGGGATCTCTTTCAGTGATCGAATACCCAATGTCCAAATAAGACAGAAGACAAGAGTGACGGACATTGAACCTAGAGTTGCGACACTAAAGTGGAGATGGACGGGACACGTAGCTCGAAGACACGATGGTAGTTGGACGTCAAGGGTTACTGAGTGGAGACCTAGAATGGGCCATAGAAGTGTCGGCAGACCACCAGTGCGATGGAGTGACGACATCGTGAAGAGAGAGGGTAGAGCGTGGAGGAGAACTGCGGAGGATAGAGAAAGGTGGCGCAATGCTGAGAAGGCCTACGTCCAGCAGTGGACGGACACAGGCTGAAGAAGAAGAAGTTGGTTTTTGCATGAAGGGGACGATTTATTGCCATATCTCTAAAACTCACCATCTTTGAACCACTTGATCTCAGGTGCTGGGAAAGCCATAACACGTGCTTCCAATTTCAGCGGTTGACCCACGACTGCGTTGACGTTTTCCAACTCTTTACTGAATGAAGGCTTACGTGGGGTTGCTGTAATGAATATTTCATTAAATTGTCTATTTACAATAATTATACCTTCTAAATTGAAATATTTGAAGGGAGTACATAGTTATAACAAGCGCCCACGGCACCGCGCACTGTATGCTCCATTATCTGGTTAATGAGTTAAACTTACGATTTACAGCTACTGCACACAAAGCGGAGTTCTCGCCATTCGGGTTGGAGATCACTAGCTTGTAAGCGCCACAGTCTGATGGTGTCACTTGTTCTATGTTCAACTTAACAGTGCCGTCTGGAAGAGCGGTTAGGTGCATACGAGGGTCATCTGTCGGGATTTCTACACCGTCTTTAAACCTGATAAATTAATATTATTTATCATTTAATTACATAATCACAACACAAGGGATAATGTACCAAAAATGTATTTAACTTAAAAGCTTATTTCGCTTCTCTTGTTACATTTCATGAGACTAGTATATAATTACCATTTAGCAGTAGGAATAGGGCTTCCGTCAAGTTTGGCTTTCAGTTCAAGGGGTTCATTCTCATCTACGTCGCGCTGACGATCTAACTTGTGAGCGAAACCGGGCGATGTCTGCGCTAGCGAGATCTCTGCTGAGCATGACGCTTCACCTGCCAAGCTGAGTGCACGAACGGTGTACTGTCAAATAAAGATAATGCGTGCTAATACATGATTGAATTTAAAAGTATACTAAAACCGTGGTAAAAAGTTCAGTTACCTTTCCAGCGTCGGAAACATTGAAATGTTTAATTTCTAATTCGCTATCGACTTGCCCGCCAACAGTTGTGGTGACTTTGTGTCGCTCGTCGTCAGTCACGTCGCGACCAGCCACACTCCAGCGGACTTCAGGCTTAGGCACACCATCACAACGTACTTTCAGTACGCAATCATCATAGTCCTTTACTGTTTGTTTCTGAAGAGGCTTCACGAACACTGGCTCACCAGCTGTTCAAAGCAATAACGTTAGTTCATTAGCTCTATTTTTCGTATGAATACTCTCATGTCTATAATGTATCTACAATCAATATAATAAGCAAATATGGGAAAACTAAAATACTGACTATGAACAGTGAGTTTGGCCTGTTGAGCAGTTTCTCCGATTTCGTTCTTAGCGGTGAGCGTGTATACGCCGCCGTCCTCCATCCCTACTTTCTTCACGAGCAACTTGAACGTCTCTGTAGAGCGGTCTTCTACCACATCGTAACGAGCGGATGGCTGGATAACGTAGCCATCTTTGCTCCTATCATGAAATAAATAAATATTATTTCTTCTACAATTATTTTAAAATGTACCTATATATTAATTTATGTTTAACCTACCATTGAACTTCCGCTATGGGGTTAGCATGGATCTTTGCAACAAAAGTAGTTTCTTCAAACGGAACAGCAGTAACATCTTTTAATCCTTCAATTTCAGGTCGCAGCAATATATCTAAACGAGCACTACTTTCACCGACTCCGTACTGGTTTTTTGCTTTAATAGTGTAAATGCCAGTATCTGCGTGACGACCTGAAATTTATTTGAAATAATTTAGTAAAACAGGAGATTTTTTAATTACCCGTGTCTTTTTTTATTGTCTTTATTTTTTTATACCTGTTGGTATGTGGAGCGTAAAAGTACATTCCTTAAGACCATGTTCGATTTCTTTAGAATCAGCATCGGTTTGGATCGTGGCGTCGGGAGTAAGCTCGACTCCGTTAAGGAGCCAGGACACATGAGGCAGTGGGTCCGCTGTGCATACTGCGGAGAGCGTCGCTGGCTCTCGTTGCATAACGCGTTGCGCTTCCAGAGGTTGTGTGAAAATTGGTTTGCGGAATTCATTCACAGCTGAAAATGTGATATGGTTTATATTGAGAATCACTGAATTTTTCAATAAAGATTAAAGACCCTTCGACGAAATTATTTTACAACATTATATAACTATATAATATTTCAATCACATAAACTTACATGAAACAGACAATTCCGCCCTCTGTACTTTCTTTCCGAGGTCATTAGTAAGTTCGCACTGCCATTTGCCCTCGTCTCCCATTTCGACGCTATCAATCTCCAATTTGTAAAGATCACCAACGTTGGAAATGTGAACTCTGCTACTTGGTTTCACTTCCTTGCCGTTATGTAACCAGCGAACTATAGGTGTAGGAGCGCCTACTGCATGGACCGTGTATGTCAGGGGAAGAGATTCGTAGACGTGACTGTCCTTCATACTGCTGTCTTTGATGGCTGGTGGGGCTAGAATAACATTAACTTTGTTATTATTTTATATTAAATTATATTGAGCGTTAATTAGAAAAGTCAGAAAATGAATTATTTTACTCTATTTTTGATAAACGCACAATATAATTTGTTATAGAAATGCATACGACTTAAACCATTTGTTGATATTGTTCAGCTGATTTCTATATTTTAATATGCATACACATTTTGCTTACACGGTATATAGAATTATGTACAAAAGTGAAGAAAAAAACGTAGACCGCAATATATACAGCAGTTACTTGACAATTTTATTAATATAAAGTAAAGCGTTTTTCTTGTGTTACTTACCATTACCATAGTGTTGTACTTGTACTGTGAAAGATATTATAAAAGTAGTTGTTGTGTTTGTTTGTCACAAGAACGTGTAGGTACTTACGGAATACAGATTGAGAAACCTCGATACTAGAACTAAATAAGGCATGCAACTAAATTATGAAGACTTCGCGTCTTTATCTGAAACACTTTACCTTGATGATGCGATGACTTGTGTTTTGGATATATTTAGTAACGATGCCGCACCGGTCCCCGACTATTAGTATGCCAGAAGGGAATGTTATTACGCATGCGCGCTAAAACAAACATACGAAGAGTATTAGTCATGTACAATGGTGAGATTGTATGTGATGCTGACATAAAGAAGGATACGATAGCAACGAAGTAAAAGCAACTAGATGCAATGTAGCGTTATATACCAGATCAGCGCGTCACTTAACTTGGATAACATCAAATAAATTTTGATATCCAGTTTCATAAATTATCTAGAAATTACCTTTTCTTTCGTCTTCCTGGACTAGTATGTCATCTAAAATGCTTCGCTGTCTTTGACTGCGTCTCAGTAACTCTTCAATGTTATTATCCACTTCCTCTTCCACGATTCCCAATTTAGAAACAAGCGGTTTCCGCCTTTCAAATGTTGTATCAGTTATGTGTTTAGTAATGTTTTCTTCATTATTTACGGTGTTTAAAACTAATTCCTCATATAGCCTATTCTTTATATTTTCTGCTATTTTTCCAATCGATCGATCGATATTTTCCACTTCGCCAAATTCCTTAGAAATATTAATAAGTTTTTCAGTAATATCGCTTTCGTATATTTTATGTGACGTATCTTCCATGTGAATAGCTTCTTGTGTGCCATCGTCAGTAAGATATTCTTCTTGAAATGAAGATCGTCGAACATAACAATCTTTACTGAAAACTTTTCTATTCTCATCCATATCGAATATAGATTTGGATAAATCTTCAATGGATACGTCTCGAGACAGTGGTTCGTTGTGCCAACTAGATTCATCCTCAGACATAGACATAATAGATAACGTTCTGTTAGACTGGTACTTTCCGCAACGTGAGCTACCCTCAGCTTCAGAATCAGTTTGCGGCTCTTCAATAACACCATAAGTTCCTCTCCTTACATGATCAGGTACCGTGTATTGACCAAATTCTGACATGAAATAGCTATGGCTGGCAATTTCTTCTACTTCCAAAGATGTTTTATGAGGCTTATTCGGTGCTATAACTTTTTTAGTAGGAATATAACCATCTTCATCGTCTTCAAAATAAACAGCAGTCGAAGTCATTTTATGTAAAGTCCTGGTTTCTGCTGGACCTATCAGTTAAAAGAGTGACATTGATTTTATGATAGAAAGGTGTGGTATAAGAAATGCATGCTACAATTATACACAGCCATTTGAAATGACGTGCAACTAATGAATTTTAAATAGTATAAAAATGAATTAGTGCATATAATTAAGGAATTTGTAAGCAATTTGGATAAGTATCTGAAGGTAAATGATAAATGAATATACTATATTATATAAGTTGTAAGGCTTAGTGAAGCTGAAGCTTGTATACTGACCTGTTATTATAGCACCATGCGACCGAGAACTGCTTACTTTAGAAACGACAATACAGCCATCGTCTCCGCGCTTGAATGTCGTAACAGTTTCAAAAACTTGTCCTAAACATAATAAATCACACAGACCATTGTAAGTTACCACACTTTACAACATGCAACATAAACAAAATCTACTAAAAAAATTGAAAGCTGTTGATAGATGAAGCTGTCGCGGCTCTGACAAAATAAACTTATACCTTCTGCTTCAGCATTCTGTGGTTCTTCTAATATTTTTTCTTTTTTAATAGATTTACGTTTAGGTGATCTCAGTTCTTCTTGTAGCGTGACTTCTTCAATTTCATCAGGTTTTGTAACACCCTTTATTGCACTCTGCTTATTGAGGTTCGAATCAGTTTGATCTGCTGTTTTTGCTTTCTCATTGTGATTTTCGTCCCACAGGCATTTTTCTTCGGCTATTTCAGGTTCGGTTAAAGACTTTTTAGCGTTTGAAGTTGGTGTTTGTTCTATTTCTTCTATATTAGGCTTCTGTATGTTTTCATCTCCATTCTCATCCCAAAATGACTTTTCTTCAGCTTGTTCTGGTTCTGTTACCGATTTTCTTGCCTTTGTTGAATGTTTTTGGTCTAAATCTTCTATTTTAGCAATTTTTTGTTTACCGTCTTCGTCGATATCGTCCCATATTGACTTTTCTTCTGCTATTTCTGGCGCAGTTTTATCTTTCACTCCTGTCTGTTTCATTTGGGTATCTAGTTCGTCTTCCATAATCGGTTTCGGTTTATGTTCGTCTTCAATTTCATTTTCGACTAGAGTTTCCTTCTTGAATCTCGTGTGAACTTCTTTCGCTAATATAAAACAATCAAAAAATGTTAAAATGAAAACAAAACCAATATAATTTATTATACATGATATAAATTAAATACGCAGACATCACAAATGATTGGAATAGGTAAATAGTGCAGGAATTAATACGAATACTTAAATGCACAGCATTCTTGTTTCATGAATGCTTAGATGGTGTATCAAATCTACCGAGTGCATTAAAAGGATATGTGGATACCAAATACAAACTACCGCGTGCACATTCAATGCACAGCCATAATTTCATATTAGGCAATGCGAACTATTACTATACCTACGTTGTTACTCCAACGTCCTCCTCGTTGCACCGATCGAGGCTACTGTCCTAGTGAATGTATGTTGTGTTGTGTGGTGACTTGGTGAGTATCTTACCAGTTGATTGTGATGTGTCTGCTTTGTCATTAATTTGTATAATGTCACATTGTAGTAACTGTAGTAACTGTAACTGATTTGTTATTTTAAGTTCACCAGAGCGGGAAGTAACTACTTCATAAACAATACTTTATTGATTAAAATATACTTATTTTTTGGTTCCTTATCATTTGTTCTCAAAAATTATATTCGTTGTTTAGATACTTAAATGAAGGTACTTACTGTGCACTGTGACCGTACTCCTGGAGGATACGCTGCCCATTTCATTTTCAGCCCTGACTTCATATTCTCCGCCGTCTTCTTCTTTTACTAGCGTAACTGTTAAGTTATAATTTTCTAATCTTTGGGTATCTCGTTCGATTCTGATCCTGGCGTCAGTGGTAACCTCTTTGCCATCCTTGAACCACTTAACTCTTGGCTCGGGACAACCCTCTACCTCTACCTCAAGTTTTAAAGTTTGTCCTGCATCTACGGTCATGTCTACTAGACTTTTTGTAATGCGTGGTTTACCTGCAAGTAATAAAGTTAGAATATAAATGATGAAGATAATTAACAAAGTATAGGGACATGAAATCTAACGTATTGTGATGATTGATACTCACTGTTAACAGTGAAGGTAGCCGAGCAAGAATCCGCTCCGAGATCATTAGAAACCTTACAAGTGAATTTGCCGGACATTTCTGCCGACACTTCTTTTAGGATCAACTTATGTGTGTTACCACTGTCCAAACGTGTGAACACTGATTTTTTCTCTATTATTTCAGCATCTCCAAGGTACCTGGAAAATTTAAAACAATAGTTGCGAATCTAACTTTTATCTGTTAGTCATAAGAGTCAAATTATAGGAACATTTATAAATTATCTGAACGAAAGTAATAAAAATCAAACGACTGTAGGATGTCATACCATTTGACGCTCGGTTCTGGGAAAGCTTCTACTTTAACGGTGAATTCGACATTGACATCTCCTTCATTAGCTGTGGTATCTTTAAGTTTTTGTGTGAAGATTGGACCGCATTTGACATCGAGACGAGCAGAGTCGGTAGCAGCTCCATGAGAGTTGCGAACCTCACACGAATACTCTCCCGACGAGGCGCGTTCTGTGGTCAGAGTCACGCTGTACGATTCGCCAGATGAAGATATCTTCACATTAGATGACTCTATCAGTTCGGTCCTGTCCTTGAACCTGTTTAAAAAAATTACTCATGAATTAGAACAATGCTTCTAATGGACATTAATCTTCTTATATCATGTACCAATCAATACATTTTATAATTGCAAATCAACTTACCACTTCACAGTAGGTGCAGGTTCTGCCTCAGTTTTTATTTGGAAGGTAACGGTCTCCTTCTCGTTGCACACTTTGTTTGCCCCCATCTTCTGAACGATTTTTGGGGGCGAGGTCACGTGCCATTGCCAGAAATCAGAACATTGGTTCACTTCGTTCTTGGCGACTACTGAATATGACCCAGTATCTGTCAGTTTGGCGTCCTTGATAGTAATCTTGTACACTTCTTCAGACTCTTTCACAATTTTGATTCGTTCTGAATCCTTTATTTGAACTCCGTCTTTATAGAAAGCGACTTCTGGAGCGGGAGTGCCTTCTATTTCTACTGTCACTGTTTGTGTATCTCCAACCTATAAGTGGTAAGATGTGAGAAACTATAAAATACTATCTGTTGATAAATCAGTCACAAAGTTTACTTACCATACAGGTTTGGTTCTCCACCTTTTTCTTGATCTTTGGAGTGGCTTTGACTATGAGATGCATCTCCTTGGTGTCCTCCCCGAGCTCGTTGCTCGCGGTAATTTGGTACACGCCCGCGTCCGCGGATGTCACGTTCTTTATTACCAGTGACATACTCTCTTGATCCTCATATAAGAATCTAAAACATGTAAAAATGGTGATAGGTAAACACATAGTAATGACATGAAAAGTGATCACAATATATTAATTAGAAATAAAATGATTTTACTTATGTCTGGCATCAGCTTCAACAACTTTTCCTTTATGCTTGAACACCACCTCCGGTTTAGGATACCCCTTACACTGCAGTTCTAACATGGCAGACCCGCCGGCTGACACCACTGCCTCTCTGTGTTCGATCACCAGAGTGGGCTTCTCGGGCTCACGGTACAAGTGGTTTACCGCACCTAAATAACAAACGTCAATATGTTCACTGCTTACACATATTGTATATATCGTAATTTAAAAAAGTTAAAACGAACCTTGAACAGTCAGCTCAGCGGAGCAAGATATGTTACCAGTGCTAGTTTTAGCAACACAAGTGTAAAGCCCTGCGTCTTCAGGCTTCACATGCTGGAACACCAGTGCTAAAGAATCCTCATCGTCTCCCAAAAGGACCTTGAATCTTTCTTCAGGATCAAAAGCTTGCCCGTCGCGCTTCCAAGTGAAACTTGGCTTTTCACCTTTGGCAAGTAAACCTTCGCCTCCAGGAGGCAATTCGAAGAACAAATTCTTGTCATCTAAAAATATTTAACGCATAATGTAAATTACTAGATTTTTAAATGAATATGGAATTGAGCAAGAAGTGTTTATTGTTCTCACCGACAACAGTGACAACAGCTTCGGTTGTGACATCTCCGTAGATGTTGAGGGCACGACATGTGTACTTCCCGGCATCCGACGGTACCACGTCGGCTATCACTAGTTCGTAACACCCGCGCTCAGCCCGTGTGCGGACTATAGATATACGGTCACTTTCTGATGATGTTGTAATTTCCTTGCCGTCTCGGAAGCTACGACAATCAAACAACAGATTAATATATAAGGTGAAGGAAATGCTGCGCAATATAACTGGGCGGTGAGTGAGGTAAAACACCAATCTTTGCAATCGTATCGCTCACCTCACAGCTTTGATGGAAAGCTTGGGTGATGAATTTAGCTGTAAAATATTATATACTGGCTTGTTACTTACAACGTAACTTCCGGATTAGGATCGCCCTTGACCCTCACCATGAATCGCAAGTAAGTGTTCTCTAAAATCTCAGTGTTCTTTAGAGCCACTAGGAAATACGGGGCGTTCAGAGCGTTTTTCTCCCTACGTTCTTCTGCAGTCACTGAAATATTTAAATAAGGATATTTGATACAATTTATTAATTTAATATTAAGAAGTAATATTAGTTTATAATAGAATTAGAGATACAACAAAGTGTGCATTAAAATTTAGTTACACAACATCTACGGTTAAAAGAAATTATATCGAAATTACTGTTAAACAACGATAGTGCGAGATACATAATAGTGTATAATAGAGGCTGAAAGTTCGAGGGACATCGACCACAATCTACATGTTATACGCTTTAAGATGCCTTAATTCAGATGATGTGGCGAGATAGAGGTGAAAAGACATGCATATCGTAGATACGCAGTTCCTAAGCTAACGAAGTCATGTGAATGTGAATACGTCATCTTATTCATAATTATTCTAAAAATATTTCAAATAAAAAGATGGACAGAACTTACGTTCGCAGACCACTAACTGAGCGGTGCAGTGAGCGTTGCCGCGAGTGTTCTGCACACGCGCCGTGTAGAGACCGCTGTCGTCCTCGCGGCAGTGCTGCAGCTCCAGCTTGTGGTTGCCGCCGACGTCCGAGATGTTGACGCGGTCCATTAATTTGTCTGTCAGTGGCTTGTTGTCCTTCAACCAAGTCACCTTTACAGATTCCGTGGATTCGCGAAGTGTACATTCGAAAGACGCGTTCTCACCCGCTGTCAATTCAAAATTAAGCGTCGAAAATGTTCACGTATATTGTACTGTTTTTGTGCATTGGACTTTCATTTACAAATAAAGTTCTCTGGAGACTAAACTATTTACACGACGATAACAGTTGAAGGAGAGTGTAAGCTTGTGTTAGTGATGTTCGTGTATGTTAGGTCATCTACAAGCGTATGTACAGGCACTAAGTATAGTGGGTACTTTTACTGTGTTAGACACTTTGTACTCACGCTCGATGTTCTGCACTTCTAGCGTCTTCGAGAACACCGGCTTCCCATCGCCGGACTCAGACTTAGCAAGGCTGCGAGTTTTGGTATACTCCCCGGTAGATCCGTTGGCAATGCCCTTGGAGCTGGAGTAGTTTGACTCGTAGCGAGATGAGCTTCCTTCTATTTGAGAGTCGGCGCTGTCATATTTAGAAGTAATTCCGTACTTAGAGATAGAACCCTCAACATTGGAGGAGCTTTCGTAGCGGGATCCCGACTCGGAGCGCCCGCCAGATTCGTAACGCGAGCTCTCTACGGATCCGCCGACTTCGTAGCGGCCACCGCTCTCTCGACGTTTACTTTCTAGACTTCCGCCGATTTCGTATCGTCCACTGCTCTCTCGCCGCGAACTTTCGGTCCCTCCGACCTCGTAGCGACTGCCGCTCTCCCTACGGGAGCTCTCGATGGATCCCCCAACTTCATAGCGGCCTCCACTTTCCCTACGCGACCCGTAGCTGGAGCTCGACTCGTAGCGGCCGCCGCTTGACTGCTTCCGCGAGCTCGAATACTCTGTAGACGATGACGAATATACATTGTATGGTGGTCTATATAATACAGAATAGCCTATTTGTTGGTATACGTTACAGAGTAAACGATCTTACCTTCTGTGAGCCGTGAACTTCGGCCGTACCTCGTCGACATGTCTTCTTCTTCTTCGGTGGTTACAGCTTGAGTACTACTTTGGACGATTGATTCAGAAATTACCTCCTCCCTGGCAGTTGGTCGTACTTCACCTTTTGCTTCACTTTCGTTGCCGGCACTTTCGACTTGACTTTGCTGGATGGAAATTGATTCTTGTATTGATGTTTTAGATTCACTGACGTCTTGCTTTTCGGATACGGTTGTTTTTTGTTGCTCAGATACCGAAGTACTAACTGTAGAATTTGTTTCTAGTTTGACATCGGCTTCCGATGCTTTCCTTGTTGACGTTAGCTCGGCTGATGCGGTAGTTGATGTTGTAGACGATATTGACTTTACATTAGTCGCACTAGCAGCTTCTTGTTTAGTAGTGGTTACCGAAGATAATTGACTGGACTGTTTCTCTACACTTTCCTTTACTGCCGTATTTGTAGACTTTTCTTTGTCTGATATGTTTGTATGTAAAACTTCTGTAGATGCTTCAGTAACAACAGCTTCCTTTTTTTCGCTACCTATAGAGTCACACGATTTCTCTAAAGACTTAAATTGGGCCTCCACTGAAATTTGGGATGACTTGGATTCGCTGACGTTTTGAGATATTGACTGTTTTCTGCTTACCAAGGTTTCACTGGTTTCAGATTTTGATATTTTCTCAGCTACTTCCGCTTTTTCAGATGATGCTTTACGTTTAGCCTTAATTTGTTGCAGAGATTCTTCTCGTGTAGATATATGAATGTCAGTTTCCTGTACTCTAGACCGTTTTACTTGTGCAGTTGTAACCTCCGCTTCTGCTGATTGAGTTTCAGTAACTTTATCTTCTTCTAGTTCTCTCTTCTTAGACTTTTCAGTTGTTTCTGATGGTTCGGGAGAAACGACTTGCTGTGGAGACTGAGCTTGATATAGAACTTGTAGATCGTCAGCAGCGTGCTCGGCCAATGCAACTATAAATAATACAATATTTTTATTTTCAATGTAACAGACTGTTTTAAATTGTCGTAAATATTCTTACCGACGTCACTCGCGTATTTTCTGATTTCACTTAGCCAAGTAGTTTTAACTTGTTCTTTATGCGCGGTGAGTGTAATTGGATATGTTGATATGTGTTGATCGTAGAGCTCAAACTTGTACTGATCAGACGCGTGGTCCTTGACCTCTGCTTCTGGCAACTGAAAACGAAAACTAGGTAAGTAGATCGTACTTTCTAGCTTCATAATTGTTGTGTAAAAGAGATATTTTGTCAAAATGCCAAGCCAAGGTTATTTAGAGATAGCTAAAGGGGGTTTTAGGGGTTTCGAATATCTTCAATGAAAAACAATAAACATATTACATCTGTGGTTTTGTTAAACTAGTGTAACCTTGCCTAGTACTGGCTATGGTGTTATTATATCAGATTACCTTAATGATATCCTTGAGGACGAAGACCGACCGGTCATCAGATATCCTCCGTACTTTACAGACGAGGATGCGAGCTTTGAACAAGAAGAGATATCTCTCCTTAGCTTTCCCCTCGGAGTCTGTGACAGTGAACCAGTCGTGAGTGAGTAGTCGTCCCAACTTGTATATATTACCGCGGTACCCTTCGATGCTCGCTATAAACTTGTTATCTGTCGCACGGTTGGGGACACTGAGGAAGAGCTCGAGTGCCTTCTGGAGATCGGTGCAGTCTTCTCCTAGCCGTTTTGAATATTTTACTAGTTCCTGAGAAAGGACATTCAATTAAAAAAAAACTTGATTACTCTTATGACAAATGTTTGTTGTGGCTTGAGTTTATGGTATTAACCAATTATAACAGTGAACATGATTATTACATTTACAAACAATTTCAAGTAAAAAGTTGCTGATAATTAGTATCTAAATGGGTCCAATAGTATTTATGTTTATCAAGCACAAATATAACACGTAAACTATTTCGAACACTCTTTGGTTGTAACTTTTCAATTCAGTCGTTGAAACACTTTGTTTTCAATATTTTTTTCAATTATTGATGATAACCAAGATACATAATTATACGCATCTGTAATGTATGAGTAGGTACTGTAAGAAGCCATCATTACCGAGCTTTTATTTATAATATCGAGCTATTTCAGTGGTAGTGACGTCGAGCGGTGGGCGTGGGAGACAACTCGAATATGATTCAAACTATGGACATTTACACAAACTGATGTATATTTTATATGTATGTAACAAGTGTATATATGGCGTCGGTGGTCGAGTGGATAAGTGTTCGGCTCGGAACTGAAAAGTCGCAGGTTCGATTCCTACATCCGACCATGTACCAATGGGTTTTTTATAATGAAAAGTCTATGTACGTTATCCGACAAACCGTACAGAGGCTTTTCCATCTATATACCTACCTCAACAGAGCTGGCCACTCGTTAGGTGTAGCATCAAAAAATCATTGGCTAAATGAGGAAGACTGGGACCGGCAACGGCAATACACATATCTATACAAATAACATTAAGTAAAACGTCATTATATAAAGCCTTTGAGTATTTACCAAAGGAGACGTGAAGGGTATAAATCATCGAACAAATTTTTCTGCCACTTTTGGCTGGGGGGGAGGTAAACGCCTAGTACTAGCCCCTGTACCACTGTATTTTTCTGTCGTTTTATTGTCGCAACGGATTTTACGTTATATGATGATTATGTTAAAATACAAACATAATAATTATAATTAATGATTGGAAACACTAAGTTTGACGCCCTAGATCGCCTTTCCCGTTTAAAACATCACAATTAACTATTTTCTTAGAGCTCTGTCTCGCGACACAAAACGATACCAACGAAATCTAAGGTAACTTATTACTGCGCACCTGGTCAGTATAACTAACTGGTCAAAGGGGGAAAAATTGGCGAAAGGGGGAGACCGTCTATGGCCCCTCCATAGGCTTAGTAAGTACCTACTCTATGTATAAAGCCAAGTTGTAACCTATGACATTAGAAGTTGTAGGTACCTATCTAAATAATCTATCTATTCTAAATACAATCACCCTTAAAATTGAATAAGAAAAAGGGAAAATGGAAAAACAATTACAGAAGGGGATGATCTTGGTTTCTGGCTGAAGTACTACCATAAGCATAAGAATAATAAATTTATAATACACTACGAAGTTCTAGCCAAAACTGGAACCACTATAATAGGAGATTGCAGGACTAACTGTCAGTACTAACCTTGAGCAGTAGTTGATAGTCGTTAATTCTCTGTATGGGCAACTTGAGATGTTCCGCTATGCCCTTGTCGTCGCCTAGGTCTTCTGACAGATCCTGAAATACAATATAACCCACACTAAATATATTTGAAAGCTATAAGTGTTTTACGTCCCAATATCTGATCCTAACTAATATTATAAATGCGAAAGTGTGTTAATTTCTTTGTTTATCACGTTAAAACGGAACAACTGATCCATTTGCATAGAGATAGTTTGAGGATTGGATAGTAACATTTTTTTTTATCCTGGAAATCCTTGGGGATAAATTCTTGTATCATTTTAAAAATTGCCACGTGCGAAGCTGGGATGTATCGCAAATATTTAATAAATTATTCCATGTTTACGTTTTGTTCTGTATTTACAAATTATAAACCTGTCACGAACAATTTCACGATACCACATAATATGAAGACCTTTAAACTATTTATAAACATTAAATAAAATTTAAAGATTTTCTTGATGTTTATTAATTCTGAATTTCAAAGGTCGTCCTTGCACTCAAATTTAACAGCGGACGTTATCAATCTTACATTAAAATGTATAAGCTACTATTTTTTAAACACACGGGTGCAATATAATGATATTGTCAAATGTAATAGGATCATCGACGATCCCAAGGCTTTACTTTAGATTCGACCTAGACTTAAGTAAATAGTGGTTAATCTATCTCTGTCAAACTAGGTCAAAGCTATCTCAACATTTATTTGTTGTACAAAAACTTGTGTCAATATCAAAATAACATCAGTCATAACCTGTAGAGAGAGAAACAAGTGAAGAGATACAACATTATTATCTCCAGCAACTTGGATCTACGATAACGATCCGTTAAGGATTCATTAATCATTTTCCTTCCAACTTTCAGAATTAAAATCAATATTTTTAATTCAGCATTTGTAAGAATACTTCACTCTTTGAACGCTATAAAATATGTAGTATAGTTGGATCAAAATTCAAATACAACTCTGTTATATAATAAAAACCCCCATGGAAATAAAATTGTTGTTTGTCTATTTTATTTATATACTAAAATCATTGATATAAAAAATAACTAAAATATGTTTAGTTAGCAGATGTCGCGAAATACTGTATGATAATTAAAATTGGGATTGACGCGCTGCTTTAGATATCGTCGGATAGTAATCTAATTGGTTGGCATACAACCAAAGTCAACGTGCTCGATCGCTGACTCTGCAATACTTTTGTTGAGGAAAATAGGTAGGTACTTAATTATTAGCAGATTTGTTTATTGTTGCCTTCATAGTACTTATACAGTAACTATTATGATATCATTTTTAATAATTTTAATCTGACAGAAGTACCTACCTACCTATACACATTATTTGATTGCAACATAGGAGGCATAAAAGATGATAATGAACTTTAAATGCATTATAATATTATTTTTTAAAGAAATACTCGTAAAGTATCTTTACGAGGCTATTTGTGAGTTCTGTGTGTTGTATTAATAGTCCAACAGCCACCTTGACACGTTCACTAAGAAATGTTCCAACATTAACGTGCGCTGACGGCTCCAGCGACCTACATCACTCATTGTACATCTTTTATATGCACATCTCTCTTGAATATTGTACCTTTATTTTAAATATTATTAGGCGCTACTGTACGACTATATATGACAATACATTTTAGTATTTAGAATAATATCTACTCAAACAACAAACATCGAACTGAAACTAAAAGTATGAAAGTAGACACAAAAATAGACCGTTGATCATGGTCGATCATAAAGATTTTAAATTAACGATGCGAAACAATGTCTTGACCATTTATTTATTTATATTAACTTTCCTATGATATTTAAACATTATTTTGGTTATTTATTATGTAAAGTAAATCAAAAACTTACTTATTTATTAAATACCTAGTTAGCTTAATTAAAAAGTGGATAATTAAGTTTTAGTTGAAGTTCCGGTTTCAGGTAGCCATGTTTCAACATAAACTTCAATAACATGCACAAATTGGTCAAGGTCACGAAAAAATAAACTGAAGCATCTTACAGTTCACTGCAGGAGAGATAACACTAAATTTGAGATTAAATCCAATTTGCATTTGTTGAATGTTCGCAGGTCCGGATCGCCCACGCTGACAAACTCGAAATAGTATTGTAACTTTACACCGGGAGTTTGGAGTTAGTGAACTTGTAAGTTGTCTTCTAACCTGAAGTAGGTAGGTAAGGTGTTCACTGTTCAGGTACGAGACGTGACGGTCGGTGCTAGTACGTCACTCTGAGAGTGGTCGACTCGCGAGGCTGTAGTTCGCGTATACGTGTCGCGGCCGTAGCTAACATGCGACTGGTCGATCGGACGTCGGTGGTGCCTGGACCGAGATAGCCGCCGACAGCCGCGGGAAACATCCATACATTCATACACGAACTTCCAGCATATCTGAGGTTGTCTAGGTTAACAAAGGAGTGTTTCTACACTGTAAAGTTACGGAGTTCACTAGAACATAGCACCATTGTCATATCGTATTTTAGGATATTGAGTCAGGTAGGTGAGGAAATACATAGAGCGGAGGCGATTCTGTTAAACTGACAGACGCAAACAGTTTATATTAGCAAAATTCTGCAATATACGTAATCCGACTTATATAAGATATTAAAGTGAGTTAAACTTTATCGCTCATCTTTTGGCACATTTCCACATTAACTCTGTAAACTGGTAAACAACGCGCACACAGAAAACAACTGCAATAACTTACTGATTTGGCTCAAACATCATCCTTGATGTGTACTCACGGCCAAAATACCTTATTATGAAAGTATATGTGTAGGTACGTACAGGACTTTTGGATATTTACAAAATAATGTTTGTTAAATTTCTGAAACTGAAGTGGAGATGAGCGGGACACGTAGCTCGAAGACACGATGGTAGATGGACGTCAAGGGTTACTGAGTGGAGACCTAGAATTGGCCACAGAAGTGTCTGCAAACCACCAGAGAGATGGAGTGATGACATCGCAAAGAGAGAGTGTAGAGCGTGGAGGAGAACTGCGAGGATAGGGAGAAGTGGAGAAATATTGAGAAGGCCTACGTCAGCAGTGGACGGATACAGGTTGAAGAAGAAGAAGAAGAATTTCTAAATATGTTGACATTGAAAGCTCCTGGCACTATTGTCGCGTCTGTTGCGGAAAGTCTTTGTAGAAGCGTAGAGGCCACCTTTGCCTCTCTCGTAGTTTGATGCTAGACTAGCCCATGGATTGCGACAAGTAAGAGCTGGTAGATTTCAACAACACCAAGAATTCAGGACTAATGTTATATTATCAGTAATTAATAAACACAAGTGCAATGATACAGATAAGAGGAATCATACATTAAAGCCACCAAACTTTTGGTTTACTTACATGAATTTATTTGTGTTTATAAATCAATTTCCACAGAATAATTTTGAGTGAAAATTCCATATAAGGTTTACAATTCTAATAAGCTGCTTACAATTTAGACATGTCTACAATATTTTAAATTTTAGTACAAACAGTAGGTACTAACAATTTTACAATAAATTATTGAGGTAAATATGGGAATTCCCATGTCAGGGATTTTTTTTCTTATTGAAAAATTGTTTGCCAACTAATAGACGAGCAGTTGCATTTGGTCTGATATGAACGTATTCAACTTCCATATTGACTCCTAGTCAAACATTTCCTGAAGAAATCATGTAAATTAATGATCTGATACGGAAGGGATTATGAAAAACTATTTTTACTCCTAATAGTTCCTTTATGAGGTTTGTGTATTTTATCTCCAATCTCAATAGTATAAAGTGACATAAAGAATAAAGTACAGATTTTTTTAAAGTGGGTTATATGCTGTGATATAAATCTCAAAATATTCGTGTGGATAAAAAACTCTAAATTAAACCCCCAGGGGATTCAACTGTACGGAGGGGGTCTTAGAAATTCATCTGTGCGTTTCAGCTGAACTTCTGTGACGTCATCCATACTTTAGGTACCTATCCCAGCAGTAACTAATCACAAGTGATACCCTGCGACCTAATTACGCATTCAGTATAGCATCTCAATATTATAAAATTTGCGCGAATTGACAGCGTTCGTATTGAATTTTAGTCTGGGTAAAACATGTGAACTATTCTCGTCTTTGGCAGGCTGCCTAATGTTCAACACGCCGCGCCGCCGTCCTCATGAAAGTTCGCGGTCTCATATCTACACTACTTTCTTTATATTTGGGGTAGATAGGGACAACACATAATTGGTAATTGGTAGAGCGTTGGACTTGAAACTGGCGAACCTGAGTTCATATCTCACTCGTGTCAAAAATGCTTAGCACAAATTTTGTTCAAGAATGCTTCGGAGGGCAAGTAAAACATCCGCACTTCTTCTAAAAATAACAGATACCTACGATTAAGGTCCATCGAGTGCAGAAACAGGCTTGTCATCTATTTTGTTCAATATGGACAAAAGTGGACACTGTTACTGGTATCTCTGGCCACAGCGCAAGGTATAAAGGTCGTGAATATGTTTGTTTGTATTTAGTTGCATTTAAAGTGTGGTGTCGCCACCTATACGTGTAGGTTGGTACTGTGTTCTGAACACAAACGCCTGTTATGTTTCAGTTGGTTTCAGTAACTAACTGAAATCTACAGAGGGCAGCACTTGTAAGAAATTAACTCTGAACAAGACTAACATTAAATTTTGTATAAGCCCAACAGATGGCTCGTCGTTCAATTTCTGTTTGCCGCGCTATGTTTAGGTTGATGGTTTTGGTGTAATAACTCAATCTTCCTTAGAAATAATTATAAACATTATAAATTCGGGATAAACACTAGGCCTACTGTATTGCCTCTTATTTATTGTTTGACTTAAATAAAAGTCAGCTTATTGGTCATGTTGTGTTCCTCTACGGTTTCATCGCTTCTACGTTTGTTTATTTCAGCACCAATGCATTTTCCAGATTATGATCAAATTTGATTGGATTGGTAAAAATTGGTATAAAATAGTTCCAACTATTTAAGGCCCCTTTCTTGAATTGAACTTGAATTACAGAATTACCTAGACCGTTTATTGATATTGTACATAGCGGTCTTAAATTTTAGATTTAACGAATATTTTTTACTTATTTCAGCCGATTTCGAAAACGATCGGAAGGTAAATTTTACGCTTATTTAAGGCTCCTATTCCCAATTTCTCTGTAAATAGTCCACCTGTTTCACTGTAATTTAGCATATAATTACTTAATTATTCAATATATCTATGAGAAATAGCTGTTATTTTTTCAATGGGTTTTATTAAATAGGAAATATTGGACCATCATTTAGGGTCATCTATGTCTCCAGAATTTAAAATGGGTGATCCATTTGGCGGGTAAACGGGGGTAAAGTTTTCCACTGTGCCCGTCTCCCCGTTGCGTCCCTGTCGACTATCGAATTTTTATATACAATACCACTGGAAATATTTTAATTGAAGGTTTGACTTCTCCTCTTTTACTCGACAGATCAACCCAATTTTTGCTTTAAATTTTGTATGCATTCAACGATATGGCAGATTTTAGTTGGCCAAGTGTATACGGTCGGCCCACGACATAATTATGTATCACTGACCTGAAAGTATTTATTGACTACAGGGTCCGTAGCTAGTAGTTGTTGTGCGGCCGGCTCGTCACGACAGTACGCTACGTGTTTGTCGAACTCTCTCTCCATCCGTAGTAATGCTCGACCTAACATCTTCGGTTCGCTGGCGTAGTACTTGATGCCTTCTAAAAGAACGCTGAAAAAATATTTATTGCTTTAGATAGTTTAGATCAATACAGAATGAAAAATATCTCCAATCCATCCAATCCCCGGCGCGGAGACGTCCACCGAAACCGACCACAGACTCGTTCAATTCTTGTAGCGAAGCCTAGATCATTCGGCGGTCGGATGAGAAATTTTCGGTGCGATGCCAGACCAATGTGTGGCCTACTTAAGAATCGTCTGTCTCTACTATATTATCTTTATTATACTGTGTCATTACTCACGTGTTATGGAACTCCGCGATCTGCCTGAAGTTGGAGAAGAGTAGATCTCTGTTGTCGAACACTTGCTTGGGCGCCACGTTCTTGTCTATGGGCTTCATGTACCGCGTCACTACTTGTCTAATGTATTATCTTTATTATACTGTGTCATTACTCACGTGTTATGGAACTCCGCGATCTGCCTGAAGTTGGAGAAGAGTAGATCTCTGTTGTCGAACACTTGCTTGGGCGCCACGTTCTTGTCTATGGGCTTCATGTACCGCGTCACTACTTGTCTCATGTATTATCTTTATTATACTGTGTCATTACTCACGTGTTATGGAACTCCGCGATCTGCCTGAAGTTGGAGAAGAGTAGATCTCTGTTGTCGAACACTTGCTTGGGCGCCACGTTCTTGTCTATGGGCTTCATGTACCGCGTCACTACTTGTCTCATGTCGCGTCCGAACTCCTCTTCTGTCTCTACCAGCTCCCGTACTACAGCCCTGTGGAATCAATAACACTGTATTCTTTGTATACGTACCTATCTCATTAGAAAGTTCAGAAGCTTTGTGCGTGATTGATACCGCATGAATTTTGCATGGACATGTGAGATTTGAGAAGCTTTGTGAGAGATGGACAATGCTTGATTTGAAACGGTTGTTCAAAATTGACAGCATGCAGAGGACAATGATTAACTATATCAGCTATGATATCTTGACAAATAGCAAAAATTGTATGTAGGTACTATTTTGAAACTGAAAGAATTATAGGGGCACTTTCCTTTTGAGGATTTCCCGACGAAAGTGCACATAGGTCAAAGCTATAAGTGAATATTATTGACTAGGTAAATTATTATCATCATTTGTAGCAGAAGTTACCATATTATTAAATTAACAGATGGAAAATGTACATCTTTTTTAGACTTTTCTGTCGGAGGATATCAACATTTATTCCGATTTTTTGCAAATCCTCAAGTATACATTTTAATTTAATTTTATCTAAATTCCGAATAATCTCACATATTATTTAAAAAAAGAAAAATATTCGGAAGGTCTAAGCATTGAGAAACAGAAATTAGGACATTGCATTTTAAATAAGGCCAGTGAAGTGACTGTAGATTTGCGCCCTCGAAGCAGATTGATCTTACAGAAGGAGTATGCGTCCTACGATTTAGCTAGAAGAATGCGATTTAAATGTCCTAAAACGGCGGTTGACAAAGACGTCAAAGACTATTAAAAATGCTTATTATAATACCGGATCATTAAAATAAACAATCAATCAAATTATTTATTTTACTGCGAGTGTTCAATTTCGGTGTATCACTGAAATAAAGTAAGTACCTATTAATTTTCAGAGTTTTGCATTTACATATAGAAAATCCCGACCTTGATACAGCATGAACTCTAAACGACTTCTAAAAATAACATTTTAGATATAAAAATAAGACAAGCAAAGATCGCGAAGGGATCTCTAAAATTAAATACATAGTTGACATCGTATTAAAATACGCAGAAGTATTTACGACTATTATAATGGTATTATATAGCTGTACTGTGACTCACATACTATAGCGGATTGCCAACTTCTACATGAACGGAGGTGGGACATTTTCTCAGACATTTTACACCTCTGTGACAACTATTACGTGAGCTTGATTCATAAAATGGGTATTAAAATTGCATAAAAGCTCTCTTCATTAGATTCATTTCTCAGATCATTATAGACACAAGGGCATAGATTTTATAGGTTAGGTATTATTAGTCAAATAATGTTATAGTGTTAAGCGTCGATAGTAGCTCACATTGCTTCGCATAAACATAATTTACAGTATCGACAATACTGTACCATTATTTTTGTAATGAATACACAATTTAATAGAGGATATAAGCTAAGCGTCATATGGACCAAGAACACGATTCCTTGATATCTTCTCGGTAGACACACACCATCACACAATTTTGTATAATAATGAAACTTACGTTTACTTAGTTATTATATGGTTTGGATTTTTAATACAATAAACCTTTTAAAAAAAAGTGCACCGACTTCAAAAATTTGCACTGAAAAGTAAGAAATAATAAATATTTCGTCGTAGAATTTGAAGACGGTTGGTGCCAAATTAGAAACAACTTAGTTCCCAAATTCACTAATCTAGACAATTCATTAGGAACCTACGATCATCAGTAGGTACATACAAACATAGATAATATAGAACAGATCTTTATCTTCTTAGATATTTACTTAGTTTTGTATCCTAATTTTGCACCAACCGTCTTCAAATTCTACGACGAAATATTTATGAGCCAACCAATTGAACCAATGAACCAATTTTTATGAGATAAAAATGGGACTAATCCGGAAGAATTATCTGTCGAATAAAAAAGAAACCATCAAAATAAAAAAAAATAAAAAAACCGTCCGAATTGAGAACCTTCTCCTTCTTTTTTTGGAAGTCGGTTAATAAAAATAGGACCTACTTTTTACAATTTTAAGACAATCCGCTCATTATTTGACCAGCACAGACCGGCTGAGAGGAACAAACTAAAATTAACTTTATCTACTCTTATATCGTAAAGTCTCTATTACAAAATCGTATTCATAATTATGTTTTATTTACACGCGTCTGTAATATGTCAAACTTCTTCATCTTTTTTTTTATTATGTTCATCGGTGATTTGCCAATGTCAAGTATATAGTGTTTATAGCCGATAAATCGGTATCTAAGATAATCCCGCCGACCGTGATATGTCTTATTAATCACAACCATCACAGCACGAACAGGATTAAACTGGATTCCACATCACGCCACGACGAAAATTTGTTTTGTACTATTGCATGGGAATAGATAAAGTAGTGTATGAACGGACTCATAACTATAGGAATTAAAACACTCGTGGATGCTATTAAAATTCCACTTGTGTTTTAATTACCCCTATTATGATCCCGTACCTATCATAAACTACTATTATGTGTTTAACGACTAAGATCAAACTTTGCGTGCCCATTTGCTGACAACTAATCGACTTTTAAACAATAGTAGTGAGCCTATATGAAGGTAAGTATTGCTAGAGTCTCAATCGTAGCACTCACTATGCCAGCATGTATATATGTTTTATGTTTCGTTTGAAAGTACCTAGATACCACATAACACGATATATAAAAGAGTCATTCAACTTCTTAGAAACAAAGCTTAGAGACGATTTTTGAGATTTGAAATAAATGTCTCAATTCATTGAAAATCTAGTCTTAAGAGGATAGTTTTAGGATGCGTAAAAGCACATAATCCACTGCAGTGACCATAATCAAAAAAATATATGAAATCTTGAGGTGTTCAAAACATAATACAACTATATTGATTCGATAGAAAAAAATCACGAATGTACATCTAAAAAAATATTTTACTGTCTAGAAACAGTACTAAAATGCATGCAATGATTATGATTTTTTGACAGATTTTTTATCTAGCAATATACTATCGTAATGCTGTTCTATTTTTTTATCAAATTGTCAGCAAGTTCCTTTATTCTCATTTTCGAGATTTTATGTACGCACTGCACGCGTGTGGTGCGTAAGCGCTCGTGTACCGACAGTACCGGCTGCAGCCTCATGCTATATTATTAGTGGCAGCCACGTCGTTTGGTGTGTATGTGTACCCGCGTGGAGGCGGTGCCATCTCTCAAGGTCATTGGCTCTATTCAGCGTCTTAAGTATGGAATAAGAAGCATGAAAGTAAAATAAGTGCAGTGGAAATGCGATCTTTACGTAGCATGTGTGTTGTAAGACGTATTGACCGCATTAGAAACTATGGTCATTGGAGAATAATGCGGAATGAAAGATAATGTTGTGACTAAAATAAAGAAGAGTAGTTTACGCCGATTTGAAAGAATGAAGGATGAAAGATTGACTAAAAAGGTTTATATGACTGAAGTGAAAGGAAGTGCTGCAGAGGACGACTTAGATGTACTTTTATTGAACATATATAATATATATTGATCAAAGGCAATGTTAAAAGTACACACAATCGCCGAGCATGTATGACAGGTAAGATGAATATAAAAGAAGCGAAAGAGGTATGTCGGGATCGTAGCAAATGGCATTCGATTGTCTATCTATATCTACCTACCCTTGGGATAAAAGGCGTGATGATAGATATATAGATAGTTTTACGGTTTACAAATAGAACTTATATAAGTGAAGAATGAAAACGAAATATGGTCCATATTGTCCAAATTGTTAAAGCTATAAAAGTCCACCAAGCTAATTAGATGTCCTCCCGCCACATTGTCACTGAGATATATTCACATAAGTTCTCCGTACAAAGAGATCTCGAGGAGAAAGTGTTTGTGACGATTTGTTTTGACAATAATCTCCACTTTGCAGATTTGCCAAATGGCCGATCTCGGGTGATAGCTTAATACCCGCCCTGGATACAAACTTGTTCTCCAAAAACTTATCTGATCTTCTGGAGCGGTCGTGAATCAAAGTAACCCGGTTGGCAGGTTATTTACGAACTTTTTCATGATATCATTTATTTAATGGAGTATTTTCTTTTATGATGTCCTGAATTATTATGATTACTAAGTAGGCGAAAGCAATAATAACATCTTAAACGATTCTAATCTCATTTTTTTCATTTCCTGTTTTCTGTTCGGTACTTTCAAACACTGTAAATACATGGACTGTAAAATTTACAAATGTATGTTATTGGAATTTTGTTATTAAAAAAAATTGGTTTTGTATTTTTGGAAAGTCTTCAATCATGAGAACGTTGACAATATTGATACCCCTGTACAAGGTCTGTTGCGTCACCAGTGTCAGCGCTACCGGACACTGCTGTCTCTACTGTTGAGAAGTGAAAGATCCGGCGGGACTTTTTTTATAAATTGTTTCACCTTTATAATTTGTGAAATATACCTATAGTAAAATTAAGTTTGTGTTACACCCCAAAAGTTATTGAAACCGAGAAATATTGCAATATCTTAAGGAATTCATAGCATATTGTCCATTGTGCACGTGTAATAATGTAGTTTCATTACAGTGAAATAAAGGTTCAAATGGGTTCATTAGTTTTCGATGCCTCTCTTCATAATATTAGAATAGATAAATACATACTGTGTCCTGGCCGCTAGAGCATCCATTTCTCTATTGAGTTCATGTTCTGGCGCTATGTTATCTCTCAGTACCCTGGCCGGGACCCATCCTCGTCGTGACGTCACCTCTCCTCCTGATACATCCTCTAGTACTCTCACCAGCCATCTGGAAATCGTGTTCAATTTGGTTAATGTCACTTATTGAGTGAAATTTTAAAAATTGCTCAAGGGAAAGCTCAAAACATGTTACACCTTCACTATTTGCTTCACAATTCACAATAATTTTAGGACATTTTCCTTCAATTTCTGGCCAAACAAGTGATGGAATGCAATAGTTTAGTGTCGTATATAATTGAAGAATTGTAGATATAGAAATGCTTTCAATAGAGACTTTTGACTTTTCGACAAGCATGTATCAATACTTTAATATTGTAATATTCTTCAAAATTGTGTCACATTGCAGTTTGTAAGGCTGGTGCTGTGATACTTGGCTCATTAATTTTCCTTGAAATAACAGAGAGAGAATGTAAATTTTAAATATCATATATCAATTTAATTTAGGGTTTAAAATGAATGTACAATTTGTGATTGATAATAATTAAGTATGTTATGTTAGCACGATTTCTATCGTATTCTATTTGTTAAAATTAAAACTTAAAGTGATGTCAAGTGGTATTCGAGATTACCTCTATCTATATTATGGTATGTAATGATAGTTTGTATAAATTGTCTGTTTTTCGTCACATCAAACGTGAAACTAAATAAAAGTCAACTGTCCGTATGCAGTATACAGTATATTTCCTGTAATCTAGATATGTCTAAATTAGAGCTACAATAAGGAAGCTACGAGAACGTCTCTCACACGTCAACTGTATAAATAGATAGGTTGCTGGACAAATGTCTTATATATCTACGTTTTGAACAAACTATATATATGATAAACTTATAGACCGCGTCTGTCTGTATATTTTGGTACATATGGACTAATCTTAGCATACATCACTGTTTCAATGAAGTTAAATAAAAATTAAATACATCAAAACAACAAATTATAAATGTAAATATAATGTCGTAATGGCTACACGGGTTCGTATACGTAACATGGAAGAAGTCGCAGGCGCACGCTAGAATGTAAAATAAATATTATGGTTGTCTTTGAAATAGTGAGACAGGAAACTTCACTCCAGCCGTAGTTTGGCGGAAACTTTATGAATGAAAACTAATGACTTCACATGTATCATACATAGTTCGTTTACCTTGCTTCATCTAGTACCTACAGTACTTAGTACTGACTCTACCACCGTCTGTGAAGAACTATTGCTACGAAGCATTGTAGAGATGATATTTCATGATTCACTTGAAGGACCCAAGGTTGTATTTAAGGAGACGGAGTAAGGCAGACATACCAATGATTGTACTACTGAGACTATTGTGTCTCATCATTTCAATGACATAATTACGATCCCTCTACAGCACTAAAATATTGTAAATGCAACGGATTGATGTAATTTTATTAAACAGAGATAGTTGTGGGCCTTCGGGTTACATTATTTTATCACATTTCAAAAATTTCCACATATTCTGAATTACTGCTATTATTTACCCCAGATAAGATAAAAAATCATTAAATACTGACTGAAACTTCAGAGCGTCGTATATACTGAAAGATATTTTTCATAAATAATAGGCGTGGTTTAAGAGGAATATTGTCAATGTTGTACAATATAATTAGTGTATGTTCACGACCCACGACACACGACGCACGACGCACGACGCACGAACGATGATGTATTTGTAGATGTTTGCTTTATTTAAATTTGGGTCGCGAATTTAGAATTACTACTGTACTGAAACTATGATGAGCAGAGTTCATAAACACAAGCTAGCAATTATTTATTATTTGTTTGCTTGTTTTTTCTCAATAAAAAAAAACTTATTTTTAACCGACTTCGAAAGAGAAGGTTCTCAATTAGGACCGTATTTTTTTTGTATGTACACCACCTGCAGTTGTGAACCAATTTCTTTTTTATTTAACGACTTCAAAAAAAAAAGACGTTACTCAATTCGACCGTATATATAATATATATTTTTTATGTGTGTTATAACTCCGTCGTTTATGAACCGATTTTGATGATTTCTTTTTTAATCGACAGATAATTCTTCCGGATTGGTCCCATTTTTATGTCATAAAAATTGGTTCATTAGTTTTTCTGTGCTTTTAATTTGGCACCAACCGTCTTCAAATTCTACGACGAAATATTTATTATTTCTTACTTTTCAGTGCAAATTTTTGAAGTCGGTACACTTTTTTTAAAAAGTTAATTTATTTATTAGAGTATTCTACCTGATTAGTCCCATTTTTTTGTCATGTTCACTATTTTTTTTTTCAGGAATTTTGAAAAAACTGTCTTTATAACTAATTTTTGCAATATCTCGATGAAATATGTACCGATTTTGACGACTTATCATGAAAATTAGTTCAGTAGTTTATCAGGAATTCAGCCTAATTTGCCTGTTTACGGCTGAAAATTATATTTTAGAAAAAAGCCTTAGCAACGGTTGCTATTAAGAAGTCTAGTTAGCACCAATCGTCTTCAAATTCTATAACGAAATAAAATTATTTCTTACTTTTCAGTGCACAATTTTTGAACTCTGGTTGTATTTTGTAAAACCCTACCCAAAATGCCCGGTTGCCCAAACAAAAAAAAGGGTGGTCTTACAGTAGTTAAAGAAGAAGTTAGCGAGTTAAAGAACCTCAATAATTCTAATTATTTCAATATTGTATTCAACATTTTTTACTTCCATTTATGCATTTTCGCCACATTTCACAAAATGCAGACTCCCTACAAATTAATGACACATAGCGTGCGTCTATGTCACAAATAACTGGATCAATTTTAGTGCGGTTTCTACTGTTTAATGATACTATTGTAAATCGTCAAACGCACAAATCCTGAGCGTTTGTGTTACCAACAGTTTTAGAAGAGCCATAATAATGTAGTTAGTTGTCGTCGCAGTAATCTTTCAGCGAGTGGTCTCGCAATACTAACTGTAACATTGTGTTGTGTTGTGCCCTTGATACACTTTCTTGACTAACATGATAAATTAATAGATATCTGTTGAATGTGGACAACATGCTCAATGTAGTCATTGTTACCAGTGTCTCTGATTACCTCTGGTTAATGGTGTGTATGATAATCGTGTTCGAAACTATTAAACATTCTACGAGAAATTCGTAGCTCTTTAAAGTGCTATGAACATCTTGAGGTCTACGACTACGAAGTTGTATGATTTCAGACAACAACGGATGTTGAAAGTGTCGATATAGTCAAAAGAGAACGAGGTAAATACTGTTGGTTATAAACTGCATACGTCCCGGTGTACGTGCGATATCAAAGAGGACACGTAAACAATAATTAAACCGGACCTTTTCGTTGATATTTCGAAAAAGAGGGCATCTAAAAATTTTAAATTGCCTGAACATTATATTTCTGACTGGAGATAATTTTCATAAAACAAGAAATGTTATGAAATATGAAAGAAAATGATGTATGTAGTCATGAAACCGACGTACTCCGTTCAAGTAGTCGTAAAGTTTAACTGCTTCAGTAAAAGCAATCAACCGACTGATGAAAATAGATAGAGTGCTAATTCTACTACACTGTGTTCTATTACAAATGTAATTACTAACAAGACTAAAAAGGTTTATATGGCTGAAGTGAAGGAAATGCTGGCAGAGGACGACTTAGATGTACTTTTATTGAACAAATAAAAAATATGTTGATCGATGGAAATATTAAAAGTACACACAATCGCCGAACATGTATGAAAGGTATGATGAATATAAAAGAAGCAAAAGAGATATGTCAGGATCGTAACAAATGGCATCCGATTGTCTCTGCCTACCCCTCTTGGGATGAAAGGCGTTATGATAGATAGATTACTAACTTTAAAAAATAACTATATAACTTGCTAACGTTATTAAAATACTAGAGAGAGGTATGAAATAAATTAGAATATTAGGTCAAATGCTACGATGAAATTCCATATCTCTCAAGTCACACAACATTAAGATAATTAACTATAACTATGCAAGAGGAGTTTCAAGAGGTTTAACTAAATTAGTGTGTATATGTAATACATTCTGTCAGGGGAGACATGGGTCCAAGAAGACAACACCCAAGAGCAAGGTTCGTCGCTACCCTATGGTAGCGTGCCCGTAACAGTCTCATGAAGATGATGGCGGACAAGTACGACTGTCCCATTGTCTGGCTCTGTATCCGGATACAGATATAGTGATGAGCACACTAAACGAAACGGTTCCGGATGCAGTGTTAATTTAATAGTTGTAAATATTGTATAATAATGTAGTTAAAATAAAAAGTGGGCAATAATAATATTGTCTAAAAATCCGACAAACCACAGTTAGAGGCTTTCCATCTAAATATGCTTCAGTAGAACTTGTCACTCGTTAGGTATAGCCTCACTAACATCATCGGCTAAAAGAAGGAGACTCGGTCTTCCGCTGGATACCTTGGGACCGTAGTTTGAGGAGCTGTCTTTACTATCTTTACTGAATGTGTGTGTAGATGTAACCATGTATTTTAATACAACTCTAATAAATATAAGTATGTATGTGTTGTACCTAAATAATATTTTGATACATAAACTTAGTGAATTGCCCTCCTAATGGCAGTATATAGTTTGTTAGTCGCTCCATCCACAACATAATGTAAACTCTACTGACCTACATATTCATGACTATAATACATATTATATCAATAACTTTTACAGTCAATCAAGACTGACCTGCCATCAACGGTACCAATGGATTATTTTTATAACATATCTTCTTTTTGGAAATACGATGAAACGACCAAATTAAAAATAAGCTACAATGCTGTCAATTCATTTATTCAACAGGTTAACAATATGTTCTAATCAGCCAACCATAAAATCATGTCCCGTTATAATAATATGCTCTATTTGTGAAAAAGAAAATAAATGAGCAGACAAAATAGCTCCAAAGACTGGCAGCTATATGTTGGTAATAAATAAATAATAAGTAAGAGAGAAAGCTTTTTGTAATTTAATATAGCTGAAGTAAATGTGCGAAAGGAACAAGTGCGAGCCAAACAGACGTTCAAACCGCTAATAATGATTTATTTTTAAACGACGAGTGGGCAAGCTAATAACTGAACATACGGTAAATATACCAGTTTTATAAAAAATAATGTTCTAAGAAAACAGTCGTTGACCGCTCGTTTTCTAGGACACCGAGCTTCAATCACGTAACACATAGATGTCATATTTTATAAGGCGCCCGTCTTGGTGAAAAGAAAAATGGATCTAAAATTGTGTGACACGGTTTTGGAAAATTTATTATTCTGTCCGCCCAGCAGAGAGGTGTTTGATAAATAGTAGATATGGCTTTCTGAGAAAAGGAATCTTAAATATTTCTTAAGTTCAAATTCATGTACGAATTTATTATTTGTCGTTTTGATACAATGACCGACATTACTATGTGTCGTGAATGAAACATTAAATTGACCTACATTCGTTAAACTTATGTCACTTTTAGAAATAGGCCATGGCTTGCAAATAATACGTTGTAAATCATGTAACAAATTCATTATTAGATAAGTACATACTTATTTTAAAATAAAGTCTGTCTCGCTCTCGCCGTAACTACTGAACGAATTTTGTATAGGTTTTTACGATGATTGATTTACAAGGAAGGTTTACATGTATTAGGTATGTATAACTGATTAATGCTTTTGATGAATATCAGTGAGGTTGATAAAAATGCAAACGTCGTCGTCGAAAGATGTTTGTGTAGGTAACTCTATTTAGGCTGCTCCAGTGGACATTATAACATTAGTATAGACAATGTACCTTTCTTCGTTATCATCTCCCTTAGCTCCGTCAGCAGTGTGTTGTGGAGACTTCCCTCTAGGATGATTCTTCTTGGGTCTGACAGCTAACTTGTGTTTAGCTGCTGAAGTGTCTAGTTGTTCTGTCTCTCCCACGTCCAAGTCAGGATCCAGTCGAGGTTTTCTGAAGTCATACAATATGTATATGATATGAGACGTTTGTGAAAGCACATTTTTGTTAAAGGAAGAAAATGATATTGATAAAATAATAAAATGATCGTGGCAATAGAATAGTATTTTATTTTAATAGGCAGCCAGCGAGTTTTTCAGAATGCACTTAACATAATTCTGAAATTCCATATCCATATCCCATATCCATTCCTTTGTACGAGTGTCTCCCCTGACAGGACTTATAATAAACACGTGAAGCGTATCCAGGACGATCAGAAAGATTGTTAGCAGTCTGGATTTTTTCTAAAATCGAAATCATACTAAAATGACGAATAATCTCTTCCCTACGAAAAAGACAATTAAAAAGTTTTTAACCATGCCTGGGACAACGGCTAAAATCCACCATTTTTTACATATACTGGGCTTGTTAGAAAATAATGGCTGATAGGTGATGCCATATGGGAGAGGACAGTATCTACCCTCGGGAGTGATTCTAAATTCGGAAAAGAAACAAAGTAAAGAAAGATGAATCAACTCCTTCATAACTGCAGTTTCTCTCCGTCATTCAAATTCAATTCAATTCAATTCAAATACATTTATTGTTTCACATATACATGTGCTGCCTATTAAGGCGTACAATACTTATCCTATGTCACAATAATATAATTCTACAATAATAATAAAAAACAATTAAAATTATATAAATACCCACAAATATACACAAATAGTCAAAAAAATTACAATATTATTGATTTAAAATTTACATACAGCGTCATACTCTTTTAATGAATAGAAGCAATTTATGACAAGCCATTTCTTGAGTCTATTTTTAAGTAAATTAAGTGGCAAATCCTTAAATGTGCTTGGCAAATCATTATATATTTTTCTACACATTTGTGGGGAATTATTTGCAACCAATGATAACCTGCATGGGGGCATGTATAAATAGTTTTTATACCTAGATTTAGAGCCGTATGCACTTTCATTTGTTTCAAACAAATTAATGTTGCATTTGACAAATAAACAAACCTCCATTATGTACATGCTTGGCAGGGTAAATATATTTAATTTTTTAAAAAGTGGCCTGCATGTGTCCATTGGACCAGCCTCGCATAAGGCGCGAATACATTTCTTCTGCGCTTTGAATGCAGTATCCATATCTATCGAATTACCCCACATAATCAAACCATAACGCAAAACTGATGCAATATAACCGTGATACACAGACAAGGCGGTGTTTAGGTTGGATATATGCCGAATGCGTCTAAGTGCGTAAATGAATTTATTTATTTTATTGCACACTGTAGCTATGTGAGGCTTCCAGTTGCAATGTTGGTCAACTATTACGCCTAGGAATTTGGTTTGGTTTACCTGTTCGATTGGCTCATTATTATATAAAATGTTTAATTTTGGAATATTACTTTTGTATGTCTTAAATTGTATTAAATTTGTCTTTTCTAAATTAATTCTCAAATTATTACACTGTAACCATGTCAATACACTTCTAATAGTCATATTTATTTCCCTTATCAGATCGTCATTGTTATTACTAGTCAAAATTAATGTTATGTCGTCCGCAAAAAGGATTGATTCATGTCTAGTTACATAAGGAAAGTCATTAATATAAATTAAAAACAATAATGGTCCCAGGATACTGCCCTGGGGTACCCCAAAATTATTGTTTTTGTACGCCGATCTGTATGTTATTTTAGATTTATTTACAACTTTATTAATCTCAGTGCATTGGCTTCTAGAACTAAGGTAACTTTTTATCCATTCGTTTGCCATACCTCTAATACCGCAATACTCTAATTTTTCTAATAATTTTTTATGACAAACAAAATCAAATGCCTTACCCATATCTAAAAACAACACTGCCTGAGGTGTTTTACTTGTTAGTTTTTGCATAATTGATTTTATTAAAGTGAAGCAAGCCAATGAGGTTGAGCTATTTTTCCTGAACCCAAATTGTTTAGGTGTAAGTACATTATAGTCATTTAGAAAACCGTTTAATCGCTTGAACATTATTTTTTCAAATACTTTTGAGATTACTGGTATAAGAGTTACCGGACGATAATTGTTTAATTTATCCTTATCACCTTTTTTATACAGAGGTTTTACAATAGATATTTTCAGACTAAGTGGAAACACACCATGCTCAAAGGAAAGGTTAATGATGTATGTAAGAGGTTGAGCGATGCATTTTGCGCATCCCTTTAAGAGCTCTGTATTTAAATTGTCATGTCCAATAGACTTTGTGTTTCTTAGACTCATTAGGATACGATATACTTCGTCTTCGTCAGTTGGGCTTAGAAATATGCTGTTTTTTATGGATTTAAGATTTCCATCAACATTATGGGAACATGTACAGCTTTTGTGATTGCTTATTTCTATAAAAAAATTATTAAACATTTCACATATACTTTCACCATCACTATAATGAATGTCATTGTGTACAATTTCTTTAATCTCTAATGTTTTTGTATTTACGTTCAAATTATTATTTATAATGTTCCACGAGGCCAAACATTTATTCTGATGCTTACTAACATATTTATGGTTGTTAATTCGTTGTGCTACTTTTACAGTTCGCTTAAATATTTTGGTATAAGATTTGTAAAGAGCTCCATTGATTTTTTTATTTTCATTGCTGTATTGATATTTAAAATATAAACGCCTCTTAGACTTAGAACTTCTTTTGATGCCCTTTGTTAGCCAAGTAGCCCTACTTGATTTTAAACTTCTTTTTAGTTTAATTTCTGGAAAGCACAAACCAAAGAATAACTGTAACAATTCATGAAAGCTCTCGAAGGCGCAATTCACCTCTTTTTCGATGTAAATGTTATCGAATGATAATGCCGATATACATTCATAAAATTTTTGTACATTTTCTGTACAGAAATCTCTCTTTATTTCCCACCAGTATGAGCAAAACCCCTTATTGTCATTACATACAGGGAACGAAATGGTTTGCCCCGTATCATGATCCGATAATCCCAACTTGTGCACCCCTATATGTACTTCTTTAATATTGCTGGCTATTTGGTCAATACAAGTATTTTTTCTGGTCGGAATAGTAATGTGAGTCTTCATATCAAAATTATTTAAAATGTAAAACAATTCAGTAGCTATTTTATTTTTGTTTAAAGTATTAATGTTCCAGTCGCCACACACTATAATTCTTTTGTTATGTTTAGTAGTATACTTATCCAATAATATAGATAAATTATCAAAGAAACATGTTACTTCAGACTGTGGTGTTCTGTATATGCAGAATACTATGACTTTATAATTAATTATCTCAACACCACAGCACTCAAAATGAAGTTCACACAATATATCTTTGTCAATATCAATAACTTCATAGTCTAAATTGTTTCTTACTAATATACAAGAACCTCCTCTTTTTTTATTTATACGCGAATAATGGGAAGCCAGACAATAACCACTCAGCTGTACATTAACTTCATTACCTAAACTCAAAAAAGTTTCAGTGAAACAAATTACATCCAAGGTTTGACCTTTAGACATAAATTCACTCAATATAATTTCTAATTCATCTTTTTTATTCAATAACCCTGCAATGTTTTGGTGTAATAAGTTAAACGTTTTGGTTTTGTTATTTATACTAAAAAAATATCTTTTTTAAAGTTTTTTGCATTTCTTTTTTTATTACAGCTAATTTGGAAGTAATAAGGTATCGTCCCCTTTTTAAATGTATTAAACTCGCCATTGTTTAAATTTACTTTATTGTTATGAATTCTACTTTTATTGTTAATAATATTAAAATAATACGGGATTGTACCTTTCCTCATAATTGATGATTGCAATTTAGTTTTACCTTTGCCAAAGCTACTTAAATTACTACGGTTTTTAAATTTTAAATATATTCTTTTATAATCAGAACTGTCAATTTCTATATTTATTTTAAAGCATGTCTCCTCAAATAATGATGCATTATGTGAAAGTGACAAATTAGTACTTAAATCTATAAATTTACAGTTTTTATAATTTTGCGCTAAAAGCCTAATTTCAGAGTTTAACGGTTTTACATTTATATATGGATTATGGGTAATAGACAGAACATACACACTACATTTCTCCAGCATATGTAACATAACATTACCTATCACCATTATTCTATATAATATATTCCAATGGAAAAACCGAGGGTTTGTATAAAATACTTAACTAATATACGAGTGGGGTTTAGCCGTTTTAAACGGGGGAAGAGATAGGCTTCGTAATTTCAGCACGATTTCGACTTTTTAAGACAAATCCAGACTTTTTGAGACCATGTCAGGGGAGACATGACTCCATAAAGACAATCTCCCAAAAGCAAGGTTCGATATAATAGAGTTTGAAAGAGTTCCGTCGTGTCTTTTGGAGTCACGAAGCTGGTGCCCCTTGTACATTTATATCAAAACATTTTTTATAGTAAGTAAGACAAGTAAAATTCACGTGCTATGCAATAGTGGTGAGTTTATATGAGTGAATGTAACTATTGGTTACAAGAGTCGCAATCATAATAATTATTAACCATGCCGCCCCGTAGATGGGTTTTCGCGTCTCGCAGCTCGCTTGAAGAATCCACTTTTATAAAAAAATCGCCGAAAATCATGGTTCTTCTGTTGATTGTATTGATGGTATGAGCATCGTATCCTGGGCGTTGGGTATGGTTATGAAGAAGGAGGAATAACGTAGTAGATTTCTTCTTGAAGTCGTATAGTTATGTATAATTTGTTAGTATTAAAACGTTTGGTTAATCATTGTTGAATTACCTACTGGACTTATTTATTCCGCATCCCGGCTTGACCTATAGATTTTTTTAATGTGACAAAATCATTTATCCCAAAGAATTACCTGGATAAAATTACATACTATCTCTGTGCAAAAATATCACATTGATCCGTTGTACCTATTGTTTTGTTTCATATTTATAATTTAAGGTGCTTAAACATATATTTTATTCAATGGGACTTTTATTTTTAGCCGACTTCGAAAAAAAAAGAAGAAGATGGTTCTCAATTCGGACTTTTTTATGTACCGAATACCTACTCAGCCAGTTGTGAACCGATTTTGATTTCTTATTTAATCGACAGATAATTTTTCTGGTTTGGTCAAGGTACCACGATGATCGGATAATATTGAACAGATTATTACCATCTTAGATGTTTAGTTAAATTTGGCACCAACCGTCTTCAAATTCTACGACGAAATATAATTATTTCTTGCTTTCCAGAGGACAATTTTTGAAGTTAATTTTTTAAACTAAGAAATACTGCCTACAAAATATATTCAATCGAACCGATGCAAAAATAAAAAGTGTATTTATAACACTAATCAAAAGAATCAATAATATCTAATGATGAAACAAAACACATCTTCACGGTCTATATATATTGTGGTGTGGCCAGAGACGCGAGTAACAGTGTCTACTAGACGCCACTTGTCCATATTGAACAGAACAGGTGGTAAGACCGTTGCTGCACTTAATGCGCATAACTTGAGAACGGCTGAACCGATTTGGTTATTTTTTTAAATGTTCGTAATAGTCCGAATCAGATTTAGGGAAAGAAATATTGGAAAAGTTGCCCGGAAAATTGGATAATACGGGAAAGATTACTTTTTCTATGGGATTTTTGTGTGAACTTAGGGGATGAAAGTTAATATGGGCTCCACGGGCGAAGTTAGGGCGGAAACACTAGTTTTATTCATGTTTCTTACGTTGTTTTCTTTGAAATTCTTGAAATTTTTTTTATAATCAATTTTTAAATCAACTATCGTCATGTCCTTGTTCTCATTTGTATGGATCAACAAATACAGCATTTTTTAGTTTTAGTGTCGATAGGTTCGATCCTCGACTAAAACATTTAAATGCAGTATTTCTTATATTTATACTTATAGTTTGTTTGTTTGTTTAAACGCGCTAATCTCTGGAACTACCAGTCTGATTTGACAAATTATTTTTGCATTTGATAGCACAATTCAACATCACGCTACGACCCAAAGGAGCGGAGCAGTAATTATTAACGCGGGTGCAACCGCAAGGCACAGTATCTTTTTAGTATTATTAAGGTAGGTAATCATACCATCCACCTGTATATTGTTATATTTTCAGTAAATAGTGATAGCCAAGTAGTCAGCTATTCTCTAATTCATTCATTTCTATGTTATTAGATTAGTGCTTGGTATTGATTGGTCAACGTGTAGAGTTAGCTCCATACAAGGGGATTTAGACAATGTACAACTAAACGAATAGGATATAATGTAGAATTGGCCATGCTACATATTTATGATATACTCTTTTTATAATTTATTTTGAAAATATAGCCCATTTTAAGAAACTAATTTCGATATTTTTGTTTTTTATCCATTGCGTCTATTTTTAATATATTTTACAAATTTTACCCGCGAAAAGTAAACTTGACGTCACAAGAATTTGGAACAGGATTATAATCTTGGCCACTACACATAAAAAAGTGACAGTTAATCAAATTAAAGATTAAAGTCAAGCAAACGTCAGTCAAGGTCGACTAACCTAAAATTACTCTTGTTTATATTATACTCGTGTTTATAATTATTTAAATTGAATAGTTTTTACAATGGCAAGTAAATAGTGTATCATCTCGTCATGTCCTAATAACAAAGAAAATAATTACACGTAAAATATAAATTTATAAAGACGTCACTCAAAGATTGACGATTACCCTTTTTTGTAGGCAAAGGTATTTCTTTTTCATACCGCTTATGATGACGTCATACATCGGTCAAATGAAAGTTATTGTTTTTTATTGAATATCTTAAAAAGTATAGACTTAATTTAAAATCTGATAAATAGAAATTGTACTGAAAGCTTATATCTCGAAACGGTTTCGAGATCTTCGTTCCTGTTCAAAAAGTTAGCATGGCCAATTGATAACTTTAAATGTCCCATACATACCTACATACATACCGACTGAAATACAACCACGTGGCTTAACTAAACTGTCCTTCACTCTGACCAAACTTATTGTATACAAACTGTTTGATGTATAAACTCCTTGTAGAAAACAAAGCGTAAATTATGTCATTTTCTCTACAATTAGCGTCTTTCGTGAACGCAAAGTTAGCGTCTGCGACTCAGATCAATTAATACAAAATCTGCCACTACTCTGTAGATAACGCTGAAAGAAATGGTGAAGGTTTTGGTCGATCAGCTAATTTTTATTTCTATGCCCGGTTGTTGCATAAATTGAGCTTCTTATGGCTGTGCGTATTTTTCATTTAAAATCTTTATTTGGTTATAAGTTTCTGCATATAATATTAGGATTTATCGTTCCGAGAGAATAGAATACTAGCGTTCGTACATTGTCTAAGAGGGCTGTACTCTGTACTTACTACACAAGTAGATCAATTATTTCTTTCAACGACTTATAGGTTTTCTTCGTGGATACACATACTGATCAAAACGAACATACCATTGGAATTTCTATATAGGATTGACTTTTGAGTGCGTTCTCGTTCTCTCCAACCTTATCTCTCTATCTTATCTATCTCTATCTAAGATAGATAGATAGTAGGAGATAAGGTATATCCTAATCTTAACTAATCTTATAAATGCGAAAGTTTGTTTGTTTGTTTATCCTTCTTTCACGTCAACACAGAGCTACGGACCGACGTGATTTTTTTGCACAGAGATAGTACATTTTATCCGGAAAATCCTTCGGTATAAATTCTTATGACAAATTTTTAAAAATCCACGGGCGAAGCCGAGGCGGAGAGCTAGTTATATAATATATATTCTGTAGTCATGGTCAGTATTTTACTGGTGTGCTATATTAAGTAATTGGTATCACTAGTATTGGTATGATGAGACCATTTAGACCTAAAGATTAAAAATACAATTTTGTTAAGAATTGGAGGTAGTAAGCATTACACTCTTTATAGCGACATAATTAATCCTATGAATGGTTTGCGCTGCCTGTGGATAAAGGAAAATATCACAGGTAGGTAAAGGAGGAATAACATCATGGGGTAAAAGTTATCTACTCTTTGTCGAGTACCTGTGCCATATAAGACTTATATTACTTTTATTTCGGTTGAAGTACTTAGAATATAAAAGCTTTTAAGGCTTAAACCCAACTAAGGAACAGTCAAGTGTCAGTCCGTCCGTCTGTATGTTACAGTCCTCTTAATATTATCTTCTGTAACTTCAGCAGTTTTATAATTTCTCCTTGTGATTTAATTAGAACGCAATGATCAATAGTCCCTAACTCTATAGATAAAACCACAGGTAAAGCTAAAATTTCTCTTGATTCATAAAATTTTCTAGAAATGTTAAAAATAATATAGCCAGTGTTAAAGATAGTAAGTTGACATTGGTACATCAATCACAGTAGTATGACGCCGCAGGTGTTCCAACTATCACCCGTCAATGTCAGGGTCCTGTCATACATCGTGTATCGTGTCTGACGGTGTCTGAAGCTCCGACTGTTTCCTGTGATCACATAACATCATCAACACTATACATATCTAGGTCAATGCTAGATATAAACTAGTACATCTTAGTTGGGAACTAAGTATTCTGGGCTGTGGGTCTCTCGTGATCTTCAGTACTTATTGCATGATTACGATTTTATTTGTATACATTATATATTATATGCAGTCGACAATATAATTCAAGTAAGTCTATATACCTATTGTAACGCATTTCATCCCAAGAGTAGGCAGAGACAATCGAATGCCATTTGTTACGATCCTGACATACCTCTTTTGCTTCTTTTATATTCATCATACCTTTCATACATGCTCGGCGATTGTGTGTACTTTTGATATTTCCCTTGATCTATATATTCTTTATTTCCTTTCACTTCAGCCATATAAACCTTTTTAGTCAATCTTTCTTCCTTTATTCTTTCAACGTGTCCAAACCAGCTCCCATAACTCGTAATTAAGTGATGAAACTAAAACAGCATTATGTATATTATTTTTAGTCCCGCTTTCACTCTCCTTTCAATTTCCTTGTCTATCTTTCCACTTCTTGTAAACATACTACCTAAATAAACAAAAAAAAACAAAAAAAAAAACAAAAAAAAAACAAAAACTTGCTCTTTCTAACACTTTCACACAAAATAATGTTACACTCCGTCCTTTCATCATCCTTTTCAATCGTACTTTTGATTTCGAATTATTAATTTTCATGAATTTCTTTTCGCATTCCTCGTTCATAAGTGCAACCAAGCTTTGAGGCTCTTGCTCATCGGCATATAAAAGACAGCAAACTCTAGTAGGACCCATTTCTATCCCTAAGGAACATTGTTGTAATTTGGTCAAACAACTAACTAGATACAGATTGAATAGACAAGGTGACATTTACACCATAATGTATGTTAAACGGGGTTGAGCATTGTCCACCCACTCTAACAACGGCAGTACAGACATCATATAATGATTGTACTGCCCCTATGAGTTTTTTATTTACTCCGTATCTCGCTAGTGTTGACCATAAATTCATAGTATATACTAGATGATCTCAGTATATATGATGCATCTATATTTTTAACTATTATTCTTGATAAAGGAAATCACATCTTCAACACGATAATGATGTAGCCATAAAGACAATTTAGAACCAAACTAACAAACAGGACAGTAAGGAAATACTAATGTGAGTATTAGCAAGCTCGACCTAGATATGAGCTGTGCATGCTGCGTGCTGCGTACGTATAGAAACAGCTACAATAAATCCTTTGTTTATGTGTCCCAAATGAAGCTGTCACTCAACCGAATATTATTGGATTTTACTGATTTATTGGTCTAATGTTAGCTTCAGCTAGCTCCTCCGTCCATCACTAACTACACTTTATAACTCATACAGTCAAATGTAGGGCACACTCCACATTTATATACTAATATTATAAAGGGGTAAAGTCTGTAAGTTTGGATGTAGGGGATAATCTCTAAAACTACTGATCCAATTCTGAAAAGTCTTTCACTAATATGAAGCTACATTATCTCTGAGTGCAATGCTAGTTGTTAATAAAAGGGATTTGGATACAATTTAAAGAATGTGAGAATGCTATAGAATAATCTTTTTATAATATTGTTTGGTAATATTTCATTTATATTTCTACAAACGTCTGTCTTTTGGTACTCTCCTCTGCTGACGATCCATGTCCTCTTTCTATTTCAGTAATGTAAACTTCTTTACGCAATATCAAAAACAAATATCGAGTGTTGCATGTTATATGGGATCCTGAGAGATCGTAATGAAAGTTGCACGGTTACTGAAATAGCATGCGGCCCAGAAACACTCTCTGACGTCAATACTGGCTAACGGGGTTACTCCAGCTACCTACCCTATACTCGTACCTACATCATCTAACACGCCTACATTATGTTGTGATGCTACGTCGCGCGTCGGTCTGTGTTCGGGCCATCGTAACTCATAGTCTAGACTCTAGACCATTTGTATCCATGGGTCTACTTTGATATGGAAGTACACGTCAGTGAAAAAATTACTATTTGGAAAGCATTGGTTAACGGAGAACAAAAATGCAACAGAGGGCCTACTGGGCCAAACAGTTTGGAAATCCCTAGCTAGAGGAAGCAAACCAATACATTTATCTAGGTATAAATCTACAATATTTTACAAACTATTAATCTATCAATAAATGTCATCTTATATCTTACGTCATCAGCCTTTAAATATATGTAACTATCGACGACACAGAGTTGTATATCTTCAACACAGACCATAGACCACAGAGTACCTTCCTGAACATGACAAGTACATTTTAGATGAGTAGATAGTATTTTAATGAACCTGCTTAATGTTCAGTGTCTGGCCTGGAGCCAAACCGTTGTCAGTCATTTGGTGGCTTACAGTTAGATACATTGTATGGGATGGGACACTCACAGTTTATGTTCAACAATTATAATGTACGAGTATATGAGACTATATCAGGGTTACGAAGTTTCAGTTTGTACAAAGTAGATACTTGTAGATACCGTGAAGTATTCATGAAAATGTATGAAATTGTAAAAGAAACTACATGTATTTTTATTATATTTATTGCAAACATACATAAAGTAAGCGAGTGAACAAATGTTTATTGAGTATGCTGTATGGCAGGTCCGTGTATATCACAATAACACTTATGTTACAACACAATATATAGAACACAACATCTAGGTAGATACTATACAAAGTCTTACAAATAGGTAGCCAGGTATTTACAATGATCATGTGTCTGATATAAAATGATGATTTCGGCAAATGACAGGTGATCATCTTCAAAGCAAACTAAAGCATGTTTTCTTACTTAAGTCTATATTTAATAATAGTACATTTTGTATGTAGGTACACTGAACACATAGTCTAATGATAACCCGCGGGGCTGGAAGAAATGGTTCTCGTATTTATACACTCGTCCTCTGTACCTGCATCAACATAATTATATAATTATGTAAGTTGTTCTCTTGACTTCAAGTCATAATGAGGGTTGATGATGTTATGGTTGCCATGAATGAAGGTTAAGATGTTCAAACGACGCGATATTATTCAAGTTTATTTGTTGCAATGAAACAATGAAACAATTATTCAGAAGCTCAAAAGACTAATGATGAAAGAGATACTTAATTGCGTGAATGAAGATTTATAGACAAAATTTTATAGCTAGCGTTACGACAGCGGGCCAGTGCATCGACCCAGGTTAAAATTAACACAAATCGGTGACAGGAATGTTCCGGCGCAACTACATAGTTTAGCTGTTATAAACATTCCTGAAAGTTCACCAAAACATTCACATTTAGATAGATATTTTCGTTCTGTTTCACTTTATACTATCTCAATAAATTTGTAATACCATAAAATATAAAAAACGTAGGTCATAAAACGTTATGATAAATTAATATTCAGTAGGTTCTTCGTAATGTTAAGTGAAGAAATTATTTCAAATTTTCGCTTGAAAGTAAAAATCAAATAATAATTAAAATATATATGGGAAGCTTTGAGTGAGAAGCCATGCTATAAATGTAAGTGTTGTTGTTACTTACTTAGCTCCGATAGACGATTTAGTATCGAGAACTTCGACGATGTCGCCCGCCTTCAGTGACACCTCGTCGTCAGCAGCCGCCGTGTAGTCCCCTGTGGCTACCACAACGTCGTCCACCTGGAACAATTTCATACATTATGTTATTATACAATATATAAATAAGGAAGTTTATAGAGAGGTCCTGACCCAATTCACCAATTACCTTCGGTGAACTTCTGCTACTGCTGGAGCGAGAGTGAGATCTATATCGTCTGTAGCTAGGTGTTGTGTCGACACTGCTCATTCTACTTCTCGTATTCTCCCTGTCGAGTAGAACTCCGCTGTATCTTCTCCCCCAGCCGCCCAGTTTAGTAATCTTTTGATCTCTACTAATGTTACAGTATCCGGTGAATGTTTGGAAATCTTCGTCTTTGTCGTCTACCACAGGACAGCTGTACATAGAGAATCTGTGTGCGGTAGGTTTGCTCAAGTTCAGCGCGGAGAAAACGTGGAGAGGTTCGAAGTGTCTGATACCGTTTTCGTCAAGTACTGTGTAAGCAACTTGACCGGTTAAAACGGCACGACTGGCCTCTCTGGGCACCACGGCCTGAAGTCCTTTCTTCATTATTAATAAAGTTCCGGGACGTTTCTTGCGCTGGAATAAGAAGTCTTCCATGGCGAGACTATTTTCAGTATGCAGTAAATTAAGAGGTACATCTTCAGAAGACAACAGTGGGGCATCTTCCGGGACTATCATAAGAGCGGCGCTCTCGCGTACTAAATCTCTAAGTTTTGGATCTGTCCTAGCTAATTCTGGATCCTTTTCTAATTTCTTCAGTGCTGAGTATAAGCTAGGATTTTTTTCGGCCAGTTTCCTCATCACAGTTAATCTTTTCAAAATATTCAAACTAGTTTCGTCGTTAGATATCTTAGACAAGCATTTCTCGTCATTCATAACAGACATTAAACTTAATGCAACTTCATGCATTCCGAGAACTCTAGCTAATCCAACTGATTGTTTGATCAACTCCTTAAGCTCTTTTGTGTCGGACTTTTGCAGCATATTAGCAAGTTGTAGACGACTGCTCTCTTGAACAGCAGAAACAATCGCTTTTTGAAGTGTTTCAGTAGCCTCATGATCATCTTTAATGAATGACATATTTTGCGATATGTTTGCCAATACATTATGTAATATACTGGAATCTGCGGTTGTAATATTTATAAAAGCTGGTCCTAATACTTCATTCTCGGATCGTAGAAATTCACCAAATTTTTCAATTATATCTACTTCAGTTAGGGAATGTTTATTTAAGTTACTGTTTACAGCCATTTTAATCAATTCTAGTTTTGGTTGTGAGGAATATTCCAGAATCTGCTCACAAAGCATTTCTTTGTCTTCCTCACTTTGCAATATCTTATACATGGCTGAAATAAAGTCTTCATCAATTGTTTTTCCAAGGATCGTATCTATTGACTTTAATATTAATTGATATTTTTCTTTACCACTAAAATTATTGCCTTCGTTGTATTGCTCAGCAGTCACAAGGGCAGCTAGAACAGCAGCTGCAATTGAATTTTTGACGTTTTCAGTATGATATTGTTGTCCGTTTCCACCAGTGTAGCCAGTTTCTTCTTGTACAGTGTTCCTTTTATATTTACTTACTCTTGTCTTTTTACCTTCATTCGAAGATGTGTCACTATTTAAATTTTCATTGATTTCAGATTTTAAATGACCACTCATTTCCATGATCGAAGAAATAACATCCATTAATTGATTTGCCACGCCATCTTTCAACCCGTAATCAGCAATGAAAGCCTTAAGAGTTTCTTCTTTTCTAGTTTCATTTAAAATAACATTTATTGCTGGCAAATCTGCGGGAACTTGTCTTCCGATTGACATACCTGCTTCAGACAATTGCCTCAGCATATTAGAATCAATACTTAATTCTCCTTTAGTTGAAGTGGTGTCATTTGGATTTGTTTTTATTTTCAATAACTTCAACTCTTCAGGTGTAACTACAAAACTTTGCACGGAAAATTCTAGACCTTCATCGCCTTCCGTTAAATCTGGAGCAACAAACTTTAGTCCTTCCGGAGTTTGAACTATTTGTCCTGGCACGAATGTGACACCATGATCGTCAGTTTCAATAACTCTTCCTGGAACAAAACGTGGTCCTTCTTCTGTATCAACAACTTGTCCAGGAACAAATCTTGAACCTTCATCTTCAGTTGAAATAACTTGACCTGGTATGAAAGTTGGTCCTGCTTTAGTTTCTATGATTTGACCTGGAACGAATCGAGGTCCATCTAATGTATGAATTGTTTGACCTGGAACAAACTTAGGTCCTGATTTTGTAGATACAACTTGTCCTGGTACAAATTTTGGACCATCTGCGGTATCTACAACTTGCCCTGGAACAAATTGTTCTCCATTTTCTGTAAAAACGATTTGGCCGGGAACAAAAACACCTTCAACCATCATGCCAGGCACAAATCTAGATTCATTTGCTTCATTCTTTATTAAACGTCCAGGTACAACTTTGCCATCAGTTTTAGGATATCTGGACCCTGGATAAAATTCAATGCCTTTCATAGTTTGCACCATGTGACCAAAAACGTAAAGAGAATCTTCTGATAAACTTATGGTCTTGATGTCTATAGGTAAACCAACAGGTGCTCCATCTGTAAATGCTATATCTTCCATAGATTTAGCTACAGAAAATTCGACGTGGCCGTTACTCTGCAGAATGGTTTTGCCAGCTATGAACTTTTCTCCGTACTCTGTGTGAACTATTTGACCTTCAATAAATTTAGGTCCATCGATTGTATCAACTGTAGTTCCCGGAACAAATTGCAATCCATTTTCACTTGATGATTTAGTTATGCCTGGAACAAAACAAGATTCTCCATCTATTATTGTTGTCTGTCCAGGTACAAACTTCAAGCCATTTGGTGTTGCAATTGTTGCTCCAGGTACGAAATGAGATTCATCCTCACAATTAATTACTTGTCCAGGAATAAATTGCCACTCGTTGTTGATTTTAGCATTTTGTCCTGGAGTAAAGATTGAGCCAGTACTTTCAGTGATTGTTTGACCAGGTATAAATTGAACGCCTTCAGGAGTTACAATTGTTTGACCAGGAACAAATACTTCTTCTGCTTCTGTGTTAATAACTTTTCCAGGAATAAATTTCAAACCTTCTTCAGAAATTACTGTTTGACCTTCTGCAAAACGATATGTGTCATCTTTGTTCTTCATTGTTTGACCACAAATAAAATCTTCACCGTTTGATGTCTGCACTATTTGTCCAGCCATAAAAATTTGTTCATTACTTCTATCATCAAAAAGAACGTGACCAGGAAGCAATCCAATTCCATCGGGTGTATTTACGGTTAACCCGGGTACAAATATTGTGCCTGAAGGTGTTTGAACAGACTGACCGGGAACAAATATGGGCCCTTGTGGAGTATTCACATGTTGTCCAGGCACAAACTTTTTGGCTTTATTAATATCAATAGTTAGCCCCGAAATTTTTGCAATTTTTTCGCGTTTTCCTTTTTTAATATTTTTAATCACATCAGGTAAATTTTCAATTGACGGAATCATATCAATTTTATTTTCATCTTTTAATTTGTCTGACACGTTCAACGTCTCCTCTAGTTTTTCTTCAGATAATTCCTTTACGGCTGATAAAACAGCCTGGGTGGGGCGAACCTTTGTCGGCTTCAATGGGTTCACGCAAGGCACTGAGTCTAAAGCAGTGGTTAATTCATTAACACATTTTTCAACTTCGTAAATTTCAGAGTCGCAATGATACGGAGTGACTTTAACAGGTGTTGGTAAATTTGTAATTTTCGATATAATTTCAACACTATTCTTGTCTTTTTCAAATGTATCCCAATCCCAAGAATCCACTAACGGATGTAGTTGATCTCTCCAATCACCACTACACATCATAATGCTGGATTTGGAGCGCATGTGATTCACGTCAAAGTTACTACAATTAAAGGTTTTCACATCATGTTTTTCGTGTTTAATTTCTTCTAGTTTCGCTTTTTTTGCTTGTCGATCTTGGCGTTGTTTTTCTTCCTCCAACTCTTGAACCTCCGCTAACTTTTCCTTATTTTCAAATATTTTTTTCATTGAAGACAGACCTGCAGCGCGCTTTCTCTTCTTCTTTCGTTCCTCCAGCTCTTCTCTTTCCCGCTGCAACAACACCTCAGCGTTGGGGCCCTCGCCTTCGTACATCTCGACATCTTCAGTAAAATCTTTGAAGTCCATAGACACGCTCCGACCATGCTTCGTCTTGATCAACACGGTGTCAGAGTCCTTGGCTAACATCACGTCCCTGACGTCACCGTCTCTCACGGCAGCCTCCATCTGGGCGGTGAACACTAAACTACACCTTCTCTCTTGCACGGTATAAACGTACCGCTTCTCTTCAGTAACCTGCTTAGTCAACAGCACGTCCAACAGAGCTTTCTGAGCCTCCGTCGATCCGTCCAGAACAGGGAATATGTATCTATAATCAGGTAACATTTCATGTTTTCTGTTTCCATAATTAATTTCAGGCGAATAGTGATGCGGTCCGAGCTCTCCGGCGACGTTGGTGATCTTGCACTTGGTCGCAGCCGAGTTGGCAGTCAGCAGTACTGGAATGTAGTGATGTGAAGGCAGCCCGTAAGACTTTCCCGTAATGCGGCAGCAGCGTTTGGCGTCCGCGGGCGAGATGGGAGCCAGCAGCGGGAAATAGTTGGGCTTGGGCAGGCCCCTACTCCGGCCCGTTATTCTGCAGAACGACATGATGTCCGAGATCAAGCGACCATAATCACGCTACGTTTGTTTACGTCCGCGACGGCTGCCAGCGACAACAACAGTGCGGCGGTGCGGGCGGCTGGCGAGCGACTGTGCTGTGACTGTGTAATGAACACAGAGAGAGCGCGGGCGGTCCGTCGCACCTTCGCGAAGTCAGACGGTGTGCCGGGAGGGACTTGTTCCGGTTACGGCCGCGCTATTTATAAAGAAAAGATGGATTTATTATTTATGTAAAAATATATGACACAGTTTCGAGAAAACGCTTTGTAATTTAAGGGAGTTTGTGTTAGATGTGTGACTCATCATGTTCTCTCGGAGAGACAATGGCAGAGCATAACACGTCTCCTTAATCCGTCAAGAGCTCGTTAAAGGTTACTTCTCGTCACAATGGAAACTGCACTCGCTGTTTAATGTTAAATGCTTTGTTTATAGACGACCTCAGTTACAAATCTGTCATCGTGGCTATATTACATGAATAATCCTCACAGTACTATAGTGGAGCGCATCCAACAAAAATGCACGAAGCTAGCAGACGACATTCAATGATATTTTATAAATAGTTTTACTATACATATTTCCTTAGATACTCTAAAATATATAAATTAAATAGCTTCATATACCAAGACAAAACTCTTATTAAATATATTTTAATTACTTGATGTCCAGATTTATTTAATACAAGGCCCTCCTTCACGACAACTGTTGCAATAAATAAAGTGACAGTTCATTGCAACATTACAACTGTCCTCTCACAATGTAAACTGTAACATGTGAATGACATACACATTACAAATATACATTCTAAGAAAATTGTTTATCTGCTAATAAGCCAGTAGATAGAGAAAATAATCTCACATTGTTTTTAAGTATCATACTTACTACAAAAAGATAAAAGGTACAGATCAGAAGACCTAAAATCAAAGAGTTTAAAGTAATTGTCTTGATATATGGGCGTCACGCGTTAATTTTATTGGTAACTTCACAAAGCTTTTGACGCTCGCAGCTTGTTTCTGATTTATATAGTTCATGAAGATCTGACGGTTGTGCACATTGTACGGCAGTCTGACGTGTGTTGACATGGAGACAGCAAGGTTGGGGCCCGGCCTCGCCAATTTTTAAATAAATTATAGGAATTATTCAACATTGAATATAAATACAGGCTCAAGGAACTAAACTCTCTCTTGTTGCCTGAGCAAAGGTAAATGTGAAAGAGTTTGTAGATCTTTATAGGTTACCAGAACTTGGATCCATTCCGTTTAGTCCTAGATGCGGTTTGAGAAGGTAATACTTATTAATTTTAATTAATATTGGAGCTCGCACCTGACTTTCTGGCAGATTTTCCGCACAATGATTTATTGTTAGTAAACAAGATTCCAGCTGGTTTCTAATCTCTTTTAGCATCTGACTCAACCTGTTCGCGGATATGATACCTTTTAATGTTGTATTCTCACCTGTCCTTCTTAGAGCATGGTGTTGTCATGAGTGTTGTGTTAAGTTTAGCATCTTTTACCGGTATAATTATAAGCATTACTTTCGAAACTTTTTCAATGTTAGACATTACTGTAGCGACTCCTGCGTCATTGGGTTTCATAATCATAATTCACGTTTTTGTTTTATAAACATTGCAGCATACCTCATGAATCTACTGTAAAAGAAAACAAGCTATATGTCACATTAATTCTTCTTCATTCATCACTGAACGTGATTTAAATAGAAAACGTGATGACATTGCGCTGCCGTGAGCCGGATGTTGCGCTAGAGTCCTAGAGTTCACTTCTATCTAAAGTTTTTAAATGACGTCGATGGAAAAATTATAAATACTCTTATTATGATTATATTAGTATCGGAAAACTAACAAAGTTTACTTAAGGACACTCTATATTCTGTCAACAAAATGAATACAGATATTGTAGTATGCTTTACAAAACATTTTTTAATAATTCCCGGTATATATTATCCTGGATGCGTGTTCGCAACTTTCCGTAGAAATGATAAAGAAACAAGTTTCCTCAATCAATACTTTTAATCCGTCTGTCATCAATTTCTATGAAGCGACATTATTACCGATTTTCACAGAATTCAGTTTTTTGGCAGTCACGTTTTATGAGGGGACAATTATTACACAGTACAAACTGCTCCAGACTCCCGACGCAGCAATACTCGTAAATCTATTGTTTATTTACTGCAGGTGGCGCAGGTACATGCTGTTATACGACTACATTACGACTTCAGGTCATAACCGGACCTACTAGAGAACTTATTAAAATAGCTACTTTAATAGTTTCTACTCAGGGCACACTAACACCACAACGCCAACAAGCGTTGTGCTTTCACGAACTTGCGATTGTACATTCTTAGCACTGGTTGCATTGGGCATTAAATTTCAGTTTTATAAACAAATTACAGAATTACTTACGCATAATATTCAATCGTATATACATATGCATAATTGCATCACCACTATTCAGTATACACGCGATGGTGATGATGAAATTAGAAACATTTATAATTTTGGTTACTATTACTTGGCTCTACCTGGCTTAAAAATTGAATTTACCATCTTCCTTGCTAAATACACAAATAAAATGTATGAAAGTCGTTGGCACGTAAATACTCAACGTTACGATTGGAAAAATTAAAGTTGTAATAAAAAGTCCCATGTGCATATCATTTAGTATAACATTTATAGAGGTCGTAAACCAAATATACCTCACTCACAAATATACCAACACTTGGTCTCTGTATCTAGTGCGACTATTTATAGATAGGATTCCTAGAACTGAGCTGAACACTGACACTACATGTAAATACCTCAACGTTAGGTGTAGCCACACAAACACAGGAGGCTAAACGAGGGAGACTTGATCTTCCGCTGGGTACTCTAGAACCGTAAAACAGTTTCGGGAGCTATAAGGCATCCCGTGATGAAAGAAAAAAATTCAGATTAGATTAGATACCAAGATATTTTTTAGTTTGTTATGAGTTAATTATAGTCTGTTCATTATATGACGGTATGACTGATACACACGAAAATATTATTATTATGAGTATAAAATGATACTTTAGGTATAGTTCTGAAAAATAAAAATTTAAATAATAAAATGTTAACATTTGTTGGTAAGTGGAAAAGTATATTTTACGTAAGTAGTATTTCTAATTACTTGTTTAATATTAGGATGGTTTTTAGTAAAATAGATGGTTTATTTAATACAAAGGATTTGGGTGACTTCCAAAATAATTATCTGGTAATAAATTGTGTATGGCGCATACATTACTACAGAAGACAGATCTCCGAGTCTTGAGAGTTGGTTGGCTGATGATATGGGAACTCGTTAAGACATTTAATTTAGTTCATAGCGGAAGTGCAGGAACTAATAGGAACACATCTTCTAAATATACAAAACCTGATGTTGCTGGCGGACTGACAATCAACGCACAGTCCAAACCGCTAAAGATATCATTATGAAAATTGGAAAGTGTGTAGAGGTGCACTAAGAAAGCATTATCCGATAATGAAATAGGGTGTAAACGTTTGTATATTTTATGGAAAATCGTATTCCCTGCGTGTATCAACTAGAAACTTGGTAAAAATACTCTTCACAATAAATAATAAAACACGTCATTTAGGATTTAGCTAGAGCACATAGGAGGCGATTTATATAGGTAGGTACATGTAAAAAATAACATCTTTGCGTATTTACATAAATTACGTCACTACTACTTATATAATGCGTACGAAGTCGCGGGCAACTGCTAGTATTAATATAGGAGGCTTACGAAAGGTACATATAGAACAGATGTGGCTGGAAGAGTTCATCGAGGGCGCCCAGTGACATTTTGAAATAATTGGCCAAGTTGCGAGTATTATAATACGACTCGTGCGCTGACGGTTGCATACAATTTTTGGTCAGAACTTTAAGACATGATTTTCGTTTAGGTTTTCCTGTTAACTATAGGAGAGGTACTTATTCCCTATTTCTTTTCAAGTTTTTAGACTAAGTAGTTTCGGAGATAAGGGTGGGAGACAGTCAATTTTCGTATATTTTCTTTAATATAATTTAAACTTTTAAAATTATACAAAATATATATTTGTGTTCCTTAACGAGCCCTTTCATTTGATATGTTATGACACGTATGATGAACTTGAAGAAAACATTTTTACCTACATTTTAATTTTCCCCCAAAATCAAAATTCAGTTATTTGCGCTATGCATCCGTGGGGTGACCCAAAAAATTCATGAGAAACTCAATAAATGTTAAGTACCAAGTCTCAATGAGTGATCCTTTAAGGGTTTCCGTTTTTTCATTGGAGGTGTTTGGAACAAATAAAAAGCACTCGAAATGGAAGAGCATTCTTGAAAATATGGCGAAAAAGGTGTGCCAGGATCGTGGTGAGTAGATAACTCTGGGGTTTGTTAGAGCATACTTATAATTTTATTGGTATTACTATAAACATTTTATTTTACTAACAGGACATTTACAATTTGGGCATCCAGCGGACCCCATCTATAAAGAGAGAGTGTCACAAGTGTTTGTAACAAATAAACACTCGTATTAGATAAATTAATTAACTGTACAAAATTGTCCTTATTTCCTATACACTATACAGGTGTAACATTGAGATGGTTAGTACCTGAGGTTAGTACAGTATGGGGAACTCTATCTTGAAGATGACAATGTACCTACAGTAATATTTATAAATAAAACAGCAGAGTTGTTATATTTTCGCGTGTGAAATGTTAACGATTTATAAGAAAACACCAAAAACATTTACACTTAATTATTAATTTTCTTCCAAAAATGATATTTCCAAAATAAACACATAAAATAACTTGATAAATTGTTGCAATATGGTTTATTTTAGAATGTAAAGTGTTCACCCACAAATCACGCGGCCGCTTTATAAATGTCTCTCATTTATATTCGGAGCTGTCTCTTGTAAAGTTAGCAACTAACTTGCCAGTGCAGCGAAGTGTGCGGGCGGTGACGCGGACGGTGCGGCCGTTGATGGCGTTGCATCAGTATGTGCACTTCTCAGATAAGTAATATTGTAATAACTAAATAAAAACCGGCCAAGTGCGAATGGGACTCGTTCCGTACACTTAAGAGGAGGAACGACTCAGAATTTTTTAATCGTAAGCCACGCCCTAAACTCGTGGTTCGGGCCCATGAGTGGTTCGAGCGCAACGATCACGTCATGCAAGAAAACGACGGCGCTTTGTCCGTTCTTGCTACAGAAGTGAGAAGGGCATAATGTGTCGCTTCTCGGAATAAATGACGTAAGCGGCACATTACAAATCAATAATTTATTAAAAAACTATCACATGCAGGGAAAAATCTTCTTAATCAATACTAGCTACTGAAATTACCTACAGATTCGTATAAAATTTAAACGTAAATCCCTTTAGAGTATGGTCGTATGACTAAAAAGGTGTTTTTGAAGAGGTGATTTCAAAAATTTTAGTTATCGAGAAAATTTTCACCAATCATGTTTTCATCCTACACAATACTAGATAAAATCCTCTAGTTTTCGATGCCCAAATTGTATGTTCATAGCATTCGTAAAATTCGGGAATTTCAGTTTAGCAATCCACCAAAATTATTCGTTCCTCCCCTTAATAGTATGCACTAGTGACTAAGTTTGACGCCCCAGTATGGGTAGGAACAAATTAGCACGAGCACGACTCACACTTGGCTAGTTTTTATTGTTTGTTGTTTTACTTAAGAGTATGCATTATATTTATAATACCTACTATAGTTAGACGTTTGTATGTATTGTCATTATTAATATCGACCAAAAAACGCCGAGAAAATACGTTTCTTGTGTGGGACTTCCTTTAATTTTAACTTTATTTTATAGTAATATACACTCTGTGAAAAGTTCAAGTGTCTACCTATTACGGTTCAAAAGATACAGCCCTGTGACAGACGGACGGACGGACGGACGGACAGCGGAGCTTTAGTTACCCTTTGGATACGGAACCCTAAAAACTAAACCAAAAGTGATAATTTTCTTTAAGAATGTGTATTAAACGAAATCTCGTGCTCCGGAGGGCCCGTAACGCCGGAGTTAGCTCTTCTTATAATAACAGATATTTATGTCTGTTAACGAAGTGACACATCTAATTTCATTAAGTGCAGCAACAGGCTCGTCACCTATTTTGTTCAATATGGACAACTGGCAAAATATGGACTCTGTTACCGGTTTCTCTAGCCACACCTTAAGAGGATCGTGTAGCTCAGCGTACGCAGCGAAATAGGTATTTAGAAAATCATATTCTGTCTCAAGCGCGCTCTTCCCACGGGCATCAGTGCGACAGAGAACACTGCAGCTCGTGAGTGTTCGTAGGTATGTTCTTCGTTGAAAATTGCGTTTTGGGGAAAACGATTTACACCTACTAAAGTATAACGAAACCTTATAATTTTGGTGTCAAACGTTTTAACAGATTATAATCTACGTACGTACGTTTTACTTTTTTTGAAATTTTGCTTTGTTTCTCAAATACAGACGGTTTATTACGAGCAAGTTATGAACAAAAAAAACCGAGATTTGAGGGGCTTATAACTTATAATAAAATAGAGAAAAAATACGTACGTAGTTTTTCATTATGTCAGTAACATATTACAAAATCGTTAAAATTAAATGATATTTAGGGGTAGTAAAACGTTTTCTCCGTTTGTATGGACATGGACGCGGTACACTACACTCTAACTCTCTTATTAATAAACTCGAAGTACCGACGTAGTAACTAAACTGTGTTTCGTCTCCGTCTATCATAATGAATTGCAGATTTGTTAGACGGAGACGAAATACAGTTTAGTTACTACGTCGCTACTTCGAGTTTATTAATAAGAGTGTTAAGGTATAAAGGCAATGAAGATGTGTTTGTTTCTATTTGTTAAAACAACTAAGTAAATACTATCATACCAATGTTATTAGAGTACAGTAGAGACAATTTTATCATGGAAATTATGTTTCTCATCGTAGACTTAAAAATCGCGTACGTCCTGTCATTTTCGGCTATATGTTGGCATAAAATATAATATGTTTACCATACATAAATAATTTTTATTCTATGATGTTTACCGTAAAACATTTTATTCTATCACAAAATGTGACTCGTCACCGCCTACTGTTGAACATTTGTAACGAATAAGTAGACATATGAAACTATAGCTACGAATATAATGTACTGAGATGTTTCATCTGAATTAAAGTTACAAGAAAGCTGTAGCTCGACAGGACAGCTTGCACCGTCTACACTCTACACTCCACAGAGTTGTAATTAATGTAATGTTACGTAACTGCAAGTATTTGGCAGCCACAGAGCGCCGACGACCTCAAGGTCCTCTTGACAAGATATTGGGAAATGTTACGTTTACAATAATTCAGACATTCATTCATCATTTTAGAGATAAGGTCGACCTTTGGAGCTTCTAACATTAATTATATCTCGACATTGCAAATATATTTAATTTATGTAGTTTTATAGGAAAATAAGGCAATAGACATTCGGTGTGTACATCTGTCACCGGTTGTTACCTCAAAAATATAAATATATTTAAAAATCCTAATTGAATGCTCAGAAAATAGTCAGAACCAAAAATATTAGGAATTGTGTAGTATCGATGATAGGCACAAAAAATGTCGTTCTACAAATATACACCTATGATTAGATCAAAATGAGACCTATGCAGATTCCACGTCATGTCATGATGGGGTATCCAGTTTAATCCCGTCCGCGCTGTGATTCCTCCTCTTATTTATTTTATTCTATATGTATGTGTTCAAAAAGGTTATTAATATCGAGATGTTTTTCTAAATAAAAAAAAATAAAAATGTACAGTTATATAAGGCCATGTCTTTATTTCGAATGACAGCTGTCAAAATATAAATGTTCGCGAAGTTCTCTTCGATTCCACATCCGGTCATGGCGCCGACCGCACGCGTTTTCGTCATGGCGTGATGAGGAATCCGGTTTAATCCCGTCCGCGCTGTGATGGTTGTGATTAGTCAGTGATTAATAAGACATATCACAGTCGGCGGGATAATCTTAGCTACCGATTTATCGGCTTACTATTGCACAAGATTAAACACTGGAGACTGGCAGAATTGCGACGAAAGTCAGCACTGTTGCCATATATCAAAAGAAGAAGTAGAAGTTCACTTCCAATGCTCTTTGAAGGTCATATGGTGCATGAGACCTGTTAAATTAATTTTTAAAATATTTTCATAATTTGACTACAATATTTTATAGCGGTTCACATAAGACATCTGCATTATCATCAGAATCGATGGAAAGATAGAGTTATAAGCCTCACATACGAACGGAGAGATATTTTTCTCGATTTGTCTACGGAACCCTAAACATGACGTATAACACTTTGAAGCACCACTCACCATAGTATCAGATGAGCTATAATATTATAAAATGTGCAGCTGTTTGCCAAGTAGTGTCGGCGTCCAGCGAGGAAGTATTTACGAGGCAGACACGCGCCTGACTATTTGATGAAAAAACGGATTCCTAACATATCTAGTTATTTTTAACTATTGTCAATCCGTGAAATATTTCAATGTGTCTACGTCCATGCTCTACGATCGTCAGATTACTTTGGTATTTCATTAGATACAATATAATTATAACTAAGTATACCAAGATGCCACATAACTTTAGTGATATAGCGGTTTGAGGGGCGAGACGGAATATATAGGTAGGTAGTGGTAATGTACCTACACACACTCCAAGTGTCAACTTATTTGCCGTGACCTATACAATTAATTACTAATATTAATCTACACATTTAGCTACTACGGCAATATTGATTCGTATGTAATATTGAATACCGTGGAAGACAATGTCGAGGCTATACCTAAATATTATAAAGCGGTCAGTTTAGTTAAGGGATATGTACATGGAAAAAAATCCAAGTATGTACATTTAAGTTTTTAATTATAAAAAAACCATTAGTGCATGGTCAAGAATCGAACCCTGTTCGTCTAGATGTAGGTATATACCTCGACGCACCTTGGAACTGTTTATCCTGATTTTATTATGTGAAACTCAATAACCATATAAGTTTCGTAGGTCTACGACAACTGTGGAGTGTGGCCTACGATGAGCGTAGGTCTACGAGCAGTCTACGATAAGGCCACGAGCTACGAACATTCTACATCAAATAAAGTAACGTATAGCGCCATCCGTCGAAATTTAATAGAACTAATTCAAAGTGATATTTCAGCTGCTGTAACTGAAACTGAGATCACCGTAGCGTAGTTTCTGGAATCACCGAGAGATGGCGCCTCGTGAAATAGTGCTGAAGAAAATGATCTACGTAAGCCAAAATGTAAAAATAAATTACATTTACCAATTGAAATGAGGTCATATACGAAGCTTGCGATGTCTCATTAAAATAAATTAGTTGTTGTACTGCTATCAATCTATCTCTCTGTCTAGTCTATATACATAGTCCTACATCATAATAACTTATATTATTCTTATTACTTTTCAGCATGTAGCATAGTTTTGTTTAAATCTATTTAACATAGAATAAAGCAGTAATTAGCAAAGAATTAGTTATTACTAGAGACCCGCCCCGCCCCGGCTTTGTATTGTTGGAAATGTTGTCTATCAAAAATTACATTTTCCCGGGGCGTGAGACATTTGGTCAGGATAAAAAGTAGTAAGAACACGTCAATCCGTTGCTTTCATTTGGCTTGAAAGAAGAATAAACAAAAACAATTTCGTATTTTTAATACTTTAGGATTGCATCCATAAGTTCTAAAAGAATCCATACTAATATTTTCAATGCGAAAGTAACTCTGTCTGTCTGTCTGTTACTCTTTCACAAAACCACCGATTTTGATGACTTATATAGTTTTAAATTTATTCAATAGCTATAATATTCGATTGTCTCTGCCTACCCCTCTTGTGATGAAAGGCGTGATAATAGATATATAGATAATACTCCGTTATAAGCAATTACAAAAAAAGACGATGTCAATGTCTCAATTCAGATGTATGGTGTTTTTTATGTAGATATCTCTGACAGTTCTGAACCGATTTTGATGCTTCCTTACATGATCGAAAGAGCAACGGAACCATATTGTTGATGAATAGTTAAAGTAGTGTATCGTAACAAAACATAAGAAGGGGGCTTACTACATTAACTAAAGCAGTTTAATGTCAGCTCTGTCTGTAGAAACTATTTGTCTGCATTTGTTTGACTGTTAACAAGGTGAGAGCAGCGGTAAACGGTATCCAATAATATTTAAGTCCTTATTTAGGCCTAAATAATTATCGCACGGCCCAAAGGTGTATAAAACAGTAACCCACCTCCATATTATGTCGTAGCGTGACGGCCCGCGCCCGCCGCTCTTGTAGCTCCACTCGCGAAGACAACAAAGCGGGCACGCACTCACGAGATATCCACTCTCCGAATTCTGGTAAATAAAATTACACATTAGGATTGTGGATGTGGACTGGGTTCTAGGGTACTGACTACAGGCCGTTCACTATGGCTTGAACTCTGAAAAAAAATTTGAGAATTATTGATTCTCAGCTATTCAGGTAAAATTCACCTGAAAAAATGATACAAGTGAATAATGAGTATATTCAAAATAATTTCCCAAGACACTTGTTGTCGTCTCAATTATGATGACAGTGGACAGTTATAGTGAACGGTCTGTTATTATACATAGGACTACCAATTTGTTCTACGATATTTTAATTGGCAGCTAATAAAGTTAACTATACTTAATCTTTATCAAAAATTTAGTTGTAAATGTAACACAGAACATGCAAGAAGGAGAAAATAAGGACTTTTTAAGTGCATTTGTGCATATTATTAAAATTATACATATTTATATTGTGTAAGAACAGAAATATTTTGAACGGTCTGCGTTCATGTGAGTGTTCGTGGGTGATCCCATTGATTCCTAGTGCGACTGCATATTATAATACATTTTCTTGACTAGACAAGCATTGTCAAGCATTTTGTATAAGCCGTGTCGATGCCACATAAGACATAATGTGTACGATAATATTACATTTTGTAACGAGTAAGTGTCTTTGTTCAGTCAACAAAATGTCTTATAAAGTGCAGCCGCATTTATTCGACAAGAACTTTAACTTTGTGATAATATTAATAAAAAAAAACAAATTTTAAATACGTTAATATTATTGCCAAATTAGCTAGCTAATTAATTTAACAGTGGATACGTTACAAAGTGCGTAAAAGTGTTATAATAATTATACAGAATATTTTTTATACGACACTAAAATATATCAACCCAATTTAATTTTCAGACAAAAAGAGCTGAGGTTCACAAAAATCAATAAGAATTATTTAACCTATATACTGACTGAAAACCCATCTATACTAATATTATAAAGAGGTAAAGTTTGTAAGTGTGGATTTAGGGAGTAATCTCTCAAACTACAAACCGATTCTAACATTTTTATCACTATATATGCTATATTTAGTTCTGTTCAAAAATATCCACGGGCGAAGCGAAAAGACTAAAATATATAAAAAAAAAGAAAGTGTAAAGCGACCAGTTTATGTGGTTTTGTAGATAAGCCAATTAATTACAAAACTAAAATAGCTTATATTTAGATCAGTTGAAGAGTAACACATGAGCTATATTATTGAAGTACAATTAGAGTGAAGTTGACTGACCTATCTGTTCAGCAGCCATTTTGATGTTCAGTGTCTCAGTGTCCAACATTGTTCTGTTTTGTATGTTCATGTTTATAGTTTCACTTAGTAGGAATAGTCTTAGGTTCTTGTTATGTACATTGTCACTTTCGTTTCGTTTAACCCACTATCGATTTGTATGTTTCATTCTATATCTAAGCAATATAAATTTATCATTATTTTATTTCAACATTACATGCTGCAGCAATTCATAAATTACGCAATTAATATAAATTTTGGTTTCGATATTAAAGTAGCTTTCTATACATGAAACCTACAATGAAACATATAATAACCTAATAAAAAATATCAAAATAAGTTACAACTAAGTTTTATGAAGCCCTGAAAACCGTTAATTTCAGGCGCATTTTCATGCGACTTTGCGACATTACCTATATTTTTTTACTACTTATATTAACTACAACTTGCTTTTTCTAATAGTTGTTGTACGATACTTGAATAGCCGCAAGATCTTTTCTCATGTTTCTGGTACGTGAATCTTGCCCTATTTAAGGATTCTAATCGCAGTTCATCTCGCTTATATCTTTCTAAAGAGGTATTAACAAAATATACGCGCGGTTCACTGAGTTCGTTGCGCTATGATGCGGTGAGTTACATATTACATATGATGATGAGTGCAAGGTATCTCTAGATATGTTCACCTGTTAACAGTAAATAGTAATACAGATATATAATAACGTCTAGTTAGAGTAGTTAGCGAGCTGCAGGAATGTATCGTGTCGCAAGTAGCAACGTGATGACATCGTCACTTGCCAAACTCACGGTGCCAAAATATTGATTGTAGGTGAGATTATATCTATCTGAGAAAGATAACATTCTTTACTGTCCCTTTTTTGCTTCAAGCTTTGATCACTGACTATAATCCTTGAGGAGACAAAACTGTTTGGTGTATAAAGGGAGATCCTAAAGTGTATGTAGGTACACTACCTCTTTGCAGGTCATTAAATTGTCTGTATGGGTTGTAATGACTCTCAAGGGTCGATATTCGACAGGAAGGAGTCTACAGTACGGACAACCCTGTAAGCTTTAGGTACCTCTAGGTTTCAAGTTGATCATTATATATGAGTGTATTGTCATTTTACTCCTATTTAATTTTAGATATCAAACACAAGTAATAGAGAATGTTTCGCGCGACTCCATTACAATAAAAATATCAACAATATTAGACTAACTATCTTTTATAATACACATCCAATAATAACTACAATAAATACGTTGGCACACACACACTCTACTAACATTTCTCACTTCTTATAAACTCTACCTACAAGATACACAAGTTACTAATGTCACAAGTTTCATTAATAAAGCTGACAATGTCTGCAATAATATAACTTGACTGTTCTGAATGTAACTTATTAGTCTTCTGTAATAATATTATGAAGGGTGAAATGATGAACGTTATAGACCAGGTAATTTCGCTGGTTCAGACACTATTTCTATTTTTTATAAGTGAACATTTATTAGGTATTTTCGTACTTACAACTTTTATTGAGTGTATTTTTTTGATATTTAGTTTTCAACTCAGAAACCAGAATACGCTGAATAGTACAAAAGCGTCATGTGTCCAAAAAATCACTCTTCGTACTACTTCTCGCCACGATTTACCAATTTTGGGATAATTTCTTATTATTAAGAGATAGAAAAATAACAACTATTCCATGTTCTTATAAAAAAAATTTTTATCTATTATTATCATCTACGGATTAACATTTTTGAAATTCCTCCCTAGAATGCCCAAGGTAGTTATGTGTGAGGTCGTAAAGTAGAAGATGATCGTAGCTCTATGTGTTGTCTAATTTTACCTCTGAGACGACAAGGTCGCTACTCGTTTATGGCTTATACTGGAATGTGTCATACTGTCGCTGACGACATCTGGCTAGTGGCTACATGTCCTTCTTATATACATGTCTGAAACTAATCTGAGATTCTTAATTATATAGGTATCTATTTTTGGTTCATTTACTCTAAAACTATTTTCGGTTATAAGAACCTGCAGCTATATACCTATTGTACCTAACTTTTAAATATTGACTTGTATGTATAGTGTTAGGTTTTAATATATTTATTATGTTTTAAAAGTATGATTCAATATTAGCAATGAACCATTTCAATAGAGGTAATATCTCATCATCGGCCACAAAAACAAACAAAACTGAAATAACGCGCTTCAAAATAGAATCTCCTACGCATCCGGCGATAACGGCACGCGGCTTCCATACTCCGAGCTCATCAAACAAATTGGTTTTACGACAAAACTAACACGTCTAATGTGGTTTAAGGACTACTCAGTACTCGTCTACTCCTGTGATCTATACAACATTCATAGCCTCAATAACATTCATCTGGTACCTATCTACTGTATCTGATGTTGAGTTCTCTTGATTGATTCGATGTATCATAAGATTTTTTTATTCACGGGTGACCTTACGGCTCTCTAAACATTTGTGGGCTATACCTAACAAGTTTTAATTTTAAGAAACCTACATTGTCGGGATCGAACTGTGCCCCGCCTAGTTATATACCAGACGTCTTAACCAATCGGCCACTGACGCTAATTAGAATACATAAGCTTATGTTTTCAATATAGGTGAGTATGTTTTATTATTATTTACAATATAAAGGTATTGTTCAAAAAGGTTAATTCTCGCCTCTGGTGACCCCAGAGTTGGTGCTTACTTCGCTCAAAGAATCAGTATAGCCGTGCAGCGAGGTAACGCCGCCAGCATCTTGGGCACCATGCCACAAGGCGAACATTTAGAAGGGATATTTTTCATGACATAACTCTTTTTTTTTTGTTTATTTGTTTTATAAGTTTTAGTTTAATGTTAATTTTATATTATATTTGTAATTTAGTTTAACAAAACTTTTATTTATTTAATTTAAATATTTCGATATTTGTCTATTCTATTACCTACTGGATGTTTGTAGGTATCTAATTAAAAATAAATAAAAAATATAAGGTATTGTTTACAAAACTATTATATCTAAATAATATAATAATAACACACTACTCATTATATGTTGAATTAGTGTACAAAAGCTGGTAACTCATCCATACATACCTAGTACTCGCATACGGAATGCATTAGTGCTATTTCTAAACGCTACGGTTGGATAAATCAAAATCACGTATCAATTTGAAAGAAGTAAGATCCGAGAAGACCGCGTGGGTGACTGTGGCCGATGGACGTTAAATAAATACACTTGTAATCAAAATACAAATTGAGTGATTTCTGTTTATATTAGTAAGAGTTATTAATGTCACTATCTCACATACATCACATACCATACAGTATATCATATACACTCTGATTCAAACAAATCTCTATACATTATTACTGATTTAATGTAAGAACTCTGGTATTATTTATAGCAGATCAAAGTACAAAAATAGATTAAAACTACTAAAAAGATACAACGAGGATCAAAAAGTTTTAATGATATTGTACCTACGTTCGCATTTAAACTCCTGAACCAATTTGAATATTTTTAAAGATAAAGTTCAGAAAAGTACGAGACCCTCACAGAAAGAGGAGATATGCTCATTTAAAGTTTGAAGTAGAAAACACTGGTGCATGTTCAGAAACTCTCACGAATATGCTCACATAAATCATACGACATTGAGGTAATTGGCCTCCCTAAGACACACTAGCTGTTGAGGTCAGCAGTTGATCCATAATAATTACAAGTTTTGAATGGTAACCTACGTACACCTTCATATTATAGAGTCGAGGGCCTAAGTAAATATAATTCTCGATATATATCAGTAAAGTAATAAATAAAGTGCACCGACAGACTTGCCACCAGTCCTGTTTAATTAATTAATATGTTTTTCATAACGTCTAAAGAAGTATATCTAACTTAAAAAAATAATCGACGAAAGGACATGATGTTGCCGACCGTCAGACGGTACCTAGTTACCGTAGAGACATTATCTAAAAATGTTCATGTTAGAGCTGGGTCGTTTCGTATTTTACGTGAAACGGAACGTAACCCATTTTATAAATCGACAAACTGCTTCGAAAAGCAGTGCCAAAAGAAACGGCTTTTTATTCATAAGGCGTAAATCGTACATACTACATATTATATTCATTCATTCAAAAAAACCGTTTATTCGACAGTCTGTACCATATCAGTCTAATGTATTTATACACTATACAGCGTCCATATTAAAAGAACAGCAAACCAGTTTCTTTTTCAAAACCGCGTCGTAAATATTTTTGGTAGAATTTTTATTTTTAGCATACCTACATAGGACCCCCCGCTACATCTTTTATTTTGACCAGAATGAGGAAACTTAGAACAATTATTTTAGCCATTTATTGTTTGCATAGAAAGTACTGTCATCGGTAATGAAAAGGAATGCACGGCCCGAGAATGTCCAACACTAGAATGCCGAGCAAATTGCTGGGTCGGTCATTATGCTGTTGGACACACTCGGGCCGTGCATTCCTTCCCTGGCTGGCCCTGTATGGATTCGTCGGTTTGGCCTTCGAGTCGAAACGAAAGATGTCGCGGTTCTAAATATGATTACACGGAACCCCAAAGCATGTGTTATGGGTACATGTATCTAATCTATACTAATATTATAAAGAGGTACAGTTTATAAGATTTGATGTAGGGGTAATCTCTGAAACTTTAGAATCGATTTTAAAAATTATTTCATTAATAGGAAGCTAGAACCTCTCACACTTCTCACAGGCACTACACTACACACACAAGCGCAATATGTAAATGGTTGCAAAAATCTGATTCTTGAAACGGTTAGTCAAAAAAAACGACTTGTACGTACGTACAGTTGAATCGCAGAAGCAATAAACCTGATTTTAAAAAAAAACTGATTTTTCTTCTGTCATAAAAGCGTTCGTTCGTTACATGGCAAAAATCTGTTTCTTGAAGCAGTTTGTCAAAAAAACGACCAGCTCTAGTTCATGTGTAATGGGACAAGGACGCGCGATCTATCTTGTCTTGCCGAATTGATCGTACGTAGGTACTTACTTACTACCCGTTTCTCGTGGTTCTACTATTTGTCCTATTAGTATAGTAGGACCAAGAGGAAATTTTCGTTCATACACAATATCACGTGCTTTATTCCAATGGAAGGTAGACACAATCCTAATTATTTTGAAAGGGATTATTAATTCACGCACATGTATACCTTGTAACGCTGTGTTAGCACACCAACGCAGCGATCAGCGGTAACATAGCGGTAGCAAAATTACAATAAAACCTAAGTATTATAAGTCAGAGCGATATGTACACAACATGAATATCGAAATTTAACCGCAGTGCGCAGTGTAGGTACTACTTATAAAATATGCTATCGATAGTGTTACTACGAGATCGTTTTTAAATGTCTAATAATGCTTTATTTCAGGAGCACTGCACCTATTTTATTTTTAGTTACGTATAGCTATTATTGGTATGTTTCCGATCCAAAATATATATTTAGTTTATATATTGTATAGATGCAGGTAATACGAATATGTTATGGTTACATACACGTTACATATCAATATTTTGTTATGAAATTCCAGAACGACTGAAACTGAAAAGTGTTTTAAGTAGTTATGAATAAATGGAAGACTCGGTGTATTTTTTGTGAAAGACTATACTCGTATTATGTGTTTAAATCAAAACTCAAAATGAAAATATCTCGATGAGGGAAAACGAAGCTTTTCATTTAAAAACACAAAACGTAAACAGTAGTCACGTGGCTGGGTGTTAACATGGAGGAAGTAAGAGGGCCAGGTTCGATGCACACTTCGGTCACAGGATCGAGGGCGGGGTGATCTATTAAAGGTTATTACGAAACTGTTCCGATCGTAGAAGATGGGTGTTACTGACGCGATAGACGTGCGCTCACGCAGCGAGCGGCGCGGGAACTGGGGATATTATTTTGATCCGGCTTCGATCTGTGACTGCATCTGTTATGTAGCTGATGCGGATGTCTCTCGCGTAACTTGTCACACACTAGGCTCGCAGACCTCTTTACTGCATTTACTTCCAAATGGGGCAGCACAAGATATTATTTTGATCCGACTTCGATCTGTGACTGCATCTGTTATGTAGCTGATGCGGATGTCTCTCGCGTAACTAGTCACACACTAGGCTCGCAGACCTCATTACTGCATTTACTTCCAAATGGGGCCGCACAAGATATTATTTTGATCCGACTTCGATCTGTGACTGCATCTGTTATGTAGCTGATGCGGATGTCTCTCGCGTAACTAGTCACACACTAGGCTCGCAGACCTCATTACTGCATTTACTTCCAAATGGGGCAGCACAAGATATTATTTTGATCCGACTTCGATCTGTGACTGCATCTGTTATGTAGCTGATGCGGATGTCTCTCGCGTAACTAGTCACACACTAGGCTCGCAGACCTCATTACTGCATTTACTTCCAAATGGGGCCGCACAAGATATTATTTTGATCCGACTTCGATCTGTGACTGCATCTGTTATGTAGCTGATGCGGATGTCTCTCGCGTAACTTGTCACACACTAGGCTCGCAGACCTCATTACTGCATTTACTTCCAAATGGGGCAGCACAAGATATTATTTTGATCCGACTTCGATCTGTGACTGCATCTGTTATGTAGCTGATGCGGATGTCTCTCGCGTAACTAGTCACACACTAGGCTCGCAGACCTCATTACTGCATTTACTTCCAAATGGGGCCGCACAAGATATTATTTTGATCCGACTTCGATCTGTGACTGCATCTGTTATGTAGCTGATGCGGATGTCTCTCGCGTAACTAGTCACACACTAGGCTCGCAGACCTCATTACTGCATTTACTTCCAAATGGGGCCGCACAAGATATTATTTTGATCCGACTTCGATCTGTGACTGCATCTGTTATGTAGCTGATGCGGATGTCTCTCGCGTAACTTGTCACACACTAGGCTCGCAGACCTCATTACTGCATTTACTTCCAAATGGGGCAGCACAAGATATTATTTTGATCCGACTTCGATCTGTGACTGCATCTGTTATGTAGCTGATGCGGATGTCTCTCGCGTAACTAGTCACACACTAGGCTCGCAGACCTCATTACTGCATTTACTTCCAAATGGGGCCGCACAAGATATTATTTTGATCCGACTTCGATCTGTGACTGCATCTGTTATGTAGCTGATGCGGATGTCTCTCGCGTAACTTGTCACACACTAGGCTCGCAGACCTCATTACTGCATTTACTTCCAAATGGGGCAGCACAAGATATTATTTTGATCCGACTTCGATCTGTGACTGCATCTGTTATGTAGCTGATGCGGATGTCTCTCGCGTAACTAGTCACACACTAGGCTCGCAGACCTCATTACTGCATTTACTTCCAAATGGGGCCGCACAAGATATTATTTTGATCCGACTTCGATCTGTGACTGCATCTGTTATGTAGCTGATGCGGATGTCTCTCGCGTAACTAGTCACACACTAGGCTCGCAGACCTCATTACTGCATTTACTTCCAAATGGGGCCGCACAAGATATTATTTTGATCCGACTTCGATCTGTGACTGCATCTGTTATGTAGCTGATGCGGATGTCTCTCGCGTAACTTGTCACACACTAGGCTCGCAGACCTCATTACTGCATTTACTTCCAAATGGGGCAGCACAAGATATTATTTTGATCCGACTTCGATCTGTGACTGCATCTGTTATGTAGCTGATGCGGATGTCTCTCGCGTAACTAGTCACACACTAGGCTCGCAGACCTCATTACTGCATTTACTTCCAAATGGGGCCGCACAAGATATTATTTTGATCCGACTTCGATCTGTGACTGCATCTGTTATGTAGCTGATGCGGATGTCTCTCGCGTAACTTGTCACACACTAGGCTCGCAGACCTCATTACTGCATTTACTTCCAAATGGGGCAGCACAAGATATTATTTTGATCCGACTTCGATCTGTGACTGCATCTGTTATGTAGCTGATGCGGATGTCTCTCGCGTAACTAGTCACACACTAGGCTCGCAGACCTCATTACTGCATTTACTTCCAAATGGGGCCGCACAAGATATTATTTTGATCCGACTTCGATCTGTGACTGCATCTGTTATGTAGCTGATGCGGATGTCTCTCGCGTAACTAGTCACACACTAGGCTCGCAGACCTCATTACTGCATTTACTTCCAAATGGGGCCGCACAAGATATTATTTTGATCCGACTTCGATCTGTGACTGCATCTGTTATGTAGCTGATGCGGATGTCTCTCGCGTAACTAGTCACACACTAGGCTCGCAGACCTCATTACTGCATTTACTTCCAAATGGGGCAGCACAAGATATTATTTTGATCCGACTTCGATCTGTGACTGCATCTGTTATGTAGCTGATGCGGATGTCTCTCGCGTAACTTGTCACACACTAGGCTCGCAGACCTCATTACTGCATTTACTTCCAAATGGGGCAGCACAAGATATTATTTTGATCCGACTTCGATCTGTGACTGCATCTGTTATGTAGCTGATGCGGATGTCTCTCGCGTAACTAGTCACACACTAGGCTCGCAGACCTCATTACTGCATTTACTTCCAAATGGGGCCGCACAAGATATTATTTTGATCCGACTTCGATCTGTGACTGCATCTGTTATGTAGCTGATGCGGATGTCTCTCGCGTAACTAGTCACACACTAGGCTCGCAGACCTCATTACTGCATTTACTTCCAAATGGGGCCGCACAAGATATTATTTTGATCCGACTTCGATCTGTGACTGCATCTGTTATGTAGCTGATGCGGATGTCTCTCGCGTAACTAGTCACACACTAGGCTCGCAGACCTCATTACTGCATTTACTTCCAAATGGGGCAGCACAAGATATTATTTTGATCCGACTTCGATCTGTGACTGCATCTGTTATGTAGCTGATGCGGATGTCTCTCGCGTAACTAGTCACACACTAGGCTCGCAGACCTCATTACTGCATTTACTTCCAAATGGGGCCGCACAAGATATTATTTTGATCCGACTTCGATCTGTGACTGCATCTGTTATGTAGCTGATGCGGATGTCTCTCGCGTAACTAGTCACACACTAGGCTCGCAGACCTCATTACTGCATTTACTTCCAAATGGGGCAGCACAAGATATTATTTTGATCCGACTTCGATCTGTGACTGCATCTGTTATGTAGCTGATGCGGATGTCTCTCGCGTAACTAGTCACACACTAGGCTCGCAGACCTCATTACTGCATTTACTTCCAAATGGGGCCGCACAAGATATTATTTTGATCCGACTTCGATCTGTGACTGCATCTGTTATGTAGCTGATGCGGATGTCTCTCGCGTAACTAGTCACACACTAGGCTCGCAGACCTCATTACTGCATTTACTTCCAAATGGGGCAGCACAAGATATTATTTTGATCCGACTTCGATCTGTGACTGCATCTGTTATGTAGCTGATGCGGATGTCTCTCGCGTAACTAGTCACACACTAGGCTCGCAGACCTCATTACTGCATTTACTTCCAAATGGGGCAGCACAAGATATTATTTTGATCCGACTTCGATCTGTGACTGCATCTGTTATGTAGCTGATGCGGATGTCTCTCGCGTAACTAGTCACACACTAGGCTCGCAGACCTCATTACTGCATTTACTTCCAAATGGGGCCGCACAAGATATTATTTTGATCCGACTTCGATCTGTGACTGCATCTGTTATGTAGCTGATGCGGATGTCTCTCGCGTAACTAGTCACACACTAGGCTCGCAGACCTCATTACTGCATTTATTTCCAAATGGGGCAGCACAAGATATTATTTTGATCCGACTTCGATCTGTGACTGCATCTGTTATGTAGCTGATGCGGATGTCTCTCGCGTAACTAGTCACACACTAGGCTCGCAGACCTCATTACTGCATTTACTTCCAAATGGGGCAGCACAAGATATTATTTTGATCCGACTTCGATCTGTGACTGCATCTGTTATGTAGCTGATGCGGATGTCTCTCGCGTAACTAGTCACACACTAGGCTCGCAGACCTCATTACTGCATTTACTTCCAAATGGGGCAGCACAAGATATTATTTTGATCCGACTTCGATCTGTGACTGCATCTGTTATGTAGCTGATGCGGATGTCTCTCGCGTAACTAGTCACACACTAGGCTCGCAGACCTCATTACTGCATTTACTTCCAAATGGGGCAGCACAAGATATTATTTTGATCCGACTTCGATCTGTGACTGCATCTGTTATGTAGCTGATGCGGATGTCTCTCGCGTAACTAGTCACACACTAGGCTCGCAGACCTCATTACTGCATTTACTTCCAAATGGGGCCGCACAAGATATTATTTTGATCCGACTTCGATCTGTGACTGCATCTGTTATGTAGCTGATGCGGATGTCTCTCGCGTAACTAGTCACACACTAGGCTCGCAGACCTCATTACTGCATTTATTTCCAAATGGGGCAGCACAAGATATTATTTTGATCCGACTTCGATCTGTGACTGCATCTGTTATGTAGCTGATGCGGATGTCTCTCGCGTAACTAGTCACACACTAGGCTCGCAGACCTCATTACTGCATTTATTTCCAAATGGGGCAGCACAAGATATTATTTTGATCCGACTTCGATCTGTGACTGCATCTGTTATGTAGCTGATGCGGATGTCTCTCGCGTAACTAGTCACACACTAGGCTCGCAGACCTCATTACTGCATTTACTTCCAAATGGGGCAGCACAAGATATTATTTTGATCCGACTTCGATCTGTGACTGCATCTGTTATGTAGCTGATGCGGATGTCTCTCGCGTAACTAGTCACACACTAGGCTCGCAGACCTCATTACTGCATTTACTTCCAAATGGGGCAGCACAAGATATTATTTTGATCCGACTTCGATCTGTGACTGCATCTGTTATGTAGCTGATGCGGATGTCTCTCGCGTAACTAGTCACACACTAGGCTCGCAGACCTCATTACTGCATTTACTTCCAAATGGGGCCGCACAAGATATTATTTTGATCCGACTTCGATCTGTGACTGCATCTGTTATGTAGCTGATGCGGATGTCTCTCGCGTAACTAGTCACACACTAGGCTCGCAGACCTCATTACTGCATTTACTTCCAAATGGGGCAGCACAAGATATTATTTTGATCCGACTTCGATCTGTGACTGCATTTGTTATGTAGCTGATGCGGATGTCTCTCGCGTAACTAGTCACACACTAGGCTCGCAGACCTCATTACTGCATTTACTTCCAAATGGGGCAGCACAAGATATTATTTTGATCCGACTTCGATCTGTGACTGCATCTGTTATGTAGCTGATGCGGATGTCTCTCGCGTAACTAGTCACACACTAGGCTCGCAGACCTCATTACTGCATTTACTTCCAAATGGGGCAGCACAAGATATTATTTTGATCCGACTTCGATCTGTGACTGCATCTGTTATGTAGCTGATGCGGATGTCTCTCGCGTAACTAGTCACACACTAGGCTCGCAGACCTCATTACTGCATTTACTTCCAAATGGGGCAGCACAAGATATTATTTTGATCCGACTTCGATCTGTGACTGCATCTGTTATGTAGCTGATGCGGATGTCTCTCGCGTAACTAGTCACACACTAGGCTCGCAGACCTCATTACTGCATTTACTTCCAAATGGGGCCGCACAAGATATTTTTTTGATCCAACTTCTCACGTAAGTGAAAAAATGAAAAAAAAATGTATTGTAGTAGTTTTACAAGGTCTTTAAAAAAATGTTGCTCTGTTCTGACGAAAGGACAAACAAACACATTTACGCCTTTTTCATTTAAATAATTCATTCTTATATTTACCACACAATAAGGTTGTAGATAAGGGCAAATAAATAAAAGTAGTCAGTGCGTTCCTCAAGTTTATTGTGGTCTACTTGGTCTTCTCGTGAGCAGGTCTCAGTCTCAACAGATGGCTACAGCGCTGTAGTTCACGTCGAGTGGCGAGCAGAGCGTCCTCAACAAACTTGGTCTTGCTGGTCTCACTGGCGACGCTGTAAACATGGTCACTGCGTTACGGTTACAGTTTCAGCTCTTGACCTCAACTCAATACATGTACGATATTTTGTGTATTGACAGCGTTAATACTGAATATAGAAAGTAAACATGTAAGTGCGTCCCAATACATATGCCTCACCAATAATAGAAGTTATTTAGAACTTGCGAACATTTCAACTTGACTGGTTTATACTCGTTATTATTATAGAAATGTATTGTAACGATGACAGAAGTTGTCAACATTTTCATTGAATTACATGGTTTTCGTTACTTTCTATATTAAAAAAAAATTGAAAAATAGCCTTCGTCATATAAAATCCATGAAAAATATTGCAACCACCTGAACTTCAACATCCAAGCTACCTACTATAAACAGTAAAACAGCGATGTAACCATAATATCATACCTAATGTTCAAGTTCATTTTTGGTACATATTTCTCTCCAACAGACAGGGCTGCTTCTGAAAATTTAAAATTAAATTAAAATTATGTTTGGCCAACTTGATATTTCTGTAGAATTATAGAACAATCAAGTATCAAGTGTTAGCTTTAACACAAATTATTTATGATTATGATACACAGAATAAATGTATCAATTTTTTCTACACGGATTGCCTTACAGCTTCCGGAACTGTGTTATCAAATCTCTCGATCCTTAAATACATCTGACTTAGGACGACCGACAGCGACTCGGACGGACACTATATTATTACTCTATGATGGTACCTCTCCGTCGCGGCACCTCTCCCTCACTCAGATACCCGTACTCGCTAGACACGAAGGTATCACTGGAGCTGTACGCGTCGTCACTGTACAGGTCTCGGTCGCGCTCCTCACCGACCGACAGCGACTCTATATCTGCAATATGTACAATTACTTCAATAATAATCAATACTTGTTGTGAATGGATAGACCAATTCAATCAATTTGAAACCAATTTCGCTAAAAATATTAGTTTATTTATTGAAATTATTTAATTAGTCATAAATATGTTATGTAGGCGCGAAATAAGTTTTACTTCGAGTAGAATTGTAAATTATCGTATAAAAATATTTTATTTTAGAGAATACTACTGTGCCGTCTCTTGAAAAACTTCACATGGACAATCCACCTTGAATTATGTCAATGGTTAAAAACACACTGCTAGGAAAACCGCATTTTGATTGGCCAACAACAGACGATTCACAAGACATAAGTGTGATCGAAACTGAGTGGATTTTGTGTTTGTCTTGCATTAGGGTTGTGACACTTGTGACAGTACACAGAGTGATACAGTACCATTCTACATTGGTGACCCCGAGGTAATTTGAACACGAACATTATTGTATGCGTCTTGTTATTACCTCCAGTAGACAGAGTATTTTCAATGGTAATGACATCATCCGCCGTGTTGTCCAACACAGAGATATTGTTAACGTTACGTTTGTCACAGTCCCCGGAGCCGTGTCGGTCGTGCAAGCTGTACGTGTTGTGCACACTCGACTTCTTACTTGAACTCTCGCCGATGTCTTCTGTAACCAATATTAATAAATCGTCACTGCAGTATGCTACTAAAACTATCCTAATTAATTGTATAAATGCGAATGTTTGTTTGTCCGTCTTTCACGTCAAAACACAGCAGCGGATTGACGTGACGTCTTTCATAAAGATAGATGGAGGGCCGGAGATTGACATAGGCTACTTTTTATCGCAGAAATCCTTTGGAATAAATTCTTATGTCACCCTATACAAATGACGACTCAGTGGCTCCCTCTGTCAAGTACGAAATAAAAATGTATAACCAGGTAGCTTCTCCGTTCATCTACATCCATTACGTCCACATTGAGTTTTCCAATGTCATAATTTACTTATTTAATCTCAGCAAATGTTCTTACCTTTGACATTAACAGTAACTTCCTTACTGATATGTTTATTATCTTGAATGTGTGTATAACTTGTTTCATTGTTACTGCCTTTTGTATATTTAGCTATATTTCTTGAGGGAGTGTTACTTTCAGATCGTCGTGAACTGGTTCTTGTTGGCTTTTGTCTGAAATGCAATTACAGTGTATATTGTGAAAATTAATACTGAATAGAAAATAGTAAGTAGATATATAGAGATTAGACAGAAGTTATGATGGCACAAATTTCATCCTCCGCCGTTTTAAGATTTCTGTTGTAACTGGGGTACAATAACACAAGGCCAATGGGGTAAAAATCGGCTTTTTTTTATAATAAAAAAACACGGCTCAAAATAATTTAAAAGAACTTTTCGTTGGACGTATTTAGAGAACATGACTTATTATAAACTACTCATACTACTATAATTAAAGATGATCACAAATAAACTTACGTCTCGTTGTTATCTTTGGTTTTATCTTTATGAATGTTGCAGTCTTTATTGTCAACACTTGTACCTACATGTGATGTGTCATCGTTAGTTACAGGATAGACGTATGTTATTTCGTGAGTGTTATTGTTAATGGCGCTGCAGTGTTCTTCAGAAGGCGCTTTAATATTAATGACTCGTTTTACAGGAAGAACGGACGTTGTACTATAACTACATTTACTTGACATTTTTACAGGAGATTTTGTGTTTGTTGTGGTTTTGGGTGTTCCAATGTTATGCGAGGTCTCTTTCTCCACTTGAAGATCTTCAGTTATTTTTTTAAGCATTGTATTACTGTCAGAAGTCTGAAAAAAATACAGATAAGACTTAAAAATATAGAAGAATACAGAAGTGGTTGGTTTACATAATAGGTATATTTAGATAATTACAGTCTTACATGTGATATTTTGTACATGTCCAGCTGACTCTGTAGATGTGTTAATCTCTGTTTCAAGTCATCATTCACTTTACACAGGCTCTGTAAATAACATGTATTTTATTTTATTAGCTACCACTCCTATATCCATAATTTTTCTGGGATAAACTATTCCCAATTGTTCTGTAAATTATCCACCTGTGTCCATGTAATTTAGCATATAGTTACTTATTCAATATATCTAAGTGAAATAGCTGTTATTTTTTCAATAGGTTTTATTGAATAGGAAATATGGGTGGTTAAACTTTGCCCCCATTTTCTCTTTCATAATCTATCACAAAACTCTTAAATCTTTTAAAGCGCTGTTACCTATACCATTACCCTTCAATTACAATCGTTCGTGTTTTTTGTAGCTTATCTTAAATTCAAAATAATAATAATTTGATATAGGACCATCCGTGTTTGTACATATTCATTATTTTGTTGAGGGATCTAATATGGCAATGGTACTTCTGTTTCTGGTTGTTATGACAGCGCTTCGGATACTCTGAGTGGTGATCGACTGGCGGGATAATCCGTCGTCATCAATACAATTGACGGTTTTAACTTTTGTCTCGCTCTGTCCGACGCGATGGTTTAGCCTGTAATCTTCTTCGCGCCTATTGCAGTATCACTACATATTACAAAACAACAATAGCGACCCCGCTCTCGGCTTCGCACGGTTATAATATGGATTTACAACAATTTGTATACCTCTACATGAACATGCATATTATATATTTATTAGAGATAGATACATGCTATCACGGATTTTTGTAGATCATTAGATTTATTCTACACATGTCCACATCATTTTGTTATATTAATAACAGTATTTAAGTGAATCAAGTCGGAAAAAAGTTGGCCAGCGAGTTTTCATGGCGTATACTGTCTTGTCCGTCAAAGATATAACAAAATAATATAGAAAATAATTGTGTAGAATAAAAGGATGTACAAAAAAGTCGGCGGTAGCACATATATATCTCTAATAGATAAGTAGTTATAAGCGTATTTACGTAGGTATTTAAATTGTACCCGTGCGAACCCGGGGCATGGTCGCTAGTATATTATTAGACCTTGTAGTTCTGATCGAAATTGGTAGTCTCCGTGTACCCAGAGTCATCAGAGCTCTTGACGGGGGTGCTGCCACTCTTGGACCAGATGTCGTCACCGAGAGTCGCGAGGTTCACGCGGGACCCAGTGGAGGACGTCACGTGCTGCTGTTGTACCTTGACAGACATAATATAGATCATTGTAAGCATTATACAGTCAAATATCTGTTTGATTATCTTTATTTCTGGATCTGAATGTATTATGTAAATAGAACACTTAAAATCCTTTTTTGTCCTTGTTTCGTGGTGGATCTTGTAACAATAAATAAACAAACAAAACAAATATATCTTCAAGGTCTTTATACCTTGCAGTGTGGCCAGAGACACCCACCAGTAGCGAGCAGGTGTCAAGTATGTTGCTGCACTTAATAGACCTAGATGTGTCACGCGTATAACAGGCGTATCTGTTATTTTTACAAGAAGCGCTTTAGGTGCCCTTCAAAGCACTAGAAGTCGATTAATGCACATGTTCTTAAAGAAAATTGGTGTTTAAGATTTTTGGTACGAGTAATATTTGAAGCCGGGTCCCCCAGTTTCAAGTCCAACGCTGTACCAATTGCGCTGACTTTAACACATACACATTAAATGATCCTTTCAAGTTTGAGATCTAGTAATAATAATATATAATAGAATATATGATAGAAATAGTAGGTAGTAAACCTTACCTCTGTATTTTCAAAACTTGTGTTCAAGGTGCTCAGACAGTCTTGACATTTTGTTGCTAAATCTGTACTCTTGCCTTCTGTGAGTTGCTGCAAGCAACGTTCAACTTTAGCATAATACAATAATTGCCTTTTAAAAAAAGGTGTACTACCGACTTCAAAAATTATGCACCGAAAAGTGTGCTTTCGGGTAGCAAATGCAATAAAAAAGTTCTCGATTTCTCCATGACCCTATCATCAGATCCTGACCTGATGACCATGGAAATACCCTTTCAAGGAACATACATTAAAAAAAACATAAAATATTCCGACGAATTGAGAACCTCCTCCTTATTTTGAAGTTCGGTTAATGAGCGCAGAATTATAACTTCACACATACACATCTTGTCTGATTCTATTATAACCACTACATACAATCTCACCATCAGTGTCAGTACGTACAGTGCAAATTGGTAAATTTATATCAAGTTATCATACTGTTTTTTTTTACTATGACTTTATTTACTTTACTTTAAAATAAGAGTTTCTATTGTGTATATTGTGGCGGTTGTGAAGTTAGCCGCAAATGCCTGCGCAATGCCTAATTTTAGCAGTGTGATCCGAATTGCGTCAACACCCTTCACAAGTTCTCACAACAACAACGACCGTGAGCATTCAGCACGGTATGTCCGAATTGACGTCCACAGTGCTGAACAGTGTGATACACGTTTAGTTTACAGAGCGCTCACAGTGCTATCGGCTTGATATTGATATTGACTCAATTCGGACCACACGGATCTCAGGAACTACCAGTCATATTAAAAAATATATTTTAGCGTTAAATAGCCCCATTATTGAGACAGGTTATAGGCTATAGGACCATAAGTAGTTGACTTACATGACAGAGATGATCTTCTATGATCTTGACAACCTCATTAGTAAGGTCACTGGACTTGAGCTGAGTTTCTGTCTCAATAAGCTTCTTTGTTTGTAAAGATAACTCCATTTGTATATTGTCTGAAGAACAACATACATTATATATTAATGCTCTGCACCACATGTTCCAATCTATTCAATTGATTATATAGTACATTAATGAATTGAATTCCACTTTTTATTATAGCTCAATTCATAAGTATATTGCGCGTTAAATAACTTGAACCCAGCGAACTTCTAAGTTCGCTGCTTGAACCACATTGAGTGCTATAGAGTGGAGTGGACGTCCATACAAATAGACTCAACTTATTTAGGAAACAAAAACAATCCAACCAATAAAAACGTAGTAGGTACATACATTTGTTCGGTTATAATAACATTACATTGAGAGCACCAAACTTATTAATAAACGCTGTAGATAAACCTACAACTTCTACAACATTTCGTCTCCCTCTGACTACTCTGAGATATAGCTGTAAAGCATTGTATAACTTTGTACAGCGTTTGTTAGTAAGGGCGGTGACAGGCAAAGCAGGAGGCTTTTAGAACAAAATAGAAGATACTAACTATAGTTAGCCTCCGCTTGCGCCAGATGGTCAGCTAGTTGTGTGATCCTAATCTCCGACTCTCTATAGTTCTCCTCCAAGTGTTTGTACTCTGCACGACTACTCAGGTTTTCTTCCTGCAAGCTGGCCACCTCGTGCTCCAGGTGAACTTGTACATCTCGTGATTTCTGTAGCACCTAAACAAATAATTTGTAGATTACCTTTGTCCCAGACATTGTATGACCAGACCATACAAATAAAAGTCAAGGATCTGCCTGATATCTGTCCGACGTCAGTGCTACCATACTGTTACAATTTACGTCTATTGTATTTCAGAAACGAGTACCGACAATACAATTGAAGTCCACCTAACACAATATCAAGTGAGTTATTTACCTGGTCTAGTAGTGTAACTTTGTTCCTGAATCGTTCTATAATAGTTTTACACTTGTTGTTATCACAACTCCTGTTTGAAGCATCACTGAAAATAATGAAATGTCAATAAGAACTCTTTCATAATTATACAAAATAGCAAGGCCTTCAAAACTTTATTACATTACTTATAAACGCTATACAAAGTCTGTCTCGCTCTTTCAAATTGAATAACAGATTTCTTACAGGGAGACAAAACAGTGTATAACTTTATACAGTGTTTATTTATTTCCTACTATCTGATGTCCTTCAAGCGAAGCGTGAAAAAGCATCTCTATGATCAGACTAAGTATATTATATTCTGCCAGTCACCATGGACCAACCATCATCTGGCAATGTCACTCACCCCTTTCCATGTTCAGTGTTTGTTTCAACAGATCTCATAATATTGACTCTGAAATATAGTAATTACAAAATAAAGTGATCAATAAAAATAATAGGCTACAAATAGATTATATTATAGTGGTGGTCGTTAGATGCGCTGAACACAGTTTTTGGGTCTGCTTGATGGTATGAGGTATTAATTTTAATTTTACCAGCAGCTTTTTAAGCAATCGTAAAAACAAACACCAATAAATCAATTATAATAAATATACAAGTTATATTGCACTCGAATTACATATGCGCAAACATTCTCCCATCAAGAACCGTCCCGGTACCTGTACTAATGTACTTAACATTCATTATAGTCTAACTAATAGATATCTATGCTACAAAAGAAAACTACCTACTTTAAGAAAATCTGAAATAATTTTTTTTATTTAATAATTAAATATAATGTGATTTGTGAGGTTTATTATGTGACAAAAACCTGATTGGTCAATGCTTCCTATATACTATAACCCAATTAATATTTGTTTAAACACAATAATATTTACCAAAATATATATGATTTAATAGTAAATTTCTACTAAAATAGGTTACTTACTTGTCACTCTTGTCGCTGTTCACACTATGTGGAGTGCGTCCACTGGACACATCTGAGTTTTGTATGTTTACTTCACTTCTTTTGGTATTCAGGAATGTTGATGATGATTTTCTGAAATTTATATTATTTACACTTTAATATTAATGTTGTAGAGAGGGGAGAGAGATAGAGTATCAGAGAGAAAGACAGCTTATTTGACAAAAATATTGTTAAGACTAGTAGCCCTTTTAAAAAGAGCAGTATCCTGGGTTCAATCCTCACTTATGGCAAAAAAGCTAACCACAAAAAGAGCTTTAATTAGATTTCTCATGCTTCTGAGGGCATGTACAGCCGAGATTCACACTTCAAATCAACAAATAACAGATACTTACAAGAAGTGGCCAATTTTGGTTCATTAAGTGAAGCTTGGTCTGTTCAATATGGGCAACAGGCTAAATTATGGACAATAGTACTGATGTCTCTGGTCTCTGGTCACATAATAAATAAATAAAGATATAATGTGTATTTGTTGTGTAAGAAAAATATTACCTACATAACTAGAGCAGCAATTCACACATAGAACAAAAATTTATATTGTATCTTTATACGATTATAAACATTAAATGGCAGTTATTGAGAAAGTAAATTACCTATATAAAGTACTCCTGTAGGTTCTGTTTGTCTTCAGAAACTGCTTGGCAGAACATAACTTCATACTAAGTTGTCGGATTTTCTCAGACATATTTTCATTTGTCTTTTTTAAATCCTCAATGCTGTGGACATTATGAAAACAAAGTATAATATTTTTTAAATAGTTTAACTTGATGGAGTCTGAGATGTAATGTTATAATCTTAGAACAGTGGTTTCAGAATAACATGTACAATATTGCATACTTACCTAGGTACCTACTTCAAATATTATAGTGTTTTATAGGGGGGAATTTTGCAAAGTGGGATAGGCCTGGCTATGTATGATTCCCAGGCTGTTTATAACCTTTTTCAAATTCAAATATATTTATTCTTCTTCTTATTTTATTATGGCTCCATCAGTACTTCCGATGATTTGCCAATGTCAAATTGTCAATATATTTATTGTTTCACATATACTTTTAAAAAAAAATTTTTTGCTAACTATACTCACGTTTCATTCTGTTCATGAACTAGGCTGAGTCCACCAGCGTGCCGTTTCACTTCTTCCTTTGGTGCGTATACTTTCTGAAGAGCTGTGAGTCGAAACAATTTGGTGGAGAGGAGTTTAAGTTTCTCATTCTGGTCATTGACAGTCTTCTTGAGTTCAAAGTTGTTGTTTATTGATGTAAAATAGAGATCTTCTAACTCCGCTCTACTCAGACTTGTTACATTGTTGAAACACATTATGTCTGTAATATTTATTGTACTCATTAATCTATCTGACTACTTCAGTTCAAGCACCATATATGAGATGCTGTGGCATTGTAATGTAACATTCAATAAGAAATGGAGACTGACAAGTATTATAACATAGAATACCTTTATTACATAGTGATTGTAGGTTAATGTCAATGTATATTTAAAAGTGTTATTACTTTATTTTGGATGTTTTGGTTCGGGTGGTTGTGACACTAAAAACATTGTTCTAGGTTAATTACTGTAAGTTAATAACAGTAGTGATTAAATCCTCTTTGATTAATAATTACCTATAAGGTTTTAGATCCAAAATCAGATTTGGCATGGCTATAATGTCAAAATCATCTGTAAAGGTGTCTATTTTGTATAAGTAGGTAGGAATATAATAACTAACCTTTCCCAAGTCTAGCTGAATGTGACTTACAGAAATCAGAACTAGAAATATAGTTAGCCTTGTTCATTCTCAACTCTATTTGTAACACTGCTGAAACTTGTTTGTTATCAATGATTTTATATTCATATTTTGTTATCTTATTTCCATTGGACAGATCATTGAATGTGACAATGTACAAAACTTAATTAGGTAATATTCCTGTATTCTTTCTACAACATTATATTGGAAATTGTGTTTTCTCTGTCTTAATGGCCTACAAAGTATTTTCAGAAATTGAACTATTTATTTCAGTAATATGAACATCTGTCACTTTTGTTGTGTTCGTCACCATGGCAACCATTTTTGACATTTCCATAATTTCCGATAATTTCTATCTGCTAGACGCTAAAAGCGCTTACAACCGTGTTTTTATATGGCGGAAAATTCGGAATATGTAAAAATAACAATTTGGAAAGACAAGAATGTGGAGTACCTATTAAAGAACATGGACAATTTAGAATTCGGACCCTAACTCCGACACCGTGAAATTTTAACATACCAACACTACAACAAAGAGTATAAAACACATACGTACTGGGGAATGGGGAAATACATAGGTACCTACCTCATTCATTAGTTTCTCTGTATACGCCTCATACCTTTGCATACTTCTCTTGCTTCATCCATATCGTATAATCTTTGATTATATACACTCCGTATAATATAAATTAATTCTATTATGTTATTATCAATATGACAGTATAAATAAAACTAAATAAAATTGTGACTGGCCATTTTGAAGATACGAAGGTGAGACGATTGACGGGTATTGTTGATGTTCATATTTTGAGCATACATAATCTCGGTGCGCCATCTATCTCCCTTAAATATTTAAAAATGTGTGATACGCCATTTTGAAGATTATTTTCCCATCTAATGACAAAAAATAGGTAATCAAACAAATAAGAATTAATTGTTTCTTTTAAAATTAGACTAACTTATAATTATGTATTTTATATAAGACGCCATCTGTTGGAGATAATTTGAACTAACTGCGAAATTTTCGCACGGGCCATCTATATAAATCTGACTATTACTTAGTTTGGCAGTATTCAACCAACACCTTGAGATAATTGGAATATCTGTTATTCACTTAAATTTTATTTTGAACTGTTTATTTAGAGTATTTGAGGGTAGATCCAAATCTTGTTATTCCTCGCGGCCGCGTTGTGGCACAGCTCAACACCACTATAATAAACAATACTATACTTGATTGATCTTTTTCTGATACACAAAGTAGCAAAACACGTGGGCTTTTTACAAGGTACTTAGGTACCATCACAGAGCAAGTAAAAACATTACTATTACGCACTGGGCCTATTACCCGCTTTACCTACATATGTTTTTAAATTTCAGCAAAGAGTACTTGTAGGTATATCAAAAAATTTTAAGGAAGTAAACATTTTTGTAAATAAATAAATTTATATTTAAAGATATAATAACAGTTCATAAAATTATTAATATATTATATTTATAAAAATGGCTGGCTGTTTGGCGGCTTAGTCCGTGTGCCTCTCCGTCCAACTGCGCGCGCATAAAACTATCAAGCACGACCGACCCGCCAAAAAATAAATCTGCGCGCCATTAATTTCTCGCTGTTTTTTAACGACTTCAAAAAAAAAGACGTGCGTTAGGTACTCAATTCGACCGTATATATATATTTTTTTATGTGTGTTCGCGGATAACTTCGTCATTTATGAACCGATTTTGATGATTTATTTTTTAATCGATTGGTCCCATTTTTATGTCATAAAAATTGGTTCATTAGTTTTTCAGTAATTTTGAAAAAACTGACTTTTAAGTCAATTATCAGTATGGTATGGTGCAGCTCAGGATGCAAATGGTTCAAATCCCATCCACATCAGTTTTTATTTTTTATTTTTCCATTTTTTTTTTAATTTGCGTTATTATTTGTCTCTCAGGGCAGCAAAATCACTTAAAAGGGAAAAATGAATTAACTTTTAAAAAAAGTGTACCGCCTTCAAAATTTGCACTGAAAAGTAAGAAATAATAAATATTTCGTCGTAGAATTTGAAGACGGTTGGTGCCAAATTAAAAACAACTTAGTTCCCAAATTCACTAATCTAGACAATTCATTAGGAACCTACGATCATCAGTACAAACATATAATATTGAACAGATATTTATCTTCTTAGATGTTTACTTAATTTTGTATCCTAATTTGGCACCAACCGTCTTCAAATTCTACGACGAAATATTTATTATTTATTTATATATATATTTTGAAGGCGGTACACTTTTTTTAAAAGTTAATTTATACGATTTGGGCACACCTACAACTAATAACTCAAACAATATGAATGATAGTGTTAGAGACCATTTCACGAAAGAAGCCCCCAGACGCGGCGCTAGTTTCGTCCGACGGAATGTTGTTTTCATAGTGTTTTGGTTTTGGACTAGTTCCGCTAATAGCCGCGAGACTTCTTTGGTGACACGGACTCTATGATTGTGTTGTGATACAAGGGTGGTAAGCGATATCACAAACAAGTTGACTTTGACAGTGTCACGAGTTTGTATTATAATAACCTTAACACCCGTGCACCATAGTTACGACGTTTTTCAATACATTTGTGAGAAAAATAGGTAAATAAAACAAGCGGGGTGAGCACAAATTTTGACAGCGACACTTTCGTTTTCGGTCGAACGAAAGTGGTAAAGTCCTAGGTTAACTATTTATTACAAAAACCTTCGGGATAAATAATTTCACATTTCCATTTTTTCCACGGTCGAAGCCGGAGGCGGGTCACAGTTCAATATAAATGAAATAGCCATTTTAATGTTATAAAATACTATATTTTTCATTGATAATCATCTCCAGGTACTTTGTTAAAAGTACCTACCTATCACAATATTATATAAATGTAGATATATAAAATAAATATCCATCAAGTTTAGGTATATAAGTAATTAGGTAGGTAGGTACAGTACCTATTGTTTATATCTTCGCTTCCTTGGGATTTCACGAACATATTGCAAAATGTTTAAAATGTCAGCCCGACTCTTGGTCAATCTTCTTGTTATTTTTCTTAATTCTTTGGTAATTGCATTTGAGTCTGTTTCTTAGTTGTTGGTTGTTTCAATAATCATCATCAGCCACGTCGTCCTCGTCCTCGTCCTCGTCTATAGTGTTGTTATCAACAAACTGTATTTGTTTAGTTTGTTTGTCATGTTCTGAACGTCCCTCATAACATCCCTGGTAGCGTTGTTCACAGTCGGCTATGCTGTGTTGCTTGTGATCCCATAGTTTAGCGTTTTCTTTACTATAACAATATATAAGTACAATTATTAAAAACACAATTATTGAATCTTAGATATATGAAATAAATAGACCGTGAGTTCCCTTTCTTCATTTCGAGTTACTTTGTTACTGGATTTATTGATGGCAAAATCGTAATAAGTTATCAGCATTAAACTTTGTTCATACGTACTAAAAATGGTATCCTCAGTTGGCAGTTCAGTATGTCCGTCTGATGTATGGGGAATAGAGTATAAATACATCATCGAGTACTTCAGTAATAACTATAACCAACCAACCTAATATTGAGGCCTATTAGACCAATCTGTGACTAAATCTATAACAGCTTATTTTCTCCGAAACTACTGGACGAAAAGAGATTACATATTATGTAGAGTTTGTGATGACCCAATCACGGACGTATATAGAGTGAATTATTGAATGTCTATTTTGGGGTTAATTTTGAGAGAAAAATTAAAAAATATTTATAAGAAATATTCTTTATAATTTTAAAATGCGTAGAAATTTTACAAATATAAAAGAAGCGAAAGAGTATATAAGTAAAGAGTAAGGATCGTAGCAAATGGCATTCAATGGTCTACTGCCTACCCCTCTTGGGATAAAAAGGCTTGATGATAGATAGATAAATATATAGATATATGAAAATTAAGCGTCGCCCCCCTTTATCTTTATTTATTATTACTACTGAGTCCGAAATTTGGAAAAAATTGCAAATATAGAGACCCTATATGTATGTGGGGAAACATTACAAAATTGGTCAGATTAATCTCTCTTATAGTTTGAAGAAAATCCTATCTTAAAGTTCTTTCACCCTCAGCGACATTCCCTCTTGACCAATTTTGTTATGTATTCCCCACATACTCGGGTATACATACTGGTACTCCAGCATGAGGTAGGGTTATTGACGGTCAATTCACGGTATAATTTAAGCCGGTTAGGCACGTACTGTAATTTGTGCGACGATGGAATACAAAAATAGAATATTTTTATTTACATTTTTTCAGGTCTTCAATTTTAGGTCTTAATATAATGAGGATACCACTCACTTGACAAAATACAGCTGGAAGGAAGCAAGTAGACTGTGTCCGGACCGAGCGTGCAGCTTACATAGCTCCATCTCCTCACACTCCTCAGCCACACTGTAACCAACCAAGAAGTATTATGTACGTATATTGAAGCAGTTACAATCCTAACCAATATTATTTGTTTGTCCTTCTGAAAACGGAGTAAAGGATCGACTTGATTTTTTACCCGATTACGGCAAAAGGAGGGTTATTTTGCAGAGAGACAGATGGTTGGAGAGTGACATCATTCCACCTCAATCCGCGGGCAGGAAACTAGTAGGTAACGAATAAAACTAAATAGGAATTCTCCAGAGTATAAGGTTGTATATACAATATACACTTATTCAGCACAAACTATTATAAGTAGTCGAGTGTCGACCTACTTTTGATATGAAGTAGCAAGCGGTGGAGTCAATGTTCCTCTGTAATGAGAATAATATAGCTACATGAGTGCCGTGAAGCTGTAGCAGGTACATACATATACCTACGTGTTACGTGACTAATATATAGCTATATAGGTTGTTGCAAAAAATACGGGTTATAAAACAGGATATCCGGTATGAGAGTATATTTTCAAATATCCGCTTTGAAATATTTAAAACTCCATGTACGGCATGTACGTGTACAATCTGAGCTACAGGTTCATGAAACTATATATCTTCTGCTGAAAAAATTAAATATTGATACCTTCTCTTTGTACGGTCGCTGTGGACATCCTCGTGTAGCAGGTTGCTTGTTACTGTCATGGCAGACTTCTCATACTCGAACGGGTTTACCTCTGAACAAATTATATATGTTACTATTAATATGTTTAATATGGACAACGGGCGTCAAGTGGACACTGTTACTAGTATCTCTGGCCACACCGATGTATACTTGTTGTTGTATTAATATTATATTTAATTAGTTTATGCAAATAGCATATTTCAAATATTATTATTAATTTAAAAAATATTCTCCATACAAACATATTATAAATGCGAAAGTGGGTTTGTTTTACAATATTATAAAGATTATAAGTTAGGATGTAGAGAGTAATCTTTGAAACTACCCTGAAATCCCTGAGTGGTAGATATAGGCTATATTTTATTTTGTTCAAAAATAAACCTAATGTTTTAGATAGATACTCACCATTAACAGAGTACAAAGACTTTGCACAAATGCAAGAGAAACATAATACCACAAAACTAATTGAAGTCAACATTATTATTTTGTTTTTAAAATGTATATATTTTATAATATAAAATATTGTAGCTTGTTGATCACACGAGACACGAGACGTAGTGAATATAACTTGGTACAGACCTTTATATATATATGAGATACAGAAGTGCACGGTGCGGCATGCGGTATGAGGTGTGTTTAGTAACGTATGACGTGACAGAAGGATACCCAAAAAAAATACATGTTGTAGGTACTTACCTATTTTAAGTTCAAAAAACGAAATTAACACACCTACACGGCCTTTATACCTTGAGGTGTGGCCAGAAACATCAGTAACAGTGTCCACTTGACGACAGTTGTCCATATTGAACAGAACAGCCTGTTGCTGCACTTAATGGATTTAGATGTGTCACTTCTTTAACAGACGTAAATATCTGTTATTTTTAGAAGAAGTGTGGACGCCGTGCTCTCCGAAGCACGAGGAGTTAATTAAAGCACATATTTATGGTGCTTCTCATTTTTGGAACGAGTGGGAATTCAACCCGGGAACTTCCGGTTTCAAGAAAACTTTCTACCAATTAGGCTATCGACTCCTATTATATGGCTTCGCACGGGTTCAATAGTTGGTCTATTATAGCCTATATGTGATATTCTGCTGTATAAGCTATAACATTGTAAAGTTTCATCAAAATCCGTCCAGTAGTTTTTGCGTGAAGGAGTAACTACCATCCATACATCCTCACAAACTTTCGCGTTTATAATATTAGTAGGATTATATTCTAATGCTGACAAATTAATTTAGCCACCTGTTCTGTTTAATATGATCAACTAGTGTCATGTGGACACTGTTACTGCTCCGCGAGGTATAAAGATGCTAGTGTGATTGTTAGAAGTTCTCTATTTCGTGTTCTGTAGATGTAGGTACCTAAGTAAATAAAAAACAGTATAAATAACTATACGTGTGTCCACCAAACAAAATGACGCGAGGGAGCTATACTCCATATAAATGTCAGCCACACCCCACAAGGCTCCTCTAAATATAACAAGAATATTTAAAAGTACATATCTATATATAATAGATACCTACCTACAGTTAGATAGCTGATAGAACATTGATTGAAGCTCTTGTTCCTATCTAAGAGACATAAATCATAATAACCGCCCAACTCCAACTCCCTTCTCAAATGAATGAAAGACATTTTCAAATTACTTTAATAACAATCTGCTCAATAACTTTTTATAATAATCATTATATTTACTAGCATTCTGCCCAGGTTTACTCCTTGACTTTTTTTATCGCGTCTCACCCGATCTCATATAGAGCAATACATATTTATCTGAAATAACAGACAGTCACTTGAATATTATTTCTTTGTACTTATTGGTTATTTATATTATATTTCCTTATTGGTTAGCTCTACAGGAGGTCGCCGTAACATATACGATTTCTATATGAAACTTAATTTACTTATTTATATCAATGAGAGAGAAATATCAATATTTTGAGTCCTGAACGACAAACACAACCTTCTGTCGGTCACCTTACACCAACAAGAAGGTTGCTCCTTGTGGCGTGACTGGCGTGACATTTCGCCCTGGACTCCTGGGGCATTACTCTTCATTTCAATTTCAATGCAATCGTAATCCTGATTCACATAGCTATATAATTACCAATTTAATTGCTTACCTAATGAATAAGAACGGTATCACATTATGTCACAGTACAATTTGAGTAAGATGAAGTAGTATCAAGTAAGTATCAATAATAGTAGAAGTCGTGCAGATTACAGTTCGTGTAGTTGTAAGTGGTACAGCACACACAACGTGAACTGTATTGGTGCAACTTAACTGGAATCTTACTGATGACACTTGTGTACACTGTACAGTACTAATATATATATATATATATATGTGTGGAGGGCGATGGTTCCGTCTATATATTGACAGGACTATTATAAAGTTATTTGTCCATTCATTCATACAATACAATATAATTTCGCTATAAACACAAGTGAAACATAAGTGATCTCTACAAGTGCGTAGTAAATACAACGAATGCAAATCCCGTAGCAATAATTATATTTGGTTATATAGGCTAATATAATAAATATAAACGTGTGTGTTTGTTTGTCCTTCTATCACAACAACACAGAGTAACGGATGGACGTGATTTTTGCAGAGAGCTGGACAGTAGGCCCCTTTTTTCCCCCAAAATACTTAAATAAATAAATAAAGTTTTATGTCACATATAAAAAAGTTTCCACGGGCGAAGCCAAGGCGAAAAGCTAGTTATACAATAAAAACAGTAGATAAAATACGAACATAAATTTTTGATACAATACACAATCATCGAACTTTTAGTACTATTTGAAAGCTTGATGACGGAACCCTAAAACTTGAAAATTTTTTCAGCAAACACAGTTAATATCGTCATTGGGTGACCTACGTATAGACGATAATTTTAAGTTATACATCCTTGATGAAGTTAAAATAAATGTGCCATATAGACGCTATAGTACCTGCACTACGAGATTGGTGACTCTATACTTTATTGCACCATAAAAAGTACCGCTTCATGGACTCGCCACATAAAGTATTGTTTCTTTTTAAGATTAGAGTGAGTGTATGTAAGGAGAGCCACCCTTCATGTAAGGATATAGAGTGACAGACGACAACGTACAGATTTGAATAACATTTTGTAAGAAAATACACTGGCAGACTTCCCACAGTGTCATACGTAATATTTGTGCTGAGTATGCATACATTAAACGTTTCGAACTATCATGTTATTGTAAAGTTAGAAGTGAAGCAGCAATAGATTGTACAAATTGTACAATTATTCGTCTGAACGCTCTGGAGTGTTCCACGCTAAATCTTTGTCTTCTAACGCGTCTCTGTGAAAAGGGAGAGATAAACGAAAACAATTCCTTCGGGAGATTTATGCAAGCTTTCTAATTACATTAAATGTTTTCTCACAGCCCCGCCCGGCCCGCCCGGCCCGCCTGGCCGCGTACTAGCGCGTAGCTCCGGATCCAAGACAATGGCGTCAAATTCAATAAGAGTTCGATTTCAGTGGCAAACACTCGGCGCCAGGAGACCGGGCTTCTCTCATTATATACTATAGTATCTGACATCACAGGTTTCTAGCTGCTGTACTGAGCTCAATACTTACAGCTATTTGTATATTATACTAGCCTTACGCGTCGGTTTCGCCCGTCGACATTATTCATCTTTTGGGTCGTAGCGTAATGTTACATAGACCTTTCTCAATAAACTTCAAATCGTACTTGTAGTTTCTGAAATTAGCGCGTTCAAACATACAAATCATTCAGTAATAATAATGCACTTGTAAAAAAGAACACAGGTACGTAAGTAATATAAAATGTCGGTTTTGATTTGTTGACGTCTGTGATAGTAACAAGCACGAGGTAAAAAGGAAATACGTTTATTGTAGCACACGGAGCACACGAATCAACAATTTGTCTCTAGGAAACCGTTTACGAGCTCGTACAGGCATCAGGCGTCAGGTAATGTAGGTTACGTATGTCGGCAGGAGACAGGAGACATAACGCCCGCTCTCAATCACAACCGCTGGTCACCTGTTTGTTCAAATACTGACTATTTGTGACAACGTTTACATAATGGTATCGATTTATAATGCCGTACAAAAATATACCGCTCATATTATAACTTGCAACGCCCTCTTCCGGCTTTCCTATATGAAAAGTATACAGAGATTAAATTCAGAATAATACTTATATGACTACAACATTTCGTCTAAATCGGTTTATGCATTATGTATATGGTTTATGAATCTGCAAAATATCCAGTAGTCACTTTAGCAGCTAGAGCTATAGTAAAGTAAAGTCAGGTTTCTGTTGGTGACCTAAACAAATATTACTTTATATTTAGTGTTTATTGAAGCGGAGCGGACACCTTGTGTAGGCTGTACCCATCGTAATATAAACTTTAATATATATGGTAAGCGATAGATATATTTACGTAATCTCCATAGAGTACAGTAACAATATCTCTACCAACTTCCTTTCACCAACTCTGAGTAAAAGATGCCATTACGTTCCGAACTATTTCACGAAAACGACATTGGCAAACTGAACTCAAAGTTTTAATTAATAGTTTTGTTGAAAGAGCAAAAATACAGCGAAATGTAAAAAGTTCTGTTTACCTAACTAGACCAGAAATCTGGTTTTGAATCAACTGTTACGACCGAGCGGATAACTGAGAATACGTAGGTGCTGTATTACGGCATGTAACTACAAGTATGAGCAGCAGTTTACATCTCCTCTATTACCATTCCTTCTGACCTGATTGATTTCAACATCGAACGGCATTTTGTGAAACTTTTTGGCACCGGGTCTTTTTAGACTAATTCGACCCCGCTAAATACTATTCTGCCCGGTGCCAGTCTCTCCCCTGCCCCCTTCCCTCCTTACGCCCAAAACGTGTCCCTAACCGTGAGATTTTTTTCCACAAAACTATTACAAATGTTTCGAATATTACTTAAGCACTCGTTGCTCGCGGCGGCGGCGTCGGCGCTGTGAGCTGTAAATCGTGAACTAATATTTATGTACGACAATAATTAAGGTTTTGTAGGTAAATGTATCAAGATTAATTCGTTTTTGGGTACTTTATCACAACTTCGGCCGTTTTCTGATAAATTGAGCGCAAATAAAAAAAGTTCTTGCAGACATGTTTCATAACTTATAAGGCCTATCAAAATAATTTCTACACAAATATTGAATATTGTAGGGAACTTAATGAAGATTATTTTCGCCATTGACAGTTTTCGTTTCTAATTGTTCTTGTAGAAAATGAAAGAAACCGTGGTTAAAGACACGTTTGTTGGGGGGCAGGGGAGAGACCGGCACGTCGAATTAGTCTAAAAAGATCCGGTGCCAAAAAGTTTCAGAAAATTCCGTTCGACGTTGATTTCAGGAACAATTTGAGGTTTTCCCGCCAGTCTATATAGTTGTAAAAATTAAAGCCAAGCCAAGCCTCTTAGCCCTATTAGTAGTGTGCTCTTATGTGAAGCCAAGTGTAGATTAAATATCCACTACTCTATGTAGCTTCAATTAGCTATTTTGTCAATTGGCAATTGCACTAATTTGTCAGAGTTATGAAAACTTACATTATGAAAACTGAAATAGAAACTTTCACAATTTGTAGTTAGTTCCATATAGTCGTAGCGCGAGGTATCTTCAGTGTTCACATATTGTGAAGCTTCAGTAAGATACCTTTCAGATCCACCTGCGACCTGCGACTGTTCCCCTCCGTTGAATATTAGAACCGCGGGACGTGGGAACCGACACGCGCCTAAATAATAACGGCTTATAAATAAAAATCGCTTTTTACTTTTCGCGGAATGGCGGGGCTTTAAAAACTGATAAATTTGGTGAGCGACTGTCGAGTGCCGCCCGCCCCGTGCCGCCCCGTGCCGCCGCAGCCACGAGAGAGGGTCTCGTCCTCTCTACGGTTATTTGATAACTTTTATGAAGCCCATGCATTGTAATTTTGTTACGGAACATGGAACACTGGGAAATATACTAAATTGGACGAAACATTATTTTGTTACACTCTTCTGAAAATGTTTATCTGAAATACATGAAAGGGATTCTTATTTTACATGGTAGGACCCTACAAGTACAAAATGTTAATGTATTATCCTTTCATGTGTTACTAACCACGTATCACGATATAATATAGAGTCTATACAAATTATCTTTGTATATTTTCTGCACGTTATTTTTCCATGGTATAACGAAATAAAAAATTGAGTAAAATGTAATCTCAAGAGAAACATTATCCTTGCGACTCTATGTGGACCCAACTTTACAAAATGACTCCTGTCTATAACTTTAGTCATATATACCTACTTGTAAGTACGTTATTTTTTCCCGGAGCTCCATCTATAACTGGATAGTACCGGATTAAACCCATCTTCTATATAAGTGTATATATAGTTACTAACTAACACGGTCTTCAAATAACTTGGTCACGACATTATTCTATAGATATCTAGAAGTTACTACTCACTTCCAGCTCCATGACCTCTACAAGCATGTGACCTGTGAAAGCTAACTTTGTATGGAAATAAAATAGTTTGATAAGACAAGTGGATATTTTACAATAATGAGTAAAATTATATGTAATTATATCTCAGGAACCTCATTTCACATATTTATTTAATTTATCTGAAACATTTTATTTGTTGAGAAAATTAAAAACTTCACGTAACTATGCTCGCGCCCTTATTCTAGGATTGAACTCTTCATTGACAAACTTCAGGACCTTTATACCTGATGGTGTGACTAAAGGACACCAGCAGTAACAGTGTCCACTTGACGAATCGATGCGCAGAAAGGTACTGTTGGCAACAGAACAGGTGGCAACATCTTCAATCTGTAATTTTTAGAAGAAGTGCAGCCATCACTTAAATATTCATTACATAATAATGTGAAGCCTTTAGCAGGAACCTACCCTATTTCCTTGTGACGGTCGTCACGGTCGTCACCGTAGTTACATCAGATTGTTTACCTCCACCATTAGTCGATGATACACTCTCTCTAGTCAGGTTTCAATACCTAATACAATATTTATTTAGTTGAGATACTTGCTCCCTTTACAGCTCGCTACCTCTACCTACCTACTCCTATAGAGGCGACAAGCGCTCTACATCATTTAACTGTTTTGAAAGCCAACTCTTGTTACTCACAATTGGATATGCAACTTTAATGTTACTTTCTTGCCGTATACCTACAAAAAAATATACATACAAAACTCCTTTCTTTACTTACATTCCAAACTAGGGATTTTATATCTAATTCATTATCCATAATCTGTGTCTGGAGTTCAATATTTTCTTAAAATAATGAACAACGAGAATAAAAAAATATAATTCATGAACTCCACCGGCCGCGGCACTCTAAATATTTAGATTAGGTAGGTAGGTAGATATTATAAGTTATAGCTAAAGTGGAACCATGCTGTCACTTCTGCTACGGTTCAGCTCTCAGCCTAATATCTATCTCAATTACGTCTCTACATCGCGTCAGAGGTACTCCAAAAAAATACATGACTATATTCACCCTTCTTCATTCCTCAACCGATCTACAACAATCGGCAGACGAACGCAGAAGTTCAGTAATTTTTTTCTAATTCGCATTATAAAGAAGTGGAAGGTGAAACGAGAAAAACTGTCGAAAAATTGTGACCAATAAAAAAAGCTTAATTTTTGAAGTGAAAGGTAGTAAACAAACCACATTAAACAAGATAATTAAAACATAAACAGGTATTATGTCACGTACATGAGAGTCCCCTGAGAGTGTCGGTCGAGAGTCGGGACCCATCACAGATCTGTTACACTAATTGAGTTAACCCTTTTCTGTTAAATACGAATAATTAATTACTAAACCGATATGTGACTGGTGAGTGGTGACCCACTTACTCCCATCTGTTTACACCGTACTTCTAATGTAGCGTGATAATACTCTGCCGTCCCATTTCACACATCAATATCGATATGGTATGTGTTGAGGCATTTTACAGGACTAGTCAGAAAAAAGGAGGGTTCATAATATATGTTTATTTTAAATACTTGAACAGATTTTCATCTAGGGTAGCATAAGGTAAGTACCTAAAACTGTAAAAACGTCAGAAAAATACGATCACAAGATGTAAGTTTGTAATTTAATAACAGCAAACAAAAATTTCTCCCAATAATCGTTTTTTTTTTTTTAATAATCCGGAACGATTATTACACACTCATACACGTCTAAACAGCTAAATGAAATTGTATGAGGCAGTGTACAGTAGTATAGTCCCAGTCGTAGACAGTATTATCATCTCCATTTACATCACTAAAAATAAGTTAGTGTACATAATAAAATAAAGTGTGTAAATAATATAAATATACCAAATTATCTATTTCAAGAAATATAATAATATTAGCTGACCTAGCTGTGCCTTGCGGTTGCACCCGCGTTTATGGTTACTGTTCAGCTCTTAGCCTGTAGCCTATAACCTTTCTCAAAAATTGGGCTATAAAATGTAAATCCATATTTGCAAATCCGAATGGTTGTTCCAGAAGATTAGCGCGTTCAAACAAACAAACTCTTGAGCTTTATTTGTTAGTATACAGATACAAGATAGATAGATATAAGTTTGCAGCAATTGAAATGATATCTAAATGACATATTGCAGAAAGCTGTGAGCGTGATGTAGTATTAATATAATGAATAAGGAGTGGAGAGTTTGTTCGCGGTACGGTGATATTGAAATAGCTGACATGTTTGTCAGCGCACAAGGCACCTCTCATGTCTGATGTATGTCAAGTTACCATTCCTCACTTTGTAATATACATTCTACTTGCTGTCTGCTACCTGCTACTGAAACGTAACAGATACCTGGATCTGTGGCGGGGCTTCTGGGAGTTGACGACTGTTATTGTCACGGGGGTTGCCAGCTGACATGTTTGTGAGCGCACAAGGCACCTCTCATGTCCGATGTATGTCAAGTCACCATTCCTCACTTTGTAATATACATTCTACTTGCTGTCTGCTACTAAGCGAAGAACTCGGTCAGTACTAATATAGACTCTCCTTTATATCAGGGTCGTAGCATGCTGATCACTTTGAACTCTGTCTACCCCTTTAGAATACAAGCGTAATCTGATATGTATATTAAATAATGTGCAGCAATCTGTATAAGTAAAATTAATTAACATCATAAACATAATTAATGACGCTAGTGATATTCTGAAAAATGATCTTTCAGGCTGTAAGGGAGTCCTGTACAGTATACAGGACACACGCTCGACGTCCTCCTCTCCTCCTCTCCTCCCCGAGTCCCGAGGTTCATTCACAACATTATGAAAGGAAAGAGATATAATACTTTCACACTTCATTTCCTGAGATTTATTACTCCGAGATTGAGATAGATACTGGCACTGGGAGAGACGACGTAATTGGTCACGGGGATTGAATACTAATGGTGTAATACGTAGTTACGGACCTGTGGCAGTGTGGCAATGTGGCAGTGTGGCAGTGTGGCAGTGTGGCAGGGACACTCATTGATTTTTGTTTTAGGGTTCCGTAATTATATTGCACAACACATTATACAACATTTAACCCTTCCTCTAATAAAGATTGTAAAGTAAATTAGGGTGAGTGATGAGTGTCATTTATAAAAGTAAATTGATTCTTACTTTAATGTTTTGAAATACTTGAAAATAAGCTTCATTAATTATGGGTTATTTAATTTAGATTTTCAATTCAGCGTCTGTTACACTTTCAAAATTCAAATTGTCAACAAAAAAATACAGAAATATTACAAAACATTCTTTACTCTATCTCCTTGTATATTAGATATTATTGGATAAAGCATCTACTTAGTTACAATGTATTAAACATTGCCGTCACTTTGTCCTATAAATTTCAATTACTGTCAACTTAATGGAAAGATTAAAGTTGTTTTTTTTTGTGACGAAGGCAGCCATGTCGGACGTAATCCCGGCGTTATTAAGGCGCCGCTAATTGCAAATATCCGGATGAGGACAGCGGCTGTGGTGACCTTACTGAAACCGCCCTGAAACATTCTTGTAGCCCACGTATTAAATCAAATTAACTATGAAGCTTTACAAACTGCTTAGTAAATAGCGGAGAGCTCTCACTGGAAGGTTCGAGGGTCTGCTCGGTTTGTAAACATAAATGTTAAATTAACAACATTACATTATCCTTATTATAAAAGGTTACTTTTTGTGGCCAAATCTAATTATGTTCTTTATTATTGTGACAGTTATAGCTGACGATAATATATCATATGATAGGACACCGCAGTATAAATTCTTCTATAAATATATATATAAACGAGTTCCAGAGAAGTAGTTCCATTAAAAGTAACTTTTTCATGAGTAATTAATCATAATCTAAAATTGAAATTCCAATATGAGTGACACCTCAAAGTTCGTAATCAAAATGTATAATGACTCAAACTGAGGACACACTTTTATAATACATTTTGTCAGAGCTCCGTCCGTTGTCTGCTCAATTAAAACTTGGTAGGTATTGATCGTAACGAGCCAACTTCAACTTAGATTAAGAAAGTATCAACTTAGTACAATATAGTATGTACCTAATATTGGAGAGTTAATGAGAGTCCAACTAGTGTAGGTACATTATAGAACACAGAACAAGCGCTCTCGACCGTGAGTAATGAGCGACACAAAGCCGAGCCGCTCACAGACGGAACAATACGAGCTACGGCTACGGACTACACACTACAAGCTCTACTGGGACTTGCTCATAACTCTCTATAGGTGCAACCACCAATATTATACATACTACTTTCAACCACGGTTTAACCAGTCTGGAAATAAAACAGGTTAAAAGAAATATATCTCGAAGCTGTAATATTATTTTTTTCAGTAAGAGTTTTATTAAATCTTATTCTGTTTTCCAGGATAAAAAGAAGTCTCTGTTTTATTCCAGGACACAATTCCGTTCAGCCGTATTGAGGAACAAACATCCAAATTTTTGAATTTATTTGCGGATTGGTAGAAATATGACACTGTGTAAAATGTGAAAGGCTTTGTACTTGGTTCGTGGTACTGCGTGGGAAGTGGGAGGGAGTAAACGACAGACAAATTAGTGTAATTTAAATAATTAAACTCAAGTCGAGAAAGATTAACGAGAAAATACGCTGTATTCTGTTACTACTGTTACAAACAATCTTATAAGAATCCTTAACCTTTATATGGAGTGTAAAGATTGCTACTATTCTAAACTCAACACTATTTTATATAAATCAGGTTAGGAAACATTTATCTATATATTATAAAATTATCTTGTTCTCAACGAAGTCAAATAATATATATTACTAACTTCCCGCCCCGGCTTCTCCCTATAATTATAATCTTGAGTTCCTACAAAAATCCCATAGAAAAAGCACTTTCAGTTTTTCCCGAACTTTTCAGTACAACTTTTGCAATTTTTGTTTCAAATCAAATCAAATTTGATTTGAAAAAGGTTTAGGCGAAAAGTTTTAATATGTTAAAAGTACACACAATCGCCGAGCAAGTACGAAAGGTATGATGAATAAAAAGAACCGAAAGAGGTAGGTATGTCAGAATCGTAACAAATGGCATTCGATTGCCTCTGCCTCTTGGGATAAAAGGTGTGATGATATGGAACGTGCCAGCTCTTGTTAATCGACCTGCAGATAGTCAAAACATTGACGAGTGTAGCATGATGTAGCTCAGTGTAGATGTTAGCTCAATATCAGTAATCCTATGTGACAACAACAGCAGCTCGTGTCCAAACTGATCTGCAGATTGACCACATCTGGTGTTCATTTGTCACTTCTCACCAAGGAATATACTACTCTCAATACTAATAACGAGACAAACGTTATTATATTCTTCCTAAACATGTTTATTATATCTAAAGTTCAGGCGCTTTATATTATATTTAATTTTAGATTGTTTCTATCAGCTTAACTTTCCGAGTGTATTTATAACATTTTATAATTGGAAGCTTAAAATTGATCCCTATAAATAAAGGACCTTATACATTGTTTCTGTACCTACTTGTGTTTAGTTACTTTGTTATTAATTGTTCCATTGTGAGAGTAGAGAGCAGAGAGCAGAGAGCACAGAGTTGACACCGATGTCCATTTTCAGATATAAAGCAGCACAACGATCGATCTCGTCTCAACAGTAAACGCAAATTAAACAAATCAGAAAAATCCGCAACTTGTAGAAATTCGGCCGCGTTACAATTACAGCTTTTCATTTTTAATTGAAGCCTTTTCAGCAGCACACTTTTACACCGGGAGACATTTTAATTATACACACAAATTTAATTATTGTGCTGTCATCTAATTTCCTCGAGTCTCAAGAACCACTTTCCCACCGATTTACAATTTCGTCTGAAACAGCGTCCGCTTCCGTCTTACTCTATTTTCCTATAGATTAAAGGAAATTATCAATCATATTCCACAACCAGGTCTCGGAGAAATGTAGCACCCGTCTCGATCGTAGCTGTTACTGCTCGGTTTCAAATATTTATATAAGACATTTTAGAGTGAATCCTAGAGTAGAATATTGTTAATATTTGAAACCGCATCTAAAGATGGGTGAATAATGGATTTTTATCTAAAGAATTGGGTCACTGGTACGGTGGTGAGAAACTTTTTAATTCAATGAAAAGGGTTACAGATTAATTTTTCCAGTCGGCCGCGTTGCGTGACGTTATACCTACAGCTCCTCGGGTATAATAGCACCACAGTAGGGGCAGCGCGTTAATATTATATGTATATAATGTTCTGGTTTATTATAATTTTTAATTAAAAACCATAATAAATAACAGTGGATGCAGTTCTGTATGTGAAAGTGGCAGTTAGCACGCTATGCCGGGTTATTTATACAAGAGTACGTGAGCTACGTGGCTACAACGGTCGGTGACTACGATCTTTAAAACATATTACTCTTGAAATGTCACACTAGATACAGAAATAAAACTGTACATTGACAGGTGAAATAGTTAACAATATAACAGTTGCCTTCCTCAGATTCTAATGTCAGCCATTCTATATCAACTCTCTATAAAACAGTTATATATGGGTGTCCTGTCCGCTCTAGCGCTCTATCTGGCTCAAGTTATTTGACTCGCAGTATACCATTCAGTCTGTGTTGGGGTTGTAGCAGTAGGTAGCGTGTTTGTAAAGTTAGTCCTTGATTCGTTCGCGGTCGGGCGGGCGGCGGAGGGCGGCGGAGGGCGGCGAGCGGCGGTCGCTAATCAGATTTTGGCGCGGAATTCACTTAGCTCCCAAAATGGAGCTTGTAAAAAGATTCTTCCCAATGGATAAAATAAACTTTTTGCTACGTTAGCTGCGTTGTGGAAAAAGTTGAATAAAGACCCCTTAAAAGGTAGACGAGACGAGGGAGTTTCTCAAAGTCATCTAATCATCAGTACCCAGTACCTACCCACGGCAAAGTAGATTGATCAATACTAACAAATATATAGAACGAGCCGTCACGACCCCTGTTAACATTAGTATCTATTACCCATCTTGTTTGTTCACGATAGCCGAATGTAACTTGTATACTGACGGCTATTATCTGTCATCCTCTATCAGTACCTACAGTGTACACCGTACACGAGGACAAAGAGATATTCGGTAAACATTATACATTAAAGCTGGTCGCTCGTCTCTAAAGAGATTATTACTCCAGTCGAGGTACAAACGGCAAGTCATGCTCCACCGGAAGGATTTGAGAGGAAGTAAATAGGTTGCGAGTCAACTGAGCTGCCAGTAGGGACCTCATAATAATAAAAAGTGCGCTGCGGTCCGTGTTCACTGTCTCTATATATATATATATATATATATAGAGACGTCGCCGCGTCGTCGGTAATTAATCAAAGGAGATACGTCCTGTTTTAATTACAACTCTTTCCACTTTAATTGAACAAGAAAAACATTTAATTTAGTCAGCCCACCTTCTCAGAAGCTGTTCGTTTATACAAAATAGTATATTATACGTTTGTAAAGATTGTACGAGTTTCCTCAGTTTGGTGGGAATATAAATGTTATAAAAATGTCTCTTCAATTGACACCAACAAGCGTCTCTCTCTCACAGATATTGTCTACCTACAGCTACACTATATATGTATATGACTATACTTCTGTTTCATTTTACTGTGTTTATGTCGCGTTCAATGAATAAAGTAATCAGTCTAAAACTAGAATACAATTAGTAGTGATCATTTTTATTGTAACTTTGGTTCGGATGGACATTCATTTTGGACGTGATATATTATGTTGTGTTCTCATTCTGTATACACTTTGATCAGAGATGTGCTGTGACGGGCTGTTCAACGATACTTGTGTCTGTAAAATATTGTTATGTATACAAATAAAATATGCCTTTTACAATTACACAACACTTTACTGAACAATACACAATAATGACAATCACTTAATCGCGCTCAATCCACTACGCCGAGGCTTATATACAGCTCACATGCTACCTAGAACGCGCGCAAAGGATCGAAAAACGTCGAATGAAATGCAAATGAAAAAAAAAGTATTAAACATTTACCAATGAACATTTTATCCAGCCGACTTACTGGGGTATATTTTAAATGCATTATGCATTCACTAGTCACTTCCAGCTTGCAGCTCGCAGACAGCTGACATCTAGGTAACCTACAGTGGCTACAGCCAACAGCCCGACATAGTGGCGCCGTCGCCGCCGCCGCGCCGGGACCACAGCCGGGTCGCGGCGCGGGTGTCGCAAGTGTCGCAAGTGTCGCAACTGACAAATACAAGTCTAAAACTACATTGTTTCATTATTCAGATTTATTACCAACTCCCTTTAATATATCAACATGTCACGATAATGTTTTCTTTCAAATATACAATGGTATTACCATTTGTTTGGTATGCTAATGTTCAATAATATACAAGTTCAACAAAAACAAGTCTTCAGCTATGTATGATTATATTGGTGTGTCAAGTTATTTATTGTGTGGTATGAGACGGCCCCGGCTATCTTCACAACATAATATATCAACAAAATCTATATTGATCATGAAGTTGACTTATCTCTGTTACAAACTTATTTTCTTATTTACCACGTTTCCGTAACCACTTCCCACACTCACCCCTTCTAATAAACTAAGAAGTATGTCATATATGATAGAAGGAGACAAAGCGTTGTATAACTTTAGAAAGAGGCTGCAATATGTAGCAAGTGTCCTAGGCCGCCCCAGATCTCTTCGCCACAATGAGCTATGTACTGATTGTCAGATCAACCCTCATTTTCTCTTTTTGCTGTAGTCGCTCATGTAAATTAGCAGAGTTTCAGGAAACTCATTTAAATATCTCGCTCCCTAGTTTGAACTAGTATTAAACGGTCGCTTTGAACGCATCAACCTACTGCTCAATTAAATATTGTTATGGTAGTTATAGGTATATACATCTATCATCACGCTTTTATACCAAGAGGGGTAGACAGAGCCAATGGAAGCCATTTGCTACGATCCTAACATATCTCTTTTGCTTCTTTTATATTCATCATACCTTTCATACATGCTTTTTACGTAGAATGTATTATATAAAGCGTATTAACCGCATCCGGAACGATGTTATTAGAGAAGAATGCATAGTGAATGATGATGTTATGACTAAAATGAATGTTTACACTGCTTTGGACGCGGTTTCGGGAGCTGTAATGAAGTAGGAAAGATTGACAAAAAGGTTTATATGGCGGAAATGAAAGCCGGAAAGGTAATGCTGGCAGAGGACGACCTAGGTGCACTTTTATTGATCACATACAAAATGTTTTAATCGAATAAATGTACACACAATCGTCGAACATGATCCTTGAAACTTTCATCAAAATCCATATAACCGTTTTAAATTCTAATTAAATAGACAAACATTTTAATAATGGATATTTACATATTCATAGCTTTTTTAAATTTGTAGTAACGAGGCAAGCGGTACCATGATACCATCAAAACTAAAATCCCGCAGGTAATCACCTGGTACGAGTACAGTGAGCGCTCCAACATACCTATATAACCTATATATGTCTACCCGCATGAGAGCATCTCTTCACTGACTCTACTATCTAGTTGGGTTTAAAACTATCTTTATTTTACACTAGCTTTGCCTGTGGTACTTTCATATTAATGTTCCCATATATAATAAGTAGGTACATTGTTATATGTCATTTTTAGGGTTTCGTACCCTAAGGGTAAAAACGGGAACCCTATTACTAAGGCTCCGCTGTCCGTCCGTCCGTCTGTCTGTCTGTCTGTCACCAGGCTGTATCTCATGAACCGTGATAGTAAGACAGTTGAAATTTTCACAGATGATGTATTTCTATTGCCGCTATAACAACAAATACTAAAAAACAAAATAAATAAATATTTAAGGGGGCTTCCATACGACAAACGTGGTATCTGGCTCGTTTTTGCTCTATATTGATAACGGCAATAGGTAGACGCTTGAAATATTCACAGAATATTTAGTTATATATTCACTTTAATAATAAATAATTAAATTAAAATAAAACAAATATTTAAGGGGGGCTCCCATACAACAAACCTGTTTTTTTTGCCGTTTTAATAGATAATGATACGGAACCCTTCGTGCGCGAGCCGACTCGCACTTGGCCCCACGGAAATGTATAACCGGAAGTAAATAATCTCTAATTGTAAGTCTCGCTCTTTTTGTTTATTTATACAAACTAAAATAAACAGAAAATTCTAAGTAAATATTCACTATGATCCCTGAAGGTGTATCAATATTAAAATCGTGTACCTATTTACCACTGGATATTAATTTTAAAAGCATAAACAAACACTTTAATTTTATTTAATGGTAAAAATGAACTTGTTTTTTGCTAATATATTGCAATGGAATGAAGTTCGTACAATTAAACGGAATTGAGAAAAAATAACAAATCCTTAGAGCAGAAAAGAAATAGCACACAATCTATGAATAACAGTATTTTCCTTAGTAACAGCTTTCAGCGGCGAAAAGTGAATAGAATAGCAACTTAGCTCAGATTGAGCTTACCTCACTATTATTTAATGTATTGTTCACTCTCAGTAGATATATATACTTGTTTGTCTTGCTTACATAGAAATTCAAAATTAATGTAATACCAAAATTCTAATATTATTTACAACATTTTGTTTGTTAATTAATTTTGTATTCTTGTATATAGACTTGAGCCAATGTTATATACTTAATGATATATTAACCATACATACCATCACGCCTGTTTCCCAAAGGGGTATACGCGCCACTTGTCTCGATCTTCAATATATATTGAGCAGAGCTGCCATAACTCGACACGACCCCAGTAAAGTAACATATAGGTACCTATGGAGGCTCGCCTGAACCACCTAAACGTCGTGAACTGCGGGAAATTAACCTACTTTCAGAACATTGTCTCAAATAGAGTGTTTCAAATTTGAGTTCATGAAAATCGTTTGAAATAGCTTCAACAACATCTTTGTATGTTCTCGCTTTGAGACTGAGTAATTGGACACTACGAACTGATTGTACATACCGAGTTGAGTATTGAATAAAAACTGGACAAGAGCGAGTCGCGCTACGTGTAGGATTCCGTACCAAGAGCTTACTGTATTACGTATCTAATAAACATGCTAACATGCAATTATGTTTCTCTGGGTCGGGTCACTAACAAGTAACTCCCTCTGAAGAATAGAAGAGAAACACTTCTGTAACAGACGAGAGTGACCTTATAAAGGTTTCGTTTGTCCTATTAAGGTACGGAACCCTAAAATATAAAAGTTGTCTACTCCTCCGAGAATAGTGTCGCTACAAACATCAATAAGAAGATACCTGTAAACCTCTCTACTACATTAATGACCCTCCAGGCTACTTCTTTAAACTTATATATTCCCATGTTCATAAGTAAAGCTTAAAGATCAATATTATTATTATTAGCGTGGATAGTGCCAGTTTTTGTAGACGACACTACCGCGGTTTCTGTACAGTTACAAACAGTATGAATAACGCTAAATACATTAATTTTGTTAAAAAATACGTCTACGGCTGCGGACCGTTAACTTGATGTTCAATCCATCTTTTTTATTTTTAAGTCTTCAAATCTTTTTAGGAACGGAATCCCTTATAGGATCACTCTTATTTTCTCCGAATCCAAATGTTGAAACTTTGCACATAGGTACATATATCAATCACGGACGTATATCGTCAATAATCGCATTTCGATTTTGAGAGTTAAGTTTGGGGGGAAAATTAAAACTTTAAAAAAAATGTTTTTCAAGTGCATCATCAAATTTTATAATTTTAAAATGCATAGTTTAAATTATATTAATGAAAATATACGAAATTTAATCTATCATCACGCCTTTCATCCCAAGAGGGGTAGGCAGAGACAATCGAATGCCATTTGTTACGATCCTGACATATCTCTTTGCTTCTTTTATATTTATCATACCTTTCATATATGCTCGGCAATTGTGTGTACTTACCCTACCTGTTCTGTTTAATATAGGTAACTAGCTAAAAGTGAATACTGTTACATGGTGTTTCTGGCCACATCGCAGGTTATAAAAGCCTTGATGGTATTTTTGTTTTGTTTGTTAAAACTATCGAGAAATGCGGTACTGATTACTTCTAATTGTCAAAGGATTTCAGTGAGTTTCACTTTTCAGTTTCAGGTAATAAAGCTGGAGTTTAGATTAATTTTGAAAGTATTAAAACTATTTGTAACTTCATAGTTACCAACAGAAAATGCAATGTTCCAAAACAATGTCGAAATATCGCTCTCCGCTCGTAGCCCGTTGTAGCTCGTCGTAGCTCGTAGCTCGTAGCTAAATAAACACGCGCTACATTGTACAGTAGAGAGTACAGAGTATAGAGCGACCAAAGTTTAGTCCGGAACAATCCAAACATCAAAGGTTGAGAGATTCTTAGTAAATACCGGGAAGTTACACGAGCTGCTTCTCCGAGACACCGGCCAGTACCTACTTATTACAGAGATTATTGAAACATTCACCACGACCGCGACAGTACTAACTCTACGGTACGTATGATGCTAATTAATTAAATATCAGTTTTACATCGCTTTTAGGGTTCCGTATCAAACAAGGAACTTTAATAAGATCGTTCAGTCCGTCCGTCTGTACCGTTCTGTCACAGTATCGTATTGTCCACAGTTTTGAAAAGAATTTAATGAAATTTAATACATATTACACTATAAAAAAACAGGAAATTGTGTTCTTAGTAACAGTTACAATTAAAATTTATAACGTGCATAAAGACAAACAAACTTTAAAAAAAATTTAAATGCGTGTACTTATGTATGTACGCGCGTGAGATGTTATACTTCTTTGGCATCATTATATAAATTAATTATTTATTTAATTCTCTCATTATATATTTATTTAAAGCAAAAATATACCTTTTTATATTTACATAGTAATATTAGAAAATTACTTACATTTAACACTAAATTACAAATATAATATAAAATTAACATTAAACTAAAACTTATAGACAAATAAACAAAAAAAAGAGTTATGTCATTATTCTCTCATTATTTGAATATCTATCTATCTATCTATCTATCATCACGCCTTTCATCCCAAGAGGGGTAGGCAGAGACAATCGAATGCCATTTGTTACGATCCTGACATATCTCTTTTGCTTCTTTTATATTCATCTTACCTTTCATACATGCTCGGCGATTATGTGTACTTTTAATATTTCCTTCGATCAACATATTTTTTATATGTTCAATAAAAGTACATCTAGGTCGTCCTCTGCTAGCATTTCCTTTCACTTCAGCCATATAAACCTTTTTAGTCAATCTTTCATCCTTCATTCTTTCAACGTGTCCAAACCAGCGTAAACTACTTTTCTTCATTTTTGTCACAACATCATCTTTTACTCCGCATTCTTCTCTAATGACATCGTTCCGGATGCGGTCAATACGCTTTATATCACACATTCTACGTAAAGACCGCATTTCCACTGCATTTATTTTACTTTCATGCCTCTTATTCCATACCCAAGTCTCGCTTCCATAAGTAAGTGATGGAACTAAAACAGCATTATGTATGTTCATTTTACTTTTATTTGTAAGTTGTGTATTTCTGCATACATTGTTTAGTCCACCAAATACCTTGCTTCCCGCTTTCACTCTCCTTTCAATTTCTTTGTCTATCTTTCCACTTCTTGTAACCATACTACCTAAATAAACAAATTCATTCACTTGCTCTAACTTACATCCTTTCACACAAATCTTACACTCCGTCCTTTCATCTTCCTTTTCAAATACTAATACTTTTGATTTCGAAATATTAATTTTCATGAATTTCTTCTCACATTCCTCATTCAAAATTGCAACTAGGTTTTGCAGCTCTTGCTCCGAAGATGCAATTAATACCGCATCATCGGCATATAATAGACAGCAAAGTCTAGTAGGACCCATTTCTATCCCTAAGGAACATTGTTGTAATTTGGTCAAACAACTATCGAAATACAGATTGAATAGACAAGGTGACATTACACATCCCTGTTTAACACCACAATGTATATTAAACGGGGTTGAGCACTGTCCACCCACTCTAACAACGGCAGTACAGTCATCATATAATGATTGTACTGCCCTTATGAGTTTTTTATTCACTCCGTATCTCGCTAGTGTTGACCATAATTCCGTTCTGCATAGGTTGTCATATGCTTTTTCTAGATCAATGAAAACACTGTAAACTTTTTGATTTTTTGCCAAATGTTTTTCAACAATGTTTCTTAAGGTAAAAATTTGGTCAACACAACTTTTACCTTTCATAAATCCCGCTTGAGCATCCCACATCTTATTTTCTGTCACCTTTTGCACCTTTTCAATTATTATTCTTCCATACATTTTTCCAACCAAGCTGATTAGGCTGATGGCGCGATAATTATTGCAATCAAGCTGTGAACCCTTTCCTTTAAACACTGGAACTATTATGGCTTGACACCAGTCTCCTGGTACTCGTCCGTCGCTCCAGCATTTATTGAAGAGAGCACACAGTGTGTTACATATTATCGCTCCTCCATGTTTTATCATCTCGGAGGAAATCCTGTCTTTCCCTGCCGCTTTTCCGTTCTTCAATCTTCTGATGGCTGACACAACATCATCCTCCGTGATAATGTCATCGATAATTTCCGAGTCCTCATAGTCCTCACTATCAGCATCCGAAGGATGTGTTTGTTGTCCATCAGAGTTTCCATATAATCTTTCATAAAACTCTTTCATTCTTTCTAATACTTCTCCATTCAATGTCATTAACCGTCCATCCTCTGCTTTAATCATTTGTACATTAGAAGTCCTCAATACTCCTCGAGATTTTCTCACTAAATTCCAAAAAATTTTGACGTTCTCTTGGAAAAATCTTGAGAACTTCTTCTCTTCATTCATCTTTTCTTTCATCTTACTTTCTTTAATTATCTCTTTTACTCTCTTCTTGCATTCTCTATATTTATTCTTCATTCTCTCTTCAAGTTCTGTATTCTTTCCCGTTACTGCCATAATATCTAAATATGCATTCTTCTTCATTTGTACAGCCACCCTTACTTCATTATTCCACCACGGATCCCCTCTCATACCACCAACCTTCACAACTCCACAAGTAGTTTGTGCTGCTTTGACAATTCCATGCTTAATCTTCTTCCACATTTCATCTATACTGTCATCCTGCTCAATGGCATCTAGTTTCTCTTGTACTTTCCTTACATATTGTCCTCTAACATCTTCCTCTTCCAACTTTTCTACTTTTATTCTTTCGGCTTTTGGAGGCGACACAGGGGTACGTTGGCGCCAGCCTTGAAACAGACCCTTAAATGAGGTCATTACCATATAATGGTCCGTTTCAATACCGGTACCTCTGTACACCCTCGTGATTTTTGTCGCACTCTTTAGCCTATCGTCAATCAAAAACAAATCTATTATGCTTCTTTCAATTCCTCGATGCCATGTATAGAGATGAATATCCTTGAGATCAAACATAGTATTCGAGACAAACATATTCATCTCTAAACATAGATCAAGGATCTCTAGTCCACTACTATTCATTCTCGGGTCCCCAAATTTTCCTAGAGTGGACTCAAGCCCGTCTCTTCGGGTCCCCACCCATCCATTCAAGTCACCTATCATCATTAATCTTTCATTTAGTTGCCTCTGAGCTAGGATGTTTCTTACATCAACCCAGAAGTCCTTTATTTCTCTCAGTTTGTTGGTGGCACAAACTGGAGCATATCCAATAATTATTAAAATTCTTGTTAGTCCCACCTTCAAACGGAGAGAGAGTAATCTTGGGTTGATCCTTTCATATCCATACATACATTCTACCATACGTTGTGATAATAAGACTCCAACACCACGGTTTGCTCTTTCTCTATCTTTAACGCCGGACCATATTCCGGTGAAGCCGCGATGTTGTGTTCTGTCATTACCACGACGCATGGTCTCTGTCAGGCATAACACATCTATCCACTTTTCTTCCATCATATCTAAAATCTCATTCATTTTTCCATTCATTCCGCCTTGTACATTTAACGTAGCGAAATGGCATTCGCCCGTCCTCGTGTAGCCCCTTTTGTGTATCAGGTGTGTATATTTGAATATTATTTTTAAATGATGTCCACTGCCATAGCATCTTGCGGTAATGACTTACGAATAGTAAATAATATTAATCAAAATATTCAATTTAAATCACTACTGAATATAATATAATTAGCACATATATTGTAACGAATAGGTACTTAAATCGCACAAATAAATACCTAAACACATCAAGGTCGATAGACGTCTCTAGAAACATCCAGAGAGAATCAAGTACAAACGAAAATGGACCGTATGTGCCTAGCCATAGGTATCAAAATCGGGCGCGGTCTGTGTGTAGGTATTTGGCGCCGAGTCGCATCGAGCCGCGTCTACAACTTTGTACAACAATCTCGGCGTTTCTCGAATGTTCGGTGGGCAATATAAACAGAGGATCATTGCCGCAAGGAAGACAGTGCGAATCAGAGCGATCAAAGCGAAACAGTGAAGTGGAATTTAGTGCGACTAAGTGATATTCAAGTGTTTTCATTTATTTAACTGTATTTTTGTGGTGTTAAAGTAAAGTTTGTTTATTTAATCGGTATTTTAAATCTCTTCGAACCCTAGCTCGTAACAAATTGGTGTCAGAAGTGGGATAAGCTTGCCTAGTCTACCTGGATGACGTCATCATTATGGGACGCGACTTCAACGAGCACCTGAGGAATTTAGAAAGAGTGTTTGCCAAGTTGAAGCTCGCGAACCTGAAATTGCATGCCAAGAAGTGTAGCTTCTTCAAGAAACGTGTAAATTACCTCGGGCATGTAATTACAAAGGATGGCGTAGAAACCGACCCTGTAAAGACAGTAGCTGTACGAGAATGGCCCACCCCACGGAACAAAACAGATGTTCGGGCGTTTCTTGGTCTATGCTCATACTACCGCCGCTTCGTATACGACTTCGCGGGAGTAGCCAAGCCCCTACATCGACTGACGGAGGACAAGCGTTCGTTTCAGTGGACTGAGGACTGTGAGAAGTCGTTCCAGGAACTGAAACAACGGCTGTATCAAACACCTGTATTGGGCTACCCGGACCAAGTCGGCGAGTTTGTGGTGGACACAGACGCAAGCAACATCGCCATTGGAGGTGTGCTGTCACAACGGAAGGGGGACAAGGAAGTTGTGATAGCGTATTTCAGCAAGGCTCTGTCGAAACCAGAAAGGAACTACTGTGTAACCAGACGCGAACTTCTGGCCGTAGTGAAGACAGTACGACACTTCAACAAGTATCTCATCGGAAGGAAGTTCAAGCTACGGACAGATCATGCGGCGTTGAAATGGTTACTTCAATTCAAGGATCCCGAAGGACAAGTCGCTCGATGGATCGAGCAGTTACAAGAATTCGATTTCACGATCGAACATCGACGAGGACGGATGCATGGCAACGCTGACGCACTGTCACGCAGGCCGTGCCCTGAAGATTGTAAACACTGCTCGAGGCGTGAAATCGGTGATTCTGTCATCAAAGTGATTACGACTAACAACCTTAGTGACGAATGGGCGAACGAGAGGACGAGAGACGAGCAACTCAAGGATAACAACTTGGCGCCGATAATGGAATGGAAGACGCAGAATGTTCCAAGGCCCGGCTGGAATGTTGTATCAGCCATGAGTTCCACCACGAAAAGTTACTGGGCTCAGTGGGAAAGTCTAGTGCTGGACAACGGGTTGCTGTACCGCAAGTGGGAGTCGCCAAGTGGACAGGAGACATAGATGCAGCTGGTCGTGCCTAGGTCAAAGGTGCGCGCAGTGCTTGAGTCCGTGCACGATGGATCCTCGGGAGGACATCTGGGCATGAATCGAACCCTGGCGAAAATCAGGAAACGATTTTATTGGGTTCATTGCCGGCAAGATGTCGAGGATTGGTGTCGTAAGTGCACAGTATGTGCGGCCGTGAAAGGACCTACGACACGTACGAGGGGACGTATGCAGCTGTACAATGTTGGCGCTCCATGGGAACGAATTGCGGTGGACGTTGCTGGACCGTTCCCGGCCACTGAAGACTGGAACAAGTACTTCATGGTCGTGATGGACTACTTCACGAAGTGGCCGGAGGTCTTCGCAATTCCCAACCAGGAAGCGACAACAGTGGCGACTAAGTTGGTCAACGAAGTATTCTGCAGGTTCGGGCTACCATTGGAGATACATTCTGATCAAGGGCGTAACTTTGAGTCGCAGTTGTTCCAGGAAGTATGCCGTCTCCTGGGAATAAATAAAACGAGGACTATGGCGTATCACCCACAGTCCGACGGAATGGTTGAAAGGTTCAACCGCACTTTGGAGACTCATTTAGCGAAACTGGTTGAGGATCACCAGAGGGACTGGGACCGATATATTCCCTTGTTCTTGCTCTCATATCGATCCGCAGAGCATGAAAGCATAAAGGTGACTCCTGCTTATGCCAACTTTGGGAGAGAACTCCGACTACCAGTTGATCTCCTGACCGGCGGACCTCCGGATGCGCCGCAACCTGTAAGTGACTACGTATCGAACCTGAAAAACAAGATGTGCGACATACATGACCAGATTCGTCAGAGCAGTCTTGTGGCCAGTACAAAGATGAAGACCAGGTACGATAGAAACTTCAATAGTAACGGTTTTGACGAGGGATCGTTGGTGTGGCTGCACAACCCGAAACGCCGAAAAGGCAAATCTCCCAAGCTGCAGAACCGCTGGGAAGGCCCGTATAAGGTCATCACGAGGATCAATGACGTGACCTATCGGATCCAACGATGCCCGCGTGGACAGTTAAAGGTTGTCCATATTGATCGACTGGCTCCTTACAAAGGCTCGAATATTGCTCGGGACGAGCAAGTCTAAGCGGGGGGCAGTGTAACGAATAGGTACTTAAATCGCACAAATAAATACCTAAACACATCAAGGTCGATAGACGTCTCTAGAAACATCCAGAGAGAATCAAGTACAAACGAAAATGGACCGTATGTGCCTAGCCATAGGTATCAAAATCGGGCGCGGTCTGTGTGTAGGTATTTGGCGCCGAGTCGCATCGAGCCGCGTCTACAACTTTGTACAACAATCTCGGCGTTTCTCGAATGTTCGGTGGGCAATATAAACAGAGGATCATTGCCGCAAGGAAGACAGTGCGAATCAGAGCGATCAAAGCGAAACAGTGAAGTGGAATTTAGTGCGACTAAGTGATATTCAAGTGTTTTCATTTATTTAACTGTATTTTTGTGGTGTTAAAGTAAAGTTTGTTTATTTAATCGGTATTTTAAATCTCTTCGAACCCTAGCTCGTAACAATATAATTCACACTTGTATGAAACTAAAACACGTGTTGTGAATGTAGAAACTAGAAACATGTGGATAAATATTATAAATATGAAAACAGTGATCAGAGGCGACGAGCGTGCCAACATGCGCGACTAATAGAGGTTCTATTTCTATTTTGTTGGTAGCTTTTTCATTTCAGTATCGGCAACTTCATACTGTAACTTTTTTGTTACATCCTATAATTTCACTCTCATAATATTTTTTTCAAAACGCGCCTAAAGAAGTATAACTTCAAAAATCATTTGAAAATTGTTGCAATGGGTTGGAACAGAGACTACAATTGGAATAGGTACCTACAAAAATACGATTATAACTACTTATATATTAGGGATAGATATATGATACCTCACAATATTTTGTATAGCATTTTACCTATAAATAAATAATGCATTCCTACGTACTACACCATTTTGTCATGTCTCTGACGGATTAGACAGCATACACCATGAAATCGCGCTGGAGCTTACTTTTTCCCCGACTTGACAGACGCGGCGGGGCGGTGGAGGGGGGGTGATAGAGGACATTATACATTAATATTAAATCCACCACAGTATATAAGTATGTTGAGTGAGACGTGTTCTAATCTATTGTACCTACATTATTATTTATGTACTCCGCCCGCCCACAACTATTGAGTTTGTGTTTGTGAGATTACTGTGCGGTACCATCTACCGCAGCTGATACGACTGTACCTTGTAAATGCAGATGAATTGTTGTAGTGGTACACCCGTTGGGCAGTTTATGGTTTTTTATGTTGGCAAAGTTATAAAAATAGAACAATATTATATACGGGCGGGAAGCTGGGAGTTTTCTTACTGTCGTTGAGCTATTGACAGAGCAGTCATGGTCAATGATATGACGGTCCACAGCGCAACGTACAACCTTTCATTGACTAAGACCTGGCTTTATTTGGTCAGGCCAGCGCAAAGGGCTGCACAATTAGTATCTCTATGGATTGCTTGTCTCGTCGCGTAACATTTAAGAATTTAAGGAGTCTAGATTCAACGACAGCCGTCTGTATCTTATTGACATGTAGTTATTGGAGGATGAAAACATTTTTGCGGTGCTAGGTCCAAGATATGCTCAGCATGTTTCTTCGGCACCACATTATCAGTGTGTCGATTCTGACATTCCCTTTTATTAAACCGAATTTCAAAAGGAGGAGGTTATCAATTCGTCGGAATTTTTTATGTATGTTCCCCGATTACTTGAAGGCGCTTGGACCGATATGCATTATTTTTTTATTTGAAAGGATATACTTCCCAGTTGGTACCATGGCGTCATCAGGTCAGGATCTGATGATGGGATCTTAGAGAAATCGTTAATTTTTCAAATTTTATAGGGAAGCGATTTGGGTTTTTTTTTATACTGACTTGTGCATTTCCTTTCGGAAAGCACACTTTTCAATGCATAATTTTTGAAGTCGGTACACCTTTTTTAAAAGGCAATTACTTATTGACCATGTTTCTGCTTCGTATAAAAGGTGAACACTAAAGCCTTAACTAAGCGGGTCTTCACAAGTCACCATTGATCCCAAGTAGATGTATGACTGGACGACTTGGCAGTTTATTATTGCTATATAATCTTGGTATATAATGCGCTATAGAGTGAAGAAGATGCTCATACAGATATTTACGAAATATATATTTTGGTTGTGTTGTTACAATACAATAGCAGTCGCACAGCAACAATGTGGCATGTGCGACTATTCATGGGTAACAATCGAAGTTAAATTGTAAATTGTATTTGTACCAAAATGTACAAAATGTAGGATGTCGCGATGTTGTTGTGCTTATATTTTATTCCCCATTATGTTACGTAAATGCTAATTGCACATATTTTATGATCATCCCACACAAAATTGGTTTACCAGATATTTTGTTATTGTACCCAGTTATATATGTATCACTGGGGTATGTAGAGACATGTTTATCTGCTACGATACTTATGGTAAATTATTTTGCATAACGCATAATGTCATTTTACAACAATTTCAATGCTTTTCTACATAATTATTTCATATATTGTTTTAGGGTAACGAATAAGACAGTACCTATAGGTATTCCATGAAAGCCAGAAACTATTAGTGAAATAATTTTCAGAATCGGATCATTAGTTTCAGAGATTATCCCGTACATCCATACCAACAAACTTTACTTCTTTATAATATTAGTTCAGATATAATGTTACCGTTAGTGCTTATTTGTTGTTGATGTAAAGTTACATTTGGGGTTGCGTTTGTCAGAGGACGCAATTTTATTTTTTAGATATGAAGGGGGGGTTAGTGTAAAGTTAAATCCAAGTTTGTGGGGTTGCAACCCTTGTCCCACGGCCGCCATCTTGGAAAAAAGGGTTAAATGGTTTTTACGGTTTATCTGCAAAACTATAGGTGTCGCAAAAAAATTTTAACATATTTTGTTGCAAATAAAATTATCTACAACTTTTGTTTTGTAACTTTTAGTCGTAGAACTATAAATAAAAGAGTTATAAGCGAAAATCAATAAAAAATTGAGAAAAAAAAATCTATTTGTCGATATAACTTTTTTTCTAATAAAAAATGATGTCAGACCATTTTTATAGATGGTGTTTTAAGGAACAATTTTCATTATAAACATTTTTAAATTAATTCATTAGTTAAGAGTGTAGTGTACCGCGTCCATGTCCATACAAACAGAGAAAACGTTTTACTACCCCTAAATATCATTTAATTTTAACGATTTTGTAATATGTTACTGACATAATGAAAAACTACGTACGTATTTTTTCCTTTTTTCAAAATTCGTAATAGGTCAAAAGTTATAAGCCCCTCAAATCTCGGTTTTTTTGGTTCATAACTTGCTCGTAATAAACCGTCTGTATTTGAGAAACAAAGCAAAATTTCAAAAAAAGCAAAACGTACGTACGTAGATTATAATCTGCTAAAACGTTTGACACCAAAATTATAAGGTTTCGTTATAGTTTAGTAGGTGTAAATCGTTTTCCCCCAAAACGCAATTTTCAACGAAGAACATACCTACGAACACTCACGAGCTGCAGTGTTCTCTGTCGCACTGATGCCCGTGGCAAGAGCGCGCTTGAGACAGAATATGATTTTCTAAATACCTATTTCGCTGCGTACGCTGAGCTACACGATCCTCTTAAGGTTTTACAGCGCTGCGAAACGAATACTATTCTTCAGTATTCATAACTATACATAAATATTAATGATTTGTCATAATTTTTAATCACTTGTTATTTTTTTATGATAATCTTTTTTATTATTGATAATGCAATATTGTTATTAATTAATTATTGATTTGAGACTCCATCACAAACCTTTGGAATAACTTAACTTAAATTTTTTAAATAATTTCAAATCATTTAACCCATTTAACCCCTTTTTCCAAGATGGCGGCCGTGCGACAAGGGTTGCAACCCCACAAACTTGGATTTAACTTTACACTAACCCCCCTTCATATCTAAAAAGTAAAATTGCGTCCTCTGACAAAGCCAAAAAAATGTAACATTTCAATGGACTATTGGTCATTGAGAGTACCCAACAGACTGCCTCGTTGGATGGCAATGCTTATTCTTTGACCGAAATAATAGCCAGCCTGTTGGTCATGTGAACTGATTTTTTTTTTCTTTTCTTCACGGTTGCCTTTACAGCTCCCGAAACCGTGTTACGATTCCAGGGTACCCAGCGGAAACCAAGTCTCCCTCGTTTAGCCGAGATGGTATTTGTGAGGCTATACCTAACGAGTGGATAATTCTGTCGGATTATGTACATAAGTTTTTAATTAAAAACCCATTGACAGCCCTACAACTGCAGCCTGTACGGTGTACCTCATATGTTGACGTGAGTTCATCGTGATCCAAATGTAAACATATTATATTATTAAATGTACGTAACCGACCTACATACAATAATTATATTGTAGCACTCTACATCGTTAGCTACATCAAAGGCCGACTCAAGTACCTACCTCACTACAAAGACTTGCTACAATCTGAGTACTATTATTATATTATTTACACAAACTGAAATTAATATATGCGGTCTTTACGTAGAATGTGTCATATAAAGCGTATTGATCGCATCCGGAACGATGTCATTAGAGAAGAATGCGGAGTGACATAATATGATGTTGTGACTAAAATTAAGAAAAGTAGTTTACGCTGTTTTGGACACGTTGAAAGAATGAAGGATGAAAGATTGACTAAAAAGGTTTATATATGGCTAAAGTGAAAAGAAATGCTGGCAGAGCACGACCTAGGTGGACTTTTATTGAACATATAAAAAGTGTATTGATCCAAGGCAATGTTAAAAGTACACACAAGAATATAAAAGAAGCGAAACAGGTATGTCAGGATCGTAACAAATGGAATTCGATTATCTCTGCCTAAGTGCCTGCCTACCCCTCTTGGGATAGAGGGCGTGATGATAGATAGATATAAATTAATATATTGAGAAAGTTACAAAATGTGTAGCTGATGTTTAAAGTATACAAAAGTTAGACAACAATCATTAGCTTTCCTCCCTGGCTTCGCCGTGGACATTTTTGAAATGTCACGTAAAAAAATTTTCCTGAAAAACTTTTTATCCCGGAAATCCTTTACTCTCCGACCCTTCTCTGTGCAAAAAAATCACGTCTGCTCCGTTTTGGCGTGACAGAAGGACTAACACACAAACACACTTTCGTATTTATAATATTAGTGGGGCTCTTAAAATATTATTAACATAGACTGCATCTATCGGTATATGAACAGTAAGCACGCATATGAATAAATTCAAAAGATTTTTACGTAAACTGATCAATCTCGCTGCAGATATCTGTTTGCACATTTGTATTTAAAATAGTTTATATAAAACCTTATAGTCTATCGACATATCTTCCACCTTTCCTCACATTTCCATAATATTCATCATCATATGAAAAAAGGATAGTTAGGTTTTTTTATATGCTTGTTATACTATGCTTGTTATACTATGCTTGTTATACTACGAGTTCACAAGTCCCCCATACCTAGCTTATATATAAGAATGTTATTTATTAACAGTTACATTGGCGCCCAACTATACAACTATACAAGGTGTAGATGGGATCCTACAGTTTAGTGTTATAATACAGCACGTTTAGTAAATAGATTAAGTGTCGTATATGTTATAGAGGGGCGGGCGGCGGTCGGCGGTCGGTGTCGGGACTTTTATAGCGCGATTATACAGCCTCGAGCGGCACTACGCCGCACTAGTGCTGCCCAAGCAAGATCCCTTCTGAGGTGCTTATGGTACTACGAACCTAATTTATGTCGCACATATTGTCACACCTTATATCTTCCGCTAATGGTATTTGATTATTAGCTGTCAATTGTATAATAAAGTCTGAACGAATTTTATTGCGGTTACACTATTAGATAGGTTCACTGGGAAGGTTTACGAGCTAATTCGTCAGAGATATAACAAAATTTTGTAGAAAAGAATTATGTAGAATAAAATAATTTACAAAAATGTCCGCATAATTAATGTCCGCATATCTATCTGAATTAGATAAGTAGTTATAACATAAGGTATTTAAATTGTTATAAACCCATATTGCAACCGTGCGAGCCTGGGGCGAGGCGGGGCGGGGCGGGGCAGGGTCGCTAGTGTTGTATAAGGGACAAACGAGAATCAAACTAGAAACCTTTACTCACACACACACACCTTCATGGCTTTTATATCTTGAGGTGTGACCACAGTGTCCACTTGACGCCCGTTGTTATAATAAACGGAACAGTTGGCAACCCTGTTGCTGCACTTAATTAACCTAGATGTGTCACTTTCTTAAGACGTAAATATCTGTTATTTTTAGAAGAAATGCGGACACCGGCTTTTTTGCTCTCCGAAGCTGAGTCTCAGAAGTGAAGTCCATTAAGAAAATGTTTGGCACAAGTAGGAATGTTCACACGGGACCTCACAGTTTCAAGTCCAAAACCCTACCATAGACTATCGACTTGTATACTGAACGTAACCATAACAATAAAAGTAATGACACTGGAGCGTTATTGCGTTATTATATTTGCGACAACAAATCAACAGCACCGTTTCATATTGGGAGATATTTTAAATGCGGGCTATATTTTCCGTTCCATTTATAACCAAAATGTGTTATTGTGCCGCACAGTGCACAGTGCACAGTGTTGTATACAATATACAACCAGACTGGAGCCTATACACCACTATTATTATACTGTGCACAAACAACTAGATTGATATAGGTCACTATGTTACCTGTACGTGTGTACGTGTACCTGTATCACTCCACTCATTCATCTAAATACATTTCATACGTGTGTTGTATTTAGTGGTGTCATTTATTAGTATGGGCTTGAATATAAAATGTATTGCCATATAACATAATATGACATGAAGCTAAGTTGTGCAACAAACACAACATTTATCTAGCTAGAGACGACGACGTGCGGAGTGCGGAGTGCGGAGTGCGGAGTGCGGAGTGCGGAGTGCGGAGTGCGGAGTGCGGAGTGCGGAGCGCGGAGTGCGGAGTGCGGACATGTGCCGTACTTGACACGAGACGCAGTCACGACTTGACGATTATTAATGACACCAGAGAACATGTCAGAATGGTGAATAGTATTTGTAACATATTCTACAATATTGAGGACACGTTACCGGCGCCATGCTCCACGCCGGTCTCGCACTCACAATTAGATAAATCACAGATAGATTATATTATTATCTTTAGTAGTTTACGTCGGACCTTCTACAGAGGAATTCAATACAGAGTTTATTCAATTTGTAGGAAGCTCCGGCGGCGGTGGGACGGGGGGGAGGGGGGAGGCGATAGGTCGCAGGTGCGCTACCTACTTGATTTTCTACTTCTGAAAAATTCCTACCTCGTTCACAAAAATACCATCTAAAGCTCACTCATCTCTTATTTATAAAGCTCAATATTTAAACTGGATAAAAATAGACTACACGGCGGTCTGTATTGAACATTCTCTGTTTAACATTATTAGTCTGGCACTAATTACATCTTGTCTTAAATACACAAATGGAATGTAATAACAAGATCAGTGAACATTGCTCCTTCTATTCTCCCACTTTGAGATATACCTACCTGCCACATGCCACCTGCCACCTGCCACCTGCCACCCCTATATGATATTGTTATAGAGAGGTGAATGTTACATTACCTTACCTAACTAAAACATTGTGAATAATCAGTAACAAACCTCTCCCAATTCAGAATATCCTATGTTATTTATAAAGGTTTAGTTACTTATTTGAATCTCTTTCATATAATCATCAGAAGTCGCTTCCACAAAAGCTTAATATTTAAACCAAATTTATTCAAACGTATAAAAAGAGAGCGCGACGGCTCACCGTGTTCAAAATTGGTTACATAATACTTTTAAATAGTACTGTGGAAGTTTCCTTACTCAAATAATAAGTGAGAATTGAAGTCAGTAAAGCAAAGCTTAGTTGGTCATTACACGGAAAGCTTTCAGCGGGTAAGAAAGAAACTTTTAAAAGAAACCTTTTAAAAGCATTTAAAACGTAATTCCGACGAGGAACTTGTGTAAGGAAATGAGCAATGGCTTCTGAATTTGTGGCCTGTCTGGTCAGTGTTACTATTTGATGGAGTTTAACTCTAACATTGTGAGCATACCTCTGTGATGGTGGCTGATACTGTAATGTAAAGACATGTGTGGCGAGCAGCGTGGCAGTTTCATGTAATTATTATGTTTCTCTAGATATATTTAAAAGTATTATGTCTATGTATATCGCGGTAGAGGCCGACCCGGGTGGTGGCTCGGCTCGGCTCGGCCCGGTCCGTACTAAATTCCGGAGCACACTTCACCTGATTAATGTTGTTGCGTTCTCTGTAATTAAAATTAACATCTCGAGGAGTACTCGGGAAATGTTCCGTTTGGAGGGTTTGTTCGTTTTGTTCAAAGTAATTGATATCGGGTATTCGGGTGGTAGCTGGTAGCTGGTAGCTGGTAGCTGGTAGCTGGTAGCACGAGTCACGGTCATGAGCCTCGAGCACCGCTACTGTGATACCCATTACAAATTATAACTTATTATGTTTGTTTCAGTTTTTGTCTGGGAAATGATACTTTTAAATGAATCGTCGTCGTTTGATTTTACTTTCATTCTGAGAATTAGGTACTTATTTGTTATTTATTTTGATGCCGGCAAATAACAAACAAACAAAGAGACATATAGGTACTTGCACACATGTTATCGATCAGTATTAGTTAGCCAGCGCAAGTACTTGAGAAGTAGTATAAGTTCCCATCAAATTTTAAATTATAAATAAAACTTGATTAAAAAGTACAAAAACGTTTGTTAAAAGGCTTCCTTTTGAGTAAAGTGTGACAAACAGAGTGTCCTTGACAAAGGCTATTTGTTGTCCAACATCAAAATATAAAAGCTGCGTTGTTCACTACAAATTGAATATCCGTTTTCATTCTATACAATATTTATTATGCGACCGTTAAAACGGCTTTTTCGTTTTAAAAATGAACAAAAATTGTATTGTTAATTAATTGTGAAGGCGTAAAGTACTTTAGTAGGAATATCGTTCTGCGGCACCAGCGGTGTGCCAGCGGTGTGTCAGCGGGGAGATGCGAGGAGAGTCGGGAGCGACAGAGTGCTAATGTGTTAACCGGCACGCGGCATGCGGCACGCAGCCTCAATATTAATTACTTGTATTGAAAATCAATGTATCGGAGAGAAAGTGCCGCCTGCCACCTACTATATAGTTATACAGAGCTGCCCTATGTATACTGTTGTTAATGTTACAGTAACACAATTTGTGATGTTTGTAGGAGCAATGAAAGACATACGTCCATATGGCACAAGTATTTATTACGAACTGACTCACACAATAAAATATTATACTACCTACAAACTAATAACTACCTATATCTATACTATATACATAACTATACTACAATCCTCCACACTAAATTACTTACTAAATTATTCTTAAAATTAACACAATACAATATACTAAGTAAATCTACGACTTATATCTAGGTACACTTTTATATTTACACTGACGGACGGGTCGGGCTTGGGGCGGTGATAGGACAGGCGATTCTATGTCTCTGGGTGATGAGAAATGCCACTCCGGTGAAGCCGGAGAGGCCGCTCTAGACCCCGTGGTCGAGGCCCGCGCCGCCCTCGACGGCGCTGGACTGCGCGGTGACATCATCCCCTCCGTCGATCCCCCCGAGCTACTTCCCCCCGGTGAGACCTGCGAACAAACCCTGTCGCTCTCTTCAGAATCTGTGCTGTTTACTGTTTCAATATTGGGTGGGGGACAAGCTAGAGATTGTCTCGATCTCTTCCTCAACTGATCTATATGTCTGTGTACCGTTTCTCCGTCCCTACCTATAACTTTGTAGTTACTGGGCCCCAAACTAGTATCTACGCGCCCCGGTGCCCACCTGTCACTTTTTAAGAACTGCCTATACCATACGTCGTCGTTAGTTTCTACCTTCCTGTCGGCTCCCCCCGCCGCCTCTCTTTGACGTTCTTAAGCTCGGTGTACCTGACTTTCCTTACTTTAAAATTTAAAATGTCCAATTTGGTACGCGTCATCCTACCTAACATTAATACTGTTGGTTTTTCCCCCGTAGTGGCATGTTCCGTATTTCGATAATGTAGTAAAAATGACCACAAAGTCCTATTTACATCATGTTTCTGTGCTAACGCTTTTTTGATAACCCTTTTCAAAATTTTGACTGCGTTTTCCGCGAGACCGTTCGATGCTGGGTGGTACGGAGCTGTAAAGATATGTTCTATTCCGTTGTTTTTATTAAACTTATCAAATTCACTAGATGTAAATGGTGGTCCGTTATCAGTAACTATCTGTCTCGGCAGACCGAACCTACTATATAGTTCAGAAAGTTTATCAATAATCCCCGTAGCCGCCGTACTCGGTACCTGGAACACCTCTAACCATTTCGACATAGCGTCTATAATTATTAAATATGTTTTTCCCATAATAGGTCCCATGAAGTCCATGTGCAACCTGGACCAGGGCCGGTTGGGCCAGGGCCACATACGCGGTGCTTGATGTGGTGGCGAGTCCGCCTGTGTCGCGCACACCTCGCACTCCCGACACATTCTTTCTACAGCCTCGTCTATACCGGGCCACCAGACGTAGCTACGTGCTAACGACTTTGATTTCACTATACCCATGTGTGGCTCGTGTAACATTTTTAGAACCCTTTCTTTACAATTCTCTGGTATTACTAATCTGTAGCCCCACATTACACATCCTAATTCTTCGTATAATTCATTTTGCCTGTTAAAATACGGTTTTAAATTTTCTAATTCATTTTGTGCTGGCCACCCATCTCTAATATAGTGTAAAATTTTAGTTAGGGATGCATCCCTTAAGGTTTGACGTTTAATTTCGTTGTAATCTAATAATAATTCTTGTTGTACAAAATGTAAATAAGTTTGTTCAGGCGGTGACTCTAAATTATTTCCTTTAATATTGACCGGTAACCGCGACAATCCGTCCGCCCCGTTTTCGTCAGTACGCACGTACTCAATATCATAAGTATATGCTGAAAGTATTAACGCCCATCTCTGCATACGGCTAGCTATCATAGTAGGTATACCTGTATTCGGACCGAATATTGATACTAGCGGCTTGTGGTCAGTACGTAAAGTAAAACGTCGGCCGTATATGTATTGGTGAAATTTGTGCATACAAAATATGATAGCTAGTGCTTCCCGATGTATTTGTGAGTAATTCTTTTCCGCGTCCGTTAAAGTGCGCGATACGTAGGCTATCGGACGCTCCCCCCGTCCCGCGGCCGCTCCTGCCCCCGCCGCCGGCTGCGACAGCACCCCGCCGATGCCGCGCGCGCTCGCGTCGCAGGTCACTATCAACGGTCGCGCCGGGTCATAATGAGCTAGTACGTCCGCGCCCGTCAACAATCTTTTTATATTTATAAAGGCCCGTTCACAATTATTTGTCCAAATCCAACTAGTTTGTTTTTTTAAAAGATCATATAGTGGTGCTAATTTAGAGCTCATGTTTTTAACAAATTTAGCATAAAAATTTATTAAACCTAAAAATGATCTTAATTCTGTAACGTTATTTGGTCTAGGTATTTTTGTTATGGCTTCAACCTTAGCCGGGTCCGTTTTTATTCCATTTTTACTCAGTATATATCCCAAGTAACGAATTTCGTTTACTAAAAATTCGCATTTATTTGTTTTCAATTTTAACCCGTTTTTATGTAATATCCTGAAAACAGATTCTAAAGCTTTTAGGTGTTCCTGTTTACTCTTGCCCCCGATTATTACATCATCTAAAAATATCTCCACATTAGGAATACTCCCTAATAAATTACACATAGTACGTTGAAAAATACCCGCGCTCGATGCTAACCCGTACACTAATCTGTTGTATCGAAATAGTCCTCGATGTGTATTGATAACAGTGTACTTTTTCGAATCGTCCAGTAGTATTTGATTATACGCTTGTGATAAATCTATTTTAGAATATAATGTCGAGCCACTCAACCGTACTATAACGTCGTCTATTCTTGGTAATGGGTACCTATCTATCAGTAGGACAGGATTAACAGTCGCTTTATAATCAGCACAAATTCTCAAGGAACCGTCGGGTTTGTTTACCGGTACCAACGGCGAGGCCCAGTCGGAGCAATCGACCGGCTCGACGACACCATCGCGCAGCATGGCGTCCAGCTCGGTGTCGACGTGGTCTCGGAGCGTAAAGGGTAGTGGCCGGGCCCGGTGGAACACCGGCGTCGCCCCTGGCCGCACTCGGAGACTCGCCACTCCGCCCGTATACCGCCCCAGCCCGCCGCTGAATAGCTCCTTATAGCTGCGGATTAAATTATTAATTTCATTATTAATCTGTACTTTATCATTACCTAATATTTTATGACAAGGACTAAGAATAGGGATTTCTATACCTAACTCTGAAAGCCATTGTCTTCCGAGTAACGAGGTAGTTCCACCTTCAATAACAAATAATTCCAAGGTTTTAATTATATTATTATATTTAACTCTTGGTTTAATAACCCCTAACGGTTTTATTGCTGATCCGTTATAAAAATTTAATACTAGATTACTATTTTCTAGGCTTAGATATTTAAATTTCTTTTTGTATGTATACCCGCTTATACAAGATACCGCGGTTCCCGTATCTACCTCCATGAAAATAGTATGCCCCTCAATATTAATGGGTAGACTAAAGGCCGATTTAGACGTTACGAGTGTTTAGTAGAGTGCGTAGGTGGCACTCGAATGCCAGTGCATTAGTAGGTTTCCAGTGACGTTTATACTTCTTCCAGTAGATTGCCATTTTGTAGGCCAAAACACACATAACTCTCCTTGTCAACTTGTGCAAGTTACTAAAACTGACCGTTTAGACTACAGCGAGTAGCGAGTCAGGAACGCGCGGGGTGTTGAGCGGGCGCGGGAGGGTGTCACTTGAAACAAAAATAAAAAGCGATTCTATTTGATTCTAGTTGAAAGGCGAGTGGAACGTACTAGTACGAGTACTGGAAACTACCGTTTACATGTTTCAACTAATGTACTATCCTAACGCACTCTACTAACCACTAGAACCGTCTAAATCGGCCTTTACTGGCCGGTAATCATTTAGGCATAGATGATGGAAGTCCTCCTCCATCCTTGCCCCCCGTTGCTCGTTGGTGTCCACGTCGGCCGTCTTGCTGTAGTGGACTCCTCCCCGCTGACCTCTGCCTCCTCGCCAGTAGGTACTTCCCGCGCTGTTCTCTGAGCACACCCGCCTCAGATGTCCCGGTCTTCGACACTTGCTGCATACATATTCACGATATCTACACGTCCTGTAGTCGTGATCTGTAGCCCCGCAGCCTTTACATGCGCAGTCACCGTTCGCTCCCCGCGCCGGCCGTCTCCCGCTGGCTGCCTGCCGTCCCGCGCTCCAGCCTGCCCGGGCGCACTCCGCGATCGCTAGTGCGTGTACTCCCGCGCTCCCCGCTGGCCCGCCGCTGTCCTCCTCGCGCACCGCCTCCACCGCGGCCGCGTCCCGTTCTGCTGCCTCCATGGACGTGGCGATCTTCACCGCTGCCGAGTATGTCACTGAGTTCTCCTCCGTGAATAGCCGCTGCCTGATGACGTCACTCTTCACGCCACACACGAATTGGTCACGTAGGTTTTCGTCCAGGTTATCCTTGAAGCTGCAGTGCCTTCCCAGCCTCTTCAACTCCGCGATGTAGGTAGCCACATTTTCCTCAGCCGTTTGTCGACGTTGCCGGAACCGGTACCTTTCGGCCAGTACTGAAGGAGTTGTGGAGACCTGGCTGGTACACTTTCCTACGTTTACTTTATAATATTATATTTGATATTTGGCACGTCATCTTGGTTTTTGACGTTACTGAATGTAAATATAATTCAACGAATATATACGAGTATTTCAAGATTATTTCAGCGTTTAACTATTACATTCCTGCAACTCCACATTGGTGACCACCGAATTGAACTACTATTATGTAACTATAATATACATGGCGCACAAGGATAGCAGTTTGGGCAGCGGCAACCCGGCGGCTGTGTCCGGTTCCACTGCCGCAAACGGTACGTCTGCAAAACTGTGCAAAGTCGGAGTAAGGATTCCACCGTTTTGGCCTGAGGATTCTGAAATCTGGTTCGCTCAGGTCGAGGGCCAATTCTCCAACTCCGGGATCACAAGTGATACAACCAAATTTAATTATGTTATCGGGCATCTGGACCGTCAATTTTCGAAAGAGGTTCGAGACATTATAATCAATCCACCACAAAATGACAGGTATGAAAAATTAAAGTCAGAATTAATTAAACGACTCAGCGCTACTCACGATCAAAAAATTCAACAAATATTAACACAGGAAGAATTAGGAGATCGGAAGCCTTCCCAATTTTTAAGGCATCTACAATGTTTAGCTGGAGCGACAGTACCGGAGGATTTTTTGAAAACTATTTGGATGAGCCGTCTTCCCGCAAATATCCAGTGTGTTCTCGCCAGTCAGCCATCAGTATCATTATCTATATTAGCAGATTTAGCGGATCGAATCCAGGATATAGCTCCTTACACTAAGCAAGTGGCGACGACCAGTCAGGATAATCCTGGAAACTGCTGTGAAGAAGTTAAGCATGAAATTGCAGCACTTAAGAAAAGTTTTCAGAAGCTCTCAACTTGGGACAATAGACGCCGCTTCCGTTCTAGTTCCCGATCTCGCTCTCCATCGACGCCTGTTCGAAACAATTCTCCAAGCGACCTTTGCTGGTATCACTACCAGTTTGGTTCTAGAGCAAGAAGATGTGTCTCGCCCTGCAAATTTGACGCGGAAAACTCAAACGACGGTCGTTAGTAGCGGCCAACGACTGTCGTCAACCCTCGTCTGGCCGCCTATTTGTAACCGACAGAAAGACAAAAATGATGTTTTTAATTGACACTGGGTCTGATATTTGCGTGTTTCCTCGGACAGCTATCAAGAACAAACAAACAAAATCAAGCTACCAACTTTTCGCAGCCAACGGCACTACAATATCAACTTATGGTTTTATACATCTTACATTAAACTTCGGTCTTCGACGTGAGTATGGGTGGAGGTTCGTTATCGCTGACGTCACTAAACCTATTATTGGCGTCGACTTTCTGGCGTATTACAACATCTTAGTAGACTGCAGGAATCACAGGATTTGTGATCAACTTACATATTTAGTTGCACCTGCATCTGGTGTTAACCCTACCGAAACAGTCACTTCCATTAAAACCAATTATCCGGAACTTAACCCCGATTTTGAAATTCTCCTAGAAGAGTTCCCAAACATAACGCGTCCAGCTGGCAGGCCACGTGACTGTCCCCACAATACTGTGCACTACATCAAAACTACATCTGGCCCGCCAGTTACTGCCCAACCACGTCGTCTACATCCAGACAAACTTATTATTGCTAAACGTGAGTTTGACGAGATGGTTAGGATGGGTACCGCTCGACCTTCTAACAGCCCCTGGTCCTCAGCCTTGCACCTTGTTCCTAAAAAGGACAATAACTGGAGACCTTGCGGGGACTACCGAATGCTTAATTCTCGCACTGTACCAGATAGGTACCCCATTAAACACATACACGATTTCAATTTTAGCCTTTCAGGTTGCACTATATTTTCTAAAATCGACCTTGTCAAGGCATACAATCAAATCCCCGTTTTTCCACCCGACATTCCCAAAACGGCAATTACGACTCCTTTTGGGCTTTTTGAGTTCCCAATGATGACTTTCGGCCTAAGAAATGCTGGACAGACTTTTCAGCGATTCATTGACGAAGTTACCAAAGGTCTTGACTTTACATATAGTTACTTAGATGACATTTTGGTATTTTCGCATGATTTCGTAGAGCATCAACTTCACTTACGTGAGCTTTTCTCTAGACTTGATAAATACGGTCTTCTCATCAACACCTCCAAATGCACTTTTGGTGTTTCAACTCTTACTTTTCTCGGCTATACAGTTTCCGCTGAAGGTGTTAAACCGCTACCAGATCAAACTGTCGCGATTCAAACATTTCCAGAGCCCAAAACTGTGAAAGAGCTAAGACGTTTCCTTGGTATGTATAATTTTTATCATCGCTTCATACCTCGTTCAGCTGAGTTACAAGCACCCCTAAACGATCTACTTAAGGGCTCTGTGAAAAACAATCAGACTATTAAATTTGATGACATATGCAAACGGGCTTTCGAAGACTGCAAAAGAGGTCTCTGCAATGCTGCAACTCTGGCCCATCCTGACAGCAGCGCTAAGCTTGCTCTTGTCACTGACGCGTCTAGTACTGCCATAGGTGGAGTTTTACAGCAGTTTAAAAATGGATTTTGGCAGCCTTTAGCATTCTTTTCACGTAAGCTTTCTCCATCGCAGATTAAGTATAGCCCTTACGATCGTGAATTGCTTGCTATATACAAATCAATTCAATACTTCCGGCATATGTTAGAGGCTCAGGTTTTTACAGTTTTTACAGACCATAAACCTATCTCATTTGTGTTTCAAGCAAATAGAGACAAATTTTCACCCAGACAATTCCGTTACCTCGACTATATTTCCCAGTTTACATCAGACATTCAACATATTTCGGGAAAGGATAATGTAGTCGCAGATACCCTTTCCAGGATTGAAGAGTTGACCTCCAAGGCTATTGACTATGATGTGCTTGCTCATGCTCAATCTAACGATCCTGAATTAAACCTTTTATTATCAGGGGGTTCATCACTCAAACTTGTTAAACTTCCTATTTCAGGATATTCCTCATTCATTTATTGTGATGTGAGTTCTTCTACTCCTCGACCTTTTATCGTCAAAGCATTACGCCGTCAAGTATTTGATGCCATTCATTCTCTCTCTCATCCAGGAATAAATGTCACAGTTAATCTTTTGGTACAAAGATTTGTCTGGCCTGGCATACGGAAAGATTGCCGAGAGTGGTGCCGTAGCTGTTTAGCTTGTCAACGTGCTAAAGTAACACGGCACGTGTCTTCTCCTTTGGGCGTTTTTCAATTACCTCCTGCCCGTTTTCTCCATGTTCACACCGATCTTATAGGTCCTCTTCCCATTTCAAACGGTTTTCGTTATGCTCTCACGGTTATCGATAGATTTACTCGTTGGCCTGAGGTAATACCACTCACCGATATCACGGCGGCTTCCACTGCCAATGCATTTTTGACAGGTTGGATTTCCCGTTTTGGTTGCCCGGTCAGCATAACTACTGACCGTGGTAAACAATTTGACAGCTCTACGTTCAAAAATTTAACTCAGCTAATTGGCTCGCAACATAAGATGACAACAGCATATCATCCAGCTTCCAATGGTTTAGTTGAGCGCTTGCACAGACAATTGAAAGCTGCTATAATGTGCAACGCAGACTCCAGTTGGACAGAATCTCTCCCTTTGGTTCTCCTCGGTATAAGAAGCGCCTGGAAATCAGACTTACAGTCATCTGTAGCCGAACTTGTTTATGGCGAACCATTGCGCCTTCCTGGCGAATTTTTTCATTCGAATTCTAACACTATATTAGACATGCAAGACTACGTATCAAGGTTACGCTCCTTCGCTAATAAACTAAAGCCTATCCCTACAATACATCATACTTCTAAAACAGTTTTTGTTTTCAAGGAACTGGCAACTTCAGACTTCGTGTTTCTTCGTCAAGACGGAGTCCGTCCAGCCCTGCATCCACCATATTCTGGACCTCATAAAGTCCTAAAGCGAGGTCAAAAATATTTTCGTATTCTCCTTAATAACAAGGATACCAACGTTTCGGTAGATAGGTTGAAACCAGCTTTCATGATGTTGGAAAAAGATCTTGAAACCAATGTTCCTCAGTCTCCTACTCTACCCGCAGCCGCTATGCAACCCGAACCTCCACGCAATACTCGCTCTGGACGCCACGTCCGGTTTCCACCTCACTTACGCCCGTAGTCACGGTCTCGGTGGGGGAGTGATGTGGAGACCTGGCTGGTACACTTTCCTACGTTTACTTTATAATATTATATTTGATATTTGGCACGTCATCTTGGTTTTTGACGTTACTGAATGTAAATATAATTCAACGAATATATACGAGTATTTCAAGATTATTTCAGCGTTTAACTATTACATTCCTGCAACTCCACAGAGTCGGTTGTAGGTGGTTACTCAAGGTGGTGATGGCTTCACTATACTTGAGTTCTGAAGGCTTCTTCGGACTTGATAAGGTTGCTAAGAGTTCGTAAGCTTCATCTCCCATAACGGAAATTAAAATGGGTACTTTCAAATCTTCTTTTGTGTCGTTTACTTTGAAGTACATTTCAAGTCTGTCTGTATATGACGACCACACTCCCTCTTCCATTTTGAACTCTGGAATCTTCCCGATCGACATTTTAAATTATGATACGTATCCGTCTCGTCGCCACTGTGATGTTTGTAGGAGCAATGAAAGACATACGTCCATATGGCACAAGTATTTATTACGAACTGACTCACACAATAAAATATTATACTACCTACAAACTAATAACTACCTATATCTATACTATATACATAACTATACTACAGTATATCCCCATGAACTGTTAGTAATGTGGTGTTGTGGTCCCGGAGTTATTCTCCAGATTGTTGTGTCTCCCACAAATCGTGACAAGAAACAATAACACTCAGGAGCATTATAACACTCGGAACGTGAGCTTTGTGTCGAGTAAGCAGTATAGGTTGGTATAGCCCCGCCTCGACCGCCTCGACCTCACATTATAGCTTCTTAGCTAACGAGCAAATTATATTTATTTGCACAACCTTTGTCGGATTGGGAGTTACTGATAAAAATAATCCAGCGTTTACCACATTATATTTGTGCTTGTGTTCGGTCTCGTGTTGTGAGCCCTCACTCACTCAGTACCTACACATAGCCTTCCGGCTTCATAAACAGGAGTGAACACGAAAATAAACCTACATTTGTCTAGATCCTTTTTATTTAATACTATGTTAATTTGAAGAAATTATGTTAGTTTCACTTAGTATAAGATCAAGGAGAACATGTGTCACGATTGTCTAATTAATTGAAATAATTAATTAGATACAAAGTGAGGAAGCGCGGTAGGAGCGCGGGGGGTAGACACTAGACGGTCGCACGATACATTATAGGGACGTGATTATGATATTACAACATGTACCCTCCCGCATCCTCCAGCTATAGCTATATAGGTAGGTACCACCCTGTTACAGTAGATAATACCACTACGATAACTGTACAACGATGTATACACTATAATTCATTTTTGGGAACACATACAACTCTCAATCTTCGCAACTATCTTTGTTGGTAATAACTTTACTAACATATTTTTTACCAAATAAACCAAAATGCACGACGTGAGGGACGCGACCTATATATATAATTGGTTAACAAAATGGCGTCACTAACAGCATACGTCACAAGAACAATACAGTAGGTACAACAGTCAATATAGGAGAAATACAATTTGATATACAAATACAGACACAACAATTTATAATTCAGATGCTGTGCGTTCCGATCGTTATCTCAGAAGGTATTTGTAGGTCCGTAGCAGTGTCTCGCACTCCGCACTCCGCACTCATGCCGTATTCAACAGAGACGTAGAGAAGACTTTGACGAGGGACGGTCCCGGCGCGACTCTACCTTAGGTAGGTACCCTACCCACTGACCCCGCCTCCACTTTATGATGTTGGCTGTGTCAACACGGCGCACTATAGCACGAGCACGACATCCCGACACTTGGAATATTCATTACGGTTTATAACGTGGCACACAACTAATTACAACTTTATTTATGACAAGTTTGTCTACTAATGCTTCTTACTTGTTGTTCAGTATGGGAGTATCTCTCGCTAATTACAATAACTCTCACGGCCGCATTATCGCGCTCAAATGTCTAACAATTGGCAACAACTTTTCATGTCGTTATTAAACATTTTATAAAAGTATTCTCAGATATATTATTTTACGATCAAATTATGTTTCTCCGAACTTTGTGATACGTTCTGATACCGAGAACTTTAGGTATTAGGTCTTAGAATCTGTTGTAGTACTTTGATATTAGATATAGGTATACATACTGTCTTACAGAACAATACCAACATATTATATACTTACAACAGACACATCTCTAACAAATACACAATACACATTTTGTAAAGGTTTTCCTGTCAATTATTAGTGACACGGAGACCCTATATTTCCTTTTTTTTTTTCAAAATTTCGGAGATTAAGCCCCCCCCCCCCCCCAAATTTTAGTATATTTTTAACCGACTTCCGAAAAAAGAAGGAGAAGGTTCTCAATTCGGACCGTATTTTTTTTATGTATGTATGTACATCGATAACTCCGCGAGTTGTGAACCGTTTATCTCATAAAAATTGGTTCATTCGTTTTTCAGAAATTTGGAAAAAACTGACTTTATAAGTACATTTTTCTTGATATCTCGATAAAATATGTACTTACCGATTTTGACGACTTATTTTTTTTAAGACATAATAATTTCTCGACATTATCTCACAGACATATGACAAAAATCGGTTCAGTAGTTTTTCAGAAATTCAGTAGTTAACTTCTGTTTACGGCTGAAAATTATGTATCATAAAAAGCCTTAGCAACGGTTGCTATTGACACGAAGTTGTAAATTTTCGTGACGATGGTCTAGCCTTTAAATCACACCACAACGGTTTTTTTTTTATTTTCCATCAATATTTTTTAAGTTGCGTTATTATTTGTCTCTCAAGGCAGCAAAATCACTTAAAAGGGTAAAATAAACCTAATATATAAATACCTATAAATATTTTAGATTAGAGATATGTAAATTACAGTAAATATTCATAAAAAATTATATAGATATTATAATTATACAGAGTTGAAGTTTATGAAACTATATTCAGAGAGATGGAGAATCTCTGTTATATGTGAGGATAATGAACAAGACAGCGACACGACACCCGTCTGTGACGCACGATCCTACTGCGTGTACTAATGACCCGCCCCCGGCTTCATACGAGTTTAGGTACTTGTCTATAAAATATACATATATGCTACCACTAACTTTTTTATAGTTTCTTTTATTTTACAATTTTAACCTACATGATTTTCTTATACTTAAATATACATATGAGGATAAGACAGCGTACGCCAAGAAAGCCTGTTGGCGCTCAATTCCCCCGAGTTAAATGTGTTTACAACTATAGAGTTGAAAATAACTTGGAATTTTAATACAAATGAATAGTTTTAAACTTTTCTATTGAATCAACGTATCTAATTAAACCTGAAACAAAATCCGTTTAGTAGTTACAGAGGGAACTGGGCACAGACAGAGACATATTATAGATGCGACCATTTCAACTCATTGAAATATTTTAATTGTTCATAAATTGCATTTTAAAGTTCAGAAAGAAAGTAGATGTAGGTAATATTAAAAGTTGGATACAAATACAATTTTTCAAGTCCATATTTTATTTAGCGTCGGTATTTGAATACTTCCAGTTATGTTTATTAAAATTTACATATAAAAATTGTTTCGCATTTAAGCGATCACGCACACGGTTTCGATTTTAATTTGGTTCGATTGTAAGTAGAGAAAAGAGAATTTATAAAATAACTGTTCATTTATTTGGTGAAAGTCAGCGTCCTGAAGTGTGCGGGTGTAGGGCGGGCGGCGCGGCGGTGTGCGGGGCGGGCGGGTCCGGGCGGCGCACATCGTGTCGACGCAGCTCGGCAGTGCGCCGCGCTCTGTGCGAGGACCGCTCGTATGTCCGTCTGTCGAGTCCGGTACTTACTTGTGATATACTAAGTGTCCGCCCGTGTTCACTTCTCGTGCTGAGTGTCTGTGTGTGTGTCTACTGACGGATGTGATCACTGACCGGCCCGCGCCAGCACGAGCACACACAGCCGGGACAAGAGGACTACTTTGGTGAGTCGGCACTTTACTGATGACAAGGATAAATATTGAGATCCCTCCAAGATGACTTATTACGGGAGCTTTACTCTGTATAACGTACACTCACTAAATAATATTGACTTTAGTTAACAGTACTATGAATGCAGAACGTCCATTTCCAAGAGAACGTTAAAGTTCCGCTCGTAAAAACATATTGGTTGGCGCTCCGTCCGTCCGTCCGTCCGTCCGTCCGTCCGTCGGTCTGTTTACAGTAAACTCGAGTGAGTCGGTTTTGAGATATGGTAATTAGTACAAGAAGCGGTATTACATCGTTTGTCACCTACAGCTACCTAAACCCACATAATAATTAAAATTTACCCACAAAAGTTTAATTGCTTTTGGTTAGGTAAGTTAAATCTGTTTTAATATTCGGGATCGTGAAATTATTTATTTTGCTACATAATACCTAATTAAACTTCCATTCACTAGGTTTGCATTGCACCCCCAATTTCGCCTATGACAAAGTAACACCCAACATTTTAGCCTCCTGTCACAATCTTTAAAATAAATATTTCAATATTTATATTGTAAAGTATTTGTGCTAAGTTTCAAGTAAATTCGACTCGATATTTATTTCCTATTTACCCTACAGGGGTTGAATTTCTTACAACAATTTTCACTGACCAAATTTCATAGTTCTAGTTTTTCGGCAATGATGAATCAGTTAGGACATGTTCCGTTTGTGAACATGAAAATTATCATTTTCTATTTTCCGATGCATTTTAAGTTTAAATGAGACATCATTTGTGTTCGTCCATGAAGTGAAATTGTGGGATCATTATGGTCGAGCCCAGGGCCCGGAGCCGTGCCGTACTTGGTGCCGCTCGCTCCATATACCTACCTACCATACAATAACATACTGATATAGAACACCTTCTTTTTCTATATTTACAGTTCGTATAGCACATTCAAAATGACTACAAGTACTTTGAACCTTAGGTAGGGTAGGTACGTATATTATTTCCCAATTCGTTTTTTAAGTTTTTGTAGAAGATTCCGCGTCCTGTCATGGTGGCAGACGCACGCGTCGCGTCATGGCGTGATGAGGAATCCGGTTTAATCCCGTCCGCGCTGTGATGGTTGTGATTATTCAGTGATTAATAAGACATATCACAGTCGGTGGGATAATCTTAGCTACAGATTTATCGGCATATTGTTACTATTGCACAATATGAAACACAGCACTGTTGCCATATATCAAAATAAGAAGTTTTCGTAGCCAAATGACAACAACGCTCAAAAACGGAGTCCTTACATCATGTCAGTCCATCCGTCTGTAACTCCGCCGCTATTTCCACACTAGCGAGCTGCTGCCCTGGTGAAATTAAGTTTTATTGTAATTTGTACACATAATTAGTAAAATAAAATTGTTACTATTTAAAGATAAATGTAAGAATAAACTTTTTTGTTGATCATTTCCGTGTACACAATTATTTCCTACGTGATTTTGTTATAATATCTTTAACGGATTGGTGAGCATATTTTATGAAAACTTGACTAATACAATATCGGTAACAGCTCTTATAAGTAAATGTTAAATAATTCTGACAGATAAATGTGCGATATCTGTAAAAAACACTTATAGGTATTTGAATTTGTTAACATCGCGGCGGTAGATTGAAAAATATGAAAAACAAAAAAGGCACCAAGTTTGACCCCCCTGTATGGCGCAGGAACAAATTAGCGCGTGTCCGACTCACACTTGGCCGATTTTATTATTTGATGTTTTACTTAAGAGTAAAGTTAGATGTTTGTATGTATTGCCATTATTAATATAGAGCAAAAGACGCCGAATAAAACAAGTATCTAGTATGGGGAATTGGGGACCCCCTTTAATTTTAAATTGTTTTATTTTTATTATTTGTTGTTATAGCGGCGATAGTCATACACTGTGAAAATTTTTCCTATTACGGTTCAAAAGATTCAGCCCTGTGACAGACGGACGGACGGACGGACAGACAACGGAGCCTTAGTAATAGGGGTTCGGAACCCTAAAAAATGTTCAGTTACCAACAACTTAACTTTGGGATCAGTAAAATATTCCTTGATTCAAATCCATAAGAAAGATCGTTGGTGACCGACACGCACTTGATCAGTTTCTTTAGTTTTTTATAGCTTTCCGCCCGGCTTCGCCCGTGAACATTTTAGGAATGTGACAAAAAATGTATCCCGACTTCCGGGATAAAGGTAGCCTACGTCACTCTCAGGCCATCCAACTATCCATATGCAATTACGTCCATCCGTTGCTCTGTTCTGACGTGAAGGAAATGTAAACAAACAAACACACTAAAGATGTATTATTACTATGTAGTTTTCTATTCAACGACAACGACCGACTTTAAATACTAGGGGTGTTCAATAAAAAGTGAAAATGAAATAGATACTCCTTGGTATGATATAAAATTGTTACTGGCAGGCAAAGCCTATACATTTGTTAAAATAATAATTAAAAAAAAATGATTTTAATTTGTTTTTTAAAAATTGTTGTCATTTGTTTTCTACATTTCGAAACGTGTTCTCGAAAATGGATAAAATTGAAATTCGCGCGGTAACTAAATATCTCTGCTTAAAAATTTTACTACGAAGCAGGTAAATCAAGACTTACAAGGAACATTAGGGTTTCATGTACCTCCATACTCTACAGTTGCTCGTTGGTGTGCTGAGTTTAAGCGATGAAAGATCTTCCACCAACGATGACCCGCACGCTCGGGGCGCCCTGCGATTGCAGTAACCGAACAAATTATAAAAAAAATTGAAAAAATTGTTTTGGCGGATCGTCGTGTTACAGTTCGTTTTATAGCTGAAGAAATCAAGATTTCGATAGGGAGTGTCTATAATATTATGCACGACCATCTGGGCATGAAAAAAGTGTCCGCGCGCTGGGTGCCCAGATTGCTTACGGACGCGCATAAACAAACCAGACTACCCAACTAGCAAAGTAATGATAAAAGAATTTTTATTAACACTAAATAGTGTTATAAAAGTCATTTAAAAACAACGCGGTGACTGCTTTTCTAAGCGTTGCTCCATATTGGTGTTCATAACAGTATCTAGCTGTTTTAGCTTTAACAGCCAAATCGTGATAATAAATGATGACATAAACGTTTACTCGACCGCTTTGTACAGCACATATAACAAAAGTATAAAAAAGTTCTCATAACAGCGATTTAGAGCAAACATGTTGTACAACAGGTTTAAATGGTACATTTGTACAGCAAAGTACATCTATTGTAGTTTCAAAGTTGCTTAATTATCGCTGGTGATATATCTGGCACACATGGATCTAATCTGTGATATAAAAGAACACTCCGTAACTAATAAGCATCAAATTTATCGTATAACTATAAACGTGATAATGGATCTACAATAACACTAAGAAGTTGTAAATATGCTTCTGCAAGACCCTTATATCACCACGTAGTTACATATACATATTTTTTGCTATGATATAACGCTAAAATGGCGTATAAAAGCTGAAATAACTGTTTTGGGAAAGTTTATGCTCGCTGATTTCTCGAGGAACCCTAAACTTTGGTCATGGCGGCCATAGCCATACATGATATATCAGTAACCGAAACACTCATTGGACATATTGTGGTGACTTCAAAATAAATCAATATTTTAAATTATTTTTAATTAATCAAATAATATAAATTCGAGGGGGGCTTGAAACAAATACCTATAATGTGATATGAATTCACCAATAAAGTTGTGAGCGCAATAGAAATTCACCGCACATAATAAATATACCTACAGCGAAATGAAAAATAATTACTTTCCAATATTTTGTACTTATTTACTTAGTTTTTATTAATGTTTCGTCTGAAATTAATATTAATTTAATGAACGCACGCTTAGTCAAGCACGTACGCGATTCGAAGTTATGTTTTGTAATAAAGAGAATCGCAATCACCAAAATAACAACAAATAGGTGAATATAAGCGTCGCGGTAGCTATTATATCATCATTTATTGATATTGTGATCAAGATTATCACGGATATGTAACAAAATAGTAATAACCGGCGCTAAAATACACACAATATATCATCGAACAGCTGTAAAACTGGGGCCACTTTGCAATGATATGACTGCTCATATCACTAATATATAACTGCCTGATTCTTTTATTTGCTAGCTGGGTAATGATTTCACGAAGCTGTTTGGATTTGTTGCAGCAAGATCCTGATCGATTTTTGTCTCGATTCATAACCATGGATGAAACATGGCTTCATCATTATGACCCGGAAACGAAACAGCAGTCCATGACTTGGAAGAGACCGTCGTCTCCAACTCCTAAAAAAATTAAGGCAACTCCATCCGCTGGTAAGATCATCGGCTCTCTTTTCTGGGACAGCCAAGGGGTGGTAATGATCGAATACCTCAATCATGGAACCACTATTACGGGGAATTTATATGCAGGACAAATAAAAAAATTGCGCAACGAAATACGCGAGAAACGGCGAGGCAAACTGACTAAAGTTGTTTTGTTTCACCAAGATAACGCTCCCGCGCACTGTCGTGGGTGGGGTAGCCAGGTAGATGGGTATGTATAGCAGGAAAACTCGTAGTAAACTTTCACCATTCGTTTATTGGTCGAATTAACAAGGAAGGAACAAGCAGGAACAGCAAAAGAACAATCAGTAAAAGGATCCGTAAGGAGCCAAGGAGAAGGAGCCAAGGAGCCAAGGAGAAGGAGCGCACTGTAATAAAAATGAACTACACATTACTACAGGGCGTTATGCTATTGAAGTAACACAATACAAAGTATTATAAAAATACTTACAATACTTATTTGCGCTCCTTTTATATTAACATAGATATTAGTTCTTGAATATTGATACAATACATTTTATTTAGTTGTTTACTTAGTTGATAAAATAGAAATTAAATTTTACAATTGGCAGAGTAACTGCCTAAGTCAACAGTTTGTGAAGGAATGAGTAAAATTTTAATTTAGGTTCCACACATTGAATATTTGAAAATAACATACAATGTTGTATTGAATTAAAATGAACAATATCGTGTTCTAAAACCAAAATAAATGCTATTTATGATGGCCAGCTTGTAAGCGGCCAGGAAAATAAGGTCGTATCATCACAGCACAAGTCCAGCGTTGCGATAGCTGCCATTGAAGACGCTGGCTTTGAACTGATGGAACATCCTCCATATTCACCGGACCTCGTCCCTAGTGATTTCTATCTTTTTCCGCGGTAAAAAGAGTACCTCAGAGGCCAAAAATTTGAAGACGATGCGGCAGTAGTCGCCGCAGTACACGGTTTTTTAGAGGCTCAGGATAAAAAGTTTTTTACTAAAGGAATTTTAAGTCTAGAAAAAAGATATATCAAGTGTATTCACTTAAAAGGTGACTATGTTGAAAAATAAAATAAGTTGTATTAAAAGATAACTGCGTCTTTGTCATTCTCACTTTTTATTGAACACCCCTCGTATATAATAATATAGTATCAAATGAAAATAGATATATTTCAGTAAACGGATCACTCAAACTGTATTATGTACACTTTAAATAACATGATAATGAATATCCGACTGTTTAATATTTAAATATTTTGTACATTCAATAGGTTCAACTCTGTGTAGCAACAAATATTTGGTTTTAGTTTAAAATATGTTCAGATTTATATGTTAAGTCAAATAATATTAAATTTGTACAATTATATACAAATATTTAGATTATGATAAATTTGTGGTTGTGTTCATTTTATTATTAAATCATAATAATATAAGTTTAATTTACGTAATGAACACTGATCACGTTTTGTATGTTTCATATTGGTACATCATACAAGTCAAATGTTTTAAAATCTACATCACAATTAAATGAAGCACAACTTTTCAGAGATTAACTCCTTCATGTCACGAAATATGTTTTTCAATACACTTGCTCGTAAAGTGGCTCTTATATCACCGTGTTCTGACAGACCAAGTAGCACATTGCTGCCCTTGCGCTTTTTTATTACAGTTAAGTTTTAATATTCTACATAAAAATGATAAAAAAATTCATGTCTAACATAAAATGAACTTTTCTACGAAAAATAATTAAGAGATTATTAAAATTTCATTTCGTTTCATAGAAATATTCATACCTAATTCTTAACAAATTATCATTATATTTGATAACTAAATCCATTCAAAAACTATAGGCCGCCAGATCTCTATATAATCTGTACTTTTAGCGCTCGCTTGAAAAAAATGGCTGCCATTATTATTTATTACTTTATTTTGTTTTTCTCTTAGTATTTTTTGTCTATTATAGCCTATGTGCTATTTTCATGTATAAGCTATATAACATTGTAAAGTTTCATCAAACTCTGTCCAATATACTTTTTGCGTAACTACCATCCATCCATCCTCACAAACTCTCGCGTTTATAATATTAGTAGTATTGGAAAATTCATATTTTCTTCGCAAATGTATTGAAGAACTTCGTATGAAACACGTAAGAGATGGTAATTACAGTCTCGGCTCTGTAAAACTCTCACCTTCTGCTTTGACTCATTTCGGGCTTATACTTTCTGCCTCGACTGTAATCACCACCTTGACACACACTTGTTACACAATGTACCTATTATTAGAATGTCTGATTATATGTACTGTCACATAATACCTTATATATATATTGAAACATATATAACTTGTTACGTCATCTATCTAGTGCAGCTTGTTTCAGCTAACCGATGTTTAATATAGTAAGCTCGCATGAAAGCATCGTTATAAATATCAATTTGTAATGCTACAAATGATAACATAATATGTTTTTGATTGCCTCTCGGTCGAGATTAGGGGCGCTACATTAATATTAATGTGTGCCCTGTGCCCTGTACTGAGTAGCTAGCTATACTGTAATATACCTATTATAATGCAGTACTTAGTCACAACTCTCAAGTAGCTACCTTATCTCTCCACCCTCGCTGTATAATTATATTGTAAATGTAATCAGAATATACTTGTTGTTAGAAGATTGCTCTTTTTGTAATATGGGATTATTACGGATCGTACAACAATTGTATCTCACGACAATGTGCCAACTTCGTACACTCACACACCTAGCTACCTACTTATATTGTACAACTCGTATCGGTGCTACGACAGAATAGCCTCTACGACATTACAATGTTAAGTGCTACACATCTGACACAGTTGACTTCGTGAGATATAATATTGTGGAAATGTTTAAATTCCGATACGGCATCGCTTGACCCCAAGCGTTACTCTCCAGTTTTGGTACAAATATTGCTACATTACGGAATGTCCGTTTGGTTGGAATAATCTAGCAATATAACAGTGAAAGATTTAATCAAATCGGTCCAGAAGTTTTGAAGTTTACTTCTTACAATGATATAGTCTTCTTTAATTGTAGATATATATAATTATTCTGTACGTGTGTATGTCACTGAACTTCTCCTAAACGGCTGGACCTATTTTGATGATATTTTTTCTGTGCGTTTGGATGAGTCCATGGATGGTTTAAGCGCTGCAATCGGGATCTAGGAATATTTCATTTTATTCGAAATATCCACTTGCGAAGCCGGGGCGAAAAGTTAGTATAGTGAAAACAGTTAATATGGCTCTCAGTCATCTTGTAACTGTCAAAAATATGGCAAATCTCAGTTAATCCTGGAAACGTGAGTTTATTTATACAACAATTCCTCACCACAAAATGATTGTTATTATTTGAAATTGGATTGAGCCATATTTTTATTATTTAGGGTTCCAAAGAGCCGTAGGTTTCAATACGCAAAGGCACTGCTCGCGCACTGCGGAGTGCGGAATATTTGTACAATATGTAAAAAGTAATTATAACTTGTCTGAGCTTTATTTGTTGGGGCTTCTCTATAGGACCGGGCCGGACCTCTCTACGACCGACGACCGACGACCGCTACGAGCGCTACCACCGCTATTATACAGAACATAACTTTATGTTTGTTGGGATTGGGAGCTGTGAGAGCCTACTAAACATTGTTCGTGGTAGCTTGTAGCGTACTCTTAATTAGACGATGTACCAAATAAAGGCAAACCTATTTATCTATCATCACGTCTTTTATCCCAGGAGGGGTAGGCAGAGATAATCTAATGCCATTTGTTACGATCCTGACGTACGTCTTTCGCTTCGTTTATATTCATCATGCTTGACGACTGTGTGTACTTTTAATATTACCTTTTTGGACGTTATCAATTTTGTAAGTTTACACACTATAGCTACGTAGTTTCTAGTTTAATATCAACAAGAGAGTCATACTCGTAGACGTAGCAAGTATCAAACTCATCTAGAATCCTTTTTGTTTATATAGAGAAGACGACATGTGACCTTGCCACCGCCGGGAAGGCTTACGAGTATTAAACATGTTTAGGGGCTGAGCATTATCAGTATGTGAATCAAATCGAGAAAAAGTTAGCCCCGAGGAGTTTTAATGGAGTGTGCTGTCTAATTCGTCAGAGATGTAACAAAATGATGTAGGAAAGAATTGTGTAGAATAAAATGATCTACAAGAAAGTGTATATCTATTGTACCTATTATAATAAAGAGTGCGTGTGGTATATACAATATAGATTCTCGTACAGTAGTTGCGGCTGCTATGCGGACCTATAAATTGTCCCGCGGACACTTTTTCTCGGCAACAAACGCGCCCCTTGTTTGTCGGCTCCTCACGTTTTTGATTTAACTTTTTTCTCCCGCGAAAGGCTCGAGCGTGTCGCAAAAAATATATATCGCACCGCAATCAACCTTCAGGAAAAAATTAGGTCCTCGATACTGCGCACTGTTAAACATACTAATGTGCTTATTATACTATAACTGTACTGGCTACGTGCTACGTGCTACCTGCTACCTGCTACCTGCTACAAGTACACAAGGCTACAGAAACTAACTGAAAATATACTTATAAAGTTTTATAAGACCGTAAATATCATTTGGACCAAAGTACAAGTTGTTTGTATAGAAGCAGTCACACGGTCCAACATCGCCAGTCACGACCGTAAACCGTACAAAATTCTCACTTTATAACTTTGTTGTTGTTTTTAAAACATATTTCTAATATAACGTCACGACTCGTTGTGAACATTTTTGGGATTGTAATTGAGTTTCAAAACATCTCCGACCGAACGCGTTAAAGATATTATCTTAATGTAATAAACAACACTCCAAAGGATATTACAAGTCGTTGGATTTTCATGTTTTCCTTGAGCTTTTTAGCATTTCGATATAGTAGAGAATATAATGTTTGTAAACCAATTAGTCGCGGTGTTGCTGTACTGTAGTAGAGCGGACAGCGGACAGCGGACAGTAGACTGTAACGAGTTTCCACTAACTAACAATCTGAACTGTAATTTGTTATCGGACTTTGTTCATACTGAAACTGTTACAGCTCTACAACAACTTGATACACAATCTGTAATCAGCTCACTTGACACACGAAAGTGTTCCGTCGGTGGTAACTTGTGTGTGTACTGTGTTAGTATAAGATCGTTCAGTCCGTCTCGGTCTTCAAAAAATTCAGCTTCTACAGTTTTCAACCAAATATAATAAAACTTAGTATGTATATAATATTTTTAATTTTAATTTTCGCAATTTCAACCATAATATTTGATATTTATAGGCATGCTAATAGTTTCTGAGAGCTCCTATCTTTGAAATGATTGTTTTTGAAGTAACTGATATTAACCGAACTATTTGTTACACATGGAACCGAGTGACGAGCCTCTACGTATTGAGTAGGAATTAATGCAGGTATTATATTGTTTTTGACATAGACTTAAATATAAAATAAAATGTTTAAAATTATTTATAATATTTATTTGAAACCAAAAGATAACATAAATTTAAATTAAATTTTGTGGACATTGGTGACATGTAGATTGAGTTATTGCATGTTCATCACAAATTTGGCCTTACACATCTAACACTTCAAGCTTTTCGCATTTTCCTTTGCGTTTTCTTGAGCTATCTGCAAATAAGGCAAGACGACCACAAGAGTCTCGTTTAGGTAGGTTTGAAAGCTCTGGAGCTGATGAAGTTGGTTGCGTCTGTAATGAATGTCCAAGTACGTCTTGTATTGCTGATCTAAAGTGTAATTTCTATATTACTATATAATTTGTAGCTCGCCCTCCTATATTAGCTTGACCTCATTGAAAACTTAACTCCTTCAGAAACTTTCTTCTCCTATTAGTTGAGGAAATTGTAGGATTATGCTCCATATAAACAATGATATGCCGCCAAGGCAGCGATATCAATCGATTTGTCTTACGTTTAGTCGTATATTCTCTAAGTTATAGCTTATTCATGTTGTTGTCGAGCAGCCCTTGGTGTTGTTATAATATGAAACTGTTTCAGGCTTAGCTGTAGAACTACTTTCAACTGCAAGCAACATATGCATCGATGTCAACATTGTTACAGCTTTGTTTTTAGGCACATAAGAACAAACGTTGTATCTTGAAATATAAATAATTAGCCATGTTGCGAGTATATTCGAGCGCTGAAGGTTTCGTACCATTTTTTCAGTCAGAACTTTAACACAGGGTGTTTGTATAGGTTGTCCTGTAAAGTATAAGAAACGCCCTATATTCCCTATGACAGACAGACACATGAGTGATCCTATAAGATGTATAGGTTGTCCTGTAAAGTATAAGAAACGCCCTATATTCCCTATGACAGACAGACACATGAGTGATCCTATAAGATGTATAGGTTGTCCTGTAATCTATAAGAAACGCCCTATATTCCCTATGACAGACAGACACATGAGTGATCCTATAAGATGTATAGGTTGTCCTGTAATCTATAAGAAACGCCCTATATTCCCTATGACAGACAGACACATGAGTGATCCTATAAGATGTATAGGTTGTCCTGTAATCTATAAGAAACGCCCTATATTCCCTATGACAGACAAACACATGAGTGATCCTATAAGATGTATAGGTTGTCCTGTAATCTATAAGAAACGCCCTATATTCCCTATGACAGACAGACACATGAGTGATCCTATAAGATGTATAGGTTGTCCTGTAATCTATAAGAAACGCCCTATATTCCCTATGACAGACAGACACATGAGTGATCCTATAAGATGTATAGGTTGTCCTGTAATCTATAAGAAACGCCCTATATTCCCTATGACAGACAGACACATGAGTGATCCTATAAGATGTATAGGTTGTCCTGTAATCTATAAGAAACGCCCTATATTCCCTATGACAGACAGACACATGAGTGATCCTATAAGAATTCCGTTTTTTCATCAGATATGTTCGGAACCCTAAAAATGAGGAAAAACAATATTTAGTATACCCTATGTCAAGTTTCGATCCGTAAAGTTCACAGTATTCACCACACACGTAGTTACATAGCACGTAGCACGTGGAGCGGTCAAATTCAGTATTCATTGTTCGATGAAGCAGAAACAGCAGTTTAAAAATATTCCAACGTAAACCCGAGCCAGCGTACCGACGACCGTCCGCGCGGATGTTTTGCATAAAATCTCTCAAATATAATATGGCTGCGATGCATTCGTTGAATATTCAGCTCTCTCATACAGATTACATAAACGGTTTGTGAATTGTTCGGGAGGAATTACTGACATATATCATGTAAGGCATATTCACTGCGTTCAGAACTATGCCAAGTGAAAGATGATGTTGTGACTAAAATTAAGAAAACTGCTGGTTTGAACACGTTGAAAGATTGATTGAAAATGTTTATATGGCAGCAACGAAAGGAAATGTTGAGAGAGAGAGAGCAATCTATGTGTATTTTTATGGACCACTCACTAACTTTTCGTCCGGCTCCGCCCGTGGATATCTGTACATGTGACATAAGATTTTACTCCGGCGTTCCAACTATCTCTGTTAAAAGTACACACAATCGTCGAGCATATATGAAAGGTATGATGAATATAAAAGAGGCGAAAAAGGTATGTCATTATTTATCCATGTTGTGATAAACGGCGTGATGATAGGTATATAGAGCTATACCGTGATGTGATCATAGCCAGTATAGCCACAATCAAAGTAAGTTGTACACAACAGTGTGTGTGCTACTGTCCGGAATGTCCGGTCAGTTACCCTATAGTCTTCCTTTGTGAGTGTTAGTTTAATAAAACTGTAACTGCGGAAGTCGCTTTTTACTGACGCGCTTCTGACGGTTTGTGTATGTTCAAGTTGATGAATGTGTGTTGACTTACTATTTGTCAAACTTTAATTATACCAAATGTCACATCACACAACTGAAACTAACTTTCTTGGAAATATACTTTTGGAATATCATCAAGTTTCTTTGTTTGTCTATTATAGACTCAAAAACTACTGGGGCGATTTTGTTACTGTTTGGACTATTAAATAGATTGATTCGCGAGGAAGGTTTAGGTCTATAAAACATCACGGTACGTCTCTTGGGAGCCGAGCAGTAACTAATAATGTCCATGTTCCTGGATTCGGGTTCGGGTGGTTCATTATTTCTATACAGAAACGACCAAGAGCTTTTAAAAAACTATTAAAATTCAATTAACACCACAAAACGTTTTTCTGCTTTCAGCCGCGACATTAACAACTTCAGTCACTTTACTAACATCATTTATTATCATGTTTTTTTTGGTTGCAATGCTTCCCTATTTATTCCATCGTACTAAATATAAACTTATAAATAAGCTGGTTTATGTTCGTGAATGTAAACAATTGTTAAAATTATACACAGTCACTGGTACAAGTTGACAACAAGGTAATTACCTACAGTGTGGTCACGTGACACACACACCTACATTATAATGTAAAGTAAATCAGTTCCGCAGGAGTCATTACTCAACACTGCCTTATTTATGGAAGTTATATAAATCCATAGTTTATTATAAAGTAATGAAGTGTGTTTCTATCTAAATCTGTTCAGGTTCTATTCCCGGCCCGGCCCGGCCCGGCCCGGCCCGGCCCCGGTCAGTCGCAGTAAAGTTATTATATTTTCAGTACAGTAAAGTGGGGCAACGTTTTTCGTTTCATCGAATGTTTCTGCAATGTAAGGTACGTGAGTCTGTGAGCTCCAGCTCCTACATCCGAGCTACCCTTGTAATATGCATGAGGCGTGAACTATGTACGACTCTGTGCAGTAGAACGTGCGCGCTGTATTGGCTTGTGCTGTTCGCTTTTGCACTTTGATACATTTTACGTATTCAATTACCTCAACTTTACACTACGGTACGACGCACTGTACGTATGTGAGTGTTTTAGATACTTAGACTTGTAGAACAAGCTTGTCATTATACATATTGTTTAAGTCTCAAAACTACTTTTGAGTAAGGCTCTTGGTCAAAATTGGGTACAGTCAGTTTTAAAATATTTTACGCGAATAATATTGCACTGTTGATGTTTTCAGTAAGTAATTTAAATGACGGACACACTTGCAACAAGTTCCCTGTCTATTTAAGATAATTATTTCGTACTTGATTTTGTTTTTTACCTCTAATGTAAAGGCAGCATATCCCAAGAGCGAGCTGGCGACAATCCTTAAAAGAATATGTGATTTGACAATACCTAATACAAACAAGATGAGTGAGTGAGTGAAGGCCTGAGTTACCGTGTCGCTGTCACTGAACAAACTACGAGTAAGCTGCACCCAACATACCTTCTTTACTTTGTTCTTATACTACTGGTACTACTCTCTACTGTAGCTGCCCATATAATACGTAGGTACATCTAATAGCAGATACACCTATATACAACTCTGATTAAAGCAGCTTTTCATCAACGCTGTTATTCATAAAGCTCGTTCTCTTTACACAGACAAACTGAAAAAACATCAAAAATTAACTGAAAGGGAAGTATGTTTATATCTATGTGTATTACATTTGGTCGTTACTGTCAGGGAAACGTGAAAATTATTTAGTTGGCAGTTTGTACCTCGCACCGACCTACGCGCGGCGGCGGCGGCGGCGGCGGCGGCTGGTCCCCGCGGGGAAGTAGCTCATGCGAGTTAATGTGCTCAAAGCTGCCGCAGGGTGCGCGTGTCACGTGTCCTACATCTAAATATCCTCCATATAGCACCCTGCCTCCTGGTCAGCACAACACAACAAACTTGTATCTTTATTGTGTAGGTATACACTACACACAGTACCTGCATCTTTTATACAGGATAACAAACGGCCTCACGCATCCTTAGGGTATTATTTGAATATCTTATTTTGTACCTTATACGACGACTTGCTCTTTGTTGTCTTGGCAAAGAGCTGAGCAGCAGATTGTAAACATAATTTAACAGTAAGTTATAATATTAATCAATATTATAAATGGGAGAGTGTGTTTGTTTCTTTGTTTGTTTTTCATTATTTCACGTCATTTGCACAGTTATTTGGGAGTCACATTTCATAAATGTCCACGAGCGAAGTCAGAGTACGTCGCTAGTACAAACTTCGCACAGTGGTACAGTGAGTCAGTATTGTTGTTTTTCTGTAGATGTTTGTATCGAGCGGAGGAATCTCAATATGTGGAGAGTTAAGTGTCGCTGTGTCACTGTTGTGTCGCCTCCAGAGAGTAATGTTTCCGTTTGATCCTGCTGCATACCAGATTTAAACTTTACACATTTTTCAACCTTTATTCCTTTTCTCTATTCTAAGTTTCCAATAAAAACACAATATATTTTTCAGTGCTAAAAATAGATGTACTCGTACAATGCGCAATTGTAATGTTTGGATGTGGATGAAGCAAGAGAAGTATGCAAGATCGAGAGAGCGCTCTCCATACTCTCTGCCTACCCGTTTGGGAAACAGGCGTGAAGGTATGTATGTTGGTAAAGACCACAGTTATCATAAAACACACAGATAATATAATATTATATTTGACGGTATACCAATGACACGTTACCCGCAGATTTAAGACTGCACAGTGTACGGCGCGCGCCAAAATACAATGTTACCAGAACTAATAAATTGTGAAGAAAAATGCGCAAAGGTTTTGTTTGTGCTCGCGACCCGCGATCTATGAATTCTGTATGAGAGAGAGAGCGGTGAGGCCGGATATTACTGTGCGGGCGTGTTGTGCTTGTGAGCTTACAGCTGCACTTTTTGTTCTTATCAGTGTACAATGTGCTCGCGAGATTATTTATGTGGGGACCTGCCGACCTGTGAGGAGTAATAACACAGTAAAAACATTAATACAGTAGAACGACACCTTCAAATCTATTTACACTGTCTATATTTCGAGGGTTGCCATTTCATGCTGCCCTAATATACTTGAAACTGTTTACAAAATGAGTTAAAATGAATGCTCCGTGACATTGACGAAACTTCAAAGCATGTTCTTTTCTGTTGTAACCAGCTACCCTTCCTCTTACAACACAATATTGTTCCATCTATACCTACTACTGTGTCTGTCTGTATGTATATCACAACTTCTCATTAACTTTCATGTCCTATCATGAGCTTGAGTTCATACAAAAACACCAATTTTAAATTTTCCGGACAACTTTTTTAATTTTTCTATCCCTAAAAATCTTATGTAAATAGGTTTTTTTTACTGTCCAAATTATTTTCCAGCCGTTCTCAAATGATGCGCTTTCCAACGAACAGCATTACATTATATTTATATATAGATGTAACAAAATCTAAAATCAGAAATATATGTAAGTAATACAGAAGACTTAATATGAGTTGTACAAGTTGACTCTATGAACGCGGTTTAATTTAAATGTGCACATTACCTTCTTGCGGACGGTTTATTCTACACTATACACATTGCACATTGCTAAACTCTACATTAAACGGTATTTATTATTATGTCATTTATAATTACATATTTTAAGTGGTGCATTCTCGTACTAGTTAACTAAATGTGTTTATATTAGTGAGGCGCTTTCATGATGTATGCAGCACGCCCCATAAATATCGGAGCTGCGGCACGAGGAGTATCATCAGTTAACACTTCATTTATATATACTCTACTGCTTACATTAGCTGCGAACTAAATGAACTCTGTTAGAGGCAGCAATGGATGTCGAATGTAACATTGACCACATGTGTACTGTGTTACCACCTCGCTCATGAGAGACAGAGTGCAGGTCTCCGCGGTCTAAAAATAAGTTAGATTAATATTGTAAGTTGCTCATTAGTTAATTACACGCTGCATAGTGCATACTGTACTGTACTGTACGAGTATGTAAATGTTTACAGTTATCAGGGTTGTGTATACTAATAACTAATATTATAATATTGATTGTCCTTCATTCACGCCACAACACAACAGAGCAAACACTCCACTTAAAAAGACAAACACTTTATAATTTAAATACTAATAAAGGATGTACAAAGTTATACAATGTTTTGTTTCTCTCTATTAAATCCGCCATTTAATGTAAAGAGAATACTTTTACCGTGATTTTAAAATAAATGGTTACCAAGTACGAGATATTTGTTTTTATAACAGAGTATACTGCTGAATATAATAATCATTACACTTAAAGTAATCACAATACTTAAATATCAATCTGTTTACAGGTTTTCAAAGTTAAAAGTTAGTGTAGGTATGTATTACATAGCTAACAAACAGTAAATAACACATAATTTAGATGTAAACGTTAGCTATAATATTATAGTAATGATAACTAGGTAGGTACCGTAAATGGTCGCGTGATTACTGAACACGCCTCCTCACCTCACTTTGTTCCATCGGATTAAGTATATATAATATTCGTCAACTTTGTTGCGTATAATATATACAATTTAAAGACATCTTCACTATATTATAAAACAAAGTCCGTGTGTCTGTCTGTCTGTGACTTTTACACGCAACATTTTGTTGCGGCTTTCACTATCAGACAGGTTGTTTTACCTGGCAGGTATACGAGTATTAAACATCTATACATACGTCATCTGTCTTCAGGAGCTATCAAGTTGGGGAAATGTTAGCCCCAGTGAATTTTCATGACGTATGATGTCTAATCCGTCAGAGATGTAACAAAAAATAAATTAACTTTAAAAAAAAGTGTACCGACTTCAAAAATTTGCACTGAAAAGTAAGAAATAATAAATATTTGGTCGTAGAATTTGAAGACGGTTGGTGCCAAATTAGGATACAAAATTAAGTAAGCATCTAAGAAGATAAATAACATGTATGTTTGTACTGATGATCGTAGGTTCCTAATGAATTGTCTAGATTAGTGAATTTGGAAAAGTTGTTTTTAATTTGGCACCAACCGTCTTCAAATTCTACGACGAAATTTAATTTATTTTTCCCTTTTTAAGTGATTTTGTTGCCCTGAGAGACAAATAATAACGCAAATAAAAAAAAAATGGAAAAATAAAAAAAAAACTGCTGTGGATGGGATTTGAACCATTTGCATCCTGAGCTGCACCATACCATATCATACTTTTAGCCGTTAGACCACTGTCGATACAAAAATTGACAACTTCGTGTCAATAGCAACTGTTGCTAAGGCTTTTCTCTGATACATAATTTTCAGTCGTAAACAGAGACAAATTACTGAATTTTTGAAAAACTACTGAACCGATTTTCGTCGTATGTCTGTGAGATAATGTCGAGAAATTGTTATATCCTTAAAAAAATAAGTCTTCAAAATCAGTACATATTTCATCGAGATACTGATATTTTACTGTATAAAGTCAGTTTTTTTTCAAAATTACTGAAAAACTAATGAACCAATTTTCATGACATAAAAATGGAACCAATCCGGAAGAATTATCTGTCGATTAAAAAAGAAATCATCAAAATCGGTTCATAAACGACGAAGTTATCCGCGAACACACATAAAAAATAATACATACGGTCGAATTGAGTAACGTCTTTTTTTTGAAGTCGTTAAAAATGATGTAGGAAAGAATTGTGTAGAATATCTAAGTTTATATATATATATATAGGTATTCAAATAGTTGTAAACCCATATTGTACTAGTTAAACATAATTGTAAGTAGTATAATCTCGTCAAATCTAACTTTGATCTAAGTAGTAGATATTTGTAGAACTTATGAAATTCGGTAGTCAGCCCTACTAGCTGTGCCTCATTACTGTCTCAGTACCTATAAATAGCTGCTGGGTTAAGTGTCCGTCGTCCGGGATTGATAATGTACCTATAATACTACTTAAGTATTAACATAAAACATTCGTACTGACAAACGTACATTCTTTATGTTACTATAGCTATAAATGTCCTCTCAGTGTAAAGGTGATCGGACGTCATAATATATTTCACCCTTCAACTAATAAAATACTTGACGCCTATCAATTTCTGAAAACTAATAAATTGCATGGTTTTTGCCGTTTATTTTCCTGTGTACCCTTGGCTGTACCTTTGAGGGTACAGTGAAAAATAAATTTTAACCGCTGTACCCTGCGTAATGAAGACACAAACGAAGAAAAAAGTCAAAAAGTAATATTATTGCATATTGTTTTTTTTTCATAAGTGCGTATAAAACTTGTACCTAAGTATGTATGTATATAATGTATACGTTACTTCCACTCTTAGGTAGATATTTAATGTGGTTGAATTTTGAGAAATGCTGAAATAATGTTTCGTTATTTACGTTGTATATAATTTAATTGAAGTAACCCGACCAAATAAATTACTTTAATATTCCCATACATATTTTCCATACGCCCGTTTTACATCTCGGGAAAATAATGTATAAAATAATACTAATATTGTTGTGTAGCTCTATTTGTACACAAAGAAGCACGATATAAGCGCGTGTGTCGGTCTGGTGTCCGCTTAACCGCGTGAATGCGGTTGTCTCTTTATGAAACATATACTACATGAAACGTACCACTGGCACTAATATCTAAATGTAAGCCGCGTCTGGAGACCCGCTTTGTACTTACAGAGCTGTTATATAGTACGTACTGCAATAAATGTCGCGGCATCAGTAATAGGAAACAAACATTACCTACATTACTCCGGGGAACCGCGACTCTTTATGGACTACGGAAAAAATGTTCCCTTGTAATAGTTGGTGGCGTTGTGCCGTTGTGACGGGATTGTAATTATACATGAACCCCGGCGCAGGTTATTTATGCTATAGTTGATACCAAAGGGCGGCCCGCCTACCTCATAAATACAAAAAGAACTTCCATAACCGTAACTTTAATGTTCAACTTCTCTCGCTTTTGAGTGCAAATTTAATGAAACTTGTAACCGCTCGCGCTCCGAAATATGGCGATCGAGTAATTGATTTATTGAGCTCTCTGCCGCAGCTCCGGCGGGTGGCGCCGCAACTATACAGACGCGAGGTCGAACTGTCTGTGCTGTTTGTTATTATATTTATTGGGAGAGTTATATAGAGTTACGAGCTCTCTAAACGTGCCGCATCCTGCCGGCTCTCTCGCGGTGATGCGGTCATGCTCTCTTTCAACTTTTATTCACTTTTTATATATCTAGTCCACTTTATATTTTTATTGGTCGGTTCTCACATCGTTAGCAGGGTGGCTGCTGGCTGCTGGCTACACTCACTTTAGGAAGTTGCGGTTCCTAGCTACGAGTATATGACAGCGACATACTGATATTCAACTTGTTCCGGAACACACTAAGTACTATATTTTAAGATTTATTATAGCACCTCATAATAGAGGGCAAGAGAAGAAATATATATGTGACTTGTAGCTGTTGTTGTCAGGCCGGGACGCGGGACGCGGGGCGCGCGGCGGGGCACGGGGTGGGTGGGGCAGGTCGGGCCGCACTAGAGAGCCGACGGAGGTTTTAGAGCCGGATTTACTTTTATGTTCGGTTTATGGCCTCTCTGGTTTTCTTTTGACAGAAAAACAATATTTCTGTTTTCAACAAGTAGTCGCGGATTTGTTGCTTCCGAATGTAAAAAGTGTGTTTACTGCTTACGAAACTATTTTATTTATCAAATTGTGACGCAGTAACGTGACAAAGTGTCCGTAACCGCGACACGACGACGACGACGACCACGACGAGGTAGCTCTAGAACTTTTGTGTTGTAAGTTCCGTCGACCGTTAAAAGTTCACAATGAAATGAAGAAGTTCCAACTTTGTCTATTTCCCGCACGAGTCACGAGTCACATTCCGCCCAACAAATCCCACCTTTTTTCCTGAACATAACAAAAGTAAAGTTACCTCTTCTCCTCCATTAGAGTTACCTATTCCATACATAGTATGTAAGTACGAGTGAAGTCTACAGTATAATTAGTGAGCAGTGACTAATGAGGTCCGCACCTGTCATTTATTATGTTCCTTCTGAAGGTACATTTTGACCTCCACCTCCGCAAATCGCTTGAATAAACAATAACGTACTTACATCTTTTTAATTTTAGTAATAACTTTAACAAAATATTATAAATACAGCTTTTTTTTAGTTTGTACCGACTTCATCATGTACCTACATAATCCGACAAACCACACTTAGAGGCGTTTCATCTAAATATATCTCAATAGAACTAGCCAATCGTTAGGTATAGCCTCACAAATACCATCGGCTAAATGAGGGAGACTTGGTCTTCCGCTGGGTACCTCTGGAACCGTAACACGGTATCGGGAGCTGTAAGGAAACCCGTGAAAAAAAAAGAAATTGCAATAAAATAAAAAAAAACCGAAATACCTACTTTTTTTATTGCATTAATGGAAAAATATAAAAAATGCCGCTGTGGGTGGGACTTGAACCATGTTCAGTCTGCTCTACCCTATACGCTTAACCACTAGACCTCCTTATCCGTACGAAAATTGACAAGTTCGCGTCAATAGAAACTTACTAAGGCTTTTCTCAGATGTATATTTTTTCAACCGTAAACAGAAGCAAATTACTGATTTTCTGAAAAGTATCTTTTTTTTAAATTCCTGAAACCCTGGGAATTAATTTACATGGAAAAAAAATGGGACCAATCCGATAGAAATATCTGTCAATTAAAATGGAAATAATGAAAATATGTTTACAATTGGCGAAGTAATCGGTGGACGCTATATAAGAAGTATTATATTCGGATGTATGCAGGTGTATGGTGTTATGTATGTATTTGAAAAAAAAAAGTGTTTTCCTCAATATTTCAATAAAATGTGAACCGATTCCGATGATTTATTTTTTGATTAAAAGAGTTACTATCGGAATTGTCTCACATAATGGCTCATCGAATTGGTTTAGTAGTTTTTCAGGCATTCAGTAATTTATAAACATTTATACGAGTATCTCCGCCAAATACGTACCGATATCGATGACGTCTTTTGTCAAAAAGTATTGTTCTGAAATAGTTGATATATTTATAGAAAGAGGTAGTAGAATATTTAACTATTTCTTACTTTTCATGTTGTCCATTTAAGAAGTCTCTTGTAAAACTCAAGTTATTGTTATATATATTTATTAACCGACTTCCAAAAAAAGAAGGAGAAGGTTCTCAATTCGGACCGTATTTTTATGTATGTATGTACATCGATTACTCCGCCAGTTGTGAACCGATTTTGATGGTTTCTTTTTTAATCGACAGATAATTCTTCCGGATTGGTCCCATTTTTATCTCATAAAAATTGGTTCTTTAGTTTTTCAGAAATTTTGAAAAAACTGACCTTTTAAGTCAATTTTTCGTAATATCTCGATGAAATATGTACCGATTTTGACGACTTATTTTTTTAAGGATATAATAATTTCTTGACATTATCTCACAGTCATATGACGAAAATCGGTTCAGTAATTTTTCAGAAATTCAGTAATTTGTCTCTGTTTACTGCTGAAAATTATATCAGAGAAAAGCCTTAGCAACGGTTGCTATTGACACGAAGTTGTCAATTTTCGTATCGACGGTGGTCTAGCGGCTAAAGGTATGGGATGCAGCGTAGGATGCACATTGCTCGAGGTTCAAATCCCATCCACCGCAGTATTTTTTTTAAATTTTCCATAATTTTTTTTAGTTGCGTTATTATTTATTTCTCAGGGCAACAAAATCACTTAAAAGGGAAAAATAAACCTTTTAAAAAAAAGTGTACCGACTTCAAAAATTTGCACTGAAAAGTAAGAAATAATAAAAATAGCGTCGTAGAATTTGAAGACGGTTGGTGCCAAATTAGAAATAATTTAGTACCCAAATTCACTAATCTAGATAATTCATTAGGAACCTACGATCATCAGTAGAAACACAGATAATATTGAACAGATCTTTATGTCCCTAGATGTTTACTTAATTTTGTATCCTAATTTGGCACCAACCGTCTTCAAATTCTACGACGCTATTTTTATTATTTCTTACTTTTCAGTGCAAATTTTTGAAGTCGGTACACTTTTTTTTAAAAGGTTTATTTTAAGTTTAAACAAAGTTATGTTTTTCATAAACTTACTTTATACCCCTCATTAGTCGAATTTTAGGAAATGCTGAACACGTGCTGAAGCCGCGAACTGCGATAACATGGCGGTAGCGAAATTGCACTGCTCTGGTCTAGTAACTATAAGCCAGAGTATATGTTACCGCAGTGAGTGGCGTCTTCGGTGTGCTGTTAGGGGTTGAATTTGTCTTCCCGTACATGTCCACTTTTACACGCTCTTTTACTCCCTAAGGCCGTGGTCTCCTATAAAGGTCGTAGGCCACCTACAGCTCGTGTCGTACGCTGCGTCTGAAGGCTTGCTATATAATATGTACTGGAGCGGTCACGAGGGTCACGCAGACTGAATCACAGACTATTTGACTGAATCAATAGTGACATTGACGTTGTGCACGGCGTCTGAACGTCGTGCGCGACTGTGACATTGATGTTGGTCGCGACCGACGGCGTATATAAGGAGATCACGGCCTTAGGGGTTTAATTATGAGAAATGTTGAATGACTCGTTTCATAATATAAATATTATAGAGTTAACTAAGTTTCAAATAAACCATATAAAATATTTCCATACTTTCCACCTCCTCTTCAACCTCTAGAGTAGATTTTTTTAAATCCAACTTAAAAAAATATTGTTTACCGTACAATATAAATATCTCTATGCTCTTTAATATCTTTAATATCTAAAGTAGGCCACACATTGGTCCGGCATCGCACCGAACATTTCCTATTCCGAACAACATGCGATCTAGGCGGGCCATTTGTTATATGAATTGGACGAGTCTGTGGTCAGTTTCGGTGGACCGTACGGCGGTGTGCCGGTGATTCGACGAATGGGCCTTAATTTTGTTTTTTATGTCTAATGTTCTAAAACAGGGGTGGATATTTTATCTTTAATCTTATGTTTTAAAACACGGGTTGAATTTTGTTCTTTATGTCCAATGTTCTCAAACAGGGGTTGTTTGTTCTTTATGTTTTTAATTATTTACATTGTTACAGATGATGGTGGATGGGGGGAGAGCGCGTCAGACTCGCTAGTCATGCGGGGGGGCGCGGTGCTGCTGACGCTGCTGGCCGGCTCATCTCTCTACAGAGGTATGTATTGTTGTATTACAGACTTACAGATGAGGTTATAACATAGAGACTGCCAGGCCAGTTCCGCCAGTTCCGCCAGTTCCGCCAGTTCCGACGCTACAATGAATCAATAACAAAAACATACAATTTCGCTTAGCTCACCGTCTCGCACCGCATCCGTGAAACCTTTCCAGCGAACAAAGTTTAGTTCCGCAGGCGACGGGCGTCTTATTGAAACCAAAAAGCGTTTCGACGCGAAACAAGGGAAAAGGTTCGATTGTATGAATAAATTCAATAAAATTTACGTAATCGTAAAAACTTGTATCAATATTGGTCGGCACTCGCCGCGGGCCAGGACCTCGTCGTGCTAGGTACTAGCTTTTATAATAAATATTTATATAATAAATTGATAGATCTTATGCTTCAGATATTATTCAGTTGCTAAGTGCTAAAAGCCCCACTTTTGTGTTAACAGATGAACTCAATCAAGAAACACGTTTGACAAAACAAGAGAGGTTACAATCTGACTATTACATAATGTAGATTGAGTAAAGGCGAACAAAATTGCATGAAAATATAATTGCTAACGAATCACTTATAAAACTTAAAACTACGAGTAAAACAGAGTGACCCTTCTGGTGTCCCCTCACAGTCTGTCTAGTCTAGCATCGTAGTGTCTTACATACAGATCTCAATATTAACGCAACAAAACTATATTTTTATTTGTATCCCTTTGTATAAATAAGGTCATATTGAAAGTAATAAACTTGATCCAATTTTACCTAAATTGGTTTCATAAAAATTGTGATATTTTGTAAGTTTGTGATTTTGTCCGTTTTAAGTATTTCAATATTTCCACAATAATAATTTATATCCTACTATGCATTATGTAGGTGATGTTCCCAGCTCGCAAACATAACTTACAAGAGCAACACGGACATCTTGAGGCGTCGCGCGCGTAGTACCTTGTAGCTCTATGCTCGCAAACAGCTATGAAACATACTAAAATAAACACAAAAACTCGAAAAAAATATAATTGTGATTCGATTAAAACGAAATAAACAATGTTTTTCCAACCCTGAGTATATAAGTCGGTGCGTAACATCCGAGAAGCGGAGGAGGGTGGTATGTTTGTTATGCGTCTACTTTTCTAAACAATGTGAGAAGTCAACTCAAGTGATAATTCCAAAAAGGGAAATTAAAGAAAATAAAAAGAGGCTGCGACGGAGAAGGACGCCACCCTCAGAGGGTGAAAATTGTTGAAATAGAAAATCGGTTAATGGATTTACTTTTATTGAGCCGTTTTTATTTAAGAAACGCGACCATTGTTATTCCACAAAACATTATCGTATCATATCTACGCAACCGGCATCCTAAAGTAGACGTATTATTCGCTTCACCGCCTTCATTTAAATATATTGAGTTGCGGTGGGTCCTAGCGTGATGTTATTATAACCTTCGTCAACAATTGGGCTATCAAATTTTTTTTTTTAAATCCGACTGGTAGTTCCAGAGATTAGCGCATTCAAACAAAAACTTTAATATCAGTACCTATATACGTAGATAATGTATAAATAATTCTTAGTATAGTACTCAAATTAATTATTACTTACTTTTCAGTGCAAAATTTTTGAAGTCGGTACACTATTTTTTAAATTTTGATTTTCCTTTTTAAGTGATTTTTCTGCCCTGAGAGATAAACAATATGGCAAAATAACAAAAATGGATGGAAAAAATAAGAAAGTACAGTGGTGGGTGGGATTTGAACCATATGCATCCTGCGCTGCACACTAGACTTCGGTCGATACGAAAACTTTGCGTCAACAAAATCAAATTGTCGAATAAAAAATAAATTTTGTTCAGAACTGGCGGAGTAATGGGTGTTCATACTTACTTATATAAAAAAAATACGATCCGAATTGAAAACCTTCTATTATTTTTTTCGAAGTTGGTTAAAAATAGTTAAAATTCCTTCACTGAAATGGGTAAATCACTATAATACAGTAATATATGCGTAAAATTAAATATGTGAGGATACGGCCTGTTGACTTAATAAAACTCAATGTAGGGTTTAACGATAATTTTACATAATTCGTAGCGCTACAATTGCTACGCCGAAATAGCTTCACGCCTCATATGTGTAGTAGGTACTCTCCGAGAGTATCAACCCGTTACTGTCAATATTAATATTAAACCTGTACTTATATTTTACTACAAGCTTAATAGTTCATTGTGTGAAATGAATGAGAAGTATAAAAATCGTTGTAACTTAACTACACCTTTTAGTCATGGACCTAATAATCGCGAGGCCAAGCGCTATTTTTACCTCCATGCCCTTAGGAATTATCATCATCTATTGACACTCTCTTATGCCGTCATGCCCCTCTCCGCCGCCGCTCTCTACTCCCTTGTGTGTGCGTGGTGCATGTTGTTTTATTGCTTTTATTTAATTATAAATTATTTTAATAACGATCAATTTCGATGTTTCACATCTGCCGGGCGTCTTGTGACGTTTTGTGTTGTAATAGTATATTATGTAACTATAATAGTGAATAAAGGACGGATTTAATACGAGGGCCATAGATGAATCACGACCGTAGGGAGTCATGCATGATGACTGAATCACGACCGTAGCGAGTTAGTTAGAATCCTGAGCGAGGCGAGTGGTTCATGGTCCTCGATATAAATCCGTTTTATTCAAGAGTTGCGTACTATACTTTATACCATGACTACGAGAAAAAGAAAGATTTAAGTGAAAATAGACATTTAATAAAGAAAAAAGGAACGTAAGAACGTAACACATCTTCTTCATCACTTGAACGCATCTTCAATCGATTTATTATTAAGTAACGTGTTCGTACAACTTACAGTATTCAAAATAGCGCCTATTTACTAATGACAGCAAAGAACACAAAACATTCTAATGCTAAACTCCTTGTCGAAAATGTCGACCAATCAAATCTCGAGTAGTTAAACCTCTTTGCGCAAAAAATACTCGATACAAACTCCTTGTGCACGAGTTTGTATCGAGTATTTTTTGCGTAAAGAGGTTATAAAGCATTGAGATGGAGGTCGAATATATTGGTGTGTTCTAAATTCAAACACCAAAACAGTGAGTAATAGTAGATTACTGACCCGAGCAGAAAGTTACTTATTGTTGCACCGAGGGTTATTGTGGAGCCCGAGTGGAGCGAGGGCTCTTAAAACACGAGTGCAGCAATAAGTCACTCACAGCGAGGTTCGTAATCTGCTTTTCTTTCAACTACAACAAAAAAATTAACTAATCAAAATTTTCTTTAATTATAATTATTTTAAAAATATTTTTTTTAGTGGAAGGCAAAGACAGCCAAACAGCCTTAGTAATGCGCAGTAGGTAGGTAACCGCGGTTTGCCGCCAATTTGTTGATTAAGAAAAATATATTGGTTCAATTTGTTTTGAACTATTGCATTGCATGGGATTAGATAAAGTAGTGTATGAACGAACGGGCACATAGCTTGGAATTAAAACACTCGTGGATGCTATTAAAAAATTCCACTTGTGTTTTAATTACCCCTATTATGATCCCGTATCATAAACTACTATTACTCTCTCTTTAACCCCCTTACCTACTCTGTTATTAGCACACCGACCAACAACCCTGCGAATTGCGGTAACATGAGATACTTTGTTATGTCGTGTCTCGCTCTATCTTATGGCGCTGCTGGGATTAACTTAGGAAAGTTTGTTTTTTTTTTCTCAAAAAGTGTTTAATACAATTATTTACAAACAATATAAAAATCTTAAATTCTAAAATATATTTAATTATTTATGTTGTTAGAATATTTCAAGCAAAGCTGACCAAAACATTATATTATTTTCTTATTGTATAAATAAATCGTCTTTTATCGACTGTATTATGATGGGGAATGTTCTAAAGAACTTCATGACCTTGTCCCTCCATCACAGATTAACTAATAGTTGTTACGAACCTCCATTCTCTTTTTGCACCGGCACGGATATACATCGTTCCTATGTCGCACCCTAACTACTGGCGTAGGTATTTCCGGCTTCCTACAATCTGGAACTCAAGCGAGTTTTGCCCAAACAGTAATACAGTATACATGTTCTGCCATTGCAGTCGCGCCTATTTATGAACCAACCACCTTTAAAACCACATGTCGTCTTCTCTAAATAATAAATAAATATTATTTCTATTCCAAGTAAATCCGATGGAAAATCTTTTTTTGCCATACAAAAATTTATAGCCCCTTTTCAGGATGGACAATTACAAAGTACTAGGATGAAAAATGTAGGGTCTGTCTATCTCTGACCTAGAACATATAGGAACACAGGTAGTATAAGTGAGTATAGATCTATTTCTCAAAGTATACTTTTTGTAATCTCACAATATTCCCTTTGAAATAATCCCAAAATGCTTTAGTCGAGATGTTCGTCGTAATGTTCGTTAATGAATATTTGTTTGAAAGTTCGCGAGGGGGATGTTTCACAATTCCGGGAGTAAACAAGTTTCTTACAAACGTACTTTTATTAAATTAAAACATTTTATGACGCAGCGAAGCAAACACTTCATGCTACAAACTGTCTCATTGTAGTATACCTAGGTCATACGACTTAGCGCCTTCTCGTTATATACCTACCTGCTGAGTACCACTCGTTACATCTATATACGATATAGATTCAGTATTTCGTGAAAAGGTTTTCCTTATTTACTTTCCTGAACGACTATCCAATTGGAAGATTCTGCAGAACTCAAAACACGCACTTTTTCATAATTAAACAGTATAAAATATAGGAAAATTATACTGCGCAATAAAAACCTTCATAATGAGTTTAAATGTCGAGTTAAAATACGTGAAATATCTCCGGGGAGGTCGTAGCTGCAGCTCGAGAAATGTCGGGAGGGAGCTGGGTGCTGGGAGCTGGGTGCTGGGAGCTGGGTGCTGGGAGCTGGGTGCTGGGAGGAACAGACAAAAACACAACTCGCAGCCGACGGTTCATTTCACTTTCAAATTACAATTTACAAATTAGCAGCTCCAATGAAGGGCGATACTCGGCATTCTGTGTTAAGTACACCACCACTTACTAATGGAGACTCGATTGTGGTGCACGCAGTTCGCTCACTAATTAATGACACAGCTAGATGAACAACAATCTGAGACCCGGTTACTAAGACGCACATTGATATTATTGTTAATGTTGAGCAAGTTGAGCAGAGCTGAGTAAGTCGACACGACGACGCGCGACGAGACAATAGGTACAACTCGAGGGCGTCTTTATTAAATTTCAACAATAAAGACAATCCTGTACATCACACAATAAGTGTAGAGTGTCTGAACATTATTGCATTCCTCGCTCCTTGCTCCTCGTCTCCTCGTCTCCTCGCCTCCTCGTCTCCCTCTACTAAATCCATTCCGATAGATATTATAAAAGAAATTCTTTATCAATTCCTTTGTATAGCCGCTTTTACAATCGTCCTTCAGCCAGTCTGTTAAATGTCGTCAGGTAAGTTTAGTAAGAAGTGATCCCGACTCAATGAAAAGTAGTTGTAAAGTACAATCCGTCCCGCGAGACTGTCACACTATAAACTTGTATCCCCGCGGGTCGTGGGTCACGCCTGTCACGCCGGTCACGGGTCGAGCTCACACATTTGTCATTGACTCAAACTACCAAATGCAAATAGATCGCTATAAATATAAGTGCGAGTGTATAGATATTGATCGATACCGCGCTAGATACATATGTACTCGTATGATATTATTGTAGCAGTGACCGCTGGTCCTACTACTACATCACAAGATTGACTTACAATATTTATCATGTGTCAGCGAGCCGGAGCTGGAGCCGGAGCCCACCCCGAGCGGACCCATAATGACGTCTCTCTTGACATATTGCCAGAGATTTGGATTCGACTGTTTCATTATTTTGATTTGTCAGTTTATTCCCCCAGATTTGTTCTCCCCGCGAACCTCTTTACGTTCACTACATTTCGTACTGATGAAATAACGGACCGTATCCTAGCTGTAATAAAATGTCATTCGTAACGAATTTTATTTCCGACCACAATAAATATCGCTTTAAATTTTAATGGAAGGAAATCAAGTTCAAAGTGAACGTTAAACAGGAGAGTGTTCCCCTCAGTAGCAACACGAACACGAACAACTCCTGAACATGAAGTATCGCAGCCTGTAATTAAACCCAATTGGAGAGCGGTGGTGAACATTATCAAGTCGCCGCCCGCCGCCCGCCGCCCTCCGGCACTTACCTCCTACAACTGGGGCATAAATTAAATAAACACTCTCTCGAAACCTCTCCGTTCAGAGACCAACTTTTCTCGGCGAAAAATCCCTCGCAAGGTGTTACGACCCTCTGACCGCGAGAACTGCCAGCACTGCCAGTAGCGGGACTACGCTGAGTAGCAGGTGTCACCGCGGGCGCGGGAACATTCATTACTTCTTGAAACTTTTTTATTCTCTCTCTCTTTATTGTTAGATAACTTGTACGGACCTCGTGCACCACAATATTGTACACTCTATGTCAGAGGTTCTCAAACTTATTTTGTCTACCGCCCACTTTGAAAATAAATTATTTTTCAGCGCCCCCCTATTTTTTTTACTTTACCACATTTTAAAAATCACAATGAAATTAATTACTTTATTTTATATATAGTGTGCTATATTAGTTTTCTGGGCCCCTTACCGCCCCCCTCTAGGCCTCCAGCGCCCACAAGGGGGCGTTATCGTCCACTTTGAGAAACACTGCTCTATATATGTCCTCTTATTTACTGTATTAGATCTGTCTTTTTACTTGTACTTTATTTTACAGTAATGAGTCATTACGAAGTGCAGCAGTACCTCCACAGTAACTGTCGCGGTAGTGAGTGTCGTGACACAGTGTCGTGACGACGCGACGTGACGAAGTGGCGTGTCCGGAACCTATCAGAGACGTGTTTACAATAAATCTTTCAAAATGGGAAACTAGTCCAGTTCAATTTGTGAACTTTCTCGTGACAAGGTCTCGTAAAGTATGTTTATATTAGAGTTTCCTGAAAATTATTAAGTCAAGTTGTATGTTCCGTTATTATAGACATTGTTACTCGTAGAATGTGTCCCGAATATTTACTATAGAAAATGTGCTGTTGTATAGTTATTTGTTGCCTTTATCGCTACATATTATAAAAGAAAGTCTGTCTGTCGCGTCTGTCTGTCTCACTTAAAAACTACTGAACGGATTTTGTTGCGGTTTTCAATATTAAATAAGTTGAATCGCGGGGAAGGTTACGTGTATAAAAGCATAGACCTATCATGTTTAGGAGATGAGCATTAACAGTATAAGTGAATCACGTTGTGAAAAAATTACCTAAAGCGTGTTTTCATGGTGTATATGATTGGAAAGGAAGAAGGAAAAAATTGTATAGAATAAAAAGATCAATAAAAAAATTTCGAGATAGCGTATAATTATATAACTCTAATACATAAGTAGTCATATGTGTAGGTATTTAAATAGCTGTAAACCAGTATAGTGCCTGTACAAAGCCGGGAGCAGTCTTATATCAGTTATTGTCCTTCACCACTTGTTTCCTTTCCACATATTTAAGTTGATTTATTGTTTTTCAACACACTTGCTCGTAACGTGAGTCTTATTAATTCACTTTTAAACCCATAATACCATATATTAAACACGCGTGCTTACTTATTATAATATATTCGTACAAGATTGCAAATTGTATGACATGTGTGTCCACAAAGCATTCTTAATTTAACCGCATAATACAATTTTTATTTTCTAACCACGACTTGACGAGTTGGCTGTTTGGCGAAGTTACCCGTGCTTTATCTGTCACGCGGGAAAAAACAAAATATAAATATTTGTTAACATTTTCGCCGTGTTGTGGTAAATTATCAAGTGGCGAAGGACTCCATGAAGTTAGTTTTTTTCCTTGCAAGTGTGTTGAAAAACGTCGAATGAAACGCGTGTGCATTGTTCATTACATACTCAGCTTTCTTATCGCGCTCGCCTACTGGCTCGCGTTGAAAATACCGCCTCGTGTATAATGACTAACATAGCACCCTTGTATCATAATGTACTATTATATAATAATGTTGAAGTCTGTAAAGAATACATTTTGATCGTAACTTGCCATATTGTAATGATGACATCTAGGTAGGTACTAAATATTGTTTGACTTTTGGCAGGTACCTAATTAATGGGGAAATGTAAACAGAAAAGGATTTATAGTATAGGGGCGCGGTCGGCGAGTACTGTCTACTGTGTAGCTGTCGTAGTCTATTGTGTTTAACAAGTAGTATATTGTTGTAAACAAACTTTACTTTATATTAGTACAGTAAGTAGTAACTGCGCGCAAGTTTCGAGTGTACACTACTTTCCGATCGTTGGCTCCGGCTTTGATAACTTTAACAAAATTACATTCGCGGTTTTATATACTACACATGCTTTGTTTCAGGCTCCTATATATCTAACTATGTATGTCTCATTATAGAACTGTGTACTCAATTGGGTATATTCCTAATGTTCAGTAAAATACTTTTGATCATTCTAGTTCTGAATGAAACTTCAAATTACAAAACCAACACCAATTAGCACAAATGCGCCGCCATACATCATAAATATTACAATAATAAGACGAGCACTGAGTACTGAGCGATGTGGCGCGATGTGGAGCGATGTCGAGCCAGAAGCAACTTGTGCTTCACAACTTTACCAATATCTGTTGAGTAATAACTCTAGTTTGTAGGTTGTAGGCGGGACACGGGCTGCCACCTGCCACACTGAGGCTCCAACTAATCTGTTGTAGATTGTAGAGACAGTCAGAGGAACTGTTTCATTTAATACGTTTTCCGCATCAACTACACCTTACACTTTACACATTAGACCACTTGCAAACACGTTTGCCACCAGAATACTTACTGGAGTCTCTAAAATGAACAGCCATATGTTTAATCTTAAATTTAGCTACGAGAAGACATACAGATTCTGTCTAATGAAACAAGAAACAGTATTACACATGTATTGAGACCACCTGCAGTATAAACAATCACTGAAAAACCTTAGCTGAAATTGCTAAAGAAATGATCTGTAGTGAATTATAACATTAAAGTGATCTTTGTATAAAATGGTAATACTATACCTACCTACATCGTACATATGAAGCTCCGTCGTCTATGTACCTGTAAGTTGGTAGAGAGCGGGTTGTTAGTAAGTTTGGTGTTGCTAAGTGCGCTTATACAAGTTTGTTGTCGAGCGAACATAAAGTATGTTCAACAGTCTCAATCTATAAACAATAAGTGTTCATTACAAAGGTCGGTATATTTTATGATCCAGTTCCAGCTTCAGTTGTGCGTCGTACTGTAGGTATATCTACTGAAGCGGTTATTTTCCCCCTTTTTCCATTTTTCTCTGTCATTGTTATTTCCGGCTAATTACCAGTGAAAGTGTTCAAATCGTATCGCGCCGTCGAGATAAAACTTGATTTGTGAGATTTATTGGTAGGACAACACTTTAGTCTACTACAAATATATCTGTTGAGCGATAATTAAATATATTGTTTAGGTTCAGGTGTGAGAGATGTCGTTAGCTCGAGCTCGAGTAGAGACAACTCCGGATATGAGGTCGTGATCGGTCCTGACTTGTACTAACTCAATATTAGCTGTAGTTTAATTAAAGTGTTACATTCTCGTTACGTTCAAGTTTGTGACACACGCGGCGGTGTGTATGAGTGTAGGTACCACGAGGCCACAACACAACACAACGCTGTAGTACGACGACATTAGTTGTTAGTGATTAATGAGGTCCGACCTGCGTCACTGTGTCACACACTCGGGACACACACAACAATACATTACAACAATAAATTGGTCATTTGTGTCCTTATATTATTTTTTGTTTCGGTCCCTGTCTTGTACCACGATCTCACGATCTCTATAAGGAGTTATAGATGCGACTGCTCGGAACAGAATATACGTATTGTAAATACAGTAGCACGTGCGTTCTCCATAACAATGTTCCCCGATATATGATTTAATCCCGGCTCTGCACGACTGAGGGAGTCCTCACATCGTTCTAGTTACGTGACAATATTAAACCGGAGTGACTCTCGCTGACAGAGGGTCTATCGTGTGTTTTATTCACATTGAGTATTCCGTCCACACGACTATTATAATAATGCTCTCACAGTAACACCCGCCACGATTGGTGCCTGCTGCCTGATGCATGATGCCTGCCAGCCTGCCACTCAGAGATTCCTTATTATACAAGTAGTAAGACAAGTAGCGAGCCAGTGACATGAACAAAGGGACAGCTCAATTAACTGCACTATAATTAGATTGTATCACGGTTACTGTACGTTACACTGGAGGTAGTATATATACTCGCAGCATGACAAAATGTCTTCCTTCAAACTCTACTTTACAGAGTTTATTTATGAGTATGAGTATTTAGTGGAGATACGTTCAATATTTGATATAAAACACCAAATAAATATCCTTCGGTATCAAATAATAACTATGATTGGACGTCAGCTACTCGCTACAGCCGCTACAGGCTGTTGGCAACAGTATGAACTATGAACAGTAAACAAGCACAGTATTGATATCCGACGTGTTTGTATATATATATATATATATTGTATATATAATACTCGATACGGGACTTTTAGTTTTTATTTTCAACAAGCGGACCCGGCAGACGTTGTCCTGCCCAAACGTTGGCTTGCCTGCACTACTCCTACCCCTACCCCTACCCCTACCCCTACCCCTACCCTACCCTACCTCTGCACCTACTCTTACCTCTACCCTACCCTACCCCTGCACTTACTCCTACCCCTACCCCTACTCCTACTCCTACCCCTACCCCTACCCCTACCCTACCCTACCCTACCCTACCCCTACCCTACCCTACCACTGCACCTACTCCTACCCCTACTCCTACCCCTACCCCTACACCTACCTCTATCTCTACTCCTACTCCTACCACTACCCCTACCACTACTCCTACCCCTACCACTACCCCTACCACTACTCCTACTCTACTCCTATTCCTACCCCTACCACTACTCCTACTCTACTCCTATTCATACCCCTACCACTACCACTAACATTTTCCAACTTTTTTTTCTGTGTTGTAACGAACAAAACAAAAAAAGAATTTGGCAAATCGGTTCAGCCGTTCTCGAGTTTTAGCGAGACTAACGAACAGCAATTAATTTGGATAAACTACCACTGTATATTAATACTAGCTTCCATCCCCGACTTCCTGTGGATATATCACTCGGGGATATCGTAGCTTTCTGTTCGTGAAACAATATTTAGTATCGGTTCACAAGTTACAAAGATTACCCCCTACATTGAAACTTACAAACTTTTATCAATATATAAAATGAGCTGTATGTATGATATTGATAATAAATAGATACGAGTAGTACCTAACAGATTCCGTTAGATCCTCACATATGTGAGACATAAATAACAATCCAATTGAGTATTCAGGGGAGATTTTCACAATTTCACGGATCAAAGTAAAAACGTGCGCTACCTTTGTAAATGTGCGAGCTACAACTACACACACTAATTGGTGCACTGGGCCATACTACTCGCTCTACCTGTAGCTGCTGCAGGTTCGATGTCCGTCTGTACTACATTTTGTATTTATGAACCAATGGAACGTCAGAACGTTAACTTGATAATACCAAGGACTAATTAATGTATATTACTCAAGTTTACCTAAAATAATAAATTACGTGTCCCAGTTAATACAAGTGAGAGCGACGTCCACATTAGATTTGGTCACATCTACCACGGTTATGAACATGTAATTATATGAACATAGCTCATCATTAATAATACCACAGAGTATACAGATTATTTATTCTAAGGTAGAGCTATAGTGCGGTAAAGGGGGAGTGGAGCGTCCTGAACTGGCCTCAGCAGAAAAGAACATGGTTGTTAGTGAGATCACGATGCCCTATGTGTGATTACAATTTCATAATACAGTTTGACTATGCTTGTAGAGAAATATTGGAAGTACTAGAGTAGCATACATTGTAATGAAATACAACTACCAAATACTGTAAATATACAAAACCAACTCATTCGTTCGAAACTAGGACTCCAGGAGGCTTGGCGAATGAGAGTTACACTGAAAAACGTATAAGAATTCGATCGTCGCGACACTTTTGCTATTTTCCTCTCGTTCTAACAAAATCTAACTGAGAAAGTAATAGTAAATTTTGGCTCCGCTAGCAGAGAACCCTCCGTGTTGCAATCGTCTAAAGTTGGTGGTTCGAGCCTACACTCGGTGGCGACTTCTTTTTAACCGACTTCCAAAAAAAGAAGGAGAAGGTTCTCAATTCGGACCGTATTTTTTTTTTTATGTATGTATGTACATCGATAACTCCGCCAATTGTGAACCGATTTTCATGGTTTCTTTTTTAATCGACAGATAATTCTTCCGGATTGGTCCCATTTTTCTCTCATAAAAATTGGTTCATTAGTTTTTCAGAAATTTTGAAAAAACTGACTTTAAAAGTACATTTTTCTTGATATCTCGATAAAATAAGTACCGATTTTGACAACTTATTTTTTTTAAGACATTATAATTTCTCGACATTATCTCACAGACATATGACGAAAATCGGTTCAGTAGTTTTTCAGAAATTCAGTAATAAATTTCTGTTTACGGCTGAAAATTATGTATCAGAAAAAGCCTTAGCAACGGTTGCTATTGACACGAAGTTGTCAATTTTCGTGACGATAGTCTAGCGGTTAAATGTAATGGGGAGTCATAGGATGCCTTGTGCAATTTGGCACCAACCGTCTTCAAATTCTACGACGAAATTTTTATTATTTCTTACTTTTCAGTGCAAATTTTTGAAGTCGGTGCACTTTTTTTTAAAAGGTTTATTGTATTTTATAATATTTTTTTATCATTATGATTTCATCGAATATTGCCTCAATCATAAATCTAATTATCTATTTGCATTGTCTAACACTTCTGCAACCTAAATCCTTTTACTTAGTCTATCTTTCATCCTTCAGTGTTCACAACATCATCTTTTAATCCGAATTCTTCTCTAACCACATCGTTCTCGAATGCAGTCAAAGCGCGACATTAGGGACATCGAAACCGCATCTCCAAGATAAATAAACTCTCAAACTTTATTAATTTATTTAATTGTGCAATATATAGCGAAAGTATCCGGGAAACTGACCACCGTCAGCCCAGTCATAGTTACGTGAAATATGTGATATTGTTATAGGTATAAACTGATTGAACACAAAGTAGACCGGACGACAGACGAGTCTCGGTTGATCTCGTGGATTTAATTATTTAGAGGCAGGACGTGAAAACAAAATATGTTTTAATTATTTGTAAGTAGAATAAAAGGGCGGCTTATCCTAATTACGGTTAGTTCTTACGGACAGAGCCGAGCTACCGGGCTACGAGCTACGAGCTACGGTTATATACCATCTAGCTGTTCATGAGTTCATCTGGAGATTAGTGTCTACTTTATTAAGTTTAAGCTCAGATAAAGTTACTTTGTTAAACCTTCTCGACCGCAAACTATGTCCTACCTGTGTTTAGATGTGTCACTAGCGAGCCGTGGACATTACTCGATATCATTAACACAATTCGTTAAATAACTAATATTGCCATTATTGATTACTGGTCGACTCTTAAAAGCAAAACCTTTCTCCGGAAGCAATCTATCTAAAAGTGTCAACAGTAACAAAATAGGTCTACTAATTTTTGAATATATAAGGGACTGTGGCGGTACATCGCGTAGATACTAGATGTCAAATCGCAACACTGTGTCAATATTGAAACCTGTATCGCGCCAATGAAAATATTGAATAGATTGACATATATACAAGTTGTTGGATTGTGGTGTATGTATTATAAGACAAACAAACAAACATTCATTTTTATATGTTTGTTTGTTTATAGAACAAACAGTATAGTGTGTCGCGGTACAGCGTGGAGATACACAGAATACACGGCACAGTAGAGTACAGAATCAAATGAAATTTCCCAGCATAGTAAACATTAATTGGTGTTTGAAGTAATGCCTTTTGTTGTAAAGAGGAAGTTGTATCGAGGGGCGCAGATAGTTTCACTTCCAGTTTGTTTGTATCTCGCGCTTTGTTCACGACTCGTAAATTAATTAACAACCGTATAGCAACACTCTTGTAGGAGGCTGTAGAAGGCTGTAGGAAGCACGAGGTTGTGTAGCTCACAACTCGCGGGACCTATTGTCTCCAAAGGACGGAAATATTTACAAGTTTTGTTACAGTTGTGTCTCTGTGTTCCTGTGTACAGAGTTCACGCTCTTTTGGTTGGGGAACATCCAACTATAGCAGAACTTTATTGTTATCTGGTATTACGTTGTTTAATAGTTTTGAATAACTTTCTATTTATATGTACGTTTTAATCTAAATATTACAAGGACAATAACATAAATGTTTTATTAGTTCTATTTTCGGTTTATTTAAAAATCGCTTTGTCGTTCTATTTTACCTAAGTATACATTAGTATTACTAATAATCACAAAATATTTGAAGCTATCATATTTATGTTTCATCGTATATTTTCAATTTCAATTTTTCTGAACAGCAGTAGTACGTAGTAGCGAGGTAGTAGCGAGGTAGTCGGACGGTAAGTTACCTCATCAATTACAAGTTAGCGCCGGCACCGCGACGTCCGCGACCCTCTACCTAGCTACCTACAGTAATCTACCTCGACACTACCTCGAGAGACTCTAGCCTCGCTCATCTATACAATAATAACCCAAGTGGTATCTCTTTAGCCCCGCCATTTATAAACCTCACTATGTTACGGAAGCCTATCTTATATGTGTGTATTTCAAATTGGCAGAGTAAAGTTAGTGGACATCATTATTACCTGCTATAATACATGTTATCTCGTACATAAATATTGTATTGTAGTCTGGAGGACGCTTCTACTGAACGTTCAAAATATACTGGACAACCTATAGAGGTAGATGAGGTATAGCGGGAGGTTGATCCTGTAATAACAGGTAGAGTTTATGTTGGTAGTGTTGGTATTCGGTACCGTTACCTACCAATATTTATCTTACATTATACCATACATGTATTATCTACGGAACGCAGCGTCTAGAGGTGTCGCAATATAGAGTACTAGCTCTCTTAAACGGCTTCACCTGTTAATTCTGAAGTATTTTATTATATAAAGTCAATCTCGTATAGCCCTTCAATATCTCTGTGCGATCCGTTGCTCTGTATTGACATAAAAAGGACAAACAAGGATGTGATACACACAATAGCTACTGTACATTATATACAGAGGTATACATAATACAGTACCAATGACGTCATCTCTCATCGTTGTCTATTCTGTTCAGAAATGTCCTCGTAATCATAATAAAAGGAAGCTATTTATCTTTTAAACATTTTATAAAGATTTTTCAAGTTAGAATTCTCACAACATTTAGTAAACTGAGTGTTGGTAACTGCGGGGTAAATTTATATATTGTTATAGCTATGTTGTATTGTATTGGTTTATATTATGTTGTTTAAGTTTAATGACGACAATTGAGAATAGAAGAGGAAATATACTGGTTATATACCTGATTCGGCACGAGACAATTTTAGAAAAAGCATAGAGAAAGGAAGAATATAGGGAAGAAGAAAACGAGGAAGACCTAGAAGAGGATACGTGCAACAGATAAAATATAAATTGAACTTTTTTTTTTTTTAATCTTTTTTTTTATTAATATAAAAATTTTAAATCAAATCTAAAGATTAAAAATAACTAAATAAACCAGGTCCGCGTGGAATAGTGGCAAGAATACTGGTTGCATTTCCCCGCTGAATCGCGATGCTGATTCGTTGAGCGAGGAAGGAGCCAGCCCTCTTGTCACCAGAAGAGATGATCAGTCGAGGGGATATATCTTTAATAAAATTTTTGGCATTTGAACCCCACGGACCTAGAATTTCTACACCAAACGGCACAACTTTGTAGTTTTCAATAATTGAACTATATTTGCGCCGTTTGTGAGACTCTGCGATTTCCGCCGCAGCTCCAGCTTTGATTGCTGTTTCCCTGAGATGAGACGGGGCTAATGTGTCCACGCACGTAGCATCCCATACAAGGGCCCGCGACCTCGCTCCCAGGGAATCAGAGTCATTCCATCGGGTCTCTTGCTGTCTTCCCGGATTATTCCCGTTGGCTCTAGGAGAGCAGGGACGTCTATTGACGCAAAAGCCCTTTTGATTGTATCATTGAGGGAGCTGTGGCGAGAAAGCATGCCTACACTTTTTATGCATCTTTTTTTTTTGTTTGAATTGAACTTGATGTCGTATCAAGATGTGAAAAAGATGGGCTGAGTGCAGGGAACCTTGTAAAATACTCCACCTACAAGAATATACTATATGTTGTATAGTAGGCTCGTTAGGTGCTGTATGTTACTTCTACACTCTACAGTCAATCAGTCGTGATCGTGAACTCCGCCCTCAACATTGTCACTGATTGCTTCACCCCCACACACCCCCTCACGCACTCCCTCGCCCCTCACGCATACCACGTGTGCCGCGGTCTAACCAAGCCAAAACTTATCATCCATATTTAATGACACAAAAGAAACCGTTTCGTGTAATTTATTTTTCTTTTTTTTTCTTTCTTCACGGGTTGCCATACAGCTTCCGAAACTGTGTTACGGTCCCGGGGTACCCAGCGGAAGACCAAGGAGGCTATACCTAACGAGTGGCCAGTTCTGTTGAAGTATATAGGTATAGATCGAAAAGCCTCTAATTACGGTTTGTCAGATTATGTAGGTAGGTATAAAAAACCCCATTAGTACCTGGCCGAGATCTGGGATCGAACCCATGGTCTGCCTAACTAATACCAGCCGTCTTAACCACTCGGCCGCCGACGCACCTTTTAATTGTAGGTATATACGTACATATGTATCAATCGTAGACAGAGTATAGTATTACATCAATAGTCTAAAGTGTACTTACACGTTGACCTCCAACTAAATTCATACTGAAGATATATATTTATGATTCATAACTAGCGGACGATGGACTTGAATAATATAACTAACCTGTCTGCTCCTACACTATAATAGCTTGATCATATATGCTATTTTATAATTAATTTTTGTATGTTAACAGCGATACTCAAAATAGATAGACGAGGTCAAGTTATTTATAAATATATATCAATAATATTCTCATACCAACCTACGTTGAGAAAACATATAATATACCTACACATGTACGTCAGAGATACAGCGTGACCTCTTATATTCCAATTAGAATTATCACGAAAATATGAGATATTTCTCCTCGTTATAAAGTATCTTATGTCACGATATCTTAGTCGTGGTCAATCATGGCGGTCCACAACGCGTCGCACCTTGTATAGACGCACCATAGTCAACTTTCTTGGAAAAAATAGAGCAGTGATTTCCCTTGCCTTTTGCACCAGACATTTTGAGATTATTTAGGTCTTCAGGCTCGCTGTAGCCTCTTACAGCCAGTTTTCTAGCTAGGTGTATGGTTATACCGCCATTGATCGGTCGCCGGAGCCTCGTTTGTTGTCTAGCATCAATCCGTTGGTCTGTTCTGAAAAAATGTAGTCATGTAATGTAGATACATACGAGTACGTGAGTGTGGACGTGGTCCGGTGAGAAGTAATGTGTGAATCATCAACTTGGTAGAGATAAGTGGTCGGTGTTTCATTATAGTGACGTGACGAAGTAGGGAGAGGTCACAGGGCTACGTGTCTACGAGCCTAGAGCTACGAGCTACGAGCTACGAGCTACGAGCCTGTCCTTTATTAGATAACAATGTTGATTGGTTCACATTTATACTGAAGCTGAGGTTGAAGCTGCGGGACGGTTATGTATTGATCTTCTATTATACATACACATGTCCCGCTCAAACTTACACATTTCTCTCGTGAGAATATTATACTACTAGACACGTGCGAATACTTCGCACCGTTAGTTCAACTGATATCTACATAGCGCTTCTTTTACAAAATAATAAATTTATCTAATTGTAATTGTACCGAACGCGCGCGTTACTTTAGATGCGGCCAGTACATTTGGGTCAGGTAGGTACACCTGCTTGGCTACAATCTGAGACACGCTGCGTCACCCAAATCAACCAGTAGTACAAAGTTCCACTTACTTGGCGTTCTTGGCTTCTGTGCAGACTACCGTCCGTACCGGCGTCGGGTCTCTTTGCTCGTATCCCTGATTGATGCTTCTACTGTGTGGCCGATCTTTTGCCTCCTTTTCCGATCCACACAATACACTATTCTTATTTTAACTTATTTATTACGATTTCTTGCGTGAGTAAGCCTACGTTGTTGACAAGGAGATCTGTCTCGATGTCTCGCTCGTTCAGTGAACTTTGGCCGCGACCGATTTGAATGAATGAACATGTCTCAAATGGCGGGAAGTTTCAACCGAGTCGAGCGCATCAAAATGAAAACTATACAAAAAGATTGATTTGTTTATTTTTCGTCATTAGAGGGAAAAATAAATTTCAAAATGTTGTATCAAACATAAACTTTGATACAGTAATAAGGGAGATGTTTGATACCGACATAAAACACCTTCATAAATGATGTATTGTTAATGCTACATATAATATTTTCCCGGGCTCTCCAATCCACTTTCCATAATTATATGAACCGTCTCGTCAGATCTTACAGCAAATATAACTCAAAAGGTACTTTATTCTGCTAAATAAACAATAAATGTAACGAATGTGTTCATATCTAACGTTTCGCAAGGATCCTTATACTCTCAAGTGTTACAAAGGTAACCTACATCGATTACTGAGCCATTTGTTAGTGGGGAACTAATTAGTTTGTGCTCTTGTGGCAATAATCATCATTATAGTGTTTGTCTGTTTGTCTGAGTGAGACATAACTATACAGTCTCCCGTGTCCCGTGTCCCGTGTCCCGAGACTAATGTCACCAATAAATCAGTATACGAGCTAATTATGGTTCATTAAAGTGTCGCTTCTGTTTGTTTTTTGGTGTTGAGTGTTTATGTAGGTGACATGTTTACTGTTTATAGCTCTACACTATATTTATACCATTGATACTCACTTTTGTGGCTTATTAAACGTCTACCGGAGATCATTGACATAACTAAATAAACGAGGCGTGGCGTAGTGGCAGGAATACTGGCTGCATTTCCCCGCTGTCGAGGAAATATATCTTTAATATTTTTTTGGCATTTGAACCCCATTGACCTAGAGTTTCTATACCAAACCGCACAAATTTGTAGTTTTCAATAATTGAACTATATTTGCGCCGTTTGATAGACTCTGCGATGAGACGGAGCTCGATCTCGCTCCCAGGAAGTCAGAGTCATTCCATCGGGTCTCTTGCTGTCTTCCCGGATTATTCATTAGACATTTTCTATTATATTTTCTGGCATTAATACTTAATAGTTATTTGTCCAGACACCTCCATTTAGTATTAGATGCATGTTACCTCCCATGAGCGACGAGCGTGTCTGTGTATGTACACTGTAACAGTAAGTATATATAGAAGTATCCGCGAGCTATCCGACCGTTTGTTGTTGTTGTTGTTGTTGTTGTTGTTGTAGAGCCGAGAGCCGAGTGTCGAGTGTCGCCGGGAGACTTTCTGGGAAACTTCAAATAAGCTACTTTTTCTTCTCCAAACTTTAAACTTTAAAATCTCTTTCTGTATAAACTTGTATAATCAAATGTTATTTAGAGATACAACTGTTTATGTTTCATAAGAATGTTTCAAATCGGTGCAGTAATTTTGAAGTGTACTTCTTACAAACAAACAATCTCCATTTATAATATTACCAAAACAACCCAAACAGTACCATTTATGTAGTTCGATCATCAAGAGCTGGCACATTCGATATATGTGTGTGTACTGTATTGTTCCAGTATCCGGGGACGTACCAGGCGGTGCAGGGTCTGTCAACTCCCTGCCAGCGGCCGGCAGCTCCGCGCGGCTGCTGCCCTCCTTTGAAGTGAACACCCCACGTAACGTGACTGCTCTGGTCGGGAAGTCTGCCTACCTCACGTGTCGGGTCAGGAACCTGGGCAACAGAACGGTGAGTACTAATGTTTTATAGTGCATACTCGTTATTTACAAAACAAATAGAAACCAAATGACTCAACACTCTATAAAAGTGTGAGTTTCAGAATCTAAAAAGGAAGCGTTATGAAATGGAGTTTCTAAATATAAGTGTCTGCAATTATATCATTCGTCACATTACACCGTCCGTGTGATCACCCATCTGTGTGGTGGACCGCGGAGAGAGCGCTTTACCGCGTGGTATATATATATATAGCTTTATGGTAATGGGTGATGGGTGATGGAGAACACTAGTATAAACACATTCTGAGAAGTGTACAATGTTAGCACTCTAGCGGCGCGAGCGGCAGGCGGCACGCGGCAACTAGCTCATTAACATTATATAAATATATTAAAACTCTGTTCACTTGTAGTGAGCAGTGAACACGTCGAGCGAGAAGTGTTGACAGAGTCGCGTCAATATGTAATTCAAATGCACAAAGTTAAAATTCAGCTCTCGAGAGTGGCGACAATCAAAATTGCATATGAACTAATTATATTACGTTCTGCGGGAAAGTTGTTGTTCTTTAACCGTTTAGTTTCGTATATCTCGGTTTGGATAAGGCCTCACCCGTGGAATGTTCTGATTGCTTGACATTTATGGTAACTGCGCCGCTCCTTTGTGTCATAGCGTGACGTTATATTAATGCCTATAACTTTCCTCAATAAACTGGCTATTTAACGCAGAATTTTTTTTTTAAATAGGACTGGTAGTTTCTGACATTTAAACATACAAATAAACTATTCCGCTTCGCCCGTGGATATTTTCGAACAAACTAAAATAATTATATTCTATAGCACTCAAGGATATCGTAGCTTTCTATACATGAAATATTTTTTAGAATCGGTTCTGTAGTTTGAGAGATTACCTCCTATATCCAAACTTACAAACTTGACCTTTTTATAATATAAGTACCTATAAATGTTCCCTCAATATATCAAAGTGAATCATGAATATGAATGACAATCAGTTGTCGGTTGTCGGTTGTCGGGTCCAAAAGGTTCCAATCACAGTTAGCGGTGCTCACTATATACTCACCATTATATATATATGTTATTGGGTTTTAATGCTTTTTGACCCGAAAACTGGACATCGCGACCGGACTGCGTGCAGTATTGTAGCTAGGTTAGGTTCGTGTTGTGTTACTCCCACTTATATACGAGTAGGTCTAGTGTAGTGCACCATTATGTACAACATTTATCATTCCCACTTCTCTCTGTTTAGTATTGTAGCGAGGTTAGGTTCGTGTTGTGTTACTCCCACTTATATACGAGTAGGTCTAGTGTAGTGCACCATTATGTACAACATTTATCATTCCCACTTCTCTCTGTTTAGTATTGTAGCGAGGTTAGGTTCGTGTTGTGTTACTCCCACTTATATACGAGTAGGTCTAGTGTAGTGCACCATTATGTACAACATTTATCATTCCCACTTCTCTCTGTTTAGTATTGTAGCGAGGTTAGGTTCGTGTTGTGTTACTCCCACTTATATACGAGTAGGTCTAGTGTAGTGCACCATTATGTACAACATTTATCATTCCCACTTCTCTCTGTTTAGTATTGTAGCGAGGTTAGGTTCGTGTTGTGTTACTCCCACTTATATACGAGTAGGTCTAGTGTAGTGCACCATTATGTACAACATTTATCATTCCCACTTCTCTCTGTTTAGTATTGTAGCGAGGTTAGGTTCGTGTTGTGTTACTCCCACTTATATACGAGTAGGTCTAGTGTAGTGCACCATTATGTACAACATTTATCATTCCCACTTCTCTCTGTTTAGTATTGTAGCGAGGTTAGGTTCGTGTTGTGTTACTCCCACTTATATACGAGTAGGTCTAGTGTAGTGCACCATTATGTACAACATTTATCATTCCCACTTCTCTCTGTTTAGTATTGTAGCGAGGTTAGGTTCGTGTTGTGTTACTCCCACTTATATACGAGTAGGTCTAGTGTAGTGCACCATTATGTACAACATTTATCATTCCCACTTCTCTCTGTTTAGTATTGTAGCGAGGTTAGGTTCGTGTTGTGTTACTCCCACTTATATACGAGTAGGTCTAGTGTAGTGCACCATTATGTACAACATTTATCATTCCCACTTCTCTCTGTTTAGTATTGTAGCGAGGTTAGGTTCGTGTTGTGTTACTCCCACTTATATACGAGTAGGTCTAGTGTAGTGCACCATTATGTACAACATTTATCATTCCCACTTCTCTCTGTTTAGTATTGTAGCGAGGTTAGGTTCGTGTTGTGTTACTCCCACTTATATACGAGTAGGTCTAGTGTAGTGCACCATTATGTACAACATTTATCATTCCCACTTCTCTCTGTTTAGTATTGTAGCGAGGTTAGGTTCGTGTTGTGTTACTCCCACTTATATACGAGTAGGTCTAGTGTAGTGCACCATTATGTACAACATTTATCATTCCCACTTCTCTCTGTTTAGTATTGTAGCGAGGTTAGGTTCGTGTTGTGTTACTCCCACTTATATACGAGTAGGTCTAGTGTAGTGCACCATTATGTACAACATTTATCATTCCCACTTCTCTCTGTTTAGTATTGTAGCGAGGTTAGGTTCGTGTTGTGTTACTCCCACTTATATACGAGTAGGTCTAGTGTAGTGCACCATTATGTACAACATTTATCATTCCCACTTCTCTCTGTTTAGTATTGTAGCGAGGTTAGGTTCGTGTTGTGTTACTCCCACTTATATACGAGTAGGTCTAGTGTAGTGCACCATTATGTACAACATTTATCATTCCCACTTCTCTCTGTTTAGTATTGTAGCGAGGTTAGGTTCGTGTTGTGTTACTCCCACTTATATACGAGTAGGTCTAGTGTAGTGCACCATTATGTACAACATTTATCATTCCCACTTCTCTCTGTTTAGTATTGTAGCGAGGTTAGGTTCGTGTTGTGTTACTCCCACTTATATACGAGTAGGTCTAGTGTAGTGCACCATTATGTACAACATTTATCATTCCCACTTCTCTCTGTTTAGTATTGTAGCGAGGTTAGGTTCGTGTTGTGTTACTCCCACTTATATACGAGTAGGTCTAGTGTAGTGCACCATTATGTACAACATTTATCATTCCCACTTCTCTCTGTTTAGTATTGTAGCGAGGTTAGGTTCGTGTTGTGTTACTCCCACTTATATACGAGTAGGTCTAGTGTAGTGCACCATTATGTACAACATTTATCATTCCCACTTCTCTCTGTTTAGTATTGTAGCGAGGTTAGGTTCGTGTTGTGTTACTCCCACTTATATACGAGTAGGTCTAGTGTAGTGCACCATTATGTACAACATTTATCATTCCCACTTCTCTCTGTTTAGTATTGTAGCGAGGTTAGGTTCGTGTTGTGTTACTCCCACTTATATACGAGTAGGTCTAGTGTAGTGCACCATTATGTACAACATTTATCATTCCCACTTCTCTCTGTTTAGTATTGTAGCGAGGTTAGGTTCGTGTTGTGTTACTCCCACTTATATACGAGTAGGTCTAGTGTAGTGCACCATTATGTACAACATTTATCATTCCCACTTCTCTCTGTTTAGTATTGTAGCGAGGTTAGGTTCGTGTTGTGTTACTCCCACTTATATACGAGTAGGTCTAGTGTAGTGCACCATTATGTACAACATTTATCATTCCCACTTCTCTCTGTTTAGTATTGTAGCGAGGTTAGGTTCGTGTTGTGTTACTCCCACTTATATACGAGTAGGTCTAGTGTAGTGCACCATTATGTACAACATTTATCATTCCCACTTCTCTCTGTTTAGTATTGTAGCGAGGTTAGGTTCGTGTTGTGTTACTCCCACTTATATACGAGTAGGTCTAGTGTAGTGCACCATTATGTACAACATTTATCATTCCCACTTCTCTCTGTTTAGTATTGTAGCGAGGTTAGGTTCGTGTTGTGTTACTCCCACTTATATACGAGTAGGTCTAGTGTAGTGCACCATTATGTACAACATTTATCATTCCCACTTCTCTCTGTTTAGTATTGTAGCGAGGTTAGGTTCGTGTTGTGTTACTCCCACTTATATACGAGTAGGTCTAGTGTAGTGCACCATTATGTACAACATTTATCATTCCCACTTCTCTCTGTTTAGTATTGTAGCGAGGTTAGGTTCGTGTTGTGTTACTCCCACTTATATACGAGTAGGTCTAGTGTAGTGCACCATTATGTACAACATTTATCATTCCCACTTCTCTCTGTTTAGTATTGTAGCGAGGTTAGGTTCGTGTTGTGTTACTCCCACTTATATACGAGTAGGTCTAGTGTAGTGCACCATTATGTACAACATTTATCATTCCCACTTCTCTCTGTTTAGTATTGTAGCGAGGTTAGGTTCGTGTTGTGTTACTCCCACTTATATACGAGTAGGTCTAGTGTAGTGCACCATTATGTACAACATTTATCATTCCCACTTCTCTCTGTTTAGTATTGTAGCGAGGTTAGGTTCGTGTTGTGTTACTCCCACTTATATACGAGTAGGTCTAGTGTAGTGCACCATTATGTACAACATTTATCATTCCCACTTCTCTCTGTTTAGTATTGTAGCGAGGTTAGGTTCGTGTTGTGTTACTCCCACTTATATACGAGTAGGTCTAGTGTAGTGCACCATTATGTACAACATTTATCATTCCCACTTCTCTCTGTTTAGTACCAAATGTTTCAGTTCCAGTCTCCTCCCGTCTGCGACTGTGAACTTGTCAAGAGGAACTAACGTCCCACATTAGCTATTTACAACAACTACTTGATGCCTAATGTTAGGAAGCTAAATATCCTTACACAAACACAATGTGGCCAGGGAGGGACTTCAGTAATAGTGTCAATTGTCCATATTAAACGTAATAGACCTAAAAGACGTAAGTATTCTGTTATTTTCAGAAGATACGTGCCCTCTGAAGCATGACAAGTTGATTAAAGCCCATATTCTTGATACTAGATACAAGATAACTATATTATGTATTGGGTTCCAAATTAAAATTGCTTTCTAAAGATACAGATATATTAATCACTATACTTTCCGCCCCCGGCTCTGCCCGTGGATATATTAAAACAATCCAAAATGTCACTCAGGAATATCGTAGCTTTCTATTGGTGAAAGAATTTTTAGAAATCGGTTCATTACAAACAAAATTAAAAATAAACAAATTTTACCTCTTTATACTATTATTAGTATTAGTATAAATTATAAGGAAATACAATTTTCAAAAACAATTACACAAGTTTTACGCAGCCCTGAAAGTCCTCAATTTTTTGCGTATTTTAACCGACTTTGCAACTCTAATTCTTTTTATCTACTCTTATAACGTAAAATATCTATTACAAAATCGAATTATACTTTTACATACACGCGTCTCTAATATGTCAAACTTCGATACTGTAATGTATTATAGTACCGAAGTTTTCATACAAAAACGATATCGTAATTTTTTTTTAAATGCAGAAAAAGCAAAGGATATGTGTTATGCAGCCTCTGCGCCTCATTTTATAAAATTCCACTTGTGTTTTAATTACCCCTATTATGATCCCGTATCATAAACTACTATAATGTATTAATTTAATTTACAATTATATTTAGTTTGTTTCATAGATAAATTCATATATTTTAAGAAAACATTAACTACAACTTTTTCTTTCTAATAGCATTTGTATGATACTCATACAGCCGTCTTGATCTATCTTATCATATCCTTGGTGATCTTATAGATTTTAATAGTAGTCCATCACGCTCACGTTTTTCTAAAGAGTACGTTACGTTACGGACAAAATAAGTCGCGCGTAAAACTGAATTCAATGCGCTGTGATGCGTCGCCTTAAAGAAAATTGGTGTTTGTCATTTTGTCAAGAGTGATAATATTCTGGTTTATAAGTTGTATAATATACACATAACAATATAAAAACCTTAAAACTAATCTAAACATTAAAAATAACTAAATAAACCGTCCGCGTGGAATAGTGGCAAGAATACTGGCTGCATTTACCCGCTGAATCGTTGAGCGAGGAAGGAGCCAACCCTATTGTCACCAGAAGAGATGATCAGTCTATATTTAATAAACTATTTGGCATTTGATCTAGAGTTTCTACCCCAAACGGCACAGATTTGTAGTTTTCAATAATTGAACTATATTTGCGCCGTTTGTTACTCTGCGATTTCCACCACAGCTCCCGCTTTGATTGCTGTTTCCCTGAGATGAGACGGGGCTAATGGACACATTACGCACGTAGCATCCCATACAAATGCCCGACCTCGCTCCCAGGGAATCAGAGTCATTCCATCGGGTCTCTTGCCGTCTTCCCGGATTACTCTCGTTGGCTCTAGGAGAGCAGAGATGTCTATTGACACAAGAGCCCTTTTGATGGTATCATTGAGGGAGCTGTGGCAAGAAAGCCTGCCTGCACTATTTATGCAGGAAAGTCCGTAAGTTCCAAATTGATTAACCTCTTTTCTACACGGACGTTTATGTTCTCAACATACTGGTGCTCCTAACATTAGGCCTACACTAATTCTAAAAATTTCGTTATCCAAAAATGTACCGACGTTTCAAGATGGAATAGCGTGTAACCAGTGGCCAGATTACTTCTCTGATGAAGCCAGAAGCCGAGCGCCAAGTTATATTGCAGTTATAATGAGTTGTACTAGTACCAGAGTGTTTATATTCCGTGTGACTGTGGCAAGTCCCACCTCTCTGGCAACCCTCCAACTTAGTGAACATGATTGTATGAGGAGAAGTAAAATACATTTGTATTGTTGCATATTTAAGTAGCGAATATTATTGTACCGCTTTAGAGGGGTACAGTGTATGTTAACAAGAGTTGGCGTGAACAAATACATTCAATATATGAAAATTGTAAATATAGAACGTGTCAGCCTTTATTAATCGAGCCATGTCGTCCATATAAATAATGATACCAGATAATTGTCACACCCAGTACCCAGTACCCAGTAGCCAGTACGCAGTACCCGAGTGTTGTTTACGAGAGGTGTTTATCCAATTCCCTTTTTAATGTTGTATTAGGTCCTCGTTGTATATTCGGGGACGAGTTTTGTTGTACATTTATATTCAGGGGACATCTACTTTCATGTTTTTTTATTCATTCATTCTCTGTTTTATACACACACCTATTTATTTAACTCGCACATAATTATAATCTTTAATTAGGTTCATCTAAATAATGTCTCTCGGGCAACAGTGTGTTTACGAGTAGAATGTTCAACATTCCGTCGCGGTACTTCAAAGAGAGACGCGAGTGAAGCAACTTGAGGAAAACGCACTTTATATGGACGAACAGCAGGCGTGTTCAGGAGAGGAGCACTTAGCGGTAAGTAGGGGTGTGGGGGGGTAGACAGGACGGGGACAAATAGTGACACAAATGACACACATAGCTGACATAGCGCGGGAACACAAAAACACAATGTTATTACAAGTTGTTGTTTACCGCGCACTTAACATAGAGACTTGCGTCTTGTCTTCTTACTGACTAGCTAGTAGGTACCTTCACATCCCGACTTTCACTGTACACATTATGAAATGTGAACATTTTATATGTGGGCCCGTTCGGTTGTTTTCCCTAGTTTTATTTGGAAACAGTGCTATATCGTGCCGAAAACGTCAGTACGTTTTTAGGATTCCGAACATCTCCGATGAATAAACGGAAACCCTTATTAGGATCACTCATGTGTCTGTCGGTCCGTCTGTCACAGCTTATTTTCTTCGAATCTACTGGACAAAAAATGTTGAAACTTGGTTCATATATAGAGTTTCATGACCCAATCACGGGCGTCCGCACTTCTTCTAAAAATAACATACATAATATTTGCGTCTGTTAAAGAAGTGTCACAGTTAGGTCCATTAAGTTGCCACCTGTTCTGGTCAATATGGACAACTGGCAAAAAGGAGACACTGTTACTGGTGTCTCTGGCCACACCGCAACCATGAAGGTGTGTGTGTGTGTGTGGGGGGGGGGGTTAATTTTGAGGGAAAAACAAAGTTAAAAACTTTTTTTTTCAAGTGTATTATTGTGACATGAATTTTGAAGAAAAAAATAGGGAATATAAGGCCTTTCTTATAGTTTACAGGAAAACATAAACGAAAATGCTGTCTTCAAGTTCTGACCAAAAAACGGAACCCTCAGCGCGAACGTTTATCGGAAATAAAGTAGTTTGTTTTCAGTGAAAGTTTTTTTCAAACGAGTCTAGAAACAAATTCTCACTCACTTTTATAAGATTCTACACTCAGTTGGTGATCATTAACTTTGTGTAATTACGTAGGTATAGGTAGGTAGGTAGGGAGGTAGAGGTACGAACATAAAAGAGGACATTAAGCTAAATTCCGAAACAAACAAATGTTGTAACAAAATTGTAAAGCGACATTATTATGATAGCTACCATAAAGTTGTACCTGTACCGCCTACCGCCTGCCGCCTGCTTGTCGCTTATCGCTTATATTCTCTGTCATTACGTTACAGTACATTCACGGTGTCGTTACAGTTTTACAGAGAAGCAGGAGAGAGCATTTTTGTGTCGTTGTCGAGTTATATGGCCGCACGCGCCAGACTCAACACACTAGCCACACTCCTACCTTATATACTTAACTGTGACGTAATATAAAGTATACACACGTTAGTGACGATCGTGATATACATGATCTCTCTCTTCTTACACACTTACAGTGGGTGCTCATATTATTAGAGCCACTGAGGAAAATTAGCAAGTTTTGGGTTTATCGTGAAATTAAGACACTTTATTGTTATTTGTATGTTTATTGTTGCATTAAATATGTTAATAAACGTTAGACACATTAAATTTAATAAAATTATTTACATTAACTTAAAAATAATCGTATGTTAGGTATGTATGCCAAATAAAAAAAAGTTAATAATTTAAATTTTGGAGGGACTAGGTCTTCCGCTGGGTACCCTGGAACCGTAACACGGTTTCGGGAGCTGTTAGGCAACCCGTGAAGAAAGAAAAAAAAATTTAAAAAAAAACATTAGTGACCTATATTTTTAATAACACACACCAAACAGTTCAGGACATAAAAAAACACAGTAAACGTACCAAGAAACACGAAAGTATAGAGAGTAGTATATTCCTTGTACGAAAGCTAACGCTTTTGACACTTGCAGTGTTGCCACTTCATTTTCTGAAGACGTACTTGGTGGTCAATATAAAATATACGAAAGCACTTTTAGTGCTTATTATTAACCCGTTTTATTTAAAAAAAAAATTCTTTTTTTGATGGCTCTTATAATTTGAACATCCACTGTATAATGTCAGTTCACCCGGCGCCGCGACCGGCAGCTATCACACTTGTCGTGATCTCCCGCCTACTTTACAGTGCTCACATCCAAGTGATGTTTGTATCCAAGACCGTGCGACTGGCGGACTGTATTACGATCTGCCAGTCGCGCGCATTCATGGACCAGCCTATGCTTAACAATGCAAAAACAATATAAATGTATATTTTTTAAAGAACCAAAATGTGATCCTACTATAACTTTATAACTTTATACACAGACCGCAAAATTTTAAATCTCTCTTTTAGGTAGAAAATCCTGTAAGGATTATTAAAATATATGCCTTAAATAGTTATACCGAGTACACCTGTGCGAGTTATGTGCTACATAAAAAGGTGAAACTGTCCAATAAATAACAATGAGCTTATGAGCAGTTCTCAACAATATTAATATGGAGGCGACATTTATATAGCGCTGTTACTTACTGTTGCTGCGAGAGGTCTCACAAGACGGCTACGGTGACGCGGCCGGACAGCTGGCACGGCTCCAGCGGACGATCGATGTCGGATGATGTCGGTTAGTGTCGGATGGTGACGGCTGGTCGCGTTATAGCCGTTCTCTATTCCGATCACCTCTCTAACGATCGTTTAACGTGCCACTACGTCCCTACGTGCTGGTGCTGCGTACCACGTGCTACACATTAATAACCATTGTATATTTTACGTTTAACAAATGACAATTACCAACGAATTCTGAATAGCGGCGGTTATTGTTTTTCAATAATATCATTTGGTTCATGTGACATGTTTACGATATGTAGTGCTACGAGCTAGGAGCTACGGCGTAGCTCTATCATTATATTGTCAGTATTATTTGTGAGTGGGAGGCTATTAGAGTATATATGTATATTATTATAGGTGTGCAGTAGGCCTATTGTGAAACTTAGTTTAAAGTATAATAACAACACAGTGGCGCTGCCAAATGTACACTCGTAGCTACAATTATATTTAATTGTTTTATGTTACGATACTGTCCACGTGCCACACTCCTACTTAGTATTACGTAGACAGGGTATTACTGTACCACCACTTTGAAGATATTATTTGTGATTAAAAAGTATCAAGAAAGTCCACAGATCTAAAATAACGATAACCGTTATTACCAAAATAATACTTGTGCATATATTTACGACACGATGCTCACCCTCACTGATAACACCCGGTTACACCCAGTTACACCCAGTTATACCCAGTTATACCCGGCCGGCCTTTATTACTTTACGGCCAGTAAAATCTTGAGTGTCCTTTCCTACAGATAAAATAAAAAGAAAACGTTGCATAAGTTTTGTTACACTAAGTCTTCTTCGTTTAGCCTATGGTATTTGTGAGGTATATATACCTACCTAACGATTGCACAAGTTTTGCTTATAAAACCACCATCCGCCGTTCTGTAACAGTGTAGTATGTTGACAATGCAAGTAGAGGTAGGTATAGGTACCGTCAAAAGTTGAGCCATTTGAGATTGAGTGCGCAGTACAAATAATGGTCAAAATATGTGTATATTTATATTGCGCACCAAATGTCAAAATTATACAGTGATGTTGATGTGTTACATACGTATGTAACTGAGCTACGTATTGTACTGACTTACTGAGTGTTATATTCAATTGTTAAGTTAAGAAATGGCATTCAAGTAAAGTTGTGGAGAGTTGATTGTAACGAGTAACAATATATATACGAGTATTGATACGAGAACCGTTTGTGAAACTTTTCTAATATGTCTCATGAATAAGTGAACGACGTCGACGATGCTGCTGCTGCTATATAGCTAGAGAGGGGACTGAGAGGAGCATGTTCACACTTATCTTGATGCTGGAGTATTGTTTACTGGCATTCTGCTCCGTTATCATTATATATACTAACTGGTCGGTTCTCACAATACGTAGCGTAATGTTGTATACACCTATACATTCGAATCTCGTAAACAGTAACTAAATTGGTCCAGAAGTTTTAAGTTTATAAATAACAAACAAACAAATAACAATTACATATCTTCATGTCCTTTATTATTCTTTTGGGGATACTCCAAAGAAGTATTAAGTAAGTATACAAAAATTAAATTTAGTTTGAAACTACTACGGGTTATGATAAGAGTAGGTTTTTATATTATATTTATTTATTTTAATCAAAGTCTACATAGCTCCAGCGTTGCTGATGCAGAACTCCTTCAGTCTCGAATTCTACAGAGCTTCAAATATCATTTATAAATATTTGAAACTCTGTCCAAAACATTACTTGCCACTATTAACAAATACGGCCAGTATTTTCTACAGAAAGTATGAATAAAAAGTATGAATGAGTACTCATACTTTACAAAATGTAATGCTGTAGTCGATACACTGAAAAATAATCATAGTTTTTAAAGATCTCTGATAAAATAAGCTTTATAAAATTTGGTGGAAGATACTTTGAACATTTATTGATAAAATGTCACCATACAATTTCATGAGTATAGGTGATTACTTATATTCACATAAATTGTTCTCAGACTGGCCTGGCATAGCAGTAGTTTTAAAATAATAGGCAAAACATGTGTAGTACTTTAACTAAAATTGTAAAAGATTAAAATTAATTTACAAGTGCCAAATTTAGTTTTATCTGGTAGACGCGACATATTCTTTGAGATGTTCATGAGAAGGACAAACTACTTTTCTATCCCCTAACTTAAAAAATATTTCTATTTATTTTTAATATCCGGAATAAAAAATAATAATATATTTTTCCTGGTCGGTCATGACCCCCTCTATCACCCAAATCTGTTTGGACCACTAATGACGGGACCTCCTGTATATATAAGATGTAGTCGAGCTGACACCTAGCTCTGTATACATCTGTAAAAGTATCACAAGACGCATTGCGGGTGTTGGTGTGCTTGTGATCTGTGTTTTGTTTTGTAACTCCTCTGTGAACATACAATTTGTGTGTCAAATACATTTTGATGGTAATGAATGAACACGAATACGAACACGAACACAGATAACGCGCGACAAATACCGATTGTAAATGTTCACAAAAAGGTGGCGAAAAGGGGACAACATACAATCATAAATAATATTATTTAAATGAGGTATGTTGTAGCTATTATGTCGTGTGGAAGTTATTGTGCAGGTTTGTGAGTACGCGGTACGGGCAGGTTGATGCATCTCTTGTAAGTACCGCCAGTACCGCTCTCATACTTGTGTCACACAGCTGTACTGCTCACCAACAGAAGACACCATCGATCATGTGAGACCCGACCAACTGCAGCACACCACGTCTGTACTTGTATTGATTATATTTGTTATTATATAATAAGTAGCTTGCCGCCCCGACTGCGCCTGTGTCACTCTCCGACCTTCTAACTATCTCTGTGTAAAAAGTGCTCTAAAAGAAGCACAAACAAACACTTTAGCATTTATAATATTATGTAGTTGGTTATAAGGTAGGGCCAATTTAATAGGTCACATTTGACATGAAAACATTGATTATTAAACATTATTATAATAAATAAGTAATTAAACTGAAAAAAGTTAAGCAGTTGTTCTTTCGAAAAATAAGTATGTGTGCCCGCTGTTACAAGGTTATGTTGTTGAAATTTGATGAAGTGTCAAATGTGACATATTAAATTGACCCTACTTTAGTTATAATGTATTCCGATAATATTGAACAGTTAAATTAGCAATAGACTTATATCGGACTTAAACATACAGAAAGAAACAAAATCCTCATACATTATTCAAACTGAGGCTAAATATAGTACCTACACTAAAATAAAGTACCCAGTTGTTGTATTTCTTGGTAAAAAAACGATATAAGAAAAATTTATAATAAAATAATAAATAAAAATAAAAATAAATGAGGAAAATAGTGTAGATATATTTTTGGACACGTGAAGCTTTTATAGTATTAAGTGCGCATGTGTATTCCGGTTTGTTCTTTAACATGTTATTGTTAACTATTGTTATTATTTATTCTGTTGGTCGATTGAACATTAAAATGCACCGTCCACTGTATTGATCAGAACAACCAGTTCATGTTCTAGTTCAACAATATACAGTAATGTGAACTGGGTAACTAAACGTTTATTTACTCGATATTACAATAATGTTGTCAAATTAATTAATTAGATCACAAACAAACAGAACTATGTAGATCACTATCATTGATATTGAATATTAGCGAGGAGTGTGGAGTGTGGAGTGTGGAGTGTGGAGTGTGGAGTTCGAGTTGTAAGGAGTTGAGTTTCAAGATAACATCAAGAAGGTACACTCACTTCACAACTTGACGCGCTAATAAATCTCACATCTCGATACAATATATATATAGGCCACAATAACGCAAGCTCGTATTTTTTCAGAATTGATATCAAAAGTCAACAGCTCGGTAAATATTGATATGGAACCAATTTTAATCAAAAACATACCTAAATAACAAATTTGAAATCCGCTACGAGCTACGAGCTACGGCCGGACGATCTCGCACAATTTTAATTACATTTTATCTGAACATTTTGTCAGTGGAGTTTTAATTTTTTTGTCAATTTGAATAACACTCAAAATGATATTTATGTATCGAGAAAGTTGTATCACTCTCTGTTATTGTATCGCATGAAAACTTTAAAATGTATTGTTCAATATATTGATCAGAATATTATAATCACACCAACTACGTACACAAATGTAGATCACATGACACATGAAAGGCCGCCATCTAAGTGACTAACAAGGTTGAGGTCATTATATTCTGTATATACTGGCTCGGATAACGAACGTTTACATTATGGTTTTTTTTTTTTTATAGAGAAGACGACATGTGACCTTGCCACCGACTGATTGTTAAGCATAGTTAGGTTACTGCTTGCTTGTCCACCAAAAGATATAGCGTGATCTGATAAACTATCTGATCGTGTAAACAGTAACCAAATCGGTTCAGTAGTTTTTTTAGTATATACGGGACAAACAAACAACCATTCATTTTTAGGTTTCCGTACCTAAAGGGTGACAACGGAAACCCTATTACTAAGACTCCGCTGTCCGTCCGTCCGTCCGTCCGTCTGTCACAAAGCTGTATCTTTTGAACCGTACTTAATAAGCAAACACTTGAAATTTTACAAAGTGTGTATTGCTATGGACGCTATTATAACAAATAATAAAATAAATAAAGTTGAAAATTAAAGGGGATTCCTATACAAGAAGCAAACGTCTAAGTGTGAGTTGTTCCTGCGCCATACATACAGGGGCGTCAAACTTGATCTGACGTTAGTGCATACTAATGAGTGTACGGATCTCTATTGATTTTTTATTATATTATATTCTGTATAATATTTAATCACCCCTCAAAGCCTCTACAAGACGACCCCGGTAGATGCGGTCGTCGTCGTCGCCGGCTCCTTTACAAATACAACTTTTAATTAAACTCTCTTTACCTACCTTATTTCTAGTTTTAATCTGTTAGCAAGCTTTTTTCAAGTTATCTGCTAAAGGTTCAGCTTCCAACAGATCCGGTAAACATTTGTAAAGTAAATAACTTTAACAAATTACATGTATAAGTATGTATGTACACTGTACAGTTAACAGTACTGTAACATAGTTAAGTCGCTACTTTGATCTAATAAACTGTCACTAATATTGGATTACGTTATAATGTCTATGTAAATATGAAGTAGTGGAGGTAGTCATGCACACAGCAGTCAGCAGGTAGGTCGGGCATGCTTGGTGAACAATGTACTATATTTGTAACCACGAACGACCGCGACGTTTAACAAAATGTTTCTCTCTCCGCACTCGCCGCCCGCCGTATATGGTTTGTTAGTCAACTAGACTCGCTACTATAACCTACTACCTTACAGAGTTTCTTGTATTGTTTGGTAACTCCTACAGTACCAACATGACCACGAGAGATGGCGGTACTAGTACTAGTGTATAAGGTGCAGCAACTAGATTGATTGTTGACCTGATTGTGAAGTACCGCCCGGGACTCATTACCTCCTTCAACAGAGTGGCTGGCTGTCTTCTCCTCCTCCCCCCCCCCCCTCCTCCTCCCCGCAACACCCCGCAACACCCCGCACTACCCCCGCTACCTGACGAGTACGAGTAGTATACGAGTGGTCCACAAGTTACTGGTTTTGATATATTTTGCAATAACACGAAATTCCAATTTTAATAAATAAAAGTTTTAAACTTACGTATTCTATCTTGCTGAGGTCCTGAATATATTTTGTCAATCAATCCACAGTAAGTTCTATAAAACAGACAAATGAGAAACACAAAGATGCCGTTGCTAACAAGTTCCTGTTTTTAACGACTTCAAAAAAAAAGACGTTACTTAATTCGACCGTATATCATATTTTTTTTATGTGTGTTCGCGGATAACTTCGTCGTTTATGAACCGATTTTGATGATTTCTTTTTTAATCGACAGATAATTCTTCCGGATTGGTCCCATTTTTATGTTATAAAAATTGGTTCATTAGTTTTTCAGTCATTTTGAAAAAAAACTGACTTTATACAGTAAATTATCAGTATCTCGATGAAATATGAACCGATTTTAACAACTTATTTTTTTAAGGATATAATAATTTCTCGACATTATCTCACAGACATATAAATCGGTTCAGTAGTTTTTCAGGAATTCAGTAATTTGTCTCTGTTTACGGCTGAAAATTATGTATCAGAGAAAAGCCTTAGCAACAGTTGCTATTGACACGAAGTTGTCAATTTTTGTATCGACGGTGGTCTAACGGCTAAAGGTATGGTATGGTGCAGTTCAGGATGCAAATGGTTCAAATCGCATCCACAGCAGTATTTTTTTCCATTATTTTTTTTTATTTGCGTTATTATTTGTCTCTCAGGGCAACAAAATCACTTAAAAGGGAAAAATAAATTAACTTTAAAAAAAAGTGTACCGACTTCAAAAATTTGCACTGAAAAGTAAGAAATAATAAATATTTCATCGTAGAATTTGAAGACGGTTGGTGCCAAATTAAAAACAACTTACTTTCCAAATTTACTAATCTAGACAATTCATTAGGAACTTACGATCATCAGTACAAACATAGATAATATTGAACAGATCTTTATCTTCTTAGATGTTTATTACTTTGTATCGTAATTTGGCACCAACCATCTTCAAATTCTACAACGAAATATTTATTATTTCTTACTTTTCAGTGCAAATTTTTGAAGTCAGTGCACTTTTTTTTTAAAGTTAATTTATATATTATTAAGAGTCCTAGATCTGTGTTACGGTCCAGAGTATAAAGCCAAACACTTCATGGTATTTATGAGGTTATATCTACACTACAACTCGTAATCGCCAACTGTGTTAAACTATTAACTGTGGAAAAGCCTTGTTGTTCATTAAATAATATCATTAATACATGATAGAGTTCTAATTAGGTATAGTAATATACCAGAATTTGTAACCGCTTTTCAGTCAACAACCCTAAAAAATACATAATAGATTATAATAGTTATTCATGTAGAAGTCGTAGAGTATATCCCCAACCTTCACTGCTATAATATACTGCTAACAGTATAGACCGGTTAACAAGAGCTGGCGTTAAAAATTACATCTCTGCCTGTACCTAGCACCTAGCTGTCTAGTACATTACAAAGTAGGTGAACTGTATGCCAACGAAAGTCCGGCGAAGTGCGCACAGCTCGGCGAACATTTTTCAAGTTGGATAAATAAAGTGGAGAAGTCGAGCGAGAAAGTGGCTCGCAACCTCCGCTAGTTCTCTACCTAACTGGTAGATAAATGGTCGCTCATACACAAAAGAATAATGAAAACGTTACTGAGACGTGGCACGTCGCTGTGACGCACTCGGTCCGGCTCGCGGCTCCAGATAAACAACATCATTACTGACACTTCTGTAATGTATATATTACTAACTTGCCGTCCGTGATAACTTCTTATTCACCTTTATGGTTGCTGGTCAGCTCCATTTGGGCCGTAGCGTGATGTTATAGTCTATAGCATACCTCAATGAACGTGCTAGTTAGCGCTATAATAATTAAATATAAATAGACCTGGTAGTCCCTGCGTTTAGCGTGTTTAAACATACACACAAACAAACTAACGTATTAATAAAAGGCTTCAGATAAAGGTGGACTTGATTAAAATGTCTCATATTTATTTTATATCGATTTATAGCAAAATTTTGATACTTTCGTTATATCATAAAGCGTCCATAGTGCAATGGTTTGAGAGTTGAATTTGAAACCGGTAGGTCCGGGATCAATGTTTGATCTAGTAAAAAAAACTAAGTGTTTAATTCGCGGGATTTTTCAAAAGGTGCAATTTTTCCACCATTTAATGGCAAAAGTTTCAGTTTCAGAAGGCGGGTTCACATCTAGTATATATATATATATATGTGAGTAGTAATGTGTACAACCGTCCTCACTTAGCGGGTCATGTCTCACAGCAGGAGGTGCTACATATACTGAGCTATACCAGCATCAACAACTGTGTTTAGTGACGTCAACACACTATCCTGACTAATGTGAAACTGTGTTTGTTTGTTTGTGCTTCTTTAATGTCTGTACAGAGCTACGGATTGACGGGATTTTTGCACAGAAATAGTTTGAAAGCCGGAGTGTGATAAACTCTTATATCACATTAAAACATATCCCACGGACAAAACCGGAGCGGCTGCAGCTAGAGGTGCAAACCTCCGAGTGCGACCGCCCCACCGCCCCCACACCGCCCCCACAGTCCCACTGACAGTTCGGACAACTTTGTCTGAGAAACAAGTAGTGGTACAAGTTATAATTAAAAATTTGGGACTTAGTGCTCCATACCATAGTTATTGGTACTTACTAGAATGTAGGTCGATGTATCTATCAACATGACATATACGGTATACATACAGTGTACCGCTCATTACCACGCCTGTACCGTCGCACGTCGCCAGCAGCCAGCAGCCCAGCGCGAGCGGCACGTACGTCGAGTCAGCTTAAACTTTTATGTGATAAATCTACATGTTTTGAGTGTTCATGTACTGCGCTACCTACCTACATACTTAATGTGTACTGTGTTAGCGATATACAGAAAGTACGTGTTGAACTGCTCTCAGGGGAAAAGTTCATAATAACACCGATTGTATATGAACTATCCAAATGCATGCTTTTTATATTAACTTATTAGTTTTTCGCCCATACATTTTTTTAATGTGACATAAGAATTTTCCCCGAAAGATTTCCGGGAAAAAAAGTAGCTTTGTGACCTTTAACTATCCCAGTGGAAAAATACATGTATTCTTGTTATTCTTATTTTATTATGGCTAATGTTAATCGATGATTTACCAAAGTCAAGTATTATAGACGTTACAGTAACAATAGCCGATTAACCGACTGTCTTATTAGTAACATATTAGTAAGCGATGACGTAGAATCGAAAAGAAATCATGTCGATCCGTTGTATAATCTGATGCGAATGAAGAACAAACAAATTGTATCATTCATAATAGTTGTAGATGACAATGATGTCCATCTTGTGTCTCGCTCGTAGTGTTTAACAGGTGTATAGGTCGCCGTCTCCCCGCGCACAACGCACAACGCACAACGCACAAACGATAACAATATAATAAGCGCCGTCTCTACCGTGATTGATGAGACGGCCGGCAGTATCTACCTACCTGCTATGTTCTACTTGTCCCGCTCGTGGAGTTTTAATATGACTGCTCACTCGATCCCAGGATATTTGTAATCTCTTAAACAGTAACATAATCTTTGAGTATATAAGGGACAAACACTTTAATATTATAGATGAGGTCGTACCGCGTGCCTCGCGTCAGCGTCGCCCCATACACCCATACACCCATACACCCATACACCCAGACAACCCAGCCACAGACACAGATAAGGGCGCAGTAAGCGGTAACCCTTATCATTTTGAACCAAAATACTCGTACTGTCATTGTTTCGTTTGTGGATCGTTTTTGTGTTTTTATAGTTCCTTCCTTTTATATTCGCCTTTCGTTGGTCGCCCTTTGTCGCGACGTGATTGATTTCTGTTCTCGACTTCCCCCAGTACTACCAGTACCACCGATCTGCTATAAGTACCACCGTTAAATTGCGTGTTAAATATAGTTTAGCATGGTGAAGTTCCAACGAATAAAAACTGTTTTAGCTACTTTAAACTCGTGTTTAGTTCAGATTAAATATAGCTCCTGTAATGTTACACTCGTCATGTATACTGTATAGTCTGTATACACACTATACACACCGTCACATTGTTGTTGTTTTGTAATTGGTTGATTGAACTTAATTTGGTTGCTCAACGCGTTACCCAATGAGATTGTCCAACCAAAGTCGATTGAACGGCATATCAATTCGGTTGCCCAACGCGTTGCCCTATGAGATTGTCCAACCAAAGTCGATTGAACGGCATATCAATTCGGTTGCCCAACGCGTTGCCCTATGAGATAGTCCAACCAAATTCGATTGAACGGCATATCAATTCGGTTGCCCAACGCGTTGCCCTATGACATTGTCGAACCAAAGTCGATTGAACGGCATATCAATTTGGTTTCCTAACGACGTTGTCCAATGGCATTGTCCAACCATGTAGATGAGGTTTTATTGTTCTCACCAAGACAAGTGGAGTGTGTTTGGTGAGTACAGATGTTCGAGTCAGGTTATATAAATGTCGGTTATATACTGCATACTAATCATCTGAATATGGTACTTCCCCAGAACAGTACTTGTGTATCAGACGCAGTAAAGTACCAACACTACTATAGTACCACAACACTTGTATGTAAAGTATAAACATATCCTAGCTACTGTTTAGTTTCGCTCGTATCACATTGAAGTCAACACGCGACATAATATTTATTTATTATGAAGTGTTCACAATTAAAGTATAATAGTTATAATTGTAGTTGGTGGTAACTGCGGACCTTGGGCCCTGAGGGCGTCTAACTTTGTGTTACAATAAACATTATAATGTAATTACGGACGATGTATTCTGTTCCCGAGTGATCTAAACTACTTGTAACTGTGTACAGCAGGTGTACAGCTATACGGCTGTACAGCTGGTGCAGGAGGTAGGAGGGCGTGCACAGTAAATAATGCACATGTCAGATAACGATGTCGGGGATTAGTAGCGATATAGCGGTGTTGTAACGGTCCCGTAGCGGTGAGATATGCGCGGTAGTGTCTGCGATGTTTCATATTCATGAAGCGTGTGTAAAATTTAAGTGAGTGCGTGCTCATTACCGGTCATGTACCTGCACCTACCTGCGAGCTGCGCTAGGTACCTACGTGGCAAGAGGTAAGATGTTACACATTAATAACGTGTAAGTAACAGTGTGTGAGGACGACTGAGGACAACTACTTACAAAACTACTATACATTTATCATGATTCTATATATTAGTATGATAGTTTGTGGCGGGAACGTGTGGGGAACAATACTATTCAACTAAGTAAAGTACAAGTCTACAATAAAATATCGTTTACTTTAACCAATACTCACTGTGAGATTTATGTGCAGAGTTCGTAGCACTCGTAGCACAATACTCCGGGCGTCGTAGTCTCGTAGCGCGCTCGTAGCAGTCCCGAGACGCTACGAAACTGATTTGTACAGTTTTCAATTTGTAGAAGTTAGTAGGAGTGTATCAATTAGTGATAGTGCTGCTCGTGTTGACAAGTGGACACAAAGCGACCCCGAACACCATCAATTAAAACATAATTACTACACCTCAATTAGGAGTATAATTAGTAACGAGGTTTGTTTCCCGCCCTTTACCGGACTCTACTTAGTAGTACTAAACATATGATAGTTGTTCAAGATACTACAGACATAATTAGTTTTAGTTGTAAACCGTTGCCGGCCGTCCTCGCTGTATATACAGTTAGGTAATATACTCCGGCAACCTCACAATTAAACAACTGGTAAGTGATTTACCTCCACTTGTCAAATGGTCCGTACTATTATATATAAAATTAACATGTTTCATTTATTCTCTATTTTTTGTATTAGGTATTTTATATTGGTGTATGATACAAGCATGGCATTGTATTTTATGCGATTTTTTCTTTAGTTAACCAGCGTAAAGTTTTGAAATGTGACATAAGTAGCCTATGTCACTCTCCGCCCTTACAAGTATCTCTGTCCAAGATAATCATGTATATTCGTTTCTCTGTTGTGACGTGAAATAAGGATAAAACAAACAAACACATTTTAACAATAATATTAGTAACGTAGGTATATAGCCTCATCTCACCATCACTCCGCAGAGGAGGTATGTAGCAGGTAGCAGGTAGCAGTACAGTGAGTGGTATATGTTAGATGCGTGCGTGTCGGTAGTTTCAGGCGACCGCGCGACCGTTCAGTAATCATAAAAGTGAATGACTTTAAAAATAACTGGCGATACTGCCTCCACCCGGCAGGCGGCACGCACCACCTTAATATACTGTACATTATTAACTCATTGTTACACTAGGACCTTAGTTAGCATACTCTCATATTACACAGATTATGTAACAAAACTCTAAAACTGTACAACACTTTATCTACGAATATCACTACATATTATAAAATAAACTCCCCGTCGCGTGTCTGTCTGTCTGTCTGTCTGTGACCGCCTCACGCAAAAAGTACTGAACACATTTTGTTGCTGTTTGATAGGTTGATGGAGGAGAAACGTTTACGAGTAATATCATGTTTAGGGGGTGAAAACTTAGCTCCAAAGTCAGAGGTAACATATATCTATCTCTAATAAGCGTATTTGTATAAAAATAGTTGTAAACCGATATTGTAAGCCGGGGGCAGGACGCTACTCGCTATTTCTGTACAGAATGAACACCAGATGAACACCTTATACTTCTGGAATGATTGTGTCTCTCAATGATATTTATTGGCGATCTTACAACTAGATATCTTACACCAAGTAGCAACAGTTGATACAAGTTTGTTCAGTAAAGGTACATAAACTAAACTTCATGTACCTATATGTAGCGGCTAGCGGCCATGTCCCATATATTATGTATACAACAAATTAGAGACCAAAAGAACACTCGTATACCCGAGCCGCGATTTAATCCAAATTAATTACAATTTAATTTACAATTATTACTTTAGATAAATAAATGTTTACTTTTCCCTATGTTAGTACAGAACAGTTGGTAGAAAGTGGGCTACAGGAGTCCATTATGCCGATTTATTGATAACACAGTGGCATAGATTAAATATCATGGTGGTTATGCGCGAGTCAAAGCAAATGAACTGTGTTTGGCGAGTACTGTGAGTAGGTACAGACGTGCCTAAATGATAAGTATCGATTTTCTTTAACAATATACAGTTCTTGTGCTACGGAGGGCACGTAAAGTCTGCATTTTTTTTTCCAAAAATAATAGATATTTAAGTCTATTGAAGAAATGACACATCTAGGTCCATTAAGCGCAGCGCAACGGTCTTACCACCTGTTCTCTTCAATATGGACAACTGTCGTCAAGTGGACACTGTTACTCGTGTCGCTGGCCACACCTCAAGGTATAAAGGTCGTGCAGATGTATGTGTACAATTTTAATTGTGTAGGACAAATACGCTAATAACTACTTACCTATTACAGATGGATATATGCTCCGCGGACTTTTTTGTAGATCAATTTATTCTACACAATTCCTTCCTGAATCATTTAGTTATATCTCTGACGTATTACACATACGCTATGAAAATGCGCTAGAGCTAACTTTTTCCCCGACGTTCCTGATAATAGTATGTTTAATACTCGTAAACCTAATTCGTGAATGAAGCTATCTAATCGTGACAACCGCCGCGCAACAAAATCCGTTTAGTAGTTTTTACGTGAGGTGAGCACAGACAGATAGACAGACAGAGATATGCGGCGAGAGAGTGTGAGACCTAACTCTGACTTAGAGTAGTAAAGAAGTGTCAGTAGATGTATAGATGTATAATTAATGATCGTAGCTGCCTCATTACGGTGCAGGTCGTCTCGTGCTGAATCATACTCATTGAACTGTCCAATCTTCTAATTGTGATTGATTGTTACTAATATCTATTTGTCGACTATAGGCCCTCTCGCTGCTAATCAAGTTCTGAGCTGGAGGCGTTCATACTTGACAGGTCACATATACTGCTTTATTATGTTTGCTACGACTTTTAATATTGATCATTTATGTGTTGTGGTCATATGTGAACAGAAACGAAGCAAGTTACGAGTTTATTTATTAGAAGATAAAACCGGCATGAAGTTAACAAATAAAATAAACAGCAGAACAGTCAGTATATATCGGCTCGCTGCACGCTATATTCGCTACAGTTGCAGTAGGTGTCGTGTCGTGCCGGCTATAGGTGGCTACAGTCACGAGGTTCTACAACACAGTCCGTCACGCTACAGTGTCGTTAACATCACGTGAACTAATTGGGTGACAGGTATTGATCACACGACAACTAGCTCTACAGCAGTTTTTTGTTATCTATAAAATCGTCGACATATTTTAAGTATTTATTATAGTTTAAGATTTCCTCATACAGTTACCATTCTTAATGTTACACCTGTATAACTGTACAATGTATAACTGTACACTGTCAATATATGAGTTATAGTGTTGTATCTGTTTACGAACTTATTGACCATCAAGTATAGTACAAGTTGATATATAGGTAAGTTGAGCAGAACAACACATCTACAGTCTACACACAATCTTTGTGTGTGAGGCGTGCGTGCGCCAAAAACACGTAATATTGTAACCGATATTGTAACCCAAAATTGCCAATAACCAAATCCGAAAATCGGTCCGTATATTTCTAAAATTCTATTAGTGTAAGTACTATATTGTGCTCATCTTACGTTGCGAGACCTATACTTACTAACGACCCACTCCAGCTTCATTCCTTTACAATAAATGTTACTGCAACAGTGCTTATTACTGCTTATTTATTATTAGACTTCGTTATTCAAAAATCTTGGAATGTGACATAAGAATTTATTCCGAAGTATTTACGGAATAAAAGGTAGCATACGTCACTCTCAAGCACTCCAACTATACCTGTGCAAATAATCACGTAGATGCGTTTCTCTGATATGACGTGAAAAGACAAACAAACAAACAAACTTTCTCATTTATAATGTTAGTTAGGAGTATAGATAGATATAGCTACCACGGACTTTTATCTTCATCATTTTTTCCTTTTTACATGAGTTTGTTATATTTGCTTATACGAATTAGACAGCACTGGATATACAATGATTAACTCTTATTTGACCCTGTCACGTCATTTTAAATATTATATCAATTTATATAATCGTACAAACCGCTTACAGACGGACATACGTGTAGGTAGATGGGTAGTCACCTGGCCACATTTACTAGAACTAAGTCGTGTGTGTAATTACTAAGACAGCGACTATGAAAGTTTTAATTGTGTCACTTTAATAGTTCGCGGTTGTTTATAATAATACTGTTAAATACTGTGTGTACTTTGTGTTCACTTGTTATTACCAACACGATCAACTTCTTTAAAGGATTACAAATGACTTGCTTCTTCTTGTTCTTCTAGACTTGAGATTACTTACATCGTTATTATGCCTGAATGAGAGACTCAGTTACGCACACCTGTACCTCTGTTAATATGGTAGACATCTGGAACACAAATATATAAGTATATATAGTGACGACACGACGGTCGGTGGCGATGTGGGTTAAACTTGACGAAGTAGGATTTGTGATTTAAAATTTGTGACAGACGGGACGGGATGCGGTCCTAACTGTCCGGCGCGGCTCGCGGCGGGATCACGTCCTGACACGGACGGGCGAACTGTCCACCCTGTTACCACCCGCTAACCCGCACCCGCGTTCTACGTGACACCAACTTGTATATATTACGTAACTGTAAACTCGGATTATAACTTACAACAAGTATCCATATCTCTCACAGACAGACTATACTCGTATCGATCTTCAACAATATACTTCTCATATTGATATTCCTCCCACCTCACCCCCTCACCCCACACTTTGATGGAGCTAACTTGTACACAATTTTTGTATAATAAAATGCGAAATAGTTTTCCAACTTCAATAAATTCCCTTTTACTTAGTTCTTTATAGGTAAAGTTTGACACGTCTTCTACAGACATCATGTTTAGTAGCACTAGGACTCGCGACGTCCGCGTCGGTAATATGTCGGTATATCTCAGTAAATGGTAGATAACGGTAGCTGGTGACATAATCCTCAGTTAGATTAGATCTTGGTACCGGACAACCGACAACCGGACAACCCTCGTCATGTTCACCTCTCACTTGCGACCAAACGTATCATCACTCTTTACTTTACTTAAATATATTCAAATTATCTCCTCGAACCTCTATCTGTCTATCATCACGGCTTATATCCCAAGACGGGTACACAGAGACAATCGAATACCATATACTCACTTCTTTTATATTCATCATACCTTTCATAAATGCTCGGCGATTGTGATATTGTCTTCAAACAATAAATCAGAATACTTCCTACATTATAATTATTAGACGCGTTTTAAATATAGATGAGTTCTCGAAGCTGCCTGCACGTGCACAGTGAGCACTGCACGGGCCACAGGCCACAGTGTCCACAGGCCACAGTACACAAACTTTATATTCCCGAGCTACCAATTAGTCCCTCAGAGAGAGGTCCAACTCTGTTGTAGACTCATCGTGACTCGCGACGTGCTCACTCACCTTCTATTTAAATGTTCTGAAGTCAGATCGATTACTAATTATACTTTGATTTGTCTACTGATGTGACTATTGTTAACGTTCAATATTATAAATGTGAAAGTGTATTTGTTTGTTTGTTTGTCCTTCTCTTACACCACAACAAAGCAACCGCGGCACATTCTACTTTTTAGGGTTCCGTACCCAAAGGATGCAAACGGAAACCCTATGCTGAGGCTCCGCTGTCCGTCCACCTGTCACACATCTTTTGAACCGTAATAGATAGACATTTGAAATGTTCACAGAGTCTTCTTCTTCTTTTATTATGTCTCCACCAATGTCAAGTGATAACACTTGTATAAATAGTGTATAAAGCCGATTAATCGGTATTTAAGATGATCACGCCGACAGTGATATGCCCTATTAAACACTGACTAATAACAACTATCACAGCGCGGACGGGATTAAACTGAATTTCCTATCACGTCACGGCGCTATCACTACAGGTATTAAAAATAAAGTTAAAAATTAAAGGGGGTCGCCATACTTGTATTACATGATATATTTGGAGGTTGTTGCTCCATATTAATAATGGCAATATATACAAACGTCTAACTAGTATAACTATAATGCATACTTAAGTAAAACAATAAATAAAAATAAGGCAAAGACAGACATGGAGTCTGCCGGCAGAAGTGAAAACTATATATAGATGTATCGCTAAATCTAGTGTTCGGACCGAAGAATTACCGGCCAGAAATGCCCGACTCAAGCATACGAGGAAGCCAGTACACGAAATCCTGCCCGGACATGCTCGGATCGAGACTGCATGGGGTAGGCCGAATATTATACCATGGGATCTTGTGCCGAATACATGTCGCGAACACAGGTCGCGAATCCATAACATTTTCCCCTACTAAAAATCGCTCAACGTGTGAGTCGGACCTTTCTGCGCCATACAGGGGCGTCAAACTTACACTGTTATTCATAAACGTTTATTAGCAACGTTTTTGTTAAAATGTGTTTTGTTTCTTTCTATTATTAGTAAAGACAGGTTTGTTAGAGAGTGACAAAACATATTTTAGCAAAAACGTTGCTAATAAACGTTTATGAATAAAGGCCTTAGTCTATACTATGAGTGTACGGAACACATCGTGTGCGAGGCCGACTCACACTTGGCCGGTTTTTATCAATTCTTATGTCACATTTGAAGAAGTTCCAGGAAAGAAGTCCGGGCGGGAAGTTAGTATGTTATATGTTACATGTTCCAAAGAGATGATAGAGTCGAGTTTCTGCCTTTGTATCATACCGACATGAGATGTGGGACGTGGGACGCGGGAGGACCTCGAGAGAGAACGAGTCAGAAAGAAGCTCGCTCATACATAACTGATATCAGAATTCCCTCCACAATCTCGTGCTCAGTGCAGACTACAGTAACTACCTATATATCACGCTATCGTACCTATCTATCATGTTATTATTGCTCACTTGACACAGTGTGCAGTGTGCAGTGTACAACACAACTTATACTACACAAATAACCTGAACTGTACAGCATTGGCGCGACCTTATCGTCTATATATATTGTTGTTGCCACACGACACGGTATACACGCACATAAACATCGTTCTTTCAAACTGCAAAACAACTATGACATTTTAAACCCATAACACAAAATAGTCTTGTGAACGTAAACTATTATAATAGACTGAGTCACACTTGGACCTCGAACTGTCTCCCTCGTCAGATAGTCGAGTCCCACCCCCTAGGAATGTCAATGTTGAATTGTCACAAAATACCGGAAGGGTTGCCAATTTGGAGATAAAGAATCTGTTTACGCGACATATGGTAATGTTGCCTTGCTTGTTACGTACCGTCCGATGTCCGTCACCTGCAGTGTATTGTATAGTGTTGCGTGTGTGGTGTCAACACATTCAACATCTGTTTACATATTCGAAGGCGGACGCCCGGGAGCCGTTCAGCCTTTTATCGGGCGCGTAAAAGTGTCTAAAAAGCTTTATTGACCGATTTATGGTCGTATTACCTTAAAAGCTGCTTGAGGATTCAGCGCAGATCGCCACACTTTGATGACTCGACGATGTCGGTGTTTGTGGGACTGCGCGCGCCCTCACCCTGCCCTCGACTCTCGAGGTATCAGAGTGAGCTCCTGTAACTTTGTTATCCGCACTAAACATTTGGTAAGTGTATTGTACTTTTACGAGTTAACGTGAACGTCGTGATTTTACGTCGCTATGAGTTGGAGGCTGGAAAAGGTAAACATTTAATAAAGTCGATATTGTTTGTGTTCTTGACATTCTGTAGTGAATATAAGCTGTAGAGCTGTAGAGCTGTAGAGCTGTAGAGCTGAGACACAATAGCTCGTTAGACGGTCCGCGATCTATTGTCTCGGAGTTTTGGGAGAAAGTTTGTGCTCTCTTATGTTTGGTTGGAGGTTGGACTGTTCTCTGTTCTGTAACACTGAACACTGTAACACTGACATCAATGTAAATGATCACAGATTGAGATTCGCATACTTAATAGTCTTATTGTACTTGTATAAATATTGTAGAAAGACAAAAAGACAGACGTCGTTCAACCAAAATATATGACATCCATCAAGCGTCGGTCTGCGCGGTACACATCTAGCTCCTTGTACAAACTAATGAGAGCTTTAATGTAGTCACATAAGACATTGTTTCTGTTGTATATAGTGGTAGTTTAGCGAGGACAAGAGATAAATATAACATCTACATATATTGTGTATCTCTATATATAGTATACAGTTCAGTAGCATGTGTGGATCTAACATCAAACATCCGGGTTACTTATATAAAGTTACTGCTCACAGTGCTCACTGCTCCAACAGTAATACTATTTCCTCACAGATCCAATACATTCTATAATACCTACATAGCTATACACTGTTCCTGTTCCTGTTCCTGTTCCGAAACAACTCTCATTGATATATACTGACGACCTATATAAACAGCTTCTTACTATTTGTAGGGTCATTTCAATCTGTGAATAAATAAATTGATAACAAACTTCAGTTTTTCCAGAATTTTCCAATTTTCTGGGTAACTTTTAAATTTTTTCTTTCTTTAAAAACATGATTCGGACTATTACAAACATTTAATAATCAAATCGGTCCAGCCGTTCTCAAGTGATGCGCTAATGAGTAGTATTGAGTAGGTAATATAAACAGACCACTTTATACTTATCTTTAAATATTTCTGAAACCACCTAGAACATATCTGTAAACAGTAAAATGAGTGGTATATAGGTAGGCCAAAGTTATATAGTTGTACATAGGTTGCTATTTATGTATGCGGAATTGACCAACATAATGAGTTGAGTCGCGATATGTAACCTCCATGGTAAAATTTACTTTTTTGGCGCTTGGATTTAAAAAAAAGTGTTGACATGCGAACGCACTTTATTTGTTTTTTGCAAGTCCAAAGCAGGCTGGCGCAACTTCGAACAAAAAATTGGTTCTATGAAAATTGAGCCAATATTAATGGCGTCGTATCGCCGTCTTTTTCACTCCATGGTGCTATCTCTGTCTATTCCTGTCAAAGTTGCAAATGGCGGCAAATTTGTTTTGTCTTATTTTAGTTTTGAAATATTAATAAATAAATATATAATGTGATGCTTAAATCGTGCTTGTAATATATTAATTGTAAATATAATATAGTAAGTTATAGTAAATAAGTATATGTATTGTTTTACAATAATTGTATTCAATAATTAAAAATGGAAACATAAAAAGTGTACAATATGTGGTACAAGAGGCAGCCGCGTAGACGGTATCAAGCGAATATTTATGACCATATTCCCAATAAATGAGGATCGGTAAGTTATTAGCCATTCATATTAATTTAATTAAGTAATTATTCTTTATAAATTTCACATTAAACGAACAGCATATTGCTGAAAAATAGTGATGTACTTTGCATATTGTACAGTTTATCGATATCGATATTCCAACTCAAACATATTTGTTTCACATTCCACAAAATAAACCCATTATAAGCCGCACCAAATAAATTGAGCCATTGCTTTTTGCTGCAGCAAAATTACTTTTATCTTTACTCTTTCCAGGCAATCTGCCTAGCGGCCCTAGCGATAACTAAGAGGAAAGTAAACAACCAGTCTATTCGCATACTGCCGGACAGTAAATCTGTCATACAAGCACTGGTAAGCTATAAGTTTAAGGGTCCTATATTGGGAATTTTTCTGGGATAAACTATTCCCAATTTCTCTGTAAATAATCCACCTGTGTCACTGTAATTAAGCATATAGTTACTTATTGAATATATCTAAGTGAAATAGCTCTTATTTTTTCAATGGGTTTTATTGAATAGGAAATATGGGTAGTTTAACTTTGCCCCTGCTGTCTCTTTCATAATCTATCACAACACTCTAAATTTTTTTTAAAGCGCTGTTATACCATTACCCTTCAATTATATATGTCGAATTTTTTGGTAGCTTATTGAAAATTTAAAATAATAATTATTTTATTATTTTTGCCAAATTAAAAAATCATAAAATGTATTTTTTTTTAATTTTCAATAAGCTACAAAAAAAAAGCGATATATATAATTAAAGAATAATGGTATAAGAGCGCTTTAAAATAAATTTTAGAGTTTTGTGATAGATTATGAAAGAGACAGAAGGGGCAGAATAATCTTTTATTCTACCACCCATATTTCCTATTAAACAAAACCAATTGAAAAAATAACGACTATTTCACTTAGATATATTGAATAAGTAACTATATGCTAAATTACATTGACACAGGTGGAGTATTTACAGAGAAATTGGGAATAGTAATATCTCCATACAAATTCCCAGTATAGGACCCTTAAATCAAGTCTCATACTTGAGTGTCATACAGCACTAAACAAGGTATGTAACTATAATAACACGGTAACACCTTAACCATACAATGGATCAAAGGTCATAGCAACTCCTGTGGAAATGACGCGGCGGATGAGCTAGCGAGAGCCGGTGCAAGTATGTCTGCAATTGGCCCCGAGCCCCTAGTGCCCCTGCCTAGAGGCTGGTTTGCCTCACGACTCAAGCAGAGAACAAAATGCATGCACAATCTCGAATGGAACAATCTTATGGAATGTAAACAAACCAGGGCAGCTCTACCAACCATAAATACAAGACTCTCACAAAAGATCTTAAAACTAAAAAGAACCCAACTTAGATCGGTGACTCAAGCCATCACTGGTCATGGTCCTTTTAACAAACACTTATATAACATTGGTATTACAGATAGTCCGTTATTCAGGGCAGGTTATTCATACAATAAAAAAAATCATTTATACTTACTACTAGTTATTACTTACCAAAATACGCCTAAAGGTACTCATTATTTTACAGGTACGCAATTCTATAAGTTTTTCTATCATTGCCTAAATTCACTTCGAGAAGCAGTGCTGAAATAATTACCTAATATGGGTCTTAGATAAGGTCATTACATATTATTAAATTTTAATTTAATAACCTATTTCACTGTAATATTGATAGGTGTATTGTTTTTAAGAGGTTGGTGAATTGTATTTGTATATGTGTTGTTTTTTTAGGTTAAACACAAATAAATTATAAAAAACATATGAAGTTTTATTGAAATGAAAGATCAAAGAAGTTGAAATTTAATAATTCCTCCCATACCCTTGGTCTACTACGTAGTTTATTCAAATCCTATAAAAAAATGGTTGTGAATCACCATACATTTCAACTTCTTCGATTATACTAATCAACAAAACCGAAATTTTAAAAGTAGGTAGATGCTGATCCAGGTTTTAGCATATTTTTATCGATATCGACAAAAATATTTCTGTAGGAATGACAGCACTAGCCGTATGTTTTGACTTTTGTAGTTGGTAGCACTGATTTTCTATTTTCCCTCCTTAATGTTGTTAGGTTGGCAGTATCTTTCGGCCCTAATTTCTTCGATTTCATTTTAATGTATGGCAGTCCCGTCTCTTATTAAAGAACATAGTGATTGCTACTTACTCTATGGTCCAAAGTTTGGTGTTGATAGAGACAATTAATTATTATGACTTTCGACAGCACTGTATTGATTGACTTTTGGTGATGAAGCACCATCTAAAAGTACACTCTATCACGGTGGTCGCTCACGGATGAGTTGAAAGAAGGTCGTCCAAATTTGTGGTTGTACCAAAGGACATCGATGCCGTTCGAAACCTAATAATCCAAAATCGACATGTGACATATCGTGAGGTAGAGGCAAGCTTGGGCATTAGTATGACGAGCATACACAAGATATTACACCAACATTTGGCAGTAAAAATTTACTTTAAAAAAAAGGTTACCGACTTCAAAAATTTGCACTGAAAAGTAAGAAATAATAAATATTTCGTCGTAGAATTTGAAGACGGTTAGTGCCAAATTAGGATACAAAGTAATAAACATCTAAGAAGATAAAGATCTGTTCAATATTATCTATGTTTGTACTGATGATCGTAGGTTCCTAATGAATTGTCTAGATTAGTGAATTTGGGAACTAAGTTGTTTCTAATTTGGCACCAACCGTCTTCAAATTCTACGACGAAATATTTATTATTTCTTACTTTTCAGTGCAAATTTTTTAAGTGTGTACTTTTTTTTTTTAAGTTAATTTATTTTTTCCTTTTAAGTGATTTTGTTGCCCTGAGAGACAAATAATAACGCAAATAAAATAAAATATGCAAAAATAAAAAAAAATACTGCTGTGGATGGGATTTGAACCATTTGCATCCTGAGCTGCACCATACCATACCATACCTTTAGCCGTTAGACCACCGTAGATACAAAAATTGACAACTTCCTGTCAATAGCAACCGTTGCTAAGGCTTTTCTCTGATACATAATTTTCAGCCGTAAACAGAGACAAATTACTGAATTTCTGAAAAACTACTAAACCTATTTTCGTCATTATGTCTGTAAGATAATGTCGAAAAATTACTATATCCTTAAAAAAATAAGTCGTCAAAATGCGTACATATTTCATCGAGATATTAAGAAAAATGTACTTATAAAGACAGTTTTTTTAAATTTCTAAAAAACTACTGAACCACTTTTTACTAAAAAAAATGGGACCACCTGTGAAGTATACCCTTTCAAGCAAAAAAAATTTTCCAAATCGGTCCAGGCGTCTTCAAGTAATCTGGGAACATACATAAAAAAAATAAAGATTCCGACGAATTGAGAACCTCCTCCTTCTGTTTTGAAGTTCGGTTAAAAACAAATAATCGCGGCTACAATACTACTAGAGACTCATAAAACGGTCAATTCGGAATGGTGTACAACCATTTGTTTGCCAGAAGTTTTTCGTAAAATCAGAGAAACCAACCATGAACGCAGAATCATCCTCCATCATGACAATGCAAGTTGTCATACGTCGCCTGAAACAACTCGGTATTTGGAAGACTAAAGACTTATTCGTCCAATCGCCGCCCGGCGCGCCGCCATACGGTCCACCGAAATCGACCATAGACTGCTCCAATTCTTGTACGCGCAGCCCACCATCCGTTTTCAAATCGTTGAATTTATGGTTGATTTCGATGGCCGGAACGATCTGTCACATACACACACATCTACACGATTGTGTGCCTGTGCACACAGTGGGTGAGTGAATTGCATTGATTTATATTGCTAATGTGTGGCCTGTGTTCAATGTCGATCATACGGCGGCCGGACCGAAAATTTTTTGTGAGATATCGGACCAGTGCGTGGGCTACTTAAAACATCGAATTGACAGGCCATCCGCCGTACAGCCCTAACTTGGCACACAATGATTTTATTTTTGTTCCCTACTATTAAGAATAAATTACATGGTCAACGATTTTGAGGTACCTCAAACAGACTGGAAAAAGTGTATTGATCATCAAGAAGAATATTTTGAAAAACAAATAAAGTAATTTTCGTTATTTAATTTTTCTTTTTATTTCATATTCCGCATACATAAATAGCATCCCTCGTATATGACCTTCACAGTACACTCAGTCCGATATGAACCACTTATGTAATTGTCACGTCACATCACAGTTTGAGATCGTCGCTACTAAACACTTGTTGCACTGTACGCACGAACTGTGTCGCTACTACTACACCGGATATCCGTCCACCCCCTGTACCTTATGTGTGATCATCATACACTTAGTATTACCATAAAGTGATGACGTATCAATGTTGTTCCAGTAAGGTTCGCGCTGTAATCTCCGAAATAGGACGACGTAGTAGGAGGCAGGTTGTCCAATTTATGTAAATCTCTCTAACATCCAACATGTGCTACACACTCTTATGTACTTATATTGTGTCCACACGTGTAGATCAATATATAATAGAAACACAAACAGACAGACAAGCTAGTAGTTATCTCTCGTAACTGGGGACATCTAACTCTCACAGCCGTCTATCTAAAATGGATCTGCCACACAAACATCTCTGTGCCACCATTCTCTACTCGCGTATTCTCACACGTCTATAGTACGAGTATAGAAGGTACTCATAAATATATAATAGAAACACAAACAGACAGACAAGCTAGTAGTTATCTCTCGTAACTGGGAACATCTCTCACAGCCGTCTATCTAAAATGGATCTGCCACACAAACATCTCTGTGCCACCATTCTCTACTCGCGTATTCTCTATAGTACCAAGGCGTATTATATATAATTAAGTTAACGACCCTGCATGCTACTGTGTTCTGAGTAGGCCGAGAGAGGTAGAGAATGTCTGTCAATGAGTAAGTAGTAGATGCGTGTTTACGTAGGTTGTTTGTGCGGAGCTGTTTTCGTGATCGGTGGCTGAGATTGTGTTTACACGATGCGATAGTTTCTGAGGTGGTGCTGCTGTACTACTGCGCGCCTGTAACAAGTACAACACTTGTATCGCTGCAGCTCAACGCGACGCTCCCAACTTTATGTAATATCACTTTATCAGTATGATAACATATTTATTAATCAATTAGGTCACTATAATTAGCCTCTGATAAATCACATAGATTGTTTTAAGTATACTTAAAATGATAGTTTTGCTTGTTTTGATTAGCTAATATAGAAATTATGTTCATAAAATAGGTAAATCTAAATTCTCCAATTCTCTAATTATCGTACGAGGGATGCTATTTATGAATGCGGAATATGAAATAAAAAGAAAAAAATTAATAACGAAAATGACCCACTCTGTTTGAGGTACCTCCAAAACGTGCATTCTTAGTGGGTCGAAAGTCGTTGACCACGTCATTTATTCTTAATAGTAGGGAACAAAAAGAAATTATTGGGTGCCAAGTCAGGGCTGTACGGCGGATAGCCCGTCAATTCAATGTATTGGCCTTCCAAATACCGAGTGGTTTCAGCCGACCCGTGACAACTCGCATTGTCATGATGGAGGATGATTCTGCGTTTATGGTTGGTTTCTCTGATTTTACGAAAGTCTTCTGGCAAACAAGTGTTTGTATACCATTCCGAATTGACCATTTAATGAGTCTCTAGTGGTATTGTAGCCACGTGTCCGTTTGTACCGAATAAATTGGCGACCATTTGCTTCAAGGTGCTTTTGGTACGAACAACTTTTGTTGGTTTCTTTTCATCTTGAAAGACCCACACTGTTGACTGCTGTTTAGTTACGAAATCATAAGTATATATCCAAGATTCGTCACCAATGTAGATATTATACACAGCTTTTTACGCAACATGATCGTACTTTAACATTTTTTTCGTACCAATAAACGAGTGCCTGTTTTTGAGAAGACGTCAAATTATGTGGAAAAAAAAGAAGGAGAAGGTTCTCAATTCGGACCGTATTTTTTTTTTTTTTAATGTATGTATGTACATCGATAACTCCGCCAATTGTAAACCGATTTTGATGGTTTCTTTTTTAATCGACAGATAATTCTTCCGGATTGGTCCCATTTTTATCTCATAAAAATTGGTTCATTAGTTTTTCAGAAATTTTGAAAAAACTGACTTACATTTTTCTTGATATCTCGATAAAATATGTACCGTTTTTGACAACTTGTTTTTTTAAGACATTATAATTTCTCGAAATTATCTCACAGACATATGACGAAAATCGGTTCAGTAGTTTTTCAGAAATTCAGTAATTAATTTCTGTTTACGGCTAAAATTATGTATCAGAAAAAGCCTTGCAACGGTTGCTATTGACACGAAGTTGTCAATTTTCGTGACGATGGTCTAGCGGTTAAATGTAATGGGGTGCATAGGATGCACAAGCACATTACAAGGTTCAAATCACATCCACAGGGGTTTTTTTTTTTATTTTCCATCAATATTTTTTTAGTTGCGTTATTATTTGTCTCTCAAGGCAGCAAAATCACTTAAAAGGGTAAAATAAACCTTTTAAAAAAAAGTGCACCGACTTCAAAAATTTGCACTGAAAAGTAAGAAATAATAAATATTTCGTCGTAGAATTTGAAGACGGTTGGTGCCAAATTAGAAACAACTTAGTTCCCAAATTCACTAATATAGACAATGCATTAGGAACCTACGATCATCAGTAGGTACATACAAACATAGATAATATTGAACAGATCTTTATCTTCTTAGATATTTACTTAGTTTTGTATCCTAATTTGGCACCAACCGTCTTCAAATTCTACGACGAAATATTTATTATTTCTTACTTTTCAGTGCAATTTTTTGGAATCGGTGCACTTTTTTTAAAAAGGTTTATTTTGCATTATTAGGTTTCGAACGGCATCGATGTTCTTTGGTACAACCACCGATTTTGGACGACCTTCTTTCAACTCACCACAAAAAATAATCCAATTTAATGGAAGCGAGGAAGGTAACAGACACTTTTTTGTAACTCGTAATCGTAATGGAGGCTTCTTATAAATTAACTTAATAGCTTAGTATTTTGGTTGTTGGTGCACCGAGGTAACGGAGGGGGTCGTAACTCTTGATCGTTGTGTCTCACATCTATAACACACCGTCGCGCGTCGTCACATGTTGGGCCACTTCTAATATATTATAATTGCAGCGCCAATCAGGGCGTTACGACCGACCAACCGTACAACATGACTGATGCGACGTCACACTAATATCGCTATGTCGCTACGAGAAACAATAAATATATTTAAAGTGATGTCAGTCACCGTGCTCTATTAAGGAGAGGAAGACATTATCAAATAAAACATTAAGTGGAGTGTACATGGCGGAGAGAGTATTTATGTACATTTCCGGAACATTAACCAGCTACGGGGCCGCTCATTAGTGGCGTGCGGAGTCGCGGTCGCGGGCACATTGACGACTAGATACAGTACAAACTGATGTAGAGTCTCTTCGTGAGTTGCTTCGTCCATGTACGTTGTACGAGCATGATAGTCTCCAGTAGGTGTCGACAACACAAACTTGTATGGCGTCAGGTGCAGATTTAAACAAAGTATTAACTATAAAGTTGGCACATTAACACAAACTTTATATTTAAATATATGTAAAGAAAAGTTTTATTTATTTTAATTTGAAACTCTAATTTAGTTTTAGTTGTGCAAGTCTAGCGTCACTCCCCACAGCCCCCACCGTCGCTCGCCAGTCGCCACTCAATATTTACTTAGTTGGACTGTTGGACTCGAGCTAAACTATTTGTAATACAATCAATTCTAATTGGATGTCGCCTGTCCCCTGCCGCCTTCACGTCTCAATATCCGCGTCTTTGACTCGGTTCTTATTTAAACTTTGTAATTAAATGTATTTATTAAATATTACGAAACATCGTTTTGTAGAGGTATGCTCGCGGCTAAAGGTAAAGCTAAATGTTGATGGCTCTGAGATGTGCCCTATAGTTAGATCGAGAAGGACATAGATACAATATATTGTATGTCACCCGAGTGGAACCTAATAAAGCAAGTCCTCATTACATACATTGTACACGGACGGTGGGAAGCTGGTGGGAAGCTGGTGGGAAGACGACAATCCAAAAAGTTGTTAGTTAAATTAGTGATAATTCTTTCCTGTTCTGGCCTATGGATTTCAAATGTTTAATCTATCTTGTTTGATGATATTATATCTAAGCTTACGTCCTAATCCTAACAGTGTTCCGTCTATTCTAGACTATAGGACTACTGATAAATAAATGTGGTCAGTTAAAAATCGAATCGATAAAATAAATCTGATCTTGTTTACGTAAATAGCTCGTTTGTTAGTACTCAAAGCTGAAATAATATTTGCCGCCATTTTGTTTCTAGAGTCCGTCGGTGGGCTTCAGATTAAAATGTGAATGCATTTAAGTAAAAATAATAGGAACAGAATAAGTATTTTTAACATATAATATACATATCCCGTAAACAATTCAATTCTCATTCCGACATCATATAAAAGTTAAAAATAAAGAAAAAAATAAAGAAAAGAAAAATATTATTCCAAATAACTCCAATCAATTATAATTTGGTCTAATAAATAATCGATGATTTAATAAATTTTGATTCATGTAGTGAACATCTCTAAAATAAATATTTACTTTGAAAAAATAACTGTCACCTGCCACAGCTTAGTGTAATTGTAGGGGGAGTTGGGGCACCTTGATACGATTTTCTTTCAAACTCAAAAAAAGGCAGCATATTGACAGTAATAACAAAGTGAAATATCTGGATGTGTTCAGTGTCTATCTAACTAACTTATAAAAGTTTTATCTTATTTACTCTTAGAGTCATCAGAAAAAATGTTATGGATTATTTTTTAAATAATGGAATTTGTATCAATCTGCCCTACTCATGGAATACATTGATACTTTGATTCATAGCCATTTATTGAAATATAATAAAACCAGTTTCTTTTTAATTTTAAAACATTTTTTAATATAAGTAATCATTACTTTAGTATTTGGTTATTTATGTGTACTTAAGTTTAAACTAGTGTTAATTTAAAATAAATGTTAACTTAAGCTATTTATATAAATGAAGTAAAGAGAAACCGCTCTAAAGTATAACATAATCAGTCTTCAGATTGGGATCAGCCATTTTTATATTTTAGAAGTAAATCAGCATACATTTTAATGCATCAATGTGCCCCGATGTCGTTTGCTTCAATGTGCTCCAACCAACTACTCAGAAAATAAATATTAGATGAAATTTAAGCAACATTCCCGAAATAACTTCAATATGCAACAGTTAACATAAATACCTGGACGGATACCCCACAAATATAAGTTTGTGTTGTGTGTTTGAATGAGCCTCCTACTGCATTTTGTTTTCATGTAATGTTGACTGTCTGAATGTACCCCTCTCCCCCTACTTGCCTCTTTCTGATGTTAGTCTAGTTATTACATAGCTCGAAGGCTTTGCTCTATCTTTAGTCTATAGTATATAGTATAGGTAGTTATCAGTCCGCCACTCTGCCCGTATATATATTTACCATATGAAAGGTCGGGTGTGACGTGTGAATAGAGCCGCTATCGGTCTCTACCGTATCTTGTATCGGTCCCATTGAAGCCCTTTGCGACCCTAACGACATCTATTGTAGCGCTAACTATATTAGCTATTTGTTAAAGCGGTGCTCAGCTCAACCATACTGTTCATAATATTACATCTTCGTCACTACTACCTGCCACAGTATCAATATCTGGCATCGTCGACCCTATATGTTTACAGTACAGTTTATTGACCAGTGACATGATTGACCTTCCTCACATATAGTATCTACTCAGTTTAATAGCACATGACACAGTGAACTTTATATTGTATGGTAATGAGTATCGGTTGGAAATACTATTTTCTGTACTATTATTTTCGTGAGAACTTTCCGTTTAGGTGTTCCTGTAAACTAGCGAGGTCCTATATATTGTAGACTCAATAGTTTCGAAGACAGGGGGGAACGGTCATGCATGCATATCAAAATATGTTTGTATTTCTTAAACTATTTATACGTCACATGATGCTTTTGAAAAAAAAATACTTTTAATTTTTCTCCCAAAATTGTCGCTAAAAATTTACGCTATACGTCCGTGATTCTCTATATATATACCAAATTTCAACCTTTTTCGTCCAGTAGATTCGGAGAAAATAAGCTATGACAGACGGACAGACAGACATGAGTAATCCTACGAGGGTGTACGAAACCTTAACAAAGAGCAGTATAAAGGTGGTGTGTACTGTGTATGTATGACCACCGCAGCCACCCGGACCTGCCGGACCTACCGGACCTACCGCGGTCATTAATCGAAGTCTCCCAGTAACACATCCCTCGTTAAAACTCTCGTCCAACCATTAATATACGGACTCTCTACTGCATTGTACCTACTATACCATCATTATGTTATACAGCAAGTCTCAACTACACATTACTAACCACACCTGCTTCACCTCCTTCATCTCCTTCAACTCAACTTCCAAACTACTGGATTTTTTTAAATCTAGATATACATATTATAATATGAAGTGTATATGTAAATGTTAACATGTGTAATGAATATGGTGTGGAATAAGTATTGGTTGTTAGTAGTGTATTATATTTGTACTATTACTGTATGTTACAGTTAGATGATGTTTATGTCCGCTTATTGACGTACAGTGACATGTAGCAATACTGCATGGTATGTACTACGTGGTGCTAGAGTACATCTTTATGTCCGCTTATTGACGTACAGTGACATGTAGCAATACTGCATGGTATGTACTACGTGGTGCTAGAGTACATCTCACTAGTCAGTAGTCAGTAGGTACTTGTACCGTCACCTCTAAACATCTTCTTTATAATTATACGCAGTAAACATCAAAAGGCGTGGACCACAATAAAATAATAAATAATGTTGGGTGACATTAAACAGCACAACGGTATAACGGTATAACAGTATAACAGCACCGTCAGCAGTATTCGTTTGTAGAGTGAAGTAGCAATTTCCTTTTATTTGGTCATAAAGAGCGAGATAAGGGCCGCGAGGTGATGTCGGTCGTACTGCCCGCACTCCGCACTCAACATTCCTCAATTCTACTAATTACTCATCAGACAACCTCCTCCGCGCCTCATCTCGTCTCATCTCACCTCACAACAACATTGTCACTTATTCAAGTATAGGTAATAGCGGTAGGCCTGCGACTAGGCATTAATATCTGCCATCCACACTGCTGTCCGTGCGGTTATTATATTTGTGCCGTTTGCAGTGGAGACATTACGGCCGTGGAGCTCAAGTGCGATGGATTTTTTTAAGGAGTTGTCAACGCGCCTTATCGTCGCGGCCGATGGTGACCAGAGGGCAGGAGCGTTCCTCGCACAAAGGATCAGTATGGCAATACAGCGAGGAAATGCAGCCAGCGTTCTGGGCACGCTTCCGTACGGCAGCAGTATGGAAAAATGTCTAAATTATATTTAATATTTTAATGTTTAGATTAGATTTAAGATTTTAAGGTTTATAAGAAGTTTGTTATATAATAAATAAATAAGTACAGTTTATTAATAAAATGCAAAAAAAAAAGAATATAATAAATCCGATATGTTTTCCTGTAGGAGTGTATACCTACACAATGATAAGATACTGTTGAGGTGTAATGACTGGCACAATACACCGTCCGTCATATGTAACTACAAACATCGTCATCGTGACTCTATTTATATTATTGTAAAGTCAGATCAAACAAGACGCTCATTCAAATACATTATCTATGTAATTACAACAACTGAATGATACGGTTGACACTGAACACAGATACAGGTGGCGATGGCGGGCCACAAATATAATGAGCATTAGTAGGTAAATTAATTTCCGTATTATCATTGTCCAAAATTAATAATGGGAAGTGTTCTTTCAACGAAAAAACAATTTTCACAACTCGGTTAGCGTATATAGCGTACTATCCTCGCATGTAGTCACATTTCAACAAGAGCTACACATTGGATAACCTAACATGCTGTATCTACGAGTCTGCTCATCAAGGACGTCGTAGCACATAACAGAGTATGTAACAGTATTGTAGAGGTGGTGTCTCTCTCACAGTTATTTAAACTTTTAAAATATTATAAATTGACTTTTGACATCCAAAAAGTATAGTTGTAACTGTTGTATTCCTATGTGATGAGTAAATATTAGACAAGGCAGACCACGGGCTCGATGTCGGATCCCGATAGAAGGCAGACCACGGGCTCGATGTCGGATCCCGATAGAAGGCAGACCACGGGCTCGATGTCGGATCCCGATAGAAGGCAGACCACGGGCTCGATGTCGGATCCCGATAGAAGGCAGACCACGGGCTCGATGTCGGATCCCGATCATGGACCAATGGGTTTTTTACAATTAAAAACTTACATAATCCGACAAACCACACTTAGAGGCTTTTCCACCTAAATATACCTCTACAGAACTGGCCACTCGTTAGGTATAGCCTCACAAATACCATCGGCTAAAAGAGGGAGACTTGGTCTTCCGCCGAGTACACTGGAACCGCAATACGGTTTCGGGAGCGACTCGTAAAGTAGAAAAATAAATGAGAGATTCGCGACGTTATCTCCCGCTGTCCACTTGTCCACTGTTCGTCACCAGTCACACCCGAGGGCTCAGTCAGACCACCCTTTGTTCCAATTAGTTATTTGGAGCGCGTCGAGCTCTCTACTCTCAGAGAGGAAGTTCCTCTACAGACTAGTAACATGAATATGTAACACTCTCTCACACTGTCGCACGCTACTCTACTGGACCCGAAAATTTGCTCTACAAGAATTTATGACGCGTAAATAACGTTCCATGAGTATCGACTGAAACCTCTTTAAAAATGTCATCAGACGGGGCGGGGGCGGGGTTCGGACGGCGAGAGAGTAATAAGTGTTCAATAAAGTGAGCGGATAATGAAGTTGGTCGCGACTCGCACTTCTCACTCAAGTATATATTCACAATTTAATTAAATTCAATTCAAATGTTTGCCGCTGTTTGTTACTGTTCGATCAGAAAGTTCACCAATGTTTGTACTTTATTCTACTCAATGATCCGTTTCGTGCACTTGTCTTATATGATAAACAAAGTTTGCATGTATTTTTATTATTCAATTTTTAAATAACCGTCGAGAGCGACTGACCGATTATTTTAGGCGTTTGTCATTATAACAGCGTCAGAAATGTTAAAAAAAATTTAATGAATAACTAAATGTACTGGAGCTTCTTACTACGAGTACTAAACGCTGTACATTACTGTAAACAAACTTATACAATGGCGTATTTTCCTCTAACAAATCTGTCAACCAATATATAGAGAAGGACAATCTATCTATCTATCTATCATCACGCCTTTTATTCCAAGAGGGGTAGGCATATTACGATCCTGACGTACCTCTTTCGCTTCTTTTATATTCATCATACCTTTCATACATGCTCGGCGATTGTGTGTACTTTTAATATTTCCATCGATCAATAAATTGTGTATAGGTATTATGTTCAATAAAAGTACACCTATGTCGTCCTCTGCCAGCATTTCCTTTCACTTTAGCCATATAAACCTTGTTAGTCAATCTTTCATTCTTCAGTCTTTCAACGTGTCCAAACCAGCGTAAAGTACTTTCGCATTATTTTCTAATGAAATGACATCGTTCCGGATACGGTCAATACCTGTGGTCAATACCCTTTATATCACACATTCTACGTAAAGACCGCATTTATCTTACTTTCATGCTTCTTATTCCATACCCAAGTTTCGCTTCCATAAGTAAGTGATGGAACTAAACAGAGAAGGACAAAACATAGTATACGTTTGCACAGCGTTTATTAATAAGAGGGAAAGTGTAGCTATAGTGTCACTTACACAATGTGCCAGCAGTGTAATCCTGTAGTACCTCCCCTCTCCCCGCTCCCCGCTCCCGCACCACAAATCTCATTAATGTCAGCCCCTTATATATAACGCATTGTGTCGGGTCGCGGTACAAAAGAACATATTTAAATATTAAAGGAATGAAAAAGGCAATAGGCTGCAATAGGCACCGCGTCCGCTATACTATACTGAAGATTACGTAGCTACACTTTATTTGTGGGGACTTGATTGGGGACTATTGTTGATCTCGGCATATACGTACCTACTTCTGTAATTATATTATGATCACTGGTGCCAAAAAGTGGCTGAATGCTGTTACCAGCTAAAGTTCCAGTCGTTAACGTTATCTGAGAGCTGCCCCAACTATCCTTCATATCTATCTTAGTCCCAACTTCGTCCAGAACAACGTTTTATATTTTAGTTCCGTTTATAGGTAGATGGTCGTGTAGAGCTGTGAGCTGTGAGCTGTGAGATGTTTACTATAGGATGGTACCTAACCTACATAACAATATACTAACGTCGACAAATTATTATCAATAACTAAAAGCTATATTTATGTTACCTTTTTATAAATAAAAAACATTGCGCGTGCTGCACCGTACACGTGATAGATCTTAAAAATAAACGCATTAGTGATCAAATTTTCTAGCCATAATGGTCTACTATGTACAACCAGTACAACAGGCTTTAGAGATACAGCTCTCTTTCTCCTTCTTTATATCTTTCTTCTCTCTTATGTAACGAAATTCGTCCAAAACTGAACGAATCGCCGCCTAAGAAGTTTCACTTCAATAAATGCTGTTCGTTGGTAAGCACATCAGTTGAGAACGGTTGAAATATTTTTTGATAATAGTTCGAATCCGGTTTTTAGGGAAAGAAAATTAGTAAATGTAGCTTTGGCTTTAGAATATGGCCTCCACGGGCGACGACGGTACGGAAAGGTAGTATGAACAAGTTGTAACACACTATGACCCAGACCTATGCTCCCGTCTTTACGTGTGTATACGTGTACATATCGTAAGTACTAAGATTGTATAAGATAAGGACGGTAGAGTGGCGCCCTCTGATACACTAGTGTTGACACCCGGTCTCACTCGCTACGAGCTCGAGTAGTGATCTGTTGAGTTATGAAAGTTTAAAGTATGTGATTGTAGGTATTAGATGGTCGAGGGCGGATGGCGCCCTATCGTGTTTGTTCAGCCGCCCGCCCGCGTCCCCTCCAGCGCGCCGCCTCGTCCGTGAGACCGAATTTAAATAGACCTCTTACACAGCTTCATGGACCCGCTGTTCTGTTACTCGCATATCGACACATTTATTCTTTAAATATATATATAGTGATATAATAAACTAAGGACTTGCACCCGGCTTCACTCGGGTATATTATCGGTTTATTGTCTATTAAAGATTGATATGATACCACGGACTTTTTTATATAATTTTCTTCTACATTCTTTTTTTTTTGTTATAATTATTATCTGATTGATTGGACAGCATACGCCAAGAAAGTTTGTCATCGACTTATTCACTAATATCTACTGCTAATGATCAGCTTCTAAACTTGATTGGGTCCATGTTTAATACTCGTAAACCATCCTCGTGGATCAATCTAATACATATATAAAACTGTAATAAAGTCCGGCCAGTGGTTTCTTGCGTGAAACTTTGCTTTATAATATGTAGTGATGTAGAGTATTAGATAACAAACGCGTATATGGCGGCGGCTAATGACATGAATAATAAGTAAATAACTCCGGTCTGCTCCCCGCGGACACTCCCGGGTTCAGAATGGTAAAGTATATAGCTATAATATCCATGTTCCAGGTGTCGTGGATCCGTCACCGCGACCTGCACATCCTCACTGTGGGAGGGTACACGTACACATCAGACCAGAGGTTCCAGGCCACACGCGCGGCGCTGGCAGACGACTGGACGCTCCACATCAAGTGGGCCCAGCAGCGCGACGCCGGCGTCTACGAGTGTCAAGTGTCGACACAGCCCGTGCGCTCCTTCTTCGTGACGCTGCACGTTGTGGGTGAGTACTGATACTAACTACTAACTATACAGCTCTAGTACCTACCTATAGTACATACACACGGTGACATCTCTCACTGTCCCCAGATGGCGCCGCGGACATGTACACCAGAATGTTCGCCGATGTCGGTTGGTACTGTGTGTGCTTGCTAACAATACTAACTATGTGTGTGTGTGGGTATGTGGGTGCGGGGAGCTCTCTAGCGAAGAGGTCCGTTATCGCCACGAGCGGGATAACACTTAAGGGCGCTTAACAAAATAAATTTGCTTAATTGAATCCCGCCCGTTTTGATATTAAGACGAGGGCGAAAGACGGCGGATAACATGATAATGGAGCGAGCGAGCGCCCGAATACATTATATACTCGGGCTGCAACCTCGTGTCTAGGGCGGTGATAATAATATACGACATCCCGCATGTAGCACTAGATACCAAAGTTTAATGAAAAAATAAGGTCAATAAGTCCGCTAAGAGAGTGTGGAGTGTGCGGGGGCTAATCTCATGTAATTTATGGTTGAGTAGATACCGCGTGCTCTGACACATGAGATATGGCGGTCGTTACTTAGCTCCTTCACTGCAGCCTCCTTACTACTCCACGCACGCTACAATCCCGAGCTATGTGCTCCAATGAGCTCAATGCCCGATGCTGTAACGATGTCAGTGCTGTAGAAGTGCCGCTGCCCGCTAACATGCTCAGGCTCACTTCTACTTATAGTGTTCTTACTTAATGACAGTAGTCTACCCGCATGTTTCAGTACCGTCAGCGCGCATCCTGGGCGGGCCGGACCTGCACGTGGACATCGGCAGCACCATCAACCTGACCTGCCTCATACAGTTCAGTCCGGAGCCGCCCGCCTACATCTTCTGGTACCACGAGGAAGAGGTGAGACTTGGTGTCCTGCACTGCAATACTCAATTATCTTACAAAAACCGAACAAAACTTGTACTTGTGTAGTAGTAATGCCCCTCAGTTATTGTAATATGCTCCATGACTGCCTCCCGTGCGTCATGATGTCCGTACTCTGTACCTAATGTACTTATATATGTATGGGTCGTGATATTACAAAAGCCTGTTGATTTCGGTCAGGACGGTAGCCGAATCGCTCCTGACCTTGTGGTTCCAATTCCAAACTCCGGAGCGTTTTGGTCAAGTCGTCAATTTTTATTTGTAGTTCTGCCATATTTAACCATTTAGCCAGTGAAGTAGCGTACTTTGGTATGGTGAGCAGATAGAGGGGACACCAGAGTGATGCACCTGGCCGATATGAACAGGTTATTGTAATATGACATACGGGCCCGCAGAGCGCACGTGTTGACGGGGCGCGCGTGTCCCGGAAGCAGGTGATCTCGTACGACTCTGCGCGCGGCGGAGTGTCGGTCGTGACGGAGAAGGGCGCGGCCACCACGAGCTACCTGCTGGTGAGACAAGCTGCCGCCGGCGACTCCGGCCGCTACAGCTGCTCGCCCTCCAACGCCGAGGTGGCCTCGGTGCGCGTGCACGTGCTCAACGGTGAGTATCCGGCGCCGTCACTCTCTCTGACTCTCTGTGTCACACTGTGTCACTAACAGCTAACTGTCACCGTGACCGTTACAGGAGAGCGTCCGGCGGCCATGCAGACCGGCAGCGCGGGCCTGTCGAGCAGCTCGCGCGTGATGCTGGCAGCACTAGTACTGGCGACGCTACATGCGCGACTGTGGCGCACTCTACTCAGCTGACGACCGACCCACCGGCCGACCCGTTACTGTACATACATACATAGATATAAGTAGACTAAACTAACTATACATAAATGACGTTTTGTTTCAAATAAATATTTAATGTTTAAGTATCCTCTTGTCTGTCTGTGTTCCGAGTTTCCTACATCCTTGGTTACACTCACCAGTCACCAGTCACCAGTCACCAGTCACCAGTCACCAGTCACCAGTCACCAGTCACCAGTCACCAGTCACCAGTCACCAGTCACCAGTCACCAGTCACCAGTCACCAGTCACCAGTCACCAGTCACCAGTCACCAGTCACCAGTCACCAGTCACCAGTCACCAGTCACCAGTCACCAGTCACCAGTCACCAGTCACCAGTCACCAGTCACCAGTCACCAGTCACCAGTCACCAGTCACCAGTCACCAGTCACCAGTCACCAGTCACCAGTCACCAGTCACCAGTCACCAGTCACCAGTACCCAGTCACCAGTCACCAGTCACCAGTACCCAGTCACCAGTCACCAGTCACCAGTCACCAGTCACCAGTACCCAGTCACCAGTCACCAGTCACCAGTACCCAGTCACCAGTAATCAATCAACAGTAGTTGTTATCCTATAAAGGTTCCGTTTTGTTGTTATCGTATTACTGTATCGCTGCTCTGTATACCTGTATATCTGCTGTCTGTTGTATTTACTAATCTGTGGACTTGGCGGTAGTTTCCCATCGCTTGTTGTTAGTACTAACCGAGATACCATTTTGAAGTAGAGTCTGTTTTCGAGTGGTACAGTAACCAAGGAATATACTACTCTCTACCACAGTAACCGTCTGCTTTTTGACCAACCGATAGATATGGTCAAGAGCATGCTCCATATAAAGTTTCAGACTGGTAGGTGGTCAGGTTCCGGTCGACTACTGGTAGGTGGTCAGGTTCCGGTCGACTACTGGTAGGTGGTCAGGTTCCGGTCGACTACTGGTAGGTGGTCAGGTTCCGGTCGACTACTGGTAGGTGGTCAGGTTCCGGTCGACTACTGGTAGGTGGTCAGGTTCCGGTCGACTACTGGTAGGTGGTCAGGTTCCGGTCGACTACTGGTAGGTGGTCAGGTTCCGGTCGACTACTGGTAGGTGGTCAGGTTCCGGTCGACTACTGGTAGGTGGTCAGGTTCCGGTCGACTACTGGTAGGTGGTCAGGTTCCGGTCGACTACTGGTAGGTGGTCAGGTTCCGGTCGACTACTGGTAGGTGGTCAGGTTCCGGTCGACTACTGGTAGGTGGTCAGGTTCCGGTCGACTACTGGTAGGTGGTCAGGTTCCGGTCGACTAGCTTCAAAACCATTCGATTTTTACAAGGTTTTATTTAAATTTGCAATGTTTGTTAGTACGTCTATTGTCTATGTTTGCTTAGGTATAATCTTGCAAGTTATATTTGACCCACTACCCGGCGTCCGATGGCCATATCGAGTAACCCCATCGAGTTTGGGCTCGTTAGATTTTGAAGTTTTCAAAGAAAAGCGTGTTACATCCTCTTTTTCTCTCCTGCTGTCAAGTGTAACACTATGTTAGATATATATTATGTATATGCCATTTTTAACCGACTTCCAAAAAAAGAAGGTTACTTTTTAGTTCATTTTTATCAATATGAAAGCTTGTTCTTAATTTAAAAAATATTATTAATTTTTTTTACACGCACAGCTGCGGAGGTTCTTATAGAGGGGCGAGGCCCGCAGCTGTACACTATACCTACACTGTACATTGTCAGAATATTTAATGATACAACATGGATACAACTAACAAAGATATATTATGAGACACTAGCGGACCCGGCAGACGTTGTCCTGTATTAGATAAGAAGAAGAAGATAGTAAGTAGAGTCATTCATTCATACCTACCCGACCATCTGGACAATCTGGACATGATCCTCATCGGCAGACATCACTCGTGCAGTCGTGCATCATGCAGCCAGGTGCAGTGTGTCTGTCATTTAAGGTTTAAGGTAAGGTAAACAAATATTTTGGAACTTGTTAAGGTAAAAGTAAAAAAAAAACTCTTTATGTACACGTAAATGTCGTCATTATTCTTAATTCTGATTGTCTATACATTGATGTGATCTCGTCAACTTCTCCAGCGTCTTTATTGGTAGCTACAGGTTCATTGTCTGACCATGACCATAGCGGATAGGCGGATAGATATCTAATAATATTCCTATGGTTACAAGTTCAAGACACAATTATAACGCAAGCTCAACTTTAAACCTTGAAAAACATAAAAGATACCTATTTACATGATCATTATAAGAAATCATTAGTGTCACATTGTTTACTTACTCGATCCACGCAAGTACCATAGCGTCCATAGCGCAGACGATTTATAATGGTAATTGGTAATGTAAATATAACTATCTATCTATCATCACGCCGTTTATCCCAAGAGGGGTTAGGCAGAGACAATCGAATGCCATTTGTTACGATCTTGACATACCTCTTTCGCTCCTTTTATATTCATCATACCTGTCATAGGTAGGTACATGCTAGGCGATTGTTACACACAAAGTACACCTAGGTGTAACAAAAGTACACCTAGGTCGTCCTCTGTCAGCATTTCCTTTCACTTCGGCCATATACTTAAACCTTTTTAGTCAATCTTTCATACTTCATTCTTTTCTTCTTGTTCTTTTTTATTATGGCTCCATCAGTGTAGACCATGATTTGCCAATGTCAAGTTTCAACAAATTTTTGCTTGTGAAAAGGAGTGGTCGGTCTGAAAGTTTTATTGTTCCTTTCTCTATAATTATGTTACTGCCAATGTCTGTGATCTCAGAACAGCACTCAGAGCAGGTGATCAGTTGACAAAGAATCTCTATCAAAACTGAGATAGTGTTAGTTCAACCTGCACAGAAAACCAGGACACATATACCCAACCCCACCCAAATATCAACACAGCACACAAACAACATGCAAGACATTAACGTGGGTTATCAAATACAAATATATTTTTTCAAATCCGACAGGTAGTTCCAGAGATTAGAGCGTTCAAACAAACAAACTGTTCAGCTTTATTATTAGTATCTACCTATATACCTAGATTTGTTGTAGATGTCCACCATCGTTGCTCGCCACCTATAATGTAGCCACCGCCTCTCTGATTACATGACTATCATGGCAACAATCAGGCGGCTTTGTGTTCTTATCTTATCTAGACAAATACCTGACTAGTAACTACTCTATAATTACAAAATAACGTAAATACCTACATTGAGTACCTACCTGTTCTAAACTTTGATATTTATTTATAGTATTGTATTGCCTGATTCTAGTTGGAGTTGTCTGTCATTACATTATTAATATTGCTGTCAGTAATCACTTGGTCCACAAGTTCTGAGTTGTGACTGGACTGGACCACAACCACAACATACTCATATACCTACAATCCTACATATACATTATATTGTATAGTCTAGTTTAGTCGTATTGTATCAAACTGGATCGGCGGTCAAATGACGCAACATTCAACACTGACGTCATTTTACGGATCATATTTTATATACCTAGTGTCATAGTCATCAACTCCTAACTAACTAGTTGTTGTTGCTGTCTCCGTGTTACACACACACAACACCTTACTAACATTCAAGATCCGCAAACAAACTAAACATATGAAAAGGAACGGAAGTGCGTAACTGGAAGTAAAGTGAAACAAGTACACTATATGTACCTAGTGTAGAGGTAGGTGACGTTGTACATATATCTGGGTGTTTACAGTAACTACACGGTGTTGGGTGTTGGTATGCAAGTTTGGTTATCAATCAACATAATTAATTATACAATTACATAACAGAGAGGAAAATTATTAAAATATTATATTGTAAATAATAATATTAGTTGGTCGTCAATGATAAGTTCATTTACGTTGTTAATACCTAAAGTGAGGTAGACCCATACAGATACCGGTTGCTGGTTGTTGGTTGTTGTCCATAAACAAGTTTGTGTCGTCATTCGTCGCTAGTCGCTAGTCGCCTCGCACAACTTGCACAAGTCTCGCAATAAAACGTAGTGAGTGTGACAAAGTGTGTATAATACAGATAACATAACAAGTAACTCGTCGCTAATTAGAACAGGTAAGTGTAGAGCAGCGTGGCCAACAGTCCGAGTGCCAGCGGAGGTAGCCACACAGCCCAAGCCCCGCCGCCGTCCGCCGTGTCCTGCGCGCCGTCATGGCGGGCCTCCCTCGTGACCGCAGGCTGAGTTCGATCCGCAGGCACCAGCTCGCCGACTAAGAACTTGTTCATGAGCTCCTTAGCGTCGGCACTGTGTCCGACATCAGCGAAGTTCTCGGAGGCGTCCCTGCCGGCGCGGTCCATGAGCACCTCGTGTCCGCCCGGATGTTCGTCCAAGAAGGGTGTCACGTCGTACACCAAGTTGTCTATGACCAACAGCGCGTCGTCCTTCTTGTTGCGAGTCTCCAGCTCGCGGCGGGAGAAGGTCCTCGGGGCTGCCATGTTATGTGTTTATACTGCGAGACACGGAGACACTGACCGCTACGACCGTCGAGTGTCACTGTCGAGTGTTGACTGTATGTATAGTGTCGCTCGTCTCCTTGACCTTCGCCCGCTCGATGACTCGCCACTATATATGCTCGCTTATCTGTTGTTTTTTATTTGTATTAAGTAGGTACTAGCTTCTGCCCGCAGTTTCATTCGCATGTCAATAGGACAAAAGCAATAATTCCGTGGCAGTAGGTAGGTACCTACAATATTTTAAGAAAGATAATGGACAATTTGCTACGGAAGTGAGCACTTTATAGTTTATAACATACCTATCATCATATCGACCTCCTCCCTTGTCTTTATACCGGAATAAAAATTAAATTACGTTCTGAATTCTGATCTATGCATAGAACAACACGGTCCTACTATATGGTCGCGTGATTCTGTCCAGGACATAAACTCAACAAAGTAGGCACAACGGATGTTCAAAAGATTTAAATAAAAGATGAATTTAAATAACAAAAGTTATAATAAATAGCAAACAAGGTGTAATAATAAAAATAGGGACTAATTAGGTAGTCCGGTGTGAATGAGAGTTCAGCCCAGAGTTATACCGCAGTCCGGTGTGAATGAGAGTTCAGCCCAGAGTTATACCGCAGTCCGCACTGTCCTCAACAAAGAGAATTGTTCGCAGAGAGTTCAGTAGCTACTTTAGGTAGCGGTCTAGCGGTGGCAGACTGAAGGCTGCCCAAGCGAACCCTGGAAGATGCATCCAGACGATATAATACTGTCCAGATTCGAACAACATCAGCACGAGTGAGCGAAGATGCTTCAATTAGCTACTCATGATGTAGCACTCTATATTATGGTTAATTAGCAAAGACTACATATTAAATAGTTTGGCAACAGAAATAGAAATAAATATAGTAAGCTAAGTGAGTAGGCATATATAGCGAAATTAATGTTAACAAAGCAATGAGCGTACGCAAGTAATTAGTATTGGTCCGGCTTTGTCCATACTATTTACGCCAGTCACACCAGAGGAAAAAAGATGATTTTTTTCTGGCACTCCTAGTTTTTGATAGTTTATTATGTATTTTGGTGCGCTGATAACGGGAAAAATAATAAAAAAAATCCATACCTTGTGCTATTTTATCTATGGCCATTTTTCAGGTTTTTTTATATAACAAGAAAGGCATTGGTGACTTAAAAAAACTATTTAAACAAAAGTTATTCTAAAAATCATAACGCATGTTCTAATTTTGGTTGAGTAGTAGTAGGTTGAGGTAGTCCTAGGGGCCCTAGAGAGTTAATTTTTTTTTTTTCTTAGAGTATATTAATTACGGAAAAAATAAAGTGTATATGTAGAAACATAGTGTGGCGTGCAGTACGAAGTCGCGGGCAATGACCGCGACTCGCGCGCCCCGCGCCCCGCGCCGCACACCACAGCGGCCGCCGCGGGCAGCGAAGCAAACCGATCGAACAGTGATCAACACACACCGCTATAGTAACCGCGCGTCGCTCGTTAATTTCACTCAATCAATTTCAGTTTTTATTTAGTTCATACAATTCATTTAATATAATCTCATTCCAATTAGTTTGTTAAAAGTTTAATATAATTTCCTGAATATACTCTAATTTGATCGACTACCGACTGTACAAGTACAAGTACCTGCCTTCCTGTTGCAACCGACCAAGCACAGCTACAACCACTCATTCCACAATAGTATTTTTTGTTTTCTTTCTGACAAAATTTTGTTATTTGCCCTAACTCTTTTTTTGGCGCCAAAATCGGCCATCTTGGTAAATCCGCAAATTCGCGATTACGGACTAAAAAAAAAAGATATTATTAAAAAAAATCGAAATGAACCTTCTAGATTTTGATAAATTCTACCTAAAAAAACAACCCTACGACATTTTGGTTAATAAACCTTGATTTGAGATCACTCTAAAAATTTCGGACCTCAGAAAAGTCTAAAGTTTTTAATGTTAGAATTTTATTCGTAAATCAAAATTTTCACATCTGGTAGAGTATGGAATGACAAAAATTTTGAGCCCTTGTGAGTCCAATTTGGTTGAGTAGAACCCGAGATATTTATGGTAACGTTTTTGGGCCTCTAAGGGCCCCAATTTTAGGCTAACCGGAAAAAACTTTGTGGCAATCCAAAGAAAATAATATTTCCTATCTAATTCTAAAAAATTACAACGATTTAAAAAAATGTAATTGAATTATTTTTTTATTATACCTACCTAAGTAGGTACGAAAAAGCGCGCGGAAATTAAAAATTATACTTTGAGGAAATTTTATAATTTTTTTGCAGGTACACGTGAGTTGAATAATTGAGTGAATATTGAATAATTTCGCTGAAATTCCAGTCTTAGTCATATTTTTAAAATTAGAGGTATTGTTAAACTTTAGATTAATCTGGCAAAAGAGGGTTTTTGCTTATTTTGGTTGTGTTTTCCCTCTTGTATATGTAATTGTTTGGCCCAGTAACAGTAGTAACTAGTAACAGAACCAAAGGTTGTATGTACGTTCAATTGTTCGTAGATATATAATTCAAATTAATCATTTGATTCGAGTAAAATCACAATCTAATGAATAAATATTTATAATGATTGTTTGTTATCTTTCTTCATCCCACTAAGTAAGTACCTCCCAAAGTAATAGATAATTAGTAGCCATTTCTGAAACTAACAAGAGACTATAGAGTGGAGTGGAGTGGGGGTTCACTTCCAGTCACAGGGGAGGTTGTTCTGGCAGAGGCCCTAGTGTGAGTTTGCATCGAGTACAAACGCCTCGATCGTGAGCGCGTATTTTGTTACATTGTTGCAATTTTCCATACAAAGGAAAATTGCAACAATGTAACAAATATGATGATGCAAACTCGCACTAATAAATCGATTGGTTTGGATTTGAAGCCAAATTACAGTATCAAATTAGTGGATCGACTTATATTACAGTATCTACATATTAAACTGATATTATGACAACAAACAAAACTTTATAACTGTCTAGCCCAGTGAGTAGGTATAGTGGTGCTGTTCTGTCCTTGGTTGACGTTCAGTCACAGCTGTTCTTAGAAAGTTACAAGGTTTTATTTTGTCTATCTCTTATTTTGTTTACATTAGGTCAGGTCAGATTTTGGAGAGAAGCCAAACACTTTATAATTTACCTAAATCCTTACATCTATCTTATCTTTTGAGCAGCCTGACCTAGAATCAGAAGTTCCTTAACTGCTCGGCGAGAAGCGATACTCTAAAATAGATCAATTATTAACTTGATTTTCATTCATTCAATTAGTTGACTTTTTATGGCACGATCAATTACGGCAATGTTCAACTCTCTCTCTGTTGAGCGACTTTTATTAACGACTTACAAGTAGGGGTAGAGTTCCATTATAATAAACGATCACAATATCTTGGTAAAATATATACTAGGTATTAAGTATACTTATTCGTCGTGTAGCACGATGACGAGCGATATTATATTTTTTTATGATAGTAAATATTAGGTAGGTACCTACTTTAGATATATTTTTAAATGTAACAATGTTTTTAATAAAATACTAATACAGAAAAATATCTTACTTTGATTCGGGTCCACAATTGACTAAAGTTGTATTAGAACGATCTCCACCCGCTATAGGTAAGTATATACAACTTTAGGCTCATAAATGTGGAGTCGAATCGACCCTAACTACCACTGGTAATGGATGCCGAATAATTTAAATACTAACACGCAGTTTCTGAAACTGTCAAAATCCATAGATTTTCACTAGAGCTGCTAGGTGAGCACACATTTTGACAGCGACACTTTCGTTTTCGTTTTCGGTCGAACGAAAGTTTGTCAGCGTTGCCAGTTCACGTGTTTTTGCTTAGATCTTAGATTTTACCGTTAACTTTAAAATCTTAAAGTAAATAAAGTTAAAATAAAAAATACGTTGATCTACGAACTTTTCATATGCAATTTTTACAAATTCTACGTTTATTTTAATAATATAAACTTATATAATTTTCTAGACTATCCTCCGTCTTTATCAAAATCCGAGTTGGCAACTCTGCACGGCGTACACTCTGCGGCAGCCGCCAAGCAAAGAACTGTGAATAAGTTCAAAATTCTACCAAAACTATTTCCGCTAAGAAACTGGTTTGGTGTTCACTGTTCTCTTAAAATGAACCATAATGCTATATACATTAAACTGATATTGTACTGACTGACATAATAAGGTGTGACGTGTGACGTCAGAGTCGATCGGAAGTTGCTTGTGTCAATGTATGCTACGGATTTGTCTTCAAAACGAAACGTTTATGTCCAACAAAGACCGGCCAGAGAAAGCCCGGGCCGAGAGGTCCGGCCCAACAATGTGCGGGCAAATTCCGTGTACTTGTCTTTGTCCGGCCAAGCAAATTGCTCGGCATTCTTGTGCAGGACATGCCCAATCCGAGAATGTCCGGCCCAACAATGTGCGGGCAAATTCTGTGTACTTATCTTTGCCCGGCATAGCAAATTTGCACGCACATTGTTGGGCCGGACCTCTCGGCCCCGGGCTATCTCTGGCCGGTCCTTGTTGGGACATAAACGTTTTGGCCTTTTCAAGGCCATTCGGCCGAAACGAAAGAAGTCACGTCAAACATATGCTAACTCCCCTGCTGTTTGCTGTTCTTTTAAAATGAATCAACGGGTTTTTTTAATGAATGAATATAGTATGTACGATTTATGCCTTAGGAATAAAAAACCGTTTCTTTTAGCACTGATTTTCGAAGCAGTTTGTCGATTTATAAAACGGGTTACGTTCCGTTTCACGTAAAATACGAAACGACCCAGCTCTAATTTTCACGTATTTGACAACTGTCATGCTTACTAATCGTAGATTAACTGTTGATCGACCTTTCAGAAACTGGGGGTAAGAGAATGATTGAAGAGTATTATTAATTTTATTTGTTTTATTGGTAATTAAATAGGCGTAAGGATTTTATTTTAAAACACGAAAATCTCAATTTCAGATTTTGAGGTTAAGTTTTTCAATGTCAATTTTCTTATATAAACTAGTGAACACGGGCGAAAAGTGGTACCTTACCGAGACTTCAAAATAGTTAAAGTATGTAATATAACAGTGCAGCAATTTAATAAAGTCGTCAAAACACGAAAAGCTCAGGATTAGATAATTTTACCTAATTTACCTTTTGTACAAGTTATTTACTTGGCGATGCTATATTTCACAAAAAAAAACAGTCATGACCAGTGATTGTTGTTTCGGCCTTTTAAAAACCCTACTCCTCGAGTCTTATTTTTACCTCATGTATACAGTATACATTTAAATACTGGGTAGTCCCGACTCTTCTTCATTCTTCTTTAATCTGTGAGTCTGAGCTCTTTAGACTCTTTACGCTCTGTGGTGTTAGCAAAACGTATTTATCTTGCTCTGTGGTATTTATTTATTTGCCTTGCCTGTGATTTTACTTGCTCTGTGGTCTAGTCTAGTCACAGACTACTATATATGACGGGAAAGGCACAAGGAATCCAGGCTGGCGAAACTAGGAACAAAAAAACTGATATATGGCGTTTGGGTAGAATGTTTGTACAACATAACAGGAGAAACAACAGGACACCAACATAACATATAAAATTTAGCGCGCTTTTAGCTTTCCATTCTAACTTTTTACAGGATAGTTACAGGATGCCGAGAAATCATAAATAAGAGAATGATTGGAAACAAATTATTAATTTTATTTATTTCAGTGATCATTTACCGTACAATAGAATACATGTAACATGTCATAGAGCATGTCTCAAGCTATGGATCAGTGCGTTTTCGCATTTCATTTTAATTATTCGGTTTATTTATTTATTAATTTATTAAGGAGAAATAACAGTAGTAGACAGACAGGTATTATATAAGTACATAAAGTAGTTAAAATACTTACTTAGTGCGTTTTCGCTATTCGGTTACTTAATAAAAAATAACTCTATTGCGTAGTTACTGCAGAAGTCAGCCATCTATAGAATTTTTTTCTTTTGTTTATGTTATTTATTTTGTTTTTATTTTTATTTATTTTTTGTTTCCTTGTCAATTTAAATTATAGTATATAAAGGGATATAAAGTGTTCTGTGTGTGAGACTGAAATGCCACCTCAAAAACGCATTACGCATAATTGTAACTTGTGAAAAAAAATTTGTGTTCGTGTTGTTTTTATTTTTAGTTTAATTTCAATTATATTGTACAAGACTGAAAATGCCACACTCCTGCTGCATATCATGCGAAATTTGTGACGGGCGAGCTACTCAAGACAGTTGCCATGCTCAGGAAAAAGGATATTTATTGCAAAATTTCCTTTAGATGAAGCCAGGTTAGCATTTTATTGCATATTAATTAGGTCACAGCTGAGTTTAATTTAATGTTTAACAGCATTCTATCTTTAAACCAAACTTGGGATTCTATTATATTTTTTGTTATTTTGTTCAATACCTACCTAGGATAAGGGGGTCATAAACTTGATTAGAAAACGCTTTGTTTGGAAAGTCCTTTCAAATTGTATATATTGTACTACTAACTTTCCGTCCCGGTTTCGCCCATGTAGCCCATATTAACTTTCATCTTCTATTATGGTCTGAGTTCATACAAGAATCGCATAGAAAAAAGCAGTTTCAGTTTTTCCCGAATTATCCGGGAATCTTCTCTAATTTTTCTTACCCTATAAACCTTGCCCTGATAATTACAAACACAACAAGAAAAAATAGCTTTCATACATGCTGCAATTGATTTTTATGTATTTTTAAAACTTATTTATGGAATGGGTGTTTTCCAGATGCAAGCAATGGTTTTAAAGCTGTAGGGAAAGATGACTTAATATAATGTTCCCATTGAAAAGAAGTCGCCTCAAGAAGTCTGCAGTTCCTTCAAAAAATCTAAAGGCAATCTTGAAACTCAGGAAGTGGATTCCTGATGTTTTGAATGAGTTTCCATTTCATGTTTATAAAACATCAGGACCAGCAGCCTAATTGCGTAACTTGAAAGCGATCCAATCACTATCATTTTTTTACAGATAAAGGTCGAATTTAGCCCCGCACTTTTCAAAATGTGTATTTTCGTTAATTGTGCTACATTGTGCTGCGTTTGTGCCGTACTGTGCCGCACGGCACAAACGCAGCACAATGTAGCACAATTAACGAAAATACACATTTTGAAAAGTGCGGGGCTAAATTCGACCTTTATCTGTAAAAAAATGATAGTGATTGGATCGCTTGCAATTAGGCTGCAGGTACCTATCTATTTTTATATAGTTTTTTGATGTTTCGAATCCGTACTGTTTAATTGTAACAATGTTTTTAATAAAAGAGTTTTACAGAAAAAGTTTCTTACTTTGATTCAGGTCCACCTTTAAGTCTAAAGTTGTATTAGAACCATCTCCACCCGTTATACATAATGTACAACTTTAGGCTTATAAATGTGGAGTCGAATCGACCCTAACTACCACTGGTATGGATGCCGAAGAATATAAATAAGAGAGTGATTGGAGAGTAGGTATTATTAATTTTATTTATTCTATTGTACATTGTCATTAAGGTAAATGATCACTGAAATAAATAAAATTAATAATTTGTTTCCAATCACTCTCTTATTTATGATTCCTCGGCATCATAACAATTCTGTAAAAAGTTAGAATGGAAAGCGAAAAGCGCGCTAAATTTTATATGTTATGTTGGTATCCCTGTTTCTTGAAGGATTGTTCGTGTTATGTTGGTATTTGCTGTTTGACGTGCCATTTGTGTTATGTTGGTGTCCTGTTGTTTCTCCTGTTATGTTGTACAAACATTCTACCCAAACTGATCAAAATTTGATTTCATTGGTTGTATAATGCACAGACTGTATAATGTATGGCACATAGAGTAAGTCCCAACTCTTCTTTTACTTGCTCTGTGAAGGAATCTATTAGAGTTATCTGTGCAAGGAATATACTACTGTAACTGAATAACGACGTGACACTGGCAGAAATGTACTTATCTTAGTACAATTGCCATCCAATAAAAAAAAAAAAAAAAAAAATATACTACTCTCTACCGAGCTTTTACTTGCCTGTGCTACCGAGAGTCAGGCACCAGGCAGAGAAGGAGCGTTACCTGCCCAGAGAGTCCTGCCCAGAACATGAAACTGGTGAGTGTGGTGTCGTTATGGCGGTGAATGCAGATTGCAGTGCGGCCGGTAACTAGACTAACTGGTTGTGTGTGTGTACAGTACTGTCTCAGCAGCTCGCCGGCCAAGCCGTGCCTGGTGGTGTCGCTGCAGGGTGCGCGGCTTATGCTGGACTGCGCGCTATGCGCCGCGCCCGTGCTGAGCTTCGTGCCACGAGCACCTACGCCCGGCTCGCGTATGGCCGCGCTGCCCGCGTACTGCCCCGCGTCGCTGGGCGCGCCTGAACTTGCCGGCGAGCTGCGAGAGAGCTGCGGCCGCGTGTTCGTGGACAGCGCGCCCGAGTTCTGTCCGCCACTGGAACGCGTGGTAGACTTCGCCCGTCTGGACGCTGTGCTGCTGTCCAACTACACCTGCATGCTGGCGCTGCCCTTTGTTACCGAGGACACCGGGTTCCGTGGTCAAGTACTCGCCACAGAGCCCACATTGCAGATTGGCAGGCATGTTCATTATAATTATGGTGGATATGACTGATTTATAAACTACACTGCCTAGCCATAATAGAGCCAATTGCAAAAATGAAATATCTCTAAAAGCTAGCTTCACAAAATAAAAAAATTACTGAAAACTGTTTTTCATCCCATCTATTTAAACAACAATTGGTTACTTAATAAGTGCGAGCAATATAGGTCTTTTCTCCAAGAGACTTTCACATAGTGCAATTTTTAATTTGGAACATGACTATTGTTTCTAATTGAATGCAAATATTTACTGGCCGTCCGAAATATATGTCCAGATGTGAAGAACAATCTTGCTTTGTCTAGGTGCAATATAGATAACATTTGTGGTCATACTAGCTATAAGCCAACCGGCGACCAAGATGCTAAAGGTACTGAACCTTGCTCTGCACTAAAGAAAATATGACACAATTGAAACAAAAAATGGTAACAATAATAAGTTTATTTCGCGCTGTGTCAGTCTTTATTAACTTATTGCATCACGTCATGGGGTGGAGCGTCTAAAACTGCTTTAATAAAAATCTAAAGAGCCCAGAGAGTGATTCTTAAAGTTTCCACCTTCCGTCCTTTCCTATGTCCCACAGACCTTCTTTATAACTCCTGCAATGTGTTAACGGTTCGTCAATTATTTGTAATGCACACAGCACTAAAACAACACGCAGCACTTCCCTACAGCTCTGAAAATACTAACAAACGCAGAAAAGATATGGTTTGCACTCCACTTACCACTACTAATCACGCTTTTGCAAACAGATTTCACTTGTTTCTAGGACCACTTTTATATAATAGATTAAATGCTAAATTAAGCATATATCCCGTAATCTATAGAAATTGTAAGAAAATTCTCCAAGATGCCCTGCAAAATATGTCTTATGAAGATACAGAGGAATTATTGAATATTTTAACTTAAAATCATAATTGTAAACCTAAATATTATTAATATATTTTATTTATTTTTTCTTTTGTAAATTAATTTGGATTGTTTAGTTAGTAAAATATATGTAACCTTTAGCCATAATAAACTTTAGTACTGTAATATTTCTGTAGAATTAAATTTTGTAAGTGATTATTTAAATACACTATGTAACTAAGTCCTTTATTGCCTGAAACACAGGACCAACCTAGTTCAGGCACCTGTATTATTTTTTATCTTAAGTTTATTATTATGATCTATGTTATTTTATCACTTAAGTTTTTTCAATAAATATTTTATTTATTTTATTTTTATTTTTATTTTATTCATGGCAAAAGTAATTGGTTACATATAAGATAATACATTAGGTCCCTTTAGCATCTTTGTGCTTATACAATGTTACATTTACTTACAATAATTTGTTGATATGATGATGGCAGATTGTACTTGGAGGAGCTGTGTACGTGGCTGTCCGGTGATGGCGGTGCAGGTGGGGGCGCGCGGCGGTGGAAGGAGCTGGTGCACCTGCTGCCGGCCCCTCTCAACTCGGCCACCAAGCCGCGCGGCTGGCGGCGGCTCTACTCACGGGCGACCCTGGAGCGCGCGCTGGCCCGCGTACGTGTGGTGGCTTACGACGAGGCGTGCGTGGTAGCCGGCGTGAAGACCACGGCCGTCAGCTCCGGTTACTGTCTGGGGTCTAGCAACTGGGTGCTGCAGGCGGGCGGCCGGCGGCTGGCATACGTGGGGGGCTCGAGCACGCTCACTACGCACCCGCGACCTGTCAACCAGGCGGCGCTGCGCGGGGCCGAGCTGTTAGTGCTGGCGGCGCTCACGCAAACTCCGGCCCACAACCCCGACAACATGCTGGGGGACCTGTGCATGTCTGCGGCGGCGACACTCCACGCGGGAGGCTGTGTGCTGCTGCCGGTGCATGTGTCGGGAGTGGTGTACGACCTGCTAGAGTGTCTGTCGGCCCACTTGGACGGCGCGGGGCTGGGCTCGGTCCCGCTATACCTGGTGTCTCCGGCGGCCCAACGCTCGCTCGCCTACTCTAACATCCTGGCCGAGTGGCTCAGCCACAGTAAGCAGGCGCGCGTCTACCTGCCCGAAGAACCCTTCGTGCATGCCCAGCTCCTGCGGTCGGCGCGCCTGCGACACTATTCCTCTGTCCACGAAGACTCCTTCAGCGCAGACTTCCGTCAGGTATATATCATATTATGTCAGTCAACCAATCAAATATCAAGTCTTATTTGGTAAACAAACTTTGCATGTCTGTTGCTTGTAATTTTTTAAATAACAGTATTTACTATTAGTTCTACATAATGCAAAATAGGTTAAAAATGTTAATTATTATGTAAAATTGTTAATGTAACAGAATTTTAAATGACAACTTATTTAAAAAAGACATGCAAAGTTTGTTTACTTACCAAATAAGACAATAAAAAAAATGCTTTAAGTAATAAAATAATCCGATACATTTATAATAGTCATTTATTAAATTTAAAATAACAAACTTAACTCAAGAATACAACATCTTTCATTATCAAATCTCTGTAAAGCAGCATAGTGTTTACTCATAATATTAACTTTCTGTACATGCAGCCCTGCGTCGTGTTCTGTGGACATCCGAGTCTGAGGTTTGGTGACGCGGTGCACTTCATAGAGATGTGGGGTTCCAACCCGCTACATGCCGTCATCTTCACGGAACCCGACTACCCCCACGTGGAGGCTCTGGCGCCATTCCAGCCGCTCGCCATGAAGGCTTACCATTGTCCTATCGACACCTCGCTTAACTACGCTCAGGCCAACAAGCTGGTGCGCGAGTTGAGGCCCGCAGCGCTCGCGGCTCCCGAGCAGTACGTAGCGCGCAACGGGGGACCCGGTCTCGTCGCGCCCGACGACCGGCCCGTACTGGCGCTTCGTCGCGGGGGTGTACTGCGTGTTCCCGCGCCGCGTGCAGCCCGTCGCGCCTCGCTCTCCGCCGAGTTAGCGGCCGCGTTAGGCCCGCGCGAGTTGCGGCCTGGTCTGCTGGCGGCGCCGCTCTCGGCAGAGCTGGTGGCGCGCGACGATCGTCTCGAGCTGCGGCCGGCCCCGCTACACCCGGGCGGCTGGCGTTGGGCCGGAGCGCCCGACCCGGACAGACTGCTGCGGGAGCTAGCGCGTGAGGGCGTCACAGAGACTCGGTTGGAGCGCGGGCCGGACGGTGAGGGGCGGGCGCGCGTGCTGCACATGCCGGCCTACGACACGCTGCTACAGTTGGAGCGACACACCACACACGTATTCTGCGGGCCCGACCCGCGCCACCGGGCAGCACTACGTCGCGCGCTCGCCGCCTGCACGCCGCCCTAACGCCGGGCCGGGTCGCCCTGGTCGCTATGGTCCCCGCACGACAGCCCCATGTCGGCCAGCAGCGCCCCGCGCGTGGCCAGCGTGACCCCGTAGTGCTGCAGCAGCTGTTGAAGCAGCTCCCGCTCGTCCAACATCTCGAGTCGCTCGGCCCGCGCCCGGTCGTCGGCCGGGAGCGCGCGCCACACGGCCTCCATATCCCAGCAGGCGGCTTGCTCCCAGCCGGCGGCCAGCATGCGGGCGCAAGCTGTCTCGCTCGACAGACAGGCCTCCTTGCCGGCCAAAGGACACCCGCGTGCGGCCAGATTGCGCAGCATTACCTCCCCGAACCGGTCCGCCAAGTTAAGCTGCTCGTAGCACAGCAGCGCGGCTGTCGGTAACGTGGCGGCCAAGTGACGCAGCAGGGCGGCCGCGCGGGACGGCTCCAGGTACACCAGCACACACTCAGCCAGCACGAGCGCAGGTAGCGACGACGGCTCCAACTTGCGGGCCACCTCGGGCACACAGCGCAGGTCGGCGCCCAACAGACGGTAGCCGGGTGCGTGCAGGTCGCCCGCACGTATCTCCACGTCGCCGTCCTCCGAGCCGAGCCGCTCCAACAGCCGTCGATGCCGCTTGATGAGATGACATTTCTTGGCGACCACAGACGGAAAGTCTATCTCCGTAAAGAGCGCCACAGACCGGCCGCTGTCCTTGAGCCGCCAGAACAACGTGTCGAACCCGCACCCAAGACTGATGATCTGACACTGGCTGCCGCAGCGCTGTCATCACAAACAATATATATACATTACTGTACCTTAATTAGTATAAAAATGTTATAGCCTAGCCTTTACTTATTTTAGTTGGCATATTGAGAGATGACAATCTTTAAAATGCAGTCCTGTAGTATAGAAAGAATCTCAGTTCAGTTAAGTGAATGATATAATTTCCCGTACTTGCTTTATCTCTATGGGACATTTGAGATTTTGTCAGACAAGTTCGCAAAGCAAAAGGGTGTATCGGTCGGTCGTGGGTTTTATTACACACACTACCATGTGGGGCGTCCTTGATGAGATGTTGACTATAATAGTACTTCATACACCAACTTTAAATACTTAAATTATTACTATTTAGAAGTATTTATAATGAAACAATATTTTCTAGGATTAATTGAGATTTGCCATATTTTTGACAGATATAAGATGGCTGACAGCCACGGACCCTTAACTTCTAACTTACTCAAATACATGATTAAATTGTTCTCAAATGCAAAGAATACAAATTTTATTTTGAAACAACTGAAGAATGTTATACATGACAGGAGGTATGATTTACTTAAGGAACTTCGAAAGAACTTGGTACCCAGTTATATCTCACTTCTTTTATTAGCAATCTTGGAAGTTTTTTGTTACAAACTTGGCTTTCTTTCTACACTGTCACACTTGTTTAAAAAAACTGAAGAATTGAATACAACATAAACTGAAGAATTTAATACAACATTCATTCAATGACTAGGTATATCACAATAAACTACAGAAATAACAGTGGTTTTATGTACATACCCTGCTCTGCTCACACATTTTATTGCCACGCCTGCAGTAAGATATTGCAAATAGTATAGTTCACTAGTTATTTAGAAAATCCATACCAGTGTCATGAAACTAGCTGGCTCAGTCAAATATATAGGTAGGTATGTACATATAGAATAATCAAGAATTAATTACTTTAACAATGGAACAGCTTTACAGCATCTTATTAAGACCGGGCATGTCAAAATGTAGTAGGTAACAATATTGATGGTTACCTCCAGAAACTGATCTACGAAGAGCTCGACGGCGCGCACTCGGGCGTAGTACCCGCGGTTGATCTCGGGCGCCCGCCGCTCGCCTCCGCGCACGAACAGTCCCACATACTCGTCGCACCAGTATCCTAGCTGTACCGCCGCCAGCTTGCACTCGGTGGCGTCACAGTTGGTACCCATCACGGCCTCGTCCTCCGCGCCCAACCCCTCCATACTGCGTCCGCACACACACTCCTCGCTACTACTACAGACTGCTACTGCTATCCATCACTCTTTCTATGCAGATCAGGCGATGTACCTATCTATATTTTGCACTGCGCACTGGCCACTGCACTAACAGGACTCGGCACAGCAACAATCAACAGCAATCCAATATAGATTAATAACTAGTAAATAAGTGATTATTATTTATATACTCATTGCTAAGCTAAATTACACAGAACAAAGTGAGCAACTAAATTAAATCTCAGATTTCCTTATTTGAAGAACGAAGTTGAACAGAAGACCAACCAACCAAGAGTACTCTTTTATGACCCAAGGTAGAGACGTCAGAGACCAACCAAAGAGTATAATAATATAGGAGACCAATTCACCAACTTATAATAAAATTCCTCAGAGAGACCAACCATTCTTAGGATGACTTTTAGGGATGGATAACTACATTGACTACTCATAAAAAAGTACTCTTTGGACTAAGTATAAAAAAAAGCTAAAAACGTAGATCACTGACATCACTGTACTCATTGAGAAAATTCAGAGTTAGCACAATCCATAAAATTAAGAAAATAAAGCATTTGGAAAATTCGGAATTTGTAAAATTGATAATTTACAAAATTAAGATTAGGTATTGTTATATTACTAATGACTTTGATACATATCTGATGTAGCAATATGTACTAATAAATCATAACAAGAACGTATTGTGTATTATTTATTATTAATCAACATTTACATTTAATATAGAATGACAAGTTCTATCAACAACAATGTTCCTAGCAGTGATCTCCTTGACAACGTATTGTCTTTGACCGGTAGACTAATGCTATGTGATGCAAACTCCAACAGGTATAATATAGAATTTGGAAAAAACGAATTCGGAACCAATCTCCGACTTCCACCAAACTTGGTCCCCGCGAAAAAATTTTTTTTTAATTTTTTAATTTTTATTACTGCATGTCGTTAGTTCATGGTTTGTACATAATTGTTCGCTATGAATAATCGTTTGTTCGTTAGTTGTTTATTTAATAAAAAATATTTAAAAAAATACTGTTTGGTTAGCTCCCTCAATCAAAATTATTAATATTTTCTCTCATTATCAGTCTATAAATACATATTGACGTTTGTTCTTCAATAAATTACGTTTGTTTGAACATTTAATTGCCTTTTTATTGTTTAAATTACAATTTTTAATTACGAGAATATTTATTTCGAAAAAGTTGCATTGCCCATGCGCCATCTTTTCTTTTCGATCGCTCTCATCTATTCTAGAGAGTAGTATGTATATTCCTTGCTCTCATCATCAGTCTGTGATCAGTCTCGTAATGGCGTGAGAAGATGTGGACTTGTGAACAAATGATTTCAATTTGTTAATTAAAAATTACTTGTCACATTTTAGTGAAATTATATTTGTTAATTGACATACATTTGTTATTCTCCTCTTTTACTACTATTTTTTTGCAAACTCATATTATAAAAGACTTTAAGGCCTTAATACACGCTGCATTGCAAAATTTGTAGATATTCAACTCAAATTGTGGACCAAACCATAAGTCCTACTAGTACAAAAAAAATTACATTATACTTCAATGTTTTCTAAACAGAATTTATTTGAAATCAAAATAATTGTATGAAAACTTTTTTGAATAATAATTCTTAAGTAACAGCCTTTTATATATTCATAAATTAAAATTTTCTTAAATACGGCATGTGCGCGTTCTTTAAATTTTACACACAAAAATAGCCAATTTTATTAGCTTTAAACGTTATTTTTCATATATTACTATATCTCATTTTAATATAAAAATAATAATATTTTCCAAAAAAAACCGGCCTCCCCACTCATACAAGCTAGGGCGCGCTAAGATTTCTATCCCCGCGTCAGTCCCGTCATATATAGTAGTCTGTGGTCAGTCCGCTTCAAGCCTTGGTAAGGAGAGGACCGTTCATTTGTGTTGTAGCTAATTTCGTTACTTATAACCAAGGAATATACTGCTTATAACATCGATTTTTAGGGGTTTAATACCTAAAACATATAATATTATAGTTTATTTTGCCATATTCAATTATATATAACTAGTATTAATTAGTAATTAATTGTAAAAATATTTTTTAAATAATTTTAGAATTTAAGGTGTTCATAGATTAGTTACGTAGTGCCCAAACAGATATGACAGGAAGATGGGAAAATATTATTCTTCGTGTTATATTTTTTTCCTCTACTGTTTTAGTATGAGGACGACACTGAAAGTTTTTAGAACTGGCCACTTATAAATAACTAAATAAAAAATCCATGGTTTATCCTTGCAATAGGAAAAGACAGACAGACAGAGTTACTTTCGCATTTATAATATTAGTGTGGATATAGTTTATATTTCCACACTACTTTACAATACTTACTCGGCTACAAAATGGAAAATATCAATCTTATAATTTGACTCTAGAGATACAATTAAAATAGTCAATGAGACGACACATCTGCGTCTTTAAGTTACTCTTTATTCGTCCGCGACTCGATTTCCGAGTGTTTTAAAACTAGTGCAGAGGCCAAATCGTTAAGGTCATCGACAGCTATTAAAGCCTTAAAGTTGGCTACAAGCATAATGATATGACAAATAACAGTTGTAAAGAACAATCAATTTTAAAAAATAAGGCTTTTCCATCTATAAACTTCTTGATGAAGTCCCAACTCAGTACAAGGTAGTGATTATTAACTCTTTGTCTGTGTCATAGATAGAGTACCGTAGAATGGTCTACGACCCGACCGACACGTTTTTAAGATCACCAAACTTGGCCCCCGCGAAAAATTTTTTTTTTAATTAATGAATTTTTATTACTGCGAGATTACTGCATATCGTTAGTTTATGGTTTGTACTTAATTGTTTAATAATGTGGATAGGTTTGCCTATATATTGTGCACAGGTTTATCTACAGTAATCACACCATACTTTGTATATAATAATTAGTACCTATATTGTATTAAGGAAACATAACATTACTTATCATATTGACACACAAGATAGAGTGACAAATCAGAACATAACATATCGTCGATTAAATAGAAAAGTGGCATTTTTCAAAATTTAATAAAATTAAGATTATTAGTTAAAACGGGACATTATCAACCGAATTTTAAATAGATAAAAGACACTTTCCAAAATTATACGTCAAGCTCTGTCTGTGTCGCAAGTGTCATTTCGGTACTGTATGGTTATCCGCCATTTTGTTTGCGGAAAAACGTATTGTAGTTTTACTTTTTATAGATAATTGACATTTAAAAAAATGTGACTGTTTGTTTAAAAATAAGTTATTGAGATATTATGTAATTTTGGTACATATGTCACTTTTCCATTTGTAAATAATGACGTTTCTCTATTAAAAATTCATGATCACTACCTCAGATTACAGAACAAAAGGCAGATGGACCGTTCAGAACACGGGAGTGCGGTCAAAAAAGCAAATACAAATTCAAAAGCAAATACAAACTCGAGTCAGTGCCGGATCGTGCTTCGTACTGTTAACACGTCACTAGTGGTTTGAATATTTTTGTACAATAATGCCGTCTTGTATTTTTAAACATTGCAAAAATTGTTCCCAAAAACAAAGAAAGGAAGATGGAATGTCATTTCATAGGTGAGTATTGATTGTTTGACTATTTTGATATTATTTTTCCGTTTTATATTTTACTGACGTCTAAGAACAAAAAATCTCAACAAATATTGGTTGGTGTGGCTACGTTTTGATATTTTGTTTTCCCCAAAGTAAGGGAATATGAATTTGTTATGACAAGATAGACTTATAAAAATGAGTCTTGAAATGGATGCACCGATATCAATGCAGTTTCTTTATTTTTGAACGCTGGTTTACGGGATGGTTTTAGTTATATTGAATAAAATCGGGAAGAAATTCAAGTTTTACTAGAGCTGGTGTAGGAATCTCGGCTTATATTAAAGCTAGTGACTTCTAGTTTGTGCTCATATATTTATAAGGCCAATGCTCCCCCCCCCCGCAATTTATATGTAATGAGTATATTAAAAAAATATTATTATTATACTATATAAAGCTCGATTATACTATATAAAGCTCGATTACCACTCACTCACTGACTCACTGACATCATTGTTCTCCCAGAAAGAGTTGTGATGGGGGGAAACTTTTGGTGGGATCGTATAGAGGGGGTCCCAGTGAGTACCAGAAAAATCCGAAACCCCCTTTTTTCGCCCCCCTTATTTTCTTTTGTTTTATATCTCGGAAACTACAAATCAGAGGGGGTAGGTGCCGAAACTTATAATGTTTAGGATCTGTACCTACTAGCGAATCCATTAAAAAAAAAAAATTTCCCATACAAAAAAAACTCCCATACAAAAAAAAACTCCCATACAATTTTTCATACATTTTTTCTTTTTTTTTTTTCCTGTGGACTGGGATTTGATTTCTACCCCTTTCTACTGTCCCCGTCTCCCATACAATTTATGTTAAAAGCGCGAGCGATGCCGCGGTAGCCGCCGGAGAAGCGCCAGTTATCATAAATCCGAAACCCCCCTTTTTCGCCCCCCCTTTTTTTTTAATCTCGGCAACTACAAATTGGAAGCGGTAGGTGCCGAAACTAATAATGTTCAGGATCTGTTTCTATTAGCAAATCTGTTAAAAAAAATCTCCCATACAAAAAAAAAACTCCCATACATTTTTTTTTGTTTTTTATTTACTACAATCGAGCAGCGGTAGTGGTAGTGGTAGGGGTTGGAGTGGGGGTAGAGGTAGTAGTAGGGGTAGTGGTAGTGGTAGGAGTAGGGATAGTGGTAGTGGTAGGGTTAGATGTAGTGGTAGGGGTTGGAGTAGGGGTAGTGGTAGGGGTAGTGGTAGGGGTAGTGGTAGGGGTAGAGGTAGTGGTAGAGGTAGTGGTAGGAGTTTGACTAGGGGTAGAGGTAGAGGTATTGGTAGGGGTTGGAGCAGGGGTAGGGGTAGTGGTAGTGGTAGTGGTAGGAGTAGTGGTAGGAGTAGGGATAGTGGTAGGGTTAGATGTAGTGGTAGGGGTTGGAGTAGGGGTAGTGGTAGGAGTAGGGATAGTGGTAGTGGTAGGGGTAGAGGTAGTGGTTGGAGTTGGAGTAGGGGTTGAGTGGGTACTATATAAACAAAAGTTGTTAAATACAATGTAGGATTTAGGGGGGCATAATTTCAAACAGAAAACTAGGATAACGTTTTTTTGTTTATATAGCTTCTATAAATCTATACTTGTATACCTATTTTAATTCTTCCTGTTCTTTCAGATTTCCGGCAGATCCTATTCTACACGATGAATGGGTTTCTATTATACGTAGAAGCCGACAAGATAACGATTGGCTTCCATCAAAATTTTGTGTTGTGTGTTCATCGCATTTTAAAGAGGAAGATGTATATTACACTGAAAAAGGTCGTCGGTTGTTGAAAAATAATTCTAAAATGACGCAGAATTTGTACGCTTCACCACCATCACTGGACACGTCAGCTACAAAGGGTTACGAAAAATCAGTTGAAAAGGAGGCTGCAGAAGACGCAGCTGCTGGTTCAAATTTACGCGTAAGTAACTACGTGGTACTACCGGGACCATCTCATTTACCCATACCTGAACAATCTGTTGAAAACCTGGACCTGAAAGATTCGGACCTGGACTCTGTATTCGACACTCCTAAGAAAAGTCGTTTAAGAAAAGAATTGAGAAAACACCAGTTGTTCAGATTAAAGGCCAACCGAAAGTTAAAAACGTTACAAGAAAAAGTTCGTCGTCTAAAAAAAAGGAATTGTTCTCTAAAAAATATTTTAAAGGACTTAAAAGACAAAAATTTTATAAATTGTGATACTCATAATATGTTAAGTGGGAATATAGTTGCAACAGAACTATTTCATAATATATACATACGTAGTTCCGGCAAAAAAAAACTCAAATATACCCCTGCTATACGAAAATTTTGCTTGACGTTAAATTTTTATTCCCCCAAAGGCTACGAGTATGTCAGAAAAGCTTTCAATAGTTGCCTGCCACATCCCAAAACCTTGGCAAAATGGTACACGCACATTAAAAGCGAACCTGGATTTACTCAAGAAGCTTTCTCAGCGTTACAAAAAATGGCAGAAGCTTCCGCATATAAAATTATTTGTTCGCTTATGTTTGATGAAATGGCGTTGCGGCAGCAAAAGCTGTGGGACGGAAAACGGTACATAGGTGTTGTCGACATGGGTGATGAAATAACAGAATCTACTGCTTTGGCATCTCAAACTTTTGTTTTTATGTTGGTTGGAGTAAACAAACGTTTCAAAATACCTTTAGGATACTTTTTGACGAATAATTTGACCGGGGAACAGAAATCAAACTTAGTGAAACTTTGTCTCACAAAATGTCACGAAGCTGGGGTTAAAGTTGTAACCTTAACTTTTGATGGACATGCCACAAATTTTACAGCCATGGAGCTGCTTGGATGTTGTGTAACTGATTTATCAAACATAAATACTACATTTCCACATCCATCAGATGGCAGCGAAGTGGCTTGTTTCCTAGACCCAAGTCATGTAATAAAATTATTAAGAAACCAATTAGAGGCAAAAAAACAATTTTTAAATCAAGATGATCAACTCGTCGACTGGGACTTTTTAGTCAAATTGAATAAATTGCAGGAAGAAGAGGGCCTACACTTGGCAAATAAACTGTCTAAAAGGCATATTTTATTTAGAAATCAAATAATGAAAGTCAAACTTGCCACGCAGACGCTAAGCAGAAGTGTGGCGAAAGCAATGCTCTTCTGTAGAACTGATTTAAATCTTTCAGAATTTAAGGAATCTCAGCCAACAGAAGAGTTTATACAACTAATGAACGATATGTTTGACATTTTCAACTCGCGTACTATGGCCCATTTTGATTACAATAAACCTATTTATCAAGGAAACAAAGCCGAGATTTATGCGTTTCTTGACCGGCTTCAAAATTATATACAAAACTTGCGAATTAAAAGTTTTTCAAAACGAAAAGTTATGAAAGATGGTCGGCCAACACACATTATCACGCGATTTTATAAAAAAGTTATTGAAACAAGATGTAAACCTGGTTTCCTTGGAACTTTAATAAATATATCAAGTATAAAGTCAGTTTTTAAGCGTTTAATAGAAAATGAGAAATGTTTAATATTTTTTCCAACGTATAAACTGAGCCAGGATCACCTGGAAATCTTTTTCGGGTGCGTCAGGATGCATGGGGGTCATAACGATAATCCCAATGTAAAACAGTTTAAAGCAATATACCGAAAATTGTTGACACATTTGGAAATGAGAAGCCTTGAAACTGGGAATTGTGTTCCGCTGGAAAATATAGCTATATTGACGTGTTCTTCTGCTACCCAAATTATAAATTCAACAACTTCTTCGCACAGACACGAAGACATTGAAACTGCTGAACAAACTAGTTCTTTAAGTTTCTTAAAGGACGTGCCAGAGGATGTCAACAATTTGGCTCAGTATTTGGATGTGCCAATTTTCAATGATATGCGAAAAGTTATTGTGGGCTATATTGCTGGATTTGTCATACGTTACGTGAGAAAAGTTATTAAGTGTGAATTCTGTTTGACACGTTTGGTTTCTACAGAAAAACAAGTTTTTCACAAGTTGATTGGATTAAGAAATAAAGGAGGTTTAATTTTTCCTTCCACAGATACTTATGAAGTTTGTGCAGCGGCAGAAACCGTTATACGCAAACTTCTAAAAGAAAATATTGTAATTAAAACAGAAAATGATTATAACTATGTAATTTCAAAAACTTTAAAAACTTTTATAGGTAATCGAACTATATTTACTAATTTGGAAAATGAACATTTAGAATATGGACTTGAACACAAATTAAGTTTAATAAAAATTGTATTGGAAAAGTATTTAAGTGTGCGTTTACACTATATAGCTAAATTAGATACACATTCCAGATGCATGGAGGGTAGACGGCAATTTTATAAAAAGTTAGTACAAAATAAGGGCTGTTAAAAATTTTTACTTTTAATATAACTTTTTACTTTTAATGTACGATTAATAAAAAAGATTAAAATAAATGATGATTTCGAATTCGATTGTCTCTTTTTACCCCTCATTGTATAAAAGGCGTGATGATAGATATGTTATAAGTACTTTATTATCTATTAATTTGTTTGTTTTTCTGTATATATTATTACATAGGTATATTACTTTATAATCTGTACGAAAGAACTAAAATGCGCCTGAGGAATATTTTTTTAGTATTTTTTCTTAATTTGTATACATTTACTAGTGGGCCCGGCAGACGTTGTCCTGCCCAAACGTTGGCTTGCCTGCTAGTTACTCCTACTCCTGCCACTACCAATCCCACTACCCCTACTCCAACCCCCACCCCTACCACTACCCCTACCACTACCCCTACTCCTACCCCTACTCCTACCACTACCTCAACCCCTACCACTACGCTACTAAAATGTAGAGTTAGATAGAGAGTTTTTTTTGTATGGGAGAACTTTTTTTTTAACAGATTCGCTAATTGGAACAGATCCTGAACATTATTAGTTTCGGCACGTACGGGGAAAGTGGTAGAATTCAAATACCAGTCCATAGGGAAAAAAAAAAGAAAAAATGTATGAAAATTTGTATGGGAGTTTTTTTTTGTATGGGAGATTTTATTTTTAACTGATTCGCTAATAGGAACAGATCCTGAACATTATTAGTTTCGGCACCTACCCCCTCTGATTTGTAGTTTCCGAGATAAAAAACAAAAAAATAAGGGGGGCGAAAAAGGGGGGCTTCGGATTTATGATAACTGGCGCTTCTCCGGGCGCTACCGCGGCATCGCTCGCTGCGCTCGCGCTTTTGAAAAAAGCAATTTTTTGGGAAACGGTGGGGGGGGGGGGTTACGGGGATAGTGGAAAGGGGTAGAAATCAAACCCCAGTCCATAGGAAAAAAAAGAAAAAATGTATGAAAATTTGTATGGGAGAATTTTTTTTTTAACAGATTCGCTAATAGGAACAGGTCCTGAACATTATTAGTTTCGGCACCTACCCCCTGCGATTTGTAGTTTCGAAGATAAAAAACAAAAAAAAATATGTATGGGAGTTTTTTTTTTGTATGGGAGACTATTTTTTTTAATGGATTCGCTAATAGGAACACATCCTAAACATTATTAGTTTCGGCACTTTCCCCCTCTGATTTGTAGTTTCCGAGATAAAAAACAAAAAAAAATCTTTATTTACTATATTTAAGATAAATAGGTATGCTCGTATTTCTATGATTATTAAACATTTTCTATATTTTTGACCGAAATGAAATGGTGGAAAGAAAGGCCGCTTATTTTATTTAAACACATGATAGTAAAACTTAGTATGTAATAGACCAAAAAGTTGGTATTTTTATTTGTTATGGTGGCAACCCAATACGCACACAGAGGCACGTGTTCCTACAATGCCGTCACGCACACATGACTGTAAGCGGGCCTCACACTGTTTCTTCCGATGGCTCGATCTGTTTGTTCTGTAATCTGAGATCACTACAATCTATTATAAATAAAACATACTCGGTAAGTTACACCATTTATAACTCAAGTGCGGCTGGACCGATTTATATTATATTTGAATTGTTGGATTTGTCCCCGCCCCGAATATTACATAACTAGGTTTCCGTTCCGGCTTCGCCCGTGTAAATTTTCGAAATATTAAATAATTTTTTTAAAGACCCCTAATTTTATCTAATACAGCTAACCCCCGCAAATTCATAAAATTAACTATTTACACAGCGCACGCCATTACGCTCCGGTTTATACGGGTAGATTGATTCAAGAGAAAATTTATAGAGTATAAAATATAGACCTATTAGGTTTAGGAACTGTTAGAAGTTCTAACTTAGAACTATTAGTTAGAAACGAAAATATTTACAAAAAAATATTTATTTATTTTAGCATGAAGCGAAGTGAGAAAAATGTTACTCTATGGAAAATCCATGTCGAAGAAAGGTGAAGATGAAAATCCAGTGGCCCACAACTCAAGTCCGATAAAGACCATAGACATCGAGCTACCTCAAAATAATTTACATTTGCGTACTCCTTTAATTAACTTAGATATAACAATGTACAGATTCCTATTAGCGATAATTATATTTTGAATTCAGAATCTGGCCCGAGTAAAATTATTGCGGAAACTAGTGATTCCGAATGTAAAAGAGACGTTGCTAATTTATATAATATCTATGTTATATTTCTATTAAAATATTAGATTTAAGTTTGAACTCATTTTGATCTCAATATAAATTGTTGCCATTGAATTTTATATTAAGCAGCACTTAATTTTAAGGTAAAGGTTTAATAACGATTTTTATTCCACATAATTTTAAGTAGATATGATATCCTTTAAATACCTCGAATTTATTATAACAATTTTCATAAATAAAACATTTTTTCTTTAGAGACATTGTTTAATTTTTATAGAAAATCCGTGCTGTATTTTAAAAAAAATATTATAGAAAAATGACACTTCTTATCAGAAATGAATTATTTTGTAATAAATTATATAAAATAAATACACCACCTCATACCTCATGTAAGTACCTAAAAAATGACATATGACACTTATTATGTTAATACCAAAGTTTAAAAGAAAAAAGAAAATTAAAGTCATCAAAAACTTTAAACGCTTTTATTGTAAAATTTGTTCTTTTGTCACTTTTCTATTTAACCGACGATATGTTAAAAGCCGTGAGTGTCGTATAGTCTATCCAGCCAGTTCAACACTCCTCCTCACGAGCGACTTCTTCAATACAATCCAGCAGCCTTCCTTAAGTTGGTTATCTTCGGCTCTGATAATGCCTTGGTCATAGATTAAATAATAACCTTGGTTAACATGTCTGCCGTCATTTCTTCTGATCTTTTATATGAGTATTTCTCAAAATTTATGTACATTTGCGAAAAAAATCGTGAACCCAAATGTAGTAATAAAATACAATATGAAAATATTGAATTATACGAAAGAAAATAGGATTATTTTTAAGAAAAAACATTCGTTTTTAAGATTATTCGAATAAAGAAGTGTAAAATGATAATAATTTAAATAAAATAAATCAACTCTCATGACACTGTTTTTACCGTCCATACAAAAATCGAATTGCCGCCCCATACCTCAAGCGTTTCTTGCTTTGAAAAATACGACAACTTTGGTGAATATTGTACATGTTTTTAGTTTTTCATACCTAGATTGAAATGTTGTTTCACATGTAAAGGGATTTGCGATGCGCTTTCATAGTAAAAATTTAATTAAAAAGCATAAAATTAAAATTTATAGTATTTCTCTGGTACCTTTCCTTCAATTAAAAGACATCTTGCCTTCTCTAATAACGTCCTGTTCTTTCGTCCTGCTAGTCCGTTCTGTTCAGGCGTATATGGTGCCGTCAAACGTCTTTTTATTCCAGACTTTTTAAAGAACATATCAAAATTACGGTTACAGTATTCTCCTCTTCCATTATCGGTCTGCAAAAATTTTATTTTATTTCCCGTAAAATTCTCCATTTCATTTTTATATTCCTGAAATTTCTCTAAGACTTCATTCTTTTGTTTTAAAAAATATACTTTATATTGTATAATCATCTATAAATGTTACAAAATATTTTGATTCACCAAGAGAATTAACGCGCATAGGTCCACATAAATCAGAGTGTATTATTTCCAATCGTTATTTTGTCCTCTCTGATTGTGTTTTAGGAAATGGCAATCGTGACATTTTTCCTTTAATGCAGGTTTCACAGTCACCTATTTTTTCATTCATATTGAATTTTAAAACTTTTAATGATCCATTTTTCATTGCCAATTTCATATCACCTTCATTCAAGTGACCTAACCTTTTGTGCCACTTACTGATCTCATTTACGTCATCAGTTATATTAAAATTTATTTCCTCTTGTCTTTGATCATTTGTATTATTTTCATGGTACTCTTCTACATAATATAGTCCATTTGACTTTCTTGCCATTAATTCGATTCTTCCTTGACTATTTCTGACTGTAGCGAAATTTTTTTTAAACAAAACAGTATTTCCTCTTTCAGTTATTTTTGCAACTGACAGGAGGTTAGTCGACAAACTTGGTACATATAGGGTGTTCAATAAATTTATTTTAAATTCATTAACATCTAGTGTTACTTTCCCTATTCCACTGACATTTGCTGTATGTTTATCTGAAGCTAGTTTCAGTACATTATTTTAAATATTCTTATTTATATTTACAAATATATTTTCCGCTATCTAAACACCACTTTCTTTTATTCGATTCTTCACATTTTAAAGAATAACATAAACTTTTTGCAATTCCTGTTTTTCCTTCATAACAATCGACTGCTTTATGTCCTGGCTTATGACATTGTGGCATTTAAATTTAAAATATTCATTGTTGTTTCTCATTTTATTCTTTACATATGGTTTTTATTTTTACTATACATAGGTTCATCTTCTGTTTTACTATTTTCATTCTCTATATTCCGTCTTGCCTCACTTTCCTCTATTATTTTTATTTTTAATTCTTCAGGAGTAGGGAGGTTGTCACGCGATTCAATCGCTATTCTAAAATTGTCAAATGACGTTGGCAGACTATACAGCATCATTATTCTTAATAAATCTTGATTTATTTTTATGTCCATTTTATCCAACTTATCAACGGTATCCATAAAATTATTCAAATGGTCCCGTGTGTCATTTTCTTCTGACATTTTATTTAAAATAAGCTTTTTCAATAGAGTTGCCTTCCTGGCGGGGCCTTTACTATCATATGTCTTTTTCAATGTATCCCATAATTCTTTAGAGGTATTACAATTTCTTACTAACTTTAATTCCGATGGGGAAATCACCAGTAACAAATCTGATCGAGCTTGCAGATCCTGCTCGACATACGCAGCTTTTGCCGCTTCATCGACTGGTTTCACTTTTTAACCACTCACATAACTCCACAATCCATGTTTTATAAGTACTGCTTGCGCCTGTACCTTCCAGGTATCGTAGTTATTTTGTCGTAATGGTTCTATATGGTATGACGTAGATGCCATCGTTATTTTTCGATTATGCCTTGACCCATAACCTATTGTTAAATAATGTGGATAGGTTGCCTATATATTGTGCACAGGTTTATCTACAGTAATCACACCATACTTTGTATATAATAATTAGTATATTGTATTAAGGAAATATAACATTACTTATCATATTGACACACAAGATAGAGTGACAATCAGAACATAACATATATTAAAAGTCGTGAGTGTCGTATAGTATATCCAGCCAGTTCAACAGGGCTACCTCAGCACAACGCGAGCCTTGTAGGCTCACAAGATACTTCGGTAAGTTCAGTCAGACTGTCAAAAATAAAATTTTATGGATTGATTATTACAGTTTGCTCTGTGTGTGTTATAATATTGTAGTTGAGGGGTCTAAAAACAAAGTGACCTCAGTCCTAGGACATTAGAATCTCATAAATCATGATTTTCTATTTCAAGGAGATAAATAAGGCTTATTTAATTAAAATTAAGTAGAATAGATCCATAGATAATATCATGTCTAGAAAACCTAACTTTCATAATGAAAACAGGTCACAAATTATGAAAAATTACCAAATTATTATGGACTGAGGCATGTTTGTACTTTATCGATAGACAATCTATGGGACTGAGGCGAATTTTTATTTTACAATCGCGTATGACAGCTAAGTATTTTTCGAGCACGTTTTCTGGCACGCCCTGCATCCACTGGGCATATATTTTCTTCCATATTACTATTAAAATCAATTAAAAACAGCTACAACACTGAAATGAAGGCTTCTGATTGGTCCAAATGGATTGAGGCCACTTTGCATATCACTTTTTGAGGACCGAGGCGTCTTTGCTTCTGTAGAGTTGCAGGAATGTAATAGTTAAACGCTGAAATAATCTTGAAATACTCATATATATTCGTTGAATTATGTTTACATTCAGTAACGTCAAAAACCAAGATGACGTGCAAAATATCCAATATAATATTATAAAGTAAACGTAGGAAAGTGTACCAGCCTTCTAAGAAACCTCCACACTTCTAAGGTTGCTTTTTAATGTGAATTTACTTAGAACTGAAGCGGTTTTGAATGTAACAATATAAATGGAAGAGTAGCCCTTGACAATAGGAGCAAAATGACATTGCCAGATTAAAAATGTCCGAATTTGGACTGAGGTCACTTTGTTTTTACTTTGTTTGTTTATATCTTAAGGACCCTTGGCTCTCAGTCATCTTGTATCTGTCAAAAATATGGTAAATCTAAGTTAATCCTGGAAACGTGAGTTTTTTTTTTTTTTTTTTTTATTGGATGGCAATTGTACTAAGATAAGTACATTTCTTATTTATACAAAATCTCCTCACCCCAAAAGGATTGTGTAAGAAGACAGTCAATTGATTAGGAGTTACGTCTTTTGCCCGCCAGGTGGCAGAAAGAGAGGTGCGTTGGCCAGCAAATGAAATGGTCGCTTTGTTTTAACTGTGTAATATTTTAATTCTGTTTAATTGTTTAATTGTGTCCAAAGTGGAAATTAAAGACAGTAATTAGTAAAGACGTTAATTTTATTCAATCCATCATCGTCTCTTTACAAGTGGCAGCCCAACTAGTGGCCAATAAAAGTTTCGAACCAAAATAACGAATTTTTACGAACTCTTAAATTTTGTTTCTAAAATATATTCAGTTTTCAACAAGCATTTTGCTGGTTTTATGTGTGACTGTCTCAATCTTCGAGGTGTTAAGTGAAAGTGAAAATGCCAAGAAGAAAAAGTGCGCAAAGTAGCCACGAGGCGGACTTCGAGGTGGAGTCGCGCATGTCAGCGATGTTCGCGTCCTTTGCTAGGGCTCAAGCTGAGTCTAACAGAGAGTTAATATCAGCTATCCTAGCTTCCAAGGATTCCAACAGTGACAGCGGCGCTCCAAGCCTGTCTCCGACATCACACATCGCACCGCCCTCCGCGCTTATGGGAAACTTCGCTAACTGTACAGCGCGTTTCAGCGGGAGAGCTCATCAAGATCCACGTGTCGTGGATGCTTTTATTGATACAATCATAGTATACAAAGAGTGTACAAATATAAGTGACGAGCATGCGCTCCGCGGCCTGCCAATATTACTAGAGGCAGATGCTGCTGTTTGGTACAAGGGAGTAAAGGGCTCCATTTCTTCGTGGACAGAGGCAATACAACGTTTGCGATCCATGTATGGTGCGCCGAAACCTCCCTACAAAATATTTCGTGGCGTGTTTAGTGCAGATCAAGGACATGAGCGCGCCGATATTTATATCAACCGTCAACGCGCGGAACTCGCGAGTCTACCGTATGTTCTTGATGAACGAATTATATTAGACCTTCTTTACGGCTTGCTAAACATCAATATTCGAAAGCGAATACCTCGAGACCTGGTTAATAGTGTCGACGAGCTCATCGAGCGCGCCAGACAGGTGGAGGACGAGTTCGACGAAGCAGCGTCGGTGCCTGTTCAGGGACAACGGGAGCTTCGTGCCGGCCGGCATGAGCCGCGCTCTACGGCGGCGCCTGCGCCGAGCACCTCACTCCGGTCACCTGTGTTTCACGGGTCAACGACTGCTCGTAACTCGGTCGAGACTCCGCTTCGGTCTTCGACGTGCGAAGTTCCTCGGGCGACACAGTGTAACCAAGTAATTCAACCTCTTCAAGGTAACAAAAGTTATTGTGTTTATTGTCGTAAAAGTGGTCACGCTCGCTCTGAGTGTCCGCGACTTAAAATTAAAAGTGATAGTGAAATCAAGTGTTATGGTTGTGGTGCTAAGGGCATCATTCGTTCTAAGTGTGCTAATTGTAATGCTGTGGACAGTAAACCTAAAGACACTAGTCATACATTTTATTCTTGTAATTTTCATTCTTTGGACAAGTCTTTGAGCGATGATACCTACCCATTTACAGATCTTAGTCATGAACCTAATGTTATAAATCGTAGTAACGATCGTAGTTGTACATGTTGTAACAATATGTCTGTAAATCGTAGCAATCGTAGCCCAAAGAAGAGTCCGTTTTCGTTTAATACAAATTTGTCAAAGATTAAGCAAGGTCATCTGTCAAAGATCACCGAGTTGTGTACTAACACTTTTGTACCTAATGGGAGTTTGCCTCTCAGAGGCAAGTCGCCTATTCAAAATTGTAACAAGCTACCATTAATGAAGGTTGCCTTTGCGTCTGACTCCAACAGTAACGGTACCAGTAACCGACCTATTCTCAATGTCGAGATTAATGGGGTTCGTGGTACCGGTTTAGTGGACACAGCGGCCAAACGATGTATAGCTGGTTATAGTTTGTATACGTTGCTACGCGATCAAGGTCACCCGTTTCGTAAAAGTAATTTTCGTGTAAAATTTGCAGACGGGATTGTGCGCGATATGAATGTCAAACTTGTTGACGTCGACGTTAAACTTGAGGGTAAGGTTGTACCAACTACCTTCATAGTTTTACCTAACGCCGTAAATAATGAAACACTTTTTGGTATCGATTTTTTATGTAGTGCTCGTATTGTTCTTAACTTACACGCGAACTCATGGTTTATGACTGATCACCCGCAGGCTGTGTATCCTTTGCAAGGCGAGAAGTCAAGCGTCAAGGTGAGTTGTGCAGCTGCAGACGTGATTCGACCTGATGAGGGGGCGATGCTGTCGTCAATGGAGCGAACTGCGTTGTCAACCTTAGTTCACGAGTACGAGGACATCTTTGGTGAAGGGGGAGGAGCGACGCCTTTCGCCGAGCATACCATCGATACAGGTAACCATTTTCCTAAGACTACTAAAGACGAGACCCGTCGTGTGGGGGAAGACTATTCACCTGGTGACCTAATCCTTCTACGTAGCCATGTTTTGAGTAATGCCGGTAAGGGTATAACCTCGAAACTCGTCCCAAGAAGAGATGGGCCCTACTGTATAAAAATGAAGGTGAGTCCCACCACTTACTTAATTTCGCATCGTGAAGCTCCTGATGAATCGATCGGTAAGTATCACGTGTCCGATCTTACTCGCTACCATGCACGTGAGTGTGAGGGTGATCAGTCCAAGCCACGACCCGTCAACCCAAAACGGAAACGCGGTCGACCTCTTAAACTATTAGATTATGTTTAAGTTCCTTGTTCTAATTGTTTTTTGTTATTGTTAATTGTTCTTACTCACTTTCTCTTTGTGTAACTTTTGTGTTTGTTTGACCAAACTGGTGGTCCTATATTTGGTCAAAAGGGGGAGTATGTAAGAAGACAGTCAATTGATTAGGAGTTACGTCTTTTGCCCGCCAGGTGGCAGAAAGAGAGGTGCGTTGGCCAGCAAATGAAATGGTCGCTTTGTTTTAACTGTGTAATATTTTAATTCTGTTTAATTGTTTAATTGTGTCCAAAGTGGAAATTAAAGACAGTAATTAGTAAAGACGTTAATTTTATTCAATCCATCATCGTCTCTTTACAATTGTTATTATTTGAAATTGGATTCAACCATATTTTTATTATTCATGGGTTCTAAAGAGCCGTTGTTTTCGATACGAGCAGTGCCTTCGCGTATCGAAAACAACGGCTCTTTAGAACCCATGAATAATAAAAATATGGTTGAATCCAATTTCAAATAATAACAATCCTTTTGGGGTGAGGAGATTTTGTATAAATAAACTCACGTTTCCAGGATTAACTTAGATTTACCATATTTTTGACAGATACAAGATGACCTTGACCACCGCCCCTTAAATACTCAAAGTTTTAGTTAGACCCCTCAGTTATTACAAAATGTCAAAATATCAGTGATTATTTATTCCACAGATTATATAGTAGTATGTCTAAATTTATTCTCTTTGATCACAACCTCACTAACCTCAGAGTCACAGACAGATAGAAAAAAATGTTCTAGTTCTATATAACATAGAGTTATGGTTATAAGACTATATAATATTATGATCTGTGATAATTAATAAGTAGGTATAAAATGCTTTATAACAAGTTTATTTAAAAAGTTGCCCAAAGAGAAGTTGCCTATCTATTGGCTGCTGAGGGCTGCACAGAGCAAGTTGGCTGTAGTAACCTGTGGTTTGTTCTGTGGTGGTAGTAGAGCTGGGTCGTTTCGTAACCCGTTTTATAAATCGACAAACTGCTTCGAAAAGCAGTGCTAAAAGAAACGGTTTTTTATTCCTAAGGCATAAATCGTACATACTATATTCATTCATTCAAAAAACCCGTTGATTGATACAGCGTTATGGTTCATTTTAAAAGAACAGCAAACCAGTTTCTTTTTCAAAACCGCCTCGGAAATATTTTTGGTAGAATTTTTATGGTTAGCATACATAGGACCCCCCCGCTACATCTTTTATTTTGACCAGAATGAGGAAACTTGGAACAATAAATTATTTTAGCTATTTATTGTTTGCATAGAAACTACTGTCATCAAAAGGAATGCATGGCCCGAGAATGTCCAACACTAGAACTGCTGGGTCGGCCATAATGCTGTTGGACACACTCGGGCCGTGCATTCCTTCCCTGGCTAGCCCTGTATGGATTCGTCGGTTTGGCCTTTGAGTCGAAACGAAAGATGTCGCGGTTCTAAATATTATAAGTATATAAGATTTGATGTAGGGGTAATCTCTGAAACTACAGAATCGATTTAAAAAAATGTTTGGTTGTACCGTACAACACCAGAAGAGTTTTAAAAAAAAACATGTTTCGGCGAATCAACTATACGTATAGTTGATTCGCCAAAACTGTTTTTTTTTTAAAAATGATTTTTCTTCTGGCATAAAAGCGTTCGCTCGTTACATGGCAAAAATCTGTTTCTTGAAACAATTATAAGTTACTCTATGGTGGTAGTCACAGACTACTGTGGTAGTAACTTATAAATAAATGAAGCACGAAGAAAGGACGAACTTAAATTTAGATAAATGAGTAAGTAAAGCTTAATTATTATGTTTCTTTGCTATTTTTCCTAAACTTTCACTATTAACAAGATATTGTGGTTCAAATAGTTATTGGACAAATAAAACGATTCCTTCCTTGGTTAAAAGTTATCAATATTTTAAAAATATTAAATATCCTATAGTTAGATTAAATAATCTCCCTTTATACACACATTCTTTTGATACATGCATTTTTGTTCCAAGTGTAATTTGTAATATAGGAATAACAAAATCTACTTTAGAAGCTAATAAAGAATTTTGTTCAATTATTGATTCAAATTGGCCCAACTATCATTATATTTTCACAGACGCCTCAAAACTTACTGAAAAAGGTTGTGTTGGTATTGGAATTTTCCATAAGAATTGGAATATTGTCCAAAAAATCAAATATCCTCCAGAAACAACAGTATATACAGGAGAATGTTTGGGTATCCTTGAAGCTATTAAATATATTTTATTATTTAAATTAAAATCTACAGTAATTTTCTCAGATTCACTAAGTTCTATTCAATCAGTATGTAAGTCCCCGTTTTATTCAAAAGATCATAATATCATATTATATAATATTAAGTCAGCTTTACAAAATTGTATTGATAAAAATTTAAATGTAATTATTGTTTGGATTCCTGGTCACGCTAATATTTATGGAAATGAAAAGGCTGATAAATTAGCCAAAGAGGCAGTATCATGTGGAGATGTTTTTCCTTTTCAAAATTTTTGTCATGATCTTGTTAATTTACCTAGATTATCTCTGTTTGAAAATTGGAATAAATCATGGAGAATTTCTTCTAAGACTAAGGGTACATTTTATAGAAAGATTGTTGAGCAAGTTCCTGCTAAACCCTGGTTTTTTAAAATTCATTATTCTAGAAGTATAACATCTTCAATTAGTAGATTACGCTTGGGTCATACCTGTCTTCCTGTTCATCTCAATAAAATTCACATCAAAGATTCATCAATTTGTGAATGTGGGCTGGATATTGGAGATGCTAACCATCTTTTTTTTTCATGTGAATTATATAATCGGGATAATTTTATGAAATCTTTATTAAGTAACAATATTCAGTTTCCCATCAACATAGTGAGTCTTCTACATATTATGATGAATTCTAATATTTTCATAATATCATGCATATCTAAATTTTTATCAGATAATAACATAAAAATATAAGTCTATCTATATTTTAAATAAAGCTTTATGTTTATTTATTATCATTCTTATTAAGTAATTTGTTAGTTTCAGTTATGTATTAATTTCATTGTTCCTATCTTAAGTTGTATTTAGTCATGAATTATTTAATTTAAATATTATTTTAATGTTGAATATTTTTTTTGTGTATGTAAATAGTTTTAATTAATTTAGTTGTAAATATAGAAGTAGTATTGTATTATTTATTTCAGATTCCTGAAAGTTTCGATACTAAATTTCGACAGATAAATGTAACTGAATAACGACGTGACACTGGCAGAAATGTACTTATCTTAGTACAATTGCCAATCAATAAAAAAAAAAAAAAAAAAATTATGTTTCTTCAGACGAGTACCTATCTAGTCGATTTCGTAAGGTGGTTTAACTAATAGTAGTGAAAATAAACCGATCTTGTCTTTGGAAACGAGGTCCTCGCTCGGCGAACGAAGCTGCTAGTAGTATATTCCTTGTAGTATAGGTCGGTGTTCCTTGTGCTAGTCTCTAGATACCGATCATACACTCTTTGAACGGCAGAACGATTGTGCACTCACATAATACGGTAGATGACAGGGTAAACAAAATATTATTCTATTTAGTCCGTCATTTAGATTATCAAAAAATATTGGGCACGTATTTTTTCTTTTGTCATTCAAACAAAAAATGACGGATAAAGCGCGTCAAAGTTTGAGAGTGGGGGCTGGTGACGTCACGCCTTGCTAAAAATTGTACTAGGCGTGACGTCACGCGGAACTTTAGCGGGCTATATATCTTCATCATTGTGGTCGATGGGAAAATGCACGAAATTCTACCTCGTTCCCCGCGCGGAGGCGTGGCTAGACCCGCACCACGCGCTATATGTGATTAGGCTAAATTATCTAGTATTAGACACATTTAGGTATACATTTTGGTTTTTTATTAATTTTTTAATTATTTTTACGATGATGAGGTGATCTTGGCACGCGCACCAGTTCTTTTTACTATAATAACGAATAAAAACGATTTATTCGACCTGGCACAAAGTAGTACACGTCTGATTAGCACGGAGTTCTCCCCCGGACTAAGCAAGCAGAACGCATTTATCTAGAATCGTGCGCACGCGAGCAGGATAGAAATAGTACGTGAGTCATATTGAATTGAACGTAAGCGACAATCTGCTTAAAACGCAATTTAAAAAAAATCTTATACAACATAGACAAAATTTTACAATGAACATATAGATAATTACCAATAAAATATTCATGTACATTTTTGTAATGATACCATCTATATTATAGCCATAAAATTTGATAAAAAAAGTTTTCAGATGTGTATTTAGGATTTTTTTTTCTATTGAGTAAAATGTTTCTAATCATATTTTCAATACAATGACAGGATTTGTCATATCCTTAAAATCAATTATTATTTTTTTCAGTTCTGTAAATAGATCAGGTTTTCTGAAAAATTTGATTAAAAATTGGATTTTGAATATTTTCTGATAATCTAACTGACAGACTACCTAATTAGAATTTTTTAGTCATCATGCCTATTGTAATAGGTTGACTTGGCCCAGATTAAAGAAGTGATATGGCTTGTGCGGTAACTTCAGGTGAAGTATCCATAAATTTTAAAGCCGAAATCAGTTTAAATTATGGAAAAAATAACTGTACTTAACTTTTTTAAAACAGTTATTATTAAATAACAAAACTTAAATTGAAGTTTTTGCAGTAGTGTTTTTTCAAATCAGTGACCTAGCTCCAAAGCTCCACTTTTTTGCATTTAATTTTTATCCTAAATTTAAATTTGGAATAAAACTCAGTAGAAAGATAATGTGCCAACATCAAAACTTTTTTTTAAGCTTCAGTACTCCAAACCTTAAAATGCAAGGTGGCTCGATTCAGATGTCAGAGTGTGTAGTTTTTTGGTAAGAAGGTTCTTTCTATTCCATAGCCGAATGGTGAAAACAGAGCCCATATTGGTCCATCTGTATGTCACAGCCTTATAAATTGGTTATCTTACATATCTTTCATACATAGAACTGGGGAATGAAAATTTTGTAAATAAAATAGAAAATGATTAGGTGAATAATTGGCAAGACATGAGCTTGAACAATGTGTCCCCCCCCCCCCCCCCCCCCTATTTTAATTTTAAAAGCATGTTACCGGATTTGATGGTATGGAATGGAACTCACATACAACATGGCATTTTTTAGCACTTTTTTTTCTTTTGTCAGGACTTCAGGAGTGGCCGCTAAAGGTCATTCTTCAGCTCTACGACCCTCCAAACCTGAATCTAAACAATCTGTCTATCTATCAGTCTGTCTATTAGGGAAAACCATATGAAAATCAGTTCAGTAGTTTTTGAGTCTCTATCTTTTCCTGAAAACAAACATACATTTATAGATAGAAGATTACAAGTATCCATTTAATTGACATTGCAATTATTATCCTGATTGTATCCAAATTCCTTGACTAAATCTACAGTATAATATAATAATATATTGTTTGAAGGGTTCTATTGTCTTAATGGAAGTGAAATTAGACTTTCATTTAAAAAAAGTAAATTAATTGTATATTTAAGGCACATTGTGCAAACTTAGCAAGATATATTTTATGATATGGCATCATTGCCCTTATGGTCCATGTGTACTGTGCAGGCGAGGAGCCGACGGGTGCCGTGCTGGTTAGTGGGGCCGAGAGCGGGGCGGTCGTGCGGGTTTGTGACGAGCTGGCTGGTGGACCTGGCGGGCTGTGGCAGGTCTCCAACAAGTACTACCGCGCGGATGTGCGGCTACTGACCCAGCCGCCGCGAGCCGCCCGGGAGTCAGTGCACGCGCATGTCGTGCTGGCCGGAGGCGCGGCCCAAGCCGCCGCGCTGGTCACCGCCGCGGGCCCGCTTCCGGCGCTACAGGTGCGTCTGCTGTTGTGCGACGCGGAGCCAGACGACGAGCTCCAGGCCTGGGCGCTGCGGGCGGGGTACGAGGCCGTGTCACCGCTCGAGGACGAGGCGGACCCGCGGGCCGGCGCCGGGCTTGCGCGAGTGCGGGCCGCGTTGCAGGCCCATAGGTGGCCCGGACTGCGTCTGTCGAACCGTGATTCCCCGCCGGACCGTTACAGGCGCGCTGAATTATTGGCCGAGCTGGCCGGGCGGGTGCGTCGCGAGGGCGGCCCGGGCGCGGCGGGGGGTATAGAGGAGCGAGCGGCGCGTGCTGACGTGCTACTGGCCGCCTTGTGCGACCTGCTGGACGACGAGTGAGGGGCGGGGGAGGAGATCGGCGTCGCGGGAGGCCAGTGTAGCAGCTCTGGAGTGTCCAACAGGGCCGAGAAGTATTGACAGGCCACGCGCGCCACGAAGTGTCCCTCCGGGCGGCGCGGCGGGACCAGACCCTCCAGGAAGCCCAAGTGTCCACCGCGCGGAGTTACCAGCAGCGCCACTCGCGACGACCGCTCCACCTCCCTCAGCGGGAGCGTGCTCAGCGGCTGTAGCGGGTCGTCGGCCGCACACACACACAGCAACGGGGCGGACACGCGCGACAACTTATCGTGCAAGCTCGCCTCCGCGTAGTAGTCGTCCACATGTGCAAACCCGAAGTGCGGCGCCGTGAAGGCCGCGTCGAGGTCTCTCAGCGAGCTGGCCCGCAGCGCCGCGGACGGGTCTCCCGTACAGCCCGCGTCCGGCCAGTCCGCATCTACCAGTCTGCGCAGAGTGGGCCGCAGACCGCGCGCCATGTGCATAGACAGCAGCGCGCCGAGACCGCCTCGCAGCTGGCGCGCAGCCGCCGGCACGTCTAGCGGCGGAGACAGCGCCAGCGCCCCCTGCACGCCGGCCGCGGGTCCCTCGCGTGCTAGGTACTGCCCGAGCACGAGACCGCCCAGCGACACGCCGCAAGCCAGCAGCGGCCCAGAGCTCTCAGCTCGCAAAGCGGTCACGGCCGCCTGCAGGTCCGTGTGCGACAGCGCGCCGTACAGCCGCGGGGAGGTGAGTGGGAGGCCCGGTGCGCCGCGGTATAGCAGCACGACACAGCGCAGCCGCAGAGCACGCGCTGCCGCCGCCAGCATTCGCACGTAGTCGGCGCGCGGTCCGCCCGCAAGGCCCGGCAGCACGAGCAAGGTCCCGCGGTCGCCGTTCCAGCCCGCCAGCCGCGCCAGCCCCAACGTGCCCCCGTCAGAGAGCGTAAGACGCGTGGTGCGGTACGAGGCCGGTGGCAACATCAGCCCCCGTAGCAGACCGGCGCCTGCAGTCTGCAGGCGAGCCTCCAGTAACCATGGCGAGGCCCAGAACAGTCCTCGCGCCGCTCGCACGCCGCACACAGCCTCGCGCAGCTGGCCCGCGCCGCACACCACCAGCGGCCGCTGTCAGATTATATGTAAATACCTTTTATTACTAATATCATAATCTGAAAATGTATTTTATTTTTTAAGACTTATGATTACTCAAAAATTAAAACCACATATTATACAGGTAAGTAGTGGACCAACGGAATATTGGTAATAGAGGGGGTCATTATCTAACTAAGGGAAAGATTAAACTTTATTGTCCTAGGCTACTAGAGTTTTAAAGTTATGATTTTTTAAAATATTTAGTTGAAATTCTCATATATGTAAACATGTAAATTTTTATATTTTCTAATATTTTTTATTTAAGGGCGTTAAAAACATGTCTTGCTAACTAAAACTTGCTTTAAAAATATAGAAAATATAAAATATTTTTAAATAAAATGTGCATGTTTGTGGATATACTATGAGAATTTCAACTAAATATTTAAAAAAATCATAACTTTAAAACTACTAGGCGTAGGACAATAAAGTTTAGTGTTTCCTATAGATAATGACCCCCTCTCTTACCAACATTCCACATGGTACACTACTTACGGGACACCTGTATATGGGTAACAATCATAGTGTACAAAGAGGATACAGAACAGTTGTCATTTGTTGTGTTTCATAGCTCACATGGTTGAAAGGAGCAGAAATGTATGGGCACAATTTTATGTTTACAATAGCTTTGGCCTGTGGTTTCATCTGTATAAAAATCCAACAGTCTTCCTTCACTGCCCCATTTTACAGGATCAATTGTTTAAATCCAGTACATGAACTCCAACTATCATTCCAATTAATTGTACTGTTAAGGCATGATCATTAAGGTTAATTGTAGGGTATAAAAATAGTTTGTATGTAGTGTTGTGAAAGAAACCGAGGTTTTGTTGAGGTAGGGTTTAAGTGATATCTGTGATGAGGAGGGAAGAGTATCTAATAATATAGTAACAATTATACTACAAAATATATACTAATAACTGTTCCTATATTTAGAAAATGTCAAGACATGTACAAAACCTTAAGCGAAGAGAAGAAAGAGATCCACAAGTTGTATTATGTATCTTTGTTGCTAATGAAAAGTGATAGTCACCGGGCTGTCAAATACAGTGAGTGAACGGCCACAGTTTCAGCGTGACCGGAACGTACTTTCGTACTATAAAGTACTATTTGTCACCCGACCGTAGACCATACCTCGGCCGTACCTTAGCCCTAACCGAACCATTTCCGTACCGACAGTACCGACTTTAGTATTGATCTCGGATCTTCACAACAAAAACCAGAAAAGAATGTATCATATTCCATTGTTATTGTCAGAGTTGAAAGTTTCTTGTGTCAAATTCACAGATTCTATACTAAAATGTATGGCCAAAGCGCTTTTGAGAGTCCAAAAATCTTAAAAATTCATTGCAGCATTGGAAAATTGAGGATAAAATATACATAAACGGGAAAAATATCGATTGGACCACAACAGATGACCGTAAGGGGGGTGGGGGTGCGAAAATGTGTGTTTTTAGGGGGTGGAACGCGGTTTTTCCCGATTTCTGTCGAGGCGACCTCCTATCGAAAAAACTTAAATGTAAAAGTTGTAGGAACTTAAAAATCTACAACTTTTATTCGAACATTTTCATTTTTCATTTTTATCATTCACAAAATCTATCCGATTTTGATGAAATTTGGTGAAAATGTACATTTTTATGTTTTAAATAAGCTGAATTTTTTTAAGCCATTAAATATTTTTATTTTTATTTTCTACGAATTTAATTGAAAAAAAGGCCCAAGTTTCAATCAAAAAAGTTGACGAACAGATTTTGATTTTTTAAATTTTTAGGACGGCTTTTTCCTTGAGACCTCTTTTTTAAGATAGTGTAAAAAAGTTATATGGTTACAATGGAAAAACATCTGCTATACCTAGTGCTAAGATTATTTTTTTCTCAAAAATTATCGGCATTGGTCTAGTGTATTAAAATGTAAAATTACTTAATTTTTAATCCTGGGGGGGGGGGGGGGGGGTGCTACAAACCGTACCTTTATAGAGACTTTCGTACCTTTTTACGAACGCATGCGTACTTTATAGAACATTGTTACCGGCAACGCTGCACAGTTTAATACACCAATGTATTTAAAATGAAATGATTTTAACAGGCTGCAATCTGTAATAATAATATAATGGTAGCACTAATCAACACTAACATCTTGTATCAAAAAGCAGTGACTAATAATGTTGTGACAGTTACATAATGTGAGCTTATTTTACCTGTTACTTAAGTTAGTTACTTATCATTATGAAAGCACACATAAAATGAAATAATGTAGGTATGTGTTTGATGAACCTGTCAGGCCCGTGCTCCCAGAGTCCCAGAGAGTGTGTGAGTAGTGTAACAGTAACAGTAGAGTGCAAGAGGCGAGATGATGGTAGAGTAGAACAGTAGAGCGGTAGTCCCAAGTCCCACCGACCCACCCGCACGGCCGCCAGCAGGTAGTACACGGCGTACAGCACCAGTAACGCCGGGAGCCACCACATGTCTGTCGCGAGGTTACCTCATATTCTAGCACACTGATCGCACGATAACGATAACGATAACACTCACCAGATTGTAACAGATTACTAACAGATTACAATAATACTACACTCGAATGTCGACACCGCCTCCACCCACCGTGCCGTGCCGCAAACCACAAACCAACAACTACAGAGACAGACAACCAACTGTCACATCTGACAGCAGTCAGCTGATGGGCCGGACCGGGGTAGCTAGCGGCAAAAAAAAACTCAAAACCTAATCTAAAGGTACTCTGTGACATCTGACATCTCACAATAACATCATAATATAAACATCCGGTAGTAGTAATAGATAACAGAAGTTAGGCCAACAATCATTAGCTTTGGCTTCCATTTCTCGGGTCGAGCATTCCACCCTGAGCAATTTTGTTCCGAGGCGAGAATGCCCAGGCCAAGAACGCCCGGCCCAGGAATCCGTGTACATTGGCTTCGGAATCCAGCCCGGACATATTATGTTCGATCGGAAAAACCCGACCCAAGAATGCTCAGGCCTTGTTCTTAGGCTCAGGCCGAGAATGCCCACCCCAGGATTCCAACGCCATGTACACGGATTCCTGGGCCGGGCTTTGTTGGCACCCATATGTAATCAGTAATCTTTTACTTGCTCTGTGGTAATAATCAGTTCATTGCTCTGTGGTTGCTGCTGTTGACTGACTGACACTGACAGTAGCATAGCAGCTCAGCTGGTATTAGTAAGCGCGCGGAACACCTGCTACTCTGCTTTTATTAACAACGATACGTGTAATGTTTAGTGTTAACTTTTGGGTCAATATCAACAGTAAGCACCAGTCATCGCGATAGTAACATAGCAGTCGTAACTCGTATTGTAGTGTAGGCGGCCTTGATCGCGCGCCAAGCGACCTTTGTCCGTGCTCCCGAGTCGCCCGCAGTCCCGTCCGTGCTGTATACAGCCCCAGCCACACTCAGTCGCCCCCATCTCCGCAGTGTGCATCATGAAGGGCGCCAAGGTGCTCTCCTGGAGCGGTCATTTGCGGACCCCGCGCACTAGACTACCGTGAGTGGACTTTGACCCGGTCTTTATAGCAATAAGTACTTACATCTAAATATACTTTTTACTATATATTATGTTTGTCTCTGCCTACCCCTCTTGGGATAAAAGCACGCCTTTAATAGATAGATATATACCTATATTATGTTTTGTAAATAGTCAATCAGGATTTACATACATACAAATAAAGTGATGATAATGAAAGTAGTACAATATTCAACAATAATTACTTTAATAAGGTCATTTCAAAACTTTATACTAGTGACTAAGTTTATATTATATCCAGGAGCCGTCGCGCGTCCAGTGCAGCCGTCGCCAAGGCCCCTGAGACTCCGCGTCAGTCGCAGTCCTTCACCTTGAACCTGTTCCGTGGCCAGCTGCAGCCGGCACAGGTGTTCCCCTTCCCAGACCCCCTCACGGAGGAGCGCCGCGCCACACTGGTCGAGCTGGTGCCGCCTGTAGAGCGCTTCTTCCGCGAGGTGAACGACCCCGCGCGCAACGACACCGACGCCGCCATCGAGCCTGCCACATTGTCTGGTCTGTGGGAGTTGGGGGCCTTCGCACTGCAGGTGCCGGCAGAGCTGGGCGGCCTGGGGCTCAACAACACTCAGTACGCGCGGCTAGTGGAGGTGGTTGGCGCGCACGATCTGGGTGTCGGCATCACGCTGGGCGCGCACCAGTCCATCGGCTTCAAAGGGATCCTGCTGTTCGGCACGCCTGCTCAGAAAGAGCGCTACTTGCCGCGCGTGTCCGGCGGAGAGTATGCGGCCTTCTGTCTTACGGAGCCCAGCTCGGGATCCGACGCGGGCAGCATCCGCACTCGCGCCGTCCCCTCTGCAGACGGCTCCCACTTCGTGCTCAACGGTTCCAAGATCTGGATCAGCAACGGCGGCGTGGCGGAGATCATGACTGTGTTCGCGCAGACGCCTGTGGAGCGGGACGGGCGCACCGTCGACAAGGTGACCGCCTTCGTGGTCGAGCGGGGTTTCGGGGGTGTCACGTCCGGCCCGCCTGAGAACAAGATGGGCATCAAGTGCTCCAACACGGCCGAGGTGTACTTCGAGGACGTGAGAGTGCCGCGCGACAACGTGCTGGGAGAAGTCGGCGGCGGGTTCAAGGTGGCTATGAACATCCTCAACAACGGTCGCTTCGGGATGGCGGCTGCGCTGGCTGGCACGCAGCGCGCCTGTATAGCCCGCGCGGCTGAGCACGCCGCCACGCGCGAACAGTTTGGTAAGCGACTGGTAGACTTCGAGGGCGTGCGCGAGAAGCTGGCACGCATGGCCACGCTGCAGTACGTCACGGAGTCGCTGGCCTACATGGTGAGCGGCAATATGGACTCGGGCGCCACAGACTACCACCTAGAGGCCGCTATTTCCAAGGTGTTCGCCAGCGACGCCGCCTGGGTCGTGTGCGATGAGGCTATTCAGATTTTGGGCGGCACGGGCTACATGAAGGCGACTGGCCTGGAGCGTGTGTTGCGGGACTTGCGCATCTTCCGCATCTTCGAGGGCACCAACGACATCTTGCGGCTGTTCGTGGCGCTCACGGGCGTGCAGTTCGCCGGCTCGTCGCTCAGGGAGCTGCAGCGCGCCTTCAGCAACCCCGCGGCGAACCTGGGGCTCGTGGTGGCCGAGGCCGGACGACGGGCGAGTCGCGCAGTCGGTCTGCCGCCCGTAGCCGATGTGAGCGCGCTAGTGGCCGCCCCGCTGCGTCCCGCCGCCGCTCGGCTGGCTCGCTGTGTCGACACGTTCGGTACCGCCGTAGAGGGTTCATTACGCAGACACGGACGCGGAGTGGTGGACCGCCAGAGTGAGCTGAACGCGCTGGCCGCAGCCGCCATCGATGCCTACACGTCGGCCGCCGTAATGTCGCGGGCCTCGCGGGCCGTGCAGCGCGGTCTGCCGACAGCGGAGCACGAGTGCGGGCTGGCGCTCGCCTGGAGCCACGAGGCGGCCGATCGTATAGAGCGCACACTGCCCGGCCTCGCGACACCGGCGCAGGCGGAACAGTGGACGAGACTGGCGACGCTGGGCGGAGAGGTGGCCAGTAACGGGGGCGCGCTCACACAGAACCCGCTGCAGATCTAGCGATATTGTATTGTACAGATAAATATAGGTAGCTAGTTAATGTAGTGGGGCGTCAGACGTTCACCTGCACAGAGTTGTCCCAGGCCTTAGCGTTGACCTTCTTGAGCATAGTCCTCAGAGCGTCCCCGGGCCCCAGCGTGTAAGTCCGCGGTTGGACCTCCCCCGGCGGCCGCGAGTATAGCGCGTGCAGGGTCTGCTCCCAGCGCACCGGCCGCACCAACTGCGATAAAATTATTATATTTATTACAACTAGCAAATAAATCTTACAAAATGGTTTTATATTGTAATAGGTAATTTAAGAGTAAATGAACTTTTTTATGCAAGTTTTGTTTTAATATGATTTGGTAACCACATAAGTAACAGCAAGAGACATCTGTCCACACTTATCAATATTGCCTCATACAAATAGCTGGTTTTAATTTAGGATTCTGAAACAGAGACAGTTCAAGCCATTGAAACACTGAATTAAGAATAAATAATATACAGTAGTCCAAAGATGATAAGTTTCTACACTAATACATATTACTATTATTGTTACATGTTAAAACTCCCTAATTATATTGCACTCGAATTACATATGCATACATACAAACATTCCCCCACTTTTTCGTCGAGCGCTCAAGAACCGTCCCGGTACCTATACATACTAGCTAATATTGTCACCTGCAAGGGCAGCTGGCGACGGATATGGGCAGCGTGGCGGTAGGGGCGCGCGTCTACATTGGAGATGACTGGCAGCCGCGGGTCCGATATGGAGCAGGAACGGAGCGCCTCACGTAGCGGCGCTAGGGCGGGCTGCATGCACGTACTGTGGAAGGCCCCCGGCACTGGCAGTCGTGCAGTGCGGCGCAGACCGTGGGACCGCGCCACCCGCTCCAGCTCACGCAGCGCCACCTCGTCGCCCGCTATCACCTTGCAGCCCGGATGTAGGTAGTTGGCCACCGCACACACAGCCGGCTGTCCGGCCGGGCCGGTGACCGCACGCGCGGCTCGCAGCGCTCCAGACATGTCTGCATCGGGCGCCGGCCACACGACGAGCATGCCCCCGGGTCTCAGTCGGGTGGCCGCCGTCGACGCTGCCTCCCGCACTGCTACCAGACGGAGCGCCTGCTCTCGTGGAAGGGCGCCTGCGAAGACGAGCGCGGCCAGCTCTCCCAGCGAGAACCCTGCGACGGCGCGCGCTTCCTCTACAGCGCGAGGTCGCTCCTCCCTCAGCCGTTCGAGCGCGGCCAGGCTGGTGACGGTGATGCACACTTGCGAGCGGCCGGCTAGCTCGTCGGCGGGCCCGTCTGTGCACAGCCGCGCCACGTCCCAGCCGAGCACTTGCGATGCCATCTCATAGACCTCGCGGGCGGGTGGGCAGGTCATGAGCGCGCGGCCCATGCCCACATAGTGCGAGCCCTGTCCCGGGAACAGCAACACACAGCCCGGCCCGCCGCTCGGCTCCTCCTGGCCGCCGCCACTCGGGACGCGCGTGTACGGCAGCGTGGCCCAGCTCAGAGCGGGATCTCGTGCCGCAGTCTCTGCGTAGTTGGCAGCACCAGCCAACAGCCGCCGCAGCGGGGAACCAATACTCATTATGTCGCACTGATCTTGTTCATAATACCTCAAAAGTACTCTTTGCACTGCTCTCACCTAACCTAACCTTACGTACCAATCATATAATATTATTAAGATTAATGAATGATTGATCTTGTGGGCCACGTATATTACAAAAATTACTTAGTTATTTATTTGTAAAATTGTAACCTCAATAATTTAATATCTAATTCGTAGACTGTTGACAAACTGCTTCAAAAAACAGATTTTTGCCATGTAACGAACGAACGCTTTTATGACAGAAGGAAAATCAGTTTTTTTTTAGGTCGTTTTTTTTGACTAACCGTTTCAAGAATCAGATTTTTGCAACCTTCTTCTTCTTCTTCTTCTTTTGATGAATGGCAACAGTGCCGACTTATCGTCGCAATTCTGCCAATGTCCAGTGCTTAATACTGTGCAATCTTGTTACAGGGGCAATGTACAGTCTCAGTATATGTTCACAAATGCCAGAGACAAAGTTTTTCAGGTGACAGTGTGCGGTTTTGCCCTTGTGATTGGTTACAATGTGGATAATGCACTTAAATAAACATACTCAAATTATCTGGTATTAATATCTTGAATTCCCGTTGAATACTCTATCTAAACAGGACAACACAAACAAAAATGATTAGTCAACACAAACAAGACACACCTGTTAGTCCAGACACAAAAGTCCAGGATGCCATCCACCATTAGACAGACTGTTTAATAATAAAAATTATATATAAGGTGCTAAAATTAATTTACATTACATTTACAATCTAATATTATATTTATGAATATATTTAGCAATTAAAAGTATTATTTTAGGTCTATCCATAGACAGTAAAGGAGGAAAATTGGAGGGGAGAGGGACTTCAGGAGGTAAGTTATCATAAAGAGATGTGGAATATTTAGAGCAATTAAAGAAAATGTGGTCCAAGGCGCCCTCGTCCAGCCCGCACTCACAGATGGAAGAGTCCTTGATTCTAAGTTTGGTCAAATGGACTGGAGTGCAGCAGTGACCAAGGTGCATCCGACACACAATTGCAGTAACTTGTCTATTAAAATTCTGAAAGAAATAAAACCATGGCTTTGGGGGAATACTAAGTTGAATGGCAAAGTAGAAAGAACCTTTCGTGATAGCACTCTGTCTCCATTCAGCATTCCAGGACAAAAACATATCATTTTTTGCTATAGGCAGTAAATCCATACAATGAACAACATAATAATCAGTACTTCCACACACAACTGCATCCTTAGCATATATTTTTGCAACCATTTACATATTGCGCTTGTGTGTGTAGTGTAGTGCCTGTGAGAAGTGTGAGAGGTTCTAGCTTCCTATTAATGAAATAATTTTTAAAATCGATTCTATAGTTTCAGAGATTACCCCTACATCAAATCTTATAAACTGTACCTCTTTATAATATTAGTATAGATTAGATACATGTACCCATAACACATGCTTTGGGGTTCCGTGTTATCATATTTAGAACCGCGACATCTTTCGTTTCGACTCGAAGGCCAAACCGACGAATCTATACAGGGCCAGCCAGGGAAGGAATGCACGGCCCGAGTGTGTCCAACAGCATAATGACCGACCCAGCAATTTGCTCGGCATTCTAGTGTTGGACATTCTCGGGCCGTGCATTCCTTTTCATTACCGATGACAGTACTTTCTATGCAAACAATAAATGGCTAAAATAATTGTTCTAAGTTTCCTCATTCTGGTCAAAATAAAAGATGTAGCGGGGGGTCCTATGTATGCTAAAAATAAAAATTCTACCAAAAATATTTACGACGCGGTTTCGAAAAAGAAACTGGTTTGCTGTTCTTTTAATATGGACGCTGTATAGTGTATAAATACATTAGACTGATATGGTACAGACTGTCGAATAAACGGTTTTTTTGAATGAATGAATATAATATGTAGTATGTACGATTTACGCCTTATGAATAAAAAGCCGTTTCTTATGGCACTGCTTTTCGAAGCAGTTTGTCGATTTATAAAATGGGTTACGTTCCGTTTCACGTAAAATACGAAACGACCCAGCTCTACTCCAAAGAGTATAGTACTCAAAGAGAATATAATCACTACGTTTTAATTTTAATTTTAATAGTTGTAAGTGGGTGGACTGCTCTCATAGCCCAAGAGCCAGCGACGGCCAGACCTTCGTTATTTTATAAAAGCTGAAAGTTTCTCTGTGCATGTCCCCAACACAGGTAAGAACGACCAGCGACCATAGAGTTTGGGTTGTGGTTACTTGCGCAGGTAACAGGTAGTAAAGGTGTATAAAATAGTACCTTAAATTCGTTAAAGTATAAAGCTCAGTTTTTTTATATTTTCTTCGGGATAACTTTAGAAATCACGTCATCCATTGCCAGACACTTATTACAGTTGCTACCCCCTGCCAGACGCCCCTGAACTTTAATAAATTATAATTATACTTTCGTAATAGTATAAAAGCTAAATTTTATATATGTTACTTGGGGACCTATAAAAAAATGTTACCTCAATAGCCGGACAGTTTTAATGGTTTTTACACCTTGCCAGACACATTGAGAGTCCGCTATAGGCGCGAGCGCGAGGTAACTATTAAATATATAGGTATATGTTTCCGTATCCAGAAATAATTTCAAAATAGAAATATGTACTTCTAAGACCTATGTTTTGTCAAATATAACATATTTTATAACATTATTTCAGTTGTATGGTATTATTAGTGCTGTGGATTATTGTGATGTCTTTAATAATAAATATACCTAATAACCTTTAACTTTAATAAATTTTTATTCACACTACAAACAAAAATCTAAAATATACATTAAAAAACTTAAAAACCTTAAATACCTTAAAACTAAAAAGAAAAAGGATGGAGGAATCAAAGATAGAATACCTCCTCCAGCTCTGAAGACAATCCAATCGTGCCAAGAACACTCGCTGCGTTACCCCTTTGAATCTCCAAGCTTATGCGGCGAATGAAAAAACTCTTAGCTCGGTGATCACCAGACTTTTAACTAAACATTTATTCACTTAATTTATGAACACACTCAATCAAATTATTTCATAATATTATTTCATAAAATTACAATGACACAGGTGGAGTATTTACAGAGAAATTGAGAATAGTAATATACAAATTATGGATATAGGGCTCTTAAACAAAAATGTTAAAGAGAAATTAGGAAATTACAAAAATTTGTGACTTTGAGATTGAGCTTTACGTAAAAAACTTTGTTCTATTCATCCATTGATCTATAACAATAATGTCACAAATTCTAAATTTACACGGGAACAATCATCAGTTTAAAAAATAATTAATACATACGCTCATAACTAGTAATTATATTAAATTCAGATATATATATATATATATATACTACGTTAATTTTTCGTTTTTTAGAAAGCGCGGGAAACATCAAACGAGTCGGATCTTTTTTGGCGATTTTCTTTAAAAATATTTTTTATAAATAGTAGGATATCAGTTAGTAGAGTGTAGTATGTAAATTAGTTTATTTTTCTTTCATTTTTATTTGTATATATCTTAATTTTCTTGTTAATTGTTTGGTAAGTGTAGCGGATATTAGTACAGCGGCTTCGTCCGTGTGTAAATGAGTTCGCGCACACGGACCGTCGCGCGCATATCGGCGCAGCTATGTCTCTACGGTAACGAGAGTAACAAGCCCGTACTAGCTGTCCGATCTCTCTTAACTTATTTATTTAATTTGCATTTTATTTAACATTATCATTGTATATTTAACGTTGTAATATAGTTTACCTTTTACTAAATCTATCTATTATTTATACAAGAGCTCCCCTGTACATATAACCTACAGTTGGTGACCCCAAAAGAACACACAGTATAATGGAGAAGCAAGAAGTAATTGGAGCTGGCAAAGCCAGCGACTTAGAAACAGTTAATTTATACCGTGTGGGAGTGCGCGTACCACCTTTCTGGCCCGAAAAACCAGCATTATGGTTTGCACAGATAGAAGGTCAGTTTGTGTTGTCAAATATTACGACCGACTCCACTAAATTCTATTATGTTATTGCTCAATTGGATCATCAATATGCTGCTGAGGTGGAGGATATCATTACATCACCTCCTGAGGTAGACAAATATGCAAAGTTAAAATTAGAATTAATAAAAAGACTTTCTGCCTCGAAAGAAAAACAAATAAAACAGCCAACCACTTGGCATTCAAATAAGACGTTTTATATCCCTAAAGAATTATCTTCATCATCACATGTATTTTTACGCCAAGGTCCACTCAAAAAATCTCTTCAACCACCGTATTCAGGCCCCTATAAAGTCCTGGAACGTGGTGAAAAGACCTTCAAAATTGAGATTCAAGGGAAATCCATAACGGTCACTATAGAGAGGCTGAAGCCAGCTTTCATGGCGACCGCAGACATTCCAGTAGATCAGCAAGCCGCAGCTCCACCGCCAGTTATTTCGCCAGATCCAGTGAAGAAAACTCGCAGTGGTCGGGTAGTAAGGTTTACCGATTACTATCGCCCGTAGCAAGGCACGGTCTCGGCGGGGGAGTACTTGTAGCGGATATTAGTACAGCGGCTTCGTCCGTGTGTAAATGAGTTCGCGCACACGGACCGTCGCGCGCATATCGGCGCAGCTATGTCTCTACGGTAACGAGAGTAACAAGCCCGTACTAGCTGTCCGATCTCTCTTAACTTATTTATTTAATTTGCATTTTATTTAACATTATCATTGTATATTTAACGTTGTAATATAGTTTACCTTTTACTAAATCTATCTATTATTTATACAAGAGCTCCCCTGTACATATAACCTACAGTAAGTATCCTTTTTCATTAGTTTTCTTATGGACCCACCCGAGGATCCTGGGGGCACTGTCCCTCAGGTATCCTACAATGTCACTATCGACTATAATGATTCAAGCATGGACACGGAAGGGTCTATGCGAAATAAAGCGGAAAAAAGAAAGAGGACCATAGGAGCTAAAATATGCAAACACTGCAATAAAAAAAGGCGCAAGCACAACTCTTCTCGTCAGATATCTGATGTTGATTGTGTTTGCACTAATACTTCAGTTGTGGAAAATGAGAGAGTTGTGGATTTAAATCTTCCACTTCCTTCAAATAGTGATAACAGCAAACCAATTGGACGTACAAACTATTCTGATACAGACGTAGCACCATTTGTGGTGCATGTTCCTTTTGAATTTCACTCTCCACCCCATCTCTTTTGGTCGTTTTCTCCAAAAATATTTATTTTCAAATATTATCAATGGAAGTCTAAAAAAATAGGGAGAAACAGGTTATCCATATCATTTATTAGTGCTAAGGATGCCAATTCATTTTTGGCCAATGAAAATTTAACAAAACACAATTTCAAAGCTTTTATTCCCACCTTTAATGTCACCCGAATGGGTATTGTTAGAGGAGTGCCTGTTGGCTGGTCTCCAGATGAAATTGTGGAAAATGTAACTGTTCCACCAGGGTGTGGGCAAGTTATTAAAGCTAGAAGAATGAGTAGAAAAGTCCTAGTTGATGGCAAGCTGAGGTTCGACGAGACAGAGTCTGTTGTTATCACTTTTGATGGCCAGGTTTTACCAAAGCGCATATTCATATGTTACAATGCTTTATCAGTAGACCTTTATATATTCAACACAATACAATGTTATAACTGCTGTCGGTTTGGACATGTCAAAGATCACTGTAGATCAAAGCCCAGGTGCTTTAAGTGTGGACATGACCATTCTGCCAGCAGTTGTCCTGCCAACCCAGAGTCCTTTTCTTGCTGTTTGTGCTCGGGCTCCCATTTTGCCATAAACAGAACCTGTCCTGAATTTTTAAGACAGAAAGAAATTAAGAGGTCAATGGCACAAAACTGTATTTCATATGCTGAGGCATTCAAACTTCATCCTCCTGTATCAAAGTCATATTCTGAGGTCTTGGCTTCATCTTCATCAAATAACTCGTACAATAAATCTGTTCCCCAAAGAGAGAAGACATCATCCATACATTCACCTACATCTTCATATAAAAAAACTGTATTTTTAAAACCTAACTCTCCACAAAAGACTACAACTACTAAAGGCTATGACTGTGCTACTAATTACTCTCTGACTAAAGACTATGATATGCCACAACCTTCAGATGGTTGTGGTTTAACTAATAATAATTCATCAATTTTGATGAATAAACCTGTTGTGGACTTCATCACATCATTAATGACTTTACTGACTCAATCAAACTTAACTGTACCGTCCAACGTTGCCTCTTTTGTTGACACTTTTAATAATATTCTTAATCATGGACAGGTTAGCCATGGTAATTCAGTGGAATTGCCGCAGTGTAATCAGCAAGAAAAGTGATCTCATTCACTTGATTAACAAATATAATTCCTTTTTATTTTCTCTTCAAGAGACATTCATCTCTTGCCCACTTTACAATCATTCCTTACTATTTACATTATATATTCGCATATTCCCTATCCTACATCCATTCAAAGCCTGTTGTCTACTAGTGATATTGTAATTTATAAGGCTCCTTCATGCTTCATACTTTCTAACAATCTAAGATATTTTTATTTATTTCTATTATATTTATTTTGTTGTGCTTAGTTGTTAATAATAAGTATTATTTTATGTTAGCAGTATTTTATGTTATTTATGAGAATTCATTTTAGTTAATTATTTAATTTTAGTTGTAAATGTTTTAATATTTTGGTTTACGTTATTTCCTACTTTCCTGATATCCTTCCAAATTCCGTATCCTGTAATTAAATTAAATATGTTTCCCTACCTTTACTTGTATGTGGCATAATGCACAATCCGTGCCACGCCAAATAAAAAAAAAAAAAAAAAAAATACCACAGGTAAATACTACACGCACGCACGGGCACGACGTTGGTATCAGTTGGTATTGCTTTAGTTAGACCAAGTAAGCCTGTACCTAGGTAGTTTACGGTGTATGAGTGTCGCCTGCCGTGGTCAGCGACAGTGACGAGCAACGTCGAGACCACAACACTTCATCAGAGTGCAGCCCGCCCGCCGGCCGTAACATGGCGCGCGGCCAGCAGAAGCTCCAGTCGCAGGCCAAGGCGGCCGAGAAGCAGTCCAAGATTAAGAAGCAGCAAGGCCACAGTGCCACCGACCAGAAGAAGGCGGCACAGAAGGCCCTCGTGCACGTGTGCTCCGTGTGTAAGGTGAGCACAAGTACACCCTGTTTGGTTCATTATATAGGTACACAGCTAACACAGTGCTCTCGACCCTTGCAGGCGCAGATGCCGGATCCCAAGACTTACAAGCAGCACTTCGAGAATAAGCATCCTAAGAATGAGCTGCCCGAGGATCTCCAGGGAGTGTAGCGTCTGCCGATTATTATTCTAAGTTTGGTTTAATGTTACTTGTTTACCTTATTTTGTAACATATTGCCCGAGTATTTCTTTATATTACATTTACATTTCCACACAGTGTTTTTATGGTGGCATTTTCTAAAACAGGTGTCCAGACAGTTTTAATAGATATTAAAACTTAATATCATAGGAAATTACACACTTTTTCCAACATAATAATATGCTTTTTATTTGTAATAAACAATGCAGTATATAACCACAACACAGATAACATCACAATCTATTTGTAATATAGATAGATAATATATTAAATACAACTGGCACAGCTAGTCTCATGCAAAATGTGATAGTACATATTGTGGTGATATTATATACTCACCAACAAAAACCATAATATAAGTATTTATAATTGTTATTAAAGATATATTTGTTTAGTGCAAGTATTACTGTATACATTTAGTGTGAGTGCAAGTCAGACTGATTGTGACCATTGTAGCATTAACAACCCCCAGGTTGAGATAATGAAAGTAGATAGAGAATCTATAAGTAGGGCATCTTTCCTACTAATGCTGGTTCACAAAGTTTCAATGTAATATACCTTTTATGCATGATGACATTTTAGTACCATAATATCTAAGAGAAATTAGCAATAAAGCACAGACCTGGCAAAGAATTCAAATACCTTTATCTGTTTTATTGATGTCAAAATCAAGTTATTACAAATACGCTACCACATCTACTTTTATCATACATTTAATTCTACCATAAGTAGGCTCCTAATGTATTATTATAACTCAATGAAACCTATTAAATTATTTATATATTTAATAAAATGTTATAAACTTTTATTTTTGTAGCCGGGTGCCGCAACCATCTCTTTTGTTCAGAAATATTACGGTAGAATGTAACAAAATATAATATTTTTTTGAGATTTAAGGACAATCAAATGTTATTTATTATGATAGTGACATACCTATTTTATTTTCATAACATTCTTTGATTGTGTGTACTTTTTTTACTGTGGCTCCATTAATTATTATAGTCCCTGTTAGCATATGGGACAACGTTTCTGTTTCTCTGCAAAAATGTGTGTACTTTTAACACTGCCTTTAATGTGTCAAACTACTTTTTTCACATTTTAGTCACAACATCATCTTTCACTCTGCATTCTGGTCAAATGGCTCTTTCAGAATGCACTCAATAGTCATGTATATAAAAACTGTGTTTATTTCACATGACTCCTATTCCATACCCAAGTTTCACTTGTATCAAACTAAAACAGCATTATGTATGAATGTGTATAGCGGCATGTTTCACTCAGCTCATGCATTTGTTTACATTTATAGAACCATTATGCACCCAGTACTCTTCTATTACAGTAGATAATAATAGCTATAATAGCTCGAATGTCAAGGGAAATGCTTAAAAATTGAGATATAAAGAGTTTAACTGATCAAATTTCAACATAAAAAGGCGCAATTTCTAAGACAAATTACATACATATGAGTCAAGTATAACGAATTTACATTGAAAGACGATATCAATGTAATTGATAAAAAAATCTGTTATCTTCTTTTGATTAAAGCCATTTACAAATTTTTTATAAATTATTTTTTCTAGTTCATGTTCATATAATGAACCGAATACATGATCCTCGATATCATTACATCTTTCAATGTAAGTTTGTAATGTATCAATTGCTGCTCTCAGTGTCTTTATTTGACACCAATGGTTTAAAATCTGCTGGATCAGTATGATCATCGTCAGCTCCATTCTGATTGACTAAATCAATGATTTCAGCGTCAGTTAATGTACCAGTAGTAACCCAAGTGACCAACAATGAAAAAACAGAACATCTGTGTTTCTTAGAAAGTTTAATGAATGTATTCATTCTTTGCATGTGTGCAAGTCGTATATAAACAATAGATTAGAGGCCCCGAATAAACTTTTTTGTGGATTTTATTGCTATGAGTTTCGAGGAATCCCAAGTAAGAAGTGATAATATTTTATGAACTACGACTTTACCGAGTTTGCTTTTTGGCAATTCGAGTTAAAAAATATTAAAATGTACTATTAATACCTCTCAGGGAAATAACATTTTGTTCGAGTTACTAAGTCTAAATAATTCGAGATACTGCGTAATTTGTGGTTCAGTGGAAGGGAATGGCATTTATTTTCGATTTACTGAGGATTCATACTTGATGAGATTTTAGTTATAGAGATTCCACTGTATATTGGCAAATTTACTCTCAAATGTATGAATTTGTTGCACATGAAACTCAGTGAAAGTATACGGATGAGTGCTTTCTAAAAAAATACTAGCTAATAAAGTACAGGTCACACCTAGATGACTTAGGTGTGGGAGAGCATGACGGAGGGACAAAGGTCAGGTTTTATACATGAGATGAATAGGTAGGGTCATATCTATGTTTTTATGATAAAGTAAATAAAGTTTAGCTTCAATTGTTAATGAATTAAGTCACTATGCCCTACTGTGACAGTGTGCTGAGGCTGAGCCATAATGTTCATTATATAGTGCAGCTCGCACATCCTTCCGTGTATGGTGAACTTTAAGAAGAACAAACAGCATTCAACATACTGCTGGTGGAAGTTTTACATCTTCTCATAGAGCATCTCTTGTCCACATAGCATGCAGACTCCGCGATATTGTCCGTCGGGCAGCGCAGTCTCCTCGTAACTATGTTGGCATGCAGCGCGCACCTCGCACGCGCCCCGCACCGCCACTCGCAGCGCCCGCGTGTCTCGCCGGTATTTCCGCCCGGCCGCTAGCTCACGGCGCTCCTGTCTCTGCGCTCGTTCCTGCAGCAGGCCCTCCTCGCCGCCCCACACGAGCTGCGCGCGCTCCTCCAGCTGCTCCCGTAGGTACAGACGCATAGAGCCGCCGGCGCGGTGCGGGTTGGGCCGCGTTACGTAGCGCAGCGGGGGCGGTCGCGCGTCTAGGTCGCAATCCTTCAGCAGGAACTCTGCCTTGGCCTCCGTGCGGGACAACATCGCGTGTCGCTCGGGCTGGCGGCACGGATCGCATACGGCCAGCCCAAACTCGTCCAGCAGGCGTGAGCTGGCCACGGGTCGTCCGCACTCCCGGCAAGGGGGCTGCAGCGACACGTGTACCAGAGGGGCGGGGAGAGGCGCGGCGCGCGGGACCGGCTCGGGCTCCTCGTCCAACAGGAAGCCGCCGCCGGTGTCGCGTGGGGCGGGAGCGCGCGGAGCCGGTCGCGCCTCCCGCAAACTCTTGGCCCGTAATCTGTTTCTCTCAGCGCGCGCCTTCTGCGCCGCACTCGGACCGTCCGCAGCAGTGCCCGGCGCACCCTCGGCCGGGAGTCCGCTCGCCGGCGCCATGCTGGTGATGCTGGTGTCGGAGCGCCTCCCGACGGCCACAAGTGGTTTTGTAAATGCGGGTGAACAGTATTGTAATCCAACTTGTACAAAGACACATTGGCCGCTCTGTTCGACCGCTTCGTCGAATATTACCACACAATCCGCCTATAAAAAGTTACTCTACAATTAGAGAGTAATATATTCCTTGATCTACAGTCTACACTACAACTAAACACAGAGTGAGCAACACAGAGAGCAAGTCAACTAAAGATCACCAAACTTGGCCCCCGCGAAATTTTTTTTTTATTATTTTTGAATTTTTATTATTGCATATCGTTAGTTCTTAATTGTTCGCTATGAATAATCGTTTGTTCGTTAATTGTTTATTTAGAAAAAAATAATTAAATAAGTACTGTTTGGTTAGCCCCCTCAATCAAAATTATTAATATTTTGTCTCATTATCAGTCTATAAATACATATTGACGTTTGTTCTTCAATAAATTACGTTTGTTCGAACATTTAATTGCCTTTTTATTGTTTAAATTACAATATTTATTTCGAAAATGTTGCATTGCGCATGCGCCATCTTTTCTTTTCGATTGCTCTAATAGTGTTATATACTCTTTGGCTCTCATTGAATAGAAAGTATAATATTATGTTTATACGCATAATTTTGTATTTGTTGTTAACTACTCGTGTTTAAACATGAAAAACTAAGTCATAAAACTGAAAGATAATTTTATAAAAAAAAATTTTGATATGTAAAAAAGTAATTAATATAAGTAGGTATGTATGTTTATACGCATAATTTTGTATTTGTTGTAACTACTCGTGTTTAAACATGAAAAACTAAGTCATAAAACTGAAAGGTAATTTTATAAAAAAGTGATAAAAAAAGACTGTTTATATAAATAATTTTATATTTATTATTACATAATCGAGTATAAAAAGTGAGAAAAAGGTGAAATATAAAATAAAACATTTTTTGATAATTTTATTTATATACTTAATGAATAATATCTGTATCTGTATTAATGCCCTGCCTATATATTAATGAACAAATCTTTTTACTTAGACCAATTAAATTTACCCTTAACCAATAAACTACGTGAACAATCTACTATGTTATCGCATTTTCAATAGATAGATAGGTACATCGCAAAATTGATTGTTCTTTACAACTGTTATTTATTATTAATCATTATGCTCGTAGCCAACTTTAAAGTATTTTATACATCGATGCTTTTATATGAGTTTGCAAAAAAATATTAGTAAAAGAGGAGAATAACAAATATAATTTCACTAAAATGTGACAAGTAATTTTTAATCAACAAATTGAAATCATTTGTTTACAAGTCCACCAAGTCCACTTCTTCTCACGCCATTACGAGACTAGTTTCTATGAGAGCGATCGAAAAGAAAAGATGGCGCATGCGCAATATGCTTTGGCGCAATGCAACATTTTCGAAATAAATATTCACGTAATTAAAAATTGTAATTTAAACAATTTTTTTATTGATATGAAAACCTTTAATTAAATCTAAAGATTAAAAATAACTAAATAAACCAGGTCCGCAGGGACTTGCAGATCGACTACGTCGAGGAGTTTGTGGTCGGCCGACACGAACATCTCCGTGGCGTCGCCCATGCGCATGGAAGGCCACTCAACAGCCACCACCTCCCTCGGCAGCTGGTGGAACCTCTTGTCTGGTCAGACGATGACTAGACATGGACCCAGTGTAGAGAAGAGATCGCCAGGATAAACGGCAGCCGCTGGTCGCCTTGGCGCCAACCATAGGCGTCTAAAGAAGATACCGGGGGGTCGTCGCTCCCTGAGACATTGTCGGCGCAACGGGGGTTGCCCCAAGAGATGGATCAGTCGATTTTTTATTTTATTTTTTAATTTAAACAATAAAAAGGCAATTAAATGTTCGAACAAACGTAATTTATTGAAGAACAAACGTCAATATGTATTTATAGACTGATAATGAGACTAAATATTAATAATTTTGATTGAGGGGGCTAACCAAACAGTACTTTTTTAATTATTTTTTTCTAAATAAACAATTAACGAACAAACGATTATTCATAGCGAACAATTAAGAACAAACGATGAACTAACGATATGCAATAATAAAAATTCAAAAATAATAAAAAAAAAATTTCACGGGGGCCAAGTTTGGTGATCTGTCAACTAACTAAACAAATACATTTTTTTATTTGGCGTGGCACGGATTGTGCATTATATGGCAATCGTTCACTTATGTAAATGTAACTGAATAACGACGTGACACTGGCAGAAATGTACTTATCTTAGTACAATTGCCAATCAATAAAAAAATAAAAAAAAACATTTATGCCAGTGTCACGTCAGTGTATTTAGCAACGAGAGAGAGAGACAAATATTTAAATAAATTTAGAAGCACTCTTATAGCTGAAACAAAGAAAAACAATACTAAAACTAATGTCTATACTATAACAATAATATATCCCGCTACCCCGCAGACTGTTGATGTAGACACGGATAATGCAGTTATTACAGTAAGTAGCCAGTATAATGAGCACTTGAGGAGCGTTTTGGAAGATGTGATTTCGGAGTATCGAAATACACTGCCCTTACTTAGAAAACGTTTACCACGTTTGCCTATGCACAAAAAAAACATAGAGATGATGGGTACCCTAGATTCACTATTATCAAATTATTTTGATAATAGTGAAAACCTCGCCGACACGCATTCGATCCTGTACTGCGCCGCGACTACGGCTTGTCGTGTAGCAGGAGTTAAGTACTTCAGTGAAGACCATACTACACGACCAAAACCTACCGTACCCGCGTGGCAGAGCAGGATCCAACGGCGAATTGACGAGGCTAGGGTACTTATAGGCAAACTAACCTGCTTCAGGACGGGCAACACTCGCCCGCGAGTGATGCGTTTTGTGCATCGAGCTTTCTCGGACACTGACATCAGACCCCGGGATTATATGTCTCGAGTCACAGAACCCATCGACTTCCTGAAGCAGAAAGTTTGTGCATGGGCAAACCGCATTCGTAGGTATAAGTTACGATTAGACCGATACATACTGAATCGCATATTCCAAAGTGATCAAAGGCGGGTATATAGAGACTGGGAACGATCTAAACAAATTGTGACTGAGGGAAGTCTACCAGATGTTGAAACCACCAATTCATTCTGGCAAAACATCTGGTCGACTCCCGTCAGTCACACGGAAGACGCTTGGATGGAGGATGTTAAGCGGGCCTGTGAGTCTGTGCCAGAGATGGGGTCTGTCATTATTGACCCCATCGATGTAGTTTGTGCGGTCCGTCCTATGGCAAATTGGAAGTCTCCAGGGCCCGACGGACTACACAACTATTGGTTAAAATGGTTACGCAGCTCACACGCTCGCTTAGCATCCCAATTCCAAGACGCAATTGAGTTTGGATCGATCCCAGAGTTTATGACTACAGGCATTACCCGCCTGCTGTATAAGTCCGGTAGTACCACGGATCCTAAGAACTATAGACCCATAACATGCTTACCTACCATCTACAAGCTCCTTACATCCATTTTGAGAATCAAAATTGGTAGCCATATAGACACTAATTCCATCATGTCAGCTTCTCAGAATGGATGTAGGACTGGGTCCCGTGGTACTAAAGAACTTCTCCTCATAGACATGACCATTAGCCAACAAGTTCGACGTAACCGAAAGAATCTATCGGCATGCTGGATAGATTACAAAAAAGCTTATGACTCTGTACCACATACCTGGCTCATGAGGGTGCTGGAGTTGTATAAAATCGATACAACTCTACGCACCTTCCTGAGCTCATGTATGGGGCACTGGAAAACAGTCCTTATCTATCCAGGATGCCGAAGAGCTTTCGGTGACAACGAACAAATCAGGATTAAACGGGGTATATTCCAAGGTGATAGTTTGAGTCCCTTATGGTTCTGCTTGGCACTAAACCCACTCAGCACACTGCTAGGGGTTTCAGGGCTAGGCTACCGTTTGCGGAGAGGGAGTCAAGTTATATCGCACTTACTTTACATGGATGATTTGAAGTTATTTGCCCAAAACAAATTACAACTGATAGATTTACTAAGGATAACTGAAAACTTTAGTAAATCTATCAGTATGGAGTTTGGTTTGGACAAATGTGCGATCATACATGTAAAGCGAGGAGTGATATCGGAGTATGAAAGTACACTACTCACAGATTCTGTAAAACTTGATTCACTCTCCGAAAACGAAACCTACAAGTATTTAGGTATGTCACAGGCAATAACAATCAATGAGACAGACATGAAACAATCTATGAAGGAGCGCTTCTATGACCGCCTGAAAAAAGTACTGAAGAGTCTTTTATCAGGCGGAAATAAAGTACGTGCCTTTAATAATTGGGTCATGCCTGTCTTATTGTATTCCTTTGGCATACTCAAGTGGACTCAAACTGAACTGGACGCCTTAGACAGACGAGTTCGGACACTATTGACCGCATATCGTATGCACCACCCACGCTCATCTGTAATGAGACTGTACATCCCACGTAAATGTGGAGGTCGTGGCTTTCTCAATGCTAAGACTCTCCATAATCGTGAGGTATATAGTCTCAGAGAATATTTTCTCAACAATGAGGGGGTGATGCATGGAAATGTAGTCAAGGTAGACAAGGGCTTTACCCCGTTATCCTTGGCTAAAGAGAACTGGCACAAACCTGTAATACTGAGTACTAATGACCGCAAGGAGGTATGGCAGAGCAAGGAGTTACACGGAAGGTTCTGTAAGGCTCTTCATGGTTCTGATGTAGACCTTTTGACTTCCGTGTCCTGGCTACGCTTCGGTGATCTCTTTGGAGAAACTTGGAGACAACTACTACTATCTGAAAATATAATTATATTATTACATAATTACATACTTGACAGCAGTGGCGGCCCTAGCAAAATTTTTAGGTAGTGCGAGATCTCAAAATGGCGCCCTGGGTCGTTCCTATACTATGCAGTTACTTTATCCGTGATTACCTACTAGTATTAGACCTGCCAAATTACTAACTATAGATGTATCTGTGAGGCAAGTGCAATGATTGATGTCCGTAGAGCTTGAAATAGCAGTTGCTCTGGTCATTTGCGATAAAAAAAATTACGTCAATCCCTATTGCGCTAGACAACGCCACTGTGCTTACTTCATGCCCTGCTGTGGTGACAAATTGTACAGATGAGAAATAAAAACAGTTAAGTAATAATTTTGTTTTACAACTTTTATTTAAACTGATAGGCTACATACAGTCTCAAAAAAAAAACTTTAATAAAAAACTTATATAGCTACCTTTCTGGCTTTTGCGCTTGGAAATTTTTTTATTAATTCGGAATAATTTAGCTTCTGAGCAATAGCATTTTCTATGGACAAGATTCCAAGATCTGACAGTCTTTCCTGACACATAGTAGAACGTAGGTAAGTTTTTATAAGTTTCAATTTACTGAAACTTCGTTCCCCTTTAGCGACAGTTACAGGTATAGTCAGCAAGATGCGAAGTGCTGTCCACACATTCGGAAAAATATCCTGCCAATCATTTTTTTTAATAAGTTGGAGAACTTTAAGTGGCTCTGCTGATTGAAGATCTTTTAATAATGGGTTCAAGCTCATAAGTTCCTCGACCAATTCGCAACCAGACACGTCACATTTTTCCCCATCTGTTAAACTGATTTGCAAATCAGCACAGGCTTTTTCCAATATGGATCTTTCAGGAATTATTTTGATGTTATATAAAAATGACCACGTATCATTGAATATTGATAGTTGTTTAAATCGAGTGACCAAGGCATTCTCAATTGTATCAATCATAGGGTAGAAAACGTTCATTTTAAACAATTCTTCAGGATCAGATGGTGTCTCATCTACGGCTTCATACTCAAATGATCGTTTCTTTCTTCGGGATCGGGCTGCCTTAAACATTGGGTCTATCTCAGCCTGAGATGCTATTTTCTTAGCTGTTATTAAAGCAGATGAAGAAGCTCGGTACTCTTTCACAAATTCCAAGCAGTTTTTCAGCAATTGCGACGCATTTGGTAAATCCATAGATTCAGACTGCATAGCCTTACTTACAATGTTTACTTGAAACAATATATCATACCAAGCCACCATTGTAACTATGAACTCAAATTGCTCCATGTACTGAATTAGAGACAAGGCCTCTGATGCAGCGACTGAGTCATTTGTTTCTTCGTGAAGATTCAGAAGGGCATCACGAACTGAAGAGTAGTGATAGCGAACAGCAACAAGACTAGAAATTCTACTCTCCCAGCGAGTTTCGCAAACTTTTTTCAGGGATGACCCTTCAATGTGCTTGGATACCACTTCCCATCGCTTTGTTGATCCGGAAAATAAAACAAACAGTCTTTGGAGAAATAGGTTAGGTTAGGTTTTTTTTTTTTTTCCATTCATCTCTTTGCCACTTTGAAGGCCAAAGATCATTCGTCTTCTCCTGCACTATCAATTGCGCATTGCATCATTGCATTTGCCAATTGTTAGGTTTTTTTTTTGTTGGGAGAGAGGCGGGGGAAATGCTCATGCACACCAGGGAAGTTGAGCCCTGGTAGTGTCGGACTCCTGTCTTAAAAACGACAGACCTACCGACTAAAACCCCCTCCTCTTCCTAATGATTTTAAATGGGGTGTACCGGACCACGCGGCGCTATCGGTATACGCTTTGTGGTCCGGTTTGTGAAGGAACTGCCGTCAGCTCCTTGTAACTCCGAGCCGTCAACAGACGATCCTGACAACTGGGAGCCGCAACTCCGTATTGCGGGTATTCCGTCAATACAGAGCTGCAACTTCATGCTGCCATTCAGACCATCTGGACAACTCGGAGCCCCCGAAGGGACAGCAGGGTAGTGGAGATGATAGACGTGTGGGGGTGGAGGTTAGATGCTGTTACCCTGTACTGGTAGCATGAGTGCATAGCCAGGGTGATATAATATTCGAGTATCCGTAATGCAATTGTGATATAGAACCACACTTGCGAGTAATGGACGAGGGTGCCGCTTAGCTTCACCGTGGGTAGTGGGCACACACAAACCCACCACCACAACGGATGGGGGGGGGGTTAGGTTAGGTTTTTTTTTTTTTTTTTTTATAGGAGGAGGGGAAATCTTCAAAAGACACCCACTTGCGTGGGTAGTGCCGGATTCTTACCGGCTAAAACCCCTCCTCCTCTAGGAAATTCTTGCTGATATAAATTGTTCAGCATTTATTTCTTTGGAATTATCTGCTTTTTTTTTTTACTTCGTTTATTTCTTTGAAAAATTTTTAGATGGCCTTTTACTAAGGTTGATCTATGTGAAGTGTTCTTGTATCAACAGTATTGGATAGAAGCTCTTGCTATTCTGTCCCACTTTTGCCACTCGGGACATTGGGAACTGTAAGCAGGGTGATCGATGTCATTGTTTTCCCTACTCTTGCAGTTGGTGCATTTTAGGGCCTCTATGACCTGATCACATTTGCGTGTATCGTGATCCCCGGCGCAACGTCCACACTTGGTATCAGCATTGCAGATATTTGCTTTATGCCCAAATCCTAAACACTTAAAGCATTGCACTATTGGTGACTGATCTACAGCCAGGACCAGCTGATAACCTAGACGGATCCTTTGATCCTTCATCAGGGTCCACATTCCCGGATCCACCTCTACAATTATGTTAGACAATGGACTATTTCTGATTTTAATCTTTCTGATTATTTTGACATTCTTTTGTTTTAGATCCAGTGAGTCCAGGAGCTTAGAGTTCTGCGTGATCACGGCCTCCTCCATTTTGGCGTCATTCAGATCTGCAGCTACTCCCTTAAGTCGCAGAAGAGGTTTTCTGGTTTTTGGCTGGGATACTGTGAGGGCAGGAGCGGCTTCCTTAACTGCTTTCTTGAAGGTTTGTCTTTCCTGTTCAGATCCACATCCAATTATAACTTTTTGGTTTTTGAGCTTGCGCACCTTTGTGATTCCTATACCCAGCCCAACAACATCAATTTTTGATTTTACCTGGGCAACGACCTCGGCACCCGTATGCCTGGGATCGATCGACTCTACCACTAGGCTATAGTGCGGCGTCATCAAGGCGTTGGCATAGGTTCTTTCAGGAGCTGCTTTCTGTAGTGTGTTAACAACTGGGTCTCGGCCGTCTCCGGCACCCAGAGCAGCGGCCGCAATAGCCGACATCACCTCGTCCCTCAGGACCCGGATGGGGCCGGTAATATTATTTATATCTTCAGACATCTTGTCCATTCTTTTGGATAACTCTGTGTATGTATCTTTTCCTGTAGTTGGGACCTCTTCCCGTTTCTTGGTCTCAGTCACTCTGTTTTTGTTCTTTTCACTTTCCTCTCTTTCATATGCAAGCCATCCTCTAATTCCCTCTGTTTCCTTCGTCAATAATCTGTTCTGTTCTACGATCTTCTTCAAATATTCTGTGTTATGTCTGTTAATTTCTTCAATTCTTGAGATATGCTGGGTCTGTAGCGCACCTATGGTTTTTTCGTAGTAGGCTTTAGTTCGTTCACGCTCGGCTATATGCCTGGTACGAGAGTCAGCGAGTCTCAGGATCATCTCGTAGAGGCCGTGCATTCCATCGCACACTGAATCTCTTATTTCTCTATTTAAGTTTCTTGAATCTTCCAGTCTAGATTTGGTTCTTTGTAGTAAGTCGCCGGCCAATCTAGGCATATCGTGCAGCGGTCCCCCGTCACCGATAGATGTATCGGACATGACCGAGAGGTCTCCTCTCTCCATGTCCCCCGGCTCCGACGCCCCACGCAAGAGGGTCTCGGTTCTTGTTAGGCTGGCGGATCTTATTTAGGTCCTGATCCTCAGCAGCGCCGACTCAGAGCGCGGCCTATCAACCATCGCAAGCCCCGGCGTCGTTTATGTTTTATTTATAATAGATTGTAGTGATCATGAATTTTTAATAGAGAAACGTCATTATTTACATATGGAAAAGTGACATATGTACCAAAATTACATAATATCTCAATAACTTATTTTTAAACAAACAGTCGCATTTTTTTAAATCTATAAAAAGTAAAACTACAATACGTTTTTCCGCAAACAAAATGGCGGATAACCATACAGTACCGAAATGACACTTGCGACACAGACAGAGCTTGACGTATAATTTTGGAAAGTGTCTTTTATCTATTTAAAATTCGGTTGATAATGTCCCGTTTTAACTAATAATCTTAATTTTATTAAATTTTGAAAAATGCCACTTTTCTATTTAATCGACGATATATTATATAAAATACAGTGTCCCCACTTAACCAAACCTTACACTTTACACAGTTAGGTTAGGTTAGGTTAGGTTAGGTTAGGTTAGGTTAGGTTAGGTTAGGTTAGGTTAGGTTAGGTTAGGTTAGGTTAGGTTAGGTTAGGTTAGGTTAGGTTAGGTTAGGTTAGGTTAGGTTAGGTTCCCGTGTGGGGTTGCTGGTCCTCCATCGGGCGCGTCCCCAGGTGGTGGATAGGGGAACGCCTCCCAGATTCTGGGTGGCACTAGGGAAATCAAATACCTAGCGCGAACCAAAACCAGCAGGCATGGGCGTGTCTAAAGACCTGGAAGTTGCGGCCTAAGGGACCCTACCCCTACAGAAAAGGAAAACTAATCAAACATTATGAGTGCGGAACTTAAGAAATATGTACCCCAGGAGGGTACCATCACGCCACGTCGTGGTGGAGAATCCCTCTCTGTGTCTGAGACAGCGACCCCAGCGGTGGCTACCTCAGATACAGGCTGCCCCTCATATTCTGGGGGGGGCAAGGTTCGCTCGAAATTAATGGACAGATTCATTACGAAGACCACTGCGCAAACTACGGATTCCGATGCATCGCTGACAGATCAGGAGACAACCTTCAAACCGAGGAAGGCACTTGTGAGATCGCCGCCCAAGGAGGACGTGTTCTACTCACCCATTGCTAGTTCACCGCTCAAAATTAGCAAGAGGAAACGTGGCTCCCCCGTGAACACCCTATCTAAAGACCTTGAGTCGCTAGAAAGAGAGGAGGAATCACTCTGGCTAGCTATCTCAGAAAAGGTTGCTAACACCTTCACCATGATTAGCGATAGGCAAGGTCCCTACAGAAATACGGCTACAGACATCAAGCACGCTTTTCGACTGCTTAATGACATGTGTGCAAACGTGAAAGACGCACGCACCAGGCTTCTCATAGCCAGATTGCGGAGAGCAGAAGAAAAGGAAAGGGAAGAACAAGAAGCAACGCCCAAGCGTGCTAGAAAGGTTGTAGGAAGCCCAAAAGAGAAGGCAACTAACACTTCTACTTGGAGCCTAATGACGGAGGGCCCCGAATGGGACCCCTATATGGAAACTCACGAGGACTCGGATAGCGGCATAAAGGGCGTCCAAACGGGGCAAGCCCCTGATCAAGAGGCAAACAAAAAGCAAGAAGAAGAACAAGAAACTGAAGAGAAAGGATGGAGCAAAGTCGAGAAGAAAAAAACAAAGAAAACAAAGAGAAAGGAAGCCACTAGCAAAATACAAGAGACAAGAAAAGTCGAAAGGAAAGAGGAAGGGGTTAAAACTACAAGTAACTTACCTTCCAAACCACGACGCATTAAACAACGAACCAAGCCTGAAGCAGTCCTGATCCGTGTTACGAGTGACTCATTCGCCGACATTCTTAAAAAAGTTAAGACCGGACTGATGAGCAACAACGCAGAGCTCACCTTTTCCTCAGTGAGGAAAACACAGAAAGGTGATCTCTTGTTAGAAATGGAGAGAGGCCAAAAAGGCGCCTCCGAGATAAAGGATAGTCTCAATAGACTATGTCCTGACCTCTACGTCAAGACACTTAAGGACATGTCGAGCGTTCTTATATGCGGCCTCGATATGACCTGCGAAAAAGAGGAGATCGAGGAGGTGCTAAAAGACCGGTGCCACGACTTTAACGTGAGGCGCATTTGGATTAGCCGCTCTAACACCAAAAGCGCTATCATAGACCTGACCAAAGAGGATGCGCAGAAGTTAGCCGAGGAGAAAAAGGTTAGAATCGGCTGGATGAGAGCTTCAGTAAGACCTTACGAAGAAAAACAAAAGTGCTTCCGATGTCTCGAATATGGCCATATTGCGGCAGTCTGCCCAGGCGAGGATCGCAGTAGAAGGTGTCTGAAATGCGGTGCCCCCAGCCACAAAACATCAGATTGCAATGAGCCCCCAGCATGCATCGTGTGCAAAGACAAAGGCCTGGCAAGCAATGGACACAGAACGGGGTCAAAACTGTGTCCCTCATGGGCAGTAAAAGTCCCCGGAAAGAGGAGTTCAAAAAACCTCTTAGAAACAAGGAGGGCGCCCACTCCAAACATGGAGGCGATGATCGGAGTACAATGAGGATCTTGCAAGTCAACCTCAACTGCAGCAGAAGGGCTCAGGATCTCATGATTGCTCAGATGACACAACTGCAAATAGAGTTTGCCCTAATCTCAGAGCCAAACAACACCTCTGGTAGGGGCTGGTTGACGGATACAACGGGTAGAGCAGCTATCCTTATCAGAGGATCCCAGATTCCAAGTAAGCTACTTGACAGAGGCGACGGCTTTGTATGCGCCAAAATTGGTGCATATACTATGTATAGCTGCTACTTCTCCCCGAATTCAGCTTCTCTAGACTTCGACCGCGGATTGCAGCATTTGGCCGAATCAATCAGGAAGACTCAAGGGGCGAAGGTGGTCGCCGGAGATTTCAACGCCAAATCCTCTGAATGGGGGGCAGCTAAATCCGACTGGAGGGGCGGCCTCGTGTCAGAGTTTGTGGCGACTTGTTCCCTCTATGTCTGCAACACCGGCCGAAAACCCACTTTCGTCAGGGGCCTTTCAACGTCCATCTTAGACATTACACTGGCCGACGACCAGGCCATGAGAGCCATGGATCGCTGGATGGTACTAGACACTGAAAGCCTCAGCGATCACCGCTACATTACTTTCACGCTCCGCGGTACTGCTACTCCAAAAAGAAACCTGAAGACCGGATGGATGAGCAGAAAGTTCAACACTGAAGTGTTCCTGGAAAGTCTCTCACTCCTGAAGGCTGACGATGTCCCAGAGGATCCAGAGACTGGCGCTTCGTACATAGCCGATCGGCTGACTCGATGCTGTAACCTCGCCATGCCGAAACGAAAGACCAGTGGCAAACGGAGACAGGTCTACTGGTGGACAGAAGAAATTGCAGCTCTAAGAAAAACCTGCAACAAAATAAGAAGAGCCGTAAAGCACAAAGACTCCTGCACAAGAGAGCTCGTTGAGCTTTCAGCTGCAAAAAATGACCTCGCAAAGGCTATAATCAAAGAGAAAAATAACGCGTGGAAGAAGACAATCGAAGAGCTAGACCAGGACCCCTGGGGAAAAGGCTACCAAATAGTTCTAAAGCGGATCCGAATAGGGTCACCAAATGCATCCACTTTAGAAGCTGACAGGGTACGAGAAATAGTAAAGGCGCTATTCCCGTCAGATACAGACATGGCAGCAATCGAAAATGTCATTACCAGCACTGCACCACTAGCTTTCACCAATGACGACCTCCAAAAAGCGTTGTCGCGGCTCAAGGCTGGGAAAGCGCCAGGGCCAGACAATATACCAGCGGTTGCTGTTAAGACCTACGGTGGGGTTTTGCCGGAGCCTCTACTGAGAATTATGAACGCATGCTACAGTAAGGGACATTTCCCGAAGGAGTGGAAGGTTGCCAAACTGGTGCTCATCAAGAAACCTGGTAAGGAGCACATAGAGAGCCCAAGCGCATACCGCCCAATCTGTCTGCTGAACCATGTGGGAAAGGTGTTTGAGCGCTTGATCTCTGACAGACTGTCTGAAGAGCTCCAAAGAAAGGAGGATCTGGCGGATGTTCAATTTGGCTTCCGGAAGTCGCGGTCCACGATCGACGCTCTCAAAGCAGTTTGCACGAGCATAAAACAAGCCAAAAGTGGAACTTGGCGCACGCGTAAGTTCTGTGCTGTCATCACACTCGACGTTCGGAATGCCTTCAACTCCGCCAGATGGATCATAATTCTAGAGGAGCTCAGAAGAAGAAACATTGACCAGTGTCTCATTAGAGTTCTGGCATCATACCTCGCCGACAGGTACATAGTGGCTGACCACAGCCAGGGTTCGGATCGCATAAGAATTAACAGAGGCGTGCCACAGGGATCAGTCCTGGCTTCGCTGCTATGGAATATCATGTACGATGGAGTACTCTGCATCAAACTTCCCCCAAGCACCAACATCGTCGGGTTTGCCGATGACTTGACCCTAATAGTTGCGGCAAAACACGAAGAAGAGGTCATGTCGCGGGGTAATGCAGCGGTGAATCGGATTGGCGCCTGGATGGCACAGCGTGGCCTACACCTTGTTCCCGAAAAAACTGAGGCTGTGATCATGTCAGGACGAAGAAAGCACCTCCCGATACATTTCACGATTCAGGGCAAAAGGGTGGACCCTACTAACACCTTGCGTTGTCTCGGAGTGACTCTTGACAAATCATTGTCATTCCTACCCCATATAAGGAATGTGACAAACCGAGCACTTGCTAGAGCTCAGGCACTTGGAAGACTAATGCCTAATATTGGAGGGCCTAAGACTGCCAAGAGGAGACTTCTAGCGGGAGTAATCAAATCTACTCTATGCTATGCGGCACCTGTATGGAGTGAAGGCCTCAAATATGCAACAGGAAGAAGGGACCTTGACAGTTGCTACCGTATCGCAGCTCTGCGGGTCGCATGTCTATACAAAACCGTGTCATATGAGGCGTCCATGGCAATTGCGGGTATGATACCAATAGGACTTGTGATTGATGAAACATGCCGCATACACAAGCTCAAAAAAAAAAGCGGGGCAACAATTGCTGCGGAAAGGAAAGTGACCCTTGACCTATGGCAAGAAGCATGGGAAAGAACAGAAAAAGGGGAGTGGACCCGCACAGTGCTTCCCGATGTGAGAAAATGGCACAAAAGAAAACATGGCGATGTCAGCTTTTACATATCCCAAGCTCTATCCGGTCACGGAGTCTTCAATACATTCCGAAAAAAGATTGGGAAAGCAGAATCAATCACCTGCTGGTTCTGCTCAGCAGACGACACTCCAGAACACACACTGTTCCTCTGCCAAAAATTCCAAGAGGACCGCCAGAGACTGACATGTACCATGGGAGAACCGGTAACAAAGAGCAACATGACCGACCTAATGCTTAGGGACGAGAACAAATGGGAGACTATTGCCGCCTACATCAGATCGATTATGCAGTTCAAAGAGAAATGTGAACGCGAGGAAGAAGCCAAGGGAAAAATCCCAATGGACCCTCCGTAATACAAAGTCCACCTGGAGGCCTCTTGAAGTCGTCTTGCCTAGTTCCGGGAGGCCTTCGCTCTACTGGTGGTGGCAAGGGGGGTGGGTTTTAGCCCGTGTGAGTCGGGCACTACCCAGTAGTACGGGCTACAGGGTGTCCATCAAAGGATTTCCCACCTCCCTCGGAAAAAAAAAAAAAAAAAAAAAAAAAAAAAAAAAAAAAAAAAAAAAAAAAAAGGTTAGGTTAGGTTAGGTTAGGTTCCCCCCTGGGGGTGTCGCCTTGTCGTGGCGGGGGGGCTCAGTAGCCCCGGGTTCTGTCCCGGGGTGAAACTAAGAACACCCGAGGTGGGTGGGCGCGGTCTTTTGGGCCGCACACCCCACAAAACCGCTCCGGACCGACTCTGGATCAGAGTCCAGCCGGATGCGGTCGGCGACGGGTCCGGTGGGCGCTTTAGTGCGCAGCCGGACGAGCAGTTCACAACTGCTCCGTCGGCAAACCCGTAAACCCTGGAGTCTGGTGATGAAGGGGAACGGGGGCCTTGGCTTAACCGCCTGGGTCGCGAGGAGACAACCTCTATAAAAAATCCCTCAATCCCAAGCTCTAGCGTGGCGAGGGGATGCATGGCTGATGAGGTAGATCAGTCGCGAGCGCTCCCAGGGCACCGGCCGAAACCCTGGGTGTAATTAGGCTTACCCGGGTGCAGGGGGCACCACTCGGGCGGACGGATTACTTCCCCCATACTCGTGGGACTTGATATGGATCCAAATACAAAAAAATTAAATAAAATAGTAAGCGAGAACACGCCCTCAATGGCATGTTTGGAGACGGCGGGGGAGAGCGCGTCTCGCTTAAGAAAGAAGGGAAGAGGAGCTGGAAGGAGCAGCTCCAAGAGGAGCAGGATGGAGGGAGGGTCGGACCTCTCCTCCAATGATGAGTCGGAGCTGAGGGCTCCCATAGGTGCAGGGGCACCAAGAGGACGGGCCACCCGCTTGTCGGCGACCGGAACGAGGTCTTTGGGGGTCTCTAGAGACCCTTCAAGGTCAAGGTCGCCCCCCCTCAGAAGGGTGTCCGCCAGAGGGTCGAAGGAGTCGCTGAGCGGCGAGTCCACCATGACTATGGTGGAAGCGGCGAGGACGAAGCTCAGCGACACGGTGACAAGGATCAGCGGCGGCGGCGCCAGCGAGACCCTTCTCGCTGACGCCATGGACACAGCGGCGGGAATCGTCCGGATGGTGGCGACCGGCTCTGGGAACTTGCATGGCAAATACCAGAGCGCGCTCAAGGCGTCGGCTGATGCCGTAGACAAAACGATGAAGGGGTGCCTGGAGCAGTTGCTGGGCGGCCCCAGGACCTCCACCGAGGACAGGATGAGGCAGGAGGTGCTGAGTCTTGTGGCGGAAATCAACAAACTCAAAAAAGAGGTGATTGAGCTCCGCCAGCAAGCACTGGAGGTCGCAAGGGGAAAGGCTCAGCCCGAGCGGGCGCCCCTTCCGGGGGACGTGGCCAAGGCCGTTCAGGAGGCCGTGCAGGAGGGCATAGCTAACGGAGTGCGCCAGATGGGCGACTTCGTGGCGGCCCGCCTGGCGGAGTTCGAGAGAAGGCTGCCTCGAGAGCCGACTATCCGACCTCCGCTGGCAGGAGACTCTAGGGCGGCTCCCGCAGGTCAGGTGGCTTCGGCAGAAAGACCGGCCCCTGCAAAGAGACCGGCTCCTGCGGGAGGACCGCCCCCTGTGAAGGGACCGGTTCCCAAAAAGGCGCCCAAAAAGGCTGGACAGCCTGCGCCCACGCCTCCCACGGAATGGACCGTGGTGGGTCAGGGGCGCAAGGAAAGGAGGCAGCAGGTTAGGCAGCAGAAGGCTGCTGCCGCTGCTGCTGCCGCCAAGGCCCAGAAGGCGAGGAAGAGGGCGCGGGTCAAGCCGCCACGCACAGCGGCGGTGACCATCACCCTGCTGCCAGCGGCCCTGGAAAAGGGCCTAACGTACGCCTCGGTCCTGACCAAGGCCAGGGAGGAGGTAAGGCTCGAGGACCTGGGCATCCCCGGTATGGGTTTCAAACATACCATTACGGGGGCCAGGTCCTTAGAGCTGTCCGGCCCGGACGGGGGTGAAAAGGCGGACCTTTTGGCGGCTGAGCTGCGGAAGGTGTTCCGCGAAGATGAGGTCCGGTTCTCCAGGCCCGTGAAATGCGCGGATGTGCGCATCGCGAGCCTGGACGACTCGGTCGCTCCCGAGGACGTGGCGCGAGCTATCGCGCGGAGCACCGGCTGCAGCGCAGAGGCCGTAAAGGTGGGTGACATACGCCGACGCACCCCTGCCGGCCTTGGCACGGCCTGGGCGCGTTGCCCGGTGGCGGTGGCCGGCCAACTGGCCGAGAAAGGCCTACACGTGGGATGGATAAAGTCCCACGTGAAGCTACTGCCACCGAGGCCTCTGATGTGCCATAGGTGCCTGGAGAGAGGTCACGCCCGTGCCCTATGCAAAGGAGTCGACCGCAGCGATATGTGCTATCGCTGCGCCGAGAGGGGGCACAAGGCGGCGACCTGCTCTCGCACGCCGCTTTGTCCGGTCTGCCAGTGTGCCGGCAGACCGGCAAACCACGTTGTCGGGGGCGACCGCTGTTCGCCCCCGAAAAAGTCCAGAAGGGCACCGAATGCCGCCGCTGCAGCCGCAATGACCCCGGCTGCGGTCGCGTCGCAAGCCCCTGAGGAGGAGATGTCGGTGGATGCTCCAATACAGAATTCCGCCTAACGCATCTCCTCCAAGGGAACCTGAACCACTCTGCTCGGGCTCAGGACTTGTTCCTGCAGTCTGTGGCGGAGTGGTCCATTGACGTGGCGGTGGTCGCCGAGCCCTACTACGTCCCCCCCAGACATAATTGGGCGGGCGACACACAGGGCTTGGTGGCCATTGTGAGCTCAGGCGCTGCCGACGTCCCGCCTCTCGACGTTGTTGCGAGAGGTCAGGGATACGTGGCGGCCCAGTGGGGTGGTGTTTGTCTGGTCGGGGCGTACTTCTCCCCCAACAGAACCCTCGCCGAATTTGAAACTTTTCTGGGGGATCTGGGGGCCGCAATTGGTCGGCTCCCGGCAACCCCAGTGTTGGTCATGGGCGACCTCAACTCCAAATCGGAGGCTTGGGGTTGCCCTGCAACAGACGTGCGCGGCGAGGTTTTGGGGGAGTGGGCAGTGTCGACGGGCCTCTTAATTCTTAACTTGGGCAATGTCGACACTTGCGTGCGGCAGCACGGGGGGTCAATAGTGGATGTGTCGTTCGCTAGCCCGGCTGCCGCCGCACGGGTTCTGGACTGGAGGGTCTTGGAGGGGGTGGAGACACTGTCGGACCATAGATACATTCGGTTCGACCTCTCTGCCCCCGGTGACGGCTCCGGCGCTGCTCGCCCGGACGGTACCGGAGACGAACCGCGAAAGCGGTGGATACTCCGGCGTCTGGATCGGGCGGCGCTAGAGGAGGCCTCCATAGTCTGGGCCTGGCGGCCCCGACCAACAAACATCGACCCCGATGAAGAGACGGCGTGGCTCCGGAAGGCCATGTCGCATATATGCGACACGGCCATGCCCCGAGCCGGACGGCATCCGCCGAGGCGATCCGTGTACTGGTGGTCGCAGGAGATTGCGGACTTGCGCTCATCGTGCGTCGGTCTGCGCCGCCAGTACGCGAGACACCGGCGAAGGCAGCGGAGGGATGTTACGCAAGATGGCCCGCTGTACGATGCCTACAAGGAGGCGAAGCACAATCTGCAGCGGGCCATCCGCCTGGCCAAGACCCAGGCGCGAGAGGAGCTCCTGGAGACTCTCGATCGGGATCCTTGGGGGCGTCCCTACAAAACGGTGCGAGGAAAACTCCGCACCGGGGAGCCCCCAATAACGACGAGTCTCCAGCCTCGACTGCTGGACGAGGTGGTGTCCGCTCTTTTTCCGGGGCGGATCGCTTACGATCCCCTCGACGAGGCGCCTCCGGAGGAAGAGGACAACGAAGCAGGAGAGGTTCCGGCAGTCACGCCGGAGGAGCTGAAGGCGGCCACCGACAGGCTTCGGCGGAAAACCACGGCGCCGGGGCCTGACGGGATCCCGGGACGCGCCTGGGTCTTGGCCATGCCGCAACTGGGGGGTCGGCTGAACGGGCTGTACGACGCGTGTCTGCAGTCCGGCCGATTCCCTACTGAGTGGAAGACGGGCAGACTCGTCCTTCTGAGGAAGGAAGGGCGCCCCGCGGACTCTCCCTCTGCTTATCGCCCCATTGTGTTGCTGGACGAGGCGGGAAAACTGTTCGAGAGGATAGTGGCTTCCCGCCTCTTGACGCACCTGAGCCGTGTTGGTCCCGATCTGTCGGACCACCAGTTTGGTTTCCGAGAAGGCCGATCGACGTTGGACGCGATCATTCGTGTGCGGTCCTTCTCGGAACAGGTGGTCTCCCGGGGCGGAGTGGCGGTGGCGGTGTCACTTGACATTGCCAACGCCTTTAACACTCTGCCCTGGGACCGCGTCGGTGAGGCGCTCCGTTACCATGGAGTGCCTCGGTACTTGCGGCGGCTGATCGGCAACTATTTGTCCGACAGGTGCGTCACGTACATGGGGCGAAACAACACGCCGTTGCGGAGGGAGATGGTGTGCGGTGTTCCGCAGGGTTCGGTCTTAGGACCGCTCCTGTGGAACATCGGATACGATTGGGTGCTGCGGGGCCCACTGCCCCCGGAACTGGGTGTCGTCTGCTACGCGGACGACACACTGCTCTTGTCCGGGGGTAGATCCTTCGAGGAGGCTGCCCGTCGCGCAGCGACGGGGGTGGCACTGGTCGTCGGTAGGATTAGGAGGGTGGGACTCAAGGTGGCCCTCAACAAGTCGGAGGCCCTGTGTTTTCACGGGTGCCAACGACGGCCACCGGTAGAGTCCCACTTCCTCGTTGATGGGGTCCGTGTCGGGTTCAAGTCCGGGATGAAATATCTCGGACTGGTGCTCGACGGTCGCTGGAGCTTCCGGGAGCACTTTCGTCTCCTGGCCCCCCGACTCATGGGAGCAGCCAATGCCCTCGGGCGACTGCTGCCCAATCTCGGGGGTCCGAGTGTGGGATGCCGCCGCCTCTATATGGGAGTGGTGCGATCGATGGCGTTGTACGGCGCCCCGGTGTGGTACAACGCCCTGGTGGCTAACGAGCAGAACAAAGCCCTGCTGCGAAGACCGCAGCGGGCAATGGCCACCAGGGCTATCCGGGGCTATCGCACCATCTCTTACGAGGCGGCGTGCGCGCTGGCGGGGTCGCTACCCTGGGATCTGGAGGCGCTGGCCCTCGCGTCAATGTTTGATTGGCGTGAGGACGTCAGAGCCAGGGACTTGCGACCTACGCCAGCGGAGACGAGATACCGGAGGCTCCGTTTTCGACGGCTGGTGATGGTCGAATGGCAGGAGCGCATGGAGCGCCCTACCGCCGGCCATCGGACCGTCGATGCTCTCCGCCCCGTCATCGGGGAGTGGGTGGAGAGGCGACACGGACCCCTGACCTTCCGGCTGACGCAGGTGCTCTCGGGACATGGGTGTTTCGGGAAGTACCTGTGTCGGATTGCTCAAAGGGAGCCGACGACGCAGTGCCACCACTGCGACGGCTGCGACGAAGACTCGGCGCAGCATACGCTGGAGGAGTGCCCCGCATGGGACGAGCAGCGTCGAGAACTCGCCGCAGCCATCGAAGAAGATGTCTCGCTGCCAGCCCTTCTAAGGGCAATGTCCGGCAACGAGGATGCCTGGACGGCCGCTGCCTCCTTCTGTGAGACTGTCATGTCCCAGAAGGAGGAGGCGGAACGGGAGAGGGAAATTGATCCCTCTTCCGACATCATCCGCCAACGGCGGAGGGGAGTGCGTCGGCGTCAATACGCCCAGCTCGCACTCCCATAACCCGGGTCTCCGGCGGAGGGTGAGGGGAGTCTCGCCAGCCGCACTTAACGGAGACCCTGGAGGAAGGCGTCGCGGTGGTGTCCGCCACGGCGCCTTAAAAGAGATGGTTACTCCTAACAACCAAGAGGAGGGGCCAAACGGCCAACCGGCGGCGGGCCGCGGAAGACTGCTAACGCGTTCCCGTGACCCGCCGACAACCGGCGCGAAGGACACCGTGGGGTGGGGTTTTAGTCGGTTGGAGTCCGACATAACCCGCTCTCTCACTCCCGAGGGGGCGGGTATGCATGATGCATTTCCCCACGTAAAAAAAAAAAAAAAAAAAAAAAAAAAAAAAAAAAAAAAAAAAAAAAAAAAAAAAAAAAAGGTTAGGTTAGGTTAGGTTAGGTTCCCCCCCGGGGGTGCCCGCCTTGTCGTGGCGGGGGGGCTTAGTAACCGTGGTAGTGCTCGTCACACTATCCACGGTGAAGCTAAGCGGCACCCGAGGTGGAGCCGCTGCGCAGGGGTTCTGTGGATTTGGCAGGGCTCTTCGCGCATGCGGCTGGAGGCGGACGCCGGTGACGCTTGCGCTGCCGGTCGAAGCATGACCCGACTGCACTTTCCATCGCAGTCGGGTCGCCGCGGTCTCCGGTGGCGGTTGAGGGGGAAATCAGCCGCTGCTCAACCGGGGACCAAGGTGGAAGGCGCAGCAGTTTGTACTCGCTGCTGCGCCAGCTCTGGGTGAAACCAGAGCGAGATGGGGCCTTACGGCCACCCGGCGGCGGGTCGCGGAAGAATGCTAACGCGTCCCCGTGGCCCGCCGACTAACCGGCGAGATGGAGTACCGTGGGGTTTTAGTGGGTTAAAGTCCCACATAACCCGTTCCCTCTCCCCCGAGGGCGCGGGTATGCATGATGCATTTCCCCACGTAAAAAAAAAAAAAAAAAAAAAAAAAAAAAAAAAAAAAAAAAAAAGGTTAGGTTAGGTTCCCCCCCGGGGGTGCCCGCCTTGTCGTGGCGGGGGGGCTTAGTAACCGTGGTAGTACTCGCCACACTATCCACGGTGAAGCTAAGCGGCACCCGAGGTGGAGCCGCTGTGTAGGGGCTCTGTGGCGTCGGCAGGGCTCCCCGCATAAGCGGCTAGGTGGGAGCGGTCGTGTGGTCTCCTGTGCGGCCGTTCCGAGGTGGGGCTCTGGGGTCAGTCGTGTCGTCATGCGCCGCGGCACGGCTGACTCTAGAACAAGGTATGCCGCTCCGCTGGGCTCTGGGTGTTCCAGCAGAGTCCATTGCGGATGCGGCTATATACGGGGTCGGCTGTTCCCCATGGCAGCCGACCTGTGGAATCGGTCGCGCTTTCGAGCGCGGCCTTCTCCGAGCTGGAACCGGTGGCACTTACCGGTTGGAGGGGTGTTGTTGAAGATGTGACCGGCCGTGCGGGCTTTCCGTGCGGCCGGTACTGAGGTGGGGGTCTGGGGTTGGACGTGCCGCTAAGTGCGCGGCACGGCCGGTCCGAGACCAAATATGAAGATGTCACCGGCCGTGCGGCCTGGTTTTTGGGATGGGGTTTTGGGTCGGTCGTACTGTCTTCGCTCGCGGTGCGGCCGACTCGAGCCAAAGGATGAGGGAAGTTGTTACCGGCCGTGCGGGTTTTTCCCGTGCGGCCGGTTCCGAGGTGGGGTCCGGGGTCGGTCGTGCTGCTATGTCGCGGTGCGGCCGGCCCGAGACCAAAAAGGTGTTACCGGTCGTGCGGGTCTTTCCGTGCGGCCGGTTCCGAGGTGGGGTCCGGGGTCGGTCGTGCTGCTTTGTTTGCGGCACGGCCGGCCAGAGACCAAATGTCGTTTGAGGTGTTACCGGCCCTGCGGGTTTTCCGTGCGGCCGGTTCCGAGGTGGGGTCCGGGGTCGGACGTGCCGATTAGAGCGTTAAGATCGCGGCACGTTCGGCTCGAGACTGAAGCTGTTGCCGGTCGTGCTGCTCTGTCGCGGTGCGGCCGGTTTGAGATGGGGTCCGGGGTCGGTCGTGCTGCTCTGTCGCGGCGCGGCCGGCCCGTGGCCAAATGTGATGGAAGGTGTTACCGGCCGTGCTGCTCTGTCGCGGTGCGGCCGGTTTCGAGAGGGGGTCCGGGGTCGGTCGTGCTGCTCTGTCGCGGCGCGGCCGGCCTGCGGCCAAATGTGATGGAAGGTGTTACCGGCCGTGCTGCCCTGTCGCGGTGCGGCCGGTTTCGAGATGGGTCCAGGGTCGGTCGTGCTGCTCTGTCGCAGTGCGGTCGGCCCGAAGACAAAATGAGATGGTAGGTGTTACCGGCCGTGCTGCTCTGTCGCGGTGCGGCCGGTTTCGAGAGGGGGTCCGGGGTCGGTCGTGCTGCTCTGTCGCGGCGCGGCCGGCCTGCGGCCAAATGTGATGGAAGGTGTTACCGGCCGTGCTGCCCTGTCGCGGTGCGGCCGGTTTCGAGATGGGTCCAGGGTCGGTCGTGCTGCTCTGTCGCAGTGCGGTCGGCCCGAAGACAAAATGAGATGGTAGGTGTTACCGGCCGTGCTGCTCTGTCGCGGTGCGGCCGGTTTCGAGGTGGGGTCTGGGGTCGGACGTGCCGTTATGAGCGCGGCACGGCCGACTCGGGACCAAGGTTGGTTGTAGGTGCGACCGGCCGTGTGTGCCTTTTCGTGCGGTCGGTCGGGAGATGGGGTCGGCTGTGCTTCGTGGTGCAGCTGACCAGAAGAGGCAGGATAGGTCGTGCCTTCGGGTGCGGCCCTTCCGAGGCGGTCGCCGGTGGCGCAGCTTGCGCTGCCGTTCGAACCATGACCCGATTGCACTTTCCATCGCGGTCGGGTCGCCGCGGTCTCCGGTGGCGGTTGAGGGGGAAATCAGCCGCTGCTCAACCGGAGACCAAGGTGGAAGGCGCAGCAGGCTGTACTCGCTGCTGCGCCAGCTCTGGGTAAAACCAGAGCGAGATGGGGCCTTACGGCCACCCGGCGGCGGGTCGCGGAAGAATGCTAACGCGTCCCCGTGGCCCGCCGACTAACCGGCGAGATGGAGTACCGTGGGGTTTTAGTGGGTTAAAGTCCCACATAACCCGTTCCCTCACCCCCGAGGGCGCGGGTATGCATGATGCATTTCCCCACGTAAAAAAAAAAAAAAAAAAAAAAAGGTTAGGTTAGGTTAGGTTAGGTTAGGTTAGGTTAGGTTAGGTTAGGTTAGGTTAGGTTAGGTTAGGTTAGGTTAGGTTAGGTTAGGTTAGGTTAGGTTAGGTTAGGTTAGGTTAGGTTAGGTTAGGTTAGGTTAGGTTAGGTTAGGTTAGGTTAGGTTAGGTTAGGTTAGGTTAGGTTAGGTTAGGTTAGGTTAGGTTAGGTTAGGTTAGGTTAGGTTAGGTTAGGTTAGGTTAGGTTAGGTTAGGTTAGGTTAGGTTAGGTTAGGTTAGGTTAGGTTAGGTTAGGTTAGGTTAGGTTAGGTTAGGTTAGGTTAGGTTAGGTTAGGTTAGGTTAGGTTAGGTTAGGTTAGGTTAGGTTAGGTTAGGTTAGGTTAGGTTAGGTTAGGTTAGGTTAGGTTAGGTTAGGTTAGGTTAGGTTAGGTTAGGTTAGGTTAGGTTAGGTTAGGTTAGGTTAGGTTAGGTTAGGTTAGGTTAGGTTAGGTTAGGTTAGGTTAGGTTAGGTTAGGTTAGGTTAGGTTAGGTTAGGTTAGGTTAGGTTAGGTTAGGTTAGGTTAGGTTAGGTTAGGTTAGGTTAGGTTAGGTTAGGTTAGGTTAGGTTAGGTTAGGTTAGGTTAGGTTAGGTTAGGTTAGGTTAGGTTAGGTTAGGTTAGGTTAGGTTAGGTTAGGTTAGGTTAGGTTAGGTTAGGTTAGGTTAGGTTAGGTTAGGTTAGGTTAGGTTAGGTTAGGTTAGGTTAGGTTAGGTTAGGTTAGGTTAGGTTAGGTTAGGTTAGGTTAGGTTAGGTTAGGTTAGGTTAGGTTAGGTTAGGTTAGGTTAGGTTAGGTTAGGTTAGGTTAGGTTAGGTTAGGTTAGGTTAGGTTAGGTTAGGTTAGGTTAGGTTAGGTTAGGTTAGGTTAGGTTAGGTTAGGTTAGGTTAGGTTAGGTTAGGTTAGGTTTTTTTTTTTTTTTTTTTTTTCACATACGTCCCTGTGCCACATTCAAGGCCAAAGCGCATCCCTCAGATCTTTCTGCACTTTTCTGCGCAGCCATTCACATTCAATCATTCCATGTCCTCACGCATTCGTCCCCAAAATAAATTTTTCAGTGACGAGGTAATTTATTTAAATCAAAAATCTGTCGACATCATATAACACTTTTACAAAATACACTCAAATTTTTGCGTCATTTAATCCACATTTCACATTTAAAAAGCATTAAGTACACAACAAAATTTTCATTACAATTTATTAATTTCAAAATAATCTGCAATATGTTAATGTCAATTTCATAATAATAATTTTAATCGATTTATAATAATAATTTAACAATAGTAAGAAAATAATAAGAATAATAAAATGGTTTGTCAAGTTTAACATAATAATAATCCAATACAAATTTTTCAATAATAATAATAATGATGCTTTATAATATAATGTCAATATTTCTATAATAATCAATGTCAAAATAAAAATTAATAATTTCAGTCTGCCAGTAATGGGCCATAATAATATTTTAGTCATCAGTCATAATCAATATTCAATGTCAATGCTATAATAATGTCAATAATAATAATCAATTACAGTATAAGTCAGTATTCTATAATTCAATTCTTTCTTTAATATAACTACTACTATAATATATACATATAATAATACTAATAATAATATAAGCTACGTTTTATTTACGTATTTTTGCCACGTCTTCCGTTTTACCGTTCAGTACGGGATTTTCCTACACAGATTTGTTCCTTACACACGCTGCCTTTACCACACCTACTCCATATTTTATAAGTATTTTTCCTCCTTCTTTGTCTAGTATTATTTCCTTTAAGTTTTCTTTCATAATTTTCTGCCCCAGACATATCTCAAGATCCATACGTTTGGCTTCATGTCTGGGGCAGTCCAGGAGCAGATGCAGCAAGGTTTCTTCTTTCACTCCATCACACTCACATGCTGGACTGTCTTTCAATTTAAACCTGTGTAGGTACTGGGAGAAGCCTCCGTGGCCAGTCAGCATTTGGGCCAGTGGTCCCTCCCAGCTTATTCGCCTCACCGTCGCGTACGCCTCTTTTAGTAGAGGGAAGAACACCCGAGTCACTTCGCCTTTTCCCTCGGTGTCGTACCTTGCCTGCCAGTGCGCCACGGCTTCAGTCCTAATTATGCGTTTTGCGCAGGAGGTGGGGAAACTACCGTATTCGGCCGCCGTCTTTTTCCGCAGGGCAGCTTGCTTCGCCAGTTCATCGGCCCTCTCGTTTCCGGGAGTGCCGATGTGCGCCCTTAGCCAGTACAGCTTGACGTCACGCCCCTCTGCACGAAGGTCGGAGATGTTTTGCCTTACAGCAAACGCCAGTGGGTGAAGAGTTTCGGGGCTAGCCAGCAAATCCAGTGACGATCTAGAGTCACTGAAAATGCTGGCCACTTCCTCCTTGCTCTCCAGCACCTGACGTGTCGCTTTATATAAGGCCCACATCTCCGCCTGGAATACGGTGCAGAAGGGCTCCAAACGATGCGTGGATGACCTCACCTCGGCTCCGCCTCTCCACCAAGTCACGGCGGCGCCGACCTTCCCTTGGATTTTACTTCCATCGGTGAAGATCTGCACGCCCCCGGCATTAGGGAGTTCTAGCGTCTCCGAGGTGACCTCCTCCACACATTCGTACGTGACGTCAACAGCACCAGCCGGGTGCGGCGCTTTGGCAAAGCTGATTCTGCCCTCGTACTCACGGTCGGCCAGTTCCTTTAACCTCCCCCTGCGCTTGACGTCGTACAGCCGGGCGCACTCTTGGACTCTGATGTCGAGTGGAAGGAGTCCTGTCAAGGCCAATGCCGCATTGAGCGATACCGTCCTATACGCCTTGCAAATCTTCTGGGCGAAACCACGCTGCACCGAGTCCAACTGTTTCCTGACGTTGATCCTCGATGCAGCTGGTGCCCATACACTCGCAGCGTACAGGACGATAGGCTCAATTACTGCCGTGTATATGGTTCTTACCACCTCCGGGTTCAACCCCCACGTGACCTTGGCTGCACATGCTAATTGCTTATATATATTAAGCACTTTCTTGCATACCAATGTCACGTGCGGGCCGAATGTTAGCTTTTTGTCGATTGTCACCCCGAGCAGTCGAATTTCATCGACTAGAGGCAACCGGACTCCCCCCATGGTCACAACCGGAAGGTCGAACTTTAGCTTTTTGGTGAGCACCATCACATTGGATTTGTGTGGTGCACACCGCAGCTTATTTTCGACCCCCCAGCTATGAACACGATCGAGAGCCCGATTTGCCTCCTGCTCTAGGGTAACTACCGACGTCCCGGAGAAAATGAGGACCACATCATCGGCAAAGGCTTGACAGTGCACTCCGAGGGCTTCCATATCCCGAAGCAGAGGGTCGAGGAGCAAGTTCCAGAAGGTTGGCCCGGCGATGGATCCCTGGACACAGCCCTTGGTCGTGGCCCTCCGACACTCCGCTCCAGAATACTTGACAATAACTTGTCTACCCTCAAAGTAACTTTGCACTACTCCGTACAGGTTTCCGGGACACCCTTTTTGCAGCAGCTGGCTTTTTATAGCGGGCCACCAGGCGTTGTCGAAGGCTCCCTCTATGTCCAACGATATCATCACCACGATTTTTTTGCAAGCAATTTCGTGATTAATGTGAGATATCGCGTCACAGAGGGAGTCCTCGGTTCCGCGCTGGGGCATAAAACCATACTGCCGCGGGCTAAGTTTAGGGAGAAGATGCCACTGCAATCTTCGCACTAGCATCTTCTCCACAACCTTACCCAGTACCGAGAGAAGTCCAATCGGCCTGTAAGACTTCGGCTGAGAGTAGTCGTCCTTCCCCGATTTGCGGATAATACATATCGACGCGACCTTCCAGCGTCCCGGGAAGTATTCCAACTGTAGGCATTTATTTGCTACAGCCAGGAAGACTCCCGGATCCGCCTCGATCGCGGCGAGACATATATCCGCGGTAAATCCATCCACTCCCGGAGCCTTCTTCGGGTTGAACGACTTTGCTACCCGAAGAAGCTCGTCTTCGGTGAAGGATGGATCGTCCGGACCTTGGACTACCACTCCCCTCCCAGTCTCCACCCGTATTCGGTTGTGGTAGTGATCGTCATGCACAGGGTCATCCTCGGGGAAAAAAGTTTCCGCCAATAGTTTGGCGGAATTCCCCGGATCGAGGATTTCTCCTGAGCTATTCCTCAGGAGAGTATCCTCGCGCCTCTTTGAGGTATTTCGAATGACCCTGTATATGCCGTCCCACATACTCTCTCGGTCCTGCACTGAGCAGAACTCCTTCCAGCTGTCCGTTTGCGCCTGTCGAACCGCGCTATCGTACTTCGCCTTAGCCTCGAGGTATTGGTTGGCGACGTGTTGCCTCCTCACGGGGGCGGCGTTCCTAATTCGACGCCTCCTCCGGATGGCCTCCCTTTTGAGCTCTTCGAGTTCATTGGTCCACCACGGAACGCTACCTCTCTTGAACGGTCTCTTTTTAGGTATGGCTTCACTGCTTGCCTCGCTGATGCTGTCGCTGTAGAATGCGATTGCATCTTCGAGGCCTTCAGGCGACACGACGTTTCCTACCTCCGAAGCTGTGATGCCCTTATCTAATAATAGGTTTTTAAACCTTTGACGGAAGAGTGGCCAGTTGGCTTTTCGAGTGTTATATACTCTTGTTCCAACCGGCCCCTTCTCTTCCGTCACTTTTTGAGTTTTCAGAGTGAATGTCACGGCATTGTGATCCGATGTTACCATATCCCTTCTCACCTCCCATCCGTCCACCTTCCCTATCAATCCCTCACTACATGCCGTGACATCCACTCTGCTCCTAAACATTTTCCCCCCCCTACAGACCTCGAAGGTCGGAGTATCGCCCTCGTTCAGCACGTGAAGCCCCAACTCGTCCAAGAAGGCTCTGTACATCGCTCCGCGGTGGTCCTCACTCTCAGAGCCCCACCAGGGACTCCACGCATTTACGTCACCTCCCACGATGATGTTGTTTACACCTGCCTTTTTGCAGGTGTACTTTAGTCGCTCGAGGTAAGGCTCTATACTTGTAGGGTCACCCTCAAAGTACACCGAGACAACTGCCACAGATAAATCTCCAATCTTCATCACTGCTGCAGCGACGTTCTCCGTGACCAGATCCGGATCTTGGATGATATCGATTCGGTCATCGAAGACCATCACCGCAGCCTTGACGTTTTTCTCGCGGCTGCCGCTCTTCTGTACGACGCGCACTCCGGGGTAAGTCCTCATTTCGCCCCTGTTGCCCACGTAGGGTTCTTGAACAAGGGCGACAGAGACACCTCCCCTATCCGCATCCCTCAGGAGCTCGGCAGTCGCGACCTGTCTTCTTTGGAGATTTACCTGCACCATAGGCAGCCCCCGGTGCACCCGACCCCCACCCGTGTCGACAGACGCATTGCTCCCATCGTCGCCCTTAGCAATGGTAGGACACCTTGCTCCTTGCTATGGCGTCCCATTTCTTTCTTTCAGGGCACTCCCCACTGAAAGCGACGTGTCCCACATCAGCCACACCAGTAGCGGTGCAGTTACTGCACCGGGGCCCTTCGCCGCCCTTCTTTGCCGGGCAGTCCTTCATTTGGTGGGTCCCGGTGCAATAACCGCACTTTCCCTCTTTCTCTTTGCAGAATCTTTTGGTGTGACCGTATGCGAGGCACTGAAAACATTGCTTCAGCGGAGAGTGATCGTAAACGGGACGCCTTTGAAGATCTACGTGCGCCCAACCCACCGACAGCGCCCTATGGTACATTTTGGGATGCACCTCTAGGACTATATGCTGTTCTAGTGGGTTGCGCGCACGCTTTCTATAGAGGACCCGCGACTCTTTAACTATCTTGGTGTCCATTCCCTCCACCATCTTTGTATTTTGTTTGAGGAGGGACTCCACAATGTCTTCGTCCGTATTGTGCTTCAGGACGTCGTTTATGACGATTAAGGGTCGTTTTAGCTTGGCCTCCTCAGCCCTTAAACCTATTTTACTTGCCCGGAGGCCAAGCCTTACCTTTCCGACGTCCTCTTTATTCTCCAGGCTCAGGAGCACTTTTCGGTTTTTCATTCTTCGTAACCCCTGTACCTGGAGACCGGACGCGCGTGCACCCACTGCCACTCGAATGTCCTTAATGATATCCTCGCAACTGTTTTTGTCATCTTGCGAGGATATCACTAAGACATTCCTAGACGCGTTCGCAGCCCGGATAGCACTCGGACGGGTTTGGGGGATAGCCGCCATCTGCGCGTAGGACGGCGATGCGACACTTATCTTATGATAAGTGTCCTGTAGAGAGGCCTCGGCCTTCTCTATCGCCGTCCTTGCGCCGTCCACGCGCGACATGAGGTCCCCGACTGCGGCAACCGCAGTAGAAGCCTCCTGGATCAATTTCTTGATCTGACCCACCCCCCCAGAAGGCCCCTCCACCCCTATCGAGGACCTCATCCCCCCGACTTCTTTTTCTAATTTGGACACTGTGGAGTCCATACCCTCGTATCTCTTTATGATGTCCTCTAATTTTGATGTGTTA